>CM059494.1:60000000-65000000 GCA_030378355.1 Eleusine indica
GGAGACCATCTCTGTGTATTTGGTTTAGCAAATGACACGTGATATCTGCGGAATCTATTCACATTCGGCTATTTGATAGATCCTTTGGTGCTATCGTAGTCTGTTTAGAGAGTCTATTTACCAGATTGGACCATGATAGTTGCATTGTAAGTGTTCTTTGACGGATCGGTAGTGTAAACATTTTGTTTAATGTTGCTTATGGAGCACATTTTCCGGTTGCATTCTCAGCTTATTTTTGCTATTTGAATGTGTATTAGCTAACTAAACTAAAAACAAGGTCAGGAGGATGCTCATACCTAGCTTTGGTAAGCTTGTCGCTGGAACTCACATCGTTGATCAAACAAAAAACAAAATATTTGCACTGTTTATTTGGTGGGTTCGTATTATGTTATTGTAGATTAATAGTAGGATAGGATATCTATATACCAGAGTTGTTATATTTGATTAGTTGCATAATTAATACAACTATATGTTCAGTTATATGTGTTAAAAATTGTTAAGGAATGTGACTACTTTTCATGACAAAGACAAGTATTCTACATCTACATTTCCAGTTGCACGGAATCAACTGTTTTTACATATATGACTATAGTGTTTCTGTCTTGGGGGTAGTTCAGCTTGTTTATGATACATTTTTTATTTTGAATGATATTTAACTATATATTATAATTGTGCTTTAGATAAATCAAAACCACAGGGTGGATCAGAATCTAAAAAGGATGCAGTCATCCTGAGGGATGGGAACAATCAACATATTGCAGCACACACTTTCACTTTTCGTGAGCTTGCTGCTGCCACTAAGAACTTCAGACAAGATTGCTTATTGGGTGAAGGAGGCTTTGGCCGCGTTTATAAAGGACGTTTGGAGAATGGACAGGTTTGTGATTCTGAAAGTGCTTTGATGTGCCACAGTTTTATAATAACTCCCCAATATATAGCAAATTAATTATGTTGCGGATTAAACAGCAATAAGGTTATCTGTGGGTGGAATTTACCTTTCTTTTGATATATAAATTCTTAACTCATGCAACTACACCACTTCACAGGCTGTTGCAGTGAAGCAACTTGATCGCAATGGGCTTCAAGGAAATCGGGAGTTTCTGGTCGAGGTTTTAATGCTTAGTCTATTGCATCATGACAATCTGGTCAACCTTATTGGATACTGTGCTGATGGGGACCAACGTCTTCTTGTATATGAGTTTATGCCATTGGGATCACTTGAGGATCATTTGCACGGTAAGTTTGCTAAAATTATTAATACTTGTACTAAAACACACTTATAGTCCCACATGTTGAAGGAGTTGTACCATACTGCAACTGTCAGCATTGTTATTATGGATGCAACATATGTTTTGTGCAACAGAGGCCAGAAACTGTGCAAGAAGTACTATCTGAATACTTTTATCAGTTTGTTGCTGCTTCTTATGTTGTTATTCTACTATTGCTGACATGGCAATAAAGCCAACGGTTTGGCTGGTTTAGGTGGAAGTTACCATTGATTGAATACCATTTGTGCAATAAATGAAATCTTGTTTTGGTATGAACCAAAACTGGGAAGAGGGGAATTGGGGAATAGAGGAGGGAGAGGGGAGGAAAAAGGGGAGCAACAGCCCTAGGGCTGCTGTCCTAGAGCGAGCGAAGGGAAAAAGGGCATAGATTGGAGAGAATTAGACTGCCGGAGGGCATATTTTGGATGTCGTCTTTACTAATGGTCTTTTTTGGATGGCCTCCTTTAGGAATGCTATAAATCTAATTTACCCCTTATTCAATGGATCATAATTTTCAGTTATGGAGTTCCTTCAAATCACAATTCAAGACTAGAAGATATAAAAGAAAACATTCATTGGCTTATTCATATTTGTCAAATTTATATGAACAGTGGCTTAATTATGAACTTTTCTTTATGTTAGATATCCCTCCTGATAAGGAACCTCTTGACTGGAATACAAGGATGAAGATAGCTGCTGGTGCTGCCAAGGGCTTAGAATACTTGCATGACAAGGCAAGTCCTCCTGTTATTTACCGGGATTTTAAGTCATCAAACATTCTACTTGGTGAAGGGTATCATCCAAAACTATCGGATTTTGGCCTTGCAAAACTTGGCCCTGTTGGTGACAAGACTCATGTTTCAACACGTGTTATGGGAACATATGGCTACTGTGCCCCAGAGTATGCAATGACTGGGCAACTTACGGTTAAATCTGATGTATATAGTTTTGGTGTTGTATTCCTTGAGCTGATTACTGGCCGCAAAGCAATTGACAACAATAAACCGCATGGCGAGCAAAACCTAGTTGCCTGGGTATGTTCTTTCTCTACTTAATTTATTCATATGATCACAAGCCTGCCTCTAATTTATCATTGACAAGCTCATATATCTTTGACATTCCTTGTGACAAACAAAAACATAATTACTAAAAAATTGTACCTTGTTAAAACATAGTGTCATCTTGACAACAAAAATAAGGATGGGGTTGACTGTTTTTCTGCCTTGGAAAATAAGATAGTTCCAGGACAAATGAGAGAATGGGTCATTGCAGTTGCAGTTCACTTCACAGCATCACAAATGCTCAATCAATGAGGTTATAGGAACTGTACTTTGTCTTCTTTTTCCCCGTCATATAGCTTGAGCTACTCTGCTATCTATCCCTTTGTTAAAGAGTGCGGCACTGGAATATCTCTTTGTCTTTTTTTTTTCCTTCGAATATGCAAGAGAGCTGCGTATCTTTGTATCATAGAGGGGAAAAGAGGCCTATATACAATGTCACCAATTCATACTGGGACCATACATGACAGGTTGATGGGAACTTACAACATAATCACCCGTAAACACATGTAAATGACCATGCACCAGTTCTCTCTTGTCATCCCTCATCCCTCATCCGCCATTCCTATTCTTGTCTTTTTCATATCACATCATTTTTTTTCTCTTATGTTTCTTCAATGCTTTCTTCCAAAACACATGCTATCATTTTGGGATGTTTGTTACTTAGTTTAATCTAGTGTCAGTGTATTCCTTCGGAGAAGTAACTTTCAGTTGCTGTTAGCAGTTTGACCAATATGATGCATTACGAGATTTCATCATGCTAAAATATAGTTTCTATCTTAAAATATAAATTGGATTATATCAAACTGATGAATACCCTTAGGTAATTCTTAGTCTTCGGAGTATCTTGCACATATATTTTCCTTTTATTTGCAGTTACAGCCTTAGATAAGCACTGCTCTGGATATAATTTATAATATTATGTACTATCATAGATACCTGATTTATGGTCGATATTTCTTGCAGGCTCGTCCTCTATTCAAGGACCGTAGAAAATTTCCTAAAATGGCCGATCCATTACTTCAGGGTCGCTTCCCTATGAGGGGCCTGTATCAGGCTTTAGCAGTTGCTGCAATGTGTTTGCAAGAGCAAGCTGCTACTCGGCCCTTTATTGGAGATGTGGTAACTGCTCTTTCATACCTAGCTTCTCAGACATACGATCCAAATGCTCCTGTTCAACATAGTCGGAGTAATTCTTCTACTCCAAGGGCTAGCCGAGGAGGTTGTAGCAGTGACCAACGCCATCTCCGCTCACCGGATCACCATTCCCCTGATTTGAGGAGAAGAGAAGCCACCACCGTATCGAAATATGAAGCTGAAGTTAGCAGGACAAACTCTGGCAGTGGTTCTGGTCGTAGATCTGGTTTGGATGATGTGGAAGGTTTGCAAGCGGGTAGTCCTGCTCATGGAAGGAAGAGAGAGTCTCCTAGGACTTCTGTTAGGCAGCAAGCTGTTGCAGAGGCCAGAACATGGGGGGAGAATTCAAGAGAGAGAAAATGACGAAATCTGCTGCCAACTTTGAAACTATGAAAGAGAACTCTGAAGCAGAATGTCCAATCCATTCATCATTCTGAACAAAGACGAGTTGCTTGCCACCACTCTTCAGGACGATTTCCCGTGGTCTATGTGAATACTTCTTTCCTTTTTTGTTTTTCATTCCTGGCTATCACCACTGCTTCGTAGTCTTTTTTCCATACAAATATCACCACAACAACTATCATCAAGACACCCATTTCTAGCGTCCGTTCCTCGTGAATGTGATCATCATGCTTATGCACCTTCATCATCACGGCGAAGAGCAAAATTTGGCTGAAAATGTAGAGAGCTAAGGCAAAATTTGCTCCGAGGAGCACATGATCTCATCCAGTGGGTATTTCTGTTTCCTGTTGCATGATGGGTGTCAGTGGCCGCAACGTTGCTGAGTGTAGAGCTTATGTCAAGTCCAAGTTCCGAAGGCCGAGGGATGTGATGTTCTTTTCCTGACGGGTTTGTATCTGGGGTTACAGCAGTTCGCCTGTGTTTGATACATCTGTCTTGTGACATTTTTGTGTTGAGTTGTCAGAACACATCCGTTATGTCCTCTGTCAACAAACTGTTATGCCCCTTGTATCTGATGCTTGCCTTTTTTTTTTTTGCTCCCTTTTTTGAAGTTTCAGTTTTCTATCTATGCTGCAAATCTTGGCAAGGAGATGGCTAGTAGTATATGTGCTAAACTTCTTAATAAATCATTCTGACCCAAACGTCCATCTATAAGATTTATACAATCGGGATTTTGAGGTTAAGCAACGATGCTCTCTCACATCATAATTTTTATTAAAGCATTTCATTTAAATTTTTACTACATATTTCTTCCTATTTTTGAAGTTTCAGTTTTCTATCTATGCTGCAAATCTTGGCAAGGAGATGGCTCGTGGTATATGTGCTAAACTTATAATAAATCATTCTGACCCAAACGTCATTCTATAAGATTTATTATACAATCGGGATTATGAGGTTAAGCAACGATGCTCTCTCACCACATCATAATTTTTATTTAAAACATTTCATTTAAATGTTTACTACATATTTCTTCCTATTCTAGATAAACTTGAACATTGAATATCAATTTGCAACATAATTGTGCTATTTCCTTCTAAGAATTTATACAAGGTTTCTAACAAAATATTTGGAACAATTTAAGCTAGTTTGTAATAAGTTACTCTCAATATCCTTATGTTTTTGTGGACATAAAATGTTTAGATCAAGAATGAGGTATTGAAGGTTTTAAAAACCGCTCAAACAGTAGAAATCGGACCTAGTTGTTTCACGTAAACCTAAAAAATCAGTCGGCTAACCAATTGCTCCAAATTTGAAAATGAGATCGTTTGAATTTAAGACCGATAAACTGATCGGTTTTAATGATAAACTGATCTGTTTTAATGATAAACTGATCGATTTCTATGGTTTAAGAGAGTCAGAAACCGAGATTTATGTAAAAGAAGAAAAATGAAGAGAAAGTGATGGAAATTTTGGTATAAAATTTGCTAATTATTTGTAATAATCTTAGGCAAAGAAAATGGGAGAGAAGAGGATAGAATGGCTCTCAACCCCTCGAGAGGAGGATAAGGGTCATTTTCTATTTTTCTAATTATTTTTGTTCATTTAATCTTCCTTCATTTTCCCCAATGAAACATGTTTTTTTTCATGAAGTTGTTCCACCATAATTCATAACTTTTCAACTAGTTTTGTTTTACATTCATTTTTTTTTAATTTTGATTGATTAAAATCGACCGTTCATAGAAATTGGAGTGGACCGGTTTATCGAAAGCCGTGAAAACGAACTGGTGTTAGTCATTTTTACAAAGCATGGCTGTGGTTGGCTTGACAAAATATCATATAGATAAGAGAACGTGGAAGCTAGTGATTTATGTGTCAAAATCTTGATTTTTTTCACTGTTTTATTTTGTTAGGTTTTTTCCCTCCCACTTTTCTACCATTCCGGCTTTCTTTATTTGTATGATTATCCTTGTATTTTGTCTCTTATAGGTTTTATCTCTAACCTGTCACAACTTGTTTGAGATTTGTCGCTGTTTTTATTGCAAAAATATTCAAATTAGCCATTAAATATTGAAACTACGAAGCCACAATAAAAGGTTCAACATTAGCAAATGGCAGATGTTGTTGAAACATTTTATGATAATGTTTTTATTTAAGAAAATTTCAATAAACTCATGGCAAACTTGGAGGTGTATTCGAGAGGGACCTGGTACAAGTCGGATTTTTTTGGAGAACCATCACAAATATCCTCTACCAAGTATTCAAGGCTTCCTAATTCAACATTATGGATTCATATCTGGATGGGACAAGATAATATTGGTCGGTGGCACAAAAAATTGACAAGAGATCTAAGGTGGAGAATTTTCATATTATATATTTTAATATTCAAGAAATACAAAACATACATTATTATATCTATAGTTCTTACAACAGGTATAAACAAAAAAAAAACTCTGTTGGAAATGATGGTTTGAGGTCGTTGGTATCTCGAATTGCATATGGTAAATATCTTTTGAAATGAGAAGCAAAGACAAGATTGTCAATAGCCCTGATGTCATGAGTGTCACATACTTTAACCCATAGTCAATCTACACAAAAACAATAAATCTGGGTTGTCATTATTATGGGTGCATGTAATAATAAAAAAGGAACTTCAAAGAGACTCTTAAAACTGATTAAATGCACTACTCACAACAAAATCAAAGGCACAAAACGAAGCCATAGCACCTCTCATGGAATGCCCTATGAATGGTAGATATATTATTATTCGGATCCGTTCCAAAATATAAGCATTCAAAGCTATAAAGAGAGTGTTCAAAATCATAACATCTCCCATTGATCTGAACAGTTATATGTTCAAATTTATTAGAGAAGCTATAAATCTAAATCAAGTCGACAAATATTTATATACTAGAACAAAAGGAGTACTAGATAAGTTTATATGCTCTATCGATCGATGTTTGCTTACTATAATTTTGGCATGTCATGCTGCATTTTACTTGTGACAATTATTTGCCTAGTGTTGTGGTTACAAGGCCAGAACAAATACTAGGGGACCTGCCGAAGAGGCTTCAGGCTTAATCTGTAGTCCAAAGACCCTTCAGACAGACCAATGGGAGCAATACACAAGTATAGAGGCACAAAGTAATGCTGAAGGCCTATGAGCGAGGTCCCTTCGGACTTGACTGGTATTATCTCCCCGAGCCCGTACCGAATGGTCCGAACTCGGGATGTGATGGAATGACCTTATATGGGGGTTCCAGGAGAGCATTTATAGGTATATGCTCATCTGTTCCCTCTGATATGTTTACATGTTTATCCTAAATCTATGTTACATGCTCTATTCTTCTGCCAAAGGGTACTTTGGTACTTCAATCATCATCCGGTACATGCCACCGAAAGTCAACCTTCGGAACATGTGTAGTGGGGTCTGTCCTGCCCGTACACCCCTGGCCATACTGCTTGTTGTCCGTACGCCATTTCGGCCATACAGTGCCTCCGACCATCTGCTAGGCTGACTCCCCTCTGGGCCTCTGATTCATCTTTGACCTTGCCGCTTGCCAATGGGCTCCAATTAGGCCTAGCGGAGATTAGGAGGTGAGCTTTCCCCTAACACCTAGATTGCAAATTAGTTTATTGAAATTTTCTTTCTATGCATGGGCACCACAACGCAGTGTGAAGAGGCCTAGCAATGGACTGACCAACACATGAGCCAGCAACGGAAGTAGAATTTGATTTTTTTATTAATAACCAATTTTTAAACAAATTAATATTACTAATTATCTGATTTAAAAAATTATAAAATTAGCTGCCTAGTTGCCTGTTGGATGAACGGCAAGGGCCTATCGCACGTTGACCTGACAACTGGACCCACTTGGCAGGCCTGTCGCGACAGGGGATGAAGGCTTTTGCTTTTCTTTAATTTTTTCTGTCTTAATGTAAACAAATCCAATTTTTCTATCTTAATGTAAACAAATCCAATAATTAGTACATCAATGTTTACTTTATATACATAAATATTTTACAAATTTTACAAAATTATAAGTATTTCTAATTGATATTTTGGGAGGCTTAACTCTAAAGATTGGAAAAACTGGAAAAAAGTAAAACCCTCAAGCCCTTGTCACTAAGTGGACTGTCAAGTGGGCTCTGCCGCCCTACGAGTGGGCCACAGGCCCTTGTCGTCCATCCAACGAGTGACAGATGTGTTAGTTTTATAAATTTTCAAATCGAGCTATTAGTAATATTAAATAGTCAAAAGAATTGATTATTAATAAAAAAATTCTGCAGGACTTCTAATTTGAGTGTAGAGCAACCAAACAATTATCTGATACTGAAAGTTAAAGACCTCTT
Organism: Eleusine indica; assembly: GCA_030378355.1. Lineage (NCBI taxonomy): Eukaryota > Viridiplantae > Streptophyta > Magnoliopsida > Poales > Poaceae > Eleusine > Eleusine indica. Next base: position 60,008,216 of record CM059494.1, read on the forward strand.
AACAAATAGCTCCTTAGCTAAACCATAATCAATAAGATGCTTAAAATTGATATGTTTGTCCAAAATTATAAGCTAAAACATGATTTTAATATCCAGTTTTTATTAAAATATCCAATTTTTATTATAAAATGTATTATATATTTACTCCCTTCCAATTTTATTGTTGACGTTAGGATAGAATTGCTAGTTCAATTTTGAACCAGTTATCTTGTTTGAACATCAATAAAAAAGATTAGGGGAGAGTACAATATATTAGGATTTTTTTTCAAAAACATCGAATGTGCATTTGTACTACATCGTTGACTATATAATGCATCCCTCCCTGAAATGAGCGGCTGGGAGTGTGCCATGACCTCACTACTACAAAAAAAGGCCTATAGAGGCATGCACTGTAGCAGTGGGCTAATCAACCTCGCTACTATTTTGTAGCTAAAAATAATTATTTGTCATGGCGGATGCTTTGTGAGACAAACAAACTGTCATTAAAACATCTATTATAGCAGCGGGTAGCAATGTCACCGCTGCTACAAATTAATACAAAAATAAAAAAAATCCAAACCTTCCCAGCCAGCCCGCAATGAGCCCATGACAAGCCTGACCTGATCCGCCCCACACGCGGCTATCGAAGGAGGAGGGGGCTTGCGCTCATCCTCGCCTTCCCTGAGCCGGTGGCGCTCAGCCCACCGCCTGCGCAGATCCATTGGAGGAGAGGGGTGGCGCCGGAGGGAGGCGGGGCTGAAGGAGGGGGGGGGGGGGTAACATCGGAGGAGGAGGGTCGGCATCAGAGGACGGGGGGGGGGGGGGTGCTGGAGGAGGGAGGCAACATCGGAGGAGGGAGGCGACACCGGAGGAGGAGGGGGTGTTAGAGGTGGCGCCGATGAGGAGGCCATGTGGAGGAGGGGGCATCGTAGGCGGCACCGGCGAGGAGGCCGCTCGGGGGAGGGGACGTTGGAGGTCGCATGAAGGAGGGGGCATCGGAGGCGGCGCCGGCGAGGAGGCCGCGCGGATAAGGGGGCGTCGGAGGCGGTGCTGGTAAGGAGGAGGCCGCGCGGAGGAGGGGGGGCATCGGATGGTGGAGAGAGAGAGAGAGAGAGAGAGAGAGAGAGGGTGAGAGAGGGAGTGAAACATGAGGAGATTAAAGAGAGAAACACAGAATCTATGCTCAACGCTTTGATTGGTTGAGGGAGAGAGCCACACATCAATGACGTGACGTTCTATTTTTAGCGACGATTCAAGATGTTATACGGCGCTAAAAATTATTTTTTAGTGACAACTTACATTTCTGTCCGTCGTTAAAAACCTATTTTTAGTGATGGCTCATATTTCTGTCCGCCACTAAAATTTTTAATGGCCGTTGACTTCTTTAACCGCTGCTAAAAAGTGATTTTTAATGGGGGCTGACTTCTTTAATTACCGCTAAAAATATATTTCTATTTACAACAGCGGTTTGTAATAAAATCGCTGCTACAGTATTTTTTACCGCGCCGCTAAAGACCTATTTTGTGGGAGTGCCTGCAACACAGGTAAACACAACAGGTGAAATTAACGTGGCACTTCCGTAGAGCATCCACGTCCACAAAATTATGAGAGAAATGCCTGGCCTTTACAGTTATACACTTATATATATACTCACTAAGATTAATATACATTTCCCTGGTCGTCTTTGGATGCCACCAACAACTCCATTACACAAGGTTGTATTATGATATGCAGAATAAAAAGCACTATGAAACTAGAAGAAAGACCTACCGCAATATCAATAGTGTTTACATTATGGAACTTAGTCATAAACACTTCAAATTATACTCATCTTTGCTTCAGGCACACCCGAATAGTCAAGATCAAGTTGTTTCTAAAATAAGTTCTCTATCCATCTTTATGTCAATAGTGTTTCTATTTTGGAATTCTTGAAATTTTCAAAATATGTGCCTATTCGTTATGAGCAGTGTTCACAGATTGGAGGAAAGCAAACAGACGCATCCCGAAAGATACAATAAAATGTTTCAACATGGTGATAAGTTTAGGTGCTTGGATTCTTTAGAAAGATCATAACTCTTGTGTAGAGAAGGCTGGTTTTTAGATCTTTTGTGTCTTTCATAGGATCACACTTATATAATGTAAAATTTTAGCTTGGTCTGGAGTGATGTGGTGTTGTCTATAAATAATCACCTTTTTCTCTTTCTTTAATATAAAGATAGGTAGTTTTTCTAAATATTCCTGAGAAAAATAGGTTAGTAACGACCACGCTAGAGTTGTGTAGCCAATTTTTAGTACTGTGCTAGGTCACTCTGAAGTCTGAAACGGGGCAACTAAAGTTCAGCTGACGTTTTCTTAGCTTCAGTTCACAGATTTCATAGAAAAGAATGAAAAAAAAAAACAGTTTCAACCGGGTTCCATGTGATTCGGCCTGGCTGCCCTTCTGGCCTACTGACGGGCCGGGTGACCCAGAGCCTGTTGGCCTCTTTGCACGCGCGGCCATGGGCCAGGCCGCCAGGGCAAGGAAAAGGCGGAGGTGGTCAGCTTGCTCGGCGTCGAATGTCTGAACCGGCGGACACTGCCTGTGAAAATAACTTGAGCGCGCAAAGAAGGAATGAAGGTGTGAACCAGTCAGTAATTTGTTCAAAATCCTCTGTTTCCAGCTTTGCAACGACGATCCTGCGCGTATGTGTCTGTTGCCAATGCCTACCATCGTTTATATTAAGCAACATCTAATGACGCCATTATGTGCTGCCAAAATCAGCATTAACAATTCGGCTGGTGCCTCTTCATCCCCGGGCCCATCTTCCCATTTCCCCATCTCCCCATCTCCAGGTTTCACCTCTATATATACAGAACCCTGCCCAGTGCACCTACGCCCTCCTGTCCTTGATTCCAACCTCTGAGCAACATCTGCCTCGTTTTCATAGATTAGAGACCGGTACGTTTGTTTTCTCTGTTGATTTCAACATAAGTTGCGTTTGTTCCTTTGTATTCTCCTGCCTAGCGACGTTAGATAGTTCCTTGCTACTAGGCCTTCGTCCATATTAGATTTAGGACTTTGTTTTTCTTAGTTAGTTCGTAACATTCGTTCTTCCGTAGAGATGAGCCATGAAAAATCCTTCCATTCCTTTCGACGATACACAGGATAGAGTTAGATCACGAGAAACTTAGCAAGACCGGTCTACATCAGTGTTTTAGTGATCTGTGGTTGTGTAGCTCTCAGCTTCCCAATAGATCGAGGTGTGATCCATAGGATTATAGATGTTGTGCTTTCAAGCCTTATCTGAACACGTTCGTTTTTTTCTTTTTATTTCTGAAATGAGCGAGGTCTACTGGTTGTTGGTTGCTGAAGCACCTTGCAACTTGCATTGTGGGAACCGGAAAATCTTTATTTGTTCAATACATGCTTAGGGTTGTGTAGATGTTACCACACTGTTGTTGTTTCTATTATTCTTCAAGCAGATCTGCTACATTATCATGTCTCCGTTTATTGTCAAAGGATATATACTGCAACTGGAGACTTTTCCGGTAGCGTCTTAGTTGTCTAGTCGATATAATATATCGCTGGTTGGATTGCTCAGCAGGGTGCATGAAAATGCCTGTTATCGCTTGCTTTCGCTCCTGAATGAAATATCAAGCTAATAAGCTGCATAACGTGCCTATGGTGGATTAGATGTTCCTAGCCACTCTGTAGGATTATATGGATTCTGATAATCTTGAAATACATATGCATTTGTAGAACAAGGCTGGGTTAAGTCTAGCTGATTGTTGTTGATTACTGAAGCCACCTTTAATTTCCTTGTTGCTACTGGCAAATCTTTATTTGTTGAAGACATCTTGATGTTTGGTTATGTTACTATATGCTTGTTATAATAACTTGTATTATTTGTTAGAGTATCTCTTACATTATTGTCTGTGCAAAATATGCATTATTATCATGTTTCTGTTTTGAGAGAGCTCCATAATGACGGCAGCATTTATTTCGTTTGTTGTCAACAGGATAGTGCAAGTAGAAACTCTTTTTGGGTAGTGTTGTCTTGATTATCTAGTCCATGTGATATCTGGTATATATGTTGGTGCTGCCGCTAGTAGCCACGCCGAGGGTGTAAACGCCTGTTACTGCTTGACTGATTTCGCTTCCTTAGTGAAATATGGAGCTACGCTGCTTAGGGTTGTGTAGATGTTCATAAACTTTTCTATCAAGGTTCATTATCCAACTTGAGGAAATCCTTTTTAGTAAGTTGAATTTTTTGGTTTGCTTAATGTTGTTTTTAGTAAATGTAAATGCATAAATATCCAATTGCATATATGCGTGTTTTTAATTTATTAGCAGGCTGAGAGGTAGCCTCGTAGGCAACTCTAGGGTGTTATGGATTCTGTCAAACCTGAAACACGTATGTATCTGTACGATGATACGGCTGGGTTAGGTCTAGCGATTTTTTTTAATGGGGTCTAGGTTATTATTGATTGCTGAAGCCACATTTCCTTGTTGGAGCTGACAAATCTTTATTTGTTGAGTACATCGTTACTTTTGTAATGTTAATATGCTGTTGTTGTATTATTCTCCAAGCAGATCTGCCGCATTATCATGTTTCAGTTTATTGTCAATAGGATAATGCAACTGCAAACTCTTTTGGGTAGCGTCTTGGTTGTCAAATCCACGTGTAAATCGCAGGTTGGATGTAAACGCTTGTTAGTGCTTGCATTTCCCTTCCTGCATTAAGCATCGAGCTAAGCTGCTTAGGATATTGCATGTCTGGTTTCTTCATTAATTCATGTTACTACATTCCGGTTCAATTTCGCAGCATATCTGTCAACGTCTCCATCAATCATTGGTTATTTCTCCCTTTTGCAGTCATGAGTTCGGAGATGTCGTCGAACAACAAGGGCAAGGCTGTGGTCAAGCAGGAGGAATCCTCTCCGCCTATGCCGGTAGTTGATGAGGAGCAGAAGATCTTGCTTGTGGACAAAGTTAAGGAGGAGCCATCGCCCTTGGCACCAAGCCAGCCGCCGATCGCTGAGGCGGCGAGCATCCCCGCCGGATCTCAGCAACACGGTGTTGTCAGCGGCAGCACCTTTCTCAAGAACATCATCATTAAGTGCGTCGCTGCGTTGGGCATCTGGAACGTCATGGGCGCGAACGCGGAGCTCCAGTGCCTCTCGTACTTCGCGACAGCCATCGGCAACCCCTTGCAGCGCGTGGCATTCGTGTTCGCTGAGGCGCTCGCGCTTCGCCTGATGTGGTTGCTGCCTGGCCTGGGCTGGGCGATGCAGCTCCAGGTTCTGCAGCCATCAGCGACGACCCCAGCAGCCATCAACTCCGCGCGGCAGAGCTTCGCCGCGTTGCACCCGCTCCTCTGTGCGGCGGCCACGTCGGCCAACCATGCCATCCTGGAGGCCACGGTGGCAGAGAGCACCGTCCACGTCATCGACCTTGGTGGCGCCAGCCTGAACCAGTGGTTCGAGCTCATCGGCCTCTTCGCTGCTCGTCCCGGAGGCCCTCCCTCACTACGGCTTAGTGTCGTCCACGAGCAGGATGAGTTCCTCTCGCATGCCGCCGGGTTACTCACCGAGGAGGCCGTGCATCTGCATGTCCCCTTTGCGTTTATCCCGGTTCGATCCCACATTGATCGCTTCTCGCCGCTATGTATTGCTGCCCTTGGTGTTGTCCACGGCCAAGGCAACGCCCTGGTGATCACGTCGACGCTGCAGCTCCACCGCCTGATCGCCGACGAGGTCTCCATCGAGGTACCAGTGTTGGCTGAGCTCACTGCAACACATCAGATGACCAAGGCCGATGTGCTCCTCCGCGTCCTTCGTGACCTGATGCCGAAGCTGCTGGTGCTGACGGAGCAGGAGGCTGACCACAATGGCGCTTACCTCTCTGACCGCGTGCTCAATGCATTTGATTACTACTCGGTGCTATTCCATGACACGGAGGCTGTGAGTTTGGTGGACCGTGTTGCTTTGGAGCGCACACTGCTGAGGGAGGAAGTGATGGACATTGTTGCGTGTGATGGCGTGCTGCGGCGGGAGCGCCATGAGAAGATGGCGCGTTGGACACAACGGATGCAGCTGGCTGGGTTCGAGGCTGTACCGGTGAACACCAACCTGCTCAAGGAGACAGCGACGCTAGCGTACCACATGTCTATCAATGGTGGGCTGTGCTACGAGATACGGAAGCTTGATAACGGGCACATCTTCCTCTACTCGCGCAAGGTGCCCATTTTCTCTGTGTCGACATGGCGTCCTGTGCACTAGCAAGTGAATGACGTTGCTGTCAACAACTTTTTGTTTTTGTCAACAAACTTAACTATTTGTTATGGCTTGTTGGTCTATTGTCACCCTATCATTGTTGTTTTCATTGTATGCATCATTTTGAACATGTTAGCGAAATGCTGGATAGTTTTCAATATGACATTCTTATTGTCAGTGATCTGTTATTGTTGCTCGGTAATTTTTAAGTATGACATCATTTTTGTTCCTTGAATTCCAATATATACATGATTGCATATGAACGAAGTTTAGTAAAAGAAATCTTGCAGTTAGTTGTCTTTTGGGTGTTCCGCGACTAATCTAGCATGTTGACATGCGCTCCAGCCACAGCGCGCGCACCCACACACACACACATGCGCCCACACCCACACACAACTAATTTAGCTCGTGAAATTTACGAGTCGGCTTGAGCTGGCTTAAAAAATGGTCCATTAACATGGACAAAGTCTGCTCCTAGCAGTCCATAGAAAAACTGTACTACTAAAAGGTCACACTCGCATGCTGCAGGGATATTCATGGAGGAGGCCATGCGTTCTGCACATCCCCTTTCCGTTTATCTAGTTTGATCCCACATTGATCGCTTCTTGCCTCTAAGTGTTGCTGTGCTTGGTGTTGTGCACTACCAATTAATGTGAGGCCCTGCCGCCCTGGTGATCATGTCGACACTGCAGCTCCACCGCCTGATAGCCGACAAGGTCTCCATCGAGCTATCATTGTTGGCTAAAGAGACTGCATCACCTTAGATGACGAAGACAGAGGCACTCCTTCATGTCCTTCACGACATGATGCCAAAGCTGCTCGAACCGAAGGAGCAGGAGGCTGACCACTAGGGGTGGATGAAAAACTGGAAAGTCATGACTCACACAACTCGTGATGAGCTTAGCTTGGCTCGACTCAACTCGTTTCATTAACCAGCTAAGCTTATAATTTGGCTCATCAAATTTGTAAGCCGAGTCGAGCTGGCTTAAAAAAAAGTCTATTGACATGGAGAAAATGGACACCATGTTGGAGTAGAGAAACAACCCCTAATCAACGTTTTGTACCTCATAGCATGGCCCATCATTGCCCAACATATAGTGCATCAGCGTTGTTGTCTCCTTAAGCACACTGATTGTCACCTGTGCAGCCTTGAAGCTAAGTAGTTGCATCCGTTACAGCTAGCACGTCATCTTCTCATTGGACTCCAGCCGCCGCACACCATCACACGCTATCGTGTCAGTCACCTCTTTCCTAAGCAGCATGCACTCCGAAACAACATGGCCATCAAACAAGCCTCCATGTCATAGAACAACATAGTGTATTAATCAAAGCCCTCTGACACGTGGTCCGAGAGGTCAGTGTCATTGTGGTCAGCCTCCTGCCCTCTCAGCTCTAGTAGTTTTGGTTTCAGGCCATGAAGGAGACAGAAGAGCACATCTTCCCTTGTTTGCCAACACACACACACACACACACACACACACTCTCTCTCTCTCTCTCTCTCTCTCACACACACACACACACACACACACACACGAGAACACGAGAACAAATAACGTAGCTAGGGAATTGGAAAACAACTAAATCAACAGAGAGAACACGTGAGAAAAAAAAGAAAGAAACTGGCAGGCAGGTTTGCATACCTCTATCATGGACGGAGCTACGGGTATTCCTGGGTATTCCCAGGAATATCTAACATTTTGGCAACAATCACTATTACGTAGTATCTATACTAAGTATTTGTTTAAACGACTGTCCAGATATGGTATTTTCACTCAATTTCAGTACAAAAATAGAGAATTTTGTCCATGGTATTGTAATATGAATTGAAGAAAATTCCTGCTTCACAGAATAGGAATACTCAAGTTTCTGTACCTAGCTCCGTCACTGACCTCTATGGAGATGGATGACTTTCTACTTGCTCAGGCTAGAAACCGTTCGCCTCTATGCTCATTGAAGATAGAAGGTTTATGTGTTGGGTTATGCGGTCAGATGAACCAGCCTGGACATCATTAAGATATGGGTTCGGAGGGAGAGGCGCGCTAGCAAATTTTGAGCCATGAATTTAGCAACACATAATAATGGCGATTAGAAGTTCCTAAATAAGTGATTATTTGCGCTGGCAACACACCCACTGAGGCACACCCTTTTTCCAAAGCTAGAAAGTGCGGGAATTCAGACGCCACACTGGCGTGGCCAGTTCACAGCTTCATCTCAAAACTCAAGCTGCCTAGCCCCGTCCAAAGTTGGGCCATATTCAGGCGCATGCTTGTTTCTGGGATGTCAGATTCTAGAGGCTGGAGCTAGTGCTGGCCAAACAGACCATGCCAAGCATGCTGGCCCAAAGCATGGGATTTTTGGCCCGACCTGAGCATGGTATGACCCGTTCAATCTCATGTCAAGGCAGCATGGCCTGATGAAGCATGAATTAGGTCTAGTTAGGCATGATTCCAAACAAAAGGCTTGAGGATCTTGATGGGAGTCATGGTGATGGAGATTAATTAAGGCTAAGGATAGCTTGGTTCAAATGTGTTGTGATCACTTGGCTATTGCAGACTTGAGTGTATGGGAAAACCCGAACTATCAAGAGGTCACACTCGCATGCCGTAGGGTTACTCATAGAGGAGGTCATGCATCCTATATGTTGCCTTTGCGTTGATCTAGTTCGATCCCACATTTATCACTTCTCGCCTCTAAGCTTTGCTGCCCTTGGTGTTGTGCATTGCTAATGCGAATAACTGGTAATCATATCGATGCTGCAGCTCCAACAGTGTGATCGCCATGAGGTCTCCATCGAGCTACCAGTGTTGGCTCCATAGATTGCATCACATCAGATGACCAAGGCAGATGCGCCTCCATGTTCTTCGTGACCTGATGTCGAAGTTTTTGTGCTGACGGAGAAGGAGGCTGACCACTAGGGGTGGAGAAAAAACTCAAAATTCATGACTCACTTGACTTGCGATGAGCTTGGCTAGCTTGACTCGATTCATTTCATAACGAGCCGGGCTTATAATTTAGCTCATGACATTTGCGAGTCGAGTCAAGTTGGCTTAAGAAATGGTATGTTGCCTTGGAGAAAGTGTGCCCCTTATGGGAGTCTATAGTAAAAACTGTACTATCAAAAGGTCACACTCGCATCACGCAGCGTTACTCATGGAGGAGGATGCTTCTCGCCTCTAAGTGTTGCTGCCCTTGGTGCTGTGCACTGCCAATGTGAGGCCCTGGTGATCACGTCGACACTGCAGCTCCACTGCCTGATAACTCACCAGGTCTCCATCAAGCTACCATTGTTGGCTAAAGAGACTGCATCACATAAGATGACCACGACAAATGCATCTCCGTGTTTTTTTGTGACTTGATGCCGAAGCTGCTGTGTTGACAGAGCAGGAGGCTGACCAGTAGGGGTGGACAAAAAACTCAAAACTCATGACTCACTTGACTCGTGATGAGCTTGGCTTGGCTCGACTTGACTCATTTCATTAACAAGGCAAGCTTATAATTTAGCTTGTCAAATTGGCTTAAAAAAATGTCTATTGACTTGGAGAAAATGGGCACCTTGTGGGAGTAGAGGAGCAACTCCTAATCAACCTTTTGTACCTCATAGCATGGCCCATCATTGCCCAACATATTGCGCATCAGCGTTCTTGTCTCCTTGAGCACATTGATGGTCATTTGTGCAGCCTTGGTCCTTGGTAGTTGTTGGGCGCAAAAAAGTTTTTTTGGTATTTTGTTTGGGTTTTTTTAGTGATTTACATGTTGCCGAGTGTAAGGTTTTGTCGAGCGTATTTTGACACTCGACAAAGGCTTTGTCGAGTGCACGACAGAAAACACTCGACAAAGAGCGCTTTGTCGACATTTTGTTTATCGTGTCCTCTTTGTCAAGTGTTATATTGGCTTTATTGAGTGCTTCGGGCACTTGGCAAATAGGGTGATTCCGGTAGTTTAGGTTATGGAGGTCAAGAAGGAGCCCACGATGATGGATGCTGAGAAGGAGATCTGGCTGGCGAAGAAGACAGTTCATGAACAAGCAGCACTGAATTCCTCCGGCAGTGACAAGATGTCGAATAACCAAGGTTGTGACGGGACTGGCACCAAGGAGGATGGGTCATCATCGTTAGCACCCAGCCAACCAGTAGCTGCCAAGGGGGCAACAGCGCCAGTGGACGCTGTGCCAACATCGAACGTCCCCGGACCTGAGCAATATGGTGGTAAGTGGAAACAACCTTAACCTCTTCTCGTGAATATATATGTAGATCTTGTGTTCATAGGACAATATAAAGGGTGATTGTTTGCCATATGTCACATTCTGAAGCCTTAGTTATATTTGCAGATCGGTTTTCACTACTTTGTGACCTGTATTTAGTCCCATCGTGTAAATATTTGTTGAATTCATTTTTGTGCTGTATGTAACATGTATTTATTGTCAAAAGGATTATGCATTTGGGTACCGTCTTCTTGGTTGTCTAGTCCATGTCAATCGGTGCAGGTTCGTGCTGCCGCTAGAGATAACAGTGGTGCTGATCGCTTCTTGCCTCTTAATGTTGCTGTGCTTTGTGTTGTGCACTACCAATTAATTGCGAGGCCCTGGTGATCACGTCGATGCAGCAGCTCCACTGCCTGATAGCCGACTCCATCGAGCTATAATTGTTTGCTAAACAGACTGCATCACATCAGACGACCAAGACAGAGGCGCTCCTCTGCATCCTTCGTGACCTGATGCCGATGGAGCCGGAGGCTGGCCACTAGGGGTGGACAAAAATCTTGAAACTCATGACTCACATGACTCGTGATGATCTTTGCTTGCCTCGACTTGAGTCATTTCATTAACAAGCTCAGCTTATAATTAGCTCATCAAATTTGTGAGCGGAGTCGAGCTTGCTTAAAAAAATGTCTATTGACATGGAGAAAATAGGCACCTTGTGGGAGTAGAGGAACAACCCCTAATCAACCTTCTGTACATCATAGCATGGCCCATCATTGCCCAACATATAGTGCATTAGCGTTGTTGTCTCCTTGAGCACATTGATGGTCATCTGGGTAGCCTTGAACCTAGGTAGTTGCATCCGGTGCAGCTAGCAGGGCATCATCTCATGGCACTCCCGCCGCCTCACACCATCACACACTATCATGTCCGTCACCTCTTCCATAAGCAGCATGCACTCTGAAACAACATGGCCGTCAAACAAGTGTCTATAGAACAACATAGTGTATTAATCAAAGCCCATCGGTAAATGGTCCGAGGGGTCAGTGTCATTTTGGTCAGCCTCCTGCTCCATCAGCCCCAGTAGTTTTGGTTTCAGGCCATGAAGGACACAAAGGAGCACATCTTCCCTTGTTTGCCATCATGCGCGTGCGCACACACGCACGCACGCACGCGCACATGCGCGCGTGTGTACGCGCGCGCACACCCACCCACCCACACACCCACACCCACCCACACACACACACAAGAACAAATAACATAGCTAGGGAAGGAATTGGAATACATTTAAATCAACAGCGAAAACACGCGAGAAAAGAAAGAAACAGACAGACAGGTTTGCATACCTCTATGGAGATGGATGACTTTCTACTTGCTCAGGCTAGAAACGTGGACTGTTGGTTCACCCCTATGATCATTAAGATATGGGTTCAGAGGGAGAGGCGCGCTAGCAAATTTTGAGCCATGAGTTTAGCAACACATAATAATGGTGATTAGAAGTTCCTAAATAAGTGATGATTTGCATTGTCAACACACCCACTGAGGCATCTTTTTTCCAAAGCTGGAAAGTGCGGGAATTTGGATGCCACACTGGCGTGGCCAGTTCACAGCTTCATCTCAAAATTCGAGCTGCCTAGCCCCGTCCAAAATTGGGCCATATTCAGGCGCATGCTTGTTTCTGGGCTGTCAGATCCTAGAGGATGGAGCTAGTGCTGGCCAAGCAGGCCATGCCAAGCATGCCGGCCCGAAGCATGGGACTTTTGGCCCGGCCTAAGCATGGTACGACCCGTTCAATCTCATGTCAAGGCCAGCATGGCTCGAGACTACGTACCGTGCTTGGGGTGAAGGGGTGGTTTGATGGGTGGCACCGGCATGGCCCTTTTAACCATCGGCCTGATAAAGCACGAATTAGGTCTAGTTAGGCATGATTCCAAACAAAAGGCCCGAGGATCTTGATGGGAGTCATGGTGATGGAGATTAATTGAGGCTAAGGATAGCTTGGTTCAAATGTGTTGTGATCACTTGGCTATTGCAGACTTGAGTGTATGGGAAAACCGAGCTATCAAGAGCTCACACTCACATGCCGCAGGGTTACTCACGGAGGAGGCCATGCGTTGTATGCGTCCCCTTTGAGTTTATCTAGTTTTGTGCGTACCACAGTGATTGCTTCTCGCCTCTAAAGTGTTGTTGCCCTTGGTGTTATGCACTGCCAATGCGTGGCCTTGATGACCATGTTGATGCTGCAGCTCCACTACCTGATAGCCAATGAGGTCTCCATCGAGCTACAAATGTTGGCTATAGAGACTGCATCACACCATATGACCAAGGCAGATGCGTTACCGTGTTTCTCATGACTTGATGCCGAAGCTGCATTGTTGATAGAGCAAGAAGCTAGCCACTAGGGGTGGATGAAAACTCAATACTCGTGGCTTACTTGACTCCTGATGAGCTTGGCATGGCTCGAATCGACTCGTTTCATTAACAAGCTGAGCTTATAATTTAGCTCGTCCAATTTGTGAGTGTTGGTCGTAGTTACGTACCCATTTATATACCGCAAAAAGACGATGTACAGTTGTAGCATATTTTCCCTTAGAGTATTCCAAGGTTTAATCGAATCCATAGAGACCCATGGGAATTAAGCAAAGCAATTAATAAAAGATCTAATTAAGCTTCTAAGGATGGGGTTGTTTTGTCGGTAGGCTAGAGCGTGTCGATCGGCACAGAGGCTTTTTAATGGGAAAACTTTAGATTTGCAGAGTAGGTCAGAGAAAACATATTTTAATAAGTTAACCAGATAATCTGTTAGTTGAGTTCGTAACTATAAAGCATATTCTAATAGTATCATAAACGGAATTACTTAGTATAAGAAGTCATGAGTGATTGATGAGGAGACTTTTCCGAGGGTCTCCTGTCATGAGCAGTCCCCGTAATCTTGTCTACAACTTCCTCTCTACACATATTTCTACGTGCAATTCTGATTTATTACAAGATCCTGAATACTACCCTAATCACCATAATTAAGATAGCATAGTACTTAGCCTATGTACTAAGTAAGTATTAAGCACATGCAAGAATCATCAAACCCTGGATACCCAAATATCGAAAACGATTCATCAACATAATAAATTTAGCTTTAATACAATACATAGTACAAGATTCATCACATCTAGTAGACCTACCTTGATGGATCACCTCAAACACAAGTGGTTCTTGAACTTGCAAGCCTATGACCTTGCGATTTCATTGACTTGGCTAGGTTAGCCAAGCTAAACCTAGCAACTAGAGATGTGAAGAACAAGGCAAAGCTTTGGTGGCTCTAAACTCATGAGATTTGTTGTCCCTCTGGCGGCGCCTACTCTGGCCCTAGGGTGTACAAGTATTTATAAGGGCATAACTCAATATAGAGTCGGTTCCTTGGGAAAAGGTCCACATGCCAATCGGCACGGGGGCGTGCCGGTCAGCACACTCCGTGTTCGGCCTGAGTTGTCTTCTATGTCGGTTTCCAAGTCTCCTGTAGCTTCCATGTGGGTCCTCTTACTAGATTCCTTCGAAGTAAAGTCTTGTATTGCTCGTTTAAGATCTTGGGATTTCCTTTTATCTCTTCATGAAGCATATCTCCAAGATTTATACAAATATCTTTCTTTTAGAAGGTCTTGAGGAGTGTACCAGTCTTGGTTAGCCCAAATTACCCATGTGCCGATCGGCACGCAGGCCGTGCCGGTCGGCACCTGGGCCTTCTCTGCTACAATTCATCTCTTTAGCGTCCAAGTCCATAGGAAATGTCCCAAATTATTGTCGTTTCACCTGTTTCAGTAATAATTCTCCAGAACAACAATTGTATGAATATTCTATCATTTTCATGGGTTAATAGCCTATAATAATGATATTTAAACTCTAAACAAGGTGCTTTTGACGCATAAAATGGCATGCTAACTAGCGTCAAAAGCTCACCCACACTTAAATCTTTGCTCGTCCCTGAGCAATGTCAAGAATGAAAAAAAATCCATATATATTAATGTGAATCATAGAAGCATTTCAAATATAGGCAAATTGAGCACTTTAATCATTATAGTGTATGATTGAATTAATTATTCAGCAAATTATTGGAGATATGGGTATTATTCTTGAAAACACTCCCCAAAGTTAGACTTGAAATTATTCAACTCAGAAGTTAAAACCTTTCCACATATGTAAATCATTACTTAAAAGTAGATCATGAGCAAAAGAACCATCCTCCTCAAATGACTAGGTAAACAACTCAACTCCCAATTCACTCATCCTAACATCTATTTTAATGCAAAATATTTCATGTGTAAGGCAATATGAGTAGCTAGGTGAGGAATTTCAAGGAAAATAGACATAGATTCCAAAATATATTATAAAATTAAGAAATAACTCTTATTGGATTTATCGAGACTTGTCGGAAAGGCCTTGTTGGAATTAAATGCTTAAGAAAAGGCACACCTTTAGATAAATGGACACGTGCAAACACATAGATGATCTTAGAAATTTACAGAAATTTTCCCATTTATCAGATTGTACATGGTTGGAAAATATGAGTTCTTGGCTAGGAATAGCAATATCTTCTAGAATATAAGGGAATTCTTTCCCCCACACTTAAAACTTTACTAGTCCCGAACAAACCATCTACAATATACTTTTGCACCCTTTTGCTTCAAAAATATTGTTTTTTTCTTTTCTTTATTCTCTCTTTTTTCTTTCTCTGTGCCGATCGGCACTAGGCTCCCTATACTGGTTCACTATAGATTCCAATCTCAATTTGCTAGCTAAGAATTGAATGGGTTGTGGTCAAGGATAGAAATGACTGGAACAAGATTTTAGGCTCAGGTTTGGATACTCAGCGAATTTTGCATGAGCAATGCTTTGGCTAGCAGTCAAAATGATATACAAAGGATTAGGCCAACCTTCAAGTCTCATACAAAAAAATTAAATCCTAATCAAACTCAATCATAAATCTTTGTCAATATAAATCAAATAGCTCTATTGAATTGATCATTCATATAGCATTGGTAGGTTAAGTCAAACAATAAGGAGAAATTCTAGCACTCATGATGTGAACATTTGAATTTTTTAAAAAGTTTTGGTACTAAGTTTTTCTCTTATAAGTTGAATCCATTATTTGCAAGCACATGGCTATTTCGGAATACTCCACAAAAAAATAATTGCTGAATAAATTAGATGTGTAAGTTCAAATTTTTAATTAGTGGTCAACAAGCTCAATTATCACCAATGCTTCTCAAGACATTGATACATACAAACATTGTATTTTGAAATAGAGCATAAACAATCACTATTGTATAAATAATGAAATTCAAACTACACGGTGATGATAATTAAAAATAACAAATTATTAATAGCACACTTGCATAATTAAAACAAACTTGGAAATAAAACACATCCGATACATAGTTTTCCAGCCTGCTCACGCACACATAATTACTTAAATGAAAAAGATCACACAATAGTGAAAAGAAAAACACGAACCGGGGAACCGATACAAGTGCCACTTGTACGTGACACATCACTTGAACGACAACGGTGGTGGATAGTTGAAGCCATAATATCCCGCGTTCAGCCGCTCAAACTCCACCACCATCAAGTCGGTGTTGTTCCGCATCTCTCCTACCAAGTTGTCCATGCAGTCAACATACTGGATGTTGTTGTCGATGTACCGGTGCATGGGGCCAAAGTCGAAGGGTAGTGGACCTATAGGAAGAGTATGGACAGGAGGCATTCCTGCGTACTTGGTGTCGGTGCTGGTCGGTACATAGGGTGTGCCGATCGGCACACTGGCATGTTGCGTGGTTTGGCTAGGGGTGGCTCCTGCAGAGTCCCATCTACCCCAGCCCTCTGTTGATGTGCTCGACGTTGCTCGGTCGAGGATCTCCTTCTTCCCATGCTTGTTCTTCTACACCTTGTGGCTCTTGCGGAGATCAACCTCAAGCCAATTACCCTCCCCCCCGATAATTCTGTGTAGGAGAAAAAGGCCGAGTTGGACATAGGGTAGGCGGATGTTGGTGCCGCACATGATGTAGCCCTGCCTTGTGCTGCTCGTGATGGTCTTGCCCCTCATCATGGAGTCGTTGAGGATGATCGACGGTACCCACTGTGTCGGATTTGTGATGAGGTTGTTGTCGGCCTTGTTGAAGATCATGGTTTGGAGGTAGCCTCCAAAGGCTAACCTCCCCGTCGAACTGTTCCTCTGGTAGAACCAGCGATGCACCATCAACAAGACGGGGTTGTATGTGCAAGGATCCACAACGGCATTGTAAAGCCATCGCAGATCCAAGTCAGAGATATTGGTGGAGTCAACCCGTCCTGTCGTGCGAGAAGCCATCCACCAGCGTAGGATTTGCATCATGGGGTTCTTTATGTGCTCCCTCTTGCGCTCCTCCTGGTTGGCGATGCGGAGCCAGAATGCATTGAGCTCCTCTTTCACCATGTCATCGGGGCACGAGGTTTCTTCATTGAAGCCGCATCCTGCACACGGAAGTTGATTACCTCGTTCCCCTTGTCATCCTCGACGAGTGTCATCATGTGGCGCACTCGATGACAAGGTAGAGGGTGAAGCCGGTGCCATGCTCATGGAAGAGCACTCACCCTAAGTTGGTGAGGCACTGCTAAATATCGGACTAGAGTCCGATCTGGTCCAAGAACTCCTCGTCCATGTCAAAGTTGGCGATGAAGTGTCCTTGCACGTTGTTGTACATGTGTTCCTGCTCTACGCTATGGAGTGTGAACCCCTCCACAACCGTGTGCGGCACATATGCCGGCGGCTGCGAGTAGGCCTCTCCCGTAGAACCGCCCGCCCATCCTGCTCTGGCGGTTGTACTCATCATGCGCGGCCTCGGCGTGTTGGGGAGGCCGACGTCATTGCGGGTGATGTAGAAGTCGTCATTGCGCCCACGTGGTGGTTTCATTTCAATGGAACCTTCCCAACCCCCTTCACCGACGGTGCTCCCTCAAGCGCTGGTGAAAGTGTTAGAGTCGTCGCGGCTGCAAGAGCTGCCGGAGTCCGAACTCCGGCGAGCTCTCTTGCCGATCCTCTTTGAGGTCGCCATGATCTTGTCCATCTTTTGCGAAAACGAAGGAAATCACGCGAGTGAGGAAAGTGGAGTAGTTGGAGGAGTTATCAGAGAGTCATGGCGAGAATGAGGGGTCATGCCCTCTTTTTATAGCCCAAGCCGAAGCTTCCAAGGGAAGGAACTTGAGGCGGTTCAAATCCCCTTGGCGCCGATCGACACGGGTCTTTTCACTGATTCTGCTGTGCAACATCTGCCACACCTTCCATTTATTCTCCTGATGCTCTTTCTTTGTCCTTCTCTACTAGACTAGTCTTTAATTATCTAGAGTATGCTATCTGTGTGTCCACTACCCATGATTATCTTTATCCTTCCCCTGTGAGGACTTTGTCTTTTAATCCATTATGCAACACTAGAACATGGTGATTGTCTTGATCCTCCCACCTTCCTTTAGGATAAAATAAATATATTGGTATTCTCCGTGCGCTTGTGGGTTACCTGCATTCATTAAAAATTCTAACAAGCATTTCTGGCGCGGTTGCCGGGGAAGACATTAGATCAAGAAGATTATCCATGTTCACTGGTTGCATATGTGATTATTTGGCATTTTTCTCAAATAGGCTAATCTTAACTGATTTCTCCTTTTGTGTAAAAACACGGTAGTGTATGACCGATTTCATCTTGCCTGAGAACTGCGTTGAAGATTTCGAACAACACTTGAGAAGGGTCCGTGCGCGTCTCATCCCTCCTCAGAAGTTTGTGTCTGCAAGTGAACTAGTCATCCCCGCACCATCAAGTTTCAAGATCATGGCCCAGAAAAGACTTCGCGATTTTGTGAACATGAAATGTTTAGATCAAGAATGAGGTATTGAAGGTTTCAAAAATGTCTTGAAAAGTAGAAATCGAACCTAGTGGTTTCACGTAAACCTACAAAATCAGTCGGCTAACCAATTTCTCAAAATTTGGAAATGATATCATTTGAATTTAAGACGGATAAACTGATCGGTTTTAATGATAAACTGATCAATTTCTATGGTTTAAGAGAGTAAGAAACCGAGATTTATGTAAAATAAGAAAAATGAAGAGAAAGTGATGGAAATTTTGGTATAATATTTGCTAATTATTCTTAATAATCTTAGGCAAAGGAGATGGGAGAGAAGAGGATAGAATGGCACTCAACCACTCGAGAGGAGAATAAAGGTTATTTTCTATTTTTTAATTATTTTTGTTCATTTAATCTTCCTTCAGTTTTCGCAATGAAACATGGTTTTTTTTCATGAAGTTGTTTCACCATAATTCATAACTTTTCAACTAGTTTTGTTTTACATTTATTTATTTTTTTATTTTGATTGATTGAAATAGACCGTTCATAGAAAGCCATGAAAACGAACTGGTGTTAGTCGTTTTTACAAAGCATGGCTGTGGTTGGCTTGACAAAATATCATATAGATAAGAGAACGTGGAAGGTAGTGATTTATGTGTCAAAATCTTGATTTTTTTCACTGTTTTATTTTGTTAGGTTTTCTATTATTTTTTTCTCCCACTTTTCTACCATTCCAGCTTTCTTTATTTGTTTGATTATCCTTGTATTTTGGCTCTTATAGGTTTTATCTCTAACCTATCATAGCTTGTTTGAGATTTGTCGCCGTTTTTATTGTAAAATGTTCAAATTAGCCATTAAATATTGAAGCTACGAAGCCACAATGAAAAGTTCAACATTAGCAAATGGCAGATGTTGTTGAAACATTTTACGATAATGTTTTTGTTTAAGAAAATTTCAATAAACTCATGGCACACTTGGAGATGTATTCGAGAGAGACCTAGTACAAGTCGGATTTTTCGAGAACCATCACAAATATCCTCTACCAAGTATACAAGGCTTCCTAATTCACCATTATGGATTCATATCTGGATGGGACAAGATAATATTGGTCGGTGAACAAAAAAATTGACAAGAGATTTAAGGTAGAGAATTTTCATATTATATATTTTAAAATTCAAGAAAAATAGAACAATATATCTATAGTTCTTACAACAGGTAAAGCATAAAAGAAAAAAGACTCTCGCTGGAAATGATGGTTTGAGGTTGTTGGTAACTCGAATTGCATATGGTAAATATCTTTTGAAATGAGAAGCAAAGACAAGATTGCCAATGACCCTGATGTCATGAGTGTCACATACTTTAACCCATTGTCAATCTACCTAAAAACAATAAATCTGGGTTGTCATTATTATGGGTGCATGTAATAATAAAAAGGGAACTTTGAAGAGACACTTAAAACTGATTCACTATGACAAATGCACTACTCACAACAAAATCAATGGCACGAAACGAAGCCATAGCACCTCCCATGGAAGGCCCTATAACCATGATAGGTATATTATTATTCTGATCTGTTCTAAAATATACACATTCAAAGCTACGAAAGAGAGTGTCCAAATTCATAACATCTTCTATATATCTAAATAGTTATATGTTCAAATTCATTACAGAAGCTATGAATCTAAACCAAGTCGATAAATACTTATATATTGGAATATAAGAAGTACTAGATAAGTTGACATTCTCTGCCGCATCAAATCGACGTCTGTTTACCGTAATTTTGGCATGTCATGCTGCATTTTACTTGTGGCAATTATTTGTCTAGATTGCACATTAGTTTATTGGAATTTTCTTTCTACGCATGGGCACGACGACGCACTGTAAAGAGGCCTAGCAATGGACTGACCAGCACATGAGCCAGCCACGGACGTAGATTTTGATTTTTTTTTATTAATAACCAATTTTTAAACAAATTAATATTACTAATTATATGATTTTAAAATTTATAAATTTAGCTTCCCAGTTGCCTGATGGATGAACAACAAGGGCCTATCGCCCGTTGACCGGATGACTGGACCCAATTGACAGGCATATCGCCCATCCATTAGGCGACAGAGGATGAAGACTTGTTTTTTTTTTCCTGTCTTAACAGTTAAGCCTTCCATTGTGTTAATTAGAAATTCAATTTAAACTTTGCCAAACTTCTAAAACATATTTTTGCATATATAATAAATATTTATGTAAACAAATCCAATTGGTACATCAATGTTTACTTTATATACATAAAAAGTTTATGAATTTTATAAAGCTATAAGTATTCCTAATTTTCTAAAGTGTATAAATTTTATAAAGTATCCCTACAACATAGAGAAAATTCCTTAGTGGCCATCATATTCTTTTGTGTTACTTTATTGGCCATCAAAAAATTTCAACTTCCCTAGTGGCCATCGAGTAAAACTTGTTTCTTACTGGCCATCGTAGTGTTCAAGTTAGAGAACAAAAGTCATTTTTGCCCTAGACAACATCTTTATGGCCAATGGTCTTTATTAACCGTGAAATTAGAGAAAATATCAGTTAATAATTAATTTGCAAATCTGGACATCCTGAGTATATATTTTGAAAATTTTTGGCAGCAACAATTTGTATTTTTTTATAGTAATAAAAATACTGCTAAAAATCCTAAAAGTACAAACTCATGTTTTATTCATATTAACAAGTTATATTAACTAAATTCTGTGACTAATATGGAATGTTTGCATCAAAATGAATAGAGAGAGAGAGACGGCCTGCAGGGTCATGTCGGAAAGAGGGTGGAGATCGGAGAGAGAGAGAGAGAGGAGGGTGGATGGGGTACCCCTGTGCGGTGGAGGGAGTGAGAGTTAGAGTTGTGGGGAGGGAAGGGATAATTATTCACTTAAATATTTCATCTAAACCATTCAACAAAATATGATCTAACAGTTAGTATGACACATCCATAGTACCAGGCCTGAAAAAAATAGTCTAGGACTAAAAATTTGCTCTATTATAGTAACCGGCCTTAAGAGGTCTGTTACGAAAACTGCATTTTTAGTAGCGGACGTGTGTCTTCCACTCATTTTAGTAGCAGTTTTTAAAATGTCCCGTACTATAGCAGTTTTGACTTTTGTTGCTAAAAATTGTTTATGTAGTAATGTTAGGATGTCTATAATTAATACCATAAAGTGAAATCCAATATGAAGATATTTATAAATATTTTTATAATTGTTTAAAAGATTTTCTATTCTCACGTGTAGTTACTCTGACATTTAAAATACTACTTTGGGATGTAGACATCGTCATTTATTACTTTGAATATGTTCAAATATTAGTATATACTGTTAGAAATTAATGATGTCCCAAATCCCCGTCTTTCCCGGCAGCACGACAGCACGTGAGGCGTCAGAAGTTGATGGAGATTAACCCGTTTTTCTTTCCTTGATCACTCAAGTAAAGAACACAAGAGACACATAATGGATGTTTAGTGGAACTTGATTCTCATTTCTACATCTATAGTTGTATAAATGGTTCTAATATATAGGGGATTTAGTAGTAACCTACATCACCTTTGGTATGAGTCTATTATTTCCATTAAATCCACCAAGGGATTCTTAACACTCCCCCCTGGATGCATACCACGATCAATTCATGCCTCGTTAAAATTCTGAAAAACCTAGTAGGAAAAAATATAGAGAAAGAGTACATGATTGTTGTTTGATGTATTGCACTTGTTGCCTCGTTAAAAACCTTATGTGAGAAACTTCAGGAAATCACTAAGAAAAAAAGAGTACAAGGACATCTTCTGGATGATATATAATCTTCTAGATTATAAAGTTCATGATCTTCAAAATCAAAAATCATAAATTCTTATTCAAGGGTGTTCTCCCCTGAACCCTGCACGTCTTTCAAATGTCTCATACCGATTCCTGTAACGCATTTATGGAATACAGTTGTGGGAAGAGGCTTAGTGAACAAGTCTACCAGATGCTATAATAAGAGTGATACACAAGATGATCTATAGCGTAGTATTATTTTTTGAATTGAGATACTAGTCATTAGCATATGTAATATACCACATGGGATTAACAAAAAGAAAACAGTGATATATGTAGGCATGGATGCGCTTATGTGGCGGGTTCAGTTTGCTCTCGGGAGGTGGAGCGGTTCAGTAATGTTAGGATGTCTAAAAATCTAGATGAGCTTTAGTTGGTATGATTATTGCTCAATCTATTATCAAAATTTGGATGTGTATAATTAACACCACAAAATGGAATCCAATATCAAGATATTTATATTTGTTTTTAGATTTGGTTAAAAGACTTTCTACTGTCACATGTAGTTACTCCGACATTTAAAACAATACTTTGGAATGTGCACATCGTCATTTATTACTTTGAATATGCTACTCTGACATTTAAAATACCACTTTGAAACATATATGTGACGATTTATTACTTTGTATATGTTCAGATACACTAAGATACTCTAAATTGATAGATTAGATGATTTACAGTGGTCAGTGAAGCTTTTATATATTATATACCTCACGGATCCGTGGGCCAAGAGCCACCACGATGTCATGGCACCAACCTCCATGATCTTACGGCCCAGAAGCAAGGCCAGCATTATAGGTGGCCAACGAGCCGTGCTAGGCCAGCACGGCACGAGCCGGTGACGGGCTGTTGGCTTGACGGGCTGGCATGGCCCGAGCCGGCTAACGGGTCATGCCGTGCCGGCACTACGAGCCAATCCCAAGCACGACACAACCACTTTTACACACATCGGGTCATGCCATCATCCCGTCAGGCCCATTCGTGCCAGGCCCGCCCAAAGCACGGCGCAAGAGGGAGAGAAGCATGAGGGGGCGGCGCCGGTGGTGGGAAACAGTGGAGGCGCGATAGCGTGGGGCGGCGCTACCGTGCGTGGTGGCACTAGACAGCTAGAGTGAGATGCACCACTATGCGGGGTGGCGCTGGAGGGAGAGGCACCGTCGCTCGGAGCAGAGGAGTGAATAGGTCAATAGGATATTAGGTTTTGGGGATTTTATATAAACAGGCCTAACAGGCCATGCCGGACCGGGCCAAATGTCACGGGCTTATCGGATCAACACAACGTGCTCAACAGGCCAGCTTAAACGGGTCATGCTCGGGCTGGCACGACGGGCTTCGCCTGAGCCCAAGCACAGCCCATGCTGAGCTTCGGGCCGGCACGGCCCGCCTGGCCTTTGTGCCAGGCCAAAATGGCCTGGCCTCAGGCCGGCCCAGATGGCCAGGTATAGCCAGCATGGGCTCGAATACAGCCCAACTGTGGATGGGCCTAGGCAGCTTGAGTTGGCCCACTAAACAAGGCCAGCAGAGCTCGAATAAAGGTGTGAATTGGCCAGTGGCCACGCTGCTGTCGCGTTCAAATTCCCGTGTTTGCCAGCTTTGCAAAAAAGAGTGTTGCCAACGCAAATCATCTTTTATTTAGCAACTTATAATTGTCATTAAGCACTGCTAAATTCAGAGCTCACGTTTGCTGGCCGCGGTTCTCTCTCTGAACCCGTATCTGATATCTCTATAATCTCCAGCCGGGTTCATCTGACTGCATCTCCGCTATATAAACAACCCCACCCCTAACCATCTTCATCGAGTGTAGAAGCAAACCATCAGTCCACGATTCTAACTAGAGAAAGTGGAAAGTCCTTCATCTCCATAGAGGTATATGCATTATGCAAAGCCTGCGCCCTGTCTGTTTCTTTCTTTCTTCCGTGTTTTCTTTGGAGAGATCTAGTGGATATCACTACTTTGTGACTTGTATTAGTCTGATTGTTTAAATCTTTGCTGGATACATTTTCCCTTTACTATGCTGTTTGTAACATGTATTCTCCACGCAAATCTGACGTATTATTAGTATGTTCTGGGAGAGGCTAGCTCCATAGGGATGATAGATCTCCGTTTACAGTGAATAGGATTATGCAAGTAGCATCCCTTTTGGGCTAGCTTCTTCATGGTTATCTAGTCCACATCAATAGCTGCATGTTAGTGCTACCGCTAGAAGCTAAAGGAGGGTGTAAGTGATTCTATAGCATTATGAGATCGGTTTTAAGGAGCATATCTGCTGCTCACAGCTTGCCTCTGAATTTTGTTTTCATTTCTGTCCAAAAGATTTATGTTTTATCTCATGAGATCCTGAGATTATTTAGACTATGATTATATTTAATTATCTGCAACATATGGTTAACAAAGAAATCCTATAGGATTAATTTTTCTTGGTGGGTGGGCAGTGAATCTTGTGTTTTGAGATCTATTTGAAAGATCATATTTGCGTCTCATAAATTGCCTAGTATTTGTTTCTGCTTTCGTAGCCTTAGAAAATTCTGATCTAGTTAGAGTATCTGGGAAGATATTATATATACTGCTGAGAACCTGGAGCCCAAGATTTTGCAAAAAAATCTGAACTATTCATTATAATTATTACCATCTTGTTGGTGTTGTGTTCAGCATATGCATATTAAACTGAAACAGTTAGCAAAATGTTGGATGATGTCGAATCTAAGTCAATAATACAAACTTTACTACAGATTTGTTATTGTTCATCTTGTTTCGTGATCGACAACTATATATGTAGTGTTTAAGTGTGCCATCCTTTTCATCTTAGAATTCCAGCAGAATTTTTAACTTGTAGGTTAGCTTTCTCTTGGGTGGCAAGTGATTCTATAGCATTTTGAGATCGGTTTTATGGAGCATATCTGCTGCTCACAGCTTGCCACTGATTTCCTTTTTCTTTTCTGTCCATTAGATTTACGTTTGATCTCACGAAATTCTAAGATTAATTAGACTATGATTAAATTGAATTATCTGCAAGTACATATTGTTAACAAAAGGAATCTTGTAAGACAGTTCACGAACAAGCAGCGCTGAATTCTTCCGGCAGTGACAAGATGTCGAATAACCAAGGTTGTGACGGGACTGGCGCCAAGGAGGACGGGTCATCATCCTTCGCACCCAGCCAACCAGCAGCTGCCAAGGGGGCAACAGCGCCAGTGGAGGCCGTGCCAACGTCAAACATCCCCGGACCTGAGCAACATGGTGGTAAGTGCAAACAACCTTATTAACCTCTTCTCAAGAATATATATGTAGTTCTTATGTTCATAGGACAATATATAGGGTGATTGTTTGCCATATGTCGCGTTCTGAAGCCTTAGTTATATTTGCAGATCGGTTTTCACGACTTTGTGAGGACCTGTAATTTGTCCCATCGTATAAATATTTGTTGAATTCATTTCTGTGTTGTCTGTAACATGTATTTAGTCGCATAGTATGTTTGGAGAGAAGCCAGCTCCATAGGCTGATAGCTCTCCGTTTATTATCAAAAAGGATTATGCATTTGGGTACCGTCTTTTCTTGGTTGTCTAGTCCATGTAAATATATAGCTGCATGTTCGTGCTGCCGCTAGTAGGTAAGCTAGAGTGGTGCAAACACCCTGCTATCGCTTTCTTTTCCTATATATATATATATATATATAGCGAGAGAGAGAGAGAGAGAGGTATTTCTAGCCCCTTCCAGATTTCTATTTGTCATGACTCATGAGGGATGTAGTGACGATATTTTATTTCATGTGCCCACGTCCTGTAGCTGGAAATGTTCAAACTGTACGTTTTAATTCATTTGCTGCTGCAGTATGCCATTATTAATTTATGCGCCTACAGGGCTTGTATCATTTCCCATACTTGTGGTATTTTATTATTTGTTTGTTTCACTCTTATTTGTAGCCATGAGTTCGGACACGTCAACAAGCAGCAAGAGAAAGTCTGTGATGGTGGTCAAGGACGAACCCTTGGATGCTGAACCGGAGATCTGGCTGGTGAAGAAAACTCATCACCACCAAGGTGTCCACGAGGAGGGGTCATCCTCCTTGGCACCCACTCAACCAGCAGCGCCACTGGAGGATGCGCCTCTGCCAATGGCGAACCTCCCCTCACCCCAACAGCAACACGGTGATGATGACGCCTATCGCCTTTTCCTCAGGAACCATATCCTGAACTGCGTTGTCGCGCTGGGCTCCGGGAACATCATGGCGGCGAGCACAGCGCTACAGTGCTTGGTGTCCGCCGCGTCCCTCGCCGCCGGCAGCCCCCTGCATCGCGCAGCGGTAGCGTTCGGCGAGGCGCTCGGGGCTCGCATGATGCGGTCGCTGCCAGGCCTGGCCTTGGCGCTGCAGCTCCAGGCCCCGGCCCCACCGACTCTGGCGGCCGCCAACGCCGCGCGTCAGAGCTTCGCCGCGCTGTGCCCGCCGGTCCGCGTGGCGGCCACGGCGGCCAACCACGTCATCCTGGAGGCGATGGCGGCCGAGCAGTGGGTCCACATCGTCGACCTCAGCGGCGCCAGCACGAGCCAGTGGATCGAGCTACTCCACCTCTTCGCCACCCGTCCTGGGGGCCCACCATCCCTGCGCCTCACCGTCGTCAACGACCAGGACGACTTCCTCGCGCAGGCCGCTGGGCTGCTCACCCAGGAGGCCGTGCGTCTGCACGTTCCCTTCATGTTTATGCCGGTGCGATCTCACATCGATCGCATGTTGCTTCCCAGCGCGGCTTCCCTTAACGTCGTGCCCGGTCTGGGAGAGGCTCTCGTGATCTCGTCCACACTGCAGCTCCACCGCCTCATTGCTGACGAGTTAACCATCACGCTACCACCGGCAGCTGTCAGCAATAATGATCAAGAGCTGACTACAACCACCACCACGAAACAGATAACAAAAGCAGACGGGCTCCTCCACGCGCTATCGGAGCTCAAGCCAAAGCTGCTGGTGTTGACAGAGCACGAGGTCGACCACAACAGCCCTGACCTGTCGGACCGTGTGCCCAACGCCTTCGACTACTACACGGTGTTGTACCGTGACCTGGAGGGTCTGGGTTTCGTCGACCGTGTGACCGTGGAGCACGTACTGCTAAGGGAGGAGGTGATGGACATCGTCACCTCCGATGGCGTGCAGCGGAGGGAGCGCCATGAGGTGATGGCGCGCTGGGAGCAGCGGATGCAGGTGGCTGGGTTTCAGCCTGCTCAGGTGAACATCAGTGCAGGCAAGGCGGCGGCAAGGTTGGCACGCCAGTTGAACAATGGCGGGCTGTCCATGTTCATGACACATAAGGCTGACAAGGGATGTCTCTTCGTCTGCTCACGCAACAAGCCCCTTTTTGCTGTGTCGGCTTGGGTGCCGGTGCCGAGCGAGTGATTAGGTTCCGGCGCAATGGCGGTGCAGTGAGATCGATGATGGGTGATCTCATATCAGAACTATGTCGTTTCGCCAAAATCTGAACTATTTATTGTGATGCTGTTTTCATCTTTGTTGGTGGTGTTGTCATCGTACGCATTAAGCTGAACCAACTTCAAATTGCTGGATGTTGACTTTAAGGCAATGCAAACCTTATTGGGGATTTGTTATTGTTCATCTTGTTTCTTTCTTTACAACTACATATGTAGTGTTTAAGTATGCCATTCTTTTTCTTCCTAGAATTCCAGCAGAATTTTTAATTTGTAGGTTAGCTTTCTCTTGGGTGGCAAGTGATTCTATAGCATTTTCAGATCGGTTTTAAGGAGCATATCTGTTGCTCGGAGCGTGCCTCTGATTTCCTTTTCCTTTTCTGTCCATTAGAATATCATGTTTGATCTCATGAAATTCTGAGATTATCTAGACTATGACAATACATTAAATTATCTAAAACTTATTGTTAACATCTAGTGTTTTGAGATCTATTGGAAGGATCATATTTGCTTCTCATAACTTGCCTAGTATTTGTTTCTCCTTTCGGACCATTAGATTTCGGTTATATATCATGAATAGAGTATATATATTTTGTTTTTGACCAAGAAAATTCTCATCTAACTAAAGTATGTAGCATAGGATTATACTACACGGAGGACCTAGAGGTCAAGAATTTTCTGATTACGTTTCACATATCACTTTAGACTGTATAGAACTGTTATCTAGTCACATAGCTATGTCTAAATATTGAATATCTAAGATCTCCATCAATGGACACCTCAACTTTATTTCAGAGTGCCACACTGACTAAGGAATTTTAGGAGCGCACCACAGAGGTCCCAAACTGTCTCACAATAGGAGCGTATGTCGTCACTGGAATATTATCTTGCATTGAAATTCCAATTAAGTTATAGTATTTACACTAACTTTTGAAAGGAAAACTACTACAAATTAACCCCATTCTAATATCAGATAGCGATCACCTACCTTCTTAATGCATGCATACCATGTGCATATTTCATCCATGATATTTTCTGTGGAGAACGCATTATAGATGAGTGAGATGACATACGATGATGAGATGCTAAACCCATTTGCATTGGGGGCGAGAAACCTGCTAAACGCAAGGATCCAATCTGAAATATTGACTACTTGAAGGAAGCAAGGTACAAGACGGCATGGAGATAAATTAATCAGTCAGGCTCCATCCTGTCAAAAAATCAGTCAGGCTCCACACGTTGTTCACAGTGGTGACCCTTGGAACGGGGCTATTCGAAGATCCTCGGGCTAATTAAATAAAGTTGTTAGGCATAGAGTTTGATGAACCTTTTTCCCCTCCTGGCAACCCATTGAATATTGCAATATGGTACTCATAAGTGTAATAAATATAGACGACTTTAGAAAGAGAGCACTTGACATTTCAAACAAACTAATATGACATTCCAATGCACCACATTGAAATTACATAAAGCAAAACACATAAATTGATTTTTTCTTGTTTTGCTTTTTTGGTATTTTGTGAGGAGTTTTACTGTCCAAAATACTAGCAAGAGTAATTTCATAATTGCACTGTTAATTAATAAATTTATATTTATTTTCATGATAGAATATTAAGTCTACCAAATCATTAAAACACTAGTTTATCTTTAAAAAATATAAAATATTAGTTATTAATCAGGTTGTTAATATAACTTTATTTATAATAATAATAACTAATTACTATAAATCTACAACTCTTATTTTTCTGATATTACCCTTAAATTGAGAAACTACTGGCCAGTAGTTACGATTTTAGATTATGAAATCTATATCGTTATATCAAACTACTGGTTAGTAGTTTCTTAAAACTACTTACCAGTATTTTAGACAGTAAAACTCCTCTTTGTGAGACACAGGGTTAACATAACCGACCGAACCGGTATAACCGGCCGGGGTCGGTTCGGCGGTTAACCGGTAAAACCGGCCGATTAGCCGGACAAACTTTGTTTTTTGACTCGCGCGGTTGCTGTCCGATTAACCAGTCGGTTTTACCGGTTAACCGATCGGTTTTGGCGGTTAACTGGTCGGTTACACTGGTTTTTATTGTAGAATTTCAAAAATAAATTTTTAAATTCACATTGGCGGTTAACCAACCGGTTACACCGGTTAACCGGCCGGTTTTTCCGGTTAACCGCTCGGTTTCACGGTTTCAATATATATAAATTTTTTTGAATTTTAAAAATATTTAAATCAAAACAGGCGGTTAACCGGACGATCGGGATAACCGGCCCGGACTGGTTTTCCGGTTAACCGGGTTAATCGGCCGGTTAACTGCGGTTTTGTTAACACTGGTGAGACATCTCTCTCGCTCTCTCTCACGATTCAACAGTTAGGCTCAGGTCATGCTATAAGACATCAAGGTAAATCTAAATCAAGGTGTCACGTATGTCAACTACTCATTTGGGTCAGATCTGTACTCCTAGGCAGTGTACTGACATGAAATCGATGTTCTAGAGTAGTTTAGGATGATTGACAAACTATGCCTAGCATTTCCTCTAGAAGGGAATTGAGAAGGTCAATTGCGCTAGGGCACTGCCGAAAGCTGAAAAGTTCTACACTGTGTTGAGGGCCATGAGCTTGCTTCGTAATGGGTAAGGCAGTAACTCTCTTCCAAAAAATTAGTGTCCGTGGGTGGAAGCTTTGCTTCATCAGAAGGAAGAAGACCTGTCGCACATTTTTGGTTCCTCATTAGAGAAGCACATTTCATCATCAACATTTTTGCAGAGAAAGCAATACACTACTACAAAAATAATTTTCAGCAACAAAAATAGTATTGGCATTAGTGGCGGGTATTATGAAGCCCGCTACAAAAAATTAAGCCCGGAAGGGAGGTTCCTGTTACTAACAGTTCGAACTTAGTTGTAGGCATGTCTTCACCCGCCACAATGTTTGGTGAGACAGATTAGTATCGGGTCACTAAGTTCTGTCACCACATATAAAATGAGGGGTGCAGGAGAACGCAACCCTATCCGCTCCTCTTACGCCCCTCCTTCCGTCGCCACTTCCACTCCCCCTTTCGCCCCTCTTTCTACCTCTCCCCTTCCACCCCTTCGCTGCTCCCATGGCCCGCACGTGTTGCCTCGCCGACATCCTTGGCCTGCTGCAACACATCTGGGTATAGCACCGTCGTCGCTCCCGCCGGACCATGGCTTGGTGCATGGTGCTGATGGAGGAGGCCCACGCTAAGAAGCTGAAGGCCAAGTCTCCGCCCTTTGCCGGGTGACAGCCGTCCAGGCGCCACGATGACTGCAATGATGACGACGGCCGCA
This sequence comes from Eleusine indica, assembly GCA_030378355.1. NCBI lineage: Eukaryota > Viridiplantae > Streptophyta > Magnoliopsida > Poales > Poaceae > Eleusine > Eleusine indica. Next base: position 60,039,083 of record CM059494.1, read on the forward strand.
GAGGCGCCGACGTCCTTGCCACCTCTGCCTCCTTAGACCCCCCCTCTGCGGAAGAACAGAGGGAGGGGATGGTGGCCACCATGGCGGTCGCGATGGTCGTGGTCACCAAGGGCACCGCCGACATCACAGGGACGATGGCCGCCACAATGACGATGGCTGCCGACGCAGTCCGCCTTGTGGCGTAGGTGCTCGACAACCTCCCGGATGGCTTCGAGAATGGGGGCTGTCCTCTGCCTCACCAGGCAAGCCGATGCAGAGGTGTACAAGGCAGCCATGGCGGCGACGAAGACGGTGGAGGCGACGACAAGAATGGTGGCCATGGTGGGGACGGTGATGGCAGCATATGCCACCGTGGCCTAGGGTTAGGGTTTGAAAACAGGCTCAGCACCTTTTGGTGCGGTCCACGCTTTTTTTGGGCTGGCCGATGGTGCGGTAGTGAACACACTTTTTTGTGTTGCTAATGACGGCCTTAGTGGCAGCACGTAGCCCGTCAATAAATAATGTAAAAATCAGTAATAATTATTTATGGCAAATAGGACATCCGCCGAAAAGATTGCTTACGACCTATTACTGAAAGTGATTATTGTAATAGTGATATAGATGGTAGGTCACTAACCTTGTTGAGAAGCTTAAGAGGATCTGGAGGGACAGAACCTGACAAACGAAAAGATCCACAATGGCAATATATGGATGGAATGATCGACTATTTGATGGAAGCAAGAACTAAGATTGCATGGATATGGCCATGAAGGGTCCATCACTACTACAGATAAGGGCTTTAGGGACGGGTAACTAGCGCCAATAGAGACGTAAAATACAACCGTCTAAGATTTTATATCGGTAAAAGTTGGCCTATTGAGACGGGTTTTTCACCGTCACTAACGGCGCAATCTCAGAGACGGGGTGACTACCACCCGTCCCTAGTGGCCTCTTATGACGGCTTTAGAAGCCCCGTCCCCGGTATTGAATATCACCAACGTTTTTCTACACCTGTCTCTACTATTTCTGCTACTGACGAGGAGCCCCATTCCCCACCACTGATGATGAGCCGCCTTCCACACCACCACATCCTCCTTGGCGCGGCATGGGGGAGCCGGTTGATGGGTCAAGGAACGACTTGAGGGAGATGAAGCAGCGCAACAGCTCGATGACGAGGCAAACCTCTCCATGCGCATGGTGGGCTTTGATAGGTCTAGAGCAAAGAGGAGTTGACAAGAGTTCGAGAGGCATGAGCCACCATGGTTTATAAGTAGTCACATCGCACCATGAATAGGCGAGGTGGGACTAAACCCGAGATGTGCACAGATGTTTGACGAAACACCGTCGCTATTTTCACGTTCTACCTGGTGGAGGCCGACGTGGTGGAGGCGCTGCTCAGCGTGGTGCAGGGCGGCGAGAGAGCGCGCGTGGAGGCCGTGTTGTGCATGCTGGTGGACAACGGCATCATGGCCGACGCGATGGGCGGTGTGGCAGTGCTGGCCGAGTACGACGCGCCAGATGTTCAATGAAACACCGTCGCTATATACTCGTTTAGCGTGAATCAGTTGTGACGGTGCTTCCAACCCCATTACTAGCATTAGACCCGTCGCTATAGCTCTACACCTATACAGATGGATTTCTGGCAGCCGTCTGAATATGTTGCGCTACAGACGGGTTTCCTTGCCCCGTCGCTACTACTGCCCTCTCGTGAAATAGCTCTGACGTGTGTTTAGAACGCCGTTGCTATAACTTGTACCATTTTGGACGGATAACACAACAACCGTCGCTATATGTAAAACCCGTCGCTATAAATTCACTACTTCAGACGGTGTTTTGTTAGCCGTCACTGTTATTGGCTACAGTCGAATACCGTTTCTACTGGTGTCTTAGAGACGGTTCCTATTTCTCCATCACTAGGTCACGTCGCTAAAGGCCTGATTTAACGTAGTGGATGACATTGCACTCCGTCTATCGGGCTTCACATTTATACTTCCGAGTTGGCAGTGCTGACCTTGGGAGCCCAGCTGTTTTGTCATTTGCATTGGGGCACTTAATTAAGGTTATCAGATGATGTCATATGCCGTCTAATTGTCATGCACCAATTTTTGTAATGTTTGTAGCTTGGATAACAATGAAAATTTGGTGCCATGAGTTAGTGATAAAAGTTAGCGATAAAGTAAGGATCATTGTGGAAATATTGTGACAAAAATTAATACAAATGTTGAACATCTTTATTTATATGGAATAAGTGATGAACAGGTTTTCATCGCAAAAAGTCATAAACTATCATATTGGGACATATTTCACTGTTGTTGTAATGAAATTAAAACATTGTACAAGGTCAAATTAGTTATAGTGACAGGTTTTGACATCTTGCTCGTCTGAGCCCGAAGAGACGCATTTTGTTAGTGCCCACCATTTTGTTTTGCCGACTCATGGTTCGACCCAGATTGCACTATTTACGAACCCACCCTACTATTCATCGAGATAATTACCGATCTGTGGTTCATCTGTAAACCTACAATTGTCGATGCATTGCACTTATGGTCTGTTGCTAATGATCAATCTTTACCAGCCACATGGATTGGAACTTCTGAATCGTGTGGTGTTTGTGACACCCAGGGTGTCACAGCAAACCAAACAAGAAACCCTAGGCATTCTCTTTGACTAATAATGAACCTACCAAAAATGTTTGAAGACATTTGAACATCATTTGCATGACATTTGGTCGAATTTGAACTACATTTGAACTATAAGTCAAATATTTTAAATATAGTATAGTGCCACCAAAAATATATGTTGCATAAAATGATTAAAAATAATTGTGAGAAAAACGTCAGACTTTTATCCCAAGTTTAAGGGCTCCAAATAAGTGCTTAAATGCTTAAAAACAACGTACATTTGAAAAATTCCTATTTGAATTCAAATGTCAACTGTTGAACAAACTAATTTTTTAAATTATGAGAACATCGTGGTGCACACGCACATATTTTACTTTTTCTCAATTGAGCTCGGTATTTAATTCTATCAAAAATAACAAAGAAGAAAATTTGATCAAACAACGAAAAAGAAATGAATTGCAGGACCGACACGTCAGCGTGCGCTTCTTGTTCCTAGCCATTGGCTGTCGCGGGCGGGCGGCAGGCCGCCGCGTGGTTGTCGCTGGGTGTGCTCGCCCCCATCCGAAAACCAGCTCCCATAACCACGTCAGCGTGGGCTTCTTGTTCCTACCTTTGGCCGCTGCGTTTGAGCTCTGCCGTCCGGCCAACCTCCCCACCTAGGAAAAATTTACCGGTAAAAAAAATTATCGGAGATGACTGGTAAACTTGATTTTCGGAAATATTAGAAAAAAATCAAAAAAATATTTGAAAATTTAAACAAAATTAAAAAAATAACATGATTTTGACAGAAACATTACATACTTTGTTTCCAAACTATTTAACATCACAAATTGCATACAATAGTCAATAATTACCCATTTTTTGTGTGGTCAATATAGTCAATGATCATAAATTAATTTTTTTATAAATATTTTACCGTATAAAAATTTTACCGGCCACCACTAGTAAACCTGGCATGCCAGAAATTTCGGATCGATCTACCCACGGACGACCTACCCACCGGAGTCCGACCTACCCACGGACGAGCGAGGAGCTCCTCCCTCCACTCAAGCCAACTCCGCCCCCATCCCCCTCCGGAATCGAGCTCAATCGGAATTCTTCTCCGGCGATTACCTCACCGAGTTCCACGGCCTCACGATGAAATCCTCCAAGCACAGTGAGTCCCTAGGCCTAGTTCTTGTTTGCATGCATGCGCAATACAGTGCAGATCCTCCCTAACCTCTTTGCCTTTTATTTCCTGACGCGGGGTGAAAGAAATCGAGCTTTTTCCCCGTCGTCAACCGCCGGCCACTGTACCTGTGCGTCGAACTCCAAGTTCCTGCCAGCATCGTCAACTATTTTCTCGAAGCCGCTGATCTAGACGTCTTGATGGAGCTCTAGGAAGATGAAGTAGACCATCCAGCTCTCTCTGCCGCTCACAAGTGGCCGCCGAACATCACCATGCACCGCTCACTGCCGCCGGCGATGCTCCGATGAGACTCCTCCCTCTCGCAAACCCCTCCCACTAGTCTGTGCCTGTGCGCGCGTTGTTTGGCGAGCTCGCAGTCGAGCTTCGCTGCCGGGTGGCCGCGGCAGCGAGCCCACCACCGCGCTCCGGCAGCCCTCTGACGGCGCCACACGCAAGGCCACACGACCCAGATCTCGTGAGACGGCGGCCACACCAGTCCACAACTTTCTGACACCTCGTGTGTCCTGATCTCTGGTTAGCCCAGCCCTTTTCTATTTTTGCTGTGCTATTTAAATTGCCTAAAAACCCTGCTAACTTGTAAATTGCATAAGTAAACAATTAATAATATTTTTCAAGAAAAATAAATTTCTCTGAGTTCCTCTGACCATGTATTCGTGTAGAAAAATAGTAAACCCCATTGCATGATTATATTTACATCAGAAATAAAATAAATATATAAAACACTAATAAAATCATAAATAAATCTAGGTATCTAGTAAATTCTTGAAATTGGGTTCCCAACTATATTTATTTATGTCTAATCATCCTGCAAAGTCACACCTTGTAATTCTCTATATATTTGGCACAATTAATTATATGATATTTTCACTAGATTAATTATTTAAAATTATTGGCTCAGTGCATGGCACTGAAACTTGTCCAAACTTCACCCTTGGCATATTATATTTGCAATAAATTAGCCCTGTTCATTTAACTTCCAGAACCTTGTTATAATTAATTGCCTTGTAGCTCTATTATTTCACTTGGCATTATAGTTTAATTCCAACATTTTGTTTTGGCTGTTATTTCTTCCATATAAAATATCACATAAGCTGAAGGTAATGCCATGATCAGTACACCTTAGTGATTTACACTTCATGCCTTTTGTTCACTTATCGCAACCACACACCTCGTTCTTTTATACAATAAGTCATCGAGTTCGCGTGTTTGTTAAGAAAATGTCTTGAATCAAAATACTCTCTCATGCATTGCATCACTTGCATCATTTAGATAACGAGCTGAACCACGTGAAGGACGCACAGGAGCCAGAAGGAGGAAGTGACCCCGCTAACCAGGAACAGGCTCAAGACAAGTTTCGGTGCATCCCATCAATTTTTACCGTTTTTTATTTTGTCACTAGTTAGTTGATATAGGCTTGTCTGTGCATTAAGTTATAGAAATTGTTTGAAACTCTAGCCTTGTAATAGGTTTTCTTTACCTGTTGATCGCCTCAGAACGTTAGTGGCTCTGCTTAATTAGGACGATGAGCCAACGAGTGGTAAAAGACCACTCGTAGTTGAGTCGTATATCTCATTGGTGAATGGTTATAGAAAGTCTTGAATGGGATAACAATGAAGACCGGATGGACAACTAGGTGAAAAGAGAAAGACAACTTGTCTTCAAGGAGGTAGCCACGTCTAAATCACTTAAGGCCCGCGTCGTGTCCAGTCTATGGGATCAAGTTTGAACGTACTATTTGCATGCTGGAATTTATGGGCCTAGTAAACTGACGTAGATACGACTACTGTCTGATCGAAGATAGTTTTCTCCCTTCATTGGTGGAACTAGGGCTGAGAGGAGGGAGCAATCTACCCACGAATGACGATGCATCGCGTTGAGGGACCCTTCTCAGGGGAGTCTGTACCCGAAAGACCTTATGGTCCTTTATGCGAAAAGCTGCTCCATGCGGCTTTCATGAAGAGCGTATGAATCGTGTAAGCAGGTTTCTCCTGTAGGATGTAAATCAATTCGAGACGCTGCCCCTCACAGTAACGAGTACCACTTGATCACTCTACTGGAAACGTAGTGAGAAGAGCCACATGATGAATGGGTTGAATATTGCTGTATTGATTTAATTTTGATATATTGTAACCATGTTTGTTATAGTTATAGTGCAAACTAAATTTATTATTTTGCATGACAACTTAACATGATGCTAAAATTTGAAAAATAAGGGTCCACTCTTAGGCTGGCTTTCTGGCAATATAAACCCTATCCTTAGTCTTGCATGTCTAGGAGTCGGTTGTAGTTGGTCATTTTGATGAGTAAGTCTTGCTGAGTATTAGTTGCTCAGGGCATAGCTCTTTGTGGTTTTCAGATGATCAGGGTGGTCAATTTTTCGACTTTTGAACGTCGAGTGCGAACCTTGCAGTCCATAGGAGTAGTACATTGTTTTTTGCCGATACAGTATCGTGGGCATGACACTTATCAAGACCGGATCTGCTTTTATGTATCATCGTGAGAGAATGATTGTATCTTAAGTATTTTATCGAACCATTTTATTTACTGTTAAACCAATTCGCTTCTTTACATTTTAAAACTCTGGTTTGTAACTCAAATTTCAATTCATATAAAACTTTGTACTCTATCTAGATTCTTGTTGCAACTATATTATTCTATTATGTGTTGTATTATTAGATGTCACAGCGCGTGTCGCCGCCTGAGAAAGATCCTAGAATGTAATCGTCTTCGTGGTAAGGCGGTTCTGTTATAACGTTATTTTTTATTTTCATCACATTTGATCCCTCATCTTATTTAACATTTTTATCTAAATATTGAAATAAATATGTAATGATTAAATTATCTCTAATCATGAAATAAGACATAAAAATAAATAGAATTTAATTAGGAAAAAATTAAATAAGACATGTGGTCGAGCGAGATATCTAAAAATCAAAAGCAACACTTTTAATGGAAGAGAGAGAGCGAGAGTAGTAATTTTTCTTCCTACCCAGGTGCTAGTGTATTAGGGAAGCTCAACACGTGACTTCACCATAGAAACTCAACTGAGCTGCTTTTGGATTTTTGTGAGGGATATTCACACGTTGGAGAAAGGAACTCCATTTAACATAAAGTGTGTGTTTTGTTCTTAAAAAATATGAGAAATTTATACACTTTCATAGATAGAAAAGATATGGCAAATGAAAAAAGAAAAATAACTAATTCTTTTATTTCCCTAAAACTTGATGTTTTTTTGGGGGGGGGGGGGGCTTCGCTCACCAGGAATACGCAACTGACAGTTCCGAAGTCCTCCACTTCTTTTTATTTGCACCAGTGTAGCGCAAAAGGCTAGCTTGTGATGGATATTCAGCGCTGATGTTCGACCTTGTGTTATGTTAGTTTGGTGGAGCTCATTGTTTTCTTCTGTCTGCAAGAGAACTACCAAAATTAACCGCTTTTTATTTTGCAATTTGAAACAACAAATAATTCATTGCACCATTGTAACTAGTGGTTAGGTGACAAAAGGCAGTAATTTCGTAGCATTAGTTGCAGTACTCACAAGAGCTTCTTTGTATGAAGTAGCCATCACCTATATCTTCTTCATGCATAACACGATCAAGTGCACATTTCATCATCAACATTTTGTGCAGAGAAAGCAATATTAGATGGTGGGTTACTACTTACTAACCTTGTTGAAAAGCCTAAGAGGATCTGGAGTGACGGCTTCGGAATGAGAAACCTGACAAGAAAGGATCCACAATGGCAATATAATATGGATGGAATGATCTAGTATTTATTGATGGAAGCAAGAACCAAGGTTGGATGGAGATGGCCACGAATGGGCGGATGTAGTGCACTCCATCTGCCGGGCTTCACGTTTTGGGCTTCCGGGTTGGCATGCTGAACTTGTGGGAACCCAGCTGTTAAGTCGATTGGGGCACCTAATTAAGGTTGTCATCAGATGATGTCATATGCCTTGTATTGTATCCTTACCTATAGGGTTTGATGAAGGACGCTAGCTGCTATATGTACGACCAGGTCATTTGATCAGGCCGTCCGATCATCAGTTGAGATGAGCAATTAGCAAAGCACACATCCAAGACAAAGAATTTCCGTTGGATAAATATTATTTTCATGAGCAACAATATAACTTCATACAAAAAAAATACAAAATGAACTGCTAAAAGAGGACAAAAGCCTAACATATAGTACTACTAGCTACTGAAATTAAGGGGAAAAAAAGCAGAAACACCCTACCCCCCCCCTCTCTCTCTCCACACACACACACTATCTGTACTGTACTCCGTTTCTCTACAATGAGCAGGTCACCTAAGCAAGCTTCACAATCGAAAGAGAAGATCAGAGAAGAATGCACTCGACATTCGAATTCCCCCTCGACGCGGAGCCCCTGTCAATGGTGCCCGCGGCCGTCCACGCCATCCCCGAGGAGGAACGCGACCGGCTCCACATCAAGGGCCTCCTCAGCGACTGCATGGCAGCGTTCACCGCGGGTGACGTTGCAGTGGCCAACGCGGCGCTGGCGAAGCTATTGCGCGTTGCATCCCCCAACGGTCTTCGGCGAGGCACTGTCACGACGCGCGCATCTGAGCAACTCTAGTCCAGTGACTAAATGGACTTCTATCTGTCCTTTTAGTCACTTGGAGAAAAAAAAACTACTCCCACCCACTTTTTATCCGGGCCACCAAATTTAGTAGGCCACTAAAATTTGGTCCAGACACCCGCATATTTGCTCCCCTACTATTCACTCCCCAAACATGGGCCCACTCAGTGTTGTTCCTTTCTCTCCCTCTTCCTTCTCCTTTGCTCCCGAAAAATCGAAGGAGACGCCGCCCACCGCCCGATGCCGCCGCCTGCCTACCCGATGTCACCGCCCACCGCCGGAGCTCCTCCCGCGCGCAGGGGAGAGAGGAAGGCGGCGACGTCGAGTTGGGGGGGGGGGGGGGAGGGGGAGGGACGCAACGGCGCCGAGCGGGGGGGGGGGGGGGGGGGGAGAGGGAGGCGGTGGCATCGAGCGTTAGAGAGAGAGAGGAAGGAGGCGGCGCGCGCGGTGGGGAGAGAGAGGGAGGTGGCGGCACCTAGCGGTGGGGAGAGAGGGAGGTCGTGGCTCGGGCGGTTGAAAGGCGGCGGCGAAGCGCGCTGTGTCGCCTTGACGGTCCATCTCTGGCCGCCGCCAGTTGCTAGCCGTCGCTCACCACCCGCTCGGAACTCTTCCTAGCCTTTGTCGGTGTCCTTGCCCTGCAGTGCCTCTTTGCCGACGCCCTCTCGTGTACAATCATGGCGCATCGCTCCTCTCCCGCCTCCTATCCTGTGTCGTCTCCTACACGCGAGGACGACGACGCCAGGGAGGAGAGGGAGGCGGCGACGCGAGGAAGATGGCGTCGGAGAGGAGAGGGAGGCAGCGGCGCGAGGAGGACAGCGTCGAAGGAGATGGAGGAGGCGGCAGTGGGACCCACTGCTAGAGGAATAGGGTTGAGGTTAGTTAATTGGGCTGGAGTAGGAGATATATTTGGGCCGCTAAATTATGAAATCCGGCCCGTAAAATGGAGTATACGGGGTCAATTTTGATCGGTGGGATGGAGATTCTCTCCGCTCTCTTCGCTGCCCCCGCCGGCAAACATCGGCTCCAAGCGACGCATGCTCAATGAGATCTGCCCGCTCTTGGCGTCGTCGCCGCCGCGACGGCCAACTGCGCTGTTGTGGCAATGTCCAGGCGATGGAGGGGGAGCGGGACGTCGTGCACGTCGTGGATCTGGGGGGCGGGGCAGGTCCGCGGCACCTGGTCCAGCTGCTCTGCCTCTTCGCCGCGCATCCCGGCGCCGGCGGCGCGCCCCGCCTCCTCCGTCTCACAGTCGTCAGTGACCTGCACGACGGCATCCTCTCTTGCGTCGAGAAGGTCGTGACCCAGGAGGCGGTTCGCCTGCAAATCAATCACCAGGTCGTCTTCAACACGGTGAGATCCAACATCCACCGCCTCTCCGCTGCCAACATCGTTGCGCTTGGTACTGGCCACCACCAGGCGCTTGCGATCATGTCCAGCCTGCAGCTGCACCGCCTGATCGCGGACGTGATCACCGTTCAGATGCCGGCAGCAGCTGATCAGGCTCACGACGATGGCAATAAAAAGGGGAAACGGAAGCTGCCGGCTCCATGTATCCGGCAGATCGCCAAGGTGGACCCACTCCTGCGCGTCCTCCGCGACCTGTCCCCGATGGTGTGTTCGTGCTGACCGAACAAGAAGCCGACCACAACGGCGCCGACCTCCGGGACCACGTCAGCAACTCCTTTGACTACTACGCCGCCTTTGTTCTGCGACCTGGAGGCTTGCGGCGACGTGTGGGCGCCGCACCGCCCCTTGGTGGAGCGGGTACTGCTCCGACACGAGATCCTGGACATCGTCGCCCGCGACGGCGCGGCGCGCAGGGAGCGTTACGAGAAGATGGTTTTTCCTGGCCGCCGAGGATGCGTCGCGCCGGGTACGAGCCCGCGCACGTGAGCTTCGACGTGTACCGGGAGGCGGCGAGACTGGCGCTCCAGCTGTCGGGCAAGGACCACGACGACGGGCCCTTCTTCTTCTACTCCGGCATGACGCCCATTTTCTCACTCTCAGTGTGGCAGCTGCCGAGGAGCACCCACCAGAGTAAGTGATCTGATGCGTGCGCCCAGCCGTTCGTTAGTCTCGATGCTGTCATCTTTCAGATCGAATGATCTGTGACTGTGTCATCTCTACTTTGGTTTAGAACCATGGTTCTCACTGAAACTCTACATCGATTGATCCGGGTCTTATCTTGATCTTTTCATCGTCTTTGATTGTATCAAGTGAACGTAATGCATGGTTATTTCTTATGATTTTGCTTAACTTTGTAAGCGCTGTACACAAAGGTCTTCAGAGTGAAACGGCCGGAATAGATGCTCAGTTTAACTAGCACGCGCAAATTGCAGGGCTAGGCATTGTTTTTTTTTATGTATTTTATTACGCAAGCACCATGATATCACTCTGCAATAATATCACGTAGCTTGATCTGAATGTTGCAATTAACCTTGATAGATTATTTTACAGTATCTCTATCTTTATTCCATTGGACATGTATATGCCTCTGTCTCTCCCACTACTACAAAACACCTCACCAGCAGCGGTTCAAAACCCCTCATCACCAGCGGTTTAACACCTCATCTCACCTCTACGAGTGTGAACATAGCGTTTAAATTACTTCTACATAGTTCAGCATATGCTGATTTTAATTTCCAGGAGAAACATGAACACTAATTAAGCGAGACAAAGTCTATTATTAAATTTGCATCCATGTGAAGCGAATAGCTCAAGTGCTGTGGTCTCTAGCATTTTGCTGACCCATCAAAAGGAATCCTTTGTCTCATCATCATGCTGCAATAGCACCCAAACCGCATTTGGTCTTTTCTTTTTCTAAGTCCATTTGCAGCGCCATTCTTCTCAAGTGGGATTCAATGGAAAACAGTACCTTGACTCTATAATTGACAAATGGAAAACATGGTGCATGCGTATTCATATCCTAGAGCTAAATAGGATTGACACTTAAAGATGTCTCATACTATACATGAAGATTTCAAATCCCGGTTTCCCTTAATTTGGGCATAGACATGTAACATCTTCAAGAGTTAGTTGTTTCAACAACAATAGAATTGTGTGTGTTTGGGTTCCGGCTGCTACGTCAGTTTCAGTGTGGTGTGCTAGCCAAATATCGGGGGACCAGTCAGTAATGTACTAGCCACGTAATCTTGAGACAAGCGGTGGTAGTCTGAGCCTTTCGTGGGTGTTAACTAAAGAGTGAATTCGAATTGAATTAGTACCACGAAATGTTGTGCATTGACTCATTATAACAGAACCGGTTTACCTCGAAGATGATTTTATTATCAGGATCTTTCTCGGGTGACGATCTTTAAGTGTTTGTGGTTAATCTTAGTCCTCGCTCGGATCCGACATGGCGGTCGACGTTAACATTGACCCAATTATGGCGTGTTCACACACAAAAAACGTAAAAGTGATTGATGTGTTAAAAATAACTAGATCCCTCTTATTCTAGTTTCAGGTAGATTTTTTAAATAATAGATTAAAAATAATAATTTTTTTTTAAAAAAGACACCCTAGCCTTTACTCGGTGGCTGGTGGCTACAGGGGCGTGTAGGATTGGGGTCGTCCTTCCTACGATTCCCCCAAGCCACTCAGTTCAGAAAAGGATGTCATCCACAATAATGCAGCTTCTCCCTCATCATCTGATGGGGTGGTGAGTATCCTATCTTATATCCGTTGGACTGAATACGGAGTTCTAGTTTATGTGCTAGTACGTAATCTCATGGACCCATCGTCCTTGAATGATTTTTCACCAAAATTTCAAAATCACTTTGCGCTGCCCGTTCACAGTTAATACCAGGGAACAAATATAGATGACAGGTGCACCTTTGAGCGATCTGGCTAGCAGGACAGGGTTGCCATCTTTCATGTTGTGTTTAACTATAGATTGACAACGAATTGTTCTATATTTATTATATTATATACTGATAATTTATGTTCATTAGAATCATATAAATAATTAATTCTGCAAAAAAAACAATCATATAAATAATGATTTTGTGGCTTCAGCAGTGATGTTGCATGTCAACACTAACACTGTTTCTTCACCATCATGTCCAATAATTTTCTAAATATTTGTCTTAATATTTTCCAAAGTATACAATTACTAAAACTTGTCTTAATAAATCCAATATAATGGTTTTGATCTTTGCTCTCTATCGAATTACACGACTTGATTCAAATATAACAGTTTCGTCTTTGCTCTCTAGCTAACAAATGACGATCAGGTCATATTGTAAATGTGCTGCTTCGTTCTCGTTTTGTTCCATCCTTTTGCTTTTATACTCATGCCAAGTACGTCTTATTGTGTTTGTCTGCCAAGAAACAAGGTTATTATTTGCTAAACTAGATTGGACAAGTTCTTTTTATTGTCCTAGAATATAATGAGAAACCATATGGATATGTGTCATGATTTGTTATATGTGATGAGTAATTGACATTGATTGAGTTTGGTGTTTGAGTTGAAATGCGGGAATTTGGGAATTGCATGAGTTTGTTCATGTCATGGTTTTGACTAACCAAAGTTGGTGAGGATGTTGGAGAGTTATAGGAGAAGGAAAATGTGTTTGCTTGTCTCATGATGTGTAAGTCACTGGAGTCAACTTGGCGGTCAACGGCGAGAGGATCGGACACAAGTAGGAGACTTAGGCCAGACAATCGGGAGGCCTGGTGAAGTCAAGGATGATCCACATCGTATATGTAGAGAGGCAAGGAGTACGGATGGTTTCGTGGCTGAGCCTCAAAACCGTGGGTGGTGATCAAGATAGCGGGATTGACCAAGTCAAAGGTGATCGGGCGTCGGTGCAAGTAGAGGCTTCCAATGGACCGGAGGCGAGAGAGACTTGCTAGCAAGAAGGATCACGGGACGAGGTGACACGCGTCAAGATCATGAAGTTTTGCTTCGGTGGAAGTGAGCATGAAGTCACGCTTTGAGAAGCCTGCAAGGCAGTTTTCCGGTTTAGACCTCAAAACCGGTGGTGGTGGTTGGTGGTGCATGTGGCACCATCACGAAGCTTTCTTCGAGACGAAGCAAAGTCGTGAAGGGCCCGAGGACGTTCGGGTGACGAGGAGAAAGATGGACAAGTTTGCCCCTAGTGGTAGGTGGCAGTGTTATGTAGGTCAAGGGTAGAGTGGTCATATGGACAACCCTTAGGCCTATATAAAGAGAGGTAGGGCTGGTGGAAGAGGTGTCTCTCTTTCCCTTAGCCTTGCCTTAGGTCTTCATTCAAAGTGCAAGGAGAGGTCTTCATGTAATAGAGGAGATGAGAGGGTGTGTGAGAGACATCTCCTTCTCTTTTAAATAGTGGGAGGAAGAGGATGGCTTCCTAGCCTTGTATCTATGGATCTTGTAAGCATGTTTCTTTGATATAAGAGTTATTTTCGTGCTCAAGATCTTCCTCTCTCCCTAAATCCCGAATTTCTCTTTTTCTCTATTTTCGGAGCTATTTTTGTGGTGATTTTTGATCTCATTTTTGAGTGGGTTTTGGTAGAATTTCTTGAGGGATCTTGGTGCTAGGACATGCCTAAAACATTCCTTCATGGATCTTCGGTTGAATCCTAGGCAAGAGCACTCTTGATTTGGTGGATTTTCTCAAGAACATTCAAATCCTAGAGCTTTCGGTAAAACCTCAAATTCATGATGAATTCTTGAGTTTTTTTTTATGTGATTTCACTTGGATAAGGAACGTCCTACTATGAGACACCTTTTGTCTAAGTTTCATGATTTTTAGAGTTCGTTTGGTTAGTTTTTGACGATTTTCTAACCAAGTCACGAGTTTAGTTTTGATTCTGGAAAGTGTCGATCGGCACTGCCTTTCTCTATACCGGCACTGCTGATGCGCGAGGAAGAACCCCTGATCGTCACTGCCGATGGCTGTACTGGCACTGCCATTAGCCTGGGTCTGAACCCGCATCGGCACTACCAATGTGTCAACCTGTACCGCCGATGAGTTTGGTCTGTATGTTCCAGTAGTCCTGCTCTTTCTGCTGACCGGCACTACTGATGGTTTGTTCCTTCAGCTGATCGACACTGCCGATGCCTATGATCGGCACTACCGATGATAGTTTTGAACCTGTTCTTTGACCGGGTCGAGTCTTTGTTGCTCTCCTCTGTTTTCGTTGTGTTCCACTACTATTGTTGATCACTCCTAGGGTTGGCACATCACAAGTTGGTGTGTGTGCCTTGGTGATCGGTTTAGAGGTTGGATTGGGATGTAATTGGGATATAGGCCAAGTTCTTGTAAAGAATTTTTATTGGATCCCATTCACCCCCCTCTAGTCGCCTTCTCGGTCCTTCAATTGGTATCAGAGACGGTTTCATCACTTGTTGACCTTCATCGGCTTTGTGATTCGAAGGCGACATGGAGAAGCGTGTGGTCAAGCTCTGGATGTTTGATGGAGAGGACTTTCCCAACTAGAAGTCATGGACTAAGGCTTATCTCTTAAGCCAAGGACGTGCAATTTGGGAGATAGTTGAGCAGGAGTATGCTATACCAGTAGACCTCAACACTTCATTTGCAGGTGAGTTAACCAGGTATGTAAACAACTCCAAAGCTATCAATATCTTGCTTTCTGCTCTAGGTAGGAATGAACATGACCGTGTTGCTCATCTTGATACTGCACATGCTATTTGGGCAAAGCTTTGCACGTACCATGAGGGTACCAATCAAGTCAAGTCTATGCATAAGGATTCTTACAATAGACAGTACCAAACCTTTGCCAAAAAATCTGGCGAGTCACTAGATGACATTTTTCGTAGGTTTGAGGCCATTGTGTGCAACTTGTGGGCTTGTTGTAACGTTGTGTAGAATGATAATAATAGAGCTAAGCAATTGCTATATTCTCTGAATGAAAATGCTTTGGGGGTTAAGATTGCTGCACTAGAAGAAACTATTGATTTCAATACCATGGACTGTGAGCAGCTGTATAGCAAGCTAAAATCTCATGAACTGTCTAGGAAGTCTTGTTCTAATCTTGCTAATCCTGCTTCTAGTATGACTTTTCTTTCTAGCTCTCAAAAGGGTAGTCACAGTGGTGCTTCTTATGGAACTAACCCCTCACTTGACAAGTCTTCTTTGGAGTTCGCTCTTTCTTCTCTTGTTGCAGCTTCCGATGAACAGATGGAGTGCATTCCTAACGAGGAGTTGTCCTTGCTCACAAGAAAGTTCAGGAAGTTCTACAACAACCGTAAGGAGAGAAGAGGAGGTGGTTCAAGAACCTACTTTGAGTGTGGTGACCAGGGACATTTCATTGCAGACTGCCCCAAGAAGAAGAAGAAGGCCAGGTATCACGACAACAACACTGAAGATTTCAAGCAGAAGAAGAACCGCTTCTACAAGAAAGGCAAGAACTCCAAGAAGTTCGCCAAGGCCATTGCACGCGCCTGTGTTGCCGCCTTGAGCGATGTCGACCTCACATCAAGCAAAGGCCTCACAAGCTCAGAGGAGGAGGTTGAGAAGCTACGAGTCAAGAGGAAGGACGACTTCAGCGGTCTTTGCTTCATGGCAAAGAACGATCACAACACCGACTCTGGCTCTGACTCCAACACAAGCAAGGTACCTCCCACTCTTGATGAGCTCTCTTGTGAACTTGATCATTTGCGTGATGTTTTGTTCATGCAAGATGATAAGCTTCGCAACGCTGTTCGTGAGAATAGAGTTTAAGTCTAAGTTGGAGAGTGCTGAGTATGAGATCACTTCGCTTAGTTCCAAGGTTGCTAAAAATGCTGATGTTGAGTGTGAGTCTTGTCAAGTTGTGATGAATGATCTCAGTCAGAGGGAAAGTGTGCATGCTCAAGTTGCCAGTCAGTTTGAGAGCGCCCTTAAAGAGCTTGATGAATTCAAAGCTAGACCAACTCGTTTGGGTGCATGTCAGAAGTGCCCCAAGCTCACTAATGAGTTAGAATCTCAAACCCTCAAAGTCAAAGAGCTCGAGTCCAAGCTGCTAGATGAGACTCGCTCGAAAGTTCTTCCACCACCCTATGTAGTGTGTGGCTTTCTTAAGGATAAGCTTGCAATCACAAGAGAGGAAAACAAAAACCTAGCCCAAGAAAATGACTATCTCATCTCTCGTCTCTAAAGAACCCTAGTGAGTGAGAGAAAGATTGAGAGTGACTTGGCAAGAGTAAAAGAAAGTGCCAGTAGGTCAACCTACAACTTTGGGCTTATGCCTAGCTCTACCTACAAGGATGAGGAACAATCCATCAAAACCACTGACACATACTATCCACCTAACTCCAATCCTTCCTTCAACCCAAAGCAAGCCAAGAAGCCAAAACCCGAACCCACTGTGCAAGCTAAGCCTAAACATGAGAATGTCTACAATTGCATGTTCTGTGGTCGTAAGGGTCACTTGGATGAGGACTGTTATAGGCGTAAGAAGATTGAAAAGATACAAGCTGAGTTAACTAGGAATGTGCATCATGATGATTTTGTTGGTTTTCAGCCTCGCTCTTTTTCTCGTGCCTATCGTGGACAGAGTCATTCCTCATATGGCTTTGATTAATGAAACAAAGGCTTTGCGCAGCAGCTCTTTGGCGCCCCATGTTTTTCCCATCGTGGTGAGCATCACTCGCATGGATTTAGCTTTCACACAGATGATTTCTATCCTCACAACCATAGGTTTGAGTCGAGACGCTTTGACAGGCCACGCTTTCCCCATCATGATTCTCGTTCCATGTGTTTGAGTGGTAATGTGCAAAGAACTATGATAACCCCTTCAGGTTGTGTGGTTCAGTGTTGGCTTCCCAAGAGTTTTCTTTCTAACCCTAGCACTGAGTCATCAATCTTTCCTTCTCGTTCTTTGTAGGCAGCAGGTGGAGGCTTGGAGAACAAATGGTTGATGGACTCCGGGTGTTCGCGCCACATGACCGGAGATGCAAAGTGGTTCTCCAGCCTCACTCCCTTGAAGTGCCGGGAGTATGTGACCTTTGGAGATGACAAGAAAGGGAGAGTAAAGGCAAGAGGCGCGGTAAAGGTAATTGAAAAATTCACTCTCAAGGATGTTGGTTTGGTTGAGCATCTCAAGTATAATCTCCTCTCTGTCTCTTAGTTGCTTGATGTTGGTTTGGAAGTGTGCTTTAGGAAAAATGCTTCTTGTGTTCTTGATTAAAATGACTCTTTGGTTTGTGGGATTTCTCCTGGTTCTCAAGTGCTGATTTTGCTGTCTCTCTTGATTCTCACAAGTGCGTGTTTGCTCAATCTTCTTCTGAGCTCTAGAAATGACATAGGAGACTAGGTCACATGAGCTTCGACTTGCTTTATCGCTTGAGTGGCCTAGGGTTGATCCGAGGATTGCCTAAGCTCAAATTTGATAAGGATTTGGTTTGTGCTCCTTGTCGTCATGGGAAAATGATTGCCGCTTCTCATCCACCAATTAATTTGGTGATGACTGAATGCCCTGGAGAGTTGCATCACGTGGACACTGTTGGTCCTTCTCGGGTTCATTCGGCGGGTGGAAAGTGGTTTGTTCTTGTGACTGTTGATGACTACTCTTGCTATTCTTGGGTTAACTTTCTTGAGAGCAAGGATGAAGTGTTTCATCACTTTCGAAGCTTAGCTTTAAGGTTGTTTAAGGAACTCCCTAGTGCATTACGAGCAATCCGCAATGATAATGGCACCGAGTTCAAGAACTCCTCCTTTGATGCTTTCTGACTTGAGCATGGAATTGAGCATCAGTTTTCAGCACCTCGTATCCCTCAGTAGAATGGTGTGGTCGAAAGAAAAAACAAAACCTTGGTGGAAATAGCCCGGACGATGCTCGATGAGCATAGGACTCCAAGGCGAATCTGGGCTGAGGCCATTAGCACTGCTTGCTATGTTTCCAATCGGGATTTCTTGCGCTCAATTCTTAATGTGACTTCCTATGAGCTACGCTTTGGGAGGAAGCCATCTGTTTCTCATTTGCTTGCTTTTGGTTGCAAGTGCTTCATTCTCAAGCATGGCAATCTTGATAAGTTTGAGTCGAGATCTTCTGATGGCATTTTTCTTGGCTACACCCTTCATGGCCATTTTCTACAGAGTTTTGAATTTGGAAACTAACACCATCGTAGAGTCCTGCGATATAACCTTTGATGAATCAAACTCTTGTGCAAGCAATGTGGTTGAGACTGCAGGTAACAGGCAGATGGAGGAGAGTATCTTTGTAGAAGAGGACCTACAAGGCTTGGATGATGACGATGATGAGTCATTCCATCCTAAATCTGAGCTTGTTCCTGCTGCTTCCACCACTCTAGCAGAGGGTACATTGACCTCAGCAGCTGTCGAGCCAGCTCTAGCTATGGTTGAGGGGGAGGTATGCCCAGAGAGAGAGGCTCCTCACCACATTCAGCGTCAACATCCACCTCAATAGATGATTGGTAATCTCTATGAGAGGACAACAAGGTCAAGGTCTGCACATCTCGCCTGCTTTACCAATTCTCTCTTTGTTGCCACCTTTGAACCTCGGGATGCTGGACACGCACTATCTAATGAACATTGGGTTAATGCCATGCATGGGGAATTGGAAAACTTTGAGAGAAACAAAGTGTGGAACCTAGTAGAGCCTCCTGTTGGTGTCAATGTCATAGGAACCAAATGGATGTTCAAAAACAAACATGGGAAAGATGGTGAGGTTATGAGAAACAAGGCTAGGCTTGTTGCTCAGGGTTTTAGCCAAGTTGAGAGCTTAGAGTATAGTGAAACCTTTGCTCCTGTTGCACGCATAGAAGCCATTAGGATCTTTCTTGCATTTGCTGCCTCTAAGGGCATTAGACTCTACCAAATGGATGTCGAGAGTGCTTTCCTAAATGGTTTCATAGAGGAAGAGGTTTATGTGAGACAACCACCTGGCTTTGAGTACCACAAATACCCAAACCATGTGTACAAACTTTAGAAGGCTTTGTACACGCTAAAGCAAGTACCTAGGACATGCTAGGCTTAAGACCTTCTTGCTAGAGCGTGGGTATGTCATGGGGTGTGTTGACAAAACCTTGTTCACTCTAAAGCATGGCAATGACTTCTTAATGGTTCAGATATATGTGGATGATGTCATCTTTAGAGGTTCCTCTCATGCTCTTGTGTCCAGATTTCAGGAAGATATGGAAAGTGAATTTTAGATGTCGATGATGGGCGAGCTCACCTTCTTTCTTGGACTTCAAATCAAGCAGTGCAAGCAAGGCACCTTCATGGTCAATATGAAGCTGTTGTCAACACCAGTGTCCACAATAACGATACTTGACCCTAACAAAGACTGTGAAGTGATGGACCAAAGGGAGTATAGGAGAATGATTGGCTCCCTCTTGTACTTGACGGCGACAAGACCTGACATACACTTTGTGGTGTGTCTTTGTGCTCGCTTTCAAGCTTCCCCAAGGGTAACTCATCGCAAGGCTGTCAAGCGCATCTTCAGGTATCTCAAATACACCCTTGAGTTCGGTCTTTGATACTCTGCATCTTCATCTCTTGATCTCATTGGTTATTCAGATGCGGATTTTGCTGGGTGTAGAATTGATAGAAAGAGCACTTCTGGTACTTGCCATTTCTTGGGTACTTCTTTGATCTGTTGGTCTTCTCGTAAACAATTGAGGGTAGCTCAATCCCTGATACTGTGTGTGCGTAATGGGCATGGCCTTTAAGACCGGGTGGTTGGCGGTTGTTGACCGTTGTCTCGCTCGACCCCCTCCGTCGGTGGTCGTAGTGTCGGGTTGCGCCTATCTAAGCCTGTTTGGAGTTGGAATCTGTCTCGTCCTAACAAGGCAATCGAGTTTCTCCACTCTGCCACTTCCGGCTCGGTCAGGGGTCCGTCGTCCCATCCCGTCGCGGTTTGGGCCCCACTGATGGGAGTTGACGGAGGCAGAGCTTATCCAGTGGGTACAGGGGGCCCGCACTATTGTCATGGCCGTAGTGTCAGTGAAACGACCGTCCTTGCCCCGGAGTAGACGAGCTTGGACGAGCGGTTGCGTCATTCGCTTGGGTGGGCGAGCCATGCTCGGATCCCGTCAGGCAGAACAATTTGTCCTCGACTCTCTTTGTGGGGTTGAGCGATGCGTAGCGAGCCCTCAACCGCTCAGGGGTCGAGTGGAACGTGACCGGCTTCGACACCGGAGCGGGGGGGGGGGGGGGGTCGAGCGAGTCAGAGGAACGGCGCGGCCTTTGCGGCCAAGGTTTGACCGTCACGGAGACGTTTTTTGTGGGGGCCTGCGTAGGTGGCGCCTTGGGGGCAATCCAGCGGGTCCTTTAGATCTGATGCGTGCGGGTCCCTAGGTGGTGCCACGTGGCACCCTGTTTTCTACCCTCGACACCGTGAGACATTGGTGAGTCGGTAGGATTTTTTTTCTAAAAAGAAAGAACTAAAATTATGTTGTCAAAAATTAAGAAGACCAGTTATATATTTTGATGAATGTCGAACCGTGCATGTGCAACATCAAAAGTCAACCAAAACATGCTTAATTAGAAGGGAGCGTATCAGATGAAAACCACCCCAGCTATGCAAACTAATAATTATAGCCATAGGATCTTCATCCGATGACTCCCTCTAGAGATGAGTTCAGTTTGCACTTAACCCCCCCCCCCCCCCCACCAGCACCACCATTAGCCTTCCTAGTTATAGTTTTGCAAAACGCCCTCCCTCTAATCCTCCTGCCCACCCCGATCTCACGCATTGCCATTTGTTTTTCCAGAGAAGTACAGTACTTGGTCGCTTTGAAACATATAAATATAATACTAAAGCTAATGTTGTTTCGGAGGCAAAGGTCTTCTTGTAAATGAAAAGCATAACAGGACGTGGCAACCACACGATGATAAACTTCGGGACCATTGTCGATCCGTGCACTTTTTTTCGTGCCTGATTTGTACTGGTCACTGTACTTGGTGTTTACGGGTGTCGGTATCGCCGTTCGATTACACTGGCTGTGCTTCAGGTTCGTTCACATGAAGGAAACAATTTGCAGCACGTTAAAACGTACGTTTCCATGTTCTCGCTTTATAATTCATTCCTCCATGCTATATAATAATTTACTGACACTGAAAATTCATTCCTCCGTGCTATATAATAATTCACTGACACAAAAAAATTATCACTAGTTCAAAAAAGATATTTACAATTAGTTTGCAACTTTGTTTGGACAATTATGTGCATCATGACCCGCTAGTTGCTTGCATTTTCCACACTTCCGTAATTTTTTTGGTGCATTATCTTCCTTGCTCTTTTTAATTCTTTTGCATCTCCCTTTGGACTTGATATCACTTTGTGGATGTATATAAATTTCGTTTGGAATTTTACTACCAAGGAATGATTCAAACTCATCCTGTTTATTAACTGTAGCAGGAGGAGTGAACTTTTGGAGAGGTTCTACTAGTTTGGATAAACTAGGATATAAAAAATACATCCCTTCTTCACAGTTCTTGGCCATTTTGATAAGATCTTCAAACTTATTACATGAATCGGAAATCTTTTTGCATATTGCCATCTCCATAGGATCTTTAGCCTTTTCATCCAGAAGGTTACCTTCTTCATCAAAGAATACTTCTCTGTGAAATTAAAGATTTGATCAGCACTATTGCACATAGAAAATAAAATAGACATAGAAAACAAAACAACAGTAGAAACTCACCTTTTACATCTTTTGTCCCATTTCTTCATAATATAAATCAATGGTATCTCATTTTGCTTCTCGGCTCTAAGCACTTATATGATATGATGGCACGGGATGCCATAGGACTCATATAATTTACAGGAGCACGTACCAAACATGTTTGACTTGTTCATATGAACCACTCGCTCTTTTTCAGAAAGACTGCTAATGGTTATAATTTTCATATCTTCACAGTCAGAAATTCCTTGGATAATGCAATGGTCTCTTGCAACGACGATTTGTTTCTGAAATTTACTAAAAACTTCATGTGTATATATCACACTACATTGCTTCTCCATGGCCCATGGTGTCATCAATTTAGGAGTGGTGTGAAGACTTGCATTGTCGGCTAACAACTCCTCTTGGCGTTGGCACTCCAAAGATGTGTCAAACCTTAGCCAAAACTCAACAAAGCACAATTTTCTATGAATGAAACAATTGAAAAAAGAATTTGCACTCTCCGATCTTGATGTAGTCCTAAGGATTCCAGCTAGAGGAATGTTCATAAAGTATGTCAGAATCCATGATTCCCGATTATATTATGATATAATTCCATTGTGAAACAAAATCATCTGGATTATCGGAGCCCCAAACACACTTGTTTAGTCGATCCCAAAACTCATTCATACTTCCGACCCTCTCATATACCTTTTCCAGGATATGCCACATGCAAAGTCTGTGAGCTGTATCTGGTAGAATATGAGAAATAGCAGCGCAGCCTTCATGCTTGCATCTGTTATGATTAGATAAGGTGCTACTCCACCCATAGCTTTAAGAAAGGTCTCAAACAACCATACATATGACTCGATCTTTTCATTTGCTAAGAATGCTGCCCCAAGGAAAACATTTTGCAAATGATTATTGACTCCAGTAAATGGCACAAACTTTATGTTATACTGGTTAGTGGTATATGTTGCATCAACCGAAATCACATCACCGAAAACACTATAGTTTTTCCTGTATAAAGCATCTGCCCAAAATACATGAACAAGTCGTCCTTGTTCATCCACCACAAAGTCATAAAAGAAGGCAAGATTTACTTCCTTGTTTCACAAATATTTGTGCATCTGCATCCTTGATTTTGATTCTGAGGTCACGGTAATAGTTTTGCAAATCCGTTTTTGTGCACCCAACATTCTAAAACCCACCTTCACTGATATGGAGGAGTCGATATGCCCGCGAGGTCCCAATGCTAGCTTTGTGACAATCGAGCAAAGTACTCTTTGCCCTCTCACTGACTTTACTGTTGGATCTTAGCAAATGCCTCTTATTTGGTGACACAAAACTATGGTTGTGCTCCTCAACCCATGATTTTATATGATACTTGTTGTCGCTGCCAAGCTTGACCCATATACGTGCCTCACAACCACATCTAGTTTCCAACACATTATATGTCTTTCTTTTTTTTTTTTCCGGATTCACTACTAGCATTTTGAGCCTCCTTTCTGTAACCTTCCCTTGAACAACCATACTGCTTGTATTTGATTTGCTCATTTTGCTTCTTATGCTGACCAACGCAAACAGAGAAACCAGCTTCGTATGCATACACTTTGTAAAAGGACTCCACCTTTGTTAGTGTATCAAAGAACATTCCAACCATGGGCTTCAAATGCTCTTTGCTACTTACTGCTATACTGGGAGGAGATTTTGGCGGTGGTGTGCTTGGATGTTCAAGGTGGGCTCTAGCTCCGGCGTCGATGGCCTCAATAGATATAGAATCAACGACGACTTGAGAGAGGGCGCCCGTCACCTGATATGTGAGTTCCTGTATGCACATTTGTTCCTGTAAGCACTTATCAATTTTCACAGTAGCATGCATTGCATTTAGTCGATTTCACTTGAACATCCGGGCGGCGGCGGACTGCGGCAAGAAGGCAGCCACATTCGGTGCGCTGGACTGCATCGGGGCGGTGGACAGGATGGAGGCGGATTGCATTCCGACAGCGGACGAGTAAAGGGCGGCGGACTGGATGGAGTCGGGGGCGACGATGGTCCGTTTTACCTCCAGAGGCATCTCCCAGGGGCGTTCCGTCAGCGCGTCCTGTGGCGTCCCAATCCCCCTCATGCGTGAGATCGGCAAGGGCGTCGTCTCAGCACACGATTCCACAAGGAGCAGCAGGAGCAAGCACCAACATGCGGTTGACAAGACGACGTCGCCGTTCAACGTGGCAGTCACGAGCGGCCCTCGTCTCACGGCGTCGCTAGACTCAGGCGGCGTTACGGGTTGGGGCGGTGGCGTTCGTATCCCTCTCGTGCGTGAGATCGGGATGGGCAGGAGGATTAGAGGGAGGGGTTTTTGCAAACTGTAATTAGAAAGGCTAATGCTGGGGGTGGGGTCAAGTGCAAATTGAACTCATCTCTAGAGGGAGTCATCGGATGGAGATCCCATGGCTATAATCATTAGTTTGCAAGTTTGCACAGCTAGGGTGGTTTTCACCTGATACGCTTCCTAATTAGAAAGGGGTAGGTGTACTCATTTAAATTATTAAGGAGTAGAGATAAGTAATCCAATATTCTTTTTAAGATGACGTTAGTCTAACATGCACAAGCTATATGATTTGACAACAATTATAGATCCCATCACCTACACAAAACTCTTTCTTCTTCTTCGGTTCTCTGTTCTCATTCGCCACATTTAGATGAAGTGTATAAATTAGTACTCCCTCTATCCCAAAATACTTGACGTTTTAACTTTAGGCACGAGAAATTAAAAAGAAGTGTAAAAGATAGGTGCATAAAAGATAGGTACATAAAAAAATAAGAACGAGAGAGATAGAGATGTATTGGAAACAGAGAAAGTTGTATCGGAAAGTGAGAATGATAAATATTTTGAGACAAATGAAGTTGGCTAAAGTGTCAAATATTTTGGGACGGAGGGAGTACGAATTAATAAAGATTTATGTGAATATGAAACAATCAGAGGACCTCTGCATAAAATACACTTCTAGATTGGTATGGAAAGGTATAGGACATGTGTGCAATTAGAAAGAAAGGAATGGGGTGTTCTGCAAAATGATGATAAGCTACGTGGAGGCTGCCTCTCCTCATCCGCATCAATCTCCGTGGAAGCCTCCTTCTTCTTCGCCCCAAGTCTCTCTGTCTCTCTCTCCAAGGACCTCCATCATTCACTGCTACTGTCCCATGGCACGGTGCCATGCCACTGCCGCGCAAACCGACATCCCCTATCTTTGATCCTCACTGCCGTCACACGCCCTGTGCGACACCACCCTCGCCCCCGGCCCTGCCTTCCTCGTCGATGTTGTTGAGGGAGGTCGAAGAGAAACCAGGCTGGTGAGGAGGGCTACGACCGCCTCGGTGTCATAGGAAGTCATCGATTTGACAGTCGGTGACCAACCACATGTTGGAATTATATGGGCTTGGCCCATTAATATTCACAATAATTCCTGAAAAATCTCAAAGGCCCATTCATGAATGGTGGAAGTGCAAAGATTTAGTCCCACATTGCTAGTGGAGGTGGAGGGAGTCCAACTTATAAGGTTGGTTGCTCTAGCATCTCTTGCAAGTGTGTGGATGAGAAGAAGGAAGAACACACGCGCGCGCTCGCTCGCCTCGCCTCGCCTAGCCGGGACGGGCACGGCAGGGCAGGGCGTGGGCGATGGGCGCGCCGCGCATCACCTGCGTGAATGGTCCGCCAAAATTCGGTCCCTTGCCTTGCGGGGGCGCGGCTTCCTTTTGCACTTTTTTTTTGCTGCGTATTCCATATATTTCCATATATTTAGTTATGGAAACTGACGTATTAATATGGTAACCGACTCGGTTGCGGGACGCCCAACCCTAGCGGTTCCTCCCTATAAATACGTACAGGTATCACCGCAAATCACATCACGCAATCATCTAGGGTTTTGTCTCTCGCTACTATTGCGCCGCCAAGACTTCTCCATCCCGATCGTCAGCGTGCACCTGCGAACGGGAGAGCAGGTCTCCGAAACCGTCGTCCTCTGTGATCCTGCACCGGGAGAGGGCGAATAAGGTTTTTGGGAAGCGCTCTGCGCGACTGCTCGATCGCTTCTCGTCTTCGTCAAGCTCGTCGCCACGGCTCGTCTTCCTCGTCGTCGAGTCGGTCTCACCAGCCGTCGCCAACAACGTGACGGCGTTGAACGTCGTCGCCGCCTCCTCTACCCACTTCAGAAGGAAATGTACGTACTCTTATCTCAAACCATGTCTTTTATACTGGCTTTCATGATCTGTTTATCTATGATGAATGTTGCTAGTATAGTAGATGCTATGCTTTTGTCTGGCTTTATAGACCTGTCTAGATCTTGCATAGACTTGTCTAGTTTATCATGCAATCTGTTGATCATACTTATGATTTATTTCTGGATTAATATAAAACTAAAAGTGCTAATTTATCTAACAATCCAAAAATCTTATTGTAGGCACTTTAGTTTTATGGCTGGATTTGTCGATGCACTGAGGCCAGAAAAATTCACTGGCGTGCACTTTAAGAGATGGCAAGTAAAAGTCACTTTATGGCTTACTGCCATGAATGTGTTCTGGGTGTCCACTGGTAAACCTGAAGACGATCTCACTGCAGATCAGGAAAAGGCCTACAGAGAAGCCAACACAATATTCTTGGGCGCTGTTATTAGAGCTTTGATAGATCGTCTTCAGGACGTCTATATCCATCATACAATCGCAAAGGAATTGTGGGATGCTCTGATCGCTGACTATGGTGGTTCTGATGCTGGCACTGAATTGTATGTCATTGAGCAGTACTATGATTACAAGATGGTAGATGGTAAATCTATCGTTGTGCAGGGTCATGAGATACAGTGCATTGTCAAGGAACTCGAACTGCATAAGATTGTCGTACCTGAGAAGCTTGTGGCTGGGGGCATGATTGCCAAATTGCCTCCGTCTTGGAGGGATTTTGCCACTACTCTTAAACACAAGAGAACGAACATATCTGTCTCAGATTTGATCGCGTCTCTTGATGTTGAAGAGAAAGCTCGTGAGAAGGATGGGCGTTCTAAAGTTAATGAGGGACACATTATTGCCAATATGGTGCATCACCCACAACAGTCTCATGGCAGTAGTGGTAAGGGCAAGGGCAAGAACAATAAGCCTAAGCAGACCACTACCTTCAAGAAAAAGAACAAGGAGAAGGGAGCATGCTTTGTTTGCGGTTCTAATGAGCATTGGGCAAAGAAGTGTCCAGAACGCAAAGAAAGGAAGCCTCCACAGCAGAAGTCTGTGAACATGGTGACCAATGCTGGAGAAAATAGTGGGTATTGTAATTTATCATATATTTTTTCTGTATTTTAATCTACTAGTTGGTGGCTTGATACTGGTGCCAATATTCATGTATGTGCTGATGCTTCTTGGTTTACTTCTTACCAGGTCGCTCGGGATTCCTCCGTCCTAATGGAGAATGGGTCACATGCTTCTGCTCATGGTGTTGGCACGGTCGAGCTGAAGTTCACTTCGGGAAAGATTGTCCAATTGAAGAACGTACAACATGTCTCTTCTATCAAGAAGAATCTCGTTAGTGGCTCCCTTTTGTGTAGGGATGGTTTTAAGGTAGTGCTTGAGTCGAATAAAGTTATCGTGTCTAAGACTGGACAATTTATTGGTAAAGGCTATGAGTGTGGAGGCTTGTTTCGCTTTTCCCTTTCAGATTATTGCAATAAATTTGTGAACGATATTTGTGATGGTGTTAATGAGAGTGAAGCTAGTGTTTGGCATTCACGTTTATGTCATTTAAATTTTGGCTCTATGTCTCGACTTTCCAGCTTAAATTTAATTCCGAATTTTTTCATTGTCAAAGGTTCTAAGTGCTCAAGTTGTGTGCAATCTAAGCAACCTCGAAAGCCTCACAAGGCTGCAGAGGAGAGACACTTAGCACCGCTAGAACTTATACATTCAGATCTTTGTGAGAAGAATGGTATATTGACTGAAGGTGGAAAAAGATATGTCATGACTTTGATTGATGATGCGACTAGATATTGCTATGTTTATTTGCTAAAAACGAAAGATGAGGCTCTAGACTACTTTAAAATTTATAAGGCTGAAGTTAAAACTCAACTAGAGAAAAAGATCAAAAGAATTAGGTCCGATCGTGGTGGCGAGTATTTCTCAAATGAGTTTGACTTATTCTGTGTGGAACATGGTATGATACATGAGAGGACGCCTCCCTATTCGCCCCAATCAAACGGGGTTGTCGAAAGAAAGAATCGCACCTTGACTGACTTCGTTAATTCCATGTTAGACACGGCTAGATTATCTAAGGCATGGTGGGGGGAGGCTTTATTGACATCATGTCATGTCCTATATAGAGTTCCCATGAAGAATAAGGAGAAGACGCCATATGAGGAATGGATTAGTAGAAAGCCATCGCTCTCTTACTTACGCACATGGGGTTGTTTGGCCAAAGTTAACGTACCAATCAACAAGAAGCGTAAGTTAGGACCTAAAACTGTGGATTGTATCTTTCTTGGATATTCTTATCATAGCATTTCCAATAGATTTTTAGTGGTTAAATCCGAGGTGTCTGATGTTCATGTTAATTCATTAATGGAGTCTCGTGATGTTACTTTCTTTGAGAACATATTTCCTATGAAATATTTACATAGCATGTCTAGATTATCTTCTGATGTGATTGCTGAAATAACTCCTGAACTTAGTGTATTTTCTGATCATGCTGAACAAATACTTGAACCAATCTATGAGGAGATTGATAGTGAAGCTCCTAGGAGGACCAAGAGACAAAGGACTACAAAGTCTTTTGGTGATGATTTCACTGTTTATCTTGTGGATGACACTCCTAGAACCATTTCAGAGGCATATGTATCTTCTGATGCAGATGACTGGAAAGAAGCCGTCCATAGTGAGATGGACTCTATTCTTTCTAATGGAACTTGGGATGTTGTTGATAGACCATATGGTTGCAAACCTGTGGGTTGTAAATGGGTGTTTAAGAAAAAGCTTAAGCCTGATGGTACTATTGACAAGTATAAGGCTCGGCTTGTGGCTAAGGGTTATACTCAGAAAGAAGACGAAGACTTCTTTGACACTTATTCACCTGTTGCTAGATTGACCACTATTCGTGTATTACTTGCTCTGGCTGCCTCACATGGTCTTATCGTTCATCAGATGGACGTTAAGGCAGCTTTTCTTAATGGAGAGTTGGATGAGGAAATCTATATGGATCAGCCAGCTGGATTTGTTATAAAGGGTCAAGAAGACAAGGTGTGTAAGTTGTTGAAGTCTTTATATGGTCTGAAACAAGCTCCTAAGTAGTGGCATGAGAAATTTGATTCGACACTTTTATCAGCAGGCTTTTCAGTCAATGAGGCTGATAAATGTGTGTACTACCGTCATGGTAGGGGTCAAGGAGTTATACTGTGCTTGTATGTTGATGACATACTCATCTTTGGAACAAATCTTGACGTGATTAATGAGGTCAAGACCTTTCTGTGCTAAAGCTTTGATATGAAGGATCTGGGTGAGGCGGATGTTATCTTGAACATCAAGCTAATCAAACGAGAGAATGGGATTACTCTTACGCAATCTCTTTATGTTGAGAAGCTCTTGAACTGTTTTGGTTACATGGATAGCAAGACTTCTCCAACACCTTATGATCCCAGTTTGATCCTTCAAAAGAATAAGAGAATTGGTAAATAGCAATTAAGATATTCTCAGGTTATTGGATCACTTATGTATTTAGCTAGTGCTACTAGGCCTGACATCTCGTTTGCTGTGAGCAAACTGAGCTGGTTTACTTCTTGCTCAAGAGATGATCATTGGCGTGCGCTTAAACAGGTAATGCACTGTTTAGTTGGTACTATGGATTATGGAATTCATTATTCTGGATATCCAGCAGTACTAGAAGGTTATAGTGATTCCAATTGGATATCTCATGCTGATGAGCTGTATGCCACGAGTGGATATGCATTTACTCTTGATGGTGCTGCTGTTTAATGGAGATCATGCAAACAGGCCATTTTGACAAGGTCTACCATGTAAGTAGAGCTTACTGCACTAGATACAGCTATAGTTGAGGCCGATTGGCTACATGAGCTCTTGATGGACTTGCCTATTATCGAGAAACCTGTGCCGGCAATCCTCATGAATTGTGACAATCAAACTGTGATAGTCAAAGTGAATAATTCTAAGGACAATATGAAGTCATCAAGACATATTAAGAGACGTTTGAAGTCTGTCAGAAAAATAAGAAACTCTGGAGTCATATCAGTAGAATATATTTCAACTGGTGAGAACCTGGCAGATCAATTCACCAAGGGGCTGTAACGTAATGTGATAGACAGTGCATCGAAGGAGATGGGTATGAGACCCATATGTGCTATTCCAGAGTAGTAACCCAGCCTATGTGATCGGAGATCCCGTGAAGTAGGACCTGGGAAGAACAAGCTATTGGTTAGCATGAGAGTAATCTTTTATAACCCACTCGAGAAGCGATGCATTACTCTGGATATCTATATGGTAGGTTGGTTGTTGCCTTAATGTATTCAGTTGGCTTTAAATAGCGAAGATGTTGTCCTACAGAACATTCTTGAATGAATACACCTATATGAGCCCGATTGTTGTAAGGTCGCAATCTATGAGATTTGGGTGATCTCTATTAAGCTCATGAAAGACCAAGGGAGTATGACCTATATGCTCCACCCGCGGAGAAGCCTACTGAAGGTCTAGTATCAGTTATGATAGTAAGTGAAACTTGTTTACAGAAAACTTGCAATCCAAGGCATAGTTCATTGTTCAAGTTGTGAATGAGTGTAGCTTATTATTCTAGGTGGAAGTTCAACTTAACAGTCTCCACTGAAAACACTGGAATATTAAACAACAGTGGGGTGAGGCAAAGTCTAGCTGAGATTTTGAGATTTGGTGGGGGATTGTTGGAATTATATGGGCTTGGCCCATTAATATTCATAATAATTCCTGAAAAATCTCAAAGGCCCATTTATGAATGGTGGGAGTGCAAAGGTTTAGTCCCACATTGCTAGTGGAGGTGGAGGGAGTCCAACTTATAAGGTTGGTTGCTCTAGCACTCTTGCAAGTGTGTGGATAAGAAGAAGGAAGAACACACGCGCGCGCTCGCTCGTCGGGCCGGGCCAGGTCGGGCCGGACCGGACAGGACGGGGCGTGGGTGATGGGCGCGGCCGCGCATCACCTGCGTGAATGGTCCGCCGAAATTCGGTCCCTTGCCTTGCGGGGGCGCGGCTTCCTTTTGCACTTTCTTTTTACTGCGTATTCTATATATTTCCATATATTTGATTATGAAAATCGACGTATTAATATGGTAACCGACTCGGTTGTGGGACGCCCAACCCTAGCGGTTCCTCCCTATAAATACGTACGGGTATCACCGTAAATCACATCACGCAATCATCTAGGGTTTTGTCTCTCGCTACTGTTGCGCCGCCAAGACTTCTCCATCCCGGTCGTCGGCGTGCACCTGCGAACGGGAGAGCAGGTCTCCGAAACCGTCGTCCTCTGTGATCCTGCACCGGGAGAGGGCGAATAAGGTTTTTGGGAAGCGCTCTGCGCGACTGCTTGATCGCTTCCTCGTCTTCGTCAAGCTCGTCGCCACGGCTCGTTTTCCTCGTCGTCGAGTCGGTCTCACCCGCCGTCGCCAACAACGTGATGGCGCTGAACGTCGTCGTCGCCTCCTCTACCCAGTTTAGAAGGAAACGTACGTACTCTTATCTCAAACCATGTCTTTTATACTGGCTTTCATGATCTGTTTATCTATGATAAATGTTGCTAGTATAGTAGATGCTATGCTTTTGTCTGGCTTTATAGACCTGTCTAGATCTTGCATAGACTTGTCTAGTTCATCATGCAATCTATTGATCGTATTTATGATTTATTTCTGAATTAATATAAAACTAAAAGTGATAATTTATCCAACACCACAAGACCCCTATCTCACGCGGAGGCGTCAATTTCATGTTCGGCGACCAACCAGAACGGGCTGCAGTCGTCTTGGTCACGGTGGAGTCGTCGATCGCTAGAAGGGAGCTCATGTCAACGCAGTCTAGAAAGGTGTGGTGCCATGGGCTTCGAGATCGCCCGTCCTCAACTTCTTCATCAACGTGGGCCGTCGTCAACAACATGAGGGCATGCACCGCAACCAAACACCCTTCAACGATGAGATGGCGTCGCCGGCTCCACCCGACGACCCCAGTATGACTCGGTGACGCGTTGAGAAGTGATTGGCTGCGAATAACATGTCGGCAGGGGATTGGACGAGCGGACGTCGGAGCGCCGCTGGGCGGCCGCGGCAACGCGCCTTTAATGATATAGATATACATTTACATTAAGAAAAAACAACTTGGATGGGGCCAGAAACGTCCGTTTCCTTGTCTGAATTCTGTCATCTATAAACGAGCTTGTTGAACAGATCAATATCTGGTCCCAGGATGTGACGTTGATTAGGCGGTACTTTTTTTTTTCTTTTTTTTTGCTACTAAAAACAATTCTTACCCATGTTTCTCTCCTTTTTTTCACCGATTCACGTCGTTAAATGTAGAGAAAGACAAAAGAGCTTGCCGCACTGGCATGAATCATGAGGTGCACCGGGGCATCCTCTGTCACGTCATTTCGAATCGCACGCAAACGCTCTCGTGCCATCGTCGTAAGCAGAATAGGACGGCAGGCATCTCAACTCTATCCAATCCCAAAACTATATGCTCAACAATACAAAAAATCATTCTTAGGAAAGGAACCGATATACGCACGCGGCAATCTTCATGCTGCTCTGTCCGTCACCACGCCAAATGACAAAAGATTCTGTTGCAGCACATGGAGCGCAAGCTTGATCGAGACAAAATTCTTGCAGCCCAAAGGCCTCATAGCCGTCCACGATCCCTATAAACGACGCGAACGAACAAGCGGCTTGCACTACTAAGTGTCTCTTTGCACTCCTCCATCAGTCTTCTCACCTGATCCCCCAACTCATCAACCATGGAGAACATGCTCCACCTCCGCTACACCCCGTCGCAGCCGGCGGCGCTCCCGGACCACTACGTGTTCTCCTCCGACCAGCTCCCGGCGGCCACCGCCGCCGACCGTGTCACGCTGCCACTCATCGACATGTCCGGCGACCGCGACGAGGTTCGCCGCGCCATCCTCGACGCCGGCAAGGAGTTCGGCTTCTTCATGGTTGTTACTCTGTCCTCGCACAAGTTCCGTCTCATTTACCAAGAGCATGTATAATTTTATACTGCCTCGATACATCCTCGCTGTATCAGGAGAACTATTTAATTCCCCTCCCAACTTCATCAAAAACAAAAAAATAATAATAATAACTGGGTGGGGCGAGTGCTGCAGGTGGTCAACCATGGCGTCCCCGAGCAGGTCATGAAGGACATGGAGGACGTGTGCGAGGAATTTTTCAGGCTGCCAGCAGAGGATAAGGCGCACCTGTACTCGGAGGAAAGGCACAAACCTAACCGCATCTTCTCCGGCGCCACCTACGATACCGGCGGCGAGAAGTACTGGCGTGATTGCCTCCGCCTTGCCCTCCCCTACCCCGTCGGCGACGGCACCAAGGACTGGCCTGACAAGCCCGAGGGCATCCGGTAATTCAGTAACAGGATCACATACATAGCGATCACTCAGAAATTAAATCACGTCGATCCTGTTGTTACTAACACAGAGTTCTTGTACCACAGTGAGAAGATCCAGAACTTCACGTTGCTGACGAGGAGCGTGGGGTTGGAGCTGCTGCGGATGCTAAGCGAGGGCATGGGGCTTCGACCTGACTACTTCGAGGGGGAAATCAGCAGCGGCGACGTGGTCCTCAACATCAACCACTACCCACCCTGCCCCAACCCCAGCAAGACGCTCGGCCTGCCGCCGCACTGCGACCGGAACCTCATCACCCTCCTCCTCCCTGGCAAGGTCTACGGCCTCGACGTCGCGTACAATGGCGAGTGGATCAAGGTCGACCCCGTGCCCAACACACTCGTTGTCAACTTCGGCCAGCAGCTCGAGGTAACCAATCACTTACAGTATGCTTCTTCATCATATTGCTCCCGAGTAAAACAGAGAGTCTCCATCAGCTGAGTGTTATTAATATTGCTTCTTTGCAGGTTGTGACCAACGGGCTGTTGAAGAGCATCGAGCACCGCACGGTGACCAACGCGGCGGTGGCCCGGACCGCCGTGGCCACGTTCCTCATGCCGAAGCCGGACTGCGTCATCGGCCCGGCCGAGGAGTTCATCAGCAAGGAGAACCCACCGTGCTACCGCACCGTCATGTTCCGTGACTTCATGCGCATCTACAACGTCGTCAAGCTCGGGTCATCGCTCAATCTCACAACAAACCTCAAGACCGTCCAGAAGGATGTCTGAATAAACGAGGAAGAGACCAGGGGTCTACCTCAACATGTCATGTTTTCCTCTCGTACCCACTTGTCATGTTTCGGCACAACAAGCCACCATGGAACGCATCTAGGCTGCTGTTCGGATGTAATTTCTTGCTGGCATCGTTGAAGCAATAAATAAAAAACGACGAATAATTTGTGTCGTTAATCGACTTCCAGCTCATCCATATCGTATCGTCTCTACGTAGTCTTCCTTGACGTACTGGCGTATAGAAAAGAAAACTTCCGATGCCTTAAACGAATCAAAGAAGCACTACAAAATAAATTAGTCACATCATGCAGACTACCAAATTGTTTGTCCCTATCCTCTCGGATGAGCTGCGTGCACTTGATTGATGATGCCTTGCACAGATGCGCTTGACTGATGTCGAATTTATACTAGAGAAGACGAGGATTAGAACGAGCTACAGGTTTGCGTCGTCATCACCGAGTCATCTGCTCGAATAATATGTGATTGGTCCATTAATATACACAATAATTTTTAAAAAATCTCAAAGGTCCATTTATAAGTGGTGGGAGTGCAAAGGTTTAGTCCCAGATTGTTAGTGGAGGTGGAGGGACTCCAACTTATAAGATTGGTAGCTCTAATATCTCTTGTAAGTGTGTGGATGAGAAATTCACTAGCGTGCACTTTAAGAGATGACAAGTGAAAGTCACTCTGATCGCTGACTATGGTGATTTTAAGATGGTAGATGGCAAATCTATCGTCGTGCACGCGCATGAGATACAGTGCATTGTGAAGGAACTCGAATTGTTTAAGATCATCGTACCTGAGAAGCTTGTGGCTGGGGCATCATTGCCAAATTGCCTCCAACTTGGAGGGATTTTACCACTACTCTTAAACACAAGAGGACGAACATATCTGTCTCAGAGTTGATCGCGTCTCTTGATGTTGAGGAGAAATCTCGTGAGAAGGATGGGCGTTCTAAAGTTAATGAGGGAGACATTATTGCCAATATGGTGCATCATCCACAACAGTCTCATGGCAGTAGTGGTAAGGGCAAGGGCAAGAACAATAAGCCAAAGCAGACCACTACCTTCAAGAAGAAGCACAAGGAGAAGGGAGCATGCTTTGTTTGCGGTTCTAATGAGCATTGGGCAAAGAAGTGTCCAGAACGCAAAGAAAGGAAGCCTCCACAGCAGAAGTCTGTGAACATGGTGACCAATGCTGGAGAAAATAGTGGGTATTGTAATTTATCATATATTTTTTCTGTATTTTAATCTACTAGTTGGTGGCTTGATACTAGTGCTAATGTTCATGTATGTGCTGATGCTTCTTTGTTTACTTCTTACAAGGTCACCCGGAATTCCTCCGTCCTAATGGGGAATGGGTCACATGCTTCTGTTCATGGTGTTGGCACGGTCGAGCCGAAGTTCACTTCGGGGAAGATTGTCCAATTGAATAACATAAAAAATGTACCTTCTATCAAGAAGAATCTCGTTAGTGGCTCCTTTTTGTGCAGAGATGGTTTTAAGGTAGTGTTTGAGTCGAATAAAGTTGTTGTGTCTAAGAGTGGATAATTTATTGGTAAAGGCTATGAGTGCAGAGGCTTATTCCGGTTTCCCTTTCAGATTATTGCAATAAGTCTGTGAACTATATTTGTGATGGTGTTAATGAGAATGATGCTAGTGTTTGGCATTCACGTTTATGTCATCTAAATTTTGGTTCTATGTTTCGACTTTCCAGCTTCAATTTAGTTCCAAAGTTTTCCATTGTCAAAGGTTCTAAGTGCTCAAGTTGTGTGTAATCTAAGCAACCTCGAAAGCCTCACAAGGCTGCTAAGGAGAGACACTTGGCACCACTAGAACTTATACATTCAGATCTTTGTAAAATGAATGGTATATTAACTGAGGGTGGAAAAAGATATTTCATGACTTTGATTGATGATGTGACTAGATATTGCTATGTTTATTTGTTAGAAATGAAAGATGAGGCTCTAAACTACTTTAAAATTTATAAGGCTGAAGTTGAAACTCAACTAGAGAAAACGATCAAAAGAATTAGGTCCGATCGTGGTCACGAGTATTTCTCAAATGAGTTTGACTTATTCTGTGCGGAACATGGTATAATACATGAGAGGACGCCTCCTTATTCGCTCCAATCAAACGGGGTTGCCGAAAGAACCACCTTGACTAACTTGGTTAATTCCATGTTAGACACGACTGGATTATCTAAGATATGATGAGGGGAGGCTTTATTGACATCATGCCATGTCCTAAATAGAGTTCCCATAAATAATAAGGAGAAGATGCCATATGAGGAATGGATTGGTAGAAAGCCATCGCTCTCTTACTTATGCACATGGGGTTGTTTGGCAAAGTTAACGTACCAATCAACAAGAAGCGTAAGTTAGGACCTAAAATTGTGAATTGTATCTTTCTTGGATATGCTCATCATAGCATTGCCTATAGATTTTTAGTGGTTAAATCAGAGGTGCCTAATGTTCATGTTAATTCATTAAGGGAGTCTCGTGATGTTACTTTTTTTGAGAACATATTTCCTATGAAAGATTTACGTAGCCTGTCTAGATTATCTTCTGATGTGATTACTGAAACAACTCCTGAACCTAGTGCATTTTCTGATCATGCTGAACAAACACTTGAACCAATTCATGAGGAGATTGATAGTGAAGCTCCTAGGAGGAGCAAGAGACAAAGGACTGGAAAGTCTTTTGGTGATGATTTCACTGTTTATCTTGTGGATGACACTCCTAGAACCATTTCAGAGGCATATGCATCTTCTGATGCAGATGACTGGAAAGAAGCCGTCCATAGTGAGATCGACTCTATTCTTTCTAATTGAACTTGGGAAGTTGTCGACAGACCATATGGTTGCAAACCTGTGGGTTGTAAATGGGTGTTCAAGAAAAAGCTTAAGCCTGATGGTACTATTGACAAGTATAAGGCTCGGCTTGTGGCTAAGGGTTATTCTCAGAAAGAAGGCGAAGACTTCTTTGATACTTATTCACCTGTTTCTAGATTGACCACTATTCGTGTATTACTTGCTCTGGCTGCCTCCCATGGTCTTATCGTTCGTCAGATAGACGTTAAGACAGCTTTCCTTAATGAAAAGTTGGTGATGAAATCTATATGGATCAACCAGATGGATTTGTTATAAAGGGTCAAGAAGACAAGGTATGTAAGTTGTTGAAGTCTTTGTATGGTCTGAAACAAGCTCCTAAGCAGTGGCATTAGAAATTTGATTCAACACTTCTAGCAGCAGGCTTTTCAATCAATGAGGCTGATAAATACGTGTACTACCGCCATGGTGGGGGTCAGGGAGTTATACTGTGCTTGTATGTCGATGACATACTCATCTTTAGAACAAATCTTGACATGATCAATGAGGTCAAGACTTTTTTGTGCTAAAGCTTTGATATGAAGGATCTGGGTGAGGCTGATGTTATCTTGAACATCAAGCTAATCAAAGGAGAGAATGGGATTACTCTTACATAATCTCATTATGTTCAGAAGCTCTTGAACCATTTTGGTTACAAGGATAGCAAGCCTTCTCCAACACCTTATGATCCCAGTTCTATCCTTCAAAAGAATAAGAGAATTGGTAGAGACCAATTAAGATATTCTCAGATTATTGGATCACTTATGTATTTAGCTAGTGCTACTAGGCCTGACATCTCGTTTGTTGTGAGCAAACTGAGCCGGTTTACTTCTTGCCCGGGAGATGATCATTGGCGTACGCTTGAGCAGGTAATGCGCTATTTAGTTGGTACTATAGATTATGGAATTTATTATTCTGGATATCCAGCAGTACTAGAGGGCTATAGTGATTCTAATTGGATATCTGATGCTGATGAGCTGTATGCCATGAGTGGATATGCATTTACTCTTGGTGGTGCTGCTGTTTCATGGATATCATGCAAACAGACCATTTTGACGAGGTCTACCATGGAAGCAAAGCTTACTGCACTAGATACAGCTACAGTTGAGGCCGATTGGCTACGTGAGCTCTTGATGAACTTGCCTATTGTCGAGAAACCTATGCCGACAATCCTCATGAATTGTGATAATCAAACTATGATTGTCAAAGTGAATAATTCTAAGGACAATATGAAGTCATCAAGACATATTAAGAGACGTTTGAAGTCTGTCAGGAAAATGAGAAACATTCTTGAATGAATACACCTATATGAGCCCGATTGTTGTAAGGTCGCAATCTGTGAGATTTGGGTGATCTCTATTAAGCTCATGAAAGACCAAGGGAGTATGACCTATATGCTCCACCCGCGAAGAAGCCTAATAGAGGTCTAGTATCAGTTATGACAGTAAGTAAAACTTGTTTGCACAAAACTTGCAATTCAAGGCATAGTCCATTGTTCAAGTTATGAATGAGTGTCGCTTTTTGTTCTAGGTGGAAGTTCAACTTAACAGTCTTCACTGAAAACACTGGTATATTAAACAACAGTGGGGTGAGGCAAAGTCTAGCTGAGACTTTGAGATCTGGTGGGGGATTGCTAGAATTATATGGGCTTGGCCTATTAATATTCATAATAATTCCTAAAAAATCTCAAAGGCCCATTCATGAGTGTTGGGAGTGCAAAGGTTTAGTCCCACATTGCTAGTGGAGGTGGAGGGACTCTAACTTATAAGGTTGGTTGCTCTAGCATCTCTTGCAAGTGTGTGAATGAGAAGAAGGAAGAACACACGCGCGTGCTCGCTCGCCTCGCCTCGTCGGGCCGGGCAGGGCGGGGCGAGGGCGATGGGCGCGGCCGCGTATCACCTGCGTGAATGGTCCGCCAAAATTCGGTCCCTTGCCTTGAGGGGGCGCGACTTCCTTTTGCAATTTCTTTTTCCTGCGTGTTCCATATATTTCCATATATTTGGTTATGGAAAACGACGTATTAATATGGTAACCGACTCGGTTGCGGGACGTCCAACCCTAGCGGTTCCTCCCTATAAATACATATGGGTATCGCCGTAAATCGCATTACACAATCGCTTAGGGTTTTTCCTCTCGCTACTGTTGCGCCGCCAAGACTTCTCCATCCCGATCGTAGGCGTGCACCTACGAACGGGAGAGCAGCT
Source organism: Eleusine indica (assembly GCA_030378355.1). Classification (NCBI taxonomy): domain Eukaryota; kingdom Viridiplantae; phylum Streptophyta; class Magnoliopsida; order Poales; family Poaceae; genus Eleusine; species Eleusine indica. Next base: position 60,078,500 of record CM059494.1, read on the forward strand.
CTATGGAACCGTCGTCCTCTGCGATCCTGCATCGGGAGAGGGCGAATAAGGTTTTTGGGAAGCGCTCTGCACGACTGCTCGATCGCTTCCTCGTCTTCATCAAGCTCGTCTCCTCTTGTCTTCCTTGTCGTCGAGTCGGTCTCACCCGCCGTTGCCAACATGACGGTGTTGCACGTCATCGCCACCTCCTCTACCCAGTCCAGATGGAAACGTACGTACTCTCATCTCAAACCATGTCTTCCATACTAGCTTTCATGATCTATTTATCTATGATGGTGTTGCTAGTATGGTAGATGCTATGCTTTTGTCTGGCCTTATAGACCTGTCTAGATCTTGCGTAGACTTGTCTAGTTCATCATGCAATCTGTTAATCATGCTTATGATTTATTTCTGGATTAATATAAAACTAAAAGTGCTAATTTATCCAACATCATCCTCCCAGACCATCCACGACACGACTTCTGTCGTTCGACCGCTTCCCACTACCTCACTTCATATGCCTTTCCCATGACGGGTGGCGTCATAATCATTGGATGTCTGCTCACACACGAATCTTAGAGTTTGTGCCAAGCTAAAGCTAAAACCCAATGCTCCACGAACTATGCGTACCGCGAGCTTACTTATGTATAGCGTGACCCATGGGCTGCTAAGGTCTCAATGTATAGTTTTATCTTACACTTTCATATATAAGTTATAGCATTAAATTAACATCTATTTATTATATTAAGATTGGTCAAAATATGTTAGGATGAAACTCTATTTTTTCAATGCAGTTTTATACCTATGAATCAGTGTCAAATGAGTTTCATCCCTATAAAATCCATTTGTCCAGTTTCATATTAATTGCTATAACATGTCATCTCTTTTGCATATGTGGCACCTCATCTAATGCTGATGAAACCTCCACTGAGACTGGAATGGGAAACAGGGTGTGGCTCGGCTTTCCCATTTTTCTCTCTCTGCACTAAGACCAATCTCAGTGATAGTTTCGTAGGAGTTTCATCCTTAATAAATGATATGTCACATAGGCAAAACTGATGATGTGACATATAATTTATGAGGAGAGATGATAGTTGGGTTTCATTAGGCCACTCTCAATGGACTCTTTCATCACACTCTTTCCAAGAGTGCCACATCAGTTTTTAGCTCTTGTTCGATAAAATAAAATAAAATTGCATCTCTCAATGCCTAGTTTCATATCACGGTTTCATAGGTTTATCAAAATATTAAATTGTTGCTAGTAACCATTAGTGTTTGGTTTGTTTTGATTGGGATGAAAGAAAATGCTCTTGGTCCACTTTCATTTGGCTTTCACTTTGTTGGAAAGGGTGTCCATAGACTTTCATGAGGATGAAACTCCATGCACGATTACCAAAACTTTAAAACTAGAATGAAACTCTATTGAGAGTGTTTAAGTTTCATCTATACACATTTAACAACTTCTATTTAAATGACACACTAACATATGAAATCGTAAAATAAAACTTTACATTGAGAAACCTAGTTTCATTCATCAATTTCTACACTCTGAGATGACATGGCACTCTTTGAAATAATGAAATGAAATCATCCATTGAGAATGGCCTAAGAGCAAGAGCAGGACAGAGGCCTAGCAAGAACGAACTGCGGCAATTTTACAGATGCAGTTAGACAGTCAGATTTTTAAATATTTAGAACACTTAACTTTTCTACTAGAACAATGGCTAAACAACTTATTTTTATTGCTAGAACAATTGATATTTATTAGCAGAACAATCTATTTGTTGTGCTAGAACAATGTACGAAATTAAAATATTAAAATTCAAAATTTTAAATTTTTTCAAAAACATGTGCATGTCAGATCTCATTTTGTTGAATTAATTATAGCAAAAGGGTCAAGTTGAAATATCTTGGTTTAACCTCGTTGTTGCGGACTATTGCTTGAATTTACTATGATGGACCAGCGGGACCTCTCCCCTTCCGAGACCACCCTTCGCAAAAGGGTCAAGCTAAAATATCTAGGCTTAACCTTGCTACAGCGGACTATTGCTCGCCAGCGCACCTCCTGGTCATGGCTTAGTGACGGGGATGCCAACACCAAATTTTTTCATTTGCATGCCTCTATTAGGCATCGTCGTAGTTTTATCTCAACCTTTCGCAAGGACGGAGTTGAGGTCGTGTCGGAGGAGGCAAAAGCAGGGGTCATGTTTAACTACAACAACATTTTTTGGGGACAGCAGTGAGCGCTCCCTCATGCTTAACCTTCGATCTCTAAAACTCCCATAGGTCCACCTGGATGCCTTGGTTGCACCTTTCTCTGAGAATGAGATTTGGGAGCCTATCAGGATCTATCGTTAGACAAGGCACCTAGGCCTCATGGCTTTACTGGTGGTTTCTACGAGATGGCTTGGCCTATCATTAAGGGAGATGTGGTCGAGACCTTCCGGGCCCTTTTTTCCTTATATGGAAGGAGCCTATATCACCGTAATGACGTCCTCCTTATCCTCCTACCAAAAAAGGCAGAGGCAGAGGAAGTCGGGGACTATCATTCCATTAATCTTATTCTTAGTTTTGGGAAACTTTTTTTCAAGGGGCTAGTGTGTAGGCCAGCCCCCTACCTTCTGCTTCTTGTTCAGCCTAACCAGAGCACCTTTACCAAAGGTCACTTCATTCAAGATAATTTCTACCATGTACAGGGGATGGCCAAAGAGTTGCATCAGAGAAGAATCCAAAATCCTCCTGAAGATTGACATCTCTAAGGCCTTCAATTCTATGGTCCGGTTGTTCCTTCCACAGGTCCTACAGTCTTTGGTTTCCCATTTCGGTGGAGAGTTTGGATCTCCCTTATACTATCTTCCACAAGCACAAAAATCCTGCGTAATGGTAGCCCATGTCACCAAATTTGTCATGCCAGGGGTCTCTATCAAGGAGACCCTTGTCCCCCGGCCTTTTATCTTAGTGATGGAGTGTCAATAGGTTGGTCACTTTTGCGGATGACAAGCATGTCTTCGCCCTCCACGGTATACCTAGGGCCTGATTTTGGGCCTCCTTGTATGCCAATGATGTTGTCTTGTTCATTTGCTTGGTAGAGCAGGATTTGGAGCTGGCTAATCTCGTTTTGCAAGTTTTCGCAGTTAGCTCAAGGCTCACTGTCAACTTGACCAAGAGTCAGTTTTATCCCATTAGATGTTCAGAGGAGAGGTGGAGAGAGTGCTCCAGATCCTCCTTTGTGTTGATGGTCGTTAAATACCAATTTCGACTGTAAATATACCTACAAAAGTAGGAAGACTTAGCATTTCATACTTGCATGTTAGTTAGGAATAATAAGATTCCACTTGTCCATGAAGATTTATGTGCATGCAGGAATTTGATGCAAAATAAATTGAGAAATGGAGCATAATCCAGGGAAACACCATTCCAGCAAATAGGATGGTGCCAACTAGACTTCCCTCGGATTGCATATGTGGCTACACAAGATTAGTCTAGAGAAAACTGACTTAAATCAGAAGAGGACCCACCTGTCAGCCACCTCAAGAAAGCACAGGATCAACGGGCCTAGAGCCAGGTCGTCCGACCTCCCCCCTTGGTCGACCGACCTGGTCTTGAGGCCTTTTCGGCTGGGCTTCCACGTGTCACTCCCTCAGCTCTTTGGCTATGTTGGTGGCCCGAGGTTTCGTGGTGGTTACTCTCCAGAACCGACCTTTGGACACTATAAAAGGAGGAGAGTGCCTCCCACTTCCACACACACTCAAGAGTTATTCATTTCCCTCTTCCTCACACACTCAAGAGTTATTCACTTTGTAGCCTTGCTCAAGTCTCCAAGTCATAGGAGTATTGGTAGGTCTTTTGTACCTTTTCCTTTATTCTTTTATATTATGACTTTGCTCTATTTAATTAATATAGTTCTTCCATATAGTTGTGCTTATGATATGTGTTCCTTGTTTGGTTATATATCATATTCATGTCATAGGACTTTATGCTTTCATGATGATATAGACTTGCTACCTTGTTGTCATGATTCGCATATACCTTGACTATAATCTAAATGTTATAATACTAGTTATACTTTAGTCTAGTTGTTGTGCCTCAACATGGGTTTGATATCCATGTAGGTTTAGAGAAACTCTAGTGTTTGATCTATGCTAGAGTTCTACTTAAATGTGTAAGTGTGGTGCTTAGACGGCTAGGTAGTATCGATCATCTTGTAATCCACAGTCTGCAGAGGTAGGCAGTAGGTGGTGACAGTCCTATCTGTCCATTGTACTCCTCCACGTTCGGTTACAACGTGTGCCCAAGATGAAGTTGCCTTGTGTATGCCGAGCATGAATCCATACACGAAGTGTTGAGTGCATTAAACTATGACTAGTATAAGCTTGCTTGTAATTGTTTGACTATGTGACTATATAGGTAGACAAACATTAGAGATATGGCTTTGCTGTCCTAACTAAAACTCCCTAGAGACTTAGGACTTTTATTTACCTTTAGAAATGATGCTCTGTGTCACACAACCCCTATCCATTATTATACTTATCCCTATATAAACTCTGAATACTAATGTCAATCTTTATGTCTACGTTACTATTAACAATCATATATTCATACTACGCCTTCCTTTGGTAGAACTATAAATGACAAGCCATTGGAGCAATCCTTTGGTGAAATGCTATGATGGTATTTTCCATGCGCTTGCAGATTTACTCTATTGACACTGATGTTCATCTTTATAATTATGTCTGGCACCATTGCCAGGGATGATTATATCGATGTAACCTAGCAAACATCAACAAGCATTTCTAGTGTCGTTGCCGGGGAAGACATAGAAGAATATATTGTTAATAACATAAACATATTGATTGTATGGTAGTCATTATTTATACAGGCTAACCTTGTATGTTTTTTACCTTTGGTGTGAAAACATGGTAGTGCATGATTGGTTTTGATCTGCCTGAAAACTTCATTGAGAATCCGGAAAGAGTTTTAAGTAAAAGTAGACTTAACTTCTCTTCTCCTCGAAACTCTAATCCAGCAGATCAACCAGTCATCACCGCACCACTACAATCCAAGCCAATGGCTGAGAAGGCTCTCAAGGACTATTCCACTCGCTCTGCCAGTAACATGCTTACTTGGCCCGAGATTGACATCGGGGATGGTAACTTTGAGATCAAGACCAGTATGATGACAATGGTGCAAGCTAGCCTATTTTGTGGGAAAGCCAATGAGGACGCCAGCGCTCACTTGCAACAATTCTTGGAGTTAAGCAGCACCTTACCATAAGGAACGTGGCTCCATATGCCATACCCTCCGTCTGTTTCTGTTCTCGCTGCTAGGCAAAGAAAGCAGTGGTTCTATGCCAACAAGGAGGTTGTCAACACCTAGGAGAAATGCTCCACTATGTTCATCGTGAAGTTCTTCCCGTTGTGTAAAATCAACTCCTTACAGGGAAGTATTTCAAGTTTCTAGCAGGTAGCTGGAGAAACAATACCAGAATCATGGGAAAGGCTTCAGGAGTATATCCTAGCCTGTCCCCATCATGGAATGGATAAGTGGCTTATTATCCAGAACTTCTACAATGGCCTATCGGTTTCAAACCCTCAGCACATTGATGCCACCACTGGAGGACCCTTCTTGTCACTCAGGATGGAATGATGAGCGACTCTAGCCACGTACGTAGGGCATGCACACCGTCAAGGAGACAGACATGCTCGTCACAAAAATGGACCTTATCTTGAAGCAGCTTGACATCCATGATGACCCCAGCCTGAAGGGCACAGTACAAGCTATGGACCATCGCATGACGTGCGAGGTATGTAAAAACATGGGACATTCAGGCAATGATTGTCTGGAGACTCGTGAGGAGGATGCGTTCGTGAACAACGAGTATTGCCCTCAAGGAGGTCAGGGGTGGCAACCACGCCCCTATCAAGGAGGTAACAATGGTTATTTCAATAATTCTTTCAATCCTAACCAACCTTCCTTGAAAGATATTGTCTTGCACCAAATTAAAATAAATGAAAACTTTCATAAAAAGTTTTCCTCCACTGACAAGAACTTAGAATATATTAATGCTAAGTTAGAAGGTTTTTCTTCTTCCTATAAGAGCCAGCTAAGCTTTAACAACATGTTTGAAACTCAGCTAGCTCAAATAGCTGCTGCTTTGCCTGTTTTGAACTACGGGAAAATTTTGGGGCAACTCGAATCTACCATAGAAAATGTTAATGCAGCGACGACGCGTGGAGGTAAGTCCACCCGTGACCTGCCGTATCCTAACAATGCAGGGACAGCTAGTAAGAGGAAGGATGGATTCTCTGATGACACTGAATATGAAGTGGATCATAACAGGAAGATGGCTCTACATGAGTTTTACAACCCAAGAACTCTGCCATTTCCCATAGAAACAGGAAGCCAACTATGGATGAACAATTTGCCCGCTTTTTTGAAGTTATCAAGAAGATCCGTATCAACGTGCCTTTGGTGGACGTGATGCAAGTTCCAACCTATGCTCATTACCTCAAGGACATGTTGAGCAACAAGCGTCCAATTCCCACCACATAGATCATCAAGCTTATACAAGAGTGTAGCACTACTATACTCAACTTGCTTCGGAGAAGAAGAAGGATCCCGACTGTCCCACAACCTCATGCTCAATTGGGACAAAATTCTTTGATCAAGCACTTTATGATCTTGGAGCCAGTGTTAGTGTTATGCCAAGGGCCATCTTCGAAAAGCTAAACTTCACAAACTTAGCCCCCACTCCTATGTAGCTACAGCTAGCAGACTCATCAGTGCGGTACCCCACAGGGGTTGCAGAAGATATCCCGGTGAAGATCCATGGGTGTTTTGTCCTTGTGGATTTTGTGGGGCTAGATATGGACGTTGACAAGAGAACGCCGCTCATCCTTGGGTGGCCATTCTTAGGCACCACAGACGCACAAATTGATGTTGGGGTCAGAACAATCCGCCTCAACACTAATGGCAATGAGGAGAAATTTGACTTTCAACCAAGAGTGGAACAATGCTCTATGGTCAGAATTAAGATTGGACCGAACCCTCAAAACATCAAGGAAATAGAAGTGAGGCGAAGAAGAGACATCTTAGTGAACTTCGTGCTAAACTTCTTGGCACAAGAAAACCCCACTCTTGCCGCTCAGAAGAAGAAGGCAATAGGCACGCCTGGGCTCTGGGCAAAGAAGCAGCCGGTACAGAAGAATCCTTCATCCACACCGCCCAAGAAGGTGAAAAAGGTGTGGCGGCCAAAGAAGACATGCATGTCCCCATCGCCGGACAAGGATGCGCCGACAACAAGCTAAACGACGAAGGGGAGAAAGTTCTGTTGTTGGGTATTTTAACGATAACAGAATATAAATCCACAAGCATACGAATACCGAAGTAGCTTTCACCCAGGAGTATTCCAAGGTATCGAATCCATAGGGAACGTGTGTGCCTAATCTTCTGTTCTAGTTTGACCAAGGACACTAAGATAATTGTGGCTTTGGGTAGAGAGGATTTCTAACAAGTATAAGGTCCTAATCAAGGTACGAGTACTACTAGGTTGCTTGCATTGGGCATCCGGTTTTCCCCTGCATCCACAGTGCGATTCCGGCCAAGAGCCTACTGCGTAGCCGAACATGGAGGATTTCAAAGGATAGGCTGTCACCACCTACTGCCTAGACACCACGTCTATGCTTTCAATTACTCCCTTAATCTCTAGCTACGATGATATAAAACTAAAGTTTCTAATTAAATAGAGCGCTGAATGAGCAAAGCAACTAAGTATAAAACTTACTTAAAAAGGAAACTTAAATACCAAGAAAGGAATCACAAAGACTTACTAAATATGGCAAGCATCGTTGAGGTACAAGCGTGGAGAAGAGTTGGATAGGCCCACTCCTCCTCCAGACTTCCCCTCACTCTCTCCCTATTTTCTAAGCACTTTGGCAGTGCTAAAGCCTTTGAGAAATGTAGTACTAAACTAATCTTGAAGTGTGTGTAGAGTGGAGGCACTCCTCTCCTTATATAGGGGCCCAAAGTCAGTAACTGTGGCGGTAACCCCCGCCTTAAGCGTGAGAACCGATCTTTGAAAGGCGGTGGGAGACTCCCCGAGTAGGGTTGGGCCGAGTGGGCCACAATGTTGTTCGGCCGTACATCAACTGATGCCTCCCAGCCACAGCCTTCTCCAGGACACTGACTTACTGTCCCCATTTGTCCCACCACGTGTTAGGTCTTCTGGTATGTCGATTTGCTCTATTTATGGGCCCGTGGATCCTTGTGTTGCGCTTTGATTGGCCGGAAGTGCGCTTTCTCTCTTGATGACATGGATTTTCATTTAATTATTTGGATAAATCACCTACAGCAAATATTTATCAACACTTGTGGAATTTGGTAGTAATAAACTCCTACCACTATGTTGGTTGTTTATTTTATTGCTTTTATGCATATAATTGACGGTCTAATTTAGGTATTTAGTGACCGTCAACAAACTCCCTCACACTTAGCCTTTGCTCGTCCTCGAGTAAAGGAAAAGGACTAAGGTGGATCATAATCTCCAAATGGTATGATGCTAGCATGCAAGTTACTCCAATCCATACCAGTACTAATGGACTTTGAAGTGTCTATCATCTCACCTTGGACAGTTGAAGAGTGAAACAGTATAAATTATTGTCATCTCTGCTCCTTGTGCTAAGTAACTTGGGTTTTTGAAGATTTTTTTAAAAAAATCAAACACAGCTGTACTCCTTAAATGATTCCCTCGAGTGACTCATATATGTGTGTGGATCCTCACCGAGGCTTTTTTTGTTGCCTTTTTTTGTTCCTGCTTCCAAAGATTGGCTTATGTGGAGCACAGGGTAGGAAATAAAAAGAAGTCATACCTGTGCTTCATATATTACCAAGTCAAAAACCGGATCCAAGGAGAAAACAAGTCATGAATTATTAATCAAGTATGTGCACATATATGGATAGAATGGATGTAGTGGTGGATAATGGGTACACCTTTTGATATCCTCCCTCTCTTCTATTTGAGAACATGGGCTATCTCTCTTTCTATTCTTCTTTTTTTTAATACTTGACAGCCCATGTCTCGTTTAGCAAGAATAATTGGAGAGGGAGTTTCTCAAAGCATGGTGGTGTACTTTATTTTGTGGACAGATGATGGATATGTGTGAAGGTATCATCCGAAGTGGAAGAGCAGCATATCGAAGAAGATGGATGATGGAAGTGGATGAATACTCCTTTATGTCTAGACTCTCTTTTTTCTTGAAATGATATTGGGCATGGCTATTTCTTTTCTCTCTATATTTTTTCATGCTCAAGGATTGAGAGCATTTTTTTATAGCCATGCCTTCTACGTGAACAATTGAGAGAGAGAGAGAGAGAGAGAGAGAGTCACAATAGGATAATTATGGAGTATTTCTTTTCGGTGGATAGATGGATGATGATGATGATGATGATTATGCTAACCTGCAACATAGAAGATTAACATATCAAGGGTACACATGATCTTGATCAACAAAACGTAACAAGTATCTCACTAGGGTCACATAAGTTTGACAAGGTTCAATGAAGACACAAGCAGCATATGCATAAGGTTTTTCAAATGAATCTATCATATGGCTCTTGTGGGATTTATGCAATCTTTGAGAAGTAAGCTTATGAATTTTAATTTTCAAAAAGAATTTCCAAGTACTTTATGCAATAGAGAGCAAGAATCACTTCATTAAACCATATCTCACTAGTCAACAACCTAGGTAGCATGTGGTCCCTATGAGTATAGTCCACTAGCATTGGTATAAGAGGAAGGAATAAAGAGCATGTAAGCCAACCATGGAAAGCTTTGAATAATTGGGAGGTCACCAAAGTTGATTTTAATTTTTCAGTTTAGATTTTATCAATTTGTTCCAGGCAAATTAAATCAATGCTCATAACAAGGAGATAGAGGGATAAGACGCGCAAACCTTCGCACGAGTAGATGATGAGGCCGACCGGGGCCAAGTTGGGTTCAATCGACCTAGAGGGTTCGGCTGAATCATCCAGGCATCTAGCTTGGTTACCGTATGGCATGGTGCCCTGTGCAATGGTGTTCATTATATTTTGGCGGATGAGGTCCTTTTTTGCATGTCGGGAATCCTGAGGATCTCCCCCACACTTGTTCGCTTGCCTATACTTTTATTTGACACAAGAAAAACAAACAAAAAGGTTAAAACCAAAATGAAATCTACCGGCTTTATGGGCTCCGTAGAGTCACAACTACATTATTAAGTTATTTATTTTATTTATCTTTTTTCAAGGTGCACTACATAATTGAATTGAATGGAAATAAAAGGAAATGAACTAAAGCGCCTTTCTTTTTTTCGCAAGGCATGAATGCAAGAACTAACAACAACTCTAAACCAAGAGGTAAGTTGACATGAAGAGAACTTAATACGTGATACAGAACACCCCACACTTAGATTTTTGTATCACTTAGACACAATAAATCAAGTGTGCAGTGTTGCAGCCTTCTCGTAGTGGGGTCCATCGCCAAAAGTACCAAGGTGTCAAGTTGATGCAGTTCCCATGTTCTCAGGCATAGTCTGACCATCGTTCTTTTCAATCCTCACCTGAAAGGGTTAGTGACCAAAAATACCCGAAGGCAAATATATCCTGAAAACAAGTGGTTGCAATTATTTAACAAGGGAAAAGGATAAATGATAATTTGGGCCATCTCCTGGCAGTGCTTTGTTTATAGTCAGAAGCTCGACTACGGGGACTTCATGTAACAGCTATCATTGGCGATGTAGTTCCCATCTTACTGCCAATTGTTGATGTATCAATGAAATCTGAGCTGCAAAGTTAGTGCAAAAATGCAACTACGAGATTTGCAATATTTATGATAAACAAAAGCTTCTACAACCATCCTTCTAACTATTTCACTAAGTAAGGCCTTAAGGTGGTTGTAGTCCCCGTAGGTATTTTTAGCAATAATCTTTATTGACTCTAGAGATTCGTCATATGAGCATGTATTTTGTGGTTGTTCAAGGAAGAAGCTTCCATGCTCATTAGTTGAATCATTTTCCTCTAGAGTCAACTACTCAATCAATCCAATGGTCCAACGGTTCTCCTTCTCAAGAATTTTATCAACAAAGCTCATGGTTGATTTTTCATCACCGTAGAGAATGGAATATTGAGGACCAATGGAAAAAAAGGCTTAGGCAAGAAGGATGGCGTCTCAGTTTCAAAATAATTGAGAGTTTCTCCAAAATTGTCTCGTCCTTGGATGCAATGCTTCATGTCCTCATAAAGAACAAACCTCGTCGATGCGTGCTGGGAACAAACATCACCTCCTCAAGTGGGTTGTACTTGAAGTGAGGCATCACCATAGGATTTTCTAACAATGGGCTTTGGTGGCGAAAGCGGTTTTCCTAAGCTTTTCATTTAGGCTCCCTAGAGATGCACCTCCATGATGAAGGTTTTCTAGGGGGAAGCCTATGAGAAGTTCAAAGTCAATGATAGGAAATACGTGGAGGTCTAGGTGAACTTCGACTTTATCCATCTCAACTGCTATAGCCCTTGCAATCCCCCGACATGGAAAGGTTACTCCCAAGGCATCCTTGAGGAGTGTGTTAATTGTCTACAGAGGTATATCATCTATAAGTTGCCAAGCTATGTACTCAGGGATGATATTGGCTCCTACAGTGGGATCGTGAAGGGCTTCTATAGTGTTTCCCTTTATATAACAGGGAATGGTAGAGGAAGGAGAACAAATTTTGATTTCCATTGGAAAATGTCTTTCTTCCTTCAACATCTCCTTGTTAATGGCCTCATGTAGGATTTCTTCTTGGAAAGGCTCGGGAGGTGAATGGGATGTTGTAGGCTTCTTCTACCAGAAGTGATTCGAGGTGTTTTCTTGTTTATCAGATAGCCCTTCCTTGAATTCGACTGGCAACCCTGAAGGTAGAATTTCTCCTGCCCTCTGAGCGGTCTCAACAGTAGAATTGAAAGATGAGATAGCAATGGGCTCAAATTCAGTTGTTAAGAGAACCTCGTGAGTTCGCTTGCCTTCCCCTGGATAAATGGATGGTCTTCTTCCTTATGAATGGATCTAGGGGGGCCAAACGGGAATGTGGCCACTGCTTCATTGAATGGCTCACCCCTTAGGAGAGATTCTATCAAAAGATTTTCTGATTGGTGGATTGAGACAGAAGATACGCCTCTGCCAAGTCTTATGTCGAGGCTTCCTAGCATCGGTCCAACCGGGTATAGCTTATCCAATGGATGCCCGATCAAGATTTGGAAGTCATAGACCTCAACTATATGGAAGTCTAGGATAGTCTCAACATTTTCTTGCTTTACGGGCATGTTTTGCAAGGTCCCAAATCCTTCTAAATGCTGGCCTAAGGGGCTCGGGAAGGATTTGCTAATCGATGCAAGGGGCTCACCGCCTATGAAGGCGGTTGCAATGGATTTGGATATTAAATTTGCACATATTATGGAACTAAAAAGAACATTCACCTTTATCCCTCTTATATGACACTAAATGGTTGAGTAAGGGGGTCTTACCCAAATTATATCAGGAGAGTGTGCACCCTCATCCAACCATTCATTACTCGGCCTAGCAGAGCACACCTTCTCATTCTCTTGGAGGAAATTGTCCTCTAGAGGATCAGGAGGAGAGACAAGAATTGGTGGGTATTTCTTACAAAAACAATTCGAGGTGTCCCTGTGGTCTTGCGAAAGACCTTCCTCAAACTTGAAAGAGAACTCAAGGGAATATTCTGATTGAGACATTGGGATAGAAAAATATCTTCCCCTAAGTTCAATGTCTAACGTCTCCTTGGTCGGTGCATCAGAGAAAATTCTCTCCATGGGATGCCCAATTAAAATGTCAAAGTCATGGACCTCGAACACATGGAAATCAAGGAGAGCTTCAACATTTTTATGCCTTAAAGACACATTTTGCAAAATCCCATATCCCCCTGAAATGGGTCCAGGGGGACATTGAAGAAATTTGCAAGTCGGTGGCAAGGGTTGTTTACCCAAAATGGCAAAAGCACAAGCATCAGAAATGATGTTGGCACCGACAGTGGGATTATAAAAAATATCAACCTTAACTCCTCTTATAAGGCATTGAATGGAACAGGAAGGGGAGCTAATCCAAATTAGGTTCGAAGAAAACTCATCCTTTCTCAATCGCTCATTGCTCATGCTTGAAGTTGTCTCCTTCACCGTCTCTTGGAGCAAAGGATCCTTAAGAGGATTGGAAAAAGATACAAGAGTTGGTGATTTCTATTGATAGCGACAACTCGAGGATTTCCCATGATCTTTTACAAGATTTTCCTTGAATTGGAAAGGGAGCTTTGAAGTTTGAATTTCTTCTTCCTCCAATGCTCGTGCTTCGGTTGATGTCTCACTAGATGAATCAATGGATAGGCAAGGATTTATCTTAGGTTCAACTAGTGGGGTGGCCTCAATGCTCGACGAAGCTTCCTCCTGAGGGGGCTCTCTATAGTTGGCTAGGAAAGAAGAGTTTTCTTGAATAAGTTCTAGGATAGCTCTTCCTTCTCCAAGCGTCTTGTGGACGAACGGACCTCTAGCGGTGACGTCGAGATATAGGGCAGACTCCTTTCTTAAACCCAGATAAAAGTGTTGCAATAACACGTGGTCAGGCAAAGACAAGTCAGGGCTAGAAGTGGTTAACAAGGAAAACCTGGCCCAGACTGTAACTATGGATTCCTTCTCGCTTTGATGAAAGTCGAGAATATTTCTTTGTAGAGAGATGATACATGATGTAGTATAGAACGTGAGACAAAATTTATCTCGGAGTACTTTCTAATCACCATTCGTACTCTCAACGAAATGAGTGTACCATTGTTTCCATGAGGGATGAGGGAAACAATTTCCAGTTGAGAGTGTCTTGAGTCATGCCTTTGATCGATAGGCATGAACACAAATGCTCAAAGTCTCGCAAATGATGGAACGGGTTTTCGCTATTTAACCCGAGAAGGATTGTTCCCAAACCATGGCTATAAAGCCAGGGCGGAGTTCAAAGCCAGATGAATAAACTGGGTTTGCTGAAAGCGGTGGTTCGAAGAACTCGCCCTTTGGAGCAGAAAGGTTTTGAATTGTAGGTTGCTCTATTAGAGAAAAGTGATGAGAAATAAATAAAGTAAAATAAAAAGATATGAGTGCGAACTAGATTTGAAGAACAACAACCGTTCCCCGACAACGGTGCCAGAAAGCTTGTTGGGTATTTTAACAATAACAGAATAAATCCGCAACCGTACGGATACCGAAGTAGCTTTCACCCAGGAGTATTCCAAGGTATCAAATCCACAGGGAACGTGTGTGCCTAATCTTTTGTTCTAGTTCGACCAAGGACACTAAGATAATTGTGGCTTTGGGTAGAGATGATTCCTAACAAGTATAAGATCCTAATCAAGGTAAGAGTACTATTAGGTTGCTTGCAGTGGGCATCCGGTTTTCCCCTGTATCCACAGTACGATTTCGGCCAAGAGCCTACTGCGTAGCCGAACATGGAGGATTTCAAAGGACAGGTAGGGCTGTCACCACCTACTGCCTACCTCAAGCAATCCGTGGACTACGGGATAAACAAAGGTAACCTACGGCCTAGACACCACGTCTATGCTTTCAATTACTCCCTTAATCTCTAGCTACGATGATATAAAACTAAGGTTTCTAATTAAATAGAGCGTTGAGCGAGCAAAACAACTAAGTATAAAACTTACTTAAAAAGGAAACTTAAATACCAAGAAAGGAATCATGAAGACTTACTAAATATGGCAAGCATCCATCGGGGTACAAGCGTGGAGAAGAGGTGGACAGGCCCACTCCTCCTCCGGACCTTCCTTCACTCTCTCCCTATTTTCTAAGCACTTTGGCAATGCTAAAGCCTTTGAGAAATGTAGTACTAAACTAATCTTGAAGTGTGTGTAGAGTGGAGGCATTCCTCTCCTTATATAGGGGTCCAAAGTCGGTAACTAAGGCGGTAACCCCCGCCTTAAGCATGGGACCAACCTTGGAAAGGCGGTGGGAGACTCCCCGAGTAGGCCTGGGCCGAGTGGGCCACAATGTTGTTTGGCCGAACATCAACTGATGCCTCTTGGGCACAACCTTCTCCAGGACACTGACTTACTGTCCCCATTCATTCCTCCACGTGTTAGGTCTTCTGGTATGTCATTTTGCTCTATTTATGAGCCCGTGGATCCTTGTGTTGCGCTCTGATTGGCCAGAAGTGTGTTTTCTCTCTTGATGACATGGACTTTCCAACTCTTGTAGAATTACATGGGTAACTCACCTATAGCAAATATTTACCAACACTTGTGGAATTTGTTAGTAATAAACTCCTACACTATGTTGGTTGTTTATTTTTTTTTTGCTTTTATGCAGATAATTGACGGTATAATTTAGATATTTAGTGACCATCAACACCCGTCCGCGGGACTCAAAATTGGTGAACCCTTGTCGGTAGGTTAAACGATATTTATCCATATTCCCCTTTCAAAACTTTTTCCTTTCAATTTGCATATTTGGATTTTTCACTGCATGTTGGAATATATTCCAACTCAATTTTAAAAAAATGGAATTTTTTGGAGTTTATCTTTTGAGATTTTGGATTTGTAGAAAGATCAAAAATGTTTTTCTTTGAAACATATTTTCTTTCTTGTGGGCCACCACTAGTGGAGCTCGCTGGCTAGAGCAGTGGAGGAGAGGGACCAGCCTCCGGTCAAGCAACCAGACCTCTTGGTTGGCCGACTAGAGAACAACGACTCTCTGGCCCCACTTGCCCTAACGGCTAGTAGACAACGGTCACTCTTCAAATTGACCGTTGCTCTACTCTGCTATTTAAGGCAATGACCAGGAGAGGGAGTTCTTCACTCCATTCATATTTTTTCACCTCTCCACCTTGCTCTAGTCATTTGCTTCTATTTTCTTCAAGCCTTTGCATTGATCAACACTTTGAAATTCCACCAAAATATTTTCTTTGATTCGTATTTTCTTTTACAAGTTGATTTCCCATTTGTAAGAATTTCCAATGGAGTTTTTGTTTGGTGTTTAACTAACCTTAACCCCCGTTCGAGTTGCTCTTATGTTGGTTTGCTCAAGTGTGCAGCGATGAACAAGATGAAGCGAGCCTTACCAAAAATGAAGAACAAGGTGATGGGAAGCCCAAGCAATGCATGTCCTACACCTTCAATGGTGTATAATACTTGCTTCTGTTCAACATCTCGAGGAAGAGCCAGAAGAAGACGCATTGGTTGAGGAACTAATGGAAGTAGAGCCGGAAACAATGCCAAATTTCAGCAATGTTCAACTCCGACTCCACACCGACCGCGACCTCGACTTGGGTGGAAAGAGAGAATGTGGCATCTATCGGATGATAACCGACCGGTCTTACGTTCCTACGCGAACGTATGATCTGGACTTTCTTTCCAAGATAGGTATGGATACTGAATTTGCTTTTATCTTCCATGCTATAGGATGGGATGGTTTTGTTCCGGTAGATGAGCCTTGCTCTTGCTTGCTTACCATTCAATTCTTGTGCACCATTAAGTGGGATAGTGATAGGATTCCGTTCTCATTCAACGGAATGGAAATCTCACTCACTTTGGAGGCAATTCAGTGATTTGCTAGGTTTTTCTCCTATTGCTGTTTTGAATTTTCATTCCGATAATTTTTATTTTAACAAAAGCAATTTTTGGGAGAAAATAACAAGGCATACCCTGGCCTTGTCACCTAGGAATATGGATATCCATAATCCTACCTTGCGTTTTATGTATAAATGGTTGGCAATGATTTTGTTCCCTAGAATGGATGTTAGAACCATGTGTGGGGATGAAATGTTTCTTCTCTACTGCATGGTTAACAAAATCAAACTCTCCCCTGTCATAGCCATGGTTAAGAAATGGGTCGAAGTTATCAAACAAGAAGGAGATTTTGAATTTACGTCCCTGATCTACCGTCTTGTGCATAATCTTGGTTTACTTGGAAAGGACCCAATGGCTCTCTGGTTTATTTCTTTCCTGGTTGTGCACAATCCAGTTACCTAACCCGGATTTTTATTTGTATAACTATGATGAACTAACCATTCCTCTAGCGACATGCTTTACAGCTCGTAGGAATAGTGTTTCCAATCTTATGACCAGAAACAAATCACAGAGGAACACCGAGGCATCCTTCCCAAGGGAGGAGCCGAGCACAAGTTCTTGGGATCATGCCATTCCTCACAGAAGCGGCAATGCATCCTGGGACGCCGGTGAATGGCCCGGGGGAGCCTATAGCAGCTCAAGTTTGAGTGGCTTACCACCACCATTCAGCACACATCACTCTCACAGCGGTTCAATGAGGGGCATAGATGACCTAACTAGACAAATCGACAGTATGTCCCTCCAGATCAATCAATTGGACCATACCATCCACACTCATATCTAGCAGGAGAATGAGTGGAGAGATGATGTCCAACGATAGCTCTCGAGAATTGAGGAATAGATCTCTTGGGGTAACACCCACATGAGTTCTTATTTTCACTCTCAAGGCTACTTCGGTTAGGAGCCGCCGGCATTCGAGTGAGCTCAAGCCAGCTTGGGGGAGTTCCTCCCCCTAATGTGAAGGTAACTTGTATCATTTCCCTTTCCAATCACCACATGCATGATAAAACTAAAAACAACAAAAAGATTTGTTTCCCTTTCACATGCATGATAAATAGAAAAAACTAATAATAATAATAATAATGAATAAATTCATATGCGGTATGAATGCATAAGATTTCCTGTGTTGAGATGATGAATAGTTACTCTGTCTGTTTTTTTCATATGCCCAGTTTACAATCTAGTACTCTATCTACTTTTGGTTTGTTGGCATGATTAAATTTCACCTCAAACACACTAGTGGGTAGCATAAGCATTATCCTTCCAGGTTGTTGGGAGATATGATATGGTTAGTTAGGGCTACTATGATCTTGCTCAATTTGTGAAACTTGACATCCGGAGAATTAATTTGAAAAAAATGACAAGTTCCTCAATAATATGAATTCCTATCATAGCCATATGTTGTGTTACATTGCAAAATCTTCTACATATTCTACTTGTATTTTCATTGAGCCTTGTCAAAATTATGTGACCCTAGTAAGAAATATTTTTTGTATTCATGATCAAACCCGCACACATCACGCTAAGTTCCCACACCAAAAATTAGCAATCATCCATGTCACACCATCCATCCACAAAATAAAGACTCTGTCTTTGTGATTGATCTCTCCCCAAGACAATCAAGGTTATGGCTATTGAAAAAAAAAACCTTGCTCCATGAAGAGCTTGAGAGAAAAAGAAATAAAGAAAGAAAAAATATAGCCAATACTGCCAAATAAAGGGAGAGACAAATATAAAGAGTCTCCATTCCACTCCACTAAATCCACCACACATGCACATCATGATCATGCTTGTAGGAAATGCTTTCTCCATGGATCTACTCTTTTGACTCGGCAACATATGAAATACAGGTATACCACATTTATCCTTACTCTGAGCTCCACATATCAGCCTTTAGAGGCAGGATTTTTGAGGCATCTTAAGCCTTGGTGAGAAATATATACACTTTGAGCGATCTGAGTAAATCATCGGAAGAACTTAGATTTATCACAAAAATTGACCTCTGGGCTAAAGTCGATAAAAAAGAGTAGATGCTATGGTAGTCCTACGAACTGTTCTATCTTCCAACTGCCCAAGATTTGGAGAAGCTACAATGCCCCACAGGTAATAAAAGGTGAAGTACTCATGATATCTTATTCAATCCTTTATAGAGTGTCTTAGTTATGCATTTGGGTATATATCAAAAATAATACATTGTAGCAACTCCTGATCAACATAAACCTAAGTTTTGCCTTCACTCGGGACGAGCAATGGTTCAGCTTGGGGGGTTTGTTGACGGTCGTTAAATACCAATTTTGACCGCCAATATACCTATAAAAGTAGGAAGACTTAGCATTTTATACTTGCATGTTAGTTAAGAATAATAAGATTTCACTTGTCCTTGGAGATTTATGTGCATGCAGGGATTTGATACAAAATAAGTGAAGAAATAGAGCATAATTTGGGGAAACACCATTCCAGCCAATAGGATGCTGCCAACTGGACTTCTCTCAGATTGCATACGTGGCTGCACAGGATTCCTCCGAGAACATCAACTTAAATCAGAAGAGGACCCACTTGTCAGCCACCTCAAGAAAGAACAGGACCAACAGGCCCAGAGGCAGGTCGGCCGACCTCCCCCCGTGGTCGCCCCTTTCCATCTGGAGGCTCACCACGACATACGTCAACACCCTGTCAGGCAGGCGAGTTCCCTTGCACTTGTCTTGGCGTGCCCTTTTCCATCTAGAGGCTCACCACGGCAGACGTCTAGCCTCTAGTCCACAGGGTGGTGATCACCTTCCTTCTTGGCAAGGCAGGCTACTCAGCCGTGGAGGTCGATTGATCCTTACCAAGGTCACTCTTTCCGCCATCCCCCTCTACCTCGCCATTGCCCATAGGTTGTGATTGGTTTCCTGCAGATGGCGGAATCAGGCTCTCCACATGCAAGTAGCTCATGTTTGGATACCTAGAGACGCTAATGAGCCTAACCCGTCTAGTGCAAGCGGTGGTACTCAGCTTGGCTCCCGAGATGTGAATGTTTTCTTTGTTTCTCTTGAGCCTGGCTTGTCACATGCACGTCGTTGCATCAGAACAGAGACAAAAGCTACAGGCGGTAGACCAACCAATCAATTTCTTTGTACAACTTGCCTACATACAAACAAGCAACCAATCATCACCAGCTTGCATGCGTTGAGCCGGGCTGACAAGAGTTCTCAGATGCGAGACACACTTTGTTTATACGAGAACCAATCACACCCTTAACATCTATGAGTGGGCCAATCAAGCTATTGACAAACTCCATAGGGCCTTCCTCTAGAAAGGTACGGATGTGGTCTAAGGAGAACAATGCACAATCCTTACTCTTCCTCGTCAATTTCACTCTCTCTCTCTCTCTCATTAGGAAGGCTTGGTATCTCAGAACTGACCCTCTTTGGAGGGCCCTTCGGATGCGATAGGACTGGCTAGCCCGAACAAATCCAGATCGCCCTTGGGCAGGATTCTCGTTCACTTCTCAAGCGACACCACATGCTTTCTTCAAGAGGTCTCTTTCGGTGTAGGTCTGGAATGGTAGGTCAGTGCCCTTCTGACGTGATGCATGGATTGACGGGAAATCTATTGCATCTTTTGCACCATGCCTGGTCGCCGTGATCTCCACTCGTACTAGAAACTTGCGAACGGTCATTGAAGTCCTCTTAAATAACAGATGGGTAAGAGACATCAAAGTCCCTCAACATGCAGGTAATCGTAGAATACCTCAGGGTCTGGGACACCCTTCTATTGGTAATATTAGCATAGTAACCAGACCATTTCATCTGGATATGGTCCCCTAATGGGAAGTCTCATCGGACAGTGCATATAATGCTTTCTTCCTCATACAGATAGAGGTGTTGGGTGTCTGGGTACTTTGGAAGGTCCACGCACCTAACAAGTGTCGTTTTTTCTTTTGGCTCATGTTGCATGGGTTGGTGACTTCTGATCGCCTCTTCCGTCATAACCTTCGGGATGAGGATATTTGTGCCCTATGTGCCCAGGAGAGTGAGACCATTGACCATCTCATGGTGGACTGCTCTCATAGCCGAGAGACATGCTATAGGGTTTTGCATCGACTAAATCTTGTAAATTGGTCGCCGGATGGGAATTCCTCATTCATTTTTTTGGTAGTTAAATTCGTGTAAGCTGGTCGCTAAAGCCTAAAGGACAGGGTTAGATTCTCGGGTTGTCTTGGTGGCTTGGTCTTTTTGAAAAGAGAGGAATAATCGTGTTTTCAGGTTCGAAGCGTAACTAATGGATCTGAAGCAACAAATCTTGGAAGCGACTTATTGACGTGTTTTGACGCGCAACAAATCAAAATGAAATTATGCTCTGAGAGGAAAAATCAATTTAAATTTTTGAACTAAACTCGAATTTCGCTCTTCTCTTTTCCATCCCAGCTAGTCCAGTCGCCATGCAGCCCACCCGCGCTCCGTATGAGCCGCGCACCTTCGTGGACCGTTCTAGCATGAAAATTAAATTAAAGCCGGCCTCTTCCCCGTTGATCAATTTGTAGACCGCTGTGCCGGCGCTGCCCGATTTTGATCCGCCCCACTGTAGCCTGAAAGGTGGATGGACTGGGATGTGTCGGCCTAAAATAAAGTGTGCTTTTATCCGGCCCGAGGCCTAGATGGGCCGTCTCGTCACTGGTCTCCGGCGTGCGTGAATCACGTGACTAATCAATCGTCCTAGCCTGGGTGGTCCACAAAAAAAATCGTCCTAGCCTGGGTGGTCCACAAAAAAAATCGTCCTAACCTGGGTTAGATTACGAGTTACCTGGGTAACTGCGGTTTAACAGAACGGTTACACTGACAGGGAAACTCTAGCAATCTCAGTCGCGTAATCGAGTGGAAGAGGAAATGGAGCTCTCGTCATCGCCGGCACCGGCGGGGCGGTGGGCAGGCCTTCCCGAGGACATCGCCATCTCCGTCGCCTCGTGCCTCCAGGTAAGCGTCTCCCTCTTGCTCTCTCCTTGGAGATCATATAAAGTGTTGTCTCGTTGACTCGACTGGTTTCCGCAGGAAGCCGACGTGTGCGCTCTTGGCGCCTGCTCGCGCTCCTGGCGCAGCGCCTGCGACGCCGACGGCGTGTGGGAGGGACTCTTCCGTCGCCGATGGCCGGCCGCCGCGGCGGAGGGGGCGTCCCATGTTCAGGTGAGTCGATTCTAGAGTGAATGACCTGCTTCATTTCATTGATCTAGGTTCCATTGCATCACCTGTCGGCTGTCGCCACTCGATTTGACTCCCTAAATTCTAAGTCTGGTGGCGTTTCTCCGGCAATAATTGGGATGAGTTTAGTGCCAAAGCTCGTCCTTCTCATTCAATTTAGCTCCATCGAGCGCTCCTAGTTCAGGTTCATGCTGGGATTTTCCATGTGGGACGTGATAATTTCGAGACTAGCTATGTGGTGGTAAATTACTTGAAGCACGAATTTAATCAATTTGAGATCCATTTTATTCTTTTGCAACGATTAATTAACTTCTTGTTGATTGCAAGTTTCAACACAGAACAGAGTATGGAAACAGGAATGTTTACAAAGGGAGAAAAGAAAGATCACAAAATGGTAGATGAACTGCACTTTCCTTGTTTCCAAAGCATCTGTAGTTGTTCTTCAAACTAGTGGTCTGTTCCGACTGATCTTAGCACTCTGGTTCTAAATTCCCACCCCAAATTTTCCATGTATGCCTTCATGATTTGATTATAACGAAAGTTACTAATTTGTATTTTTTTAAGCACCAAAATTGTTACTAACTTCAAGGTTAATGTTAGGCTCTTTGATGTTGATCTTTGTTATGACATAATAACCTTTCCCTGGACCAACAAGAGACTTTATTTTATGAAAACCAACAGGAGACTTGCATATCCTTAATTAAGAAGAAATAAAGGGTCGGTCCATGATGTTGAGTCAAGCAGCCCAAACGCAAGAATCGAAGATAAGGTCTTAACTAAAATAAACAGAACCTGACATAAAAAGGAAAGATCCAGGAAACCCAGAACAATTTTTTTTCTCAAACATGTAGGAGAGCTACGTATCATTTCATTAAGAAGAAAAAAGTGGGGACAAATGCCCGTACAACACACATGCTCACACCTCCAAAAGGTTGTTTGTTAGGTTACATTCGTGCCGGTACCAAATAAACGACGACTCATGCCACTACCTAGACTACTCTTCAGGAAGCGAGGCAGTCAGGGAGATTAACCATTTTGCCCATGCCATCTCCCAAAGGCGCTGCTCCTCGCCTGCTTGTATGAAGACAGTGGCCATGTTTGGAGCAATTTTATCAAAAACACAACGGTCCCAGTGTTTTCACAGTGTCCAAGCTCCTTCAGTAGCATCAGTTGCCTTTTGCCACCACTCATCAAAGGAGGATTCTTCAGGTTGTGCTGAGAGAGCTTGTAGGTCGACCTGTCTCAGGAGATAGTACCTGAACTGACATGCAAGTACACATGAGGTCAGAATGTGATTGATGGTCTCATTCTCCTGATCACAGAGAGGACAGGCTTCTGGATAATTCAGATCCCGTTTTGCTAACCGATCCGCTGTCCAACATTTATTGTGTGCAACCAGTCACAAGAAAAAACGGCATTTGGCCGGTGCCCATTTTCTCCAGATCCTTTCATATGACTGAAAGTGAATCGATCCTAAGAACAGCCCTTCATAAGCTGATTTTGCTGTGTATTTTCCAGTGCTGGAGAATCTCCACATATGTATGTCATCTACTCCTTGCTGTAGCAAAATGTTAGTGAGTAAATCCCACAGCTGTAAGTATTCCACAATAACTCCAACTGTGATTGCTGCTTGGATGTCCATGATCCAAGCCTCTATTGGTGAGGGCTTGTTGTACAGTCCAGCACTTGATTCTTCTCTTGGGGATGATAGCAAAAAGACGAGTGAGGTCAGCAATCCGCTGTCCATGAAGCCACCGGTCACTCCAGAATAGGGTATGCGCACCAGCACCCACCTTCACTTTGTGCAGCCAACAAGAAGAAAGCCCAAACTTGGTCAGGGACCTGTATGGTAGTGCTGACCATGGCCGATTCGGTTCTGTTTTCTGCAGCCACAGCCATCTAATTATCAGCGCCCAACCTAGTTCCTTCAGACTAGAAATGCCTAAGTTTTCCAGTTCTTGAGGATGGCATACCTTATCCAATGTAACTAGACAATGACCTCCTTTGGTTTTTTCCGACAATCCGAGCTCGCCACATATAACTCCTACGAAATTTATCTATTGCTTTCTGAGCCCAAACTGGGAGATCTAAAGCCATGGCTGAGTAGGTAAGCATGCTAATGAGCACAAGCGGAACCTGCACTAGCTGCACCAAACATTGCTCTTTGCACCCGCTGTGATCTACAATGTTATCTCCTCCCAAATTTCACCTTCAAAGCAACACACATCCAGAGACCCGTGTCCAAACACATGTCCCAATGCTTTCAAAGGCATATACATAACTAAAGATTGAACTTTTCTTTCCACTGAGTATCAGTTTGTGATTAAGCACGATGCTAGCCCTTCAATTAAGTTTCTAGTCCATTTAAGGCTTGACCTTTTAGTTGAGACAATTGGTTCTCCAATTTGTATTTATCATCTCCTATGAGTTTTCTTTGCCATAGAAACATAAATGGTTGACTGGATCTGTTTGAAAACTAGGCAGCCTTAAAATAGGCCATAGGCCAATTGTAAGAACTCAGCCTAGAGCTTCAACTCGAATTTTGGAGGCTACTTCATCATACTCATCCATTCCATTATTGATGTTGTACCGATACAAACAATTGAACTACGGCCAGCACAAAGTGGATGTCTGAAACGACATCAATTATGGAATGGAGGAGTATATGATATGTCACCTAGCTCATCCTAGATTGGTCAAATTTCTCCCCCATTTTGAATCATGATCCTTGCCTTGTGTGGACATGATTATCCTTTTCAGGGAAATGCTGGATGTTTTGTAGGCTTTAACAATCTTTGTCTAGTGTTTAAAGTAAAAGGTGAATTTTAGACATGACCAACTGACGCGAAGTTGAGTGGCTCTATGAGCACTAATTCATACTCGCCTATACTGCATTGATACCAGACCGTGACAGATTATGTTTATGATTTTGTTTTACCTTCAATTTATGCTTCAGGGATGGAAAAATCTTTACATCAACCAACACAGAAGAATGGCCATTGCAGTATCTAATGTGGTTGAAATTGTGGAGAGCAGCTTGCATGATGGGTCACTCGAAGCGGAATATTATCTGAAAGCCATCGCTCATTTGGGCATGATGACTGATATAGGTTTTCTTGATATTCAGTTTTTCTTATTCTCAAGGAATCACAATGCGATCATAAATCTCATTGGTCTGCACTACTCAATTGCTTCTTTGAATATGCCGGTGAGTTATGTGTTCTTAATGCTTTTTATATGATTTTCTAACGTCTAAAAGGATTAAGCTCTTCCCATGCCAAGAACTTCAGAGTACTACATTTGTAATTGTGTTGCTAAAGCAAGTTAGAGCTGTTTTTGTAGAATTTTAGTTCCATAGCCGTTATAGACAACTTATTATTCATACGACTGCTAATTGTTTTAGCATGACTCTGATCGATCTTATATTTCCTTTCAAATGTCAGCAATGGTTTATACTATGCTCAAGATCTGTTCTGGAAATTCTTATTTTCTTGAAGCAGGCCATTTTTTTATTATCTTTTTCTACATAACTTAATCTACACAGGCGCCCTGTTCTACATCGAGTATTCCAGTGCCTCAATACAGAAAATTCAAAGCCACAAGATTTGGCTTGCGTATAAACTGGTTTTGACACACGGTGTTCTCTTTTTCAGCCAAATGAAGTTGATAAAGCACTTCAAGCTCGCCAAGTGGCTGGCAGAATGGTGTGTGTGAACCTGCTCAAGCTTGGTAGGTGGTTCTATGGTTTTCGGTTGCCTGATGAAACTGAGTCTCACAAAATTTCGTTGAGTGAGCTCACCATGGCTAAGGGGGCAGGAGTTCTGACTATTCTTAACCGTGGAGCTGTTCATGAAGTATTTCGTCTCCGGATCAGTTTGGTCGAAATAAATAAGTAACATCGACACACCATCAGTACATGACATGCTCTTCTCTTTGTGAATAGGTTTACACTTTGATGCCTTGGTGGCTCTGTATAGCTGTAAATGAAACTGTAGGGATGGATGGAAATATGAAACCATGTAAATTGCTGCTACGTTAGTCTAATAAATTCAATAAATCTATGATTTGTGAGCTATACACATTTTGGTGATGAGCTCTTTTGAATGTTTATTATTCCCGTTTTCCTTCAGGTTTTCTAGTCCCTTGTCCCTTTCAAATAATGGTAAACTTTCTGTAGTGATGGAATATAGAGCGGTAAGGATGTGGCCATGTAGCATCACCATATAAGAGTAGGTTTACATGTTTAATACATGAACTGTGGAGCCTCACAGCAAGGTAGAAAACGCTTTCAAGCAGCCATGCCATAATAGATTGAGGATCGAATGCAGTAATGGTTTGAAGGTGATACCATATCATACCAAGATAAAAAAACGTTTATCCTGTAATTTGATGAAAGGGAATTGACAGTGGGGTGGCGCCTGCAGTGAAATGGTTTGGAGTTGGAGGTGACACCTACTCCCTCCATTTTCTTTTTTTGTTGCTCCGACCATCCGAGTTAGCCTGCGGGCAGCACAAAAGTTTTATCGGAAGCGACTAAAATTCCGAACAAAGGAGTAGGTTGGAAAATCTTATCCTGCCATAGGATGGAAGAAAAATGGAGAAACAAATGAAAACAAAAAGCTTGAAAACTGCATCTTGTGTGGACCTTAGATTGTATTGTTTCAGGTATCTACGCCCTCTTGTCACCAAAATATACTATTTTGCAGTCTTGTTTTCAAATGATGGCGAAAGCACGAAGCTCTATTAACACTGTCGATTCCCCGTTGATCACTTGTTCACACGTGTGCATGGAATGGAGCACTGTAACAATCTCGCGCCGCTCAATTATTTCTTCACTTTATGACCATCTCCAACTGAGCTTAAAATGAAAAAGGCTTGAAGCCCATGGGCACGAGGTTCTGGAACTTGGGATATGTGAGTATTCTGCTTGGGTAGGTGATGCCTCAAATTATACCCGTAAAAAGCATGTTCTCTGACCTCTGTGATAGTGACCTTGATCAGCTTATGCTCTCTCTTATCTTGTGTGGACTATGCTATTGCATTATTTCTATATCCACGTCTTTTTGTCAAAAAAAAAAAAATCCGCAGTCTTCTTCTGCAGCGGTGGCAAAAGCACGAAGCAATAAGCCAATAACACGCTATTAACACCGTTGATTCCACGCTGATCTTGTTCACACGCGGTCACGAAAGCCCCAAACCGTGCGTCGTTTTTTTCAGGTAAATATAGTTGTGGGTCCCCGAAGGGAACCAATAGAGCTAGAGAGCGTCAAATGCTGATTATTCAACATGTATATTGATTTCCGAAAGCGTTTCTTGTACTCAGCTCGACAGGAGTCAGTCTTTGGTGGCTCTTGTTGACCTTCAGACATTTTACTTTTCCTTGCAGTTTCCTAATAATAACATTATGTAGGAATAAATAAACATCGTATGTGGGGCCAGAAGCCTATATGGACCCATCCGTCTCATAAAACGCCTGCGTAACAGAGCGGTTTGCACTGACGCAGAGACAGCTGAGCTCTCTATCGTCATCTCGCACTGACACACAGACAGAGAGGACGAAATGGAGCTCTCCCCGTCGTCGGAGCCGGCTGGGCCGTGGGCCGACCCGCCCGAGGACATCGCCATCGCCATAGCCTTAAGCCTCAGGGTAGGCCTCTATCTCGGTCGCTCCCCCTCCTAGATTCCATCAAAAAGAGTTGTCGTCTTCACTCGACTGGTTTGCTCCCGCAGAAAGAAGCCGACGTGTGCACGCTTGGTGGCTCCTCGCGCGCCTGGCGCATCGCCTGCGACTCCGACGCCGTGTGGGAGTGCTTCTTCCGCCGCCGCTGGCCGGCCGCCGCGGCGGAGTGGGCGCCACGTGTTCAGGTGGGCAACTGGTAATTGAAGTGATGCGTAAGCTGTTTCGTTGATCCACGTACCTTCCGCTACATCTACCTGTACCGCCCAGTTGGCACTCGATTTGATTCCCTAAATTACAAGCTCTGATGGCATTATTTCTCCAAACCTCGACCTCTTTTCTTTTCAGAGTAAAAAAAGCTCGACCCCTTCACTTAATTTAGATTCATATATAGAGCTCCTAATGTAGTTATTGTAAAAGGGAGAAAAAGGAAAATATAACAAAAAGCAAGACGAGCTGCTATACTTCTGCTCTATCCTATACTAACTAATAATTTGACTTTTCTTTCCACAGTTTGTAAGCTTCGTGATTAAGCACAACGAGGACCCCTGAATTGAGTTTTAATCCATTTTAAGGCTTGACTCTAGTGGAGACAATTTTTTTTTCTTTTGAGGGGATTCTAGTGGAGACAATTGGTGCTCCAACTTTGTATTATTCATCTCCTACGAGGTGAAAATAGATGTTGATTGGGCCTGCTTCAAAGCTTAGCAACCATAAAGTGGGTTATACTTAAATTGTAGAAACCTAGCCTAGCTCTTCAACTCGAATTTCGAGGCTACTTTTTCATATATGCAATGCCACCTAGCTCCTCCTTTTTTTTAGATGATGGAAAAAGAATCCGGCCTTCCCCTCAGTGAGGTTAGAGCCACAATTTACACATTATTATTGTTAGTGAAACAACTCGCGAAACTCACACACCACGCCTGACTTTACTGAAAGAAAAGCACCAACAAAGTTCGGATGACAGCATTATTAGACAACAATTCTATTGCATGACCATTGTCTCCATCTATGGTTGGCAAAGACTTGCATGACCATTGTCTCCAAGGATCGGCATGCCTTAGTCATCGTGGCAGTGTCCTCCTCATGCTTCTGTAACAGCGTCCAGAAACGGAGCCAGTGAGTTGCCCTGTAGAATACCTGCATATATGTTTTCATAGGAGAATTATCAAAAACACAATCATTTCTACTAAGCCATAAAGCCCAACAAATTGCAGAAGCACCCACGAGCAAAAGTTTCTTTAGTTTAGAATCTATTTCTAATAGCCAATCATTAAACATATGGTTAATGTTGTTAGGACTCTTAATATTAAAGGTGAGGTGCACTGCTCGCCAAATGAACTTAGCATAATGACAGTCAAAGAAGAGGTGTTAATTGTTTCATCTTTGTAGCAATACACACATTGTTTACTACCATTCCAATTTCTTCTAACTAAATTATCTTTAGTTAAGACCACTCCTCTTTTCAACTACCACATGAAGATCTTAATCTTTAGCGAAAGCTTAAGTTTCCAAATCTTGGTGCACTTAATGACATTGCTATCATGAATCAAGGCAGAATACATTGAATGTACAGAAAAGGTACCATTTTGTTGTAAATCCCAACAAAAAGTATCATTTTCATCATTCAATCTAATATGAGCAATCCACCTTACTAAGTTATGCCATAGGACTAAGTTTTGGTCGACAAGACTCCTTCTAAAGGAGATATTAAGTGGGACTGTACTAAAAACTAAGGCTACTGTAGCATGTTTTCGTCTAGCAATATGATAAAGTGAAGGATATTGTTGTTTAAGCGTAAAGTTACCCAACCACTTGTCCTCCCAAAATCTAATGCCCTCTCTGCTTTTCAGGCCAAAATTCCTAAAACTCAAGAACCTATCTTTCACTTTCATCAATCCTGACCAGAAATATGAATCGCCTGGTTTTTGTTGTATTTGGCCAATCGTCTTATTCCTTAGATATTTTCCGCAAAGTATGGTTTGCCATAGGCCATCTTCATTTATTAGTTTGAACAACCATTTGCTTAGCATACATTGGTTTTGTATGTCTATATTCTTAATACCTAGCCCTCCTTGTTCTTTCGGTTGACACACTACACTCCATTTGGTGAGTCTATATTTCTTCTTATGATTATCACTTTGCCAAAAGAATCATGATCTATAATAGTCTATCTTCTCAAGAACGCCTCTGGGGACTTCAAAGAAGGATAGCATAAACATTACAAGGCTAGTGAGGACAGTATTAATGAGTATTAGTCTTCCTCCCACTGAAAGATGTTTACCTTTCCAGCTACTAAGTTTCTTCTCAATCCTTTGTTCTATCCCTTGCCAATCCTTATTACTCAATTTCTTGTAGTGCATTGGAATACCTAGGTATTTGAACGGATAGGACCCATGTTGGCACCCAAAGAGTTGAGAGTATTGTTCCTCCATCTCTTTTGCTATGCCAAAGCAGAAAATATCACTTTTATGAAAGTTTATTTTTAATCCCGAAAGCTGTTCAAAAACACATAGGACTAGCTTTAAATTTTTTGCTTTCTCAATGTCATGTTCCATGAAAAGGATTGTATCATCGGCATATTGGAGGATAGAGAGACCCTCATCCACCGAATGTGGCACGACCCCGGATATTAGTCCTATCTCCTTAGCTCTATTAATCATGATTGCCTCCTCCATTATGTCACTACAGAGATAATTTAAAATAAATTTATCCATCTCTTGTTCCTCCAACAATTCGTTCTCCTCTTTTTCTAGAAGGTCGATTTTCCTATCTACCAAGTTGGCACAAAATGAACTATTCACATTTGTTTTTTTCAGCAATAAAATAGAGTCACTAACAATGTTATTATCTGATCCTAGTGAAATGCCAATAGAGCCTAAATTTGAAATTATAACATCATTAGAAAAGTCAATGCAAGTAGTAGGATGTAAGTTGTCACCTTCATTATGCTGGGCCTTAATCCGGATGGCCTGCTCCACAGATCCACGTTGTCAGCACGACGCTTACTGCGCCTGGAATAAGCTTGTGCTGGGGACGCCTCAGGAATTGCACCTATCTCCTCGGCCAGTTGTAAAGTGTTCTCACCTTCTGACTCATTGAACTCATCATCCAGGTCCTCCATATTTATTCCTTGCTCTGCTGCCATCGTCTCAATAGCCTGGCGCACCTCTTATGAGTCAACAGAGTCGACCGGGCTGCTAAGTTCTTTGGCCTCATTATCAAGCTGTGCGATAGGTGGTTCAGATGATGCAGCAACCACCAGCGTTTCCTTCTCCAGCAAGCCGTGCGCCTGCGACGTGAGATCAAGCCCAACCCGGCACCCTCCAGTCGATTCCCTGGGAAGCTATGCCCAGCTGCAGGAAGCCGAGTTTCTTGTGCATCCACTAGTTCCTGCCCTTCAGGCCAAGAAGTAGTGGTTCCGTCAAAGGCAGGCCTAGGCGTGGCAGCGAAGGCTTTGGCACAGGCTGAGGCTGCTAACCCGTAATCACTACCTCGGTCAGGATTGGAGTTGCTCCCACCATAAAGCCATGTTCCTTATTCTGAATAGCTGCTTCAGAATTATGCACTAGTGAACTCTCGTCATATATTAAAGGAGAAACATAACTCATAAACTTAGGCCTTGAATTAAAACAATTGATCATACCAGGAATTTGAAGGAGGACAGTCTTCACTACATTCTTCCCCATACCATTCCCAGCATTATTGTTGGTAGACTTGCCCAAGTTCTCACCCATTTGTTGTTGCTGCGCTGTACCAAGCATATTGTTATGCTGCCCATTATCTTTGACTCTGCCATCATGTCGGTTTGTTTCATCCCCGTGGTGATCACTATCCATGTCCATCGGCATTGGGTTAGAGCCATCTCCATCCATCTCCACCCGACGTTGGATTTGATACATGTAATCACCAATAACCACATTGACAAATTGAGGAATCAAATTAGGGTCCATGACCATCACTTGCATACGACAAATGCCATGCTTCCTAGTGAAAATCATGTCCACATCCTTAGTAACTCCTAGAGTAGTGCCAACAGCCCAAATAATTAGAAATCATGCAATTCTACAGGTAAACCAATAAATTGCACCCATATTTTGGTAAGACGTATGTCACTTCATTAGCAGTGATCCTCTCCTGTATTTGAAGCTTGGCACTATGGAATTTAGTATGGACTACACCCCACTCCACCATCCTTTGCATCTCAGCTTTGGATGGGAAAATAGTTTTGAACGTGTTAGGGCCAATGGCCTCTACGTTCCAGGTCCATGTGCCCGGAATGAGTCGCACTAACTCAGAGATCAGATTTGGTATGGTCAATTCACCATCGGTGACTCTTATGAGTGCAGTTTTTGACTCAGTGTTCTGTTTCTGACCGGCAACATACGGTATGTGAAAGAAACCTAAGCCTTCAACTGTGTAACCACTTGGAACACCAGCTTGCTTAACCGCGCGATATTTAGGGCATCGGACCTTAACATGACCCTGAATGTCACATATGTCACAATATAAATCTACATGACAGTCAGTCATATCGTGACCCTTGGTGTAACATCGATAACAGTAAGGAGGTTTTCCACTGTTATTCTTATTACCAATGTTTGATGACTCAGGTATCTCATTAGAAGGTGTAGCCTTTGAAAGATGTTTAATGGGCTCCAGTTTGGTTGTATTTTTACCGTCCGCAGCGATGTTGTTGCTCGGCTCCTCGCCCCTCCTTGCCTCCGTAGCGTTCTGCATGGCTGCAAAAGCCTGTTGAAGCAAGGTCGCCGCTTGTGACGGTAAGTCAAAGGACACACCACCCACGGACACTTGCTTGGTGGTCTGTGTAGTCCCCTGAGCCGGTGCAGTCGCCGTGCCTGCCTACGGCGCTGGAGTCTCTGATCACTTTTGCGCATTGGACGGGTCATTGGAGATTCCACGACCACCGCGTCCCCCAGTGCCCCGTCCCTGAAAGGATCGGCCCTCGGGGTGGCGACCACCATGC
This sequence comes from Eleusine indica, assembly GCA_030378355.1. Taxonomy (NCBI): domain Eukaryota; kingdom Viridiplantae; phylum Streptophyta; class Magnoliopsida; order Poales; family Poaceae; genus Eleusine; species Eleusine indica. The sequence continues at coordinate 60,110,960 of CM059494.1, forward strand.
CAGCCTCGGTTGTGATTGCATCGTCCGCCACCGTGGCCAGAGTACTGGCCACGACCGCTGACCCCCGGGTGAAAGGTGTGCGGTGCACCCTGGAAGCCTCCCATGCCGACCATCCCACCTTGACCTGATCCACGACCAGAAGTCGATCCACCACCGCGTTGATGGTTGCCGCTGCCGCCGCGAGCACCCCCGTTATTCATTGGCCGTCGCGCAATGTCTACGTACGAGAAAGCAGTGTGCGAGCGAAAGGCATGTGAGGAGCCCTAGGGTTTGCAGGTTGTTTTGCAGTCCGAGCAAACAAAGCCACCAATCTGGAGACGGGTTGGTATGACACAGCTGGACACAAATGCATAACCCGGCCCGAGGTGTCAATGGGCCCACGGCCCAATTCCTCATTTTGTTTGAATTTCGTAAACCGAGAACCCCGCTTAGGTCCGGATTTGTCGGATCGTATTGTTGATCCCTGCACTGACTCCGGCAATCGCCATCGAGGGGAGGATGATCCGTCCGACACTATATTGGTTCGAAAGGAAACAGAAGGGTGTTTTTTTACCTTTGCTTATTTGAAGGCATCTCCTAGCGTTCTCGGCGGAGATCGTCTTGGAGCTAGAAGAGGCCCCGTCCATGGCCGCATACTCTGTCTAGCCTTGACGATGGTGTCCAGAACCTTCGCAGCCATCGATCCTTCCTTGACCTTTGTCTTCTTGCTTGACGGAGAGATCGTGATCTCGTCCTCCGCTTGCCAGATGTCTGACCGTGTGAATCCCGCCTCAGAAGCAATCCGTAGGAATTCGGTCGAATCAATAGATCTCGTCGGTGAAACGGGTTGACGATCCTCATCATCCTCCGACTTGGAATCACCACCAATGGCCCAGAATCTAGAACCGATCCGGTCCTCAATCCCGTGAACCATCGAACATGCCTTCGTGAATCCTGCCAACGCCACTTCGATATCTCGATGCATGTGCTCCTCGGCAAGGAGTCAAGCGTCCACCTCTTCTCTAAGGCCGTCATGCGCTGGGATCTCCGGCAGGGGTGCCGGAGCCAACGTCAATCGACGGACCCGCAGACGTCACCCGCTCATCCCACCATTATCTCAGTGCTAACGTAGCTAGTCTCGTTTTTTGGTCGTTAGCTAGTTGTTGTACCTCCTATAAGTAAGTCAAATAAATTTCCCCATTTTCAATCATGATTCTTGCCAATTTTGTGGGCGTCATTTTCCTTTTATGATGAGCATGTTGGATGTTTTGTAGGGTTTATGATTTAGCAATCTAGAGTGAGTTTATAAATGAATAGGAGTTTTACAATACTTATTATCACCAGTAAATTACTGGTTGTACAAGCTATAATTACCAGTTGTGCAACCAATAATTATCGATTGTATAAGCAGTAATTACTGGTTGCAGAACTAGTAACTGCTGCTTCTATAACTAGTAATTACTGATGGTTATATACACCTTAAAGGTAAGGTGAATTGTGGACCAGACCAATTTACCTTAAAGTTCAGTCGTTCGCCTATGCTTCCTTGATACTAGAATCCTAACAGCTTAAGTTTCCAGCTGCATTATATTTTACATTCAATTTATGCTGCAGGGATGGAAAGCTTTCTACATCAACCAACACAAAAGAATAGGCATTGCAATCTCTAAAGTGATTAGAGATGCGGAGAGAATGATGCATAATGGACCACTCCGACCTGAACATTATCTGCAAGCCATTGCTCGGTTGGCCATGATGACTGATATGGGTTTTTTTTTATGTACAGTTTTTCTTGTTTTCAAAGAATCACAGCACAATCATAAATCTCATTGGTTTGAACTACTCAATTGCATATTTGCATGTGCCGGTGAGTCACGTGTTCCTAATGCTTTTATGTGATTTTTTGATGGGTCAAAGCCCTTTGTGTGCCAAGAGCTTAACAGTACTACATTTGTACTTATGTCACTAAAGCGAAGGAGATCTGTTTCTATTACTTTCTTTGTAGAATTATAGTTTCATATAACAGTTAAATTTCTTATTCATTCAATTGCAAATTGTTTTAGCCTGACTCAGATCGTCTTGTGTTTCCTTCCAAATGCCAGCAATGGTTATACTACGCTCAATATTTATTCTGCAAACTTTTATTTTCCTTGAAGCAACCCATTTGTTGATTATCTGTTTTGCATAACTTAGTCTACACAGGCATGCCCTGTTATATATCAAAGTATTCCAATACCTCAAATAGAAATGTCAAAGGAATAGGATTTGGCTTGAATGTTGGATTTGACACACGGTGTCCTTTTTTCAGCCAAGTGAAGTTGGTAAAGCACTTCAAGTTCGCCAAGTGGCAGATAGGATGGTATGTGTTTTGGTGTCACCTGGTCGATGGTTCTGTCATGCTTGGATACCTAGTGAAACCGAGTCGTCTCATAAAATCTCATTGAGTGAGCTCACCGTGGCTGAGGGATCAGAAGTTCTGGATGTTCTGAACCGTTTAGTTGGTCGTGAACAACCTCATCGGGTCCGTTTCATGGAAATGAGCAACCTCAAGAAAGAACTAAGAACACCATCAGTACATGACATGTTGTGCCTTTTTTTTTATTCAGTCTTTACACCATCATGGAGTCAATGTATAGAGCAATTGCTGCTACCAATGTGGTGCCTCATAACCATTTAATATGGAAGCTTAATATACCTCTAAAGATTAACATCTTTATGTGGTACATGATTAAGGGTAGTCTGTGTAATCTTAGCAAAACAACAATAAAAACAGAGTATATTAAATGTTATTTCTGCAATCTTTGGGAATCAATACAATATCTTGTTTTTATTGTCATAATACTAGATTTATTTGGAGATTGTTACAGGTTTTTTTCTTAACATAACCCATCTATTTAATGTACATCATTTGCTTAATGATTACTCACAAGATATGGATAAAAAACTCATGTGTCAAGCTTTAGCTGGGACTTGTGCCATTTAAAAATAAAATAAAAAATTGACCAACCTACAAGGAACTAGATGGCATTTAATTAAGAAGAAATGGGCATCTAAATTTACGGGTGGTTCGGGCGTCACCCACACACTTGACTAACTGAGCTAGGCTCAGTTCTTGGTCTTGTGTCATTTGTCGGGTAATTTGACTTAGTCATAATGATATAGTTTATAATAAGATGTCGCCTGCTTTTTCTTTCTTACAGATAGTGCGCAGAGGAACACATTGGATTTTGTTTTAGGCCATACTGCAAAAGGAGGAAGAGCAAGAATAAAGTCGGGGTGTCATATTCTTCAATACACAGTGATGGAGCGCTTTTTGTCCCTAATGACTAGCATTTTAGTAATTAACTACCACATCGCTGATATGATAATCATGGAGGCTTTGAACTGTACTATGGATGGTTATGCTTTCTTTTTATACTCGTCGGGGTTGTAATAAGATTGTGAAACAGCTATATGTATTCATCAACAGAGAGGTTGGAATTAATACAATATTCTCTTTTTCTAAATTTAATGTTGTTCCTTTTGTAAATAGGTTTACCCTTTTGTTACTTTGAGCCTTTGATGTCTCGTTGCTCTGTTTAGCTATAAATGAAACCGTATAGGGATTAGTGAAAATTTTAAACCATGTAAGTTGTTGTTACATGGTCTAGTAAAATTAGTAAAGTTTGTGATACTATGTAATAGTAACTTACATAAAACTTTTGAGGCAGAGATTAATGGGTGACCATGTCCACTTGCTAATTTAGTATGTCCAACACCACGAAGATGCCAGATTTAGGGATTTCGGGAGGTGAGTTCATGAATCGCCGAAGTCTGGTCGGCGTCTGCGAGGAAGATGACCAAGGGTCTGTTTCGGGACGAGCTCGATGCCAACGAGCTGTGAGGCAGAAGTTGGGGTCCTCCCCTCCTTCGGATCTAAGGCATGAGCGCAAGGATTTTGTCGATGGTCATGGCTGGCTCCCACTCGCTGCTACCGTAGTCTGGAGCTCGATTGGTGCCAACGAAGCCGGCACTCTGCTATGGATCCCGCACTCCAATTCAGGATGGACGTTGAAGATGGTCAGGATGAGGTCTCTGGTGTTATCCCGATCTGAACAACGGTCAGGATTAGTAGGCTCAGTGGCCGGGACATCAGGGTATTCCCAACTATAAAATTATATTCAATCACAAATGCAAAAAATAAAAAAAATCTATGGTGCTACATAATTAATATTAAGCTGTTCTAATTAGTATATCTCATCAGGCAAGAGAAATTAGAGAGTATTTGAATGAAATCTAATGCTTTTTTTCTATACTTTGTTGTTTGAACCATCTATATACTTAAGCCTATGATACAAATGTTGGGTATTCCTAGGAATACATAGGACTTATGGCAGCTCCGCCCATGAGTAGGCTGGAAGCAATATGCTTGTTGTTGTGCTTATGCTGATAGGTGATTTCAGAGACACAGAGAAGTCATCATCAAGCATGTGTTCATTGGAAATATGGAGATTTAAGGCTCAGTGCAATTTTCTTTTGATCTCAGTTACGGACATCTAAAGGTATGTTTACTGAAGTAATCAATGAGGAGGTGGGGTTGTGATGCTTCTCCACAAGATTGAAAGCGTTAGCGGTGAAAATATTTATCAGGTGGATTCGGTTTGGTTTCGTCATTCAGCCACCTAACATGTGGGAGTGCCATCCGCTAACTCAGCAATGCAGGTGTTTAGTGACGGTTTATTTTGGCACAAAACGGCATAGACATACTACTGTTTACATCGGTGACGATTTCTTCTGTCACTAGTACCCGAGGAACCTCGACAAGTGGGTCCGCTGACTGAACCTTGTATGTGTTAGTGACATTTCATTCCACTGCAAAATGATTGAAATAGGGCGGATAGGTTGACCTTGAAAATGGTTTGCGTCGGAAGAGAGTTTTTGATATATCTTTTAGCGATAGACCCGAAATCATCACTTAATTTTCATCACTAAATTGCCAAAATTGTCATAGCGATGACAATCTGTCACTAATTAATGATGATATGGATCAGAGTCACTATATTTTGTCATTGATCATATGATTTCTTGTATTGTGAATATTCTCTCTCCTTAGTTTATCATAATGAAGAGGGATACCTAGATATTTATAGGGGAAGGAACCAATGTTATAGAGAAAATTTTTGCAAAGATTTGTTCTTGTTCTTCCTCAAAGTTGATGGGTGTCATATCACTTTTATGGTAATTAATCCTCGTATCACCAGAGAAATTTTCAAAGCAGACTAGGAGCCATTTTAGATGACATGGAGGTTTGACATTATTACTTAGAAAGAGTAAAGTGTCATCAGCATATTACAAGCTGATGACACATTCATGTTGAAGCTTGGTCATCAAGCCTGTAATGTTGCCTTTGTTAGATGCTTCCACAAGCATTCTAGTGAACTCAACAGCTACTAGATTGAATAATAGTGGTGAGAGGGGGTCTTCTTGTCTCAGTTCCTTATCTGGTTTAAAATAAGAGTTGTTTTCATCATTTATTCTAATGGCAATACACCCACCTTGCACCAGGGACACAACCCACTTAATCCATCTCAAGCTAAAACCTCTAGATGTGAGCATCTCTTCTAGGAATTTCTAGTCTACTGTATTATAGGCTTTCTCATACCCTTTCTCCCCACTCCTGACAACATCATGAATAATCTCATGAGCCGCCATGACACTTTCTAAAATATATCTTCCCCCTTTCACAAAGGCAGTTTGGTTGCAAGAAAGAAGCATGTCACAAATGAGAATCAGTCTATTGTTTAATGCTTTAGAGAAAATCTTAAAGCTGCAATTACTAACAGGCCCAAACTTTTTAACAGACTTGGCCTCTTCCTCTTTTTGGATTCAAGATGATTATTGCATAGTTATGCCCTGTAATATTAATTTCACCCTTTTCAAAACCTCTTACTATAGCCATAAGATCATTTTTAATGATTTGCCAAAATTTCTAGTAGAAGAGAAATGAAAAGCTATCAAGTCCAGATACTCCCTCTGCATATGAACCAAAAATGACCTCTCTAATTTCCTCTTCTATAAACTTTGCCACTATAATAGCATTTTCTTCCAACCTGACGTTTTCCTTGTCTCCCTAGAAGTCCTCACCCAACTTTAAGTTGCCATGGGGTTCTTCTCTAAAGAGGTTTTTGTAGAAGCTAGCTGCATGTTTAAGCTTGCTCTTGTTATCCTCAAACCTCTCTCTGTTATCTTCTAGCATTAAGATAGCCTTCTTGCTTCTTCTCTAGTTTGCCACTGCTTGAAAGTAAGCAGTTCTAGCGCCTTCAAGGATATCTCTATCTCTAGGTCTTTGTCTTGCTTTAATTTCTTCCATTCTCCACAATGAGTCTAGCTCACCACAAAGCTCTTTTCTTCTTTCTCTGTCCTGGCTGAACAGTTGTTGTTATTCTGCCAGTAGATCTAGAGAATCTTAAATATATGGGTATGTTTGGTTTGTGGCCGGTGCAAACCTTACCTATTTTTAAGTTGCTCACACGAATTGACATACATATGATTTTGCTTTGAAGTTTGGTGTGATATCAAAAAATTTGGCAAGGTCAACAGTGGCAAAAACGAGAAGAGCAATGCAGAGCACAGGCGAGCAAAATGATCGCCTTTGCTTCAGAGTCACTACCGAACATAGTCAGAGGGATAGTTGTATGTTGTAGACTTAATTTGAGGCAAGAAAGATAGTTAGAGGCAAAGTTGCTGCACTTTAGATTTATGTGGTGGTTATCAATGCAAGCTGCACATGGGTAACATAAAAATTTTACTACCTCTAAGCCAAAATGGAGATCCAAATAATATCAACTTCAAGTCTAACTCGGAGTGCAGAAGCAGAACGCACTAAAACGGACACATGAAACATATATGGGCTCGAATTCGGAATGTTCTACATATGTCTGGAAAGCTAAGAAGAAGGTCATTCTAATGGCGCTAGTCTCATATCAAAATTCTTCTGGAGTCAACAGAAATTGTCAAAACAAGTCTACATCCAGAATCTGTCTGGATGCTCTGATACTATATTGGTCTTTCAGACAATGTATCTAGTTGAGCCCACTTAGTGTTGTGTCCATAAGATCTTGCATGACCCTAGGGTTCCAAATACAGGTACAACCTCTGCCACTTAATTTGGCTTTTGGGCTTCGCTTAGATTAATTCTATTGAATGTAGTGTCATCATTCATTATTTTTGAGATCCTAACTTTGTGAGATTAATTATACATCTATCATTTGGTTACATTCTTCTATGTTCTTGCTTATGTTCTTAATTCGTAGGTAAGGATAATCCTTCTTGGTGAGGTCAATCGTGCATGACCGGTTGATAATCAGAGGTGACGTTATGCTGCGAATACGGGTTCCGTACGTATTGTTCAGAAGATGGATCGAATTGTGTTTCATCTCCACCAAATCAAGTTTATCAGAACCTTTCAAAATTAAATATCAGAAACCCTTGTTCATACATAAATAACATAAATGTGTCAATACTTAGGACTGAGATGAAGAAAATATGTGAGGTCAGGATCCCTATGGTCCAATAATTCAACATTACATATGCATCCATATGGATAATTTATATTATTATTTAATAAAATATGATGTATATTTGTGGGTATATTTCAATATTTGTTAAGCTGTAGTTGTTTAAACATTATATTGTCTTTGTTGTTCAATTGCTATTGTTCTTGATGTTAAAAGCCATCTCAGTACATGTCGTGTAGATAAATATTGCTACGTGCATGTACATAGTTTCTAATAGAAGTTAGGATAGTTAGTGGATTGCATTAAAATAGGCATATAGAGGCAAAATGAATGGACGGATATAAACAGAAGGTATTGATCCAATGACTATAAAGAATAAGAGCGACTTGGATCAATGTGGGAGCAGTGAAATACAAGGATAGTTAGTGGGGTACACTAATATTAGTAAGCATACCGTAGAAGGATTTCCGGCTCTCAAGTTGTTTTCACTATCATGGATCGTGTCTGCTTTTGACGCGTGTGATTACTCCTTGTGTGTTGTTTTACCGTGCAGCTTTTTGGTTTCTCGGTCTGCTCATAACGCCCGTGTGTGGGCCTGCTTTTCAGTTTCCTGATTAATTGGCCTCTAGTCGTTTTGGCCCGTTTAGTTGTTCCTGGCCCATTACGTCTGCGTAGCCTACCTGACCAGGCCGACCTTTGCGTTGGATTCCTTCCTGGTTGTTGTAAACACGTGCTCTAGACACCTCCCACGTGGCCGTCGAAGGCTGTCTCAGGTCGGTTCTCTTCTCCCTGTTTCGCGGTGCTCAGGCTCTTTCTCACCGTTTCTTTCATCGCCGTTGCTCTTGGCGTCATCGCTGGCCGGTCCACGCCTTCGTTGCCAGGTTTTATTTCATCGTTCTCTGTTCTGGCTCCGTCTCATTCTTCACTTGTGTGTTGATTTTTCCTTTTCCAAATTAACCTTAGGATCAGTCAAAACACAATACCAGCAATGTCTAACCAATTATTAACAGCACCATATAAGTTAGTTTGTTACCCTCCAAATCAGCGCAGCGTAGCGCGCCTCCTTAGCTAGTATAAGATATACTACACGGACCATGAGTGGTAAGGGTTGATGAAGAAATTTTGCCTTCAATTAACTAGAGACATCGGTTTGCCTATCTCTGAAGTCCATTTACTTCTCTCAACTGACTTGTGTTTGAATAACCCTTAAACTAATATTTGGTTTACTTAATCTCCACTGTTTGCTAAACCAGATCATAATAAGTGAGGATCTTATGGGACGTCCACTCTATTTTTTTTCATCGTTAAGCTTTTTGATCTGAAATGAGTAGTCTCTAGGTAAAGTATACCAAAGAAGAAAAAAGGCAATGGGAAATCGAAGGAGTTGATATTTGCATAGCCTAGATCCAGCTGATGAGAGGTCGCATATGGTTCGGAAACTCTGCAGAAGGATAAGTGGTTCAAGAAGACAAAGAAAGAAACAAATATACGCAAACAAAGAGAGAGAACTTGAGTTGCAAAAGAGCATAAAAGTCATGTGCGTAGTGACGAGTATTTAATTTTATATTTTTTGTATCTCAAAAGTTGATGAGCTTTGGCCAGATCGTTTATTGTTTTGACTGTTTTGCAACTTTTTTAGTGATTTCCTCCTTGAAGCCACTAGTCCATCCAGAAAAAGGCAAAGCACTTTGCATTCAACCTATTTGAACAGATAAGCCAGTTCATCTGCTTACCCTGTTCTGAACAGATCAAAATCTTAAAATTAAAGGCCGAGAAGGAAAGAAGGGCGATAATAAAACAGAGTATACCACATTTTCTCGAAAACTACCATCAATTCAGGCCGAGGAGCAGCAAATATGATGATATCTACATTTTCTCGAAAGCTACCATCCATCAATTCAGGCTACAGATGATGAACAGCCTAATATAGTATTACTTGGTAACATGACTTTTGGCAGGAGGAACATTACAACTCAGTAGAAATTATTTCTGGAGCGGAAAGTGGGGAACCAAATTCCTGGCCTGCTCTGTTTCCCCCAAAGAACCTTCACTCTGCACATCTTGGAACCTCTCCTCTCTCAGCAGCACGGGTAGATGGCGACGCAGCGGCGCCTCGGCGGCGTGCAGATGAGCATGAACACCAGCGCGATGACGACAGCGACCAGCAGCCCCAGCAGGTTGAACCCGGCCTCTTCCTCCGACTCCTGGCTGCAGCAGACCTTGCCCATGGCGACCCCTGATTGCAAACAACGAGCACCTCCTCCTCCTTCTCCAGGCAAAAGTGAGATGGGTGGACGGTGGTTGGAAGCAAGCGAGATGGGTTGCTTCTTGGCTACTGGTATGCGTGCTCTTTCTCTCAACCTTTTGGTTATGAGGATCCTTGGCTTTGAAGGCCTCTCGTGGAGCAGAAGTTGTTGAGGCATCGCTATCAGGTCCTCGATGACGCCACGAGGTCTTCCTCCGACCCGTTCTCACGAGATGGGCATGGAGAGGGGTACAGCTCAGCTCACTTTTGCTCAGACGGACGATCGCACCCACCGGTACGGTGGCACTAACACCGGCAGCGGATGAAATTGTTTGGCAGATCAACTGCCGCAGATATAAATCTGGCAAGAAGTTAGATAGATGTGGTCTTTGTTTCTGTCGGTATGGAATGTTCTGTGGTCCTTCCTTTGTCATCTTTACACTTGTCGCCGTCGATCGATGCCGACTGCGATGAAAACTACAGGAGCACGGTAGAGTAGTTTCGTGATTATACAGGGATAAAAAAAAAAACCTAGGACGGGTGATGTAACTGTTATTCTCACCTCGACGAATGACAGGCCTCCTACCATTCATTTTCCCCCTTTTTCTAAAGAAAAAAAGAAACGGAGGAAGACTGGATCTCTGATTATAATGTCCTGGTGAAAATTCAGATTTGATGGCTACGTACTCGTCGCAGCCAAGTGAGTGATGGCGATCATACTGCTGAAAGCTGCATCCGGCGGCAAAGTAAATAATTGGCACTGACGGCCGGGCTCGTCACGTTCTTGGATCTGTTGACGAAGCAGGCGGTCTATGATATCTCCGTCAGCGTTGGACAATGTGGCGCAAGATTAGGTGACGCATGTTGCTTGTCGGTTGCACGACTCGCTCCGAGTCTAGCGGTGCGCATAATTTTCAGCAAAGGAATAGGATAGTGCGGCACTCATCAAGTGGCAACGGGCCTTGTATTGCCTTGCAGCTTCGTTTCGTTTGACGAGTAGTAAGTACATTGCAAAATGGCAAGCGAGCGAGAAGCTGCTTCTTGACTTGCTTTTCGGGGTACTATGATCTGGAACTGCTTTATACTTGAAGCGAAACGGGGACAGGAGAAAGTTGTGGAGTTTGTGTGCTTCGTACACAGTTTCTCAAACCTTTAAGGCAAGAGACTTCATTCAGAAACTTGTAAAACTTGGTCGACGCGTGACACACCGCACCAGCGACCAAGCAGCATGTGAGCATATGCATATCACCCCCGTGCTGCCGGATCAGTCAATATATAGACACATCCAATCAAGTACGTCCTCCTATTATTTTTTGCTTTTTCATGTACGTAATAATGAATGAATAATGTCAAGTTTGTTGCAGCTGGTCTATTATTGACGAATCGTGAACGATTCCACCACCGTGTCATTATCAAAAGAGTGAATTTAATAGGACACCATGCTTTGAGGCCATATTGTCACCTCGCACCACGTTCTAAGATCAAGAATATGTTTCACGATGCACCATTCTTACTTCTTACCTCAATGTTTTCACTTTGCTGTGGATTTTTTTTTTCAATAGAATTAGAGAGGTCTGAGTGCGGCAGTGCACCATGTGCACCACTTACCAGGCAAAAAAAACACACACACACAAGCATTTGGCATTAAAAACTCAATATATATAAAATATAACAAATCTTAATGGCAGAAAATTGATACCATGTTTAAATGTTTTAGTGGACAAAAAATATCTCTGATGTACAAATGCTCAATTAAATGTTAATTATGTTTGCTTTGCATCATTTTTATATAAAAGTTGTTCAAATTTTTCCACCAGCATTTTGTGGAGTGGCAAAACTCATGTGGCACCGCTCAAGGGCACTTCATCCTAAAACCTGGTGCGATTCATTTTTATCCAAATGTGATTGCGATCTGGTTTCAGCGGCGTCGTTAGGCCTTGTTTAATTTGAATGGGCCAAAATCGTGGCCTGTCAATGTGTGGACGGCCGGAATCCTTTCGTTTCCCATTCCGTCCACAGTCACCTCCGAATGTGGCCTTTTTTTTCGCTCAACGACCTGGGATTTGTTTGCAGCACTTGGAGATAGTGTTGTCCGAACGGGCCATCTGACACGGCATGATCAAAACCAAAAATTCATGATCTGTTGAATTTCTAGTCATATCGTGCCACCTGCTTGTGCTGCGCCGTCGACCCACGGCATGGTATAAAATGTGTTAGCCGTGTTAGGCTAACCTATGAGCACGAGCAGTCCGTTGAGGCCCATGAGCCTGACGATAGGAGGGTGGCTCATCCTTACTGTTGCGTGGCGGCAGAGGCCTCGTTGTCGGTGGTCTCATGTCGGTGGAACTAACTTGATGGCCTCCATGCTGTGCGGCGGCGGAGGGGACAAGAAGGATGGTGGCGGGTTGGAACAAGAATGTCCATACTCAATTAATAAAACTCTTCAACAAGCACCTTTCAATTATCTGCTGCAAGGGAAAGATGAGAATGTGGTGGTGACTGGGGATGACGAGCTCACCTCGCGAGGGCGAGCAAGGTTGGGGTGGCGCGATGTGTGGAGCAAGTAGGGCGGAGTGTGGTTGGATAGGGTTTGTAGCAGACAGTGCCTCATGGTCGTGGTTTACCATGCCACTGCCTAAATTGTCTATATGCCTGTGCCGCCTCGTGAGCCGCCTCCTCCGCCCAAACAATGCATGTTTCGGGCCGGCACATTTGGCATGATCCATTTGAGCAGCACTACTTGAAGATATGTTTTTTTTTCTTTTTTCCTCAAAAAAGGTTCCCGGATATGATTTTCTTTTAGCGTGCTAAAATCAAGAAGGCATCCAATGCGTGCACGGCGTCACAGAGATCGTGCAGGGGTGGATGGATTTGGATCGAGCACGCTGAATCGCTGATTCCTCGTAGAAACGGGCGCATCACATCGACATGCTGCATGAAAAGGTTTGAAGAAACAATATGGATGGAAGGATTCTCGTCTGCTTTGATCAGTCATGACTCGTTTGCATTGATGCGCGACTCTTGGACCTCGACTAATTAATTAGTTGGCCGGCGTTTCGCTTGGGGTGGCAGCGGCAGCGGTTTCTTCGCCGTCCGTGTTGTTCTTCTTCGCCGACGATTCAGAGTCACCCACCTCCTCGGCCTTGCCCTCATCGACGGCCGGTCTGGCCTCCACGCTCACGGGCTCCGTTGTGTTCTGCTGCCCAGCTGATTCCCCTGCAAAATGTAAAAACGGAATACGCACGCGTCATTATATTAGTTAGTTTTTGCGTGGAAAATGGTTCAGAGAATAAGAGAAACCAAGGTCGAGCTGAACGACTGTTCTCAATAATTTTCCATGAGCTTCTGTGTGATCAACAAGATCAAGAGATAATGATATGACTAATAAGTAGAAAGTGCGAAATATGCCACAAGTAAACTTATTACCGTCCTCGCTTGTAGGAGCAGGAGGCTTCTCCTCCTCGACGGTTTTGCTCTTCTCCTCAGCCTTCTCCATCTTCTCCTCATCATCATCGTTGCGTGCTGCTTCGTTGGCCTCGTCGACCTTGGGCGGCTCCTCCTCCTCCGCTGCCGCAGCCTCGTCCGCCATGGTGGACTCCGGCAGCGGCGGATCCTCCTCCACCTCCGCTTTCTTGGCCTGCTGATCCACTTCGGATGCTGGCCTCAATGGCGTGTCAGCGACGTCCTTCTTCGCCGCCTCTTCCTCTTTCTTCTCCTCAACGACAGGAAGAGCGATGGGCTTCACGGTGGAGGTCACCTCGCCGCCGTCGTCTGCCTTGGCATTCACGACGTCGTCGACAGCGACGCCGGCCGAGCTGTCGGATGAGGAGGTGGCGGCGTGGCTGGTGGAGACGGAGGACTTCCTCCGGAGGAGCTTGCTGCCGCCGGCGATGGTGTTGCCGGTGGCCACGTCCTCCTTGGAGCCACCGCAACCCATGGCCGGCCGGCGAGATCGACGGGCGAGAAGGAGGAGGACAACGGAGGAGAGGAATAGTCGGGCCGGGCGAGCTTGAAGGATTGGAGGCAGAGAGACGCAGCGCTGCCGGGCCGGCGCTTTTATAGTCCCCGGCGTGCCTGCATGCGTGGAAAAGTCAACCCTGACGCGTGGACAAACAGTCGCGACAAATTTCGGAGTTGCATGATGCGCCTGCCGTCCGGTTTTCTCCCTCGCTAATAACTCCGTTGGCCGGCACGCCGGCCACCGGACTTTGTTTTACCTGCCTGCAACTCGTCATCTGGCGAGGATCGTTCATCACCTGCAACTCCACCGGGTGGCGAAAAGATCAGCCACTTAATGGATGGGCGTACTTCCTCCAGTTTCAATCAATAAGCATCGTTTCCTAAATTATCCTAACATCATCAATTAAAACCCTGAGGGAGAACATATTTGGAGACGTGACAATGCATACACAGTCCCATCACCGAAACAAAATTGGAAGCGATCATCAATCTCCTCTTCATTGTCCAAGTTGACTAGTTCCATAAACTTTTCTTTGGTTTTCTAGAAAACTTCCATGGAGAGCCTGTATAGCATCCAGAACTTACATGTGCTATTTCAAAGCGAAGACATGATTAATAATGCTGTCTAGTCTTCAGGCAAACGACTTGTATAATAATTCTATACACTCTTGAGCTGGTCCGTTCTTTACATTCCCGCAATTTGCACCCTCAGCTAGCTGTGTAATGTTCTGATTAGGTGCCTCCTAATCAAAACAAATGCACCAGGTAACCAAGTGCCATGCCGACAAATGCCATGTATAGGACAAACAACATCGGAAAACCGGACTGGATCCGTGCAGTGCCCGCCCCTCTCAAGAACACCTGTCCAAATGGCGCAAATTGTTAGAAATGGACGGGATACACAGACACGTACACTTGAGAACAGATAATAAACATTTGCAGCGCCAGACTAATGATAAGGGAAGCAAATGTGGATTGCAAAGCATAGAAAACACAAATAGGAAAGCACAGAATATTTCCATATCATAAACAACTTAGCAAAATGCTTTTGAAAGTTTATAGTTGAGAGAGTGTGCAAACTGGAAAGCACACGGTATTTTGATAATACACAAAGCTTATGATTTTGATGTATTACCCTCCTCAATGCTTAAGAAACATACACAACATTACAACAAACATAAAAGTACGAAAAGTTCAGTTAACTACGAGATGTCTTTGAAAGTTGCCAAACTAGAAAATGAACAACGTAACTACAATCACGAAATATTGACATTTGTGTATATTGATCCACCATGCACTATCAGATTATGCTCGGATGCTAACAGCCACCATTCAATAGAAAACATGATTTTGTGCTAGTCAAGAATAGCCATGTGAGTTCTTACTGCAATGCCAACTTATTGGATGTCAGCTACAGAACTGTTTTGATTGTTTTCAAGAGTTTTAGGGCATAAAGGTGGTTTACTCTGGATGGGCTTAGAGTTGTTCTTTCAAGAAAATATGTCAGAGGGATTTATATGAACATGGAACTAAACTTTACCATTTCTTTCCGTAATTTGTCCCGCTCTTCAATGGTAGTTATGGTCTCTTCCCTCAATTTCACAATCAAAGTTTCAGCCTACAGAAAAGGACAATCCAACAACATAGCAAGTCTCAAAGTGCCCTAAGAAAGGATCCAAAAATCTCTCAACTTAACTCGAATTTGATGCAACAAATATTTCATACCTCTTCTAGTTTTGCTTCAAGATTATTGAGCTTTGACTGTAAATCCTGAACATCTTCAGCAACCTGCTAAGGAGTAATAAACATAGTTAAACGGCAGGATGCACAGTAAATACATCAGATTTATAATTTTGGTAATAAAGTGGCGATTTAATACTCACCACCAAGATAAAATATCATAATGCAAACTTCATTTGTTATGTGCATAATTAAATGAGCTCCAACTCAAATAAATGGTTAAAATGGCAGATTTGATTTGAAAATAAGGTAAAAGAGTTGGCAGAACCACAAAACAAATATAATAGTTGAAAAGAGCCCTACATGAGATAGATGACGATTTTCAGAGTTCGCATGTCCTTTATCACTTAAGATTGCAAGTCCCCTTGGAGCAGGAGTATCTTCCAGTGGTGGAGATTCTTTTATGGTTGCAATTGTTTCTGTTGAACAAAAATGTGACTCTACAGATACAGTAGGGGATTCTTTCAAACTTGGAGCAGAATCTGACAAAGTAAACGAGGCTTCTTTTGATGGGACTAGAAAATCTCGCAGAATAGGATTTTCTTTTCCAGGGGAGGGAATTTCACTCAAAATAGCTGGAGTTTCTCTTAAAGGGGGGTAACTTGCTTTTAGGGGATGACGAACTTCATTCACCACATTAGGTACTTCATTCATATTAACCAGTTTCTCTTCTGCCAAAGGTACTTCAACTGTTGGCTTGGCATCACGAACATCTGTGATGAGTTGCTCCACTTGAGGCTGAGTTGCGCTGACAAGGACCACTCTCATCTTATTCTCCTCAATATGTCGGCCAGTTTCTCTAGAGAACTATAAAGATCCAACCAAATTAGAAAAAATAGTGTGAAAGATGCAGAGAAACATAACAAAATCCAAAGTATAAATTGCTATATACTTACAAAAGCAGGAAAAATGTCTTCATCAGTTGTACCTAAAGGAACAACTGTGGTCTGCACAAGGAACTTGTCTTTTATTTGCAGATTTGGTGGTGCAGTCTTCTGTTCTTGCATAGTAACTAGATTTAACGAAACAGAGTGTCAAAAGAAAAAAACAACAACAAAATTCACATCCAAGAAAAGGAAATAAACTAAAAAAGAAGAACATGCATAAAGCATCTTTTTCCTTTATCAAAACCAAAACACATCATGTTCTTTTGATCTTACAAGTGCTCAAGATGAAATCAGAGTATCATGCATAATCATAAGAGTTGGGTAGTGGATAACTGGAGATTCACAAGGCCTTGTCAAGCTAAAATGCTAACTTTGCATAAGCACAAGATTCATATGAGTTGATTTCCTACAACAAAAATTGTAACAATGTATGCCAATTTGGAAATGAGAGCATCTAACCTGCCCAACAGTGTATTGCAATCAATTCCGAACATTACAAAATGTCAATATCAACATCAATGAGTAGAAAACAACATACCTGTGAAATCACGTGAAGACCTTGGAAGAATAACTCCTACATTTGGCCGAACACAATATTTTTTTGGAGAAGTTGTTTTGACCTGGCCAATTTTGGCAACAATATTAGAGTTCACACTACGATCAATAGATGATACTTGCAAAAGAACGAAATTGTTAGGTTTATAATTTTTGAAAGAATTACTAGGCGTAATGGCAGACAACACACATCTTATAACTGTAGGCATGAAGCATCACCACATAGCAGTAAGAGAAAATGCTCTGCTTACAACAGAAAGACATGAATAAAAGTTAAATGAAGACCAACCTTAAATGCAACATAATGATCTGATCTGTTTGCTAGATGGATAGAACATGAAATTTGCTTCTTCACCTCGACTGATAACAAGAATTAGAAATATATCAGAGATAGTATGTAAGTTGAATTTAGAAGGGTACACCAAAATTTGAAAAGTATGATCTAAGATTATGGAATCCTGGTTTGCAGTTACTAACCACTGCAGCATGACATGCCAAAACAGTAACAGAAGCACAGCTATTAGAAGACTAAAAATTACAAGAAGGGCCATAATTACTGCATCAACCCAACCACATTCAAATCAGTGGATTTGGCGTCATTCAAATCAGTGGACAGATGGGTGATATTCTTCTACCAAAACAAACAGGTCCATAAAGCTGAGAGCTATAAATCATAAATTCCTAAGGATACACAAGGATACAAACAGGTCCCAAAAAAAAAAGGGTACCCTCATTTATTTCAAGAGTCATAGTACTCAGGTACCAACGATGCATAGTAACTCCCTCCGTATTTTAATTCTTGACATCTGGACAGCCCAGCTAGTTCAAATTTTTTAATTAGATACAATGTCTGAACGTCAACAATTAAGATGTGGAGGTAGTGGAGCCACAAAACGGGTTTCGTAGACAATCTAATTTCTGTTATCACCAGCATGTTTTACCACAGTGGTGACTGTTGACAAAACAAATAAGAAATATAGAACCTGACGGATGTGGCAAGCAGATATCATATGGCCAGGCACTGGCAGAGCAGGAGTCGGCCAGTTGGGGCTGTGCCCCCCCCCCCCCCCCCCTCTTTTCCCATTGCATTTTTTAGACCAACAATAGTTAAAGGCTGTCATCAGTAGTTAGAATAAGAGAAACAGTGTTCAACTTAGAGATAACAGACACACCAATGTCTGATCATCCCTGCCCTATCTCCATCACGACCGGAAGCCATTGCTCACAGCCGTGGTTCTGGTGTAGCTCCTTTTCTTTTCCTTTTTTCTATGTTCTACAAGGATTTATCTAATTTAAGCGCTAAACATAGGATTTAATCGAGTTTAATTTTGCTTGTTACGGGAGGTTTTTTCGATTGGCGCCTCCTTGCTTTCGTGTCTGGCTCCGCCACTGTGGCCAGGCACCAAAGATAAGAATCATTGACAAGAAGCAAAGTAGCAACCTCTTACAAATCACAACCACACACTATAAACTCAGATGCACTTGACCTTGTAACTAAATTACTAACTGATGAAAACCCAACGGCAGGTACCAATCATGTTATGGAAATATTTATGTCTCGGTAAGCCCCTAAATTTGATCCCTGAAAAATCAGCAATCATACTGAAAACTAGGCAATAACAGTATTCAGTAACAATATTGTGCCACAATTACAAATGGAAAAAGCAAATATAAAGAGCATTCACCAGAATCCAGATCACATAACACCCAGGAGAGAAATTCGAACAGTACACTGTAAGCAGTAAACTGCAATCAAGGCTTAGTTATAGGCTTAAAGCCGCACATGAGCGCCCATCAAGGGCCCCATTCAACCCACCCAAGTGGCAGAACAGGAATGGAACGGATGGATGGATTATGCCAACTTGAACTACAGTTCTGTGTTCTGTACCAATAAGTTCATCTGCTCCTTTGGGTTACCACAGTGGTGGTAGGTAAGGAAACAAACAAAGAATCTAGAACCAAATCAGCACATGTGGCAAGCAGATGTCAAAGAGCCAGACAATGAAGCATCAGAAAGCCCTTTGCAAATACCACAGACATAATGCACTCACCTTCTAATAAAAACTACTCATCAGATGAACACACCTCCAGGTACCAATCACGTAAGTACATAACGGAAATGTTTATGCCTCATTGTGCAAGCTTCACATAATTAACGGCAAATACTGGTTGAAAACTGAAGCGCACACAGGAACATTCAACAGATCGAGTGTCACTGAAGAAAATTTTCCGTACATTCTAATCTAAGCAAGTAAGCAGTAAATCGCAATTGAGGAATTGGCTTAGCTAAACCCTCCCTCGCATGAGCGCACCAATGACCCGTCAAAAGCCAAATCGCATCAACTCGAGCAGCGGAGCACGAATGGATCAACCGAATCGTGCATCACCATCTAATCAGAAACCCGTTCGCAAGATGGATTATGTCACCTCGAGCTCCTCCGTTAGGTGATGCCTGGAGAGGAGAGCAACCGGGGGGCGGGGGAGGGGAGGGGGGGGTGAATGCAGCAGCAGCGTGCACGTACAGAGGAAGCAGATCTCGTCGGGATGGATCTCGACGAGGCGGTCCTCGCCGCCCGCCGCAGCCGCCACCTCCATCTCCAGCCGCGCGCGAGACGAGAGCGAGAGATCGAAGCCGCGACACTGCCTACTGATGCGCAGCGGAAGGCGGGCTCTCTCGCGGTCGGGGAAAAGTGTCGGCGCCGCCGCAGCCTGCGCGCGTGGTGTCTGCCTCGGCGTAACGGCTTCGCCGCAGTTGAACGAAGTAAAGAGACGGGACGCCACTCCGCCCGCAACAACACGCCGGCGGTCACGGTGGGGACGCGGAGAGGGTGGGACCAGGCTTGGAGTTCCTGTCCGCTCGGCCCAGTTCGTAGCCCGATCGCATCTTCGCTCTGGGCTCGAATCTAGTGCAGAGTGGACACGGCCCAACAGGTCCCGCAAAGTCTTTGCGGCAAAGATCGTAAGCGTGATCTGCTTGATCACATTCTTTTTAATTTATTTATTATGGACAAAAAATCATAAACGGACCCATGGATCCTTGGGCCCACGGACGAGCCCATCAGTTCAGCCCAATGAGCCAATACTACGCTTGTTTTCAGCTCAAAGCCCAGTAGTCCATTCACCCACTCCACCAGTACATCCTACATATATATCTCTCCCCGAAACCTAGCTCCAACTCCCTTCCTTCTATCCCCCTCGCCGCTAGACCTGCGAAGCAACAAAGTCGCCGGCGTGTTCCGGTTCCCCAGATCCGCGGCGAGCCTCCACTGTCCTCACCTCGAGGTGCGATCGACCACGCCGTCGACTCCCTTGGTCGCCTTCCTCCGTGGTACGATTCTGCTGCCGCGCTTGCGCACCTCTCATCCCGTTTTGCCTGGACCATTCACTTCCAACTGCCTGATCTGTCGCCCATGATGTCCTTGTGCGATGAAGTGTGTTGATTCATTCAGTAGAGCATCTGTTAGGTTCTGGTCTTGAATCTGATATGTTTATGTTCGATTGCAACTGGTTTGTACTGTTGCTGCTGCTGCATGGTTCTATGTTTTGTCTACTGCTACTAAAATCTGGCAGATTTAGTTCTATGCCTAATACTTAGTTAATTAGCAGTAAGAGAGAGGGTCTAATGCTCTCGATTATTTGTGTGCGCCAGTCTTGTGGTCCTCCTTGGTAGTACTGTAGTTTTGATGTTTCATAACGTTCCTTGGTGTGAGAATCGACTTTTCATTTTCGATCTGTAATATTATTTGTATTAGTTTAATTTGAAACACCAAGTTACGTAATTTCCTGGTTGATTTATCCCATATGTTGTTTCTGACTGTTGGTGTCTTGTGCGGCAGTTTAAAACTTCCCTTCAGCCATGGGTAAGGAGAAGAGTCACATCAACATTGTGGTCATTGGCCACGTCGACTCTGGAAAGTCGACCACCACTGGCCACCTGATCTACAAGCTTGGAGGAATTGACAAGCGTGTGATCGAGAGGTTTGAGAAGGAGGCAGCTGAAATGAACAAGCGGTCATTCAAGTACGCGTGGGTGCTGGACAAGCTCAAGGCTGAGCGTGAGAGAGGTATCACCATTGATATCGCCCTGTGGAAGTTTGAGACCACCAAGTACTACTGCACTGTCATTGATGCCCCTGGACACCGTGACTTCATCAAGAACATGATCACTGGTACCTCACAGGCTGATTGTGCTGTCCTTATCATTGACTCCACCACTGGTGGTTTCGAGGCTGGTATCTCCAAGGATGGCCAGACCCGTGAGCATGCTCTCCTTGCTTTCACTCTTGGAGTGAAGCAGATGATTTGCTGTTGCAATAAGGTATAATTTCTGAACTTTTTAACCTGTTCATTGGCTAGGACCCTTTAAGTTGGCATGTAGTACAATCCTGCTTCTATATCTATACAAAATATTTTCTCAATAATAACAATCTTATCAGAATGGTTTTGATGATTAAGTTGTAATGAATCCCAATTTCCTACAGAAGAACCATCTCTTCCATACTTATTATGGATGATTGTACTTATTTAATTTGCAGTTTTGTATGAGGCTGTGATGAACTTTCTAATACCGTTTATAGGCATGTTGTACAGTCCTGCTTTTATATCAGTAGAAAATATTGCTCAATAATCATGTTATCTGATTGGCATTGATTTGACAGTTGCAATAAATTGTACATAGGAGCTTCTAACATAGGTGCCATTCATTTGACACAAATTATGGTTTATTGAACTTCAATTTGCTTGTCTTGTATGAGGTCGTTGTGAAATTTCTGATAACCTTTAAATAGGCTAGCTGTAGAGTCCTGATTTTATATCTGTACAAAATATCGCTCAGTAACCCTGTTATCTGATTGGCATAGATTTCATTCATATTATTTATGATTGTACTTGATAAATTTGAGGCCTTATATGAGGTACTCCCTGCATCCCATATTACTTGTCATCCTACATTCAGTTTTCCCAATTTACTTGTCATCCTCGCATCTCAATGCACCTCTCTCTCTTTCCAATACATCTCGATCTCTATCTCTCTCCTCGTTTTCTATGTACCTATATCTTTTTCACCTCTCCTTAATTTCTGTGTCGAAGTCTAAAATGACAAGTAATATGGGATGGAGGGAGTACTTCTGAAGTTTCTAATTGTGATGTATATTTTGTGTACAAGTAATATGGGATGGAGGGAGTACTTCTGAAGTTTCTAATTGTGATGTATATTTTGTGTTAATATTTCAAGTAATATTTTGGTCACATGCTTGCAATCCTCACGTTATATCATTGTCACTTTTGTTTGTTCTCTGAAAGAAGTGCGGTTGACCAGTTAATTTTGTTTGATATTTTCTTTTCTAATATGTTTCTGTTTTGATCCTGCTCTGTTTATAGATGGATGCCACCACACCGAAGTACTCAAAGGCTCGTTACGATGAGATTGTGAAGGAAGTCTCTTCCTACCTGAAGAAAGTTGGCTATAACCCTGACAAGATTCCCTTTGTTCCCATCTCTGGTTTCGAGGGTGACAACATGATTGAGAGGTCCACCAACCTTGACTGGTACAAGGGCCCAACTCTGCTTGAGGCTCTCGACCAGATCAACGAGCCCAAGAGGCCCTCAGACAAGCCCCTGCGTCTTCCCCTTCAGGATGTATACAAGATTGGTGGTATTGGAACTGTCCCTGTCGGTCGTGTCGAGACTGGTGTCCTCAAGCCTGGTATGGTTGTCACTTTTGGTCCCAGCGGCTTGACTACTGAGGTCAAGTCTGTTGAGATGCACCACGAGGCTCTCCAGGAGGCCCTTCCTGGCGATAATGTGGGATTCAACGTGAAGAATGTTGCTGTGAAGGATCTCAAGCGTGGGTACGTGGCCTCTAACTCCAAGGATGACCCTGCCAAGGAGGCTGCCAGCTTCACCTCCCAGGTCATCATCATGAACCACCCTGGACAGATCGGCAACGGCTACGCTCCAGTGCTGGACTGCCACACCTCCCACATTGCTGTCAAGTTTGCTGAGCTGCTGACCAAGATTGACAGGCGATCTGGCAAGGAGCTTGAGAAGGAGCCTAAGTTCCTGAAAAATGGTGATGCTGGTATGGTGAAGATGATTCCCACCAAGCCCATGGTGGTGGAGACCTTCTCCCAGTACCCTCCTCTTGGTCGTTTTGCTGTCCGTGACATGAGGCAAACGGTTGCTGTTGGTGTCATCAAGAGTGTTGAGAAGAAGGACCCAACCGGTGCTAAGGTGACCAAGGCTGCTGTCAAGAAGAAATGATGTGTCTGGTTGGTTCAGTGCTTGCTTTGGGAATACCGAAGACCTTAGCACTTTACTATCAGTTAAATTTTGTATACGGCCATTGCTGTTGTGTGAACTATTATGCTCTGCGAGCAATGCGCTCTCCTACTGCCGTTTAAGATCTATTTTGGTTATTTTGGCTTCAGCATCTGGATGCTCTTGAGAATGACTGAACTTAGATTGTGCTATACACTTCTTATCTTCCCTGTGGTATTATTTCGTTGAGTCATCCGGTGAATTTCTTGATAATCTGAGCGTCTTCAGCCTTTTCTCTTATACAAGCTGGGAACATCTAAATTCTGTTTCTTGTACTAAGGTCTTTCATATCATAGGTGTTTTCTTTATTTAACTAAGCTTTAAATTCTGTATTTTCAGGTCTTCTTTTTCCCCTCATAACTATTATGTCTTTTCGACTTTGATAGTTTGGTTCAATGGAACACTACTGTAGGTTTGTTGTCCCCCTGGCTGTGCTGTTTTATGAGCTAGGATCATCTGCTGCAGACAATTTTATGGTACGTACCTGAAGAACAGTTAAGCATGTACTAGATGAATTCCCTGCACGTTGTTGCGGGCATTGAAAAATAAATCGTATCAGAAGTGAAATAACAACTTATTATTAGTATATTGGAATATAACGTGTGACATGAAAGAGTTGTAACAAAGTATGAGTCACTTGAAGAAACATTCAATTTTCTTAGGCAATAAGACGTGCACCTATATACTGTCTATTTTCTTGCGAACCATCCATTTCTGAGGTGCTATTCATTGCATCTCTTCGATGAGTTGTCTCTAATGAAAGAAAAGTAAGAACGATATCTCAAACTAAACTAATATTTAATGAATCTCTTCGATAAGCTTTTTCTTCGATGAAGATATTTTCATGACCATGAAATGTGAGAAAAATTATTGTGTGGATAGACTAATACAATTCAAGTATGCATAGCCAATTTACTTATGCCCACCAGCATGCATAAATATGTCCATGATTTTTTTTCTCCTGCGTTCTAACCATACAATAGTAACCGATATATAAAACACTTTAAAACAAAAAGTAATACAGGACATTCACATCATTCCAAGTCTATAAATACCAATAATGCAATATACTGTGTGTAGCCTATGAACTGGAAGATTTGCTGAAGTATGGAGAATAACATACATACTAGAAAATAAGCGCGCCAATTATCACGCTTGTAGTTTTCTAACTTAGAGGACCCCATCTAGTGCTTTTTAATTCAAAGTAAGAAAGGTGCATATATGCAAGCAAATCAATTTGAAAATTATAGATGATGTGTCTTAATATTTACTTATCTCATCGAAAATTAGTTTTGTTGTTTCTCTAATGCAAGAGAGGATTTATTTTACACAGATATATTGTGTGTACAGAACCAAATGTAAGATACTTCACTACGGCAAATCAGTAGAGGCTGAAAAAGATACCATAATGCTTGATCACTAAATATTTCTGAAAGAAATTATGAAAATGCCTACCAAATAATTTCCTTCTCTATTCCAAGGTGACCGCACATCGCCGATAGGATTCATGGTACATCTACATGGATACACAATATGAAGTGAAATGATTGATTCTTTTGTCCTTATTTCTTGACTTTCATACAAAGGTAACACAAGAGCAATTAGTTCTATGACAATGATCGTTCCAACCATTTTATTAGAATGATGAGTAACTAGTGGTTGGAAGTAAAAGAAGAAACTACAATGGAATTATAAGCATCAGACCCTTTATATTTGAGAAGTTGGGCACATACAGGGGAAGAAAAGGTGGCAAATATGGATTATGGTATGCTTTATTGGATAAAACTTGTCAGGTGCAAAAACTAGCGGTGCCACGTGGCACCAATTAGGCCTGCTAATCACACACCGGCACTACTCGAACCGACTAGTTCACTAGAGCATGGCCGGTACAATACCAGCATGGCCCCATGAAGGGAGCCCACGCCTGGACTGAATCTCGAAGGGCGGACACAAAATCGCCCCCGCCTCGCTCGACCCACCGAGCATCGAGAGCCGTCTTCATCCTGTTCGACCCACCGAGGGTCGAGGACTACCCCGGTCTCGATCGACCCATCGAGGATCAAAGCAAATGCCAGCCTCAATCAACCCACGCAGGGTCGATGTCACCTCGCCTTGCTCGACCCCGAAAGAGGTCAAGTCAGTTAGCCTTGCCCCTCGTTCAAGCCAAACGCATTGAGGATAAGGACGTCGTCTCGTCCCTGTAACCACTAAACCAACGCTGCTCTTGACAACCCTCGTCAGCGGGCCCTGCCCCTGAGATGTGACAGCCCTACGGACCACTGACCGTGCGGGAGTGGCGGGGTGAAGAAACACGATTGCACTGCTATGACGAGATGGCTTCCTACTCTAAGCAGGCCCGACCAAGCACAATCCAACAAATCGACCCTTGACGGGAGGGTTGAACGGGGCGATGGTCAACAACTACCATCTACCCTGCCTTAAATGTCGTACCAAGTGTGCGACCATAGTATCAGGGGGTCAGAGCTCCTTGCGAATCTACTCCCACCATCATCCCCTCACTGATGGGACGAGACTTACAAAGCAGACCACGCTGCATTCCTAAAACCATAGCTCGATGACACCCTCAACAGTGGCAGTACAGGACGGCTTGATGGACAACAGTGATCAGACCATGCTTAAATGTCATGATGGCACTCATGGTGCATCACCCCGTTCAGCGGAACACGTCTTCTACAAGAACACGGTGACCCAACCCGTCGACGGATTAAGGGGCACGCCTTCACACGGTGCCCCCTGACATAGGGACCAGGATGATAGGACATGCGATGACCAAGGGTCGCACCACCGACCGACGTCATTCCTACCCCAGCATGGCATTGTCAAGAGTACCCATATAGTTTCTACTCTCTCTCTCTCTCTCTCTCTCTCTCTCTCACTATAATATGGGCATGACCCCTTGAAGTATAAAAGGGGAGGCCCTTCTTCTTCCTCAAGACATCGCTACACGTCACTCTACATCCACACGCGTACTCGCAAACCGAGACTTGGAGAACTCTCCTCTCTCATCTCCCTTGTACTTGTAAGTGTATCTAGATCTCTAATTTTATTTTGGTGATTGGCATCAATACAATCAAGAATGGACTAATATTTCAATGAGCATGTGTGTAGATGACAGTCCAACATTCTATAAATGAAATACATAGAAACAAAAAGGAAGAAAAAGAAAATGGTAAAATGCGTCAAATATGATATTCAAAAGTCACTTAAAAAATAAAGACCATAAAGATCTTTTAATTTTTTGAGTGTAGGAAAGTCGTACTATCAAGAGGGACACAAAAAGTTTGAAGTGAGAAGAACCAAGTGTAAAAATTCCCTTTCCCAGGCCAAATACATTTTCCAGAGCCAAATCATCAAAGTTGTCCGATCCATCGAACAAGTCCATCGGACTCCGGTACCTTTGCCACTCTGGGTCGTCGGACTTGTCCGACGGATGATATGAGGAAAGTTCGATGTCTCAGATTTTTTCATCAGACTCCAGTTTCTCTGCCCCCTATGCCGTCGGACATGTCCGATGGTCGACTTGTCCGAGGGATCGGGCAAGTCCATCGGACTCCAGTACCTTCGCCACCTTGATTCATTGGACGTGTCCGATGCCCATCGGACTTGTCCCACACAGATTTGAGAAATTGGCTCTTCAACGACTCCTTTTCCCATTGGGCTATAAATAGACCTCCCCCTCGCACTTTGGTCGGTTGGTCATTTTATTCCACTCAAAAACACTCTCAAGCTCACTTTGCTCTCCCCCACTCTCCTCCCTTGCTTCCAATTCTTGATTTGTGAAGGGATTGAGAGAAGATTGAAGTGCGCCACCACCTCCAAGCTTTCATCCTCTTGAGCACTTGGTTCAACCTCGTCACCAACAACTCTTGTGTTTGTTACTCTTAGGGATTCATCCCCTAGACGGTTAGAGGTACCCGTAGAGCTCCCAACTTGTGTGGTGTCGCCTCGAGAAGTTTGTATTGACCCCTCCTTTGTGGTGTTCTTAGTGGAAAACCGAGTTTGATCTTTGTGGTCACTTGGAGAGGTTTAGGGTTAAAAGAGACCCGGTCCTTTGTGGATCCCTCAATGGAGATGCAGGCTTCTTTATGGAGCTGAACTTCGGTGAAATATCTCGTGTCTCTCTTGTGCTTAAATTACTTGTCCTTCTTTACTTGCTCTTGTTCTTAAAATTGCTAGTTAGGGTTTGCTTGCAATTTCTTAGGCTTTCTTGTGTAGGTTGCATGCTAGATTAATTCCTTGCTTCTATAGCTTCTCTTAGCTTGTATTTACTTGCTCCTAGCTTGCCTTGCACTAGATTTAAGTTTTAGCCGACCAATCTACTTTTCTATCTTTTGCCATCGGGTAAGTCATCGGACTTTACTCACAATCATCGGATAAGTCCGACACTGCGTAGTTAACTTTTATTATTAAGTAGTTTTCAGGGATAATTGCCTATTCACCCCCCCCCCCTAGTCACTTTTAGTACTCTCGGTGCAAGTAACACGTGCTGCTACTCTAACTGGACGTAGGGGGATACCCCGAACCAGTATAAACCTTGTGTCCTCTTGCATAGCCATTACCGAGCTTAAGCGCGCATCCCCTGAACAAATTCTACTAGCCGGTGATCGAAACACCGACAGTTGGCACGCCAGGAAGGGGGCTTTTGCGCGCTTCGATCGACAACCATCTCCCGGTTCAGATGGCTAGTTTCTCCACCTTCTGGGCTCCCGGCACTAGCATGTTCTTCAGTAGCCTGGAGTTCATCGCCACGACCGAGAAGATGCTGGTGCACGTCAGCTCACCAGCGCCATCGCCGCTTCCAGTCCCAGTGTCTGCCACAAAGGCACCGTGCCAGTAGTGGCCGGAGGACCTGGATCATACGCTGGAATTCGAGGTCGCAGTGGACGGGATGCTAGGGCTTGCCGACGAGTCGCTCCCGGACCCCATCGCAGCAGTCACAGCCGACGCCACCGAGGCGATGCAGGCTATTTGGAGCCTGCGAGACTTAGAGTCTCCGGCCACTCCACACCACCAACCAACTACAGCGACTAGCTGCAGTACCACCTGAGCGCTACCTAGGCCCTACGCCGACCCAGGATGACCTCCGATGCGTAGCGTTCGCTCTTGCGAACATCCACGAACAGCTCCTTAGGGGTGAGCCCATCCTCTCAGGCCTCCTCAACAAAAACCCTTTTGAGGGCCTGTCGTACGGTTTGCATAACGCCGCGCGGGAATTCAGGGACCTCATCCTTTCCCAGGACGTCTCCATAACCGCGAACCATGAATTCGTAGGCGTGATCAAACGCCCTGATGATTCTCTCTTCGACCTCCTCGACATGGGGTCCTAGGGGGACTTTGAATCCGACTGTGACAGCTGCATGGGGAGCCACGACCCCCTACGCGAATGTCACATGGTGCTACTAGCACCCAAGCCAAACACGGGGGCTGCTGGAACCTCAGCGGCTGGGGCGGCAGCAAGCCTAGAACCCATGCTTCGGCAAACCCGGGTGCGAGCGCTGTAGTGAGGGAGACCCTCATTAACGTGCCCATCACTCCAGCCGGAGGACCTTAGGTCGAAACCCACCCGGATGACCCTAAGCAACAGCTGAGGGCGAGACGGGCGGAGTTGGAGGAGGCTCGGCGTCAACTAGAGAACAAGAAGGCAAAGATAGACCACGAGCTAGCGCGTCCGGGCGCTGGTGGACATGCCCGAAAAGTGGCTCGTGATGTCCATCAGCACATCATCAACGATGACCAGGGATCCCCGCAATTTGCTCGTGCATGGCAAAACATCGCAGCCGCTGCGAAGCTTCTTGAGACTCTCCCCGAGCCCGTGACGCCCGAAGCCTAGCAGACGAAGCGGGAAGTTGCGGCTCTGCCTACCAAGGCCGTCGAACTCCAAGCCGAGAGCTTGTTGCGGCATGTTGCTCAGTCCAGTCAGCAAATCACCACCTCTCGACGAGCCGAAGGAGGCAGCATCATGGGGTCACAGCAACCTACGGTCCAGCAGGCGGCCCCAGCTGGGGGCACACCCAAAAAAGCCTCGATCCACGACCGGGCTGGCCCTAACCGTGACGCCCGCTTATCCCTCAAAGCGTGCTGACTCGAGAAGGAACGGCTAATAAAAGAAAGGGGTCCTCAGCCGCGCCATGGCGGATGGTATGACTACAGCAACGAGGAAAGGAACCGAAGCTCGAGCCCGCCGGGCCACGGGTCTTCAGCTCACGTATCCGCAGCGCCAAATTTCCCCAGTGCTTCCGGGCATCTGTGAGTGTCACCAAGTACACGGGCGAGATGAATCCCGAGCTTTGGCTTGAGGATTACCGCCTCACATGCGATGCAGGGGGAGCGATCGATGACCTTGCCATCATTCGCAACCTGCCGCTGTACCTAGTCGACTCGGCTCGAGCCTGGCTCAAGCACCTTTCCGAGGGTCAGATCTATAACTGGGTTGACCTGAGGGACATCATTGTCGGGAACTTCCAGGGGACCTACGTCCGACTAAGCAACCCCTGGGACCTCAAAAATTGTCGGTAGAAGGCCGGCGAGTCCATCCAAGACTACATCTGGCGCTTCAGTAAGAAGTGCAATGAGTTGCCCAACGTGGGCGACACAGATATTGTCGGAGCCTTCATCTCCGGCACGACGTCGGAGTGGCTCATTCACGAGCTTGGCTGCAAGGGGCCACGCACAACCCGAGAGCTCTTAGATATTGCCACAAGCTTCGCCTTCAATGAAGAGTGCGTGGGAGCGGTTGTTGACGGTC
Source organism: Eleusine indica (assembly GCA_030378355.1). NCBI lineage: Eukaryota > Viridiplantae > Streptophyta > Magnoliopsida > Poales > Poaceae > Eleusine > Eleusine indica. The sequence goes on from CM059494.1 coordinate 60,140,906, forward strand.
GTTAAATACCAATTTCAACTGTCAATATAGCCACAAATAAGGGAAGACTTAGCATTTCATACACGCATGTTAGCAGAGAATATATATAAAAGGAGTGGAGAAATGGAGCAAGATCTATGAAAGCACACCTCCGGCCAATCAGAGCTCGCCAACGGGGATTCCCACGGATCAAATGGTCCACCTACAGTACCAAACCGATATACAGAAGGCCTAAGCCGCGGAGGAGTCAAGGGGGCCACCCATCAGTATGCCCGAACAGCCGGGGGCCACTGGGCCCCACCCCTGTTCGACCGAACAGCCTAGTTCGGCCAAATAAGGAGTGGGCCTAATAGGATCCATCTTCCTATGGCGGTTTCCCACCGACTCTTTAAAGGCGGTTGTCCCCCTTAGGGCAGGAGTTACCGACCTCAGAACCGCCTTTGGACCCCTATATAAGGAGGGGAGTGCCTCCACTCTCAACACATACCAAGAAGAATCCATTCTCTAGCATTATATTTAGTCTCTAGGTCCTAGTGGAGTTTAGGAGAGAGGAGAGCTACCTTGAGGTTCTCAACCTAGTCTTGGAGAGCTTTCGGGTTAGTTCTACTCTAGTGCTCTCTTGTAAGACTTATTCTTTTTATTAATATTATTATGTTCTTTATTCCTTATGCCTTATCTTTATACTAGTGTGATAGTCATGTGCTTTGTATATGGTTATTGCCTAGTCATGTTAGGTTATTATACGCTTCACATATCTGTGTTAGTGAATCTTTGTCCTTATACTCATGCAATGCATGTTGTGGATAGACATGCTTTAGTCCATGACTTGTTAATCTGTACGGTTAGATTTATGTGTGTTATAGCCTGTAGCTTGTTAATCCATAGGGTTAAAGCTATGCATGTCCTATCCCTTTACTTGTTGATCCATAGGGTCAGAGTTATGCATGTTATAGTACTTGACTTGTTGATCCGTTGGATCAAGGTTAGGTATACTCTTATTCATGACTTGGTGATTTGAATGGTCAAAGTCCCCTGGGGATTAAGAGTATTATTTAGCAATGAAAGCGTGGTGCTTAGATTGGTAAATGGTCATGAGTATTTGTTTGCCCCAAGGAACATGACTGAATTTAGGACTGGCATTGATAGCCCTAGTGTCACGTGTCCTAGTGTACGGTTAACCTGTAGACAGTGGCAGCCCTGTTGTGCTTAATCCTCCCTGTTCTGGCTTAACATAGAACCTAGGCTTGTATGTGTTGCGTGTATTTAACCTATAGACAGGAATATAGAAGTACATAATGATCTAGCTTGACTCCTCTTTAACCCACTTAACTTAGGCTTTGTGTTAATGTTAGGTTGGATTGTTCTGTGTGTGACCTACCCATATCATTATTATCTCTTGACCGTCGCCTTCCCTTGGGAGAACTATAAATGACAACCATTAGAGTAATCCAGTGGTGAAATGCTACAACAGGATGTCCTTACGCTTGCGGATTTAACTTGCCCATACTAACCATCTGTTGAGTTCTACAAACAAGTAGTTCTGGCGCCTTGTTCAGGTCTATTTATTTGGTGTGACTTAGCAGATGTCAACAACGGTCCTCAACTGCACTCTAGAGAGCAAGGGCAAGGGCAACCGGGAAAAGGGTGCCGGCGAAGGCGCCCCCGACCTCAAGCTCAAGGATAAGTTCGATGGGCTTGAGCTCAAGCACATCCCACGACGCCTCAATGAGGCAAGCGACGCGTTGGCAAAGATGGCATCCACTCGGGAGCTGAACCCACCAGGAGTCTTCGCCAACGACCAGAACCAACCCTCGGTTCGACCCAGGGAGTCCGTGAAACTCGACAAAGAGTCGAACAATCCCATGGAACTCAACCAACGGTCGAGCGAAGCGGACCCAGGGGTTGGCCAAGCCTCGACCCCGTAGGAGGCCAAAATCATGGAGATCGATCGACCGAACAACCCGATCGACCTAGACGACCAGCAAGTCGACATCGAGGTCGAGCGAGTCGATCCTTCAGTTGAATGGGCCGTGCTCCGAGAGGACTGGTGAGTTCCGTATATCGAGTACCTTGCCCGTGGCACAGTCCCTGCCGACGGGACCAAAGCCAAGCGGCTCTATCAACACGCCAAGTCTTTTGTCCTGATCGATGGAGAACTCTACAAGAGCAGCATCATGAAAGTCATGCAATGTTGCATCCCTATCAGCAATGGTATCCATCTCCTCATCGACATCCATAGGGGGGGGGTCTATGGTCATCACGCCGTGCCTCGAACCCTCATGGGCAAAGCGTTTCGCCAGGTCTTTTACTGGCCGACTGCCGTGGGGGACGCCGCCCACATAGTCAAAACCTACAAGGGTTGCCAATACTACGCATGCTAGATGCTTCTGCCAGCTCAGCCTCACCAAACCATCCCTCTTACATGGTCTTTCGCAGTCTAGAGACTGGACCTGGTCGGGCCACTCAAAAAGGCGCCCGAGGGCTACACCCACTTACTTGTCGCAGTCGTCAAGTTCACCAAGTGGATCAAAGCATGCCCACTCATCAAGATCCGATTCGAGGAGGCGGTTGAATTCTTCTTCGACATCATCCACCAATTCAGTGTACCGAACTCCATAATCACGGATAATGACACGTAATTCACACAGAAGAAATTCTTCAAGTTCTGCGATCAGTACCACATCCGGGTTGACTGGGCCGTTGTCGCCCATCCTAGGACGAACGGCTAGGTCGAGCAAGCGAATGGCATGATACTCCAGGGGTTGAAGCCCCGAATCTTCAACCCTACCACGATTTTCAACCGCCTGAAGCAATTCAGCGGTCGATGGGCAGCCGAGCTCCACGTCGTGCTCTAGAGCCTCCGCATGACCTAGAGTCAAGCTACCGGTTTCACACCGTTCTTCATGGTGTACGGATCCAAAAAAATTTAGCCCTCGGACCTCGACTACGGCGTGCCGCGAGTACAAGCCTACGCTGAGCAAGGCAACAAAGCAACTCTCGAGGACGCAACGGACAAAATAGACGAAGCCCGAGACCTCGTGCTCTTACACTCGGCCAAATACCAGCAAGCCCTTCGTTGGTACCACGACCAAAACGTAAGAGACAAAGGCCTACTGGTCGATGATCTCGTTTTATACAGAGTCCAAGACAGCAGAGGTCAAAATAAGCTTTCGCCGCCCTCGGAAGGGCCATACTCATCTCTCGAGTGATCCGACATGGCACCTACAAGGGCGAAGAATTCAAGAACGCATGGAACATCTCACAACTATGTAAATTCGACCCCTAGAGGTTCTTTTAGTTCAATTTCAATACATGTCCCCTACTCTTTAGTGACCCTCGACCCTTCCCAGGGGTTGAGCATCACTCGGGGGCTAGGAGGCACACGACACCTTACATTTTTTTTTCTAAAAAATTGCTAAGTCCAATCTCTTGGCCTCGAGCCTCAATGCGGCGGCGAGCAAAGTAAGTCACGAACAAAGAGGTTCAAATTTGACTCGATTGGACAGCGCAACATCGTGCCAGCCACAGCGGCCATGACAACGGTAATCATCGACGAGACAAAACCTCAAAAGGCTCGGGGGCTCGAACTTTGCAATTTGAGTGGAATAGGAATTAAAATTGCTTAAGGCCACCGCAGGCCGACAAAATCCAACAAGCACACAAATTCGAACTTAAACTATTACATGACTGTGGGCATGATGACCCATTGTGCAAGCAAACAACAAACTCAAAAGACAATCACTGACTAATTCCCCTCGTCTATCTTGGGGAATGTTTCCTCTTTAGACTTTGTAGCCAGGAAGTCTGTGTGGCGCTCAGAATCGTCACGGATCCGGGCCATCTCCCCAGGAGTATGCTCGAGTTATTCGAGTCTCAAGGCCTTGTAATCCACCTCCACGAAGTGCGTATCGAGCATGACAAATACGGTACGTAAGCCGAAGCGCATCCTACGCTTGATCCGTTCATGGCCTGAGGACATCAAATCCCCGACCTACTACGCCAGTGAGGTGCTAGGATGCAGGGGGCCTGGAGCTCTCGAGCCGCCCTTCCTAGCTCAGCGCATAGCCTATCCTTCTTCGCGACCTCCCGACTAAGGGCCTCCTCAGCCTTGGCCAGCTTCTCCCCCGGCACTGCACATGCCAGCAAAGTCGATGAAGAATGGTGCAGGGACATCCAACGACAAGCACGATATAGAGGAAGAACCTTTACCTTCTCCGCTCTTACGGGCCTCCTGCAGCTACGCCAGATGTGCAGCCGCGGCATCAGCCGAAACCTTGGCCGCTGCCATGGCCTCATCATGCCGCGACTTCTCTAGGCGCAGTGACTCCTCGAGCCTCTGCATCGCCTCAGCACCAGCTGTCACCTTTGCCAAGGTGTCGTCATGATCCTTCTGAGCAGTGGTGAGCGCCAGCTCCATTTGGCCGACACGATTGTCACACTCCTCTTTCGAGTCCTACAGATTGAAAAACTCTGTTTGGAGCTCAGACTCGCGGTCCTCCACGTCCTTCAAACTCGTTTCGAGCTCCACCACATGGTCCTTCACTACCTTCAGCTCGAGGCGAGTGTCGCAAAGATCGGCGAGGATCACTTTGCCCTCCTCTCCAACAAAACAAGGGGTGAATGCCGGTGACTATAGGTCTCGCCATGTCTATAGCAAAACAAGGGGCAGGCATGATGGAATACGTGGCGGTGGTCACTTGACCGTCGTCTCCGCACCAGTTGGCATCCGGCCCCTTGTCAAATCAATGTCCGCACCGGGCGCGGCCACCAAGACAGCCTAAGCAACCACCGTAGAGGAGGATCCGGGGGTCATCTGGACAACCGTGCCGGGTGCCACCACCGGGACACCGTTGGAGTACATCGCGGAATGATGCCCCTAGCCTGCTTGGGTGGCCACGTTGGAGTCGACCGTCCCACCGGATGGGATGATGGCGCCTGGGGCATCCGCCTTTCTACTTGCCTCGTGCATCTTCGCCGCGGCATCGAGTCAAAGCATCTTGCTCGCTGTGAAAGGGCCAGGGTTGCATCTCTTCGCGACGGTCTGACGCTTTGCCTTGGGCGCATCACCCACTGACCCCACGTCATGCCCTCGTTTCTCCGAAGCAGGAGCAGACGGGACGATCTCCGACACCACCCCCGTGGGAGGAGCTAGGGCCACCTGCTCTGCGGATAGCCATCCACTATCTTCTTTGCCCCCAGCCGACTCGTTCGGCCTCGGGGCTGCTCCTCCTCGCTCCCGCCTCTAGCCGGCTCCGTTGCCATGCTGTCCCGATCGACTTGGTTGATTGTAGCGCGGGGCTCGACCGAACCTTCCACCTCCGCTGACACGACCCCCTGGGATCCCGATGCGGGCAACCCAATAGGATTCGGGGCCGTCGGCACCTCGGAGCTCGAAGTCGAGCCCTTGTCGAAAGGAGCGACGCACAGCGCCGCAACCAGCCCCGCGTCGACGACATCATCACCGCCCTCGTCTTCTCCATCACTTGCTATGCGCTCATCCTACTCCTTGCCGCTGTCAGACTCAGCATCATCTTTGTCTGTCGAGGCTATGGACTCAGTGTCCGTTGCCTCGCCCCTGTCACAACGCCATGCTTTTTCCTTCTCGCACTCCAGCTTCCTCTGAAACTTCCCATCCTGGACGCTCTGTTTCTGCTTCTTAACATCCCGGAGCTCCACCTCGTGAAAGCGGTTCGCTGTCCTCAGGGAGCTTCGGAGCCTGGCGACACACATGACCGTCAGGTCGGAGTGCGCTCAAGAAACGGGGACAAAGCCTCAGGTTAGGAAGAAGTCGACCATAAAACAGATCACCGAGAGTGGCTGGATTTTCCAATTACAAAAAGCAACAATAGCGACGATACTTACCACGTCAACTGCTCCCTCAGAGGGGATCATGGGCGGACAGCCTCGAATCGACCAAGAGTCGTCCATGTGCAGCAAGACCATCCTGATACCTCTCACCACTTCGCAGCGATCGGTCAGCTTTTCTACGACCGTGACGGCGCCGACGATCGCACACTCCGCCAGACCAACCTGGAACATAGGGAGGGGCAAGCCGTGAGCAGGACAAAACGATGTTGAAACCACCACCCTGTGACACCGACGCCGGTAAGGCCATTCTCCTTCAACTGTTGGATGGCTCGAATGGCGTAGTCGATGAACTTTTGATCCTTCCGCATCACGCCCCAGCTCCAGAACACTAGCGCCTCCCGGATCGACCGACCAGTAAAGTCCGGGAAGGGGCGCGCTGCGTCGTTGCGCAGGTAGAACATTCTTGATTAGCCGGGGACTACAGCACCCGAGGGCAACAAGGCGCGCCCCATCATCGGCCCACTTCATGAAGAGGGAAGGGGAGAAGAAGTACTTCCAAACCTTGAAGTTAGGTTTGATCCCCAAGAAGCCCTCGCATAACGTGATGAACAATGCGATGTGCACGACCCCGTTGCGATTGAAATGTTGTAGCTCGATCTCGTAGTACTTCTGCAGTCCGCGAAGGAAGTCCCCCCCCCCAGCATGCCGACCCCCCTCTCATGGAATGACATGAGCGAGACGACGTAGCCCCACGGCGGGTTCAACGTCGTATCATTCTCCGGCACAATCCACTCGACGGTGTCGGTGAGAGGCCTAAGGAAGCCAGCCCCCACTAGGTCCTCCTTCTCCGACAGCTTCACCGACGAGCGATCCCACGCGTTTCTGTCTAGTTGGGCCATGCTTGCAACCGGGAGGGCAGCGAAGGCAGCAAGAACAAAGGCGGTGACGAAGACTTACTATGCGCTCAAGAACCAGGGAGAGGAAGGCACGGACGTAGAGCAAGAGGAGGAAGAAAGGGGAAGAAGAAGTTGTAGCCTCTGTTATATAGGCAACCTGCCCAAGAGCCCTGCTCCAACTTGACTGCGAGACCCGGCCACGACCTGCCTGAGGTAAATATCTTAACTCCCCGCTGCGCAGCACACGACTAAGATTTCGCCATGTCTCCCTATTCAACTCATGCCCCATATGACCCCGCGACTTCCGTCACGCCGAATGGCTCCACGACGGCACGGGCCCACTAACCACATTACTCGGACAAGAAAGGCACACCCATGATTGCCACATCATGGAAGACGGAGCGACTCCACGCTTCATTATGTCCACCATGATGCATGCGCAAGGTAAGCACGCCGTCCTTTTCTCGGGCAGTGGTGAAGCGGTTCAAAACCATTCGGAATTCCCACACCGAGCTTCAAAATTCGAACATGGAGAAAATGGATATAATCGTCCAAACTCCCACACTCCCTTCACTCAAAAATCTCTTATAGAAACCTTGCATGTATGGGCGCGGGGGTGGGTCAACCCCAAATGGCCCCTGGTAACTATGTCTTGCACCAACGACTCGATCGACCCCCCCTAGGTCCGGCTGATGTTGACTCAGAAAGGAGCACGACCGGCAGCGATTCGATCGACCCAGGCAAGGGTTGACCAGCTCAGGTAAGGACGGATAAGAGGCCAAAAACTGCCTCGATGGCCCAATAGTACCAGGGTTCTAAGGCTGGCCCCGCGAACGGGTTCAACAACCGCCTAGTGTGCGACATAGAGTGAGTGGTGCAAGAGATGGGCACACTTAGCGGCCAATACCCTGACCCCGGTGGGTCGAGGGCATCGCGGAGCTATATTTGAGTCCCGTTCTGGGTCGTCTTCTGGTATCTCCCCGAAGAGAGGCAACTAGCCACCACGACCCATCGAACAGTCGTGGCAACTAGTCGAGTAAAAAAAACGGATTTATGAAGTTGACTACCAGCTCATTCGTTGGGACCTCGTCGACGGGAAACTAGGGGTTTCACTCTAACGAAGACGATAATAGCTCAACGAGCACCATGTTTCAGCCCTCGAGGCAAAAGCGTGGCTCGACTCTATCCTCCGCCTCGCGAACAAGGCGTGGAAGGAGAAAACGATAAAGACAAAATGGTCGGTCGACTAGTCTAACAGCACCGAGCGGGGACTCAAGGATCGGCATTGCCAACGGAAATCCAATGACGGGGTTGCACTACATATCTTTGTAGTCGCAACCATCAAGGATCGATCCATACAAAAGTCTCTTACAAACACGTATTCACAATTCGTGAGTACAAGAAAGAGAAAAATACAAATTGACCCGGTTGGCTTGCTACAAAGAGGGATGGTACCCGCACCTCAGTGGGTACATACAATGTAAAGCATCTGTAAGCTTCATCGTCGCCGAAAAGATGCCCTCATTTGAGGCTGCGGTATCCTTCGGACCAACGAAGCAAGCTGATTGCCCACACCTTGGGGATGCGGGTGCTGCTGGCCCCAGGGACTAAGGTCCCCAACATGAACAAGAGGGCTGGTGCGGCACCTCTTCTTGCCCTTGTTCTTATTGACGTTGTCTAAGATGCATAGAGGGATAGCTAAGAAACCATCTTGGCTTCCCATAAGAGGGCCCCTTACTTCACACCCACTCTTGACAAACGGCAGGGATTATAGAGGTCAGACCGGTCCTCCCACCACCGTCGCCTTGGCGGCTGGCCTTGACGACAACATCTTCATGAGACGTCAGACTACTTGTCACACCTGGTTTATAAAGACCAAACCAAGTGTCACCCCCATGTGCTTAGTGTTCACTTAAATATGATTACTCCTTTTCTTATCCATCGCTTAAGGGATTAGGAGTATTGTTCTAGAGATGTAAGTGTGGTGCTTAGATCAATAGAATGCGTTATTTATCGTGTAGAGCAAGGATTGGTAAAGGTGGGTAGTAAGTGGTGATAGCCCTACCTGTCCTTTAAAACCCCCACATTCGGCTATGCAATAGGCTCTTGACCGGAATCGTACTGTGGATGCAGTGGAAAACCGGATGCCCAGGGTGTAATGATCTGATCATCTTGCATTGTCAGTGTATCTATATAAAAGTATATAATATAGACTATGTAACTATATGAAAACAACATAGGAACTTAGCTCTTTCTTTATCCTTCTCCACTAGACTAATATTTATCTAACTTGAGTATGCTATTTGTGTGTCCACTACTATGTTCATCTTTATTCTTACCCCTGTGAGGACTTTGTCTCATAATCCAATGTGCAAATATCTATAATATGGTAATTACTCTGATCAATCATATGCCTTCCTTTAGGATAGAACAAATACGATACTCTGAATACTTTCGGGTGAAATGTTACAACGGTATTCTCCATGCGCTTGCGGACTCTCTGTATTCATTAAAGATTACCAGTAGACATTTCTGGCTTCGTTGCTAATGAAACTTAGTGACGACGTTAAGAAATGTCAACACTCAGCAAGTGTAGGAAATATATGACATGCAAGCTTAAATCAAGAAAGGCTGACTCAGAGGTTTATTTGCATAAATGACAACTACACATATGACCATTTGAAAAGCAGTCCTATTACTAGGTGTTCCGTTTCCCAAGTAATATCATAAAGTCCAGCACTATAAGCATTCCCTACTTATAGAAATATCTGCGGGTTATACCACCCGAAACCATAATCCTGCTACTACTTATCCAACACGTAGCCAAAACCAACCTCTGATCATCGCTACAGCTTACCTAGCATGTAGCCCAATTCCAAATCTTTATCCCTGCTACAGCTTACCCAGCATGTAGCTCAAACCATTCCATCCATAGCCCACATGTGTTTTAATCATGTGAGGTGTCCATGCGCTCATGACCGTGAGCACGACTGTTATAACAGTTTTAACTCTGCAGAGGTGCACAACTTTACCCACTGGTTGGTGATTCCGTCACCCGTTGTTGAGTAAAGTCTCCCTGTTACCCGAATCACACTGCCTTTGGTGTGAAGGCCAGGAGATCACCACGAAGTCTTTCCAAGAGCTTTTCGGCCTGTCAAAGTGCCCATGCTAAGGTTTCACCGCTGTGGAAGTAAACCCTTCCTACAGAAGCCCCCTCTAGCGCCTTGGCTACGAGTACACCCTCCGTCACCTGAGGTCCGGAAGTAAACCCTTAACCGTCCCCCTTTCCTTGAATACCCGCAGACTGGAAAAACATCTCACTACTGAACCAAGCCTACCTATTTCAGCCTTGTGCTTTACGCTATAGACATGGTTAACACGCTCCACGAGCTGATCCTAAGATTCTAGAATAGGTATAGGCACTATCTCACTCCTCGTGCACGACGGCACCATACCAAACCAAACCAGCCTATCCAGATTCCGAGTCCCACTATGACCATTATCATCATTAGCATCATCTCATAGTAATCTTAGTCATTGTTGAGTCTCATACTGGTTATATTCATTAACAAGATTTCAACCATTCCCAAATGACTGTGACTAAACGTGACGTACCCATCCTAAAGTACTTCCCAAACCCGGGGCGACAAAGGAATAATATGGAAGGATAAGCACATAGGATTCAAATTAACTATTTGCATGTTTATAAAACATTTTTAAAACAAAGGATCAATATGGTCAACAGACACTTGCCTCTTTCCAAGACTTGCTGTTGCTCAGAGTCTTCAAACTCGAGGTTCTTGAAATTCTCGGACTACTGGCGCTCTACACGTCGATTGCATCAAAAAGCAAACAATACATATAAAAAATAAAAAAATAGTATACCAAACAATAGTACAAGTCTACAAACTCAATACGATGGGATTCTACTTGTTCCTACGATCGTGTGAGCGCAAGAATCGCTAAAATCGGAGCTACGGGTAAAAAGTTATGTTAGTTTAAAAATCTAGGGACTAATCTATAAATAGGCCAGAAAGTTTCTAGGGACTAAAATGTAATTATGAAAAAGTATAGGGGACTCGGTGTAAAGTGTTAAGGGCTAAACTATAATTATCCTAAAGTTTAGGGGTCTAAGTGTAAAACTATAGGACTTAAATATTAATTAAAGTAAAGACGAGGGCTAATATGTAAATCTACCATATTCTGGGGATTTTCGAATTAAAATAAATAGGAAAACAGGTGGACTCGGTCTACGGATCTTGTAGACCGATTATGGGCTTCGGCCCATAGTCCACGGTGGACTAAAAGGCTCTAAGACGTTCATTGCGAGATGAGTGGCTCTAGGGGGGGGGGGGGGCTCGGGCTGCAGGCTGCCGGTGACAGGAGGCACGACGGCGCCATTGCTGCCGACGGTCTATGTCTACAGGAGCTCAATCGCGATGCCGAGGATAGCAGACGAAGGAGGAGCTTGGCGCGGTGCTCACCAGGAGCTCGCGCAGGGGAGGGGAGGCTGGAGGAGGGCGGGCGAGGAGGGCTTGCGGCGGCGGAGCTTCGACGGTGACGCTCGGCAACGGCAAGCGCAAAGCAGGGGCTCGGGGGCGGGGCGAGTTGCGAGAAGAGGCCGGGGCACCTATTTATAGCAGCGGGGGGGGGGGGGGGGGGGGGGGGACGACGAGAGCACGCGGAACTCATGACCTTGGCGGGTAGCGCGCCATTACTCCGGTGGGCTCGGAGGTCGCTGCGCGGTGGGGGCGACGACGCGATGGCACGGCAGCAAGCGGTGGCCTCGGCGAAGTTACGCGTCGGGCAGTGCCATTGAAGGCGAAGACGACGACGGCGATTGAAGGCGCGCGGGACCGGCGAGGTACGGCGGCGTCGGCGAGCATTGGTGGGCGTGGTGTTCCTGGCGCGACTGGAGGAAGGAGAAGGCGGGGAGGTGGGCTGGTGCGCGGCTGGGCCGAAAGCGCGAGCGGGGTGAGGCGTCGGGTTGGGCCGAGGCCAGGGAAAATAAAAAGGGATATTGCGTTTCTACCCCTAAGCCAGATTTCAATTGTGCTTTTATCCTCTATTTTTCAACTTTGCGATTTTACCCCTACGATTTGGAATGAATGAGCTGTTTGCCTCTGCTGTTAACACCGTTAGTCTAATCCGGATTTCGGATTAAAAAAAATTAAAAAATGAAAACCTCTAGGAAAAAGACTACATTGCCCTCTTCCTATCTTCTCCCTTTCTTCCTCGTCCCACTGAGTCTGACCTGAGCCAGGGGGCGGCGCGAGTCCATCCATGCATGGGCTGCCTCGCGACCAGACGGAGGGAGGATGCCTCGCGGGCGGCAGCGGCAGCAGGAGGCTGTCTCGTGGGCGGGCGGGCACATCCGGCGATAATGCGGGCAGATCCAGCGACGTAGCGGTGGCAGGCTGCCTCGCGGACGGTGGCGGTGGGAGGCTGCCTCGCGGGGAGATCCGGCGACAGGGCGGGCAAATCAGGTGACGGGGTAGTGGGAGGTCGCCTCGCGGGTGGCAGCGGCAGGAGGCCTTGCGGGCGGGCGATAGCAGTGGCGGCAGGAGGGTGTCTCACGGCCGGGCGAGCAGATCCGGCGATCGGGCAGCGCGCTCGGCGTTGGCGCGTGAGCAAGCGGCGCGAGTCCATCCACTCGTGGGCCAAATCCCAACCCGACCCCGTCGTTGCCGAGATCGGCGCTGCGAGGCACGTCTTGTCTCCCTCCGGCGTCGTCGACACCGCCGTCCCCCACTCCTTCTTCCGTCGGCTGGTCACGCCTGTGGCCGAGGCACTGGACCGGAGCGGCATGCCCTTCGTGTGGGTCATGGGCCCCATCGTAAGGGCATTTTGGACTTTTCATCTCACATTTACCACCGTTAAGAGCACATAACTGGACAGGGGTAAAACGTGCCTTCGTTTTAAAATTGCAGGGGTAAAATCGCAAGATTGAAAAATAGAGGGTAAAATTACAATTGGAATCCGGCCCAGGGGTAGAAATACAATAGCCCCAAATAAAAAAGAGAGAGGAAGGGAGAGGTGGGTTGCGGCAGGGGGAGAGAGAGAGGGAGGGAGTTGGACCACGCAGGGAAAAGAGAAGGGGAGAGAGTTCGGCCGTGGGGAGGGTTTTGGCCCAAGAGCACTCACTGGGTTCTTCTCCTTTTATTTTCTATTTCAGGTTTCAAATTCCTAACTAAGCTAATTCGATTCTTATCCAATTTTAACAAAAAAATAATTTTTCACACAATGAAAACCTAATGCATTAATCTAGCATGAATGCAACAAACAAATGTTTTATTATTGTTTTATTGCTAGCACCTTAATTAATTAGGTTAATTTAAATTTTCAAATTTAGGGTGTTACACTACTCCCCGCTGCTCCGTCCTGGGTAAAGACGAGGAGCCCCGGGCTACATGACTTCAAGGCATCATCCTCACCCTCATCCTCACCCTCGTCCCCGTCGCTTGGCGAGCAACCGCACCAAGCAGTCATGCCAACGACGGGACTCGAGCCAAAAGCAAACCAAACAACGCTACCCCAGCAGCAAATCTTTGTGTTGTTAATCCAAAGAGGAAAGGCCTTGACACAAAGTGGGATTAGGGAACACCGCGTCGCACTAGCCTCAAATAGTCGAGCCGCCCCGAGCCGTGGCTTTGGATTCCACCTGACGCACAGTGCGCGGCGGCATGACCGATAATGAGATGCTCTTGCACATCGCACGCCGGGCAGAGATAAAAACTCTGCCGCTCTGGTGGCATCACGGCTCACCTTTTGAGGAAAAGGAGATTCGCTTCGTCGCGAGGCCACTAAAAACAAAACTGCACCTGACTCGTCCCATCCTGGGCCTCCGTATGGCGCCTGGAGCCGCATGGTGGAATCCGAGGGACTCGGGCTTGACAGTGTTCCCGTGATCACCTCTAACGTATAAAGCCAAAGCATGAGTTTTTCAAACTCGCTCTCTAGCTCGGGGGGCTACACCCAACGGGTGCGCTCGCATGCACCCTCCACCGAATAATGACCCACCGAGATTAAGTAGCATCCCCCGAACGACACTACGACTCGCTCGGGGGCTCGAGGGCTACTGTCGGGGGCAAAAACTGGCGGTGCCACGTGGCACCAATTAGGCCTGCTAATCACACACCAACACTACTCGAACCGACTAGTTCACTAGAGCATGGCCAGTACAATACCAGCTTGGCCCCACGAAGGGAGCCTACGCCTAGACTGAATCTCAAAGGGCGGACCCAAAATCACCCCCGCCTCGCTCGGCCCACCGAGGGTCGAGAGTCGTCTTCATCCCGTTTGACCCATCAAGGGTCGAGGGCTACCCCCGTCTCGATCGACCCATTGAGGATCGAAGCAGCGCCAGCCTCGATCAACCCACATAGGGTCGATGTCACCTCGCCTGGCTCGATCCCGGAAGAGGTCAAGTCAGCCACCCTTGCCCCTTGTTCAAGCCAAACACGTTGAGGATAAGGACGCTCGTCTGATCTCTATAACCACTGAACCAATGCTACTCCTGACAACCCTCGTTAGCAGGCCCTGCCCCTGAGATGTGGTAACCCTACGGATCACTAACCGCGCGGGAGTGGCAGGGTGAAGAAAGTTGATTGCACTGCTATGATGAGACGGCTTCCTATTCTAAGCAGGACCGACCAAGCACAATCCAACAAATCGACCCTTGACGGGAGGGTCGAAAGGGGCGATGGTCAACAAAAACATCCATTTAAGAAAGTTTAGCGGAATTTGGCTATTGTGATGTTGTCCTGTTCTCGAAATTCTATACAAATTAGGTTCAGTGGTTAAAAAAGCTATACTACTGTCTCAAGTCTTGAATATGTTTCCCTGCATACAGTTTAAGAGATGAACCCATCTAAAAAAAGCAGCTGTCATGTTTGAGTACTCAAGAAACTTTTTAACCGACTTGAATATGTGTTATGCAAATAAAGATTGTAGAAATGGATAGCCAGGTACACTGGAAAAAGATAAATGAAGAAAAAAATAACATTTAGGAACTAATACCTCACTTTGTAGGACTGTGAAAAAGGCATTTCGAAAACACACGTAGGACTTAATAATGTAGCCAATATCAGTCAAGGAGAAAACCTATTGAAAGTAGAATACAACGTTGTTATGATATTGCACTTGAAAATTGAGAATGCATTATCAGTGTCATACTTTAGGCATGAGTCATCTGTGTTATATAATCGAATTACATATAACCGTGGTATGAATTAAGAAATGATTCTGTTACATATAACTGGATGTGACAAAAACAATTATTGCCATAAGTAGTGAAAAGTTGAGTAAATGCAGATTATATCAATCTTGTCTATTTCAGTAATTGAGCTTGAAATTGCTCCTCGATAAATTTTAGTTGGAAGTTATAATAAACCTTCATCAGAGTTGAGCTTCTACTTTACCAAGTACATGAGGAGTAAATGAACTTTAGGCAACACTTAGATTTCAGATTTAAGACTTGTTTTCTGAAGATTTGAATTTAACACTTATCAACTGAAGTACAAAATTTCTTGGGCAATCAATCAAACAGTTTGTGGGCATTGCTACACATGTGAGGGACAGAAATGCACCAACCTCAGTATGGCATCACACAACTGGTTTAGGGGGGTGGTGTTGTTTCAGTAGTTGCAGTTACTTCACCGCTTATCAGAATGGCACTCCACACTTCTCTAATAGCTTGAATACCCAACACATGTTGCATGTGATGTCGTGGTTCACCGTATGCATCCAGCAGTCGGCGTGATTTACGATCTTATCCAACCGACATGTTTTCTTCGGAATAGTGAACAAAGATTTGACAAACGGAGCGACAACCGGGCGTGCTCGATGGATTGGGGTTGCTGGGGGAGGCCACGCTCGATGGTGTGGGGCAGCTGGGGTGTGTTCGATGAGGCAGCGAAAATGATGCCAGAGGCAGGCGGCTTCATCAAAGTTGAGCATGCCGAACCAGAGAAGACGGCGGCCAGGCAGCAAAGTGCGCCCTGGAGGCGGAATGCGGCAGGGGAGTCGCCGGGAGGATGAAGAGGATCGATGTGAGGAGACAAAGAAGTGGTGGGAGGACCTCATTTCAATACTTCGTGATTCAACTCTTCTAAAAGGACCTAGACGGAAATGTTGGATGGAGCAATCCGATGGTTGATATGATTTGCTGGAATGATCGAACGGTTAAAAGTCGACGTGGCGTGACTCTTTTTTGAGAGAACGCACGTGTTTTAATATATTAAAATAAGATAGGGATCGTATAGACTTGTATATAGTGGATATATATGATGTATAGTATATACGTATGCCCATCTGCAAGCATAAATATGGATGAGAACCAACAAATATATAACAATCAAAAATAAATTAGTAGACGGAGGATATGTTAGAGTCTTAGAGATGATGATGCAACATGCTCAACTAATCTCTCTGAATTTTGAGTCTATTGTCATTCGAATTTTGCCTCTAAATTTTGAGTCTATTGTCATCCGAATTTTGTCTTTGATGCTCTTTTCTTTGATCTTCTCCATCTCCCTCTTAGCTGCCTGTTCCTTTCGATCTCTCCTCCCTTTTACTTTGTCGATTTCTCTCTTATTCGTCTTCACCTATCTGCTTTTTGATGTGCAGAACTTTGGGACCTCCTATTCTCTTCTCGATATCGTCCAGTTTTCTTCTTGTTTTGGTTTTTCGCCTGTGTTGTGACCGACGGTTTATAATAAAAATTTACGCTAAATTTCTGTTTTGTCAAGTCAGCAATAAAACAGAGCCAACAAAGTCCACAACTA
This sequence comes from Eleusine indica, assembly GCA_030378355.1. Classification (NCBI taxonomy): domain Eukaryota; kingdom Viridiplantae; phylum Streptophyta; class Magnoliopsida; order Poales; family Poaceae; genus Eleusine; species Eleusine indica. The sequence continues at coordinate 60,157,374 of CM059494.1, forward strand.
CATGGCCTCTGAAAACTACTCAAACGGGCTGCACAATCACACGTGACCTAGTCCATATATTGTGCAGATCCGGTCCCGTAAACAAAAAGGGTCTGTTAGAGCACCCGCAGCATTCCGCAGAACCATACGAGCACTGTTCGGTTCAAGTTTTAACGGTGCGGTGCCTCCAACGTGTGTGGGTTTGCACACAAAATAATTATTTTCTCGGTTGGATTGATGTGGGAGAAGTCAATTTCTGTCGTATGTTGCTAATTCTGTGCAAGTAAATAATATTTTATTTGGTTGGTTCGGCTTAGATCGAACCATATTCACGGGAGTACAGATCCTCTGCAGTTGTGCATTAGCATTAACAGTGGCTGACATGTGGACCCGCTGACTAGATGGCCCACATGTCAGCCTCTGTTAATGCTAATATTAATGCACAACTACAGAGGATTTGGTTCCTATTCACGGTACGCTTTTCATCCCTGACATCTATGGTTCGGTTGTCACGACGTTGTTGGTTCGATTTTTCTCGCCCCTGATTCGCTCTTCCTCAACGTTGTGCGTGCTCTTAATTAGTATGTGGACTTGGTCCACTGGTTTTGGACTCTTTGTCTTGTATCTGTACTAGTTTTATGGTAGCGGTTGGATCAGAATCTAAAGACCATAAAATTTGACAGAAGGTTTTGCCAAATTTCAATCACGTGATGACTCCTTTTATGGTTGACGCATGGCGGTCGAGATCCCTTTGGGCCGCTTTTTAGGATTTATAAAGAGGCTGCATTTGAGGAGAGAAAAGTCTTATTTGTCTTCCTCGACTTGTCGAGTGTCGCATTTTGATTTTCTCATCTTATTTGTGCATGACCCAATATTTTCTCCCCCTTTGGCAATGAACTCATCAAAGAAGCAAAAGAACAAGCATGAATGCATGAAAATGCAAACCTAGGGAGCTTCAATAATTATGCCAACAAGCATTTAACCTGCTAATCATAAATATAGAGCTATCAAATATAAATGCAATAGCTCAAAGTCATACAAAGACCAAAAATAGATAGTAAGGCATAAACACCAAGAGCTATACATGCTAAGCAAAAAGATTGACTAGCTGAGATAGAATCAAATTTGCTCATCTTGAGAATAGTTGCCACCACATGTATAAGTACTCCCACCTAAGGCAAAACAGGCATCAAGTGAATCAAAAGAAACTAGCCAGTCTCAATCTCAACCAGGGCAACAAGTATTCACAGAAAATAAATTCTACAAATGCTCACATATGCAACAAAGACTCAATAGGGAGATAAAAGGACATTATTATTAGTTGATCCTCACGTAACTCCTAATCCATGCAGAGGGTCACACGACTGGGTACGGCAAACACCTCGAGGCTTCGAAGCACACTTTTTTGGATTTAGAATTTTTATTTAACTTCTAATCCATGCGGAGGGTTGCACGACTGGGTACGGCAAACACTCCGAGGCTTAGAAGCACAATTTTTCATTTGATAAACTTAACTTGCAAATGAAAAGCAGAAATTTGAACGTGCCTTTGCGGCAAAAAGAACAAACGTTCCCATAATGTCTCATCATGAACTAAACATTTGCAAAGCCACATTTCGCAAACATAAGGTGCGAAAGCCAAGACATCCTATAGACTAGCCTTAATACAAGTTTTGGCAAGGATAAAAGCAACTATTCACATGATGAGCAAGATTTAGCAAGATTAGTTCATAAGGTTCACAAAAAGCCAAGTTTCCCTTTAAGATTAGCAAGTTGCTCAAAAAGAGTCTATAACAGGCCATCTAGAAAATCTAAGCATGAGAGATTGCTATCATATCCACACAACTTTGTTCAAGCTCAATCATAGCAATGAAAAATGCAAGAAAACATAAAGGTAAAGCTCATCTACAAATGCATAAATGGTACCAAAGGGAAAATGTAAGATACATATATACAAAAGAGATCAACTCCAAGGTAAAAGAGCAACTCCCCCTCAAATGGTACAAGAGGGATGGCAAGCATAAATCTCCAAATCATCAAACCACACGAGCAACTAATCTCAAAGCTTCAATACAGAACAACTCCCCCTTAACCAAGCCAGTCTCCCCCTCAACAAAACAAATGAAGAATCAATTGAAAAGAGGGCAACAAGACTATAGAAAATGCGCAACTCATGACTTGTGAAAAGTAGAAGCACAAATCTCAAGAGGAAAGCACATATGCAATTTTTGCAAAGCATGAGAAGATATAGTATTGGTCACATTGGGTAACATGAAACTATGATCGAAGAGACCAGAGTATACAAAGCTAACAAGACACAAGATAAGTGAATCATGATATACACATGCTAGTTAGGAAAGGATCCCAATAAGAGTGATCTAGGGTAAAAGAGAGAACTAAAACATGATACAAGATATACATTCCAAGATGATAAAGTAAGCACATGAACAAGTACCTCACACCACAAGTAATGTACATGAATGTAAAAAGGTGAGTGTATGAGAAAGCTCATAAAATAGATGAAGACATACAAGCCTCTTAGAGGTCATGAAAAAGGGTACGAAGAACCATCACATCTCAATCATTCAAAAGATCAAGATCCATCATCCTCAGGTTCTCCGTCCTCCACCTACTACCTACAAAAAACGAGAAGGAAAGATCGATGGCTCGGTGCTGGGGCTACACAGAAAACTTTTGAGGATCTAGCACTTCATCATACGACCTGCAGAAGTCATCACAGTTCTTTGCACATCACCATTCGGACGCATGGTATGAGGACCACGATGGGGAAAGCGTGGACCATGAAGGCGTCTCGAGTCAAATCTTGCGTTACGTGGATAGAAATCATTTGAGTGAAAACCATATCCGCGCGAGGAACGCTTACCACGATAGAGAAAACATGGGGCACCAAAGCGCTGTGACTCAAAGCCTCTGTTTCGTGAACCAAAGCCATATGAGGAATGACCCTGTCCACGATAGGCATGAGAAAAAGAGCGAGACTGAAAGTCAACAAAATCGTTATGATGCATATTTCTAGTTAACTCAGCTTGTATTCTCTCAATCCTCTTACGCCTATAACAGAAATCATCCAAGTGACCTTTACATCTACAGAACATGCAAATGTAGACTCTCTCAAGGTTAGACTTTGATTGCATAGGAGGTTTGGGTTTTGGTTTCTCAGCTTACTTTGGGTTGAATAAGGGATTAGGATTAGATGGATAGTATGTGTCAGTGGGCTTGATGAACTGTTCCTTATCCTTATAGCTAGAGCTTGGCACAAACTTACTCACATTAGCACTCTCTTTGTCACACCTCTCATATCCCAAACCCAAGTTGTAGGTTGACCTACTAGCACTTTCCTTAACTCTTGACAAATCACTCTCAATCTTTTCTTCGCTCACTAGGGTTCTTTTGAGACGAGAGATGAGGTATTCATTTTCTTGAGTTAGGTTCTTGTTTTCCTCTCTAGTTGTTGCTAGCTTATCCTTGGGAGAGCCACACACTAAACATGGTGGTGGGAGAACTTTTGAGCGAGTCTCAGTTAGCAGCTTGGACTCAAGCTCTTTGAATTTGAGGGTTTGACCTTCTAACTCACTTGTGAGGTTAGGGCACTTCTGACATGCACCCAAAAGAGTTGGTCTAGATTTGAATTCCTCAAGCTCTTCAAGGGCACTCTCAAGCTGACTGGCAACTTGAGCATGCACACTTTCTCTCTGACTAAGACATTAATCACAACTTGACAAGACTCACACTCAACAACAATATCATCTCTAGCAAGCTTAGATCTAAGCGAAGCAATCTCATAATCAGCACTCTCCAACTTAGACTTAAACTCTCTACTCTCACGAATAGCACTGCGGAGCTTATCATCTTGCATAAGCAAAACATCGCGCAATTGATCAAGTTCAGAAGAGAGCTCATCAAGAGTGGGAGGTACCGCGCTTATGTTGGAGTCGGAGCCAGAGTCAGAGTCGTGATCACTCTTCGCCATGAAGCAAAGCCTGGTGAAGTCATCCTTCTTCTTGACCCGTGGTTTCTCAACCTCCTCCTCCGAGCTTATAAGGTTGTCGCTTGATGTGAGATTGACGTCGCTTAGAGCGGCAACGCAGGTGCGTGCGACCGCCTTCGCGAGCTTCTTGGAGGTCTTGCCTTTCTTGTAGAAGCGGTTCTTCTTCTTCTTCAAGTCTTCAGAGTTGTTGTCGTGGTACCCCGACCTTCTTTTTCTTCTTGGAGCACTCGGCGATGAAGTGTCCAGGGTCATCACACTCGAAGCAGGTTCTTGAAACACCACCTCTTCCCTCCTTGCGGTTGTTGTAGAACTTCCTAAACTTCCTTATGAGCAAGGACAGCTCTTTATTAGGGATGCACTCCATCTGTTCATCGGAAGCTACAACAAGAGAAGACAAAGCAAACTCCAAGGAAGACTTGTCATGTGAGGGGTTAGTTCCATAAGAGGCACCACTATGACTACCCTTTTGAGAGCTAGAAAGCAAAGCCATGCCAGAAGAAGGGTTAACATGATTAGGATGAGATTTCCTAGATTGCTCATGAGATTTCAGCTTGCTATATAGTTGCTCACAATTAAGAGTATTGAAATCAGTAGTTTCCTCTAGAGCAGCAATCTTAATACCCCAAACATTTTCATTAAGAGAATAAAGAAGTTGTTTAGCTCTATCATTATCAGTATAGACTAGTTTACCACAAGCCCTCAAGTTGCAAACAATGGCCTCAAACCTACGAAAAGTATTATCTAGTGATTCACAAGGTTTTTGAGCAAAGGTTTGGTACTGTCTATTGTAAGAGTCCTTATGCATAGACTTGACTTGGTTGGTACCTTCATGGTACATGCAAAGCTTTTCTTAAATTGCATGAGTAGTGTCAAGATGTGCAACACGATCATGTTCATTCCTACCAAGATCAAAGAGTAGAATATCGACAGCTTTGGAATTGTTTTCATACTTGGTTAACTCACCTGCTGTCGCAGAGTTGAGGTCATTTGGTATAGCATAGTCCTGCTCAACGATTTCCCAAATTGTACGTCATTGGCTTAAGAGGTAAGCCTTGGTCCGTGATTTCCAATAGGGAAAATCTTCCCCATCGAACATCCAAAGCTTGATTGCACACTTCTCCATGTCGCCTCCGGATCACAAAGACGGTTAAGGTCAACTAGTGGTCAAACTGACTCTGAGCTCTGACACCAATTGAAGGACCGATAAGGCAACCAGAGGGGGGGGGGGTCAATGGGAGCCAATGAAAAATCTTCTCAAGAATTTGGCCTATGTCTCAATTACAACCCAAACCAACCTCTAGACAAATCATCAAGGTCACACACACTAACTTGTAATGTGATAGAACACATAGCGGAAGCTCAAGAGGATCAAAAAGGAAAATAAGAATGTCTGAGAAAATGCAATTCTGGAGCTTGACGGAAGTTTCGAAGTACCCGATGGAAGTTCTATCATTGACAGAAGTTCCGAGCGATGGAAGTTCTATCACTCACGGAAATTCCATGGTCCTTGATGGAAGTTCTGTCCTGGAAAAATCAGGAGCTCCATTTCGAAGAGAAAAATACCAAAACTCTATCAAATGAACTCTAAAAATCACGAAATTAGGACCAAATCATCCTTAACACATCACAACTCTCCTCTAAAGAGACCCACTCAAAAATCTCAAAGAATCATCGTTAATTTCAGATCTTGAGCCAAGAACACCAAATAGATGAAATTGGAGAAATCCATGAAATCAAACGTGCTCGTGCCTTTTATTCGGTGAAAGACCCATATAGGATTGTTCTAGCACGTCATAGCACCAAGATCCCTCAAGAAATCCATTCCAAAACTCACTCAAAAAGGAGATAAAAAATTCCCACAAAAATAGCTCCAAAAATAGGAAAAAAAGACAAATTTGGGATTTAGGGAGAGAGGATGAAATTGAGCATGAATTGGAATCTCATATCATTGATTCATCCATTCAAGATACATGGATACATGGCTAGGAAGCCACCCTCTTCCTCCATAATTTGGTAGAGAAAAGCTTGTCTCTCACATACTCTATTCTCTCCACACCAACATGAAGCACTCTCCTAGCTCTATGAAATGAAACCCTAACAAAAGGCTAATGGAAAGAGACACACTCTCCCACCAGCCCTACCTCTCCTTATATAGGCCTAAGGGTTGTCCTAAAGACCACTCTATCCTTGACCTATAATACATAGCCACCTACCAACAAGGGCAAACTTGTCCATCTCTTTTTTCATCACCCGAACGCCCTCGGGCCCTTCACGTCTTTGCTTCGCCTTGATGCAAGCTCCGTGATGGTGCCACGTGCATCACCAATCATCACCACCGGTTTTGAGGCCCAAACCAGGAAACCGTCTTGCACGTTTCTTAAAGCGCGACTTCTCGATGTCGACGTGTGTCTTGACCACCTTGTCACTTGCACCGGCATTCCATGATCCTAACCACCGGCAAGTCTTTCCGGCGATCCTGACCATCAGCAAGTCTTTCCTGGTCCCGCTCTTTTGGGCCCCCTTGTCACTTGCACCGGCATCCCGTTCGCCTTGACTTGGTCAACATGTCGTCTTTATCACCTCCACAGTTTTGAGGCTCAACCGCGAAACCGTTCGTGCTTCTTGCCTATCCACGTGTACGGTGTGGATCACCCTTGACTTCACCCGGCCTCCTGATCGTCTGCCCCAAGATCCCAACTTATGCCCGATCCTCTCGTTGTTGACCACCAAGTTGACTCCATTGACCTACACATTATCAGACAAGCAAACTATTTTCCTTCTCCTGGCAATTTATTCAACATATTCACCAACTCCGATTAGTCATAACCATAACCATGCACAAACTCATGCAATCCCCAAATTCCCGTATTTCAACTCAAACACCAAATCATCCAATGTCAATTACTCATCACATATCGAATCATGACACATATCAACATGTTTTCTCATACCCCCTCCCCCAGCGTGGCATACGTCCCATCCAACCCCTCGCCCGCGCCGCATGGCCCGCTAGGATCTAGTGGAGGAGGAGGAGTCCCCGCCCTTGCCGCCACGGCATAGGCGGCCTCCTCCACGGCGACCCACCTCCACCAAGGACCTCATCGTCGTCTGTGAGCATGGGCATGTGGAATCGACGGCCTTGATGCTAAGCAGGAGCATGCTGGAGAGCCCGTTCACGAAGGTGGCGGGCGGAGGCGGGAGGATGGCCTTGGCAAGGAAGGAGGCGAGGTGAGCGATAACGGCCGTGGGGGCCTCAAGGGTGAGGGCATGGTTTGGACCGGCGAGGGAAGAGTGGGCGTTTGGGGAAGAAGAAGCAGAATTATAGAAGAAGAGAGAAACAAGTAAAAAAAACTGACATGGCATGTGACATGTGATACCCACCATGACACGTCAGACAAAACCACTCTCGAAGCCACTGAAGGAGAAAATTTGAACGGCTTCAATAGTTCAACTGTCTAATACCCGGTTTTATAGATGAGTGAGTTAAAATGAGATAGCCATTATAATTAGGGAGGGGTTAACACGCGACCGGTCGCACGTTAGGGGATCACGTGACCCGTCCCGTCGCGCGCCATGTCGCCATCCCGATCGCCAGCATTCCGATCGCGGCACCGTGCTCCTTCGTGGCGTTTGCTAGCTCCCCCTCCAACCGTGTCCGCAAGCTCCCTCCGTCGCGAGCCCCTTCCACCACCTGTGGCTTCGATGGCGCCAATCGGTGCCTTGCTGCACCATGCCAACCCCCCCCCCCCCCCAGAACTTTCTAAGGCCACCAAAATGCTAGGTCCTCGGCAACCCAGACCCACTAACCCCGCCGACGTGAACCACCTCCGGCGACGTGGCGGACCGCCCGCCCAACCGCCACGCTCTACCATGTCCTGCACCACGAAACTCATCGAAAGCCGTCACCACCGCCGGTGATAAACCTCCTTCGGCGATGTAGCGGCGCCCTTGCCGTCGCGTCGCACCACCCGTACTCACCCCACGCTCCGTCACATTGCCTCGCTTCCCGCACTCACCTCGCTGAGCTCCACCACCGACGATAAACCGCCTCTAGTGCAACGCGTCGCATCGCCTCGCCACTCGGCAGCCGCATGGCTATAGGTGGCCAAACGGTTCGGGCTAATCGGACGGGCGCGAAGCTCGAATTTTTTGGCTCGGCCCGAGCACGGCACGGCCTGATACATTTCGTGCCCATGCTGGCACGACCCAATGCATTGGGTCATGCTTGGGCCGACCCCTTGGCCCGACGGGCGACACGGGCACGGCCCGAGATAGAGCTGGTATGAATTGGCACGGTACCAGCCCACATAGGCACGACCCATTTACCGGCCTAGCACGGCACGGCCCAGCTCCCCCTCCCCATTTCTCGAACGGGCAAAAAAATCAACAACTCCATATAAATAGCGCACGCGTTGAGTGAACCCTAGCGCTCGGCATTTCTTCTCCCCCCCCCCCCCCCGCTCTATGCTCTCGCCGCTCGGTCGACTCCCAGATCTCCACCGCCGCTCACTACTATATAGTTCGTTCTTCTCCCACTCCGGCTTCCAGCTCCGCTCCTCTCCACTCCTCTATCTGTCTGCTCGGCGGAACCCTACATCCACCGTTGCTCGTCGCCGATGCCCGTTCCGGAGCCGAGCGAGAAGGCTTTGCAGACATCAAGGAACCTCTTGTTCGCAACACGTCTTGGCACAACGGCTGCTGGTCCCCGGCCGGGCGCGTGGACATCTCTGAGGGCTGCTTCTTGGACACCGCCATGGCCAGGCGGGATGGTTGCTGGTCCACGGTCGAGCGCGACGGCTGCTGGTCCTCGACCGAGAGCGGCGGCAGCAGCCGCTACTGGTACTGGGTCGGGCGAGGCTGCTGCTGCTCCTCAGCCGAGCGTGGCGGAGGCAAAGACACCAAGAAGGGCGGGCTTCGACTTCAACATGCCTCCTCCGACCATGCCTTCTCCGTCTCCGACTCCAAGTCTCGGTGCAACTCCAAGTCCATCGGACAGTATCGCAAGGACAAGCCAGCGCGGAGTCAAGAGGGGCAGGAGGAGCACGTCGAAAGCTCGGAATGACTTCGACGAATTCCTCAAGGAGGTAAATAGGGTGCAGGTCAGGTATGCTGTTGTTTGTCACCATTGCAAATCTCAGTTGACTGCTGGTTCTAGTGGTGGTATTGGCCACTTGCTTAGACATCGTAGAACTTGCTTGTTTAAGGCTGAACGTGCTGCTAGGACACAAACCATGCTTAATTTTTACCCTGATGGTACTGTTCGATCGTGGGATTATAGCCCACAAGTTTCTCGGGATGAACTTTGTCATTTGATAGTTATTTTGGATCCTCCTCTAGGAATTGGTGGTACACTTGCATTTGAGCATTACATTCAAATTGCACATAACCCTAGGTTCAGTCGTGTCTCTAGGCAAACTACGACTAGAGATTTTGCTAAGTTCTATGATGATCGTCGTACTGCATTGATTTCTACCTTGCAATCTAGTGTTTCATGTGTTGGATTGACATCTGATATTTGGAGTGGAAATGCCAAAGAAGATTACCTTAGTATAGGTGCTCACTTTGTTAATGCTGATTGGATATTAGAAAAGAGGGTGCTTGGTATAATACTAATTGATGTCTCACATTCTGGTGAGAGCATTGCTGAACATGTTGCCGCTATGATTGATGAGTATGGCTTGACTGATAAAGTATTTTTTGTTACCCTGGATAATGCATCTTCCAATGCTAATGCTATGCAAATTCTTACTCTAATTTTTGCTGGTTACATGGGCCATGTTTTCTTGCATCAAAAGTGTGCATGCCATATCATTAACCTTATTGTCAAGTTTGGACTTAAACGTTTGAAACTTATTGTTAAGAATTTTAGAACTACAATTTCATTTCTAAACTCATCTAACCAGCGTATTGCTACATATAAATCATAATGCATTGCCATGGGTGTTCGTCCTAGAAAGTTTGGGTTGGATATGGATGTACGATGGAATTCTACTTATCTAATGCTCAAACATTTGAAGCCATACAAAAGCACCTTTTCTGTCTTTATCAGTAGTCAATATCAGATGGTGTATGAAAATACATTGCTTACCCCCGTGGATTGGTATGTTTTGGACAAAGTGGTTGATTTTCTTGAACTATTTGCTGATTCCACTATTGCTTTATCTGGTGTTTATTATCCTACTTATCCACTCATTGTGCATCAACTAATTGAAATAACTGGGCACCTTCATAGCTATGAGCATGACAGGTTGCTAAGAAAGGTGATTGTGCCTATGAAACAGAAGTACCTCAAATGTTGGAAAGACATTCCAGTTATTTATGCATTTGCTTTTGTTTAGGATCCTAGAGGCAAATTGAAAGGCTTAAATAAAGCTTTGAAACTTCTATCTGATAATCTGGATATTGATTATGATGACTATTACAACCATGTTAAGGCTAAATTGACTAACATGTTTTTGAAATATGAAAACAAGTTTGGTGTAGTTCGTTTGCAGAGACCACCTCTTCTGGTAAGTAGTGGCAGGAAGAAAACTGCCTGGGGTAAGATCTTTGCTTCTGATAATGACTTTCCAGAACCTACTCCACTTCAAACTAATGCTTCTTTTACACAAGTCTCTGAATTGACTATGTATCTTGATAGTGATACTAAAACTATCTATGGTGATGATCTTGATGTTCTGAACTGGTGGCTTGAACATAAACAGATCTACCCTATCTTGTCTATTTTACATCGAGATGTGTTTTATAGTTCATGTTTCAACAATCAGTTCGGAGTTGGTGTTTAGTCTTTGTGGCAGGTTGCTTGAGGAGAGGCGTCATCGCTTGACTAGTGAAATGGTGAAGGTCTTAACTTGCTTGAAGGACTGGCAGTTAGGAGATGATCGAGAGCAGCATAGCGCTGAGAAGCATCAAGAAGAACTTGAAGCTACTTTTGAGCATTTGTATCTCGATGGTGAAGGTGCAACTCCTGATGTTGCTAGTGAGGGAGTGGCTAGCGGCTGTACTTAGATTGTATGGAGATTGTAAATTTTTGTATTGAACTTGAACTTTGAGCTAAGCTGTGCTCTTTTTCCCCTTAGGCCGAAGGGTTTTTAATGAGCCAGTCAGCTAGAACAGCTCTTTTGAACTTAATATAATTAAGTTTCCTTTTGTCCAAATCTGTTGTTCACTTCATTTCCTGTTATTTACTTCATCTCCTGGTTTGAAAATTTCCATTCTTCAATTAATTTGAATCTGTTGTAATGTTTATTCAATTTCGGGTCTGTTGGACTGTATGGACTTTTGGGCCACTCAGACACGTCATGCTTAATGGGCCGGCTCGACACGGTTAAGTCTGAACATGCTGTGTCATGGACTGATGCCTCAGCCCGTGGGCTGCCTCGGCACGGCCCGATAAGCATGACCAACCTCTCTGCTCTTTTGCGCACGCTGGGTCGGGCTGCACAGGGTCGCACAAGCCATCACGGCTTACACTTTTCGTTATAATTGAGGGACTCATTTTAAGAGCCGAGCGCTGTATTGCCGTCTGGATCATGGGCCATCCGGTTTACTCCAGCCGTCTGGATCATGGGCCATCCGGTTTACTCCAGGCCCAAAAGTTCATTCACCCATTTCAACCAATATATATATGTTCCCATATCCCCAAAACCTAGCTCCCATCCCCTTCGTTTCCCACACGCCGCCCCGCCGCACCCAGACCTGCGAGGCAGCGAACTCGCCGGCGCACCGTCTGGTGCCCCATATCCGCGGTCAGACTCCATCGTCGCCGTCCACCGAGGTACTGTTCAGCCGCCGCGCCCGCGCACCTCTCTTTGTCTCGTTTAGCTTCGAGCCTGCATATCTTGTGCTGATTTACTGCCTGTAATGTCTATGTGCGATGAATTGTGCTGATCCATGCACCAGATGAGTATTTATTAGCTGTTGTTTATCTATCTTGCAACTGATCTGTACTGCTGCTGCTGGTGCGTCATTCTATGTTGGTCTAGTGCTACTAAAACCTTGCCGATTTAATTCCGTGCCTAATAATAGTAGTTAATTGTAAACAAATGTTCGACCAGTTGCTTCGCTGCCATGCGTGCGCCAGTTTTGAGGTCCTTGATTGCTATTGCTTTTGGTGCTTCACATCGTTCCTTGCTTGCAGCATCAACTTCTTCGTTTCGATCTGTATCTGTTATTTAACTTTGAAACATCAAGTTTTATTGTTCTGTAACTAGTTTATCCTTGGCTGTTGTTCCTGACTGGTTATTTGTCTCATGATGTGGCGGTTTAACCTGGCAGATTTAGTTCTATTCCTAATAATTAGTTAAGTGGAGTCTGGTATGATGCTCTCGATTCTGTATGTGTGCAAATCGAGGTCCTTGTTGCATTCTAGTTTTGGTTTTTCGTACATCAAGTTATGTTGTTTCCTGGTTGGTTTATCCTGTATGTTGTTTCTGACTGTTAGTTTGTCTTATGTGGCAGTTTAAGACTTTCCTTCAGCCATGGGTAAGGAGAAGAGTCACATCAACATTGTGGTCATTGGCCATGTCGACTCTGGAAAGTCGACCACCACTGGCCACCTGATCTACAAGCTTGGAGGGATCGACAAACGTGTGATCGAGAGGTTTGAGAAGGAGGCTGCTGAAATGAACAAGCGGTCATTCAAGTACGCGTGGGTGCTGGACAAGCTCAAGGCTGAGCGTGAGAGAGGTATCACCATTGATATCGCCTTGTGGAAGTTTGAAACCACCAAGTACTACTGCACTGTCATTGATGCCCCTGGACACCGCGACTTCATCAAGAACATGATCACCGGTACCTCCCAGGCTGACTGTGCTGTCCTTATCATTGACTCCACCACTGGTGGTTTTGAGGCTGGTATCTCCAAGGACGGCCAGACCCGTGAGCATGCTCTCCTTGCTTTCACTCTTGGAGTGAAGCAGATGATTTGCTGCTGCAACAAGGTACTATTCTAGATAATAGTCTTCATAAGCTAGGACACATCTAAATATGCGTGCTGACCAGTCCTGATATTATACATCTGTTCAAAATGGTACTCCCGTTATCCTGGTATCTGATTGATATGCTGAATTTGATGGTCTCATTGCAGTCGATGTAAGTTGTTTATGCTATGTAGTAGTATGAGCTTTCCTTGTTCACATAAGTGAAATGTTCTGAAATTTTAATATCCTGAAGCTTGAATATGAAATTAATCAACTTATTTCCTGAAGTTTTTTGTTGCGATTTCAGTTGCATTATATCTATCATTTTTCTTTAAATATCACTCACGTCTCCACCTCTAGCAAGTTTATTTCCTGAAGATAAGTGCATCTGCCAGTCAATTTATATGGTGTCATTATTTGCACCTGTGTTAACTCAGATGCTGCTTACAATTGTTGCTTGTAACTAATGGGCATGCTTTTCTACTTACAGATGGATGCCACCACACCCAAGTACTCAAAGGCCCGTTACGATGAGATTGTGAAGGAAGTCTCTTCCTACCTGAAGAAAGTTGGTTACAACCCTGACAAGATTCCCTTCGTTCCCATCTCTGGTTTCGAGGGTGACAACATGATTGAGAGGTCCACCAACCTTGACTGGTACAAGGGCCCAACTCTGCTTGAGGCTCTCGACCAGATCAACGAGCCCAAGAGGCCCTCGGACAAACCCCTGCGTCTCCCCCTTCAGGATGTATACAAGATTGGTGGTATTGGAACTGTCCCTGTCGGTCGTGTGGAGACTGGTGTCCTCAAGCCTGGTATGGTTGTGACCTTTGGTCCCAGCGGCCTGACTACTGAGGTCAAGTCTGTTGAGATGCACCACGAGGCTCTCCAGGAGGCCCTTCCTGGTGATAATGTGGGATTCAACGTGAAGAATGTTGCCGTGAAGGATCTCAAGCGTGGGTATGTGGCCTCTAACTCCAAGGATGACCCTGCCAAGGAGGCTGCCAGCTTCACCTCCCAGGTCATCATCATGAACCACCCTGGACAGATCGGCAACGGCTACGCCCCAGTGCTGGACTGCCACACCTCCCACATTGCTGTCAAGTTTGCTGAGCTGCTGACCAAGATTGACAGGCGATCTGGCAAGGAGCTTGAGAAGGAGCCTAAGTTCCTAAAGAATGGTGATGCTGGTATGGTGAAGATGATTCCCACCAAGCCCATGGTGGTGGAGACCTTCTCTCAGTACCCTCCTCTTGGTCGTTTTGCTGTCCGTGACATGAGGCAAACAGTTGCTGTTGGTGTCATCAAGAGTGTTGAGAAGAAGGACCCAACCGGTGCTAAGGTGACAAAGGCTGCTGTCAAGAAGAAATGATGTGTCTGGTCGATTTTATGCCTGCTTTGGTTATACCTTGATGCTTTACTATCGCTGTTGCGTAAACTGTTATGCTCTGCTGGCAATGTGCTCTCCTACTGTTGTTTAAAACCTATTTTATTATTTTGGCTTTGACTCCTGGATGCTCGGAGAGTGACTGAACTCGGCGTTTTTTAAATATGAGTATTTAGATTAGATTATTTATCTTCCCTATGGTGATATTTCGTTGAGTCGTCTAGTGAATTTCTTAATAATCTGGATTGGTATCCTTGCCTTTGGTGTCCACCTATTGAGGTTGGGTCGTCTTCAGCCTTCGCTTCGACAAGTTAGGAACATCTAAATTCTGTTTCTTATAATAAGGTCTCTTCTATATTATTGGTTCCCTATAAATACTGTACTACATAGTTTTTTTTCCTTTTAACTAAGCTTTAATCTGTATTTTCAGGTCTTGTGTTTTTCCCTCTTGACTATCTTATAGAATGTCTTTTCGACTTTGTTCAATGGAACATGATTTTGGAAGAGATTTATTTTTTCATTGGTTGTTCAGTGTTCTGTTGTACACATGCCGTAGGTCTGTTGCCCCCTGGCTGCAGGGAATCATCTGATACCGACAATTTATACTATCCGAAACCATTCTTTGGTATGTACATGAGAAATAATTAATTAAATACGTATAAAGTAGGCACTACCAAAATTTGTAAAGTGCGACACAAAAGGTGACAAAATAAGTGGAACACGCATTCAACTTTTCTTTACATCAGGAAAAGGAATGGCTAGCTAACCCTTATAAGAAACTGGTTCTATGCACGGGCTATTATTTATCCTCCGAATATACACTAACAATTGTTTTTCAACTTCAATGCAAATCAAACTATAAAAAAATTCACATTGTTTTTCAACTTCAATGCAAATCAAACTATAAAAAAATTCTTATGGCCAATATGCACGTGAGTTCGTGACGAAGGTGGTCACCTCATGTGTGTCAAGCTGTGAACACTTTTTTTTATACTATACTATAAAGACTAAGGGTGTGTTTGGTTGAGTCTTTTTTGCCATTAACTTTTTAGAAAAGACATAAGCCCAACCAAAGAAGTTGACTTTCAAAAAAAGTGACAGCCAAAAGCAGCTTTTAATTAGTTTATTTCTGAAAGTAGGTAGAGATGTGCCTTTTTGGGCTTTTCCTTTTACAAGTTTGTAGTTTTCTTTCAGATTTTTTTTAAAAACTTTTTCAATTTTGAAAAAACGTTTTCAATTTTAAATAAAATCTTTATCAAAATTGAGTTTAAAAACTTTTTAAAGAAACTTTTAAAAACTTTTTAAGAGATTTTTTAAAAATTTTAAAACTTTTTAAGAAACTTTTTAATTTTAAAAAAACTTTATGAATTTTAGAAAACACTTAAGATACTTCTTAATTATTTTTTATTTTTTAATTTGCAAAAAAATTAGATTTTTTAAAAAAAATTTAAATTTTTAACCAACTTTAAATTTTTTTAAAAACTTTTGAAATTAGAAAATATTTAGTAGAATGAAAAATTTAAACAAATTAAGATGGAGCTTTTAAATTGCATGCAAATTTAAATGAAGGCTTAAATGCAAATCCCACCCCATATCTCTCTTCCTGTTTGATTTTCCACCCCAAAAGTTTTTTTGTGGTAAAAACCCACCCACCTCACATTAAATGCAAATCTCACCCCATATCTTACTTCTAGTTTGATTTTCCACCCCGAAAGCTAATTTGAATAACACATTATTTTATAGTTATCAGCTCACACTCACTTTTTCATAGTCGTTTTCGGAATAATAGCTCACATGTGACGCCTTTCCCCTCTATTCTTTGGGATACGACATCGTTGGATGGAATAGCTCACATGCGACGGTTAGAATGCCCCAAATAGCCACGGCCCGACACGGCTGTTTTAAGCCCTTAAGTAGTTAACGGTCGTGGATTATGTTCGAACGCGGGACCTGCCAGTCGAACGTTGCTCTATGGGACCCACTCTTATCCACGTCAGGCCTTAAGAGGCCTAGTCAGCCCTCCGCTCTCGTGCTTGTGCACTGCCCCCGACATTATTACCGTTGCCTCCTCCCTCCCTTCCCTTGTTGTTCCTCGCGCACCTTTTCTTCCTCTTCTCCGGCAACGGTCCGGGACGGCGGCGGCGGCGAGCGATGCCCAGCTCCGCTTGTGGCTGCCAGAAGGCCTCCTAGAAGGCATGGCCGCGTTATGGAGAAGTCCCTTTGACTACATGTCCTAACTGCTCTCGCCCAGATCCACTGAACCGCTTGACATGTGTGCGCTCGCAGACGAGCAACGTCGGTCGGGAATTTGTGAAATGCGAGAACAAGCCATGTACGAGAAGGAAGGGAAGGTAGGGTTTGTCTCGATTTGGCGTGATTTGGAATTTGCAGTTTGGATTTGGGAATTGGGGTTTATGTTCCTCTTTTCAGGATTTGGAGCCCTGCCGTCATTTTGAGTGGATGGATACGTACATTCGGCATCGAGGGCTTGTAGTTGAAGTGCTTCCTCCAATTGAACTAATCCAGGCTCGCATGTCATCTGCTGTGAAGGAGAAGGTATCAAACATAGCCCATGATTTTTCACTGAATGGGGAGTTGCAAAAACTGAACAAGCACTTGAGCTAGATTGTGGAATTAAAGAAGCAGTCAAACATGATGGCCAGAGCATTTTTACGTTTGTATCGTTGCCATTTATTTGGTGTTGGTATTCAGGTTAGGAATTTAGATTTAGGAGATGTGGAGATGTTGTTTGAATGTAAATTTGTAATCAATTTTGTTTGATCTCATAGATTATTTTGCAAATTTTGCAATTTACTTCACTTTTCCTCTTCTCAGACCGCATGAAAGCATGAACTTGACTCCGGGGACTTGAACCCCTGCCGCTTGCCAACCCCACCTTTCATTGAGATGATGGAGGCTCACATGTCAACCCGCCTCCCCGCTCCCACCCCAGGCCAACCTGTCATTGAAAGAGCGTGGCCCATAGTTATTCATATGAGCACGGTCCATAGTTATTCATACGAGCGCAGCCCATAGTTATCCACTCGTCTCGCCTCCCACCCGAGGCTCAACTGTCATTCATAAGAGTGCGATCCATAGTTATTCATAAGAGTGCGGCCCATCTGCTATTCATAAGAGCGCGACCCATCAGTTTTAAAATAGCCCATGGTTTGGATTCTAAAACAGCTTATGCTTCTACTTCTAAAAAAAAATTGCCAAAGGGTTTCTCTTCTCTTTTCAATGCGGATCCCACAGTAATTGAATGGAAGGACTGCCTCCCGCATGACCAGCGCAGCCTAGTCAGTCTCTCTTTCCTTTCTAGTGTGGGTCCCATAATAGTTGAATGCAAGCTATTATAGTACAAGAAGTAGTACCCTTAGATTTATATTGATAAAAGTGGATAACATACATAGATTGTCATCCACATATTACATTGATAGCGTACGATAATGAAAAAGTAGCAGAGGAGGCCAATGAGATTGGTTATAAAATTTGGTCTTGATGACCTAGATTTACATTGGCCTATAATCTAGGGAGTACTACTCTACTCCTCATCGAAAAGCCGAACCAGTATATTGTCCGGGTGGACCTCGTCGGTGATGACAGACGCAGTGGGCATATATTCCCACAACATGTCGTATAAGTTGACGTTGTCGGCGATCAGAGCGAGGTGGAGGAAGTTCTCGCCAGAGTCCAGGTGGGCCAAGCTTAGGGCATGGGCGGCGCCTTCGCGGAAGCCGATTGTGGCGAGATTGCGCGCATGTGCCGGAATGTCGCAAAGGCGAGCGGCCACGGTGTCACAGTAGAGGTTCATCTCCTCTATGGCGATGCCGGCGACCTCCTCAATCTACTGGAGCCAGACCATCAGAGCTAAGCAAGGATCCAAAAAGAAGTCAAACATCAAAAGGTAAGAGAGAAAAGGGGGTGGAATAGCTAACATGCTATGTACCAGCCACGTTGGCGTCGGCTACGGCTAGCCGAGCATGTGCCGTCTGCGCCTCCTGCTCCGTCACCGCCAATGCAGCCGCTAGAGGCGCCACGGTATCCCCCGGGAGAGCAGCGGGGGCCGATGGAGGAGGAGGGGGTGGTGGAGCTGTCTCATCACTACATGAGAGCGAGGATAACGATGATTAGAAACTGAAGAAGGCAACGGAGGAGATTACCATGATGGCATACCCGCAGCGGTGGCGCGGATACATGCTCGGAGCAGAGGGGCCATGGCTTCAGGGTTGGCGGCCGTATGGTGGGGAGCTTTCCTTGAGTGGGAAGAACAAGGGCGTCAGGAGGCGAGAGGAATGGTTGAGCCGAGGGGTAGTCCTCCCGTTTTATATGGAGAAGAATGGGAAGGAGTCCAGGAGCCCGAGGAGAATGCGAAGGAGCCTGAGGAGAATGCAAAGGAGTCCGAGGAGAAGTTATGACCCACGATCAATATTGTTTGCGTGTGACGAGGCGAGCTGCCAGGGCCTGTTCATTTCCTGATTGGCTCGCCAGTTGGGTGCATGATCAATGTTGCGTGCTACAGACGATGCGTGCTGGCCATTCCTATTCTATCGGGTCTCCCATTCTTCTCGCATCATCTATCATCCATCACATCGCTGCAAGATGAATCTAAGGAGGCTAATAAATCTATGTTTTGGGTGAGGGATATTAGTCTTCACCAGCGGTCAAAATGCGCAAGGTCGTTGAAATGTGGGTCAGATGTTTTATTCGGCCCGCCGCTCAGTCTCTCTTGGGAAACGAATACCACTGCCAGTCGATGGTCAAAACAGAAAAGAATGGTTCACGTGTAAACTATGCAAGGTCACTGAAATGTGGGTCAGATGTTTTATTTGGCCCACCGCTCAGTCTCTCTTAGGAAACAAACACCACCGCCAGCCGACGATCAAAACAGAAAGACAATGGTTCACGTGTAAGCTGCACGAGATCGTTGAAATGTGGGTCCGATGTTTTATTCGGTCCATCGCTCGGTCTCTCTTGGAAAACGAACACCACCGCCAGCCGACGGTCAAAATACAAAGAGAATGGTTGACGTGCAAGCTACGCAAGGTCATGGAAATGTGGGTCTGATGTTTTATTCGGTCCACCGCTCGGTCTCTCTTTGGGAAACGAACACCATCGCTAAACCATTCTCTTTTTGTTTTGACCGCTCAGTCTCTCATGTCCCACAAGAGTATGCTTTTAGATTCTTTATCTCATGTCCGAGCTGCAGAAGCGCCCTATAGAAGTATGCTTTCAGTTTTTTCAGTATTTTGACGATTTATATCTCAAAAAATATAGCGAGTTTTACAGCTGAAATTGGTTGTCATACGTAATATATAATCTTCAAACACCGGTAAATTTTTGGTTATCTTTTGAAACTTTCAGATCATTTTCCTGGCATGAAAGTTTTGCTTAATGACACTACTAATTTGAGGTTGATATGACAAAATTATATCAATAGATTCCAGAAATTTTACTGCATGGGTAGGAACTTCTGTTACATGTCTGCACCAGATTGCAGATCCTAACTTTTCATTTTTAGATCCCTACAAAAAAACATTTTTTTACTCAATTTATGAATATTTAGGTGATTTTTAATTTGAAAACTATAAGGATTTTGGAACTGAGATTTTGCATGTGATTGTTTCATGTGACATGCAACCACCCTATATTTTTTTTTTTGGTAATGTGAAAAAAAAGTGTGTTCAAAATGGACTAGTCCATCCATAAAGTATGAACATTGTACATACATACATGTGATATGAACATTGTATATACATTTATCACTATAATATCGATACCATGGTTAAAACCGGCACAAAAGAATAGAGTTGTTTTTTATAAGACCGTAGAATAAAATCATCAAATTTGGACTTGAAACGTGAGATCTATTCACATTTGAAGATTTAATTACGAATCTAAAAGAAAAAAGTGAACATTCGGCAAGAACAGACGAAGGACTACCGATGAACTTGACGCCGACATGTGGGGACGACCTATCAGTGAGTTGTGTAATGAGGCCCGTTGATGAAGTCGGCCCAAGAGCCCAAGACGGGATGGGTGGGCCTCTTGTCTAGCATCCCGTCTGGCTTAAGCCTGGCTTTGGCCAAATTTCAGAATAATTTAAAAAGCTCAGAAAATGTTAAAAATTCAAAAAATTAAAAAAACCTGCTCGGATTGATATTGTAGGTGCAGTAGATGTTAACCCTCGAGTTTGAGGTTATTTGGAGAAGGTCGAAAAAATGGTCGCACTAGAAATGGGACAGTTTGGTCTACCACACAGGCATTGTGGCCAAAATTCAGAAAAATTCAAAATTCAAAAACCTGCTTGGATTGATGTTGTAGGTGTAGTGGATGTTAACCCTCGAGTTTAAGGACATTTGGAGAAGATTGAAAAAATGGTCGCACCAGAAATGGGACAGTTTGGCCTATATTTAGGGCTCTTTGTAGCTCATTCAGAGAAAACATTCACATCACGGAAAAGCAACCATAGTGCATACATATTAACAATTAAGACACAAGTTTCACGCCTCAGAATACAAATTATAGTTCAATTATCCACACAAGTTTCACCTTCCACTCGATTTTCTCTTCTTCCTACCACTTGATTGTACAGGCACACCACACAAAACCATCATGCTCTTGATTTTGTTCGCGTCACTAGGACTAGACCGCCGCATGCATACCACAAGTTCTTCTTCTTCTTCTGTTTTCATGCCATCTTGCCGAACACTGTCAGTCTGCACAATATCATCCAAAACCGAATCACATGGCACCACATCATTTGAAACATATTCTGTTTGCACAACATCCAAAAATGATTCGTCCTGCACCACATCATCTAAAACTGATTCAGGTTGCACTAAAATTGATTCAGCATGCTCCACAATATTTAAAACTGATTTAGTTTGTTGCATGGCATCTTTCAAATCACCTGCATCCTGCACACTTCTCTTTCTTTTGTTGGCCAGACATTTTCAACAATAATGGGTTCAAATTCAGCAGCCTCACTTCCACGCTTTTCTGGAGTGTAACAGCATTTGGCGGATCCAGCTCGGTGGCCAAGTTCCTGACACATATTGCATCTATTTTTGTTGCCTTTCTGTGTTCGTTTTGGTTTATCATCTTTTTTCCCCCTCTTACTACTACTATCTTTCTCATACCAAGCCTTGTATCTGCTCATTTTAGGCATGTCAGCCTTTCTTTTGGCAAGGGGGGGACACATTAAAAATTCAAATTCTACTTCAGGCCACTAAGACTAATCTGTAAGTGGTGCTATTGGAGTTGCATATGCAGCCTTGAATCTTGCTACCGAATAATATTCATGCAGATAAGGGTGCATGTTTACCTTCGGCTTGCCAGCCAAGAAGAGTATGGCATGCTCACATGGTTTTCTAGTGTGCTGCCACTCGATGCATGTGCATTCATGTAGATCAGTGTGAACCACGTGCCTCGTTCCAAGCTTGTTATCTTTCACTTCAGCGCCCCACAAAGAAGAACTCTCAACTATCAAATGTGCAAGATTTCTGCTCCTGTTAACCACTTGCTGGACCATTGCTGGAAGCTTATCCCCTTGCAGAGCATCACTTATTCTTCTTCTCAATTCCCACATCCACATGATCATGATCCTGATTTGGTCAACCATGTCATGCACAGGCAAGTCTTTCAACTGTCTCACCTTATTGTTAAAACTTTCAGTCAGATTGTTATTAATATGGTCACACTTGATGGCCGTATTAAATCCTGACCTATACCACAAAAAAAAATGGTATGTTTTCTCCTACTGCTCAAACTCAGGATCTGCTGCATACACCTTGCCAAGGTGATGATCATTTGTCTTTTTGTTGTAAGCTCTTCCAGCTGGCCACAGCCGCCCAAAAACTTCTCCTTTATGACTCTTCATCACATTCAACCACATATGGCCGAAGCACTCCCTCTTCTCAGCATGTGGAAATGCATTCTTGACTGCATTTTCTAGCCCTTTACAAGCATCAGTGTGTATAGCCAAAGGTGTCACTGGCCCAATGCATCTTTTCAACTGCATCATGAACCATGTTTATGAAGCATCAGACTCAGATTGAAACATGCCAATAGCAACAGGAAACATCTAGTTGTGTCCATCTAGAGCATTGCATGCTGCCAATGGACCAATCCACTTTCCAGTCAAAAACGATGAGTCTACGCTCAAATATGGCCTACACCGTGCTTTGAAGCCATCGATGCAAGGTTTTAAAGCCATAAAAAATTTGGAGAAATATACCTTTCCATCAGGTGCAACCTCTATATCTATCTCCACAACACTGCCAGGTGACCACTTCTCCACCTCTGCCTTGAAACTATACAACATCCTGAACGTATTTGCCCAATCACCATATAACTCTTTCATTACCCTCTGTTTTGCCTTCCACACTTTGGTATACTTCACCTTAATAGGGTACTGCTTTTCCAGGTCTATTCTCAGTTTCTTTGCAGTAGTGTTTGGTGTTTTGCTAAAATAGGACTGATCTTTTGTGCAACCGGCCTGTGATGTCATCTTTGATACAACCTGTGAACTAGTAATACAAGTATGTTCATGTGGCATTTGATTAACCCTGATGGTACCACCATCAGGTTGTTTTCTAGCAGAAATGTACCACTTGCAAGGCTTGGCACCCCCATCAAAACCTTTGCACTTCGCATAAAATTTCTTTGTATCTGTCCACACAGTCTTGGCGTCAAACTCCCTCCTCACTGCATAAGTCTTGAAACACATCCTAAACTCTTTCATGTTTGAAAAACACTTTCCTACTTTAATTACAGGATTGTTTGAGTCATATATATTTATGAACTCACCATCGTTGTAATCATCTGCCTCATCAGTAGCTTCGTTCATCAACTCTGGATCCACATCTTCAGAACAAACAGTCGCATTTGCCCCTACTGGAATTCCTAAAATTTTGGTCATCTCAGTGTCAGCCATTGGTGCAATGACCAAATCAGTACGCTCTTGCAGTTGTACTGAATTCCAGTCGACAATGGCCATATTTGCAGCACCATCACATCCCTCTTGTGTATCATCAGCTAACACTGTCACTTCGGTTAAAATGGGATCCATCTGTCTACTTGCAGCCCAATCATCATCTGCAATCTGCATAGCCAACTTTGATGGCACATATCCAACACAAGAATCTGATTTCAGATCCACCAGCTCGGCAACAAATATAACACGTTTGCTTGTCCAGCCATCTTGCCGATCGATTTCATCGACAAGCGCTTCGCCATCCTCCATTCTCACATACTCGCCCTTCCAATCATAGAAGTGTATCAATGCTGCTTCTTGCTCCGGACCCCAAGGAATACTCTTCCCTATTTTGTCCACCAAATTCCTCACCGCTTGCGCTCCTTGGTTCACAAGGTCCTGCGGGTCGATCTTTGCATAATCAATCTTCCAATTAACCAATCTGTTCTGATCTATGACCCTCAGGCTACCATCAGCTAGCTTCGCGATGGAGAAAAAGGGAAATTTAACAAACCATTCGAAGCTATGACGCTGCCCCCTGTTTTGACAATGGTGCGGGAATGTCACAAAATGGAAGCGAACGAGCTCTAATCGAAAGCAAAATCAGCACAAGGTGCAGATGATTACCTTGAATTTGACTCTCCCTTCTCCATTTGTTTTGTTACCCCATCTGTTTTGGGGCCATCTGTGTTAAGCCGGACTGCTGCAACTCGGGCAAAATCGGACGCACATACGTCAGATTCGGGGCTCAACTCGGATGGGAATGCGACTAGGGTGCGATTTGACTCACCACAGAGGTCGCCGAGGACCTGGGTCGCGTGACGCTAGAGAGGGATGTGCGGCGCTCTGAGGGCGCGCGCTGCCGGAGAGGGATTGGGACGCCGCTCACAGGGCGCGCCGCAGGAGGTCTTCGGTCGGTCCAGTAGACAGACTCGCACCGTCGGAGTGAGCGATCGCCGGAGAGGGATGTGTGGCACTCTGAGGTCGCGCTACCGGATATGGATTTGTCGTCGCTCAGATGGCGCAAAACTGGTATTCGGTCGGTCCATCAGACAGATTCGCACGCGACAACGCTCCGACTGGGTCCCACGGCCGCTAACAACCAAATCCACAAAGTGTCAAGGGCGTCTGTGGATTCTAGCTATTTTGCTCTACACAGGCGTTGCACGCGAGCTATTGTCATCAACTATATCGTGCCTCGGCCAATTCCCATAAAAAAATATCGCATGTGAGCTATTGGCTCGTCATTTTCACCAAACGGCTTTCTGGTTTTTCACAGCTCATATCTCATAGTTTTTTTCACAGCTCACAGTAGTTTTTTTCATAGCCATAGTAAAACCAAACACACCCAATGTTGGAATTATCACGCCAACCACATTGCAAACAAGCATTGATCCATTCTATGCGTTCTATAGCAGATGCAGTTATCATCGCTTTGGTTGTTCCTTATATGCTTGTGAAAAAATTTCTACACGAGTCAATAAGAAAACTCACATGTGACTGCATAGACTTATATTTTCCATTACTCTCTCAATAGCTATCTGAATAGTCATGAGAAACATTAAAATAATTACTCAAAAGCAAATGATCCAGAAAATCGTAGGAAGCATTTTCTCACCTGAGCCTATCAAACACCTACAACAGATGAGAAATCATGCTGGCCAATTGCTCCTCAGCTATAATCTGCACAAATCCTGGCCTGATTTTCATGATAGAATGAGGAGCAAATGGCCAGCAAGATTTGTGCAGATTAAAGCTGGCCATCAGTTTGACTATACAAGAACAAAGCATCAAACCATTTTTGCAGACAATTTTCACTGTACCTGCCATATTCAGTCAGATTTGTGCAAATTATTTGACACGGACTATTCGAGTCAATGTTGAATTGACGCTACCCCTGTAACATGAACATGCAAACACACACTGATTAGCGTGATTTATTTAAAAGAAAAAGAAATACTGGAGCAGTGTGGTACTTGGTATGCTGGCCAAAGGAGTGAAGAGGACAGATGTAGTTGTTAACACTTTACGAATGACTAAAGCACGTCAGGTTTTTGCTTGTCCAGCTGCTTGGAGAAGCAGAAGCCGGGAAAAGCTTCCCCAAACAGCGCCTTAGAAGTTAGACCAAAACCGAACTTTTCTAGCTTGCTAGACTATAATTATTTTTATCTTGCACATTGGTCGTAAGAACGAAACTGAACTTGCAGTTGGATCGATGAACATGCATGTTGTGAATGTGGATCCGAATGACAGGTTTTGGTGACGTGGCTTTCCTTTCTTCTTTCTCTTTCTTCCCTTCTCACTCCTCCAACTAAGAATGAAACTGAACTTGCACTTTGGTGATGTGGATCCGAATGAACAATCGTCAACTTCTTTTTCTTTCTTCCCTTCTCACTCCTCCAACTAGGAATTTGTATGACGTGGCTTTCCTTTGAGCCAGCTGGCTAGGCTTATAATACTTGCTCTGATAACCAAAAAACACTGAAACGCAGAGATGTAGTACCTACTTTTTTTAACTGCCGTGTTCGTCACAGTGAGAGGAGATAGGATTCGTTGTCATGGCTAGATCGTCTTCACCTCGACCTAGCTCCCAGAAGAACGCTCGGACGTCGTCTCGCGTCACGTATACAAGGGCGTCGAGCGCGTCACCTTGGCCGCAGCCAGAAACAACGAACTGCTCCAGGACCGGCAAGGCGCAAGGTTTTTTTCTGAGGGAAGTCATCTGACGCACTTTATTGATTGGAAAATATCATTACATCATTGACCAGTTGCTCACAAATAAAAAGGGGTGGTTCATCTATCCAAACCCTCTCTAGCCTATCCGAAACCTGCTCTAGCTAATTCATGAGCAACTTGGTTAGCTTCCCTATTACAATGCTCAATACTAATTGAGTCAAACCCGTGCCACAACATCCTGCAGTCATCAAAGATTGGGGCACCTACACTTGCTGAGAAGCCACCCTCCTTCATCGTACTAACAACATCAGAGCAATCCGATTGCACGATGAGCCGATTGCATCCAACTTGTTGTGACAGCATAAGACCATCACGAAGGGCATAAGCTTCTATCATTGGGGCATCAATTACTTGCTCAAGGTACCTGTGTGACGCCGCCATAAAACCCCCATTTGAATCTCGAATGACAGGCCCTGTACTTCCCGTGGCTGAATCCATATCAAAACTGGCATCGGTGCTTACCATTAGCTTCCCTTCAGTTGGCTTCGTCCACCTCACATTTCTCTATACCTGTTTCTTCCTGGATCTCGCATAATTACACGTCAGGGTAGCAATCGATAGGGCCGACCTTGTTGGAGACTCAATGTTTTCTCCATGCACTGCCTGTCTCCTCTCCCACCAGACATACCACCCTCCCGTCAGCACTAACTCAGGGAGTTTCACTCCAAAAACAGATGGTATGTTTCCACTTCTCTTGATAATTTCTTCCATCACAACAGAGCCCGATCTATTGATATTCAAGAATTCTTGTAGTTTCTCCTAAATCCCCAGCTGATTCCATACTTGGCGAGTTCTTGTACAGGTGAACAGGAGATGTTTGATATCTTTACATCCATCTGGGCACATTGGACAGGCTCCATTGTTCCCGATGTGTCTGTTTGCAAGAGTTCCCCGGCATGGCACCAGTCCATGTAATACTCTCCATCCGAATATTTTCACCTTCGCGGGCACATCCAACTTCCATAACTTTTTCCAAACTGGATTTTCACCCGATCCACTTGCTTCGTTTGTTGTCCCTCTTCTACCAAACTTGTGTATCCACTAACAATGGTATGCTGAATGGACTGAGAACAACCCGTTCCTGTTATAATGCCATGCCACACAATCTTCCCTTCCTGTTGGAATTTGTAAGATTCGCCTCGCATCCATAGGCCAGAACAGATCATTAACTAAATCTTCATCCCAATAGCCTATTGCCGGGTCGATCAACTCATCCACTGTGGTCACCAGATTATTTTCCCTCGGCGTTTGAATCTTTAGATTATTGCTCCCCGGAATCCAATTATCCTCCTAGATTTTGATTTGACTGCCATCACCAACATGCCATATACAGCCCCTCTTAAAGCACTCTAATCCAGCCAGCACGCTCTGCCAAGTGTAAGAGTGGACCATCAGGATAATATTTGGCTCGTAGAACCCGTGCGCATAATGAGTCTGGTTCACACAGCAGCCTTCAGACTTGCTTTGCCAGCATTGCAATGTTGAAGCAATATAGGTCTCTAAATCCCATGCCTCCTCTTCCCTTCGGTATGCACATCTTCCACCATGCCTTCCAATGAATTCTTTTATGGTCATCGTCGTCACCCCACCAAAACTCGGATATGGCATCGGTGATCCCTTTGCAAATGTTTTTCGGGAGTTTAAACACCATCATCGCATACACTGGTACGGTTTGGGCGATAGACTTGATAAGAATTTCCTTACCACCCATGCTCAACAGTCTCTCCTTCCATCCTTTAGTTTTGGATCGCACCCGGTCAATAAGATGCAAAAAACAGTCACTTTTGTCGGCTCCTACAAGCATTGGAAGCCCTAGATACTTATCACTCAACGACTGGGTCATAATGTTTAGTGCTTCGCACGCCTCTTGCTTTACAGTCACCTCTATGTTTTCACTAAAGAATATGCTACACTTTGATTCACTTACCGATTGTCCCGAGCTCTCACAGTAGCTGTCCAGAATCTGCTTAAGTTGCTCTGCATTCTTCCTATCTGCATGCATCACAATGAGTGAATCATCTGTAAATAAAAGGTGAGAGGTCACTGGTGCATCCCGACACACCCGCACCCCTTCAAGGTCTCCTCTACTTTCAACCCCTTGTAGCATACTTGATAGACCTTCCGCCACTATAAGGAATAGGTAGGGGGACAAAGGGTCTCCCTGTCTTAAGACTCTCGTTGGGGTGAATACGTCAGTTTCCGAGGAATTGAACTGTACATTGTAATTCACTGAAGTGACACAAGCCATGGTAAGCTTCACCCAATTCCTGTCAAACCCTAATCTCCACATCATTCGCTCCAGAAAACGCCATTCAACATAGTCATATCGGTGATTAATCTAGCTTGACTGCGCACAAGCCTCTCTTCCCTTTCTTCCTCTTTATAGCATGGATACTTTCATACACAATCAGGATATTATCCGTGATTAATCTCCCAGGTACAAATGCGCTCTGGTGATCACTTATAACCTCTAGGAGAATGATCTTCAATCTGTTTGAGAGCATCTTCAAAATGACTTTGTACACTACGTTACACAAGCTTATGGGCCTGAATTTGGATACCATAGTCGGATTCTTTACCTTCGGAATTAGCACAATGGTCGTATTGTTCCATCCCTCTAGAATTGTGGATTGGTTAATTGCTTGTAGCACCTCGGTCACCATATCCTCTTCTAGCAGATCCCGGAACCTTTTATAAAAGATTGCATGCATCCTATCTGGTCCTGGTGCCTTCAAATCTCTTTTGCTCAAACGAGTTTTCTTTACCTCCTCCCTTGTGAACGGGGCCAGCAGGCCCTCATTCATCTCATTTATGACTTTCCTTTGAATTCCAGCGAAGACTTCCGGGTTGGACTCCCTAGCCTCCGACGTAAAAAGGTCTACGAACTAGTCATGGATCAAGTTGCCCATGGCTCATCAGTCCTCTTGCATTACTCCATTAGAATCAACCAGACCTTTTATTGCATTCTTTGTCTTCCTCTTTGTCGCATAATTCTGAAAAAAAAAAATTGTATTTCTGTCTCCATACTTAAGCCAATTCGCTCTTGCCCTCTGTACCCAATATATTTCTTCTTGTTCCAACAACAGCTCTAGCCGTAACATAATTTCTTTTTGTGAAGCAATATTTACATCTATCATTGGCCCTCTTCTAAGTCTCTCCAAATCGGCTTTCAGATCATTCATCCTCTTAATTGGAGCCTTCAAAACCTCTTGATCCCAAGTATGCAGTTAATCATGAATATACTCTACCTTTTGCATTAACTTCGGGCCTTCACCCCTCGACGCAGCCCGTGCCCAAGTGGCCTTAACCATCTCCTCAACAGTCTCTTCATTCAGCCATCTCGCTTCAAACCACTTAGGTCTTGAGTTGTTCCCACTGTGTATGGCAGCGAGATAATCAGTCTCCACCACAATTGGTCTATGATCCGATCTGCACATCTCACTGTTAATTAGGCGAGCGTTCGGGAACAAAGTCGCCCATTCCAAATTTGACACCCCCCCCCCCCGGTCCAGGCACTCCCGTATCTTTCCTCGTAGTGCGTGGGCTCATCATGTCCACGCCCCCGCCCACAACCCCTGCCTCTACCTCTAGGACCCATAAATCCTTGCTCTCTGGTTACAAACTTGACAAGAAGCCAATCACCCCAACCGCAATATTCTTCACAATGCACCCCATCACCACATTCCATCAGCTCATGTCCCATATATCCACACACATGGCAGAAAGAGGGGAGTTTCTCATATTGCACAAGGTAATTCTTTCTTTCCCTCAATGTTATCGGGATGACACGAACTAGTTTCTCCATGGATAGGTAAACCCTAGCACGTAGGTATGTTGCTGGGTTAATCCGCCCCTCATTCACCATGACCTTCACCGCTTCATCACCCACCTTGTAGGCCACCTTCTCTGCCGGTTCCTTCTTTTTCATCAAACCATCCAGGACCCCCTGGATCCGAACCCACGCTGGAATCTTCTCCAGCTTGTAGTCATGAACATTTGAGAAGCCATCATATTCCTCAAGTGTCACAGCAGCACCCCGAAACAACCATGGTCCACCCTCCATAACTCGTGTCCAATCTCCTAGACATTGGAATTGGACCAAGAATAGATTTCTTCCCAACACCTTAAAGGTAACATCCTTCACGGCCAACCATGCAATGCGCATAGCACTCAAAAGCGCCGCATGATTGAACATCTTCGAGGTATGAACCTTGAATAATGCCAGCCACCTAACTTCTTTCACCAAGTCACCAATTTCTTCAGAGAAATCCAGATCAATCTCCTCCTCTCCCACCAGGTTCAATCCCTTCAACTTGTCTTCAATGTTGAACCTTGCACCGATCTGGTCGTCCTCCCGATCTTTCCCTCCCATCACCGAAGATTTCCCCTGAGGACCCGCCATGCAACCAAGTGCACAGGGTTGGGGGAAGATTTCAAATATGTAGATCTACTCGCACGCCCCTAGGAGTAGGTTCGTACGTCGATCGCATCGTTGACAGTGGTAGAAAAGTGGTGGACTCTGGTGGTGGCACCGCCGCTGCCAGAGAACATGCAAACTCTAAGCGGAGAAAAAGGTAATTTTTATGGACGATCCTCTCTCTCTTGCTGACAGAATAAGGCGCAAGGTTGGATGCACATTAATCATAATCGCCTTGTTGAGAATAGTCAGATGACAAAGATGAAGAATAGTAGAGGAAGGAGGATAGGCTGACCATGAAAGGAATTCTGCTTCGTTATAGAATCAAATATAATTAAGGGCATTATTAGCATGGAAGGGATGTGCGGGTGGAGTCATAAAAAAGGAAAGGAGAAAAATCAGGGAGGTGTGATGATCGTAATTGACCGGAGATGCAAAGGTGGGTACGGGTGGGTGGGTGGGTAGGAAATAATTGAGTAAGTTTAGAAGGTGAATTAGGGCATAACACTAAGAGGTGTTAAGAATTGGTGACATTGTGTCACACTTTGGACAGAAGGTGGATCCTTCTGCTGATCCTAGGGCCGTTGGGTGTCAGGTGACTAAGATCAAGGGCAGATGAGGGTGGTGAGTAGATGATTTCCTGGTACATAGTATATGGATGAAGTTTAATCTTTATAGTATAAGAAAAAAAAAATCTTTGGTTCTAATCTTATGCCACACGCTTGTAGAATACTCATAATCTTCCAAGTTTTCTTGCAAAATCTTTATCATGCAAATTCATTAGCTGTTTTTATTTTTAGTTGTTCAGAATGCATTCTTGGAGCATCTAAAACCGTTTTCAAATACATTCCACATATGAACAGGTTTTAAGTTATTACACTATATTATTTGAATATCTGCCAGCCTGCAGCGACTTTTAATAAACTAGTTACTATGCCGCACGCGCTCCTACTTATAAACGTTTTACCATGGTCAGGATACCTTAAAAGATCCAAAACATTCAAATAACATGTAATAATTTGTTATAATAAAAAAAGTTAGAGAAGATAATAGAATTTTGCCCCATAAATAGTGTGAATAAATATTCAACCACTGTAGCATAAAGGACACTTGGCTGGCTAGTAATCTAAACCAAAATAGTTATAACAAAGTAGCTCTTTGATTGTAAACTTCACTTCGATAGACAACGTACTATCTCCGCTCTAAAATGTAAGCATTTATTGATTGTGAGCATCATGTTTGACCATTCGTCTTATTCAATCTATTTTCTAAAAATATAAAATTAAATTACTTATATTTAAAATATAAATAATAATAAAATATATTATAATAAAATAAATAATATTTTTATAATTTTTTGAATAAGACAAATGGTCACACATGGTTCTTAAAAGTCAACGAATGCTTATATTTTAGAATGGAGCTAGTAATAGTGAGAGATCATGTCTTGATTCACAATGCAACCATGTGCAAATTCTTTTGCTCGATATGCTTTCTTGAGTAGATGATGGCATGGTTCACAAAACCAACAAAAAAAAAGGTTTGTGGCGATCAGGTTTTAATAAAAACCGAACCAGATACTATAGGAAAAACAGTTTCAATTGGTTTTTCTATTTATTGATCACTGTTTAACGATAAAAACCCACTACCGTAGTGGTTTTTTTAACTCTGGATGGTTAAATCCTACAAATCAATCATAATTTTACAGCAATCTCAACATTTTCCAATTGCCTTTCAAACTTTTCACTTGAATAAACTTCATCACACTCAAACACTACATTCAAAGTATAAGTTAATCAAAATCAATTACTCAAACCAGAGTGAACTAAATAAATAATATGTCAATATTATTAAAAATATTCTAAAATAACTGGATAACTAAGCAATACATCCACCTTATATGATTCGAGCTATCCACAAAAAGAGTGATGGCTATACCATGAAGCTTAGAAATCTAAAAGAAAATTAATTAGTAGTACTCCTTTGTCATTAATTACTACAATAAGTTTTGAGAACTCAAAAAAATTCATTCATGAAAATAAAATGACAACGAGCATCAAAAACTCAACTCCCAAGAAACTTATGATCACAGTTTGAAGATGAGAATTTATAGAGAGAAATAATATTTGAGTAACTACTTTAAGAGTACACAAACCAGTTGTAGCTCAAGACACTACTACAATAAGGCTCTGTAGCAGCGGGTAGAAAGGGACCTCACTGACGGATAACAAAATCTCCATTGAACCTTTGTCACTACTTATTTATATTGTTTCTCTCAAAAAAATACTTATTTACATTGTTAGTAGCTGTCTAAGGACCGCTACTATCGTAGGTGCTACTTAACTTAAAAAAGACATTAGCGGCACTTATCACTTATCAGAACTACAAAAGAAGGACGGATCCCACTCGGTGCTGGGACCCATCCTAGATGCTCAGCCGCCGACACGCCTGCTGTCTGCCCATCCGCCCGTCCGTCGTCCCCCGCCCGCCGCGCCGCATCACGTGACCTCCACCGCCGGAGGAGGAGGGGGAGCCTGCCAAGCCCCTCACGAGCACTGCCGCCGACGCGCTGCCACCCCCGTCGCCACCGTCGCTGCCCCTAGGGTCAATCTGGCGGCAAGGCTCGCCAGATCCAGGAAGGGAGCGGTGCGGCGATGGTGGAGGATGGCGGCTGTGGCCGACAGGGGACGAAAGAGGACAGGGGGGGCAGCGCGGCGGTGCCTCATTCACCAGGAGCACCGCCTGCCGGCACCATGACCGCCACACCCTCCGCGCGCAGCTGTAAAGCCGCTCAGGGCTTAATATGATTAATAGAATACTCATACTAACAAGTTACATTTTCTTTCTCGAAAGTTCATCTCGAAAGAACTCTGAGGTTAAGCGTGCTTGGTCTGGAGAAATTTCAGGATGGGTGACCGACCAGAAAGTTCTTTCCGGGTGTGCACGAGTGAGGATAAAATGCACAGAAAAGACATGTGTTTGTCTGTGAGGGCAGCCTTGAGGTCCTAATGAGCTGCCAGGTTAAGCGGACCCGATCTCAAAGGGACGGGACGTTATAGCAGCCCCACCGACGGCTGCCCTTGCTCGCCATCTGAGAAGGAGGAGAGGTGGCCGGAGACAGAGGAGATGGCGGCGGGAGATAAACCCTAACCCTAGTGGTGGTGCGGCGCGCGGGGGAGTTGCACTGCAGCGTCAGACCACCACCTATTTATAGAATGTGACTGTCCCTAGTTGCGGGCCGGATTGTCAGACCCACAGCTAAATGTCCTTTAGGTCATAGCTGCGGGTCTAACAGAAACCGCGACT
Organism: Eleusine indica; assembly: GCA_030378355.1. Lineage (NCBI taxonomy): Eukaryota > Viridiplantae > Streptophyta > Magnoliopsida > Poales > Poaceae > Eleusine > Eleusine indica. The sequence continues at coordinate 60,191,105 of CM059494.1, forward strand.
ATTTTCATGCGCGTGGTAGTGGTCTGTGCAATTGTAGTGACGGCCCTTTGATGCCTGCTACTATGTTTATGTGCGTAGTAGCGGTTTGTGCCACTGTATCAATCTTAATGATGATCTCTTAGAGAGCTCGCTACTGAGGTGAAAAAATCTTCCGCCACTATAGAGCCTTATTGTAATAATGAGAACTTGTTCTAATAAGATAGACACGATTCCGTACCTTCTTTTGAGGTATCTAGGGCCAGTTCGTTTCTGTGTGCTAAAAGGCTAAAACTAAATTTTAACTCTAGTAAAACGAACGGGAAAGATAAAAATTAAGCTAAACTTTAGCTCTTGATAAAAAAAAAGGCTAAACGAAGGACAAAACTTTAGCTTCCTAAGAGGTGCTAAAGTTTAGCTTAAATTTTAGAAGTTAAACTTTAGCTCCTCATGCAAACGAACACCCACTAGTCACTTCAATACTATCACTTAGTTTTGTCATTGCCATTGCTTTTGTCGTTTGTTTTTAATTTCTGTGGGCAATGTGTCCTTGGTCTGTCGTTTAAATACTCTGTTATTTTGCCTTTAGCGAAACATTGATGTTGTGAAACTAAAAATTGGCCTTTTGCTATGAGCTATTAGATCGATACTTGCCCACCAGGGTGAATTCTGTCAGGCGGAAATCGAACTGATTTCCTAGTGAACTCATATGCAGCTATATGTCATGTTCGTTTTACACGGACATTTATTTGGTTGTCGTTTGCAACCCCTATTCCTTGAGAGTCATTTGCAGCTGATAAATTTCTGTCACCTCTAAAGTAAAAGTTACACTGTCCTGGATGTCCTAAGAAAGAAATATTTTCGGATAAATTCCTTCGGTGCCACTGAAAACTTCTCTGATCCCTTTAACGTCACCGTAAAAATTTTATTCCCGTTAGTAGCAGCCATCTTAAACATTTTTTCTGTCAATGTCATTGCCATCTATTTTTTATTAACTGAGCAAGAAAAAGACTATTTTACCCTTGTCTTCAACCTCTCTCTCTCATCTCTCTCTCTTCTATCCTTGAGGAACCCAACCCGGCCAGCAGCGGCGTGCGCAAGAACCGGCGCCACCGGCCGCCCTCCCATCCGCCGCGCCATCGAGAAATGGCTGTCGCCTCCCTCCTCCTCTCCTCCTCGCTCCCGCGTCCGCGCGTGCTCCCTCTCCTGCCCCGCTGTCGCCTTCGCCCCCTCCCACGCCTCCCAGTCATCCGGTGTCCACCACCGCCTCCCAGCCCTCACGCTCTTGCTAGCCGGCGCGCCTGCTCGTCCTCCTCCACCTCCTCCTCTTTGCAGCCCGCCGCCGCCGCCTGCTCATCCTCCTCCGTCTCGACCCGAACTGTACGGCGTCGCCGGCGCCGACACGACATGGCACGTCGACACGCGCTGACGCGGTGGCCCCGTTGCATCCCTCCGCAGGACCCTTCTCTCCTCCCCGATCCTCCGTAGCACCACCTCCTCCGCCTGCTCACGGACCCACCGCGCCTCGCACACGACGCCCTCGTCCATGGCCGCACGGCCTCCCAGATCAGCGCGCTGCCCTGCGGCGCGTTGGACGATGGCGGCGCGCCGCGAACGGCGTCGGCCATGGCCGCGAGCTCGGCGGCGAGGTGCGGGTTGGGCAGCGTGGAGAGGTACTCCTCCTCGGCATCGCCGGCATCATCGGGGAGGAGGAGCTCGAGAAGCAGACCCACGTTCTTTTTTTCTTTTTTTTTTTTACAAGAACACGATATTTTCTAATGACCTGATAAGAATACTTCATATGAGAATGAAACTGACGGCAATGGCGTGGAAGGGAAATTTTTTTAAAAAGACTGATATTAACGGGATTAAAATTTTTATGATAACGTTGAAGGAATTGGAGAAGTTTTCAGTGAAACCGAAGGAATTTACCCTTTCACGTATCCCGACGCCCGCGCACCCGCCGAGCCGCTGCACCGGCGTCGCCGTGCCTGAGCCCCCTCGCTCTCCTCGCGCCGCGACCTCCCCCATCACCGCTCCTCCACGAGCGTTACCACCTCCCCGAGCAATCCGTGCTGCCGCTTTGCTTTGGAGCCAGGGCGCGTCGCGCGCAGAAGCCCACACGCTTCGGCGATTTTCTCGGCAACCGCCGCGGCGGTGGTTCCCGAGACTTTGTGATGGGTCGTTCCACCACCACACCAAACCTGGTGTAATAGCCTGATGGGAGATGGCCAGATCGGAATGTGATGATTAACTACCTGAGAGTAGTAATTCATGGACCTGAATGAACTCTGGTATTTCTTTTTTTCATTTTCCTGTGGACTTAGTCTATTCAGGCAGAGTAGAACCATATCGGCCGTTTCGTAGCTGTTTCCATCAAAGATTTGTACGCGGCACTGGTGTTTTACCATTTCCGTTTCTCCATGCCAATTATCATTCCCCCGATTTATAGCTCGCAGCACGACGCGCATACTGGTGGGTGTGAGATGGCGAGCATTCCTTCGAAAAGTCAATTCACCTTCCCATTTTTGGTGCTAGGACGTGTTATCGTAAACGAACTTTCTCGAGGGAAGCCGCGTGCGAAACAACTCGGCACGAAAGTTCCCAGAACTTAAATTGCCTTTGCAAATTCCCCTATACGCGCGTTCGGACTTCGGAGTTTCCGTAGATCTCGATCTCGTGAAGCAGCCGCGTCAGAAAGAGGAAAGCGTTTTTGGAAGGGCGAGAGATTTTGGAGAACCGAGTACCAGGCAGGGGCTTTATGCTGGCAAACAGACTATAAATATGGCCGCCGTCCCCATACGGAAAACACACCAAGTGCGGTGCGGTTTCTTTCCAGTCAACGTTTTCAATTTTCGAAATCTCTCCGGCCTCCAAACGTTTCAGAGACAGATTGGGGATGGGAGGGTGCCTCTCCGGCGATGTGCGGGGCGGCATGGAGGCCGTGGGCGGCGGCGGCGGCGCGAGGAGCCGCGGGTCAGCGCAGGGCGGGGGGCCCAACGACGCTGTTGACCACTTCTTCCAGGCGCAAGGCCTCCGCGGACTCTACACGCCCCTCGAGGTACGGTACCGCCCGCCGCTTCCGAACCCTACCCGGTGGCGGAGCCTGGTGCTTGCCGGCCGGTCGCTGTTAGCGTCTAGCTTGTCGTAGACTCGTAGGTGGTCCACGGCGGTTGAACCCCGTGGTGGTTGGAACTGAGGTTTTCGCTGTGTGGTTTGGTGGATATGCTGTTTCGAACTGGATTGCACGGGTTTGGAGCCCCCACGGATTTTGATGTGATTGTGATCATGGTTTTAGTCTTTCTATATAGAGGGAGGGGTATAATCGCTTCGCTTGGCGTTAAATACTGCATTTTTTAGGGCTTTCCTGAATTAGTGCCCCGTTAATGAAAAATTGCTCGGTATCAACCGAGCATTCTTTTTTTTGGGCCTAGTTGCCTTTGGGAAATGTGCTAGACTCCATAGCCCAGATTATTTTTTTTGTAGAAGTCTCTTTCTTTTCTTTGCGAAAAGAAGAAATTGATATCGGTTTGTTACCGTTGCAGACCTATATCGATTTGCATTGTATACCGATTTGTTGGCAGAATTTTTTAAAACGTCTGGAACCTGGTTCCATTATCTTGAAAATTGCGTAATGCGTGCTTGCTTGATATATAGAACGTGTATTATCATATAGAATGGCATGTGATCTGGTCATCAGCGATACACTGGTGCAGGAACTAGTCCCCTCCCATGGTCTACTTTCACACATTTACGGCTCCTCAAATGTTGATACTGTTGCGTTTTGACAGGCTGGTCTCTGAAATATTACTAGTATTTATTTATTCATGCCAGATGTAGTTTCTCAAAGGTCAAATATATTTTTATGTTTGAATGGTGGTGAAGATATTTGTTTTATAACAAAACAATATGAGACGTGTGCAGGAACTGGTGGCACTATATGTTTATGTTTTGGTGTATGTACTTTGGTGATCTAGCCTACAATATAGAAAATAGTTAGTTAATCATTGTTTCATAAAATCTATCTGTTACTGGTAAAATTTAATCCAAACTTGGTTATGTGCTGCCAACATGAAGATATCTTCTTAATTCTATGCTCCCCACTTTCCTCTTCTTTCCACATCCCTTGTGGCGAGAGCATGCACTATGGCAATGGATACAAAACTGTACTCTGTTTTTGGTTCGTGGAATTGTGTTTCTTACTTTCTTGGTTGTCGCTATGCCTGAAAAGGGTGCTATTCTAGTCTATAATGCTGTGTCACCAGTTCAAGATGGCACAGCTTACTAAATATGTCTCCATGTTTATGTCTATTGGATCTCCTGAGCTGATGTGTTGTTTACTTACTTGCTCGTAACTGCAGCTCTCGTTTTCAGCATCGAAGTTGCGGAACATGGATGCTTTTTCAAAGGTGCAAACTGACAGTCTATTTTAATCAGTTTATAATCTCGATACTCCACTTCTTCTGTTTGAATAGTACAAGTCTTTGCTATCCAGATGCATGTTAATATATGTTGAAATTGAAAAAAGTTGGAATATGTCGGTCTTGGAATGGGTGTTACTGGCTTTTGTTGTGTTGGACGTTTTTCATAGGTTAATGTTGTGTGAAGTGAATAAATTATAAGTTGATCTTTAAAAAATGATACTTACACTTTCTTGATTTGATATCAATATGTCCATCTTTATGTGGAGTATACAGCCTTCAACTATATTTACACCTAATCCACAAAACCAAATTTGTTACAACATCTATGTATCCGACAAGATTATACTTAATTCTTTCTGATTGCTTTTAATGTTTAGTTTTCTCAAAACTTAATTTGTATATTGCCTGTTTGCTCTAGAGTGATCCTATGTTAGTGGTCTACTCTGAAATAAATGGAAGGCAGGAAGAGATTGGTCGTACTGAAGTGATTCTGAATTCCTTGGAACCCTCATGGATTACTAAGACTACAATGTCTTACCAATTTGAGATCGTGCAGCCACTCATGTAAGTTTCTGGCAATGAAACTGTAGATATTTCTTGCAGAAAGCTCCTACTAACGGATACCTTTTTCTATTCATGTTAGATTCAAGGTATATGACATTGACACACAGTACCATAATATTCCAGTGAAGGTATTCATATCCTGTGCCTCAATTCATTCCTTTATTTCTCCATGCCCCTGTTTAAATTGCATTAATTACTTATCGTATAATGTATGAAATCAGCTAAAGTTTTTTCTTATATTATAAAATATTACTATTACCCTCTGGCAACGTTTGTTGGTCTGCATCTATTAATCATCTGTTGTTCATCACCTAACCTTGCTGCAAATAAATAAATAAATAAATAAAAATGTTTTCTCAAACCAAGTCCCAGTGATGAAATATCCTGGGATAGAACTTCTTTGTTGGTTCAGTCACCTGGATGCATTAGATTCTGTGAAAAAAAATTCTTATATAAATGACTCCTGATTTGTAACAGATCTGTTCAACTGTATAGCTTGGTTTCATTTATACCTCAACGTAGTATACAGCTTATGAAATCTACAATTGTTCTATGCAGATGTTAAACTTGGCTCAGCAAGATTTTCTAGGGGAAGCTCGCTGCATCGTATCAGAGGTTTGTACAACATTAATTGGATTGATGCTCTCAAATGCTGCAGATAGTTTAGTTTCAGAGCTTTCTGTATTCTAGATGCTATCTAAATATTGCAAATTAAGGAGAGAACAAGAATTTGTTATGCGATATTGTTCTGCTCTGCTTTCACAGATTGTCACAAAGTTTGACCATAACCTCACGTTAAACCTTCGAAGTGTTTCTGGGCATACTCTTCCTGGGACGATAACTGTACATTCTGAAGAAAGTGAATCCTCTAGAATGGCAGTTGAGATGACATTGCATTGCCTGAACTTGGAAAACAAAGATACATTTTCCAAAAGTGTATGTATTAACTTCCTTCACTGTACAGCACAATGATATGAGCTGACAAATTAACTGCATTAATATCAAAGCCTTACTTGGTTGCTTACACAGGACCCATTTCTAAGGATATCAAAACTGGTAGAGACTGTGGGTCCAATCCCGATCTGTAAAACTGAAGTCGTAATGGACAATTTAAATCCTGTTTGGAGGCCAATTACTCTAACATCACAGCAATTTGGAAGCAAGGCAAGTACAATGTTTCTGATATGAGTAAATTTGTGTTAGCATTGCTTAGTACATGTGTAGTTCAATGTTGACTTGTGGTGCTTTTCCGCCTTCATGTATTCAGGATAACCCTCTGCTTGTTGAATGTTTTGATTTTGATTCCAGTGGTGACCACGAGCTGATTGGGTACGTAAATCACCAAAAAAATTCTGTCTTTTTCCATTGGTTCTGAGATTAAATTATGCAATTGTTTGTCTGATAATAGGGCCTTCCAGACAACTATAAATCAGCTTGAAGGTCTATGTCACTCAAAGTCTGGAGCGAACTTGTACCACAAGGGACACAAAAAGGTCTGAGTTTTCCGGTATTACATGAGAAACTGAACAAAAAAGTAACTCTATAAACAGCCTTTCATTTGATTAAATGATTTTCAGTCGAAAGGACAATTATTTGTTGACAAGATCCAGGAGAAAGTTCAGCATACTTTCTTGGATTACATTTCCAGTGGTTTTGAGCTCAATTTTATGGTGGCTGTAGATTTTACTGGTTAGTTCATTTTGCCACTTTATGTTATAAATATATATATATATATAGGCATCTCTATCTGTGTTTAAAATATATTATTTCTTGTCTCCTTTTCAGCTTCGAATGGTGACCCTCGTGCACCTCGGTCTTTGCACTACATTGACCCCTCTGGCAATCCTAACTCATACCAGCAGGTTGGGCTTTTTTCTGATTAGCTTATCATTTTTTTTCTAAAAGCAGCGAATGACTGAAAATCGGATCATTGAATTGAACATCTCAGGCAATCCAAGGGGTTGGTGAAGTCCTGCAGTTTTATGACAGTGATAGACGATTTCCTGCCTGGGGTTTCGGAGCAAAGACACAAACACATGTATCCCATTGTTTTAACTTGAATACAGCTACCAATGACTGTGAGGTCAGGTTCATGTCTCCTGAGTTGTTTATTTTCTATCATGCTAAATAGTTCATTTTTATTTGTCACCTCCACAAATATGTAATCATCGATAAAATGAGTTGTCCCTTATAAGCCAACCTCTGAAAACTTGTATTAATGATAGTTCTTATCTGCCAATTTTATTTGTTACTAGACAATAGTAGTCGCATGAGAGTGGGAAATAGTGCTTAACCCAGTTTTGTTCCTCAGAGAAAAATCATATCATTGCTATTACAAAGTTTCTTTTATGATATTGCACATCATGATTAGAAAATTTCCATTGCTCTTCCTTTATCCCATTTGCGCTCCTCAATCCATCTTAATAACTGCCAGATTTGTTTTTCCACTGTTCTGTGATATGGAAGTATGGGACTGGCAACCATATTATATGCATCACATTGATACAACCCACATTCGTTCAGATACTCATGTTTGTTTGTTTGTTTCTCCAAACAATTATGCTTGATTATTTCATATAATCATTTGTATTAAGGTTTTATTTGTCCTGATCACAGGTTGTCGGAGTTGCTGGTATCATGTCAGCTTACACCACCACTCTTTACAGTGTTTCCCTTGCTGGGCCAACTATGTTTGGCCCTGTGATCAACAAAGCTGCAGAAATTGCCAGCCACTCCCTTCAATACGGAAACAATAAATATTTTGTCTTGCTTATTATCACGGTATGCAATCAAATTTCCCCATGGGTCTTGTCATTTTTCTAAAAGCAATGAATTGTATTGTAAGGGTCTTGTCATTCTTCTTCTGGTCCATGTCATTTACCTTACCATTTTTGCAGGATGGAGTTCTCACTGATATTCAAGAAACAAAAGATTGTATTGTGAGGGCATCAGATTTGCCATTGTCGATTCTGATTGTTGGCGTTGGAAATGCTGATTTCAAGCAAATGGAGGTAAAGCTTTTACTCTGTATGCAACAAATATCCCATTCTATAGTCAAATAAAAAACATTCTGAATTACTCTGTCAAACCTACTTGTGTGCAATCAAAAAAATTCTAAAAACAACACGGACAAGAACTCCATGCTGCGTACGAAAAACAACGTTGGATGACTGCACCTCGCTTATTAAGGAGTAGAGATTTCATATGTGCAAGTAATGAACCATGCCACTAGGGAAAATCAAGTATTCTGTTCTCAAATATTGATATTATTAGGACAATCTATTTAGTTCAAAATTGAACTATACAACTTTTTCTAATGTCAGATAATTGGATATGGAGCAAGTATCTTTTTGAGCTTAGTTGTTGCATGCTGTAGCTATCCATCCGGGTATGTAGTAATAGTTTTATCCAGCTGAGTGTGGACTCCGCGGCTCTGCATCATTTTAGCAGCACCCGGAGTACTTGCATCATTTTATTCTACAGGCTACATTTAGACATGCCAGAAAGGAGTTTGCCTACTTATGATGTACTACTATATTCTTATGTGACACTAACAAAAGCCTGTTAGATCGGAGTACACTGTTCTGTGATCTTCCTTCCCCTCTAATTAACATTTCTCTATGGCAGATCCTAGACGCAGATAATGGCAAGCGGCTGGAGAGCTCAACTGGAAGGATTGCAACACGCGACATCGTCCAGTTTGTTCCCATGAGGGAAGTCCAAGGTCAGCATCAGTTGTGCGCCTTCACATTTTGTACTATTTGTTACCGTCAACCAGCTCCACCTGTCGCTGCTGACGCAACATCTTTGCCGGTCGACCGTTACGTTCTTGTGTGCAGGTGGCCAGATGTCCGTTGTCCAATCTCTTCTGGAGGAGCTACCTGGCCAGTTCCTGTCGTACATGCGAGCCCGGGACATCAAGCCACTGCCTCCGCGCTACGCTTCAGCGCCCGTCTACCCTCCTCAGCAGTGAGACGATCTGCCGCGTTCGCTGGCCAATTACTGAAACTGAACTGTAAATTCTTCGAGTGCTGCGTGTTAGCCTAGTGATCTTGTTCATACACGAGTCTCTGCTTTGGTTCTGTGTCTAGGCTGAATTTGCGTTCCAGGCAGGCATATCTGCCACCTGCTCACTTTTAATCCAGCATTAGGTTGACTCAGTCTCTGTAAATTCTACTAAGCTGCAGTTGCGCACGTGTTCTCAAACATCTTGCGAGAATGATCCTCTGTTCCATGATGCTTTTTTAATTGCGTTAATTTATTCTGTGACTTACCTGTCTCTAGATCATGAGCCCTGCTTGTTTGTCCCATGGCGGTGGTTACGACGAGTTGACCGCAGCTCAGCTCCATCTCCATGATGGTCCAGTGGGAGGAGGCACGGGGCATGTGCACGCCGCCCTGGAAGCCAGCCTAGAGTTCCTGGGCATGTTAGCCTTTGCCTTTGGTCCTCTTCAACAACTGGAATTCGCTGGACCGGCTCTAGCTTGCCGGCGTGTTGCAATCGCATGAATGCCGTCGATTTCCAGCATTTGTTTGCTTCCGCCCGCCTTTTTCCGGAAATCCATTTTTGTGATTTGAATGGAAATACAGGTTTAAGGCGAATGTACGGACATGAGTCAATTTACATGGGTTATTATGGGTTTATACATATACAAACATTTAGGTGCGTAACAGGCCGCAAGCTAAAGATTCGGTTTGGCCTTTTAAGCGTGGAATGCGAAATTTTAGCCTTCCCGGGTTTCATGTGGAGATGAGATGGACTGACATGAACGGCCACGACAGTGACATTGTCAAACAAACATAGTTGTCGCATCGTTCTTTAGTCGCAAATGGTCAGCAGAAATAGTAAATGAATCTGAAGTCGAGGCAGCGAGCTCTGCTTAAGACGTGTTAGGACACAGTCTACGTCAATGAGGCTTGGGGTTAGCAGTGTCCCTAAATCCATAATCATTTTGACACAGCGCTGGATCACCTATTAGACTTCACCATCTTTCCTGTGTCTTAACACATGCCAAGGTAACGGAAGAATCTTGTGTTTCTCTCGAATAAAAATAAACACGGAACAATCAATTGTCGGGTCTGAAATGCGCTTTAGGATTCCATCTGTTATTCCTTTCACCAGTTGGTGAATTTCAATTAATCAAAACGATTTAGATCCTTTAATTAGCTAAATTTTATAAGGAGCATGTTTGAATCTATAATTAAAGTCTTTGACTAACAAAAAATATACATATATCTCCTTTATTCATAACTAACCAAAAAAATAAACATATGTGCGGGGAGAAGAAAAATATCACATATAGGAAGGGATAGTTTCGATCTTGATTGTCTTTTCCCCCCAAATTTAGAAGTTTTTATGAGTATTGAGTGACTATATGAATCTAAAATTTAAGAGGTGAACTGATTATAGTTTAGAAGATTTTACAAATTCATATTTATAATAAAAATGACTAAAGTTTAGCCAACTAAAATTTAATAGTTAGATCCAAAAAATCTTAACTACCCTCATGCATCAAACCTCAAGAGAAGAAAATGTTGATTCTTTTCAAATAGTACAACTACTAATGATTATGTACCATGTTTTCATATTGGCTTGGGCCAATCATCATAACATCTATCGATTATAAAATGAGATTTCCCTTATTAGAAAACAATACTTCCATTTCTAAAAACAAATTAAAAAATATTTCAACCGGCACAAGGTTTTTAAACCAACGTTAACAACAGGACATGCCCCCAGGACCGAGACAACGCCTGACAGAAGAAGCAGACAAAGCATGGACCGAAAGAGATGCAAGGAAACCGTTGGGCTGAACAAGGAAGGAAACCAGCTTGTCTTCCTGCCTTCTTTCTCCTCTTCCCCCATCATCACCATCACCTCCTCCTCCTAATTTAATCGCCAATTTTTTTACTCGTTATTAATCCCTCCCTCTCTCCCGTCTCCGCCTTCCTCCGCGTTCTCCACCGAGGCGACCGACCCTCTCAGACCCCGCAAACCCTAGCGCAATGGCGGAGGACGGCGGCGACAGCGACCAGCAACAGCAGCAGCAGCAGCAAGCGGCGGCTGCCGAGGCGCCGGAGGGGCGCGGCGGTGAGAGCGTGAAGCTGTTCGTGGGGCAAGTGCCGAAGCAGATGAGCGAGGCGGAGCTCGCCGCCATGTTCCGCGACGTCTCTCTCGTCGACGAAGTCACCGTCATCCGCGACAGGGCCACCCGGGTCTCGCGAGGTCCGGATCCGTACGCTTCCTCCCCTCCCCTCCCTCATCGCACTCTTCGCGCGTCGGCTGAATTCCTTCTTCTGCGCTGCAATGCAATGCGGTGCCAACCCACGCCCGCGTCGGGCGAGAGGCTGGCTTCTCTCGGATCTGGGCCGCGGGTTGCTCTGGGAGGTTCGCCCCGTCCGTAGCTCTGGAGGGGGCTCGAGTTCGTGGGTTTCTGAGCTTAGTCCGGAGAGCAATGCCGCCACAAAGCTCGAGTTGCTGTTCCGGTGGGGCCGGAATGTCTCGTAACTTCGCTGGGTGTTCCGTTCCTTGACTACCATTTCTGCGTCCGTAGGGATTTTTGGTGCTTGTATCCGCGAAATTGGTACTCGTGGTACCTCTTGTTCTATGTGGAAGGTTCACGGATGCGATGCTTCCGTGCAAGATCCATCTGGTCGGGGAAGGCTTTTGAACTTTGTCGGATTTTAGTCCAGCACACTCCCAGCAATAACAGGTTCTTCGTCTTAGGGTCGTTAATATGCAGCGAGTTTCTGTGTTTTCTTGAAATTCTCTGGTTTACCGGGACTACAGCTCTAAGCAACGCTCTCCTTGATATCTGTCTAGCTGAATTACCGGGGCTTGACACAATGCTGCAGTACAGTCACACTATTCTGTCCCCATTATTGAATCTACTTGTATGGTTGGATCAGGAGTTTGTTGTTTTGGGAAGTTTTAACATTTGCTGATACTTTGAATTTTTATTTCTTCTCCTGTTTTTGATCCTGTGACGTACATTTAAGGATTCAGTATTGAGTTGAAGTATTTGGGTTTAGATGGACTTGACATTAGATTCGAGCTGGTTGGAACCCTGAATACAAATGATCTGTCTAGAATTTAGGGACCACAGAACTTTGCACATATTTGCTGCTCGTGTGGAAAAAATTCATTTGTCTCGTACAAATAAACATGAAATACAGCATCAAATTTAATTGGTCATGCTTTAGTATGGTTGTGAACTTGTAATTGTTTTCAAGCTTCTCTATATTCATTTATTTAAATTTGTTTGGAAGGACCCATGCGAATTCATTTATTTAAATTTGTTTGGAAGGACCCATGCGAGCTACATCTGTTGCATCTAAAGTTTCTACACATGTTACAGTATAAATTAGAAACTTCGTTTGTTTTCGTTGAATAGACTTTTTTTTGTAACTTTGGTTATTTTTTTTCCTTTCCCTTTCTTGTTCTGTTGTTTCTGTCTTGATGATGATGTGCTGGACTGTAATGTAAATATGTAAAGGGCAATTTGTAGTCACTTTTTCATGTCGCGTAAAAAAAAAGGCTTCTAATTGCTGCTAGCTGCTACCCTTTGCAGGCTGCTGCTTCCTGATCTGCCCCTCAAGGGAAGAGGCTGACAAGGCAGTGAATGCATATCACAACAAGTGCACATTACCTGGGGTATGTAGATGGAACCCTGCTTACTTCCCCTACATTTTCCTTGGTGTGGCGTAGTGACTGATTCCTCTGTACTCTGTAGGTTTGTTCTTTATGATCAGGAAATTGTTGCAATGTTTTGAATGTCTCTTAATATGTTGGGACCTCGTACTGTCTGCATCTAAACATCTGAAATTCTCCAAACTAATTTACTTGCTTAGCATTCACATACTATTGTTTGTAGATGTGTGTCTCTACATTAATTATTAATAGGAACTAAACCCTGAAATTATCGACATATTTATGATAGAAGTACAATTTTGGAATTTGGAAAAATTAAAATTGCTCTTGCCTACCTGATGCTCTGTGATATATTACACATGCCTTCTACTGACAGGCTAAATTTGAATTGTATGGACTGGTGTTTCAAAGGTATCCATGTGGAATTGCAAATCCATAGGCTATTAATTAATTAATATTCGTGACTCACGTGTTAGAGTATTTTAAGCATCTTTTTAGCTCTCTGGTTAGTGTTAACAGTTTCTCCTTTTCCCATTTCTTTTCTTCTGTTTTAACCAGGCCTCAAGCCCATTGCAAGTAAAATATGCTGATGGGGAGTTAGAAAGATTGGGTATGAGTCTCTACAAAGCTACATATATAATTATAATGAATTTGCTGCTTGATCTGGGCTCATTCGCTATTTTCACTAACATATCTTACTCTCCTACTACCAGAGCACAAGATTTTTGTAGGAATGCTCCCGAAAAATGTAACAGATGCTGAAATGACTGATCTATTTTCGAAGTATGGAAATATCAAGGATTTACAAATTTTGAGAGGTTCGCAACAGACAAGTAAAGGTAATTATTGTGAATATTGTTTATAGGAATGGAGTAGCACTTATTCACTCTTCATCTATACTTTTCTATGCATGTAACTTGTTTATCAACTGTTGATGTTGCAGCTGGCTGTGCCTTTTTGAAATATGAAACAAAAGAGCAAGCTATGGCTGCGATAGAAGCTCTAAATGGAAAGCACAAAATAGAGGTTTGTAAAAATTAAGAAGTTCCAAAATCACTCCTGTTTATAGCTTGTAGGGCGATATTACTCCACTTCTCCTGAAAACATATCACATACTACCACCTACTCTAAACAGGATTATGCAACCGAACTGCTGCAATGATATGCATTGTGCTTACAGAATTAACCCAGTTATCACACTGATTTTAAATGAGTGCCATTGCATCTACGAATTATCAAATGTAATATGCTCACACAAGCATGATGCAGCTAGCCAAATTGCTCGGAGGTTGGACAATGCTTATTTCATTAACTGAAAATATGAGACAGTTTGAAGTGAATTAAAATTATGCACACATGACTTCAGTCTTCTAAAATAACTTTTACCTGCCCCTTATTTTTGAAATAGAAGATATTTTCTTTATCACATTTGTCATAGATTTGTCCTTTTAGTCCCAAGCAAGTTGGGGTAGGATAGAGATGACACATATATCAGAAATTGTTGTTACCTTGCCTTTATATGACATTGATGATCCGTTTCTTCTGAAATTTCATGAGCAGTTACAGAAATCTAAACATGTTCTGGTCCTTTTGTTAGGGTTCAAGTGTTCCCTTGGTGGTCAAATGGGCTGACACGGAAAAGGAAAGACAGGCACGGAAAGCGCAAAAGGCCCAATTCCAGTCTTCTAACATGTTGAATGCAAATGCTATGCAACAGACTTCATTGTTTGGAGCTTTACAGATGGGATACATGCCCCAGTACAATGGATATGGTTACCAGGTAAATTGTGCTAACTCTAAGTTTATGTTAGCACAGAGTACAGAAAGCAGCAAGTTGTAGAAGAAATGTAGTGATCCTAATTATTCGTAAGTCGGTTCTGTGATAGCATTTTTGTGCTACCTATCAAGCTCTACAGGAAATAGCATTCTTTTCCATTTACTCAGTTTGTAACGTCCTTATCTTTATATGCTTGAGGATTTGACCAAAACAATTAGAATAGTGCTATAAAAACTTGTTCAATTAGATTTTTATTGATCAACAATACAATTAGGTGCATCTATAGGGTTTAGGGTTTAGTGCTGCTATGATAACAGTAACTGTATTGTTATGCATTGTGGTTGTCAGTAATAATTCAACTTCTGTTTGCTTAATGCAGCCACAAGGAACCTACGGGCTTATGCAGTATCCTCCTCTATCTCCTATGCAAAATCAAGCTGCATTCCAGAATATGGTTCAGCCTGTCAATCAAGGAAACTCGATGCGGGGAGCTAATTCTGAACTTTCCCCTAATTCAGTTCCTAGATCGTTTAATTCAGCACAGTTAGGAAGCCCCTATTCGCCTCTGCCTGGTATGCAGTATCCTGGAGCGTATCCTGGTGGTCCTATCAACAGCCGTCCTTTTGGGAATTCTCACAATTCAGTCAAAGTTGCAAATTCAAATGCTCATTCACCCACATCTTCAAGTGCCAGCAGCAATCCTGGTCCCCAGAGAGAGGGTTTGTCGTCTTCCAGACTTCATCAAATTTGAAGCTCTTAACTCGCCGAAAAGGTTTAGATTTTATATCTAGATGCAGTATGTTGTTATTGTCTCTAAATTAATCACATTTACAGGTCCTCCTGGAGCAAATTTATTTATATATCACATCCCACAAGAATTTGGTGACCATGATCTTGCAAATGCATTTCAAAGTTTTGGTAGAGTATTGAGTGCTAAGGTTTTTGTTGACAAGGCAACTGGTGTTAGTAAATGCTTCGGTAAGTAGTTCTTATCTTGACTATTGATGGCGCGAGTCATATTATAAACATGATTGCTAACTCTTTTCTGAACAGGCTTTGTAAGCTATGATTCTCCAGCTTCTGCACAAGCGGCCATTAGTATGATGAATGGAATCCAATTAAATGGTAAAAAGTTGAAAGTACAACTCAAGAGAGACAACAGCAAGCACAGTAAACCTTTCTGACAAAGCAATTCCGTTATGTGTTCACGCGATCAGGAAAATTGGTAAATATGTGTCCCAATTGATGGTTACATTGTTTCCACTGGTCTCCACCATGCTGTTGTCGGTGGTGGCTCTTGTATCTTTGTTCAATTCACATTCTTGAAAATTGTTACATCGTGTATTTCACGAAGCATAGTTGTAGCATTTGTACCATCAGATCCCTTGTACATCAGACATTAATTCATTCAATTTTTCTCCTCATGAATTGTTTCATGTCATCATGTGTAAATAGTGTCTTATAATCTTATTTTGTTTTGATGTTTTCAGTGCTATCCTATATCATCCAGTTCCAGCCTTCTGTTGCCCTTTTCTTTGCATGAGTAATTAACTAGGAAAGCTTAGTACTCTGCCAACACTGGCTAGGTTTAGCTCTATTGCTGTTTTAGTGCACCATATCCGTTTCACGTTGCAACCTTAGGCCTTTTTCTGGTTACTCGCCAGTGGTCACTGCATTATACTCCCTCCGGTTTTCTTTTGTTGACGTCCAACGTCAACAAATAAAGTCCGGACTCCAGAGGGAGTACATTTTAGCCAAATGTGATCCTCATTTTTTTCTACTATTTCAAATTGTCGCCTAGAGCAAGTTCTGGATGCTTTTGATTTCACTCCTTTGCATTGATGGTCTCGTGGCCATCCTAGACTCATATGCTTCGATCTGCTATGTGTAAACAAAATGTAAGAAACAAAAATGCAAGAACTTATTTTCGAAGTTAACAAGTGCAAAGGGTCAATGCAGAATAAAAACATCGGAAAAACTATACGCAAGTCGTGTAAAGTATAAGCTCTATACTGATTCCACCATCTGTGTCTCGAGCATCGTTACAGAGCAAACACAGGGCACAACTTGTGCAACACAAGGGCCTGCCGCATCTGGCTTTGACCACTATACACAGAGATGCCCATCTGCTTCTTTATATCCTGACCCATATCCACACGTTCTAGTACAGGATCACCTCCAACTTCGGTGCCTTATTCTGCGCCTACGCGCCTGGCTAAAGACAGCACACAGTTCTGCTTGTTCTGGACAGTATTTTGTATGAAACCTCCGCCCTTGTTATGGTATACCCATTAGCGTACACAGTAGGAGAGCAAGAACCCATAGCGAGGAATGCCTTCGTGTAGCATCTGCTGTAATTGCAAGAACAATAGGTGATCGGCAGTAAGAGATGAGATGTTAACAAAACTACTAAAGCAGAAGCAGAGCACATAAGTTCAATTGATAAAAGGTAATCTGAGAACGAGCATGCCATGAAAATAACAAAAACATAGTGGTCATGTAAATGTAAAAAAAGGAGTACTGACTTACATAAGTGCTGGGTAGGGGACGTAGCTGGTGTTTGAGTGAGAGGTAACACATGCGAATGGTGTTTTGTAAGTGCCGGAGGAGCAGGGGAGTTGTGGTGTCCCTTGGGATTCTTAGGAGAGTGATGAACTGAAGGTGAAGGACTGATATATGGAGGTGGCGCCACATGAGGTACGGTTCCAGGTGAAGCATGATGATTGTTACTAGCTACTGGGTCAGGAGCCGGGGCTGCAGGAGCTTTATTCTTTGTCTTGTTGGTGTATCTGTATGGACAACAAGTTGGGGATGGGGACCTATATTTGGGATGATGGACAGGAGAATGTACAGGAACAGGAGATGGAGCAGAATGCTTCTTTTCATCGTGACTATGACAATGGTGGTGGTGGTGGTGGTAGCTATGGTGGTGATCATCTTGATGAGGCATGGGTGCTGGACTAGGTGCATCAGTACCACCCCCACTGTGTAACGAATGGCTAAGATAAGACGATAGGCTTATCTGCTTTACCCGGCCAAACACTGTATGATTCAATCCCAAGTTTCCTGAGGATGAATTAGCAATTGTTTGAGCCAACTGCTTCATCCTTGGAAAAGATGGCTGGGGATTCCCAACTTGAAGGACAATGGAGGCTTGAACTGTTGTTGGAGGTGCAACAGTTGAACCTTGTAAATTCGTCAGTTTGATGTAGAGATTCTGCAAAAAAAAAAAAAAAAAAAAAGAACAGAGACTCAACCGACCAAATAAGAACAAGATCAAAGAGTGTTGGTAGCCTGTTGTGGCCTTTGGAAGCCAATGATTTCCAGCCCACTAACCTCAAAAGGGAGTCATTTTCAGTAGTCGTAAGGCAAGTGGCAAACAACAAAAAGAGTAGAATGCTCTTTTCATATGCTACATGCTGACATTATCTCAACCTATTGCTGGACATTTGTACTGCACAGAAATATAGAATTATTTCCTTCTCTTTTTTCATTTTTTTTAAAAATGTTCAATCAAGTTTCTTAAAACCTTTACGCTTATTAATTAGGTCACCATCCGAATAGTGCTTATGAGGCCTAACTAACATGATTGTCGCCTAGCCAGCTAGGAGCGTGTATTACTTGTATCTGGCTTAGCAGATCCATTTCTTGAAATCATGTTTAACTTTGCAAAAAAAATGGTTGGCAATATATCTTGTACAATATGATTGGCTATTTGTCCTCTAGTGCTATAGTCCCCCCCCCCCCCCATTTTAGCTGATGCAGGGACACCTCTAGAATATGCTTGGCATATTTACAATATGACACAGACAGCAAACTGGTAGAAATGCATTCTACAATGGTGAGAAAGCATTAGTTTGAGCACAGTCTGCTCGCAGAAATGACTGAAGGACATAAAATCCAGCAGGCTTTCTCATGTATCTATTTACATAATAACCGCGTTGTATAGAGGCACATACATGGTTGTGCATGAGCATGCACGATCATCAATCCAACTACCAGCAAGTAACAAGAATTTAAACCATTCAGATATGATCCAACAATTTGGTGGCTACCAGCAAATAAAACTGAAGAAAGACATAACCAATAAATGTCAAATAAACTAATTTGTTTTTCAACTAAAGTAATACCAACCTCATAGGGATTGAGACGTAGACCAGTCTTCATTTGGTCTTTCAACTCATTTGTTTTGTCTTGTACTTTGTAGATTGGGAAATTCAGAGAGAAGTTGAAAGATGCATAAGGCTTCTGAACAAGAAAAGCAGCCTGTGGAGGGATAATGGTTATTCCACCAGGGAACTTAAGCACTTCAAAGAATGATGAGTTCCCAAACAATGACTCTGTCAGGTGCAGCGTTGACTGCTCAACAACCAAGGACATAAAAGATGCCCTAAGAATGCTCAACCATGTCGATGATATTATTGCGTATTTTGGATACGGAACAATGCTGAAGATGACATTTGTCCAGTTTGATGTGCCTACTGGTTGTAGAAAATTTATAGTCACCTATATAGTCATTTAGGATTCATCAAGATACAAAATAGAACACTAAGAGTTACGGCATATGAAAAGAATTCTATTAGTAAGTACAGAGTTGCTTCCTTACAGTGGAGTTAGGGATGCCAATTTCTTCGTAAATGTCAAATTCAAGCTTAGATGCAGTTTCATTCAACTCAGAAACAGTCTTGTGTAGGATAAAGCTTGCCATTATACCAGCTGTAAAAAATAGTATGGATTCAATAGTAAATAAAAAATCTGTTGTAGAAGCTACATTTAAGTTCACAGCAAACAAGAAGTACAAGAGAGAGACAATTCACCAATATAATTCTACAAGATTTGCCCCATACTGATCCAGAGTAACTACATAAATAATTATATTGGTGAATTGTCCCATACTGACCCAGAGTAACTACATCATCATTAAACTACTACACCACAAAATTGTTACCTGAACTTAAGGCATGAATATTCATGATTGTTAATGGTCATATTTCTACCTCCTTAATTGCCCTTCTATGTGAACGAACCATCAAAGCACCCTATGCCCAATTGAGAGTTTGAGACTATGATTCTTTTTGAAATAAAACAGCAGGGGATGCCCCTGTGGTAATTGAGACTATAGTAAGTACCAGCATTCTCATTCTTTATCGCCAACGCTACTTTGACAAGTTTCATACAGCATCCAATTTCATAATTAAACAGAATTTGCAAGTCTTCCATGCATCAACCCTGATAATAGGTTCTTTATGTCAACACCCGTAAATGGAAACCTTGATAGTCACAAGATGTCAAACAATCACTTCCATGAGGACAGCTATACTTAGTTCATCACTAGGATATTTTTTCATTTTTTAAAAACGTTTTGTTGAAACATCACCACTAGATGTGTTTCCATTCTCTACAGCGGCATTATTTTGTCAGGATCTAACATCATCATTGAATAAGCAACGGCATTCCATCGCGGCAATTTTTGTCGTGGCCTTCTATCGTCACTAGATGATGAAGCAATGCCATCTCTATAGCGGCAATTTTTGTCGAGACCTTATAATATCACCATTTAATAAAATTCCTGATTTTTTTTTACCGAGACCTTCTAACTTCACTCTTATATATAGCATTGCCTCTTGTGGCCCTTATTTTCGGGATCTTCTAAGTCCAGCATTACCAGCCCCCAAAAGGATTGGTTTTCTTTAGTGAAAATTCTTGTCATCTTGTCAAGAGATTCTAACAACAGTTATCAAATTTCAGAACAAATATTACTGGGATTTTCTAGTATCAGAATATAAGCATTTGAAAAAGGGGTCCCACCTATTTCCCCGTTTAGTTTTTGTTGGTAGACCTTCTAAAGTGACCATTCAATAAATGTTACCTCGTGAACTAACTTAAACATGTTTGGAGCTGACGTAACGACCAACAAAGAAACCAACAATTTAAATTGTTGCATTCATGTAGCTGGAACAGATTGCCCAGTCCGAAAAAAAAGAAACTCTAAAAATTCCCATCAACGGCACCATTTAAGTAAATATGATTTCCCTTTTTACGAACAAAAAGATGAAAATGGTATCTTCACTAAAGTTCCCAAGACAGTCCAAAAGGAGAACATGCCATCACTTCATCCTTTATCGAGTAACGAGTAATACTACAGCTACAGTTCAAGTACCTACTCATTTTAGAACATAGCCATTAATAGAAATGGAGCTTACAACAGCCTGAAGAAAGGCACACACAAGAAGAACCATTAATAGCACCCCAAACCCAAACTGGCAATCCACATAAAAATCTCTGACCAGCACCACAACAATAACCACCACGATGTAGCAACTGAGCAAGACATTTTCTCCTAATGGCACAACATAGGTCGGCTCAGCATTTCATATCCTATCGACTATCAAGGACGACACTGTAACGGTGCACAAGCGCTGAAGCGCATGCATTAGCAGCAAGTATCAAACCCTTGCAAAGCAAGCTGAATATCGCGCCACAATCGAACAGGCATACACAAGAGCATCGAAAGTGGCCGCCAAGTTGTTCCAGAAAATAAACAATAGACGCAACTAGAAAAAGCTCGCCGAATTTGATCCAGTTTATCAGCTAGGGAAGCGACCTTCGCAGCTGTGCTTTAAATTCCGAATTAAGAGCCGCGCTTGACTCGCCACCAATTTCGCACAAACGATTCATTGAGCTGGGGAGCAAGACGAGTGAGTCAACCGCTCTTTAGCTTCCGTACGACGGAACGGGATTTAAAAACCCGCGGCGCAAGAAAACAGAAAGAAAGCAAGGTGCGCGCGGGATCTCGGAACGCCGGCTGACCTGCGAACGCGCCGCCCGGATCCGGCGGGCCCTCCCCGCCGCCGCGGCCGGCGAAGGGCGGCAGCCAGAAGAGCGCGGACAGCACCACGGCGGCGCCGAGCAGCAGCGCGGCCACGCATTGCAGCCGCACCACCCCGCGGCACCCGCTACACCTCCCCACGCCAGCGCCTCCTCCGCTTCTTCCTCCTCCCTCCGCCGCGGCCGCCGACGGCTGCTGCTGCCCCCCGCCGTCCTCCTTCCCCATCCCGCGCGCCCTCACGCATCGCCGCGCCCTGCCATTGCAACGGGCGAGGCTGAGCAGGCTTGGGTGTAGGGCCCCAGGAAAGGTCGCTGCTGCTGCCGCCGCGGCGCACGGGTGGGTGGTGGTGGTGGTGAGAGAGAGAGAGAGAGAGAGAGAGAGAGAGTGCTGCCGAGGACGAGGAGTGCGTGCGTAGTGTAGTGATGGCCGCTCGGCGTTTTGTGTCCGAATCCGTGAGCAGGTGTGTGTAATTAGGGTGCGTTTGTTTTACTAAATTGGATTGGATTGATTTGGACATATCTATCTAATCCGATATTTATTTTACTATCAGTCTGGATAGGATGGATAGGAGCAGGGAATATTCTTCATAGATGCTAGATGAGGTTGTTCAGAAAAATTGGCTGGACAATGCTGTCCAACTTGTTTAAGCGTGATCGTTAGTAAATAATTAAAGATTATTAGCATGTTATGATATTAATTAGTATATTATATTATAAGATTATGGTTAATAAATACTCATATGTTAATTAATGTGCAAAAGGTACATGGATTAGAATGTGATTGTTGGTAATTAGAATATTTATTATTAATTAAACATTATCATAACAAGATTACCATTTATAAATATTAAAATAGGTTAATTAGTATGTATTTTATTGCTATTATTTGTAATTAAGATATATAATTAAGTTAATTATTTTCATCCAACCTCTCTTATCCTTTCAACCAAGCAAAAACCTTAAATTGTCCTATTCAATTAAACAAACACTAACTTGGATAGTCCTGTCCTAAAAAATATGGATGGGATGATTCAATCCAACTTTAACGTTCAACCAAACGCACTCTTAGTGAAGTGTGTTGTGCTGATGTGCGGTTTGTTATCAATGGATTATCTTGTTTAATGACGTAGCTTTGCTTTGATTTCTGTTAGGGGTAGATGCTTTTGCAACTTTGCTTGCGCCGTAACTCTTTTCTGCGTGTGTGATAATTTTGACTTTGATGAGAAGGTGAAACTTTTGATTGAATCTTAGGTGGACGATTCGAAATGAAGGCAAATTTTTTCTGTAATCTTGAACTGATGTTCTGAGCTTAAAGTAATGATGATATCTTCGACACATAACTACATAAGCCTATCTGTCAATTGCGCCATCCTTCAAAAACACTATGGCCTTCCAATTTCATCCTTTTTTCACGTACTGTTGATATTCTCCGTGCCAACCAAATATATGAGTCCTGTGAAAACCAACCAAAAGTTGGAAACCCAAAAACTTGAGTCATTCGATCGTGTAGTCACGGGTAAAATAATGCATCTAAAATGATCATTGTGACACTCAACAAAAGTGAAGGGAAAAATCCAAAAAATGACCTTTTCTACCTTTTTTAGTGAACACCATAACTCTGTCCTGTTTGACAGACAAGGTTGCGACGGACGGGGATAGGATTGAAGACAGATATCAAGAGAAAAAAAAAAATCAAGAAACGTCTTCGTTTCTTCGCTTGCAGTACAAATGTGGCTTTTGAAGCTTTTCCTGGTTTTGAGAAGCAACCCTGCTTGAGGAAGCTTTTAGCTTTTCGATGAAGCAAAAGTTCTATTTTAGGATAAAACTCTCCCAAACAGAAATATAAGCTTTTTTAAAAGCAAAATCTAGTAAAACTCTCCCAAACAGGGTCTAAGGCCTTGTTGCATATTTTCTGTATTAGTTTCTATAAAAAAAATGCTACAAAATAATTTAGTTTTCAATTATAGAAATAAAAGCAATTATATTTCTTGTTGAAACTAAAGCCAAGTAAACATGACCTAAAACTTGCAGACAAGTACATGTAACATTTTAACCATGGATCAATAAATGCTCACTTGCAATGTTATGTTTTCAAATTTTGAATTTCTACTCTTCTATTCCCCACAAATAAAAAAAGAACTTCTATTCTTCTAGTTTTTTTTCCTTACTAAAATACTCTCTGTTTTGTCACGCATTGTGTTAAATTCGTGTTATTTATTTCTGAAATGTATGAGCGGTACCCATGAACATACTTCGTCAATATTGAAAACAACAATTTGCCATTGTATCTAATCCTAGTATCACTGGAGGAAAAAAACAATGTAAACCGTAAACATGCATACGTGAGCGTACTTCCTTTGCATACATCTTCCGTTTGTGTTTAGCTACGCCGGAGGAGGGGCGGGCGAAACACCGACTGCTGAAATCGGGACAACGTTACGTCCTCACAACGGATTGACCGAGAACCAGGGTTTACATAAGCTTTAGAAACCGGCCTGTTATTTGATCGGTTGTGCTAACCGACCGATTTTTTCTGGCTAACCGTAAGTAGCTATTATAGCTAAATGACTAACCGGTCGGCTTCGCAGTTTACCGGTCGATTTTCTATCAAACCGAGTTAGATGGTTAATTCGGTTATTTTAATCTTGGCGAGAACCAGCGTAAGCCATCTGCGAAGCTGACCGACGAAGAAGACTCAAACAGGTAGTGTTACAGTAAATCAAAGCATCTAATGATTAAACACAATATAAATACAAAATCAAATGGTTAAAAATCTCAAATGAGCCACATAGCCGGAATTCTTTTGGCAAGAGGAAGTTACTTAGTTACATATATATCACACTGCTGACATGTGACGGGATGCATCAAGGGCCTGGAGGCCCGTGAGCGTGTGAACCCGGAGTCTAGAGAGTAGGGATGGTAATGGGTAAAAACCCACCGGGTTTGAGTGTCTCATATCTATGTTCACTATAAGTAAATCAAATCCATATCCGTATCCATATTCCTGATGGGTTAAAGTTTTATCCCATATTCATACCCGTCGAGTAATCGGGTACCCACGGGTTTCCCATACCCATGATACTTCAAAAAAATTCTTAATACTTCGATAAATTTAATCAATTGCCGATGAGAATTTTGTGCTTAACACATGCATAAAATAAGATTGTATGTTAGTCTACTCTATTTTGATAAAGTTAATAGAGCTAGAGTTATAAAAAATAATAAATTCATATTATGAATCACAAACTACACATAAATATTGGGTTTACGGGTACACGGGTATGGGTTCCTGGTTGCCATATACAAACCCACGTATCCATCGGATTCAATATTTAATCTATTTATGTACCTACGGATATAATTTATGTTTCATACCCGTCCCCTAATAGGGGTTTTACCCATCGGGTTTCGGGTATCGGATACCCATTGCCATCTCTACTAGAGAGAGTGCCGCCCGCGAGTCCGCAATTAGTCCTGGCCAAACGGGCCGTGTGGCACGGCCCGACCTAAATTCGAAAAGACCCAACACGTAATATTTTGGGCCGGCACGATACACCATTGGTTTCGGGCCGAGCCGTGCCGCCGGTCATGCTGCGCTATCGGCCCACGGCACGACATGAATTAAGTGGGCTGTGCCGGGCTGGCCCATTATGCCCGGTAGCCCGATAACACTAAAATGGGAAAAAAGAGGTGAAAATAAGGGTGGGGTGGGATTTGAACCCTAGATCTCAAGGTTGAGAGGGAAGCAGTTTACCACTAGGTCACTTTAGTTTTATTGTATGTATTTAAGATATGTATCTTTTTTAATATAAAATCGTGCTGAACTGGTCAAATTCGTGCTTCACTGGACCACCTCTAAACGGGTCGTGCCTATGCTGCCCGCCGGGCCAAGGCCACGGCCTTAGCACGACACGAAGGCACGTGCCGGGCCGGCCCAGACATGAATTGAGGCGTGCCGTGATGGACCTGGACCAGGCCAAATTTTACGGATCTCGGGCCGGCACGGCCCAGTTGACCAGGACTAGCGGTAGGGACCATCTCTCGTTGGGCCGGTTGAGCCTCGAGGCACCTGCACAGCCTAAAGGTTAAAACGGCCCAGCCCATGGAGCACGTGATAAGACCACGAGCCCGCGCCGCCCCCTGCCGCAGCGACGTTTCCTCCCACCAGCCACCATTCCCTTTCCCTGCTAGGGTTCTAGCGCTCCGCTCCCCCTCCTACCCGCCGCCGCCGGCCACCGCCCGCCCCCACCGCCCGCCATGACGGCCGAGACCCAGACCCCGGAGGAGCTGCTCCGCGCCCAGCTCGAGGAGCAGAAGATCGCCGAGGTGAGCGACGGCCTTGCTGTTTTCTGTCCCCGCGCCTCCGAGGCTCCATCCCCGGATCGCGCGGCTGGGGGCGTAGAGATGTGATTTTCATGGGGGTTTGAGTGCTAGGCGTGGAGGTTCTTGCTAGATCTTGTGAGGTTTAGGCAGGAGCGGTAGCTTGGTAGGAACTTTCTGAGCGAGTGGATTTGGGTTGGCGTAGCTCGGTTGGGTGGGCTGTTAGGTGCTATGGACTTGTAGTATGTCCTGTCCCCCGTTGCATAGTTTTGCTACTAGTAATTTGCGCGATTTACAGTTTTATGTACCCTGAGACCTGCGTTACCTGTCATGTGGATCATGCGGTTGTTTGATCTTGCGAAGCTCCAGTTAGTATTTTTTGTTGTTGTGCTGAATCCATATATTCTGATAGTTCTCGGTCCTCGTCACTTAAAAAGAGAGGGCTGATATAACTGACATGTCACTGTCTCGCCTGACAAACAGATTAGTATTAAGTGGAATAATATGGATGTGTTAGAGCTGTAATTTCTGGATGCTCATAGTGTAAGGTTGCTTCATTTGTGGGCTTGATATACCCCTAACAACTCTGCAAAATTCCTGATGGTAGAATAGAAACAACCAATGGTGTTTGTATTGATCCTGATAATTTGTCGAGGCATGTCAATTGAACTGGAGTTTTTAGCTGCTATGTAAATGATTGTGCTTTTGTTGGTGTATTTTTGCTGTTCTATATCTGTTGATCATATATTGAAATATGTTGTCATATTGTTTGCTTCTGATGTTGACCTGTTGGAAATACTTCGAACTTTTCAGGGAGATGACCCAATTGTTGAGGACGATGATGATGAGGAAGATGAAGATGATGAGGATGACAAAGATGAGGATGATGTTGAAGGTATGTGCATATCATGGTCATTTCTATATTCTGCTAGCAACTGGACACATCTAGAAAAAGGATTCACAAACATTACACAGATGTTCCAACATGAATGTCAATCTTCAGTTCTATCATTTCTGTGTACTGACATGTTCACATTATGGCACTTTTTGCGTTATCTTCCTTAGTTTGCTTTAAATTTCTTACAATATTTGACTATGTTTAATTGCTAGTATCAGTTTGCACGTTGCAATAATTTCTCCAAATATCTGTTGAGATAAAACAAATTTGAAGACCTGAATCTGGTCTACCAATTGCTGCATGATGGGAAACATTGATACTTTTTATGATTCCTGATTGTGCCATATAATGTATTTGTTTTTTCTCCTGTCTTGCATAGTTGGTTTGCAGCATATGAGTGCGCCAATTTTGGCTTTGATATTGTTTAGTTTTCATCGCATTGCCTCTATTCTAAGACTTTGTAATCTATCTCATTCTTTCTGGGCAACTTTTACAATGAAGCATATCTGTTTTGTAAAACTCAATTATTCCTCTTATTTTTCATGATGACCAGGAGGTGATGCCAGTGGGAGATCTAAGCAGAGTCGCAGTGAGAAAAAGAGCAGGAAGGCCATGCTGAAGCTTGGCATGAAGTCTGTTACTGGTGTGAGCCGTGTAACTGTCAAGAAGAGCAAGAATGTAAGCTTCAGACTGCTCTTTTAGTGTAAGCTTCAGACTCCTATTGGTATATTAAACTTCTGTTCCATTTCCAGATACTCTTTGTCATCTCCAAACCAGATGTCTTCAAGAGCCCTGCTTCTGACACCTACGTGATTTTCGGGGAGGCGAAGATCGAGGACCTGAGCTCGCAGCTTCAGACACAGGCTGCAGAGCAGTTCAAGGCACCTGACCTGAGCAACATGATGTCCAAGCCTGAGGCCTCTACCGCAGCCCAGGACGATGATGAGACCGTTGATGAGACTGGTGTTGAGCCAAAAGACATTGAGCTGGTGATGACCCAGGCCTCCGTGTCGAGGCCCAAGGCAGTGAAGGCTCTGCAGGCTGCCAATGGGGACATAGTTTCTGCGATCATGGAGCTGACAACTTAGCTGATTGGACGTCCTACCTGTGATATCATGATGTCAGTCTTTTTTTACCTTGTCAACGAGTGTTATCTGGAACATTTGTTGGTCGTGAGCTTTGTCACGTTAGCGCTGAGCTGAATGTTGTATGACTGGAACGTTTGTCTTGTGAAAGAGGCTCCTTTTCGTCGGTACCAAATTTGTGCACGTCTTCTCTATGCGCTGTTGTGCTGCTTCAGTGTTAGTTCATCATCCCTTCCTGTAATGGATGTTCTGCATGAAAGCTGGCAGTCTTATGATATACACGTTTAGAATGACGCTGTTCTGGTGGTTTTGTTGATCGATTGCTTCAATCAATCACATAAATCGTGGTTCGCTTTGACCTTTTAGACGACCACTAGAAAAGCCCTGCGTTTTTCTTGCAGTACAAGTATTTTTTTTTGTTTGTCCGCTACGCTTTGTCATATTAAGCGAAGGCGAGAGGAAATCAGGTTGTAGCTTCTCAGGAGTCTGGAGTAGCCGACTCGTATATAAGGCAGAAACCGAGGGGGAGACAGACAGCACGAGTGCACGACGAAGCAGAGGCCGGTCTCGACGACAGCGCGGGGCAGCATCCGGGCACGTGTAGGTATCTCGCGTTCTACTTTGTCTGTCTGACGGTCGCCGTGTTTCACTGGTCAATGTTCGTGCCTGTGCCGTGTGTTGCGCTTTGTTGTCGCTGGTGCTAATTTTCTTTACATGATTTTTATTTATTCTATATATTTTAATGTGGATTATTGTTTGGGATTAAAGGCATTGTTGTTGTTGCTGTTGTATTCCAGCGTGAATCGTGTAGTGTTTGTCTCTGACGATGACAAGCTCTGTTTGTTTGTTTAGGATGGCCGAGGAACAAGAGGAGGTGTTTAGGATGGCCGAGGGACAAGAGGAGGAAACCGACAGGCACATCCAGACCTGGAAGCTCAAGAACTCGATCAAGACGCTGGACGCCGCGAGGGGCAACGGCACGAGCATGATCTCGCTGGTGGTGCCGCCGGGCGACCAGATCTCCCGCGTCACCAAGATGCTGGCCGACGAGCACGCCGCCTCGAGCAACATCAAGAGCCGGGCCAACCGGCAGTCCGTGCTGGGCGCCATCACCTCGGCCATCCAGCGGCTGAAGCTCTACCCACGCGTCCCGCCCAACGGGCTCGTGCTCTACACCGGGACCATCGTCACTGACGACGATGGCAAGGAGAGGAAGGTCACCGTCGATCTCGAGCCGGTCCGGCCGATCAACGCGTCGCTCTACCTCTGCGACAGCAGGTTCCACACCCAGCCGCTCAAGGACCTCCTCCTGGCCTCTGACGAGAGGTACGGGTTCATCGTCCTCAACGGGAGGTCCTCCACAGGTTCCGCGTCGACCTGCCCAAGAAGCACGGGAGGGGAGGGCAGTCCGCGAACCGTTTCGCCCGGCTGCGTGAGGAGAGCCGGCACAACTACCTGCGCAAGGTGGCGGAGCTCGCGACGCAGTTGTTCATCGACCCGGGCACCAACCAGCCCAACGTTGCCGGGCTCGTCGTCGCTGGCTCTGCCGACTTCAAGACCGAGCTGCTGGGCAGGTCGGGGCTGTTCGACCCGCGGCTGCAGGCAAAGGTGATGAAGACGATCGATGTGTCGTACGGCGGGGACACCGGGTTCAACCAGGCCATCGAGATGTCGGCCGAGGTCCTGGCTGGGGTAAAGTTCGTGCAGGAGAAGAAGCTCATCGGGAAGTTGTTTGAGGAGGTATCACAAGACACCGGGAAGCATGTGTTGGGCGTGAAGGACACCATGACGGCACTCGAGATGGGAGCGGTGGATACGCTTATCGTGTGGGAGAACCTTGATGTCAACCGATACGAGCTCATCAGGAACGGCGCCGCCAACGGGGAAACGGTGGTGAGGTACCTGAGCAGTGACCAGGAGGAGGCAGATCACAACAACTTCGTGGACAAGGTGCTTCTGACGGAGTGGTTGGCTGAAAATTACCGGCGGTTCGGTTGCGCGCTGGAGTTCGTCACTGACAAGTCGTAGCAAGGGTCCATGCTCTGCCGGGGCATTGGCGGGATCGGCGGGATCCTCCGGTACGCGGTGGATGTTGCCGCCTATGACTATGATGATGACGAGGACGGCGACATGTCTGACGACGACGACGAGGACCAAGATTCGGAGTAGCATTCAATTGATATATCCTCAGGGAATTTTCTTGTGATCCGCGGGGAGCCCAGTGGTGCTGGCCGAGAGACTACTGCGCCGGGACCAGACGACCCTGAAACATCCAAAAGATCGGCGTAAGAAAACCAAGGTTAGTGCTCGGGAGTTGCATATAAACGTTACTGTTCATGATTCTATTTATTACTTCCTGCGTTCTCTTTCAATTGTCGTCAGTTAGCTCAAACTTGAGCTAACGGCCGACAACAAATACAGAACGGAGGAGTACTTTTCTTTTTGGTAATATATGGGCATTGGGATTGACGTTCCCTTTTTTTTTTTCTGAAAATAATAGTGTTCTTCGAGATGGAGAGAGAAGGATATGAGGAGCCATAATGCAGACCTTGTTCGAACGCGTAGCGGTGTTGATAACGTTGTGGAAAAAGGACTTCCTTGGAATCTGATGCTACGGCTAAGCAGCCATTGATGCTTAATGAGAGGGATTAATAATATTTTACTACCTTTAGTAATAATGACTCCATGTTGGTCAGTGGAGTTTGTGAGACATACAATACACCAGTGAGTAGTCTTTTGGAACACACGTTGCTGGTTCATTTTATTTCCTAACTTGAAAGACAATCTACTACTATATTTACAAGAATGTATGTTTTGTCACTGTCATTTGCTATTATGAATTTGGTTTTTCAAATTCTATTTGTTATTTACATATATCTTGATAAATCTTGAAGCACCGAACTCTTGTGAATTGTTCTATGTATAGAACGGTTACATGTTGTTAATATTATGCTAGAAGAAGCCATTTGTCTCCAAAATTTAGTATTATGTAGTACTGTTATATTTATTTGCTAAAAAAAATTTGTTGTACCATTCTTGTCTGGTGCAAGAAATATCATGGAAATACATAAATGATAGGATCATGTTTTTTAAGGCTAAAACAGTGCAAAAATTCCACATATGACTTTTGCGATAAAGCAAAAGAACATACGCCTAATCATTGTTCTAACATACATAAGACCATTCGAATAGATAATTACACTATGTAGTACAACTATTTTTCACGAATATAGCAAATACTCTCATTATCTATCCTGATTGTTCTTATGTAAAAGTAGATGAAAATTGTACTTGTGCTACCCAATCAACATTTTATGAACAATTTTTTTCAGATTTAAATTGTGTCTATTTATACATATCAATATAATAATATAGGCTCTTATAACTTTTCCTTATTTGGAATATTTGCTTAGAATTATTATGAGTGTGGATGTGACTTTGTTATTGGTTTTAATTTTTACTATAGGAAGTCATTCTCTTAATTTACCTATCATATATATGAAATGAAATATTTATGCAAACTAACTAAGAAAAATTTATTACTTTTATATTGTTGTCACACATTATCATTTCTCAAACTGGGTAGAGTACCATGCTCGATTCACTAAGGCTAACTTTTTCCTCCCATTTATGGGAGAGAAAGGTCAATTTATCCTTTGCATCCATTTGAGCTACTTATTCTATAATCACTTATACTGTTTCTAGCACGTTGCAACTTTACTTTCGATCCTTAGAAATTGTTGGATTAGTGCAAAGTGTCAACCATCAAAAGGCCTAAAGGTCGAACTAGCTAAATCATTTTGAAATGATATGAGATCGGGATGTACTTTTTGGCAGCCCTGATGGATTATCTTAGGTAATTAGTCTCAACCCCATCGATGTTCGAAGTTTTCGAGCAGTTATGTTATTATATTATACAGAGAAAATCACAATCACAAGATCCTGCCACATCAATTTTGTCGGTGAATGTCAATGAGAAGTTGGATGTAAATAGAAAAGTACAATGCCGGTTTTTTTTAACTGAACAAGAGGGAAAGGCCCCTACTGATTAATAAGTTTTGAGTGCATGAAAAAATAAAACAAAGGATGATAGCTAGAAAAAGAAAAGAAAAACAGCATTAACCCATGGATTCTAGCCATGACTTATGATATACTGCACCGTCAATGGAGGATGCAAGCACTGCATACTGGCAAGAGATTTGCGCAGCTCCTGAACCTGCTAGAGTGTTAGTAGCATGAGTTTTTTTTTCTAGAACAATTTTACGGTACATATTACAACCAACAATTTATAAATCTATTATTTTAATATTTTCAATAATAACTTAGTAAAATTATTACTATTTTAAATTACTGGTATGACACTAATGGTGGAGATCAACTAATCTGAGATGTTAGATTCTAATTATCACTAGTAATTACTGGTGGTAATATGTACCGTAAAACTTCTCTTCTTTCTTAGGTCAGCCAACCGAATGAATTTTTGAAAAATAATTGGTGTAGCTGTCGATCTCGATAATAATTTGCTCAGCTGGTGTAGAATTAGACTACATAGAATAGTATTGTAGCAGTTCTGCTGGACCTGTTCCCGTCGCAGCCAAACGGCGACCGGCTGAACGGGATGGAATGCATGCGCGGAGGTCGTTCACGTACGTGGCGTGCCAGTAGCATTATATCGGCTGCAGGCACTCGACTCCAGCTTACTCATCGTGCTGCTCCTTGATGATCACGGCCTGATGCGTGCTTGGAGCATCAGGTTCCGGCAAGAGACGCCTTCTGCAACGACGACGTGACAATGTCCACCACGCTGCGCTGTGCGCTCTACGGCCCCATCGCGGAGCTTGTGTCGCCGAACAGCACGGAGCCCCCGCTGTGCCGGAGCATCGCCGTTCGATCGAGAGTTCCTCGAGCCCCGGCGCTCGACCACTTCCATCGCACCCATCCCCTGCTCCTTCCACTTCAACACTTACTTCTTAGCTAGAAATCCAGAACAGAGCAGACCAAAATTATTGGCAGCATTTCATTGTTACAAACATTGTTTCTCGTCTACGATGAAACATGAAAGTAACACATCCCCCAGTTTCACGCGCAGTTTTGTTCTTGTTCACGCTTCACCATCGGAATTTCTAGCCATAATGAGCTGTCCAAAAGTTGTCCAGATACTGCTGCAACCGGCAGCAGTCCAGCATCATCTCACAGCACCAGAGGCAACTCAAGTCTCAAGGATATAGAATGAAATGGAATGACCACCATAAGAAAAAAAAATACAAAATACTTAACCGATCACAGATGCACCAATGTGCACAAACTGCTTAACTGAAAGGTGAACTGACGAAAAAGTGCCAATGAAATTAGCCAACAAGCTCATCGATCTCTTGATGAACAATTGACCCAACAAATTCATGCTACTAATAAAGTGACAAGTGACAAGTACTAGGCAAATGAGGAAAAGTAACCAAGCTAGCCAACTAGCTCCGGCAAGTCCACTTCATAGTTTTCTAGCACACAGTTTATACATTATTCAGAAGCCAGTCTCAGCATCGATACAGCAGAAGCCACAGCACGGCAAACGAAAGATTGCTGCATCTCGGCAATAAAAACAAATCCCTTAGGTTCCTGCAGAACAAGAAATCCCATCAGTGGAACAGATTCGACTACACAATAGTAATGCAGAAGACAAAAGTTCTATTTGCATTAAATTCACGTTCGGTGGAATTTACCTCCATGGCTTAATTATCAAGAAACGTAGCAGAACAACTACAGAAGAGCTGTGCCCAATTGCATAAGCAACATCTGACCTGAGCAAATATGCCCTGACCAGAGTTACAACTTATCTTGGGCAAAGGCCCATCAAGGAAAAATATTGACCTTATTAGTGTTTAGATTATCAAATCGATTATATTTACACAGTATACAATAGATACATGACAGACACATGAACAATGGTAGAAACATCTGGTCTTGTTCTAGTATCAAATACTAGTACATATAATACTTACAGTAGTACAAACAATTGATCAAGTAAACAGGTATAGTAAAGAAACGATAGAACTTGTACACTACATGTAACAACCAAGGACTCCTCCATATGATTGGTGGATTTTTCAAGCTCATAAGTTCAATTTTTCTAATTGGATTTTTTATTTTTACAAATTGGTACTTCTTAAACAGACATAATTATTTTTCTTATTTTCCCATAGGACTGAAACAGAACTTATGCCACCACCGTTTCATAATATTACAATGTAAAAACAATTTTCTTTGACCAATCTTACCCATGTCACTCACACCATTTGGTCAGTACAAATTCAAAAATATTTATTAGTTACAATTGAAATTTGGCTTCAAATAAATAATATTATTCGGACTGACAAGATAAAGTAACGGCTAGCACTTACAAATACATGTTAGGAATAGTAAGTGACCACAACGCAATTATGATGTCAAACGGTTCAAGCAAATTAAACTTCTTAACACTAGAATAATTATCAATAAAACAACAGAATTGCAAGGATCAATATATTAAGTAAACATTTTTTAAGGACGTGCTCTAATAAATGATACGCACAAACTGGGAGAAACAAATTAAATGTATGCAACAAAAATGATTTGACATTGTCCTTTAAGAAATTGCCAGAGAAAAAAGACAAATACTTCATTATAACCTGACACAAATGAATTTGTCAGTTACAGCAGCACTTAACTATTTGATCACACAATGTAGTTCAAGCGTAATTTTCATGTAGTTGTCATCAGTAATTCTTTGTATCATGCAGGAAAAAAAATGTTTACTCTAGAGCACACGCTATTGTAGCACTATTATTCTTACAAGAATTTGCTAATCTTCGGGTGCATGTTTTTATCAGTTTATTTGAACCATCTCCATATTTTTAAAGAGTCCCTTAAGAAGCCAAAGAAACAATTGATATGACTTTCTGTTCAAACAGTACTCTCAGAACTAATTATTAGAATGCAAGCCATCCCATGAACTGAAAATAACTTGAATCAACTTTGCTACAAGTGATGCAAACAGATGTTAGAAAAATAGGCATTTTCAGGTTGAATTTAGTCCATCTGATTAGCAGCATATAGGTGATAACAAATTTCACAAATTTGCAATTACTAGTTACGATTGCAATCAGCCAAGTAAACATAAGAAGAATAAGGATGTATCCCGCGGAGGGACCAATGCCGGAGGCACCGACGGCTCCATTCATACCAGTCGTCATGGAACGTTGCTTGAAGTAGTCGATCTTAGTTGATGCAGGTAGAACGTCGTTACCGTGCAGTCCCTCGAACGGCGCCGCCGGGAGGAAGTCGTGGATCGGGGACGCGCCGGGAAGAAGTCGACGAGGTTGAGCAGTTGCGCCATCAAGCGCTCCCCAAAAACCTGATCGCTCGCACACCCGAGCAGGTGTCGCCTTGCGGGAGAGGTTCCGGAGGCCTGATCTCCCGAAGCTTCGTGCGCGCGGATCGTCGGAACGGGGAAGACTCGAAAGGCAACTCGACGAAGGATGGGAATGTTTTTTATTTTCAATCAGGGGCAGTGCCGGGATGCACATATATATAGCCTCAGTGTTTTGGAAACTGCAGGCGAGGAGATAGGCAACTGCAGGCGATGAAACGGGAAACCGACAAGCAGCAATCAAAGCCGGATTTCGGTTTCCTTGAATCTTGCCTTTCCGTTTCCACACTGCAAAACTTCCAAATGCACGCGCGGCAGGCAGGCAGGCTCGGCTCAGCTCGCTCGCACGCACGCCATGGCTCGGCTCGGCTCGGCTCGGCTCGCTCGCTCGTTCGCACGCTCGCACGCACGCACATCATGCCTCGCCTCGGCACGGCACGGCATGGCACGGCTCGGCTCGGCTCGGCTCGGTGGCGGCGGCGGCGCACGCGCGTGTGGCTCGCCTCTAGCCCCTCTCAACTTCTCTAATAGGTGTAATGAGAGTCCACCTATTAAGTTGAGTCAACATACAGTAAATACTCCATGTGGGATTAAACTTTTATATTTAATATGGGCCTAGACTTTATTAATTATTAAATAAAATATAGACCAGCCCATATTATATCTAACAATCCCCACCAAGTCTAGAGTTCATAAGAAATATTCTCATATTCCCTTCTGTCGTTTGATATACCAGTGTTTTGATGAAGACTGTTAAATTGAACATCCATCTAGAATAGAAGTTACGCCTTTTCACAACTGAACAATAGACTAAGCCTTGAATTGACAGTTTTGTGTGAAGAAGGTTTCACCAAAAACTCTTTACTGATACTAGGTTGTCAAGAGCATCCCCTCTGGTTGGAGCGTATAAGTCAAACTCCTGGCCCTTTTTATGAGCATCTAGAGATTCCCACCATCTCACGTACTGTGACTAGTAGTCGAACTTATATAGATGCATTCCTCGAGGGATATCCTGTAGGTCGATATCTCTGCTTTTCATAAGCCATTGAAACATATTAAGGTAAAGAAAAACCAGCCTACCATACAGCATAGAAAAAAAGTACATCTGAGACGGATCGATAAAGGATCTTTTCTCTCAAACTAGTTTCAGCTTGTTTCGCCATTCCACTTCACGGGATCTCCGATCACATGGAACAGGTTACCGCTGAAACAGTTTATCAAGTGGATCTCATGCCCATCTCACTCAATGCACTGTCTATCATATTACGTGACAACCCCTTTATGAATTGATTTGCTAGATTTTTAGACATGTGG
Organism: Eleusine indica; assembly: GCA_030378355.1. Lineage (NCBI taxonomy): Eukaryota > Viridiplantae > Streptophyta > Magnoliopsida > Poales > Poaceae > Eleusine > Eleusine indica. The sequence goes on from CM059494.1 coordinate 60,227,344, forward strand.
ACATAATCCAACGCTATTACTCCGGAGTTTCTCATTTTTCTGACAGATTTCAGCCGCCTTTTGACATGCCTAGATGACTTCATGTTATCCTTAGAACTGTTCACCTTGACTATCAAAGTCTGGTTGTCACAGTTCATGGAAATAGCTGGTATAGGTTTTTCAACCACCGGTAAGTCCATAAGGAAATCATGAAGCCACTCGGCCTCAATTGTGGCGGTGTCTAATGCTGTTAGTTCTGCTTTCATGGTTGACCTCGTTAAGATGGTCTGCTTGTAAGACTTCCAGGAAACTGCGCCACCTCCAAGTAAAAACACATATCCACTCGTGGCATACATCTCATCAGCATCAGATATCCAGTTGGCATCACAATAACCCTCTAGTACTCTCGGATACCCGGTATAGTGAATACCATAGCTCATCGTACGTTTTAGATAGCGCATTACTCTCTCAAGAGCACGCCAATGATTATCTCCCGGGTTTGAAACAAACCGGCTCAATTCGCTCACAGCGAAAGAGATATCAGGCCTTGTTGCGTTAGCTAAATACAGGAGCGAACCAATGATCTGAGAATATTTTAATTGATCCCTTGCTATTCTTTGATTTTTTCTCAATAGCACACTAGGGTCATAAGGTGTTGGAGCAGATTGACAATCGCTAAACCCGAAGCGACTCAAAATCTTCTCCACATAGTGGGACTGTACAAGAGTCACCCCACCATTACCTTCTCTTAACAGCTTGATGTTAAGAATAACATTTGCTTCTCCCAAATCTTTCATCTCAAAATTATTGGACAAGAAAACTTTTACCTCCTTGATCACATTAAGGCTGGTCCCAAAGATTAAGATGTCATCAACATATAAACACAAGATAGCTCCCTCGCCCCCACCATGCCGATAATATACACACTCGTCAGCTTCATTCACGGCAAAGCCGGCCAATATTAAAGTTCTTTCAAACTTCTCGTGCCATTGCTTAGGTGCTTGTTTTAGGCCATATAGGGATTTCAGCAATTTACACACCAAGCCGTTTTGACCATCTACTATAAACCCATCAGGCTGATCCATATAGATCTCCTCCTCTAATTCTCCATATAGGAAAGCTGTCTTAACGTCCATCTGATGAACGAGAAGACCATGTGAGGCTGCCAAGGAAAGTAGTACTCGAATTGTGGTCAAACGAGCAACAGGTGAGTAGGTGTCGAAATAGTCTTCACCTTCTTTCAGTGAATATCCCTTAACTACAAGCCTTGCCTTGTACCTCTCAATAGTACCATCAGACCTAAGTTTTTTCTTAAATACCCATTTGCAACCTATAGGTTTACAACCATAAGGGCGCTCAACGACTTCCCAAGTACCATTAGACATAATAGAATCCATCTCGCTCCTTACTGCTTCCTTTTATAAGTCAGCATCAGGAGAGGAATATGCCTCCTCAATAGTGCTAAGAGTATCGTCCACAAGGTACACAATGAATTCATCACCAAAGTATTTTGCAACCCTATGTCTCTTACTCTTTCGAGTGACTCCATTGTCATCCTCCTCAGGATTTTTCATATGGGGTTGTTCACTGTGTATAACCGGTGTAAAAATCTCATGGGGAATTATAGAATCATGACTAGAAATGCTATGTTCATTCTTCATAGGAAAATTACTCTCAAAAAATGTAGCGTCTCTGGACTCAAAAATTGTACCGACCTCCATGTTAGGTACTCCAAATTTAACAACTAAGAATCTATAATCCACGCTGTTGAATGCATAACCTAGGAGAACACAATCAACAGTTTTAGGTCCTAGTTTGCGCTTCTTGTTAATTGGCACGTTCACCATGGCCAAACAATCCCAAGTGCGCAGATATGAAGATTTATTTTCCTCTTAAACCGTTCCTCAAATGGTGAAATTTCTTTATTCTTTATTGGCACTCTATTCAGGACATGACATGCCGTCAAAATCGCCTCACCCCACCATTCCTTAGATAGTCCCGCGGTCTCTAACATGGCGTCAACCAAATCAGTTAGAGTGCGATTCTTTCGTTCGGCGATCTCATTGGATTCAGGTGAGTAAGGCAGTGTCCTCTCATAAATAATTCCGTGCTCAGTACAGAAGTCAGAAAATTCATTCGAAAAATATTCTCCATCATGATCAGACCTTAACCGTTTGATTTTCCTCTCAAGTTGATTTTCTACTTCAGCTTTATAGATCTTAAAGTGATGCAACGCTTCATCTTTCGTTTTCAACAAATAGATATAGCAATAACGGGTACAATCATTTATAAGAGTCATGAAGTATCTTTTACCGCGTTTAATCAATTCACCGTTCATTTCGCACAAATCGGTATGAATAAGTTCCAATGTCTCTAAGTTCCTCGCCTCCGCAGCCTTGTGAGGCTTGCGAGGTTGCTAAGATTGCACGCACGCATGACATTTGGAACCTTTGACTAAGTTAAATTTAGAGATTAAATTCAAATTTGCTAACCGCGTCATACAACCAAAATTAATATGACAAAGCCGTGAATGCCAAATATTCGACTCATCCGAAATTAAGACATTGTTCACAACATTATTACAGATATTGTCATTCAAAGAGAAATGGAATAAGCCTCCGCAATCATAGCCTTTTCTAACAAATGTCCCATATTTAGAAAGTACATATTTATTTGACTCAAGAACAATCTTAAAGCCATCTCTACATAGTAGAGAGCCACTAACTAGATTTTTCTTGATGGAGGGGACATGCTGGACGTTCTTCAAAAGCACGGTCTTTCCCGAAGTAAGATTGAGAGCGACAGTACCAACACTAAGAACACGCGCATATGATCCGTTCCCCATCAACAACGCTCTAGTCACGCCGGCCTGATAAGAAGAAAACAAAGAAATATCAGATCACACATGTACATTAGCGCCAGTGTCCATCCACCACTCAGGCGAATGACAAACTGAAAGAACAGTAGGTAAGAAATTACCATACCCTGATGTTCCCGCAATCTCGCTAATTACCATATTTGCTGATTTTTTTAGCTGGATAAATTTGCGGTCTGGGCATGCACTTGCCCGATGCTCACTGCTACCGCAAACAAAACAACCCTCGTTTTCTTTTCCCTTTTTCTTCTTAAACATGGTAGTCTGCTTTGGCTTCTCTTTCTTTTCCTGTTTCTTCTTTTTTTTTACGAGATGCATTGGAATTATTTTTCTTTTGCGCCACATTGACGGTAGAAGACTCAACGCCATTTTCGCGTGTGTCTTTTGCTCTCGCCCTCTCCTCAACATCAAGAGTCCCAATAAGGTCAGCCACGCTGAACTCTTGTCTCTTGTGTTTTAGAGAAGTAGCAAAATTCTTCCAAGAGGGTGGTAATTTAGAGATAATACCTCCAGCCACAAACTTGTCAGGCAACAAACAAGGAAATTGTTCGAGTTCTTTTGCTAGTGCCTGTACTTCATGAGCTTGTTCAACTATAGAACGGTTCTCAACCATCTTGTAGTCAAACATTTGCTCCATGACGTATAGCTCACTCCCAGTATCAAATACACCGAACTTAGCATCCAATGCATCCCACAACTCTTTGGCAGTTTTACATGTGATGTAGGAATCAACATACTTGTCAGCGAGAGCACTAATCACACCGCCTCGAAACAGGTTATCAGCAGCCTTGAACACTTTCTCCTCTTCAGGAGTGAATTGTTCGTGCTTCCCCTGTGAGGCGTGATAGCAATTCATCGCTGTCAACCACAGTATCATCCGTGCACGCCACCTCTTGTAAAACGTACCATCAAAATTATCGGGTTTCAACGCAGCAGCAAATCCTCTAACAGAAAAATGCCTATCAGGTTTTTGGATTGTTAGAAAAATAGGCATTTTCAGGTTGAATTTAGTCCATCTGATTAGCAGCATATAGGTAATTGCAAATTTGTGAAATTTGTCATCACCTATATGCTGCTAATCAGATGGACTAAATTCAACCTGAAAATGCCTATTTTTCTAACAACAGAGGCATGCTATATATATTACTTGCTGGGTAGAAACATGTGAATGGATGGAGGGGGCAGCGGGGGAGTGTTCTAGTAATCTTCTTGTACCGCATTGACCCAACCTGGATCATGAATGAATCATCTTCTGAACATAGAAGCATTGCATTATCCTCTTCAGCAAATCCTAATATCCTTGGAGGGTGCTTATTCACTGCTGATCTCAGCGGAAGAAATTCGCTCAGGTCAACAGTACTCTCAAGGACCCATCCAGCACCTCCATCACTATTGATCCTCCTTTTCCACAACCTGGCAGTGAAGCCTGATAAAAATAGGAAAGTGAGCCCACCAGCAGCATCTGCAGGTGCAATCAAGAACTGCCACCTGTCTTGGTATAAGGAAAGCTCTGGTGCATCTGACGGCATCTCTATGATCGCTAGACTTTCCAAGGTGAAATCAAACTCAAGGATGGATAAGCTCGGTACGGTGAGCAACGTGTAAATGGAATTCCCCACCACGGTAGAGGGACAAAAAATGGTGTGGTCCATATGGTGAACCGATATTAGTGAGATGGCATTGCTCCAAGCATTGGTCCTTGATGAGTAAACACTGGCGGAAAAGCCATTGTTGTTGCAGCCCAACAATATCACCTAGAAGGGGTAAGTGTGGCACCTCCTGTGCACGTGGCCTACCTCAGAGGCAACGCAGTTGACCACCCCATTCCTTACGACCACCTTGTTGCTGCAGAACTCTTGGGGAAATGGTAGGCGTTGTTGTTCACCGGTGATGGGAGCCCACACTAGGACCTGGCGCTGGGACTGGTTGACAAAGAGCACGTGGCCGTGGCGGCAGTTGAGGATGTGCCAGGACCAGCGCTCGGGGCTGTCGATTCCCAGGTTGAAGCGATCAGTAGGAATGCAGTCTGGTGAATCCAGTGCGGGATGGAACCTGGAGCGGGTGAAGAAGCCAAGAAGGGGTGCCTTCCGGTGGTGGGCACGAAAGAGATGGAGGAAATGCGGGTCGGTGACGAGGTGGTGCCACCGCCGGCAGACGAGCGAGATGCGGGGGATGGAGGAGGGTACTTGCGCAAGGTGGGTGAGAACCTTGGTCAAGAGATCATGGTTGTCCAGCGGGGACACCAACGATGTCGGGCCTCCACTTGCCACCATATCCCCTTCCTCGTCCGCCATAGAAGGCTGCGGACGGAGCACTATTGTCAAATTAACGTAGAGGGAGCTGCTTCCTGGTCAGAGTGTGTTTTGCGCCAGAGCTGGCTTGCAGCAGGGACCTAAATGTTGGGTTTAGTCCCACATCGAATATTAATGATGGGGGAGTCCAACTTATAAGGTGGAAGGAACCTCACCTATCAGGCTAGTCTTTTGGTTTGAGGTGTTTCAGTACCTTGGTTGGGGCTCCAGTTGGGACGACCTGGGCTGACGGCAGGGGCTCGTGTGCGAGACGAGTCGGACCGTATTCTAACAAGTGGTATCAGAGCCATGGTCAGGAAACCTAGAATATCTCATGAGCCTCACACAGATATCGGACTGTCGGATTGGGTCTCTCGGGCCACACGATTGTTGGGCCGTCGGAGGGTGTCCACCCGGGTGTGAAGGGGAGATGGGATCATCCGATGTGTGATGGGGGAGATTGTTGGGTTTAGTCCCACATCGGATATTAATGATGGGGGAGCCCAACTTATAAGATGGAGGGAACCTCACCTATTAGGCTAGTCTTTTGGTTTGAGGTGTTTCAGGACCTTGGTTGGGGCTCCAGTTGGGACGACCTGGGCTGACGGCAGGGGCTCATTTGCGGGACGAGTCGGGCCGTATTCTAACACTAGAGAGCAAGACTATTTCTGTGCCAGAGTGCTTGTCAAAAAGCTAGCGCTTGATTCCGGACAGTAAAACCATAGAATTCTTTCTCCTTCGTCTCTACTATGTATGCTTCCTGCACAAATCAAACAAACAAGCATCAACATATAAAACTAAGAATAATAAACAAAACAAATGAAAAAGAAATAAATTGAATGTTTGAAATGAAAGTTTCAAGTCAACTTCAAAAGGTTTCAAATTGAAAGTTCCAAGTGAAGTATCAAAGTTTTGAGTATATTTGCAAATGGATTGCAATCTATTTTCAAAAAATTTAAATCAACTAAAAAAATCAAATCAAGACAAATTAAAAAGTTCAACTCAAAAAAAATGCTAGGGTTAGGGTTTCTTACTTAGGGTTGGAGTCAGTTACGATGTGTGGCAAACCTGATGGTCTCCTCCTCTTCCGTGCGGTGAGGTGGGGATTTGCCACCGCCTCCTCCACCCTTTGACACGCAACACAAAGAGAAATCACCGTCTCCTTTGATGAGCACGATGCAGATACTATGTCTGCCAATAGGCATAACTCGTGTGGACGAGGAAGGGGGTACGGCCGCAACGGATGTAAGAGGAGGCGAGATCCTCATCAAGTGATGTGAGTTTTCCTTCCTGGCGATCTAGATCTAGGCTCTAGGAGGGGGGAGGGGGGGGGGAGGGGGAGGGAGGGGCGTAGTGGTGAGAGGGAATAGATAGGGATTGAGAGAAAGAGGATTAAGGGATGGATTTGCTTTCCTTATATATGACGATAAGAAAGGGGAAAGGATGCTTAAAAAGGAATATATGTCCTCTAACCAGATTGAGTACACGACAAAGAGGTAACATGGAGCGTAATGGAGATAATGAATATTTTAATTTCATACATCTAAAGTTGAGATCATGGACAAATTAGCAACCAACATCAGTGACTCGGAGACAATGGTATCCGAGTTGATGAATAGTGAATTCCACTACATCCTCAAATATTCTGGATTTACATGTTTCCTAAGCAGCACAAGTGTACAAATAATGGTTTTAAGATGAAATTACTTTACTAATGATGAACTCATCAAAACAGTGTGTAGCTAATGAACCTATGAGCTTGCTAATCCATAGATCATTGGTTGTTGCATTGGCTCAAAAAATCATTGTTTTAGCCGAATAAAAACCACAAAGAGATAGACAGTGGACAGTGGAGGGAACAAAAAAAATGGGAAATTAACCAAGTTAATCTTTTTAAAAAGTGTTTAAATAAGACATATTCATCAATATCGGTCTGAAAAATGTATAGTAAAATTTGGTGGGACAATATAATTAAGCTTGAGTATGGAAATCTTTGAAATTATTTAAAAAGAAAAGTTATAATAATTAATCACACTCTTGAAAGCATATAAATTGAATAAAAACTCTATTAGTTACTCTAATTAAATTAATAGAAACAGGTTGAGTTGATGAAGCATGCACAGATTATGGTGGGTTTTGCAATAAAAAACAATGAGGTAGGGATTTGCAACAAAATAGGTTTTCAGTGGGAATTTCAAAATCAATGATATAGAAACTAAAGCATGATCTATTTATTTTTTCTTCTTGTTTTGTCAACTGACACTAAGTTAGCAACAACTTGTAAAATGAAATTAAATCGTGGTGGAATATATAAGAAAAAAATGCGAAGTAGCTTACGGAGGACACAAGAGCCAAAGCTCACAAACTCTTTACTGATAGGTGAGCTCGCCGAAGTTGTGTCAAGCAAATGGACCTCTAGCTCTGCGATTGTGCTACTCTATTGATTAGTTGATGCATTGGACAAACAGATTCATCTGTTATAGTTCAGTGACGATCTATAAATAGATAGAAAGTGAAGGGAATGAAAATCCGGGTAATTGGTTTTTAAAAAAGTCCATTTCGTAGTTTTCAACTAGTTGCACTCATTAGAGGCAACGAAACCAAGCCTGGGATAGAATAGAACAAACAGTCTTAACAACCGTCAAAATGGACAGAAGTTCTATCTGACGTTTAGGCCATTTTTATTAATTTTTTCCACTCTGTAAATTATATATATGGGTCATCCATCCCATCCGTCCATATGTGACTTGCCATCCGACTATGGTGCATTGGAATCTCAAAGCAAAGCCAGAAGCCGGGCGACGCGTCCTCGTCGGCACCGCGGTGCGTCCGCAGCTTCCAGAACCCAGCAGGAATCGGCTGCCCGGGTGGCCCGCTGGTCCCACTTCTGGCCCCACCGTTCAGAAGCAGCTGCGAGCCATGTGGACCTTCTACTGTCGCTTGGGCAAGAAAATATCGATGGGTCAGTTTGGCTGGGCGGGCCACGCCATGCGCCGGGTTGGGCACGAAAACGTTCCGTTCCGCCGCGTCCAGGTGCTGTGTGCTGGTTTGCTGCGCCGCATGGTTGCGCCACGTGTCGGGCGCGCTCGTCCAGCCCGGTAGTACGCGGCACTTGTGCTTTTGAGCTGGGGGCCTCACACGTGACGAGTACTAGGAGTGGGGTGAATAGAATAAGGAAAAATCAAAAGCTGCCTTGGTGAGTTGGTGGTAGGACTCGTGCGGCCGCTATGCGCACACGGCACGTCCACAAGGGGGGAGGCCGCGCTGGTTGGGCTTACTAGTTTGCACCGTTTATCCGGCTGTAATCCTAATCATAATTTGAAGCATAAAATTATTATATGAGTACTTCTTCTGAATTTAAATTATTAATGTAGTTGAATCTTTTAGTTATATTTAATCTTTCATATTTTTTAAAAAATTAAAAATTTATTAAATATTATGTTATGATTTATTTATTACTAAAAAAAGTTAAAACCTATTTTATAATTTTGTATATTTGAACAAATATTTTGAATAAGACGTATAATCAAACATAGTTAAAAAAAATTAATTACATTAATAATTTAAATTCGAAGAGAGTATTTAGTTAACACTAATGATTAATACTTTTTCAAAATACACTGATAATATATTTGTTTAAAATAATATTCGAAATGAGATTGATAAAGTGTATTTTTAATGACTTTACATGCATGTGAAGTTAGTGAAAAAATTATTTATCATAAAAACTATCACTAATTTTGTCTCAAATTATGTTTTCATTTATTTCAGTTAGCTATAAGAATTTTTTATAAAATACTATCTCTATTAGTTATTTAGAACATATGCAAAGTCGAAGACATATGGTTCACAAGATTTTTCTATTACAGCTAATGATCACATAAAGATACAATTAGAAAAAATAAAAGTAGATAGATCTGAAAAACATACTTGTTAAATGATAAAGTATAGTCATACCGGTTCAATTTAAATTTTGAAAAGTTTGAAAATTAAAAAAAAAGCAGAAGAGAATGCACATAGTGACAAAATTTACTAGGGTCACATATATCACTTAATCTTAAATGTATCATAAAATTCTCACCAAAGCCATAATGATACACAATTATAATGTTCTATCTTAATAGACTCTACATGTTATAATGTTTATCTTCCAGGATAAAAGGAACTCCAATGTGAATAAATCATAAGAGATAAAATATTTTAGCCCTGAGTACAATTAAATACATCTATTATTTATGTAGAACAATGTACATTTTAAATATATATCTATATGTTTTAGTTGTTTCATACTCGTTTTCATCTTAAAAACACAAAATGCCTCAAATTGTATCCTACATGTAACCGTGCGAGTGCTCCGAGCCTCCAACATCACGCACGCATCTTCCTACGGTGTACGCAGTCGTGGACGCGTAGCCTCCTCCCACAGTTTCGTGTCCATTCTCAAGAGTTCGCAACCATCTCCACTTCCACCTTCTCCCGTTCCGTTCCATATAAGCCTTCCGCCACCCACGGTGACAGGTCCAAACCGCAACGCCTCGCCAGGGGAGAGAGAGCAGAGGAGGCTTCCAGAGGCGAGGCCATTCTCCTGCGGGTTCGCGCTCCCTCGATCGCTAAACCTAGGTTTGCCGTCTCGTTCCGCCTCGCCGCCGGGCGCCCCCGCGCGGTGGTCTCGCCCACACACGCAGGTTCGTCGCCGTCTTGTTTGGCTCTCTCGCGGTCGTTCTAATTGGATGGTTAGGTCGTGATGTGGTTCAGGTTGGGACTCGGGACCCGGCTTGTGCGTGTCGATCGGTTCTTTATTTCTAGCATCCTTCGAGCTGCCTTGCTGTTTCGCAGATTAGCATGCTTGTTACTAATTTTGTTGCATGTCGTGCTGCCGGTTGTGTAGTGCGGTTAGAGATAGTGCTGTTTATAGTAAGATTTGAAGTGGAGCGTTTTCTCTAGATCATTAATTACTGGGGTTTATTGGCACTGTAGATGTAGCAAATGCATGATTACAATTTTTTTTTTCGAAAAATGACGCATGATTACAATTTTATTTGGATGTATTAGGATCATTTTTCTCGCTACCGCTGCTTTTCTTTTTGGTTTGTTGGATCGCGTGGGTGATGTGTGGCGATCCGGTGGTGATGTTGCCAGATCGCAAGCAGGCTGTTCTTGTTTCCTGGGACGGGGCAATATGCACCTGGAACTTAGATCCTTGTTTTCACCTCAAATAAGGGTGCGTTTTAGGTCTCTGTTGGAATCACTGGATTTTGCTAGTATGATAGGCTGTTTAGTAAAACAGGAGATCCTGGAGATTCTGAGTTTCTGGCTCGTTTGATATGTGTTAGGATGGATGGTTCATATAAAGTCTGTTATTGGAATGGGGGAGAAGAAATATAATTTATGAAATCATCCTGTCCAGTAGTTTTCTTGGCGCTGCAGACAGTAGCTTACGCATGAGCAGCATCCTTTTTCTTCTCTTTGTAGACGGTGAATAACTCATCTCTACGGTGCAAAAATGTGTACATGCCTGTATTTGTACATTCCACCAACAAAAAGTCTGTACAATTTGTACTCACTCTTATTGGTGAAATCTAGTTGTCATATGGCATGGTCAGCACTGTCCTGCCAGATGTTGAGCACAGTATGTTGTTTCTGATTCTTTGCACGAGGGTCCCCTTGGATTTTAGACATGCTTGTGGTGTTTTAACCCATTCTATCTTTTATTCTCAAATATATGCATAATTAGGGATCTTAATTGCTAATTTTGCTGGATCATGCTTATGTGTGATGAGGCTAGTGAATTGGAGGCCTGGAACATTATCATTATAACTGATGTTTCAGGTTCTTGAGGTTCCTCGTTATCTGGATGGATGCTTATTGCTTAAATGGAAAACAAAGTTCTTCGAATTATTTTAATGGATATATAGGATAGAACAAATAAGATCCTTTGCAGATCAGGGCATTCTGTAAAATCTGTTTGGTTGGGATGACATGGATTTTGGATTTCCAGAAAATTGACTCGTGCGTTATAGAGGTCTTTGTGTGCTCATTACTGTTTCTTTCTATAAAATTGTGCTAGGCAAAGTTATGTTCTGACCTGTAACTTTAGCCAAGATCTTCCAGTAATGCTTTGTAAACAATGACCCAGTCTGAATTATGAATGTTTCTCTAGTTGGTTCTTTTCAATATCCTTTTCCACTTTCCTTCTAAAACCCCCCTAAGAAATCTTTGAAAAATTAAATATCATCGCTGTATTGTCATACCTATTGTAGCTTGATTGATTGCCTCGGTTAAACACATTTGTGTGATCTGGTTGTTGCTTGTGTTGCCGCCCTGCTGGTTTTGTGCAGTAATTGATTGAGTTTTCCTTGCATGTTGTATTGCATTTTATTTTGTGATGTTACATTTTCAGCGATGTCATGCTATGTTACTATGAGTTTCTCATGGGGAATTAAATTTGAACCAGTTGAACTGCATTTACATATACTATTGAAGGATAGCATTCTTGATTTCCTTTTCAGTCAAAGCTGAAAGTTCTTGTGAAAGTAGGCAACTAGCATAGTAATAAGTAAACAATGTGTCCAGCTGTAACGATATTCTGGAAAACTCTGTACTTACAGATATCAGGGGAACATACCATGACTTAGCCACTGTAATAACAGGAGAACTCTGTACGTGTCATGAACATACCATGACTTGTACCAGCTTTCTCCATTGAGACTTTCATTTGGATGGCGATGATTCTGCTGTAAACTAGACATCTGTCACGTTTTATGATTAATCTACATACTAGGACAATATGCAGCATTATGGTCTAGAAGAGATTTTGCATTGTTTGTCTCCTTCTGTAGGAACTAGGAAGTCATCTTTGCTCAATGTAGGTTTCATCTGTTATGTTTTATTTTTTTAATGTTTCTGACCTTACACCATCTTTCTTGTAGGTTAAGGCTGATCAGAAGTCACTTCAAAGATGGGCGAGGGTCCGGATACTGACAAGAACATTATGATATGGAAGGTCAAGAAGTTAATCAAGGGGCTTGATGCTGCCAGGGGCAATGGGACTAGCATGATTTCTCTTATCATGCCGCCTCGTGATCAGATCTCCCGAGTCAGCAAGATGTTAGCTGATGAGTATGGGACTGCCTCTAACATCAAGAGCAGAGTCAACAGGCAGTCTGTGCTGGCTGCCATAACCTCGGCTCAGCAGAGGTTGAAACTGTATAATCGAGTTCCTCCCAATGGATTGGTTCTCTATACTGGGACCATTGTCACAGATGATGGCAAGGAAAAGAAGGTAACCTTTGACTTTGAGCCGTTCAGACCTATCAATGCTTCACTGTACCTCTGTGACAACAAGTTCCACACTGAGGCGCTGAATGAGCTTCTTGCATCTGATGACAAATTTGGTTTCATAATCATGGATGGCAATGGAACACTCTATGGCACGCTAAGTGGCAATAGTAGGGAAATTCTTTACAAGTTCACTGTTGATCTCCCGAAGAAGCATGGTCGAGGAGGGCAGTCTGCAGTTCGCTTTGCCCGTCTGCGTATGGAGAGACGTCACAACTATCTGCGTAAAGCAGCTGAGCTTGCAACACAGTTCTTCATCAACCCAGCCACCAACCAGCCAAACATTGTTGGGCTCATTCTAGCTGGTTCTGCTGATTTCAAGAATGAACTGGGCAAATCTGAGATGTTTGACCCACGCCTACAGGCCAAGGTTATCAAGACGATTGATGTGTCTTATGGAGGGGAAAGTGGCTTCAACCAAGCCATTGAGATGTCTTCCGAGGTCTTGTCTGATGTGAAGTTTGTTCAGGAAAAGAAGCTGATTGGGAAGTACTTTGAGGAGATAAGCCAGGACACCGGGAAGTACGTTTTAGGTGTGCAGGATACCATGACAGCCCTTGAAATGGGTGCGGTAGAAACGCTTATCGTGTGGGAAAACCTTGATGTCAACAGATATGAGCTGAAGAATACTGCAACAGGAGAAACAGTGGTGAAGTACCTGAACAGTGACCAGGAGGCAAATCAGAAGAACTTCATTGATGAAGCAACATCTGGAGAACTTGATATCATTGACAAGGTGCTGTTGCTGGAGTGGTTTTCTGAGAACTACCATCAGTATGGTTGCACGCTGGAGTTTGTCACTAATAAGTCACAGGAAGGATCTCAGTTTTGCCGGGGCTTTGGTGGTATTGGTGGGATCCTCCGTTACCCAGCGGATGTTGCTCTGTACCAGGATGGCGATGTGTCTGATGAGGAGGACTATGAAGACTTTGAATAGCAATCAACTGAAACTCAACTAAATCCGGTCCGGGAGGAGCCTGTGCTGGCCCGGGCCGTGCCGGGGGATGCCCCTGAAACATCCAAACGATCGGTGCGAGAAAACCAAGGTTAGTATCAGCAGGTCAATGTTTGTTAGAACTGTTTCAATACTCTCATTTTCTTTTCTACTCCCTCCGTATTTTATTTGTTATTTTATTTTATTTATTTGTTATTTTATTTGTTGACGCCCGGCAGTTCAAATTTGAACTATCGAACATCAACAATAAAAATACGGAGGGAGTAATTGTTACTGTTTTGACTGGTATTTACTTCTTTTGCTTCCAGGAGGAGTCGGAGAGAAGAATTGGGCAACTGCAACCTAAAAATCGTGTGTGCATGGTGACATGGTGGAGGTCTCTTGCTCTGTTCATCCTAGCTTGGAATCTGGTTATGCTATCAAGCAACCATGGACGGCTCTTGATGATTCATCAGGAGAGCCTGATTAATATCTACTAGTATCGTATTAGTAAAGGAGTCTGCTGTCACTGTGGTCAATAAAGTCCATGTGAGATGGTCGCTAGTTTGTTATGTGCTGCAGCTGGGTTAAATTCCATGAACTGAAAGCTTTGGTGTGGTTCTGAGTCTACATGCGGGATACAATCTATGAATAGTTTAGTTATGGGCTATGATCTGTCTAATAAACTTATTATTCACATGATCTGTGTCGGTTTCATGAGTTATTATTATGAAAGATTCGTTATTCTTGGACAGTAATGTGAAGAAATTGAGTTCCTGGCTAATGCAAATGCTGGATGCTAATTGATGTTTCAGAAACCTGCTAGTGCAGATGCTGGAACTGGAAGCTAATCGATGCTAGTTTCGTATGTTCTTTTTATGAAGGGAAAGTGGCAGGTGCTCTGCCGTTGCATTATAGGAGAAGCAAAGGAGAACAAAAACAAAGTCCAATGGCAGCTTATGCTGCCATGATGTTACATGACCCGGTTTAAAATATCACAGAGTCAAGAAGAATTGGCTCAGAAGTGAGCCTGGAAAAGCAAAATAAGAACCACAGGTGAAACTCACACTGAAGCGACTTGTTGGTTTGCATGCAATTCCTGTCCGTCGTGTGTCGGAGGTGCCGAGTTCATCGCCCTTTTGTACAGGTCGATTTCCTCCTTTGCCTGTGCCGCTACGTTCTCCCAGACTTGCTCTTTTCCATGGAAAATCCTTTTATTTCTTTCCTTCCAGATGTTCCACCATGTGTATAGAATGATTCATGTCCATGTCTTTCTTTGTGATGCTTGCATTTGCCTGCAAGCTTGCTGCAGCCACGGTGCCACTTTTGCCGCTTGCCCATGTACCTCAGGTGTCCCTTCATGTGAGAACCAGGCAGCGAGTTGCCCGAGTACTTTCTGTGAGTATGAGCAGTTGATTAGTAGGTGAGTGGTGGTTTCTACTTCGTTTAGGCACAGAGGGCAAATCACGTTGCTGTCCCAGCCTCGTTTGTCCATGTTGTCCGCAGTTAGGATCTTTTCGTGTAGAGTTAGCCATCCAAAAAGCTGAATGTTTGGTTGAGCCTTGGCTTGCCAAATTTGTTTGGTATCGAAGCGGTTGTATACTCCCAGAAATTGTGTCTTGTAGGCTGATTTTGCACTGTATTGGGCATTTGTCGTCCACCTCCAAGTTGCTATGTCCCTTGTGCCTTCGGTCAGTGTTACTTGTCTGAGTAATTGCCATACCTTAACAAATTCTCTGATTTCCTCAGTCGTTGTGATTTTCGCCAAGGTTCTGATCCATTTTTTATCTTGTATTTCTACTGTCACAGTTCTCCTTTTTCTCTTTGCTAGTTTGTACAAGTGAGGCGCTATGTTTCTTAGAGGTTGATCACTGATCCAGTTATCATGCCAGAATAGCGTTGTTTGTCCGTTTCCTATGTGTATCTTAGTTGACGCCGCAAAAAGGTCTTTGTCAGTTTGGATGACCGGTAGCTGCATTCCTTTTCACGGCCTTTCTTCCTCGCCCCAGTAGTACCATAACCATCTTTGTCGTAGCGCTGCACCAAATTTTTCCAGATTGATTATTCCCAGTCCGCCAAGGTCCTTCGGTCTGCAGGTCACTTTCCAATTGACCAGATTGACACCACGAGTGGTAGTTTCACTACTGCTACCATCCTCACCTGACCAAAAGAATGATTTTCTGATCTTGTCAAGTTTATTTATCAGCCATTTCGGCAGCGGCAAGACTGTAGCATGGTGTGTGACAATGGGTGTCAGGACTGATTTTACCCATGTTGCTCTTCCGGCTCTTGTCATTTGCTTACCCTTCCATGCAGGCATTCTGTTGTTCGCTTTATCTATCAATGGTTGTAGATCAACTTTTCTCAGCTTTCGAGTGTGCAAGGGTAGTCCTAAGTAAGTGCATGGGAAGCTCTGTAGTTTGGCTGGGAAGGACTGTAGAGTTTCTTCAAGGTTGAGTTCAGAGCAACGTATTGGATAGATTATGGTTTTATCCAAGTTTGCATGTAGGCCAGGACGGTTCTTAGCGCCTGAAGTTCCTTGCTGCACGGATTGGTGAAGATTGCTGCATCGTCTGCATACAAAGATATGCGCACTTTTGTCGATCTTGATTGTACAGGTTTCAGCAGGCCTTGCTCTGTTGCTAGAATTCGTTGGAGAGGATCAATTGCCATAATGAAGAGCATCAGATACAGCGGGCCGCCTTGTCTGAGTCCTCGCTGGTGTCGCATTGGTCTTCCGGGACATCCGTTAAGCAGTACCCTCGTTGTTGATGTGGCTAGTATGAGGCTGATCCAAGCTCTTCATCTACAACCGAATCCAAGGAACTGCAGAAGTTCAGTGTAAGCACTGAAGGCGTACCAAGAGGAAGGGGGGGAGGGAAATTGATAAGCCGTTTACAAATCCAAAAACTTCAATTCACACTACTTGAGTCTAAAAACATTGTAACATAACAATTCTAGTAGGTCAAAATCCTACATATGCTAGTGTTCATAATGATAGCAAGCGCGGAAGTCAAACACACTAGTCTATACAAGTCACAATTCAAGCTAGTTACTAGAGTATACAATTGCGGAATAGTAAAGAGGAGGTCAAGAAATCCTCATGATTTTTCCCGAGGTCTCAGAAGGATGGCGCATTTTTCTACTCCTCGTGGACTACTCCCGTCGGAGTCCAGGTCCCTTCCGTCACCGATGTGGAGTTCTCGCCCACGAGCCCGCAATCACTGTCGAAGTGAAGACATGGTGCGCGTTACCGCTGCCACATAGGCGTAAGCTCGTCTCCCTCGAGAACTTGCCGGACTCCCCGAGCCGACATGGGCGTTCACTATTAATGCCCCTTTCACCGGCAGACTCAAACCGGGTATAAACGTGTGACGGCTATTAATGCCCCTTTCACCGACAGACTCAAACCGGGTATAAACGTGTGACGGTTTTCACAACCGATCACGATAGACTCGATCATCGACATCTAACCGGTCTAGTTCTCACCATAGACCAAGAGTAACAACCTAGATCACATCCTCAAGAACACCCTAGCCTTAGATGTGCATCAATGCTCAAGTTACTCTCACTAGCACTCTCAAGATATGCAATATTTCCTCCTAGTGCTCTCTATTTTTTCTCTTGGACCTTACCAAATGCTCTCAGGTATTCTATTTTTTCTCTTGGACCTTACCAGACTGAACTCCTGTACTGACCGGACCGTCTGGTCCTCTCTCTATTACAGAAACATTTCCAGCTCCTGCTTCTTCGCTGCTCAGAGTTATCTTATACAGACCGGACCGTCCGGTCTGTTGACCGGACCGTCCGGTGTCTACAGACTCAACTCTGACAGTTTTCTCGCTAAGTTTTCTCGCTAAGTCTTCTCGCTGGATTGTCTTCTCCTCTGATGACCGTACAGTCCAGTTACTCTTTGACCGACTATCCGGTCTTTCCGTCCAGAAGCTAAAACTTCTCGTCCTCGCTTGACTTCGTTTCCCGGCTTCTTCGAACAGCTTCTTAGCTTCTCCACTGTCATCTAGTGCCTTTAATTTTCCTGAGTATCGATGCACATCACTGACTAGACATGACCTAAGAGAAATGACCTAGACTCTTTTGATAGTCCGGTTTTTTTATGGACTCAAAGCCCTAACAACTAGACAAGTGTTCTCAACACTTGCTCCATAGCTTATTCTTAGGTTTGATCCATCTCCAACAACCCTTGGACTCTATCAAGCTCACAAGGCTTCATGCTTGTAGTCATTATCATTAATCGCCAAGGCAACCATCATCCATATGATTTGTAGTAGAGTTTAGAGATGATTGCTATATAAACAATACTCGTATAGATGTTAGCCCATAATTTTATAGTTATCATCTATTACCAAAACATTCATACCTTAGGAATCCAATCATCAATAGTCAAGAAGTTTACATCCAGCAAGTATCCCTAGGGTATAGTGTCAAAAGCTTTTGCAATGTCCAGCTTGATGAATAATGACGGTTTTTTTCTTGCGTGTAGTTCCTTGATGATGCTTTGTACGTAGACGAAGTTGTCATGTAGGCATCGTTTCTGGACAAAGGCACTTCGATGCATTGACACGATTTCCTGCAGTTTGGGGGATAATCGATTTGCTAGGATTTTGGAGAAAATCTTGGCGACGCTCTCTATGAGGCTTATCGGTCTGTAGTCTGTTATCTTTGTTGATTGGTCCTTTTTTGGTAGTAGTACCACATTGGCGGTGTTGAGCAGTTCAAACTTATTTCCTCTCAGCTGGGAGAGTTGATGAAAGACATGTAGTAGATCGGCTTTGATGATATTCCAGCATTTGGAGAAGAAAATTCCGATGTACCCATCTGGTCCCGGTGCCTTTTCCTTTGGCAATTCCATCACTACACGTTGTACTTCTTCTGTTAGGTCAGCCTCCAGGTCTTGTAGGTGGAAAGGTGTGTATCCTAGTTCATCCCAGTTGAGTGTTTGATTTCTGTGTGGTGCTGATCCCATGTGCCTTTTAAAATGATCGTGTATGACTTTTTCCTTGTCTTCATGGTTTATTGCTAGCCCATTTTCTGATTGGAGTATTTGAATGTGCTTTTTTCTTCTACGGCCATTTGCTTTTAAGTGGAAGAGTCTTGTGTTTGAGTCCATACTTTTGATATTCGTGAGGCGTGCACATTGTCGTGCTCTGATCTTGTCAATGGCTATGAGTAGGCGAAACCTGCTAATGCAAATGCTGGAAGCTAATCGATGTTTCGAGTGCGATATGGTTCCCTGGAAACTAATCGATGGATATGCTTCCCTGCAAGATAATCGAGGTGGAGGGAAGATCTCCATGGTTTTGCCAGACCTTGCCGGGAGTGTTAGATATGCTCCCACTGTCAAGGTACATGTGAAAAAAGGAACAATGTTGTCCACTGCCACAGAGCTTCATCTGCTGATCGCCGAATAGCCGTATCGTGATCATGGTTGAAATAACAGGGGTTAACCGACCGGTTAACCCGGTTAACCGAAAATCGGTCTGTCGGTTACCCCGGCCACCGGTTAACCCGGTTAACCGGAAAACCGGTCCGCCGGTTACCCCGGCCGTCGGTTAACCCCCGGTTATGATTTAAAAAAATTTAAAATTTAAAAAAATTCGTATTAGACTTAACCAGAATAATCGACCGGTTAACCGGAATAACCGGCTGGTTAACCAGTGAAACCGTACAAAAACCGGTAATTTTGAATTTAAAAATATATATTCAAAATATATCAATAAAACCGATCCAACCGTCCGATTAACCGGAATAACTGATCAGTTAACCGGTATAACCGGCCGATTAACTGATTCTCGACCGCGTGCTCCCCAAATCGATTTTTATCCGATTAACCGGCCGGTTATTCCAGTTAACCGATGAACCGAATCCAACCGATTTCACCGGTTCATACAGTTATGTAAACCTTGATCGTGACCATCGGCACGTCATTCCGTACCAGTCAGTATTTTGCAATACCAAAATTCGCAGACCAAACATGTTTCGCTCCTAGGAGGTCGACACGCCAGCCAACGGTGGACCAACACGCCCCAATGAATGGAATTATTTCAAACGGCCCACATGAGACGTGGGCCCAACAGAGTCCATTTTCATGCTATTCTCATTCGTACTCTTCCATGCACCCGTCCGTGCGACGCAGCTCCATGGTTTTCTCCTCTCTTTTTTTCTTTTTCCTAAAAGCAACATGGTTTACTCCGGCTTCGAATAATCAGCGTAGTTGGTTTCAAAAGAGAAAAGAATCCCCGTAGGAACGACTGTATAAATTTCTTTTTGCGGCTCAGGTAAATTGAACCTTGCTTCAGGAAACTTGTTGACCATTTCCCCTTGTGTTACCAGGTTCTTGCCAGGCTACATTGACATGACTGACAGGACAATTCAAAAGAAGGTACTTTCCAGTTTCCATTTAGCACCTATTTCTCTTGAATTCTACAAAACCTCTACCGATATTTTTTAAAAAAAAGGAAAGATGCTGCCCAAATGACAACAACGATCTACGATGTCAAATGTAGCATACTAAAAGTAGTGAGCCAGCCTGCCCAACTGCCATCCACTAATTTTGGCAGTGGGTGGCCCCATCCACTGATCTGATAGTAGTGTGTAGGGGACTCCTGCTAGGATTGGGAGCCAAGCCTCTTGTCAATCGACAGCTCAGACAAAACAGCGAAGGAGCAACTCCTGGAAAGGCATGTACATGCAGATCAATGTCACCTTTGTGAATTGCAATGCATACCATGGATTAGGGAATCTAATCTCCATCCTGCCCTCCGTAGTCAATCTACCATGTGGGCGCTAGTGACAGCCTACTTTGAGGAGATGGAGACATCCTCATTTTTTTCCCCTTTTTTCTTAAGAAAGAAAGACACGTCCCCATACACTGGCATATATTTAACTCTATTTTTAGTTTAACCATTTCTGAAAAATAAAACATCATTAAAAGCAGTAAGTATGTGTAACATCCACTGTTAACATAAAGATTCTATATGAATTGAAAACCATGAAACATGTAAAATGAATAACAGATCCCACAAGTAAGTAGTTCTAGATAAACAATTAGAGACAACACTTACACTCCAAGAGGCTTACTGCTAAACACTCAAGAGGCTAAGAGACTCTTTTGCTTGGGTTAGTGCACAATAGTTCAGACTTCAGACCAATTCCCACCATGACTCAAGAGTGGCAATGAAAATATAAGTGCCCACATTAGTTGATAGGTAAAGACCAGGAGATCATAAATCTAGTCGAATCCACCATTCCAAACAAAAAACATGGCGTAATTTTACTTTGTTGAAACTTCAAAGTGCAAAACCCACGTTAACAACTCTGGTATTCAGACCTTTTGCGAGCGCCTTTTTGAGAAATGGAGTTTCTTAGCAGATTATATTTTTTTTCATGAATATGAATCCGTCACATGTTAAATAGTATAAATAATATTCTTATGATCAATTTCAGTGATCGGTTGATTGAGATCCTCTGTCATGGCTGATTTTTCCTTAAAGTGTTATGTGTATGACAGAAGTTACAAAAGATTAGGGTAGTTCAGTCGTGGGTTGTTTGGTCATGTATATAAGTATATTCGTCTCCTTGGTTGTTGTACTCACCTATTTTGGCATTCCTCTCTTATTAATGCAATGATGTGCAGATCTCTTACATGTTTGAGAAAAAAAAACTACGAAAAATTAAACCGTTGTAGTATGACACATAAAACTGTCACTCCTATTACTCACTATAACGAAATTACTTCAAAGCTAAACATCGTTGCATGACTTATTAGATGCAATGGCATGTCTAAAAGCTGAACAAATAAAATAGTCATATAAACATATGACAAGCTCCCGATAATATTGAAAAAAGGGACCCATTCGACACATGTATGAGAGCTAAACAAAATTTTATTCCCCTATTCTCTGATCCTTGTTACGAAATACGAACAATAATTATTTTCTACTTTTCTAGAAGTTCCCAGGTATCCATGTAAGCAGTTTGTACGCACAGCTGTCACCTAATCTCCATGTTTAAAGAGCAGATATGCCAGTTGAAATAACATTCTGTTTGTTGTAAACGTTGGCTCATGCTGTCTTCAAACAGATATGATAAGATACGAGCAACAACAAGGACACACGTATTTGATTTTTAGCTAATCTCTAAGATAAAATTAGAAAAATGTTCCTAAAAAACATGAAACCTTAAAATGGAAACATGAAGCAACAACTGGTTAACTATCCTGGGTGACAACAGAGATCATGTGGACAATGGTTAAAACAAAAAGAATCTTTAGGTGTTCGATGTCCCCACAATTGAGCTAAGCAAATTATACAGAAAAGGGGGGATATTTCTGTTAGCAGTGCATCAAAATTTCTAAAATTGGCTAGACAGAATGATTACTGCCGGTTTGTATGTTCTGCAAAAATTGATACCCATGTATGCCTAGAAAGCATACTAGAGGAAAACTTCACCTGACACGTTCAAGAGGATTCTTGCCAATTATGAGTAGAGGCACAGATATAGCGCAACAGCTGATTCTGCTGAAGGCAGACAAGAAACTTGGCACATTAAATCAACTTTCAAAGATCAATACGGCCTGCTAGACAAAAAGCAGGTTTACCACTTGGCATATGTTCTGTTACTACCAACCATTTACTGAACAAGCTTAATATCCAGATGAGAAGATCAATCCTCCAGAGATCCACAAAATACAAAGAGGTTCAAAATTGATCTCTGTTCACTGAACTGTTTAATTCTACATATGCAACTCGTTCTTCTGCCCCCATTCATTTACTGACACATGTCATACCATGCTTGGAATAGAAGCAAGACGACAAGGAGCTCTAGAAAGGAACATTTGCACTAGTGCAATATGTCTGTATCATATTCACAATCAGCCTGTTCTCATACTGATCATAGTCTACCAAACAGCGCCCGTCTGGTTTGATCGCACTACTTCCTACACCAGTCCACATGCAAACCCTCCAGGTCCCCCTTTAAATCTCCTTCCCTCCCTCTATCACCATTCCCACCCCTTTGCTCCTACACAGAACCACAATATCCATACACCTTTCATCCTCTTCCTCAAAAAATAAACTGCCGAACTAGCTGGTTCTTAACCTGTAGACGAGCCATGGAACCATCAGTTCTGCAGTACCTGAAGCTTTTCCTTTTACTTGTCCTTGTTGGAGTCACCGCAACGCGGGTGCCTCACCAAGATTTGCCAGTGTCCCTTGGGACACTATCCCTTGATGGCCATTTCAGCTTCCATGACTTGTCTGCAGCTGCACGGGACTTTGGCAACCTCTCAAGCTTCATGCCAGCCGCTGTGCTTCATCCAGGCTCTGTGGATGACATTGTCAAAATTGTGAGGCATGTTTTCTTGATGGGAGAACGCTCCATGCTCACAGTGGCAGCTCGTGGGCATGGACACTCACTCCGAGGGCAGTCCCAGGCTGCCAGAGGGATTGTCATCAAAATGGAATCCCTCCAGAGTGTCCGAATGCAGGTGCACTCTGGTACATCACCCTATGTCGATGCATCAGGAGGAGAACTCTGGATTAATGTCCTGCATGAGACGTTGAAGTATGGTCTGGCACCAAAGTCATGGACTGATTATCTCCATCTCACCATTGGAGGCACACTCTCAAATGCAGGCGTGAGTGGGCAGGCATTCCGACATGGCCCACAAATCAGCAATGTCAATGAGCTGGACATTGTGACAGGTATTAGACAAAACTTGACAACATGATGTTTTTAAATTTTTTTTTTTTAAAAACATGATGCATTATTATCCTACTTCCATACCATGACTATCAAATACAGGAAGAGGAGACATCATCACATGCTCACCCGAGCAGAACTCTGATCTCTTCCATGCTGTTCTTGGTGGGCTAGGTCAGTTTGGCATCATCACTAGAGCCAGGATTGCCCTCGACCGGGCTCCAAAAATGGTATACAAAACAATTCATATATACCTATTTAATGTTAGGAACTTTTAACAGCCGAATTCATTTAGTCCAACTTGAAGTTAGTAATTTTTAACAGCCATTCGTTAATTATTTGAATATAATAGGTGAGGTGGATTAGAGTTCTCTACTCAGACTTCACAAGCTTCACTGGGGACCAGGAGATGCTTATATCAGCACAGAGTACCTTTGACTACATAGAGGGCTTTGTCATCATCAACAGGACAGACATCCTGAACAACTGGAGATCATCGTTCAACCCACAGGATCCACTGTGGGCAAGCCATTTCGAATCAGATGGGATAGTGCTTTTCTGCCTTGAGATGGCAAAGAACTACAACCCGGAAGAGGCAGAAAACATGGAACAGGTGAGCAGACCAACCCTTGCACCATTAGAGATGGTCACGACTTTTGAATAATATTGAATCAAGTTGAGAATGCTAGAATTCTGCGTGTATATGCCTGCAGGAGGTTAAGAACATATTGACTCAGCTTAGATACATACCTGGGTCCCTGTTCCACACAGATGTCACGTACATCGAGTTCCTGGATAGGGTGCACTCCTCTGAGGTTAAGCTGAGAGCTAAGGGCATGTGGGAAGTCCCACACCCATGGCTTAATCTCCTAATCCCAAGAAGCTCGATTCACAAATTTGCGAGGGAGGTCTTTGGGAAGATCCTGAAAGACAGCAGCAGCGGTCCCATATTGCTCTACCCAGTAACCAAATTAAGGTAATTAGCTTCATATATATTAAACTAGGATCATGGAGGTGAATCTATCATAGTTTGATCATCTGACTACTCCCATTTCCATGCAGATGGGACAACAGAACATCAGTGGTCGTACCAGACGAGGAAGTATTTTACCTGGTGGCATTCCTGTCCTCGGCTCTATCTTCATCAGGCCCCCACAGCATCGAAGGTACACTGAGCCTCAATAAACGGATACTAGAATATTCTGACAAGGCAAGTATTAGGGCGAAACAATATCTGCCAAACTATAACAGTAAACAGGAGTGGAAGGCCCACTACGAGGCAAGGTGGGAGACATTTCAACGAAGGAAAAATGCCTACGACCCCTTTGCTATCCTTGCCCCAGGACAAAGAATATTTCAGAAGGCATCACTAACCTTGTATTCATAATGTACCTATTTCCTGGGACCTATGGTAAACGTTATCTGCAACCTACAAAAATATGGTGTACTAGATAATCTACAAACGCAGAGCGTACTAGATCATCTGTAATATAGAGTGCAGAAGCTCATAGTGGTGATGCAACACGAGAACTTTTATAGGAAGAAAATAGATCAGAATTGCATTACTGTTCAGTCATGTCTGATGCTCTCAGGAAAATTGCAACTAACTATTTGATGGTCTTGGTTCCATCTGTTCTCAAGCACAATAGGCATAATGCAAAATGAGATGAAGCAATAAGAAACGGAACTCGTGCTGAGTATGATGTTAATAGACAGTGGTAGCAAAAGGCAGTACCTATGTGAGAATGAACAAATAAAGCTGTCCGACATATAAAAGATACCTGCAAGAACACAAATGTAGGACTTATGTCTCACCAAGGAAACAGCTCTGCATTCATTAAAAAGAAAATTCTGTAACAACTATAGTATGTATAATTTCAAATCTTGTTGTATATTTTACCTCTAAGAGCATCTCCAATCATTACTCCCTAAAGACAGGATTTAGGAGGTTTCTAAATCTGTTGGGAGTAAAAGTCACATGCTCCAACAACTCCCAATAATTTGTTTCCTAAAAATTAAAATCATATCACATGTGGCGCAATAATTTGTTGGAAGTAAAAAAACCATAAGAATCTGCCTTTAGGGAGTTCCAATCGAGTTGCTAAATTTGGAGAGTCATAGAACTTGTTTTGGGAGTTGCTATGTTTAGGAACCTCATTTAGAGAACGGTTGGAGGTTTTTTTTTTAATTACTTCCTAAATTTTAGTTTAGGAACCTCATTTAGATAATGGTTGGAGATGCTCTAAGCAAGTAAAGTAAATTTAGAGGGAGGGGGAGCGAGCTTGAGGGATGAAGGACTAGATACAATTGTGCTAAGACTCAGAAGTCAGGACATACACAATCAGTCTCAAGGGACGGAAGCTGGTAGCACTAAATATCTCAGAATGTGGAAAAACAATAGCAATTTAACCCAAACCGTAAAATATACTCATAAAGAATTTGCAGCAACATATGTGTCACAGTCTAAAAAGGCATCTATAAAACCAAAAACTTAATAGACAGGTAGCAATTGATGATTCAGAGACTAATGACGGTATAAAAAAGAATAGATGATTGAACGAAATCACACATAAGAAGAGATGATTGAATGTATTGCATTGATAATTGTTCTTTGACAAGGTAAATCATCAGAGCGGAAAACTTATTAACAGAATGTTCATTTTGCAGCTTCTTAGTTCTTGCCTTCAGATCTCCATATACCACCAGGCCACCATGGTTGCATCAAGTATGCAATATTAACTAAAATTTGATCATTGCAGAGTCAGAAACCAACATTTGAGTCGCTTTTCCGCACATTCTAAACTATATTCTAAAAATGCACCACAAAGGACATAGTAGTACTTCAGGAATGTGACACCATTTGGCCAAAACCAGTCATTGCCAAGAAACCTAAAGTTGATTCACTGACACCAAAAGGTGGCCAGGGGCCTGTAAGTATTATTTGTGATTGAGAACATCAACTAGCCAATGGAATATCTAGCTCACATTATCTTTTCTAGAATCAGCTAAAAGGTGATGCTGTGAGTAGCTTGGAGCAAGAATGCAACCTTAATTATGCATCAAAACTCATTGTTGAGGCAAAGTCAGTAACTAATCGATAACGCAGTGGCAAGACTGACCCCTAGTTATAAGGCTACCCACCAGGGCTCAAATCTTCGTTCTCACACACAAAAAAAAAAGAAAAAAAAAAGAGAAGAAGCCCGTGGGTGGGGCTTCCGGGACCTTTTTCATGAATGCAATGCCTTTGGGATGTCTGTCCCCTTGGATCAAGTGTTTTATTTTTGAAGTTACAAACTAGATCAGACAAAAGTTGTATTTTTTTTTCTTTTTTCCATATGCACCAATAATACATGATAAATGATATGGCAGTACTTCCAGAACTGGCCAAAACCTGTCCTTGTCAAAAACCTGAAGCTGATTGAATACAAAAAAGGCAGTCCGGGGCCGTAACTACTATTTTTGATTGGCGACATTCAACTAGTCAACGGAATGTCCAATTCACCTTATCCTTTCAGATAAAAGGTGATACTGTGAGTAGGCGTCCATACAGTTTGTAATCATATCCTTGACTATGTATATTATTAAATCTCAATGCTGCAGAGGAAAAAAAAACAGTACACAAAGAATCAGAAGAAACATGTCGTTTTTTTATACTATGCCCTGATAGTTAGACTGAAGGATATAGAAGTACTTCTGGAATGTGACACCATTTGGCCTAAACCAGTCCTTGTCAAGAAACCTAAAGTTGATCAAATAAAAACTGACCTGGACTGTAACTACAATTAATAATTGAGAACATTCCACTAGCCAAAGAATGTCTAATTCACCTGATCCTTTATAGCAGCAGCAACAAGGTGATGCTGTGATCAAGTATGCTGATGACTAAACATCATGAAATGTGACTTTTGAAATGTGTTAAATTGTCGCTTATCTAAATAGATGAAGTCACTAAAAAGTAGTTTGTCATATCAGTGCTCTGCACTCTGCAGTATGTTCGTATGTAGCCTAACAGCAGGAAACAATCATTGTTCCCACTTAGGATATTAACCAATCCACGTGGAACTCATGAACTAAGAACATTGCCATTGTTGTGGGCTATCATTTGGAAAAATAGTTGCCTACAGAAGCACATGGCAATCAGAAAGTTAAGTGTTGACGACCCAGTCTCAGGTAAGATCAAGCAAGTTCATGTTATCAGAAACATTGATGGAAACTAAAGAAAGACTCAAACTAAAATCGGCATTTTTGCCATACAAGTCAAAAAATGAAGCACACATCCAAACATTCAAGCATCAGACATTTAGATGGAGCACACACACTGGTTTCGGGTCATACACTCATACTTATCAAATGATCCTTTTCCCTTTCAATAGACAATCTACGCACAAAGCATATTACCTCACGTTGTATTAGCAGATGTACCTGGTAGTATAGCGGAATCAGCATTCTAAGGTTGAAGGTCAAGTGCGATGTGTAGGAACCGGACCAGTGAAGGTGCTTGATCGTCTGCCGCAGAGAGAGGAGGGAGGTGAAGGCAGAGCGAAGGGGAGAGCTCACGGAGCGTTCGACGGAACGCCGCCGGCAACGTGCGGACAGGCAGCCGAGTGACGGCGTGGCTTCCGCCGGCGGCGCGGCGCGTCTCCTTTGCCACTTACCATCGGCGGCCGCTCTGGCTGCGACTGGGCTGCCAGTGTCTGGGCCTAGAAACGATCGCTGGGCCAAACTGTTAAACAAGCTTGGTTGCACGGCAAACTTTTGGCCCGACGCTTTGTGATTGAGAAAATTGAATGCCGATTCCGCAGCTGGAGAAACCTTTTCTTTTTTGATGAAACATACTGTAGTACAGAGATCACATGTCATCACTGAAGAAATCCAAGTTTTACCTTTTCTTTTTTGATGAAACATATACTGTAGTACAGATATCACATGTCATCACTGAATAAACAATTAATCATAAATACAACACGAACCAATCAAGATGAATATGTTCTACTACAGAAAACCTAACATGCAAAGAAAACAGAAGGTAGCATACATATTCGAATTTTCAAAACGGGCACCTTCATTTAAAGGCAAAATATCGGGGGTCAAACCGGATTCCGAACTGCCAAACCGCCTCCTGCAAGCGACCTCAAGCTCCTGAATCAATCAACCAAACAAGCACACGGCACGCGCGCCCGCCGCACGCCTCCATCCCCACATTCCCCAGCTCTCCAGAACCCTCTCCCCGCCCCCTAGAGCCGCCGCCGCCGGTCGCTGTCCCGCTACCGTGGGGGATGCCGCCGGCGGTAGCGCCCGACCCGCCGCGCCAGAACCCTAGCGGGCCCGAGTCCGCCGCCACCGCGGCTGCCTTCATGGCCAATCCGCGCCTAGGTCTCGGCCTCGCGCCGCCGGGCGCCGACCCCTCCTACGCCGCGCCCCCGCCGGCGCAGCCTTCCCGACGCGCGCCGCGCCTGGTCAAGCGGCGCCACGCGGCTGCCACACCCCGCTCCCGTGCGCCGCAGCCCCCCACCGGGACATGGAACCCGTTCGGTGGCGGCGGTGGTGGATCAGATGGTTCGGGGCAGGTCCGGAATGGCGGGACATTGAGTGGGGATGGTGGCGGCGCCGGATTGGGGAAGGCTCAAACTGGGGGCTTTGTATTTGGTGCGGCGCCGGCGGCTAGCCAGCAGCCTCCAGAGCCCGCTGCAGCATCGCCCAATGAAGCGCCCTTCGTGTTTGGGAGCGTGAGGGAGAGCCTGCCTCGGTTCGAGGAGGGTTTGTCTTCCTCGTCGCAGCTGCCAGATCGGATGGGGAACCTGAACCTGGGTACTCCCGTTGAAGTTCATGCAGCTTTTGGTCAGAGGAAGGATGGAAAGGATGCTTGTTCTGTCTTCGGTGCTGCTATATCTGATTTGGTTCCTAATAGTGATGTGAATGTGCTTCCGGAGAGGCTGACACAATTGAATTTGGGAACTGGAGCGCCCTTGCAGGGTGCTAATGATGTGCCAAAAACATTTATGTTCGGAGGTAATGTGTTTGAGAATTCAGCTTCTGGTGGGAATACTGCTGGATTTGGTGGACATTCATCTGCTTCCAGTTCAGTTTCAGGTACCAATGCAAAAATAATGCCAGAGATGTCTTATGGGATGAGGAGTGAGCAGACTGATGCTGCGTCGACAGCTAGTACTAAGAATGATGCTGGCAATGTTTCAGATGAGGCAAGTGTGCTTCAGGAAAAGATAACACGGTTGAATATAGGAAGTGACATGCCCTTGCATGACATGAAAAATGGTGCTAGTCATCAACCTGAAGTGTTTACATTTGGTAGCGGAGGAATTGCAGGTGCTAGTCTTAGCAAGGAAACAAGCAGCACCTCAGAAAGGAGCAGTGAGTTCTTCTCTGCAAATAGCAATGTTTCTAGCTCGAGTGCGAATAGTGAAGCTTCTAATTTAGCTAATGCAGGAGATGAAGTCATGTCACAGAGCAGGAAAATTGGTAATGCTAATTATCCTTCAGAGGTATTTCCATCTGGAAGAAATGGATCCAAGAGCTCCGTTTTGCAGTCTGCAAACATAGCCAGAGAGAATGGTGACAGTTTAATTGATAATGCAAATAAAGACACCTGCACGACAGCTCAGGGTACAACAGAGAGCATTCTTCCAGATAAGATGACAAAGTTAAATATAGGCTGTCGAGTCCCATCTCAGGACAGGCTAGATGAAACTGCTGCTCGATCACCAGAAGATTTTGTATTTGGCAATAATGTATCTTCTGCCCATACTGCAAGCACATCATTCACACACTTTCAAGATAATGCATCCACTCAATCAAAACACAAGGGAAGGGACTTTGCTAATGAGTATAGAAGCAATACCACATATCCAGAAGCAAATAGTCAACAAGGATATGAGCAAAGTACCTTTGTTTTTGGTAGCGACAATCCAAGTGCTCGTTCAGCATATAGGGACAAAAAGGAAGTACATAAAAATAAAAGGAAAAATAAAAGGCCAACTAAGCTAAAGCAACACAGTCAACCCCATCAGTTTGTTTCTCAGGAGATAGGCTCTAATGGAGAAGCATCAAATTTAGAAGGTGAGTATTCACCAATGGATTGTTCTCCGTATTCAGCAGCACCTGAACATGCGTCAACAGTGGCACATGTCACTTTGGAGCAGTATGCTCATGTATTTGATAGCAGTATCTCAAAACAGAAACCCAGCTGTGCTGAAGATGATCTAGCTTCTGCAACCAGAGATGAAGGTAGAGTTCTAAATGCTGATGCATCAGAGGGTAATTTTGGTGGAAGTTTCTCTAGCTTTGAAAAGTGTTCTCAATATTCTTTTACTAGTGTGAACATTGAAACAAATGATGAGCTTAACATGGGCACGAGAGAAACCTATGCTGATGGTTATGGGTGCGATATTAATGAGCAAGCCTATGATGATAACACTTGCAGAACACTACATGAGCTTGGTGAAGCCGTTGGTTTTCAATCAAGCACACCAAATTTTAGTGGACTGAATTTCAGCTTTGGGACGTCATCTTCTCCTCAAAACTTGTTGTCTGCACAAAGACGTAACATGAGAAGGAAAATACGAACAAAGGGCGGTTCTACATCCAAGCCTTCGACCACCGATGCTTTTGTACAGCCAAAATCTTCACAAGATACGAAGGGCATGAAAATTTTCTCCGAAGCAAGTAAAAACAGAGACTTAGGGAAGGATCAACAAGCAAGAGATGCTTCTGCTGCCTTGAAGACCTGTGAAACCTGGCGCACAAGGTTTATAACTTTGTTTAAGCATCTTTTATCATGACATTTATATGTTTTCATAACAACCCATGTGATTACTCAAAATGCCATACCTTTCTTGTTTCATTTGTTCTAGTGGAAATCAAGCGTATGCAAATGGCCACTTTGCTACAGCAGAGGATTATTATACTCGTGGAATAAATTCAATCCCTCATCATGGCACATCTGAACACTGTTCCCGTGCGTTGATGCTGTGTTACAGCAACCGTGCAGCTACAAGGATGTCGCTTGGCATGATGCAGGAAGCCCTCCAAGATTGTTTGACTGCTGCATCAATTGATCCTAGCTTTCTGAAGGCTAAAGTTAGAGCTGCAAAGTAAGTCTTTCTGTTATCTGTAACTCGACCTTTTCTATTTGGTATATTTTGGTATTCTGTGTGTATAAGTATTTCCACTTAAAAAAACTTGACTGGTGGGAAAAAGAGCCCCCCCCCCCCCCCACCACCCGTGGATCAGATCTTTACCCGTGGTTTGAGCCCACCCTAGCCCCTAACATTCTGACATGTGCCCATTAGTTGAATGTGCTCTTTTATGTGTCATAAGTTAGCAATATTTTCAACCATATGCTTATCTGAAAAATTGGAGGTATATGTTTCAGCACCAATGGCCTTAGATTGTTCAGATCATCATATAAACAGGGTTTGTTTAAAATGAACAAAATGGTGTTATATCGAACAAACATTTCTACTGGGAATATTTGGCTTCATGCCTCCCACCTGTGTTATACTTGAGCACTTGGTAGGGAGTACGGATATCTCTGTATCACCTTCTTGCCTCCTTGAATGATGTCAGGTTGATTCTGTTTTACTATAAATAAATGCAGTTGCCAGCTTGCATTAGGGAATCTTGAAGATGCATCAAGGAGTTATACATCCTGCTTGAACAGTTGTACTTCGGGTTCTGACCACAAAATGTTTGCTGAGGCATCTGATGGTCTTGAAAAAGTGAAGGTATCTTGTCCTTTTCTGCTCGCTGCTCAGGGCATTGAATATTTTTATGCTTGATATTTCTGTGTTCTACAATCTATAGATTATAATGCATATGCAATTCTACCAAGAACTTACAAATGATGTCAGTTATTTGTTAAGTTTCCAAAATTATTCATTACTTCTTGAAATAGTAATGCCTCAAAAACAAATGGAAATCTTTATAATTGCTGCCTAGCAAATTTGGAAGCAAAGAAACGACCACATATTCAACAGGAATAGACCTTCCTTTTAGAGTTGGAAAAGAAACTTCATCACAGAAGCAGAACTGCAAGCCCATGGACTATTTTATTTTAATCTTCCATCAATTTGAAGCAAAATTGAATATGTTTTTTCTAGGGAATATACAGTAGGGGAAGCCCCTACTATGGTAATATATTAATAGAAAAGCTGAAACAGCGAAAAGAACAGAATGGGCTCTGAGAGGCCACCAAAAGTCACTCTATGACTGTACAAGGCCAACTGTACAATGGCCAAAAAAGGAGTAAAAGAGAGAGAAGGGAAAACTAGGAAGTCTATTAAGTAGACTGCTATAGTGCGTAAGCGGGAAATCTCAACCATGTGGTTGACAAGTTCTGTTGCTTTTCTGCTGGACTTCTTTTCACAAAAGCTAGCATACAAACAGAAACAAATTCTTAACGTGGTTCTACAACAGGATTATGATAAGCCACTGCAATGTCAAATGGAGCATGCCTAGCATAACAGTTGCAATGTCACCTATCTCACTAGTATTGGAAGGTCATAGATGATAAAGAAAAATAGACTATAAGAACACATGTGATCTTAACTTAAGATGTCGATATAGGGACCATCTCACATGGAAAACTCTGAATCAATGTTGTAAAAAATTATGAACTTTTTTTTGAGAAAAAAGAATTGTTAATTGTAAGGTTGGTCTGCTCTATTGGTAGATATTCTTTTGTAGCTAGGACACAAGCCTAGTTTTTGTCTGAGGGCTTCAGGTACTATTGGGATGTAAGATAATTTTCTTCTTCTTCTGGTTCTTGACTATAACTCTACAGGTTCCAAGTAAGTCCTTCCAAGTTTCATCATACCAAAATTGATGATATTTTGCCTTTGGGTCTTATCATCAGTATGCAACGACATTAACCTGTTTGGGTTAGATACACTTGTGATATGATTCATTCTCGAGGGTCAGTTACCTACTTTTCTACATCATAATAAGTGCTGGGCTGCTGGCAACATGAAGATCAAATGAGATCAATGCATTTTTTAATCCTTGAGTCCTCTTTCTTATTTGCACATGTTATGCAAGCAGCCTCAATTGGGTTGTTCATCGCCTCATCCCTTGGCTAATATCATTAGCATATAATTGAGGCAAAGAGTTGTAGTAGTGGTTCTGTACAGGTGTGAAATATTCTACTGGTAAATGTCCTTTAAATAGTAGTTTCTGTATACTGGCATACAAGGAAGGACATACATTATCTGTATAGTGGACATTGGAGCAAATGTTTCATGGTTAGAACAAGGATATTTCACATTACGTTTTATCAACAAATTTCACTGCATCAATTCATAAAATATATACATACTGTGCCACAGGCAAAGGAAAATGTTTACTGCATGGCCCAGAATCATTGAGGTTTTGTCGTCCATTCATTTAAGTTCCTTGTTGTAAGGCCTCTAATGTGTTACTTTAGTCCTGGACATACAAGGATGACTTTGTATTGCAACCTTTATGTCATAGAAACTTCCTCACTGTGTCGCCCATAATATCAGTTGCATACCTTTTCTTTTGATCTACAAAATTAAGCTGCTTATTTTTTCTTCTACTGATTGTGGTGGGTTATATCTATTACAACCTAATACCTAGATGCAATCAGGCAAATAAATCTAGTTCGGGCAACAATGAACACAGAATCATCTTAAAGAAGTATCTTTCAATTTACAAATTGTAATGTTTTATTTCTGCTAGCATTATTTGTGCCTTTTTTACATCTTTTTAGAGTATTTAAGTTCAATGACGGTAAGACTTAAAATGCTGCAGTGGAATGCTTACCCAAATATGTCGTTTGTTTCCTGTTGATTTTGTTCCATTGCCAAAACTAAGGTGGCTTTAATGATTGCGCATGAAGTAAGTATTAGTTTGTGCATGAATACTTCATATATTGTTTTCTTGCTTATGTTCAGAAATTCAGATATATAATCTGTTCCATTACTGTCACCTCAGGAAATCTCTACTTTTTTTTTGAGAGGAAATGTCTCTACTTCATTTGGATTCAATTTATTCTTTACAAATTATATGTCATTCATGTGCCTTCTATCGCTTCTGTAGAGAGTGGCATATTCAATATCTCAGTCCAAGGAACTTCTTAAGAAAAGAACATTTCCTGAAGCAAAAACAGCTTTAGACTTGATCTCCAGTGCATTGTACATAAGTCCATACTCAGATAGCCTAATGGAGATCAAAGCAGAGGCACTGCTGATGGTGTGTATTTTTGCCCCCCTATATTTTCCATGGATTATGATGAATGGCTATGCTATCAAGTCGTCACATATTTATTCTCTTCTTACTAATGTCATTGCTGAACTAACAGTTACAGAGATATGAAGAAGTAATTCAAGTATGTCAGGATTCTGTAAATCCGGTTGAAAGAAAGTCGGTTTCATTGAATGCTAATGGAGAACCCAAAAAATCCAGGGTCTCTGAAAAGACTTGGCGATCCTACCTCATTTGCAAGTCTTATTTTCTTTTGGGCAAGCTTAAAGAGGCTCTTGACTTGCTAAAGAAGCATGAGCAAGAAACAGTCAAAGAAAGGTGATTTTTCCCTGTTGTATGAAGTTCCTTTGGTTGCTTGGCAGTTCATGCTTGTCTTGTGAACTATGATGTTTAGCTTCTGAATGGTACAAATCATGCAGTGACGAGAGCACATATCAAGAACGTTTCTCATCGTTGTCAACTACTATAAGACAACTACTATCCCTTAAGGTATGCCTCAATTTTTTTCTTCATCATCTGATCTGACTGATGAGCACTTTATGGAATTAAGTGATGTGTTGGTCATATCCATACACCCCATTCTGTTATTTATTCTGCTGAGTCTTGCAGTGGCAAATTGTTGATTTCCCTTTCATTTTCCATTTATATGGTTGACAACTGGCATCGCTGATCTGCTTTACCTTCTATTTCTAGGATTCTGGGAATGAATCATTTCAAGCTGGTAGATACTCAGAAGCTGTGGAACAGTATTCTACGGCTTTGACATGCAATAGTGAATCACGCCCCTTTTCAGCTGTCTGTTTTTGCAATCGCGCAGCTGCATATCAAGCACTTGGTCAAGTTACTGATGCGATTGCAGATTGCTCGCTTGCCATGGTTCTTGATGCAAACTATCCCAAGGTATATTGTGAGAGTTCTCTTTCTGTTTTACACGCTTGCCATGTTTCCATGTTTATAAGACTATGCTCAGGCAGATGCGTCAACTGCTTAAGAGCTAAATGGTTGTTTGAGACCTTATATTATATATCTAAATTTCAGGCAATTTCTAGGCGTGCCACTTTATATGAGATGATTCGGGATTATGGACAAGCTGCTAATGATGTGCGGAAGCTGATCTCGCTTCTTGAAAAGAAAGGCAGTAATTCTGGACAATCAGCAAAGGACAAGTATAGTGATCTGAAGCAAGCACGTGCACGGCTTTCATCTATTGAGGATGAAGCAAAAAAGAATATTCCCTTGAATTTGTATTTAATCCTGTAAGTTGTCCATGTTGAATTTACATTTTTGTTACTCTAGTACTCCTGTTTCTGAACTGGGATCTCTATCCTAATGTCAGAAAAAAAAGAGGGAGTATGATTTTTGTTGTCCCAATTGTGACACTTACATCTTTTGATAGATTATTTCACCACGAGAAATTTGGCCTGTTGCAAGGATGAAAAAACGTTGTAATAGGACCATAACTGTTGCAATATCTCCCAATAGCTACAATGTAACATAATAGTTGCCTGGCAACGGTTTTGGTTTTGTTGCAGCACATGAAAATGTTGCAAGCTCATATTGCTCTGAATATGAATCAATCTCTAAACATTGATGTTCGTTGGGAGACACTTTATCACTATGCTAGTGTTATTATTTACATATATAGGATACAAATAGTATTGCTTTATTCTATCTCAATGATTTTATGCTCGTGGCTATTAACTCTATATTGCAACTATTTTGTTCATTGCAATATAGACTAAGATTTAGCAACAGAAGTCAAGATTATGACAACATAAAAAATTCTTTGCAATGTTGTCGACTATTTGCAACCATTGTGTAAATAGGGGCAATAATAGGCCAAATTTCTAATAGTGTTGCTTACTAGCACTTGATACACTTCACTTAGTAGTTAGATTAGGAACTAATGCTATTCCATTGTTTTTTGGTGCATGGGTGCTATTTCTTTTAGATATTCTAAGGCAGCTGTAGTGTTCTTGGCAAAGGGAAACAGTAGTAACTTTCTTAGAACAGAACTGATAATTGTAGTTTGCTAGAGAATTTCGTCTAGTATGTTCTAGTGTTTTATAAGAAGTTTTAAACCTTTCTGACCATCAATAAAATGTTTCATACTGTGAACTAGTCAGGTGATCAGGTCATATCACACTTCACCATACTGTTTCATTTCTATCCAGTCTATTTTTTAGCTTCTCTGGTGAACATATACTGATATAGTGTGGAGATAATTTAGTGTACTAATTATCCTTCTCTTTTTCAGAGGAGTCGAGCCAACCTGCTCTGCAGCAGATATTAAGAAGGCATACAGGAAAGCCGCATTGAAACATCACCCAGATAAGGTCTCAATACTCCAGACTATTTTGTATTGATTTTATAGAGGAAGCTTGATTTTAACACTGTTCTGTCCTTCAGGCCTCACAGCTGCTAGTAAGAAATGAGAACGATGATGGATTTTGGAGGGATGTTGTCAAGGAAGTTTATGCAGATGCGGATCACTTGTTTAAAACAATTGGGGAGGCATATAATGTTCTCTCAGACCCTGACAAGGTAAAATGCAAAGCTATACTAGGCAAATAAAAGTAAACTACTAATGTTTCTGCCGAAAGTTTGATCTCTCGCTTCATTGCTTTTCCTTTTTTTTCCTAAGGAATTAGTTATATGTATCGTTAGAAGAAACTGGAAGTTGAATAGATAACTCATTATCAACTAAGAACTCGTGTAAATTCTCAGCTAGAAGTTATAGGCCCTGTTTGTTTCCCCTTATTTTTGTCGATTCTCATTTTTCCTGTGAAAATAAGTGATACACCAAACGCTTTGCTTATTTTTGTCGATTCTCACTTATCTTGACCGCCGCTTCAGAGTTTTGAACTACGATAAGTGAAAAGTGATAGTGAGAAGTGAGAAAATCTTTGCTTTTCCTGGTCACTGCTTTTAATTGAAAGCATGGCTGAGAGAATTGTAAACAAACTGAGCCATAGAACGCTTTGCTTATTTTTGTCGATTCTCACTTACCTTGACCGCCGCTTCAGAGTTTTGAACTACGATAAGCGAAAAGCGATAGCGAGAAGTGAGAAAATCTTTGCTTTTCCTGGCCACTGCTTTTAATTGAAGCATGGCTGAAAGAATTGTAAACAAATTGAGCCATAGAATAAGTGAATAAATCTGGTGCTTAACTGGCACTTAATGGGGTGCTTCTCATGGTAGATATATTTTCTTCTCTGAAGAATATGGAGGAACTGTTTATCAGAGGATAATGTGTATTTGGATCCATGACCTTAGCTACTCCTGCTTTGTGATCTACTGCTGTCTCTAGTATTGATAGATGTCCTTGCTTACAGAAGGCTCGTGTCTTTTAAGGTTGACTTTGCTTACTTAATGATGGAGGTCATTCTGATTTCTTATAATTACAAAGTGAGGCTTGTGCAGTTCCCTCTGCTTACTCACTCCCAACAAGTATGAATTTGTTTTCAAGCTTGTTCTTCTGTTTGAACTTTGCAGCGCCAAGATTATGACTATGAGGAAGATCTAAGAAATGCTAGAAAAAGATCATCCAAAGGGAGTAGGCATATGTCACCTGAACAGAACTACTACGGCAGCAGAGATTTTAATCCACGCCAATGGCAGTCAAGCAGAGGTTCATCACGTCGTGGGTATGGATATTCATACGATTACTGGTAAACTTATTGGTAGCTACATATGGTGACCATAATGCGAAAAGGGACCTTTGCATCCTGTTGTTTGTGGAGCAAGGCCTACTTGCACAAAGATCCTTGGCACCTGTCTTCTTGGTGGGTTTTTAGGTGCCACTGCTGGATCTCCAGGTTCTACTGGCACATTTTTGGTTCTGTTGCAGCTTTTTCTGCCTGCTGGATGCCATTCTATTGGAGAGGATGGAAATACAAGGATTGTTTCAGTTAGGGTGATTGCTTTTGACAATGGTTTTGTGGTGCCTTGACATGTGCATGCGCAGAGGATATTGGATGCGTGACATCAAGTTAGGTTGGCATGATGGTTCTGAATCTGAACACTAACTGCTCTCGGAGTGGGGACATCTGGATGCCTTGCTTGACATGTCGGTGTCCTCTCGGGCACTAACAACAGCATCCAAGGTTAGAAACATGGAGAGAGAGATATTTCTCCCTAGGCATTCTTTGGTCGAGTGCTGTGCATTGTTGCAGTCTCAGGAGTACAGTAGCTTAGAGATCACTAGATACAAGAAAAGATGCATGCTCATATTTCCTGGATGTGCTGCTGACTCCCATTTTGTGTTGATGTGTTTATAAATTATTCAGATGTACTGTAACTGAAAATGGGAAACAGAAGGGAGTGGTTCATGTTGTAACTGCTGAATATCCACTGTGTAATGACGCGGTAATAATTTTTCACCACACTTAATAGCAGAGAAAAAGGCACCATGCCTGTTGGCACATGTCAAATGAAGAGGCATCGAGCCTAACCCAGTTTAAGTTCAGAAACTGTTGACATGCTCAGGAATTGTTGAACCCAACAATTTCGTTTAAGATTTCGAGATGCGTATTAACTACTCTCTTTGTATTAATCAGCTGATGACATTCTGACAGTACTAGTCAGTAATTGTTCTTTAGTTCACTCTGAACGAGTAGGTGACAAGATGTATAGTTAGCGGCGTTAACTACTTTATTAGGAGTCACGAAGCACTGTCATTTCTTGTAGCGTACGAACGATGCAAACGAACCAAGGCAACGCCCATGTAAGCGTGATCCGACCCGGAATCGCCGTTCTGCGAGTCCCGCGGGGTGCCGTGGACTAAGGTGACGGACCCGGGCGCGGGCCTGAACGCGGAGGGCCCGAGCGGCCGCGTGGCCCAGTAGGACGACTCGGGCGCCGTGGAGGCCTTTGCTCGCCGCCACCAAGAAGCGGTACTGGGCCGAGATCAACGGCGTCGTCATCAGTCCCGGGCTGTGGTCGTGGACGATGACGATGGCAGCGAGGAGGTGAGGCGGAGTACGTGGCGGCGGTGCACGACATGGAGCGCGCGCGGGAGGAAGAGCGCAGGGCGTACGCGGACACGAGGGCGTCCGTTTCTTTAAGTAGCGTTAGTTTTTTTTAGAAAATAGTGAATATTTATTCAATATTCTAACTTCTGTATCGATTGATACATGTAGCCGTTCGTTATTACAGATGATAAGAATCAGACCATGGTGGTGTCGAACTTCGGATCCAAACCCAACGGTGCCACAGAACTAATTAAGAGAAAGTCTATTATTAAAACACCAGCCATTTGAGAATCTTCATCAAAGTGGTCTCAAGCGCACGGTAACCCGTAAAAATGCACGGTCTCTCCTCCTCTTTTTGCAACAACGTCCAGAAACGAATTCAGTATGTCCCTCTAAAGAGCACATGTAAAGGAGAATAAACTTGTATATTGTTAAAAATCACATCATTTCTACTTAACCAGATTATCCAAAAAATAGCAATACATCCTCCCTAAATTTGATAACAAGTTTCTTTTTCTACTCTATTTAACCACCCATCAAACATGTGAGACACATTTAAAGGTTGGAGCATATTAAAAGAAAAATGTATCACTCTCCATATAAGCTTGACACAGACATAATAAAAAAAAGAGGTGCTGGATTATCTCATGTATATTACAGAAGCAACATTTAGCACTTCCTTTCCATCTTCGTCTAGCTTGGTTGTCTTTGGTTAGAGTGATCCCTTTTAGTAAGTACCAGTAAAATATTTTTATCTTTAAGGGCAATTTAAGCTTTCAGATAACATGGCGACACGGTTAAATATTTGACACATCCAACACTCTATACATAAAGTGTACTGTAAAATTGCCATTTGGGGTTGCCAACCATTTAAAGCTATCTCTTATATCAGACAGTTCTATAGCCATAACTCCAGCCACCAATTAATGTCAAACTAGAAGATTTTCACCAACTAACGATCATCTAAAAGAGACATGTAACGGTGTTAAACTCAAAACAGTTTTTATCGTATCACTTTTCTTCCTAACTATATTATATAAGTTTGGGTATTGATGTTTAAAGGCAACATCACCCAGCCAAACATCCTCCCAAAGCCTAACTTGAGTACCATCACTAACGATGAACTTGCCCATTCTAAAAAATTCTTGTTTGATCTTTATCAGACCAGACCAGAAATGAGAATCTCCAACGATATATTTAACTTGTGTGATAGTCTTATTTCTCAAATACTTATTTATAAGGAGGCGCTGCCAAATCCCATCCTCATTTATGAGTTTGAATTGTGTCAGAGTGAAAGCGCCCACCGAAGATGGCCTACAAAAAACAAGCGTGTCAAATGCGGGATGCATGACTTTGCCCGTGCCCACCGGCTGGGACGTCACGACGTGACGTTGTCTTGCTTTGCTTGGGTCATAGGCATGGTTTGAATAACCGGGGTTAACCGGCCGGTTAACCAGAAAACCAGTCCAGGTCGGTTACCCTAGTTGACCGGTTAACCTCCGGTTATAATTTAAATTTTTTTAAAATTCAAAAAAATTTAAATCGGATAAAACCGATATAACCAACCGGTTAATCGGTGAAACTGCTCAAAAATCGATATTTTTGAATTTAAAAATATATATTCAAAATATATCACTAAAACCGATCTAACCGACCGGTTACCAGAGTAACCGGCCGGTTAACCGGTATAATCGATCGGTTAACTGACCATTGACCGTGCGTCAATCAAAATGCCTTTTGTCCGGCTAACCGGCCGGTTATACCGATTAACCTGTAAACCGGTGAACCGGGCTCGGCCGGTTATACCGGCCCAGTCGGTTAGAGCCCGGTTATACCGACCTAGTCGGTTATGTGAACACTGGTCATGGGATGATGGGACCTCTCTGCTGCTTCATCGAGAACTGCAGCTGTTGTGCATTTTGTTTCTTTTGGCGAATGCAGCTGTTGTGCATATAGACTAGGCGACCTACTAGGCCGCAAGCTCATTCTTTATTGTTTCGGGAATGTTTCTTTTCAATCAATTAAAAAGAGAGCACCCATTCAATCGATAGCATTTTGTAATGCATGGTGATCCACGAGAACTCTTTTATTTAATTCTTTTGTTATTTATTTATTTATAGAATTATATGTATTAACTAGTGTTATATATAGACTATAAAAAGTTGTATTTTTATATATATTAGATCTAGATCCAAGGGCTAAAAGCATTGATTGAAAGGAACCCTTATTTTCAATCGATTAAAAATTAGGCGCTTCCTTATTGTTTTCTGCTTGCACAGTCTTGAATTTCTCATTGAAAATATGATTCAACCGACCGCAGTAGTTATTTTGAAGGAACAGTAATAAATATGCGTCGAAACCTAACCTCTCTCCTCTGACGCTCAGTCACCGGTAAAAACATATATAAGACATACAATGGGGAGCATACTTGTCGGTGCGTGACCGAGAGACACGATGCTCAGTGCAATTGCATGGGAGATGCGGCAGTTCTCTTTTAACAAATTGTACATATCTATATATCGTACGTACACGGAAGGATGCAAATCACATAAGAGAACAACATAACCAGATTTTTTTTTGATAACAGGTACATAACCGGATCAACACATGATCGACAATACAACACATTACACTTCTCGAGTCACTGGCTGATCCATCGTAGCATGCAAATGCATGTACATTGAAGCACTAAAATCAATCAACCAGTTCATTTCCCATCAGACATACAGTTACATAGATTATGGTAAACAACGTTTCAACAAACAGAACATTTTGGCGACAACGAAAACTATGAAATGGATTAACAAACAAGAACTATTATGTACACACTTTCACATATGGACGGACGAGTGCCCGTCCTCTCTCTTTCACCCACCTACCTGAGCAGAAAGGAGATGAATCCTACGGAGAATGTTGTTGTCGAGTCGACGAATATGATGCTGCAAGGAGTGCAGCTCCGATCCCGGAACCCTCCTCCATCACTCTAAGCGTGACGGTGGAGGCGATCTCGTCCCCTAGGATTTCGTCCAGAGCTTCGTTCAGATACTCCCTGAAGATCGAATAGCCTTGATAGAGACCACCTTCGATCGCGACGACCGATCTCTTTGGCTCGCCTCTTATCTTTCGAGCTTCGGTGGTACCGCAGAGGGTTCCATCACGACCGATTTTTTGCAGCACTGCAACGATTCCAGCGGCCGCTAGACGGGCAGCTCTTTGGGTTATTATGTCACAGACTCTCATGACAAGTTTACGAGTCTTCAGTGGAACATCTTGTATCTGTATGGGAAATGATATAACAGTGAGATTTTGTCTGAAGCAGCTGATAACAAAAATAAAGCACACCGATTTTCTCACTCAAATGAGATCCCATATAAAACAGAAAACTAACCTTCAGTTGTTGTTCGAGTACCCTTCCAACTACCCTCAAATCTGGGGAATCATCCTCACGAATAGCAGCCAGGCAAGGTGTGCTATATGAAAACCAGTGACATTAAGATTTTTAAATACACAAAGATTATCTTCAAATTTCTTACAGCCAATCAACCTATAAATAGTTTCCTGCACAAGTAAATTTGTGCAGGATTGACTAGAAACAGCCCTAATTGAATGTTGCAATTGAATTTCTAAATCATTAGCTATACTGAAAATAAATATCTTGAAAAAAAAAACCGGAAGCCAATCCAATATCTTACGACTAAAAGTTAACAACAAGTAGCAATGAAGAGGAGTGTAGCGAGATTAAGTGATAGGAGTAATGAATATGAATACGCAGCCAAACAATCTTCAGAAAATTTTTCATTTTCATTCAAATAATATAAGATTATAATGGATTGAATAAGCACAAGCAGCCTTTAGAAAATATAGTCATAATCAAAATAATATAAGATGATAATTAAAAAGATAAAGGGATGAAAGGTACCTCAAAATGAAAGGAGTAGATAAACAATTCATAGAAGAGCCAAATACATCAGATTCTTGCGCCATTCTTTGGAGAACCAATCTTGCAACCTCCCCAAGATACACACCAGATATCATTTTCTCAAAGGCCTATAACCATTAACTGATGTTAGTTTAAAACTCATTACCTCAAGACTTAGCATCAATGGTACAATCTATGCCACAGGTGTAAATCTTTATGAAGTCTTACTTGGTCATAGTGATTGTGAGTCCCGTCATTGAAACATATGTCATAGGGCGTCAATGGTATTTGGGGAGGCCGGAAACTACCCCATTCTACATTTACAACCTAAGGAAAGGAGCATCATTAAATATAATATACAAGCATGAGTTTATATTTCCAGATTTAAATGCTTGATAAATTTAGGGTGTAGTACCATGAGTTCAGATGTAAGAAGACAGCGGCTTTTAGTAATTGCAGCGCTGCGTTCAATATAGGAAGCATTGGTGCCAGCTCCGATAATCACTGAAGCTACAGTATCCTCATCATAATAGTGCCCCATAGCCAATGTCCCCACAGCATTATTTACCTATTTCGACAATATCACATGCAATTAAAAAAGTGTGTATGCTGGATCCTCCAGTGAATAAATTACATACATGAGTTTTTTTGTGTGCCTAATTCGATTAAGTTTTTCACCATATATAAGAGAAGTTTGCGCGATATCCATTTTTGTCATTTAATTGGAGCACAAATCCATAGGAAATGGTTGTGGATTTTTTGTATCATACAATCATATTATTACAGTCGAATAGACGTGCGATTATTCATATGATGAGTTCATTATAAGTTCAACAATCTCAGTGTTATGGTGTCCCTTAGTTTCACGCTTAAAGCAAGAACTAACTAGTACATGCACAACTGTTAACTATATGTGCAGGGAAGACATTTGCTT
This sequence comes from Eleusine indica, assembly GCA_030378355.1. Taxonomy (NCBI): domain Eukaryota; kingdom Viridiplantae; phylum Streptophyta; class Magnoliopsida; order Poales; family Poaceae; genus Eleusine; species Eleusine indica. The sequence continues at coordinate 60,271,545 of CM059494.1, forward strand.
CTGTCCTGTGCCATAACAATAGTGTTTGCATATGATCAGCTAAGAAGGCTAACAAATAAGCAAGCACGTACATCATGCATAAAAATATACAAGAGATACTGATTCAGCATAATTTGGTTTATAATAGCTGTATCAGAGTATAAATTACCCTAATTAGAACTGTGTTTGCTAATGGAATTATTTTTCCCACTTGACCCGTATAGCTAAGTTAATAGTTAATTGTTCTACTTGACATACCAATGCAGTGACCTGCAAGTTGAGTCCATTCCGAACAAGGGCTTCATTTAAGCACTGAGCAACATCTTTCCCAACCTGTGATATTAATTCCAAATTTTGTAAAGAAATAATAGAACACAACAGTAATAAATTAGACAACCAAAAGGAATAGGAAGGAGGTTCTAAGGTCTAGGGTTATAGTGTAATGTCACATTTATCTGTTTAAAATAAAGTTACCACACTTTGAGAATTCATTGCCTTCCATCCAGTATAATGAACAATAAGAATTACTGAAAGCATGACTTTATAACTTACAGCCTCTTCAATTGAAAATTCTTTAGTCCACCTAATTAGTGACCCTGAGGATATGGAAGCTTGTCTAACTGGAAAGGAAAATGTGAAACCAAGTGCCTTTCCTTCGGCACTCCCACCCTCTCTTTCAATAAAATTCTTCAGCGCAAAGGCAATCATGTTGAACAAGTCCTGCAAAGAAAGTAAAATTCATCACATACTGATCAACAGCTTGCAAGAAGTGGAAATTAAATACAATCATGTCATGCATATACCTCACTTGAACCCTTGGTCAATTCTTCAGGGATAGGTTGATGTTCAACTTTTTTGTTGACAACCATAGATCCTGAACCAAGTTCTAGTTTCATGACTCTAAAGCTTGTTCCTCCAAGATCAATGGCATAATAGATCCCTTCCTCACTCCTGTTCATTATAAAAAAATGAATCACAGTGTGGGAACAATACCAATCTATACTAGAAAGGGAATGTGGTACTGCAACACATATCTCAGTCTAAATATATATGAAAGGATTGATTTAGTCTAGTTCAAAATCCATAGTATGATGAAGAAACAAGTTTTAAAAGTGAACATCATGAAATTTCTTTCAAACCAAATCATCGGGGGAATGGAAAGTAACACAAAAAACATGCTAGGCGAGGTAAAGCATTGTTTTTTCAGAGCAAGAGAAAGCAAAAGGCATTAAAGGTACAACATCATCGAATAATCATCACTCATCACCAAACTGAACTCCCAAATGAGACTGATCCATGTCTAATTTCTGTTATAGTGCACGCATTCTAGCTGCTCTTATAGCACCCAAACAACCAACAGCCAACTACTAACTATATACATGACGCCATGAGAACATCCTGGCAGAACCGAAACCCTTTCATGCATGCTGACGCCATGAGAACACCAAAGAAGCCACTCCACTATACCGACTGAGACAAGAAGGGGCATGGCGTCCTAGTTTACCCGTTGGGTAGCGCATCGACGCAGGTGAGCAGCATCCGCACCTTGCTGGCGCCCTCGGACGCGAGCCCCGCGAACATCTCGATGGCCAGCGAGTTGGCCACGCGCCGGAGCCGCTCCGTCGGCGTGGCGCACCCTTCCTCGAGCCCGCGCACCACCGCAACGGCGCGGTTCCACCGCCGCCGCGCCGCCGTACGCCGCGACACCAGCGCCGCCGCCACGCCGCACGTCAGCGCCGCCGCGCACACCGCCGCCACGCCCAGCCACTGCCCCCTCCCCATCAATCGGTCCCACCCTGCGCTCGAGATCGGTTCCGGCGCGCGGGGCCCTGCCCCGCAAGAACGCGCCGGCAGCGAGTGTCAGGCGATGTGGCCGGCGATCGGACGTCGTCGAGGGAAGCGGCTGCGGCGAGCCGGCGAGGAGACGGCGACGGATAAATAGGCGAGCCGAGAAGAGGGGGGCGGCCGGCCGGGCGGGGGACGTGGAGATCGCATAGGAGGCATGATTTTAAGATTTGATTCATTAATGACATGATCTTTTTTTTTGGAAGGTTTTATATGTTTCATCATACGGCAAGCATTTATTAATATGTTGCCATAAATCTGTAGTCATCTTACCAAGATTTGCATGACTGAGGCAAAACATATACTAGCTAGCATATAAAAAAGATATCATGTTTTTTTTGGCAACAAGATAACCGTATCTTCCATGCCAAATTTTCAAGCTACAATTTATATTAGCATATCATCTTTGGCATACATTAATGGTACTGTTTAATTGGTGATATATAAAATAATAAGACAACATATCATGGAGTGTGATACACTGCTACTATATATTGGAGAGGATTAACAAGAGGAATTTTAATAATCTTAAAATCTCTACTCTTTAATAATAATAATTTATAAGTGAGGTTTTCATTGATGTTGCCTAGTTTGATGTTGGCTTTGGTATTAGTTTTACGGATTGGATTAGTTTGGTACGAGATCATCGAGTATAATTTGTATACGCACGTCGTGTCGTGTCTAACCCACACGCATATATGTCACACAAGTCTAATTCATACATATATGTTGCATCCTACGTTAAAACGATATATGAACAAGATATCATATCCATGTTAGAAACGCCAACGGACACGTATACAACACAGATATGACATAGATACATATATGTCAAGTATATGAAATAAAAAAAAAACAGAAAATTAGGTACTCCTTCGAGACGTCCTGGCAAGATTGAATATGCCACAAAAGCAACAAGCAGCCCATGGCTCAACTATATAGTCTATTGCACATGACATAGCAGTTAGTATATTATTCAACTCTACTCCTGATAGTCATACCATTCACCGTCGTCACCACCAACTTCACACAGGAATGAATACACTGACGGCTGCTCGTTGTCCACCGGCGCTTGCCGGCAAGCAACGATGCCACGTCGCCTACTGACGACAACCTCCTTCGACGCTGTCGCGACTGTAGGACGCTCTTGCTTGACACTACACCACCAGACAACGTCCTTTTTCTGACTCCGGCCATCTTGTCGCTGGTCGCCACATAGATTAACGCCTCAGTGATTTAGCAGCAGTTGAGATGGCAGATGTTGATTCCAGTAGAGATGTTGCTGCTATCAATCTTTGATCTTAAGGCTTCACAGTTAGATTTTGTGACTGATAGAGAAGCCAACTACATGTGGAGGCAATGGTAGGTTGAGATGCAACTTTAGGTTGAATTTTGTAATTTTTAGCATGATAAAAAACTCATGTCTGAAGCAACGGGGGCATGAATATCCTTTCATTTTTTTTAGTTTAGAGAAAATAGTACTTTACAACTACTAAGAAAGAGCCACGAACAAGATATACTAGAAGTTACATATGTAGGGTCATCATATAGTAAGGGGATGGGCTGATCTGAGCTAATAACAAAAAAGTTTCGGAGAAGATAAATGAATAGTAAAGAGTTTTCAAGAGAGAGTAAGACAAGTGTCAAAAAGGTCACATATATTTTTCACATAAGATCAAGATTTTTTTTCCTTCTTTTTTAAGCTCGTAGCAACGTACAGGCACTTTGCTAGCTAGTATCTGCATAAATACTCTCTTTATATGTTTCATGCGGCAAGCATTTATTAATATGTTGCCATAAATCTGTAGTCATCTTACTTACTAAGATTTGCGTGACCGAGGCAAAACATATATAGCATATAAAAAGATATCATATTTTTTTGGCAATAAGGTAACTGTATCTTTGATTATATCAGCATATTCCCTTTGACATACATTGATTGATACAGTTTAATTTGTGGTATAAAAAAATATGACAACATATCATGGAGTGTGATACACTGTTCCTATATTGTGGAGAGGATTAACCACAAGTGTTTAAAAATCTTAAGATATCTGCATAAATACTCTCTTTGAATAACACTGCGCTCACTAGAATTTAGGTCGGTCAATTAACTAAAAGAAATACATATTCCATCTTGGTTAAAATATGTCACGAAAAAAGCAACTATACAAAATAAAATTTCAATAGTTTGATGTGTATTTTTAATCTAAATAAAATTCTATATGTATATATTGTTCAAACAAAAAATAACACGCGTGTGTGGCTACTATTATTACAGCAAAAGCTGTTGTTCTAAGAAAATGTTACTTCGATGTTTGTGCATATCCATATAATCCACACCTTTAACCACATTTAAAACTCTCATAGTGCATGCTAAGATTTACTCCTTTTGTTAGAGAGAACATAAACCTATAGTACAGTTTACTCTCTCAAGATAACACATTTATCATTCATTCACTCAATGTAGTCTTGCTACTAGAATTAGAGTAATACACACTAATGTCAAATATTTGTCTTGCGCATTTGAAATTGACACTAGTAACAGTGTTCCCACACAGATCTGGCGCAAATGTATGCACACACGCTAATGATAGCTTTATTTATGCATCATTTGGCATCACATATTTTGTGATTACAAAGAAATAGAAAATATCATTAAAGTATTAAGGGCTATACTCTATATTGAAGGGAGCTAGAAATAAATGTATTAGCCATCTTAAAATATCAGCAAAAATGCTCTCTGCAAAACTAATGTTGGTTCACATATAGTAGCGCAATCAAACCATTCGAACTAAAAATATGATTTGACATCACATATTTCTATGTACTTTTGCAGTTAAAAACAAATAGAAAATATCAATAAAATATCAAGAATTATACTATATATTGAAGAGAGCTAACAATAAATGTATATACAATCTTAAAATATCAGCATAAATGCTATGTACAAAAGCAACGTTGGTTCATATATAGTAGTGCAATCAATCATTCTAACTATGACTAACACTGCTCACTAGTATTCAGATCAGTCTATAAATAAAACATGACATATTCAATCTTGGTTCAAAATCTACCGTGCAAAATAAACTATTATATGAGAATATAATGCTCAGGACCTATACAAATCTCTGTTCACATCGACAATCTGCACCTTTAAATCACGTCTAGAGCTCCTGTAGCGCATGTTTATTTCCTTTGTTAGCAGCAAATGTCATTCTAGGCTCTAATGTATACACAACTATACAACTTTTTTTTTGAAATATACAACAATAGATTTTTCTCATAAGTGACCAATACAATAAATATATATATTCAACATCAAACCTTTGTTGCATGCAACAAAAGTTGATCTGAGTAGCGGTATTGTTGGATAGAGTTTGCGACTAGCATTAGAGCCAAAGTGAACTCGTAGTGATAGGTACAAACCTCAAAACAATTTGTAACTTGGATTTTACTTATATCATATGATTGGATGTATTTTTTTCAATTATAAAGAAACAAAAGACATATTTAGTGATAAGTTTTTTAGTTTATCTAAATTAATACTTAGAAAATTATTGTTATTATAAATAGTTATATTTAGAATCTGTAAGTTCATCATATCATATCAAACCTTCATTACGGAAATTACAATATTGTTGCGAGTAGTAATTTGAGGCATGATGGTGGGATTTATGCTAACTGAGGCTTGTTCCAGTGACAAAACTCAACGGCTTAGATGACAAATGCCATGATTAATATTTGATTCCTTATTGATGCGATCTCTCTTTTTTTATCTAGTTTTATAAGTTTTGAACAACCTACATTAGTTTGTTCCAAATATTCATTAGTCCTCTTACCAGGATCTATGGCACAAAAACACATAGATGATGAAACCATATTCTCTACATCAAATTTTCAAGCTATAATTTATATTAGCATATCCTTTTTGATCAAACATTGATTGTATTATCTAATTGTTGATAAAAAATTATAACACAATATATATGCCATACTATATATTGGAGGGAGCTAGCAATAAATGTGAGGTAAATCTGATAATATCTACATATGTCTCCCTACAATCAAAACCCATTTGATTTTTTAACTATCGCTGCACTCACTGGTATTTAGGTTGTCTTATACTTATAAACATTGACATATTCCACCTTGGTTTAAAATATATATAATAAAATTTATTGTGCTGAGAGATTATGTTCTCCTCATGAGCTCTACACACATCAACGTTCATATTGACAATCATACGTTTTCAAACCGTCTCTAGAGCTGCTGCATGTGACAAAGTTTTAATGTTGGATGTATTTTACTACATGTCTCATCTTGAGGGCAAATAATTGTATAGGTGTATTTTTTTCATTAATTAGAGGACAGGCTTCGCACTTAGGCTAATCCCAATGGATAGTTCCATTTTGATGTTTCTAAGAGTGTGATGTCATCTTTAGTGGTTTGAAATCATGAATGAAACTCCTCCTTCAATGCATTGTTTTATGTTGGTGTTTCATAGCACTTACTTATATTTGGTTTCATTGGTTGTCTAAATGATGAAATAAAATTACTCCATTCTGATGCTAGTTTTATGATGTTTTAATTTTAGGAAGCCGTGTATACCATGTTTCATCTAGATAAAACTCGTCTCCTGTCTCTCTTCATAAATATTTTGCCTCACCAGGTTTACTTATGTGACACCTCATTTAATAAAAATGAAACTCTCGTTGAAAGTGAGAGTAGTCGTACTGTCAAGATGACATGTGCAGTTATACCTCTGCAACCAAAGATAAAGTGAGTAGTTATTTTTGTCCCACAGAGTTTGTGCAAGTATGAAGGTAAAGTTAGCGATAGATACAAACTTCTGCTCATAAATAATTTGCAACTTTGACTTCAATATTCGTGATTAAAGAGAAATTGAAGACATGCTTAAAGTATCTTTGAGGACAGATCTAGTGATAAAGTTTTTGATTTATTACCTATCAAATAAATACTTAGGAAACCAGTGTTAGCAAAAGTATATATGATAATGGGCCCCTTTGGGGGGCTTCTCTGCCTATTGCTCGTCTGGCTTTAGTCTAGAGCCTTGCCGAACGCTGCATTTCAAAATGGCTTAAGAAGAGGACCTGCTGATGGGTACCAGCAACGCTTCCATGTGGTATCTCTCTCTTTCTCTAAGATATAATGGGGAGGAGTGAGATGCCTCAAACGGGACTTAGAAGGGAAAAGATTTTTTTTTCTCAAATACGCAGAAGAGCTACGTATCTTTGTATTAAGAAGAGAGAAACAGGTCCCTTACAAACACCACCACCTCACCAAGCTGTGAGGGGCTGAGATTACAATGTAGGCTTAAACATAATAAAACACACTAGGAAGAGCTTGACAACCTAAAATAAACCTGGTCTAGAACTTCATCATTACCAAGCTCACGTGGAGAGTTACCTCCTGCTAGGTGCCAAAGCCGCGTCTCAATATGTAGCTCGCTTAAAATCTTCCTGATGTTTGGTTGAGCACCTTCAAAGACACACGAGTTGTGGTGTTTCCATAACATCCATGCTCCCAAGATGATCAGCGAGTTGAGCCACTTTCTTTTCTCCTTTGTTGCTCGTTTACGGGCCTTCCTCCACCAGTCAGCGAAACTGCATCATTCAGGCTCGGAGCGCTGGCCTGGAGACCGAGCGGCGTCAGCACCTTGACTCAAAAGTCCCATGCGAAAACATACTTAGTGAGGATATGTTGGATGTCTTCATCAGCCTGGTCATAGAACACACATTGGACAGGATGAGGAAGACATCTTCTTGCAAGGCGATCAGCTATCCAACATTTGTTGTAAATATAGCTAACCATAAGAAAACCTTACATTTAGCTGGCACCCAAGATTTTCAGAGTCTTTGCCACAGTTCAAAAGTTATCGATCCGTTGAGATAAGCATGGTAAGATGATTTAGATGTAAACACTCAAGAGCTCTCAAACCTACATGTATGTTGGTCGGGTTCTTCAGTCAACTCCACATTCAACAAAGCATCCCATAACTAGAAGTATTCATATAGTCCAATCATTGAGAGCCCCCCCCCCCCCCCCCGTATATGTCAATAGGCCAATGTCGTGCAGTGAGCACGTCTGCTACCATGGGCTGCTGTTGGATCTTGGTTGGTACTGCTGCAACTACTGCCGGGGCAAGTTCGTAGAGTCCACAACCAAACAGCGACTTATCAGACCAAAAAATAACATTTGTTCCTTGGCCAACTTGGGAGATCACTTCAGTATCAAAGAGAGCATGGACATTAGAGTAGACATGGATGTCTAATCCATGACATGGTCGCTCCTTGTCAGTCTTTTAGAACCAAAACCACCGGAGTTGAAGCGTCCAACTCATGAGCTTGAGGTTCAAGATTTCTAAACCACCCAGATCTAGAGGTCGTTGTACCTTCTCCCAAGCGACTAGGCATGAGCCTCCATTCACTTTATCCCTACCTTTCCATAGAAATGCTTGCCGGAGTTTGTTAACTGCTTTGATGAACCCCTTCGGGACCTTTATATTGATCAAGATATAAATGGGGATGGCCAAGAGAACAAATCATACCCAAGTGGCTCGTCCTGCTAAGTTCATGAGAGAGGCCTGCCACCCAGGCAGTTTGTTTCCAATCTTTTCGACCCAAAGCATGAGACCCGCTTTCTTCAACTTCTTATCTGTGATAGGGAGACCTAAGTACGTGCAAGGGAACTCAGCCATTGTGCATGGCAGGGTCTGCACAATTACTTCGAGTTGCAGCTCCAATGGACAGGAATGATGCAGTTTTTTTGAAAATTTGTATACGATCCCGAGGCCTTACCAAATATATTAAGGATTCCCGTAGTGAGGTTCATCTCCTCCTCTACTGGCTTTATAAACAATGCAACATCATCAACATATAGAGAAATCTGATGTTCTTGGTTATGGCGGGTGAGGGGCTGTAGTAGACCAAGATCACTAGCCTTTTTGAAAGATGTGCGCAACAGTTGGACACCAGGCCTCTCCAAAGGCCAGGCCAAAACCGAAGTGTTCCTGCACCTCCAACAGAAAAGGCCAAGCTGCAGAGTCGAAAGCTTTAGAAATATCCAATTTCAGAAATAGGCTAGGGACCTTTTGCTTGTGGAGCAGCTTGATGGTTTGTTGGACCAAGATGAAATTGTCATGTATACAAACGAGCGCGGACGAAAGGTCTTTGGTTGGCCATGGAGCGTAAGAGTGGAGCCAATCTGTTTGCAAAGATCTTTGTCACTAATTTCGCAAAACTATAAATTAGACTGATGGGGCGGAAATCCTTAGGGGTGGCAACTTCCTCTTTTTTAGGGATCAATGTGAGAGAAGCAGAGTTCAATAGCCAAAGTTTCCTTGAGTCCCCTTGTTATAAAGTGATTATAGCTGCCATAAAATTTGCCTTGATGATCGGCCAATATGCCTTAAAAAATCTACCTGTGTACCCATCTGGACCCGGTGCACGGTCTGATGGTAGGGATTTAATTGTTTCCCATACCTCATTTCTATGATGGGCTCGTCCAAGGCTGATAGATCATGACCTTCATGACGGAACAAATTAAGATTGAGAATCATAGCCCTTGGGAGGGCTGTGCCAAGCAAATCGTTGAAAAGATTGAACATGACCTCCTATTTTTCATACTGCCCAGTGACCACCACATCATCTTGAATCAATTTTGGGATGAATTTTTTCCTCTTTCGAAAGCCTGCTGTTCTGTGGAATAATTCTGTGTTAGCATCCCTGTCCTTTAGGAAGCTGATCCTAGACCTGAGCCACGCTATGGTGCGTTCCAAAGAGGAGATAACCAGTCATAGGCACTTTACTTCCTGCCAGAGCCAATCCTGATCTGGGGCGAGAGGCCGGCTGTCCTGGGCGATCTTCAGTCGGTGCAGAATCTCGCGTGCAAGCCCCAGCTGGGTTTTGATGTGGCCAACCCTTTTCTAGCTCCAGGATTGTAGTGTTCGAGTAAGTCTCTTTAGTTTGATGGAGATGTGTTCAAGCGGGCAAGAATTACGCACATGTTCTATCCATGACTGAGAGACTACCTCATGGAATCCTTCGATCTTTGGCCAATAGATCTCAAAGTGGAATCGTCATTTGCCATGGACGACCTCCTTGAGCCCGAGAACCAGCGGGCAATGATCTGAAATTTCCAAGGCCTGGCTTTGCAAAATACATCCCGGATATATGGTTTTCCAATCAGCAGTACAAAGGACCCGACTAGCTTGACAAGTGTTGATGCTTCTCGTTCATCTAACCATGTGTACCGGCGCCCAATCACCGGGATTACTTTGAGGTTGAAGTCATTCACGAACCATCAAAACTGACCAATCATGGCCATGTTAAGGTTGTCATTGTTCTTTCCCTCGAAAGAGTAGGTTATGTTGAAGTCTCCAGCTAAGATCGAAGGCCTAACACAATTTTTTCTAACTTCTCTAAGTTCATTAAGGAAAGCCACTTTCTCCCTATCTTGCTGCGGGCCATAGACACCTGTGAACCACCAATTAGGTTCATTGTCTGAGCTGAATTTGATAGAGACCGAGTGTCTGTGAACCCTCCAATGATCATATGAGAAAGTTTCCTCATTCCATGCAACATGAGTACCTCCTCATATGCCTTGTGTCGGTAGGAACACGAAATGGCTGAAAGCACGACCCAAGATTGACATAACATCCTATTCAGAGATAAAGGCAACTTTTGTTTCTTGAAGTCAAACAATGGTTGGCAGGGAATCATCAATGACCTTACTTATGTTATCTTGGTGGGATTTCTTGTTCAACCCCCTCACATTCCACACTAAGATTTTTGGCTAATCCATTGGAAACAGTAGAGAGAATCGACCTAGCTAGACATAGCCTCAAGCGGCTGCCACCTCCGCTTGCGGCGAGTGTGTAGGGGAGTATACTTGCGTGTCCTCCGACACCTCTTTGCCCAGAAGTGCTGCCAAGGCTACTACGTGCTCCTTGCTAAGCAGGTTCTCGAAGAATGGAAGTACTTTTCCTTGGATTCCAATGAAACAACTTGGTCATCATCAGAGAAACCCAAACAATGACAAATCGTGGTCGCTGTCTGATGATGGATTACATGTGGTAGTTTAGCAATTCGACGACTTCACGGTGGGGCATGTGTGGAAGCCTCTGTTGGCCCACGTCGTCTTTGTGCCTTAGGTGTAGGCAGCGGCGGAGGACTCAGTATGGCAAGGGTGGGCCCTTGCCATACCTTAATTTTTCTACAAGCGTACTCCATTCTCTGGTTAGCAAGACCATGTTCTTTTTTTCCTTTTATTTTCTATTTTAATCTGCATAACTGCAGTTGCTACGCTCTTACTATACGAAATGAATGAGTATGATTAGTATTTTGTTCTATGAAGCTAACAATAATATAGAAGAAAACTTTTTCCGCCATACCTCAGTTTTTTCCCGTCCTTCGCCACTAGGTGTAGGGATTAAAATGAGGCAAGGTCCTATAGACCCTGTTGATGAAGTATTTGGCCTATTGCAGGTCAGGTGGATTGGGGTTGGGGGACACTTGAACTTGTTGCCTTCTTGTGTAAACGAGCATGCCAGATTTCTGTTGCTCTTGAGGGAGGTGGTCTGGAGTCGGTTGCATAGGCAATACCTCTTCAGCTGGTCTCCAGTAGAGCGGGGAGGGTAGCTCATGAGCGCCCAGGCCGTTGGTACATGTGGTAGGCATGTTGGTGCATGGGGATCCTGGCAGATTTGTTGTGGCTACATCGTGGTCAATCTCGAAGAGAGGCAGCATAAGCCCGGTGTCTGGCACTCTTTGTCCCTGCCGCCCCCCCCCCCCCCCATGAATACATCCTTAGTAGCGCATCGTGGTGACGTACCGAAGACATCTCAAAGCATGACATAACCAGAGAAATAATAGAGGGACCCTTATCATGATCGTGGACTGTTGAAACATGGGTAGCTTTGGCCCCTCAATGGACTGTTGAAACCTTCTCAATAGCTTCGAGATCTAAGGCCTTCAGAGATAAAGAGTCTTGATTAATTGTCACAGTCTCCACAGGCCGCAACGTAATCAAGGTGAAGGCGTGCATGCATGGACTTCACCTTTGATGGTCGCCTTCTCGACTTCACCGTTAGTTGTGGGGCCACCCGCCTTGAAAAATTCCATCATGTGGCAGTCGTTGGGGACTGTCCAGACTTCAACGAGTTAGAGCCATCCAACTCGATGACGGCTACCTCCTGCAACACGTCAGAAGGGACCAGCTCTAGAACAATGACTTCATGCATAGGTACTTTGAACACGACAACCTGTGCCCTAGGCCCATCCTTCTCGACAATGGTTGCCTCCTGCGGCCCGTCAGAGAGGGTTGGCTGCCTCCTCAACCCTAGGTCCGTCCTCCTCGACAACTACCACCTCCTGCTGCACGTTGGAGGGGATAGGACCCAGGTGCGTTTGAATGCTAGAACATAGTGGTTCACCATTACGAGGAGAGCCAGGTTAGGAAGACAGTGAGCCTAGTGACAGCTCACGTCACTGACGACGACATCTATGGGGGCCAACACTTTTGTCACCACCTGAACGTGGGGAATCGTTGTCGACCCCTGGAACGTTGGCAGCAACTACCAAGAACGAGATTGGCTAGAGCAGTATAGGCTTGCCTGGTGGTGATTTCATGATGCCTATAGACGGTTCTGCCACATGAAGTTCATGAGAACCCGGGATAGATTCTGGCTTGAAGCACCATGCCGACACTCGGAAGCATGTGCCGCTAGCCATAAGGATTGAGCAAGCTCTCAACAGTAGACATTTCACATGCATGTGTGAAAGTGCATCTAGGACTCTAATTTTATTTTGGTGATTGGCGTCAATACAATTAAGATGGACTAATGTTTTTATTGAGCATGTGTGTAGATGACTATCTCAATTGATGAAAGAAATGCATTGAAAAATAAGAGAAACAAAGATGGTCATTTGTCTACAATGAAAAGTCCAAAATGAACTCAAGATTGAAGATTATAGGTTTTTATTTTCATCTTGAGTATAGGGAGACCGTACTATTAAGAGGGGTATAATTCACAAGTGTGGTAAAGTCAAATGCTCAAATTCTCCACAAATACCACTTCTGTCGCCCTTTGTTTTTGCTTTCATCAGTAGTGCCAGTGGCCTTCACCGACAGTGCCAATCCACTCTTCCAGAGGCGCTATGATGTCCAGACACCTCTCGGGTTTCTGTCTTGCCAGCATCGGCAGTGCCGGTCACTCCTTCCAGAGAGTGTTGTTCTTTCTGGCTCTCTGGCTGCAGCTCATCAGCAGTGCCGATCACCCAGATTGGCAATGGCGGCCGTTTCTCCCAGAGAGCCACTCTTTCTGTCTGGCTCAGGCTGTAGTTCATCGGCAGTGCCGATCTCCTAATTGGCAGTGCCGGTCCCCTCTCCACAGAGACTGTTTTTCCTTGGGTTTTCTGGCTGACCATGATCGGCAGTGCCGGTCAGGGTCTCCGGAGACCACTTGTCTTCTCTGTGCCTACCTCACCGGTAGTGCCGATGCCTTGATCGGCAGTGCCGGTGTGGGCCGAGTCATTGCTCTGCAGATCTATGACATGTGTCAGAAACCCTAATGGCAGTGTCGATGCCTCCATCAGCAGTGCCGGTGCAGGGTGTTCAGACAGGCCAACGGCTCTTTTTGAGCCCTTTGTATAAAATGCTCTCACCCCCCTTTGTGCCAAAATTCTCCAACTCGAAAATCAAAAGGCACATTTGAGCTCCACTCTCCTCACTCTCCCTCTCTAAGTCAAAGCTTCATTCTTTGAGCTAGGGTTTGAGTGAGCCATTGATTCCTAGTGATTGAAAGCACCATTCCACTCTTGAGCATTCAACTTCGCTATCTTTGTGACTTGTGCTTGTTACTCTTGGAGCTTTACTCCTAGACGGTTAGCGGTGCCCATAGAGCTCTCAACTTGTGTGGTGATGCCTCGAGAAGTTTATATCACCTATTCCACAAGGAATTTGCTAGTGGAGAACTGGAGCTCGATCTTTGTGATCACTTGAGTGAGAATAAGGTTGAAAGATACCCGGTCCTTTATAGACTTCTCAATGGAGACGTAGGGTTCTTTGTGAGCCTAAACTTTGGTAACAAATCTTGTGTCTTCGTGTGCTCCTTTATTTACTCGTTGATATTATTTTTGCTCTAGGTTTGTTCTTGTATTTGATAAAATTTCTAGATCTACTTGTAGGTTCCTTCTAGTTGTTTCTTATTGTTGTACAACTTCCTTTCTGTTGTTGTTGTTGTTGTCGTCAAATATCACCTAGTAACTGCGGAATCACTTAATCCTAGGGTTTCCTCGTTTTTTTGTTTACTCATCAGCACTGCCGATTATCCATCGGCAGTGGCCATCGGCACTACCGATCGACCCTACCGACACTGCCGGTCAGATTGATAAAATTAATTTAAGTCCAATTTCGCAGGATTTTTAGGTTTGCCTATTCACCCCTCCCCCCTCTAGGTAACTTTTAGTGTGCCAGGATGCCATGCATCTCAACATCAACGAGAACTGGAAGGCAAGCACCAGAAGCAAAGGCTTGCATAGTCCATCGTCGAAAATGGAGGTGTAGCGTTCCGTATCAGAGAATGGCTCTGCATTGATAATCCTCCAAACTGCTGCTTCATGTTCTACGAAAACAAAGAACACATCCTCGTTTCGAGCCTGCTTGACTAGAACTGCCTCCGCGTTGAGGTTATAGCAAGACACCAACGTCGCCTTGATATCATCAGTCGACACCGCTGGATGGTCACCAAACATTGTAACAATAAGAGCTCAGCGCATGCCCTCCACCGCACTCTCAAGTCTGTTGGACCAGTCGGTGATGCATGGCAGACCCTAGGCCGGGGAGACACCATCATCTTGAACTGGAGTTTCTGGAGAGGCGGCCTCATCATTGCCTGGGTTGCGGCGATGCCGACGTGGCTGACAACAACAACAACAACTGTTGTGGCTTCCTTCAGTTGTTTGAGCTCCAATAGCTATGACCTCAGCCGCCGACATACCCCCGGTCGGTGCAACATCTTGAAGAGCACGGAAGCATGTCATCGTCGATGGGGTAGGAGCCTCGACCGCCTGGGGAGTCGGCGGCGTGATGCGCCGCCAGACTGAGACACGGGTGGTGTGGGGCACCGCCTCCTCCCTACGACCTTCACGGGTAAGGTAGACGTACGGGCAATACCCCAAGGTCTTGCACCTAAAACACCATGGACGCGATTGGCATGCGGCGGCGCGATGGGAACTCAAGAAGCAGTTGAAGCAGAGACCTCGAAGATCAACCGGTATAGGGCGGCGAGGGTGTTGGCTGAGCCAACACTTCGAGTAGCGCGGGATCACCTTCACCCAACTGTCGGCATCCGGGCCATGACGTTTCGGGTTTGGAACGTGGACCGTTGAACAAAGCACGATGCATGGAGGTTGCTTTACTGGTTGCTCCAGGGAGGTGAAGGGGTCGCTGCGGTAGACGAGAATGCGACCACATCTCAGAACGATCTGGATACCAAGGATCCCGCCGCAGAGCTTGCTGTCGAAGGGTTGGAGCTAGGTGTCAGACAGAAGTCCGACCAACAAGCTTTCTTTCAACGGCCGCTGGTACGATCCTGATGATTTGAAGGAGACATGGGGGGGGTATGGAAACGGGCTCCCTGGAGGGGGGGGTAGGGACTCCGGCCGTAGGGAAGGGTCAGAGGAGGATCCGCGGTGGATTCCAACGTGGAGGTGGAAGGGGAGGGGCGCCCGTGGGAGGGGAGGCGAATGGTTCGGCCATACAGGGGAGAAAAGGTAAAAGCAATAGAGGGAGCCTCCGTGTTGTGCATTTGCCATGGGTGAGGTCGCAACACAGATCCTGATCTATCTTCTTGCTCATGTTTTTTTATCTTTTTTATGAAAGGGTTTTGTTTTTGGAAAATAGTTTTGAAAACTTTGTGAGAGAAGAAATTTCTAGAAAGTAAATGAATTCTAGTTGATGCAGATTAGTTTGGTAAAATTCCTATGATAGCCTATGGTATGAAGGATTATCTTTCTTTAGACAATTTCCATTGAAATGGACCGTAATACATAAATTTTGGAGAAAAGGATTGTGGTCCAACAGTTTTTAAAAGCAATTACAGCAATTCCTTTGGAGATTGCCTGGAATTGAGGTCCAACTTTAGTTGGCAGGTCTCGAGTTCCTGCGTTGTCTATCATAGCACCCAAACAAAATTTTGATTTCCTTCAAGATGTCAATGTTCCTCAAGTAATAGACATCTAAAATTTTGATTTTCTTCAAAATGGTCTAGTAGTCGCATACTATCACATACACACGAAGCATATTCACTACTGATATCGTCTGAAATATAAGTTAAGTTGTGCCTGCAAAACGTATGGGTAGGACCAGAAATATGAAGTTATGTAGAATCAAAAGAACATTTTTAGTCCCCATGTAGACTCAACCAACTCTCTATCTCTTGTCTCTGCTCAAATGAACACTTTGTAACCAACCTTATGGGCCGTTTCAGCAATAAAATTCTCAGGTGGGGAGTTCCTACCGTTAAAAAACTTACAAAAATTTCTATTCTCTGATGGATCCACCATTCATGGGCCGTTAGCTCTACATATATATAGTTCAATGAAAATTACTCCTACCAGCATTCTGCCATAAGGATGAATCGCATTCACATGGCACAGTTCTAGTGGCTCCCTTGAGGAAGGAGTCCACCCTTGAACAATTCGATTTGATAGACCACATTCAGCAATGAGTTTCTGAGAGAAAATTGAAACGTGAAAAGGAGTATTACTCCTACCAGCATTCTGCTGAAGTCTAGCAGGTTGTTTGTTTTGGTTGAAGATCTCCTACACCAACATCTTCGCCATCTGTACAGAGGATTTCATGACGTCATTTGGTTCTTGTTAGTCAAGACTCGCCCTTATTCTGCATTCGCAATGTTGTGACCACATTATAGTTAAGATCCCGTGGTTAAGTTTCAAATTAGGATTGGTGTAAATAGGTATCTCACACCATGGATCAAGATAGTGAATCGTCATGGTCTGGAAGGCTCTGAATTGTTCTTCTGTACAACTGTTGCCACGCCATTCTAGCCATTTGTTATTCAACGTATATACTGACAAGTGACATGGACAAGTTCTTGACTGATTTGTTTTTAGAAGTCAACTGGCATAACGCTGCAAGTTGATATTTGCACAGCCCAGCTGCCTTTGTCAGCTGTGAATTCCGTGTGCTGACCTCTTCGTTTGCTTTGCGGCGAATAAACCTATGCCTGGGACTTAAACACATGTACCTGCCAGCGGTTGTCAGCTCACATCTACCTGCGCGCTCCGCTGCCATGGAGAATCCGGCGTTCACAGCGGAGCTCGACGTCTCCCAGGGCTCGTCATACGGCAGGTTTGTCTCCGGCGTGCGAGACCAGTTGGTGCTCTACGCTGGCGCTTCGCGCCACCTGGATCTCGTGCTGCTTCGGACGCAGGAACAGGACCCCAAGAAGGCGCCGTGGTTCGGCGTGACCCTGCGGTGCGGCACGGGGGAGTCGGTGCTCCTCCGCGTACGCGCGGACAACCTCTACATCTCTGCCTACTTACAAAGCCCGCCGGCCGGGCGGTGGTGGGAATTCAAGGGCGACCCGGTCATTGTCCACACCACCGCGACGCAGCTCGCCTTCTCCGATAACTACGGGGATATAATTAAAGCGGCCAACGTAAGCCTGGAGGAAGTCACGCTCGGCAAAGAGCAACTCGAGAACGCGGTGCTGCAGCTCGCCAAAGCCAGCGCTGGAAGCCAGAGGGAGATCATCGCGAGGTCGCTGATGGTCATCGTGGTGATGATCAGCGAGGCAATCAGGTTCCGGAGCGTCGCCGGCGTTCTCGGGCACATGATGACGCGCAGCACCGCGCAAGACCCCCTGCCGGCGCACATGGTCGAGCAGGTGAAGAACTGGAGCAGCCTGTCCGAGTACTGGCTCGGAGCCGTGCTCTACGGGCAGCGGTTCCTGCCGCGCATCGAGGCCGAGGAGAGTCAGCTGCATCGGCACGGCGGCCACATACCCCGGCACTTGCTTGCCCCGCTCAAGATCGACTGCCAGGACCACGCCATGATGGCGCTCGGCGTCGCGTTGAACCGGCAGAGGCCGCTGGAGGATGAGCACAGGCAGGCGCTCGACGAGTACTGGCGCGCCGTGCGTGCTCAGGCGCGCAGGCTTGACAGGGCAAGAGATTGATTCACTTGTCACTGTCACCATGATGTCCATAAGCAGGTAATAATAAGAGCTTCCTCCATATGATTATATCCTGAGATGATGTAGTAAAAGAATAACTATAATTTCTGAGCAGATCACTATTTTAACTTGGAATTCAATGTTGGTTTGAATCTATTGTTATTTTATTTTTAGAAAATGGACATAACATCCGGCCTCTACAAAAGTATACAGCCTCTCCAATTATTACAAAGCAGCAGCATAACATCTGCATGATAAAGGGGAACAAAGAAGAAAATCTACGCCAATCTATTATTATATTTTCATTCATGATTGATCTGTTCCAAGGCGATGATTTCAAGTGTTGAGCTCATCTTAATAAACATGTCATTTGTGAAATCTATTGTTATACTCTTGTGCGATATGCAAAAGGTGTAATGGGGCACCTCAGTCTTGTGTTCCCAATCTTAAGGCTAGCCTTCAGCTCCTTGATTCTATAGACTTTCTAACAATGAGTTACTTTTCTATTAAACGGAAGGGGTACTATAGAAAACATCAAGGTATATGGTGAGAGTGGACTACCTCCCAAGCTTGGCAAAACGACAAACTGATGAACGAGCATCCCACTTGCCATACTGAGAGCTCCATCACTATAATAACTTCAAGCTGAGTTTGGTACAACTCTAGGTTGCACCCAAGAGAGTTAGGGTGTGTTTGGAATTTAATGTTGGTTTAAATCTATTGTTAAACTTTTGCGCGATATGCAAAAGGTGTAATGGGGCACCTCAGTCTTATGTTCCAATCTCTTAAGGCTAGCCTCCAGCTCCTTAATTTTATAAACTTTCTAAAATATAAATTTATCTTAGAAAAAATGAACACCCTCTAAGTTACTTTTCTATCGAACGAAAGGGGTACTATAGAAAACATCAAGGTATGTGACGAGGTGGGGGGCTAGCTCCCAGCAAATCGACGAACTGATGAACGAGCGTCCCACTTGGCATACCGAGAGCTCCATCACTATAATAACTTCAAGCTGAGTTTGGTGCAACTCTAGCATGCACTCAAGAGGCTTAAGCTCTGCCAAACAAATTAGAAATATAACCAGTTATTACAATAAGCAGCTATAACCCAAAATGCCTTTTGTACTATAAGCCAAAAGAAGAAAAATCTTGTTTTTCCAACTTGTGAACCACCTCTCTCAGGATAAGCTTTTTTGCAAAATGGCTTAACTGCTTATGCTACAATAAGTTAGATAAGTTGAATAAGTACTTTTAATAAATAAACCAGAGCATAAGCCATTTTAAGCATAAGTAAAAACTCTGCCAAACACACCTTTAGTCTCTAGCCTTGAACTCCTCTACGTCTTAGCACTCTCAAGGAGACGAGCTACTTGAGCATGCACACTCTACATATACATACACTTGACATTAGCATATACCAAGCATAATAATGCCTACTAATGCACTTGCTATATTAGATTTAAAGTTATTAACCTCATGAGTTACAAACTTCAGAAGTCTATCCTAATGAGAAAAATGCTATAGATACAACTCAATAGTCCAACCAGTGACCAACCATTATGCTCATTAGTGGGTGGTAATAGAAGTAGGGACCGAGATAATGACAGGGCATGGGACAAAGAGACGTGTTTTTGTAAACCCATCACCAAAGTGCTGCACATTAGTGACAGGGTTTGGGCCAAGAGATAACTTTTATAAAGCCGCCACTAAAGCTTTGCTCATTAGTGACGGTTTTTCGATCCACGTTGCAAGCATTAGAGATTGTGTATCTGGTAATCATGATTGTAAAAGGATGTACATTGATTCTGGTGAATGGATGTATATTGAGTGTGTAATCATGATTCTGTTGATGCAATGGAGAAACAAAATAGATGTTCCTGGTGGATTTTTTTTGTTTTTTCTATTTGTCATTAAAGACGGGGGATTTTTGTTGAAATGTGTCTTTGTTAGACAGTAATAGAAGCAGGTTGTAGGCAGCCATCACTAGAAACTGTGACAGGTTTCATAAACCATCGGTATAAGCTCGTTTTATCTGTCAGTAAAAAAATAATGATATTTTTTTGAGACCCGTCTCTATGTACATTAGGGACGGGTTACGGCACCCGTCATTGATACTGACGGTTTTAGTGATGGTGAAATCCCCGTCTCTGTAGGTCTACTTTTAGCGACGAAAATTCAATGACGGTGAAAAGAATATGTCTTTTATGGAGATCCCCGTGTCTATTGCCTGCTCTGACATAGTGTGTGTAATTACTGGTCAAAAAAACATAATACAGTTGCAGGGAGAAACTATATCTTGGAGGGAGAGATAGTAATAAATATGTGACTAATCATAAAATAATTGTAGAAATATTTTACAGAATCAAGAGGTTCATAGAAGCCTAATGAATTTGGCCTCAGAATAAAATTGTGCTCGCTAATATTTAGATTGTCTTGTACATATAAAACAGATGATACGAGTCATAGATCTTGGCTCAGAATGTCTTACAATGGAAATTATTGTTCCAAGTTATGTTATATGTGTGACATTCAAAAACGCATGCAAGGCACTTCCAATTGATAAGGATCGGAACTTCCAATGCAGGTTTTTTTTTTATATTCGAAGAAACTTCCAATGCAAGTTAAGTTCTTCTGTTTCAGAGATGGCACATGTAGCCTAGTCAAATCAAATCAAGACTAGAATGATCCTTTCAAATTTCAGTCCTCATGGATCCGTTGCACTACCGTAAAAACGGCCAATAGCGGACCACAATTCGCATAACACCAAGTTTAAAGAAACTCGCTGCTATAGTGGTACAATGACTTTTAGCAAATAATATGATCCGTTCCTAAAAATCAATATTTAAAGGCAGCTCACATTACAATCTGCCCATAAATAACCTCTATTTTTAGGGGCGGTTAAAAACATGACCCGTCTCTAAAATTAAAAACTAAAACTCATTTATTTGGCCCGTTTAACCCGACTAGTGGAAACAAAAAGAGCCTGCTGCCTCTCCTAAACCCTAGCTCTCTACCTTATCTCCACCCCGCCACCTCCTCCCTCTGTCTTCGCTATCAACCGTCGTTGCCTCCCTCTCCTCTCCCGGACATCGCTTCCTCCCTCTCCGCTCCTTTCTGGCAGCATCACACGCGTGGCGGTGCTCGAGTGCTCGCCTTCCTGGAGCGGGCGCGGTCCACCCCTCCCTGGATCCTCCCTTCCTGTGTGGTCGAGACCTGCGGCGCGGCCTGGCGCGATCCTCCCCTCCCTGGATCCTCTCCCTCCAGTGCGGCCCTCCCCACCGACGCGGTCGAGGTGTGCGATGCTACGTGGCGCGGGTGAGGGGCCTCGGATCTGACCGGCATGCGGGCGGATACAGCGCGAGCGAGACCAGAACCAGCCGGCACGCGGGCAGATCCGATAGCGACTTCGGCGACCCCCCCCCCCCCCCCCCCCCCCCCCCGCCGCCCTCCGCGGTGACCCCCTGTCTGGCCGTTCCTAGCAGCCCCTCCTAGACGGCGGCACCCTTCCTTGTCAAGGATCTAGCCGGGGCGCGGTTAGATTCGGCCATGGGGACGGGTGCGAGCGGGGCATGATTTTTTTCTTTCCGATAAACGTGTAGCACGGGTAACATTACTACCCGCCGTTATACCGCGAGTTTCAGGATGGGTTGGTTGCCTCACAGAGGACGCACCGCGATAAAGAGCTATTTTTAGCTATGGAAGTATAGCGTCGGATTGGTTGGTTCGTCATTACAGTGTATTTTGATCAGCCGCTATTGACTTCTTTTTAAGTAGTGTTGAACTCCAGATTTATGTTTTGTTGTTCCTCTCAACATTCGGCTAAAATAAATTGACTACCATGAAGAAAGATATTGTAATTTTCTTTTTTTTTTTGGTTTGAGAGGAAGGATATGTTAATTTTTATGGGATAATTACATCCATGATTCAATTGTATGTTTGATCCTCTTTTTTAGGGTTTACACCTTTGATCCTATGTTTATGAAAATAATCGCATGATTGACCCCACTCTGTATAAAAATTAGGGTCAAATGTGCCAAAAAAAAGAGTTAAACATGTAAACACTAAAAAGAGGACCAAATGTGTAATCGGATTTGAAAACAAGATTAGTTTCCTACTTGGCCCAAATTGATCCTTAAATCGCGTGGACTAGTTTTGGGAGCTTAGAGCAGATCCAGCGGCCCAACAGGTTACTTTGTGGGTTGGATCAAAATACCATATCACATACAGCCCATATAAATCGTTCTTCATTCATGCGGAACAGTGTCACGGTATAAGCCAGCTAAGCTATGTAATGCAACTCTAGGGCTGCATGAAAAAAGATTTGATTTGATCTTGTACGATCAGTGGAAATACTGTCACGGATGGATGCTAGCTCTATGTTTCAGGTTTTGTATTGTACTCCTTCCAGAATTTTATTGATGCCGCTGGATAGCATAAATTTCCGCTCCGTTCATAGAAGGACGCTGACATGCTGCACGCTCGCTATCCGTTCACGCGTGCAGCCTCCTCCGTCTCCTCGGGCAGCAAGCGTGCGTGTTCCACAGAAATATATATTTTTTAGAAAAGTTCTATTTAACTCTCTCAACTTGTCGGGGTGTCGCACTTTGACTCCCTCATCTATAAAACCAGGTATTGGACACCTTGAAATGTTGAACCTGATTCAATTTCCTACCTTTGGAGATTTTGCGAGCGGTTTTGTCCGACGAGGCATAATATGTGTCACATGTCACATGCCACGTCAGTTTTTTTTTTCTCATTTCTCTCTTCTGCAGTTTAGCTTCTTCTCCAAATGCTCACTCTTCCATCGCCGGTCCAAGCCATGGCCTCGGCCTTGAGGCTCCCCACGGTCGCTGCCACTAACCTCGCCGTCTTCCTTGCGGGGTCGATCCTCGCGCTCCTCCTCTATCCCGTGATTGCGGCTGCCACAGAGATTTGCGGGCAGTTGTGGAAGGAGAGATCCCTCGTCGAACCGTCCACGCATGGGGAATCAACAACGATAGCAGCGAGGTCCCTGGCGGAGGAGGGTTGCCGCGGAGGAGGCCGCCTATGCCATGGCAATGAGGGCGGGGAATCCTCCTCCTCCACCACCAGCTCCTCCTCCTCCATCAGTTGTCGGATGGGGCGCCCGAGGTGTGCACGTAGCACGTCTCAAACCAGAAGGGGTGGAAGTCGAACGAGACCTCGCTGGCCTGAGGCAGCGCGCGCCAGCAGCACTCGCTATCACGGAAGGGCACGACCCAAGCATGCAGGGAGGAATTCGGTGGCCTCCGTGACGAAGGAGGCCCGAATCAGAGCGGGAGACGAGCGTGGCAGGGAGATATTTCGCTGGCCTCCGCGACAAAGGAGGCCCGAATCGGCGCGGGAGACGAGTGCGGCAAGGAGGAATTCGTTGGCCTCCACGACGAAGGAGGGAGGCGGCGGGGGGAGCTGCGCGTGGTGGCGGCAGATGGGGTCGCAGACGAGCAGGTGGATCTCGTCACGCTGAAGCATGAGGAGGAGGCCGTGGTGTGAGTCGTAGAAGGAGAAGGCGGAAGCGTCGACAGGGAGGAAGTCGAGGGAGAGGCGCGGCGAGGGGCGCGAAGTAGGGGGAAGTTTGGGTGGGCTGGGGCGTCGAGGACTACAAATCGGTGAGGCACGTCACCGATCCCGGCTGGTGGAAGTGGTCGAGGAGGGTGGGGCGGGAGGCTGTGGCAGCAGAGGAGGATCTGTAAATGCGGCGGGAGATGCGGCAAGAGGCGACGGCTATGGCTGAGGAGGAGGCACGGATGTGGGAGTCGAGTAGAAGGTGGGTGGCGATGATGGCGTGTAGAAGGTGAGCGGAGGAGCCGAGCAGGAGGAAAAGAGAAAAGGGAAAAAAAGAAGAAAAGGAGAAAAGGAGAAAAGAAGAAAAAAATGACATGCATGTGACACGTAGGATCAATCATGTCACGTCAGATAAAACCGTTGTTCCAAACCGTTAAGAGAGTAAAATTAAACTGATTGTAATAATTTAAGATGTTAGTATCCGGTTTAATAGATGAGGGAGCCGTGGGACACCGGAGGCAAATAAGACTTTTTTTTTAGAAACTCCACGGAAATGTATCTGGCCCGGCTGACACGGCGTGCGTTGCGGCGAGTGGAGGCCGTGGCCCGTGGGCTGTATCCTGGGTGGGCTGCCTGATTGGCGGACGGAGGCGTAGGGAACACACAGCACAAGGCGCTCAGCACTGGAACGAGCTCGTTCAGTCGTTCAGTTACGCACACTGCGACAGCAGCCGGAATCAATAATCAAGATTCAATGATGCACAGCAACCGAACTACCTATATGCATTATCAGGAATCTTCGATTAGTTTGTAACCTAGCTGAAACAGCCTCAACTCTCGCCACCACGTGATTTCTGAAAAAAAATACTGGTATCACGGGGGCGGAATATCCTATACATTTTCAATATCTTTTTGAGCTCTAAACATTATTATTTTCTTATCTGGCTACCGGCCCTCCGTGACCATCCCGAGGATCATAGACCGATATACTGTGTTGTGTTGCAACGCACAATAATACTAGTGATACAATTATATCTCCGTACAACTAATCAACATGAGTAGTACTCGCAACCCAATCACACAGATCGATGACAGTCAAACTGGAGATTCGATCGGTTGCGCATCATCCAACTAATGGAGTAAGCGCAGATGCGTACACTCTGATACGATCCAGATATATACGCCATAATGACGAATCTGTCAAGTATGAACCAGCTTGTCAAGAAATAGATAACCAAAAATATGTGTGTTGTGGCAAAGACGGGTACGCATAGTTGACCTGTGTTTTGCCTAACTGAGCTGCCAGCTCTTGGTTACACACAAGACTCTGCTTACACGGCCTAACCTGCGATTAGTTGTGCCTCAGTTCTCTTTTAGATGTCATTTTAGCACACACCGAACAAGCAACAATTACAAATTTCAATGCAATTAACAACACTCAATATATACATCTCACCGGTGACGGATCCAGACGAAAACTAAATAAGGGGCTAAACATTAACACAAGTTCATATTATCTCATATAAATCGCGAATAGATATATTTTTCCCATCGTTTTCAACCTACAGTCTCAATCTCTCTTCCATGACCAACAAAATCAAAGGGGAGCTATAGGGGGGCTCCTCTTTTTAGAGAGCAGTAGGGGGGCTCGAGCCCCACCTGCTTCACCGTTAGATCCGCCCCTGCATCCCACTCATTCACCCTCATATCCATCTTTTAATTATTTCTAGCAGGGGCTGTATAGGAAAAGGCCACCTAGCTACTAGCTAGGAATTGTATAAGATACTATCTCCAAATGAAACCCTCTAAAACGATCTCTCTCTGTTTTAAAATGGAAGCAGTACAATAACAAGTGCCTTGCTTTTAGAACACTCAAAGCGTAAAGTGTTGAAAGATACTAGATAGATATAATACCGAAAGATACCCTGCATAAATCTCTTTAACTCTGCGTCATCAATCGTTCCTCTATTTTTGGCGCTCCTCGTTGCTTGACAAGTGACACAACAATGTGAAGTTTTCATATGAGTTTTTTGAATATATTGAAGATAACAACTCGTAATTACTTTCATACGTCCCAAGCATGTGCGCTCCTAACAAAGTTGTTGCTGATCACCCTGTACAAAGATGGTTAGGACGGTGACAGAACTAGCAATATCGACCTTAACATTAAGAGGCAACATATACTACAAGCAATATCGATCTTAGCAATATATATGCAGGAGTTGCAAGGTGAATAATAAATTCATTGGAAAAAGAATACTAACAAATTATTCAGTTGTCATTAATACGGGTCTACCATTAGCGTGGAATATTTGCTCTTGTATATTTGTACAAGCATGTACCTTTTAATTTCTGGTCGAATCACATTATTTGTTTGGAGGTGATAATTCAATATATTTTTGCAGCCTTGCAGGTTGTTTAATTAAATATGACAGCAACATGTGCAATCTTCACGCAAAGTGACCAGAACGTTAGCACTCCTTTTTGTTTTTCTGTTCCCCTCCCTGTAGAGAGTACCACATGTTGAACTCGCATCGAAACTCTGTTCACATTCCGGTCTGAATACAACTTTGTTCCAACAGAAAATGGTTCTGAATGTAACTACTCCTGGCGTCCACTCGTCACTCTCGAAGCCGTTGTGAGACAGCAATGATTCATCAAAGAAAGCGTGAAAGCCTGATCTTAGTTACACCCATCACTGACTGACATTCAGTAGTGTCGTCATTAATTAGTCGTTTTCACAACCGATGAGATTGCAACCGCGCGGAGGAAGAAAGTCTTTGAGCTTTGAGCTTTTTCCCAAAGTCAAGAAGGCAAAGTACATGATCTAGCAGACACCAACAATAATATTTCACATCAGAAAATTTTTCAACCAATTCGATCGGTGGAACTAGGCCTCGATGTGGCGCGGCATCGACCTCGGTCAGCAGTAGTGTGTCGTGCTTTTTAGTTTAGGTGAGCCTAAAACATCAGGAACCAGCAGTGCACTACCAGCTCCGGCAATCGCAGCCTCCATTTATAACCAATCCTGTCAAATCGTTTGGTAGCCATACGGAATGAAAGATGTATACATCTTCAAGTGACCTGATTAAGAACCGTCTTGTTAGTGTAGTGGCATACTGTTGACTCGTCCACGTACAAGTACAAAGTATTAATAACAAGAATATATTGATGGGAGGCAGTGCAAGTGTTGTGATGGTGGAAATGCGGTTTAGGTTACATTAACATTGCGGCTTGAGAAGCGCGTTCTATTTTTGACTTGATCCAGAGCATTCATCTTTCTTTTTGTACCAGAGATGTAATGCTGGAATCCTAATAAAACATTCCTGCACACCAATGGCGGACGCAAGATTCTCATATTGGGTGTACAGAACAATTAACCAGTGACACTTGGGTTCTAAAAATCGATTTTGATCAAGTTTCCAAAAAAATTTTAGATGCAGATTGAAATAGATGGCACTTATTTGATGTTTAAAGCTCAAATAACTCAATTCAGGCCTTATCTTTAGGCTACAACTCATCATACTACATACAAAACATTAGTTTTTTGGGCAGAAATATTAGATGTACATTTGTACACCCTTGAGCCATGCTGCGTCCGCACCTGCTGCGCACTAGTGCTCCCTGTCCTGCTGTGAAACAGAGGAATGCTACAGGTCGTGGTCGTGGTCAGTAGTTTATAGATTAGAGAGAGAAGCAAATTAAAACTGTTCCCACACAGCGCTTGCAACAAGGTTTAGCCCACAGGGGATGATGAGTCGGCTCGGACGAGACGTGCATATCCACACGACCGCAACGGATGGATGACGCGGAAGAAATCGCAAACAGTCTATCGCCTTTCGAATGGACCGGATCGTCTGCGTGCTAACTCCAGCGAGCGAAACGGCGCTTTCAATTCCCCTTGCGCGTCGCTCTCCAGCTCTCCGGCCGCTTTCGCCCGGCGCACGCGACCCTATCCAATCCACGTCCCCCGGCGGCTCCTCGGAGCGGTTCGAGGCGGGAGCCGATGTATGGGGGGCCCACGTCCATCGATCTGGGCCACATGCCAGGCGCACTTGTGTGGCTCCCACACGTCCACGTCAGATGACGCTGGAAGAAAATCCCGTCCGTTTGATTTACTACCATAAAAGCATGCATGCAGCGTTCAGTGGTAACAGCGGGACAGACAGAAGAGTGAGAAATATCCCAAACCGTATACTAGTATATACGGCGAATAATAATATACATATGTTACAATTCGGTGTACGTACACAGTGCCTCCTGATCTGATTGGGCACTTGCTGTACGGTACATCTGCATCTGTGTACCAATCATCACCCCCTCTACATACTAGCTAGTATACTATACCAAGGAAGGACATGCATCCGGTCGCCGCTGCACCGTATTTTTTTTTTCCCACGGTACGGTACGACCTTTGATCGATGGTGACTACACCATCACCAATATAATCGTATACATATTCTCACGGCGTACGCGTCTGGGGTGGGAGTGCAGCGTTTTGCTACACACACACATACCCCAGCGGTCGCGAAGCAATCCCTGTACAATACATAATCTACACTGTACGCGTACTGACTGACGCGGACAGATACGGAGTAGAGTAGAGTAGAGAGAGGTCGTAGGCGGCAATAGCTAGTTGAAGCTGATGGGGTAGACGGACTTCATGTTTGGGTAGAATAGCCCCCAGTTCTGCTCCACGCCGCTGTCCTTTTGGTTCTCGTTGAACATGGAGAAGAGGTATGTCTCGATGGCTCCCGGGTGGCGCGGCGTTCCCCGGCCGACGTGGTTGATCAAGTTCTGGTTGTAGATCCTGGCGTTGGCCGGGTTAGCCTCCACGCCGCCGCCCGACGGCCACCCGCTCTCTGACACGACGACCGGGACCCCGGACCCACCGTTCTTCCCCATGGCGACGTAGAACGCGTCGACGGTGGTGTCGAAGAGGTTCTGGTACCCGTATCCGCCGTCCTGGACGACGGCGCCGGCGGCGGTGAAGAGCGCGTACTTCATGTCCATGGCGCTGGGGTTCCATGCCCAGGCGAGGTACGGGTAGATGTTGGCCATGAGCGGGGCCCCCGTGCGGGCCAGGAATGCGAGCACGGGGCCCATGAACGCCTGCGCCTCGCCCGTGAACTGGGCCGCGGACGGCGGGCTGTACACGCCCAGGATGGCCTGCGACACCGACGTGGTCACCTTGATGTGGCCCAGGCCCGCCGCCGCCAGCGCCGCGTGCACGTTCTCCATGGCCGGGGCCAGGTTCGCCGTGGCGCCGCCGGCCACCTCGTTGCCCACGGAGACGTACCGGAAGGAGACGGACGGGTACGCCTGGATGTTGTTGCGCACCCAGGAGGCCGCCGCCGCAGGGCTCGCCGCCAGGTTCGAGAGCACGTCGTTGGGCGCGCCGACGACGACCCGGATGCCCGTGCCGCCCACGGCCTGGAGGGCGCCCTGGTCGGGGGCGTAGAGCCGCATGGAGGAGATGCCGTATTGCTTGTACATGCTGATCACAGTGCTCGGAGAGGGAAGGTTGTTGGCGCTCATGCCGTAGCACACGCCGATGGCCTCAGCACCTGCATTCAACACAACCGATGATGATGAGTATCAGCACCACGTACGGTAATATAATTTTTTTTTTCTCCTATAGTATATCTTCTAATTAAAGTATAAGGTAAATTTTACGAACTTTAACCCCAAGAAAGTATAGCAGTAAATACGACTAGCCAAACATATAGTATGAGCCGCTAGCTAGTACGCGACGAAGATAAGAAAGTGAGAGAAAAGCATGCGCATAAAACAACAAAGGCGGCGCGCTTGTAGCTAGGATGCGATGCCTACCGATCTAGTATACTAGATGCAAGTGGAGAAATACATACGCAGCCTTTTGACTCGCTGCGTAGGAAGCCCACTAGTTTTTTTTATCTCTCTCGCGCAGAAAGTGACATTTAACGGAAACTTTGTTTGGATGCGAGCGCATGCGTGCAGCATCGTCTAATAACTTCCTTCCACCTTTTTTCTCACTCTACCTGGACTCTGTTGATGTTACGTCCAACTAATTGTTTTTTTTTTTTTTTACAGTCGGCGGCGCACACTGTCAAATGCATCGCACTCTGCCCAGGAATATTTTTCGGTAGAGCTAGCTTTAGCTTTAGATGCCCGCCGGTTTCCTGGCTAGGTTTTTGCTTGACCCGGCGGGTTGTCGCTGCGTGCAAGAAAGTGAGCACGAAGTGGATCAGCTCGTGACGAGGGAGAACCTTAAACAACGGGATCAACTTTGACATATATACTTTGATCTCTCTACTAGTTATAAGCCGCACTTAGCTTTTCCTTCGTTCACATACCAAGTCTACCTTAACTTTGGCATGAAACGTTGCTGAAAACATGCATGTTAATTAGACTATGAGAGGTATTAAATTATATTTCTTTTACTTTTGAAATTTACTCGAGAATATATTTTTTCTACAGATACGTACAATCTGTTGGGTGTACTGATTCCACACCACTAGTCAAAGTGGCCTGGGAATATGCTTAGAGAGAGAAACAAAGAGGACCAGAGAGGTAGAGAGAGAGAGTGGGCGGACGGGGATAAAAAGAAAAGTTTCTGGCTGGTCCAACGTCCGCACCACGACCGTCGGATAGTCCACGTAGGATCGATGTAGATCGCCAGGACAGTTAGCTACCCCATGCCATGCCACTAACGGCCTAGCTCTCAGGTGTGCTACAAGCATCAATCTGTTATATATAGTACACCCGTGAAAGTGCTATATATCAATTGATAATATCCTCCTCCGTCCCTTGTAATTATATTGACCGTGACCATTTTTTAGCTTACATATATACTGCATCTATGGGAGAAAAACAAAAACCTTCTGACATGCACGACTTGTAGCTGATGAGCGAATTTTGCACCTGACAGTGGTGAGTTAGTTATGGCTAAACCACCAGCATTAAGCCCTTCACCAGACGCTAATTAATTATCAAGCTTCAAGGATGGAGCAGCTGCCGTACAAAACAGCTGGTCAGCAAACTTGGAGGGAGCTAGCAGGACCATCAGGTCTACTTGCCCCGCCGGCCGGTGCAACATCATCCGTCGACGACGTTGAAACAACCTCTCGACGAGTGCCGGCGAACCGATCGATGGAGGGAGCTAGTAGGAAGGCAACAGAAAAAGATGGCGATGCGAGCGACGGGTAGTGGTTAAAGATTAAGCAGAGTGGTTGCACCGAATTCTCTTCGGGAGCAACGAATCAACTACCAGGATTCCGAGAGTGTGGTAGGACGCCTCGCTTCGAATTAATTGAGGTGCTTAACATAAGCTCTGGCATGCATGCATGGGGCATGCATGGAGATGAACTGCTATATGTTACTAACATGACACTGATGAGGGTGAAAAGAAAGATGGACAGAGACTACTCTATGGCTAGCTACACCTTGGCTAGACGAACGAACTTTTATGGTTGATGATGGTCTCTGAAAGATACTGAGACGATGGTTAGGATCGGAGGCTGATAAAGTGACGTGCGTGCTCACCGAACAAACACAGACTTCATTCGCAAGCCTCCGACCGTGTCACAGTAACTTCTTTCGTTTCTCCATCAACTTTTATGGTTTCCGTCGAGCAGATACTCCTCCTATCCCATCGAAAACATCCTTTTCCATACGATTGAATATAAGATATTAATTCTCAGTTGAAGCATATTCGTAAGATATTGATTGATTTGTCTTAGAAACATATATCTGGCTAAATTACTGTTTCACAGTAAAAAAGGACTTTACCCCAAGGTCAGTTTTGGTGTTTACTACAAAGCACAACTTTAAGAATGATATTTACAAGCAAAGAGGAAATATGAATAAATAGTCAAAATCTAGGTTTCATGTTTTTTTTCTAAGAAAGGTTTTTTGTTTTTAAGAAAGCGACTCATGCAAAATTTACTGTTGCATTGGTGCAGGAATGGTGGATGAAGAATGGGGTGGAAGTTGCATAGGCTTTGCCCTGCGACCGAGATGGAATAAAAGCAGAAGGAAAGCGACGTGCACCAAAGAAGAAGGCGGTTTGCATGACGTTGTTGATGAGAGAGATACGTGCGACTGTGTGTGTTTCTCTCTCCTATATTACCTAGTATCTTCTATTGGCTCATGCTAATTTACTAATCTCTTGACGAACGAAACAGAAGTTAATTATAATCTATTAGCTTCCTCTGAAGGACCTGTCGCCCCTATGCTGTGCATAATAAGACCTAAGCTTTATATCATTTTTTTTAAAATTCAGACCCCACAGGAACGCACACCAGAGAGAGAGAGAGAGAGAGAGAGAGAGAGAGAGAGAGAGAGAGAGAGGAAAAGGGAATCACTTTGTAGTTCGACGGATGCAAATACCCCGAGGAGCAATGCCATGGCGAACATGGAGGCTACACCTTGCCTTGCCATCTCTCTCTCCTCCCTTTCTAATGCTTGTTTCTTTCTTTCTTTCGTTCCTGGCTATGCGAACACGACTCTCCAAGACTATCTGTCTGGTGCTTGTTTCTTTGCTGAAACATCCAGCGGCTGCTGCCTCCTTATATAGATGCCGAGGAGACAGTTCGGTCCAATCCACTTGTTGGTCTTGGCCCAACGTCTCCAGCAGCGACATTAATTTAGCCTATTCCTATTGACGAGCCAGGGGCAGCCGTTGATGACGTCACTCGTCCCATGGTGTCTGGTAGTCAGAAGTTATCCGGTACACTAGGTTGTTGTGGCTTGTGACTAGGGAACTCATACCAAACAACTTTTGAAAAATGTGTTTAAATTTAGGCGCCATGATGTTCGATGAAAGGGAAGTTTTTAGGTCAACAAGAGCAAGGACGCGGCGCGCCGTAATGCGGTGCGACTGCAAATGTAATATGGTCGTCGAGTGTGCACGTCTTACTCAACGAACATTTGGCATGTCGGTTTTTTTACGGCATGTTTCTTTATATGTTGTCGAAGGTGACATGACTTACATACCTTGACTCTTTACGCGGCGAATCTTAGATTTTGTCGTAATTGTTATCTTTCTATTGAGGTCATCTGCAGGTATGGTGATATTTTGCTTAAATGGTCGTGATCAAATCATCTATAAAGGTAGAATTCGTCAAAGGTCCTCGTGGCATCATCTATCGGTTTCTTTTTTTCTATTTCTATAGCATATGTCAATAAGCAGTATAGTCTCTAACCTCATAATGTTTATAAATTCTATAAGCATATGATGATTTATTTTGAAACAAAATCAGTGTAGTTGGTGTACCTAATAATTTCTCTCAGGAACCATAGAATTACTTGCACCACTTTCTACAGATAGTAGGTGTTCTTGGACTCCGATGTGCGCGCATACACCTTTGAGAAGACTAGTTCCACTTAAATTGGTTTATATCATTTCACAGGAGAGTAATTAATTTTTTTCAATTTTATTAACCATAGAAAATTTATAGTTTGATTTGTTTTCAAAATCAAAAGAAGCTAAAATTTATATGAGCATAGTGAAGTATATGATTTTGTGGTGTATCATATTTTTCTTTAATTTTATTGCAGCCCGTAGAACGGACTTGCTTGCTCCTATCCAACCGTTCAAGTTTTTATATTCTTAACTTGATCTGTGGATAGGGAAGAACATGCTGTCTCTATCAGTGGAGTCCCGTTATGCAACTGCTTTCTAGTATAACAACTAGTGAAGATATAATATTAGGTGTACCAAATGAGTGTCTACCAACAGTATAGGTAGCTTATCCATAACCCCTCCTACACGTATATTAGAGTAATTAGTTATTAGCATGCCTCAACTCGTTCATTTTGATAAATCAATAAGTACTTGTTTCATGATTTGCATCACATTTTCATTGGAGTGCGGAGATTTTAGGCAACAGTGGACAAAGAAGCTTCCTGTTAAATGCTTCAATTCAAAAGTGTTAGGCATAGCAGCCTCTCTTTTTGACACGAGAACTGATCTGGTTAAAGGTTTAAACATGTGTTTAATTTGTAGAGCTATATCAATCATAACATATATATTGAATTAAATGACACCCTATTCGAATGACAATTCCAAAACTGCTTTGGCGTACACGTCTTTTAACTAGCTGTACTGTATCGAATTATGGAAAAAGGTTGGAACAAGTCAACTAAGTCATTTTGACACGATAAGCCACTTATGTTGTAAGGCAAAATCGTAGCATTCAGGGGTAGAACTGCAAATGTTTGGAAAGAAACTTTACACAAGTGATATATTAACTCAAAATAACTTGAGTTTTCATGGTAACTAAATTAAAGTTCACTGTAATTTCAGTGCTATAGAGATAATTTAAACTCATGTTAATCATGTTCAGAAAGGGACAATTATTTGAAGTTTATTGAAACTCTTTCATAAAAAATGTTTATTGAAACTCTTTACCCATCCGCGTGTTTAAAGAATACGATCAACATACGGCATGGACTCCAATCCATGGATAGAACCAAAATGCATGTCTATATATATGAAACACTTATTGGTGCACGCAGCAATTCTCCTGAGTTGGTTATGTTGCGCTTTTTGCTTATGTGGATACCAAGTCACGCCTTGTCCTATCCGGGGGCCTCTGAATGGATGGGAGCCTGCCTAGTCGGATGGACCGCCACATGGAAAGTTCCCTTTATCCTTATTTTTCTGCTTATGTGGACGCAAGAGAGCAACGTGTCCTGTCAGCGTTGCGGCATAGTGTGGTGGCTCCTATTCTTCTGGATATGTATGACTCATGACTGTGTATGTGTTTCATCGTGCACGGCCGGCTCAGGTTGCTTAGGTGTTGGTTTCATCCGTATGAAGTCTCTGTCGTAGTGGGGGATAGTAATGAATAAATCTATTAAACTGTTGCACCGCTTTTTTTATTTCTTTTTTTTTTTGATTGGCTCTTAGAAATCATGCATCACTTGTGGAAATGTGGGAGGAAGCAATTCGACCTGATTCCTGTTTCAACATCATGCAGTTCAGAAATAATGTGAAGTTATGCTGAAACATAATTTGACCAGTTTTTGTACCCTGGTTTATCATTCTTTTATATCAAAGACAGTTTGCTCTCACTTGGAAAATAAGATGAACTTCTTTTAGATGAGAAAATAGCATGGACTCGATCCCAACAAATACTTTCTCCATCTCCAAATCTTGGAGCAGTTGTGTGTTAGTTAGGCAGTTCGACCTTTGTTATTCTCAATGAAAAATGGAATAGGCTTATTAGATGGGGCCAGTGTGTAGCCCGAATTTTGCACCCTGGCTTACCCATCTAATAACCGGAAAAAAAAGTTCATTTTAAATTAACATGGGTTGTTGATCCCAGCATATAAACCTCAGTCTGTTTTCAAATGTCGGAGCAGTTGTGTGAGTCACTACTGTGTTAGGCGCAGCTCTTCTTCTTGCTGCTCTGATCAAGGAGATCAAAATGTGGAAAGGGTTCATTTGATGGGGCCAGTATAGCCTAGTATACTTGAAAGGTCGTCCTTGACAAGTATATCTTTATCTTGCTTATGTGGACGCAACGCAATGACACACCTTGTCCTGTCAGTAGATGGCTACAGGCTGTTGATTGGTAACGTTGGCTTGCTGGAATTCTTCTCACGCTTTGGCGGCTCCGTGAACTTGTTATCTTCTTCTCCGAAGGTGATTCTTTCTGCGATATTTGATTTGAGCAGGCGTGCTGTTTTTTCCAAGTCCTCATTCTTTGATTTGTTAGCTTTACAAAGCCGTGGCAGGTGACATTATTTCTTTTCCCAGGCATGCATGTTAATTTTCTGCAAACAAATCCTAGATTCCTAGGAGTATAAAAAACCAATCCTACAGACACAATATTACTGAACATCGTTACAGGCTTCCATTTGACAGTTATGACAGTCATAAATGAAACTAAATTTTTTTTCCTTCAAAATGTGCAAAAAAGCGTAGGCCTTTCTTTCCAGAGCCACAAACATGAAAGGCCCACATTTCGTTCTTTCTATATTTTTTTTCCAAAACAAGAGGCCAGCACAGAGGCCTACACATTTGGAAAAGGAAAAAAATCATTTGCTCTTTTTAGTTTTTTCTTTTAAAAAAACAAGAGGCCAACACACAGGGCGCCTACACGTAAGCTTGCAGGAATCGAATGGAGGAGGATCCAATAAGAATGTCAGTGTTGCGGGCGGCGGCATGATTAACCCTGACCCACAACTGTTACCTGATAAGAACGGCAGTTATTAGCTAATCTGGACGGGTCGGATCAACGGATATTTCGACCATAAAGCAACCAGTTGGACGGCTAAATCAGGGTAGACAAGTCCAGGACTGCAAGCTTAGCTCGCTTGATCAGCTGGCTGATCAAGGCAGGCTTACGTGTCCGGAATCTTTTCTTTCCTATCACCCTCGTTGAGTTCGGTCGATCCAGAGTGTTCCAGGAATTCTTCTCATCTCTTGCATTGATGCTTACAAGCAGCTAAGGATCGAGGATAAGCCACAAAAACAACTTGAAGCCCCTACTTGTTGTATTCAAGATAACGAGATAAGATTTCCATGTCATTTTTACCACACATGCATATTATTTTTTATTTTTGAAATGCATACTTATCCTCACACTATTAGTTACATGCTGCATGGTGCATGCATCTAATCTAAGCTAGTCCCTTCCATTGGCATGCATGCACTCTCATGCACTGCAGTGTTATGTAGAGGGAATAATCTCCATGCAACATGGGCTATTAGGTAGCCAACTCGTATAACTATATATATGTACCGTAGTATATAGGTCATGATGTATACATGCTTACGTTTATATATATATACACACACACATATATATATATATATATAGTTTTTTTTTCAAACAATGTCACACACACACACATAGTTATTAAAGTCTTTTGATCATACAAGCAGCAAATGTATACAGAGAGAGATCATAATCACCCATTTTAGTTAGGTTTTATTGACTGACGTGGACGCCCGGATCAGGCGAGAAGAGAGTTGAATAAACTGGATAAGGTTTCCGTGTCACGGCTGCGAGCCGTATGCATGTGTGCAAGTGTACAGGTTAACGAACGAACGAACGAAGGAAGGGACGGCAGCATTGACGGGTCAATAAGCTGACGGCCGGCGATTGGCCT
Source organism: Eleusine indica (assembly GCA_030378355.1). Classification (NCBI taxonomy): domain Eukaryota; kingdom Viridiplantae; phylum Streptophyta; class Magnoliopsida; order Poales; family Poaceae; genus Eleusine; species Eleusine indica. The sequence goes on from CM059494.1 coordinate 60,308,217, forward strand.
GCCCGCACCGGTCGTCCAGCGACTCACGGTGATGCCCGACACTGACGTTTTTGTAGGACTGTATTGTATGGATGGCCAGGATAGATGGAGATGTTATTTGAAAGGGAGATTCTATATAGTGCTAGCTAGTACTTGTTTTTTTCTTCTTGTTGTTGTCATCATAACTTACTTGTCATTGGCGTGCCACATGTTGCGTCCTAAGGAAAACACACGATATATCGGTTTCACATAGATTAGCTCTTTTATGCATATGTACACGGTTCATCAATCCAGAAAGCTTCAGTTTGTTAGAAGTTTGACACTGCACATACACTGAACTCCTTTTCCGTCCTTGGGATTGCTTGAACCAAAAAGCAATGTATACATAGTATGTTACAACATTAAGTTTAGACGATTTTAGCAATCGTCCCAAAGAAGGTAGATCGAAAAAGTAGCTAAAAATGCTCAGCATTGGAGAAGAAAACTTAATTAGTAGTCCAACATTTTTCTGCAATACATGCCAAACTTGTTTCATTAAAAAAAAAACATGCCGAATTTTCTTCAATGGTTTTCTTCTATCCGTGTGGAAGAGCTAGACGATGTGAAAAGAACAGAGGACTTGGAGGGTAGTACATGCTGTTATGTGGCAGCAGGCATGAGGAGCTTTGTTTTCCAAACATGTAACATCAATATTACCTCACGAACTTGCTTACAAGACTCCACTTCCATTGATTAATACCGGTGGTGACGACTAGTAGCAGTGGCAGTAGGTTTATTAGGTCTTGATCCCTTGACGTATTCGATCCGCATTAAGTAAAAATTTGTGGCATATTCAATTCACGTGTACTCCCTCCATACTTCAAAAAAAAGTCGTTCAGGGTCTATAGCTAAGTTTACAAAAGCAAGTCGTTTTCTCAAAAAGTAAAAAAATATTATAATTATAGGGAATTGAACCAGCAACCTCATAGGTTGAACACTTTTGGCTCACAACAGCAACCACTAGAATGAGCACACATTATTGATTAGGTTAGTTCCAAGACGTCTTTAATAAGGACAGAGAGAGAAAATACCTTCTAATTAATGAGTCATTGGTATGTTAAATCATGTCCTAAACGACTTCTTTTTGAAGTATGGATGGAGTATTTAAACAAAATAGTAACGTAAAAACATTATTACACGATCTTAATAGCTTAGTGCATCCGGGCACAGAATTTCGCGGCTTAGTTCAACCTGACGTCTATTTCCTTCGTCACCTCATCATGCACCCAGCTGTATCACTTTCACAGTTTCACCAACACAGAAAGGAAACGTGAAAAATCGGCCTCGCAAACATATTAACTTTTTTACTCATACGCCAGCTGCTGACTCTGTGCTCAACTTATAAGTTTCTTTACTTGATTCGCTTATCGTCATTTCTCTCTTTCTAGTCGCCACACAGCCGCATAACAAACGAGAGGCTGAATTTGTAGGCCTATATATGCGTATCAGTCGTTTCTCTTTCACCTCGACCACTTGGCCACGCATCTACTAGCTCGCTAGTCCATACGATCAGTCGATCTTGTAGCCACAGATTGATCTATCGACTGCTAGCAGCTGAGTAGTATGGACATATGCGTAGCCGCTGGAACGATGGATGTGAAACCTTTGTGCTCTTGCATATGCGTATTTTTAGATTTGTGTGATTATCAATGTGTAATTTAGCTACACCTCGATCATGATTGCCACAGGAGGGAGCTCCATGTGTCGCACTACCACCGTACGTACGTCAAAGGCTTGTTAAAATGTTATACGTGTGTGTTATTATTTCGTAATCTGGCCTGCTAGTGTGTATATATATATATATGAGTTTATGTATATACAAATACAAACTCGTGACTAAGTGATATCGTAGTTTTATATGGCATCATGTCCTAATTAATCTAATCCGGTCTCTTTGCTTGTCCCCTCACGCCGCCCATGCACATTGTAAGCAAGGTCGTCGGAGGAAGCAGGGTGCGCGCACACGCATGAGCGCCCAACTGCCCCAGTGATGGCATGCCACGCCTCCTCCTCCTTGTGCTCCACAGGTCCGTCTCAGCGCTGCGCACAGCAACTCCATCACATCATCATGCGTCAGAGAGTGATGACGCGTCACACAGGATGATGCCCGTTTCCTAGCTACTACCAATGCAAGCTAAGGGTTCGTTATGTTAGGTAGATCGAAACGCTTCGATCCTTCCTCCGGAGGCAAAAACAATGTAGTATCGTCCGAAAGAAGGTGTGTCGCTGCTAAGCTGCCCAACTTGATCTTATAATAATCAAAGAATGTAAGAAACCAAGAAGGTGCCCGTGACGATCTAGTACTTAATTTGGCTCATGTGGCGTTTGCTTGCGCGTGTCATGGAACTGGTTATCAGTAGGGCCTTTCGGCGAGGCTGATACCTGGCCGGCCGGCCGCCAAGCAAGTGCTGACCGCCGAACACTAATCACGGTCAGATTCAGGCGGCCGACCTGGTCTGGTGGCGTCTGTCTGCTTGCAAAGATTCAGGCGCCGGCCGCCCACATGAATTTGCAGGGGGCACGGCGCACGCCTGACCAACACACCAACTATAGAGATGATGATATCCAGTACGCGACCAGATCCAGCTCTCTGCAGGCTGCATATCTAATTTGGGCGTGATTCCTGCGCCTTTGTCACAAGTCTCGTACTACATCTTAATTTTACGGGCTCGTGTGCTTGTCCGCACAAGTCAACCGCGTACGCGCGCTTGAGTTAAATGGCAACCGAACCATTATTTGAGGGGATGCTAATTTCGTGCCAAGTTTTCAAGATGCGCGAAACAAGAACGCCGGCCGTAGTCCGTTCATGTGTAGCACTAATGTACTAAATCTGGGTATTCATGATTGATTCAGGCGTCGGGGCTCATCACGGAAGAAGATAGTAGAACGGACGCGCTGCTGTCGAGTGTCAACTCCGGTTTGATTATAGTACCAAATAAAGTTGCGGTATCTAACCACGCCTTGCCACGAACCTCGTGCGTGCCAAACTGATGACGTTGCTTGGACAATGCACGCGACCGCTGGCTCTTAGTATCGTTCGAATCAATGTTTTGATAGAAGGGGCAGCTCGTACGCAACGAAACTGTCAAAAGCTGGGATCACTTGTCCATTTTGCCGTGACTGATGACGCTTGCATGCTTTCTTAGTAGTATACTACTTATATAGAGCTCCCATCCCAGTCCCGGAAAACAAGCGGTGAAAAGAAGAAAATGGTAACCACTGGTCGCCCTGATTTCTGACTCTGGAGACGTACAGGCAACGAATAATAAAGCAGTCCGTGTAGACTTGAGGGCACGTGCGGTCATTCTCGTTTTCCTTACTTCCCGAGACGTAACTTTGACTGGTATGTCACCTGATGAGATGGCACGCACAGTTTACTATTTTTTTTTATCCTTCAGGAAGAATGAAGTACTTTTACCACAAAAGAGCTGCGACGACGTGTACAGAAAATGACCGGCGGTGACATTGTACAAATGAAGGACTGGGTGGCGAGATACGAAGTTGACAGTACTGTTACTACGCGAGAAAGGGAACGGAAGCAGTTGGAGCTAGCTAGGTAGAAGAAACAAATCTGCATTTGGGCATCAGCAGCGAATTATTCCACTCTATCTCTCGTGATCAAGTAGCGTCGCGCGTCCCAACCCACGCATCACTGCGACCCGCTTTTTTAGGTCGTTGACGACGCCGTCCGTAATTTGGCTCATGCGGCGGCCGCCCGGCCGCCGTGGATCTAGCTTATTAGAGCCATCGTCTTTTATGAAAAGTTTTTTTTTTGAAAGATGAGCAGAAGCACTGCTCTTTCATTTAAAAAGAGAAGCAAAACCCGGATTCTTTCATTTTTTCTTCCCTTTCTTGCTCTTTCATTTTTTAAGAAAAGTAAAGCTGCATATTGAGCCATCATTGAGGAACCTTCGGTCCGTCCATGGTAATGGCCTCTTTCATCAGCATCAAGTGGTTGGTGCTGTGCATGCATCGTTCCATCATCTCGCAACCGGCGGCTCATGCCCCGCGCCTGTTGACCGGCACGTGTTATGGGTGTGCCTTTTTTTTTTTCTTTGGCAAGTGGCGTATCTGACTCACCGATGAGTAGCACGACTGTTCCCGGATCAGCAGCGCCTACCAATTGTGTTCCTTAATAATCGACCGTCCCATCATTCAAAAAGATAAACGAAAACAAACTTAACTATATTTTTGAATCCAACTTAACAATTTTTTTAATCAAACTTAACTGTGTTTGGGCTTTGCTTCACCGATTTTATTATTATCATGGGCTCCGTTCACAGGCCCGAGGCAAGGGCCTAGTTCATTCGTGGCCTGAAAACAGCGCTGCGTTGTTTATGACAGCCGGCGATTGACTATCGACACACTCCGTGTCATTCTTTTTTTTTTTTTTTGCGAGAGAGTATGGCCGTGTGATATGTGAAAGGGAGATAGGAGATGATGGTAGATTTTTTTTTCTTTTGCTGTTGTCACCGTAGGACATTCTTTGAGAGCTTTTCTCTGCCCGCGCGAGGAAGAGAAAATTTGAAAAGAACAGAGGAGTTCGTGTGTGTGGTTTTACGGACAATAATAAATAATCATCATTTTCTCTGCTTGATGATGGTGGGAGGGGATAATATTTTGGCAGGCATGAGCGCTGTTTTTCAAGCATGTAAGCATCAGTATTACCTCATGAATTTGCTTACAAGACTCCACTTCCATTATTGAGTAATACAAGTGACGACTAGTAGCAAGTAGGTGTAGGTGTTGATCGTTGACGTGTTTGATGATCCCTATGCTAAAGTCAAATGTCGTGGCACTGAAATAAAATTTATAATGGAAAGGATAACAAAAAGGGAAGAGACGATGTTGTTAATAATTCTATAGTAGTGCAACACCACTTTCTTAATATGAGTTGGTGTCGATGGTTGTTACCCTATACCTATCTCCTCTCTGCTTTCACCAACGTAGGCTATGTACAAAAGCAACAAGAAACTAATTAAAAAACTTCCTCTCAAGTAAGTTAGCAACTCTTTTTAACCTTTTGTCGCCCACGGTCGATCCTTAGCTAGGTCAGCAGGTAACTTATTGTTTTTTATATGTGCACAGGTCAGTCTCCATCATTTCCACCGTTTCACCTCTATGGATCACTTAATTAGCCGTGCATCTGTCGCTAGAGCCTTACAAGAAAAAGAGAAAGAAAAGAGAGACAATGTTAATTATTAAATTGACACTACTGGTCAGTGCGATCTCCCAAGTGTCGCGCTACTGCGGCTGCGCATCGTTCACATCGGCCATCCGCACTGTTATGTGGTACTACAACATATATTCCTGTTCCAATATCTATGATGTGGCTGTGATCACTGAAGCTCGATCAGCTCGCTCGCGATAAGAGATACTACCACGATGCGATGGAACCATCATCGATACACATGTCCTGAGCTAACCGGCTTTCTTTGCCGCCCATGCCAAAGCAGAGTCCGCACGCGTGCACTGGTGGAAGAAGCCATCCAGGTCGCCGCCAACTGCTGTCGCATGCCATTACCCGTCCTCGTCCACATCTGCACTGCGCCACAAGTTCAGGAGGTCAATGTCATGCGCATGACGCAACGATGTAGACGCGATGGGCTTGGTCGTCGAGAGTTCGGTAAGCTTATTGGATAAGCTGAACCATTTGGTTTCTAAACCTGCAACGAGGCGTAGTTAAGCTGCCCAACTTGAAGCCTGGCATGGCGTCTAGTCTATGGAGAAAGACCCGCACTGACGTGCCGAGTGATGATCACCACTAATCGCCATTACAGAATTCATGCATGGTGCCGGCCGGGCTAGCTGGGCCGGAGGTCTGCAGTCAACAGCGCACGCGATACTTACGCTGGACACTTCTGAAATCGTGGCGGCGTTTAAGCGCTGGGTTGCCGGTTTCCTACCCAGTTTCAACTTTCAAGACGGGTAATTGTAATCAGCGCGCGTGCGAGAACGAATGCCGTGTCAACTTGCAGGCGTCAAGAAAAGGACGTTGCCACGTTTCCAAAAATTAAGAAAAATGACGTTGCCGTAGCTTACCAGTACGCTTCGCTTTGCCACGCACCTCGCGTAGCGCAGGACTGCCGTCGTTGCCGCACGCACTGTACCCGACGTCGTCCTGCTTGAAAAGCTAGGTATACCTTAGTCAATGGCGATGGCGGCCGGGGCGGCACAATTGGCGAGAAGGGAAGTAGTAGCCGCACGCAACGAAACTGTCAAATGGACCGAGAAAGCATTGCTTGGCTGAGCTCAATCAACTGATTACGTTAGTTCACTTGCTTGTTATAGACCGGCCGATGGCAAGCTAATCAAGGCACGCTACGCCAGCGGTGAAAAATAGTACTGTGCGGTGGTCGACTCCGGTCGCTTTTGTGCAGACGTCCAGGTAAACGATGGTTGATCCGTGTTGATGATCAAAACTCAGAAAAAAAAAAGCATGCAGTCGTTGTCCTTTGTTTTTTTTATTACTGCTTTTTGGTAAGACATGTAAGTTAATTTGACCAGTCCAACCTGTGCTTGAGCAGTTGTGTTTGTATAAAACCAAACCGGGTTGCGAGGATTCTACCTCTCCCCAGCAAGTGGCGTATCAAATCATGCCTATCTAGCCAAAGTTTTTGGAACCAAAACAGCATGAAAAATAAAAGTTGTCCAAGCGGCTGGCATGGCTGTCGATCTTTGAGGATTCCATGGCACATGGTGCGGTGCTTCCCTGCTCTTGTGTGACCGGCAGCGGCTCATCAGACTCCGGCAAGTGGTACTCTAGCTATTATCATTGTGGTTCTTAAGTGGGAATAAGGAATTTGGGCTTGGTTAGGCTGATTCAACTATGACTAGCGTGAACTCTTAGTTGCTGGAGCCTGGAGGGCTTGGGCTTCGTTGAGTTTGTGAATTTTGAGTTGTGTGATCATTTGGAAGCTTCAGGGGATGGGCCGAGGGTGTGAGCTACACTGGAAGTTTGGATTCTGGAATAGTGAAACAGCAAATCGAGAAATCGGCCCAAGACCACTTCCGCTGATGTTTGGAAGAGCATCCTTTTACATTCCAGTTTGTCGGCAATTCCACACTACTGTGCCGACACTCAGACAATTAGACATTTCAAAAAGGTAATTTTTTTGCCCCATAGTCAGACTTTGTCTTTTGAATGACAAATTGCACTGATTCAAGCATATCTCAAATTTAATGCACATTCACACCTATTCTGTTCATGAGAATGAGAATGATCAGATAAACTACAGACTTGCTAATTTTCAGCTGATTGTCATGGTAATACCTATACATCTTTTTTATGGCACAATAGTGTCTTTATGACGATATGTGCCTGTCATGCCTTTGCTGAATGTACCTTATTATTAGGTCTGCTGTCCGGTCTGAGTAACGAGTCTTCTACAACAAGCAGCTTTGGAAGATTAATTTACAACAAGCAACCTATGAAACACAATCCTATTTAGTTAGCTATGTAGACCGTGGTTCAGGACTTCTCTCTTTTGCAAAAAGGATCATCGGGGGAAAAATAATAGTCTTTTATTAGCAATAGTGTTTTTACCCCTGATTTCAATCTCAATTGTGATTTTAATCCCCCCATTTTTTTCAACTTTGTGATCACCCCTATTTTTCTAAACTGAAGACAAAGTTTAACCCTACTGAGGGTAAAATCATAATAAAAATATTATAATTATACTCTAACTAGGGATAAACTTTGTCTTCAGTTTTGAAAAACTAGGGATAAAATCACAAAGTTAAAAAATCAGAGGAAAAATCACAATTGGACATCAAACCAAGGGTGAAAACACAATCGACCCTTTTTATTATAATATTTGTACCTGCTCAATGTTCTATGAATAGACGCAAATTAGTGTAAGAAAAAAGGGCATTTCAATTGTTGCAGCAATAGAATGATAATAGAATCCTAAATTCCATAATTAGTAGCATATTGAGATATCTATTCCGTACATATGTCTTCCAATGGTGAGGGAAAGAGAGCAAGTAGATTCTGCTCAAAGGATGGTGATGAGATATATTGGTGTTTTGACATAAAATCTGTTTGGTTAATGTTCTTACCACTATTGTTTCATCAAAATCTGCTAGTTATTCTCATTTCCGCAATTACTGTGCAATAAAATGAGAAGAGTTGTTCCCATCTCTTTCTATACAACTAGCTTCTGCAATTTAAATGAGAAGAACATATACTCTCTTCATCCTAAAATAATAGATGTACTTTTGGTCTTTCACACTCAAACAATAAAAACATAAATATTACAAATGTAAAAATGATATTGGTAGATTAATCATGAAATAAACTACATTTCTGTGTAACTCTTATGTTCTCAATCATTGTGAATATAGGATCAAACAAATAGGAGCTATATTCTACGGACAGGAAAGTAGAAAACTATCAATGTTCCTCATGGAAACTCTAGCTAGGTACCCATCATCTACCATTATATTATGTAATATACACATTTAATATGCTCCTTATAGCTCATGCGACCTCTTTGTACCTTTCATATATTTTTTGAATTCTATATATCTTTAGGATAATCTCTGTATGATATTAATTTCATATAATTCAGTATATACCGAACATAAGTCTTTTATGTGGATGCTATCTCCAAGACAAACTTCCAAATAATAAACACAAATACTTAGTGTGCATGTTATCTCTTATAACTCTCAACTCTCTATATCTAGAGGACATTCTACATGATTCAGGCATGTAACAATATCTTTAGGATATTTAGCTCATGCAAACTATTTGAATCTAACAAATATTTAATATGCATTATACACAATATCTCTAAAAATATGCATTATAGAGGATATCTCTATGGATATTTCTAAGGATATCTCTAAGGATATGTATGTATTATAAACGATATCTCTATAGAACTCCAACCGCCCAAGGGACATGATTTCCAAGCCCTATATATATATAACCTCTTTCACTATATGAACCTTCCACCATTTAGGATACAATCATATTGTACAGGATGAAGCTCTCAAGCACAAGCAGCCTTGCAATCATGAGTGTACTACTACAAAACCTCTTCCTCATGGTTTCCCATGCCAACCACACAACTGCGTCCAACACTAGCACGATTGGTTTTAGCTTTGGACTTGCCACCTACAATAAGGGCCTAGACTACACTATCCAGCATGGTAGCGATGGCTTCCTATATTTGCAACACAACCTACGCGCTCACCTAGTTCCTCGATGGGCGTCGAACAACATCAGACAATAGTTGTGCGGTGTCGAACTTCACCACCCTAAGCTAGGATATGATTACCCCGTTAAACATCCTACATAGCATAAATGTTCGCTTGTGCATTGATACACACTGAAAATTGCCTAGGGGGGGGGGGATGAATAGGCAATTTAAAAATTAAACCTAAAAAAGCACTAAGCTTTGATCAAATCGATAACAACGGAACTTTCATCAGGAATGACGGAACTTCCGTCACCACGGAAGTTTTGTCAAATGATAGAACTTCACTAATTCTTTCTCTAAAACTTATTGAAATGCGGATAACTTAAGAGTTAGAGATACAATACTTGATAGTGGTGAAGCTAGTGCAATGAGTGACTATAGATTTTCGCTAGATAGCTTATAACACAACAACAAGTAAATCGAGCATAATAATATGAAGGAAATACACAAGCACAATAATGAAATACGGGAAAAGTAAAGAGAGACACAAGGAATTAATCCGAGGTTCGGCAACCACACAAAGTAGTTCCTACGTCCTCGTTGAGGAGTCACACAATGTGACCTAGTCTCTCTCAACCCGTTTCCCCGACAAGCAATCACAAAGATCGTGCTTGGGTTTCTTTCTCCACTTGATTCTTTTTCTCCGGAGGCGAATCACACCTTCACAAACGTCCCCATCTCACCACAACACGTTGGAAGCTCAAGGGCGACGCCTAGCCGTCTAGGAGACTAAGTCTCCAAGAGTAACAAGCAAATCAAATCTTGTTTGGGGAGGGAAAGATGTAAGCTTTTGAGTAGATGGATTCAATCTTTTTGTGGTTGGATCTCTCTCACTTTGCTTGGAATCTCAAGATCAAGTCTAGGAGTGAGAGGGGAGAGCTCTAGCTGAAGAATGAGTGAAATGCTAAAGTGTCCAACCCTTCTCATGTAAGAAGGGGGAGGCTATTTATAGATCTCTCTCAAAAAACTACCCGTTACTCAGCTTTTCTGGGTCTGACAGAACTTCTGTGGTTCCCCACGGAACTTCCGTTAGTTCAAAAAGAGCCGTTGCGCGATATGATTTTAACTAAGCCAGAGACGTCACAACTTCTGTGAAGGCCACCATGGAACTTCCGTCGCTCTTGGATTTGTGAGAAAGGAAAACCAGGGAATGACGGAACTTCTATCAAAGGGTGATGGAACTTCCGTCACTCTATGGCTTGAGGCAGAGCTGGGCTTCTTAAGCGACAGAACTTCTGTGGAAAGTTCTATGATGGCATGTGACGGAACTTCCGTCCCTGGGTGACGAAACTTCTGTCAGCCTCTGTTTGGCCCATTTGGCTAGGTTCTTTTTCAAGTTTCTTTGGCTAAATATCTCTCAAAGCTTTTGGATAGGCTTAGGCACATCAAATCCCTTCAAGTAAGATAAGTTTACCCCTTCTTGATAGTTTGGCATACCTATGACTCAATTAAAATAGCAAATCTACACTTGATAGCTTGTTGAGTTCTTTTCTTTTCTTCTTTTTCTAGAAGGAAGAACTATCTCACAATTGTGGGTGATAGTTAATCTTTTGATAACTGCGCATTCTCTTAAATCATGTTAGCACGATCTTTAATCCTATATCATTAATCACCAAAACTCACTTAGGAAAGCCTAAATGCATCTTCACACACGAATACACACTCAAGGTTGACACCTTGGGCGCGGCTTGACATGGCTCTAGTGCAATCCATGCGAGCCTCGAGCCTGACAATACAACAGGATTTTTGATCCAGCTTCCTTGTTGAGCTTCCAAAATGTCAAGGGCATAAGTAATATTTGCAAACCACCTTTCTGGTCAACGGCTTCTCGAAAAAATTGCTATTTTCACCTTACTAACCAAAGAGGCATGTCAATCGGAGGATTCCTTGCCCAGGAGAAATTGCACATAGTACACTTTGTTGACTATTCAAGCTTCATCCTTGGCTGCTCCCACTCAACCAATAATTTTGAGAATGAGAAAAGGTATGATGGTGTAGTTTCCATTTCAAGGGCACCGACCGACCTCGCTAGTAATGCAGGTTGGAGCTCATGGCGTGACACAATTCTCCTACTGCCTCTTTGGGAGTAGCAAAAACAATCGCCAGGGCTTCCTTCGTTTTGGCACCGACATCCCACACAATCCCCACTATAGGACCACCAGGATCCTACAGCCTTTCAATGCCCATGAGTTTGAGTACTATGTTAGACTTGTTCGTGTGAGCTTGGGTGGACGCAAACTGGACAAGATTCGTCTAGAGATGTTTGCTCGCTCCAAGGATGGACAAGGGGGATGTGTGGTAGACCTTGGCACATCACATTTAGTGATGGTCCATGAGGCATACTACATCATCGAGGAGGCTATCTGGCCAGCAGGGTTAATATAATCGGGGTTAATTAGTGAACCGGTCCCAACTAGTTTTACCCGTCAATTTGGTAATGTGATCCTTGCTTGCTGGTCAGACCTTCAAAGCCATGGAGCAGAGCGAATGAAATGACCTGGATTTAACCTCTACGTCCAAGTGACAAAGGCAATAAAGGGACATATACAATCAATGTCACTTGATTTTCCAGAGGAGAAAGTAGTCATGGTACTATCACCAAACCAATTGTTTTTATTTGTGAATGATAATCAGGGGCAGGTCGCATGCCTTGCCATGACACCCGGTGACCATACTGTGATTGGCACATTACAACAGGTGAACACACGGTTTGTGTATGACCTTAAGAACTCTATGCTTTCTTTTGAATCAGAATCATGCATCAAGGACACCATTGAAATGGTTTAAATGATGTACCTATTATGTTGATAATAATAGAAGAGTTTTACTATCCAAAATAATGACCAGTATTTTTAGTTTAGGGTAGTTTTGGAATTGCAATATTAATAAAGCAATTTAGATTTTATTCTAGAAAAAAGAAGACAACTGCTTTATCCCTTCACCAAAAACAAAGACAACTCAATTAAACACCCCCCCCCCCCCCAAGACAACTGCTTTATCCCTAGCGCACATTCATCAAATGACAGCTTGCTCCTCATCCCTATGCTCACGCTTGCCTTTATGCTGCGCGGCGGCAACGAAGACAACTGCTTTATCTCTTCACCACGGCCATCATGGCACGACACACCCTCATATCAATGATCCGAGAGTAGATGAGCTGAATTTGGACATACAGTGTAGAACAATCGGCTCACCATTGGCCTAGTACTATGCGAGAAGATTTAATCAGCCATTTGAAATGTTATTGAGCTCGGGTAAGTTGATTTGGTCAAATTATTGGATGTTGGCAGTGGATATTTGTTCGATTTTGGTTGATTTTGTATTTTGCTTGCGGGACAGGAGGGTAGATGCAACTTGTATGAGTGGTACGAAGGGCTCTTAGATCCATTTGTGGGTGTTAGAGTGAATGGTGTTGCCTGCTCTCCGTGGAGCAGATCACCTTGTATTTATATGGAAGAGCATACATGGCGGGTTACATGTGTGGCTTATGGCACACGATCAAGCAAGGAGACACAAATTCAAATATAGATGATACACTTTCAAGAATATCCATGTACTTCTATGAATAGATATTCACTTCTATGTTTAACACCCCCCCTCAATCTGGACGATATGCAATTAAGGTCAGATTGCGCCATAGATTGTAGAATGCAGTGACTGGTAAAGCCTTGGTCATTATGTCGGCTATTTGATCCTTGGAGGAAACAAACCGAACCTCTAATTGTTGGGATGCCACACGTTCCTGACAATGTGGTAGTTCACTTCAACATGCTTGGTGCATTGATGAAATATCGGATTTGCTGATAGGTAAGTAGCCCCAATATTATCACACCATAAGCTTGGCGATCCATGTTGAGAAATACCAAGTCCTCTTAGTAACACTTGGATCCATATAACTTTAGCGGTTGCATTAGCAACTGCCTTGTATTCGGCCTCTGTACTTGAGCGAGATACCATAGGCTGCTTGCGAGAGCTCCATCTGATAAGATTGCCATGAAAGAAGATGGCATAACCACCGGTACTACGTCAATCATCTGGATTGCCAGCCCAGTTTGCATCCAAAAAAGCGCTGAGCAGTGAAGACACAATTTTGGTGATGTAGAGACCCAGGTCAGAAGTGGCATGTAAGTAACACAAGATGCGTTTGACTGCCGCCCAATGAGTGGTTGTTGGCACCGAAAGGAATTGACAGACGCAATTCAGACAAAAGGAGATATCTGATCGTGTCAATGAGAGGTATTGAAGGCCACCAACGACACTTCGATAGTGTGTAGAATCTTCAGCCGAGAGAGGATCACCACTTGTGAGCATCAATTTATCAAGGGGAAGCACGGGGGTTGAGACATGATTGGCGGAGGCCATGTTGGTGTGCTTCAAAATGTCTTAGATATACTTGTGTTATGTGAGCACAAGGCCAGTTGAAGTGTGATAAACTTCAATACCAAGAAAATAGCTTGGTGGACCAAGGTCTGTTACCACAAATTCAACTTGAAGCTGGACAATTAGGCAATATATAGCCGATGGTGAAGAGCTAACAATGATGACGCCATCCACATAGATAAGGATATACATCTGAGTGCCACCTTTTTTAAATATGAACAAAGAGACATCAACCTTTGAAGCATAAAAGCCCAATTGTAGTAGCTTGCCACTGAGACGAGAGAACCATGCCCTTGGCGCCTGTTTGAGGCCATATAATGACTTGTCCAGCTTGCAAAGATGATTAGAATGAGACGAGTCAACAAAACTAGATGTCTATTTCATATAAACACCTTCATTGAGGTGCCCATCGAGGAATGCATTCTGAATATCAATTTGGCGAAGGGACCAATCATGGGGGACAATAAGAGATAAAAGAACTCGAATAGTGGTAGGTTTTACCATAGGCCTGAATATATCATCATAGTCAACACCATACTATTGTTTGAAGCCCTTTGCCACCAAGCAAGATTTATGGTGATTAATTGATCCATAAACCATGCGTTTCAACTTGAATATCCACTTATAATCAATGGTATTGAGGCCGGCATGTGGTGGAACGAGATGCCAAGTCTTGTTCTTGAGAAGAGCTTGAAACTCCTCATTCATTGCTGGTCGCCAAATGGGATGAGACTTGACATTGGTATAACAAGTTGATTCGTCATCGGATGTGCGGACCACTAAATATGTCCCTGTGCCATCCATGTGAACTTTGGCTTGGTTGATGTTGTTGCATAGGCGAGTCCCATACTGATGGGTGGGAGCATCTGGCGCGGCAGCATCTGGTTGGGGAGTAGGTGCTGGACAAACAAGTGAAGGATCCGATGCGATAGACGGCTCAGGAGGGGAGCCGGTAGAGGGTTGCACAACCGAATCTTCGGTCAGGTCGAACAAGAGACATGGGCGCGCGCTGTGCCAAGTGTGGGCCACGAGTGCGTGGTGTGGCGGGTGCAGAATCCGAGGCCGCTAGGTCTATGTGTGGCGCAAGGGTTGCAACATCTGCTGTAGCGCCTGCATCGACAGGGAACGTTAGCGCACATTCCGAAGTTGATTCAGATGCCAGGCTCCCGTGATCTTCTGCACCTGACGAAGCTGCAACCATATGATTAGCAGGAAACAAATGCACATGGTTAGTGTTCAAATTAAGACTGCCACAGTCTGGGGGAGTGGTTGGAATGTGTTGTGGCTGGTCAATGTGGGATGAAGGATTAGTGGCAAAGGGGAATTTTGTCTCATAAAAAACAACGTCTCGGGAAATATAAACGCAACCGGGTTCCATGTCAAGGCACTTGTAGCCTTTGTACCGTGAGCTGTACCCTAGAGACACGTAGGCTTTGGATCTAAAGGAGAGATTGTTTTTGTTGTATAGTCTCAAATGGGACCAGCATGCACACCTAAAAATGCGAAGCATGTTGTAATTGGGTGGGGCTTTGACACAAGTTCTCAATAACACATGTGGGGAACCTGTTGATGAGGTAAGTGACGGTCACAAAAGCCTCATCCCAAAATTTCATAGGCATGGATGCATGAGCTAAGAGAGAAAGGCTGATCTCAACAATGTGATGGTGTTTGTGTCAGCTGAGCCATTTTGTTGGTGGCTGTGAGGGCAAGACACATGATGTGAAACGCCAAAAGAACGATAAAATTGATCGTGATGTTTTTGGTACTCCCCACCCCAATCAGATTGAACACATTTGATTTTGCTATCAAGAAGATGTTCGACATGAGCTTTAAATTGCAGAAAATATGGTGGGCCTCAGTTCTATCATGCATCAAATAAACCCAAGTGAATTTGTTGTAGTCATCAATAAAACTTATGTAATAAGCATAACCACCAACGGATTTAGGAGCAGTACCCTAAACATCCCAAAAAATGAGTTGTAAAGGATAAGTAGAATGATGAATAGCATTGTTGTAGGGAAGTTGATGACTCTTGCCTATACCTATGGTGGGACTCGACTCTTTTGAACATGAAAGATTGAATAAGTAATGCTTGTCAATTAGGGGTCTAATAGCAGTATTAATTGATTAAGAATCAATATGCAAAATTTACAAACCTGCCCCATTGCCGACTTGAACGTTTTCACCTCCGTGATACTATTCTCAGAGGGCTAGATGGTCCAGATCACTGCTGATGTGACCAGTGGCCCCAGTGTCAGTGTACCAATTGGGTCGACCTTGTAAGAATTAGTGGTGGTAGCAGCGGCAAACGGTGGTTCCTCCTAATAGGATTCGTCCATGTGGTACCAGCACTTGATGGTTGTGTGGTCGGTCTTGCCGCAGATCTGGCACAAGGAGTGTTTGGGCACGTCGAAGGGCGGAGCAGGGTGACCACGACCTTGGAACGGTGCAGGCCTACGACCACGTGCACGACCAAATGGTCCACCGCGACTATGTCCGCGTGGCGTTTGTCTCCCGCGACCTGCAAAGTTGGCTGAGGCGCCGATGCTGAGGCGCTCCTCAGATTGATTTTGCAGCTGGCAAGCCTCGTACATGAGGAGGTGGGCATAGACATCATCGAGGGTTTGTACGTTAGTCCTGGTCATTATGGAGGTATCAAATGGATCTTAATCCGATCCGAGACTTGCCGGGAGATATGCAATGAGCTCGTCATCACGGAGAGGGGCATTAGCAGCTGCGAGTTCATGGGCCCACCCCTTGATCCTATGAAAGTAGTCAGCAATAGATAGATCCCGCTTCTTTGTGGTGGCGAGGTCAATGTGAACTTGGATGGCTCAGGCACACACGACAGAGGAGAACATGCGCTGTAGGATATCCCAGGCTTCTTTGGTGGTGGAGGCAGACACCACATCAAGAAGTAGATCCTCGGTAATGGAGGATATAAGATC
Source organism: Eleusine indica (assembly GCA_030378355.1). NCBI lineage: Eukaryota > Viridiplantae > Streptophyta > Magnoliopsida > Poales > Poaceae > Eleusine > Eleusine indica. Next base: position 60,324,772 of record CM059494.1, read on the forward strand.
CCTAAGGAGTTGCTGGTCTTGATCAGACCACCGATCGTAGGCCAGATTGGGAATGAGCTCGGCTCCTTCGACGGTGGAGACGCAACGAGCTTGGGACGCTTCAGTTTGGCACTTCTCAGATAAGGGAGAAGTTGTGCACGCCAAAGCATGTAGTTCTTCTTGTTGAGGCGGATGGTAACGACATGGTGGATGGGGATCGGGGCAAAGGTAAAGGATCTTGAGCTGGAGATGGCAGCCGAGCTGGTAAAGGAGAGGGTGGAGGAAGACATTTTGGTAAAAGAAAAAGTTATGGCTCTGTTACCATGATAGAGTGAATGACGGTGCCTGCTCTTCATGGAGCAGATCACCTTGCATTTATAGGAAAGAGCATACATGGCAGGTTACATGTGTGGCTTACTACGTGGCTATTCTTAGAAGTGTATCATCTATATTTGAAGTTGTGTTTCCTTGCTTGATCATGTACCATAAACCACACATGTAACCTGCCATGTATGCTCTTCCCTATAAATATAAGGTGATATGCTCCATGGAGAGCAGACAACGCCATTCACTCTAACATGGTAACAGAGCCATAACATCTTTTTTTACCAACATGTCTTCCTCCACCCTCTCTTCTACTAGCTCTGCCGCCATCTCCAGCTCAAGCTCCTCTACCTTTGCCCCGATCCCCATCCACCATGCCGTTACCATCCGCCTCAACAACAAGAACTACATGCTTTGGCGTGCGCAACTTCTCCCTTATCTGAGAAGTGCCAAACTGATCGGATTCATTGATAGATCCATCCCCCAAGCCTCCCAAGCTCGTTGCGTCTTCCACTGCCGAAGGAGCCAAGCTCATTCCCAATCTAGCCTATGACCAGTGGTATGATCAAGACCAACAACTCCTCAGCGGTCTTCTATCCTCCATGACCGAGGATCTACTTCTTGATGAGGTGTTTGCCTCCACCACCAAAGAAGCCTAGGATATCTTACAATGCATGCTCTCCTCTGCCGTGCGCACCCAAGCCATCCTAGTTCTTATTGACCTCGCCACCACAAAGAAGCGGGATCTATCTGTCGCTGACTACTTTCATAGGATAAAAGGAGTTCACCCATGAACTCGAATGACGTTATCTGTTCTTCATAGAGCAAATCACCTTGTATTTATAGGGAAGAGCATACATGGAAGGTTACATGTGTGGCTTATAGCACACGATCAAGCAAGGAGACAACTCCAAATATAGATGATACACTTCTAAGAATAGCCATGTACTTCTATGAATAGATATTCATTTCTATGTTTAACAGTGGGAACTTTGTTGGTGTACATCCGCAATGCAATATGATCATTGAAGAGAAGTTGAGCACAAGGGAGGGGCTTGCTCTATCGGTCACAAAGCTTGAGAGGAAGGAAGCAGAGTTGGAGGTTATGAAGAGCTGCCCCTTTAATCGCACGACGCTGAATCAGCTAAGTCGTCACGTCAAATGGATCAACAATGATCAACAGGTGTCATATCAGAGAAACCATTGTCGAAAACAGTCTCAAACAAAACACGAACATAATTGACAGTGAGAATCATTCTATACGGTTTTGTAATCGGAGGACAAGAACCCGACTCTTGTGAAAGTTGAGGGAGAGAAAATTGACTTCTTACTTACAGTAACACTATCAATATTACAATATAACTTTCTAGAGGCTTTTACAAGAGTCCTATTATTTTTAAAAAGAATCCACTGACATTTGCCACAAACGGTTAAAAAGGAAAAGAAAACTAAGCGTTTTCCACAAGGATACTCGGCGCGCGGCGATTGGGCGACGGATGAGGCGCGTGTGAGCCACACTGCGCCAGGCTGTGCGTCCCTCCGCCGCACAAGCTCCCACCACGCCTCGTCTTAGCCCCACACACCCTGACGCGCTCGCTCGCGTCCCACAGGCCGGCCACCACCTTGTTCTTGTCATCACTGCAATGGCGGCGCCGACGGCCTCGCCGGCGGCGTCAGCGCGGGCGTCGGCATCCGGCCCTCGCGTGAGCCGCCTCGCCGTCCGCGCCGCCGCCGTCCCGTCAGACGGCCGTGGTGACGGCGCCGCCGTATACAAGGAGCTCGGTAGGTCAGCATTCATGCCTCTGTTTGGGTACTGCTCTCTAATGTATAGTACACTAGTTGGTGTAGCGAAAGGAAGCTTTATTAGATTTGAGTTGATGACATACATCTTTGTGGCTGGGATTTCCTTCCTTTTTCTTGAATCTTGACTAAGCACATTTATGAAGGCAAAATTCAGTTACAGTAATACTCTTATATAAGAAAGGAGCATGTACATATTGTGTATAATATCAAAATAGAAAGCAGCATGTACAACCTCGAGCCATTATACACAATGTATGTACAACCCAATATTCTGTATTCCTTTCTTGTTTCAGAATTCAGTTATGTTCCCTAGAATGTGAGCTAGTATGCTGTTTATACTAAAAAACAGAGTTCAAACTTTAGTGCAATCTCTTGCTTTTGACATCAAAGTTCGGAGTTCAGACCTCACATCGGTGACAACTGCCAGCATTGAATCGAATTTCAGCCAAAACACACAATTTATATCAGCTGCAAGACTAGCCCAAAAGATAGAAAAACTGATCGACTAAATTATAGTCATTGTTTGTCTTTTGTTTTAAGGTATGTATTCTTTGAGAAAGAGGATTGAAGATGCAGTTGTCCACGTTGAAACAACTGCATCAAGTGCATTGGAGTTGGAGGAAGCCAGGAAAATTAAGCAGGAAGAAGTATTGCGGCAGCGTAATTTGTGGGACAATCCAGCAAAGTCACATGAGACACTCTCTGATCTTGCTGATGCTATCAGGGTGGTTGATCATCTCAAGGACCTTCGATATAAGGTGCTTTTTTAGATATGTAATGTCAGTTTGGATGAACAATTTCGTGCCTTAAGAATCAATATATGGACAAAAAAAATATTTGCTTTCTGTAGTATTTTATTCATGCATATGGAATAACTATTTGCCTTGTCATCTGCATATTGTGGAATTTACCTTTTTCTCTTTATTGTTTTTTAAAGAAACTGCAACTGGTTTCAGCAATTTTGTTTCTAGTTAGTAATTATTATATACACTGCAGGCTGAAGAGGCGAAGTTGATCAGTCAGCTATCAGAGATGGATGCCATTAATGGTGAGCTATTTAAGCAAGCATACAAATCGTCTATAGATGCTAGTGAGTATCTAGACCGATATCAGATGTACAAGCTTCTTAAGGGCCCGTATGACAAGGAGGGAGCCTGTGTAATTGTCACAGCAGTGTCTGAGGGTGTTGCTTCTGAGGTAAGCTAACTGTTGGTTACATTGAATATGTTTAGTATGTTCAGAAGGTTAATGACAATATATAAGAAACTGCAATGAAGTGTAATCAATATTGCACGTTTCTCCTTTGAGTATCCTGTAATCCTGTTTGTTCTCAGTATCTGTCTCTTGAAAATTCTACTATTCCAACTTTGGTTAGACTCACTTGTGTAAATTAGGTTTTCAGTTTCTCTTACTCTTCTCTTCTTCAGGCTGCTTTCTGTTCAGTTTTTTCTTTAGCCTGGCAGGTCCTACCTGCTCTGTAACTTCCTTTACTTATGTTTATCTCCACTATATATGTACCACAGTAGGGGCTTCCCCTACTGTAATTCCCTCAAAAAAAGAAAATTCTACTATTCCCAAATACACCAAATGGCTAATGGTGCTCCACACTTCCATACTACTCCCTCTGCCCATTAATTTAAGATATATTTTATTCAGTTATAACAAGCCTTTGACGAATAATTGCTCTATTGGTACATGTTTTTGTGGCATAAGATTGATGTAATTAGCTTCATATTCGAAAATGCTTGCTGATGACTATAATTTTGCAGCATAGACTGACATACTAATAGAGTAATTATCAGTCAAAGAAGTGCTAACAAAGTCAAATATGCACTACGTTGATGGTTGATGGGAATACTACATAAACGTTCATGTATATTATTGTCAAATGTGGTCATTTCCATTTTTTGAAATTTTGGTATGCCCTCTTTAAACTGATACATTGTTCTAATGGTTTTTTCCTAATGCAGCTGTGGGCAGAGAAGATCTTTGGCATGTATACAAGTTGGGCACAGAAGCAAGGTTGTAAGATTGGATTGATCGAGAAGATCACATCAACAAATGGTCATGTCCGGTCGGCAGCAATGGAGATTGAATCAGAGTACATGTTTGGCACCCTTTCTGGAGAAAAAGGGATGCATCAAATGATATACCCTTCCCTTGAAAATTCTGGCACTTATCAGGTGATTATGTTTCTATTATTTGTTAATTTATCAGAATAAACAGGAACTTCTGATTGCTAAGTTTGGATCACTTGACATTAGAATCTTTTTAATACAATTGTCACGCAGGACATAAACTGTTGTGTAAGATGTTCTAAGAAATGTATCACTAGTTATAGCAGATGCAAGAAATATGCTGTGTGTCATCAAAGAGGCAGCAGCAGAGCTCACAATTCACTATATGGACTTTGGTAAAAAATTGTATCAGTCCAAAGTAAATTTATGCAGAAGAAAAATATCTCAGTACTCTGTACAATCACTCTCAATACAATGATACAAGTGAAAACATGTAGTGACATGCTATGAACTCTTTGACCATTGGGTTTAAAGGGTATAATACACAGTAATGCTTTCTGATTTGCATGTTTACTTGTAAACCTCCTAAGTAAACTTCTTTTATGAAATTAATTTGATTTGCTTTCTGACTTAATATTTCATGAATGTCTGATAAAATATTTTGATGTCTGGTTGTATGCACAATTCTATGATGATATTTTTCCTTATACCTTTTTATATCAGAATGAATAACCCAATATTTTCCAAAGCTTGCAGGCCGTGTCAGCTAGAGTCGATATAATTCCTCTATTCTTGGATAGACCGTTTAATCTTCATCTGGATGACATAGATCTCGATATCTCTCCTTCATTTGATGATTACAAGAAGCAAGATAATAGAAATGGTGCTGCCGTTATGGTCCAACATAAACCAAGTGGAGTTACCGCTGAAAGTTCAGGTACTGAACCAATGTCTATTTTCTTTGGTGAATGCCACTGGAATGTATGATTGCAAAAAAATGTCACTGGAATATAATAAGTTGACCTCTGGCAGGTGAGAGGAGCTACTTTGCAAACAAGCTAAAAGCCATGAGTAGGCTGAAAGCAAAGCTCCTCCTGATAGCACGAGAACTGAGAGTATCGGACACAAAGATGATCAGCAAACAAGCTATAGAGGATAAATGGAACCGTGAAACACGAAGATATACCTTCGGACCTCAGAAGTGTGTTCATGACCTCCATACAGGTACCCAGTTATCAGGTTTGAACTCCGTCCTTGAAGGTGATATCGAACCATTCATCAGAGGCCGTATTATTTCCAGACAATGACAAACACCAAGATTTCAACCCCTGATTGAACTGTTTTTTAATTTCTTGTGTGCAATTCTGTATATTGTTTTTCTTTTCTGTTACAGACCACACCACATCAAAGCTAACCTCTGTAAAATGTATCACCTTCCTAAGCCAAACGGCAAGACATCAAGTATATATATCGGACCGAATTCTTACCAACTAGCAGTATTCACTGAGACTCAAGTTGGTGCATTTCAGATGCAATGAATCACCATTTTGCCTTGTCAAGCCCTCCTGTGCATCGGCTAGCACCTGGCATCATGATTTTGTCCCTCACATATGGTTTGTCATGTAATTGTTTCTGGTTTCCCTCAACTCACAGGACGCGGTGTATACGGGAAAATGTGCCACGTGGTCTTCACATGATCTTCTTTTGTTAACTCGTGCAAGGATCGACAGTGTACAAATCCAATAAATCTGGCTAAACAGATGCTAAATATCCAATTCGGTTAGGTGCTAATTGATACAATAATTGATTTTCTGAAAGAAATAATAAAATAAATATAATATTCTCGGTGAGAACATAAATATAATAACACCATCTTGATCTATTCTTAGATATTATGGTACATATGGTGGAAAGAAGAATTGTATCTAAATCAGTATACAGAAGCAGGCAAATTAGAGATGGCTAGTTTAATTTTATCTTCCTTGCAAGTACTAGATGTGCTCTCTAAAAATACCTACTATATCTATATGTGCTCTCTATAAATACTATAGTAACAGTCATAAACCAAATAGACAAATATCCACGGTACTTCCTCTGGAAGGGATCATCCGCCCACCACAACTGTTATTAGGTCCAGGACCACAATGTCGGGCGTGGTGCCTGCCACCGCATCGTAGCTTTTTGCTTGTTACTGTTGAGCTTGATTGTGGTAGTGTACTTTTAGCTTCATTATGTGAGATGATTCTTTGACAAAACAACGACATGTTACTCTCAGCACCCTCTCTTCTACACATCATTGGAAATTCTAGTGACATGAGATGATCTATAAAACCTCCTTATAGTATTGTAGCTGACATCCTTGAGGTCAGAGTGGCACACATTCTCGAGGGCATAATTCAGTGAAAAAAAGGAAAGAAGCAGTATACATGAATGCATTAATTACATTTCCCCAAATCATGATTCGAAATTTTGAAAAGAATTACAATAGGGTTTAGTGAGTACATCGAAACCAAAGACAATTATTTATCACAAGTCATTTTGACCATGCAAGAGGTCACAAATAAATAATCTCCCGGTATGCAAAAGTATGTATACATACTAATGGAGGTTTATAATAAGAAATATGATGTGAGTTCGAAGAGGTGGAGGCTTCAATTGAAGCTGATGGGATAGACGCGCTTCATGTTGGGGTAGAAGAGCCCCCAGTTCTGCTCCACGCCGCTCTCCTTGAGGTTCTCGTTGAACATGGAGAAGAGGTATGTCTCGATGGCCCCCGGGTGGCGGGGCGTTCCCCGGCCGACGTGGTTGATCAGGTTCTGGTTGTAGATGGCCGCGTTCTCGGGGGACGCAGCGATGCCGCCGCTTGACGGCCACCCGCTCTCCGCCACGACCAGCGGCACGCCGGAGCCGCCGTTGTTGCCCATGGCCACGTAGAAGGAGTCCACGGTGGCGTCGAAGAGGTTCTGGTATTCGTAGGTGCCGTCTTGCATAACGGCGCTGGGAGCCGTGAAGAGCGCGTAGCTGACGTCCATGATGGACGGGTTGGTGGCGTAGGTGAAGTAGGGGTACACGCTGGCCATGAGCGGAGCTCCGGTGCGTGCCAAGAATTTGAGGATCAGGCCCATGAACCCTTGCGCCTCGCTGGTGAACTCGGCTTCGGAGGGTGGCTTGTACCCGCCAAGAATGGCCTGTGAAACTGAGGTTGTGACCCGGATGTGGTCAAGCCCGGCGGCGATTAGAGCCGAACGAACGTTCTCCATTGCCGGGACGAGGTTCTGGGTGGCGCTACCGTCGACCTCGTTGCCGACGCAGACACACTTGAAGGAGACCGTGGGGTACGCCTCGATGTTGTTGCGAACCCAGGACGCGGCTGCGGCGGGGCTGGCAGCGAGGTTGGATAGCACGTCGTTGGGGGCTCCGACGACCACGCCGATGCCGGTTCCGCCAACGGCTTGCAGAGCAGCCTGGTCCGGCGCGTACAGCCGCATATTTGCGATGCCGTTCGATTTGTACATGTCAACGACGGTGCTCGGCGACGGCAGGTTGTCGCCACTCATGCCGTAGGACACGCCGATCGACTGCACGCCTGCACGGTAATACATATATTTATTAGTTATAAAAATCTAGTGACACTTAAATAACCGCAGGAATATAACGAATTATCATCGTCCATGACAAATTTCTACTACTGGCTTGAATTACAACGAGAAGAAATACAACAAGATGATCATGCATAGAACAAGGGTGGTTTTCACTTGGAGAAACCGTATCCAAAGTGTTTGCTATTCAGTACAACAACAGTAATGTTTGTCATATGAAATGAGCAGTAAAAAGGACACGTTTTCGGTTTTACCTGCAGCCCAAGTTTCATAATCATTTTAAGAACGCTTATTAGCTAGTACTCAACTCTTTCGAGTGAATATGCATGTGCATTTGTCACACAGATATCCTGTTGAACTATACACATATATATATATATATGTTCAGTCATTACAGATGATTTGTACTGTGTCTGACATGATTAAATTGAACATCGCTGATGATGATAGAGAGAGGCGAGACTGTATATTTCTGCTCTTAGTTGAGGACACACGACATGCCTCACTAAACTCTTAGTTTAGTTTTGATTTATAATAGACATGTTTCTTCTCAAGCAATTATCCTATTGTGCTGCGCATATACAAAAATATGACCTTGTTTGTGTGCGTGCGCGCGCGTGTTTTAGAGAGAGAAAGAGAGACTCACTTTTGGGAAAACATGCAAAGACCCCGAGGAGCAATGTCGTGGCCAACATGGAGGCTACCCCTTGCCTTGCCATTTTTCTTCCTCCTCAGACCTCAGTCCTTCCCTCTCTTCAAGGTTACGTACTATCTTATCGCTAAGCTCTAACGTCTCCCAGAAACTCTGCCTTTTCCTTTGCTGAAACGACCCCTGCATGCAGCACCTTATATAGAGTTCTGTGACTTCTGTCCAATTGGCCAAATAAACGTCTCCAGCATCGAGATGAATGTTACCCCTTCCAATTGACGAGCCAGCAGACGCCATGTCGTTTGACAAGAGAGAGAAGCTTTAAGGCCAAGATGAGTCAGGATGTAACACGCCGTGTCGGTGCTGCGTCTCATATTCTGTATGCAAATGGTTACACGTGTGATAACTATAAATTGCCACTTTCACAAGTTTATTTGACATAGCACATGTTTTAAGATGGTAATTATCTTGTCAGAGTTTCTGATATAAATTTGTGAATTTAACTAGAAAAATGTCAGGAAATGTTTCTAGCATTGCAAACAAAGAAATGACGGAAGTCACTAATAACTAATTTATCTACCCTCGATTAACCTGTGAGGTAATCTTACTGGATATATGTTGTCAGGAATGTCAAAATAATTAAAATATATTGAACTTTACATGCAGATATATCTAGAGGAAGATTAATTAACAAATACTCTTTGCATATGGAACAGAATTGACATATTTTCTTTTGCTAACACGTGGCAGTCACATTTTAGATAGGGACAATTAACCACGCTCGATTGAAGTGCCATAACTCGCTGCTATTAGCTTAAAGAGCACAGAGATAAAGGGACAACTAATCTTATTCGATTGAAATGCCATGCTCGCTGCCAATCATAATGACTCCATCTCACCAACTGGTTGATCTTTCCTGTCATCGTCCTGCTGATTCTCTCTGTTCTCGTGATAGTTTGTGTCTGAGGATAAAATAGACCAAAAAAAAGTGATAGTTTGTGTCTGAGGATAATAAATTTATTAATATTTGTGGAAATAAAATAAAGGTCGGCTCCAAGTTAAAAATAAATAAATAATGTAACATGGTCTCACTCCTCCTGGCACACAGTTATTAAGATTTAGAGTTTCCCAGAGGTCGTTCTCTAAGAAAACTGCATTTGGAAAACTTTCCCAAACTAGATTTCAACTTTTCACGATTTTCATGATTTCAACACATTTTCAACATCTATAAATTCCGTCACAACAGTTGAACATAAACATAGAGTATAATAGAAATGTCAGTGGGTGTTTAAAAACAACATTATTACCATGAGAAGTTTATGTCCATCACACACTAAAGAAACTGTTCATCACCAATTAGACATGTGTTAACATGCATGTTATGTTACGAAAACAATTGATGCCTCTCCCACTAACAAAAAACCATCTAGAGAGCTAGCCTATGAACCTCCTTTGTCAAAGAACATGCCATCTCTCGGTGCTCATGTCATTTTCAGTACTTTTGTTGCTGAGCACGCTTGAAGTTACCTCAATGTGAGAATTGTAATGAATACATGAAAAAAGAGAGTTAGAAGTGAAAACAAAACAAAATCAAATATGAATATATCGACAGGTTATTGTGGTTAGTTTTGTACCACCCTATTGTCCTTTGCCTTTTGAAACTCTCACACATAATGTCTACAGTGTATTGTTTCAAAATCTTCTTGTGGGATTAAAAAAAAATCTTCATGTGGCCTTGAGCTGTTCCTGTTCAAATACAACATTATCTGAATGGAGAAACTTGAGGAAAGAGCCCATATATCTACAGGTCATGCTTTCTACTTATTAATACAAATCAGGATCCCCCGGGGTCTTTCAAAAAAAAATCTACAGGTCATGTATATTTATTAGCTAGAGGCATGAAAAATGTCTTTTATAGTGCAACTGTGCCAAATGAGGAGGCAAATGGGAAGTTAATAATTCATCAATCATTTAGAGATGCTCTTGATCCCTGTAAAACATGTGGTAAAAATATTGACCTATGTGAGCTTCATGACCATTAGATCTCCAAGGTATCAATGTTCTGGTGATTGATGACATCTATGAAATTTGGCTAATATCTCCTCGAGCATTGTGCACGTGCAGGATTCATCAGTCTCTATTCTATAATCCTATTGATGATGGTTGCCTATGCGATTGATGATGACCACAAGCATGGAGGCTTAAAGAGTTTCATGGAGTCCTAGGTTTGATGGAGATTGATCAAGGCTAATTAAGGACAATCTAGGCTCAAGTATGTTGGATCACTTGGCTAGTTGTTAGGGCTTGATTTCATATAAAAAATTGGACTATCAAGCGGATGTAGGTCATATCTCTTAGGTCATGCTAGTTGGTGATGTATATGGTTGCTCGATGAAATCACATGGTAATGGATGAAAGTGGAGAGGCCATGGAACTATTGGAAGAAGGCAGGAAAATGAAGTCAAGGAGGGGACGAGAAGTTTTTAGCTTCAAGGAAGAGACCAGATAGTCAGGTGGTAGAGATTAAACTATACGATATGTATTGAAAATGTCTATGATGATTCACGAGGCAAGGAGAAGTTGTCTGTAGGATCAGTGAGACATACATGACTGTCTGGTGTGAAGACCGGACAATACGACCTCTAGAGGAGACAACAGAACACAAAGAGGAGCTTTTTGTTTGGATCAAGGGAGATGAAGATAGGACTGTCCAGTGTGCAGACCAGACAGTACGATTTCTATGGAGAAGAAAGTTCCATAAAGTTTTGTAGAGAAAACTGGTTCTGGAACTGTACGAGGATGAAGAGACAAAAATATTCGGTGTGAACACCAGACTATGTCATGAGTATTGAAGAAGCAGAGTAGAGAGCAGAGGCTTATGAAGTTGGTCTTCAATGCAGACCTGACGGTTTGGTATCTGTATGGTCTCTTGGTCTAGAAAGTTGTTTCATGGAGCAACGACTTCTTGGTGGCTGAAAGCCTATTTTAAAGTCGTTGTTGGGGTCTTAGCGACCACTCTTGGCCATTTTTAGGGTTGGGGAAAATCATAGACTGCCAAGGAAAGACGAAGAGAGCACTTGGAGAAGATTGCATATCTTGTAGTGCTAGAGAGAAGAGTAATTTGAGCATTCATACACATCTAAGGCAAGGGTGTCTTTGATAGTGTGTCTTAGGTTGTTACTCTTTTCTATGGTGAGACCTAGACTGATTAGTTGTCAATGATCGAGCCTATTGTCATATGATCATGAAGGCCGTCAAAAGTTTATACACAGTTTGATCAATCTCGCCGTTAGAAAGATCATATCTAGATAGTGCTCATGTCTTAACTCATGGAGTGAAGCATGTCCTTGGGGGAGAGAACTTTATGTTGGACAGTGAAGATGACCTGTGACCTTGCTTGGGGGAGAGCAAGTGGTGCTCATAGATTTGGACATCGTCATCGCACAACGGGAGGGATCTGGACTCCAATGGGAGTGATTCAACGAGGAGTAGGAGAAGGCTCCATCCTTCCAAGACCTCGGAAAAAATCATGAGTATTTATTGGCCCTTCCTTTTACTATTTCACAATTGTGCGCTATAGCTGATGGGTTGAGTTATGGTTTGCACAGGCTAGTGTGACCTAGCTTCCACTATGCAAGCATCGTGACATGAGTACTAGCATGTGTAAGGTCTTAGTCTACTAGCATTGTGATCAATTCAGCCCTCTCCACCCAATCTCGGTACGCCTTGGATCCTTTCAACCTATGGTTGGGCGTGGTAATAGAGGGGGAAGGATCCTTGTTGTGTCAAACAAAACAATTGAAAATGCAAGTAAAATACATATTAAAATGAAAAATAAGTACAAGTAGTGAATTCTTTAATTTATTCAACAATAATGATTAAATGATTGGATAGAAGATATGTCGGTGTTATTTGTATCTTTTGGTATAGTGTTGCTTTGTACTTTAACTATCACCTATAAGTGTTGTCGTCATGACATATCTATTCTCCATTGTCTTTCTTTATTTCCGAGTGCTCTACCCCTCATCCTCTTTATCTCCATTACTCTAATGCTAGCTATATATGGAGGTATGGTCATTCTTGGAGTGCCGTCATGTAAAGCTTGTCCATGGGTACTTTGATTCTCCAGATCGAAGCCCATTTGGTTGTTGGTCCCTATATCTTGAGTTATTCAAGCTTGGTGATGCCTATTGAAAATCTACTGCTCATACCCCTTCAACCTCTCTCTTTGGAGATGGTTTTCTTCCCATCTATGATACAGCACCTCGACAAAGTCTTAGATCATATGAACTGGCTTATTTCTACATGGAAAGAGGCATGCTCATATGGTGAGATCATGAAAGATTGGTTATCTATGCTTTCCTATCACGGATGGTTCTGCGGCATCATTGGTTTTGTCCTCTAATGTCAGTTTCGAGCTTTCCATCTGGGCCTGAATGTAGTCACTATTTTTCTATGTACTTTATTCTTGTTAGAATACTTTAGTATAGTATTTGGATTTTGTAAGAATGGATGATTCACAGCTATAGAGGCAGTGTTATGGTTCAACCTACTGGTGCCCTTATGGGTGTGAAATACAGCATGATGCAGATATAAAATGAACCCACCTTTAAATGGGCATGATGCCAGGAAATATAGGCTTCTGGGCCACCTCAAGAAGTCATTCTTCAGCAACAAGTTCATTTATGATCGATAACCTTAGCTAATGTTATTTGTCTCTGTATGCAATGTAATGAATGTGACTCAACATTCAGGAAACTTCAAATTGAGAGTGCTTGACAGAGTTGGTTTCATCTTGTTAATAATACATTTGCACTTGCGGTAAAAAAAATGTGCGAACGATATAATTACTTCTTGTAGATATATGCAGTAAGTGGTCCCACCGTTCCAGATTTCTTGTCGTTGCAAACAAGGGTTTTGTGCTGATCGGAGGCTAGATGATTTGGTCGGAACGTCATGAAAAACGTTAACGGAACAAAGGCAGTATATGTTACACATCCAAGAAATAATCAATCATAACAATATGAATCATAAGTTGGACACATCAGTCATAACATATCATTGACAGCTCAACATCAAGAAGTTAGGAGGGTGACAAGATATCACATGAAAATAACAGCAGGTGCTAGAGGATAATTTATCGATAATATAAAACAATGACCTGACGATAGTGGGCACCTATTTTTTTTTTATGTTCAGGCACGTTTTAAAATTTAATGTCTATGAAAGATCAGACTCACATATGGGTAGAAAGAAAAACAATTATGACCATATATAAGCACCAACGTTAACAGATGACAAAGACATAAAAATAGCGCGCGCATGCAGACCGCTTTATCAATTAATTTGCAATTTGAAAGAATACATCAAATCCAAGAAAATTATTCATCAAGCACCAGTTGTCTTGGACCACGCATGGTCACGATAATACATACTCTCCCGGTACGCGTGAGTGTACGCATGCTGCATACGGAAACGTACTCATGGACGTCGTCACGGCATACACGGTGGGGGACGATGAGAGGAATGCTTCAGTTGATGCTGATGGGGTAGACGCGCTTCATGTTAGGGTAGAAGAGCCCCCAGTTCTGCTCCACGCCGCTCTCCTTGAGGTTCTCGTTGAACATTGAGAAGAGGTAAGTCTCGATCGCCCCGGGGTGCCTCGGCGTGCCACTGCCCACATGGTTGATCAGGTTCTGGTTGTAGATGGCCGCGTTCTCCGGCGACGCCGCGACGCCGCCGCCGGACGGCCACCCGCTCTCGGCCACGACGAGCGGCACGCCGGAGCCGCCGTGCTTGCCCATCGCCTCGTAGAAGGAGTCGACCGTCGCGTCGAAGAGGTTCTGGTACCCGTAGGTGCCGTCCTGCAGGACGGTGTCGGGAGCCGTGAAGAGCGCGTAGCTAAGGTCCATGGCAGACGGGTTGGTGGCGTAGGTGAAGTAGGGATACACGCTGGCCATGAGCGGGGCACCCGTGCGTGCCAGGAATTTCAGCACCGGGCCCATGAACGCCTGCGCGTCGCTGGTGAACTCGGCTTCGGAAGGTGGCTTGTACCCGCCCAGAATGGCCTGAGATACCGAAGTGGTGACCCGGATGTTGTCAAGCCCGGCTGCGATCAGCGCCGCGCGAACGTTCTCCATTGCCGGGACGAGGTTCTGCGTGGCGCTGCCGTCGACCTCGTTGCCTACGCACACGCATTTGAAGGAGACGGTTGGGTACGCCAAGATGTTGTTGCGAACCCAGGATGCGGCGGCGGCGGGGCTGGCGGCCAGGTTGGACAGAACGTCGTTGGGCGCGCCGACCACGACGCCGATACCCGTGCCGCCAACGGCTTGCAGAGCAGCTTGGTCCGGGGCGTATAAACGCATGTCGGCGATGCCGTTGGATTTGTACATGTCGATGACGGTGCTCGGCGGTGGAAGGTTGTCGCCGCTCATGCCGTAGGACACTCCGATCGACTCCACAGCTGCAATTAATTAACAACCAGGCACACTTAATCACAGCAAAATGAATAGTTCATCAAGATGATTTTCTGGTTTACCTTTTTACCATCAACTACTAGAGAAGAAATATTTTTTTTTTACCATGTAGGCATGTATGAACTACAACGAGAGAAGAAAGTGAAAGAAAAAGAGAAAACTCTTCATAATATATAAATGACTGCCAGACTATGGCTAGTCGTTGTGATTGGATTCCATTCCATATATATATATATATATATATATATATATATATATATATATATGTTAGAAACCCCTCATTTAGACTTATTGCAAAATTCACTAAAATCTGAAATTCATTTTAACGTGTTCTCTTTTGTTGACAGAGGCGTATAAGAGAACTGTAGTGCCAGTTGTTTTTGCATTATTTGGATATGCCAGCCACTAAAATGTTATAGGTAAAGTGCATGGCGGCGAGAGAGGATCTTGAGGCACAAGACAGAAGGACCTTAGATTGAGGTAGAAAGCTAGCATAGGATAGGTAGGCACTGATGCTGTGAGAAGAATGTGGAGACCGGAGAACGAAGAGGTAGAAAAGGGTTGCGAGCCGCACTTCTTCGGATGTGCACCCTTCACCCGTGCCTGATGTTACATGCATGAAACTTTTGGTCATAACTATAATTCTAGGATTAGTTGCATGTGCTTTTCTTCTTGCTTTTGACCAAAAGTATCTATGAATTTGATCAACTTCAACACCATGATATATATTTATATTTTATCATGAAAATACTTTCATAATATAAACTTTGCAAATGATTAGAAGTTGAGTGAATTCATATAAATTATTGATCAATGCAGGTAAGAAAAAAGGCGGTCCATTAATCCTAGGAGTAGATTTATTTCGGGATGGAGGTGGTAATTGATTCGGGGATAGTGCTTGCTAGCTTTATTTTGGCCAAGCTTGGACGTGTGCTACAAGTGTATCAGCACAAGATGCATGGTTAACACAATAAACTAGCTAGTTCTGTCAACCATTGTATAGCTGGTTAAGCCACTCAGCACATATCTAACCATGATACCATACATGTCCTCATATAGATACCATACACGTCCTCATATAGCACTACAAGAGTATAAAAACATTTATCGTCAGTTTTGTTGCTAGTGGGCAAAAATTTGTAGAATAACTAGTTAGTAATATTGCAAATTGTGGCTAATGACTTTGTTGGAAAAATAGTAAAACTGTCAGGAATAATATGAATTTATATACTAGAAAAAGTGTTGGGCACTAGTTACGAATATTAAAGAATAATGGAACTGTTGCCCACCTAGTGAAAACTGTCCGTGAAGATTCAAATTCTTGTAAATGTAGAGCAAAGATGAAATTAATTAATTAATTAATTAATTAAGGGCTTAGACATGACTACTGCAAAGAGCATTGAGTTGCGTGGATGACGAAAAGGCCAGGTACCTCACATCGAGAGGAAGATAGAAAGAGGTCGGTTAGTATCCCTATAAATGTGGTTACGTTAAAACCCCTGACTAGTCATGCCATGTGCAACTGCTTCTTCTGAAGAAATGTGTCATGCATTAACGAAACGAACATATAAGATACCTAATCAGAGAGAGAGAGAGAGAGAGAGAGAGAGAGAGAGAGAGTCACTTTGGGGGACGGATGCAAAGACCCCGAAGAGAATTGTAGCGAACATGGAGGCAACACCTCGACTTGCCATTCTCTCTAAAACACTCCTTGACTCCTGGTCCCGAAATAATGCTAATAAATCACCAAAACTCTCAGTTTGTATCTTTAATGTGTCGAAAACCAGTGCCTGCAGCCTCCTTATATAGAGAGATAGAAGAAAAGATCGTCCAAATGTAACTTGGCCGAGAACGTCTCCCCAGCACCGACACTAATATTGCATCTTCAAATTGACGAGCCAATAACCGGCAGCCGTTGCAGTGTCCCACAGTGGCTAGCAGTCAGTACTTAGTAGTCACAACTTGTGACAAGGGATCCACAGAAAAACCGATTTAAAAAAAATATTTAAAATAAAAGATAGAAAATGTTATTACGTCAACACCAGGGAGGCCGCACGCACGTTGTTGCTCCCTTTCTATTTTTGCATGTCAAACGAGTCTGAGAAATATTCGTACATGTGATCAGATTGATTAGAGTTAAATTATACATACTTGCTTAAGTAAGTTCCTCTTAGACAACACATCTCTATGCTTCAATTTCAAAAGATGAAAGGAACATCTGGAACATAATGTTTCTAGGAGGTTGCATTGCACACAAGTGCAAAAATGAACCAGACAAAGTTATAGGAGGTCCTATTAATTATTTTAAGGAATTTTACTGTTTAAAATATATTGACCAATAGTTTTGACAAACTATTGGTCAGCAGTATGAGGGTAGTTTCATAATTGCACCATTAATAAATAATTTTACGCTTATTTTTATAATAAAAATCTAACCCTACCGAATCATGAAAATGTCAATTGATCTTTAAAAAAGTAAAACATCAATTATTAATCATATTACTAATTTTATTTATTTATGATAATATAAAATAATAATTATAAATCTAGCATTAATATTTTTCCCAAGATTACCCTAAAATTGATAAACTACTGGCCATTAGTTATTTTAGATTATTAAATCTAAATCATGGGATCAAATTGATTAACCACTAGTCAATATTTTGAACAATAAAACTAATTATTTTATATGAACTCAAAATAATAGAAGGTAATCTAATCCTCAGATGTAGAAGGAGTAATGTTACTTTACATGCTGCCATAAGAGAGAATCATATATTTGTTTTTACAAAACACAGATAAAGAGAAAATTATATAACTCTTCGGCACATACTATTACATTGTTGGAAATAAACTTGGAGTAGAAGTGTAGAACTCTTGGTCACCATTACACTCTTTTGCTAAAACGTGGTCACAACAGTTTGGAAAGGGGCAATTAATCGCATCCGAATGGAATGCCATAACTTGTTGCTAGTTGAAAGCACAATATCGAGTTAAAGGGACAATTGAGCTTATCCGATTGAAATGCCATACCTCACGGCCATCTTAAAGCACAAGCTCTAGGTAATAAAATGACAATTAATCACATTATTCAATTGAAATGCCCTAGCTCGCGGCCATCATGTAATGCAAACTATGGAGAGATAAGATATATCCGCGGATAGAACCTAGATGTCTGTATGTATCAAAAACATGAAATCCTTTGAGTTATTGGTTGCCTTGTTCTAATTGCTTATGTGGATGTCATGCCTCCTTAACAAGTGGTATATCCCTGTCTTGATTGTTTTGGTGCGATACATGTCCTATCAGTACACAGTTGCAGGAAACAAGTAGCATATTCCTATCATGGAATCTAGTCACTTAGAAGAGAGAAGCGGGGCACGTCTCTGTTCCCCATCGCACCACGGCGATAGGGGTTCATTCGGCGTTTCCGGCCTTTCGACATGTCCGCCACCTGCGACTTTTCTAGGGCACCTTGACCGGCGCACTAAAGTCTATGTTTTCCTTGTCTTTGAGCAGAAGGTTTAATTATATTAGACACGAACTAGCACAATACCAGCAACTTCTCTACTTCTTAATTGAAAAGGTAAGTACATCTCTTCAACCCTAACCCTGCCCTCTGCCCTGGTTAATTTGCCCCTGCCTCATGTAGAATTCAATTCACGTTCCCATGGTTTTGTCGTTGTTTACTTGGAAGAATTTTTACTATAGATCTAAATAATTACACACCGTTCATTAACCTTATCCGACGGTTTAGATTTAAATTATGATACCTTCTCGATCCACGAGTATCATAAGTATCATATAGAAATATCATAAGTATTATAAGAATAATATAGAAATTACATACCTATCATAAACTTGTGATATTTATATTTTTTAAGATGAAACAAATGTCACGTGTTTACTCTCATATCGTTTCATTCTGCGGAGGAATTAACTTCTATATTACCAAGTAATTATAGTTAATGCTATCTCAAATGAACGGTTAAATCAAAATCGTGATACTTCAGTTTCATATATATCATTGTCTGCTGTAAAGATGCTCTTATTTGGAGTCTGATCGTTACATTCACCGTTAGTAATCCTGTTTAACTTGGATACCGATGTTGATGCAAAGATGCATCGTAGGAGTTACACAACAGCCATCTTGTCCCGTCCAAATCTCTGCTCCCCCATCGTCCTCTTGAGTCGTTGAGAAATCTCGTGCTGAGTGCTGGCCACAATCCACGCCGGACGCCATCGTCGCGCCACAGGCCGCACTCTGGCCGACGGCGAACCAAGACCTCACGGCGCTGCGTGGCGCGTGACTCATAAGAGCGTGGCGCAGGTTTGATCACGGCATGTCATGGACGGGCGTGGCGTGCGGCTGGCAAGGGAACGGCACTGGTGCGTGAGACACGGCGTCTGTACGGACAGCTGCAGGTCACGGCAACTCAGGCAACGTCGGCGCTGCACACGGTCTCTTCTGCTCTCCGTATTCACATTTACACAACCGCCATCTTTAATAATATAATCTAACTATTATTATTTGAGAACTTTTTAATGACCATAGTAAAAATATTAACCTTTAATCGTTTTACTATTATAAGTTGAGAGAATTTTGCCCCTAGCAATGTACGGACATTAAGTTATATACAAGCAAATACATTTTTTTCTAAAATACGTAGGAGAACTACGTATCCTTTTATTAAGAAAGAAGAAGGTTGATGACCAGTACAACGCGATGCACTACTAGGTGCTCGCTGACAACCGAGCAAGATTTATAATAACGCACATATCTGCAGGCTATCAACTTTTGTCTACATATCCCTACTCTCACGATACTAAACTACCTAGGGCTTTTACGCCAACGGCCATCCATAGTTTTGCCTTGGCTTTGATGCTCTCTACGATGGTCATTGGTCTTGCAACATTGTTGTTGAATACCTTGTCATTGCACGCCTTCCAAATCTGCGACCCTGTGAGCAAGAAAAGTGAGACCAGACCTTTGCGTGTCTGTTTGGGCAGAACACAAGCAAATACATGTAAGTCATTTATAATATAAAAGAATTAAAAATTGCATTATATGTTTTCTAAAGCTCTTAGCAACTTATGGGCATTTGGCTAATTAATAAGTAACAATGTTCAATTAATAAGTAACAATGTTCAGTGTACAAGACTCCACGCAACGCATCTGCCTCAGCGTGCTAGCCGTGTGGAAAATACTGTTGTGAATATGGCGATCACCAATCACCATGGGACCCATGTATTACTGCTGTGTGATGATATATGAAGAGAATGACGGCCGGATCAAATGATCGGCGGCGAAACAAGGGCGCTGCCCCCGGCGGAGATTGACCTCCCCGGGGGCGCGTAATGCGGAAGCTAGTGACGGCTAGGGTTAGGGAGGGTGGGCAACGGAAGAAAGAATCTATTTGGTTCTATATCATATGAGAGAATAGATTGAGAAATAATATAATAAAATATATTGTAATGAGTCTCTCGACCGGTATATATGAGAGTATATGACTTGGAGGGCAAGACACATCCGAAGATACATATTACAGTCTATGATATATAATCTAAACTACCAAATATACTCTAACAGTGAAGATCACAAATATTGTCGTGAGCTGGGGCTTGACTGTTTCAGCTTTCTACAGCTGCGGCTGCGGGCAGATCCTGCAGTGGTCACCAATGTGGTATGCAGCCGCTAGGAAGTCATATGGTACTTCCAAAATACATATCACATTTTCTCATGTCATAAATAATAAATATTAATAATCCTCTTCTAAATCACAGCAGGTGAAGAAAATGTTCTAGTTCTTTTCATGCACCACCACTTAGGGAAGGTCTTATGAAAATAGAAACTCTCAAAAAAGACAATTCCTAATAAATAAGGTCATGTTTGGATCTCTCCATTTTTTAAGAAACCAACTTTTAGAAACAGGAGGGACTTCAAACATGCCAGTTTTTCACCAGTTTCTAAAAACTGATTTATGAATTTTTAAGAAACCCATAATCTAGATTAGAGCAACTAATACCAGTTTTTATTTAGCTAATGACCCACTGTCCTCATTATTTTTTGGAAAATTACGGCATATGCCACCGCCTCCCTCCATGGCTCATGAACGGAAGCACTCGCCCGCTCGGTCCTTCTTCCCCAACTACACGCCTCCTGCCCAATCTGCGCCGCCTTTCCACTGAACCCTCCCCGACCTCTTCCCTAGCAACTAGGCGTCGGAGATGGACTCCCAGGGGGATGGCGACGACCTGGAGGATCTGTACTCCTAGGAGACCCCCCCCCCCACCCCCGTCCTAGGCGCAATTGGAACCAAGAGTTCTTCAGCCAATCCTCAAATTTTGACCCTACCTCCTCGGCCGGTGGTAATGGTGGTCTTCTTGGTCACGGATCCGGTGTTGGGCATGGATTGGACCCCAATTTCGAGGACGTTGATCCGACCGAAGGCTTCAGGTCTTACATGGACATCCTTCAGTCTTCATCGATCCCGGTTTCTATGAGTACCAGTAACATGAAAAGGGGTACTAGCAGCACTGCAACTCTTACTAGTCCTAGGAAAAGAATTAGCAAGAATGAGCAGAAGATTTGGCGCCTAAAATGGATGGCGGGGGCACAATTTTGTAGCTAGTTTCAATTTTAAAAAATGGAAGTGCAGACAAGTCATTAATCAACAAAAAGCTGGTTTCTAGTTTCTTAGAAACTAGGATCCAAACAACCCCATGTAGTTTTTTTTTATAAACCAGTTTCTTAAAAATTAATAGGGATCCAAACAAAGCCTAAGGGTGTGACAGTACCACACATGAGACATGACCATATGCCGGTCCAAAGGATTAGAAGAACTATTTGGCAAGGGTCCATATATTGTGGGGACTCGCAATACAATGGAGAGGTTAGAAGTGTTGCATATGCATATAAAACTTACACTACAAGAGGACACCATGGTGCATCAATCAGTCCACAAGTCCACAACACAGCTCATCATCAAAATTATTCTTTCTATTTTCACCAGTAGAACAGTCAGCAGTAGTATTTGGGCAAATACAGGACCATACAAGTATACTATCTACGTTATACTTTTGAACATTAATAGTAGAGATTGTGAATAAAAGAAATAAATTTGACTTGAAGAAGGTGCCTCTGAAGTTGCACGTCATTAACTGCAGTTGTAACATCAAGCTCACGTGTTGGGTCTTCCATAACGCTGTCCACACAGTCCATAAATCACAATCCAAATATCCAGTGACAACACAACAAACCAAATATTAGAAACAAACGTGTCAAAGCTAGATATGTGGAAAATGGAAATGGCACTGTTTTCAAGGTTAAGTTAGTGCAACACGCCCTAGAATGAATAACAACTGTAGATGATCGTGGAAACAAATTGCCACACCATAATTTACTAGTGTTGTGCAAACGAGATGGCGGGCAGTCACATGCTAAGTCATGAAATTGTGTAAAGGCCACATCATAAAAAGCCATGTATTTTTCATAAGATTATGAACAGGATTGTACTATAGCAGGTTGCTTAATTAATTATAAGATGGATAATAGCACATAAAAAAATCTTTTTTATCTAATCTTTTCCTTTTAGATCAAGGGTAACAAATACAAAATCCTAACACAGGTGTACAAAGAAAATTATATCAGTGAATTCTGCTTTGTAGAGATCTAGAGCCGTGCAAATATGCATGTCATCTTACTAGTTATCTTTATATTGAAGGTCAAAATGAGCCTCCAGGTTCAAAAAATGAGAAGATATGGATCTTTGGGTTTTTATAAAAAAATTAATAGTCTAAATGAAACCAAATGGTGCATGTTGGACTGTAATTCATTAACATACTAGAACATTCCTATTGCTTAAAAAATAATAATAAGACTAGAACATGTTCCATATTATCTCTCTTGATCCGATCAGATTCATGATCACGCACACTACTTCTAATCAGTACAATATAGATGCCCCACTAGTTTGAGGCGAACGACAATCAGGGTCACACACGGTTGAGTTTTTCCAGCACTCCTCTTTCGTGTCAAAACAATTTTGAGACGTTGTACAGCAGTAGATGGGAGGATCCTTGATACTTGGTATGAAGCAAAATATCAGTTTCAGCTTGCTTCCATCGTCTGACGAGTTGACTGCAGTAGCATAAGTACTCGTGTTGCTGCCAAGATTATTGAGATAGATCCTTCCTGCTGCACCATCTGCCTCGGGTGGCGGCTGAGGATTACCTATATATATATATAATAAATAAATATATTGCATTTGTAAATGCATTATTCAATGCGTGCAGATTATATTTGCCATGAATTAGTGAAAAACGACCGTAGATATTCAGAATGATATACTGGAGGCGGAAGAAGGATACTTACACCGTGGTGCCACAGCGAGCAGACATCCAAAGAGCAGCGAGGACACGATGTTCATCGTTGTCCATTCTTTTGCTTGCTACAACTGTAAACGACAGAGTATGTTTGGTACTTCGATTGAAAGCAAGAGGCCTCCTGGTTCATTGACACAGCAATATAATATAGCGGGGGTACCACCATATACAGATGGTAATAA
Source organism: Eleusine indica (assembly GCA_030378355.1). NCBI lineage: Eukaryota > Viridiplantae > Streptophyta > Magnoliopsida > Poales > Poaceae > Eleusine > Eleusine indica. The sequence continues at coordinate 60,348,190 of CM059494.1, forward strand.
TACCAAAAATAAACTAATAGCACTTTATGCAGAGAAGGTATACCGTATGTCCGTATATAATTGAAATAATTATTTTACATGTAAATAAATTCGGATTTCCATATGCTAATATAGTCGTATTTGAAAGATTACCTATTTATGGATACTTGAACACGTTGAGAGGTACTACATATTTTGGAGATCACAGTCAAAGATTGCACGAGTTTGTAGGAGGTAATGCGATTGCTGATCTTTGCCACAAGGAAATAGATATGGTGCCGAAAAAAACATTACCATTTTCTTCCGCCTGTTTTTTTATACACCGAAAAAAAAACTTTCCGCAACAAAACCCACCCTAGTTACGGAACGGGACGGTGCTTCTATTGGTTCGCGTTTCTATTTGGGCCCAGCCTAATTGAAATTGGGGATTCCTTGCATGGGAAAGAAATAAACCAAAAAGACGACGAAGGTTTGAGAAATTCTTGGGAACTACACATGCACGGCATAAAGATCAAGCGATGCTGGCTGTGCAGCCGCCAGCGGGGAACGATCGGAGAATTGAGGAACAAACAAGTAACTGTTTGTTTCCTTGCACTAAACTTTAGTACTAACATTTTAGCCTAATATATTAGCTCTCAGATCATGGAACATGTGTGTTAAAATTTATAGTCTAAGGCCTCCTTTGGGAGCAGAGGGCCACCTGCCCGGGGAAGCTAAGCCCGACGGGTCAATTCCCTGCACGCTGCTCTCCCGGGGTGCGCCTTCCCCTCCGTGGAAGTGTTCCCCTGCCAATGTTTAGGAAGGGCGGGGTAATAATCCCACGAAAAATTCAGAAAAAATAAAAATAAAATCGTTAAATTCGAACAAATACAAAACACACTTTGAGAATGTTAGAAAAAATAGGAACAACACACGAAAATTCAGAAAATTCATAAAAAGCCCCACAAATTCAGGAAAAATCGAAAGCCTGCTTAAAATTTTCAGAATAATTATCTATACATTATAAAATCATTGTCCAACAGCTAGATCATGTGCTAGCACTAATAAAACTTTTTTCTGCATACCAAAATCATTGTTCAACAGCTAAATCATGTGTGAGCATCATAGTACTACAAAATTATCCTCCAGTAGCTTACACAAATAAAAGTTCTATTACAACAACAGTAAAGTAGCATGTTGTTGTATTTATCCTTTCTACTACACAAATACACTATTTTATCATCTCATCTGCACGAGCTCCGAACCCTAGCTACAGTCTCATATTGGACACAGTTACAGATCCCACCAGAACCTTTGCAATGACTACAGTTTCATGTTGGACAGAGTTAATAATTCCAGCACAACCTCAAATTACACAAAAATATGATTAACTATAATCTCCTACCACTATGCATAAAATGCCATTTATAGTGTCTACTCTGATCATGAGAACAGAACTGCAAACTTGAAGTAAAGGCACAAATCGGAAAGTGGCCTGTTCACAACTTCTTTGTTTCCTCCTCATCATATCTGAACATGGAATGAAAATAATGAGAGATGGTCCAAATGAACTATAATTTCTTTCAGCTGTGAAAATATAGATAACTCAAAAGTTGCACTTGTCCATGGCTGCAAATTTCTCATATTTGTCGTCCCTTTACACATTAATTTGCATCTCTGTAACATGACTACATGGGCATACATCTTAAATTAGATGTAAATATATCTTCTGCAATAATCTGACTATCTGAGTACATTTGGTCACTCATGAAGTTCATAGACTAAAGATTAACAAAGATAGATGTGACACCCCAGGTGTCACTTTAGCATACTAGGAAGTTAAGGGAGATAAATCAAAAAGAAATAACAAACTAAAAACTTAAATTTTGAATTTATATGAATTTGGATCAAATCTGACTTGAACTAGAGCTGCCAATTTACACATGTAAGTGACCCAATTAAATTTCATAATATTGATCCATGATTTTATCTCTTTGGTAAGTAGGCCAAATAAATCAAACTATGTCCAGAAACAGGGTTAATTTAAAATTTCAGATTTCAAATTTTCTAAGAAACCTGTGGACCAGATCATACTCTTAAATAAGATACAATATTTAGGAACAATACATAATTTTGGCTTGATTTAATAAAATCAAGAAGAGTCACTTTCAAAATTTTAATCAAACTTCAATTTTCTGAGCAGATTTCAGCCTTAGCAGCTAAGCAAATTGGAAATTTATTAACTCCCTCATAGTTTTACTTCCACAACGCCATCATAAATTTTAGCTACTAAAAACATTGATCTTCATATATGTGAACCCAATTTAATTTTGGACCTCACTTAATGCCCCAAATAGAATTTCCAAAGTGGCTAAATGTTAATGATTCCCAAGCAGGAAAAAAATTTCCCGTCTTTGTGGTCAGATTAGCATATTCAAAATTTAATACCTCGTAAATACTTTCACCTCTCTTTGTGCATGTCACTAAATTTTGACTACAAACCATGCTCTATAAATTTATGCAAAAATATTTAAATTTATACTTAATCTAATGCTCCAAAATTGTGGTTAACAACACCTTAACGCTATGGAATTCTAGAACTTTTTAACCCTATGGGTCCCGCCTGTCATAGACCCAGCTCACCCCTGCCCTGTTCGCCGCCCACCCCGCCGAGCCGCCAGTCGCCGCGTAGCCGTCGCTGACCGGTCGAATCCCTCCTGGTCAGCATCTTGGTCCGAATATCCCCCTCGGATGCCCTCATCCTCTCCCTCTCGCTCCCATTCTTCTCCTCCTACTCCTCTTTGGCTCTCTGCCCGAGCCAAGCCACCATGGCCGTCGAGCTCCTGCTCACGTCGCCCGGCCCCCTCAACACCTCCCAGCCCCGACTGAACCCACCCAGAGCCCTCGCCTCGCTCTCCTCCTCCACTCTGCGCCAGGGCTCCCCGTCCCCTGCGTCGGCGAGATCGGAATCGAGCTTTTGCTCTCGGCTGGTGGCCACCTGCCCTCCCTCAATTCTGGCCACCGTAGCGAGCTCCACCTCGATTCCCCCCCCCCTTCGGCTACCCTCCCGACCCTCCTCGCGTCCCTTTCAGCCTGCCCGGCTCGGGTTTGTCCCTAGCTGCCGCCGGAACGCCAATTGTCACCGCCATCGCACGCTCGGCCGCCGCCGCGAGCTGCCTCCCCGCGTCGTGCAGCGCTTCTGGTTAGCCTCCCCGATCGAATCTTCACGCCGCGTCGCCGCCGTCGGCCTCTGGTCTCGCTCACGCGAGACCGTGCCCTCCCTGGCCTGGCCGTCCCCGCTGAAGCCGCGCCACCGCAGCGCCGGGCGTCGCGCATGTGCGCTCGCGCCTGGACTGGCTGGCTGGCCGAGCCTGCTGGGCCAAGCCGCGGCCATGGGCCTTGCAGCTCCTGGGCCAGATCCGGCCCAGGTGGTCTTTTTCTCCCTGCGCCAGGCCTGATGTGCCAAGCCCTTTAGGCCCAATGACTAGGTAGTCCCTGTTTTTATTTTATGAGCAAAAAATCAAATGTTCTAACCTAAAAAATTAGTCCAAAAATAATTTCTTGAAATAAGAATATAGCAAATTAAGTTCTGGGCTCTTACCATTATTCTCTATCTTGATAAAATACTAAAACAGAGCAACCCTATAATCATTTGTGCATGCATATCATAAGTAAGAAAAATGGTGTTAACTTCATATATCAATACAGAAAAATATAACTAACATAAAATTTTAAATAAATAATTTTTGGACTCCTCTGGTTATGTACTGTTTTAACCAATTATTAAAGTCCACTGAAACTTCGTATTTATTTATGAGTGCATTTAATAAGCAAAAATACAAATGAAATCATAACTCTACAATAATGCATGTTAATTTCCCAATTCTTGCATGCATGTCCTTTGTGTTGCATGTAATTCCTAGATGACTTATTTTGATCATGTCATGTTATCAAAGTGAAAGTATGCATTTATCTTCGTACTATTTTAAATGCATGATTAGCAGCTTAAGCACTTAACCAATTAATTTGTGCTTGAACTTTAATTTTTCAATGAATGTTAACCATACTTGTCGATAGTAGGGTACTTAATTTAGTCTATTTAGTTGTTAATATTGATGCATTTGCATGATAGATTATTTACCTGATAGTTTAATTATAGGATATTTACATGATGTGTCAATCATGCTCAATCTAATTATGTCATGTTCGGGATGCCTAGTCACCTTTCCTATTAAATAATCTTGCTTATTGTGATGCTACACCCTCACATAATTAGTTTGACCATGTATGTTAGCAAAAGATTTATCAAGAAAATGATTCCATCTTTTCTTTTCTACCAAGTCCAATAAGCAAGATCATTGCAGTACCTTAGCATTGCTAGTATCACTTATTCACTGCTTGAGTTACTCGTAGCGTTGTTAGTGGCACTGCCTAACCAATCTCGCATGTCAAGGGAGGAAATATGTTTAGTAAAATAATTTAGCACTTAATGGTAACACTAAATAATTTCTCGCATGCATTATGTCATGGCATATATTTGTTCAAGAAGTGTCATGAATCATCTCCTATCCTTATTGCATTGCATTTCATCTAATAGGACTCAACTACGGGAACGTGGAGGTGGAGATAGTTCCGGGAAAGCCCAGAGCTGAAGCTAATCCTCTTGAGAGTGCTAACATTGATCTGAATCAAGGCAAGCCCCAGTGCACTCCTATGTATTAAAATTTTTATTTTGTATCACATGTACGCATGTCATGTATTGTGCACTATGTGTAGGAAATGATTGAAACCCTAGTTGCATGTAGGAAAGACAAATCCTATAGGTATGAGTATACTTGTTCAACCATTCGTTAGAACTTGCTATGCTTAATATGGAGTCATCAGTAGGAAAATCGAGTGGTATGGAGACTACTCGATATAGGATGGTTCGGGGATTTATCACTTGTACTCTCACATGACAAGGATGGATTAATTTGAGACTGAACGGGGAAGTGCATGTGTAGGTTGAGGTGACAAGGTTGGACCTTGTTTGCCATAGCCCCGTTTGTGTCGATTAAGAACCCCCTTCGAGTGTGGACCCGTGACCAAGTTTGAACAGAACTAAGTGCATGCTAATGATATGGGCACTAGTAAACCGATGTAGCTTGATTGTCATAGTAGTTGGACGGTCCCTCATCGCTCTTTGGTAACGATCATAAGTGCATGGTGGCATTTGGGTGGTATGAATGGTGGAAGGGTGCATGGTCTAACCACAGATACCGGGTATCGCGTGGAGGACATGTACTCGGGAGCGCGTGAAACCCGACCGACTCTATGGTGATCTCGTGAAAGGTTATTGTACGTGACTCTAGGAGTGTGCGTACGCCGTGTATTTGGGTTTCTTTTGCAGGATGTAAATCGATTCGAGTCGCCGTTGCTCGCAGTTATTGAGTACCACTTGTGAGATCGTTGCCACCTCGAATTACAAAGTGAAATGATAATGATGATATTGTATTTCTATAAATTGTATTTCAACTATGTTTGTTATAGTATAGCTGCACAATACTTATTTTATGCAAAAACCCTATTAACTTGGCTAAAACCTGAAAATAAGGATCAATTATTAGTGCTGTTTTTGCAATCATTCCAACAACCTCTGGTCAGCCCCCTGTATACTAGGTGTCGGCCTTAGCGTGCCATCTTGACGGGTAAGTCTTGCTGAGTATTAGTTGCTCAGGACTTTGCTCTATGTTGTTTTGTGCAGGTGTTATGCTTGATAATGAGGCACGTCTACGGGCTTGATGTGCTTCTACGGGCTTGATGTGCTTCATGATAGTATTCTAACATGAGATATATTGCTTCCGCTATTTACGTTACCGAGTTTTAAACTTTTCCACCTACTCAAATTTGAACCAAATATGTAACAATAATATTGTAACCTTGCACACTATATTTTTTTATGCTCATATGTGTGTACTATGGGACTCTTGCTTCGTCAAGGTGTCACCCGATGTTCGATCCTTCGACTAAGCCCCTCAGTCGTGGGGGCGGGGATGTCACAATAGAGAAAACTGAATAGGCTAAAGATTGAGAAAGATATAGAATGATGAGATACCATCTCTGGATAGTGTTTTTTTTTTTTTGAAAGGATCTCTGCTGGATAGTGTTCATGCATGATTAAAGAGCAAAACCCATATCAAATGTAGGTTATTTGCAATGCTCCAGACATAGAAATTTATCATTTGATTAATATAAGCAAAACTTCATTCCTGAATAACTGTATGCCTTTTCTAAAAAGATGGAGCACTAAAAGCAACCTCTTGAGATTATTGCTACTGCACTCAATAGAAAATATGGAACAACAGATCCACAAATTAACTCAGTATCAACCAAAATATGGGTTAATGCTAAATGTGAACCATTTTCATGTCATCAATCTCTTACCTCTACAATGATCATGATTCTAGACAGATCCTTATCTTTTGGAAATGCCAGTCTGACAATCTCATGATCCAGAAACACAATGCTTATGTAACATGGAAGCTAAGCCAGATCGGATTATAGAAAACTTATGGTATATAAATCTATCTAGGTGGCAAGCATTCAAACACCACATAGCTAGCCAGGTCGGTCAAAACACAGAGTCCCAGACAATTCATCAACTTAATTTTAGAGTCGATTGAGATAAAATGGGTAGCAAAGCTAGTTGATTCACTCACTATATCAGCAGTATGTACAACACTCGATCTATCAGTTACACCATATACTGCTACTAGTGGAGAAACACTCATCATCGATCAGTACTTCATCAGAAGTAGTTAAGCACGCCTAATTAATTGAGCACAGTACTAGATATTTGTGAGGATCAGCAGGCTTCTTCACGGACTAAGAACAAATTTCTCTACTAGGGAGGATAATGCTTGCTTACCTATCTCCTTTTTTATTTGAGCGATCTTACCTCTCTCCTCCTTAATAACTCCTACCAGGATGAGAACGAGGAGGCAGAGCAGGTCGCCCACTAGGAAGATGATGGCGACCAGGACGCTACTGATAATGATGCCGTCATCTCCTGGGTAGTAGGCGGCGAGGAGGAGCCACTAGATCCTGCCATACATGCAGTGGCCGGCAGTGGTGGTGGCCACCATGGCGTAGGCGACGACACGGTAGCGGTAGTCGGTGAGCAGCAGCGCTAGCACCATGGCGAGGTGTTCGGCAAGAGGAGAGGACTGAGAGGAGAGGCGATGATGGCACTAGGTCGAAGGAGGAGAGGCGGCAGCTTTGTAGGATCTGGCGAGGAGAGGAGGCGACAGTGGCGCGAGGTCAGGGGAGCGGATGCGGCTGCGCCGCTAGGTTAGGGGAGAGGAGGCAGCGGTGTCGCTTGTCAGAAGAGGAGAGGCCGCGGCTTCGCTCGTCGGGGGAGGAGAGGTGGCGGCGGCGTGATGAGCGAGGGGGAGAGGAGGCAAGCGAGCGAGCGAGGGTTTCGTTCCCTTGTCTTTAGACATGATTATTTCCATCCCGGGGAAATGGGCCAAACCCAGAGCAGGCCTTCCCCGGTTGATGGGCTTCCAAAGGCTGCGGGGGATGTCCTCGGGCCGTTTCCTGGGTGGGTGGCCTTTCCTAGGATTGGGCCGGGATTGGAGTTCCCAAAGGAGGCCTAAATGGGAAAAATGAGTTAAAAGATAGGCAAAACTTTTGCCCCTCAATTGGGTTCTAAAATAAACTAAACTCTTTGGAGCTCAGGCCAGACACACACACTACCCGTCTCCCTTCGTCTAGTCCTCTCTCTCTCTCTCTCTCTCTCTCTCTCTCTCTCTCTCTCTCTCTCTCTCTCTCTCTGCCCGCCCCACTCCGCCCGCCGCCTCTATGCTTGGGCCGTCGGCTCCGCGATCCTCCACGCTCCACCGCCCTGTCCGCCACCTCCCCCCTCCTTCCTCCATGTGCTCTGCTAGCTCCCCTTCATCTCATCCACCTCCACACTCCACCGGCCCCGCACATCATGCTCCGCGCACGCCGCCACGGGCCGCCTCCTCCTGCCGCTTCCACCTCTCCATCTGCCGCCCCTTTTCCCGTCGACGTTGCTGCCCTGCAGGAGTCTGGGTGCGGGCCACCATTGGCGGCGCGAGGCCGTTGCCAAGCTCCTATGTGGTCCCCGTGCGATGGGCGGTGTTCTCTATGCTCGTGGTGCTCGTCACGCTAAGGTGGGGGGGCACTCTCGCCAGTGAGTCGCTCCGCCGCCACCACCTCTCCATCTACCATGCTCTCGTGCTCCGACGAGCTCTCTGCCACTGTTGGTCATAGTTACACACCCACTTTTATACCGTAAGAGGATGGCATACAGTTGTAGCATATTTTTTCTTATAGTATTTTAAGGTTTAATCGAATCCACAGAGACCAGTAGGAATTAAGCAAAACAATTAATAAAAGGTCTAGTTTATTTTCTAAATATGAGGTTGTCTTGTCGGTAGGCTAAGGGTGTGCCGATCGACACGAAAGCTTTTTCAGAGGAGGCTTTTAAGTTAGTAGAATGGCTTAGAGAAAACATGTTTAATGAGTTTAACCAAATAATCTGCTAGTCGAGATCGTAACCATGAAGCATAATCTAGTAGCATCATAAACGAGATTACTTGCTACAAAGAGCCTAAATGAGTGATGACGAGACTTTTTTGAGGGTATCCTGTCATGACAAACCCCTTAATCGGTCTACAACTTTGCCTCTACACATACGTCCTACCATGCATAGTAGTTATATGTGCAAATCTGATTCATACAAAATCCAGAGTACCACCCGAATCACCACGATTAAGACAACATCTAAGTACTTATCCTATGTACTAAGTAAGGATTAAGCACATGCAAGAATCATCAACATAATAGATGTTTGCTTCAATAGAGTTGCTACGGTTGCTGGAGTTGTTGGAGCTGCCGAAGTACACTCTGGCGGTGTCTCTTGTCGAGTTTCCTTGCGGCCGCCGCGACCTTGTCCATCTTCTGCGAAATGGAAGGAAATCATGCGAGTGGGAAAAGTGGAGTGATGGGAAGAGTTACCAGGGAGTCGTGGCAAGAATGAGGGGTCATGCCCTCCTTTTATAGCCCAGCCAAAGCTTCTAGGGGAAGGAACCCAAGACGTTCAAATCCCTCCGTGTCGACCGACATCCAAGATGTGCAAACCCGAGATGATTCAAAATTGTGCTGATTCTGGCATGCCTTGGCTTCCACGTCTACTTTTTATCTTCCCAACATCGGATTACTACCATATAGGTCGTTGGACCGGGGTACAACACCAGGTCTACTGGTTGCAGCATTGTGCCAATCGACACAATGACCGTGCTGGTTGGCACCTTTCTCCTTTTCCTCAACCTGATTGTTAGTGCCTCCCTCTGCACCCGACAACAACTTTGTTGTTGATGACTGTTCTCTTTCCCATACTTCTGTGCTGATTCCATCGATGTTGCATAGCTGCCCAAGCCGGTCGGCACAAAGGGGTGCCGATCGGCATGGTCCTGCATGGGGCTGTATGCATCATAGTACTCATTCCTACAATTCTGTGAGCATAGAAATCACCTAAATCGAACTTAATGTTAAAAGTTAGGAAGGTTTAAAGACTAAGGGTTTATTAGTAAAATTACATACCTAGAAAATAATTAATTTAATTGGATTTTATAGATCAGTGTAAGCTTCATGACCATTGATAACTGGATCCCCAAGGTATGAATATTTTGGTGATTAATGACAACTATAAAATTGTGGGCTAATATCTACATGAGTGTTGTCTATGCAGATATCATCTCTAAACTCTACTATAAATCCTATTGATGATGCCTTGGCGATTGATGACAATGACCACAAGCATGAAGGCTTGATGAGCTTGATGGAGTCTAAGGGTTGATAGAGATGGATCAAGGCTAGGGACAAGCTATAGAGCAAGTGTTTGGAACACTTGTCTAGTTGTTAGGGATTTAAGTCCATAGGAAAAACCAGACTATCAAGGAGGTCTAGGTCATGTCTCTTAGGTCATGTTAGTCAGTGATGTGTGTGGATGCTCAGTGAAATCACGGGCACTAAGTGACAGTGGAGAAGCCAAGTAGCTGTTTGGAGAAGCCGAGAAACAAAGTCAAGCGAGGACAAGGAGTTTCAGCTTCTGGACAGGTTGGCCAAACAGAGGGGTCAGTGGAGATCGGACTGTACGGTCACCAGGAGATCAGAGAGCAGTCTGCTAGGAGTCTGTTTGCGCAAAGGCCCATACAGACCGGATGGTCCGGTCTGTATGGATGGGAGTCGAAACACAAGGTGCCAAAATGAATGCTCTCTGGAATTGCAAGAGATGGATAGACTGAACGGTCCAGTCAGATGAGTTATCAGCAGTGGGACAGAGCCAATGGCTTTGGGGGAGCCGTTTCCAAGGAGACCGGTACGATCAGTTGGCCCAGAAAGCTGATTTCATGGAGCAATGACTAGTTTAAGATTGGAAGCCTATATAACTTTGTTTCTGGGTCTTAGAGACCTCTCTTGGCCAGTGGAATACCTAGGAGCATTTGGTAAGAGCCAAGAGAAGAAAAGAGGAGCACTAGGAGAGGATATTGGGTATCTTGAGAGTGCTAGGGAGAGTAACTTGAGCATCTATACATATCAAAGGCTAGGGTGTCCTTGAAGGTGTGATCTAGGTTGTTACTCTTGGTCTATGGTGAGACCTAGATCGGTTAGGTGTCGGTGATCGAGCCTATCGTGATTGATTGTGAAGGTCATCACACGTTTGTACATGGTTTGAGCCCGCCGGTGAAAGGGGCATCAAAAGTGAGCACCCGTGTCGGCTCAAAAAGTCCAGCAAGTTCTTGAGGGAGGCGAGATTGTGTCTTGATGGCAGCGGTGATGCAACTGTGTCTTCACTCTGGGAGTGATTGTGAGCTCTTGTGTGAGAACTCCACTTGGGGGAGGGAGGGATCGACACTCCGGCGGGAGTGGTCCAACCGGGATTAGGAGAAGGCGCTATCCTTCCGAGACCTCCGAAAAAAAATCATGAGCATTCCTTGATCCCTCTTTACTATTCTGCAATTGTGTGCTCTAGTAACCAGGTTGATTTGTGGCTTGCATAGGCTAGTGTGTTTAGCTTCTGCATTTGTACTCATCATCAACACTAGCATGTGTTGGATCTTGGCCTCCTAGAATTGTTAGGTTGCAATGATTTCTAAAATTTAGTGGTGTAAAATTAAAGTATTCAGATTCGTGATCGGCTTACCGATTCACCCCACCCCTTCTCTCGGTATGCCTTCGGTCCTTACAATTGGTATCAGAGCCAAGTGCTCAATCAGAGGCTTCGCCGCCTTGAGTAAGGATGTCGGGACAGGTGGGGAGTGTTCCCATATTCAATAGGGAGGACTATGTGTATTGGAAGGCGCGTATGCAAGCCTACCTTGAGTCCCTTGATCTGGAGATATAGAAGGTGACCCATGCTTCAGATGCGGATGTGAACCTGCTTGATCCTGAATTCATTAAGCACAACGCTAAGGTCAAGCATGCTCTGTTTGCATGCATATCTAAGGATGTCTTTGCTATATTGGATGCGAGTTCGACATCACATAGTATCTAGACTGAGATTCAATGCATCCATGAGGGTACTAGTGATGTGAAAGAGGAAAGATACTATGTGCTGAAGTACAAGTACAATAACTTCACTAGATTGTCATATGAGAGAGTTAACACTGTGTATTCTCTTTTTCATGTTCTAGTGGAGGAGATTAATACTCTTGGGGATGACTTCAAGCTCAAGCCCATTAAGCTGATAAGAAGATTTGTGAGGCTATTCAAGGACCCTAAGTATGAGTCTATCATCACCTACACCTTGCAAGGTGACCTCAAGACCAAGACCATCAAGGACGGCTCGGCAAGATCACTACTTTTGAGAGCTATCAGTTGGGTTTGGATGATCCTCAACCATCCAACCCGAGAAGCAAGAACCTATCAAGAGTAAGAAGAGCAAGAAGAAAGCAGTGATTGAAGAAGAAGAAGATGATGATGAAGATGTAAGAAGCATTCAAAGCTCAAGACTCAAGTGATGATGAAGAAGAAGATCCCAAAGACAAGTGCAAGAAGAAGTACTTCAACAACGACAAGGGCAAAGAGCTCAAGAAGAAGTTCACTCGCAAGGCTCTTGTTAGAGAGTGGACAAGTGACAACTCAAGTGACACATCCTCTTCCTCAAGTGACGATGAAGAAGTGGTCGGCCTAGCCATGATCAAGACCACTCTACCTCGACCTCTTCCTCCACCTCCCACGTGCCTCATGGCCACGAACCAACTTGGGGAGAGTGAGAATGAGAACAGCGATGACGAGGATCCCTCTCTTTACTAATCCGCAATTGTGTGCTCTAGTGACTAGGTTAAATTGTGGCTTGCATAGGCTAGTGTGTTTAGCTTCCGCATTTGCACTCATCATGAACACTAGCATGTGTAGAATCTTGGCCTCCCAGAATTGTTAGGTTGCAACGATTGCTAGGATTTAGTGGTATGAAATTGAAATATTCGGATTCGTGGCCGGCTTACTGATTCACCCCCCCCCCCCTCTCGATACACCTTTGGTCCTTACAATCAGAAATCAAATAAAGATTAGTTTTTTAAAAAGATATGTTACGAATAATTATTTTGCAATCTAATCATAAAAGAAATATATTTCATTTTAGAAAACATATATCTTACTTAAACAGTAAAGGCTAGGGAATTAAATATAACATTTGTAAACTATAGGAAACAAAGTGTAAAACAAAAGGGTTAAATTATAATTTATATAATGTATAGGGGCTTTTGTGCAAAAACAAAGGATCTAAATTGTAATTCCTTTAGAATCAAGGACCTGAGCATAAAAGAGGCATTTACCAGGATTTACATGAATTAAAATAAATGTTAATTTTGGTGGACTAAGTCCACGATTTTCGTGGACCAGCTAAGCCTGTGGGTTCACTCGTCCATCGTAGACCGGGCTTATAACCCTTCGGGGTCTTCTAATCCTAGCAGTTGATTACAAAACTGATGAAAGAGAAGCGTTTTGGCGAGGTGGGCGATGGCAGTAGAAACGGTGACGCCATGGGCAGTGGCGCTGGAGCAGGACGGGGAGTTGCATCAGGGCTCTATTTGCTATGGTTCTTGGCACAAACTAAACGAAAATGAGGGGAGGCTTGCTAGGCTGTCACACGAGGCTGCGAGGGGCTTGGAGGCGGTCGGCGTCAAAGGGTGGCGGTGGTGGATGATGCAGTTGGTTGGGGACGAGGCTCCCAGGGCTGCAGCTCGTCTTCGAGGATCGAGGCGCGCTCTTGGAGCTCCTACGCATGGGCGAATAGGTTGAGGGGGTCGGGGTGGCCAGGAACAAAGAACGACGCACGGTGGTGCTACTCACTGAGGAAGACGGCATCCGAGGTGTTTCTACGTCAGGGAAGAGGATGTGAGTGGAGCTCGCCGTAAATCAAAGGTCGCATGGCCATGGATGCACAATAGCGCTCGCGAGTGCATAATTGTCAATTAAGGCCACTAAGGTATGGGAGTGGAGGAGGGAAAGTAGGGAAAACCGCTTGCGAGTTCGGTGGGTCAGTTTTGGAAACGGGGAGGTGGGGATGCAAAGCGGCTGCAGCGGTTTCCTAGCGGCGGCGGCGTTCAGAGTGAGGGGACAAAGAAGACGTCAGTGGCTGACTGGGCCAAGCTAGTGGGTCGTGCTGGGGTGGCAAGCTGGGCTGTGTGGATTGAGCCAAAACATTATTTAAATTGAGCTCAGAGGCTTATATACAAAAGAGTCATCTATCTGCAATTAAAGAAGTTAAAATAAATTATAACCCCATGATCCAAGTCTACGGGTTTCATGAACCAACGCTAGATTGTGGTCTATGGTCCATGATGGACCAGGGGTTGGCAGGCAGCTCGGCTACTGCTGTGAACAGAATAGCATGAAGAAAGACTTGGCATTCCCGCTGACTGGGTACACCAATTGATCTACAAGTTAAAACTATTTCTTGGACGTCTTGTGGAACACGGTGTCGGTAAAATGGTTTAGCTATTTGCTCAGTTGATTTGGAAATCGCAGGGTCAAAATAAAGCAAGGTCTCGGCAAGAGTTCCTTTCACCATGTACATGACTTCCTAGAACACGATTGAGCACTGCAAGGTTCGAATTCACCATGTCGCGCGCAGGCCGTGAACTGACAGGAACCAGTGGCCATGGCGAACACGTTCCTGGTTGCATCGGGGATCCTATCGCTGTAATTTTTGGATATGTTGAAGAGGGAAACCTGGAACACGAACTGGTCAAGTTTTATGTCGATTGGTTGAGTGGGTCGTCGGGAACATCGAAGTCACCACGACGCTGCATGACTGGCCGCGAATTGATCAGGGGAGATGGCGAGGATTTTTGTCTCCAGAGTGCGAGACAGAGAGATGGGAGGCAGGGGGGTCGGTGTACTTGACAAGGGACATCTAGGCTTCGTTTAAAGGGCTGGGAGGCACTAGAAGGAAGAGGAAAAGCTTCTTCGGAGGATTAATGGCCGCCGGCGCCATTGATGGCAATTGAGCTCCATAATGCGCGATTAAAGCTAAAAACTAGTGGAATTGGAAGAGAAAAGGGTGGCGCGTCCGTTTGAAGGGTCGGGGGAGCCGGTTACTTGCGTGGGGAGGCAGATCGACGGCCGGCAGCGGTGTCGGTTTCCTGGCAGCAGCGTTCGTGCGGGGGAAAGAAGGTGACGGCTGTGTCTCTGGGCCAGGCTACGGGGGTGGGCCAGGCTACGGGAGTGGGCCGAGCTAGTTGTGTATGGGCCTAACAGGCCTGAGTGGGAGAGAGGGAAGGGAATTGGCTAGCTGGGCCATGGCGGGGAAATCAGCCCAAGAGGCCTCACGTGAAGTTCTTTTCTTTTCTAATTCTGATTCCTATCTTCTATTGCTAATACTAATTCGAATTTCTATTCCAATTTTTAAATACATTTTTCATACGATAAAACCCTATTGAAAACTACACAGCATGACTGCAACAATAAAAATATGACCTAAATTAAATTAGTTTATTGAATATAGAAAATATGCTTTTTGCCTAAAGAATAATGATAACTAAATAATTGAAGTTAAATTTTTAATCTATTGCAAAAGGATTTAAAATTTAGTGAAATTTTATTTACAACTCAAGTTTTCAATTTGGGATGTTACAGCTACCAGCTGCGATGCTGGGAAGGGATCGAGATTATCGTCCAACTTCTCCATGCGAGGAGTCGGTAGATCCGTCGAAGCGGCGACCGGCTCGCTTGGGTTCGGCAACTAAACGCTGGCGAGCAACGTCGAAGCGTGGCCAGGAGGTGCCGAGTAGTCTCCGTCCTGCATGGCTAGAAACTTCCTCATCGTATTGCAAAGCCTGAGTGGGAGCCAAAGCAACGAGTCGTCTAGCGAGCTTAGGGTCCCGAAGCGAATCCGGTCTCCCGGCTGGAACTTGACGTCGATGAAAGCCATCGATCTTGACATAGTGGAAGTCAACGCTTCCCCTACCTAGCACGCCAACTGTCGAGCTATATTCTCAATAGTAGTTCTAGGTATGCGTATGAGATCTAGAAGTCGATGGACACAGGGCACAAGGTTTATACAGGTTCGGGCCTCCGTGAGGATAATAACCCTACGCCATATTTGATGTGTTGTATTATTGGAGTTTCATGCCGAGTTATAGGTTCGGACTTCCGTGAGGATAATAACCCTACGCCATGTTTGATGTGTTGTATTATTGGAGTTTCATGCCGAGTTAGGGTTTCTTGGGATGAGTTCTGATCCTCCTTTCGGAAGACCCCTGCCTCCTTATATATCCGAAGGGAAGGGCTTACACGGTGAATCCCCTAGTCGGTTTACAATAGTTTCTATATCTATAACCTATATCTCTAATATTAACTTGTCACCTACTCCATGTAATGATCCAAGTAGTAATCCTCATGGGCTTTTGTTCTCCACGTTGGTAATAGACCCTAGCCCACTCGGCAGAATATCCGAGTAATTAGATATCCAGGATATACATGTCCCACAAATGGAAATCAACATGAGTATATCCTGCAGCTCAATTTAATTGCCACTTCATACTATTAGCTAGCTCAATTTAGTTGCCACTTCATACTATTAGCTTGAGATGTTACTGCTACACAACGATAATTGTCGCACATATGAATTAAAATGAAACTAAAGTGATTTGAAATCATACTGAAAATCAAAGTTTTTTATCATGATAAAATTATTTGCAAATGGTTTTTTTCCTTGAATTCTTCGTACATATGGAAATCTCCATTGGGCTTAGCTAGCATATAATAAATGGGTTCAGCGTGACTCAATTCTGATCTTGCATGCTAGATATATGTTCACTTATTTCATGCGCTAGGCTTCATGCAAATGATTTTTGATGCACTAGGCTTCATGCAAATGATGTTCTGTTATTAGTTAAGACTCTTTTGCTCCATCACCATTTTGGAAAATAATTTCTAGAAAACCTTGCAGTATATGTAGACGTGCACAAGGCTCTTGTGTTACAAATGATGTATCTCAAGTTTTCACATTATGATTATTTTTCTCAAATCTTTTGTTTTCAGTTGAAGTTACTAGGATGATATAGTATGTGTGGTTCTCATATTTAATGCAGTTCATTTAAATACCTTGCTATATTTGCTGTAATCGCAGATGACAGTCTTATATCGCTAATTTTAATGATGAATTTTAATGTGTGTGCAGAACAAGAAGGATTCAATGCAAGGTCGTACAACAACTGTGTTTTCTACAATGATGATGCACAATTGAAAATTTCATCAAGTGCATTGCTCTCTTGCTTTGAATGTTCCTTCATCCAGTTAAGGGCAAACTAGCGATCCTTTACTCTGGAGATATGCATTTATGTTTGTTCTTCTATGCAGTTACAATTGTTCCCTAGATCTTTCATGTCACAGTCAATTATGCAAGAGATAAATGGTTTCAATCAAATGCTCTTCACTTAAGTGACATTAAACTGTGTTATTCTAGGGTTCAATAAGATTAGTTATATTTGTTGGGGAAAGAGAGGCTACGATAGCTAGAAATAATTTCTAGAAAACCTTGGAAGAGGGGATCATAGATCATTACCACTAGACGCACAGACGGAGCAGAAGCAAGGTTGGAGAAGCGATGTCCAGTGTAGTCGCATGTCGATATAGAGGATGTAGTTGTTCACAACAACCATCTCCTCCTGGTCCAGCCAAAGCATCACAGATGTAGTGCCTCCTTGCGGTATCCACACGTACAGGGCAGAAGGTCGTGCGCGGTGTGCTAGCGCCTACGGCACGACTTTGGTGACGTGGGAGAGAGAGAGAGAGAGAGAGATACAGAGAGAGAGAGAGAGAGAGAGAGAGAGAGGGAGGGAGGGAGGGAGGGAGGTGGCGGCGGCCAGGGTTTTTTGACTTAGGGATTACTCTATGCCTTAAGCCCCTCCTCCATTTAAATAGACCCTTCTAATGGGCCTCGACTAGTTGGCCCATTAGTGGACTAATCCCTCATGGATCAATATCCGTATGACCCTCATATGCGGATCAAATCTATAGTCTCTGGGGCATATCTCCAACAATCTCCCACTTGCATTGGAGACAATCACATAGGTAAGCGATGTTCCAACCCTTTAAGTGTGTGACCTGTTAGGTTCATATGTACATGACAATGATGTGAAAACCATTTTAAAATCATAATTCAATAGCGGCACCTAGCAGCACATATTGACTCTCGTGTACCCATAAAGATCATATCGGTTAAACCTTTCACATACACATTCACCGATCCCTTTGCCTCAGGATATCAGTCAAGCTCAAGGCAAGATACATGCCATACCTATGATAGCTCGACCATTCACTCGAACGTCTAGTGGATTTATCATGACTAACTCTTAGTCATCGTGATTAACTTTTAATCACACTGGCATGGCCATGCACTTCCAAATCTATCTAACAGGAGGGGCGAATTCCATCTTAATCACTCAAACCCCACGACACGTTTCATAGCATACCTGAAAATTACCTTTATAACTACCCAGTTACGGAATAGCATTTGGAAACCCTTAAGTGTGCTATTACACATTCTGGGAATCAATGATGATCTTAGGTCTAAGGATCTTGAACATACATCATACAAGATAACAACTGATAGCACAATAATAACATCTCAGTAGAGTCTATTAGTGGGTCAATCCAACACCATGTTCTCTAGCTAACATGTGCCCACATTATTGATTTGATATCTCCATATCTATGATCTGTGAAACATGATCATCAACCAATACATGTGCTAGTCCATGAATCATGATTGTCCCACATAATGATAAGGAACAAGGGATTATTTAGGATAATATTATGAAAGAATAATGAGTTTTACAAACAAGCATGTACTTGCCAATCAATGTAACAATTATTATCCAACAAACAAAGTAACACTTTATTCAATCACACATAAGCATAGACATTACACAATCTCTCGTACATTAATCATGCAGATATCTAATACTCATGGAACTCATATGTGCCTCATGCTTGGGCTAAGAGAGAGGCTTTGTCAACGGATCCGCAATGTTTGAATCCGTGTGCACCTTGCATATCTTCATGTCACCTCGATGAACAATGTCTCGCATAAGATGAAAATGTCGTAGTATGTGTTTGTTCTTTTGATGCGCTCTAGGCTCCTTGGCTTTCGCAATGACACCACTATTATCATAGTAGAGGTCAATTGGACTGGACGCACTAGGAACCAAACCAACCTCAGAAACAAATTTTCTGATCCAAACAACTTCCTTGGCAGCTTCTGAAGCGGCAAGGTAGTCAGCCTCTGTCATTGAATCAACAACCGTACCTTGCTTGGAACTCTTCCAGCTCACTGTGCCTCCATTGAGGCAAAATACGTATCCAGATTGCGATCCTGAATCATCCTTGTCGGTTTGAAACTAGCGTCGGTGTAACCATTTACAATGAACTCTTCCTCACCTTTATAGACTAGGAACATACCCATAGTTCTTCTCAAGTACTTTAGGATATTCTTACTAGCCACCCAGTGAGCTTCTCCTGGGTTTGAGAGCACAAGCAACATCTGGGTGTGTACATAACATGGCACACATGATGGATCCGATGGCCGAGGCATATGGGACCGCTCTCATCTTCTCTTCCACATCAAGTGTCGAAGGACACTGAGTCTTGCTAAGAGTAATTCCATGTGACATGGGCAAGAAACCTTTCTTGGAATCTTGCGTATTGAACCATTTCAATACGTTGTCGATGTATGTGTCTTGGCTTAATCTAATTAGCCTTTTTGATCTATCTCTATATAGATCTTAATGCCCAAAATGTATGCTGCCTCTCCCAAGTCCTTCATTGAGAAACTCTTTCATAATGAAGAATTAACATCTTCAAGCATTGCGATCAAGAATATGTCATCCACATAAAGGACTAGAAATACGAGTGTGCTCCCACTAGTCCTTTTGTAAACACAAGGCTCTTCTTCATTATTGATGAAGCCAAACCTTTTGAGTTCCTCATCAAAACAAAGGTTCCAACTCCGAGATGCTTGCCTTAGTCCATAAATGGACTTTTGAAGTTTGCATATCTTCCTAGCATTTTGTGGATCAACAAAACCTTCAGGTTATGCCATGTACACATCCTCACTTAGGTTTCCATTAAGAAAAGCCGTTCTGACGTCCATTTGACATATCTCATAATCATAGTATGTGGCAATTGCTAGGAGGATCCAAATAGACTTTTGCATAGCAACGAACGAGAAGGTCTGATCATAATCAACACCTTGAATTTGTTTAAAACCTTTCACCACCAATCATGCTTTATAGATGGGAACATTTCCATCCTTGTCTATCTTTTTCTTAAAAACCCATTTACACTCAACAGTTTTAACACCATCAGGTGGATTTTCTCTCATGGATTCTAATTCGGATCTCATGGCTCCAAGCCATTTCTCAGAGTCTGGTCCCATCATTGCTTCCATTTATGTCTAAGGCTCATCATTGTCCAACAATAATATGTCATGTCGCCCCCATCGTTAGGAGCGTGACCTTTTGAGGTGCATGACGTGCCCGTTCAGATCTACGTGGGGCTGCTATCTCAATAATTGGTTCTACAACATTTTGTGCAACCTGTTCCAATTTACGTTTAGTGGGAGAAGAAACATTTTCTAGTATTTCTTGAATTTCTTCAAGTTACACTGTCCTTCCACTTATCTTTCATGAGAGAAACTCTTTCTCCAGAAAGACACCATTTCGAGCGACAAACACTTTGCCCTCCTCCCGGTCGTAGAAATAATACCCTTTGGTTTCCCTAGGATATCCTACAAAGAAACATTTATCTGACTTGGGAGAAAGCTTATCATACGTCATACGTTTTACATAAACCTCACAGCCCCAAATCTTGAGAAAAGACAACATGGAACGCTTCCCAATCCATATCTCATATGGCATATTCTCTATAGATTTAGATGAAACCCTATTTAAAGTGAAAGCAGGAGTTTCTAGAGCGTATCCTCAAGAGGACAATGGAAGATCACTTTGGTTCATCACTGACCTAACCATGTCCAACAAGGTTCAGTTCCTCCGCTCGTACACACCATTTAATTGAGGTGTTTAGGATGGCGTCCATTGTGGAACAATTCCACATTGTCTTAGATGATCACAAAATTCACGGCTCAAGTAATCACCTCCACGATCAGATCATAGAGTTTTAATTTTCTTGTTTAATTGATTTTGTACTTCATTCTGAAATTCTTTAAACTTTTCAAATGATTTAGACTTATTTTTCATTAAGTAGATATAACTGCATCCACTAAAGTCATCAGGGAAAGTAATGAAGTACTAAAAAACACCTCTAGCTATACAACTCATTGGTCCACATACATATGTATGTATAAGAGCCAATAGGTCATTTGCCCTCTCACTATGTCCTCTGAAAGGTGACTTAGTCATCTTGCTAAAGAAACAAGATTCACATATCTCAATTGATTCAAAATCGAATGAATGTAGAAGACCATCTTTATGGAGCTTCTCCATGCGCCTCTCATTTATATGGCCTAAACGATAATGCTAAGTGTAAGTGGGATTCAAATCATTCAGGTGGAGCCTCTTTGCATCAGTGTTATAAATCAGCTTATTCTCCATATCAAGACAATACAATCCATTCACTAATGGATAATTTGCATAGAGAATATCATTCAAATAAATGGAGCAACATTTGTTCCTCATTATGGCCTGATAACCATCAACTTTCTCTAAACATGAGGATGATATAATGTTTTTGCCCAAGGCAGGAATGTAATAACAATTATTTAATCAAAACTAATCCCGATGGTAATGAGAGTGGATAAATCCCGACAATCAACATAGCAACTTTTGCACCATTGCCGACACGAGCATCCACCTCTCCTCCTGCACACTTCCTTGTCCCTTTAAGACTCTGCAACAATTTGCAAGTATGAATCATCGATCCAGTATCAAATACCCATGAATCATCAGGATGAGTAGCAAGATTAATTTCAATAACATTGATACCTGAAGTAGAAGGATTAGCAACCTTCTTCTTCTTGAGTTCTTTTAATTAAAGCTTGCAGTTTCTCTTCCAGTGCCCAATCTTTTTGCAATAATGACAAGGACCATCTGGAGGCACTCTTGGCTTGGGAGGAGCTGCTGCAACCTTAGGCTTTGAGATTGAGATATCATTGCACTCTTAGCCTTGGGCTTGCGCTTTCTCTTCTGCACCATCATCACATGATTTGCCCCGGTTTTCTTGATGCTCTCCTTGGCAGTCTTTAGCATCCCGTGCAATTCAGCCATAGTCTTCTCTAGGCTATTCATATGAAAGTTTATAATGAATGGCTCATAGCTCGCTAGGAGCGACTGGAGAACGGCATTCGTAGCCAAATCTGTGCTAAGGGGAGAACCAAGTTTCCCCAGGCTGTCAATGTAACCAATCATCTTGATTACATGAGGACTAACGGGACTACCTTCAGCTAGCCCGCACGCAAATAAGGCCTTTGAGATGTTATACCTCTTAGTCCTTGCTTGGTTCTCGAACATGCCACAAAGCTCAACAATTATATTGTGGGCATCAGTGTTCTCATATTGCTTCTAAAGCTTAGAGGACATGGTAGCAAGCATGAGACAACCAACATCAAGTGTATCATTAGTGAGCTTGTCATATTCCCTCTTCTGGGAAGCATTAGCATTTTTGGGCAGGTCATCAGGATAAGGAAGCTCTAGAACATATTCCTTTTTCTCTTGCTTGAGAACAATTCTCAAGTTGCAATACCAATTCATAAAGTTTGTTCCATTAAGATTTTCTTTCTCAAGGATCAAATGCAAATTAAAACTAGATGCATTATTTGCGGGCGACATGATCTACAACAGAAACACATGCAAGTGTATATGCACTATGTAAATGTAAAACTCCTATTAAACCATTTAAAAGAGTTTCTTCACTATATGCTTGCAACTGTTTCCCTCAAAATGACATACAGTTGTCCAAGATCCATATTCAACTAGTTCCTAGTGAGCTTTAGCATCACTGCTAGAAATCTAGTATCCTAGGTAAGCAACATTTGCTAATCACATCATATGTGACTCTTGTTTGTTGGGAGGCATCATATGCCACAACGCCCAACACCATGCCCCAAAGCCCAAAACTGTTTTGATAGCTTTGTCAAGCAAACCAATACTATGCTTGTGAATGTCCAACATTCACTCTACTTGCTAAGATAGTTGGGGCACTCTACTTTGGCAGACCTACTACACAATGAATATTATCGTAGGTGCAGCTATTGGAAGGGCATCAATTTTAATCTTAATTTTTTTGAGGGAACCTACTCTAGCATGATTATTATACCCTTTATATAGTACATAAAAGAATAGGATGACAGTAACATCATCACAGGCAATCATATTAACTGTGAAATAGTATGGCCCTTTCACATGGTGATCTCCATCTCCATTGTTATAGGCCTCCTCCTATCCACGTGTCCACCATGCTCTAAATTCGGCCTCCATGAACATGTACTAAGCTACTACTTCTAATAGCTAGTAGTAAACTACATGAAGAAATCAAGCATCACAAGTTGACACATAAGCCGTTATACAATAATATGACATCCTCAATCCAGTTGTCTTAAACATGTCTCGCAGGCCATGGAAGAACACAAACATGCATCACATACACATTCTGGGCCATACCATTCACAACATTCTCTACAAAAACAAGTTAGGCGAGAACGAATTCTATCGTGTGAATCATAAGGGATATAACCTCATAGGATTACATAGATCATTTCAATGAAATCTCATCGGACAGATCACATCTGACTAATTTTGTGTCATTCACAATGCCTCATATTTTCATCAGGTTTTTATGAGTAGACCGTGACATATAGTCCTGATCTCATCGGCTTTATCTATTGGCGTATGTGGTTAGTCCCGATGATGATTCCAGTTGGTAGGGACAGATTGCAAGTGCACGGAGAAAAAGCATGAACATATCAAGAACACATGTGATGCTATCATCTCATAACCTTATGAGACCCTCCTAATTACCGATTGATCTTATCAATCCGTACATAAACAAGCAATAGAACATATCTACTACACAAGCATATCCACTATATGCGCAAGATCCAGATCTACAACTACACAAGGTCAACTCTGATACCACTGTTAGGGAACGTGAGGCTACGATAGCAAGAAAGAATTTCTACCGTTCAACCAGGAAACCTTGGAAGAGGAGATCATAGATCATTACCATTAGACGCGCCGGCGGAGTGGAAGCAAGGTTGGAGAAGTGATGTCCAACATAGTCGTGCGTCGATGTAGAGGATGTAGTCATTCACAACAATCATCTTCTCTTGGTCCAGCCAAAGCACCACAGCTACAGCGCCTCCTTGCGGTATCCACATGTATAGGGCAGAAGGTCATGCGCGGTGTGCTAGCACTGGTGGCACGACTTAGGGTGATGTTGGAGAGAGAGAGGGAGGTGGCGACGGCCAGTGTTCTTGACTTAGGTATTACTCTACGCCTTAAGCCCGTCCTCCACTTAAATAGACCCTTCTAATAGGTCTTGACTATTGGACTAGTTGGCCCAATAGTTGACTGTGCTTTATATCCTCGGGGTGTTTGCTGTACCCAGTCGTGCGAACCTCCGTATGGATTAGAAGTAACATAAAAATGCTAAATCCAAACATTGTACTTCGAAGCCTCGGGGTGTTTGCCGTACCTAGTCATGCGACCCTCCGCACGGATTAGAAGATACATGAGGATCACATAAGGATAATGCTTTTCTCTTTTCTTATGAGTCTCTGTTGCATATGTGAGGGTTTGTAGAGCTTATTTTCTGTGAATGCTTATTGCCTTGGTTCAGATTGAGACTGGCTAGATTCTTATGATTCACTTGATGCTTGTTTTGGTCTTGGATGGGAGTACTTACACATGTGGTGGAAGCTTTTCTCATGTGGAGTAAAT
Organism: Eleusine indica; assembly: GCA_030378355.1. Lineage (NCBI taxonomy): Eukaryota > Viridiplantae > Streptophyta > Magnoliopsida > Poales > Poaceae > Eleusine > Eleusine indica. The sequence continues at coordinate 60,372,618 of CM059494.1, forward strand.
TTGATTCTATTTAAGCTAGTCAATCTTTTTGCTTGGCCTGTATAGCTCTTGGTGTTTATGCCTTGCTATCTATTTTTGATCTTTGTGTGATTGTGAGTTATTGCTTTTACACTTCCTAGCTCTATACTTGTGATTAGCAAAGTTAAATGCTTATTTGCATAATTGTTAAAGCTCCTTAGGTTTACATTTTCATGCATTGCATGTTTGCTTGTTCTTTTGCTTCTTTGATGAGTTCATTGCCAAAAGGGGAGAAAATATTGGGTCATGCACAAATAATGCTAAGAAACCTTTAAATGATCCATTTTGCATTACATGAGACCCATAAGTTGAGGGGGAGCATATCATGTCCTTGAGCGTTTTTCATGCGTTTTTCACAATCTTTACGTTCTTGAGTGGCTTTCTTTATCAACTCTTGGTTTTGTGATCCCTCTTATGCTAGATGGCTACTTTTCACCTTTTCTTTGGGTTTGGCCATTTGGATGTGCTTATTCGATTTCGCGTTTCAAATCTCTAAGCTTTGTGCATTTGATGTTGTCAATGTACTCATCAAGGGGGAGATTGAGAAACCATGTGGATATGTGCCATGGTTTGCAATATGTGATGAGTAATTGACATTGGTTGAGTTCGGTGTTTGAGTTGAAATACGGGAATCTGGGGATTGCATGAGTTTGTGCATATCATGGTTTTGACTAACCGGAGTTGGTAAAGATGTTGGAGAGTTTGCAGGAGCTAGGAAATGTGTTTTCTTTTCTCATGATGTGTAGGTCACTGGAGTCAACTTGGCGGTTAACGATGACAGGATCGGGCACAAGTGGGAGACTTAGGGCCGGACGATCGGGAGGCCGGGTGAAGTCAAGGGTGATCCATACTGTACACGTGGGGAGGGAAGAAGCATGGACGGTTTCGCAGTTGAGCCTCAAAACCGTGGGTGGTGATCAGGATGGCGGGGTTGACCAAGTCAAAGGTGATCGGGCGTCGGTGCAAGTAGATGCTTCCAATGGACCGGAGGTGGGAGAGACTTGCCGACGAGGAGAATCACGGGACGAGGTGACATGCATTGAGATCAAGAAGTCACACTTTGAGAAGCGTGCATGGCGGTTTCCTGGTTTGGGCCTCAAAACTGGTGGCGGCGATTGGAGGTGCACATGGCACCATCGCGGAGCTTGTGTCGAGGCGAAGCAAAGTCGTGAAGGGCTCGATGGCGTTCGGGTGACGAGGAAAAAGACGGACAGTTGTGCCCCTTGTGGTAGGTGGCAGTGTATTGTAGGTAGAGGGTAGGATGGTCTTTAGGACAACCCCTAGGCCTATATAAGGAGAAGTGTGGCTGGTGGGAGAGGTGTCTCTTCCCGTTAGCCTTGTGTTAGGAACTCATTTTAAAGTGCTAGGAGAGGTCTTCATGTTATAGAGGAGAGGAGAGGGTGTGTGAGAGACATCTCTTTCTCTTCCAAATAGTGGGAGGAAGAGGGTGGCTTCCTAGCCATGTATCCATATATCTTGACTCTATGAATCAATGACATGAGATTCAAATCCGTGCTCAAGTTCTTCCTTTCTCACTAAATCCTGAATTTTTCTTTTTCTCTATTTTTGGAGCTATTTTCGTGGAGATTTTCAACCTCGTTTTTGAGTGGATTTTGGTATGAATTTCTTGAGGGATCTTGGTGCTAGGACATGCCTAAACATTTCTTCATGGGTCTTTGGTTGAATTCTAGGCAAGAGCACCTTTGATTTCGTGGATTTCCTCAAGAACATTCAAACCCTAGAGCTTTCAATAAATCCTAAAATTCATGATGAATTCTTGAGCTTTTTGTATGATTCCACTTGGAGAAGGAACGTCCTAATATGAGACATCTTCTGTCCAAGTTTCATGATTTTTAGAGATCGTTTGATTAGGTTTTGTTAATTTTCTTGCCAAATCCTGAAAGCAGTTTCTGTTCTGTCGAGGGTCGATCGACACTACCGATCTTTCCATCGGCACTGCCGGTGCAGGAAGAAAAATCAGGATTGGCACTGCCGATGTCCTTACCAAGAATTTCCTCTTCTTTTTGATGTCAATTGACACTGCTGATTCCTGAACCGACACTGCCGGTGAGGGAGGAAAAACCTTGATCAGCACTGCTGATGGCTAGACCAGCACTGCCGATGCGTTTTTGTCTATGTGTCCCGAAGCTTTGTTCCATCTACTGATCGGCACTTCCGACAGTCCCAACCGACACTGCCGATGCGCTTTGTCTGCTATCTCCCGAGACTTTCAGTTTGACGACTAGTACTACCGATACTCTGAATCGGCACTGCCAATGTACTGACAGAGCTGTCTATTTCGGTGCGTTTCTTTGACCGCTTCGAGTCTTTTCTGTTCTCTTGTATTTCCGTTGTGTTCCACTGCTGTTGTTGATCACTCCTAGGGTTAGCACATCACAAGTTGGTGTGTGTGGCATTAGTGATTCTTCCAGAGGTTGGTTCGGATTATATTTGGGACATAGGCCAAGTTCTTGAGAAGAATTTTAATTGGCTCCCATTCAACCCCCCCCCCCCTCTGGTCGCCTTCTCGGTCCTTCAATTTTTTATATGACTTTCCAACAAAAGAGAGAGACTGATGTGAGTTCATATGAAGTGTCTACTACGCATTCTGACTGAGAATTGAAGTATGATTTAGAGTTGAGCCATTTTTATTTCTATGCTCTACAGTAATATTGCTTATTTAATAGTTTATCACATTTTGAACCATTGACTGACAAGGTGGAGGACATCATTCATTCTTTTGCAAACAATATTCAGTATGGTCTCTCTGCAGGCTCAAATAACAGTTCACTTCCTTCTTTAAGTAAAGTCAATCTACACTGATGCGATACAAAAAATGGCTATGTACAATTATGGGGCTATATATTTGTATCATGTGTGCATGTGATTTCTTATGACCAGATGCGTGCATGCTTTTTAGGTTTTTGTTGACTTCTCATGTTTTGTGTTGTACAAAAGTGGTAGCCTTTTACTTCAGGCTTCAATGACTAGATTATTTTGTATGTTTCATGAGGTTGTAATGAACAATTACTCTCAACTATGGTTTTCATATTAAACCTGTTTGTATTGTTATAGGAATGTAAATGACTATGTTTTCATATACATGAGTGTTTTACCAATTAAATCAAAAGCGTACCTCGATTAATATTTTAACTTTCTTGCATGTCTTTTTGATATCAGTATCGCCCATGGCAATGCGCGGGGTCTCTCAACTAGTTCCATCTTATTTTCTAGTACCATCTACAGAGGAAGATGCTGATTCCTTTTTGTGCGCAACTTCAAAAGTGTGATGCAGACAATATGCAAGTGAGAAGTGAGCTTTGGCTCAGCAGTAGTGCATCGGGGCTTCAACCCCTGCTTTTCACAAAGAAAAAATCTCCTTGACCATTACTTCTCAAAGCATAGATTAAGCGTCGGCCCAATTTCACTGGATTACGGTTTCCTGTGTAAGGGTGGAGCAGGGGTTTAGGAGTTTTCTCGACCTATGTGAGAACATCTTCTTAATATAATGTCCGGGGGGAAGGAGGAGGGGGTGATGGAGGGGCTTCCCCCAGAAGGTCAAGTTTTTTTTATGTGCAAGGCTTTACTAACAATTAATGTATGATGATTCAGCAATCATATTTAATTTTAATAATTCTCCTTATCCAAACTTGGATTGCCATATTGGTAGTTCAGTCATGGCTTTGAAGCCAATCAGCCTGCGTGCTGAATTTTGTAATAATCATATGATGCGTGCCTCCATGAGGTAGAGGCAGGAATTTTGTATTGATTCCATTATTTAAAAAAAGATAGAGCATAACATTAAGAACTTTTAGATAACTGATTTATTTCTCATGAACAGATATAAAGAACCGAGCTTTTAACCTTAAATTTCCCAGGCAAATTCTGTTATAGTTACCAGTATATTAGTTACATTGCTAGGAAAAATAGAGCTGAATGACAAACAGCAATATATAGCACTTAGCGACAGCTATCGACAGCTTACATTGTTGCCAATGGCAAACTATTATGCAATTGCGCAATAGACTAATTGAAGTAACAAATAGGTGGTCATATAAATCAACTCGGATCCCTAATTTGTATTGCCACAAATTACATAATTTTGACTTACTAATTTGTTCTGTTTTTCACCTGACAGCAGCACATGCTAATGTCAAGAAGCCTTCATGGAATGGGAGTAAGTTGTGGTAGATGATGTGCAGGTACTGCCCGAGGATCTTCTTGGTGTTGCATTGGAGAAGGATAAAAACTTTTTGCCAACTTTTCCTCCACGAATTCAAGATACAGGCAGCTGTTCCGTTCTTGGATGGAGAACAGACAATGTCACTTGAGAGTTGACAAACGCGGAAACTTGATCGGGCCGGGGTGGGAGAGCAGAGGATGGGGGGGGGGGGTGATGTTAAGCCTTTTTTAGTAGTAGACAGAGATTACGTTAACATCCAAATAGAAACTCAGTAGTGACACGACATTTCATTGTTCTCTCTTATTGTTCTGAAATATTGTTTGTGGATTTACACTTGCACACGCTATTGTTCATGTAGATTTCACTATCATGCTATTGCACTGATAAATAAACATACATATTAACATATAGAACACAACTCATGCATGCACGATGCCAATTTCACGTTGAGATATTATTGATTGATGGTCCATTATGTCTTAGGGAGAACTTTAATTTGATACCCGTTTGGGAACGTGATGATTGCCCTGCGGGATACTTCCCCTCCTTTGGTCTTCTTCCAACTGCTCCGCCTCCGACAAAACCAGAAGGTCAGTAAACTATGCAAGCATATAACGAATGTGCATATAATGTGTTATGAGAGTACAACTACCTGTACTTGGTAACTAAAACGTGGAGGAAAAGTGCCATGAAGAGTTTGCTAAATTCTGCTGCAGGACAAGCCCTTATGCCCAACCCAAATGGCACAAAATTCTTCAAAGTGCTTCCCTTCGACTCATCCTGCATTTCTCAAATTGTCAATATTTCCCTAATGGTGATAATAATTTGTGGGTTACACTTGGGCACTGCCACTGACCAGCCAACGCCATGGGTTAAATTTTAGGGGATCTTGGAAGAATATCGGGTTTAGATGGATTGACATGGGGCTCATCATGACCATCCATCCGGCTGGAATAACATAACCTGCATATAAATACAAACTCAGAAGACATGGGTAAACTCACAGATATTACTGTAATTCAAGCTAGAGGTCCTTTGTTCCCTTAATTATAAGATACCATACTAAGTACACGAACCTAAGGACTACTAGAGCACAGGTTCATGTTCCAGTGCATGTCACTTTTCCTTTTATTAAAGTAACCGCAAAACACCTAGACAGACAGAGATGGTTAATCCCTGAAAAAAGGTCTTTGACAGTGTCAACAAGAAGTTACCGTTCACTTGTACGTCAGTAAGAGTTTTCCTGAAGATTCCAGGTGTCACGTTACTCATTCTGGTGAGCTCATTAATAACCTTCATGCAGCACATACACACTCGAGTAAAAAAGAGAAACAGGAAGGTGATGAAATCATGAACTACCACGAAGACAGCACCAATGTCAAAATGATAGTTAATCAACTCACCATAATAGTGAAGGTCAATGACTTATACTCCTGCCACGTAAATCCAGAACTCAAATCCTCTCTATTAATCAATATTGCTTCATTCTCCTCCTGTGAAAGTATTTCTTTTATGTCTAAGTATCAGAGACATCATGCATATGCCAAATATTAATTAACCTGACTGCTCAAAATTTTATAATCTTTAGAAAGTTATACTACCATACATACTTCCTTCAATTTTTATACAATATTAGAACCAATAATGTAGTGAATTAATTTAGTTCATCAATTATTGATGTAGTGTCAAGTAAAAAAGGAGTTGGAGATTTTTTCTTTGTGTGTGTGTGGGGGGGGGGGGGGGGGCTACTAGAAATCATTTTCGTAGCAGTGAAACTAAGAACATATCAGGTGCTCCCTTTCTCCCCTGCTGGGATGCACCAAAAAATACGCATAGAAAATTCCAAAAGGATATAGATGATTAGTGCACTTTATCATCTACTAAGTTGTAAAATTTAATATGCAACAAATATTTTTGTAAAACATATATAGCAAAAATGATCAAGTTAAATAGTTGAGGGTTTTAAATATTCATTCTGGACCTGCAACTGTTACAACTTTCAAACTTGATTTCTATTTTTCATTTCATCTTACACAAGTATTTTTCCATCTTAAATTTTGTAATGATAAGAACATGCCCTATCCATCCATAGTTTCTGTTGGAAATTTTAGTACATTTGTTCTTGCATCTGGACATCGGAAGCACGAGAGTGCCTAAAGATGTAGGACCATGTGATATGTTCTCTAGAGGAAATAACTGAACAGTAACATGATGTAATGGTACCTTGAGAGTTTTGAGAACGTTTGGGTTATCACTAAGGAACTTGAACGCCAAACTGAGGTTGGGCGACAATGTTACAAAGCTGGTAAACAAAAGAGCAGACAGTGCATCTATAGCGAATTCCTCATTGATAGTTGGCTTCTCACTCTTCAGTTCTTTAACCATTATGTCAACAAGATCGCCATGCTTTTTATAAGGTTCGCTTAGCCTCCGTCTCAGTAGATCAGACATAATTTTTAGCATATTTTTCTTTCCCTGCACAAGAAAACACCAAAAAGGAATACAATCACCAGGTAGCTATTTCTTCAACAACAAAATCACCAAGTAGCTAGCCAGAATGACATTACAGGGTCCTAATACTCTTAGCAAGTTGTTCACATCATATATATTTCCTTAAAAGACTAGTAACATAAACAATTTAACATGCCTGCATGCATCGGTAAAATGTTGTCCCAGGAAAATATATTGGGAAGGATATTAATCCTTCAAGGAAATCACTGTAGTTCTTCCTCAGTTCTCTTGCCTTGGTGGGATGGAGCCCAACCAACTTCTTAGCCACAAGATCAAAGATAACCTACAAAAAAAAATGGACAAATGAAGCAAACAGCAATGGTACATTAATCAGACAAATAAATATTTTTTCATCATAAATGTCATCTTTATTCAGTATTGATTGAGAATTAGCAAAACTAAAGAGGTATTTTCACGAGTTTTTGGAAGTTATTGAGGGATCTATAAACTTCCTCTTTCCAAGGATTATTTTCTGTCATCCTTGTTGGAAAGGTATCAAAATGCTTCAAAAAATTCTATATTTCCATCATATATGTTTTAAGGTATATACCTTCCTGACAGTAAAGTAATACTGATAGTAAAGTAACATGAATTAAAAAAAAATACATTCAGTCATTAATTGGATAATATTTTCATATAATAGCATTGTTTCAGGTTACTTTCTCTGCTAAAATAACAATATTTCTAGCTATTCACACTTGAACAGCTTTTTTTTTCAGATAATGCATAGTCAGATATAAAATCTCTTAAATATGGAGCGAAAAAAATGAACGTCCTGATAACAATTAAAGTAGTCATCATTGCATTTTATTCTCTCTGTCTGTAAATAATTTTAGCCTGTATAGGTTTGATCAAAGTAAAAGAAATAGTTTTTATTAAAAAGGTTATAGATTATAATAACAGGTTGTATGATGAACCTAACAACATCATTTTTTTTGTTTTCTATTCTTAATCAAAGTTGAAAAGATTATACTCTAGTCGAACGAGAAATGCTAACATTTCGGTATTGAGAGTATTTAATGACGTTGTTTGCGATGGTATTTTTCTTTTGTAGGGCTACGCAGGAGAGGATTCCTACGCACTTACATCAGTGGTGCTATCATTCACATTGATATCAGGTTGAGCGCTCCATTCCGCTAAGCTATCTTCAATATGCTTCTCAAGTTCAGGAAGGAGTTCTTTCTTAAGGCATTCAAGGCCGAATAATCCAGACATGAAGTTACGGACGAACTTTTGAGCAGTGCCATTGAACTCATCAATTGTCTTCTCACCAATGATGATATTTGCTGTCTCAAGGTACCAGCTCCGAAACAACTTACCTTCTTGCTGAAATATGAATCTGTTGACCTCCGGATCAGCAGAAACAACCATAGGCTGTCCCACCACACGTGTCTTAAAAATAGAGCCATACCTGCGAGATGACAATTAAAAAAAGAGCATATATAAATGTTGAGCAACAAGATAAAGATCATATATATTACTCTGATACTCAATACAAATTAAATATAATGTATTTTCCAAAGTGATCATAGTTCAGCTAGTCAGATTCTTTGTGTTGGAACCAACATACCTAAGCTTAGGTCTCTTACTTCGTCTGATTGTACCATCTAGAACTAATTATTCTTACAATGATAGTGGCATGTGTTAGATTATCATGTAATCTAGTGTACTCTAGTGGGCCTTATGCGCGGTGTGCCGGCCATCCTTGGCCTATGCGCCCAGCCAGCCTTTAGGGTTGCACCGCCACGCCCTTGAGCGTTGGTCACACGCCACATCGACTATGTTTGTGGCTATATATGTGTACACTCTTGTTTCACATAATGGATTGTGTGATTACCTTGGCTAACATGGTATCAAACTTGTTCGATCCTGCCACCTCCCTCGGCTTCCGCTAAAACCTAACAACAGCCATCACCCATGGCTGACGCCACCGCTGCCAAGGGCACCTCCATCTCCGCCAGCTATGGACAGTCCACCTCCGCCATCCTGGATGCCGAGGCTGCCGCCACAGCCTCCACCAAGCGACGCGACGAAGCTGACGCCGCCGCCAAGCTCCTGGAGGAGGCCGCTGCCAAGGCAAAGGCGTCCAACAATGCTCGCAGCGCCGATCTCCAAAAAGATGTCGACCTCCTCAAGGTGGCGCCGCAGCGCAGGAGAGCGCCTGTGTTGTCACCGAGGCTCTTCAACACGAGCGCGAGGCTGCGGCCGCACTCGATCGCGAGGCCGATCTCATTTGTACCCGCCTACACCCCCCCCCCCCCCCTCCCGTGACTGACGATACTGCCTCCGACTGCTATGAGGACGCCACGATAGTTCACCTCCATGCCCAGGCGGCTGCGGTCCAGAACATCAAGGCCCTTGTTCCCATCACCCTTGCCGTGGAGTCTTCCCACTACAACAAGTGGCGTGACTATGTCCTCCTGACCCAACTCGGTACTCCCTCTCCGACCATGTCCTCACCGACACCACCACCCCGACGACCCTGCATGGATGCGCATGGAGTGGTCCTATCCTAGTTGTACAACAGCATTTCTCCCAAGCTTATGGAGTTTGTGCATGACTGCTCTGGCGTCACAGCGCGGGTTTCGTAGTTGCCCAGGAACTGCTGCTCGATGCTGAGTTCTGCAACTGTGTCCAAGGCTCCCTCTCCATCAATGAGTACTGCCGAAAGATGAAAGCCATGGCTGATGCACTTGGAGACCTTGGTGAGCCCGTCCATGATCGCACCTTGGTTCTCAACATACTTCGTGGCCTTAATGAGCAGTTCCAGTTCATGGCCACCCACATAATGTGCCAGAAGCCCTTCCCTCTCTATTGGGACGTGAAGTACGATCTCCATCTTGCCGAGATGAACATGCCCCACTCCACTCCGCCGCTGACTGCCCTCGTCGCTGCGCCAACCCTGCTGCCCCCCCCCCACCCCCGTTCAGGGCCATCCACCAGCGGCTCCCCATCATGACCGGAAACTCCACCTGTCGGCACTCCCCACCCTGCCCCCGAGGGTGTGACCGGGGGCCCCTATAGCACCGGCAACGGCAACCGACCTCGTCGTCACGGTGGCCGCAACGTCAACAATGGCGGCTCCTAGCCGTCCTTCTTCGACCCGTGGACCGGCACCATCACCATGTGGCCCAGGCCACATACCCCTGGTGGACCGGCATGTTTGTGTGCCCCGCGCCCTAGCCTGAGTCAGCACGCCCTCCTCGTAGGCCCCCAGTTCACCATGCCGGGACCCTACGGTCCGGCGCCCCACCATGTGCCGACACCACCGTTATAGCTGTCGGCGCCAATCCAGGTCGCGCGCACTAGCGTCGCCCTCACCGAGTATGCCGTCGACACTACTGCCACCCTCCACCGCTAGGTCGCCTTGTGACACCCACTCCCTGGCAAACGCCTTCAGCAACATCACCCTCACGCCTCCCAACAACGATCAGTGGGTCTTCGACTCTGGCGCATCCTCCCATATGGCTCCACATCTTGGCAATGTCACCCCTGCACAGCATTCTCCCTTCCCTTCATCAGTCATCGTTGGCAATGGTGTTGCCCTCCCTGTCATTGGTTCTGGCACCGCCTCTCTTTTTGGTTCTTTTAATTTGCACAATGTTCTTGTTGCTCCTGATGTCATTAAGAACCTACTCTTTGTTTGCTAGTTTACCACTAACAATCTTGTCTACATTGAGTTTGCCCCGTTCGGCATCTCTGTGACGGACCATCGCACCAAGGCGGTACTCCTCCGATGTGAGAGTCCTGGGCCCCTCTACACTCTGCCGGCATCCTCCTCCCAGCCATGCGCCCTCCTCACCGTGACGACGACCCTTTGGCATCGCCGCCTCGGCCACCCCGGGACGGAGGCTCTTGCTCAGCTAGCAAGCTCCACTGCCATAGTCTGTAATAAACATCATTCTTATGATGCTCTCTGTCATGCATGCCATCTTCGCCGCTACTCGCGTTTGTCGTTCACTAGTTCCTCTTCTAGGGCCCTCAAGATGTTCGACCTCATACATTGTGACCTTTGGACGTCCCCAATCCTCAGTGTGTCCGGTTTCAAATATTATTTGGTCATTCTTGATGATATTTCCCATTTTCTCTGGACGTTCCTGCTTCGGCTAAAGTCTAACATGTTTCCTACGCTTGCTAACTTCTTTGCATATGCTTCTACACATTTTTGGGTGCTCTATTAAGTCGGTCTAGTGTAACAATGGCTGCAAATTCGACAATTTGTCTTCGCGCTCCTTTTTCCTAACTAAGGGCGCCACCCTCTGCATGTCCTGCCCTTATTCCTCCCCCCAAAACGGGAGGGCTCAATGCATAATATGGACCATCAACAATGTGGTGCACATCCTACTTGTCCAAGCCTCCATGCCCCCTTCCTACTGGGTCGACGCTATCCATGCCACACACATGTCATTAACCGCCTTCCCACCAAGACTCAGAGCCACAGCCCCCGACAAGCCCCCCCCCCCCCCCCCCCCCCCCGCTCAACCCTATGCGTCTTCCTTAGCCTGTCTCCCGACCATAGGGATTATTGGTGCCTTGATCCATCCTCTCATCGCATCATCGTTTCGTGGCACGTCTTCTTCGACGAGTCGTCCTTCCAGTTCTCTGGCCTACGGCCCTCATCTCCGCCAGATGAGCTTAATTTTCTAACTAACATTGAGCTTCCGTAAACTCCCTATTTTCCTGTAGGTACACAGAAGCCGCTCCCTCCGGTCGAGCAAGCACCCTCCTCTCTTGCGGCTGCTGCACCCAGCGCACCTGGGACGGTCGAGCTACCGGCACCTGTGCTGGTCCCTGCACCACGCACGGCCATTGTCACTATGCCACGTGTGGGCCGGTTACACGACTCGACCATCGTCGCACCATGCGTGACCCTGGCTCCTGACTCGACTACAGCCATGCCACATGCGGCCCTGGCCCCTACCTCGACCACCGCTTCACCACGCGCGGCCCCGGATTCCTTCAATAAGCCACGGGTTCTTGACCCGAGTCCACCCTCCCCTGGTGCGTTTCGTGTCTCGGTCGTGGCCGATACCGCCTCGCTTGGCTTGGCTTGGGCTCGTGCCTCCACCCCAACTTGGTCTTCGTGCCTGACTCCACTCTACTCAGCCATCATGCCCATGTCCACGGCACCCAGTCTGGTTCGCCCACCGATCACCTGTACCTCTACCCGTCAGGCCCCAAACTGGGCGCTGCCCACCACTGTCACAACTGCGCCGACTACGGTGCTCCCTCCTAGTGTCGTCACTCCGATGGCCAAAGCACACACGATGGTGACGTGCGCCAAGCATGGTTCCCGACAGCCTCGCCTCCTCCTCGCTGCTCCGATGTCCCCGATACTGAAGACCTACCGTAGCGTGCTTGCCGACCCCAATTGGCATTGCGCTATGGAGGAAGAGTTCACAGCTCTGCACTGCAACCATACCTGGGACCTTGTCCCTCGTCCGCATAGTGCCAATGTTGTGACTCGCAAATGGATCTTCAAGCACAAGTTTCATGCTGACGGCTGGCTTGATCGCTACAAGGCGCGTTGGGTTCTCCGAGGCTTCACCCAGCGCCCTGGTGTCACTTATGATGAGACTTTCAGCCCGGTCGTCAAACCAGCCACCATTCGCACTATGTTGACACTTGCTCTGAGGATTGGTAGAACGCCTTTCTGCATGGGACCTTATCCGAGACAGTCTTCTCCCAGCCGATAGTTCTTGCTGGCAGTCGCTGTCCGGATCATGTATGCTGCCTCAATAAGTCCCTCTATGGACTCAAGCAGGCGCCTCACGCGTGGTACAGCCGCTTCGCCTCCTTCCTACTCACAATTGGGTTTGTTGAAGCCAAGTCTGACACTTCGTTGTCCATCTATCATCGTGGCTCTGACATGGTCTACCTACTCCTGTACGTGGATGACATTGTGCTTATTGGGTCCTCCATGCCTCCGTTATGACGTGTCATTGAGGCCCTACAGTGCGAGTTCTCTATGAAGGACCTTGGCAATCTCCACCACTCCTTGGGCACGTCGGTTCAGCGTACAACTGCAGGGATGTTTCTCTCTCAACGGCAGAACATCTTGGGCACTCTTGAGCGGAGCAGCATGATGGATTGTAAGCGGTTTCACATTCACTCGACCGGACATCTCCTATGCAGTCGAGAAGGTTTGCCTACATATGCATGAGCCTCGCAAGCTTCACCTCACCGCCACCAAGCGCATCCCATGCTATCTCCAGGGCACACTGACCATGGCTTGTCACTCCCACGCACCTCAGCAACGGAGCTCATCGTCTACACAGATGCCAATTGGGCTGGCTGCCCTGACACTCGCTGGTCAACCTCCGGCTACGCAGTCTTCCTTGGTGCCAGTCTACTGTCCTGGTGCCCTAAGCGCCAGCACACCGTCTCCAGGTCCAGCGCCGAGATCGAGTACCGCGCGGTCGCCAATGGCGTCGCCAAGGAATGTTGGCTCCGTCAGCTACTTCAGGAGCTTTCGCAACCACTGTGTCATGCTACGCTTGTCTATTGTGACAACGTAAGTGCGGTTAGGAGTCTGGAAGCTCTCTCGTACCTTCCAAAAATAAAGAGAACATCCACTCAATTAGGAGTCCATTAATATTTATCTTCTAAACCATCATGTTATGAAACTATTTTAAATTTATCAATATTCACTACTACAATAATAGTTTCTAGTAACAGGTCATAAACGGTATTAGTAACGGACACAGAATACACTAATGAATTGTGTTACAAATGACAGCAATGCCCGCTACTACCTTAATCCCTATTTACAAAAATGAAAAGGCAGGGCCCGCTACTCTGCCCTTTCGGTCAATACAAAAAAGAAGCAGGGGCCCACATCCGCCGGTGCTAGGCACCTCCCTAGGCAGTGACAACGGTCACTGCCACCACTCCACCGTGGCCAACCACAACCGTTGTTATCGCCATTATCCTTACCCATTAATATCATTAAATATAGATTAAAATGTCCTTCATATTTTTAGAATTATTATAAAAAATAATATAAATCAATTACACAAAAATATAACTCTGGTTTTTTAAAAAAATTACACATAATTTTACTACCATAGGAAAACAACCTAAAATACCAAAAAATAAGTTAGTTAATTACTTGATATAGTCATTAGGAGTACAATAATAGATAACAAAATCGTACCATAATAATTAATAAACCCACTCAATGTAATAAAAACTAAATCCACCCAACTAGTTGATATTGTTACGAAAAAACAAATTAGCTCAACGTGAACTAAAATTATTTTCCTAATTAAGGATAATAATTTTAGAACAAAGGAAATAAATATTATGGTCATCTGAAAGCTCTCTCGTACCTTCCAAAAATAAAGAGAACATCCACTCAATTAGGAGTCCATTAATATTTATCTTCTAAACCATCATGTTATGAAACTATTTTAAAATTATCAATATTCACTACTACAATAATAGTTTCTTGTAACAGGTCATAAACGGTCTTAGTAACGGACACAGGATCCGCTAATGAATTGTGTTAAAAATGACAGCAATGTCCGCTACTACCTTAATCCCTATTTACAAAAATGAAAAGGCAGGGCCCGCTACTATGCCCTTTCAGTCAATACAAAAAAGAAGCAGGGGCCTACATCCGCCGGTGCTAGGCACCTCCCTAGGCAGTGACAACAGTCACCGCCACCACTCCACCGTGGCCAACCACAACCGTTGTTATCGCCACTATCGTTTACACCGCTATCATCACACCGCCATCGCTATTGCTGTCATCACCACCGCTAGCAGCGTGTGTGTATACTAGATAGATTTGCGCACTACGTTGCGTCTATATAGCCTTCAAAATGATTTAATTCAGTACAATATATTTAGAATTTTAAGGTTATAAATATTAGAAGTCTGTATCTGAATTGAGTGTGCAAATATGATTACTTTGGAGGGCTGGACAATAATTATGTAAAATATAAACCATTAGTATAGGAGTATACAATACCTCAGGGTCTTATTTGTAAAATGTCTAGAGCCTTATCCTCTACCCGCAGTTCTTTCTTCTCCACCGTGCCTCCTCTCTCTAGTCCTCTTTCCTTCCATTGTTCCTCCAACTCGATGCCTCCGCTCGCATGCTGCAGCACAGCACAGCCACGCCGCCACGGTCACCATCCTCCCCTCCCCTCACGCGCCTCCATCATAGCATCCCCGGCTCCGGCAGCCACTGCCCTGCCCCAGCCGCATCATGCGTCCCACCACGGCATCTCCGTTTCTCACGCTTCGCCTTACCGCAACCAAGCTACATATCGTCACCGCGCTCCATTGCTCTGTTGTGTCGGCGCGCTCCCGCTCCCCTCGCTGCACGTGGCCCCAACCCCTCCATCACGCATCGCCGCCACGCCTACGCAATGTTTTCAGGCTCGTCGACCCCACCTCCCTGCATCTCTGTGACAACGAAGGAGAATTGACACAAGGGCCAAGCTCGCCATAGCCATACAGGTCGTCGGTGAAGGAGGGAGGAGAGAAGTGAGCCCCAGACACGGGCTAATCTTGTGACCGTCTAGGCCAGCAGCCCACGGCCCACGACGGGAATACACATTAGGTGATGATGCGCTTGATGCAGAGCAGCAGAGCCCATCTGCGTCGTATGGAGATGATGTGCGGAGGGCGGACGCGTCGGTCAAAATTCTGAAAGCAGCGTAATTCCTTCGTAGCTATTATGCTTACTAATATGTGTGTGCTATCATCGTCAAGGAAGTGGCACCAGATCCAACGCCCGCACCGTCACCGCTGTGGGATGTGGCGGATGGCATTTGTTGCTCAAAGCCTGAGCGGCTACCACCTTCTGCTTGTCCATAAATACATATTCTATTTCACCGTCATCTTCAGCTTACCTATAAATACAGACAGGCCTCTTGACGCTTTTGTATATATAGGCTCTTCCAGTCGGGAATCAAACTTGATTGTAATGATCGCCTCTGTGAATTAGTTCCAAATTAAATGAGCCTCACTCCATGTTAAGGTATGCCGCTAATAGTGAACTGTATCAATAAGCCTGTTTGTTACTCTCAATACATTAAAATATTGCTTTATTATCATGATGTAGACATCCCAGGTTCTCTTGCATGTGGGAGAACATTTGAGGTTTTTGAAGAGGTATCATCCGATATTACGTGATGTGGATATGGAGTGAGGGAATCCGATAAATTATCTGATAATTTAAAGTTCGCTTCTGATCCGTCTCCGGTCCGAATCCGTATCATCTCCGACATCCGAAAATATCCGTATTCGCATCCGCATCCGCATATTATCTGCTCCACTCCGAATCCGGTAAAAAAATTGTGGAGTAGGATGTGGGGAAGGCATTATCCGATCCAATCCGTTTTCATCCCTAATCACGTTTATTCCAATCATCTGAGTAGCTCCTAGCTAGTTGATTAGTTCATGTAATTTAGTCTTGTTAGAACTATTGAACTGGATCTCTCTCATACTATATGGGTACACAGCAGAGGCGAGGTGTGGACCTTTAGTTTGGGTTCGATCAAAAGCCATAACTGGATCAGCTGTCCTCATGACAGGAACTGGAAAGCGAGAAAGGGCTCTTAGTGGCTGATGAGCGAAGATACAAGAACATAATTTTACCTGTTTTTGCCTGATATATTTAGTCGTATAGTATTTGACTATAGCGTACACAACTAATACAATCAAGTTAAGGACTTACGAAGACGTGTATATTATCGAATAATTGTTTTTTATATTTTTTTATTTTGAATAACCCCTCCCATCCAACCCTTTATATTAACACATTACTGTACAATTGCTAGAAATAGTTTAGAATAGTTAATTAGAATAATACAAGAATACTCAGTAGTACATTAACCTATTCACTTCGGATATATTAAAGCATTGAACATGATTGTTTATTTGATACTTGAACTTTTGATATAGTGTATTACTTCAAAACATCAAAAACTTCCACTTGATATGAGTGTACTAAATTTCATTCATACATGCAGTGAAAATATGCCACAGTAACTTACCTTTGCATCCTTACTTTGTAGAAGTCCGGAATATCCAAGGAATGACTCATTTTGAAGAATTGCATCGTCTCACCAATTATAGGTAAGCCCATTGAACCAGGGGGGAGAATCCCACTGCATGGCTGACTAATCCATTTGTATACCCAGTGTATGAACCATCCTATTAGCAGAGGTAAAACACATAGGGTTGTGTATAGAAGCAACACCTCCATCTAAATATTCTACCAGAAAGATGTCTTGTAGAGCCTGGAAAATTGGAATTATTCTAGGTTGCCTGGTATATCTTTGCACATTTGAAGCTCATACTTGGACCTGCTTATATAGTAAAAGTGGGAACGGTGATGTGTGCATGGTCAGGTAATAATCCTCAATTCAAATTTATGATGCTGGTAAGTTGTCATTTTCATTGGTTGCCATGCTAGCGAAGACACAGTGTGTAACACGTGATGTGCCCGTCACTGTAGGGCGTTTTTGTCCATCACTGTCGAAGTGTTTTGTAGTAGTGTAGCTTTCATAAACAATGTCTCACTGTTGGAGTGTTTTGTAGTAATGTAGTAGTGTAGCTTTCATACTAAGGCTGACTCCAATAAGGAACGCTATTTTGGAGAGGCAAACCAACAAATGCCTCGCATGTACAGTGCTTGGTAGGGGATGTAAATCTGGTGTTCTCTAACAAGAAGAAGCAAATCGTTTGGACGTGAAGAAGAGGACGGTACTGGCCACGACTTCCGCGACGCCGACTCCCGCAGACGACCTCAACCATAGCGGCTCCCTCCACGCCCGTGTGCGCCCACCTCCACGCGAGCTTGAGCCGCTGCCCTCGCGACGTCCCGCCACCGCCGCGCTCGCCTCCATGCGTGAGCTCGCGCCAGCCTTCCTGTGAGCACACGTCGGCCTCCACGCAAGGTCGTGTCGCCTCCATGCAAGCTCGCACCGGCCTCCACAACCGCGTGCGCCCGCCTCCACGCGAGCTCGAGCCGCCGCCCTCGCGACGCGCTGCCGCCGCTGCACCCGCTGCCGTATGTGAGCTCGAACCGCTGCCGCCGCGCCTGCCTCCACGCGCGAGCTCACGCCTGCCTCCCCGCGAGCACGCGTCGGCCTCCACGCGAGCTTGTGCCGGCCTCCATGCCCGCGCGTGCCTGCCTCCACGCGAGCTCGAACCGCCGCCCCTGCAACGCGCCACCGCCACCGCACACCGTCGCCCCACACGAGCTCGAGCCGCTACAGCCGCGCCCTCCTCCACCCGCAAGCTTGTGCCCGCCTTCCCGCAAGCTCGCGTCCTCCACACGAGGTCGCGCCGTCTCCCCACGCAAGCTCGAGCCGCTGTCCCCGTGCACGCTGGAGGCCCCGCAAGCGCCCGCTTCCATGCGATGTGCCGCCACCCCTGCTCCAGTCATCCCGCACGCCACAAGCCGCGTCATGCTTGCCCGTTGTGCACGCTCCCCCTCCCTCCCCCCTGCGCACCGGCGGGCCGCCTCCTGCTCGGTCCGTGCTGCTCGTTGGAGCCGCTCCTCCACGCCGCACTCACCCTACCCCCCCCCTCCCTCCGCCCACCGCGCGCCGCTCGACAAATGCAATGGAGGAGAGAGAAAATCCATTTTTACCTCTCCTCTCTCCTCATAATGTAAAATGCATTCCCGATTGCCTCCTCTGTTGGTGCTGTTTTTGGTGTTGCACAGTACTCCGAGAGAGCCATTTTTGTATTTGCATCATGCTATTAGAGTCAGTCTAAATGATTCGAATTGTACATAATGTATTCTATAAATATATTATCTTGCTATCTCTGTCAATAAGTAGCGATAATCATATATATGCAATTGTAAAATACTCTAATCTTAAATATACCAACATAAAATGGCTATTTCCATAGATACTATAAAATTACAATTTTCTTTTTAGATATGTCATCAAACATAAAAAATAAAATGCACCTCACTTTCTTCCTCCTCCATCCTTGGCAGACCATACGGATGAGCTCCACCACAAGCGCAGTTATGCGCCGCGTGGAGCACCTCCTACGTCGCGATACTCGCTGATGCATCATGCTCACGCGCCACGCGGCCCCGTGCCATGCCTGCATGTTGGGCTTGCGTGTCGCGCCGTGACGCGCTATACCTTGTGCCAGCCCCCGCCGTGTGCGTTGTCACCACGACAGCCCGTGGCCGCCGCTGCAACACGTCTCTCCATTGTCGTGCGTTGTGCCATGGCCGCCGCTGCTGCCGCCGCTCTCTGTGCACTTGTACATGTTGCTGCCATTCTCCGCGCGCCACCGCTGAGCGCCCGTGTGACCGGCAGCAATGACTAAGCTACGGAGCTCAGATCATGTGCAGCGTGCCCGTGTGGTCTTCTATATGGCTGAATGTTATGGCAAATTAGACATTTAGGAAAAACAATTAGGTGCTGATGATGCCGTGGTGCCATAGGTCGAATAAAATCTGTAACACAATGACGCGTATGAGATAAGTGGTTTTATGATAGTGCGAAAGAGCCATCAGCGTAGTGGTTGGGGCTTCCGAGTAGCACCTCTCAGGTCCCAGATTCGATCTCCAGAGAAGACAAATTATGGTCTGGGTTTAAAAAATCCCTCGCCTCTCCGCAATCTCAAAGCACGGGTTAAGGCCCGGCCCGATCGCGGTAACGGTGCTAAGCGCCGGCCCCGTTCTTACAGGGATCACGTAGCCCTCGTGTAAAGACGGAGAGGGGTTCAGGGATTTTCTCGGCCTGCGTAAGAAGATTATCTTCTTAATACAATGCCTCGGAGGTGGTCTTATCCTCTGTGGGTTGAGTTTTTTTATGATGGTGGATATAGGATAAACGAAGTTTACAATGACATCTACGGAATTGGTCTGATAAGTATATGTATTTACAAACTTGACCCTAGATGCTTGCATATGTGCAAATACAATTACTTCTATAAACGCATGTACATCCACTCATATGACACATCTAAGAGATTGAGCCGACATGTTATAATGCTAGTCCCAATAGTAAGTTTTATTTCGTTGCTTTCAACGCTGTAACGTGAGCAACAAGACAATTATTTGAAAGAATTAAACACAATATATTATTGTTATTTTCATACGTATGGTTTCATTTAGATGAAACATATTTTCTCTCCCTACTTATTAATTTTTTGTCATATCATCCAAAATGGTGACATGGCACCTTTTAATGAGAATAAAACTCTCATTGACAGTACCTTAAGATTGACAAAATCATGATACTCTCTCTTGCTACCGACAGACATATCAGGGTCCACACCTGGCTGGGCCCGACTCGCATTTTGAGTGGATCTCACACATCCATCAACCTATTTACGCTTTCGTCCTTGCTTCGTGTAAAGGGCTAACCCAAGATTGGTGGTGGTGGACAACCTAGCCTTATATGTTGGTCCTCCTCCCATTAGACTAGTAAGATGGTACTAAATTCCCGCCTCCTCATGCACACAAAGCCTCATGGATCACTACGGGTCTAATCTTAATGGGTGGGATGTTACAGACGCCCCCTCTCAAAGGAACGACATCCTCGTCGGAACACAAAGACAACATACCCACACTAGACAAGCTACTAGTAACGTTCCCCCTTAGGCACGTCCATGTCCAGTGCCGGATCACATGTCATGTCGTGTTTCACGCATGGGACTACACGCATCATGCACCATATGTCTGGACCTCCTGACCACCATGCGCACCGTGCCCGTGAGGGCTGGCTCTGATACTACTTGAAATGACCTAGGGTTCACATCCGGTTGGGCCTGACTCGCATTTTGAGTGGACCTCACACACCCACCAACCTATTTACGCTTTCGTTCTTGCTTCGCGTAAAAGGGCTAACCCAAGGTTAGTGGTGGTGGATAACCTAGCCTTATATGTTAGTCCTCCTTCCATTAGACTAGTAAGGTGGTATTAAATTTCCACCTTCTCATACACACAAGTATTCATAGGGCACTACGGACCTAATCTCAATGGGTGGGATGTTACAGTTACCCCCAGACATCCACAACCGGCAGTAGCGTATAGTGCACCAGGTGGGCTATTGGCTTCCATGGCCTCGTTCCTGCCATGTGTCATATGGTGGTGGATGGTCTCTTTGTCGTAGTATACCTCCCCACCCAAGGTGCACACAGGGCCTTGTGACAGGACAGTGCACCAAACACTCCACACCGCCAACAGGAATCAACTTGCAGAGATCCAACTTACTTCCACTTTGCGCATGTTCAATTCCAAGTCCTCTCTCCCTAGCGATCCACTGTCACCTTGCGCTCCAGCGCCATGCTTCCTATCAAGATCAATAAAAAGAGCAGTTTTACTATGCAAATTACCTCTAGTAATTACTGGAGGTAATGTCTAGGTAGGAGTAATAATATAATTTACTCATCGGCAGCGGCAGGAAGAACCCTAAGCTGCGAAATGTCACACACAGAATGAGTGAAATGATACTGTGTGGTCTTTCCAATATTACACTTCGTGAGATTCTAAGGCAAATAAAACAATTATGCCAAATTAACAAGATAAATAACAAATTTTCCATTTCCATTTTTCCATTACTACCCCAGTAAACTTATTACTCCTTCAAATTACTGACAGTAATAGTGATGAGATCAAAAGTAATCTTAACCGTTGGATTACAATTACTGCCAGTAATTACCACTACCACAAATAGGGCCTGTAGCGGCGGCAGGCAAACCGCCGTAGCGGCACGAGCCAAAGTCGGCCGCCACTACAGAGCCAATGGACACTGCCCTAACTAAAACCGCCGCTACAGGGCACCCAATAGCGGCGGTTGACATTATCAACCGCCGCTATAAACGGCCCATGTTTATAGCGGTGGTTGACAATGACAACCACCACTATTTAGGGCATACTAGCGATGGTTGATAATGCCAACCGCCGCTATCAAGTGCCCATGCTATAAAAGCCGCGTTCGGACAGCTCCGGCCCTTACTCGAACAGTGATGGTCCGAAAATTTGGACAAATCATGAAAATCAAGGGGGGAAGGTTTTCAGTTCATTTTTTTGCAGAAATTTGCTCTCTGAGATAAGGGGAACTCATACCATTAGTTTTTTTGTGCTCTCATTTTAAAATCAAGTAGAATTTTGGGTTTTAAGTTTGTTAGGTTTTCATCAAATTTTAGCTAAATTCATTTGATTTCGATGGTTCTACTTGGTTATAGTTGAATTTTATGAAGGCATACATCATCTCTTTTCATCACTACACAAAAAATTATTATATTTAGCTTGTTTTATGTCAATAGAAATCTAGATCTAGTTTAGTTTTTAAAAGAGAGAGAAAGTAGTATTAGGGCAAGAGTGATGTTAATTATTTTATTATTTCTTGATAAAAATTAAATAATATATAAAATAATTTAATATTTGTTTCATTTTACCTTGCATAATATTTCTCACTTCATGTATATTACTTTTCAATGTTTATATATTTAGCGAATATTTAATTTTTTTGTTACACATAATTAATTAATTAATTTCCAATATTTTTTGGCTAGATGGTGACAAAAGTTAAATAATATATAAAATAGTTTGATGTTTGTTTCATTTTATCTTGCATAATATTTTTCACTTCATGTAATATTCAATATATATATATATAGTGAATGTTTAAATTTTTTATCACACATAATTAATTAATGAATTTTAATAATTTTTGGGTTTTCGTTCAAGACCGTTCGTGATAGATAGATCTTGGATATACGAGGCACCAAGACCGGGTCCAATATTTTTACGAGAAGTTTCCAAATTCATCGAAGCGGCCGCACAACATGCTCGACGTGAATGGACAACTGATATATATTATCCGTGTTTTGATTGTAAAAATCAGAAGTTGTGGAATGATATAGAAGTAATAAAGTCACACTTGGTGCGGAGGAGTTTTGTTGAGGGGTACACGAGATGGACAAAACATGGTGAGAATAGTATGATCAATATGGAATTTGATGAGCATATTGAAGTTGAAGTCGAGGTTGTCCATTCGCCTGGTGCGGATGCGATGGATTCACCTGGTGAAGCTGATTTTGATGTTGAGGAGTTGTGTCATATTGAGCCGCAGATGTTGATCAATGTCGGTACAACTAAAGGGCTTGATAATTTTTATAGGATAGAGAAAGCATCAAACGATCCATTATATGATGAATCTAAGGAATGTGGTAAAGAGTTTACCGTGTTGCATACTGTACTTGAACTGATGAAGTGAAGGTCATACATGACTGGTCGGATGCTAGTTTCACGGATTTGTTAGAACTTATTTCCGATGCGCTGCCGAAGCCCAACTTGTTGCCAAGGACAACATACCTTGCTAAGAAGCGGATTTCCACACTTTCATTGGGCGTGCAAAAAAATCATGCATATCCAAATCATTGCATATTGTATCGAAAGGAGCATCAGGACGCTGTGAGATGCCCAAGGTGCAAACGTAGTCGTTATAAGAGGAACAACGATTGTGATGCTGATGGTGGCATGAAGAATACAACTAAGGGGAGAAAGAAAAAAAGAAGTTCTATCATCAATGACAGTGATGACGGTAAGGTTCCTGCCTTAGTCATGTGGTACTTATCCGTGGTCGATCGCATCAAACGCTTGTTCGCCAACCCTAGGGATGCGGCAATGATGACATGGCATGCACACAAGGGGGACGGTAAGCTCAGGCATCTCGTAGATGGAACACAGTGGAAAAAGTTTGATCAGGATCATCGAGACTTCTCTAATAAGGAAAGGAACATACGGTTTGCATTGAGTACAGACGGGATGAACCCATTTGGTCAAATGAGGAATCCGCATAGCAATTGGCTAGTGATACTAGCAATGTACAACATTCCACCATGGTTATGCCATAAGGCATAAGTACCTACTGCTGATCACTCTTATATCTGGGCCTAAAGAACCTGATAACGACATAGACGTGTTCTTAGTGCCATTGTTCGAAGACATGCAAAAACTATGGTTGGAGGGGGTCCGTATATGGGATGAGTATCGAAGAGAGTACTTCACGCTCAAAGCAATTATTTTTTGCACGGTAAGTGATTCCCCGACACTAAGGGCGCTATCAGAACAGGTCAAAGGAAAGGCGGCATGTTTCATATGTATTGATGATACATCCCATGTGTACCTTCCAGCATCCCAGAAGCTAGTGTATACGCGAAACCGCCGATTCTTACCAGCAAAACACAGGTATCGCGTGATGGCTAGACACTTTGATGGCAAAGTTGAGAACAACACAGAACCTCGATGTTGTACTAGCAGGGTCGTGTTTGACCTTGTTAAAAATATCAGTGTTGTTTTTGGAAAACCGGTGAAAGGAGCCAAAAAGGCAAAAGGTCTCATGCCGTTTAAGAAGAAATCCATTTTCTTCGTATATTTCAATTATTGAAAAGAATTGGAAGTGAATCATGCCTTCGATTAGATGCATATTGGGAAGGGTGTATTTGACAGTAGTAGCACACTTATACTCGACCAACCCGGTAAGACAATGGATGGACTCAACACAGATAGAGATCTTGTAGTGATGGGAATAAGATCAGAGCTCCATCCGCAAGAAAGAGCAAATGGATGTACTTTCTCCCCCCCCCCCCCCCCCCCCCGGCAGCCTATACACTTACGATTGAGGAGAAAATAGCATTCTATAAGTGCCTCAGTGGGATTAAAGTACCGACGGGTTTCTCATCGAATATCAAGAATCTTATAAACATGGAAGAGTTAAAGATAAGTGGGTACAACACTCACAATTGCCACATAATGCTTTCGGTGTTTTTCCCTATTGCTATCAGAGCTGTTAAATCACCATGACTGAAGTTGGTTGTAACTTGCCTTTGCTACTTCTTTAACACGGTATCAAAGAAGGTCATAACTAAAGACGAGTTAAATGACCTACGGACCCACATGAAGGAAACAATGTGCATACTTCAGATGGTCTTCCCTCCATCCTTTTTCGATATGATGGAACACTTTATGATTCGTATTGATGACCAGATCTCTGCATTGGGCCCCGTCTACCTGCATCAGATGTTTCCGTTGGTGAGGTTCATGTATGTATTGAAACGTTATATACGTACTCGTTCACATCCAGAGGGTTCTATGATCGAGGGTTATACAACTGAGGAGATCATTGAATATTGCTTAGACTACACTAATGATGGTAGCAGAACAATTGCTCTCCCCGTGTCTCATCATGAGGGTAGATTATCTGGAAAAGGTATGAAAGGACGTAGATCGTTCATCGACCATGACTTCAAACGAGTGGACCAAGCACATTTTATCGTATTACAACAGACGCAGATTGTGGGATCGTACTTTGAGAAACATCTGTTAGAGCTCCGCCAGAACAACAAGGATGCAACGGATAAATGGATCATAGACGAGCACAAGCGCTCTTTCACATCATGGTTTAGCTCCCTAGATCTTTCAAGTGGCGAGTCCGTGGAAGAGAAAATGTTGAGAAAGTTAGCTAATCGCCCGAGAAGAACCGTGGTTACCTTTCAGACATACAACATCAATGGTTTTACCTTCTACACCCAACAGAAGGATAAGAAGAGCAAGTGTCAAAACAGCGGTGTACGAGTAGAAGTCATTGACGAAGAGGACCAGACGACCTCGTATTATGGGTACATTGTGGAAATATGGGAGCTAGATTATGGTGCAAATTTACAGGTTCCTATATTTAAATGCAAATGGGTGAAGCACCCTAATGGCATCGAGATAGATGAATATGGTTTCACAATTGTTGATCTTAACAATGTTGGTCACAAAGATGAGCCTTGGATACTTGCCAAGACCGTGGAACACGTGTTTTATGTACTTGATCCAAAGGGCGAAAAGAAATATATTGTTGTTCTAGGTAAACAAAGAATCGGTGGAGTGGAGAATGTGGAGGATCGAGATGACTATAATCAATATGACGAGGTGCCATGTTTCATAGATCCGAAAAATTTTAAAATCTTAGAAGCAAGACTCTCCTTTGCTAGCGGAATGCCCTACATGCGCACCGATCACTGCCAAGAAAAAGTCGTTCAAGGATAACTCAAGCATCATGTAATTTTATTTTGTTAAGTATCTTTTATTATTCGAACCTTGTATTATGTTCTATGTAATTTATGTTTATTTGAATATAAAGATTGTGTAACTTATTTTTATACGCATCTTGTAGTTTGAAGTTATAAGGGCTAAAAGGTATATATAAAATATTTTAGGGACCTATTTGTAATTTTATAAAAAAGACAAGAATTAAAGTGTAAAAATATTAGGATAGAAATGGAATTAATAAAAAGTATAGGGTTGTTTCTGCAAAAGATTAGGACCTAAACATAATTTTAATTAAGTACAGGGGCCTAAGTGTAAAAACACAACACTAAAATATAATTAATTATAATGAACTCAGTGGTTCTTTCGTAAAATTACAGGGCTAAGATATTATTTATAAAAAATCAGGGGCTAAAATGAATAATACAATTTTTTGGAAAATGAATAATATAATTTTTAGAAAATCAATAGTACAATTTTAGCAAAATTTTAGGACCTAACATTAATTTTTATGAGGTATAGGGACCTAACATTAATTTTTATGAAGTATAGGGACCTAAGTGTAAAAAGACATGACTAAAACATAATTAATAATGAACTCATGGGTTCTTTTGTAAAATTCCAAGGCTAAATATTCTTTATAAAAAATATCAAGGGCTAAAATGAATAATATAATTTTTGGAAAATGAATAACATAATTTTTTAAAAAAAAACCGACATGTTTTTAGCAACGGCTCACAAAGTCAACCGCCGCTATTGCTTTGTAGCGGCGGTGTGCTTTGTGAACCGCCGCTAATGAGGACTCCCCCTATATAAGCAATGTGCGGCGGGCCCCTAACCCTAATCCCAGAGTTTGCTTTCGTACGCCGTGAGGCTTCCCAATTCCGTCGCCATCTCCTCGAGCGTTGCCGCCCTCCGTCTCCTCGTGCCCTCCATCTCCGATGCCTCCCCGAGCGCCGCCATATCGGGCCCCCTCCTCGTCCCCCCGCGCCAGTCTCCCCCTCATCGACGACGCGCGCGTGCCTCCTCCCCCTCCTCGCGCTCGCCAACCGTCGCCGCATGGGCCTCCCCCTCGTCGATGACGCGCTCCTCCGTCCCGAGCGCCATCGCAGGCACCCTCTCCGAGCGCTGCCGCGGGCCCCATCCTCGTCCTCGAGTGCTGCCTGGGTCTCCGCTACCGCTACCGCCACCGCCGGTCCTCCTCGGGCGCGCCCAAGGTACGAGCCCCCGCACCTCCCCCCTACCTACTCGTCTTCGATTCTGCTTTTCCTGCTCTGTGGTCTGTGCTCTTTCCTCCATGTGGTGGCTAAATCTGTTGCTCTGTGGTCTCTGCTTTTCCTTATCAGTGTTTGTGATGAATTCTGATTAGGTGCGACAATGCCACTGTATGTAATGGAGTACTGATTAAATCTGTTGCCATCTCCAGCATAGAATACGAACAGTAAAGTGTGATTAGTACTCTTGGCTTGACCATTCCTCTGTGGTTGATCATGGCTGGAGCTACCGTAGCTGTTTTTTTGCTCTTCTGTCCCCCTTCACGGTGCATTGCAGACTTTGGTGGATGGTTGGCCATGCTCCTCATACTTGCTACCTACCTACCACTTCAAAACATTCCATTTCCATCCAAAAATAAAAATTGTTCTTCTACTGTATCATTATTCTGTTGGAGATTTCTGGATGCCCCTTCTAAATCCGCACTTGGTTAGCGTAGGAATTTCATAAGAGTCCACTATATTGCTAATTTTTTACCATTTCATACAAGGAATCACAGGAATTTCATAAGAGTCCACTATATTGCTAATTTTTTTAATAATAGGAAGCAGATAAACATGAGGCAATATAAAAAATTATCATCACATCCTATTTCAGATTTCCCCAATTTGAAAATGGTTTCCTTCCATTATATTCTTTGATATTTTTCTAGAAAAAGGAGAGCTCTCAATATTGCTAACAATCGAAATTACTCTTGGTCATGTTTCCTCCCCCATTTAGTAACCTAGACCGATGCTCTTTTTCTGTGCTTCACGATATGATTTTCCTGTCTCTAACCTATAGTCACGTTTGTTCTTACAATTTGTATTCTTAATATCATGTACCTGTGTTTTGCTTTGGTCATCTGTGGGATTTTATTTTGTATTGTTAATTAGTACTGGTTGCTGCTCACTGTTTGCTAGGATTTGAAAATGCTCACTTTATATATACTAGGATCTAAAAATGCTCATTGTTTGCTCACTCTTTGCTGCCATTTTTTTACTGTCATATGCTAGGATCTGAAAATGCTCACTATCATGCTCACTGTCATGTCTTTTTTTTGTTATCAATCTTTTGTTTGATTACACTTCATGTTGATACTCATATACTTGCTGTCGTACTATAGATTCCCTATGTGCCATTTCTGAAATCCATAGCATTATTTACTTGTGGCCATATATATGTCATATTACTTGCTGCCCTATATTCCCTATGCTCACTAGAAGCAAATTTTGACTTTTCTATTCTTCTCCTTGTCTCTCTGTACTACTTATCTATTCTACGTAGGTGATCGATGCTCAATGATGAAAGGGGGCCAAGTGAGGCTAGTGTAGCGACATGGACCATATCCTAGGATATTGGATACATGCTGTTGTACAGGTCAAGGATCTTAGAGCGTTGGATGGCCGTTGATTCGGCAACCCGCACTGAGAGCAAATTTTGATTATTCTATTCTTCTCCTTGTCTCTCTGTACTACTTATCTATTCTACGTAGGCAATCAATCCATGCTCAATGATGAAAGCGAACTAAGTGAGGCTAGTGTGGCGACATAGACCATATCCTAGGATATTGGATATATGTTGTTGTACAAGTCAAGGATCTTAGAGCGTTGGATGACCGTTGATTCGGCAACCTGCACTGAGAGCATATTTTTATTTTTCTATTCTTCTCTTTGTCTCTCTGTACTACTTATCTATTCTACGTAGGCAATCAACCCATGCTCAATGATGAAAGCGGGCTAAGTGAGGCTAGTGTGGCGACATAGACCATATCCTAGGATATTAGAAATATGTTGTTGTACAAGTCAAGGATCTTAGAGCGTTGGAAGGCCGTTGATTCGGCAACCCGCACTAAGAGCAAATTTTGATTTTTCTATTATTTTCTTTTGTTTTTGTTGTCTCTATGCTTAATAATGATAGGTGTATACTCCTTGTTTTCTAAACTAGTCATCATATCTAACATTAGCTGTCAAAGTCTTCTCGTCATGACGGACAATATGCCGTCTCAAGAGGAAGACGCCCTCAAGGCGCACTCACAAGTGAGGTCATCTTCAGACGATGAAGGATCAAGCGAACACTGGAAGAACCAGAAGATCTGCATCCTCCACTACCAAAGGAACGTCAATTGGGAGCCTGGATCCTGATTTCGTGCCTCAAGACGAGGTATCTTGTCAAAGATAATTCTCTCATTTGTTCAACTAATTTGTAAACTAAAATTTACTACTTATATCCTAGGGACCTCGACGAAGTGCCCATCGGCTATTTGCAGCAGAGGCTGCGACAGATGAGGCCCTCGAGCAGCAAGTGGAAAAGGTGCCTGCCCAAGTGTCCACACACAAAAGCAAGCGTGGTCAGCGCTCCGCGAACAAGACAGAGGGCATCTACGAGGTTACTGCACTAGACCCCAAAGATGGAGAACCGATTGAACCCGCCGGTGTCAACGCCAAATGGCGGAACCGTTGCGGCAAAGTGGTGAGGGACTATTGCAAAATCACGTGGCAAGATTGGCGCCAAGTCTCGGATGGCAGAAAAGACGATATGTGGGCTGACGTCACAGCAACCATCCGGTTCTAGCCAACAGATCTCAAGAGAGACAAGAAGGCCATGATGTCCACTCTCAATTACATCATTTGAGATTACAAGTCCAAGTTCAACTGTCAATACGTCAAGCAAAATCAAACCCCACTCAACAAGCATGGAAATATTAGTCAGCAGGAATGGGACGAGTTTGTTGAGCAGAAGACAAGCAGTGCTTCGAAGGAGCTCAGCGAAAAGATGGTTGAGCTCAACAAGTAGAACAAGTACAAGCCACGGTTAGGTCCGGGCGGATACAAAAAGAAGATTCCGATTTGGAGAGAGTAGGAAGCCAAGCTCCGCGCGGAAGGAAAACCTGATCCTTTGCTAAACACCAATGAGCATACCAGGAATTGGGTATATGGTCGCTCTGAGTTAACCGATGAAGGAGAGATTATTATGAAGGATCCTGTGACAGTTGAGGTCGTGCAAGCCTTGAAAGGTCCCATCGTGACGCTGAAATGAAGATGGTCTTGACAACAGAAGCAAGGACTTATGTTGCAAATTACTTGTACAACTGCTTCATGAGGTGGCAAGATAGAGAGTGCATTATGGCCCCTTACAACTTCAAGTAAGTTGGACAACTACTGCCTTCATCATGTATCCTATGTTAAAATTAAATCCAATCGTAATTAACTTATTGACAACAAACATTATTGTAGCGATCATTAGATCTGTCTGATGATATTTCCAAATGAAGGGTACCTTCTATCGCTCGACAGCCTGGACTACGACAAGAACTTATACGACGACATTCTGGAAGTCATAGATCGGAAAGAAATTGTTCTACGTGTGTATGGTTTGATGATATTAATATCATCTACTGATAAGCTTTTGTCGATCGCGCAGTGCTTACGAGAAATATGTCATAGCCGGTGGGGCATGTCATCCTACAAGGAAAAAGAAGATGTACTTCCGTCATAAGTTTTGGGTAAGACTTATATGCATCTCATACATGTTCTTATCGTACTTTCCATTCATATAATTATCGTAGGTGTATTGAACTTGTGTTCTCTACTTTATAGTGCAATAAGCAAATATGAGGAAGTGTGCATTGTGATTACTACACTTATGTGTTCTCGGCTGACACTTCAACTTACCTGGACCATATCATTGAGGAGTCTCAACAAGAGGTAAGTTGATTTTGTTTATGTCCATTTTACTTTACCTGGACCATATCATTTAGGACTCTGCTCATGTGACACAGAAAGCCACAAGGTCAAAGAGAAAATGGGCTGCAAAGATGAAAAGGAACGACGCGGTCAAAAAGGGTATAATTGCTGAATCACGCGTTCACTTGAGTACAAATGCCATGTATCTAGTTGTAGCTTCTCTTTGTCATTTTATGTTGAGAGAGGTAATTAGTCCAGAAGGGAAGTGCTTTGACTCAAACAGTGAACTAGCAATAAAACATAGGTCCCTTTGTGAGTGGGCTGGTTCAAGAGCATCATATGAGCCTAATATATCGAAAAAAGATGATGACTATGCATTAGGGTTCATATAAAACATTTTGTAAGCTCGATTGAATATTTTGATGACAATATTATATATATTCTATGATGAGATGTAAATATCTGTGATGAGATTGTAAATACCTGTGTTGAGATATTATAAATATCTGTGATGAGATTTGTAAATTTCTGTGTATGTAGAATCTGTGATTTCTGTATATTTACTAAATTTTATTTATTTTTTTTAGAAAATAACAAGTAGCGACAGTTGATGTTGTCAACCGCCGCTACTAATAGCCAACAGTAGCGGCGGTTGAAGATGTCAACCTCCGCTACTAATGACCAACAATAGCGGCGGTTGACATCTTCAACCGCTGCTAATAATGTGTCTGTAGCGGCGGTTTATTTAGGCGACAGACCACCCGCCGCTACAAACGCATATTTGTAGCTGCGTTTGCGTAGCGGCGGGGTGGCCTGCCCGCCCCTACAGTGCCTTTTCAACCGCCGCTACAGGTCATTTTTGTTGTTGTGTACTGGTGGTAATATGCATAATAAAACTGCTTAAAAAAATCATATCTTCATGTTCAATGTTACTCTTCCAAGCCCTGATGACAAGAAAATCAGAATGGATGAGTAGATCCTAACGCATACCATACGAGAAATCCATGTTTTTTTGGCACTTTCTGATTGGTAGATGGTAGTGCTTGCTGGTTCATCAGAGATGGAACTACATGAAAATGTAAAAGTTAGTGCTGATGCAGGCAGATGAGGGAATAATGCTAAAGGTAAACGGACCTGTATACTTTAAGGTTGTAGATGACACGATTGGCAACCAAACATCGTGCCTTTCTCTATGCTGAAACACATAATAACAAGTAGCACTTGTCCTTTTTTGACTATCCAACTCACGTGGCTGTGGCCTATGTGAAATAAAAATAGCAGTCGTTGCTGCATGCATTTAGTTGGCACACATTGTCTTGCATCAATCAATTCTCTGTGCTCTTCATGCATATATGCCAATGTACAGTGAAGAGTTCTTCATATATATCCTTCTCATTGGAGTTTTTATATATGAAATGTAGACATGCAAAACATGTCTTTTCACAACATATGTTAATTTGAACATCAAAATTGAATGTTCAACTAGTTTCAGTGATAGCTAGTCAGTTTGGTAGTATAAGAGAAAGACTGCTACAAAAAAAATATCTTTATTTATTTCAACCATGAAAGTAGGCAACTAATTAATCTGTTCTGGATGATGTATAGCCTTATTGCATGAACTTGGTACTGGAAAAGGTTATAACCCCTTTTTTATTTTGTTGCATAAACCAAGGTACAATTTCATTTATGGTTCATGTGCAGGGAATGGTTGCTATATTTTGGACTGAAGCCACCAGGCAGCCAAGTGAAAAGTATCGTCCAAGTGTGAGATCATCCTATTGCATCTCTTTTGGAGCAAGAGGTCATTTGCACGGATGTTGAAAGGGGTTAGGCATATGTGAGTAAATTATGGAAGGTACAGGTAGATAGATATGATATAACTCGGGTAGGTTAACATGGCAAGGCACACCTTATAGGCTTGAGTTAGCAACGGAGCATGAAATCTGTACACCTTGTTGCTGCTTAGTAATACGGATTGGTTATATTGTGACAACAAGATCAATGCTTGAACTTCACTTATGTGGCAGTATTGATGAATTATAATCCCCCCCCCCCCCTTCCCCACCGTAATTTGTTTCTTCTTCTGTGCCAACGGTTAGACTCTGTCTGTGTACTTCATCAACTGAGGATTTAAGGAGCATCGTCTAACCCATAATTTTATTGTGATTCTATATAATCTATTTTTGTTCATGTGCTAACAAATGGACAAAACACTTATGAATCTATGTCATCTGTACTTCTTATTTAGTTCGTTTGATTGCCATTTTTCATTGCACACACTGGCAAACTGCAAATGAAACAACAAATACCTACAAATGTAAGTATATATGATGAGCTTGCAGCACAAGACACCTAACCGTCACAATCGTAGTTGTGATTAACGTTGTTTGAATAGAGAAGATGATGTAAGACCAGCAACTTGACCAAACAATCATGTCTCAGGTGCATTGATTGATGAATTTGTCATGATCTCAGTAGTTGTTGGCACATCATTATCTGGAAACTGCTAACTGCTAGTTTGTTCTAGATGTATTTCCTTCTTTTGCTTTCCCTGGGACAGAAACCTACATATGCTAATTAATGTTAATAAAACTTTATGGAACTGGATGGCACAACACATTACAATGATAAAATTTATTTGATTAACATTTCTTCTATCAACGACAACTTAATAGTGACTAGATTTCTCTTATGAACATACTCTGTTAATATGTGTCAATTTAGTATTTTCTCAGGAGGAAAACAATCTCAGATACTCATATAGGTTTCCTCACTTTGAAAAAATAATATTACTATACTTCAATAAGCTTGATGATTACAAGGAAAGTGCCAAGAGAATAGAGGCTTGAACGTATATGGTTATTAACAACAAGATAAAATGAAGCTTATATTGGAGTTAATAACCAGGCCGCCGACACCAGGTCTCCAACTCCGAGAACCATCGTCTCGCTGGCCTTGTGCCACCAGCCAGGCGGGCTGCTGCGGATCGCACCTTTAGACCAGCCCACGTGACCAACGTGTCTTACCCGAGTGTCGGTATGGTGTACCGACAAGGACAAACACTGTCCACCAGTCAGGCGGGCTGCATCATGGACCCACTATCGGGTCACACTCACGCACTAGCTCCCCATCTCTCTTATGGGTTTTCTTTTCTTTGCCGGTTTGCCTTGGTTCAGCACTCGACATAAAAGAAGAAGACAAGAGTGGAGGGACAGCTAGTTGGAGTTGGACTCGATGTTCTACACGACGAGTTACTGATCTACTACTCCCACAGCCCAACGACATCGCTACCTTTTCTCCGCCATGGATATCAACTACTCCGGCCTTCGCCTCATATTTAACACATGTGGTGCAGCTAGGTGTTAGGCACTCAAGTGACGTCTTCATGTGTGATCGCTTGGCCACCTTGACCGCACGTCTTTGAGCCTGCTTTATTACCACCACCGTTCAAGATGTCCTTGTCACCACTGCCACCACGTCCATGGTGCAATCCAATCCGCGAGAATCCGATGGCTTCAATTATGCGACAACATCATGTTTTCATGCATATGCCGGTACGATCAGCGGTCATGTAGTGGTGAAGCTTGAGCAAAGAGTCAGTGGGGGACGGTCTTACTAATGCATCACATAATCTCAGTGAACGGTACTAAATTACTGCTCAATTTAGTATAGTTTTGCAGTGGCTGGGGGGGGGGGGGGGGGGGCATGGTCCTAATGGCCACAACATGAAGCTTCGCACCTGCAGTCATGTATGTGGTATATCATCGAGGCGGGAAAAAGACAGCCTTTTTCTCGTTGCGCCCTTGGGTCTAGCAAACCCGATACACACCTTGTCCATGGCAGCTTTGACAACATGTACATCATCATCGATCCTCTTTTTCATGGTACCTCAATTGTGTTGTCTGGCGTCGACACGTGTTCCTGTCCACCACTACTTGGTAACTCCCTACTCCCACGACTTTATGCATGGCTTCGTCAACATCAGCATTCGTGCTCAACACCTCGATTACTGCTACCTCAAGAACAGCTTATCTAATTAGTCGCCCTCACTCTTGGCTACCCCCACATCCAAGAATGCGAGGGCATGTGATGAAGATACGGTTGAGGTAGAGACTGTACATCAAGATACAGTTGAGTATCTTTTTGGGTACTCGGGAGTCTACACGCCTCACCCAATAATGAGGGCACGGGGTTAAGATACATTTCAATCAACTAGAATCGAATAAACAATGTACTTCGTAGTAGTACCAAATAAGATATGATATGTAGAGACTACAGACCCGCTTTGTCATTCCGTTTCATTTCAATTTGAGGATGCATGATTGCAAGAACAAAAAGAATAAGCCAATACAACATCAGGGATAGTAGTTCTTTAATAAACCAAAACGAGGACGAAGATTTGAGAAATTCTTTGAACTAGACATTGTATGCCATGAACATCGGATGCTAGTTGTGCAGCCGCACATGGGGAAGGATTGGATCATTGTAGTAAATAACTTACCTCATGCTAATTCTAGAAACCTAGCAACAGAGCTAAGCTAACAAAGGCCCAACATAGCAGCAGAGCTCCAGGCACGAAGTCACCTGCTAGCGTCTCGGCAGGCAACGGCTCTTTCGCCGACCTGTTTCAGCATCCTCTCTTCTCAGTTCTCTTTAACGATGATGCCCTTGGGCGCCGCTCCCCTTGCTGGAGGCATTATCGAGGCACCCTTCACCTCTCTCTCTCTCTCTCTCTCTCTCTCTCTCTCTCTCTCTCTCTCTCTCTCTCTCTCTCGGCCGTGCTCAGGTATTGTGCTTTGTTCTTGGTGCTCTTGGCACAATGGTCATGTCAGAAACTTTGCTCCGTTCAGTGTGTGCTTGGTAGGCTCAGCGTCCATGGTGGTTGTGCTACCTAGTTACATATTGGTGGTGGGCGAAGCTTGTGCATCAAAGCAATCCTACAACCACTCAAGTGCGGATTATGTCCAACGAAAGTGTCACATGTGCAGTGCGGGGAGGTGTTCCACCTTCGGACGACCTAACTTGGTTCTTGCTTTGGCTTTACTTCTACCGATAGGAATTGGTGTTTCTTTGTGTTCCATCTCTCTTCTTCGTGGAGCTGGCCTCCATGTTTGGCCCTGTTGTTGTCCTCCACTATGGTTTGGGGGACAGTTGCTCTTGACTCCTCTGCTTCGTGGTCGGACTCATTGTTGATGGTGTCATCAAATCATATGCCGTGTGCGTCCATGCTTGCTGACCCTCTCTCCATTGTGGATTCGTCCCATGAAAGGCATTGGATGGTGGCTCGTAGAGACCGGATGCTCTAAGGTGTCTTTGTCAGTGTCAAGGGAGGTCGGCGTTGTCCGGCTCGCAGTGGTCGGGATGCCTCCCCCACTCTTAGTACCCATCATGTTGGGCGGCTATCTCGTCCTTCAAGGATACCTCCCCTTGTTGGAAGGTGGAGGGTGATAACAGGGCAGCGTAGCTACGACGGGTGGTATGGCGGTGTAAAAACTATTATGATGAAGGCAAGCATGTTGTTCGTTGGTGACTTCTTATTGATAATTGGTTGTCTTCTTCAACTTGTTTGTTTGAAATTTAGGTTAAGTATCTTTGTGTCTCAGTGTAATCCCTCTCTCCTTCATGTAAACTGATCGACTTGTAGCCCTTACATGGGTGTAATGCCTCACGTCCAAAGTTCGCTTACCGCCCTAGCCCACCCATGGGGCGGGCACGCGTATTCACACATAGCATATCTCTTACGCTTTCATCCTCGCTTCATATAAAAGGATTAACACAAACACGGCAAGTGGATATCCAAAACCTCCTCTTGATGAAACAAGAGAATTGATTATCTGATACCACTGTAATGCCCCGCGTACAAAGTCCGGCTTACTGCCCTAGCTCACCTGTGGGATAGGCAGGCGCATTCACACATAGCTCCTCTTTTACGTTTTCGTCCTCGCTTTATGTAAAAGGATTAACGTAAAGGTGATATAGTTGGAACAACAAGAGTTATATGCTGACCCTCACCCACCTAAACTTCTAATGTGGGAGTAAGTCCATAACTTCACTTCACTTCTAGGTCTTTTGGGCTAAAACTACTACTACTACAGGCTGCTAACGGGATAGGGTGTTATAGTAGGTCTCGATATTCCCTTCTCAACCTCCTGTTATAGATATCTGAAATAACATATAATATCCTGCTCATGTACACTTCTTTGAGGCTAAATAAAAAGGTGAGGATGCTCTCTCCCTAAACTTCTTAAAAAATTATATTGATGAGTTGTTACGCACAAAAAACAGAGTATCAAGGTCCGCAATCACGTGTAGCGTGTCAGGAAACGATGGTAGCATGGATCTTTCGCATACTCACGTATACAAAGTTTTACATCTTGGAATATCGATACGATCGAACGATGATACATGAGTAACAGGCAAGAAGAAAAGAAGTAGAGGCAAGCATCAGTACACCTTGTTAGTGGATCCTGAATTAAACATTACATACATGAAGCAAAGAATTACATAAGCTTTGTTTTCTTCCAATATTTGATGGTTTCTTACATTGTGCAAAGAGCGCCCGTCAGAGAAAGAAACAACAAATTAACTGAGAATCAAGTAGCCACAATGATGGCAACATGAATGGTTCTTGATCCGTAGGAACAACAGGGCAAAATTGATCAGTACTATGTGCATCTATCGTCGTCTCGTGTCTATATGTCCCAGCCCGTGGCCACGGGCACGAAGTCGTCGCGTCGCATGGCCGCCTGCAGCTTGGCGTTCTCCTCCCACGCGACCTCCATCGCACGCAGCGCCGCCTCGTACTCCGCGTCCAGCTCTGGGTCCACACTATTATCATCCTCATCATCAACCTTGTCGATGTACATGTCGGGGTCGGGCAGCGACGGCGCGCCCGCGAGGCCGCCGTTGATCTCGGCCCAGTACCGCTTCTTGGCGTCGAGCAGCGCCTCCACGGCGCCCGAGTCGTCCCAGCACGCGACGTTGCCCTCCGGGTCAGCGTTGATGCCAGAATCCGGGTCCGTGATCTTCTTCCACGGAACACCGCGTGACGCGCAGAAGTCCTTCTCCCACTGCGCGATGGACCGGCGGATCGGCGGCGGGCGAGGTGGACGCCTGGTGCACCAGGGCCGCGCCGCCGCCGCTGTGGTCGTTGGATAATGGGTGCTGCGGTTGCTGTACCGGCACGTCGCCGCTGCCGCCATCGTCGTTCTCGATCGGTCGATGATGAGCCTGCAGAGACTCGGAACCGCGCGCGTGCGTGATGGATGGAGAAGAGAATGAAAGCTCTTGCTGCGTTCTGCGTGTGCTCTGGAACGATTGCATATATATATAGGCTGCGTTCATGGGACGCGTGTGGCGGTTTGTGGCACGCGTTTCCGAGTCGGTCATCCTGATTCCAGGTCGGATTCGCAGTAGTCGGATTATGTATGATGATCGGCGTTATTTAGCGTAGGATTGACGTGAGTCCGATTCGAAGTAGTCGGAACACCCGACCTGGCCCCTCTCGCCTCCATGGCCGCCGTCCTTACCAACCTGCACGCCGCCTGCGTCGTCATCCCCAGCGTGCACGGATCGGCCTTCCCTTCTCCTCTCCCAACACCGTGACGGTTCACGATCGAGATCAACTGATCCAGGCCACCCACACCCGGCGAGGCCAGCTTTGCACGTTCACCGGCACACTGCACGAGCTCGCGTTGCGAGTAGAACGACTGTGCACTGTGGAGGCGCTCACCCACGAGCTCGTAAGTTCACTGCTCTATATAGGCTGCATATAGGCCAGTTCACATGCACGTTCGACTATGCGTCGCAAATGGTTCAGTTCACATGAAACAAAAAGGCCGGCCGGTTCGAACATATACCCAAATTGAAGTACGGCATCTTTTGTTTCCCCTTTCTTTTTCAGTCGCTGACGATACTAGTATTTGTTATATGGACAGAATAAGCTTCAACGGGACATCCTTAATTTGCCCCTAAACTGAACACCGATTCTTGGCAAAAATGTAAGCATTCAGTAGCACAATGGCTGAAGACAATCGATCTCGACAATTACCTTGCAGCCTTGAACCTGCACGACGTCCATCCGTTATGTCTGAAGTGTCTACTGCACCATATAGCCTTTCAGTTTTCAGCAATGCCAGAAAATTCTTAGTTTGCATATATTTCGATAATATTCGTGTCGGTGTTATAGGATTCGGGGTCTCAGATCACGCCCAAGCACAGAAGATCCCAAAGTTATATACATCAAAGAAGACATAAAGGATCAACCTTACATATGAGGTCCAAAAAAAGACATGCATGCAATAGACGGCGACATCTCTCTAATCTCTTAGCAATTACTAATTGCTTATTGCATAAAGGATCAGTCTAACATGCGACTTCGTCGCTCGCCCTTACGTCTCGTGCAGCGGCGACCAGCCGTCGCCACCGCCTTCGGCCCCGTTCTCTTCACCTCCGGCCTCCTTGCTGATGGTGAAGAGGAGTGGGGTCCACCTTTTAGTAGATCTATTGTTTTTTAAAATGTTTTTTTAATAATTTTTCACAATAATATAGCCTAAGTTTTGGATAGTCAGATCAATAATTTGGCTTTCTGTTTCACACCTAATTTCTATGGGATTCGTTGTCTTCTTCAGTGATAGCATGTTATTCTCAAAGAGATTGAGGTATGTTGGGCTATTCCTCTCCAAGAAGGAATTGGATTTATTTTTTTACTTTTGTGGGATCATCTTTCCGGCCACCCGTGATAATACTGACGACGGCAGATCTGACTTTCCGATCGCTGGTGATGATGCTAGCGACGATGCATCTTATGCTCAGCTCAACCTTTAGAAGATATGATTGATGTGCTTTCGGAGCCTTTTACTCCCTATAATGATTGAGCTTATCGCATCTTTTTTGCAGTCTCCATGTTCGTGGAGTCTTCTGATGGTAGGTAATGAAGTTTTCGGATCCGGAGTTAGTGTACTTTTATGGTCACGATGGAGTTTTCTAAAGGGACCTAGTGGTATGTTTCGATATAAATTTAAATTATATTGACGTCGTTGTAAAAGAGGTTTTAATTTAATAAAATCCAGTCCCTTTTTCAAAAAAAAACTAACATGTGACTTCTCTCACCCTCTCTCCTCCTATACATACTCCCATAACGTGACAAACTCTCATTGAATCACGTTTCTCCCTCTTTAAACCCACCAGCCCAACGGAGAATGGATCTCCGGTCCACCTAACGTCGTTACGGTTTTCGTACCACATGAATTAATTAGATAGACAAAAATTTGAGTACCCGTCCCTCGGACTCCATGATCTCTTCTCGCTTTGACAAAATCGACGACAACTCCGCCAAATCCCCACGGGACGGGCACGGCACTCCATGCATGACCGGGCCCACTGACATTCTTTTTGGCCCGCTCTAGCCGGTGTTTAGCTACCTGACCCACTGATGTTTAATGCACTTTTTGTTGCAGCAGCAAGCCTAGCGAATGGCAGCTCGCACAAGTGCGTATATGCGCCCGCTCTAGCCGGCGTTTCACGAGTAGCTCGCTTCACACTCTCTCTCCTTTTCTCTCTCTGCTAACGATGATTTTTTTGACATGAATAATTATTTTGTCAGCTGACTAGACATCATAATACTTCTCTTAAGAGCCTCCACACTGATGGATGCCTATAATATTTCATAGAGACTATGCAATGATATGTGTCAAAACTAGTATCTTTAATATTATGTTCAAAACACCTTTAGAACCATATAAAAATGCTATTTTATTCTTCTTCCCATTCAATTTTTCTCAACCGACCTACAAAACACGTCAAATGGTGTCAAGTCAATCTATAGAGTAGCTTTT
Source organism: Eleusine indica (assembly GCA_030378355.1). NCBI lineage: Eukaryota > Viridiplantae > Streptophyta > Magnoliopsida > Poales > Poaceae > Eleusine > Eleusine indica. The sequence goes on from CM059494.1 coordinate 60,413,139, forward strand.
GTCTTGCCTATACATAACCGCTGTTATGATAATTATCTACTTCTCTTTCTTATTTTTCTATCATTTACATCTAACACAACATCAATAATAGCTAGCTATAGAAAACCAGTGTGGACGCCCCAAGAGCGTTCTCAAAGACTGATTTTAAGCTAGCTCTTAGAATTGTTTATTAAAAAAAGAGAGAGAAAATAACTAGCTTTTTATGAAGAATCAGTCTCTAAGAAAAATAAGAGATTTAAACATGAATCTCACTTCTCATCAGTCCTTTGCAATAGCTTGTTGCTAACTCTTAGCTAGTTCTACCTTTGAGGACACTCTAATTGTATGTTGCATTTATTTCTTTCCATGTGCTGCTAGCTGAGCCTCTCTTATGTGATAAAAGAGGAGTATCGGGGAAGGCACAAGGATCAAAGGTCTCCGGTTGAGACTCTCCCTCTCGACTAATTCTTCCTCCAGATAAGGGCTCTACAAGAGCTCTTCTCCACTATAAATCTCTCTCAAAAATATTAAAAAAATACATACAAACAGCACATAGACATATTAACCTCCGAACAACCCAAATCTAGATAACATAACCTCGCGTGCTTTTTATTTCACTAATATTTAGAGATTACAGCATGTTCGTCCCTAATCAAACCTCAAGTTCTTACTAACCCACCATATGCCGGTATTTTGTACACCAACCATCTCCGATGAGGTACGACTGATCCATTGTGGCTTATCCTTCGGAGAGCCACTGGTAGCAACTACCGCTCATCCTAGAGAATTCTCATGGGAAACGTAGATTTCTGTGTTAGACTGTACTAAGAAACACGAAATCTAGATGAAGGGAGCTGTTCTGTTCACGGACAGCGTAGGATATGTGGGCATTCATGGAGAACTTTAACCTTCAAAACTGCTGAACAGTTTTCCAGGGTCATAACTTGTTTGATACCATTTTCAATTTTGTAATAACTATCTATAGAACTGGGAAGGTCTATTTACACAGATGTCTTAATCTTCGACAAAGGGAAAGATTTACTATTCCAAGCCGAGGAGAAATGTAGCATGAGTGACACTTCAACCGCAGGCACGTTAGAGAGAGACAGTAAACTCAGGAGCCTCCAGGTCAAGTTCTTGTTTCATGACGCAGCCCATGAACCAGTCACTGCTGTATGTTTTGATACCATTTCTTGCTGCAACCAATGCAAGTTCTGTCTCCTCTTCGCACACCAAGAAGATAGTCTTGGATGGCTCTTCTGACTCGCTCAACTTTTGTATGATCTGTACACAGTTTAAAACATGAGTTTCTGAATGCTAATCTTGAACGAGGCAGTAGAATAATTTTCCTACTGTAGAACTTGCGTTACTCGTAAAGGATTTATTTATTCCCCAAAGTCCAGCTCAGCAATCTATTACTGATTCTATAAAGCTGGCACATTTTATTTTATGTAGAAAACCATTTCAAAACCAAAATTCTCTTTGATAAATCACATGCAAGTTTGTGTTTGCCTTTTATTGTTCGCATCAACTCTTTTAATAAGATGTCATAGCAGAAAATCAAGCCTGAAGGAGTTTCATTGTAAGGTAAGTTCAGACATGAGATGCTGGCATAGGTTTACCTTGCCTCCGGCAGATTTGATAATGGATTGGAGAACATCAACAGAGGGCTGGATGTACTTCGAGAGACAGAAAGTGTAGCCAGAAAGCAGGGAGCAAGGCCTTTCTTTAGCTCTCGTAACCGCATCTCTCAGTTCACACTTATATTGCATTATATATTCTTCATCTTCCAGAACATACTGTGCTTCTCCTGAAATACCAGGAAAACACAAGTAAAAAGATGACAATCATTATAAGATATCATATCATTTGAGAAACGTCAGGCAGTGTATCTGGATTAGTTCTAGAGTTCAAACCACAAGGCATGGTATATTACAACAGAGGCCCCAGGAGGCCAAAGAAGGCAACAAAATGCATCCCTTATTTTCTCTACAAAATTGTGCAATGGTCAACTTTAATCTCACCTACAAACTGTCCTTGTTTGAAGCTCTGTTTTAGCCAGTTTGGGGAAATTATCCAAGCTCTGCAAAAAGTGCATGAATTAATTTGATACTCATAAAATAAGGAATATTCAACTCGGGATTTCAGTCAAGAATAAGGTGCGAGTATTTTATGACATGTGAAGCAAGCTTAAGCATCATTTTACTCATTTGGTTGCTCAACATATAGTTACTCAAGGATAAGGACACAAACCCAGAGGATAAAGCAATGCAGAAATTCATAGTCCTTCGAGCTTTTCCAGTAACAATATGAGTGCATGAATGTCCTTCACAAGTAACAGAGCCCCCCAGCGTTTCAACCACCTGCACCAAAAGACAACAAAATGCATCCCTTATTTTCTCTACAGAAATGTATAAAATGGTGCACTGATTGAAGATAAAAGATATGGAAATTTCTGTGTCATCGAAACATCCAATGAAGATAAATGTTTGAAGCGAGTTATTTTACAATTTAATAACTAACTCTCTCCAAGTTTAAAACTCATATAACGGCATTTGTTAATTAAACATGTTGAAGATTTCTTGAAACTTAGGTGTGCTGCTGATAATTTCTCAAATATAAGTGTAAATTATGTAGGTGTAGTGTTTGTTACCTCTGTAAGGCGTGCCTTCTTCTGTTCATCAGCAATGTTCATAAGCATGATTGCGGGGCTTGAATAAGGATGTATAATACTATTATCACCTCCTGATATTTTGCTTTCAACATGAACTCCCACACTAAGAGTCATAGGAACTTGATGGGCAGAATTTCCAAATCCAGGGGTATCACCAACACAGTTGTCATCCATGTCATTTTGATTTATGTCTTGACAATGACCAGCATCATTGCTACATCTTATTCTTTTTGACTTAAGTGATGATGAAGATGTTTCATATATCCGTTTCTTTGGCTGATGCTCAGACAATGAACCATCACTAGAGTCAGTAGGAGCTTCACTTCCTGACACCTTTGCAGTCTTTCCGATATTACGGCGTACATATGTCTTGAGGAGAATATTTTCACATGAAGGAACTGCAGTATCAACAGGAGATATACCTCAAGAAGAAACTTATAAAACCAGTAGAAAACATAGCAGATCTAACTTGATGCAAATGCATGTGGAAACTTATACAATGTTAAGTCGGTGTTTGTACAAAGTTAAAAAACTATAGTGCTATATGGGTTCTAGTTAATATGTTCAGTTATTGATGATTGGTAGTGCTATCCATGATTATTGATGAAACTTTAGCTTCTCGCTTACATTATCACTCATCAGTAGCTAATTCAGAATGAGTTTCGGCATGATAGAATATCAACATCAAAATAATGAAGCATGGATATTTTGGTCACATAGATGCATACTCCCCTAATCCGTTCTTAAGTAACGAAGTATACAATATACTCCCTCCGGACATTTTTTGTTGATGTTGACTAGTGCAAATTTGCACTAGCCAACGTCAACAAAATAAAACCAGAGGGAGTAGTTGTTACTGCAATGTTTCTTATTGACTCAGATTCGTTATGATCACAGACAAATTTAAACAAATCAAAAGACTGTATAAGTAGATTATAGCATGTAGTTTGTGATACAATTATATTTGAACGAACACAGGCTCTGGAAAATGTGGATTTGAGATATAAAGCACAAAATGTTACATGCTTGGAAAGTCATGTAGACTTACTGTCTGGAATTGTAGTGTTTAGTGAAGATGTTTGCAGTTTTTCCTGTGAAATCTTCTGCAGAGTTGGCAGCTCCTTCTTAAGATGTGCAACCATAAGTGTTGCACCTCCAGGAAAGCATAATGCTCTCTTGATATCAGCCCTTACTGGAATTTTTCGAATCTTCCCTTTAGTATCCACTTCTCCAACAAAAACAAAACCCTGTGGTTCATTTAGTCATTAGCACAATCTTACTGTTCTCAATGGCTCATATAGTAGGATCCAAAGATATATTGGAGGCCACTACTTTGGAGCATGTGGCTTGTATTTTATTTTCTTTTATTGCAACATTGCCATAATGAAGTGGTCCTAAATTCCTTTTTAGCATGTAAATAGGCACTAGCGGTCTAGTGCTCCTAACAAAGCAAGTGACCAACATTTCATTAGCAGTCATGATAGGAGCATGAGATAATTTTCTTGATCAGGAAGGAGCACAAGATTTGTCATTTGTACATGCTCTAGACTAGCAGAACATTAAAATAACTAAAGCATTTGTTCCACCATATTGACATATCACCCTTCCACAAGATCCTATGGCCGAATCAGAACAATAAATTTTAGTGATTCTTGATTGATCTTGCATACAGGCTACACATCTATTTTCCCTCTGATGAGAACATTCGATCACAAAAGTAAGACAAGAATTAAACTGCTAATTAATATCACTTATCAATTGCTTGTATTTTATGGCACAAATGAAGCATTCAAATATCCGAATTAAACTGCTAAATAATATCACTTATCAATTGCTTGTATTTTATGGCGCAAATGGAGCATTCAAATATCCTTTTTCACTTGCCTGTTTAAGCCAAAATCCTTCAGAGACCATATCTGCCCAGCAAAATATAGTTGTAACACCAACATTTTGGAGCCTCTGGTATAGTTCCTTGTACAAGAGCCGACCAATACCCTGTGCATTGGATATCAAAACAGTTGGATCAGCTATGGAACAAATAGAGGATTCACGGCCCATGGCATGCATTTCATATAATCCTGTCTTTCTTGCACAAACATCCTCTAGTTCTACGTACCAAGAATAAAAATATGGCACGTTCGAGTATATATGCTTTACGCAGCATCCTGTATTAGTGAGTGCAAATCATGGTAAATCTGCTTAATTGAAAGTAATATTCAGAAGAGTGTAAATGACATGGCCAATAATTCCATTACTAAGCCCCGTAAGGACAAACATATTTGTCATGCTATTAAGCATAAACAACCGACAATAAAGCAGCACAAATTTCGTACTACATAGTGGTCTTATAGGTGTTAAAGCTCTCAGATAAGAAATAAGGTGATGAGTGACAATCAACAAGACCACAGAAGCAATTGAAACTTGCTCTCACATAAGAAATATGGTCTTGAGAATTCAAATAGAATCAAAACTTGCTTAAGGCTAGCTAAATCAGGAGCTTAGAACAATTAAATAGTGTTTACATACCCCACGTTGATAAGGTGATCTCACAACTGCCAGAGGTACTTCAGCATACTGAGTGTCAGTCGGGACTATCTGATATGATACAGCAGCGATGACCTGCATGAAAAATGTCTTCTGTGAAACTTGACATAATTGTTTACTAGTAAATGCAAATGAGCAAAATATCTCATTTTTTTTTACCTCTAATAGACACTAGATACACTGCCCATGTCTTAAGAGAATATTAGGAACAAGTACAATATTATTATAACTCTCAAATGGAAACATATCAAAACTAAAAAATACATGATACCTATTGTAATTTCTTTAATATTCTTCAAGGTTAGAAACAGAAAAATAGGTTCCCAGCTAGTCAGCCAACCTGAGTGACTAATCATCAACACGGGAGACTGGGGGGTCCGGTATGGATAACTTGGTCTTGCTTCTCAGTTGCAAGTGTATAAACTTACTAAGAAATACATTTTTGGCTTAAAACAAGCAACTGCTAACTCATTAGATACTAATGGTGTTCTCTTAATTGCATACGGTAAAAAGACATATTATGTGCTGAATTATTTGATGCTGCAGACAAATTGAGGACGGTGATGACTTGTTGTCGATCATCTAGCATTTCTGAGTCACGTGTAGGACTTGAAAACTCTACACTTGATTTGTAGCATGTTGAATCTCTTTGCTTTTTTTTAAAAAAAAAAAAAAGTTCAGTTAGGTAACAGAAATTTCTGAGTAATGTCTTAATGATATCAAATAAATTGTCAGATAATCCAACCATGATAACATGTACATACCTATGCAGCCAAATGGGACAATAAATTGGCAAAATGGTAAAAAAACTAAAAATACCTCGTCATTTGGTGCAGTAGACCTAGACATCAGAATTAGCGTCTTATACTTCCTGGGAAAGAGAAAATTGCAAATTTGCAATTAGAACGGTAGTTTTTCTGCCTCAAATGAAGTTGTATTTCAAATGCAAAATTTCGTTGATAAGGATCTATCAGTGCCATAAATCCAAAGTCACAAGTAAGATTCAATGATTTATGAACTAGTTGAGATCAAGAAGAAAGTTTGTACCCATTAGTTGTGCATTTTTCAAGAAACCCTGACTTTCTCCCAGTGTCAGCAGCATAATCCATAGTAGGAAGTTCTTGCTTATAAAGCATTAATGCTTCCTGAAAATAACAACACAACATTGGACATGAGCTCAGTACACAAAATGTAGAGCACTAATAACCGCTAAAACATGGGCTTGCACAATGACACTGGTACATATCTCATGTCTAGTACAGGCAAAGCTCATTGCCACAACTTCAACAATTTATGCTACTCGACATTGCCTCTAAGAAAAACTTCCTGATCCACCCATATCACCATGCACAACTAGTTCACACTCATATGTACAATTTTATTGTGTACATAAGCATTCTACCAATGTAGACCTATAAGTTTCAACAAGTGTTTACCCATAAAATGATTAATTGAGTGTTACAAATTTCAAGCACCTGAAGCAAGGACTTGGTCTGGGTATCGGTGTCACTTGGATTGAGGAGGACAAAATCCGATCCCTTACTGCCTACACAATGCAAAATCACAAGGAAGCAATAAGTACAATCACCACTTCAGTTCCCAGCCGGTGCATACGGAAATGACTGCAAGCACCCCCAACACCAACTTACTATTCCCAACGCCATCCGAAGCACTCTTGTCCCCATCCACTGTGCAAGCATCATCAGGCGAAAAAGGAAAAATGTCAGCGGCAACGTTAAATAGCCGTCTCAATGAAGCCAGCAGCCAGATTAGGCCAATGATGTTTATCCTCACAGAACAGCGTACCAGAGATCAGGACCTTGGCGCCCCTGGGCCCGGAGATGGCCAGCCCCTGCGCCGTGGACTCGCACCGCAGCCCGCTCCCGTGGATCTCAACCTTGCAGTTGCCTACAGAATGGGGAAAGAACAAGCACATGCCTGCCGAGTCAATCTAAAGAGTAAAGACTATCGACAGATCATGCGAAGGATTGATGGGTTGCGCCCACCGATCGAGAAGGCGGAGGCGTGCTCCAGCTCGGTCGTCGTCTTCCGTGGCCTCCCCATCGGAGAAGGGATGGCCACGCCTGCGCTGATGGATGCTGGGGTGGATGGAGGATTGGGGATCAGGAAGATGAAGAACTCGAACTTGGGGAAGGACCGAAGGAAGGGTTGGATTTGACTTCACGCGTTTTTCTGGGGAAGCGAAATGTGGGGAATGGAGGAAGTAAAAATGGAGTTTGAGCGCGAAGCGGTGGAAAATGGACGCGCGCAGGGTTTTACGAATTTTATTTTTCTTTCCCGGATTCGCGCTCTTTTTGCTTTCCATCTGGGCTGGGCTAAGAGGCTCAGTTGTTACAGGCCTGCTTGGCTGAACATCTGGCCTGGCGACCGAATGCAAGAATTTTGTAAGACCAGCTTGTCATCACCAAGGATTAAAAACCCCTTTGGCGAAAATCAGAGGCAACCGGTTTAATAAAAACCGTGAAACAAACCTCTTGGTTTTCTGTTTATCATTCAATTTCCTTAATTTACCGCTTGGTTTTTTCAGTTTTTAAGATTTCAAAAAAAATTAAAATTTTAAAATTTTAAATTGTATTGGATCGAAAACCGATCATCCGATCAAACCGGACAGGACCGGTTTGATTAAAAACTATGAAAACCAAACGGTTTTCAACGGTTTTTGAATCCATGATCATAGCAAACCTTGCCTAGCCTTGCTGATGTAGATTAGGCATTTAGAAGAGCAAGAAAAAAGATCTCGTTTTTTGGGGCCACCTCACCTCAAGTGGCCAGGAAAACTTTGCCCACAACGGATAGCAGAATCAGCTCGACTCCGATGGCAAAATCGCTCACAGGTGAAAAACAAACAAGTACCAACATACAAGATTTGTGATTAATATTGATATAAGTATATGTTAATGTTATGTGTGTGAATAATTTTTTATTGATATTTATATGTTCTACCTCTAGCTAACATGAGGATTTACATTAAAATTTTATTACCTATTGTCACATTATTTAATATAAAATAAAAATCATTCAATAACGGTAACAGTTTTGAGTAATTTATTACTCTTTTAAAGCAAAACATAGATATTTCTATAAATAATATATTTTGAAAAGGTTTTTAAATTTAATCGTATAACTATATGTGTAACTTGCATATATTGCTACTTACTTTTTTTTGTAAATACTAAAATGTTCGGTATCTAACTTCTGATCTGGTTTTAAATTTACAATTGCTCCAAAATGTTGACTATTTATCTAACTTATCATGTCGTTTTAAATTTAATTTACAAACTTGATTTGCATAATCGTAGTTCATCATGACATTCTTGCTAAAATTGATTGTAATAGAGGCTTTGGAGACAATATAAAATGATTATAATATGTTTTAATCTTATTTATTTATTATGATATCTTTAAAAATTTTAATTAAATTATACAATAATATAAGTTTAAAATATGTTATATATAAAAGTTTTGTTGGTCTTTCTACCTACAATTCAATGGTAGTTCCATCAATGCACCATCAATGCTCTTAGGCTCCCAATGGGTAAGGTGATTTCACCTTTGAACCACATTATAAATAGTTTATGTAAAATTTTAAGAAAATTATAGTTGGATATAGTGCATATTATCATAGTATCATCTAGTACAATGCAGATTATTTATGCATGGTGCCACATAAAAGAGAAAATAGCATTTCAACCGTGAACATCACTAGATGTAACTGGTTATGGTGCTAAGGCCATCAATCCTTGCTAGCTTTCTGACTTACTAGTTGTACAATCGGGTTAAGTTTTCTTTCATAGGTATATACAAATAGGTAGGCTATGTATGAGTAGATGTAGATATTTTCCATTACAAGAAAAATAACATAGTGCCTGGCCTCATCAAAGAACAGCACGTGCCAGCTTTTGAAAGGAGTGAACACAAGAACAATATCCAGCCGCATCGATTTTTCAGTATTATGAATGAAGTAACTAAAAATTGCCGTGATTCTCCTTGCTCTGCTTCCGTGTTCCGTTTCTTTGTGTCCACGGCGCCAGCGCCGGCGACTACGGGCACTTGGGTCCTCCGCGCTTGGTCTTCCAGTTGTTGTAGCAGGGGCAGGACTCCTTGTTGCCGTAGGTGCCCGCCGGCACGCACAGGCACGTCGCGCAGCACTTTTGGCAGAAGAACATGCACGGCTTCCGGTACGCCGTCGCCGAGCACCGCGCCGCGCACCGCCCGCCGCACTCTGCTCTCGTTCGATACACAACACAAGGTTCCCGCCTTTATCAGTTCACTATCGGTTTCATTTCACAATGCAAAGGGAAGGATTATGTGTATATATTTTTGGAACATTCAGATATGTACCTTGGGGGTGCAGGCTGCCAGGAGTGACACCATACTACAAATTCAACACACAAACAACATACCATAGTTATAAGATGCTAAGCCTTAGCGTTTGGGTTGTCAGCATCATCAGAGCACTACGCACTCACCATAGGGAAGTTGTTGGGCAGCTGGGCCGGTGGGACGGCGGAGGAGGCTGGTGCCGTCGGGTTTGGCCCCGGCGACGGCACGAAATAGTAAGCGGCCTGAAATCAAATGAAATTACTGGAAGATTGCATGCGGAGCAGTGATCAAACAGAACGGAACAAAAACTTCATCTGCTGCCCAGCCAAGGAACTAGAGAGAGCGAGCGAGACCTGGCATTCTCCGGATAGAAGCACAAGCGCCATCGCGATGCAGCAGAGCAGCATCACCCGTCCGTTGCTCTCCATGCCTGTTCGCCTTGTCCGGTCGACCGCACACTCCTGAAAAGCTCCCCTTCGAGTGCAGATGAACCTGCTATATAAGCCTTGCCTCGAGAGCGAACAGCGCGCACAAAAAGGGCAAATCCCTTTTAGCCTGTGAGCTGCTACCTCAGCCGGATGCACCGCAAAGGGCTAAAGAGAGGAGAGATGCTGTATACGCCTACACATGTACTGCTATCCAAATCCAACCGGGGCCGAGAAATAAAGTTGCAGTTGGATCCGGACAAGGTTTGCGATTTGGAGGTTTCCGGCGCGTGGCCGCGCCGCGCGTATGCGGGCATGCCTTGCAGGGCATGGTGTTGTGGCAACTGGCAAAGCAGCACGAAGCCCCCACTTTGATTGCATTGCTTTGGGACACGAAGCCCCCATCTGGGGCGGGAGACTCGGCCTGAACATTGAGAGAGACCGAAGCACATGCGTTCACCTTTCTCGATTAATTCCTCTGTTTCTTTGCTTCCCTCCCCTAACCAATAGCCTTTCTTCAGCAAGAACGGCTCAGGCTGAAGCAGGTAGTATTCTCTATCGGTAAAAAGGACTTAACACAAGAGGTGCAGTGCAGGCCAGCCTAAAATAGCAATAGAACCTGAAGAAATGGCAATGGCTTCAGTCACCAGCTCACGAACTTTGGACTGTGAATGCTTGATTGTTTTAAGCGGTGGCAATCCAGTCGTGTGACACAGGGAAAAGTACCACTAAATCCTGTGCCTTTGTCCGCCGTTCCATCACGGCTGATAAAACCAAAAACTCCAAAGGCACGCACACACGCCGGGTGCAGGTGAGGTGGACCAAAGTAGACAAAGCTCCTCGTGCCAGCCCATGTGGGAGAATAACATAAGCCAAAGGCCATGCCGTTTTCACGCATGCTTGCCGATGCCGATGCCGATGCCTCACATGCATCGGAAGGCGAACGGTCCGGCCCGGATGGCACACAGAGTTCGGAGGAGGGGCCATCCGCGTCGTCCATATCGCAGCGTTTGCCCTGCCCGTCGAGTGAAGGTGGAGCTCGTTGGATCGCCTGACGACGCGATCTTGTTTCTTGTGCCCGTGACCTTTGTATCATTCGTACCAGGAAGACCAAAACCTGAATCTTCCTGCTGCCCACTCGTCTTCAACAGCGTCCGCGCGCTGCCATGAATAATGGATTTGTGCGTAGAATGCTGCAGCAAGTTTTCCTTTGCCTGTTTCCTTCCCCACCTCAGATTCGTGTGCTTTATTGACGACCGTATGTCCAAGGCAAAGTTAGGGACCATGAATCAGGCTTACCCTTATTGGTTCCACAAAGTACGCACGATCTGCCATAAGCCCATAAGCACGCCAGGGCGTATCGAGTTTCAGCCGGTCAGCCCCCCTTACATATGGTAATAGTAAGCATGTTAATAAGGCATAACCTATGTGCTTACAGGCTGGTAATCCTGACAGACGGCGACACAAGCAAGCTAGCTCATATACACCGACGCAAGTAGCTTTGTGAACTTACACAAAAGACAGGGTCTTAGGTAGGAACATACACAAGGATATAGGGAAAATCGATGAACTAATCAGTGAGTCACAAGGTAGAATGCTACTACAATCAACCAGTACCAAAAGTTTGGCTGCAAAAGGTGTTCGCAACCTAGGAGTAAATCACGGTCACGAAACCAGAGCAGCCCATTGGTACACAGTTTATTCCAACATATATCAATAAAGAGAAAGAACTGACGCCGTATCCAACATGTGGGTGCAGGCAGAACAACTTCAGATCATGCACCCGCTGGGGCAAGGACAGAAAACTGGTTCTGTATTGCAAATAAATTCTCGAGGCAAAAGCATTGCTGATGCTCAAACAGGGATCACGAACTGAAACTTCGTATATGTTCTTATTTTGCTTGAGGATGCGAAGCAATGAACTCGACTGCTGTTTTGATGGAGTCAATCTTGTCTGCCTCATTGTCAGGGATCTCGAATCCAAATTCTTCCTCGAATGCCATTACAATCTCCACAGTGTCCAAGCTATCGAGCCCAAGGTCCTTCTGGAAATGAGCAGTTGGTGTCACCTGCAAGATTAAATGGGTAAATCACAACTGATTAATAATGAATTGCCAACTTCTACATAGCTATAGGTACATACTTTTGCATCATTTCATACCGTGTAATGTTCAGCATCTACAGAGTTATTATTGGAGCTGATTTTGCACCACCTTAAAACATAAATAAACTGTCACTCTAACTTAACAGGGATAACAGGTTTTGTCCTCTTTGACAACATCCCTCATCTAGTTGCCTTTCAAACATTCTCAAATAGCATTACTGCATAAAAACATTGCTACAGGGAGCATGATTCCTGCTTTACATTGTTGAACTGCATAGCTCTGTTATCCTCTTTTCATTATCTACATAAAATTTGTAGGCATATAGGTAACCACTAGCTAGCTGCACATGGTCAAACATAACTATTTCATGCCCACTGACAAAAGCTAACACCACAATTTGAAGCTACATTTCCATTTTATATTTAATGCTTAAGTGTTGAATGAAATTAATACAAACATGCCTATCTGGCAGAGGTAAACTATTGCAGGCATGAACAATTGTGCATGACTACCGCACTCAGCTGGACTGATAGTATAGGTGGCTAACAGGTCGGGCCATTCTCTTAACGGGCCATGCCGGCCAGCATGACAGGCCTGCATCCAAGCCCAAGCATGGCCCGGCTCGTCTTACACAGGCTAAACCTATTTGAACGTGAACTATATAAACCTATTTTAGTGTTGTAAGATAAGATAGAAGATTTACTGCAGATATTCTTTCCCACACACTTAAGTCAATGTTGAATATCATCCACAATTCATCGACATACTGATGGCCAATTTATTTAGCCCTTATAGTTAGAGCCCTTGAATCAACGCAACATACAACATATAGTTGAAATTTGAAAATAGGACCAGGAATCCATGGCGGTAAGATAAAATGATTGAACTATTATTGAAAACGTCTTGTGTTTGCCACTATTTTCCACTAGAAACAGAAGCTCTAGCAGCCATCTAATCTACAAATAATGTCGTTTCAACCACAACTTGGCCACCTCACAATCAATACATTGTATGACATGGTAACACATAAAAGCTCATATACCCACAAAAGCTCCAAAAAGTGATAATAACTGTATGACATGGTAACACAATATCTCCTCATTGTATGACAAACTAAAATTAACTAACTCACACAACCTAGAGCATTATCCATTGCACCAAGTACTGAATAAATCACTAATCCAGTAGTAAATTATAAGATTGAATTGTCAAGGAAGAACCTGTGTCCCCCGTTTCTCGACTAATGCTTCAAAACGACACAACCGCATAAATATTTACTCCCAGATATTCATAGAGCTCCTAATCACCCATATTCTGATGCCACCAACCCACCACCGGTGCCGCAAGCTCAAAACCCTAAACCCTCGCATCACAGATCCGGATCCACACAACCAACCAATCGTACGAGACGCCACAAGCATCCACAGTTACGGGACAGACGGTGCTCACCTTCGCTGGTTCGACCTTCTGAAAGTTCTTGACGACGGAGACGACGCGGTCGGCGACCTCGCCCTTGTCCAGGAACGACCCCTTGGCCTCCTCCGTCGTTGACGAAAGGAGCCTCCGAGCGGCGGGGACAGACACCGCTGCTGCCGCCGCCGCAGCGGCGGGCCGCGCCACCGGGACGCGGAGGTGGGCCAGGAGCGCTCTCCTCACCGCCGCCAACGCCATTCTCTCCGCTACTCGATCGATCGTACAGGTGCGCGGCGGCGAGTGGGGAGGAGGAAGGCAACGTGGAAAAACTTCGAGCCTGTCCGGGCTGGTACAAATCATTATTCGCCGGCCCATTTGTAAAGCATGTTTACGGCCTGGTCCAATAGCCGCTGCCTCTGAGGAGCCGAGCATCATCATCGACGAGACCCCGCCCAGGGTTAAAATAACCGGGGTTAACCGGCCGGTAACCCGGTTAACCGGAAAATTGGTCTGGGTCGGTTACCTCGGTCGACCGGTTAACTTTTGATTATAGTTCAAAAATTTTTAAAATTCAAAAAATTCGAATTAGTCAAAACCGATGTAACCGGTCGGTTAACCGGTATAACCGATCGGTTAACCGGTGAAACTGATTAAAAACTGATATTTTTAAATTTAAAAATATATATTTAAAATATATCACTAAAACCGACCAACTGACCGGTTAACCGACCGAACCGACCGCCGACCCTACGCCAGCCAAAACGAGTTTTCTCCGATTAACCGGCCGGTTATACCCGTTAACCGATGAACCGTGCTCGGCCGATATACCGGTCCAGCCAGTTATGTTAACCTTGATCCCGCCTCGATCGCTCGATAAGAAAGAAGAAAGTGTTGACCCCGCCTCGATCGCTCCATAAGAAAGAAGAAAGTGTTGACCCCGCCTCGATCGCTCGAGAAGAAAGAAGAAAGTGTCAGGCATGCGATAAGATCCCGCCTCGGTCAGACCAAATAGATAGGCGCGACCTAGTCATGCCATGAGCTTTGGCGTGTCCGAGCGAGGATCAACGCCGTCTCATGCTGGTCCGTATGGATCCCCCGTTCGATGTGACACCTAGTCATGCCGTTTGCATGGACGTGATCATATTGTCTGTTCATGTCGTCCTTTATAACGTGATCAAAATAACTATAAGATGGAAATTTAGTCTGGAACCATTTGTAAAATTTTAGAAGGAAAAGAAATAAAAAAGGGAGTTACTAATTTTTAGCTAATTAAAAATTTAGATAATTTTCAGTTATTTTTTAAGCCGTTAGATCTAGATCCAACAGTTTATAATTATTTGTCGGTGTTGAGATCACCGATTAGTAGAATTTGTTCATAGGGGTGCGCACTTCGGGCTCGAATATGGCGTGTGGCAGTGTGCGCTCGTAGACGCCCTGCTGCTGTTGATGGGTCCAGTGGCCACCAGTTATCAACTCACACATTAAAATTTAAAACCTAAAGGGAAAAAAAATGTCTATTGGAGAAAAAAATATTGCAAGCAGATCAGCAATATATTGCAATCTTACTGTGTACGGAGAGACAGAGAGAGATCATATAGCTGCATGTGTCAAACATGCTACTCTTGTCCGGAAAAAAGAAGTACAATGCAAAATGGAAAAAAGGCATGTTGTTCTTGTCCGCAAAAAAATTATCGTGAAGCTATAAGATACGGCTGGTCATTGTTATTAACGCTAAAATTCACAACTAATTAGCGCTTAAAATTTTTCGTTTCTAACATATATATGCAATGCATGATTAAATTTTTATAATGCAGAAATTCACAACTAATTGATGATTTGTTAAACTGGATTCATAATGTGTTCGAGTAAATCCGGTACGGCACCATGCCTTCACCATAGCTTTTCATGGTGCCTGACTGTGCCAAATTCATTCATGGTTGGCATGGACGGGCAAGACCTCTCTTTATCTATATACTACATGCCATTCCATAATCTCAATACAACAGCTGATTGAAAACATTATTTTATTTTGGAGACTTGCTAATTTTCAGTTGACTGAAAGTTTCAATCACTACTTGACCCATCTCATCTAGATCCGATGACTTATAATTATTATACAGATAATTTTATAAAAAAAAATCAAAATATAAACTAAAAGCCATTAACGAAAGTTTTCAGTCGATTGAAAGCTAGGAAATATGTTTTGTTATAGAATAAAAAAAAGTAACAGCAACTGGCCTGCTCCGCGTCATGGCAGCCAAACAGCCCTCCGAGATCGAGAGGCAGAGGAGGAGGCGGAGGATATGGCCAGCCTTCCTCTCACGGAAGAAGGCACCAAAACTTCTGGTTGGAGCTGGAGCTGCTCAAGAGCGTCCAGCTTGTGAAGAAGCGGTTTGTGCCATGTCCTGACGACATACCATCACTGAGCTTGAAACCATCCCCTCGCCGAGGCTCCTCGCCACCCACATTCCTTTGTCACTGCTACCTCCGTCAATCGCAAATGTTGGTTGCCGGATCGTCTACATGTGTCGTGAACCAAAGGATGTGCTTGTGTCCAACTGGCATTTCGAGAATTGGGTCCCTGATCAGCCTTTACTCGAACTGAATCTGGATCAGTCCTTCCGCTGATTTACCAAGGTTCTCTTCTTGAAGTACAAGGACATGATGTCCGATCCTGTAAAAGTAAGTGAAGAAGCTTGCTAATTTCCTCGGTGTTCCATTCACCAACAGAGGAGAGGAGTGGTGTCGTCGAAGAAGTGGTAAAGTTATGCAGCTTCAAGAATTTAATCAACCTGGAGGTTAACTCTACTGGGATTACTTTTTTTTAGTCATCTACCGGGATTACTGATAGGATCGGCAGTTTCCCAATGGAGAAGTCTGCATAGGCGTGGAGAGGTAGGTGACTGGTCCTCAAACACACACACACATCAGTGGTGACTGGTCAGATGGCACACCAGCTGGATTGCATCGCTAAGGAGAAGCTGAAAGGCTCCGGCCTCCAATTCTGATTCTGATGCATGTATCGTCCAACGCGAACTATCTGCTGTTTTCTTACAACGTACATGCATCTACAAAGTCTCAAATGTATTTCGATATACACGCAACTCCTGTTTGTCTGCTGTTTTCTTACAACGTACATGCATCTACAAAATCTCAAATGTATTACTAGTGTGCAATGTGTATTAATGTTCATTCCGTAATCCTGTAATTTAGTATACTATTCGGAAATGGAAACTTAGTAATGTTCAAGCGATACCATCCTTGAATGTCCAATTTACATCAGAGGCCCTCAAACATGACCGTTTATTCCTTTTTATCATGTAGATTTTTTGAACATCAAATTATGCTTGATGTTCATTCCAAAAAGAGTATAGTTTGGTACTGAATTAATCAGCCTAATTCGAGTGATATCAACATTAGATTCTCTTTTAGCGGTATACAAGGGATTTTCCTGAAAAGAGAAGTCATCTCCATCAAATGCAACAGCGCGTTAAACTCAAAATCTGGGTCGGACTATGCGAAGATGGATGCTGCATCAAAACTATCTGATTAGTGGGCAGATACCCTCATGTAACAGATAAAGAAATCTTTCATTTGATTACATGGTGAAACAGCAAGACTTCTCTTGGCACCAGAGGCAGTTCCCTCTGCTGCTCACCGCAAGAGCAATATCTTTAACCCGAGGTAGTCTGACACTGTTACTCTTTCGATGTTATTACCAACAGGCCCAGCGCGCCAATCAGCAGGTACTGCACCAAATGACAAAGATCAATTTCCTTTTCAATAAGGCAGAGCTTAAAATATTATGACTCAATTTGATGACAAGTGAACTCTTTAGATTAACACAAACAGCAAACCTATCAAAATGCATAAATTATAAAAATAAAGAGAACACACAAGGATCCCTAGGTATTTAACTAGAACAATCCATGATACATCTCAAGGGTGGTGAATTTACAAAACAGTAAGAATGACCATATACCTTAATAAATGGCTTCTCAGTCATGATTATCGTAACCCACCCAACGTATGGAAGATAGCTGTTCACAGTAGAAAAAGTAAGGTCCACTATCACATTTCACCAAGTGTGGAAATAGATGGATAAATTCGAGGTTGATCATTCTCACCCTACAGCACGACCCATGATGTGGTGTTGCTGGAGCCAAAGCTGCCCCTGAGCATATAGAAGACGATCATCCCCAAAATTGTTGTCACCTGAAGGGCAGTTCATCAAAAAGTCAAGAGAAATATTGCAGAGGTGCAAAGAGTAGATCGTAGTAATATTGACAGCTGTTGGGTATTATTTTCAGAATTACACTTTGGTCACACAAAAAAATTTGGTAAATACCTTTTGTGAGGATTTCAACTTCTGCAGTGTCCTGTCGTTCATGGACCTATGCATAGAGAAGAGCAAACTCAAATGAGTCAGCAAAAACAGAGATTTCAAAAATCTAGCACAAAAGGCAACAACTAATCTGAATATTTCATTCATTACCTTAATCACACGGTGAACGATTGGAATTTCACGACCCTATGCAAAGAAGATCAACTGAAAGTTTAGCGTCTTCAAAACTGTATAATCCAATTATAATGTTCTACGGAGCAAACAGATAAACTTACAATTTTTAAATATTAAGTCAGATGTCATGGCTAAGCAGGACTTACATCAACATTAAAAACAACTATTTCTCCAGTGCGGATAGGATCCTTGCTCATGTGCAAAAAGAGGATATCACCCTGCAAACAAGATGATTAGTTACTCAGGTCTTGGGCGTACCAGTTCAAAGAGGCCATGGCATAAGTGTCAGGCAACCCACTCGAGTTAAAAACTATATAGTGCGTAATGTGCAAACACAAAGATTACACAAATCTCATAAGAAAAAAACTTGGTAAATAGTTGAGGCCAGCAATTTAAAGCTTAAGGTTCTGAAGAGTGAAGACAATGCAATCCTGCAGACAGTGAAATCCCCTGTTTCTCAAGCAATTTTCCACATTTACGTTGGCCACAAGAACAAACTATTTAGGTCCCAACTCCCAAGCAAGTTGGGGTTGGTAGGCTAGAGATGAAACACGCGAGAACTAACAAAGGAAAGCAAACAAGAGGAAGACAAGTTGAAAGAAAGGGAATTGTAACACAAATAAAAGTAAGACATACTGAGATCAAAGTTTTTCCCTATAACTGATCTTGATCTAGGACATACGGAAGTCCGTATCAAAGCTTATTATCATGTCGTGCAAGAAGGTAACTTACCCTTTTAAATCCAGGCTCCATACTGCCAGATAGAACCACCACCACTGGGGATTCACTCCCTGTTACAACCATCAATCCCTTCCATATGATCAATGCCGAGGTAACAATCATACCTGCAAAAGGAGACATTTAAATTCGCTTATCAGTCTTCTGTCGCAATGAACAATCAAATTTTTAAATGGAAGGAAATACCCAAACGAAGCCACTATTAAACTATCACAAAACTATCTATCACCACAATGAGGAAAGGAAGGGTATCAGTAACAGAGCTCCTACGGTAACCTCAAAGTAATCTCAAAAGCACACTTTGAAAAAAAAAAATTAGGCAGTCTCGAAGAGAGCCTATGCAACTCCTGCTAAACACTAAATCGGAGCAAGAACAATAGAATTCCCAAGTACTTCAATTTATCTTATACTATTCGAATCCGTCTGATTGTTTAGAAAAAGCAACCGTGACAAAATCGTAAAAGAAATCAATAACCCATCCTTCTCAAATCTCACAGGCAGAACCCTCTAAAAATCTACAAACGTTCGCCCCTCCAGCCCTCCCCCTCCATCAAAACCCTTCTTCAGCTACAATAAACAACATATATCATGAAACTAAAGAATAAACGCCGCCCGGCTCACCGATGCAGATCGCCAAACCCCTCGAAGACAAATCTAGGCAAAATACAATGGGAGATTGCGGTAGCGGGTCTCACCGAGGCTGATGATCTGCATGAGCACCTGACGGATCTGCATCGAGCGAATCGACTCCACAGTGTCGCCGACGAATCCCATCGCCGTCTCCCTCCGTCTCTCGATTCTCGGCGGCGAACTCGACGACGAGGAAGTGGAGGAAACAGCGGGCGAGCCGGCGCCGGTTTCCGTTCGGTTCTTTTGTTTTTTCAGACAAGACCCCGTGTATGCTCGATATTGAGCCGTTCACCTTCGCCACGTCACACGGTGGGGTTGCACGTCATTGCATCTATTTTAAGACGTCGGATCAAGATCTGGCGGATGTAAGGAGGTTTCGTCTTTTGGAATCTGGTGGGCTGGGACATGGGACGAAGGCACAAAGTTAGCCTGTGCAGATCAAACATGCGGCCCAAGTGTATCTACCGTAACACATGGGCTCCTCAAGAACTCCAGCCCCCGGCCTGGAAGGCTGGAACTCATCTTTCATGTTGGGTGATTTTTTTTTTCATTTGATTTTGTAACGCAATTTCTATTCTATACAGTATAATTAGCTAATTTAACTTGTATGTCAAAGAGGATCGGTCTGTAAATTTTATACATCTATGTTATATTTCATCGTCATTGGCAAGAATTTTAAAATAAATGAACTTTTTGAACTAATAAAAAATGAAATAAAAGTATGTGTGTTCCCAACACCCCCCCCTCCCACAAACCCTGTACACACACAAACCATAGAAGTTACTCTCTCCATATCTTTATCTCCCTCGTCTAAGAGAATTGAGGAATTGCCAAAGTCTGCCTCGCGTAACAGTGGGAAGTGTTGTGTCGCACATCCGTAAAGCTTTCTCCAAAAAACATTAATTACCGCTATTAACTCTGGTTCTTTGTTACCGTGATGACTGCTCAGCTGCCCATTTCGTTGAGGATAAAAGGCACCATACATTCTACCATTGCTCGGTGCCAGCATGAGTCCTCGGCTCTTCGTTTTCGCCACGCTGTTGTTCGTCGCCTTGTTGCCTTCCATTGTTTATCTATAGTTCATGCCTACTTTGTTTATACATGCAACATATGGATAGCACAGAACACCCATAATACTTGTACTTATACGCCATGGTTACAAGACTTGCAGGACATACGAGTCATGATACTCTAAAGTAGCCTAAGTATATGGCCACCTTCAACTCACTTGAATAGAATCTTCTTCTCTTTCTATTTGATTCTAAATAAAGCAAAATCAAATTGAAAAGGAAAACATAAGGAAACAAATGAATAGAACATACCCTGTGTAAAATGGGTACAATACTCATAGTTTTGTCATGATACCTCCATCTGTCGGCATGTTGAGATCGATTTCCTACACAAGTTTAGGCATCATGTTGAGATCTAAACCTTGTGCCCTTACATCTTGTTCAACACCAGGAACATGTTCTTCTTCAGCCACTGTGTAAGGATCATGACTATTGAGGTCACCCCGAGGTATGATGTTTTGGTGATGAATGACAAACATGAAATATGTGACTGATGTCTACACGAGTGTTATCCGTGTAGGAAAACTTTTCTACTCAATGATGATTGTAGACGGCAGCCTTGGCGATTGATGACAATGACCACAGGCATGGAGGCTTGTTAGCTTGATGGAGTCTAAGGGTTGATGGAGATGGATCAAAGCTGAGGACAAGCTATAGAGCAAGTGTTGGGAACACTTGTCTAGTTGTTAGGGCTTTGAGTCCATAGGAAAAACCGGACTATCAAGAAGGTCTAAGTCATTTCTCTTAGGTCATGTCTAGTTGGTGATGTGCATGGATGCTCAGTGAAATCACATGCACTAGGTGACAGTGGAGAAGTCAAGGAGCTGTTCGGAGAAGCCGGGAAACAAAGTCAAGCGAGGACGAGGAGTTTCAGCTTCTGGACGAAGTGACCAGACAAAGGGGTCAGTGGAGACCGAACTGTACGGTTACTAAGTGGCCAGAGAGCAGTTTACAAGGAATTTGTCTGTGTAAGGATCAATAGTGACCAGACGGTCCGGTCAGCAGACCGGATGGTCCAGTCTGTATGGAGATGCACCAAAACAGAGAGGACGTAAACTAGGAGCTCTCCGAAATGGAGAGAGAAAGTCTGACCAGACGGTCCGATCAGCTGACCGGATGGTCCGATCAGCTGACCGGACGGTTCGGTCAGTACAGGAGTTCAGTCTGGACAGAGCAGCCAATGGCTCTGAGAGCCGTTCCAGAGAGACTAGACGGTCCGGTCTGGTAGTGACCGGACAGTTCGGTCATTGGGGTCCAGAAAATGGATTTCATAGAGCAACGACTACTTGGAGGTTGGAAGCCTATATAACTTCGTTGCTGGGATCTTGGAGACCACTCTTGGCCAGTGCAATACCTGAGAGCATTTGGTAAGGTCCAAGAGGAAAAGAGGAGAGCATTAGGAGGAGACATTGCATATCTTGAGAGTGCTAGTGAGAGTAACTTGAGCGTTGATGCACATCTAAGGCTAGGGTGTCCTTGAGGGGGTGATCTAGGTTGTTACTCTTGGTCTATGGTGAGACCTAGACCGGTTAGATGTCGGTGATCGAGTCTATCGTGATCAGTTGTGAAGGCCGTCACATATTTCTACACGGTTTGAGCCCGCCGGTGAAAGGAGCATCGCTAGTGAGCACCCGTGTCGGCTCGAGGAGTCCGACAAGTTCTCAAGGGAGGTGAGCTTGTGCCTTGGTGGCAGTGGTGACGCGTACCGTGTCTTCACTCCGGGAGTGATTGCGGGCTCGTGGGTGAGAACTCCACATTGGTGGCTAGAGGGTCCGGGACTCCGGCGGGAGTGGTCCAACAAGGAGTAGGAGAAGGTGCCATCCTTCCGAGAGCTTTGGAAAAAAATTATAAGTCATCTCTTACTCTACTCCTTACTATGATGCTTTACTTTTCGCATTTACATACCATGCTATTCATGCTTGTGTGCTTACCTTGCTCTAGTTGACTATCTAATAGACTTGCATGAATAGGCTTCTTTACTTGCAAGTAGTGCTTAGCTTTCATACTTGATCACTAGCATGTATAGGAGTTGCTTTGGCTTGTTTGATTACCCTAGTATGTATCGTGCTACTCATGCTTGTATGCCTTCCATGTGCTTGTTGATTTAGTAGCTTTGCATGAGTAGGCTCCTTTGCTAGCTTGTTGTGTGCTTTCGCGTGTTCTTTGATTACTAGCTTGCATAAGAGTTGTGTGCCTCGTGTGTGATCCACTAGTATGCTTAGGTTGTCTTTGTTTTCATAGGATTATCTTGTTAGTGTGATCACCACTAGAATTATGTAGGAGTTGTTTGAGTGGTCGGTTTTAGTAGTTGATGAATTTGGTACATAGTGCGAGTTCCCGATTCACCCCCCTCTCGGTCACTCGAACCTTTCAAATGGTATCAGAGCCAAGTGCTCATCATAGGGTTTAATCGTCTTGAGTAGTGACCGTATTGAGTTGGGATGTCATCCCATTCGGGGCCGGATCATGGCTCATGGAAGGATCGCTTGAAAAGCTACCTAAATGCCATGATTCCGGATGAGTTGATGGACACACTCGTGGACTTCGCCAATACCTTTACCGATGATCATGTATATGATGATAATGATTGTGTGGATGTGCCTAGGTCTAGTGAGTGCCTAGATTCTACTAGTGATAATTTGATAGGTTGCTCTACTAGTGTACCTAATGTGATGATTGATGATGTTGGTTCTCTTGATCTTGCTTGCTCTTCTAGTGTGACTAGTACTGATGATGCTTGTGAGTCTTTTATTGGTCAAGCTAGTAATACACTTGTTGAGTAGTTCTTTAATTTTCGTGCTAATGAGAATGAGGACTTACTTGACTCTCTTATTCACTTGCGAGGTATTGTGGATAAGATTGGAGCAACTACTTTCAACCTTTCCATGATTGTGATAGTCGAGAAGATCCTCACCTTGCTCCCTAGCAGCAAACTCCTCTACATCACCCTTGATCTCATCATGGAGAAGGGTCTCTCCATCGAGGATGTGATTGGGTTGCTCTTTGAGGATGAGGAGATCACCGCAAGCTAGAATAGAGAGAAGACTTCTAAGGCGAACAATGAAACACCCTCAAGAAAAGGGAAAGAAGTAGCTTCGAGCTCAAACTTCTTTAATCCCTCCACAAGATTGCCTTGCAGCAGCTTCTACAACCCCTTCGGATCAAGACCTACACCAAGCTCTTCATCAGGCGCTTCATCAAGCTCTACCCCAAGTGTCACTCCAAATTCTACTCCAAGCACTTTGGGTGGAGCACACTTTGGTGTAGGGGGAGCGCCGACCACAATGCTCACACGATCATTGGAGATGATCAATCTCACCACTACGGCTCCAGCGCCTCCGCCTCCTCCGCCACAAGATTGATTTTGGCATCTTCGTCGAGCTCACCAACAGGATCTCATCTTTCAACTTGGTGAATTTGTGATAAATCCGAATGATGACCTTTGTGATACTCTCTTAAGCATTTATGATCTTGTGTGTAGGATAAACTCATTCATAGGTCTTCGGAGGATCCCATCATATGAAGTGATTGATAGACTCCTCTTGCAAATCACAACTCCAGAGAGGGGTTTCTTACTTGAGGAGGTCGTCAACAGAAAGAATGAGCTCTCAATTGAGAGGGCAATGGAGATAATACTTGTGCTCCACTCACACGTTGGACACATGCTTGAGCACGTCACTGGCCTCTATGATCCTCCTCACTACTACATCACCCTCGATAATGTGCACATGGGGGATGGTCATTGGAGGTACCGTGCTCCTGACTATCACATTAGAAGGAGACTTAGGAAGGGATTGCAAGAATCCCTATCTATGAGGATGGGTTTTTCGCTCGACGTGATGAGGTTAGTGCTGGTCAACAAAGTAATGCTTTGGATACTAGCCCTTCTTCTTCTAGTGCTTATCTTATGGCCACCACCAGGGTCAACTACAAGAGTGGAGGTACTCATTGGATTCTTGATAGTGGGTGCACCCAACATATGACCGGGAAGTCAACCATGTTCACCAACATTGATGAAGACGAAGACAATGAGAAGGTGAATTTTAGAGATAACTCAAAAGGGAGAGTCAGAGGATTTGGCAAGGTGGCCATCACTGAGGACCTCCATCTCTCCAAGGTCTTTCATGTGGAAACCCTCAACTTCAACCTCCTGTCTATTGGTCAACTTTGTGACATAGGTTTCAAGTGCACATTTTTTGAGGATAGTGCAATGATTGAAAATGCAAAGAAGGGACTAGTATTTCATGCAGTGAGGCATAGAAATCCGTATGTCACAGACTTCAAATCAAGCAATATGCCACCAAGCACTTGCCTCTTCACTAAGGCAACAAAGCGATGGTTGTGACATAGAATACTATCACATGTTAGAATGAATCAACTCAGAAAAGTGGTCAAGAGAAATCTAGTTGAAAGAATCAAGGATGTCACCTTTGAGAAGGATAGACTGTGTAGTGCTTGTCAGGCTGGGAAACCAGTTGCATCATCTCACCCCACCAAGTCATTCATGTCTACATCTCGTCCTCTAGAGCTCTTGCACATGGACTTGTTTGGGCCAACACATTACAAGAGTCTAGGAGAGCATCTATATTGCTTGGTGATTATGGATGGCTTCATGAGATACACTTGGACCTTCTTTCTTGTGGACAAGTCTCAAGCAAGTGACATCCTTAGAAAGTTTGCAAGGAGAGCAAAGAATGAATTCAAGGCTAGCATTGTGAAGATAAGAAGTGACAATGGAACTGAGTTTAAGAACACAATAATGGAGGAATATTATGACAAAAAGGGAATCAAGCATGAATTCTTCGCTACATATACTTCTGAGCAGAATGGAGTAGTGGAGAGGAAGAACAAGACACTAATCACTCTTGCTCATGCTATGTTGGATGAGTACGGAACTCATGAAAGGTTTTGGGCTGAAGCAATCAACACAACATGCTATACCTCAAACCGTGTCTATCTCCACTGGTTGTTAAAGAAGACACCATATGAGCTATTGGTTGGATGGAAACCCGATGTTTCCTATTTTTGAGTTTTTGGTTGCACTTGCTACATTCTCAAGAAGAGGAGGAAGTCGGGGAAGTTAGAGAGCAGAACTGATGAAGACATTCTTGTTGGGTATTCAGGGACTTTTAAAGCATATCGGGTCTACAACTCAGCCAGAGGATGTGTGGAAGAATCTTATGATGTGTAATTTGATGAGTCAAATGGATCTCAGAAAGGAGATGAGTTTTATGAAGTAAACATTGGACATGAGCCTATGAGGAAAGCCTTGAGAAACATGCCCGTGGGCGAGGTTTTACCTCACGAGGCCAATGATGGAAATATTGATGAGCCCTCAACTCCACCACCTCAACCAACCTCTTCCTCCGAGGTGCAAGAACCAAACCAAGATGCCATTGCCTCTCCCACTAGCTCCTCCCAAGATTCATTGAGAGTGCATCCACCTACCCATGATGGAACCCAAGAGAGAGTGAGCCCCAAGCCTCCTCACATACTTCACATCGAGCCACTTCTCCAAACTCTTCACACAATAGCCCCTCATCCCCACTAAGCTCTAGCTCCAAAACAACAAAGCATATGAGTGATTCTTCCACCTTACTAAGAATCCAAGACACTCATATCTCAAAAGATCGAGCAATCCATGAGGCACAAGATACTTCACCTAGAGCTCCTCCCACTCAAGAAAAACCTCTCCCTAGATCCAAAGCTATCAATAAGGGTCATTAACGTGACTTGATCATTGGGAGTCCATCTCAAAGAATTAGGACAAGGAGGAATCAATACAAGCCCAACTATGTGGGTGAAGAAAATGACGATGAGGCAAATGTTGCAATTGAGAACTTCTCCTTCATCTTTATGATTGAGCCCACTACCATTGATGAAGCTATGGATGATCACAAATGGGTAATGGCTATGCAAGAAGAGTTGAACAGCTTCAAGATGTGCAAAGTATGGAAATTGATTGAGAGGCCCAAGAATCATAATATGGTTGCCACCAAGTGAGTCTTCAAGAACAAGCAAGATAAGAAAGGAGCAATTGTCAAGAACAAGGCTCGTCTAGTGGCTAAGGGATATTCTCAAGTGGCGGGCATTGACTTTGAAGAAACCTTTGCTCCCGTGGCCCGTCTTGAAGCTATTCGGATCTTACTTGTCTATACATCACATAATGGCTTCAAGCTCTATCAAATAGATGTAAAGAGTGCCTTCTTGAATAGAGAGATCAATGAGAAAGTCTATGTGGAACAACCGCTAGGGTTTGAGGACCCTAAACATCCAATACATGTGTACAAATTAAAGAAAGCTCTCTATGGCCTCAAGCAAGCACCAAGGACTTGGTATGAATATTTGAGAAACTTCCTACTCAAGAGTGGATTCACCATTGGAAACATTGACAACACATTGTTCACAAGGCATGTTGGGAAGGACCTCTTTGTGTGCCAAATCTATACGGATGATATCATCTATGGGTCAACCAACAAGAAGTTCAATGAAGAGTTCTAGGAAATGATGGCAAGGGAATTTCAAATGTCAATGATTGGAAAGCTGCATGTGTTCCTTGGTTTTTAAGTCAAACAATTGAGAGGAGGGAACTTCATCTATCAAGAGAAGTATACCAAGGATCTTATCAAGAGATTCAACATGGAGAATTACAAGCCTTTGCACACTCCTATGGCGACAAGCAAATCCTTGGATGATGATGCAAAGGGTAAACCGGTGAACCCCAAGCTCTATAGATCAATGATAGGGTCCTTGCTCTATCTCACCGCCTCAAGACCGGACAACATGTTTAGTGTGTTCTTGTGTGCACGCTATCAAGCAAATCCGAAGGAGTCTCACTTAAAGGCCGTGAAGAGGATTCTTAGATACCTCAAGTACACACCTACCATGGGACTATGGTATCCTAGAGGAACAAGCTTTGAGTTACTTCGGTATTTGGACTCGGACTTCACAGGATGCAAAGTGAATAGGAAGAGTACATTAGGAGGTTGCCAATTTCTTGAAAGATCTCTAGTATCTTGGAGCTCAAAGAAGCAAAACTCGGTGGCTTTATCCACAGCTGAAGCGGAGTACATGGCGGCTGGAGCATGTTGTGCCCAACTTCTTTACATGAGGCAAACACTCTCGGATTATGGCCTTCACTACACTCAAATGCCATTATATTATGACAGTGAGGCAACAATCAAAATGGCTCTCAAAACTGGAGATCATGATCATGCAAAGCATATTCAAGTCAAACATCACTTCATAAGAGACCATGTTGAGAAGAAGGATATTGAGTTTGTGAGTGTGCGGACTCATGAACAATTGACGGATATCTTCACCAAGCCACTCAACGAGAATACCTTCAACAAGCTAAGGGGAGAACTCAATGTTCTCGACCTTTCAAACTTCACATGAGTAACCCTAAAGCTTGTCTCTTATAAATATGTATAGCCTTGTTTGTTTTGTTTGTTGTTTGTGTCCTTGTTTTGTGCTTGTTTCTCTTTGCTTGTAGGTCAACTTCGGACCTCCTTGAGATAGTGATGGACGTGGGTTAAGCTTGGGATGGTGGTTCATGGTGTCCCAAAGCTTTGAAGAATGGTCCATCGTGAGTAAGCTCAAGAAGGGAACAACTCATTGTTGGCACTTTGGTTTATAGCCTTTCTTTCTCTTTCCTTTAGATTCGCATCATGCATGTGTATACTTGTTGCATTTGCACTTGCATTTATGCACTTTTGCATCGTGATACCTTATATGCTTCGAAGCATGTTTCTAGAGGGAGTTGCTTATTTACAATGTAAGTATATGACCCTCAAGATGATCACATAGTGATCTTTGTGCTTCATGCCCATTGAGTCATGTTCAAACGAGCTCCGAGGTTAAATCTACTCGCGTGGTTCAAAGACAAGTGACTCATACATTTCCAACACACAAATGACTAACCATTGCGTACTTGAGAAACTATTTTGTTGATTAATGTGTGTAGGGGGAGCTATGGTGGAACATCATCGTGATCAAGGAGGAGCACCATGAAAGGGGGTTGCCATTTATTATTTGCTCTTTAGTTCTCTTGTGTTTTGTTTTTGGTTTTTGATGATAGGTGACAAAGGGGGAGAAGGAACATGAAGATCCAAAAACCAAGTCTAGATCAATAACACAAAGAGAGAGAAGAACATGAAGATCATGAAGATCCTAAATCCAAGTCATAGATCAAGAGGAGAAGGGAAGATGGAAAAGAACATGAAGATGAACCATCAAGAAGGGGAGAAGAACAAGAAGATACAAGGAAAATATGAGGTGACAAAGAGAAGAACATGAAGACAAATTGGGGACGATCAAGAAAATGGTGCATGTTCACTTGGAGCACACATGAAGATCATATCAAAATGTATATCTACACCAACATCTACGTCTATGGTGCGTGTCTACATCAACAAGATCAACAACCACGACACCATGATGGGCGCAAAATTCAACTCAAGCTCAACTTCTAGTGCGCTACATGATTGGGTAGTTCTCTCTCAACACCTAGCACATTCCAAGGGGGAGACTACTTCCAAGGTAAGGACCAAGGTAACCCTTTCATTCCTTTGTTTTCCTTTGGTTCCTTATTGCTCATCCGTCTTGGATCATCATAAGTAGTGGTTGTCATCCATCACCAAAAAGAGGGAGATTGTAAGGATCATGACCATTAAGGTCACCCTAAGGTATGATGTTTTAGTGATGAACGACAAAAATAAAATGTGCGACTAATGACTATTCAATGATGATTGTAGACGGCGGCCTTGACAATTGATGACAATGACCACAAGCATGGAGGCTTGTGAGCTTGATGGAGTCTAAGGGTTAATGGACATGGATCAAAGCTGAGGATAAGCTATGGAGCAAGTGTTGGAAACACTTGTCTAGTTGTTAGGGCTTTGAGTCCATAGGAAAAACCGGACTATCAAGGGGGTCCAAGTAATTTCTCTTAGGTCATGTCTAGTTGGTGATGTGGATAGATGCTCAGTGAAATCACAGGCACTAGGTGACAGTAGAGAAGCCAAGGACCTGTTCGGAGAAGTCAGGAAATGAAGTCAAGCGAGGACGAGGAGTTTCAGCTTCTGGACAAAGTGACCGGACAGAGGGGTTAGTGGAGACCGGACTGTACAGTCACCAAGTGGTCAGAGAGCAGTTTGAAGGAATTTGCTTGCGCAAGGATCAATAGTGACCGGACGGTCCGGTCTGTATGAAGACGCGCCGAGACAGAGAGCACGCTAACTAGGAGCTCTCTGGAATGGAGAGAGAAAGTCTGATCGGACGGTCCGGTCAGCTGACCAGACGGTCCGGTCAGTACAGGAGTTCAGTCTGGACAGAGCAACCAATGGCTCTGGGAGCTGTTCCAAAGAGACCGGACGGTCCGGTCTGGCAGTGACCGGATAGTTCGGTCATTAGGGTCCAGAAAGTGGATTTCGTGGAGCAACGACTAGTTGGAGGTTGGAAGCCTATATAACTTCGTTGCTGGGGTCTTGGAGACCACTCTTGGTCAGTGGAATATCTGAGAGCATTTGGTAAGGTCCAAGAGAAAAAGAGGAGAGCACTAGGAGGAGTTATTGCATATCTTCAGAGTGCTAGTGAGAGTAACTTAAGCGTTGATGCACATCTAAGGCTAGCGTGTACTTGAGGGTGTGATCTAGATTGTTACTCTTGTTCTATGGTGAGACCTAGACTGGTTAGGTGTTGGTGATCGAGCCTATCATGATCAGTTGTGAAGACCGTCACACGTTTGTATACGTTTTGAGCCTGCCGGTGAAAAGGGCATCGCTAGTGAGCGCCCGTGTCGACTCGGGGACTCCGGCAAGTTTTCGAGGGAGGCGAGCTTGTGCCTTGGTGGCAGCAGTGACGCGCACCGTGTCTTCACTCCTGTGAGTGATTGCGGGCTCGTGGGCGAGAACTCCACATTGGTGGCTGGAGGGACCGGGACTTCGGCGGGAGTGGTCCAACGAGGAGTAGGGGAAGACGTCATCCTTCCGAGACATCGAAAAAAAAATCATGAGCCATATCTTACTCTACTCCTTACTATGATACTTTATTTTTCGCATTTACATACCGTGCTATTTATGCTTGTGTGCTTAACTTTATTTAGTTGACTACATAGTAGACTTGCATGAATAGGCTTCTTTACTTGCAAGTAGTGCTTAGCTTTCATACTTGATCACTAGCATGTATAGGAGTTGCTTTGGCTTGTTTGATCACCCTAGTATGTATCGTGCTACTCATGTTTGTTTGTCTTGCATGTGCTTGTTGATTTAGTAGCTTTACATGAGTAGGCTCTTTTGCTAGCTTGTTGTGTGCTTCCGTGTGTTCTTTGATTACTAGTTTGCATAGGAGTTATGTGCCTTGTGTGTGTTTCACTAGTATGCTTAGGTTGTCTTTCCTTTTATATAATTATTTTGTTAGTATGATCACTACTAGAATTATGTCGGAGTTGTTTGAGTGATAGGTTTTAGTGGTTGGCGAATTTGATATATAGTGCGAGTTCCCGATTCACCCCCCTCCCCCTCTCGATCACTCGATCCTTTCACACCATATTGAGATCAAAAAGGTTTGGAGCTCCTTCTCCTTTTTGCACATGTTAATTTGAGACATTATCATTAGACGACATTGCAATATGGACACGAACTGAAAACAGAAAAACGAGTAGGAAACATTTACCTATGACCAGGTCGTCATCTTCTTCCTCGGGAGCAATGGTAAGATCAAGAATGTCTTCTTCATCTTGCCACACCATGTCATAGTCCAAATCATGCGCAGGACCCTCCCACTGTCCTACGTCATTCCAATCTACTGGATCATTGACCTCAAGATCAGGTGGCTCTTGGTTTAGATCGAAGCTTGGTGGAGCCATGGATTAGGGACAAGGGCTGGCGAAGAACTGATGGACATCGAACCTGCAATGGCACCCATATATAGGGCCATGGCGAACAGGTTTGGTTCATGGCGCCACTTTTCAGTTTTGGCTGATGGCAACATGTTTTCGTTTTTGTTTTTGAGTCATGGCGGCTGAAACAAAATCGTGGCGGCAGAAAAGGAATGAAGGCTTCGATGTTTTTGTTTTTCAGTTTTAGCAAGGCGGGACAGAATTTGGTGGCGGCAGGAAATAACGGGAGTCGTGGTTGATTTTGATTTTCGGTTTTGGCATGGCGGGAGCGGGACAGGTTTTTTGTGTCATGCGAGAAATTCCCGGGTTGCAAACTGCATGTGCATGCATGCAGAGGAGGCGGATGGTTTGCTGGAGTAATGGTGCATGCGGCCTCCACGACTGGCTGTTGTGCGGGACCATTATCTGGTGTCCTATGCAAACAGAATTTCAGATTCACCTGCTCGCAAGACCGAGGAGCCAAACCACGCACCATAACGATTTGTTGGTCACTGTGCCACTGCCTTACGCGAAGGAGATAAAGATATGGAGGGAGTAATGTACAAAATCTGACAACATTTGGTGATGGATATGTGTTATCAGCAAATTTTTGCCAAAAAAAGTCATCAGATAATCAACAAATTCTGGTTAAAAAAATGAGTAAAATGGGACAAAACAAAGAGACAAGCAGTTAGGCCCGTTTGAGCTCTAGATTCAACAAGTTCATAGATTTTCTAGCTATTGGAATCCATGAATTTAGGTCTGTGGCTGAATTAAGGGTCTTCAATTCAGTCATGTTATTCCTGTATAATGCTCCTGAAAACTGAGCGTAGATTATGTTCCTTGTGATATGACGGGTCTATCCGGGTTCGAGTCACATGCTCTTGGTGATTGGTAATAAACTCTCTATAAATTAAATTAATAGGATTTAATTTTAAAAACAATCTTTAACAGCTTACTAGAATAATATATAAATTTATTATCCTTCTAAATTCACCTCATTTATAGAGAAGAAAGTTTAAGGCCCTGTTTGTTTCAGATTATGGATTATATCATCTAGATTAAAGGTGTTGGATTATATAATCTGAATTATATGTCTAGATTATATAATCTGAATGGAGGTGTTTGTTTACTCAGATTATTAGTATTTGGATTATTACTTTTTAATATAAAAAGGCAATAATATCCTTCTTCTTTCACTTCTTCCAATCTCACTATTTTGTTGTTCCTCTTCTCCCCGCTGCCGGCATCTCCCCGCCGGCTCGCCTCCTCCCCGTCGCCCAGCTCACGAGCCCGCAGCCTGCCTTGCCGCCGCCGCCGCTCAGCGCTGTGCAGCCCTCCTTCGCCGCCTAGCACCGCCGCAGCTAGCCCGCGCCTCCCCGCCGGCCTGTCTGCTCCCCACCACCCAGCTCTGTGAGCTCGCGAACCGGCAGCCCACCACTCCGCCCAGCACCGCCGCCACCGCCCACTGCTGCGCAGCCCGCCTTCGCCGCCCAGCGCCACCGCCGCTAGCCCGCGCCTCCCCACCGGCCCGTGTCCTCCACACCACCCAACTCTGCGAGCTCGCGAATCGGCAGCCCACCTTGCCGCCCAGCACTGCCGCCCGCGAGCCCAGACCTCCCTGTCGACAGCCGCCCGCGCCTCCCTGCCTCCCCGCCCCTGGCAGCGTGCTCCCTTCTCCGTCATCTGTATCAGACGGGAAGGACAAATAGAGGAGGAAGAAGAGGAAAAAAAAAAGAACGAAGGCATAACCAGTGGCACGGTGGATAATTTCCATCAAAAGATAAAGGATAATAGATTTTTTACTAAAATAATCTGAAATAAGCTCCTTATGAGGTGATTATAGGATTATCATAATCTGTCATTCAGATTATATAATATGGCACTATAATCTGATCTGTTTGTTTCCCTCTTGGATTATTTCATTTAGATTATATAATCTGGATAGATTATAATCTGAAACAAACAGACCCTAAGTCCCCAAGTCTTCTATTTTTAAGAGAATTAATATCATGTCGGCTCAGTCTTCGAAGATGCTTATAGGAGTAGGGTTTGCGTATGTGTGTTCATAGAAATGAGTGTGCATACGTTGTGAGTGTCTAAGTTATACTGTGCAATCTAAAAAAAAATCATTATGATTCCAGATGCTGACATGACTCAATAAAAAATTTCTTAATTAATTTTTAGAAAGAACTATTAAAGAAGACAAGAAAAAATATCTCTAATAATTTTTTAGGCTGCTACTGAAAACACTCTTTGGTATATTTTTTTAAGAGCTTTTAGAGATGCTCTTATTAGTACAATAATACATAGCCCTTTTTTATATACAAGTGTGATAAGAACACAACTAAAAGCTATGCCAAAATCGTGAGAATCATGTAAGATCAATCTCCTCTGGACCAGAAGGCGGCGATGGAGGACAACAGATCAATCAAACAGTTGTGCGCGCTATCACCTTGTTGGCTAACTTCTTCAGCTACTTTTAGTCACAGCATAGTTCGCAGAGCCAGCAGCAGCAGAGCGCGGCGATGCTGATGGAGATGATGGTTCAATGTTGGAGAGGGCAGCCGCCACATGCAAGGGAAAATTAATACAAGCAGCATTAGACAAAGCTACAATCAAATGTTCAGCTTTAACCCAATGCTTAATTGCAAAAACCACTCCCATAAGGTACTTAGAGTTTGAGATTCCCACCCATAAGTCATTTAGTTGTAAATCTCTATCCACCCAGTAAGTTTTATTACAAAAACCACCCTAATATGCACATGTTAATTAATTTAACATGTTTTTGTTTATTTATAATAGTCAATAATGTTTTATGAAATATATAAATTTTGAAAATGTAATCTTCATATTTTTCCTATAGAGAATATGCAACAAAAATGTCAATTAAAGTTCGAACAGTGTTCCATAAAGTTTAAAAATTGGATACATTTTTATGAAAATAAGAGAAATTAAACTCACTAAAAATCTTTAACAATGTTAAACTTATTTATTTTAACTTATTTTAAATTTATATCAATGAAAATATATAAAATTAATTAAACATGTGCCAACTGAGGTGGTTTTTACAACAAAACTCATTGGGTGGGTGGAGATTTACAATAAAAAAGTTTATGGGTGGGAATCTCAAACTCTAAGTAGCTTATGGGGTGATTTATGCAATTAAGCCTTAACCCAATAGTAACAGAACTATTAGCTTTGAAAAAATCTGAATCCATTAAAGCAGATAGGTTTCACTGCAGCCCATCTGCAAATTAATATGTAATAATACGCACCATCCCTCGATGAAGCTCGCCTCGCTGCGTTTGGCATTGGAAGGGCGCTGCAGCCATCCGCAGCACTTGTTCTTCTTGCCGCCTCCTTGCCGATCCACACGCGGGTAGCCTGTGTACGTGTATACAGTGTTAAAATGAGGACAGGTAGAAGTCAACGAGCGAGCTTAGAATAACTGTTAGTCGGGGCTGGGACGAAGATCGTCCTCACCTGGAGGTGGCTCCTCCACGCTATTCGTGTTGTTGGTGTCCATCAGAGAACAGACGATTTGTTGGCTGCTTGTGGCTTCCCGCGGAGCTATAGATCGATCAGCTTGTGTCAATTGGTGATGATGGTACCAGACAATGCGAAATGTGATACATATATAGGCGCGCCACCGCGCGCACGCAAAGTAATTAATCTACTTCTTCCTATGTTTCCATCTTGTTCTTCCAAAAATCGTGCCTTGACAAATATGTCACAGAATATGCTTTAAGTAACCAAGAGTATTTTGACAAGTAAGGTTATGCTTTAGCTAACCGTTCATATCTGATCGTGATTAAGAGCAAAGCTAATAATTTATAGTCTGTTGATGGCTCAATGCAGGTGCCATGTTATATAGAGCCAACAAAATAGATAGGTCATAAAATAGAATGGCTATAAAATTGGCTAACAGGAAGAAAATTCTGGCTCTATCAGCTTGCACCAGCTGGGAGCGAACGTTTTGCCCAGTGATTTAGCCGGCGATTCACCAAGCGTCCGGTTCCTTCTCTCTCTCTGCCAGCATGAAAATTTTATGACGTGAACAAGTTATCAATCTTATAACTTAATAATTTAGCCTGTCGTCGTTTATATAACGAAGCTATCTCATCTTCAGTCCATTAAAATAGCTTAAGATCATATTATCAGGTTCATCTCCATACTCCCATTTTCTCATTAATTTTCTTAAAGTTTGTATTATAGCTTAGCCAGCTGAATGCAAGCTGATAATTTGTAGCCCGCCTTTTCTCTCTCTTCTCTTCTATGTCTTCCAAATTAGCAAAAATCTAATGTGACGAATCATTTAGCCAGCTTTCATCATTCCATCATACTTGCTCTAAGGACAAACAGCACTTTATACGAGACTAAATGAATGTGAACTTTTAATCTTCTGGTTCAAAATAATAGTCAACGGTTTTCGGATCCAAGGAAAAAATGTCAGTTAAGGGTCGAATAAGACACAAGTTGATTATTCGATGAGTTCCTTCTGCACCACACGCTTCCATTTTAGTCACATGGTGTTTGATGACTAGTACTTGATATTAAAACACATCATCACATATGAAAAGAGGTTATGATTTCGGCTTAAAATGGATTGAAACGGTGAATATAGCCTTGGTTGATGCATGACTGGTCTGAGGATTCAGAAGAATGGAATGGAAAGAAATTTACGATCGAGAGCGAACCTCTGTTCTTGGACCAGTTTGTTTGAGGTGCACCATGCATAAAGTGAAGTGGATTTATTATCTATTTTAGCTCCTCATTTTTTAGCCTCGTTAAAGATGCACCAAAAATATCCTTATGAGGAAATAAACAAATCTAATCATTATTTGATATTGGACAATAACTATAGGAATAGTGGAATCCACCATGTGTTATGTGTGCCAGAACATTATATTGAAAAAAAAACTCCCCGTGCAAATTAAACACTCCGTCTAGTTTTTACAAGGTCTCAAGAAGATATGTTCCACCTCACTCTCACGGTATAAACGTGAAAGAGGAATCAGTTAAGTTCGCCCTCCTATAAAAGCAAAGTTACGTTGCCCTCACGGAATAATGAAGAATCTATATATCGACAACAAACTTTTAAGAATAGAAGAAAATCATGGTGGATATTTCTAGATTTAAAGTCACATGTCATTCTTTAATTAACAGCTTTTAATATCCTGGAGTTATATTGAAGTTCAAGATGACAAATTCGGTATTGAAATAGTGAAAAAGCTTTCAAATTTCAGGAAGGCCACATGCTGAACCGGTACAGTTCGCCATAGTGTTTGCCCGAGCAGGTCAGCCAAGAAAACCGGCCGGTAACGCCATCCTAGTTCCTATTCCTTGTCCTTTTTTGTCGGCGATCGTCGTGTGATGGTGACAAAACTTTAACATTTTCGAGGCCAAGGAAACACTGAGATGGACATGCTTTAATTTATTTATTTATAATTTGATTTGATACATGGTTCGTGCAATGCATGGGCGCGCACGGGTTCTTATGTACGTTCCCGTTTGTCAACTGGCCTCTGCCCATTGCTACCTAAAGCCGTCCTGTGAAGGCAAGGAACAAGTTCTCCTAGTCTGTCCCTTTTTAGAAGGAAACATTATCGATCGATCCTTCTGCAGTAGCCTCAGCTTTCAGAAAATTCTGATGGGTGCCAATGTGCCATCAACAACTTATAATAATAAACTAGCAACTATATATATAAAAATATAAAATACATTATGAGTATTAATTCTAGGGCTTTCATTGCACTAGGTAGCCAAGTGTGTGATCATTATAGTGAACTAGTATGATGCGTAGAATTGTCCATTCATGCTTTTCTCTGCCTCCGCTACTATCGCTCGCTGGGTTCTTTCTCTCGCGACTCACAACTCACAAGCAGCATGATCACTCGTCCGCGCTTTTGCCATATTAGCACCCAAGGATAACCAGTTTATTTGGACAGACACATATCAATTATTCTAGCTATCCGATCTCACAGTCACAGGATGTGGACTTCAAACACCAAAGCATCGTATTATCGAACACCAGCGGAGCTATAGCTACGTTCAACCTACTAATGCCTGTAAAGCAGCTAAGAACTAATATTAGCTCAAAGAGACGCACCCCAACACTTAGCTCTAGCTCCGCCTCTTGAGGTCACTATACGTATCATCTTTGCCCAGACAATAACTCTGGAAATTAAAATCTACTTAAGGTTCTGGCACGCATCCACCATCACCGTTGATCATCGATCGGCTTTATCATAGGCCACCTACACTTCGTTTTTTTTTTCTTTGAAGCAATACACTTCGCCCCTTGATCGCTTATGAAGCTAGTGGTTTTATTTGGATGGAACCCTTTGGTCATTGTTTAGCTTAATTTGTCTCGTAGCTATTCTCTACGAACATGTAGAGGCACCAACAATTTATGTAGAATAATAAAGGTGCTAATGTTTGCTGATTTTTAGAGAGATATGAATGTTATATCATCGATTTTTAAAGCGGTTATGAATGGTTTTTTATATAAATAAGATTTTTTTGACTAATATACTGCTCTACACCACTTGATGGTAATATGGTTTCAACCTTATTTTGTGAACTATAAAGCAGAAATTAAATAACCAAAGTGTTGTCGCCAGTTTTTCAAAGAAGATGCTTTCCCAACAATCCAAAGTTGTACCACATAGGGCCTACATTTTTTTTACCATAGTTTACTTATTTATAAATCATAGATTTATTTTCAACCATAGTTTACTTATTTGTAAAGCATAGATTTATTTTTCCACGGTGGTGAAGTAAACATAGGCATATATGCTCGTGGACGATGCGTCCGGCCGGCAGTGAGGTACGGGTACGGCGCGTGTACGATGACTGATGGAGCCGCCTGTTGAGACGGGTCTCGATCTCTTCCCTTCGGCTGAGACTGACCGCACCGGTGTGCTTTATCGGTTCCTCCAGAAACGTTTGGTGTAAAGGGGAGCTGCACCGGCATCCTCTAAACCATCCGCTATCGTCGCGTAGGGCTCTGGACACGCCAAATCTGGTGGGGGTAGCGAAGAAACGCTACCCACCGACGTGGCATGGGACCCGCGCGCCAAGCCAACCACCCGCGCGCCGACGGAGCGGAGCGAGGAGGAGGGGAGCGAGTGAGGCGTGCCGCCGCCGCCTCTGGTTGCTCGGGCCGCCGCCGCCCTCAGCTCGGGATCTGGCCGCCGGACCTCCCGCCGCCTCTGGTTGTTGCTGGTGGAGGTGGCTCGGGTCGCCGACTCCTCAAGCGCCGCCGCCGAGGAAGAAAAGGGAAGAGGAAGAGGACCGCGCCGCCAGATCTGGAGAGAGGAGGAGGCGGGCTTGGCGGCGGCGGCGCGCGAGGGAGGTGGAGAAGGGGCGCGCGCGGTGGGGGCGGGTCCCAGCAATGACGTGCGGAGGAGGTGGGGGCGGGTCCTGGCGGCGACGCGCGGAGGAGGTGGAGGCGCGGCGGGCTTGGCGGCGACGCGGGAGGTGGAGGCAGGCTTGACGGCAGCGCGTGGGGGAGGAGGAGGCGGGCTCGACGGCGGTTGGGCGAGGTCGGGCGGCGGCGTGGAGCTCGAGGGCCAGGCATGGAGCTCGGGGGTCGGGCGGCGCTGTGGAAGAAAAAGAGGGATCGGGGAGAGAGGAAAAGAGAGAGAGAGGGGAGAGAAAAAGAGAGAGGAGAGGCTGATATGTGAGCCTCATGAAGAGTTAGTTGGGATAGAGGATGAGATATAGAAGATGACGGGTGCAGGAAAAATTGATATAAAGGAAATAATATTGCTGACTAGGAGAAAATATTCTTTTTAGAGGATAAATTTAGAGTACCACGAGTGCGGTCAGTCTGATCGCACCGGGTGCGCTACGTGGCTCCTACAGGACCGCGGTAGCGGAAAATTCTCAGCAGTGGGATGCGCTATCCCGTGCGCTGAAGTCCAGGAGCACCCTGCGTACGCCATTCCCAGCGCAGGTACGACCATCCACTATCTGCTCCACGCGCGTAGGCCGCGGGCCTGTAGGAGAGAGAGAGTGGGTGGGAGGAAGAGGGAGGGTGGAGAAAAAATGAAAAAAAACTGTTATGCAGGTCCCATAACTAGTAGTTGATATAGATGATAGATATAGAGTATGAATGAGTACAAAAAAATTAGATATAAAAGAGAAAATCTTATTTATAAGAATAAAATATTTTTTTAAAAAAATGAATTTAAAATACGACGAGTATGGTGAGTCTTCTCCCCGCTACCGGCTGACTCCAAATCGAAAGCCGATGCTGGCGTGGCCGTCTCTTCGAATTGATCAGGGAATAGGTTCCTGTCGATCTTGTCCACACGATTGCTGCTCTGCTTTGTGCCCCTTTTTTTTTGGTCTGTCAGTTCAAACGATTATGTTACCAGTTACTTTGTCCACGGGTCTGAACTCTGAAACGTCAGCTCTATTTTTTTTTTAAAAAAAAGAGCTGCCGTTCATTAAGCTAGAACAGAAATATCAACTCTATACTTATTATAACTTAAAGCCAGCGTCTGCCGGCTTCCCAAGGCCTACATGTTTTTCTGCTTGTATTAAGACCGAAAAAATTGTTTCGATGGCCTAACAACAATAAAATACTATACTTCCTCTATCTCAGAATAAGTATTGGTTTATGATTTTCAAAGTCAATATAAATTGAATTTGACTAATGCTATTAGATAAAAAAATATTAATATTTATGACATAGAATAAGTATATTGTGAAAATTGATTTTACTATGAATCTAATGATACCAAATTGATCTTATAAAGTTAGTATACCTTTTTTTAATAAACTTAGTCAAATTAAGACAATTTAATTTTGATCAAATCTAAAATAACACTTGTTTTGAGATGGGGGGAGTAATCGTTCTCACGAAGAAAGTACTAATTGATGATGTTATTGCAATACTCATTTGTAAACTAAAATGGTTTATATCTTTGTGAACGCGACAATGGAATGGATGGTGCTGCTCTGTTCTGCCCTTTTCTCGACGGTGGCAGCTTCAAACGATTCCGTTCCGATGCGACTTATACGTGCTACACTTCCCAGGGCATTCCGGCAACAAAGAGCCGAGATATTTTACTGTGAACAACAGTCGAGAGCTTTTTTAAAAAGAAAAGTCCTATTTAACTCTCTAAACTATATGAGGTAGCGTACTTTGACTCCTCCATCTATAAAATCAGATATCTGACAACTTAAACTATTGATCTCAGTGCAAATTTTCTTCTTGAGCGGTTTTGAGAGTGATTTTATCCGACATGGCAGATTGGATTCGACATGTCACATGCCACGTCATTTCTCTCTATCTCTCTCTGCCATGTCATTGATCTTTTCTCTCTTCTTTTCCCAGACTCCCCGACTCCTTTCTCTCTTCTTCTTCCCCAAAGTCCCCAACATACAGCGAGCGGGGCGAGGCACAAGCAGCTGCGGTAGGCCGGCAGTGAGGCCAGGCGCGACAGGGTGCGATGCGGGGCGCGGCGGGCCAACGACGACGCCGGACGCGATAGCAGGGTGCGATGTGGGGCGTGGCGGCGGCGTGGTGTGATGTCCCCGGTCGTAGCTCCAACCAAGGCAGCCTCAACGCTGGTGCGCAAGAAGATGAGAACCCTTGGAGAGCTCGTGCGGCCTCGATGACGATGTGCTCCTGCACATCCTGGCGCTGCTCCCTAACAGGAGGGACGCAGTGCGCACGAGCTTGCTCTCGCGTCGCTGGCGCGGCCTAGGGTCGCGTATCCTCGTCCTCAACTTCTCCTTCGACTCCTCCCGGCCGGTGAGGCCCGCCACGAAGACGGCCCGCGATCTCGATCTTGTACCCACAATCTCCTGGCCCGACTCCTCTCATCTTCCTACGCACCGCTTGGAGAGCTCGGTGAAGCGTGATTGGGGCGGGGAGGGATTGCGGCGGAGTGGAAAGCAGAGAGGGACTTCTTGGGGAGAGAGGCGGCGGCGTAGGCGCAGACGCAGACGACTGCGGCCTCGTTGAAGCGGCGGGAGTGGGAGAGGTGGCGCACGACGAGGGAGAGCGCATGGTGGGTGGAGGCGGCGGAGAGGGAATTTGCATCGATGAATTCAAAGAGGGAGACGATACGACCATTTTCTTGGACGGTGACGCACGACAGCCAAGAAGGGAAAAGAAAAAAGGGAGAAAAAAATGATGTGACATATAATTGTAGGATTCCCTATGCCACGTAGGACAAAACCACTATCTAAAACCACCGAGGAAGAGAAAATACACCAGGTTCAATAGTTGAAGGTAATGGATATCTGGTTTTATAGATGAAGAAGCTGAGGTGCGCTACCTCATATAGTTGAGGGAGTCAAATAGGACTTTTCTCTTTTTCAAATGGTGCAACAGGCAGGCGCACCGACCATCCACTACAAACAACCCATAATACGCCCATGTTAATCCAACGCCCCATGAAAATGTTTTAAGTTCATGTGTCCAAAGTCAAGTATAAGGGGGTACATAGTTCATCTAAAATCTCAACTAGAGACTAAGGAAGCCCATGCAAAGAAGAGACTGCCAACGCAAGGATACAGTACAGAATCTACAGATAAGAGCCACACCACAAAAACTAACAAAATGCATACTGAAAGCCGTGTCAAAGATTCACTGTAAATTGTACTACTAGTACGTTTCATGAGTCCCTATCAGTACACATGACCTAACCTGACTAATAAGCAATTAGTAAACAACATAACAAATGGCTATTCCTTTCCAGAACCAAAATTCTATTAGTAAATACTAACAAATAAAAAAAAATCTATCTCGACTCGTTACACCTTGCGCAGGTTCTTCAAGTAACACGGTAGAGCTCAAAGCACTAAAAAAGGATACACTCTCACCTACAGATCGCTTGTGATTGAGTTCCCTGGAGGCTCATTGGAGCTACGGAAATGTCCAAAGGTCTGCATCCCTGCTTGTGTCACCGATACAAGGACATTCGATGGTAGGATATAAAACGGTCCTGTCCATGCATACTTCAAACGATGGCCCAGAATTTCTTTCTGCAAATCAAAACTTGCTCTGCCTGGTTTTCCACATTTTCTGATATATGTGTGGTGATATCCCAAAGGAACTTGGGGGCAAGATCAATGATTCTTGAAAGAGTGTTCTTCTCATCTCTGATAATGATGAAGCCCTGTACATTGCCAATTTTGTCAGACAATGTTGATTTAATCTGTATAAGCAAAACTGATCCCTTGTTTTATGAAAGAAGAAACAAACACAAAAAATTGATGCTGCACAAGAAATATTGTGAATGGAGAAATAGTTAGCTTGAACGTTATACTATGTATCAGCTATTAGGTTGAGGGAGGGACATGCTGACATAATTGAATTCCCAGAAGAAATCATTCTAGGAAATACATACCACAAAACATTTAGGAAGTAGTTTATACAACGAAAAAGACAAGTTCTCCTTTGGGAATTTGAAGGTATAGCTATGATACAATTAAAGAAATTTCATGAAAGCTGCCTTGTTTAGGAATTTATTGTGAAAACGAGCATGGCTCAAACTTTGCTCTTGGAAAGTTAGAACCCCTTGTTCTTGAAAACGAAAAGAAAAGTATGCCCTTACAAACACGGTAATTAGGATATACAATAGAATGTAGAAGGCAATAACTACCTGGGGGCGAGTGATACGGTCCATTTCTAGCATGATATCTTCCAAGGAACAATCTTCTTTGCTGCCTTCATAATGAGAAAAGAGATAAAAAGCATGCAGTAAATCGTAGGACCTAGGATATGTTGAGAATGGCTCACACCTGCAGCATGAGAATTGAATGACAGTGGTTTCATCATAGAGAAGAGAAAACAGAATTTAGTTTTATGGAGGAAATACTAACCAGTCATGATAAGAACCAACTAGCCCACGGTCATAGATAACTGACAGTGTGTTGTTCATGGTATGGGGTACTATATTCATAATCCAGACAGGGTCGGAGCTTAGTGCCGCAGCAAATCCACCATAAT
Organism: Eleusine indica; assembly: GCA_030378355.1. NCBI lineage: Eukaryota > Viridiplantae > Streptophyta > Magnoliopsida > Poales > Poaceae > Eleusine > Eleusine indica. The sequence continues at coordinate 60,456,436 of CM059494.1, forward strand.
TGGCATTCATATCCATGACATTTCTGATGCTAGTCTTTTCAACACCAAGAAATGACCAATACTTGTGAACTTGGTCCCGCCAGAACTGGTTATTTTTCTCAAACCTCTCTATTGTAACTCCTAAAAAGTATGTCCCAGAAAACTGGTTACAATCACATATATGCAATACAAATTCGAATCAAGGACTAGTTAAACTAGTTCAAGACAATACTTGTTTTGCTGCTACACGCTGAACATGACTGGTCAAGATAATAATTCTTTTTTTATACAGTATAAACAAAGAGTCTTAAACTAGTTTAAGATCCTACACACTAACTTATTCAGAATGTAACTCGACTAAAATTTGTAGCAGCAAAACAAGTATTATCTTTGTTTAGCAGTAGCTGTAGGGTATACGAAAATGGAGCTGACCTGTCATCTCCAAACCCTTGGAATAAAACGACATGCGATCAGATCGAGAAGGCAGTTTCTGCATCTCTGATTGGTTCTTATTCAGCCTCACACAGTTACTCAAAGGAATTTTCCATGATGCTGAAAAATTATCATTGGACTCACAGATATTCAGTAGTTTCATATCAACATTTTTCAGTCGGCAGGACTCCTCTTCAGGTTTAACCCAAATAGCAGTCTGAACATGCTTAGCAATAAGCTTCCAACACATTGCTGTCGTAATATTAATTAGTTTATCCCAGATAAGAGGAAAGTCCTTATCTTTTCTATAAGCAGGTGGAGCAGAGTATACAAAATATCCATTAGGCCGCAAAAGACGATCTACCTCTTTGAGCAATATTCCATCTGGAAAATAAAACATTGGTTACAATTTGAATGGTGTAGCAAGAAAGTAAATTTATAAAGAAAGAACCATCAGAAGAAGTAACATGATAAGAAGAAAAATACTGACAACGAATGTGAAAAGATACACACGTTGAGAATCAAAAGATTTTATTTAAGATTTGCTAATTTCCATCACATATATAATTATATATCCTATAACACAATATAACTGGGTGCTTCCACCTACAATGTTTTAAAAAAAACGCATAGATTTCAAACAAAAAAACATAAATGTGAATCTTACCATTTTCATGCCAATCAACACGACATCGGGAGCAATGAACCATTTCAAATGAATTCCCAGGATAAGGTAATTGCTTTGTGGCCAATACAGATATCATTGCACCAATCCCACGTTCCAAGGCAAACTGGATTTGATTCTCATGGCCATCTTTTGGGGCAAATGACATAGTTTGAATGCCTAAGGGAAGAAGATAAGCAGAAAAGCTAGCAACACCACATCCAACATCCAAAACTTGAACAACTCCAGCTGAACGGAGATCACCAGTACTATTTGTTGTCATATTTCCTAGCCTGTATCAATAAGTTTAGAAAACTCTCTCAATGGAATATGATTTCACAAGATAAGTTGTAATGGGACCTTGTCCCTTTTTCTTCTTGATATAATGAAGCACATTTCACAAGATAAGCAAATCAGTAACATGAATTATTTATAATTAGTGCTCCAACTTATGGTTCTTTCACTGCACTTTCTATCCACTTCTAAAATTACTTGCAAGTGTATGCCTCCAGCTTCCCATTGGTTGCTCCCTTATGGATACAAGATGTAGTACTGAAATGGATAGTGCTCAGCATTGGCTACCAGATACCACATCCAATCTAGAGGATTATTACAAGCATTGCACGACCCACTATATATTCCAGGCTTTAGGAAAGAAAAGCTACTCTAGAACCAAAATGCAAAAAATTGAAATGTGTGAGATGGAGTGATGCAAGGTTACCTCTCTATGTACTCAGAGGCACCATGCTTGAAGTGGGTGCCACCTCCAGGAAACCACCAAAGCTTGCCCTTGTCATGAACCCAGTTTTGTCCTCCTTTGACCTCAGCAAGATGTGAATGGTTGACATTACTATGCCATACATAGTCCCGACTTGTTGGCCATCTTATCGGTATCTTGTAGTCATTTGGTGGAGGCACCAAACAGAACAAGCGTTTCTCTCGTGGAGGGCAAATACTTTCAAGATCCTCATGCCTAGATCTATCAAGGCTCTTTAAGCTTCTTATGTAGGCTGCATCGTGACAGGGGATGTGCTCATTGTATTCCAAAGGACACACATCAACTCCATAATCTGGAACTGAGACTGGTTTTGTCCGGTAAGTAAGAGAAACCTTGTTCAAGAACAGCGGAGCATCTGCTGCTGAAAAAAAAAAATTAACCTTCCTGGAATGGAAATACGATGCAAAATATTGGTCGGATGGTCTGATGCAAGGAATATAGGATACATCACATGAATGAACAGAGAAACAGAGCTAAACCAGATTCATAAATAACACCCACTTAAATGAATCAAAACTTAACAGCATATTTTGGCAAAGGATACTAAAATGAAACATTATTTAAGCACTGGCTGTGGCCAGCACTTAATTGCCTAATTCTTCGGCCACAAAGCAATTCGCAAACTCCAAATAATAAATTCCTAAGACATGTATTGCTATGGGGCCATGGGCTTGCATCAAACTATTCCTGAAAATATACAGAGCAATCCAGTATAATCAAGTTGGCAATGCAGGAGCATCTACTTCAACCATAAACACAAATCTGCCGAGCGAACTGGGCAGCACAGCAAGATGGCTTGAATAGAGTAGGCGAGACTACGGGCCGCTTTAAGAATGATATGGGCATGGAAATGCGATCCAGATGCGGACCGGAAGCGGGGACGCAGGGTCGCAGGAAGTACTCACCTTGGGTCCTGGAGGAGACGGGCGATCGGGGCCCTGAAGGGGGCAGTACGAGCGAGGGGGAGGCGGAGGAGCCAAAAAGGGTGCCGGCGTAGAAGGCGGCGGCGACGAGGGCGACGCCCAGAAGTAGAAGCTGCACCGACCGCGGTTCCGCCGCCGGCGACCACCACCGCCCCATCTCGCCGCTACCTCAGACTACTGTCAACTCCCGCGGTGAGAGGTGACTCAGGTGAGACGAGAGATCCCTTGCTTCAGAGTTCAGACTGGGTATGTTTTTTTTTTGGTTAGTCTTGAACTTTTCTATTTTATAAATGCATTTTAAGGCTAACTAAGCTAATGAAGTAATGTCAAATCAGCATTTTCTATAGTTAATCAGTAACTAGCGAGTAGTTTCTATTTAATGGAACTAATCAAGAAAGTCCGAAAGTCATCTTGAATTTTCGAAAGGTTTAATGCGCGTGACAACTCTCACGTACATTGTTGGAGAAACGTTCACGTACGTTCAAAGGTCCTCCATATAAGCTGATGAATTTTAACATAGAAAAAAAAGTTACATTTGCGTCGCATACATCTCACGGGGAAAAAAGCATTAAAATTCTTGAATAATTTATGTTTTGCATACCTAAAAAGATTGCAATGGTATTAATGTACATTCCCAATGGCTTTCTTATTATTGTCTCTCAAAGTTCTGTATTCGATAGTATACCACGATTCTAACATATTTGAAAAATGGTATCCTTGTGTTTCGAGAATCAGAATTCCAAAGAAACAGATGCAGAACCACAAGATATTTTCTGTACTCTAAACACTATTTTCAGAAACAAATACAATTGCTATTTCATGTGTATAAACTTAGACCACGCACACGCGACACCTCCAGAAACAAAAATGCTACAGGATGATACAAATGGTCGATTGAATTGAGCACACATTAGGTCGTCGCCTGAGACAATGAAGATCCAATTTGAAGCATGAGAGGATACACTGCACTGAACTCCTTGTCTCCACGGGATCTGATCTTCATCTCGTAGTCATCCAGGGTTGCCTTAACCCCCTTCCAGATCTGATCTTCACCTTGTGAATCCAGCCACAGTGAGTACTGCAATGGAGTGAGCTTGTTGCGCTGTAATGGCGACTGAAGTTCATCAGGCCCTCGAGAATACAAATGGTGGAGGATCACACTAGCTGGCAAGTCCTGAAGGAGTGGAGACTTCTCAAGCTGAGATGTTTCCAGGAATAGAACTGGACGGAATGCACGGAGTGCCCGGTATGGTGCACCCAGCTGCTCCACTGGAAACAGATTCTGACTGATGGCAAGCTCCAGCTCAGCCATGTCCCGGGCCATTCTCAATTTCCCTGCTTCTGAGAGTGGCCTGACAAGAGAAGCATGCCTTATGAAAAATATGAGAACCCTTGAAGCCATCCTTCTAACCATAATTGTGCATATGGTTTCTGAACGGGAGGATGATGAAGGCAACAACTTTGATAAGAACTCGGTGCGGAAGTGGATAGCACATTTCTGGAGCTCCTCCATATAAGCTGATGCATTATTATCCATCGCTGCATCCATTCCGTGACCCGCGAAGTCCTGCTCATGCATTTTTAGGATGCATGATTCAAGACGATCAAGCATTGCTTGGAACAGAGAGGTCACTGAATCACAGGCAACACCGTAAATGACACCGAGGGAGGGTGAAAGGACTTCGGAAGCAACATTTGGGAGTGTTGACAAGACACTAGAAATGCGTGTGTGAACCTCCTGAAGGTGGAGACACAAAGCAAAGTTTTTCATTTGGGCTGGAGTCGCCATGCCGGTAACTTGACGGGCTTCAGGACCAGTAGAGATCTACATTAGAAGCATAATATATGTTATGAACTGTACAAACTTAAGCAGTGCCCAACAACTAACATATGTCAGCTAGGCATTGTAAAATCACACAAGAACAAATATAGGAATGTTACAAAGTCCTGCACAAATGCATATGAAGTTGTCCAGTAAAACAATCAATGAGAGGAACAAAAAAAGATGGATATAATCCCTGTAACAATATAAATGATAACGGTGGCTTATTACTTTCTTGGCAGGGTAGGCAATGATGCAGCCTTCCCTTGGGTGAAGATTATAGGTCAACCAAAAGTACTGCATGCTGTCCATGTTATTCAAGATGGAAATGAGACGTAGAGAATAAGAGATGTATCCATCAGAGCGTAATAGCTGTGGAACTGTATTTTTTTTTCATGACTTGTACAAACTGGATTGTCATGGTCTCTTTTCTTCTAAGGGTCAATTATCATTTCTAAACCACACCAGGTTCTAGATAACATGTACAATAGGTTTCACTCAGAGACCAACAATTACAAAACTGAACCTATATTGCACAATGTTTTATTGGCCAGAGTGAGTAACCTAGATTCATGTAACTACAGTGATCTTGTGCTAATATACTGAAAAATTGTTGGATAAAACATACAGTATATGGATTGTGAGCCGATCATCAGGTTTCAACTCAATAACTACATAAAGACTTGGGAAGGCATATGCTGCTTAAGATCTGGGGCTAGCATATACAGCTGGAATCATTAAGGGGCATAAGTAAGGCTTCAAGGTATTTTACAATGCAGTCAAATAGGTCCTGACAAGTTTCAAGACACAGAAACCATCAAAGTTTAATAGTATAGCCTGCCAAAGGAATACAGCCTAGTGTTCAAAGCATATGACCCATAGCAAAACTATAAACAAATAACATGACTGAACTGCAGCAGGTGGTAAGTGGATACCTGATATTCTGCCCTCTGTGCTAAAAGGAGCAAGATCTTTCCAATTTCACGTAGAACAAGACGAAGCAAATGCCCATGAGTTCTCACAACTTCAATTTCCTCTTGTATGCGAGAAAGTAGCCTTGAGATCTGATCCTTTGAAGGAATGGTTCCACGGTTCGACATAGGAAATATGCTATTGATATAATCAGATAGGCGACTGTGGCAGAGAGCCAAAAAGGCTGTCTGAAATATTTCAATGGCTGAAATCATGTGGTCTTTTCCCTCCAGAGTGAGAGCTGGAAGTGTACCCTTTACATCAGTATCTCTTGAAATCCGCTCAAGAAGGTTCTCAACCATTGAAAACAGTCTTGGATACCCAAGAGTAAATATTTCCTTCACAAAGCTTGATGCTGTAAATGTAGATTTCATTTGACTTGCAAAGGCCTTAACAATAGCATCCCAAACTCTCTCTGTTAACAGAGGCTCACCCTCCTGCAGAATAAATTATTTCAGTTTTGTTAAAACAACAGAAGCAAATAGGGGAATAGGGCACAAGAACCGTTTGCATAAGAGCAAGAAAAAGATCACACCAATCTTAATGTCTGCATGTTAAGATCACAGAACTTGAAAATACTATGGATATTAGCTAGCTACTAATCATCATGATCCAATGGATGTTTACTGGCTTAGCTCCAGCGTGAAGTACTGGGCACATAACCACCAAATCCACCGCACAAATAAAGTTCAACAAACAAAGAAAATCAAGGTTCAAGTGTAACTAAGCATGCAGTTAGATACGTATCTATTACTATTAGGGATCACTTGATCCTGTCTGCATTATCATTTCGGATCTCTTCAAGAGCATAAGTCTAAACAGTTAATTCCATTATACATCCACAACTCAACCTGCTTTGACAAAACTTATGTTAGAACTTGTCATTTCCATTTATGTTCATTAGACAGAGAAGGCTTGACCCAGATTTGTTGAATTCAAAATGTGGGATTCATATTCACATGATTCAAAAGTTTCATGCTCACCTGCCAAACCTCCTCAAGGAACAGCATCTGCGTGAACGGCACACGCTTCTTGGTGAGGACAGTCTGAAGCTGCCAAGCAGCGCTGACTGCCCGGTGCAGCTCCTCCATGCACTGCCTCATTCTTTCCCATAGTGCTTCTGCTGCCTTCTTACTGCCACCAATCTGTGGCGTACCGCTCCTCTGCACACCTCCAGGGCCACCTCCACCACCAGCAGCCATTGATATAGCCTTCATGTCCAGCGCCACAGCCACACTCTTTGCGCCAGCTGCCTTATACTTGGACACGAGCCCCTCCACTGCCGGCTTCAATTCCCCAAGGTTGTAGTACACCTGTAGCCCGCACCAGACGTCGTTCTGGTTAGACTCTGCAAGTCCACGATCGATCACAGCGCTGGCCTCCGAGCGTAGCTTCGATGCAGCCGCATCCACTTTGCGCATCTCCTCATCAACGGCATTGATCCCGGCGAGGTTCTTCTCCTCGTAGAGGACGCGGATCTCGCGGTGGAGCTCGGCCTGGCGGGCGAGGTCGGGCGCGGGGGAAGAGGCGAGAAGTCGAGAGGAGAGGCGCACGAGGCGGTGAGAGTGGAGAAGGAGGTCGGCGGTGGCGAGGAGGCTGGAGAGGGAGGACGAGGAGAGCGCGAGGTGGGAGCGCGGCGCGGAGAGGTGAGAGGAGAGGAGGGAGAGGTGGGACGAGAGGAGGTGGAGGTGGGAGGGGAGAGAGGAGAGCGAGGCGGAGGCGGAGCGGAGCGAGAGGAGGTGGGAGAGGAGCAGCGGGTGGCGGCGGAGCACCTCGGCGCGAAGGTGCCGCCGGAGGAGGCGGATGGCCTCTTGCAGCTGCTCGGCGCGGGAGGCGGCGAGGCCGGAGGAGAGCGCTGCGGAGGAGAACTCGGAGGGGGAGAAGGACGGGGAGAGGAAGGCGGAGAGGACGGGGTCGGAGGCGAAGGCATCGAGCGGGGAGGCCGGATCGGCGGCGGAGGCGTCCGTGGGGAAGGACGCTGCCGCAAGGAGGTCCTTGGAGGTCGGTGAGAGGAGGGAGCGTGGGGTGGTGGGCGCGGCCATGGCGGCGCCCGGCGGCGAGGCGGAGATGGATCTGAGAAGGGGAGGGAGATCTGGCGGGGAGCGGAGTGGAGAACTCACTGACCAACGTGGTCGTTGCTTCTCTTTTGCTCTTCAGATGATCAACTTGTTAAGTGAGAATTAATAAGAAATATCTTTTTTAAGTGAGAATTTAAGCTCAAGAATATATTTTCGTCTTAACCTCAGAGAATATATTTTGATCTAGCACTTTGAGATATGAGAATATGAGATTGACAATCCATCAACAGGGCTCCTTGATGCCTACATTTTTCTGTTTTTTAACTTAATGATGCTAAGATATACTTCCTCCGTTTTTAAATTTTAGTCGTCATTGATTTTTTAGTTAACTTTCACTATTATTTATTTATTTTTTTAAAATATCATATAAATTGTTATAGTTTATTTTATCATCAAAAGAAACTAAAGCATATCTTAAATTTTACATATTTAAAATAATATTTTGAATAAGATGAATGAATAAAGTTAACTAAAAAAATCAATTGTGATAACAATTTAAAAACGGAGGGAGTAAGATTTTAACTTCAAAGTAAATTTTAAAATATTATATCATCAACGTACAATGCGCACAAAAACTATGTCCAAACTCCACTTAAATACGAAGATAGAAAATCAAAGAAAATATGAAGAAAGAGGGAGGAAAAAGATAAAACAGTGATATGCTATGTTTTCTCTTTCTCTTGATTTGTTATTTTTCTTTTTATATGAAGTTGAATTTGAATTTGAAAAATTGTGTGCATGTTTTTCACCATGTAATCATTGATTTTTTAGTTAACTTTGACTATTTTTTATTTTTTTTTAAATATCATATATGTTGTTATAGTTTGTTTTATCATCAAAAGAAACTAAAGTATATCTTAAATTTTACATATTTGAAATAATATTTTGAATCAGATGAATGAATAAAGTTAACTAAAAAAGTCAATTGTGACAACAATTTAAAAACGGAGGGAGTAAGATTTTAACTTCAAAGTAAATTTTAAAATATTATATCATCAACGTACAATGCACACAAAAACTATGTCCAAACTCCACTTAAATATGAAGATAGAAAATCAAAGAAAATATGAAGAAAGAGGGAGGAAAAAGATAAAATAGTGATATGCTATGTTTTCTCTTTCTCTTGATTTGTTATTTTTCTTTTTATATGAAGTTGAATTTGAATTTGAAAAATTGTGTGCATGGTTTTCATCATGTAATCGACATGTATGCTGATTTTTAGAATTTTGCAAAGATATTAGACATATTTTTAAGAAGATTTTCATGATTTCACTATGATTTTCACTTAATATTTTCCATCATTATGCATGAAGTCATTATCGGTAAGTCTTAGGATATTGCCACATAGGGCCATAAAAAAAAAGCGAGCATTGATCACGTGCTCTATAGATCTAGGCTGCTCTTGTATATAGGAGCTAATTGTTCTATGACTCTAGAGGATTGAGGATTCTACTTGCATATGGACCAGAGTAACCTAAGCAGAAAATAAGTTTTCTTACAAAAAAGAAACTTTGTGCACAATGGTATCTACAAAAATTCTTTTTCCATTCTTGGTGCCAAAATTTTGAAAAGGTCTGGTTAACCCATGACCTAAAACACGTAATATATGGGATGCAAATTAAAATTGACTTATATTAAACAATATTTGGATGCAAATTAAAATTGACTTATATAAACAATACTTGGAAACCACTATGAGGCAGGGGTATCTGAGCATGTCTACTCTGGTTGAATATCTACTTTCGATGGTAAATTCCATTTGTATCATGTAATGCAATTGAGCCAACACTATCCAATCGAAGTGGACATTAGTAGTTTCTTGGGCAGAGTGGCTTGTCTCAAATTGTCTGTAAATTTTACTTTGTTTAAGTAGGGCACTATCACAGAACGGATTTTTCCTGTGTGCCTCAAACCTCCAAAAAAAATACTACCCCGGCATTGTAATGATGCATGTTGTGGGGTGTGGGTATGTGCATCCGGCTTAGGTTCAACTTCCACACGTAGTCAATACTCACAACTCACAAGCCGTGACCATGTCCTAGATTGAATTGACCGCTGCTTACCTTGGAAGATTAATCCATGGAGACGCAGAGCAGGCAAGAACCCACTTACTTATTAATCCAACTCCTGCTTAATCACCTATATATGGTGCTTAATTACCAAATGCCGATGTGAGTCAGAGTCTGTCAATAAGCGATGCAACGGGTAGACTTGAATGGACCACCAGGTCACCGTCACCACGCGTGCATAAATTGGCAGCAGGCAAGAAACAAACGCCCGTTGCCGTCGGTACTAGGTGCAGGATCATCGCATTTCAGTCCAAATGAGCTTCATTCATGGATTGGCTGCGGTCGCACGAACATGGAAACAGGCAGCTTGCAAGTTGCAACCCACCCATGGTTAGGTTAGTGCCTTCTCCCGTCGTTTTTGATTGCCCGTGTACATATATGGTAGCATGGCCTCTAACCAGCATCATCTCACTCGCCATTCATTCGTTCACAAATTAAGATAAGATGCACGCCTCATCACTCGTCGAGCACCGCGTCACCGTGGTCGTGGCCGTGCTTCTCGCCGCAGCGGTGGCGGCGGCGGCAGCACGGACGAAGAACGAGTGCCACTCCGGCGACAAGGCGGCGCTGCTAGCCATCAAGTCCGCCTTCGGCAACGCCTCCTTCTTCAATTCGTGGACGCCCGACACCCCGTGCTGCGAGTGGGCCAACGTCTCTTGCGACTCCTCCTCCTCCTCCACGGCGCGCCGCGTCGTCGCCGTCTCCTTCCTCAACGACGCCGGCCTCGCCGGGCCCTTACCCGGCGCCGCCATCGCCCGCCTCACCGCGCTGCAGCAGCTCGTGCTGAACAACGTGCCAGGCGTGAACGGCACCATCCCGCACGACCTCACCCGCCTCTCCGCTACACTCAGCTTCCTCACCATCACCTCCACGGGCATCTCCGGTCCGGTGCCGCCGTTCCTCTCCGAGATCACCGCGCTGGGCTACCTCAGCCTCTCCTCCAACTCGCTCACGGGCCCCATCCCGGCGTCGCTCGGGGACATGCCCAACCTCTACTTCCTCGACCTCGGCTCCAACCGCCTCACGGGCACCATCCCGCCGCTGCTCCTCAGCAAGGCCCCCGGCGACGCGTACCTATACCTCTCCCACAACAGGCTCGCCGGCGGCGTTCCCGCCGAGTTCGCCGCCGTGAACTTCTGGACGCTTGACGTCTCACACAATGGTCTCTCCGGCGACGCCTCGTTCTTGTTAGGGGCGAACAAGCCGCTGGAGAACCTGGACCTGTCTAGCAACGGCTTCAGCTTTAACCTCTCCGCCGTGCAGCTGCCGGAGAACCTCAACAGTTTGGAGCTGAGCCACAATGACATCTACGGGGATATACCGGAGCAGGTGGTCCACCTGATGCTGGAGTACTTGAACGTCAGCTATAATCGCCTCAGCGGCACGGTGCCCGCCGGCGGCAACATGGCATGGTTTGATCAGTCCTGCTTCCAGCACAACAAGGGGCTCTGTGGAACTCCACTTCCTCCCTGCAAGGAGTAATCTAATCAGTGACGGACGCAGCTCGTAAAACTTGGGTATTCCCAAGCTGGTCAACCAAGAAAAAAATACAAACTCATATATCCATAATATTGAATTAAAGCTAAGTTATAACCACAATATCTTCATAACATTGAATAACTGAATTAAAGGAGAAAAATTTCATAATACAAACTAATAAAGTATAATATTAAGTAAAATACAATTCTACTTTGCGCTTCTTCTTTATTGAAAGCGTTTGATAATGTCGTCGTCTTTTAGTTGAAGAAAAAAATTAAAGTCAATAAATATAACAAGTCAATCATTCAAATATTGGTCTACCATTCTATTCGGGACGTTGACAGCGTCGGAGCTCACGAAGGCCTTGGTGAGTCGCTCACTGGCCACTAGCGCACAATGCGCCTAGGGTTCGAGCATTCAGTGCCATCTCGAAGATTTTGACGATTCGGTGCGAAATATAAAACAGGGTCCTAAAATTTAACATTTCATATAACAAAAAAAATACAAAATTATGTTATCTCCAAACATTTATAGGACTTTATTTTCTAAACTTTGAGATTATTTCATAACAAATATGTCAAGAACACCTTTATGAAATATGTCAAACAAATTGGGATTGAGGACTGTTGGTTAAACAAGAGTCTTGGCCTTAGGGCTTAGTTTCTTAGCACAACAAAATATATATGAAAAATAAAGAAAGAAATATGGATCGTATGCGTGCTTCTAGTGGAAAGTAAAGAAGATGAAACTTATGCCTGCTTGCGGGCTTCATTGCCCCAGCGACGAATGAAAGCTCTCAAAGTCATTGTGGCGTTGATCCAGTGGTCGATCTCAACTGGAAATTCGTTCCGCGCCGGTGATGCTACGATGTGTTAGCGATTCAGAAGAAGAGGAGGATGGAGGTCTGGACCTGCAGACTCTTTATCTACTGGTCTTTGCTTCGTAGGCCTTGCTTGTTAGGCAGATTTGCTAATATATTTCTCATTTTCTCAAATGACATAAATACTCAACTATACCAAATAAATTTTCTTGCAAAGTTGTTGGGTATTAGGAATACCCAAGCAACCAGCTGTGTCAGTCCATGAATCTAATACATAATTATTTTACTTTTACAAGAAATTAAAAAGTATCACTTTGGTTTATTACTGTGCTCAACTGTATGTATGTGAAAACCTTTTGACTAGTTTACTGCAATTTTTCATCGGTTGGATTTTAGCCTGCTGCATGTTATGCTCAAGTAAGGTCGAATAATACATCAATATTTCTCTGTTGCCTGTTCAACAACAGACGCGACGTTTTGGGTAAAAAAAAAATTGCTGGATGATGGAACACAAGCCCTAGAATGAAGTACTAAGCCTAATAGAATTCAAATTTGCAAGTGTTTGGCAAATAAAAACGGTGGTAGCCAGATTTTTGGGTTCCAATCTGTTAAAGAAGATTGTGAAAGAATGACGACGAGATGCTTCACGTCTCATTCCCTACTCGGCGATGACCTAAGATCACAAGGAAGTCGACATTTTTATGATAACAACGAGTGATCTTAATAGATACTGGACATAAGAGATATTTAGTATTGAATTTATGTACTAAAGTTTTTAGATTATTAATTTTTTCTCAGATGTTTGTAATAAACTTGGTCATGTGTATGTCAGCTGTACGCAGACACACAGAGACTATAATGTAATTCTATTATTAAAAAAAAAATAGAATTCGATAAAGCAATCTGGGCTGCAATTTTCATCCTATTAGAATTCGATAAAGCAATCTGACCCGCCGCTCATAATTTTATTCCTCCTGTTTTAGTTTTTCCGAGGACACACCTTTAACCTTTTAAGTTCCACAATTTTTTATTGAAGAAGTCTATTTTACTCTCAATAAAAGTATGATCAATTTATCCCCTCAGACGATTCAAGATGGGTGATAGTGTGATGCTTTACAAGCCATCAAATATATTAAAGATCCTTGTCTGCCATTTGATATGAACTTCATCCCTCACATGCCACTGCTTTTAAGTTGAGCCAGAAAAAGGGCAAATTAAACAAACTTTTTGGATCTTTTTCATACCAGTACATCTATAAAAACAAATGATTGTGTTCCTTACATGTCATTATAATTACGAATATAAATGCAGTGTGAGTACAGTAGAATGAACCAATAAAAAGTTGTAAAATATGTATAGCCAAGAAATAGATTAATCATACGAAATAAATATTGACGGAGAATGTGACAAATAATAGAAAAGTGCATAATTCAGATACAACTAGTACTCCATTGTGTTCATGGACCAGAGTGAATCTAACCAAAAATATAATTAGGAGAACTGGGTAGAACGAGATAGAGAATGCGTCTACTAAATTTATTTTGTCATTGTTGTGCTCAAATTTTTAAAAAGGTATGGTTGACAAACAACGAGAGAGATATGTGATGAAAATTATTTTGCCATCTTTTCACTAATATTTTGGGCCAGGTCTACTACTCTAGTTCAGTATCTAATTCGGATGGTAAATTCATTTCTACCATGTAACGAAAGAGAGAGCTAGGAATGTCCCATCCAAGTCGACATTACTAGTTGTTTAGGCAGGGTGTCATACTCATAGTGAATTAATGATGGCATGTTTTGGGGTGTGGATATATGTGCATCCGGCTTTAGCTACAACTACAACTTCATCACGAGCCATGACGACCTAGACTTGAATTATTGACCGCAGGTTCTTACCTTGGATGATGAATCCACCGAGAGGCAGAAAGCTTAATAGCAAGCAAGCAGGCAAGAACCCACTCAGTACTCATTTATCCAATCACCCATAATTAGATGGTGCTTAATTACCAAATACCAATATGACTCAGGAGTCAGGAGTCGACAGTCAGTCAACCAGCGAAGCAACTGTGGTTGACTTGAATGGACCACCAGGTCGCCATCGCCACACGTGCGTAAATTAGCAGCAGGCAGGAAACGAAGCCCGTTGGTAGTACTAGTTGCAAGATCACATTTGAGTCCAAATGGGCTTCATTCATCGAGTGGCTGGCGCTGCACGAACCTTGAAACACGCAGGCAACCTTTGAAACTAGTTGCCCATGGTTAGGGTAGTTAAGTCTTTCTCCTGCAGTTTTTGATTTCCCATTTGATGAATTTAGTGCCTGCCCATGGTTAGGGTATTTAGTGCCTTTAATTTCTCCTGTAGTTTTCTATTTCCCATTTTGATGAATTTGCACCGAACGCTTGCGAGTTGCAGGCGTGTACATAAATGGCACGAGAAAGGACTCTCCAATCTCCATAACCCAGCAGCATCTCACTCGCCACTCATTCATTCGTTCACATCACAGATTAAGATACGATGCTCGCCTCGTCATCAGTCAGGCACCGTGCCACCATGGCAGCCGTCGTGCTCCTCGCCGCAGCTGTTGCGGTTTCGGCAGCACGGGCGAAGAATGAGTGCCACTCCGGCGACAAGGCGGCCCTGCTGGCCATCATGTCCACCTTGGGCAGCAACGCCTCCTCCTTCCAGTCCTGGAATTCCGACACCCCGTGCTGCGACTGGACCAACGTCTTCTGCAGCAACGTCTCCTCCACATCCCCCTACACCGCGCGCCGCGTCATCGGCTTGTCCTTGCAGGACGACGACATCCTCGCCGGCCCGTTTCCCGGAGCCGCCATCGCCGGCCTCACCACGCTGCAGCAGCTCCTGATGATCAACGTGCCCGGAGTGAAGGGCACCATCCCCCACGACCTCACCCGCCTTAACGCCACCCTTTCTTTCGTCGACATCAGCTCCACAGGCATCTCCGGCCCGGTGCCGTCATTCCTATCCGAGATCACCGCGCTGGGCCACCTCAGGCTATCCACGAACAAGCTCACGGGTCCCATCCCGGCGTCGCTCGGGGACATGCCCAACCTCTATTTCCTCGACCTCAGCAACAACCGCCTCACGGGCACGCTCCCGCGGCTGCTCTTCAGCAAGGCCTCTGATTATTACTCCGACAAGTACCTCTACCTCTCCCACAACAAGCTCACCGGCAGCGTCCCCGCCGAGTTCGCCACCGTCAACTTCTGGGGCCTCGACCTCTCGCACAACGGATTCACCGGTGACGCGTCGTTCCTGTTCGGCGTGAACAAGTCGCTGGACTACCTGAACCTGTCGCACAACGTCTTCGACTTCAACTTCTCCGCCGTGCAGCTGCCGGTGAACCTCGACGGTTTGGACCTCAGCCACAACCACATCTACGGCGACATCCCGGACCAGGTGGTCGACGTGACGGTGACCTATTTTAACGTTAGCTACAATCGCCTCACCGGCGTAGTGCCCACCGGTGGCACCATGTTCTGGTTTGATGCATCCTGCTTCCAGCACAACAAGGGGCTCTGTGGAACTCCACTTCCACCCTGTATTAAGCACTGATCGTACGTCGTCTCCACTCTCGACCAGATTGTCCCGCTGTAATATAATGAATAATTAGAACTTTTATAAGGAATAAAAGCAGAGGAGTTTTATTGCTTAAAATACTGGCCAATAGTTTGAATGAGCGTCTAATTTGCAATCGATTGAAAATGGGTGTTTCTTTCAATTAACGCTTTTAGCCCTTGTATCTAGATACAATGGATTAAAAAAGATAAAACTTTTTCATAGTCTATACATAATACTAATTAATATAAATAATTCTACAAATAAAAAATAACAAAATAATTAAACAAAAGGACTCCCGCATGCACTGTACCGTCGATTGAAAGAATTCCCATTTTCAATCGACTGAAAAGTAGCATTCTCGATAGTTTAAGGATATCTTTGTAATTCTACTATTTTAATTAATAATTTATATTGTTTTTCACGAAGTTCAGCTATTGGGCCAGCCCACACCGTTCATGCGAGCCACGTCAGCGAAACCACCGTCTAAAACAGCCGGAAGAGGAAAAACGAACGGAATCAAAAGTTAATAGAGTCATCCTATCCGGTTTTATAATTAGAGGACGAAAATTGAATAACCACAAGAGTTAAAAGAGATAAATGAGACTTCTTCGGCTAGCTTATCGATGGCCGTGGCCCGTGGCCGCATAACCAGAGAACCTCCCCACGAGCTATTGCCGTTCAGGAGCGCCTGGGGCATCCCGGACGAGATGATCAGACAACCTTCATTACGCCGTGGCTCCGATGAGTACAATGATGCGGCTCACTAGGAGGAGCTCTGCCCTAATAGCCGCTAGACAATACAAGCTGTGCACTCTGCAGTGGCTCCTCGTGCACCTTCACGTCTGGGATAAGCTAAATCGCATCTTGGGAGATTCTGCTGAAACTCAAAGCTACGAGCTGGCTAGGATCCTGATCATAACCTTTGGTCCTACTCATCCAAGCTTGAATAGTCGATGAATTGAAGCAAAGTAGCGTCCCGGTTCGTAGTCTGCTACAGTAATCAAAATGAGCCGCATGCTACTTTGGTACGCCATGGAGAAGTTTTAAAAAAGTGTATCGGTCTAACGAATACGTGAACATACACGGCGACCTGATAATATATATTTGGTCTCTTATCAGCTCGGAGTGTAAAGCATCAGTTCTGCATACTGCTAGCAGGTGAGTCTCTGGTGCAGAGCAGAGCTAGTTATTAGCTACCTCATTTAGATGTACTTTCATATTCGAAAGGATAACTTTCATAATTTTCTATCATTTGTCAGTCATAGACCACTGATTTTTTCTCATTTTTGGAACTACTGATGAACTACCGGACCAGAGATACTTACATAGAGTGTGTTCGTTTCCTGTCCACTAATTTTTAGATCCGTATCATTGAATATTAAAATATAAATTAAAAGTACTAAATATATATTACTAACAAAACGTACCATAACCCACCCATTAAATGATAAGACGAATCTATTAAGACTAATTAGACCATAATTAAATAATGTGATGCTACAGAATATCTCCTAATTATGACTTAATTAAGGTTAATAGATTTACCTTGTAAATTAGCATCCAACTATGTAATTAGTTTTATATTTAGTTCATATTTAATTAACATATTTAGTGTTCGAAGGATTGATATGTCAGCACTAAAATTTAGACCAAGAAACAAACACACCCATAGGACTACCATGACAACATCTGAATCCCTGTTCCGCGTCACCAGGGCGTCCTGAACTCAATTCTTGACAAATGCACTACTAATAACCATGGATCGCGTTATTTATTCTTACCGGAAACAGCTAGACATTCGAAATTTATCTGCAAGTTGGCTCTGTATTGTTTCTGCTAGCTGCAACAGAAGATGGCCACAGATTTGCTCAGTGGTTGCCACTATGCCCCCATGCTATCAAGATATTGTAATGTTGATCAAAGAGCGGCAATCTAACTTACCTGCAATAAAAATATCAAGATGAAATGTAACACGAATCAAATCTGTATGAACAAAAACATTTGAAGGGAATTAGAATTTTAGGGAAGAAGCTCAAGTGGACAAGAAGGCCGTGCACCTCCGGCAGGTTCGTGCTGTCCATGAGCGAGCTTGCCATGCCATGCGCGCTGTGGAGGATCCTGGCAACAACAAGCCGGATTACAAGCACGTGCGCCAAGCTAGGCCGGATTACAGGCACGTGCGGGACGTCCTATTCCTGATGGCCGGCCATGACACTGCCGCCACCGAACAAAGACGAAGACCAATGCCTTCCTGCCGACAACGGCCGTAGTCCATAGCCGGACACCACGACACGACGTAGACGACAACGACCGCTGGGAGGTCGTATATTCAGGGGTGGTGGTGCCTCCATCGACTGCTTCCTTCTCGTTCTTTCGAAAAAACTGCTTCCTTCTTGGGACCACACGGACGCCGGCTCGACGCCTAAGGCCTTTGGTGCCTATAATTTTTCATATAGACTACATAACTATACTATACAAAAGTGACATCTATAACACTTTGTTCAAAACACTTATGAGTCACATATAAAAGTGTACTTTATTCTTTTCTTGGTTCAATTTTGTTCTGCCAGCCCACAAAACACGCAGGTAGAAATGAAGTCCATCGATAGAACACTGTTTGGCTTACCTATAGATGACCACTGGTGTAGCAGCTATCTTTTTTCTCTTTCCCATTTTTTTACTCTTTACATCTGACAAACTCCTGCAAAAGCTAGCTATATCAAACCATTGTGGAGGCCCTAATATATACACACTACCGAGGAACCCTAACTCTCTACGGATGAACATAATAACTTAATTGGTCTGTAGATTAATTAATCAGATTAATAATTTGAATTTTAATTATAACTTTTATTTTTTCCAATATTATCTTCAATGTGAGAAAATACTGGTCAATAATTATGGATTTTAGATATCAGATCTAAACCGTCATATCAAACTTCTGGTTAGTAGTTTTCGAAAACTACTAATCAGTGTTTTGAATAATAAAACTCCTCTAAAAGCACCTGTGGCTTATTACTGTGCTCAAGTCAAATGTGCCGGCTCATCTATATATTCCATCGCTCAATGTATATGTTAAAATCTCTGGACCAGTTTACTGCATGTTATCATCAGTTGGGGTATTAGCCTGCCGCATGTTATGCTCAAGTAAGGTCCAATCGATATTTCTGTTGCCTGATCAACAGCAGACGCGACGTTTTGGGTGAAAAAAAGGGGGCATGGGTGATAGAACAAGCCCTGGCATGAAGGGCCTGTTCGGTTAGTGCCCTCCCAGGCAGCACCCCCGTTAGGCATGCATCGTGGCCTCAGGCATCCAAAATCAGACGCCTGAGCGCGATGCCTGACTCGAGCGTGTTTCTCATGGTAGCATCCGAACACACCCGAAGTGCTGGGCTGCAATTATCATCCCATTACAATTCGATACAGCAACCTGGGCTGCACTGTGACTATCACTTGGCCCGCCGCTGAGAATTCTATCTTGTTTTGGTTCTTCCGAGGATGCAAATTGAACTTTGAAATTCCAAATTTTAATGGAAAAGGCCTAGTTTTCTCCTCTTAATAATTTACTTTGTTTGTTTGACCCTCCAACCAAAATCTTGGCTCTCCTCGCAAAAACAAATCATGACTCAATTTACTAACTCAAAGAATTCAAGTCGGTGAGAGTGTGATGGCTTACAAGTTATCAAAATTTTAAAGTTCCTTACCTGCCATCTCAAAAAAAATTCATCATTCACATGCCTACTGTTAAGTTGAGCTGAAAAAAGGACAAATTCATCAAAGTTTTTGTCTTGACTTTTGTCATGCCATTGTGTTTGTAAATACGAGTGGCTATGTTCCTTTCATATCATTATAGTTGCGAATATAAAATTACAAATGCAGTGTGAGTACAGAGGCATGAACCAATAAAAAGTTGTAATTCATATTACCGATAAATATATTAATATATGAAATAGGTATTAATAGACAAGGTCATAGAAAATAAACAAATACGCAATTCAGATACTCTAGTTTACAGATAAAAGTGCATATATAAAGAAGGAGAATAATGGCATGTGAGGGACAAAATTCAAACTGATAGAAAATAGAAAAAAATTGAAATTTCGAATCTATATATTCTTAATACATGCAACTGACTAACAAGCCTTAATTGTTATTTCTCTCAAACCACAGTTAGCCACATCACTATAATTATTCCAATTTAGTCTCCTTTTATCTTGAGCGTCGAACAAATGTAACTATTAGCAACATCGTCCTCATGCTGTCACGCAAGTAGCACACTGTCAGGTATTGCTAATGCACTTCACCCAAATAAATGTTTAGTTCCACATCGTTCCATCTAATCAGGAACCTCTTCCACCTGCTATATATATGACTAGGTCGGGTGGCGCGCCCTGCTGCGCCCATGTTGATTAACATTACAGTGGCAAATTATTTTTTAGTACTATCACATTGTCATGCTATAGATGAACATATTCATTAGTTTGTTTTATTTTTAAGTTTAATAGCATGATATGTATGAATTACCACCTCTCCATAGAACTTCAAATTAAATATTACTAAACAAATAGTTGAAGTATATCAGGAGGTGAATAAAAATATGCTTATCCAGATCTTGTATTATTATTTTTAATCTGCTACAATAAATTCTGACAAACGGTCGGGTGCAGGTAGCCAAAATTTGATTTCCTATTGGTGTTCTAGCCATTTCAGACTTGCTAGGTGAGTGGCAGAGCATGATGGTGCAGTAGTGACGGATGGTGCCCATCAATACCTATTGTTTTTTTTTTATTATTGCTAATGATGGCCTTAGTGGCGGGACGCCTAATTCAACACAAAGTCCGCTTACGGCCCGTTGTTGAAGATCACTATTGTAGTAGAGTCATTTATCAGTTCCATATCAAACATAGTGCGCATGTAAACCTATATGTTCGTTATATATGCATGGGGTCATTGTCACATATTGTATGTTACATGTCTATAGGGCTATAAAACGAGCGAAGCATTGATCAAAGTGTTTCTTGAGCTAGGTTCGTTATTAACTTATTATATCTGACTGTATAGGACTGATTTTGCTCATAGGTCATGAGCTAATTTGTAGAGTATTCTACTTTGTTGTGATTATGGGCCGGAGTGCATCTAAGCAAAAATATAATAGGACATTGGGATGTGGAACGAGATAGAGAATGTCTACTAAAATTATTTTGTTATTTCTGGTGCTCCAAATTTTTAAGAAAGGTCTTATCCACACGTGGACTAAAACGACGACATATATATATGCATTAAAATTTAAAAAATGACTTATACAAATAATACATAGGAATTTTTTTTGAGGTAAGAGTATCTGAGCAGGTCTCTTCTGGTTCAATATCTATTTTAAGGGTAAATTTCATTTCTTTCACGCAATACAAGAGAGCAAGGAGTATCCAATCCAAGTCGACATTACTAGTTGTTTAGGCTGGGTGTCATAGTAATGCATGTTTTGGGGTGTGGGTATGTGCATCCGGCTTAGCTACAATTTCACACGAGCCATGAAGGCCTAGACTTGAATTGACGACAGGTTCTTACCTTGGATGATCAATCCACGGAGAGGCAGAAAGCTTAATAGCCAGCAGGCAAGAACCCACTTAGTACTTATTTATCCAATCACCCATAATTAGATGGTGCTTAATTACCAAATACCAATATGACTCAGGAGTCAGGAGTCGACAGTCAGTCAACCAGCGAAGCAGCTGGTTGACTCGAATGGATCGCCACGTGCGTAAATTAGCAGCAGGCAGGAAACGAAGCCCGTTGGTACTAGTTGCAAGGTCACATTTCAGTCCAAATGAGCTTCATTCATCGATTGGCAGAGGCTTCACGAACTTTGAAACACGCAGGCGCACCTGCCCATGGTTAGGGTAGTTAGTGCCTTTCTCGTGCAGTTTTTGATTTCCCATTTTGATGAATTTGCACTGAACGCTTGCAAGTTGCAAGCGTGTACACATATATGGCACGAGAGGACCCTCCAATCTCCATATCCCACGAAAGGTGTCCAAATGGGCCGTGCTTCATGGGTCGGTCCAAAGCATGAAAAAAAAATCGGTACGGTCCAAAAACATTTCATGCCGGGCCGGCTCAATACGAGGCTTCGTGCCATGCTTGCGCTGAGGCCTTGGCCCAGTGAGCAGCATGGCACGACTCGATTAGCACCTGGCCCGGTAAGGCACTACAGCTGCCCAGCACGGGTAAGCAGTCCGGCATGGCATGGGTAGCCCAACAACGGTCCGCAGCCCGGTGGCCCACGTATAAAAGCGCATCTTCTCCTCCCTGCCAAACCTGATCCCCATTTTCTTCTCCTCTCTCGTGATGCACGCCTCTCCGCCACTCTAGCCCTCCCCCTCTCAGGCTCTCTGGCCAGATCCGCCCCCCTGTTGGTCGCTCATACGCACCCACTTATATATCGCACTAAGGCTGTTTTGTTGAAGGCTTTTTAATTTCGTAGAGGAGCTTAAAGAAAAACTATTTGGTAAGTTTAACCGGATATCTACTAGCTGAGATGGTAACCACAAAGTACAATCAAATAGTATCATGCTAGGGGGGGAGATGAATCGGTAAGCCGACCATGCTTATCGAATACTTCAATTTCACTCCACTAAATCCCAGTAATCATTGCAACCTAATAATTCTAGTAGGCCAAGACCCTACACATGCTAGTGTTCATGACGAGTGCAAATGTGGAAGCTAAACACACTAGCCTATGCAAGCCACAAGTTAACCTATCCACTAGAGCACACAATTGCAGAATACTAAAGAGATGTCAAGGAATGCTCATGATTTTTTTCTGAGGTCTCAGAAGGATGATGCCTTCCCCTAATCCTCGTCGGACCACTCCCGCCGGAGTGCCGGTTCCTCCCACCACCAAGTGGAGTTCTTGCACACGAGCCTACAACCACTCCCAGAGTGAAGACACGGTTGCGTCACCGCTGCCACCAAGGCACAAGCTCGCCTCCCTCGAGAACTTACCGTACTCCTTGAGCACAAACCGTGTACAAACGTATGACGGCCTTGTTGGCGGCCGATAAAATCCAATATCGGCCACCAACCGGTCAAAAAATGCAAGGTAAAAACCTTAGTTCAATAGAAATTTACTTAAACTAATAAAGTTTCATAAGTTTTGGTGAAATATGTGTTTGCAGGTCATATAGGGCCAAAATATGAAAAAAATATGAAGAAACACCCCGTCGGCCGATCACGACTGTAAGACAGCTGGCCGACAGGGTCGTTTACGGCTGAAATCAGTACCCAGCCCTGTCTTTCCGACAAATCAGGGGCCGACAGGGTAATCAGCCACCCGGATCATCACCCAACCGAGTGATCAGAATTATCACCCGAATGAAGACCGGAAGCCTAACCGGCTGCTCGGACGACCACCCAACCGATCAATCAGGATCATCGTCCGGCTGATCATCCGACCCGACCGATTCTGCAAAACACTCCACCACGATGACGATTTCTCCTCCTGGTCCTAAAAAGATGAAAACTGGTAAAGGAAAGAAGGCCATCAAGTGGTCTAATCAGGAGAAGTCAAGGGGCAACCCAGGAGGGGTCAGCACCCGGCCATGGCCGCCGCCCTGCCGAGCCTGCCGCTCGGCCTCGGGTTGCCACCTGAGATGGCCAGCCAACTAGGCCCAAGAGGCCTACCACCCCCAAAAGAAGAAAGTCGATGGAAACCGACCTATCAACCGTCATCAAGACAACATCTGCGCCATCCGAGAAGAGTCGGTCGAGAACCGACCCAATCCAACGGCCACCCGGTCTATCCCGCTGCCTGGCCTATCCCGCCGCCCGATGGACCGACTTTGGGCCACCGACTCCACTTCACCTACAAATACCTCCCTGCCCATTACCACCTATAAAAAGTGGAGAATTCAGGAGAAAATCATCAAGAAGAACATCAAGAAGACTACTTTCCCACTACTTCTGCTATTATGTAGAATAGGATAGTTAGCTTGGGAGTTAGAGTCGGGTTGAGAGCTTCTCCTCAGGATTTCGGATTTGTCTTGGAAGCCTTAGTATAAGTTCTCTTGTATCTTTTCTTCTATAAGACTTATGCCTCAAATATAAAGATGTTTGTTTTTTTATTTATCCAAGTCCGATAGTGCCTTCTTAAGCTTTGTAGTTGTTTCCTAGTTGCATGTTTTGAGAGTGTTTCCATGATTTACATGTTCACGGGTTTCCCGGCTAGGACTTAATTGAGTCGCCGTTCTGAGTAAGGGTTTTAGACTTAGTTATTTCCTGGCTGTTCTTCCGCAAAGATCTACGGAAGAATATGTAGTGTGAGTGTAGGCGTGGTGCCTATGTAAATGCTAGTTGGTTATGCATTCGTCCCCACAGGCTGTGTGGTAGGCGGCAGGTGGTGATAGTCCTGTCCATCCATTTAGTAATCCACCACGTTTAGGAAGTCTCAAGCAGGCTTGACAGGCGATGGCATACCCATTAGTAAAGAGGTTAGTTACTGACCCATATTAGTGGATTGTTTTGGTGCCCCGAAGTGAACAAAACATGAGCCGTAGAATCGCTAGTAAATTGTGGCAGCTCTAGAAGCAACGCTTGATGCTTGTCTTAGAAATTTTAGAACATCATTACTTAGAAAATCCAACTTGACTCGTTGTCCTCCCAACTAGCTGTACCTTTCTCTATTAAATACCTGTAGTGTGGTCTTCTCTTGATGCGTCCACCATATTACTCACTCATTATCTTCATCCCCGCCCGATCTGTTTTTTTCTTGCCTAATCTCTGTAGGGAACATGACACATTAGCCATGGAGCACGAGCAATGTTGTCCTAGAAGTAATTTGCAACATGGAGGGTCTCGCCATGACCAAGAAATGCAAAAAGAGCACATGACTCTACTCCCTGCTGCACTACCATTCACAACAAAGCATGCACACATCACCAGGACTAATTGGGCTTGCCGGCCAGTAATATGCCGCGCCCCGGCCACATCCTGCCGCCCGACAGGATGTTGCCGCCGGGTTCCGCTCGGCCTCATCTTGCCGTCTAGCAGAATGTTGTCGCCCGCCACGTCTTGCCGCCCGGCCAAGCTGCTCGACATGGTGCCGCTGTAGAGCCATCTTAGTCGGCCGACGAGGGATTTAAGCCCCTAAGCCTCCTTCTCAAGGCTATAAATATAGAGGAATGGCAAGCATTTGAAGCATGTCTAGTATGAACTTGGAGTATCTACCGCTACAATGACCGCCATATTTTTAGCTTATACTTACAAAGACCTAAGCTTGGGGAGGTACATAAACCAAGGTTTGCCATCGACCCCTTATCCTCTCTCCCCTCTACCTAGTTGCTTTATTGCACCAAAAAAAAAGAACAAAAAGATATACTGTTTTCGAATAAAATTGAGAACTTGATCTCTACCTTGCCTATGGAAATGATGAATAGTTGCTCTGTTAGCACCCTTCAAATCTCAAGTATACAATCTCTACTCCTCATTTCTTTGGGTAATAGTAGACCAATATGATTATAACGCTAGTCCATCTATGTTTTAGTCTATGCTATAAAAGCTAAACTTCGAGTCAAATACAAGTTACCTGAATGTATACCCAGCAACAAACTTTAGACCTCTCGATCTAATTGATATTAACTTTCTTAACCGTAGGATTAATGCTTTGTAATCTGAATCCTGGGTCCGCTATGGGATGTTACGCTATCCACGCCGGTATGCACTGCGTGTCGTCCAATTTTTTGGTACTTTTCTCACCATCTGAGAATCTACCCGCTTGCAGACCCCTGACGTATATTTCCCTTTTCGATGCCTAGCCATGATTGAAGGAGCGCGTAATTCAAGGAGATTGTTTTCCTCTCCATTCTGAATTTTTGGAATCCATCGAGACGCTGCCATTGCAGAACATTGTCACATCACCGAAGCTAGGGTCTTTGTTTCATGAGAATCGGCGACTTGATTGGAGGCGAACAAGAATTGCTTGATCTTCATCACGGCGAGGTCCCTTTGTTCAATTAAAACCTTAGTCCTTGATCATCATCATGGCTTGATTGGCGGTGAACACAAATTGGTTGATCTTCGTCACAGCTAGGTGCCGTTCGTCTTGGATCACACCGGTTGAAGACAGCCCAACGCCGCGAGGTTTGATTGAAAATGCGCCCCTCCCCTTCACTTATCATTCCTTGTGATCTGATTTTTTTTTAATCTTTTGGTTGCTGCTGTTGTAGATTGATTAAGCGGCTTGGCGATTAGGGTGCCAGAATGAGTGGGTGTGGGAGCGACGGCACGGGAAGCGGATCATATTACTGCAGTCTAATCGGCGGCATTTCTCCTGATACGCACGCTAATCATGTATGTTGATTCTTGTCTGTCCTGACTTATAATCAAACAAATCTTACTTGTGCCATGCGGGCTATCTTTTTTTATCTTGATCCTAACGGGTTAGTCTCTTAATCAGGGTCTTGGATAGAGGATCCTTCGTCTTAGCATGTAGACAGTCCGTTTTGTATGGATGTCCCATGCAGTTGATGTAGACGTAGATCAATATAGTAAAGTTGCAATTGATCCTTTTTTATCAGTGTGCACAAATCTATCAGTCACCTTTTAATACATTAATCTTTGTCATAGTGTGTGGTTACAAACACTCTATGCTTGGCAGATACATGTGAGGAAGATACACAAATTACATATTCAAGAAAAAATATATACATGCGAGGAAGAGGAACAGTTCTGTGCAAGAGACACTAGAGCAATAGCTTGGTTTTCTGGGATTTGGGTAGATAGGCACTAGCATGGTAACCTGAACTTATCTTAAAGTTGCAATTGTGTATTAAAATGATAGGTCACTACATCCTAAGTAGTTATCTACAACAGCTAAGTCCATCATTTGTAAGTCGAAACAAGTGCTAATCTAATCCATTTTCTCATATACTGAATTGTAGACTTAAAACTCAACTAACTCCATTTTCTTACAAATCATTTACATTGTTTACAGCACATCAGTTGCCACTAGATATCTCACTTTGTGACATGAAAATAAGGGGAGGATATTTTGTCTCGAACAAAAGCTTATCAATTCAAACTGAGTTGTATTTCAAAAAACAAAAGCTGAGTTGGTGAAAAAAAATTCCTTTCCCTTATTACAGTTTATATTTGAGCATAATTGTTTTAGAATGAAATCATCTTAATTTAGCATGATCACTTACTGTTCAAAATTTCACATTGCAGATAATCAATTTTCTTTATCAATATATTCCAAGATTCCATTTACTTCACAGATTTCTTATATTTATGCTTTTTACTCCTATTGTAGTGTCTATACTATATGTAAAGTTTGTTGTAAATTTTTTAAAGCCCATAGCAGATGGTAGTTTGGTATCTATACTTCTAAGTCGCTGTTGCTAGATGCCAAAATAGATAGCAGTTCAGTCTTCCTCATTTGATTGTGTTTTACATGTCTTTCATAGGGTCAGGGGGAGATCATGGACTCCTATCAATGTGATTAATCGGCTTAGTTTTTGTTCTTGTCTGCCGTATCTGGTTTCTGAAGAAGTCTGGTCGCTAAGGATATTTTGTCAGCTCGCCTGTACTGCACAACAGAGTTCAGTCAGAGTACAGCAAGTAGATCAATGGCTTTTTATCAGTTTTCAGTCCAAAATTTCAACATTTAGGTATAACGAATTTTTTCAATATTTTCACTACCTTTCCAACAACTACTCATCCGTCTTTTTTCGTTCAAGAGAACTCGAATTATGCAGGTCTGAATATTACTGTCTATTTCTGTAATTTGTTGTCAGACCTACAGATTCAGTGACGAGTGTCAGTTTCATGGTGCGTTTCAAAATACTTTAGAAGCCGAATGGGTCCAAGATGTTGTGTAAAATTTTGTAGTTCTTTCTATACTATTTCCAGGGAGTACTTAAATACTCAATTTGGTTGAGTTGAGTAATTATAGAGTTATGGATTTTTTAAGCTTGCCATTTGCAGTCTGTGGATAGAACTCTTTCTCTTTGTGGGTTCGATTAAAATTAGTACATGATGAAATTTAAACATCTTATGAATAAAAAAGTTGTTGATGGTTAAGTGTAGATGATTCTAGGAGATTTAATTATATAATTTATGTTTTAATTTTGATGTTCTGGAAAGGTTAATTAGCACTGCTGCTGTTAATCAATGTGAGGTGTGGCCATTTTTCCTGGATGTCAGTGTAGGGCGTAGGAACGCTTTGTAGTTTGGTCATACATTTTTTATTGAGGGTATATTGTATCCTGAATTACTTTGCTAGCTGTGTTCTATTTTTTTGGTTTCCTAAAAGATCATTTACCATATTTTTTCAATCTTGTTTGTTTATCAAACCGGATTCACTATCGGTTCAACGAACAGGGTAAAGGACAGATCAGTGAGCAGACCAGCGATCATACCACTGTGAGGTACGAGTCATCTGACTAATGAGTGGTTTAATGATGATTATGCTATTCTGCTATTGTCACACATGGATTTTCACTGTAGTTGTCTTACTTTTGTTTGATGTGTCTTCTGCCATATCTTACATGATTGTCAGGATCATGTCGTGATGTTTTTGCTGAACCCCCAGTTTATATTTTGTACCTCATGTCAGCTTTTTCTTATGTGCATCAGATTTTAGATCACATTTTCGTTGTAGTTGATCACAGTCTCAATATAATGGGAGTGTGCAATGTCATTTTGAGAGCTTTATTAAAACACTGTTCAGGTTCAGACTGTTTTGGGATGAAATGTTAGTTTTAGCAAATGAAAAATAGTTTAGTAAATGGATGCTCTTTTTAAAAACCATTTATATTGGTTTATTTTTCTATTTTGCAAAGCTACTATTATTGGGTTGTAAATCACAAAAGCAGAACAAGGACCTACAGTTTATCTTCTGTGCCTCATGTGAACTGTTTTTTATATACATCAGATACGATGTGTTAGTACAATTGAATTTGTATTTAAATTGCATCACATTTTTCATGTAGTTTCACAGATCAGTAGAATGGGAGTGTGCACTTTCAGTTTTGGGTGCCGTTTTAAATACCGTTCAGGTTCAGGCTTTTTTGCGAAGTAATGTTAGTTTTATTAAATAAAAAATAACCAATGATTTTGGATTTTTCTACATTGCAAATCTACTTTTTGGGACTTTTTTTCCTGGTAGGATGTTAGTGACGAGTAAATTTTGTTGTCAAACGAGTAAGTTATGTTGTTGGATGAGTAATAATGAGCATCATGGTTTATTTAGTTAGTTATTTATTTATTGCTATATAGCAACAATGATGCCCACACTATTCAGGCCACCTGGATTGTTTGTTGTTTTTTCCACATGGCAAAGACAGTATTTTTGGGTTGTGAATCTCTGTTCTTAGATGAGTAGTTTTTGTTGTTGGATGAATAATAGTGCATCATGGTTTAATAAAACTAACATTCATGGCACTAGATAATCAAGTGACATATTTTTTTTCAATAATTACCGAGATGCAAGTGAATCATAGGCTTGTAAAGTATTGTCTGCCATGACTGCTTGGAATGGAAAAGATCCTTCTATCACCTTGGATTAGGTTACCATGACAATTCTCGTTTATTAATATTATTGATATCAATTTATGTTAAATCTATAATTACCGTTGGATGCAGGATGGTGTATCACTAAGGAGAAAGTTAGTAGAACCTTCCTACCGCAGGGAGTCTTAGCGAAGCAAAAAAAAAAAAAAATGTGCACTTATCATTTATAACCAAACTACGTGCCACCGTATATTATCCTAATTTTATGTATAGAACAAAATATTGTGAAATAATCATTTCTGCTATGACCTAAATTATAAATTAATAAATTGGCTATTGGTTTTAATAATAATGCATACCTTTATTGAACATATTTTCTATGGTTAGTCGAATGAAAGCTTTTAGTCAACGGTAAGTTACTTTGTATTTTGATTTTTCTTTATAAAACTATATGTATATAACTGTGAAATAGTCACTTCTGTTGTGAGTAAATATTGTATTACCTAAACGTAACATCAACTTTCAGTTAGTTAAAAATTAGCAAGCGTCTTAACTATATATTCATAATAGTAGGAGGATAGCATGTGCGTGTCGCACGTGATAAGTACTAGTGGGTGTAAATGGCTAATAAACATCAAGTCTAGTTGTTGGAGTTTACGACATGGCATGTTTTGGACGAGTCTATGATTTCCTCATGATTAGGGTCCAATGATTCTTTCATTTACCTGCTGCAATAAAATCCCCCCTGCTTGGTGCAATCTTCCCTATGACAGAAAAATTCCAACCATGGCCAAATATTAATTACAAACCCACTACCATGCCATCTTTGTGTGTATTGAGTTTAGTTAGGATTTGATCCTTATAAGGAACTTGCACTTCCAAAGCCAATCACTTTTCTTTGTGTTATCTTTGAGTTCTCACTTCACCATGTTTGGTTATGCGGTTTCCATATTGGATTCAAGCATCCATTTCACCAAGCATGTCAACCAAAATCTTTTCTTTGCAAAACTTTGATCCTATGAAAAGGTTTTGGTCTTCGCATCGAATGCTCTAGAAAAAGTATACAAAATTTTTTGAACCTTCGATTTTATCTTCTTTACACCATGAGAGTGAATAAAAAAGAAGAGAAGAATGAAATAAATGAAAAAAATGAAATGAGAAAACAATATAGTTTGTGAGCTCTCATGGATGTACAATATCAAAATTTTTCGAGGTTCATACAAAAAAATCTTTGAGCAAAATAAAAGACCATCCTTCTATCCTAGCACAATATCCGGTCGTTGGGAATTATTTGTACCCAAGACTTTTGCAATTGTGCTAGCCTATTTGTTCGTGTGAGTCCATTCTCTCTCACTCGCCTGGACATTATTTCCAAATGATTGGAATGAGGAAGTGCATAGTCTTTTCACTAGGACCATCTCCTAACTTAAAAATATATGCGTGCTAGATGTGCCTTCTTACTAAGCTCCACATATAAGCCAAACTTTTAGAAAGTAGGATAAGCACATGGTAAGGGAATACACCTTTTTGAGAGATGAGAGTCGTAGTAGTAGATTGCACCAAGAGGGAAGATTTTCAATCTTATGCAGCATTATAAAAACTTTGGACTCATGATCATATATGAGATTGCATGATAAAGTCTTAACTAGTCATTCTAGATTTCAACTACTTATGACAAAGTTAGAAAATACCAATAAGCCCCGCTGTACAATGAGGATGATTTAGTGATCAAGTTGTGCTGGTTTACACTTACCTCTATTTTGTGGGAGTATGTGTTTGTGCACTTGATTTTCATAGGACTCTAACATTGAAGCAACTCCTGATCCATCATCTCTAAGTTTTACTTTGCTCGGGACGAGCAAAGGTTTAAGCTTGGAGAGGTGTTGGCGGCGATAAAACCCAATATCGGCCACCAACCGGTCAAGAAATGCAAGGTAAAGAGCTTAGTTCAATAAGAATTTACTTAAACTAATAAAGTTTCACAAGTTTTGGTGAAATATATGTTTGCAGGACATACATGGCCAAAATATGCAAAAATATGAAGAAACACCCCGTCGGTCGATCACGACTATAAAACAGTCGACCGACAGGGTCGTTTACGGCTGAAATCAGCACTTAGCCCTATCTTTTTGACATATCAGGGACCGACAGGGTAATCAGCCACCCAGATCATCACCCGGCCGAGTGGTCATAATTACCACCCGAATGAAGACCGGAAGCCAAACCGGCTGCTCGGATGACCACCCGGTCGATCAATCGGGATCATCGTCCGGCTGATCATCCGACCTGCCCGATTCTGCAAAACACTCCACCACGATGTCGATTTCTCCTCCCGGACCTAAAAAGATGAAAAGTGGTAAAGGAAAGAAGGCCATCAAGTGGCCTAACCGGGAGAAGTCAAGGGGCCGCCTAGCCTAGCCTGCCGCCCGGCCTCGGATTGTCACCCGGGGTGTCCAGCCCACTAGGCCCAAGAGGCCTACCGCCCCCAAAAGAAGAAAGTCGGTGGAAACCGACCTATCAACCATCATCGAGACAACATCTGAGCCATCAGAAAAGAGTCGGTCAGGAACCGACCCAATCCAACGGCCACCCGGCCTATCCCGCCACCTGGCATACTCGGCCGCCCGGCGGACCAACTTTGGCCTACCGACTCCACTTCACCTACAAATACCTCCCTGCCCATTGCCACCTATAAGAAGTGGAGAATTTGGGAGAAAATCATCAAGAAGAACATCAAGAAGACTACTTTTCCACTACTTCAGCTACAATGTAGAGTAGGATAGTGTTGGTCGTACCTACGCACCCACTTATATACAGCAAAAGGACGGTGTACGATTGTAGCACTTTTCCCTTGAATTGAGTATTCTAAGGTTTATCGAATCCACTGGGACCTTAGGGATAATTAAACAAAGTTAACAGTAAAAGATCTAGTCAAGGCTACTGTCGAATTCAGGTTGCATGAGGGGAGACTGGCCAGCGCAAAGGTGCGCCAGACAGTAAATCTGTCGTTGCGCCGATCGGCGTAGGAGTTGAGCCGATCGGCACACTAGTGAATTGTTGCGCCGATCGGCGCAGAAGTTGAACCGATCGGCACACTAGTGAATCTAAGCCAAAGTGCGCCAGATGCCTTGTAAGCCTATGCTGTTAAGTGAGTAACCAGATATATACTAGTGAGATCGTAACCAGAAAATCTAATTAAATAGCATCATAATGGGTAATTACATAGATCAATGAAAACCTATAATGAATAAGACCACCCTGCTTTCCGAGCGGCTCCCGATTTATCGCTGCCGAGAGGAAACCCTTAATCGCGCGAGTATCTTACCCTCCTTGTAGCACGCCCCATTGGAAGGGACGCGCCGGAGACGGAGTGGCGGACACGGATCTCGTATGTCGCCGCCGCCGAGCCAGTGGATGCACCACCCACTGACATGTCATCGCGAGCGTCGGAACCCCCCCTTGCCGTGGAGTCACCACTCGACTCGCCGCTGCCACCGGAACTGCTTCCCCGGTGCAGCCTCTTGCCCAACTTGCCGACGAAATAGCGGAGACGATCCATCTGCGAGGAATGCGGAACGTGTGCGAGATCGTGGATAGTAGGGAAGGTGGAGAGATTACCGGGATGGTGTGCCGAACTAGGGGCACCTGGCCTCCCTTTTATAGTGTGAGAAACTTCCAGGAGAAGGAACCGCCAAAAATTTTCAAAATTTGAGAGCGCGCCGATCGGCACGGCAGTGCGTCGATCGGCACAATTCAAATTTTGAGTGCTCTCACCACTCTGGCACCTGATTCCCATCCTTCGTGTCACTTCCTGGTACATCATGTTGGTTGGCAGGGGAACAGCACGGAATCCCGATGTCTTGTTGGCTGCGCCAATCGGCGCGGGACCGTGCCGATCGGCGCGCCGTCTCTTTTTCAGCTTTTGGTCAATTCTGTGTCTCCTCTGCACTGCACGCCTGCATAGCAATCATACATGTTCCTCAAAATCAACACCTACCGCCTTTGTCACCCATTTGGGAATCGCATGGGTACCTACGCCGATGGGCGTAGAAGGGCGCCGAACGGCGCAAGTCATTGCACTTTGTCTTTTGGTCCGGCGCTGATCCTGATGCCTCATGTTCATCTCTTTCACCTAATTTTCCACTTTTTCTAATGCCTCATGCCTCATGTTCTCTTGACACACATAGCGGGGCTCATCTGGTGACCGCGCCGATCGGCGCTGACCCGCGCCGATCGGCGCGATGTCCACTTTTGCCCCTCGCCCCTCGCTTCTTCGCTAGATGTTGCTCTTCATCCTTTCCTGCGTCATTTAGCAATCATTTTGCACACAAAAATTAATTCAAAAAGATTTTTAATTACCTTGAAAATAGCTATGTCTGTGAAAATTATTGTGCTGGTTGATCTTTAGCACCCCTTCAATTCTGGGCGTCGTCAGCCTTCTGACCCGACCTTGGCAATAATGCGCCGACCGGCGCAGAAGTGCGCCGATCGGCGCAAGCTCTGTTCCTTCCTGTTTTTGGTCTTTTTTTTTTATATTCCTGCATTGTTAGTCTACAGTATGTATATACACAGTTTTGCATGAATGAACAGATAACGCAAGAGCATACAAGAATTAAGCACACACTTTTCTATTTTTTTTATTAGGGAGATTGTTTTTATCACAAGCAAGCAAATTAAAAGCACCGGGTTGCCCTCCCGACCAGCACTAATTAACTAAGTGAAATGGGTTGCCCTCCCACAAGCACTAAACAACTTCTAAATCCCCCGATCATTGGGTTGCCTCCCAAGAGCGCGCCAGTTATTTAGAGGTCAAAAAGCTTGACCTCTCAGCAAACAATCAATCCTTAGTGTCGCGGTGCGGGATGTGAGGCCGCGACACTACAAGGTTCTCTTATCTCCTTGGTTCATATAGCTCGAACGACCTATCCATACATCCCCTCCAATTACTTTCGACGCCACGTTGCCACGGTGTCTTGTATCTCTTCACTTCATCAATAGCATAGCACTCTTCTCCTTTTGGGCGAAATTTAAAAGAGTAGGGAGTCCCACTTATATCGAAGCTTATCTCACCACTCCCAACATCAATACTTGCCTTTGCTATCCTCAAGAAGGGTCTGCCTAAGATCAATGGGGTCCTCGTCCTCTTATCCATATTAAGCACAATAAAATCAACAGGGACGATGTGATCTCCAATTTGAACAGGCACATCCTCAGTAATTCCATTAGGAAAGCGTACCGATTGATCGGCTAACTCCAAACACATACCCGTAGGCTCTAATTCAGGCAAATTGAGACTTGTGAATATATGACGAGGCATAACACTTACACTAGCTCCAAGATCGCACAAGCACCTATCAAATATCCTTGTTCCAATCATGCATTTGATGCTTGGTGATCCAGGATCGGGTTTCTTCTCCAGTGCAACATCATTGATTGCCGCCGTTAGCTCCTTAATAACCTTCATAACCTCCTCAGAAACTAGAGACTTCTTGTTTTGCATCATGTCCTTAATGTACTTGGCATAGGTGGGAACTTATATAGCGTCAACAAAAGGGACATTGATGTAAATCTTCTTCATAATATCGACGAACCTTGCAAATTGCTCGTCGTGTTGCCGCGCTCTTTCTGTCTTCGTCAGTAGTTGAGTATCCAGGAACGTGGCAGGACCATGCTCTTCTGTCTCCATGCCCATTTTCAGACCAGAGAGTTCAACATCCTCCTCGCGCTGATCGGCGCTTTTAGGGAGCCGATCGGCGCCGACAGGATCATCGCGTCGATCGGCGCTGGGTGTGCGCCGATCGGCGCAGGGCTTCTTTGCTCCCGTATAGTGCTCTGGATCTTCTGTTTGCTTTCCTGACCGCGTAGCTATTGCCTTCAACTGCTCTGCAGACATCGTATTGCCAGGAATAGCCCCTTTGTTGTCTTGAATGGCTTGCGATAGCTGTACCATCTGTTGCTCCATAATCTTGGTATGCTTCAAAATCTGCTCATTGGAGTTCTCCTAATTTCTATCACCTTGTCATTAATTTCCTCAAGGACACGATCAATCTCCTTGAATTTAGCTTGATTGTCCTTGTTGATCTTCTCTTGAGCTTGGAAGAACTCATGACATTGGAGACGAAGTGGGATAGAATTTTGCATGGATGAACTAGGAGAGAAAGAACTCCTTTGTTGCTGATATTGGGTCTTCCATCCACTATTCTTCATATATTCTAGCATCTTCATCTCTTCAGGGCAATCTTTCTGCACATGACCAAATTCTCCACACTCACTACATGTGGAGCGTGATTCCGCCAGCTTGAGTGTCTCTTTCTTAGGGATATGAAGATTATTGTCCAACCTCCTTTGAATAGCATCAAGGCGATCTAGTCTTCTCAATCACACTCTTCGCTACTCCTTTTGAAGGTTGCAAATTCCTTGAGCTTCTCTCACCATCCCACGATTGATTTTCAACTAGCAACTTGATCAAATTCTTAGCTTCAGTGGGGTTTTTTGACATGAATGATCCTACAGCTAAGGCGTCCAAGTGTTGACTTGATAGAAGATTTAATCCTGTGTAGAACTTCTCAACAACTTCTCCAACCGTCAGACCATGATGAGGGCATGCATCCATATATTCATTGTATCTTTCCCATGCTTCTCCAATGCTCTCATCAATATTTTGTGTAAATCTAAGAATCTTATTTTTCAAAGCTTGAGTCTTATGAGGAGGGAAGTATTTGGCCAAGAATTCAGCTGCTAATGTGTTCATGTTTTTACTGGGTTTTCTAATTTATTGTACCATTGCTTGGGGCATCCACCTAGAGAGAAGGGGAACAGCCGCACACGTGCTTGGTATCCTGTCAATCCCGCTATCTTGAATGTACTGCAAACCTCAAGGAAGTGTTGCAAGTGATGATTGGGATCTTCCGAACCTGTGAACGGTTGTTGTGCCACTATTCCAACATATCTTTCTAATTGATACGGAAGTTGATCTTGAGCTTCTTGGAAATCTGTCTTGACAATACTAGTCAATTGTGGCTTGAGACGA
Organism: Eleusine indica; assembly: GCA_030378355.1. NCBI lineage: Eukaryota > Viridiplantae > Streptophyta > Magnoliopsida > Poales > Poaceae > Eleusine > Eleusine indica. Next base: position 60,492,571 of record CM059494.1, read on the forward strand.
TTAACCATAGGTACCTCTGCCATCTCCTCTTCTTCTTGCTCTTGAACTAGGTCTTCTATTGTGAATAATACTCGAGGTGTCATGCGGACTGCTTCTGTAGCTAAACCTCCAAGTGACTTGCTTCTCATCTCCGCTGTTCTCTTCTTGTGAAAGAGTCTTTCTGGATCATCGGTGAAATTAGAGGGTTTGTTTGACTTAGGACCGTTCATACCTGTTAGTTTCACTTAACAGAATATATGTACTAGAGAGACAAGTAAAACACAATGACTAAACACTAATACATCAAACAATGTTTAAAAACCTGCTATGGTCCCCGGCAACGGCGCCAGAAAAGTTACGCTTGTTGGTCGTACCTACGCACCCACTTATATACCGCAAGAGGACGGTGTACGATTGTAGCACTTTTCCCTTGAATCTGTCGTTACGCCGATCGGCGTAGGAGTTGAGCCGATCGGCACACTAGTGAATCGTTGCGCCGATCGGCGCAGAAGTTGAGACGATCAGCACACTATTGAATCTAAACCAAAGTGCGCCAGATGCGTTTTAAGCCTATGCTGTTAACTGAGTAACTAGATATCTACTAGTGAGATCATAACCAGAAAGTCTAATTAAATAGCATCATAATGGGTAATTACATAGATCAATGAAAACCTATAATAAATAAGACCACCCTGCTTTCCGAGCGGCTCCCGATTTATCGCTGCCGAGAGGAAACACTTAATCGCGCGAGTATCTTACCCTACTCAACTATCCAATAGTGCTGCGCAGGCTTAGTGCTATCACCGCTAAACCACACTACTAGCATTATCAAGCAACCATAATCAATACAATGTCCGAATACTATCCTAATCACCACGATCAAGATAATATCAACTTGCTTAGCCTAGAACTAAGCAATTGGAATAAGCGCATGCATGATTATAGAATCAAGATAGACAAATCACCAAAACCATCATCAACATATTCAATCATCCTTGAGATACATAGAGTAAGATTCATCCCCGTCGAGATGGCCTAACATGATGGATCAACCATTAACACCAATGGTTCTTGAAACTCAACTAGAGATCTATTCTAACGGGGCAAGCCTCGGTGGCTCTAACTCACGGATTTATTGTCCCTCTGTCGCCTCTCTCTTCTACGGCAGGGGTTTACAAGTATTTATAGGGGTTCTACTCGTAAAGGACTCGGTTTCTAGCAAATAAGGCGGTTGTGCCGATCGGCACAGGATTGCGTCGATCGGCGCAAACCGTGTCTTCTCTGGTTTCTTCTCCGAGTCGGTTCGTCTGTCTTCCACAGCTGCCATGTGGGCCTTTTCCTTCGAGATAAATTCTTGTACTGCACGTCGAGATCTTGAAGTTCCATAAATTTTCTAGGCAAATATCTTCAAGTGTCTTGCGCAGATAAACTTCCATAAACATGTAGAATGGGCCTCGGTCACTTCTGTGGGCCAAAACACCCTTGCGCCGATCGGCTCATGGACTGCGCCGATCGGCGCACTGGGCTTCGTCATTGCTTTTCATTGGTTCTGGACTTCTCTCCTCTCTAGCATCACTTTAATCACCAATTTTACCTGTTTCTGTAATAAAGCTCTAAAACAACGCAGATACAAATATATAGACAATATCACATGTAAATGGCCTAAATTAGTATAAATTATGCTCTAATTGGGGTAATATTCACATATAAAAGGGACACTTGGGAAGTGCCAACAGTTCCCCCACACTTAAACCTTTGCTTGTCCCGAGTAAAGTAAATGAAAGAAAATTTGAAAAAGTTCGATAGTGCCTTCTTAAGCTTTGTAGTTGTTTCCTAGTTGCACCTTTTGAGAGTGTTTCCATGCTTTACCTGTTCACGGGTTTCCCGGCTAGGACTTAATTGAGTCGCCGTCCTGAGTAAGGGTTTTAGACTTAGTTATTTCCGGTTGTTCTTTCGCAAAGATCTACGGAAGAATATCTAGTGTGAGTGTAGGCGTGGTGCCTATGTAAATGCTAGCTGGTTATGCATTTGTCCCCACGGGCTGTGTGGTAGGCGGCAGGTGGTGACAACCCTGTCCATCCATTATGTAATCCACCATGTTCGAGAAGTCTCATGCAGGGTTGACTAGCGATAGCATACACATATAGACAAGTGTTCCAAACACTTGCTCCTAGCTTGTCCTTAGCCTTGATCAATATCCATCAACCCTTGGACTTCATCAAGCTCATCAAGTTCCATGTTTGTGGTCATTGTCATCAACCGCCAAGGCAACCATCATCAATAGGATTTGTAGTAGAGTTTAGAGGTGATTCCTATATAGACAACACTCATATGGATATTCGTCCATAATTTCATAGTTGTCATTAATCATCAAAACATCCATACCTCAAGGATCCAATCATCAATGGTCATGAAGCTTACACTTGGATACAAGAAACCGAAGATCGGTGGAAAAGTGACGCTTTTCCGACGAGCCCTATCACGACCAATCGCCTTAATTGGTCTACCACCCTCTAGTCTACACGCATCTACTATCATGCATAAGAGTAGAGATAAATGCAGATATGACGCATACAAGCTCTAGAATAGTACCCTAATCATCATGATCAAGATAGCATCTAAATACTTAGCCTATGTACTAAGCATTGGAACAAGCACAGGTAAGACCATAAAATCAAGGTAATCAAATATCCGAAACCATTCATCAATATATTCAACATTACTCCAATATACATAGTACAAGATATATCTCCATCTTGTAGGCCTACCTTGAGGGATCACCTCAAGCACCAGTGGTTCTTGAATGTCCAAGCCTATGATCTTGCAATCATTGATTTTGCTAAGCTGGCCAATCTAATCCTAGCAACTAGAGATGTGAAGAATGAGGCTAGGCCTCGGTGGATCTAAACTCACGAGATCTATTGTCCCTCTGGCACCAACTGTCTCAGCCTTAGAGTTTACAAGTATTTATATAGGCTCAACTCGGGATAGAGTCGGTTTCTTGGAAAAAGGGCCATGGGCCAATCAGCAGACTCTGTGTTTAGCCTGATATCTCTTCTAAGTCGGTTTCCAACTCTTCAATAGCTTTCATGTGGGTCTTCTCATCAAATTTCTCGAAGTAAAGTCTTGTACTGCACGCGTTGTATCTTGAAGTTTTCTTTATCTCTTCACGATGAATATCTTTTAAGATTTATGCGAATAACTTCCTTCTAGAAAAACTAGAGAGGCGGGATGGCATTGTACAACCCAAATCAGCCCTGTACCGATCGACACATGGGCCTTTTCTGCTACACTCACCTCTTCAGGGTCCAAGTCCACTAAAAACGTTCAAAATGTCATTCTTTCACCAGTTTTTGCAATAAACCTCCCAGAACAACAAATGCATGAATATTCCACTAATATCAAGAGTTAATGACCTAAAATGATGGTGTTTATGTTCAAAATAAGGCGCTTTTGACATATAAAATGGTACATTAAGTAGCATCAACACCCCCTCATCCCTTCCATTTCTCGCCGGATTCACCTCTTCTTGTCCTCTCTCTCACGCCAGATCCGCCGGATAGCCTTCCTCTGCGGCTAGATCCGGTAACAAGGAGGTAAATGGTGTCCTTGTTACTTATGCTGTTATCTATCACCATTGCAAGTCTCAATTGACTGCACACTGAAATAAGGGCACTTGTCATTTGCTTAGACATCAGGCTACTTGTTTAGCCAAGCTCAAGCATGCTGCTAAAACCCAGTCTATGCTTTCGTTCAATCCTAATGGTTATGTTCATTCATGGGAGTATGATTCTGTTGTTGCTCACTTTTAGTTGTGTCGTTTGATTGTTCATTTGGATCTTCTGCTAGGGTTCGGTGGCATGGATGCCTTTGAGCGATACACTAATCATGCCCATAATCCCTAATTCTCTGTTGTTTCTAGGCAAACTACTACTAGGGATTTTGTCAAGTTTTTCAATGAATGTCATTCTGAACACTTTGAAATTTTCCAATCTAGTGTCTCTTCTATTGCCCTTCTGAAATTTGGTCTGGCAAAGATGAAAAAGATGAGAGAATTCCCTCTATGCCATTAAAAATTTACATGGTTCCTTACTTATCATGAAAATATTTGAAGTTCCCTATTGGCCATCCATATAAATTGTAATTCCTCTAATATCATTTTAGTTAATTTAGTCCTCTAAACAGTATTAAATAACACATCTAAAGATGAAATTGGCTATAGATTAACACACGTGTTGTTTAGAGAAGATCGTTACATACAATTTCTCAAACGAAACAAAGGTAAAATAAAGATGTCAGTGCACATATTAGCAATAAAAAATGACAATATTCTTTGAAAAAAAGCTGAAAACAATAGTAGTATGCCACCTCTTACCATAAAATACAAAAACTGACATGTTTCAGTGAAAAAATCGAACAAAATTTGTCGAAAAGTGGCATTGGAGGCATCAAAAGTTAAGTTGACAGCAAAGAAGGAACTTAAAATATTTTTATGGTAAATAAGGAACCAAGTAAATTTTCAATGGCATAGAAGAATTCTCTCAAAAAAGACTACCATTCTGTTGTTGCTCATTTTGTCAATTCTGAATGGGTGCTTGAGAAAAGGGTCCTTGCTATGAGACTTATTGATGTTTTCCATTCTGGTGAAAACATTGTTGAACATATTCATGTTGTGATTTCTGAGTATGGTTTGCCTGATAGAGTTTTTCCTGTTACACTTGACAATGCTTCTGTAATGCTAATGCTATGAACATCTTGACACCTAAGTTTTTGGGTTATGTAAGTTCTCTTTTCTTGCATCAAAGTTGTGCATGTCATATCATCAATCTAATTATCAAATCTGGTTTGAAATGTTTAAATCCAATTGTTGAATCTTTTAGAACTACAATTTCATTTTTGAACTCTTCCAATGCTCGCATTGCTGCATACAAAACATATTGCTTGGTAGTTGGTGTTCCACCTAGGAAGTTCAATTTGGATATGGATGTGAGGTGGAATTCCACATTTCTCATGTTGAATCACCTTCTTTCACATAGAGTTGCATTTTCTGTCTTTATCAATAGTCAGTATCAACAGATGACTGGTAAGCCTTTGTTGACCCCAGATGACTGGTAAGTTGCTGAAAAAGTTGTTGTTTTCTTTCAACGGTTTTATGAATAAACTGTTACACTCTTTGGTGTTTAATATCCTACATCTAATCTGATTATGCATCAGTTTATTGAGATTTCTAGTCACTTGAATAGCTTTGAGAATGACAGACTATTGAGTCATGTTGTTGTTCCTATAACGTATTATAAGTATCTCAAATATTGGGAGGAAATTCCCATCTTATATGCATTGACATTTGTTCGATCCTAGGGGCAAGATGAAGGGCCTTAATAATATCTTGAAACTTCTTTCTAATAATATAAAATATGATTATTCTGGTTATTTTAATTTTGTTCGTACTACACTGAATAACCTTTTTGGCACATATGAGAGTAAGTTTGGTGTAGTTAGGCTATAGAGGCCATCTCCTCTAGCAACCAATGGGAGAAGGAAAACTTATTGGGGGTAAGATTTATGCTTCTAATGATACTGATTTTGGTGAGTTGGGTCGACACGACACGAATTTTGGGCATAACTGTAGTTTTGTTTGAATAATTTTATGAATCAACTGTTACACTTTGTGGTGTTTACTATCCTACATCTAATCTGATTATACATCAGCTTATTGAGATTTCTAGTCACATGAATAGCTTTGAAAATGATAGGCTATTCAGACATGTTGTTGTTCCTATGAAGGATAAATATCTCAAGTATTGGGAGGAAATTCCTATCTTATATGCATTTGTTCTTGATCCTAGAGACAAGATGAAGGGCCTTAATAATGCCTTGAAACTTCTTTCTGATAATATAAAATATGACTATTCTTGTTATTTCAATTTTATTTGTACTATAGTGACTAACCTTTTTGGCACATATGAGAGTAAATTTGGTGCAGTTAGGCTACAAAGTTCATCTCCTCTATCAACTAGTAGGAGAAAGAAAACTTCTTGGAGGTAAGATTTATACTTCTAATGATACGGATTCTGGTGAATTGGGTCGGCATGACATGAATTTCGGGCCTCTGTAGCCTGGCCCATCTAATGTATACTTAATCTGTGATGTGGACGAATCAATGAGTTGGGCATGACATGAGAGAAAATTTCTTCAGGCATGGAATTGATGAAAAGAGAAGGTACCATATGGTTAAGTGGGAAGACATGAGTACCCCAAAAGAGGTTGGTGGACTAGGCTTCAGGAAAACAAGAACTCTAAACAAGTGCTTATTGGGAAAATGTTTTTTTAAGATAGAAGCACGAGATGATGATCCTTGCACAAGATTATTAAGAAGAAAGTACCTAGGGGATAGAGGATTCTAACTTTAAAATCCCTAATTAGTAAGTATAACATTAGCATAGAATCGCTCCACATCTAAAAAACGATGGATAGAACTTAGCCGCATTCTACCTTGATTGTATCGCCTACCCTAATATAGAAAAAAGCTTGCCCCATGAATCAAATTGTTGGGCAACGCTGGTCCTGGGTGGTGCTGGTGCAGATGCACCTACACAAAAAAACAAACTATTATATTTCTCAAAATTTCACCTCAAACTCAGGCCATGAACCAAATGAATAAGAGTCATCAGATCTAGATCCATTGGTTTACAATTATCATACAGATAATCCTAAAAAAGAAAAATCAAAACAGAAAGTAAAAAACTATTGATTGAAAGATTTCAGTCGATTGAAGGCAAGAAAATATGAATGAATAATCCTGTGAAAAATCATTTTCCCCATATATATAAATTAATTCAGGATACGAGAAGTGACGTGGCTTAATTCAGTCTCGGTTTGTGCATGTCGCAGCTTATACCATCTCCTAAGCCGCATCAGAGGTCCTGCAGCTTCTTTCTCCGTGCCTCCATCCAGTCCGTCTTTAGCTTCTGAAGCCGTTCCACTACCACCACCATTTCTGGTCGCTCGTCTGGATATTCCTTGAGACACTCAATTGCCAGCTTTCCCATCTCTTCTAGGATAAAGATGTCCCCCTCTTCGACTGCAATCTCCTTGTCAAACGCGACTCTCCCGCTGCCATCTGCCATCTTCCAAATATGGATATATTTGTTCGAGAGGTTACCGCCGTATCTTGCATCTTTCCTGGTGATAAGTTCCAAAAGCACAACTCCGAAAGAGTAAACATCACTCTTTGATGTGAAGAGCCCTGTCTTATAGTAAACCGGGTCCACGTATGCCATGTCCAGTGACCTAGATTGACTCAGGCCTAGGAGATAGATATCCGAAACCACCTTTGGCAGCAAACTGTCATCTAGAAGTATATTTCCAGATTTAAAATTGCCATGTACGATTTTTATAGGCGTAAGTGAGTTCAAATATGCTAATGCTTCTGCGGATCCAATTGCAATGTCTAGACGCCACTCAAGTAAGAGGCGATATTCAGTACCGTGTAGAATGTGATTCAAAGTCCTCTTAGCGTCATACTCGTATACCAGGACAGGAATGTCCGTCTCCAAACAACAGCCCATAAAGCGGACAATGTTCTTATGGGAAATGCGAGATAAAGACTGCACTGCTTTAACAAAGTCATCTCTTCGGTCGTCATCTACACTATTGGACCTTTCCAAAGCCACCGGTGTGCCGTCCTCAGTAATTCCCAAGTAGAAGATACCATGACCTCCCTTGCTAACTGAATGGGAAAAGTCTCCGGAGATTTTTTGTATACTGCGCTTGGTGAAAATAGTTAGGGTGGGAGCAGCTCTCTCCAATATTGGACCTGCATTCCTATCGAAATTCCTCTTGCACCTGCGTGCATCCCTACTGAAGATGTCCAGCATGCTTAACTTGTAAGTCCCAATAGAGGTAGAATGGGAACTGGAAATGCCTGCTTCATGTTTGTTCACGTTTTGCAATGTTTCCTGTGTTACCCCGTGACCTTTTTTTTCTTGAGCTTGCTCATGGTGAAGGGCTTCTCTGAGCACCTGAAGACTTCGTTGAACATCTCTCATTTCAGGGCGTTCCTTGATACCCTTTGAGAAGCATTCTGCTGCAAGAGTTCCGATTTCGTCTAGAACTGTCATGTTTTGCTCGTTTGCTATTTCGGTATCAAACATCTGTCGTGCTTCCTGCTTTCCTTTTTTAAGAGCATCAATGAAATTTCTTTTGAGGCCGGTACTAAATCCACTTTCACTTGCCTTGTCTCTGGTAATTAGTTCCAATAGAACAACCCCAAAACTGTAAACATCGGACTTCGTATCAAGGATCCCAGTTTCTATGTGCTCCGGATCCATGTAACCTCTGCTGCCTGCTACATTCATGGTGTACTGATGAGTTGTCTCCATGGAAAGCAACCTTGACAACCCAAAGTCAGACAATTTAACATGCAATTCGCTGTCCAGAAGTATGTTATCAGGTTTGATATCGCCATGAATGATTGGTTGATACATGGAGGAATGCATGTATCCTAATGCATCTGCACATTCGATAGCAATACCCAACCTTGTATCCAAAGAAATGGGATCATCACTTCCATGAAGAAGGTCCCTCAGGTTTCCCCTGGGGACATACTCAGTTACAATCATCAATGCATTTTCCTCGGTGCAGTAGCCGTACAGCCTGACTACATTCTTGTGGTTGATTTGGCAATGGACGGTTATCTCTTTAGCAAACCCTTCTTTCAGATTCTGACAGATGTACTTCTTTACTGCAACCAAAGTACCATCATCGAGAGAACCTTGGTATACTTGTCCAAATCCACCTTTGCCAATGGGAGTGCCATAGTTGTTAGTGATCCTTTTAATCTCGTCTTCTGTGAAGTTGTTTATGTTGTGATTGCTGACCGGTCTCCACTTTGCCTTTTGATTTCCGTGGATGAAGTTCGTAAGCTTGTTTTCAGGAAGCTCCATTATCATAGCATACTAATAAAGCTTTTATAGTGGCCAAGTGAAATTTAACCCTGTCAGTACAATCATACAACTGAGCTATTTACAGTACTGAACTCTACTTGAAGACACTGAAGTTTACATAAAGAACAAATAGTATGTCGCCATAACAACAATATATTTGGGCTTTATGGAATGGGAAGCAAACCACCGTGCATCATCCCGTTTGAGCATTTTGAGAATCGCATATTTATAGAGTTATTACTATTACTATTTCCTGCGTCTCAACCTGATTCCACAACAAGTCTGAGACACTTATTAGTTATTACTGGCAAGTGGGAAGAACTACTAATAGTATGGTTTCTGAGATACTATTAGTTGCATAGTTTTCACATCACTCGTCACAGCTAGCAACGGTGAATTGCCTTGGAATAGATCAGTTTAATTTACATGAACTAGATCGCTGATCGTTGCAACACCAACCACATCAAATTGGGATTGGCTGCGGTCGGCGCTGTTCGTGTCAAGCTAAAAAGGAACATACTAGTAGGAAAGAAAGAAGGGTGCATAGTCCACGAACGTACCATGAAAAATTGATGGTGGAGCAACCCTCTGCAATGGCTGTCTGGAGATGAGATCTGGATTACGACGACGACCTGAGAATCTGAGATGAGCCTGGGTTAGGGAGCGACGAGCTGAAGGCTCTCTCGATGCTCACGCCTGGTCAACGCTTGATTGAGCTGTTCTCTGCCACGGATAACTGAGTGATCCATGTGCTCTTGTTAAAGCCTCTAGTTAATACAGTAGGAAAGAGGAGTGCTCCAGTACTCTCCTATTAAAAAAAATTGCATGGATCTCAAGCATCATTAACTAACTAATCTCTATCTCTACTATAAAAATTAAATTGAGTTGTTCTTTCACCTGTTTTGCTCCGTATACCTGCGTTCCACTCCCTCCACCCGCTTTCGCAGTTACGATCCTAGATGCCCACATGGGGCCAGCTATCAGTGGCGTGACTTATGCTGCAGTATGAGTATCATCCCTCCTGCTCTCCCTCCCATCATCTCGGCTTCTTGGTCCCCTGTCCATGCTATCTCTCCAGTCATCGCCTTGACTCATCCTACCTCGCCGTCGCACTCACACATCCTACCTTGCCAAGTTAAAGTTTGATCTCAACTTAAACTCATAGTTGACTAAACGTGCAAGCCAATCCATCTTGATAAACACGTTAATCCTAACGTAATTATATCTAACACCCGGTAATGGTGCCCTGTTAGACTTGGAATCGTCCCTGATCATATAGCGCTCATATAAATAGAAGGGAACCCCTCGGTTTTCTACACAATAAATCAACCCAAAGCCGATCACTAAGCGCGTATTAGATGGGCCGCACTTGGGCTATTCCTATTTCGGGTTAACACTACCACAAAAACGACATGTAGCAGCGGTAAAAAAAGCATTATAGCGGCAGATTTGCCCACCCGCCCCTACCCATGCGCACCTAAAAATCAAGGACTATACCAGCAGAAGTTTTGACCCGCCGCTGAACAAACCGTCGTTGGAATGTCCATGGTAATCGCGGGTAGTAATGTCACCTGCCGCTACGAATTAATACGAAAAAATAAAAATCCAAAAACCCTAGTCGCCCACTCACGCGCCACCACACACGAGCCTCGGCCAGATCCGACCACCTCCACACCGCTGCCGCCAACGCCTGGCCGGATCCGACTGCCCGTGTGCCGCCACCATCGCACGTGCCGAAACCTACGATGCGTGGCCACCGGATCCACCGTTGCCTCATGCAGGGCCACGCATCACCGCCTCCGTCTGCCCACCCACTTACCGCTGCTACTCGCCTGGGGCTTCATGAAGGCTCGCGCCTCGCCAGAGGAGGGGTGGCGCGAAGGAAAAGGTCGAGCGGTCCGCCGCACCAAATCTGCCCCGCCTAGGAGGAGAGATCAGCGCAGGGCTACCAGAGGAAGGGGCAGTGCGGGCCGGCTGGAGGAGGGAGTGGTGGGTGCCGGTCGGGCAGCCAGAGGAGGGGGCAGTGCAGGGTGTTGGAGGAAAGGTGGTGGCGTGAAGAGAAAGACACACACACACACACAAGCACGCACACACACACACGCACACACGCACGCACACACACACACACACACACACACACACACACACACGACCGATAGATGGTAGCGGCGGATGTTGATAAAAAAAAGGATGATGTTGATCTCACTGACAAGGAGTATCTTGACTCCATTGAGGAAAACTTTAAGGGTTCATCTAAAACTCATGCCAACACTTTCATTATGAAGATGTTGACCTCAGGTTATGTTGGGAGTGTGACATAAGGGAGCATATCGTGAATATGTATTGGGCATGAGATACATTGAGATAGTACCAATTGCACATTAGGATTGTCCCGAAAGGCTTATATTGAGAAAATGCTTAAACAGTATAATATGGACAAATGTGTTGTCACACATGCTCTAATAGCAAAAGGTGATAAGTTTGTCTTATTTTATTGTCTAAGAATGAGTTAGAAGCTATCAAGAACTGACGAAAATACCTTATACTTCAGCTGTTGGAAGCTTTATGTATGCTTAAGTGTGTACGTGTCCCAACTTGGCATATGTGACCGGAATGCTTGGCATATATCCGAAAAATCCAGGACAGGTTCACTGGAGAGGCGCTAAGAAAGCTATGCGCTTTTTACAAGGAACTAAGAGCCACATGGTTACATATAAGAAATTAGATAATCTAAAAATTGTTGGTTATTCAGATGCTGATATTGTTGGGTATTTAGAGAGTAGAAAGTCTATATCAAGGTATGTCTTCACTCTAGCAGGAGGTACAATCTCATGTAAAAGTTCTAAGCAAAGTTTAGTTGCATCCTCCACAATGCAAGCTGAATTTGTAGCATGTTATGAGGTTGATGGATAGGCTTTGTGGCTTAAGAGCTTTATTCCGGGTTTAAGAGTGGGATAGCATTAGTAGACCCATGACAACATATTGTAATAGTAAAGCTGCTGTATTTTTCTCTAGCAACAAGTTCACTGGAGCTGTCAAACACATTGATATTAAGTACTTAGTTGTTAAACAAAGAATCCACGATTAAACAATTAAGATTGAGCATCTAGCATATAAGTTGATGAGGACATCCTCCACTATTACCCGTGATAAGGCGGCGACTGTGTGAGCCTCTGAATAATCCCACCTTGCTTAGCTTGGGAAGAGGAATCCACCTTAAAAGGGAGAGCCACCCTTCCCTTATTGGACTAGTCTTTTAGGGCGATTGGGTCTTTCCTCGAGTGGGTGTGCTGGAGTTGCGGTGCTAAGATTGCAGGGGGCAGATCGTGCATATCTGAAACCGGATCGGTGTGTCGAGCTGCCGGAGTTGTGGTGCTAAGACTGCGGATTCGGATCGCGGATCTAGAATCGGGTCGGTGTGTTGTGCTTTTCCAAACCCATCTGGACCGGATGCATCATTTGGTATCAGAGTTGGGCCCTTGTTTAAGGGGGTGAGAATGATGAGGACACCCTCCACTATTACCCGTGACAAGGCGACGACCGTGTGAGCCTCTGAATAATCCCACCTTGCTTACCTTGGGAAGAGGAATCCACCTTAAAAGGGAGAGTCACCCTTCCCCTATTGGACTAGTCTTTTAGAGCGATTGGGTCTTTCCTCGAATGGGTGTGCCGGAGTTACGGTGCTAAGATTACAGGGGGCAGATCGTGCGTATCTGAAACCGGATCGGTGTGTCGAGCTGCCAGAGTTGTGGTGCTAAGACTACGGATTCGGATCGCGGATCTAGAATCGGGTCGGTGTGTCGTGCTTTTCCAACCCCATCTGGGCCGGATGCATCATTTGGTATCAGAGCTGGACCCTTGTTTAAGGGGGTGAGAATGATGAGGACATCCTCCACTATTACCTGTGACAAGGCGGCGACTGTGTGAGCCTCTGAATAATCCCACCTTGCTTAGCTTGGGAAGAGAAATCCACCTTAAAAGGGAGAGCCATTCTTCCCCTATTGGACTAGTCTTTTAGGGCGATTGGGCCTTTCCTCGAGTGGGTGTGCCGGAGTTGCGGTGCTAAGATTGCAGGGGGCAGATCATGCGTATCTGAAACCGGATCGGTGTGTCAAGCTGCCGGAGTTGTGGTGCTAAGACTGCGGATTCAGATCGCGGATCTAGAATCGGGTCGGTGTGTCGTGCTTTTTCAACCCCACCTGGGCCGGATGCATCATAAGTACCACTAAGATGCTCGTGCATCCTCTTACTAATGGCCTATCACCGAGTCTATTTAAAGAGCATGCAATTGGTATGGGTTTGGTGGATAGCCTTTGACCATGATTCTAGAAAAGGGTCGGTTAGTCTCGTGATAAGTGTAAATAAGAAATCTATTGAAGTCTTATAGTGAACTATGGTAAATGGAGTCTCAGTGGCAATTTAACTGCTATTGTGATGCATTAGTCTGGTGTAGCTGTTTCTACTAAGTGTGAACATTAGTTTAAGTATGTTCATTAGTTTGAGTCGTTTGATCAAGTGAGAGAATGTTAGAGTTTGATCTCAACTCAAACTCATAGTTGACCTAACATGCAAGTCAATCCACCTTGACAAACACGTTAATTCTAACGTAATTAGATCTAACACCCTGATCGGTGGTGATGTCCTATTAAACTAGGACTTGGTCCTTGTCCCCACAACGCTCATATAAATAGAAGGGAACCCCCTGGGTTTTCTACACATGAAAGTTGTCGGTACGGTGCCAGAGTTGTTGAACACCGTCGAGGAGTCCCTGCAACCTCGCCGGTGATCCCTGCACCACCGACCAACACCGTCATCAACTACATCTTCTGCAACTCCTAAAGCACTCATGGTCTTTTCAAGCAAATCCATTGCCTCTGGTATAGACTAATCCTTAGATTAGAGTGATGTAACTATGTCCTAGACTATATGTAATTAGATTCTATGGATTAATGTTAATGCTAAGCTAAGTTTGATTGTCAGTTTTAATCTAACATGCCACCCACCCTGTCAACGAACATGGACAGCCCCTGGGAACCACGAAAAAAATTGATGATTCCACCAACAAGCACCACAAACAAGCCATTGGAGAACATAGACCTATTGTGCAATACCTTCAGCTTCAACCCCTATAGATCTGAGGGATGAGATGGTGGCCACCACGACGGCCACATTGGCAATGGTCACTAATTAAGGCCACCGCTGACATTATGGGGGTAGTGGTCACCACAACGACGATGGTCGTCAACGCTGTCCGCATCGCTGTGTAGATGCTCGTTGACCTCCTAGATGGCTCCGAGCAGATGGGGGCTCCCCCCGCCCCCCCCCCCCCCCTCACCAGGCACGCTGGTGCATTGTTCTTCCACGTGGCCACGACAACGACAAAGACCGGTGGAGGCGACTGCGAGGATGGCAACCATCGTGGGGATGGTGGCTGCAGCTTATGCCATGGTGGCCTAGGGTTAGGGTTTGCAGGCAGGGCCCAACATTTTTTGGTGCGGCCCTGCTTTTTTTTGGGGGGAGGGGGGGGTCGGCTGATGTTGTCATCACTATCGCACTTTTTATGTTGCTAATCACGTACTTAGTAGCGGGCAAGTAGCTCATCACTAAATAATATAAAAAGTAGTAACAATTATTTGTGGCAGACACCACGTCCGCCACAAAGGCTGCATATGGTCTGTTACTAAAAGTAGTTATTGTAGTAATGCGAGGTTCTCTAGCAGTTGCAAGGCAGAGCGGAGGGGGTGGATTTGAAGAGGCAGAGGTGGCAAGGATGCCGGTGCCTCAGCGGCCGTCAGTGTCATGGCGGACGTCATGGTGCCTGGACGGCCGGCACTCGATAGAGGGCAAAGGCCCGACCTTCTGCTTCTTCATGCGGGCCTCCTTCATCGGCAGCGTCCCAGCGGAAGCGACGACGGCACTGCGCCCAGATGCGGCCCAGCCAGCCTAGGATGCCGATGAGACAGTGCGTGCAGGCCATGTTAGCGGTGAAGGGGCAGAAGGGGAGCAGCGCAAGGAGGGGCAAAAGGGGGAGGGTGAAAGTGGCGACGAAAGAGGAGGGGTGGATGGGGAGGCAAAAGTGCTAGCGGAAGAGGAGGGGTAGAAGGAGAGCGGATAGGATTCCACTCCCCCCTCACCCCTCCTTTTATAGATGGTGGCAGATGTTAGTGACGGGCCATGTTTGTGGCCCGCTACTATTCTTTTCCGTCCACTTAGTGGCAGACGAAGATGTTCCCGCCACTACGTTTCAAAACTTAGTGATGCCTCCTCCCCCCAATATCTCTTTTGTAAATCCTTTTCGTAGTAGTGTCAACATTTTGGAGAGCTGAGCCACAACGACATCTACGGTGACATCCCATATCAAATGGTCGACCTGATGCTGGAGTATTTGAAAGTCAACTACAATCGCCTCGGCAGCTTGGTGTCCGCTGGCGGCAACATGGCGTGGTTTGATCAGGCTCGCTTCCAGCACAACAACTGATGGTGTCGAACTCTCCACTTCCTCCCTGCAACTTCACAATTCACCGGCTCCTCCGGTCGTAATCTGAAGGGTAATTGTAACTTTATAAGAGATAAAAGCATCCCTCTAGATTATTACGGTCCTCAAGTGTGCCGGTTCATTTATATATTCGATCACGGTATGTATGTGAAAACCATTGGACTAGTTTACTGCATGTTGTCATCAGTTAAGCTGCTGAATGCTATATGCTTAAGTAATGTCCAATAATACACAATAGCAAATGCATACTGTAGCGGTGGATTAAACTAAATTTATAAGGGTGGATAGGGCCACCATCGCTACACATCTGTAGCTTAAAAAAATAGATTTGTAGCGACAAGAAGCATACCTCATCGCAACAAAAAACTTAGTAGCGGCGGGTGGTATTGTCACCCGCCACTACCATTCAAAACAAAAAACAAAAAAGAGTGGGACCCATGTGGCCGAGGTCGTCAGTCGCCACTGCCCGTCAAATCAACGCTGAAGAGGGAGAGTCGTCCCTTTGACGTTGTCCTGCTAGCCTTCGCTGGCCTCGCCCTTGCCGCCATGGCTGGATCTGGCGCCGAGTGAGGAGAAGCTGCCATGGGAGAGGGCGTCGCCAGGTAGTAGCCGCGGGGGGAGGGCACCGCAATAGGGGAGGCCACTATAGCTGAGGATGAGGGGAGGCTGCTGCAGTCGAGGATCCATGCCGAGGAGGGTTGTCACCACCAGAGTTGGGTGAGGGCGCCGCGGGGGAGGGCGGCCGCCGCCAGTGTCAGGTGAGGGCATCGTACGGGAGGGCCGCTGCCGTCGGGGTCAGGTGAGGGTGTCGCGAGGGAGGGCCGTTGCCTTTGGGGAGAGTCACCACGGGGGAGGGGCACTGCTGCCGGGGAGAGTCATTGCGGGGAGGGGTATGGCCGCCGGGATTAGGTGAGGGCGCCACGGGGGATGGCCGCTGGGGTCGGGTGAGAGCGCCACCGGGAGGGGCCACCTTGGGTGAGGCACCGCCGGGAGGGAATAAGGGAGAGAGAGGAGGGGAGGAGGACGGCTAGGTGAAGAAGTGTGGAGGGTGGGAAGTTAGGGTTCTAGAGGGACCAATATATATGAGAGAAGATAGGATTGGGCCAAATGGGTCAGAAAAAAAAAAGCGATATCATTTTTAGCGGCAAACCACATTGTGACCGGCCTCTAAAAATTAATTTTTAGAGCCGGGTCACAATGTGGTCCACCGCTAAAAATCATCTTGATTTTATTAGCAACAGATCGTAATAATATGACCCACCGTTAAACATTAAGTTTTAGGGACGGGTCACAACATGACCCGCCTCTAAAAATGATTTTACAACTATAACGATGGACTTCGTCAAATGCAGATTTGAGTTCCACCGTAACAGTGCCTTTTTGTTATAGTGATAATTAATATTTCTCTGTTGCCTGTTCACCAACAAACGCGACGTTTTGGGTGAAACAAATGCGCATGGATGATGGAACAAGCCCTTAAATGAAGTACCTAGCCTATTAGATTTGATAAAGCAATCTAGCCTGCAATTCTCATCCAATTAGATTTCGATAAAGCAATCTGGCCTGCCGCCGATAATTTTATTCCTTCTGTTTTAGTTCTTCTCAGGACGAACCTTTTAATAAGTTCCACAATTTAATGGAAGTCTATTATACTCTTAATAAAAGTATGATTTAATTTACTCTCTCAGATAATTTATAAGAGTCTCAGTAGCACCTCAGGTTCTGGGTTCAACTCCCCCATGGGAGCTAATTTTCTAGGATTTAACGGCATGTATTTTTAGTGGTAAGTGACGCTCCCGTCGACAACGAGACATCAATGGTGATTTCATCAATTTAAAGGATTTACTGGCTCGGTCTTCGAATATGCTCATAGGGGTAGGGTTTGCGTACGTGTGTTCATAGGGGTGAGTGTGCGTACATTGTGAGTGTCTGAATTGTACTGTGTAATCTCATGAAAAATTAAAACGGATGATAGTGTGAATGCTTTACAAGCCATCAAATATATTAAAAATCATTGTCTACCATTTGATATGAACTTTATCCCTCACATGTCATTTCTTTTAAGTTGAACCAGAAAAAAGGACAACTTAAGGAAAGTTTTTGTTTGGATCTTTTTCATGCCATTATATCTATAAATACAAATGGTTGTGTTCCTTTCATATCATTATAATTACGAATATAAATGTAGTGTGAGTACAGAGGTATGAAAAATAAGTTGTGCATAAGTATAACCAGAAAATAGATTAATGATACCAAATAAATATTGATAGAGAATTTGACAGATAATAGACAAGTGCACAATTCATATACAACTAGTGTTCCATTGTGTCTATGGAACGGAGTGAATGTAACAAAAAAAATATAATTAGGAGATCTGGTTAGAACAAGATAGAGAATGTCTACTACAATTATTTTGCCACTGTTGTGCTCAAAATTTTAAAAAGGTTTGGTTGACACGTGGCCCGATAGGTAAATGCAATGAAAATTAAAATGATTAAGATAATAAGAAATAGAGTAAAGTGCATGGCCAGTTTTTAAACTTGTTCGATTGTGTCACTTAGTTCTCTGTACTCTCAAATTAAACTTCTGACTACCTAGACTTAGGCTTGGGTGTAATTTAGGTCCCTACACTCTCTAAATGCAAATTTATAATTCTCTAAACTTTGCTTCAGGTGTCATTGGTACCCCAATAAGTCAAATTGAGACCTAAATGTATCCCAATCAAATTGATTACATGGAAATAGTGAAAGCAAATCTGATCATACTGATGCACGCTATATTCCATTGGTCAATAAAGACAAATATTATCATAAAAAAAGTAATGAAGAGCATAAAAAATTCTAATAATATCTAGCTATTAGGTAATGAACAAAAATATTTTGTGGTTTAGCATCATGGCGTGATCTAAATGGCCGTAACTTCATTTAGTATCTAGCTCCACCATTAATAAACCAGACTTTCATCCATAGCTATCAATATTCTAGATAGACATTTGACCAAAATTCATGTTTATTTAACTAATTACTATGTCAATTTATATAGCATGTATCTATTAAAATATTTTTTCCACAAATATGGTACATATTTATGTTAAATCCTTGTTCTATTTGCATTATAATTAGTCTAATCATAAATTATTGATGTACCTTTCTTTTATCTCTGTAATTAATACAAATGCTAGCCATGGGATGTTTTTATGTCCCATTTATTGTGCATCTATAAATTTATTAACAATAACCACTACCGGAAACGACATAGTTGCCGAGTGCCTCGGGCACTCGACAAAGCCTTTATCGAGTATAACACTCGGCAAAGCGCACTCAACACAAATTCTCTCAACAAGGAGATCTTTACCGAGTGTCTTCCGTCATGCACTCGGCAAAGGCTTTGCCGAGTGCTAGCTCAACTCTTGGTAAAAAAACATCTAAACTGACGGCTAACGATGAGGGTGATGGAGTAAAAAAAAAAAAAGTTTGTCGAGTGTCTTCAAAACACACTCAGCAAAATGCTATCTTTGTCGAGTCACTGGAAAAGCACTCAGTTAAAATGAAGCTTTGCCAAGTGCCCGTGACGGACACTCGGCAAAACCTGACGGCGGCACGCTAAAGGTGAACGGCGATAGCACGTGATGCATATGTGCTACTATTGCTGAGTGTCTTGCTTTTGTCGAGTGTAACCTTATGGTTTGCCGAGTGCTTTCCTCCATGCACTCGACAAATATTAATTTTTACCGAGTGTCCCTGTGTTGCCGAGTGTTTGCTCGTTGACATTCGACAAACGTATATTTTGCCGAGTGCCCGGTGGAATGCTCTTGGCATAGGTAGTGGCACTCGGCAACTATGGCGTTTCTGGTAGTGAATGACTATGATTTCACCTTTATGTCACTTCTAAATATACATTATATGAATAGGCGGAGCGAGTATAATTAAGTTATATCTATAAAAAATAAGTTTTATTCAATTTAATTAGGATGGCACTATATTTTGAGAGTATGAGACCTAGATGACACCGAAGCCAAGTTTAGGAGGCTAGATGGTACCCGAAGGCAAGTTTAGAGTTGCATTTTAAGACTATAGGGACCTAAATTACATCCGAGTCTAAGTTTAAAGAGTCAGAAATACAATTTAAGAGTACCAGGACCTAAATAACATGATCAAACTAGTTTAAGCACCGATCATGCACTTTACTCTAAGAAATACAGGGAGAGGGGCGCTTTTTGAGGCAGGTCTACTCTGGTTCAATATCTATTTTTGATGGTAAATTTCATTTCCATCACGTAACGGAAGAGAGGTCGGAGTATCCAATCCTAGTCGACATTACTTTAACTAGTTGTTTAGGCAGTGTGTCATATTGATGCATGTTTTTGGGTGTGGGTATGTGCATCCATATTAACTACAACTTCATCACGAGCCATGACGTCCTAGATTTGAATTGACCGCAGGTTCTTACCTTGGAATATCAATCCACGGAGAGTCAGAAAGCTTAATAGCCAGCAGGCAAGAACCCACTTATAGTAGTACTTATTTTTACAATCACCCATAATTGCATGGTGCTTAATTACCAAATACTAGTAATATGCATGACTCAGGAGTCGACAGTCAGTCAACCAGCGAAGCAACTGGTTGACTCGAATGGACCACCAGGGGTCACCTTCGCCGCGTGCGTAAATTAGCAGCAGGCAGGAAAGGAGAAGGCCGTTCGTTGGCAGTTGCAAGATGATGGCATTTCAGTCCAAATGAGCTTCAATTCCCGGATTGGCTGCAGCTGCACAAATCTTCAACCAGAGGTTGGCACCCATGGTTAGGTTAGTGGTCTCTCCAGCAGTTTTCGATCTCCCGTTTTGGTTTGTACCAAACCTTGCAAGTTGCAAGCGTGTCAATATATACGTAACGAGTCTCTCCATAACCAGCAAATCAGCCCACTCGCCATTCATATCCATTCACAAATTCAGATAAGATGCGTGCCTCATCACTCGGACGCTGCCCCACCGTGGCAGTCGTCCTGCTCCTCGCCACAGCGACGACGATGGCGGCGGCAGCAGCACGGACGAAGAACGAATGCCACCCCGACGACAAGGCGGCGCTGCTGGCCATCAAGGCGGGATTCGGCAACGCCTCCTACTTCCAGTCCTGGACTTCCGACTACCCCTGCTGCATCTGGATCAACGTCTTCTGCGACCCCTACACCTCCCCCTACACCGCGCGCCGCGTCGTGGGCGTCTCCTTCCTCCGCGACACCAGCCTCGTCGGACCCTTGCCCGGCGCCGCCATCGCTCGCCTCACCGCTCTGCAGGAGCTCGACCTGATCCACGTGCCGGGCGTGAATGGCACTATCCCCCATGAACTCGCTCGCCTCTCCGCTACCCTCAATTCCATCGACATCTCCTACACGGGCATCTCCGGGCCCGTGCCGTCCTTCTTCTCGCAGCTGAAGAAGCTCACCTACCTCCGCCTCTCCTTCAACTCGCTCACGGGCCACATCCCGGCGTCGCTCGGCGAGATCCCCAACCTCTCCTTCCTCGACCTCGGCCGCAACCGCCTCACGGGAACCATACCACCTCGACTGCTCAGTAAGACCAACGACACGTCATACCTGTGCCTCTCACACAACAACCTCACCGGCGGCATCCCCGCCGAGTTCGCCGCCGTCAGGTTCTGGACCCTCGACCTGTCGCACAACGCCCTCACCGGCGACGCCTCGTTCCTGTTCGGGGCGAACAAGTCGCTGGAGAACCTCGACCTGTCGCGCAACACGTTCAGCTTCAGCCTCTCCGCCGTGACGCTGCCGTCAAAGCTCGGCTCATTGGACCTGAACCACAACGGCATCTACGGCGAGCTACCGCCGCAGGTGGCCAACCTCCAGTATTTGAATGTCAGCTACAACTGGCTCAGCGGCACGGTTCCCACCGGCGGCAACATGGGCAGGTTTGATCAGTACTGCTTCCAGCACAACTATGGTCTGTGTGGGAGTCCACTACCTCCATGCTATTAGTGATCGTCCTCTGTATCCACCAGCTCCTGATCCGGCCGTGAACTTGGATGATTATTAAGTAAAACCTCTTTAAGAAATAAAAGCATCCATCTTCAGTACACTATACCCCGATGATGAATAATGCTTCTTACTGTGTTCAAATGTGCAGCTTCACGTACATTTCACAAACCTATGTATGTGAAATCGCAGGATTAAGTGTGCTGCATGTTGTGCTCAAACAAGATCCAGATCAAAATTTCTGTTGCTTGACCAATAGCAGACGTGATGTTTTGGTTTAATAAAACATGGACGATGATAAATCATCTTTGCACTTCTGTCCTGCTGTTTCTTAATAATGTTCCGAGTCTGAATCAGAATACAGATGCCACCGTTGCAATGTTGTGTGTTTGCTAGAGTTTTCAAGTGAGAACCCCAACGGATGAACGTGCTGTTGCCAGGTTTTGTGAGGCCGCTGAATTCTCAAACACCGGCAAGACTAGTGGAATTTTTATGTTTTCCTCGTTCCAAAACGTGTTTTTCATACGGAGCAATTGTGTTTTGATGAGTCTAATTATGATCTAGACCTTGAAAGTCAAATTTTTATATTTTCAACATAACTATAGCGATAGAAACACAACTTGCCATTGTGATTTTAACACAACTTTTCTCCAAATCTGTGGAGAAAATGTAAAATTTGAGATTCAGGATCTATATCATAATTAGACTTCATATTTATATATATTCGAAACAAAATAGTACCGAGACCCATTTGTCGAACTACTTTTTCTGGAGGTTTAAAAACATTTTTTGAAGCACCAAAATATAAAAATTCCACGGCAAGACTAGCCCAGGGCCCCAGCCCGTATCGCACTTGAGCAATCGCAATCGGAAAGAGGCCTAGCTGAAGTTCTGGGCTGCACTACTCAGCAGGCCGGCCCTATTGTTCACTTGGGTCTTTGGTTCCTCGCCTCGGCTCGACTCCACCGCTGCCGCGGCGGCCGTCGGGGCCAGACGTCCAACCGCCGTCCTCCCAATCGGCGTAAGACTCCATCACCACTCATTTCTGTTGTTCCGAAGATGCAAATTGAACTTTGTAAAAGTTGTTGGTAGCAAGTGCTGCGTCTAAACTTCAGTAAAGCGTTCTGATGCCATGTCAATTCACAATCTGAATTTTTTTCGAAAAGAGAATCTGAATTAGCACACTGTTTTCTGAAATGCACAGACAATAAAGTTTGGAATCGACCGAAGCGTTTTAGTGTGCCACTGAAGTAATGACAATGATAGCAACTGTGCGCTTATTTAGAAAATTGAACTGCAAGCACTTTATGGGGCACCCAAAAGCCTAGTGGGACATGACCGAGCATACAACCTTCTGCTGAATCTTCCTGACTCAGGTCGCCAGATTGGGACGTGGGATCTGAGTGAACTTCTTGCATAGTTTCTATGAATTTCCAGCCTGATGGGCACGGTTGAAACAACCGGGGTTAACCGGGTTAATCAAAAAACCGGTCCGGACCGGTTACCCGGTCGGTCGGTTAACCCCCGATTATAATTTAAAAAATTTTAAAATTCAAAAAAATTTAAATCGGATGAAACCGGTGTAACCAACCGGTTAACCAGAATAACCGACCGGTAATCATAAAACCGCTCAAAAACCGATATTTTTAAATTTAAAAATATATATTTAAAATATATCACTAAAACCAATCTAACCGACCGGTTAACCAGAATAACCGATCGCTTAACCGTGTAACCGCTGGTTAACCGGTCGCCGACCGTGCGTCAACCAAAACACATTTTGTTCGGCTAACCGGCTGGTTATACCGGTTAACCGGTGAACCGGACTCAACCGATTATACCGGTCCAGTCGGTTATGTGAACCTTGCTGACGAGTATGGGAGTATGAAACTACAGGTGCCCAACAAACTCGGCATCTTCAGAAGTCATATCTAGATTCCAGAACATAAACTACTAGGTGCTTTCTTCAGGGAATGGTTATACCATTGCAATGAACATGACTAAAATTTCACCCTGATCGAGCTTGCTCTCATCTCTTTGGTTAAGTTTCCTACCAAGTTCTGTTCACTTTCTCCATTACCCCTTTTTGTAGGACTCATGCTCTCAGTCAAGTCTTATTTCTGGTAGGGTAACGACCGGTTTCTAATTAAGAAACATTCAGTGACGTACCGGTCACGTGCAACACCTAACAGACACCCGTTTCCATTGTTCTTCAGTCTTCACCCTGCGCCTGCCCCTATGTTCTTTATTTGTAGATATACTGTAGCAACTCGGATTATCCCGGAACATGAGTTCCTCGTGTTCCATCTCGCTGTGGTGGGGACGTATAGATCTCTGCGTATGCCAAGTGGGATGGATATACTTGTCGTGACTCTTGATTTGGTAGCTACATCCTATTTAATTAGGCCCTGTTTGTTTCAGTTTATAATCCATTAGATTAATTAATCTAGATTAATTAATCCAACAAGAAAACAAATAGTCTAGATTAATTAATTCAGAGTTTAGATTATGATAATTTAATAATCTTTAAAAGATGTGTTTATTTTAGATTATTTTGATAAAAAGCCCATTACCCTCAATTAGACTAATTGGAAGAAATTACTGGATCTGCCATTGCACTCCACCTATCGGATCGACTTCTGTTGGCCTGCTCCCCACACGCGCGCGGACGTGCTGACGTGACGCCCCTGTGGCCTTGTCCAACCTACAGCTACCAGCGCCAGTCTTGTCCAGGTCGGCCTAGCCTACTCTGCCTTAATTCTCAACAATGAAAGTTGATTTGTATTGCTGGTGCTCCAATGTAGCTCCTAATAAAGCTTCGGTTTTCGTTACAGCTTGACTTCAATGGAGCTTGACCCCGCTGCAGCCTGAAGCACCTCGGAACCGCGCGCCTCGACGCCGGCGAGTTAGGTCCGACAAACATGTGTACAACTACCTCACCACCGGGCTCAACAGGTCCCTCATATCCATTCGTGAGTTACAGGTGCTGTAAGGAGGTGTTTTAGAAAATGTTCCCCTAGTTCCTTAGGTAGAAAATGTGTTTGTCCATGAATTTATTTAAAGTATTCAAATATTTGCAACAAAAGAAATAACTCATCTCAAATAGTCAAAAGTAGTATTGTCTTCTAACACATCCAGCTTAAATAATCTAGAGAAACAAACACTTCCTTCAAATTAATTAATCCAACTTAAATAATTAAGATTAAATAATCTAATACTATAATAATTAAGATTAATTAATCTGGTAAGAAAACAAACAGACCCTTAGTCACATCCGTCCACACAGTGTAGATATTGATCTGAGTGATGCATCTTTTTTTTTTTCCTTTTTATGAGAAATCATTGTGTTATAAAAAACCGAGGGCTTAAGCTTCCTAGTCTAGTAGCAAGAAAAGTGTTGTATCTTCAATAATAACTCGAGAATAACCTTAACATGGTTTCCTCGTCAGTGCTCAGTCACCGAGCAGATCTAGTCAATTTTCTTTCGAATCATGTAATTAAAATATACACGAGGAGCATAGAATACACAGAATTTGCATTGTTGGTGGGGCGTCGTCCATTGGTTTGGTTCAGAAGTTCTTCTTTTTTTGTTCAGAAGTGTTCCTGGCGAATTTGAGTTCAGGTAACGGATACTTCGGGGGCGAGATGGCGGGTTTAGGCTTCCATTGCTGGTCGTAATTTAATTTAATCTGACTAGTGTGTCATTGTTAACGGCTGTTTTCACGAAAGGAACTTTGAAAAACGCCCTATAGGGATGCCAACATGACGTGAGTCGTTTTCTTCCTCCGCTTGGTTTCTCCACCGCGCGCTTTCTCAAAAGCTCCGTTGCATCAGTCGAATCGTTCACACGAAGCTTTTGTAACTTGGGCTGTTGTTCTGAACGCGAAATGCAACTGTTTTTCCCGGTGAAGTGCGGCAGGGTGAAATTCAACCGAAATTCGACAACCCAACGACCATAGGAAGATTGGAACCGGAGACAGAATAGTACGTAATTCGTTTTATGTAGCACTCGATGGCTGCAAAATTGCAGCAAAACATATACACACACGTGTCAAACTGTCAACTAGTAGTACTATTTATGTACAATTCCAAAGGAATGAACTAATCACGAGGGGCTCGGAACAGAGCAGAGCAGAGGTGGGGAATAGTGCCGGTTGACGAGTTCTAGGCCGCGACGTTGCCGCAGAAGACGCCTCCGCCTCCGCCGGCCATCATGATCTTGAACTCCTCGAAGCATACCTGGCCGTCCCCGTCCCGATCCACGCCGCGTATCATGCGCCGGCACTGCGCGACTGTGGCGGCCTCCCCGAGCCCGCGCAGGACGCGGGCGAGCTCGGCGGGGGAGATGACGCCGTTGCCGTCTGCGTCGAAGACGCGGAACGCGTGTCGGAGGTCCTCCTCGACTGCGCCCTCGTCCCCGGCGGCGGAGGCCATGAGCGCGGCGAACTCGGCGAGGCTGATGTAGCCGTCGCCGTCGGCGTCCGCCTCCTCCATCATGCGCGCGAGCTCGTCGTCGGTGGGCGCGTGGCCCACGCCCGCGAAGAGCGCGGCGAGCTCGGACCGCGAGACGCGTCCGTCGCCGTTGGCGTCGAACTTGCGGAACACGCGCTCCAGCTCGGCGTCGGTCCTGCGGGAGGACGGGGAGGGGGAGAGGGAGAGGCTGGGCGCGGGCGAGGAGCCGGAGCGGGAGCGGCGGCCGCCGCTGCGGGAGAAGAAGGAGCGGACCTTGCCCATTTGGATCTGGGTGCGGTGGTGGGACTGGAAGGAAGGAGGTTGTGGTTGATCACTCGCTGGTGGTGGTGGTGGTGGTGGTGATCTCTGATGGATGCCTTGCGCTGTGAAGGAACGAATGATTTGATTTGAGAAATGGTGATGTTGGTGGAGGCTGGAGGAGTGGTGGAGGAGGATTTTTATAGGCGAGGCGAGGGAAAGGGGACGACGCGGTTACTTACGGGAGGTGGTTGTTTCCGTTTAAGTAGAGGGGACGGAGTGGAATGCGCGGGCGGTTGCGCGTGGGCGGTGAGGAAGGTCGCTCGCTGGCAGGTGGGGCACCCGAACCGCCCGGTTTGTTGGAGGCAGCCGCGCGGTTGGCTCTCGACCGACGGCTGTGCGCGTCCGTAGCGCGGGGGATAGGAATGAACGAGTCTCGTGCGTGTGCTGGACTGGATATGGTCGTCAAGCGCACCCCCGGTTTTGCGGCGGGCACGCGCAAACCTGTGGGATTTTTTTTTTTTTTTTGCTTTGCGGCGCGATTTCAAGTCTCATCAATCCCCCAACTCGTCTCGTGTCGCCTCGGCACGGGTGCTATCCTCCCTCATCTTCCAGGTGGGAGGAAAGGAGCAACGGATTTTTGTTCTGTGCCCTGTATCGGTACGCTGTTCCTTGATGAAAAAAAAAAACAGGAGGCGGCGGCAGGAGATTTTTGTTCGGTACCCTGCCTGTATCCGTGGAGCTGTGCCATAACTACAGTACAGCCCATGTGTCGCGCAGCTGCTTATTTGCTGCGATGGTACACCGACCTTGCGATCTCGATCGATCCCCCGCTCTCTGGGTCCTGGCACGTGTAGGCGAACAGTTCCACTTCCTTTTTCTTCTGCCATTTCTGGAATGGAGTGTGGATCGGGAAGCCACGGGCCCACGGCACGACTTGGACCATGGCAACATCTGCGTACTTTCGCCGTTCCAGTAGTGGTAAATAAAAAGTAACCAATTTTGTACTGCTCCGAGGCCACGGACCCCGGACCCTTCACATCGTAAATTCATAGGAAGTGTCTAATATTCATCCGATTAAAAATAGAGATTTTTTTCGATCAACGTTTTTAACTTTTGGATCTAAATCTAATTGATATAAAAAGATAAATTTATTTTATAATCTATACATAGCACTAATTAATATAAATAATTTTATAAATAAAAAATAATAAAAGAATATTAAAAAGATCATTGAAAGAATAAGCATTCCCGAAATTGGTAACCAACACAAGGGCGCTGTGAAATGAAAACAGGGCGGCACGCACCAGCTCGGAAAGCGGCCAACCCAACTACCTCACCGTAGACGAGACTGCCCACCCCTGCGATACGTGGCGCCACGCCCGCCACACCCACACTGCGGTTGTTCTGCCTGCTGGATATGTTCCGCCGCAACAAACGGGAGCTTTGTCCGGGTCCCGCCCGCAGCCCGGGAGCCCACTCGGCTGCTCACGTCTCTATCATCAGCTTGAGATGAGACCCGTGTACCCGCGGCCGCGACGCTGCGGCGGTATCGCAAAATCCCCGGGTTAGTGGCGCGAGGTGGGGAACGCGACCGGAAGCACGGAAAACGACCGGGCCGATGGGGCGCGGGTCAACGTCACAGCTCGCAAGGTTTCTGCTTTGCTTAACGCGCCCACAGTTTTTCTTTTCTTCAACTCTCTTGTTCTTCTTCCCTGCGGGGCGCCGCACGGGAGGCTGACGTCGTCGCTTCACGCTGCCTGCATCGCGCATCATAAACAAGGCTGGTGACCCCGGTTAAGCATTCTGTTTTTTCTTTTTTTTACTAGTTATAGTCGGCGTCGATTTCATTTGGGCATGTCGGCAGGGTTACTTACTTACTCTCGTTCTTCTCTTTGGATAATAATCAGCATATCTAAATCTACATTCATTCGTCATTATTCCTTCACCCGTGCGACATGCTTGACCGCGCGCCACCGTCACGAGTGGTGGTCGCGCCACGTCCCAAGTAACATTCCCACTGCTGCTTCGCAGACAATAAACCAAGCCCACGCACGATAGGAACGGCACGAGACACATCACACATGACGCAGCGTTACGGCACAGCAGGCAGCGCGATAATCCTCAACCTTCCCACTGCTACTTCCCATATACTAACCGATGCCGTACAAGAACATTACGCAGCATGACTGTACTAGGAAGAGAAAGCGCGTCCACCGGCTGTACTTGCATCCGTACACTGCATGTTCTTCCCGATGACTCCTTTCTAATCTAATTTTAGAGTGGTATACTGCAGAACATGACCCCTAACGTGGTGCCCAAGCATGAAGCCATTCCTTTTTTTTTTCTTTGTAGCAGCACCTATATCGTCACTGCTGGTCCTTGATACCACTAATCAGTCCGTATTACCTGTCCCCTGCCCAGGCGATGTTGTAGTAGCCGGCCAGGCGATCGTCGTCACCAGACGACTGGTCAAATTAACACGTAGGACCGTACATGCCACGTGGACAAGCGTCCTTGGTGACATGCCAATGCCATCGCTCTCGCTTGCTCGATCTCTGTTTCCTTCCACTTCTATTTTGCGATAGGATGGTTCTCGAACGTTCTGTCCGGCTCAGTGGTCAAGTCCTCCTTCACGCACTGTCCTTGATGTTGACGCTGCACATACACACAAAGGCCGGATTGTGAGGAAACAAGCAAGCCAGGGAAGCTTCGTAACACTGCCAGGGTTTTAATAATCTGTATAACCGGTCAGCTTGGTTCGGTGAAGAACCGGCCGGTTAACCAGAGAAACCGACCGGTTAACCATCTGCTACAGTAACCAGGTTCGGTTTTCCTAGGTTAACCGGCCGGTTAGCGCGACCGATCAGGATCGGTTTTCTGGTTAGCCGGGATAACCCATCGGTTTTCATCGGTTATTAAAACCCTGAGCACTGCAGTGTCTCGATTAGTTCGTTTCGGTGAATATTGTGGATGCTTGTTAGGATTAGCTTTGAGATATGCGTAACTGTTATACGTTGCGGTGCAAGGTAAGGATCCACAAAATGGCAACTTGTCCAGCATCCGAAGACACGATGATATACGATTATACTACCATAGCTAAAAATAAAAGGCAACAACGGCGGATATTCTCTGGATGAAATCAACATTAGTTACAAAGATATTAGTAGCAACGGTGACAACTTCACCCGCTGCTACCCATGAACCAAAAAAAAAAAAGAGTCCGCTGGCCCGGAAGAGCCCGCGCCTAGATCCGCGCCTCGGACCCATCCGGATCCAGAGATGCCCCATCTCGCAACCGAAGGGATCCGTTGCTGCTTGTTCGCCTAGGGAAGATGGTGGCCGTTGGCGCCCGCCAACGTGGCCGCCTACGCCCGCGCTTGGCCCGTCGGGAGAGGAGACGAGGGAGGCCACCGCCGCCCGCGTGCGCGAGGCCCAGATCCATGCATGGCTGCCGTTGCTGCATAGATCCGCGCGAGGCCGCTTCCGCCCGTGTGCCCGTGGCCGCTGCTGCCGCATGCGTGTGCGTGAGGCCGCCCAGATCCACGCGTGGTCGCCGCCGCTGCCCGTGTGCGCAAGGCCATCGCCGCCTGCATGCCCATGGCTGCTGCCGTTGCCATGTGCGCGTGCCCGCCGCCGCCCATGTGCGCATGGCTGTCGCTGCCGAGTAGAGGAGGGCCTGCGCTCGGTGTGGGTGTGGGGGGAGGAGAGACGGCGGCTGGGAAGACAAAGAGAAGGAAAGAAGAAAATTAGGTTAAGGTTTAGAGAGAATGAGGTTTTTATAGCTACCATGTCAGCTTGGCCAAATAAGCTAAAGAAAAAAAAGAACTGATCCTATGATTTTTAGCGACGGCCTATGTTGTGAATCGCCTTTAAAAATCAATTTTTAAGGGCGGATCACAATATAAACCGCCGCTAAAATAGGCTCTATTTGTAACGGTGGTCCATCTTGTAATCCGCCCCTAAAAATCAATTTTAAAAATGATTCACGACATGAGCCGCTGCTAAAATTTATTTTATCACTATATTAACGGATGTATTTAAAATCGTCGTTACACAAATTTTTATATCGCCGTCAAAAGCTAGCTGTTTTCAACCAGCCGCCGCTACGCCGCCACCATCCAATACATTGGCTGGCCGGGTTCGGCGCGCCCGTGGCGTGGCGCGTCACAAGTCGAGAGGGAAGATGGATGCTCCCGTCAGTTGAAGTGCTGAACCGACCGCGCGCGCCGCTGCCGCGGTATCGCCGTCCCTGGGTTGCTGTGCGACACGTGAGGTGAGGGGGAAGGAGAACGCGATCGGAAGCACGGAAAAGGCTGCGCGCGCTTGGACAACCCAGACCGATGGCGTGTCTTCGTTCGACGCTGGCGTCATTTCATATCTTAAACATGTTGAACCCGGTTAAGCATCCTGATTTTTTAGTAGTTAGTCGGCGTGGATTTTATTGGCCTTTGTCGACAGGGTTACCAGCCAAGACTCGTCATTTCGTCGTCTTTGGATAAGCATATATATTGGAATTAGAGGTAATAAGCTACCAAATTTAATCCAAAAATTAATAGAATAAAGCATAAGTATGATTGGAATTATGTAACAATCAAATATAAGCAGCAAAGACATCGCCATGTTCAAATTATTTGTATGAGATAAAAAAGACAAGAAAAATAGATTGAGTAGTACGTACTGGGCAGCAGCAGCGAGGGGAATCGCATTGAGCACGCTGTCTCCATTTGGAGCAGCCATCAAGCAGTAGTTGAAATAGCAGGAAGTAGTCGAGCGGTCGATTTAGATGAATACAGGCACTATCAAGCAGTCGCGATGATCGCTCCTCAACTTATCACCCTCCTATCCCGGTGCAGAAACTCGAGAGGGACGAGATTCCGGAGGCCTGCTCTCCCAACGTTTGTGTACGCAAACGTAGGGATCAGGATGATTATCGTAACCGTTACTGTTGTGAGAGTGAGAGAGGTATGTGTGTTGTGTTCTTTCCTTGGACCATGGCTCTCCTTTTATAGGAGCTAGGAGGTGAAAACTGAAGCAACTCACGTGGAGCATTCATGCATAGTAACCTTCCAAGAGATGAACCGTACAATCACTAATTAATGAAGAAATTAGTTGAGCTAATGGAAAGAAATGAAGTGAAGATGTACGTTCACAAGTGCCAGCCCCTGCGTTTCAGCTTCAACTCATGCATGAAGTAAACTAGCACACGTACATGCACTCATTTTTGTTTTCTTCCCATTTCACAATATATATGATATATTTCATTATATCATTTGGTTCACCTTTCAAAAGAAAAAATCCATGGATATTAATTTTCACACACAATAATTAAAATAGGCCTTTTTGGAATTTCATATTTTATGAGTCATTACCCATAAAATCTAACAATATATACCCCATGACCATGAGTACATCAAGATTCATTCACTATTCTTTGCCCGCGTGGCCGCGGTCGTGTACGTGCCTCCATATACACAGAACAATGGTCGTGGACTTCTTGTCCGCTCCCTCTAATCTGAACCTGATTCAAGAGTGGAAATGCTTAATCGACCGCGCTAATAACGTGGTGACGGATCGTGAAGCCGTTCCCTCTTTCATCACTTCGTAGAGGAGCAAACGGAGCAAGTTCTATGTATCTCTGCTCGACTGCTCCCCAATCATTGCTAGACCTTGATATTATTACCTCTCCCCGAGCCGAAGTTTGTCGCCAGGCGTTCGTCATCATCGGGCGACCGGTCAAAAGCTCGCGTCGAACCGTACGTGCCGCACGTGGACAGGCGTCCTCGGTGACATGCATCCTCGCTTTCACTTTCTCAATAATCTGTTTCCTTGACCTGCTCTTTCCACTTCCTTTTTCACGATAAGATGGTTCTAGAATCTTCCGTTCCCCTCAGTAGTCGTGTCCTCCGTCCTCACGCACCGTCCTATGATTTTGACGCTGGAGGCTGAAGACAGATGTTCGGCACCCTCTAGATGGCCGGAATCTAGGAAGCAGCAGGGAAGCTTCGCCAGCAGCTGCAGTGTCGCAGTTAGGTTATTTTCGGTGGATGTGGATGCTTGTGTGAAAAGGGTATGATTAGCTTTCTGATATGCCTGCCTGCCATATATGCATTGCGATGCAAGTAAGTATATGCATCACACAATGACACAAAACTACAAATTGTCCGGCCGGCGTCAACTAGACGATGACGAAGATATGTTGCTGACCTTCTGTCGAGGCGGCATGATGGTCCGGTGACAGGAAAGTTGCATTGCACGGTCCCATCTACGCAGTCTTTTGTTTGTTGGAACATGCGTAATATTCTTTGGGAGAGGATTGGTAAATTGGGCCCTTGAAAAGAACAAGAAGTTCACAACGATATCACTTTACCGTTTCCTTTCATTTCAAGGAGTCAAGTGCTCCTCAACTAACAAAATTTGGCAAGCTAAAATTCCCCTCAAAAGTTAATTTTTTTTCTTTGGCAGATGCGACATGATAGACTCTAAAAGGGTGACTATCTAAAACAGAGTGGGTGGAAAGGTAGTAATTGTTGTGTCCTTTGTGGACACATTATTGAGGATGTTAATCACATCTTTTTTAACTGCTCTATGGCAAGGTATACATGGTGTATGATTAGGGATGTATTCGGATGGGACCGAACCCCTACTTCGGTTGAAGATTTTTGGATTAATTGGCTTTCATGTAAACTCAAACTACCGCAAAAACTTGGTATCTTTTTCTTTGCAGGACTATCTTGAATGCTCTAGAGAAATAGAAATAAGATGGCAATAGAAAAGAAGTTCCCCGGTATGACTCATGCCTTAATATCTGGGATTTTAATATATTGCAGAAATGGACAGGGCTTTTGAAGGAGAAGGAAGTGAACCAGGTGGAAAGGATGTTAAGGTGCATTGCCACACAGTTGAAGCATAGTGGTGGCGGACCTTTAGAGCATATCACTGATGTAATAGAGCTTTAACTAGAAAGTGCGTGCGGCGTTGCCGCGCTTGCGTTGTTCTCCTCATTGCATGGTTCCTGTTTTGGTCTCATTGTTATGACAAGTTATATTGCAAAATTATAATCTGGTAAATGATAAATAGACACATTTTCAGCAGATCTAAAAGATTCCATACATAAATAACAAAATAGAAGAATCAGTTGAGTACAGATCTCATCAAAATGTGAAAGCTAGCATGACAATTTGCTAGAAATGCATACTATGGACAGCCAACATTGCTTAAAGAGAATGCATAATTCCCTCTGCGTCATTGTAATTTTCATCAATCCTGTACATGCTAGTAAGGCCCATATGTCAGTGACACAAGTGAACCCCACATGTTATTGAGGTTTAGTGCAATAATAGCTATACAGTTTTATCATGGTTAGTTCCAATCGCGATGAAGGACTTGTGAGATCAGGTTTAATATTTTTTCTTCTTTTTCAGTGACAGAAGGAAGAAAAAGAAAGATACAGAAAAGAAGAGGATTATGCTCAATTGTACCTACAGTAATGTTGGCCGTCGTTCCCTGGGCACCTGTTCTCAGTCTTTTTGCTGAGTGTTTGCCTGTGTGGTTATCTATATGAATCTTCATACAGTTTTAGGATTGAGCTTTGGAGCTATATACCGAGTGCACTTAGTTATAATATCTTTGTATTTCAGAGTATTTATAACATAAAGATGTACTCAGTCATTATTTAATATAATCCTTCTTTAATCTTTAAAAAAAAAAGTAGAAAATTTGATATAGACTACCAGGCTCAGTGATATTGAGTTGAGTGACAGGTGAAACCTCTATTTATACGATGTTCTAATTACATAACATATTCTTATATTGTAGGAGGAAAGAGTTGTATATAGCGCAATATAATTTTAAGTTCAACGTGTAATATGAAAACTTTAGGTGCTAGATCCGAGAGCTTTAATGTGAGAACGTGAGTGACTGCAGCAGTGAACAAACTGCCACCTAAACTACACTGATTTGTTTCACTTATGTATCAATATAAATTTATCGGTTCAGAGACTGAAGTGGGTGTTAAAGAATATAGTTCAACCCATTTTGGAGTGAATATTTAATTTTAGCTATAAAAAATCTAGCGATATCTATCCTGATAGTAACCATCTGCACTCGGTAAAAGATGAGAGAATTGGCAGTGCAGATTTGACAATAAAGCTGCCGAGGCAATTCAGGTACCCTAGTCCCAAAATGCAAGTAATAAGAAAATCAATAATCTTAGAGCCAAGCATTAATAGAACAGCAAAGCATGTAGCAGCGTATCGCAATTTTTTGTCTGTTATTTGCCTTACTCCTATTAGCATGCCAAAAGGAAAGCTAGAGCACCCGCGGCAGCCTTTCTTAATACATAGTAGGCCATGGTGGACAGTGATTTTCCATCATCTTGATACGTGTTCGTCCATCAGGTCATCATTCCCCAGGAGCTTCCTGTTCGCCTTGTTTGACACAATTTTTCAAACAGCTTGCGAACAGGTCTCCTCCGGCTAGGCGGCTAGCTCTACTCCCGTGCCACCTACCTGCGCCTAAAGCCGTCGGGCACTAAATTGGAAGGGGCGGCGCACCGGGCTCGGTTTGGCCGGCAGAACGCGACAGCTTGCATGTAA
Organism: Eleusine indica; assembly: GCA_030378355.1. Classification (NCBI taxonomy): domain Eukaryota; kingdom Viridiplantae; phylum Streptophyta; class Magnoliopsida; order Poales; family Poaceae; genus Eleusine; species Eleusine indica. Next base: position 60,527,286 of record CM059494.1, read on the forward strand.
TAGGCATCCTCGACGGTGGCTCAGCGCAGCCATCGGGTGGGGATCTCGGAGGCAAGGCCACTTCAGCACGGAGAAGGCAAGGAAGCTCGGATGCTGTGGAGGTACGCGACGCAGTGGGAGCTCGGCGGCGAGGTCCATGTGGAGGGCAGCGGCGTGGTTTGGAGCAGTAAGTTCGCCAGCACCAGCATGAGTCGTGGGGTGATGGTGGGACATTGGGAGCTTCAGAACGGGCCAACGTATCTGTGTGTGGTGCGCCGCCATCGATAGGTTTGAGCCAACATCGTAGGCATCTGGGAGCAATAGGCGATGGGGACAACCAATTCAGCTTATTTGTCTGCCGTCTCCACCTCCTCTCCTCAACCATGGATTTCGGTACCATCAACACTGATGGCTTTGGAATGCTGCCGACGATGCTCGGGCTTGCTGGGGTGGACGTTTTGAGCGTCGTGGAGTAGGGAACGGCGGCTACGGAGGCGTCGTTAGAGGCGGATAATGCGGCATGGCTGAGGGCATCGAGAGGCGGCGTGGGTGTATTTTTTTTTTTTCCTGACTGGAATCAGTGAAAAGGAAGATGCGGGGGAACGGTTCAGTGGGAGGACTTCATTTTAAGAATTGAATTTTCTAGAGTGATCTGGATGTAAATGTACATCTCACGATGGTGGAAGGACCGGGTTGCATTAGGACAATTTTCTAGAGGGGTCTAGATATAAAAACGTTCGTGGAAATCCAGTGACATATATTGCTCTGGGCGTTGATCGAGCGGTTGAAAATCTTTAGATGACGTGGCCTGGGTATTTTGCAAGAAAACACACACGTTTTAGAATATTAAGATTCCTATGTAGTTGGTTTGTCTTTGTGGATGACTCTGCAATGTAAACTGGTATACCCAGTAACTCAACCTTAATTGGGCTATCAATAAAGGCCGAGTAATTTCTTTGTTAAAAAAAAAGAGGATTAGTAAATTCTTGATGTTTCTCTGTTGTGTTGTCATTGATGATGTCGGTGTCGAGCGACGAAAACGGAATTCCCGAAACATCGTCAGGGGAGAGGCACACTTTTGGGCTCGATAGAAGGTTAGGCCCAACAACACGACAAAATGGGCTAGGTTTGTTTTAGGCCTGGTCCATTGCTTGTTTTTTATTCTTTTTCTTGCCAAAAGAATATCTATACCTTCCCCTCACAATATATACATATTTCCTATCTTTCAATCTACTGAAAGCTTTCAGTCGATGGTTTATTACTTAAGTTTTAAATTTTTTTATAAGATAATCTGTATAATAATTATAAATCATTGGATCTAGATCCGATGACTCAAATCGGTGATTGAAAGTTGCTCAAACTTTTAGTCACCTAAAAATTAGCAAGTCCCTAATTTAGATGTGCACATACCTTCCTCTCATTTTCTAAGAAGAATTTACATATGTCATTCATAAGTAAGAGAGAAAAATAATCCACACTAGTTGACTTCACAGGTATCTCATATCTGGTCAGAAACATTTAGGCTCAAAATCATGCCTTTCTACAAGTTTTACAATAAATACTGTTTGGAGCACATTGGCATTTGCCCAAGCTGATGTGGACAATCTGACAATCTTATGATTATGATTTGATGGCTCAGATATTAGATCTTGTGCATTGTAGCAATCTATCAAAACAGATAAGCAGTGATTTGACTCAAAATGTTTATATGTATGCCAATCTCATGAATTTTTATATATTAATGAGGAATGTGGATGATTGCTTGACAGTATGGTCACAGAGCTAATAAATATATTTAACCATTGAGAGATTTCAAGGTCTGTAAACTGTCCATTTCAGTACATCTCGCCGATCAAGGTGGTCCATGTTAGATGAGATTTTAGATTGCGGAGAAATAAATAATTTGCTCTAGAGTTCTTCAATTGATTTCAGTGTGAAATATAGTGCACAAGGAAGTAGCAAAATTAGTTTAAACTCGAGACAAATTTGTAGTTTCTAATGGTCAGATACAAAGAAAGCAACAGTCGAAGTGAATGAATAATGCTTCAACTCTTTAGTAGGTAGCACAGAGGGGGGGGGGGAGCCTCATACCGAGCTGGTGCTACAACCTAAGCAAACATCGTTAGAGAAGGTCACTGCGTGCCTCTAATCCATGGCAAGTCGTTGCCGAAGAGGTCAGTAACAAATACGAACCTAGAACTAAAGAAGACAAGCAATAGAAGAGGATAAATCAAGTTAGTAGCCTGAAACAATGAGGATCGAATCAAGGCAACGAATCATACGCGTACCACACAATCGCGGAGCAACCACGCCGCCGCAAATCGACACAAGACCTCTGCCTCTCTCTTTGTCCTGGAACCTCTGGGTAATTGTGGGCCCAAACCAGAAAATGATAGACTTTGCTGGAACTGGGTTTTGATTTGACTCGTTGCACTATATATGCTTGATAGCAGCACAGGCTAGTCAGGCCGGGTTCTGATCAAAAGAGCATGAAGTTTGATGTAATTGGAGGAAGTAAGAAAATAATAGTCAATCCAAGGTGAACACATGCCTCTATGCTCACCAAAATCACACTTTTCACTAAGCAACATCAACAGTATAAAAAAAGAAAGAGTAATCGACTAGTAAATATGCTAAGAGCTTATCCAATGATAGAGTTAGCTAAGAGTTAACAGATAGCTCTTATAGAGAATTGAGGAGGAGTGAGGTCCATGTTTAAGTTTCTTATTTTTCTTAGAGGCTGCTCCATGTTTAAGTTTCTCATTTTTTTAGAGGCTGCCTCTTGAGAAAGAGTTAGCTGTATTCTCTCTTTTATTTTTCTTCAATAAACAATTTTAAGAGGCAGCTAAAAAGCAAACGTTGGAGACGCTCTAAGTAATATTCATCCTCGTTTTCATTCATCCATAGATTATTTTTGGTTGTTTCCACAACAAACATGAGCATGTTACTTTCTTGTACTTCCATTGTTTCCCACATGTGTAGCAGAACTCATGGCCACACCTACAAGAAAGATGCAAGGCTATTATTGACACATCATGAAGAAGCCTATTTACTACAGCAAGCACAATGTTTTATCCGCGCATAACAAAAGAGATAGCAAGATCAAGAGAGCAAAGGACGAGAGGACTTACACGCAGGTCATATATGGTAGCAACCCGCTGCCAGTTCAATCACGTGCTTGCACCTGGTAGATCCTCGCGTTTTCTCGAGGAGCACGCGGACGCGGGTGCCTGCTCGATCTGGTTGTCGGAGCAGCTCACTGGCATCTCGCGCACTGTTGTCTCAAGGCCTGGCTGAGCTCTGTCATGGGCATCAAAGGTGAACACTTGGGGTAAGGGGCAGTAGATCCTTTGATCCTGGAGCGATCGTCTGCCGTTCTAGGACACGTTCCGACATTTGATCTGCACAGCTGCGGCGTCAGGAGGTTGTGCGAACCTTTGACGGTGAGCTTGGCCTTGCAACCGTCGTGTGGGCAGCCTGGGAGAGCTCCATGGAGGAGCTTAACTTTCACGTGCTGCTTCATGCAGGAGATGCAGAAGAGGTGCCCGCAGCCTTCCACCGCGTAGACTTTGGAGACGCCGGTCTCTTCCAAGCAGATGCCGCAGGTCTCCGTGCTTTCCTCCCTTTTGTTGAAGATCTGCTCGTACATGTAGCCTCTCGATAGCACCGTCACCAAGCGGACCTCGGATTGAGGGACAAGCGTGACCGGCTTCCGCACACGGAGCACCACCACCCCCTGCGGCGCGCACAAGACCGCCATCAGTACCGCAGCGCCGGGGTCCCACTCACGCGGGCCCACCAGCCCACCATCTCCTTGCTCAGCATGCCCCTCGAAGAAGACGCTGAAGCATTCGCCGTCATCTGCCCGTGGGAGACTTCCATGGCCTTGGCGAGTTCTTGGAGGTGGAAGGCGAGGTCCTCGTCATCCACAGTTTCCACGATTGAGTTGAAGGTGTTTATGCGAGTACCGCGGTGACTAAGGCGTCAGTAGGTTTATTTGGTTGGGATCAGACTTGTTAATTCCGCACCTAATCTATCGCATGTAGTGTGTGTATCCTACCCGATAATATCCTGCTCTAGAGTCCCTAAACCTAGTCCCCACATCATCAACCCACATCACAAAATCCTCTTAACCAGTGTCTATATATGCGACGCCTAAGCTTATTATGCACGTCACATTTTAAATATGCCAGACGGCTCTTTATGTTTCATCAGATTATTCATCTATCCTGAAACAGAGTGCAGTACTCTCAAAAAAATCTTTCGTGACAAGACATTCTTGGACAAAGAAGAGTTCTACTGGGGTTAACATAACCGAAGTTAACCGGATAACCGGTAAATCTGTCTGACTAACTGGTGAAACTGGTGTTACTCAAAAATTGATAAATTTAAAATTTTAAAAATATGTATTTGAAATCTATCAACAAAACCGGTAAATTCGAGCGATTAACCGGAATAACCGGCCGGTTAGCCAGTTTTCGACCAATGGTCACTAGAATTGAATTTTGCATGGTTAACCGGCCAGTTATTCCAGTTTCTTGGTTAACCGGTCCTGACCAGTTACACCAGTCAATTTGGTTATGTTAACCCTGGTTTCGACCTTATCCAGGATAAGAACATGACAAGTAGCATATTGATATTTTTTAGATAATCGCGATGTTTCTTATTACAACCTGAGCAGAACATCTATCTGCCACAATAAAAAGGAATAAAACAATGACCACAACAGTTTGAATGATAAGATATCATAAGTAAATACAATTGCTAAATCTTCACTCATGATCGATAAAAATTTTCATGGCCACCGTCTCAGGCTTACGAGAGGCATCCTTTATTTTGTCCTTGTCCTTCTCATACTTCTACAACTAAGCCCAGAAGCGGATCAGATACAATAGGTTCCCCCGTAAAGTACCTGCATAAATGATTTAAGATATTTTATAAAAAACAATATTATTCCTACTAAATCATATAGTTCAACACGTAGCAGAAGCTCTCACTAGTAGTTATTGTTTAATTTTCTCTCTATTTTTTTAAGCCAGTCACCAAACATGTGGTTTATGCTTTGACAGTTCAAAACCAACAAATTTGCACTAGACTCCAAATGAACCAGCATATTCGCACAATTAAAGAATAGATGATGGATAGTCTCATCTTCAAGACAAAAACAACACTTTTTACTACCATTCCAATTCCTCTTTACCAAATTAGTCCCTATTGAAATCGCCCCTTTATATAAGTACAACATGATTTTTTTTGAAGTGACATTTTCAGCTTCCATAATATAGACATATAATATTCCTCTTCACAATCCAACTATTAATTATTGCAAGGTACATTGAGTGCACCAAAAATTGACACTGATGTTGATTCCATCTAAACACATCATGGTTGTTGTTTAATCAGATATACACAATTTTCAACACCAATTATTCCACAATATAAGATTATCATCGTCTAGTGATCTATAAAAATATACAGTAAGTGGTACAATACTGGAAATAGAAGCAACAATGATATCACTCCTCTTCCTAACAATAATATAGAGATGGATATTGTTGTTTAAAAGAGGAATTATCAATCCATTTATCATCTTAAAATCAAATTTGTTTTTCATTATTTAATTGGAAAGAGCCGTATCTACGGAAGGAATCATTTACTTTCATAAGCCCCGGCCCGACCAAAAATGAGAATCACTTGGTTCCCTCATGACCTTCCCAAGTGGCATACAGTTATATAGATGAATGAGATATATTGACACTATATCATCATGCTAAGAAAAGAGAATGAGAATGTAGCGTTGTAGGTTTCGCTGGCAGACCTAGGGCACCCAGTGGCGGCGCGCTGGTGGTGGTGGACGTGCGGATCCTTGCCGCCGGTTACCTCCTCCGTGTAGGATCACGACTAGTGTAGGTGCTCCTGTGCATGAGCATTGGTCCCATTCTTTTCCACATCTGTAACAGAACCTTTCGCCACACCTACAATGTATAGGAGCACGATTAAGTTGGAAGAAAGATTAACATATACAAAACTTTGATTGTTACTACTCATTACTCTAGATCAACAATGACTATATTTCTTTTTGCCATCAATTATAATGTTGATATCTTTAGATTCGTATTGCCAAATGCTTACTTGACTACAACTGTGTATCACAAAATAAATGAAGTAATAGTGTAATTATATTTTTCAAAGGATTGTCCTGTGAAATGAAATACACCTACCATTTCTAAAGGGGAGTATCACGTGAAAGATACCTTGACACTAACATTAATTATAATCCCATAATAACAAGCAAGAAGATAGATATACGTATAGTGAAATGAAGAGCTAGGAGGACTTACATGCAGGTCATCTGGTTGCAACCCGAGACCCGTTCGATCATGTGCTTGCACCTGGTACACTGGCGCCAAAACCGCCGCTGCGCAAGCTTCTCAAACTGAAGCTTTGCATCATCCAGATGCAGACGAGCACACTGGAGCTGGTAGTTGGTGCAGTTCAGCCTGGCATGCCACGGGGCCCGGCAGCTGACGCAGAACGCGCCTCCGCATCTCACGCACTGCTTCCTCAGCGTCGTTGCGTCGTCTCCCCAACTGTACAGCCCCCGGCGGCCCCTCTCGGCGGCGGCCTTGCTGTTGGCGGCGTTAAGTTCTGCCATGGACATTAGCACCGAGCACTTCGGGTAAGGGCAGTAGACCCGTTCGCCGGGAGGGATCTGCCCTTCCCTGACACGTTCCGCCATGATCTGCTGCAGCTCCGGCGGCATCAAGCTGCGCGAGCCCTCGACGGTGAGCTTGGTGCCGCAGCCTAGCCGCGGGCATGCCGGGAGCGCCCCGTCGAGCAGCTTGCGCCTCACGTGCCGCTCCATGCAGGAGACGCAGAAGCGGTGCGCGCAGGCTTCGACCTCGTGTCTTCCAGGCAGATGGCGCAGGTCTCCGTCGTTACTGCATCCTCCTCATGACTGGTATCTTCGGCGATCTGATGCAAGTCGTCTATGTGATCACCATGAGTCATGGCTGGTCTCCCACGGGCGACGGCCTTGTTGCATAGCTGGAAAAGATAGATCAGGAACAGCTCGAACATCCGCCGCAGGAAAGAAACCTGAGCGATCATGACCGCAATCTTCATTTCCCACGACGTGAGCAAGCGCCTCCAAAGGTAACAGAAGAAGCCAAGAAAGCTGGCTGGGGTTGTACCGCAACCGAGCAGGGCGGTGGTGATTTCTACAGGATTTTAAAAGTTTTTAAAAGGAGGAAGGTTCAAACTGACATGCAACAATATATATACAGGGAATCCGTGGCGATCTTGACTGCGATAGTGCGTACGGGTCGGTATGGAAGGCAGAAAATCGAGTTTTGGGTACGTGTACATCTGTATATTTTGCTGTTGTCGCATTGGAGGCTCACTATGGAAACATCAAGTTTGCCGTGTTCGCACTTACACGACAAAAGCCTAAATACTTACGACAAAGTTTTTGCCGTGGATTACATACGACAAAGCGCACACGATAAAATATCCGTCGGTAAAGCCGGCTTTGTGTGCTTTCTATCAGACACACAAAGACTTTGCCGTGTGCTTTCTATCGGGTAAATGGCAAAGACTTTGCCGTGTGTCAAAAATACACCCGGTAAAGCCGATAAAATATAAATCGTATAAAACCTAAAAAATAGCAAAAAAAAAAAATTGATGTCCAAGAATCCCGGCCTGCCCGTCCTTGTTTCAAGCCACAAGTCACAAGTCACGGTGTTTTTTCGCGCGCTACGTGCAAAGTTTGCCCGTCAAGAATCGAACTTGCAACCTCACCTTCATGTGTAGCCTCTCCTACCACTGCACCACACACATAATTATGACTATAACCCCTGTTTACTTTTTTTATAGTTTACCTCGGGCACTCGACAAAGAGCGTGTTTGCTGAGTACAAAATATAATGCACTCGACAAACATTTACTTTGCCGTGTGCATTATATTTTGCACTCGGCAAACATTTTCTTTCATAATTCAAATGTGCTTTTCATTGACAAAATTAATTTAAATTAAAAAGTATTAAGCTACAAAATTATATAACTTATGAAGATCTATAACTTCTATTTTGGTGATTTGTTCATTCGACAAAGTGGTAGTAACATTGTTCACGAGTCTTATATGTCTCACTAAATATTTCATGAAACTATATGAGAGTATTAGATTTTATGAACAATATTATAGATCAAATTGAGTAATAAAAAATGATTAAAATAAAAGTTGTAGGTATTTAAAAATTAAACAACTTTGTAGTTCAAAAAAATTTGATTTAAATTAATTTACGGTTTTAAAATATAATTTAAATTTATCTTTGCCGTGTATCAAGAAAACACGCGGCGAATAGCATGTTTGTCGTGTGCCAAAAAAAAAACACGGCAAACAACCACCTTTACCGTGTGTCAACTTTTTTTACACACGGAAGATTTTGCGGTGTATTTTAATTTAACACACGGTAAACACACACATTTGTCGTGTGCCCGAAATAAAATACATGGCAAAGTTTCGGACACACGACAAAGATTGATTTTCCCGTAGTGGCTACGAATCCGGAGATGGTTTTCTTGTATATTCTGTCCTTACGTGTTGATCTCATATAAAAGGTCACTAATAAAAAATTCGAGTATCAACTTATTCGAAACGCAGTTATTTTATAGGAATCATATAAAAATTTCATAAGAGATTTCAAGATTGCTGAGAAAGAATTTCCACTATTCAAAAAGGCCTACGTTTTTTTATAGCAGGTCATGATTTGATGGCTTAGATCTTAGAAGAAGCGATTAGACTTATAAAATGATTAAATCTATGTACGCAACTTATGATTTTGACATATTGGTGAGAGCATGTTATATGGGACTGTCTATTTGTCATCATGTTTTTTTTTCTACCACAACCATTCGAATTTGGGACCCGCATATATGATATCAAAGGCCAAGATGCTACCAGGAAAAAGGCCGTGAAACCTCTGGCTTCCGGTTCCGGCCGGCAACTTCTATTGGGCTGGCTGGTCATGTTAACCAGCTAAGGCCTGAACAGAAACCTGTTTGCAATGCACTAGCTGCTCCATACAACAAACATATTGGTTTTCTTTTGGGCTTACCGTATTTGAGCCCTGTTCTCACAGACTGGACCAAAAGTACAATACAAACACTATTACAGTATTTGGGTCGTTGCATATTAAAACATAACAAAAAACAAGAAGAAAAAGTACCCATGCTCCTCTATCAATGGAAGAAAGTAGCAGCAATGGACTTGAGCAAACATCAAAAACCATATTTCTGGATTACATCTACTTGACGGGAGTAAGAAATTCAATTACTCTCTAGAGAAGTACAAAACTAACAACTGAAATTGTGATAACAACATTATTGTGCTGATAAAAAAACGAATACATGTGAGCCGTGATAATAAAAACACATTCAAGTGCTAGAATATAAAAGGGAAAACTACTGTCATACCATTAAGTACTGAGAGGTTTGCTCCCGTAGGACTATTTTTTTTGTTGAATTTCTCTTTTAGCACTGGATTTTAACATATCTTCTTAGTCTAGCACTGCACCATTAGATTCATAACTAATAGTCAACCTATCAATCAAGGTGTACATATATGCTCACAGAAACCATACCCTAGCTATTGTCCATAAATTTCAGTAGCGGATGCCTAGGAGCTCCGCTTTTCACTTGCGGACCCTGAAATGCCCGCAATTGATCCGTCGTAGCCTTTTGTCACTATAAATACTTTGTAGTGGTGGGCCACCATAAAAAATGGTCCATACTCACATAAATCCAATTTGCCAACATTGAGGGCATTTGCCAGACACCTCAAAACCAAATGAAGGGCTCACTGAGGATGTGCCACAACATCGGCCGACGCTGAATTTTGATTATTTATTTATAATAATTAATTAAAAATACTGTAATTTTAAAAGTGGTAATTACGTGGAGTATTTTTAAATTTGGGAAGGACGTCAAGAAAAAGAGTGTCCAGGTATGGACGTTGTTGTCGGCGTCGTACTTCTCTGGATGCTACTCGCAATAACATCCGTTTTTCAGTCCATTCGAACCAGTTCGCAAGTCAAAAGCAGGAATTATCACTCTTAGACTAACTGCACTTGTGATCCTCTAAATTCATTCTTTAAAAAAATATTATGTCATAGTCAGCAAGATTTTTTTCTCTATATTAACTTTTTTCACACCTATCATCCTCTATCCTATTATCTATAATAACTAATATTTATCATTATATTCAACCATCTTCACCTACTCTATATTTTATACTTACTTTTTTTTTCTCTCTCCTTCTCTCTCCTCTTCCGTCTCATGAAGCAGCTGAATGTGGGCATGCGGGCCCTGCACCACGTTGGAGGATAGCGCACCACCGCTGGAACGCTGGAAATACCGCATGGACGGAAGAACGCTTCGGTACCGTGCGATTTCCAATACCCCGCTGCAGGTGTTTTTACGCCATAGCAGTACTGGAGTGCCGGGTCACGGTGCAGACCGTCTCAGTCGATCTTTCCTTGGCTGGCCCATGGATGCAGTGGACGCCGCTGTCCCAATACTTAATGCCGCTGCTCGCCCTTCCTGCCGTTCTTCCTGTGCTGGACTGCTGGTGCCAAGCAAAGAGGGCCACTCCCCATCGACCTTGGCATACACCCGTACACCCAACTCTTAACCTTTCTTCAATAATACAACACTACATGCTCATGTAAGCCACACTTGGCTTGATTCATCTCTCTAGCGTGTTGCAAGCTTGTGTTTATGTAGGAAAGTTTAATCTCTTGCTATCATCACCAGCTCACTACCATCAGGAACAAAATCACCGGTGGTCCCTATGGAAATTTCAGCACTTTGGATCAATTTGATTGTTAACTATACCGATTGCGTTTTGGGCCACTGCAAACAGCTGGTACCAATTTTTGTGTGAATTTGATCCATTCAGTCAAAGAACTAATAAAGCCGATACCATTTTTTTATGGATATGGTCTTTCGACAAAACACACGGCTTAAGATGCACAACCCCACTTTCAGCGGCATTAAGTATTGGGACGAGATTGCTATTCCTGCAATGCGTAGTGCTGTGTAATTTGACTTTGTCGGGTGAAGCTTATTGAACTGCGGATAAGGTTGTTCGCACTTGTCATCCTATAAATTCATCATCTATTTGTCCTGGTCATCAAGATTTCTTCCTCTATATCTTTTTTTCTCACACCCGTCATACTCTATATGTCATCCTCTATACCAACTACCTTCCGTGGGGCTCACACGTCAGCCTCTCTCCTCCCTTTTTCTCTCCACTCTCTCTCTCTCTCTCTCTCTCTCTCTCTCTCTTTCCTTCCCAATCTCTATCTCTTTTCTCTTCCTCTACCTCTCTCCCCAGCGCCAAGCTCCCCGACTCTCTCTTCCTCTGCCTCTCTCCCCAGCGCTAAGCTCTCGGCCCGCCTCCCCCGTACGCGCCGCCGCCGCCATAGGGGCCCGCCTCCGTCGCGCCCCTCCTCCTCCTCCCGCTGCTGCTGCTCGGCGAGGCGGGCGGCGGCGAGTTCGAAGCGAGGCGGGCAGCGGCGCTCGATCTGGGCCTCTCCTCCCCTCCGTCGGCCCGTGCCTCGCCCGATCGCCCCCGGTCTCCTCCGCCCGTCGCGCTCGTCCCGACGCCGCCCCAACGCAGATCTGGCGCCCCCGCCCGCCGTCGACGGCTTCGAAGGTCGGGGCTGGCTCAACAAGGGCCAAGGGGAGCAGGAGGGGGTGAGAACTCTGAGCTGCGGGGGCGGCGGCGGCGGCCCGGATTTGGCACTGCCCTCCTCCTCCTTCGTCGGCGCAAGCGCCACAACTTCCCTACACCTCCCCCCTTCCTCCGTCGAGCGGCGGCGGCCCAGATCGAGCTCGTGCTCTGGCACCGCCCCTCCCCAGCAGCAGCTTCTGGTGGTTGGGCTGTGTGGGCCCCGTGCCACGTCCGCGCGTAGCGTACGCACGCTACGTCCGCTAGATTTGGCGTGCGGGAGCTCTTCTGCTTCGGTAGCGTAGTCTTTAGAGGAAATCGGTGCAGGCATTTTTATGGTAAAGTGATACTGGAGGACGGCATAGCGTCCCCCGGTGCGGACAGCCTAAGACTGTTGATGACTGGCCGCAGACGACAGCCTTTACATTGGAGAGTGCACGCAGTCATACAATGGTGTATCCTCCAATGGTAGCGAGAGCCACCTTGTGGATGAAGCCTCCGGTGGGAGCACTGAGGTCACGGATGCAGACGCCTTTCCCAGTGGACGTGGATATGTGGAGTTCGAACACACGACACTTGTACGCCATGAATCAGATGACTCGTAGCATGACGTCGAGAGGAACAGCATCCAGAGGCAGACGCTTTCCTTCACGTCCAGATTTGGTCGCTACAGCACATAGCGTCCTTCCTAGTTTTTAAAATTGGGAAGGATGCTCATGTCCACAGCGTGTCCAGGTCTGGACATTGAGCAAAACAACGTCCAACCGTGGCGTCCCGGCCACCCCGACGCTCCTGTTCCTCGAGGAAAAAGAAAAGATGTCACATGTCTTCATTTCCACAATATGCCGGCGGGTAGATACATCTCAGTCGCAACATTTAGATTGTTAGAGCATCTACAGCAGATTACTCAAATTGAATATCTATACCTAAAAACCACCAAAACATCTAAAAAACAGCTTCAACAACTTACCTAAACCAGTACCTCTATCTAAATTTTTTTTAAATCGGACCTAAATTTCTCAATCGGAGATCCAAATATCGGTTTCCATCGAGCGACGACCTAAACTTTCCTTCCACACACGGGAACGCCCAACTACCAGAATCGGAACCTTACACCGCCGACCAAACCCTGTCGACACCCGCCGAATCCCGATGGCGAGGAGGCAGCGCTGCGGTGCGAGGTTGCCCCTCCGTCTTCCGTCCCCGCCGCTCAAGAACACCCTGCTGTTGAGGGCGAGGGGGCGGAGACAGAGGTGGCGCTAAGGGTGAGCTTGAGGACGCGGGCAAAAGGGCGAGCGAGTAGGAGATGGCGGCGGCCATGGGCGATGAGCGAGAGCGAAGCTGGGCAACGAAGGCGTTGCGTGTGGAGCAGTTGGTCACTGTGGGTGGATTTGGATAAGGCTAGATATTTTGCAAAGAAGCCCCCATCAAATGTTGTAATTATTCTAACCTTTTATGCGTCTTGAGATATTTATGACATAGCCCTTGTATTTAAGAGTATTTTTAGATAGTTTATAGGTTTTTGATTTTAGGTAATCTGCTGGAGAGGAAGACAAAATGAATAGCTTTATCTTCTCTCTCCTATACCTAATTTAATTTTAGATAAGCTGCTAGAGATGCTTTTAACAAGCCATCGTTGGCCACATGGCTTTTGACATGATGCTAATATATAATGTGCCACTTCCTCTCTTGGGAGGTTGTTGCTCTTCTTACAACATGTCACCGTCGGCGTAACTGTATATGCTGAAGCTATGAGCCTTAACGTCCTTTAAAATTATCTTCATGTAATCATTATTATTAAAATTCTGGATAAATTAATTATGAAATACAAAAAAATCAGTCCAATATGCTAGCCGCCGTGCAACCTGATTTGATTCACTGAGATGTAAGCCGGTAACATAAACCGTCACATTTGTGGTGATAGCTACAATATTATTGTGCTAATGAAAAAATGAATTGTATGTGAGCCATGATAATAAACACACATAATAACTCAGAAAATGACACAATAATATACTAAAATGGGTGTGTAAAATGGATGTGAGTATAATTTTAAAAGAAGAAATCGCATCCAGCAGAAAAAAATATATATTCAAATATGCACAACCAACAACACATGACGACCAAAATCAAAATATGTAACAACAAGAAAATAACAACCAATATGTTTCAAGATTCGTCACCACGCTTCCAAGATTAGTCATCACATTCAAGATTAATCAAAGATGTGATAATTTTTGTATTTTAAGTCTACAGAAGTTTCAGTTAATTCTACAGAGGAGAAACCTAACTTTGACAAATAGAGCATAGATAAGTGGAGTCCAACTTCGAACAAAGCAAATACAAAAACAGACCAAACTACTAATGGGCTCAAGACAAAAGCATAACGCTGTAATGGCACACCTTGTGGATGAAAGTTTGGTTGATTCGAAGACAAAAAGTCATGCAACATGTAAATAGTTGTTCGTAAATATATTTTTCTAGACTTAATAAGTATATTTAGTCATAACTAAGAGCAACTCCAACCCTTCTCCTTTCTTATCACCTAAACACAAAAATCTGTCATAGAAGAAATGGAGATGGAAAAAACTTTTTTATTAATTTCTCTTTCTCATCCTCTTGGTTAGGTGATCACCTAAATTCAATCCACCATCCCCTCTATAGAGGGGATCACCCATCCATCACCTAAACGGTGGACCATACCCTTTTAGGTGATGGAATAGGTAAACTGTTACAACACCATCACCTATAATTCAGAAAGTGGGTTGAAGGGATCTCTTTTAACCTCTTTTAGATGGTGAGATTAAAGGGGAAGAGTTGGAGTTGTTCTAATCGTCAAAGTGTCAAACCAAGATGGGCATATGCCCCATGCTCACAGAAATCATACTTCACCTTTTTTATATATACATACTAATTGCTAAGCATCATCCTCGTCTACATTATTCATATAGGGATTATATTGTGTTCATCCCACAACAAACATGAGCATGTTGCTTTCTTGTCCTTCCATTCTTTTCCACATGTATAGCAGAATTCATAGCCACACCTACAAGAAAGAATCAAAGATTATTATTAGGCGAAATTGCCCTCTAAGCATTCCAAAGCCCGTTTACTAGATACAGGAGCCTATTAGCATCCGTCACAATGCGGTTCACGTCGTATAAATGGTCGTCGGTAGCTCTTCTACGTATATTGTTTAGAGAGAGAGAGAGAGAGAGAGAGAGAGAGAGAGAGAGAGAGAGAGAGAGAGAGAGAGAGAGAGAGAGAGAGAGAGAGTTCAAGAGGGATGACGAGAGGAGGACTTACACGCACGTCATATGGTAGCAACCCGTTTCCAGTTCGATCACGTGCGTGCACCTGGCACACTGGCGCCACGACCGCCGCTGCGCGAACATCTCAAACTGGATCTTTTCATCGTTGAGGCGAGCACGCCGGAGCCGGTCGCCGATACAACTCATCCCGTCATGCCACGGGACCCTGCACCTGACGCAGAACGCACCCCCGCACCTCACACACTGCTTCCTCAGCAGCGCCGCGTCGTCTCCGCCGAGGCTGTAATACGGCTCGCGCCCCATCATGGCGGCCTCGACGCCGAGTTGGTCTTCTCCCATGGACATGAGGGCGGAGCACTTCGGGTCAGGGCAGTAGACCCGTTTCCCGGCAGGGATCCTCCCTTCCCTGACGCGCTCGGCCATGATCCGCCGCAGCTCCGGCGACATCAGGCCGCGCGAGCCGCCGACGGTGAGCTGTGTGGCGCAGCCTTGCTGCGGGCAGCACGGGAGCGTCCCGTCGAGCAGCTTGCGTTTCACGTGCTCCTTCATGCAGGAGACGCAGAAGCGGTGCTCGCAGCGCTCCACCGCGTGGATGTTGGAGGCGGCCGTGTCTTCCAGGCAGATGCTGCAGGTTTCCGTCGACGTTCTCTCCTCGTCGCTCGTGGCAGTGGATAATTCGATGATGTGATGCGCGTCGTCGTCGTCGTCTGTCGTCGCTAGTTTTGTCACGCAGCCGACGATCTTGCATCGCCGGAGAAGCGCGGTCAGGAACCGCACGAACGTCCGCCACAGGGAAGAAACCTGGTCGATTATGTCGGCGATCATCGTGATTCTCACAAGTAACTCACCAACAGGGGGGGGGGGGGGCGATAGAGAAGAAAGGTCGCCTTCCGTTGTGCAGGGAGCCACCGGCTAGGCTGGTGGCAGGTTTGTACAGGATCATTGTAAACAAGGGGGAACATCCAAACTATCTAGTTCGACGTGCGTGCAACAATACAAGGAATCGTTTGTCGGCCTTGAACTCTACGTGTACTCGGGTTCGGAGAGGCTGCAGAATCAACGGGACGGAGATCTAGTGCAGTCGTAGTAACGACTGCAACTTAAGGACTGCACGTAACAGCAGCCGTCGGATTTTGGGTTGAAAGGTATAGATCAAATGCTACAGTAAATCCATGAACAGTGTAGCTGTACCGTTTTCTGCTACAACATTTTTCACACAGTACATGAATGCATCTTGTTCTTTGGTTTTAGATTTGATGGATGCAACTGGGACTGCTTAAGTTGCAGTCGCAGTTATAACTGCACTGGAACCAAGTCCAGTTTAAGTATGCTGGTCCTGAATTATATTTGAATTGGAGGAAGGCCTTCTCCTTTTCGGAATTTTCTTGAACTTGTATTGGGAGCCCATCTATTCCGTGTGCGTTGATCTCATAAATAAAAGTCGCTAACCAGAAATGAGAAATCCGGATACTACTAGAAAGCTGTACACATACATATGCACAAACGGTGACATCTATAACAACTGCTTAAAAAACCTGATCAGTGATCACGGGCCTGGTTTTACCAAGATTCAATGGCCTTAAGCTCTTTGGACCTCTAAAATTATAGATTTTTTAACAAACGAAAACAGACCACAAAAAATTTGCCGCCACGGCTGAGCAGAGGCGGCCCACGCTGCAGCAGCTCTGCTCACTTCCGCGCCACCAGCACCGGCCTCGTCTCGTCTTATCACCCACCACCGGCCGCCGGGACCACACAAAATGGCCGCGGCGGCGGGCGCGGCATCGTCCCTCCTCGCCTCCCCGTCTCCGCGCCGCCTCCCCTTTCCTCTCGCCGCCGCACCCAAGACCGTCGCGCTATCGGCGCCGCGCCGCCTGCCGTGCCTGCTCGCGTCGTCCACTCCCGGCCCGCCTCCTCCGCCCGAGGAGACCGAGAAACCGGACCCCATCAAGCTCGCCTTCGCCCGCGCCGCCGCATACAAGAAGGAGCGGGACAGCCCGGCGCCGGCCCCGCCGCCGCCGCCGCCTCCCGCGGAGGGGTCAGGCAGCAAGGAGGCTTTCGCGAGGGCGTTGGAGTATAAGAATGGGAATGGGGACCGACCGGGCGCTGCCAGTGGTGATTCCGGGCTGCTTGGAGGATCGCCGGATTTCGGTCAGTCGTGGTGAATTGCTTTTTTTTTTTTAAGAACAAGTAGTTCATTCCCTCGTGAGATTAGATATTAATACGTTGAGGAAACCTGGTCACTAGTTGGACAGATGGATAGTTCGATATACCTGAAATTGTTTGCGAAAGCCTTTAAGATGATTGTGCAACATGCCAACATGCTGCTGGCTGCTGCTGCATGATCTGATGAATCGGGGCAATGGTTAAGAAAGCGGAAAAACTAAGCGAGGGATGAAGTACCGCCTAGCGCTTAAGTGGTCCTAGACGGTTCTAAGCGGTCCTAGGCGTTTGTATTCTCAGCAGAAAAATATAAAAATATGTCAAAATAATAAAAACATCACATAATCATTGGACAAATAGAGGGGAAACGCTTTTTTAACAGATTAGTTAAAAGTGAAGCGGTGGAGCTCCGCCTAGCCCTTAAGCGGTCTAGGCGGCCACTTTTTTAAACACTGAATTATCAGGGACACGAAATTCTGTATGAGAGAGATTGAGAATATGACCATTTGATTATTGAATCGTTAAGGTTTTTTACGCACGAGTAGATGTGGCCAATGACTTTTCTTTCTGGGGGAACTGGGTATCTAACTATCTATTATAGATCTTGCTGATGAAAATGTGAGGTAATACATGCGTAAATAGTCAAATGTTTGAATGTGCTGTCATATCTTGTTGCTGATGACCACCCAGAAATTTCTTTAAGCATTACCTCAAAAAAAAAAAATCTTTAAGCATCACAAAGCTATTTGATTTCTTTCATTACTGCCATATATATTTACCTGCGTTGTACATGATGCTTGTTTTATTTTTAGGTCAAAACGTCTTATTTAGTCAGGATGACACATTTGCCAAAGTTGCTAATAACAAAGCAGGGTATGAGTATGACGAGACTGATTTTTTGGGCCTTGATTTCTTCGAGAAAAAAAGTTATAAAGGTGCACCACCTGGCCTGGTTCCGGTTATTGAGCCTTTATCAGATGATGATTTTCCTGTGGTGGAGATAATAATTGGAGACACTAGCAAATTTGAGAAGTCTCCTCGCTCAACGGAAGCTCAACCGGCAGATGACAATGAGTCAAAGAAGTTTTCACGTCCAACAACCAATGAACCAAATGAAGATGACAAGGTTGAAAAAGCACCTCCTTCAACTGTTGCTGAACCAGACGAAAGTGATGATGAAGAAATTTATAACCCTACAGTCAGATCATGGGGGATGTTCCCACGGCCACAAAATATTTCAAAGGCGGTAAGATGTAGTCTTATTATCTCACAAGCTATATTCTTTATGCTTCCATATATAGAAACTTCCTAGTTATTATGTTGAATTGTGATCGTATAATGAAAAAAAAACATAAATGCTTTGCAACACATGTATGTCATTTACTAGTTACTACCACAATATACTACGAACTTTGTCTGGAGAAAGTTATTAGCCGTTTGATAAAGATCAGTGGTTTTTCTCCCCTTGAATGTGCTATGACTACTTAAGTTTCTTTATCTACGACATAACAAAGGTGATGATGGTCATATTATGAATCTTTTTCTTTTTTTGCTGAAATGGTATTTTGACACCTTCGATTCATCAAAAGTTGCATGTGCCCATTGGACATATCTGGATGCATTTTATTAGTTCTATTTGCAACAGTCTATAGTCCATCCTGTTGCAACTTTCTGCTATATTCTATTAGAATTGTCTCTTTGAATCCCCTTAATAGGTGTAATACTTAAATACACAACTAGACAATTCTGTGGCACCACCGCACCAGGCTACCCGAACGAAGTTCGGACCATATGTTTGTTCTTGTACGAAATTATGTATCACAAAAGAAAGAAAGAAAATAAGTAATTTGAACAATCAATGTCCTTTTGTGTCCTTAATTGTATCATTTTGTGTGTCCAATACACACTTCATCATCCACTGTTCAAGAGCAGAACATATGTGTAGTCTGCTAGACTTGTGTGACATAATGACATGGATAGTCAGTCTTTCCGAGATTGTCAAGCAATGTTATACCAATATAATGGAGCCAGACACTCAGCATAACTTCCGCATTCCACTATCAAATCAGGCAGCACAGGAACTGCAGATCCTCAATCAGATTATCACTGAAACTCAGCACAACCAACTTCAGAAGGATAAATGGTCTTATATTTGGGGGACTGACACATACACATCAAGCGAAGTATTATGAACTGAACTTACAATCATAAACTCTCCAATGCCTTTCAAATGGTTATGAAAGACAAAAAGTTACAAAGAAGCTCAAAATATTCTTATGGCTTATGTTCAAAGACAGGTCAAACTCCAAGTATCTATTGTGAAGGAAGAAATACAAGATTGAAGGAGAGTATTACAATTGTGTCCTGTGCACCTCAAACATAGAAAAGTTCACCTATCAACTATTCTTCCAGCGCCCTTTCAGTACAACTTGCTGGAATTTTCTAGGTATCCAATGGGATCACATGTTATACTTCTTTGACACCATTCTAAAAGCAATGATGTAGTGCCAACATGAATTCTTCATGGAGATTTTTGCCATTGCTTCTTGAGAAATTTGGGAACAAAGAAACCTGAAATTATTCAGATCAGTCACACTATCCTTCCAATCCCAAGCAAGTTGGGGTAGGATGTACATACTTCATGTACAAAAAAAAAAGACAGTACAAAACTGGATAGATTCTTTTAGTTGATGTTTAGGCCTCATTTACAACACTCTCCCGTACAGCCTCTCTTGTACACTCTTTTGGTCCATTTCATGGATCTCTAGCTCCTGCTTCTTACTAGGTTGCTTCTTTCTGCTGTTCTTCCTTTGGACATCTGGTCCCTTATAGCTTTGGTTGTTCTTGTTTTCTTATATATATAATAGATAACCACAGTATGAGCTTCCGCTACTGTATTTCCCTCAAAACAAATGTTATACCAATCACTTCTACAATGTTTTTCCTTTCTATGGAACTTTGGTCTTGTTTTCTTGCTTCACAAAAATATTACTTTGTTTATGTTTTCTTTCGATTTTGTAGGCTAATACATGTTTGTAAATTGCTACCATTCTATTTGGGGTATCTGCCCTTATTTCCTGATGAGGCTGGATCACTGTGTAACGTGCTTATGTTATTGTTATGCTTGCCCATATCTGAACTTTCGTTTATACTATCTTTCCTTTTAGTATGGCGGTGGAAGAAATATACGCCTTGGTGGAGAAACTCTTAGTGCTGAAGAAAAAGCAGCCAAGGATAAGCGAACCAGGGAACTAATAGCTGCATATAGGAATAGACAAAACATGGTGATCGATGCAAAGACAAAGGAAGAGTGCATCGAGGTACTGATTTAAGCACTCCTTTTGAGCTAGCCACTCCAGTGATTATGTATATATACTCTCAGTTAATTCACCTGATATCTTGACTTATTTATGATTCAATAAAATTTGATCCTATTTGATTTTATTTTTAAACCTAAGGTCAGGTTTTGAAGCTGTTTGCCAGCATAGCATGATGTTGTCTCTTGAATAAATGAAATGTACTATATTGACCTTTATTCATAGCATAATTTTTGAAGCTGTTTGCTAGCATAGCATAATTTTCACTAACACTTTTATTCTGTTCATTTGAACGTTGTTATCCTTCTCTGTATCTTTTACTTTTGTAACACCGTGGACCTTTTCAGTTTGATTACTTTCGATACATATGGTTATGGAATGCAAATATGTAATTTGTAAAATTTAAATGCTGAAGGCCTTGAGGGAAGGTGATGAGCTGATGAATATTGGAAGGCTTAAACAAGCATTGCCTTATTATGAAAAAGTGATGAACGCTGTTGACTTTAAGGTATGACTGATATTATGCTGAGAAAAAGTACCAAATGAAACGGCCAGATACATTATCTGGTTCTATCATTAGTGAACTGTTGGTTCCTGGTGAGAAATTTTTACTTTTCATTTGAACTGTTTTCTTGGCGAGTCTATTACTTTACTGGTATAAGTTTTAATAAACACACCATGGAGAAACTATTCATCTATATTTCTTATCATATCAGTCTTTGTGAGTTTCATTAAACTTCTTTTTGATAGTTTACATAGTCTGTATTTATTTGTCAACTTCCTAAACTTAGGAAATCCTGTTTTCCTTTGCTCATGAGGGTTCGCACTGCTACTTGGATCTGTTCAACCTCCTTTTGTTCGGTGGATTTTGTTCCTCTTTTTTTAATGAGTTTGTTGCAATTATTTCGTGTTTTAAGATATTTGTTAAACATGGTACTAGCATCTTAACCTGGCCTAGAAGTATACCCATTGACTGAATTGCTTCGTATATCAAACTTGTTAAAATTTGTATCGTAGCCAAATTGTGTCAGACAGCCATTTTTATATTAATAATTTCACATTGGTGGTATACTATGTTGTGCTACATAATCTCATTTTATTTTATTTCTCATGTCACAAGTGTCTTCTAATTTGCATGTAATCCCACTCTGCCATTGTTCGTTAGTGTTTCCTTTTTCAACTTCGTGCTATATATCCTTTTACTAATTAAGTGCAGTGCAGACTGAACTTCATGGAAGGGCTGCTTTGCAGTGGTCCATCTGTCTAGATTCACTTTGCAGGTAGTTCCCTTTGTTCCACACTTATGCCCTTTTGCCATGCATCTATTTATTCGTCATTTTGTATGTTTTTCCTGTTCAAATGAGAAGAAATGAACAGAAAATTCCTGTTTCCTTAATGGAAGATACATTTCATCCTTCTGTTCTGATGAAAGCTCGTATTTTCCCTCTTGGATTTCAAACAATGACATGTATGATGTCTGCATGTTTCCATTTCTATTTGTCGAGTGTCCATTTTGTCAATGAAAATAGATTGGTGTTGTCTTTATATGCGTACGGTTCACCCTGAATTTATTGGCATTCCATTGACAATAATTAGCCTGTTGGTGATTCACCCCTAAGTTTACTGTCGGCCTGAGATTTCCACCATGATGCAGATTTATTTGATGGATAGCTTATTTTTGCAGGTCCAGGGAAGCAATGAGCATGTACAGCAAACTCAAGAATCATCCAAATTCCGAGATTAGCAAAAAGGCAAACATGTTCGTGTTCAGTTTTCAGGTGTGTTGCAGAGTCCTGTGGGATTCCTTTTGCCACTCCTCTAGGCGTGATAAAGCTGTCAGCGTTGTTTCAGCTTCTTCACCCTTGGTTTGTTGATCACTGAACATTAACTTCTCCTCTTTCTCGTGATCTATGGGAAAGGCGATGGACTTCATGAAGGTCAGCAGCACACCGTTGCCCAAGACCACGGGCTTCGAGACGTACTTCACCAAGTTCACCGGCCAGAAGAATTACTACGCTAGCCTTGACGAGCCTGACCTCGGAATCGACCAGATCATCCCGTACATGCTGTTCCTGGTTTCCCCGATATTTCTAGTCGCGTTTGTCGCCCTGAGAAAGTCGTTTCAGATGTGAATAGAATTGTGAATATATGGGCATAAGTGTTTCCAATTTTTCTGTGCTCGCGTGACGCCGTCGCTTTCCCTGCTCGTTTGTCGGACCTTCTCACTTGCCTTTTCACCCAGTATCTCGGGTGGCGGTAGCTACGTTTGCGGCCCAGAAACCTGATTGGGTGGCCCAAATTTTGTGCTTCAGCGCTGTTGTCATTACTTTCTCTTCCTTTGATATGCAAGTTGAAACCTTTGCGCAACTTAAGTTCGAAGATTACCACTAATGTGATTGGCATTACTTTCTCTTCCTTTGATATGCAAGTTGAAACCTTTGCGCAACGTCCTCGATCTTGAACTTTCTGCCTGCACGGCAGGGCCAGAGATCTTTGTTGCATAGAAAAGTTTACGGCAAGAACTCTGAAAATCTCAAACTATTGGACCCTAATAACCTAGCTTCCTTGACTATTCTTGACCCTAATAAGTGCTCTCAATTTTTCTGTTCTCGTTTTCTCGGGTGAATTCTCACTTCACTCCGTATCTCTGTAGCCGTTTGCAGCCCAGAAACCGTATTGGGCGGCCCAATTTTCTGCTTTTAGTGCTGTTTGTCTCTGAACTTTTCTTCCGTGTGGGTAGGTCGAAGTCCCAGAAACTGTAGTACATGCTTAACTTTCTCCTTGTTTGATGTGATTGCTAATCAATCGAATATACTTTGCGCAACGTCCTTAAATCTCGCTCAACTTTCGGCGGATTTGTTCGTACGAGTAGGTTATTTGGGTTCGCGAACCGCACGGCAGCGCCAGAGATCTTTTCTTGCATAGAAAAGTCTACGGCAAGAACTCTGAAAATCTCACAAACTATTTGACCCTAATATCAACTAGGAGTACCTTGCTTTCTTGACTGTTGTTGGTTTCAGAGAAGCTTCACAAGGTGACAACCGACAAGGCGTCCGGCTCACGCAACCAACTTTCTGTTCCGTCGCCCACGGCTGACGAGACGAGTACTTGCAGCTGCGTTCCACGTTTCGCTGGCTCTTTCTGGACCGCGTCCCTTTCTTTCTCTAGCGCAGAGAATTGCAGATCTTTTATGCATAAAAATTGCAGGGCATAAAAGCTGGTCCATAAAAGTTGCTTCTACAGTTGATTGCTCGCCGCCGTCTCGACTGCCTTTGCTGACCTCCTTCCAGAAACACGGTGCAGTGTAGGAGTAGGGCCACCGTCCACCGACTATCATAGGAGTACATTCATACGGGAGAGGAGGTGTGGAGCACACGCAGCGCCGTCCGTCCTTGGTTGCCCCCGATGCGGTGTAGGAATTGATGGAGTGCTGTTTTGGGCCGGACCACACGTAGCTTTCGACCCGATCCGCAGCCGACCACAGCCTGGGCTGCAGCGTCTTCTCCTTTTCCAGAATTCTTCTTTGCCCCCACTTCGATCATTCTTCTTGCGATAATTGCACGAGTGTCTTTACTTTGAATCTTAATTCTGATTTTAGATTTTTTTAAAGACTTTATAAAATTACATGAGTTGTTGTACAATTGCTTCTATTTTAATAGATAATTTTGTTATTAAAATAGAGGTAATTGTGCAACAAATTAAGTCAAAACAGATCCAATTTTACAAAGTCTCAAAAACAAATCCAAAATCAGAAATGAACTTAGATTTGCAAATGCCCCATTCTTCTTCGTCCCGGCACCGCCTTCCTCCCTTCCTCTTCTTGAGCACTGTGCACTCTGCGGTGATTCTTCACTTCCAAGAATGTTCTCTCGCACGAAGAACGTGAGCCGCAACAGCCGTGCCCGGTTTGGTCAAAGCCGTTGCGAGCCTTGAACGCCAAGAGAAGACCACCAGCCGCGTGTACCAACGCACGGAGGGGTGGTATAAAAAAAAACAAAAACGCACGGGGGGTAGAGAATTGCGGCGCTACGTGGGTGCTAGGCTCCAAAGTCGGTGGACTTTTGCAAGGATCGTTGACAAAAAGGGACAAGCTTCGTATCGTACGTCAGCCCGTGGCTTGGACCCGTGCAATGGCAGCATCAGCATGTGATCATCTTCCGTTTTCTTTTATTAAGGTATTTTTGTCTTTCTAATCCGCACATCAACGGTCCATTTAAGTAGTAGGTGCTCAATTAGCTTCCGACGCAAGCTGCAATTAGTAAGCGTTTTGAAGACACCGTGTCCAAGTATAAAGGGGACATGGCGCCATCCGGTATGCTTCTCTTCCCTTCCTTTTTTTTTTTTCCATTTTCTATGATTGACCTTTTGACTCAATGGCTGGATGCTAATTTCCCGGAAAAAAAAAAACAGAACCACCGGAGTGGACACTAAGTTAATTATAAAACGTTTTTGGCTTCATTCCGGGTCTCATATAGATACTTCCTCCGTTTCAAATTAATTGACACTTTAGTCATCTTCAGTTTTCCTAAAATAATGATCATTCTTACTTCTCAATACAACTTTATTTATTTTCAATACATCTCTATCTCTATCTTTTTTCTCCTTGTTTTCTATGCATCTGTATTTTACACTTCTACTTAATCTTCGTGTCGGACTTCAAAATGACAAATAAATTAAAACGGAGGGAGTACTATATATATTTGTTTATATGAAAAAGAAAGCCTCATAATTCAAGTATTATCTTACCCTAAATTTGATCTGCATCGCTTTTCTATTTTGTGTATTAATCAATAGTCCCCACTTATGTCCTTTCCAATTTTAATACTAAACTTGATTCATGTGGGGCTCATACTTTCTTTCTTCGCTCCCTCCCTCGTGACTCATTCAACCTAGATCAGGAAATCATCTTCATGTCGTCGACGTCGAGCACCCTCACCTCCCGCATCATAGGCTTGGTGTGCCAAGTGTCGCCACCTTCCGTGTCTCTTGTCCCCGCTATCTAGACTAGCATTGCCACCTCCATTGTCATATTATCGTGTCTTGAAGAGCTACTTTGCTCTTTGCTTGCCCTTCACATCTTTTTTTTTCTATTGAAACTTTGCCTTCCACATCTTATCATGATGGTTGCCTCTCCTCGGTTTTGACGGATGCCCTTTGGAAGTGTCCGATGATGGTCGGTCCCATGGCACCCATCCCAAAACAAGGTACTCCCTTCGCCCTATTTTAATTGTCACTTTAGAATTTATTATATAAATTTAGAAGAAGTATAAAAGGTAAATGCACAGAAAACAAGGAGGAAATAGATAGAAATATACTGGAAAGAGAAAAAATTGCATCGAAAAGTGAGAATATCAATTATTTTAGAAAACTGGAGAGGGATAAAGTGATAATTATTTTAAAACGGATAAAGTAATATTTAGTGAGGGAATAACCGTAGAAATATCATTCGTTATTGTCTCGTCTTGTTTCCTATATATGCCTCACTCTTAGAACAACATGTGGAGTGAAAATGGAGGGAGTACTTTTTAATTGGTATACCCGAGAGCTCAAATGCTTAATGGCAGGTCCCAAGATTCGCATAGGCTGGTTTTATTGGACTGTCAACCTATATTTGTTTAAATATACAAAATTAGATGATAGGTTTTAATTTTCTTTAGTGATAAAATAAATTGTAATAAAATATCTAATATTTTTTTTAAATAAGATAAAATGATTAAAAAAGTTAACCGCGTGAACAAGTAAAATCCGAAAAGAGTATATGATAAGGACGGGTGCCCGATCAGACTAAGACATCAGGTGAGTGGCAGTGTGAGTAGCCGTTGGAGTTGGATTGACTGTCAGACAGCACCTGCAGAAGACAGAGTGTGCCGCAATCACCCTCGCTGGCTCTCAAATCAGCAGCAGGTCATCAGTGAGTAACGACAACACACACGCCAGCAATTCCCTGCAGAAAGAGGCCCCGATGCAAGCAAAGGCCTGGGTCCGCTCTGCATTGCCAGCGACGAAACTAGCAGAATCGAGCGAGGGCAGCAGGGCTGGTTGGTTCGGGTGGTGTGGTGGTTTCAAACGACTAGCCGTTGGGATCTGCCGCGCCCTTTCCGTGCGGGCACTCATGTTTCCGCGCGCGGTGCCTCGGGTCTCCTCTGGCGCGCTCCCCGATCCGGGCGCACAATTAATTAATAAAGCCGCGCCGAGCCGGCCCGGGCTTGGCTCGTTTGATTGTCCCCGGTCGCGAAGAACTTCAACCCCCTTTGGTGTTTGCAATTGCAATGGCGAGCAAACAAAATCGGCTAGTATGTTGCTGGTGACATAAACTACTCGTATATGGATCCGTTTGTCAGTTAGGGGCTCGTGACAATGACGCTGCGCCATCAAGCAATCAAAAGCAGCGATGATCAGCAGCGCCGTACCTAATATTCCCTCCTCTCAAGACATTTTAATCGTTCGTCGTCGTTGTGATCATCATCATCATCGTCATCATATATATATATATATTGCTACATCGGTTGAGTCCGTGCCACAAGATTGCAAGCAGCAGCCATAACAGCTGAACCGACTGGTATTATATTCGTCGTTCCTTTTGTTAGCACACGCCTTCGCACAAGATCAAGTTTGGTCCACGCCGCGCGTGCGTGCATCCAGTGCAGCTCATCATCTTTTCCCGTCCACGAGAGTACTACGAGACTGCCCTGCGCGGTGCCGATCAGGATGACGCGAGTGATTTGCGGCAGGCTGCCCTTCTTGTCACGCGCTAATGATCGAGTCCATTATATATTTCGCGCCATCGAGTTCTGAAAAAACAAACAAACACGGACAAGAGAACACTCGAGAACACGGCATCACTTTTTGATTTGCTTTTTCAGTCCTCCAACAGAAAAGCGTCCTCCATCTGTAGTCGGTTAATAGTACGATCAATTACCAGCAGTACTTACATGTTTACAACCTCCACACCAGCTAGTCTCCGTTGGCCTTTTCGGCGTAGAGGATGCTAAAACCCTGGTGCTACAACAGAATACCAGAATCTCAAAACGAAAAAAAAAAAAGGTGAACCCCACTACGAGCACTATAATTAAAGACTGATTAATCTCAGGAAATTTGTTCCAAATCGCCATCAGTAATGCGGAATCAAAGTCAGCATCTTTATCTTGACGTCCCACATCCGCTCTCGGGATCCCCTGTGACGACACTCCTAATAGATTGTTGTCTTTATATCCATTTCGATCATTTGAAATTTGCAAAGACGCCTTTTTATACTGCGGATTCATGAATGTTTTGGAACTCTGATCCAAATGTGCTCTGATGGCACGTGGAATATCAGAAAAAGGCACACTGTTTTTGCTTTAAAGTATATAGAAATTGCAGGAAACAATCATGATGAAGCTGATGGTGCAGACAGTTAGATGAATGCTACAGTAGAGCAGATGAGCACGGACTATGCTACTATCTCAATCTTCAACAAAAGATGTACTGATGGAATTTTTAATCTGTCATAATAGTAGAAGTTTCACTCTCACCTCTTCAACTTACACTAGTCTATATGCGCCCAGATAATTGTTTACAACCATATATTGGCATATAGTATTGAGGATGTAATTAGTACATTACTAATAAAAGCACTTCAAGGCTCTACCTACTAGCCATAGACATCTCCTAGTACAAGCAAATTTAATTTTCCGTTACCAAGTACATCCCCAAATCACTCGAATCCGTTTCCTTTCAAGTTTCAACTCCAACTAATGATTGCATCCTTCAAAAATCAAAACCCAATGTTTTCTTCAAAAAAAAAGAGAATCAAAACCCAACAATTTGCAAAGTCTGGACACAGCACTTCTCACAAAATTGGCCATCACAGACGATACGCCCCTGTTCCCAGAATTCTCAAAGATGACGGCACCTTTGAGCCGCCCACCCACTCTCTCCTGCCTGCCGCGGCTACTGCTAAACCCATCGCCTTCGCACACAAAACACCTTTGTTTCCTTCGCCACTTCCACCTTTTCCTTGTGCTCTCCTCGCCATCAAGCATGGTCTTATCCCTCCACTAATCCTTCCTTCCCATTCCTTCTCCCAGCACCCAACCTCCTCCCTCTCTCCGCCCAGTTCACATCACTTTGCTTCGCCTAGGCTTCGCTTCCTTGCCGTCCTACATTCAACACAAGAAGCCAAGGACTTCACGCAAGACTTCAGTTTCAATTTCAACAAGCCAGGAACTTTGCGAGAGAAGCCTTTGATCCAAAGAAGAAGGCAACAAGAAATCTAATCGAAGAAGCCTTCGCCGGTGAGGTAGCGCGGTCATGGTACGGAGCAAAGATGTGCCCAAGAAGCCCAGGGACTCGCTCCTGACGCCGCCGTCCAAGCTCAGGGGCGCCGGATTCCTGGACGAGGGACGCCGGCCGAGCAACCGGGGCAGCGCGGCCATGTCCCCGGCGCCGGCTTCCGTGCCCAACTACATGCGCGGCACCAGCAGCTCCGACGCCAAGGGCGGGCCCCGCCGCCACGGCGCGCGGCTCGCGGCGACGGCGGCGCCGGCCTCCGCATCCCCCGCGCTGCGGCGCAGGACGGCGGCGGTGCGGGTGTTGCCCAGGGGCAAGGTGCTGTTCCCGGAGACCGAGGCGGCGCCGGGATCCGCGGGCCCGGCCCTGGGCCGGGCCACGTGCACGTCGACGCTCAAGGGAGCCCGGTTCCCCGACGCGCTGGACCTCGCGCCGGGCGCCACCGACGCCGTGGGCCCCGCCGCGATGCGCGTGTGCCCCTACACCTACTGCTCCCTCAACGGCCACGCGCACGCGCCGGCCGTGCCGCTCCGGAGTTTCCTCGCGTCGCGCCGCCGGCTCATCAAGACGCAGCAGAGCATGAAGCTCAAGGGCGTCTCGGCGTTCCGCAAGAAATCGGGGGATAAGAACCTCGGCGGCAGCGGTACGGTGTCCGCCGCCGCAAAGATTGCGCCTTTGATCGACGAGGAGGCGGTCGGCGACTTCTTCGTGGAGGTGTACGCGGGGCCGAGGGTGAGCTCGGACATGAGCTGCAGCGACATGTCCGTGGACGAGATGGACGACGCGACGGTGAGGAAGATGGAGTTCCTCGTGTTCGATCGGTGCGGCGCGGAAGAGGACAGCGTTGAGAAGGGGGAGGATCTTGTCTTTTGCGGCGGCGGCGGCGAGCGTGACGGGAGGTTGGGGGAGAAGCAGGGTGCCTGCGGGGACAGTTCGTCCGTATGCAGTGATGCGGTGATTTCTCGCGATTTCATCGAGGAGCTGCCGTGGATAAGGTACCATGGATCCGAATATGATAGTTTGGATGATGGGATCTCGGTAGAACAGAGGTTGAGAGACGATGAGATTGATCGAGCTAAGATTTCTGAGGTGCAAGAAGGTAACAGCAACGAAAGAACATCCGGTTCGCTAGGTGGTGAGTGTGAACATAAGCCTGCTGAAGAATTTGAAGCGAATGATGAGGAAAACATCTCCAATTCGGTCCTTGGATCAGAGATCGCTGGGGAGAATGAAGGTGGTGCTTGCAGAGTGGAGGCCTGCGAGGAGCTAGATGAAAGGGATCATAACAACATCCTCGATGCATTGTGTCATGGGGAACCTTTTGCAGGACAAGCTGAAGAGAAATTCTCTGATACTGTTGATGAATCAGAGATCCCTGATCAAGAAGTAGCAGGAACGGTGGGTAGTCGTATCCGTGAAGAGAGCTGCATTGCAGAGACTTCGGCAGATCAAGAAGGAAAAGATGATGAGTCCAGCATGAAATCTGATGATGAATCTGAGATCACGCCAGATGAAGGATCTGAAATGGAGATTTCTGAGGATACTATCTCCAATGAGGGATGCGGAGAGGATTTCTCAGAGGAAGTAACCTCTAAAGCTTTCTTAGCAGGTAAAATTTCTTACTTCGACACAATTGATTTTCCAGATCTTGACTTTCAGAAACTTTATTTGATGGCTTCAAACAAAATTTACCATGTGTGCAGAAGACGTCTTCAAACAACATGACAGCGTCAGAGATGAAAACCTTGTGAGTGATGTATTTGAACAAGATGGCAGCCCTGAAAATCCCCAAAGCAATGCTCAAAAGGTATTGGGTATCGCAACCAGTGAAGTTGCAGCTGCTTCAGAAGGATCTGATATTGTTTACAACATCATGGATAGCATGAAAGATGCTCAAAAGGAAATGGAGGTTACCGAATTGGAAGAATCTGGTACTGCTAATGAAAGCAACCCAGACAATATCTCCTCATGTTTTGATGCTGGTGCTCAAATGGAACCGAAGATTACCACATGTATGCCAAATGGTGCATCAGTAGAGTCTGATGTCTGTCTAGGAACCAGCCTAGATGGTAATGCAGAGTATGTCACAGATGGTGCCATGGGGCCAGAAATTACCAGATGTAAGTTGGAAGATGCTTATGAAGAAGCTAGGATTGATCAAGAAACTGTAGAAGATGATGACTCTGTACGTGTCAGGGATGATGCTCAAAAAGATGATTCGGAGATGACTGAATTTAAATTGGAAGATGCTTCCAAAGACACCTTTACCATTGGTGAAGCCGAGCAGAGTGATAGCTCTGCAAATGTCAGTTCTGACACTCAAAGTGAATCCAACCATACCACAAGTGAATTGGCACCTGGCATCAGTGAGGACACTGAAAATGAATCCGAACTTACCACATGCCAATCAGAAGATGTTTCTGAAGAATCTGGTATCAGTAAAGAATCTGATCATGATGGTTACTCTGTGGATGGTTCTCAAAATGAATCTGTATTTATAACCTCTGAATCAGAAGGTGCTCAAGAGAACTCTCATTTAGTTAAAGAAGATGAGGGCAAGGGTAACAATGCAGATTCTGAAAAGAAGTTGGAAAACGCAGCATGTGAATCAGGAGGTGCTTCTGAAAGACCTGCTATGTCTCAAGAGGCTGATGGGCATGTAAATATCATTGATTCAAGTGACAGTGCCCAAAAGGATATTATCATTCAGAAATCGGATGTTTCTGAAGATATTCAAACTGCTGAAGAAAGTAATCAATTGTTCAATTTGAAAATACCAGATCCCAAAAATGATTGCACGGCTGAAGGTCTTGAGCCCCAGAGCATGGCAACAGAAGTTACTAACGCAAAAGAGCCTTCTGTTGACGATATTTGCGACGCGTTCAGCGGAATGAACCTTAAAGGGGATGTGTATTTTGATCTTTATGAGTCCCCCACATGCCCGATGAATAAATTGATAATTTCCAGGAGGAGGAGAACACCTGAAGAGGAGGAATACATGCGAGGTTTTAACCCACGGGCACCAAATTTCCTTCCTCTGGAATTGGATCCAGATGCAGAAAAGGTTGACCTCAGGCATCAAATAGTGGATGAGCGAAAGAATGCTGAAGAATGGATGATTGATTATGCACTTAGGAGGGCAGTGACTAATTTAGCTCCGGCTCGAAAGAAGAAAGTGGAACTTCTTGTTCAGGCCTTCGAGACTGTCCTACCGCATGACGAGGATGACAAGAAAAGCATGACGCCCCCAAGGCCTGTCCAAGCCTGCAACTGATAATTTTATAGGTAAGAGCAAATGTTTGGAGTGCTATTGCTAGCAGTAGTTTTAGGGTAAAATCGTTATATTAACTTTTTTTTTTTGGTGTTGATGTATCTTTTGCAGTTAGTAGCCGAACTAATCGTGGTCTTGACTCGCAAGCTACTAACTCGGAGGTCACTGCAATATTAGTGCCAGGGACCTACTCCAGTTTGAATGAGATCTACTTACTGTTTGTTAAGAGATCACTAGACATCTCTGACTGAGTTGTTAAATAGGAGCTCACTCCCGCTCCACAAGGAACGATAACTACTTATTGCTGATCATATCCAGTTGCTGAGCTGCAAAGGGACTTAGCTCAGCAGCCGAGTTATGTAGTTTCAAGTGTGTATACATGTCTCGTGTGCTAATATCTGATCTGTACTGATGGCGCTCCGAGACTTGAAAAATGTCAAGCGTGATGAGGTTGCTTTTGACCAATAAAGCTCTTATTGAGTGCACATTTATTGTAACTGAGAATGATATGTACATATAAAACTGCAGATACCATATTGAGATGTGCCTTTCTGAGTGCCCCATGTCTCTCACACTGCATACTTTCTGCTTCCTGAAAAAACATTCCATATTCACTGTTGTATGCAAGAAAGGTCTTATGATTGTAGAATCAAGATGATCAGTTTCTTGTGACCTCTGTGATATGAAGTGGTGGCAAAGACTTCCTTCAGTCTACGAAACTGCAAGAAGTCGGATTGTAGGAACTTCCCAGGGTTTCACTTGGGCGTTAAATGGTCGTTACTGAATTTTGTGACGGTTGGGTGGCCGTTGACAGTTAAGAAGCAAGCAGCTGTTAGCTACTGAAGTCCGTTGTTTCTAAAGAGGTTGAATTCCGGAACAATGCGCAAGCAGTCTCCATCTACGTTGACGCAGGAACAAATGCGCCCATTTCACGAGTCCCAGCGAACAGAAATCGACAAGCAGACGGCAGCCGACCATGGATTTTCCGATGTGATGTGGTCCGAACAATCGACGTCTTCGACGGTTACTGTACCGTGATCTGTCTATTGTGTTACATAAGCGGATATGCTTTTTATAGATTTCACTATAGACGGGCTTTGCATCCGTTCTTCATTGGATGGTTTAGATCTGCGCAGTGTCGTTGCAGCCTAATTCGCATGGCTGTGTGTACTAAAAGTAGAATTCGGGTATTTGTTAGACTTCAGGTTTTCGTTCTTCCAGAGGGGAATGAAAGGCACATGCACCTTAATCTGCTGCATGTTGTGCGTAACAAAAGCAGAAACGTCATGTTTACGTGCCGTTGATTTTGAAAATCGCAGTTTTACTTTATGAATTTATGAAGACAATCCATCGGACCATCACCAAGCAAAACATGAAAAAAATTAGCCTCGGCTTCTGCTCACAAAAAAGGACCAATTTCGCGTGTTCTCGTGCGCGACCGTTCGAGGAGTAACTGACGCAGGGCACATGTGATGCACATCGCGTCCAGCAAGAAGCCAAGAACCATTCAAAGTAGGGATCTTATTAGTGTTTCCTCTTCTAATATCTAATTTGCGCTTAACCGATTGATTTGTTGTGCATTTGTAGTAGAATTGCATAAATGAAGCGAACCAGGACATTAACGGCATACTTTGCTCCTGCCCTCACTCCGGTAATGCTGTCCACTGAACCTCCGACTGCAGAAGTAGAAGTAGAACCAGATATAGAAGTAGAAACCAGAGTTAGCAATGTGGAGCAAACAATTCCTCATGTCTTCTCCAACGGAATTGTAGCTGATCCTGGCCTTCGTATACGCATTGAGGAATTAGATCCAAAATTAGGGATGCTGCCAGAAGGAAGTAAAAAAAATCATATCTCACTAATTAGGTACTTCACATTTTATACGGCTTTAATTGTCCACTATGGTGAACCTGTAGAATAAAAAACAACACTTCAAGTATCGATGTTTTGTTTATTTTTTCATATTGATAGTTTGCCTATTGTAATTGTCTTGAAAAAGAGTAGTGGCCCTAGTCGTGTCGTCTCAAAAGTTCTACCACTGGCCGTGCATTATATGGCCTCAAACAAGCTCTGCGTGGATGACTTGATCGTTTTGTGGCTGTCTTAAAGGCTGCTGGATTTTTATCTCGTGACCATGATCTTTCCTTATTTATTCACTTGTCTTTACATGGTCGTACTTTACTCCTATATGTCAATATATGCTAATTACAGGTGATGATCCAGAGCACATTTCTCATGTGAAGGACCAACTGAGTGAACAATTTTAAATGTCTGACTTGGATCCTCCCATCTATTTCTTGGGCATTAAGATTACACACTCCACAAAAAGTTTATCATATTTTTCAGTCCAAATATATACAAGATCTTATTGATCGTTGTAGTATTACCGACTGTTGCAACACCTATGGATCTTCATTTGTAGCTTTGACCCGATGATAGTGCACCTTTTAAGGATCTCTATCGATATCGTCATATTGTGAGTAGTCTAGTCTATCTCATTGTCACAAGACCTGATATTGCTCTTCAATATGTGCCTCGGAATCACAAGTTGCATATTTCTTCACCAAATCACAAACTTCATAGCACCATCATCGGCTTCATTTGCTCAAACCCAACACTTCGGATCTACCTCGAGTTTGAGAGGAGGGGAGGGGGAGGGGGGGGGGGGGGTTAAGGCCCACCTTATCTAGGTCCATACTTATGGTTACATATACTGCTACCCAGTCTACTGACTGATTATTGACTCTAATCTCGAGGTTAGTAACAGGTATGAAAATATCTCCGATCGCTAACAATCCGGCTAGGCAGGCCCATTATTTTCGTTTCAAATTCGATTTTTAACTGAAATAGCGCAGCGGCTTGCTCCTGGAACCTTCTTGATCCACCATCCTTTCTAGTTTCTTACAGGAGTAAAATACAATCCAGGTCCCTAAATTATTTAAGGATGATCATCCAGGTCAATAGAATTTTAAAGTGACCACCTAGATCTCTAAACTATTATTAGATGGTCGACTTCTAAAGTGACCGCTTGGGTCCCTGATTTATATATGTTATATCAACCAGGTAACCCTTTCAGGAGGTGTCCCCACTCCTGACCTTCCACCGCTGCCGCATGCCATTGAAGTACTCATCGCTCTCAACCTAGCACCACCGTGATGACGGTGGATGAGGTAGAAGTGATATGAAGAGTCGGCTACGTTGGAGGAGGAGGTTGTCGAGCAAGGAATGGTGGCAATTTGACAACGACAAGAAATGTGGTGGCAGCTGATGTCTGAAAAAGGAAGGAAGCTGTTATGAGCGACCTCACACCAGATGACGTCGGGTTGGAGGCGAGTATGCCGTCGGTGGCATCTCCACTAGGGTAATGCTATAGTATAGAGATTGCCTACAGTCCGACACTGATGGTAGCTCAACTAATACGTTGGATGATGGTGCCTTGATCCTCAACCGTGTTGGCCTACATGCTAATATGTCTTCATACTGACACGTTCAAGTCAGATGCATAATATAAATAAATTATTAACTCAACTCGTTAATTTAAGGTTTAATGGACCTGGATGACCGTCTGATAATAGTTTACGGATTGAGTTGGTCACTTTAAGAATTTATGGATCGAGATAACCATCCAACAATAGTTTAGGAACATTGAGTGCATTTTACTTTTTTGCAGTTTCTCAAGTCGCACCAAATAAAAAGCCCAAATGCCCCCAAACACCCTAACTTTGAAAAAAAACCCCATTCAAATTTGAATTTAATCTTAGAGGCAAACATATTTTTGAAATTTAGAGCACATCATGTTGGTCACACACATCTATCTCACCAGCCTCGCCAGACCGCCCAGAGCCGCGCCTTGTCACTCCCTCACTCCCCGCGAAGACACTCCACGTGTCTCTCGGACCGAGCCGCCGCGAATCGGCATTTCCCCCTCCGTCCTCCGCCTCATGTCGCCTCCCCCGGTGAGCCCGACTTGATTACTCGCGTAGTCGAGCTCCCCTACACCTCGCGCAGCCTCGTTGTCGGAACATCGTCGCCGCCCATTGCTGCCCGCCACCGTCGCCGACTGCGTCCCGATGAGCCAACTCCCCCTCTCCCGCGCGTTGCGACTCTGCCCCGAGCCCCTAGCCCTCACCGTGTTGGGCATCGCCGCTTCGTCGCCTCGGCTGGTCGCTATGGCCACGCCACCGAGCACAAGCCCCGGGCGCCATTGCGCTCTCGGCTCGGCCGAGCTCGGCCACTGGGCCGAGTGGACTTGAGCCACCATCCCGCTCGGGCCAGATCTGGCCCGGGAAACCTTTCCCCGTGGGCCTCAGTCTGCTAGGCCGAGGAAAAGCCAGCCCACGAGTGATTGTTTTTTTCGTGTTCCTTTATTTTATTAATTTCTAGAAAATGCCTGAATCTTGAAAATTGAAAACTAAAAAGTTACTCAGGGTTTGGGGCAAACCAAAATTTGTACTTAGTATTTATCAAAAATACTAAGCCACCATGCGTGATATTATTTTTACCAGAAACAAATTAAATAATAAACACGCCAAATAACTCCTAAGTAATTCTCTGTACATGATAAGTTCTTGCAACTTGGTGTATGATCCAGTTTTGGCATTCCTAATCCCCCTACGAAGTAACACGTTTTAATTCGCTGTATATTTGTCATAATTAATTAATTGGAATTTTTATTATTTTAGTTTTTCAAAAATTGTTGGCTTCATGCATCGAAGTGAAACGTGGTCCTTAATTCACCCCAGTCATGTTCTATTTACAGTAAATCACCCAACTTCATATGAATTCTAGAACCATGCTAAATTAATTAATTGTCTTGTAGATTTTATATTGCACTTAACCCTATAGTTATAATTTCAGCCTTTTTTATTATGTGTTATTTCTTACATATCAAACCTTCCATAAGCTGAAAATAATACTAGGAGCAGTACCCCTCCCCTGCTATACACTTTGCACACCTCCCCTGCTATACACTTTGCACACCAATTTTTACTGTCATTTTATTTTATCACTAGTTAGCGTGATGTAGAATTTGATTGTGCATTGAGTTATAGGAGTTGCTTGCAAAACAAAGTATTGCAGTAGTTTCTCCTTTTTCCTGTTGATACCTCAAGTCGGTAGTGGCTCTGCTTATCATCGAGTGATATGGAGACCACTCGTAGTTCAGGATTATATCACTTGGGAATGATATTGGAGGAAGTAAAGTTTTGGATGGGATAACAAATGGAGACCGGACAAGCTACTAGGTAAAAAGGAAAGGACAAAGTCTTCAAGGCGGTAGCCCCGTCTGAGTCACTTAAGGCCTGGATCGTGTCCGGTCCTATGGGATCAAGTTTGAACATACTGTTTACATGCTAGAGTTATGAGGTCACTAAACTAACATAGTGGCGACTACAGCTTAGTCGGAAGATATCCTACTCCCTTGTTTGGTGGAACTGGGGCTGAGAGGAGGGAATAATCCATCCACGGATGTTGTACGGGATGCATTGCGTAGGGAGACCCTTCTTGGGGGAGGCAGGCCCGGAAGACCTAGCGGTACCGAAGCGAAAAGTCGCTCCATACGGCTTCCGAAAAACACATTTGGATTGTGCAAGCAGGTTTCTCCTGTAGGATGTAAATCGATTCGAGTCGCTGTCCTCACGGTAACACATACCACTTGATCACTGCTCCGGGATGTAGTAAGAAGAGCAACATGATGATTGGGTTTAATATTGTTGTATTAAATTAATTATGTTATATTGTAACCATGTTTGTTGTAGTTATAATGCAAACTAAATTATTATTTTACATGATAAATTAACTTGATGCTAAAATATGAAAAAAAGGATCCACTCATAGGCCGTTTTTTGGTAACATAAAC
The DNA here is from genome assembly GCA_030378355.1 of Eleusine indica. Lineage (NCBI taxonomy): Eukaryota > Viridiplantae > Streptophyta > Magnoliopsida > Poales > Poaceae > Eleusine > Eleusine indica. Next base: position 60,565,146 of record CM059494.1, read on the forward strand.
CCTACCCTTAACCTTTGTATGTCTAGGAGTCGACTGTAGTTGACCATTTTTGACGGGTAAATTTTGATGAGTATTAGTTGCTCAGGGCGTGTGGTTTTCAAATAACCAGGGTGGGGATTGTCATTGCGGTGGAAGGTTTCACTGGGAAGGTCAGCGTCCCGACTGTTAGAATATTAAATGGGAACTTTGCACCAACAACGAGGAGGAGTAGCTCTGTTGTACGGTGGTATGGTGTGGTGGGCATGACACCATCCACGACACTGATCAAGGCCGGATATGCTTCTGTGTCGCTATGAGAGGGTGATTGTATCTTAAGGAATTCATCAAACCATTTTAATTACTGTTGAACCATTTTGCTTCTGTATTTTATAAAACCACTGGTTTGTAATCTAACTCAATTTATGCAAAAACTTTTTATCCTATCTATGTCTTATTGTAAAAATGTAATGTTCATGTCATGTGTTGTACTATTAGGTGTCATAGCGCGTGTCACCAACTGAGAAAAATCCTGGTAATAAAATTATCTCTGTGGTAAGACGGTTCTATTACACCGGCCTCCTCCTCGTCCCCACCCCACCGCTCGTCGCGACCGCCTCCCTCCCTTGTCGCCTGTGCCACTAGCCTGCCTCCCTCACTTGCGTGCCTGCCTCAACCCTCTCTGCACGCGCCGGATTCGACGACATTGAGGCTAGGAGGCATCGTTGGCCTCCTTTCCCTCACGCGTTGCTGCTGCCGGCATTGTCCCTCCCTATGCTCGTTGGATCTGACCTCCTCGCGTGCGGATTCGGTGGCCTCGAGGTCGGGAGGTGGCGGATCCAGCACGACTCGATGGCGGTGGATCAAGGCATGACCGTTCCGGGCACGGTGGCGGTGGCTCTAGGCATGACACTACGGTGGCGGTGCGGGACACATCTTGCTAGGGTTTGATGCTGGGTTAGACGGGCTCGGCCGCCCATGCCCGAATCTTTTTTTGTTTTGTTAATTTCTTCTCAGTGGCATTGGAAAAGTACCATCACTAGGATATTTGCCATTCTGGTGGCGGAGACTGTTGGCGTTGTCTAGGTACAAATTTCATGTTGTTAAAGAGGTATTTTGTTGCATGATTTTGCTCATTTTACTAATAATTAACCCCAATTATTGTATATATTTGTAGTTTTCCTATTTTCTGCAAAGTATGAAGGAAATAGGTGAAAATAGAGAACTTACGGATCAAGAGCAACAAAACGGATCGAGAAGGAAGAATCGCAAGGCTATGCCGATTGGCACAACCCATGTGCCGACTGACACGAGAAGATAAGACCCAAATCTGAAGCCCACTCGGCGGTGGTGAAGCTCAATTCCTTAATCAGAGTCGGTGTTGGTGCAACCTAGCCCAGAACACGAGAATATAAGGAGGAGAGAATTGAATCAGAAGGGATAGAAAAAGAAACTCCAGACCTAGGGTTTTCAAGGATTGCGGCGGTGACAATGACGAACACCAGCCATCATCGCCAAGAAGGAGGAGTGTGCCAATCGACGCATGTGCTTTCCACGTTGTATTCTCTCATTTGACTAAACCATACTCATGGACCTTAGTATGAGTGAGTAGTCCTCGTATTCTCCCTTGTGGGGAGGGAAACCTTGTTGTGTAAACTCTCAATACTTATGTGTTAATTCGATGTGTCCAGTCTTTGTGATGTGCTTATTTCATATGAGATTGTACATGATCCCATATATGAACCTATTAGCATTGCTAGATGTTTAGCTGTGTTATAATGATCATATAGTGCAAGAAACCAGTGGGGAACGATCAACTCCTGCCGTGACAGGGGCAAAGTGAGCGGAACCACCGTGTCTTATAGAATACTAAATATATCAAATGAATGAATAGTGTGAGTTACATGCTAGTTACCTGAACCATAGGAGGGAATCCTTTTATAATCCTGTTAAACTCTCCCCAGTCCTCTGTTACTAATTGATTCTAGCTTTTCATAAACACCCTTTTGATACTATAAGTTAGTAAATTAAAATAGTAGTGAAAGTTCTGCTTACTCTCTATGGATTTGATTAAATCTTGGAATACTCTGAGGGAAAATAAGCTACAATTATATACCATCCTCTTATGGTATACAAGTGGATGTGTACAGCGAAGCTCAACTCAGCAGAATCATCCAGAGCCACAGCGAAGCTCAACTCAGTAGAAGAACATGGAAGACCTGACTTTCTCATGCAGCCGAGGCAACTCCGGTGGTGGCGTAGCGGTGCCACCGGCTGAGGACGCTGTCTCGCCGGACATACCTTCCAACCTAATGAACTGACGGACCTGCGCTGCTGCCAGATGGGCGTAGTACACCGGAGCAACTGCAGCAGAAACAGAAAGCATGTTGGTCAGTCATTGAATGTAAGCATTAAAGCCACGAATGATCTAAGATCCTGTTTGGATCCAGTGAGATTTTAAGAATCTAGATTTTTAAATTTGTGAGACTTCCAAACATAACAGATTTTTTTTATTCTAAAATCTAAATTCTCAAATTTTAAGAATCTTATAATCTAGTTATACCCAGCTAGAGCCAGATTTTATATGTCTAAAGACTCAAGCCCTTCGAATTTTAAGAATTTGATCAGTATTCAAACACCACCAACCAGATTTTATTTCGAATCCGGACACTGAAATCTTAAGATAAAAGTCACGAGCCTAATTGATTTGGCTGGCTTACCAACTGATATGGCTGAGGTGCTCCTCTGATACCTGAAAAGTTCACAGCATTTGCAGGTTCAGATCAGAGTAATGAAAGGGAGCTACACCTAAAAAGTTTCCTTTCTGGTTATTGCAGTTTCATTTAGTTGAGAGGACATACACGTAGGAGAGGGAGTGCGTGAGCTCCTGCAGCTCATCAGGACTGAAGCCGATCTCATCATGCAGGACATGGTAGTGTGTTGGCCTTGTTGTTCCCTAACAAACATAAGCACAACCACAGCTCAAGAAAATATGTTCAGGATTGTAAGTACTCTACGGTCTATACTAAAACAAGTCCACATCTACAGATATAATTGCTTACAATCCTGCCAGCGTGAGCGCACATGTAGAAATCATAGTTAATTGGATGACAAATTCCACTATCGACAACAGTACCTGCACAGAGACGGATTGTGAAGAGGAAACTAGGAAGATGGTTCTCCAATAACTCTCAATGGAAGATTTATCTAAGACAAAATTTATGTGTCTGAATACCAGGAGGGACGTTGAAAGTATCCTGGCCTTTAGGAAGGAAGAACCTTGTGTGATGATTCTTCTGTGCAACAATCACAGTAATATTAGGGAACCATCTTCAACAGTACCTGCACAGAGACGGATTGTGAAGAGGAAACTAGGAAGATGGTTCTCCAATAACTCTCAATGGAAGATTTATCTAAGACAATTTATGTGTCTGAATACCAGGAGGGACGTTGAAAGTATCCTGGCCTTTAGGAAGGAAGAACCTTGTGTGACGATTCTTCTGTGCAACAATCACAGTAATATTAGGGAACCAGGTCTCATCAAGAAACTTGCAAGCCTGCATAAAACATACCAAACATAGTTTTGAACAAACAGACAAAAAAAGATAATCTATTCAGATTTTGTTGTCGCTGCTCATCTCAAAATTGAGCTTGCCAGCGAATGATGGGCATTTTTTTTTTTGAACTTATGATGGGCATGATGGACAGAGTAACAGGAGGCATGTTTCTACCTCAACGATCTGCGCTAGCTCAATGTTCAGAACTTGATTAAACTGGCCCTCGCTAACTCCGTCCCTAAAATAAGAGATGATAAGATTTCTTAGAGCGAACAATATTTTGGACCAGCCAAATCACTTCTGCTCACTTTCATTTTTTTTACTGGAAGTTTTGTTTTTATTAATGAATGGAAGATTCACTTAGCCTGCAAACCTCGGTTGTCATTTCCAATAGTACTTTTCAGAATGATTGCCTACCTGAAAATGATGATATTTTGTGGTTTTTTATGACCCGATGTCCTATAGAAATCCTGTAGCAACTCCCTGACACAATAATTGGTCACATTTAGCAACGAAACATCAAAGGGCTTTAATTAATTATGAAGAATTACACGTAAACAGTCAAAGCTATACAAATTGAGAGAGAGAGAGAGAGAGAGAGAGAGAGAGAGCACCTGATGAGGCCATTATCATCTTTTCCCTCTGGCTTGAACAATGAATCGATCATCTCTTGCCTGGAAGTCTGAGTGCACACTGAAGCTCTGTATCTTGAGATTAAAGGCCATCCCAAAGAACTAACAACCTAGGTGACAATGAAATACAAGGTTACATGTTGATAAATGATGTGTTAGAAGATGCCACTTGGTTCTTGTTAGTGTAATGTATTTTGGCCCATTTCGGCCCATGTATAGGTGTATATCTAACCACCCTTCTGGGGTTTGGATGAATACAATTGACATTTTCCTCCAACATGGTATAGAGCTAGGTTTCTCCTCTCCTCCTCTCCCTCCCACCCAGCCGCCGCCGCCTGCCACCTCACCGCCGGCCGCCGCCGTCATGGCCGACCGGTTTTCCTCCTCCTCTTTCCCTCCTCTCCCTCCCTCTTACACCGCCGCTCTCGCCGTATCTGGCCCCACCGCCGCCGCCGCTGCTCCCGCCGCCACGACTGTCGGCGCTGGCCCGGCCGCAGCCACTAGACCCACAGCCGCCGCTGCTGCAGTCCCCACGGGCACGCACGCCGCTGCAGCTGCCGGCGCGCCGCGGCCCAATCTACCCGCCAGCAGCGTGGATCTGGCCACCGCCACCGCCACCTTCCCCATGGTCACGGGCCCCGCCACCACCACCTTCCCCGGGTCCTCCTCCTACAGGCGCTGGCGTGACCAGGTCCTCCTCGCCCTCCGCCGCTACGCCCTCGATGACCATGTCCTCACCGACACGCCTGCTGCGGCATGGGATGCATTCTGGCTGCGCCTCGACAGCGTCGCCATGTCCTGGATCTTTGGGACCCTCTCCCTAGATCTCCAGGACATTGTCCGGTCCCCCGGCGGCACCGCGCGCGAGGCCTGGCTGGCTCTTGAGGCCCAGTTCCTTGGCAATGCCGAGGCCCGTGCGCTCCACCTCGACGCGACGTTCCGCACCTTCCAGCAGGGCGACCTCTCCGTCAGCGAGTACTGCAGGAGGATGAAGGGCATGGCAAATGCACTTCATGACCTCGGCTGCCCGGTGACCGACCGAATCCTCGTCCTCAATGTCCTGAGGGGTCTCAGCAGCAACTTCGACCTCCTCCGGATATGGATCCCTCGCCAACGACCCTTCTCCACTTTCTTGCAAGTTCAGGACGACCTCGTCCTGGATGAGATCACTCGCGACCTCACGCCGGGACCACCCTCCTCCGGCTCCTCCACCGCGCTCGTGGCTGCCCCACCGTCCTCCACTGCCCTACCAGCCACCTCCCTCCTTGGTGCTACTCCACCTACGGCCGCCAGGGGGTGCGGCGGGCATGGACGCCGCCATCAACAGGGGGGGGGGGGGGTGAGGGCGCCAGGGAGGTTCTCCTACTCTGACTTCCACTACCTCGACTCTTGCCCTTGGTGGTGCACCCTGGCCATCCTTCAACAACCCATGGTCAGGGTGCTCCATGTCCCGACCACTTCCCAGTTCGCCGACATCTTCACCAAGGGTCTCCCCTCGTCGACTTTCTCAGAGTTTCGCTCCAGTCTCAATATCAGTGGTTAGTTGTGACTGCGCGGGGGGGGGGGGGGTAGGCTTTTCTTGTCCAGCCTTGAACTCCACTATGACGGTAGTTCCGACTGCCGGGGGGGGAGGGGGGGGGTTAGTGTAATGTAAACAGTTTTGTACTACGGTTCAACCAGCAATAATTCAAGAAATAAAGTTAGTATCTGTTACATACTGCAGCAACGGATGGTACATCTTTTGCCCTTGGTGGACCATGTGAAACATCCATACCAAAGATAATGGTTGGATTTACAGACACGTGAGGAATTAAGAGGTTTTTCTCGATTTGCAGAACTGAATTCAATCCACCAAGCTGATTGGCAAAAGAAGAAAGCAAAGCATATCAAATTGAAAACTAAAATAGTGATTTGAAAGATTATACATCATGTTATAAACAATGAAATGCATAAGACTTCAAACCTTGGCATTTATCTTCAGAAGGACATTTGTGAGATACTGATTATCAAGTTTGCTACGCTCCACCAAACATTGTGTAATGATACCTAATTCTGCAAGGCATTTTCTCTTCCATGGACCTGATAACATCAAAAGAAGTATAGAGTTTGGATACGGTCATAATAGATATTTTTTTTGCAATTCTTAAATTTTATTATAGTACTATTTCTGCATATAATTGAAAAAGAGAGGTAGTACAACAAACCATAAATGTCACGATTCTTTCTTGGAAGAACACATAACAGAAAAGTTGGGGGTCCAGGAAGCTTCTTTGTAATCTGCTTAAACATATCATCCACCCTGTCCTCCGGCATCACGTTTCTTATTTCAAAACTCTACTCAAATACAGTATGAGGAGGTTCAATCTCCTGCAAAAAAGAACAGGTTAAGTAATAATAGAACATGCAGTATTGCACATATATTAGCAAGAAAAAAGACGCACAATTCCTTTGGTATCACCACAACTGATGAGTCCATGAACAAGATCCTGAACAACTCTATTCCTCGGTGTGGAAAAATTAACAACAGCCCATCTTTCCACTTTCTGGGCCTTGAAGATCTTCTGAAAAACAGTATAGGAGTTTTATCAGCAAAGAAAAAAAAAATCAAACAATGGATATTATTGGGGTACAATCGAAAGAAAGCATGACCTTGTTGTTGAAGTTCCACCCCCCATTTCTTGTAATAAGATATTGACCGCCCCCAGCTTCCAACTAAACAATGATAACATTTAATTAGTTATACGACGTTTTCTAACTCATTATTATTTGACAAAGTGTCTGAAAAAATAAGCAAAGTTCTGGCCAACCTGTGGTGCCTGAAGAACTCTACCAGCAACCTGAGAAAACTCTGTGTCTATCAAAATTCCACACTTGTTCAGCATGTCATCAGAATTGTAGTTACTATGCCGCAGAGCCTTGAGACGATGGAAAAACAAAATCCAGAATGTTAATCAAAGGTGACTTCTGTGGTTTGATGATTAAATGTCTTAAGGTCTAAACTTACAAGAGACAAGGTTTCCTTCCTCTCTCCGGGATTCTTTCGGGATTGTGTGACGAGAGAGGACCGCTGTAGCACGGTCAGTTCTTTCTTGTACCTTTGTAGTGACACAAGATGGCAAAGCTGGCAATCAAAGATTCACCATGACGTGAGTACAATGACAAAAGTTTCAGAAATACAATCATGCTAGAAGGAGCACAGGATTAGCAAACCTCTATTGGAAGATATATTGGGCGATTAGCCTTTCCCACATTTAAGCAAGGAAGGTGAACAGAATCGTTCAATTCTATATGCCAATGCCGCATGAAGTAATCATAGACTGTTGTTACTTCCGTAGCAGCAGAGCCACTGCCGTTTCTTTGCTTCAGTGAGAACCTAGATCAAGAAAGGCATGTTAATCAAATTGACCTTCCTACCCAAACAAATGTAAGATTATATGGCCTCACGTCTGTTCATAGCAAGACTTCTCACTCAAACCTATAATCTTAAATTCAGAGTTTGAGTGGGTGGTTTTGATCCTCAAGTTCTTTAGTGTGCCCTTAGCCTGATATGTTGTCAAGGATAGCCAACATTAGAGCGCTGGAGTGATAAGGACAAATATAATTGTTTTGACTGGCACGGTGAGCTTACTTTTCTCCAGTCAATACGGTTGATATCCTTGATACCCTGGTTGGACAGCAAAAAATCAATGACAGGCCCCGGTTTTACAATCATTGTTGTACTTGTATCTGCACCGATGGAACAACATCAAAGCACATAATCATGTGACAAAACAACGGGTAATGATCTGATCAAGCGAAATCATTGCGAGTGAGTATATAACTGGTACAATCTAAAAAAAAAGAGTATATAACCGGTACACATACCAACATTTAACGACAGTCCAGTTTGAGTGGGTTGAAAGCTAGAATGATATCCTCGACAGGCCAAGACATCACCCCCTATTGAATCGAAATTGGAATTGTAGAAGAATGATTGCCGCACAAGAAGACAGCCTCTATAGACGAGAACAACAAAGTTAAATGGGTAAGGATGGAATTCAAAAAAAAAAAAAACAAGTACTGATATGAAAAGTCGGGTGATATGTTTTATTTCTCTTGCATGATTAGTTAGCTAATTCCAAAAGAAAAAAAATTACTACTCACTGTTTCGCAGAGTTCTGCCTCAGTATTGTGTCAAGAATGCCTAGAACATCCTGATAGTTATCGGATTCTCGACCACTCAACACTTTGGTAATGGAACTTATTGAAACCTTCCTTGCGAAGGACAACTCCACTTTGAATGTTATTATCTGCACCGGCCGTTTCATTCTTTTTATGTCACTTCCCCCTGGACCTCCATCTCCTCCATGGTTCCTACTTGTCACTGTCCTGAAATTGAGGTAAGATAATTTGCAGTGAAGTGTAAGATTAGCTGAGTATCATAATGAACATGAGAAAAATGTATGTGAGGTGGAGTGCTCACTTAGCAGACGAAGCACCGTCCACCTCCACTATCACAGTGAACACATCCCTGACATGTGGAAGGGAACCAATAGTGAACAGGTTCCTTTCACCGTCATAAGCAAAGCTCATATTTCCGAGATCAGAGAAATAAATCTCCTGCAACTTATCGATGACTTTTCTACTCATTACACCCTTTAGCTCTGCGGGATGACCATCTTCATACTAAACATCTACCTGCCCGCAACAGAACAACAGCATGGGGAATTTTTCAGAGGAATATAGGCATCCCAAAAATCACCAACTAATTATTTTTTTATGAATGGCCAATCGATGTCATGTTACTTAAGACTGCTATCAGCTGCTTACATGGTAGTGGTAGAAGATGGCATCTGTACTGCGAATGGAGACTTTGAAATGATTTGTAAGAAGACGAACTTTCTGTCCTTTTGTGCCAGATTTAAGCGGCCTGGAGATTGGGGGGCTCCCAGCTACCAGCGACTTGTTCTGATCATCCTTTCTGTCATTGGAAGCCATCTAAGGCTAATGTATCTGCAATGAAATCAGAACATTCTTTGGAAAATATTTCGAGTGCTTTAGAAATAAGGAAAAGCTTACTGCTACTTGGCAGTATGCAACATTAGCCGGATATAACACGATAGCTACTCTCAGTGTAACCTAACAAGATCCTGGCAAAAAATGTCGGATGGGGCAGTTACATGTTTTAAACAAGGATATAACAAGATGTACCTTTCTCCTAAGTTCTACCTAGATATCGTATACCAGTCTAGTTATCAGATATGTAGAAGTCGGAGCGCATAATTGTGTTAGAAATAACTAGTTCAAAGCGACTACACTATAATTATCTTATACAATTCAAGACAAAGGAGGCATGGTTGACGAAGTTGCTAAATATTCAAATCTGAAGGACATTAACAACACCATTAATTTATAAGGCTCTACATACATAGACCCCCCCCCCCCCCCATCAGATTCATCTCCTACTAATCTCGCGAGAGCAAAGCCCTATCAGATTCGTCTCCTACTAATAACGGCCGTGCAACCCAGTCAAGATCATAGCACAATGTGAGTAACCGAATGATAATAAATGGGGAAAAACAGAGAGAGAAAAACCTACCAAACCGAGGATCATCACCAATTAACTAAATGTTATTCATCTCAAGGAAAGAAAACCAAAACGAAAGAAGAAACTATGTTTGTTTGCTACAGTATGCATGCATTTTCAGACACTAAGAATATGAACTCCAGACTGCGCATGGGCCGTGATGGAAACGGAATCACCAAGAAATCAAACCTTGATGAAGGCAGTGATGGTTCGCAAGAGGAATGGAGGAGGAGAACAGCAGAAGAGGAGAAGGAGCGAACCTACGGCGATGAGCTCGTGGACCGGTGGACGCGCCAGAGAAAGCCCCTGCTTGTTCTCCTTCTTGGAGAAGCCTGAGAAAAGCCCTCTATACACTCGCATTTATAGGCACGAAAGGGGGAAAATCCCGTGTTACTCGTAGTCTTCCCTATGCCGCCAGCCGCTTGACCTCCCTCCGCAACATGTAGTTTAAGTTCTTTTCGTCACAGAGAAGTGGGACTCTTTGGAAACCAAGTAAAAAATGTTTACAGTACATGTGAACATGAGCAGCAGTCAAAAAGAAGGAAAAAGAGAGCTGCATTGGCCAAAATTCGGCACACACACTGTTTAATGCTTAAGCAATTTCGAAGAAATAAACCGGCGCATTTTTTAAGAAGATAAAATGGATCAACAGCAGGGGTGACGCAGACAATAGGTTCAAGAAGATTGGATATAATCCAATCCGATTGGATTATTGCATATTGTTCTTGGCTCCTTATCGATTAAATTGTCCTCATTGTTGACTTGTTGCTGCGTTCATGGGGAGAGGAATCAGTAAGAAAACAGTTCATGGTTATTTCTTAAAGCTACGCGTGGCTCAGAATCTTGTTTATAAATCATATTTTCAGTCGATGGTTCGCTACTTTGTATTTTATTTTTTTCTTTATAAGAGTATCTATATAATAATTATATACCGTTGGATCTAGATCTGATGACTCAAAGCGATGATTAAAAGTTACTTAAACTTTCAGTCAGCTGAAAATTACCAAGTTTCTTACAAATTTTGAAACTATCAAATAGTCATAAGTAAAACTAAAGGCCTATTCGGAAAAGATTATGCAACAGATTTTGCTTGTGATCATGAAAAATTATGGCATAATCTATATCAAACACCCAAAACCCATAATTGATTACGCCTATCAGCACTTATAATTTGTTCTTGTACCACCATAATTCGTAATCCATAAGATGTAAATAGTAGCCTTCATCTCCTCTCGTCTCACCACCTATAATTCATTTCACATAAGCTGTTTCATCAAATTATTTTGGCATATGAAAACAAATTATTCAAAATAAGAAGTTATAAGTCAGATAAGTTGTTTTTGTGGATACTCAAGAAGTTAAAAGTCTATTTTACTCCTATAAACAATTTACTTTATTCAATTTACTCATTGAATAAAATCTTAGTTTAATTTACTCCCTCAAAATTAAAGTCGGTATAATTTACTCCCTATTATAATTTTTCTTTTTTTTTTGTTTCTATCTGTACAATGTGAAGTTGGTGTTGAAATTTTACACAATGATAGTTTTCATAAAAACTTATATTAAAAAATATATAAAATGTATTTACATATGCGTTTATAGTTTAACAATATTTAATATTATCTTAACTATACAATCTCTAAAATTGGGTTTTGCGTCTCTCCCTAATGGGTGTGAGACCTAGCATCATCAAACACCGCTCTCGGCAAGCGGTGTGCATCTCCTTCCAGTTGGGGCTGTACCACTTGTCCACCATCATTTTCCAGGACAGGGGATGCAAGACGCACCATCATGAAATCACCTACACATCATCAAGTATTTGTCACGACCAGAACGAGGATGCACGGACCAACATGTGTCTGGGCGCACCACCACAAAATCAACTACACATTACCAATAATTATTTTGTCATGACCAGAGTGAGGATGGACAGACCAACATGTGTTTGGACGCTAGAGGCAGTGGCGCCATCCTGCCACAAGTGCCCGGATCCAGCCATGGCAGCGTGCCTACCCGGCCGGCGGTGGGGCAGGGGCAGACGGCGATGGGTCATGCGATCATTTTTATTTTCTTCTATCATATGGATTTGTAGTAGGGACGTTTAGTATCTGTTGCTACAGATGTTTATTTCTAAAGGTATTAGTGGCAGACATAATGTCCACTAGGGCTCCGTTTGGATGTCGGAATTAGAAGGGTGGAATTGAAATGGCATCCAATACTAAATCTGTGTAAAATTGGAATTAAGCACCAATTTAATCGTTTTTTCATTGTCAAAGAAATTTATTGGAAATAGAAATAAATCAAATCAATTCCATTTGATGTTTGTTTGCAAAATCTGAAGAATTGTAAATCGGAATGTGACCTTGGCCCTGCCCACGAGCTCTGCACCTCTGCAGTACCGCCTCCGCACCTCTACAGCGCTGCCCAGCGTCTCCGCCTCTGCACTTCCACAGCGTGCCTTTGCCTCCGCAGCGCCGCCCAGCGACTCCGCCTTCGTAGTGCCGCCTCTGCGCCTCCGCGGCGCCACCCCGCGCCTCTGCCTCCGCACCTCCGCAGCGCCGCCTCCACGCCTCCGCAGCACCGCCTCCGCATCCGCTCCTCTGCAGTGCCGCATCCGCAACGCCGCCCCGCACCTTCGTAGCGCCGCCCCGCGCCTCCGCCTCCCTACCTCCGTTGTCACATGGCGGGGCGGGCGCTCGATGGAGGGAGGTCGGCAACTCACCGGGGACAACGTGGGAGATGCAAGGTCGTGGGGAAGGCAAGGTCACGGGGGGGGGGGGGGGGACTTCTGCTCAGTTCCAAAGGAGGGGGCTCCGAATCATCCAAGAGTTGCGGGCGCACAGAAGGAAACGATTTGGAATTGAAGTCGATTCTGTGCACCAATGCCATGTGCATCCAAACTGCAGCATGGGAGCTGTCCGAATGTCAATTCTGAATTCCTTCCCTGAATTACATTTGTAGTAACGACTGCTAGTTTTCAGGAACTCTTTGGATAATTAGTTATGTATTTTATAAATTTTTTATTTTTTAAGAATGTACTATAAAAATAAAAATGAAGAAAAATATAAAATTTCCAGTAAGAATCTAATCATCTCTTGTAATGATACACAAATCAAAAAAGAAATAAAAGAAAACTCAAGAAACAAACTGGCATGGAACGACAGAGCAATGCAGAGCAGTGATTTTGAAACGAGGAGACGCTTCAGTTTGTTGGACGGCCATCCAAGCACCACCAAGTGTATTGATGTGGACGCGTTTAGCGTTCGTGCAGGTTGATGTGAATGGAACTCATGCTTTTCGTTTGTTGGAGAAGCAAGTAGAGCTAGTGCGAACGCGGTGGAGAAACAAGTCGAGTAGTAGTAATGAGAAACTTCCGAAGCGAGGAGACAGTATTCTCCATAACTATGTTGCACGACCATCCAAGCGTCCGAATGTACCTACGTCGATGTAGACGTAGTGTTTAGCATTCGTGCATGGTCAAGTGAACGGATCTCTTTTTTTTTTTTTCTCCAAGCACATCATCTCCTACGTATGTTGCTGCCTATATATAGCTACGATGAAGGGTTGAAGGCTATGCTCTCAAAAACAGACCATGGCACCGTCATATTCCACTGCCAGCTCGTACCGTCCTCCCTCCTCCACCAAAGAAGAGAAAGAGATGAATTACAAGCATTTTTGGGGGGCGCTGAAGAAGCAGGCGCACGGCAGGTGGAGCCAGGAGGAGACTGACGTGCTCCTCTCGGAGTGGAGGAAGCTGGGCCGCCGCGACTGTGGAGTCCAGAACGGCTACCTCGGCCTCTCCTACGACGACTGGTGCAGGCTGGCCAACGCCGTGAACGCCTACCGCGCAGGCGCCGGGCTCGACTCCGTGCGCACCTACCGCCAGTGCAAGGGCCACTTGAGGTACTTCACGGAGAAGTTCATCGAGCTGGACGCGTGCGGAGCAGCGGCGGGGGAGGCGCGCCGCGGCTCAGCATCGGCGTCGGAGGGCCACTCCATGAAGTGCGAGACGGGGAAGAAGAAGATGCGCCGCGACCACGACGCAGCCTCGGAGGCTTTCTGGGGGCACCACCACGCGAGCGCTAGCGGCCTTATTGGCCGCCTCCGTGTGCCGAAAAAGCCTCGGACTGGGCCGTCCAACGACTCGGCGTTTGCCGGCGGCTCGTCGTGGTCCGTCAAGGAGGAGCAGGAGACGAAGGGACGCGGCCGTGAAGCTACCAGTGCTGCGCGTGGCGGCGCTGCTACCAGCCAGCTTTTCGGCGGGCCGGTTCATCGCGCCATGGCTGCGGGGTCGGCCGACGCGGCAGTCATGTTGGCCCTTGCGGACGCTTATATGAACATCCGCTTGAAGGAGATCGAGAAGGACAGGGCCGTCACAGCGTCCGCGGCGACCAAGAAGGAGGCGGCCAAGGGACGGGGACGCGGCGGACCCTCCATGAACTAGCTCCACCCTGCACCGTACCTCTGTCGTGTGTAGTCGTTGCGTCAATTTCGATGCTACCTCAGTGGCTCAGTCATACGACACCCTCCATGAACTAGCTCCGCCCTGCACGTCTGTCGTGTGTAGTCGTTGCGCCCATTTCGATGCTACCTCAGTCATGCCTATATATGCATTGCATAATATACATGTTTGCGTCCATATGCAGTCTCATGTCACTGTAATTGGCGGCTCCAGTATATGGTGTTGATCTGGTCGAACTTTATATAATATAATGCTTTTTTAACATGTTTTTAAGATTTCAAACATTTTATTATTTATATTTATTTAAGCTATGCCTGCATGTGGTTTCTTTGTGGGCACCTAGGAAAAATATTTCGGTACACAAAAAATATCAGGGGTTACCGATAAAGACGAAATTTTAGAAATATCGGTAATTTTGGTGAATAAAATAAAGAGAAATTTTGCTGTGGGACACTATAAAAAGTTGGATTTGACCACAAGTCAATATAATAAAAGTCAATATTTGCCATAGGACATCGAAAAACTATAGCTTTTGTGTCTAGAACACTATAGCATGAAAGATGAGTTGTAATGAACATTTTATCTTAATCCATAGGGCACATAATGACTTGAGATCTAACACATATATGCATTGCTACATTCTCAAACTGTGTTTTTTCATATTTTTTTTCACTGTTTGCATAGTTTTATCTAAAAAAATAAATATTGATCAGTTTGAAAGGTCACAAAATAATTGAATTTATTTTTATAAAAACATACAGATAAAGAATATAGCAATGCACATGTATGTAAAATGCCAAGTCATCATGTCTTATTTATTAAAATAAAAAGTTTCATAGTGTGCCTTCTCTCTTACTATAGTGTCGCAGAGACAAAAGTCTTGATTTCTTTCTGTCCTACAGCACCAAATATCAACTTTTGTAGCTAAAACCAACTATTTATAGTGTCTCGTAACAAAAATAAATTATTTTTTAACTTTTTTTTTACAAAAAATTGTCTTTAATCTGTAAACTTTCAAACGGGGCCGCTACACCAAGAGTTTATAATAAGAAAATTCAAAACTTTTGATGGCTAATTAGGAACCACCACTTCTTGCGTCCATATGCAGTCTCATGTCACACTGTAATAGGTGGCTCCAGTATATGGTGTTGATCTGCTCATTATATAATATAATGCTTTTTTAACATTTTTTCAAGATTTCAAATATGCTATTATTTATATTTATTTAAGTTGTTATGCCTGCATGTGGTATCTTCGTGGGCACCTAGGAAAAAACTTTCGGTACAAAAAAATTTATCAGGGTTTAGCGATAAACACAGTATTTCAAAAATATCGGTAATTTCTGTGAATAAATAAACAGAAGTTTTGTTGTGGGACACTATAAAAAGTTGGATTTGGCCCACAAGATAATGTAAAAGTTGATATTTGCCATAGGACATTGAACAACCATAGCTTTTGTCTCTAGAACACCGTAGCATGAAAGATGTGTTGTTATGAACACTAGCCACTGGTGCCCGCGCTTCGCTGCGGGGTCACCAGTTGAAGAAAGGAAATAGCATGACCCTTTTCTATTTGTTGTGAGCTATAAATTCATACCAAAATATATCAAAGTATATGCATCAAATACTATTTATTTTTATTTTTATTTGTAAACTGAATATGTAGTAGGTGAAATTTATTCGTTTAACAACCTCACATTTGACTACCTTGACAGTTTTATTATAGTTGAATTTGATAAATATCGAGGAACAGATCATGGTAAGATTTACCATCTTCACAATTTATAATACTCAGACGTAGATGGTAGTAAAAACAGAGCATGAGTATATCACTAAAATGTTCTCAAACAATCATTGTGCTAATAAACTAAATATCTATGATCAGCAATTTCACAGTATACACATGTGTGCATGTATAACATTCAATGTACATATGCATGCATGGACGAAGGCCACACAGACCCAATGTCCTACTTTCTGTATGCATGCAGGTTGTAATCTTCATGCATCTCTGGTAAAGCTAGCAGGTAAAGACATAACACTCCCTTGGTGCGTTGTCTTCTTGTCTAAAGTCCCCAAAAAAGTTCATTTTTCTCGACTGACATGAAATTAAGAACGCAAGCACTACGCATGTGTCCTATCAAAAAACCAATATTTTGATATGCGTAATACTCATGGACTATTTCATAAGCACATCTATAAATGCCTCTTTTTGAGATGTACACAACATGTCCTAACAAGATTGGTAACCATATACCAGCTTGCACCTTGCCAAAATATTTTCCTTTGTTCCGGACACAAACAAATTGTTCGACCTTTAGTTTAGAAGCGACTCATTTCGGTATAACTGATAGCATGAGGAAGCACATAAACAGGCAAAAGAGAAGATGTAGGACACTTATACATGAGCAACGACTTGAAAAAAATCACACGCAAAAAAAAACGTAGCACAGAGAATTAAAACAGCACCAGGCTTTGCAGTTGTTCACTTGCTACACTGCCTATTCTTAGAATGGCTAGTAGAAGAGGCACCCTCCATGCAACATCAGGACACCCTTATAGTAAGATCCAAAAATCCCAAGAACAACCATAGAAACACAGCAAGGTAAGACCAAAAGCATGAATTAAAATACACAAGGAAGTATATAAGTGAAAAAGTAGATGAAAAAAAGCACAAAAAAAAGCATAGAACAAATACAATGACAAGGTGAAGCAATGTTGTGCCTGCTCATAAACCACACCCTTCTGATCATTTTAACTCCTACATCTGACATATGTTCATATACTAAGCTACATTCCAGGTCATGTTTTCATAGTTATTACCATCTTATATTTAGAAATTTTATTGCACACAGAGGGGTTAGTTATCCATGGTTTATACTGTAATGTGAACCTAGAATGATGGAACCTCCTGATCTGTTATCTGTGGCCTTTGTAATATGAGGCTTGAACAATGGGACCTTAGAGCTATGAAACTGACTCAATATATATCTTAAGCCATCCTATCAGCAATAGAATGCTAGAATGGTCAGGAGTGGGGTGGAATGAACGCAGCACCATGCTTATATATATACAAGAGAGAAACATCTGCAGTGCAAGAACTACCAGGAAGAACACAACAAAAATATAATAGTGCTAAATTAATGTGAAGTGAACTAACACTGATCCGACAAGCAAATCAATGTAGACTGCCATATGAGTTTGATGGATCACTGACAGCTAGGCAGTGATTTGGATGACTGGCACAAAATGCCACTGATCTCACAATAGGTGATAGCGAACCCCGTGCAGCGATTTGGATGACTGGCACAAAATGCCACTGATCTCACAATAGGTGATAGCGAACCCCGTGCAGCTGTTTTTACTGGAAACCCATTCTGCAGTAGGTGATAGCGGAATGGGTTCCGGACCTAGCGCGGTCAGTCTAACAAGACGTCATGCATCAGCGTCCACGCGACATTTTTGTGAGCAGCAAGAGCGCCGCGTCTTGTCCTTTCAACCACGTTCATCTCATACTCCCTCTGTTCCTGTCGTTCCCGATCAATGAATTAAACTAAAAAACAACTTATTACTCTTGTCAGAACGTCAACATTTCAACAACGGAGAAGTATATCTTATTTTAAAACAGAAAAATATTAATATTCGAACCTCTGCAACCCTAGTGGCATGTAGCTATTCATTATTATTACAATATAAAAGAACACAAAAAAGCACATAAACGGGTTGATAGAAACATAAACTAAGAAAAACCACTCCATTATTTTAATATTGAATTCTATTACTAAACTGCCATCCATAGGTAGCAAAAATCTTCATGACTATAATCTCTCATATATCCTCTGGTTAAATTTTTCTCACTTGTAATCAACCCTGAAGCTAAGCTCTTGATTCATTGCTGTCCGTCCCCTATTTTTAGAAAAAAAAATAGAATATCTGACTTCTACGAAATATACACAAACTTTGATTATTACAAATCTATGTCAATAGATTATTATGTTTCCATCCCCTATCATCATTTCCATTCATCAAGCATGCCTAGGCTGCATCTTGTGCGTGCTCAACGCAATCTACTACGTACCATAAATGGTTAAATTCGTACTAATGTCATGTGTTTATTACTGCAGTGGAAGCTAATGTAACAGTAGGAGGCCGGATAAGGCTTGATAGTTTGTTCATAACACTACTACTACTACCTGATGTTTTAACTCAAGACTTTCAGATCTGCCGGCCTAGATTCTGCTTATTTTGTGTCGTGTCAACTTGCTGGACTAATACGCATCTCTGATTTTTTTCCCATGAGTTCAAGTTGTAGCCTAATAAATTCTGAACCTCAAACTCAAGTTGTAGCCTAATATAATAGCAGCATATTTCATTCAGAATTCTGAAATACATGCCGAAACAGTACGGCATGCTGAACAATCCACATCCACACATGCACAAAACAATTATCCTTGTTTCATTTCAGCTTAGCAATTGAGTACGACATTAGAGTAAACAGAGTAGAGCGTAGCACATTATATAGTATGCATAATGCAATTTACGAACCCACAAATAGCAGAGCACACATAACCTCGTAACCTAACAAGGCAGAGTGAAAGTACTATATAAACTAAGTTCTCTGTCATAATGATAGGAAACTAGTTCATTTTTAAACTAAGTTCTCTGTCATAATGATAGGAAAACAAAAACGGAAGGAGTACTACTTAAACTCATCATATTTTTGTTTATCCTTTTTATCAACACAAGATTAGTTGAGGAACCAGTTCGTGTTGTAGAGCCACAATAAGAGAGTTTTGACCAGTTGGCTTTTCCTCTTGAATAGTACGGAGTACGACGGAACAGCTTACTGACAATCAGCAATATTTCAGCAGACTAGCTTGCAGTGGGAGCTCCTGCTGGGCTGCAGTGGGAGATCAGCGGACTAGCTTGCAGACTAGCAGTACTCCTCTACCTGTTGATGGACGATACAGGTCAAAGCCTTCTCCTTCACCATGCGCTATTTCAGCAGAGGAGTGTCACATTAATGTTATGTTGCTACAGTGACGCGTGGTAACTTCTGGAGCGATGAAAGAGACGAGTTAAAAAATGTTCAGCATTTGTGATCAGCGCTTGAAAGGTTCGATACTTTCTCAAAGAATTTTTTATTTCGTTGGTTAAAACTCTTATCTTGATCCGATTAAACCTATTTCGTTACATGTCATTTCTCTTAAAATTTTATCTCTTTCACGTTACTATTATTTATTTAGTTATTGTTTAGTGAGTTATGAACTGTAGCGATGCTATTGTAGCTGCGCTACTATAGTACGTTGCAGATGAATAATTTCAGTGTTCTATGTAAACAAGCTTCTAATTACTTCATAATAATAGGAATAGTTTTTTGGTTTATAGTTCAAGAAAAATAAAAAATTATTTATGATCCTTGCATAGTATTTTTTTGTTTTTAACCATAAATTAAAAATATATATTCTTGAGGCCCGAATTCATTTTTCATACAAATATAAATGACAAATTTTAGCTAAAACAAATTGAAATTATATTAATATTGAAACTAGTTTTACTTTATAAAATAATTTTGGGGCGTTACAATTCACCTGTCTCACAACCAGAGCGTGCGCAGTTGTGGAAAATCGATCATGCGATCATGCATTTGACAGGACATGCTTGCAGTAGACAGCCGCGAGTAAGCCGCCCGGGATAGGCTGTCTCTAGTGTAGGCCTTGAAAGTTGAAACGACGACAAGACATGCTTGCAGTAGCGTGCCGAAAGTTGAAACGACGACAAGAGTATGCTATTCCAACAGAAATCACATCTACTACTAGTAATCATTCTACAGGGGCGGGTGGTGCGGCTGGAGCGAACAAAAAGTCGGGTATGTCACGTAAACAAATTTAATGACATGATAAGAAAATTATTTTAACGACATGATAAGAAAGTTATAGAACGAGAGAAAAATTATTTTATCGTCCAAAAGAAATTGGATATACACAGTTTTGTGAAAAAAATATGAAGTATTATGAATCTACTACCTCCGATCCATAATATAAGTATTTAAAACATTCAAATATTTGTCCATGATATAAGTATTCTTAGATATAAAATAAAATCTAGTAAATTGGTGATGTGTAAGAAATTGATAAAATAATATAAAATAAAAGGTATATATGACTTTTCTATGTTAAAATTTATATTTGAATCATAAGAATACTTATATTGTAAAATGGAGTAAGTACTACTGAAGAAGAGTAGCTTTATTTTATGCTAATCCTTTTTTACGATATAACACTCTTAAAAATATCAAAATAAAACTCAACTTGGCTTATAGCGGCATATAGATATTGTTAGTACAGTTGTCTTCTCCAACAGAGTTATTAAAACATGTGCAGCAGTTACGATGGGCGCTTCATTGAAAGTTTGATGCTTGTCTAATGGAGTTGGAAAATGTTACTACTACTACCAGGTGCTATAAAATTAATAGTTTTGCTCTTTATCTTGGGTCTCAAGTGTTGTTGTGGGTACTGAGAAATTTCAAACAATATAATGGTGATAAAATTGAAAAACGAAATGCATTCTTATTACTCTGTTCGGTCTTATTTTATTAACATTGCCTAGTGTAAATTTACACTACCCAACAATAAAAAAATGTACAGAGGAGTACATTTTTTAGAAATAGTAGTATTTCTTTTGGCTTTTAGAAGAATTTGTATTCTGCCTGCTGAGCTCCGACGCCATTCCAAAGCAGGCGCACTTCCTCCGACGCCATGGCTACTGCCTGCTGAGCTCCCACTGTCTTTTATGCTTACGCGGCGGCCGCTAGAGCAACGACCTTGACGTCCCCTCTCATCGCCGCCTGGGCACCTCTCTCTATCAGTGCCCGTGTCAGTAAGATTTTTTTTTATATCTAGTTTTTTTATATTTATTTATACTTTATATTTATCCTCTATCTTAATTAACATATATTATATAATAAATTTTTCTCTACACCAATTTTTCTCTATTATTTTCTCTTTTTTTCCCTCTATTCCTCTATTATTTTCTCTATTCCTTTCAGTATCCTAGCTATACCGTTTCTCCTCTACTCCTCTGGATATAGAGTAACCAGCAGCTGCTTTTACCGTAGCAAGCGATGCAACGCGGTTTGCTCTAAAGCGGTACCGAAGGACCGTTTACAGTATGCCAGTGCAGACAACCTTAGACTGTCTCTACTCGTCATACTTTAAATTTATCCTCTAAAAAGAATATTTTACCCTAGTCAGTAATATTCTGTCCTCTATATTCAGTTATCTCGCACCCATTCATACTCTATATCTATCCTCTATATCAACTAACTAATATTTTATTCAATCATCTCCAATTACCATCTCCTTTTATCTCTCCTCTTTTTTTTCCTTTTCTTTTTTACTTCTTTCCTTTTTACAATAGTTCAGCAATCCAATTTGTAATCAAATAATAATTTTTT
Organism: Eleusine indica; assembly: GCA_030378355.1. Lineage (NCBI taxonomy): Eukaryota > Viridiplantae > Streptophyta > Magnoliopsida > Poales > Poaceae > Eleusine > Eleusine indica. The sequence continues at coordinate 60,586,794 of CM059494.1, forward strand.
TTCTTTTTTCTTTTCCTTTTTCTCCTTCTTCCCTTTATTTTCCTTCTTTCCTGCTTCTTTTTTCTCCTTGTCGCGCTGCTCTCGACCTCCTCCACGCCACCGCCGCCCTCCGCCTCCCTCGCTCGCCGTCGGCGCCGGCCTCCTCCACATCCAGCGCGGCCGCTCCGCCGCCCTCCACGCAGAACCCCACCTCCGGCCCCCTCCGCCTGCGCGCTAGGCCTCGGCCTCTCCTCCCCTCCGTCGACCCGCACCCCGCCCGAGCGCCCCCAACCTCCTCCGCTGGTCGGCGCGAGAAGCTCGCCATCGCCGCCCTACTCCACCGCCTCCGCCGGCGCCTCCTCCTCGCCCTCCGCCTCCCCGTGCGCCGCCGCCGCCCTCCACCTCCTCCCCGCGCGGCGCCGTCCCCTCCTCGCTACTATTCGCCGTCGTGCCGCTCAACCTCGGGATCCCTCCTCGCTGCTAGAGTTCCTCTCCTCCCTCTCTACCGACGCTGCTGCTCCGGTGGGATGGCGCGCAGTGCACGGGCCCCGCACCACGTCGGGTACTCCGTGGCTCCTCTACGTCGGATAGCGTTTACTGGAATACGCTGGATTTGGAGGATGGATTCTCCGTCTGCTCCTTTACAGGAGCCATCTAGTACCCCGGTGTAGATCTTTTTACCGTAAATGGGTACTGGAGGTTTTTTTACAGTACCCCAGTGCGGGCAGCCTTATAGTTCCATGCCGGCTAGCTCCTTCCATGTGCGCTCACCGTCGCTTAGACTGTCTGCACTCGTCATACTCTAAATTCATCCTCTAAAAAAAATATTGCATCCTAGTTAGCAATATTCTCTTCTCTATATTTAGTTTTCCCGCACCCATTTATACTCTATATCTATCCTCTATATCAACTAACTAATATTTTATTCAATCATCTCCAATTACCATCTCCTTTCATCTCTCCTCCTCTTTTTTTTCCTTTTCTTTTTTACTTCTTTCCTTTTTACAATAGTTCAGCAATCCAATTTGTCATTAAATAATAAATTTTTTCTTTTTCTCCTTCTTCCGTTTCTTTTCCTTCTCTCCTGCTTCTTTTTTCTCCTTGCCGCGCTGCTCTCGACCTCCTCCACGCCCACGCCGCCCTTCGCCTCCCCCGCTCGCCGCCGGTGTCGGCCTCCTCCATATCCAGCGCGGCCGCTCCGCCGCCCTCCACGCAGAACCCCACCTCCGCCCCCTCCGCCTGTGCGCTGGGCCTCGGCCTCTCCTCCCCTCCGTCGACCCGCGCCTCGCCCGAGCGCCCCCCGACCTCCTCCGCTGGTCGGCGCGAGAAGCTCGCCACCGCCGCCTGCTCCTTCGCCTCTGTCGGTGCTGGCGCCTCCTCCTCGCATTCCGCCTCCCCGCACGCCGCCGCCGCCTCCACCTCCTCCCCGCGCAGCGCCGACCCCTCTTCGCTAATGTTCGCCACCGTGCCGCTCAACCTCAGGATCCCTCCTCGCTGCTGGAGTTCCTCTCCTCCCTCTCTACCGACGCTGCTGCTCCCAGTGGGATGGCATGCAGTGCGTGGGCCCCACACCACGTCGGGTACTCCGTGGCTCCTCTATGTTGGATAGCGTTTACTAGAATACAAGCTAGATTTGGAGGATGGATTCTATGTCCGTTCCTTAACAGGAGCCATCCAGTATCCCCGTGTAAAACTTTTTACCGTAAATGGGTACTGGAGGTTCTTTTGCAGTACCAGTACGGGCAGCCTTAGGTAGATGCGTCATGCATGAGTGCTCCGCGGCGCATCGCCAGCACCCGACCCGAGGCACTCGTACTGCTCATCAGCACGCGGTTCTCAAGAACGGCAGCACTGCCGGGCGTTTCCTCTCACCACTGGCATGAACAGAAATGGTGAGAGGTGAGGAACAATGAAACCCAACCTGCATAGCTGGCGTGGACCCCGAAGACTCGACACCAGTGACAGGCTGCTCTGCCTGTCTGCCAGTATATTTGAGGAAAGTGTTTTTATCACATCTCTAGTAATCAGACAAAGAGTATAGAATAAGTTGTTTTTTTAGATCAACAGACATTTCATTCATTAGCCAATGGCATCAGTACACTCAGAAACCAAGCATTGCCTGTATTGCTGGTGGTGCTTCTAGTTGCCACTTAACCACTCCACGATGGCAGGATACTAATCCAGTGCACTCATGTGCAAGCCTATTATAGTTTCTACTAGCGAAAACAAGACGGAAACTATCAAAATCCTAAGCCAGTAACTTCATCCTTGTCAGGTGCGTGGCGTTAATTGGCCTCTGGCTTTCTTGGCCACTCCAGATGGTGACCAATTGCTGGCAATGCATGCACTCTCCCCCATAGTGAGCACTGAGCACATACAGATCGTATGCGTTCCACTTTGCTTTGCCTCCTAGACCCCTTCCATGATGGTCTCGCAAGTTTCAACACTACTCCCGTGGGGCCTGATCCCGAAGCTGGATACAGTAGAAGGCAGCATCTGTATTTCACGGTCACCCATCAGTGTCCGGTCACACCAAACAGACCCGACCCTTCGGTGAATGACCCGAATCAACCCACACCAAAGAGACCCGGCCAAGCCAAATCCATCCACATCAAAGACACCCAACCAGAGCAGCGTGAGGCCTCCGACCGACGCCATGGCTGTCGAGCTCCGGCTCAAACTCGCTCGTGGCCACTGGAGCGACGAAGAGACGGCGGCCCTGATCGCCTCCTGGGCGCCGCTCTACCAGCGCCGTCGTACCGGCGAAGGCGACATGTGGGCGCCGCCGCCGAACAGGCTCGCCCTGGTCCTGGAGGACTGGCGCGCCGTGGCCTCCGCGGTCAACGCGTACCGCGCCGGCGCCGGGTTAGGCTCGTCCCGCACCCACCAGCAGTGCAAGCTCCGCGTGCAAACCTTGAAGGACATGTACCTGAAGGCGCTTCGTGCCGCCGCGCCGTCCGGGTGTCGCTTCTTCGACCCCCTCCATGCAGTGTGGGGCGGTGAAGAGTGGAGCCGCGCTGTCGCCGTGAGTGCTGCTGCTGCTGCGGCCGCCGACGTGCAAGGAGGAGAAGCGGCGGCGTCAGACTTGTTGGGTGGCTGCATCCCGAAGAGGCCAAGGACTGGCACCTCGGTCAAGGAGGAGCTCGTGCAGCAAGCGCGTGCCGCCGCCGCCGCTGCGGAGGACGACGACCGACGTCGTGCCCATGCCGCCGCCGCCGCCGCTGCGACGGAGGAGGACGAGCGACGCCGCGCCGCCCGTGCCGCCGCCGCCGCCGCTGCGGAGGAGGACGAGGGACGCCGCACCGCCGCCGCCGCCGCGGAGGAGGAGGACGAGGGAGGCCGTGCCCATGTCGCCGCCGCCGCCGCTGCGGAGGACGAGGGGCGCCGTGCTCGTGACGCCTTCCTTGATGCCATGCTGGGGACGGCGGCGTCAGAGAACGCGACAACGGCGGTGCTTAGGATCTTGGGGGTGTGCGAGCAGATGATGAAGAACGGCTTCGAGGTCGACCTAGCCAGGGCTCGGCGCGGAATATAGCTATGTGTGTTGGCTGCTGGAACCGAACTGGCCGAGGTGCAATCTTTTGGGTTCGTGCTATGGAGCGTCTGCAGTCTCACTTAGCAGCAGTAGTAGTGGTGGTGGTGTGTGGCTACACCGTAGTTTCAGCGAAAAGTGAGTTAGTTCAGCTTTTGGTGGTGTATTAACAGCAAACTCGCTTCCGTTGGACAGTAAGCCTGATCGATCGTGGTGTGTTCTTGTGGTGTCTTAGCTAATGACTCATGATGTTGGAACTGTGTTTGTTAATATAATGTCCTTATTTACTGGTCTCTTAGAGTTCAAATCTTGTACTGTATGCATAACTGTGACTTAGCGTGTGTTTGGTTTTATTGTTTGGATGAATGTACTGTGGATGGGAAAGTTGAATGGATGGTGAGATTATCTTTTTATTTATATAAAATTTAACATAATTATAATTTTATTAATTTATCACTATGATTTATTTTAAAAGGTCAATATTTTTTATGTTTTTGTTTTTCTTAACAAATTATCTCTACCTTATCTCTCAAAACCGCCCTTCGGTGCTTAAAAAAAAAACTGGAGCTCTTCAATCCCCATCTCAACAATAATGGCATCCCCGTCTCAGCAAGATGAGCTTTCTTCACCTCATCTGGCAGTCGTTCTTCTCTCACAGCAAAGGCCATCAGCGAGAGAGCTAGCCGACGGGAGCGACGCGACGTCGTGTAGAGGTGAACACTCAACTGGTCACGTCATGTCTTCACACTGGGCTGTAGGCCTGTAGCTAGAGTACGTCCACAGCAATGACAGCGAGAGAGGAAATGATGACAACGTTTGAAATAGAGGCTACCACAACAGGCCTCTCTCTCTCTCTCTGCTTCCGATGTCGTGCGTGCGAAAAGACAGAGCAAGCTACTAGTAGTACTCTCGGGCTTGGGTTCGGCAGCATGATGGACAAGCCGTGTGTCAGTGGCAGGCGGAGTAGAAGCTTTCTGTCCTGACTCTCTCTCTGTTGAGTGAATAAGGTTGATTCGCCGATCGATATACTGTGCTGAGCTCGCTCGATCTCTTCTCAGTTCTCTATGGCCGATTCTCCCATGGAGGCTCCGTCATGATTACGCTCTACGCCTGTACGTAGAACTCCCAGCTACGGGTCTAGCTACGCAGTGCAGAGAGCCTTTATATGGCTACGTAGGCCTTTTCCCAATAGCGACTTAGCTATAAGGGCATGAATACGTAGCTGGGAACCAGAGATGGATGCAGCATGCACCGTGTGCTGCCATGCATGCATGCGTTGGTCGATCGGAGCACAGCATGCCCTGTGCTGAGTCTGCTGACCTCTCAGATCATTCTGTGGTACTCCTACTCTCTACTTGCTGTATTATCATCCCGATTTGATAAGCTTAAGTCTACAAGCCTAAACTTAAGTCTCAAAATGATGATCCAATAATTGGTGCTAATCTCTCAACATACCACAGGCCTAAACTTATCTCTCAAATGATGATCAAATAACTGCTGCTCATCTCTCAACAGACCACAGGCATAAAACCTTATTTTGTAGTACTAGTACATGATTGATCCATAATGAGGAAAATTATTCACGAGTGCAGTCCTCCTCTTCGAATGACGACCTTATTAAGGTAATGAATGTGCTGATATCCGTAATCTTATGCCTACTCTTCAGTGCTGAGCATTCAATTCAATACGTACAGGGTACAGCAGCTACAAGCCCCATTATTCTAGTCTATTCTTTGCAATACTGCTCCATGCCCAGCAGGAGGAAGAGAGAGATCACCATAGGTCCCCATGGGCCATGGAGCGAGTCTCTCTGACTAGCTCTGTCTCTCTCAAAACCCAAGGAAACTCAGCAGACAATGAGAGCGGCTAAGCTGAAACTTGGGGATCAGGATCCTCGGCAGTCGCTCAGTTGGCCGAGCAGTCGGGCCGTTGGCCGTCCGATCCGGAAAAATCATATCCTACGGCGACTGAAGTTGTTCCTATTCTCTGTTCGATAAACTCAGACTCCGTCCGCGTCCTCTTACGCATTGAGCGACCAAATCGACTCCCTTCTTGATTGTTTTTGAAGACCAAAACGATTACTCATCGGACTCGCCGTGAATTCCTCCATTCATATAAGCTGGTATATTTGATTTTAATCAACTGATTTGTTCTTAATTTCATTTTTTTCTTCTCAAATCCTAACCACAAAATCATGAAATTTGGGACATTATCAATAACATAGAACAAAATTGATTAGATATTTGTATTTCACATCTTCTAGCGCATCAATTTTGATGATCACCAACATCTACCGAGACCGAATTCGTGGTTGCGCATGGATTTCCTCCAAGCTGTTCGTGAGGAAGGAAGAAAACAGAGGTTTACGACTCAGAGCTTTTTTGGGCAAGCCGTAGGATGAGAATCGGTCAGATCGGACGGCGGACACTCGGTCGACTGCCGAGAAGTGTACTGCCGACGATCCTGATCCGAAACTTGGATACCTATCTGTTTCTGTGTGAGTATATGTTTGTTTCTGTGTAAGTGTGTGACAGGGAGAGATAGAGACTCTGAAACATGGCAAATGGCCGGTCCTTCGTGTTTGTATGAGACTCTGAGAAAGAGAGGCCAGTGTGTGCGTAAATGCAAAGGCAGCAGCAGGGCATGCAAAGAGGAGGGAGAGGGAAGCAATGCATTGAAGAAGAGCCTCAGAGCGCTCATCATAGTCTCTCCATGTGTGTGTGTGTGTGTGTTTTCTGATGTTGCGTGAGTTTGCAGCAAAGAGATCGATCGATGCGCCAGCTAGTACTAGCCCGGGCGGCCAGCAGCCGAGCCGAGTCTTTCTGGATCGCATACGGAGGCCTGATGTGTGACCATGCATACTAGTATGACTGCACGCAGTACCCGGGCGCTGTAACACTGCTTCCAACCCTGAAGAGTCGCAAGTCACCGCAGCTAGAATGTAGCAGCAATTCTTTTCCTTTTTGTTCGCCGATCCCTATTGCCTCCGGCCGGCTTGTCCCATTTTGTCCTCCATATGCATGCATGCATGGGTTCAGCACCATTCTAGCTGAACACAAGTCAAAGATGAATCAAGCATGAGACCTAATCACACCCAGTAAGCATAATCTTCTGTCGTACAGTAATAACTCTCACCCACTACAGCCCAGGGAGCCGTGGGCCGTGGGTTTGTGAGTTGGAGATCCTCTGAATGCACCGTGATTGACAAGTGGGTCCAGGCCGAGGGAACCACCCAGGATCCTCTACTGGGATACTGTGTTGTTGACCGGCGAGTTCCCTGCACTGCACGTCTGCACGCCAGAGGAGAGGAGAGGGGTTTGTTGGCTTCGCTGCGATGGCCGAACGTCAATCCCGGTCCCGCAGCTGGAGCGACGGCGAGACGGCCGTTCTGCTCCGAGCATGGGCGCTACTGTACCGAGCAAGGGAGCCCGGCCGCGTGGACTGGCACGCCGTGGCGGCGGCCGTGAACTCCGACTGCGCCGTCGCGGGACTCGGCCACCGGCGCACGCACGGGCAGTGCAAGGGGCGCATGAAGACCCTCCGCGCGATCTACGAGAGGGAGCTGTCCCGGCCGTCGCAGTGGCGCTGGTTCGGCGACCTCGACGCCGTCCTGGCCGCGCCGCGCGGGAAGCGCGTCAGGGCCCTCAGCGACCTCTACTCCGACGACGGCGACCATGCCATGGAGGAGCGCGGTCATGGGCCTGGTCCGAGGAGGCCCGCTCGGCCTGCCGCGGTGGAGGAGCCCGGCGCCGCAGCAGGTTCTGCTGCGCCGGACGTGTTCCCGGACGGGCGCGGCGCCCTGGAGGAGCGCGGCGCTGCAGCGGCGGAGGATGGTCGCGCGGTCCCGGAGGAGGAGGTGCCGAGGCACGCCGAGCCTGAGCCGGCCGCCACGGAGGAGCGTGACGTTGCAGCCGCGCATGGTCGCCGTGCTCCCTCTGCTGCGGCGGCGGAGGATGGTCGTGCGGCGCCGGTGCTCCCGGAGCCGGAGGAGGTGGTGCCTGAGCCTGAGCCGGCCGCGACGGAGGAGAGCGGCGGCGGTCCGGCGGCCGTAGAAGAGATCCTTCTTGCCGCCGCGGGGCGCTGGGGATCGGTGTCGGCGTCCTCCAACGACATAGAGATGCTTCGTGCCGCCGCGGCGCCGGCGTCCTTGAAAGCCTGTGCGGTGGTCGGCAGGATGGTGGAGGTGTGCAGGAACGTGATGGCCGACGGCTTCGCGCTCGACCTGGCGTTGAACGAGTCGCGAGCGTCCAGGGGCGCCGCCGGAACCCACCCGTAGCTTGCTTGTTTCTACTTGTATTTTGGTGAGCGACATCACGTGCACTGCCTCATTCGAGTGCTCTTTTTTCTTCAATCCATGACCGTATTTAAATTTGCCGGTGTCATTTCACGCCCAACTCTTCTTGTTTCTCCTTCTCATGCCAACCAATCTCAATCTGCAGGGGAAAATCGGAGCTAGCGGCGGCGGAGTGCGCACTACTACTACTCCGTATGTCAAGCCAACAAGCTCCTTTTGCAATCCGCATGCCATCGACGCAATGCGCACTAGTGTGTACAGCTAATGTCTAGTACTAGTACTAGTTTCTTTTGGTTTCTGTCTACTTATTCTGATCAGTCTCCAACTTTGAATCAAGCAAAAGTTTTAAGTTTAATTCCATGGATGGCTCTAGCGTACTGCAGATTTCTTTTGTCTCTTTTCTTTTTTCCTTTTGGTTTCTTTTTTGTTCCTGGTTTGTGCATATGTCCACCGTGATTCCCCTGCCCTCGGTTCAGCTTACTGGTGGAGAAGCATATTCCGCATTCCTCAACCGGGCTCCTCAAAACTGCCCGCAACAGAATCAGTCGTCTATTCTTGGCCAACCGCATTTCTCCTCATCTCTCCCAATCCCAACGCAACCAACAAGAAACAAGAGGGACGAAACGGAAGAAACCAAGAAATCTGCTGACGCCGCCCCCAAATCTTTTGTCGACAGCAAATCCTCAACTACCGTTTCTGCACTGCCCGTTCTGTTTTTCCAGCCCGACCCGATCGGATCGAGGCAGCACAGCGCAGGGAGCTCCTCCGTGTTCTTGGTCTCATAAATCCGTGTGTTGTGGTGATGGGCCACCACGTCCATCCATTCCGCAAGTTTAGGAGGTAGGGGTAAAGAGGACGATCGATGGAGAGAGATGAAATGGAGGCGAACAATCTCTTGCATTTCCTTGATACCCCAAGCGCACATTACAGAAGGTGGGCATATATATATATATCTTCCTTTCCCCGTCTGTTCTGTTACTGATTCTACATTTTCTTGCGCATTTTGGGTCGTCTGCACTGAATTGAATCTGTGGTTTCATGCTTTTGCCGCTGTTCCAATTTGAAGGACATGCGATGGATTTGACGGCGAGCATGGTGGAGATGATCCCTGGGATGCATCAGGTTTGTCCTTCTATATATTCCTTCTTTCTCCTGTCACCTTCGTGATCTGAATAGGGTAAATTTTCTCTGCACAAGACATGTGATCAATCATAAATGATCAACTGATCATATATTATCTGCCATTGAACTCTGCTACCAGAGAATTCCAGCATTTCGCTGAACATTGCCATCTGCAGAAATATTTTCTTTACCACTATTGTTGTCGATTTCATCATATTCATAGTAACAAGCAGGGGATTCCTGAATGAATCGTTTCATGCCCCTGCCATTCAATTTTCAACATGTGAAACACATCTAGCATGCCTGCGTGGGTAAATGTTGATTAGATTGAGCTGTGGATAACCTTATTTTTATTCAGGGATAACCCTGCCATTCAGTTTTTGTTAGTCTTGAAATGCATGATTCATAAGTTTCCACTGAACTTTCATCTGTGCTACAAATGATTATTTGCAATGATTATCAAATACAGATCCAGCTAACGCACGGGAAATGTTGGAATATCTGTTGAACCAACCAGCGAACAAGTTCTGTGCAGATTGTGGCACTCCAGATCCGAAATGGGTGTAAGTATAATTCGGCTTTTCTTAAAAATAATGTTCGTCCTCTATGTTTCATGTTATTTTGTGCTTTCTAGACAACGCTGGAGTTTTACCCAAAAAAAAAAAAAGAAGACAACGCTGGAGTTATCATACTACACCTTACCTGTTATTTCAGTCACTACTTGCAGATTTCCATAAAACAACTGTCTTGAGCCAATTTACTGACTCAGCATGAATGTCCTTTTAATTTTTCATTAAAAAAGATAATCCTAACATGAGTGCATGAATGTCCAAACTTGAAAAGCACTTACATTTGAGTTACTATCTTAAGTAAATAGTCTGTGTTACATCTGATTCTTTCATCAGGATTTTGTTTCTTTCTGACTAGTGATAATTCGAGGTGCAAATTTAGCTTTGCGATATGTGTATCTTTGAACATACTTCACATTTTTATGTAACATGTTCCAGTAAATCTTCCAGATTTTCTTCTACCATTTAGCTGCTTTTATACTTGCAGGGCCTTGCCATTCGGGGCATTCATTTGTATTAAGTGCTCTGGAACACACAGAAGCCTTGGAGTCCACATATCAAAGGTGCCTAACGGACTTCATTTTTGAACATTTTCAGTTCCCTTTAATTTGATTCTGCCACTTGCCAAGCTTTAGTGCTATGTCAGATTTACGTATTACAAATTTTGAATTCTGTAGTTGGAGCTATTTCCTTCTTTTAGATAATGGAAACAAGTTCCAGCCTCTACATCTTTGAAAGATACGGGTTGGAACTATTTCCTAAAGCATAGCTCCCAAGATACGGGTTCAAAACAATGAAAATACAGCTGCCTTAATGCAAAACTTATACATTGCAAATGTGGAAAATTTTCTTTCCTGGATTATCTTCGTTGCTGTGTTAAATGAGCCGATTCATGATTGTACTGCTACTCCAGTTTTACTGATGTTAAGCATAACCTTCATTTAATACTTATTTACAAACCTTGTGTTGAACTAATCAGTTTCCATTTTGTATTTTTAGGTGATTTCAGTGAATCTGGACGAGTGGACAGATGAAGAAGTCAATTGTTTAGCCGAATCAGGTGGAAATTCTGTTGTGAACACAAAATATGAGGCCTTTTTACCTGAAAACAAAAAGCCGAAACAAGACTGCTCAACAGAGGAGCGTAACGATTTCATTAGGTACACATCAAGTTAGTTCTTTATTTGCACATTTCCGTATAAACCTGTCTAATGAAATGTTGTTTTTTCCTTCCATCGATGCGTATGCAGGAAAAAGTATCAGTTTCAACAATTTGTGTGTGACCCACAGTTTTCGTGCCCTTTACCGCTTAACAGTAAGCGCGGAGCAGATAAACAGCACCAGCCACAGCCTGCCCCCCGACATGGTTTCGGCCATGCTTTCAGGAATAGCTGGAGGAAAAAGGATTCATCAGACCAGAAAGGACTAAAGAAAATGGTGTGGTGAACTCAGTGGTATTAAATTTCAAGTCGATGTGGCACATGATATAGTACTTCACTGTAAGAATGCTTTTTTCTTCATTTCAGATGGATGTGGGAATGGTAGAATTTGTTGGACTAATCAAGGTCAATATCGTAAGAGGCACAGATTTAGCTGTTCGTGATGTGATGTCAAGTGATCCATATGTCATGATTAATCTAGGACATCAAGTAAGCACATATTATTACCAGATGTGACAGCTTAGTCTTGCAAAGAATTTGTTTTCTATCTCTTGTGTGACTTCAATTCAACATTTTCATCTTTTTCAGTCTATGAAAACAAAGGTGATAAAGAGCACTCTGAATCCAATTTGGAACGAAAGATTAATGCTTTCAATCCCGGACCCTGTTCCACCTCTTAAAGTGGTAAGCTCATTTGTCTCGGGTGCATATAGTTAGATCATTTTCCCCAGTACACTCTTTAATTAGCCTCAAAACTCCACACTAAATTATACTCGTACCTCTTGACAGCAAGTATTCGACAAGGACACATTTAGCTCTGATGACCGGATGGGGGAGGCTGAGGTAGACATCCGGCCTCTGATCTCGGCAACGAAGGAGCACGAGAACTCGACCATCCCCAACCGGACGGAGCTCTACAGATGGTCGGCTAGCGATGATAGCAACGGTGTGCTTGCCAAAGACAGTGTGATCTCTATTGCGGATGGCATGGTGAAGCAGGAGATCACGCTGAAGCTCCAGAAGGTAGAGCGTGGGGAGATCGAGATGGAGATCGAGTGCGTGCCACTCAGCCAGTAGCAGCTTCATGCGCAGGGATGAAAAGGAACATGTTTCACTGCTGTGTTGGACACTGCCTGCTTTGCTTACCCGGAGAAACCTTCTCCTGCTCTGTTCCTGTACATGTGTGAGACTTATTGTATTATAGATAATATAGGCAGAAATGGAATCATCAATACAACTGTGATTTTAGGCGTCAATATTACTTTGGAAGTGTTATTATCGAATATAACTGGGAAAGATAACAAGTGAGAAGTGTGAAATGGTACAACGACTCTCGGACGGCACTTCAAAAATTTTGCGAACAAGTTTACACGGTATCTTCTTACACGCAGCTGCAGGCAGATCTCGCAACGGAGATTCTATGGTCTGTTCTCCAGGTCCAGATTCTGTTAGTAGGCATGGATTATACAAACACAAACCACACGAAAAGGACGTCATACATATGAGTACCCTTAACGCTGTACAACACTGATAAGCTGCCTGGTCGGCATGCACAATCGCACATACTTCACACACACGTACTCTCCATCAGCTCCATCAAGCTCGCTAGGCCCCGCAGGCTCGCTTCTCCCTTTAAGCTTGATCGCGTCCGTGATCTCCGGCATGGTCGCTGATGGTGTCATGAACGGCGTCGCGAGCACGGCCGCCATCAGCGCCACGATGACGAAGATGGCGAACGTTGTGTCGTCCAGCACCTGCACGCACACACGCAAGCAAGTGTTTACTTATGAGCACGTTCGTAGTTAAGAACTTTATCACTCACTGTACTGTACGTGTTTGAGCCAGCTTGGTGGACGGGTGGGCCCCGGCCCACTCTGAGATTTTATAAAAAACATCATTTTACCACTATAGTTACTAAGACAACTCACACGTCAATCAAGGAGTGGTTTTTGCGGAGCTGGCGATCTAGGCGATTCAGGCGACTAGCTTGGCCTGACCGCACGCGCGTCGCCGGTGGCTGATCCGGCCACGACTCTTGGTCCTCCTGAGTTGCTGTGGTTCCTTCTACTCCATGTATCTCTTCCCTTCCACCTTCTGGCGGTACTTCTGGGCTGACTTTGATGATCTCTGATCATCTGGCCGCCATGGAGCCTGATCGCTTGGATCTGGCGCCTGGGCTTCATCTACAGGAGGAGATCAGGGCAAAGTTTGGAATTGGTGTGAATTTCCAAAGGGAATTGGGTATTTCGGAATTCTTTCGTGGTTTTGGTTGGAAGATGCGCTTTCAGACTATATGCAGACACACTTGCACGTATGCTTCAGGCATCATTGGGAGGTAATCATGATCTATTCAATGTTGTTAGGCTTGGAGATCGTGTGTTTCATTTCTCTGTTGCTTCCAAGCAGGTTGGCTTCTTTGTTTACAATCTGAAATCCTTTGAGTGCCAATTGTTCAAAATCTTCTTTGATCTCTGGGGTAATGGTGGCCCGCATGTTCAACGAGAATTTAATCAATGGAATCAAGAGGAAGATTCTGAATGGACATTAGTTCAGCGTAAAAGGAAGCCTTCTCGAAGATCTTGTGTTGAAGTTGCAAGATCAAATCCCAACCCAACTCTTACTAGTGCTAATGCAATCCAGGTTGCTACTCAGCAAACCCAAGTTCCTCTGAAGACGGTCTTTGACAGGCTTCAATTTCCCCGGCAATCTGTGTTCGATCATTTAGATTTCAGGCAGCAAGACAGCATCGGGGATCGGCAAGCTCACAGACATTCAGGTAATCGATTTGTCCATAACGCAAATTTTTGGAATCATCATTCTGGGCAGCCAATGGCGAAGAACAGGGCGCCTTTCCGTATCGGGGAAAGCGGCCTTTTCAAAATTCAAATTCAAAGTCTACCCTAAGGTGGGTTCCAAAGCAACAAGGCCAAATCTCACAGCCAGCCCAACCTGGAGTGGTGCAAGGCCAGATTGAATCAGCCCGCCCGGATGGTTCCCTTAATCTCTTTGCAAGGCTCAATCAGCACGAAGGAGGCGCACAACCTAACCCTCAGGCAACACGTTCACAAGCAAGTGGGTCCAATTCAGGTGGGCTCCATCCAAATGTGTCTGAGGTAAATGTAGAGCTGACCTTGCACGTTGGGGGACATATACTACTGGACTCTTCGGCTTCCATATCTACGCTGAATACACGATTACAACTAGGACACTGCTCTGCTTTGCAATCTTCTCCACAATCCCCTCTGCCGTCAACCCTTGCACAAAGTACAGTTCTCGCTGTTGATGAAGCTGCGTCTGTCGGAGAAGTTGCGGTGGTTGACGGCGGTGGTGCGTCGGCAATGGCGTATCAGCAAGCAGACCCTCGCCCATTCATGCCGGCAGGATTCCATCACATTCAAGTTCAAAATCGGCAGCTGATGGTACGTGCTGTCAGTTGGAGGCCGCTGCATCGCCATGAAGATTGGGCCATGTCACCATTGTGCCATTCCCTCAGCATCCAGTAATATTTGCTAACGCTAGAAATGCAATCAGAGAGTATCTTGAAGTTCATAGAGATATAAGAGTCAGAGACATTCAACGTACTCACCTTGGTCAAGCTTTAGTCTGTTTTGAGTCTGTCTATGATAGAGATCATCTAGTAAACACAGGGCCACATCAATTTGGGGATGTTTAGCTCACCTTTACGAGGCATGATCAGGGTAGAAATTACAGAGCTCTGAATTTTAATAGAGAGTGCTGGTTGATGCTGCTAGGATTTCCTCTGGACTATTGGGCCCAGACTCATGTTGAAAGTGACATAGCTCCCTTTGGCAGATTGACGTTTTGGGAAGAGGATCACAGAAACATGGCTAGATTGCTGGTTAGAGCAAGAGTCACTGATTTGGTTGATGTGCCCTAATTTATTGTGTTAAATGATAGAGAGGGCTTTCAAGGTTTTTCTTGGACTATTCAGGTGGAGATTATACAACAGGAACTCATGGGTGCTCTGCCACACGATGAGGATCCTATTCCACCTGGCAATAATGTCAATGGAATAGTTCCATTTGATTTCTTTGGCTTTGGTCAACAGGTTAACTAGCATCAAATGCAAGCACCAGCAATGCAGCCTCAAGATCTTGACCAAGATGATCTGCTGCTTCAGTTAGCACCTCAGAAACCTGCCCCACCTGCCCAAGAGCCAGTTTTGGATCTCAATGTCCCTAACCCAACTAATGATATGGAGGTGGATCAAGCACAGGCTGATTTTCCCAATGAGAATGGAGAGATTGATCTCAATGTTGAGCCGGTAGAGGAGGCCATGGAAAATGAAGTCTTTGAAGTGCACATTGCAGATACTAGTTCTGACTCTGATACTGATGAGGAGATTGAAGCTAAGCCTGCACTTGATCTGAATGCACAACCACAACAACAAATTTTTTTTTGCCTTGCCTGCAGTGCATGAGCAACAGAATCAACAGTTTGATGAGATGAACTTTCTCTCCCTGGAAATCCAAGAAGAGGATCTCATGTCTGACAATGATAGCTCTGGCAATAAATGTTGTGGAAGGAGATAATGCTCCATCGCCTCAATCTACTACTGAATCAGAACAACAAGGAGGTCATAATGTTAATGCATATGTACTTTCTCTGGCCACACTTGCAGATAATCCTGAAATTATTGAAGCCCATGGAGAGCAAGAAGTTCAAGATGACCAATTTCAGAATATCCATGTTGGCATGGTCAGGCTGGTACAAGGTTTTGGGGTGAATGAAGTCTCTTGGACACCAAGTCAGAATGCAAATGGGATAAGACTCTAGGCAAAATATTTTGCTCCAGTAGGCCACAGTACAAGTCTTGAGATTCCACAGCGCTAGAGTGATTTTTTCACATTGCTACTCCTTAACCCGACAAGATTTGATTGGGCAAAATCTTTCATCACCTCAAAAGCTTGGGATCTTATCCTTGACCAATGTTCTCAGAAAAACGATAGACATTTTGTTTTGCCACAAAAATGCCCTATATAAGTTGCTCCTAGTTGTGTAATCGAGGACATTACTGAAGATGAGCGGAATGGAGTCATTGGGGGATATTCAAGGCAACCAAGATGGTTCAACACATGATCAGCTAGAGAAAACTGAACTCACAGAATTAGTTTCTGCTGTACATGCTGAGCCCTCCACTCCTAAGCAGCAAATTGGAGCCTCTTCCTTAGCTGCCACCACCTCAACATTGCATCTCAACAGGAAACTGACCAAGGCTCCAATTATGGACTCTAGCCTGAGGAGGAGTGAAAGAATAAAGAAGATCACAAAGGGATTTAAAGGAAAAGCTTGTGTGGATAGACACTATATATGCTGCTCAACTGAACCACCTACCTTATCTTCTAAGGTAATCAGAAGCTTAGGCGAGACTCTATGCAAGATTTCACCTAGTGTGATTTCTGATGAAGCATTACTCCAGAAGCCAAAAAATGCGATTAGGAAGTGTGCTGCTCCTAAAAAAGATAAGGCTGATGGATCAAGAAAGGGGAACAATGATGATAAGTCACACAAGAAGTCAAGGAAGAACTAGCACTCAGTCTAGGATGGGTGTCGATGCTTTATGTTTTTTTTTGCTTTATTTATGTTGCCTTTGCTGCACTTGTTACTGTGGGGACTTTCTCTGTTATTTTGCTGGATTTGGATGCTGAAATGGATGACTCTGGATGTCTTTGTATTATTGTTCTTGACCTGCTCCTCTCCAGTGCTTCATACTGGTCCATCTGTCCATATATTATGTATGTGGATTCAGAGATGCTTCATTTTGTTCTTTAATGGATAATTCGACAACCAATCAAAGTGGAAGGACTTGGAATATTTTGTGCTGGAATGTTAGGGGTATAAATTCTGATGACAAGTGGACTGCCATAAGAAGCAAAATAAGTGAATCCAACTGTGATATTATTTGTCTTCAAGAAACTAAGAGGGAACTTTTTGATGCTGCCTATATTAGAATTTTTTGTCATCCCTAGTTTGGTTGCTTTGAATATATTCCCTCCGTTGGTGCATCTGGTGGTACTATTCTAATATGGAAAGGAGTTCATTTTACAGGGCATGTATTCTTTCAAAACGAGTATGTTATGTGTATTGAATTCATGCCATTATATTTTGGAGCCAGATGGTCTTTAGCAAATGTTTATGCTCCAAGCACACCAGAGGACAGAAGAGAGTTCTTAGATTGGTATTATAATTTTGATCTGGAGGAAGATACTCATTGACTTTGGGTGGGAGATTTTAATCTAATTAGGCGTCCTTCTGATAGAAATAGGCCAGGAGGCAACATTCAACTTATGATGGACTTCAACTTTGCAATAAGTAATTTTGCTTTGGAAGAATTACCCTTAAATGGAGCAAAGTATACATGGACAAACAAACAGGAACAACCTATATTAGAGAGATTTGACTGGTTCTTTGCTACTCCTTCTTGGCGGGCCAATTACTCAGGCTCTACTGTTAAGGCTCTTTCAAGGGACACATCTGATCACACTCCTTGCCTAATGAGTATCACAACTAAAATACCTAAAGCTAGAGTTTTTATATTTGAAAACTATTGGTTGCAACATGAGGAATTCACGTAGGTTATGGAAAATGGTTGGCATATACCAGTGACTCAAATTGATAAGGCAAAAATTGTTGTTGCAAAATTCAAAAATCTAAGAAGGGTCCTAAGAGCTTGGCAAAAAAACTTTCAAATCTGGCCCCTACTATTGCAAGTACAAAAACAGTGCTACTTTTACTTGACACTTAGGAGTTTAGGGATCTCTCCTTGCAAGAATGGAATTCTAGAAAGATTATTCAGAAGCATCTTGAGAACCTATTGGCACAACAACTGGCTTATTGGAAGTCGAGAGGGAAAATAAAATGGGTCACTCTTGGTATAAAATACAAAGTTTTTTCATGCTCATGCTACAGTGATGCACAAAAGGAAGGCTATAACATCTCTCAGGGATCAGACAGGACAGTAAGTTTATTCTCATGAAGGCAAATATCAGTTACTTTGGGAAGCATATAAAGATAGGCTGGCTACCACATAATTCTCAACTATGCAGTTTGATCTCAGTGACCTGCTGAAAATTGTGGATGATCTTGAGGAACTGGAGGGTCCATTCACAAAAGAGGGAATAGATAATATTATCAAAAATTTGCCAAGTGATAAGTCACCTGGACCAAATGGCTTCAACTCTGACTTTATGAAGAAATGTTGGTTAGTTATCTATCAGGACTTTTATGATCTCTGCACTGCTTTCTATAACAATACTCTATGCATTCAAAGCATCAATGGCTCCTATGTTACCCTGATCCCCAAAGTGGACCTGCCAACAACTGTTAATGATTTAGTCCTATATCATCACTAAACTCCTCAATCAAACTTATCACAAAAATTTTGACTGATAGATTGCAAAAGGTTATTTTGAAAGTGGTGCATCAAAACCAATATGGCTTTATCAAGTCAAGATCTATACAGGACTGCTTAACATGGGCTTTGGATACTTGCATATCTGCCATCAATCAAAGAAAGAAATAGTCATCCTGAAGTTAGACTTTGAAAAAGCTTTTGACAAGATTGAACATGAAGTGATTCTGAAAATTCTTGGGCATAAAGGATTTGGGGAAAGATAGCAGAAATGAATAAGGGCAATTCTCACACCTGGTACTTCCTCTGTGCTACTTAATGGAGTGCCAAGCAAAGTATTTTATTGCAAGAGAGGAGTAAGACAAGGTGACCCTTTATCTCCTATGCTCTTTGTTTTAGCAGAAGATTTATTGCAAAGTATCATTAATAAGGCAAAGAACATGGGAATGCTTAAGCTTTGAGTGAATGTGGGATACACAACAAACTTTCCAATAATTCAATATGCTGATGGCACTCTTCTTATAATGGAAGCATGCCCCCTACAGCTATTTCTACTCAAAGCTCTGCTAAATACCTTTGCTTCATCAACTGGACTAAAAGTTAATTTCAACAAGTCATATATGGTGCCAATAAATGTCTCGGAGGAAAGAATGAATCTTCTAGCTTCTACTTTTGGATGCCAAGTTGGGAAATTACCTTTCACTTATCTGGGACTACCTCCTGGGTTGCATCGGCCAAGTGTACAAGATTTTCTGCCACTGGTTTATAGAATACAAAGAAGATTGGCATGCACAACTTTGTTTTTAACACAGGGAGGAAAACTACAGATGGTTAATGTAGTATTATCTTCACTACCTACATACTATATGTGCAGTATAAAGATTCCTATTGAAATTATAAATCAAATAGATAAGTACAGAAGGCATTTGTTGTGGAAAGGAGCTGACATCAATGCAAAGAAGCCACCCTTAGCTGCATGAAAAATGGTAACAAGGCCAAAGAAAAAAGGAGGGTTGAGAGTTATCAGTTTGAGAGTCCAAAATGAAGCTTTACTCATGAAAAATCTACACAAGTTTTTTACTAGGGCAGATTTGCCTTGGGTTCAACTGATTTGGTCTAGTTACTATACCAATGGTAAGGCTGACTCCAACGGGTGCCCTATGTGGGCACCCAAACCCAAAATGGGTCTTAAAAGTATAAAAACCGGTCTCCAACGGAGCACCCTACCCGATGACCTATTCTGGGACACGCCCACTCCGCGACCCACAAATGGGGCACGCGAACGCGTGACCCATCGCCTCCACCGCTCCCGGCCCCACGTCCGTGCTCCTCCTCTACCGTGCGCGCGCTGCACCCAGCTCTTCCCGGCTCTGCCGCCGTGCCATCCTCCTCCTCAGCCGCCGTGCGTGGCGTGCCCTCCTCCTCCTCCTCCTCCTCTGCCGCGCCCTCCTCCTCCGCCGCCGATGCGCGCCACGCCCCGCGCCCGAGCTCCTCTCCCCCGCGCGCCTGAGCTCCCCCGCCACCAGGCGCGTCCGAGTTTCTCCTCCGCCGCGCGCATGACCTCCTCCTTTTTCGCGACCGACACGTGCGCCGCGCCCCGCGTGCCCGAACTCCTCTGCCACCGCACGCCCGAGCTCCTCTACCACCGAGCGCGCCCTAGCTTCTCCTCTGCCGCGCGCCCGACCTCCTCCTCCTCCACATCTAGCTCCCAATTTTTGGTCTCTCGTTGGAGATTGACATTTTTAGATTGCTCCCCTTTGGTACTATGATGACCCATTTATTGATTTGGGTCTCCAATTTGAGTCTCCACCGTTGGATTCAGCCTAAGCTGTCCATAGAAAGGAGTGTGGGCTCATTCTGGTAGAGGAGTATACTAAAGTTGGTCAACAAATATATGGGATTGGCATAGGTCCAAGCTGGAGATGGGATAACAATACAATTTTGGCATGATCTTTGGAATGGAAAAGTTCTAAGACTGGAATATCCACATCTTTATTCCTTCACAATAAATGAATCTATTACTTTGAATATGGTGCTGCAGACGGATGCATTACAGGATTTGTTGCAGTTGCCCTTATCTGAGGAAGCATTTCAATAGTTCTGTGATTTGGAATGTTCTTACAATCTATCCAACACTCGGGAACAATGGATCAATGGACTTATATTTGGAATAATAGAAATTTTTCATCATCAAAGGCTTATAATCATCTTCTTGGTTTTTCCACAGTCCACTCAATTTATAATTGGCTTTGGAATTGCTCCTGTCAACTCAAGCATAAAGTTTTTTTCTGGCTGCTGCTCAGAGATAGACTTAACACCAGGGGTTTACTAAAGAGGAAGAATATGGTTCTTGACCCTTACAGCTGTAAATTATGCATTTTACAAAGGGAAGAGACATTACATCATTTGTTCATAAGATGCAATTTCGCTGTAGCATTTTGGGCGACCATTGGCATTACATATCCAAGAACATGGGACTCATTGAGAGTGTTCAAACACATCAGGAGAAAATTGAACTGTCCATTCTTCATGGAAATTATAATTCTCATGTGCTGGTGCATTTGGAAGCAAAGAAATAGTTGGCTTTTCAATGAACAAGACCTGACGGCGGCACAATGCAAAAATCAGTTCAAGGAGGAATTTGCCTTAGTTATGCTAAGAGCAAAATCAAAATATTTCCCAAGGATCAAAATATGGCTAGAATCTCTTTCTTAATGTTAATACCTTTCTCTTCTCTTTTTTTAATGTAATCTTCTTTTGTACAGAACCTTTTACTTTAATTAAATAAATAGTCAGTAGGGGCTGTTTGCCCCTCCTATTCCGTAAAAAGAAAATGGTTATAATGCACGCGATCCATTGATTTTCCCTGTATGACCCACCCTGACCTGCTACAGTAGCTCCGTCACTGTGTGCATTGCATTGCCTGTACCTTCCTCTCCTCCCCGATGTTGAGCATGATGACCTCGACAAGCCCCTTGGCGCTCATGGCGACGCCGAGCGTAGCGGCCTCACGCCTACCCATCATACTAGTACCGGCGGCCACGGCGAACATCCTCGAGCTAGCTCATTCAGCTTGCGAGCTCAACATGAATGAAACACATTGACAAGCAAATATATCTTTAATGTTCACAATGATTAAAATTTTAAGTTATATTCTAACACTATGGGGTTTATAAACAATTAGATATTAAAAAAACAATGAATTACACTAGCGGATCTCGAACTTGCCTCGAGTTCTCATCTAGACACCTAGCGCACTGTCACAACCACCCCACCTTTATATGGCAGCATAGAGGAGGGGGTCTTAAAAATACCGTACAATCAGTGCACTCTATGCTTACACACCACATTAGCATTGTTAGGTGTCTAGATGACGATTTGAACCTGTGTGAGAATAGTTATTAACAAGTTTTAGAACCAAAAAATCAAGACGAAAGGGTACTTGGATCTAAATAAGACTACTTAATGTATTGATACCTAAAAATTAAGATTAAAAAGTACCGGGACCTAGATGCGACCACTTAACAAGTTTTGGGATCTAAAAATTAATATTTAAAAATACCGGGACCTAGACCAGAACATGAGAAAAATTTGAGGACCACGAGTGAAATTCACTCTTAAAAAAATAAATAGATAACTAAGTCACGCTAGGTTTCAAGCCCTCATCACTCGATCTCAAGCTCGTGGTGCACCTACTAGGAAACTTTTAAATTAATATTGAGTAAAGTATGAGAAATAACTGAACTCTTTGGGTTATGACTCTAATTTGTTGGAGTTTTTTGGCCTTGGACTTTGTAAAGCTTGTATGGTTTGCGAGCTGGCGCATTAATATACCATGTTAAAACATGAGCTTGGCTCGACTTAAAAGTGCACCAAGCTGAGCTAGCTTGCGAGCTTTGAACTAAACGTCCTCGCCTAGCCACATGGTGAGCCTTAGAGCATTCACTATGGTGCTGTTGTAGGTATCATTTGTAGAGCCAATGTGGAGCGAAATTAAATATGAGAGAGAGGAAAGTTATCTCCCGTTGCAACCTGCTCGATGTGGAGCGAAATTAAATATGAGAGAGGGAAATTATCTCCCGTTCCAACCAGTTTGATGTGGAGCAAAATTAAATATGAGAGAGAGGGAAGTCATCTTCGGTTGCGTCGGTGATGTATAGACAAAGTTAATGCTGCTATATAGATAGACCTGACTAAATCTAACGCATTTTGTGGGTCTGGCTGGATGAAGTGTTTATGGTACCTCCGCTTCCTTCTGCCATCCCTGCATGGCTGCACACACAATTAAATTAAGAACACAAAAAAATAGCCTTATAGCTAGTCCTTTGAAAGTTATCTTTAGTACTATCTTTTGGCAAATTATACCCAACCATCTTTGGAGACGCCCTTAGCAGCCTGGTTGTCTGGTTGTTCTATTTTAAGAGTCAATGATCACATTCAAAAACAAGTAGGTTTTTAAGTCAGGCTAGTGCATTTAAAAATTTTTTTCAACCAGCACAATATCAGCTGGTATTGACCGTATCTATTTCTTTTTTGAGCTTTTTGACGCACAATTGTCACCATCATCAATGACTCCGAAGCATTATCTCTAAGCCTCATAATTATTCTTTCTAAGACTGTACAACAGGGTACACTGATGATGGTTACAACTGTGAATCTGGTAAATGGTGAGGAACTGGGAGCAAAGGTCTGACTAGGGTGTGTCCCTCCCAAGGATTAGGAGTCCCCATCAATACCACTTCACCATGGCCCAGAGCAAAGATAGATGTCTTCTTATTTTCTGCGAAGAAACAATTGCAGTCGAGGTAGCAGACTGATTGAAAGAAACTAATAATGATATAGGTTTCGCTAGACATTTTTGTCCCTTGTCTTCTGCATTAGTTAGCAGACAAAATTATATATTTTCTTATCTTATTACTTGTAATAATTAAGTACCTCTATCAATATGTTAAAGTACATATTGATTGGTACATTTAATTATGGATCCTTAGATCTGGCAGGCATTAATAAAGATGCTACACATTTTCATGTATATTTTTATCCTGTTTACGCTTGATATCTTTTTTTATTATTTCCAACTCGTATAATTTTCAGCCTCCTGAGGTGCGTGCCTATAAAAACAAACAGAAACATATAAGCCAATTGTGGGCGTCAGCTCTAGTTTGCTTTGCATTTCAACTCCATTGTTTTGCAACCTGACTCTAAGAGCGTTCAATATGAGGGTCAGGGCCGGGGAGGACATGGTATATGTCCTGGGCATGTTCTTTCTTGTTGTGCTATTTGCAGTGGCCGCAGAATGTAAGTTTACAATGAAGTATCTAGTGTGACATTCCAATGGCATATCTGTATTATGTGCTGACCGACGTAATTTTCTTTTGCAGCTGGTCGTCCTCGGCAGACCGGGATAGGTGTGAGTGCGATGGCCTACACAATCCGAAGCCACCTTATCAACACAAGTGCCAACAGTGTGAATGATTCTAAAGCATTAGACGAGAGAAATGGTTGCGACCTCGTATTTTGCACCAAAAGGCTATGTAATTTTGTTGGCCGCAGAAGGGGCGAATGCCACTGCTGCGAGGTTATTAAAAAGCCAGCCCCGCAGTGCTACGAGACGAGGAAGGAGTGCCAGACGCATTGCCCCGTCTGCAACCCATAGGCACATCAGTATCGAGCAGATTGAATAATAATATGTACCGATGCGCATGATATAAATAACTACTACTTTATTACTCTCTCTGTCCTACTATGAGTTTCGTTCAGTTAGTGTTTGAAAGAAGTCCCAAAGAAAGAGTGTCACTCTCGGTTCTGATGCATACTTACTTTTCTTTCCTCCTCTGTCTCGTCCTCTCCGCAATGGACCTCCGTGAGGACAGTAACATGCTTCGCCTCCCCCCTTCCACATGTCAGCACGCCGATCCTGTAAATTTGGTTGAAGCAATGCACCTTGGACGTGCATGCCCTTCATGTTATATAGCCGGCTCTTAGGCACAGCAGATAAGATTACAACACGTTTGAATACATCACGATCTAATCAGATCGTCTATCTACAAGAGACATGAGAAAGAGGTTATCTATTCTAACAGATACCTATATCTCTAACATCCTCCCTCAATCATAACTTATCTAAGTTAAGATTGCGTTGAAACTCTTGTAACTTTCTAACCGAGAGGGCCTTGGTGAAACCATCTGCTACTTGATCATCCGTAGATATGTAGCGTATCTTCAGAAGCTTTTGTGCTACTCTCTTATGAACAAAATGAAAATCTACTTCAATATATTTAGTTCGTGCATGAAACATAGGATTTGCTGAAAGACATGTGGCACCTATGTTGTCACACCATAACCTTGCTGCAGGTGGACTTCTCACACCTATTTCTCGAAGCAAAGTCTGAATCCAAATTATTTCTGCAGTAGCATTGGCAAGTGCCTTATATTCTGCTTCAGTATTGATCTAGACACTGTAGCCTGCTTCTTAGCACTCCAGGAAACCAAATTTCTCCCAAAATAAATGGCAAAACCACCTGTAGAGCGTCTATCATCCATGCATCCTGCCCAATCAGCATCACAGAACCCACTCACAATGGATGATGATGACTTGATCAATGTTAATCCAAGACTAAGAGTTGCCTTCAAATACCGCAGAATTATTTTCACTGCTGTTCAATGACATGTAGTAGGCGCATGCAGATACTGACATACTTTATTTACTACAAAGGATATATCTGGCCTGGTTAATGTTAAGTATTGTAATGCACCAACAATACTTCTATAGTTTGTTGCATCAGTAGATCCAAGTGGACTCCCTTGACCCGCCGATAGTTTCTCACTTGTGTACAGAGGTGTATGAACTCCTTTACACGTCGCCATATTGACCTTTCTTAAGAGATCAGATGTATACTTTTCTTGAGTTAACAGTACACCATTCTGAATTTTCTTGACATCAATTCCCAAGAAGTAATGAAGCTCCCCAAAATCCTTTAGTGCAAAGTCTAGCTTCAGATCTTTAAGAAGAGCTTGAGTGGTCTCAACAACTGACTCACCACAATGATATCATCCACATATATTAGCATGAACATAACAATATTGTCTTTCCTGTAATAAAACAGTGAAGTATCAGCCTTGGATGCCTTGAATCCAAGTTGTAGCAGCTTCAAACTCAGCCTGTGATACCAGGCTCTTGGAGCTTGTTTCAAATCATATAGGGCATTATCTAGCTTGCAAACAAAGTGAGGCTTGGATTTGTCTTCAAATCCTGATGGTTGCTTCATATACACATCTTCCTCTAGAATGCCATGTAAGAACGCATTCTGCACATCTAGCTGGCGAAGATCCCATCCTTGAGATACTACAAATGACAATATAAGTCTGATTGTAGCAGCTTTAACAACTAGACTGAAAGTATCCTCATAATCCAATCCATATCGTTGCTTGAACCCCTTTGCCACTAATCGTGCTTTGTAGCGATCGATTGTACCATCTGATTTCCTTTTGACCTTATATACCCATTTGCAATCAATGAGATTGCATCTTTCTTTGAGAGGAACAAGGAGCCAGGTCTGATTCTGTTGTAGAGCTGCAAATTCTTCTTCTATAGCTTTCTTCCATCTTGGATCACCCAAGGCTTCTTCTAGACATTGAGGTTCACCTGATTCAGTCAACAACCCATAGCGTACTGTACCACTAGTGTACTCCTTTGATCTTCAAATTCCATGCTGAAGTCGAGTTGATCTTGCTGGAGGCGCTGGTGACGCTAGAGGCACTGGTGGTGGTGGTGCTAAAAACACTGGCTCCGACGCTGGCGCTGGAGGCATAGAGGATCCCTCCCTTGCTACAGATGATCCAATGTCGTGATCAGCCAAAGCCGATGCCCCAACCGCAGTTGGCGTGGCGCATGGAGACAATACTGTTGGTATTGGGGTGGAAGCCGAGGCACCTAGGTCTTGATGAGGATCAACACCGGGATCAGCGTCTATAGTATTCTATAGAGCACCAACGTTGTCTTGTTCCAAAATAGGTAAGCTTGAATCATTAGTTAATACAGCATCAGTAGATGGAATATTAGACATATGATCAGAGGCATTAGCATCCACATAACCGCTAGGATTAATCAAAGTGGGAGGAAGGAGCAAAATCTCTGAACGAAGTCGTGCACCTGCATTAGGATTGAGTGTGGAAAATGGGAAAACTATCTCATCGAACACCACATCACGAGAAATATAAACCCTTCCTGTAGAGATATCCAAGCACTTGAATCCCTTGTGAAGTGTGCTATACCCAAGGAATGTACACTGCTTTGATCGAAATTCTAGTTTTTTAGAATTATAAGGACACAAATTTGGCCAAATGGCACATCCAAAAATATGAAGAGAGTTATAATCGGGAGTCTGATCAAAGAGTTTTTCAAGTGGGGTATCATAGTTGAGAACTTTGGTTGGTGTGCAGTTGATGAGGTAAGCAGCTGTTTAGAATGCTTCATCCCAAAACTTGAGGGGCATAGATGCATGGGCTAGAAGAGAGAGACCTACTTCAACAATATGCCTATGTTTTCGTTCGGCAGCACCATTTTGTTGATGAGCATGGGGACACGACACTAGTGTGTGATGCCAATGCGCTGAAAGAAGGGATAAAGTTTCTCATACTCACCACCCCAATCTGTTTGAATTGAGATGATTTTTCTATTAAAGAGATGCTCTACTAAATTCTGAAAATCATGGAATTTTTGGAACACCTCAGATTTGTGTTTCAGCAAATATACCCAAGTGAATTTATTAAAATCATCTATAAAACTGACATAGTACTTGTGTCTTCCAAAGGAATCGGGTGCAGGTCCCCATACATCCGAAAACACAAGTTGTAAAGGAACACTTGAGGTACTCATAGACTTGGGATATGGTAACTGATGGCTTTTAGCCTTTTGACATGAATCACAAACTGACTCTGAATTGGTATCACTAATGCAAGGTAAACTATGTTTATTGATCACACGACTAACAATGGAGTGTGATGGATGACCTAAGCGACTATGCCAACGTGAAGACAAGATCTTGATAGCGGCATGTGCTTGTTTATTCTGGGCTTGAACGAAGAGGATGGAAGCGGATAGAGACACCCTTGGGAACATCCTTTAAGAAGAACCTTCCTCGTGTCCAGATCCTTGATAAAAAAATAGTGACGGTGAAACTCCATGAAGGCATGATTATCATTAGTGAAACGATGTACAGATTCTAGGTTCTTTCTGGTTTGGGGAACATGAAGGACATTATTTAACTGAAGTTTGCGAGTAGGTGAATGCAAAATAGCCTGACCAATATGTTTAATATCCATACCTGAGCCGTTAGCTGTGTGGATCTGGTCCTTGCCATTGTACCTATCACGTGTCACGAGTTTGTCAAGCTCGGATGTGATATGGTCAGTAGCACCTGTGTCGCTATACCACAGTGGGTCGCCTCCTTTGGAGCTTGTTGCTGCAGCAGTGCTCTTCTTCTCTGGGACATAGTCTTCTTCAAACCTGTACCAGCAGTCTAAAGCACCATGGCCGGGTTTGTCACAGACTTGACATCGGGGCTTGTTGGAGTTACCTAAGCCCCTGTTGGGGCCATTGCCACGGCCGCGAGGGACATTGTTGCGACCACGACCTCGACCTCGCGCACTGCTGCCTCGGCCCCGTGATGCAGAGTTGGCCGAGTGGTGAAAGGTGCCCCCATGAAGATCTTGCCTCGTCTCGAAGCTGAGGAGCTGGCTATAGACTTCTGAGGGGGTAACCAGATCGCGTTGTGCTACAACTGCAGACACGACCGGGTTAAAGTCGATGTCCAGCTCCGCAAGGATGTAGGAGACTAGTTCTTTGTCTTCGAGTGGCTTGCCGGCTAAAGCCATCTCATCACGGAGCATCTTCATCTTGGAGTAGCACTCGATGACGGTCATGCTTCCCTTTTGCGTAGTTGTTAGGGCAATGCTAAGTGTTCACAGAACGAGCCCGTGTCTGAGAGGCGTAGATAGATTCAATTTGCTCCCAGAGCTGCTGTGCAGTCTTGCATTGGGCAACTTGGCCCATGACCTCTCTTGATAGAGAGGAAACGAGATAGGACATGACATGTTGATCATGTGCTTCCCATTGAGCGTATGCCGGGTTTGGCATCTTGGCTTCCTTGTTGTCCACCTTGACGATGATCTCCTTCTCAGGCTTGATGATGGTGCCGTTGAGGAACCCTGCTGTTGACGGCTGTTAAGTACCATTTTTATCCGTCAACTATGCTCAAATAAAGGAGAACTTGACATTTCATACACGCATATTTGTTTACAATAATGTAGTTCTACTTGTACTTGGGAATTATTTGCATACAGGAGGAAATATAAAGGAACCACACCCAAAAGGCAAAGAAACACACTTTCGACCAATGAGAGAGCGCCAACTAGACATCCCATGGATTGAAGGGCCCATTTTCAGTATCACATCAAAGAAACACACAAAACTACCCTGACATCTAGGATGAGGACCCACCTGGCAGCCACCCTGAGGAAGCACAACCCAGGAGAGCCCAGCCACAGGTTGGCCGACCCCCCTAGGTCGGCCGACCCAGGCATGCAGCCTTTCTTCCTGGGCTTGCACGTGGAGGCTCCTGGTTGATCCCTGAAGGCGGTGGGCAGGGATATTATTGACGGTTACTCCCTTTTACCGACCTATAGAGGCTATAAATAGGAGGGTGTGGCTTTACACTCACACACACACCACAAGAAGAATTCCTTCTCTTGCTACTTAGTTGTTCTCAAGTCTTAGTGGAGTTAGGCTGAGTCTAGAGCTCTCTAGTTCTTCAAGTCTTCTCTTAGAGAAATTGGTATGGCTCTTGTATCATTTCTCTTTTGTAAGACTTTTCTCTATTTAATAAATGTCATCTTTTCATATAGTTGTGTTTGGGTCATGAGTTTCTTGTTTGATATTGTGGTCCATATATGTGATAGTATAACCCACTTGTGTGATAGTAGTTTATATTTATTATACTACTTTTGTCATGCTTGTTACATACCGTCACTATAGTCTAATTTATATGACATAGTCTTTATGCTTAGGATTCATTGTTATGACATGACATGGGTTTGGTGATCATATTTATATGATAGCTCTGCTTCATTAATATAACCATGCAGGAGTAGAGTGCTCTTTGATTATGCAAGTATGGTACTTGGATAATTGATTTGCATCAATTATTCGTTAGTCTACCGGTTAGCTGAGGTAGGCGTCAGGTGGTGTCAGTCCTGTCCGTCCTTTGAACTCCTCCACGCTAGGCTAGTGCGTAGGCTCTTGGCGGAAGTCGCTTGTGGATGCAGGGGTAGGTCCGTGCCTGAAGTGTTATGTTAATAACAGTTGAACCTGAGTATAAGCGTGTATATGTATAGAACTTAGGCTATACAACTGTATATGAAAGTACTGTAGGAGTAGCTCAGCTTAGTTCTTTCTCCACTTAGCTTTATTTATTTATTTATATTTGAGATAGAATGTTCTATGTGTCACACTACCTCATCATTATCCATTGCTTGCCTGTCTTGGTTAGATGATCCTTATCAATTCGTAATATAAATATGTGCATAAGTAAGCCTTCTTATTCATTACCTTCCTTTGGGATAAACAAATACGATACCCTGAATACGTCCGGGTGAAATGCTACAACGGTATTTTCCGTGCGCTTGCGGATTTTACCTAATTGGCTCTAGGACATAATAATGAAGCATTTATGGCACCTTGCCAGCGATGATTTATTAGTATGGCTTAGCAAAAATCAACAAGCATTTCTTGCGCCGTTGCCGAGGAAGGCGTATGATTAAGAAATTACTAATGTACATATTTATGTTACAATTATAAGGCCATCTCCTAAGCAGGCTAACCTTACTTTGTTTTCTACATTTTGTATGAAAAACAGGGTAGTGTATGACTGGTTTCGACTTGCCGACAAACTTCACCGAAGATCCAGAATCACTCTTGAGAAGGGCACGAGCTAGGCTCACCCCTCCTCAAAAGCAACCTCGGTCAAGAGAACCCGTCACTTCCGCACCTCCAAGCTTTGAGCCGATGGCCCAAAAGATCCTCCGTAAGTTCTTCGCTCCCTCTGCTGCCAATGTTCCCTTTGGTCCAGCTGACAACGTGGGAGATGCGAACTTTGAGATCAAGACGGGTCTCGTCACCATGGTGCAGGCCAGCCCATTCTGTGGGAAGGCCAATGAGGATGCAAGTGCTCATCTGCAACAATTTCTGTAGATTTGCAACATTTTCAAGATGAAGGACGTCACCCCCGACACTGTTCGTCTTTGACTGTTCCCGTTCTCTCTCCTCAGGAGGGCAAGACAGTGGTTCTACGCGAACCTTGATGCTGTAAACACTTAGGAAAAATGTTCTGCCATGTTCCTCGTGAAGTTTTCCCGTTGGGCAAAACCAATGCCCTCCGTGGAAAGATTTCGAGCTTCCAGCAGGAGTCGAAGGAGTGGATTCCTGAGGCGTGGGAGAGGCTCCAAGAGTACATCTTGGCATGCCCACACCATGGGATGCATGACTGGCTTATCATCCAGAACTTCTACAACGGGCTCACTCCGTCGGCCCGTGATCACCTCGACGCTGCTGCTGGTGGAGCCTTCTTCTCGCTCACTGTGAGCAAGGCAAAGGAGCTGATCGAGAAAATGGTGTCCAACCAAGGTTGGAGTGAACATCGCCTCCAACCACGTCCGCGGGGCATGCACTCCGTCAAAGAGGTTGACATGCTTGCCGCTAAGATAGATCTCCTTATGAAGAATATGGACGATCAGGCCAAGGGAGAGGTACATGGGACTGCCCAAGCTGTGGACGCTCGCATGACGTGCGAGGTCTATGGCAACATGGGGCACTCAGGAAATGACTATCTTGAAACCCGTGAGGATGCAATGTACATGGGCAACAACAACAACGGCTACCGTCCACAAGGAGGACAGGGGTGGAATCAACAGCGCCCCAACTACCAAGGAGGTAACAATGGCAACTTTAACTCTGGTTATAATCAGCCCTTCTTGAAAGATCTTGTTCTTGGTCAAGCTAGGATAAATGAGAATATTAGTAAAAAGCTTGCCACCAATGATAAGACTCTAGAAAGCATCCACGCTAAAATTGAAGGCCTTTCTTCTGGTTTCAAGAACCAGCTATGCTTTAATAATATGCTTGAAACCCAATTAGCTCAGTTGGCTGCTGCTGTTCCTCCTGTAGAGTCGGGGAAAATCCCGAGGCAACCCGAGACTCCCTTAGAAAATGTTAATGTGGTTACCACGAGAGGAAGTAAATCCACTCGGGACCCGTCATATCCTAACACTACAGGAAAGGAAAAGGAGAGCACACAAGTTGAGAAGCCAGCGGAAGAAAAGGAACAAGAGGCGATGCCGCTAAGGAAAACGGCTCCACATGAGTTCTATGACACGAACTTCATGCTGTTTCCTGAAAGAAAGAGGAAGCCGACCGTGGACGAGCAGTTCACACGCTTTGTTGAAGTAATCCAGAAGCTACACATCAACGTGTCCTTGCTGGATGTGATGCAAGTACCTACGTACACTCACTACCTCAAGGACCTCATCAGCAACAAGCGTCCGATGCCGACCACGGAGATTGTCAAGCTTATGGAAGAGTGTAGTGCTGCTATACTCAACCGGCTTCCGAGAAGAAGAAAGATCCGGGCTATCCCACGATCACCTGCTCGATCGGGACATAGAACTTCGACCATGCCCTGTGTGATCTCGGGACGAGCGTGAGCGTCATGCTGAAAGACATCTTCGACAGGCTGAACTATACAGCCTTATCCCCCACGCTGATGCAGCTCCAGCTGGCCGATTCCTTGGTCCACTATCCGACGGGAATTGCCGAAGATATTCCGGTGAAAATCCGGGATTGCTTCATTCCCGTCGATGTCGTTGTACTCGACATGGATGTCGGTAAGGAAACACCGCTCATCTTTGGGCGGCCATTTCTCAGCACCGCGAATGCTCGCATTGATGTTGGAGCTGGAGAAATCCGTTTCCATATCAATGGCAAGGAGGAGAAGTTCGATTTTTGGCCACGGAAGGAGCAATGCAATATGATCCGCATCAAGTATGGGCCAAACCCGAACAACATCAAGGAAGTCGAAGTCACGCCCCCAAAGAAGGACAGCCTCATAACGTTCATGAAGAACTTCCTCGAGAAGGAAAAAGTGTCACCACGACGGGTGACGGTGAAGAGGTCGGAGCCGCGTGCCAAGCCACAGGCTCCGAAGTCTGCAAAGCCGCCGACCACACCGACAAAGAAGACCAAGAAGGTGTGGTGAGTGAAGTAAGAAGCATCATCTGTGTCCTCATCTCCGAGACCGGACGACACCACATCGAGCTAAACGTCAGAGAAAAGTCCTTCTCGTCGGACTTAAATGGGTGAGCCCTCGCCGAGAGGTTAAATCGGTATTTATCCATATTTATTTTCTTCAATTCCATATTTGCTTTCCATCATGTTTAGATTCATTTCCAACTTTTGCATTTTGCATATTTGAATTTTTCAACCATCTTGCACATTGGAATTTTTCCAATCATATGCATATTTTAAAAAAATATAAAAAAATAGGTTTTTTGGGTTTGTCTTTTTGAAAAGAATTTTTGTTGAGCAATTTGAGCAAAATGGCTGCACTGGCTAGATTCACTAGCCATTGGGGAACATCCTGGAAAAAGGAGGGAGCCAGGAGGGCCCACTGGCAGGTCGGCCGACCCCCTGGTCCCACCTTTTTGACCCCAGCTTTTTCCCAACGGCTCTATAGCCGTTGCTCTGTCCATTTCTTGCTGCCACTCTAGTGTTTGGGCTATAAAAACCGACCAGGAGGAGGAGCTTCACCATTCCAAGCTCATTCTTCACTCTCCTCCTTTGTTCACTTTGTTGCTCTTCAAGATTTCGTGTTCTTCACATAGCTACTGCCCCAAAAACCTAAAAAAATAGTTCCCCTCTGTTTTGTGCATTTTCAAGTTGATTGTGAGAATCAAAATCAAGTTCGGGAGGGTTCGGGTTCGTTTTCACTAACGTTAACCTGAACGCAAGGTTGTTCTTGTTTTTGTTTGTTCTTGTGTGCAGCCATGCTCAATCGAATCAAGCAAGCTGTCGGGGGGAAGAAGAGGAAGAGTTCTCGGGCAAGCACGAGCCGGACGCCCTCCGTCAAGATTACCCCGAGTTCGAGACATGGTGACTCCGAAGCTGAAATTCCGGAGGAAGAAACACCGGCCATGCTCACCTCCGAGGAGCACCTCAACATCATCGACGACCGTGAAGGACAAGCCATCGAGCTCACGAGAGACCGGCCGTTCGCCCACACCCGACATTTGGACCCGGACTTCCTCGAGAAAATAGGGACAACGTCTCCGAACGACCAACCCGACCATGGAGAAGCATGACGGCAACACTGGGGTTCCAAACCCCAATCGGAGGTACGGGTTTGGGATCAGCCCCCACCACCGGACGAGGCTGGAGGATCATCATGGCAGGCCGGTGCATGGGGATCTCAGCACGACTATCCCATGCACACATCATCAAGCTCGAGCGGAGGGCCATCCTTTGCTAACCGGCCATTCTCATCCCGTGGGTTCCGTGAACTCAATTTCAGGATGGCCGAGTTAACAAGGCGGGTGGACGACATTGACTTGCGCACCGAGAGTATGCAACAAACTCTCTCGCAGCACGTCACCGACACCCAACAATGGCAGAATTTTAGCGACAACCAATTCCGCCAACTCAACATTATGATGGCCCAGAACCAAAGCAATTGGGACGCCTTCTTCCACTCCCAAGGGTACAACCCGAACCAACAAATGTGAGCAAGAACTAGCTTGGGGGAGGACCCCCATCTTACGGTAACTTGTATCTTTCCCTTGTTTTCATTTTTGCATTAGAAAATCCAAAAATTGAAAAAAATATAAAATCTGAAAATAAAAAAAATGAGAAGATGATAAAAAGACCAAAAATATTTTCTTTAGACTTTTCATGTGTGGTATGAATGTGTTGAAATGGTGAATAGTTGCTCTGTTTTATTCCTCTCTAACATTGGTTTACAACTTACTCTCCCAACAATTAAGTTTATTGGCTAAAATTTTACCTTGAACTTGAAACTTGTGGGTAGCACATATATTCTCTAGTTCTAAGTTGTTGGGAGATATGATATAGTGAATAGGGCTGCTATGATCTTGCTCAAAGTAAAGCTTGAATTCCAGAGTTTTATTTTTCAAAATGATAAATTGATAAGTTCCTCAATGATAAAAATTCCTACCAAAGCCATATGTAGTGCTTATTTGAAAAACCTTATACATATGCTGCTTGTTTCACATTGAGCTTAGTCAAAATTGTTGTGACCCTAGTAGGACTCTTTTCATGCTTTCTTGATCAAGATCACATACACACATCCACCACCATGAGCTATTCTTCTAAATTGGAAGATAGCAGCCACCATATCCACCACCATGAGCTATTCTTTTACACCGGAAGAAAGCCACCACCACTTCCATCCACCTGAAAGAAATACTCCATATGTTCATTGCAAAAATTCCTCTCTCAATTATCATTGCAAACTAGGAATATGGCTATGCAAAAAGAAAATAAATGGATGCTCCAAAGAAGAGCAATCAAAAGATAGCCATGTCCTAGAAAAATTCCAAAAGAGAGGAAAGAAATTCAAAAAGGAGTTATTCATTCCATCCATCATTCCACCATGTTTCCCACACACTTGCACGTCTTGATCAAAATTGTGTGAATTGATTTTTCTAGGATCCGGTCTTTTGACATAGCAATAGTATGTGAACAAGTATGCCTCAATTATCCCTACCTTGAGCTCCACATAAGCCTTATTAGAAGTAGGTGATTTTAGGCAACACTTTGCCTTGGTGAGAAATCATACACTTTTGAGCGATCCGAGAGAATCATTTGAGGAACTTGGTTTTATTTGCAAAATATATTGAAAACCTTCGGAGTAAGATAGTGGAATAGAGAGCAAGTAATTAGTGCCCTACAATTGTTCTATCTCTCAACCGCCCAAGACAATGAGGTGTTAAAAGCCCCATGATGATCAAGGTAAATGGGTGACCCAGGAGGACCCAGCCACAGGTCGGCCGACCCCCCTAGGTCGGCCGACCCAGGCATGCGGCCTTTCCTCCTAGGCTTGCACGTGGAGGCTCCTGGTTGATCCCTAAATGCGGTGGACAGGGATATTCTTGGCGGTTACTCCCTTTTACCGACCTATAGAGGCTATAAATAGGAGGGTGTGGCTTTACACTCACACACACACTACAAGAAGAATTCCTTCTCTTGCTACTTAGTTGTTCTCAAGTCTTAGTGGAGTTAGGCTGAGTCTAGAGCTCTCTAGTTCTTCAAGTCTTCTCTTGGAGAAATTGGTATGGCTCTTGTATCATTTCCCTTTTATAAGACTTTGCTCTATTTAATAAATGTCATCTTTTCTTATAGTTGTGTTTGGGTCATGAGTTTCTTGTTTGATATTGTGATCCATATATATGATAGTATAGCCCACTTGTGTGATAGTAGTTTATATTTATTATACTACTATTGTCATGCTTGTTATATACCATCACTATAGTCTAATTTATATGACATAGTCTTTATGCTTAGGATTCATTGTTATGACATGACATGGGTTTGGTGATCATATTTATATGATAGCTCTGCTTCGTTAATATAACCATGGAGGAGTAGAGTGCTCTTTGATTATGCAAGTATGGTACTTGGATAATTGATTTGCATTAATTATTTGTTAGTCTACCGGTTAGCTGAGGTAGGCGGCAGGTGGTGACAGTCCTGTCCGTCCTTTGAACTCCTCCACGCTAGGCTAGTGCGTAGGCCCTTGGCGGAAGTCGCCTGTGGATGTGGGGGTAGGTCCGTGCCTGAAGTGTTATGCTAATAACTGTTGAACCTAAGTATAAGCGTGTATGTGTACAGAACTTAGGCTATACAACTGTATATGAAAGTACTGTAGGAGTAGCTCAGCTTAGTTCTTTCTCCACTTGGCTTTATTTATTTATTTATATTTGAGATAGAATGTTCTGTGTGTCACACTACCTCGTCATTATCCATTGCTTGCCTATCTTGGTTAGAAGCCTTCTTATTCATTGCCTTCCTTTGGGATAAACAAATACGATACCCTGAATACTTCCGGGTGAAATGCTACAACGGTATTTTCCATGCACTTGAGGATTTTACCTAATTGGCTCTAGGACATATTAATGAAGCATTTATGGCACCTTGCCAATGATGATTTATTAGTATGGCTTAGCAAAAGTCAACACCTGCGAGCTGGGCAGCGCATAGGGCCGGCAGGACTTGCATCTACCAGATCATGTAGTTGTTCTTCATGAGCTTCTCGGTGACCGGTAGCCCTAGCGAGTTGATGGCGGTGGCGGTGGAGGAAGGCGCCATCTAGATCTGTTGTAGAGGCTAGGCTCTCGATACCATGTAAATTTGGTTGAAGCAATGCACCTTAGATGTGCATGCCCTTCATGTTATATAGTCGGCTATTAGGCACAACAGATAAGATTACAACACGTTTGAATACATCACGATCTAATTAGATCAAGTCTATCTACAAGAGACATGAGAAAGAGGTTATCTATTCTAACAGATACCTATATCTCTAACAGATCCCACGTCTAGCAAGGAGCCGCACAATGGCGGCAAGGAGACACCTACTTTAGACCTGAAATAACAACAATTCATATGTATTTGTCTTTCTTTTAGCACAATACAAAAATGAAACCTCCCACATGCCCGCAACCCATTGAAGGGTTGTTGAATGCATCTACATCTCTACAATCGAATAGCATACGCCCCCTCCCTCGCATCGCTCTAAGGGGGCGGCTCGGGCGGACCACACTAAACCCTAGCACCGCCACCCAATTCCAATTCTCTTCCTTACCGCGCCGCCGCCGCCTGAGTACATCACCGGAGCCCCGCATGACTGCTATGACAACGGCGGCGGCGGGGGGGGGGGGGGGGGGCTATTCCCGCGATGAGCATTGGAGGTGGACTGGAGTTTGAGGATTCGGCCTCCCCTTGGCTGAATCCGGTGGCTTCCCGGCTAGATCCGATGAAGACGACGAAAACATAAAGGCCACAGGCAGTCGATGCAAGGAGTAAGGTGGCCGAGGCTGCTCGACATCATTGGTGGAGGTCGTGGGCGCATGGTGGTGGCGGTGGCCATGGGCCTCCTAGATGGCTGGCCCGACACATTTGGTGACGGTGGCACTGTGGCTGCGCACTAGGGAGTTTCCGTGTTGTTGCTGCGTGTGGTGAAGAGGAAGGCTCCTGTCGATGGTGTTTGTCACTTGTGGTTGTGGTGTCGGCCATCTATGATGTGGTTGTTGGCTGCTGCCGTTCTTGTGCAGCGATGGAGGCTGTCGGTTGTGTCGTTGTTGCCGGCTATCTTGGGAGCACAGTGACAAAGGCCATGGTGGAGGCATCAAGGAGGCCCAGAGCGCATGTGTACACTGAGTCTGGTGTCTCCGTTGTGCGAATGCGCTGCAGAGTTGGTTTTTCAGCGAAGATTGATCCTAGCTCTTCTACTGCTGCATTTGTTTGTGTGGGTGCATTCCGGTGGCTGTGCAAGGGTGCCGGATGGAAGTCCTGTCAGGTTGTGGGTTCGATTCTCCTTCACTCTTTGTTTGCGTGCTTTTCTTTATTTTTATGCTAGAGTACATGATAAATAGAATACGTTGTTGTGCGCAATCACATCCAAGTGGTTACCATAGTGGTAAGTCATCTCTTTATCATCTGACAGGTTGAGGGTTTAATGCTCATTAACTCTTTATTTGCATGTTTTTCATTTCTTTTTCCTAATACACTCGTGTACATGATAAAAGAATTACATTGTCAAATGCAATCACATCCAAATGCATATCGTCGCTGTGGTAAGTCATCTCCTTACAATGTGACATCTTGTGGGTTTGATTCTTGCTAGTCCCTCTTTTAGGTTTTTGTTCTATTTTAGATCTACATAAATACTAATAGGTGGGGCCACTATAGCTAAGTACTGAATCAACAACACTGGTATTAGTGACAGTTTATTTCATCACAAAATGACCAGAAACATCTGACAGGTAGGCCCATGATGATGTCATGCTGATGTTCGGGAAATGTTGACAGGCGGGTCTTTTAGGTGCTGACTCAGCGTTGCACACATTAGTGATGCTTTATTTCTTCAGAAATAATAAAAAAATCACCAATAGGTGGGACCCGAAATCGGTTTGTGACGACAAAAACGTCACTGATGTAGCCTTTTAGCGACGGACCAGAAATCGTCGCTACATTTCCATCACTAAATGACTAAAATGGCCTTTTCGTCACTAATTATTGACGGAACACAACTTTATTACTATATTTTTGTCACTGAATGTATGATTTCTTGTAGTGTAGGTGGAGGATGAAGTATAGAAAAGCAAGCGTTTATAACTATTCATTTTATGCAGCTCTTCACTTCAAACAGTAATGGGGATTACCACCAACTCCTCGATGCCGTACCTCCACGTGTGTCACAGCTCATAGGATATGAATGATGCACCGTTGAAGGAGTATACTCCAGAAGAAATCAAAGTTGCGCTCAACGCCATCAGGGACCTTAAGGTGTCGGGCCCATATGGACTGCCATCGGTGTTTTACCAGAACTTCTCAGGCCTGGTAGGTGACCGGGCCACACAAGTAGTGCTGGAGGTGGTGAACGGTGCACCGATGCATAAGTGTTGGAATCAAACGGTCATGGCTTTGATACCAAAGGTGAAAAATCAGATAAGGTAACGGATCTCCGTCTTATTAGCTTATGCAATGTCCTCTACAGGATTTTATCAAATGTTCTAGCAAATAGATACAAGGGCATTCTCCCAGATATTATATCTCCAAATAAGAGTGCATTTGTTCCCGACCATTTAATTTTAGATAATATCTTGATAGCCTATGAGATGACCCACTACATAAGGAACAAAAGGGAGGGAGAAATACGGTATGCAGCAATATAGCTAGACATGAGTAAAGCTTATGATAGGGTTGAATGTCAATTCCTGCATGATATGATGCTCAGAATGGGATTTCATGAGCAGTGGGTGAACTTGATAATGAATTGTGTCACAATAGTCTCCTATAGCATCAAGATAAATGGTGAGCTATCACCAAGTTTTAAACAAAAGCCAAGGCAACCCTTTGTCACCCTATCTATATTCATCAAGATAAAGGCTGAAGAAGAGGGTTTGATTTCAGGTGTGAAAGTTTGCCCTGTGGCGCCTAGCGTGTCTCACTTACTATTTGTCGATGACTCTTTGATCCTGATTCGTGCAACTGAGGAGGACACTATGTAATTACAAGCCATTTTGGACTTCTATGAGCAATGCTCGAGACAAGTGATAAACAAGCTGAAGTCAGCTATTTTATTCAGCAAGAACACAAAGCCAGAAAAAACGAAGAAGATTTGAAAC
Source organism: Eleusine indica (assembly GCA_030378355.1). Lineage (NCBI taxonomy): Eukaryota > Viridiplantae > Streptophyta > Magnoliopsida > Poales > Poaceae > Eleusine > Eleusine indica. Next base: position 60,626,296 of record CM059494.1, read on the forward strand.
GAGTATTAAACTTGGAGAGGTAGACTATGAACGAAATGTACTTGGGGCTACCAGTTTATGTAGGGAGAGAAAAATCTAAAACTTTTTTGCGTACCTAAAGGATCGCGTTTGGAAAAGAATTCAGGGGTGGAAGGAGAAAGCACTCTCTTGTGCAGGAAAGGAGATCCTGATTAAAGCCATTGTGCAGGCTATTCCGACCTTTTCCATAGGGTGCTTTGATGTGACTAAAACCAGACGTGATTAGATTAGTATGTTAATATGCAGATACTAGTGGAATCAACAAGAAGGCAATCATAAGATCCACTGGTTTAGCTAGGAGAAGATGATATTGTCAAATAAGTTTGGAGGTCTAGGGTTCAAGGGAATTCATGCTTTCAATGTAGCTATGCTGTCAAAGCAGGGATGGAGACTTATACAGGATCGAGAATCTCTTTGCTCTAGAATTTTGAAAGCTAAGTACTTCCCTAACTCTAGTTGTTTAGAGGTCACACCAAAAAAATGATAATCATATACCTGGCAAAGCAACCTAAAGGGTATTGACATGCTTAAGAAGGGAGAGATCTAGAGAATTGGATATGGGAACAACAATGGCAGATGGGTCGATCTGTGGATTCCGAGAGAGTATACAAGGAGTCAGATTACACCAAGTGTCGGGATTAATGGGTAATGGCCCATAAATCAGAATTCCGAAGGGCTTATTTATTTGTTGAGTTGAGTAATTTCAAATGAATTATTCTTTCAATACATACCGTATTATCACTTGTGCTTATGTGCATGCATACAAGCTGAAATGTGGTAAGGAATGAATGGTGATTTTCTCACTTTCTCTTCCACCATTAAGTCAACTAAATAGTCATTAATGGATGGTTGTTCGGTTCATCTTTGGAGGTTACCTATACATGCATGAATGCTTCACGAGAGGTGCTGAAGTGGTTCAGTTTTTACCACTCACGCATATAAAGGGAGCCATGGTCCATGGAAATACACACAACAATACAACCTCGCATGAGAAGTTCGACCAAACTTTAACTTCAGTAGGTTTTATTGTAAATGAAGCAGATAACTGTGTATACTATCGCTATGGTAGGGATGAGGGAGTTATCTTGTGCTTGTATGTTGATGACATACTAATTTTTAGGACCAATATCAATGTCATTAACGAGGTTAAGGAGTTATTATCTCAAAATATTTTTGAGATGAAAGATTTGGGAGTAGTTGATGTGATCTTGAACATCGAGTTACTTTTGGACGATGATGGTGGGGTGACACTAGTTCAATCCCACTATGTGGAAAAAGTTTTGAACCGTTTTGGCTTAAGTGATTGCAAACCTGCTCTAACTCCTTATGATCCTAGTGTAATGCTACATAAGAATTAAAATATAGCAAAGGATCAATTGAGATACTCTCAGATCATTTGTTCGCTCATGTATCTAGCTAGCGCTACCCGGTCTGACATCTCTTTTACTGTGAGCAAACTGAGTCGATTTGTTTCAAATCCAGGAGATGATCATTGGCATATTCTTGAGAGAGTATTATGCTACTTGAAAGGTACTCCAACCTATGGAATTCATTATTCTGGGCATCCAGGGGTACTCGAGGGATATAGTGATTCTTACTAGATATCTGATGTTGATGAGATTAAAGCCACATGTGGATATATTCACTCTTATAGATAGCGCTGTTTCATGGAAGTCTTGCAAGCATACCATCTTAACAAGGTCAACAATAGAAGTAGAACTCACAGGTTTGGACATAGCTACTGTAGAAGCAGATTGGCTTCATGAATTCTTGATGGACTTACCGGTGGTTGAAAAACCAATACCAGCTATTCTTATGAACTATGATACTCATATCATGATAACCAAGGTGAATAGTTCTAAGGATAATATGAAGTCATCAATACATGTGAAGAGGAGATTAAAATTTATCAGAAAAATGAAAAACTCTAGAGTGATAGCTTTGAATTACATCAAAATAACTAAAAATCTGGCAGATCCCTTCGCTAAAGGTCTTTCACAAATTGTGATAGACATTGCATTGAGGGGGATGGGTATGAGACCCACATAGGTTACACCATAGTGGTAACCCATCCTATATGATCGGAGATTCCATGAACTAGGATTGGTTAAACAAGTTGTTGGTTAACTAAGAGGAGAGTACAACATATATCAACCCACTTCGTGAATATGCAACACTCTCCTAATCTGTATGGCAGGTTGATCTTATCTTAATGTGTTTCAAGTGGCCTGGTTAGCAAAGATGTTGTCCTACAGAGCATCTTAAACGAATATACCTATATGAGCCCAACTGCTAGTCACAGTCTATGAGATGAGGGTAATCTCTAACAAGCTCATGAAAAGGCCAGGAGTTTGACTTATATGCTCTAAACCAAGAGGATGCTTACAACAGCCTAATATTAGTAAAGAATCTGAGTGAAATCTTTTTCACACGGAACAACCAATTCAAGGCCTAGTCTATTATGTAGTTGTGAATAGATGTAACTCTTGTTCTAGGTGGATATTCAACCCTAACCGATCTCCACCAAAATACTGATATATCAAAACTGACGTGAGTAAGAGAACTTTCAAATGTGCCTTTGAAATTGGTGAGGATTATTAGGGTTAATGGGTAATGACCCATAAATCAGAATTCCAAAGGGCTTATTTATTTGTTATATGGAGAATAATTCACTACTAGAATCAACTAGTTTCCCTACCGTTATCAACTTTCCCTAGGAATAAAATCGATGTCCAAGGGAAAGATTACTTCCCTAGGAGTAGAGACAAGAATTGTAGAGAAAAAAAGAGTTCCCTACCATTTTTCATGACTAATAGGGAAATTTTGCATCGGGACCTGAGTACCTGGTATATTGGGTGCCATGATGGAATCCTTCCCTAGGCAACATTGGAAATTCGTAGGGAAAGAAAATGACTCATCCCATGTGAAAATTTGGAAGTCTTAGACTGACTCCAACAGGTGACCTATATGGTCACTCAAACCCAAAATAGGTTTTAAAAGCTAAAAAATAGCCTTCAACGGAGTACCCAAACAAAGACCCATTTTCGAAAATTGTCTAGGCTGCCACCGAGATATAGGGCGCTTGCTCCTGCGATCCAAACCAGCGCAGCTTTTCCCTCGACACATCCCCGCCTCCCCCACCGCCTCCCTCGGCTGCCCCGTTGGTCGAGCTCTGAGCTGCTTCATCGCCCCCGCCGCCTCCCCGCCTCCCCCGCAGGCCGAGCACCGAGCTGCTCCGCCTTCCCCGCACGGCCGAGCTCCGAGTTGCTCCGCCTTCCCCACCGGCCGGCGCGCCCATCTCTCCCCCCACACCTCCCGGCGATCGTGCCTGTCTCGCAGCGTAGGTCACGTCGAACTCGCCCGTCGTAGCTCCAGCTCTAGCTCCGCCACCGCAGCCCGGCCTCCCCCCGCGCCAGCGCGCCTGGAGCTCCAGCTCAAGCTCCGCTGTCGGCATCGGCCGAGCTCCTGTGGCCGCCTTCCCCCGCCGTCCCCCGCGCCGCTGGTCGATCTCCGTTGCAGCGCCGCCTCCCCAAGCGTCTGGAGCTCCAGCTCTGCCGCCGATCAACCATGCGCATTGGAGACCCATTCTAGGAACTCCGTTGGAGGCAGGCATAAATACGTTGTGCCCCTTCAAGCGGAAGCAGACTCATTCAGTGTTTTGGGTCTCCAGAAAAGGTCTCCACCATTGGAGACAGCCTTAGGCGCGTGAAATCTAACATTACTGCCTTCTCTCCCATATATTGACTCACCGGTTCCTTCTGTTCAGTTCTCACTGCTGTTCTTCATCCACAAATCTCTTTCTTCTGTTTAGCATGCCAAAAATCCACAGACGGTGATTTGCCTGCTTGAGCCCAACTCCGGTCTGCCGCTGCCTCTGTGAGCTCTTGGCTAGCGTCAGCTGCGACGACCGACAAACTTGCAGGAGCTCAAGGTGGGCAAACACATTGGAGCACCAAGCACAGGAGCCTCGAGATGCAGGTAAGCTTGTAAGCAACTCAATCGTTTTTTCTGGAATCATTCAGCTCCCAAATATAAATGTTGTTTGTAGGAGATCTGGACTTGTATCCTTGTCTGTAGTTTCTGAAAAGGAGATGTATATATTTTTGACATAGATCCATGGAATTTTGTGTGTAGATCTGGAATGAAGAATTTCCTTAAAGTCCAAACAAGCAATGAACTAGCGCAGGTGCACTGACGAGGTGATGAGGAACTCATATTCTGATTTCTTTTTGAAATTTGTGTTGTGTAATATCAGCGGCCTTCTTTGTTCTCTAATTTGTTTGATGCACATCAAGAAGGGATAAACAAATTGTGTTTCTGCTCAGCACCGTTTTGTATGCTGAAGTCACATCGGATGGAGCATCCTAGAAGCCGGCAGTGGAAGATTGCTAGCGTTGAGTTAGATGCGGAGAAAAGATTTAACATTGTAATTTGTTTTTTTTCTACCTTCTAGAAAGGAAACATGTATGTATCATGTGTAATGAAATAAAATTTTATTCCTGATTGATATCCTGCTTCTCAATGTGAGAGATGAGAAAAAGAGAAATATAAAGTGTTGCAACATATCAGTGTATGATAAATTTGTAGAAAAAAAGAAATAAAATCATAAATATCATTTGTTGTTTCCCTAGTATATCAAAATGGTAGGGAAAGAGACTTTCCACGTAGGACTCTCTTGTCCTGTTACAAACTTTCCCCACCAGACGAAGTCCTAGGGAAACAAACCTTTCCCAACCGTTCTTGTAAAAAATGATAGGGCACTTTCTCTTTCCTATCAACCTTTTCCCTAGGAAATGTTCCCTAAAGCATTTTGTAGGGATATAGTTTTTCTATCGTTTTTCTGTCTGTCCCTAGTGTTTTAGTGTCTAGGGAAACTGGTTGATTCTAGTAGTGATTTCAAATGAATTATTCTTTCAATACAAACCGAATTATCACTTGTGCATATGTGCATGCATACAAGCTGAAACATGCTAAGAAATGAATGGTGATTTTCTCACTTCCTCTTCCATCATTAACTCAACCAAATTGTCATTAATGGATGGCTGTTCGGTTCATCATTGGAGGTTACCTATACATGCATCGATGCTTCATGAGAGGTTCCGAAGTGGTTCAGTTTTCACCACTCACACATATATAAAGGGGCCATGGTCCATGGAAATATACACAACAATACAACCTCTTCTCTCTTTCTCACAATAGTAGCTGCAAGGCGATCATCCTCATCCCGGCGTTTGCGTGCATAGACGGTGGTTCCCTTTGATGGTCATATTTCTTTAGTCTTGTTCATGATTTATCTCCTTAATTTCTAAATTACAATATATAGATTAATGTCTAATATTCCAACACCAAGACGACAAACGTTGGTAAGGCATGTTTCAGAGCTAACGAATCCTATCACTGGAGAGTGGGATGTTTTTCTTTGAATGAACTGGAGGGGGGGATGTAGAATTGGTCTCTGACATTTTCTAGGAAGAGTATGCCCAACTGATACTTGCACTTACTGTGCACGAGGGAAGACCGAACCTGCCCACCGGACACTATGATAAAAGAGGTATTTTCTCAGTCCGAAGCGCATACAAAGTTTGCCAAGATGACGTGATCAGATCAGCGATAAGACAAACTGGAGGGCCCTCAGACGAGAAGTGCTTTGATGAAGCTCAGGTGTGGAGGAAGATTTGGAATCTAAAGTGCCCGGAGAAAATCAAGCACTTCATATGAAGAATTGCACATAACAGTCATGCACTGAGGGTGAACCTGATGAAGAGGAATCTCTACAACCTATTGATTGAGGTGCGGTCGTCCACTTCGTGTCCGCGGTCATATGTAGCGTGGGGAGTCATGCGAGATGTTCTGATGGAATCCGTTGTCACCATGAAAAACATCTACCCCGTGCGTAGGTAAAGCAATTTCATCCGTTGCCGCTCTCTCTCTTATCCTTCTCTATTCCCCATCCTGATGAAGCTGACATAGGTAAAGCAATTTCATCCGTTGCCGCTCTTTCGCCATCTACATTGCCGATCGACGATGAGCTCGACGTCCCGTTCAAAATTGATGACTCAAACGGATGCGCCATGGCCCAGTGATCCAACTTCCTCACTTCATGGCAGTCTTCTTTCTCTTTCTCTGCGTCGGTCCGAGCTCCTAGAGCTTTTCCATGGCGGATGTATGTAAGGCTGCGTCAAGGAAGAAGAAGCCAACATGCAACAGCTAAGAGGTATGGGCATGGCGGATGTATGTGAGGCTGCGTCGAGGAAGAAGAAGCCAGCGTGCTCGTGTTGCTATTGACAAATGACATGTAACAGCCCATGTGCAAAAAAAAAAAACATTATTCATGAAATCTCAATTAGGTACATGTTGTTCTTGTTGGATATGCTGATCTAACAACAATTACCCCTGATTTGTGAGTGGTTTGAATGCTTGAGAAATTGTTCTATTGGTATGCTACTTCCGATATGCTTTGTGACATTAGAATCTTGAACTGATTGATCTGAAAAGAACACGATGCTGCACCTTTAATTTACTGTGCCTCCTAAGTTCTGGGGCAGTGGGGCCTCATTTTTTATGGCTTATTTGCATATTTTTCTGTGATAAAATAGAGGGATTCTTGAAGATCAAGTGCATTCCGATGCTACTTAGTAATACAACGGAAAGGGTGGATCTGCTCACATTCCATACTCGGATGAATAGATTTTCTGTCTGCTGAGAATGGTCATCGGTGAAGCAGGAGGAAACGACACCTTAAAAACTTGTAATACCTTATATGCCATTGTTCTATGTACCACCATTATCTGTATCTTTAGGACATGAAATTATCTCGGTTTCTGAGAATGGTCATTCTTTTTTTTTCAGATTGAATATAACATCAGATCAACCATGTTTCAAGGGTTCTCAAGACCTTCTCACATAGTATATACAATTGGAATTACTTGCAGAATAACAAAAAATATTGATCAATCATTAGGCATTGCCAAGCTATATAGTTTTCAACTGGATGCCCATAAGCGCATGAGACAGATCTGCTGATAATGTGTTCAGTTAGCAGATTGTACTCATCAGATTTGTGTAGCCCACCAAGACATCAACTCAGTCTTCATCCTTATTAACCAATAGGCTCAGTTCCTTTCTAATGAATTTAATACTTACCACACCATATAAATAATTTTATAAATACTAATTGGCCGGATGCACAATTACATTTATGCATGGCAAACGTTTCTTTGCGTCCTAACTACAACAATACCTCTGACAGCCTAGACAAATTTGAGCGGATCTGAGTTCCCAGCAAAAACATTTTGGGAAAGATGAATGAACATAAGAAGCTTTCAAGCATGAGGGTGACAAAAGTTGGAAAACTTACACACCATACATAACTATACCAATTAGTTTTCTAGGTTCATTTTTTATACCAGTAGCAACGCACGGACACTTTGCTAGTATGAAAATATAAAAGAAGTGTGTCCTCTGCAATCAAGTGGATGAAGACGGCGCAAAGCAGTTCCAGGGCCATTTAAATATGGAGAAGCAACGAGTTGATCTTGCAAATATCACGTCAGCTATGAGTGCAGTGGAGTATATATTAGAGGCACGGGAGGAGGAGCAGATAAAGATGGATGTGGCTATGTGGATATGGTGGTCAGAAAGAAACAGAGTCAGAGAAGGAGAGCAAAGAACACTGACCACAGTTCTATGGCACAATGTGACCATATATGTGGCAGAGATACAAAAGTCCTCCAAGGCGAAGTCTCGGCAAACTCCGGATCCCCAACGCTGGAGCAAACCGGAACCGGGGCTGCTAAAGATCAACTGCGATGCAACTTTCAATCGGGCTGGGGCTTTAATATCAGAGACTCAGATGGGGACCTAGTCTCTGCTGGGAGAGGGCCAGTGGATCATCTCTTTAATCGCTTCTAAGCTGAAGTGCACTACAAAAAATAGAGCAGTTTTACTATGTATATTACCACTAGTAATTACTGGTGGTAATGCTTAGAGATAATAATATAATTTACTCATATATTTATTTATTTAATTGCATTACCATCAGGGGTAAAGAGGTTATTTCTAAACATCCTAAACCCATCCGCCGATCCGAAATTTAGCTTCGTCAGAGTAGAAAGCAAAAAAGACACTTAGGTCTAATTAATAAAATAAATTACAAGTTTATCATTTTCATCTTTCCAATAATGCCCCAGTAAAACCGTTACTGCTTCTAATTACTTCTAGTAGTAATTACTGTTCTACCACTAGTAATTACTGCATTACCACCAGTAATTACTAGAGGTAATATGCATAGTAAAACTGCTTAAGAAATATGACATTTTGTGATGATTATTGTGTGACATTTAGTTAAAATATCGTAGAGCGATCCATTTTACGACATTTCATTCAATTTAGTGACAATGATTTCGAGTGTGTCATAAAAATCCGACAAAAATTGTTGCAAACAATACTAATGTCCTATTACGATGAATGATTGTGTGTCACAAACGACAAACTAGAAACATCGCAAATTTACGACACTAGCAAATCGTCGCAACTAAGAATTTTCGTCACTAAAGTTTTTTAAAAAACTTTTAATACTTATATGATGCTTTGTTGTAACAAATCAATATAAAGATATTTTTAGGAATCTTTTTCCCTCCTAATAAGTAATGTTGCTGAAAAAATAAAAAGAAAATATCACCTACAAGAAATCTATAAAACCAACAGAGGATTATATTTATGTGATTTGTACTATCTTTTATAGATTCTATTATACAATAGGATTATTTTTCAAATTATTAAAGCTGATATTTTTACCAACTAAATTTCGAAAAATAAAAAATACAAAAAGAAGAAACTAACTTGTTAAAATTGATATGGGCTACAGGCGGCCACTGATCTCGGAATTAACATAGCTTTGTTTCAGATTCTTAAGATCTCTCCACGGTAGGGTATCTACTGCAGGAATTAAAGGAAATCGCGGCAAGTAACTTGTGAGAATTTCTTTTGTTAAAAAACCCAGAAACTGTAACAAGGTAGCACATGAGTTAGCTGCCCTTGGACGTGAGTAAGTGGAGGGAGACGATCCTTTGATGGATGTCATCCCAGATTGTATTCAGTCACTGGTTGCCAACGATTTGGCACAGGTTCATTAGTGGAATAGATATTTCACTAAAAAATGTTTTTAGGAAGTATTTATTTACAGTGCGATCCGAGTACCTTTTCCTCTCCCTGGCAATGTTGAGCACGATGAGCTCGACGAGACCCTTGGTGCTCATATGGCGACGCCAAGTGTGGCAGCCTCACGCCTACCCATATCATGCCGGTCCTGGCGCGGCCACGGCGAACGTGCTGCCAAACTTCCCGAGGAACGTGAATGTAAGCACAAGTGCGACAATGCCCCATGCCGCCACGTGACAGACGGTATCGACGTCCGTGCGCACCCAACTGGTGGCAAAGTAGAGCGGCAACATCCTCTTCCTGGTGGACCTCGAGCTCGACTTCCACGTCGTGCACCACGTGGACAAGCGTAGCGTGGCCGTCACAGTAGCAGGCATCGTCATGCCGTCCCTTTACACCGCGCGAGCCTTGTGCGTCGTTCCGCTCCTTTAGTCTAAAATTATTATCACCGTTGATTTTTTTAACATATTTTCAAAAGTTCAACCGACTGAAATCTTTTAACCGATGATGTTTTATTTGTAATTTGATTTTTTATAAGATCATCTGTATAATAGTTGTAAACTATTAAGTTTCAATTGATGAGAGTTGATTGAAAGGAACATAATCTTTGAGTCCGCTGAAAATTAGCAAACACCTTTTTGTAGTTACAATAGTTCTGCAATAGAATAATATAGATGTCTACGTGATATAGAGAACTGAATTTGCATATGTTCTGGGCTAGGGCTGAACAGCTCCCGAGTTGACCGGGTTGACCAGGCTCTCAAGGCGATTTGAGGGCGACTCGGGGTGGTAACCATAAATCCTTCGATCTCATCGATTTTGATGGCAATTCCAAGCAATTAATCCACAGAAGTGGTGCGGATTCAATCGTAGAGTCGATTCTCTTAATTTGGTGGGAGATTAGAGGTAGTTCTGAGGAGCAGTTGAAGGCTGATCTCGAAGATTGAGGTTCGGGTTCCAGAAGGAGGAGAGAAGGAAATCTGAGGAATTCAGGGGTGGATCGAGAAGGGATCAACACAATATTACCTGGGTGAGCTGGGGGATTCAAGGCGAATCCTGAAATTAATCTAGAGTGGGATTAATTTGGGATTAGACGCAAGGAGTGAGTACGATTTTGCAAATCTGTTAGAGCTGGACAATGGCAGACAATGGGAGGGGTTGCAATGAAAGAGATGATGGATCAAATTATGGAAAAAAAGCTCAAAGGAACTTGGACGGTGTACGACGTGCATCAAATAGGGGATCCAATGTTGTTTCCACTCCCGATTGAGTGGTCACAGACAGAGAAAGGAATGAGAAGCACAGTAAATATTGGTCTACCATGAATCTCAAATTCAGTCCAACCAAAACAAAGGAGAAGATGGTCACCGCAAATACCGACTGAATGCGTATTAGCAAGTAAAATCCAAATAGGTCAAATTCCAATTCAGCTGCAATGGAAATCGATGCAGGATGAAGGGAAGGAGGAAGAAGAGTTGCAGGCGGAGGGGTTTTCAGGCTTTCAGGAGGGAAAACAAGGGACGACAGAATATTGGGAGGAAGGGAAAACAGGGAGAAAGGGAAGCCCAATAGAAGAAGGCCCAAAGAAAGTGGCCTAGCAGGAAAGGAATTTCCGGTTTGGCATATGTATAGAGGACATCTATAACCACTCATGGTTGGATAAAAAGGGAAGATGGCTCTGGGTACCAAAGAAAGCATTACCAAATATTGACCTAGGGTTGCTGGCGGCGGAGACAGACGTGCGGTGATTTGGCCACCAAGCTCGGAAGATTGTTAGGGCAGTAGCGAAGACTATAAACTCTAGGTCGTTTGCATCAGTGGTTCAGTCACAAACAATGGAGAGAAGGGGGAGTGGGAGATCTTGGAGAAGGGATGAAGAGGAGAAGAGATATAGTGAGTCAAGTCGGGGATCTAGAGAGGAGTACAGGGACAAATCCTCATCCTACCAAGGTAGGGGCCGTCTAGAGGAAGAAGATGGAGGACGCCTAGATTGGGCGACATCGTTCAAGAATTCTAGATCGGAGGGCAACATCTACAGGGGGGATAGATTTCCATACAGGGAGCCTCATAGAGAGGACTTGTATAAGAAAGAGGAGTACCAACCTGGAAGGGATCAAGCTGGAAGGGAGGAGCAAAAAAGGAAGCTGCAACATTTTGAAGGAGGTACAAGGAGAAAGTATGATGAGAGTGATAGATATCTAGGAAAAGGTTTCAAAAAGCCACAGATTGATAGAGAGGACCCTAAGTTGGAATTAGAGGAGAAGGAAATTAGAAATAGACTGTATAGAGAGAGGATAGAAAAGGAGAAATGGGTGAAGGCAGATAATGAGACTCATGGGAATGTGAACCCTAAGAAGAGATGCTATAATTGCAATGAGGTAGGTCATAATCATAATTTCTGTACCAATCCACCTTTCTGTTATGGTTGTAAGAAGTCAGATCACAAAGCAAATAATTGCATGGAGAGATTGGAACTGAAAACCTGTGGCTTTGGGATTCCAGGAATGGGATTTCATAGTATTCATATTCCAATTGCTGAGAATACTAACATGGATGAAGAGGTGAGAGATATCATGACCATCTTAGAAGGGAAGGCTGATGAAAACATGATTGAGACAGAGATGATACACCAGTTTAGAGGGATAAACAAATGGATCATTAAGAAGATATCTGAAAGGGAGTTTATCATTGTTTTTCCTACAGAAGAAATGAGATATTAGCTAAGCAAGTTTAAGAGCTTTGAATTTCAAACAGCTGAGTTAGGGGTGAAATTCAGAGTTGAAGGCACAGAGGCATCAACTGAGACATCTAGCATTCTAGAGAAAGTCTGGGTGAAGGCTTTTGGATTTCCACAAATAGCTAGAAAAAAGGAAATAGTGAAGAAAGTAGCTGTGCTGGTGGGAGACCCCATGATGCCAATAAGAGTTAAAGTTGCATGTAGGGATGCATCCCAAATTAGAGGGGAAACTGAAGTGTTTTTCAACTTTGAAGGAAGAATAATAACCTGGATGGTGGAAGCCCCAACAAAAAGTGACCTGAAACCACCACCCCACCCATCCAAGTTTGATAGACACAAGGACAAAGATGATGAGGAGGATAGGGATAATACCTCACAGGACAGTCATGAACCAGGTTTTCTAGACTTGGTTAAGGATAAAAAGATAGAAGACCAAGGAAGTAAACTATCAGCTGCAAGCAAAAGTGATAATAGAGGACAGGAAAGGAAGTGTGGGGATGACATAGAAGTGAGTAAAGAAGATAAAGAAGTGACAAGGGAGCATTCTGAGTAACTTGATTATAAAGAGAGCTCAGAGAAGGTAAGTTGTGGAGAGTCTATAGATGAGGCAATTAATGCACAACAATTTCAAGTGGTAAATAGAGATTCCCAGAACATGGAAATAGACTCTCAAGAGGAAGTGAAGAGAAAAGGACAATTGGAAGATGGGGAGATTGGAAGAGATGTAGAAGTGTGTGATCAACAGCAAGGGAATGAGCACTAGGAGATGGAAGGATTAAAAGGCACCATAGAGGAGCAAATGAAACAAATGGAGAAATTGGACGAGATATTTGACAAAAGAACAGAGAAGATAGCTCACCTGATAAACATGAACAAGGCCAACGCAAACTCACTTGATCCAACAATGACGTCTTTGATGAATGAAGTGAGTCACCAGGGAAGGGGAACAATAGATAGTGGAAAAGATTTTAAGGAAAAGAGAGAAAGTGACAGTGCCCCAGTAATGAAAATGAAGAAAAAGATGGCCCCTACAGTAGCTCAGAGGAAAAGATCAAGAATAACAGATAATGGAGAGAAAGTCCAGGAAAAAGTTGAGAAGAGAAAGAAACTTCAAAACTCCATAACAGGTAAAAATTCTTTTGCCATTCTTAATCATGTAGACCCTGAATTATTAATTAAGTAGCAAACGATAGTGGAGTCAGACTTGGCATGAATCATGATAGTGCATACAAGAATATACTAACCATGCAGCCAGGGAGAATGCACAAAGAGCCCTAGATGAAGCTAGATTGAGGAAGGAGGAGGAGAAAAAGAAGATAGAGGACACTGGTCAAGAAATAGAAGTAGTTGGAGTTTTAAAGGATAAAGAGGACTATAATCAAGAGATCCCAGAGAAGGAGGTAGAGGGGCCTTCAAAAGGGGAATTGACAAAAGCAAGACCACCAAGGAGGGCTGTCTCAAAGAGAGCAGCCCAAAAATCAACATCTTTAAAATGATAGCTTTGTTTTGGAATATGAGGGGGTTAGGAAATAAGGGTCGTAGAGGTCAACTCAAAGAAATGATGAGGATTCATAAGATAGATGTAGTGTGTCTTCAGGAAACAATAAAGGGTGATTGTAACATCTAGGAACTGAGAGAACTGTGCAATAATCAAAATTTTGCTTGGAATTGGGTCTCTGCACAGGGTCATTCTGGAGGTATTTTGATAGGGATGAGACAGGGGGAATTTGATGCAGAAGAAATGACTTATGGAGAATTTTTTGCAAGTATTAAGATAACCAACAAAAGGGATAAGTTCCAGTGGGAAGTGATAAATGTGTATGGCCTGGTTCAGATAGAAAGAAAGGCAAAAATTCTTACAAGAGTTATACAGGAAGATTCAAGCAGCAGAGAGGCCTCTATTGATAGGAGGTGATTTCAACTTCATACGGTATGCATATGAAAAGTCCTCTGACAAAATTAATCTACCTTTTATGGAGATGTTCAATTCATTTATAGAGGATGTGGAGATAAGGGAGATCTGCAGAGGAGGAAGCAGATATACATGGACCAATAAACAACAGACACCAATTATGTGTAACTTTGATAGAATTTTTGTCACAGCAGACTGAGCGGAGAAATACCCACAAGTAACTGCAAGAGCACTACTTAGAGTAGGATCTGATCACTCCCTAATATTAGTAGAGACTTCATTCGAAAAGAGTAACAAGAATTACATTTTCCGGTTTGAGATGGCCTGGTTTGATCAGGAAGGCTTTAGAGAAAAGCTTCTAGATAGATGGTTAATAAGACATAATGATTATTGGAAAAGATGTATAGTAGAGCTTAGAAAATTTTGCAGAGGCTGGGGCAGGAATTTAGAGAGCAGCATCAGAAGAGAAAAATAGGAAATGATGAGGATCTTAAAGGAGATTGATGGTAAGAAAGAAAATACAGGTCTGACGGAGGCCGAATGGCAGCAAAGATATAAGATAGAAGCAGATTTAGAGCGCATATATGCTTATTAGGAAGCCAAATGGCAGAGGAGAGGAGGGGAAAACTGGATATTAAGGGTAGACACAAACACATGATTTTTTCATGGAATTGCAAATGGACGTAAAAGAAAGTGTGAGATTAAATCATTGGAAGAAGGAGATAGAACTATTACCGATCCAAAGGAAATAAGACTACATTTAGATAATTTTTATAAGTCTTTGTTTGGGAAGGAAGAAGAAAGTGACATTCACCTAGAGCAGGAAATTTGGGCGCAAGAGGGATGCTGACAGAAGAGGAAAGGAAGGCATTAGAGGACACATTTACAATGGAAGAAGTGGAAAAGGTAGTCAAAGAGATGAAAACTAACATAGCACCTGGCTCTGATGGGTTCCCAGTAGGATTTTATAAAAAGTTTTGGGAACAGATTAAGAACCTCCTTAAGGAGATGATGGATGAACTTTATGAGGGAGTTCTAAACCTAAGTAGATTAAATTATGGACTGGTGACTTTGGTGCCTAAAATCAAGGAAGCAAACAATATCAAATACTTTAGACCAATCTGTTTGCTTAATGTTTCCTACAAGATAGTAAAAAAAATCCTGGCAAATAGACTAACTAGAGTGGCAGCAGAGGTGATCAGTGCTACTCAGACAGCTTTTGTACCTGGAAGGTACATCCTAGATGGAGTGGTAGTTTTGCATGAAACAATTCATGAAATCCAAAGGAAAAATCAAGCTGGAATTATTCTGAAACTAGACTTTATGAAAGCTTATGACAAAGTAAGATGGAGCTTTCTAGAGGAAGTAATGGTAAAGAAAAACTTCCAAACCAAATGGATTGGGTGGGTAAAACAGGTGGTAGAAGGAGGAAGAGTAGGGATATACCTAACTGGTCAACCAGGGCAATAGTTTAGAACTTATAAAGGATTGAGACATGGAGACCCTTTGTCACCCTTGCTCTTCAATTTAGTTGCAGATGCTCTAGGAACTATATTGAAGAATGCTAAAGATAAAGGACATATTAAAGGAGTCATTCCACATTTGATAGAGGGTGGCCTTATACACTTACAGTATGCTGACGATACAATATTTTTTCTAGATGCAAATAAAGAGTCGATAGTGAATGTGAAACTATTACTTTATTGTTTTGAAGATATGTCGGGGATGAAGATCACTTATGATAAGAGTGAGGTGATTGTGGTGGGGGATACAGAACTGAGGAGAGAGAGGAGATAGCAGGAACGTTTAATTGCAAAATTGGGAAATTTCCTATGATCTACCTGAGAATTCCTATTAGTAACACAATGATCAAGATAATAGATCTGGAACATGTGAAACAGAAGATTAGAAGAAGACTAGCAACATGGCAATGCCAATATTTGTCATATGGAGGCAAATCAATTCTGATTGATAGCTGTCTAAGCTATATTCCTACATATACAATGGGTTTCTACCTCTTACCAGAAAACCTACATCAGGAAATAGATACTGTGAGAGTAGATTTCATTTGGCATGGAATAGAGAAGAAGCGAAGATACCACATGGTTAAATGGGAAGCAATGAGCACACCAAAAGAATTTGGAGGTCTGGGCTTTACTGAAACAAGAACCATGAATAAATGTCTATTAGGAAAATGGATATACAAGCTAGAAATGGAGGCAAATGACATGTGTACCAACCTACTGAGGAAGAAATACTTAGGTGAGGCTGGATTCATTAAGAGCTCTCTTGTTGGTGGGTCACAGTTCTGGAGAGGACTACACGAAATAAAAGATGACTTCATTAAAGGAACAAAGTACATAGTAGGAAATGGCAGGAAGACAAGGTTCTGGATAGATGTATGGATCGGGGAATGTCCACTAAAGACAATGTTTGACAATATCTTCAGAGTCTGTGAACAACAGGATGATACTATAGCAGAAATTTTTGATGGAGATAGATGGAACCTAACTTTCAGAAGAAACTTTGGGCCTAGAGAGATGATGGAATGGGACGAACTTCAGTTATTGCTAGCGGAAGTAAAGCTAACAGACTCATCAGATAGTATCAGATGGATGTTAGAACCCTCTGGACAATACTCTACAAAGTCTCTATATAAGTTCTTATTGAATCCGGGAGGAACAAACAGAGGGATGATGAAGATATGGGGGGCTAAGATACCCCTAAAGGTGAAGATTTTCATGTGGGTGCTGGATAAGGATAGGATCCAAGCTACAGAACAGCTCAAGAGGAAACATTGGAAAGGATCAGAGAAGTGCAAAATGTGTGGAGATACTGAGACACCAACACATGTCATATTTGAATGTCCACCAGCAAATTATCTTTGGTGTCATCTTAGAGATTGTTTAAAGTGGAGCAAAGCCAATAATATTTCACAAATTAAAGGGGAAATCTTAGATAGACTGAGAAGTGTCAATAAGCAAGTTGCTGTGATTGTGTTGGCTGCAGCTTACTGGACTATTTGGTTAACTAGGAATGAATATGTTTTTAGAAACATAATCATAAGTAAACCTGAAACACTGATTTATAAACTGACTCTAATATTGTAGAAATGGACTGTGCTGAGCAATACAGGAATGAAGGAGAAGATACAGGAGGTATCTGCATGATTGACCAAAGACCAAGGTGGACGACAAGAAGTGGGCATGAAGAGGTGGAGGCAGAAGATGGAGATATGCAGGCAGAAGTAGCGGTCCATGGGAATAATTGATCTTGGAACACCGTGACTCTCAAGGCTAAGAAGATTAGTGAGAGATCTAGTTGGCTGTTTTGTGTTTTTGTACTCTCTATCTCGGTTGTTCGTGTGATGCTCTTAGCTAAGTAGATTAGTGAGAGCTGTCTCAAGATTTCAGGTTTTTCCGGAAAATTGTAAACTGGTACCTCCAGTTCAACACTGTTGCTTTCAATAAAACGCAGGGTGTGAGCATTTTATCTAAAAAAATAAAAAACGTGATACCAATAAATTGTTATTTTCTATAAGCGAAATTGATACTTCGCCTCAACGGAACCTTCTCCCTTGAGAGATGTCCATCGGGCACCCACGTTTTGGCGCACAAACATATGTCTTCGTTTAGTCAATAGCAGCGCATCGGTCCAAGAAAAGACGTCTTTGTTCACCAATCGGCGTTATCACTACCAACAACACAATCTGGAGAAATTAGAAAAGTCGACGTTCCAGAAGAATGCGTATAATTTCATTGCAAGTGCAAATAAAATCTGAAGACTATGGATTTTTGCATCTCAGAGCACACACGCGTCAGTTTTGGTATATGCCCAGTTGAAGCACGGTGGAGCTGCAACCATGGAGATCGCGCACGTGCTCCTCTTCACCTTGACCTTCTTCCTCCTTGGTCTCCTGCGCCGCGTGGCAATTCGAGCGAAGGCAGCAAGCACAACAGCGCACTGCCCGCACCCCAATCCAGTTCTGGGCAACACCCTCGAGTTCATCCGCAACCGCCGCCGCTTCTTCGACTGGTACACCGACCTGCTCCGCGCGTCGCCCTCCGGCACCATCGAGGCGTGGGGCCCCTTCGGCGCCGGCCACGCCGTGACCACTGCGCGCCCCGCCGACGTGGACCACCTCCTGCGCGTCAATTTCGGCAACTACGCCAAGGGCCCGCTGTTCCGCGCCGCCACCGCCGAGCTCATCGGCGACGGGCTCTTCGCCGCCGACGGGCGGCTGTGGAGCCTCCAGCGGAAGCTGGCGTCGAAAGCGTTCTCGTCGCGCGCGCTCCGTCGGTTCAACGACGGCGTCCTCGCCGCGCACCTGCATCACCGGTTGCTGCCGTTCCTGGACGCCGCCGCCGCGAAGGGGAACGGCGGCGTCGACCTGCAGGACGCGCTGCGGCGGTTCGGGTTCGACGCCATCTGCCACGTCGCGTTCGGCGTTGTACAAAACTCGTCGTCGCTTGTCCAAGGCGGCGCGAAGAACGACGAGGCGCTGTTCGCGGCGTTCGACGCGGCGCTCGAGATCTCGTTCCGGCGGGCGCTGACGCCGGCCACGTGGCTGCGGATGCTCACCAAGCTGCTCGACGTCGGCAAGTCGCGCCGGCTCCGCGAGGCCGTCGACGTCATCGACCGCCACGCCTTCTCCGTCCTCGATTCCAAACAGCTGGTCGCGCGTCAAATAAGAGACGGCGAAGGCCCGGACCTGCTGTCGCGGTTCATGGCGGCCATGGACGAGGAGGAGGACGGCGGCAACGAGCTCGGCGCCATGTTCCCCAATCCTGACGCAAAGCGGCGGTTCCTGCGCGACGTGGTGGTCGGCTTCGTGCTGGCGGGCAAGGACACCACCTCCTCCGCCCTCACCTGGTTCTTCTGGCTCCTCGCCGCGAACCCGCGCTGCGACCGCCGCGTCCACGAGGAGGTGGCCGCCGGCGACGACGTCAAGGCGATGCACTACCTCCACGCGGCAATCACCGAGGCGATGCGCCTGTACCCGCCAGTGCCGTTCAACGCGCGGGTCGCGGTGTCCGACGACGTGCTGCCGAGCGGCGCGGCGGTGCGGGAGGGTTGGCACGCCAACTACTCCGCCTACGCGATGGGTCGGATGGAGGATATTTGGGGGAAGGACTGCTTGGAGTTCGTGCCAGACCGATGGCTCGGCGCCGGCGGCGAGTTCGTGCCGGTGGACACGGCGAGGTACCCTGTCTTCCACGCGGGTCCGCGGGTGTGCCTCGGGAAGGAGATGGCCTACGTGCAGATGAAGACGGTCGCGGCGGCCGTCATCCGGAGGTTTAGAGTGGAGGTGGTCTCGCCGCTGGCTAATATGGAGATGCCGCCGGCCTACGAGATGACTGCGATGATCAAGATGAAGGGCGGGCTGTGGGTGCGGCTTGTGAGGCGGCAGGAAGAGTCATCAGCTGAGTGATACTACTTGTCAAAGATTTTGACTCAAAAGTCATTTCAGAGCTAACGATCAGATAAGAGACGACACCTTACCAAAAGAGCAAAAAAATTAGAGAAGACTTTGACTGAAAGTCACATGTCAGATATATACTGAATGTATATTGTAAATGTAGGACTGCAAAAGGAAATAAATAAATCAAGGGTTCAATATTTTGTGGTGAAGTTTGAGTTCAGTGTGTAAAAGAAAGTGAGCCTCGCGCTCTCCTTCGCCTGATTATAAAAGAAAGTGAAAATTCTTTTTATGTCATGAGCTTAAACTCTAATCATATTCACAATCGATACCAAAGAATACAAGGAACATACAAGAAACCACACGCTCTCCTTCACCTGATTATAAAAGAAAGTGAAAATTCTTTTTATGTCATGGGCATAAACTCTAATCATATCTGCCATCTAAAAGTTCATATCCCTTACATGTTACTGGTCTTAAAATTTTATCCTTTTCAGACCACTTCTGCAAAAAAAAATTATTACATATATGAAAAGTTGGTAGGCCTACATGTCTGTTGTTTCTTCCTCCGCTGGTTTTCGGTCGATACATCCTACTCGTTGCTATAGATGGCCAAATGGGCCGTGTCTACTGTGCCGGTCTAAAGCATGATATTTTTAGCCTAGCCTAGACACGGCACGGTCCGAGGCACCATGTTGTGCTTGGACCAGAGGTGCGGTCCGGTGGGCGGCATGGGCACGGTCCGAAATATTTTTTAAAATTTTTTATATTTCATATCTTTTCAATAAGTGTTAAGTGGTCTATTGGTAAAGCTATTGCTTTGATTCCAAATGGTGAAAGGTTCAAACCCCCATCTTAACCCCCCCCCCCCTCCCCCTCCCTCCTTTTGTTCTCATTTTTCACCATTTATTTATACAGTTAATGGGCTGAAAATCACTAATAGGCACTTGTGTTAATGGGCTTAGCAAGTCAGCCCGACATGTGTAGTCAAATTCGTGCCGGTCATGAGCTGTCAGCTAGGCACGTAGATCAGCAAGGCACAGTCTAAAATGACCCGCGTATCATACCGACTCAAAAATAAACATGTCAGGTCTTTTAAAGCCCGGGCTGGGCCGCCCGTTTGGCCATCTGTACTTGTTGCACTGCTTGCCTCTACTTATCTCTGCCACTTCTCTAAAGGGCCAAGATCAACCGCCATAAAGTCAACTGCATGTCTGTACTTAGTGATTCTAATTCGAGCAGTGATTCTTGAGATTATTGTAAGAGCTGCCTGTGTGTAGTGTAGCACGCCGGACCCTGCAAGCTGCTGCCCAGCGCGCCCCCGCCGTGCATGCTGCCGCGCCCTGCGAGCCGCCTCCCAATGTGTTGCACCATGTGCGCCAGGGTGCCACCGCCATGCGTCCTCGCGCACTCTAGGATGCGGCAGCCTAACACACGGAGCCGCCGCCGTTGGGTCAGAGCAAAACTGCCATTGTGCGGCGTGTGGGCATTCGTAGCCAAAAGCAGAGAAGTTCCACTACATCACGATACACAATAGGCAACTCACGATCAGTTGGTGATGGACCTTATATACCAATCCCTCATAAGTCGGTAAAGTCTTTACCGACACATATGGTTGATCATTGTAAGTGGCGTTCATAAAAGTTTTACCGACCCACGTGTTTTTACCGCCGCCGTTGGTACTACTGAAGAAATATCAACCGATGATTAATTGGTAATAAGGAAATTAGCGACCAGCGATCCGATACCCATTAAGATAATTTGACAAATAATAAGTGACCAATGCACAGGGATTAATTGTGTATAATTTATCATTTGCAGTAATACTAATTACTTATCAGACACCATAAATTAGAAATACAATTGGTCAATCTGTTCACAACCAAATGCTCATTGAATACATTCACGTTGCTCAAAAAATTGAAATACAGTGTCTGGTTAAACTGAGACATGCTAACAGATTGAAATATCAAGACCTATTGTTTAACTGCATATATGTTCACACATACTAGTCAGTACTTTAGTGTCAGAACATATAACAAGAGTACAACAAAATGAAGCTATCTATATATGTAGATCATCTTGCACATGCGGCTAGTCTGACTAATTCTGCTGCTAGCTAGTAGCGCATCACACTTCCTGAAACATGGAAACATTCTTGTTAAGTCTTGATTCACTGATCCAAGAATACAACACTACTACAAAAATGATTTTTACCAACAAAAGGGCAAAGTGAAAAAGTAACAGACACTTCATACTATTTCGCTTACTTTAGTGATGGGCCGTACTGTTCAACACATTAGTGACGGTTTCTAATGATGTTAGCACTATTTGTAACTCATCCACAACCACATGATTGAGATCGTCGTCGTCGTCTCTCTCTCTCTCTCTCTCTCTCTCAAATTGTGATTACTTTATCATCTTTTTCTCAAATTTGCCAAGGTAAAATGTGAGATATTTCACTGTCCTTGTCTGATGGCTTAGTGGCTTGCAACAAGTAGCTGTTACTACTGTCGCTGCTCCTTTTGCTGCAGCTCAAGTACTCAACCTCTGTGCTCTAGCGCTATCTTCATCGCTTCCCCTATTTAAAATATATATATATAAATATTCTTCAAACCAACACCATTGCCAATAAGCCATTGTCCAATTATGTATGTGTGACTGTGCGTGAGGCGCGTGCGACAGGTTCGACAAATGCGCTAGCTTTACGCCATCAACAAGTTTTGCTAGCATTGGGCCACAGTGGCTTGGCCTTGGCTCATTACTAGCCTTAAGGCTCAAATCGATGTAACCACTTACTTGTATTCTTTCCACAACACAATAGGCAAGCACCAGAAACCAGAGCGCTGCCATCGGAGGTAACTTGGCAGGGCTGTCAAAAACATTACCGCCGACTACTTTTGGCAGCTATCCCACCGCTGTCATTTGGGAAGCTCCTCCGAAGAGTTGTGAGAAGTTTTAGTGAGCAATTTCTTAGAGTGGGTCAAAAGTAGTATAAAACTCTCATTTTTCTTTAAGGAACAGTTAGCTGGACTCTTTAGCTTAATAGGAACGATTGTGTTCTTAAAAATAAAATGGTTTCATTGTCTTGCTCGATAATATATATACTAATTGCATTTATGCAGCGGTGGAGCATACTCAGCGTTAGGCCAGCCAAGCGCGAGATTGAACAAGTGATGGAGGGAATTTGGATGCAAATGGCAATGGACCTAGGGGTCTGTTAGAGTAATGAGTTTTATGTTGATCATGGTGTAATCTATGTAGCACCAAAATTGTATCCTAGTATCCCCAACAGACTTTTTGTGTTTCCTATAAAGTAGGCAAAATCCTTTAGGGTGTGTTTGGAATGAAGGAAAATTATATGAATTATGGAGGAATAAGTTCCTCAGAAAAGGAAAGACATCTGGGCGTTTGGAACAAAGAAAACCAATGTTCCTTTCCGGAGGAAAGAGAGCAGATGGAGAGCATTTCACGGGAAACAAAAAATCCACTCAGACTGGAGGAAATGAATCTTTGCTAGCTCTCGCACTCCCACCGGCAACGTTGCTCTTTAAGCTCTCTTGCTTTCCTCCCTAACCACGGTTCCAAATACAAAATTACCAAAAATCCTCTTCATCAATAGAAAGATGCACTACAAGAAATTTGACCTTTTGCGGCATTTCAGTCTTGTTGCTAAAGTAGAGAAATATGTCATAGTATAGAATCTGTGACATTACCACGACGGAAATATATTCGTCGCCTATTCCATGTAATAAAAGATGTTTTGCGATGTTTCTATTCCGTTTCTTCGTAACTTTTCTATGACAATTATTACTTCGTCGCTAACTTATGATATAATATTTTTGTCATTATCTTACTTCAAAATATCACAAATAGTTACCTAACAGGCTGAGCTATGGGCTAGGCTCATTTAACATCATGGACCAAGCCTATTCAGAATATTGGCCCAGGCCCATTTCGTCATGTAGACTAGGCCTATTTCGTCATGTGGGTCAAGCCTATTTCATATTGCAGGCCAAGCCCAATTCGTAATTAGTAAAACACAGTTTAAATAGTAAGGCAAGCCCGTTTCAAGTTATTCAACCTATTTCGAATCATGGGCCAGGCTCACTTTCCATTACAAAGCAGACATCTCAATTAACAGAGCAGACTCATTGTGCACAGCTTAGTAAAAAATTGTCATATTTCATTCTAGACTTCTTGCTATGAGTATCAAACCAATCACACCGAAATAGGACCAATGTCCGGTCTGAGCTATACTTCAACTCAATAATTTGTTTCAAGCAACCATAATAATCGATATATTCTCCCTTATGTGTACCCTCAGTCATGATACCACTGTTCTGGGACCTTCTATTGTTCTCGCAGTCAGTAGTGTGATATCGAACGCCATCAACAATGCAAACTGAAAATAATCGAACACGTACATCCAACTGACTTGACAAAGCATAGAGGTCATCGCTGATGTCTTCTCCATCCACATAGCATAATTTTGCAATCTATACAAGGAAAAATGAACATTATTAAAATATACAATTGATAGTGGTATGATGTGTTGACAAAAAAAAACTCACATGCTTCTTAAACCAGGAAGGGAATTGCTTCTCAATGGTTTGTTCAATGTCATGAATTCCTTTATTTTGTAGTTGTTCCCTATATGTGCTGCACACCATAGTAAATAGAAACATTAGAGACAATAATTAACAGGTCATATAAATATAAAAAGTGTGGAAAGTATCACATATTTAATATATGGCTCGACCTCCGAGCAATTGTTAAGCACATACCAAACCATTTTTTCATAACCATCTTCAATACTAAGCTTTCATGTTCCAAGTAAATCAACTCCATGCTGAAAAATAGATAAGTCACCTTTTCTCAAATCAACGCGCTCTCAATTCCTACCCTCACGATTGTGTCTCGTGTCAACATCATCAAAGTACCTCGAGCAATAGGTCATGCACTCATTAGCTACATATGCTTCAGCAATGGACCATTCCGGTCTTACCCTATTCCGCATAAAACATTTCAATGTACACAACATTCTTTCTACTGGGTACATCCATCCATATTGTATGGGACCTCTTAGTATTGCTTCATTAGGTAAATGGACAGTCAAGTGCAAACAAATATCAAAGAAACAAGGAGGAAATATTTTTTCAAGCTTGCAAAGTATGAGAGGGATTTCAACCTTTAGTCTCTTCAAAACATCTACCTTCAAAGTTTTAGTACATAACTGTTGAAAGAAGCTACCTAATTCAGCAATTACTTCATATATATCCTTATGCATGATTCGGCGAACACCAGTAGCTAAAGTCCTTTGGAGTAGGATATGGCAATCATGAGTTTTTAGTCCTTGAAGGTTGCATCCATCAACTGTGACATGGGTTGCTAGGTTAGAAGCATAACCATCAGGGAACTTCAAACTCCTTAAAAATTCACAAAATGCAACCTTTTGATCTCTAGTCATTGTATAGGTGGTGTGTGGACAAATGTATGAATTTCCATCATGTTGGAGGTGTAAATTTTTTCTTATGCCCATGTCCTCCAAATCTAGCCTTGCACTAATAGTGTCCTTTGTCTTCCCAGCTATGCCAAGTAATGTACCAAGAATATAGTCGCATACATTCTTCTTAATGTGCATTATATCAAGATTATGTCATACCTTTAAAGTTGACCAATACAACAAATCCCACAAACATGGCCTTCGCTTCCAACATTGACCATTGGCTTCCCTCTTCCTCTTTTTGCTTTCAATATGCTTGCCTTGTCTAACATCCTTGACCCTCTCCAACTATTGCATCAACTCATTTGTACTGAATTCCTCTGGCTTGTCACGTGTTTCAATTTTACCGTTGAAACATTTCATCCTCCTCTATGGATGCCCCCTTGGAAGAAAACGACGATGACCAATATAACATACTTTATTCCTTATTCTTCTAGAACAAGGGTTCTTATCACAATGCAGACAACCGTAATAGCCTTTTGTAACTCTACCTGACAATACACTTAGAGCTGGATAATCATGAATACACCATATCACTGCTGCATGTAGATCAAACATTTTATCACTAAAAGCATCATATATTGGGACACCTTTCCAAAGTTCTTGCAACTCTTCAATTAGTGGCTCCAAAAAGACATCAAAATCCTTTGCAGGGCACTGGTTGGGACCAGGAATAAGTAGAGCCATCATGAAGTTGGACTGATCCATACATTCCCACGGAGCAAAGTTGTAAGGCATGACAAATACTGGCCACATACTGTATGAGGAGCTCATGTTGCCATATGGATTAAAACCATCTGTAGCAAGTCCAAGTCTGATGTTTCTTGGATCATTTGCAAACCACCTATAATTTCTATCAAAATCCTTCCATGCCTCACCATCTGCTGGATGGCTTAGCTCATTCTCAACTGGTTTCCTCTTCCTCTCATGCCATTGCGCTGCCTCTGCTGTTTTCTTGGAGCTAAACATCCTCTTAGGCCTTGGAATCAATCGAAAATGCCGCAATACCTTCTGAGGAATGCACTTCTTTGTTTCTGAATCTTTTCATCTTGATGCATGACATACAGGGCATTCATTGAGTTTTGCATACTTTTTCCTAAACAAAACACAATTATTCGAGCAAACATGAATAGAATCATATCCAAGTTCTAGTGCATGAATAACTTTCTTTGCTTCATCATAAGATTCAAGAATGGAGCAAGCAGGGAATGCTGATGACAACAACTTCAGCATTGCTGTGAATGCAACATTGCTAATTTGATAAAATGACTTAATATGGAGCAGCTTCACCACAAAAGAAAATCTTGTGTAAGGTGCACCAGGATATATTTCCTTCTTCATCTCTTCTAATACAGCTGCAAATATAGATTTTTCACCATCATGTTGTTCAGCTGTGTGTATCTCCTCTAACAGGGTTAATTAGACTCATAGCATCCCTAACCGTGGCTATCCAAGATTTGCCCTCAGTTAAGAGGACATCGAAACTACACCATTAATTAAATAAATAGTCCTCTAATCCATAGCATTACCGGCAACTAAATCTATTTTCTTTTTTTAATCCTAATCAAGTGTATGAAAAGACAAGAATGCCCTTGGCTCATGACTATGGCCTCGCGCCATCGTGTAAGGCCAGACGCGATATTTTACATTGCCTGTCTACTGTTCACCGGTCTAACATTTCGAGTTTGACTTTTCTATCATATATTTGAACACAAAATTATGCAATAATTTTAATTTTTTTGGAATTACGAGTTTAAATTATGAGATGAATTTTTTGTGCTGGAACATAAATCGACACCCGCCCTGGACAGCTCCTTGGACAACAGATAGCCCGGCACGATGCGGCCCTAGGCGATCGTCGCCGGCGATAGCGAAGGCGCCCCACGAGGCAGGTCGAGACGTGAAGAAAACACGATCGTCGCTGAGAGGCAGGTCGTGACACCGGCCGACCCTGGCCGATGCTGATGCGTGTCGCCTAGCCGACCTGGACGATCGTCGCCAACACACGAAGGAAGAATGCCGATCGCGTGAGTTCTGTAAGAGCCCATCGTATGAGTTTTGTGAGAGCCAAGGGCATTCTCATCTTTTTGTACACTTGATTAGGAATAAAAAAACAAAAATAGAAAAAGATGCCGGTAATGCTATGGATTAGAGGACTAATTACTAACTGATGGCATATTTTAGATGTTCTCTTAACTGAGGGCAAATTTTGGATGGCCACGCTTAGAGGTGCTATGAGTCTAATTAACCCCCTCTAACATGTCAGGAATTCTATCAACAGTGTCTTCCACATCCTCATTCCTACCAACATCCTCATTCAAACCAATATGCTCATCCACATGACCTGCATTTCCATCAGCCACGACATCCGAAGGCTCTCCATGATATATCCACCTAGTGTACGTGATTGCCATATGATGCAAAAATAGGTGATCCTCCACAATGCCTTTACGATGACGAACCCGATTCAAACACCTATGACACGGGCACCATATCTCTTCATTCTCACCAACCGTCTCTGAAACGAAGTCCATGAACCCACGAACCCCATCCAGGTGCGGCTTGCTGAACAACTTAGAATTGAGCCAACTTTCTCTGTCCATCTGCAAAAAATTGAAATAAGACAACTGTAATTCATGTTGCTCAATAAGCAATATTGCAACATTAATTCTCATCTGAATTTATCTATACCTTAGATGACACACTAATGGCAGCGAGCACTCGACAGTGAAGATGTGGACGGGGAGCCCGACGGTGGCGTGGTTGCTATCACAACGACGGCGTACAAACTGCAACCAGAGCACGCCTCGTCGCCGGGATGAACTGCAAGGGCCCAAGAATCGACGTGGAGAGGAACCTCGATGCTGTGAACTGCCTGCCTACCAAAGATGCGTTCCACAGGCGACAGCTGGCTAATGCGTGAGATGTGCGGCGGAACAACAATGTCGATGCTTTGAGGAGAAGCCTCGCCGGCGATTTGGACAGCAGCGGCTGCTTGCCATGGCTCCGCCGCTCGCCTCCCCCAGATGCGGGACAGCGGGGGCTGCTAGCTCAAATAACAGTGGCGTGGTGGGGGCATGGAGCTACGGCGTGCGGAGGAAAGCCTGCACGACGTGCTAAGACAACGGCGCACCTGTGGTGAGAGGAAAAGCAGCGCCGGCGGAGGCGGATGGAAGGACGCGACGCGGCGGCGCAAGTGTTCCGTGGCCAAAGTCGCAGCACATTCCCGATCTGTTTTTGATAAAAGATATAAGTAAGTCGAAATATAAAATTGTTTAATTGCAGCCTTGTTCGATGGTTCAGTTGGTATGGCCTTTCATTGGAACCCGAGGTCTCCCTTGTTCGAACCTCGGTGGACTCTTTTTGCGTCTATTTTTCATTTTCTATCATCTTTTTGCTTTTCTGGGTGGATGCCTACAAAGGAAAAAACAAGGCTTTTAGGAGCACGTGGGTTGGGCTACTACGGGCTTTAAAACGGTGTGTGACATGCATCTCTAGAGAAGAAAACAAAGTGGGCTGGCGTATGGTAGGAAAGAAATATGGCCCTTAGTCGGTTTGCTTTCAGGATAAAATTTGAGCATCATTTAAAACAAAATCACGCCCAATCTGCGAGGTGGTGGGATGTATGGAACTCAGCCCACGATGCTTGTCATAAAGAAATACCAGAAGGAGCACCACTACCTACCTGGCCATTTTATTCATTTTAATTTCTCAACAAATAATATCCATCATTATAGATATCTTGTAAAAAATTCATACTATTTAAATTTCATCCCTTTATAGATATCTTGTAAAAAAGGTGGATTTTAAAGAAATAACATTTTACTTTGCACAATCTATAAGTAGTTTTAAAAAGAAAAGACTTTAGTGACAAAAATCTGAAGTTACGACAATTTACTAATGTCGTAAAATTACGATGTTTCTAGTTTGCCTCTGGCGATAGAAAACCTTTCGTCGTAATATGGCACAACTTACTTTGCGATGATTTCTATTTAGATTTTACGACGCACTTGAAATCATTGTTGCTAAATTAAATAAAACATCGTAAAATAGATTGCTTAATGACATTTTGACTAAATGTTACTCCATAATTGTCGTAGAAGATCATATTTCTTGTAGTGATGATTATGCAGTTCTGTATCTGATTTCTCTGTAATTTTTTTAGATAAGTCCCAGGTGGCAATAAAATAATGTCTATATGATTCCTTTATAATTTTTTACTAATAATATATCAAGATTTGTTAATTACCTCTATTTTTAATTACTATGTTGTTAGTTTCCTGCAATCCAAACCAAACACTTTAAAATTTCCATTCCTCTAGTTTGAATTCCTATGGTTTTTGGACTTTTATAATTTCTGTGTTTTCTTTATTCCTGTGTTTTTTCCTATTACTATGTTTTTCATTCCTTTATTCCAAACACACCCTTAGTCTATAAAAGTGCTACCACTACCCAGCCTAAAAACTATGCTATTGCTTTTGTAACACATAGGAACTTGATCACAAAGAGGACGATCCTACATAAGTTGATAGTGCTTCATGCTAAAATGTTAGTTATTCTATTTGCTCGAATATTGTTGACGCTAACCTGGTTCTTTGGCTCCTCACTTTTATATATATTTTTCTTTCATTTCATCTAAAATTACGCTATTCTATATATGTATTCTTTTTTATTGTTTTTCTAATTAGTGTTATGAAATTTCTAGCTTCACTCTTATGGAATACTTCGTAATAATTGTTTTTGTTTCAATATTTTATTTTTCATACATTTTCCTCCTCATTTTAGATTTACTTTTATTTGTAGGGTACACTATTTTCCAAGGATCCATTATAGACTAGTTAATTTGATATGTGGAAAAAATAAGGTGTTATCTACCTCTAGCTCTTCAGAGCTAAGCTCTTGTTGGTGCTGTGCTAGGAAGAGAGAGGCCAAAGAGGAGGATCAACTTCAATCCAGGATCGTTCTGTTATTGCATTAATAAACATTGCGACTGTTAACCTAGACCAGAATTTTTTGTATGCTTTGGACATGTTGTTACACTACCAAAGAAGGGTTCATCTCATCTCTCATGGCTATAAGTGCAACCACTGGTGGAAGTGGAACCGTCTTTAGCTCGTAATATAATTCTTCAGAGAATCTACAAACTTTCTCCTACTGATATTTTTATTCGAAAATGCACCTTTACACGTTCTCCAGATATTTGACCATCAGTGGGAGAGCTGGTTTGTTCTAGTTTAAGCATATAAGATATTACTCCGTCGCCAGGCAGTCAGCCTTGGGCTCGAGGTTAAAGTTAAAATGGCCGTCCTTTGTCTTATGCACCACGCGACAGGAGCGCACGGTCGTTACTCGTGACGTGAATATGATCGGGGGACAGAGTATCGGTTGATCGCAGGGACCTCATCTGCTTCGCGGTCGTGATATGTAGGATGTCAGTGCGGCCCGTCCTGTGTGACGTGCTCTGCCGCAATGCTCAAGATTAAGAGTTGAAATAGTATGAAGAAGAACAAAACAATTCTACATGCATATGAAGGAAAAGAAACAGTCCCGAATGTTATTGACCTCGATCATTCACCTGACGCTTCACGAGTACACGACACAACTCCCGGTCTCTCAGCTGCTAGTACAATTCTGCAAATGTTACATCCCGGCACGTTGAATAACAGACACCTCCTCGCACAAACGACGAAATAAAGAAACGACCGACGACGAAGACGAGACACAGCCACACACACCCGCATACACGACGCAGCTTAGCACCCCTCCCTTCAATCCGTGCCAATCATGACTTGCCGGCGCCGACGAGCGAGAGCAGCGCGTCCCTGTAGTGCCCGTGCGCCTTGGCCGCGACGGCGTCCTCGAGCTTGGTCCCGAACTGCTCCTGGTACGCAGCTCGGATCTCATCCATGTCGGCGTCAGACCGGGTCACGGCCACGCGAGTGAGCGCGTCCTTGGCGTGGTTGTCCGCACCGTCGCGCAGCCCGGCCTCCATCACTCCGCTGAAATACTTGGCCGGCGCGGCGAGGCACATCACGGCCTCCAGCAGCGTCTCGTCCTTAAGGTCCTCGTCGATGTGCCGGGCGTGGATCTCCTTGTAATACTTGAAGGTCTCCACGAGGTGGGGCTTGCTCCTGGTGGTCAGGATCCGGACCACCTCGTCGTTCGCCACCAGCTTCCCGGCCACGCCGCCGGCGCTCTTCACCGCCGCGCCGAGCGCCTTCGCCTCCGCACGCGCGACTTCCTCGTTCACACGCGGGCCCTCGTACCGGTACGCGCTAACCAGCCCAACCAGCAGCTGCACGTTCCACATCAGCATCAGAAGATTATTACCCCTACCTACTAGCTTTCTTTGTTCCCGGAGCAGATCAAGGCAATACATAACATAACAGAACAGAACAGAGTGAGCACTAGCTCAGCTAAAGGTGATGCTTACGTTGCAGTAGGGCTTGTCCCTGGCGCGGTATGCCACGTCCTCCTCGAGCGAGTGGTGGAACAGCGCCTGGTACGCGCGGCGGGCGCCGAGGAGCTCCTCGGCGGAGCGGGTGCAGGCGACCTCCACGACGATGGCGGCGGGGTGGGCCTGGTGGAGCACGTGGTGGGCCAGCCGGGCGTCGCGCTCCCACGGGTGCATCGCCCACAGCACCATCAGGTTCTTGAACCGGGCGAACTCCGCGGCCAGGTACAGCATGTACTCCTCCTCGCACCGGTCCATCTCGCCGTGGCTCCGGAAGAAGCCCTGGAAGCTCTTCCGGAACCCGGAACGCTTCTCCGGCTGCTTGCGCCACCGCGACAGCGCAGACACCATCGTCGACTCGTCCACGCCCAGCCCGCCCAGACCTTCATCATTTCGGTAAATTCTAAGATTTAACGGACAGACAAAACACCAGTAGTATGATCCACCGATTGCATGTATGTATGCTCAGTGAAGCAAACCTGAGAAGGCCCTGGTGAGCTGCTGGACTTCCTCGGCCATTGTCGGATTCTCTTGCCGGGAAACACCAACCAGGAAATAAGGAGGTGAGGAGGTTTTGATGAGTGAGGATAGGAACGGAGGGTTGCTGTGTCCTCTGCTGCTTATCGGAGACGATCTTTATACCCTGCAAATTATGTATTCTGGAAGCCAATTATGCATGGGCAATGCTGGCATTTCGTCATGTGTGTTTTTTTACAATATGATCCCAGCTAATTAAGAAAAGGCGAGCCAATAGTTTAACATCTGTAGGTTGTGCTTATGCTGCAATTCAGATGCGTCCCCGTTGAAACGAAAAGGAGCAGAAGAAGATATTCATTGACAGCTCAGGGAACGAACGGTTGGTGCGTGCGCGCGTACCATTGGCATTGTGAAACACGGGGGTGTCGGGTCACGCGGGACCGGTCTGAATGTCTAGAATTATGCAACGCCCGTATAGTAGGGCTCACCTATCTCTCTTGACTCATTGCATCGTATTGAATTCGTAAGGTTTGGACAGGTGTGACATGCATGGGAAGATACTTGGCCAAATGTGTGCTCATTCTTCAGCCACGAATTTCATCGACATTGCATTTTCAAGTTTTCGGTAACGATCTACAACGAGAGATGATTTTGAGAGTGAAGAGCCAGTTTTTCAGTTATTATCCAATACACAATGTGCATAGATGCGACCAATTCAACAACTTACAAGTAATGTAGGAATTTAAGTTCGTTGCCTATGCGAAATTTTTAAATAAATTAAAGGTTATAGCTCACCTAACATTTCCAGCTAAGTAGTGCTCAGAAGATAAAGTAATCATTAATTTCGAAACTCCAAGCAGATCCTGTGATGGATATGCAAGAGCGGGTCACATTAACAGACTACCAATTATGTTTCCAAATAATGAGAACTTGATCAACCATTGGAACGAGAAACATGTTCAATTTCAGCTCCAAATTTGGAGTCGAATTGTTGTTATGGTGGTTAGCTTGTTCGCATGATACTGTTTGATGTTGTAACAGGCATACTGGCATTCTTTCACCCGTCGAAGTTTCTTGTATACTAAGCCTTGACATCATATTTTTTTTAGGTAATCGAAAAATAGGTCCCAGCCTTAATTTACTTCAAAAGATGCTACTTCCAATTATGGCATTGTCATAAATCTAACTGGTAAATCTTCATCCATAGTCTACGAATAGTTGCATAACCACCATCTCCAATTTGCAACATGCACTTGGAATGAAAGCCTTCTACATGCTTTGTATAGTACCTACATAAAAAGTTGAATAGGAGCTTTGTCACAGACCAAATCATTCTCACTTAACCATATTCTTCAGCATATATATAACTATACAACGTCAATAAGCCAGCAAGTAGCTGTCTTCATAATTCTGTCCCTAATCCATTCAACCAATTACCGAACATATGTGCCACATTATGCAGTGGTGCTATTAAGCCGAAAGTAATATAAACCATGTCCCAAAGAAATATTGCGTTATGGCAAGCGGAACAAATATGTGTTTCATTAGCTAAGCTAAAACTATACTGTTTGCTATCATTCCAATTTTTTCTAGCTAGATTATTCTTGATTTCACTTAAATTGGAGCTCAGTTTCCACCCAGTTCTTCCACTGGAAAAGTATTTTACTTCTTTCAAAAAACTGTTTTGAAGGATTTATTTGTCTGATTGGCTGATTCAAAATTACAGTAATCTTTATGGTCAATTGATGACAAATTTTGTTTTTAAAATTAGATTTCAGGTGCTCAGCTACGGGCAAATAAAGGCAAAGGGATTTATTTTTCTTGAAACAAAACAATGGAATAATATAAAAATGTTGTGTACAAGAAGCAATGCCTACACTCCACGCTATCATTCTTATCCTCGCCACCAGCATTATCATTATTAAATGAAATCATGGCGTTTGTGTCTTATTTGTCTAGGGATGTTATGCTACTGCCTTAGTATGATGACAGCAATGGGTTGGTATCTAAAGAAAGTTGATTTTTTTAGATAATTTCTAAAGAAAGTTGATAAAAACAGAAAAAAAAATATTATCTGTTTGAAGTGTCTGTTAGTGATACCAATATAATGATACGAATTCATGCAAAGAGAATACACCAAACCTATCAAAAACAAGGAACCAGTCTTATTTCTGTCTTCATACTGATGCCAAATATGCCGTCCTTCAGAATGGTGTATGACATTGCCATTTCAGAAATGGTCGTGATTGCTTGAGCCACGAGATCTTAACTAACATAATATTTGCAGCAAAACAGATGAGAATTATGCTTTGCTGCACTCTCCAATCCAACACAACATGAATCATGTTTGAGATAATCGTGTGTGTACCCTTTCTTGTTCACATATCACTGACGTCTTTGAGAGTAAAGATGCGAAAATGGACACCTTTGCAAGAAACTTCTAGCGTAGTCATAACCACAAAAACAATTAGGCAACGTGAAGAACATGGAGTACTATTCAGATAAGAACCCATCATTACAATATGTGAGTGACAGCTGGGACAACTCTGTTCTTCAAGTTGTGGGCCAAGTGAATTATATTTTCCATTTAGGTTGGGTCACCTTCCTCAATCATGCACAATGGAAATTATCAGGGCATGTATGAAGTGTTGATGATTTGTGACATGGGAACCAACAAATCCCCGAGATTTATAGAGGTATAGATCTGAACTTCTGATTTGTTTGCACAAGAAACACTAGCTATTTGCCACATAGGTTAGCTATGCAATACAGTGGTACAAGGGGTTGTCCATTTGTCCTTTTGTTAATTGGCTGGATATGTGTTGGCCACCAAATTGCATATATTTGTATGCATCTTTGTGTTGAAAACCATAAGACAAATAGGGGTGATCCGCAAAAACAATATTTTTTACTGAACACCAGGAGGTTCGTTTGTCAACTCTAACATCGCCAACTGTCCTGTCGATTCTATTTTTTCTCAGTCCTCGCACAGTTGTCTGAAAACTAGCTAATAGGAGAATAAAGAGATGAACCATAAGTCTTCGCTCGTAAGCTTCTTGCCTGCACCGGCTGTTGAAAAAGAACTTAAAAAGTGCGTGCGTTGCACGTGGAGAGCCAAAGAAGTTGATATGATATGCTGTTATAAAAGAAATAAAGAGAAGAAAAGAAAAGAAGTTGATAAACTGAAGAAAATGTACTATGAAACGTGCAAAAAAGAGAAAAGCATCGAAAAGGTTCAACAGAACAGACTTTCCTTTACATATTAGATGGGAAAATTATTGAATACATAATCTTTTCATGGTGAGAACAATAAGCTTTGCACAGCTTTTCTTGAAAGCCTTTTTGACCTTGAGGAAGAAATCTTACAAGCTAAGGAATGCTTCCAGCGCACTTCGATATGAAGAATACATGTGTTTATATCGTTGCAGATTACAGTTGTCGCAATTAATCTAATATAAAAAAAAACTTCCTATCCTTTCTAGTAATGAAGAAGGTAATTGATCTGTTCGGTGCATAATCCAAGTACAATATTGCAAAATGGTGTAGCTCAATTGATTAGATTCCTCGTGGTATGACCTGTTTATGTGAGTTTTGAGTTTTTATAGTAATAGATAATTATTTTTTCAATGTATGATGACAATGTATCGAGGTACATATGGTGACAATGTATCGATCCAATTTCTCCCTATATAGTGCAACGATCTACGATGAGAGATGATTTTGAGAGTGAAGAGTATGCTGCTCATTAAGCACTCAGTTTTCGTCATGTAAAATCCCAGTTTTTCGGTTATTATCTAAAACACAATCAGTTCAAGAACTTAAAAGGAAGGTAGGAACTTAAGCTCGTTGCCTGTTCAAAATTTTTAAAAATAAATTACAAGCTATGGCTCACCTAACATTTCCAGCTAAGTAATGCTCACAAGAAAATTAAATTCAAGAGAATGTTATCTTTGCCATACAGCTCGTACTACCAGTATCTTTAATTTTGAAACTCCTAGCAGATCTTGTGATGGATATCCAAGAGCATATAACATTAACAGACTACCAATTATGTTTCCAAATAAGAACTTGATGAATCATTGGAATGAGAACCATGTTCAATTTAATCTCCAAATTAAATTAGGAGTTTTGCAAATTCGGAGTTGAGTTGTTGTTACGGTGGTTAACTTGTCCCTAATCTATTCAACCAGTTAGCAAACATGTATCACATTATGCGATAGTGGTATTATAAGCCAAAAGTAATTAAACCAATTTCCAAATAAATCTTGCGTTGTGGCAAGAGAAAAAAAAATCATGTTGGATAGTTTCATCAGTTAAGCGAAAACTACACTGTTTGCTATCATTCTAACTTTTTTTAGCTAAATTAATCTTGATCTCATTTAAAGTTAAATCCAGTTTCCACCCAATTCATTTATAAAAAACAATTCCTTCTTTCAAAAACTGCTTTGAAGGATTTTTATTTGTCTGCATTGGCTGATTTGGAATTACAGGAGTCTTCATAGTTGATCGAAGACAAAATTTGTTTTAAAAAATTAGATTCCAGATGTTCAGCTACGGGTAAAAAGCAAAGGATTTATTTTTCATGAAACAGAGCAATGGAATAATAAAAATGTTGGGTAGAAGAAGCAACGCCTACACTCCACGGCTCCACGCTATCATTCTTATCCTCGCCACTAGAATTATTATTACTAAATGAAATCATGATCTTTCTGTCTTATTCATCTAGGGATGTTATGCTACTGCCATACTATGATGACAGGAATGGGTTGTTCTCTAAAGAAAATTGATAATAAACAGAAAAAAGGGAAAAAAATCATTTGTTTGAAGTGTCTGTCGTGGTACCGATATAATGATACGAATTCATGCAAAGTTCATTTAGTCTACTGTAAAAGTTCTCATCAAAAACGAGGAACCTGTCTTATTTTTGCCGTGTAGTTTGATGCATCCGCTCCATTGTACCTTCCTGTCTTCATACTGATGCCAAATATGCAGAGCTTCAGAATTGTGTATTTCAGAAATGATCATGATTGAAGACCTAAATTAACATAATATTTGAGCAAAACAGATGAGAACTATGCTTTGCTGCACTCTGCAATCCAACATAACATAAATCATGTTTGAGATAATCGTGTCTGTAGTCTTCTTTGTTCACACATCACTGACATTTCTGAGAGTAAAGATGTGAAAAAAGATGCGAAAATGGACACCATTGCAAGAAACTTCTAGCATGGTCACAACCACAAAAACATTTAGCCAACGTGAAGAACATGGAGTACTATTCAGATAAGTACCCATCATAACAATATGTTTGAGTGACAGCTGGGACAACTATCTTCTTCAAGTTGTGGACCAAGTGAATTAATTTTTCAATCTAAGTTGGGTCACCTCCCTCAATCATGCACAATGGACATTGTCAGGGTATGTGTGAACTCTCCATGATTTGTGACATGGGAACCAACAAATCCCCGATAGTAGTTCTAGAGGTGTAGTTCTGAAATTCTGATTTGTCTGCACAAGAAACACTAGCTATCTGCCACATAGGTTGCTTATGCAATACAGTGGTACAAGGTGTTGTCCATTTGTCCTTTTGTTAATTAGCTGGATATGTGTTGGCTAACAAATTGCATATATTTGTATGCATCTTTGTGTTGAAAACCATAAGACAGATTAGTGTGATCCGCAAAAAAATATTTTTTTTCCTGAACATGCTGAGCAGGAGATTCATTTGTCAACTCTAACATCGCCAACTGTCATGTCCATTTTTTTTTCAGTCCTCGCAAAGTTGTCTGAAAACTAATAGGAGAATAAAGAGATGAACCTGCTAAGTCTTCTCTCGTAAGCTTCTTGCCTGCAGTTCCTGTTGAAAAATAACTTAAAAACTGTGTGCGTTGCACATGGAGAGCCAAAGAAGTTGATATGATATGCTGTTATTAATAAAAAATGAAGTTGATATGCTGAAGGAAATGTATTATGGATGTGAATAAAAGGACAGACATCGGAAAGGTTCAACAGGATAGACTTTCCTTTATGCATTAGATGGGAAAAATTGTTGAATACAAAATCTTTACACGGTGGGAACAATAAGCTTTACACAGCTTTTCTTGGAAGCCGTTTTGATCTTGAGGAAGAAACCTTATAAGCTAAGGAATGCTTCCAGAGCACTTCGATATGGAGAATGCATGTGTTTATATCATTGCAGACTAGTGTTGTCGCAATTGATCTAATATAAAAAAGACTTCCTATCCTTTCGAGTAATGAAGAAGCTAATTGATCTGTTCGGTGCATAATAATCCAAGTACGATATTGCAAACTGGCGTAGCTCAATTGATTAGATTCCTCGTGGTGCGACCTGTTTATTTGAGTTTTGAGTCTTTATAGTAATAGATACTTATTTTTTTTAATCGTGGATAACACCCCACCTGGTGACAATGTATCGATCCAATCTCTCCAAGTGTTCATACATATAGTGATTGTGCGTGCCTTTATAAGGTTGTGTGTGCATGTATAGCTCAGTGCATAGAAAGTCTGTTTCCGATGCAGAAAGTCCAAGGCTCGTCCCTTCCTGGCACGTTTACAACTCAAGCATATGTTCTGCATGTCTGATAAATTGATTTTTATTTAACAGTCTGTGGTTACTAGATTATTATTTGAATACGGTCTTGGTTTTTGTTTCGTCAATCGCCTCTATATTCTGTAATAATAACGTACTGTTGGGCATATGCAAATATGCAAACATGCAAAAGGCTGGGACTGTTTTTCATTAGCTAAAAAAAACACATTGAGTATATAAGAATCAGTGAAAAAACATGGTCTAGCAAGCTTTAAAATGAGTATTATCTTATTAGCAACCAAATAATTAAAAGAAATATGTCTGAGAGATACTGCAAAACGATGGTTTTATCCACAACACACTCACAATCACGTTTTCATCCGAGACATACTATGATTTTGAATGCTCTCATATGTGACACATTATCATTTAACAGTTATTTTTAACTTTTTTTTTATCTCAACGTACAAAACACATTTAAATTTGGATCATTGCACAAACATACATTTTGCATTCTCTATCATTGAAAAATAGAGACATATTTTTGGTTACTATTGGCATGACTTTCTTGATAATTTAATTATGAAAATAATGAGCAAATCTTGCAAACAATCAGAAAAAATCTAGCTATTCATAGAAATAGTGTTTGTCCATGCTTTTATATATAAGGTTGCGCGCATGTGTGCGTGTATACCTCAGTGCATAGAATGTTTGTTTCCGATGCAGAAAGTCCAAGGTTCGTCCCTTCCTGGCGCGTTTACAACCCAAGCCTAAACACGGTTCAGTGCATGCCTGATAAATTGATTCTTTTAGCAGTATGTAGTTATTATATTATTATAATACGTTGAGTATATATGATCCAGTAAAAAAAACACGGTCCAACAAGCTTTAAAATCAGCATTTATCAGTATTATCTTATTACCAACCAAATAATTAATCTGTTGCCAACCCGTAAATACTCCTACAATGAGCTGTAGGCAACCGTCTGCCCCCTCAAACCAATACTACACTGTCCAAATACTACTATTGAAGTGTGAACCACACTGAAAACGAAAGGTAAGGTGTGAACTTAAAATGAATCATTGCAAAATCATGGAACATGTCAGAGAAACAAATCAAGCAAAGGTCTTCCAAGGTGGAGGAGCATTTAGCTCCGTAGGCGTGTATCATGTGTTGTTGGTGCCAGTGTCTTGAGTGCATCCATAACATTCCTCCCCTCAACCTCCTCTTCGTCCACTTTTCTGACTCAGCAATTCGAGGGGACGAAGCAGCAGTAGCAGCTTCCGGAGCTGCTGCCTCCATGGCCTCCATCTCGGTTCCGAACCCGGTTCCTTCCGCAACCGAAGATGCCGAGAACATAAGGAAGGCAGTGCAAGGTATTTCAAGATTCATGGCGTGTTTTATTTGAAGGGGGGGCGAACTGTTGAGAATTGAGATGCGTCATACCTGGTCGACAACAGAACGTAATTCATGAAGACACTAATCTTGTGATGAATTGAACTGGTGGCAGGATGGGGCACGGACGAGAAGGCGTTGATCGAGATACTGGGCCACCGGACGGCGGCGCAGCGCGGGGAGATCGCCGTCGCGTACGAGGGCCTCTACAACGAGACCCTCCTCGACCGGCTCCACTCCGAGCTCTCCGGCGACTTCCGGGTACTCTGTCTCTGTCTCACATTCCAAGGTGTAATCTTGCATTGATTAAATGTCTCCGACTGGCGACCTGACATCACGGTTCCTCCTTCCTCGCCGTCGCCGGCGGCGTCTCCTCCTCCAGAGCGCCATGATGCTGTGGGCGACGAACCCGGCGGCGCGTGACGCCAAGCTGGCCCACAAGGCGCTGAAGACGAAGGGCGACCGTGCCGTGTGGGTGCTCATCGAGGTGGCCTGTGCGTCCACGCCAGACCACCTCATCGCCGTCAGGAAAGCCTACTGCGCCGCCTACTCCTCCTCTCTCGAGGAGGACGTCGCGACATGTCCGCTCTATAAAGAGCCACTCAAGCAGGCAAGACTTCATGATTGATGTACAGATCCCGAAATCTTCATCGGTCCGGTCGCTTATTTTTGGCTAGTGGCATTGTCGCGCAGTTCTTGGTGCGGCTCGTGACCTCGTTCCGGTACTCCGGCGAGTTCATCGACGACGAGGTGGCCAGGGCGGAGGCGACCGAGCTGCACAAGGCCGTGGTGGCGGGCAAGGAGCCTCTGCACGAAGACGTCGTGCGCATCATCAGCACGAGGAGCAAGCCGCAGCTGAAGGCGACGTTCGAGCGGTACAAGCAGGAGCACGGCGAGGCTATCGACGAGGTTCTTGAGGAACGGCGCAGCAGCAACCAGCTCGCGGCGATGCTCAAGACTGCGGTCTGGTGCTTGGCATCGCCCGAGAAGCACTTCGCAGAGGTAATTAAACTTCACCATTCAGAGGCGTATAAGAATGTTAGAGCCCAACTCGCCTACTTCACTTTTGTTTTCCCATGTTCTTCTTGTTCCAGGTGATCCGGAGCTCCATCGTCGGGCTTGGTACCGACGAGTCGTCGCTGACGAGGGCGATCGTCTCACGAGCCGAAGTAGACATGAAGAAGGTTAAGGAAGAGTACAGGGCTATGTACCGCAAGACGGTCACCCACGATGTCAGCGACGACACGTCCGGGTACTACAAGGACATCCTGCTCACCCTTGTCGGGCCTGAGTGAGCATCCATGGATGAATCCCTAGAGCAGAGTGACCGTTTGCACTTTGTAGACTGCATGTTTGATTGAACAAAAGTGAAAA
This sequence comes from Eleusine indica, assembly GCA_030378355.1. Taxonomy (NCBI): domain Eukaryota; kingdom Viridiplantae; phylum Streptophyta; class Magnoliopsida; order Poales; family Poaceae; genus Eleusine; species Eleusine indica. Next base: position 60,667,297 of record CM059494.1, read on the forward strand.
TGTGCTGTCGTGTTCTCCTGTGTACAAGCAACAGAGTGAAATATTGGTTCGGAAATGGTAATATTTATATTGATCTACTTGCGAGGGAATAAAACACCGCAATGCAACAGTTAACTGACTCGCATTACAATCCACACGCTTTGTACACATGAAACTGTTATGACTCACACTTAATTACCACCAAAGCAACAGTAAATTGACTCCATTACAGACGCAAGCGTCTCCTATTTAATCGTTCAACATAGCCATCTATTCATTTCACCTCTTCCTGGCTACGGCAGCTGCAATTCCACCAACCAAAAGTCCGACAGCAGTTGTCGCTATTCCAATACCAATCATGCCATCTACAAATAACAAGAGAACGATTACGGTTACTAGCTATGCTCACTTTATTTCTTGGTATATAGTTACAACTTCAATCAACAATATAAAACTAGATACAAAACACTGCCCTGAGGTTACAGAACGGACAAAAAAGAATACATAGAAAGAGGAAGAAGAGCATTGATGATTTATCTAACCTTTGGCAATTTTATCTTCTATTGCCTTCTTCAGAGACAAGGCCTGCCTCCAATCAGGTTGAACCTACACAACAACAAATTATACAGGTTAGGGCAACAATCTCCTCAAAAACATGGAAATTATATGTTCATAGATCTGAAAATGTCATAAACCAAGATCATATATGCAAAATAGGCATAACGATTATATGCCATGAAGCAAGATCAAGTGTCAACATTCATTTCAAAAGTTTCATTCAAAAACTAAAGTTCAAAATTACATTTCCACTTTAGAGATAACTTGGAACAAAACATTCCAACGGCCAGATTAACATTCCAAAGCAAAGACAACAAATCAGTGAAAAACTATGCTGATTTCACTTGGATCAATTGTGTAGCAAACACAATTTAGCAGTGTCAAGCATGATGGCACAACAGAAGTTTTTTTTTTTTTTTTGAGGGCCATAACAGAAGATTACTATTTCTTTTGTTACCACCTAAATACCAACTAATCACAGGAAAACCAAAAATGCTCATCACACAATAGCAATAAAGGGTATCAGGCTGTCATCCTTATTAACCATAGTCAACCTTAGCTTAGCTAGAGTTAGATGGCAGCAGGTCTACGGATATAATTGAAAAACACTTCAGAGAACTTACATAAATGAGTTTTGTAAGAAATATCTATTTAAATAAAACAGTTTCATCTGCACAGTTGTATTCATTGAGTGGATAAGTTTTTCAAGTAAAAGTGAAACATTATGATTAGGATAAGCAGTTACAAAAGGAAACTAACTTAAGGATAACTGGATAGCTTTGTTGATACAACAGAATACTGCCACTTAAGAATTATAAAGTAGAGGGAATATTATGTGCAAAGGACTATTGGTGAACATATGCACAAACTCAATCACAACCCTTGGATCTGATCGCAGCAGGATAAGATGGAGACAGGAGCTCCCCCATCTCACTTGTGTATCAATTAGACCGGCGCATGTGGAATGGGGAATTCTACCAACAACATGAGCCACTAAGATTACACTCTGCTTGAGTTCATATATTTGCTCATTAATATGATCACGCAAGCAACAATATTTGAGCTGCACAAGCTTCAGTAAGAAATAATTACAAACTTACTAACTTGGTTGTCACTAGATTGTATGGCACAGATATCATACTAGTCATAGTAGCAATAAAAAAAAAGTCATGCCCATAGACAAACACAGTTGCTAGATCAGATGCAATTTAGTACTAGACATGGATATAGTTTTGGCTTGCAGGATATAATATAAAGATAAGTTCTTTATTTCTTTCCTTTTTGTCACTGCAGAGATGGATCATACATCACGTAATAACAGATTTATACACAGGTGTACCTCCAAACAATGTTCCACAAGTTGCCTGCTTCTTGAGTAGTCGCCTGTTCTGTACTTCCCCACAGCCAACAAGTACAACTTCTCCCTTGTCTCCAGTGGACTGCCAGAATTATCCAGAGAAGCTAGAACAAAATAGATGATTCAAACAGAGTTCAGAAGAGCTCATGGCCACAGAGGGAAAAGAAACATGTATTAAATAGTTTGCAAGATATGCACTAGCATTGCAAAGTGCAAATAAGACAAGATGTTTGACCTTCAATCATGCTTATTCCACGATTCACATCATCTTGGTGCTTTGAATGGACAAGGGCCCAGGATAGCCTCATAAGGCTACTATTCCTCTGTTCTTCAGTTGCAGCATCAGCAAACTCTCTTTCACAACCCTAAGGAAAGAGAAAAACCACAGATCATCATCAAAATTTTGAGATCCCATCCAACTGTGGAACATGACCAACAAAGAAAAAGCAATAACAAGAATTAGAATAGTAGAAATCAGCAACAAGATTGGTTTTGACATTTGGCAGTAGCAAACGAAAGAAATTACAGGCCCAATCATGTACTGCAAAGAAAACTATACACCCCGTGCTGTTGTACCATCCAAAAATACATGAGCAAGGCATTCAACTTGGTTGCTCTATGCCACAGCCAGAAAGCCATATGACATAACTAAAACAAACCGGTCAAACATAACAGTGAGCCATGGTGCCATGTCACCTAAGCATTCCTTCCTTTCTTCTAAGAACCTCGTGTCACCTAAACTAAGCAATCCTGCCAGGGAAGCATCAAGCACATACATTGCACAAATAATCTGGCTCACATCAACTATAGGGCGCTGCATTTCAAAGAAAATATTCACAGATTTCATGAAAAACTGCCGATACTATGATCGGTAGAAGCACAATTTTGCCACTGTCTGTGATTACTCACTTATTTCCCCGGCATAACTCCGCATTCTTCACCAGCAAGTGCATAAATTTAGACCCTAATCCCCACCCCATCTACACGACCCGTCATTTAGGAACGGAAACTCAAAACACTAAGAATTCGTCAGACATCGACATAAACAGGGATAAAAGGTAGAGGGGGTAGATTCCCAGGGTTCTCACGGCGATGATGTCGCCGTCGCACCAGGGGATGTTATCGCCGCCGCTGAAGAAGTTGCCCACCGACTCGAAGAACCGTCCCATCTTCGCCTCCATCGCGGGCGCGGCCGATTTGCTCGTCGGGTAAAGGGGAATCAAAGAAGGAAGTGGACGAGTTCTAGCCTTCGGGAGAAAGTATGGCGAGGCGGACGCGGAAAGAAGAGGCGGCTGATTCTGTTTTTTTCGGAGTTGGGGGCAAGGAGCGTGGATTTGAGGGGAAGGGCTTGATGCGCGTGGATCTCAGTTTGTGCATCTTCGGCGCTAAGAAAGAAGACGAGAAGAATGACACCCGGCCCCTCACGGACGCTAGTTTTTCAACATTGGGTACTGTTTGGTTCACATCTCCAAGAGAACTTCATTTCTTCAAAGTCAGGCATTGTCGCTTATGTGGAATTCGATCCATGTCCACCGAACGTGTCATAAATGTGTCGTTGATACATAAAACCAGCAGTCAATCTTTCATATGCAAACAGGAGGATTGGAATATCTGATTAACTCTAGTGCAGGTTTAATAACACGTTATAGAAGGTGCACGAGCGTGATAGTTAGTTTGACCATTTAACTAATAAGATATGCGCCTGTAAGTCGGTTTATGATAACTTCCAAGTAAAAGGTTGATGGAGGCTAAGTAGATGATTAAATATCAACTAAATTTTAATAATACAAAGTGTAAACTACTAGCCGATGCAACACTTAACTAATGACAATATTTAACGCTACATCGACCAGTTAATAGAATTACAATACTAAGTCGATACAACACCTTGACATATAAAACTATATGATGATTCATCGGCTAGACAATATAACTAGTGCAATACATGGAGTCGATGAACCAATAACCGATAAACAAAAGCCGATAGAAAAACTGAGCATCTGAAGACCCATCGACAACTGCTAGTAACCATATAACTCATCATCTAAACACTCCGATAAAACCTCGAACAGACTCTTACGACTAGATCGTTCTTGTTTAGTTGTCCAACTAAAAGATTGGACCTAACCGATACAGTTCTAGATATTCCAGAAAAGGTCTGAACTGAGACAGTTCTTGAAACAAATAGACATCCAAACGTTACTAGATCTAATCACTAAGATGTATTCAAAGGTGACCTGAATATATAAATTTAGCTAGAATTACATCAATAGAATTAACTACTAAAGATTAGACTGAACCGAGACAGTATGCAACTAATCTTAGTAAAACAACCTAGAGAGATCTAGTCTACCGGATAACTAGTAACCATAATAAACTGACCAGAATAATCAAACCGAACCAAGGAAGTCCGGAGTAGGTCGTTGTGATCATCGGGATGGCGGATTCAACACCTTTGCAGAGAGCCTGCTCTAGATGAAGAACCTGTCGTATTCTCCTATTGCCAAGGTTGGCGATGCACGAAAGTAGAGTTGTATCGATCAAGAGATGGATTACAATTGCCGCTATCCTTTTGTATTTATAGGGTGGAACAGACTTGTCTTACAAGAAACCTCATTGGACTTCACTAAAATCAAGAGTCCTAGAAGGACTTAACTAAATTACAAGAGTCTGATCTTTTATCTCCTACTACCGATAAGGTAAATACAAATTCTATATTTATGAGATTTTTCTTGTTCTATACATCATGAGGCGATTTCTTCCCTTATATCGTAGTTTGATTGTCGATTTGCCAAAATCTAGTGTCAATAGCTTCCTCCTCTAATTCCTGTGAATATCACCCCAGGCTCTTTGTGTTTGTGTTGTTGTTGCCCCTATTGAGTAGATCTTTGAGTTCACAAATCACCATGGACCAAAGGGCTAAGGTACATACTTACCATTTTTTTGCCTAATCATATAAGATCATTTGTTTCAGAGGCCAGTTGTTCATTTATAGTGTAACAGTAACCGCCATTCCATGTCATTTGATCTTGTTACATGCCCATTCGTCCGCACGTCATTGCGTCTTCCTCTCCACGGCGACTCTTTGTTGAGCGACTTCCCCATGATGGCATATTAGAGCAAGCGGTTCTAGATGGCTTTTCTGCCTGCGACTCCAACTCACGGGGCATCATGATTTCGATGGGCAGCTGCCTCCATCTGGATCAAGAATTTTGTTATTTTTCCCACATATCCAATGGACTTCGCTAAAATGCTCACGTCCCATTTATCTTTGTTAAAATGCCCACGAAACCAATCTATCATCGATAAAATGCCCATATTCTATTTTTTTGGACAAAATAGCCCTCTCCTTCTTCCTCCTATTTTTTCCCAATCCACTCCATTGTTGGCCAAGCTCGAAGCTCATCCTGTTGGGCGAGAAGGCCGACGGCTAGAATGGGTGGCGATCAGCAGTGAGCCATGTGTGGGCGGAGCGGGCGATGATGTGGAGAAGGGTTCCCAATCTTTTGAAAGATTTTGATAATCTTGATTAATGTGGAGGTGATTCACAAATCAATCCACCTTCGGAACAACATGTTCCGAACCCCGTAATTATAGCACAACCTCTTGTCTGATTATCAACAGGCGATGCACTGTTGACCTCGTCAAGAAGGCTTATCCTTGCCTGCAAATAAATAACACAAGAAAGAACAAAGAAGAATGCAACTAAAATTATAGATGTATTATAAATCTCACAAGTTGAAATCTCATAAACCGATAGAATGATGAAAATGTTATGAACAAAAACAATGTAAGAAAAACCCAACACCTAAAAAAGCCGCAGCGGCTTTTTATGAATATCCTAGAGTCATTAAATACCCTTTGGACGTGCCCCTCATTAGGCTCAACTGGATACAAAACGCAAAGCCCAAAAACAGATGATGCAGCGCTGAGACAGATTCTGGACCCTCTCTTATTTGGACAATTCATGTTGACTCTTGCAGACTTTTGCTATGAGTCTGATGTCATTGGAAAGGTATTCTCCTTCTCTTTCCGCACATATATATAACATCCAAAACTAAGTCCTTATGCGTCCCGAGTGTCCGTTTTAGTGCAGACTGGTCCTGAACTTGAAAGCAGACTCGAAGTCAATTTGAGTTGGACCTCCACCTTAATTTCATGTCCTTGTTGGTCCTCCATGTTCCCAAGTAATTCTTCTATCATATCCTAATCCTCTCTATGGTTTCTAATTATAATATAATCATTAGATAGCTAACCATTCTCAAAAGTAATATATAAAAGAAAACGTAGGAACGAGTTTACCTCTAACTTAAGTCATTATACACGAGCCCTTGTCATTGGACCTTTCAAGTCTAGAGTTCGAGGAGTATTATATGCATCCATAGAAGTGATGTTCTTATCAGGCGAGCGGCGCCCGACTGGGTGAGGCATAGCTAGGCGTCAGGGTAGGCGGCCGAGCAGCATGGCCAGCTGCGGTGGCAGGCGAGCGCGTAGAAAATCAGTTTTGAGCATTGTACTGGTAAGGCAACAGTTTTGTGGGAATTTTAGCGAAGCTCAATCAATGTTTTAAATAGCGGGCTATAGAAATTAGCGGAGTGCTTCCACAAAAGCTATAGGAGGTATAGAACAGCTATAGTAGCAGCTATTGCCTATAGCGTTTTATAAAAAAGGTAAACTTTTGTCTAAAACATTAGTATTTTTATCAACCTCAGCCCATATTACATAAGTACATGTCATCTTTCAAACATGTATTTACCATATCTCGTAGCAGGCAGTTCATAAAATCAAGGAACCAAGCATCAAATGGACTATGCACAATCAAATTCAAAACTTCAGCTTCACTTAAGTTCATAACTCAGTTATAGCGGAGTTAGCGGATGAATTTAGCGGAGCTATTTGACCCTACAAGGAAGTTAGCATGAAGATGCATCTAGGTCCCCTAGTGGTTTTTGGTGATTAATGACATAAGATTAAAATGTGCTAATATGAGTATGAAGAAATTCTGTAGTTTATGAAAAGAAAATTCATTGACCACAATTGTGAGAAAGGTCATCCCTCCTCAAAAGAAGAAAAGACTTGGACTCAAAGAGCTTTCAAAATTAGCTTTCTTTATTTTTATTGAGTCATAGGTATGCCGAACTATCAAGAGGGACTTATCTTACTTGCAGGTACTTGATGTGCTTGAGCCAACCTAAAAAGCCTTGAGAGCAAACCAGCCAAAAAGCCCAAATAAAACCAAGTCATTTGAGCCAAATAGAGAATGACGGAAGTTCCGTTAGCAATCAAAGAAAGTTTCGTCCTTTGCTTTCCCAGCATCCTAGCAAACCCGAGAGTGATGGAGGTTTCGTCACCCCCTTGACAGAAGTTCCGTCGACCTCTCACAGAAGTTTCGTCTCTGTGCCTGCTTTCAACCTTGCCAACCCGAGAGTGACGGAAGTTCCCTCACCCCCTTGACTGAAGTTCTGTCACAGCATATACCACTGAAACCAGCCTCGCGCAATGGCTTTTTTTGAATTGACGGAAGTTCCGTGGTCCATCACGGAAGTTCTATCAGTCTCAGAATCCATACCCTATGTGAGACCCTCGAAAATTGGCCATACAAAAATACACCTCATAAATAATTTTGTTTATTTTTTTTCCATTTCAAAGAAAACCCGTTTTCTAAATGAGAAAGAAAAATAAAATATGATTAGACATATAGCCAAATATTTTAGAATTCTAAAATAAGAAGTTTGACCAGTGCTTGACTTTCCCTATCTTTTCAAACCCTTGTTTAAATTTTCTTATTTGAATTTGGTTTGATTTGAATTGGGTTGAGTTGGAGAAAAACCAGAAATTAAATAAAAAGGCAAGACCTCTTAGCAGGCCACTCCCCTCCCTTTTCTTTCCTCTCGGCCCAACCCGACAGCCCACCTCCCCCTTCGCTTTCTCCCGCTCGGGCCATCGTCACTCCCCGGCCCATTTCCCTTGGCTGGCCCAGCTCGCGTGCGCCCGCTCTCCTTCTCGCGCTCGCTCCCGCCTTCCCTCCTTCTTCCCTGCAACGTCGTGATGTCGTCGCGCCGACATCGACCCCACCTACCCGCAGCCAAGCACAGCCCCGCCTTCACTCTCTGACCCTGCTACCTGGCATCGCCCGTCGCGATGCGGCTAGAGGTAGGACGCACCTCATCGTAACCCGCGCACGCCGAGCACAACACGACGCCGCACCTTCACTCTCACTTGCTCAACGGATGAGCACAACTCCGACTAGACCTCACCCTCTGCCTGTCGTTCAGCCCTCGGTTGTGTGCACGCAGCGAGCCGCCTTGTCGCCTAGCTGTGACCCCCCTTCCCACCTAACCGCCTTGAATCGCGCTACAACGCGAACCGGCGCCACTGCATAGCATCACCGATGAGACCCCTCCCTGCCTCATCGTGTAGCCCCTAGCCATGCGCGGCAGTGTGCCGTCCCGTCGCCTTGCTCCGCCGCTGCCCGAGGAGTCGCCTCCGGCAGAGCCGGCCTGGGTTAATGGCGCGAGCCGCCGCGCGGACGTGCTCCATGCTCTCGCATCTCCACTCCCTCACTCCGCCTATAAATAGAACCGCGAATGGCCGCTAACCTTCACCGCCGCTCACCAACACCAGAAGGCAAGTGCCTAGTCATCCCCGCTCTCCCTCTGTCCCACAACTGTCGAGCCTTCTCTCCTATCGCCGTGAGCCACCCTAGCCCTTCCCCCGCCTCCCGATCACCACCGTGGAACGCGGCACCTTCCCCGCACCCGTTTAAGCTAATCACTGTAGAGCCTAACCCTCCGGAGCGCCCGACGATGAGCGGCGGAGCCACCAGCCATGGCGCCACCGTCTCCCCTGCCTCTGGCCGTCGCGTACAGTCGCCCATCCCCACCACCGTCCATCACACCACTAACAGCCCAGATTAGAAACTAGATACCCCTTCGGTTATTTAAAATCCAAGCCCTCCATCTTCCAATCCACGATCCATAGACCACCCCGTACACCCGGCCCACCAGGCCCGTAGACCTATTCCATAAGATTTCCAATAGGAAAATAATTCTAGAAATTAGAGGAAAACCTAGAACCCTATGTTTTTGCGGTTAGCCCCCTGAGCTTTAGCTTATTTTTGTTTTAGTCCAATATTTTTACAGAAAAGTACCTCAACTTTTCTGTAATTATGTTTTAGTCCCTGACTTTTTACAACCAAGCCCCTAGAAGACTTCATAATTACAGATAGGTCCTTAGAACTTTCCAGAAATTGCAAATAGGTCCCTGAACCTTTCGACCTACTTTTCAAACCTTAGCTCCGATTTAAGCGATTCTTGTGTCGTTGGAATCGTTGTCCCAAACCCTAACCAATAACATCCTCCTCATAACTCTTCAACTTCTGGTTTTCTTACTATTTGGTTTTTCCTTTGATTATGTGTTATTTTATGTTCCACTAGCTTATGCGTAGCTCGCATTTTCGCAGACGAAGAGAACCTGGGGCAAGAGCCCGAGGACCCGGACTACGAGGAAGTCTTTGAGGATGCGTTAGGAGGCAAGCTCTATCTATCCCTTGATCATGACTGCTCCTATTATTTTAAAAATGTGCCCAACTAGAGCCTACTTCTTATGTGCATAGATCCTTGTCACTTTATCTTTGTTTAGTTAAAACCCACTTGTGTGAAAGCTAGCATTCGTACCGCCTATATAAGGTATGAGTGTTAGATCCTTGTTTGGCCGCATTTGATATCCCCATGCCTTGATAAACTTAGGAATTTATTATTAGCTCCGCTGATAATAACACTGCCTTGCTAGCTTACGCTTAGGACCTGTGACGCTTGTCACCACACTCTCCACTATCAAGTTTACAAAATGGGTGAAACGGTGTTTGGTGGTGTGTGTGTAGGAACGGGTGGGTGATAAATGAACGTGTTATGGTGAAGTGGATGGGATAGTGTGGTTGCGGGTGAGACTCCTAGTGCTGGTGCAGAGTACTTGGTGATGGTGTCTCCGATGTAGGTCCACCTGTCGTGGACGAGTGCTTGTCCTGTCAACTAGGAAACGACTAGCTAAGACCTCATCTTGGTGGTATTTTCAGTACGACCATAGAACCTGTATGGGCAAGACTAACGCGGATCCTAGGTAACATTGCAAGGAAGTATCACCCGGTAAAGTAGAAATAGACTCAGGGATTGGAGCGGTGATGTGATGATAAGTCTAGTACTTGGCAAAATTGTTGGCTGTATGCCTTTGACGTGATATGACTTAGTGGAATCCCTGAGCTTCGTGATGGACTTGTGGGCGTGTCTGAGTGAAGTGGGAGCGTTATCTGATCCGTAGCTAAGAGCACATAGCCTGTGGGTACAGCATACTAAGCTCTGCAGAGTTAACCCTAAATCATTCGGATGTCCATTGTCACTGGTCATGGCACACCAATCATTGGGCTCTTAAAAATTCCTTGACGTGTGAGTGGGTGTAGTGAAACCCGTGTTTTGGTAAAGAGGTGACATGAGATGCCAGAGTCGTTATGACCACGCGTTGGAAGGCTCAACTAAAAATGGGAACTGTTGGAATCAATTGAATCTCCCTCAGGTCCAACCAACCAAAAGTTATAAAACAACTTTCCCTCTTGAAAAACCCTATTGGTCCCCTAAGTGTACCCTTGCATCCGCGCTATTCCGCAAAACTCTGAGACCTAGCCTTATTCCTTGACTACTTCCCAAATGCATATATTATCCCCTTGCTAGAGGTAGAGCTTGTGGAGTATCTTATGTACTCACCCTTGCCTTTAACTAAACTCTCCAAAAAACGAAGACGAGGATGAAGCACCCGAGGAGTTTGACGAGTAGACGGCTAGGCTTCACCCTTGATCTCTCAATTTGTTGTGATGAGACGGGGACGTTTGTGAAGGTGTGATTCACCTTCGGAGGAAAAGAATCAAGTGAAGATAGAAATCCGAGCACGATCTTTGTGATTGCTTGGTGGAGAAAAGGATTGAGAGAGACCCGACCACTTTGTGTGGCTCCTCAATGAGGACGTAGGAATTATTTAGTGTGGTTGCCGAACCTCGGGTTAAATCCGTGTGTCTCTCTTTACATTCCCGCCTTTATTATTATGCTTATGTATTTCTTACATCATTGTGCTCTCTCTATTGGTATATTGTGCTGCTAGCATTACTTTGTAGGAATTGAGATATACTTCATGCTAGCTTCTTCTCCTATTAAGTATTGTATTGTTTCCCGTTTAATTTCCATATTTCCTTTAGCACTTGAATTCATAATTAGTGAACTTTCTGTGTGACATAACTTCTGTGACCACGGAAGTTCCGTCAGAAACTGATGGAAGTTCCATCGTTTTCTGTTTGACAAAGTTCAAAGTGCTGATTTTCAGGGTTAATTTTTAGATTGCCTATTCATGCCCCCCCCCCCTCTTCTCTAGGCAACTTTCATAGCGACATTGGCGGTAATATTTACAATATCGTCACGATGCGTATCACCAAAAGCTATTGTGGGGCTATAGCGAGCTATTTAAAACATTGAGCTCAATGTTACGTGAGAATTTTAGTGAAGCTCATCGGTTTTGTGGGCAAAATTGTAAAAATTTCATTTAGATCGCTCATGGTTGTGGTCTTCAAGAAACATCCCTACTTGTGACCCGTACCAAAAATTTCCCTCCCTTCCACACTTCACCCTCCAGTTCTCCTAGATCCGTTTCTCTGGCATGCCCAACTTCGAGATTGTGGTGTCTTTGCCTTTGTAAAGTGATTCCATCACCAACTTAATTCTTCAACATCTGTTTCTCATGCCTGTGTACTGATTTGGCTGTCCTGCACTCCCAACATCGATGTTCCCTCTTGCGACCCGCACCCACCACCAAGAAAACTGCACGGCAGGAGGCGACATAGCATGCACAGGTGCACACCCGATGACCAACCCCCCATCCAGACCTACGGCAATGCAGCAAGGAGCTATCGCCAGTATGTTGGAGCTCGTACTTCACTTTCTTCACTACTAAGGAATTCTAGAATTGTGTCGTGGCTGTTCTACTTGCTTGCCAAGTTTAAAAGGTTGAAGTAAATAAGAGCAGTGGCAGGTGTATGTCAGTAGAGATTTTTTGTATGCTGCCGTAGCTCATGCATGTGCTAGTGTAGCAAAGTCAAATGTTGTGCCAGTGTGTTATAGAGTACTCCAGGAGTCCAGCTCTATGCATGATGAAAAATCTAGGTATGTCGGTTCTTTAGATCGGTTGTGAGGTCTCTAAATATGAGTCCTTGTGTTACCGTGAAGATAGTGTAAAAAGTGAAGTAAAGAAGAGAGGCACCTAGTGCTCAACTCTTCTGTTTTGAAATTCCATTGTGCTCTGTTTTTTAGTTTCGTGTTTCCTGTTCTTTCGAGCAAACTGATAAGGTGCTAGGTAGCACCAATGTTGGTATTTTTAACGATCATGGATAAATCCGTAAGTGCACGGAAATACCGTTATAGCACTTTCCCAAAGAGTATTCCAAGGGTTATTGAATCCAAGGAAAGGTATTGGTAAATTCTAAGTTTTAATCAGTCTAAGAACACATACAATTATATTGGTGTAGGATAGAGAGGTTTATCTATGGATAGGCGCCTAATTAAATAAGGTTAAGGATCTAATTACTGCTTTGTGTATAGATTCATGCCCGATATACACAAGGCAACTCTGTCTTGGACACATGCCGCAACCAAACGTGGAGGAGTACAACAGACAGACAAGGTTATCACCACCTGTAACGTCCCGTCCCTTTGAGGCCGGGCCCGCTTACATCTGACAGCTCTCTAGGACCTCAAGACTGCCCTCACAGACCAACACTAATCTTTTCTGCACACTTTGTCCTCACTCGTGCGCACCCAGAAATGGCTTCCTGGTCAGTCACCGATCCCTAAATTGCTCCAGGTCAAGCACGCTTAACCTCAGAGTTCTTTAGAGATGAGCTTCTAGAAAAGAAGTTGTAACTTATTGTTATGAGTATTCTATCAATCATATTAAGCCCTAGGCCAGGATGTCACACCACCTACTGCCTACCTCTATAGATTGTGGATTACGAGGTAATAAAAGATGATTTCTATCCTAAGCACCAAGCCTAAATTATCAATAACTATTTAGTCTAGCCGGTACTTAGACTAAATATCCTATAATAATAATAGGACTTTGAACCCACAAGTAAATGGGCACATAACCTACTTAATAAGGAAAGTTTAAGAACATAAATAAACACGAAGACTTACTTAATAAGGCAAGCATCCATAAAGGTATAAGGTTGGAGTAGAGAGCCCACAAATAAGGCACTACTCCGAACTTCCCCTCACTCTTTTCCTAACATAAGTACTAAACTAAGTAGTACTGTCGAGACTTATTCCCGACAATATATTATAGTGCTACGTACAAGACCAAGAACTTGATGGTTAAGACACAAGACGCCGATTTAGACAGGTTCGGGCCCTTTCGACGAGAGTAATAACCCTATATCCTGTGTTCTGTGGATTGTATTGCTTTGTGTTGCAAGGATGTTGTGTGTCCCTCGATGGGGGGTTCATGCTGCCTTATATATCCGGTCAGCAGGGGGTACATGAAGAGTCATACTCGTAGTCTACAAGATATTACATAGTAAGTCTATCTCTAATTGCCTTGTGCTCCAAGCCGACATGGTCACATAAATCTCCAAGGACAAGTGGAATCTTATTATTCCTAGCTAACATGCGCGTATGAAATGCTAAGTCTTCCCTTTTTTGTGGCTATATTGATGGTTGGAATTGGTATTTAACGACCGTCAACACTCAACTAGCAAAAATGGCTAAATCACTAAACATTTTTCATATGTCTTTCTATGAATTTAAACAACCTTCATTAAAAAGTCTCTGTGTCGATCGGCACATCAGTACGTCGATCGGCACAAACCCCCTAGCTCTCTGAAACCAACGCTCACGCTCACTAGAAAGCTAGATTATAACTCTTACTAACAATTCTACTTAATTCCCACTGGTCTCTATGGATTCGATTAAACCTTGCAATACTTTAAGGGACAAAGACTACAGTGTACACCGTCCACTTGTGGTATATAAATGGGTGTGTATAAACGACCAACAACTGCCTCTTCTAGTGTCTAAGAGACTCACCAAGCATTCCAAGACTTCTAGCACTAGGGAGACCTAAGAGAATGAATCGTGTTGTCTTGATAGTTTGTTTTTTCTTATAGACTCAAGCCTATACACTAGCCAAGTGATCACAACACACTTGGACCTAACTGTCCTTAGCCTTAATCCATCTCCATCACCGCGACTCTCCATCATGATCTTAATGTCAATCCTCTGAGGACATATCATTCACCAAGGCGACCAATCATGAAGTCTATACGTTGAGTTGGTAGAAAATTTTTTGCATGCACAATACTCAGGTAGACATTAAGTGCATTTCATGCTTGTCATTCAACCAACAAAACATTCATATCTTTGAGGTGGAAACATTCCAATGGTCATGAAGCTAACACTCCCCTCACACCCCTTCGTCCCTTGACGTCTCTCCTCCGTCTCCACCTGGCCCGAGCAAGGCAGACCAGGTTGTGGGTGTGCTCGAGCGAGGCGAATCCGGTGGTGGTGAGCTAGGGTGGCGGGTGCTGCCTTCCATGATGGCTCGACTTTGACGGTGCCGCTAGCTTCCTCTCCTCTCACTGAGGCCCAGTGAGGCGATGGCAAATCCGAGCAAGGGGCCTCTGTCTGCGACGACGGTTGTCCTCCTAGCGACGGCGGCAGCACGAAGGCAGTTGGCCGGACAATGTTTTTTTTATTTTTTTTTACTCGCACCGATAGTAACAAGCCTAAAAGGATTGTTTCTCTAGAACCTTATATTCAATAACATTTTGGTATTGGCAGATGCAATGCCGCTCACTAATTGCATTCATTGGCCGTTGCGGAAAACCGTTTTTATAGTGGTGAATAGTAGTTAATTAATCATAACTCATAATTAAATAGTATCACCTTAGTACCTAAAATACGAAAACACTACACCGAAACTAGAGACCAAGACCTAAAATTTCAGATAATTCACCTCTGATTACGGGTAATTGGGATTCATAATTTTGGTATTTTTGCCCACCCCTCAACAAAATCTACGTGGTTGCAGTCCCTCTAGTGGTCCACTTGACATAAGCACATTCAATTGAAATCAAATGAGTTCAAAGAAAAGAAAAGAAGAAATGCAAAATTCTACTCCCAACTTCTGATTTCCCCCATTCAAAAGCAACCCTAGCGTCTAGATCTAGACTTCTCACCGCTCGACCTTGTGCCGACGGATCTGGGATGAGGATTCGAAAGGCATTGATGAAGACGTCGGGGCCGCTCCTCGTTGGACAGCCTGAGGTGCTGCCATCAAAGATTGTGTCCGAATCACCGCCCTGGCCATCAGATCTGGCGCTCCATGCCCCTACTGATTCTATCATCCTGGGAGACGCATCGAAGGTGGTGTGTCAAACAAATTATCAGTGGTCTGCACACCATGACGCACTCAATCCAGAGTTGCAGGTGAACCCTAGTCCCCTAGTCCCCAACATATCGCCTACATTATGAGCCCTACCTTTGCATCCCTCGTCATGGTTCATGTTTGCCCTATTCGGTTCTTTTCACTTTGATGTCCTGCTACTTAAGCTCAAGTTATACTTCATGATGTTTGTCACTTTCACATCTTTTTCGGGTTGATCGATCAACTCTATTCACGGTGTAATAGCATTGTTCTCATAACTCGCAATCAATGCCGACATTCATGGAATCTATAGGCAAATACAGGGGAGTGTAATGTCCTTGAGCTCAACTGCGAGGCATGTGGGTTTTGCATGATTCCTTCTATGTGAATTTTTTGGTAGGGATCTACAGATATGGTATCCCTTTATCAATCCAACCCTGCAGTATATATGTTTCTGTGATTCCCCTGTTTGAAGAATCGAATTACTTTTTAATTATGTTTAATTCCTTATTTGATAACTTGGGTCACTTCTTCTAAATATATATATATGAGGGGTTGCTTTGGTTATGTTGAATTTCAACATTGGGGTGTTGATTGTTTTGTGCACCTGTAGGAACCAAATGGTTATATGATCGGCAGTCCCTGGAGGGATCCCCGCTCATCAATGCTTGACCTTGGCAACACAACCCAGACCTCTACAACAGAGGTGCAAGTTGAAGGTAATTCTGGGAAGAAGTTTATGAAAATACGAGCAACACCCAAGAAGATGAAGCAGGATGCAAACTATTATAGGAAGAAAAAGAACGGTAATAAGTGGAAGTCAATCCAAAGGGATGTGCTCAGCCATGACAAGACCATTAATCATTTCCAACTCCATGAGAAGACTAATGATGGGGAATGGCGCTGCAAGAGGAATGATGGCAAGAAGTGGCAGTGTAGTAATACCACTATTCAGCCCAACTCCATGTGCTGCAAACATTTACGCAAGAAAAGGAACCCAGATGAAGTCGCTCTGGGGGGCTGATGATTGTTTTGAGTTTGATCATGTGGATTGTATCTTATGTTTTATTATTACTGTTGTCATGTATGGATGTTATTGTCAACCTATTGTCCGTTCATTTGGGTTTAAGTCTTGAGAGAAGTTACAAATATATGACTTGATAACATGAGTAACTCAGTCATGGGATGAATATTGTTGTGGCTTCACTTGACGGTCCTTGGTAAGGGGCGATTCATGTTCCTTGGGATTTTTTCTGGCAAATCTTTGGATCAGATACAATCACATAGCAACACATAGGATCAAAGCAGAGAAATATGTTATTTATAATATATTTGATATTGATGGTACTGTGGAATCCACTACTCAACAAAGCACATGTTGCTTGCATCACTGATGCTTCCATATGCAGCCAGACAACAATGAATGGATGATGCCGGGCTGCCGGCGCCATGCTGTTTCTTTTGCTAATCGTTCCGTTTGCACCTTGCGGTGTTGTCTGCCGTCATTCTTAGCCCTCGCAGGCACCTCCTGCTCCTCCGGCGCCGGTTATGGGAGATCACCATGCACCGTGTCAAAAACATAAGCAATGCTCGTGGATCCCATAAGCGCGACAATAATGGAAAAGTCCTTACTCCCTGGGAGGTGGAACCGCAGCCACCCGGGAGCGCCATACGTGGGTCCTGCGACGACGGCGAAGCTGAAGGAACAGTCGGAGGCTGTTAGAAAGGAAGATGCTGTTCCCGCTACGTCAGCAGTCGCCTGGTGTTCATGTGCCGCTCCTTCCAACTGCCCACCCCATCTGAGCTCTGAGCCTCCGGCGGCAGGAGGGCCTTCCACAGCTCGCCTGAGCAGGGGCGGATGCAGTATATGGTCATGGGTGTACAAATGTACACCCAATTTTTTTGAAAAATTTCAATGTATTTTTTGTATAATATGTTATATAATAAAAAACAGAATAGAATCCAGTCGTTTTAGCTCAAAATTTTTAACAAACTTACCTGTTTTAAGCATCTTATATTGATAATTTAGTTGAGGAGATATTTGTTAGATCTCAAATTTTTGTTATAGAATAATTGTTTGATTGGTATGAAGTATGCGCATCCAAATTTAAAATCCTACGTCCGCCACTGCGCCGGCCGTCAACTGCCTGCTAACGCACTCAACCCTGGCGAGATCCTTGCCGTCGGTGACGGTGAGCCTCTTCAGTATCTCCGCCCTGGCGTCGTCGGGCAGGGACGCGAACCCGGTCACCGGCAGGTCATTCTGGCGGCACAGCACGAGGAACAGGGCCGGGAGCACCCAGTACGCGAGCGGCTTCTAGAGCCACGCGCCGCCCTCGGACCCAGTCTCCAGTCCGCGCGCCACGTCGGCGAGGCGGCAGCAGAGGAGCCGCGCCAGGTCGGCCTTGTGGAAGACTGCCTCGCACAGCAGCAACCGCCGCTCGCTATCCCTCGCGAGGAGATAGGCCTGGAACGCGACGTCGCCCTTTCCTTTCCCTGCACACGCAGTTTCAGCTCGGCGACATCGGTGGCGCAAGCCGCCAACGCGCAAACTCTGCCGCGGTGTACTGCCGGGACTGGGTCGACGGTTCGGACAGGCCGGTCTGGTCCACTTGCTTCAGGAGGTGGCCGGACCTTGGTTCGTCTCCGTACGGCACGAAGCCGGCGTGAAGGAAAGCGGCGTGCGCCAGGATGCCCAGCCGGCCGGCAAAGTCCTCCGCCTCCCACTGGCCACTACTAGTACTTCGGTTATCAGAAACAAGGGTGCAGAGCTTGCTTTGTTTAACCATCTCGGCCATTCCAATGGCTTAGTCAGTAAGATATTGAATTGTGCTTTGTCGTAATAATCATTTTTGGATTCACGGATACGGTTAGTGACCCAGAGACGCCAAACAGATTTCAGGAACGAATTCAAAAACAATTACCATCATAATAAACATAAGGTTATTCAAAAAACCTGTTTTTCGTATAGGATGGAGAAAATTATCAATGCTCTTTCTCCAGATGAACTCCGAATTAACTCCAACAACCATTGATAATTCGTAAATTTGCATTAAACTGTGATTTGCAATAAAAACAAGATTAGTACCGTTTGTTGCATTAAATTAAGATTACTACCATCGTCGGGCGCAGCTCCATCAGTGCTACGGCAGCGTCGGGGGTGCTGCCCTCGCGACGAGCTGTTCCGCGGTGTACCGACAGGAGAGGCACGGTGCCGACGGGTCAGTCTCGTCCGCATGCTTGAGAGGGGGGCCGGAGCTTGGCTCGTCCCAGTACGGCATGAAACTGCCGCGGAGGAAGGAGACGGCAGCCGGCCGGCTGGAGACGTCAAGGTCACCGTCTACGAGACCCCGGCGCGGGACCGTTGGCATAGTGAATTTTGCTGTGAGACGATTGAAACGACATGAAATAGATGTCCTTTCGCATCTTGTTAATTGTGCTTTGTCACAATGAGTTTGGATTCATGGATGTAGTTAGTGACAGAAACGCTAACAACACTTTCAGGAACGAACTAAAAAATGATTATGATATGTTTGATTAATGGGAAATGTCATAGAATGGTCGATTTCTAAGCGGAGAAACTTTTGTTGGTATTAAGCTGTACTTTAAAAGTTTGATGCTACATTTTTAAAACTAGGATCTTTGATGTTAGGATCCTAATTTTCCCATAATCGTAACATTGTTCATGAAGACACAGCCCGCAAAAGGGGCTCCCAGTGGATATGATGAAGGGCGGCGGACGAGTCGCAACGCAACAACGAGCAGAGACAACCTGGCCGGCAGTGCGAAGATGTGTCCAAAGGCTAGTGATGGCGTGACCATGACCGGCAGCGAGTCTAGCGAAGAGTAGCGTGCCGAAGCAACGGCCTTCCCCTGCAGAGTTGAGGTCACTCCTTCCAGGGGCATGCACAACTGAAGAGGAATACCAGCCCACATGCAACTGTCGAACAAAAATCTTTTGTGAAACATATATTCAATTTCTGGCTCTATTATCATGTTATAAATAACACTTGTATTGAAGCCTCATGAGGATTATATATATTGATTGATACATGAGTGCCGATACAAATAGGAAAAAGACTTTATAACAAAGACTGCTAATAAGACTCTTATACCGATGACAGAAAAGTCAGAAATAGTTTGATTTTCATATTTTTCTTTAATTGGTCTGCAGGTTGAGTTGATAACACTGATTTTTTTCCCGTAGGTTCAACATGAAAACTAGTTAACAGCTTTAAAGCAACAGTCTCATGGAGATGAGCCTCATATTTAAATTATAATTAAAACTAATTTTCTAGATTTCAATCGACTGAAATTGGAGTTGATTCAGATCTCACCACAGTTATCGTCTTCGAGCTTTTTTGCTACTAGATTTTAGGGGCCTATGTAGTTCTTGAGCTTAGAGCATCTCTAACAGTGGCTTAATTAGAGGCCTCCACTGAAGATGCTTTTTAGTAGGTGGTGGGGTGTGACTTGGTTATTGTACTAGAGCCGAATATGGTTGATAGGTGAGCGGTGAGCGGGGTGATTAACGAGCCAACGAGGGGGAGTGGGGTAGAGGGGATAGAGTATACCACAACCTCACATCTAAGAACCCCATTGCCGTTGAGGTTCTGAAAATTTGAATTAATTTGATACTCAATAGGGCAAAAAGAGGATAAATGTTTTTTATTATATTATAAAAATCTGATTTATTTGATGATACCGTAGAATCCGCAGATCAGGTCCATGGTTGCTTTGCATGCATATCACCGGTGGCTCCATCTATAGCGAGACGATGGGGAATGGATCGCGCCGGCGCCATGCCTTCTCTTTTTGCAATCGTTCCGTTGCATCTTGCGCTGTTGCTTAACTGCATTCTTTTCCCTCGGAGCCAGCTCATCCCGTGCCGGTGGCGGTGCTGGAGGATCATCATGCACCATGTCGGGCGAATAAGCATACTCTGTGGAGGATCCCATAGGTGCAAAGATGGAAGGATCTATCCTGCGCCAAGGGAACGTGAAATGCTGCACGCTGGCCTCCCGTTGGCGGTGGCGCCAAGGCATAAAACGATACCTCGGTGGCCGTTGCCAGGCATTCACGTACCTCTGCTTCCAGCTGCCCAACCCGTCGGAGGAATCAGAGTCGGATCTCTCGACCTCTAGCAGCCAGCTCAGGGATTCGTACACGGCCTTCCACAGCTCACCGTCGCGCTCTGTCACGAGGCACCGCAGCTGCTTGCTGGCGCACTCCACACGGGCGAGGTCCTTGCCGTTGAGCCTCTTCAGTATCTCCATCGTAGCGTCATCGGGCAGAGACGCGAAACCGGTCACCGGCAGGTCGTTCCGGTGGCACAGGTCGAGGAACATGGCTGGGAACACCCAGTCGGCGAGGGACTTCCAGAGCCACGCGCCCGCGGACCGAGTCTCCAGAGCGAGCGCCGCGTCGGCGAGGCGGCAGGAGAGGAGTGGCGCCAGGGTGTCCTCGTCCAGGTCCGCCTCGTACGACAGGAAGCCCCGGTCGCCATCCGTCGTGTGGAGGTACGCCTGAAACATGACGTCGCCGTTTCCCCATACGCGCAGCTCAAGCACGGCGGCGTCGATGGCGCCGCCGCCCTCGTGGTGCGCGACGAGCTGCGCCGCGGTGTACCGGCGGGAAAGGCACGGGGTTGACGGGCCTATCTCGTCCAGTTTCTTCAGGAGGTGGCCGGAACTTGGCTTTTCACCGTAGGGCACAAAGCCGGCGCGGAGGAAGGCGGCATGCGCCACGATGCCCATCCGGCCGGCGAGGTCCGCAGCCTCCCATTCGTAGTCGTCCACGAGTCTCCGGAGAGCGAACCTTGGCATGGTGAGTTTAATTTTGCTCTGATGCTGATCGGGTTGAAATGGAACCGATGTCTTTTCCCAGCTATTCGTTCCTGCCTAAGACGGAGTACAACACTGTTTCGGTTGTCAAAAACTAGGTTCCCTACCCAAATTATTTAATCATTTTGATCATTTCAAAGCCTTTAATCGGTAGTAAGATATCGAATCGTGCTGGGTCTTAGTCACCTTCGGATTCATGTATGCGTTAGTGACAAGGACGCCTAACAGCTCCAGGAAAACGTTAAAGACATATAGTTATTCCCGTAAAAAAATATATTTTTCCCGTCCAAGAAAAAGAAATATAGTTATGATGATTCCTAAGATTCTTCAATAAAACAAACAACAAAGGGTGAGACATGACCACGGGCACTCAAGCTAATTTGAACTTAGCTCCGCAGGGCACCACATTCAGAATATACCATTTGATTTGATGGTACAGTAGAATCCACGCATCATCGTTTGTTCACGGTTCAGTGCATCGGTGCCTCCATTTGTACCAAGACGACGGTGAATGGGTCGCACCAGCGCCATGGCGTTTCTTCCGATAATCATTCAGTTAGAGCAACTTCAGTAGAGAGATTAAATTTAGACCTTTATTCTTTATTTTGAGGGTCAACTTTTAATTTTTAGTGGTCCAAAGTCGTTTTGTACTCCAGGCTAACTGAGTAAAATTGCCCCCCTATCCCTCTACCAGTGGGCCCTACCGTCTCAATTCTTCCTCCCTGCTCGTGCTACACAGCTCGTGTCGCCTTCTCCCGTCGCTCCCACGCTCGCGCCGCCGACTCCCGTCACTGCGTGGCTCCCCCCGTCTCCCTCCCCACCCCTGCACACACACCGCCACCGGCTCTCCTCCCATGCGCGTGTGCCGCCGGCTCCCCTCCTCCCTTGCACGTGCGGTGCCGACGGCTCTCCTCCCTTGCGCGCATCCGCCGGCTCCCCTCCTCCCCTGCGCGCGTGATGGCGACTCCCTCCACCCCTGCGTGTGCGCCGCTGGTGGCTCTTCTCCCCTTCCCCCCTTGCGCGCACTGCCACCAGTTGTCCTCCCATGTGTGTGCTCGTCTTCTTCCAATGGCGGGGATGACCAGTGCGCGCTCGTCTTCTGCTGATGATGTGGACCTCATGGACGAGAAGCTTCCAAAGGATCAGATCCGGCCATGTGCCGTGACCGGATCTGACGGCGGCAGGAGACGCAGGAGCATCTCTGGCAGTGGGTGGGCGATTTCGGGCACAGAGGAGAGGGAAGAGAGAGAGAAGGGGGGGGGGGGGAATAAGTGGGATCCACATTTAGAGGAGAGGATAGTGGGGGAGCAAATCTTGGGGGTCCAGATCAAAATTTGGTAGCCTACTAAATTTGATGATCTGGATAGAGGTTGGGTTGAAAGAGCTTTTTTTTTTTACTTCAAGTGACTAAAAAGGGATTCAGAGGCTTATTTAATCAGTCCATTAAAGTTGCTCTTACACTTTGCGGTATTGCCTGTCGGCGTTCCTGCTCCTTGCCGTTACCTCCCGCTCTGGCGCAAGTGCTGGTGAATCGTCAGGCACGATGTATGGTGGACAAGCAAAACCTGTCGATTGCATAGGTGTAACGATGACACGTTCCATCCTGAGCCAAGCGTACTGGACCTCCATGAGACTAAGAAAGTCGATCCCCAGTTGACCGGTGGGACACCGAGGCAACCAGTGTTTGTCACTGAGCATGCCACAACCGCAACGATGACGATGCCTCGGGAGCCATTTCCCCAACCACACGTTTATGTACCTCTGCTTCCAGTTCCAGCTGCCCAACACCTCGGCCGACTCAGAGTCGGAGTTCTGGACCTCTGGCAGCAGGAACAGGGAGGCGTACATGGCCTTTGTGACATCCCCGCCCTACTAATAAGGGGAAGAATTAAACATCGGGTGACATCTTGATGAAGCAAGAGTCTAAAAATACATATATATGAGCATAACAGAATAATATGAACTATTAAAATTAAATTATTATAACTTTGGTTCAGATTTAGGTATATAAACAAGTTTCAAATTCGAAAACATAAATACTGAAAGCAATATATCTCACGTTAGAATCCTATCATGAAGCACATCAAGTCCGTAGATGTGCCTCATTATCAAGAATAACACCTGCACAAAACAATACAGAGCAAAGCCCTGAGCAACTAATACTCAGTAAGACTTACCCGTTAAAATGGCACGCTAAGACCGACACCTAGCATGCAGGGGGCTGAACAAAGGTTGTTCGAGTAATTGCTAAAATAATGCTAATAATTGATCCTTAATTTTAAATTTTAGCCAAATTAATAGAATTTTACATAAAATAACTATTGTGCAACTATACTATAACAAATATGATTACAATATAATTTATAGAAATACATCATCATCATCATCATCATCATCGTTTCACTTTTACTTCAAGGTGGTAGCGATCTCACAAGTGGTACTCAATAATCATGAGGGACGACGACTCGAATCGATTTACATCCTGCAGGAGAAACCTAAATACACGGCGCACGCACACTCCTGGGAGTCACGTACGATAACCTTTCGCGAGATACAACAGGATCGGTACAGGTCCCAGTACACGTCACCCCATGTGATGCTCCCATTGAAGCCATCCATGGGTGGTCCATGCACTCTCCCTTCCAACACATACCCACATTCCATCATACCCGCTTTATCACCAAAAGAAGAGTGGGGTATCGTCCAACCACTACGGAAATCAAGCTACGTTGTTTTACTAGTGCCCATATCACTAGCATGTATTGATATTGTTCAAACTTGATCACGGGTGTACACTCGAATTGGTTCTTAATCGACATAAACAGGACTATGGCGAACAAGGTCCAACCTTGTCACCTCAACCTACACATGCACTTTTCCGTTCGGTCTTAGATCATTTCATCATTATCAAGTGAGAGTTACAAGTACCAAGTTCCCGAACCATCCTATATCGAGTAGTCTCCGTACTACTCAATTTTGCTACCGATGACTCGATATTAAGCATAGCAAAATCTAACGAATGGCTGTATAAGTAACTCATACCCATAGGATTTGTTTTTTCTACATGCAACTAGGATTTTAATCATTTCCTACACGTAATGACAGTATATGACACATATATATGTGATACAAAATAAAATTTTAAAACATAGGAGTGCACCGGGCTTGCCTTGGTTTCAGATCAATGTTAGCACTCTCAAGAGAAATAGTCTCAGCTCTGGGCTCCTCCGAAACTATCTCCATCTCCACGTTCCTGTCGTTGAGTCCTATGGATGAAATGCAATGCAAATAAGGCTAGGAGATGATTCATGGCACTTCATGAACAAATGCATGTTGTGACGTGATGCATGTATAAAAATGTAGAAGGTATAATAAAGAATGATATTTGTATATTCTTATGTTTTTCTTAATTAATTCCACAAGAACGAATAACAAGTTTACTACCGATAACGGTGCAATGGTGAGATATTTCTAAACTAATCAAATAAGAACTACATGATGCTCAGAGGTAACATAACCTAAATAAATTCTAAAATGCAGAGAACAAGTTGTCTAAATGCTTGCATGTTAATATATATCTTTAAGTTACTAGTATTTATAAACTTGCCGTTATTGGGGATAAAGCAAAGCTATTAATACTAAGCATGATTCTGGAAGATATATGTCGGTGATAAAAATATATGCCGTAGAGGACATTACATGGGATTTATGTACAAAAGATGATAGCAAGAACATGCATCCCTAATTTCTATTAATTAAAATGGTGTAAACACTAAAATACTGATTTCAAATAAAATACTTAGAATTTAAATATGCCACTTTGTGAAATGCATGAAAATGATGCAATGAACATGCACGTAAAAATTTATATTTATTTTTATCCATTGATAACTTAGTTATGATTTTCTTTATATTTTTGCTTATCAAATGCAATCGTAAATAAATATAAAGTTTCAGTGTGCTTTAATAATTTATTAAAATAGTACATAATCAGATAAGTCCAAAAAGTATTTATTTATAATTTTCTATGAAGTAGATCTTTCTGTGTGAAATTTTAAAGTTAAAACTATTTTCCTTTACACATTAAAAACATGCATAAACAATTGCTTAGTGTTTCAGTGATTTAGTAATTTTATAAAATAGATAAAATTCTGAGGAGTCCCGAACACATCAGGTTTTGCCCAGCGGAGGAGAAGTCCTGGGCCAGATTCGGCGCAGGCAAGTAGGCCCGAGGGTGGCTCCTGCCCCAGCCGCAGCTCGGCCAGCCAGGCCAGCGCGCGCTGCGGGCGCTCGGAGCCGGCGGCGGTGGCGCAGCTGCAGCGGCCTGAGGCGAGGCGACGACGCCTTCTAGCGGCGCAGACGGCAGCAGGCTCCACGGGTGGGTGCGCGGCGCGCGGAGTAGGGCGGGCAGGTGGGACCAAGACACGGCGCGACACGGAGGGCAGCTCGCGGTGACAGGCCGAGGCGGGCCGCGGCGGCGGAAGCCGCGTTCCCGGCGAACGACGGCATGACCCAGAGCCGAACGGGGTTAAACCTTTGCGCACGATACATGGGGCGTTGCCGGTAAGGGTTATTTAATGGAGGCTCACCGTGCTTGGAGAACGAGGTGGAAATGTGGCGGTCGTAGCCGAGGAAGAAGGGTCGAATTCGCTGGCGTCGCTTGGAGCGGGGAGGGGCAGGCTCGCAGATGGAAGGAGGAGGTGCAGGCGGAGAATAGGGGAAGCTCGCGCGAAGCTCGGGCGGTCATGGCGCTCGACTCGGAGAACATCGTCGATTCGCAGCACTTGACGGTGAACAGGAGGGAGCCAGGGCGCATGGAGGTAGAGGAGGTGCGGGCGGGGCTTCTGGGACGCTCGGCCGGGGCGAGGAGTGGCCGAGGTGGCGGGGCGACGCGAGGAGGTTTGCTCGGATGGCCATGGCGGCGAACAGAAAGGAGGGAAGAGCAAAGAGTGAAATGTGAGAGGGAGGGGAGGGAATGGGGCGTCCAGGGGGGGGGTGAATCTCGGGCGTGGGGCCGTCGATCCGACCAGGGTCGTCGTCGACCGTACGCCGGCGGTCACGCGGCAAGCGCTGAGTCGGGAGCGGCGGTGTGTTTTCTCTGAGGGGCTGACGGGTGGGATCCACAGGTTCAATTGGCTCAGAAAAACAGGACAATGAAGCAATTGGAAGAAGAAAATTTAAGGTATTAAATGAATTTTCCAGAGAAAACCAATTGCACCATCATTTAGGGAACAATTTGTACAAGACTAAGGTGAATACATTCATAACATGCATGGTCAAATCTATGAGATATTTAATTTTGAAGTTGGCTAAATAATTTGGGACACTTGGAGGATTTTCTCAAGTCTGGATTTGCTTAATTTTTAGGCTGTTTATAAATTCGAATTGAGACACCAAATGAGGTCAAATTCAAATGTGGTTTCACATATATGAAGAATAAGGTTTGTTTAATTTCTAATTTACTTAACTGACAAGGCTGAAATCTATTCAGAAACTTAGCATTTGCTAAAAATTCCAAAAGTAGTAGTTTTTGAATTTATTAAATCAATAAAAAATTATATATTATTCACAATGATTGGATCTCAATTATGAGGATGATCTGGTTTAGTGAATTCTTATGAAATTTGAAATTTAAAATATTAACGTAACCCTTTTTTTGAGCTTTGTTTGATTTATTTGGTCTATTTATAAATGAGATAAAATTACTATAAATTCTCTAAAATTCTTATTTGAGTCATGGATCAAGATTATGAAATTTAATTGGATCACTTATATTAGAAACTTTGAACTTCTAGCTCAAGACCTATTTAACTCAAATTTAAATAAATTCAAACTTAAATTTTAAAATTGTTATTCCTGATTTTATTTTGTTTTACTTTCTAGAATGTTAAAGTGACACATAGGGTGTCACAGCATTCCACAGCTTGTCGTCGCGCTCCACCACGAGACGCCGCAGCTGACTGCTGACGCACTCCACCATGGCGAGGTCGTCCTTACCGTTAGTGAGACTCGTTTACAATCTCCGCCTTGACATCGTCGGGCAGGGACACGAAACAGGTCACCGGCAGGTCATTCCGGCGGCAGAGCCACTGGAGCAGGGCCGAGAATGCCCAGTCCGCGAGCGACTTCCGGAGCCACGTGACCGCGGACTCCGTCTCTAGCGCGCGTGCCGCGTTGGCGAGGGAGCAGCACAGTTGTGGCGCCAGAGTGGCCGTGTCCAGGACATCCTCGATCGTACGACCGGCAACGCCGACCGCCGTCCGTCCTGAGGAGGTACGCCTGTAACTCGATGTCGCCGTTCTCCTGCGTGCGCGGCTCCTGCACGGCGACGTCGACGCGCGATGATGAGCTGTGCCACGGTGTACCTGTGTGAGAGGCACGAGGCCAACGGGCGTATCTCGTCGTCCACTTGCTTCATGTGCTGGTCGGACCTGGTCTCGTCCCCGTATGGCACGAAGCCACCATGCCCAACCGCCGGGCGAGGTCCTCGGCCTACCACTCGTCGTCGTCCACGAGTCGTCAACCGTTGGCATGGCTGATTTTGCTCTGACGCTGATTTGAGTGTGACTGCTAATTTTTAGCTAACTGAAAATTTAAACAATTTTTAATCATTGTTTTCAGTCATCGGATGTAAATCAACAAATTATAATTGTTATACAGATAATTCAATAAAAAAAATCAAAATACAAAGTAACAAACCATCGATTAAAAGCTTTTAATCAATTTAATGCTAGGAAATATGGATTGGAAATTTGGAATAGATGTCTTTTGGCACTTCGTTCCCTACTAATATAATACGTTGTTTCGGTTGTCAAAAACAATAAGGATGCTTGTTGCTTAATCAGATTGTTTAAGCATCTCACTCGTTTTGAAGGATGAATGAGTAAGATGTTGAATTGTGCAATTCATGGACGTGGTTGATGACAGAAACGCCTATCAGTTTTCATGAAGAATTAAAAAGTTAAATTAGGAGGACTTTTACAGTAGACCCAAATAAATGCATATCATTTGTTTTCTTCATTTGATGGTTTAGATACACCAAAATCTAAATCATGATACTTTTTTCTCCCACTTATATCATAGGTATCATGTGGATGAATTATAGGTATCATATGAGCGATATAGTAATTATATATGATATATTTGTGATCTTCATTTTTTTTAAGACAAAAGAAAATGAACGATGTTCTCATCTCATTGCAGTTAGCCTTGTATCGCTTAGGGTTCAACCAGCGGCGACGGACATAGCGCAAGAAGAGAGAGGCGCAAGGTTGGAGGTCGCCAGCGCCGTGGCGGCTGGGGAGCACGCCACGAAGAGGAGGCAGGTGGCGACGTCGCTGCCATCAAGCGTGAGGAGGGGCGGAGGGGGAGGACACATGAGGCATGACGCCGTGCGTGCAGGCGGACAGGGGGCAGAGCAGAGAAGCTTGGCGGCCAAAGAGGCTCGTGTTGTTCTTTGCCTGCGCGGTGGGGATGATCGGATGATTCTGGACAGAAACATGTCGAGTCTCGACAGTATGAGCGTGGCGGGCATTCACGTCGTATGCTTTAAGGGCGGCATGTGGGCGGTGCGCAGTGATGGTGCGTGGTCAGCACACTCGCTAGCCAAGAAGATCGTGGCTGGTTCAGCTACTACAAAATTCTCAAACTGGGATGTTGGCATAATGAAATAAAATAAATGTTTCAAGCATCAGCGTAAACAAAAAAAAAATGAATATTAATACAATAAACGTGCCATTCTTAGTTACTTGTCACGTTCATATATATGCATACTCAGTTTCACCACTCTGGTCTAAGATGAAAATGTGACCTATGCTTTATTTCTATTTCCTTAAATTACAAATTGCCCAGTCCAGCGAGAGGAATCCTGTTGCGGTAGCGGTGAGCCAAACTCCTGCAGCTATGCGTCTGTGTAGGCTAGGCCGCGTGCGTGTGCGTTAGGCTCAGGCCTCCTTACGATAGAACAGACCAAATATTCTGTTTCTTAATTAATTCATAAGTTACACAATAATTATAATTAATACCATCTTAAATTAACGGTTAGATCTAATTCACGATACCTTAATTTTACATGTATCATGGTCTATTGTAAAGGTTCTCTAAATTAGAATTTTCTTTATTTAATCAGTGGCAGGTTGCGTGTTCTTCTTCGAGAAGTTCGTTGGAGGGATATATGCACATTGTGTTAGTAAAACCGATGTTTTCGAGAGGTTCAACATGAAAATCAGCTAACCAAGCGCGAAGCTGTATACATGCAGTTCATTAGTTTATCTGTTGATGGCAAAAATTTGAGAACCTTTAGTTTGCATTTCTTGGAAACCGAAACACCATTTTTTTTTCTCTGAATTAGGAGAACGAGCTAACCGTATTAGCGTTGGTGCTGCTTGCTCGTCGGAATGGCGAAAGCAGGGAAGAACAATCGAGTAGCGCGTCCTAATCCCATCCCAGTTTCTCCCAATTTACTGAAATCAATCATTATATTTGTTTTAAACATTCAATGAACAAGATTCAGCGAGTAACATCTTTCCCTGCTTGCACCCACACAGGCAGTCTGATCTGTGATCAGTTAATACTCTGGAATCAATGGATATATCTAGGCTCTCTGGTTGTTTGAATCACCGGTGCTTCCATCGATAGCGAGATGATGGCGAGTGGATCGCGCCGGCACCATACTGCTTCTTCTGGTAATCGTTCCTTGGCACCTTGGGGTGTTTGCTGCTGGCGTTCTCCCCCCTCACAATCGTCTCCGTCATCGGTTCCGGCGGTGGCAGATCAGGCGCCGAGTAATAAGACTGTAAAGAAACGTACCCGTGTTGAATTTGTGCAACGATGAAAGGATCCTCCATGGACGATGAATACTCCCACCTCCACAGACGCCTCATGTAAGCTTGGCGTTGATACCAACTCTCAATTATGCTCGAGACCAGTTCTTTGTCCTCCGGGTGGAAGCGAAATAAAGGAGGCAACTCCCAAGGTCCCAGCAGCGGCCGCTGTCGCCAGGCTTTCACGTACATCTCCTGCTTCCAGCTGGCCACCTCATCGGAGCCTGAGGTCTGGGACTCCGGCACAAAGTCGAGGGACTCATACATAGACTTCCACAGCTCGCCGTCGCGCTTCGTCACGAAGCGCCGCAGCTGACTGCTCACGCACTCAATCCAGCTGGCAAGGTCCTTGCCGTCGGTGAGCCTCTTCAGGATTTCCACCTTCACGTCTTGGGGCAGGGACGTGAATCCGGTCAACGGCAGGTCGTTCCGGCGGCACAGCTCGAGGAGCGAGATGATGGCGATTTCCAGAGCCACGCGCCCCTAGACTTCGTCTCCAGCGCGACCACCGCATCGGTGAGGCGGCAGGAGAGGATCGGCGCCAGGGTGGCCTCGTCCAGGCTTCTGCACGGCGACGTCAGCGGTGCTCTCGCGGCCGGCGAGCTGTTTCACGGTGTATTGGCGCGAGAGGGAAAAAGCCGGCGTGGAGGAATGCAGCATGCGCCACGATCCGCAGCCGGCCGACGAGGTCCTCGGCCTCCCACTGGTCATTTGTCCACGAGACTTTGGAGCTCGACGGGCGGCATATGGTGGCTCTCTTTTTGTTTTTTGTTTTTTTTGAGAGAGATTGCATATATGATGGATTTATCTCTGACACCAATACTCTGTTTAGGTTAGGTTGATAAAAGCATGGGTGCGATTGTTTAATCATCTCGACCATTTCAAAGGCTTAATCAGCAAGGCACCGAATTTTGTTGGTGTTTGGTCAATTTGATCATCTTCGGAATCTTGGATGTGGTCGGTGACGGTGACAGAGGCGCCTAACAACTCTGGTGAACGAATCGAAAGATAATTGCTCCCTCTAATAGGAAATTATTGACGTCAGGATAAAAAAATTATTTCAAATTCAACTAACCTACCTGTCCTAATGTCAACAATTCAGATATATGGAGGGAGTATGATCCTGACTTCCTGAGCATAAGATTGTTGAAATGTCATTTATTAACTGATTCATTTTCCTTTTCTTTCTTTATTTGTCTGTAGGTTGAGTTTTGATTCATTTTTTTTACAGAGAGATAGATGCACATTCACACTAAATAGTAAGTCATAATTTTTCAGGTGCAAAGTTTTGTTGAGTACTGTACCATATGGTAACATTGTTTATGTTCTTGAGGTTCAATATAGAAACTTTAAAACCCAACGTACATTATTAGCCTTAAGAAGCAATACTAGGGGTATGAACTGTATAGAACTATAAGTAGTCTTTAACGATCCTATATAGTAGTAATACATTTCATTGTCTTCTATCTTCAACAATAAACCCAAAAGCTTGAGGCAACAGGTCATTAATTTACAATCTACAACTTTCAGCCTTGTTTCTTAGATCAGAAACCTCAATACTAACATGGATAGTTTGATCGATTCTGATATGTTGACTCAGATCTGACAAACTTGAATTTGACGTAATTAAATCTGATATTTTCATATGATAAATTATGATTTGACACATTAATAAGGCATATGGGCAACTGATTTGACAAATATTATCGACCATAATTTTCGTCAAACAAAGGTGGGCATAGGCCCCTGTGCTTAAAAAAATTGAACTCTTTTTTTTTTGAAACATACTCCTTCAATTCTCAATTATTTTTCATTAGGACATATATTATTTAGGTTAATATTGAACTAAGAAGCTTGTGCTGACGTTTAATAAAAGACGATGGAGGGCAGTAAATACACGATTGTACCTTATTTAAGAAATTAAAGTACTTTCAGAACGTTCTTGCTATTTTTCTATAATAGCTTTAATAGAGTGACTGAAAAGTCACCCATGATTGATTTATGAATATATTTGTTAGAATCATCTCAAGGGAAGTTGAAAATGAACGGAGAACCCAAATGGGGAATCTTTCGCACCAGTTCTCTGAACGTGGGACATTCTGAGGAAATTTCTCTAGACATAAGATTTGAAACAATCCATAATCTTTGTCCAACACGGCAGGACAAGAATAAAAAGTTCAAGCGCACGGCAGCATCCATCGATCTCGCGATGCCTCGCCACAACCGCGCCCTCGGCGAAGCCATCGACGCCGGCACGTGGGATGCCGAGGCACCCCTTGGCCGCATCGTCCTTGTTGCGCACGCCGCGTTCCTCGATGCAGGCTTCGTTCCCTGCGGCAAACCATCAGGGTCCCATCGGATTCCAGGCTTGACATCGTCAACGCTGTCCCTTCGTTACAGCATCCCCGAGCTCGTGTCGATGAGGAACGGGGCAGCAGTCGCCGACGCCGCCGTTCTGAGGCTCTGTGCGCATGGAAAATTCCTTATTTTTTACGGGTACCTCACCGGAGACGGTAGCCAGCCACGAATACGCTGGGCATGCATCGACGCGCTCTCCGTGGCGTCGCTCCTCACCGGCGACTTGGACGCCACGGCCCACGCGCTGGTCAACGACGCCCAAGGTGTCGAGCTTTGGAAGGCGCTGGCCGACGGCCTGTGCCGGCCCCTCTTTGCCTACATCTGCGACCGGAACAGCAAGCTGTTGCGGCTGCGATTCTTGTCGCTCCCGGCCGATCTCCAGTCAGCGATCTTGCGCAGGATATCCGCGGTGGACCTTGCCATGGTGGAGTGCACCTGCACCCAGCTTCGGGACCTCGTCGCTGGCCGCGAGCTCTGGAGAGGCAAGTACATGGTGATGCGGCGTTTCCTTGTAAGCTCCGAGCTCTCGCAGGTTGATGGCGGGAGTGGGAGCTGGAAGGAGATGTACTCGAGAGCCAGGGAGATCTGGGCCTCGAGGCGGTGGCATTGGCAGCGTCCATCGTGGTGGTTCGTTTCAAAGCCTCCTACTTTAAGGTATGATGAGTACGACTTCACAGATTTGGATGCGACGGAGCTCTTGATACGTCGCTTCCGTGAAAAGAGGAGCAACATTCAAGTCGGCAACCGTGACAGGCACCAATGGGCAATGGCGGTTCACGGCAACGGCAAGAGACGATGCAGAGATGTCGCGATTAATTCCCCATCATCTCGGCACAGATGGACGCACCGTTGATTCTTAAGTATTTCTTTTTTATCCTATTTTTTTTCTCTACTCCTTAATAATTTAGCTGATCTCGCTATTGATATTACTTTAGTTTGTTGTTGGCTTTACGGTGTTGGTTTTATATATTGGACTAGTTTGGTACGAGATCATGCGAGTCTAATTTATAAACATATGTTGTGTGGCTTCTATCTTCTACGTGCATGTCACATAAGTTTGATTCATATACGTATGTTGCATCCTATGTTGCAGCGATACATGGACAAAAGTGTCATATCAATGTCGAAAACATTAATGGATACAACCTAGATATGGCATGGATATGTCTCTACCGAGTATCTGAAATAAAAGAGAACAGAAAATCGGGTACTTCTTTGAGACATCCTGGATCAAGATGGACTACGATCCCAAAGCAATACAAGTAGCCCATGGTCCAACTATATAGTCTGTTGAACATGACCTAACAATACGTATACGATTCAACTTCACTCCTGTTAGCTATATCATTCGCCGCTGCCGCCACCAGTTGCACGCAAGAATGAATACGCTGACGGTTGCCAGTTGTGCATGACCACTTGCCGGCGAGCAGCAATGCCACATCGCCTACAGACGACAACCTCCTTCAATATTGTCACGATTGTAGGAAGCTCTCGCTTGATATTGCACCAACGGATGATGCCCTTTAATAGATTATGGCCGTCTCATCGCTAGTTGCCACAAATCCTTAGAGTGACACATCAATGCTTCAACAACATTTGAGATGTCAGATGTTCCTATAGAGATGTTGCTGCTCAATCCATCTCCGATTTTCTGACTATGATAGAAAAGTCAGCTACATATAGAGGCAATGCTAGGCTCCCCTGTTGGATTTTCTGACTATGATAGAGAAGTCAGCCATATGGAGGCAATGCTAGATGGAGATGCAATTTTAGGTTGAGTTTGAAATTTTTAGCATGATCAGAAACTTATATCTGAAGCAATTGATAGAGACGAAGACAGGAATATCCTTTCATTTTTTAGTTTAGAGAGAATGATACTTTACAACTATTAATGAAAAGAAAAGAACACTATATATTATAAGTTACATATATAGTGACATCATAGAGAAAGGAGAGGGACGGATGCGTGCTCCAATCGATTTTTTAAAGAAGATAAATAAACAATAAAACTGTAGTAATGCACGAGTTGAAAGCTCACATATATTTTTTATTTAAAAATATTTTTTTTCTAAATCTATAGTAATGCACGAGCACTTTGCTAGTCTGCCTATAATCTCATAAGTCAGCTACTAGTTGTTATTACATTGAGTCTTTTTCTTTTACTATCTTTGTGGTGTATTTTCCGAGTGCCAATGGTCTACAAAGAGTAGAGTGAAAAGAACGAACAAAGAGATCATCTTCCATATATACAATTCTTCAATTTCAAGGCCCCCATTTCTTAACATTTTGGTTGTGCCGTACGCACACACGACAAAGTAAAATGCTTCTTAGGAAGTTCCTGCGATAACTTTAATAGTGGGACTGCAATATTTTATAACATATTTACTATATTTCAGTCAACAGAAATCTTTTTTTTTAATCGACAATCAGGGGAAGGCTACGTAGTACATGTTAGGAGGGGTCTTGATATAGCGGACAGGCTAGATTTTCCGGCTCATTACACAAAATAGCATGCTAAAGGGGACCAATTAAAGGGAGGCTTCAGCGGTATGGGCAGTCCCTCCCCCCCCTCCCCCCCCCCCCCCCCACACACACACACACTCACGAAATCCCACCTCTGGCATACATATATAAATAATACATGTATAAATACTTAGTGGAACATACATAAATAATACATGTTGTAACATTGAAAAATCGAATAAGACAGCTGCAGCATTGCCATCGTCTAGTCGACCACAACCTCACAACCTGCGCTGTGGAGCTGTCGAACACGCCAACACGCTGTAATCGGAGGACATGAGAAGCAAAGGAGGCCGCTTCGTCTATACTTTTATGCTATCTGAATCAGTGCAGAACCACTACAAAGTTCAAACGCTCCCAATGCTGAAACGCTAACTAGCCAGCGAGCTCGAATTGAATATTGAGCACGAGAGGTTTTTTCATAAGTTGAGAGAAATCAGGTGGGGTTCAGTATATTTTCATTTCCAAACCTCATGTATTTAATAACCTAATTGTCATGTCGGTACTGTAAAATTGAATTTGATCTTATTGTCCACAATCCACATAATGACATAATGGTGAGAAACCATGGGTTCTAGTTTTCCTGTTGGCAGACAACGCATAAAAATGTCAAAATCAAAGTTAACATTAATTAAATATTTTACAAGTTTGTCGTCTAGACATGTTTTACATGCTATGAGTGATTTTTCTTAGTATATTTGTTAAATTTCACTCATAAAACAAAGAAATACATGAACAGGAAAGAAGATAAAGCCAAATTGCTGATTTGAAGAGTCCATGATTAATAAAATCCTCTTGGAGACGACCAAAGCAGATATATGAAAAACCCAATTTGGATCCGGATGAGAAAGTTATGAGTTATGACCTTTAGAAAATGCTTTGTCGGAGATTCTGATTTTGTAAACTGGAAGTTCTATTATTAATTGTTAAGGGATGTGAATGATGAATGAAGAATCAAAATAAGAAGTTTTTCTCACAAAGTCTCTGGAAGTTTGGATAGCCATGTGTCTCTCCTAAAAGGAATGGATTGTCCACCTAATACGCGCGGCCGTGCGTGTAGTGTCCCTCTCGCGTGAGGTTGTCCGTGTTCGTCTCCTCATCCATTGTTCGCGCCGCTCATCCACCTTGTTCAGCGCAGCATCGCCACCTGGTGCACGTGATAGCAGCAATGGGTGCCTCTGACCTCCACTGTCATGTCGCAGATGTCACGGAAACACAATCCCTCTTTCCAGGAGCTGCTTTCGCATCTAAGTTGGAGCAGGTGAAACTAAGAACTAACCGGTGGTCAAGGTCAAAAACCAAAGTATTTGGTGCCCTCCCAAGGTGGCAGCCAAGAGACAGATCGGAAAGCAGAACACCATGGTATTTGATGACTGAATCTTGCGTCCTGAAGCTATACCTTGTTGATGCTGTTTTCTTCATGGTTTTCAGTACAAATTTCATTTTCATTCAGTTTCACATCGAGCAGGCAGAAGGATAAACTTTTGAGAAGCCGAAGAATGTAAAGCACTAGCTAGCTATGATAATAGCAGAGGATGTTCAACTGCATTTTATTGTTTGAGTTTGCATTGCATAGTTTCTTCACCTGGCCAGCAGCCTTTTATATACGCATATATAAACGGTGTGCTGTCAGTGTTTGGTATTGATTTACTGATCGTACCTCGATTATTTAAACCAAAAAATATATGAGTTTCACATGCAAAATACCATGTATACTTTGCTGCTTGACCACTGGCAGCTATGTGCAAGATTTTAGGGCTCTAGAACTCGTTCAAACATGACGGTGGTATCTCTTGGGTCTCGGATTTTCAGTTTTTCTCCCCCTAACATATTAAGGTACTATGCAACCACGATTTGCATCTAAAAGCTTTAACTGATTAAAAAGGATTGACAATTTCTTGAAAAGAATATTTGCATAAACGATGTCATACGTCATATGGAGTTAGCGATTTTCATCCATAA
This sequence comes from Eleusine indica, assembly GCA_030378355.1. Taxonomy (NCBI): domain Eukaryota; kingdom Viridiplantae; phylum Streptophyta; class Magnoliopsida; order Poales; family Poaceae; genus Eleusine; species Eleusine indica. Next base: position 60,704,154 of record CM059494.1, read on the forward strand.
GCTGTTTTGTTATATATTGCCACCTACCTACTAGTTTCGGTTCCAAATCGCACATGTTTATTTGATTAAATCTATTTTCACTCATTTGGAGCACTTGATAGTGACCGTATTACAAAATTTTGCGAGTCTAATCATCAAACTCGTCAAGGACCGCCGTACACGACAGGCGTGGCCGGTCACCGTCCCTTGTGAGGATACGCGCACGCTCAAAAGGCTAACTGCTCCCAGATGTCTGCGATGGATTTATGTTTTTGTCATTAACCCTCGCCTGCAGCTGCGCCTCTAGCCGGCCATTCCTGGCCATCTCCTCGTCAACTTGCGTTGTCAGCTCCTCCACCCTCTGCTCAAGCTGCCGCACGTAGAAAAGCAGCATTTCTTCCCTCTCCTCTCTTGCAGGTGCTCTTCCACACCCACTGTCGTTGACGTGGAAGCCGCCGCATTCTAGTACGTGCATGACCATCCCTAGCTGCATCTTGAGGCTCTCCAGGATAGTCATCAGTTGCGGTATCACAACTTCCATTACTCCTATTATTCTCGCCCGTTGCCGGGTCTGGCTGCCTTCACACTCTCCACCAGTCGAATTATTGCTAGCTCTCTCGACGGGGTCATTTTTCACGAAAGGAAAACGATACCTCTGCTCGTCAGTCCCGTCGTCGGTTGGATCGAGCTGTAAGTTATCCTCGTTGAAGTTCCAGCCGCTAATCCGCCGGTTCTTTGCGACATTGGTGTGACAGCATGACGACACGCAACGTGCTGCACCCCTGGCACAGCCGCAGAGGTTAGTATCCTTATTACACCTCTCCTCTATGCCCGGGACGGCGACGAGCACGTTGCGGACAAGGTAGTCATTATTGGAACGACAGCCCTTGAAGAACGGATGCCGGAGAAGCTTCTCCGCCGATGGCCTCCGTGCCGGCTCCCGGCAGAGACAGGAAGAAACCATGTCCCTGAATGCTTTGGAGAATTTCTTCCTCCTGGAGATCATCTCGGCGTCCTCGAGGCGGACGCGGCTGGTGATTCTCATAATCATCGACTTGGATGGCGGCAGGTGAGACAGCGGAGGCCGGCCGTGGGCAAGCTCGAGGGCCGTGATCCCGAACGACCAGATGTCAGCCTTCATGCCATAGCCGACGTGCGAGTGAATGACCTCGGGAGCCATCCAGTACGGCGTCCCAGCCAAGTCGCTGAAGTAAGATGATGAGCTGATGGGTACCGGTGATGGCGCATGCATGGAGGAGGTCTCGCTCTCGTAGATGGACGCAGAGACGCCAAAGTCGGCGAGCTTGACAGAGCCGTGGGCGTCCACCAGGATGTTGCCCGCTTTGATGTCACGGTGGATGCGGCCCTGCTCGTGGAGGTAGCACAGCGCCCGCAGCGTGTCCTTGAGTACGAGGGCGATGCACGGCTCCGGGAGGCCGTCGGCGAAGCCGTGTGTTAGGATCGAGTGCAGCGAGCCGGCACCCATGAACGGCATGACCACCCAAAGGTGGCTGCCGACGGTGAAGGAGCAGTGCGCGCGGAGCACGTTGCTGTGGGAAAGCAGGGTCATGGCCTTGGCTTCCCGCCACACGTTCTCGAGGTTTGCGCGGGAACGCTCCAGGTCGATGGCCTTGATGGCCACCACGGCCGAGCCCAGCGGCAGGCACACGGCCTTGTAGACCACCGCGCTCGCGCCACTCCCGATCTTGCAAAGTAGGCGGTACGACTCGGCATTCAGCGGGTACTTGACTTCGCTGCCGCTACCCGCCATAGCTCCCCCGGCGGCCAGAGCAGGGTTGTTGACTTGTGGTAGCTTTAATTTTACACACAAAGCTCAGAATGAGAGACGGTAATATATTGCCGGAAAGCGGCCAGGATGAGGTGTCACGTATGTGCTCTCGTGAACGCTGTTTCTGGATGCTGTATGAGGTGGCGGTTTAAGGCCGGATCTGCATGTGAATAGTGGTGGAAAAAGATAAAAGCAAGGGTGTCTAAATTAAAGTAAGGTTTCTCGTGAAGCTATGTGTGGTGTCGTTTTGGATGGAGGTTTATCTCATGGCAACCCATCAATCATCAACACTTGCACAAGCCAGACCGTAGGTCTCGAGAATAGTAACTCCAGTCTTTAAAACGCATCATTAGCACAGACTGCTACAAAAACTATAGGATCTCCATTATGCGGTTGCGCCCATCTCCAACAGTTCATGCACTCAAAAAGAAATAAATTCATATGGGTCAACAGGGGAGTATATATGTATTCTGTAAATAGCACAGTTGCAATGGTATCACGTAGCTATACTGCACAGTCAAAAAGGAAAAATTCATGTCTCAACATTTATGTAATTTCCATGTTAGGCCTTGTTCGTTTAGGCTCGGAACAACATGGATTGAAGTCTAAATCACATAGATTGATTAGATGTGGTTTGAAATTTGGTGTAGCATAAAATGAGCGTTCGGTTCAGCTTAGCATGGTATGAAATCGAGTCTAAACCGACCTTTTTCATGCCTCTAACGTATGTAATAAAACTCAGCCTTCCGAGTTCGGGAATAAAACCATAATATGGATTTGTTATTTCACATGGATTAAATGACATATGTGGTTTCACGCAATTCATACCTTGTAATTAATACATGTGAATTTTATTTCACAGCAACCGAACAAGGCCTTAAAGGGAGCTCGAAAATGAATGGACAAACCAAGTCCATATGGTTGCTTGGATCAGCGGTGCTTCCATCTGTAGCGAGAAGATGGCGAGTGGATCGCGCCGGCGCCATGCCGTTTCTTCTGGTAATCATTCCGCTGCACTTTGTGGTGTTGCCTGCCCACATTCTTCCCCCTTGTAGTCTCCTCCCGCTCCGGCGGCGGCACTAGTGGATCGTCATGCACCATGTCGGGCGGATAATAAGCAAAGCCTGTGGATTGCATAGGCACAACGATGGTAGGGTCCTCTCTCCGTCTGAGCAAAGAAAGCATGAACTCCCGCAGATGCTGCAAGAAGTCAGACTCCCGTAGAAGGCGGCGCTCAGCCAACGTTAAATTTCCATCGTCATCGTAAGAATCGAAGAACCAGGCCCAAACAGAACTGGCTTCCATGTACCTCTCCTTCCAGCTTCCTAACCCCTCAGAGTCGGAGATCTGGATCTCCGGCGGCAGGCCCAGGGAGTCATACATGGCCTTCCACAGCTCGCAGTCACGCTCCGTCATGAGGCGCCGCAGCTGCCTGCTGACGCACTCCACCCGGGCGAGATCCTTGCCATCGGTGAGCCTCTTCAGTATCTCTGTCTTGGCGTCGTCGGGTAGGGACGCAAAGCTGGTCACTGGCAGGGCCGGGAGAGGGAGCACCCAATCCCCGAGCTCCAATCCATCGGCAAGGGAGCAGGAGAGCAGTGGCGCCAGGGTGGCCTCGTCCAGGACCTCCTCGTACGATAGGCAACCCCGGTCGCCATCCGTCGTGAGGAGGTAGACCTGTAACACGACGTCGCCGTTCTCCCTTGTGCACAGCTCAAGCACGGCGCCCTCACGGTGTGCGAGCTGGGCTGTGGTGTACCGGCGGGAGAGGCACGTGGACGATGGGCCTGTCTTGTCCACCTGTTTCATGTACTGGCCGGAACTGGGCTCATCTCCATATGGCATGAAGCCGGCATGGAGGAAGGCGGTGTGCGCCACGATGCTCAGCCGGCCGGTGATGTCCTCGGCCTCCCACTGGTCGTCGTCCACGAGCCCCTGGAGAGCGAATGTTGCCGTGGTGCGGACTTTTGCTGTGACGCTGATCAGATAGAAATGAAATAGATGTCCTTTCCCAGTTCGTTCCCTACTATAATATATGAGAGTTGCTAATTTCCAGCTGACTGAAAGTTTAGGCAACTTTCAATCACTACTTTGAGTCATTAGATCTAGATCCAAAAGTTTATAATTATTATATAAATAATTCTACATAAGAAAAATCAAAATTCAAAGTAACAAACTATTGATTGAAAGCTTTCAATCAACTAAAAGCTAGAAAACATGATAATATATACGTTGTTTCGGTTGTCAAAACCTAGGGTCCTTGCTTATTGTGAAGTTGTTTAATCACGTCGATAGTTTCGAGGGCTTAATCAACAAGATGTCGAATTGTTGGTCGTAATCATTCTTGTATTCATTCATGGATGTGTTTGATGACGGAGAGGACTAACAGCTTTCAGGAACGGATTAGAAAAATAATTACGATCCCAAGCACAAGATTGTTGGAAAGAATTAATAGTTTGATTTCTATCTTTTTCTTTCTTACTCGATGTGCATAGTCTTGTTTCGGAATGTTTTGCGGAGAGATGTATGCGTCGCCAGAGCAGCCTCGCCCAGGGGACTACGCGAACCCGACCACCGGCACGTCGTTTCGGCGGCACTGCTCGAGGAACAGGGTCGGGAAAACCCAGTCCGCGAGCGACTTCCAGAGTCACGCACCCGCGGACCCCGTCTCCAGCAGGCCGCCGGAGAGCAACGGCGCCAAGGTTGCCTCCTCCAGAACAGCCTCACACAACAGGCACTGCCTGCTCGCATCCCCCGTGATTAGGTACGCCTGGAACGCGACGTCACCGTTCCCCTGCGCGCGCAGCTTCAGCACGGCGGCGTCGGCGGTGCTGCCCTCGCGTTGTACCGGCGGGAGAGGGACGGCGGGGTCGACGGTCCTATCTCCTCCACTTGCCTAAGGAGCTCGTTGCCTAAGGAGGTTGCCAGAGCTCGTTTCGTCCCCGTACGGCACGGAACCGGCGTGGAGGGATGCGGCATGCGCCACGATGCCCAACCTGCCGGCGAGGTCCTCGGCGTCCCACTGGGAGTCGTCCACAACCCTACGGAGCGGGACCGGTGGCATGGTGGATTTCACTCTGAAGCTGAGTGGATGGAAATGGAATCCATGTCTTTTCCCGGTCTATTCCTAGCTAATACGCTGTTTCGGTTGTTATAAGCCATGCTTGGGGTGCGTGCTTAACCATATTGTTTAATAACCTCAATCATTTCCAAAGCTTAATGAGTAAGGTATACTGGACTGTGCTTGATCTTATTCTTAAGCTAATCATCTTCGAATAATCGGAGTCATAGATGTGGACATGTGGTCAGTCCGTGAGTCACAGAGACGCCTAACAGCTCTCAGGAACGAACAAAAAATTAGACATGATTTGCCGCGCGGATTGAACCCTGGCGTGCGCGTGCGGACGTTGTCCGCGGTGCGCTAGATACGTTGGCTGCTTCTAACTTAGACGAGCAGCTGTCTAGTGCTTCGTTTTTTTTTAAAAAAAAAGTAGAATAGGAATACACTGCTTCATTAATCAGAAAGAACAGAGAAATAATTCAAAAGTTCTCACTGAAGTAGACGAAAGAACAGGCTGATTTCGAAATCGGAGAAAAGGGGTCATTGGGAGAGCAAAGAGTACAATTGAAATCAGGATAATTGTAGCAAGATTTTTTTTACTAATTAGTACTTTTCAGAATCGCATTTTATAAATAACCTATTAGAACCTATATTTTCTCAAAACTAGACCTCTGTTGGCCATGCCAAACATCTTATGGTGACATATGAATACGATCAGACCAAGCTTAAAAAATGACATGAAGAAAAAGAGACTTTACAAATGGCAGATGTCTTACCCATAAACGGCAGGTCGTTTATAGAATCTCGAATTTATCAAACAAACAGATATAAAAACAGTTCATACAACTTACAGACACAGGTCATCTACTCTTTTTTTTAAAAAAATGAATTGCTACTCCTTTATTCTCTATCATAAGTGGACAGAGCCGCTTAAACAGCCTCGGAGCACGAGGCGCCCCCGTCGCCTCGTCAGACGACGCAGGCCCCATCGCTTGGCTCGCGCGGGGTGTTTTTTACAAAAGCTGCGTCACGAAGACGGAGGCCGGAGACGCGTTGTACGTGCCCAATGTGCATTTGGTCACACCAATCACTTTGGTTCAACCGAATACAAAGTGTCACTTTGGTTCCATATAATGCTCCCATTTTCTTCCTTCTGCATCCGTTATGGAGAACCCGACTCGAAATTGTAAACCCCCTAACTATAGGTTCCTAACTCGCCACTGAGTTCCTATATTTAATAATATGCTGAGAAGCTTCAATTTTAATACACTATTATGGGTGAGAATTCTAACAATCCAACACTACTGTGTAGTGCTGACTTCACAGTATCACATAGGATGATAACCAGAAAAGAAATCACAACGGAGTACAGAACAGATTTTTTTTTTCGTCTGATTTGAAGCTACTGTAAAATCCACGGATCAAGATCGGTCCTTTGTTTGCGTTGCTTGCATCACCGGTTCCATTTGTAGCGAGACGACGGCGAGTGGATCTCACCGGCGCCATGCCGTTTCTTGTTGTAGTTTTTCCGTTGCACTCCGCGGTGTAGCCTGCCGGCATTATTCTTTTGCCCCTTGCAACCAGCTCCCGCTCCGGCGCCACTGCTACTTCAGGCACCATGAAAGGCAGATAATCAAAGCCCGTGGATTCTATAGGCGCAGCCGTCGTGAAAACATTGGAACGATTCACCTGTTGAGTGAACAGCCAATCGCAAGCACGCTGCCGCTCCCTGGCTTCCATGTACCTCTGCTTCCAGCTGCCCAACTCTTCAAAGTCGTACCTCTGGACCTCCTGCGGCACGTCCAGGGACGCGTACATGTTCTTCCAGAGCTTGCTGTCACGCTCTGTCACGAGGCGCCGCAGCTGTCCTTGCTGTCGGTGAGCCTCTTTAGGATCTCCGACTTGGTGTCGTCGGGCAGGGACGTGAAGCCGGTCACCGGCAGGTCGTTCCGGCAGCACAGCTCGAGGAGCAGGGCCGGGACCACCCAAAGTCCACGAACGACTTCCAAAGCCACGAGCCCGAGCGGCCTCGGACTCCAGCGAACAAGCAGCACTGGCGAGGCTGCCGGAGAGGAGCGGCACTAGAGTGGCCTTTTCTAGGCCCGCCTCGCATGTTAGGCCCAGCCGATCACCGTTCCTCGTGAGGTACGCACGGAACAAGACATCTAGGAAAAAATTTCAGAAAAATGATATTTCGGAATTATTAGTGATTTTGACAAACAAAAGAAATTATTTTTTAATTTTTTTGCATGATTTGAGAAGAAATGATCTTAAATCTATAAACCATCATAGGTTACATATATAATGAAAATAGGTTTTAGTAAATAAACATAGTCAATGATAAAATTTCGGTGATAAAAATTATATCGGATCTCACCAATAAATATGATATTTCAGTGAAATTTTGTCGAATGTTTTTCCTAGCGTAAGAGTAGAGAGGATTCCTATGGTCAAGGATCCTATAATAAGATAGGTTGGGTCTATTACTGCTTACTTCGGACATCGGCTTACCCCTGCATCCACAAACGACTCCGGCCAACAGCCCTACGATATACCCGAACATGGAGAATATATTAAGTACAGATAGGGCTGTCATCACCTACCGACTACCTCTACAAATCGTAGGGCACGCGGCAAACAAAGGTCACCTCTAGCCTAGACACCACGTCTACACTATTAATTACTATCTAAGTCTCGGATTTACGCTTATAGAAGACTAAAATACTCTAACTAAATAGAGCGAGGACCTCGTAAGTAATAAAGAAAGAACTTACTTAAATAGAAAACTTAAATACCAAAGAGAAAACACAAACACTTACTTGAAAAGAAAAACATCCGTCGAGGTACAAGCATGGGAAAGATTACGGACAAGCATGACGCTTTCCCGAACTCTCCCTCACTCTTCCTATTTTCTAAGCACTTTGGCAGTGCTAAAGCCTTTGGAGTGGAGCTCTAAACTCTCTTCTTGTGTGTGTTGGAGTGGAGACACTCTCCTTGTATTGGGGCCCAAAGTCGGTAACTAAAATGGTAATTCCCGTCCTAAGTGCGGTAACCAACATTGGAAAGGCGGTGGGAGACTCCCCGAGTAGGCCTGGGTCGAGTGGGCCCTAATGATGTTCAACCGAATATCAACTAGCCCCTCTTGATCACAGCCTTGTCTGGGACACTGACTTAGGGTGTGTTTGACATAGCTCTGCTTCATGGCAAAGCAGCTCTGCTCCAAAACTCTGCTATGGAGCTAGAGCCCATTCTGAGAGTGTTTGGCTAGCCAGCTCCAAAAAAATTGGTCAAACACGTAAACAGCCTTGTATGCTTTCAGCATCTCCTCATTTTCCCGTTTCGGCTCTCTCTGTTTTCTTCTCCTCTGAACCTGAGCTCGCCTCCACTGCGTCGCCGCTTCTCCTCGTCACTCGGGCGCTCCGCTGCATCCCAAAGCAAACTCTCATCAGCCAAATGTGCCCAAGGAAGTCCTCTATCTCCTCCAAGAAACGACGCTTCGGTTCCCGACTCGTGCACCGCGGATTTGAAGTTTTTCCAATGGAACCTCCACTGGCGTGCATGCCTGCGCCGACATGAAATTCGTCCTCTCCGGTGAGCCTCATCGTCTACTTCATCCTCCTACGTGTGCGCCACTACCCTGTGCACCACCCTGACCCATTATTTGCTCCATTCATGGGGCTTAGCTAAGGTGTGGGGCCGGCTCGACGACGGTGAGGTCCTCCCTGTGAATGACAAGAGGGGAGATGGGGGAGCAGACTGGGGGCGAGGCATAACGCGACGAAGCGGGCTGGGGGTGAAGCAGAACATGGCGGAGCGGGCTGGGGGCGAGGCGGAGTGCGGTGGAGCGAGTTGGGAGTGAGGCATAGGGGCAAGGCGTGAGGTGAGGTGGCTGGCGACGGGAGGGAGAAGGGCGGAGGTGCGCGTCGTTGTGGAAAAAAGAAAAGAATGAATCTTTTTTTTGTGTGTGACGGATATCATTGCGGGTAATTATTCCAAACTCCACGTTTTTTCAATCTTCAGAGTTGATTTTGAGGTGCTCTGAAAAAATGAATTGGGACTCTCCCAACTCCTCAGAGTTGGCCTGCTATGAAATTTTTGGAGTTGGGGTGTTTGGCTAGCTGCCGGCTACTCCAAGCTAGAGTTTAGCTGTGCAGCCATGCCAAACACCCCCTTACTGTCCCTATTTGCTCCTCCACGTGTTAGGCCTTCTGGTATGTCGGTTTGCTCTGTTTGTGGGCTCGTGGATCCTTGTGTTGCGCTTTAATTGGCTGGAGGTGTGCTTTCTCCTATGATGATATAGAATTTACCTCAATTTTATGGGTAAATCACCTGCAAGTAAATATTCATCAACACTTGTGAAATTCATTAGTAATTTTATACAAACAATTGACGGTCAGATTTAGCACTTAAGGACCGTCAACAACATTGTGTACTTTTTCTCTTACCGCTTGATAATTTGGATGGATAATGGATGGAATAATAAACGTCCATTCCCAGTTTGTTCCCCACTTATACGATGTTTCAATTGTTAAAAACTAGCAAGCTTGCTTAACCAGATTATTTTGTAAAGTTTATCTTTTCAAACTTCAAAGGCTTAATCAGTATGGTGTTGAATTGTGCTTGGTCTTAATCACTTATGGATGACAAACACGTCTAGCAGCTCTCAGGAACAAATTAAAAAAATAATTTAGCATAAGACTCTTGAAAATTCATTAGTAGTTTGATTTCTATCTTTTTCTTTAATCGGTGTGCAGTTTTAGTTTTGATTCGAGAAGTTTTATGGAGCCACCGAGGGATAGATGCACATTGAAAAGTCTAGAGTACACACAAGAACAGTAGTATAGAAGGAAAAAAGGAATGATACAAATTGATGATGTATGGTTCATAAAAAATGTGTGATGTTATCTTTCTCGACAATATACACCAGAAAATAGAAGGACAACAACAATGCACATCGCGACTTTGGTCAAAACTGCAATACATTTCGTAGTATTGTAAGAATTTGTATCTTATGTGTGCAACAATGAAAAGTGTAGTTTTCAAATACTTGGATTTATAAATAGTACCACATCCAAACAAGCATGACCCGCTGGTTAGTGAAACAAAACATCGCCCACACATCAGTGATTCATCTCCTCTGCTACGTTCTCCGATGGTGTGGCATTGAGGCCTCCTCCACTCCCACTACGGCATGGCATGACTCTGAGGGCATGACTGTTAGGGTGGGTCACCACCTATGTTCAATCTTTGCTTGTTTGGTTGACAGGCAACCATAACGTAATCACGCTCAAGTGCAGCAAGATTTCCTTCATAAGCAGGCTCAATGGAAATAAAAAAAATGACCTTCACTGTTAGTGCGGAGCCAGGATTCAACCATGAAAGGGGTTATAAAAAGTAACTTTATGATAAGGGGGGTCATCCCCACACCCCTCACCCCCTAGTTGCAGATCCAAGCAGAAGCGATGCGCCATCATGCCCATGTGCTAGTTCAATGCATCGTAGAAACAGATTGCCTAACTCTTGTAGCCACAAAGCATGTAGAGATGGAGCGATCAACTCCCAATTTTCTTGTATCATGGTGTTGTTTCACTATGCCCTTTTGTATCACCATTCGCGTGTAAGGCATCTGTTGGGCCTCAACCAGGTGTTGGTCCCATTGTATTTTATTTTTTTCCTCCATTTATTTAATATCTGAACAGTGCCTTTATTATCTCCGCCTAACAGCAGCATTCCCCACCCGCCCCATTCACATCGCTACGCCAATAGTTTTCTTCCTTCATAAGGCTCCTCTATCATGTCCAAGAAGTTGATCTTTTGCCTAGCGGCATCGTTCCCCAACAATCCAATCTAAATCGCCAATACTCATCTTTCTTTCTAAGTCTCCTCTATCATGTCCAAGATACTTGATCTTTTGTGTCCTCAAGGCGCACCAACCTCAAACCAACATGGTCGACATACCATGTTTAAGGAAGCAGTGAGCTGAAATTGCGCATCTTGAAACGAAGCCTCAAACACCATGGTCAACCGGCTTTTCTCAGTGCGATCATACTTGCTAGGAGGTAATACGATTATAAAACGTTTCTTAGATCTGAAATTTGTCTCTCAAATATTGAACCTTTTGATTGAGAACGCCTTTTCATTTGGAGATTTTTTATATTAAATTATTTTCAATTATGTGTTGTTCTCTATTTGGTTTGACCAAACTTTATTTGTTCTTTCTTTGTATCAAATATTTGTTCTTTCTTTGTATCAAATCAAACTTTCTTTTTAATATTAAGTTGATATGACATTTTTCATTTGTTTCTTGTTCTTATGATTTCATAGGTGAAAAAATGGAAAAGGGATGAAAATGGAAGAAGTGGGAGATGATCAAATAGAATCAATTGGAACGATCCAAGCACCAAAAAAGGAAAGACGGTTTCTATATGCTACTCTCAGGATGCTATCATTGGATGAAGGTGTGTTCTTCAATTAGCCACAAATGGTATTAGGACGCTATCATTAGTTCTATATTGATCTTAGATAATTAATAAAAACTTTCAAATGAAATAGTAATGGAAATCAAATTAATTATTAAAAATAACACTATTTGTGGTAAGAACTTTATTGTAATGTTTTATTTTATAAAAAATAACATTTAAATGTTATCAAGCAATTCCTAATAATTAAAATGTGGTCATTGTAAGACGGAATATTTATCTTCAATCATTAATTGGCATGAATCAAAGTGCAATACACAAATTCATAAATGTATCCAACCGTGCACGTGATTAATGATCATGCAGTAGAACAATATCTTACAAGTATGGTATTAATTAAGAGATATGCATGACAAAAATATGCAGTTGAATAATAATTAATCAAAAGAACAAAATCTTATAGATATGATATTAAGGAAGAGATATTCATGACAAAAACATGTTCTTAAATATTAGTGGTTCTTTTTTTCTAGATGGATAGAGTTGAATCGATAGATTAGAATAGGGAAAAAGGGATGATCATGTGTGCTATAAGAGAAAAAAACAAAAAGTGCCCATTGCTTTTATATAATATTTGGTGAAAAATTCATTTTAATGTTAAACTTTTCTTATACAATATTTGAATGTTAATTAGCAATTCAGACGGACAAAACAGTATGTGGTTCATTTAGTTTAGAATATTGCTCGCAGAAATTTGTATGAATACTAGCAATTCTGGAAAAGAAAGCATGGTGTTGTCCTTTTAGATTTTGATATTCCTCAAACCAAGATGGATACTATATTGGATACTACATTAAAATGAGTGAATTATGTATTAATCATGTAGCAATCTGATAAGATTGTTTTATTTATTATACAACTCAAAAATTGCATCTATTGCTAGAATAAATTAATGGGACAATATCCTTGAAATAGAAAATCATTAATGAAAAAATATACATGGATATACTTCGCTCCCTATAAATAGCCCTCAATACTTCAACATAATATAATCTTTCCAACCATTAGCGATGGATCCTCCTCATAGGCTCCCCACTAACAATGTTCAGTATGGCATAAACGACTCTTGCATTTCTCCTTTGCACGAAGCACTATTAGGCACAACAGCAGTGCCAACACTTTCCAACAGCATGCCTCATGTATATGCTCCACAAGAACCCAATATTTTTTCCCAAAGTAGTTACAATTCCTCACCAGTGCCACAACTTCAGCCAGATCTTACTTCTGCACTACCAGCCACCACTTTTGGATCATTAGGAATCACAAAAAATCCTGCTAATAATGGAGATAGTGTGCTATCACAGTATGACTTTCTAGCCACCCCTGTGGGTGACTACCTAAACTTACCCCAGCGGGAGAAAATCTTAAACATGGAGCCCCCATCAGTCACATCGTTGCTTCAAGGGGATCCAACTTCCATTCTTCATGCTCATTTTACCATTAATGGGGTGCTAGATCCAGGTCCGGCCTTTGAGCACACTACATTGCATGTTTCCAAGGTTGGTTGTGTTACTTGGATCCTCTTTCTTTTTTAACCTAAAACACAACACTCACACATCGAATTAAATGCAGGAGAAGGAATTTGTTGGATCACCAACCAATATTGATATTTATGGAACAAAACCATATAGAGAACAAACACATTTGGGTCAGATCCCGGTGTCCTCTTATGTCCATGAGGAGAAATTTGTACCTATTGGTATTCCAGTTGGTACATCTAATAATATTGTCCAACCTACTGTTAGCTCTACTGCTAAAGTTGAACAACACCACCATCATTTGTACAAATGCAGGTTTTGTTCGTCAACATTCAAATCACCACAAGCATATGGAGGTCACATGAGCTACCATAGCAAACAAATAAAGAAGAACTAAATTTCCAATTTTAGCTATCTCTTTGATTGAATCAACCGGAAGGCCATGCCAAGTTGTTTATTTTACATGAAAGAGATGATGTTAATGTTAGCATGGAATAATTGTCTTATTAGAAGTATATCATCATCAAGAGTCATTGTACTAGCCTTTGTTTCCCATGTTTTCTTAAGAAATTTGTTGGTTGGATTGTAATGCATGTTTTAAAAACTATTTTGTTTTGCCATTGATGAATAATATAATTCAACATAAATAAATATCCAAATTTATTAAAAGAGAAAGAATGTCCAGAGGCACAACTTATCTCATTCAACTTGTTAACAAGAATAGATGCAGAAAAAGAAAAAAAATAACTTATTGCTTCATACTAAATTTACTCCAAATAAACAAAAGATTTATGTTGCATGTCAAGAAATCTTTTATGTTCAGAATATAATATATGTGTTACAACTTTCTATATAATTTGTTCCACAAATAAAATTTATTTGTTCCAACTATGTCAAAAATATTTTACATGAATACAATTTATTTGTTCTGTCTTTTCAAATTGTTAAATTGTTTCATGAATATAATTGATTTCTTCCATCATCCTAAATATTTGTTCAACAAATATAACTAATTTATTATATTTCCTAAATAACAAGTTCCCTAAATACTACCCATCTCTTTGTTCTTCCAGAATATCTTGTTCGAAATACATGCAATTTGTCCTAGTTGTTAAATAACTTGTTCCATGAATACAATAGATTTGTGCCATATTGTTGATTTATTTGTTCTGTAAATATATTTTGTTACAACTTTCATAATAATTTGAATAATGAATGAAGAACGAAAGTGAATTTTAAAAGTGAATTAAAATTTCAGAAAACAATGACTATAAATAGTATGTATAAAAAAGGAAAGAAATAAAAAAGATGGACAAACATTAATAGCAGGCTAAACAAGGATGTATTTACATCTTACAACATCCTAGTGATTTCCTCGTCACTTGTGCTAATATGGATTCTGATGAAATATTAATAAATAGGCTGAAACATCACTTAAATGGGGCCTCGAGAACCTAGAATCTAAGTATTCTCTTCCATTCCATCCTTTCTTCCTCAGCTAGCCAAATGAAGATCTTTATTTTTTAGATGCACTTCTTATCTTATCTCCATCAATATCAAGTTTCTGGCCCGTGAAAAGGACCTGTATATGTATAGTGTGATTGTAGTGAATTGGCCAAGTTTCTCAAGAACCCACTTAATGATATGCTAATGTTCACTAAAGCTTACTATTTTCATTTATCTGCCTAACATGTTCCATTCTTGAGCTCCTATCTGGTCCAATATCTTCTAAAGGTCAGCTTTATGTTTCTGCCCTTTGGTATCTTGGCTAGTGCCTCCCCTAGTTGATGATACACTCTATACAATCTTTCACACATCATATTTTTTTGGGAGGCAGTCCCCTATCTATACATGTTGGGGAAACATTGCTTTATTTTAGTTTCCCACAATTTATTGTTAACTCTTGAAAATAAACTCATTGGCTTCATGTAAGGCTTTTGAGAATTGCGGCCCTTGTCAGATTTACTATAGAAGAGGCCATTGCTTTGTATGTCTAGTGGTGCCTACACATAATAAAAAAGGATCAAAGCAAGAAAAAAATTATTTTTATTCTTTGATTTGATAGCACGGTAGTAGAATCCATGGAACAATGTTTGTGTTGCTTGGATCACCGGCGCTCGGAGATCTGAACATCAGTTGATAGGTATAGGGAGTGATACATGACCTTCCACTGTTCATTGGCTTCCACCATGAGGTCTTGCTGCTCACTTAGTGAGCTGTTATGTCTATTTCTATTCCTCAAGTTTGAACACATTTGCTAATGGTTCAAGTCATATGCAAATTAATAATAAACTAAGACCCTAATCGTACTAGTGATCATCTTATGGTGCAACACACCAAACCAATTAACTAGATATCAAGACAAGATACTAACTACTATACAACTTCCACATGATTGGAGAAAGGTAAAGAGAGGCTCAATAGAAGGCCCTGATTTTTAACCTGAAAATGATGCCTTCTCCTAGTGCTTGTTGGAACACGCCATCAGAGAATATGATCCTCACGTCGCTCAATGGTGATATCCTTATCCATGAGCATGCTTCACTCTCCAAGTGAGATCAAGGATGAATCACCAGTGCCCCCCATGGCAATGTTCTTCCCCAAGGATACGCTCCACCATCTGATTTGGTGCACTTGTGCGCACTAACCCCTTTGAACTAAGGACTCCAAACCATGTATAAATTTGTGTAGGCTCACATAACTTCCATGGAAAGTTCAACACTATTGCTGAAGCAGTCTAGGTCTTACCGTGGACTAAGAGTAATATCATAAGATCACTCATCTTAAGCCACAATAGCCTAGATTTGGATGGATGCTCTCTCTGGATTTTTCTATCTCTAAAAAAGGCCTAGGCTCACAAAGCCAAAGAATGGCTATATGTAGGTCATCACCTCAATTTTATATGTTGCATGAAGTTTCCTCTGAAATCTTACATTTATCCCACCATCTGATCACACTTCTGATCTGGTCTAGAAATTATTTGATATTTATGAAATTATTCAGGAAGTTGGATCAAATTAGTATTTTGTGAAACAAATCAGTTGTATTTATGGAACAAGATGTTGAGGAAGAAGAACCAAAAATCAATTGTATTTTAGGGAACAAGTTATTTAGGTGCTAGAATAAATTAGTTGTATTTGTGGAAAACAATATGGATGGTTGATCAAATTGGTTGTATTCATGGAACAAAATATTTAGAAATTTGGAACACATAAATTATTTTCATGTAATAAATAAATTATATTTATGTAACAAATAAATCATTTATTATTTTAGAAAAATTATATAGGAAGCACTAAGTTACTCTCTTGCTTTTTGTCCATATTATTTTTAGTTAAAGTTGAATCAAATACGTTGTGTTTATTAAGATTTTTTTCTTTTATTGAAATTGAATATTTTGTTACATTGATTTAAAAATTATTCATGAGTGGTAGAACAAAATAGTTATCCGAACATGCATAATGATCATACACTTATAAGAAGACAATTATGGCATGGTAACATTAACTTTATCTCTTTCATGTTTATAACCATCTTGGCATAGCCTTCCATTGATTGAATCAAAAGGATCAACATAACTTGAAATCTATTTCCTCTTCATTTGTTTGTTATGGTGGTTCATGTGACCGCCATATGGTTTTGGCGATTTGAATGTTCAAAAACAAAGCCAACATTAGTACAAACGATGGTGGTGTAATTCAACTTCAGCAATAGAGCTCATAGTAGGTTGGAAAATATCATCAGATGTGTGAGATGAAATAGTGATAGGTATAGCTTCCTCCTTTTGGACATCGGAGAACACTGGGATTTGACCAAAATGTGTTTGTGCTCCATATGGTATTTTGACTTAAGTATCAATATTTGATGTTGACCTAGCAATTTCCTCTTGCTGCTTTAAAGTGTAAGTGACTTTGGTGTTTTAGATTAAGAGTAAGGAGCAAAGTGACTGAATCAACAATAGAAACATGCAATATATGGTGCTCAAAGATCGAACCCAGATCCAACACCTCATTGATTCTAAAATGGGCATGAAGAATAGCGCTTGGATCCCCATGGAGCAACATTGTGATTGATGGGGCATTTTTAGATTTGCTCCCGATTAGGTAAGCTTAAGTAGTCATCCACACGGGCAGTTGGAACTCAAGCTGCGATAGCATACTATAATGTGCATTATTAGCATTACTCTGTGAGTCCTAATGATGTAAAAATTTTATCAGAGGGTTCTGGTTGAAGTTGTTATGGAGGTGCAGCTTCAATGTTAGTTTAGAATTTTGGTGAGGAATTGTAACTTGTTTGGGTCATATATATAGGGTTCTTGTGGAGCATATACAGAGTAGGCATATACAGAGGTAAACTGATGTATCTCGGGACCTCACACTTGCAACAAGGCAAAGGACCCACCTACTAGTGTCCCATACAAAAGGCGGCAACATTTTGCACATGTGAGGTCCTTTGGCGGAACTAGAGCCCCCCCCCCTCACACTGTGGTTCCACGTGTCACCTGTTATCGCCTTTCTAAGGATGGTTGTGCCCGTTTCATGGAAGTTACTAACTCAGAGATTGCCTTAAGTAGGTTATATAATAAGGCAAGTGCCTCCACTACAACACAAACAAGAAGAAGATTATTTGAGATCCACTCCAAGGCGAGCTCTGCCTCTATAGTGCTTAGAAAATAAGAAGAGAGTGATGAGTAATTCGACAAAATGTCGGGCTTGTCACCAATCTTCCCCACACTTCTACCTTGACAAATGCTTTCCTATTTAAGTAAGAGTTTATGATTCCTCTATGGTATTTAAGTGTCCTTTTTAAGTATGTTCTTTTACTCTATTTAGTTAGAGTATCTTAGCCTTTTATAAGCATGGATCTGAGACTTTGAGAGTAATTGATAGCCTAGACATGGTGTATAGGGCTAGAGGTTACCTTTGTTTGTCGCTTGCACCATGGGTTGTAGAAGTAGTCGGTAGGTGGTGAAAGCCCTGTCCATCCATGGTAACCCTTCATGTTTTGGTAGATCATAGAGTTGTTGACCGGAGTTGCTTGTGGATGCAGGGGTAAGCTGGTGCCCGAAGTCAATAATTGCATACTGAACATATCTTATCATAGGGTCCTCAACCTTAGGAATCCTCTCAGCTCTTTTGCCTACCCTATTCTCTTGTTGTCCTTAGACGATATAGTTTAGAATATTAGTACATGCACGTTCCCTATGATTCAATACCTTGGAATACTCCTAGGTGACATGCTACATCGACATCCTTATGCTTGCAGATTTATCTACGATCATAAGAAATAACAATAGTGCCCATTAGTGCTTTGTGCAAAGGAGAAATACAAGAGTTGGTTATGCCATACTAGACATCCCTGGTGGGGTACCTGTAAGGACGATCCATCACTAGTGGTTGGAAAGATTATAATATGTTTGAAGCCTTGGGATGATCTTGTAGTAGAAGTATAGAGGGCTATTTAGAGTGAAAAGTACATCCATGCATATTTTTCTTTAATCATTTTACATTCAAAATATATTCTCATATTTGTTTAGCTTTAATAAATAATCTAATAAGATTTCTATAAAAATAATAAATAAATCCAAATGTTGCTTGTGCTTATTTAGCGATACATGGTCGAATTTCTAAACCTTCACCCAAGTGTCAAAGGGCATGCATCAATATATTCATTGAACCTTTCCCATGATTCACCAAGGGGTTCATCCACATTTTGAGTAAATCCAGAAATCTGACGCTCATTCTTTAAGTTTTTCCTTGTGGATAATATTTGGTTAGAAATGCAGTTGTAAAGGTGTTCCAATTTACCTTATTAGTAGTTTATAATGTATATGGAACCAATTCTTGGGATTTCCAAGTAGAGAAAGTGGAAACAATCAAAGCCTAACTTCGTCACTAGTAATATCTTCAATCTTCAAAGTGTTGCAAATCACCAACAAGTGTTGAATGTGAAATTTGGATCTTCTAATCCAATGAAAGGGCGTTGTTTCATAGCATAGATGTATGAAGGGTAAATCTCAAAGTGTTCTACTTTAGGATCTTTATAATCACATTAGGATATTGCCTTGGCTTCAAACTATCATTCATTGCCGCCATGTTGGCACTTTTATTGCTGCTTTTTAGTGAACTATCTGGACCTGCAATGATCTGTGTTGTAACGATCGGTAGTTGATTTGATTTCACTTCTTTCTTCTTTCTTCCTTCTTCTTTCAACAATTTCTATTGATCATCTAGATAATCATGAGGTTTATTTGATAAGGGCCCGTCCATTACCCATAACTTTAATATAAACAAGATATGTGCAAAGAAATAGTTTAAAAAGGGTAGAGCTAACTAATAATCTATGTAATCACTCAAAATGATTTGTTAGTCCTCGACAAAGGCATGAGAAAAACTTGTTGGCATGATCTAGTGCTTCAATTTGTAACCGCAAGGACACTGGGCAACTGAAACATTTTCCTAGGAGTGTTGCAAGGTTTATTATCGAATCCACAAGGACTAACAAGTTCTATGAATGAGAATAGTCAAAAATAGTAAAGTTTTACCCTTAGATATGGTGAAGGGGAGTTTATGATGGTTGGATGGTGATGGATGGGCGAGTGTCAATTGGCGGTGATGGTATGGCAATCAGCGGTGAAGCAAACAACCTATAATAGAGACAATGTCAACACAAACTGAGATGATAAACAAAGCATGAGTTAGCCTGTTATCAACTAGTGGTATTGGTTAGTTAGATATGTGTAGCTAGTTAGATGAGTTCTAACTATGTCTTTAAACAGGGCCTTCCAATATGGTGGATACTTCGCAATCCCTTCGCTCAGAGTCTCACTGTCACCAAACCCAATCTTAATCATACAACAAGGGTACCTACGACATGGCCAAGTGTGTTCCCTCTATTTGCAGGGATTGCCAAGCAAGATTAACCACCACGATCACATCAAGCTCTATGGCTATACACACTTGACAATATCCCTATTGTGAACAATGCATAGTATTATTCATAGATGTAGATAGAAGGAACCTTCATATTGATAGAGACAATTGTCGCTAGATTAGACACTCATAACCATAAACTCAATGTAAGATATACAAGATACATGACTACATTAGAGGCCTACCTTGGCAGCAAGTACATGTCCTAATGGCCTTGAACAAACCTAACTAGACAAGTTATGAGGCAAAGTCTCAGTGGCCCTAAACTCGGTTGTCTATTCCTATCTATATCTCCCCTCGCACGCTAGAGGCCTTGACTATATATATGGGTACATGGAAGAATCAAGTCAGTTCATTGACGAAGTCGGTGTAGCGTTGATCTATAGAAGATTAGCAACGATCGCCACCTTCTGATTTCAAGTCCAATCTCTTTTATGTCGGTTCCTGTCTTCTAGAATATTTTGTGATTTCCATGTGGCCCTCTTGCTCAGAATTTCCTTCGAATACTTGGTCACAGAGTCCTTTTGGGTTTACTGCCTAGATTAGTCACTTTTGGTAATTAATAACTAACTTTTTAGAACCTTCTAATGATAGCTTAATCAATTCTTGGTCAAAGTCAATGCATCACTGATTGGCACATGATAACTGATTGGCAAGTGTTGAGTATTTTAATGACAACATAATAAATCCGTAAGCATTTGTATACTAAAGTAGCTTTCACCCAAGAGTATTCCAAGGTATTGAATCCACAGGGAACATGTGTGCCTAATCTTTTGTTTTAGTTCGTCCGTGGACACCAAGATAATGTGGCGTTGGATAGAGAGGATTCCTAATGGGTATAAGGTCCTAATCAAGATAAGTGTACTAATAGGATGCTTGCATTGGGCACGGGGGTTACCCCTACATCCACGAGTGACTCCTGCCAAGAGCCTACTACATAGCCAAACATGGAGGAGCTCAAAAACAGATAGGATTGTCACCACCTACTGCCTACCTCTGCATTCCATGGACTACGTGATTAACATAGGTAACCTATGGCTTAGACATTATGTCTACGTTTTCAACTACTCCCTTAATCTTCAATTGTGATGAGCCAATACTAAGATCTCTAACTAAATAAATCATTGAGTAAGCAAAGCAAATAAGTATAATACTTACTTAAAAAGGAAACTTAAAGACCACGAAAGTAATCACAAAGACTTACTAAATATGACAAGCATCTATTGAGGTACAAGCGTGGAGAAGAGGTGGACAGGCCCAGTCCACCTCTAAAACTTCACCTCACTCTCTCCCTATTGTCTAACCACTTGGGCAGCACTATGCCTAATGGAAATGAAGCTCTAAATTCTAATCTCGAAGTGTGTGGAGAGTGGGGCCTCTCCTCTTCATTTTTAAGGCCTAAAGGCGGTTCTTGAGGCAGCAACTGCTGCCCTAACCAGCCCAACCAAACTTAGAAAGGTGGTAACGGGTAACATGTAGAAGCAGGGGATGAGAGGCCCCACTTTATGTTCGGCTGAACAGGGATGTTCGGTTGAAAAAAAGTCAGTGACTTTTGTACCCTCACTTCTTTAGAGAATTGATAGGTGGGTCCTTTCGTTGGTTACATGCGTTAGGTCCCGTGGAACGTCAGTTTATGTTGTTTATGAGCCCGTAGATCCTTGTGTGTAAATCACCTACAAGCAAATATTCACCAACACTTATAGAGTTTGTTAGTAATAAACTCCTACCACTAGGTCGGTTGCTTACTTTTATTGTTTTATGCAGGTATTTGACAATTGGGTTTGGTACTTAGTGGCCGTCAATAGTGAATTTTTTTTCTCTTGTTCATCTTTTAGCTCTTTTTTTCCCTTGAGTCTTGGTTATTAGATATTTTTTGGTGCGTGTAACTGAGACTGCAAGCGTACAGATGGACACAGTAAAGCTTTTCCCTTAGAAGAGTATTCCAAGGTTTATCGAATCCAAGAACCGGTAAGCAAACCATAAGTAATCTATTATTAAGTGTGGCAAACTAATCCTAGCATTAATCACAATTGCATATGAATGTGAACAAGAGAGAATTGAGAAGACTTGTTGTTGTGCCGATCGGCACGGGAGCCATGCCAATCGGCACAGAGAGCGAAACATCGACAAAGAGAGTTGAATTCCAAAGCCAATAACCAAAGCTAATGAGTCTTAGCCAGATATGAATGAAGCACGCACCAATAGCACAAGTTGTAGTTCATAGAAAAAACCAATCCAATCTATAGTTCAATGAACTAAATCAATCTGTTATCCCCTTTAATCTTGCACCTATGCACCTAAGCTGTTTGTTGTGACCCTGTCATGGTTGCGGTTAATAAGGCAAAGAAAGAGGCACTATGTCAAGCATCTATTAGTATTGCATCACTATTAAGTTTTGCTCTGATCCTTTTCAATGATGGCTAATAGCGCTAATACCTAAACAATACCGACAAGATAAACAACACAACTACTCATTTATCCTGTTGTTGTGCCGATCGACACGAGGGTAGTGCCAATTGGCACAAAAATCTAAGTGGACTTTTAGCAAGTAGAAAGACATAAGAGGGAGACAAGATCAAAAGCAATCATGAACACGAGATAGATTGACCGATATAACGCATAAAACATCACCTTCACCACTTACCGCGACGATGATGACATCCGGCTTTTGAACCTTAGTCTAATTGAATTCATAGACTAACTAGAGCCTAATTAGAGCTTCACCACATGGATCAACTAATCTTAGAACCCTAACTAGCTCCTCCAACTAGCCAACTAGAATAAATGTAGACAACTAAGCTACATGGTGAAACTTGCGGCGTAACGCCGCAAGTTTTGACTCTCAACTCGAAATACTTTGATATATTGACAATTAGTATAGAGTGGGGGCATCCCTTGTGACATATATATAGTTGGGAGGCGTCCTCCACTCTGAAGGTGTCCTCCGCTGACCTATACCAAAGATCTATCAAAAGAAAACAAATCTAGGTCAGTTACAACTCGGACTAAACTTTTCTTTTCTACAGCTCTATCTTCCAAAATTCATATCTCCCTCTTCCGTACGTCAAACAAGGCAAACTTAGACTCTATCTTGTAGCGCTCAATAAGATCTACAACTTTGGTATTCAACCAAAGATGAGGAAACTTCGGCTTCATATATAACTAGCAAAAGTCCCGTGCGTTGCTACGGGCTCTACGATGTCATTGCCACTGCCGCTCCTAGCCACGAGTTTCTTGCTGATGACAATGACCAGGTGCCACATGGCAGCCATGCGCTTTCCACCGACAACAATGACAAGAGCAGACATCTTCTAAACCCACATACCACAACTTTCTCAACCTATGCCAAGCTCCCTGTGATGACATGTGACATGTTTCGCTGCTACATGCTTCAGTTCTTTTAATGCAGCGGCCACAACGAAAGTTAGGGTAACCGGACCTTTAGGCTTCAGCACACTGGTTTGTGGCCATAGTCACACTCACGTAGTTTCTTAGAATCCGAAAGTTAGGGTAACCGGACCTTTAGGCTTCAGCACACTGGTTTGTGGCCATAGTCACACTCACGTAGTTTCTTAGAATCTTGGGGAGAACCAAATAGAAAGTCAATGTCCCATGAACCCTAGTATAGCCATGAATGCACAGATGCATGAACCAAAAGCGATGAACGCATGAACCCTATAGCCCTGAACTTAGGAACACTTGAATGCACTACTACACGTCTAACAATGGAGTCTAAATGACTCAAGGAGAAAAGCACCACACATCGGCAATCAGTGATGCAGTCTCTAACTCTTGATGGCATGCTTCTCTTGGTGGTGTGGATTCAGATAAAGCAGTGTGAAACATGCATGATCTATGCTACACATGCCAAAAAAGTGGTTATGTTCCTTAAACATGTCTTGGAACATTAAACATGTGCCTTCAGACAAAGCAACCTGAAATATGCATGGTCTATCATATCTAACGTGACCACATGATGATGTGAGCATGAGGTTAATTCATGCAAGTAAAGCTTAAATGAAAGCATGATCTATGGGCCGTATGCGTGGTGCACTTCGTGCTCAATCCATGGTGTCGTGTTCCACCATTCAGTAAGCAAACCGTGAGATTATGCCAGTGTTCCATTGATTGCAAATCACAATGCCATTAATGAAAATAAAATAAGAAGTCTGGTCAGAGATTAATCAGTATGAGCTGAGAGTTTCGTCTTATACATCTGCTCCCTGATGATTAGATGGAACATGAGACCAATTGATGCATAGGAGGCAGCAACAAAGTTTCCCATGATGAACTCTGTCATAGATTAATCAGCGTGAGGTGCAAGTTTCACCGTACGTCTTCTCCGTGATCAAAGAGAACAGGAAGCCAACTGTCGATCTGTAGAGGCAGTAACAAAGTCCTCGTGACTGTCTGATACCCATCCAGCTCCATCACGGAGGCCACGACCACACACGTAGCACAATCTCCTTTGTTCTCGTATTTTGTGACTGAGGTTGCGACGTCGAGGACGCTGGCTCAAGTAGTCTTTTTTTCCCCCTCATCAATGCGCTTGATTCCCAGAAGAATGATGAAGCGAGTTGTTTGCCTCCAGCTCGCAACTTGGCTTTTTTAAGGCAACAGTGATTTGGGTTGTTTCCCATTCTCTCCCACGTACAGCCCAACTTCCTTATCTTCTTTGGATCAACCAAACACAACAGTAGTTCGGCCCAAGAACCGGCCATGTTGGCCTGAGCAATTGCCACAGTCTAAGAGTCGTCTTCTTCCTCTCATTGTGTCTCCTGTCCGCCATGGACTCATGCTCAAGCTCTGATTGAGCATGTTCAAAGTGCCCCTAAGCTTATAAATAGGTAAAACGGAGTCTTTTCAGCCTCCTCTATTGTTTCCCTTTATAAAAAGTTGAAACCGACATCGCTAATAGATGTTGCTTTGAAACCAGGTGGACGTACAAAGATAGACTCCAGGAGATTTTTTATGGATCAGATAACTTTTTCTTCCCAGCACAGTTCCGTTATGAATTCTTACAACAAAATGCTCGGACTCTAAACAATTTTAACTGAGCCTTGGACTCCAAACAATCGGAACAACAAGTACGTCAGATAAAAGGGGCAGGGGGCAGAAAAAACTCGGTGGAGGAGACGACCGCACTGGAATTAAGTATGACAGACTCCAAACCACGTACGATCGAATGGAAAAAAGGGACAGGGGGCAGAAAAAACTCGGTGGAAGAAACGACCGCACTAGAATTAATAGTAGTAGAGAAAACGCGTTGTAAGAAAATCTGTCCCGAATAGGACTCCTCTACACAGTACTCATTGCGGGCACCATCTCTCATACCTCCAAAATTCAAATATAATTATCTATATATATTCCGGAAAGATCTCGACAAGATCTATAACTTTGGTATTTGATGGTTGTTCATTTGAGGTCGTCTTGAACTCCAAATCCTCGTCGCAAGATGTTGTTGTTCTGAACTCCGTGAAAATCTCAGATTTCGGGAATATTTTAGGTCAGACTTCTGGAAGACTTAGGAACCAACCAATTGAGTTTGGGCCTTCCGTGATGGGCTTCATGGACGTCCAGAGAGTGCTTGAGGTTTCACGGGCTAAGGTTTTAGCCCATTATTGAAGAATACTTCAACCTACTTGCATTATATGTCGTATTTCACCTAAAAGACACAAAAACAAAAAAAATGACACGCGAAGACACTAAAGAAGCAAAACATCATGATTAGTGGTAATAATGAACATAATATGGTAAATAATCATCAATATATTAAGAGAATTTGGCACTAAAAAGTGTTCATAATGAGTGCCAACAATATTGCCAATTTTCCAAAAATTCACATGTTTCTACAATTCATAACTAAAGACAACACTAGGCAAATATATGCACAACTATGCAAGGTTAATCATATAATGTGAGCACTAATGTTTTAAGATGGTTTGTGTTAGCACTATGGAATGGTACATTAAGCTATACAGATAGGCACTATGACAATCCACGCATACGGTGTTGTTTTGAGTATGGTTGACGCTGTGTGCGATAATGTGATTATTCAGGAATTGTGGCTAGCGGAGCAGGGTGTTCGTGCAGGTGGAGGCGGTGTAGGTCTCTAGTGGTCGTCTGACTATCAGGTTTAAGCCTAATTATTCATAAATCGATCCTAATCAAGGAGACCTTATACACATACTTCCTAAATTGGATGAACACTCTAGTCCTAGGGCCAAGTAAATTATTAGGATACATATTACGAGAGGTCCCATGCTGCCTGCTGCCTCTAATAACACGTTTTGATCATTAATTGGTTAGTTATTGTCGGGTAGAAAAAATAATTCCTCTTACATTACCCCCCCCCCCCAACCCTACCCCACCCCCGCGGTGCTACTAACCAGCCTTTTCTGACCATGGCACCACCATGGACTATATTGTAGCTTCGCCTATGGTGCCGGTAGTACGGACCTATGACATGACTTGGCCCTATTCGTGGCCTATATTTTACATATAGTGCTCAAAGTTTTTCCTACATATACAACATCATAATTTTTTGCTTGTTTCTTCTGTATACCATCATCATTAGCATTAACAACCATATAATGGCCCTAGTCTTCATGGATAGTGTCCATGCATTGCTACAGGCTTGAAAAAAAAAAAAGAAAAGAAAACATGTTTCTGAAGCACTGAGGTGTTAATTCATGGATTTGTTACGATCAATGATGAGATGACTGGAGTTAGGCAAACAGCATCATCTGGTGGTGTAGTGTCAAGCGAGAGCGTCCTACAGTCGCAACGATGTCGAAGGTGGTTGTCGTCAGTAGGCGACATGGCATCACCGCTCGCTGCAAGCAGCCATGGAGAACGAGCAGCTATTGGCGTACTCATTCCTGCATGCAGTTGGCGGTGTAGCGGAGATTATATGGCTATCGGGAGTGGAATTGAATTATATGTACTGCTAGGTCAAATGCAACATACTACATAGTTGGGCCGTGGGTTCTTTGTGTTGCTTTTGGACTATATTCAGTCTTGACCTAGGATGTCTCGAATAAGTACCCAATTTTTTGTTTTGTGATTTATTTAAAATATTTGACATATAGGCATTTGTGTCATATCTACATTATATCCGTGTGCCTCATGTTTTTGATATGGATACGACACATTGTTCTTGTATTACTGCAACATAGGACGCAACATATGTATATGAATCGGCCTTGCATTACATGCGATAAGTTAGACATGACACAACATACGTATATAAATTAGACTTCCATGGCCTCGCAACAAACTACTTTAATATGTAAAATCAACACCAAAGCCAACATCAATGACGATCTCACCTAAATTATTAAAGAGTAGAGATTCTCATATTCAATTAGTAAAAGATAGAGCCCTCAATCCAAACCTGATAAGTCGAAGCTCTGTTATGTTTGTCCGTCTTGTTCTCTGAAATTCCTCCACTATCTTTTTTCTTTGTATCTTTAGACCGTTCTCTCTCTTCCCTGTTCAGTGTTCATCCTTGTCGTGCTGTCTAGTCTATTCCCCTGCCATGACAGCGATTGGACATAGATCAAGGTATGGCCATGGTGGAATTCCAAACTGAGATTAGAGTTTGGATCCTTAGGTGGATTCTTCTATGCGGTGTCACATACTCTTCACCACCAATTGAGTCTACAAATAGCTTCCATGGAGAACAACAACAGCGACATTTCTAGATCTTACAAGAAACAACGCTTCGCCACCAATTGAGTCTAGAGCCCCCCAGCTCCCTTCTCTTCCACCTAGACGCCTTCCTATGGGTGCTCACGAGGGCGAGGGAGAGGAAATCAGATGTGGACGGCATGATGAAAGGACATGAGAGGATGGTAGTGGTGGCGACTGCGGCTCGATTTGGATGGCGTCAGGTCGATCCGTGGATGATGACAGTGAGCGACTTGCAATGGTACATGATTAACGAAGGAGCAAGAGATGGTGGGAGAGGAAGGGGGCGCTTGGGCTGTAGGCTCCTGGAGTTCAGAATGGATGCGCCATGGTGCTAGGCCCACATGTCGGCGCCATTGGGAGGTGGGTGACAAGCGACCGCCAGTCACCATGAACTCCTATGTTTATGGTAGTAAATATAAGGCCAGTCTTAATGTATCCTTTCATTGTACTCTTTCCAATACAGAGTTTTAGGTAAGTGAGTCATTATCCTTTTATTAGAATGAAAAGGCTCTCATATAAGATGAAAGTCTCTCTTCTCTTTCTTCATAATTAACTTGCCATGTCAGCAAAATTGCATATGTGACATGATATTTAATGCTTATGAAAGGGTGCATTGAGACTGCCTAAAGATATTTTATGAAGGTTCAGCATGGATACAAGAGAGATAAACTATAAATATGTAGTCTGCTTTTAATTAGGATTAGCAACATGGAGAACGGGGAGGATGAATTGGTGACTAACAAATTAAAATATTGTATTCTGAAACCAATTCCAACACTCATTCATCAACATTAACGACCATAACCTAAGTAACTAGGGAGCCAATATCCTACACATCCTATTGTTCATGACACAATGAATGTGTTACGATCATACTAGCATATACAATTTTCCCGAGTTATCGAAAGGATGGTGCCTTTTAATAGTCCTTGTCGGATCACTCCTGTCGGAATTGTGATCCCTCGAGTCTCTCGATGAAAATGTCCTCATCCATGAGCACCACTCACTCTTGCAGTGAGATGACGGTCTTGTGGACACATGGGTGCTCAATTATGATGCCCCCTTTTGATGCGAGGAAGGGGGGCTGAAAGTATAAACATGTGAAGGCCTCCTCAACACCAACATCTAACCGGTCTATGTTTTACTATAGACCAAGAGTAATAGCACAAAGTCACCCTCTATGACCACACTAGCCTAGAGGTGAGTCGATGATAAGGGCTAAAGCTACTCCCTCTAGCACTAGAAGATATTTCAAATCTTACATAAGTGCTCCCTTTTCTTCCTCTCGACTCCCTCTGTTTTTTCTCAACTCTAAAAAGTGCAAGAGAGCTTCCTAAAAGATGATCCATGGCTATATATGGGCTACAAACGTACTTCCTCCGGTTTTCTTTTGCTGCCATCAGCTAGTGCAAATTTGCACTGGACAATATCTCTAAAAGAGAATCCGGGGTAATACAAGATTTTGCCATAATGCTAGGAATT
Organism: Eleusine indica; assembly: GCA_030378355.1. Taxonomy (NCBI): domain Eukaryota; kingdom Viridiplantae; phylum Streptophyta; class Magnoliopsida; order Poales; family Poaceae; genus Eleusine; species Eleusine indica. The sequence continues at coordinate 60,733,049 of CM059494.1, forward strand.
AAACTACTTCCGTTATTAAGATATTATTGCGATGATTTCAATAGAGGCCTACGAAATGAGTACTTTTGTATCTTTATCAACACCATTACATAATAATTGTACTAAACATTTAGCACTCGTCGTTGGGCTGATTCTCCACTACAATGTTTCCATAGGTAGGCCCAAATTTTGTTTTAGAGCCTAGATTGATATCATTTTATTTTTCTATAGGTTGTTTCCTCCTGATTTTATATAGACTGGACATTATTTTCTGTTTGGCTCAAATCGTACTTCCATTAAATTTGTTCATTATCATAACAGACAACATTTCACATGGCCCTAAGCTTTAAATAGGCCGAAAGAATCCAAGGGTCAAAAGGGCCTCCTACCTATTGGGTCGAATGTACGAGGGCCGTTATAGGCCGTACGTTGGAATGGGTCAAACTGAATCGGATTGTGGCTCAAAAAGGTTGGATTGTGTATACGGTTCGTTTAGGAAAAAGGGTTCAGCCCGTGGATTCTATCCATCCCTAACACTAGGAGGGCCATCTGGGGCCGTGTGGCTGTCGGCTGTCGCACGCGGCACGCCGCCACTCAGAGGCAGGGCGACAGGGCGAGGCAGCGGCGCCCTGTTCTCCATCGTTGGCTGTGGCAGCGCCCCGTTCTCCGGCAGCGGCGGCAAGGTACCCCATTATCCGGTGTCGATGTCGAGGCACACTTCTCTGGGGTCGGCTGACGGCGGCGAGGCGCCCCATTCTCCGGCGGTGAGTCGCACTTCTTTGGGCTTTTGGGGTCCGCGGCGCGGCGCCCTTCTCCGGGGTCGACGGCGCTGCGCGGTTCTCCGGTATCGGCGGAGCAATTCTCTGGGTACAGCAGCTACTCCCACAAGGCACCATCGATAGGAGCTGCGATCGACATGAGCTACTCCCGCAAGCTCCTCTCGGACACCGGCAGCATTCAGTTCTTGGTACGACTGCACGTGGGTGTGATGTTTCTTCTATTTTTGTTGCTATTCTTTTTAGCAACTTGATAGAGATTATCAAGCCTGTGTCTGCATTTGTTCTATGGGCTACCTACTCCTGGCTACGCAAATTGAAGTGCCGTTGGATTAAGGAAAAAAGATGGTTCGGTTTATGCCAATAGCTAATTTGTACTTCTGGCTTTCTGGTTTGGAAATCTTTTCACCGTTTGCCATGATTTGTAGTGCTAACATTACTGTTTTTCGTTGAAAAAACAGAGACTAATACTCGAGAAGGGAGGACACTAGGACAGGACGAGAAAAATGAAGTAGAGGGGAACAAGAACGGGAAGTGTTTCTAGTCAAAATTCAGAGCTACTATTTGTGTTTCCCTAATAAAAAAGGGTGTTTGCCTTGTTTAGCACCTGTATGCATGACTATATCCCTTATCTGTATTGATGTTTGCCTTGTTTTTATGGGAGTAATGCATTGTTTAGAATGTAACTAGTTGGTTGCAGGAGCTTCATTTAGGTCTCATTTGGAATATTGATACGATAATACACATTCCCTGCAAATAGTTAAATAAGCAGAGCATAACTAGCTGATATGATAATTGTTTCAAGAGAAATGTCCAGCAATCCTATATTTTTCAGAAGTATAGATAAAGAAGCAAGGATATGATATGTTCATTTGCTGTATACATGGCTGGATACATGACTGAAAATTTTGTGAATGTTAGATTTGTTGGATACATGGCTGCAAAACACTTTGCTTATATTCTACTATTTTCTGCTTGTTCATACACAGGAAACTGGAGAGGGTATCTTCAGTATCTGAGGTCGTTGATCATCATGAGGTAATAGATCAGTCTAACCGCGCATCAAAAAAAAGAGCTAAGGTTTGGGAATATGTTGAAACATAATCGGTTGATGGCAAGGTAAAGACAACCTGCAGATTATGTAAGCTCCATTTGTCTAATGAGCGTGGCCAAGGTACTAGTCACCTAAACAGGCATATTGGGTTTCACTGTCTAGAGATTCCTTAAGAGGACAGGAACAGGTTCTTGAAAACCTTGAAGTAGTCTGCTTATGAAGATCACACCATTTTTTATCCTGAAGTTTGCCGCATCTTAATTCCCAATTTTTTTATAAGTGCAGAAATTGCATTTAGAAAAACTGATGACCCCTATTGGAAAAGGATGATGAGTTACTGTCATCCATCTCTAAAAACAGTGGATCGACAAAGCGTGCGCTCTGATGTTCCTTCAGTATGCGAGGATGAGAGACACCAATTGCTTAACAGTGGATCGACATTGCAGGTCTGGATTCCCATGTTAGTTTGATAGCTGACCTTTAGACTTCAAATGAGAACTTAGGGTATTTATGTGTTATAACACACTTCATTCATTAGGCTTTCTTGCATTCAAGCAACTTCATGTAACACGCCAAGTAAATAAAAGGGCTCCTTAATTCGTTTTGAGCCTAAATACTGGACTAATTAGGCTTTAATTCTGGCCTTAATTGAATCAATTTCATAGAAAGAAGGTGAACACCCTGAAAAAAAGAAAGAAAGAAATCTTTCCTTGGACCCTATCGTCTCTACAGCTGCACCTACTGAAATTTTCATCTATCATTTATCGTGGTTAGGAAGCCACCCTGTAGTCTTGGCGTTCCTCCGGATCCATGCTTGGGAAGAAAAAAAAACTACAGGGTGGCTCTACGTGGTTGGGAATTGATAGCAATTTACGCATAGAAAAAAACTTAGGCTTTCATCCAGATCTTTGCTTGGGAAGAAAAAAAACTGCTGCAATTGCTATCAATTCCTTGCTTCCTCCCTGGCTCTAAGTGGTTGTAGATGGTTGCTTGCTAACAAGGCATAGAAAAACAGTTGGGACTAGAAAGGACGTGATTTGATCCAGGTAAGAATGGATCCACATGGTTGTAGATCGTTGCTTGCTAACAAGGCATAGGAAAAGAGTTGGGACTAGAAAGGACGTGATTTGATCCAGGTAAGAACACACGGTTCATCTCTAGAGGCAGGTCTACGTTTAATATTTGGATTAGTTCTAGCCATTAGCGTATTAATCTCTATCAACCTGTCATTGCGATATGTCTTCTTAGCAGTCTGCGTAGCATTGGTTCTATCTAGTCTTCGAGACCCTTTAGGGTTCAAATATAGAGAATTTGTTTATCTTTCTAACGAGTATTTAAACATAATTTTTGGTTCAGTATAGTAGGACTTACACTTCTCTGAATATGACTATCGAAATTTCAGTTTTTGTCAGACGTAGTTCTGTCAGTATATGTTGCGTGGCTGTTTAAGGCATCCTAGAAGTCGAATTTGTATCTTGTGTTGTTGAAGCTATTGTAGTAAATTTTATCACCTTTCTATGGAGTATTTTGTCGCTATTTTCGGAGTAGTATTTAGTGAGATACGAATTTTTTAATTTGACTGTCCTGTAGTATAAGGACAGAATATAGTGTTGTATTTTGGACTGTTTTATATCGAGTAGATGTTAACATTAAATTTTGGGTTGAATACCAAAGTTTTAGATTGGTTTTTGTAGATGCTCTTAGTCTTATCATTTATCCTTTTTCTTATATAAAAATAGTTACGAAAATGTAAATCTCATTGTCCTGTGTAGACGGTTTTGGCGTTATGGGACTGTATTGGGAATTATCTTTGCGAGTGGCTGTAGGAGCGCTTTACTCGTTGTTTGAATTATTTGTATGCTTGTTTTTGTGCTAAGAATTACTTATATGATCAGGTGGTGCCCCGTCCGATCGTGCTTAGCTCCCTTTTATTGATTGATGAAGGCAAGTAAAGATAGTGGTGTGCCCCCTTGTTTGAATTGTTCACACTAGCCAGCTACTAAATTTGAATTGTTCACACTAGCCAGATAATATGCTAAATAGATGTTTATCTCTATGTCTTGAAGTATCTATGATCATATTATAAATTAAATGTATTTCAAGTGAAGTATATGATGAAGTGCATATATGATAATCTTGCATTATTGCACTTCCTATTGGATATATAAGAAGACATTATAGCCTGATATTGGTGCGGTACATACTGGTACAGTAACACACATTGAAATGAGCAATGTGGTTGTAGCCCTCCATTTCTTTTTTTGGGATGTGAGGGTAGAAGACAAGTCATGCATTGCATTATTTGCATTTTGCATGAAAGTTTCATATTATGGAGTTATTAATGTTTATTTCACCAATTAGAGTTATATTTTAGCTAATATTTATTATGGTGCTATCATTTAAATTATTGTTTAACTAAACCATGGTTCAAACATCAGTGTTAAAGTTGTTTACTTGTTGAGTTTTTTTTTCCATAAACCTCATGTGCTTTCAATTTTCTTCCTTAGGTGTTTGAGTTTGGAGGAGACAAACGTGGGATAGGCAATAGCAGCACACACGTTCCCTTTCAACTTGTTTCTAGTTGTTATCTTACAGTTATAATAAAAAACTTATGTCCTCTTAGTTTGAGTCTACTATTTGAGTGGTGATGCAGTGTTTAAACTTAATAATTTTATGACTAATATTGCTGGAATTATAGATACTAGTGTGATGCTCTTAGTGTTTAATTATCTATTTATCATTATGATTTGAAGTTTCTTCAAACTCTGTTGTTAATCATTATCTTGCTCTTTGCTTTATCGATGTCTTCTAGTGTGATCATGACTATTGAGGTCACCTCAAAGGTATGAATGTTTTGATAATGAATGACCAGCATGAAATATGACTAATGTCTACATGAGTGTTATACGTGTTGGAAACTTTTCTACTTAATGATGATTGTTGATGGTTGCCTTGGCGGTTGATGACAATGACCAGAAGCGTGGATGCTGGATGAGTTTGATAGAGTCGAAGGGTTGATGGAGATGGATCAAGGCTAAGAACAAGCTAGGAGCAAGTGTTTGGAACACTTGTCTAGTTGTTAGGACTTGTGTCCATAGGAAAAACCGGAGTATCAAGGGGGTCTAGATCATGTCTCTTAGGTCACTAATCGGTGATGTGCATAGATGCTCGGTGAAATCACAAGACATTAGGAGACAACGGAGAAGCCAAGGAGTTGTTAGAAAAAGCCGGGAAACAAAGTCAAGCGAGGACGAGGAGTTTTAGCTTATGAAGAAAAAGACCGGACAGAGGGGTCGTGGAGACCGGACTGTACGGTCACTAGAGATAGACTCAGATCAGAGAAGACTTCTTGTGAGAAATCTCTTAGCGCGAAGACGCATAGAGACCGGACGGTCCAGTCTACAGACCGGACAGCCCGTCTGTATAGATGGGAATAGGACAGAGAGGAAGCAGTTTTTCAACGGCTCTAGAATGAACAGGAATTGTAGAGACCGGACGGTCCAGTTTGTACAGGAAGCAACAGAGGACAGAGAGCAACGGCTCTGGAGGAGTCGTCCGGTGGAGACCAGACTGCCTGGTCTAGACAGAAACCGGACTATCTGGTTTGTACGTCTAGAAGGTTTTTTTATAGAGCAACGACAAGTTTGAGGTTGAAAACTTATATAAATTCATTGTTGGGGTCTTGGAGACCTTTTTTGGCCTACAAGATAGCTGGGAGCATGGGAAAAGAGATGAGCACTAGGGGAAGATTTTGGATATCTTGAGAGTGCTAAAGAGAGTAACTTGAGCATCTATTCACATCTAGGGTTAGGGTGTCCTTGAGAGTTTGATCTAGGTTGTTACTCTTGGTCTATGGTGAGACCTAGACCGGTTAGTTGTCGGTGATCGAGCCTATCGTGATTGGTTGTGAAGGTTGTCACATGTTTATACACGGTTTGAGCACGCCATTGAAAGAAGCATCGATAGTGAGCGTCCGTGTCGGCTCAGGGAATCCGGCAAGTTCTCGAGGGAGGTGAGCTTGTGCCTTGGTGGCAGCGGTGATGTAACCATGTCTTCACTCCGGGAGTGATTGCGGGCTCGTATACGAGAACTCCACTTGGTGGCAGGAGGGACCGGCACTCCGGCGGGAGTGATCCAACAAGGAGTAGGAGAAGGTGCTATCCTTTCAAGACCTCGGGAAAAAATCATGAGTCATCCCTTATTCTTACTCCTTAATATGATGTTTTACCTTTCACATTTACGTGCTACTCATGCTTGTGTGCTTATCTTGCTCTGGTTGATGATCTTGTAGCATTGTTTGAGTAGGCTTCTTTGCTAGCTTGTTGTATGCTTCCACGTGTCTTTGATTACTAGCTTGTATAGAAGTTGTATTGTCTTGTGTGATCCACTAATATGCTTAGGATGTTGCTCCTTTCATAAGTTGATTATCTTGTTAGTATGATCACCACTAGAATTGTTATAGGAGTTGTTTGAGTGATTGGTTTTAAGAATTGGTGAATTTAGTACATCTAGTGAGTTCCCGATTGGTCGTGGCCGTGGGGAGGAAGAACCTCCTCCTAAACCTGAACCAATTGGGGATATGGTAGCAATTTAGCGGAGATGCGAGCAATGTGGGCTAAGATGAATGCTATTTGTCAAGCTCAGGTTGGGGCTGCTGCTGCTCCTATGGGTGGTAATGTGGATAGAGGAGAAGGTATAGTACAGACAATAGTGGTTCCTAATCGTCCTATGGACTTGAGGGAATGATATGGTATGTCTTTGGAGAAGTTTGGTGGTACTAGTGCTCCCATTGATGCTACTAATTGGCTTTCTGCAACAACAGATAAGCTTGAGGCATTTTCAGATTCCACCGGTAGACTGGGATCGTTATGCTACTTAGTTATTAAAGGATGAGGCACTAGTATGGTGGCGAAATATGTTGTCATCTCGCTCAACTGCTTATTGTCCTTTCTCTTAGGGGGGGAGTTTGTCAGCCAATTTGAGAGTAGATTTTATCCGGTTGCTTTTATGGATAAGATGAAAACCCAGCTAGTGAAGTGTCATCAAGGCAAGAAGACAATAGCTGAATATGAGATCGCATTTAACCAAATTATGCGCTTTGTACCTTATGTGGCACAAAATGAGTATGAGAAGGCAAAGATTTTTAGACAGGCCTTGAAGGCTTCTATCCATCGAGTCCTTGATGCTTTTGTTTTAGAGGACTTTCACACTATTGTTGAGCGTGCTTTGGGAGTTGAGGTGAAGGATGACTACATAGATGAGTTGAGAGGAGGAAATCACTCTCATGGATAGAAAGATCAAAAGGGTCAGACTAGAGGCCCTGCTCAGAAGAAGGACAAGAATCAGCGTCACCATCCTCATGGGCGTAATTCTTCTCGACGTCATAGCAGTACCTGCTTGTTCCTCCGGTACAGTAGTATTCATCGTAGCAGTTCTTACCGCCGTCTATGGTGACTTCAGTACCTAGTTCTTCACACTTACCTGCTCCTAGTGCTGCGTATTGGCTCTAACTAGGTCCTACTCCGTCTTTTCCCTTGACTTTTACACCGACCGGACCTTCTACTTCGACGTTGTCACAGGTACCATATCTATCGATTCATTTGATGCATTTGTACTATTTGATTTTGGTGCTAGCTTCTCGTTTGTCTCAAAGGCTTTTGCATTGTGGGTTGTACGGGTATCTCTGTGCAGCAGATTGGGCGGTCTATTATTGCCAGTTCTACTAAGGGTCCTATCTCTAGTACTCTTGTATGTCCCAGTTGTGTGGTTCACTTAGCGGATGAGAATTTTGTGGCTAATCTTGTGGTTATTCCATTGGATGTATTTGATGCTATTCTTAGGATGGATTAGCTATCTCAACATGAAGCTATCATCTCTTGTTTCTGGAAGACAATATCCTTACATGCATCTTCTGTTAAAGAGGTGATTTTTGTTGGGAGTCATATGAAGTACTCTCTTTCCTTATTGAACTATTTATTTCCTGACCGTTGGACAAGAAAAATCTAGAATTTTGTTTTCTATGGTCGAAGATGCTAGGCTGTTTTATGAGTGGATGATATTCGAGTTGTTTGCAATTACCCTGATGTTTTTCTAATTGAGCTTCCAGATATTCCGCCTGCCTGGGATGCTGTTTTTGAAATCAAGATGATTGCTGGTACACAACCTATCTATAAGAGTCCGTATTGGATGGCCCCAAAGCAGCAAGTGGAGTTGAAAAGGCAGTTTGATGATCTTCTTGTTAAGTGTTTCATTAGATCAAGCCAGTCATCTTGGGCTTTTCCTATGTTATTTGTGGAATAGAAGGATGGTAGTAAGAGGCTGTGTGTGGACTATCGTGCTCTTAATTAGGTAACCAAAAATAATAAATATTTGTTGCCTCGTATTGATGTGCTCTTTAAGCAGTTGAGAGCTGCCAAGGTATTCTCTAAGATTGATTTAAACTCTACATATCATTAATTGAGAATATGAAAGGAGGATATTCAAAAGACTACTACTAGATATGGGCACTATGAGTACATTGTTATGCCTTTTAGACTAACAAATGCCCTTGCTGCCTTTATGGAAGTGATGACTTTGTTGTTGTTTTTCTTGATGATATTTTGATATACTCCAACTCTAAGGAATAGCATGAACGGCATCTAAGTCTTGTTCTTTAGGCTCTTCGGAAGAATCAATTTTATGCTAAGCGAAAGAAGTGTGCCTTCTGGGTATTTGAGTGGCTTTCCTTGGTCATATTATTAATCAGCATGGCAATTAAGTTGACCTCAAGAACATTGCTTTAGTGGTTGAATGGAAGAGGCCTACGAATGTTACTGAAATTTGTAGTTTCTTAGGGCTTGTTGGTTATTATCGTCATTTTGTGTAGAGTTTTTCTACAATTGCAAAGCCTATGACCAAACTTATAGAAAAGGGTGTTACATTTGAATGGATTGATGCCTGTGAAGTCAGTTTTCAGACTCCGAAGAATAAATTGGTGAATGCTCCTATTTTAGCCTTGTGTGAGAGCGGCATGCATTTCACTATGTATATAGATGTTTCTCGTATTGGACTTGGTTGTGTTTTGATGCAAGAGGGCAAGGTGATTGCCCATGGCTCTATGCAGTTATAATAAAGAACTTATGGCCTCTTAGTTTGGCTCTATTGTTTGAGTGGTGAAGTAGTGTTTAAACTTAATAATGTTATGATTCATGCTGCTAGAATTATAGATGCTAGAGTGATGCTCTTAGTGTTTAATTATCTATTTATCATTATGATTTGAAGCCTCCACAAACTTTGTTGTTAATCGTTAATCTTGCTATTTGCTTTATCAACGTCTTGTTCATTGTTGTAGTAGAGTAGGTGTGGTAATACTCTTGAGTGATTTCTAGGGTGTTACAACTCATATGTCGTGCAGGATGGCATCACCATCACCTCTTGTTTGATGAAGTGGGGTCTAGTTGGCAAGATATTTACTCTCACATTGGACAATCAACTATCAATGATAGAGCTGTAAATTGAAGGAAAGCGTATGTTTTCGCGTATGTTTTCTCCAGAAGATGATGAGGAATTATAGTGTTCTATTCTTTATTATGCAGGCCAACCAATTGAAGGAAAGCGTATATTTGATTCAAAAGATGATGAGGAATTATATTGTTCTATTCTTCGTTGTGCAGGCCAACCAATTGAAGGAAAGCATATATTTGATCTAGAAGATGATGAGGAATATGATTGGAATGACTATAACTGAGGAGGTAACATTAGTTTTCTTGTGTCTCGACAAGCTCTGAAGTATGAACCTTGCAAACTTAAATGAAATCAATAGCTTTAGTCAATTGGTATTTTAAGTATGCATGCTCTAATGTCACTGACTCAACTGGTATTTTCGATCCACTTTATTTTTTAGTTCCTCTAATGTCTGCAATGTTAAACTTGTTTCATGGTTTGATCATAAGTCATCAGATTTAGTCCTTTATTTTGCATGAAGCAGGTCTGGAGTACACAAAGTGGTCAATTATCTGCTGAAAAGGAAGTCTGCATAGGTGGTGGACGATCGTTGCATGAACTTATCTAGTGAATATTCACTTGACAATGCATTTATAACTAAATTATTGGTGACATTGTACTCTTAATGTTTATATGATTATTGGCCATGGTTATTTATGTTGTATTATCATGGTTTGGAATGTGTTTCCTAATTTTCATATTTTTAATTTCAATGTTATTTTTGAAATTAGTTTTTTCATCCTATACTTTATTTCTTAGCATTAATGTTGGAATGTCTTTGCTAGAAATTTTTGAAACGGGCTGAATTTCTACTGTTTTATGACCTTATAATGGAAGCGTTGGGAGTCCAATAGTGTAATAGCCCACACATCGAAAATGTAGTTTGATAATAGGGCCGGCCTGAATCCTAGAAATGGGCTAGGATACAATTAGATTCAATCTGTAAAAAGGCTAGGCTAGATAGGGTTTTGCAGGCCAGAAATAATTTGGATTAGGATAGGGCCCATTATCGAATCAATAGGGTTGAGTTAGGGTTAGAATTGGACCTTGGCCCATTGTCAGGTCTTGAATCATGCTTTCAAAAAAAATGCAAGATCGTGATGGCAAAATGATCCTATAAAAGGAAAATACAAGTTTACCATATATTTCTATATTAAAGTAATCTTACTAGAAATTATCATAACAGACAACATTTCTCTTTTTTTCAGGTTACTTCATATTTTTCACATCTGGTGTAATAATTAGTTTTCTATATGGGATAATTACTGAAGGTATGTGTCGGTGTATTAGGAACGGGGTCCCCAACACCACCTATTAATACACAAGTAATGCACAGAAGATCCCAAAGGATTCCAAAACAAAGGGAAAAAGACAAAAGCTTGCATGACATTCACTACTCTCACCCTTCTCTCTCTCCTCAAAGATGGCTTACGGGAGAAGGGTGGGGTGAAGCCCCAAAAGTCAAGGGAGCATGGATCATTGGGGGGGCTCCCATTTCCTCTCCTTTTACTTGAGCGTGGGACAAGGAAACGGCTCAAGACCTAACGCATGGCAACGGGACAGGGCAGCGCACAATAAAAGGTGGAATCCAAGGCAGGAAAGGGGGGGGGGGCTGGAGCAGCAAGGGGCTTCTTCTTTCTCCTTCAAACTCTCCATAGCTCTGGAGCTTGAGCTCTTGTACTGAGATATACACACCTCATAAATAATACAGACAAGCAGTACGTAGGTCCATTAGCCTCCAGACGGCTCGAACCTGAGTAAAAATCCTCGCGTGTTTTATTCGCCTTTATTTCGGTATTTATTTGGAGATTACGGCGCGTTTTATCCCCAAGCCGAACCATCAAGGGGCGGTTTGACTAACCCCCCATATGTACATGTTCATACATCGACATTTGGCGCGCCAGGTAGGGGGCGAACCTACGACATTCTGCTTACAAAGCAGAACGTGTGGGTCCCCTCTGCCGCGGGTGCGAGGCCACCTCGCGTGACAACCCGGACATGGGAACAGGCCGCGGCTTCCGAGTCGACGTGGCCCGAGTCACAGCGACCCATGTCTCCAGCATCGCTGCCCCGGGGGCTGCCACATCCTAGGCAGGCGACCAAGACAACCCGACACCAATCAATGGCAACACCCGGTGCTCCGCGCCGGCCATGAAGATGCCGCCCGACGGCGATGTTGCAGTGTTGCGATGCTCAGGAGCTCCGCGGTAGCGATGCCCCACCGTTGAGTCGGGGCACCAATGAGGGCAGCAGCCCATGACAACGCTGAAGCCCCCATATGAGAGACACGTGCAGCGACCGGGAGCCGCGTCCTTGCTCGCAACTCCGACTCGGCCTCGTCGCATGCCCCCTCCCCCGCCCCCCGCCCCCCCCCCCCCCAGACAGTCCTACGGACCTATGAGCTCGATGCGCCGCTAAGCCGGGGAGGTCTCGACTCCACGCCTTCGACACGCGACCACCCGGGAGGGCATCCGAGTTCTATGGCCTCGACACGACATGACCTAGGACGGCCTCTGGGTCCACATCCTCGATGCGCGACCACTCGACGCGGCTCCTAGGTCTGCTACCATGACGCATGACAAACTGGGATGGTGTCCAGGTCCCGTCTGTCGATGCACCGTCCGGATGGGCCACCTTCAGGTCCTCCTTCCTCGGCACGCGGAAGCCCGGGTCAGCTTCTGGGTCTCGCACCTCGACGCGGAATGACCTCTAGATCCTAGTGACCTGGGCGCGACTCTATCGACCAAGACAGTCGACCCGAAGTACTTCGACAACCTCCGGATCCATGCCACCGACTCGCAACCACCTGGGACAACACTCGGGTCCCCTAACCTGACTCATACCACTCGGGAGAGCGCCTGAGTCGTTTACTCCGACACGCGGCAAGCAGGAGCAGCGTCTGGGTTCGCGCCTCTGACTCCTCCAAACCGGCCAAGTTGCAACACGACTCGGGGGCACTTCCTAGCTCGCGGCTCCACCTTCGGGTCCCCGGAGGCGCCGAGCGGAAACCCCTTGCCGCGTCTCAGGTCGCGGCCCGGCCCGGATGAGAGGATCGGGCGTCTCCGATGACTCCGTCAGCAACGACCCGAAACCACGTACGACTTTATCGGCAGCAACCTAGAACGGCCTCCGGGTCCCCGACCACCAAGCACCTACCAGTAGACGTGACAGAGCGGTCGCGTAGTGGCCCGCTGCTGAGCCAAAGGCTCGCATGGCTACCCTGGGTCCAGTCCTGGTGGCCCGCTACCAAGCTGAAGGCTCGCGTGGCCCTGCGGCAAACTCGAGCAACTCGGAGTCGTGCGACTCCTTCCTGCTGTGCCGCCAACTCGGACGGACGCCCGAGTCACCTCCTAGTTGCGCTAGCCGCGATGCTCAGTCCGTCCTCCTCTCTGACACGCCGCCAGCTCAGGACGTCTTTCAGGTCCCGCGTCTTGGTGCACAATGACTCGGGCCAGCACCCGGGTCCACGGCCCTGACATGCAGGCAGTCGGGAAGGCCTCCGAGTCCACGCTATCGGCACGTAGCAGCCCGGGTCTATGACACCAATGTACGGCTGCTCGGAGAGCCCTGCGTGTCTGCGTTTTTTGCACGTAGTGGCTCGCTGCAAGTCAACAAAATAGCGGGGCCGTGACTCGAGGGCTCGTCTGTTCCACCAACGGAACGGACGCAAGCATACCTCCAGCTCACATGACCAGTCGCAGTCGTGCCTAGCCACACGCTTGGCTTCCTAGCAACGTGAGCACGAGGGCTGGGGACATCCTGGGAAGGTGATCAAGCCGCTTGTACACGTCAAGGCTAAGTCTTTTTCTTTTCAATTAATTACACTAATCATTTTTCTCTTCAAGCCTTTTCCTTTAATACTTGGCTCGGGCTCCAGGACGCTCAGATCATCTCGCCAAGACCAACTTGGAACAATGTGCCTCCCTTACTCTGGATATGCACCACGTGTTTGTTGCCAAGACATGGAGCGTGCGTCTTCGCAGCTCTGGCTCGGACCTAGGGGCCTGTTCCACGACACGAATGCGTCCCTCCGTGTCTACAGCTCGGAGAACTGAGTTTGTTTCCACAATATGGAGCACGGGCTTCTAGCTCGACGACAAAGACCGACTGTAATGCACAGTTGCACCTAAGTCGACCGTCCTGTTATGGTCGCACCTAAGCCTATCGTCCTGCTATGATCGCATCTAAATCGACCGTTCCGCTATGGTCGCACCAAAGCCGACTGTCACGCACAGTCGCACCTAAGCCGACCATCCCGCTATGGTCGTGTAAGCTTCATGACCATTGATGGGATCCCCAAGGTATTAGTGTTTTGGTGATAGATGATAACTATGAAATTGTGAGCTAATATCTACACGAGTGTTGTCTATGCAGGAATCATCTCTAAACTCTACTTCCAATCATATGGATGATGGTTGCCTTGGCGATTGATGACAATGACCGCAAGCATGGAGGCTTGTGAGCTTGATGGAGTCCAAGGGTCCATTAAGATGGATCAAAGCTGAGGACAAACTATGGAGCAAGTGTTTGGAACACTTGTCTAGTTGTTAGGGCTTTGAGTCCATAGGAAAACCAGACTATCAAGGGGGTCTAGGTCATTTCTCTTAGGTCATGTCTAGTCGGTGGTGTGCAAGGTTGCTCGGTGAAATCACGGGCATTAGATAACAGTGGAGAAGCCAAGGAGCTGCTCGGAGAAGCCGGGAAACAAAGTCAAGCGAATACAACAAGTTTTAGCTTCTGGACATAGTGACCAAATAGAGGGGTCAATGGTAACCGAACTGTACGATCACTAGGTCAAGTTGTCTAGGACTTATAGTGAAGCAGCGAGAAATCTATCTATGCAGGAGCTATAGAGGACAGACGGTACGGTCAGGTGACCGAACCGTACGGTCAGTGCAGCTAAGGAACAGGGCAGAGAAGAAGCAGCGCTGAAATGTTTCTAGACTGGAGAGAGAAATGGACCGGACGGTCCGGTCAATTGACCATACGGTCCGGTCAGTGGAAGTTAGCAGAGGGGTAGAGCCGTTGGTGCTCAGGTTTGCAGTGACCGGACAGTCCGGTCAGTAGGTCCAGAAAGCTGAGTTCATGGAGCAACGGCTAATTGGAGGTTGGAAGCCTATATAACTTCGTTGTTAGGGTCTTGGAGACCTCTCTTGACCAGTGGAATACCTGAGAGCATTTGGAAAGGTCCAAGAGGAAAAGAGGAGAACACTAACAGGAGATATTGCATATCTTGAGAGTGCTAGTGAGAGTAACATGGAGTGATATTGCACATCTAAGACTAGGTGTCCTTGAGGGTGTGATCTAGGTTGTTACTCTTGGTCTATGGTGAGACCTAGACCGGTTAGGTGTCGATGATCGAGCCTATCATGATTGGTTGTGAAGGCCATCACATGTTTGTACACGGTTTGATCCCGCCGATGAAAGGGGCATCGCTAGTGAGCGCCTGTATCAGCTCAGGGAGTCCGACAAGTTCTCGAGGGAGGCGAGCTTGTGCCTTGGTGGCAGCGGTGACGCGCAGCATGTCTTCACTCCGGAAGTGATTGTGGGCTCATGGGCGAGAACTCCACATTGGTGGCGCGAGGGACCGGGACTCCGAGGGAAGTGGTCCAACGAGGAGTAGGGGAAGGCGCCATCCTTCTGAGACCTCGGGAAAAAATTCATGAGCATTCCTTGACCCCTCTTTACTATTCCGCATTTGTATGCTATAGTTGATAGGGTAACTTGTGGATTACATAGGCTAGTGTGTTTAGCTTCCGTATTGTGTACTCATCATGAACACTAGCATGTGTAGGGACTTGGCCTACTAGAATTGCTTAGGTTGCAACGATTGTTAGGTTCTAGTGGCATGAAACTGAAGTATTTGAATTTGTGGTCGGCTACCGGTTCACCCCCTCCCCCTCTCGGTACGCCTTCGGTCCTTATAATTGGTATCAGAGCCAAGTGCTCATCTTTGGGGCTTCACCGCCTTGAGTAAGGATGCCGAGACAGGTGGGGAGTGCTCCTATATTCAATGGGGAGGACTACGAGTATTGGAAGGCACATATGTAAGCCTACCTGAAGTCCTTTGATCCGGAGATATGGATGGTGACCCATGAATCGGATGCGGATGTGAACCTTCTTGAACCTGATTTCATTAAAAACAATGCTAAGGCCAAGAATGCTCTGTATGCATGCATATCTAAGGATGTCTTTTCTTGGTTGGATGCTAGTTCCACAGCACATGGTACCTAGACTCAGATTCACGGCTTCCATGAGGGCACCAGTGATGTCAAAGAGGAAAGACACTATATGCTAAAGAACAAATATGATAACTTCACTAGATTATCACATGAGATAGCTAACACTGTGTATTCTTGTTTTCATGTGCTATTGGAGGAGATCAATGCATTTGGGGATAATTTCAAACTCTAGCCTGTGGAGGTCATCAGAAGATTCTTGAGGCTTTTCAAAGACCTCAAGTATGAGTTCATCATCACCTTCACCTTGCAAGGTGACCTCAAGACCAAGACCATGAAACATGTACTTGGCAAGATCACTACCTTCGAGAGCTACCAGTGAGGGATGGATGATCCACAACCATCCACCCTTGTTCTTCAGGCTGACAAGCAAGAGCAAGAAAAACAAGAAGAAGGCAGTCATTAAAAAGGATGAAGATGATGATAATGAAGGTGACTTGATTGAGGACTTGGCTCTTCTCATGAAGAAGATAAAGACCTTCAAGAACAAGTTTGCCTCCAAGTCCAGGGACAAGTGCTTCAATTATGGCTCAAAGAATCACTTTGTTAAAGAGTGCCCGAAGCCCAAGAGGGAAGCTTTCAAGTCCCAAGAGTCAAGTGATAAAGAAGAAGAAGAAGAACATCCCAAAGCCAAGCAGAAGAAGAAGAGGTACTTCAACAAGGACAAGAGCAAAGGCAAAGGCAAAGCTCAAGACTACAAGAAGAGTTCTCTCGCAAGGCCCTTGTTGGAGAGTGGACAAGTGACAACTCCAGTGACACATCCTCTTCCTCAAACGATGATGAAGAAGTGACCGGCCTAGCCATGATCAAGACCACACGTCCACGAGCTCTTCCTCCACCTCCCACGTGCCTCATGGTCGTGAGTAACCTTGGGGAGAGTGAGGATGAGAGCAGCGACAACAGCTATGATGAGAAGCTCTCCTGTGCCGAGCTATGGAGTATGCTTGAGCAAACCCGTGACATCACCGTCAAGAAATCCAAAATGTTGGATGTGGTAAGAAAAGAGTGTACGTTGGCTAAGGACCGTGTTGTTGACCTTAAGAGTGAGCTCGAGAACCTTGTCACATCTTATGAGGCCCTAAACAAGAGTTATGACAAACTCAAGGGTGATCATGTAGAGCTTCATGAGAAGTACAAGGCCCTTGAGATTACTTGTGAGGCCATCAATGTTGAGAACCTTGCCTCTCCCTCCTCTAGTTCATCAATGAGCGATGCTTCTACTATGTGTGATGAACTAACCACCTCGAATGAGGTTTCTTCTCTTGAGCCATTTGTTTTGAAGGAGTATCACAAGCTCAAGGAAGAGAGGAAGATGGTGATAGATGGCTTCGAGAGGCTCACACGTGGCAGAGCCATCTACAAGGATATTCTTGGGATAAATCTTGTGAACAATGTCTCCCACCGGGGACTTGGCTCATATCCTGCCGCCACCAACATCATCGGGACGAGTGATTCCATTCCCGCATGGATCAAACCCCTGCTCGCCGATGACTACTATTGCGAGAGGTGTTGCAAGATGGCCACAGCATCAAGGATTGTCCTATGGTGAGAAGTTCTAATGTTTTGCCTAATGCTAACTTGTTCTATGAGAACACACATTTTAAGCTTTTTAGGTACAAGGATGGCAAGGTGAATGCTAAGGCTTTGGGACCACTAACCAAGAAGAGAAAGATCAAGAGCATATGGGTGCCTAAGTGCATTGTTGATCTTGAGAGGTCAACGAAGTACAAGTGGGTGTCCAAGAACAAGACCTAGAAGATGGTGGCGGTGGTGGACCGAGCACTTACTTGAAGATCAAGTGAAGTCCACCACAAGTGACATGGACCTCAACGTCATATCTACTCATGAGGGAGGTAACCGTGTTTGTTTTTGGTAGTTGTAGTGTGTTTTTCCTTCTCTTGCATTACATGGTAATTAGGACTCCTTTGTGACTAGTATGTTTTGCATCCATGCATGTGTAAATAACTAAAAGAAAAACACATAAAAATTAGTCAATGTCTAACCCATCCAAGATAGCTATAAGGAAGGGGGAGTGCTTGAGATGGTGGTTTGGCTCCTCTCAAGGCAAGGGTATGGCTTATAGTGAGTAAGCTTGGGAGGGGTTGAAACTTGACATTGTTAGGATTCCTTTGTGTCTTATTTTAACTTTGCTTGCATTCACATGGCATGTTTACTTTCATTGCATTTGTAAAATGCTTGTTGCATATATCATATAGGAAACACAAAGGAGGCTTGTCTCACTTGGAGATATTTGTGCCTCATGCTTTATATGAGATTACATCTCCACAAGTGTGACCAAAGGAAAGGATTGTGCTTCATGCCCATTGAGCAAGCTCTTATGAACTCCGAGGTCAAACCTACTCGCGCGGTTCATGGACTAAGGCTCTTACATACCCATTTGGTTCTTTATTGCCTTGGTTCTTATTTTCTTGATCTTTCATTTGGCATTTGCGAAAATTATAAGGCCATAAAGTGCCACTATTTGAAAAGGAGTGTTTAAGAGTTCCCTTCATGTTTCAAGTGCAGTGTTTATTTGGGTGTTTAGCGAAGGCACTTAGAAAATGGAGAAATTCCTTGATTCAGCAAAATCGTGGAAGCGACTATATGGTCCGGTCAGTAGACCATACAGTCCGGTCTGTGCAGCAATGCATAGTTCCTTTGAAGGTCTAGAAATAGAGACCGGACGAAATGTCTTGTAAAGACCGTACCGTTCGGTCTACACGTAGTTCTGTTCACCCAGAACCTAGGTTTCCAAAATCCCTGAAGTGACCGGACAGTACGGTGACCTGAGCAAACCGTCCGGACAACTCATTTGATCGCACGATAATCTTCCAGATCTGGACCGCTAATCTTTCCTTGATGAGATCTCAGTTGTTCATCGATTCCTTGACCTAGGTCAAAATCGATTTTGGCCTCGTCTTCGTTTGACACCCGACGCCGAGTGCTCGCCCCCGCCTTGCTCTCGTTGCCGACGAGCCGCCGTGCCGTGCCTTCGCATGTTAGAGCCTCCACCTCGCCACGCTACCGCCCTGCTATCGCGCACCCGCTGAACCCTATCGCAGCCGCGCTTGCTTGCGAAAGGCAGAGCCGCCACCGCCATCGCTGTGCTCCACCACCGCCACCTGCCGCTCGCCGTCGCCGCACAGCGCGCCACCTCCTCCCCCTCCTGCTTGCGCACGCGTACACAGCCGCCAAGCCAAGCTCCACCGCAAGCCTAGGGCAAAGCTTGCCTTTTCCCCTCAATCTCCATTGCCGGCAACCTCAAAGTTGCCATCTTTCTAGTGATCGGTTGTGTGATTCACGAGTCCTCGGCTTTGGGACTTCCTAGGGTTTTGTGATTATCTCCTATGTTTGTCGATTATGCCCTAAATTTCAAGTAATTAGTTTAATTGATGCAACTAGAATTGACTATCCATGTTTAGTTGCATTAATTGCTAATTAGCTCAACCTAGGTTGCAATTGATTCCATGCATATCTATTAATTGCAATTCTAGGGTTTGTCTCGCATCCAGTCTGTAGTTAGATTTTTTGCCAATTATTTGACTGCACACTAGATGACTCGCACCAGCCATATACAGTCGATGATCACTGTTGATTATATTGTTTTATTTGTTCAGTGATCATGTCCTTCATTCAGTGTTAGGATTTCTATTGCGCATTCTTACCTAGCGGTGATTTGCTAGTAGATTTATATATATGTTATTGCTTATCCTATCTATACCTACGTGCGTGCAGTGACAGCAATCAGCAGCAGCAGAGATGACAGGTTCTGGTCAGGATAAGGGTAAGGGTAAGATGCCAGAGAAGCCAAAGGGCAAGAAGAGGATCAGGCTGGACCCAGAGTCAGAGAGGGCCAGGAGAGTTGCACAGCACTTAGCGGCCATGGAGGCTTCTCGCAGGATACCTGGATCACTACTGATCACAGGTACACAGACTGACGACCAAGGTCGTAGGAGGAGCACTAGAAAGAAGACCATAGGGCCAAAGATGTACATAGGGATCAGGTTGCCACCGTGGTCGTAGGGCACTCCGAATTCTCACCAGGAGTGGTCGTCGAGACCTGTAGAGCAGGGATCCTCTAGGCAGCAGGAGGAGTCAGAGGAGGAGTCAGACTGAGAGGAGAGCTCAGAGTCAGAGGAGTCAGAAGAGGTTGAGGAGGAGAAGACTGAGCAGCTAGCACAGCCACAGCAGTAGAGGACTGCTCACTGGGCAGGAGACCCGCAGTGCACCTGTGTAGTGTGCACGAGGAGGCTGCAGAGACTGGTACAGGGAGCCGGGGAGACGGACATACTTAAGGTTCCTGCAAAGGACCTTAAGGCACTACGTCTTGTCTCCTTCGAGCAGTGGGTTCCAGTCCCCAGGAATCCCGCTGTTGGAGAGAGGTACTAGATAGGGCTCCAGAGGAGGATTAGAGAGGGTTTGAGATGCTACCTCGCCCTGACAGGCAAAGATAGAGTGTTTGTGCCACAGCAGTACACTACCTACCAGGCCATGAGGAGGGCCACCGGGACAGACATGGAGCAGTATTTCACATACTTGCCCGGACTTGCAGAGTTGGTCACGGAGCCATACAGGTTCAAAGAGGACATTGTCCTAGAGTTTTACACGACACTGTGGATAGCCAGAGACCGCTCAGAGTTCTGGTTCTTGTTTAGAGGACAGCCACAGCGTGTGACCAGGGGGGATCTCATAGCCCGCTTTGGATTTCTTGCTTCAGACCTTCACCTCTATAGGGGTGCCTATGGGACCCTTGATCCACCTCGCAGACCACAGGAAGGGACACTACCTCCAGATGACATGGCGTCGACCGCCTTTCCACCACCACACACCCTAGGCTTTGAGAGAGGCCCTACGAGACTCACCGCAGAGGCCAAGGTGGTTAGAGCGATAGTCACCAGGACTGTCATTCCTAGGTCTGGCTACAGAGAGGAGTTCACTCTACTTCACCAGTGGGTAGTGGTAGCTATTCTGAGGAGACAGCCGTTTGACTTGACTGATTTGCTGATAGGTGACATGGAGGAGGTTATTTCTAAGAGGGCACGAGGACGTCACTTGGTCTATGCTCCCTACATTTGCTATCTACTGAGGAGGATGGGACTAGTGACGGAGGAGCAGTACGACGCGTTCCCTGAGGTGACCACCAGCTACTCACCTAGAGTCCCCAAGGGTTCGCAGTCAGCCTCTAGTCAGTAGACGAGAGAGGAGCAGGAGTCACTACCAGTCACTCACGAGTAGGCAGCTCATCCAGAGACGGTGGTTCTTGAGTCAGCCAGTACAGGAGCACCTCCCCAGCCTACATGTACACAGTCAGAGGACGTTATCACTATAGTAGCACTTGCAGGACGCCTGAGTGAGTTCATTCATAGCACAGCTGAGGATCACCGTCAGATGATGGAGGTCATCAGAGGACAGGCAGATCTTCAGAGACAACAGATGGCACTGATGACCACTCTCATGACCCAGATGGCTGAGATGACTCAGAGGCAGGCCAGTCAGTAGCCAGGACCGTCAGCATTTCCATAGTCTCAGCAGCTGCCGACTCAGCCAGGACCCTTCACTGCCATGATGACAGCCCAGTCGAGCGGGTTGTCACACTCAGGGGTGTTACCGATAGGGGGAGCAGGACAGACTCACTCACTAGCTCAGTTCTCCCCTGTGTCTGTTTTCTCAGTATCTGCATTGTTCTCTTCACCCACACACTCTTCTACTTCGCAGATGGCAGGACCCTCCACCTCTCAGCATATTCCGATCAGGAGTTTGTTCTCAGATATAGTGCACACCACTCACGCAGACCCCCAGCCAGCTCTAGAGTCAGCTACAGCTCCACCTACCACTGCTACAGTCAGCACTCCCACACCTCAGGTAGCAGAGGATCTAGTCTGCCGAGGCTTCACTTAAGAGGACGTGGATGACCTTGCTCTTCTCCAGACGACTGTTGCTGAGAAGACATCCACAGTCCCACCAACATGGCAGGACAGAGGGTCTGAGTCACCTATAGAACTTGACTTCTTCGAGCAGATGGATGCACAGGCGACATAGGCTCAGGGAGCACAACAGGATCTAGCACAGGAGCAACCAGGAGCAGAGCCCTCAGAGGACATCGCTACACCACTTCCTTTGACCACGAGCGCGTAGATGTTCTCTTTTCTCACTTTTTGATGCTTGTTGCCAAAGGGGGAGAAGTAGTCATAGGTCTAGGGGGAGTTGGAGTGTGATCCTGTGCGATCAAGAGTAGCTTGTATCTAGGGCGACCATACGTGTACATTGGTTTTGGGAGTTAGATACATTTGTATCTTATTTTGATGGAGTTATTCGATGTTCATGGATTTTGATGGGTCATGGTTTTCATTCACTTGTGTTTGACTCATCTTGATCTCACTTGGTTTATTTTTTCATATGCAGTGCTTTGTATTCCTTATTTATCCTGTATGCATGTGTATGATTCCATGATGATGATTGTTTGTTCTTAATTCTTATGCTTTATTATGCTAACCTGTTGCGTATCATCATTCATTTCTTGCATTGCATGTCCTTATGCTTTTATTAATATCTTCACATGACATGCATGCATATCATCTAGAGTGTACTTTTCTTTCTTATTCTTCTTAGCTCTTGATGATGCCTGTTTGAGTAGGACCTTGTGCATTTCTCTCTTATGCTTTTGAAGTTCCTCTTGCTCGTAGTATAGCTCTTTTAGCCTTGTTGTTCATTGATAAGATTATGATAAGTAGTGGTTGTCATCAATCACCAAAAAGGGGGAGATTGTAAGCTTCATGACCATTGATGGGATCCCCAAGGTATGAATGTTTTGGTGATAGATGACAACTATGAAATTATAGGCTAATATCTACACGAGTGTTGTCTATGTAGGAATCATCTCTAAACTCTACTTCCAATCATATGGATGATGATTGCCTTGGCGATTGATGATAATGACCGCAAGCATGGAGGCTTGTGAGCTTGATGGAGTCCAAGGGTTGATGGAGATGGATTAAAGCTAAGGACAAGTTATGGAGCAAGTGTTAGGAACACTTGTCTAGTTGTTAGGGCTTTGAGTCCATAGGAAAAACCAGACTATCAAGGGGGTCTAGGTCATTTCTCTTAGGTCATATCTAGTCGGTGATGTGCAAGGTTGCTCGGTGAAATCACAGGCACTAGGTGATAGTAAAGAAGCCAAGGAGCTGTTCGAAGAAGCCGAGAAATAAAGTCAAGCGAAGACGACAAGTTTTAGCTTCTGGACATAGTGACCGGACAGAGGGGTCAGTGATGACCGGACTGTACGGTCACTAGGTGAAGTTGTCTAGGATTTACAACAAAGCAGCGAGGAATCTGTCTATGCAGGAGCTATAGAGACCGGATGGTATGGTCAGTGCAGCTGAGGAACAGGATAGAGAGGAAGCAGCACTGAAATGTTTCTGGACTGGAGAGAGAAACAAACCGGACGGTCCGGTCAGTGGAAGTCAGCAGAGGGGCAGAGCCGTTGGTGCTCAGGTTTGCAGTGACCGGACGGTCCGGTCAGGCAGTGATCGGACAGTCCGGTCAGTAGGCCCAGAAAGCTGATTTCATGGAGCAACGGCTAGTTGGAGGATGGAAGCCTATATAACTTTGTTGCTAGGATCTTGGAGACTTCTCTTGGCTAGTGGAATACCTGAGAGCATTTGGTACAGTCCAAGAGGAAAAGAGGAGAGCACTAAGAGGAGATATTGCATATCTTGAGAGTGATAGTGAGAGTAACATGGAGTGATCTTGCACATCTAAGACTAGGTGTCCTTGAGGGTGTGATCTAGGTTGTTACTCTTGGTCTATGGTGAGACCTAGACCGGTTAGGTGTCGGTGATCGAGCCTATCATGATTGGTTGTGAAGGCCATCACACGTTTGTATACGATTTGAGCCCGCCGGTGAAAGGGGCATCGCTAGTGAGCGCCCGTGTCAGCTCGGTGAGTCCGGCAAGTTCTCGAGAGAGACGAGCTTGTGCGTTGGTAGCAGCGGTGACGCGCACCGTGTCTTCACTCTGGGACTGATTGCGGACTCATGGGCGAGAACTCCACATTGGTGGCGGGAGGGACCGGGACTTCGGCGGGAGTGGTCCAACGAGGAGTTGGGGAAGGCGCCATCCTTCGGGGACCTCGGAAAAAAATTCATGAGCATTCCTTGACCCCTCTTTACTATACCGCATTTGTGTGCTATAGTTGATAGGGTGACTTGTGGCTTACATAGGCTAGTGCGTTTAGCTTCCGCATTGTGTACTCATCATGAACACTAGCATGTGTAGGGTCTTGGTCTACTAGAATTGCTTAGGTTGCAATGATTGTTAGGTTCTAGTGGTGTAAAACTGAAGTATTTAAATTTGTGGTCGGCTACCGATTCACCCCCCCCCCCCCCCCCCCCGCCCACTCTGTATGCCTTCGGTCCTTACAGGTCACACCAGAGCTCACCTAATTCTATCATCTTGCTATGATCGCACCTAAGCCGCACCTAATTCGGTCGTCTTGCTATGATCGCACCTAAGCCGACTGTCCCACGCAGTCGCACCTAACTCGATCGTCCCGCCATGATCGCACCTAAGCAGACCGTCCCGCTATGGTCACACCAAAGCCGACTGTCATGCACAGTCACACCTAAGCCGGTCGTCCCACTAGGATCGCACCTAAGCCGACTGTCCCACTCAGTCGCACCTAAGCCGATCGTTCCATCATGATAGCATCTAAGCTGCCCGTCCCACTATGGTCGCAATCAACCCGCTATTTCGCCATGGCACGGTCAAGACGTCGCTTTGACACGACGCACCAATATCACCTGTCTCGCCCCGGGCCTCCAAGCCGACTGATCTGATGCGGTCGTGATGAAATTAACTGTCCCACACAGCATTTGACCCTGCTGAATGATCACGCCAAAGGCTAAATCGCCATGGCTCATGACCACCACTCGAGCGCACCAGCAGATGCTACGACTATGATGCTTGCACTTCCAGGAGGCTATCACCGGAGCCGGTCGACCTGAATGATGTCTGAAAGTGGTTGAGCGCCACGACTAAGATGGACCACCTGGGTTGAAATCTGGTGGCTAAGATCATCGATCTGAATGTCGCCGAAAGCGGTCCGGCACCACGACTAGGACAGATTACTAGGGTTGGATCTAGCGGCCAACAAAGGAAGTTAAAGGCTGATAGCCGCGGGAATGCGTGGTGCACACACACGAGCTCGTTTCTGCGGGTCGAGGTCATTTGATGCACAGCATCTGTCTGCTCATAAATAGAGAAAATGTCGTGGTATAGTTGCGAGGGTTTTTGTTAGAGTTAGGGTTGACACCTAAGCTTTGGTCATCTAGTCTGGCCCTGCGCCCGTGACACCGGTCTGGCTTAAGGTCGCTCCGACTCCAAAACTCTTCTGATTGTACCTAGCAGTTTCCATGGGGATGAACGGCTAAACCTTCGTGTCAAATGATCACTCGACTTGCGAATGAGTTTTGTGTACTCCGCCCAACAAAGGATAAACCCATGAAGGCATCACAATGCCGACAAGAATTGTTAGGCCTCATCGCCAGCCTCCTCCTCGCCCGACAACGAGCCCGGGGGCTCCTGTCGATGTATTGGAAACAGGGGTCCCTAACACCGCCTAATAATACACAAGCAATCCACAGAAGATCCTAAAAGATTCTAAGACAAAGGAAAAAAGACAAAAGCTTGCATGGCATTCACTGCTCTCACCCTTCTCTCTCTCCTCAAGGATGGCTTACGGGAGAAGGGTGGGGTGAAGCCCCAAAAGTCAAGGGTGCATGCATCATGGCGGGGGACTCCCATTTCCTCTCCTTTTGCTTGAATGTGGGACAAGGAAAGGGCTCAAAACCCAACGCATGGCAATAGGATGGGGCAGCGCACGATAAAAGGTGGAATCCAAGGCAGGAAAGTGGGGGGGGGGGGGGGCTGGAGGAGCAAGGGACTTCTTCTTCCTCCTAGGACGTAGGGGCATTAGCCTCCAAGCGGCTCGAACCTAGGTAAAAATTCTCGCGTGTTTTATTCGTCTTTATTTCGCTATTTATTTAGAGATTACGGCGTGTTTCATCCCCTAACCAAACCATCAAGGGACGATTTGACTAACCCTCATATGTAGATGTTCATACAGTATGGATTAGAATGCAAGTTCATAAAAAATAGTTTGTCTTCCTAGCTAACTTTGTTATTTGCAGTTGATTTATCATACTTTATCTATGTATTATACTAGCTTAGTAGAAATTGTGGTCGTTGTTAAGAGTAGATGGTGGTGACACCATCCTCCTGACATCCTGGCTCCGGCCCTTGAGTGCACCTGCACCGAGCTGCGCAGCTGTGTCTGGAGGGCCAAGTACATGATGGAGCCGTGCTTCTTGTTACCTTCTGAGCTCTCTCGCAGGTCAACAATGGCTGGAGCGGGAGCTAGAAGGTGATTACGAGCGTGCTAAGTAGAGCTGGACCTGGCGGCGCCGATAGCCCGAGCGCGCGGAGGCGTCGGCTGTGTCCGTCACTGCAGTTCTGCATCGCGTAGGTCATTGGTTCATGGCTTCGTACTCTCGACACATGACCCCTTTCGGTCTCCAGGTGTGACCTCCATCCTTGCAAGCGACAAGACCAGACAGAGCTTTTGATACGATGCTTCCGTGAAAAGAGGAGCAACATTGTGTAACTAACACCTGCTCCCTCGGTCGCTGGCGACATAACCTGAAGCTGGGTCAGAAGTTGGCGCCAATCGAAGAATCCGTCTTCGATGTGTTAAGGCGGAGTATAATCTGGGAAGCTAAAACGTTTTCTATAGATACCTATATATGTGTTTGTCTGAGTTGTAAGCCTATTGGGCTAAGTCGTGAATGGTATAGGCCTGAGTCCGTATTGTAACCCCGGTGTACCTGAGCCGGAACAGATTTGGTAAAAAAGATCGAACCCCAAATCCTGTCTTCCTCCTCACACAGGAAGCGAGCCCCAGCGTCGCCGTCAAGATCCTCACACCATCGGTTGCGCCGCCAGTTGGTTACGGGGTATCACACATTGTCGGCATTGGAGACAGCCACCAGCGGGGTGGTTGTGCACGGCAGTGATACAAGATGGTGCAGAGATGGAGCGATTGACACGCCGTCTGTTCGGTATCGATGGACGCACCGTTGATGTCATGAGGGGCAATTATTTTAAAGCAATAATACAAAACAAAATTGTTTCATTATTTGTTACTAGATTTTAAACATAAATTGTAATATAAGACAATGCCCATGGTTAAAGTTTTTGGATCTTGAGCATAAGTTGCTATTGTGATTGATGGTACATGTTATATTATGAAGGATATACTATCATGGCACGGATTTGTTCATGCTCTCTGGTAAGCAGCTCACATGACACAGTTTGTGTTAGGTAAATCTGTGCGACATTGTTTATTTGAGACAACAGAATTAAATCAATTTTGATCAGATATAAAATATTCCAATAATCAGCTTAGTCTAATGACCAAAATATATCCACCAGAGAAAGAATCAGCGTAATTTCAACCATTGAAGGGAGTGAGCTGTGTCAGTCATTTACAAAATTGCTTGGGAACTTTCTTACAAGAAACTGAAGGCAAAACTACTTTTTTGTACAACACAACTGTTTGCCACTGAAACATCAACATCATGGCGTAACTGTGTTCTGCATAATTCTCCAGCAAGGCCATTGAAATGTTCTAGGCTATATGAATTTCCATGTGAGGTTATTATGACAATTTGAACGAATTCAATCCCAAGCACCGGGCATTCATCCTCAGCAATCTTTTTCTCCACAAGCCAGACTGACACCTTTCTTGTTGCTTCGTCACCATCCAAAAGTCAAATTCAAGTAAAGAAAAACTATTGATTGGCAGATCCGTTCAACTGCAATATCAGCCTCAGGACAGGGTAGACTCATGCAAATTTTTCTAGCCATGGATCATCCAATAATGCTTACACTTGACAGCCCATGCACCTACGCTCTGATCTCATACTTTCCAGCTTGAGTCTGGGCTCTAAAACCTTTGTATGGAGCATTTGGTGTGTTTTTCACTTCCAGTTTATCAATTTGAAGACCGGATAGTGCAACTCCCATAATCCTAAATTTCACCTGAAATGTTGGCAGTGTATGCAAATGAGCAAGTCCTTCCTCCATACGCAAATTTCCAGTGAGGCATGGTGCTTTATCTTTTGGTATCTGTCCGATGGTCCAAAGGCAGGTCTGCATAAAGGAGCCAGGCATTAGACAAAAAGATACATGTATAATGCTTCAAAAGAAAGATGAAAAAGAATATCCAGTGCATCAATATTCACCAAGGCAAGCTTTTCAATAAAGTAGATATAGGCAACAAGACTGTGATGTGACTACGGAAAAACTTAGGTGTGAATGGAGTTACTATGAAACTGATGGTAGATGGCACAATACACTGACCTTGTCGGCAAGGATGTCAACGGTGCCATAGTTTGCAGTCAAATCAGCAGAAATAATACGAGGGGGCAACTGAAACTGCACCGTTATAGAATCAATGGGTTTACCAGGATCATTTCGAGTACCAACCATCACATTAACACGACAATCCCCACAATCTGATGTTAACTGTGGTTTTACATAAATTGGTGTCTTCTTCAATTTCTTAACCCTGGTCATGTGAGCCAACAATGAATAGTTGAGTACACGAGGTAGATAGGTATAATCATTAAATACACAGATTTATGCTGTGTACCTATAACTCATGAGCTTGAACTGTCCATCTGGGGGAACAAATGAGAGAATCTGGTTTGATTCCCAAGGCCTGAACCGGATGCAGGGGTGGAATGTAAAATCATTAATTATAGACGGATTAGCAAATGACATGGTCAACTCCGGTACACCTGGAAGGCTGCAGTTTACTTGTATTTCACCATATGCTTCACATTTCACTAGGACTCCCTCTCTGCACCAATCAACAGCTAACGATGTCAACATCAAAACATTCTTAGTCATAGTTTTTTTAGGGTAATTCTCAGTCATATAGCTCATAAGATTAGATCTTCCATTATGCTATTTTTTGGTTGAGGGGAGCTATTACGCTATTTCACCATCAAATTTGAGCGGTTGCTTGTGGTCTAATTGCATAATGGAGGTGTCCAACGACAAGCCACATTGTAGTTCATTCTACCAGTATACAGACTAATGAATTGTAGATCTAGAAGTAGCTAGAAGTCCAGTAGCTTCCAGCAGATATTGACCATGTAATGCAATCATATAAGGTCCCAAAACCACAATCTACAGAACTGAATGAATGTATGTTAAAGGAGAGGGGATAGCAACTGCAATACCTGTTTATACATGCATCAAGTTCCTCAACTATGTTAACATAAACCTCATTGCTCGCATCCTTGACTACTGTTGTTCTCCAAGGTACAAAAGAAGCAGTTGCATCTGGAAGTTTGCTGCCAAGGGTAGAACTCTTACCAGTCACAACATTCAACATTTTGTTGACAATATTAGGTGGGGCAATCATTTCTTTCAATATGTTTGGCTCAGTAGTGAGAGGAAAACCATTGTCCATCATTTCATCTAATATCTGCATTTGGAATGCATTATACAGTTAAGTGAAGTTTCAGCACACCCCCTATAATTTGGCATTTGGTGATCATTACTTGACACCAACTAAAATTGCCAAACAGCCTCAAACTGCACTCAGCAGCATGCAGACTAGGACGAGTTTAACGAAATTGATGAATTTAACATTGAGCATTTAGTGTCTTTCTAATTACACTTCACAATCCACAACATGTTCAATGAAAGAAATTTTGGATGGCATTTAAGGAATTCTCTTTATA
Organism: Eleusine indica; assembly: GCA_030378355.1. Taxonomy (NCBI): domain Eukaryota; kingdom Viridiplantae; phylum Streptophyta; class Magnoliopsida; order Poales; family Poaceae; genus Eleusine; species Eleusine indica. The sequence continues at coordinate 60,762,389 of CM059494.1, forward strand.
ATTTATAAAAGTGTGCGTATGGACATTTCATGAGCTTTGTAGCTCATCTGTCCCCATTACAAATAATAGTTATGATAAAATTCAGTATATCTTAAACTTAACATGTTGAAATCCAGCTGAGTTGAGTATTTATCAAATTAACTTAACATTTTAGTTTGTTTGTGTAATATTCTTGTGAATAGATCATCCTCCAATGGAGTAAAGTTACATCATCCTAATATTTGCATTGTCAATTAAAAGGAATATAACATCCACATTGGATATAATAGAATAGGCAGCTGCTGCAGGTCTATATTGAGGATTAAACATGTAGCAAAGAGTAAGAAAAATAGAAACACACCTGATATACAATTACAAAGTTGTCTTTAATTATGTCTTCGTTTAAATCTCCAAGATAATCTGTCAAGACATCAGCCACGCGAGAGAGGAACTGGAAAATACAAAAATGTGAGCAGGCCCATATTAAATTGCAAGATATACTAAAAGATTTACTAAATCCTTTAGTGCTTAAAACATTTGGATTGTTCACTGTACCGCTTAATGTCTTCAGGGAACTATTCAATTACAAAGAGTCGAGTCCAGTAAGACTATACAATGTGTACAAAATAAACTGTTTCGGAAAAAGAGAAATAGTGCCTATGCAACAACAAGCGATGCAGACTTCATTCAACGTGGGGAAATTCAGTTGCATCTAGTTAACCAGCTAAGAGTCTGTGTTCAGAGTAGAAGGTTTAATACATTTTCACTAACATTCTTCATCCAAACAACTACCTTTATGTTTGCATTTATTTTTCCTGCAAAATAGATACCGTGGTTGATAATCTATCAGGATTTATATACAATTTTGACTTTTGAGCAAATGGTACAGACTTCTGAAAGTGATCTGAATTTTAGAAGTGTTTGTTGTTGTTTTTCTGGTGGTAATATTTCTGTAGCAAGCATTATTACTAAGAAAGAAATACCAAAACATTTATATGCTTTGCATGTAACATTTAATCAGTGTGTAGCAGGCTGTAGGTTGTTCATCACTGAGGATACTACAGTTTTATCTTATATCTTTGATGAAGAAATGAAGTTACAATGTTTGTCTTTTGCATTATATGCACATACAGGACTCTGAAAAAGCAATGAAAGTAGCATTATAGTTAAAAGAGCTTCAAGGAGACAAGCCCATACCTCAATGGCCATCAACGGGGACATCTCTACTTGAGTGCATGTCAAGAATGTCACGCCATTGCGATAGATTTGAAACAAGTAATGTGTTGGTGACACCACAACCTGCAAGATCTTCGAGGACCCAACAAATCCGATAAGTTAAGATCCAGCAAAGAACAGATAAGACAAATAGTGTGAACGCAGCACATGTACATATATACAAAGGACAAAGGAGTAGTGTTAACCAAGGATAATCTAGCAAGACAAAACTGGAATGGTAGCAAATCTTGTGTGTACTGTTCAACCAATGAGAGCATCCAGCATTTATTTTTTGATTGTATCAATGCTAGATTCATATGGCGTTTAATCCAAATCAGTTTAGGAGTAACACCCCCTAGCAATTTTGGCCATATGTTTGGCAATTGGCTAAAGGGTACCAGGGGTAATTAAAAAGACAACTACTTGTGGGAGCATCGGCTTTATGTTGGGCTATATGGCTTACTAGAAACGATGTTGTTTTTGATAAAACTCCTATGAAATCTTATTTGCAAGTACTATACAAGGGTACACATTGGCTCCGCTTTTGGGGGCAGCTGGAGAATCTTGAGGAGGACAAAGAACTAATAAAGGCCGCATGATGACAGAAGATCGAGATGGTGACCATGCAGGTTTTCGTCGACCATGGATGGAGATTTATCGATAGAATTGCTACCTGATCTTGTCATTCAAACTGTTAAAGGTCCATGTAATTTTCATTCAAATGTTATTAGCAGACGAAAGTTATGTGTATGATGTAATAAGTGGCCCGCCATACCTTCTTTTGAAGTAAAGACTGGAACCTGACCATTATCTAAAACAACCCATTGATTCATCCTAGTTCACCTGATTTCTCAAGCTATAAAGTATAAAGAATGAGCATATCAAGTAGAAAACTAAGCGGATTGGGTTTGTTTGGTTGGTCCACTCACACCCCCAGCACGATATCTCGCAATTGGCAGGTTACAGCTAAACTTCGTTATACAGCTACAGCAATTAAGCAATACGGATTACTATTTAAACTTAGCACTAGCCCAGGTGTTCTCTAAAGAACTTGGCCCACCATACCCAGCAGGAGCATGAGAAATTAAGAACTAAGGGTCTCCTGTTTCCCAGGGACTAACTAGCAAATGATAAACTTTATGAAGGGGGGATTGGAGGAGGTACTTTGGATGGGTCGCCGGCGGCGTGGGCGACGACGTAGTCCCAGAACCAGCCGCAGATGGCGCGGTCCACGCGGTGCGCCGTCATCTGCTTTTCCACCATCACCTCCCTGGAAATCCCCACCACAGATCACGACGAATTCAGCTCCTATCAGTCAAGTTGGGACGGATCCAACTGGGGTAGACCGAGAGGAATCGGCCGATTTTAGCACGCGGCGAAATCAGGAGGATGTCGAGCGGGGATTACCCAGAATCGGAGAGGAGGAAGATGCACTGCAACATTCTGCTGCCCTCCGCCGCTCAAATCAACGAGGTGGCGGCACTGAAGCGACGAACAAATCAGGAGCCGCTGGCGAAAGCCGGAAGGAGACTGTGAGAACGAAACGGGTTTCAGAATTAAACGGGGAAGTCAGTTTTACCCCCGCCCCCACGGCCACGGGAAGTAAACGCTAATCCCTCAATCTCAAAATAATTAGCATTTTAATTATCTTTAGTTTTTCTAAAATAACTAGAGGTTGCCCGCGGTGTAACAGACATCATAATTTTTTAAAAAAATATTAAAATTATTTACTAATTGATTTCAGTGCATATATGGTCAATTTAAATCAATAGATCATCATAAAAAAGATAGCAGGACTCATTGGAGATATCAATTTAGATGCATGTGCTAAGGATTGTAGACTTATAAGAAAATACAGATAAATGGAGATATTGTTTTGGGCATAAAACTGAGCATATCATGGAGCAGTTCGTTGTCACAGGATATATAGATATTAATCATACTCATGAAACTTCACAATGTCTCAAATTTTAAGCATAAATCCCTAAAAGATTAAGCATAAACATTGAGCAATTCATCAAGTTTATCATTGGCTACCATCTGATGAAATAGGATTCTCCATGGCAATAAAGTCTTTTGTAAAGTTTTATGTTTTAACATGTGACATTTTTTTTCATGAACTCGCTTCGCCTCAGCTGTCATATGATACACCCTCCGTCTTTCACAATTTGCTTCAATTTTCTGCTGACTTAGGGATTTGCGTCATAATGCATATTGCATATTTTTGACTATCATGTCTTGCTTTCCTCTCCTCGGTTGTCATATTTATATAGCGCATCTTGTCCCTCATGCAATTTGCTTCAATTTGTACAGTCGATAATTTTTTGTGTCTGTTCATAGAAGATGAAGTAGGGGTAGCATAATTACTATTTTTTGTAGTTTCAATTGAACCAGGGGCGCATTGTTGTATTTGCTCTTCTAACAAGCTAGTATATTGATTATTTTCGGAACTGAGATCTGCACATTAAAACGATATATCATGTTCATGTGCTTAGAGCATTAATAAAATTCTTACACTAAATAAGCATATCAAGATTCCATATTTTAAAGACAATATTAAATATTTTTTTTTCAATTTACCTGTAATAGGAGGAGATGATATATTAGTCATGTCAATCATCATGCTTTCATATGCAATGTTGTGTCTGAATTGTGTTGTCCAGTCATCTTTGAACATATGAAACATTTAGATGATATAATAAAGATATGTACTCAGTGCATTTTGGCGAGGAAATATATCCATATCCGATGATACCTGACAGTTGAGTTACTTTGGTGTCCATATTAGTCTGGTATGATTTGTTACTACGCAACCAATCACTACTTTCAGCAAGATCCAAAATCTCATCATTGAATATGGTGTCACTATAATCTAAAATTTACACAAACTTTTAGAAATATAATAAATAAAATATAGAATTTATATACATTTTCTTTCTTTGATACACTTCACAACGCTTCCTATTTCTCTTGTCTCTTTGTTGATCTGATATTTCGCAACACTTTTTATTTCTTTTATCTTTCTGTTCCTTAGACATTTGTACATATCGGTCCCTCTCTCTTCTTCTCTTACATTTTTTAGGATCAACAAGTTATGATTGTGCACCGAGTGCTTTATGACCACCCGCATTCATAGCATTGACTTCACCTAAAAGAGTACAACATATGTTTAGTAATGACATATTAGTGTGAGAGCCTTAGATCAGGAGATGAGTTGTCCTGGTAGTGTTCACTATCAGAAAACAGAAATTTCGTGAGTGCAACTCTGAATCTTTTTCAAAGGCTCCATCTATGCAGAACAGACTGAAGTAAATGTTCAGAATGTTCTTTAAAGAACAAATGAGCAAATCTCTATGATCACAAAAGTAGTGCTTTAATAATTTTTAGTAAGTGGATATAAATGCACTTAACCTTGAATCAAGCTCACTTTATTCATTAGATGACATGATAACATGTCAAATTAATAAGAGAATCCTCTCACTGAGAAAAAAATTTACCTAAAATCTGATCTTGTCAGATGAACAGTAAATTTAATAAATGTAAGTGAAACTAAAAAATAATTAATCAGAAATAGGATCACATATCATTCAAGAAAAAAGAGACGATCAATAATTGTGTATGAACATGCATAAGAGCATACAACCTAGAGCAAATATCTGAGTCTTTAAGGACTAAAGTAACAAAATTGTCATTGTCAGTAATTAAAACTGACCTTAGACTATGATTAAATAAATTATCATAATCACCAACAACTTTTGTTTGGACCAGGGCATAGGAAAGCAACCATGTATGTGACATCATATTGAGTTGTGCTTGTTAGTATATCTACGTGATGATAATAAATCTTCAGCATAGCAGATGGCAGAAAGAATATAGGATTTCATAGGGCTCGACTGCTTACTGATTTCATTCAGCATGTTGCTCTGATCTCCGGCTACTGCAACGGAGGACATCAAATCCTAGCACTGGAAGGAAAGAATGTTAAATACCAGCGCTTTGAGGCCTAAGGCTTTCTGGATCAAAAAGCTTGCAGTGGGTAGAACCGGAGAAGCAACACGCCTAGCAAAAAGGGTCGCAATATCATGGCCTGCTCTGATCTCTTCAAGATGAATTAAGGTACATAGAGAATGTTGTTGTTGGCGATCTAGCGTACGACGTACCGTGATGATTAGAGAACACAGCGGCACAGAGTAGGTCTCGGGTCTCCGGATCGACGTACGACGTACCGTGATGTCACAGCAGGTGCGGCAGCTCTTCTCGCTCCACAGTGGCGTTCAATATTTAGGATGCTCCTGTGCGTCCGGCAGCGGCGGCAGTGGAAGTGGATGCAGTGCCGGCGCCCCGAGTAGACATGTGTTGATAGAATTGAAAGAGAATAGAGGAGAACGAACGAAGGGGAAGGTTTTATTCCTGATTAGAATTGGAAGAGAATCGAGGAGAACGAACGAAGGGGAAGGTTTTATTCGATTACCGATGCTTCAAGACGGATTGGAATCAGAGTAAGCGTCGTATTGTGAGCGGAGTCGGAAGACACGCCAGGGCAGGCAGACCAAGACACGAAACGAACCACCGCACGGACGAAACATGCCCACCGTACTTATTAAGAGTAGAGAAGATTGACATTCTTATTTTACAATGCATATTTTTTTTTCCAAATACAACTTTATCTCTATCTCTTTTTCTTGTTTTTTGATGTATCTATCTTTTATATTTCTTCTTAATTCTCATGTCGAACTTCAAAGTATCAATTAAGGACCGAATGAGTAGTATAGAGCATTTGAGTTTATAGCATAATTTGAAATTCCGGATAGTGAACAAATGTGAATACTAATAAAGTTCATTGATACTCTCTCTATTATGAAATTATTGTTACTTTGAATCTTTTTAGTAATAATTAATATTTGTCTTTGTAAAATATTTAGTTCAATATATATAAACTATATTTTTTATAATAAATTATAAATATTTAAAAATGATAAAATAAATGATCAGACATAATAAAAAAGTATCAATGATGATAATATTTTTAAAATAGAGGAAGCAATTTAGCAAAATTAAGATATATTTTATTATTCTTATTCTGTATTCATGATGTGAGGACAATATAATAACACGCTATTGTTTTAAGTTAGGTTACAACAAAACTAGAAGAACAATGTTGTGAATGTTGTTAATCGTCGAGGTGATGATCACAGAGACCATATTGGTGGAATTTATGTTTATCTGTTAGAAATAAATTGGTAATGATTTAGCACCAACGAGAGATGACACACAATATGACAAAAACAACATAAGCCACTAATTTTTATAAATATAGAATGGATCAAGAACAATACACAATATATATAAAGTATACTATCATAAGTAGACGTGTCATAGATTGTTTGATTAACTACTACTTCCTCTGTATCATATAACTTGTCATCCTAATATTCTTTTTTTTTAAAAAAAATTACTTATTATTCTTGTAACTCAATGTATCATTTTTCTTTTTAATATATCTATCTCTCTTCTGCTTATTTTCGGTGCGCCTATATTTTTTTACCTCCCTTCTTAATTCTCATGTCGAGAGCTAAATCAATAAATAAATCAAGACTGGGGGAATTGTGCTATATTTAGATGAAACTGGGTATGCCACATTAGCAAATTGAATGGCATGACAACAAAGTTATAAAAAGAGAGGAAAGTAGTTTCATTTAGATGAAACTGTGTATATATGATTTCCTAGATGTGAAACACCATAAAACTAGCATTAAAGGAGAGAAGTTTCATTTCATTCTATAGACAACCAATGATACAATATAGAATTACGTGTAAAGAAACATTAAAATAAAACTATGCATTGTAGAAATGATTTTATTTGTGATTTCAAATAATTTTGGTCATATAACAATCTTGAAAACAACAAGATGAAACTCTTTATTGTGACTAGCCTAATGACCGAGGCTAGAACATCGGTAATTGCATTAGTAGCATCAGATCATCGGTTGATATATCTTCTAACATAGCAACTAATCGTCGGACGGTAAAAGCTTATCATGGACACGTGTGGGACGATGCTGAACAATCAATGGCCAGGTTGTAGTCTCAGTCTGTTTGATTTGATTAATACATAGCTTTAATTAAAGACGGCATCAGAGATGAGATGACGGTGACCAATGAGCTGTGCACGAACAGATAAAATTTTCTACTAGCTAGCTGCTTGAACAAGATAATATTCCGAAGGTCCATTGGCATAGCATGCTTACTTGTTACGGTATGATGATATTGACCGGTGCTGCCAAAATCAAGTGGTGTGCCCATCCGGCAGCAGTATTGTATTTGCCTTCGTGTATGATTTTCTTGTGACGCGGAAAAGAAAGAAGGAACACGATTGATTGGAAAAGAAAATGTTGACCTCTCGATATGTCATGTCCCTTTTTTTTTTTTTGTCTAGGCCAGTAGTAGTTTTTCGTGGGACATGGACGTGAAGCGGCAACTGGTCCTGCTCAATGTGGCCAGTGATACGCCATTTTTTGTATTCCAAAGATGTGGTGCCTCTTCTCAGCTGACGTGGCGCTTTTACGCCATCAACCTATAGCAAGAAGAGTTTCAACGACATGAGCTCCCCTGGAAGAGGAAAGCAACAGTGTCGCGATGGCGTGGAGGCTATTTAATCCCTCCTCTCTAAGATACCGTAATTCCGAAGACCTTGAGTGGCTGGACGATTAGAATTGCTCTTCCTCTGTCCTTTCAGGTTTCCAAGCAAAATCACAGTTTAGTACCGTTCACTTTGCCGACTTCATCGATTCAGCAAGTCAACGCGTACGAGATGTTCACTTGATCGCAGGGGCCGTGGCGCCGTGCCAAGGCTCTGACCCGTGAGTGAGAGCCCACACCAGACACCACCAGCTGCAACGGCAACTTCACCTCGTGCTGCGCGCCTCTGCCGCAGAGATGCGGTAAAATATTCAGAAAAGTGCTGCAACAGTCTGGACGAACGCTACAAACGGCTACAGAACAAGAAGGCAGAAGCCATGCCGGATTGTTCAAACCAACCACTCCGATAATCAATCCCATTGCTCCCAATCGGGGCAACCACTACTCTATTTACAATGATGGTGAAGAAGCAGTATCATTTGAACAAGCCAAGAAAGGAATCAAGATTCGATGACTCGATGGACTGCTACCGTTGGGAAGAAAAAAAAAATCCTCTTTTCATCATCTGTAAAATTTTGTATGGCGATTTTTCAGTAATGGTGGGTGAACCGCACCTAGCCGCACGGGGCGCCGCGCCGGCCGGGATGCTACGACGAGAAGGGGAGGCAGTCCGCGTGCGGGTTGCAGTCGGCGGCGAAGAAGTCGTTGCGCTCGAGGAGGGACCGGACGCCGGGGTCCTCCTTGCCGTTCGCGCTCGGGTTGGGCTCCAGCGAGCAGTCCCCGCCCGGGCACACGCAGCACCACGCCGCCGCCGGACTTGTCGCCGTGCCTGGGCCCGATCCACCTTCGCCGGAGTTGTGGCCGCCGTGGCCCGAACCACCGTCCCGCCGCCGGCTCCTCCCCGTCCTGCCGCCGGTTTCCTCAACCACCGTGACGCCGCGCCAGCAGGCCACCGCCGCGGCCGGCAGCCCGTCCCGGATGGCCCGGGCAACCGCTTTCCCCTGCCTCTTGCGCCTCCACAACTGCTTCTTACCTCCGCCCTCCTCCTCTTCCGCCTCCTCTCCCCTGCCTGACGAAGAAGAGGACGCGGCGGCCGACGGGCCGGGGGGAGAGAAGGAGGACGACGGGCCGGGCTGCCTCCGCCGCCGGAGGAGCGCGTCACGCACTCCATCCCCGCCCCCACCATTGGCGCGGCTCTGCCCTCCCGCATACATGCAACCGCCGAGAACGCCCCCCGATCAGCAACCACCGCTACAGGAGAAGAAGACGGCGGCGGTCGATTGCTCACCCTCCGATCGCCGGCGGATTGAGCGGCGATGGTGGCGATGCTGATTTGGATTTAACGGCGGCGGCGGTTGCTTCGAGGGATTGAAACGGAGAGGTGGAGGAGGGGGGCGAGAAGAGCAACACACCCAACTCAATTTCGCTGGGCTATTATTGTGCACAGCCTGCGCACGCGCACAGGGTCTCTTTGCTCACCCTTTCGTGTCACAAGCAAGAGCGAAAACCAGTCGAGCGATTTGCCTCGTCAAAAAATGAACGCGAGTGTGAAAGGAATGGGACGGGTTGTAGTGGAGGAAGGTATATGCGAGAGGAAAACAAAATGAGCGGTTGCTTAGTTTAAGTCGACTGGTGATCTGGCCGCGGCGCCAGTTGGATTACGACTGGGTGGTTGGTTGAGCGACATATTTTTTTTTTCCCAAAACATCTTTAATTTTAGTGCAACTTTATAATGTTTATAACAAGTTAAGAAAATAACTTATACACAGAGAAACAAAAAAGACAAATCTCAATATGAGGTAGCTTGACTAATTTTGAATTGTTTGTGTAGGAAATTGAGTAAACGGACTAAATGTATTGTTTGGATAATAATGTAAACTTTTCTAAAGCAACATATATATCTGCCATTTTAGAACCCAAGTAATCCTCATCAGACTCCCGTTTGTTGACTTTATATAGGGTGGCGAAAGTTAAAAGAAACAAGAATCTTAAACCAACTTAATTATACTTTGGAATGGTAGTGTTCTTTTTAAGATTTTCTCCTCTTCAATGATGTTGTTAAAATTCACTACCAACAATCTAAAGGGTTTGTTATCTATGTGGCTGAAATAAACTGATCCATGCAGCAATATGATATTTTACTATTCTAGAGATAAATTTTTCAATAGAGTGCTGGCTAGAAAAGCAACATAAATTAAATTAATGGCTTGCACATCCTTACACTAATAAGTATAATTGTTTTATGAGAGATATGGATTGAAAGATCTTGTAATTAATGAATTACTAGAAAGATAACTCGTCCATTTTTGTTGACAGAGAGAGAGAACTCGTCCGTTTATCCAGCAAAAAAAAATGATGCAGAGTGTGAAAGAATTGGGTCGGCTTATAATTAAAGTACGTATGTGCGCATGGATTAATTAGTTTGTCTATTGATTTTTGCTGGTTTTTGTGGGGTGATCTCCATTCGTCATGAAGCACAGACGACACGTTCTTAGATGGGATAGGTCAGACGGACTGGTGGCACTTGTGGAACAAGACGGGAAGGTTTCATTCCGGTTTTTTTACTTTTTTCCAAAGGACGACAGTCTTCTTTTATGATGTCGTTGGGATTCCCAACCAACCGGTCTGAACTAAGCTTACTTGTTATAGGAAAAAGGTTAAGAGACTTCGAGCTTTTATTCTTTTGTTGTTAGGCCATTGATTTTGGGTCCTGTGTTTAAGTTTACTTTTAGCCCATGGTTTTCATCCTAAGGCAGCTAGTGACAAGTTTTTAAAAGAAATACCAGCCCTCTCTCTGATAGTGGGATTTTTCTTTCTGCATTTTGTAGTTTAAATATGAAATTTATGTATGATTTTTAAAAAAATATTGCATCCCGAAAAGGGTCTAAATGTAGCTGAGAGACTTAGGGTACCATATTTTGAGATTAAAAAGGTCACTATAGGCTTCACGTTGTTAAATAAACACATACAATTTTCTATTTGAATAATCCAGTGTAAACTAGAAGGAATATATTGACCTGTAACAAAGGAAGGTACTCCCTTTGACCTTTCAAGATTATGTCATTAAGTATATACGGGTGGTTAATATAGTCTACTAGAGAATTGATTATTTTAACCGTCAGTATATATTGGTTAACATAGTCAAGATAGATTGTATAATCATGATGAGTGGGAACCTCTGGTGCGATATAGAGAGAAATTTCTTGTAATCCCACATTTATATAGTGGAAGAGATTTGGTTGGGCTTGGCCTCGTGATTTTTATCTTGATTTTGGTGTTTTTCACATTAAACATCTGGTGTGCTTTTTATCGGTATGGCTGCTACTATTCCACTCTCATATATGCTTGACGCATATGTTCCCCTTCTCCATATAAAGGCCACGTTTTTAGTGTGATTTCGGATTCTGCTGAAATCTGTTTTATTCGCTTCTACTGGCACTAGCGACCTCCGCTAGTGCGGTTATCCCAACAATTCATTCATATTAATTAGCACTGAAGCCTGAAAGTATAGCTGCAAATGCATTTATTAAACATCAATCTGAAATCTTAATATATGATGATAAATCGTAGGTATAACCATAGTTCAAATAAATTTCGAGTTCTCAGCATAGTGGAAATCAACATATTATATAATAACATCCCTCCATTAATACCTTTTTAGAAAACAAAATCATTAAGAAAATAATACATCACAATATAATACAAGAACCAAATTGATTCAAAGCATCGGTTTTACATAGAAGATGAAACATTTTGAAACAGGGAGGCCTTGCCCTAAGGCTACTTCCAATAGGAGTTTCATTTTTATTAAATGAGATGTCATATAAGCAAATTTGATAACATGGCAAGAAATTTATGAAGAGAGAGATGAGAAGAGTTTCATCTAGATGAAACTGCGTCTACACGATTTTCTAAAATTAAAACATCATGAAACTAACATTAGAGATGAGTAATTTTGTTTATTTTTTAGACAACCAATAAAACCATATATAAGTAAGTGCTATGAAACACCAAAATGAAACTATGCATTGGAGAGATAGTTTCATTCATGGTTTAAAACTGCTAAAGATGATATGACACTCTTGGAAACATCAAAATGAAACTATCCATTGGGATTAGCCTAAATGGAATGCATGAATCAACCACCAAACCTTCTGCCCCTTAGCTTAACTGTTTAAGTTGACTGGTGATCTGGCCAAGGCGCCAATTGGAAACTTGGAATATGATCAGTGCGCGGTTGGTTGAGAAACAAATTAAAAATTGTGATCGATTCATTCTCTCATGGGGAATGGTGATAGACTGATAGAGGATCCTATCCAAGCGGTTAGGTTTATACGAATACTAATTGAGTGGCTGGTTATATTTTTTATGTTGAACCTTGTCTGTCTAAATCCGAGTATCTCTATATATATAAAACACGTGTATTTTCTTGCAAATAAACCATGCCATGTCACTTAGTAAATCTCAGCCATCGAATCACACCACTGAGAAATAGGGAGCGTTCCATATGCACGTGGAGTCTTACAACTAGATCCCTCTAGAAATCTCTATTATTTTCTGGTCCTTCCATCTTTCCTCTCACATCTTTACATAAAGATCCTTGAGATACCTGAGTTTTGTTCCAGATCCTTCCACCATGACTCAAAATCTTATATTTAGACCATTCAGGAACCAAAATATTATATCAGTCCATTCAACATTAATCAGTTATACATCTTTTGTATAAATAATTACCTTTTCAATCCTCTTGATATAAATAATTTCTTTTACATTGCTAACCATCACTGCACAAATAGAAAAATGAGAACAGTATTTTGAAATAGAATATAACGGTTCTATTCTGAAGTATATCAAAAATGAATAAAGTAAATAGATTTGATTAAATAAATTCTAAAAAAAATCTATATATGTGATTTTTAATTAGTAAATCGTCAATCCCTTTGTTGCTTTATTTTTGAAAAGAAAACTGATGTAGCCACATTGAAATAAAATAATGATTTTGTTAACAAATAAAGACATGCTGCATAGTTATATGCAAGCATGCAACAAATATACAAAATGAAGCTTTATTTACATTGCTAGCTATTACTGTACAAATGGAAATTGGCAACAATATTTTGAAATAGAATATCAAGGTTCTATTCTGAGTATATAAAAAATAAATAAAGTAAATAGATTTGATTAAAATATTATTCTAACAAATCAATATATATGATTTTTAATTAGTAGGCATATTAAAAGAAATTTGATATAGGTATATTGAAAGAAAATAAATGTTTCATAAATTTTATTATCACTCTTCTAGGTCTACTAAAAAACATGGTTGGTTGAAATAGCACATCATTAGTGTAATCTCTAAGAATTTCACAACATCTAACATAGTTAAATCATTTTGTTTTTGAATAATATTCTATTAAGCTATTATGTTAGAGAACTATAGTTTTTTTTTTTTGAGAGCACGTTAGAGAACTATAGTTAACGACATATACAATCTACTAGCAAAGTATCCGTGCGTTGCTGCGGGCTTAAAAGAAAAAACTTTAGATACAATATGTTTGATAGATATAATATGATTGATATTTTTTACACAACAAATGAACTTATTTATATTTTATAATATGTGACAACCCATATATATATTGTTACGTGTGTACTCCAGTATGAAATAGTAAGTATTATTTGTACAAACAAACATTACTACTTCACATTTCTTTTCTGTAAGCACCATGCAACTAAGGACTTTTTGAATATATCATAATATATATCATACCTTAATGCATTCCCCTCAAACATCCATAGTTCTACTAAAACGTGTCTTTACTTCATCCTGAACACATGTTTTCGATTCAAGTGCTCGTGTTTTGTTTCTCTGTAAATATATTAATAAGCAAAAGAAAAGGAGTGCACAAGTAAGTAAGAGCAATTTACAGAGCACCAAAATATTGTCTTAGGAGAAAAAAATGCTAACTGAAGAATTATAATCGAAACTCGAAAGAACCAAGTCTAGGAACAGAGAGCGCTCAAATTCCGAGGAGTTGGATAACCTAGTAACTAGCGTTAGTCCTTTACCTGAATGGTTTCAGATTAGTAATTTTGAGCTTTACTCCATGCTCTGGACTCATTTTTGTTGGACTCGTAGGATCAATAGTCTAAGTAATTTGAACCACCATCGCAGATAGTAGCTAGGTGTATACCTTCGCCTTGAGCTACCATCTTCTTAGTATTTGATCTGCTTCTGTTTTTCCTTCTGCCGATTGCCCACTTAGGGCTGGAGAGCACCCTTCCCAGTGCTTGCAGTGCTCTGATCGATTGGGCTTTTGCAAGGGCACTGACTTAGTGATGAAAACATTATCTCCATTTCCCTTGTAGGAGTTATCCTCCTATTTATAGGCACTATGCACTGGGGGGGGGGGGGGGGTACACCCCTGGTGTGCAGTAGTGTCTCCAATCAAGACACGAGTTCAATCTGAAATCATTACCTTAGTCAATCTTTATCACTTGATCATTTATTACTTGGTCAATAATGTCGGCTCACACTAGGAATATCTGGTGATCACCCATTCACACCAACATTCTCCCCCTTGATCATCAGATGAACTTAATAAGTTCACTTTTCTACAAAATGGTATACCAAGACAAAAAGATTACAATGATGAATATGACATACCATTGAACCCAGTTGCTATAGTATATCACCTCATATTAAATAAACTTCTTTAACTAAGGAGCTCCATAACTTTATATTTTAAACATTACAGTAAACTTATGAATCCACTTCTTTAGGCAGTACACCAAATCAATAAATTACTGCAGTCAATTAAGTACTACAGAACTAATTGATCATGGCTCCCATTCTATCTTGAAGTGAATCCTTCTTATTGAGTGGAGAGAGGGTGTCATAATACCCCTTATTCCAGGATCAAAGGCTTTTCAACCAGTCCCATGCCAACAACATGTTCTTTAAATACGCTGGGTGGTAAGCCTTTCGTAAGCGGATCCGCCAACATTTCCTTAGTACTTATGTATTCAAGTCTTATGGTTTGATCCTGGATTCTATCTTTCACAACATGGTACCTGATGTCAATGTGTTTGGCAGCACCACTTGACTTGTTGTTACTCGCATAGAATACTACGGGTTGATTATCGCAGTATAACTTAAGTGGCTTGGAAATACTATCAACCACTTGCAATCCCGTGATGAAATTCTTTAGCCATACATCCTGCCCCACCGCCTCATAACATGCCACAAATTCTACCTGCATTGTCGACGATGCAGTCACACTTTGTTTGGAGCTTTTCCACGATATAGCTCCTCCCGCGAGTGTGAAGACATAACCTGACGTGGATTTCTTAGTATCAACACATCCCGCAAAATCAGCATCTGAATAACCTACCACTTTAAGGTTAGATCTTATATGTGAGCATATAATCTTTAGTGCCTTGTAAATATCTCAAGGCTTTCTTAGAGGCCTTCCAGTGATCCAATCCTGAATTTGACTGATATCTGCCAAGCATCCCGGTTATGAATGCTATGTCAGGACGAGTGCATACTTACGCATACATTATGCTTCTAATTACTGAAGCATAAGGTATTGACTTCATCTATGCAGATTCATAATCATTCTTTGGACATTGAAATGTTCCAAACTTATCGCCCTTAACAATAGGAGCAGGTGAGGCTGAGCACTTATGCATATTGTACTTCTTGAGTACATTTTCAATATATCCTTTCTAAGATAACCCCAAAATTCCTTTGGATCTATCTCGATGAATTTTAATTCCCAGCACATAATTTGCTTCACCGAGATCTTTCATATCAAATTTAGAAGAGAGAAAGTTCTTAGTTTCCAGAAGCAAATTCTTATCACTGCTGGCTAAGACTATATCATCAACATAAAGGATCACATAAATAAACTTGCTCCCTCTAAACTTAGCATATATGCAATTATCCAATTTATTTTCCTTGAAATCAAATTGCTTTATAACTTGATCAAATTTGAAATACCATTGCCTTGATGCTTGCTTCAAACCATAAATGGATTTCTTTAGTCGACATCCCAAATGTTCTTTTCCTTCCACAGCAAAACCTTCCGGTTGTGCCATGTATACTTCTTCACATAAGTCACCATCTAGGAATGCTGTTTTAACATCCATTTGATGTAATTCCAAATCATAATAGGCAACAAGCGCCATAATAATTCTAAATGAATCTTTAGTAGAGATAGGCGAGAAAGTTTCATTATAATCAATACCTTTTCTTTGTGTAAAGCCCTTAGCAACAAGTCTTGCTTTGAACCTTTCAATATTTCCTTTGGAGTCATACTTGGTTCTGTAGACCCATTTACATCCTACTGTTTTGGCTCCTTTGGGAATTTCTACTAAGTCCCGTACATCATTTATTTTCATAGACTTGATTTCATCTTTCATAGCTTCAAGCCATTTAGATGAATCCTCACTTTCCATGGCTTTTTTATATGATACAGGATCATTATCGAGTATCATTTCACCCATTTCATTCAGATCTTCACTCATATAAATGACATAGTCACTAGCAATGGTAGATCTCTTAACACGTTGTGATCTTCTAAATGGTTCTACATTTGGCTCAGTAATCCTTTCTTGAGGTTGCTGATCTTCATTAGTACGCGTACCATTAGATGATTCAGGAATATCAACAGATGTTGTATCCATTTGTGGAACACCGTTAGCATGCACCGGAAATACAAGCTCTTGCATCATGGGTATCGGGACATAACCCCTCTTTTCCTGTAAATCAATTTCTCTAGGTGTCATGCTCCCCCTCAAAGCCTCATTTCCAAGAACACAGCATGTCTAGTTTCAACAAACTTGTTATACTGAGTTGGACAATAGAACTTATATGCCTTTGACCTGTCAGGATAACCAATAAAGAAACAACTGACAGTCTTAGGGTCTAATTTTCCTAGAGTTTGATTGAAAACTCTTGCTTCAGCAGGACATCCTCATATATGAAAATAATCGAGGGTTGGTTTTCTCCCAGTCCACAATTTGTAAGGAGTCGATGGAACTGACTTACTAGGGACCATATTCAAAACATGAGCTGCTGTCTTTAGAGCTTCCATCCATAAATTGACTGAAACAGTTGAGTGGCTCAACATACTTCGCACCATATCCATAAGAGTGCGATTACGCCTTTCAGCCACTCCATTTTGCTGAGGTTCACCTGGTGCTAAGTACTAGGCGATAATGCCATTATCCTGTAAGTACCTTGCAAAGGGACCAGGAACTTGGCCATAAGGAGTATGTCTTCCGTAGTATTCACCACCATGGTCAGACCTTACAATCTTTATCTTTCGATCATGCTTATTTTCAACTTCAGCTTTGAAGACTTTAAATTTATCTAATGCCTCAGATCTTTCTTTAATTGGATACACATATCCATAACGGGAGTAATCATCGGTGAAGGTTATGAACAAATCAAACCCATCAATCGATCTAACATTGAATGGACCACAAATATCTATGTGGATAATTTCTAGAACTCCCGCACTTCGATTTGCACCTTTCTTTATCTTTTTTGGATATTTTCCCTTGATGCAATCAATACAATGATCATTTGTATCTTAAAAATCCAGTGGAGGAAGGATGTCTGATTTAATGAGACATTCAATTCTCCCCCTCGAAATATGGCCTAAACGATAGTGTCATAATTTTGAAGAAGTCTCATTCCCATTCCTTTTTCGTTTGGTACCAATGTTTGCATTAGAGGAGGATCCAACATTATTGATAGTATCATTGAGCGTAAGAAAATAAAGACGTTCTTGGCATATGGTAAGACCAACATCTTTATTGTCACACATAATTATACATCTGCCATTATCAAAGTTACAGAGATATCCATCGTCATCAAGACAGGACACAGAAACCAAGTTTCTTTTCATCGAGGGGACATAGAGTACATTATTTAGTTTAAGCATAAAACCGGTGTGGAGCATAAGGTCAAAGTCTCCGATGGCTTCAGCATCGGTCTCCACACCATTGGCAACTCTAATTCTTCTTTCCCCTCTTCTTAGGGTCCTCCTCATATCTAATCCCTGCATGAAATTCACAACATGAATTGTTGCGCCTGAGTCAACCCACCATGTATTGGTGGCATTATCAAGATGCAGTGATTCATCAATGAATGTTACTTCATCAATACCTTTTCTATTCATCTACTTTAAGAAACTCAGACAGTTCTTTCGAACATGTCCAGATTTGCCACAGTGAAAGCATCCATTTGGATCTTTCTCTTCATCTGGATTCTTTTTGGACTTTGGCTGTTGACTTTGCTTTGGGGTTTTTCCTTTGTGCTTGAATTGGATTAGCTTAGGCTTTATGTAATTATCTTCATGTTTCTTATATTTCTTCCTTTGAGGATGCTTAAAATGATTAACATAATCAATCCTTCTAACTTTAAGCCTTTCCTCTTCTTGCACATATCTGGCCATTAATTCATCAATTCCCCACTTTTCCTTCATATTAAGATAATTGATCACAAAAGGATCAAATTCTTGGGGAAGAGATGCCATAATAAAATGGACAAGAAAACCATCAGAAATATCCATGTCCATTGTCTTAAGTTTTACGGCCATGTTACACTTTTTCATAATATGCTTCCTCAAATTTACATTAAGAGTATACTTATCTCCAATAAGCCTTTGAATAAGAGTAGTTGCATATGCTTTAGAGGAACCTTTAAATTGGTGCTCAACTTTAGCCAGATACTCTCTAGCAGTTTGAGCCTCCAGAATTGCTCCTCTAATGCTTTCAACTATGGAGCTCTTAATGATCATTAGACATTTTCTATTTGATTGCTCCCAGTCATCTTTCTTATCCTCATACTTCTTTTTCAGAGTATCATAATTTTCAACACCCTTATCAGGTTCTATAGGAGCATCATTATGCAGGGCATAATCGATATTTAGCAAAGCCAGATTAATTTCTAATCTCTCTTTCCAAGAGATGAAATTACTTCCATTTAATTGCTCAAGACCATTAATGAGCCCAGCAATTTGTGAGGCATTAGATGCTACATAACCAAACAAGAAATTTAAGACCATCATAAGAATCATAATAAATGAGTCAAAATCCAAGTCAGCTACGACCAAAAATGGATTAAGAACAATAAAATGACTATGAACAAGTATTTGCTAATCAGCTACGGCCAAAATAATAAATACTAGCCACACATAATTAATGTAGAAACTTCTTTTACTATCCATGTTCAAGATCAGCTACGACCAGAAATCGAACAAGAACAGTAAAACATTGTGGACACATATTTATCAATCAGCTATGGCCAGAATGATAGACATATGTCACACTTAAAAACCCTTAATTTGCAGCGAAAATATAAAGACATAAAACAGCAAAAATATAAAGACATAAAACATAATTAAGGCATAAAATATAATAATATAATAATTTGTCCATTATCCTATCATGATGGGTAGACAAAATTCTATGTGATCATCAATGTAATTTCATAATTGGCTAAAATATTAATTATTTAGCCCAATAATTATCCTTAAAAGTTCCCTAAAAAAAATTCTCAAAGAATTTCTAGGAAAAAAAGGGTTCTAATAGAAAAATCCTGAAAATTATTAAGGGGTCATTCGGCCTGTTAGACCGATTAGAAAACAAAATCGCTGGAAAAATGACAAAGGCAATTGTTCTTTATTTGGGCCACAGCCAACCAACGCCGGACCGTTGAACTTTTGGCCCACTTCATCCCCCGTGCATCCCCACCTAGGCTCTAGGCCCATTTAACCCGCCGACTGTCATAGCTCGTTGGATCGAGATCCAACGGCCATCAAGCATCGCGTCTTGATCAAAACCGGAGACGACTTCGGCGCCCCCAAAACCCTAGCTCATTCTTTCCTCCTCTCTCTTTCTCTCCTCTCTTCTGGCGGCGACCGAGCGGGCGACGCATGAGGGAGAAGAAGAAGCGATGGCGTCGGCGAGCTCCTTTCGCCGGAGCACGCGCGCGGCTTCACCTGCGCGCGGCTCCGTCGAGCGGCGCTCGTCCGATGCCCATCAGTCCGCCGAGCCCACGCGCACATCGGAGGAGAACCAAGCGTAGGCGACGAGATCCATGGCGGCTTCGCTCAGGGCAGCGCAACGACGACGACGACCCACGGGTGCACGAGAATCGGCGTCCGAGGACACGTACCAAGTGCCCTTCACATGAGCTGTTGCAGCGGGCAGGAGTGGGGAGCAAGCCACGAGACCGACGCCGAGCTCGTCGACGGTGACCACGGGCCTACTTCGTCTTGAGGTAAGCCCGCCGCCTTTAACTTTAGGATTAGGGTTCTCCAATTTTGGGGAAAATTAGGAATTTCACTGTAGCTAGGGTTAGGGTTTTGTCAGAAATTAGGAAAAACCTTAGAATTAAGCTTAAATTGATGTAATCCCCAAACTTCTTGATGCTACAGCACCAACATCGAAACCCTAGCTATTTGTTGCTCACGGATTAAGACTTAACCTTAGAAACTCAACATAACCGAGAGCAAAATCATATGAACAGTAGCTTCATCATCAAATTTAGGCATGAATTTCATAAACAAAACATAATCCTTAGCATCAGAGGTTCAATCTTAGACTAACTGGCTCTGATACCACTGTTAGACTCGTAGGATCAATAGTCTAAGTAATTTGAACCACCATCGCAGATAGTAGCTAGGTGTATACCTTCGTCTTGAGCTACCATCTTCTTAGTATTTGATCTGTTTCTGTTTTTCCTTCTGCCGATTGCCTACTTAGGGCTGGAGAGCACCCTTTCCAGTGCTTGCAGTGCTCTGATCGATTGGGCTTTTATAAGGGCACTGACTTAGTGATGAAAACGTTATCTCTATTTCCCTTGTAGGAGTTATCCTCCTATTTATAGCACTGTGCACTGGGAGGTACACCCCTGGTGTGCAGTAGTGTCTCCAATCAAGACACGAGTTCAATCTGAACTCATTATCTTAGTCAACCTTTATCACTTGATCATTTATTACTTGGTCAACAATATCGGCTCACACCAGGAATATCTGGTGATCACCCATTCACACCAACAATTTTGTTTTGCTTTGTAGCTACCTGCAAGTGGTCCAGATCATCAGCATGTCAAGTGGCATATATGCCTTCTACTTCATCTCGAGCAGTACCTGGTTGTGCTACACCAGGTGACATAAACAGGCTCTGGATTTTGATATGCTTCAAAAAGGATGTTAGATTACTTTAAATAGTTGGATTTATTTATCTAACTTGTCTGAGAGTTATCAGCGATGGCAACTGTTTTAACAATCAAACTCAGTAGCATAGGCTCCTGTTTGTGAACGAGTATGATTATGAGGCAGAGAAACCATCAACGTACGATGGCAACAAAAAAAATAAACGATTAGCTGTGACGCATATTAAACGACTCTTTGGGGGCAGACCGGTGAAGCAACACGAACGACAATGCAGAGTATACGAGATCGTCGCGTGCGTCGTCGTCTGATTTTGTAGGAAATATATTAGACTATGATCGGACAACATGAAACAATTCGAGAACGAATAGGACTCTAGAGTAGAGACACTAGAGTAGGACTCTGGCAGACTACATACGATGGTAGGGACAGAGCAATACAAAACAGACGACCTGTGCACCAGTCAGACCCAAAAGATAGACATGTCACGTTCACCAAAATTAATAAGAGAGAAGAGATAGCAAAATATCCGTGTATTACTACGGGATAAAAAATATAACAAAATAACACCCGTATTGATTGTATGGAGATGAGAGGATTCCGAATATCAAACAACCCGCAGATATGGCCGATTCGTGGCTGGCGGTTGTACTGAGAGGGTCGCCTTAGGCTAGGTAATCATTGTGGGCACTGCTAAACGTGTTGCGAGCGGAGCGGCAGAGCCGCCTCCCAGCGTAACTCGGTCCAGGGTGCCACCTCCCAGCATTGCACGGTCCAGGGCGTTGCCTATTAGCATGGCATGGTTTAGGAAGCCGCCTCGACTGAGTCTGCCGCGGGCATGGGCGAGGAGTTAGCGATTATTCGATGGCTGTGACGGTGACAATGGTTGCGATGGCAGTCACGATGCTGGCACTGATCTTTCTCACCCTCGAGCTGTCCTTAATCTTGGGTGCCGACGTGGCTTTTTTTGGTCTGGCGCTCGTGAAGAACAATGGTAAGCACGATAAAGAAACCGTTGGTCTAATCCGTGACCTGCTGCTGCTAGCTATATTTTTTTGTTTTTTAAAAAAGGTGTTGCTAACTGTTTTGATTAGTGCTGCTTCGTGTGCGTGGCTGTGAAGTTTGATACAGGAAGTTCACTGCAGCGATCATGATGGAAGGGGAGGTTGACAGAGAATGATATAAAAACTCTTACGCAAGCAAAGCAACAGAAAACAAACTGATCTGGACCTGATTAGAGTACATGTTTATTTTTTTCTAATCGGACTCATTTACGTGTTTCTCTTATTTGATCGAAACCGTTTTAAATATGCTTTACTGATTAGAAAAGAAAATAAATATCACCATAAGTTACCATTAAACCAACATCAAACTAAAGTAACATCAATAACAATTTTATCTAAATTAATAAGGAGTAGAGATTAACTGTATCCTTTGCTATATTGTAAACCACTACACAAGAGAACACAGTACGCAGCGGCGACGCCGCGCGACAATTCTAGCACTCTATCAAAGACGTGGGCTGACGTGTCGATGACAGATCAAGCGGGGCGGGTTGCGTTTGCGGTTGCGGCGCGGCTTCCCGCACAACAACGCCGCAAAAATTGGCGGCCTGCCGGCACGTCGCCGCAACCGGTACCGGCCGTCAAGGCACAGCCCAGAAGGAGCCCGTTAGCACGCATAGCCCACCATTGTGAAGAAACGGCCAGCACCAGAAGGTCGGACCTATAGAGGAGGCTGGCAGGCCCAAGCAATGTACGACTCATCCTTCATCTTCCAGATCCAGTCCAAACTCCCCTCAAAAAAAAAAAAAAAAGTCCAGTCCAAACTCCAAACCGACGCTGCTAGTTCTCTTCTAATGGTAACGTGTATGTGGACAATGAGAAGTCGGAGGTGACTTCTCGTTCTCGAGATATGTAAGTCATGTTTCTCGAATGAGTTCAACAGGGTGACTACGCGAGTATCATGAAGTATGGATGCTTTACATTTGTGCTATGTTTAGAGAAAAAAAACTAGAGATAGATTTACGTTACAATACAGACGATCAAAATAAAGTCATTGCAAAGATTAGCAAGGGCCTACACGTGGTAAAACTTTGACATGAATTCTTTCCTAAATTGAGGTGAAAGAATGAATGAAAATAAGTAACCGATCTTTAAAAGAAAACACCTTGTGCAAGAGAAAAAAAAAGGTAAACATCAATATAGGGTAAATTCACCCAAGTTTGAATTGTTAGGCGGCCGCCACTACAAATGTGGGCCCTCTAATATGTACATCACCACACTGATAGATTTATAATATTTTTGAATCACCATCGCTGTAGTGAAATAGTGAAATGTCTAGCTACAAACCATTTTTTTAGTTGTGATAATAGGGTGTAAACTAGAAGAAACGGATTGGCTGGCCGTCCCGATCATTTTGGAGGCCCTGTACCAAGTAGTGGCAGGTGTCTGCCTTTAACTTACGCCATAAAATAAATTGAGAAATAATTTATATGAGTTCATATATATTTCATAAACCAAACAAAAACAAAATTATACCTATCATAATCTTCACTTGAAATACTTTATTCTTGTTGCATTTCTTGAAATAAAATCTTCAATGACATCTTGATAAGCAACCTTCTCTAGTATATCACCCTCTAGTGCTATTATAGCCAAATTATTGAGTCTTTCTTGTGTCATTGTTGAGCGTAAGTACGATTTCAATAACTTCAACTTAGAAAAGCTACGCCAGTTACAGGAATGGTCAACAAAATTCTATAGGCAATAGCTGCATTAGGAAAAGAACCATGACGTTTTATGAACTGCAAAATTTATCCATAGTACCTTTCTGAGATTGAAGTAGATTATCTAGCCTCTTTTTCTTCTTATGCTTTTCACAACCAGAATCATATTTCCTTATTCGGTTTGAAGAAGACATCCTTAGGAGCAGGAGAGGAGGCAGGACACAATCGCTTGTTGCAGGATTAGGATGCAGGGCGCATACAGCAAAGGGAGGGCGAGGTCCAGACTCCAGTTTCGCCAAGCCGAGGCAGCCGCAGCCGACAGCGGTGTCACGTCTCGCGTCCGATCGCGGGACTGAAAAACAGAGTCGAATCGTCACCTGATATGACTTTTTATTTCTGGCTGGGAATCATATACGTAAAAGGAAAAACAATTCAACTTGGGGCCCCCAGCATTTTGGGGGCCTAGTTCCGTCGCACCGGCCGAACATGCCCAGGGACGGCCCTGCTTGTAATGGAAGAAACCGATCGGCATATAAATAACTGGATTGGTGATTTAATATAACATTTAGATTTCTTTGATGATATGAATGTCTAAGAGAGATTAGGCTCACATGTTTGAGATGCACAAACTCGTCGCAGGCTACACGTTGTTGCCAGAAGCATATATACTCCCAAGTAATTTTTCTCTTTATAGATGGCGTGTCAGTGTGTTGCTTCAGATAGTATCTATTAAACTCTAAATTTGAAAAAAAAACATGGGATTGTTTCAATATGTACAAAGTATACATGGCATGACAGCGTTCTTTCTCAGTCTCAACAACTGGAGGTTGCACTGCATGCTTTTTTTGTTGGTAGAAAAAAAATTGAAACAGTCTTGAAGTAGTAGCAATGTGTACAATTAGAAGACAGTTTCCTGCTAACAACTTCTCCCTAGTTCAAACTTTGCCTCGAAGCATGTGAAACAAAATAAATTTTACTGCACCTGCTCAGCTGCTCTGGACCTACTCCATTAAGAGTATGTTTGGTTGGGCTTCCAAAGTAGCTTTTTCTTTCAAAAAGACAGTAGCCAAACCCAAGAGCAAAACTTTTGACTCCCTTCTACCAAAAAAGCAGCTTTCGGTGCATTTATTTTTCACAACAGGGGCGGGGTTGCTTCCAGCGGCTGTGGCGTCATCAATTTCACCGAAATTACCTGCCTTGCCATCGGTAAGTGGATACCCCTTCGTTCTATTCCTAGCCCACGCTGCCTCCTATCCTCTCTCTCCCTCATGTTCCCGAGCATGCGAGCAAGGGCCGCTCCCCACTCCGGCCCAAGGGTTAGGGCGTGCTGCCTTGAATTAGGCCAGCAGTGGCTCTGGAGGCCTAGACGACGGATCCGCACCAATCTCTGCTCCCCCCTCTTGAATTCCTGGCCAGTGGCGACGACATACAATAGTTTTTTTCACAGCTGATAGCCCACAACAGGTTTTACCAGAATCATAGCCCAACCAAACACACCCTAAAAGCATGCCCAAAGGCAACGACTACTACTAACTCTTGTCGCACCGTGCTGCCATGCGCAGAGCGCGCGTCAGTGAGACAGCCCGTTGAAGCGCTAGCGCTAAGCGCCAACAACCCTCTCTCTCCTCACTTTTTCTATAAAATACTATTTTTGTTGGCTCTTAGGTGCCCGTTGGGGACCCTCTAATAGAAGAGAACTAGCAAAGTATCCGTGTGTTACTACGGACATTAATAAAATATATATATACATGATATATAGACTCACATATTTATAGATGAAATAACTTGCTTTGTCAATCTATAAAAATTCCTACCAGTTTTGATTGTTCAAAATCACATGCCCATACAAAGTGCACATTAGGAACAAGCATTATTCAGATCATAATAAGAAAGCTTGACAATAAACCTTTTTCACTTATTAATTGGGGAAGTTGTCCTAAAGATTAGGTTGTGCAATAAAGGTTAAGCAAAATAATAACACTAATTTATAAAGTTTCATTTATTGTCGATAAAACAAATGTCAAAACTCGATTGATAAGTAAAATTGATCAATGATCATGAATACATAAAAACGTGGTTTATTAAATAATGACATTCACTGTAAGATAATATTGTTATTCTTAAAGAACAATAGTGGTTAAACATTATACATGATTTGATATATGTGGCAGTGACCAGTAGATATAAAGAAAGGAAAGGAGTGCAGAACGTAGATGAGCACGGATGATTTTTTACCTGTTGAGCCAGAATTGCCAGCAGTCAACCAATGCTAAGACCAACGATTAAAGGTGAAGCCTACGATCAAGGCCAACAGAGGCGTTCATAACTTGATGCTAGTCTCATCGAATACTCAGATGAGGATTTAAACCTTGCTAGATCGATTGTGTTTTTCCTCTCAACCGTTCGGGTGGTGTGTGGATCAAGGACGACAATGATGGCTAGTTCGACGGCATTCATTCGCGACTCCCGGTGTTCGGCGATGAAACTGACAGGATCTTGTCTCGATCGATGGCCTTCCTCCCAAGTATGTCCTGATGGAGGCAATGGGTTTGCTGTTGAAATCCTGATCGGCTTGATCGGCTAGGAAGTTGATACAAGCTGTCCGCCACGTATATAGAGAAGCTCAGCTCACGTAGTTGTATTTTCCTTTTTTATTCGGCTAGGACTCTGAATTTGTATTATTTCCATGCCAAACACAATCGAGCATAGAATTATATTAGGACTCGATCTATGTGTAACACCGTATAAACGTGTAGAGATACAAAGCAATATACCTGAGAAACAAAATAAGAATAAAAAATTGTAGGCTGCAGTCCCGCCCCCGTCCATGTCCATCTGACCATCTGTTCCTATGGCGTTCTCACTATCCAGTCTGACAAGTGTCGATTGGTCTGGCTGCAATAAACATGCTTGACGTGTCAAGCCCAATGTAACAAAAACTTCCTTGACGTGTTAATTGGACGGTAATTGCATACAAAAGAAAGAAAAAATAAAAGGCTTGCACTGGAAGCCATTGAGTTGGGGCTGCACCGTCGAAACAGTACGTGTGTGACACCTTTTTGGATGGATCATTTCCATTTTATGGCTGCGCCAGCGAGCGAAGACCATGCATCAGTCGCACCGCGCGTTTTCTTCCTTGGAAACCGCTCTACCCGTTTCTATTTCACCATTCATACACACCATGGTTCCATCTCTCTCTCTCTCTCTCTTAGGGTTGCAATGAAAGTTGAGTTTTTTCTATCAAAATGAAAGTTGATTTAGGAGCAATGAAACAATAGTCAACGTCCATTCTACGACCCGATCTAAAGAGAGATGCCAGTTGAGCCACAACACACCATGTAGATTTGTCTCAAGGAAGTTCATATGTAACAAAACACAAGACAGTGTCGATTGGTTGGATAAAAACAAGGAAAAAAAACAAATTAAGGCCTACGATGGAGGTTGCTAAGTTAGGGGGTACACCATTGATCGATGCCTGTCTGGATTGCCGCTTCTCTTGTTTTCCATTGTATGCCAACAAAACAGTGGGCACGATGCTGCGGATGAGTCCGTTCCGTTCCATGACAACGCGGGCGAGGATCATGCCGTGCATTTGCTTTACACAAAACCGGCCTGCCGTTTCCATTTCACTTGTTCTCGTACACCATCCACCTGTCTCTCCTTCACTTTCCACTCTCTACGCGACTAGTACTAAAATAAGGGTACCTCTCTCTCTTGGGTTGTATCTCTGCGTAGGCCTATTCTTCTTTAGTCAAGCGACGGCCGACAAGAGAGACGACGGATCAGGTGTTGCTGAAGCTTTCTGGCCTACTACTCCTCCTACTGGTATGTATAGTAGTTGTTATTCTGTCTCTGTCTCAATCTACAGGTTTGATTGATAGTCTGTGTTGGTGATTGAAGTTCGTTTTGATCCATGTGTATGCTATCTCCGCCTTTGCCCTAGGAGGTAAACCTTTTGGTGGTGGATCCATGGATATGATGATGACCTCCAACTCCTCCAAGGTTAGCAACTACAACACTGCCGCAACATCTGCTCACCCCCACCACCACGAGACCCAACAGGTAATCCATCTCATCAACTACTCCTTCCATCTATCCTCATTGAGGTAACTGGAATCGATCTTCACTCTTCTACATAGATGGATGGATTATATATGATTGGGTGGGTGGGGGGGGGGGGGGGGACGCATCATTTTTTTTTTGTCAGAACGTGTGGTGAAAATTTGTGTTCGACTATAAAGTGCATGGAGCATAGGGAGTGAGAAGCAGGCACTGCCAGCCCCCTCCCCTGGCAAAAAAAAAAAGTGTAGGACTGGTTGGATCGACGCTGCAGCGGGCATGCACTATGTCTCTGTGCCACACATCCATTGATCCTAGTATACGTACCTTGATATGTGATTATGTGTGCATATGTATATGTTCTGCATCAGCTAGTGGACCACGAAATTAAAAAATGGGTTGAGTTTTATTTTTTCTTTCCTATTTTTAGCAGCACTAGTTCTAGACCCTTGGAAAATCGGTGAATTCTCTCCACACATATATTGTTTTGGCTTTGTTAGGCAGCAATAGCAAGTCAGGGTCCGTTCCGATCAGATTTGGATGAGTTTAAATGCGCAATATACTACTTACTAGTAATCAGGTAGATCAGTGATAAGTATTATTATTGCTTCTTCTATGTTTATTGTTTAATTTGAACGTGTATCCCCTAAATAAGAAATTGAAAAATGTGTTGAAGATAAGTGCTTTTTTATGTAGCTTTTATTTATGTCAAGCTAAGTACACATTCAAAATTCTGCTTACTACACGACATTGACCGGGATCTTAATTTAATTCAATTATTGCATGCATGCAGGAGACTGCGCAGGTGGTGGAAGCGAGGAAGAAGAAGAAGGTGAAGCCGGCGCGACAGCAAGCGGCGGCGGCTTGGGAGCGTAAGCCTGCACCGCAGCTGGATGAGGCCCTGAGGTGCCCGCGTTGCGACTCGAGCAACACCAAGTTCTGCTACTACAACAACTACAACACGTTGCAGCCTCGCTACTTCTGCAAGGTCTGCCGCCGCTACTGGACTCAAGGTGGCTCCCTCCGCGACGTCCCCGTTGGCGGTGGATGCCGCAAGAACAAGCGTAGTACCTCCACCATCCCATCTTCCAGCTCCAGCTTCAGTAACTCCATTGACAAGCAGGTGCCAGCCGCCTCCTTGTCTGCGGACTTGCCCAACCTGCTCCCGTCGTTTATATCCACCAGCTTCGATCTCCCCGGGACACCGTTCACACCGATGTCCTTGTCCAGCCTGGCGCCGCCGGCGCCGCCACTGGATCCCTCGTCGGTTCTAGACATGGACATGCTCAGCGGAGGAGGGTTTCTCGGCGACCCTCAGGGCAACAATAGCTTGGTCTATGGGCCAACTATGAGTGGCACGCAGACGTTTGATGGATTCAGTGGCGTCATGCTCATGCAGCATAGCGTGGTTGGTGGCCATGACGGCGGTGCAGCACAAATGGGTGGCGTCCATGGTTCAACTACTACAGCTGCACATGAGGGAGGGCAGTAGTGGCCGACGACTAATCATGAACTTGGTGCAGCAAATCAGAACTAGGAAGGTGCTGGTTATTATCTAAAAAGAAAAAGGAAGTTGCGAGTGCGTCATACAATCCGCGCTAGGGGAAACAATAAGTGTGGCGATGAGAGTTTTAGCTACAGCCAGGGGCGGAGCTAGGATTTAAACTGAATGGTGTCCCATTAGTCTTAACAGTGACCACTGCTGATGAATGTAGCAAAAACAAGCTTCATCATTGACTCTGCTGATGTCACCCAGTATAGAATTGCAAAGGATAAAAGGTTGCAGTAGAAATTCGTTGGTGTCCTGTGACACCACAGCTACAACGTGGAGTATTATTATTATTTCCAGTAGGAGCATATTTTATTAATTCCGCCATCATTTAGTTAAGTATTATTATTTGTTTCATCTCTATGGGCCAGCTATGACTAGGAGTGGCATGTTAAGTATTATTATTTTGTTTTATTTTTTCCAATGTATTAAGAATTTTTCCTATGTAGTTGATTAGTTTTTTTTTATATTTTTCTTCCCAAAGAAGCATATGCAAGTGTGCTTCCTGACCAAAAATAGAACACTAACTTGCTGCTTCAAAAATTACTTTTGAAACAATTGCATGAGAGGACCCCGTTTTCGGCTCTAACGTTAAAAAAAGATTTCTTTTTCAGACTTTACAAGATGGGATTTCTTTTCTAAATCAGAAGCAACCATCAACACCTATTCTGTTTGGAGAACTTAACGGTGTTAAATCTTGATGAAAAAGGAGTTCATGCCTTCACAAGAATGAACCTTTTTTTTTTGTCAATCTTTACAAATTTACCCCTGTTTTACCTACCAAATGTATGAATATAAAATTCTGATTTTAAAATGATTATTCAACATAATTTAAATGATGTTGAATACGTATTTTATTTAAAAAATCAAGACATAAATTTGGCGAAATTTTGGTAGTTCTAGTCCTTCCCCAACCGCTTTACTTCCCCTTTCTCTTAATAATAATATTTTTTTGGCATGAATTCCTTTGGAATTGTTGAAACGTCGGTTCTCACCAAATGACCAAACTCGCGAGCCCCCAATTGTGTTGCTACACCAAAAAATGGCGGATATATACAAAAGAGTTGGCCTGTGAATAATTCCTGTGCTCGATCGGAGAAGGGGCTGCTCGCCCAGCTTCACTCTCCATTGGAGAGCGAATAGGTCATACGATGTTGCGTTCGCAGGCCTAGCCCTGTCATAGCAGAGGGGAGAAAGGAGAAGAGAAGTTGGGGTAGGGAGGGGCGCTAGCTCTGTTTGGTGGCCTCAGGGGTTGACAGAGAATAGGAGGGACAATCCGATCTCTTTTTTTTTCAGAAAAATGAGCCAACCGGACCTAAGTAGAAAACAAGGGCTAATGGATTCTTTAGATTAAGAAAAACAGGTTCGATCTTGCAAAGTTTAAAAAAGAGATCCTTTTTAACATTGGAGTCGCTGATGCAATTGTCCCATTACTTTTTAACATTAGGCAGATTCGTCCTGAATATCTTATTTATCATGAAACGCCAATTTGAAACCTGGGCACACAGTACGTATGCTTTCTTCGAGAGCTTCACTCTGACCTTACCCGTACCTCCATAAACAATTTCATCTCTCAAAATTAGTTTCGAATACTCTCATCATAGCGCAAATGGACTTATATAATATAACACGCGCTCATATTAGCACGGATAACGAAAATAATTAAGAAGAAAAGAATACATGACAGCATAATACAAATAACTAACTCGTCGCTTTCACATAGAAGAAGGGGATACATTCTGAAACAGAGGAGGTTCTGCCCTGAATGGAATTCAAGAATAAACCACACCCAGAGCAGAGGAAGCGATGGACCACAGATTCAAAGTGTGGTGTTCTTGGCCCTCCGGACGAGCACCGCCCAGCACAAGACCCTGTAGAGCAGGAAGAAGCCGATCATGACCCCGACGTTGACCCACTTCATCCCCTCGTCGATGCCTCTGTCCCTGAGCACGTCGGCCCCGGTCCTCAAGCACGCGCCGCCGCCGCTGGCCACCCACGCGACGCACCTGTCCCTTGCGCCGCCGCCGTACTCGTTGATGAGCAGCAGGTCGAGCGGGTACCTGTACATGGAGACGTAGTACATGAACGCCCAGTAGGCCGGGATGCTGCCCCGCGGGATGAAGTAGCCGGAGAAGAGGAAGAAGACGCCGAGGCAGACGCAGATGAGCGCGTTTCCCACGACGAAGTCCGGCGCGACGGCGCTGAGGAAGAGCGCGAGCGAGCTGGCCGCGAGCACGACGAGCCAGACGGCGAGCACGAAGAACGCGAAGACGCTGACGGGGGAGGCGCGGAGGCCCGCGAGCCAGTAGAGCGGGAGCGAGAAGAGGAGGGAGACGGCGAGGAGGCATGGCGCGAAGACGAGCGCGTTGGCGAGCACGTAGGAGGAGAGGCGGTACGCGCGGCGCGAGGCGTCGCGCATCAGCACGCGGCGCTCGTGGAGGAGCACGGGGAGGGCCTCCACGGTGGAGGAGAGGAGGAAGCTGAGCGTGAAGGCGAAGAGGCCGAGCCGGAGTGCCACGTCGTCCGGGTCCGTCGGGCTGGTGCGGAAGTAGACGCTGCCGAGGCCCAGGCCCGCCACCGCGGCCTGCGCGGCCCGCGCCGCGAAGAGCTCCCGCGTGCGGCGCATCACGCGCCAGCACCGCACCGTCAGCGCCGCCACCTCCGTCGCGCGGCCGCAGTACCCGTGCTCGTCGGGGATGTCGACGATGTTGCCGCTGACAAGGTCGTCTTCAAAGTGGTGGTGGTGCTTGGCGTGGTCGTCCTGGAGCTGGGCGGTGACCTCCATGGCGAGCTCGAGCGGGTTGAGCTGGACGGGGACGTGCTTGTGTCCCAGCCGCGCGAGCGCGTCCTCGAGCGACTTGAGCGTGCCGGAGTGCGCGACGGCGCCGCGGGAGAGGAGCAGGAGCGACGAGATGTAGCCGAGCATGCGGTAGCTGGGCTGGTGGATGCTGAGCACGACCACCTGCCTGCGCGCGCGGGCCACGTCGCGCAGGAGGGCGAGCACGTCCAGCGCGGACCGGCTGTCGAGCCCGGAGGTGGGCTCGTCCAGCAGCAGCACGGGCGGGTCGTGCACCAGGTCCACCGCGACGGACACGCGCTTCCGCTCGCCGCCAGACACACCGCGCGGCGAGCTTCCGTCGGCGCCGCCGCCCACGTAGCTGTCGGCGACGTCGGACAGGCCCAGCTCGTGCAGGAGCGCGTCCACGCGCTCGCGCCGCGCGTGGGCGTCGGCGCCGCGGAGGCGGAAGCGCGCGGCGAAGAGGACGGTCTCGCGCACGGTCAGAAGCGGGAGGAGGTTGTCGTCCTGCGTCACGAACCCGCACAGCCGCCGCAGCCGCGCGCGCGAGGTGACCGCGCGGCCGTTGAGGGACACCGTGCCGGGCTTCTCGGAGATCTCGGTGCCCGTGCCGCGGCCGGAGAGGATGCGGAGGAGCGTCGACTTGCCTGCGCCGCTGGGACCCACCACGGCCAGGATGTTGGAGCTGGACGCCGTGAACGACACGGACTTGAGCAGGCCGCCGCCTTCTTCATGGGGTGCTGAAGCGGCGGAGAAGAAGCAGGAGGAGAAGGGCGCGAGGAGAGCGGAGCAGGTGCGGGAAGGGAAGGGGCAGGAGAGGTTGCGGACGGCGAGGGTGTGGTGGGGCGGGGACGGGGACGGGTGGTAGAACGAGAAGGACGGCGACGCCGAGTCCGGCGGGGAGGAAGAGGACGTCGACGTCGTCGACATGAGCAGCGCCGGGTCCAGCTCCGACGACGACAAGTCCTCCATCTCTCGTGATGAGTGGTGAAGAGGCGAGGCAGCTCAACTAATAATACCGGCGGCCTCGCAGACAGAGGCTTTCTTGAACGTGTCGTGCACCCATGCACGCGCGACGCATGTCACGGCACACCACCAAGGCGTGT
This sequence comes from Eleusine indica, assembly GCA_030378355.1. Taxonomy (NCBI): domain Eukaryota; kingdom Viridiplantae; phylum Streptophyta; class Magnoliopsida; order Poales; family Poaceae; genus Eleusine; species Eleusine indica. The sequence continues at coordinate 60,795,654 of CM059494.1, forward strand.
AGTGTAACGGCGCACTCCTGCCCGGTAGAGCGGACGCGCTGCGTGTTCCGGCAGCCGGGAAACTGGAGTAGGGAGTATCGGTCTCTGCTCTGCTCTTGTTTCGGTGATTTGGGTGACCAAACAGGAGAACGAAACACATTCGGTTCACCACAAGTTACCACAAGGAATGAAATGGTCTCGTTTGGGTGAGGGCCGTTGCGACCTGCGAGCTACTGTGACCAAACCGCCGTTTCCCAGCCTCCCGGCGGTTGGACCTATGCACCTAACCGGGGCGCGCTCGCGTTTCATGGCGTGTGGGTTGGGCCTAGTCGTGCCCTGGCCGACAACCTGCTTCGCATCGTGACTCTGCTCTGTACACTGTATCTCAAAGAAAAGTACTCCCTCTGTCCCGGAAAGAAATCTATTTCTACATTTGATTGACTGTGTTTTTTCTTTCCTTTGATCAATGATTTGTATTATATCAATGAATTTATACAACATATTAATTAAATAATATGAACATATTTTTGTGACGAATTTAAGATTATAAGTCTCATATTGTTAATTTGATTAAAATTATAAAAATCAATATTCAAAGAGTGGCTCTCACCATTTTTCCAATGAAAAGGCATCAGTTTTCAGGCAACTTATCAGCGCATCGCTTCAGTACGTATCGGCACATGAGACCACAAGTGGCATCAGATTAAAAAGGATCCAATGACATCTTGTTAACTGACCAAACCGCTTGCCTTTTCCATAGCCTTGAAAAAAAAGCACAAAAACACTTTTTACCTGTCACGATTTTTTTAAAAAAATACGGGTTTCTACCGCTGCCTTCTTTGGAGGCTTTTATGCGAGACGGGGATCAAACCTCCGCCGGCTCAGAGCGCTCCCTTGCTCCTCTGCCACCAGGCCAGTCCGCTACCTGTCGCGATTTCGACGCGTGCTCCCCGCATGAATCAAAATGCTTTTGCAGGGAGGCAGAGTCTCAAGAACAATCAACACAGTTGGGTCAAGCAGAATAAAGCAAAGCCTTGCAGGACTACTTTGCATCTCAGTTACATTGGGCACTACATCTTCTACACAATGGTCCCATTGACCCTCGGACCAATATTTGAGGGGGACAAAATATCCGTAGATAGGAAGAACATATTCCGAGAAATCTTTTACGTTGTTTGCAAGTAACATGGGTCGTCCATTGCCTTAGATCTTATGGATTACAATTAAACTACCAATCAAAAGGTATTTAAATATTATTAAGGATACTTAAGTATTAAGAGTAAAAATATATTTTCATTTATGACAAATCTAGAAGAGTATAAATCTATTAGAAAATAAATTAATATGTGATATGTTTCTATTTACATTGTTTTCGTAATACTTAATTGATTACCATTTACGTGCGAGTTAAGATAGAAAATGTCCTTGTAAACCATTATTGGTTCTAATTTACATTGTTCTATTTAGATTTACTCGATTATTTCCTTATCGATCATTCAAGAAGAAACACACATCAGAGTTTAGATATTTGCTTTGAGTTTTTTTTTTGGTATCAGTTACATGTTTCTTACAATAATATTACTATTTATGTTTTGCGAGTCATTTATAACTGATCCACACCAAGCCATGAAAATTATAAAATAGAAAAATCATATAATCAAATAAAATGATTATGTCTCCATATTCTTAGTCCAAATTCTCAGTAATCAATAAATTAATCCGTAATTAATAAGATAACTTAGTAAACAATTAGATTAGTTATTGAATACCAAACATATAATTTTGTCCGTGCTGATGATAATTTATATGCCCTTCTCATGTCTTTGTCTAATCAGATCTAATACCTATACTATTGCTCTAAATCGTAAGATCAATATGTAAACTAAGATGCACTATGTAGTTAATTAATAAAATTGATAAACGAAGAGATATGTTGAGGTTGTAGTCTATATCCATGGAGTAGACAAACAAGGAAGGTGTAATTAATAAACCAAATTATTTAAGTTATCATATTTTACTTATTTACCTTTGATATGATATTTTTTATTCTATAACTTGCCTCTCTCTTAATCAATGGTCTAGATTGTAATATCTCTTGGTACCTCTAAGTACCTCGCAAACACTGTAAAAGATCTTATGCTCGTGCATATGCATAAACAACATTCGAGTTAGCACACAAAAAACAAATGATGGAAACAATCATGCAAGAAAATCCAATCCCCAGTTTGTGTTCAATATAGTTTATTCCCTCTATGAAAGGAACCAACTAACTGCAAATAGTAGCATGTATACGCCATTACCACGTAATCAAAAGAATACATGATAACTATTTCGTATATAATTAATAGAAGTCACGCCATCGACCAAACAAGATGAGCTTTCTCATGACAGGGCAAGCCAATTCTTTTGTCAATGAGGTGCACCGATCACTACAACAAAAAAGGCTTCTAGTGGCGGTTTGAAAAGCCCTGTAGCGGTGGACAGGTCACCCCGCCGCTAGACAAACGCAGCTACAAATAAGTGTTTGTAGTGGCGGATGGTCTTGCAAAGAAATAAACCGCTATTATAGACCACTTTATGGCAACGGTTGAAAATGTCAACTACTGCTATTGCACGAGCCCAGTAGCGGCAGTCGACATCTTCAACCGCCGCTATTTTGCTCTAGAACTGAAACCAAGGTCCACATAACTCCATCTGCACGAGACGCTAGCTCTAGATTTGTAGACCAAGTAACTCCATGATAGGGCCATGTAACTCTAGCTTCAGGGCAAAATATCAAGCAGCAGCAACCAGAGATCAAAGCACTATGATTGTATTTGAGTGTCGATGCCCCCCGAGTATATGACGAGGCCTGGAGAAATAATCGTGGCATCGGCTTCTCCCTCTTCATCAACCACTTATCAATAACACCTTCAATATCTACCTATATCAGCCCATCCTCCATCACTTCCATCGACTACCAGTCTATCGACCCCTACTCCAGCATGGTTGGCACTCTTTGCCCAGCTGATGTTTCAATCATCAGCTCATGTACGAATACACTAGTCTCAATAGAGCTGATGCTAATTCACCTTCTCTGTCATAATGATAAGGCCTAAACTGTGAATCACTTTGTGCTTCCTTGCGAATGGGCATTAAAGATTATCAAATGAACCTGACTTAGAGGAGCCGCAGCTACTATTTGATCTATGCATTAGTACCTAACGTCTCTTGTCGCAGAGTCCAAAGCTTGGACTTGACGTGCATCACTTGTCCTCAGTGATCATGGATCAGCGGGTCCTTTCCCTGCCAGAACTCAAACTACAAGACCCATCCTGTAAGAATAGGTTTCTCCAATGCTCTGAGAAGTGGTCCGATCCTGTACTTGAACGTTTAAGCTCTTTATCTGACAATGAAATTCGTCAGTCCACCAATTCCCTCGGAGATCATGATCAGTCTTGATTTATCAGCTCCTTCTCAACCTATCAGGCGATGGCGCAGTGTATTAAGAATTAACTCGATGTTATTTAGCTTCACATGATGTAACCACACATTGGCTCTGTCCCCTGGATGATGATAAAATTGATGATGCATCCACCTTTGCTTCTCCAATCAGTTATAGTATCCAGCCAATGGTGAAATAATGAAAAATTATATCGATCGTCTTCACGCATCGGCTTAGTTTTGAATTACCCCATATATTATTATGATAATTCTTCTAGCATTATTCAATGCACCTGCGTGATCTTTTCCAATGTAACCCCATCAGCCGGCTTCGACGCTTCACATTGGTAAGCCGATGCATATATCATGTCGAGTCAATCGGACCAGGTCTTTTATATCACGCATCGGCTCACTTCAAACCCTGAGGTAGCTTTCATCCATACAGAGACACCTAGCTTCAAATCTCGAACACTCACAACCCAGAGCTGATCGGGTCAATTGCAAGCAAAACCATTTGATGAGTTTGTCTCCTTCACGTCAAACACCTGTGCATGCATGCATTCAATCTTTCCTCACACACACAAATTCAACAAAGTAGACAGGCAAGGCGAGAAGCAGCAACTCCAATGTTTTCTTCTTTGATTTTCACATTTGTGCTTCGAGAATCCTTGTCTTCAATCTTCCAACGGCTGCAAAACTTGGCCATTTGAGTATCTTATCAACCCCTTTTCAGCCGATGGTGTAGTAGTGAAAATGATACAGGTTGTCTTCTCATGATGTAACCACCATCGGCTTCCAAAAATCATGTCAACCAACTGCTGCAAGACCCAACTTTCTGAGTACTTCTTCGGCTTGGTTTTGTATCAATAAATATTGCCTGAAGATAGATTAGATCCTCCAACTCTGTCTATTACTTCATAGCAATAATCATCAGCGGATAATGAAATAGTGATGCCGGTTGTCCTCAAATATTGTATCACGCATTGGCTTCAATTTGAATCACCTGCCCCCCAAGACTTCTTCCAAATTCTAGCCGATGGAAAAAAGAAAGGCTATCACAATATGATTCCACCAGCCTGAAATAATGTAACCCTGACAATGATCAAGTAACTTCTTGGCCACCTCATAATTCATAAATCACATAACTTCATGCGACCACATGTCTTCAGTTTTTCATGGCAAAATGTTAAATATCACACCAAGAAGGCCATGCAAATCCATGATAGTATGCTAGCAGCCAAGTAACCCATCACAAATCAGGTAACCACGTCACACCTCCATCTAGTATTCATCAGAAAGAGACTCCAAAATTTCTTTATGAGAAATAATCATACCAACCAGCTTCCACTCTGAGTGCTGAACTGGAATAACTATAATCATCGGCTGAAATTTTCTTCATGCACAAAAGCACTGATCTCACACATATGGACCCAACCGATGATGGAACGAATATAATAACATCTATGGAGTTGACTCATTTATTGCACCTCAATCTCAAATCTAAAACTTGATTTCCACAGGAGTCCACTAGTGACGAACACCATTGGCTTAACAACACTTTAGTAAAATTGCCTAGCCGATGGAGAGAGACAATGAGTCCAATCGATGCAGCTAACAATGCTCACGTGTGAAATATTATAAATGATGCACATCTTCCTTTATGCATGCCGTCCAAATTATCCCATAAACATCATGATTTAACTTATACCCCTTCTCGTCAAACATTACGCAAGTAGATGCTTGCCTCCCCATGTCGATAGAGAATTGATGTTGTACTAAGCTCGATGCTCACTGATGACAACCACATCGACCAACCCCTTGTTATGCCCAGCCTGCTGCATGCATGCAACTTCTTTGCTCGCCTTCTCTTAGTCGATAGAGAATTTTCTCCACACTGCAGACGTGATAAGTCTTCAATGTTCATAGTAACTAGCCGATGCAACGAATGTAACCATACATCAACTCTGCCCAACCATTATCATTGTTAACTGAATCTGCTGCAACATCAAGTATCGACTCCTCACCTGAGGCTCCTCACATCAGCCGATGGTGAAAACAAAACACAGCACATCGGCCGATGGTCGCTTCCAGGATTCACACCATTGCAGAATTTTTCTTTTATATGTATTTTCCTTCCAATTATTTAATTGATGGTGTTAAACAACAAATAACCAGCCAGTGGAGAGCGAGATGCTAGCTGATGCAAGAAGAATGTAGCCTGGTCAGAGTCGACGCCAATTCCTCTGTTCTGTGACCGGTATTCTTATTTGCACATGTTGACCTATCAAACTATCCTTGCACATGATGTCAGGTAAATATTTGTACTCTGTTCTGCCCAATATGACTTGCACCATCATCGGCCTGATAAGGATTGAACAAACACTACGCCAGATCACCATCATGCAACATCAATTGTGTACAACCAGAAATCCAGTAAGACTCTCAAAATAAATCCGTTTAGCATTCTCTATTGTAGCAGTCGCTGGAGGAGTGAAATAAAGCAACATGCCAGCCGATGCAAATATAATACGTTGGCATCTAAGGACGTGGCAGGCTGATGCTTAGACCCTCAAAATATATTGTGCTTTGATAACCACCGAATCAACTTACTCATCCAGACCTCCTCCACTATTCAGTCGATGATGGATTGAAAGAAACTCCAGTCTATCGACATCTATTCTGCACAATTACTTGCATCGGCTATAAGAAATCAGAAGTAGATGACCCAATATTTTCCATTCCTATGAACTTGCTTCAGTAGTGGACTAATATACTCCACGCATGTATGCACTTCAACTTTTCACCACCTTGTCGATGGTGGAACGATAAGAAATAATATCGACTGCTTCCAGATGATATAATCACACATCGGCTTTGCCCCTCGAGACAAATAAAGTCGATGACATATATTCTTGATTGTCTGAAGTTAGGAGACGTGACATCCTTGAAAATATCCATTGATTAACACCGGCTATAATTTTGATGGTATTAGGACCAAAGCCGATGACAATCGTAAATCCACCTCCCAGCGAGGCCTCAAATTTCTTTTTTCATATATTGTTTAATAATCAACCATTGACTCCCAGGCGCCTAAAATCACTGTAACAGATAATGAAGATGTGTTCCACTGCCTTCTTTCAATAATAACTTTTTTTTTAACTCTATATTGTAGAATCAACCATCGGCTCTTGAATAGGCTGGAACCGAGCCGATGACTGTCATGAGGCTCCAACTCCAGCTTCCAACGATGTTATATCATAGCAAAATAGTAGCATCAACTTCTATCAAGTGATATAAAAATATGAGTTCTTCTGATTCTCACCAAATAATAAAGATATGGTCCCACTAGGCATGCCAAAAGTGTGTTGATGTGAAAAAAATGGACTGTCGATCCTCCGCGTGCAAACACGAGGCCTGAGAGATCTGCTTAGCTCCAGTACAGGTCCGATGGCGCGCTATAGACGGTGTGCAACATACCAGTTAGTTTGACCATTCAACTGACAAGGTGTGCGCATGCAAGTCGATGGATGATGGCCTCCAGACACAGAATCGATACAGGCACAGAGTCGATGAAGGTACAGTACATGATTGAACATCGGCTTTATCTTAATAACATAAAGCATAAATTTACAAGCCGATGCATACTAGACTAATTATAATAATTAATATTATATTGGTCAGTTAATAGAATCATAATACCTAGCCGATACAACACTGATAGATAAGCTATTTGATGATTCATTGACTATACAAATAAAACTAGTACAATACACAGAATCGATGAACCAAAGCCGATACAAAAGCTAAGTGTCTAATCATTTATCGGCTGCTGCTAGTAACAAAATAACTCGTCGGATAAACACTTCGATGATACCCTGAACAGACCCTCATGACGAGATCGATCTTGCATGGTTGTCCAACTAAAAGATCGGACTTAACCGAGACAGTTCTAGATATCCTAGAAGATCGGTCTAAGCCGAGACAGTTCTTGGAACGAACGGATGCCCACACAATAATAGATCTAATCGCTAAAGTTTATCCAGAGGTGACTCGAATATACAGATCAAATTAGAATTACCTCACTAGAATTAACTATGATAGATTGGTTTTCTCAAGATAGTATGCAGCTAATCCTAGCAAAACAAACTAGAAAGATCTAGTATACCGGATAACTAGCAACTACGACGAACTAACCAGAAGATCGGTCCACACCAAGACAGTCCTGGGCAGGTCGCCGTGATCATCGGGGTGGCGAGTCCTCCACCATGTCGCCGAGGTTGAACTAGTCGTTGCAGGCTGCTTCATGACGACGAACCCACCGGGATGACGAGTACTACATCTATCACGAAGAGTCTGCTCTAGACGAAGAACCCGTCGGAGTATACCTATTTCCAGGGTTGGCGATGCGCCGAAGTTATATTAATCGAGAGATGATTGTTTCAAATGTCAAGCACCCTTTATATTTATAGAGCAGCTCTGACTTGATGCGCAAGGGAAAAAAAAACTAACCTAAACCGACTATTACAACCAACTCGTAACCTTAGAAGATTATGGTGAATAAAATATTTAGGCTTTATGCTAATCCGATACACATTGCCTTTATTCCCTAGCGCCTTCCTTCTAGTAAATACCTCTTCCCGTAGTTGCCATCTTAGACCTTCCTTTAAATGAAACTTTGTAGACTTCTCCACGTGCACACATCTTGCTGGGCCAATTTATCTAACACCTCCAAGCTGGTATCCTCTGAGCGCTAATTCTGTACATTGATCATCATGCAACTCATTATCCACCAGAGGTCTAAGCTTTTAGATAGTTGATAATTCTTTGATCCATAAATGCAAAAGCAAAACCATGCTTGTAGCATCCGTCCAGTTACTTTAATCAACCAATCGAATGGCTAATTCGGCTACTTGATTATTAAATCATTTGATGAAGCCAGAATTAGCTACCAAAGTCAAATTTGGCAATCAACAACTGCTTTGGCTCTGCAGGCAGAAAACAATAACAGTCGTGTCCAATTTTGGTGTCAACAGCTGAATGAAATATTCAGGCTATAAGCTAATCCGATACACATTGCCTTTATTCCCTAGCACCTTCCTTCTAGTAAATACCTCTTGGCGTAGTTACCATCTTTGACCTTCCTTTAAATGAAACTTTGTAGACTTCTCCACGTGCACACATCTTGCTGGGCCAATTTATCTGACACCTCCAAGCTCGTATCCTCTGAGCGCTAATTCTGTACATTGATCATCATGCAACTCATTATCCACCAGAGGTCCAAGCTTTTAGATAGTTGATAATTCTCCGATCCATAAATGCAAAAGCAAAACCACGCCTGTAGCATCCGTCCAATTACTTTAATCAACCAATCGAATGGCTAATTCGGCTACTTGATTATTAAATCATTTGATGAAGCCAGAATTAGCTATCAAAGTCAAATTTGGCAATCAACAACTGCTTCGGCTCTGCAGACAGAAAATAATAACAGCCGTGCCAAATTTCGGTGTCAACAGCTAGACGCGAACACACATGTGTATTAGCCACAATGCACATTTTCTTTTACTTGCTTATAGCATTATGTAGTAGAGAACATAAATTAGTCACACTTTATGATGGATACCATGATAAAGACATGTATGCGATGCATATAAATCTTACCCAAAAATTATGACGGAAGCTTTTTCCGTTTTGGATGATATTTCGCTCCCGCTTTGACATATTTCTCGTAAGCACTAAATGATCGAGAAAAGCATATCATTAGATGATATTAACATTATCAAATCATATACACATAGACTAATTTGTTACCTATCTATGAGTTCCACAATGTCGTTGTAGAACTTCTTGTCGCAGTCGAGACTGTCTAGCACCAGAAGGTACCCATTTTTGGAAATTATTATAAAATAGATCCAATGATCGCTATAAGAATGTTGATAACAAGTTATTTATGATTGGATTTAACTTTAACATATGATAGATGACGAAGGCAGTAGTGGTGCAACTTAATTGAAGTTGTAGGGGGCCAAAATGCATTGTGTATCTTGTCACTTAAGATAGCACTCACATAAATAATTCATAACCTGGGTCTTTGCTTCATTTCTCAGGACCGCCTTTATTACAGCTATCTCTGCTGGTGTCTTATCCGGGTAGTTATCCGAATTTACCTTTGGGTTTATCGTGCTTTGGTTGATACGGTTCGGGTTGACGTAGCCTACCTTTCAATATTTTCTATCGACCCTCTTTCTTTGGAAAAAAGAGTTCATGCTACAAAAGAAAGACATAAGAGAATATATTGAATTGTGCTTGAAATATGAAGTAGGTCGAACGTGAAACTTACATGCACCACAAGGTGATGAAGGTGACGTCCATCTTGCCTAGGCGAAATATTTCGTGGACATCATCCCAAGTATGCACATTGTTTCCTTCATGTGAATTCATAGGTCATTTAACTCATCTTCAGTTATCACCTTCTTCGATACCGCGTTAAAGAAGTAGCAAAGACGAGTTACAGCCAACTTCAGTCATGGCGATTTAACAGCTCTGATAGCAATATCGAGAAACACCAAAAGTATTATGTGGCAATCATGAGTGTTATACCCACTTATCTTTAAATTTTCCTTGTTTACAAGATTCTTGATATTCGATGAGAAACCTGTTGGTACTTTAATCCTACTGAGGCACTTACAGAATGTTGTTTTCTCCTCAATCATAAGTGTGTAGGCTGTCAGGAGGAAGAAAGTACTTTCCATTTGCTCTTTCTTGCGGATAGAGCTCTAGTCTTATTCCCATCACTACAAGATCTCTACGTACGCTAAGTCTATCCTTTGTCTTACCAGGTTGGTCGAGTATAAGTCCGCTACTACTGTCAAATACACCCTTCCCAATATGCATCCAGTCGAAGGCATGATTCACTTTCAATTCCTTCTAATAATTGAAATATACGAAGAAAATAGATTTCTTCTTAAACGGCGTGGGCCTTTTGCCTTTTGGACTTTCTTCACCGGTTTTCCAAAAATAACACTGACGTTTTTAACAAGGTCAAACACGACACTGTCAGTCCAACATCGAGGTTCTTTATCGTTCCCAACTTTGTAATCAAAGTGTCTAGCCATCGCACGATACCTGTGTTTTGCTGGTAAGAATCGGCGGTTTCACGTATACACTAGCTTCTGATATGTTGGAAGGTACATATGGGACGTATCATCAACGCATACGAAGGATGATGCCTTTCCTTTGACCTGCCCTGACAGCGCCCTTAGTGCCAGGGAATCACTTACCGTGCAAGAAATAATTGCTCTAAGCGTGAAGTACTCTCTTCGATACTCATCCCATATACAGACCCCCCCCTCCAACCACAGTTTCTGTAGGTCTTCGAACAATGGTACTAAGAACACGCCTATGTCGTTTCTTGGTTCTTTAGACCCAGATATAAGAGTGGTCAGCAGTAGGTAGTTACGCTTATGGCATAAACATGGTGGAATGTTGTATATTGCTAGTATCACTGGCCAAGTGCTATGCGGATTCCTCATTTGACCGAATGGGTTCATCCCGTCTGTACTCAATGCAAACCGTAGGTTTCTTTTCTCACTAGAGAAGTCCCGATGATTCTTATCAAACTTTTTCTATTGCGTTCCATCTGCGGGAAGTCCCCCTTGCGTGCATGCCATGTCATCATTGCCGCATCCCTAGGGTTGGCAAACAAGCGCCTGATACGATCGATCACGGGTAAGCACCACATGACTAAGGCAGGAACCTTACTATCATCACTGTCATCGATGATAGAACTTCTTTTCTTCTTTCTTTCCTTTTTGGTATTCTTCACGCCACCATCGGCATCACAATCATTGTTCCTCCTGTAATGACTGTGTTTGCACCTTGGGCATCTCACAACGTTCTGATGCTACTTTCGATACAATATGCAATAATTTGGACACGCGTGAATTTTTTGCACGCCCAACGAAAGTGGTGAAATCAGCTTCTTAGCAAAATATGTTGTCCTTGCAACAAGTTGGGCTTCGACAGCGTATTGGAAATTAAGTTCCAACAAATCCGTAAAACTAGCATCTGACCAGCCATGCATGCCCTTCAGCTTCATTACTTCAAGTACAGTACGCAACACGGTGAACTCTTTACCACATTCCTTAGATTCCTCATATAATAGATCCTTTGATGCCTTCTCTATTCTATGAAAATTATCAAGTCCTTTAATTGTACTGGCATTGATCAACATTTGCGGCTTAATGTGACATAACAACTCCTCAACATCAAAATCAGCTTCATCAGGTAACTCCATCGCATCTGCGCTAGGCGAACTGATAGCCTCTACTTCAACTTCAATATGCTCATCAAATTCCATATCGACCACACTTTTCTCACCATGTTTTGTCCATCTCGTGTACCCCTCAACGAAACCCCTCCGCACCAAGTGTGAGTTGATTACTTCTATATCATTCAATAGCTTTTGATTCTTGTAATCAAAACACGGATAAAATATAACAGTCGTCCCTTCATGTTGAGGATGTTGTATGGCCCCTTCGACCAATTTAGAGACTTTTCATAAAAATATTGGACTCAGTCTTGGTGCCTCGTACATCCAAGATCTATCCATCGCGAATGACATTGAACAAGAACCAAAAAAACATTTTAAATTAATTAATTTATTATGTATAATAAAAATATTAAACATTCATTAAATATAAATAAATATATATTGAATAATAAATACATAAAGTGAGAAATATTATACAAGATAAAATGAAACAAACATCAAATTATTCTATATATTATTTAACTTTGATCGTGAAATAATAAAAATAAATGTCCCTCTTGCCCTAACACTCTATCTCTCTCTTCTAGTAATCAAACTAGATCTCGATTCCCATTAACATAAAAGAGGCTAGATATAGTAATTTTTTTATGTGGTGATGAAAATAGATGATGTATGTCTTCATAAACTTCAACTACAACCCAATAGAACCATACAAATCAAACAAACTTAGCTAAAATTTGATGAAAACCTAACAAACTTAAAATGCAAAATTCAACTTGATTTCAATATAATAGCACAAAAAAATATATGGGATGAGTTTCCCTTACCTTAGAGAGCAAATTTCTACAAAAAAAAAACTCAAAACCTTCCCCCTTGATTTTCGTGATTTGCCCAAATTTTTAGGCCGCCACTGTTCGAGTGAGGGCCGAAGCTGTCTGAACGCGGCTTTTATAGCTTGGGCGCTTTATAGCGGTAGTTTACATTGTCAATCGCCGCTATTATGCGCTTAATAGCGGCGATTGGCATTGTCAACCGCCGCTATAAAGTTCAGCCATTTATAGCGGCGGTTGACAATGTCAACCGCCGCTATAGGAGGGCTCTTTAGCGACGGTTCGAGTCACAGCAGGCCTCCTAGGTTCTGTAGCGGCGGCGCACTTTGGGCCATGCCACTACAGCCTTTGGGCTGCCGCCGCTACAGGCCCGATTTGTGGTAGTGGATAAGTCGATAAAACTTTGGCATTCTACTCTTTAATTTGGCAGGATGAACATATATACCATGATGATTCGATCATCCTGTCACAATTATTCGGTTTGCTTGTAACATAAATTGTCAACGTGGTAGTGATGAAGAACCGGCAGATATATGGTTGAGCATAGGAGCACATGCGTAGGTGAAGATCAACTCAGAGAGAGACATGATTTATACTGGTATAGATCCTCTCTTCAAGTATACCTTCGTCCAAAAAAAACTGGTAATAGCACTGTTGACAATAAAAATTAACACTCTTAGAAAACCAGAGGTTCAGGTTTCACAAACTGAGTCTAACATCAATTATTTCATAAGTTTGACGTTTAAACATATTTTGTAGTTTATGGGAGTATTTTATGAGCATTTTGGCTACTTTCATCAGGAAGTAAAGAAATGCTTAAAAAGTCAATAAGATGAAGCCAAACTACATATAAAAAGTTTCCATTGTGAAGCCCTCATCAAGACGATCAAAATGGACATATAGAAGTTATGTCTTTTGCAAAGTGCTCCTAGTCTGAAAAAACGGACATTTCGCTTTTGTAAACCAGAGGGTCCGGTTTTGATAGTTTTACTAGGGAAATCAGAGGTTCCTGTTTGGGAACTGGAGGGTTCGGTTTTGACTGTTGGAGATCATAGTTCTAGATCCGATTTAGAGGTCTGATTCTTTGATATTTTCCTTATGTATTACACCTTCCACAAGGGTAGACTTCACCAGCCTTTATATTCAAAGGGTCATGACCGATTGAGGAACAATTCCAATCGAGTCTATTAATTTACTTACATGTTTTTTTTTTTACCCTACTTTTCCAATTTCTGCATGATGTTCATCTACTGATCTCCACGACCATAGAAAGTGTTCTAAGACTTGTTGGTCAAACTAGGACACACCAGCGACACTCACGTCCTAACAAGGTCCCTTCCGGACCAAAGCTTCGACGACCATTGTTAGTTTTCTCATAAACTAGTCATTTTTCACCACGTAAAGTATTGTTTACCTCTTTGCTGGTTTACTCGTAAATCTAATCGTTCTTCGTCATGTAACGGTGATAGTTACCCTCATGTGGGACGAACCCGACAAAATCAAAACCTCTAGTTTCCGCGGACTCAATAATGGATCACGGGGCTACAAGCTGCTTGTTTGTGTGCCCGTGTTTAACGACGCGTTTTAGCGTCAACACACATTTTGAGACTCCACTGAGAATAAATTATTCAGGTTATTTAAATAACCGAATTTTTCTACCTACCCAATTCTCTTATTGATCTAGCCAACCTTATCCTACCATTTTTTTTAAAAAAAAACTACCTCAAACCTAAAATGCGTGAAACTCATAGCTATCTTCTTTCTCTGCCGGCAGCAACGCGCGGGGTCTTCCTTTAGTTATCGATATTTACATACAGGGTCTCTCCGTTTTACGGAGTTTTCACTTGCCATGAGAAGTGGGTCTCCTTGCCAAAAAGTCAAAGAAAGGGCGTGACACATGCATGTGTGCATGCACTTCGACATAGAAGCAGCGGGCATACGCACGAAGGCAAACGTCTCCATAAAAAAAAATGGAGGCCATAGCTCCTTTTTTTTCCTTTTCTTAATGTAGACTTCTCCTCTTGATTGATAAAAGATCGGTAGAAGGAAGTGAATACAGATAAAATGAAGGTAGAGTAGTATCTTAGAGCATCTTTAAAAGCTCCTAAAAAATTGATTCTAAAAGAATATTTTTGGGAGTAGCTAAAAAATTATTAGAGAGAAGTTTTATTATATTCTCTAATGGTTCTCTTTAAAAATAGATCAGAAAAACTTCTGATTGGGTCTCATCAGCATCTGAGATCACAACAACATTAATTTCTTATAATTACAAATTCGGGTTCTTAATTTTTTCCTCGTTTCTAGTTACAAATGAGGAGAATTTAGGGAGAGAATAAATCTATGAGTTGTTTACAGGAGCGGTTGGAGATGGTTTTTTAGACTAAACCCCATTAATTTAATTTAGAAAGAGTTTTTAGAAAGATTTTGAAGATGCTCTTAGCTCCAACAAATTGAGCCCAACTCTGGTAGTTATTAGGTTTATTATAGTGAAACCAACCCATGTGGGTTTAAATCCTAATTGTGACATAGAGATTTTATTTACTGTTAAATATTTTTTTCATTAAAAAGCCACATCATTATTGATGGCAAGCACCAGTGGTGACTTTATGAATATCAAAATTAAGACGATTCAGTCTTTCAGAGACAAGTACCCTAGGGGCGGAGCTAGCATGATTCATGGGTGTTCACTTGAACACCCAAAAATCATGTCACAAGCATTAATTATTAAGCTATTTTATACATATACACATTCAAATCAAGGATAGGAAAGAGTATTTTATGTATTTTTGTTTTCTAGATCACATTTTTTGTTTAAAAAACTTTAACAATGTTTGCTCTATTATTTATCTTGTTTTAGTGTCATTTACATGATTTTGAACACTCATATTGACAATTCTAGCTCCGCCACTACAAGAAAACTTAGGTAATGCCGTGACAAAAAATTAACGAACGATAAAATTGAACCATGCAACCATGTCTGGCGTCGGAGTCACTATCGATGCTGCCTTCCTGAGCATCATGCAGATCGGTGGGTGCCCAGTGGCACTAGCAAGCTAAGATTAATATTTTGGATTTGTGAAGGTTTCTGATTTAGAGACGAATTGGTACAAAACCAAGAATGAATGGCAGTGGTGGTTGTTTTGTGTTGCTGCGAGGGTTTTAATAGTTGAAATTAATCAACCGGTTACCCAGATTAACCGAAAAACCGATCTGGACGGGTCGCACCGACCGACCGATTAGCTATAGAAAACCAGAGCTATGTACTGTAGCAAATTGAATAATCATCGGTATTTCCGTTTAACCAATCGGTTTTTCAGCTGTTCATAACCAGCCGGTTTTCTGGTTATTGAAACCTCCTGCAGTCCGCATAAGCCAACATCACTATCCAGGCAGGCCAGCTCTAGGCCCATCGATTCAGCCCATTGGCTTCTTAGCTAATTGGTCCAAATGTATTCAGACGGGCCTAGTGGCGTGCTTCTTCTCCCTTCGAACAAACAATGATCGCAGAATTACAATGCACAGGGCCACCCATTATAGATAGTCAAATGGACTGAGCTAATCAGGTAGGCACGAAGCTTAAATTTTTAGGTCATGTCCAAGCACGATATGACCCAAAACAATTCATGTCCGGGCTGGTCTGGCCCGATGCACTGGGCATGAGCACGCCCATTTATAATTTCTTAAATATAATTTATTTTTTAGTTTATTCTTCATAGATTAAGTGGTGTAGTGGTTATATAATTTATTTTTTAGTTTATTCAATAAAGATTGAGTGGTGCAGTGGTGAGTCTGTTTTTTTATTTCCTTCTGGTTCGAATCCCATTGCACTTCTTTCTCCTTCACTTTTTCATTATTTACACTCAGTGACAGATCTTCTAATAGGGCAAGGTAGGGCGACCGCCCTACCTAACCTCAGCGCCGAGTATCCCCTGTCCTTCTTCTTCTAGAGCCCCAGCACCCTTCAAGTGACAGTGACGTTTCTCTCTATTGTCCATGGTTATAGTCCAGCTCAAAGGAAGAAGAAGGCAAGTAACTAATGAAGGGGTATGGGCTTAATTTTAGTTGGGCCAATCCCCGAATGTCCAATGGGCCTCAGTTTTGCTTGCAATCGGTCTCAATTCTTAGAAGTCAGAGTAGTTGTATGTTTTTCAATATCGTATTTTAAAAATCTATATCGCAACATAGGTCAAGCAGCAAGTGGATCGGTGTACAAAATGGAGAGCTTTTTTCATTTTCAAAATATGAAGTTGTACTTTGTTGAAAATATTTCACATTACTAATGAATTATTTGTCCTACAAATAATGGATAATTCGTTAGCCAAAGCCATGAAAGATCGGAAAATGAATTTGTCAAAGCCTCCTATAAGTCATGGACATGCTTATTAGTATCTTAGGAATAGTATGAATCTTCACATGATTTTTTTCTATAATTCAAAATACATGTTAATTTCGATATCTAACTATGACATCTTTCAAAATGACAGATTTATCATTTGCATGTGGAATATATCTATTGCCCGTTTAAATTTATGTTGAGGCTCCGCCCTATCTAATTTTTTTACTGGATCCGCCACTGTTTGCACTACTAGTAGGCCACAAATGGTTAATTGGGTTGTTGTGTTAATAAGCTGATGAGACTGGCCTGTCACGTTTAAACAAATTCGTTCCATGTCATGAGTCGAGGCCAGAGCCCGTAGGCTGCCTTGGCACAACCCGACAAGCACGACATGTCGGACCGGCCCAAAACTAAATATGTCGGGTTTTTTAAGGCCAGGCCGTGCCATATATTTGACCATCTATATCACCAATGGCCGTTTGGCGGATAGCGTACATATATGTGATGTCTGTTTCTGTACTGTATTTATTTTTTTAAAAAAATAGTATATGTTACCTCCACTATTTTTGTCTTTGGATGTTATGATCCTATATATTTTGCAATAGGGTGGAGCATTGTTTGTTTTGTTTTCGGAGATGTTTGCAGGTGGAGTTTTGACTTGCTTGAGTTTTCTTCGGCCTTGCAAAACATAGATGTCATACCCAGCAAGCCCCTCGATTACGAGGTTGAAAAAAGGGTTTCGAACGATTTGCGGTGTTCATTTTTCTTTTTGAAATGGTGGGCGAGTCGTTTGTTCTGTTGCCCGTCAAGCACGTCCCGGGCTGGGCATAATGTGAAACATGTGCTCGATCGAATAGGCGCGCGTGCTGAATGCTGACCAGTGACCTCGTTCGGCGACTGATGTTGTTGTACTACTAGCCTTGTAGGACACCTACCAACCTACCAGACGTCCAGACGCACGCACATGCTGATTAGAAGGACCACAGATCGAAAGGAACACATACGTATTTTAGGACATACGCAGCACGATCAGCATCGGCACGTATTGAGCCGATCGAAGTACATGTAGGGTACAAAGACACGTCTTACGTCTAACTGTATACGTAAGCTGAATTGACTGCACCGTAATTCTGTGACGTAACTTGAATTGACCGAAAAATGGACGCGACCCTGGGGCCGACTAGTCTCGGTTCATGCATCATACGGACCAATTCTACAAGCCAGTCAAGGTGAATCGGGTCGGGTCGGGCTTGGGTTGGACGGTACAAAAATCTCAGTGTGCCTAGTTTCAGACGGATGGATATTGCATTTAATCCCAAATATTCGACCGTAATTATATAGTATCCTTTGGACTACAGTACTTTATCCATCGAAAGACACACTGTTCGACCATCCACCGCCGATATCAGTGTTTTTACCCTTCCAAAACAACAAAATGTGGTTTTCTTTTCCAAAAGATAGCTGGACACAGCATCCCTTTGAATGAGATAGTCAACACCGACATGTGTGGACCTTAGTACATATACGTGTGTTTCTTATTATTTCTGTGACATAAGAATATACGTCATGACAAAATTCGTTATTTCAATAATCGTGATACTTGAGGAGGACCATGATGACATTCTTGTTTCTAAAGCATGTCGACGGCCAATTTGCAGTGCCAGATGGATACGCGCGCAAGGAAGCTTTTGACGGTTGACCTCATCCGTGTACAGGAGAAAAATTTCTCCTCTCCGGTACTAATCAAATGCCAGCTCGTTATTACTATAAACATATGCATCGTGAAGGCGTGGAAAAGATTGGCTGCTCAATGACCGGTTTTGGTTTATTTTTCATATAAAATTAAAATGGAAGTCAGATCTATGAGACTTGGTATCTCCTTCCTTGACTTTGCAAATGGCCCACAGCCTTCTCGAATCCCTAACATTCATTGATTTGGAAATTGAAGTTTTGACTGAATATTGAATGGTGTTTGGACATTCTAATATTTGTGAGATGTAATCTGAAAGATTTATTGCAAGCTTTAAAATAAAAATACCTCACTAAGTGTAACAGTAATTAAACCACTGAACTTATGGTTGAAATATCATCTTTGACGGGAAGATCATGATGTAAATATTTTCACATTGTATAATATTTTCCCGACAACTCAATGCCCTAAATTTGACTACTTCCTTCGTTTTTAAATTAATATCATGAGGATAATAAATCTAGTTTAAACTGAATTAAAATTGTTGTCTGATAACAATTTAAAAATAGAGGGGATACTTGCATGTTTGTCTTTGCGAAGGAGAACCTTGTATGGCTTTACTGGTAACTTTGGATGAAATTTGCAAAGTTCAGTAAAACCATTCAATTTCAGAAATACTGTCAAAATGGATGAATTCTTTCTCGGAACAAGTCCATCTATGAAAAAGGTGTTTAATCAATTATTTTAAAGTATGAAACAAATGCATCTGTGCAGTCATCTTTATACGCCGAACAATATATTTGCTCATAAGTATCGCTAGCTAAACAGAATCAACACTAGAAGCTTCTGCTCTTGGGTTAATTGGGCGTTGACATTACAAGCCTCCCACACAAACAATAGTTAACAAAAAGGCTGTCTGTTTTGATTTTGAAGACCAATATCTGGTCAACCCTGTTAATTAACAAAGTCATCACCGCCCTCTGACCATTCCAAAGTCAAACCCGATGTGGTCAACCCTCCCCTATATATACATCTCCGCACAACAAATCCTCACCCCTTGTGCAACTCCCTGCCATCCAAACTTCCTCCGCAGTCTTCACCTTTGCAGTTTCTAGAAGCTTCCAGGCTTCCGCTCACCACGCCATGGGTAACGGCCTCTCCCCTTGCTTGTGCCCCGGGACCGCGAAAGGCAAAGCCGCGGCGGCGCGGCTGGTTTTCTGGGGCGGGTCAGCGAGGACGATGGACAACGAGCGGCGGTTCGCCACCGCCGGCGACGTCACGGCGGAGCTCTCGGGCGACCACCTCGTCTGCGCCGCGGATTCCTTCTTCATCGGCCTCCCGGTCCCGGCGCTCCCGGCCGGCGAGGAGCTCCTCCCGGGGCGGACCTACTTCGTGCTCCCCGCGGCACGGCTCTCAAACAAGGCGCTCACGGCGGCGACGCTAGCGTCGCTCTCGCCGACCCCAGCCAAGGTTTCCCTCGCCGGCGCGGCGTGCCCGTTCGAGTACGTCACCGGCGGCGACGGCGCGGCGCTCATCAGGGTCTTGCCCGAGTTCATCGAGAAGGTGATCACGTCGTGCGGCGGGGGCGGGAAGTGCGGCGCGGCAGATCAGCTGTGCAGCACGCCGGAGTTGAGGAAGCACTACATGCAGCTCGTAGGGGCGAGAGCGGAGCGACCGTGGTCGCCGGGGCTCGAGACGATATCGGAGGGCGAGAAGAGGAGGAGGATGCTGTCGCCGGTGAGGCTGGTGGGACTGGCAAAGGCTTCTTCAAGATAACCGTGATTGCTTTGATGGATTAACAAATGAGGATCGGGTTTAGGATCAATTTTTGCTTCTTTTGGTGCGAGAAGATAATGTGCATAGATTCAGATATAGAAGATGGCTATAGATCTGGTTTAGTAAAGATCTGATGTAGTTTTAGTTCATTTTTTTCTTCTCCCCTGTCAATACATGACAACTTTGCCTAAAAAAAGAGAGAGAAGAGGACCGGAAGCAAATGAATAAAAAAAGGGCAATGCTTCTTTTTAATTGATTGAAAAGAGAGCACTCGTTCAATCAACAGCATTTTGAAGAGAGAGAGAAATGTTGTTTTATTTATTATTTTTTTATTTATAAGATTATTTGTATTAATTAGTGTTATGTATATATTATAGAAAAGTTTTATCTTTTTGTATCAATTGGATCTAAATCCAAGAGCTAAAAGCGGTGATTGAAAGAAACCCCTATTTTCAATCAATTAAAAATTAGACGCTCCAAAAAAAAATGTTGCATATCTGCAATTCTCTTATCACTTGAATTTACTCATTTTCTAATTTAATTAAGTTCCTAAATCTCTTGCAAGTGTTATTCAAGAAGTTAATTCTTTTCTCTAATTCAGTTTAGATGACAAATCAAACTATCGGGTTACAAATAAATTTGTCCTATACTGATAAAATAACGAATCAGGTATAGCTAGGGTTTTTTTACTAATAATGTTGTTGATTCGTTGGAAAAATATTGTACCTGAGCATTAATTTTCACAGATCCTGATTGAATCAGGGTTGTAGTGTTATTCAAACATTAATATTCAAAGTTTTAAATTGATATTTGTTGAAAAAGAACTTGTTTGTTGTGGGCGATATTTCAATGTGTTGTAGTACTTCTTTCGACCTGGTGCCAGAGTCTTTGAATTTGTTGTGACAGGCCTTTCGATTTGCTATGATGGATCTTTCCGTTAGTTGCAATAATCTTTCTACTTGTGGTGTTGCAGGAGTTCTTCCCCTTATGGTAGGTCCACTATTGATTGTTTCATTAGCTGTTACACTTGCTTTCGAAGTCTCTTTACATAAATATGATGCCATTTTTGTTTACAATTCTTTAATGTCCATATAAAATTCTCTTTGTTCCAGATGAAACCCTTTTGTTGCACTGTTGAGAACAAATGTTGCAATGGACTTTTTTTTTTTTTTTGTCTTGGGGCTCCCTAAGTCGAATTGCTCGCTGATACTCTACCAAGTTCAAGTGTGATCGGTGATCGCTGATCAAGGAGAAGAAGGCATACATCAAAAGTTGCGGGTAAAAGATTTGTTATGCTGGAAAGGTTAACTACTTCATTCGATGAGTGTGAGATTTCAAGCGTCTAGTGCTAGACACCAGTTGAGTGTAATCTGAATGGAAATCATTTTTTAAGTTAATGTGTGTGATAATTGACTCCAAATTACTGAACATATGAGTGTAATCAAACAGCAGTCAACCAACAAAATTGCCAAATTCTTAATGGAAAACATGATCCTCATGGGCATCAAATCAAACAGGGTCCAAGAGGCTTATCTCATGCTCGAGCATTCGAATTCGAATGCCTAGGCAAAAGTTTTCTAAATCCAAACGTGGCAGTAGTATATATACATTTATCCCATCAATGGTTTTCCAGCTGTTAACCAGCAAGCCAGGCTCTTCTTCTCACCCAACAATCAACTCCACTGGTTTGACCGATTCAGATCACAAGTCAACAATATCTAATCTTCTCAACTCAACCATGTACTCTAGCTACTAATTAGTGGTGACCATGGCGGCATGGCCTTCCAGGAATCCAGGTAGGTATGTATTACACCGTGTCACTCGCAAGCTCCACAAGCTTTGCAGATAAAAATTGCGTGTGATCCGTGGCCACACATTTCTTCCAAAAGGAGCTGCATCTCGAGTGGATCTCGCTCTCCTGTCGTGCGTCAAGAGTCGTCGCCGAACCGGGAGGTTATTGCGGCAAGCACGATCCTATCGTTCGTTCACTTGACCGGGAGTGCGCGAGGGCGGTGGGAACTCAGGTCGTTGCTGAAATTAAAGCCACTTTTATTTACTTCGGAAAGTTGGCTAAAGCTCCGCTCAATTGACCAGATCTTGGACGCATCACGCATGCATGTATCTGCGCGGGCCAATTTGTGGTTATTGGTGAACTGCTTGTTACCGATAGAACGCGGTTACTTAGGACCTGTTTGTTTACTAGGCTGATTATATAATCTGAGTTATAGGTGTTAGATTATATAATTCAGATTATATAATTTGAAACGGGTTGTTTGTTTGTCCAGAATCCAGATTATTGATAACTAAATTATTTTGTTGATGTGAAAAGACAATAATACCCATACTATTTTATAAAACTTATTTGTTACTGGTGATAAGCCTCATTGTTAATTCACATTTTTTTCCACTCCATCGCTGTGTGTGTGTGTGTGTGTTATTATGCATTGGCAGCCTTGCGTTATCCATCCCCACCACCATCATACCTAGGCCATGTGGAGAATGTATCTAGTGCTCCCAACGGGTTAGATGCTTCCGTGCTCCCACAGATGATTTGCACCTAAAATAATATATAAAAAATTTAAATAAAAATATGTATGGATAGTGCATGTCATAATCTAGGATCATATAAAACTTTAGATGTAGTGAGTACTTGTATAAGGTGCAATAAAAAAGAGAAATCAGCAATTGAATAGTAACGGGTTACGGATCCAAGATGAACAGTTATAACTCATAAATGTTGAAGCTGATTTTCTCTTTTTTGTTACACCTTCTACAAGTATTAGTTGCATCTCAAGTTTTGCATGATAACATGTAGTATTCATATATATTTTTTAGAATTTTTCATAATATTTTTATAATACAAATTAATTGTGGAAGCACGGCTCATGAGCACCAGATATATTCTCGGGCCAAGTTGTAGTCTTCCTCCTTCCTCTCCGGGAGTCTCTCCTCCATCCAAGACAACGGGCTTTTTACCTTTTCACCATCCTTACGAGATGGTCATTCCGGATTGCCACCCTACAGCAGTATCACTCCCAAAGATCACTGGCAGTCAGAACTTACGCTCTCCTGTGCCACCGTAAGCCTTCCGCAGTGGACACATATATTTCTTTTTTTTAAGTCGTGTTGTCCGATGTGGGAATGCAAGAGAAAAAGACGAAGCTGCCCTTCACCTTACGCATAAGCTACAGCAGTGCCCGAATCAATCTCCCGCACTCCGTTCCGCCTTCGTTTTCCCCTTAATCTTTCTCACGACGTTGCCCTTACACGTATATCATCTTAAGGCAATATATCATGAGAACATTTGTTAACATCGAAACATAGCAATGTTTGAGGAGAATCATTGTTCATGATCTAACATTGATGCACGTGAAACATAGTTCAAGGGGTAGCTTATGCGGTAGGTGCAGGAGCAGCTTTGTCTTTTTTCCTTGCATTCCCATGTTGGACAGCAGTGATTAAAAAAAGAAATACACGTGCCCACTGTTAGAGGCTTACGATGGCACAGGAGAGCGTAAGTTCTAGCTGCCGGTGGTCTTTGGAAGCGGCACTGCCATAGGATGGCAATCGGGAATGACCGTCTCGTAAAGATGGTGAAAAGGTAAAAAGCTCTGGATACCCGCGGCCGTCGCCAGCTGAATAGGAGGACTCGTCATCAGCGATCACCATCCCCCACGGATTCTTGTGCTGCTACCGGGAAGCTCCAGGCTGGTGAAACTCGTGCCCGCCTCCCTGTGCTCGCCACCCGCGCCTGACCGCCTCCCCGTCAGCCCACCTCCGCGCGCATAGCCCGCCTCCCATCCATGAGCCCGCATGCCCATGACTGCTGCCGTGAGCCCGCCTCCGTGCCATGCGTGCAGCCCGCCTCCCCGCCGCTGCGCCGGCGCCGCCTCCGTGCCACGCGCGCAGCTCGCCTCCCTGTCGTCGCGAGCCCGCCTCCCTACCGCCTGTCTCCCCACCGTGAGCCCGTCTGCCCGGCTCCCCTCCTGCCTCGTGGGCTCCCTCCTCCCTTACTGTAGCAGAGGGAGGAAAAAATAGATGAGAAAGAAGATGCAAAAAAAACAGAATGAAGGGTTATGTACATAACCAGCGATATGGTGGGTAATTTCTATCAAAAAGATCAGGGACAGTGGGTCTTTTGTCAAAATAATCTGAAATAAGCTCATATTGAGGAGATAATGAGATTATCATAATCTAGCCTTCAGGATTATATAATCTATCTAATAATCTGTCCTGTTTATTTGTCATCTAAATTATTTGAATCAGATTATATAATCTAGATAGATTATAATCTGTAACAAATAGAGCCTTAAGAAGAGTCTTCATTTGCTTTTGCTCTATTGTTATTAATCCCCTTCACACTGAAAGATGAGTTCTTTTATATCCGTAATTCATTATTATTGGTATTGATAGTATCTACAAAACACGAATACGTGAGCTAGAGCTCAGATACGTGGCGGATACGTATCCGGTGCAGATACGTGTCAGATATGCCTGGGATACGTATCCAAGAAGTATCCGAAAAAAATAAATATAAAAAAATAGGATACTCAGGCCAATACGTATTGGGCCACTATGGCCCATTATTGGATACGTTTTGGCCCAGTTATGGCCCAATAGAATGGTTATACGAGTGTTTCCTGGCTGCCTGCCTCCCTGCCCTAGCCGCCACACACAGACCAGCACACTGAGCCTCACGCACAGGCAGGGGAGGAGAAGTGGAGAGCCTCAGATCCACTGCTGCGCCACTGCAGGAGCTGCTGCCGGTGAGTCAACGGCGAGCCGACGACCTGACAAGGTTCATTTCCCTTCCTTTCCCTTCCTGTTTCTGCATGGTGCCATCCTCTTCCCTTCCAATCTCGTTTCTGAGTTGAGTTCATTTCGATTTTGAGTAGATGACAACCCCAAGCTCCAGTACTGCTTCTGCCTCTCCTGCTTCTTCTGCTACTTCCACCGACATCAAAGCTCCATTATGGGATCATGTCCTGGTTACGGAGAGAGCACCATCGGGAGGCAATACTCGATGGGTATGCAAGTACTATAACTACAATGGATATAGTAGTTACACTCGAGTTGAAGCTCACCTGCTGCAAATCAAGAACAAAGGAGTAGGTACTTGTCCAAAGGTGTCATTTGAGATGTTTACCGAGTTGAGGAATGAAGTTCAAAGGTGCAAAGAACTAGTTGAAAGGGCAAAATCAAGAACTGTGTCTATGCCTACTGTTCCAGCTCCTCGTGATAGCAGTGGCAACAAAAAGAGCAAGAGGGGACCTGTGTGTGCTTTGAAAAAAACTTGGGCCACGCAAGATCGCAAGCACTTGGATGCTCTAATTGCCAGATCATTTTATTCGGGAGGTATGCATTGCTAAATAATTTGTTTTCACTTGTGTTAATTCTATTTTTGATGGTTCTAATTCTGTTTTCAATTAATTTACAGGGGTCCCTTTCAATTTTGCAAGAAACCCGTACTTGAGGGAGGCATTTTCCTTTGCTACAAGCCGCACTCTTACTGGTTATCAAATGCCCGGGTACAACAAGCTTAGAGAGGGGCTTCTGGCAGAAGAAAGGGCGCACATTGATAGGCTATTGTCTAGTACAAAGAGCACATTGCATGACAGAGGTGTCACAATTTGTGCTGATGGCTGGACAGATCCGCAGCGAAGGCCATTGATCAACTTTGTAGCTATTTCTCATAGTTCTGCTATGTTTTTGAGGGCTGATAATTGTGAGGGACAAGTGAAGACCAAAGAATACATTGCTGAGAAGTTGAAGAGCATTATTGAAGAAGTGGGTTGACACAATGTTGTTCAAATCATCACTGACAATGCTGCAAATTACAAAGGTGCAGGTTTGCTTATAGAAGCTGAATATGACAATATATTCTGGACACCATATGTTATGCATACCCTGAATCTTGCTTTGAAGAGTATTTGTGAGCCTAAACTACCTAGGAATGAAGAAGAAATATTTGTTTGGAATCAACTTGAATTTATAAATACTGTTAGATCAGATGCTCACACAATAAAGAACTTTATAATGAATCATGGCATGCGTTTATCAATGTTCAAGAAGTTTAGCCATCTTAGATTACTTTCTATTGCTGAAACAAGGTTTGCATCTGTTGTGTGTATGCTAAAACGAATGGTGGAAGTAAAAATGGCTCTAAAGCAAATGGTGATTAGTGAGGAATGGGACATTTACAAAGATGATGCTCAGATTTCTAGTTTTGTCCATGATATGATACTTAATGATCTATGATGGAGAAATGTGGATTTGGTTCTTAGGATCACTACTCTAATCCATGACATGATACGGTTGGCAGACACCGACACTCCTTGTCTCCACTTAATTTATGAGATGTGGGATTCCATGATTGAGAAAGTTAAGAAAGAGATCTATGAGTTTGAAGGGAAGCAACTAAATGAGGTTTCAGATTTATATTCAGTTATTCGTGACATATTGATTGCTAGGTGGACAAAAGGGAATAATCCACTTCATTGTTTAGCCCATTCCCTCAACCCAAGGTAATACTATAGTACTCAGTTTCTTATGTGCAGCCCCATTGTAAATTCATTCAGTTTTTTATGTTCAATTATTTATCTAGATACTATAGCAAACAATGGCTGGATGGAGGTGTTGGCCGTGTACCCCCCACACAAGGATAAGGAGGTGTCCAAAATGAGGCTGGCATGCTTTAAAAAGTTTTTCCCGATACCTCAAGAATTGTCTCAAGTGAAAGAAGAATATGCCAAGTTTTCAAGTTGTACCCAAGAATTCAATGATCATGATTCGATTGATGATAGATAGACCTCTAGCCCCCACTCTTGGTGGTCCAATTATGGTCAAGATGCTCCTTTGTTGATGAATTTGGCAATGAAATTGCTCACCCAGCCAGCATCATCTTCTTGCTGTGAGAGGAATTAGAGCACTTACAGTTTTATCCATAGTGTTAAAAGAAATGCCTTAACTCTACAACGTGTAGAAGATTTAGTCTTTATTCATACAAATCTAAGACATCTCTCAAGAAGGACTGAAGCATATAAAAAGGGAGAAACAAGGATGTGGGATGTTGGAGGAGATTCATTTGAATCTCTTAGTGGTGTTGGCATTCTAGAAGTGGCAAACCTCTCTCTTGATGAGCCTGAGCTGCAGGCTGTGTCATTTGGGGATGTGGACATTACTGCGGTACCTGAAGATTGAAGCTAAAGAGGATGAAGAAGCTGCTGCTAGCTGCAGGCTGTGTCATTTGGGGGTGCTATAGCATGTATCCTTTAGGTTTGAAAGCTCTAGACTTGTAGTGTTTGTGAACTTCTATTTGAATTTGTGAACTTATCATCTGCATTGTATTACTGTGTAATTTCTAATATTATTAGGCTGCTATAAACCCTTATATTTAGCTAATATGCAATATATTATATTTTTTAAAAAAATATTCAAACGTATCCACGTATCGGATTATTTGACAGAATAATGTATCCACATATCCGTATCTGCCGGATACCGATATATGTACCCGTATCCGTGCTGGATAGGATAGTATACCTCTTTTCTGAAAGACCAAAACATTGCCGACATTTTAATTATAACTGAAGAGCAGCTAAGCCGGCTTCCGTCAGAAATTGATTACTGGCTATTACTTGATTGAACTCAGGAAGTCTATTTTAAAAGAGCAGTGCATAAAAGAACCCTTTTTAGATAGTTAATGACAATCCAACAGGCGACGAGTTATTGTGCTTTGTTGAAGCCATCTCAGCCTGATTGGATATATGAATGGCACAAATCTCTTATCCTAAACAATATAGATATATGAATGGCACTAAAAAAAAAGAATGGAGAGAGTACTGATTTCCTCATCTCTGTGTAAGAAGCGCATGACTTAAATGTCTTGTAGCTAGATTACTGAAACACAAAAATATTTATGTGTCCATATTTTGGGATGTATTTGTGATAACAGATTTCAAAAAATCATATTCATTTTGTACCATATAAAGGCATATTTCTATATTTTATACTCAATATCCTATTCATGGAAATCAATGACATTTCTTTTCTAAAAAATGGAACCATATCAACAAAAAAATTAAACTATAAAACATACATAAAAAAGTCACTTTTAACATTTTTTAGAAGCGAATATATACTTTTTAGATAAATGTTGCTTACATCCAAACAAAAACACCATAAATTAGCCATCAAAAACTATAAATAGTAAATCGTCATACTTCAAGTCCGTAGCTATGCATGAGCAAATAGGCTAGTACTAATAAAAACGGGAGCCAACACATGAGAGTTACAGAGAATCCTCCTTGTTGGAGAAGAGAACAGAGTTACTACCCCCGACATGGTGTAGTCGATCATATGTCTAAACAATTTATGGAGAGGAACTAGGAATCGTGCACCTGACTTGATCGACACGAATATCTTACTCTTCTCTTCATGTGGTGTGAAATAATCTCAGGGTTGACTGACATCCCTTCTCAGGATAACTCTCCCTTTTTTTCTATAGCCATCGATATGTCGACTCTATCTCTTTCTTTTTTAGCAAAATGTGTCGACTATATGTCTCCATATGATTTGATAAGTTTTGGCCCTTCAATCTCAAGTGGGCTTCATTGGTTTATGTCACCTAGAGTAGCGAAAGGCTTGACCTGCATGCGCATCGCTACATGCTCTTTCTCTTCTTCTTCCTAAGCCCATTATACTCTATCCTCATTCTGTTTATGTGCTCATGCTTTTCAACATTTATTGAAAATTGGAATATCGAATAAACATAACATGATATGTCTAGAAAGAGTTGATTGTTAGCATAATCATGTCAATTATAACTTAAATGTGATAAATATAATACTATGAGATAGGTATAATAACCTCGACCCCACTCATAGTTGTAGTCCAATCCCACATTGACATACGAGAAAGTAGAGAAATAGGATAAAAAGAAGGTTTGAACATGAATGGTTTTTCTCTGCTCCATTAATTCCTTATGCCATGTGGGACAACATACATGTAAGACAACCCAATTTAAAAAAAATTAGATTAGAATACAGATTAAAGATGTAAAATGATTTGGTTTAGTAAACAAAAAATATAAATCAAACCAAATGATAGTTAAGAGTTATCCAGACTTCGATCGTAATTGAAGGAAATAAAATAGGTTTTATCCTTTATTGACTATAATATTTAATATTTATTATACTAAAAATTATCACGTTCGTATCTATCTCAACAATAGTGAAGGATCCAGAATTATTTTATTTCATTGCTGTGAACCATTCATAGGAACACAAATTAGTTCCTTCAACCTATAATAAGTATTCTTCTATTTTCGGTCCCAACATGATAGAACTTGCACGACCCCCGCCCTTCCCCAGATTCTCAATTCAAAGAAAATGCTAAACAAAATTTGACCAGAAAATTTTTGTACATTGCGTTTTTAAAAAAAATAAAGCTTTTGCTCTCTCTCTCTCTCTCTCTCTCTCTCTCCAACTTTGGTGCATTTCGTGATATACCAGGTGGAGAGCATCATGATTTTAGTAACTCATCAGTCAGCACCCAGCGTTCCAGCCATGGCAAAATGCCGCCTTGCACCATAAGACGACGAAAAAGAGCAGATTCATAGTTTGCACCCATAGAAGCAGTGCTATGCATCAATTTAGCCACTTGTAAATGCTAAAGTGCAGTACAGATGCCAGAATAGCAAGAAGGGCCGGTCAACGACTATCTGTTCATTTAAAAAATATATTACTCTTTTTTATAGAGAGAGAGAGCACCATAACAAAAACTGAAATAACCATACTCATTGACTCACTGCTTAACCCCTTCTTTACTCTTTGCTATTACAGAGGCCAAAGGTTCGTCCTCCTTTCCTCCCTCCCCTGCTTCTTCCACCTCAATCACCGGAGGCGTTGCCGACCACCGGCGACCGCGCAGCCCCCGCCCCCGGTCGCCTGCGTTGCCTTGGTGAGTACCCTTTCCCTTTCCTCCCCTCCCGCCTCCGTCTTCTTCCGATCACGCAGCTTCGGCCACCGAGTGCGATTCCAATCTCAGATCCGAGTTGCCTCTCAGTCAGTCCTGTCTCCCTGCAGGCTGCTCGGTGACTTCCGCAATCGGCGCCCTGCCGGCGTCGCGGAGCGCAGCTCCGTAGAAGCAAGTTTCGAGGATCAGGGAGTAGCGGCGTTTCTGGTCGCGGCGAGGATGAGCGGGAGGAAGAATGCCGGCAGGGCCTCCCCCTTCCTGCTCGTGCTTATCTCCATCGGCTGCTTCTTCGCGACCTACAACTTCCTCACGATGGTGGGCCACGGCCGGGGCCGGGACGGGGCGCGCAAGTTCCTCATCAGCGGCGATCGGGACGCCGTCGTCTCGTTCGGGTCCAGCTCGGACCCGGCGAAGCGGTTCCACATCGCGCTGACGGCGACGGACGCGCTGTACAGCCAGTGGCAGTCGCGGATAATGCACTACTGGTACAGGGAGATGAGGGTCCGCCCTGGGTCCGACATGGGCGGCTTCACGAGGATCCTTCACTCTGGGAAGCCGGACGGGTTGATGGATGAGATACCAACCGTAGTGGTTGACCCCCTTCCTGAAGGCCAGGATCGGGTGAGGACTTTTCTTCTATTGGCAATGTTTTGTTTGTTGCTATTTATGTGACCACATTGCTCTCTTGTTCATACGATGTTTTATGCAGGGTTACATTGTCTTAAATAGGCCGTGGGCATTTGTCCAATGGCTGCAGAAAGCAAAGATTGTGGAGGAGTAAGTAGATTTCATTTTTGTTCATGGTTGAAATATCTTTTTACGTTTGCCTAATCCAAACATTGTCTTGTAGCTATATACTGATGGCGGAGCCAGATCACATCTTTGTGAGGCCATTGCCAAACTTAGCCCACGGTGATGAACCTGCGGCATTTCCATTTTTCTACATCAAACCAACCGAGAATGAGAAGATATTAAGGAAATTCTTTCCAGAAGAAAAAGGACCTGTCTCAAAAATTGATCCTATTGGCAATTCTCCAGTGATCATCAAGAAGGTATTAATGTATTGCATGATTGATCGAATGCTTCGATTTGGTTATCGTAGTTGCCAACAGGGGGGTGGGGGCTTAAGCCCCCTTCCCTCTTCTTATCCCTCAATCGAGAATGTATTACCCTCTTCTTTTCCCACTAGAGAAGAAGAGGGTAAGGAGGGCTCCACCCTGAGTCTGCCACTGGTTTTTTTTAGCAATGTGCAGTAGGGGAAGCCCCTACTATTTGATTTTTGTATTAAATAAAGGCCGAAGAAACAGCCAAAAAAGACAGTCTGCCACTGGTTATCAAGATGGCGCACATATTCATGAGTGGTTGTTTCAGTTCTTAGCTCTGCAGAACAATTGTTTACTAATTTTCTTATAAGGAGTGCTACTTCAATCTGTTCACAAGTTACAGCAATCTTGATTGACATGTTGTGGATACCTTCATAAACATGTTCTAGGTCCAACTTGAGAAGATTGCTCCGACCTGGATGAATGTTTCACTAAAAATGAAAGAGGATCAGGAGACAGACAAAGCTTTTGGATGGGTCTTGGAAATGTCAGTACAATTCAATCTGCTATTAATTATTGTTTCAACATATTCACACCTATTGATGGCCGCACTATTTGTATTCATAGGTATGCATATGCTGTTGCTAGTGCATTACATGGTGTTCACCACAGTCTCCGTAAAGATTTTATGATTCAGGTGCTAAGAAATATTGTCTCTAGATAGTGTCACTAAACATGGTTTGTTAGTGTCAGTTAATATCTTGACAGATGTGCTTGATTGTGATTGCAGCCTCCTTGGGACCTGAAAACAGACAATACATTCATCATCCATTATACATATGGATGTGACTACACAATGAAGGTGAATGTGCTTATACCTTAACTACCTTTGAAATATCCAATCTTGTTGTTGATGCACTCTTTGGCTCTGTAAAATCTGTTTATGTACATAACAAAATTATAGGTTTCTCATGATTGTCTTGTACTCTTATGCTAATTCAGGGTCAGCTAACCTATGGAAAAATTGGGGAATGGCGTTTTGACAAAAGATCTTATCTTCGATCACCCCCGCCGAGAAATCTGTCACTTCCCCCTCCTGGAGTCCCTGAAAGTGTGGTATGTACTAAACTTTTGATATATTTGACTATGGCTAGCACTGTTATGCTCTTTTTGGTGTTTTGACTTTCCACATTTATGATATTTCTGAATTTTCTTGTTGAATGTATAAAATTAGGTTCGACTGAAATTCTACCTACTATTATTTGCATTCTCTTTTTGTTTTTTGTTGGCTGATGTTCTAACATTACTGGTTATTAATATCACAACATGAAGGTTTGTTAGTTTAAGCTTTCTATCAGCAAACCCAATAACAGTCATCTAACAAATAGCAAATTTATAGTTACTAAAATGAACGGCTCTAGTTTAATTTCTTATATTGCTGCCTTCACCTTGTAAACGTCATTGTATGAGGCCTTAATTTGACCAGTGATAGAAGAAATTGA
The DNA here is from genome assembly GCA_030378355.1 of Eleusine indica. NCBI lineage: Eukaryota > Viridiplantae > Streptophyta > Magnoliopsida > Poales > Poaceae > Eleusine > Eleusine indica. Next base: position 60,828,477 of record CM059494.1, read on the forward strand.
ACTAAAATACACATACAGGAGACTGCTTTCGAACTATTTTTACTCTTGTGGTTGGTTTCCAGCACAATCCCAGCCCATAGCCTAATAAATTTGGCATCATACTGTCAAATAACGTTATTTGGTTTAATACCACATGAAAGTGTGTTTTTGCTTATGAGCCTATGGGTGCCCTATCTGCATGGTTTTGTCGATGAGCTTACTGAAGCATGCATGTGACAAGATTACCATGGCTGATATGTGGGAGTTAAAGAGATGTTTCATTCTGTACATGCAAATGTTTTGGAACATTCCTTCTAAACTAGTTACTTCATACTCTAGGGTTTCCCAAAAGATACCTAATCGTAGCTTTGTATGCTAATCTGAATGCCTTTTTCAGGCCACCCTTGTAAAGATGGTCAATGAAGCAACTGCAAACATTCCAGGATGGGACGACGAGAGATAAGTGATTGTTTTGCTGAGCTGAACCTTGTTATGTTGGAAATTATAGAAGAAATACATTGGTCAATAAAAAAAAAAGGTGCATCTAATTCACATCTGGAGGACTGTGGCCAATGGCCAAATCTACAGCATAATTTAGGATTAGGATTTGGGAAGAAAAATATCATATAGCTACTTCGACATACTGATCTGGTTCGTTTTTGTAGAGCAGGGATATAGGCTTTTGGTTGCTCCTCTGGTTTATTTCATTGTATTCTATTACAGGAATGTAGTTTAGAGCCCTCCACCGCATGTCATGAGATACTTAAAGTAGCCATCTTGGAAAAAGAATTCTGCTAGGCGCAGAGGATATTCTATCGAGTTATGATTGTTCTGAGGGGCACAGAAAATCACCTTAACATTTCAGATAACCTAATACCGTGTCTAATTTCTTTCATTGAGAATCATATTTTTGCTGTCATCCCTATGTTGTAGGCATTCCATGTTTATATTTTCTGCATACAACTATTTTGCGGCAAATGCAATTAATGATATTTCTTCTTTCCCCTGGGCAACCTACGCATTTAGTTGTGTGAATCGTGTAAGCTACATTGATTTTGAACTGACATCCGGCGCCATTTGTTATAGTAACGACGGAAGGAGAAACGTTATGAAAGTTTTGCAGTGGTCCCGTATTAGTAACTCTGAATATCATCCTAAAAATAGCAGCAGTGTTGAACCTTTAAGTGTCAAATATAGCTCATATCGATAGATTTAAAAGATACAAAACTACACTAACCTATCAACTACAAAAGCTAAGTATCTATAAAGTGGTGTGCTCAAGTGATTGATGTTATTTCTTCTTGTATCCAAAGAACAAAGTTGGGCTTGTTACACAAGCGATTACATCCCCATCCTCAGTTCGTGCATCACTCTCGGGACAACAGGGTTGCTCAAGACGGCAGACGTGCAAACCAGTTGCACGCGCGCCACAGTGCAGGGGTCAAGTACTGTTCCGTTTTAAAATTATTATTCCCGTTGACATTTTTTAGTTATGTTTTATAACATATTGTCTTATTTAAAAAAAATAGAAATCATCATATATCTTTTTATAATTTGTTTTGTTACTAGAGAAAATTAAAACATACCTTATTATTTTACATATACATATTTAAACTAATATTTTAAATAACACGAATGGTCAAACATAATTAAGAAGTCAATAGCAACAATAGTTTTGAAACAAAGGGAGTATTTTATTACTACTATTTTGTTGTATCCGAAGTTGGGTTTGTCACAAGCGAACTCTTTTCTTAACTCTTTGGCGACGACGATACTTCTTCCGTTTAGGTGCGATTTGAGCATCCCTTCTTGCAGCACTTTCGTCGGGGACAACAGGGACTGGTGGGTAGATCAGTTGCATTCCCGCGATATTGTGACAGTCGTCTAGCTCCCAGAGCTCGGTGGAGTTGACCCCGCCTCTCCTCCTCTGCTGGCCAGGCCTCTCGTTTCTCCTTCGCCGGCCGCGGCCGCCTGCCTGTCCTCCTCCGCTGCCGCGGCTACCCACCTCTCCTCCTCCGTCGGCAAGGCCGCCCGTTTCTCCTCCTCTGCCGTCGTGGTGCTCCACCCCAGCGAGACGCGTGGGCCCGCCGTAGCCCCTGCCGGTCTCGCCGTCTGACGCCACGCTCACCCTCAGCGAGGCGGGTGGGCCCGACGCCGCCGCCCATGATGGTATTCTTTGGTGTTCTGTCTGGGGAGAGAGGAAAGAGAGAGAAGTGAGAGGAGAGAAGAAAGAGTGGGTCTTGCAAAAAGATGTGATTTCAAAAGATAAAAAAAAAAGGAAAAATGGTAGGATCCATCATTTGAGAGGGCTTCAAAATATAAGAGCACAGTGAGGAGATTTGAGAACTCTCCTGAAATGAGAGACCTGGTAGCCCTGCTGGAATTGATTTTTTGACCTAGTCTCTTAAAAAATAGTATAGGAGTCATGTTTGAGAGATCTGTTGGAGATGCTTTTAAAGTGACGGCAGCGGCCTCAGATGAACTGGAGCGTGGTTGAGTTGCTAGGGTCCCCATGGGCGCTGCGGCGGCCAAGCTACAGGATAGAGATCGATTCGCCGGTCAGTAATTTGATTTGTGTGCTCTTCGGCCCCAACACGATCGTACATGTTCCTAGCGTAGTAGCGTGAGCCCCAAACGTTTTTATAAAGAAAAAAAACGATGTTTTCAAATTCGGAATGAAAAAGGGAAGATCTTTTTTGGTACGACATAGGTCTTTAAAATGATCCTAAAACGATTTCAATCATCTTATGTTTGGAACAATGGGTGGACGGCGCCGGTTCCATTTGCAATTGCATCCAAAGAGTGGCTTCATATATGCAACCAATTCCATATGTTGCATGGGCTCAACACATTATGTTTTCTTTGAGAAGTCCAATGCAACATTCGCTCGGTCTACCATTTCTCCTGTTTCCTCTTTAATAAATTTGAATTAGTTCATTTGGGCATCCAGAAAAACACCATCAGTTTAGGGCACCGATCCATGATTTTACCCCGAGAGTGGGGCATGTTGCAGAACAGAGTTGATGAAAGCATCTAATAATAATATTTGGGTAGGTTCCCCAAAATATTGGTGCAACCGCATACTTCAGAACCACAGTGATGTGTTGGCAAATGGTTAGAAAAAGTCATGGAAGTCCAATTATTATTAGTAGATTGGTTTGGCAGACATTTCACTTGGCTGCAAACCTTAAAGTTTTCTTAACGAGAACAAATATGTGCGCGCATCAATCCTATTCCAAAAAAAAAAGTGCAAATCAGGTTCGTAAAAATCGAAGCAAATCAGTCCAGAAATCTGAGCAGTGGATAAATAGGTAAAAATGCACAACAGATTAGCAGACATCGCCATCGACGGTGCAAAAATACCGAAATCCTCCTCCGCCTCCCGATCGATTAGATGAGCCTAAGCAACTCGTGCGCTCCGTCCTCGTCTGCAGCTCCTGGCACCTGGCAACGCATCCGTGCTTTTCCTATCCCTTTGGGGACGACAACGACGACGCTTCTTCCGTTCGGGTGCGATTTGATCACCATCCTCTTGGCCAGTTCGTGCGGCACGGTCGTCGGGGATACCAGGAACAGGGTACACCAGTTGCGTTCGCGCGACACCGCAACAGTCATCTAGGGCCCAGAGGTCAGTGGAGTCGACGCCGGCGTCCACGACCCACGCCATGCCCACCGTGTCGAGCGTCCATGTGTTAGTCGCGGAGGCGTGCTGCGAGCACCCGTAGGCGGAGCAGCGGCGCGGGAAGATTTTGACGAGCTTCACGGCGACGCACACGCTCCACTCCCTCGCGTAGTAGTGGTCCGCCGCGCCCTCCACGGGGAACGGTAGGTGCCGCAGCACGGGGACGGCGGCGTTGGTCACCCACGACGACACCAGCGCCTCCTCCTCCTCCCGATCGGTTACGATTCGCGGCCGCGCGACGCTCCACTCGCCGGACCGGAACAGGACGAGCTCGGCCGCCTTCTTCTTCGGCTCGACCTCCGCCGCGTCGTCGCCGCCACCATCTGGAGCATCGCCAGCACGAGCTCGTCCTGGCCGCGGCGCAGGAGGCCGGTGGCGGCGACGTCCAGCCGGTCCCACCTGGTGAGACCGGCGGGTGGTGGTTCGAACAGAGACAGCGACGGCGGGCGCGGTGACGATGAGCGGTCGCCGCCGTCTCCCTCTGCTGCCCCCACGTTGTAAACGAAGTAGTTGACCCCCCTAGGCTGTAGTACCACGAAGTATGGATGAGGACGGTAGCGTATGCGTCCGTGGTGTAACGCCCGGTCGGGACGCATATGCGCGACAGCAACGGGGGCGCCGCGCGGCGGAGGTAGACGCTCAAGGACGCGCCATCGGAGGTGCGGGCGGACGCCAGTGTGTTGGTGTCCACGGTGGAGTCCAGTAAGACGCGTTCGCCGACGAGCCGGAGCGTGGTTGACTTCGTCCTAGGGTCGCCGCCATGGCCAAACGCCGCCGCCGCCGCCGGCGAGAGGCTGCATGGAGATCGATTTCGCCAAACTATATATATGCGCTTTGTGCGTGCGCCGGCACTCGAGCCCAGCGCGATGGCATATGGGCCTCCAAAGGTTTCTAAACAAGCCGATTTATTGATACTTACTTAGTAATGATTGTTTTCTGAATTTTAAAAATAGTGAATACTCTTTTATTTTGGAACAATGCTCTTTTATTTAAGAAAGGATAGATATCAGTTTTATTACAATACAGATTTCATATGAAACATTTTTTAGGTGTTTGTTTTGAATGGGTAAAAGTGCAAACCAAAATTCTCAGCGATGCCCCTGCACAATCTAAAGGGGTAAGAGTGCACCAGTTCATAGAAATCTTATGATGCTTCACCATCACCTCTTCACTTGGAAAAGTTGGACCATGCTCTGCCTTGCTCTGTACTTTGATCTTGTTAGAGCAGCCACAATGCATTGGTGCTTGAAGGAAGAGCAAATTACTTATTTGTCTTTGCTTTGCTTTGAGAGCGTATCCCTTATTTGTCTTAGCTGTACTCATGTCCAGATTATAAAACTTAATCCCTTATTTGCCCTTTTTCAGTTAGTGTAGTTAGTTTTTACCATATGGACAAATGTATCCATAACAAAAGATCTCTTATTTGTCTCTATTTTGAAAATGGATCATGAATGCCTTAATCTTGCTCGTATTTGTACAGATCCATCAACAATAATATTTTTTACTAACAAGGCACAATATATTTGACAATTTCATAATATGCAAATAAAAGATAATTTGACCAAATAATTTTTATTCATATTGATATAACAATTATGATACCACACACGTCCTTACATGGACAAATAAGTAATCTGGACATAAGAGGGAACTCGACTTCAGCAAAGACAAATAAGATATACGCTCTCAAAACAGGAACAAATAAGTAATTTGCTCTTGAAAGAATCTAGAGAGAATATTTCTAATCAAGCACCGATTCTATCACTACAGGGACCGGTGCCTGAAGAAAAAACCTGGGTGCCGATGCATCTACAAACACCCGCTACCAAATTTTAAAATAATATTTTTTTTACAAAATGGAACACCATGGTGCAGCTTCAAGCGGGGAAAGAGTGTTTGTTTTTCTTTTATGAACCCATATTTTGACTTAGGCATCAATGCCACGGTTGTGAAGAAGTGAAAAAAAAATCATGCATCGCAGCTACGGTTGAGGCTCCGATCACTTTGGATGCTCTTAATGCTTTGGTACTCAACGGTATCCGCAGGTACTGATATGAAAGGCTTCGAATCCGGTACGGGAAAAGGTTCCATCACTTCTTACAGGTTTAACCCCTCGCAACTAATGGGGTCTATGGCGCATTTATTTAAATTTTTAAGTAGACCAGTGCCCAAAGGTTGGTTGAGCGGATTTCCTGAATTGCTTTGACCTCATCTTTGTTTGTGTTGAGGTTGAGGAAGCGTGCGGGCAGCACATACATGCTAATTCGGAGTCTCGCTGAACGCTGATGTGGACTTTTCAAAGTTTCTAGAACAGGTCCCATAGAATCAAGTATGCTGATTTGGTTGTAATTGAACCTGGTGCACTCCAATTCCATTTAATTGAGTCCGACTAGTCGGTAAGCTGAGTGCCTTACACCTGGCTGCCAAGATTACCGAAGTCAGCTATTGTATCTGCATCTTGCATCTTCGAGAGACTGCGCGAGTCCAATTCTCGTCCTATAGCTCTTCCCTAACTGTTATTAGGTTCTTTCTCCATGCCAACATGTAAAGATTTGAAGCTATATCCATTGTGGCTCTTCTATGGGTGGAGCTAGAGGATGGACATGATGGGCCACGACCCACCCTGAGATTTATCTGAGTGAAGAACACGAAGCCTGGCAGCCTGTGAGCACAAAGCAAACCACCGAGAGCAAGGTTTAGGGGCTGATCAGCGGCCAGCAAGTGACATGGGGGCAGTGACGTGATGCGGTGTGGCTGCCGCTCTGATTCCTCTGTGTGTCCGCACTCATGCCGCTACAGTAGAACGCCTTGAACGGTCAAGCCCTCAAGGTGTTTAATCCACTCACTATTCCTTTTGATTTGTTAATCTATCTTGATTGTTCTCCTACATTGCAGCAGAAGATCACAGTCTTGTGTATATGAATTTAAGATAAAGAAAATAGGACTAGAAATATGTCATCGAGTCTTATATGATATCACAAATATCATTGGCTTGTGTACATGAATCCTAAAAACAGTATAAAAATGACTTTATTTTGCTTTTACGTAACTTGTTGAAAGACCATTTTTACCAATGAGTTTTTCTCAAAAATAAATTAAAAAATAGGATGAGAAAAACAATCTTTTTGATAATTAATCATTTGCTCATTTTTTAAAATAAAAGAACTTGATATAATTTAGACTTTTTTGGTCATTGAAGCTGTAGTTATAGCTATGCGATACAACACTAGTAAAAAAACGCAGGCCCAAAAATCACCCGTGATGGTGTAACTTCCTGTTCAACTTAATTAAATTATGCTCATGTAATATTATTTTGAGACAAAATTATTCTTACAAGACATTTTAAATGTTTCGTAGTTCTATTGTAAGTTGACACTTTAAATTAAACTTATAATGTAGACTTACGCCCTGTTTGTTTCAGCTTATAATCTATTTAGATTAATTAATCTAGCTTAATTAATCCAGTAGGCAAACAAACAGGATAGATTATTAGGCCAGATTAATTAATCTAGAGGGTAGATTATATAATCCAATAATCTGCTATAGATGTGCTTATTTTAGATTATTTTGGACAAAGACTCACTACCATGCTAAGTTGGTCTTCTTACATCAAAAATAACTTGATCTAGCTTAAATAATCTAAGGAAACAAACACCTCCTTCAGATTAATTAATTTAACTTAAATAATTTAGATTAAATAATCTAGCACTATAATCCAGATTAATTAATCTGCTCAGGAAACAAACAGGCCTTTATTATTATTATTTTTTTACTTCGGCCCACCCTGAGTTCGAATCCTAGCTCCGTCACTGGGCTCTTTCCTGCATCCATGACGATTGTCAAAATTTAGTTTTTTTTTCATCTCCAATTTCTACTGCTGTCATGTCCTTCATTTATTTCTTCAGCCCCTCGCCCCAGGAAGTTCCTTCAAATATGTCAATTTTCTTTCTTGTCCATTTCTTCATTGCAAACAATCATATGGTATGTAGGGATGGCGGACGGTACCATATTCACCAAAGCTTAACCATCATGTTTTGGTCATCAAATTCCCTTTCAAACCAGTAACTTCCTAGCTATTTTTTGGACCCTGAATGACCTGTGATCTTGTTAATGCTTTTGTACTCATCGGTAGCCCAAGGTACTGACACGTAAAGCTTTGAATCAGGCACGGGAAAGGTTCTATCACTTCAGCTTTACTCTCTTGCAACTAAGACTGGCCGCATTGGGCTACGGCACCGCGGCCTGCAGGACGTGTTTAGTGGAAAAAGCCTCGTAGCTAGGTACGCTATCGCGAGCGCTATTCCGACGGACGGCTCCGCGTCCGCTAATTTCAGTATATTGGTGGACGGTCCTCTAAAAAAGGATTCTGTAACAGCGCACGCCGTGGAGAATCAAGAGAGAGAAAAGATAGATAAACAAAAAGAAAAGTGAGGAGAGAGGAGATGATAGTTGAAGATGGTTGAATAAAATATAGGATAATTAATATAGTATGAGATATAAAAGATGATAGGTGCAAGAAAAATAGATATAGAAAAAAGAATATCAATCATCAGATTAAAATATTTTTTTTAGAAAATAAAAATAAAATATAACAAGTACGAACAGTCTAATCGGATACACGGCGCATTGATTTAAATTTGTAAAACTAGGCCAGACGCGTGCCCAAAGGTTGGTTGAGCGTATTTCCGGAACTGCTTTGACCTCATCTTTGCTCGGGTCGAGGAAGAGTGCGGGCGGCGCATACATGCTGATTCAGAGCCTCGCTGCTGATGTGGACTTATCAAAGTTTCTACTTTCTAGAACAGGACCCACAGAACGGATCGCGCCATACGGATACATCACACAAGCGTTCCGGAACGTGTGGAACGCCTGTCCACGTCCGCCCGGCCGCCTCGCCCGCGCGACACGGGGATCATCATCATCGCGCTCGTTTGTTTAGTTGACTCACTTCTCTTCTCGGTGCTCCCCTCGCACACAGTTCACATCTCGCGCGCCATGGCCGCCTCCTCCCTGCTCCGCTCGCTCACGGGCCGCGGCTGCGCGGGCCCGGCCGCGTTCAGCCGCTACTACCGACACCTCCAGTACCCCTTCTCCACCGCCGCGGCGGCCGGCGCGCAGGGCGAGGCCGGGTGGGGGTTCCCCGGGCTGGGCCCGACGGCAAAGGGGGAGAAGGCGCGGGTGGTGGTGCTGGGGACCGGGTGGGCCGGGTCGCGGCTCATGAAGGACCTCGACACGGGCGGCTACGACGTCGTCTGCGTCGCCCCGCGCAACCACATGGTGTTCACGCCGCTGCTCGCCTCCACCTGTGTCGGCACGCTCGAGTTCCGCTCCGTCGCTGAGCCGCTCGCGCGCATCCAGCCCGCTGTCTCCAAGTCGCCGGGATCCCACTTCTTCCTCGCCCGCTGCACCGGCGTTGACCCCGACGCCCACACGGTGAGATCCCTTCCTGATTTTGGATGTGCTCGTGTTGATCCTACGGAATACTGTTGTTTTCGCAGATGTTATGTGATGGTATGTGTGTTCCCAGATTCGGACAAATGCTCAAAGTGCATCCTAGCCCTGTGCATAATTGCTTTTCACCTTTTGAGGAGATGAATGACTTTAATGTCTTACTAGTTGGTGTTGGTTGGAGGAAAAGGACGAATCTTACCTTTATACATTGACACACCTTGGTGCATCTAGCATCTGCTACAGCTTTGCACTCTGTAAAATGACTGGCTGGTGTGCTGCCATTCCACCACAACATTTCCAAGTGCAGAATATAGAAATGTTACTGTGCAATCAGACTTGGATCGTTTCCTTAAGCCAACAAGAATGCTTATGTTGAATGTGCGAAATCTGTTCACATGTGGTGCCTTTGAATGTAATGTGTTTAGCTTCTTAGTTCACTTGACAGTTTTTACTGGATCAAAACATCAGTGTCACCAAGATTTGATGTGCAACATAGACAGTTTTTGTTGCCACTACATGGTTTAGTGCTTTAGACTGATTAGGGGCAAGGAGACACATGTCAAAAAGCGTGATGGTTTACAACTTTTTAGCATCTAGTGCTCTACTATAGATACATATATATTCTTCATGTGCAAGAGGAATACTACATAAACTTTTACTACCAACATTTTGTTTCTCTCTACGTGACAGTTCTATCTATTTATTCACCTCCTTCTGCATTTAGATTGACTGCGAGACAGTTACAGATGGTCAGAAAGATGCCTTGGAGCCATGGAAATTCAAGGTTGCTTATGACAAGTTGGTTTTTGCATGTGGAGCTGAGGCATCAACTTTTGGCATACATGGTGTTGCTGACAATGCTGTCTTTCTTCGGGAAGTTCACCATGCTCAAGAGATTCGCAGAAGGCTCCTCCTTAACCTGATGTTGTCAGAAGTACCTGGTATGCCAGCTTTACTTATTTGCATCATGCATGTGCAATCAATCAGATGTTATAGCATTTCACAGTTCAAGCATTTCTGTACAACATTTCCTATCATTCATTGTTAATTATATTTCATTTCACATGCTTATTACTGTTCTAATTTCTGGTTGCTGATCAAGTGAAACTAGAATAGAAAACTGTTACATAATCGATATCTATCTATGTCCAATATATACCAAACCTAATGTTACGCTGCTGCGCACTAACAGAACAATACCATACGGCTAAGCAGGAATTTCTGAGGAAGAAAAGCGCAAATTGTTGCATTGTGTTGTTGTTGGAGGTGGTCCAACAGGGGTGGAGTTTAGTGGTGAACTAAGTGATTTCATCATTCGAGATGTTAAACAACGTTATTCACATGTGAAGGATTATATCCATGTAACTCTAATTGAGGTTCGAACTGTTGATTTTCTAATTCTGCTAGTTCTTTTAATAAACTCTCTGATATCAGCTAATTCACGTTTTCATTTCAGGCAAATGAGATATTGTCATCCTTCGATGTCCGCCTTAGGCAATATGCTGCAAAACAACTAGTTAAGGTTAGTAATCTCTTTTAATGTCATATGATTTTTTTTTTCCTGCAAGGTTTCAATAGAACAAGATTTTGAGACTATAAATTTCCAAATATAGCACACTGATAATCACATTGTTTTAGTAGATCTGCTATGAATTGCTTGTTGGTTTTCTCATATAGTTTGAAATCTGAAAATTAACATGCTTCCTCATGTTCACCTTCCAGTCGGGTGTTAGGCTTGTGCGAGGGATTGTTAAGGATGTACAACCAAACAAATTAATTCTTGATGATGGAGAGGAAGTTCCTTATGGTGTGCTGGTATGGTCCACTGGAGTTGGTGCTTCATCATTTGTGAAGTCCTTGCCTTTTCCTAAGTCACCTGGTGGAAGGTATAATAGCTTGGTTAATCCTATAGTTATTGTGTGTATGGGTGCATCATATACTTAATTGGTTTTGTAACCATACTTTTGTATGTGTCTGTGCACATCCTCTGAGAAATTGTGTACATACATACCATATAGTGAATGGGTTGCATTGTCTAAGTGGACATATCTTGTACTTCTGAACGTGGGTAGCATGCATTGTTATGTGAATATTGGTCTCATGTTAGGATCTTTAATAGTTTTTTCAATGATGGCAGGATTGGTGTCGATGAGTGGCTACGTGTTCCGTCCGTCCAGGACGTATATGCTATTGGTGACTGTAGTGGATTTCTTGAAAGCACTGGCAAGGAAGTTCTCCCGGCTTTAGCTCAGGTAGTTTGTTGAACCATCATGCTAGTCCAAGTCTATAACAAAGCATTGGCAAGCTAACGTGACCATCTGGAGTGTTTTCTGAATCACTTGGAAAAACATGGTGTAACATGGAAAGGAAATTGAACAGAGAGAGAGAGATACATGAACCATTGCATTCCACATTTCTATGATTTAGTAGCTATTAAATTGTTTTTACTTTTTACGAATAAGTGATGTTAAGTATCGCTACCAGGTTGCGGAACGGCAAGGCAAGTACCTCGCACAGCTGCTGAACCGTGTCATGAAAGCTGGAGGAGGACATGCTACCTCTGCGGCCGAAGTTGACGTTGGTCCACCATTTGTGTATAAACATCTAGGTAGCATGGCAACTGTTGGAAGATACAAAGCTTTGGTCGATTTGAGGCAAAGCAAGGTTCGTTAACGTTTTTCTATTTTCGAACTTTCGACAGTTTATTAACCGCTGACAAGTTGACTGATATAATTATTTCATTGTCAGGAATCAAAAGGAATATCTATTGCCGGATTTGTAAGCTTTTTCATCTGGCGTTCGGCGTACTTAACCCGTGTCATTACCTGGAGGAATAGGTTTTATGTGGCTATCAATTGGCTGACCACTCTGTTATTTGGGCGGGATATTAGCCGTATCTAGAGTCTTTACCTATATAGATGTCTGAAAAGTATAAGTTTCATCTTTGTATTGGTCCATACCAGTTATCTGAATGTAAGTTCCAATTGCACAATTTGCACGTAAATTATGAATAAATCTTATGATACAACCAATTGCTTGATGAATGTATATAATACTTGTGCAGCTCAGTTTATTCCTTGTGAAAGGAATCAATTTCCGGAAAGATTCACCGGACAGTTCACAGTAGGAAATAATATTTGAACATAATTGTTGGAGATTGAATTGTGTTGAGTTTGCCCGGCTTCAAAGGGACCGGTTTTTTGAGTTCTTGATGTTTTAAATTGGTTAGTGATCAATGAAAAGTAAAAAATTTACTTTGTTCTTAAAATATTTAAGGTATATTTATTAAACTATACTTAAAAACGATGTAGTTTGAAGGCTAATAAGCTAACATACGTCGCCTTCTCCTGCAAACGAAAACACTGCATAGATCAGAATCAACGAGGGACATAGCATTATCACGTTGCCAGAGAACATGTGTGTCAGCGAAAGTAACTTCATATGGCTTCATGGCGCTGTGAGCGGTAACGCACACTTTCCATGCCACAGAACGGGGCTGTCGTCGAACACGTAGCAGAGCAAGACGCCGCCGCGGGTCCGTTTGACCGAGCAGAGAGGTGCCGGACTGCCGGTTGCCGACGGGAACAATAGCGCTGGTTTTCCACGAGGATGTCAGCAATGTGTGTTATTTTCTAAAACGAACCAGACACCTCGGGCGGTGCCGTTTCTATTGTTTACAGAAGAAAAAACATAAGAAAATAGGCCGGGAGGTTATAAATAAATTATTATAGAAATGAAAAAGGCAACTACTAGTACCAACAACAACTCGCAACGAAAACAACTGGCACCTAACCATGATATCACCAACTCCGTGCCAAACTGGCATCACCCGTTGGCCCTCGCAGCATCAACTCCACTTGGCTGGCTTTTGGTCTCGACGCTGCTGCTCCATCAACAGCAATGTGTTTTTAGCAATCGATAAGGTGACCTTTCTGTTTTACCTTAAGATTTGCTTCTTGCTAGGAGTCACGAGAGTACGTGTATGATTTTTCTCTGAATCTTGTCACAATGTAATTAATTGTCCTCGGTTCTGTTGATAGCGAGCATAGGCATGGAAATCCAATTACTATATGGTAGAAACTGGTTTGATGGACATTTTCACTTGGCTCTAAATATTTTATTTAAGGAGAATACATCTAACATATCCTCATTTGGATTCAGAAAAACCTGAATAAAAGTGCAAATCAGATTCATAAAAAGAAAATTGGAGGAAACTTTTTAGAGTTCAAAGAGATCATATGCATCACCGATCTCAAACCCGTTCCATTCAATTATTGTCTTGAAAATTGAAGCAAATCAATCCAAAAGGTACGGTTCACCAGCTCGCAAAAAAATCATATATAATGTTTTACCATCTTGACTTGGAACTTTGAAAGGTCGCACCAAAGTTGGTAAGCCGAAGCTTTGACCGTGTTCGGGTTCGTTTGTGAGGACTTATGTCCAGCATATTGGTTTGGTTTATGATACTATAGCAATAATAAAATCACTATAACAATAAGTCATAAGTCGTATTCTAGTGTCACTATAATAAAATAAGCTACTGGAGCATAAGCCCTATCAAACGGTCCCTTTGTCCTCGCCTATGCTTTTCTTCTCCACTCCTCAATTCTCCACCTAAAGCCCAGCAGTCCCTCGCACCACCTTCCGCCCAAGCCATGGCGTGGCCACCAGAGCTCATCGACGACGCCACCGCCGAGATCTTCCTGCGCCTTCAGCCAGACCCGCGCACCTCGTCCGCGCAGCTGCCGTCTGCACCTCCTGGCGAGGCATCCTCACCGACCCAACCTTCCTCCGCCGGTACCGAGCTTTCCACGGAGCGCCACCTCTTCTCGGCTTCCTCGACGTTTCCACCGGTCCCGATGAGGTCATCCCTAGCTTCACCCCCACCGTACAGGCCTCCCCCTTCCCCCACCGGACGTTGGACTGCGTCAACTGGTGGACCCTGGACTGCCGGCACGGGCGCGTCATCTTCGGCCTATACCCCGATATGCTGAACCTCGTCGTGTGGGACCCTATCACCGGCGTTCATCAGGAGCTGCCGGACCCCTGGATCGCAAGGGGGTATTACACTGCGGCAGTGTTCTGTTCCGTGCGTGGCTGCGACCACCTCAACTGCCACGGTGGCCCGTTCTGTGTGGTCTTGACGGGCATATCCCATGATGCATCGTATACTATGTGGGCGCACCTGTGTTCATCCGAAGCTGATGCTGCGATCGCCTCTACTCATCTAGATCCGAGCCCCCCGTATGTTATATACAGGCCTAGTGCGCTTATTGGAGGTGATATCTACTTCCAATTGAGGATGAAAATGATTATGCGGTATCATATAGAGGGGAATCGCTTGTCCATCATTCATCCTTCCAGAGGTGCGCTACAGCGAAGGTGGTATGATCCTATTGCCAGTGGAGGGCGACTCGTTGGGGCTCGCCAGCATTTGGGGTTCAAGGCTTTCCTTATGGTCGACGAATGTCAACCCAGAGGGAATTGCAGGATGGGGGCAACGTCGTGACATTGAGCTTATGACAGGATTTTCCTTTATGGCCAATAGTATTATATATATTGTTGGTTCTGTCGAGGGCATGGGCATCATCTTTGTGGCCACAGAGTTTAATCGCTTTGCGATCGACCTGAAATCAGGTCAGGAGAGGAAGGTAGATGAGCCTGGGATCAACGACGTCATTTTTCCCTTCATGAGCTTCTACACTCCAGGTGCGCTACTAGCTCATTACTTATATGCAATCATGCATTGTGTTATACCCTTTATATATACTTTTGCTTTGTTCTTATTTGTATCCACTCAGTGAAATGTAAATAAACTTTACCTATAAAAAGTATCTGTGACCATGTTGGCTGTTTCTGTGCAAATTCAATATATGCTATCATCATCGTTGCTTTTACTAAGTCTGAATTGTTAAGCACGGTTGCTGAAACTCACAAGATGTTCAAATCCTTCTTCTTCTTCTTTTTTCCTATCACAGTCCGTAAGAACTAGATAAATTCTTTTTCCTGTGGCTATTCTGAAATTTAGACGAGACCCTATACTTCGGACCTTTGTAATTGCAGAGAGAAATCAAAAGCTAATGTTTTTTAGGTTTGTATTATTTTACTACTTTGTTTGTGAATCCTACATAACTGAAACTCTTTACCATTTCATCTTAATTAAAAACAATATACATGTTATATTATGAAACTATTTTAACCTGTATGTTTAGTACTTTCAGATTGTACCAGCAGCAAGTTACCAGCACTTACGTTGGAAGATTAATCCCTACACAGCCGAAATATTGTGGCCAATCTAATGATCCATCAAGTTTGCTGATGCTGTCATCTTGCAGTTTCAGGGTCTATTGCCTCTTGCAAAAATACCCTGCCATCTTGTCAGTTATGGCATATATGTCGTACTCTCTGGCTTGTTATGAGCATGATAGCTGTGAATACTCTGTTTCAGGTCCACAGTTAATCTTGCATCGAATTTGTTTCGTGTTACTTAATGCTAAGGCCCTATTTGTTAGGGATTTTAAAACAATTTCTTGACTGGATTATGCTCCTCATATCAAGAAGTTAGTAAAAGGGTTCCAAGAAAAATAGATTCTGCTCCTCCTTCCTAGAAGTATTTTTTTTAATTTGTTATAAAATTCAAAAGTATAAAAAACATAGTTTCTCATGGCTTCTCTACCTATTTTTTATAAAATATACACAAGAGAATCCGTTTTGCCAAACGATTTTTTTCTAGAGAATCTGTTTTTTGGAGAATCTGTTTTATAAAGAATCCGTTTTGTGAATAAGTCGTGTCAAAGGGGCCCTAAGTATTGTATTGATGATTGGCACAAATCCAATTAGTACTGGAAATAATTTGGGACCCTTGACTGAAAAATATTTATATATACTTATAATTAAACGAGGTTTTTTTTTTGCATATGTACACTGCATCTTGCCCCTATTGGGCTATGGAATAGATATGAGATGCACATTTTGTAACAGAGACGATTAGTTTACGATCCATGGCGGCCGCCACCGCCGCCGCCGAAGTGGCGCTGATGGGCCTCCGCCGGCCGGTGGTCAGCAACTGCATTTCGTTCCCTCCACGGCACGTGCGCCTGCTGACCGCATCGGTCCCGTGCGGCCTGTCCTGCCCCCTGCCGATCATTATCAGGGGCTCGCCCGGTTGGCCCGCTGCCCTCTCGGCTCCATTCACGTTGCCGCCATTCCTAACGCTGCGGCCGTCGCCCCGCCCAAGACCCACGGCCCGCTTGCACGGTCGTTCACCAGCGCCTATGCTCCGGACTCCGGTAGTGATCTCACGTCTGCACGCATGCCTGATGCCGGCCTGTCAGAGCTCTGATGATGAAGATAGCAGTACCACCGACCCCAAAACACACAGAGAAGGAATTTCCAGTTTTCCATCCTTCCCATACCACCACGTCGTGGCCACTTAATGGACAAGACGCAATTAGGTTACAAACAGACAAGCTAAATTGCTGTACTCCAGTCTAAAAAGGGAGACTAATGTCCTTGAACATACCACTAACCAGATCCTGTATGTAGCCAGGTATAGCTGCTCTGCATCCACACTGCCTTTCTATCTTTCTCACATCTTCTCACTCTTGATGCATGGGATCCGGTCCAAGGCATAGATGATTATGGGACTTGGACAATGATTATTGGAAGTTCAAAACTAACATAGAAGTTGTATATTGGCTTATAATCTTGTATGAGCAATTCCCTTTCATTGTATGTTTGTACTACTTATGAATGAATACATAAATAACAAGTGAATTCATGCAAGTCCCGTCCACCTTTTCTAATACGTACAAGTATGCCGGTGAGATGTTCTACAGTAGTACTAGTGATGGTTCCATTCAGATTAGTACTAGCAGAATGTTGTTTTATATCATGATTCGGTTCAGAAAAACAAGTCAAAGTGCGGATCGGATTAAAAAAAGAAAAAAAAAATGAAGCAAATCAATCCAAAATTGTGAGGTCATCACGCCCATACGCAACCTAAATAAAAGGTTATAAAAAGGTTAACCACTTCGCAGAAAATCCTCACGACGCTTTATCTCGCCTTTTGACTGCAGAAAAAGGGTCGCACTCGCACCAAAGTAGGTGAATGGTGAGCCGAGGTGTAAAAGAAAAAAATAATTGAATGAGTCGAACCGGCATACTCGAACCTTTGACCGTGCTCTGACTCAGCACAAATCCCCCTCCCCACCCCAGAAGACCCTCACGGCCTCGCACCACCGAGCCATGGCGTGGCCACCGGAGCTCATCGACGACGCCACCGCCGAGATCCTCATCCGACTCCCACCGGACGAGCCCGCGCACCTTGTCCGCGCCGCCCTCGTCTGCACCTCCTGGCGGCGCATCCTGACGGACCCGGCCTTCCTCCACCGGTATCGCGCATTCCACGGAACGCCCCCTCTCCTCGGCTTCTTCGACGTCGCCACCGGCCCGTATCGCGTCGTCCCTAGCTTCACCCCCACCGTACAAGCCTCTCCCATCCCCCACAGAACATTCGACTGCGCCGACTGGTGGACCCTCGACTGCCGGCACGGGCGCGTCCTCTTTGGCCTCTCCCTCTATATGGAGCGCCTCGTCGTGTGGGACCCCATCACCGGCGACCACCAGGAGCTGCCGGACCCCCGGATCCCGGTGGGGAATTACACTGGGGCGGTGCTCTGTTCCGTGCGCGGCTGCGACCACCTCAACTGCCACGGTGGCCCGTTCCATGTGGTCTTGGCGGGCAGATACAACTGTGAAGCGAATACCGTGCGGGCGCACTTGTACTCATCCGAGGCCGGTGCCTGGATCGCCTCGGCTCATCTTCATCTTGAACCTCATGTCATACGCAGGCCTAGTGCGTTTATCGGAGGTGATATCTACTTCCAACTGTGGGACAGCATGATTCTGAGGTACCACATGGAGAACAACGGCTTGTCCGTCATTCACCCTCCAGCGGCGCACACCAGCGAAGGTGGCATCGTCCTCATGCCAATGGCGGGCGGCTCATTGGGACTCGTCGGCGTTAGAGGTTCAAGGCTTTGCTTGTGGTCGACGAGTCTCAACCCAGAGGGAATTGCAGGATGGGTGCGATGCGGTGATGTTGAACTTATGACAGGGATTCCACTTATGCCCTACAGCGACGTATATATTGTTGGCTCTGCACAGGGCTTGGGCATCGTCTTTGTGGCCACAGAGGTTGGTCGCTTCGCGATTGAGCTCAAATCAGGACGGGAGAGGAAGGTAGATGAGCCTGGTATATACTATGCTATCTTCCCCTTCGTGAGCTTCTACACTCCAGGTACCATGATAGCCCATTAGTTACATGTAATCCTGTATTGTGCTATACATTTCATATAATTTTATTACTTTGCTTTTGCTTCTGTAACTCAGTAAAATGCAAAATATATTTACCTATAAAAAGTATTGGTGACCATGCATGTTGGCTGGTTCTATATGCAAATTCAGTATATGGCATTATTATTAGAAAAATCACGTCTGACTTCTATTAGGTTTGAATTGTTAAGCACAGTTCTATGTGTGTAGCCTTTTTTTTTTCTTTCTTTCACAATCCATAAGAAGTTGATAAATTATTTTCCTGTGGCTATTCTGAAATCTCAGACGTGAACGTTGGCAATTGCATAGAGAAATCGAAAGCTACATAATTGGCAGTCTTTACTATTTCATCTTAAAAGCTTGTATGTGGTACTATGAAAATAGTTTAACTTGCATGCTTGGTATTTCCAGATTGTACCAGCGGCAAGTTACCAGCACCTGGAGGGCACATTAATCCTACTCAGCCATAGTATCAGGCCAATCTACTGATCCATGAAGGCATCAAGTCTATTGATGCCGTCATGTTGCTGTTGCTGGGCCTATTGCCTTGCAAGAATACACCACCATATGGTCAGTTATGTCTGATCTGATGTTCATGTTCTCTAGCTTGTTACTATGATGATCATGACTATGAATACTCTGTTTCACAGTTAAACTTCCATTGAATTTGTTTCATGTTGGTTAGTGTTGTATTGATGATTGACACAAGTCCAATCAGAACCGGAGATATATCTGGGTCCCTTGCCTGATAAATGTGTTAGATATACATTAGTTGTATATTCCCTCTTGTTGGAGGAGTTTTCTGCATATGTATATACATTTCTAAGGAAAAAAGGTGAACAGTATAACAGAGAGCAGAACGGCTTGTTCTGCTTTGACCGTGCTCGTCCTCCCTCGTCTCTGCTTTTCTCCATTCCCCAATTCCTCACCCCAGCTGTCCCTCGCAGTCTCAAACTTTTATAAAAATATAATTATTTTCAACTTATTGTTTATTTAAAAAATAACTCGAAACTAAAATTTTAAGATCTAGTCATTTTGAACATGCCAATCAGTTTGCTGTGTTTCGTATATGAAACATGTCACATTGATTGGCGTGATTAGGTCTATATCAGTATCGATCGTCACGTTAAATCTGAACGGGGACTGAGGTTGATCCCAAACACGTTAATCTGTTGGGTCATGTCATAGTGATTGACATGTTTGGGACTTAGTCTCCTTCGGACGACCCAAGCACAAACTAAGATTAATTAAATCATGTCAATTCGTTTAAAATGATTAATAAAGGAAACATGCCAAATGGTTTGGCGTGTTTCAATAAAATCTAAAAGTGGTCATGTCGTTTTCATACTAACATAAGCGCCTAAAGTGGTATAATTTTTTTTAAAATACTATAAATCTTTCATATAGTATTATTTTTATTCCACATTCATCATTATGTTCTACATGATAATACAAACAAATTGATTGGCGTATTTAAAACGACTACATCTCAAAATTTTAGTTTTGAAAAAAATTATTTTAAAATAATAGATTAAAAATGATTATTTTTTTTTAGAAAAAAAAGCTCCACAGTCTCGCGCCACCTCCCGCCCAAGCCATGGCGTGGCCACCAGAGCTCATTGACGACGCCACCGTCGAGCCCACACACCTAGTCCGTGCACCCCACGTCTGCACCTCCTGGCGACACGTCCTCACCGACCCGGCATTCCTTCGCCGGTACCGCGCTTTTGACGGAGCGCCTTCTCTTCTTGGCTTCCTAAACGTCTCCACCGACCATCGATCCGGATGACGTCTTCCCTAGGTTCACCCCCACCGTACAGGTCTCCCCCTTCGCTCATTGCAACTCAATCCCAGTAACTAAATGGAACTTTATCTGCTCTTTTAGTCACTTGGAGCAAAAAAAATACTCCAACCCACCAAATTTAGTGGGCCACTAAAATTTGATCCAAACCTCCCACATTTGCTCCTCTACTATTCCCTCCCTAAACATGGGGCCCACTTGGTTTTTTTCCTTTCTCTCCTTCTTCCTTCTCTGCTCCCGAGCGTTCGACGCCGCCGCCAGGCTGCCGATGCTGCCGCCCGTCACCGGAGGGCCTCCCGCCAGCGACAGATTCAGGCGCGGCCGATCGGATCCGGTCCCCTGGAGGAAGCGTGGCCGGATTCGACCTTCCAGGCCGGCGGGCGGGGCAAGCCAAGACCGGCACCGCCGCCACGCACCAAGAAGCCGCCATCAAGCTCCTCGGAGGTGCCACCTCCTCCGCCGCCACGGCCTCCCTGCGCGCCTTCTTCTCGCGAGGACCTGCTCCGAGCAAAGACGCGCCGCCTCGACAACCTCGTTGTCGTCCGACGGCGCCAGGGTCGCGCCGTCCGCCGCAGTTCGCGTGCTCCTTCCGCCGTGCTCCAGCTCGCCGCCGCGCTCGACCTCCACAACTGGTCCTCGATGGCACGCAGGGGGTGGGGGGAGCAACGGCGCGATGCTCGAGCTGGTCCTCGGTAGGTGTTCGCCCAAAGGAGGCGGCGCTGAGCTGGGGGAGAGAGAGGGAAGCGGCAGCGCCGAGCGGAGGGGGGAGGGGAGGAGGAGAGGGAGGCGGCGGCGCTGAGTTGGAGGTGGAGAGAGAGGCGGCGGCGCTGAGCAGGGGAGGCAGCGCGTACGGGAGAGAGAGGCAGGGGTGGTGGGGCCCACTAGCAAAGTATAAGGACCCAATTTTACTCAGCTGGGCTGGAATGTGAAATGGGTTTGGGCCTCTAAAAATTGAAAATTGGCTCCCAAAATAAAATATAAAGGGTCAAATTTTGTATTTGCATTGGAGTTGCTCTTAGAGGACGTTTGACTGCGTCTTCGACTGCTGGCACGGGCGAGTCCTCTTCGGCCTGTTCCCCTATATGACAATTGACAACCTCGTCATGTGGGACCCTATCACCGGCGACCATCAGAAGCTGCCGAACCCGGGATTCCCTTGGGGGATTACACTGCAGCCGTGTTCTATTTCGTGCGCGGCTGCGATCACCTCAACTGCCACGCTAGTCCATTCTGTGTGGTCTTGACGGGCATATCCTTCGGTGCATCGAGTACTATGGGGGCGCGCATGTATTCATCCAAGACTGGTGCTTGGATCTCCTCTACTCATCTAGATCCGAATCCCCTGGGTGTCATGCGTAGGCCTAGTGTGTTTATTGGAGGTGATATCTACTTCCAACTGAATATGGATATGATTATGAGGTATCGCATAGAGGGGAATCGCTTGTCCACCATCCACCCTCCAGCGACGGTGGCATCATCGTCATCCCAGAGGACGGTTCGTTGGGGCTCGCCGGTGTTAGGCATTCGAGGCTTTTACTATGGTCGACGAGTGTCAATCCAGAGGGAATTGCAGGATGGCTACGACATTGAGATTATGACAGGATTCTCCTTTATGCCCTATAGTGTTATACTCCATTCCGAAAATCTTGTCGTTAGGACAAGATAGCTAGTGCAAATTTACACTAATTAGCCTGTTCTAACGACAAGAAAAACGGAATAGAGGAGTATATATTGTTGGTTCTGTCGAGGGCATGGGCATCATCTTTGTGGACACAGAATTTGGTCGCTTCGCGATCAAGCTCAAATCAGGTCCGGAGTGGAAGGTAGATAAGCCCTTCCCCTTCATGAGCTTCTACACTCCAAGTATGCTGCTAGCCCATTATTAGATGTAATGCTACATTGTGCTAGATATTTTTTATACTTTTGCTTTGTTTTTGTTTGTATACACACAGTGAAATGTAAATAATATTTACCTATAAAAGGTATATGTGAGTATGTGACCATGTTGGCTGGTTCGATGCAAATTCGAAAACGTCTGTGGCTTTTATTAGGCCTGAATTATTATGCAGTTCCTGAAATTGGCAACATGTTGAAGCCTTATTTTTTTCTTTTACAATTCATAAGAACTTAATAAATTATTTGTGTACATGGTGTTACTTTGTTTGCAAATCCTACATAACTAGCACTCTTTATAATTTCGTCTCATAAATATTGTATGTGGTACTGAAGCTATTTTAACCTGCATGCTTGGTACTTTCAGATTGTACCAGCGGCAAGTTACCAGCACTTAGGAGGGCATATTAATCCGAAGTATATGGCCAATCTAGTGATCCATCAAGTCTGTTGATGCTGTCATCTTGCAGTTGCCTTGCAAGATACCCCACTATCTGATCAGTTATGGCCTATATGTCGTGCTCTCTGGCTTGTTATGATCATAATTATGAATACTCTGTTTCAAGTTTACAGTTAATTTTGCATTGAATTTGTTTTGTGTTGCTTGCTATGTGTTGTATTGATGATTGACACAAGTCCAATCGCCAAGGAAAAATAGGGCCTTTTGACTAAAAAAATATGTATACTTGTGTTTTCCCGACAATTTAATGATTTCTGCATATGTGTTTTGTATATCTTGCTCCATTTTGCTGCACATTTTGTAACAGAGCCGATTAGCTCCCGATCCATGGTCGTCGCCGCCGAAGCGGCGCAGGTGAGCCTGCCCTCCACCGGCCGGTGGTCAGCAACTCCATTTCATTCCCTCCAGACACGTTCGCCTGCTTACTGCCGCAATCCGTACCGTACGGCCTGCCCTGCCCCCTACCGATCATTATCAGGAGCTCAGCACGTTGGCCGCCGCCCTCAGCTCCCGTTCGGGTTGCCGCCACGGCGAACACCGCGGCCGCTGCCCCGCCCATGACCCTAGGTCCGCTTGCACGGGCGTTTACCAGTGCTTCTGCTCTGGACTCCGGTAGTGATCTGTGATCTCACTCACGGGTCACGGCTGTGCATCCATGATCCATGCCTGCTGCCGGCCAGTAAGAGCTAAGGTTATTTTAAAAAAAAAAAAGGTTTGCAACGTCGTACCATTGGGCTGCAAACCTGTTATCTTTTTATTTGGGCTTGAGCTACGACCATACAAAAATTGTTCGGCCCGAAAAAAATACACTGGCCCAATTTACATTGTCCTCCACGGGATGGGCCATAGGACGACGCACTTACCATTGTTCTAGCCCATAGATGGCCCAACAGAGAGTTACTATTGGATCGAGCAATTTGTACAAACTTGGTTTATGAGATGTTACCCCGTCTAATTTTAAACAACTTGTTGCCAACTAATGACATATTGACATATACATACTGCATGGGGTTTTATCAAGAGTGACACCAGCTGTTCTAAGTGCATCAAATAAACAATCACCCTGAACAGGATCCGTGCTCCCAGAACAACAGCACAGTGGCATGGACTGCAGGCTTAACCTTATCAGGACATATAGCAACGCTTAACACCAGCTCTGACGATGACAGTTGACAAGATAGCAGTACCCATCTACCCCAAAACACACAGAAGAAATTTCCAATTTTCCATCCTTCCCAAGACTACCAGGCACCCCATACCACTAGTCGACCGCCACGTCCTGACCATTTATTGGACAAGACGCAATTAGGTTACAAACAGACAAGGTAAATTGCCAATAGTATTACTCCAACCTAAAAAGGGAGACTCTAATGTCCTTGAACCAACCGGATCCTGTATGCAGTCAGGTACAGCTCTGTGCATCCACACAACCTTTCTATCATCTCACATCTTTTCACTCTTGATGCATGGAATCCGGTCCGAGGCATAGATGATTATGCAAAATGATTGGAAGTCCAAAACTAGATAGGAGTAGGCTTTATTGGAGCAATTCCCTTTCATTTTATGTTTGCTAATTATGAATACTCCAAGTATAGGGTTCTATAATTATGAGTATACATAAATAAGAAATGAATTTTCCAAATCCCGTCAACATGTATGCCGGTGATTATGTTCTATAGTTATGATTCCATTCACATTAGTAGTGGTACTTTATAAACTCTAGTAGACCGGGAAATCTTATCAGCACATGCATTGCATATTGGCCTCCCAGCTACAAGTTCCAATGCACGGATAAGATGCCTGCCTAACAGCACACACAGACACACCATGCTGTCAACCGAAACACGCAAGATAGAACTGGAAAGGAAACTGGAGCTGAATAAGGTAAAGGGAGATTGACGCTTGGAAGCGAAAGCACGCAAGCTTAACGCAAGGGACAGTGAGCGAGTGAAGTCACCGCCGAGCATGGGGAGCACCAAAGAGTCAAACTTTTCCGCTGGCAAGCAAACCAAACAATCAATTATCCATGCCGTCAGCAGACGAAGGTATCGCCCCCTTCTCCGCCTCGAGCCCCGCTCACGACATTTGAAATGAAATTGTTGGAGGTTGGAGCAAAAGTGACGTTTGGTTACGGAGATTTTATTTGCTTTTAATAATTTGTTATTAATTCTGGAGAAATTCGATGAAACCCATGTTTTCGACCATTTCCAAACGTGTTCTACGGAGAACCCATTAAAATCAATTGTATCAAAAGGCATCAGCCTCTGTGGAATTCCATTTTATGCAAAGATGAACAAACTTTGGGGAGCACAAGAACAGTAACAAGTCAGCCGAACTATTTCATTTACCGATTCCAGTAGACACTCCATGGGCGTCACCACAGCATCAGACGAAACATGAAACTTCACTATAGTACTACTGACTACAGAGACGGAAGAGAGGACTCGATAGAACGTTGCTACTTGTGTTCTACATTGCATGATGCACTGCACTATGTCATCAGTTCTTTCACGGCGCGTTACCGTAGCCCAGCCCGCCGAGGATGAGCGGCCCGCCGCCGCCGCCGCCGTAATGGTCCAGGTCCGCCGCGCCTGAGGCGCTGCCGAGGTGGAGGTCGGAGGATCCCAGCTGCGCGACGGCGCTCGTGATACGACTGTCCTCGCCCAGGTCGTAGAGCAGGCCCCTGAACAGGTGGCCGTTGATGGTGACCGCCGCCTGGTACGCCACCTCGCGCTGGCCGTCGTCCACCGACGTCACCTGCACGCACCGGAACAACGCTGGGCCGCGCACTTGCCGCGGCAGGCTCTCCTTGAACGACGCGTCTGCGGCAAACAGGAGCATCGGAGATCAAAATCAACGGTGCGGGATCGATTTTTCTTTGATCGTCGTGGCGATGTTCGAGTATACCTTGGTGGTGGTGGCTTGAGGAGGTTTCGAAGCTGCCGCGCGGGGTGGTGGCGTTGGATGTGGAGGTGCGCGAGTTGCCCGTCGCCGTGTTGGTCGTCTGGCACGCCAGGCGGGGCTTCTTGGCCGCGAGGGAAGGAGGCGAACCGCCGGCGATCTGGTGCTGGCGCTCGCGGCGGCGCGAGGCGGGGACCCAGGTGCTCTTGACGTGGGTGTCGCACTCGAACCCGCGGCTGTTGCAGCACGTGCGGCAGCGGTTGTGCGCGCACCCTTTCTTCGCCTGGTTCCCGCAGTCGTAGCACGACGCCCCGCCGCCGGACCCCGACCCGCCGGAGTCCGCCGCCCTGGCGCCGCCGCGGTCCAGCATGGCCAGGGGCTTCTTCTTCACGGGGGACGATCCCTCCGCCGCCGCGGATACCGGCTGCGGCGGAGCCGGAGGCGCCTGCTGCCAGAACTGGATGGCGGGCCCGGGCGCGGAAGGTTTGTTGACGTTGGCGTCGAGCGCGCGCTGCGCGGCGGCGACGATCGGGAACGTGGGATCCTCTGCGGCAGCGGCGGCGGCCGCCGCCGCCCGCTGGTAGGCCGGCGACACGAGGATCATGCCCACGTCACCGGCCGCCGCGGCTGCGTTGAACGCCGCTCCGTACCCGAGCGCGGCGGCGGCGGCCTGGCGCGACGCGGGGGAGCCCGCCCAGAGCTCGGCCGCCAGCGAGGACGGGGGGCCGCCGCGCCCGGGGACGGCGGCATTGAAGCCCAGCGAGAGGCCGCCGTCCGGCAGCCAGTCCGCGACCGCGGTGGAATCCGGCGCCGACGCGAAGCGCCGCCCCGACGAAGACGCCACGCTTGCTCGCGGAGCGGAAGACAGGATCGCGCGCAGGACAGGGAGCAGCTCAGCTAGCAGGTGGGAGGAGGCGATGAGCTGCCTGCCTCGATTGCTAGAGAGCTAGAAAGCGCAAGAGTACAAGATGCTCTAGTACAAGAGGAGGCTAGTGCTACCCTCTCATCTCCTCCTCCCTCTCTATAAAGGAGAATCTCTTCTCTCTAGTGTAGAGCACTCATCAAAAGACCTAGACCCTAGGGTCTACGCCCTAGGTCCTAGCTATAGCACAGCTGCGTAACTGTACTACTTTCCCATTTCTTTTCCCCCTCACTTTTCCACGGAGGAAAAGAGAAAACAGGGAAGGGAAGCGACGAGAGAGGGACCAAGGATTAGAAGGATCTTTGCGCTGTGCTGTGTGTTGAATTGAAGTGGGCGTGCCGCGTCCGCGTGGGGACCGGGCCCTGACAAATTCCTCTGCGCGACTGAGATCGATCGCCACCCGGGCCCCCGCTGTTTGGCCCGCGGGGCCTCTGCGCTCTCTGCCTCTTGCATTGGCCTGTCTGGCTCTTCTCTGCCTGCGGCCGCCCGCCGCCTGCAGCCGCAGAGCAGCGCCAGCGCTGCTGCGGCGCCGCGCGCGTTAAAGGCTGCCGCGGCCTTTAGCACGGGAAGGCCGTAGGGCGCAGCCTACTTGCCGCCTAGATCGGCGGCAGCGCGCACCGCGCTCCTCCTTCGCACTCGTGTCCACTGGATAACGAACGGCCTTGGCGACGCGCCTCACTGGTTCGGGACGGGATCGCTGCGGTTAAATGGGATGGCATGTCTCTCTCACGCTCGTCCACGGCTATGGCTTCAAACAGTACTCGGACCAGCATACGTGCAGGAGGTCCGGTGCACGTGGCCCTATCTAGTCCTGATCAACTGGATCGTGCCTGCCGTGCCGACTTGAGACCCGTAAAATTTGATCCGGCTCAGATCTAACACGGCACGCCTTAATTCGTGTCCGGGCCAGTCCGTCACACGCCTTCATACCGTGCTAAGCCTGTGGCCTCGGTCCAGCGGGCGGCACGGGCACGACCCGTTTAGAGGCGACCTAGTGAAGTATGAATTCGATCTAGTTAGACACGATTTAATATTAAAAAGAATAGACATTTTATATGCTTATAACAAAACTAAAGTGATCTGATACTAAATCACTTCACTCTCAATCTGGAGATTGGGGTTAGAATCCCACCCACCCCTATTTCTACCTCTTTTTCCTCATTTTAGTGTCATCGGGCTTCTGGACCTATCGGGCTACCTGGCATAATGAGCCGGCCCGGCCCGAAACCAATATTATGTCATGCCAGCCTGATATATAACGTGCCGGGCCTTTTTTGATTTGGGCCGGGTCGTGCCGGGCGGCCCGTTTAACCAGGACTAGCCCTATCCCTCGTCACTGAAAGGCCGCGATGCTACCTCCCGGGCCTGCCTCCCGTCCCGGTAAAGGACAACAAGTTTCGGCCTCGTCAGGGATAGAGCCACGTTTGGGCAAATTGGAATCAAAGTGGCGTTCATATGCGTTAATCTTAGACAGTTTATCTTGTTTATCTATGGTAGTACATAATATCTTAGTACTCTTTCCATACTAAAATAATTGACATTTTGGCTCCGGACACGGAAATTAAATAGTATAAAAAGTAGATGCACAAGAAACGAAGAGGAGAGAGATAGATATAGCAATGTATTGGAAAGGGGAAAAGTAGCATTAGAAAGTGAGAATGATAATTATTTTAGGATAAATGAAGTTAATTAAAATATCAAATATTTTAGAACGGAGTAAGTAGTACATAATATCTATAGTTGATAATTTGCAAACAAGCTCAACCTCTTGCTCTCCTCTTTCTCCGGTAGTCATAACGGCTAAGACTCTGTTTGGATTCACTTTTTAAATTTTAGTTGGCTAAACATTAGTCACTTTTGCTCTAAACATAACCTCTTAAAATCTCCTAACTTTTAGTCAGCCTACCTCCTAAATTTTAGATCTCTAGTCACCTCAATCCTCATAAAATCTCCTAAATATAACCTCTACTCATATGTGATATTTTCTTTCAACCCACACATATGTCCACTTTTTAGTTAGTTAATAAATGATAAATATGTCTATTTTTTGTTTAGCCAAGGATTTTAGCTATGGATCCAAACATGTACCTCCTAAAGTTTAGTAGGAGACTAAAGTTTAACCAACTAAAGGATTCAAAGAGAACCTAAGTCATTAAAATGGTTATCAATATAGACCATTTTCTATGTACCTCCACCCATGTCAAACGCAAAAGTGAAAGTATACACAGTTCTACACCTTTTTTATCTCACAAACTCTATCTAACTCAACAATATACAAGTAAATATATATTAATAAAGAAAAGTTACTCCCTTGTTCCAATTTACTTGTTATTCTGAAGTTGTTTTTTGTTGTCCAGATTCATTAAACATTCTGTGAACCTGGATATACATGTTATCCGGATTCAAAGAATGTTTAATGAATCTGATAAAAAGACAGAATGACAAGTAATTTGGGACAGAGGGAGTATATGGCAAAGAGTTGTGAACATAAATCTGAAAACCAGACCTAAAGCAAAGCAACCGTCTCGTGAACTATACCACACACATGCCATGCATGGCGCCGTGTGGAATAGTATTACCGTCATGTGGTTCAGTAACTTTAAGACTGACCGCACTCGTGGTCCTCTAAATCCATCATCTAAAAGGAATATTCTTTTCTGGTCAGCAATATTCTCTACTCTATATTTAGTTTTCTCGCACCCGTCATCCTCTATATGTTCTACTCTATACCAACTACCAACTATGGGACCCGCTTATCAGTCTATTCTAACCAGCAACCCCACCCGCCGGCCTCCTTCCCGTTCTCTCTTTCCTCCCTCTTTCTCCCCTCGCTTCATCCGTCCATCCGGAGCTCGCGCGGCGCCCTGAGCTCGCGCCCAACCACCCTCAGCGGTGAGCCCCCCCCCCCCACCGAGCTCGCACGGCGTCCTCCTCCCCACCCCACCCCCGCGTCAGGACGGCGAGCCCTCCCCCCCCTCGCGTCGTCCTCTTCCTTCAAGATTCGACGGCGCCCTCCCTCTCCACTCCTCTCTACAGATCCGACGACGTGGTGGCTCGAGCTCCGCCCTCCCTCTCCTCTCCAGATCCGGCGGTGCGGTGGCTTGAGCTCCGCTCTCCCTCTGCTCTCTCCAGATCCGGCGGCGCGGTGGCTTGAGCTCCACCCTCCCTCTCCTCTGTCCAGATTCGACGGCTTCGAGCTCCTCGACGGCGCGGTGGCTCTCCCTCCCCTTCTCTCTTCTGCTGCAAGGTGGTTGGGATGGCGCGCCACATACAGACCTCACGTCACGTGGTGTGTAGCGTTCTTCCGGTATCTCCTCTGAATTTGGCGTGTTAGAGCCCGTTTTCATCCGAAACAATAGCGTTAAACTCCCAGTACCTCGATATAGCGTTTCATATGCTATTCCCGCACTGGAGGAACGCATAACGTTCACCAGTTTCCCGCACGGGAGGAACGCATAGAGTTCGCCAACAGTCTAATTTCCCCCGCGTCGTGCGCGTCGCGGCAGCCAGCCATGGCGGGCCGTTGGCACGAACATGGCGCGTGGGCCCCGCGAGGCCGACCAGGCGCGCCGCGCGCAGGGACGCAGGCCCGGGCCGTCCGTGCTGCGGCCTTTTTCTCGCTCCTCTCTCCTCTCGGCTGCGTCTGCGGTCCACTCGATGGCTTCTCCTTCCGTTCCTGTCGCTCTGTCTCCTCTCTGTACGCGCGTCACGTTGTCGCCTCGTCTCCATCGCGCGCCGCCCTTCTCTGCTCTGTACCGCGCGCCCAATCCAATCCAAACCTGCTGCTAGCTGCAGCTGCAGCTGCTGTGTGGTCCGTGGATTCGGTTGGCTGCATGCGCAGCGCGCCGCCTGCACCCGCGTCTCCTGGAGCGGGCTGCGAGCCACCCAAGCGCGTTCGTTTGTGTCACGGTTCGCCACCATCACAATTCGCGCCGCGCTTTCTTTTGCGCCGACGGTGGTGGTGGTGGACAACGGCGGACGTGATGGATGAGACAGCTGCAGCGGCACTGCAGCCAGGGGACGCCATCAAAACTGCACACGGAACCATGTACAGTAACCAAGTTGGACGGTCTTGTTATTGCGTAGTAGTAATCCCTCCGTCCCCTATTAATTGTTATTCTATACTCTTTCAATTTTTCTAATTTATTTATTATTTTTTTATTTTAATATATATATATTTTTTCAATACATCTTTATTTATATCTTTTTTGTCTAATTTTTTGAGCACCTATCCTTTTCACTTAAACTTAATCTTCATGTCCAAATCTAAAACAATAACTAATATAGGACGAAGGTAGTACATTTCTACTCCCTCCGTTTAATATTATATGACACTCTAGTCTTCTCAAATTTTCTCAAATTATAATACATTCTCGCTTCCTAATATATTTTTCTCTCTTCCCAATACACTTCTATCTCTATCTCTCTTCTCCTCGTTTTCTGTGCACTTACCTTTTTCGCCTCTACTTAATTCCCGTGTTCGGAGCCAAAACGTCATATAATATTAAACAGCGGGAGTAGATGATACTGAAAAATTTGCACCATTCTTCAATTTCACGAATGTTGTAACCTAATGTCCAACATTTTCAAAAAAAAAAAACTTTTAATGGCCAAGCTAGAGATAAATCAAAGAGGGTTGTTGAGTTGGATTGTTTGCTAGTACTAAATGGTTTTTTACGTTTTGTATTTTCATGCCTTATGGGTTCATATATCTACAATTGGCTCTCCCTTACGTCGTAAAAAAAAAATCTACTGATGGTCTTTCGAAGATAAATTAAAGATTTCTTTTGGATTTTTTTTACCAAACTAATCTTCATATGTGGTGTTTTTATGACAAAGATATTACGGCTCAATATTTTATTTGCTACAAGCAAGGTTTACAAAACCGTTCCAACTGGTTGGAACCGATTTATTGGTTATTCAGATAAAATTTGATTTGGTGAGGTGACGGTCGATGACCGGTTAACCTATCAGTTTTATCAGTTTCATTGATAGATTTTTAAACATATATATTTTGAAATTGAAAATTTACAGGTTTGACGGTTAATCGATCAGTTTTACTAGTTAGCCACCGATTTTATCGATTTTGTTAGACATAAATTTTAAAAAGTTTAAAAAAAATTAAATCAAAACCAAAGATTAACCAGTTGACCGGTGTACAGTTATGTCAACCTTGGCTATAAGAAGGGAGCAAATTGTTTATAGGAGTATATTTGTAGAGATATAAATTCAAGAATGCACAGATGATTTACCTTTTGGCATTGTTCTTTCTTAGCATTGTTTTTGGTAAATAATTCCATGTCCAACTGAATGTGAAACATGTTGCAAAAGGATAGACAAGGCACTGGAAACAGTTTAAATTGTTGAATGCTGCAATCCATGGCTCTCCAGACTGATAAATACTCCTGCTTATCTCATTCCACTAACCAGAACCTGTGTGATCTATCAGGCCTCTAAACCATGCAAGGCCCGTTGGATCATGTCCCTTGCAGAAACATTTGATGAGATGACACCTCGACGGCTCGACCATCGGGAGACTCGAGGGCGCTTCACCAAGGTGACGCTTCGCGTTCGAGTCAAAAGCTGGGAAACAAAACACATTCGCCAATCCTTGTCCAGCACCCCCGCGCCGATGACTCCGCGAAAAAAGCGGAAAGTACCCCCGTCCAGTTCGCCGTCACGGCGGCCGCGTCGCCCGCCGCCGCGCATGGAGTTCCGCTCGCCGTCGGACGGCGCGTGGTACGGGGCGCGCGTGGCGGTGCAGCGCGGCGCGCTGCGCGTCATGTACGAGGAGTTCCCCGAGGAGCTGGACGAGTGGTACGAGCCCGCGAAGCTCCCCGCCGCCGCCGCTTCATCCGTGGCCGCGCTCCGCGCCAGGTTCCGCGCGGTGTCCACGGCCCTCGACGACGCCCGGTGCCGCGACCTCCGCCCCGGCGACCGGCTCTGCGTCCTGTGCGCGCTCGACGGCGACGAGCAGAAGTACTACGACGCTGTCCTCCAGTCCGTACGCCCCTTTATTTCGATCGCTCACCCATATATATGCATATTTGCAAACATGATCGGTTTTGGTGTTGGTTGCTGCTGTGTGATGATGAGCGGTGGCC
The DNA here is from genome assembly GCA_030378355.1 of Eleusine indica. NCBI lineage: Eukaryota > Viridiplantae > Streptophyta > Magnoliopsida > Poales > Poaceae > Eleusine > Eleusine indica. The sequence continues at coordinate 60,861,006 of CM059494.1, forward strand.
GAACCGATGCGTTGCAGGTCGCGGCGGCGCCTCACCGGACCTTGGACGGCGAGGAGCGGTGCCCGTGCCGTTTCACGGTGAGGTGGGCGGAGGGGCCGCGCGCCGGGAGCGAGGAGGAGGTCGGCGTCGCGGATGTCTGCCGCGTGCTGTCCTCGCCGTTGCAGGACCCGGTGCTGGACGAGTTCTTGGACGGCGTGACCAAGCTCCTCGGGAGTGACGACATGAGCGCAACGCCGGCGGCGCAGGTGATGGGCTCCGAGGCGGCGGATAGTGTGTCTGGGGACGCGCCGCCCGGATTCTACCGGAAGTATGGAACAAGGAAGAAAGGCAAACAGCAGATGGTTTGATGTGCATGTTTTTGTGGCTGGGCTTTTGCTACTCTGGGCTCTACTAAGTCTGTCACTTCGTCAGATCCAATGCATATTTGCCTTTTATCCTCTCCCAAATATTTGTTCTCTCTTGATTCGACCAACGGAAGTGTTAATCTTCTTTGCCTACCGTAGAAGATCTTGTTATCTGACTACCACAAATTAGAAGCCTATAAATGGTCATGTAGCACTAGATCAAACTGCTAAAAACACACAAGAAATGAAGTTATCTCACGGGACAAAAGCAATCCAAAAATTTGCTTTCCCACTCGAGTTTCCTCACCACATAAAACAGAATAGTAAAAATGTGGGGGAACAGGAGATTGCATAATTTTGTATACATCACACCAACTTTGTTTTTTGTCAGTGCAGAAGGCATGTGTGTGGATGTGAACTAGTAGCAAGTGTGTCAGTATATATAAAAAAAGAATTTCCTATGGATCAAATAATTAATCGCGCAGCCAGCTTGTGTTGAGAAGTTTGCATCCGGAACTTCTCTCATGCATCCTAAGAGCAGCCGCAGAGTTCCGCCGAACCATCGCCGTATGGTTCGGTGCGAATTTTTACAGTTCGACCGCCGTAACGTGTGTAGACTCCACAGACCAATAAAATAATTTATTTCTTACTCTATCGGCCTCTCCCTTCGCGCGATGGGCAGGAAACGAACCGAGTGCTAATAATATTTTTTATTGTCAATGGTTCGGGTGAAAGCGAACCAAGTTCCTGGTTCGCTTTTGGTGTCTGACACGCATGGTTCGGTGATTGTAGTATTATTGGTTTAGTGATTTCCACGGATGATTCGCTTTTAGCAAACGTTGTGGGTGCTCTAAAGCATAGTCCTACAAAATTCTCCTAGTTAAGGCATGATGAAGCAAAGTGTTAAGAGATTCATTCCAACTTCCAAGGAATACGACGTCACCACATGACAGCACCTAGTATAGCCGCTTTCGGCAGTCAGGAGCGCCACAGTGGCAAGCCAGCTTCATAACATTGCCATCCGCCCCAGTGACACTGTCCAGGCGATATCCATAGTCATACGAGAGCTCCTGCAACAATGAAATGATTAACTTTGTTCAAAATAATAAAAATCATTACTGCACCGTGAAAGTCAAGAAAACTGTCTTTATTTTGGAAAGAGTAAGCGAATTACTAGAAATTTTTCATGTGGAAGATAAAGACGTGTTATGGCACTCACGTTACACAAGTGGTATATATATGACCACGTGTTTTTTTAATTTCTTTACTATTGTTTAAGTTAATGCAAGTGCATTTATTTTGTGTTGCTCATGTGTTCTTGCTTAGTAATGTGAAAATTAGTGCTGCCCACAATTAATTCACAATATTATAACATTCGCTAAAAACATTGTTTTAATGTATTAATTTCAATTTACTTTTGGACACATAAGTATATTTAGAACAACTTCTTTTTAAAAATTAACATGAGGAAAATATATCAATTAATAAATGACTAATACACTCTGATCATATGATTTAGGTCTCCCTGAATTTGTAGATAAAGTTATTTTTCATTTCCCTCAAGGAATAAAAGTAACTTCCAGTCATGAATTCTTGTACATATTATTCTACTTCTTCTATTAATGCAATGATACACAGCTCTCTTATGTATTCGAGAAAAAAACTTCCAGTCATGAAAACTCACCTGAAGTGGGGGTATGGTATCAGCTGCAAAAAGCATAATTTTTGCAAGCCTGATATCACGATGTGCGCTCAATACGCACTGGATGAAAAGATTAGGCTGACAACTGTGATTTATGAACCTTGCAACGTTCCCGGTAGAACCAGCATCAATGCAGTATTCAGGGGCTACAGATCCCTCGGAATCTTGTTCTGAACGAAGTGACGCCAATTGCAGTTCTGAGCCAGCCCGTTGCTGCAGGAAAAAAAATAATAGAACAGCACGATATCTATGTGTTGTTAAGACATGACTTTTCAGCAAGGAATTTGAAGAAAGAATAGAGCAATTTTCATTAAGAGTATTTCCAATGCTTCACTGATTTAAATAAACAAAATTTATGTAAAAACGATAAACACACTTGATGCACATGTGCATGCCCATGCCAGCGGTAGAGTGGGTACATCTAATCAGGTCCTCTCTGTTTCAGCTAAAGATTATGGATTGTGGATTGTAGAATTTGAGATTGTAAAAATATGAGAGTCATAATTTGATGGGTGTTTGTTTGTCTAAATTTACATCCAACTTTTAGTCACTTACAGTGAACCACAATGGCAAATGAGTAAATAAATATGCCATAATCTAGCAAAAGCTGGATATGGATGGATTGTCAGATTGTGAAATCTAGAGGTTCATATTGTAGAATCCAGAATCAAAATCTAGCTCTTTGTTTCAGCTTTCGGATAATACAATCCAAAATCCACAATCCAAAGCTCAAACAAAGGGGGCCTCAACAAGATAGAGAAATTTCAATACCTCTCTCCCATCCATGCCTTTAATTGTTTGAAGACAATCTATATCAAATATATAGTTGTTCTCCAACACTCCTTCGACTTCTGTAGTCCTCCTCAACACCCCAGTGTACTCGCAAATTAGCGCTCCAGGAAGAATGGTGTCCCATGTCCTGACACCCCAACCTTTTGATTCTGTCTTGAATACCTGGGTTTACAGTTCAATATGCATGACAAAGAATGATGAAGGATGATAAACAACAAAAAAAGGGAACTGAACAACACACTAACCTCCAAATGGTATTTCAGTCCTTGCTGGGAGGTCCTGTTCACACAGCTGCAGTGGCAGCTACAGTTAGTACCGCACTCGAACACAACAGCTTTGGGTTCCACTAATCTGAAAATTAACCAATTGATTAGAAATAGCCATAGCACAAAAGAAACTATAAAGATCATATTCCCTTGAGAGGGCTACTGCGTGCTGCCTCTTCGCATGGAATGAAACTATTTGTTGTCAATATACTTTTGGCCAGCAAAAGATAATGACAATCTTCAGCAGAAAATCCAACCTTCCGACACTGTTATGTTTAGAATCATTCTGCCCAACCCTCTTCTTTTGTGTGGACACATAAGGTAGATCAGAACCATTGAGCTTAGCACACAAGCAATTCCTAGAGGTAGAACAATCTCCAGTGCAATTACAGCCAATACTATCCACCGGTATCTTGATGTCTTTAGGAATCTGCAGAGACTTAGAGTACACAAAACCTACAAAGTGCAAAAGCATAGTGTAGTAAACTGAAAGTTCAAGAATTCGCAACATTTTGGTTGATTCAAACAACAAGCATTAATCAGAAGTCAGTTTTCCAAATAAATGAAATAAACCCAGTTCTCCAAATAAAACACAAGACCCAACCCAGCCCCACCCCTTAACCAACTGAAATAAACCCAGTTCTCCAAATAAATGAATACAATAAAAAAATAACAAGTAGCCTAAGACAAAAAAAAGACAGAAATTAAATAAAAAGTAAAGGTAAAAACAATTATAGCTAACGATAATTGATAGGAAACATTATTTGAGGTCTAGCATACCAGATGGAGGAAGAGGTGGCTTGTCAACTAAATTTGTGGCAGGAATTGGAAAGTTCTCCTGTTCATTAGAAATATCCTCACAGACCAACCTATAAAGATCTCAAAAAGAAATAAAAATAAGTTCAAGTAAAGACTTTAGGATAAAAAGGAAGATCCGGGGAACCTCATCATAAAAGACAAATTTACAAATTCGAAATAGATATATGAAGTGATTGAGCGACGTACCCAGGCAATTCAGAAATGGGCATAGGAGCATCTCCACGGGTAAATAGTACCTGCACATGTATGTGCTTATAAGCAAATAGATCCAAACAAAAGCATAATGATAAAGACAAAATAAGTGGAAACAAAATTTGTGTTTACAAATGATAGTTTTGAAACATAAGTAGAATTAAGCACTAGTCAAGACTGTATATTCTATAGCCCATCCAAATGATTAAGGTCTCCTTCGGAACGCAAGATTTTAAAAATACAGGAATAGAAAAAACATAAAAAAGAAACTCGACATATGGGGGGTAAGATAGCCTCCGAGAATTTTTACTAAGAAAAAGACCTTCTCACGTAGGTCGAGAAAACCCCTGAACTCCTGCCTCACCCTTACACAGCAGCACCGTGGTTTGTGTGAGATGACCATAAACTAGGCCGGGCCTTAGACCTATTCTTTGGTGTGGTGACAGGAGAGGGGATTTTTTTTACACTAACCCGTAAATTTTCTCCCACTGGGAGTTGAATCCAGGATGTTGGGAGTGCTAATAAGCCACATCAAACACTAAGCTAAAGGACCATTCGTCATCCATTACAATCCTACAAGAATTGAAAACACAGGAAAAATTTCCTAACAAGAATTTGGTTGCAACACTGGAAAAACATAGGAATTTGAATAAAAGATAGACTCATAGGAATTTTGCAAGAGCTAGACCTCTTGCTTATTTTCCTCCAAATTTTGAATGGGGGAAAGCATTCTATAGGGACTCTAAAGAATTTGGTAGAATTCAATTGTGCAATCCAAAGGCTGCCATAGGAAATTTTCTTGTAGGGATTGAATCCTACAAAAATCCTATACTTTCCTCCATTCCAAAGGAGACCTAAGGGGTGTTTAGTCAAGGAATCAAATTCCTAAGTTTTGCATTCATAGTATATCTTGTTTTAAAGTTACTATAACATTCTTCCTCATCGTTTAAAATTAATGTACCGATAGATAATTGAACCAAAGAGCAATTCAAATAACAATAGATACAAATTTGGGAATTGCCCGCAAGACATCAAAATATGTTCGAACAAATTCAGTAAACAACAGAAAAGTGAAGCCTAGTCCAGGGTTCTAGAAGACATGGCATGAAAATTACTATAGTAGCTTCTTATTACCAGAAACTACACAATTACCAACTTTATTCAGTTTTATTCACACTTGCCTACATGATTTATTTTATTCATATACCATTCACAAGTTCACTAACAGCTTAGAGGGCCACTGTTTACTTACAAAAAAACAAGTCATTCTGTTTAAGACAACTGATCAGCCATCAGATGGTTACAATCAGGATCTTTAACAATGATCTGGTTAATACTGTCGAGATTATAATGTTTCAAGGGGAGTCAAAGTTGTAATGGTGATACAAGTACTCTTGTGCAGCAAGGTATTAAGGGCTCAATTAATCTTCTTTTAACATATTATACTATACCTGAGAAGTAGTCAAAGGTGGTTGGCCTTCAAGCCGTCTCAATCTATATTTGAAAACCAAGTTTCCTTGTGCACCTTGTTGTGGCCAATAGTTCACAACCTATCGCAACATTGAAAGTCATTCTTAAAATGGACAACTATAATGAAAATCTAGTTTCAGTGAAAATAAGATGAATGAAAAGAAGCATGATAGATTTCAAAATTTCAGTATTTCCTAAAAGTAAAGTGCAACAATCGTCCTTGAACTTATTTGGTGGTGTCATGTAGATCTCTAATAAGTTATTAATTTGTAGATTTAGGCCGCTAAACTTTTTAAGTGTGCTTCTCCTTGTACAACTATCAGTAATTAGCAGAGCTGCCTATGTGGTGTGCGAACATGGTCATCTTTGTACTCTCTGTCCCCTATGCATTGCATTGAGATGTCTTTTGCCACTGTCTCATCGCTACAGCCTACAATCCCATCCCTCCACATGCCTTGGCAAAGCTGCACTAGGGCAACATGGGCCATCGCCCTAGGTGTGCCTGATAATAAACCTATATAAAGCTCATAAAAATTGATTTTTTAAAATACTCTAAAATACAGATTAGGGCAACTTAATCTGGCCCCAGGTGTGATCAAGTTCCTTTGCATGACCAACTTAGACCTCTCCTCCTAGTAGCACCATGTGTGACATAAAAACTCAGCCCACACATGACCAACTTAGACCTCTACTCCTAGTCTAAGTCACCGGGAACGTGAAACTTGACCACGTTCCTCGTCCCGGGAACTTCGTTCCAAAACGTGGAACGGGAACAACGTGGGTCACCGTCCGGGTCGCTGGTGGGAACTCGTCCCGGTGAAAAAGAAGGATTCTAGGGGGGAAAAAGATATTTCAGAGGAGAGGAGGATGAGGGCTATCCATTTTCCTAGTCCCTATGCGAGAAGGTGGCCGCCGGCGAGCCATCTGTAGCTAGCTATTCCAAAAGCCCGTGTTACCTCATTCCCTTTACTTTTTTATTTTTATTTTTCTGTTACAAGCATGAATATTTGTTATACATTTGTTGTACTGTTTCCATTTATCGTTCTAAAATTTTTTGGTTCATGTTCCACGTTCTCAAATTAGTGTTCCGAAGATGTATACCCCCAAACGTAGCAGTGTTTAATAAGTTGCGTACCACGTCCCACATTCCCGTTCCTCGACCCTACCGTTCCGGGAACTTTGTGACTTAGCTCCTAGTAGCACCATGTGTGACATAAAAACTCGGCCCATGCGGAGAAAGCCCTACACAGGGTGTTGCATATGAGAGACAATCCACAACTGGAGCCTAGAAAAAGGCCACGAAAGTTGTGCCCCTTGAGTAGGGGTTCACATCCATCCCCTATGAATTAGATCTTTACCCATGCCTGGAGCCTAGCCCATACTCGAGGATCTGTCCTCCGCAAGTCAATCCATCTAGTGTACTAAAGGGGAAACAATGACCTTTTTTTTTTATTATTATGCAAAACAGGAGCCAACCCGAATTTGACAAGGACAACCACTCCTTTCTAAATAATATTAAACCTAATGAAATAAACCTTGGAGCAAAATCAAATATTTTATAATAAGATAAGACATAATGGCTACTTGGAGAGTTAACTGAAACTATCAAAATAAACACTTCATAATTTGAAAATATATAACCTAAACCCTAACCTATCTAGCCACCACAACATCTGCAAAGTTAATTTAGGAGATTAAACCTTATACAACCCGTCGTAGGTGTAAACTTTTCCAGTATAGCTGCTCTTTGCAATATGGCCACGAATAACTCTTACGGGATTACCATTATCCTTGCTATTCTGCGGAATCAAGGTTAATTTGATCAATAAGAAAGGCAAGAGTAATATATTTACAAAGAGAAGTGCTATGGACATTTAATATGAATGTGATTCGATTTTTATTCGGAAAGTAGAACAAAAGATTCAAAAAATGGAAGGAAAGTACTTATCGGGCTAGAAACAACAAAGGAGATTAATTTGCAGATATTGGTGTCTCTAGGGAGCAGATGAGTTGAAGAAGTAGAGGAAAGGCCTCAACTATTTTATTTTCTTTAGATGACTCCAAGTCATTGTGATTAATTTACACTCCTTTTATTCTTAAATTATTGTTATTGTTGACTTTTTGAGTTATGTTTGATCATTCATCTCATCCAATTTTTTTATGATTTGTTCTATCACCAGAGAAAACTGATACATAACTAATAATTTTGCAAGTTTGAACTAACATGTTGAATAATACGAATGGTCAAACATAACTTAAAAAGTCAGTGACGACAACAATTTAAAAACAGAGAGAGTATATATTTTTCTTTAGAAATTCTATAACCAGCTGCTCTGGTAGCTTCTTCCTGTAAACTTTACTTCTTTATTTTTCTATATGAAGGGGAGTTCTACTGCCATGTTCTGTAAAATTAAGAAGACCCATGTACAGAAAAAGAAACCTACATCTTAACTTAGCGGTTACTAATGATGATATTTGCATGATGAGCTCTTTTATAATCCATGGAGTGTTACACCACGGATAGTAAAGAAGCTCTGGTAAAAGATATTTTCATGAGATAAGAAATTAATAGAGATGGAATGGCAATTATGAAATGAAAGCAGGAGCTCATCCAGAATACAGAGGATCAAAGGAACCACGAGGACTAACCTTCAGTGCCAAATTTCCACCAAGCATTTTTTGTTCAGTTTTCTGATGACGGTTGCCAAGCCAATTGTTTCCCCCTTGGCCAGTATAAATAATTTCATCGGCCTTGTCAAAATCATCTTCATAAACCCCCGACATTACAATGCAGGTAGCGAGTGGGAAAGTAAAGTTCTCACACCCTCTCTGCTTAATCAAGTGAGCACGATACCATATAAATCAAATTTTGTTTATGTTAAAGTTACAAACAGAAGGAAATATCGATAGAGCTGCATACATTTCATTTTGAAATCAATGAGGAAAGGAATAACAATGTACTTCAGAAACATCATTTTGCATGTTTGATATTTAATATTATATATTTATGCATTGTTCATTAAAGCAAATGTATCTCAGTGGAATAAGAAGCAACATATGTCCTGAAACTGGCAACCTTGAATCTACTATGAAAAGGATCTAGTAAACACATCGGGATTAAGGGAACAGGTTTAATTGATTTCCTTCCCACTACAATTAGTTATCTTCTCACAGCAATCACCAGTTTCTCAGTTGATTGCACTCCTTAGTTGAAGAAACAAGAAAAAAAAAATAGATGCGACAAACAAGATACACTTTGTGCTTCATTAAATAACAAATACATGCACTATGAGTACTGTCCGAGACTTGCGAATCTTACAAATCACTGTTGTGGAAGTGGAACAGAGCATTAACATCAGTGCTTGTACCCAATCCTTAAATGCAAAAGTTTCAGGAATAGAATAAACTAGGAGCCTAGAAAATACAGGAGCAGTTGCAACCGAAATGTATCTAACTTGGTACTGTTTTTTTTTTCATTTATAATGTGAAATGAATTGAATGCACAATGAAGCAGTTTCTGTTCTGATAGCGTAAACATGGTTGAATCAAATGGATCATTACCAGAGAGTTGGTTATGAACTACCTTACACTTTAGCATAATGTACTGTACATCTGCAGCTGAGGTTTTTCTTTACCTTGTCTCGATATTTTTCACCCATATAATCTATACCATTCATCCAATGGCTGTTGATGCCTAGAGCAACCATCTCAGCACGTGAGCAGAACTGATCCCCAACATCAATCCCTAAGAATGGGGACATTTGCAATGTTTATCTTATAGAATCAGACAAAGAAAGTAACAACAAACAATACAAGTAAAAGTTATTTAGTATTCAAGCAGACTTTTCTATTTGAAACGAATGATAGACTAACCAGGAAGATGTCCTATCCTTTTCTCTCGATGAAGTACAGAACCACTTTCTTGCATCTGATCATACGTTTCAGAAGTGCACAAGTCAACAAATTAATCAAATATAGCTCTGACAAAATCTTATTAACAAAAACATGCCTTTGTTAATGCCTTCAGGTCAGGTCGTTTGGATGGTCTTTTTCCTTCCTGGTAATCACCATCGTCTTGGCTGTTACCCTTCTATATCCACAAGAGGCAAAAATAAAACTCAACTTTTACCAGGCATTCTACACATCTGATAGAACTACACAAGTATCAAATTGCAAAACGGAGAAACAATCAAAGCATATCACAGTCCTGTGTATCGGGAAAAAAAATCAAGCATATTGCAGTGAGTGCACGACCTTTATTTTATGGCCTATAGTGCATGAAACAATTTAGAATCAAGATATGATCAGGATACAAGGGGAAACAAAAATCAAGCATATTGCAGTGAGTGCACGACCTTTATTTTACGGCCTATAGTGCATGAAACAATTTAGAATCAAGATATGATCAGGATACAAGGGGAAACAAAATGACATGCTCTAAATGCACGTCGGCTACTACAGAATACTAGAAGTGTGACATATTGCACGAGAAGTGTTCTGTGTATTACCATCAGAAGTGTGATACTATTATAGGTGTGATCTTATAGTATGCAATTCATGTTGGCTACTGTAGAACAGAAGTGTGATCTTATACGCTGTAATGCTCTAAATCACACTTAGAGAGATCTTATAGAGACAGTGGTAACCGCAATACATTACTCATGTAACATAGGCCAGCAACAATGACCACCAGATGAACCAACCCAATGACCAACAGAAGTGTCATGGTTAGTATTTGAAGTACACAAAACAAACAGATGTAGCTACAAAAATATGTTGAAGACTGAAATCTAAAAAAACGCATACTTTTAAAATATAAATATACTCTTACTAAATAAATCACTACGAGATCAAAATACAGTATCCTGCCATAAAGACAAGTGCTACTATTGGTCTGTTTATTTATGATTATGATTTCAGGTGAAAATAAGTAGATGCTTTAGAAAGGAAGATTGAATAGGTGTGGCAGCACAATTAAAAGAAAATCATTATTCTTTACATGACACAAAGTACATTTCAGCATGAAACCAAACACATACAGCTTATGGAAGTAAGTGACCATAAGGACATGCTTGTTTGCACTAAGGTTTTCCAAAATTTTCCCTTGGATTGGCTTTTAATGTGGATGGAGTATATAGCATATGTGATACTCGTCAGAATATTATTCCTTAGTAGCAACAGTAGCTTCTGGCTTCTAATGGTATACATAGTTTTTGTTTCTCAAAAGCCATTTCCAGAAGCTGAGTTCAACCAGCCTAGTCAACAAACATTACGATTTTCTACATTTAATTGCATTCACTGCTAGTCTGTTACAATGTTTGATTAGTTGAATTGCATTGAAAAGAATTGAATAAGTACACAAACATGCTTTTCTCAACCTGTATGATATGAAAAAAGGGGAAATTGAACCAAAAGCACACTTCATATCTGTTGCTTAACTTATACTCCCTCCGTTTCAAAATTGTTGTTGTCATTAACTTTTTTCGTTATGTTTGATCATTCGTCTTATTCAAAAGATTTTAAAAATTACCATATATTTTTTCATGATTAGTTTTATTACTAGATAAATTTAAAATATAATTAATAATTTCGGGTATTTGTGATAATTTTTTGAATAAGACGAATAGTCAAAGTTCATAAAAAAAAGTCAATGACGATAACAATTTTGGAACGGAGGGAGTATAAATCTTATTGCTGCATCTAGAAGATCGAACTAACTGATTAAGAAGAGAGAACATGACAGGCACACCGGAAATTTAAGACCCCTTACCACTTTTAGTTTTCGCCTGACAGCCTCCGATCTCCCCTGTTCCTCCTACATGAGACACCAAACTTGTCATGCTAAAAATAGGCAAACTGCCAACCACAACCAGTACTAGGTATAGAGCCATAAATCTTTATTCGTTAACCAGTTTGCCTCTAAAAAAGTTTTTTTCGACGAGAAAATTAACGAAAGGGGGGAAACCTGTTCAAAATGGAGGTAGTTGGCGCTGAACGTCCGCCGTGTCTCCATCACCCGGAGCCTCCAGCTCTTGCAGCCATCTCCAACTTCGCCGAGCTCGTCGCCCTCTACATTCGTCGGCGCCACACCCTCATCCTCCTCCCCAGTGAACGGAAATATCTTGCTCGCCGCCGTCTCTGTCGTAGCGGTATCCGTCACGCGCCGTTTCCTACCCTCCTCCAGCGCAAGCATCTCCTCGCCCTGCAGGATCGGCGCCAGAAACTTGCCGGAAGCCTCGAACGCCGTCCCGATCCCCCTCTTCCTCCCTCTTTTCTCCGATAGGGCCTTCGCCCGACCGCCGCCGCCGCCGTTCCTCCGGGGAGGCGCGCCGCAATCGTCGTGCTCCGCGTAGTTGGGGTACCCCTTGACGGCGTACCGCGCGCTCCGAGGGCGGCACGGTGTGTCGGCGGCGCCCGATACCTTCATTACTGCAGCCAGATCGAGCAACCTCCCTCTTCACGGCGGCGGCGCGGGGTTTTGGGCGGAGGCGGAGGGAGACGGAGCGAGGCGACAGAACGGGTAAAAAGGGAGGGAAGCAAGTGGGTAGGGAGGCTCTGCACTTAACCATTTGCGGAAATGGGGATACCAAGTTACCAAACTGCCCTTGGGAGGTTGAGTGTTGTACCGAACAAAGTTCGGTTCGAATTTCGAAGTGACGAGGGGGCCGAGATCGGACGGCAACGCTTGGGAACGTCCGGCAGGCATAGCCAAGATTAAAAAATCGTTCATATCGTGAAATCCGGAGCTAACCGGTTTAACGAAAATCATAAAATCAGAAAAATTAAACGATAAATTATTTAAATGACAAAATACGAATTTAAATATGATTTGAAAGGAAGCCGGTCGGTTTTCTTGATTTATTGCTTGTTTTTTTCTGATTTATCGTTCGGTTTTTTGGTTTACGGCTTGGTTTTCTCTATTTTTTAGTTTAAAAACAAACCGCTCAGTTTTTTCGATTTATCGATTGGTTTCTCTGATTTACCGCTCGGTTTTCATGATTTCAAAATTTTTTAAATTTTCAAAATTTTACATTGTATTATACCGAAAACCAACCGTCCGTTCAAATTGGACCAGACCAGTTTGGTCAAAAACCATAAAAACCAAGCGGTTTTCAACGGTTTTTTAATCCATGGGCATGTCCATCCGTTCTGGCAGGATTGTCCCAACGAGCAGACATCCTGCAACGGAGAAGTTGTGCCAATTTTTTTTTCTGGATTTTGTTTTTCTCTTGTGTCATTCGATGAAATCAGTGTATTTTATTACGTTGATTTTAGATATTATTGTTTGTTTCCAAATGACGAGTATAAATAAGTACTTAAAAATTGTTCTAAGGACAAATACGTAAAAGGAAATCCTTCGTCAATCAATTGACGAATTTATTTATTTATTAAGGTGAAACAAAAAAAAATGTATCATGCGTATTTCTTGACGTCTACTAAACGCTCTTATGTCATGCATAACCAGCAAAGATAACTCTTACAACATGTGTCAGTCATGCTACCACGGGACACCAGATGCAAACAAGGTTTTTCTGTTCATTTGTACACATAAGCAAAGATGTTTAGTGGCAACATAAGCAAAGACACAACACAATGTCAATTACCAACGTAAGCAAATACACTCAATCCCGGTGCAGTTACGAAGGGTTTGATTGTATAGATTAAAATGCACCTTTGTTGTAATGTACATTGATGAAAATGCACCTTTGGTTGGCTTCTGTTTGTTCACAGCTAAAGCAGGTGGTAAAAGTAGAACCAAACAAATCCTAAGGACACTAACACTAGTTGATCTTAACCAATTTTTCTAGCTACTCCAATGCACTAACACTGTTTTAAAAAAGACAAGCAAAAAAAAAAATCAATCATAGTCTAACTATTTTGTTAATAAAAAGAATCTAATTTATAACTTTTAAATTTTACATAGTCTAGACATCCAACACTCCCCAACTCTTAAAACTACCCTTTGATCCGATCGAAACAAATTCAACTTTGATGATATACTCACTTTAGTTTCTTTATAACTAGTTAGTTTCCATTGTTAAATAAATCCATCATCCTTGAAGCTTTGATTTTCCCTTATAAATCAATGAAATAAACTGTGAAATATAACTCTAGCTTAAATTCTCTTCTTCAGTAATAACCTCATTGAGAAAATTTGAAGGTGAATTTCAAAAGGTGAGTGCACTAAAATTGTACAACCTCCGTTTCAAAATAAGATTATATCTAGGTTTGATTTTATACATTTAATTAAGTTTAAAAATATAATAATTGTACTTTAGATAATACTAAAACTTTATTAAAGATATAAAAGTTATTGGTTAGAGCAAAGTTTGATAAAATCTTGATGTAATTTTATTTTAGGATGGAGCGAGTCACATCAATTTTAAACAATTAAAACTATCAGCAACCAAACATGAATCTAATTTAAGTCAGTGAATTTGGCCAAATTGAGAGAGACGTTGGTTATGGGTGATTTGGATTGTCAATTTTCTAGATTCCGTGAGTCCTTTACCTCTATACCACTAAAAAATTAGTGGTTATCTATGTGCCATAAAAATATTTGTAGACACCTATATGACATAATTTTAATTTTTATTGACGCATGTGCCATTTCATCTATTTTCTCTTCTAACGGTATCAAATAAACTGATAAAAATACCATTTTACCGCTATAGATCTCACACTCATCTTCTTCCTCCTCCCCTTCTCCTTTCTACCTTTCTCCACCAGCGAGCTCTTCTTCGTGACTCCATTGATCCACCTCGACCTCCGCGGCAACCGGCTCGCGGGCGGGCTCCCTGCTTCCCTGCCCCCCACGCTCGTCTACCTCTCCCTCGCGGACAACCTCCTCTCCGGCTCGCGTTCCTCGACTTGGGGCGCAACTGGTTCTCCGGCCAGGTGCCTCCCGACCTCCTCGCCCTCCGCGCGCTCCGCTACCTCCAGCTCCGCCACAACGTGTTCTCCGGTGACGAGGTGCCCCGCGAAAGGAGGGAGGGGGCGCCGCCGCCCGACGACGCAGTGCGACGGGCACAGGGGATGAGGCATTAGTTGACTTGGTTGTTGCGGAGCTCACGGCCGGGCGGCGATGCGGCCGTGGACCAAGCCGGCGACGACGCGCGCGGCAAAGCTCGCGCCGGCGGCGCTCCTGGCTGCTGCCGTCGCTGGAGCAATGGGGAAGGAGGACATGAGAAGATGGGAGGAGGAAGAAGAAGATGACACACGTGTCAACAAAAGTTAAAGTCATAATATACAAATGACTATAAACTTTTTTGTGACACAAAGTTAATCACCAACTTTTTTTTTAATGACACAGAGGTAATAGAGGTAAAGGACTCAGATCCCGTCGGTCACTGTCACGGATCGCCACCGCCGTCCCCGGCAGCGATCCGAATATCAGTTCATCACCACCGACCAACGCCGCGTGACTCTCTACAGTAGTAGTAGCAGTAGACACTCTCCTCCCCTGACCTCTGGCAATCCCGATCTCTAGCAATGTCGCTCCACCAGCGGTCGCAACAGAAGCCGCCGGGGTCTGACTCACTCCCCGTCTCCTCCCCCACCTCCGCCGGCGCCGCCCCGTCCCGCCCGCTCCCCTTTCTTACGCTCCCCTACCTCTTCTGCCTCCTCGCGGTTCTCCTCTTCGCCGCCCTCCTCCTCCCCTGGGGCCCCGCCGCGCGCGCCCCAGCCTCCCCGTGGCGCGCCTACACGCTCCAGGAGGCCGCCGCCTTCGCCGCCGCCGCGGGCAACGGCACCGTCCTCCTCGCGGCCGTCTCCGGGCCCTACCTCCCCTTCCTTTCTAATTGGCTCATCAGTGTTAACCGCGCCGGCCGCGCCGGCCAGGTGCTCGTCATTGCCGAGGACTACGAGACGCTCGAACGCATCAACGCCGCCTGGCCGGGACACGCCGTCCTCGTGCCACCCGCGCCCGATGCCCAGGCCGCCCACAAGTTCGGATCCCAGGTGAGGACAACTCTCACGTTCAGCGCCGATCCTCCTAGGTGTTTGATGAAATGCCGCTGTGACTTAATGTACCTGTCTTTGTTCGTGTGGAATTCTATGTTCAGGGATTCTTCAACTTCACCTCGCGGCGCCCACGGCACCTGCTGCAGATTCTTGAGCTGGGATACAGTGTCATGTACAATGACGTTGACATGGTGTGGCTCGCCGACCCATTCCCGTACCTCGTTGGGGACCATGATGTGTACTTCGTGGATGATATGACTCCTGTATGTGTAGTTACTGCGTTTCTGATTGGGGTCTCAGTGGAATGGTAGCTTATTGGTCGAATTGTGGGTTGCAGATCAAACCACTCGACCATTCACATGAGTTGCCACCGCCTGGGAAGAAAGGACGGACATACATTTGCAGTTGCATGATCTTCCTACGGCCAACTGAGGGTGCCAAGCTGCTTCTAAGGAAGTGGATTGAGGAGATGAAGGAGCAGCCCTGGTCGAAGCAGAGGAAGGCAAATGATCAGCCTGCTTTCAACTGGGCTTTGAACAAGACTGCTGGGCAGGTATGTTTCTGCAATGTTTCTCCTCATATAATGTAAACTAGAAAGGGAAATGCTATCTTAGTACATATTTAATATTTTGGCGTACTAGTATTATCTTTTTGAATGAATTGGCTTACTACTATGGAGTTTGAACAAACATTTTGGAGGTGTTTTTTTTTCAGTTGGATTGGTATATTTGGTTGAATGGTTCATATGCGTACCTTGGGGTAATTATTCATGCTATTTATTTGCTTTAAACAGATAATAATCAGTTTTCTTTATTTGTGCATTAATAAAGTAATATAATGGCAAATGAAATAACATGGATTGAATAATGCAGCATAAACAGTACACATGATGGGGTGGATTTAGCAACTGCAGCAGCCCAAAGGTGTTGAGGTTGAGGGCAGGGCTGATCTGTGAACTATATGGAGATGCTTTGAGGCTTTAGTATAACCAGCCTACCTAAGCATTAAGTTTTGCTGGATGGCGCGGGATAACTGATCAGATCTCTGTGTAGTTTTGTTTGTTTGAGGATTAGAAGGAAATTGAAATATTGTTTCGGGGGTGTTCGTTTCCATGAGGAGCTAAAGTTTAGCTCCTAAAATTTGAGCTAAACTTTAGCACCTCTAGGGGGACTAAAGTTTTGCCCTCCTTTTAGCCCTTTTTCTTCTCTAGAGCTAAAGTTTAGCTCTACTTTTAGCCCTCCCGTTCGTTTCTCTAGAACTAAAATTTAGTTTTAGCCCATGGAAACGAACAATTCATTTAACTGATGCTAAAGACCTGAGCCATTTATTTAGAAAAGGTATAAAAACAACACTTACTAAAGTGACCCTGGGCCCTGGCTGTTCTTCAGAAGTCTATTGGTGCTTTAGGATATAGTTTCTTTGTGACGATTGGATACTACTGTCTCCCAAACTTTCAGTTTGTACCATTGTCATTGTATGTGCCTGTAGCCATGTACATGTTCATTTATTTGTGTTCAAAATGCACCTATGCTTCCCCCCCCCCCCCCCCCCCCCACATAGCTGAGTTTTGAGATCAAACGAACTAAAGTTTTGACCCACTGCAATCCATTGAGTTTCTAGTTGCATCCCTACTTGTGTCTTATAAATATGAACTGGGCAGATCGGACTTATGGAAATTTAATGTTACATTTGTGTTCATATATAGTCTTAATCAACAATAGATTTTGCATTATATAAGTGTCTGCTTGTATTTCTTATCTCAGTATCAAGTGCATAATCCTAAATGCAATAACTTTTGTTTCTGTTATGATGATATTCTAATGGCTGATTTTTAACTCTAATAAAGCCTGTTACCTTCATGTTCTAGTCTGTCAGTTCTCAGTTCAAGTACATATTGTATGTTGCATAGCTTGGAGTAGTAGTGTCTGCATGACAATGCTTCTAATCTTCTACTTCCTCTGATTCCAAATGGATGTTATTTTTAGGCGCTTGCTAATTTTCAGCTGACTGAAATTGGTGTTCCTTTCAATCAACTCCCTGAGTCATCGGATCTAAATCCAGTGGTTTACAAATATTATACAGATAATCCTACAAAAGAAAAAAATCAAAATACAAAGTAACTCACCATTGAGTGAAAGCTTTCAGTCGACTGAAGCCTAGGAAATATGTTATTTTTAGGAAGTTACAATCAAGCTTCTGACAGTGTTTTTGGTTATGAGGATGACCTCATCCTTGATGGGATAGCCATCGTGAGATCATCCCATGAATTCTGGTGGGATGATTCCATTCACCATCTTTATAATGATCCTGTGCTTCTGAGAAATGAGGTGATGGTGTATCAACCCATTCCATTCCTCAAACCAAATAACTAGATTGAATTTGGGGCTAGGATTTAATGATCCATCAGCAATCCTTTTCTGTTTTCTCAAATCAAACACCCTGTAAAATCTTTACCACCAAAATGTGAAAAAAATTTCTTCATTTTTCTCATGGAAATGTTATGGTACATGTGTAACTAGAAATGCATGACTATTATTTTGTATATATTTATCACAAATGTATTTTTGGAAAAGTTAATGGTACACAATCCCAGCCCTTTTTTTTCTTAATTCTTTGCCTGTAGGCCATAGCTGAAATAAACAACCTGATTTTAGAAAGCACTCAGAATCCAAAGCTATCTTTACCATTAGAATCTACAATCCGGTCTGGAGGTGCTCCAGTGGATTGAGAGATGATGTGCTGAGTTGCCTCTAGGGTAGTACAGATATTAGTATATTACACACTTACTCTGCTCAAAATCAATCCAAAATATAAACTGTCACAAATCCACAATTATTTCATCTCAGCTTTTGCAAACCCGTCATCCTAAGAAATTATTTGAGTAATGTCTTACTATATAATATATACAGGAAACCTTTTTTCTATCCCCATGCAGTTGTATTTATGAAATTTATCACCTATAAATGATTAATCTATTATGGCAACAGCCTTGCTGCATTCTGTTTAGAAAAAAAGTATGTATTTATGGAGACCCTTCAGATACTTGAAGCAAATACATAAAATGGCGCATATATCATTTTTGTATATGGGAAACATATCTGAAGAGGCTCTTCTACCAAAGCTCGTGTCTCTCTTTGGCTAGGCAACCTGAATCAGGTCTCTCTTTTTTTTTAGTTCTGCTTTCCCAGCAGACAGGCAAAGTTGTTGTTTTTATAATAATCTTTTTGGGTGGAATCATTTTGTTAGTTCTATGTAGCTAAGATGACAGTGTCCTCTGTAGAACAATTAACAGAAGCTATGTTACAGGTTGATGTGTACCTGCTGCCTCAGTCTGCATTTCCAACTGGAGGCCTATATTTCAAGAATAAAACATGGGTCAAGGAGACAAAGGGCAAGCACGTCATTATACATAATAACTACATCACTGGATTTGAGAAGAAGATAAAACGGTTTCGTGATCATGGGCTGTGGTTGGTAGATGAACACAGCGATGAATCACCACTTGGTAGAATATGAGTACAGTGTCAAGGCTAAAGAGATCTCCTTGCTGGAGCATCAAAATTTAGTAGCTGGTGTTGGACTTGCAGGCCACAAGTTTGTGCTGAGGCAATTGTTCAATCGACCACCTCGACATGCAGCAGCTGAAGACTAAACCCACATGCAGAAGATGTATCAATTAACATCTCGTTTGAACTGTATATGTCAAGTCTTTGTAGAGGTATACTTTCCCATGTGATTTCTATTTGATTGTATTCGTTCTTTGATGAAAACGGCTTTGTTTGAGGGGAACAGCTTGATTTTAGGGCTAGGCTGAGATACGTTGATTAGTTCGTTTTGTTGTATAGTATGACTGTTAGCCTGTATCATTTTGCTGAATATAACGCCTTCTAGGTTCGCGAAAAAAATATAATGCATTCTTTTTCACTGTGGGGATTGAATGAATGCTATTTTAGTAGTATAAAGCTTTGGAATGAACCTTCACTGAGAAGGATATCAACAAAATTGTATTAATGTCATCCTTTTTAGCGATTTTTTGCATATTTTACATACGCAACGAAGTCTCTTTGTATTCTTTGCTTTGCCTCAAAAGAAAGGCACACCCAACGCAAGGCGATTGGGAAGGAAACTAGCTTCCTTGTGACAATCACAGAATTGTTTGTCGATGCTGTAAGCATGGCATGTACGAGAGAATCCAAGCTTGCGTGGGACCAGCGTCATTGCCATTCTTGTGCTCTTCCCTTGGTCGATGCCTCCCAACTTTGCTTTCAGCGGGAGCGATGCCATTGCCTTTTGCCTCACACAAGCAACACCGCTGCTGCTCCCTCACACTTAAATACTTAGAACCGTGCCTGCATGTGCACACAAAACAACCTGCTTATCCCTTGTGAATAGTTGACACAAGGAATTAGACCTCCATGGGTCAAGGAGCTGCGAAGGCAAAGTCAGGTATTGCAAACTGAATACAAATTGGTTGTTTTCCGTCGATTCCTATGTGCACCAAATGGTGCTTCTGGACTCTGAATGATAATTTCACCTTTGTGAACGTTATATTCGTATAGTGGCGACGTCAATGGCAGTTTTCTTTCACGATGAAATTCAACCTGGCGTGGAAACTAAACTTGTAATTTTGGGTGACAGAGGGAGAGAAGGACGCGCAGATGACTGACAAGGACAACAAGATGAACGACAAAAAATCCAACGCTGCACGCGACGAACTCCTTAAGTTCATGAGGGAACGCTACAGGGAGAAAGTGCAGCCTGCAAAAAGCTTCGACGAGTTCTATCATGCCATTTACGAGCTCATTGAGTAAGAGCCTGTTTGGTATAGTTCTAATTTAAGAGATACATATTAAATCTTGATTTAATAAGCTGAAATAAAATACTCTAGATTTTTATTTTCAGTGCAAAACAAGAACAAAATAACTCAACCAAAATCCCTTAACCCATTCATAGCTTCAGATTCATAGATTTCTAGACCTAGATGTTGGCAGCTTGAAAAAAATGATCTGAAGCTCTGCCACACTGACCTAACTTTGGATTGTTTTCTTGGTTGTGTACATAATACAGTTCTCCTTTTTCTACACATTTCTATACTTAAATATATTTTTTGTGATGAGTATAGCTTAATTATTTCATAAGTGCAGAAATTCTCATAAGCATTTTAATACCGTTCCCAGATTAGACTACAAACAGTTCATTCTTGAAAGATGATAGCAGTTGTACTCTACAAAACATTCATAGTTGCGAACTCCGGATTTTCACAAATCACGCTACAAAATATTAGAAATAATGATTACGAACATATTCTCTAAGCATTAATTTTCTTGCTTGCAATCTTCTTCAGAATGTTTTGTGAGAGCCGCGGGCAGTTGCAGTACAGGATACCATCGAAAGAAGAACTCTTGGACCAGTACAAGGTGAGGTGATTTAAGCAATATTGTTACCTTTCTTCACTTCAACTATCCTTTTTTTTTTTCAAACGCTTCAGTACAAGTGACTACTCAACTGCCTTGATCATTTTGATTGGTTTGTCTGAAATATTTCTAGCAGTTATTACAAAACCATGTTTGGAGGTTGTGATAGATCCTGATGTTTTGTAGGCCTGAGCGTTTTTCCATTATCTAAAAAATGTCGCAGTTTCCAACAGCTTGAAAACATCAAATTGCTATCGGGGAAAATATTTGCTCACAAACAGCCAGTTTGCATCCTTTAAAAGAAAATTCACAACAGAATATATGTGACAATGATTAGTTACGTAGCACGACTTTTTGTTCAGAGCTAATGGGCAAATTACATTAGTTTTGTCCCCATGTTTCAAACATGGACTTGACTTAGGTACTCATGAATGCAATATGATATAACTAAGGCAAAATGATCGCAAAAACCTCCTTCAAGGATTTTTTTTTTCTCGGATGACTTCTTGGCATTTGTGAAAGAAGACCATATTAATTAACATAAACTGGCAATTACATTACAAGATCTGATTTCAACTCCAATGTTAAGAATGGACTTGTTTTTCCAATCTTTGCAAGAATTGACCAGTTTTTCCCAATATAGCCCCACTTGCAGCCTCATTGATGGATAATTTATTTTTAAAAAATAAGTCCATTCTTGCAAACATTAGAAAAACAGGTCCATTCTTACAAACATTAGGAAAACAGGTCCATTCTTAATATTAGAGTTGAAAACAGGTCTTGTAATGCAATTACTCCAATCCATAAATTCCCTGCTTCAAATAGCGTGGTAGAATGGGCAACACTCACCTAGTTTTTCTCTTTTCCTCCTAGCGCAGAAGGTTCAGCCCAAGAAGGGGAAGGAACTGTCCAAGGATGACTTCGAGAAGATCGCCAGGGGCATCTTGAAGGTGGACAGCTTCACCTTCGGCAAGGCCGCGGTCGACATGCTCGTCGTCCTCTTTGGCCTGCCGGTGTGCGCGGTCGTGACGAAGCGGCTCATCCCGGGCCTCAAGTCCATATCCGACGACATCGTCATTCCTGCGGCCACCTCCGGCGCCGTCGTGTACCTCGCCAAGACGAACAAGCTGTGAACAGCAAAAACCGATCGAGTTGCAGTGTGCTTCCCGCGGAAGCGGCAGGGTGATACATGTATCGAAATAATTGTCACGCACTGTGCTCCGCTTATTGTTCGTGTTCTCAGTTCGAACTTATAAACTGAACAAAACCGGCGGGGGGGGGGGGGGGGGGGGGGGTGTTCTTTCGAACTTTGCAAACTAATACTTCCTTCGTTTTAAAATTATTATCACAATTGACTTTTTTCGTTATCTTTGTCCATCCGTAAATTTTAAAACGGAGGGAGTAAGATATTTAAACCACCAACAAAACATCACGTGACTCCATCTAACTCAGGGTAGCAAGCAAATATTTTTAGGGTGTGTATCCTTGTCACATAAGATTTCGCTTCTCTCTCAACCAATAAAAAAACCGTCACGTAAAAGAAGCTCCACGTACATGTGGCAAGGGAGAGCATATGAACGACAATTACAAGCCAAGGCTCTGATAATATGTAAAGTATCGATCTTCATAAATCAATTCTCTAGCATGGAAGAAAGTTACAGAAAGGACTTATATCCTTTCATTCTCTGAAGGAACAAGCAAACACGAGAACAAGGACAAGAATGATGCAAATAGATACGGAAGGGAGTTGAAATACCAAGCGGCTTACATTAGAACTCCAGCTGCATTATCAAGTGCCTTCTTGGCAATCTTGAATTTGCTGGCCAAGTCCTTGCTGGCGTCATTAGTAACCACATACTGTCTGATGAACAGCACAATACCCTCTCTCAATATCTCTAGCTCTGGAAGACCAGCAATACGGGTAAAGACATTCCAAACCAGCGCATCATTCCTCTCCAGTAAGGTCTCAAACAGCATTTGGAAATGTGCGATCCTTTCTGGAGTCATCTCCACTGGGTTTGCAAGGTTGACAACCTTTAAAGTTGCAAGGGAGAGAGTGAAGTTTGCTAGCATCTCTGCAACTAGTTTTGCTAGGTTCATGGATCGACTCAACTCCATATTATCCAGCTCCTTAAAGTGATCCCAGATGCAGTACTGAAATAACACCAGACCAAACCAGACAACACATATTCAGAAACAGCGAACAGCTATACTGAAACCAAGACACAAGTACTACGCAAAATGTCTTGATAAGATGTTTTTGTTTTCAAGTTTGCATTAGTCCATGTACCGGTGTAGCAATGGTAATGCAGTGTTAGCAGTTTCAAAAAAAAAAAAAAATGCAGTGTTAGCATCAGTACTGGTATGATAGATTTGGAGCATGCAAATCAACATTCATCCATGCTGAATTTGCTGATTCATCTTACTGATAAATCCCTTTATAGTAAGTACAATAAAGTTTTAAAAAATAATAAGAAAATAAAATATGAGGCAGAACAGCATGAACATAGATAACAAATGGTATAAAACACAACAATAGATAACAAACAGGATAAAAGGCAACAATATACCTGCAGGCTGAACTTGTGATTTTTCTCATGGCTGCATAGTTTGGAGGCAAGGACTACATAATATTTATTGAACATCTTTTCATGAAGGCAACAGTCAATAATGACCCTTATTATTTCTCGATCCTGCATATCAACATGAGAAAGGCATCATTCAATAAGTAATACTGTGACACATACACAAAATAACTCAATCTTAAGGAACATTGATCCATGCCTGCTTCCCAGAAAGGCCCAGCCTCAATAGCTTCTCAAAAGCATCCACGTAGTCTTCAGCGCTCATAATAATACAAAAGATAGCTCTCCGTATGTCTGTGTTCATCCGCTGAGCCGCTGCAAGCTGAAGAAGCTTTTGCGTCTCTGCAACATCCTTGCTGATAACTGCTGCAACATCTTCAATATTACCCGTTGTGGATGAAACATCCCCAGACAGCCACCACTGCCCTTTCTTATCAGGTTCCAAAAGCTTACTCCATGTTAGCCCACGCAAGAGGATATCTTCTGCCTTAAGCTGTCAGTATTTAGAAAAGGAACTAAAATAATTGTCCACTGCATGCTGAAGTCACGACTAAAACTCCATATGATTAGCAAGTCGTTATGGTACAAACCTTTTGAAGCCACTTTTTTATTCGAGTGTGGTGTGAAGGATCCTCTTTAGGCCTTTTCTTGTTGTTCTTAATGTCGCATATTGTTTCGAGCATAAATTCCATCTAAGTGGCAAGTAAAAGTAAGTCAGTGAATTATAAAACATAGGTGAAGGTCATGCTTCCTATATGTGCATTGAACAAGGCAAATTACTCTTTTGCTGTGAATATCAGCTTTGCCATCTTCTTGAACAGTTGAATGCGATTTCAACTGATTTACAGAATTCTGAATCGTAAGGATAAAATCTTTCATAGCGCCTGGATCATCTCCCCGCAGTTTCATTCCACAGCCTGTTCATCCAGACGAAAACACATCCTCAGATTCACTCAGAAAAATAACAAGAGAGTATGATGTTTTATACAGGAACAGTTATGACGGTTCAATGTGTAACTGTGATAATATTGAATCAATATACAAGTCATAGACATACACTGCAGAATGGTCAATACTGTAGACACATCCAGCTCTGTCAAGCGCTTGCTCAAAACCGATAGAAGATTATACATAAGATCACTGCAATATGAGGCAAGAGTATCCACCAATCAATATCAGTAGAATTCATCTTGAAGTGGCTTTACAGAAACATGGTATGATATTCTATTCAAATTACAGACCTTGAAATGACACCAAATATGCACAAATAGCACAAAAGCAAGGTCAGATTTCTAAGAGAAAGTCCATCTTCTTTTGAGTACTCATCCTGCAGCAAGGAAAGCAAACAAATAATATCAACTTGTCTAAACTCCACCGAGTTCATTATACAATAGAAACTGATTCAAGTATCCAGATAGTAAACAGGTATACAGCAAGGCAAAAGAGTTGGGGAAAAAGAATATACAGGTTGACAGAGATCATAGCGCATGTTTATTAATCAAAATTCAATACATCCATAAGAATCGGGGGAAACTATAGGTAGACAGAGACCATAGCGAATCATGTTTCTTAATCAAAATTCAATATAGCCATACCTCAAACAACCTAGCAAGAGAAGCAAGGATCTTGGCACTGAAGTCAATACCAACCAAGCATGCCATACCTGCAACAAAGGCTGCAAAAACAGCAGCATATCTGCACAAAAGAAAAAAAAACCATAAGTCTGGTGTTAAACTATATCAAGTTTTTACTGGAGAGAATAAAGCTGTTAATCAATCTAAAGGGAAAGATAGAGTGAATTGCACCGGCGGTCTTCGAACTTGTCCCAAGTTCTCATCTAGGTCCTGGTACTTTCATATCTTGATTTTTAGGTCCCGGAACTTGCTAAGCAGTCTCATCTAGGTCCTGGTACTTCTTAATCTTAATTTTTGGGTCTGGAACTTGCTAAATAGTCTTATCTAGGTCTTAATACTTCTTAATCTTGATTTTTGGATCCCAAAACCTGCTAAGTTATCTTATCCAAGTCCAAATCACCACCCAAATGTCTAGAGCATGTATATTACTGCCTGTGTGGTATCATGGGATTCACTGATCTTCTTTCTATTCTGCTCTCTTTTGCTGATAGGTGAGCCCCATAATTGTCACCTTTAGCTACTACCCAAACCTCGCTGCCTATGGCGCTGCATCCCGCCACATGTCCCCGATCACCCCACTGTTATGCGGCCTCATAGAGGAGCACTATAAGAAATAGGCTTTCGGTGAAGCGTCGAACATGTCACAATAGCAAAAGTATGCCACAGAAATGAATCTGTGACAGAGCCCCGACGAAGAAGCTAATGCCACTGAAGGTCCTAAAATACCACACAATCCATGGGTTCCAAGCTTACACACCACGTTAGCATTGTTAGACATCTAGATGATGATTTGAATGTTAACAAGTTTTGGAACTGAAAAATTAAGATTAATGAGTACTGGGATCTAAATGAGACTACTTAAAAGGTTATGATACCCAAAAATCAAGATTAAGGAGTCCCGGGACCTGGATGAGACCGCTTAGCAAGTTCTGTGACATAGAAACTAAGATTTTAAAGTACCAGGACCTAGATGAGAACTCGAGACAACTTTGAGGACCGCTGGTGCAATTCACTCAGAAAGATATGTACAAATGATAAGGAAGATCCTTAACTGTTCATTGCCACGAGGACCTCGGGAACAACTAGCCAAAACTTCATCCCCTATAATTTGGGAGCCAACACTTCGTGGAACAGACTGTGAACAGATACAACAACAAAACCCAAAGTGCCCCAAGATTAATCAAGATAAAACAATAACATGAAAGTCGTGAGGTAATACAAAATCATAATAACTGAGAAATATAGTAGTCTAGGACCATACTCGAAAAAGCACAGCAATTTCCTGTGTAATAGACTCTACGTTTGACTCTGAAAGTCTGTTCAGAAGCCCTAATGCATAGCAAACATTCGGTCATATGAGCGAATACACTTCCAAACAAAAAAAGGATAGATAAATGTGCTGCATCAAGCGAGTAAAAAATGGAATTTATCGTCATACCCCTTACTCTGCGACGCATCTGAGCGATCTCTTCTGATTCTGAACTGGGAGCTGCACGTAAACTCGGAGGTACATACTTCCCTATTGATTCTGTGGGCACTACAGACACATTAGGCTCTCCATCCTCAGATTCCGAACCTGCTTCATCATCCTCTTCACCCATGTCAATGCTCCGGCCACCATCACCATCCTCATATTCAAAACCTACTCCATCATCCTCTTCACCCATATCAACACCCCCATTATCCATTTCCTCCAACTCCATGGCATCCTTCTTTGCTTTCTTCTTTTTCTTTTTTCTCTTTTTCTTGTCTAGCTTAGCTTCACCCTCAGATTCAAAAACTGATCCATCACTCTCTTCACCCATGTCAAGACCCTCATCATCTGATTCCTCCAACTCCATGGTGTCTTTCTTCCCTTTTTTCTTGTTCTTTGCTTTCTTCTTTTTCTTTTTTCTCTTTTTCTTGTCTAGCTTAGCTTCATCCTCAGATTCAAAAACTGATCCATCACTCTCTTCACCCATGTCAAGACCCTCATCATCTGATTCCTCCAACTCCATGGTGTTGTTCTTCCCTTTTTTCTTGTCTAACTTAGTGGCACCAGCCATGTTCAAGTCAAATGTTTTTGTTTCAACGTCTGAACCAAAGTCACCATCAAATCCAAGGCCAGCAAAAAGATCATCCATACCATCATCTCCTCCCAACTTTCCTTTCCTCACCTTGAGCTTTTTTGCAAGCCTCCTCTCCATCTCCAGATCCTCTTCTCTGCTCACAGCTCCACCCATCTCTATCTCAAGATATTCCTGGAAGTTTGACTTGGGCTTGCGCTTACCCTCTGGTTCGCTCCTCCTCTTCCTCACAGAAGTGGGTTCTTTCTTTGGTTTCTTCTCCTCTACGGCACTAGTATCTACTGTTGGCATTGCCGGTTTCTTCTTTTTACCACCCTAAATTGATAATTTTTGCATAATCCGTATTAATCCTAAAGAAGGAAAAATAATCACACTTCCTTTTCAAGAACTTAGTAGATGCTCACCTGGTGCTGAACCCAAGAGAGAAACCGCAGTTTCTGCTTCTCTTGCCTCGCTTCTTTCCGCCTCTCTTTTCGGGATTTCTGCTCATCTTTCCCTGGAACAAGCACAAGTTATCATAAAGTAACATTGCTATACAGTGGCAGGAGATGCTCCAGTTCATAGAGCCTGGATGCATCACTATTGGAGAACAGGGAAAAACAAGCTTACCCGACATGACTCCCGTAGATGCTCGTGGCTCGTCCTCAATTGATGCTGAAAAGATAACAATGGAAGATTACTAAATTTATTTTAGTACAACTAATCAGCTTGATTGGATGCTACACAGGAGTTTTCACCGGAGTAAGGTTTATAGACAGTGGCAGACTCAGACCAAAGTTACACCGGGGGGGGGGGGGGGGGTTAAGTACTACTATACTGACATAACTCTAAATGACTTGTACATAAATTTGACTAATTTCATTGTGCAAGGCAATTTGTCCATTTCATACACGAAGAAGATAAAAAATAGAATTAACCACACATCTATAGCAAGTTCAGTCACGTAATGTGCAAACCAACCAACAATCAAATTGATAGAATGCCATTAACCTATATTAGAATGTTCCTCGGAAAATAAAAAATCTGTATTAGAAGAACAACCCAAAGACATATAAGCCAAAAATGAAGATGAACTAAAGGTTCCATTCAGCATCAGAAGAGTTGCCCTCACAGAACCCGAGAAGGAGAGAGGAGGCTAAATCTGGACGCCTCAATCGGAGGAGAAGAGAGTTCTACTAGACGTCTAGCATAAGAGCAAATCGTTCCTATCCCACTAGGCAACAGACGAACAGAGACCCACCGAAAGATTCTTTGAGTAAACCCATCAACCCTAACGCTCGTCGCAATGACTGGAACATCAAAACAGGCGTATTCATCAAAACTAGAAAACAGCGACACGGTATCACCTGAATTCCTACCAGCAATGAATCGCACCAATAGCAGCCGGCAGGGGCAGTAACAGCTGAGGCGAGAGAGAGAGAGAGAGAGAGAGAGAGAGAGATTACTCGAGCGGAGAGGAGGAGAGGACACGGCGTCTGCCGGCGCAGGCGGAGCGAAAGAGACGGCCGGCGGAGGCGGCGCGGAGCGCGTCTGCACGAATACTGCTCGCCGACTGGTCGGGTGGGTCTTCTCTTCTGGGCTGCGCAATAGCATGGGTTGGGCTCGTGGTGAGTGCGTGCGGGCTCAGCGGGTCGACACGGCCCCAAAGACAGAAACATGTTCTTACTTATTGAAGTTTAATACTCCTAAAAAAAACTTATTGAAGTTTAATTAATTGTGCTAAAAAAACTTATTGAATTTAATTTATTAATAATCGAATATTGTTATCATTTAATATAAATAACAGGTCGATTTCAAAATTCCAAAAATAACCAGGAGTGACAAGTTTGCTAGGTAAGCATAGGTGGGCCTAGTCGCCCAATGGACGGGCTGACACGATTATATCGCTGATCGATCGGGCGACTGGTTACTGGACTTCTTTTTTTTCAAAATTATTCTCAGCTTAATAGTTAGGAGTCCCAAAGTCTCAATTAAACTTGTAGATGTCTATAAATTATGTCTATTTTGAAATCGGTAGGTTATTTTTATTAAATCATAAAAAATCTGTTATTAATAAAAAAATTCCTTACTTATTTTTCTTTCAATAACAAACTTATTTTGCTTTTCTTTCCGTGCATGAAAACATATTTTCAAAAAATTGTATATTAATATTCAGCTACCACATCTCCAAAAAAATCTTTTACAAACATTTTCAACAGTTATGCATAACAGTGTGTTGGCTAGAAAATGGTATTCAGTTACGAATCTAGAAAATTGTTGGCTAGGAAATACGTCTTTAAAAACCCGTTTTCTCTCATTATATAACTTAGCTAGGAAGAGGAATAAGACTATTGTGAAGGTACTTGGCTCAGACATCATGGATATTTTTTTTAGAAGGACGTTTGTTGACAATAATTTACTAGCTTGATAACAGCTATCACAGTTAGTGATGAATGTTCAACTAACAAATAGAAAAGATGTCTTCCTTTGGTCTTTGCATAAACATAAACAGTTCTTTGTTCGTTCTGTGTATAGAAAGTTAGTAATGTTGTACGGAGCAATCATGTTATTTGGAAGCTAAAATTTCTCCTTACAATTAAGATTTTTTATTTCGTACTTGATTAAAATCATAGTTCTTACGAAAGATAACCTACCATAGCAATAATAAAAGAGAAATTTAAAATATCGTTTCTACAATGTGGATGAAACGATGCAGTACCTTTTCTTTGATTGTCAATTAGCTAGATTCATATGGAGGGTTGTTCAAGTTTCTTTTAAACTTCAAACTCAGACGAACATAGAACAGTTGTTCAGTTCATGGTTGCATGGGGTTAATTTGAAACTTAAATACAAAACCTTGATAGGAGTTTCTACTATGATATGGACAATTTGACTTAGTAGGAATGACTTGGTTTTTAACGATATAGGAGTTTTTAAAAATCAATGCAGTAATCTTCAAAAGAACATATTAGATTCATTTCTAGTCAATGCTGCAAAAGAATGAGGATATGCCTCAAGTCAATTAGGGTTGTCGTTTACTTGAAAATATAGTTATGGATCTTTTTGCCCGAAATAGATGGCAATTTAGTAATAGAATTGAGAACTAGAAAATAATGAGTGTTCGGTTTGTTCGCTCTCAGTTTATCAACCCTTTTGTGAGTTTTTTCCTTGGAAGGATTGTAATAAAGAACATTTATATGCATTTATCAATGGAGAGGCTGGGATATGGAAATATATTCCTGTTTCTAAAAAAAATGCATAACAGTGATGTGCATGTTGTGATAGAGTTATCACTTAAAGACAAGATCAAGCTTGGAAAGATGATACATGAAAGAGGCTCGAGTGTTAATGATTAAGTAAAGAAAAAAATATTTGACTTTACAAATAATTCACTTTGTCCATTTAACCTCCTCATGAATAAATTCTTTGGCTTGATTTACTCCTCTAAGAATCAAAACTGTTGCAATATACCAATAATTATGAGTTGTCCTTTTTATTTCTTGATATACAAGTTGAAATTAAAGTTTAAATTTTGCACGATGATGTGCAAACTAAATCAGTGCAGCCGAGCAAACCTCATATATACTTGAAAGTGCCTAGAGGGGGGGGGGGTGAATAGGCACAAATCCTTGAAAATGACTTAATAATAAAAGTGCACCTACTTGTCCGATGATCGTGAGTAAAGTGCACCTACTTGTTCGATGGCACGAGATAGAAAAGGTAGATCGAGTGATTAAAACTTCAAACTAGTGCAAGACAAGCTAGGAACAAGTAAATAAAGGCCAAGTAATAAAGCACACAAAAGACATGAGATTTTTCACCGAAATTCAGCTCCATAAAGAAGCCTACGACTCCGTTGAGGGATCCACAAAGGATCGGGTCTCTTTCAACCCTAAACCTCTCCAAGTGATCACAAAGATCAAACTCGGTGTTCTACTAGCAACTCCACAAATGAGGGGTCAATACAAACTTCCCGAGGCATCATCATACGAGTTGGGAGCTCAACGGGCACCTCTAACCGTCTAGGGAATGAATCCCCAAGAGTAACAAACACACAAGTCGTCGGCGGTGAGGATGAACCAAGTGCTCAAGAGGATGGAAGCTTGGAGGAGTAGTAGCATTTCAATCTTCTCTCAATCCCTTCACAAATAAAGATTGGAAGCAAGGGAGGGGAGTTGGGGAAAGCAAAGTGAGCTTGAGAGTGTTTTTGAGTGGAATTAGTGACCAACCGGTCAAGGGGCGAGATGGGGTCCTATTTATAGCCAATGGAGAAAAAGAGCCCTTTGGGGGAATATATTCTCAGATCTGTATCAGACAAGTCCAATGAATCAAAGTGGCACGGTTACTGGAGTCCGACAGACATGCCCGATGCCTCGGACAAGTCTTGTCCATCGGACAAGTCCGATGATCATCGGACATGTCCGGTGACACAAGGTGGCGGTACTGGAGTCCGATGGAGATGTCCAACATGTTGGACTTTTCTCAGGTCATCGGACAAGACCGATGATCGTCGGACATGTTTGACGGCCTAGAGTGGCAACACTACTGGAGTTCGATGGACTTGTCCGACAAGTCCAATGAAAAACCCCTAGAGAAGAGTATTTGGCTGGGAAATGAAAGTTTAGCACTTAGTTCACTTTCGCTTCACACTTTTGTGTCCCTCTTAATAGTACAGCTTTTTCTATACTCAAGAATTAAAATAAAAACTCCATGAACTTCATTCTTGAACATATTTTGAATTTCATCTTTGATGCACTTTGCCATCTTCTTTTCTCCCTTTTTGTTTGTATGCATTTAATCATCAAACTTTGGACCATTATCTACACACATGCTCATTAAAAGATTAGTCCATTCTTAATTGTATCAACATCAATCACCAAAATAAAATTACGAGCCTAGATGCACTTTCAATCTCCCCCTTGTTGGTGATTGATGACAATACAACTAGAATTCATAAAAAAATATTCAATGAGATTTAGTTTGATGTGGAGCTCCCCCTAAATGTGTGTATGAGTGAGGTGATAAGCAATAATAACAAGTGCACATATTTATAGAAAAGTGTGAGAGCTCTCCTTAATACCATGCATATATATCAACTTGCAACAAATAGACATAAGGGATAAAGACAATTCAAATGACATACGATTTCACACAAATGCATCTAAAAAAAGATAACCAATAGAGCATCATTACAATAAGCAAGAAACTCAAAAAAGTTCACAAGCCACAAATTAAGGTCTTACAAGCACAGCCAAAATGAATACAAGATAAGAAATTGTCCATCAACACTCACAACTCTCAAACTAAAGTGATGGAAAGATAGATAAAATACTCTACTTCTCCCCCTTTGGCATCAAGACACCTAAAAAGAGAAAAGCAAAGATACTAGGAGGAACGATATTCTACTCATCGTCATAGTCTTCATCGTCCTCATCTTCTTCCTTGTCTTCATCCTCATCATCAACAACTGGTGCCTTGCCCATGCGCTCGCGAAGAGCATATGCAGCGGGATCCTCTTCCTCCTCATTTTCTTCCTCATCATTGTCAAAACGAATGTGCTAACCACTAGAGGCAGCCCCAGTGTCAAACTGAGGTGGTGGAGGGTAGTGACCAAAGTAGTTCATCTCATCTAAAGTGAAAGTGGCCATCGAATCCGCATAAGCAGGCGGATAAGAGTCTTTCGCTGGAGGCAATGGAGGAGGAGGAACTTTACAATTCATCTTATCCATAATGATCTTCTGGTTCCTCTCAATGACATCCATCCTTTGATTTATGTTCTGACACATGCCAAGAAGGGATTTGAACATCTTCATAATCCTGCTTCTCTTCCTACGAGGTGGCGGAGGGACCCTTGAAGATCCGGTGCCCCTAGTAGCAGCCCTAGGGGGTTGAGGAGAGGAGGGATGAGCTGCACCAAAATAATGTCTGGAAGTGATGTTGGGAGTCCAATTCGAAGGTATCTGAGGCTTGAAACTCTGGTGCTTCATATCCTTATGGAAGGTCTGCTTCAAGACTTTCTCAATCATGCACATGATGTGTGGAGCATAGGCACAGGCACGCTTTGGAGAGACTGAGATGTCCCACATCTCCTGATAGATGTAGTCAAAGACATCAAATTGTTCCTCCCCATGAACCCAGTGAATAATGTCTCTCTGATAGGCAGGAATACGGTCAGAGTTACCCCCACGGGGTGCTAGAGTGCTCCTCATGATCCGAAAAGGAACTGAGAAAAAGGGCTGAAGTCCATTGGAAAGAGGTGGATCATAGTTATTTGGGTCAGTGTACATGAACCTCATAGCCTCAGCATCTATATGGTTGCTCTTGTGCACCTTCTTCTTCTGCTTGTGAGAATCCTTGAGTCCTATCATGGAAGCAAACCTAGAGAAGGTGCAAGAATACTTTGTACCATTTGTCATCCATGTCATGGATTTTGCATTGTCATCAAAATACATAGTGGAGTAATCTCCTTGTTCCATGGGTAGTTGAAGGTTAGGACCGTCTTGATCCCATGATGCTCACAGGCTGCCATTACTTGATTGAGCAGTGGATGCTTCATGTCCTTCATGTATTTTCAATCAAGCCACTTCATCACAACAACCGAATTCTTCATACGGAGATAGGTGGAGCGGTACCAGTCGACATGAAAATGAGCCCAAAACCGAAAGTCAGTTGCCTCCTTATCATAAGAGTAGTAGTTGATCAAACGAGCTTCAGTACATGTCTCAATGGAGGCATGTAGGTAGTCCACAATGTCTCTTCCGGAGTTCTCCACCTCAGCTAGAGGATGCATGAGCCGAATGAGATCCGTGGGTTCCTCTGGTTCTTCTCTTTCCGCCATCCGCAAAGTGGTTTTGTGAACGCGATGAGCAACGGCCTTCCTTCTCTTAGGAGCTTGGCTCTATTTCTCACTGTTCTTGGTCCTCTTTTCCCTCAAAGGTGATGCTTCTGAGTCGCCCATACTGAAGAATAGAGCAAACAACTAATTAGGCATAGTCATGAGGAAGTAGATGTGAAGGCTTAACATGTGCGGGGGAAGTACTCTTCGGAAAGACTGGATGTCATCGGACATGTCCGACAATCATGAGGAAAGTCTGATGCGTCGGACTTTCCCGATGGTCATTGGACTTGTCCGATGGCACGTAGTTTTTACGAAACCTCTTCTCTTGCATAGATCCACCTACTAATCCAACTAAGAACTCATCTATATCAACTACACCTAATAAGGAACTAACTCCATGGTCCAAATATGCAAGGAAAATAGGATTCTCGAAAAGCCTTTGAGAAGTAACCCTAACCCTAATGGAGAGAGAGGGGATTAGGGTTAAACCTTGCAAAAACGAAGGGGAATCGGACTTCTCCAATGAAGGAGGACCTGTTGGCCTCCAAGCTTGCTCCGATGGACGGTGGAAGAGAAAAATCGCCTTGGATCGCCAATGGGGGGTGTTATTGAGGAGAGAGAATGTTGTGGGTTGAATGAGGGGAGGTTTGACTGAAGGGGTAAGTCGGGCTGGGTTAAAGGGTGAAACCTAGAGGCGTCGGACATGTCCAATACCTGTCAGACTTGTTCGACACAAGACAGAACAGGGACCAGATAAGAGGGAGTAGAGATTTCCAAAATAATTTTTTGATGGACAACGGCAGGTCTTGACATCGTATGGTCAGTCAGCAAATAACAATTCATAACAATGATCATACTTTGACAAGGTTTGATCTAGAGAACAAAAACCAGCTTCAATAGCACAAGTAATAGGTTTTTGGCATAAAGCAAAGATAAGGTGCACATTCTCTACATCACATTGCTCGAGTCGAGAATATTTAGTTCACTCCTAAGATAGCAAAATCTCTTCTCATCTAGTGGCTTGGTGAATATATCGACTAGTTGTTCTTCGGTTCGCACATGACTAACTTCTATATCCCCCTTGATAGAATGATCTCTCAAAAAGTGGTGACGGATATCTATATGCTTTGTGCGTGAATGCTCAACGGGGTTATAAGCAAGCTTTATGGCACTCTCATTGTCACATAGGAGAGGAACATGGTTCAACTTGTAACCGTAGTCCCTTAGAGTTTGTCTCATCCAAAGTAGTTGTGCACAACAACTACCGGGTGTAACATACTCCGCTTTGGCCGTGGAAAGTGCAACAGAATTTTGTTTCTTGGATGACCATGACACTAGGGACCTACACTAGAATTGGCATATCCCGGAGATGCTCTTTCTATCCACCTTATCCCCGACATAATCCGTATCGGAATAGCCTAATAGGTTGAACTTTGAACCTTTGGGATACCAAAGCCCTAGGTTGGGTGTGTGAACCAAATATCTTAATATTCTCTTAACAGCCACCATGTGACACTCCATAGGAGCGGCTTGAAAATGTGCACACATACACACACTAAGCATGATATCGGACCTAGATGCACAAAGATAAAGCAAAGATCCTATCATGGAGTGGTATACCTTTTGATCAATCGACTTGTCCTTTTTGTTGAGATCGAGGTGACCGTTTGTTGGCATGGGAGTTTTGATGGGCTTGGCCTTGTCCACGTCAAACTTCTTCAATAAGTCTTGTTTGTACTTGGCTTGACATATGAAGGTGCCTTCCTTGAGTTGCTTCACTTGGAAGCCTAGAAAGAATGTCAATTCTCCCATCATGGACATCTCGAACCTCTTGGTAATTATCTTGCTATATTCATCACAAAAAGTTTGGTTAGTAGAACCAATATAATGTTGTCGACATATATTTGGCACACAAATATATTATCACCAAAACGCTTTGTGAAGAGAGTTGCATCAGCCTTGCCAATAACAAAAACCTTCTTAACAAGAAAATCTCTAAGACATTCATACCATGCTCTTGGAGCTTGCTTAAGCCCATAGAGCGCCTTATGGAGTTTATAAACATGGTTAGGATACTTAGGGTCTTCAAATCCTGGTGGTTGCTCCACATACACTTCTTCCTTGATTGGCCCATTGAGGAATGCATTTTTTATGTCTATTTGGTATAACTTAAAATCATGGTGAGTAGCAAAAGCAAGTAATATTCTAATTGATTCAAGTCTTGCTATGGGGGCATAAGTTCATCAAAATCCAAACCTTCTACTTGTGAATACCCCTTTGCCACGAGCCTCGCCTTGTTTCTTGTCACAATACCATCTTCATTTTGTTTGTTGCGGAACACCCATTTGGTGCCCACAACATTCTTGTTCTTCGACCTTTCCTCCAGTGTCCACACTTCATT
The DNA here is from genome assembly GCA_030378355.1 of Eleusine indica. NCBI lineage: Eukaryota > Viridiplantae > Streptophyta > Magnoliopsida > Poales > Poaceae > Eleusine > Eleusine indica. Next base: position 60,897,471 of record CM059494.1, read on the forward strand.
TCTTATGAAGTTGTTCAATTCTTCTTGCATGTCCATCACCCAATCTGAATCCTCAAATGCTTGTTCTACCCTGAATGGCTCCATAGAAGAGACAAAAGAGTAATGTTCACAAAAATTACTAACTCGAGATCTAGTGATTACCCCCTTATCAATATCTCCAAGAATTTGCTCGACGGGGTGATCACGTTGTACATTTTGATGCACTCTAGGGTGTGGTGGATGTGAACTTCTTTGACCACCATCTTCATCAACCTCTTGATCATGTGTTTGGGAGTCATCACTTGATGCTTGTACATGATCACCAACATCTTGATATAGACTACTTGTATGATCAATATCGAGACTTATTCTCGACATCAGTCATATGGTAGTTCACCAATGACGATTTATATATAGAAAGGGGTATGCGCGAGATCGTGAAATGATGGTAACACAAGACGCCGATTTATACGGGTTCGGGCCTCCCGGAGGATAATAACTCTACGTCCTATGTTCTTGGGTATTTATATTGATATGTCTAGATCATAGACAAGGAGGGTTGCCCTAGACGATGATGTCTAGTTGTGGGATCTATCTAATTGAGCTTGTCTGCTTGTCCCATGAGGGAAGCCTCTGCCCCGCCTTATATATCCAGGAGGACAGGGTTACATGGCGGAGTTCTAGTCGGTCTACTATACATATCATAGTAGGAGTCTATCTCTACTTTCCTTCTATGTGAGGTACCCCGGATACATGTCATCGATAGTAGCCCCCGAGAGTCTTGCAAGCTTGATGATAGTCTTCAATAGCTTCCCGATTGGTTTGTGCCATGTAGAATGGTTCAGAAAAAATCGCTTGAATCATCAAATTCGAGTGATAAATAGCTCAGTAGAGTGACATCAATCACTACCGAGTGATAAATGATTCAGACGAGTGACTTCAATCACCGCTGACTGGTAGATGACTCAAACCAATGACCGAGTGACAACCGCGCTCAACTCAGAATATCATGTCCAAGCGGCAGCGAAGATCAACTCAAGCCGATAAGGTCGAGTGAAGAAAGCAACCGAGATTGTTGTAGCCGCCGACCACTGATGTAGTAGAAATCATTCGAAGTCATGATGACCGAATGACACTAATGGTCTGATATGTGGCCGACCGATGGTGGCGGTCAGACGTGATATGGCAGACCGATGGTGGCATTCGGAGCTGGTGTAGCCGACCGATGAAGGCAGTCGGAACTAGTGTAGCCGACTGATGAAGTTTTGGCTCTGGGTTTAGTGTAGTGGCAGTCTGTTGCGCAGCAAAGAAGTTTTATGTATTAATTGCTTATCGGTGTTAAGACCAAAAATAAGACCAAATCACAAAATAAGATGCAATGTATCGGTCGAGGCTGAAGCTAAAAAGAGTGAAACTAGAACAGACGACATGGGTCATATGGTGTCAGGACTTAAGCACTACTGAAAAGTCACCGACCGACATATGTACTGCTAGATTCACAAAAAAATGGAGAACACATGTATAAACACACAAATAGCCTCCTAGCTGGATTGTTTAATGCGAAAGATTAAAGAACCAAGGCAATATAAAGACGAATAAAGCCATAAAGAGAGCACTGATAAAAAAGCCTGACTTTACTCATCAAAAACCTATGACCTTCTGCTTAGGAAACAAAAATAAGCGGCCATGGGAAAAAAGTATGAAGGACATAGTCCAAAACCTCAAAAATAAATCGAGAAAGCATAAAGATACTTAGCTTTGATATTCGGCAAGTTGAAGATGAGCCCCCGAGCATGTCGATGTGGTTGGCAAGTGGACGAATATCGAAGTGAAGCCATCATGTCACTGGAACATCAAAGTTCGAAGTAGTTGGCTTGTGTTGCCAAGTAGCAGGATCATCGAGATACCGAGTAGTTGACTGAAATGTCGAATCGTCAAGTCATCGAAGGCGTCGCCGATTAATCAAGTGGGTGAAAACCCAAAGCGCCAAGTCATTGACTGCGTCACAGAGTAGCTGAGTGGCCGTAGAATCGTCGTGGTGCAGCGATGTCAGCGAGTGGCCGAGTCGAGATGATGTCACTGAGTGGCCGAGTCACGGCGATGTTACCGAGTGGCGTAGTCATCAGGTCGTCGTCGAGTGGCCGAGTGGCCAAGTAAGTGGCGGAGTAGCCCCCGGGCATGTCCATGTGGCCACCGAGCGGTCAAACCATCGAGTCATGGCGATGTCGCCGAGTCATCGATAGGCGTCATGTCGCGATGATGTTGTCGACTAGCGGTCACCATCATTGAAGGCGTCGTCGTAGTAGACGGTCGACATGCCGATCGCCGCGCTTCCCCTACCTGGCGCGCTAAATGTCGAGACTTATTCTCGATATCAGTCCTAGGATAGTTCACCAATAATGATTTATACGTAGAAAGGGGTATCCGCGAGATCGAGAGACGATGGTAACACAAGACATCGATTTATACAGGTTCGGGCCTCCCGGAGGATAATAACCCTATGTCCTGTGTTCTTGGGTATTTGTGTATATATGTCTAGATCATAGACGAGGAGGGTTGCCCTAGACGATGATGTCTAGTTGTGGGATCTATCTAATTCAGCTTGTCTGCTTGTCCCTTGAGGGGAGCCTCTGCACCGCCTTATATATCCGGGGGGACAGGGTTACATGGCAGAGTCCTAGTCGGTCTACTATATATATCATAGTAGGAGTCTATCTATACTTTCCTTCTATGTGATGTACCCCGAGTACATGTCATCGACAATCAATTTCTTCATTTTCATAATGTTGGTCTTGTCTTGAGGGAGAGGGTTGATTTTCAACACTTGTTGGTTCTTGTGGTCTCACATCACCAATGGCCATCCTTTTTATTGCATTTCTAGTAGCATCATTATCTACATCATCATTAACAACTTGCTCCTCTTAAGAGCTGTTAGATTCATCAAATGTCACGTCATGTGAGATTTCAACACAACCGGTGATTTTGTTGAACACACGGTAAGCATGAACATTTGACCCATAGCGAAGCAAGAAACCTTCATTAACTTTTGGAGCAAACTTTGAAGTTTTGGGTCTCTTGTTGAGCATAAAACATTTGCTCCCAAAAATACGAAAGTAGGAAATATTAGGCTTATTACCGGTTAGTAGCTCATATGGTGTTTTCTTCAATATTCGGTGGAGATACAACCGGTTGGAGGCATGGCATCCGGTGTTGACGGCTGCGGCCCAAAAATGGTCGGACGTCTTGTATTCATCAAGCATTGTTCTTGCCATCTCAATGAGTGTGCGGTTCTTTCTTTCGGCCATCCCATTTTGTTGAGAGGAGTAGGGTGCCAAAAATTCATGCTTGATGCCTTCTTTATCAAGGTATTCCTCAACTTGAGTATTCGTGAACTCGATCCCGTTGTCACTTCTAATTTTCTTGATCTTGACTTCATATTCATTTTGTGCAATTTTCATGAAAGTCTTGATCACGTCTTTCACTTCACCTTTATCATGCAAAAAAAATACCCACGGGAAGCGAGAAAAATCATCAACTACTACAAGACCATATTTGTTACCACCAATACTTATGTAGGAGACGGGTCCAAAAAGGTCCATATGCAACATCTCCAACGGTCTTGTAGTGGTCATCACATTCTTGGAGGGGTGTGAAGCTCCAACTTGTTTTCCCACTTGACACGCACTACACATTCTATCTTTCTCAAAACAAACATCGGTTAGTCCTATGATGTGGCCGCCCTTTTGGAGTTTGTGAAGATTCCTCATACTAACATGGGCTCACCTTCTATGCCACAACCATCCCATGTTGGACTTTGCTAATAAACATGTGCCAAGTCTAGCTTCATCTGTGGAGAAATTCACAACATAAAGCTTTCCTTTAAGCACACCCTTAAAAGTAACCAAGCCATCACTCCTCTTATAGACAGTCATACCTTATTCGTTGAACAAACAATCATAGCCCATTTTACAAAATTGCAAAATAGACAATAGATTGAAGTCAACGTGATCAACAAGCATAACCTTAGAAAGACAATAGGAAGGAGTGAGAGGTACTTTACCATAACCTAGTACTTGTCCCGTTCCATTGTCACCAAAAGTGATGTACTCATTCTTATCATAACTTGACTCAAATGATTTGAACATCTTTTTATCTCCGGTCATATGATTGGTGCATCCACTATCAATCACCCAACTTGACCCTCCGGAGACATAGTCCTACAAAATAAATTAAGCTTTGTTTTTAGGTACCCAAATATGCTTGGGTCCTTTAACATTAGTCACAAGTACTTTGGGCACCCACATACAAGTCTTTGGTCTCTTGTTGCATGGCCCAACATATTTAGCAAAGACATGACATGTTTCTTATGAGCACATAGGATGCATCAAAGTCATGAAAGAGAGCACAAGGGTTATTAAGCACATTAGCATGAAAATCATTAACAAAAGAAGTTTGGGTAGTGTTGTTGTTCTTGACTTGCTTCTTTTGATAAGATCCTTCCTTGGTAAACTTAAGGAATTCCTTCCTATTCTTGTTCTCCCTAGCATTGTGCTGGGCACCCTCAACATAACCAATGCCATCCATGACATTAGGGTGCCTTTTGTATGAGTATGCACCTCTTGCATACTTTGATTTTTTATCATCAACAACATTTTTCTCATGTTGTATTTTACCTTCAAGAGCCCTTACTTGCTTGTTCAAATCATCAATTAATTTCACATTAGTAGCACAAGCATCAACATCAATATTATAACACCTATCATATCCTTTGCTAGTGAAAGCATGAGAGTTGTTGGTGGAAGATGTGAAGATTGAAAGAATCCTATATTGTTCTTCAAGAGACTTATGAGTCTTTTCCAAAACCTCATACTTCCCTTGAAGTTCATCCTTTGTGCTTTTAACATTCTCACAAGAATTTTCAATTTTGGTGAGAGACATTGTTAATTCTTCATTTTTCTTTCTTTCAAGTTCTAGAAGCTTCTCTAGTTCAAGGTTTCTTTTATTCTCAAGAATAAGCAAGTCCTCTTGTTTTTCAAGAAGCTCTTCTTATCTATTATTTTCTTCCTTTTGTTTTTCAAGCAATTCCATAAATTTAAGCATTTTAGGAAGTGAAGTATTAACATTATCATCATCATCACTACTACTAGCATAAGAGGAATGCTTATGTTTAGATTTAGATATGTTGGATGCTCTTGACATGAAGCACTTATGAGTGTTGTCATCATCATCATCACTCAAGCTCCTAAATAGAAAAATGTTGGTGGGAGTGACGCCAATGGCAATTGTAGCAATGCCTCCCTCATCTTGTTGGCTTGATCATTTTATTGCTTTTGGGATAGAAGCTTCCCAAGCACTTCATCGGTGGAGAAGCTTTTGAAGTTGTCCTTCTCTCTAATGTTTGAGCAAATGTTGCTATCCTATGGTCTCAATGCTTGTAGCAACCTTTTATTGATATCCAAGTTGGTCATTTTGGCTCCTAGTGCTCTTCTTTAATTTACAATTCTCATAAGCCTATCATGAATCTCTTTTGGCCCTTCTTTTGGACCCATGATGAATAAGTTGAATTCATTTTGTAATTCTTGAAGTCTTGCATCTTTGATGGAATCAATGACCTCATAAATAAATTTAAGTTTTCTCCATAGTTGGTTGACATTCTTTATTCCGGCAACCTTATCATACTCGGTGGAGCTAAGTGCGGAGACAATTGCACTAGCTGCCATGGCATTACGATGAATGTTGATTTGATCCTTGCGGGTTGGATTACCTCTATTTTCCCACAAGAAACCATTCTCGGTTATACTTGCAACATGTGGACTCATGGATTCCAAATATATCATCATCTTGCATTTCCAATGATCATAGATTTATCCATCAAAGTAAGAGAGTCTACCCGACCCTTGTCCAATGCGATCTTCTTTGAGATCATCATAATCATACATGACATTGTTGTAGGTTTTTGGTAGATCATCTTTATTACCATCTTCAGTCCTTGCACCATCTCCATCTCGAGAACCACTAACACCTTCTTTGGTTGGAAGAGTGGTGGGTGGTCGTTCTTCTGATTTTGACATCTTTAATCTTCAAGCAGTTAAGCTTTGTAGAAGATACTAGCTCTGATACCAATTGAAAGTGCTTAGAGGGGGGGGGGGTGTGAATAGGCACAAATCCCTGAAAATGACTTAATAATAAAAGTTAAATACGCATTGTCGGACTTGTCCGACGATCGTGAATAAAGTGCACCTACTTGTCCGATGGCACGAGAGAGAAAAGGTAGATCAAGCGACTAAAACTTTAAACTAGTGCAAGGCAAGCTAGGAACAAGTGATTATAAGCTAGAGGAAGCTGTAGAAAAGAGGAAATGAACTAGCATGTAACCTATAGAAGTTAATTTAAGAAATACGAAGCAAATCCTAACTGGCAAAAATAAGAGCCAGAACAAGTAAATAAAGGCCAAGTAGTAAAGCACACAAGAGACACGCGATTTTTTACTGAAGTTCAGCTCTACAAAGAAGCCTACGTCTCCGTTGAGAGATCCACAAAGGATCAGGTCTCTTTCAACCCTAAACCTCTCCAATTGATCCTAAAGATCAAACTCGGTGTTTCACTAGCAATTCCATAAAGGAGGGGTCAATACAAACTTCCTAAGGCATCACCACACGAGTTGGGAGCTCAACGGGCACCTTTAACCGTGTAAGAGATGAATCCCCAAGAGTAACAAACACACAGTTATCGGCGGTGAGGATGAACCAAGTGCTCAAGAGGATAGAAGCTTGGAGGAGTAGTAGCACTTCAATCTTCTCTCAATCCCTTCACAAATAAAGATTGGAAACAAGGGAGGAGAGTTGGGGAGAGGAAAGTGAGCTTGAGAGTGTTTTTGAGTGGAATTAGTGACCAACCGGCCAAGGGACGAGATGGGGTCCTATTTATAGCCCATGGAAAAAAAGAGCCGTTTGGAGGAATATTTTTCAGATCTGTATCGGACAAGTCCAATGATCATCGGACAAGTCCAATAAATCAAAGTGACACGGTTATTGGAGTCTGGCAGACATGCCCGATGCCTCGGACAAGTCTTGTCCATCGGACATGTCTGATGACACAAGGTGGCAGGCGTACTGGAGTCCGAAGGAGATGTCCGACACGTCGGACATGTCCGACGGCCTAGAGTGGCAACACTACTGGAGTCCGATGGACTTGTCTGACACGATGGAGAAGAGTATTTGGATGGGAAATGAAAGTTTAGCACTTAGTTCACCTTCACTTCACACTTTTATGTCCCTCTTAATAGTGCAACTTTCCTATACTCAAGAATTAATATAAAAACTCCATGAACTTCATTCTTGAGCATATTTTGAATTTTATTTTTGATGCACTTTACCATTTTCTTTTCTCCCTTTTTGTTTGTATGCATTTAATCATCAAACTTTGGACCATTATCTACACACATGCTCATTAAGATATATAGTCCATTCTTAATTATATTGACGTCAATCACTAAAATAAACCTAGAGGTCTAGATACACTTTCAACACTTGATATACAGACTAAATTAGTTCCCAACTCGCAGGTTGAAGCTGAGCACTACTTACAACGCCGAGCACACAAAGCTCATCAAGCTCGACCTGCTGGTGCCTCAGTTGGATAAATCAGTTTCTAAATGCCTCTAGATTAATATATGTCAGTCCTCTACACGGTTCAGATCTTCAAGTCTTTTATAGACTTACAAAGTCTATGGTGATGGTAGGCATGTGAATCTGCATGCTTTTAAAAACATCCGCTATACATATGCTCTTTGATTCACTATCCGATTCGGTTCTCAACTTCGTCATCAAGTACAAGAACAGGATCAACACAACACAGAACATGCCTAGTGTTCATCGTAAAATACAGGAAAAAAAAACTATCATTGATGGTATTGTGGCTGTTCTGGGTCATATGGCCTAACCGTAATGACATTGTTTTTAACAAGCAGTCTTTGATAAATCTTATGCAGGTGATCTTCAGGGACTCCTACTGAGATTATTGCAAAAAGAGAAGGACAAGGATGTTATCTCCAAAACATATCAGCATGTGGAGCTGGTGGCCATAAACATATTTGCTAAAAATGAATGGTCATCTCTGTATCGAATCAATTCTTAGTTTAGTTGTTTGGTTTTGTTGGTCACAAGTCCTGTAATAATTGGAGAACTTGTCTGTATGCATTGACAATGCGAAAAGCAAGAAACTTGTTTTGATTATCTAAAAATGAGCGCCGGCTTATACACAGATTGCATCAAATAGTTTAACATAAAATATTTCAATCTAAAATGCATACTGTTTTACAAGAAATCACTAGTTCACTACTCCCTAAATTATATGTGCCTAAATTATATGTGCCTGTGGCTGAAAATACTCCTGTAGCTGAAAAAAAAACGTTAGCAAGTTCTTCCGCAAACAAAAGTGGTGATACCATTTGCAAGTTCATCATAAATATGTACAATCTTGATTCATATGATAGTTTCCCAATCAAAAGTGGTAATACTTCGGAAAATGTGGCAATGGTGGTCAATCATTTTCGAGTTCATCATAAATATATGCGATATTAATTTATATAAGTCTCTTTAAAATTAGAACTCCTATTTAACATTTATATAACAACTTGCAAAATTTATTATCACGGTTGAAACATTTATGATTACGAAAAGTATGAAAATTTTATCGTTCATAAGCAAACTTTCATATGATACATTTATGGTCGCGGACCGCGATGCTAAAAAGTTACTATTTAGCACGTTAATATCTTTTAAATAGCATTGACCTTCTCAAAATTATCTTTATAGTTTAATTTCATAAGATCTTTTGAGTTTAGATATCGTAAAAAAAAAAGTATATCCTAGTGCTCCTGCACTGCACGGGGTCTAGGGGAGGGGTGTCAGCGGATAGTCTTTTCCGCAAACTGTGCAATGTGCAGGACATCGTCCGAAATGAAAAAAAATATCGTAGAGCATTTAGCAGGCATTGATATACTCTCAATCTCTTGAGTCTTGACAGTCCATTTGACGCTCCACACATGTGGAAGACTACGCTCCATTTCATGGTTGTCGTTGACGCGACGGAGCACGGCCCAGTAAGCGTCCTCGGTCACAGAGAAAGCGGTTTGGCCTGTTGCTGGTTTGGGGCACGGCCCCTCGGGGCATGCTGCCCGAGGAGAGAGTCTGAGAGACGTGGCGGGATGGCCTTGCCAGCTGTCGACGAATTTGCCGTGAGTCGCCAGATGTCGCTGAATTGCTGTGTGCGAGTCGCCAGATGGCACCCTCCGTCCATGCAGACTTGCGGATGCGGTGTACTGTACAGTGTACGCACACAGAAAGAGGCCTTTCTGACGCAAAATTACAGCCCACGCTAGGCGCTGATGATTCATGCGAAATCAGGCAAAATGCATTGTGAATTTGCGATGACAACGAAACTAATGAAACCGCATCGTCTACAATGGAACATCATCACCGTGTGGCATCAACTAATCGCTCGCCAAGAGAACAAAATGGAAAGAGGAATTGATTAGCCAAACACATCGATGTAAGCATTGTGTTCTTCCGAATCAACCTAACACACACCAACTAATCACTTCCGATGATGATCTCAAGCTACAGGTTACGGCTACCTAGTCAACCCCATCTCAATGCGGCACGCGAGATCGAAATCGCACGCCATTGCCGTGCGCGGCGGCCGCTTTTCATCAGCACAGGTGCGGCGGGGACGACGATCCACCACCACCAGCATTATTACCACCAGCCCCGAACACCTCGTGGTCGAAGTCGAACGACGCGACGGCGGCCTTGCCGCCGGTGGGGCAGAACGCGAGGGACGCCACCAGAAGCAGCATCACCACGGGGACGAGCAGCAGCTGCGCCGGCGGCGGCGGCAGCGGGGGCAGGACCAGCGGGAGCAGGAGCAGCAGCGCGGCCGCCGTCGCCAGCAGCGCCGCCATCTTGCCGCCGTCCATCGCCGCCGATGACGACGACACCGCCAAGGCCTCCTGATGCGCCTTCGGCTGCATGATGTTTGACAGTTGCGCGAGTTGCTAACAGTGGCAGCTCTCCGCGCACGCGACACGAGCAAGGGGGTTGCAGATATAGCAGCGGCAGGGCGGCCGCCGTGCCAGTTGGCACATAAAACTACTTTGCTTCCTGTGGACGGACCCCGCCTGTCAGCGAGATTTGGTTGCGCTAGCGCCAGCCCAAGCGGAGCAAGCTGGCGGAGGCGGTGTGCGGTGCGGCCTGGGAGCCCGCGGTTTCGCGCATACATTACGACGCTTGTTGTGGCCAAACCGGGAAAGTTATAGGTTCAGTGCACCTGAGAAAACGCCTTGCTGCCGGATGTCAATTTTTTCTAATGCATGTTGGGTACTAGGAAATCAAACCGTGCGCGGATAATCGGTGGGTAGCTGGCGAGTTGAAACTTGAGAGGGCTAGATTTTGCGCGCTGTTATGGATGCGTATGTCGACCGCATAGCTTGATAATCAAGCCTTGATTGAGATGCAATAGGGGTTTCACTACGCCTTGGCGGAATCAATTGCAGAATTTTGTCACAATCAGGACCGTTTGGAATGTAAGAATGAAAATTGTAGGAATAAGGGAAAAAAAATACAGGTACGAGACAACCACTAGAATAGAAAACAAAGAATTGAGAAGTCATGTGTTTGGATTACAGGATTTTGTAATATTGGAATTGACAAGTAGAAAAAAAATAAAAACTCTATCTATGGGAGAGAAGGCTCCTAGCAGTTTTGCATTAAGAGGAAGAGATTTTTTTTCCTAACCCCCTCCCCCCCCCCCCCCCACCCCACACACACAGATAGAGAAAATCAACCTTAGGAGGGATTTTTCTGGAAGAGAACCAGGGATCGAACCCTGGCTGGCGCGACCGCGATTTACAACCGGCGATCACGACCACTTGAGCGGAAGCTCGACCTCAAATAGTAGAAAAAATATTAGAGGTAAATTTAGATTGGATAAAAAATAAATTAAAATTTCTTATTTCATTGATCAATAAAGGTGGATTTTATTAAATTAGTAGTGTGAAAGTTTTGTCAGTGCATCCCTAAGTAATGCATGCTAAGTGTCCAAGTAAATTATGTATTATTAAAATTTGGTATTAAAAATTATATAAATATGTTCATGTGTAGTCTAGGGCATCTAGAATTTTTTTAAAAGACAACCCGGAACACAACTCTCTTCTTCTCCATCCAATCATACATGCACGGCTAAATAAGAAAACCAACCGGAATGCTATGGTTGGTATTTGGAGCTCTCTCTCTCCCACCATTTGGAATAGTGGCAAGCCTTGGAAAATACGAAAATGGGTTGAGGGATGAGAGAGGCTATCGGATCTAGTGCCAAATCTGGCGAAGTGGAGCTTCCTTGCAAGATCTCGATATATACCTCCATCAAATTGGTTAACATCATTATCGGAGGACGAAGAGAGGGCATTGATGGGAGAAGGCAACAAGCAATTTTTCCTTGATTTTGACAGGATGTTTTGTGTTATGTGATTTGCATGTCCTTTTGAGAGAAAAGCAGTCATTCCTTTCTTCCAAACACCATTGTACTATGAGTGATCTTGTATATATTTTAGATAGACTTTCAATCATATGTGATCGCTATTGTATTTGTTCTTGTTGTACAAACCATGACTCATGCCAACCCTAAAGAGCTTTATGCAATTTTACATGATATTAAAGAGGTTTTGATCTATCCTTATTCCTACCTAGCATGTGTTTCCCTCCTCCGACCCGACACCCTAAGTGCCCTCGGTCGGGTTTCACGACTCTACCACATATGCTTACATGGTTCATCCATCATAGTGTACCTTCACGTCTCTAATTCTACTAAATGTGTTATTCTTGTGTAAAAATATCAAAATGGCCCTTGTATTGTCGTTTGTTTGTGTGACAGTTACTAATACGACATCCTCGAACCTCTCCAATGCTAGATCATGCACATAAAATTTTAAGAACCCAAATCTGTACTTCGAAAGGTCAGTACCATTTAAACCATTCCCACACAAGTCCAGATGCCATGAAATATATCATACTCTTAATTCTAACAAATTAGGCTTATCTATATAACTTTAGAAAATGGAACCCACTAAGAGGCCTTAATTGTGATTTCTCTGATCTCACATTGATCCACTTCACCTACAAATTATCCACTATTTGATCTTGTATTTTGGTTCATCATATATGTCAGATCTCCAACCTCTGTTCCACCAATGTGTCATAACAATTGAAAGTAACAGATGTTGCTGCAGTGGAAGCGGTACTGCAATAAACACCAAGGCAGTGGAAACGATACTCATCATATCCCTATTTATTCATTTTAAAAAGAAAACCGCACCATTCTGATTGCTAGCAGATCCATTTTATGTATTTAACTTTTGTTTTATATAAGTTTTATACTTAGTTGTTTTGTTTGCTCAACACTCTATTTAGTTAGAGACCTTAGTCTTGGCTCATCGCAATTAGAGATTAAGGAAGTAGTCAAAAGCGTAGACGTGGTATCTAGGCCATAGGTTACCTTTGTTTATCGCATAGTCCATAGAATGCAGAGGTAGGAAGTAGGTGGCGACAACCCTATCTGTCCTTTGAAATCCTACACATTTAGCTATGTAGTAGGCTCTTTCTGGGAGCCGCCTACGAATGCAGGGGTAAACCGGTGCACAATGCAAGCAACCTAGTAGTACAATTACCTTGATTAGGACCTTATACCCATTAGGAATCCTCTCTATCCAACACCACATTTATCTTGGTGTCCTTAGACGAAATAGTACAGATGATTAGACACACATGTTCCCTGTGAATTCGATACTTTTGAATACTCCTAGGTGAAAGCTACTTTGAAATCCATATGCTTGCATATTTATTCTGTAGTTGTTAAAATACCCAACACTCGCCGATCGGCAATGATCAAGTGTTAATCGATGATGCATTGACTTTGACCAAGAATTGATTAAACTAACATTAGAAGATTCTAGAAATCAATTATTGATTACCAAAAGTGACTAATCCAGATAGTAAACCTAAGAGGACTTTGTGACCAAGTATTCGAAGAAAACTTTCAACAAAAGGCCCGCACGGAAGTCACAAAATATTCTAGAAGACAAGAACTGACTCAGAAGAGATTGGACACCAAACCTGAAGGCATTGGCCTCTACCGATTGACGCTACACTGACTTCGTCATTGAACAGACTTGATGCTTCCATGTACCCATATATATAGTCAAGAGCCTCCTGTGCGTGGGGGAGATGTAAATAGGAATAGACAACCGAGTTTAGGGCCAAAGAGACTTTGCTTTGTAACTTCTCTAGTTAGGTTTGTTCAAGGTAACTAGGACATGTACTTGCTGCCAAGGTAGACCTCTAACATAGTCATGTATCTTGTATCTTACACTGAGTTTATGGTTATGAGTCTTTAATCTAGCGACAATTGCCTATCAATATGGAGGTTCCTTCCATCTACCTCTATGAATAATACTATGCATGGTAAGCAATATGGATATTGTCAGGTGTGTATAACCGTAGAGCTCAACATAATCATGATGGTTAATCTTGCTTGGTAATCCATGAAAATAGAGGGTACACACTTGGCCATGTCGTAAATAACAGTGTAGTATGATTAAGATTGGGTTTGGTGACAGTCACACTCTGAGTGAAGGGTTGGGAAGTATCCACCATATTGGAAGACCCCATTTAAAGACGTAGTTAGAACTCGTGTAACTGTCTACTCATATATGACGAACCAATACCATTAGTTGGTAGTAGGATAACTCGTATTTATTTATCATCTAAGTTTGTGTTGACTTTATTTCTTTTATAGGTTGTTTGCTTGACCGCTGATTACCACATCATCACTGCCGATCGACGCTCACACATCCATCACCATCCAGCCATCATAAACTCCCCTTCACCACATCTAAGGTGGAACATAACTATTTTTGACTATTCTCATTCGTAGAACTTGCTAGTCCTTGTGTACTCGATAATAAACCTTGCAATACTTCTAGGAAAAAGTTACACTTGACCCATGTCCCTGCGGTTACAAATCAAAGCACTAGATCATGCCAACAAGTTTTTTTGGTGCCTTTGCCGAGGACTAAAAAATCATTTTGAGTGATTATATAGGTTATTAGTTAGCTCTACCCTTTTATCAAACTCTTTCTTTGCACGTATCTTGTTTATATTAAGGTTACAGGTAATGGACATGGACGGACCCTTATCAAATAAACCTCATGGTTATCTAGATGATCGAGAAAAATTGTTGAAACAAGATAGAAGAAAGAAGAAAGGAGCAAAATCAAATCAATTGCCGATCAACATGAGGCTTCGCCGATTGGCACTACACCAATCATTGCAGATCCAGATAGTTCACCAGAAAGCAGCAACAAAAGTGCCAACATGGTGACAATGAATGATAGTTTGAAGCGAAGGCTTACAGATCCTAAAGTGATTATAAAGATCCTTAAGTGGAACACTTTGAAATCAACCCTTCATACATTTATGTTGTGAAACAATGCCCTTTTCACTAGATTCGAAGACCCAAATTTCATATTCAACGCCTGTTGGTGATTTGCAACACTTCAAAGATTCAAGATTTACTAGTGATGAAGTTAGGCTTTGATTGTTTCCACTTTATCTACTTGGAAAGCCCAAGAATTGGTTCCATATACATTATAAACAACTAATAAGGTAAATTGGAAGACCTTGGCAATAGAATTTCTAGTCAAATATTATCCACTAGGAAAAATTCAAAGAATGAGGCAATGTATTTTTGGATTTACTCAAAAAGTGGATGAACCCCTTGGTAAAGCATGAGAAAGGTTCAATGAATATCTTGATGCATGCCCTTTAACACTTGGGCAAATATTCAGAAATTCTATCATGGATTGCTAAATAAACACAAGCAACATTTTGATGCATCCGCTGAAGGTCCTCTCATGGATAAATCAGATGAAGAAGCCTAGGAATTGATCAAGGAAAGTGGCCTCAATCAGGGATATAAAAGGCACTTGACACCTTCAAATGGCAAAAGAAAAGATTGTTTATTAATAGTACACAACTTAGGAATTGTATCTAGACTTACTTTATTATGAGCAATTTATTTATTAGTTGTGTAGAAATCTTATTAGATTGTTTATTAAAGCTAAATTAATATGATAATATGTTTTGAATGTAAAATGATTAAAAAATATACATGGATGTACATTTTACTGTAAATAGCCCTCAAATACTCGATCATCCCAAGGCTTCAAACATAGTACAATCTTTCCAACCACCAGTGATAGATTGTCCTCATAGGTACCCCACCAGGGATGTCTAGTATGGCATAACTAACTCTTGCATTTCTCCTTTGCATGAAGCACTAATGGACACTGTTAGTATTTTTTTTACAATCGCACATAAATCCACAAGTACACAAATACCGATGTTTACTATTTCTTGTTCCCTTCAGAGGGGGTCCCTGCTTTCCTTATATATCTAGGGGGGGGGGGCAAGGGTTATATGAAGTGTCCTTGTCGGATTTTACAAGGCCTATAACTACAACTCTATCTAGGGCTAGGCGGGATAACCATAAAACTGTTGACCGAACCAAACCGAACCAAAGTAACTGAAATTTGTGGTTAATACAATTTTCGGTCATTGATTCAGTTTCATTTCTGAGTTGTTCGGTTTTTGGTGAAAAATATGGTTTTGGATATGTACAGCCAAATAGACCGAAGCAACCAATATTCTTTCAGAGGTAGCCGAGCTATTGCCTACGACCCATGTGAAAGGACTGAGTGACCGAGAGGGGGGGGGGTGAATCGGGAACTCGCACTATGTACCAAATTCACCAATTTCTAAAACCGACCGTTCAAAATAACTCCTACACAATTCTAGTGATGATCATACTAGCAAGATAATGAACCTATGAAAGGAATAACAACCTAAGCATACTAGTAGATCACACAAGGCAAAACAACTCCTATGCAAGCTAGTGGTAAAGACACGCGGAAGCAAACAACAAGCTAGCAAAGGAACCTACTCATGCAATGGTACAAGATAAGGAACTAGAGCACACAATCATGAGTAGCACAATACATACAAGGGTGAGTAATCAAGACAATGTAACTCCTACACATGCTAGTGATCAAGTGGGAGCTAAGTACAACTAGCAAGTAGAGAAGCCTATTCATGCAATTCTACAAGTAATCAACTAGAGCAAGGTAAGCATACAAGCATGAATAGCACGGTATGTAAAAGCAGAAAGTAATGCATCAAAGTAAGGAGTAGAGTAAGAGATGGCTCATAATTTTTTTCCCAAGGTCTCGGAAGGATGGCGCCTTCCCCTACTCCTCGTTGGACCACTCCCGTCGGAGTCCCGGTTCCTCCCGCTACCAATGTAGAGTTCTCGCCCACGAGCCCGCAATCACTCCCGGAGTGAAGACACGGTGCACGTCACCGCTGCCACCAAGGCACAAGCTCGTCTCTCTCGAGAACTTGCCGGACTCCCCGAGCCGACACGGGCGCTCACTATTGATGCCCCTTTCACCGGCGGGCTCAAATCGTGTACAAACGTGTGACGGCCTTTACAACTGATCACGATAGGCTCGATCACCGACACCTAACCGGTCTAGGTCTCACCATAGACCAAGAGTAACAACCTAAATCACACTCTCAAGGACACCCTAGCTTTAGATGTGCATCAATGCTCAAGTTACTCTCACTAGCACTCTTAAGATATGCAATATCTCCTCCTAGTGTTCTTCTCTTTGCCTCTTGGCTCTCACCAAATGCTCCAATTCCGCTGGCCAAGATTGGTCTCCAAGACCCCAGCAACGAAGTTATATAGGCTTCCAACCTCAAACTAGCCGTTGCTTCACGAAATTAGCTTCCTGGGCATACTGTCCGGACAGTCCGGTCACTGCAGTCTTCAGCTCCAACGGCTCTGCCCCTCTGCTGACTCCTACTGACCGGACCGTCCGGTCAGACTTTCTCTCTCCATTCCAGAGAGCTCCCAATTTGCGTCCTCTCTGTCTCGGTGCGTCTTCATATAGACCGGACCGTCAGGTCTGCTAACCGGACAGTCCGGTCACTATTGATCCTTGCGCAGACAAATTTCTTGCAAACTGCTCTCTGTCCACTTAGTGACCGTACAGTCTGGTCTCCACTGACCCCTCTGTCCGGTCACTTTGTTCAGAAGCTGAAACTCCTCATCCTCACTTGACTTCGTTTCTCTGCTTCTTCAAATAGCTCCTTGTCTTCTCCACTGTCACCTAGTGCCTGTGATTTCACCGAGCAACCTTGCACATCACCGACTAGACATGACCTAAGAGAAATGACCTAGACCCTCTTGATAGTCTGGTTTTTCCTATGGACTCAAAACCCTAACAACTAGACAAGTGTTCCCAACACTTGCTCCATAGCTTGTCCTTAGCTTTGATCCATCTCCATCAACCCTTGGACTCCATCAAGCTCACAAGCCTCCATGCTTGCGGTCATTATCATTCATCGCCAAGGCCACCGTCAACAATCATTATAGAGTAGAAAAGATTTCCTACACGAACAACACTCATGTAGATATTAGTCATATTTCATGTTTGTCATTCATCACCAAAACATTCATACCTTGGGGTGACCTCAATGGTCATGATCCTTACACCATGTAAATGAAGCCCAAAAACATGAACCCTAAGAGCAACTCCAAAATGATTAAATGGACCTCTATCTCTATTTTTAGTCACTTAGAGCAAAAAATGCTCCAACCAACCCTCTATATGGGATTCTATTTTTGGTAAGCCACCAAATTTTGGTCCAGAGCCCCCACATTTGCTCCCCCACTATCCTCTCCCCAAATGTGGGCCCCACTTATTTTTTTTCTCTTTCTCTCTCTTCCCTCTCCTCTGCGTCGAAGCGAACACCGATGCCCCAGCCCAACCGATACTGCCGGCCACTCGACGTCGCCGCCCAATGATGTCGCTGCCTACTGCCGGTAGATCCGGCTGCAGCACGGCCGGTTCTAGCCGTCTAGAGGAAGCGCCGCCAGATTCCGTGTTCCAGGCCGACGAGCAAGGCTGGAGCCAATCAGTGCCGCCCCTGGTTGGGGCGCTGTTGGCACTTCCCAAGTGCCCCTTTTATATGTGAATATTACCCCAATTAGAGCATAATTGATACTAATTTAGGCCATTTACCTATGATATTGCCTATATATTTGTATATGCGTTGTTTTGGAGCTTTATTGCAGAAACAGGTAAAATTAGTGATTAATGCGATGATGGAGAGGACAGGAGTCCAGAACCGATGAAAAGCACTGAAGAAGCCTAGTGCGCCGATCGGCGCAGCCCATGAGCCGATCGGCGCAAGGGTGTTTTGACCCACAGAAGTGATCGAGGCCCATTCCACATGTTTATGAAAGTTTATCTGCGCAAGACACTTGAAGATATTTGTCTAAGAAGAATTATGGAACTTTAAGAAGATTTATGGAACTCCAAGATCTTAACGTGCAGTACAAGACTTTATCTCGAAGGAAAAGACCCACATGGCAGCTGTGGAAGACAGAGGAACCGACTCGGGGAAGAAATCAGAGAAGACACGGCTTGCGCCGATCGACGCAGGATCATTCCAAGACCTTTGTTGTTTGTATTAGTAAAATTCTCTATTCCAGATCATATTGCTGCATCGTTGATCGACACTATGCAAGCGCCAATTGGTACATGAGCACCTAAGGGTGGAATCTAACTTTCTCTGGTTGTTTACATTCTTAGCACTTGTTAGTCCTTATGGATTCAATATTAAGCCTTGGAATACTCCTAGGGAAAAGCTATAGTTGACCCGTGCGCTTGCGGTTACAATTTGATACATTAGATCACGCCAATAGTTATCCTTTTTAGATCTTTTATGCAAGGATTTGGTGCTTGGATTTGGCATCTAAGGACTGTCAACATGCACAAAAGCAATGCTAACACTTTTAAACAACATGCCTACTCTGTATATGCTCCACAAGAACCCAATATATATGACCAAAACCAGTTACAATTCATCACCAAAATTCTAAACTAGATGCACCACCACAAGAACTTCAGCCATAACTCTCCAATACAACCTTTACGTCATTAGGAATCACATAGAGTCATGCTAATAATGCACATGATAGTATGCTATCACAGCTTGACTTCCAACTGTCCGTGTGGATGACTACTTAAGCTTACTGAATCGGGAGCAAATCTAAAAATGCCCCCATCAATCACAATGTTGGTCCATGGGGATCCAAGTACTATCCTTCATGCCCATTTTAGCAACAATGGGGTGTTGGATCTAGGTTTGGTCTTTGAGCACCATACATTGCATGTTTCCATTAATTTAGTCACTTAGCTCCTTACTCTTGAGTCAAAATACCATATGAAGTACAAACACATTTTGGTCATATCCCAATGTCCTCCTTTGTCTAAAATGAGGAAACTATACCTACTGATGTTCCATCTCACACATCTGATGACATTTTTCAACCTACTATGAGCTGTATTGCTGATGTTGAACCACACCACCATCATCATTTGTACTAATGTTGGCTTTGTTTTTCAACATTCAAATCGCCAAAAGCATATGGCGGTCACATGAGCTACCATATCAAACAAATGAAGAGGAAATAGATTTCTAGTTATGTTGGTCCCTTCGATTCAATCAATGGAAGGCTATGCCAAGGTGGTTATAAACATGAAAGAGACATAATTAATGTTACCATGCCATAATTGTCTTCTTGTAAGTATATGATCATTAATAATTATCGTGCTAGCCGTTGTTTCCCTTGCTTTCCTAAGAAACTAGTTGGATCGATAAAATAAAAAAAAATGCATGTTCGGATAATGCTGCCCTTCATGAATAGTTTTTAAATTAATGTAACAAAATATTCAATTTCAATAAAAGAAAAATGTCAATAAACACAACTGGTCCAGTTCGACTTTTCCTAAAAATAATATGCACAAAAAGCAAGAGAGTAACTTAGTGCTTTCTATAAAATTTATTCTAAGCAAATAAATGATTTGTTCTGCTTCAATAAATGATTTATTTGTTACATGAATATAATTTATGTGTTCCAACTTTCTATATATTTGGTTCCAGGAATAACATAATTTAGATGAATACAACTTATTTGTTCCATGTTTTCAAATAAACTGATCCGCGAATACAACCAATTTGATCCATCATCCATATTTTATTACACAAATACAAGTAATTTATTCTAGCACCTAAATAACTTGTTTCCTAAAATACAATTGATTTTTGGTTCTTCTTCCTCAAAATCTTGTTCTATAAAGACAACTGATTTGTTTCACAAAATACTAATTTGGTCCAACTTCCTGAATAATTTCACAGATATAAAATACTTTCTAAACCAAATCTGAAATGTGATCGGATGATATGGCGGGATAACTATAAGGTTTCAGAGGAAACTTTATGCAACATATAAAATTTAGGTGATCGCCTACATATAGGAATTTTTTGGCTTTGTGAGAGCCTCTTGGCCTTTTTTAGAGATAGAAAAATCCAGAGAGAGCATCCATACAAAACTAGGCTACTGTGGCATAAGATAAATGATCTTGTGCTATTACTCTTAGTCTATAGTAAGACCTAGACCGCTTCAGATTAGTGTTGAACATTCCATGGAGGTTGTGAGAGCCTGCACAAATCTATACATGGTTTGGAGCCCTTAGTTCAAAGGGGCAGCGTTAGTGAGCACCAATGCGCCCAATCGGATGGTGGATCATGTCCTTTGGGGAGAGCATTGCCATGGGGGGTGGGGGGAGGGGGGGCAATGGTGATGCATCCTTGATCTCACTTGGAGAGTGAAGCATGCTCATGGATTAGATATCACCATTGAGCAGTGGGAGGGATCATATTCTCTGATGGGGTGTTCCAACAAGTACTAAGAGAAGGCATCATTCTTTCAATACGTTAGGTTAAAAATCACGGCCTTCTGTTGAGCCTCTCTTTACCTTTCTCCAATCATGCGGAAGTTCTATATTAGGTTGAATCATGTCTTGCTATCTAGTTGATTGGTTTGGTGTGTTGCACCCTAAGATGATCACTAGTATGACTAGGGTCTTGGCTTATTAGTTTACATATGACTTGAACCACTAGCATTTTGGTTGAAACTTGAGGAATAAAAATAGACATAACGATTCACTAAGTGAGTAGCAAGACCTCATGGCGGAATCCAATGAACAGTGGAAGGTCATGTATCACTCCATGTACCTATCACATGATGTTCAAATCTCTGAGCACCCATGATCCAAGCAACACAGACCTTGTTCCGTGGGTTCTACTGTCGTGCTATCAAATCATAAGAATATTTTTTTTCTTGCTTTGATCCTTTCTGATTATGTGAAGGCACCACTGGACATACGAGGCAAGGGTCTCTTATGTAGTAAATCAGACAAGGGCCACAATTCTCAAAAGCCTTACATGAATCCAAAGAGTTTATTTCAAGAGTTATCAATATATTGTGGGAAACTTAAATAAAGCAATGTTTCCCCAACATGTATAGATAGAGGACTGCCTCCCAAAAAATGATGTGTGAAAGACTGTATAGAGTGTATCATCAGCGAGGGGAGGTGCTAGCCAAGATACCAAAGGGCAGAGACATAAATCTGATCTTTAGAAGATAATTGGACGAGATAGGAGCTCAAGAACGAAATATGTTAGGCAGGTAAATGAAATAAATAAGCTTGACTGAACATTAGCATATTATTAAGTGGATGCTTGAAAAACATGGCCAATTCACTACAGTCACGCTATACATATACATGTCCTTTCTAGGGGCCAGAAACTCGATATTGATGGAGATATGGCAAGAAGTGTATTTAAAAATAAAAGATTTTTATTTGGCTAGCTAAGGAATAAATTATGGAAAGGAAGAGAATACATAGATTCTATGTTCTTGAGGCCCCACTTAAGTGATGTTTTAGCCTATTTATTAATATTTCATCAGAATCCATATTAGAACACGTGGCAAGGAAATCACTAGGATGTTGTAACACTTAGAAACATCCTTGTTTAGCCTGCTATTAATGTTTGTCCATCTTTTTTTATTTCTTTCCTTTTTGTACATACTATTTATAATCATTGTTTTCTGAAATTTTAATTCACTTTCACTTTTCTTATTCATTCATTATTCAAATTTTTATGGAAGTTGTAACAAAATATATTTATTGAATAAATAATTCAACAATATGGCATAAATCTATTGTATTCATGGAACAAGTTATTTAACAACTAGGACAAATTCCTTGTATTTATCAAACAAGATATTATGGAAGAACAAAGAGATGGGTAGTATTTAGGGAACAAGTTATTTAGGAGCTATAACAAATCAGTTCTATTTGTTGAACAAATATTCAGGATGATGGAATAAATCAACTATATATGTGAAATAATTTAACAATTTGAAAAGATGAAACAAATAAGTTGTATTCATGTAAATAATTTTTTACATAGTTGGAACAAATAAATTTTATTTATGAAAAACTTTATATAGAAAGTTGGAACACATATATTATGTTCGAACACAAAAGATTTAGTAACATGGAACATACATCTTTTGTTTATTTGGAATAAATTTTGTATGAAGCAATAAGTTATTTTTGCTTTTTGTGCATCTATTCTTGTTAGGAAGTTGAATGAGATAAGTTGTGTTTTTGGGCATTATTTCTCTTTCAATAAAACTGGATATTTATTTATGTTGATTTATATTATTCATGAATGATAGAAGAAAATAGTTTTTAAGACATGCATTACAATCGAACCAACAAGTTTCTTAAGAAAACATGGGAAACAAAGGCTAGTACAATAACTATTGATGATGACATACTTCTAATAAGACCATTATTCCATGCTAACATTAACATAATCTCTTTCATGTAAAATAACCAACATGGCACGACCTTTCGTTGATTCAATCAAAGGGATAGCTAAAATTGGGAATTTAATTCTTCTTCGTTTGTTTGCTATGGTAGCTCATGTGACCTCCATATGCTTGTGGTGATTTGAATGTTGACGAACAAAACCTGCATTTGTACAAATGATGGTGGTGTTGTTCAACTTTAGCAGTAGAGGTGATAGTAGGTTGGACAATATTATTAGGTGTGCCAGTTGGAACACCAATAGGTACAAATTGTTCCTCTTGGACATAAGAGGACATCGGCATCTGACCCAAATGTGTTTGTTCTCCATATGGTTTTTTTCCATAAGTAACAATATTGGATGGTGACCCAACAAATTCCTTCTCCTGCATTTAATTGGATGTGAGAGTGTTGTGTTTTAGGTTAAAAAACAGAAAGGAGCCAAGTGACAAAACAAACCTTGGGAACATGCAATGTAGTGTGCTCAAAGACCGGACCTGGATCTAGCACCCCATTAATGGTAAAATGAGCATGAAGAATGGAAGTTGGATCCCCTTGAAGCAATGATGTAATTGATGGGGGCTCCATGTTTAAGATTTTCTCCCGCTTGGGTAAGTTTAAGTAGTCACCCACAGGGGTGGCTAGAAAGTCACGCTGTGATAGCACACTATCTGCATTATTAGCAGGACTTTTTGTGATTTCTGATGATCTAAAGGTGGTGGTTGGTAGTGTAGGAGTAAGATCTGGCTGAAGTTGTAGCATTGGTAAATTTGGTGATGAATTGTAACTACTTTGGGTAAAAATATTGGGTTCTTGTGGAGTATATACATGAGGCATGCTGTTGGAAAGTGTTGGCCCTGCTGTTGTGCCCAATAGTGCTTCGTGCAAAGGAGAAATGCACGAGTCGTTTATGCCATACTGACCATCCTTAGTGGGGGGCCTTTGAGGAGGATCCATCACTAATGGTTGGAAAAGGTTAGATTAGGTGCCTTAGGATGATCCTATTGTTGAAGTAACGAGGGCTATATATAGGGAGTGAAGTACATCCATGTACATTTTTTTCATTAATGATTTCCATTTCAAGGATATTGTCCCATTAATTTTTTGTAGCGGTAGACGCAATTTATGAGTTGTATAATGAATAAAACAATCTTATAAGAATTCTACACAGCTAATACATAAATCACTCATTTTAATGCAGTATCCAATATAGTATCCATCCTAGTTTGAACAATATCAAAATATGAAAGGACAACACCATGCTTTCTTTCTAGAATTACAAGTATTCCTATGAATTTTTTTGAGCAATATTCTAATATGAATGAACCACATATTGTTTTCTCGGTTTAAATTGCTAATTAACATTCAAATATTGTCTAAGAAAAGTTTAACATTAAAATGAATTCTTCACCAAATATTATATAATAGAAATGGGTGATTTTTGTTTTTTTTTCTTATAGCACTCATGATCATCCCTTTTTGCTTGTTCTAATCTTTCGATTCAACTACATTAATCAAGAAAAAAAAAAGAACCACTTATTATTCAAGAACTTGTTTTTGTCATGAATATCTCTTCCTTAATATCATATCTCTAAGATTTTGTTCTGCTGATTATTTTTTTTAACTGCACATTCCTTTCATGCATATCCCTTCATTAACACCATACTTGTAAGATTCGTTCTGTTGCATGATCATTAGTTATTATTCTACTACATATCTTTGTCATGCACATCCCTTCATTAATATCAGACTTGTAAGATATTGTTCTACTGTATGATCATTAGTTACGTGCACGATTGGATACATTATGAATTTGTGTACTGCACTTTGATTCATACCAATTAATGACCATAGATAATATTTCATCCTACAATGACCACATTTTTATTGTTAGGAATTGCTTGGCAACATTAAAATGTTAATTTTTGAAAAAAAAACGTTACAATAAATTTCTTAACCAAAATAGTGCTGTTTTTCTAATTAATATGATTTTCATTACTATTTCATTTGAAAATTTTACTTAATTATCAAAGATCAATATTGAAGAACACACCTTCATCCAATAATAGCATCCTGAGTGTAGCATATAGAAAATTGTCTTTCCTTTTTTGATGCTTTGATCGTTCCAATAAAATCTAGTTGATCATCTCCCTCTTCATCCACCTTCATCCCTTTTCCATTTTTGCGCCTATGAAATCATAAGAACAGGAAACAAATGAAATGTGTCATATTGACTTAGTATTAAAAAGAAAGTTTGATTTGATACAAAGAAAGAACATATAAAGTTTGGGATCAAACCTAATAGGGAACAAAACATAATTGAAAATAATTTAATATAAAAAATCTCCAAAATGTAGACTATGTTAATGTTAAATAATAGCTTCAAATGAAATAGTGTTCCCAATAAAAAGGTTCAATATATGACATTTGGATCTATTTTGTAATCGAATTACCTCCTACCAACTACGATGACACTGAGAAAGGTGGCTTGACCATGGTGGTTTGAGGCTTCCTTTCAAGAAGCGCGATTTCAGCTCACTGCTTCCTTAAACATGGTATAGAGATGTAGAGGTTGGATCTCCATGAGGACACAAAAGATCCACTATCTTGGACATGATAGAGGAGCCTTAGGAAGAAGGATGAGTATTGGCGATTTTGATTGGGTTGTTCAGGAGCGATGCGGCGATTTTGATTGGGTTGTTGAGGAACGATGCCGCTAGACAGAAGGTGAACTATCTTGGACATGATAAAGGAGCCTTAGGAAGAAAGAGAAGTATTGGCATGGCGATGTGAATGGGTTGGATGGGGAATGACGCTGCTAGGCAGAGATAATAAAGGCGTCGTTCAGATGTTAACTAAGTGGAGGAAAAAATAAAATACAATGGGCCCAACACCTGGTTGGGGCCCAACGCATGCCTTACACGTGAATGGAGATATGAAAGGGCATAGAGGAACAACACCATGATACGAGAAGATCGGGAGTTGATCGCTCCATCTAGGGGCAAAGCTTGGGCTGATTTTCTAGGGGGGGAGGGGGGGACTACTGAATGTCTTGGAAGGGGGCTGGCTAATGGGCCAAATCCTAGGCCAGAGGAAAATACATGGTGAAATCGTGTTTTTTTCTTAGGTCGGGGGGGGGGGGGCATGGCCCAACTGGCCCCAATAAAGCTTCGCCTCTAGCTTCATCTCTACATGGTTTGTGGCTACAAGAGTTAGGGAATATGTTTCTACGGTGCGTTGAACAAGCATATGGGCATGATGTCATGTTAGTTCTGCCTGGGTCTACAATAAGGGCGGAGGGGAAGGGGGGATGGCCTCCCTTATCACAAAGTTACTTTTTATGACCCGTTCCATGGTTGAATCCTGGCTCCACCCTAACAGTGAAGGTCATTTTTGTATTCCCACCGAGTTTGGTTTTGAAGAAAATCTTGCTGCACTTGAGCTTGGCTACTTTATTGTTGCCAATCAACCAAACAAGCAAAGATTGAACATAGGTGGTGGCCCAGCCTAACAATCATGCCCTACGATTCATTAAAAACCCATATATATCCGCGTTTATTCCAGCCACCTCCCTGTTTTACCTCAGAGTCATGCCAAGCTGTCGAGGTCAGTAGTGGAAGTGGAGGCGGCCTCAATGCCACACCATCAAACAACGTAGTAGAGGAGACTGATCATTAATGTGTGGGAGATGTTTTGTTTCACTCACCTGCGGGATTTGCTTGTTTGGATGTGGTACAAATCCAAGTATTTGAAAACTACACTTTTCATTGTTGCACCCACAAGATACCAAATTCTTACAATATTGCAAATATATTGCAGTTTTGACCAAAGTGGTGATGTGTATTGTTGTCCTATTTCTTGTGTATTTTGTTGAGAAAGATAACATTACACGTTTTTTATGAACCATACATCATCAGCTTGTAGCATACCCTTTTTTCCCTTCTATACTACTGTTCTTGTGTACTCTTTCAAATGTGCATGTACCCCTAACAAAACTAAAACTGCACACTTATTAAATAAAAGGATAGAAATCAAAATATTGTTCAGTAGTTTCTTTAAACTACTGGTCAGTACTAGATTTGATAATCAAAGAGGCAAGCAACCTAACAGCCATGTGCATTCTTAAAGTTCTCAATTTTCCATCATGCTAATATAATGTGAAAATGGCTCATCTACTATTCTATAACCGGCACAACAAAACTACAACGCCATCATGGTAACTGAGAGGTCTCCATATTTACTATTTTTTTTTTTGCTTCCTCGGGGGAAGTAGTAATGCATGAGCACCTAGCTGAATCTAACTCCGGCATTGTTCTTCCTTTGTCTGACCAAAGCTCACTACACATATTGTTGATCGGTATCTTAAACAACTACTGCAAACAAGAACTGCTCCAGACCCTATTGCCTGCTCGACGCCTCTCTCTCTCTCTCTCTCTCTCTCTCTCATATGATGGATACCTGACACTAATAAGTGTAATTAGCATTTGGTTTTGGTAAGAAGGCGTGATTTTTGGAATTCTGACCATTTACCATCGTGTTACAGTGCAAGCCAATGTCTTTCTTGATGAATTGT
The DNA here is from genome assembly GCA_030378355.1 of Eleusine indica. Classification (NCBI taxonomy): domain Eukaryota; kingdom Viridiplantae; phylum Streptophyta; class Magnoliopsida; order Poales; family Poaceae; genus Eleusine; species Eleusine indica. Next base: position 60,924,932 of record CM059494.1, read on the forward strand.
CTCAGCATTCAAGCCATCATATGATTATCATTAGTTTTTGTTTCAGATAATATTCTAATATTTTGTTTTGAAGATTGATTACCGGATGATAAAAAAATGTCTAAGCTGTTGTGCTCATTATGGAGCTTTAATTTTTAATCTTTGTTTTTCTGCCCCTGTTTTATTTAATTGGCATATACTTCATTACTGTCTTATTTCTTTGTATCAATATCAAATTTTAACTTATATAGAATTATATACCATCTTCAATATTTCATCTATTTAATATTCAGCTCAAAGATCTCTCAAATATGACAGCAACACGTCCGGGTTTCATCTAGTATAGTAAAACATTTAAAACCACACATTTAACTTCTGCAATTGAAAATGTTGGAGTTGTGGACTACACACAAAAAAAAAATAGAACAAAAATTCAATGAAACATTACTAATCTACTAAATCTCTATCGAGTAATCATATATAATGTTGCGCTAAAAAAAGTGAGCAACTATATGTCAAATAAATTTCATGTACCAAAGGTCTGCCATAGCGCAAGGTCATCCTAGAAATTTGAAAAGGATATATGTATGTCTGTGGACAATTAAGAATAAAGCGTTTGAGTATTAATAATGTCTCTCAATCTTGAGTTGCTTTCGGTTGCAACCGCAAAGCCATATGGAACTAATCATGTGCCCTGCAAAATAGGGAATAAGCTATTATTGTCTAAAGATAAAAATAGTGATGAAAATATAAGTATTTATATGAAAAATTGTTAAGATGTGGCAAATTAGTAAGAGATGAGTAGTCAAAAAAAATATATGAATGTCAATATATCATAATTCACAATGGTTTCCATTTGACGATTTCTCTATGATGAAGCGGAATCCAAAGTTTATTTCTTATCATATTACAAAGTTCAGTTTCTTTTCTTTTCCATTTATTTTCTCATATAAAATATGAACAAAATGCTATAGGATTAATAACTCTCCAGTCTAATATATAGAGAGAGCGGGAGTTATTGACTCGTGACAAGGAAATATGGAGAGGGTTGAGCCATCTTTCGAACTTAGAGAAAAAGCTAACAAAGATGTGTATTGTTCACTGCAGCCCGTGAAGGACAACGGGGAAGAGACATGTGTCAACTCTTTAGGCCATATGAAAAAATGTTCATCTACTTACATAAATTAGCAAAATCCGCTCAATGTTTCTTTAAGAAATGGTTTTCCAAGGCCCTATGCAATTAACCCACCAATGATTACAGTATGCGTCGCCTACCTCTAGAAAAAACCATCCCTACATAGAAGCATATTTCCCAATACGGCTTCAAAAATATTTAATGAACTAGATTCACCTTTAAAATTATAATTAAATCCTATTATAAATTGTACATTAAACTAATGTAATATATTCATATGTAGGACAAAATTCGATAGAGTGATGACTTCTACATATAAAACATACACAATACCAATTTCACTCTAATGCCAAGAAGGAATTCTACAGTTCCTAACTTAGGTCCTGTTTGAATCCATTTCAGATTCTTAAAATATAATTTTATTTTAAGATTTTAAAATCTAGATTCTAAATAAAATATGGGTGGTGGCGTTTGGATACCGATTAGATTCTAAAAATCCAAATGGTAGTGCATGTTTTGGCATATAAAATCTGGCTCTAGCTACGTATAACCAGATTATGAGGTTCTTAAAATCTGGACATCAAGATTTTAAAATCTGAAAAAAAAAATTATCTTGTTTGGAGGCCTCGCGAATTTTAAAATCTGAATTTTAAAATTTCAGTGGATCCAAACATGCCTTTAATTAGTAGAATTTTAGATACGAAACTATGTGACACTTTCTGCAATTACAGTCATACACATTTATTGCCTGATACTCTTTCAAAACATTTTTCTAGACATGTCATTTTGCATCGTTGAATGACCTTTCTCAATAATTGCTTTAATGTACACATGTTATCCTGTCCTATTCAGAGGCATGAATGTCCTTTTATATGTATATTGGTTTGTATTAGAATGACATATATGATTATGGAATGAAAGGAATATTCAGTGTCATTTATATGACAATGAAAATATCATGGTGTTTTTATCAGACAAATTGAAATGACTATTATATTTTTTCAATAGACCTATCAAATACCTTGTGTGATTTTCATGTTTTACCTTACTCGTCATCTTTATTATTAGTTCAGGTTAGTCATTGCTTTGTTGGCACATAGACTTCTCGGAACCTAGGTATACCGGGTAGTTAAGGTGTGGATCTTGTAAAATTTTATCTGTAACATCCTTTTATATTTATTATTCATTTTTTTAGTACATACCATGGCGCTAGGGCCACACTAGACAGACATACCCTCTAGTCGTGCTAAAGTTTATAATGGATCATCTCCTATTTTCAGGCCCAGCCCAGCACAAGTAAGTACTAGCAGCCCATATCATGGTCCTGATCTTTTGATCCTTCCTGTTGCAGTATAACGAGTCAATGACTGGTTCAGCACTTCGGCTATGAATCAACCGATGAACATCTTCTTCCTTTTTTATGTAACGAACACATTGGATTATTAGCCATGCTCTGAGGGGTATGCATAAATTGGCATGCAAGCATATGCATCCAAAACCAGGAGAAATTATAATTTCTTGAAGATCAGACACTGGTTCGTTGGCATGTGTGGACTAGGCCAGAACTGTTACTGGGCCTTTTCATATCATCAATACCAGCCCAACAAGATCTGCCCATCTCCCAGTCTCAGTACGATTTGCTTTTGCCCTCCAGGACTAGGAGCACTACCATTTCTTGTCTAGTATCGTAAATTCGTAATAACCGTCACCGGCAGTACTGCAGCGAAGCAAGCATCTGGCGCGGTGCCGATCCGCTGTGCTGCGTGGATAGCTCACGTCAGGAATCACGCACGATTGTTAGACTGATTATACTCGTCATACTCTAAATCGTCGTCGAATCAAGGTCCACGTCGCCGCCCTCTTCTCCAGATCTGGTTCCCTCCACGCCGTTGTCTTCTCGCGTGGATCAAAAAGACGGTGAGGCGTCGGCCGGCCAACTAGCTTGGGTGCGGCGGCGTCGGCCCCTCCCCCGACCTCCTCCTCGCTCGGCTCCGCGAGGAGCCGCGCTGACCATCCTCCATCGGTGCACGGGTCCCATGCCACGTCGACGGTAGTACTCCTCCACTACCTCGCTTGATTTGGCAGAACCGCAACCAACTCGAACCGTAGCGTTCAGTTTAGCATATTCCGATGCAGCGATTTTTACACCATCGTATACTGCAGTTCCCTTTACCGTCGCCCAGTGCGACCAGCCTTATACGTAAAAACAATGGAAACACGGCATTAATCTTGCAAGTTGCAAGCGTACGCGCGCCGGCTGATGGGTCGACCACCGTACGCCGAGCGAGCGAGCCGGGCAACAACAACCCACGTTGCAGCGGCCGTCGTGCGCTAAGTTCGTCGTACGCACGGGCAGCGCCCACGCGCGCTTGCCGGCCGGCGCGCGCCCGACCGACACCCCAAACGCCGCGCTCGCTTCAGCCTAAACCCCCGGCAACCCGAGCTTTATGGCCTTTTCAGCTAGTGCTCCGCCGTCGTGGACTGCCATGCCCCTCTCTCAAAAGGCACGCGCGCGACATGGTAGGCGCCGCGCGCTTTTTTTAGGCTGAAGCTGAAAAGCGAGCGTGTGACCTGAGAGTTTGAATTGAAAGTTGAAACGAGGCATGAAACAATTCAAGTTTTACTTGCTACTAGCACGGTTTCTGTGGAAAAGAGCATGGAACTCGAGAGTAATCATATGCTAGCGGAATAGGACGACATTATGATGAGCAGGTGTGAGAGTTTGTCAAACTTGTACAGTCAGGGTTTTGACTTTTGGCACAGGAGCAGGCGCGCATGAGACCATGCCGGCGAGCGGTGAGTATTCATGCGTTGCACTACTTGCTGCAATTTTTATAGGCTTGGCTCTATTTATATTCACAATAATTTTTAAAAAATCTTAAAAGCTTATTTATGAGTGGTGGAGGTGGAAGGAGTCTAATTTATAAGATTGGTTGTTCTAGCGTCTCTTGCAAGTGTATGGATGGAAGAAAGAAGAAACACACACGCGCGCGCTCGCTCGCCTCGCCTACGTACTCTCTCAAACCATGTCTTTCATATTGACTATCGTGACTTATCTAATTCATCACTTTTCCTCACCTGGATGGTAGTCAGAACTTTAGGTGTTAAATTTTAGCATCTCATAGAAACTAACACCCCCTTGGTGTGATGGTGGTCTAAAGTCATTATTAAGAACACAAGTTGAGCTTTTTGTTTTTTTTAGAATAGGCCATGCTGCACTCCAGTATGTACGACCGGCCAATTACGAATTGCAAGTACGCGTGCCCATTCCTTACCCGATACTATTGTGCTGCATACCTGCTCGTGTTAATGGAAGAGCATGATCGCCCAATTGAAACGATGCATCTCATCGGCGCTGTCTGGCCCCTGAAATTCCTGGGCCTAGATGGAGCCGATCCTATTTCTTTCGGATGGTTGGCTACATGACATTGGTTCCAGAAACTTTGTACTAGTGCTCAAGAATTAGTTATTCCTATCCTTGTTTTGGGGTCTGTCTTGTGGTTCCGTTTTATTTCAGTTTTGCTTCGCAAGCAAGGATCAGCTCAACTACCAGCACGTTCCATGGACAAAACCGTGCCTCAACTAACAGCCTCACTCCTCGTCACGGACCACGCCTTCTCGTGTTACATACGCGGCACACGGCGCCACGGCGGCAGTTGCAACAAGGCTTGCAGTTGCAGATGCAGGGTTATTGCACCACTGTAGCAGACTACGATGGGCGCCTTCAACATCTGACGTCTCATACTCTCATGGCGATGAAGAGAGAGGAGCTCTCATCAAAAACGAAAAAAAGGTAAACTAAGATCAGAATCAGATGATCTCCACTGAGAGTTGTGCATGAAACTCATAAACTAAGCGACAATTTGACCCGTCAACAAGATTTTTGAGTCCATAATTTACGGCCAGTATGAATTCTTACGCCAACATGGCAAGGTCGTGGAAGCCTTGGGTTTCTCAGACGTCACCCATTTTCTTTAAAAGAAAATCTGAATGGAAGGAGTACGTCGCATGTTTTAAATATATTTCACTTGCAGTAGAAACTAGAAACTAAAAAACAATGGAACAGATACGGAGAACAGATTATTAGCTGCATGACGTGGGCACGTGAAATGGAATCGGATCAAAAGCAAAGTACAGAGATTCTTTTCGTGCCGGCTGATCCCATTTCCGTTTCAAGAGACTCAATCAGCGTAAGAGTATCTCCAATAGTCTCCAATACACCTCTCACTCTCAAAAAACAGTCATATTTAGGAGATAAAACTGCTCCAACAATCTTCCAATATGATTCCTAATAGTTGGGAGGCTCTCAAAAAACATTGATCATCTACCTTCTAATAAAATGGGAGTCTCTCTCCTCCTCCCAATAACTAAGAAATGTGTATGACAGGTGGGTTGTCTGAAAATCAATTGATGATGGGAAGAAGAGAGAAAGGTGTATGACAGATGGGTTGTGTAATTTATTGGAAGTTTTTTTTTTTGAGACAGCTAGAACAAGCCTTCCAATAATATGAAAAATGTTACTAAAAGGCTCCTAACACCACTATATTAGGAAACATTTTATCAGAGAGCGTTGAAGATGCTCTAAGCAAGAGCCCCTCAAGCCACGGTTAATCAGTGGCAACCACCGCCGGCAGACACATACAAGATCAATTCCAGCGATGGTGGTAACTTTTCTGGAGGGCGGGTGTGGCAACCAGTAGAGATTGTCCAATGTCCAGTGCACTGCAGGGTAAGACGATAGCAGCGTTGCATAGCCTGTAGCGAGCTAGGAATGTCAATGACCGGGGTGACGGATGCTTGTTCCGACAGATAAGAGAACCGATCAATAGAGCTTTTGATTCATGTGTGGTTTGGTATTGTCCGAAAGCTTGTAACAAAGTGATTCATGAGCCAACTTCTTGCATTTGTATCCGAACTCATATCATCTTCGGTGACATGCTTGGAGTCGGTGTTTAAATGAAATCATAGTTGTTTGGTGTAAAAAAAAAACCTAGTAGTATATGCTCTGATCTTGCCCATTAACAAAATGGAAGATAGATTAAATCTGAACTGATTCAATTGTTGTCACATGCGGCGCTATGCCGACATAATAAGATTTTCATAATCAAATCAACTATTGTCCTCAGTAAAACAACAACAAAAATACTAACAATGTTTTAATCCATTTAGATAGCGCGATCCCAATCTTAAAATTATGTTGCGTTAGCGTCACCAACATCCTCGTGATTGCGGAAGAGCGCAACTTGAATAAATAGCCGTGGTGGTGCTCGTAAACGCGAGAGAGGGGGGAATTGAGATCCTCTAATGTCAAGGCAGGGGTTCGCATATGAAGCCACCAGCCACTAAACCCACATGCAGTGACCACTATAATCTAACTTCACGTCAGACGATTCCTCTTCGGGGAGGAAGGGAATAGCAAAGGCATACTTCTCGCTCGACGTGTGGTCATGTTATTTCAGTACAATAGTTGAGCATTTTAAATGCGACGTCAATCGAAAGCAATGAAAAATATCCAATCCCTAGCTAGAGATAAAGAGTTGATATGTGCAAAAGAAAACCCATTGATGAAATCTGAAAAAAAGAGTCTGTTATAAAGTTTCAGCCTTTAACATACCGGACGATTTGGATATCAAGTATTTTGAGTTTGTTTGGTCATACTATGGTTTTTAAAAATATTATATTGGAAACTTTGAGGTGTTTGGATATATAACATATATTAGTTAAAGAATATTATGCTTAATACCTTCGGGATTTTCAGTATTAAAATTTTCAATTTTGACCCTTTATTTTCTAGGAACCGAGCTCGGTCATGGCAGCTGCTAATTGAGAAAAAGAAAACTATTAGGACACGGACACTTGGAGGTCCACACCGTGGTCATTGCAGGTCACAACGTACCGCCACACCTTGAGCTCGGCCAATGCATCAATCCATCAACGGAGAACCGTGTGGCCGTCCAGCCGCTATAAGCGATAAGATAACCACCGGCGTGCTTCCCAATCCAACACTCGCTCAACTGCTCGTCGTCGACTCGTCGCCCGCGCGGCCACGTCGCTTGCCCGACGGCACGCGCCCTTCGCCCGCGCTCGCTTCGGCGGGCGCACTTCGACTTGGCCTCCCCGGGCACCGGATGGCGGTCTCCTAGTCCTCTCCCGGGTCCGTGCTTTTCGGCTAGTGCTGCTGCCCGCGCCAGACCTGCAAGTTTCCAGCAACGAGATGCCCGACACGCGACTAGAGCTGCTTTTTGCAGGCCGAAAAGCGTCTGAGTTGAGAGCTTGATCGAGCTTGAACAAGCTTTTTCCAGGAACCAGGATTTCTTTATGTCCAAATGCATTACTCGACCAGTGAGAGAATTGTTTTGATAACGGAGTAGCAGATGGGTGCTACCTTCGTTCAAAAACATAAGAATTTGTTGATTTTTTAAAAACATTTGACCACTTGTTTTATTTAAAATATTTATAAAAATATTAAAAAATAAGTTTTACTTAAAGTATCTCTAATAACAAAAATAAATATTATTTTTATAATAATCTAAATAAAACATGAGGTCAAAGATGTTATACAAAAATTAATAAAATCTTATATTTCTAGACGGAGGAAATACGAGAGTTTGTCCGGACAGTGAATTAGACTTTCGGTGACGAGGAATGAGAGCACACAGAGGTAAGCAATGAGAGGTCTGTAGTGTACACTGTACAGGCGCTCGTTCGCCTACGGACTGTACATGTAGGGTGTAGCTAGTAGTAGAAGTATATAGACAACAGCACAAACATGTACTACATGTAGGGTGTAGCTAGTAGTAGACAACAGCACGAACATGTCTGGTGGACAGTGAACACCAATCGAGTGCCACTGATTGATTGGCAGCGCTTCAACTCCATCTCTGGACTGAAGAAGACGTTTGCGTGACTGGCGGAAAGGCCGTGGGCCGTGGCTCTGGCCACATGCCCCTTGCTTCGGATAGATATTGATCTCAGCTACATGATATTTCGTATCCTCGCTCAATGCAGTCATGTATGCAATGCAAGAGGCTGTGAAATTCACGATATGTTTTGTTTCCACTTGATATGTCATATAATCGATTTTATTGATGCTAGACTATATAAGCTGGATTATCAAAAGTTGAAGGGAATAAGGTGTGAGTACCCTACATTATTATTAGACACGCGGATTATTGGTTTTGAACAGCTAAAGATTGCAGTGCCCTCGATTGTTTCGAGTGTTTTCTTCATCCTTTTTGTGCCATGTTTTACATTCGATAGGACTTGAAGTTTTAAACATTTTTATTTGTAATATACGATATGCATAAAATAATTAGCAAAGGATAAATCATTTGTACAATCTAAAAACAAATAGCTAGTCATCAATCGAATAAAAGACTATTAGAAATTGAGTGTTCCCAATAATGTCAATTTAGCTATGTTCCGGCGATTGACCAGGTAACAAGCACGCATGAATCGGTCGAACAAAAGACTAGTACTGCTACTCCGTATCCTGTTATCCATGTGAAGCATACTGCTGTTCATTTCAGAATTGGGTTCAGAAACATTTTTCTTTTGTCAAGGTACACATTCAAAAACATGTGCCCATGGTGCCCAACTACACCACCACCCCTGAGTAATGTACCTGTCTACCTGACCTTCTCGTGGAAACACATGCATAACACAGTTGCGACGGCTTGCAGTTGCAGGGCCACTGCACTGCAGCACTGGAGACATGATGGGCACCTTCAAAACAACTGGACGTTCACGGCACCAGAACTGGATCACGAGACAGGATTCATTGAAAAATTAAATAAAAAAAAATTGGCGGCATCTGATGAGGCGAGCTCTGTTGGAAGTACTTCGAGCTCGTAACGGTTTGACCGTCCAACATCGAGAAAAAATCTCTTTTGATATTATGCATGGCCGGTCCAAGCTCTGAAGTCAACGTGGCATGGAAGCTTTTGGAGTTTGGACTTCTCAACAGAGGCTGCAGGACGTCACCAGTTCCCGTTACAGACGTACGTCACCCACTAAAATATTTTCACCTCGAGTAGAAGCTCGATAATAACACAACAGAAGTTTCTCTCGGTTGACTGTGCAGGCGGAGCGGCAAGGAATACGCATAATTTAAGTGCACTCGTACGCAGTCTGATTACAGAAACCAGATCGGATTAGCTGTATGACGTGGGCACGTGAAATGGAATCCCCCCGGTCGAACACAAAGTACAGAGATTCGTTTCGTGCCGGCTAATCCCATCCCCACTCGAAAAGGAGTAGGCTTAAAACAACCTACTGAGCACACACTTTCACTTTCCACTGACCCTGCAGCAACAAGGTACTACACTAGTTTTGTGCGGCAGATTAATGATTCGAACCGGTTCGAATCGGTTGGTGTCACATGCCGGCACTAAGATTACGATCGAATTAATTAATCCTCCGTGCCGGCACTAAATAAAACAAAAACAGTTCCTGCTTTTAATTTGTGGAGGTCCATTTTTTTTTGGAAAAAAGAAGGGGGTTGCTACAGCGACATTCTGGAGGGCGCCGGTTCATTAAGCGTAAAATAATCGTGGCAGGCAGGTGCCACGCATCTCTCGCTAGCTCCAGAGGCTGCGCCAATGAGGCCGGTCACGATCATTTGCCATTTCGACTAGGAACAGGGGATCAGCGCGCCGTGAACGCAATGCCGAACAAACAGAGCAGCGTCTGAGACTAGGAAAAGGGAAGAACACACATCGCATGTGCCCACGCTCCGGTCTCCCTTCCTCCCCGGGCTTCGTGATGATGCGTAGGACCGGAAACACCGAGCCGGCGAACGCGCACGGCCATAGAGAAAAAAAAAAAACATCTTTCTACGCAGAGTGACGCCTCGCGAAAAGCGACGTGGAATTATCCAATCAACCACCGTGCGCGTCATCATACGACCCCGTGCCAAGCCAGCAACTCCCCGGTTTCAAAAGAAGAAGAAAAAAAAAAAAGCCAACGACTCCAAAAAAGCCGAGAACGTGGAGGGCTCCGTTGCCGTCCCGCTCGCTTCAAACCAACCCGAAAAATTTACCACCATGACACCGTACCGTCGCGCCGCTCTCCCCGCACCTACGCGACGCGCGGTCCGGCCGGCAGGCGGCAGAGGTCCCGATTCCGATTGGCCTGGCTCGCTCGCCCGCACGCACAACACCAGACGCCCCGCCCCGAAAACTACCAAAATAACGCAGGCCCCCCTTCCCTCCGCGGTGCCGGTTCCGCTCACTTCTTCCCCAGTTCGGATCCCCTTTCCATTTCTCCCCCTTCTCCGCCCACCTCGCCGGCGACCCACCACCCCTTTCCACACACGCTGGTCTAGTGGCGCCCCTCCGCACCGAATGGGGTACCTCTCCTGCCGGGCGGACTCGTCCGTGGCGACGTGCCGCTCCATCACGGCCATCTCGCCGCTCCCCATCTCGCGCCGCTCGGGCTCCGGGTCCGGCTCCGGCTCCTCCCGGTCGTCCAGGCGGAGGCCGCCGGCGCTGCCGCCCCCCATCGAGCGGTTCGCGTACGCGGAGCTGGAGGCGGCGACCTCCCACTTCGCGGAGTCGGCGCTGCTGGGCCGGGGCAGCCACGGGGCCGTGTACAAGGCGGTGCTCCCCTCGGGCCGCGCCGTCGCCGTCAAGCGCCCCTCCCCGCGCCGCGCCGAGGTGGACAACGAGATCCGCATCCTCTCCTCCCTGCGCGGCCCGCGCCTCGTCAACCTCCTCGGCTTCTCCGACCCCGGGCCCGCCTCCCCCGCCGGCTCCTCCTCCTCCGCTGCCCGCCTCCTCGTCGTCGAGTACATGCCCAACGGCACGCTCTACGACCTGCTCCACTCCAGCCCGCGCCCCCCCGGGTGGCCGCGCCGCCTCCGCCTCGCGCTGCAGACGGCGCGGGCCCTCCGCGCGCTCCACGACGCCGACCCGCCCGTCATCCACCGCGACGTCAAGTCCGCCAACGTCCTCCTCGACGCCAACCTCGACGCGCGACTCGGCGACTTCGGCCTCGCGCTGCGCGTGCCCGGCAAGCGACTACCCGGGGACGCCGCCCCGGCCACGCCCGCGCCCGCGGGCACGCTCGGCTACCTCGACCCGGCCTACGTCACGCCCGAGAGCCTCAGCACCAAGACCGACGTCTTCAGCTTCGGCATCCTGCTGCTCGAGATCATGAGCGGCCGCAAGGCCATCGACGTGCAACACTCGCCGCCCTCCGTCGTCGAGTGGGCGGTTCCCCTCCTGCGGAAGGGGAAGGTGGCCACGCTCTTCGACCCGCGGGTGCCGCCGCCGCGCGACCCGGCCACGCGCAAGGACCTGGCCGCGCTGGCGGCCAGCTGCGTGCGCTCCTGCAGGGAGCGCCGCCCGTCCATGGCCGACATCGTCGACCGCCTCGTGGTCCTCAGCAAGGCCGTGTCTGCCAAGGTATGGAACGGACTTGCAGATGGGCTCGCGGTGGTCGGCAATCCTTGCGCGGTCGTCGATGTCCAGAAGACCATCTCCAAGCGAGCTGCCGCCAGCAGTAGAGCTGAATCGGAGCGGGAGTCGACTTCAGTGATTGCATTTGACGATGACGATGATGATAAGGAAGAAGAGGAAGAAGAGGCGGTTGAACAGGCCCTTGAGGATCAGGTTCCACTGGTAGGTGCCAAGAAGCCACCCCGGCCATTGAAGAACGGAATAGTGCTATCTGAGGCAGGGGCTCGGGAGAGGAGAAACCTCTTAGAGCTCATGGCTCGGATTGATGGTGTTGCCGGCCAAAGATTCGGCATTAGTAGAGCGAGAACGGTGCGTGCTACTAGTGAGCTGATTGAAAAGGATGCAGTGTTGCTCTTGAGGAGGAACCAAACGGTGAAAGTTGTTGGATCAGAGGTGCTGCCAAAATCTGAAAGGCTTTCTCGTTTTGAAGTGAAGATCAAACACAAGGCGGGGAAAGAGCAAGAGAAAGTTCAGGAGAATCAGGGGGAACTCCAAGAAAAAGCAGACAAAATCCAAGAGAATGCAAGTCAGATCCGAGAAAAATCCACCGAAACACTAGGCAAAGCAGATCAATTGCCAGAAGAGGCAGAGCAAAACCTAGGCAAAGACAAGAGAATTCAAGAGAAGGCAGAGCAAAATCTTGAAAAATCTGATAATGTTGAAGAGAATGAAGCGAAAATCCAAGGTACAGCAGAGAAGATCCAAGACAATACAGGGGAAATCCAAGATAATAAAGTAGATAAAATCCATTTCAAGAGTGGAGAGAGTTAGATTTACATGATTGTGCTTGAGGCCGACTAAATCTATTACTGCCTGTCAATTGATCTCAAATACAAAAGTTTTGAGATACCAAACTCATTTCCCAGGTGTCGAAATGGTAATTGGAAGTTCTATCGAAACAATTTCCTGGTCAGGGTGATTCACGATAGGATCTTGAAGTCAGATCCTGGCAATGTGATCCACCATTTGGAATGCCAGCAGTGACATCAACATCAACAATTGGATCTTCAGTAACAAGCCAATGCAATGAATGGCTGAACCCTAAAATCGGGAGGACAACAAAGTGCAGTTGACATTAGATGATAGAGAATTCATATTCCAATTAGGCAACCGGTAGTCATTTTGTTGCTTCAAACCAAATCTGGTGGAGCTTCAAAATGATCGCTTGTTGAACTATTGTTGTATTCCTTCATTGATTCTTTTCCCAGCCCGCGTAGAGAAATCATCTTGTATGTAGGCGTGATGGTAGCTATTGGATATTAGGGAAGATTATTTTGACATTCCCAGTTGAGAAGGTACATAAAGAGGTCATGTTCTATGACGATGCTCTTACGTTTGTATGTAGTCATAGGATTGTTCTAGTGCAGCTAGTAGCACTGCTTCATAAAAATGCACAGCTGTATTTTTGTTTGTTTATTTTGGCTGCAATTCATATATCCATTCATTGAAGTTTCATATGAAAATTCCACCAAAACTGGATCATAATTTGAGAAGGTTTTCAGTGTCACTTTAACTCTTCGTGGTGCCATAGTAATAACTACACAAACGTCTCCGTTTCATAAAAACTAGTATACTTTAATAACACTGTTGTTTTGCTCAAATTAGGTACAACGTTTTATTCTTTTGAGGGCATCGATAATATGTCAAGATAGTGATCTGCAGTTGCCGAGTCTTATCTCCTCCCATTAGATTTTGATTGGGCGCCTGCAATAGTTCATAATTCTTGTCTACTTAAATGGCGCATTCATTACTAACATATTCATCACATGAACTGTGTGGAGTAACTGAGCAAATGCACACATTTCCGTCCAGCTCATTCGATCGCCCAGCAGTCAGCTTTATCATGTGAGTTTAATTTCATTCTTCAATACCCTGCGGTACATATCGAAGGTCTAGCTTCTTAGAGGAATATTTTTTTCAAAAGGAGATAAAAAATTATTGTACAGAAATATGTACTCCACATTCATGACCGAAATTGCACTGTTGATGTTGGTTGGAATGCCCAGGAGAAACAGGTGTGATCTTAAAGAGAGAAAAATGAAGCGGAGTGCCCGAGTGTCGATTTGGCACATGCTGTTAGCGTGATTTGTTATCCCACATCTACATCACATTGTTGTCAAATCCGCGGTGTATTTTGCTACGAAAAGTACGTGCATGTAGGAATCAAAGTTAGGAGTCTGGTCCAGTAGTAGGTAAGACTGAACATGGGAGGTGGGAACAGGATGCTGCCTTGATAAGGATGATAAATTTTCACTCGTGATTTTTTTTTAGATAATTTCACTCGTGATATCATACTCGAGAAATATTGTGCCAAGTTCCAGCAAGCAGGATCGATTTCACATCAGAGCCCTGCAACTTTGGCATTTTTGGCAATTAGTGGAACCGAAGTATAGTAAGATAAGAGGTGTTTTGAACGCAGAAATTATGTCAAAATTGGAGAAAAATCCCATATTCAAAAGAAACCAGAATCTGGTTATATTTCTAGTAATTATAGAAGCATCAGAAAGGAACTTCTAGATGAACTGGCCGGTTAAAGAAGCGTTTGCTAGATCCTAGAGTTCATATCATGCGTCAACTGCCTCACTAGTGTCAAACTGTCAACGACATTTGTTGGACCAGGCCTTGTATGATAGAGTGAACAGTATGCCTGAAAGCTACTGATATAATCTAATGTACCTGACGAAATGAGTGGCATTTTCTGTAAGAACTAGAACGTTTTGCCCAGCTTTTCAGATTTGACGAGGCAAAGTCGACTTTTGGCGGGGACTTATAAAAAAGAAATTGCCGATGACAAAAAGAAGAAAAAGAAATTGCCAACACAGCCGGCTAAGAGTTTTTTTTTTTTTTTGAGGCACAGCCTAGGCTAGGTTAATGTCACCATTTGCAAATTGTCAAAAAAACAATGTCACCATTTGCAGGATCGAATCACAAAACCCACTCTGACGCACCTTGGTTTGAACACACACATAATAATAAAATAAGTAAAAAAAGAGCAAAGCCCAGCTATATCCTTCTATTCTCCTACCACTTCAGTCCATCAACTAGCCAACAAGCATCAACAGTTCTAAACTTTTAACGCCATTGTTCTACTGAGCCCTGGAATTCATGTCTCCACTCGCTAGCTATAGCTTCATCAATTTCAAATAATTTTTATGCTACTTTCACCTATGTCTTTTGGTAATGGTCATTCCTCAGACCCTCCAACAAAATGGCTGATGATCTTCACCTGCAGATTGCTATAGGATAAACTGACATCTCCCGTATTATTTGCCGTGGGACTTTGCAACAATCTGTTGTTTTTCCCTTGGCAAGACACAACTTTGTATTCTTGCTAATGGTCGTGTCCGAGGACGCTTAGCATCGTTGCATTTGGTTCTAGTATATGACTATATGGAACCGTGAATGACCAGTGCATTGGGGAAAGCAGCACGAGCCATGGTGGACCTGGCCGTCGCATGCCGTGTGGCGTTATCTTCGCCGAGCAGCATCAATGACTCTACATTAGCTGATTCGCCAAGCAATTATATATTCTTGATAAAAAAAAATGGTATCACGGGTTGTGTCACATTTTCCTCAGTTGTCTTCACTCAGAAAGTAGGTGCTGATATGCCAATACGCCTGCCCGACACGGTTCAAAGTCTAGTCGGTTGGAATGTGCCATCATGCAAGACCAGTGCTATTTCCCTTCTTTATGCCTTCGATTTGGGTTCATGGATTGCTCCCGTAGCTTGGAACCTTGGACTTTTGAGATGTACGAACAGTTGGGACTATTGAGATGCAAGTTTCTCACAGCAGCATTTGAAGCTAATTGATCTAAGAAAACAAATGTATAGTTTTTGTTGCAAGAGATAAAGCTCCAGGACCTTGTGACGATGAAACCTTTTTTTTTTTTTTTTTGAAAACGTGACAATGAAACTTGTCACATAAAAGTTCAAAATTAGGTAACGATGTGATATCTGCCACTTTCACCGTATTTGGGAGTTCTAACTGACTGATCTAATAATCTTTTTTTTTTTTTGTAGAATAGTCAATATAATAGCTCACTGTCAACTTATGATGGAATGGAAATGTTACCATCTTGCAGGTGAGCTGAAGATATATCGATTCAGAAAGTTGGGCTCTGTTTGTGCGGCAGGATGCCCTGTTATGCTACCCCGTGAAAACTGGAGTAACCAAGAGGCAAGCATAACCCGAGCACACATCATTAGGAATGCAGAATATCATTGAGGTTGAAGGCCCAAAATTTATTTAGAAACTCTACTTATAGCTTATCCTGTTGGAATTAGAACAGCAAAATCACTGTATTTTCCTCCTTCATTTCAGCTATGTAATGAAGTTCATGTATTGCTCTTGTGGTTAGGAACCTTTAGCGGTCCAAACCAACAGGATGATTAAAAGAATTGATATGTACGTTTCTCACAATTTTCTAGCACAATTTTGTCGCCGTGCATTCGTCATTCTATTATAAGCAGGGTCGAGATCTGGAAAAATGATTTGTCTGTTGGAAGAGTTACATACCAAGCATCTTGTGATTAAACTTTACATAAAGGTTTCCAAAATCAGGTAAGCAATTTAAATATGCTAATTCTACTTGACTGACCTAGCTAACTGTGTGGAATAGCGAACATAGCTCTCTTAATAAACTAGTTTCTATTATGAGGTAGGATGTTTTTTTCATTGTCCTGAAAAGAAGTAACATCTTTAATAGCAATGTACAGAATAAATTTTGTAGAGTCAATAATTACATGAAAAGCCTGCATTAGTAGTCGATCATGCGATTGATTGCTGACTGAATCAACCTGATATAATGTTCTTTCTAAAGGAGTGTTGGTTTATATATATAAAAAAATAACTCATGTGTGTTTTAAACATTAATGCTCAAAACAAATATCACTTTGTCAGATTATCATAGATTAAAATGCGATTGGAGAGAGACACTTCCCCTTCAAGAATTATGTAGAAGGAAGGGGTCAAATCCATGTTGGCTAACTCATAACATGCTGACTTAGCCAACTGAGCCTATAGGACACTCCTCCGGATTTCATAGGTTATTTTGGCAAAACCGCAATTAAATTAACTGAACAATAAATGTGCTAAGTATGGCATGGTAATACATTACCGCGGGGCTTGCATTCAAAATTGCATGCGTTCCAAACAAGCCATGAATCCTTCCCATACTCCACAGAGGCATTAGGGTGCATGCATGGATAATTAATAATCTCCCACATAACATTGATGGCAACCCACAATAAAGAAATTCTGACGCTCCTTAAGCAGCTTGAAGAATTCTTGTTAGGGATGTTGACCAGGTAGCCGAGCGAAGAATTTAGGCAGGACCATTTCATTTACGACAACACCATGCTTATTGAAGCAAACATCATTAACCATACTTTCCAGGTCCAGCACATCATCCGTAGACACTGCAATGTACTCATTAAGGTTATTGGTAGTTCCATCTGCAACAGGTACAAAGAAGCATAAGGGGGATGATATATGTGCTATGGTGGAAGTATACAAGCAACAATAAGAACGAGCCATGTGCTATGGACAATCTACAAACAAAGAAACAAGTTAAACTTCCAAGAAGCATCTTAATACTTACTAGCACTAGCACCTACAACATCCAATTGTACAAAGTCATGTGCTTGATCTCAACTTATCTTTCACTGTTTTAGGCAATTGGTCTAAGATGGTGCAAGTAATTTGCTTTTAGAACAAAAAGAAACATAGGTGTTGTGATGGCGATTGTCTAAACGGTATGATTATGACATAAATCCAATACCTTCTGCCACAATTGGTTCATATTTTGGGGGTAACTGAATCCAATTCCCCATGGCATCCTTCATGTGGCTTCTATCTGATGCAAATGATCGAAGGAACAACGGAGCATGAATCACACGAAAAAGCCTGTTAACAATATATGGAGGAACATTAGAAAGCACTTCGGAACAACACAGGAAAAAAGTACAATAAGGCACCTTCACAAAGAGAAGGAAGAGGGGGGAGGGAGTAAACATGTTCAGAAGGTAGCACCGAAAGTAATAGAGGATTTTATTAATTTTTGGTCCCTTCTAACTGCTTCACAGAACTGCACCATAAATGGCCCCTTCTATGTTTTTTTTTGTAATTAGATAAATAATTACACCAGTAGCATGGCTTTGGTTGCAAAAACAGAGCCACAACGCCCCTGGTCGTCCCTCCTCATTCAAGCACCTGATGAAGTTCGAACCCTATTCTCAGTGTTGATGGCCATTCAATCTGATGTTGGCAGTGGAGCACACACTTTTTCCTGTACTGGTTGGTGGCTTCATGAGCAACGAATTGCGGATGTCATTCCTCCTTATTTGATGTGCTATCAAGAAGGAGAATACAACATTGTACGGTGCAAGAGGTCCTAAGCAATCGTGCATGGATTTCGGATATTCATGGTGCTCTCACTGTGGGTGTCATAGTAGAATACCTCCATTTTTGGGATCTACTCTATGAGCTTGAACTTCAGCCTGAGCTGGAAGACAGAAGACACTCACTTTCGACAGTTAGTGGCTAGCAGACAATACTCCACAAAATCTGCTTATGATTTGCTTATTCTTGGGTGCTACGCAATTTGAGCTATCGGAGAGGATTTGGAGAACTTGGGCACCGGCCAAGTGTAGCTTTTTTCTAGGGCTTGTGCAGGGCCGTCCCTGGGAGTGTGCAAGCTGTGCGCTTGCACAGGGCCCCCTAATATATGACTAATGCATAGTATTTGCATATAAACATTATCATTGAATATCACTAGTCTACAGAAATGTTTCAGTTCTGTTCTTTTCACTAAATGCTTATGGAGAATATGAGAATCATATATATTTTTTCACCTTAAATAGTTCAGTTTACATACTAATTTAAAAAATCTCAGGTTCCAATAGAGTTAAGTCTAAAAAATATCAGTTGTAGTTATCTTCATGTATATTATTCTTAAATGGTTCAGAAAAAGATGATCACAAAAACTTCAAGGTCTGAAGAAAATATATGTAAGCATAAATCTTATACTATGATTTAGGGCCTAAATTTAGCATTGGCACAGGGCCTCACAAATGCTCGGGACGGCCCTGGCTTGTGGAGCATAACCAATGCTGGACTGCAAACCGTCTAGCACAGCGAGGGATGCCCCGTCCGGACAAGTGTCCACTACGCGACCAGTTTGATAAAACTATTGATCATCTCCTGGTTTCATGTGTGTTTCCAAGACAGTTCTGGTTCTATCTACTCCAGCAGGTTGGTCTCCTGGTCTCCATTCCCTTTCTCCGCAGCCTGCAGAAACTTCCTTTCATGGTTGGTGAGAACGGATAAGTGAAGCATCCAGTGGACTAGCTAAAATTGGTCTCAAGTCCCTTATAATTCTGGACACCTGGATAATATGGAATCACCGTAATCGTTGGGTTTTTGAAGGAGCGACTCCTAACATTGCTGAGGCTTTGGTCTTGGCTGGGGAAGAGCGCCTGCTGTGGGTGATGACAGGGGCTCAAGGATCATCCTACTTGATGCACCCCCCCCCTCCCCCCTCCTCCTCCTCCCTTGATATTAGAGTTAGATGTTGTGTGGTTGTCTTTTGTTTTTTACCAGGCATGAATATAAACCAACAAAGTTAGGGCTGAGTGGCGTGTGCTGTAATGGGATTCTTATCTCAATCTCTTCTTAACATAATGAAAGCGCATATTTGCAGCTCTCCTGCGTTTTTGGAGAAAAGAAATTACACCAGTAGCACCAAAAGAAATAGAACATTTACCTTCTATATACAGAGTCACCAAATGATAGCGGCCGAATTGCATTAGAAACATACTGCACAAACGGGGAAGGAAAAGGAAGATCTGAGTCTAAGTCCCAAACAAGATCACTAACTTCTCCTTTGCTTCGCCTAGACTTCCATATACACACAAATAAAGTAGGTGAGATGCTAAATTATACACAATACACTGTTTTGTTGTCAGCAGTACATACTAAACTAAATCAAAATACCACACTGATGTAATTTGGCTTACCTGGATGCAGATCACATGATAATCCCAGCAGATAAATCCATCATCAGAATTACTTGCTTTCTGATGCCAGAGAGGAACCTGATACAGGAAATGGGATGTTACATGCACAAGATAGATCTGTAGACATGAAGAGAAGGGCGAGAAAACAAGGTCTGCAGAAAAACAATTTACAGAAAAATTACTTGTTTTCTCTCATTTGATATGAAAACAACATAGAGGTCATTGCCCCCAGGATCTGCTACTCCAGTTCTAATCAGTTCCTTACATAGCAAGTAAACATTTTCTTCACTGCATGGTGGAACAAAACCCAGCTGTTAGTCTGTGAAAACAAACAGCAAAGTACTCTGTATTCTGACTGGATTATTGATGATGACAGGAGAAAAATAATGTAAATACAAAAGAACAAATAGAAACATAATTTAAATATGTTACAATCCACAGGCGCTTTATGCAATATGTTAAAACTAATAATTTGGTTGAGAATCCTCCCACATGTTATATGTACATGCTAAATCATAGAGTCTACTACATTAATCTCGGAAATATTTACTAAAAAGAATTAGATCAAATTGCATGCAAGAATTGCTCAATTGAACTAGCACGACTTTACCATATTCAAACTTCTAACATGATGACAAGTGCTGTATGTATTAAAAAGAAATATGGAATTATTATTTTCCAATCTCAGGGATGTGAATTGATTTGGTGGCTTCTACATTCTTTTTTCTTTTCTCTTAACTTCAGAAAACAAGTAACATCCATTAAACCAAGGTAAAAACTAAGTCTTTTTCTACCACCATGATGCCATAGAGCTAGTTCACCGACCACTTGAATCCTAGAAACGAACAAATCACTATAGTTTTGAAGTTACCAGATATTATTATGGTAGGTCTGACAGCTGTAGGGTGTTACAATTCTAGTTATCTCAAATCCTTTATGGTCATGTCCAATGTAAAAAGTATAGGCAACACTGAGCAAAGTTGCAGCCGTATAGCACTCTACAAACACTTAGTGCATGGCACATCTAATACTAATAATTTTGGACCTCAATGTTTGCATCTACGGTAGATGAAACATTAGGTAACTTCCTATATTACTAACCAAACTTTATTAAACATGTATCAAAAAGTTGATCAGCAATATAAGTAGGGACCTGTTGGCTTCACTTGCATCTATGACAACCAAATAATTCTATAGACACTGCTGCTGAGTCTTTCACAATTGTAATTAGCATATTGCTTCTAGGATTGACTATCCTATAATTCAATTCACCACGAGGCTGTATTGATCACTGATCTTGCATATCCATCCACTCAAATTTCCTTTCCCACCAATCAAACAAAAGATTTTAAGTCTCTTACTCCCCAACTCCTATTCTCTCTCATCTATTACCTCCAACCAAACGTGCTGTAATTTCCACAGCAACAGAAATGTGATGCGCAAAATGAAAAATCTCGTATTCATGCGTGCATAATTACTAGACCAGGCCAAGGGATAGGGGTACAACTGCAACTTGTATTATCTAACGTATTACCTCTATTAACTACATTTCCAAAAGGCAAACAAGTGAGCAGGAAAGTGTAGCTCTTCCAGGTTCTACCATGTTCTCTAAGTACAGCAAACTCCCACCTCCTACTCATAATAATTTGAATGCATCCAGCACAGAAAATATTTCGTGGAGGGAGCCATACTTATGTGAGTCTGATGAGAGGTTGAGACTTGAGAGCAACTACGGATCAAGATTAGGGGCAAAAGGATCGATTACCACTAACCAGTAGCAGGGTGTGTGGGTGAACGAGGACGCATCGACGGCTGGATTGCTAGGCGCCGCGGGATGGAGAGGAGGATCGCGGGGAGACGGGATTCCGCCGGCAGCTGCTCGGTCGTCGTCCATGGAGATGGCAGACGGGTGAAGAGGTCGCAGGTCGGCGACGGCGGTCGGGAAGGAAAGACCACTGTGGAAAGCTTGGCGGAGTTGATGGCCGAGCTGGGCTAGAATTATTCTCTTGTGGCCCAGTAGCATCGTTGGGCTATATTAGGTCCTTCACGAGCCCTAGATAATCCAGTCCAAGAGTAGGCAACTTTAGTCCTTTTATCCTCCTTTTAACTATTAGAATTTTTTTTATTAATAACATTATTTTAAACGTTTTTAATATTAATAACAGATCAATTAAGAAATTAGCAAAAATAACACACCTGTCGCCCAATCACTGGGCGACAAGGGTGCCAAGTAGACCACTGTGAGCCCTGTCGCCCATTGAATGGGGGACAGCGAAAAATCGCCCGATGGCTGGGCGACAGAGAAAAATTCTCCGCTGGTTGGGCGATTTTTTACTGTAGCGTTTTTCTTTTTTCGGAATTTTTACACCTTAACACTTACACCTCCCTAAGTCTTAATTTAAAATAGTTTCAAAGCTTCAATTTTTTTAGATTTTTTATGTTGTAGAATAAACATTATAACACCCATTTTAGCCTCAATTACACCAAAATATTTTAGTAATTTGAAAATACAAATTCAAATATTAGACTAACTATTAAGCAATAATTGAATTTTTAAGACGTGATATTTTCTCTAAAAATTCTAAAAAAATAACTAAATTCATTTCATACATAGAACTAACAACTTAAATTTTTGTTAGGGCTATATAATAGTCAAAGTTTTTGAGATGTTTGGATTTAATTCAAACTTTTGGGTTTGCAAGCCAAATGACCAGGCGGACAGAGATTGGGTTTGCAAGCGTGAGTTTAAAGGAAACCAAAACAGGACCAACAATTGCCTGGTAGCCCATGACGAAAAAAACCCACATATGAAAATAGAGACGATTTGCCTGGTAGCCCATGACGAAAAAAAGCCCACAAAGACACAACGAAAACAGGAGGTCGTCTTCCTCCTCAGAAACACGCCGATATCCGCCATTGATGAGATTTACACCTCAAAATTAACTGCCACAGGTTATTGAAGAATAGTTGCTGATTATAAAACGGATTTCGCGGACAAAGGAAACTAACCTAGGATGTTCTGGAGTTCAAATAATGGTGGAGCGAAAAAGAACAATCTTCAATGGCGGTGGCGCTCGTGCTTAGGTGACAGGACGCAAGAGAAGATGAAAATCTGGATTGGCAGTGAGAAACGGTTTTAGAACATTGGTCTCGGTTTTAAAACATGGGACTCAAAGCTAACGATTCGTAATCGGAGTCCAATTTGAAACGGAGTCAAACCAGTGGCGGACCCAGGGATCGACAGTTGGATATTCCTGATTGGTGAATCATTTTTTTGTTTAACGTGAAATAACTAAGAAATTTTTTTGTCACGGTCAGAATTTTTTTATTTTAATGTAAATTTTTCATATATTTCGTGCTTAAGAGAAATTACAAAGAAAAAGAGACAAATCACAATTCATTATGGTGTGAAATTGCTTGATAATGTTAATATCCGTGTCGTAATGTTCGAGGTCGACCATGTCGTGCTTATAATTGCTGGCTGTGGTGATTTCGCGATGAGCCGTCCAACCCAATGGTTTGGCAATCCGGGTCAGTTTTTGAGAGAATCATAGGAAAGAATAACTGGGCGTGGAATGCTTTGCAGGGAAGTTTGATAGCGTCGAATTTGCTATCAGCAACACAGGCAACACAGAACGCAGCAGAACCATATAGAGCATATGAGTCTGAATAATTAGTTGAGTTGACATGTAGGCAATTTGGTATAGTGAAACCAAACACTGACTATTTTATTTAGAGACAAATTTGATCCAACTTAAAGTAAATTCAGCTCAACACATGAAGTATTAGCATATATAAAAGACATTTACTCAGTTATTTTGCAAAATAGTTGGTATTCCTAGAAATACCCAGCCATCATGCTAGGTCCGTCAGTGAGTCAAACTGAGAAGCAATCGGAGGGACTCAAACTGATAACGACTTGCGGACACCAAAATTCGTGGGCATAGACGACTGCACCTCAAATAATAAGTTGTAGAGATAGAGATATCCATGTTTTTTTTCTCAATTACAAAACCGACTATTTGTGCTTTTAAACTATTAAAATCGTTTGTTTTTCTTCATATAACTGTTTTGACTAGTGTTTTTGTTCACG
Source organism: Eleusine indica (assembly GCA_030378355.1). Classification (NCBI taxonomy): domain Eukaryota; kingdom Viridiplantae; phylum Streptophyta; class Magnoliopsida; order Poales; family Poaceae; genus Eleusine; species Eleusine indica. The sequence continues at coordinate 60,948,617 of CM059494.1, forward strand.
TATCATACATGTGACATAGATAAACACATATTTAATGTCATACTATCTTTTTTCACACTAAAAAGTAAAAATATACATTTTGGAGGTCTAAAAATCATGATTTTTGTTTTATATTTCATGATTAGTCTATGGACAAAATATTTATTTTAGAAGTATATATGGATATGATCTCATATTTAAATTAAAATTCATCAAGTATGATATTATTGTATGTGAGTTATTTAATTTCTTTCACATTGGTTTATTAAAAATTTTCTTTTCAATTCTGCTTAATTCAAATTCAAACGTAATACTGTTTATAATTCAAATATGTTTTTCTTGGTTCATATAAATGCATCTATAGTGTAAATTTTGAAGCTGTGATAGTCCACCATGAGTCCATGTTAGGGAGTTGTGATAATCAATAATTATAATTTAAGAATGAAAAACATATAAAAATATATTTAATATACTAATATTCAATCCGAGTGTACAGTTTAGAAATCTTAATTAGGAAAACAATGGCATGGCACTAAAAATGTGTCTCATTGTCACATGCACTAAAAGCCGTTAAAAAGAGTCATACAAGAAAAAGACAAACGGTTTGAACAATTCGAGAAGAACAAATACCCTGTTTTGTAATTGAGAACGAAAAACCAAACTTCAGCAATAATTGAGAGAGGTAAAAGGACTTCTTTCATTTTTTTTAAAAAATAAACAATTCAAGTTAGCACCTGTTTACCAGTGCAGTTTAGTACATAGCCTGTTGATATGCACCTCATTCTACGTAGGAGAATAAGATCATGACTTGAATAAGATTTGCTAAAATATAGCGCAGCGCAAGTTAATAACATATGGTGCCAAAGCCATATTTCAACAGGCATATGTTGTTAGTCCTCCAAGCTACAATTGGTTGACAATTGAAATCCATATTCTTGTTCTCCACATGCTGAATGAAATGCTTTGTTTCAATGATGAAAAGTTCAGTTATCTGGGAACCGATTCCATCAATATTTTCCAGCTCACCAGACCTTTGCTGCTTTGCACATGGATCTTCATCTGTATTATTGGCATTGTGAGCACAAGTTGACAAGTATCTCACTTCTACCCAATCGGCAGGAAAATTATATAAGCAACCTGAGTTCACACGATTTAGCACCACAAACAGTTTTCACTTCATAAACAAAGCTAATGAAATATATTAGCTGCCAATTTGTCCTTTGCAACATGGAACACATCTAAGAAATTCATGCTCAACAAATAATCAAAAAATTTATAGAGAACTAATAATAGATCTCAATGGCAACCTAATTATAGACACTGGAAATGCCCATCTCCACGGTGAGACAATGATAACATGGAAGGACAAACTGGACCACTACTGTCATTGAGTCATATGAACTGCTTCAAGAATTCAGTTGCCACAAGCCTGCCTCGTGTGTTTACGGAAAGCTTCAACTCGCTGATCTCCTTATCAATGTCCTGAACCAGATATCATGTAAGCATATGCACCATCCAGTAGCATGCAAATGTAGGAGACAAGCTTTGGCAAAATATATACAATTTTAGGAGCCTTTTTCTTTTAATCTTCTTACCTCCATAAACTGCACAATGAAGTCTATGAGCTTGTGCTTGTGCATGTCCTCACAATGGTAGTTTGTTATCAGGAAACTAATATCATAACCCTGAAATATCACAAAGCATATCTAATCAGCACATAAACGATTGGTAATAAAACTGATCTACCAAGTAGGAAAGAACTACCAAAAGCATCAGCAAAGTAAGGACCAGCTTTCAGTTGTCTATAATACTGTATCACTCTCATTAGCATTGCTAGAGCTAGACGAGTCCAACTAATTAGAGGCCACGTACTTTTACAAAACTCACCAACTAAAGATATAATCATTATTGAAGTGATAAGTGTAGTAGATATTGTAATACCTGAACTGGTTTTCTCCTCAACACTTGGAATGCCTCTGCCCTCATAGATAAAAATCTAAGGAACTTCTTTGCAAGAATGTTTTCAAGTTCATCAGCCTGCTTAACCTGTCAAAATAAATGAATAAATAAATTAAGAGCATGATAAAGATACAAATATGAAAATAAACATCCAACCAAGATTACTAGGCTACCTTTAAGCTTATACGTATGGAGTTTATCGAAGTCTCTATTAAACATTTTTCTGCTTCATTGCGGCATATCAGTACCTACATACAGGAAAACATAATAATACTATCGTAATACAGGAAATCATAATTTCTGGAAATACAGACAAAGAAACTTTCAAATGCCTTCTCAAATAATCATAGTGATGAGAATGACATATGCAAGTAAACAGATAATTGGCTTGGAAGCAGCCGTATACACAACAGCTCATGGAATATGAGGGCTTGCTAAATTCGCAACATATAAGAAAATGACAGCATGGAAATAGTTCTTTTTTTTTTTTCAGTTTTCACCTAACCGACTACATAGTGAAAGGCATGTTCCCCGTGAAAAGTAACAATGAGAGGAATTGTAAACTGCATCTAAGTTGTCAATGGAATGTCTCCCTTACTGGATTCAGCAGAAGTTCAGGGCTTGTCCTGAGAAGAAAGATTAAAATGAGGATTTACTCACGTGAACTTCAAGGGGAAAATAAAAAAAATGAAAAGAAATAAGAATAATAATAGCATTTAGGTGTCGACATGAATGAATAATTCTTATTTATGTCACCGTTCTTGGTTTAGGGGAATACAATAAATGGGCACATCTCAAAGAAGCCAAAGAGAGGCATGGGTTGTTTTATCTGTTGCAGTCCAGAATTTTTTAAATCAACTCGGCAATTTACGCATGTTTCTAGCAGGGTACTTTATTAAGGAACAACACCTTGAATCCCAGTAGAACCAAAAATGAGAAAAAAATACAGTATATGGAAGGAAGCAAAAGGATATGATCTTAAAGGAGCAAGGTTTCTACAAATATGACGAAACATGGTGGCAGTAGTTTCATTATCATGGATATAGTACTGGTTCTGAAAATGGATGCCCTTATTAACAAGGGCAAATTCCTTATTAGCCACTCAAAAAACTTCGTGATCCTTATTAGCCATCAAGAAAGTTGAATTTCCTTATTAGCCATTGTTTTGAATTTTTATTCCTTATTAGCCACTGCCGTCAATTTCATGAGTAAACAGTGTTTTATATGGTAAAGAAAAAGACACATTACCCCTACTTTGCATGTTTCCATTCCAGCCAACATTATTTTTTGCAAGTTCTATAAACTTTCCTTCAAAGGTTTCACTCAAAACAAAAATCCTTCAAACTTCAAAGATTCAACAAGTCACATGTCATCAGGTGCAGATTATCGAAAATTACTCAATATTTAGCTCTGTTGGGTGGGCCCACATAAAAATAACATTTTGTTTCCCAATCACTCTCCGTATGTCCTCTTCCTCCATATTGTTGTACGTGTACAAGGAAGGCATGCACATGTCTATCGGCTCACGGAGCAGGAGGATCGAGTGCAAACATGACCCTTGCGCTATAAATTCACCGTCAATCCTAGACAAGATAGTACACTACTCGGCTACTCGCATTGACCTCCATGGCTCCACCCTACAGAGCCTGCAGAAGGAACAGGTCCGAGCCGATTGCTCCAGGTAGTAGTGACCTCACCTCAGGGCCCGCAAAGCGCGCTCCCTACTAGCCTCGATCTGACATATCGCCACCACCAGAGTTGGGAAATTCAGAAGAGAACATGGAGGATGGCATGTCAGATTTGATTTGGGAAATTCAGAAGAGAACTCTGGTGCTTTTGATATACTTTTGTATAGTGTTTGATGACCAATTTATATGTTGGTATATATTTAGCAATTATTAAAAAAATATTATAGTTGTCCGTTATAGTCAAACCCTTCCAAAAAAAATTTTACACGTGCAAATAGACACTATGCCCATTTAAATAGCTACCAGGTGAACTTTAGTATAAATTTGTAACCAAGGGCAATTGAGTCTTTTTTCTCCTCTATTTAACCAAGGGCAATTGAGTCTTTTTTCTCCTCTATTTAACACTAAGTCATGAAATGGATGGCGATGGTTATTAGGGAATAAAAGATAAGAGAGATGGTTGATAAGAAAAATCAAAAAATTGAGTGGTTGATAGGGAACTCTAACTTTTTCTAGTGGCAGATAAGGAATTTCCCCTATTAACAACTCTTGGAACCGTTGCTCAGGTCAAACGAAGTACAATAAGAAACAAGCAAAAACATGGAACAAACAAAAATATGGAAGAAACATTAGCAGCACAACTTACTTGAGTTCCACCTCTGGCTTGTTATGCCTCTCAACTTCTTGGCAAGGGAAATTCTAGAGGAAAAGTAAAAACACCGCTAATGAATTGAGAGCAGCAGAATTGTTTAAGGAATGTCAATTGAGGGGGTCGAACTGAATGAAATACCTGGAGGCACATCGCAGCTTCCAGAGTGTTACGGATGCAAGTCAGATACAACCGCAGCGAATTCGCCTACAGGGAGAAATAACATTTAGTGTTAACTGATGCTTAGTTTAGTAAGTGCGGATAAGAACCTAATAATCGAACAAAGGGAAAATATCAAATTCGTTTGAGGCAAGGAACAGAACTGGCCTATACGAGCATCGATTTGAGACAAAGAAATGGCGAGATCCCACGGTGCAGGTAAAGGAGATGGAATCAAAATGAGATCTTACCATCCCGGCGCGGCGGCAAGAACTTCGGCGTCAGTCGCCGGAGGAGCGTACGGAGACGGCGAGGGCGACCGGGAGTGGGCGCGAAATAAGGTGTGCGGGGGACGGTGGAGCACAGCAGATGCCAGCGGTTGTGGAAGTGGAAATGGATCGTGGGCTCGTGCCGCCGTCGAGGTGGATCGGGGGGACTCCGAGCCCGAGGGGTGAAGAAAGGCAAGACGAAGAAGAGAAGATCTGTCTGACAGGGGAGGCCCACTGACTCCTACGAATACGATGCGCGCTTCGTGCCAGCTCGCCGCTCCGTCGTTCGTGAATACGGTGGGACCGACCAGTAGTCTGAGAAGTAGGTAGTCACTGTCCGGTGGACCCACCACAATAAACCCCACATAGGCCGACACGCGTCAGAGGAATCGCGCCCCGCATCGTCTCCGTGCTTCTACAGAAACTAAGGGCCCACCTGTCACCCTCCCTGCCGCCACAGCTCGCGGCCGAACACCCCCGTGGCCAACGCATAACCGGACAGCGCGGGCGGTGGCGCCTCTGCGGCTCATCTCAGTCCCGGGGCGAGGCGAACACAATCGTCGGCGCAATCTTTCAGCGGGAGGAGGAGTTCGAAACGACCCGGCGAAAGGAAAGGACAGTAGCTGGATCGGCGTGGCCAACTGGCCATGTCTGCCGACGACGAGCTCACGACCGCGGGGAAGGTACGCGCACGCTGCGACATGCCTCAGAAGTTTTCCTTTTTTTTTGTGTGTGTGTGTGTGTGTCTGGTTTGCGGTTGGATCCGTTGAGAATTTAGGGCGTTTTTGTTTTGGGGTGAAATTTGGTTGATGTGGGTGATCCATGCGTACTAATGGTGGTCAGAATTGTGGTGATTCTTGTCCACTCTCGATCGCGGTGGCGGAGGGTGGGCGTGGCGTCGCGCGGTGAATTTTGGTGGAGATCTCTGTCTAGTTTGGGCAAATGCGGCCATCTCAAGTTTGCCGCTCAATGTCGCTACTGCCAGGGCAGATGACTGAGTGGCTTAAAGCAGAGTAGCTTTCTGGTGAATATGTTATAGTATATTATATTATCCTGATAATAACTACTGTTAGTCAAAAGAGTTGACAGAAAATTCAACTGTAACCAACGGTCAGTTGTCGTTTGTAGTAAAAATGCGTCATTGAGCAATATTTCCTTTGATTTGCTATGGGTACACTGACTGATGCGCTGCCAACAATTTTTGCTGTTCATAAGCAACCTTCGTACCCCGTGGATAAACATGTCCACTTAAGTTTTCCATAATATTCTGCTTTAGTGCTTTGTCATATCATGTATTCTTCATATATTTGTGAATAAATATTGTCGAGGCACTGCAATAACTTTTCTACCGGGGAGTTGAGGTTAACTCATCCTCAATGTCAGTTGTTGATCATAACTTTAAAGGCATGTGTTGGGAATGGAGCACCTACCAGTAAAGGCTGGACTTATGATAATAATCTGTTCATTTTGTATAGCCTGTGAAGTCTATTATCCTTATCTTAGTCCCTATTGCCACAATGACGTTTCTTCTATTGCAGGTTCGTGATGAGAAAATAAATCTCAGTGTAGCGACCTCTCATCAAACTGAAAATGGCACCATCACTACAGTTAGTTCTGCTGAATCAGAAAAAGCAGCTTATGCCTTTATTCCTCAAACTCCTATCAAATCAACTGATGCACACCTCTTTGAATTCTCTGAAGCTATGAGAAGTAATAATGCAAATATCTGATGGCATAATTTGAAGTATGACATTCTACTTTGTATCTATGTTAATTTACTGATGACTTAGTATGACTTGCACTTTGCAAATGGAAGCTGTTGCTAAAACGTTGCGACGAGTTGCGGAAGGGAAAGCTGCTGCTCAAGCAGAAGCAGCTGAATGGAAGCGCAAGTATGAATTAGAGATGGAAGCAAAAGAACACAAACATCGTGATGTAATCAAAGGTCTGTTTTACACGATCAAAGCTCCAGTAACTTTATTTCTTTGAAGTAATTATTGAACATAATTCATACTGTTAGCCTAGCATGATAAAATAATGTGGAAACAATTGGATGTAAAGCACAAAATATTTTGTACGTGATAGCCTGGGCACACTTAAAAGTTTGAACCTGTTAGAAATAGTATGATGTAAATCATATTTTTTTCAGTTCCCTTCTTCAATAAATAAATAAAGCAACATGTAGTCATGTAACTTCATGCTCTGTTGCCATTAATCATATGTTATTGAGTTTTGGACTCAAATAAATCTTTCGTAACTTGATTGTATTCCTAGTGCAAGGACGGCCTAATGACAAAGGCAGTGCGAGGATCTTGTTGTAAACTGATACTAATCTAGAACTTTCCTCGAGAGATTTGAATTTGTATCATGTGATTCTGGAAAGTGTTGACCATTGATTATTATTTGTCGCAGAGAAACAAGTGTAGATATCTGCAGTTTTTATCCCTCTTAAACATTATGTGCTCAAAATAATGCTCACGAGAACAGTCCAGTCCTTGGTACCGAAGTTCTACATTCTCGTGCACAGTGCTTTACTAACGTGTTGGTAGGCATAATTTAAGGACCCACGTGTACAAAACTTCCAAACTAGTTTTTGACGTGGCCACATTTGTGGAGATACATTAGAAATCTCTTACAGTACATTTGCATCTTCACCAGAAAAAGGAAATTTTGAGCTAAAATAGCAACATGTGCAGGTAACTATGGAATGGACAAGTTAGAGCATGTGACTAATCAACTGAAATCGGAGACTGCCTCGGTTAATCAAACAAGTTGTTGTGGAAACCATGGGATCTGTTCACATCAGATACTCCAAGATGAATGTCCTGGACCTAACCGAAAATTGGATGGAAGTCTTGTTGGAAGAAAGGTACCCTTAGGGCACTCCTTATTAAGAATTTATGTACAGCCGTGATGCTCATGACCTTACTTATATTTAACTTGTTTATTTATGTAACTATATTAGATTAGTTGCTAAATTTAACTCATTTCCAATACTTGGTCATCCAATGCTGCTGGACTAGCTCAAGTAATAAACCAGAATAGAGGGAAAAAAGTATGATATGAACCTCAAGAGAATAAACAAAATAGAGAAAAACTATGTTATAAATAAGCTTTGGTGTGGTAGACATATTTGCTAATAATAATTGTTGCAGTACTGTTTGTACTCTGTATCTTTATGTCGTTGTATTGCACGAAAAATGACAAACTAACAGTGTCATGTAATAGAACTCATATGTCCGAAACTCATGGTACTTGTCCAATGGGGATGACGTTTATATCATAGACAGCACCATGCCAACTTTCTATATAACCGAAATAAGGCATTTCAGTCTGGAAATGAACAGTAGGTTTTTCAATGGCTTGACTTGTTGGATCACTCTCTCATATGTATAAATATTTCATATTTAAGTAAAATGAATTTTTGTGAAACTTGTATGTTAATTGTAATCATTGAGATTGGTACCGTAGTCTGCGCATAAATGTTCATGTAGCACAATCTATTAGAGAAGAAGCTCCATGATAAGCACGGCCTGTTGTCTTTACACCGTGTTTTTGACATGTAACTAAACAGGGTTGCCATTCAAAGTTTTATACAATTGGAAACAAAATAATACTTTTATCGTCAGGTGTTTTCGTAAACATTAAAATACTTTTATCATTGGTTGTGCAGGCACCGTTTAAACTTTCATGGGGATGCGGCGGTGATAAGAATGGCCAGTACAAGCATGAGTTTGTGTCCTTCGAAAAAGGTGACATAAAAACAGCAGAGCGTAGCAAGAAGCAGGTAGTCATCTATGTTCAGTGCGATCCAGATTTTCTGTTTGTTCCACTACCTAAGCGATCTTTTCTTTGACATAATATAATTATTGATGCATGGTTTATGCCTATCAATACGGTGCTTTCAGATTTTGCTAAAATGGGAATCACCTCCGCAAACAGTTCTTTTCGTTACCAAACCCAATTCCAACTCTGTGCATGCTCTCTGTGCTGAAATGGTTAGGTATGTTCCTTTCATGCCTTGCCAAAAAGGATTTCACTTGTATCAATTATCTGGAGCTATGTGGTACATGTAGCAATAATTCATTTTTTCTGTAAATTATTCTGTAGTCTATTGTGTTGCTAAAAATATTTGTACTACATTTGCTCATTGTTGTAAATTATTGTATTTTCTGCAGATGGCTTAAAGAGCACAATAATATAAATGTGTTTGTAGAGCCACGAGTTAGGAAGGAACTACTGACTGAAGATTTATACTTCAACTTTATACAGACATGGGATAATGGTAAGTAACGTTTTCTGTATATTTTTTTTCACATGAACGTTTTCTGTATGTTAGACATGGATTTAAAAACCGACGAACCGGTCCGGTCCGGTTTCACCGGACAACCGGTTTTCGACCGGTCAAAATTCAAAAATTTGAAAAAATTTGTAAACAAATTTGTAAAAAACTAGATGAATTATGGTGAAAGAAGATGATAAAAAGAAGCAAGTTTTAATGACAAAAAAAATCAAAGAAGAAATGAAGAGAACAAAAATAAAAAAAGAAAATACAACCTCTTCCTCCTGTTTAATCGGGGTGATTAATCCTTCATAATCACTCACATGAAGGTGGAGAAGGTGATGCGCATGCATGCGATTAAATTAATGCGAGTAATTAGCATCTGATTAGGAGAGCAATTAAAACGCCCAAAAAAAAAAGGAGAGAAATCAGAGAGTCGTTAGCACCGGATTAGTAGGAGAGAAACTGAACTGCCGTGTGGTAGTGCAGATTTTTTCATCCATGCAAATGTAGTTATTAGCCATGCAGAGAGTAATTAGTATGGTGACTAGGAGAGAAATTGAACCGCCGTGAGAGTTCGCTGCATGCGGATTTTCCATGCATGCATGCAATGCCGAGCACACAACCCATGTAGTTAGATCCGAGTTTAAGGGAACCAGCAGATTCATGCAAAATTTCATCTTTTTTTTCTTTTCATTTTTCCTTTTGTTAATTGATCTCGGTTTCTACCGCACATGAACCGATAAACCGTAAAACCGTCCGGTTTATCAAGAAAACCGCTCGGTTTATCGGTTTTGAATTTACAATTTTTTGTTTTCGAATTTTGAGGGGTTAGCCGACCGGTTTTTACGGTTTTCGTTAAACCGGTGGTCTCCAGTTTCTCTGGTGTTAGAACATTTTTTGTGTTCTATCATAATTTACATTTTAATGTTGGATATAAGATGACTCTTGCATATATATATACATATTTTTTTCTCTGTGGATACATGTGAGAACTATGTACGCGTTGTGTTAAGAAAAACAAAGATATGGCTTAAAAACTAGATATGACCCTTCGTCTCAAGTGTAGGGCCTGCTCGAGCTAGAACCACTGTTTTATGAAACATGGATACTTCAAGGTGCAGAGTATCGGATACTTGCGAATACGTCTTGGATACATATCCGCCAAGTATCCGAATAAAAATAAATAGCAGAAAATCGGATACTTCAGCCGATACGTATTGGGCCAGTTTGGACCTGCTAGGGGATACGTTTAGGCCGAGTATGGGACGATTTCCAGCCCACCAGATGGCTGTGTATTGGCTCTCATGCCAGCCTCACATGATTTGTAGCATTTGTGCACTGTTTTGTCATGTTAATTTGGGTTGTCTTATGAACTCTTAACTCCTGCTAGGCTTGTAAGCCCATATTATAGCTCAAACTATTGTTTTAAAAAAAAGTAAAACGTATCCACGTATCGGGTTTTCTAGAAAAAAGACGTATCAACGTATCCGTATCCGCCGGATACCGATACACGTATTCGTATCCGTGCAGTGTAGCCACTGTTAAGTTAGATTGCACAGAGTGCCTAACCAATTACCTTATAGCGACCCAAGAACAAAAGAAATTCGGAACTACCAAAGTACTGAAGTATTTCTACTTATCGTGCAGTTGGAAAGAAACTTAGGCAAGAGTTCTAAAATCAACATTGGTGCTTCTGCTCCTTAGAGATTTGTCGGATTTCACCATATAGGTGGACTAAAATCCGTGTTCATTTTGGTACTGATAACCTGATATGTCAAAAATAGTTATGGTCACTGATTATAAGAGTGAAAACCAGTATTTGTGATTTTTTTAGCAATTATACATATATAGATTTATAAAACTGGTCCGTTCTGCTTATGAATCTCATGGTTACCAAGCAATTTTAAAGTGGATTTTAAGTAAGTTACTAATTCCCAGACTGGTCTAGGCAAAAAAAAGAGAAGATCTAAACTCCTGCCCTGGTTCTGTTTGTAACAAACCGAAAGTGGTATCCAATCAAATTATCTCGAGCACTATATTCCTTCCCCACAGCAACAGCTCGTTGATGCTACTTTAGTGTGAGATAAGCTATTCATTTTATCAATAAGATTCAAGAAACAAAGTGCACTAGAGAATCATCAGCTGTCAGCATGTTCTTACAGTCGTTACTGACTTGCTATTATTGATTTGTTCGGTCAACTGTTAAGCACTTCTTTCACTTCCTTTGTTCATGATTTTTAATAATTTTATGCTTTTTCAATGTTGTAAGATATTATTGATGTATTTATGTATTGTGTTGAACCCTTTCCCTGGGGCATCCAACTAATCTGAATATTTTGACAGATCAGGAAACAAAGGCATTGCACACAAAAGTTGACCTAGTTGTGACTCTTGGCGGCGATGGAACTGTTTTATGGGTATGCTGTTTCAATCTATGTGAAAATTTACTGAATACATATATTTTGTGGTTAGTTCGAGCATTCTACACAATAAGCCCATTTAATCAGTGCAGTATTTCAGTAAAACAAGTTGGCTATATTTTTTCTCTTGAAATAAAATAAAACTCTAATAATATATGTCCTTAAGTGTGCTAATTCCTATGTGCATAGAAATTTTTCTTGGTTTTGGTTTGCACTCTCAATTCCAGTGCACTAATGATTGAAAGAATTGGTTTGACAAGAGTTGCTATATAACCTGCTCACAGTAAAATTTAGAAAATAACCTCATTTTGTTGTTTGCAATCAATTTTAGCACTTATACTTTGTCTTTATAATATGCTTGTGCTGAGTAACTGATTAAACATCTCTTGACAGGCCGCATCGCTATTCAAAGGACCAGTTCCCCCTGTTGTTGCATTCTCTCTTGGATCGTTGGGCTTCATGACTCCCTTCCGTATCCTCCGTCATTATTTTCAATTCTTGCTAATTGTGTTGCTGAAATGTATACCCAGGTATGATATGAAGTGCCTTCCTGGGAGGAAACCTGGGGAGTCAATGCACCTTTACAACTCGTAGTTCTGTAGACATGTAGATAACCCATGAATCTTACCTGTTAGCCATGTAGATTAGCATCTCCAAATTTTCAGTGTCCAACTTGCATGCCCGATTGGAAGTTACCTGTCATTTCTTCTACTGGTTGAGATTAGGGTGTAAGTTTAAAGTGCATGCATCTATCGTAAATTGGGTGATATGGCTGAGATTTCATAGAACATCGTGTCATCAGATTGTGAAACACCTCTAGTTCTTAGTACATTTGGCCAGTGTTTCTAGCCTTAAATGCTTCTTACACTGCTGATATAAACCTTGATACCAGCTAAGAAACTAAATAAGCACTAGTTGCTTAGTATTCATGTTTTTTTTCAGTTGGGATCGTTCATAATTTGGACTTAGTACCTGGGGCACATATATTTCTGCACCACTGTACCTAATATTTTGAACTATGGCATCTCTTTTTTTTTTTTAACTCAAAGGAGGTTTCTCTTCAGTGCTTACCCATCATAACAATATTTTATCCTTAACTTGAGTTAAGCAAGCGAGCAATATCGTGAATGTTTGAGCAATGTGCTAAAGGGACCTTTTAGCATCACACTGAGGAGCCGACTGCAGTGTCATGTAATCCGTGATGCAGCTAAGGATGAAGTCGAGACTGGGGAACCGATTCTAGTACTAAATGAAGTAACAATTGACCGTGGAATGTCATCTTACCTTACCTACCTAGAATGCTATTGTGACAGTTCTTTTGTGACATGCGTACAAGGAGATGGACTAATAATATCAACAACATCTGGAAGCACAGCATATTCATTGGCAGCTGGAGGATCGATGGTTCACCCACAGGTAGACATGTGTTCTGCATATGTTTTTGAATTTTCAATTATAAAATTGTGTTAAATTGCACCAAAATTATGTATTTCTATGTTCTACATTATGTGTTGAAAATTTGAAATGTATTGAGGTGTACTAAAACATTTCTGGCGATTCTAGTTCATTTCTGAGAAATTGCCATCTTTTACATAGTTCAACACGTGCATGTAATGTGGCATAAATAGTCATGCAAATCTGTTGTAAAGATCATGATACCTGATAAAATTTAATAAGAATCAAACTGAGTTCTGTGAGATTGACAGAAACTAACTTTAACATAGTGTTTTTCTTTTGCTTCCTGAGTAATTTTCAAAGTACATGACCTTTTGTTAATCTTAATTCTTAAATGAGAAGGTTCATTTCTTTATATGGTTATTATTTGCCATTTTAATGCTATATTTTTCTGGTGTATGTAGGTCCCAGGGATCCTTTTCACACCAATATGTCCCCATTCACTGTCATTCAGGCCTTTGATACTACCGGAATATGTGACTTTGCGTGTACAAGTACCATTCAACAGTAGAGGGCAAGCTTGGGCATCCTTTGACGGCAAGGGTAGGATTCAACTAGGGCCAGGTGATGCGCTCATCTGCAGTATTTCCCCATGGCCTCTACCCACGGCTTGCCTAGCGGACTCCACTACTGATTTCTTGCGAAGCATCCATGAGGGTCTCCACTGGAACTTAAGGAAGAGCCAATCCTTCGATGGCCCTTCCGCCTGATCATTTTCAAGTTTGTATGACTGTTGACGGGATTTAATATGGATGATAGAATGGTAGATGTGATATTTCAAAGCATCTCCTCGTAGTTAAAAAAGAGAGAGAAATAACAGACTAGTAGATGCTAGTTCTTTCCTTGCGCACTCCCTGTACATGTACAAGCTTGTTATAAAGATGCGGACTTGTTAGCAAGGTTAACAAAACTGTGGTTAACCGGCTGATTACCTGGTTAACCGGAAAACCGGTCCAGGCTGGTTATCTTGATCGGCCGGTTAACTGCCGGTTTTGATTTAAATATTTTTAAAATTTAAAAAAATTTATATATATTAAAACCGGTGAAACCGAGCAGTTAATCGGAAAAACCGGTCGGTTAACCGGTATAACAGGTGTTAACCGTTAAATGTGAATTTAAAAATTTATTTTTAAAATTCTATGATAAAAACCGGTGTCACCGACCGGTTAACCATCAAAACCGCTGGTTAACCGGTAAAACCGGCCGGTTAACCGGATAGCAACAGCACAAGTCAAAAAAACAAATTTTGTCTGGCTAACCGGTCGGTTTTACCGGTTAACCGCCGAACCGACCGGTCGGTTATGTTAACCCTGCTTGTTAGCAGTCCGAACATGATCAGTACATACATATGTATAGTTTGTTATGCAGTTACATATGTTGCAGTTGATTGTGTCGGGTCATGAGCAGTGTCATGATCTTTTTTTTTTTAATAAGATCGATGTTATTTTGACCCAAATGTGAAAGCAGTAAGCGATACAGATGCGTAATTTGGTAAGAGATGATTGTTGCTTAGCTTTGAACCACACTGTCAAGCATTCTGAATCGATCCACTATATATTACGTAGAGTATATGAACAGCCCCTGTAGCAGACTTCCCGGTGCAGAGCCTCATCCTGATTTGTACTCCCTCTCCCTATACTATTATCGTTTTCCCCATTTGCCATGCTTACTTGGGCCCCGTCGCCCCTTCCCCGACGAGCAGATCGTTCACCCAGCTGCTCCAACCCCTCCCGCCAAGAGCGCGGCGGCAGCAAACATGCGACGCGGTTGATCGAGCGCCCGACGCTGTGCACCACCCTCGGCCCCCACACGGGCACATGAAAGCTGCGCCGTCGCCGAGGTACTCCGCCGGCACCACCTCGCACCGCCCAGGCCCGCCGGTGTCTAACATGCTCCCCCTGGCGCAGTCGTTCCGTATCCCGACCCCCGGTATCATGACAGACTTGACTGCGGCCCCTGCTGCAGCACCAGCCCCGCCCCGGGGTAGAACGCGTGCCCGTGCAGCGACGCGTACGCCACCGGCCCCGTTCATGCCGTCTGAGATGGAGTAAGAGCGCCGGCCCGTTGAACAGGTAGAAGAACCAGCGGCGCGTCCGTCGCGAGGGCGGCGTCCGCCTGCGCCCGGTCCGGCATCGCGGCGGACTTGCATCTCGTCGCGCTGTTACTCTCTGCGCGAGGAACGTGCGCCGGCGTGCACGCCTCGGACCTCCTCTTTCTTTCGAACGGTCACGCAGAGGCTCAAGGTGGAGACGGTGACCAAGTTATAATCGGACCCGGTGCCGCGATCGCCTGACCAGCTCCTCGGCCTCGCACTACTCGTCGGCGAATTTCTCGCGGACGCACCGCACCTCATCGAGGCCGTGGCCGTGGCCAACACGCCGATGGAGCGGTAAGCCGGTAACCCTGGACGCAACGGGAAGACAGAAGCCGCCGCCGTCCGACCAGACGCGGGCGTAGTCCACGGGTGTCACTTCGCTGCTCACGAGACATTGCTCTGTTCGGTTAGCGCTCGTTTCGGCACCTTCTGGCTACTGCCTCTCGCGCGGCCACCGCCCGTGTGACCGTGCCGCCGCCACCACTCACCCATGCGGCCACCACCACAGAAGCCACTAGCCGCTGCCTGTGTGACCGCGCGCCGCCGCCGCTGGCTCGAAGGAGAGGACGGGCCATTGTGCCGTTGTGCCTCACGGGCCGTCGTGCCTGACGGATCGGCCCGACACGACTACTTCATTTCGTGTCATGTCGTTGGCCGGCGTCTAGACAAGTGGCTGAACGGCATGATCCGTAATAAATTATATGCCGTATCGACCCGAAATTATATGGGATATGGCATTTTGTGCTTGGACTAGGCCGCGCCGTTTGGATAGCACTAGAAGGAAGTACCGAGGTTCAAAAAAGAAGTTCAGACGGGGAAATAGTAATTCAGCCTACAGTAGCCCAACATCAACAGCCCGCGAGCATGGCCGAGCTGGCGGCCCAAATAGTCCGGCCCAAATGACAGGGGGCGGCAGATGTTTGTATGCGAGCACCGCACTTAGGCCCGTTCCATCCATAACTCGAAGCTCTGTGTTGTGCGCGCGTGTTGTGATATAGTCATGACGATGAATCACGCATGACACATGACATCTCTAGTGCTTCCACCGGGTTACATGTTCTCACTATCGATTTGCACTAGAAAAAATATATGAAAATTTTTAACAAAAATATGGTTGAATAGTTCATGTTAGTAGCTATTATCATGCAAAAGTACAGATGTAATAAATACTTGTGCCATACGTAGGAAAAAAAAGAAATTAGTGGTTCAACAGTAACGGGTCACGGGTCTGAAGTGAATAGTTGCAACCCGCAACTGTTGCAGCTGATTTTCTCTTTTTCACTGTGTATTACAGAAGTATTTGTTAGATATGTGCTTTTACATGATGGTATATGCTGATATGAACTATCAAACCATATTTTTGTTAAAATTTTTCATACACTTTGTCTACGGCAAATTTTAGATGGGATCACGAGAGCACCTAAGTATGCCGGAGCACCGGAGATGTTCTCAAGACCACAACTGTTTTCTTCTCCGTGACAATCAAATCCTCCGTTCCTTGCAGTAAAATCTCAGAGGAAGCGCCTTCCCCGGGAACCGTCGCCGCCGAGCGCCCGAGCCTATTATTCCTGGCAGTGCCGTGTCGAGCGGCCGTGCAGCGTCGCGGATTCCTCCGCGCACCGCTCGTGAACAAAGCTTTCACGTGCCGCACGCGTCGTATTATCATACTACCAGATTACCACTCACGTCCGGAGGTCATTCTCTTAGCGGTCAGTTCATCGGCGTCACACACGAAATTGATGCCTAAGAGAAGCGACAAGCAGCTCCGCGACTCGGAACAGGAAGAACCCGACCGCGGATAAGCTCGATCTCGATCGATCCTCTGGAAACTGGAATCAGAATCACGCGAATACGAACCACAAAATCTCGCGGCAGACAGTGAAAATTTTCTACTTGTGGCTCTGCCAGTTCTAGGTCTCGGCGCAGAGGCCCCCCTGGAAAACGATATCAAATCAAATCAACGCACAGAAACGCAGGGGAGGTAGGAGTCGGACGTCGTCGTACAGGAAGTCCAGAAGCTGCAGAACGCCGGTTCGCTCTGCGCCACACGACGTATCGGCCGTCTTGAACTGCGGCCACACACCTGTCTCCGGTCCCCCGCGCCCCTCGGGCCCGAGCTAAATCAGGGGCGTCCCAGCCCCGAACACCGGCACGCGTCTCGGCGCGGCCGCGGACACGAACCCAACCCAGCATCCACCGGCACGCGGGTCTGCTGGGCCGAGCCAAACCAGGGCGCTTCGGCGCGCCGCGTGCGCCCGTGTCGTCAAACCCGTCGCGCTCCAAGGCCGCACCCTATCCGGTGCGAATGGCAAACCCCATCGACTATAACCCGCGCCCGCGCTGCCACTTCGGCTCCTCTTTCTATCCCTCCACTCCTCTTATCTGCTCCATCCATCCTTCCGTCCGTCCTCCTCCCTCCCCGTCACCCATGGCGATGGCCACAGCCGCGGCCGCGTCCTCCTCCCTCCTCGCGCCGGCCGCGACCACGACCGCCTCCTCGTCGGCGCACAACGCGCTCCTGTTCCCGTCCTCCGTGCCGTCGCTGCGCGCGTACCCGCGGCTGCTCCTCGCGTTCCGCCGCCCCGCCGCGGCCGCCGTCGCCGACCCGCAGGGGGCCGTGCTCGAGGAGGAGGATGTGGTCATCGACCAGGGCGGACGCTACGACGACGACGACGAAGGGTACGGGGGCGGCCGCGGCCCCGCGTTCACGCCCCCCACCAGGCCGCGCACCGGCAAGGCCGCCCTACCGCTCAAGCGCGACCGCGTACGCCGCCCGATTCATCCTGTTTCGGATTGAAATTTGCTTCGTAGTTTGGATGGTCAATGATGCTGTGCTAGTTTTCGTGGCGTGCAGACGAGGTCCAAGCGGTTCCTCGAGATACAGAAGCTGCGGGAGAGCAAGAAGGAGTACGACGTGCCCACCGCCATCTCGCTGATGAAGCAGATGTCCAGCGCCAAGTTCGTTGAGTCGGCAGAGGCGCACTTCCGAATGAACCTCGACCCCAAGTACAACGACCAGCAGCTCCGTGCCACGGTATCATTCCGCCCCTTCATTTGCTCTGCCCGATTTGCTTATCTCATCATGTTGTGTTGATTGCTTTTGGATTGATGTTTAAAATTGGCGAACGCAGGTGAATCTGCCCAAGGGGACGGGCCAGTCGGTGAAGATTGCCGTTCTCACGCAAGGTGCGTACAAAACTCATATCGATTGCGTTGCGTCCCTATCATGCATGAGTTGATTGGATCAATTGCGCTAGCTGTTCTGTTTTGCAATACCTCAATCCTCAATGGTGATGTTTGAGTTAATTGGAGGGGTATGCTTATCTATATTTTTGCATCATGATGTTGTGGACTAAGTTATGTTGATGGTGCTCCTACGTACTTTGGTCATATATGCTAAAAACAAACAGTGCTTGTCGTGGAGCATATCCTTGAATCAAAGGAATTTTTCTTTCTCACTCAACTGAGTTACATAGTCGTGATTTTCTTCTCCTTCTCGTCAAGCTAGACTAGAGGCCTTGTAGTAGACCTAGTAACCATGACTACTAGTATGCATTACTAATAATTCCATGTACTTGCAGGTGAGAAGATAGATCAAGCAAGAGCTGCAGGAGCTGATATTGTTGGTGGAGATGACTTGATCGAACAAATAAAAGGAGGATTCATGGAGTTTGATAAATTGATTGCATCACCAGATATGATGCCTAAGGTATGAACTAGGATGTGAAACTAGCTTTGGGAATCATGACTGAAATATTTGCATGCTTGAGAAATATAATCTGTCACATGCAATTGTAGTGAGTAGTCAGCTACGGTTTGCTCAAATACTTATATTGCATCTTACACCTATACAACATTTTACATTTAGGATGTTTCTTGCAACAATAAGTAGAACAATCATTTGGTTAGACGTGTTCTTTTCTTATTTTGTTTAATTAGTTTTCTTTCCTCACCCTGAAATGATTCTGTTATTCTTCTAGATCGTTCTGGGGGCAAGGACTGTGTTTGGATAGAAATATTTGAGACATTTCTGCCATATTTATATGAATTATAATAGCCAAATATTTTTTTTGTTCGGATAAAATGGATCAGCTATAACAGAGCAATCAAATAGTTTTTATTCAGATAAAATAGGCTAGGTTTCTTTCTTTAATAACTATGTCTAAAATTATTCTTAGAGGGAATGCATAAGTATGTCATGCTGCTGATGGAACCTTTTGACCTTTGTCATGCTCAAGTTGATTTGTTTCTATTTTCAGGTTGCCAGTTTGGGTAAGATTCTAGGACCGAGAGGACTTATGCCTAATCCCAAAGCTGGTACTGTTTCTCCAAACATTACTCAGGTATTATAGAAGTACAACAAGTTTTTTCCCCTTGATTTCCAGCAAAATTTACTCTCTGAATTTTTTATGCTTGTGTTGCTTGGTTTGAGTATCTTGATAAAAACGAAAAGTTCAGAAGCTAGATACTTGTGGGATTTTGCATATTGATACCATTTCACCATTGTCAAATGTCATTACCTTCCTGTATACAATTATAGAAAGCAATAGGCAGAACAAATATTTGCAGTGTAATCATGCCTAAAAAAACTCGACCGGTGGGGATAGGACCGCCCCCATGGCTTTCTTTCATAGAGAAGCTCAACCTTCTCCAGCTGAGAAAATCCTTGAACCTTGGTCCCACCCTCAGGGTGCTGCCCCATGTGGTTTGGGCCTTAACTCATGCTTTGGTCCCACCCATACATGAGGGCCTGCCCACCATTGCTCGGTTTCACATTGAGTAAGTTTGCTACCCTAGACCAACATCCCTCCACACAAATAACTTTAGGCTTTTCATTTATCGATACAGGCCGGGCGGCAAATCTAAAATTGATACAGCTTGTGGTTTTGAACGTCTATAAACGCTCATTGTGAATTATCATAACTGAACCGTTAACAAATGGTGTCACTATAAAGTTACCGGTTACATGATGTTGCTAAATCATCATATAATTTGCATCATGTGGTACTAGTTCTGTCTGGAGTAAGTTATGGCTGAATCTGTTATGGCATCGTCATCAGGCCTTTGTATGCAAAATGTCACACGCTATGTGTACTGGCCAAACATTTTGAAGTTGAACCATCAATATGTAGATAAGTATCATGACTTGCCAAGAATGGTGTTGGTATCAATCACTATATTACTACATCATGAAATATATGCTTTCGTATTGTATAGTTCTTTGTCTTTTAACACCACGTGATTAGAAATGGCTTAATGGCAGGATGACATAATATTGTTGTTGGGCATAATATTTACTGAATCTGTAAATAATGTATCGGTGCAAAATCAAAACCACTTCAATCTCCTGCTTGTAGCTATAAATTATCAATCAAGATCGATGAGATAGATTATGTTAACTGTGAAATGGTTCCAGGCTATCGAAGAGTTCAAGAAAGGTAAAGTTGAATACAGAGTTGATAAATCAGGGATTGTCCATATTCCCTTTGGCAAGGTTGACTTTCCCGAGGAAGATCTCATTGCAAACTTCATGGCTGTTGTTGTAAGATATCAGATCCTGTGAACGTCTCCATTCATATTACTGAAAATTTAATTGACTTCTCAACATCTCTTTGTAGCGCTCTGTTGAAAGGAACAAACCATCTGGTGCAAAGGGTATATACTGGAAAACAGCGTACTTGTGCTCATCCATGGGACCTTCAATCAAGCTAAACATAAAAGAAATGCTTGACTATGGCACAGACTCATCTGACTAGATGTCATTATAAGCACGGAAGCACCAGTTGAGGTCATCTGGCATTGTTATCACGTTCACAGATTTAACCATCTGTCATTTGCAACAAATGAGCAGAGAAACATGGCTCTGGAGTAAGGCAGGGAGGTCCTTAGGTACAGTTTTTTTCAGTTTAACGGGCACCCATCTTCAGAGCAGTTATACTATGCCCAGATCGACAAATAGTGTTGGTCATGTATTTATGAGCAAATTATGCATGGATTCATAGATGTCTTTCTAAGATGTTTGTCGTAATGTTCAATATTTTGTCAATAGTCGTCCTCGAGCTTAAAGCAGCAGTTTATTCACTCACCTTACTTTATGTTAAGAACCTACTGTTCATGAATGTGAGAAGAAAGGTGAACATAAGCAATTTCTGGGTAGTCACTGGTCTCCACCGTATAGAAAAATTTTAGAAACACAAGTCACTTAAATGCATCTTGTGATGTATACATTGATTTGATATATTTAGGTAACTAGGTATTCTTCTGAATCGTGTTTGTATTCTCTTTTGAGTCGGCTGCTTCATGAAAAGAGAAGCACTCAATAAAATTTTCTGTTCGTATCACAGTAGTAAGGTCGCCTGTGCAATTTGTGCGCAACATATTTTTCCTTGTTCCTTAAGCATGCATTTGAAAATAGATAACTAGCATCTTTGTTGCATTAGTAGCATATATTTTCTTCCTTTGAAAGTTGCTGAAACTTCCAATCACTTAGAAAATAGTTGAAATTATACTAGATTTTATTAGTATTTATTTTTATAGGATTATATTTATTAGTAAGAGGAGGAGAAAATCTGTTGATGTACTCCCTCCGTATTTTTTATTGATGTTGCTTGATAGTGTAAATTTTTTATTGATGTCAATAAAAAATACGGAGGGAGTATAAATTATAGAAAAAGTTATTTTTTCGTAACCGTTGGATCTAGATTTGAAGCCTTGAAACGGTGAGTGAAAATGTGCAAACTTTCAGTCGATCGAAAATTAGCAGGACCCTTAGTAGTATGCATAGTTTACTTTACAATTGTTTAGGGGATTGGGGATGTCCTCATCTGAACTTCAGTGATAAAGGGGATCACCGGATCTCGTTCATCAATGTCTAGAATAAAAGATTTACTTCTCTTTAGTCAACTACAATAGTCAAATCCCATCAATTGATCGTGTTAACACGATAGACAAGTGGGCTTTGGGGCGGCGTCGGATAGTGGTGAAGGGAGGGCTTTTGCTAGAGCTTGCCTTCCTCCATGGCTTCCAGGCTTTGGGGCGGTGTCAGACAGTGGTGAAGGGAGGGTTTTTGCCGGAGCTCACCTTCGTCCATGGCTTCTAGGCTTTGGGGCGGCATTGGATACTAGTGAAGGGAGAGATAATATAAGCATAGGTAATGATGACGCTGCCTTGCAAGTGGCATAAGATGATTAGGACGGAGGCTCTCGACAACTAGTTAGCATGATGGAGGAAGCAGTTGTAGAACTAGCGATGGTAATGTCATCAGGGACAGCCGGAGAACAGGAGTTGGGGAGCACAATGTCGATGAGTTAGTGATGTAGGAGAGTGGCGGTGGGGATGTTGTCGAGGATGACCGGAGGAGGGCGGTAGGTAGTGGCCAGTAGGGGGGGGGGGAGAGGGGGGAGATCCAAATGTTGCTCGTGAGAGGAGAGAAAGAAGTTGTCGGAGATCAAGTGTAGTCTGTTGATCTCTCATCCCACAACAACTCAACTCAAAAGACTGTTTTCAATCAAAATATTAATAGCACCCTTATACAATTGTTGTAAACTAAATGTTTGGATTTTAACTAAAGGTTCATTTTAGCATTACACCATGTGTAACCATTTTTGTGGCTGATGGCTCAATGTACATAGTAATTGGCTCCTTCATAAATTCAAGGGTTTTAGAAGCACAGTTGTACATGCTCGAGAAGCGTTTTCTAAATTTTCACAACATACTTATATGATATCGTGCAGGTGCAACGAGCAAAGTATATTACGTTTTAAATTGTGAGAGGAAGTTATTTTAGATGGAAAGGAAATTCTATTAAATACTCGTGCCAGGCAAATCGGCATAGACTAAGGGTGTGTTTGGTTACCGGGCTCAGTCTGGGCCTGGCTCGAGGGTAGATGCAGGCCCAGCAGAACCAGGCTCCACAGATGCAATCCCACGTGTTTGATAGGCTGATTTGTTCTCAGCCTGGCTCGACTGGGCGCGTGTTTGGTCGGCTGCAATTCGCCTTGGGCTGCATGCATGGGTGTATAAAGGCATGATTGGTTGGTCGCATGTGAGTCTGATCAGATCACCTTGGCCTAGAATTGGTAAGGTTACCATCACGGCTTGCTTCTTTCATGCAAGAATTCATACAAGTCCTTGATATTTTTCAGTAAAACAGATGACCAAGTATGCATAAAAAAATAGAAAATTAAATCTGATCAGATTAATTCCATTGTCAGCAGACTGTTCGATATGATCCATTTTGTTCCATTCAGGTTATAAAGAACATCAACTAATTAGCAGCTTTCAGTATCAGTGACAAAATTCAGAAAGACGGAAGCTTGATGGCATGATTTACAAAATTTAGAACACTAGTTCTTACAGTACCGTACATAATTTACATAGCTTAACAGAAAGAAAGCAAAAAAATATCCATGTTGGATCAGTGACATTATCCAGATGAATTAACTTGAACATTAGTAGCCTTTATTCAGCTTGAACTTTAGTAGAGTGTTGTGTGATATCTGCTTCACATAATAACTGAATCATGAATTGAACAAGCTAGATATCCATGCAGAAGAGGAAATTGATAATGTACTTGCTCACCATACCATACATACTAACCTCATTGAGAAATATCATAGAAATGAGCATGAAATAGCCTGAATTAGTGAGAAAATACAACAGCCGCACTACTAACCTAACCAACATGGAACTCTGAACATCCAGGAAGCAATAACACTAAAAAAAGTGTTAGCACAATTAATCGATAGATCCTTGGCAAAGACTATCACGCATCACAGATTTCTTTTTAGCATGATCACGCATCACAGATTCAGTGAGAAATCATGAAGAAAAAACAAGTAAAGAACTAGATCTACGAGATAGGTGAGGCAGGAACGGACCAGGCCATGGGATCCCTCGCCTTACTAGCGGGGGGGGGGGGGGGGGGAGGGGAGGGAGGGTCCAGAGTGAAAGTTG
The DNA here is from genome assembly GCA_030378355.1 of Eleusine indica. Lineage (NCBI taxonomy): Eukaryota > Viridiplantae > Streptophyta > Magnoliopsida > Poales > Poaceae > Eleusine > Eleusine indica. Next base: position 60,972,530 of record CM059494.1, read on the forward strand.
TTTAGAGAGTGGGTGAATAGGCAATTTAAAAAATAATCCTAAAAAAGCACTAAGCTTGATCAAATACCGAGAACGATGGAACTTCCGTTAGGAATGACGTAACTTCCGTCACCACGGAAGTTCTGTCAAATGATAGAATTTTACCAAATCTTTCTCTAAAACTTATTTAAATGCGAATAACTAAAAGAATAGAGATACAATATTTGATAAAGGTGAAGCTAGCGCACGGTATGAATGGAAAACTTTGCTAGATAGCACACAAGACAATAACAAGTAAAACAGGCATAATAGTATGAAAGAAATGCACAAGCGTAATAATGAATTGCGGGAAAAGTAAAGAGAGACACAAGGATTTAACCCGAGATTCGGCAACCACATAAAGTAGTTCCTACGTCCTCGTTGAGGAGTCACACAAAGTGATCGGGTCTCTCTCTAACCTGTTTTCCCGTCAAGCAATCACAAAGATCGTGCTCGGAATTCTTTCACTATTTGATTCTTTTCCTCCGGAGGCGAATCATATCTTCACAAACGTCCCCATCTCACCACAATAAATTGGGAGCTCAAGGGCGACGCCTAGCCATCTAGGAGACCAAGTCTCCAAGAGTAACAAGCAAATCAAATTTTGATGGGGGGAAAGATGTGCTCAAGCTTTTGAGTGAATGGATTCAATCTTTTTGTGGTTGGATCTCCCTCACTTTGCTTGGAATCTCAATATCAAGTCTAGGAGTGAGAGGGGAGAGATTTAGCTGAAGAATGAGTGAAATGCAAAGATGTCCAACCCTTCCCACGGGGGAAGGGGTAGGCTATTTATAGAGCTCTCTAAAAAACTAGCCGTTACACAGCTTTTCTGACTCTGATGGAACTTCCGTGGTTCCTTACGGAACTTCCGTCAATTCAAAAAGAGCCGTTGCACGGTAGGGTTACAACTGAGCCAGAGACGACGAAACTTTCATGATAGTCATCACGGAACTTTTGTCACTCTCGGGTTTGCAAAAAAAGAGAAACCAGAGACCGACGGAACTTCCGTAACTCTCGGGTTGGTTGAGGATAGAGGCTTGACAATGACGGAACTTCCGTGGAGTGAACCACGGAATATCCGTGACTCTCTGTTTGGCTCATAATTAATTGATTCTTTTTTGCATTGGTTGGCTAAACTTTCACAAAACTTTTTGGTAAGCTTGAGCACATTAATTTCCCTTCTTAGCAAGATTAGTTTACCACCCTTTATAGTTTGGCATGCCTATGACTCAATTGAAATAAAAACTACTCTTGAAGGCATTTGACTCCATTTTCCTTTTCTTTTTTTTTGGGAGTAATAGCCATCTTGCAAATGTGGGTTTAGACAATAATTTTGATTATCTGCACATTTACTTCATGAACATTGTTAGCACAATTTTAATCTTCTGTTATCGTACACCAAAACCCACTAGGGGATCCTAGATGCATCTTCAATCTCCCCCTTTTTGGTGATTGATGACAATAGATTAAAAGGGATATAAAGGAGATAATCAAGCTAGACAAAGAGCAAAATATAGCGGAACTCCCCCTGAAGATATGCATGAATCACACAAACATGTGAAGGAGCTCTCCCTATATTTTTTAATAAGTGGGGTGCCTAAAGGTGTACAAGTGTGCAACATAGTGATAAAGCGATAAGCATTCAACACACTTGACACAAACAATAATAAAGGGCAATAAAACAAGCACCACACATAACATAACATAAAGGTTCACAAATAGTTTTCACACACAAAACAAGTAGAAAGAATAAAAATACTTGTCCTTAGGTTTCATCACTATCTATTACAAACAAGAGAAGCACACAACCATCCTTTTGCATCGCTTTTCTCTCCCCCTTTGGCATCAACGCACCAAAAAGAATGAAAGGAAGAGAGACATGCTGAAAGAAAAAGAGTCACTCATCATCGTCTTTGGTGCTCTCATCCTCTTCTTCATCTTCATGTGCCAGTGGAGGAGGAGTATTGGAAGATCCAGGAGCAGCTACAGATGGCCTAATAGAAATATCATCCCAATCATAGGCTGCAAAGGGGTCCTCAAAGGCCGGTGGCAGACCATCAGGCTCACACTCGGAACCATCTGGTGACACATCACGGTCTTGTGCCTGTTGATCCCTCTTGTAGCGGCATTGCTTCTTGATCCTCCTCTTGTTCTTCTAGTTCTCCTTTGCATTGAAGCAACATGCATTGAAAATGCTTTTGAGAAAGGAGACAATGGGAGAAGATGGACGACGAGGAGGCTCTGGAGGAGGAGGGGCTGAAGATGAGGCCCTCTGAGCTGCTGCTGCTGACTCGACTGCAATCTCGGCATGGGTGCGAGCAAGACTCGCTCTTTCGGAGGAAGGTCGTCTAGGAGAGGAGCGATCAGCTGGGCGAATGTCAGGTTGAACTCTAGGTCTCAAGGGGAGATGCTTGCACTCCTTCTCAAACACAAGTCTAGTCTCGGCTTCGATCATCTTCATAAGATATGGAGCGTAGGGAAGGACCCGCCTTGTGTCAATAGATGACATGTGGATGTCATTTAAAATGAAGTCCATGACACAAAACGGATTTTCATCCGGAGCAAATCTAGCAAGAATGTTTCTTGACGTCTCCACTATGGACATAGCATACCCTCCCTTAGGTGCAATGGTGACTTGGAGCATCCGGTTGAGAGTGAAGTAGTATTTGTGAATTCCATTGGTGGTTCTAAACACATTGGGACTCCTCTCATAGCTTCATCACGGGCTCATTTGAGATAATCTCCCTCTCACTATCTTCATCTCCTTGGAAGAAGTAGGTGGCAAAGCGAGTTGCTGTGATCGCATACTCAACCCCTTGTGTTCTCCAATGGATAGTGTCATTGCCATCAATATAGAGAGTTGCATAGAATTGGCAAATTACCTCTTCATTCCAATCATGATTGAACCCCATGAGGTCATAGACACCCTTGTCATTGCATGCTTGAATGATGTCCTTGAACACTTGATTGTCCTTAGACTCCATATATGTCCAATATATCCATTGTTGTGAGGCTAACCGATTTTTCCGGTTCATGTCAATGAACATGGATGTGTAGTAATCCTGCTGAAACCAAGTGTAGAACCGGTAATCCGTTATGTCTTGCTCTCTCACGAGACTAGGATTGGCCTTCCGTGCTTCAATAAGTGCATCAAGATCTTTCTTGTAATCCTTGTACACATAGCCACTTGGATAGGTAGGAGCATGGACATGAAGTCCCTCCACTACATCCATATGTGCCGATGCGGCCTTTTTCCAAGATCGAGTGGCTTTCTCCTTAACTGGTCTCTTGCCCTTGTCTTGTGCTCTCCGGGGAGGTAGAGAGCCTCCAGTTTTAACATGCATGGTTTGAGCACCGCTGCTTGATTCTCTCCTTCTTTTGAGCACTGCCTTCTTCCTCTGCGCTATAGGCACTAAGTCATCATCGGAGGAAGAGGATTGGTGTTGCTCCATGATTTGATCCTCCTCACTTGATTCTTCTCGAGCACTTGGTGCATTGGAGGCGTACTTGGTCCTCACTATTGTCTATTGTCAAGGATAGCAACAGGGAGCAATAGATTAGGTACAAGTCACAAGCAAGAATAGAGAAGACAGCAAAATTCAGTGCACTAAACTGCAGACGGTGGAAGTTCCATGACAGACCACGGAAGTTCCGTCATGACGGAAGTTCTGACGGAACTTCCATCATTTGCAGTTTGCACCAAATTCAATCTAGCTCCTAAATCCTACCGCGACAGCGCAATGTCTCTAACAGGTGATAGACTAGCCTTAGAAGAGTCAATCTATCCAAAGGAACTGAGGACATTTGAACTTTTGACCTAAAACAAGAGATCAAGGTCAAATCTCATACCTAGGGCAAAGGAGAGGGAAAACTTGTTGGAGATCGCGGAACTTCCATGGGGGAAGAGTTGAATCTCCACCAAATCCAAAGGAATCGCTGGTTTAATCCTCAAATCACCGTAAATTGCCACTTAGGGTTTGAGGAGAGGAGAGAGAGGAAGAAATGAATAATGGTCGGTTGGATAGGGAAGAAGAAGGGCTCGAGCCTCTTAGCCTGGGAGTGACGGAAGTTCCGTCATTGGGTGACGGAAGTTCCGTCGCTCTCGGTTTTTGAGCAAAACGGTTTGAATTTCACAAAAATTACCATAGAACTTCTGTGATCCTCGGTTTCCTTCGACAGAGGATGACGGAAGTTCCATCATCGAGTGACGGAAGTTCCGTCATTCCCTATCTGGAACAAAAAATGCCTCTATTAACTAATGAACTTTTGGACAAGTGAAATATATAAAGAGATATACATGTTCCAAACTTGTGAATAGTAACAAACAAACATTTCAAGCTATATTCACAAGTTCCAACAATATGATCTATTGATCAAAATCATCATTTGTTTTTGAAGTCTAAGACATAAATTAATTTTGAAGAATTTTGGTTTCAAGTTCTTTTGCACGAGCAACAACACATCAAGAAATACACAAGGTTCTACTCCACATTGGATGAATCCAAGATATTCAGCTCACTTCTAAGCTCACAAAACTGCTTCTCATCTAGGGGTTTGGTAAATATATTGGCTAATTGTTTATCGGTTCTCATATAGCTAATCTCAATATCCCCCTTTATAGAATGATCTCTCAAGAAGTGGTGCCGGATATCTATATGCTTAGTCCTATTATGATCAATGGGGTTATATGCAATCATGATGGCACTCTCATTGTCACATAGGAGAGGAACTTTAGTCATAGTGCATCCAAAGTCTTTTAGAGTTTGTCGCATCCAAAGTAGTTGAGCACAACAATTTCCGGCTGCAACATACTCCGCTTCGGCTGTGGATAGGGCAACAGAATTTTGTTTCTTGGATGACCATGACACAAGGGACCTACCCAAGAATTGGCAAGTCCCGGAGGTGCTTTTCCTATCCACTTTACATCCGGCGTAGTCGGCATCGAAATAACCGACTAGCTTGAACTTGGAACCCTTCGGATACCACAATCCTAGGTTTGGTGTGTGAACTAAATATCTCAAGATTCTTTTAACAGCCACTAAGGGACTTTCCTTCGGAGCCGCTTGTAACCTTGCACACATGCACACACTAAGCATGATATCGAGCCTAGATGCATAAAGATAAAGCAAAAAGCCAATCATGTATCGATATACCTTTTGATCCATAGGCTTACCGTTTACATCTAGTCCAAGATGTCCATTTGTCTTCATAGGAGTCTTGTTGGGCTTTGCATTCTCCATGTCAAACTTCTTGAGTATATCTTGAGTGTACTTGGTTTGACTTATGAATGTTCCTTCTTCAAGTTGCTTGACTTGAAAACCTAGAAAGAACTTCAACTCCCCCATCATGGACATCTCAAATTTCCTAGTCCTAATATTGGCAAACTCATCATAAAAAAGATTGATTAGTAGAACCAAATATAATGTCATCGACATATATTTGGCACACAAATAAGTCATTATCAACTTTTCTTATGAAGAGAGTAGGATCGACCTTGCCAATTGTGAAGCCTTTGTTGATCAAGTATCCCTTGAGATGTTCCTACCAAGCTCGAGGAGCTTGCTTGAGGCCGTAGAGAGTTTTGTGAAGCTTGTACACGTGGTTTGGTTTCTTTGGGTCTTCAAACCCCGGAGGTTGTTGTACATATACCTCTTTTTGAATGGGGCCATTAAGAAATACACTTTTCACGTCCATTTGAAAAAGCTTAAAGCCATGGTGAGTAGCATAGGCAAGTAAAATATGAATTGACTCAAGCCTAGCTATGGGTGCATAAGTTTCACCAAAGTCCAAACCTTCAACTTGTGAGTAGCCTTTTGCAATAAGTCTTGCCTTGTTTCTCACCACCACACCATACTCATCTTGCTTGTTGTGGAACACCCATTTTGTACCTACAACATTTTACTTGGGTCTTTCCACCAATGACCACACCTTGTTTCTTTCAAAGTTGTTCAACTCTTCTTGCATGGCCATCACCCAATCCGAGTCTTGAAGTGCTTGTTCCACCCTAAGAGGTTTCATAGAGAAAATAAACGATAAATGATGACAAAATGTAGCCATTCGGGATCTAGTAGTTACCCCCTTTTGGATATCACAAGGAATATTGTCAATGGGGTGATCCTTTTGAATACTTTGTTGGACTCGTGGATGAATTGGCCTAGATGCATCTTCTTCTTCTTGATTGTTGTCATCTTGAGTGTCTCTTTCTCCACCATCTTGAGCTTGATCTATATTGTTGCCTTGACCATGATCGTCACCATGATCTTGGTTACTTCCTTGATCTTGTTCATCATGTGGCTCTTGTGGAGATGAGTCATCTTGTCTCGAAGAGGATGGTTCATCTTGACTTGAGTTTGGGTCTTATGGTCTTATATCACCTATTGCCATGTTCCTTATTGCACCACAAGGAACTTCATCACTTGGATTAACTTGCTCTACTTGAGAGCTATTAGATTCATCAAATTACACATCCCAGGTGATTTCAACAACCCCGGTATCTTTGTTAAAGACTTGATATGCATAGACGTTAGTTCCATAACCAAGAAGAAAACCTTCATATGTCTTAGGAGCAAACTTAGAGGATTTGGGTTTCTTATTAAGAATAAAGCATTTGCTCTCACAAACACAGAAATATGAAACATTGGGAAGGTTACCGGTGAGGAGCTCATAAGGTGTTTTCTTCAAAATCTTGTGAAGATATAGTCTATTTGTTGCATGGCATGCGGTGTTGATGGCTTCAGCCCAAAAGGTGTCTGGCGTCTTGTACTCGTCAAGCATTGTTCTTGCCATCTTTATGAGTGTGCGGTTCTTTCTTTCGGCTACACCATTTTGTTGTGGAGTGTATGGAGCGGAGAATTCATGCTTGATGCCTTCTTCATCAAGATTTTCTTCAACTTGAGTGTTCTTGAATTCCGTTCCATTGTCACTCCTTATCTTCTTGATCTTCACCTCATACTCATTTTGTGCTCTTCTCAAAAACCTCTTTAGGATACCTTGTGTTTTACTTTTGTCCTTAAAAAAGAATACCCAAGTGAAATGTGAATAATCATCAATAATTACAAGACCATATTTGTTATCGCCAATGCTTATGTAGGTGACCGGTCCAAATAGGTCCATGTGTAGCATCTCCAATAGTCTTGTCGTTGTCATCATTGTCTTGGATGGATGTGTCGCTCCAACTTGCTTTCCGGCTTGACATGCGCTACATATTTTGTCCTTCTCAAAAGCAACATCCTTTAGTCCAACGACATGACCACCTTTTAGGAGTTTGGAAAGGTTACTCATCCCAACATGAGCTAGACGGCGATGCCATAGCCAACCCAAGGTGGTTTTAGCAACCAAGCAAGCATTTAGGTTAGATCCCTCCTTGTTGGTAAAATCAACGAGGTAGATCTTGTCCTCTAAATACCCTTTGAAAGCTATTGAAGAATCCTTCTTCCTAAAAACGGTCATGCTATCATCATCAAAGAGACAACTATAGCTCATCTCACAAAGTTGTGAAACAGACATCAAGTTGTATCCTAGACCATTCACAAGATAAGCATTACCAATTGAAAGGTCATGGGTGATGGCAATCCGACCACAACCAATTACCTTTCCTTTGTTGTCATTTCTAAATGATATGCCTCCACTTGGTAGATTGTCATGATCAAGTGTGGAGAACATTGATCTCTCTCTGGTCATATGATTTGAGCACCCACTATCAAGTACCTATGTCGCGCCACCGGAGGAGTATTCCTATAAAGAACATCAAGCATGTGTTTTAGACACCCAAGTTGGTTTGGGTTCCTTAACACTATATACAAGTACTTTGGGCACCCACACACAAGGCTTCCACCTTGCATCATGTGGCCCAACAAACTTAGCAACCACTCTACCAGAAGCATTATGGGTTAGCACATAAGAGGCATCAAAATCATAAAAGGATATGGTAGAGGTCTTGTTGTTCTTGTTGACTTGGGAGGCATTCTTTGGCTTGATTGTCTTCTCTTGTTCTACTTGCTTTCCCTTGCCTTCGGGTACAAAGTTGGGTCTCTTGTTGTAGCCCTTCTTAGGTGCATTCTTGTTGTACCCTAATCCTCTCTTATCATGAGAGGCTCTTGGTTCACCAACAATATTTCTTGTGGTTTCTATTTGAGCCTTCTTCTCAAGTTCCTTGACTTGATTGGATAGCTTTTCAATAATTGCATCTTGCTTGGCAATCATCTCAACATTAATGTTGTGACACCTTCCACAACCTTTGCTTGTTGAAGCTTGGGAAGATTCCAATCTCTTCAACAAAGATTTTGAGCTCAACTTGAGATCCTCAATTGATTTCACAAGAGCTTTGTTCTCCTCTATTAATGAGTTACATCTCTCTTGGAGCTTCTTGTTGGTTAAGGTGCATGAATCACTTGACTCTTTGACCTTGCCAAGGTCATTAGTTAAGCTCTTGTTCTTTTCCCTTTCTTGCTCAAGTTGCTTTGTGAGCTCAAGGTTCTTTTCCTTTTCTTCAATGAGTAGCTCCTCTTGCCTTTGGAGGATTTTTTCTTGATCCTTAATCTCCTCATTAAGATTACCTAGCATTTTCATCATTTCTTGCATAGAGGGGACCAAGTCCTCCTCTTCATTACTATAATAAGAGGGATTGAAATCAGAACAAGGATATACCTTGCTTTCCTTTGCCATGAAGCACCAGGGAGCATCATCCTCATCATTGGTGGGATGTTGAAGAGTGACTTCTTGGCCGGTGGTAGACCAATGGCAATGTTAGCAATGCCACCCTCACCATCTTCATCATCATCATCGGAGATATACTCTTGGCCAATGTGAGCTTGCCCCTTATTGTATGGCTTCTTGTTGGGCTTGTTCTTGTTGTTGTACTTTTCATTCTTTTTGCCCTTGCCATTTAGCCTTGCACAATCAACAATCATGTGTCCTTGTTCATGACACTCATAGCATCTTCTATTTGTTCTTCTAGCTTTTGCCTTGTCAAAGCTATTCCTGGTCAAGCCATTCTTGATTATGTATTTGCCAAACTTTTTAACAAATAAGGCAAACTCTTCAATGTTTTTGTTGACGGCTGTTAAGTACCATTTTCATCAGTCAACTATGCTCAAATAAAGGAGAACTTGGCATTTCATACACGCATATTTGTTTACAATAATGTAGTTCCACTTGTACTTGGGAATTATTTGCATGCAGGAGGAAATATGAAGGAAACACACCTAAAAGGCAAAGAAACACACTTTCGACCAATGAGAGAGCGCCAACTGGACATCCCATGGATTGAAGGGCCCATTTTCAGTACCACACCGAAGAAACACATAAAACTACCCCGACATCTAGGATGAGGACCCACCTGGCAGCCACCCTGAGGAAGCACAACCCAGGAGGGCCCAGCCACAGGTCGGCCGACCCCCCTAGGTCGGTCGACCCAGGCATGCGGCCTTTCCTCCTGGGCTTGCACGTGGAGGCGGTGGATAGGGATATTCTTGGCGGTTACTCCCCTTTGCCAACCTATAGAGGCAATAAATAGGAGGGTGTGGCTTTACACTCACACACACACCACAAGAAGAATTCCTTCTCTTGCTACTTAGTTGTTCTCAAGTCTTAGTGGAGTTAGGCTGAGTCTAGAGCTCTCTAGTTCTTCAAGTCTTCTCTTGGAGATATTGGTATGGCTCTTGTATCATTTCTCTTTTGTAAGACTTTGCTCTATTTAATAAATATCATCTTTTCATATAGTTGTGTTTGGGTCATGAGTTTCTTGTTTGATATTGTGATCCATATATGTGATAGTATAGCCCACTTGTGCGATAGTAGTTTATATTTATTATTATTATACTACTATTGTCATGCTTGTTATATACCGTCACTATAGTCTAATTTATATGACATAGTCTTTATGCTTAGGATTCATTGTTATGACATGACATGGGTTTAGTGATCATATTTATATGATAGCTCTGCTTCGTTAATATAACCATGGAGGAGTAGAGTGCTCTTTGATTATGCAAGTATGATACTTGGATAATTGATTTGCATCAATTATTCGTTAGTTTACCGGTTAGCTGAGGTAGGCGGCAGGTGGTGACAGCCCTGCCCGTCCTTTGAACTCCTCCATGCTAGGCTAGTGCGTAGGCTCTTGGCGGAAGTCGCCTGTGGATGCAGGGGTAGGTCCGTGCCTAAAGTGTTATGTTAATAACTGTTGAACATGAGTATAAGCGTGTATGTATATAGAACTTAGGCTATACAACTGTATATGAAAGTACTGTATGAGTATCTCAGCTTAGTTCTTTCTCCACTTGGCTTTATTTATTTATTTATATTTGAGATAGAATCTTCTATGTGTCACACTACCTCGTCATTATCCATTGCTTGTCTGCCTTGGTTAGATGATCCTTATCAATTCACAATATAAATATGTGTATAAGTAAGCCTTCTTATTCATTGCCTTCCTTTGGGATAAACAAATACGATACCCTGAATACTTCCGGGTGAAATGCTACAACGGTATTTTCCGTGTGCTTGCAGATTTTATCTAATTGGCTCTAGGACATATTAATGAAGCATTTACGGCACCTTGCCAGCGATGATTTATTAGTATGGCTTAGCAAAAGTGAACAAGCTTGAGGGAGGACCCCTATCTCATGGTAACTTGTATCTTTCCCTTGTTTTTATTTTTGCATTAGAAAATCAAAAAATCCAAAAAAATATATATAATCTGAAAATAAAAAAAAATGAGAAGATGATAAAAAGACCAAAAATATTTTCTTTAGCTTTTTCATGCGCGGTATGAATGTGTATAGTTTTCCTATGTTGAAATGATGAATAGTTGCTCTGTTTTATTCCTCTCTAACATTGGTTTACAACTTAGTACTCTCCCAAGAATTAAGTTTGTTGGCTAAAATTTTACCTTGAACTTGAAACTTGTGGGTAGCACATACATTCTCTAGTTCTAAGTTATTGGGAGATATGATATAGTGAATAGGGCTGCTATGATCTTGCTCAAAGTAAAGCTTGAATTCTGGAGTTTTATTTTTTAAAATGATAAATTGATAAGTTCCTCAATGATGAAAATTCCTACCAAAGCCATATGTAGTGCTTATTTGAAAACCTTATACATATGCTGCTTGTTTCACATTGAGCTTAGTCAAAATTATTGTGACCCTAGTAAGACTCTTTTCATGCTTTCTTGATCAAGATCATATACACACATCCATCGACATGAGCTATTCTTCTAAATTGGAAGATAGCAGCCACCATATCCACCACCATGAGCTATTCTTTTACACCGGAAGAAAGCCACCACCACTTCCATCCACCTGAAAGAAATACTCCATATGTTCATTGCAAAAATTCCTCTCTCAATTATTATTGCAAACTAGGAATATGGCTATGCAAAAAGAAAATAAATGGATGCTCCAAAGAAGAGCAATCAAAAGATAGCCATGTGCTAGAAAAATTCCAAAAGAGAGGAAAGAAATTCAAAAAGGAGTTATTCATTCCATGCATCATTCCACCATGTTTCCCACACACTTTGCACATCTTGATCAAAATTGTGTGAATTGATTTTTCTAGGATCCGGTCTTTTGACATAGCAATAGCATGTGAACAAGTATGCCTCAATTATCCCTACCTTGAGCTCCACATAAGCCTTATTAGAAGTAGATGATTTTAGGCAACACTTTGCCTTGGTGAGGAATCATACACTTTTGAGCGATCCGAGAGAATCATTTGAGGAACTTGGTTTTATTTGCAAAATCTATTGAAAACCTCCGGAGTAAGATAGTAGAATAAAGAGCAAGTAATTTGTGTCCTACAATTGTTCTATCTCTCAACCGCCCAAGACAATGAGGTGTTAAAAGCCCCATGATGATCAAGGTAAATGGGTGAATACTATGCCAATATATTTAATTCAAGGAAAAGTATCTTTGTTGTGCACTTAGTATTATTGAGGAGTACGACATTATGGCAACTCCTGATCAACAACTTAAGTTTTATCTTTGCTTCGGGACGAGCAAAGGTTCAGCTTGGGGGAGTTTGTTGACGGCTGTTAAGTACCATTTTCATCCATCAACTATGCTCAAATAAAGGAGAACTTGGCATTTCATACACGCATATTTGTTTACAATAATGTAGTTCCACTTGTACTTGGGAATTATTTGCATGCAGTAGGAAATATGAAGGAAACACACCCAAAAGGCAAAGAAACACACTTTCGACCAATGAGAGAGCGCCAACTGGACATCCCATGGATTGAAGGGCCCATTTTCAGTACCACACCGAAGAAACACATAAAACTACCCCGACATCTAGGATGAGGACCCACCTGGCAGCCACCCTGAGGAAGCACAACCCAGGAGGGCCCAGCCACAGGTCGGCCGACCCCCCTAGGTCGGTCGACCCAGGCATGCGGCCTTTCGTCCTGGGCTTGCACGTGGAAGCTTCTGGTTGATCCCTGAAGACGGTGGATGGGGATATTCTTGGCGGTTACTCCCCTTTGCCGACCTATAGAGGTTATAAATAGGAGGGTGTGGCTTTACACTCACACACACATCACAAGAAAAATTCCTTCTCTTGCTACTTAGTTGTTCTCAAGTCTTAGTGGAGTTAGGCTGAGTCTAGAGCTCTCTAGTTCTTCAAGTCTTCTCTTGGAGAAATTGGTATGGCTCTTGTATTATTTCTCTTTTGTAAGACTTTGCTCTATTTAATAAATATCATCTTTTCATATAGTTGTGTTTGGGTCATAAGTTTCTTGTTTGATATTGTGATCCTTATATGTGATAGTGTAGCCCACTTGTGTGATAGTAGTTTATATTTATTATTATTATACTACTATTATCATGCTTGTTATATACTGTCACTATAGTCTAATTTATATGACATAGTCTTTATGCTTAGGATTCATTGTTATGACATGACATGGGTTTGGTGATCATATTTATATGATAGCTCTGCTTCGTTAATATAACCATGGAGGAGTAGAGTGCTCATTGATTATGCAAGTATGGTACTTGGATAATTGATTTGCATCAATTATTCGTTAGTTTACCGGTTAGCTGAGGTAGGCGGCAGGTGGTGACAGCCCTGCCCGTCCTTTGAACTCCTCTACGCTAGGTTTGTGCGTAGGCTCTTGGCGGAAGTCGTCTGTGGATGCAGGGGTAGGTCCGTGCCTAAAGTGTTATGTTAATAACTGTTGAACCTGAGTATAAGCGTGTATGTATATAGAACTTAGGCTATACAACTGTATATGAAAATACTGTAGGAGTAGCTCAGCTTAGTTCTTTCTTCACTTGGCTTTATTTATTTATTTATTTATATTTGAGATAGAATCTTCTGTATGTCACACTACCTCGTCATTATCCATTGCTTGCCTGCCTTGGTTAGATGATCCTTATCAATTCGCAATGTAAATATGTGCATAAGTAAGACTTCTTATTCATTGCCTTCCTTTGGGATAAACAAATACGATACCTTGAATACTTCCGGATAAAATGCTACAATGATATTTTCCGTGCGCTTGCGGATTTTACCTAATTGGCTCTAGGGCATATTAATGAAGCATTTATGGCACCTTGCCAGCAATGATTTATTAGTATGACTTAGCAAAAGTCAACAGTTTTATTCTTCATCATCATTGTCATCGTCTTCATCATCATTTGCTTTGAGAGCTATGTCCTTCTTGCTTGAGCTCTCATCACCAATGAGCACATTCACTCTTTTGCCCTCATCATGACGACTCTTGTGAGCATTGATTCTTCCAATCACTTCATCGGTTGTGAAGCTCTCAAACCCATTCTTCTCTTCAATGATGGTGCATAGGGTTGAGTTCCACATCCCAAGAGCTATGAGAAGCTTGTAGTTGACTTCTTCATCTTTGATATTGTCTCCATAGGATCTTCTTTCATTGACAATATTCATGAGCCTATCATGTGTTTGCTGAGGCTCTTCTTCCTTGTTCATGACAAAGAAGTTGAATTGATTCTTGAGTACTTGAAGTCTTGATTTCTTCACCACATCTACTCCTTCATGAGCACATACAAGTTTCTTCCATATTCTCCGGGTATTCTCAATTCCGGCTATTCTTGAGTATTCCTTGGGATTCAAGGAAAAGAGAATGGCGGATACTGCTTGAGGATTACGATGTATATTAAGCTGATCCACCACTGTGAGATTTTCTTCATTCTCCAAAGTATATCCTTTTTCCACAATTTTCCAAATCGGAGGACCGATGGACATCAAGTACATCTTCATCTGATGCTTGTACCAACTAAAATCTTTGCCTTCAAAATAAGGCAATCTTCTACTTCTACTACCATGAATATTCGTCACATCGGCATAGTTGAATGACATGGCCGTGTGCAAATCACTTCCTTTGCTTGCCGAAGCAAGATTTTGAGGCTTGTCGCCTTCCCCCGACTTCGACATTCTTTAACCTTCAAGCTTTTAAGCCTTGTAGAAGATTATGGCTCTGATACCAATTAAAAGTTGCATAGAGGGGGGAGGTTGAATAGGCATTTTAAAAAATAATCCTGAAAAAGCACTAAGCTTGATCAAATACTGAGAACGACGGAACTTTCGTCAGGAATGACGAAAATTCTGTCACCACAGAAGTTCTGTCAAATCTTTCTCTAAAACTTATTTAAATACAGATAACTAAAAGAATATAGATACAATACTTGATAAAGGTGAAGCTAGCGCACGGTATGAATGGAAAACTTCGCTAGATAGCACACGAGACAATAACAAGTAAAACGGGCGTAATAGTATGAAAGAAATACACAAGCGTAATAATGAATTACAGGAAAAGTAAAGAGAGACATAAGGATTTTACTTGAGGTTCGGCAACCACATAAAGTAGTTCCTACGTCCTCGTTGAGGAGCCACACAAAGTGACCGGGTCTTGCAAATATGGGTTTAGACAATAATTTTGATTATCTGCATATTTACTTCATGAACATTGTTAGCATAATTTTAATCTTCTGTCATCGTACATCAAAACCCACTAGGAGATCCTAGATGCATCTTCACAGAGGATGGGAAGAAGCAAGATCACCGAAGAGGAAGAAAAGGAATCGTCGATGGCAGGGAGGAACTGTCTGCCGAAGAGGAAGGAGAAGGTCGCAAGGAGGAAGGAGCACGGGGTCGTCGGAGAGGAAGGCGGGTGCTCGTCGCCGCGCCCCTTCCTCGTTGCCGCGCGCGCGAGAGAGAGAATGGGGATGTGAGTGGAGCAGAGCGTGAGGGAGACGAATGCGGCGCAAATGATCGTACGAGGTAACCCTAGCACCCGAGTTGGCTGCGCTGGTTTTTGTTGCCTGCATCTGCGGGTGCATGCTCTTTGGCCGGCGCTGCACCTGTCGGGCCAGGCTGCGGAGTGAAGTCGATTTCCACGTTCCCGTCAGGCCAGGCTGTGAGGCTCCCCCTACATCTAGCGAGCCTGGCCCAAGTGCCACTACAGGTAACCAAACACTAGGAGGCTGCATCTACTGGGCCTGACCACGAGTCGGGCCAGGTAACCAAACACACCCTAAGGGAACAGCAAAGTCCGGTGCATGATCCAGCCATAGGCTTCGATCAGCATCACCCAAGTACATGCCAAAAGCAGCTAACCTGTCAGCAACAGAATTACATGAAAGGAGGCATTTAGACACCTGGCAATAGTTTAAAATCGATTAACATTTTCCTCCTAATACTAGCAAACATGACCCGCAGCTCTGATCTATCAAGAGTTGACCCTGTAATTTTAGTGACCAGAGAGGAAGTTGAGTTGTGTAGTGGTAGTTTGTTTGTAAGGTGGATCATTGCTCTTTTTTTAGTAAACATTATTATTCGCCTATGTGAACTCTAGGTTACTTGAGTAAAACTCACAATCCAATATCATCTTTAGCGGCTACACCATTGTTCAGAATAGGGATTGAATATTGGAAGTCATATTTTTGTGACGTTGACGGTGGACGAAGGAACACACGGATAGCTCATGTCTGGCCTAACAACTGATGGACCCTGCAAAGCATAGAGTCCAGAGGGGTCCAACTATTCCAGCAGCACCCTGTAATGAAGAGCAACACCCACATCACGATTTAAGTATGTGTGGCCTACGTTCCACCCTCTATCCTTGGAGATATGTTCCTGCACACAACCTGGTCTTTGGGATACACATAATTAATATTACTTGGATAATATCTTTAGTTTAAAAACAAATTAAAAATCTTGTTCTAGTGTCATCAATTAAAAATCAGAAGTAATTACTTGCACTCTCTCAGTCTATTACATTCACTATCATAGAGAGTTTTTATCAACTAAATATTACTAAAAGTATAATCATAACACTAATAGAATAACAGTACCACGTCTTTAATCCATCAAATGATATATTACCAATACAATGGTGAAAGATTCTAAAAAAAAACTAACTATAAACATC
Source organism: Eleusine indica (assembly GCA_030378355.1). Lineage (NCBI taxonomy): Eukaryota > Viridiplantae > Streptophyta > Magnoliopsida > Poales > Poaceae > Eleusine > Eleusine indica. The sequence continues at coordinate 60,988,950 of CM059494.1, forward strand.
ATGAATAGTAACAAATTTGCTATCTAAGCGGAGTGGAACCCAAGTGATGGCTAGAGGTAGAGGGCACGCGGCTGCGGAGCTTGAACAAGTAATTTAGCTCTAAATAACAGTAATAAGAAGCTGAATTACTGCTTTCAGTAGAAGTAGTCCCGTTTCTCTTACTCCTCTCTGTGTAGAGGTCGGCACTTTGGGGTCATTTCTCTTTCAGGAGAACTGGCACGCATATTACAAAAGTTGTTAAATAAACAAAAGTAAAAAAAGAACCAAAGAAAGCTTTCCCACTCAAACAGAAGTTTGATACATAGATGGAATCTTTTTCCTTAAGCCATGTGAATTATGTTTAATGTCCGTAAAGCTAGTTTCATTTGCGGTTCATGCACAAGTCTCGCGTCTCAAAACATGCTATTGTATTCTACATGGACGGAAAAACGAGCTGCGGACCTGCAATTTGAGGACGGAGGACTCAGACTACTTGAAACATCAAACTAATGCTGTCTAAACGGGTCGTCCGGCCCGACACGGCCCGAGCATAAAAAGGCCCGGCTCATTTAATTTCGGATCGGCATGGCACGGAATTCATTTCGGACTGTGCCGTGCCAGCCCACGTGCCTGGATATCGGCCCACGACACGACACGAAAAAGACCAGTCGTGTCGGGCCGACCCGTTAGACACGGCGGCCCGTTCGCTGGCGGAGGCGATGAGCCGATGAGGATGGCGGCGCGCGGAAGCAGTCGGAGCGGGGCGGCATCGCGATGCGTCAGAGCAAGGCATCGGCGGTGTCGCGATGCGTCGGAGCGGGGCAGCGGGGGCGCGATGCGTCGAAGCGGGGCAGCGGCGGCGCCGCGATGCGTCGAAGCGGGGCGGCGGCGGCGCCGCGATGCGTCGGCGCGGGGCAAGCGGCTGCGACGGTGGGGGCAGCTAAGCAGCGATGACGACGGGGCATCGAAACAGTGAGGACCAGACGTCGCACGACTCGCGAGCGTAGAAGCGGTCGTGCGGGCGTGCACGTGCGGCTAGGGTTTCTCTTATTGGGCCGGTCTGAAGGATTTCGGCCTGTTGAATTGGTTTTGGGCTTTATTTCGTGACGGACTTCTACTGGATTGTCGGGTTTTTTTGTGCCTCGCTGTAAACGGGTTGTCCCCGTGTCGCCCCCTCGGCCCAAGCACGGCACGGAGCCTTTTATCGGGCCGGCCTGACACGAAATTAAATGGGTCGTGTCGTGTTTGGACCAGACCAAAAGTTACGTGCTTCGGGCTGGCCCGCTCGGCACGGCGGGTGAAACACGAGAGGGGAGATCCACGTGTCGGTCGTGCTTCACCCGCCGTAGTGCCAACGAAGGCCGTCACCAATTTGTTTGACGGGCTAGTGCTCCTGCTCCGGTAGTAGTCGTCGGGGTCGCGGTCTCGCGCGGTTGCTCTTCACCAACTACCGTCCCTCCGGTCCACGTCTCGTCCCAACCCCAAAAGTCTCAAGACCCACCCGGCGCCGCCCGCCGCCCGCCGCTCCACCCTGACGCAGCGACAGCAAGCGCCTCCCGCGCCATGGCGTTCCCTCCGCACATCTCCCTCTCATCGTCGCACCCCTCCACGCTCTCCCCCTTCCACCTCCGCCTCCAGCCGCTCCCCACTCCGCTGCTCCACTCGGCGCTACCCTTCACGCGCGCCCTCCCGCTCCGTCTCCCCTCCCTCCGCCTCACCCGCCCCCACCTCCCCCTCCTCCCGTTCGCCTCCTCTGGCAGCGGTGACTTTGGCGGCGACGACCTCCCCCCGTCCGGTGGCGGCGGCGGCGGCGGAGACGAGGGCGATGGCGGCAGCGCCGACGGGGACGGGGACGACGACGCGTCGGTCAACAGGAAGGAGGCGCTGTTCGTGCTGGCGCAGCTGGGGCGGAAGCTCGACAGCCTGCCCGCGGACCTCGCCGCGGCCGTGCAGGCCGGCCGCGTGCCCGGGGAGATCGTGCGGCGGTTCGCGGAGATGGAGGCGTCACCCATGTTCAGGTGGCTGCTGCAGTTCGGCGGGTTCAAGGAGCGCCTCCTCGCCGACGACCTCTTCCTCAGCAAGGTCGCCTTCGAGTGCGGCATCGGCATCTTCACCAAGGTGCGACAGAAAATTTTTCCAACATTTTTTTTTTCTGTTACATCTCGTGTTATTTTCTGTGGTTTGTGATTCAGATCATCAGATGTGGTTTGGTCCACGCCTCCACGGGGGTTTAACTGACTTGTAGTGCCGAGCATTTTGTGGCCTGACCTTAGATGCCGGCCTATTTGCTGGCTCGGGTTTTGTTTTGGGGGTCTCCGGATTTGCGTCTGATGGTGACGCATGGCCAATTGTGGGATTGCTTCCTCACAGTTAAAATGTTCGAGGGTTGCTTGGGCCTCGTTGGCTGTGTTTAATTTGGCGTTTCGGTTAGGGATGACTCAGGAGTGTTCAAATTTATGCCACGATAAATGCTGTTTGTTCACTATATCAGGAATAATCCAGCTGGAATCCTGATGCTTTTTCAACCAAAAAGGGAAAAGTGTTGGTTATAAAAAGATCCTTTATACATCGTTATTAAGTATTCTATTGCTGAAATAATACGCCTTTCTGCGACTGGGAATGACTGGCGTAGCATGGTTCACTCACATCATGGCTTTGTCTTATGTGGTCCACCAGCCAATTTGTGCTAGCAGCCTTCTACTTGGCTTTATATGTGGGCACAGTATTATCTGTCAAATACAAATACTGGATGGAAAGTCTTGGGTGCTCAAATTTGCATGAAATGTATAGCGAATGTCTCTCACCTGCTCTCAGAGAATAAAGTACATGCAATGCAGCTCATTGTTGCATTGACAATGTTGTAGTTAGAAACATAAACATTTTGCCATTTCACGCTCATATGCTAACCCCCTTCGCTCCTTTTATTTCTTTTGACATGACCCTTTTGATTTTGCTAGACTGCAGCAGAGTATGAGAAAAGGAGGGAGAACTTCATGAAAGAGCTTGACTTTGTGATCTGCGATGTGGTATGCTTTCTTAAGTCTTTTCTCTTTTGCCATTCTAATCGGCGAGGCATTTTTCTTCAATATGGTAAATCTGGGAATTTGTTTCTATTGGTATATCATACTATCAACATTGTTCCTTCAAAACTAAGATCTATTCTTATTGTCTGTTTTCTACTCCACCAAAGGCAGGGGTGCATTCATGCTCGTGTGAATACGTTTTCTTAATATAATCGAACGAAGCCCAACAAATCACATTTCAATCTTGATCTCCGCCTTTTGAGGTCAATCTAACACACAAAAAACTTGGCAGAAATGACCATCCATTTTCTAATTTACTAAAAATTGCAACATTTACTACATTATCATGTGACTCCTGTGGTTGGGGTGTACAATCAACTTTCAAAAATGTAAAAAAGGGGGGAAGAATAGTAATCCTTGAAGCCTTCTACAATCATATAAAATTTTATGTCCACATACAATCTGTCCTGAAGTATACATGAAAGAGACTTTTGTGGATAATGTTTTATGTTTGCCTTTTCTCTTTTTGTTCTATTGATGATTTGTCAGGTAATTCTCTTGGCATAAGTTGAGTTTGAGTGAGGAATATAATTATTTTAGACAGCTTTAAGGACTATCTCCAGTTATCCACAAATGTTCTGACAATTTTCAAATAGGCCAGCCTGAAATTCCAAGCATGTTAGCATGAGTTAATATTCCCTTCCTTCACAATTGAATAATTTGAATTTGTAACAATTTCTGTATTTGACTTATGGCGTTCATCATGTTAAGGTATTTTGGTATTTTTCTGCTATATCCCTAGACATTACATTCTCACAACACTGTCCGCCTAGAGTCTTACAGACACATTGCCATCTGTGCTGTTGCAAAAGAACTTCTGCATGCCACATCTTGTTCAAAACTTTTTTGGACTTTGCTTGCTACTTCGCCACTGGTAGTATGCCAAACAGTGAGCTAGTAAAAGGAATGCACTGTGCCCTGTTGGTGGTTGGTGTGGCGTTTCTGTCACTCCACTGTTGATGAGTAGCTGGGCTATGTCATTTTGAAATGGACTTCAAATGACTTCTTAAATAGTTAGATTTTCCTAATGTGTTCACTGTACCTTGTGCATTATGCCAAGAAAGACAATCGTAAGGAAATTCTGATTTTGAATTGTATTAATTAACGGTAGTTGATTCCCTTTGTTTGCATACTTGCTACTGAAAAGTATTACAACCATGGTTTTGCCACTTCAAGTGTACAACTGTCGTCAAATTTCCTGTAAATTTTCCTCACTAGTCATTTTTTGTTTGCCCGTTGCCCAAACAATTTTTAAGCTCTCAAGAACTTAATTGGTGCTGAGAACTACATCAAATAGCAATGGAAAGAAATAACCATTCATCTCCTTATTCAGAAAGCAATTAAATATCTTTATTTTTAACAAATACGTCAAATAGCAATGGAAAGGGTTCTTGATAGGCGGCTGGCCCGACAGGGAAGGCGTGATAGGCTTTCCAAGAGGCAGCGGGAGCTGCTGACCATGGGTGGTGCCGGACTGCTGGTGGGCAGAGCAATGGCGATGGAGCACGAAGGTGACGGATTAGTGTGATGGGGGATGCAGCGGCAGAGCTGCCCGCGACGACACTGCTAGGGATGCAGGTAGGCCAGTGGTGGGTGGGGTAGCGCGTGGGGGACACACACACGGAGAGAGAAAGTTACTTTTATCTTTGGATGGGGAGACGTAGGAGATGATATCGTCTGTCAGATTTGAATCATGCGGTTAACATTCATCGACTGAACCATTTTTCATTTTCAGGCACTCAATGTATAGTCAGTCCCTTATTTTTTCATTAGTTCCATGTTACAAATATCTTAACCTGTAGTTCCAAATTTTTTCAGGTCATGGCAATAGTTGCAGATTTCATGCTTGTATGGCTTCCTGCTCCAACTGTATCTCTGCAGCGACCAATAGCGGGGAATGCTGGAGCCATAGCTAAATTCTTCTACAACTGCCCAGACAATGCCTTCCAGGTACCATGATCTTAATGTCTATCTGGATCAGATCAAGTTCCTGAAGTCTTACCTTTTTTCTTGAGGTACAAACAAAACTTTGCTTTTGAAACTTCGAGGTGAACTTTGCAAAAATTTCTACTGCAGGTTGCTTTGGCTGGGTCATCATACTCACTTTTGCAGAGAACAGGAGCTATTGTGGTAAAGTTGAACTCTCTGTTCTATTGCTCACAATAGTTTGACAATGCGTAGCTTTAATGGCCTTCTCCATTATGAAGTAACAATTTGTCTTCTTTCAGAGGAATGGTGCTAAGCTTTTTGCTGTGGGAACTAGTGCTTCTCTGGTAAGCTTGTCTGAATGCTGCTGTAATGTCTGTTGACTTAATTGTAAATGGCAGCAATAGAGCAATCATCTTCCTTTATGAACTTATTTGTGCTAAGCTGATAACAGTAACACAAAAGTTTATCAGAGGACACAATTTAGGAAATGTTCAGATTTATGTATTTTAATGATTACTATTATAGGGGCAATTGCGTTTTTACCCTTGGTCCGATGTCCAATTGTGATTTTACTCCTCGTTTTTGAACTTTGTGATTTTACCCCTGCAATTTATGGATGGTTAAATTGCCTATGGAAAAATTGAGGCATGAAATGTACAGCCTAGTATAGGTGTATGCTTTGACCTGTAAGCTTCAAACATCATATATACTACTGTAAGAAAGAAGACCAATGTGTCTTTCAGACCATCTTTGATCTCGTATTCAGATCAAGTTGGTAAATCTATTTAGTTTTATCCTAACAGAATCAGTTATCTAGCCAGTGCAATCTTTGCTATTCAAGCCACCTCTTCAAAACTATGTAAATTTACTTTATTGGCCATTTTCTTTTTCAGATCGGCACTGGAGTGACCAATGCGTTAATTAAAGCAAGAAAGGCTATCCGCGAGGATTCTGCTGGTGAAGCTGAAAATATTCCAATTTTGGAAACTAGTGTTGCATATGGTGTATACATGGCCGTTTCTAGTAACCTCAGGTAAGAATCGTTTCAATTTGTGTCAAGTGGTTATCCCCTGATGAACTTTTCTCAGTGATAATGTATGTTTAATTTCTCAAATGGAGTGCCTGCTCCCATTCTGATTAGCACAATAGTGGGCAGTCAATATATACCAGGGGTCCAGGACATGCACACTTGCTCCCATTTTGATGAGCACATTAATGGGCAGTCAATATATACCAGGGGTCTAGGACACGTACACTTGCAAATTTGTGGAGACGGATACAGTAGGATGTTGAATGTACATACAAGATAAGTGGAACTAAAACACAAACAAAAGACGATATTACATGAACCTTCTCTTTTTTACCTGTCCGGATGTTGGATCTGGAAATACATGTCCTTATTATGCCCCACATACTTTGTTAGCATTATCGAAACTTGTATCATGCCCTGGCTGCATGGGAGTATTTTCTTCCAAATACAGAATATCTGTGACAAAAAACATATTACCTGAGAATTTCCTTTTTGTACTTTGATAGAACAGGCAAACAGAAATGTCTCATCTTTTTTCTGCATTTTATTGAATCCCGATTCTTTTTGTTAGACCACTTCAAGCTATGGTACTATTACTACAATAACTACATACCTTTTGCACTTTTTGATTGTCTATATGGTATAAAAACAAATTTGTGTACTTTTTTTTTTGTTATAGTTGAATGTCAAATGCTTATCTGCATATTTTCACCACCTTAAAGTTGCAACAACCATCTATAAACTTATTGTAAGCCTGGTGCTTATCAATCTGTTCTTGAACCTCTCAAAACAGATACCAGCTTTTAGCCGGAGTGATTGAACAGCGGATGCTGGAGCCTTGGTTGCACCGCCACAAAGCAGCGCTGAGCGCAATGTGTTTTGCAGTTCGGACAGGGAACACATTTTTGGGTTCTCTACTGTGAGTATATCTGTATCCTAAAGAGATGAAAACTGCTGCCTATTATGATCAGGTCACTTGCTGACTATAATTTCTTTCTGTGCAGGTGGGTTGACTATGCCAGGTGGGTAGGCATACAGTAGGCCCAAACATGCAAAGAGATAAAACTGCACAAATCATTGGCAGTATCATGCTTACATTACTTTTATGCATCACGTGAGAGACCTAGGATAGTTTTCAAATTATTCTTTTTGTGAAACCAAAGGAAGCATGGATCAAGCTCAATTTGTCGAAATTCTTGCAAACAAGTGATTGCGAGTTTTTGTTATGACTGCATTCTGTGTTAATTGGTTTATGTGTTTAGGTCGTTTTTGTGTGATTTGGTACTCTCAATTCTGTATCCTCTCCGTTCTTAAAACATATGTCATTGACAGCTAGCAACTAGCATTGCTTATTTTAGCTACTAGATTAGCTGTTGTCAATGTCATATTAAAGAACGGAAGTATAGTAGTAGTAATGTAATGTGTGTTTCTGAACACAGAATATATCGCCTACAAATATGGATTCTGGTAAGCATATATCTGCACTTAGTCAAAATTTTGCAAGCAAATCTTTTATGCTATCTTAAAGCATGGTTAACCGAGATTTTTTTTTTTTTGAAGGTAGGGCTTTTATCCATTTATTTACGTCTGAGAAGGTTCCCATCCCAAACGCAAACCAGAATTTGGGAAGCAAAGGCTTAAATTGAGCCCAGGTACAACACGATTCGTATGCCATGAAATAAGCTCACGGATAGGCATGCAAAGAGGAAACAAACTCGAGCGTGATACATCTTGGGACGCAAGCCACGCCCGCGATCGGCAGTTGAACTCTACCAACAACTCGGAACACCACATTATATTCATCGCTGCTTAAACGCGCACGCCGTATGCGCATCAAAAACTAGCTAGCTTTAGTAGAGACAGGGAAGGCAGGCGATCGATCGAGGTTCTCTCGCCGGCGCCGGTCTAGATCCAACAAAACAGCAACCAATTAATGGCGCGCGGGTTCCTGAAGCTGTGCGGCGCGGCGCTGATCTTCATGGCGGGGTGGAAGGCGAAGGAGAAGACGGACGACATCTTCGGCGTGCCGAAGCCGGCCACCGTCCTCGCGAAGGTGACGAAGTTCTGGAACGACATCTCTGCCGGCGGCGGCGCGACCGAGAAGAAGAAGCCCCGGACGGAGCAGGAGTGGGCCCGCCGGGAGGCCGACATGAGGGCGGAGCTGCACAAGGAGTTCAGGGAAGCACAAGTAAAGTTCGTCGCCACCCTCACCGAGGAGATTAAGAAGTTGCGCGAAGTGTCTCCCGAGGACCACCACCAGCAGCGCGACGGCAACTCGCGCCCGCCTTCAAGATCATCCTGATGATCCACACGTTAAGCAAGCGCGAGCTACATGGTTATTACTACTGTACTACTAATTACTTGGAGCATTCGTGTTTAGTGCTTTTGATTCGGTCCTAATTATGATCGACAGTTAAATTTGCTGGAGTGTGTTTGATTACTCGACATACGTACGTATGACCGTGGAGCATATGCATTGTGACCGTTGTCTGTGTCACGAGAAGCGTGTGCGTAAGCTGTAGATCACACGTTGCCCGTCAGCAGCAATGACGACTCTGAATCTTTGTGTTTCTTGGTGCCGTGTCCCGTTCTGATCCGACGCACATGCGCCGTATATCCAAATCATGATTTTGTCGATAAATTATTTCTGAGGCTGATTTTTGTTGATCTAGTTGTGTCTAGGGTTTGTGGGCTATAATGAAGTTTGTTTTTGTGCACACGTGGAAGCTATAGGACGAGCGCAACCCAGCTTCAGTTGTTTAAGCTCGCTAGGCTTGGAGACTAAAATTCATTTGATTTTGTGGTGTGTGCGCTTAATTGAGTTGCTCATATTGGTATTTGTTGCACAAAGCTCCCGACTTATTAGAAGTTGGTATAAGCAACCCAGTTTGTTACGCGCACCAATGTCCGTTGCGACAAGTAATGTCTGTTTATTTAGTTTGTGAGCTTGGAATACAACGCCAAAACTTTTTGAGTCCTAAGCAACGATGATGAATCTCTCAATAGAATGTTCTGCCACCGTACCAATGAAAGGAGTTGTGCATCAGAATAGCAATGATTTTTCCTAGCTACACAGATATTCATTCACCAATTCCTCCATCGCGGACCTGACAAGCACTTCCCATAATCTGAAGTGGCTTTTGTACGAGGACAGAGCCACATAGGTAAAAAGCATGGACAGCGAGCACGGTGCCACACTGCCGTGTCATACTCACCTGTTCATCATAGCCCGTTGTAGCGTCGCGGCAACCTGAATAATTCCAGATGTTTATGGACGCCCGGCAAGAAACGAACGAGCTCGGAACTCGCGATCCACCGGACCTTTCTCGAGAACCGCAACGTTTGCCGCTCTCGGAAACGACGACGGAGCCGGCCGGATCCGATCCATTGTCCCTTCCCGGGCCCGCGCCTGCCTGCCGAACCAGCCAATTCCAACTTCCCCCGTCCTCTCTTGCGGGCTCCGCGGCTTTCCCGTTCCCATCGCATCGCTCAACTCATCAATGCCCCGCATCCTCGGATACCCCTGCGGAACCCTGGCGCCTGTCGGCCCACTGGGCTCCACGCGTCCCTGTCGAGTGGACCCTCCTCATCCGCGGAACGCGAGCCAACCCAGCCCCCATTTCAAATCCCACAACCACGCCGCCTCCCCCAAACGGTCACCCATTCCGCACACGGCACCTCCTTCCTCTGCACGGCTCCGCCATCGATCGATCCGGCGGAGGGCGGGGAGCCATGGCCTCCCCCAGCCCCGAGCCGCTGAAGCCGGAGGCCGTGGCGGCGGTGGGGGGAGCCGAGGGGCAGCAGTCGTTCGGCGCGGCGGCGGCGGAGCAGCAGACGCCGAGGAAGGCCCTGGCGGTGCGGAAGGAGCGCGTGTGCACGGCCAAGGAGCGCATCAGCCGCATGCCGCCCTGCGCCGCCGGGAAACGGAGCTCCATCTACCGCGGGGTCACCCGGTACGCGCCGCCACCTTACTCCTGACCGCCTCATCATCGTCCCCTTCTTCGCTGCCTCCGAGCTACAGATTGAGAGCTTAAGTAAAACGTTCTATGCGCGCTTCGAATGGATCCCCTGTTTGATCCCCAGGGTTCAATCCATTCGTCTGAGCCTTTTTTTTCATGCTATTTACAGATTAGGGATCTGCAATCTGTTCGCGGAAAATTCCTGGCTCTAATGATTGTCGATCGAGTGATTGCGATAGAGGGTCTTAGGAAAACGACGGAACAAAGGTTTATCGCCACGAGATGTATAGTTTGTCGCTGGAAATGAGACGATCTCACGTTGATTTGTTTATATGCAAGCTCGCTCCACAGCGTTGACCTTCGGTTTTACTGGTAGTAGGTACCGAGCCTGTTTTGACAGCCATTAGCACATTGGATTTCGGTGTGTTAAAGCCTCATTGATATTTAACTTGCAGTACTAGTGTTCACTGTTCGTATGCTCAGGGTTCCCTATTTATGGAGCCACTTTTATATTGATCAGCGTTGGATATGTTGATAAATGATGGTGATTATGCTTGTGTTCTCGATAGGCATCGGTGGACTGGTCGATATGAGGCTCATCTCTGGGACAAAAGCACGTGGAACCAGAATCAGAACAAAAAGGGAAAACAAGGTATATGTATGCCTAGTAGTAGTAACTGCACATATTTTGGAAATCTTGAACATACTGGAACTGGAAGATGGGTAAACTTGTTTACCACAGCTTTATTACATTGATCGATAGTTTAGCTTGATTTATGCAGAAATTAAGTTTTCATACACTAATCTTCTGTGAGGCAAATAACTACTGCCTCCTTTTTGGCAAAAAGAAAAGTGTAGTTTTCTGTTGCTTGTTGTCAAACAATTTAACACGTTGCTGTCAATTGCTTCTTAGATATTGATTTCAAACATCATAAATATAAAGTGGACAGATTTTTCTCAGAATGACTACAATTGCTAAAAGTATTTAAATATATAATAGATTGATAATTTTATGTTTACAGACCTTGCTAATGTCCAAACAAAAAAAAATCTTTTGGAGATGTTCTACAATCTATCCACTTGTCAAATGTCAACCAAACATGCTTACTGTTTTTCCTGCCGCATTAATCAGTTGAGCTACTATTAAGTGATGAGTACTCTTGCATCATGCCATAATTACTGTGTGGCCATGCGGCTGCTAAGGTTTTCAGGATTTTATCATTCACATTATTTGTTTCAAACCCTCAGCAGATCCATAAATGTATTTAGTTAATATCATGGTTTGCATTTTAATTTTTTTTCCTGTGAACTATGGCTAATCTGATTTGATGGCATTGTTTCTTTTGCATGGGAAACTACATCTCACAAATTGTGCTTGCAGTATATTTAGGTAAGTGGCATTCTGGTCTTAACATTAGACTGTAGAGGTTCTAAATTTTTTAAATAATTATTTTTTCTTGCTAAAATATAGGTGCATATGATGATGAAGAGGCTGCAGCAAGAGCCTATGACCTTGCTGCATTGAAATACTGGGGAGCTGGAACACAAATAAATTTTCCAGTGAGTAATGATGGTGGATCTTATTTTTGAATTTTTGTAGATTTTCCACTTCAAACCAATATCAGATTTCAGTCAATGACCATTTGTTCAGGAAGTATCTTGTGGTTGAATAAAGTTTTATGGTAAAAATTGTACTTCTTTGCTTGAAGTATTGATAGAGAGTTATTTGTTGATAAATGATAGCATAGTCGACCGTATTTTGATTCACAGTTATCTGTTGATACTCTAGTCCATCATAAATGACTTGTGGTGATTCAAGGAAGCATATAATTAACCAATAGCAAAAACAACATAAGTGGATGGAGATCCTGTGATTTGTGCAAGTGTGCAGATAATTTATCTTTGTGGCCTGATATTTTCACCCACATATAATTGCTATACTGGCTTTATGATATTATTATACAAGTAGTTTTGTAGTAGTTGATTAAAGTTATACTGTTTTTTTTCTTTCCAGACTTATGTTCATTGTGTATTTGCTTATTCAGGTCTCTGATTATGCAAGAGACCTTGAAGAGATGCAGATGATCTCCAAAGAGGACTACCTTGTGTCTCTTAGGAGGTATATTTGTGCATTTCTTATGTGTGTAATGCTATTTTATTCTTATTAAGCACTGACAACAAGTTCCATGGATTGCAGAAAGAGCAGCGCATTCTCAAGAGGTTTACCAAAATATCGAGGGCTTCCAAGGTACGTGCTAGCAATGGAAAAGTCATGCCCTGCTATTGGAAACTTCATTTGTGATGCTAATCCTTATAAATTCATTCAATATTCACTATATTTAACATAGCCTGTCACATGTAGTCGTCGCTATTGTTCTCTATGAAATTTAGGTATGGCATGCCTTTGTTTTAATATGCTGATGTGTGTCCTCATGTCGTTGCATATCAAACAGCCAGAGCATTTAATTCAAAAAGGATGACCAATACATTTGAAATAAGAGGTACTAGTAACAAAAAGAGACAGCTAAATGCTACTGAATCAACCTGTGGTCCCGCCAGGTACTGCACTTGACAAATACGCTGATTGTACGCATCCATCGGAGTGAGGTTGGATGGTCGAAGTAGAATGGCACTAGGTAAAGTGGGGCACAAAAGAAAAGCTGGCCAAATGAGAATGACACTAGCTTAATTCATGTTTTGTTTATTGAAGACACAATAGATACTGAAATTGGCACTAAGTATTATGTCTGAAATGACGTCAAAACAAAAAAGGAGGTAGTAATAAGCAATATCAATCCTATCCCTTAAGTACTAATTTCTGCATAAGCTGTCACAACATTAAGTTTCATGACATAAAATCTTTATATTGAATATCAAAAAGTTAGTCCATTAAATTTCATGTCACAACAATTTGATGCTGTTATCTCGTTCATTTTTCATGCAGGCAACTGCATAATTCCAGATGGGATTCTTCTTTTGGACATCTACTCGGCAATGACTACATGAATCTTGGTTATGGTCAGTCTTTACAGGCTTGAATTTTGTACTCATAAATATAAAATGTCCTAAGTAACAATAGTTGCTATGAGATTTTGTAGCTGATTTGTTTACTTACAAAATTATTACAGGTAAGGATGTCACATTGGATGGAAAATTTGCTGGAAGCTTTGGCTTAGAGAGGAAAATTGATCTCACAAATTACATTAGGTGGTGGCTACCCAAAAAGGCGCGGCAGTCAGATACATTGAAAGCAGATGAACTTTCTGATGAAATCCGAGCTATTGAAAATTCAATGCAACGGACTGAGCCATATAAGTTGCCTTCTCTTGGGCTCTGTTCTTATTCAAATCCCTCTTCCGTTGGCATATCAGCATGCAGTATCTTATCTGAGTCTGATGCCTTCAAAAACTTCTTGGACAAGTCTACAAAATTATCTGAAGAATGTAGTCTTAGTAAAGAAATGGTTGAAGGAAAGGCTGTTGCCTCAGTGCCTGCTACTGGACATGATACAACGGCAGTTAATATGAACATGAATGAGTTGCTAGTGCAAAGAGCTCCTTACACAATGGCCACTGTTATGCCCATGCCAATGAAGACTACCTGGAGCCCTGCTGATCCGTCTGTCGACACTCTTTTTTGGAGCAACTTCATCTTGCCATCCAGTCAACCTTTGTCGATGGCGACAATAACAACAACAACGGTTTGTTTTCCTTCCCAATAACCTAGACATACTGTTGTAATATTATTCTGAATCTGGTTATGGATTTGCTACAGTTTGCAAAGAATGAGGTGACTTCAAGTGATCCATTCCAGAGTCAAGAGTGACTGTTTGAGCTTTCCGAAGCATGATATTTTAGTTTGGTAAGACTAAAACTTATACTAGTATATGTCATCATTTTTTGTCCTTGTTCCTTAAGTTATTGTCACCCATTTTACTTTTTGTATAACACCAAACTTGTCGTCTACATTCCTTAAGAAAATCCATGAACTGTTTGCATTCTATTTCAATAAGAATGAACAACACATTATTAATTTGAGAAACTCTATGTCTAAATTTACTTCTAGTCTTATATGATAGTGTTAGGATAATGTTAGCTCAAAAATGAAGAAACTATAGTCTTCCTTGCAAAATTGTTGCAGGGATACTGTCGTGTCACATAACTGTGACCAAAAAGCCATTAGAGATGGGCACTGGTCACTTTTAACTTTTAAGGTGCGAAATTTTCCATGACACAAATGGACACCTCAAGGTGGTTAAAACCCAAATTTCAATAGTGATTATGCAAGGAAATTCCGCATGCTTTCAGTGACAGTACCTACAGTGTGAACCACTTTCATTGTATTCCAGTAGACCACTGATCAACTTATAGGTAATGTAAAAGAAACGTGTGACACTTCAGAAAATAGGAGAATGACTAATCTGGCACTTGCACCGTGAAAACAACATTCTTGGTGTTATTCTATATAATATTGCTGATCTGGCATTTGCACCGTAAAATAATATTGGTTGTTTCAATCGATGAACAGGTCATCAACACCATGCTGTGCTTCGGTGAAATTCCTTTTGCCCAGCTTTTGATGTCGCGACTCATGGAAATTACTCCTTGTGTATCCATACTTCATAGGACATGAATAGAAGATAAGACAGGTGAAGCATAGTTATGTATTATACAGTGGCTAGTTCCCAGAAAAGTTTTTAGTTGTAGAGCTATCTGTACATATTGCGGTTGTTCCAGCTAAGGCTCAACAGATTTGAGGAAGAGACCCAATGCAACAAAATGATGGCAGCTTTTTTCATGCTAAATTTGTTATTTTGTACAAATATATTTTCATTGCATGTTCTGAGTTCCACAGATGGCATGGCTGATTCCATTGATATCATTGACACAAGAAGTATGAGGGTTTGCTATAATAGATCCTGCTATGCAACTTTTAACAACGACAACTAAACCTTTTATCCCAAACAAGTTGGGATAGGTTGGAGTCCAATCACAAGAGCAAAACAAACAAACAAAAGAAATGAGACAAAGAAGAAGGGAGAAAGAAAAAGAGTAATGAAAACCAAATAAAAAAAGAAAGAAAAGAGAGAAAATAAAAAAAGAAAAGAAGAGGTGAAAAAGGGTGATTATTTAACTTTATCATTTTAAATAAATGTCATACTTCAAAATATTAAGAATGCGCCCATAGTCAACGTAACCGGGTGGCTAGATGATAGAGATCTCGTTCAAATGATTTAATTTTATGGCTCGATACCAGAGGACAATGATTTAATGACTTCAAAATATTAAGAATGCACCCATAATTTAATGATTTTAATTTAAGATTGCGAGAACGTTTCAATTTAAACAATGATTCCTTTTGTGAGTATGTGTGAGTTAAACTGGCTGCTCCATCCGACAAATTTTCCCACCGTCATCACGATTTATAACGATATAATTAGGGAGGAGACGTGGATTTACTGGGACCAGCGCCGTATCTCGCTACCAGTTTCTTCCGTGTCGGTAACTATCGGAACATAATAAACGGTTTGATTAAACCTGTGCTCCCGGCCGCGGCTTTTCTTTCCAAAAACGACATCGGACTCGAATACAACTCGTCCTTCTCCGAGACTGAAACGAATTTGTGCGACAGTTATTGTACGCGGCGTTACGCCGAGCGCGCGGGAGGGCCGAGTCCGAAGTGGATTAGAAGAGGTACACTAGGACTTCGACTCGGCGGCGAGCGGCGTGTTGCCAGGTTCTATAAAAGCAGCGCGAGGTCCTAATGGCTCCTCAAAACATTCACAAACGCGCCCCGCTCCATTCAGGTTTCCGCGAGCGCAGAAAAAGGAAATCAAGGAAACCAACTCGTCGATCGTCGCAAGTTCGTTTATCTTGTCGGATGGCCAACATGGGCAAGAGGTGTCTCGCGGTGGTCGTCTACGACCCCCAGCAACAACAGCACGCCAAGCGGCCGCGGCCGAATCCGAACGATGACGAAGCTGCCGGCGCCCTGGTCCCGTACAACGCCGCCGCAGCACAGCATGTCGTGGAGGACGCGCAACCCTTAAATGCGGTCGCCGCCCCAATACAGCCTGTAGTGGAGGAGGCGCAGCCCTTGAACGTCGTTCCCTGGCGGCAAGAACAAGAACCACAGCCGCCGCGGGAGAAGGCGAAGG
This sequence comes from Eleusine indica, assembly GCA_030378355.1. NCBI lineage: Eukaryota > Viridiplantae > Streptophyta > Magnoliopsida > Poales > Poaceae > Eleusine > Eleusine indica. Next base: position 61,005,087 of record CM059494.1, read on the forward strand.
TGCCGGCGCCGCAGCTGTCGTCCCTCTTGCACGAGCCGCCGTGCCTTCGCGGCCACGTCCTCCATGCGCTGGGCCTCCGTGGCGACCTGCCGATGCACTTCATCGACAAGAAGACGGTGACGAGCACGGACCTGGACGCGCACCAGAACCGGTTCCGCCTCCCGACGGAGGGCGTGCTGGAGCGCCTCCGCCCGCTGCTCACGCTCGAGGAGCTCCACGCCGCCAACCTGCTCTACGACCCGGAACCCAGGGCGAAGAAACCGAAACAGCAGCTGCTGCCTGCGCCGCCAGAGACTTCGTCGTCGTCCGAGAAGGTGGTGAAGAAGAAGAGGAGGGGGAGGGTGCACGGCGGGCTCCCCGTGAGGATGGTGGACCTGGCCGCCGGGGCCAGCTGGGAGCTAAGGCTGTCGCGGTGGGAGAGCAGCCACGGCACGATCGTCAAGGGGGAAGGGTACCTCGACTTCATCCGCCGGTGCAGCTTCAAGGAGAACGACGACGTCGAGATCTGGGCCTTCAAGCAGCACTACTTCCGCAACTTCGGGGTCACCATGTGTTGCGACAGCGTCCTGCACCTCTTCATCGTCAGGAAAGACAGCGCGCCCAAGACTTGCCGCTACTGCCCTCCGCCTCCGGCTCCCGTGGATGAATCGAGCGAGTTGACGCTAGCAGGGCCAAGTTCGTAGTAGAGTACTACTAGTTGTTTGGGTGTAATCATTACTTGTATTGTAGGAGTATCTTTTAACTACTCAATGACTAATATTATATTGTTGTTTCCATTTGAAGAAATTATATGCATTGTGTTTTGCTATTTACCTCATATACAGAAATCTCCATCGAGAGTATGTGTAATTCCTTGCTGTGGTCTAAGATAAAGGAACTCACCGCTTTCGAAGTGATGAGACGCCGCCTTCAAAAGTTAACAGCGATTTCTGAAACCTAATACAGTAATTTCTAAAGGCGTATCCATGGTGCTATAGTTTGTTTAGTAAAAATGACTAATTTTGAATCTCAAAAAAAAAAAACCCTCAAAGGTATGGCCGCCATCACTTCCTCGAGATGGTTGTGCATCACGAAACTCAGCCACCCGCGACGGAGCCGGTAGAGTGGCGCGGACTCCAGGTATACGTCAGGTTCATGCTGTAGCGGCGGCTGTGGCGGTCGAAGGGCGGCACACGTCCAGACCCGCGCTCACGGTGCTGTCCTTCTCGTCGGCCGTCAGGAACGCCGCGAGCGAGTCCGAGCTCGCGCGGGTGAGGAGGAGGCGCGCTTGGTTCAGGTCGAGGTCGGATCTGTGGAGATTCTTCCGGCAGATGCGGCGCGGCGTAGTGGCGCCCAGCGCGGCCAGGGCGTCCAACAGCGAAACAACCTAGTCCTCCGGCCGCGTCCATACTTTGCAGCAGGTTATTTCGATCGTTTCGTTGAAGGCTTGTTTGGCAATATATAAGGATACACGCAAACAAATTGATTTCGGTCGTTTGCGAATTGCGAATGACAGTTAGAAGCGAACCCGGCCGCGTGTTGCGGGCACGACTTCCTGTAACAAAAGGTGGTCTCTGAACCGAAAAACAAGAGAGCCTGGTTTTGTTGCATATAATTGCAACGATTTTATTCATACGGTAGAAAATAATTCCAAATATATTAAAAAAGAACGCGGCAACAGGTCCAGGCATCCGTCGGCTCATAGTGTACGGTACAGCATTTTCCTATACTGAAAAATAATAATCCACCAAGCTTAAGCGCGCTAATTTCCTTTCACGGGTTCGTGTAATTAATCTATTCTGTATCCTCCTCCTCCGGCTGAACTCCTCCTGCTGCTGCTGCTGCTCCCGGGTGGTGCCTCGCCAGCTGCTTGATGGCGATGCTTTCGTCGTCGAGGATGTCGTCGCCCAGCCCGTCGTCGTCGAGGTCGAAGAACAGGACAACGAACCCGACCCCGCCGTCCGGGTGCTTCTCGTACTCCTTCCCGACGCGCTGCCGCAGCGCCGGCGACCGGAACGCCCACACCTGCATGAACAGCTCCTTGCCCTCGTCCACGTCTTTCACCACGCCGTTGTTCACCATGAACCGCTCGTACTCACAGCCCGGCCCCACCAGGCGGTAGTTGTACGTGTCCTCCGCGTACTTGATCTTGAACCCGTACCCCCGCCCCGCGCGGTCGAGCAGCGGCACGTTCATACCGCCGCCGGTGGCGCCGCCGTAGTCGATGGCGGCGGCGATCTCGCCGTCGGTCAGCGCCGCCGTGACGTGCCGGGCGTGGCGCCCGCCGCCGACGGACAGCCACTCGCGCCGGAGGTTCGCCTGGAACCCCGGGAGCTTCCTGCCGTACACGCACGACGGGGCCGCCGTCGCGCCCAGCGCCGCCACCTGCGCACGCAGCACGGCGTGGTCGTAGCCGCCGCAGACGGCGCCGAAGTCGAGGTTGACGTAGTTGGCCGGCGCGTGGCCGCTGCCGAACGCGCGCAGCTCCGCCGTCCACGCCTCCTCGGTCTTCTTCTTCCACATAAGGTTGTAGGGCGTGTCTTTCGGCCGATGGATGTAGCGTGGGCGTGGGCGGTCATTGGCGCCGTCACGCGACAGCCGACCCGAGGACGCCTGTTGTCCCATCGGCGTCGATTCTTCCTCCTTTCCTTTGCTGCTGGAGGATTGCGGTTGCAGAGCGAGCTGATTGTTTGCACGTCGGATTTTGTGATCGACTGGCTGATAGGTCGACCAGGGAGGTGGTGGCTGGTTGTTTTTATTTGGCTTGACTACCCCGATTGCCGTGGGACTCGGTCTCCGTGTCACCAAGGATCGAGCCGTGTCCGATGTATATATACTGGGACGCGAAATTCTTGTCGCCGCTGATCGGAGTCGGAAGATCGAGCTGCTGTTGGTGTAGTTCGTTTCTGAAACTGACATATATGTGACCAACAAAGATTGAAAAAAATTGTCCGCACCACTTTGTTTGAAAGAACAAAAAAAAATATTATACTAGCTGTCGTATTTCTGAGCAAAAATTGTTCACTAGAGCACATGAAAAACATATTTGAACATCGACTCGGTACAGATAAACTCAAATCCAAGAGAGAAAACATAAGCAAACTTCTCAAATAAATTCCCTGCTGAATCTTTAATTCCTTATCACAATTGCCAGCCCGAGAGCGCCATCCGGGTGAAGCTCCACGACACCGTCCTGCGGCAACTCCGGCGACCGGAACGCCCACACCTCGACGCCGATCGCCCGACCCGTCCCTTTCACCGCCGCCATGGCTCCCTCGAGCTGGTTGCCCGTGACGAAACGATTCCACTCGGACCCGCACAGCCGGTAGTGCACGCTGCTGAGGTACAGGTACTTGAGCTTCATGTCGTAGCGGTGGCCGTGGCGGTCGAAGGCCGCCACCTGCATCCCGTAGTCCAGGCGCACGCGCTCCGTCTCCTCCGCCGTGAGCTCGTCCACCAACACGGTGCGGAGCATTAACAGGCGCGCTTGGTTTGGGCAGACGTCGCTTCTGCCGAGCGACTTCCGGCAGACGAGCCGCGGCGCCGTGGCGTGAAGCACGGCGAGGGTGTCTCGCAGCGCCGCGAGAGCTGGGTCGGCGACGTCGAATAGTCCTCCGGCGGCTGCGTCCATGTTTCTGGGTTCTGGAACTGATCACGTAAAAGACGTGCACATGCGTGTAAATATATATTGCTTGATTGAGTGGTGAGCCAAGGGTCTGCCGCGTGTCGTGTATCGTGCTCGAAAGGAATTCCGGTGCCACACGTGAACGCAGGGACGTCCTGAAAAATCACGGCCCGTTCCTGCCGTGCTAACGTGGGACAACCGGCGCGCAGAAGTCATGTACATGTTCCACCATGCTACAAAAGCGGGGCAAAATCGTTTTAACCTATGCATGAAGCTCCACTGCTCCAGATCTGGAATCAACTTTTTTAGTAGCTACCAGACATGCTGATTAGCCGTTGTCGTCGCTGGTTACCCTGGCATTGTAGAGACGTAGACCATGTGCAAGTTCTACCAGTCAAAGACAATGGTAATTCCTTCTTGCTTGTGACGAGCAATGTAAATTTTACGCTAACTGCAATCCCATTATATGATTACAGTATGAAATTGTTTCAAACAACATCTATTATACTACCCCGGAGGAAACAAATGCAAGACCATTTCCAGTGAAAAATGCAGACATAGATTTCATAGAATCAGCAATGCAGACTACGACATGCAACAATTGTTGACATACTTCCAGTCATCAGGACTCTATGGCAATCAAGGCATACAGGTCATTACTTGGATTCACATTGCAGAACTATGAAAAACATTGACAACCACCGGAGGTACTCAGAATTAGCATAGCAAATCATATAAGCACAGCTATGCAGGCCCTCTACTTCAGGTCAGCAAGTTTCATACAGGAGAGTTTTGATATTCTCAAGTAGCTCATAAGGTTCCATACAATCACAAAGGGGAGACACACATTCGAGATGAGAACACATCCAATGGTTCAGCAACAAAAGGAAGAGTTTGCTGAGCTGCCTTCACCTCAAATGTCTGCTCTCGAAGCGCTAGCTCATTACACATCTGGTGGTGAACCACCAGGAACCAGCTGAGAAGACAAGAGTAGCAATTATGTCAGACATGGCAATAACAATTATACATTAGCAAACAACACAAATGCTATCTGATCACGAGACTTACAATGGCTATGTTGTTGCCATTCAGGAGTATCTGGTCAAGTTTTGTAATGCGACGACCTTCAGCAGTGTATTCGCTGCATAACAATGAGAAAACATGAATATGAAGATATCGCGAACTAAATTTCAGACGAACTTGCAAACAAACCGATGCAAGTGGGAAGAAAAATCATGAGCAAATTGCTGTGATTTAGTTCCAGTTATAAATTATAATGAGGGACAGCATTCTAATAAAAGAAGATCAACTGAAAGGCAGCATTCAGATAATAAAAGAATCGCAAACTAAATTTCAGACGAACTTGCAAACAAACCGATGCAAGTGGGAAGAAAATCATGAGTAAATTGCTGTGATTTAGTTTCAGTTATAAATTATAATGAGGGACAGCATTCTAATAAAAGAAGATCAACTGAAAGGCAGCATTTAGATAATATAATAAAAGAATCACGAACTAAATTTCAGACGAACTTGCAAACAAACCGATGCAAGTGGGAAAAAAAATTCATGAGTACTCCCTCCGTCCCAAAATAATTAGCATTCTAGCCCTCTTCAGTTTTCCCAAAATAATTGGCATTCTCACTTCCCGATGCACCTTTATCTCTTCCCAATACACCTCTATCTCTATCTCTTTCCTCCTCGTTTTCTGTGCACCTACCTTTTACACTTCTCCTTAATTCCCGTGCCGGGTTCCAAAGTGCCAACTAAATTGGGACGGAGGGAGTAAATTACTGTGATTTAGTTCCAGTTATAAATTATAATGAGGGACAGCATTCTAATAAAAGAAGATCCACTGAAAGGCAGCATTCAGATAAAAGAAGCTCAATTGCTACCGTTTCTCAACCTTGGTATTTTCAATAGATTTTCACTAAGAACATTCCTAGATTTTACAAAATAATGTTGAAAAGAGAGGATCCAGTGGTGTTCTGGGGGGTAAACAATAATCAGCAAACACAGGAATTTGTGCTTGGACTTGACAAAACTGAGCATATTGCCCAAATTCTTAAACAAGAAGCTTTTTAAGAATATGTAGCAGCAGGCATGACCTTGGAGCTTCAGAATTTGATTTGTTAAGCTGGGTTTCAGAAGTGCTGGTTTGTTTAGGGGGTTCTAAGGGGCTATTTGGATCAGGGCCAACACACGCACAGCCTATATAGGTTGTCGACTGCACGACCTCATTTTGTTTGGTTTGGCGCTGATGTTTACCTGCTCACGCACACATGTACCCATGCAAGTCATTTTTCCAAGCAAGCACAGGTGATCTGACAGCAGTGGAATCAATCACCAATACTTGGACGTGTACCAAACGAATCCTGAATCTTCTATGAGTTTATCATGCTGGTAGGACCCATATTTTCTCACTAGATTTGACTTTAACTTAATCTCAGCATGCATTTCAAAAAAAAACCTTAATCTCAGCATGTCCTGCCCTAAACTATTCTGCATCCTTATACTTTATAGGTGAAGTTCCCTAAAGAGCAAGATAGCTCAACGACCCTTTCCAATTCTATTAATAAGTCATAAATGATAAAAGTTCAAAAAAAAAAAAACGTCATAAATGATATGCTGCTGTTATTCGAAAAAAAGGGTGGGTTGTTGTTAAGCAATCAGATAATGAGCAGTGGTAGCCTCTACACAAATGTCTCAACTCTCAAACGCAATTCATTAGATTTTACTAAAAATTCAGTCCTAGCCAAGTGAATACTAGTCTAAACTAAGCTGAAATTTGGAACTAATGAAACTAGAGCTACACCAAGACCATTAAACAGAGTAGAGTAACAGAAAGTAGGGTTTAACGTGTGGCTAAATTTAATTTTCACATACTACTCGGTGACGTCCTCCAGCACCATGTTGACGTAGACGTCAAACCCACAGAGGGTGCCCACAAGCTCCTTGTCCCCCTTCATGATCACCCAGATCTTGGACCCGATGCACCGGTCGATCAGCTCTGCACAATCAGACAGCAGATTCAGGAACCCTAACCCGAGATGCGAACACTGCAATGGTTAGTTAATGTCGAGCAGTGCACGAGGCTCTTCCGCTTACCTGAGGGGAGCAGCTGGGAGGGGTTGTTCTGAGACATAGCGTCGGAAGACAGAAGCGAGGTCGCAGTCGGTCGCGGCGGCGGCGGGTGGGGCGGACGGCGAGCAGCGGCGCAGGGATTCGGGCTTTGGCTTCTGCGTTGGATGGGTGATGTCCAAGCGAAAAGCGCCCTAGCCGACTCGAAAAGCGACGGCGTTTCTCTGGACCGTTCGATCGAGCAATTGACGGTGCAGAGGCGTGGTTCGTAAGTCCTTTAGGCCTATGCCATTAAAAAAGATGGCTCTTACATATGTGTCATTAAAAAAGTTTGACTCACCTGTATGTCATCGACTGAAATTTTTTTTATTCGTATGTTTTTCCGTCTACTTTTCTATCCACTTTAACAGTTTCTTTGCTCTGATAGGTGAGACCCACAGCTAAAAAGGACTATTTTGCCCTCTTGTGCCTAGCCCGAGATCGTGTTCGTCCTGTCCGATAGTCTCCCAATACTGCACGCCGCCGCCGCTGCCTAGATTCGGGCCATCCCCGCGTCGAGTCCCCGCCCTGTCCGTCCCTGCTCCGTCGGCCTACGCAGGCGTCGCCGACACGACGCCACGAACCCTAGGAGCCGCCGGCACGACGCCGCCGCGCCGCGGGTTTTATCCGGCAGCCCTCGCGTCGAGAGCCCCGCCCTGTCCTTCCTGCTCCTGCGACAGGCTCTAGGCCGGCATGCCCTGCCCTCCCTGCTCTGGCGGTGGCGGCTTGGGTTCCTGGTGGCAGCGGCAGTTCTTGACCTTTTTTTTTAACATGAGCGGCGGTTCTTAACCTAAGGCAGAGAAGCACGGAAAAAAGAAAAAAAGAAAAGGAGAAGAAGAGTATATAAATGTTTCAAGAATAATAAAGTCATTTTGATTCATGAGTCCCAATATCAAAGGTATGAATATGTTAAAATCTCATATAACATGAATAAAATGACATACGGGTTAACAAAACTTAGGTCCATGATATACAAATATCTGATAACTTCTTTATGGCGCATACGTAATCATCATCTTTTCTAATCACGGAGGCGTAAATGCTCCGGCCCGATAGATGTATTTGGCCAGGCCACTCAACTGTCCGTGAGCTGAACCTTTTTTGCTTTTTTTTTTTTCTGAGAAATTCCGTGACTCCATGAGCTGAACCTGAAACCCAGACCTCTGGACTGAGCCTGATGCAATCAACGATCAGGCCCACATGGCCGCGGTGCCGACACACACAGACTAGGCCCATACTGTGTGTACTGTGTGTGACACAGTATGGCCTTACACGAGAACGTTGTCACACGAAAGTCCAGCCCACGTGGCTCGTTCCTTCTTCATATAGTACTCCCGTAGGCCCACGTGGGTTAGGCCGCGGCTGAGCAGAGCTTCTCGTCTCCGGCTCTCTGGCAGCCTCCTTTCTGGAGCTCCTGCCGCGTGTTCTGCTGCCACTCGCCCACTCGCACCGTCGTGGATCCACTGCGCCACTAAACAATTCGATTAATCGATTGATTGATCCCATTCCTGCTTCCTTTCGACGTGTCCTCGTACGCGTGCGAGCCAGAACCACCAGCTCTCACTCTCTTCTCCTCCTGGATCGGGAGGAGCAGAGCAGCCGCATAGGCGATCAAGATTTAGATTTGGATTGTGGGAGAGGAGAAGAGGAGGTGAGGGCTGCCATGGAGAAGGAGGAGAAGCAGGAGGTGAGGGCCATGGCGGCGGCGGCGGCGGTGGCGGCCAGGCGGCGGTTGGTGATCGGGGTAGGGTTCTGGGTGCAGGGGTTCCGGCTGTTCCCGTGGCTGGGCGTCAATTTCTTCCTCAAAGACGGCATGGGCGTCGCCGCCTCGTCCCTGCAGATCCTCCAGGCCTCCGCCAACATGCCTATGGTCGCCAAGCCGCTCCTCGGCCTCCTCTCCGACGCCGTCCCCATTCGCGGCCACCGGCGCCTGCCCTACGTCGCCATCGGCGGTACGCTCCACTTCGCTCATCTTTTCCTCCATTCCGTAGTTATGGCCTGTTCCCGCATTTCCTGTCCAGATCCCGAAACTTCGCCTGTCATCAGCAGTTCACGTCATCATTCTCCAGGAACTTTCCAGAATTTATTAAAATAACTGCCCTCTGTCCGTGCTTCGGAATTTTGAAGATTGTGTGCATCTTTCAATTTGTTTCCGCTGGCCAATTGCACGGAGACGTGATTTTTCTTAGCCATTTCTGTTGAAGCATTGCGTCCAGTAGAATGTGTTTGTGAAGGCTGAATAATGGGAATATGCAGCATCTTCTTTCTCCTTTTGCGCTGTCATTCTTTACTGTCATGTTGTTCCTACATGTGAGTCCCATTAGCAAATGGCATCAGCACGAAGAATATGCTTACGTGCACCTGTCCTCTTGATTCTTCTCGCCCATTCCTTTTGTTCCTTTCCCTTTTTCTTTGCTTCTCGTTTGCTGTTAGTTTTTATCTTTCTTTCCCATATTATTCTTTCAAAGCAACAACTTTTATCCCATGCTTCACCAAATTTTCTCTCCCGTTATGTTAAAGTCAGAAGAACAAGGCAACCTAACCAGGTTAGGCATGAGTGTTCTGTCGAACTTTTTGAATTTGGATGTGGCCCTTACATAGGTTTGAAAAACCGTTGAAAACTGGTCGGTTTTCATGGTTTTTGATGAAACTGGTTCGGTCTGGTTTCATCGGATGATGGTTTATCCTAAAAACCGAACCTGGTATGGTAGCAACAAGGTTTTCATTCGGTTTTCGGTTTACCGACCGGTTTTTAATGATAAAAAAAACCGTCACGGTAGCGATTTTTCAATCCTGGGTCCTGGCCCTTCCTGTCCGCTTTAGATGCCGTGCACGGCTGTGTCATGAAACTCTTCAAGGATGGTGAACCATCTCATTCCAGAACTTAATAAATTTGTAGTTTCACATATTGGGTATTTAATCTACATGCTGATTCGCAAATACCATTTAAACAATTGAAAAGTGTCACTGAAATGTTCAATGCTAGCTAGTTAGTTCCATCCATCAATCCCATTTTTAAGTAACAGAAAATCTGACTTGAGAGTCGCACAATAGCACACCAAGGGATTGTAGCAGCCATTTTATCATACCTTTTTGGGTAACTTGCTGAAAGGGCGGGCATAACCGGTCCAACCAATTTATGTTCTTGCCCAGGCCAAAAGTTTAAAAATTACCAATACAGCTGACACTATCACGTACTACCTTATAAGGAAACCTTGTGTAACTTACTCGTTAAAAGAACAGGAATACTCCTGTTCAGTCGACTGAAAACCAGGTGGGCTTTCAGTCGACGTGCAAGATGTCTGTGCGGCATGCGTTTGTTCATTTTTTTTGTTATTTATTTATTTGTAGGATTATTTGTATTAATTAGTGTTATGTATAGACTATAGAAAAGTTTTGTCTTTTTTGTATCCATTGGATCTAGATCTAAGGGTCAAAAGCATTGATTGAAAGAGACCCCCATTTTCAATCGACTGAAAATTAGACCCTCCCTTAAAAGAAAGAATCTTATGATTATTTACTGATTTATCCATAAATGCTTACTCTGTGCTTTGGTGCTACTGTTCTTTACATTGTCACACTAACCTGCATTTTTATCATTGTGGTTTCAGCTCTCCTGCAGGCAATTTCATGGTTATCAATCGCCCTTTGGCCAGCTATTTCACTTCCAATTCTGACAGTGTTTCTCCTATTGAGCAACTTTGGTGCTTCCATATGTGAGGTTGCCAATGATGCCATTGTAGCAGAGGCTGGGAAGCAAGTGACCTCTTCCTCAGGGTCAGGTCAGCTTCAATCGTTTGCTTGGATGTTTGGCTCTTCTGCTGGTGCTTTAGGAAACCTCCTCGGTGGCATTGCGCTGAGTTACTTTTCTCCAAGAGTCATGTTTATGTTTTTTGCGATCCTCCTCCTCCTCCAGTTCATCACTACCGTGGCTATACCTGAGAGCTCTCTCAAACTCCCAAAGGCATCTACTAATCTATCAGCTATTTCCAGTATCCGTAGACAGATCAAAGAGCTATCATGTGCCCTATGTATGCCGGAAATGTTTTGGTCAGTCATATGGTTTTCAGTGTCATATGCTGTTATACCATTTCTACTTGGGACGATGTTCTTCTATCAGACTGAAGTGTTAAGGCTAGACTCATCAGTTATCGGTTTATCGAAGGTTTTTGGGCAAGTGGCTCTCTTGGCTTGGAGCATGTCGTACAATAAATACTTTAAAACAATGTCAGCAAGAAAGGTCCTCTCAGTTCTGCAGTTTATAACAGCACTTGTAATGTTGTCTGATGTGTTATTTGTTCAAGGAATATACAGGAAGATTGGAATACCGGACTCCATATATACAATTGTGTTCTCGGGGTTGTTGGAGGGTCTTATGTTTTTCAAGGTGCTGCCTTTCAGCGTTCATATCGCAAAGCTTTGCCCTGCTGGCTGTGAGGGCTCAGTAATGGCCTTTGTCATGTCCGCACTTGCCCTTGCCACTATTATCAGCGGTTATCTTGGAGTTGCACTTGCTGCATTCATGGGAGTATCTGGGAATGATTTTTCAGCACTACCAGCTTGCCTGCTGATTGAAGCTGCATGCACAATGCTGCCATTATGTTGCTCATCACTAATCAAAGAGAGGATAGAGAAGGAGAAGAAAAAAGACTAGAATACAGCTACATCATCTGGAGATGTTATGTTGGTGCTTGCCAGACTTCACCCTTCCCTTTTTGGTGCCAGTTCGGTTTTGTTGTAACCATATCCAGCATAAACAAAATAGGAGAAGATTAGATTCTTTAGGTGTTCAAACCTCTAATGTTTCCAAGAGCTATCATCAAGCAATTAGCAGATATGTACAGACGTGTGATATCAATTCTTCTACAGATCAAGTATTATTTTTGTAATTAGGTTCATGCTTTTATGTATTGTGGTTTGCTTGTTAAATGTATTTCTAATAGACTGTTTAATATGCTTATTTAACTCTTGCAAATATGTATTCGAGTGTCCATGTGTTATGCTTATATATGTGGCCTGAAAAAGCTAATATAATAGCGGTACAATAACCCTTTTTTCAGTGTAACCATTGCCATTTTGTAGCTTTGTGTTGTGGACTAAAAAAATCTGGCCAAAGCTGACTGCAATGATATTCCTAAGATAAGTATTCGTGGCTTCGTGTTATTTCGTAAAAGCAAAATACCTGGGGGCTTCTATTAGTACACGACATGCGTATCAGTACCCTAATTACTCATCTCATCACCTTAGCAAGTCACAAAGGTAACTCGTTCCGTGGAGTAATACCAAGTTATATACTCATTTGTTCTTTTTTTTTAATGTTATTGGTTAGTTCAAATTTGAGTTAACTACCCATTAACTAATGACATAAAAAAATGAGAGAAAAGTGTCTAGTTATATACGCTTCTTAGTAATTCGTTTAGTGGAAAGTCGGTATATATGAAAATCGAATATGTTGATAGGGATGCAAGCTTACACTTTTTTGGGTCGGTAGGTCGGCCTAAATTTTCTCAAATGAACTAAACTTCACCTCCATCCTTTTTAATCAAGTAGAGCAAACGAACTAGAGTCTTGACCCACTATTATCCATTGGGTAGCCCACCTACATCCCTATATGGTGAGGACACAACTATGCTTGATACAAGGAATTCAACTCCGACAAGACATCGAGTTTTAGAGCATTTTCAGAATAGTTTCATCCGAAAATCTACAGTGAACATTCAGATATTCATGAAGATCTGATAAATGACAAATCAGGATGACGGTGATTTCATACTTACGAATGGATTTTTCTTTCAGGTTTGTTGAATTGTGTTGGACCCTAAGCTGGGCCAGCAGATGTGGCTGCGCTCCCCAGCTAACATCAACTAGCTTTCTAACTTTTGCTCAAAAAAAAAAAAAACTAACTTTCTAAAGGGCTTCACAGGTGTTTAGGACCGGGAAACAGAAACTATGAATCAAAGATGGCTACCATCCTCTGCCATATCCATTATAATGAAAAGATGAAAAAAAACTACCATGTCCATCCACACAATATATTAAAATTGAACGAACAAAAACTCAGTAGATCTTAGAAGTGCCATCATGTCTATTAGAAAAGAAACAAAGAAATGTCCCTTGAGATACATGTTAACTCTGAAGCCCCAACCGAGAAGAGCACCGCAAACTGAAATTATTCAAGGGCATTCACTATTATTGCTGAAAATACAATAGCTTTTGTACTAGCTGTTAGCTACTAGAAAATCAGCACCGATCGGTAAATGATCGCTAGGATGTTGAAAGTTGGGCAGGCCTCCTTGCACATCTGCAGAGTCCCCTCGCGGTAAACGAAGGAGGCTAGTTGGTTTTACTGAACTACCATCAGACAAGAAAATATAATCCAGGGTTCCAGTAAAGCCAGGAGTGTAGTTTGTGAACTCAGGCTCCCCTCCATTTGCAGCATAAAGGCTGCGTAATTTGATCGGAGCTTCATCTTCCGTAGATTCTAAGTTGGCTGATACTAGATAATTGTATACCTGAAAAATGTGGTACCCATTTAGCTGCGGTGGGACAAATCTTGTTGAGCTGGAATAAGAATTAAAAAATAAAATAAAATAGAAGTATCTTTATATCAGCACAGGGAAAGAAACTATTCAACCTCAATCACCACTCTAACATATTATGTTCATGCGCACACACATGACTGGAATAAATATCAGCATGTATGAGATATCTAATATCGTTTCTGTGAAACATAAACCACAAGAGTATCCACTTGTTCCAAGATATTCATTCATGTCATGTGCTCCATATTTATCTCCAATAAATAAATGCTGGACATACCATGTCACCTGGGGTCGAGTTGAAGTCACCAGCAATAATCACTGAAGGTTTACAGTTAAATTTAGTTGATACACGTTTCTCAAACTGAGAGACTCTCGAAAGAAGATATTTTGCCTGAGCCAACTTTACATCAATCCACTCTGGGTCCCTGAAAAAAATACACACAAGAAAATGTTAGAATATGCATCGGAAACAGTTAGATGAAACACAAGAAAAGAATACAGTGAAACATTCAAGGTATGTAATAGATATCTCTGGTTATTTCACTTGCCAATAAATATGTGTGTTCGCCACAATTAAAATATGATCACAAGGATCACTAAGCTTGAAAGCAGCGAGTAAACCAACACAGTCACGCTTCAATCTTACGCGAGGATCATTTGGATCTCCACGCTTGTTATTATCGGACTTAGCATTTGTTTCTGAAAAACAAAACAAAAAATATCACACATCATCACTAACTTAAGAAACAAACAAGGGAAGAGATAAAACTGAAGGACATAAAATGCTGCAGTATCACTATCGCAATTTACAACTTTAAGGGTTCACATTCCAATATTCCATGATAGAGCAGAAGCACCATATGCAGAAGCAGGAGCAGGCATGATATTATTAAACATAGCTATTTCTTGTGTTACCGTCTTCTGGTGAAGAATTATTTGACGGGGCACTATTTACATGATCACTAGGAACATATTGTTCAACTAAATCATTGTAATGTATTGTTTCTTTCTGCACCAAATCCGCACTGCAAAGGTAACAAATAGTTTTAAAAAGGGAGCTGATCAAAAAGAAGGTTACAGAGAGTCAACAATTAAGAGAATATGGTACCTCTTTGGTTTATAAAATATACCACAGCCATCCTTTTTGTCCCCAGATCGCTGAATATAAATACTTGAATATCCAGAACTTTCCATGTTTTTCTTATAGAAGGTATCATACTCGTCCAACTCCTGTTTGAGTCATATGAATTGTAAAGGAAAAGTCCAAATGAAACAGGATGATCCATGATGCATTAAAATGGCTCTGCTAACATCTCAAAATTTTAACTATGAACAAATGGGAAAAGTATAGTTAATTTGAGTTAAATTCAATAGAGTTGGAACCTAATTGGACAAAATCAGATCTCAGTTTGTAAAAGTACAAAATATCAAGACATAACACGCTTACACGACTGTGTGTGTGTTTGGGGGTGAGGGACAGGAAGATAACTGCAATAGATTTCATTGTTGCTCTCGTCATTTATTTTCCAGGTGATAACACAAATATTGACCCCACATCCAGACCCCAGTTAGTATAGCCTAATATCTATTACATACCTTTCATATTTCACAAGAAAAATATACAGTATGGATGTAGATTAGGCTGGAAGCAGTTTATAGGAAGCCCATATAGCCTAGAATTGTTGGAAATTAGGGGCGTATAGCAAGGAACCTTTAGGTCACCTTCGACCCTTTTTAGTTCAGCCAAATGAACTAAATTTCTAAATTTGCCCTCATTTTGGAAACTTAGTTTACTTCACTGAACAAAGAGGGTCGGAGGTGACGTAAGTTCCTTCCCTTACACCCCTAGCTGAATAACAATATAGCACAATGTAGATTCAACTGAAATAAAAAAAAATAAAATAGGAAGACTGGTATCAGATGATAAAAAATTGTGACGATACAGGGTCACAAAGTGGAATAGTGTGGCATGGCTTTCTCCAATTGAAAAAAATGGCATGCGCACGCGCACACACACATAAGGAGGAATGACATGGGGGGTTATGATACTGGCCAGTTATCCCAAATCTAGTCATCTTTCTTTTTTATTTATTCACTGGAAAATGTGGGGTGCTATAAAACCCCACATAAAACTGAATAAGAATAAAAATGAAGTGAAAAAGGCAGCATATTCTGCCAATAAGATCACACAATGACAATACTGGATGTTCGTTAAAAGAACACAAAAAACAGCCAACCTGTAAGCACATGAGGTCAGCATCGAAGCTCTTGAGTTCTGTTAGAACAGCTTTGGATCGAGACTTCCATCTATTTGGCAAACAAGAATATTAGGTTAAAATACTATGGTTTAATACTCATACTTTCGAAATTGCTACAGGTACATCAATCTACAGATTTTGTTTTGTTTGAAATGATAGCAGACTCATAAATATGACTTGAACAAGTAAACATAACTTTGGAATGTCCCCAGGTGAGCATTCAGTTAATATAAAAAAAGATGAAAAGTATGAAGGTGAGATGGCCAGATGGGTAACCTGGGCAGTCGTCTTCCCTTGTTGTATATATCTTTTGTGACAATTAATAGCATAGGTGCAAGAGCAGGTATCAGATTGTCATTTTAAAATGATAGTATGTTGCACTCCAAACATTTATTTTAACTTTTTTTTTGTGGGCAAACATTAAGTTTAACTTGATTAAGGACTTAAGACCAGATTCTCAAGAAGCCTTCATGTCATTTTTTCACATATTTCAGTATTGGTTTGTTCCTCTCATCAAGCCCAGATCGAGGCCACCTGGAAATATTTTAAAATAGATAGTGTGTTCTTTGCTTACCTTGTCAGACACTATGACTATACTGCATTACAGCGGGATCATCAGTACCACGTTCGTAAAGACTCCGATAGAACAGTATACATCAAGATCAAGAGCTTACTTGAGGCACGCAGATGGAGAATGCGGGAAAATTGAGCTCTTCACATAAACCTGCCACGCCCAAAGCACATTGTTAGAGGCAGTTGGCAACCCAGCATCATCAGAAAGTAAGGCGATTCCACAAAGCAAACACGCCCATACCTGAGCCAAGATGTTGTAAGTGACCAGCCGGAACTGGTGCCCTGCCGCCCCTGGAAACCAAACACCGAAACGAATGTTAACATCAATCGCACCAGAATTGCATGGTCACAAGCGGTGAGCTCCTTCTGAGAGTTTGAGGCTGACGAATACTCACCGGCATCAGTTTGGGATTCAGATTGCTCCGTGCGGAGTGGGACGAACCTGGGCTGCGCCTGCGTGCTCATCCGCCGCTTGCAAAACCTGATTCGAAGGTACCGCGAGTCGTTAAGGAAGAGGAGGGAATATAATGCACTGGGAAATTGGGGATCAGGTGCGCGCTCACGGGATGAAGGGGAGCCGGCGGCCGCTGGCTGGATAGGGGTTGGCGGATCTCGAGCTGCGACGTAGGAGGAACAAAGGGAAAGAAGCTGCCCACGCGGTCTGAGGTTTTAGCATCGGTGGTGCTCCGAACTCGGTAGGTGCCTAGCGGCTTGTTTCCGCCGCCGCCGCCGCCGTCGACGAGACGGCTCCGACGACAAATCGAACTTGATAAGTGGGTCCCACCTGTCGGTGGGTCGTACGCTCTTACGAGTTATAGTAGATTACGTTCACGTCAGCTTGCACCGATGTACTGGTAAGAAGTAGAGTACAATAGTACTATTGGATTAGGGTCTCCACAAAGGTTTTTTGGGTAGCGCTACATTTGTCTGAGATAGCGATGTTCAAAAGATAAGATAGCTATAGCACTCTGCACAATAAAACTATGACTCCTACAAATTTGATTATTTTAACTACTAGCCGGGTTCAGAGTGAGAAGCAGAGAAAAGTAAGTATGGGTCCCTCAAGCTCAATTATAGATTGGCGCTACTGCCAGTGGTAGCTCCGCTCTCTGTCTGTTTTGCAGGAGGTGCAGTCCGTTTTGCAGAAGGCGCAGTGCCATATGGCACCGTAACTCTACCTTCTAGCGCCCCACTGTGGAGGCCCTTAAGGATGAAAAGAGGCTGAACAATTACGTGCACATGTAGACGTTCTTCATCAAGCTGAAAAGGTGTATTTATATATATATATAAAAAGCTGAAAAGGTGATGAACAAGTTCGATTGAAACAAAAAGGGTGGTGCGATGCAAGCTGGATGGACTACAAGATTGAGCGAAGCGCCTTTTGTTCAACTTTATACCAGACTATCAAATTATACATTTGAATTGCATAAAACCCACAAACTTCAAGTTTGAAGCATCTATTCCATAAGATTCCTACTGTTCATATGAATGGAAAAAAATATATAGCCAAGGTTTACCAAGAACATACTACAAAAGAGTTTTTTTTTAAAAAAAACAACTATCTCATCCTTGTATCATAAAACTATAGATTTATAAGAATTATATACGCTTCAATATACATGAGTATCAACAAAACTTCATATTCTATGCAACTTGAACATTAACTTTTGTGAAATTTCCTTTAAAATAAAAGAAAAGATAAAGTTGTAAATAAATGTTGCCCGTGTCATTTTCAAGTTCGTGAAAATGTCAATTCAAAAGGTGTTTAATGACCTTCATTTGGCATATTGAAAATAAAAATTTGTTACATTTCATTCAAATGGTGGGGGTACAATGCACTAGTAGTTTGATGTAGGTTGTTGTCAGGAATGTGATGGAGTACATGACAGTCCATATTTAGTAAATAATTTTATTTTTTGTACAGTAATACAATTTATTTTGGATTTTATGGAACATTTTCCTTTAGGTCCTCTACATGTAATGGCTATTGTAAACAATCTTCTTTTTAGTGTTGCTGGAGTAGTTGATCTGCCTTCGATTTACCAAGACGCGATGCAACAAAATACCTTTGAAAAAGAAAAAAAAAATCCAGTCCACAAGTTGCTTCACACCATCCTTCTTTTTTTTTTTTTTTTGAGGGACAGACCATCCTTCTTGTTGATCTCCTACCGAACATGAGACTACTGCACTAAGTAGCTTTGAATGGACTCAAATAATGGTGCGGCCGCATTTGGTACAGAAAAGAATGAAAGACCCAGGCCACAGCCTACAGTTCGAAAAACAATTGGAACAATCATGCTCGCTAACCGCGGGTCCCTGTAATTTGAAACCTGCCGGCCGGCTCAACCCTGCCTGACGGCAGTGAAGGCCAACTAACTAGCCGTTCTGCCGTCTGACACACGGCGCGCACAAGTTAACCGGAATCCGTACCGCTCCACTGTGCTGCGCTCGTCCCGCCTGTCTCGACGAGACGGGAATAAAGACACGAGCCACGAGACGATTTCGAAACCGAAAAAAAAAACGGCCGGGGTAACGGCGATCCGGGATCCAGCCATCCGCTGCGCGGCGGCAAACACGCGAGCCCCGCGCCGGCCGCACGGGCGCGCGCCACGCGTCGCCAGAGGAGCGGAGCCCCCAGCGGGCGGGCGCGCGGCTGGCTGCCGTGGTGCGGGGGCGGCAGGTGACCGGGAATTCGGCAGATGGCTGGTGGCTATGTGCGGTCTCCGTCTCGGTCCTGGTCGTCGCCATTCCCCGTGGCCTCGTGGCGCCACATGCGGACAAGCTCAGAGGTCCTTTGGTCATCACGCCGCCTGCCTCCCCTACTTTTCCTGCTGCTGCCTGCTGACTGCATCGCTGGATTTTGTAATGCGGGGAGGGCGGGGCCCAGCCAAGCCATTCTGTCTCTGCCGCATCAAAATTATCCCATCTCACCATCTCAACTCGCGTCAGCTGTAGAAGTGTTTTTACCACGGCAACTTTTACGTCAGATGATTATACTGGTATAGGAGTAGTAATCTGTCTCAATTGAATTACTACTAGGCGTTTCCTTTGCTATCGTGATGCCAAGCAATTGTAACCCACAGTATACATTTGCTAACATGGATAGGTCTCTAAACATGGATCGAAGTTTTCAGCTCCATTATCAAAACATTGAAAAACTTTTTAATAGCAGGGATCGAAGCCTCCACTATCCGCCATGGGTAGTCTTCTAGCCTCGATCAAAGATAGCAGTAGCTTGCATGGAAGGCTTCTTGGATAAGTAGTCTCTACGAGTGAAAGATTACTATAGGTGTTTCTTTTTTCTTTTCCTTTTTTTATGGAAAGAGAGAGAGACTAAAAACGAAGCGCATTTCGTTCATTTTCTTTACATGTACGTACACGTGTGTGTGGCATCAAGCTCCAAAATACTCCTCTCTGCGTGAATATGAAATTTGATACTCCATCCGTTTTTAAATTGTTATCGTCATGATTTTTTTATTTAACTTTGATCCTTTATCTATATTATTTTAAATATGAAAAATTTGAAGTTATGTTTTAATTTCTTTTGACAATAAAATAAACTATAATAATATATATGATATTTTTAAAAGTAATTTAAATAAGACGAATGATTAAAATTAACTAAAAAAGTCAACGGTAATAATAATTTAAAAATAAAGGGAGTAATTACCACTAAACAACACATTTCTATTCCTCCTGCAAATTGCATCATTCTGTCACTCCCCTGCATCTGCATGCAATGCATCCACCCTTTAAATTCATCACGTAGGAGTACTAGTACACAACAAATTAAAATGGAAAACGAGAATTCTTTAATGCAAGAAGCGGAGGGGCTGTCGCGACACCCGAGGCCAAGCGCATTATTGCACACTCATCGTAGGCTGGAACTGCGAGGTAGTAGAGGACGCCATTATTAACCGAGTAACTGTCCAATCAAGTTTCCAATCCAGTCGAGCACGAGCGGCAAACGACGCATCGCATCGGCTAATTTTACCGAACCCTCTCGCTTCTCGCTCTGAGCCAAAGCAAAGCTACGCCAGCGACAGCGAGCGCTGGGAGCGGTGAGAGGAAAGCTACAGCGGCCAAGGCACCCCGTTGCGCGCTCGTCGAGGCGTCGTCCACGCGCCGGAGGAGTGAGGCGCGGGCAATGGCTGGCGGTCTGGCCCGATCCGTGGATCTGTGAGGTGCGGCGCGGTACGGTGCGTGGTGGCGGTGATGGGATCTGGGAGCAGCAAGAGCGCCTCCTCGTCGTCGTCGACGACGGCATCGAGTGGCGGAGAGGTGAAGACGCGGAATGGGAGCGGAAAGGGGCGGAAAGGGAGGAGCCTGCTGCGGAGCTCCTCGTGCTTCCGCGGCGTCGCGGCGCCGTGCGAGGGAGACGCCTCTGCTGCGCCGCCGCCAACGGTGGTTCAGGTAAGGGTGCTGTCCCCGCCCCGCTTCGTTTTTTGTTGCGTTGGTGGTGAGACTGCGATGTTGCGAATCTGCGCCGCTGTGAATCGGGCGATGGATGCTGCGATATGTGATGGATCTTGTCGCTGTGAATTTGTTGATTTGTGCATCGTGCGTAGCACTCTCGGTCTGGGAACCAGCATTTCTGTTCAATTGGAGATTGTTCAATGCGGGTTCATTTGATTTGCAGAAGTTAAAAAAATGCGGGTTCATTCGTGGCACTACCATTTGGATTCAAATGCCAAACACGGAATTATGAAGTTTTGAGGGAATAAATGAATTTTGATTAACTGGATGTATCACAAAAGTTCTCCCTGAATTATACCTTCTCTTTTATTGACTGTTCATTGAACATGGCATATGTTGGATTAGTTAGCTAACTGCCAATTTTTTGATTTTAAACTTGCAGCATAGAGCGCTAAACTATATAACGTGGAACCAGATGCTTTAACTTGAAAGTTTTTTGAATTATGTGATAATATGTACTTTCCTCAGTTTGATCTCTCATACACTAACAGTTAAATGATGCATTTGTGTCTCTTTCCAGTCTAGCAAGCCCTCACTCAGTCACACTGAAAAGTCAGACGAAGATGCTCCTACAATGCCAAAATCAGGTGAAGGGACAGCAGCACCTTCATCTGATAGTGATATTGATCGAGATACTGCTGTCCCACAGAGTGCTGCTGCTACCAGCATTTCAGCGGCAGGCAATGAATCGCCCAATCTCTTGGACAGGTCCAGGCCACGTTTTGGTGTCAACTTTGGGTTGAGTAGAGCTGTCAGCTTAGGATCGTCCGTAGCCTGCTCAATTCTGTCATCCGGCCTCTCGACTTCAGCTAATCCAGGTGAAAGCCATGGAAATGTAGATGATTCTTCTGATGCAAGCATTTCACAGCAAGGTGGCGCACTTACTGCTGGGATTGATTCAACACTGGATATGCTTAGAGATAGTGTCACGGCACAAGCTAGAGCAGCTCGTCAGGCTAGGAGAAATTTGGTAGAATCTGAAGATGCCAACTTGAGGAATTCCTACAGAAGGGGATCTCAGGAGCCTTTTGAAGGAAGTGTTCGATTTAGCCGAACATTAAGTGTTGGACGGCTTCGTGACAGAGTTCTAAGGAGGACTCCATTCTCAGATGGGTTATTCACTCCTTCACTTCTTTATGATAGGGCAGTATGGCCATCGGGAAATGCTAGTGCTAGGCAAGATTCATCAATGATGCAAAGGACTAATTCAGATAGAAGTTCAGAGTTGCGAACTGATTCTGATACTTCGAGAGAGGCCAGTAATCGGGATCTTCTAGAACGCCGATCAGCTTTTCTTGAGAGGAGAAGGAGGATACGATCTCAGGTGATCAGGAGTTCGATTATTATTAGTCTTGCTTATTACATTTGCATATTATGTGTACATAACATTTGCTGTCTTAACAGGTTAGAGCTCTCCAAAGATTGGGCAGCAGGTTTGAAAACTTTTCTGGTCATGAGAGGTCCTGCATACTGTCTGGTCAGCATAGAACAGGAAATTGTAACTGCAGAACAATCAGTCGATCAGGAAATCCTGATGAAGAAACAAACACAAGAGCTAGCATATCGAGAATTGTCATGTTAGCAGAAGCACTTTTTGAGGTATGTTGTGCAAATATTTCTAGTTAGTTCTGTTCTTGATTGGAGAGAAATACCAACTTGGATCCGTATGGCTCTGACTTTCATAGGTTCTGGATGAAATCCACCAGCAATCTGCTGTCTTATCATCATCTAGACCATCATTTTCTTCTATTGGATCTGTTCCTGCTCCAAGAGAGATTGTGGAATGTCTTCCTGTAAAAGTGTACCGGAAACCACTGAAGTATCAAACCGAGGAGGCCGCACAGTAAGACAGCACAGCTTATTTAGAACTTTTTACCTAAAATATGTAAGAGCATAACATCTAAGCACATCTGACTAGAGGGAGTACATAACTCACCAGTTCCTGTTTTCTGTTTTTTGTTGCCGTTGTTATAAAAAATGATTATCCATACTTGAGATCAGACGGGAGATTCAAGGTGGTTAAAATTTATCTAATTCGAGTTTGGCAATACCATCCTATATTCCAAACTACCATTCAAGTGCAATGAAAATTGTTTGTATGTGTTGAACCAACTTTGTCTTTTCAATTAAAACTGGACAGGGGTCCCAGATCCTAAGATGAGTATATGAAAAAAGTTTACCATTCATATGTGGTATCTACATCTCTCTTTTAAGTTAGTTTTCATTACAGTTGTTTATCACTAGGCATTCCAATTCAGTCATACCGTCATATATCTCAACCTACCAGTCAAGACCAAAAAAAAAATTGTTTGTGTGTCATGCCTTTGCTTATGTAACTAATATCGGGCAGGTTATTCACATTTTAAGGTGAACACACGATTTTTTTTTGCAATGCACATGCTGTACAGTTATTGTGGATACATAATTTTTTATTTTTTTTTGCAATGCACATGTGGCCTCTACAGTTGTCATATATAAGTTGGTAGTTCATTTCCAGCGGTGTAGCACCTGTTCATTTTATGATAGTGGGACTTAATAATATCTGTCTGAGTGTCTGGCACTTTTCTCTACAGCAAAGTATTATTAGTTCAACCTTTTGTTCTCTTGTTACATGCAGATGCTATATTTGCCTAGTTGAATATGAAGAGGGAGATTGTGTTCGTATACTTCCATGCAATCATGAATTTCACCTAACATGTGTAGATAAATGGCTAAAAGAGATTCACAGGTATGCTTTCTGAATTAGATTTTGTCCTCTTTCTTAAGAATAGATTTCTTCTAATTCTTGTTCGTTGCTTACCACTAATGTGAACGTGAACATATATATAATGTGTTTTTGATGGATTAGTGCTAAGTATCATTCAAATACTGCTTAGAGACTATGCAGATAGTTATGATAGCCAATATGTATTATAGCCCAAAAAATGAATGTTAGAACCACAAGCAATTGATGAATTTAAATAATATTTCATTTCTTTTTCTAGAAAAATATGATAATATAATTGTTTTACCAGTGCTGTTTGAATCTCAGTTGAGCTTATTAGTTTACGGCTTTTAAGGGTCATCGTTCTCTTTTGAAATTCTTTGTGATCGCCTGCCTCTAGGTCTCAGAATTGAAAGAACAAAACCTAACTTTAGCGCTTACATTATATATATATATATATATATATATATATATATATATATATATCTTTATAACCAGAATCATCTTGTTCACTGAGCACAAGATTTGCCTGGTGGAATTGTTGTTGGAATTTCATACTTTGAAGTTGCTAAAAAACAGCTTCATAAAAGCATATTTACTAGTGTTACCATACATTATATCCCAGTTGATTGTCCCTACTGGAATTTACTGCTTTTTTTAACCATCATTCCACTAATACAAATTTCTATCTTGTGTTTCTAGGGTTTGTCCACTTTGTCGTGGTGATGTCTGCAGATCTGATACATCGAGCATGGGAAAGGTCCGCTGATTCTTTATCTCTTAAGAATCTAGCTTGTTAGGGAGAAAACTGGGGCTCCTGGCGTGGTTCTCTGATTTAATCCCAATAGAACCTGCAAAACGTCCTTGCATGCGTTATTTCATATTTTTTTTTTCTCCCTCTTATCATGGTCAGAACAGCTCAGGATGCTCCTGTACACTATGAAAGATTCACATCGCAGTCATCCCATTATAAAATCGATGAACTGCCATGTGAATTTCTGATTCTTGTATGGCGGGGGAGGTTTGTTGATATTGGATTGTCGGTGTTCATTGTCTCTGATGCTTGAAAAGTGATGCGGTGGCTGTCGCTTGTCGGAGACTAAATAGACATGGAGCTGCCGATGTATAGACTAAAAAGCAATTACTAAATTGTCATCTGTTAAGATGCTCATCCATGTTCCTAACCTTCATGAAAATCTACGCTTCAAAGAATTTAGAGAGAATGTAGCATCTCCAATAGGCCAGTCAAATTCTATTCCAACTTATATTTGCATAAATTCCAAAATAAAATAAAATAAAATGAAAACAACATTCAACAGACTCGTCTTCCATGCTATTAGAGCATCTTCAAAAGTTCTCAAAAAAATTGATTCTAAAAGAGTGTTTTTAGTAGCAGCTCAAAAATTGTTAAGGAGAACACTTTTTTAGTAGCAGCTCAAAAATTGTTAGACCAGTCTCAATGAGAGTTTTATAAGTATTAAATAAGGTGTTATATCAGCTAAAATAATGACATGGCAAAGTAATTAAGATGAAAGAGATGAAATGAGTTTTATTATGATGAAACTCATTTGACACAGTTTCATAGGCATGAAACTTTCATTGAGAATAAAAAGTTTCATCCTAACTTATTTTGATCAATCTCAGCTTAATAATTTAATGTTTATGGCTTCTCTATAAAAATGTGAGATGAAATTGTGCATTGAGAGAGGTAGTTTTATTTATTGAATCAAAAGTCTTAATCTAATGTGACACTCTTGAGAGAATAGTAAAATGAAACTATGCACTGAGAGTGGCCTTAGTGAGAAATTTTCTTGTCTCTTCTAACAGTTCTGGCTAAAAATATATCACAAAAACTTTTGATTATGTCATATCAACATCTAGAACCATAAAACATTAATTCCCATATAAATATAAGAATTGGGTCCTCCAATTTTTCTCTCTTTTCTAGTTACAAATAATGAAAAATTTAAAAAAGAATAAATCTGTGAGTTATTTTAATAACTGTTAAAGATGGTTTTTTAAATTAAATCATATTAATTTGATTTAAGAAGAGTTTATGTGACTATCTTAAATATGCTCTTATTTCTCGCCATCTTTGGCTAGCCCTCCTGCTCGCCATAGCCCTTCTCCGGCGTGCGCTCCCTATTCCTCGTGGTCTCCAAGCCGTAAGCTCCATGCCATGGCCCACCATTCTTCTTTGTAGCACCCATCGTTTTCCATGGCAATTACCAAAAATTCTGCTTCAAATGAATGTGCCTTGGCTAGAGGATCCGATTCTCCTACTTCCCGGTTGTTCTCTACCTCTTACTCCATGCTGATTGAAGCTCATAGGACACGCCAATGACGTCTGGAGAGAGAAGAAGAAAGAACTGGAAAACACCCCGTCCAAAATGTAAATTAGATTGAAGCCTTTTAGAGTACTATTTATGACTGCTATTAAGACCTATATCAGCCAGGGTTTAAATAATTGTGATTAACTGGCCGGTTAACCGCATAACCAGTCCGGACCGGTTATCTCAGTCGGTTGGTTAGCCGCCAATAACCAAACCCGTTACTGTACCAAATCGGTTAACCCACCGGTTATCCCGATTAACTGGTTGGTTTTCCACCGACTCGAGCCGGTCGGTTAATTCGATTATTTAAACCTTGATGTCAGCCCACACAACATTGTCAAACCAGAAGATGAAAATTTGCAGCCCACAATTGCATAAATCACCCCATAAGTCATTTAGAATTTGAGATAAATTTTCACCCATAAGCTTTTTTTTTTTGCAAATCCTATGGGTTTAATTACTTTTCTATATCATACTTGTTTTACATAATAGCTAAATAAAAATTTTAACTATCCATTTTCAGTTAATCTGCTGGAGATACTTTAAGGTTACCTTTGGGTACTGTAACATTCATCTATTTCTCCGTTCAAAAAAAACATTCATCTATTTCTCTTTCATACTATACTCTTTTCTACCTAAACAGTACAAAATAGTGTGCGCCGCGAGGCCTGTTCACGGTAAAATTTCCGATTCATCAATAAGTTGTGTCGCGGTCTCACGGAGACAGCTTGCAGAGTAGTATGTATCCCTGAACTGAAACATCTAATATTGAATAGTTAATAGATCCGGAACTAGGGATTACAATTTCACCCATGGGTGCGGGGCTCGATGGGTTTTGCACCCGACGGGTGCGGCCGTGGGTCTAATTTTTCATCCATGGGTGTCACCCGCACCCGACCCGACAAACACGGGTGTGAGTGCGGGTTTTATTTCTCACCCATGGGTGACCCGTTGGGCCCCGAAACATACTCAAATACAAAATTTATTATCATTTCATAATAAGCTAACTCTAAATAAATATAAATGTAATGAGAGTAATGACTAAATTATTAAGATTTTATGTACAATTATCTAAGTATATATTCATGACTTATTTTTGTTGATTGTTGTGACATATATAGACATTATGCATTTGTGTTGACCTCGTTAAAGTACTTATTTTGAGATATTTTTCATATTACATATGAAACCCGATGGGCACCCGACACCCACCCAAAACCCGGTGGGTGCGGGTGTGGGTCTCGATTCCCACCCGTGAATGCGGATGTGGATATCAATTTCTACCCAAAACGTTTTTCGTGATGGGTGGATTTTTACTCCACCCGACCCAAACCCGACCCACTGCCATCCCTATCCGGAACCAAGAAATGACAGACGCGTCTTCAGGAAGGAAAGTCATGAGTCATGACGGAGATATAGGTCCAAGTTTAAGGACAAGTATAGAATAACGAACCGGCGCCAAATTAGGCGGGCAGAACGTTTCGACGGCCTCTAGCAAGTTGATACTTTTTGCATCTGCGGGAAACAAGCAGAGAATTTGCAGAGGCGGCGCTGGCCAAGCGACAATGGGCGACGGCTGGGACTGCATCCCAGCGGACGTCTTCACGAAGATCCTGCAGCTGATCTACTGGCGGTGGCTCCGGCTCGTCTGCCGGCACTGGCGCGACGTCATCGACGAGCGGATGCCGGAGCCGCGAGCGCACGCCAAGGTCCTCGCCTTCTACACCGAGGGCGACCGCTCCCGCGCCTTCGTGGTCGACGGCCTAATACCGGGAGGGCGAATCATGGAGCTGAACCTGCCGGACCCGGACAGCGTCACGTCCTCCCACCCCTCGCGGGTGATCGGCACCTGCAACGGCCTGATCTGCCTGTGGCACGAGCGCCGGATAGCCGTGATCAACCCGGTGATCCGCGAGATGATCACGGTGATGGATCCGCCGACCACGATGTGGTGGCCGTACCATTGGCACGAGCCCACGCATTACAGGTACAGCTTCGGGTACCACCCGGCGATCCGGCGGTACAAGATCCTGCACCTCCCGTATTACGACGAGTTCAACGCGGTGCACGTGTTCAGGCTTGGGGGTCGCTCGTGGCGGGAGGTGCCGGCCCCGGCCGGGTCGAGCTTCAACGTGCGTGATTCGGCTTCGTCAGCATCCATGGCGTCACGTACTGGGTCACAAGAGATTCAACGCAGATCATGTCGTTCAATCTCAAGGGCGATCGCGTCGAGATGGTAAAGTGCCCGCAGATTCCAGTGCTGCCAATGGAGGGCAACGGCCGGCCGTGCCATCTGACGGACGTGCGTGGGAGGGTCGGCCTTGCCATCGGCTGCCCACACGATTGCTTTAACAGGTCCAAAACCGAGGTGAGTGTGGATCTTTTACGACGGTGCACTCTCTTATACCATACAAAAATGTGTCCCGAAACACCTCTAAATACTTATACTTCCTTCGATATACGGTAACAATTTTAGTTTAATTTTAAATTGATATATTATCCTAAAAAAACATCAATTTTAGAACGGATGAATTACTGTGAAACTAAGACTGATATTCTCTTGTCTTCTTTTGCTCTCTCTTACAAAAGTTAAGTAACCATTATTGAATAATTATTGCCACATTTTGTTTAATGAAAATATATGTGCGCACCTTTCTAAGCAATACTCTTGCAAAATTATTAATTAACACACATCATTTTCTTCACTAAATCTAAACATGCAAACATGATATTTTGTATATATATGTTTCCTTGCTTACATATCAAGTTATATAGTACACTAGTCACAACAAACTTTTCGTGGCCAGCTGGATGTTGGATTTATAGATGTTGTTGTTCTATTTGCTAAACCAATTGTCAACAGAAGCTCTCATGAGGCAACTAGAGATGTCAACTCGAAATGGATATAAACCTGCGATAACCTCGCAACGCATGCTCTCTCGACGTGCTCCACGATCCATTCTCTCGTTCTCATTCGTTGTTTAGTTTGACTGCCGCATGTGTGTTGCAGGTGTGGGTTCTGGAGGGTGGAGAGGAGCAGCAGACCTGGGCGAAGCGTTACACCGTGCTCGCGCGCGCACGGGGTGCACCCGCGCCAGGATATTGCTTTGCCGCACGTCATCCACGGCGAGCACGTCCTGACCACCTACAGGCTCCCAGGCTCGGCGTGGGAAGTAGGGCTGAAGCTGACCTTGAACGCGCACCTGCATGCCTGGCGCAGAGAGGAAGACGCGGCCATGCCTCATGCTACGGCTTGGCGCTCCGAATCCGGAGGCCCCGAGCCTCCAGACGTTCCCCTACATCGAAACCATGGAACGTGTGCTCGGGTACGGTCATGACGGGCTTGTGTACAGTGGAAGCAGTTGTGCCGGGAGCTCGGTCCAGTCCCGGACTGTAGTTTTGACGAGAGTTAAGGGTGGCGGATTAGTGGCAAAACATTCAGAAGGGCCTTGAGATTGTTTCCGGATGACGACTGATGACACACATTTGATAGTATTGAGCAACAGACCTTTTTTGTTTGACGAATGGTCAATGGAAGAAGCATCTTCGCCTGAATTTTCAACATCCTATCGAGGGATTACAGCGGCATCCTGTTCAGGCATGATGACAGTAAGAGACACTTGATCGGAGGCAATAATTGACCGTTGTCGGATAGGACAATAATTGACCATAAACTTGTTGCTTTCTTGCAAATTATTCGGACTACAATGTCATTTTGGGTGTACCTTTCCTATGACCAACAACAAGAAATGAACATCGGTTCTCAATTCTCTTGTGAATATATGAATGTCGAATATGAGTAGGAGTGGCTTGGGTTGGAGATAGTATTTGTAGTGGCAGGTAGCGATAGATTCTCTAGTGGCGGACACCTTGTCCATTACTGAATTTCTACTATTTCTAGTGGCAGTTCATATGCCCCTCACTACGACCTTTTTTTTTCTTCACATACAGGCCTTAATTTCTACGGAAATATTTCTGTAAACTAGTGGTTTGAAGTATGATTTCTGTATTTCTCAAACAAAATAATGTTATTTTAAAAAATTCTAGTTTGTAGTTGTACCACAGAGATTTTGAACCAAAGCAAAATTTTCACATATAGATGTTGAACATGTATTATCTAGAGATCACATGTTTTATATTGGGATTGATAAAATCTAGTCCCCACATATAATTTATCATGTTATCTTTGACATGTAGTACATACAATACGAATCTTAAGATAATATGAATGATATAGATAATACATGTTAAACATATACATGTCGTGATGACTTTCTCATTTGAACGAAGAACAAGTTTGCCATACGTGTATCGACATGTGCTGAACTTTTACCCACATTCTAGAAGCCATGTACTCTCCGGCTAACAGTTACTCTTATAGTCGTATAGAACGACCGATCCAGAAATGCTCCGACTCGTCTCTGTGATATTTGACTTGATCAATTTGTTCGTGGTCAGACACTTGGACTAACAAACGAAACGAATTCTGCAGAGTCAGCATCAGTCGGCCCGCGTGCAAGA
Organism: Eleusine indica; assembly: GCA_030378355.1. Taxonomy (NCBI): domain Eukaryota; kingdom Viridiplantae; phylum Streptophyta; class Magnoliopsida; order Poales; family Poaceae; genus Eleusine; species Eleusine indica. The sequence continues at coordinate 61,035,215 of CM059494.1, forward strand.
AGAACCTGAGCGCTCTTGACAACAGACAACACTACGCTACGCGCGCCCCAACCAGTCTTGACTCCAACACTTCACTGTACTAGTAATTTTCTTTTTCCCATTCCATGGTGCATTTATTGTATAGATAATCATTTCGATCTTTGTCCTTTCTAAATATGTAATATGTTACTAGAGAAATCTAGACCATTCATATTGTGGAGCATATGAGGCTGGAAGTTCAGGTTCAATGGTAAATAAGTTTCAGGTACTTAATTTCACTATACTCTGTTTGTTTGTATTTTCTGCACTATTATAATTTATTCACACAACAACTTCTCCAGGAACTTTCATCCGATCAGCCTGCACAACCATGTGTCATGAGATCTTATAACGACCTTCTTCAGGTGCTATTTTAGTTTCTCAATTTTTCCTATGTACTAGCAGAATTCAAGTGACATTAACTGAACTTGGTTCTTTTACTCCATACAGGGCCAAGGTGATCTTATGGAGCTTCTGTCACAGAACCTGAACTAGGGAATGAAAGAACAGATCCTCACATGTGTTGCACTTTTCAGTTTCACACATTACCTATTTTTTTCATTTAGCAGATGCTTGGTTCTAGCTTAAAACATCACTGTGTAATAGGACCATGTTTCTAGCACTAAAATGGTACACTGATGTGATGATTTCTTTTTCCTATCAAGTCTCATTGTTTGGTTAAAAATAAAGTGTAAAGACATATCCTCTTGTCTATGGATTATCAGTGAGAAGCAGACGTCCATCATTTAACTCATGTTCAGAGGTGTCCGAAACTATTAGCGTTTGCCATCTTGACAGAGCTGGTGTAGAAGCCGAAATAATCAAGTTTATCAAAGAAATGTGGGCTTCATTTTACTTCCTGGGCTTGATTTGATTTGGGCCTACCAGCCTTGGATGAGCAGTAATTTGATAGCTGACGCCGTGAGGTGCTTTCCGTTGGGTCGGAAAACATTCGGACCCTAGGGTCGGACCTATAGCACGGTTCATTTCTAGTGGTAGTTCAGATGCCCCTCACTACGACCTTTTTTTTTCTCCATGACTATAGGCCTTAATTTCTACGGAAATATTTCTGTAAACTAGTGGTTTGAAGTATGATTTCTGTTTCTCAAACAAGATAATGTTATTTTAAAAAATTCTTGTTTCTCAAACACAGAGATTTTGAACGAAGAACAAGTTTGTCATAGGTGCTGGCTCCGACCGGGTCGAGCTGCCAGATGCATTAGGAAAAATATTTTAGAAAAATTTTATTGCAATATTTAAAATATTGTATTTATTGGTGAGGTTTGATATATATTTCTATCATCAAATTTTTGTCATTGACTATGTTTATTTAATGTAAACTATTTTTATTATATATAGAATTATGATAGTTTGTATAGATTAAAGATGATTTCTTCTCAAATCATGTAAAATTAAAAAAGCTATTTCATTTATTAAAATTACCGATATTTTCAAAATTTTGTGTTTGTGGATGACTATCAATATTTTTTATACCAAAATCAATGTTTTTTATACTGATTTTTTTTCCTAGTGTTAGCATCGAAGGAGTTACCTACTGGGCCAAGGCGGACGCCGGAACAGATCATGTCATTTGACCTCAAGACGATCATGTGGCGCTCGTTTCGTGCCCTCCGATGCTGGAAGCAGCTCGACTTTGAGAGGTTAAAGAAATATTCTAGAAGCCAAAGCCATGCATGTACTCTTATAATCGTATAGAACGACCGATGCAGACATGCTCCGACTCGTCTCTGTGATTTTTGAGTTGACCAATTTGTTCGTGGTCAGACACTTGGACTAACAAACGAAACGAATTCTGCAGAGTCATCATCATCAACCGGCCCGCGTGCAAGAAGAACCTGAGCGCTCTTGACAACAGACAACACTACGTTACGCGCGCCCCAACCAGTCTTGACTCCAACACCTCACTGTACTAGTAGCAAACTATAGCCGCTTCACCGACGTGGACTGACCCAATGACCTGCCGTCCTCACCCCTCATCAGCTCGTCGCTGCACGCGATCCCTTGGTCCAACAAAGATAACGCGACGCGACCGGTCACTTCCCGCTCGGTCGTCGCCGTAATGGACGGGCTTCCATGTCTGCATGCAGTCATCGGAAAACAACAACAACAGGCACGGTCTATATAGCTTGCTGCTAATGTTTCGCTGCGAAGGGAAGGATACGTATACGTCGCCGCCATTCCTGAGAAACAGTATGGCAGGAGAAGGAGCGTACGTGTCTGGGCCATGGTTCAGGTTGCTCGTGCTCCTGGCTATGTTCGCCGCGAATGATGTACCACGTCTCGTGAGGGCCGAGGATACGGTCGCGGCGGACCGGCCGCTCTCCGGCGACAGGAAACTCGTCTCTCGGGGCGGCAAGTTCGCGCTGGGGTTCTTCCGGCCAGGTGACTAAGCCATTTCCCTGCTGTCTGTTGATGGAAACGTATATGTAGAATTACAAAATTGATGGAAACGTACGTGACGTGTGTGTTAATTCTCGGCAGAGGGAGGAGCCGCCGGCAGCTGGTACATCGGCATCTGGTACCACAACATCTCGGTGCGTACGCCAGTGTGGGTGGCCAACCGCGACCGGCCGGTCTCCGACCCGGCCACCTCGCGGTTCACCATCGCGGCCGACGGGAACCTTGTCCTGCTCGACCACTCCGGCGCGCGCGCATGGACTACGAACACCAGCGCCAGCAACGCCAACACGAAGGTAGTGGCGGTCCTCCTCGACACGGGCAACCTCGTGCTCGCCCCGTCGGGCAACGCCTCGGACGTGCTGTGGCAGAGCTTCGACCACATCGGCGACACTTGGCTGCCCGGCGGGAAGCTGCGGCGGGACAAGGTGACGGGCGTCATCCACGGGATGACCTCATGGAGGTCACGCACGGACCCGGCACCGGGGCCGTACACGCTCCAGCTCGACCCGACCGGCGCGCCGCAGTACGTGCTGCTGTGGAACAACGGCGAGCGGGAGTACTGGGCCACCGGCAACTGGAACGGCCGGATCTTCACCGGCGCGCCGGAGGTGGCCGCGTCGAGCGGCGACGCCGGGTACAGCTTCCTGTTTGTGGACAACGACCGGGAGAGTTACTTCACGTACAGCTTCGCCAACAACGCCACGGTGTACCGCTTCGTCACGGACGTGTCCGGGCAGGTGAAGGGGTGGTTCTGGGTGGAGGCCACGCGGGCGTGGAACCTCGTGTACGCCGAGCCCAAGGCGCGGTGTGCCGTGCCGCATGGCTGCGGCGCGTTCGGCGTGTGCAGCGAGTCGGCCTCCGAGGCGTGCGCCTGCGCCAGGGGGTTCCGTCCGCGCGACGCCGTGGGATGGAACCTCGGCGATTACGCTGGCGGATGCGTGCGGAACACCAAGTTGCAGTGCGGGAACAACAGCACCAACGGTGACACGGACAGGTTCTTTCTAATGCTTCACATGAGGCTCCCCGACGACGGTCACCCCGCGGCCGGAGCGTCGAGCTCCTCCTCCGGTGGCTGCGAGCGAGCGTGCCTCGGCAATTGCACATGCTCTGCTTACACCTACAATGGCAGCTGCACCCTGTGGCACGGTGATCTCCAAAATTTGGAGGACACTTATTACGGTGGTCAGGCCAATGGGGGGAACCTGTACCTCAGGTTGGCCGCATCGGAGCTGCCCAACGCTAGGACCCACAAACGGAGGATTGTCGCGACCGTCCTTGGAACCGTAGCGATCGTCTGCTTCGTGGTCGCTGCCTCCATCCTCGCCGTTCGTAAAACGATGGCACGACGACGAGCAACAAAGGTACAAGCAGGCCTCGCCACCACAGAGGGCGGCGTGATCGCCTTCAAGTACCGCGACCTGCAGTCCTTCACCAAAAACTTCTCCGACAAGCTCGGCGGCGGCGCCTTCGGCTCGGTCTTCAGGGGCCAGCTTCCCGACCACACTACCATGATCGCGGTGAAGAAGCTGGAGGGCCTTCGGCAAGGCGAGAAGCAGTTCCGCGCGGAGGTGAGCACCCTGGGCACCATCCAGCACGTCAACCTCATCCGCCTGCTCGGCTTCTGCTCTGACGCTGGTGACCGGAAGCTGCTGCTCGTGTACGAGTATATGCCCAACGGCTCGCTGGACCGGCACCTGTTCGCCGCCAATAAGCTCAGTTGGCGTGCGCGGTACCAGATCGCCGTCGGCGTGGCCAAGGGGCTCGCCTACCTACACGACGAGTGCCGAGACCGCATCATACACTGCGACGTCAAGCCGGAGAACGTCCTCCTCGATGCCGAGTTTGCGCCCAAGGTGGCGGACTTCGGGCTCGCCAAGCTCCTCGGCCGGGACTTCAGCCGAGTGCTCACCACCATGCGCGGCACCGTCGGGTACCTCGCCCCCGAGTGGATCGGCGGCGAGGCTGTCACCGCCAAGGCCGACGTGTTCAGCTACGGCATGATGCTGTTCGAGATCGTGTCTGGGAGGAGGAACGTCGTCGGGCACGGGAAGACCGATTCATCGTCGGGGACTAGCGGCGAGGCCAACACCGCAGTGGAAACCACGTTCTTCCCCGTGCTGGCGGCGAGGAGGCTGGCAGAGGCCGAGGGGGACGTGACGGCGCTACTTGACACGGCCGTGCGAAGCGACGCGTATGCGGAGGAGGTGAGGCGGGTGTGCAAGGTCGCCTGCTGGTGCATCCAGGACGAGGTCCACGCGCGGCCGACCATGGCGGAAGTGGTGCAGGTGCTGGAAGGAGTCACGGACGTCGAGGTGCCGTCGGTGCCTAGGTACCTCGAAGTGCTCGCCGGACGGTCCTTGATGCATGCGACGCATGACCACAGCTCGTGATGCAAATATATTTTAGTCTACGATGCGTTGAGTTTCATCCAAAAAAATATGCGTTCTGAGGGGTGATTGCATTGCTTGCTGACTTCACAGGAGGTGTAACAAGCAGATATTTGGAAGAGCGATGCTCTGCTGGCCTGTTGTATGCTTGTATTGTTGTACGTAATCGATTGTTCAAAAAGGTAATTCGGATGCCGGATGTGGAACTAGTATCACCAGTAACCCGAACATATAAGTACAGCCTTAGACTTGAAAATACTTGCTGTGTCACGAAAGTTGCTTCCAGAGTATGTATGCAGTATGCATATCCCTGACATTGAAACTTCTAAGTAATCCCGAATAAGACAAAACTTCTAAGTTTTGTTGATACTTTTGCATCTTCGGTCTGCGGAAAACAAGCAGATAGCTGGAGAATTTGCAGAGGCGGTGCAAGCCAAGCCGCCGCGGCCACAATGGGCGAGGGCTGGGACGGAGTCCCATCCGACGTCCTCATGACGATCCTGCAGCGCATCCAGCTGATCCATTGGCGGTGGCTTCGCCTCGTCTGCCGACACTGGCGCAGACGCCGGAGCCGTGAGCGCATGCCAAGGTCCTCGCCATCTGCACCATGAGCGGCCGCTCCCGCGGCTTCGTGGTCGATGGCCTACCCGGTGGGCGCAGCATGGAGCTGAACCTGCCGGAAAGCGTCGCGTTCCCCGCCGCCACGCACATGATCGGCACCTGCAACGGCCTGCTCTGCCTGTGGCGCGACATCTACCCCTTGCAAATCGCTGTGATCAATCAACCCGGCTTAGCGCTCCTTGTCCGGAAGTGGCGACCGACGTATTCGATGCCACGAGGCTTCAGACGTTCTCCTACATCGAAACCACGGAACCTGTGCTCGTGTACGGTGACGGGCTGGTGTGGTGACGGCGGGAGAACCTGGGCCGGAGCTTGACAATTTGTACTTTCAGCTGGCACGGCACTGATCTTTCTGGGTTATTATCACACGCGCGTGAGATAGTATATTTATCGAGCACTGTTGCACAACTAATTGACAGTAAATTTGCTGTTTTCTTGCAAATTATTCGGACTGAAACTGGGGTGTTCTCTGCTCGGTCAAGTACTACCAAGAATTTATCTCGATGTTGGAGAAGATCCAGAAGATGAGCACAAGGCCAGCAAGAATCAAATGCTGAAAGAAGATGAGGAGATGATTGACTGGTGGCCAAAAGCGCATCGTGCTGAGACTCAGAAAGGAGATGTCCGCGTGGTGTCTTCGGCTTTTTACTAGTGTTTTTGTACTTGCTGGGAACATTGCGAGCGGCTTAATTTATGCCGAGGTGGTCTGTAATAGGGGGTGTCCCTTTGGTACTGTAAACTGCAAATGCTGATGCTGTTAAGTAAAGCAGGGCTTTCGGTCAAAAAAAAAAAGAGCAGGGCTTGGCCCTTTAATTCTAAAAAAATATTATTCGGACTGTAATGTCAGTCGGCGTGCCTTTCTTGCAGTCGAAGGAGGCCTCCTGAGCCGATGCTATCGTCAGAGCCGCGCGCCCGATGGCTCGATTTGTTGAGGAGAGAGCTCAAGGGAGGTTGCGGTGGGAGATGAGGAGTGAGGGACACGTGGCAATGATCCAAGCGGTGCTGTACGGCACTTGGTTTGGAATTTTCTTCCCAAATGGACCGACGGATGTGATTGGCCGCATTGCATTTTAGCAAAATCATAGTACTTACATTGAAAAAAAAAACTTATAAAATACTGACAACAAATTTGAGGAATTGTGGAATGGGACTTTACTTGAGTGTCAAGTCTTTTATTGGAGTATATAATAACTACGGCGGGATTAATAAGGAAGTCATTCGGCGTCAAATTAGGGCAGATTGCAAAAGTGAGACAGGTGAAGGCGGCGCCGAACCACCCGGCCGCAATGGGCTACCAATGGAACAGCATCCCCGCCGACGTCTTCATGGCGATTCTGCGGCGTATACATATGATCCGCCGGCTCCGCTTCGTCTGCCGTCACTGGCGTGATGTCATCGACGAGCGGATGCCGGAGGCTCGATTTAAGCTCCTCGCCTTCATCAAGAACGACCGTAGCTACTCCTGCGCCTTCGTGATCGACGATCCACCGGGAGGGCCTAGCAGGAAGTTGGATCTGTCTGACAGCGTCGCGAACTCCAACGGCAGGGGCATGATCGGCACATGCAACGGCCTGCTCTGCCTGCGGCATGACTACAGGACCATAGCCGTGATCAATCCGACCACACGTGAGATGATCACCCTCAACACGCCGAACACATCGTACCAGAGGAACGAGCGCACGTACAGCTTCGGGTGCCACCCGGCAACGGGGCAGTACAAGATCCTCCACTTCCCGTGCGACTACCACGAGCCCGAGACGAAGCTCGACGTGGTGCACGTGTTCACGCTCGGGGACCAGTCGTGGCGCAAGGTGCGGGCCCCGGCCGGGTCGAGCTGCGAGATCCGCTTCGGCTTCGTCACCGTCGACGGCGTCACGTACTGGGTCAGTAAGGACGCCGAGCAGATCATGTCGTTCGACCTCAAGAACAATCGCGTGGCGCTGTTCCAGTGCCCTCCGATGCCGGAGGCGGCGCGGGGGACGCGCTACTCGTCGAGTGATCACCACCAGCTGACTGAGGTGCGCGGGAGGCTAGGCGTTCTCGTCAGCCGCCGGTGTCCCTACGACGAAACCGAGGTACGTACACATGCATCATCATCATCATCATCATCATAATGGGCGTATATACAAACGCGACGTGTTCAACGGGACCCAATTCCTTTTCTCCTCCGATTCAATGTTGGTGCAGGTGTGGGTGCTGGAGAGCGAGCGAGAGGAGGGCGGCGGGACGTGGGTCAAGATCGCGTCGCCGCAGCTCGTCCACGGGGAGCTCATCCTTACCCCCATGCAGCCCTGGTGGGACGGGATGCCGCTCCGCACCCCGATGCCCGAGCCGGAGATCGGGGCCACGATTTCGTATCAGCTCTTCGAACTCCGGACGTTCGCCTACGCCGAGACCAGGGAGGATCGAGATCCTGCAGAGAGCTACTGTAGCGCGCATTACGTCAGATCGGGAATAAACAGTTCAGATGCAAACACTACAGTAACAGGCTGAACAGTAAATCTTGAGTACAATACAATATTACTGTTTTATACTGTAGCACGGGTCTTGTAGCGCGCATTAGGTGCCATCTGCTGCTGTACGGTGGCGGGATCGTGTACGGTGACGAGGACGAGTGACCTGTTTGGTTGATGACAAAAACTTGAGGTTGGATTGAAGTAGCACGATCTTGACGTTGTTTGCTTATTGCGAATACTTCATTCTAAATTCGCAAGATGTTCGTGGGCATCACAAAATCTGAGTGAAATTACTCCAAAGTTATTATTTCGCCAGCAATTATATCTTTATGTTCTTGTCAGAATTTCGCCAGCAATTATATCGATGAAACTTTATTTTTGTCATAGTTTTGTTGCTCGGGAATCGGGATGCTTCCGTACTCTTGCAAATTCTCTTAGGGCAACACCGTTTAATTACGGCCAGGTTACTTGTCTTTACAATGCCATCTATGATTTTTCTTTTTAGATTTGCTAGTTCTCACTAACTGATAAAAGCATTTATCTGAGGTATTTTTAGAACAAATCAGATATATAAATAAATAATTTTTAATTGAAGATGGAACTTTATTTTAAAGTTTTAAATTTTTGCTGCATCGTTCATGGATTTTGATTTTTTTGATTTTAACTTTTTTTATTAAAGATGAAACATATTGTGTATACATAGAGCAGAAAAAAATTCTGTGCAACCCGTTCATGTGAATCCACACTGGATTGCTGCCATGTGAAAGCCACCATCATCGTCCGACTCCTGCGCAACGCATGGGTTTGCTTCGTCCTATCTCCCTTCCCGCACATGGTTCCTTTCACCGACGTTCTGCCTCCGCCTCTGTCAAGTTTGCCGCTATCGCCACATGTTGAAGGTCTGGAGAAGAGAGAAAGGATAAAAAACTTTAACTGGAGGCTTTTAGCAGCATTAATCTAAGACCAGACACGAAACCTACGGATGATAGTTAGTACAACGCAGTTGGGAGTTGAGTTTCTTGTTTTATGAGTAGTTTGATCAAACTGTCATTGAACAACCCTGATAAGTAAGTTGCAGGAGCGATCTTTTATGCTTATATAGCTATAAATAAGTTAGGCGTGACCTTCACTACCATAAAAAAGATTAAAATGACCTTTATTTTTAGCAATGACTAATAATTTTTAGAGACGGTTTACAATTTGGTTCGTCATTTAACATTGATGCTCATTTCGTTTTTTAACCCATTTATCTTAAACACTAACTCTCTCCAATATATATTGTCTCTCCTGAAACGCTAACTCCTCACCCCCTCTCTCCCTCATTTACTCTTGGCGTCCCCCCCAACCTCTCCGACTGCGCCACCTACTTGCCTCCTCCTCTCTCTCGCAAGCCGCCGGACACCTCCCTCATGCCACGACGGAGGCACTCGGCGGGCGGGTGACGTCGTTAATTAGTCATCTAGGTTCTAGGATTTGTCGATATATATAAGATCTGATGACACATCAGCGGCGGAAACAGGCCAAGGGATAAAACGACCCGCCTCAAATCAGGCGGAAGCAAGGGGTCGACAGGTAGGGAGTCCGTCCGGTAGATCCTTATAATTTGCTGTATATCTGCAGAAAATGATAGACCTTTGGACTAGAAAATTGCAGAGGCGAAACAGGCCAAGGACACTGCGGCCACAATGGGCGACGGCTGGGACGGCATCCCTGCCGACGCCTTCACGGCGATCCTGCTGCGTATTCCACTGAGCCCTCGGCGACGGCTTCGCCTCGTCTGCCGGCACTGGCGTGATGTCATCGACGAGCGGGTTCCGGAGCCACGACCGCACGCCAAAGTCCTTGCCTTCTTCAGCCGTCGTGGGGCCTCCTCCGGCGTCTTCTTGGTCGACGATACACAGGGAGGGCGTAGCAGGAAGGTAGATCTGCCTGCAAACACCACCGGCAAAGGCATGATCGGCACTTTCAACGGCCTGCTGCTCTGCCTGCTGCGGAATAACGTGGCCGTGATCAATCCAATCACACGCGAGATGATCACCGTCAATACGCCGGACACATCGCACAGCTGGAACAATTCCACGTACAGCTTCGGGTACCACCCGGCGACGGGGCAGTACACAAGATCCTCCACGTCCCGTGCATCAACACCGCGACGCTGTACTTTGTGCAGGTGTTCACGCTCTGGGAAGACAGGTTCAAGTGGCGGAAGGTGCCGGTCCCTGACGGGTCGAGCTGTGGCCTCCGCTTCGGGATCCTTAGCATCGACGGCGTCACGTACTGGGTCACGGAGGATGGCGAGCGGATGATGTCGTTCGACCACAAGGACGAGCGTCGTTGCCGGCGCTGCTGTGGATGAAGGGTTACAGGTGCCACCTAGTGGACGTGCGTGGAAGGCTGGGTCTTGCAGTCTTCAAGCCACGCGATGGGACGAGAGCGCCCAGACCGAGGTACGCTTGTATACACACGTGTAGATTTCTTATACAAACTACTAGACGTACGTGCTCCAAAGGTCGGTTTTTTTTTCCCATTGTTGGTTCGATAATTTGAGCTGCATATATAACCATGCGCGCTTTTCCTCGCAGGCGTGGGTGCTGGAGGGCGAAAGAGAGGAGGACCGAGCGTGGGTGAAGCGTTACACCGTGATGGCGCACGGGAAGACGCCGTGCCAGGAGATCGCGTTGCCGCACGCCGTCCACGGCGCGCACGTCCTGACCACCGGCTTCCCCTTGAAGCCCGGATGGATGCGGCGGCTGATGAGCCTGTACGCGCACAAGCCGCGGCACGAGATGAAGCTGCGGTGCCGCGTGGTGCGGGTCAGCGATTGAAGTCCCGGGAGGGAGTTCGGGGAGTACGACAGCCTGAGCCTCCGGACTTTGTCCTACGTCGAGACCAGGGAGTCGCTGCCCGAGTACGCCAGATATTACGACGATATATCTGACTATATCAGTTCGGAGTCTTCGAAAGACGAGGAGGGAAATTCGGGATGACATAGTTCACCCTAACTGTGAAGATAGTTAGATAGATTATTCCATACTCAAATAGAATATGGTGGCTGCTTGACAATCCTGCGGGCTGCGGCTATTGGACTACTACCAAGACGATTTGACTAGCATTTTTTTTGTTATATAATACAAGTAAGTTTGTCAATACACGAGTGGTTACAACGCAGCATACACTTCGGAGCAGCGTGAATAATCAAGCAACTGTACTTGATCACCTTTACAATGGGCTAAAATCAAATCAATATGAGTCGTTCATTTATCTTGATATGACAGTTTAGGGCATGTTTGACAGGGCTCCGGCTGTGCTAGCTTCGGCTATGACCGTGCATTCTCTGAAAAACCACTGTGCTGATCGTGGCTGTAGTTGTGTCCGTAAATGTTTGGCAGAACGGTTTCTCCTGCGGCTTCTCCTTATTTGTATGATTGGATGTAAAATGCAATTGTCAATATTGCCCCTAGACATAAGACTTGATTGTATACATGCAATTCATGTTTGCTAATAATTAATAGTATTATAATTTATTGTACCTCAATTTTATGCTATTTTACACACATGAATTAATATGAGAAATCATATATTATTTAATAATTAGTGCAAAAGAGTATCCCAATTATTTTTTACTTTGAACAAAACTATCATTAGTCAATCATATATTATATTCCAAAAAAAACCCATCACTGGACTGCAACAAAAATAACACCGACTCGTGTCTTTCACGCGCTTGCATCAAAGGTAGTTTTGGATGGTGCTGATGTGGAGGAGGAGGAAGCCGGTGAAGCTACCTTTCATTCGCTCCCGGCTTCGCCTGTTTTATGGCCTCCGCTCCTCCCGCATTTTCCAGATGAGCCGGTGGAGAAGCACCTTGTTTGGCAGTGTGTCACGAGAAGCTGCTCAAGATGCCGTGGAGAAGCCTGGTCCAACGGGGCCTTAGATATAATTATACTATATTAACTCTTTAAGTGCTATAAAGTAGTATTTTAAAATAGTATGAAGTATTACGGTGTATTAGGGGAAAGAAAAGTAATGGTACATTGTAATTTTATTGATCTTTTTGGATTAATTAAAATATTAAACTTCATTGAATAAAAAACCTGTCATCATCTATTTCTTTTCTCCCTTGTTTGTCTCTGTTCTGATCGTTCCCGATGACATGACGGTGGATTGGCGATAAGGTGGCATCGAACCGGTGAATGCAAGTGGTTGTGGTGGGCGAGACCTGGGGTGTCGTTCTTAGCAAAACCCTAGCACACCTGTCATCGTCGGGGTATGGAATCCATCGACGTCACGATGGTCCGTACTGGAAGCCTAGGCAACATGGTCGTGGCTATCGAGGTGGATTGTGGCGGTGCACAATGTGGAGGCGGTGGAATCAATTTGCTCCCGTAGCTAGGGATCTCCACGACTGGACAATGAATCAGTGAATTCGATCGCCGGCGCTATTGGAATTTGGCCTATTTTTATGTGGCTTATTCAGGAGAAATTCCAAAGTAATAAGTAGCTGTTGGTTTTAGTCCCTTCTTATTAGTCTATGGTGGTGCAGACCAATTTAAATAGCAACACTCCTGAATAAAGAAAGCATTGAAAGAGAAAGAGAGCATTGTTATGAGTACACACGCACGCACGCACGCACATACATGCTTTTTCGCGTATTGTCCCGCGTGACTTGCGAGTTGCGACGCTTGATCGTGGCGTGGCATGTCTGTAAGACTAACTGATTTTTGCCACTCATATTCTCCATGATCTAAACCATTTTATTCTAATCAAGAGGATTAATACATGGTTAATTATCTTAATTAGAGTTAATAGGTCAGCGTGCTATTGACTGCTAATTAGTGAGCACAATTAGAGAGGGAACGACTCCTAGAGGGCAGCCGTGCCTATATTAGGCCCCTGGACACGTCCAAGTTTCCATAAAGTGAAAATTCCCTTCCACTTCTTCTTTCTTCAATTGGAGAGTTGTATTGTGGTGTTGAGTTGCTTCCTTCTCGCCGACCCTATTCTTCGGCATGCACCGAAGAAAAGGGTAAGCGGAATCTCCGAGCCTTTGCCATCATGAAACCTGCCCGAGGGGCGGCAATAAGGTTTCTGGACAGCGCATCTGCGGGACCGCTCGAAGCTGATCCGTGATGATTTGCGCTGCCTCATCGATGAACTATGATGTCTGCATCGACAGTCTGCTTCGTCTACCATTTGCGCTAAAGAAAGCACCGACAAATCCTACGTGAGTCTATGTCTCCCGTGTTTTTAATTGTGTTGTTCTACTTGATGCTAGAGTTAGTTTACATCACGAGTTTGAACGATCATAAAATTTGTCTAAAATCAAAATCTAGAATTAGAATAATACGCATTTTCTAACAATCCAGAAACCTTATTGTTGCGTTTATCTATTATTCTAGCAATGACTGGTGCTTCGGATGCAATAAAACCTGAGAGGTTTGGCGGTGGTGAAAACTTCTATCGCTGGTAGACTAAAATCAGATTATGACTTATGTCAATGGGAAAGTGCATCTAGGCCCCTAATTTTATTTTGATGATTGGTGTCAATACAATTAAGAATGGACTAATATCTTTATTGAGCATATGTGTAGATGACTATCTAAATGGATGAATGAAATGCATTAAAACAAAAAGAGAAAAGAAGATGATCATTTGCCTCTAGTTGAAAGTCCAAAATTCACTCAAGATTGAAGATCACGAAGTTTTATTTCTTATCTTGAATATAGGGAAGCCGTACTATTAAGAGGGGTGCAATTTACAAGTTTGGTAAAGTAAAATGCTCAAAATTCCAACCAATTCGAATTCTATCAGCCGTCTATTTTTCCTATCATCGGTTGTGCCGAAGGCCTCCATCGACAGTGTCGATCCCCCTATCAAGAGGCGTTGTGAAATCCAGACATCTCTCTGGCGTCTGTCTTGCTAGTATTGGCAGTGCCGATGCTCCCATTGGCAGTGCCGATCATTCCCTCCAGAGAGTGTTGCTTTCTCTGGTTCTCTGGTTGTAGCTCATCGGTAGTGCCGATCACCCAGATCGGCAGTGCCGGTCATGGCTTCCAGAGAGCCACCCTTTCTGTCTGGCCCTGGTCTGTTGCATCGGCAGTGCCGATACCCTTGATTGGCAGTGCCGGTCCTCTCCCTACAGAGACTTCGTTCCATCGGGCTTTCTGGTGCTCCTTGGTCAGCAGTGCCAGTCGTCTCGATCGGCAGTGCCGGTCATGGTCCACCAGAGACCATCTTTCTTCTTTGTGCCTGCCTCACCGACAGTGTCGATGCCTTGATCGACAGTGCCGATGCGGGCAGTGTCAAGCCTCTTCAGTGCTCTGGCATGTGTCGAAAACCCTAACGGCAGTGCTGATTTGTTCATTGGTAGTGCTGGTGCGGGGTGTCCAGACAGGCCAAACGCTCTTCTTGAGGCCTTTGTATAAAAGCCTCTTCCCCCCCTTCGGCCAATCTCTCCCCAACCCGAAAATCAGAACACATACTTGAGCTTCACTCTCCTCACTCTCCCTCTCCAAGTCAAAGCTTCATCCTTTAAGCTAGGGTTTGACTGAGCCATTGATTCATAATGATCGAAGAGCACCATTCTACTCTTGAGCATTCAACTCCGCCATACTTGTGATTTATGCTTGTTACTCTTGGAACCTTGCTCCTAGATGGCTAGCAGTGCATATAGAGCTCCCAACTTATGTGGTGACGCCTTGGGAAGTTTGTATTATCCATCCCGCAAGAGACTTGCTAGTGGAGAACTCGATCTTGATCTTTGTGGTCGCTTGAGTGAGAGTAAGGATGAAAGAGACCCGGTCCTTTGTGGACTTCTCAACGGAGACGTAGGGTTCTTTGTGAGCCCAAACTTCGGTAACAAATCTTGTGTCTCTATGTGCTCTTTTACTTTCTTGTTGTTATCAAAGTGCATCTATGCCCCTAGTGGATTTTGGTGGTTGTATGACAACGTGATTAAAGGACTAATTCTATTTGTGAGTATATGAGCAGGTTTTATATGATGAATATACTCAGCATTAATACAAATGATCAGCTTTGATAAATGTACAATTATGTAAGGAAAATGGGTCTATGTGATGAAAAGAAAAGGTGTCAAATAAATAGGTCCATATGAGCAATATTATGACAAGACAAGGTTTCAAATGAATATGGGACATGACAACCATTGATATGAGATGGTCTAAACAAATTGGTGTTTGTCAAGAAAAAGAAGTGATGAAGTGCTATTTCTTTATGGTATTTAATCTTAGAAGCAACTTGATCGAATCAATATTTCAAAGAAGAAATTCAAATAAAGGCATAACGATGATACAAAGTTATGTGTGACTCAAGATAGCAAGATGGTGAAGGATTGGCATGACTTGGCTGCGACGGACCATGCACGGGAGAAGGGTAAGATGGAGTCTTGGCGCCGAGGGACCCAAGCCATGGTGAAGGGCAGGTGGAGCGCAATCGCAATGGACCGATCAAGCTACAAGTGGTCATACATTTCCAAGTATCGATCATTATTGGAATATGAAGGTGTAATATGACTTGTGAACCAAAGGGTGGAAATGGATCTTATTAATGAAGAGTTCCCAAGTCACATACTCTAGGTGATGACGCTCAGCAAAAGCACATGTGGCACTCCTCATGAAGCACTACAGAGAAGAAGTGGCAAAATTCATTATCATGCAAGCTCAAGAAGAAGAATTTTCTTTTTATTTAATCTTGAGTTTAAGCATGCCGTTCTATCAAGAGGGATGCTACATGGTTTGCATTTAATGTCTCAATGCTCAAAGAAAAACCCAAGTGAGATGAGAGAAACACAAGGCCTACACTCACACTAACTCTCACAGTGATACGGAAAACCGGTATAACCGGTTTATCAAACCGGAGGGACCGGTTTGGGTTCAAATCTCTAACGACTCGTTTAGAAAAACCGTAGGTACCGGTTTGGGAAACCGAAGGGACCGGTTTGACTGGTTCAATATAACAGCTAGTTTTTGGGGGACAAGTATAAATACTTCCTTCACCCTTCCTTTGGATGCTGCTGATTGTGTGCATGAAGAAAATACATCCAAAGCCTTGTAGAGCTCTCCCCAACACCTCTTTGTGAGGTTTGAGCGATTTGTGAGAAATCCTAAGGATTGGGTTAAGAGAGATTGAGATTGAGAGCACAAAAGAGAGAATCTCGCACTTGAGCATTTGGGCATTGTGGTGCTAATTCGTGAAGCATTTGTTACTCTTGGAGGAGAAACCTCCTAGTTAGCTAGGCGTCGCCCTAGAGATCCCAAGCTTGTGGTGAGCCTTGAGAAAGTTTGTGAAGGTCCGCTTCGCCTCCGCATGGAAAGAAGCTAAGCTAGTGGATCGGGGAAAGCAGTTGAAAGAGACCCGGCTTGGAGTGTGCCTTGTGAGCAACTCAAGCTTCCTCAACGGAGACGTAGGGTTCACGTGGGTGAATCTAAACTTCGGCAAACAAATCTCCGTGTGTTTCATTTGGTTTGCTCTCTTTAGTTCTTGCTTATTTTGTTTGTAATTCATAGGTTGCATGTGCAGTTGTGCTAGTCTTCTCAGTGATTACTTGCTCTAGATATTGCATGATCTATTAGGTTCTGCAAGTTTGCTAGAACTAGGTGGGATGCTATATTTTCTGTTTTATTCTCTCTGTCTCGAGGAAACCGGTGGGACCGATTTTGGTCAGTGCCCATTTGTGTAGATTCTTGGTGAATCTAGTTTGTGTGTGTCTTGGCTACTCTCTGGTGTAGTTCTTACTAGTGTATCCCCTCTGGTTTGTGTGTTGCTTGTTTAATTGCTTTTTGTACCAGGAAAACCGGTGTATCCGGTTTACCAAACCGGTGGGTCCGGTTTGGAAGTTTATTTTCCGAGGTTGATTCTTTGTGAATCTAATAGGAGTGGTTCCTGTTTTTGTTTTGTTAGCTTGCTTGTATTTAGAGCTTGTCGGTTTTCCTCATTAACTTGTTTTATCCCAAGCTCTCTGACAAAACCAGAGGTACCGGTTTGCTAAACCAGAGCAACCGGTTTTGGCAGTTTTAATTCCGCTACGAGTTCTGTTAATTTTCCAGGAACGCCTATTCAACCCCCCCCCCCTCCAGGCGACATCCAGGGACTTTCATGTTATTATTCATGTTCTAGGGTTTGCTCTTGTATTTGCCATAATTGTTAGATCTACTTGTGTAGCTTACTTCTAGTTGTTCCTTATTGTTATAGCGCTTCTTATCAACTGTTGTAGTAGTCATATATCACCTAGTAACTGCGGAATCACTTAAACCTAAGCTTTCTTCTTCTGTCTGCTCACTCATCGGCACTGCCGATCACCCATCGGCAGTGGCCATCGGCACTGCTGATCGTCCCCACCGACACTGCCGGTCAGACTGATAAAATTTATTTAAGTCCAATTTTGTAAGATTTTTAGATTCGCCTATTCACCCCTCTCTAGGCAACTTTCAATTGGTATCAGAGCGGGATCTTCTTGAAGGCTTAACCACTTGAAGATAAATGTCAAAGCAAATGTCAAAGCTCAGAGAAAACAATGCGGAGGGAACTTTCTCTCCCAAGAGAAATGAAGGTGAATCGAGCGGTATGTACAATAAAATGCCATTCAATTATGCCAAGCTCAAGAATGATTATGTTGGTAGTGGCTCCGTAAAGCTACCACACTTTGATGGAACATTCTATGATCATTCGAAGTATAGAATGGAATTGTATTTGGAATATATGGGAAGACCAATCTTGAAGATTGTGAAGCAAGAATTTGAGTTGGAAAATGAGGAAAATCCAACCGCTAATGATGAGATCAAGCTTACTCATAATGATCATGCTGCATCCGCCATTGTTTCCGCCCTATCACGAAAATAGGATGAAAAGGTGATAGAAATCATGAAAGCTCATGACATTTGGAAAAAGCTTGAGGTTATCTATGAAGGTATCGAAGGTGTTAGAGAAGCAAGAGAAGACATTCTAAGAGGCAAGTATAACTTGTTCATCAAGAAGGCCAGTGAAGGGCCACAAGAAGTTCATGATAGACTCATGGAAATTATGAACAAGAGAAGAGCTTTAGGGATCAAGCTTGACTCCATAGAAGTCAACAAGAGGTTGCTTCTTGCCTTGTAATCATGGAATCAAAATGCTTGCAACTTTGTAAGAGAAAAGGAAAATTTCAAGAACTTTAGCATGAATGAAGTGCGTGAAAGATTACTCACTTACAAAGAGAGAGATGAAGAAGCAAAGAAAGTGAACACCTTGTTGGGAAAAGGTGAAGAAAAGAAGAAAAAAATTGCTCTCAAAGCCACTCATGAAACAAGTGAGAAGAAAAACAAGAAGAAAAAGAAGAAAGTGATTGATTCTAGTGACGAAGATAGTGATGAAGATAGTGATGATGAGATGGCTTTACTTGTGAGAAGATTCAAGATATTTCTTAAGAAAGATGGTTACAAGAAGAAAAACTATGACAAGGGCAAAGCAAGAAAGTCAAAAAGGACTTGCTATGAATATGGTGATGAAGGATATTTTATTGCGGAATGTCCAAAGAAGAAGAACAAGGATGAAAGAAAGAAAGACAAGCACCATAAGAAAGAAAAGAAGTACAAGAAGCATAGAAGAGGTGAAGCTCACATTGTTCAAGAATGGAACTCCGATGATTCATCCTCTTGATCATCTTCCTCTTCTGAATCCGACTCGGATGAGGGAGGAATTGCTACAATTGCCATTGATGTCACTCCCACCAACACTTCTCTATTTGGGAGCTTGAGTGATGATGATGATGATGACAACACTCACAAGTGCATCATGGCAAGAGGATCAAAGGTATCAAAATCTAAACATAAGCATTCCTCTTATGCTAGAAGTAGTGATGATGATGATGATGATGATGATGATGATGATGATGATGTTAATGCTTCACTATCTAAAATGCTTGAATTTATGGAATTGCTTGAAAAACAAAAGGAAGAAAATGATAGGAAAGAGGAGCTTCTTAAAAAACATGAGGACTTGCTTATTCTTGAAAAGAAAAGAAACCTTGAACTAGAGAAGCTCCTAGAAGATGAGAGAAAGAAAAATGATGATTTAACTAAGTCTCTCACTAAAATTGGAAACTCTTGTGAAAGTCGTAAGAGCACAAAAGATGCTCTCATAAAGAACTATAAGACCTTGAAAAAGACTCATTTAGGTGGCAAATGGGCGATTTAGATGGTAAATGAGGTCTAATGGGCATTTAGATGGCAAATGGACAATTTAGATGGTAAATGGGGTCTAATGGGGATTTAGGTGGCAAATGGACGATTTAGATGGTAAATGAGGTCTAATGGGTATTTAGGTGGCAAATGGGTGATTTCGATGGTAAATATGGCCTTCTGGGGATTTAGGTGGCAAATAGGCCATTTGGATGGTAAATATGGCCTTCTGGGATTTAGGTAGCAAATGGGCGATTTATATGGTAAATGAGGTCTAATGGGCATTTAGGTGGCAAATGGGCCATTTAGATGGTAAATGAGGTCTAATGGGGATTTAGATGACAAATGGGTGATTTAGATGGTAAATGAGGTCTAATAGGGATTTAGGTGGCAAATGGGCGATTTAGATGGTAAATAGGGCCTTCTGGGAATTTAGGTGGCAAATGGGTGATTTAGATGGTAAATGGTGCCTTCTGAGGATTTAGGTGGCAAATGGGCAATTCGATGGTAAATGAAGCTTTCTGGGCATTTAGGTGGCAAATGGGCGATTTAGATGGTAAATGGTGCCTTCTGGGGATTTAGGTGGCAAATGGGCCATTTGGATGGTAAATGGGGCCTTCTGGGCATTTAGATAGCAAATAGGCCATTTAGATGGTAAATGAGGTCTAATGGGGATTTAGGTGCCAAATGGGTGATATAGATGGTAAATGAGGTCTAATGGGGATTTAGGTGGCAAATGGGTCATTTAGATGGTAAATAGGGCCTTCTAGGAATTTAGGTGGCAAATGGGCGATTTAGATGGTAAATGGTGCCTTCTGGGGATTTAGGTGCAGACGGACGATTTATATGGTAAATGGGGTCTTCTGGGTATTTAGATGGCAAATGGGCGATTTCGATGGTAAATAAGGTCCAATGGGCATTTAGGTGGCAAATGAGTGATTTAGATGGTAAATGGTGCCTTCTAGGGAATTAGGTGGCAAATGGGCGATTTAGATGGTAAATGGGGCCTTCTGGGAATTTAGGTGGAAAATAGGGCAATTCGATGGTAAATAATTGAAAGGACCTTAATGTCACCTAGAGGGGGGGGGTGAATAGGCGATTAAAACAAATTTGCAGCAGATAAACCCGGATAAGTTCGGACAGGGCCGGACTAATCCTAGAGCTGAATTAGTACTTAAGATTTCTGGACAAATTCAGGACCCGGACTAGTCCTTAGGGTTCCCGGACTAGTCCGGACTGCGCGGCGGAAAGATGAACAAAAACACGTTTTTAACAATCTAAATACAAATCGACTTTTATCAAGTTGTTCTAAACATATATATGAGCTAATACACCGAATGAATTGAACCAACAACAAGTATAATGATAGAATAATTCGGTGTAAGCAAATCAAGCACAAATATAAAGAACAAGGTAAAGAACTTGCAAACCAAATATGAGATGCGATGATTTATTTCCCGAAGTTCAGATTCTTCAAGAATCCTACGTCTCCGTTGAGAAGCTCCAAAGAGTCGGGTCTCTTTCTACCCAAATCCTCACCGAGCAATCACAAAGATTGAGCTCGGGTATTCTTGCTTCATTTGATTCCTTCTCTTGCAGAGGTGAATCGAAACATTCATAAACTTTCTGAGGCTCACCACAAAGCTTGGAAGGTCACCGGACGATGCCTTGCTGTCTAGGGGATGAATCCCCAAGAGTAACAAATGCCACAAAGATTGCTTGCTTATGAATTCAAGTGCTCAACAATAGAATTAGCTCTCTTTCACTCAATCTCTCACTCAATCTCACCCACAAGGTCAAGCACTAAGCAATGAGGAGTGGAGAGGTTGTTTCTTGGCATAAATGTGTGTTTCTTTTCTATGGAACCGGCAGCCAACCGTTGGGGATGAAGGGGGATATTTCAAAAACTAGTCGTTATGTTCTGTCAGTGGCTGTCTTAGTCCGGCCACGGGGGCCATCTTAGCCCGGACCAACTCAGAACAGAACAAAAGGTACCGTTGTTAGTCCATCAACCGTCTTAGTCCGGGTAATCCCGTCTTAGTCCGGCTGTCCCTAGAACCCGTCCTAGTCCGGGTTTGGCCGTCCTAGTCCGGGTCAGGCGAAAACAGAACCAAAATGGTTCTGGACCAGGCCGAGCCGTCCTAGTCCAGCTGGACCCGTCCTAGTCCGGGAGTACCCAGAAAAAATGGCATAACTTTTGCTCCTGAAGTCCAATTTAGGTGATTTTGGACTCTATGGAAAGATAATTCAGAGGGCGATCCATCCTCACTAAGAACAAGCCCTAATTTCACCCAAAGGAATGTTAAACTCTCACAAAAGTTTGTTAGATCATTTTGAGCACTAAGACATAAGCAAAGCTATCAACGTTGCATCCCTCTTGATAGTATGACATTCCTATACTCAAAAGTAAATAGAAAACTATGCCAATAGGAACACCTTCATGTCACAATCTTTCCATATCTTGAGGGTTGCCAATGCATGAGCATTTCACCATTTGAACATTTAGTTGTTCATCAACTATCGATAAGCATATATGTCCAACATTATTATACCTTTGTCTTGAGCCTATCCACTTGAGATTTTAGATTTGATGTTCATCAACTCATAAAGTGCAACCACAATCTTTCCATTTCCTTGAGCATGCCCGCATGATATTTTGAGATTGATGTTCATCAACTCATGAAATGTATATGACCACTTCCATATGTTCAACCCATTTAAAATTCTTCAACATGTGAAATTCATTCATTGCTCTTAATTTCAATTTCACTTGATGTGGGTAAACCCATGAGTACCATGCTCTTCCATTTCACATTTCAACCGTTTTTCAAATAAGTGAAGTAGATAATCCATAGCTTCACATAGTCTTGCACGGTTCATTGCGCTAAGCCTACACTTGCTCTTCACCATTGCCTTTGGTTCTTCGGCGCCAAGCCTCTTGCTTGCCCTTCACCCTTGCACATGGTCCGTTGCAGCCAAGTCTTGCTCAACCTTCACCGCCTTTCCATGTAATTCTACTTTGCATCCATCATCATCAATATGCTCATTATTATTTCAATAACCAAGTTGATATATTCCTTTTCTTAAGTGTCTTGATTTTCTTCTTGTCTTAATGGTCACTTAGCTTCAAGTTATTGGCCAATAATCTCTACTTCAATTACTGACACATCACCATGTTGACACCATCAACTATTGATATTCAATTATCTTCTATGATGTGTTTCTAGCTTCAACCATAAGTGTTGATTATGTCTACTGACACCTTCATTAACATATTGATCACTATTATCTTTTATCAAGCATCTTCATCAAATAACTTATTGAGTCAATCATATTGTCATCAATCTACAAGCTTATCCATTTTGATTCTCAACACTTGTCATAAACATTCTTGTTCGATGTCATAGCTTGACCTTTTGCTTGATGCCGGAACACAACCTATCATGCAAGCTCACAAACTCATATAAAAGGTTAGTTCTAACAACCATTATCATCTATCACCAAAACTCATCATTAATTCAAGGCTACAAACCTAGACCTTTCAATAATGCCTTCTGGGGATTTAGGTGGCAAATGGGCGATTTAGATGGTAAATAGGGCCTTCTGGGGATTTAGGTGGCAAATGGGACAATTCGATGGTAAATGGTGCCTTCTGGGGATTTAGGTGGCAAATGGGGCAATTAGATGGTAAATGGAGCCTTCTGGGGATTTAGGTGGCAAATGGAGCAATTAGATGGTAAATGGTGCCTTGTGGGAATTTAGGTGGCAAATGGGGCATTTACATGGTAAATGGTGCCTTCTGGGGATTTAGATGGTAAATGAGGCCTTCTGGTCATTTAGGTGGCAAATGGGGCAATTAGATGGTAAATGGGCCCTTCTAGGGATTTATATGGTAAATGAGGCTTTCTGGACATTTAGGTGGCAAATGGACGATTTAGATGGTAAATGGTGCCTTCTGGTGCTTTAGGTGGCAAATGGGCCATTTGGATGGTAAATGTGGTCTAATGGCAATTTAGATGGCAAATGGGCCTTTTGCATGGTAAATGGGGCCTTCTGGGATCTAGGTGGCAAATGGGGCAATTTTGATGGTAAATGGTGCCTTCTAGGGATTTAGGTGGCAAATGGGCGATTTACATGGTAAATGAGGCATTCTGGGGATTTAGGTGGCAAATGGGGCAATTTTGATGGTAAATGGTGCCTTATGGGGATTTAGGTGGCAAATGGGCGATTTAGATGATAAATAGGCTTTCTGGGCATTTAGGTTGCTTCATCCTCGTGGATTTTGTGGTGCTTGACATGGATGTTGAGAAGGAAATGCTGCTCATCCTTGGGCATCCGTTTCTAAGCACCGCAGATGCACACATTGATGTTGGGCCTGGAGAAATCTGATTCCTCATCAATGGCAGGGAAGAGAGGTTGATTTCCGGCCAAGGCCGAACCCAAAGAATATCAAGTAACACCCGTGAAGAAGGATCCTTCATCCAAGAAGCCACCCATCATACCAAAAATGAAGAAGGTGTGGCAAGTAAAGAAAGGACAGTCATCCGTGTCTACTTCTCCAGGACCGGCCACTACAACATCGAGTTAAACGCAATGGAGAAAAGTACCGCTCAGCGGACTTCAAAAATTGATGAGTCCTTGCTAAATGGGGATTCTCCTCTGCTGGTGAGAATGAGACGGCCAACTCGAGACGACTCGACATCCCATCCTCTCCCCCACCGCCAATTCATTTCCTTCCTTGGCAACGAGCAAGAAGGAGCAGGCCAACCAGATCAATCAAAATCGTTGCTTCTGGAATAGTGCGGCCAAATTCATTCGGTATTTTCCAATTTTTAAAAATTAAATTTATAATTTTATTATTGTAATAGTGGAAATTAATTATTACCATACTTGATGATTCAATTTGGGATAAATGGGAAATTTAGGTGGTAAATGAGCATCTTTGGGGTAGCAAGATTGAGCACTCTCACGTCCTCAACTTTGGGAGAACCAAGCTATTCATCGTGTCTTGTTTGATCATTGGTGTGGTTTACTTAGGGTCCGTTCGTTTCCCTTAGCGGGCCACTAATTTTAGGGTCTAAAAATTTAGAGCGGTGTTCGTTTTAGCCCTCTAAAATGTCAATAATATGCACAAAATTACAGTTCTAAAATTATCTCCATGCAAAAATCATGCAAAATTATCAATCCATGCAAACCAAGAATAATAAACATTGATCACAACATAATCACAAAAAAACTGATAAAATAGAGGCTTTTAGAGCCTCTCTCACCTCTAGAGTTTAGAGGCCTCTAAAGTCCATCTAACATAAACTTTATAGGCTCATTCGGATGTTGTCCATCTAATTTTAAGCACAACAGTGTTTTACATGGGGGAAACGAACGGACCCTTAGTTTTGTCAAGCTCACCTTTAGGGTTGTCCATTAACTCTTTCTCAGCAGATGCAACATCTAGCTTTCCTTTATGCTCAATAATTTGTGTTGCCCATGGTTCTAGTTCAGTTCCAACGTGAGTAAGTTCAGCACGAAGTCTCTCAGTCTCTTCTGCAATTACATAAGGGAATATCTTGATTATCAACCAGAGTAATTCAATGAACAGGAAGTAGTCCAAATTCACCTCGAGAGGTTTCTTTTATCTGCTCTAACAACTTCTCTTCTTCATTGAATAGCTCCTGCAGTTTGGGTATTGCTCCCTCAAGCTCTGGTATGAGTTTGGATGATTCTTCCATCTCTTTTGTTAACTCGTCAATTTTTTACTTATCCTATACAAAGACAGGTGAAATCAGAGCAATTCTTGCTTCAACCATTTAAACTAAATCTGAAACAATGTGACTCATATATACAAGGAGAAAATAACACCCAAACGGGGCAAAATGAACTTTGATCTATGGTGATTTAGTAAGATGTGTAAATTAAATACAGTACTACTAGCTTTTCCACATGTTTGTTGTAGATAGACTCCATTTCCTTTAGAGTTTGACAATTCTGTTGAATCTTTTCCCTTGATCATAACCAATAAGATTAATTAGAAAACATGTAACTCAAAATATCAAATGCATTGCAAGACCCAACCTTTCAGATCCAAGATCCTTTTCCAGTTCTGCTACATTCTCCTGAAGCTGAGCGACACGTGAGATGGCATCATCAGAAGCCAGTTTTGTTGCCTTCTCTCGCCATTTCAAAACTGAAAGTTCCTTCAACATGTATGTTTCAGCTTCATTTTCGGCACTCAACAGAAAAATAACTCCATTAGACGTAAACTGATAAATGCCAGTAATAGTGAAATCGTGTGGGCCTTGAGCTTTTGGTTTCATCAGGGAAATTTGCTCAACCTCACCCTGTGTAGTGCCCATCTCAGAAATTTAACAGTCATAAGAGTGGAAAATGTAACTGTAACCACCTAATACATTACACATAGGCTAAGATTAATTAGAAAACATGACCAAAATGTGGTGCTTTGTGCAATTTACTCTTCTACAAATAGTTGATGTTTCTATGATAGTTGACTGTTTTTGGACGTTGCTTTCCGGTTTTACCCCTACTGATGTCGGAACGCCGTCTCGCTGTCTTAGGCTCACAAAGCCCTATTGCTGTCGGAACGACGTCTACGCCGTCTTGTTGTCTTCGCAGAAATTCACACCGCCTGTTCCTCCTCCCAGCGCAGCTCTACGGAATGGGCGAGTGCCGGCGGACGTGCTGTCGGAAGGACTGGCCCGTGTCGGCGGTCCGCACACAATGGACTGGTTCGTGCCGACGGTCCGCGCTCGTCAGATCTGCTCAAAGGGGCCCAAGCCCAGCCGGGCCGCTCCGTGGCCCGAGATGGAACCAATTCACTTAAAAGGTACTAGGGTTGCAGCGAAACAGGCGGACGAGCCAAATTCCAAAATCAGTCGAGGCGGAAGAGTTGAAGCGCGACAACCGGCGGCAAGCGTGACCGCGGGCGGCTACCAGGTTTGGCTAAAAATCACTTTGTATTTTCCCAAGGGGACTTCTTTTTTTTTTGTGGAGATGGGCGTAGCCAGCATTAGTGGTTCATGGCTGTTCAGTTGAACACACATCAAATTTAGCAAAACATTAGTGGTTCTGACGCTATGCACCCATCAAATTTAGCAAAACATTAGTGGTTCTGACGCTATGCACAACTGTTGATGATTTAATCCATTAAAAATTGTGTATTTGAAAAAGAAAGGCCTTATCGCGGTAAGCTCAGCGTGACCTTGAGATTCTTTTTCACGCACCCAGCGAACCGCAGTGCGAAGTTCATAACTGCTATGCAAGAAAGTTCGCTTTTTCCCTCTCCCTTTCTTCTTACTTTTTTTCATAGCTTCTGAGAGTCTCTTGCAAAACTCTGGCTTTTTAAAACCAGGCATGGCTTGAAGCACACGTCTCATGAGGGCTGAAAGAGTAGAGTCCATGGCCAGAAATATTCTTTTTTGTATGGGTGGGTGACTTCGGTTCAGGCGAGCTGAGTGACTTTGAAGCCATGTCTTCCGCTTGAATAAGTTTCTTAACATTTGAAGCATGTCTCTCCACGGCATCATTTATGTTCTGTTCAAGGCTGTGTGCCAACTCAAGCTGAGACTGATCTATGATACTGTTCAATGAAGCTTTCTCTTGCGCTGGATGCCCTTCCAGAACTGGCGCCAACAATTGTCTTAGAAAAGAAATGCGCACAAATGTGCCATCCAAGCATACCTGAAAGTGGCACATATCGTGCTCATGTCCATTTTTTGAATTTTTTAAATTTACTTTTGGCTGACCATGTGCGTAAGGGAGTTCCTGGTGTGTGTGTGTGTGTGAGTGAGTGAGTGAGTGAGTTGAGGGGTATTTATGTCTTTATATGCCTGTTGATAGAGGTTAAAATGTTGTAACACTAAGCAATAGTAAAAGAGAGAAGAGAATAATTGTCTAATAGCAAAAGAGAGAAGCTTATTGTTTAAATTGCATAAGAGAGAAGCCCTCATATTTTCAGTAGTAGAAGAGCAAAAATCTCGTAACAGCGAGGCACAAGCACGACTCATAGAGCTCGGGCGAGGCTAGGATACAGATCGACAAAAACACCATGGTCGTCGAAGCCCAGAGCTAGTTGTTCCTAACACATCTCGACAAAAATATCCTAAGACAGTGTTGTTTCGCTTCTTGGTTCTTGCTTGCTTCCTTCCTGATGGAATCATCGGAATTAGAGTTTGATTTCTGGCACTCATGATGGATGTACAGGATTTGGGGATAGGAGTGAGCTGGTGAAGTAGATGAGGGACAAAACTGTTCAAACTTTTACATAGTGACATATTTCAAACCAAATAAAAGTTATAATGGTACTCATCTGATTTCATGAAGTATATAGTGGTATATATCAAAATCGATAAATTTACAATGGCATAAATCTAATTAATCCAAGACAAAACGATAGGGGGAGAATTTGACGGGTGTGGGTTTAGGAGTTTTGTGAACCGCATTTTTGATGGGAGCCCGCCAACACTAGAAAAGCGGGCTGCGTCCGGAGGAGGAAAGGTCCATGTTTGTTTTATATATCTGAAGAACAAGGTTACATGATAGAGTCATAATCGGTCTATTATACATATTTAAGTAGCAGTGTAGTTTTATTTTTCTTATTTATAAGGTACTCTAGATCCAAACCATCGACGACAAATATTTCAACAAAAAGATAAGACAATAAGATTTGCCACTTACATAATACAGAATTTGTCAGACTAATAAAAACATGAGTTGCTACAGTGGATAAGATGGGTATGTCAACAAAAGGATAAGATAATAAGGTTTGCCACTTAACATAATATAGAAGTTGCCATAATGATTGACACACGAGTTGGTACAATGGATAAAACAAGTAAGAAAAGGATAAAATAATAAAGTTTTGCCACACATTATAGTGAAGGACTAGTGTAGTGCGGCGCACCCTTACGCGCCGTTTACCAAAACATCCAGTCGAAATCAAGTGCAATTGAATTACAATATAAGATTCAATACATCAAAGGTATACATTGCATAAAAGAGAAATATTTGATAATTAAGGAATAAAAGAGGAATATCTTATTGAAATGATTCATACGATCAAACTTTATATTCAGAATAGGTTTGTGATTATACACACACTTGGTACTATGCATCAATAAATCAAAACACATCCATATCTATAACAAAACACCGAAAGTTTTTCTGCCATGGACCAAATGGCCGGGTGTCCTTTGCAGTTTCTTACATCATTCGGCCACTTGCACCTTGCAGTCTTGTACCCCTAAACGGCAACGATCAAATGTTGCTGTGAGCCAATGAGTCTTCTCAATATGACAACTTGCTACACTAACCAATGAATCATTACGCCTCTTTGCCACATGAAGGAGTGAATCATTGTGATGCCCTATCAACTTCTTCCAATTGACAATGATGCCAACGTGAAACTTACATGTACATTCATATATGGGATCCTTCATAATCTAAAAATAAATTATAGGAAGCACACTGATGGATCTGTCAGAATCTAGAAATAAGAAATAGTAGCATGGAAAATGTGGTATATATAAATATCAGGTTCCTTCATACCAGCTACTATTTGTTTCTAAAAGCCAGTGAGGCCAACCGTTGAAGGAACTCTATACCATCGTACTGCAAGATTTTGTCCATAAACCATATTCTTCTTCTTGGCATCAACCTGATATTGTGCAAGCACACTTCATGGTACGATCTATCAACAGAGAGTCCTTCCAAACTTGATGGACATGTTTTGTTAATTCACGCATGCGACACACACACACACACCACAAATGAAATCCCAAATGGCACAGGAACAACTATCTTAGAAGCCCCATGTACCCTGAAATTATAACATCTGCAGTTGAAAACATGAAAAAAAAAAGGGTTATAGAAGGATTCTATATGTATGCAATACTCTATTTATACCATTTATCTGTAGTTGAAACCATGAAAAAAATGAAATGAAAATTAGAGCTTGTAGAATGTAGAACATTTTCCTCGCTAAAATCCATAGTAGAAGGATGACCCATAGTTAGCTATCTGTTAAGCTTATAATGGCTAATCCAGATAGAATGTGCCTCTACTAATTCTTGATAAATAAGTTACAAAATTAACAATGCTCATTACAATTGTGTCCTTATTGGAAGCAGAGTCGTTACAAAACGCGCCACAACCAAATAAAGGTTATCTAGATCAAATTGTATTTGACTGCAGAATGATAAATTAAATAGTGCATCTCTGTCATACCTTATAATGGAGCTACATCAGTAGTAGAGGCCAAATGGTGCAATTGTGTACCTCCTGTTCTGAGCTTTTCTTGAAGAACCAAAACCAAAAAACTAAAGTGCATATGAAATAGAAGATCCTTTTTACCAACCTGCGTAGCCAAAATAGAAGAACAGATGTTATGAAATGAGAAAAATACTATAAATTTTCTAAAGAAAATTGTCAGTTCTTTCTATAAACATAAGAAGAGGAATCATAACGTATGCACATGTAACCATCAGATAGGAACCTAACATGGGATGTGATGCAAGAGAACTTAACTAAGTGGTCCATAAAAAAACATACCACATAATTGAATGACATGAACAAAAACAAAGTTATTGAGGTATGATGTAGAGGAGATGCTTGACATGAAAAATTCATAATAACTAACAAATTGTAGACACACAATTATCCTATAACATCACTGCACACATGATGGAGATTTGGAAAGCACAATCAAACATTTAAAGTGTGTGGCCATATCCTTTTGCTGCTGTTTGATCTCAAGTAGAGCAGATAGTTCAAAAAGGAACCCTAACTTTTATGTGATTCTAATGGCAATCACTAATAAGATGTAATTTGGGTAATAGAGTATGAGCATAGTGCTCATCTCTAGAAGAGCATCTAGGTTTCTACATTTTACTTTGATTAATGTACAGAACCTAACTAACAATCAAGCAGACTTAAGAGATGATATCTTTGCATAGAACAAACTAATCTAGATTTCTACTCTTCGATCAACATATAGCTATCACAACATTCTTTTTACAATTATATGGGCACGTCAAAAAAAAACATCACAACATGCCGGTGCTATACAATAACAAAATTAATCGAGGTACACTACTTTGATTCAGTGCCTCAGTGGTAGGACTATACCTGAGCTACATTCACACAACCAACCTTTTATTGATGCCCATGTCATTTGCTCATTGTTGCAAACTCCCTAACATCTACTAAACACAGAATATTTCGACCTCCATCAAACAATTATTAAAATAGTAACCTGAGAAAGACAAAAAAGAGAAACAACAACATCGATAATATGAACAATGATGGAGAAAACGTCTTTATCAAACATTATGGCTAGAGGTAATTATAGTATTTCCGAAAACTGGTAGTAAAACAAACCAGCAAGTCAGCAACCATATAAATGCATGTTTTTAGATAATAGAAATAGAAAGGTGACATGAGAGAAACTTATTAGTAGCACATGTGAAAAGAACTTGAAACTGAAGGTGTCCTTGCATTTTTGGGCCTAACAATGAATATGATGACATGGGCACGTTTCATACATCATATACGGAATAACCCCGAGGAACAGGAGGAAGATAACACCTAACAATAGTAATAATGCACGGCAGTCCAAAGACCTCATCACATGTGTATCTAAACAAAAAAAAATGAGGAGGCAAACATCTGGAAAACTAATAAAACACCATACGCACGATAATAATTGTGAGATCGTCCAGAATAAAGTGGAAAAAGAAAAAACTTCCATTCACTACCCCATGCCTGTAACAAGATACACAATAATATCGATCAGGGACTAAAAAGGGAGCACATCTGACAGGCCACACGCAACTAGGTACCATTACCACATTCAAGCATGGACATAGCGTAAAACCCACACGGCATCAGCATGTGACCTAGCAACCTACCTAATGGAGACAGACAAATTAGAAGCAGGAATTTCTCTAATAATCATAGCATCTAGAAGCCTGCTCTTGTAACAGCTAGAGCTAACAGAAAATGAAGTATTTAAAAAACAACAAAATGATTGCCTGTTCAGTTCGGCAAAGACCAGCAACCCCTGCAACAGGAGCACCACGCCATCATCATCTTCCGCTTACTTGCAAGTAAAGATAAGGAAAGGCACTAGGATGTGTTCAAGATCATGATAGCCAATACCCGACATCGTGCTCTTCACTTGCAGCATCCGGTGAAGATGTGCTCAAGATCAGGACAGCCTGTTTAAGAAAAAAAGAAGGGAACTCCAATGAGAAAAGAATCCCGTAGATAAATCTCAAAAGAAAAAAATCCCGTAGATATAAACAAACAACTCTAATTCAGATTAAAAAGATGGGTCGGCGCAATTAAGATCCAAGAAACAAAAGGGGTCACGAAGAAAGGTAGTTTGTCTATCTCTCTCTCTCTCTCCATCCGCTGCCTCGCCTCTCTCTCCACCCCGTTGCCTCGTCTTGCCCTCTCTCCCATTCGACGCGCCATGAGAGGCGGTGGACCCAGCTGGCGTCGTTGTGTGTAAGACGTAGGGCATGGTGAGCAGGGCGGCGTGATGGCGGCAGGGCGACACGCGACGGCGCGGGAAGCGTAGGAGGCGGGGCGGCGCGGGACGGGGGAGCAGGGTGGCGGTGGCACGGAGCGCGGGGCAGCAAAATCTCTCCCAAGAACGGACGGCCGGTACTGTGACTGTCAATGACCAAGTGGAGACCAAGGACGGGAAAACAAAAACCGAAGAAGAGGCAACAGGTCGAAGCAGGATATATGGATCTGCAGTGCAGGGAGAAGGGAGGAAACAAATCGATCCAAAAATAAAAAAATAACAAACCAGATAGCATCGGAGAGCAATCCAGAGTAAAGCAAATTGACCAAGAACGAAGGCAAAACCACAAGAAAAGAAGGAAGTCAAAGGCGGGGAATCGCAGCTGGACGCCGAGCAGCGGCGGAGGGAAATGGG
The DNA here is from genome assembly GCA_030378355.1 of Eleusine indica. Lineage (NCBI taxonomy): Eukaryota > Viridiplantae > Streptophyta > Magnoliopsida > Poales > Poaceae > Eleusine > Eleusine indica. The sequence continues at coordinate 61,067,247 of CM059494.1, forward strand.
CACCAGAGAAAGGAAAGAGAAATAGAAGAGGAAGAGACGACTGAGAGAGGAGAGCATGAGACGAGGACGGGAGAAAAGAAGATGGGAACCGGCGGGGTTGCTGAGCTACTACGATGAATGAAAGTGCCGTCCATTGAAGGGAACGATAGCACGTGGTAGTGCCGTACTGGCTGTTTTTTTTTTCACCTCTTCGGTTTCACCCAAACGAACTGAAACTGCACCGATGTAAATCAGATGATGGTTAAAAAACATAATGACATGGACTGTGTGTATACGCTGGGTGAGCTGCAAATCTAAAGAGTCAAATTTGCCATATATTATAGTATAGAATTTGCCAATGATGAGAAAGTTATTTGCTATGTTGGATAAGACAAGTACTTTAACAAAGGATAAGACAGTAAAGGTTTGTCACTTAACAAAATAAAAAAATTCTCGAAATGATCAACACAAAGTTGCTACAATAGATAGGTTAGATATTCTAACAAAATAATAAGACAATAAAATTTGCTACTTAATATAACACATGAGTTGCCATAATGATGAAACATGAGTCACTACAATTGGTAAGGCATGTAAGAAAATGATAAGACAATAAGGGTTTATCACATATTATAATACAGAAGTTGACATAATGATGAAAAAATGATTTGCTATAATGGATAAGATAGATATTCCAACAAAACAATATGACTATAAGATTTACCACTTAACATAATACAAGATTTGCCACAATGATACGGAAGTGATTTTCTATAATGGATAAGATATGTATTCTAACAAAAGGAGTAAAGGTTTGTCACTTAATATAATACATGATTTGCCACACTGATGAATACATGAGTTGTGCAATAGATAAGGTAGGTATTCCAATAAAAGAATAAGACAATAAGATTAGCCACTTAACATAATATATGACTTGCCACAATGATGAACACATGACTTGTCACAATGATGCAGTCGTGCTTGATACTAGTTTGACATATTTGATGTGGTAGCTTGCCACATATTATAATACAGTGATGTTTTACACTTCGTTTTCATAAAAAAAAGAATCATAAGGATTGTTGCACTTTGGAAAAGTATAAGTGGATGCTAATAATTTACTATAATTTTTTTATAGTGCTATTGAAAAAGAATTCGCTACTATGGGCCCAATATAATGTTTTACCAGTGTTGAACAATTTTTTTCTCGTAGGGATATTGAACCAAATTTGCTACTGAGGGTTGAACATAATTTGCTATTTTTTGGGAAAAATAAAGATTTTCTATGCTAGAGAGAGTTTCAACAGAATTTGCTATTTGGTTAAAAAAATCATATAAACATAGAAATAAAAAACATTAACGTAGCAAAAAGTCATGCTTGCTACTAGCTCGATAAGTTTGATGTGCGGAATGTCATTGTCAAAAAAATGAGTAGGCCGAAAGCATAGAAAAAAGAAAAAAAATTAGTAAAATTTTTATGTTGCTAGCACTCAAATTTGCTATTATTTTCTCACCCCTTGCATAGCATGTTTAGAGGAATATGTTCCTATTAGTTTCTCATCCCCGCATTTATTCGATATAAATTATTGTCGTTCATTTAACATATCGAAGTAGTTAAAAAAGTTTCTGCAAAAAAGATGACGCAAGATTCAGTAGAATAGTCAATAGGTTGTTTTAGGCATGCTGTGGCCTGGTTAAGTGCTGCGACGCGCCCTTATTTGGCGGCTTCTTTTATTCTGCTGAGCTGCCCTGCAACTACTCTTGTTCTCAGCTCTGCTACACACGGTGTGTAAAACTAATGGCGACCTGCTCGTCTTCGTACCGCAGGCCGCCAGCCATGGCTGCTCGTCGCCCTCCACGAGCGTCGGTCGGAGAGGAGGATGGTGTCGTCAGGCGCAAAAGATCGCCGCTGGGTGGAGCACGCTTAGTCACCCCAGCATGGAGGATCGCTGTAGGAATCCGCTGGATTTTTCTTTCTCGTGTTCATCGGCAGAGCGTGTGGGACAGGTCACCGGCGAATTGTCGCAGAGTCACGCGTGCTAGTCACCGGTGAAATAGCCGCAAGGTCGTGCGCGCGCCTTTGGTCGCCGAAGAATCACCATAGCTTGCGTGCGTTGAGCACCAGAGAATCGCCATAGCTTGCGTCCGTTTCGGGACAGTCGATCCGTTTTGGGGAGTCGAGGGCGTTCTGTTTCAGTCTTTCGGAGAAGGAGGCAACTGGCGCACGCAAACGTGGCCAGGCCCGCGCCCGACCTATCGTCGGATAGAGTTTCCGTTTCATAAACCGACTCCGTAGCGTGGACTGCTTCCGAACCGATTTGTTCTTGGATTTTGACGGTCCATATAATCGGAGCGCGCAGAGCCCCTTTTTGCAAGGAACGGCAAGAAGACATTCGGTTAGTGCTAGTGCTTTTTTGTTCCCAAAAAAAAAATTGCTAGTGCTTTTGGTGCTGCCCGTTTGGCACAGCGAATGGCAAGAGATCCGGAAAGGGTAGTGAGAAAGAAAGCGGACATGGATCTGCAGAGCATGCCCGTGGACATACAGGAGCACATCCTCCTGCAATTGGATTCGCCGATCAGCCTGCTCCGCGCATCATCGACATGTAAGCTATGGCGTCGCCTCATCGCTGGCACCGTCTTCCTCCAACGCTTCCGCTCTCTCCACAGACCACCCGTCGTGGGCTATTACCACAACACCAATCACTTGCTCAGACCAGTTCCAATCTTCAAGCCCGTGCCGCCGGTTACCACCACCATTGCCAGCCGCTACGAGCCATTCGATCTCTTCCTCCCACTGGAATGGTTGTGGATGTGGGTCAGGGACAGCCGCGGAAGCTTGCTCCTTTTGGAGATTGCTACAGTGGAAGACAACACGCGTTGTCAGTCCCTGTACGTGGTTGATCCCTTGACCCAGCAGTTCGACAAGATTGCTGTAGTCAAGACGGACACATCTCTCAAAACCGAAGCCTTCCTCCTCGACGGCGCCAAGCCCGGTGAGATAGGAATGTCAAATTTCAGGGTCGTTTGTTTGTCACAGAGCGGCACCATGGCCGCTATAATAACACCAGGTGGTTCGTATCGTCGAGTAAGAACCGGCAACGACCAAGGGAAAAACATGCAATTCTTGGGGTCCGCCGCGGGCTCCTTGTACTGGTACACACACGGGAGGACGGTGTTTTCTATGGACAAGAGCACTGCCGAGTTCTCCTCTTCCACATTACCCTACTTCGAGGACTTTGTTGAGCCAACGACCACCTCCAAGTTTTCTGTCACCACCGGCCGTGACGGCGAGGCGCGCGTCGTGTTTCTCGCCGGTGACAAATTAAATATCTTTGCAAGGCCAAAAGGACGCAGCGGCGACTGGATGCTGGAGAAAAGCGTACCGCAGCCATCCGCGGTAAGGCTTGGAGTGCCGTCGGCTCAGCGGTTCTCTCTCGGCCTCTCCATGCCTCCCTCTGCTGACACAAAAATGGGCATGGTGAAGCTCATAGCATCATCTGGACAGATGAAGAAACTGGCCGCGTTCAACCTAAACATCGAGAAGAAGCAGTTGAAGAGAACCGAGTATGAAAAGGCGTATCCCATCAGGCTGCCATGGCCTCCGTCGCTGCACGCCTGCAGTGCTGGTGGAGAGATATGATGATCGTGATGCCCTTACCTGTCTCCCAAAAAGCTTTCTGTTATCGAGTCTTTGTATGTCAGCAGCCTGAACGTTACTGTAATTGATCAATAGGGAATGTAACCGGACATACAATTCAGTAATATATTGACGCGTATTTTTCCGTTTATGTTTTCAACAATAGCCAACTTGACATGTAACCGGACGACACATCATTTAAGGAGCTGCTACGTGTATATGTCTCCTTTTCCAACATGTGATAAAGGAAACATAATTCTGCCCGTATCCCGATAGGCCACTATATAAACCCACGTAAAATTGCTGATAATAAACATATGCACGCTATTGAAGACTACTCGAGCAAAGGAAAGGAAAGCCAAAAAGGGATCTCGACAGTCAGAAACAACAAGCGGCGTATCTACTACCTACTGCCTATACTAGTTTGTAATGTTGCATCCCATCTCGAGACAGAATATCAGAGCATACTTCTTCCTTCAGAACACCATGAAGAAATGTGTTCTTCAGATCTAGCTGCCGAAGGACGGGACTAAAAGTCTCTTCATAATCAAGAGTTGTTAACCTTTCGCAACCACGTGACGTGAGGCTGCATTGGCGATCATGACGTCCTGCGCCTCCTATTGGGTATGTGCCTTGGTAGTAAGGAGCGGGGAGTAGAAATCTCCAATAGAGATCGGGTCAATCCTAGCATAGACAATCTCGGTAAAGGGTTTGAACTACTAATCTAGGTCAGCGAGGATGTACGAGGTCACATCCTCGTCCTCGAGTAGCTCGCCCGCCGATGCGAGCTCGTCGACGTAGCGTGTCATCTTGGTGAAGTAGGCCGTGCAAGTCATCTCTCCTTTGTGTGTAGTGGCCAGCTTGTTCCGCAGGGCAGAAATCATGAATGGTGAGGAGAGAGTGTTGGTGGTTCCCATGGGAGCAAAAGAGAATGCTAGATGAGTTTGTATAGGTTAGATTTGATTACCATGTGAAAAATAAATGGAAGGGTGCACTCAATGATGGACCACGACTTGTATTATATAGCTAGGATAACTCAGAAACGTTTTTGTTTTTACAAGTTTGTTACAAATGTGATACTCACGTTAAGGATCATAACAAAACTTTGGGTATGTTTGATAAAGCTTTTGCTTATGCTAGCTTACTCGTCAAAAGTAATTATCAAGCTTATTATAGTATAAGCAGTCAACTCGTTTATCAAAATAGCTTATCCAGCAGCTTATCTTAGGAGAGGTGATCCATAAGCTAGAAAAACAAGTTTTTTCTTGCTTATGGCTTATAGCTTATCCAGCAGCGTTGGTGGTCTCCATTGGAGCAAAAGAGAAAGCTAGATGCGTTTGTGGAGGTTAGCTCTAATTACCAAGTGAATGAAGATATAATTGGAAGGGTGAACTCAATGGTACCCCACAACTTGTATTATATAGCCACGATAACTCAGAAAAGTTTTTGCTTTTACAAGTTTGCTACAAATGTGATACTCACGTCAAGGATCATAACAAGACTTAGGCTATCTAAACTAACTCTAGAGATACATACACGAGTTAATCTAGAAGCCGCACCATCTAACAACCAGGAAGCAGAAGGTACAAAGTGCGCCGACTGCGATCTCAGCGGTACTCGGTTTACGGCTCCTAGCGTTGTTAGGCACCTCCGATGAGGCCAGCCGGAGGTACAAGCTCCCATTGCCATCCGGACTATTGTAAGTGACCTCCAGATTTTGGAGATCACCGTGCCATAGGATGCAGCTGCTGTTGTACGAGAAAGCAGAGCATGTGCAGTTGCCAAGGCACGCTCGCTCGCAGTCACCGCTGGAGCTCGAGGCTCCTGTGGCGACACTGCCGTCGTCGGGGAGCCTTACGCTAAGCATGAGGAAGAACCTGTCCTCCTTTGTTGCTTTCAACCGGCCAGCAGAGTCGCCGTTCTTGCTGCACTGTAGCTCGACATTCCGCACGCAGCCGCCGGTATAATCCCCGAGGCTCCACCTGGCGGCGTCCCGCGGGCTGAACCCTGTGGCGCAGCCGCACGAGGTAGACGCTCCGTCGGTGCACACACCGAACGCGCCGCAGTGTGGTGGCACGGCGCACTGCCTAGGCTGCGCGTAATACATGGTCCACGCCTGCGTCTCCTCCACCCAGAGCCACCCCTGGATCTTCCCGGACACGTCCATGACGAAGCGGTGCACCGTGGAGTTGTCTTTAAATTCGTACGTGAAGTAGGTCTCCCGGTCGTTGTCGACGAACCGGGACTCGGAGCCGAGGCCCGTCGCGGCAAAATCCGGCGCATCGGTGAAGGATTGGCCGTTCCAATCGCCAGTGCCCCAGTAGTGGTCCCGTGTGCCGTTCCACAGCAGCACGAACTGCGGCGCGCCGGACGGGTCGAGCTGGAGCGTGTACGGCCCCGGCGCCGGGTCCCCGCGTGACCTCCATGAGGTCATCCCGTTGATGACGCCGGTGACCTTGTCCCGCCGCAGCGTCGCGCCGGGCAGCCACGTGTCGCCGATGTGGTCGAAGCTCTGCCACAGAACGTTCGAGGCGTTGTTCGACGAAGCCAGCACGAGGTTGCCCGTGTCGAGGAGGATTGCCACCGCCGTCACGTTCCCGCTGTTGGCGTTACCGATGGCGTTCGTGGACCAGACGACCGCGCTGGACGCGTCGATCAGGACGAGGTTGCCGTCGGCCGCGACGGTGAGCCGCGAGGCGGCCGGGTCGGAGACCGGCTGGTCGCGGTTGGCCACCCACACCGGCTCCCGCACCGAGACGTTGTACCAAATGCCGACGTACCACCTGCCGGCGACCCCTTCGTCTGCATGACGGAAACAGAGTGATCATCCAAGAACACACGCTTCACATACAGAGTTTCCGTAGATTCTATGCATGTAAATGACGAGGAAATGACATACTCACCTGGCTGGAAGAACCCCAGCACGAACTTGCCGCCCCGGGAGACGAGTTTCCCATCACCGGAGAGAGGCCGGTCCGCCGTGATCCTGTCCTCGGCACGCAAGAGAGGTGGTACACTCGCGGCGAACAGAGCCAAGAGCACGAGCAACCTGAACCGTGCCGCAGACACGTGAGCTCCTGCCATGACGTACGTTGCTGCTCACAAAATGGCGGCGACTTATCCTTCTGTTCGCCGCAACACTGGCAACAAGCTATATAAACCGTGCCTGTGCTAGCTTGTTTTCCGACGACTTCATGCAGACATGGAAGAACGTCCACTACGGCGACGACCAAGTGGGAAGTGACCCGGTCTTTTGACTTGTCACTTTTTTTTTTAGACCAAGGGATCGTGTCGTGTGCAGCGAGGACGGCAGGTCACTGGGTCTGTCCACGTCGGTGAGGCGGCTAATCTGCTACTAGTAGTAGTACAGCGAGGTGTTGGACTGAAAGGTTGGTATGGGTGCGCGTAATGTTCTCTAGTGTTCCTTCTTCTGCCATCCCGTTGTTCAGAAATGGCGGCGACTATCCTTCCGTTCGCCGCAGACATGGAAGCGAGCGACGATCAAGAAGTGGTCGTATCGTGCGGCGACTAGCGGAGCACGGCGGGCCACTCTCTCTGGACCAGTCCACATCAGCGACCGAGCTAGTCTACTACTGTGTACTAGTAAGGCATCGTGTTGTCTGTTGTCTAGAGCGCTCACAGCTGCTTCTTGCGGGGCGGCTGATGACTATGCAGAATGCGTTTATTAGTCCAAATGTCTGACCACGAACAAATTGACCAAGATAAGTCAGAAATCACAGTGAGACTTGGAAGCGCGTATGCGTCGTCGGTTGTTCTATACGACTATACCTGTTGTTATCCGTATACACGACGTAATTTTGTAGAATCTTTCAACCTCTCAATTTTTTACACAAAGTAGGAAGCCAGTGCAAATCTGGCCACGCGACGGGGCGGAGACCATGCTCTGTACCGTGCATATCCGAGTGCCGCGACGCCGCAGGCGACGAGGGGTCGTAGCCTAACCTCACCAGCGCCCTGCCGGACACGCCGAGGCCATCGCGACACTGAAGAGAATGTGGTTTGCTTGAAGATGCCGCAGAAGTGTCGCGCTTCGGCGTTTCTGGCAAGGCGCGGGTGTGTGTTCTTCCTTTTTTTCAGAAGAAGGCAGGAAACATTAGCAGCAGAGTTTACATGTATTTATTTATAAAACATGGACGATCATGGAACCTGACATGGCGTCCGGAGTACATGCAAATATTTGCTAGATTGTGACTATCTAAATTTGATTCCCGGCACTCATGACGAAAAACTATCTTTGTAAAGGATTGTTGGAGATGCTTGCATAGTTGCATCAGAACGGCGACGTACCTGCACTTTGGAAGTTCTTTAACATTCTTCACCACTTCTAAGCAGTCCGAGGCCACGCAGACATTACTAATATTGCAGTCTGTAGCAAGGCAGAGAGCTTCATTGCATCTTATTGCCTCCAGGTGGTTGGATCGCACAAGTCTCCTCATATAACACTACTAGCAACGTGCTCGTACGTTGCTATGGGCTTTTAAAAAATAAAAGATAAATTATAGATACCCATATAATTTGATGGACAATTTTGTTACACCATAAAAGACAATCTATATATTCTACCAAATTATTTATTGTTGCCTTGTATGATTTATTTTATTAATGATCATTTATGTTTTTATTAATACAAAAATAATAATATAATATATAATAGAATTATTTGACCACTACATACACTTATTAAATTGCATCACACAATCATATGAACATTGAGTTGGCATATTATCCAGTTTTGAACTATTCAAGTCAATACATGTAAAACATTAGGACCAGAAGCATTGCTTGAGAGAAATGGCGCATTTTAAGACATTAGATCTCATAGTTCAGCATTGGTGTTATTTTAGTGGACATGCTCAAAATCCCTGGTGTCATAAAACCATAACTCAAAGTAGCTTGGTTTACGAGTTTCGACAGTGAGCTAGTGATCAAATATGAAGATATCCTAATACTTTTATCACACTTGAATGGCATTAAGGAGCATATCTATAGAAGTACGAAACAACCAATAAGTTCAGGGCAAACTTTGTAAATCAAATGGGCAAAAACAATAGCTACTCTGTATATGCAGCTTATTATTGCAAGAAAATGATGAAAAATGCATATATATCAGTTCCTAATATCTTTTTATCACACACTAACAATAGCCTGTCTCAATATAACATAGAACACTTCTAAGGAATATTGAAATTATAATTTCTCAGATAGACATATAGACTACCTGAGCACGCCACAAACATATACAATGGAAGTAGGCTGAAAGACAGAAGCATGGACTCCTCACATGAAAGGCATATTAGGATTATTCACAATATATCCTAAATCTGATGGTAAATAAAAGTTGGGCTACATCCACAAGCAACAGATTGTTCCTTAAAACAGGTATGCTAAGTTTGATGGTAATTATAAATTGGGTTTTCAAGTAACAAATTTGAATATAGTTTTCATGTAACAAATTCGAATATGGTTTTAATGTCCTTTGGTTCCATGCACGATGCTTTGTCAGATCTTTATCTTAAGGAGACCGATCAGAATCACTGTGATTGAAGATTGCATTAGAATCAGAGAAAATTGGTTAATTAATGAACTCATACTGATTGAAACAAGCAGGAAGGAAAAAGGCCAATTTTCAGAGTTCGTCTCCTGCGTGCGTGATTCCTTTTGTCCTGTTGAGGACCAAAGGGTCTCGATTTTCGAGGTGGCAACGCCGTCCTCGATGCCAAAAACTAAGATGAGAACGTCATGATCACAGCGCCGCCGAGGCATCGTAACACAGAAAAGAACATCGCGGCTCTGAGCCAAAAAACCAAGAACGAGTCGGCGCAGAGTTGCAGAGCTTAGTTAGGGTCCCCCAGAATTAAAACCAAGTCGATCGAATGGTGGGTTTGGCAAAACGACGTACGGATTCAAGGATGGACGACCAACGGCCACCTAAATTATATTATCATTTTTTTCCTTACACCTTATGTAACACCGAGTCGTATTTGTTTATTGTGTAACACCGTGCAATACCATATGAACATGTTCACCTTTTTTAATAATATAGAGACTTGCTGCTATCAATCTACATGTATTATCCCTACAAAAAACACCCACGGATCCTCTATGTCCAGCTCTACAAATAGCAGCATCAACATATTCATCTTCATGCTCCCGAGAGGGGAAGGGACCCACTAAGGGGGTCGCTGCACTCGTCGTTGAACCTTCACATCATTTATTCATATAGGGTCTGATTGTTTCGTGTACCAGACTCGCCTGTCTCGTAGCTGTAAGTCGCTCTCGAGAGCCAGACGCATCATATACAAGGTGAGCATGATTGGTTTCTTGACTGTATATAGTCAGGATGTATAAAGAAGTTGATTGGTTGGCCTACTGCTTGCACCACTTCTCTCTATGTTGATGCAACAAAACATGCGTGCCTGCATGCAGTGAGCTAGGCTCTAGAGAAACAAGCAAAAATCTTGCATCTGTAGAGCCAAACTGTATAACGCCTTTTGCATGCGGGTAGCCAGGCTCAAGCACCCGTCAATCCAACCAATCAATCAAGCGTTGCATCCCGTGAGCCAGGCTGGAGCCTGGTGCACCCAACCAATCGCGCCCATAAGGTGCGATTGTTTGCTTGGTTGAGGTCCAATGGTTTGTCGTATGCACCTTTGAATGTTTGCACTAGGGCTTGGCCTGGCTCATTAGATGTAAAACGTCTCTTCCGTGGCCGGGCTTTGGAGAAACGAAATTTCATCTCTTTTCTCGTGGGCTTGACTCACAACCAATCAATTGCTTGTTTAAGCCCCGGTCAGTTGCCTCGGACATAAAAAGAGAGAGGCAAACTGACCGAGAGAATGACCAACCCCCTTGAGGGTAGCGAGCCTCTAGAGGCGAGGGGGGTGAGGAGGCAAAAGTAGAGGGTTGAGCCTTCCACAGCTTTAGATATAGCCCATGGTTTGTTACTCGGGAATTCGAAGAGGTCAGATGAGATAGATGGGTGTGTTTAAAATGGTAAGCTAATATCTCCCATGCCAATAATTCAACAAGACTTCCTCTCAAGGTATGTTACGAACCTAAGTACGCCTCTCCTCCTATTAACTTTATGAATTCTGAGCTTTGGACGTTCGAAATGAGTGGAATGAATTGGTCATAGGTTTCGGAGAGTCAGACTGGAACTACGGGTATGGGAAAGTTAGCTATGGAAGGAAAGCATTTCACTACCTCACATGAAGCTAGTAACCAATCAATTAGCCTTGCACGTGATGGGCCTGGCCTATGGTGGTCTGATTGGCTGATGTGAGCCAGGCTAGAGAGAGAAGAGAACCAATCGCACCCATAATCCAAAGAAGAAATTTCAGCTAAGTATGATAGGATAAAACTGAATGTGGACAAAGGACTCTAAAACTGATCATCATAAACTGCCTTCCTTCGAGCATGCTAAATTACCTGACATGTCAAAATATGCATGTTTTTTTTCATTCAAGTTCTCCGTCATGAAAAAAAACAATCTTGAGGATTTTGGATTAAAGTTGTTGCAATGAGTCCCAACTATCTTCTGTTCTGCACATATCTTTCTCCGCCTTTTGGTTAAGATAGTGTTCTTCCCAAGCTATGAGCTAGAGGCTGCTGGGCCAAGTTGTTGCCTTGTTGGGCCTCACTTAAGCCACGAACGGGCCATCGCACAAGGGAATCGACCCAAAGGGAACGAAAGAGCGGAGAAGCGTTGGATTCAGAACGAACGAGAGCTCCGCCGTCTGGCTCGCGGCAGACGAACTGGTTCCGACTCAGACTCCGGTCCCGGAGCACGCGTCGTCGTCCTCTTGACCCCTTCTCGCCAACACCACCAAACCCTCCAAATCCCACCACCCCGCGTCCGCTGCAAACCCTAGCGCGTCGCGAGGCGCCAGAAGCCATGGCGGTGGCGGCGCCGGGGCAGCTCAACCTCGACGAGTCGCCGTCATGGGGCTCCCGCAGCGTCGACTGCTTCGAGAAGCTCGAGCAGATCGGGGAGGGCACATACGGGTACGCATCTATCGAACCCCCCAAATTCTCCCCTAATCCCGCCCCCCCCCCCCCCCCCAATAAGCCGCCGCATCCGTCCCTCTCGGCCGCGTCGACGCGTTGTTTCTTCGTTTTTAGAGGATTGACGCGTTGTTTCTTGTGCATTTTGTGGTTGTTTCTAGGCAAGTGTTCATGGCGAAGGAGATGCAGACGCAGGAGATCGTGGCGCTCAAGAAGATCCGCATGGACAACGAGCGCGAGGGCGTAAGTATTTTCCTCCCGCGTCCGTGGCTTGCATTTTGAAATTCGTTCTGGTCGTGGCTCTCATCTTTTTGGATTCGGTGGCAGTTTCCTATCACGGCCATCCGCGAGATTAAAATCCTCAAGAAGCTGCATCATCCGAACGTTATTCAGCTCAAGGAGATCGTCACCTCGCCAGGTTCGGTGAATACCAATTAGAACACAGCACCTGTTGATAGTGCTATTTGTCCATAGGATTAACAGATCCAAAAACTTGCAGGCCCAGAGAAAGATGAGCAGGGGAAGCAAAGTACAATTCCTAACCAAAGCACTATTTTCATATTATCGTTGTTTCATATTTTTGATGTACCTTATGTTGTGATGTTGCTTGATAGTCGAGGGTAACAAGTACAAGGGGAGCATTTACATGGTCTTCGAGTATATGGATCATGACCTGACAGGGTTGGCCGACAGGCCTGGGATGCGGTTCACCATACCACAGATTAAGGTAAAAACCATCCATATGTGTATGATGGTTATTGGTTGTCAGAAGGTGTTGGTCATGATCTAATAATAGCAAGATGTCTGGTATGTCCTGTACCAGTGCTACATGAGGCAACTCCTTATGGGCCTTCACTATTGTCATATCAATCAAGTTCTGCATAGAGATATTAAAGGTATGTGGCAGACAATTTAGTTTCATGAATCTGTATTTTTTATGTCTTATGGTGCATTGAGTTGAAACATATATTTTACACTTGCAGGTTCTAATCTCTTGATAGACAATGAGGGTATCTTAAAGCTTGCTGATTTTGGCCTGGCAAGATCTTTTTCAAATGATCACAATGGACACCTCACTAATCGTGTGATCACATTGTGGTACAGGTAGATGTTCTTTTAGCAGAATGTCGTTATTGTTTTGTAAAGTAACATATTATTTAGTTTTAGTTGCAACCTGCTGACCATTGCATTGGATCGACAATTTGCAGACCTCCAGAGTTGTTGTTGGGAAGCACAAAATATGGGCCAGCAGTTGACATGTGGTCCGTGGGTTGTATTTTTGCAGAGCTTCTCGCTGGAAAGCCTATATTGCCTGGGAAGAATGAGGTATGGTTTCGTTGATGCTTTGAACCACCAACATGTAATTCATGTCGTAATTTGTTACGAGTAACATAAGTTGACTGTGGAAGTATTCTGATTTTCATGCAAATAACTGAGCTAGGGTTCTTAACTTGAATAACCAGTACTTTGTGAGAAGGGTCCTTTGGGTAATGTCTTATTTTTGTGAAGTCATCCTATATGACTGTTTTGTTTGACTGACTGTAATATTGGAACTTTCATGTTACATTTTTTTTTTGTGAAGTTCATGTTACCATTCTGATAACGTGATCGATGTCGCTAACATCATGCTTTCTAGTTTCTAATTTTTATCTAATTTCATACTTAACTGAAGTGTAAGGACACCTTTAAATAAATTGAGAGACTTAGAATATTTGAGGGAGTAGAACATGTAAGCAATCAGAAACAAATAAAATAGATGCGGCATTCACTGGAAACGTGTCCAACATAGTCCCCGTTTTACCTCAGTCAACGGAAAGATCTACTTGCCCCTGCATCACAAAGCTTTTAGCTATTTTGGATGAACTGCTCACTCTGCATTACTTCAGGATCTCACCGTTCATTTAAGAGTCATATATACAAAATTACTCCATGTCTAGCTAAGCAACACTCTGCTCATTGTTGTTTCTGTTATCAGTATGTATTTTAATTTCAAGACTGGAATTTGGTAACTGTTTAGTTTACCAACCTGTATCCTTGAGTTTGATTTTGAAGCTTATGTTTCCAAACATTAACGTTTGTTGCTAACTGTTTTCTATTGCAGCCGGAGCAGCTGACCAAAATATTTGAACTTTGTGGCACACCTGATGAGCTGAACTGGCCGGGTGTCACAAAAATGCCGTGGTACAATAATTTCAAGCCCTCTCGACCGATAAAGAGACGTGTGAAGGAGTCATTTAAGCAGTAAGTGATAACTATCATGCTATTGTTTTCTCCATCTTGTATCAAATTTGCAGAAGTGTGTTTGCTTACTTGTTTCTATGATTCCAGTTTTGACCGACATGCTCTTGATTTACTAGAGAAGATGTTAACATTGGATCCTTCACAGGTGAATTTGCTAGTATCAATCTGTTTTGATATGAGAATTGACTCAATTCCTTTTTCCCATGCATAATGTGAAATTGGCCTTACTTTGAACTGTTCAGAGAATATCGGCAAAAGATGCACTTGATGCGGAGTACTTCTGGGCTGATCCCCTTCCAGCAGATCCTAAAAGGTGTTGCTTATTGCCCTTTTTTCTTGGGCCCGTTACTTGGGTCCTTTTTTCTTTACTGTTACTGGCTGCCATATTAATTTTGTCCAAGTAATTGATACTCTGCTTTGACTCTTGAATAAACCGTATCGCTTTTATATCTGCAGCCTGCCAAAGTATGAGTCATCACATGAATTTCAGACTAAGAAAAAGCGTCAGCAGCAGCGACAAGTTGAAGAAGCGGCCAAGCGACAGAAAACACAGCATCCTCAACCACATTCGCGTTTGCCACCAATCCAGCAATCTGGCCAACCGCATGCACAAAACAGGCCAGGTCAGCCTATGAACCCCCATCCTCCAATGGCAGCTGGAAGCCATCATTATGCAAAGCCCCGCGGCCCAGGAGGGCCAAACAGGTACCCGCAGGGTGGGAGCCAAGGTGGAGGATACCAAAATCGCGGAGGACAAGGTGGTGGCTATGGCAGTGGCGCTTATCCTCCTCCTCAGCAAGGCCGAGGCCCTCATCCATACCCTGGTGGAGCGATCGGCGGAACAGGTGGTGGTGGCCCCAGGGGTGGGACTGGCTATGGGGTTGGAGGAACAAACTATCCCCATGCTGGTCCTTATGGTTCTTCTGGTTCGGCCAGAGGACCGAACTATAACCAGCAAGCTGGCTCTCGCAACCAGCAGCAGTATGGAAACTGGCAATAGTACATCATCATAGCATTTAAACCACGCTGCTGTACTTGGGTTTGTATTTGGGGAGTGTAGCAGTGTTGTCAGATTTGATATATTCTAACAAAAGGATAAGTATCTTATGTTTTAAGGATATTATGATTGAACACCGGATAAGTTCACAAGCTATGGTGTGGCCTGAGGTCCGAACTACACCTTGCAGCAGTGTGGAAACTGACAATAGAGGATAGAGCATCACTGTAGCATTTTAAACAGTGCTGTCGTGCTTGGGACTGGAATGTGTTTCTGGGGATTTTGCAAGTGTTGTAAGATGTAACAATCTTTTAAGGAGAATCTTTTGAGGTAACACAAACGTTCACAAATCACCCAAGCCGTATTATGCGTGTCCTCGTGTAGAACATCTATGGGAAGTTATACTGATGTTGCAGATTATATTCTCTGTCGAGCTGAGCTTAATTACGCTCTAAGCCTCCCATTGAGCTCACACAAACTTTTTTTTTTAATTATTTTTACGAATCCCACATATTAACGGGTGACAAGATTACAGTTACAGCTATGTACAAGCTTGATGCCGCATTTTACACAGTTTCTAGCCCTTCTTCTTGGGCTCAGGCGTGTTGAGATTGTTGTCCTTGTAGTAGTGCGGCGCGATCTCCAGCAGCCACTCGGGCTTAATCTCCGTCACCTGCCGCATGTACTCTTTGGTAGTCTCCACCAGCTCGTGGTACACCAAGAAACGCGGCGGGTGGTTCGCCCGCGCCAGCCCGGAGCTCGGGTGCACGAACACCGTCCGCCAGCGCTTGAGCGTCCTGTACGAGCCGTCCTTTCCCCGCTGCGCCGTGTTGCGAAAGAACCCCGCCGTGATGGCCTTTTTCACCGCGTCGAGGCCGCCGCGGCGGCACGACCGGCGCTCGATCTCCACCCGCTCCATGAGCGCCTCCAGCTGCTCCCGCACGTCCCTCGCGCGCCGCATCGTGCGCGACTGCACGAAGTGGTCCGCGCACCACTGAGACGAGTACCCCGCCTCCTCCCACTCGGTGTACACGTTGAGCAGCGCCACGTGGTCGCCGGCGTTCCCGGAGTCGAACCGCTGGCGCGCGGCGTCGGCGAGTATGGCCTTGTCCCTGGGCCGGTAGAACACGGCGTTCCCGGCCGACAGCATGGAGGCCACGGTGAGCACCTCCTCGGCGCACCCGTACGCCTCCGACGCGACGATCGCCTTTGCCAGCATCGGGTCGAGCGGCAGCTCCGCCATCCGGCGCCCGGTCTTGGTCAGCTGGCCGCGGGAGTTGAGCGCGCCGAGGGCGAACAGGTCCTCGAGCGCGCGGAGCAGCGCCTCCGTGGCGGGCGGGTCCATGAAGTCGAACCGCACCAGGTCGTCGATCCCGAGCGCCTTGAGCGACAGCACCACGCTGGCCAGGTTGCAGCGCTGGATCTCCGGCACCGTCTCGTCCTCCATCTCCGTGTCGAAGCTGTGCCGCGTGAAGAGGCGGAAGCACTTGCCCGGGCCCGTGCGGCCCGACCGCCCGGCCCGCTGGTCCGCCGACGCCTTGGAGATGGGCTGCACCAGCAGCGACTCCGTCCCCGTGCGCGGGCTGTACGACTTCACCTTGCAGAACCCCGGGTCCACCACGTAGGCAATCCCGTCGATGGTCAGCGACGTCTCGGCGATGTTGGTGGCCAGCACCACCTTCCGCGCGCCCGGCGGCGTCGGCTCGAAGATCTTCGCCTGCAGCTCGGTGGGGAGGTTCGCGTAGATGGGACAGATCAGCAGCTCCGCGATCTTGGTGCCCAGACCTCGCGTCCGGCGCCGCAGGATCTCCTCCACCGTCTCGATCTCCTCCTGCCCGGTCAGGAACACCAGGATGTCGCCCGGCCGCGGCTCCGTGACGTGGAGCTGCAGCACCGTCGCCACGGCGGCGTCCACGTAGTCCGCCTCGGGCGCCACCGTGTAGTGGATGTCGACCCTGTACCTCCTCCCGGGGATCCTGAACACCGGCGCGCCGTCGAAGAAGTCGCTGAACCGCTCGGCGTTGAGCGTGGCGCTGGAGACGAGCACCTTGAGGTCGGGCCGGAACCGGGCCACGTCCTTGACGAGGCCCAGCAGGACGTCGGTGGAGACGGACCGCTCGTGGGCCTCGTCGACCACGACCACGCCGTAGCTCGCCAGGTCCGGCTCGCCCAGGAACTCGCGCAGCAGCATCCCGTCGGTCATGTACTTGAGCACGGTGCGGTCCGACGTGCAGTCCTCGAAGCGGATGGAGTAGCCCACCTCGTGGCCGAGCTTGACGCCCATCTCGCCCGCCACCCGCGCCGCCACGCTCATGGCCGCCACGCGCCGCGGCTGCGTGCACGCGACCTTGCGCCCGGACGACGTGTACCCGGCCTCGTGCAGGTACTGCGGGATCTGCGTCGTCTTGCCCGACCCGGTCTCGCCGACGACCACGAGCACCTGGTGCGCCGCGACGGCCGCAAGGAGCTCGTCCTTGAACTTATACACGGGCAGCGTCTTCCGCTCGTCTTCGAGGAGCTCCCGTTGCAGCGTGGCCTTGGCGTCGGTCTCGTCTGCCAGGTCGTCGGTGCCTTCCATCGTCGACGACTTGACGAACTCGACGGCGTCCTCGAACACCAAGTCGTACTCGTCGCTGGCGCGGCCGCGGTCCTTGGACCCGAACTGCAGCCGAGACTTCCTGATCTGCGGCTCCTCCCAAGATTCCTGCTCGGTGTAAGCGTTCGCCTTGCCGCTGCCGCCGCCTCTCCGTCCTTGTCTGTCATCCTCGTCGTACCGTTGCCTAGCCACCGAGAACCTTTTCTCCTGGTCCACGTTCGCCGCGTCGTCGTAAGCGTCAGGCATCCTGTAATACTCGCCGCTGTCATCGTGATCGGCGCGGTCGCTCACGAGACTGTAGACCTCCTTCTTGCGCCGGATCTCCCTCTCCTCGGCGTCCGTGATCCTGACGCCGCCGAACATGAACTCGTGATCCAGAATCTCGTCCCGCATCGCCTCCACCTTCTGCTCCTTCCGCTTTTGCAGGTACGCGCGGCGGGATGCGCGACGGATATCCGAGGTGTCGCCGCCGCTGTCCATCGCTTCGGACCGGCGGGCGAGCTTCGCCTGCTCATGCTTGGATGGTTTTCGAGCCATCAATTTCCTAGTGTTCGCGTCATCGCGTTCCCGGATGTTCCGCTCCAGCCGGGCCCGCTCATCCTGATCGCGTCTCAACTCTGCTTCCTCCTCGTCGGCGGCGTCGCTGCTGTCCTCGTCCTCCTCCGGACACTGCCGCCGCCGCACGTCCCGTCCTGGATCGGGATCGGAAAATGCAGCGTCGTCCTCGTCTTCGTCTTGGCTCGCGTCCTTCGTCCTGAATCGTTTCCTGCCACTGATGCTGACCTTATTAGTGGCTGCAGACGTGGCAATCCCATCATCCTCCACGTCATCGTCGTCGTCGTCGAGCAGCTTGAACTCGCCCTGCTTCTTCGCCAGCGCCGCGGCGTCCTGCATCTGCTTCCGGTACTCGCTGACCGCCGCCGCCCCGGCGCTCGGCTTGTTGTGCGGCACCCTGCTGTACACGTCCTCCGCGAAGGCGGTGGTGTCGGGGGAGGAGGGGAACCCGCCGAGGTCGACGAGCCGCGCGGCGAGGTCCGCCGCCGAGGCGCAGTCCCGCGCGAGCCGGACCACGAGCTGCACCACCACGCCCCGGGAGTAACCCAGCAGCGCCATCAGCCGGTCCGAGACCCACGTCTTGATCTGGCCATCGCCGCCGCCCTCCATACGGCCTGATGGCCCCCCGTCCGCCGTCTCCCGCCGACGAGGGATCAGGATGGGACGGTGTGCCGTGGAGGCGATGGCGAAAGGCGGCGCTGAGTACGCACGAGGGCGAGACGATTTTGGGTGCGTTTGGGCCCCTGCTTTATTCGTGGATCGACCGATCCGATGGCGGTTCGTGTTAAGTTTGACTGATTCAACTTTCCGAGGCGGTTTCGGACGTCGGTTCGAACCACGGGGGCCCACGCGACGAGTCATCGTGGCCGCCAAGCCAGCTACCCTGACGCAGTTGCTGGGAATTCCGCTCAGGCTCACTACCGAACGGATTTTTTTCTGTCTGCCTCAAACCTCCAGGAAAATTACTAAAAACCGCCATAAAAATGGTTCGTCAGGGTCACGCATTAGCATCCACGGACAAGGCGTCACTAAAAGTCATTTTCATGACGCCGACACACAAGAAAATACTTCATGGCAGTAATACATAACGGTCGCTCTCACCAAAAATAGATTGTTGCAAGGTTTATACGACAAATTTTCATGACGGACGGCCCTCATAGTAATGATTTTTCTTGGAGGTTTGCAGCAACCACGAAAATGGGTTCAAAAAAACTGAATAATTGTTGCTTATTCTCTAGAGCTCGCACAATTTATTAAATACATAGAATTCTTTTAGACGACTCCCATATGCATACAACATTTGTACGTTCTTAGACAAACAAATTGGTGTTTTTCAAGTTAAATTTAATCTATATTAATCGCACAATTAATAGCATGTAATTGATGACATATTTCAGAAAAACAGGTTTACTAGTTAAGATCGCAACAAAACTAGTAATAGTGAGAAGTATGAGGGTGTACCCTACGGAGGGACTAGTGACGGAGCCACCGGCGGCTCCATTCGCACCAGTTGTCATGATGCGTTGCTTGAAGTAGTCGTTCAAAGTCGATGCAGGAAGAAGCGATGATGCAGTGCAATCCTAGGGTGCGCGTCGAGAAGACTTGAGCAGTCGCGCCGTGAAGCGCTCCCCAAAAACTTGATTGCCCGCACCACCCGAGCAGGTGTCGCCGTGCGGGAGAGGTTCCAGAGGCCTGCTCTCCCGAGGGTCCATGTGCGTGGATCGTCGGGATGGGGAAGACAAGGATGGCAACTCGAAAGGAATAGAGGAAAGTGTTTTCATGAATTGGCAATCTGGGCGAGATCGGGGAAGGCTTATATACTGGTCACTAGTTAACGGAATTAAACGCTCCGCAATCAATCACCGTAACTAAAAGAATAATGATTATTTATTCCATTGCTTAACAGAGACATTGATTACGTCTGTTTCCAAAATTAAAACCCAGCCTGCCTGCCTGCCAGCCACGTCATGACACGACACGATGAAAGTGCATCTAGGCCCCTAGTGGGTTATGGTGAGTTAATTGACAAAATGATTGAAGGTCTAACCTATTTGTTGAGATGATGAGCAGGAATTACATTGTTATACTATTATGGACGATCATTCAAAGACAATCTTATGGATATTATTTATATACAAACAAGTGAGCATGAATGAGAAAGAGACATGGTTGTATGATCGTATCTTGAGATGTTTCTCTCATGATTATTATGAAATAAAGATGGATATCACTTATTAAGAAAATATTAATCAAAATTCAACAAGACAAAAGAAGCTAGTTAAAAGTGGTCATATTGTAGGGCACAAGGATATGTGTGGATAAATATGGTAAGTTGATGAAGGAATAACATAACTTGGCTGTGATGAACCGTACATTAGAGAAGTGCAAGCAAGAGGCTTGGCGCCGAAGGACCTATATGATGGAGAAGAGCAAGTAGAGTTGATTCCGACGGATCGAACTAGCCATGAAGAGCCATATATCTCTAAGTGTCAATCATTAACGAATCAAGAAGAAAAGGTGACATGGATGAGAAGTGGAGTTTTGACCATATGAAGTAATTCTCCATAGTCATCAGCTCAAGAAAGATATGCTCAAGTGCTAAAAATGTTAGTAGCCCCATAAAGAGAAATATGAAGAATATCGGCAAATGGAATTATCTTAAGCTCAAGTAATGATTCTATTTATTTGTTTCTTGAGCATAGGTTGTCGTACTATCAAGGGGGATGCAACATAGGTGTTTTGACAAAGTCTAAAGTGCTCAAATTCCTAAGGTAGAAGCCATGACAGAAAAACCTTGAAACCTACCCATTTCAGTGTGCTGGTCTGCACAAAACATGTCTGACCGGTTTGGCAAAGAGGTCAGACCGGTTTTGGGAATCTAGGGTTTTGGCCCTACTTTGAGTTTAGTAGTCTTGTAGACTTTGTTTAAAACCCTTTTGTTCAGTTTTGGTGAGCTGAGATCAAATAGGTTGGAGTGGAGTGCTTTGAGTAGAAGTGTTGGTGTGCTGGTCATAAACAGGTCACACCGGTTTCTGAAACCGGTCAGACCGGTTTTGTCTGACAAACCCAACAGCTAGTTTTTGGTGAAGAGTTTAAATACCCCTCTCCTCCCTCCTTCGTGTGCTGCTGGTTCCAGAGCATCTCAAAACATACCATCTGCCATATTGAGCTCTCCCTAACACCTCTTTGTGAGACTTGAGTGATTTTGTGAAGATCTTTGAGTTGGGTTGAGAGATTTGAGCTAAGTGAGCATTAGTGAGCAAATCCAAGCCTCGAGCACTTTGTGGCTATGTCGAGCATTTCATGAAGCATTTATTACTCTTGAAGGTGAACCCTCCTAGACGGCTAGGCATTACCCACGAGCTCCCAAGTTGTGGTGAGCCACGGGTTAGTTTGTGAGGGTTGCGATCTTGCCTACACAAGAAAAAAGATCAAGCTAGTGGATCAGGGAAAGTGGTTGAAAAAGATCCGACTTGGAGTTGGCTTTTGAGCGGCTCAAGCTTGCTCAACGGAGACGTGGGATTCATGGGGTGAATCTGAACTTCGACAAACAAGCACTTGTGTCTCCTTGTTCAGTTTATATTTCTTGTTTGTTTTTTGACTCATATTGTGCTTCCGCTTTGATCTACTTGGGTGTTCTTATTTGTGTTGTACAGAGGCTAAGTGCATGTGCGAGGAACATCTACTGGAGCACCACTTCGAGTATTGGTTTGAGTTAGAGTCAATTATCTACATTTCTGCATTACCTGTCAAAACAGGTCTGACCGGTTTTCCTAACCAGTCTGACCGGTTTTGGATTAATATCTGTTTTAAGTTTTAAAACTGTAGGTTTCGCCTATTCACCCCCCTCTAGCAGCCAGCCAGCCACGTCACGCCTCGCCTCGTCACGCACGCACGCACGCATGCATGCCCGCCCGCCCGTCCGGTCGGCACGACATGGCTCGGATCGACGGCGACGGCGGCGCGCGCACGTGTGGTTCGCCCTTAGCCTTTCTCAACTTCTTTAGGGGATATACTGGTATCCCACCTATTAAGTTGAGACAGTTATTGATGAGAATCCTATGTGGGACTAAATCAATATAGCGTTAAATATGGGTCTAGACTATTTAGAATTAATCAGATTAATACTGGCTTAATGGCCCATAGTATCCAGCAATCTCCACCAAGTCTAGTGCTCATAGAAAATGCTCTCAGAAAGCTTCCTCTCGTTTGATATATCAGTGTTTCGATGGAGACTGTTAAGTTGAACTTCCACCTAGGACAGCGGTTACATCTTTTTACAACTGAACAATAGACTAAGCCTTGAATTGATAGTTTTATGCGAAGAAAGGTTTGACCAAAGCCCTTTACTGATACAAGGTTGCTACAAGAATCCCCTCTGGTTGGAGCGTATAAGTCATACTTCTGGCCCTTTCATGAGTATCTAGAGATTCCCACCATCTCACGAACTGTGACTAGCAGTCAGACTCATATAGGTGTATTCCTTAGGAGATATCCTGTAGAACAATATCTCTGCTTCACATAAGCCATTGGAATACATTAAGATAAGATCAGCCTACCATACAGCATAGGAAAGAAGTGCACCTGAGGTGCACCAATAAAGGGTCTTTCCTCACAGACTAGTTCCAGCTTGTTTCGTCATTTCACTTCACGGGATCTCCGATCACATGGAACGGGTTGCTACTAAAACAGTCCATCAGGTGGATCTCACATCCATCTCACTCGATGCACTATCTATCACGTAACGTGATAGTCCCTTTATAAACTGATCTGCCAGATTTTTAGACGTGTGGACATAGTCCAACGCTAATACTCCGGAGTTTCTCATTTTTCTGACAGATTTCAACCGCCTTTTTACATGCCTAGATGACTTCATGTTGTACTTAAAACTGTTTACCTTGACTATCATAGTCTGGTTGTCATAGTTCATGGAGATAGCATGTATAGGTTTTTCAACCACTGGTAAATCCATAAGGAAATCACGAAGCCATACAACCTCAATGCTAGCAATGCCTAATATTGTTAATTCTGCTTCCATGGTGGATCTCGTTAAGATGGTCTGCTTACAAGACTTTCAGGAAACAACGCCACCTCCAAGTAGAAACACAAAACCACTCGTGGCATATATCTCATCAGCATCAGATATGCAGTTGGCATCACAATAACCTTCTAGTATCCTTGGATACCCATTATATTGAATGTCATAGCTCATTGTACCCTTTAGGTAACGCATTACTCTCTCAAGAGCACGCCAATGATCATCTCCCGGATTTGATACAAACCGGCTCAATTTGCTCATAGAAAAGAAGATATCTAGCCTCGTAGCGTTAGCTAAGTACATGAGTGAACCTATCATTTGGGAGTACCTTAGTTGATCCCTTGCCATTCTCCGATTTTTCCTCAATAGCACACTAGGGTCATAAGGGGTTGGAGCAGATTGACAGTCGCTAAACCCGAAAAGACTCAAGACCTTCTCCACATAGTGGGACTGCACAAGAGTGATCCCACCATTACCTTCTCTAATCAGCTTGATGTTAAGTATAACATCAGCTTCTCCCAAATCCTTCATCTCAAAGTTATTAGATAAAATTTGTTTACCTCCTTAATCACATTAAGGTTGGTCCCAAAGATTAAAATGCCATCAACATACAAACACAAGATAACTCCCTCGCCCCCACCATATCGATAATATACATATTTGTCTGCTTCGTTCACAGCAAAGCCGCCCGATATCAAAGTTCTTTTGAACTTCTCGTGCCATTGCTTAGGTGCTTGTTTTAGGTCGTATAGGGATTTCAGCAATTTACACATAGAGCCTTTTTGACCATCAATTACATACCTATCAGTTTGATCCATATAGATCTCCTCCTGCAACTCTCCATGCAGGAAAGTAGTCTTAACGTCCATTTGGTGAACGAGAAGACTATGTGAAGCTGTCTGGAAAGTAATACTCGAATGGTGGTCAAGCGAGCGACAGAAGAATAGGTGTCGAAATAATCTTCACCTTCCTTTTGTGAATATCCATTTACCACCAGCCTTACCTTGTACCTTTCGATAGTACCATCAGGACTTAGCTTTTTCTTGAACACCCATTTGCATCCTATAGGTTTGCAACTATAAGGACGCTCAACGACTTCTCAAGTTTCATTAGACATAATAGAATCCATCTCACTCCTTACTGCTTCCTTCGACAGATCAGCATCAAGAGAGGAATATGGCTTCTCAATGATACGGGGTGTGTCATCCACAAGGTACACAATGAAGTTATCGCCAAAGTATTTTGTAATTATCTGTCTCTTACTCTTTTAAGTGACTACATTATCATCCTCCTCAGGATTTTCTATGTGGGGTTCCTCATAGTGTATAATCGGTGTGAAAATTTCATGAGGAATTACACACTCATAACTAGAAATGCTATGTTTATCCTTCGGAAAGTTACTATAAAAAAATATAGCATCTCTGCACTCAAAAATTATACTGACCACCATGTTAGGTACTCCAGATTTAATAACTAAGAATCTATAACCCACGCTGTTAAAACCATAACCTAGAAAAACACAATCAACAGTTTTAAGTTCAAATTTGCGGTTTTTGTTGATTGTCACATTCACCATAACCAAGCAACCCCAAATATGCAAGTATGAGAGATTTACTTTCCTTTAAATCTATTTCTCGAATGGTGAAATTTCTTTATTCTTTATAGACACTATATTCAGGACATGACATGCTGTCAATATTGTTTCACCCCACCATTACTTAGAAAGTCCCGCGGTCTCTAACATAGCATCAACCAAATTAGTTAGAGTGCGGTTCTTTCGCTCGGTGATCCCATTGGATTCAGGTCAGTAAGGTGGTGTCCTCTCATGAATAATTCTGTGCTTAGTGCAGAAGTCAGAAAATTTATTGGAAAGATATTCTTCACCGCGATCAGACCTTAACACACTAATTTTTCTCTCAAGTTGGTTTTCTACTTCAGCTTTATAAATCTTAAAATAATGTAATGCTTTATCTTTCGTTTTTAACATATAAATATAGCAAAAATAGGAACAATCATCTATAAGAGTCAAGAAGTATCTTTTGCCGCCTTTAGTCAACTCGCCGTTCATTTCACACAAATCAGTATGAACGAGTTCTAATGTCTCTAAGTTCCTCGCTTTCGCAGCCTTGTGATGCTTACGAGGTTTCTTAGATAGCATGCATATTTGGAGCTTTGACTAAATTAAATTTAGGAATTAAATTTAAATTTGCTAACCCCGACATACACTCAAAACTAACATGATAAAGTCATGAATGCCAAATATTCGACTCATCCGAAATCAAGATATTGTTCACAACATTATTACAGATATTATCATGTAATGAGAAGCAGAACAAGCCTCCGCATTCGTATCCTTTACTAACAAATGTCCCGTACTTAGACAGTACACATTTATTCAACTCAAGAATAATTTTAAAACCATCTCTACATAGTAAAGAGCCGTTAACTAGATTTTTTTTTATGGAGGGGACATGCTGGACATTCTTCAAAAGCACGGTCTTTCCCGAAGTAAGATTCAGAATGTCCGTACCAATACCAAGAACACGTATATGCGACCTGTTTTTCATCAACAATGTTCCAGTCATGCCGGCCTAATAAGAAAAAAATAAAAAAATATCAGCACACACACGAATATTAGATCCAGTGTCCATCCATCATTCAGACGAATGACAAACTGAAAGAACAGTAGGTAAAAAATTACCATACCCCGATATTCCTGCAGTCTTGCTAATCACCATGTTTGCTGATTTCTTTGGCTAGATAAATTTACGGTCTGCACATGCACTTGCCTAATGCTCACTGTTGCCGCAAACAAAATAGCCCTCGTTTTCTTTTCTTTTTTTCTTCTTAAATGTGGTTGTTTTCTTTGCCTTCTCTTTCTTTTCCTGCTTCTTCTTTTTATTGCGAGATACATTAAAATTATTTTTCTTCTACGCCACATTGCGGTAAAAGACTCAACGCTTTTTTCGCGCGTGTCTTTTGCTCTCGTCATCTCCTCAACATCAAGAGTGCCAATAAGATCAGCCACGCTGAATTCCTGTATCTTGTGTTTTAAAAAAGTAGTAAAATCCTTCCAAGAGGGTGGTAATTTGGAGATAATACCTCCAGTCACAAACTTGTTAGGCAATACACATGGAAATTACTCGAGTTCTATTGTCAGTGTCTGTACTTCATGAGCTTGTTCAACTATAGAACGGTTCTCAACCATCTTATAGTCAAATAACTGCTCCATGAGATACAACTCACTCCCGACATCAGAAACATCGAATTTAACGTCCAAAGCATCCCACAGTTCCCTAACAGTTTTACCGGTGATATAGGAATCAACATATTTGTCAGTGAGAACGCTAATCATGGCGCCTCGAAACAGGTTATCGGATGCCTCGAACGCACTCTCCTCTTCAGGAGTGAATTGTTCGGGTTTTCCCTGTGCAGCATGATAGCAGTTCATCGCTGTCAACCATAGTATCATCCGTGCATGTCACCTCTTGTAAAACGTACCATCAAAATCATCGGGTTTCAAGGCAGCAGCAAATCCTCTAACAGAAAAATGCCTATCAAGTTTTTGGATTGTTAGGTAATTAGACATTTTTATGTTAAATTTAATCCATATTAATCGTATAATTACCAGCATATAATTGATGACAGATTTCAGAAAAGCAGGTTTACTAGTTAAGATCACAACAAAACTAGTAATAACGAGAATTATGAGGGTGTACCCTATGAAGGGACCAGTGCGGGAGACACCGGCAGGTCCATTCACACCAGTTGTCATGATGCGTTGCTTGAAGTAGTTGTTGAAAGTCGATGCCGTAAGAAACGTTGATGTAGTGCAGTCCTGGTGTGCGCGCCGGAAAGATTTGAGTAGTCGCGCTATGAAGCGCTTCCCAAAAACCTGATTGCCCGCATCACCCGAGCAGCTGTCGTCATGCGGGAGAGGTTCCGGAGGCCTGCTCTCCCGAGGGTTCGTACGCGCGGATCGCCGGGATGGGGAAGACAAGGATGACAACTCGAGAGGAATAGAGGAAAGTGTTTTCGCGAATTGGCAATCTAGGAGAGGCCGGGGGGCGGCGCGCGCGCGCTTGTGGTTCGCCTTTAGACTTTCTCAACTTCTCTAGGGGATATCATGGTATTCCACCTATTAAGTTGATGCAGTTATTGATGAGAATCTCATGTGGGACTAAATCAATATAAAATTAAATATGGGTCTAGACTATTTAGAATTAATAGGATTAATATGGGACTAATGACCTATAATATCCAGCAATTGGTTCTTCACTACATCAATAAGTGACATCTAGAGAAATAGATAAGAAAGTAATATCTAAAACATAATCTCACAGACGTAATCCCAGACGAGACATTGCCTTTCCGCCATCTGGGACGATGTCTTCGTCCCCCTGGCCCAGGTTGCAGCTCGCCAAGATTAAGTACAGGTCATGCCCGGCCACCTCCCGGCAAGGCTGCCAGGTCCACGTTCAGCGGCGGCAGGCACGCACGATGAAGCTGCCGAAGTCGCGCCGCCGAGCCCGCGCTCTGATGCTGCACGCCTGGGATTCCGCTGGCCCTCTCGTCGTCGGTGCCCCCAAATCCAGCAGCGCCGAGAGCAAAGAACACAAGTCAGTGGTGCACTGGTGCTCGATAAATTAGATGAAAATACTGCTTACTTGGGCCTGGGATTCCTTGGGGATGGACCGTCAGGTACTGATTTTCGTGGAGGTGCTTGGGACCTCCAGGAAAATTGATTTTGGTGGCGGTTTTCATGCACCGCTCACGATAATTAGGAATTCTCCTGTAGGCTTTTTATCCCCTTCATGAAAATACTCACACTCAGGAAAATTCCAATTTCTGGTAGGATCATTAGGGCACGAGGTGTACTAAAATCGCTTCATCTTTTTTCCTTTTTCCGAGGGTCGGTTACTCAGATCATTAGGGCACGGATCGTTGCGATTTGTCCCATATCAAATGCCGGATACCCTTCCTTAATTTTGAGTGATGATACAATGAATCATTGTATTAGGATTTTAATACTGTCCCTGCATACTATGATTTGTAACGTAACATTATGGAAAAAGGTTACATATAATCGAAGAAATACCTTACTTGGTGTACAGGCTTTCATTTACCTGATGAAATAGATTTTTCATATCTAAAAATATATATAGTAAGGAAACGAACCTTTGGTATGTTACTAGGACAATCTCAAGCATACATAATTACTGTATCCTATATATATATATATATATATATATATATATATATATATATATATATATATATATATATATATATATATATATATATATATAGGAAAAGGCAACAACGCCTGGTTGGCCATTGCTCACGTCCAAACTCTAAGGTTCAGCCAGAAAGATCTAACATGAGGGACGTCATCGGTGTTGTGCATGGGATCACGACTATGATCTTGTTCGCCGTGGTCATTGGTTGCCTAGCATTGCCTGCATGGTGTCAGTATACGCCATCGTTTTGTTGTATTATTGCTAAATTTACCATAGTTACACATGTTAATAATATGATATATTGTGATGTGCACGAAATTTTGCAGCAGGCCGCCCACATCTACTGACGGATGGAGGAAGTAATATCGTTGCCGCTGACAACACTACCTCATCATTAGGCGAGGAGAAGATTACCTTGATATTTTGCATCAAGGCATTAGTGTGCCATGGCTTCGGTGATGGCTTCAACCACTGCTACTGCTGCGGCAACATACATCATGACGGCAGTTGCTACCGAACACTGCAAGAGTGCAAGAACAAGTGCCCACTGTGCAACCCCCATTGTTCACCCATGCCGCCGCCCTCAAGCAACTGTTGATAGACCCACCATGAATGCAACAACAAGCACAACCTTACTATAGATATAAGAAATTATATGAGATCCTTTAGAGCATCAATGTTATACTATTCTATTAAAGATGAAGATGTTCTATTGATATCCATTAAGTTTCCATGTGTTTGATTCCATTTTGTCTCCTCGATGTTATGTTTATTACATTGATCAAAGAAATTTGAGATCTCCAGGTGTATTTTCCCACAGGTTCTACAATTTGTTCCTTCTCTATTTTTTCCCCGAGAGATTGACGTGATTAGTTGTAATAGTAAGTCGCTCATGGTAACACTGATTTGACATTGTTTCTGTATCATCATTCTATCGAGATTTTTTTTTTTATAATCGCTGTATGAACAACGAATTGGGCCTGATTCCTGATTTCTCTCCTCTGCACTGTGCTGAACTTTATTCGCGTGCTGGGCCTTACGCGGTTTGTAGCCGCGTCTGATTTTGTTGACAGCCGAACGGACACGAATCTTGGCATCTGTTGTGTACTTGTGTTAGAGCATCTCCAACAGATTGTATAAATCAGAGCTGCTAACTAAATATAGGAAATCAGCAGCGAAAATCAGTTCCAATGGAATCGCCAACCCACTCGGCAAATTTGCTCGCTCGGTATCCACGCTCCCTTGCTAGCCATTTTTGCCGACGCTGCCTCGCTCGCTATCCTCGATTTCGCGCGTGCTCACGTTCCTTCCCCCGCGCATCTTTCTGCTCCCGCGCGTCGTCCTGCCTCCCGTGCATCCGTCTTCTCCTCACAAAAGGCAGAGATGCAGTCAGGTCTTCTCTCGCCGCTGCCACCATGTCCAGTTTTCGGCGCCGCCACAGTTGCCATGTACAGGCCGTCGTGTTCCCGTGCTCCGACGAGTGGACAAGCAGGCTCCCACAGAGACGCAGCAGCATTGTCTTCTCCAATCCGTCAGGTTCCACAAGGATTGCAAGATCCGGATGCCAATCCATTTGAGAGAGGAGCGGATTTCGCCGAAATCGGGATGAGACGGCGTCCGGTGATTCTGCAGCAGGCTTGCATGGCCGAATCCCGCAGGAACGGTTATCACTTGAAGATTTCGTCTCTGATGACATGAGCCCTGATATGTTTCTGCATTTTCAGAACTGGACCTAGTTACGTGCTTGTCTGCTGTGTAGGGTTCGGTATGATACAATACGGGTACTGCTCACTTGTGTGATGTGCTTCATAAAGAGATGTATATGTAGTGTCAGTAATTTTTAGATCACAATAGCTCAGATGCGTGTATCACATTAGCAGTATTGAATATTATTTAATGGTGTTCATTGTTGTATATGAACCTCCCAATGAAATTGTACTGGTTGCAACTTGATAAATAGTGTGACCTCTGACTGCAATTATACAATATCTAAAACTATGAGCGCTGAATTTTGACTGTGCTTGGGACAAGTTCTGACTGCAGATAAAGCTCAGTTATTTAGATGATTATTGAGCGGTGCCTTTACTACGATCTATTCTGCTATGTACTGGTAACAAATAGTACAAGTTCAGAACCCTATGGCTTTGTGGCTTGATTTACAATCTGAACTATGGCTTTGTGGCTTGATTTACAATCTGAACTTTTGAATGTAGCAGTGGAAGTAGTGTGGAGACTCTATGGCTTTGTGGCCTCATTTACAATCTGAACCTTTGAATGTATAACTAATGAAGTAGTGGAGACTGCGTACGAATGCATACTCTGTTTCAAGCTTGTTTTGCATTGGATTTAGGGACATATTTCACTGATCTCATTTACAATCGATGAAACAGAGGGCACCTTCGTCGGCAGCAGTCGCACCTCTGCCGATCAGGGAAACGGCCAAGGACACATATACGAGGGCGGCGGCGGAAACCTACTTAGGCAGCAGGATCTCTCCGAAAATAAAAAAAAGATGCTGACGTGGTGGGTTTTCCAAATATAGAATATGTCATTTATCTACTCTGTTGGTTAACCCTCTAATTCTAGGACGTTTTCTTTTTTTACAAAAGAGGTAAAACATCCCTTTTTACATAACAAGATAGAGAGGCTGTTGGAGATGCTCATATTTGTGTACCTGTATCCATATAATTGCTTTTTGCTTTTTTTTTTATATATATATAAGCGGCTTATAAGCGGAAACAAACAGGGTCCTAATCTGCAGCTGCAACCACCCTCGCGGTCTGATCTTCCCTTATCCCGGGCCCTACTTACAGCGAGACACTTAGTCTCTTTCCATGTTTATTTTGTGCAGAGAATCTGCAGATGTCTATAATCCTCGTATTTATTAGTATTATACTACAAAATGCTACGCCGGGGTGCTTCTGCCCACTATTTAACAATCCTCAAGCTGCAACAGATGCGGCATCCCTAGCGAATCAGTTGACAACTTGGCAGTTGCCATCACAACACAACGCATCGGATTTGGCTCTTTATGTTTTATTAGTTATATAATGTGCACGTCGATACAATAGTCCATTCCACGTTCAGATGTGGACGCAAGCTTTGTATAATCTCTCAACAAATGCACCTTATTCCACACCGACCACATGCTTCCGTTTCACATGGTTTTCCCGGCCGGTGGCGCGACAACCTAGTTAGAAGCCGCGCGCTTTGGCCGGTGGCGCTGGGTGGTGATGGCTGCCATGGTCATCGCCGTGGTGTACGTGGGTGTTATGGTGGGGGTGATGATGGTGGTGGTGGTCGTCGTCGTAGTCGTCGTGGTCGTCGAGGTGCCAGCCGTGGCGGTCGGGCTGGACCCACCTGCCGTCGGGTCCGCGGACCATGCCCTTGTTCTCGTCCTGGCGCCAGCATGGGGGCACGCCGTGGTGGTCTTTGAGGAAGTCGCACGCCTTGTTGACCAGCGCCGGGTCACGCCCGCTCGCCAGCACGAACCGCTCCCCGCGCCCGTGGTACCTGCACGCGCATCCACATTATTCATGCTGAGTTGAATCACTTCGATCGCGGAAGAAGAATAAATATCTTGGATCGATTTGCATTTGCTTAAGAATCGGGCTAGGATTGACTTAAAGAGAAAAGAAGGAATCGCAGCGTGTCCACTCTGCCAAAGTTGGTGGCAGTTGCTGCTTTTCTGGCTGCTCCTGAGTAAACGCAGGCACGCAGGCAGCAGAGCATAAATGTGCCGTCGACTGGGCGGTTCCGATGAGGTTGACACGTTAGCTTGTGTGTTACACGTCTGTTGATATATATGTACTCCTATCCGATCCACGATCGAGATACGTGCAAAACGTGGTTGTTTATTGGCACCGTGACAAGGTTCGAGCATTTCAATACGATCACGATACCCAGCTAATTAATTTGTGACCGCGTGGGGTCCTATTGATATGTTGTATATACTCCGCCCATCTATATTACGGATACTACAGTCACAGCCTGGCACCTCTTTAGAAAACTGTGGATCGAGCTTGTCGCCTTGTGCCGGCTGAATCAGCGAAGCGAGCATCTCTGTACCGCATCGGTAAGCCACGATCGGTTTGGAGCTTATCGTATTAAGCCGGATCATTTGTTATTTTGTCCAAGGTCCCTGACCAGTTTTTTTTTTTTTTTATGTGCAACACGCAGAACGCAAGCACGTTTTAAGTATCTTGTACTTGCTCCTACAGAAAGGAGGTCAAATCGATCGATCGCTATAGATGACCTGTCTGTGCCTCCAGTTAATGAGGACCCTCACCATCAGTCCTATAATGATATTGCCATGACTTTCAATTGTGGCTGTGCAGCACGTCGGGTTCCTCCAGTTATTTAATTCATCTATAATTAACGCTCTATCTCTATGAACAAGCTGAGAAGACACGCTACTCCAGTACCGCACCTTTTGTGGGGCGTGGCGTACGTGAGACTATTAACTCAGCTCACTACGTGGAGAAGGCTCTCAAAGCGCACGTGGAAATTGGGTAATGAACAATCGTCAGTTGGAATCCTCCGCAAAGAAGAAGAAATTGGCGTACCCGTCGAGCAGGTGTAGGTGCGCCTCGAGGTCGTGGTAGCAGGCCGGGTCGAGCGTGTCCTTGAGGAAGGGCGACCGCTTGTGGTCCAGCGGCAGCTCGACGCCGACGTGCGCGTAGCACCATGGCACGCGCAGCAGTCCCTCCGCCACCCGGCGCACCACCTCCGGCGCGCCCTCGTTGACGAGGATCCCGGGCATCCGCGGCACGTTGTCGTGCACGTTCACCACCCGCAGCGCCTTCACCCCGAGCTCGTCCTCGAACCGCCGCTTGAACGCCGCGTTGCCCACCCTCGGCCCCGCGAACGAGTACACGCACACCGGAGTCGTTATTCCGTCGTCATCGCCGCGGTTGGCCCCGGACTCGGCGATGTCGTAGGCGCTGAGCATGGCCAGCGCGCTGCCGAGGCTGTGCCCGGTCACGGTGATGCTGACGTCCTCCCCTCGCGCGACGGCGTAGCGCGACACGAGGCGGCGCACCTCGGCGAGCACCTGCTCCCGCGCGGAGTACTTGCAGAAGCGGCAGGTGGGGTCCTTGTCCGTGTACAGGTCCACGAACCCGGACAGAACCTTGACCTCCGGGTCCGGACAGGGCAGGCCCTCGTCGGCCACGGGGCGGAGGAAGTCCATGAGGTCGGACACCCACTCGAGCCGCGTCACGGTGCCGCGCCACGCGATGGCCACGTCGCGGCGGCCCAGCCGGGCCGACTCCTCGTCGGTGGACACGGCCACGTAGCCGATCCAGTTGGCGCGCTGGCTCCAGATCTTGGCGCCCGCGCGGGACTGCGGGAAGATGGCCGGGAACCGGAAGTTGGACGTGGCGTAGAGGTAGCGCGAGACCGTGTACCCGCGCGCCGCGGAAGGCATGCCCAGCCGGTCCAACAGGTCGCGCCGCGGGTGCTTGCAGCTGCCGCAGTAGCGGGACGACGGGTCGTAGTCGAACGCGTCGTAGCAGGCCTGCGCCAGCTCGCCGTACCGGATGAGCTCCGAACGGAGGAGCGGGTCCATCGGGTCAAGGAGCCCCGCCCAGTCGTCGCGCCCGTGGATCTCGCGCCAACGCGACGCCAGCTCATCGCGGTGCGCGTCGTCGGGGAGGTACCGGTCCTCCTCTTCCTCCTCATCCTCCACGTAGTCACGACGGTGCTTGGCGTGCTGCTGCGCGACGTCGTGCTCCAGATGGACGACGTCGTCCGCCCTCGTGCTTCTGGTGGTGGTCAGTGTCCGGCATGGGGCTGCTACGCCTACGCGGAGGAAGGAGAGCTGTGCCTGTGTGTGGGAAGTGGCGGAACGGGCGAGGGCGGGGAGCTGCAGGTGGAGGTCGCGGCAGGAGACGGGCGCCATTGGAAGGCCACCGCGCGTCTGGTGAGAGGGCTCTCTGTTTTTGTGCTGCTATCGTGGGGTGGAGGTCAACGACTCAACGCACCGCATCAGTCCATTTTATTTGTCTTATTATATTTGCTTTACGTCTCACGCCTAAAAACATTTGCTTTTTTTTTTCTCGCAATACAATGTGTGGCGTATTTTGTTGGTCGATTTGTCCACGCACAAACCATTCGTGCATAATTATCATTTTAGGCAAGATATTTGAAATGGCTCAACAGTGGGCAGGAGCGACGAGCAGTGCATCATCAACCACACCACATATAGGACATCGTTGTCTCAAAAAAAAAAAAACACATATAGGACATCGAAGGTGGTGGATTGGTGGGCACAGTCGGTTGATGGCTCCGCGATGGCGACGATGAGTTAATGGCGGACTAGCGGGAGAGGGAACCTGGTAAAAGAGAAGGGCAACGCAATGTGAGTTGGTAATTAACTTTTCATATTTTTTAGGCTTTAGTTACTAAAAGCTTTCACTTAATAGTTTGTTAGTTTTTTTTATTTTTTATAGAAGTATTTATATAATAATTATAAATCTTTGGATCTATATTCGATGACTAAAAATGATAGTTGAAAGTTGTTTAAATTTTCAGTTATCTGAAAATTACCAAATTCGTTAAGTTTTCTGTCAAATGCAACTTACTAGAAGAGGCATGCAGATTTCTCTGAGTATGGCAGTAGGCAACGAATCGGCTATTCAACGTCTCACACCACAAGGGAGGTTACCTTGGGACGAGGTCCCGTTGATGCCTATTAAAGAGGTCGGGGACGGAGACTAATAAAATCCCTGGTTTCCAAAAAAAAAGAAAAAGGGTCAGGTTGATGTCGTATGAAGTTTGATTAACGTTACGAAGAAGAAGGTCACCGAAATATATCTTAAGCTTTCTGGAGGTGCCATACAGATGTTATGAGAACCTCAACACCGTTGTTAGGAATGAACATAAGGTAAAATAAGGTTAAGACTAATACAAAAATGCTTGGAATCGGTCTTTGGTAGATGGTTACCCAGTTAATGCTGGCCAAATAAAGCCTCATAGATTATACTAACAGTTAATTTGATTTGCTTCTAAAACAGAAGAACTTGGTTTTACATATATAAAGAATTCTACAGACACTTTCTTACTGTTTTAGACAAGCCACTTCATCGAGTTGCATCATTGTATGTTATGAGGTGCACGATAATGTCACTGAGTAATGTGGTGCACGATTAAATCTCAGCTTCTTACTAATAATTCTAATAGACTTTGTGGTTGTAGATCCATAAAATCAATTTCATACAGCCAACCGTTACCTCCGCTAAAAGTCAAACTGCCTTTTGTGATGGCATCATAGTGTCTAAGTAAAATAAACTATATGAATGTCTTTAATATTGTTTTAGAGTTTTCAAATGGCAAAACCTTCAAACTGTCATTCGGGAAATAAAGAATCTATTACGAATGAACTATCATCAATAGATGAAGAGCAATGCACGAACAACATGATGTGTAGAAAGAGTGACAATGCTTATCAGCGGAACATCCTCGTAGGTCTGAGTATTTTCTTAACCCAATTAAATTGTTTGGTTATTTTGATAAAATGATATTTTATTTTTTTAAAAAATTATATCAAAATTGTTGCCAAGTAAAGTTAAAGACACACATCTCAATTAATTAACAAAATAAACTGAATCAGAAAGGTGCAAAACTTCTTACTATGGACATATTATTAGAGCTCTTTTACTATACCAATGCCGACCGTTTATTTTCTGCGATCCAAGAGTTTTGATTTGTTTTCACTCCCGAAGGAGAAGCAGATGTACTCCGATAAAGGCGAGGGAGTAATTATAGCCAAGAGCATGATGGTAATTTTACATGCAGTAATTCTAATCCCCTAATCCAAACCCTTTCTCCCTGACAGCGCAGGCAACAATGAGGCGGGCATGCGCGACCGCGCGAGGGTCTCCAGGTGCGAGGCCCCGCAGCAGTGAACGGCGTTGGCCGTGGCCGTGGCCGTGAGCGTCAAGAGCAACACGTCGAACGCGATGGTCGTCGGAGGCATAGGTTGAACCAGGAGTCGACGGTTGTGGCTTGTGGGCATAGCTGTGGTCGCTGATGAACACGACTTGGTCGTCGAAGGTCTCGCCATCGGTTCGGCGACTGCATGTGGATACGACGGGTGAGTAGAGTGGAGCGGCGATGAAAGTTTGAACTCCATCGTCCTCATGGCACCGGATGCGAAATTAATTCTATAGAAAATGTCTAAGTTCAATATTTATATTTAAGATAAATGACCCTAATACCCTCATCAGTTGGATGGTGAGATTTAATTTCTACTCCCACCGTCTTATGGAGTAGAAAGCACAGTAAAAAAACTCTATTATTATAG
Organism: Eleusine indica; assembly: GCA_030378355.1. Lineage (NCBI taxonomy): Eukaryota > Viridiplantae > Streptophyta > Magnoliopsida > Poales > Poaceae > Eleusine > Eleusine indica. The sequence continues at coordinate 61,103,863 of CM059494.1, forward strand.
TGCCAGTACTGTGGTTAATTCAATTAATTAATTATCACACACCATAATGATTGTTGGGCTTTGCTTGTATGGGCCAAATGAGATGAATGGACTAAAACTTCGGTTACTCTGTCAATTCACATTCAAATCTGGCATGATAAAAAAACTGAACAACACAAAAGTGAAAATGGATTTGCTATGGAACAAAACAAGACTGAATTAACCGCAATTCCGGTTCCGGTCGGTTTCCGTCGTGGTTCACTGCGCCCAACCCCCTACATCCCCGATCAGAAACGTCGGTTTGTGATCAAACGGTTCGTTCAACCGGCATGGAGAAACAAACGAACGCCCGCCGCGAACTGCAAATCCACCCGCGGGCCCGCGTCCTATCCCAACCAAATCCGCCACAAACTCCTCCCCCCTCCGCGGCTCCACAACCTCCCAGCTCTCACTCCCTCACCCACCCACCTCGCTTTGCTCCCCACTCCGTCCACACGCGCGCGCGCCCGCGCGCTGCCACCCACTCCGCTCCTCATGTCCGCCGCTTCCACCGCCACCGCCAGTCGCCTCCTCTTCCTACCTCGCCCGGCCGCCCCGTGCCGTGGCCTCTACTTTCCCTCCCTCCTCTTCGCCCGCCGCGGCCGCCGCCTTCGCCGCGCGTTCGATGCCAGCGCCGTCGGAGGCGGCGGCGCCGCGAGGGAGCCGCCGCGGACGCTGTTCCCCGGCGGGTTCAAGCGACCGGAGATCCAGGTTCCGGCGCTCGTCCTCCGCGTTGGCGCCGAGGAGGCGCTGAAGTCTGGGGATGAGGTAGCGGCCGCCGTCGCCCGTGGCGTGGGGATCGTCGTGCTCGAGGCCGGAGAGGAGAGTGGCGGACGCGCTTACGAGGCCGCACTCGCGCTCAAGGCGGTCGTCGGGGACCGCGCATACCTGCTGATCTCCGAGCGCGTCGACGTGGCCTCTGCGGTCGGGGCGAGTGGCGTTGTGCTCGCCGACGAGGGTTGGTGATCGCCTTCCCCTTAGCTTCGTTTTGTGTTAGTAGCTTCTTTTGGATGTTGAGAATGCAGGGTGGAACTAACCTTGAACTTACATTTAGATATAACCGGGCTTATGCTGATGCTGAATTGTTGATGTTGTCTCGGATTCATATCATTTATGTAGTGTCAAGCCATCTATCACCTACCAACTTTAGGTTTATATCATTCATGTAGTCCTGGGTTTAATACACTGTTCTAGGTGAGCAGATATTGAGAATGCAGACTCCAACTGTCATTGAACTTATATTTGGGATATAACCGGGCTGTATGCTGACGCGATCGCAGCTGGCTCCTAGTGTCAACCAGATTACCAGCTTAACTAGCATAGTCCTGAGTCCTCCCTCCTTTTCCAGGTTGGATGGAAATCGCTTTGTTGTTCCTTCCAAAAAAAAAAAAAAAGAAAGAACTGAAACGGAAATCAATATTGTTCCCTAAAGGAATTTATACTTCATTTTCTGGTCTTCTAGGATGTTGTGCCACTAGTAATTACATTGCAACAAATGTGTATTTCAATGCGTTTCTTTATCTTTCTTGATGCAGGTATTCCTGCTATAGTTGCAAGGAGCATGATGATGAAATCAAATGCTGACTCCATATATCTCCCTCTTGTTGCTAGAATCATTCGGTCCCCCAATTCGGCAATAAGCGCTACAAGTTCCGAGGGAGCTGATTTTCTTATCGTTGATACTGCCAGTGATGATTTTTTGAGTGCTATGAATGGTGGTGTAAATCAACACGTGAAGATTCCGATTTTTTTCACTTTAACTGACCTTCAAACTCGAGGGAATTATTCTGACATTACATCCAAGTTGCTCCAATCTGGTGCATCTGGAATTGTTACTTCCTTGGCTGGTATGCAACTCATCACCGATGATCTTATAGAAAGGGATTTTTCAAAATTGGATGCAACTGAGGAAGTACTACAAGCCACTTACTCTTCAGCTAGTACGATGGAAAAGGAAAATAATGTAATGGTTCTGACTCGTGAGAAGACGAAGGTTGCTGGATTTACAAAGCTGGATGAAAAAGTAACACAGCTGATTGAGATGGAAAAACCTATTCTAAGTGAAGCTGTTACTGTTATCCGCAAGGCAGCACCAATGGTGATCATCTAGTGTTACACGTTTGGTAGTTGAAGATGCCCTGAAATGACTTCAGTTGTACTTTTAGCATCATCTCTAGCATTTGTTTGACTTCAATATAATTGCTGATATGTGGTGACAGATGGAGGAGGTTGAGCTTCTTGTTGATGCTGCTTCTCGCCTGAGTGAGCCATTTCTGTTGGTTATTGTGGTAATTTTGGGTCCACATGAAATGTTAATTCTGAGATCATCTGTTACATGCCTCATGTATAGATAATCACCTGTGTACCGACTAAGAAAATGATGTACTATACATAATTCTTACATTATTTACGTAAATCAGGAAATCATTTGGAATTTGATATGGTTAATGAAAATATCTCATATGATGGAATTTTAGTATTTGGCCAATTCTTTCATTTTTCCTTCTCTAGGTTGCAAATAGAGATATTGATGTGTTTAAAATTACACAAGAATAGCGGGTTGAGCACATTTGTAAAATGTAATTTATGCAAATTCAAATTAATTCCCAAACTATATGATTTTTGCATCTACTTTTCTAAATCAGTTTGAAAAGTAAGTGCAGCACAACTACTGCAATGATCCTTATTGCTACTTTCTGATTTTATTTGCCATGAAATATGTTTTGATTTAGTCCCTTCACTATTTGCCTTTGTATACATGGATAATCTTCACTTTACTTTGCTCATTAGTGTGCTTTTATGATTCACTCTTTGAGCTAAGAAAATCTGTTTGTTCATACTCATTTAGATAACTGTGTCCATATCTTTGATAATGCTTTATTTGCATAAGTTTCATTGTGTATGCAGACTTGTGGTTCCTTTCTACTTCCTCATGCAAACAGTTTGCTATCATATAAAAGCTAAATTATACTCCTATTCGTAAAAATATTTGACTGCTTGTTCGGCATTTTCTAATGCATTTTCCATATTAATTCAAATAACCTACTCTTTCTGATCATATCCTCCTTCGATTGTCTCAGGGCGAATTTAACTCAGGAAAATCAACTTTTATAAATGCCTTACTTGGAAGGCAGTATCTTCAGGATGGGGTTGTGCCTACGACAAACGAGATCTCACTGCTATCATATTCCGAGGTTGATTCTGAAAGCTTTGAACGATGTGAGAGGCACCCAGATGGTCAATTTGTGTGCTATTTGTCTGCTCCAATTTTGAAGGAAGTAAGTACTGAATTACTGGCGACTGTCTTGTTGATATTTCTTGCTTACCTAAGAGGTTTATGCACTTTTATATGCTACACATTAAGTTAAACAGTCCAGCCTTTTTCCTTCACTTATTCAGGCTATCTACTTCTATGATGGATATAATTTCCCTTTTACCCATTTAGGTAGCTTTCTAAAAGATATACTGAATCTGAAGAAGCATTCTGCAATTAAAACGACTAATGAGAAATTGTCAGGAACAAACTTCTTTCTCCTTCGACTTACTGTAGTGGTTAACATGTACAACATGTCCATTAGCTGTCTAGCTGCCTGACCGCCTTGCTGTTGTTCATTATTTTGTTATATTTGAAAGAAGATCAAAACAAGAACAGTCATGTTCCACATGGAGCCACAGGGGGTGCTGCTCATGCTGCAGCACCTTCTCTGTCCATCAAAACTTTGGTTGGGAAACTAAAACACGGAGATAAACTCTTTAAAATCACTATGAAAAATCTTATTTTATTTGTCATCAACTGACCCTGCACACCCTGCAGCTCAATCCTGGCTCCGCCCCTGAGTCCCACCTTATTTTTTTCTTGCATTTTGTAGGTTGCATGAGTACCCAAGTAACAACGCCAACTCAACAGTTTTAGTTTATTTACTTCATTTTTCTTTTTTGTTTCCATGTGTATGACTGAACAGATGAATCTAGTTGATACACCTGGAACAAATGTTATTCTTCAGAGGCAGCAACGACTCACTGAAGAATATGTGCCACGTGCTGATTTAGTACTCTTTGTTCTATCATCGGATAGGCCATTAACTGATAGTGAGGTAATGATTGTGTTTGTTTTATTATGTCTAATATCTACACATTGGATATTATGATTGCTGTCAGTGTAGAAAAGATATATGATACAATAATGTAATTAATTAAATCCAATAGTGTGTTGGGAATATTGATTTTCTAAAGAGCAGACTATGGACTGGGATGTACTTGTGGTTGTTGGGTTCAGGTATCATTGTGAGACTGATAGTCTGGAGCATTTCACAAGTTCAGATTGCAATTTTTTTCCCTGAATAACTGCAGATTGCAATTACGTGCCAATCTGGAGGCCAGCTTGGAAGCGGGATTTTTTCAATTGTTTATTCAGTCATATTTCATTCTTTTCAGGCGACTGAAAGTTGCTGAAACTTTCAATCACTTAGAAAAATAGTTGAAGTTATGTTGGATTTGTACTAGTATTTGTTTTTATAGGATTATATGTATTGGTAACAGGAGAAAAAACTGTTTATGTATAAACTATAGGGGTTTTTTTTTTTGGCAAAAAACGTTGGATCTAGATCCGAAGGCTCAAAGCGGTGATTGAAAGTTGTCCAAACTTTCAACTGACTGAAAATCAGCAGGACAATCTAATTTAAGAATGAAGGTTTCTAGGCTGGGCTAATTGTTGAGTACCTAGGTTCGATGCGGGTAAAGGAAAGGTTTCTTGCCTAGCCATTTTGTTTTTGCCACAAAGTGTCGCGCTGCTGACCCAACATCAACATTATTACAAACTCTGGCACATTTATGGCTGATAACTTCCCTCATTACAAAATGTGGCTATCCACACCTTACCTAAAATACTTTTGGCAAAGGTACAAAGCTGCTTCTAACTAGATGCTTAATAGTTTGCTTGCAGTTTCTTTATGCAAGTAATATTACTGTGGTTTTGAGTTGAGTACTCTTCTAGCATCTTTTTGTAATTGATCCAGACTAATAACTTTTAGTTCACCATTATTGATTTGCATATTTTATTCTTCGCTGTGTCAAGAGCTCTTAAGGCTTGTCACTGATCATGGGCTCTATGTACTGTGTTCACTTAAAATCTCAAATCTCAATGTCTGTCAAAATATTTAATTCTGACAAATTGGTATTACAGTTGATCTACTTGTTAATATTTTCTCCATATTTCATGTAACTTCTCTATAGGATTTCTTAGGGTGTACATGTTGCATTGAATCTTATCTTTTTATGCATTCCTGGCTGAATAGTTTTCCTGACAATTATCATGGAGTTCGGACTTATGTTTGGAGAATATATTGTTATTCTATTTCCTAGTAGAGCTAAACTTTGTTTCTTGTAACATCTAGGTAGGATTTCTTCAATATGTCCAGCAGTGGAAGAAGAAAGTTGTGTTTGTTCTTAACAAATTAGACCTGTATCGGAACAGCAATGAGGTCTGATATGGCATCATTTCTTAACCATTCAAAATCCCAGCAAGATGGTTCTTTCTTCTAGTATTTTGCTAATTTCTTGTCTTATTTTTTCTCCATTCAATGGGTGTAGCTTGAAGAAGCTACTGCATTTATCAAGGAAAATGCTTGCAAATTGCTTAATACAGAGGATGTAACACTGTTTCCTGTATCTTCACGCTCGGCTCTTGAAGTTAAACTTGCATATTTGAAAAACAGTGGTGGAAAGCATTACGGGGAAGCTATGTTTAATGACCCAAGATGGAAAAGCAGCAAGTTTTGTGAACTTGAGCATTACTTACTGAGCTTCTTAGATGGGTCGACAGAAAATGGAAAGGAAAGGGTCCGGCTGAAACTTGAAACACCAATAGGAATTGCAGATCGTTTGCTAACTTCATGTCAGAGACTTGTGAAACTAGAGTATGAAAAAGCTGTTGAGGACTTAACATCCATCAGAGATCTTGTTTCAGATGCAAACAATTATGCTGTGAAGCTTGAGGCTGACAGCAGATCTTGGCAGAAGCAAATTTCATCTCTTGTAGGTGTTTCAACTATATCTTATTGTTTTCTTCTCTGATTAAACTGCACTTTTATATACTCATTCGTTTAGAATATGTAATACATATTTCTCCTGATTTTAGTGCAAGTATCAGCTCCATGCAAATGATGTTGCTCCTTTTTTTTTCTTATTTATTTTGCGGTACTGAGCTTGGCTCAGTTGGTGTGTGTGTGTCTGTGAAGGGGGGGGGGGGGGGGGGGGGGGAGGTGTGTGTGTGCACCCCCTACCACTCAGGTTCGAGTTCCCTTACACTTGAATTTGGGTGCCTACTTGATCGCTATTTCTTCTTCTTAATGAAAAACCACCTAGCTCATCCTAGGTTGGATCTAAATTTTTTTTCCTTGACCTTTCTTGGCTGGACTTCAGTTGAGCTCTTCTTTAAAAGAAAACTGTGCGGGTGGGTCTTTTCCCCACCGACCAAAATTTGTATCCCCCTATAGGTGAACTAATATTTACATTACGTCAGAGCCATATTTTGTTCTTGCAAAATGATTACATGCTTATATTTTCTTTCGTCATGTAGATTGAAAGAGCAAAAAGTCGGGCAGTAACACTTATGGAATCTACACTTCAGCTGTCAAATATCGACCTCATTTTTACATACATAGTTAAAGGAGAAAAAGGCACTTCTGCAAAGGCCACTTCACTTGTTCAAAATGATATTCTCGTCCCAGCGCTTGATGATGCAGTGGTATGTTTATTCACCTACTCATTGTCGTCGTATTCAATAAGTATTTTAGCTTGCACATACCATGTTATGATCCACATAGTACATGGAATATTAAAGGTACCAATTATCTTTCTGCAATTCTTGTGCATACAGAAAAAGATATCTGCATTAACTTTCTGGATGCTGGATGGTGAGCAACCCTTTGCAAACCTTATGCTTTGCAGGCAGCTAATGTGTTACTGCTGGTAATAAGCTCAGTGAACACTTAAAGTTGCAGGAAAGTGACAGGGCTGAACAGAAGAAAATTGGCTGCTGTCAAGTTCTGCTTGAATATTGAAACATATCGATACTAAAATTTGTGGAACAGAACAGTAGCTTGAATTATGTTCAGCGCGTCCATCATGCTACAGTAGGGGAACCCCTACTAGGTAAAATATGTTAATAAAAGGAAAAACAAAAGGTACTATAGAATAGTCTTGAGGAAAGCCAGAGAGCGAAAATAGGAGTATACAAGGGCATTATGCCAAGCAAACAATGGAGACCGGGAACGAACTACACATGCAATTGGCTAATTAATAGTTACCTCCAGCAACATTGCCCATCACAAAAGAATCATCATCCAGGCAGTCTGAAGGCTGCACACTTTCCTCTTCTAGATATTCTTTCAGAAGAACTAGATTTTGCATGTTCGTGGAATTAGCAAATAACCTGGCCATCAGATATCAAACCTAATTTGTGCAGTTGTGGAAGCAAACAATATAAATTGTGCCATTGTCTGATCTTATGAAACTTCTCCAATGAGTTTATTCATTTTACTTACCCATTTTCAGCATTGTAGTTCTTAGAATGATGCTATTGTTTTTTTTTTGTTTTATGTGTTATTGTTGATCTTAATTGTTTGTTTATTCTAATTATTTGCTAATTATTTTTTCTTTGTTAGAATTTACTGCATGAATATTCAACCTGGTTGAGTTCTAGCAATGCTCGTGAAGCAAATTTATATTTGGAGTGTTTTCGCGAACGGTGGGATGCATTGGTTCCTCAGGAAGAAATAGTTCTTTCGGATCCAAATGAATTAATTAATGAAGGAGAGAAACTCACTATAAAGTCACTGGATGGCTTCAGCACCAGTGCTGCCGCTAAGGTTTTTGAAGAAGAAATCCGAGAAGTGGTATAATCTATTAAGGCTCTTGAATTTCCTTTATGAGTAATATGTTTGAGAAAAAATGGTTTAAATATATTCTGTGGTGTCACCACCACGAGGCAGTGGCCTAATACGGTCTGTTTCCTATCTATGGTGTTGGTAGTTGCCAGCTAATACCTAGATCAGGAAGATGCGAAGTAGAGAAAACAGTGGGATGAGAGAATAGACTTGTTTATTGCTTGCCTTCAAGTTTACCAATGCTCTACACTTGTTTGGAGCCAGCCAGTTGTAACATTCCTGAGCTGACACAACTCTTTCAGACCAATTTAATCTCTAAGAAAATTACTAAACAAATTTGGATTTGCTAATTCAAACATAGATCAAATTCTAATTTTAATTGGCCACCTGAGAAGAAAGAATCGTGTTTATCTTGACATGTTGCAACTGGACTACTTTCTGTGCGGTCTTTGTGTTGTCTAGCGTATTTTACAAGAATTGAATTAAACCTATTAATATGTTTAGGAAAAAATTAATGAAAAGTTAAACTGAAATCTGCTCCTTGTAACATGTATTTAGCTTCTAAAAAGGGTCAAGTCGTCCACAAGCACACAAACTTCATGCTGGTACCATTTGGAATTATGAGCTGATTTAAGTTTGATACAAGTGCCCTTTGGATGATCTAGTGGGCTTTTATGATTTGGTACACACTTAAATATAAAATAAACACTAAAGGAAACAATTTGTTAGATGTTTTACCAAAGTGTTTAAACCTCAAAAGTAATAGTTTGAGGGCATAATGCACCTTCCTCTTACTCAACCAAGAATGCACTTTTTTTTTCAAATTTGATAAAAGACTACTCAACTATTCAATTCATAATTCCGTATGTATGTCCTATTCTTGCTTGGTTTAGGGTTTATTATAATCTTTTTTTTCACGGTTTCCTTTCTGACTTACCTATTGTATTGTGAAGGCTTTCACAACATTTGGAGGGCTAGGTATTGCTGGATTGTCAGGTTCTCTTTTGACATCTGTTTTGTCAACTACACTTGAAGATCTTCTTGCGCTTGCTCTTTGCTCAGCTGGCGGGTAATTCTTGATTGATAACTGGAAATCACTGGCAAATGCTTTTACAAGATATGTGATAGGGTGATGTATAACTGCATTGACCTAATGGACGATGGTGCTTTTTCAGGTATTTTGTAATATCAAATTTCCCTCGTCGAAGGAAGCTTGCAGTAGAGAAGATCACCAAGTCTGCTGATGCACTATCTCGGAAAGTTGACGAAGCTATCGAGAAGGATATATCGCTATGTGCCAATAGACTAGTCCATTTTGTTGAGACTATCAGCAAACCATACCAGGATGCATGTCAACAAAAGGTAGATTGGTTACAGGGTATTCAGGGTGAGTTGTCCAGTGTTGAACGTAAGCTACAAACTTTGAAAGTTGAAATCCAAAATATTCATGGATAACTAGGTTTCACTTTTGTACATACTTTTGATTATGTTCACTTAATTCTTTGGATGATAGGTCCTACAATAATTACATCTTATTCTTCAAATACGGTGATGTTTGACGTAGTGCCTTAGCTGTATGCGTATCTGTTGTAATACTATGCTGTATCTTCTGAACAATTGATTACGTGATTAAATAACTAGATTGCCGATACTGTCAAAATTTTCATTGATCAACATTGTAGCGACTTCCTGTGGACCGTTGTAAAAGATTTGCAGTGACCCCATGTGGATTTCAATAAGTTTCTTTGGTGTCATTCCCTTTTATCAGAAGGCGTAAAAAAGGCTCCAACTCCTTGTTCAATAAAGAAAAAAAAAAAGCACAAGCACAACGTCCCAGCTTAAGAGCTTCCGAAGCTTTGTAAGGATACCAAAGTACTAATTAAATTGTAAATTATTTATGAGTCTTAACAATATAACTAATATTTTCTTACAGTTTGGACTTGGACATCACTGTCATATGATATCAGTATTGAATTTTGATATATGCAAGCAATGGAAATCAGCGTTTATATGTAATGATGTTTTTAAGATAAGCTTCACATCCTGAAGTTACAAACTAAACAGAGTTATAATTCTGCACCAATAATATAAATACTAGTAAATTGTTATAATCTCATATGTAAATGTTGTGATTTATTTTTTGAAGATAGCTTCGCATAATCAACTAGATCCAATAGAATTGAATTGGAGTTCGGGACGATGGAGATAAGTATCAAATATGGAACTAATAAAATTCTAAATTGACAATGAGTTAAAGGGGGTCTTATCTCAACTTGTCCTCTCTAGAGTCACAGGATTCTAAGACTAACTTTGGTTTTAGTTACTACCTTCACTTCTGTCCGAAGAAAACTAATTAATCGCATTTAATGGTAGGTTTAAGTGGGCAGTATCATGGTCGATTTATTAGTTTTTGTCAAGTTTACTTTCTCCTAGGCTACGGACACACGAACAATTCTTCTACTAGGATGCAATTGGTGATTGTTTTCGTTCTTTTCATTCTCCTTTGAGGCTGCCCTTTATATCATTGCTTGTGATCGCTAATATTGCAGGCAGGGCCGGCCCTGAGAGGGGTGGGGGGGGGGGCTAAAAGGGGCGGCCGCCCTGGGCCCCCATGTCCAAGGGGCCCCTTTACCCAGAACATGGCAATATACGTAGCTATAGGCTTATATCCTATAGGCATAGCCACCTCCAAGAAAAGAAAAATGAAGGAGAACTCTCCAGCTCTACAGGTTGTCCCAGCTCCTAGAAGATAGCGCACGTGACTCTAGCCTTTGGTTTAGGCCTGCTTCCAAGCTTGTAATACCCAGTACATACTTCGCTTGGTAAATTATCCTGTTGTGTGCCATCAGGACGAGTGCAGGTGAGACACGGGCGACGGCCATGTCGCCGACAGTCTAGTCTACCTGTTGTTGGACGCCTGGACAAGGCATCAGTCTGCCATAGAGGTTTGAGTCAAAGTTCAGTGTGCCTGATATCCATGATTGCTGAATTCATTTTCGTTCCACTCTTTTGTCAGTTTTAGTTCGGTGTGGTATCATTCAAAACACATCCTCTGATACAGAAAGACAAAAAGAAAAAAAAAACAATCCAATAGATGAGCTAACTCAATCGCCGCTACAGCCTACAGATAAACATACACCATGAATAATAACTCATAGTTCTCTGTTCACCCTCATGGAGTCGTGGTTCAAATACCGCTTTGACCAACTTGTCAATGAACACCCTGGTACACTATATTATATGTTAAGATGTAAGAAATACTCTTCATTAGAAAAGGATATAAGAAATACTATATGAGATTATATTAATGATTTCATATCTAGAAACTTACATTATGTTGGACTCAGTTATTACTGATATTTATATATATTTATATCAGTATAAATTTTAAATACATATATAGTAAAATTAAAATTTATGTTTATATTAAGAGCCTCAATTCGTAGGTCCGCCCTGGGTCCTCGAAATCTCAGGACCGGCCCTGCTCTTGCAGGAGGGCACTGGAGGAAGGTTCTCTTCCACTTGTATACCCCCCAAATGAAATCGTTGATGTCCAGTGGGTACTCCGCATCATTCTTCAGCTACAAAGAATTCTAGTTCATAGAACCAATGATGAGACAGCAAATAGGATAACATCATGGATTGCAGAAAGAGAATAGTTCATGTTTTCTGTTTTGTTTGTTTTGTTTTTCTTCTTTTGTTTCTTTTTTGGTGTACCTGTTTGACTTCTTTTTCCATTAATAAAATTCTGTAGGGGCTTTGCCCTCCAGTTACTTCAAAAAACAAAGAATTCTAGTACAAACTATTTTGTTTGTTCATAACTTCTGTCATAAGCTAACGGGTTTCTCGCACCTCAGCATCCAGCCTTTCGGTCAATGCGTTTTTTGCTGCGTACAAGCAGATACAAATTCCCGCAAAACTCCTCTAATTGGAGGCCTGAATACAATAGTATTGTGCTTTTTGACACTACTTATTCTTTCTTTCACTACCCTCAGGTGGACGTATAGAAAGATACTTGTGCATGTATGGTGGATGACGAATTTTGTGAAACAAAACTTGTTCTCAATCTAGATTTTTGTACCATCATCTAATTAACAAGCAGTTGATTTTTCATAGTATCGGAAACTAGTACACGGTGGTGGATGAAGTGGGGCCTTTTACATACAACTGGAAATTCCAAGATAAAATGATACGTCACGGCGAGATCGATTTTACGGATCAGTGCTACTTTGTAAGGTACGGTGCATGAATCAGTGACGTGTAGGATCATTTGTGAGACCAGTGAGGACATCAGTTATGCGATGACATTTCAGAGCGAAATAAATATTAGATAGTAGTTTCCATTGGTTTTATTGAAACCAAGACACTGTCTGTCCTTGTTTACCATGGTAGTGGACGGAGGAGCTGCCGGGGGCAAAGGGGATCGGCCTGTCGCGCGCACTGCATTGAAGAAGGAGAGCCCACGCGCGCGTGCGCTTCTCCGGGGTGTGGCAGATCGACATCGGCCTAGCCAGCCGCACCACCGCAGCTGGATTGCATCGATCTTAGCGGCACGACGGCGGGCCGGCGGTGGTGGGAGACGCTACGAGCTGGAGATCGAGTGTGTGGATCTGATAGGAGAACTGAAAGACAAACGTCAATGATGACGGCTGCAAAAAAAACGTCTATAAAACATTGGCGCATAACAACGTCGGACGGGGCTTCTAAAACCGTCACTACTACCTGCACGACTACAAACGGGTGCTCAAGAACCGTCGCTATTACCTGCGCGACTACGGACGGGTTCTCAAGAACCGTCGCTAATGCGAGACAAGTATAGACGGGGTTGAAAACCCGTCTCAAGGAATGAGCCCCGTCGCTAAAACATGAGCTAATACAGATGGTTTTCTTTGAACCGTCGCTATAACTTGGCATGTTTTAGATGGGTAAATAATAGTACTTGAGGCGTATTTGTTTACCCCGTCAATAATAGTGGGATCTATCGAATAACTCAGACGGTTCTATCAAAACACATCTCTACTGTCTTCTTGAAGACGGGTTGTATTTACCTGTCGTTAGGTTGCATCTCTAAAAGACAGATATAAGATAGTGCCAATAAGTTGCTGAAGTAATGTCTGGCCTCCCTCCCAGTCCCCCTTTTACTTGCATTGCCTTCAGCCACAGAGCATAAACGTTTTCCTTTTATTAAGGGTATACAATCCACGAGCCGATGAGAAGAGTTGTGATGAGTGCATCGTAGGATCCTCGCCTTTTCCTTGTCGGACACATGCATATGTAAGACTGATTCTAACAGTCTATTCCATTTTGGAGAGGTAAAATCAGTTTTGCCTGGCGTGAACAATTGAGAGGATGAAAGGCAAAACAGACCATCTCCAACAGACGAGATGTAGTGCCCCGCACGCCGCATCCCCCACGCCCGCGCGCTGCTGCCCGCTGTGCTCGTGCCCGCTCGCCCACCCCGTGCCGCCGCCCGCTTGCCCGCCCCGCGTGCTGTCGTAGCCCCCACGCCCGCGCGCCACCGCCCGCTGCGTGCCGCCGCCTCTGCTGCCCCCCCCCCCTCTGCACCATAGAGCGGAGGAGGACGACGGACATGGCCACCGCCGCGAGGAGCGAGAGCGGAGGAGGACAACGACCTTGGCTGCGGTGGTGGCAGCCCCGTCCGACCCTGTGGAGGAGGAGGACGGACGTGGCGAACCCAGCGGAGGAGGACAGCGACCATGGTTGCGACGGCCCCGACGACGACCATGGCTTGCCTTCCGCCTCCCCGCGCTCCACGCCTTGGCCCCGCCCGCCGCCACGCCGAGCACGCCTCCCTCCCGCGCAGTCCACTCGCGCGCCTCCCTCCCACGCGCCCTGTTGTCCTAGCTCCTCTCCAACGGATGCAATCGAGGAGAGAGGTAATTCATTTTTACCTCTCATCTCTCCTCTCAATACAAAATGGCTCTTTCTTTGTCTCTTCTTTTGAAGATCCAAATGGACATGCATAGTGCGAACGGTGATGCAAAAATGGCTTTGCATCATCTTGTTGAAGTCAGTAACCTAGCGCGATTGTCTGTCTTCTAATCACATCAATTAAAAGGTGATTAGGTTGACATCATTTTTGTTAAACTTTGTTGGAATAGGATGTTAATGAAGTAAAGATGGTCGTATCAAATAAACAGTCACTGATATGTGGAACTCCCTGATTACGCTTTCATGTGGCCCACCTTTCAGACGCTCGTTATTGTGGACGTTGAACTTGCAATGTTCAAGAAAGAGAGGGCGACTAGCTAGGATTCACTTTCTTTAGCGGGACATAACAGCTTTGCCTAGCTAAGCAAAATATATACTCTTTGCGGTTTGTTAAAAGGCAAGGGGGTTAATACGATGGACCCTGCTGACGCCAATGCAAGAACATGGTGTTGTGCAGCCGTCCCTTTGTTGGTAGGGTTGTCCACTTGTCTCTCAACTCTTGGAGCCAACTCGGTGCTCAGCTCCATGCTTTCGAGTGTGCATGTTTATATTCGCAACTTTGTTTAATCTTCGACTGGAAAGAAGACTTTTACTGCCTTCTAAAAAGGCTTGGTGTACGCCATTTGAGATTCACCTGAATTTCTGCACTTCAGAGCCATTGTCAAGGCAATGATAAATTTTCTTTTGGTCAGATGATAATTAAAAGCCTCGTAATCCTGTTTTAAATTCAGTTTTTGACATCTTTGCACTGGTATCAATCAAAGAGGGAAATGTCAAAATTACCATAATGTAGCACAACATTGCAGCTAACACAGTCTACACGCTCAGAATTGATCGAAATATCTTTTCGTCGAAGCGCCACTTATTAGAACCCAACATTGAATCTGTGACTTTATCTTTGTCCCGCCAACTTTTCTGAAACCAAAAGCTTAGTATATCTGTAGCAAGGGCCACGCGTGTTGAAAGACAGACGGTGATCAGAGTTCCAGATGTGAAATGTACCATTCCAGTTTTTCTCCAGATATGGCTTAGACCATATATAGCATGACAGGATTTCGGTTTCGCACGACACCAAAAACATATATACTGCTAGGCTCTAGCCAGTATTGTCGCATTCATACATAGAAAATGTAGGGTTCATTTTGATGGTACACGTATGGAGTAGAGAAGAGGCAGAATTGCAGTGGACTGTGTGGTCACTGAAGTGCGAACATTGAAAGCAAAAGCATCTTGATGTCGGCATCTCGTGGAGCAAACATTGTCCAGCAATTTCTCAGCCCTTCAGGTAGAACCGAAGTACTAAGAACATGGATGCTTTCTGCTTAAGAAGGAAAAGATGAAGTGATAAAGATATAGAGTGAGTTGTGCATAGGAAATACTTTTTTCTTAAGAAGGCAAAAGGCTGATATATAGGTCGGTACCACATAACCAACACTGGATACCCCAGCTCAGCACACAAGCAAAAGGTTTCTAGGCCTCCAAACAATTTCTAGCTCTTTCACTGGTCGGAAAAAAAAAATCTACTTGCTGTTTCAAATTGTAAAGGCCAGCATTAACAAAATAATTTACCATCACTAACAGCACTGTGAACACGAAAGCATTAGCAATCAAGGATCCAGTTGCATGGGTGACGTCTTCGCTTTACAGAACAAAGCAGCCGCTAGTGCACCCCTACTCCCAATGCCCTTGCTCCTTTGTTCTTCTTCATTCACTGATGGAATCGGAGTCAGACAGCCATGCGGAACATACTAATAAGCCAGCAAAAAGCAAATTTCCAAGATTAAATAACCCTCGGAAAATAATTTACGATCCTGCCCTCCCCTGTCCGCCTGGCCCTATATAACGAGCGGCACGGGCTCGGCTCTTCTCCACAAGACACGGCTCGTGCCCGTCCTACGACACTAGACCGGCGGCGCAGGCTTTGCCTTGATCCCACTACCCCGTTCTCGTTGCCGGAGCCGCCCCTCCTTTGTCGTAGACTTCACCGCCGCCACATCCTCTTCTCCGATCCCGATCAACTTCCCCTTGATCTGTCTCCGAACCTTTTCCCCGATCATTCCCTCTGCACCTCGTACACTTCTTGCCTTCAATCATCAAGCCGTGCGCGTGTGAGATCTGTGCTCGCGCGCACCATGCCTTCGCTGATGATCGAGTCCCCGCTGCAGCACCAGGCAACCGACGCCTGGGGCTCCATGTACTCAGACTCAGTTCAAGAACCTGTGAAGCCTCGTCACACGCTGATCCCCGCAGCGCCAGCCAAGAAGCCGGCGTACGGCGGCGTCAGGAGAAGGAGAAACCTGGAGACGTGTACCGAGGCCCTCGGGTGCGAGACCGGCGCCGTCGACACCACGGCCCTGCCCGGAAACGGCCTTGACGTCGGCATCGTGGACGAGGTCGAGTGCGCGGAGAGGAAGAGGCGCACCAGGACCAGGGAGGAAGACCACGAGGACGAGGAGGCGATGATGGCTGGGAGGACGCACCGGTCATCGGAACGCCGCCGCCCGCTGCCTCCGCCACTGACAACACTAGCACAAGGTGCAGGCCGCGTGCGGATGGTCCACGAGCGGCGCGACGGGCGCCTGGAGCTGTACGCGGTGCGCATGCCCGGCGTGCTCGAGGCCGAGCGCAGCGGCGGGCGCCTGCGCATGCGCCTCCTTCCTCCCCTCGCTGGAAATGCGGCGGCCGCACAAGAACGGCAAGAAGAACCGGAGGCCGAGGAGGAGGTGAAAGAAGCCGAGGAGGAGGAGTACGGCTTCTCCAAGTACGTGCGCGGTGGCCGGTGCGTGGAGCCGGAAGATGGCGCTGCGGCGGCGCGGCGCGGCAAGCAGTGGGAGCTGGAGTTGCGTCACTACCCGTGCATATTCTAGAGCCCGTGTTGGGCTGTGACGCTGCTGTTGACGTCGTAGCGTTTACGTTGAGCGAATTTGGTATCTTCTGAACAAGCGAGAAAAGTGTTCAAATAATCAGAGGGGTATGTAATCATTCTGATAAGCTAAGGATTAGTACAAACTATTACGTTCATAACTTCTCTGTCGCACTTGGGCATCCGGCCTTTCGACCGGTCAGAGCGTTTTTGCTGCGTACAAGCAGATAGCGTAGTCAAATCCACGCAAGTTCCGGCAAAACTCCTCTCACTGGAGGTCTCTCTGCTTTTTGACGCTCTGTTTATTCTTCCTTTCACTACCAGGTCTCAGGCGGATGTACACAAAGATCCCTGTGCATGTATGGTGGATGAGGATTTTTGTGAAACAAAACTTATTTGTAATCAAGGACTTCTCTTCTACTACGGTCTAATTAGCAATCGTGGAATCGGAAATAGTACGTATACATATGGTGGTGGATTAAGTGGGACCTTTTTACATGTCACTGGAAATTCCAGGATCGATTAAACGTCATGGCAAAACTGACGTAACAGATCAGTGTGCTACTTTCCAAAGTATGGTGGATGAATCAGTGACGTTTAGGGCAGACAGAATATCATTTTTGCGATGACATTTCAGAGTGAGATATATTTTACAGTATCAACCATTCCAATGGTTTTATTGAAAGCAAGACAAAGAAGTCTCGAAAAGATTCGACTCGATCGCCATATTGTTGCAGTGGTAAACCAAAGGGAGCTAGGACTTTTCAGAGGCATATGTTAAGTTTCCCATAAACTCCATTAATTGCAAAACAGATACCAACCCCAACTTATTTCCTTTCTAGGACTGGAAAAATGCTTCCTCAGACTCAAAGTTCATGCATGCATACAGTCAGCAATTTACTGGCCACTAGGATTCTTCTTCTTCTTTATTTTCAAGCAACACAATCAGAATTTGTTATAGCCACTTAACAAGTATTTGATCTTTCAATGCTACCGAAACTAGCACCTAGTGGGACGCCTAATCGCCTATTCTATCCCACTGTCTGTCCTTGTTTATTACTACCCTTTTGCTTGCGTAGCCTTCATCAGGAGAGCATAAACTTTCCATTCCATTTAATTAAGGGTAACATTCCACCAGCCAACGAACAGAGCTGTGTGAGTACACCCTAGGATTCTCGCTTTTTCCGTAGGCACTAAAGGCTAGCGCGACTGACCACTGTTTGTCTTCTTCCTGTCAGTTAAAAGGTGATTAGGTTGACATCATTCACACGTTGATTTGTTAAACTTTGTTGGAACAGGATGCTAAGATGATCATATCTCTTAAACAGTTCACTGATATGTGGCACCCCTGCATTACGTGTTCATGTGCCCCACCTTTCAGCAACCCATTTCTGTGTCGTCGTCGTTATTTGTGGTATTAAGGGATAAAGGGCGATTAGCTAGTAGGGTTCACTTTGTTTATTAGGGGGACAAAACGGTGCTGCTAGCTAAGAAAACTATGCTCTTCCTGATTTGAGAAAAGGCAAAGGGGATAAATATGACGGTGCAGCAGCCGTCTGTCTGTCGCTAGGGTTGTCGACTTGTCTCTCAACACTGTTTTGAAGCTCTGACTCAGTGATCAGCTGCATGTTTTTTTAGGACAACGAGCATGCATACGTAAGGCTAACTCCAACAGATGAGGCATCCGGCCATGCAAATGTAAAATGCATCTCTACGCTCTACTATGCATTCTCCAACATACAATACAAAAGAGAAGACAAACTGACTTTGAAGGAGAGAGAAGATGCAAAAATACACACACTCTCTCTCTCTCTCCTAAAAGTCAAATGGCAAGTTGCATGCTTTCTCAGACTTTAAATATGCATTCTTTATTAAAGAAAAAAATGTATTTTTTTTTACTCACTATACACGTCAGTCAAACCTTCCTTTGCCTCTCCAAACTGTCTTATTGTTGGAGTCAGTCTAAGCATGTTTATTGATGCACAATTTTGTTTGTCCTCGATCTAAAAGAAAAACATTATTGGCTCACAGTTTTTCTTTTAGGATTGTCTCAAAGTTGGTTAAGTGTTTGTGATACCTTACTAACAAGTTTTATCGCAAAACTACATATTTTATTAGTAATGTATCACAAAACTACAAAACCATAACAGCATGTCAGGTATTTCTTGTGCTAAGACCAGCCTATCCGTGTAGTCCCTTATTAAGCATTGATATTATGCCTAATTATTCTTTCAATAGTAACAACATGCCTACCAGACAATGAGCCGTATATCATATTGTATCACAAAAAGTATCATTCAGCACATATTCACAATTTTAACTTTCATCAAGTTATCTGCATCTCCAACGTTTTTTTGCTTTACAAAGACATTGCGAAGGCATGTGTTGGGGTCGCTTGGTGTCTACTTGAGGTTCACCTGAATCTCTTCATATCGTAGACATTGTGAAGGCTAGTATTGTCACAGACTAGGTTTTTTTTTGTTTGTTTGAAGAAAGTCACAATAGGGTTCATTTGATGGTGCATGTATATGAAGTATAAAAGAGGCATAGATTAGCTGTAGACTGTGGTCACAAAAGTGGGACACTGAAAGTAAAAGCATCTTGATGTCAACTCTCCCGGAGCAAACATTATTGTCCAGCCATTTCTTCAGCCCTTCAGGTAGAACCGTTGTAAGAATATGGATGCTTTACGCCTAAGAAGGAAAAGAGGAGGCGAGGAAAGATAGAGTTAGGATCTGTTTGGCAGGGCTTCGGCTTATTCTGAAAACGGCTTATTCAGTGGCTTATATGTGAAAACAGCTTTTCTGGCTCATTTTAGCTTATCCTGTCAAAACAGCTTATCCTGTCAAACTGTTTGATAAAACAGCTTATCCTGCCTTTTCTGAAAACAGCTTATCCTGTCTAAATGACCCAAGTGCCCCTCTCCATTTGTCATAGTGTCTATGCATATGTAATACCTGTTAAATGAAAGAAATTATGTTCCACATCAAAATAAATCATCCCAACATAGAGTACGGTATTGTTTACAAAAGCGTGATGATCTTCACATAACATACAGTCGTACATCAAACTATACATGATCATGTGGATCTAGAAAGGTAGATTGCCCTCGCAAGTTCGTCCCAGAACCTATCCATGGTGTGGTCACTAGATGCTGGAGTTGATGTGTCCGACGCATGTTGAGGAGGAAGATGCTTTGAATATCTCGAAGGTATGGTGGGCACATAATCGGGATTACGATCGCACTTGGTGAAATCCTTATCGTTTGCATCATTCTCACGAATGTAGTTATGGAGGCACATAGTAGCAGCAACTATCATCATTTGTTTATCCATCGGGTACCTTGGCATCTTAAGAAGGATTCTCCATCTATTTTTCCACACGCCAAATACACGCTCTACGCAATTGCGAACACTTGAATGCAAATGGTTGAAAAGCTCTTGCTCACCACGTGGTGCAGGGCCCCTCCTCCAATCTGGAATGTGATATCTTTGACCCTTGTATGACGTCAAGTATCCATCGCGATTTGGGTATCCGGCATCACCATTATAAAATTTTCTGCCGTCATTTGTTGCTGCCGCCGATTGACCGCCCGCCGAAGCTCCACCGGGCAGCACGCCGTCACCTTGCAACCAATATGCCGCGCCCGCCAATAATTCCTGGAATCCCCCCGCGCCTCCCACGTCGGGGGCACCTGGCCACATGCCAGGAACGCCCGGCCACGGGCCTGCTGCCGCGTTGCAGACGCCGGCAACGCCGGCAACGCCCGGCCATGCGCCTGCGGCCGCGCCACCGATGCCGGGAATGCCGCCTGCCCACGGCCAGCCCGCCACCGCCGCGCCCGCGCCTTGCCACTGCGTCGTCGCCGCGCCCGTGCCAGGCCACGCTGCCGACACCACGCCCTCGCCACCGGGGCTCAAGCCCGCAGCGGCCTCGCCTCCGACGCATCTCGGAGTCGCCGGCGACCCGGCCGCCGATCCACTGCCTGGAGCCAAATCGCCATCTGCAGCTTCGGGAGAATCATCTTTAGGTGTCCCTCCTCCAGATCTGGCCGGAACCCCTCCTCCTCCAGCTGCAGAAGAAGGCCGCCGCAGCGGATTCATGCCGGCATTGAGAGGGAGAGACGAGAGGGAGACACGAGAGGGAGCGAGCGCCTGCGTGACAGGAGGAGGGAGGCGCGGGGTCAAGTTGCCCAGGCGCGGTGGCAGGGATCGTAATTTCCTATCAAAGTTCAAGGGCAATTTGGTTTCGAGACGGGTGGGAAGGGAACGTGAGCCGAAATAAGCCACAAATTTCGGCTTTGGACCTCTAGTTGATTTTGGAAGAAGTGCTTTTCAGGGTGTTGCTTATAAGCGCTTTTTTCCCTGGATGTTTGGCAACCAAAAAGCTGTTTTTCTCAAAAGCCAATGCTGAAGCTGCTGCATAAGCAGCTGCCAAACAGACCCTTAGTTAAATGTAAAGGAAATGTTGTTTTCTTAAGAAGGCAAAAAGGCAGGCACTAATGCGCGCGAGACCGATACATACAGTAGGTCGGTACCACATAACCAACACTAGATACCCCCCAGCTCAACACAAGCAAAAGTGCCTACTGAGGGCAGCTCGTGCTGCAGGACTCCAAGCAATTTGTTGTGCTTTCACTGGTCCGAAAAGATCTACTTATTCTTTGAAAATGTAAAGGGTAGCATTAAAAAATGATTTACCGTCACTAACGGCAGTCAGCACCAAGAAAGCATTGTCAATCAACGTGTCCAGTTGCATGGGTGACGTCGTCCTAGCTTTACAGAACAAAGCAGCCGCTAGTGCATCCCCTCCCAATGCTCTTGCTCCTTTGTTCTTCTTCATTCAATGATGGAATCGGAGTCAGACAGCGATGCGGACATACTAATAAGGCAGCAAAAAGCGATTTTCCAAAGACTAAATAACCCTGCCCTGCTCTGCCCCCTCTCTCGGTCCCTCCCCTGCCATCTGGCCCTATATAAACGGGTGTCACGGTCTGTGCTCTTCTCCACAAGACAAGGCAGTCGTACCCCGTTCGTGTGACCGGAGCCCCTCCTTGCCGTAGACGCCCGCGCCACATCCTCTGCTCCGATTCCGATCCCGATCACTTCCCCTCCCCTTGCTCTGCCTACGAACCTTTCTCCCGATCATCCCCTGCACATCGCGTGCCTTCGATCATCAAGCCCTGTGGTGTCTGGTGTGCGGACTCCGTGTTCGCGCACACCATGCCCCTTCGCTTATGATCGAATCCCCGCTGCAGATCCAGCAGGCAACCGGCGCCTGGGGCTCCATGTGCTCTGTCCAAGAACCCGTGAAGCCTCGTCACATGCTCATCCCCGCGGCGCCTGCCAAGAAGCCGGCGTACGGCGGCGTTAGGACGAGGAGAAATTATTATAACCTGGAGACGTGCACGGAGGCGCTCGGGTGCGAGACCGGCGCCTTCGACACCACCGCCCCGGTGGGGAACGTCTTTGACGGCGGCGACGGCAGCGTGGAGGCGGAGTGCGCGGATAGGAAGAGACGCGTCAGGAGGGACGAGGAGGAGGTGGCGACGGAGCGAATGGCACGCCGCGGCCCGCTGACGACGCCGTGCGGATGGTCCACGAGCGCCGCGACGGGCGGCTGGAGGTGTACGCCGTGCGTTCGCCCGGCGTGCTCGAGGCCGAGCGCATGCGCCTCGCTTCCCTCCAGCGCAACGACGCTGGCAATGCGGCGGCGCCAGCAGCGTGCTGTCGTCTACGAGAACATGAACAACGAGGAACGGAGGACAAGGAGCAGGCAAAGGGAGAGGAACGCGAGGAGGAGCACGGCTTCTCCAAGTACGTGCCCGGCGGCCGGTGTATCGAGGCGGAGGACGGCGCTGCGGCAAGCCGTGGGAGCTGGAGTTGTGTCAGCAGTACCCATGCATATTCTAGAACTCAAGACTGTACCGGAACGCCAGTGACGTAGCGGCTGGGCTATGTTAAATCTTCTGAACAATTGATAAAACGATCAAATGACTCAGAGGTGTCGTAGCAGCTTTTGCCAAAATTTATATTGATCTATAATGTAGTGATTTTCTGTTCTCTACAAGAACCTGTCATGAGGCCACACAGTTGTGATTGTGAAAGCTCTTTTAGGGACTATGATCCTACAATACTGATTATTTTTCAGCCGATATGCATCAACCACACAATTCAAATCCGAGGAGTGTAGTTGTATTTCAGTTCAGCATTGGATATATATAACGCAATCCCTGAGTATAACAACATATTTGTACTTTAATTCCGGCTAATATGATCGATTTTTTTAACTAGTTCTTTTTTTTTCTTTCTTTTTAAAGAATACATAGTAGAGCTACGTATCTTTTATATTAAGAAGATAGTTTGGTCAACGATCTTACAACGCGATTCGCCGTGACGACCGCCTGGTAGGCTAACAAAGGATGTTAGAATTAGAAAGCTGGAAGCCTACCTAATTACATTGCAACATAAGCTCTACTCTCGTGACACATAACAGCCAATGCACTTTGCTTCCGTGGCTGTTCAGAGCTGTGCGTCTTCTTTTTTGGCAAATATTTTTCTTACGCGAAAGTTATTGGCAAATACTTTTTTTCTCTTTTCTCTTTTAGTCAATTTTCATACTAACGTTAATAGACCATATTTTCCATGCAAGAGGACATTGGGGCAACGTACTCTTCCAGCTATATATTCCCCATGATCGGTAGGGATTTGTTTTGCACTAGTCATACGCTTTGGTTGCACAACCCATCTGTGTGAAAAAAAAAAACATTTCTGATCCTCTAAATGTATTCACAGAATCCAGTTCACATTCTGCACCATCTATGGTACAAATACGGCCGAGTACATGCGACAATTTGTTCATAATAACTTCTGACCTCAGGTTATTAGTAAACTTCTTGGACCCGAGAATCTAGCCTTTCGGTTAGTGCGTGCTAGTACAGGCTGATTGCATTGTCAATTCTATGTAAATTCTGTCAAAACCCTCTCATTGGAGACCTGATTACATTAGTGTACAGAGCTTTTGACATTGTTGTTATTCTTCCTTTCACTACTGAGTCTCAGACATATATGTATAGATAGATACTTGTGCATGTATGGCCAAAGTTGAGTACATACTATACATATGCAATGGAAAATAGATGTCAAACTGAACCTATTCTTCATCTACAATTTTCCAGCACGATTTAGTTATTAAGTCTAGAAGTCAAGGTAGCGAACCTAGAATCTAAAAAAGAAAACTAGCAGGTGGTGGATGAACTGGGATTTCTTTCACCTGCCCTTGCAAATTACTGCATTCATTCATAAAACGTCACTCCACGGTTGATGTTTGCATACGTGCAAATACTATACTAGTAGCATTTTAAAGATGGTAGATGGATAAATAAATGAACAGATGCATATGTGGAAGCATGACAGTTACTTTAATTTCGCGAAGCACTGTGGATAGTGATTCTGCAGTGCCAGGGATCTTTTCCAAATAGTATTGCCCTACTTTTATTCAAACCTAAACAAAGTCAGAAAACTGCTGAGGACACCAACAAGTTTGCAAGGAATCCTGGACATCTTCAGTACGTAGCATATAATAATTTCCTATGAACTTACGGAAATTATTCTCCATCTAGGATAGGAAAAGAAAAAGATTTCCCCTATGTTTCGTACATGTATTCCAGTTAACAATGTACTGGCGATCAAGGATTATATATGTCACCATTAATAACTTAAAAACATTTTATTTCTGAAGGATACCGAAACTGGTACCTAGTGGGGTTTTTTGATTGCCTACTTCTATTCCTTTGTCTGTCCTTGTTTACCAACAAGTTGCTAAAGTATGTCCTCAGGTCCCTTCTGCTTTCACTGCCTTCATCAGCAAAACATAAACTTCTATGCTAGAAAAAGAGGGAAACGGAAAAGAAGCATGGACCTTTTGCATTTTTATGGGTTCCATCCACAAGCGGCAGTGCACCGTAAGATTCTTGCCTTTGCGGTGCTGAATTCAGCCCGTCGCTCGTTGGACACATGCTAGGCACAAGGCGCTAAAGGTTATTAACGCAATAGTTTGTCTGCTGGTAGTGTTATTATTGGTTAAAAGGTGATTAGGCTGACACCATTCACGCGTGGATGAGTTAAATTTAAACTGGTTAGGAATCTGTGTAAAAGAATGCTTAAGAATTTGGAGCCGGTATTGTCGTTACAGAGTGTTCATGGGTTAGAGTGTGAGTAGCTTGTCCTTTCATTTTCGTGGATGCTGAACTTGTCAACTTGCAGTGGAGTGCATCAAGAATCAGACAGCCATGCGAACATATTAATAAAGTTTGCAACAAGCATTTTTCCGGGAATAAAATAACCCTTAAAAAATGATTTACAATCCTACCCCTGCCCCCAGCTGCTGCTGGCTGCCTCTATATAAACGAGTGGCACGGGCTCATCATCATACACCACACCGCAACAAAGGCTGCTACACACACCGGTGCAGGTTGCCTTGATCCCTCCCGTCGTCGTGACCTCCATATCCTCGACCAGCTCTTCGATCGCCGGCTCATCAGTCTCCCTCCAGCCTTTCTCCGCAACCTCGTAGTGTCGTTTTGGCCGTGTTTAATTTGCTAATTTCACCATCATGCCTGCTCTGCTCGACTCGCCGCCGCAGCTCCCGTCCACATGCGGCTGGGGCGTGCTGTACCCTGTCGTCGAAGAAGCCGTGAAGCCTCAGCACTTGCTGCAGGTCGTCCCCGCCGCAGCTGCTGCCAAGAAGCCGGCGGCGTACCGCGGCGGGAAGAAGAAGAACCTGGAAACGTGCACCGAGGCGCTCGGGTGCGAGACCGGCGTCGTGGACATCTGCGACGGCGGCGTGGATGCGGAGAACGTGGAGAGGAAGCGGCGTGCCAGGGAGGGGAACGAGGAGGAGGAGATGGTGAGCGAGTGCCAGCCGGCGTGCCGCGGACGCCGTCCCCTGCCGCCGCCACTGACGACGCTCGCGGGAGGCGTGAATCGCGTGCGGATGGTGCACGAGCGCCGCGACGGGCGCCTGGAGGTGTACGCGGTGCGCTCGCCTGGCGTGCTGGAGGCCGAGCGTGGCGACGGGCGCCTGCGGCTGCGTCTCCTGCCTCGCAGCGGCGTCGGGAATGATGATGCCGCCATGTGCTGCCAACAAGAACCAGAGGACGACGAGGAGGAGGCAAAAGAAGCCGAGGACAACGAGGGGGAGCACGGATTTGCCAAGTACGTGCGCAGCAGCCGGTGCGTGAACCCGGAAGGTGGCGCGGCGGCTTCGGCGAGGCTACGCGAGCAGTGGGAGCTCGAGCAGGCCCCCGCGTTCTGGGTCGCCACCTCCTAAAATACTAGATTTGCCGGAGTAAGACCGCCCCAATAGCATTGTTAAAAATTTCTGAACCCTTTCTCCTAATATGATGACTTTTTTTTTAGCCTGTGTGAGAGTTTTATAGTGCACCAGTCTTTAAATCGGGAACAAAGGCTATACCGATTGGCTCCAAACAGGGTTTTACATATGTTTTAGCTTAGGGGAGAGACGAGAGAATTTTTTTAACTTCTTCTAATTATTACGCTGTTGTTAAATTATAAGTTTTGCCTACCCGTCTTTACCTGGAGATGGTGATGAACAGAGCTCATGTGATGGATTGAATACCTTTTTACCGTTCCATTGATTCTTTGTTTGAGCTTTTATCTTTTGGTTCTCGTTATTTTAATTGATTAAGATTGTTGTAGTAATTAATGGCAATTAAAATAGCAAACCGTTACAAATTATGTAAAAGCAATTAATATTGTTGGTCTTGCATATTTTTTGTTTCTCCTTATTTATTATGTGTAACCATAATAACTATTATCACTACTTGCGAAGTTATATAGACCAGAGAGAGTCATATGCCCCTCCTCACTGTCTCTACCTGGAGATGGTGATGAATAGAGCTCATGTGATGGATCGAGTATCTTTTTACTGTTCCGTTGATTCTTTGTTTGACCTTTAATCTTTTGGTTCTTGTTATTTTAATTAATCGTGACACCACTCTCCTCCATTTCAGAACTGACAACAATCATGTACTAGTACTAGTATTTTTGTTGCGCAGGGGGCATCCAAACGAAAGGGCCATTGACAAGTCAAATCCTACAGTAGTAGAGTGGTACTACTGAGATACTAGAGTCATCTGCGCTCGACCGCTCGTGATGGCACTAAACTAGGTGTGGCGCCCAGGCTGACAGAGCAAACAAGTTTTTAAAAATAAACGTAGGAGTACTCTTTCTCTCTCTTCGCTCCAACACTGTCTTCTTTGATCATCTTTCCTGCCCAGTTCCAAACGTAATCTAATATTCAAATGGAGGCACCTGCGCCTGCGGCTAAGCAAACCCATGATTCTTTCTAATGATTGGTCAATTAATAATACATTCTGGTACTTGTTCATATAGTTATATTCAACAAGATTCGACAACTTCAGATGTTAATGGTAAAGCAGAATATGCTTGTTGGTGTTCCTGATTGTAGATGTGTTGAACAAACTTCTCTTTTATACTTTATATTTTTCTGTATATTGAAGTGATCTCATGGTCCTATATGATA
Organism: Eleusine indica; assembly: GCA_030378355.1. NCBI lineage: Eukaryota > Viridiplantae > Streptophyta > Magnoliopsida > Poales > Poaceae > Eleusine > Eleusine indica. Next base: position 61,131,148 of record CM059494.1, read on the forward strand.
TTTGTGCTACGAAAACTATGGTCGTACTACATGTTTACAACTCATATTGGAAAATGTGGAATGTTTTGAGGGATAAAAACTCAGGGTAGAAGGAAAGTTTCTTTTTGTTACCCTAAAGTAAAGCTTCAATAAATGAGCTCCTGTGATGGATAGAGTACCTTTTTACGGCCACATGAGCTTTGTTCATCACCGTCTCTACCCGAAGATGGTGATGAACAGAGCTCATGTGATGGATCGAGTATCTTTTTATTGTTCCGTTAATTCTTTGTTTGACCTTTGATCTTTTGATTCTTGTTATTTTAATTGATCAAGATTGTTGCAATAATTGATGGCAATTAAAATAGCAAATGATTATGAATTATGTAAAAGCAATTAATATTGTTGGTCTTCTTCTTATTTATTATGTGTAACCAGAATAACTATTATCACATCTTGCGGAGCTATTTAGACTAGAGGGGGTCATATGCCCCTCCTCACCGTCACTACCAATTGAATTCCTTACTAAAGATATGCTTACGTACTCATAAATTTGTTAGTCTATCCACTATAATTATATTTCAACTATTTATATTGTTTTCTGATGTAAGTCTTACTTATTTTATAACACGTCAAATAAAATCTATGATGTATTATTTTATTGAAACAAACATCAATTTTTTAGAATTGTATAAAGATATAAGATTTAATTTACTCACTCGAGGAATATGTAGCATATCAACATTCATGTGGATGATATGGCCAATCAACCGTTATGGATGTGGATGTGAGCCAACGATAAAGTGACACATATCATTTGTTTGTGCGTGCAGTAGTTTTGTGAAAGAAATTGGGGGTCCATTTGGATGCTAGATTTTATCCAAGAATTACTCAACATAAGAGATGAACCTGGGGCTTCTCAACTTGGTTAATATTTCCACTAATTTTGTTTGACGTAGCTACTCCTTTTTTTAAAAAAAAAACATGGGACATAGATAAAGATGCAGTATAGTGACGTTGCCGGACCAAATAGAATTTTTCATGGTGGCCACGAATATGATCTCGGTGCTCTCACCTGGGGCCTTGAGGGCCTCTGCGTGTGTGGACAAAATACGAGAACACCGGAGCCTGGCCTAATGAACGCGATTCATGAAAGGCTTGGTCCAGTCTCAGGTGGCCCAACTGTCCGATGCGTATCCGATGCGGCATGTCGATAAGCTTGGACAGGTACAAACCTAAGAGGTCCAGGAGAAGTAGCTTTTGGAGTGACATACGAGAGCCAAGAACTGAAATCATTATTCCTTTGCAGCTTTTGTAGCTTCGTTTCGAAGTATATACGGAGTTGTTCGTGTAAACGATGCCCCCTCTTTTTTGGCGAGAAGTAAATGATGCCTGTTATGTGACTCATCTCAGAGCAGAGAGGATATAGCCTTGAATGGATCACATCCATCCCAGGCCAAAGGAGTTGGGAGCGATCCGCTCCTTCCCCATCATTTCTCAGCAGCTAATGCAACGATCCGGTTGATTTGATTTGGACTCGACCACCGGCATCACCCGACCACCGCGTTTTCAACCGCATTCTTTATTCGTCGCAAGAAAAAGGATACTACATACGCATACAGGGTGATTGCATGAGCAAGGCGCTCCCCAGTGGCCACTGCCCACCAAGGCACCAATGAGTAGCAAACCAGCAAATAGCGAGGAAGCGTCGTCGACGGGCCGGAGACGAACGAGCATGCCGGCGACAATTAACGGGAGAACAAAGCGAGGCATGTGCAACGACCAACGACCCACGTCCACTTCCTGCGCATTGCTTCACAAAATCTTGCGATTTGTTGTCGGTTCCTCGTCCGCGTGTCCTCCTCTCCACTGTCTCGGTTCTGCGCAGGTGGGCTGGAGAGTGGAGACCGGCGTGATTTTTCGTCAAATCTTTGGTGGTTTCCCCGTGCAATGCGATCTTTCGCGGGTGCGCTGCTGCGTGCACGGGTTGCCGGACTTCGATGTCTCCGCGCGGTCGGCGCTCGTGTTTTGATTACTCATGGAGCCCGGGGCACTTTTTGCACGCTTTGGACGCATTGACAGCAGAGCAGCACGTGATAGGAATACAGGGATAAAACAAAAACAAAATATGTCTAAACTGAATCCATGAAACAAAATACGTCTTATCTAATCACCAATGTAGAAATTCGGTTTTACATCTAACATCCATCATCTGCTCCTTTAAAGACAATCGCACATGCTTTTTCTTTTACAACGTGATTGTCACTATTTAGGAAAGAGTAAAATCCACTCGAGATCGATGCTGGAACTTATCACGCAATGCATCCTGTATTTGTTGTTCGTTCATGATCCATCCTTAAGCTTATTCTATCACCTAGGTCCAAATTTTATGGATGATTATAAAAAATTGGGGCAATTGCGTTCTAACCATGAATCTAGAGTCCAATTGTAATTTGAACCTAAATTTTACATTTTAACCACACATTTTTGGATCCGAGTCTGCCGTTAACCACAAGTCCGTTTGGCAGTAATAACGGTGTTATCTTTGATATGAAAAGACAGAATTGTCCTTTATAATTTTACCACAGTTTGATATTTAATTTTGTGGTTTACCATTATTTGAAAATGTAACTTTAGAACTGATTTTGAACTAACTGAAATGGAACATCCGGACAAAATTACGTTGAAATTTCTTTTTTGAGTGCAAGGTGACGATAGAAGCTAGTAGAGCCCAAATTTTACTGGACTAGAATAGATAGCCCAGCTCTACCTGCTCGGTGAATAGACAAGAGGGAAAGCCCAACACATCTGCGTTGCGTTGACCTTTTCGCTTCCCCTCCCTTCTTCTTCCATTGGGTTTGATCGGAATCGGATCCAAGCCCAAAACCTTCATTCCATTCTTGCCTCTTTCACTTCTTCAGCTTTCTCAGGCTCCTCGCTAGCCTCCTCTCTTCCTTCTCTCTCCGGAGGGACAAGCCTCCCGACCCTTCGGCGCCGCGGCCATGAACCTCGCCGAGTCGCCCTCTCCGTCCCCTTCGTCGTCCAGCGGCAGCGACGACTTTGCGGCACTCCTTGACTCGGAGCTCGAACTCGCCTCCGCCGCAGACCTGGTCACCCTCGGCGGCGCCTCTGCCTCGCCCACCGGCAACGACGACGAGGAGGATCTAGAAGAGGAGGACGAGGTGGTGGTGGAAGTTGAAGCTCTAGAACAGAACGGGTGCGCTTCTCTTCACCCTTCCGTCCTCTTACTAATACCAGGCCATTGGGTGTGGCAATTTAGGGCTAGCGATCAGAAGCTTGTAGTCGACGCGCATTAGTGTTGAACGATCGACTTCGGTGTAGGAATTGGAATGCTCTGGCGTGGGTTCGTCCGAATTGGAGCTTATTAGGATTTTGCTAGTAATTGGTTGGGTAAAGAAGCATGGTATGCTTGAGTGTTTTTGCTTTGATTCTTCTGACATTGTAGTGAGTGCGACTAGGTGGATCATAATTGTAACATATTTTGTAAAGAAAGGAGTGTTGTGTTTTCATTTCACCTGGGGTTGAGTTTGTAGTTATAGCCTACTATGCACGGATACGGCGATACCAATATGGATACGTGATACGACGATACTCCAACACGGCATTTTCTCTAAAACACTGACACGGCAATACGCCTAATAACATCTGATTGTAACTAAGTTCAGGGCCTAACTAAGCTAAATGACTCAGTTGCTTAGGTGAATTTTGTTTGGTTTAGTGGAACTAAAAGTCATCTACACTCTACAGTGTTTCCTGCAGGCTTTGTTTCTTTGAGGTCGATTTATTTCTGTTTGGGACGAGTTATTAAATTTTGATTCGAAACAATTATTCCACTCAGCCAGTGCCTATAAGTAATTTGTGGCCCTACTTTACACTAATGCTCAGCCATGTCTCTTATTCTTTTTTCTCCTATGTTTTATGAAACTCAGTTACTTCAGAGGTCCTTTTCTTTGTGATCTCTCAAGGACATGATAGGTTTTAAATATGGCATGTGATAAAGTAGGACCCGTGCTTGTCTTCTTAGAACTTAGTTTAATTTGATCTAAATCCTAGAACAGCTCCTCTTCTTTTGACTTCTTAGAATGTATCTTTCCCTTCCCTTCTTTCCCTCTTTTTCTTTTCCATCTTCTTTTACTTTATTTTGACTTTTACTATTTGTTCTTGTGGGTTACATCTGGATCCTAGACTAAAAGGCTTTGTTGTTATTGTAAATTCTAGCACAGCCCTTCTCATCCAAACAGGCTTAAGCAGAATCTGTGGACTCAGGGTCAGTCTAATAAACTACAAAGGTCCAAGCATTCCACATTATAGTTGCATAGCACTTGACAAGGGACAGTGGCAGTTTAGTTGCTAGGTGAGAAGGAAGTGGCCTAGCACCGAGGATGTCTCCCTTTAGAACAGTAGTCAGGTTTACACTTAGCTTGTGTTTACAATATTGTTCAACAATGTTTTAGATAAATGATGCACATGCCACTGTAAATTTGTGATGTTGAAGGAAAATGCGATACTGATAGCGGCTATCCTTTCTTGTTTAGTAGAAAGAGCATTTAGTTATCATTGAAGGGCAATAACGGGTTCAGTATCCTAATATCAGGGGATATCAGGAAACGGGAAGAACCTGGGTTGGAGTTACTGTGGGAGAGAACTATCATGATTTGCTTTGTAGATTTTGTATTATAAATCTGACTGGTACAACTGCATGCAAATTGCAGTACCAAAAGACGTAGAGTGGAGGAACTACACCCAGATCAGTCAATTGGCAACGATGTCGGTGGTATGCCCGTTAATCTTCTTTCACGAATCTATTAATAACCCGTTAATCTTATTTCGCAAAACTATTAGTAACTTAGCATCTTAAGGGGCATGGGTTAGAATCTGTTCTGTAGTCTGCATTGTATTTGACTATACAGGCTGTTTCAATTTAGTTTCTATAGGTCTTGATTGGATTCTCAAAAATTCTGGTCCATCCAAACATGGCCTTACGTTGCACACAGCTATCTTGGTTTCAGAGCTTAGCTCAAAATTTCGGAAAACCTTGTTCTTATAGTATACCAGTTGAAAAGCTGGCCTTCTTTGTTGTATGATTCAGAGTTACAGATTACTGATCATTATCTATACTATTTGTATTTTTTTACAAGAAATTTCCAGGCTGTCCTGGGTCCAATTCTTATTTTTCATTTCAAAATACTCCCTCGAAATTACATGTAGCTTCCTTCCTTTTATCACAACTCTTCATCAGCTGAGTTAATCATATTTTGGGTATTGAATGTCCATAAGTGTGATAGATATATGTTAAATTATTGAATATGTGTTGTAGCAGGTTCATCAAAAAATGTTCAGGTTGAGGTATGTCCTCATCCTGGATACATTCATGGACTTTGCATTATATGCGCGAAGCCACAAGGTGAAGAAGATGTTTTAGGAGTTGCTTATGACTATATCCACAAGGTACATTCAAACTGAAACAAATATTGTTAGGGCTACTCTGTTTGACCTTAGGAGTGGTAACATATATGGGGTGTGAGCATTTTTAGGTTCTCAAGCTTTCTATTTTTACATTCCAGTTGTTATTCAACCCAATTCCATGTCTGCATAGTAGTATATAAATTTAGTTTTTTTGTTCTTATAATGATATAAAATTAGCTGAATATTTGAATGCAGGGACTGAGGCTAGGTACTTCAGAAATTGATAGACTACGTACCGCTGATTTGAAGAATTTGCTGCGTGGAAGAAAACTAGTGCTAATCTTAGACTTGGATCATACACTGATTAACTCAACTAGACTCCAAGATATTTCTTCTTCTGAAAATGAGTTGGGTATCCGATCTATTGCTTCAAAAGGTAATATAATCCATTTGTTCCATACACTTCTGATCTGCAGCCATTCCATAAAAACGTGATTTCTCTTTTGCCATTATCATAAGATACACCTCCAATTCAGATAGTTAGCATGTGGCTATGATATATGTGATTAACTCTTTTGAACTGGAATCTACTATGTTTGAAAGTATTGGAACTCTGCAGGATATTACATGGATAACTCTTTCAAATAATACTCTTACTCTCTACAGTGTAGTTTTACCAGCTTGAAGTTATTAACTTATTACTAACTTCTGTTAAAAACTAGTTTACTTTGGCTCTTTCACAACATAAAAGGTGGATAACATAATGTTTCAGTTTTGGACTAGGGTGAACACAATTTTCCAATTTGAGACAGAGTTGTATCATAGCATGTTACACAAAACATTACGAGTAACATCATTATTCATGGTTACTCAATCTTGTATTTTACCTATTTCCTGCAACATTGTTTCCATTATATAGACAATACCCAGTAATTTGAGCCCCTGGTAAGGTGGTACCTATTCTTTTGGTATTATTGATAAATCTTTAATTTCGATCCTGTTTGATGAGTAATATCAACAATAATGTAATACTGGGTTCTAATGCATGTTAGCTTTATAAGGAAATAGTTAGCCTATTGCATTAATTTAATGTACTTTGATCCTTGCTACCTATCTGTGATATATGACATAGCAAGTGAATCCCTTTTTCTTGAACGCAGATGATCCGAATAAGAGCATTTTCACATTGGATTCAATGCATATGCTCACAAAATTACGACCCTTTGTCAATAAATTTTTGAAAGAAGCAAGCAGTATGTTTGACATGTATATATACACCATGGGTGACAAAGCTTATGCAATTGAGATAGCGAAGCTTGTTGACCCTGATAACATCTATTTCTCTTCAAAAGTCATTTCAAACTCAGATTGCACTCAGCGACACCAGAAAGGTCTTGATGTGGTTCTTGGAGCTGAAAGCGTGGCAGTGATTCTTGATGACAGTGAGAATGTAAGTTTTACCGTTCATTGAATGGAATACTCATAATATACTACTTTCCTGCTATATTTAAATGATGTTTAAACACGAAAATCAGCATGATTTTCCCTATCTGAACGTCATCTGATAAGGACTCGCAGTTAACTGAAAAAATAATATAGAGAAGTATGAAGTTTTTTTTTTCATGTGTGATATAGCTGGTGGTTTAGGATGATTAGAGGGGAAGATTAGTGAACTCGCCCTCCAAAGAGGTCCTAAGTAATCTTCCTTACCTTTATTCATCAATCTCCTGGCATTATAGATGGCATCTAATACAATCTCTGCTAACTAATTTGACCAACCAATTCAGCTAACAAACTTTCAATAATCTGCCAACAAAGCTAACTTGATTGCCGAGCCTATCACAACTCACAAGATCCCAAAAAAGTTTGGAACTTAACTCTAGCCACTAGATGCTGTGGCTGACTGAACTGATTCCCTTTCTTCTCTCCGTGACTACAAGTATGAGCTCAGCTCATTACTCAAACTAGGTCTTAAATATCTTGTTGCAGTATGCTTTTATCACTGTTAAGTTTTTATTGGGCAGTTACTATTGTTTGTTTCCAACTTCTCTTCATATAACAGAAGAAACACACGTATTCATTTTTCAAGCATGATTATATTGCTTCAATGTAGAGCTGGCTCCTGCCCACTCCGGATCTTTTTTATTGACGTTGGTTAGTTCATTTGTGAACTAGACCATATCAACAAAAAACATTAGAGGGGAAGTACATGTTATTTCTGCTTCTTGGGTTAGAATAATAATTTCTGGTTTTGTTGTTAATTATGTTCATGTGTACGAGCTTGCTGATATCACCCTAAAATGAATCTTTTCTTGTCAGGTCTGGCAGAAGCATAAAGAAAATCTGATTGTAATGGAGAGATATCATTATTTTGCTTCAAGCTGCCGGCAATTTGGGGTTGGTGCTAGATCTTTGTCAGAGTCAATGCATGATGAAAGGGAGAGCGATGGTGCTTTGGCTACCATTTTAGGTGTCTTGAAGCGTATACATGCAATTTTCTTTGATTCGGTTGGTTCCTTGAGTACTTGATTTCATTAATGCTTTCCTACTGTATATCTGAATTTTGTGAGAACAAGAGCTTTTTACATCTAACTGTTTGGCCGTGTACTTCTTGCATGTAGGATGTTGAAACCGATCTTTCTTCACGGGATGTAAGAGAGGTAAACCACTATATCACTAGACATACAGTTTCCATGCTGTCTTTTCAAATAAGGCATGGTCACCATTTTGTGGAATCTGCACAACCTACTTATTGTCTCTTATAAAACTTTTCATATATATGTAAGTTAGGTGACAAAGGCAGTAACCTAAAAATGCTTGCTAGCAAATTCAGTAGTGCACTTGACTACATGTTGCTGAACAGATGTTCTGCACTCGTACTTCCTGTATGTAGGTGATTAAGACGGTGCGGAATGAAGTGCTGCAAGGCTGCAAATTAGTCTTCAGTCGGGTGTTCCCACGCCATGCTCGACCACAGGATCAGTTCATCTGGAAGATGGCCGAACAATTGGGTGCCGTCTGTTGCACCGATGTGGATTCCAAGGTCACCCATGTTGTGGCTGTGGATCCGGGAACAGACAAGGCCCACTGGGCTGCTCGCAACAAGAAATTTTTAGTCCACCCCCGATGGGTTGAAGCTGCTAATTTCCGGTGGCACCGGCAACCAGAGGAAAATTTTCCTGTCCCTCTTAAGGAAAAAGGTAAAGATAAGGAGAGGAGCAAGGATAAAGAAAATGTTGTAGGTGTTGAGAAGGTAACGGGCCAGGATAAGGATAATGCGATAGCTGGCCGGGAGAAGGCCCAGGAAAATGCTGTGCCTAGCCATCTTATTACCACTGCAGGTCCAACCGACTCGTAAGTTATGTAGGGCTTGGAAGATGTGCTTGGCTACGCAACTTTCATGAGTTTTGGAGGATGGAAGTTAAGCTTCTAGGTATCTGTTCGTCTTGTTTTAGTAAAAATTTTCTGCTCATTTGAAGGTTTGACTACAGAAATTCGGACTAGGGACACACAGTTCATATGGTAAAGCAGGACAATTATCTTGTGAAGTACTGACCCGGATGGGACTGAAGAGCCTATACATTATCGCTGATGGAACTGCGTAATTTGTAGTTGAAAATAGTGCAGAGAGAACAGATTGTGCGCCTGATAAAATTGCCTGCCGAGGACTGCTAATTAAGTGTACCACCGTATATATATTACGTGAAATGCTATGCTAGGAGTCGTAGTGTATCCCTTAGGTTATAATGATGATAGGGAGAATATAATCAGATTCTTCCTTTGTCGTCAAAGTAGGAAGAATCCCTTCCGCTTTCCCGTGATTTTTGTTTGTTTGTGACGTCAATCATGCATTATCCCGAGCCTTTTAGGCCGCACTACGCCCCATCTTAAAAAGCACATGTGCATTATCCAAAGATATCATGAATTCGTTGCGTACATTAATCTCATTAAATAAAATGCAAAGATGAGTACACCACGTAGTGCGTAGTGCAAGTTACTGTGCATGGGATGGCACATGTAAGCCCAGATTGTGTGTGTGGCAACCTTGGGAGGTTGCTTGCATGCTACCCAGGAAAAAAAAACTGTTCTTCAACAGGCGAGCAGCCAACCGGTTGAACAATCGTTGTATGTTTTATCGATTGGCAGGGTTGAGCCAGCCGGGCCTCATCACAGCGAGTCCACAGCGAAGCAAAAGACCCTAACACGATCCCGACTGATAGACGACAGTCGTACGTGGATGGTGCCCCTCCAGCAGCAAAAAATGCACTGGAACAGAAGAAACCCACATCCCAGTCCCAGATGCACGACGGCAGGTCCCAATCCGAGTCGGGTCCAGTCCAGACCGGCGGCGACCTTTCTTCGAACAGGAAAGGCCAAAAATGATTGCACATGGACTCCCGGGCCGGCGGTCCTCGTCGTGCCACATCGACACTTCTCTCGCTCCTCCATCGATCAGCAGGCCCTGCACTGCTGCTTCCCGTACATGCCGTGTCGCCACGGCCGGTCCCCACACTCCCCAGCAAGGCGGCAAGCAGGCCTTGCGGTTCACCAGCGACTTCCGAATTCCGATCGAGTTGGGGACGCCGCGTGGGTGCCCGGACACATGGCCCCGCCCGGCCGGGCCGGCAGGGACATGCGGCGGCTCCGGGCATCTTGGTGGAGGCTCCGGTCCTGACGGACAGCAGAATCACGCGATCTCATCATATACAGAACCTCTAGTGGCGCATACGACGTATTACTATCGTCGGTGTTGCGTGGTACGAGTAGTATTACAGATTTATAGTAGTATAGTAACAGCAGCAGCACTGTGGAGAAGAGAGAGTATCACGTCATGCTGTGCGCTGCGTAGTACGAACGAGATTCTATCGAGCCCTGCCGCATTAGATATATACTATGCCCCCCTACGGAGTGATTTGCGTGCACATGCCGTTCTACCGCGTGGAGGGAGAGGCGTCGGCAGCAGGCAGAAGAAGAAGGCACTATGTCACGAAGGTTCTGGAATCTGTGAATTCTTTGTTCACGCCCTATTTGGCCTCAAGGGCTAGTAATTTAATCGCTACGCAAATGAGGGGGGAACAAAAGCGCGTCTGTTGAGCGGCGCGTGCGAATCCCCATGGACGACCACGGCGCCATGATGAATACTGGACGCGTCCACAAGCGGCGCCGGCGCGCGCGAGCAGGATTGAAGTCGGGAAAGAGCTGTGAGCGTCCGCGCCGACGCTCATTACCCGACCGTCAACGCCGGCCGCAGCGCTGAGAAGCTCGCGTTTTACGTGTCTGCGTGCAACACCAGCCTTTCTTGACTTCTAGTGTGCTCTCTCCCGCGCGCGCGCTTTTCACGTCATGCCGGCCGACCGGACCGTCAGGCCACAATACGCGATACATACGAAGTACGAAAAGCAACCACTCGTGCAAAGTAATGTGCGCGTACATACTCTAACTCCCATACATGATATATATCCATCCATATGATCCATTGCCCGTCCCTCAAAACACACACCAGAATAAGAAACAACAAACAATGCCCGACGATATTACATATCCTTTCCAATTTCCAAACCACGGCGGCAACCTCCTCCACACGAACGAATCAGCAGTAACAAGTCGCAATACGCGCCCTAACGGTACCCTGCTCCAAGCTCACCGTCAAAAAGCCATGTTTCTTCGAGCCTAAGCTAGGAGCTTCTTTAATGATAGAGTTAGCTAATAGGTGATAGCTATTTCTTACAGAGAATTGAGGAAGAGTGGGATTCATGTTTAAGTCTTTTATTTTTTTTAGATGTTATCTTTTGAAGAAGAGTTAGCTGTCTTCTCTTTCTTTTTTTCTTTCAATAAATAATTCTAAGAGGTAGCTAAAAAATAACTATTAGAGACGTTTTAAGAGCTTCTCTAATGGTAGAGTTAGATAGAGATAGTTAAGAGGTAAAAGCTAGCTCTTACAGAGAATTGAGGAGGAGTAGGATACATATTTAAGTGTCTTATTTTTTTTAGAAGCTGTCTCTTAAAAAAGAGTTAGTTGTTTTTTCTTTTTTTTTCTTTAATAAATAATTCTAAAAAACAACTAAAAAACAACCATTAAAAACGCTCTAAAATTTGCTTATAGCAGCGGCGAGAGAGACAAAACCCAGTGCAAGCGCTTCAAAGTCATAGGGTGCCAATGGAAAAAGGACACGGTCTGCTTTTCTCTAAAGACGCGACGGGTTTATAAGTTTAATTAGCGAGTACTAGTAGGGTTTTGACGGGGTCCTACAATGTGGTGCTGTCCTCCACTGCATGCAGAGGGCCGTTGATTAGGTGCGGCTGACCACAGGTTAGTGGATGGAGTGGGGTACTACACTGATATAGTGGTGTTACTGTTAAGGATTACGAGGCGCCGAGTCACCAGGCAGGCAGGAGGCGGCTCCCGATACCGCTGTTCTGTCTGTCACACGTCGTGCTGGTGACAGAGAAGCTCGATCGGGTGCGAAACGCGTGCAGTTCAGAACACAAGAGCGCGGTTAGTTTTGTTTTGTATAGCAAGTGGCTTACAGAAGAAAGCTTGCCTCGCCGCCGTCTATGAAATGGCTAGCGGATCTGGGGCACGTTAGTTGTTTCTGTTTGGAGCGAACGATCTGAACGCGGTTATTCGCACCCACAGTTCTGCTTCGGATTCAGATCTTCACATCGGCGGAGGATCACCGCTCACCGGAAGGAGAAATCATTTGAGTTCTTTATTTCTTTTTCTACGTATATTTTACGGAAGAAATCTTTTGCGCTCTGACGACAACAAGACAAGAACATACTACTCATATCACAACCCATCCATACTTTTTTTTTTAATCCTGAGAGCACGCATCAGTTTCCACGAACAGCTTCTTCATGTATAAGTTTAGTAAGTAATGAAGTAATTAAACTGATCAAGCTTGCTAACCACGGATCTGACTCCTACTCAATACCCATGCAACCATGCTAGACAGAATAAAGTGCGCCTTTTTCGTCTCTTTTGAGATCGAGTAGGAAACGGAGCTCCAGCGCCTTTTGATATCAAGAACAGAAATGGCCGACGACGTAAGTAAAGCAGCCGCGCTTTACGAAGCTCGCATGCATGCAACTGCCTCTACAGCCTGCGATCACTTCCACCCATGAAAAGTCGGACAACTGATCACTGAACTCAACGTCAATACATCATGCTTGCTTGCAAGTGAATAGACCAACGGGTTACGGGATGACCCACCCATATTGCCACGGAGGAGATGGGGTCTGGAGGCGAATTGCACCGCATAAATTGCCCCTCGATCCAGATAAACACAAACCGGCAACTCCAGATGCTGCCTTCACTGCCCGCCATCGAGAGAGAGTGAATGCCGAGCGGTCGTTCTCAATAGGCTGTACCCCATTTAAACTATTGCCGCGTCAACACACATTAATCAACAGTGGCATTACTAACTGTCAGCTGGGCCTTTTACTATTCACGCTGCTACATGGAAAAACACAGCCAGCGCCGTGCCGTGCCGCCCCCTGCATGTGGCCGCTCGTCTCGGCAGCTGCGCGTCTCCGTCTGCAGGAATCTCTCCGGTCACATCAACCAACATGGCTGCTGCTGGGTTCCTCGATTTGTTTACCAGTTAAACATAACCTCACATAGAACTTTAATTAATCCCATCAACGACGCAACGGGCGCCTAACCGCGGCCGTAATGACTCTCAACGGCCACCGACCGCTCCAGCTAAACCACACACGCCACATCAGTGTCTCGTCGCCGTATCCCGTCCCGTCGCAGCACAGGGGATTGGATCGCACGTTGCCTTGTTGCAGGTTTGCACATGAGCCATGGACGCATGGACGAAGCAGTTGCCGTGTCCCTTTGTCGTCCTTCATGTCGTGTCGAGAGAGGGTGGTAGCTTTGGTAGCTGGTAGGGAAACCTTTATGTTATGGCGCGTACCGGTTGTTGAATGAGATACTACGTCGGGTCTAACTAGAGATATTCCACCTACTACTCGATCTACAGCTGTTTAAAGAGCCAGTCAATCAACGCATGTCTAATCTAGCAGCAGCAGTAACGGAGATCTTGTCAATCTTGAGCTTCACTTGACCGGGAAATGTTCGTTTCTTCATGTCTAGTAACAGCACGTGAGCTCATACGGAGGAATGAGAACAGCAACGTAAACCAGGTCCATTAGCACGGCAGTCGCCATTGTTGCAACTACTTCGAACTCCTTGTGGGTGGGGTGGCATATGCATGGTGTTGAACCACTTTCTAGGACTAAATTACCAGATGATTTACTTCGTAGAATTCCAAAACAAATATTCTACTTCTACTCCACCGCAAAGAGATTTAAAGTTTTCTTCTTCCTAGATGTCATTTCTAAATGTTTCAACGTTCTCTACCAATTTCCTCGGTAAGAATAAAGATGCTCGACAAGCGACAAATCAAACAGGCCAAGAGTAACACATGGAGCAGACAACAGAACCTTTTGGTAGCAATCATATACAAGTACGTAGAGATTAAAAGCCAAATTATATTTTTCTTATTGAAAAGCCAAACTATATTAGGATTAGCTTCATAAACAGTTGTAGTCTTGGGACAAAATCTCAACAAAAATCGACACCATCAGAGTCCAAAACCTCATCAACACTAACTAGGGAGCTTTGAAATCCCTTTTTCAGGAAATGAAATTTGCGTCAGCGCCCTCCATCGACAATCTGAAACCAAGAAAGTAAAATGCAGCATAGAAAGCACATTACGCAGCAAAATTTTCGATTTTCATGCATACCCTTCAATTTCTATTCGCTAGAGTAGCGAGTGTGTTTGCACTCAGATTGTCGGTCCCTAGTAGAAATTGAACATTCTAGTATTTGTTAAGATGATGCAGGCAGGACGCAGGAGGCAGCATTATTTAGTGGAAAATATTTTGGAGGGCACTACTGATGCAAATTTCAAAGCCTGAAAATTGAGACATACAAAGGCTCCGATTCCCATTTTTTAAACCCATCGAACTACCCTTATTTACCACCATTATCATCATAGTCTTACTCTTACCGAAAGGAGACGAATAAAAACGAAAATTAACAGATACTAGTACTGCACGCTACCGATTCTTACTTAAGCACCCCGCCTGAATAATCCTAGCACGGTGACCGACTTTCAGAAGGCGCAGATCTCGTCGCCGTCCGGCTTGCGCGGGAACCCCGGCAAGGCGCTGCCAACCATGGTGTTCTTGCAGTGCGCGATGGCGCCCTCGATGGCGCTCTGCAGCTCCTCCATCGACGACGCCGTGGACAGCGACACCGGCGCCCTGACGCCACCGACGACGCCGCCCGCCGCCGCCACGGCAGCGGCGGCGGCGGCCGGTACGTCGGGGAACCCGGCGCCCCCCGCGCCGCCGAATGTCAGTAGGCCCGAGTGGCTCGGCGAGGACCGCATCGAGGACGGGCAGCTCGCCGCGCACCGCTTCTGGCGCGGGAACCGGAGGTTCCCGGAGAAGGAGTTGGAGTGCGCGTACTTGCTCGCGCCGACGACCTCCGCCCCAGCCGCTGACGTGGCGGCGCCGGAAGCCATGGCGTGGTCGTCGTCGCCGCGCTTGTTGTTGTTCTTGCGGATCGAGAAGGTGAAGGCCGGCTTCTTGAACCCCTGCTGCTGGTTGGTGCTGCTCCCGAAGCCGCCGGAGCTGTTGTTGTGCTGCTGCTGGTTCTTGTTGGTGGGGATCTGCTGCGACAGCTTCTCGTAGAGCGGCTTCACCTTCTTTGCGTACTTTTTGATCACCTCCTTGGCCAGCGACTTGGACGGCTGCTGCTGCTTCTTCGCCGGACCGCCGCCTCCCACCCCGGCGCCGCGGTGGAACACGGACGAGAACCGGGTCGCGAACGACGACAGGTACTGCTTCCCGGACCGCTTGCTGCTGCTGTTGATGTTACCGGCGGCCGCGGCCGCGAAGGAGTGGTGGTTGAGGTGGTGCCGGTCGTCGTCGGTGGCGGAGCTGGGTCGGGAGGAGGACGCGGCGGAGTCGGGGAGGAGGAGGTCGGCGGAGAAGGAGGAGGAGGTGCTGCCGTTGGAGTCGCGGGAGGTGGAGGTGGAGTCGGAGGCGGAGGCGGAGGAGGTGGACGCCGAGGACAGCAGCAGCGTGCGCACCATGGAGATGCGCGGGGACAGCTGCAGCGGCAGGAGCTGCCCCTTGTAGAACAGCTCGTCGGCGGGGCACAGCTGCGCCGCCGACCGCTGCTTCGACGCCGGCGACAGCTGCACCGTGAACTCGAACTCGGACGACGACGCCGACGACGACGACGCCGGCGACCGCGGGAACGACGCCGGCTTCGCGTCGCCGGGCCGGGCGTCCTTGCTGCCTCTTGACCGGCCCATGGCTGCTACGCTACTGGTGGCTCATGGCGACGACGCGTGGGTGGGGGAGGAGGAGGGGTGGGCGCAGCAGCGGACCTGCATTGCGAGAGAGGGGACGGAGGAGAGGAGAAAGGTAAAAACTTTTCGAGGGTGACGCCTGACGACTTTATGAGGGAGGCGAGGAGCCACCAGGTCACGCTCTCGCAGCAGCAGCTGCGTCGAGGAGGAGATGCCGCCGGGGACGCCGCTTCCGTGGCGTCGCGGTCGCATGTGGGCACCGCCTCCCGCGGCCGTCGGATCATCGCTTCAGGATCACGATCGGATTCCTTTGTGTTCTCGGTCAATGAACAGGCAGTTAAACTGATCGCTGACTGGATCTCGCTGTACATGTGGATTGAAATCTTTGTGTTGATTTTTGTTTTGGATTCTTTCTCACTGATGAAATCGATTGATCAAGACTCTTAGTTCGTGGTACACATTGTTCCAAAATGAAGGGGCACACGGTGTTCACGTCTCCGGGACAGATTTCGTGTACAATGTTCTTCGATCATATACGGGCGCATCTTTTTTTGCCTCTCTATGAACTTGTACAACTGTACTCATTTTCTCGTGAACGATAATGCAATTTCGGCTTTCTTTATAAATACTTCTTCGTTTTCCGTCTCCTGTGCCGGCAACGGCAACAGCCAACATGTGGAGGGGGTCACCGTCCATGTTGCATGTCCCCCTTGACTCGCGTGCTGTAGCCACGAACTCACTCGCCTTGGATCCTCCATACAGGAGCAGGGACGTATGTGCCTGTTCCGTGGACCGTGGTCATTGTTGCTGTTATTTTTTTGTTTTTGCCTGAGGCTTCTGCTTCCGATGGCGCAGCCTTTTTCGTCCGTTCATAGGTTCTCAATTCTACCACACATTTTGGACGAAATCATTGTTCGAAACAATTAAATTTTGGATGAAATGATCCGGTTGGTGCAAGTGCAAGTGCAACATCGTCACTGCTGTAAAGTTCCAAGTACAGGAACCGCAGGACGCACCAGGAACAATCCTATCAGAAAATTAGACAAGAAATCTTGACACAAGACATGATTGAGCTTGTGACGACCAGGACCAAGTGACGTGATGTGGCGGGCCTCAGTTCGTCGGGAGGCCGACCTGTGCAAGTGACATGTTGCTATCCGGTGTTGTACCGTCCTGTCTTTTGCGCGGGGATTGGGAACGGACTCGTACCATCCGTGACACGAAAGCGGCATGCATCCGTATAAACACATCAAAGCTACTGCTACGGTGAAATACTTGAGCAGAAGCATGTGCATACTTTTCGTGGATGAATGGAGATGTTCATGTAGTAGCTGCCACTACTAAAAAATCATTTTCAGCAACAAAATATTTATTGACATTAGTGTCGATCATCAACAAATCTGCTATTAAAATAAACCTAGGATACAGGGTGCTCATCACTAAGTGTTGTAACTTAATAAAGCACACGTCTTCATCGCTACTAAGTGTGACGGGTTCATAAATATTACTGGTATAACTAAGTTCCGTCATTACCTATATAAAGAAATGATACGGAAGGAGCGTAACTCTATACGTTTTCCTTCCGTTTCTTTTTTCTGTTGTTAGATCTATTCCTTTTTTTCTGCCCCTTCCTTTTCATCGTCAGATCTGTTCCCATGTCCTCGGTCGGCTGCGTCACATCCAGACGCAGTGCCACCGTCGCTTTCGTCAAGCCATGGCCCGACGCAAGCCGTCACCAACGAGGCCCGTGTGAAGAAGTGGAAGGTCGGGCCTTCGCCCTCTGGCGGTGCCGGCCATCCATGTGCCGACGGCCACCACAATGACGACAGTCACGGAGGCGTCGACATCATCGTTGCCACCTCTGCCTCCTCTCGCCGCCCCCTCCGCGGTGGATATAAGGGAGGCGATGATCGTGGTCGCCAAGACCACCACTGACATCATGCCGACAATGGTCAAAACGTCAATGGTGGTCGGTGACGCCGTCCACATGACAACGTAGGCGCTCGTCGACCTCCTGGACGGCTCCGAGCAGGTGGGGGCTACCCTCCGTCTCACCATGCACGTCGACACCGAGGTGTACATGGCGACAACAAGGATAATGGTCATGGCAGGAACGGTGGCTATAACATATGCCACCAAAGCCTAGGGTTAGGGTTTGTAAGCAAGGTCTAGCAATATTTGGCGCAGGCCCCTTTTTTAGATCGGTTGATGATCGTCCGTCACTACCACACGTTTTTATTATTGCTAATCACAGCCTTAATAATGAGCATCTAGCCCGTTATTAATTTATATATAAATTAATTATGATAGACTCTATGCGTCACTGAAAATCACTTTTGTAGTAATGTTATTCTCTGTCTTGTGTTTTGTTGATGAACGAAAGATGAGTACGGCTCTAAGAATTTTCAAATATACCTACAGGGCTCTTTACTCATCACGATTTTGCTTGATAATACTGATTATTTGGCAAGGAAAAGAACCTTTGAAGGTTGTTGTGTAGTGAGACTAACAACATCTATTTCATCTTGAGATGTGGACTCTAGCTATTACTTCCTTCGGATGTAAGTTAGTAATACAATATTTTAAGCTGAAAATTTTCTTAAAATTAAGTTGAAATTTTACTCAATATTAAGCTGAAAAAGACTGAGCAAAATCAGAGTTGTACTAACAGCTACTATACTATAGCTTCCAAATCCTCCTTTCAAAAGATGTATTCTTACGCATCATATATTAGCTGATGGAATATATCCGGTTAATGCCTAGAAAAATTATTCGTCACGGAATCATGCACCAGATATTAAGCGATGTTATCGTATCCTAATTGTACTTGCATGAATATATTAGACGAGGTCGTACGATAAGTTCAAACATATCTAATTTAATTTGCTAGCTTAAACTGATTATTTTATTTTAGCGCCTTTGTTGTGGTGTTGGAAGGTTGCAATCGATCGAGCTCATATGATCCACTACTGCAAAATTCATAATATGACAATTATCAAAGCGCTGCCGTCACTTCATTTTTGAGGACCGCCTGGTGGTACCAACAAAGCTGGAATAAACAAGTAATGATCTCGTGTTTCATAATGATTGGTACTTGACTCTCATGATCCATCAGTAGCTTATTAATAAAGTTGCATAGTAGATTCATCCCAATGATGCGAGAACTGTTTAGAAAAATGGTGCACAAATTTTTTTTTGGTGGGAGTTATTATTTAACATCCTTCCTCGAACTATTATTTTTCCATACAAAATCAATCAATCCTAAGCTTAATTGAGAAATATTTTAGGGTGATAATCGCACAACTTGATATTTGCCTCATGAAACTGGATTTCATAAAATGCAATTATATAGTTGAATTTATTTCAGTTAAGATACTGTATTGATGATGTGTAAATGTTACACATGTTATTAAAATGAAATTAAAAGATACTATACTTACAGTACTATTACAATAATTTTCTACTCTAATTATTATTATTATTATTATGAAAATAAAAGGTAGTAATCAAACACATTTCCTTGCCAAATGATGTGTAGTAACGATGTAATGGACTTAAATAGGCCTTGACTGGGCCTAAAGACTATCTCGCTACCATATTAATCAAACACATTTCGACGTTACCCGTTGACGTGCGGCCGACAAGACAGTGTTCAGTGCTTTTGCATTGCTTTTGGTGATTAAGATCTTTGCTAATACTGACTCCAACGAGTAGAGTCAATTTTGAGATGCAAATTCCGATGACTCCAATAAGAAGAGTCATTTTTAATAGGTAAATCGAGCATCTGTTCCATGCCTATCTATCGTTGTAACTCAAATTATTCTAACTGGTCTATTTAAGTCGTTGTAACTAGACCTTTAACTGGTTATTGTAACTGTCCATTGAAGTTGTTGTAATCGTGCCGCCGCTCACCCCGCACGTCCTCAAATTGTTATAACCACACCGTCGCTCGCCAAATATATTCGATAAGAGAGGGATTGTATTTTTATATTGCCTCTCTTCTCAAAGGCAAAATGACTATCGGGATGTTTATGACCATTTTCTCATCTACAGGATATCGACATGCATTTTGGCTTTGCATCCCTGTTGCCTACTCTTGTTGGACTCCGTCTAACCATTGTCCGCCTTTGAGGCTACAGCCTTCAAGTTTCTTATACACCGCAGTGCAGATTATTAGCAGGTTGAATTGAAGCCAAGGTCATTTTTGTATAAACCATGAGGGCCCATACCTCATTGCTGGAAAATTGACAACAACAGTATTACGGCGACTAACAAAGGGGCTCATCGCCTCCGGTTACCCGGAGGGAAACCACCCCCCCCCCTCCCTCTTCTTCCTCACCGCCGCCGGCCGTCGCCCCTGCCCCATCGGCCCACCACCCCACGCGGCTCCGACGTCGTTGCCGCCCGCCAGCCAACCCCGATCGCCGCCTATCACCACCACCGCCGCGCCGCGCCGCCCGCACCCGCCGCCGCCGTCCGCCATGTCGTCGTTGTTGTCGCGTCGCCGCCACATTAACTGGTCAGCGACGCGACACCCCCGTCGCTGACCCCGGCCCACCGCCTTCCTGCCGCTCGCGGCTCCGGTGATGCCATCGCGGCCTCGCTGAGCCACGGCCCACTACCGGGTCACGGCCGCCGCCCCCGGCCGGCTGGCCCCCCCCTCTATGTCCAGGGAGCACAGAGACCTCCCGGCAACCCGGCCCCTCTAAAAGGATTCTCGGGCCGCCGACGTCAGAGGTGGTTGTCGACGAGAAAGAGGGAGGCGGAAGAAGAGGAAGAAGAGGTTATCCGACGTGAGCTTAGGGTCCAATTGCCCGGACCCGATGAATCCCCTGCTAACAAGGGAATATGTCTGATCCCTGCATCCCTGTAGTGGCTCAACCTAATACTACCGCGTGTGGTCACCCGTAACTCTGGAAACCCAAACGCGTTCGCGAGAACTCTAGATACCGCGCTGTAATTCTCATCAACCAACAGCACACATATGCTTGCAGAGATCATCAGATCAAGCGAGTATTATATGCCGGTAAACTAGCATCCAGGAAGGCACCGCACAAGTCGGCCGCGCCGGCGTGGCCGTTTCTCATCCTAGGATGCCTCCGCCGGCCGACGTGGCCGCTGTCTGTGGGCCTGGGGGAACACATGGGAGAAAACGCCAAAACCTGCACAGTGCACGTTGGCACATGTTACTTCCTTGACAGTGGCATCATGGATCGATCCATCCATCGATGGTCGTCCACCACTGTACTAGTAGATCTGTCTCGTCGTTCCTTTGACTCCACATGTCGGTGCGGCGCGCCGCGCGTGCCTACACGTGGTGGCATTAGTAAGCAACGCACCTCGTGTAAGCCCTGCCTGACTTTGCCTTGCTCCTCGGCAGCAGCAGGGAAGGGAACAGGCGAGGCTTGTGCGTCCGACAGAGACAACGTCAGAGGTCGATCGGCCGAAAGCTTGCCACCCGTTCAATACCAGAGGCCGCACCGGCTTTGCGTCCACAGTGCATTGCACAGAAGGATTTCGTGATGGGCACCAGCCAACACCAGGATATTCTAAAGATCGTGATGTTGCATGGTGGAGCTGGTGGACATCATCAGCTGAAGATAAGGAAAAACATGCGCTATACTAATCCTGCAACTAGCGGCAGCGGCAGAAACCTGCAGGCAGCTTCCCCGGCGAGTTCTCCCAGCTAGATTCACTATACAAAAGACAGGTTCACTTATCAATCGCGTTTCTTATGGGAGTATACGTATATGTTGGAACTTGGATGGACGACATTGGTAGGATCAGCTGCTGTTAGCTAAACACCAAAAATGGAGTAATCCAATGGAGGGCACGATAACACGTCCATGCCTTGATGCATGCACCGCTGGAGCAGGGCCCTGCCTTGTTCCTGGGCAGCGAGCGAGGCCGCCAGGGGAGGACACGAGCTACGCAACCGTGGCCGCGGCCGCCAGTGGCGCATGCAGGATTTTCAAATTATATGTACAAAGCCATCAAACAAGGTCCATAAAAGTAAAATCAGTTCATTAATTTGGATATATTAACCATTGGATATGCATAGACATGAAGCGGAAAGGAATTTAAAAACAAATCTTGTTTGTTCAAAACTTTGGAAAAATATCTGAAATTAGTGCAAACCTGAACAAAAACAGGATTCTTCGATGTGACACATTTTTGTTTTTGAAATATGAGCAGGAGCACTGCTCTTTCATTTAAGAAGGAGAAGCAAAATACATAAAAATGTTTAATTATTGATAGCTCTCCTTAAGCTCTGATTTTAACATTGGCGCTGCATGTAGGATATAATAAAAATGTTTAATTAATTTCTCAAAATCTAATTGCCGATCTTTCTTTTTCAAAATTATTGGATCTACACGCCACTTACACCCATGTTCATATACTGCATCCATCATTGGCGATCAGAGGAGAGGAGCAGCCTTAGTGCGGCAAGGATCCTTTCTCTCCACGACCCGGTGAATCGTGAGTTCCTGACTCATTCTTTATTTGAATCTATTGAGATTTTAAGAATCCAGATTTTAGAATACGTGAGACCTCAAAACATGATAATTTTTTTCTGGATTATAAAATTAAGATCCTCAGAATTTAAAAATGTTATTATCTAGTTATACCTAATTAGAGCCAAATTTTATATGTCTGAAGACTCAAAGTTTTTCGATTTTAAGAATCTAATCGATATTTAAATATCACCGTCTAGATTTTATTTAGAATCTATATTTTAAAATCTTAAGATAAAAATCAGATTTTAAGAATCTAAACCGGATGTAAACGCTGAAAGATTAGTCAAAGGAAGCATGCATGTAATGTTGAACGTAGTAACTGACTTACTCGTGGACTACAGCTGCAGTCCTTACGCATAGGAGCTGAAGGATCAAAAGTGGATAAATGGTCGTAGTCATATACAGACCCCTTTTCTCTCCAACAATCCCTGTTTTGGTTGATCAAGAACTTGATCAAGAACTTGATCAACCGACTGATTTCGACGTCGACCTCCACTCATTCACCCTGCGATGGAGATGCAAGAAATCATCGGATGCATGTAAACTGCACGCGAACTTTTGATAGCAAGCAGTCGAGGATTTGATTTCCTTCTGTTCCTCTACGTGAACAAAAGTACGGCTACGCTACCGGACGAGGATACCTGAACTTCCATGTTTGGACTGGCAAAATGTATCATTTCGTTCCAAAATGGCATGATAAATACCGGGCTAAAATCTAGCTTTCGTTGCCTCAGCATCCCGACTCGGTGAAGAATGATCCAGTAATGGCCCAATTGAAGAATCCGTACCTCGCAGCACGCAGACATATAAAACAAGAAAAAGAGACCAATAGTAATCCGTGCAACAAATTATTCGTCAAAAGTAACTGTTGCTGTTTGGGAGACAAAATGCAAGCCGAAAATTCTCAAACTATCAAGAGGCATTTTATCCCAATAGCCAACTTTATCATGTTTTCTGTAACGAACACACCTCTGAAAGAATATGTATGAGTTTCATTGTCAATTTTGAAGGGTACAACAAACTGCTCAAGTGTGGATCTTTACTACAGGAAACCCCAAAAATCTTGCAAAACAGCAGCTGATCAAGTTGTAGCTCCTCTTCATGGTAAACTCGTGGCTGTCCTTTGCTTCAGTGGACAGTTGGACCGAGCTGGTCCTCCGTAACCATGTCACTAATGATACAACAATATACAGAAGCAGAAAATGAACTACAGAATAAACAGAATAAATGAAATTACAACAATGGAGAGCCCCCCATAAAACACCAAACTATGCTTGTCTACACTTGTCCTCACCACCACAAATTGCATGTGAAACTACAACCTATATGTTTATACCAACTCCATCAAAAGAGGGTCTCCAATGGACATCAACCGAATCACCTTTATAAAGTCAATCTCATTCATGACCTTCACTGGGAAAACAGCAGGTGCTTGAGTTGTATAAATACTCGAGAATGTTTCATTAGCTGCCAAGTTGGTCTTGAATACTGTTCCAGCCAGTGCATCAGAGTCAAAATTTTGTGGCGAGTCCATCGCCAAGAAAAACATTGGCACCGCGACCTTGTGATGCAAATCCAAATCACCAACAAGACCCACGAGATCACCAAAGTCCTCAACAAACCTCCTGGGCACATAGAACAATTCACTGCCACAGAATGCAATCTTATCTTTGCTCATGCTTTCCTTATAGTTTGTCTGGAAATGAACTGGGGAACTGCCAACGACCTGCTTGACCATCGCACCTTGCTTCACAAACCATTGCTCTTTATTGCTCTCCAATGGAACAGTAACCCAAGAGTGTGCAATCTGAAACATGAAAAGGTGGAATATGAAACCTACTGCATCATCTGCACTGATTTATCAAAGAGTCAATGCAGAGCATACAAACCTTATTTGTAATCCATAGTTTCTCCTTGTCAGCTTGCAGCAGGTTCCAATAGTTAAGGATCATGTGGTCTTGGAGGAAGAGAAATCCATCAGCACCACTGTATCTTGCAAACACCTTGGGGAGATACCTGATGAATAAATGTAAAAGATACGTCATGATTAGCAAATATTGTCTGAGATAATGTTGTACACTTGCCCAGAAAACAATTCAGTATTAATTGCCAAAATTCTTTTATTGTTCTATTTAGGTTCACAAAGAAACAATGTAGAACTGCTACTTAGCTAATCATGACAAATGTCTCCCAAAACAAAAGGTTAATCATGACAAATATGAACATGAACTACAGAAATTGATAGCATTATGCTCTATTCAGTTCGGCATTCTTACTTACAAATAGTAGATAAACTCAACTATCTGTAGCGCCAAATTGATAAAAGGAAAGAGACTAGACTTCTGAATCACCCCCAAAAATATAAATATGTTAACAGAAAGGAAAGAGACAAAACTGTCAATACCCTAAAAATACAAATGTCAACACTTTCCCAAACCTGCTCATGGCTTCATATATATACCTAGTGTGACAGTATTTATCAACTAAAAGCCAAAGGCCCAGGGTAGGATGATTTTACAAATAGTTCCCATTTCATGCAGATTGCAGACCAACCAATTGAGTGATCTATCTTTATATATTATCAAACAGATCGCATAGCAGAAGAAGATGCAGCAACTGATGGTTAAATTCCTATAACTTGGTGAAGTTTTGTCTTTTCTCTTTTGTTCTACAAACCCTCAAACTTACTTAACCTTCACTTTATGACTATAGTAATTCCTCTCATATGTCAAGTCATAGGTATAAGTTTATGCGAGTGGAGATTTTTTTGTGCTTGGATCCAATGACATGATACTGCTACATTTAGCGATCTAAGCAAATCACAGGTCAAATCAACCAAGCAGATTCAACAATCTAACGAAATCATATGTCAAATCAACCAAGCAAGTTTATTTGGAGAAGGCCTGAACAAAAACATAAAGGCATGAAGATCAACTAGTAAAATGTCTACATTTACTTAGCAGCAGGACCACCGCTGACATCATTTATTGATTCCATATTAGGTTACTTATAAAATCTCAGCAAAAATCTTTCAAATGTGGACATGTGTGTTTATGAAATCTTCATGAAATGCAGCCTTTTATGTTAATGTCTCAAAAAAAATCATTTGTTAATGTCTCAAAAAAAATCATTTGTTAATGTCCACAAAAGGTGATACCTTAAATAATTGGTTAAGAAATTATACAATACTATGAGCCTAGTTGAACATAAGGTAGAGCATGAAAAAAATAGTTAACCTTAAGTATTTAACAAGTATGCAATTCAATTCTATTTTTTATCAAGTGGAAATCAGCATTTATAGGTACAGTTCTAAACAAGAAAGAGTTATTAGGGATAGCAACACTCACTTGTAAGCGTGTGACAGCGCACAACGTTCAACAGCAAGCTCTGCATTGCTATGCTCAGCAAGAATGATAACTGTCTTGAAAATTCTTCCATAAAGCAGCCTCCACTCAAGTGCCGTGCGATCCACAGGCCCACTAACATGCATGATCATCACGACATTCCCAAAGTTCTTTCTCCACTTAATAAGATTTCCAATCTCAAAGTTCACTGTGCCAATCTCATCAACCCCAAGGTGCACAGATGGCAGCTTCTTGGGCACAAACTCCTTCATGTCACCCTCTCCAATGGTTGCCCGCTGTCTGTCAATCTCTAATGACATGAGCCGAGGCTGACGATATCCAACAGCAAGCAGGTCCTGCAGCCAGGCAGCTGTTAATCTGACATCTTGCTCAGTCCAGAACCCTTCCTCGGCCATGGCATAGCTCAGATCAAGAATCTTCTCAAATAATGTCCTCTTGTTCGACCTCCACTCATTCAAGAACTTAATCAACCGACCAACATTCACATGTAGATCCTTCTCCTCTGCAAATGGGTATGCTTGGACATGATCTTTTCTGTAGATTGTTGGTGGATAGAAAGCCACGTACCCACCGATCTCCCACAAGATCCGCTGTGCCCAGTACCCACGGATCACGTCTGCTGCCATCGAGCTCACTGATACCGGCATCATGAGCCCCCAGAAAGCTGGTGACTGGAATAATGTATTGAACGAGTTCACTGGCGCCATCATACCCTGTGGCAGCGCCACCTTTGGGGCTTCAGCATCGAACCTCAGATCAAATGCTGAAGTAGGTGGCTTTCTAGTGAAGTAGAACACAGCATCTACATCGGGCAATCCGTCCGACAACCCCTGCTGAATGAACTGCCTGCCACTGAAAACCTCAGTGTAGAACGCCTCATGAGCCACCTCCCCGACCTTATCCAACGGCAGCCCCCTTGGCCATACTGATCTCTGGCCAAAGTGCACGTAGGGGTTCACCACGGTGCGGTTAGGATCCGCGTGGCTGTACTGGAGCAGCACAGGGTGGTTGGTGACGCCAGATCCCAGGTCCACATCGAAATGCTTGCCCAGATCGTTGCCCGGCACCTCCGCGCGGTCATCAGCGTCGAAGATCACCTTGGCCCCGTGCTGGATGGCGAAGAGGTAGCCCGCCGTCTTGCGGACATGGGAGCCGTAGGGCAGGAAGTCGATGGATCGGTACCCGAGCTGCGCCTGCAGCTCGAGGGAGAGGAAGATGGCGCCCTTGAGCTCCCACCCGGAGGGCGTGTGCGAGTCCCCGACGGCGAGGAGCTGCCACCCCTTGACGCGCGCGAGCGCGGCCAGCGCCGTGGTGGGCGGGGTCGAGACGGCGACGACGATCCACCGCTCGGCGCGGAACGACGCGAAGGGGGCGCCCGCGGCGACTGCGAGCGGCGGGACCTTGGACCACGCGACGTCAGGGTAGGGCAGCTTGGCCGGCCCGCCCGAATGTGATGAGGAGCGGTCGAGGCAGAGGAGGGCGGCGGCGTCAGGGGCCGCGCCGCGGAGGAGGAAGACGGCGGCGGCGGAGGCGACCGCGAAGAGGAGGAGGAGCAGCTTGGAGGAGTGTTCCGAGGCCCAGGAGGCGAAGTCGAGGTTCTTCGCGAAGGGCCGCGGGTGCCGGCGGTCCGCCCCCGGCGCGCCGCGCGGGGACGTGGGCGGCTTGCCGCCGCCGCCCCCCGCGACGGCGGCGTGCGGGGACGGGCGGTCCTGGACCAGCATGTCCTCCTCCAACCTCCTACCCCCCTTGTTGGCCTCGCTCGGCGGAGTGGGAGATCTGGGTGCAAGGTGTGATTTCGGTTGGGGAATTTGGTGGGAAGGGCGCGAGATTTGGGGTGGTTGAGCACTTGAGCAGCAGGCGGGTACGGTGGGCGCCGACAGACAGCGCGGAGGCGGAGGACGGGAGATCGGTGTCGCGGTGGGGTGGGGCGTCGCGATCGGCGCGGGGGATTTGAGACGCGCCGGCGCGGCGGGTGTCGGTCGGGGAAGGGGAGTGGAGTGTGCGTTACTCCAAGTCCAAGCGGGAGAGTGCAGTGGGTGGGACGGAGCTCGGTTGGTGGGAGGGAGCTCGCGCGCGGCGTGGCGTGGGGGAGTCCACCGCGGCTTGGAACAATGGACGGGAGTTGCTCGTTGCGGATGGTGTTGCTGGCTTCAGGATTTTCTCTGCTTTTCCGAATTTCCGAACCGGAATAGGCTGGCGTATATGGGACAGTCCATTATAGAAAGGTTACACCGTCGGCTGCATTCGTTGCACATGGATCTATGGAACAATATTATACAGATCAGCATAGATCTAGATGTTGCTTCGATTAATTTTTGTGGCATTGCCTATTGTAGACTAAGATGAGTTACTAGTCAAAGACCGGTTTGTATGAGATTAAGATTGACATATTGTATTTAACATCTTGAACTGTCTTGTATGTAAATATTTCAAAATTTGATTTTGTTTTGATATAACTATTATGCTCAAAACAACGACTAGAATGCTTAACATTCCTTTCACGACATAGTGTGCTGTGTAAGGTTATTTTCGTGGTATTGTTATGTGTAACTTGATCATGTGCATATTTATGAAGAGTTTTTGTTTTAACTCTTGTTAATCTACACATCACACTACAGTTACCCATAAAATGAAGAACATGACAAGGTTAATCTACAAGAGTTAAAACAAAAACATCCTAATAGGATAAAATAGAGATGATAATCAATGTAGCCTAGACACTCTAGTGGAGCGTAACTGTAAAAAGACAACGACTCAAGTTGATCTTAACTAAATAATATCACAAAGATGATTTGTGATACCGCTAAGCACAACAATATCATCTTAAAATCTATTATGCATTATAATTATTCATGATAACAGACTTTACATCCACATTCACTAAGTAGCACTAATAGTACACTTAATAATAGCAAAATCCAAAAACTTTTTTACTTAATTGCTTAAGTTTTGTGACAAATTAATTGCCGATATATGAATGTGAATTCAGCACACTAGCTCTTCGTACCACTGTGCTTGTAGCTTTTGAACATGACCAACCACATCAATCAAATTAAAACGAAGGAATCGACAGGGGCACGCAACTCTCATAAATGTTGGTGATATCCCTAGGGAACATTAACAAGTATGCACGTCATTTTGCAAATTAGTATGCGACAAGAAATGGATGATTCAGTACAAGCAGGAAGATATGACCTAAGAGCTACCTCGCTACTAATACAAATTTTGTAGGTTCAAAGAATTGTAATGACGTACAAGCATGAACAACTTTGTGATATGGTGACACCCTCCATTGTTGCAAATTTTCTTTATATTTTATATTGTGTAGTTTGACCTGTTTTTATTTTATTGACTTCTATAAAAGAATACTTTATTTAATATTACTAAAATTGCCTCAGCTCCCTTAGACATAAAAATCTTTTTTTCACTAGGTCATGTGCTCTACTCATCTTTTAATCCATTCATTGTACATTCATTTGTGACAAGTTAATCTGCATGCGAGAACGAAAAAGCTAAACATCCTAAGAGCCTAATGTAAAAGACAATGGCTCAAGTTGATCTTAACTAAATATCATAACTTGTTCATTATGCATTAGGATTATTCTTGATATTAACCTATAATACCGACATTCGCTTGAACATGACCAATCACATCAATATCAAATTAAAACCAAAGAACCGATTCGAGCACGCAACTACAATTACCATAAATATTGGTGTTATCCGTGGAGAACACTAACAAGTATGCACATCATTTTGCAAATTACTATGTGACAAGGGATGTGGATGATTCGGTACAAGCGGCCACCACAAATATATGACCCAGGAGCTACCTGGCTGCTAATACAAAATTTTGTACGTTTAAAGAATTATAAAGACGTACAAGAATAAACAACTTCATGATATGGTGGTGCCCTAAATTATTTCCAAGAATACTAAACCATGCTACACGTTTGGTGAGTATAGCAGCAAAAATGGATGACGTATAGACCGTGACATCGATCAAACCAGGTAGCATATCAGGCTAACAAATCCCTTCGCTGCATTCTTTTCTCTACTTCGTAAGTATCGTACAATTTCACTCTAAACAATTACAGCTCCGTATACTGGAGAGGTATCAAGGGTGCAAATCATGAAACCATACTTTGGCATGAGAATGAAATACTCAAAGGTATTTGTTTCTTATTCATCAAAACTAAGTACGGTTTTGCTGGGGTTATTCGTTTTCATGGGTTAAAGCACTAAAACTAAACTTTAGTTTAAATTTTAGCTCTAGTAAAACGAACGCGAAGGGGAGGGGGGGGAGGAGACTAAAACTAGAGCTAAACTTTAGCTTTAGAGATGAAAAGAAGCTAAAAAAAGAGGTTAAAGTTTAGCTCAAATTTTAGAAGCTAAACTTTAACTCTTTATACAAACGAACACCCCTTTAATGTTCATTATGACTAGAAAATCTTGCTTGCTAATTTTCAGCTAAAATTTATGTTTTTTTAATCAACTTTCTATCAATGATTTATAATTATTATGCAGATAATTTTAAAAAAATTAAAATATAAAGTAACTTACCATTTTGATCAACTCAAGCCTAGAAAATATGAAATATTTAATTCCTTATGCCGTCTTCTCCGTTTTCTTTAATTTTCTGATACTGCCTTGTACATTTCTAAAAGCAGACCTATTTTGCGTGTCACTCGAGTTTTGATCCGGATCGTTTTCAGATCACAACTGGTCCCCAGCACTGTGCTGTACACTCGTCCCCGTTATCCTATCATTTCGAACAATCCAATGCCGAGCTGGGCGCGGCACACGGTGACACGAGCACGATCACGCGCGCCGCCGTCGCTTCCTCGGCGCCGATCCCGTAACGGCGTCACCGCCCCACCCGCGCCCGTGACGCTCAAGGCACCACCCCGTTCGCCCATTGTTCCCGCAACCTTCCACCGAACCCAGAAAATCCCAGCGCCGGCGAGCCGGCGGCACGCAACCGGCGCGGCGCCCTTCTCGCTTCACAGCTAGCTAACTCCCTCAATCCCACTCCGCGAGGCCACACCGAGAACACACCGGAATTTGGAGGCGGAGATGACCGCAACGGCCGTGGGGAAGCGGGTGCTCGACACGGGCTGGCTCGCCGCGCGCTCCACCGAGGTCGCGCTCACCGGCGTCCAACTCACCACCAGCAGCCCGCCGGCCGCCGACCCGGACCCCGCCGCGCCATGGATGCACGCCGCCGTCCCCGGCACGTACGTGCTTCTCAGTCCCCACTCCTCACTATCTTCTCCTGCTGCTTAGCGACTCTGATTTGTGGGAGAACCTTGAGTAACTTATCTCGAGCGCCTCCGGTGAACTGACATACTGTTGGATGCAGCGTTCTGGGGACGCTGCTGAAGAACAAGCTGATCCCTGACCCCTTCTACGGGCTGAACAACCAGGCCATCATCGACATCGCCGATGCCGGGAGGGCGTACTACACCTTCTGGTTCTTCATCACGTTCCAGTGTGCCCCGGTACGCAGACGAAATGAACTAGTCCTTCCGAGCATAGCTGATAATTGTGATGTACTGTAACGACAAATGTAGCATGAATCCTACTCACATATCGTCTCTTCCCAGTTAAGAAAAGAGTGTTTTACTGCAGACGGCTTTCAATTCATCACAATTGTATTTGTACTCCAAGTGTTTAGCAGGGCAAGCTGACTGCTCCCTCAGGAAACAGCTTGAGCTGTCTGCTGCTAAATTGTGCACATTAATTGTGTCTCTTGCTGTATTGCCTTGTAGTTCTTTTTTTTTTTTTTGGCAGAACAACATTCCTTAGAGTAGAGAAGGCTATTGCTTCAAGCGTGCAGCAAGTGTAGAGTACGGCAGTAATGTGACGTGACTGTATTAGATAGTACTCCGTATGTTTTTAGCTTACTTAAACACAAACCAAACTGGTACAGCCTAAACAGTGCGTGTTCAGTTGATAAATTTTTCATTCAGTCAGTCTTGATAGTACTTAAGCTTTTCTTGGAAGTGATATTGCAGCAGTGCTAGCATAGCCATTTGCCTCTCCTTGTTCAAATTATCAGTTTAAATGAATGCCAAACACCAGGACTCTTAATTGATGTGCACTTGATTTCTTGCCTTTAATGAGTTTTGACTATTTTTGACACCTCATTTCATTTACTTGTTATGGTGAAATCTTGGCGCAAAACCACTTGACATACAAATATCTTTTTTGCTACCTTTGTGTTTAGTCAGGAAATCAGCACGTCACTTTGAACTTCCGTGGAATAAACTACTCGGCAGAAATGTATCTAAATGGGCACAAGGAGGTACTTCCAAAAGGAATGTTCAGAAGGCACACCATCAATATCACTGATGTTCTCCATCCTGATGGTAACAATCTGCTTGCTGTCCTTGTTCATCCTCCTGATCACCCTGGTAGAATTCCTCCTGAAGGAGGTCAGGGTGGTGACCATGAGGTTAGTCTCATGTAATTATTGTTTATTTTATAGGTATATCCTTTCACACATGAGGTGCAATATTGTGGATAAAAGAAACACATTATAATTATAACATTCAGTATCAGGATTGCCTTTTGCTCTTTGAGGAACCAAACTTGGACAACATTCTTATGGTCTATTTGCCCATATCTGTTTTCCATCATGTTCTTGTAGTTCAGGAACGCTGTAATAATACAAATAACTAACTTCACCTAGTTTTAATTGTAATATTTGAATTGTAAGTGCTGAAAGTTTAGGTGGAAAATAGAATGGTGTGCACTTACTCAATTTCATCAGAGTTAATAGTTATAATCTGCTGTTCATATTGTGATGGATCTGGGACATGTTTTGTGGTTTGCTTAATGAACACTCAATTGGCCGGTCAAGCTCTACTCATGTCTAGAAATGAAATGTTCTATTACGGTCCTCTTGCACAAGTTACTGTTATTATGTTACACTTTGTTGCTTGCATACATTTATTCTAATTGCAGAATTACTTTGTCACATCTTGATAGAAAGAATGTTACTGATAAAGTGTCTGCTAATTCATGATTGCATCTTTCATTGTTATCATTTCAGATAGGGAAAGATGTTGCTACACAATATGTTGAAGGATGGGACTGGATGTGCCCAATAAGGTAGTTGGCAGTTTTTGCGTGATAATGCTGAGCGCACGATAAATTCATCTGTGGTTACCTTAGAAGTATAATCACATGTTTTAAGCCTCTAAAATTCTTCCACTTGGTGATCAGAACTCATATAATGAAGACTACTGCTGATGCATTGTTTGATGTTATGTTCTGTTACCTTTAACAAAATGGTTCAAAATAACTACCAATTTAGTTTCTCCTGCATTTGTGCTAAGCCAACCACAATAATTTGTTTGCAGCAGCAAGTTTATGCTTTCCTGTTTCTATCCATTATGCTTATAGAAATTTGTTTCATTAGAATTTTTCATCATTATTTTCTCTTTTTCCTTTTTTGGGCATCCTAGGGATCGGAACACGGGTATCTGGGATGAGGTATCAATTTCAACGACAGGGGTGAGTCCTTGAATCCATGTTCTGTATTATTAGTATACGCTGCAACTTGGGGTACTGCAGGATAAATGTTAAGGGGATAAAGAAGAAAGTAGGGTAGTCCTGTGTTGTTGGCATTTGATATTTTTAAAGTACTCAATTTTTACTAATATATTTCAGAGTAATTCAGGGACTTATGTCTGTTTTACTTTTTCACTGCAGCCTGTGAATATAGTGGATCCTCACCTGGTTTCAACTTTTCATGATGATTTTAAGAGGTCATACCTACATTGTACACTTCAGTTAGAGAACAAGAGTTCCTGGGCTGCAGACTGTCTGTTGAAAATACAGGTTTCAACTGAACTTGAAGGGAATATTTGCTTGGTGGAACATCTTCAGAGTTATGCAGTAACAGTCCCTCCTCACTCTGATCTAGAGTATACTATTCGTCCTGTAAGTTAGTTTTCTACCCAGGCATTATTGGTTAATTTCATACTTTCATACAACCGTAATAGAGTGCCATATCCTGACAATTGTTCTGTTTGTTCTTTGTTGCAAGTCCTTTATAGTTGCGACTGCTTAATGTATCTCACAGCAGAGATGATTGATACTATAAATGGCATATGACAGCTATTTATTTTAGGCAAAATTTTCTACAGGACAAAATTAAAGTTTGGCTTATCCTGAGAGACACAGTTGAAGTGAACTTATGCTGCTGAACACTTTAAAGTTATGGATAATTGCTACTGAACAAAATCCAGTATCCTACTCCTGCAGTAGATGCTAGAAAAACCTGATCTTTATTGCAGGACAGCTATCCAGCATTCAATATTCATGACTTTGGAGTCTGCAGGTGCAAAAGTTTTTATTTTCAATGTTCCTCTGAAAAAGCCACACTTTAACTGTCCCCTGTAGCAACATTTGCCTCCTCAACAACAATGACAACCAAGCCTTTAATCCCAAGCAAGTTGGGGTTGGCTAGAGATGAAACCCTGAAGAACATTATGCCCATCAACTATGCACATTACTGCATTCAACTCAGGGGCGGTCTGTATTGTTCTTGTCTATGTGTGTTTTATTAGTAGCCCCACCCTTCACATCCTATCTTCAACTAGAAAACATCCAATGCTAGTTAAACCATGGTTGCTCCATTCTTATCTATAGGAAGGCACAAGAACCTAGGTGTAGCATACTTCTGCGTTGCGAACGGTCCTTCACCCTAGTGGTTGAGGTGGCTTAGTAGCACTCTCAAAGGTCCTGGGTTCAACTCCTAGTGGGAGCGAATTTACGGGTTGGGGTAAAAAAGTCCCCTCTCTTGTCACCATGCCAAAGCACGGGTCTAAGACCCGGCCCAGGTCGTGGTTGTCTCACACGGGCCACGGTGCCGCTGTGTAAGAGTGTGGATGGGATTCAGGGGTTTTTTCGATCTACGTGAGAAGGTCTTCTTCTTAACAAAAATGCCCGGGGGCTGTCTTACCCCCCGCATGTCGATTTTTTTTTAAAAAACTTCTGCTTTCAGATGTTTGTCTTCCATTATTTTTTAGCATGACACTCTTTATAAGAGGCTCAAATATGGAAGGTTGGTTGACTATTTATGAAATATGAATATTTGTAGTTATTCTTCTATAAGCCAAACCTGTGGTGGCCAAATGGCATGGGTAAGCAATCTCTATACAATGTCGAGATTAGTGTGGATGTCAAAGGATTTGGGGAGTCTGATTCCTGGAGCCATTATTTCGGATTCCGCAAGATCGAGAGTACAATTGACAGTTCTACTGGTGGGAGGTAACTAGTTGTTGGAAAGTGCTTCAGGAAAAAAAGCGCAGTGAATATTTTAATCTTGATAACATGCTGATGCAAATGTTACTCATCTGCAGGATCTTCAAGGTAAACGGGGAACCTGTTTTTGTCCGAGGAGGGAACTGGATATTGTCAGATGGCCTTCTTAGATTAACAAAAAAGCGTTATATGACTGACATCAAGTTCCACGCTGATATGAACTTCAATATGCTTCGCTGTTGGGGTGGTGGATTAGCAGAGAGGCCAGAATTTTATCATTTTTGCGATGTCTATGGTCTGATGGTAAGCTTATCTCACTTTAAATTGATTATCATGGTCTACTATCCAAATTATGAATTTTACTAGTGATGAATGCAAATTTTTCTTTCGCTTCAAAATAGTGCCTATCAATCTTACTTCCTTGTGATTTTATAAATGTTGGCAACCAGCTGGTTTATGGGCTTCCTTTCCTTTAGGAGGATTAGGTAAATTTGATGGTTAGTGTTTGTTGGTAGGTACTCTTAAATGTAGTGCTTGATCTACATTCTCTAACTGAAAGTCTGAAATCTTGATCTAAAAGGTATCGCTTGGAAATACCTTTTACCCACTGATTCATGCTGGTTTTGCCACTATGACTGCATAATTGCTTACAGATGGAGCCATTTTATACAGGTCTGGCAGGAATTCTGGATAACTGGAGATGTCGATGGTCGAGGGATTCCCGTATCCAACCCTGACGGCCCTTTGGACCATGATCTCTTCCTTTTATGTGCTAGAGATACTGTAAAATTACTAAGGAATCATGCTAGTCTAGCTTTATGGGTTGGTGGTAATGAGCAAGTCCCACCAGTTGATATCAACAGTGCACTGAAGAATGATTTGAAGCTACATCCTATGTTTGCAAATTGCGAACTATCACAAAATCAAGAGAATTTGTTACAAGAATCAACTGACCCTAGTAAATACCTTGATGGCACTCGGGTATATGTCCAAGGATCAATGTGGGACGGTTTTGCTGATGGAAAAGGTGGCTTCAGTGATGGTCCATATGAAATTCAATATCCAGAGAGCTTTTTCAAGGACAGTTTCTACGGACACGGGTTTAACCCTGAAGTTGGGTCTGTGGGGGTTCCAGTTGCTGCAACAATTAGGGCCACAATGCCTCCTGAAGGATGGAGCATTCCGATTTTCAAAAAAAGAATAGGTGGATACATCGAAGAGGTGCCAAATCCAATATGGGATTACCACAAGTACATTCCCTACTCCAAACCGGGGAAGGTCCATGATCAGATTGAACTATATGGACACCCAAAAGATCTTGATGATTTCTGTGAAAAAGTACGTTACTACTGTCTACTAAAAATGTTTTCAATCAGGAGCTTTGTTCTTCTGCATCAAGAGCTCTTAAGTTCTATCTCTAATTGCGTCTTTGACTTCCAGGCACAACTGGTTAACTACGTTCAATATAGAGCACTTCTAGAAGGATGGACATCTTTTATGTGGACGAAGTTTACAGGTGTTCTTATTTGGAAGACACAAAATCCATGGACTGGACTAAGAGGGCAGTTCTATGATCACCTCCAAGATCAAACTGCTGGGTTTTATGGTTGTCGTTGTGCCGCTGAACCAGTTCATGTCCAACTGAATTTGGCCACTTACTTCATAGAGGTATTTTTCTTCAACTTAAAGCTTTGCTTCATGTGGATCAGCCTATAATATAAAAATTAATACATGTAAATTGCCTTTGTAGGTGGTTAACACTACATCTGAAGAACTTGCAGACATGGCTGTTGAAATTTCAGTATGGGATCTTGATGGTACATCCCCTTACTACAAAGTTACTGAGAAGACAGTGGTACCACCAAAGAAAGTGAAGCAGATCGTGGAAATGAAATACCATGAGATGAAGAATGCCAAACCGGTCTATTTTTTGTTACTCAAGCTCTTCAGGCTTTCAGACAATGGAATACTCTCCAGAAACTTCTACTGGCTACATCTTCCTGGACAAGACTATAAGTTGTTGGAGCAGTATCAGCAGAAAAGGATACCATTGAAAATTGTTTCTGAGGTTTCCGTCTTAGGTACCAGACACAAGGTAAGGATGGCTGTTGAGAACAAGTCGAGGAAATCAGTAGCAAAAAGCAAACAACTCATGGATCTAGGTGATGGAAATAGTTCCTGCAGCAGTGACAAGGAATGTAAGGCGGAGCAACATGAAAATTGTAGCCTGTGGAGGAAAATACGCAGTAGCCTCAGCATCACTAGATCAGAAGACAACCTCAAAACAGTTGAGGTGAACGGGAATGACTCGGGTGTCGCCTTTTTCCTCCACTTTTCTGTGCACACCTCTGAATCGTCTTCTCAGGAAAAATACAGGGACACCAGAATCCTTCCAGTCCATTATTCAGACAACTACTTTTCGCTCACACCGGGTGAGAAGATGGTTGTTGACATCTCGTTCGAGGCCCCTCAGGGCTCCAGTCCCAGGGTCGTTCTCAAAGGCTGGAACCATCATGTAAACCATGCCGTGATGATCTGAGAGGCGCTTTTGTTGCAATGTGATCATGAGCAAGATCCGTGTAAAGCATGCACATACCAAATAAAATGTAGACATGTGCTTGTGTTTCTGAACCTTTTTTTTGCAGAAATGAACCCGGTTTCAAAACTATTCCTGATACTGACCCCTCCGTTTATTTAGTACTGATGACGCCCATGTTTAATTCTAAGGGTGACTTTGGCACTGCTTATTGAAAATGTTTATGTTCTGTCAAATACTCCCTTCGGATTTAAATTATTGACGCGGTTAATTAGTTATGTTTAACCACTCGGCTTATTTAAAAAATTTAGAAAATTATCAAATGTGTTGTTATAATTTAATTTATCATTAAATAAAGTTAAAATTTATCTTATAATTTTGGTATTTGAATAAATTTTTTGAATAAAACAAATAGTAAAAAATAACTAAAAAGTCAATGACGTTAACAATTAAAATCCGGAGGAAACAGTAAAATAGCGAAAGTGTTTATGGATATAAGCACTTATAAAGCCTTTATTATTTTGTATTATCATAAGCATTTTGAAAAAAGCAGCAAAAGGTAGCTTTTAGTATTTATGGGCAAGTATAAGCAATTTAAATAAATAAACATAAATAGTTTTGTCAAGCAGATTGATTGTTTATGTTATAAAAACACTATAAACAGTTTTGACAGAATAAGCACTATAAGCACTTTAAACATAAGTAGGATCAAACACATCTTAAGTGTCTGTTTAAGAAAGAAAAATCGGAATGTGAGAGGCAGAAGGGTAAGACTCGTGTTACGGTGGGTTATACTACTTCAAATAGCAATATAGTATAAATCTAATCTGACCGTTGATTTACAGGTGCAAATTAGTAATTTACTAGTTAATGTAAAAAATTACGGATCATGCCACCAAAGGGTATACACGTCGAATCTTTCTCGACTGAAAAGAAATTGGTCCAGCTATAACCGTCGTCGCTCCGATCGACCTTCCCGTGAGCGCATCACCTCCACCATAGCTGCGCCTCCTGCCGCTGGCGGCAAGGAGACATCGTGCGAGTGCGTCGGTCGTCTGCCGCCGGATCACCTCTACATACGCCTCGCGGCCAGCCGCTAATGCCGCGCCGCCTGCAGTTACAGTCAGGAGGAATCGCGAGAGGTGGACGATTTTGGTATACTGATCTCCATGGTAGTTCGCTTGCTAATCTCCATTCCTAATCCAACACCGATTCTAACTTTCTTTTTCATGTCCATGATTAGGGTGTGATGCATGCATGAACTAAACCCCGCCGGGCAGCCTCTGATTTCTTTGCTACAGTATTGCTAGACTTAATCCTCGAACATATGCATGTTTTAGTTTCTGAAATCGTACTGCCGCCCGCGAACGACACGCAGAACGCCGTCAAACGAACGGGCTCCACGCCCTAGTGCGGGGATCTGACCTGAAGAATCGAAATAACGAAATTCTGAGGCAAGGGGGCTAGGGTTTCATCAGCAACTTAATTCCCAGAGGCCCAGACCTTGACACACCGCCGCGATCAGGTTGCCCGCGTCACCGCGTGCACCCACCAACCCACTAGTGCGCGCACTGATGCTGCCGTGCAGCCGCCGGGAACAATGACGGTACAGAGCCGAAGAACAGGGGAACACAGACGAAATGAAATAGCTGAGCAACGCGTGTTTCATTTCACCCTAAAAAGTCCTCCAAATTACTAGTTGCCATTAGTTTTTATTTCTTATAATACCCATAATACTTCATACTACTTTAAAATACTACTTCATACTATTTAAAGGGTTCAATTAGTATAAGTATATCTGAACCGTTAGATTAAGAGAAATAAATGATCCATATTTATTTCAGCCAATTGTAAAGGTGCTCAAGGCTAATTTAATTTAGCACAAAGGATGAAAGTCTAGGACAGCGCAAAAGATAGTCCAATGTTGCGTATTGCATTGAGCAATTAGAGCAAAAGACATCGGTGCTAAGCAACGGGGTCAGCTTTGCAAATCTTTTTAGAAAATGGATAGATATCCTGCTTCTACATAGTATATACAACCTTCGATTATTAGACGTCCACAGTGGATATAGAACAGGGGTAAAAAAAAACTAATCAAGAAAACTGTAAGTACTTACATAAGACGGGTTTTCAATTTACATACCCGCGAGAAAACTTCGGTATCGGCCTCCCCTTTACAAGTTTACGTGGTTGTCATTTGTCAAGTGAAGGCTTTGATAGTCTTATGTGGCATAATCCATTCTGAAATTCAAAGCCTTTCATTTGATGATTCTTTTCTTTTTCTAGCAAATCCACAGAGGTTCTAAGGGGATGCCGACATATAGGTCCTTGCAACATGAAAACTGTGGGTGATGAGGAGATGGAGATTGCAGAGGCCCATGAGCCAACCAGTCGCTGAAATGAAAAGAGAAGTTCTTTCTTTGCACGTTATCATTGATAAAATTCTAATACTATTGAAAGTTTACCTTCAAAAAGGGATGCCACTATGATAGGTGTTTCACTCCGTATCAAGTACTATCTCCATTTAAAATTAATTGTCATTATAGATGACAAATATTTGGAACCGACGTAGTATAATATAAGAGTAAGCAAGGTTGATCAATTATGAGCTGAAGACTTGAGCTATCTAGTACAAAACTAATTATTGGAGTCACAATATATAACTCCACTTTCCACTGTGGGTATGCTCTTGGAATATATTCAGCAGCAGGCTTTGCACAGCAAATGTACCGCATGGACGAAATTGCATAGTAGTAGACTGTTTGTACAGGACCATCAGTTCGTCCTGTCGTCAACCGTTGGGCGAGCCCATCAACGAGTGGGTGAGGATACATTCTCGCTGAGGATCACCGCTAGGTAGAGCTCAACAACTTCGCAGGTTTAGTGACAACCGTCAGTGCTTCATCAGATGGCTAGAAGTGCGGACGTTGGAAGAAAGGAACGCTGCGGCGCTCGCTCGCCCACACCGACACCGGTCGGTCTTGCACGGTCGACCAGTCGTCCATGGTCCGGATGGTAACGGTCGTATAGCAGCAGGTCCACTTCACTGCTCTCTTTTCACTGCCGTGAATGCCGAGGCTCTAGCAGCACGTGGCGCCAGGGCTATTGCCACGACACTCACGTGCACTCTCCACCTCACAGCTCTCCGGCCAGCTGTCCCTCGAAGAAAACGCGCGGGCACGGCAGCAATGCTGTCGGAGAGAAACGAAGGCAAGGCGCAGGCACCACGTGCTGCTCGCGCCCCGGCTTTTCACAATGGTGAAAGGCGCAAATGGACAAACTAGACCATCTTCTCCATATGGACCTTCCTCACAGTGACCTCTTAACTTTCACTTTTCCTCTTTGGTTTGCATCAAACACCGTGAGGCACGCAGCCGCACAGCAACGTTGTCTTCAGTTTTCACGGTGGCATAAAAAATGGCACTCGCTTGACCTGTAAAGAGGAGTCTGGATTTCTATTGCTCTTTGTTACACAATGTTGCTTCTTACATCATCAGGACACCCAAAGAATTGAGAAAAAAGAACAAAGAAGAAGAAGAAGAATGCTGCTAGTATGAACTACTGTAAACAAAAAGCTGTTTCAAAAGAGAGCCCAGCCCTACCATAAATTATTCTTCCTCTTCTCTATGATATAATAATAACAAGACGAACCGAACGAATGCACTATGCACGGACGGAGGCGAACGATCCCTCTACCCATCTCAACCAACCCCATCATATGTACAGGATCTCTCCATTTTTTTACTCATCCCCTCTCTCCCGCCAAACCCCAAAAGAACGAAAAGCAAGAAGACATGCAAAAAAGAACAACTGTGACTAGCTCAATGAACAACCTAAAAACAAAGCTTTCTTTCTTTTGATTAGCGTCTCTCTACCTCGGCAGCGCCGCCGC
Organism: Eleusine indica; assembly: GCA_030378355.1. Classification (NCBI taxonomy): domain Eukaryota; kingdom Viridiplantae; phylum Streptophyta; class Magnoliopsida; order Poales; family Poaceae; genus Eleusine; species Eleusine indica. The sequence goes on from CM059494.1 coordinate 61,172,472, forward strand.
GGTGGTGGCGTTGGCACGCCGCCTCCGTGGCGTTCTTGAGGTGCCCCCGCGCCGCCTTGAGCAGCTCGCCGAACCTCTTGACGTTCACCGTGACGTTCTGCCGGTCCATGTACACCTTCTTCATCTCCCACCACCCGCGGTTGCTGATCACCCAGGGGTTCCGCACCACGGTGCTGTTGAGCCCGTACTCCGCGGCGAGGGAGCTCTCCTCGGGCGCCACCTTGTACTCGAGGTACCCCAGCCCGAGCTGCTGCGCGGGCTTGCCGTAGAACGCGTCGGCGGCCCAGTCCAGGCCCACGGGCACGATCTGGAGCAGCACCGACCCGGGCCGCATGAACAGGAAGTGGGTCACCGCCGCGCCGTGCACGGCCACCATGGCGTCCGCCGAGGCCAGCGCGGCGTGAATGGCGGGCAGAGGGGTCTGGCGCCGCAGGTTCATCACGTGCGGCGCGAACCCGGCGCGGCGGCACGCCGTCACGACGTGGGGCAGGTTCAGGAGGACCCGGTTCTTCTTGCGGATGAAGATGACCAGCTTCGGCTTCGCGGCGCGCGCGTGGTCCGGGCACGGGCGGGACGGCGGCGCCAGGGGGAGAGGCACGGGCGGCTGTGATGATGACGATGGTGTCCGGCTGTAGCCTTGGTGAAGGAGCGCCTGGAAATCCTTGATGCTCTTGCCTGCACAGCGGAATTTTACGTTAATTATTTAACATCTCCGTATGACATTTTGCCATGCAGCAGATTTTTTTTTTGTAATTAACGGCTAAGTGATTTTGCACCACAAAACGAACACAAGCAACAGCAACAAACGCTAGGGGTGGACTCGTGTTCCGTGACGCAATTACACAAACAAAAAAGGGACAGCACAAACTGTGTGTCCTTTTGCCTCCGACGATGCCATTTCCTACTGCGACACAAAGCAAGGCACGGCTCCTGCGTTAGCACACTGACAGAGACTCACCTATGGCGCCGGTACCACCATAGCAGCAGTAGTACTACTTAGGATCGATCAGGCAGCTAATGTCATTGACTCCCTTCCGCGTCGCCGCAACTCCAGCTGCCGATCGGACCGGAAAACCATCATCACGTCCTCTCTCTCGCACACCAATCATAAGCCAAGGACAAAGCCATTCCGCGGTCCCGCAGCCGTGGTCCGTTCCAGCTGCCTTCCCTGTTGACTCGTTTTATGAAATGCCAACAATCGGACAGCTTGCGCCGCGTCGCCAACGCGATTTGTCCTCCTTTGCGTGCCTTGTTTTAGCCTCCGGCACCAGCACGATGGTAGTACGAAACGATGCGGCGACCATGAGAACAGGCGCCCTGGGTAAAACGACGGGCTTGGCGCACGCGTGGTTCCGGGAACCGGGTGTGCGTGCCCACCGGGTACACAAGCACGGCTGGATCCAACCAAACCAACAACAACATTACTTAGGACTCGGTAGGGATGCCAACAACTCTGAACCAGGAATCAATGGATCTTGATTCGGTGGTGACTGATCAGATAGGTTTGGTGGTCTTTTAAAGTCCCAAATGGGGCCGGTTATTTGTGTGGATTTGACAACAGGCTTATCAAACATGAATGGTTGCCACTTGGTACTGGGGAAGAAAGTTAACAGTGAACTATCTCTAGGTGCATCAGCTGCCAATATCATTTCCTATGGATCGAAGTTTTTGTTTTCCTTGATTTCCTTATAACTAGCCATTTGGCTGAATATGACTGAAGTTGACATAGAACTGTAATCTAAGCGCAACTGCTGAGGTAAGATCTAAGACCTCGGAACAAATTATCTAAATCACGACTGCGGCTTAACCTAGTCAATTGACCAAATAAATAAATGCAGGAAACAATTCTCTCACAGCAACGATTCTGTCAACATGTATCGACTGTTCCAAAAATCAACTCTGCATCCCACGACTACCCCGAAGCCAACATAATTTTATTTTTCTTGCAAGCTATGTCACTTTTTTTTGAACGACAAGCTATGTCACTGGAGTCAACAAACATTATTCATTTCTTTTTTAAGAAATGAACTCCATATGAACGTGCAATAGAGTACTAGTAGCAATACTCCAACGGGCAGCTACTTGCCTACTAGAGCTTGTTAACATTTCTTAGTGCAGTTCAGAGAATAATCGTGTCCTACTGTCCTCATTGACTATGCCGTCTAATATAATCTCCAGCTTTCTGGCAGTATGCCAAAAAAGGGGAATTAGTGGCCTCCTTGCCAATTGCCAGGGACGATAATGGTCACCAAGATCTAATAACAAGAAAACATCAAAGAAAAAACTTGGCAAAATCTATCTCCTCTCTTACCACCTGTCCCTTTTTACCATATTGGTTAGAACAGCATCCACCAAACTGTACCGACTCAAACCCACCGACACAATGGCCATAACTGAAGCCTGTTGCTTTGAGACCATTATTATGACCCTATCAACTGCTGCTCACACCTCTTCTGTCCTCTTTTATCCTTTTAGGGAGAGCGCTTTCCTCTTTTGCGCGCGTTTTTTGGTAGTCTGGCGGCCTTTCCGTGGCAATCACAAGCTCCCAACCTCTTTCATTGATGTGTGTCTCACATGGATTTAACTTTGTCAATTCAACAAAACTCAATTCATGCTAACTTTAGGTGCACTGCATAACGTGTCCGCACATGGTGTTTGTGGTGTAGACTCCTGGATATCTAATTTGTCAAAAACTCACCTACTGGATGTGTTTAAGTAGACGCATTCATAACAAACGTTAAGCTTGCACTACAGAAACAAAGTATAGGAGCGGTAATAGCTGAACCCAGCTGAGCATGCTATGCAACTTCGTCTCCATTTGCTCACTGCTGTACATCAAGAAAAAAGAAAACATGTTTCGTGCTATTTCTGCACATGGTTTCGTCTAGCAATGGTAGTGGCATAGGTGACAACAGACATGTACTAGTAACTGGTACCCCACAGACAGCCGAGTGATCCTTAACGTGACCCAACATACTACGGACGTCAGCCAAACTCGCGGAAAGGCGAGGAAGGATGATGGCAGCTCACGAAGCCGTTGTCCTGTTAACTAACCGATCCCCTTCCCTCCCTCCGTCACCTCCCTTTCTCTGATGACATGGGCTTTGTTGCTTTCCCCTCTTGTATTGTTGTATCTACGTCGCATGGTCCCAGAAAACTGGTCACCCTCCTGACAGCCGTGTCAAAATTAAAGATCTCCTGATAAGTTCGCTTGACAGTAATGTGGCACCTGCCGATGCCCATCCGAACATCTCTCAACTCGCACAGCAGGCAGCAACAAAACGCTTTGGTGAGCTACCCGGGCCAGCTCCAAGTCCTTACATGTCCTAGTCAAACCCAGTGCGTGCATATCCTCTTATCATCTCATGAACGGCTTGTACTTTATTCCGGAAGGGACGACCCAACATTTTCAGTATAGTACCTCCTACAGATTTTTCCCCAGCTACACATTTAGTGCCGAGCAAGGACAAAGCTTGATGTCTTCCTACATGGTGTCCCCGACTAAACAGTTTAAAATTCAAGTACACCAAGTTCAGACACGCAATGAGGATGGTTGATTAGGACTAGAACCGATGCATTACGTAGGAACAGATAGAGGAGCCACACAACTGAGGCGTCCCGCTAGCTATTTCGGCACTGTACTAAATGACATAATGTTTCGAATCAATTGCGGGGGTACACGCATGGATACTGTAGCCACTGTGCGCCTCGCAACAGCAACGGGCAGGGATATGGAACAGTCCTAATCACAGCCAGCAAGCCACAGATGGTCGTGAAAATAAAGGCAGATGGCCTTGCTGTACCGGACGCTGATGTCTCATGCTGCTCTACTTCGTCACAAAAGGGACGGGCATAAATCCTTTGGTCCCCAGAAGCAGAGCAGCCAGCTACTGGTACCCAAAGAGGACATGCAAATGGCTGTAAAACTCTAAAGAGGAAAATATTTTAATGCCACCATGAATCACGAGCGTGACGATGCCCATGTACCCATGTCGCTGTATTTTAAGCGCAGCACCCAGCTAAAATTCAGAGGACAGTTGTTATTTTTGTACTAAAACTTGTTTTCTGGAACTGGAGGAGTACGGTTGCTCCCGACATGTAGCGCAGCGAGATGATTCTCTCCCTTCACGTCTGGTCGATGTCAAAAACAAACAATTCCACGCACATGCTGCGCTATGGAACGCTCCTCCCAGCCTTTCTGCTCGCTGCTGGTCCGAATGAATATACAACTACTAATCCTCTGGGAGAGCAACGTGATGTGTGTAAAACGGACGGTAATTTACCACGCCCGAGCCGAGCACGAGTATAGTTTAATTTACTGCCCGTCACACGGCGTCGCCTCCAAGATCGATCTGGCGCCGCAGCGAGCGACATCGGAGCTTCCTTCTTTTGGTACCGCCACCGGTACATGTGTCTTAAATAATGGGACATCAATGGACGCGAACGCCGCGTAATAACGCAGGTCGGAAGAGGCCGGCCGGAGTAATTGGACTGGGCAACCGACGGGATGAACGTGGAGGAGGGAGTAGGTGCACTTCCGTAATAAACCAATCGAAGCGCAAATCTATCTGACCTTAAGTCCCGTAGATCTGCGGTACGTACTTAATTTTCGTGCTTTCGTCCAATCAGTGCGGCTGCTTTCAAAACCCAAACAGACGCTCATGTCCCGTGTCTGCTGCTGTCATTGCTGGCCATCCCAATTTTAATCAAGGCCACTATTTAGTCTAAAAAAAGGAGGAATTTGTTAGTGCCCAAGACCTAGTTAGTGGTGGCGCACGACGCCAGAGGCGTCCGTCTCTGTTTCGCCTTATCTGCGTCTGGTGGAAGGCCCGTCGTGTGCCACGCCACGGCGGTGGTGGAATTGGAAATGGAAAGGAAAGGAATGGAACGCGAGTGCCAGCGCCGGCAAATCCCACGAGGCATCCGCATCGCCCCCCCCTCATTTTTGTGAGGAGCAAACCGGCTTTCCCGGCTGCCGCCTTTTGCTTGCCCTTGCTGCCCCGGCGTAATGATTTCCGCCATTATCTCGCGCTCATGATCGGTCGCCGCCGGATTCCCCTCCCTCGTCGTCGTGCTTCCATCTGACTGACCGTCCCCTTTCCTGCACCTCCCAATCTGCGTTTCATTTGTTCCCCACCTCTCCCTCCGGGCAACGACGCCTTTTGCCCTCCCGGTCTTATTAGGTAGGACAGGAGCCCATGCCGTTCTGCTCCCGGATCGTGCAAAACGCGCGTGGGGCAGAGGCAGAAACGTGACAGAAGAGAATGCCGGCCGCGCGGACCGTACGCCACGCGCCCGCGCGCGTCGCCATCGCCTCGCGTGCCAAGGAATGTACTAATAAGGTGACGGGTCATGGACGTTGCGAACGATGAGCGCAGCAGAGAGAAGAGAACGCGTGCGCGCGCGGCCGAGGCTGAGCAAGGACAAGCGCAAGCGCCGGAAGCGTCAGCAGCAATCCACCGCCGCGCCCGCGCGCTCTCTTTCCCTCTAACCACCCTAACGAACTGGCGCCACTGTAACCACTTCTCCACTGCCGAGCCACGAGGAGAGGTCAGGAATGATTTAGGAGGAAGGCACGGCGCTAATAAGCACTTACTACTGCTTAAGCACGACGGGCGCCTCGAGCTGCGTTGCGTATGTAGGGGCAAATGATTCCGACCGACCGGCGGTGCTAGCCCCGCACGGATCTCGATCGCGGCAACCTAAGCAAGACGCGCCCCTTTTCCGTTCCCTTTAGCGGCAAGCTAAGCAAGAGCAAAAAGGTTTTTAACGAAATCCTAATAACGAAACATTTTAACGGAACAACTGGCACACCCTAACCACTAACGAAAATTGACTGCGCAACTCGGGAGAAAGCAAATGCAATGAAATCGAAGTCTGATGTTGGATGAAAAGGGGGCGAACGAGCTGCGCAAACAATTGGGTGGGGAGGCGTACCGTTGGGCATGAGCTTGGGGTCGACGACGAGCTCCCCGTGGATGCGCAGGCCGACGATCATCTCGTCGAAGCAGTGCACGCGGCGGTCGTACCGGAAGTCGACGATCTTGTAGTTGGTGAGGCGCTCCAGCACGGCGCCGTACCGGCCCACCCACCAGTAGTGGTACTCCAGCACCACGAAGACCACCTCGCCGGCGAACCGCTGCGCCGTGATGAAGAGCGGGATGAGCCCGTCGCTGAACTCGTGGTACACGTTGCCCGTGTACCCGCCCGTCGAGAACACCACCGCCGGCACGCCGCGCGGGTGCCGCACGTCGCACCGCCGCCGCATCCCGCTGCTCGCGTTGAAGGGGCCAGGGACGGGGACCACGGTGACCTCGTCGATGGTGCCCATGATGCTGTCCTCGAACTTGCGCGTGTAGGGACGCACCTTCTCCGGCGAGCTCCCCCGCGGCGCGCCGTACAGGAACACCGACGAGGTGGACGGGTCCGTGCGCGCGTCGCCGCGGAGGTAGCACACGTCGCTGCGGTAGTGGGTGCGGTCGCAGCACAGCACGCCGTCCTCGCCATGCCCCGCCTCACCTGCACCAATTCGGATTCCATTCAGATTGAGCTGCTAATTTAATTAGCTTAACAGAGCGACCATGCCGGAGAGGGATGAATCGACTCACCGTTGATGAAGGCGGAGCAAGGGAGGGAGGCGACGGAGCGCGTCTCCTCGCGGGCCTCGAGCCCGTTCTGGTTCGACGGCAGGTGGGTCTTGAGCGCCTCCAAGTCCTCGCGCCGCTCCACGCGCTCTGCGGAGGAGGAACGAGTCAGCCATTTACTTCGGTTTCAGCAGTCAGCGCACACGGAGAGGGGGGAGACGAGTCGCGACCAGCAATCCGCGGCGGCGAGGGAGCGAGAAAGGATTGATTGGGTACCTGAATCGGAGGTGGTGACGACGAGGGAGGAGCTGGGGATGCGGACCACGGTGAAGACGCTGTACACGGTGAGCACCAGCAGCGGCACCAGGCGGCACGCGTACCGGCCTCTCCCGCCGCCGCCGGCCTTCTTGTGCGGCGGCGACGGCGGAGGGGACCTCCGGATCCACGACGAGCAGGAGGAGGGGGCGGACGGCTTGCCGGGCTTGTGATGCTGCGGCAGCTGCATCATCCTCCCGCTCTCTCTATCTCTATCCTTCTCCAACCTCCCTTCTCTCTTCTCAGAGCCGCATGCTCCGCCGCCGCTCGCCTTGCTGTATCACTTGCTGCCACGCGCGCGCGCTGAGCCTCACCAGCTAGCTGGACTCAGGCCGGATTGGGCGCGAGGTATATACAGCTTCTGGTGGAGGTGAATGGCGGGGGAAGCTGGTACTAGCGGCTTCTGGCGATCATATTCATGGGGCGGCGTTGGAGAAGAAGAGGAGGAGGTGGGCGGTGGTGGTGGAGGAAATGAAGAGGAATACAGACAGAGCACCGGACTCTTCACATGGAGGACAAGGGGAAACAAAGTGTTTTGATGACGTTAGTTAATTATTATGTGCGCACCCGGGGTGCTAATTCGAGCTCCCCTTCCTCTTCCTCCCCCACGCTGTCTGCAGCTAATCCGTAATCCCGACCGGTCAGAACCGTATGGCGTGCGAAATTGTGTTGTCTGTATTTACCGGTCGAGTGGGGCTTCGGGCTGAGCTTGAGAAAAACTGACTCAGTGGCTCCAGACATAAAACTCATACTGGCCCAAAAATAATGTCGGACTATCCAAAAACAATGGTCGTAATTTTTTTTATTCAATCGTTATTTTTTTCAAGTAGTATAGTTTTTTTCAAATCATACTTTTCAAAAGGAAAAATGTGATAGATTTTTTTGAAATTGTATATTCTTGCTAGGCATATAGGATTCTTTTTTGTATTTTAATTGGATAAATATATGTTTATAAAGTGAAGACTAAACATCTATAGCTGCAACATGTTTTGCAATCTCCTAAAAATATTTATCAGTGGTGACTCTACTTCTTTCCTCTAGCCATCGTCATCAGTCCTCACATATTTTCCATGTCTTCCATTTGCTGTCCTTCTATCTTGTCTTTGATGATGTTTTTTTTATTATATACTTTTATGTGTGGCGTGTATGGTTTTTGTTTTCCAATTAAGTAAATACATGTTTATAAAGTGATGATAACTACACATCAATAAATGCATCACTATTTGCACTCCTTTAGAAGTCTTATTATTGAGGACTTTAGTTTTTTCTTTTCTCTGATCACCTACTATTCATCTCTAGCATGTATACTGCCACAGTTCAATGTCATCTTTGATGATTTGCAATCTCTAAGAAGTATTATTCACGATGACTCGTTTCCTCTCACGATTTGCATATAGCCATCACATCTCTCCCATGTTTGCATTTGTCGTTCCTTCTATCTTGTCTTTGATATGAGTTTTTTATAGTATTTAATTTAGTAACAAATTGTTTAAAAGTGATGACAAGTAAACATCTATAGTTTCATCACACTATGCAATCTTTCTAAAGTTTTATTATCGATGTATCCACTTTCTTATTCTTTGACCATCCGTTGGACGTCATGGTATCCTCTTCCTTCTGCCGTCCTTCTATCTCGTATTTGGTGGCGATCCTTTATTGCATGAATAACTAGACGCTGCAATCTAACACATAAGAATGTGATATCGACATATTAATGGATGAACCTAATGACCAAAGTCTCAACTCAGTGTTGAGGTCACAGGACTCACCTCTTGTTGCAAGGTGAACCAGCCTAAATCCAATCCTCAATCTCTAATCTATAGGCACCGTTTTGCAAGAACCAGTAGATGCCCTTGTAACACCGTTGCTTCAAACAAGATGACTTTATGGACTAAAGAGAGATTGTTCAATGCTAACCCCGGCGTAGCTTCACCCCTGGCAAAAATTAATGTTTGTAGTAAGACAAAAAACTATGTGCATAAATTGATACTAATACAATGGCTTTTGTTGAATTAAAAAAAATATTATATTGATCTTCAACTTGTCAACTTACTTCGTGTATCCTTAGCGCTCGTACTGATAAGAATGGTTGACGGAAACAAGCTTGTGGTACTTTGAGACCAACTTGGAAGTCAAATCCTTGAAGGGACTAGCATATCATTTGACTCCATGCCTTCACGGAGACACTCTGTTGGTGGGAGCAGTAGTATTTTGTTTTCGAAATAAAGTGAGGAAAAAATAACAGATGTACTAATGTTTAGGGACAAGCACCGGATTTGCCAGGTCTTGATTGGGACACGCAAATGTCCCCGTTTGAAGCATCCTATTCCAATTTAGCAATCATCAGAATGATACCACCTTGGTAAATGCAAACACGCGTCTGACCACTGACTACTCTCAGTCCCACTGGTTGCTACCGGTGGCGAAGTGCAAAACCGGGCGACAGTGACCACAGTGTTACGACGATCACGACGGCAACCCCCGGCGTGAAAGCGCAACGACCTGCGCAGAGGAAAAACGTCCGGGTCAGAAAACTGGCGCGGTCGTTGCGTCCCAGCCCGACCGCGAACATTATTCAAAAAAAAAAAAAAAAAAGCCCGACCGCGAACAGGAACAGCACGCACGCGACGGCGCCAACGGGCGAGAGCAGGCAGGCAAGCGAAGCAAGCAAAAGCCACCGCGGCGGTCTCGTCCGCCACTGAAACTCGACACGCTTCACCACGCGCCCACGTTCTTCGTTCATTCCATTTCCATCCCGCACGCCCGCGGACGCCCACGAAAGGAATGACGAAAAGCGGCTTTCCACCTGCCGTGAAATTCTTGGATTTCTACTCCGTCCCAAGAAAAGCGCGGATGCGTCGTCGCATTTTAGTCGCCGCTCCCTTCCTTCCCCGCGGCGGCAGCAGCAGCAGCCACAGCAGTAAAGCACGGGCAGCCTTGTGCCTTGCACGCGCGAGAGGGCTACGTTTACGTGGTCGCCACTACGATAGGGCGGAGGGAACCTCCCGAATAATGCAAAGGGATAATGACGAGATAAACCACACGCCAGAAAGAAAGAAAAGCGTGCTCAGTCGTGGGGTCCGACACGGATTAGCACACCACCCTTTACTGCTGCTCCGTGCCCTCTAAAAAACGGTGGCAGCAGATTAGGCGGTGGTTGCACTTGCGCGAATTTGGAGCGGGGGATTAGAATCGGATTCTCGGGCCCGTGGGGAGTGTGTGTTAGTGGGATGCGTTTAGTGGTCGGGGTTAGAATAATGGCGCCGAGTTGGTGACGCACCCATGCTTTGCTCCTGTCGCGCTTTTCTTATTCTGATGAGGTTAGTAGAAGCAGCTGCTTTTTCGTTTCTTGAGGACGTCGTGTGATTTTGGAGAGATGGCGTCGGGGATGGTTTGTATTGTTGCAGGGAAGTCGTGGTCTTTGTTGGCACGAAAGGATGATGATGATGATAACTTGGGGGAACAGAGGAGGACGACGGCAGGTGAAGTCACCGTCCCGTGTTAACCGGCCGCCTCAATGATCATTATATACTACAGTACGTGGAATGAGGCTTCCGTTGGCGAATGAGAATAACCCCTGCCGCCGGATCCTCCTATGGTTACTACTCACGGGTTGCCGCTGACGACGATCCTTCTGTAAGCATGTACTAGCATCGTCCGCGTCCCGTCCTCTCCAGACCGACCACACTACGCCGAACAGTAGCGCCTCGTACACGCGCCACTGCAGTGCACCCTCGGCCGCGCGGTGTCACGGCTGGCGACCATCAGCCGGTAAATCCAAAAGGGCAGGCGTCGCTCGCGTACGGCTGCCGCGTCTGGATGGGCACGGGGAAATTATTGCCGGCCGCTGCTCGTCGTACTGCTCGGAGCAGGGGAGGTATCTGTTTTTTTTTTTTTTTTTTTTTTTTTGATAATTGGGGAGCTATCTGGTTGGTTGGTGCCTGCCGCCTGCGCCGAATTCATTTCACCGCGGCAGCGCGGTGACTGCTCTGCTCAGTGCTCCTGGATCGATCGCAGATTTGAAGCGCTGAGGCAGTGGCGTGCTACACTACTCTACTCCTGATTAACCAGGAGCCCAATCATCGACCATTCATACGGACCGTGCAGAGCTATATGCGTGCGGCCTCTCGAGTCCAACCAAAGCGTCGGTGAACGGTGGTGCCGTCCCGTCCGTTCCTCGTATAATTGGGCGGCCTTTTCTCTGTGGCGGGGTCCTGCGATCGATCCTGCTGCTGCCCTAGCTACCACACTGGCCTGGACTGGAGTGGAGCGCAAGTGTGCGTGGCGCCGAACGCGGTCTGGCAGGTTGTTGCGCGCGGACCGGATAGTATGATTTTAGCTTCGAGTGCACACCATCTTCTACTGATTCCAGGTGGGTTCGTGGGCGCCATCAGTTCCCGTACGACATGCCTTGGCCTTTTGCTGGCCGCCGGGAGCAGTGTGCTCGCTCGGCTGGCAGGTGCATAGAATCCGGTGAGATCGCGCGCGGCAGTTTGCTGCGTGCAGCCATACAGGCCACTCTGAATTTCAGTACCATCAGTAGCTGGTAAATTCCCATGGTTTCTTGAATTACCGCCTCTGATCTATCTCGTAAAATTAAAACCAAATCGTCTGCTTCGATCTGACAATGCAAGGCCTAGTATAGAAAACCGGTGATGACCAGCACTGTTACCACGCCTCGCGTAAACTAGAATGCCTTTCGGCTTGCAACGGCATTCAGTTTCAGCACAGGGGTTGAGCGATCCCCAACAACACAAACGGAGGGGGTCAGTCAGGCTGCCTGCTGCTGCTGCGAGGCTGTTGTGTTCTCTTCTTCGAGCCGTCGTCGTCATTGAGTCTGCTGCGATCTGTTGGTGTTGGCAGGCATGCATGGGGTATCGGGATCTGCTATCACGGTGAAGCCAACTCGAAAAACTTTTCCTAAACATCAGCTCGCTGGATTGGACGATCGACTTCTGCAATTTGACCCAAGGCATCACAGCTCACGCCTAACCGTATGCCACGAGCCGGGGTAAGCGGGATGGGGGACCTTTTATTATAGTCAAGCACCAGCCATAATTTTCTTAGACAGCAAGATACCAATTTGAAGGCGTTAGTCAAACGTATACGACTATAGTGAGCGAGACATAGATGGATCAAACAGATGATATTTTCCGTTGGAAACGAATGAAGCTGCATGTGCTCTCTCTATAGTATGGTCGCATCGTTAGGACTGCAGGCCTTTGGACACGTGTGGGACTGAGACACCGGCACATGCACATGTGTATAATAACGAAATTTATAAGATATATATTGCATGGGCATGTGAGAAGAATAGTAGCGAAACATCTTTTTCTTCAGTCTCCTACAAAATGGAGAAAATTACGTTATACTAGCGCCATATAAAAAGGGCTCTATAGCGACATGACGATAAGAGGTGTATTGTCGTGTGGCCATCCACGTCAAGCCACTAATTGCGGATGATCGTACGCTTGGAAATTACTCAACGCCTATTAGGGCGTCCACTATGGTTTTTAGGAAACGATATGTGCTGTCAGACTATTTATTGTGAGGTGGTTTTATTATCCAAAATACTGGCTAGTAGTTTGATCTAACGGTATAGATCTGATATTAGAAATTCATAACTACTGACCAGTATTTTATCGGATTGAGAGTAAAAAACTACTTACCAATATTTTAGACAGTAAAACTCATCTATTACAAAGGTAAGTTAAAAAGATAATAACTTAGACGAGCTATCTCTATCACTCCGTCCCAAGTCCTATAATTAATAATATTCTATCAGTCTTTACCACGAGTGTGGGTTTGAGAAAGGCAGAAAGAGGACGATGCGGGCCCGCTACTTGGTTATAGATAATCATTGTTGCCGCAGGTAACTTCACGCTCTGTCACGTTTTTCAGCACGGTGACAGAGCTGAATTTATTCTCCACTTAACACATTTCACAAACAGTGACCATTGTGGAGGTCCTTACCTGGCTTCCTATGCAATATGAATGAAAAAAATTCTGTTTCTTCTCCCCACGCCGCTATCGATTTCTAGCTACAATACCATGCATGATCTGTGATCACCGGCCAACTTCGTCTCTCTACCGGTGAGCCGTCATGCTCGAGCATATCTGCAATTCTGCATAGCACCACGATGCGCGGCAGTGCGTCGAGCTTGTGGCGCGTTCCAGATGACTCTGTTTCGGAGGTTGTGCTACATGCGTCTCTACGTTCCTAGCTGGGATGACATAGTCTGCCACCCATGTGATATTGTGACTACGTGAGAACTCCTGGAATTTGTTTAGCTTGCAGGTACGGCTGATTCAAGAATGGAGGGCCCAGGCACAATAATTTGGGAAAAAAATTCTATGCATATCTCATTGCGTGTGTGATATATTTACATGTTATATATAACTCATACATATGTGACAGGATATGACCATTGAAAAACAGAATACAAATTCTCCCGATCCGAACAGTTGGCGGTTTTGGTGATCATGTATGTACAAAGCACTGCAAGGGACATGCACAAATAAACCTACTCCACTCCACTGAATTGCTGTGCATATGCCCACCAAATTAAGCTACAATAAACAAATAGAGTATATGAACAACAAGATGAGCACCGGCCATGAGTTTTCTATTTTCTTTGTCATATTCATCTAAAAAACTTGACCTGTCGGGAGAAGAAGTCTCTCCCTTCCCCCGACGGCATTATATTAAGGAGAAGAGTCCCTCACGCAGGCTGAGAAAACCTCCGAACCTTCTTTCTAACCATACATAGGGACTCAGCTGATCGTGTGAGCTGTGGCGCGAGTCTTTACCTATGCTTTAGACTAGAAAGAGCGAGAGGATTTTTTTACACTATACGTAGCTACAGTACCACGCGCAGCAACAGTGCTAAGCACAGCATGCGTTACAATGTGGTGCGGGATCGGGGGTTCGAACCCCCGGCCTGGACAGCCACTCGGGCGCCTTTCCACCAGGCCAAAGGCCTGTCCGCTTTGTCATATTCATCTGATATATGAATAAAAAAAAAAAGGCAGATTCATCTGATACATGAATAAAAGGAGCTTCAGAAATATGTTTGGTAAGCTAACACAAGTCAAGCCGGACGTGTACTGGACAGTGTGGTCGATGGATCGAATAACCGTATTGAAACAAAAGGCAGATTCAAGTGTATAATAGAACAATAATTTCATGGAGGCTTCTATAGCTACCAACTCGTACAAGAAAGAGCAGATTCGACACTGAATATGCAGTAGGTGGTGTAGTTGCAGTAGTTGGTCCCTGAACCCTTTTGAGGCAATAAAACAAGATCTCCTTGTTATAAAATGTGCCGCAGAATGGACCTCATGAATGTGTTGTTAACAAGAGAGCTTAGGCTAATTACATCCTGGAATTCTCAGGTTTAATGGATGGAAAAAACTTAGGAAGTTCTGAACGCACTCTGTTGTCTGTTCTATCTCCAGGACGTCAAACCTGAGAATCATACACTAGCTAGATGCTCCAGACCAGAGCATTTTTGATTGATATGTAAGGTACTCTCTATCATTATTCTCTCGCTCGCGCATGTGGCCTGGTCGTCTATGCAGGAACAGAAAGGGGCAAACAATGCTCAAAAGGATAAAAAAAAAGGTCTTTCTAATTTTCAGGTGTCTGAAATCAGGGACTCCTTTTAGTCGATGCTTTAGACATTAATCTAAATTGATTGACCATAAAGACTTTACAAAACAACATTTTTCTTCTATAGGTAATACAATTATAAAATTTAATATATACTACATAGTACGTATAATCCTATGAAGAAAAATCAAAACAAATCACTTTTCTATCGACTAAACGTTCAGGCGAATGAAATCTAGGAATCCTGTAAAAAAAGATCAAAAGATTATCACAGATGGATACAGATCAGTGTTTTCAAGAAAAGTGAAGGTTGGTTTTGAGGTGGCCAGGTTGTTAGGAATTGCTAATCAGATAATCATGCTTCTGTGGTTGCTTTAACACGCACCATGTCGATCTGCCAGCGTGTTATTACATTCTGCTTGCATCAAGAGAACGGCCCAGGTGCTTAATTCGAGGCTTTAGCAAGCAACAAACCATAAAGGACATTTCATCGACGCAGAGCGCGCGGATCACTGGAACAGATGCATAAAACAGCTGCAAGCCAGTAAGATCCAAACGAGTGCAGACCCTGCTGGCTTGCAGATTGCAGAGTGCAGAGTCTTCAAATAATCGGTCAGTTTGGGTGACCGCAAATCCGTTTACTTTTGTGTAGCCAATTCCTCTTTCATTCTCCCGTGCACGCATGGCCTCTGCTTTTGCACAGGAAAAATGCAGTGGGTAACCCTTTATTTCACCTCAGACACACCTGCTTACCTGTATTAATTAACAATTAGTAAACTGTGTCATCTCTCATCTGATCTCAACCACTGGCATAGTGTGCTGCCAGGAACTTAGATCACAACTCATATTGTAATTTACTAAATTAGAGGTGTTTGAGTCCAAGCTATCATTTCACAAAAAAACGACTGGCTGTCTTCTTTCTCTACCAACGCCAAGCCGGTTGCGCGCGCCAATGATGAGCGGCGACAGCGCGTAGTCACGCCCCAACTCATTTTTCATCGTGGAGCTGTCGAATCCATTGCTGTTGGAATCAGGCGTCATCATCGTGCATTAGCTGGTCGCACAACGTCAACGTGGTAGCTTTTAGCTTCTAGAGCTCGTTGCGGTGTCCTCATAGCTGCACACAAAAACTTGTTTCTTGCGAAGCTATCCCACAAGCAGTTGCACCTCCTCAGCACTAAACAAAGAGCACGAAGAACTCCACGAACTGAAGAACAAGTGCCGCTCACAGCAATTGAGGCCGCAGGCTGCTCCTAATTCCCTTCCCTCTTCCTCCTCCCTGAAATTTGTTTCCTCGACTCGCTACCGCTCTTATGAAGATCGATCGCCGATGACAAAGTGCAGCGATTTGGATCCCGATGACAACAAAAATGGTTGCGCTAACAGGTACCGGAGGTAGTAGTGTGATCAGTATTTCCATTTTCATCAATCCTGTTGTCAATTTCAGGAATTTGTGCCCATTGGGGAAAAGAGGAAAAAAGGAGATGAAGACGAAAAAGCATTCGTGCAATTCAGTTTTTGTGGTTCAGTCAATTGTCAGGATGCTGCAGCACAACTGCCGTAGAGGACCCTGGCACCACGACACGGTCGTGACGGCGTCGGCCGATGACTTCGTTGAGTTCGCGATGGAGCGTTGACTCGATCGTGTTCGTGGAGGTGGCCCTCGTGGATGGCGGCGGCCTGGCGGACGACAGCGGACTTCGTAAACGACGGATGACGGCGGCAGCTCAAGCGTGACCGCGCGGCGCTTCAGGCGCTGCTGCAGCTTGTTGTGGGCGTGGTTGACCGGCTAAACTGGTCACTGGTGGCATGGAGCGGATATAATTTTTCGGTCGCGGGCACTGACGGGATAGGAGTTTTCTCAAAGTCAATGGCATTGAAGAGATTTTTCCTTTTTTTTTTTTTTGCGAGGGAACTTCGGTCCTATCTAGGTGTACTGTATCATGCTATGAGAGAGCTGCAGCGTACCAATCATGCTAGCGTCAACTTGAGTTTATATGGAAATCCGTCTTCCTAGACTAAATGGATAAATCCGTTACATGGAGTAAACTCAAAGTAACGAGGCCTTTTGTGCATGAATATTCTCAACCCGTAATGCAACTAACAACATCGTCCATAAAAACATGCATAACAAATGTGAGGGACGTGTCTTGGAGAATGAGAGTAAGGGCCTCCTTGACCTCCATCGAAGTACGCGGATGTAGGGGGGCTCATCTTTTCATGTCTAGAGGTCCCTTCAAGCTGAATTGTCTTCCTCTCTTCCATGCAGATTGCAAACATGAATTATTCATGGGGTCAATCGTATCCTGGACACACTGTAATTTCTTGCCATATCTACATCTTCGTCAGTCGTCACGAAGATGCGAGTCGAAATCTCAGTAGATACATACGGGGGTATTTCGGTCAGTCGATACGCTATGCCAGTATGGGCTGCATGGTGTTATAAGCGTCAACAGGCCTAGAAAAAGGTTGGTCTAGAATTGCTATAAATCTATGCAGGCCCAAATTACAGACTCAATAGACAGGTCCAAATGAACTCTGCCTATTGGGCTTTCGGCTCCCATAGTCGTGCGCGTCGTAGCTCACCAGCCGCCGAGCTGCGGAACGCCGCGCATGAACCCGTGCTCCTCTGCCTCGCCGACGACGGACGACCACCTCTTGTGGCCTGGAAACGGTGGCTGTTCGTGCGTAGCAGCAAGGTTAGTGAACTGCCCTGGCCGACTTTCTTGTAGACTATGAGCAGCCTGGACGACGAAGTCGTGGCGGGAGACAGCAGCAAGGAAACGGACGATACGTGAAAACCCACGGCTTGGCGTCCTGGAACTGAACGTCACTGCTCAACAGTTGTGTCGTTATGAACGAAGGGGAGAGTCAGTGTCAGTGAGGTTCTGAAATTAGTAATCCAACAGATATGGTGGTTTCTCCATTTGTTCTTATTCAGATTTGATCGCTTTAGCGCCTTACAGTTACAGTCCAGCTGCAGAAACGTTGAACGTTCTGACTATATCGGCATCCTCAACTGAATAAGCAACATATTTTGCTCAGTGTAAGAAATGATGCCGAAGGATATGTTTAAGCCTACTATTGAAACTTAATAGCCATCCTCAACCCAATAAAGAAAGCGCCGCAGGCAAACAAATCTTGATAGTGATCCGTCAGCCATCACAAAAGCTAAGATAACTCGCAGTTGTCTGAAAGTGTTGCAGAGATAAATATCAGCCAAACATTACCCAATCGCGTCAATATATTAGGAAGCTTCATGTACCTTTGCTTGAGAATGTTTGACAGCAGATTCATGAACCT
Source organism: Eleusine indica (assembly GCA_030378355.1). NCBI lineage: Eukaryota > Viridiplantae > Streptophyta > Magnoliopsida > Poales > Poaceae > Eleusine > Eleusine indica. Next base: position 61,190,286 of record CM059494.1, read on the forward strand.
ACTTACATTTCAGAAATAGATAGATAGCGGCATTCATGTCAATGCTATGCTCCGACAGGATAACCCAATCCCCAGATGTATCCCAGCAACAAAGTGACATTGCAGTTGAATAACCTAATGCTAAAACAATACCACATGCCTAGTTCTAGCTGGGGTCACCGCTTCCTCTTGTGAGTCTTCCACTGTTTGATGACGTGCTGGATGACTTCTTTCAGAGTTGCTTTCCTTCCCTCCTTAAAGTTCCAGAGCTCAGCGACAGGATAGCGACCACTAGGGTTGTACTCATTTAGTTCATTCAGTGCTTTTGTTACCAATCCATATATTTCTTCACCATGTTCCTGTTTTAACCCTCGAAGCTTCTCATCCTCCTCAGAAACAACTTCCTGCATCGAAATGTCCATTATATGCTGCAATACAGCAAGGAAACATTTGCAACACTGGAAAATCTCCATGGTACTGATGAAATTTTAAACTACTAGACCTAGGGAAGCAGTAAATAATAGAAGGTTGTACCGTTTCTTTTCCATCAACCACCACAATCCGAAAAGGGTGCCAGCCTGGATTTTTAATTTCTTCTTCCCACTTTGAACAAATGATAGCAGAAGTAACTTCTGTATCCTCTTTTGATAATCTTTTTCGGCAAGCATTTGCAAATGCTTTGGAATCAAGCTCGCCCATTCTCTTGATTCCTATATTGGCTCGGGTAACAGACAACTCCTTAAAGCCCTGCAGAAGATGCATCACATAGGTGTCATTAATTCATTACTGAAACAGCACAAAAGGAAAAAAAAAAAACTGGGCAGAGGTGAATCTGAGTTGATTTACATTTATCAGCTCCTTCCGAGCTTGTTGCAGTTCATCGTTGCTTCTTCTTTCCTTGATAACCAGAGTTAGGTTCAGCGACTCCATTGCATCCTTTTCCTCGTATTTTTCCTTTAGCTCCTCACTGAGCTCTTCCATCTTCTTCTTTGATTCAGAATCTTCCTCACCAGGCATATGCTTCATTACTTCCAATTTCCCCACCAGTTGTTGTATTTCCAACTCAAGCTTCTGTTTGGCATTCAGTTGTTGTTCTAACTTGAGAATCTTGTCTAGAGCAGCTTCTTTCTCCCGCTGCATTATTGACACAGTAACACACTCATAAAAGTTTATCAAGAAGTTACATGAAACAATATACTTATATTGGTTAGTGTATGATGGTGTGTGTGCGCGTTGTACTTCTTCTATTAATGAAATGATACACAGCTCTCCTATGTGTTTGAGAAAAAAAAAATACTTATATTGGAACAAGACCAAACCTTTTGTTCTTCCACGAGCTTAAGCACGTTTTCATCAGCCCTTTGTTGCTCCCGTGTTGCCATCATAAGATGCTTTGTTTTAATTTTGTTCTGTGCATAAACCAGAAAAGCCCGACATAAGTTGTATGAATAACACATTAAAGGGATTACCCAAAAGCACCCTGCATTTCACCATCGGCATCATTTCCCTAAGTACCCCTATACTGTATAGATAATATGAGAAACTAATGTACGAGGACAAGTGAAACAATAAAATAGAATGCTAGGGAGCAGACACTACAAAAAGAAGGATGTGTTTTGTCTTGCAGAAGGGTAGAAACAACCAACATTGTGCCAGCAACCAAGAAAGAGCTCCATGATTCTTCATTACTAAGAGTTGGGGAATAGTATTAAACATTACACACCTTTTCCTTTTCTTGCTCAAGGTTCCTTCTGTCATGATCGCTTTGTGAAGCTAGCTCATCAAGCTCCTTGGATCTCAAGTCAAGTTCCTGCATCCTGGCTTCAAGTTCTGAACGAAGCTTTTGGTTGTCATCTAAGATCTTCTGTGAATGTCTACGAGCGATTTGCTGCATCCTGCCGATTTCTGGTTTGAGAAAAAAAGTTTAAAAGGCATAAAATAATGGGAAGCTCCATGCTCCATGTATATTAAAACTTAATAAGATAATAGAAATGCATATATGTTAACTAAACATGAGGAACATATAATAAATAATAAAAATACGGCAGAAAAAACCTTCATTGTAACCACGGAGGAGCTGCTCCTTCTGATCCATCATCCTGCCAAGTTCTGCAGTCGTCTCATTGCACTTGAACTCGAGTTCTTGCACGTGCCTATTCTTCACTTCAATCTGGCTAGCTAAATTAGCAACTAGCTTGTCAGTTTTACGGGCCTCTTCACTTTCAAGATCAGCAACAGTTTTCAGATCACCATTTTTCCTTAAATAATCTCCTATAGGCCCTTGACATCTGAGATCATCAGCCTTTGCAACCCATCCAAACATCTCTGACCCTCGGTGCCTCTTCATCTTCCAGTCCCTCTTGCCAAATACCTCTGCCTCATAGTGGTTTTCAAAGGAAAGCGCATTTTTAAAGCCGCTCCAGTCTTTTGCAAATTCCACAATAGCATTCCCTGTGTGACCTCTATAGTTCCACAAAGGAATAACCTTGTGGGGGCAAAAGTGTGAGAGTTTCTCCTTCAGCCGATTTCCACTTTCTCCAACTTGGCGCCCATTCTTCTGTTCTGTAGGAACATTAACTAAAACACCCATCCAGGGCCAAACAAACAAATCATCTCTGTTTTCGATAGGTTGGTGCTCCATAACCATTTATAGCTCTGCACAAAAGAAGTTTCTACAATTAGCAGACATACGGTTTAGTAAAGTATGAAGCAACGAAACATTTGTAAGCTATAGGATGTATTGGCAGGCGTAACATGTAACCAGTAAGTTTTTTAAACACAAGATGTACAGTAATTCTTCTCTTTCTTTTTACCTTGAAACTATTTAGGTAAGTATATAAGCTTACACAACAAAATCCCAACCGAATCGATGTCAGTTTGCTTGACAGCAAGACAAAAGAACCAACTAATTGGTGATGCATTCAGCCATTCACCACATAACACCATATGAAATATAAATGGGTTTGAGAAAGAAAAGATTGGTGAAGTAACTAATTAAGACTGCAACCACCAATGCAATGATCATTCCAAAAAATGTCAGCCTAACCATGCAAGGAATAGGGCAGAAAAATTAAGAGCCGAAGTATGTCGTAACAGCTCCAAGACAGAGAAGTAAGCAAATTCAAGATCTGACATCATAAGCATTACAATTTAGACAAATGCTACACACATTAAGGTCTGGACTGCCTGACTCAACAAGCATACACTTCACGGAACAAATGCAAGGCGCGTACACATACACACACACATACTTCCATCTATTCTGTAGGAAACACCGAAACAGAACTCTAAAAAAAATTAAGCACCAGCGCCTGTTCTAAAATAATAAAGCATCGGGCCGCGTTGAATAAAATATTAAAAATACTAAATCGCACATGGATTAGTGTTAGGCTACATAATTCTGAGGCGTGGGACCACTCTCCGCGAGTTTCCGCTCAAACCAACCCTAACAAAATTTCTAAACCATGATCACCAGATCGAACGAAGCCAAAAACCACAAGCATTCCTCGCCCGCCCCTCAACGGAGTGCACAACCAGAAATTCCACCTCGGCCGGGGGTCCCCGCCACAGGGGCGGAATGGACTTGGCGTAGGTAGGGACGGGTGTTGCATCCCAAGTTCCCAACACGGAAAATTTAAGTACCACCACCATTTCACGGATGCGGGCGAGGGAAGAGAGGAGGAGAGGAACTCACCTCCGGAGAACGGCGGCGGCCGGAGGAGGAGGGAGGGTTTTGCGCTGTCCTGCGCCCCTGCCCTCGCCTCCCCTGCTTTTCCCTCTGCTTCAATCCGCAGAGCAGGGGAGGGTGGCGTGACAAGAACGGGAAGGGAGGGGGTGTCTGCCGCACGATTGCGCTACGATTCGTGTAAGGGCCATCTTCCGTCGCGCATGCCGACCCGGAACCGGCATCTCCTGTGGCATTGTGTACACGTGGTCGTTTGTGTGGGGTTTTGTCTGTTTTTTTTCGCACTCTCTCCTGCGGTAAGCCAATAATTATGCAACTGCGCGTGTAGAAACATTTTTCATAATTATTAATCAAATATTTTATAACGGATTATCAGCTTTAAAAATTATAGTGAAGCATTTGACATCAGCACTATATGTCTCCTCTCGTTGAAGAATACACATTTTACATATATATGAGTCTGAATATGACTCCTGTTGCCGCCGCCTCCGGAGAGTAGCGGGAGGGCGCTCGTGAGGCCAAAACGGCTAGCCAAGGCGCTGCGATGGTGAGCCAAAGTGGGAGCCGCGAGCGACACATGAGTCGATGCGTGGTGGTGGTGGGGGAGGGGGGGGGGGCGTGAGCCTAGGGCGCATCCAATTTTTTTGCCCTCACCTAAGGCAGCTTTGGAGATGATGTTGACAGCAGCGATGTTCATTTCTTCTCTTTCTTTTTTCTCCTTCTAGCGTGCGGAACCGAGCCAAGCCAACTTACGTCTAGGAGCCGCGATGCAGTCTGCTGAAGGCAAGCCCCTGTGCGCTTCCGTTAGATCTTTGTGGAGCTCCACACGGCAACAATCTAAGCAGGATTCACACAACAGCGTTGTGCGAGCGTTGTGCGGACGGTCCGCACCAACTTCTTTTTTTCTCAAAATTGATCCTATAATCCTACTTGTATACTTAGGACCCTTTTGGTAGGATTATCTAAAAACAACTTCTTTAAAAATAACTTATCTAAAAATGGATTCTCTCGAAAAACAGCTTCTCTACAAAAATATTGTTTGACAAAATGGCTTTTTTTATGTTTGCTCAATACAAGGATGGGTGGAGAGTGCCCGACAAAAACAGATTTGCAAGGAGTTTACCAAAGTCTTTCTCATTCGGAAAAACAAACAACTAAAAGTATATTTCCCTTCTCCATTCTCTACTACTCGAATGATTGCCTACAAGGGGACTAGTATCAACAAGGCGAGCAACCTCAGCTAGACGTATGTGTCGGGGATGAATATTAGCGATGCCACATGGCGTTAGTTAGCCGCGCAGTAATCACGTCCGCGCTATGGCCCCACGGCGGGCTCGAGGCAATCCCAACCCGCGCGATCCTATCTTGACACGATCGACGACACCAACATTTGCTCGAACGACATAAGGCGAGTCTTACAAAACTCGATTCACTCGAACCCAGTGGAGGGGGTCAACCGTGACTCGCTTCGCTCGAACCCCGTTGTCGGGGCCAAGCGTCGAGCGGATAAGTGAAACTTGTCCGATACAGATCTGAGAAATATCCCTCCAAACGGCTCTTTTTCTTCATGGGCTATAAATAGAACCCCATCTCGCCCTTTGGCCGGTTGGTCACTCATTTCACTCAAAAATACTCTCAAGCTCACTTTGCTCTCCCTAATTCTCCTCCCTTGCTTCCAATCTTGATTTGTGAAGGGATTGAGAGAAGATTGAAATGCTACCACTCCTCCAAGCTTCCATCCTCTTGAGCACTTGGTTCATCCTCACCGTCAACAACTCTTGTGTTTGTTACTCTTGGGGATTCATCCCCTAAACGGTTAGAGGTGTCCGTTGAGCTCCCAACTCGTGTGGTGACGCCTCGGGAAGTTTGTATTGATACCACTTTTATGGAGTTGCTAGTGGAACACCGAGTTTGATCTTTGTGATCACTTGGAGAGGTTTAGGGTTGAAAGAGATCCGGTCCTTTGTGGATCCCTCAACGGAGACGTAGGCTTCTTTGTGAAGCTGAACTTCGGTGAAAAATCCCGTGTCTCTTGTGTGCTTTATTACTTGCCCTTCATTTACTTGTTCTTGCTCTTATTCTTGCTAGTTAGGGTTTGTTTCGTATTTTTTAAATTAACTTGTGTAGGTTGCATGCTAGTTTATTTTCTTATTTCTACAGCTTCCTCTAGCTTGTAGTCACTTATTCCTATCTTGTCTTGCACTAGTTTGAAGTTTTAATCACCCGATCTACTTTTTTTATCACGTGCCATCGGACAAGTAGGTGCACTTTACTCACGATTGTCGGACAAGTTCGACACTACGTATTTAACTTTTATTATTAAATTATTTTTAGGATTTGTGCCTATTCACCTCCCCCTCTAGGCACTTTCAATTGGTATCAGAGCCGGTATCTTCTATAAAACTTAACCGCTTGAAGATTAAAGATGTCAAAACCGGAAGAACGACCACCCACCACTCTTCCAACCAAAGAAGGTGTTAGTAGTTCTCAAGATGGAGATGATGCAAGGACTGGAGATGGTGACAAAGGTGATCTACCAAAAACCTACAACAATGTCATGTATGATTATGATGATCTCAAAGAAGATCGCATTGGACAAGGGTCAGGTAGACTCCCTTACTTTGATGGACAATTCTATGATCATTGGAAATGTAAGATGATGATGTATTTGGAATCCATGAGTCCACATGTTGCAAGTATAATCGAGAATGGTTTCTTGTGAGAAAATAGAGATAATCTAACCCGCAAGGATCAAATCAACATTCATCGCAATGTCATGAGTATGATAAGGTTGCCGGAATTAAGAATGTTAATCAACTATGGAGAAAACTTGAGGTTATTTATGAGGGTACTGATTCCGTCAAGGATGCAAGCCCTGAAGAATTACAAAATAAATTTAACTTATTCATCATGGGTCCGGGAGAAGGCCCAAAAGAAGTTTATGATAGGCTCATGAGGATTGTAAATCAAAAAAGAGCACTAGGAGCCAAAATGACCGACTTGAATATTAATAAAAGATTGCTAGAAGCATTGAGACCATGGGATAGCAACATTTGCTCAAACATTAGAGAGAAGGACAACTTCAAAAGTTTTTCCACCGATGAAGTGCTTGGGAAGCTTCTATCCCAAAAGCAACAAAATGATCAAGCCAACAAGATAAATGCCTTGATCAAGCAAATTGAGGGGGCAAGTGGTGATAAAAATGATGTAGCACTCAACGCTATACGAGAGAAGCAAAAGAAAAAAAAGAAAGTGGTTGATCCTAGTGATGAAGATAGTGATGATGAGATGGCTTTGCTTGTGAGGAGATTCAAGTTAATTCTCAAGAAAGATGGCTACAAGAAGAAGAGTTTTGACAAGGGAAAAGCGAGAAGGTCAAAAAGGACTTGCTATGAGTGTGGTGATGAAAGACATTTCATTGCAGAATATCGCAAGAAGAAGAACAAGGATGAAAGAAAGAAATACAAGCATCACATGAAGGACAAGAAGTATAGAAGAGGTGAAACTCACATTGGACAAGAATAAAACTCCAATGACTCATCCTCTTCCCCCTCTGAATCCGACTCGGATGAGGGAGGCATTGCTACAATTACCATTGGCATCACTCCCACCAACGTTTCTCTATTTGGGAGCTTGAGTGATGATAATGACAACACTCACAAGTGCTTCATGGCAAGAGGATCCAAGGTATCTAAATCTAAACATAAGCGTTCCTCTTATGCTAGTAGTAGTGATGATGATGATGATGATGATGATGATAATGTTAATACTTCACTTTCTAAAATGGTTGAATTTATGGAATTGCTTGAAAAACAAAAGGAAGAAAATGATAGGCAAGAGGAGCTCCTTGAAAAGCAATAAGACTTGCTTATTCTTGAAAAGAAGAGAAACCTTGAACTAGAGAAGCTCCTAGAAGATGACAGAAAAAAAATGATGATTTGACTAAGTCTCTCACTAAAATTAAAAACTCATATAAAAGTATAAAAAGCATAAAAGATGCACTTCTAGAGAAATATGAGAACTTGGAAAAGACTCATAAGTCTCTTGAAGAACAATATAAGATACTTTCAACCTTCACATCCTCCACAAATAACCCCATCTCGTGTTTCTACTAGCAAAGGATGTGATAGGTATTATAATGTTCATGTTGATGCTTTTGCTACTAATATAAAATTGATTGATGACTTGAACAAGCAAGTAAAGGCTCTTGAAGGTAAAATACAACATGAGAAAAATGTTATTGATGATAAAAAAACAAAGTATGCAAGATGTGCATACTCATATAAAAGGCACCCTAATGTCATGGATGGCATTGGTTATGTTGAGGGTGCCAAGCACAATGCTAGAGAGAACAAGAATGGAAAGAAATTTCTTAAGTTCACCAAGGAAGGATCTTATCAAAAGAAGCAAGCCAAGAACAAGAACACTAGCCAAACTTCTTTTGTTAATGATTTTCATGCTAATGTCCCTAATGACTCTTGTGCACTCTTTCATAACTTTGATCCATCCTATGTGCTCATGAGAAACATGCATGGTCGTGTCTTTGCTAAATACGTTGGACCACGCAACAAGAGACGAAAGGCTCGTATGTGAGTGTCCAAAGTGCTTGTGACTAATGTGAAAGGACCCAAGCAAATTTGGGTAACTAAAAATAAAGCTTAATTTGTTTTGTAGGACTATGTCTTCGGAGGGTCAAGTTGGGTGATTGATAGTGGATGCACCAATCATATGACCAGAGATAAAAGAATGTTCAAATCATTTGAGCCAAGTTATAAAAAGAATGAGTACATCAATTTTGGTGACAATGGAACGGGACAAGTACTAGGTTATGGTAAAGTGCCTCTCACTCCTTCGTATTCTCTTTCTACGGTTATGCTTGTTGATCATGTTGACTTCAATCTATTATCCATTTTGCAATTTTATAAAATGGGCTATGATTGTTTGTTCAACGAATATGGTGTGACCGTCTATAAGAGGAGTGATGGCTCGGTTGCTTTTAAGGGTGTGCTTAAAGGAAAGCTTTATGTTATGGACTTCTCCACGGATGAAGCTAGACTTGGCACATGCTTATTGGCAAAGTCCAATATGAGATGGTTGTGACATAGAAGGCTAGCCCATGTTGGTATGAGAAATCTTCATAAACTCCAAAAGGGCCACATCATAGGCCTAACCGATGTTTGTTTTGAGAAAGATAGAATATGTAGTGTGTGTCAAGCGGGAAAACAAGTTGGAGCTTCACACCCCTCCAAGAATGTGATGATCACTACAAGACCATTGGAGATGTTGCATATGGACCTTTTTGGACCCGTCTCCTACATAAGTATTGGTGGTAACAAATATGGTCTTGTAGTTGTTGATGACTTTTCTCGCTTCACGTGGGTATTCTTTTTGCATGATAAAGGTGAAGCGAAAGATGTGCTCAAGACTTTCATGAAAAGAGCACAAAATGAATATGAAGTCAAGATCAAGAAAATTAGAAGTGACAACGGGACCGAGTTCAAGAATACTCAAGTTGAGGAATACCTTGATGAAGAAGACATCAAGCATGAATTTTTAGCACCCTACTCTCCTCAACAAAATGGGGTAGCCGAAACAAAGAACCGCACACTCATTGAGATGGCAAGAACAATGCTTGATGAATACAAGACGTCCGACCATTTTTGGGTCGAAGCCGTCAACACCGCATGCCATGCCTCCAACCGGTTATATCTTCACCAATTATTGAAGAAAACACCATATGAGCTACTAACCGGTAACAAGTCTAATATTTCCTACTTTCATGTTTTTGGGAGCAAATGTTTTATGCTAAACAAGAAACCCAAGACTTCAAAGTTTGCTTCAAAATTTGATGAAGGTTTCTTGCTTGGTTATGGATCGAATGTTCATGCGTATCATATGTTCAACAAAACCATCGGTTATGTTGAAATCTCACGTGACGTGACGTTTGATGAATCTAACGGCTCTCAAGAGGAGAAAGTTGTTAATGATGATGTAGATAATGATGTGAAACTTGTCCGATACAGATCTGAGAAATATCCCCCCAAACGGCTTTTTTTCTCCATGGGCTATAAATAGAAACCCATATCGCCCTTTGGTCGGTTGGTCACTCATTCCACTCATAAACACTCTCAAGCTCATATTGCTCTCCCCAACTCTCCTCCCTTGCTTCCAATCTTGATTTGTGAAGGGGTTGAGAGAAGATTGAAGTGCTACCACTCCTCCAAGCTTCCATCCTCTTGAGCACTTGGTTCATCCTCACCGCCGATAACTCTTGTGTTTGTTACTCTTGGGGATTCATCCCCTAAACGGTTAGAGGTTCCTGTTGAGCTCCCAACTCATATGGTGACGCCTCAGGAAGTTTGTATTGATCCCTCCATTGTGGAGTTACTAGTGGAAAACCGAGTTTGATATTTATGATCACTTGGAGAGATTTAGGGTTGAAAGAGACCCGGTCCTTTGTGGATCCCTCAACGGAGACGTAGGCTTCTTTGTGGAGCTGAACTTCGGTGAAAAATCTCGTGTCTCTTGTGTACTTTATTACTTGCCCTTCATTTACTTGTTCTTGCTCTTATTCTTGCTAGTTAGGGTTTGCTTCGTATTTCTTAAATTAACTTGTGTAGGTTGCATGTTAGTTTATTTTCTTATTTCTATAGTTTCCTCTCGCTTGTAATCACTTGTTCCTAGCTTGCCTTGCACTAGTTTGAAGTTTTAATCGCTCGATCTACTTTTCTATCACGTGTCATCGGACAAGTAGGTGTACTTTACTCATGATTGTCAGACAAGTCCGACACTACGCATTTAACTTTTATTATTAAGTCATTTTTAGGGATTTATGCCTATTCACCCCCCCCCCCAAGTCCGACAGTCCGGTCAGTACGCCCTGAAAGCTGATTTCATGGAGCAACGGCTAGTTGGAGGTTGAAAGCCTATATAACTTCATTGTTGTGGTCTTGGAGACCACTCTTGGCTAGTGAATTGCTTGGCGCATTTGGTGAGAGCCAAGAGGAAAAGAGAGGAGCACTAGGAGGAGATGTTGCATATCTTAAGAGTGCTAGTGAGAGTAACAAGAGCATCTTACATATCTAAGGCTAGGGTGTCCTTGAGGGTGTGATCTAGGTTGTTACTCTTGGTCTATGGTGAGACCTAGACTGGTTAGGTGTCGGTGATCAAGCCTATCATGATCGGGTCGTCACATGTTTATACACGGTTTAAGCCCACCGGTGAAAGGGGCATCGCTAGTGAGCGTCCGTGTCGGCTCGGAAAGTCCGGTAAGTTCTCGAGGGAGGCGAGCTTGTGCCTTGGTGGCAGCGGTGACGTGCACCGTGTCTTCATTCCGGGAGTGGTTGCAGGCTCATGGGCGAGAACTTCACATTGGTGGCGGGAGGGACTGGAACCCCGGCGGGAGTGGTCCAACGAGGATTAGGGGAAGGCGCCATCCTTCCGAGACCTTGGAAAAAAATCATGAGCATTTCTTGACCCTCTCTTTACTATTCCACACTTGTGTGCTTTAGTGAGTAGGTTGATTTGTAGCTTCAATAGGCTAGTTTGTTTAGCTTCCGCATTCGCTCTCATCATGAACACTAGCATGTGTAGGATCTTGACCTCCTAGAACTGTTAGGTTGCAACGATTGCTAGGTTCTAGTGGTGTGAATTGAAGTATTCGGATTCGTGGTTGGCCTACTGATTCACCCTCTCCCCGCCCTCTCTCGGTACGCCTTCGGTTCTTACAGAAGGTCGGGGGCAGGCAGCGCCCACGACGACCGATGACCGCACCGCTGACTGAAGACTTAGCGACTCTCCCTCTTTCTCTCTGCATGTACACAGGCCCAACCCCTTGGACTATAAAAGGGGAGGCCTTCTTCCTCCTTAGTCATCGAAGATCATCTCACCTCCATCCGGGAAAAGTCGCGTATAGTCATACAGAGACCTGGAGTGTGCTCCTCTCTTACCACCATTGTACACCGTGCAAGTAACTCAAACAGCCTCCCAAACTGGACGTAGGGGTCCCCCGAACCAGTATAAATCCCTTGTGTCCACCTCTTGCATAGTCATCGTCAAGTCTAAGCGCACAATCTCCGTGAACTAATCTACTAACCGGTGATCGAAACACCGACAGTATGTATCCAGGACTATGATGTATCCAGCTCAGTTGGGCCACTCACAGTTCAGCTGAAGTGCTCACCACTTGTGGAACCACTTATGAGGAGATAAAGTAGGATTGCTCCCTGAACAAGGTACTTCGGCTAATACTACTAGTAGAAAACACTAGATTCGTTGATAGGATCTTTTTTAGGTGCTGCTCTATACTAAATCAAATATTTGCAGAATACTTCCTTCGTGGAATAAAATATTGGATCCTTCATTGACCCACTCTTTGTTGTTGCTTCATAAGAGTGAAGTAAGTGAATTTTATGGGCGAAAGACAGGCGTTTTAAACCTACTAACGGATGCGGCATCTCTTCCGCTACCAGCCCCTTTTACCATAACTTTTGCTCGTTGCAAACCCACTATATGAATAGTCATGAAAAGCTATGTTTTTTTATGCATTTAAATTCTAATATAAACTTAGCAAGTGCTTCTAAAGAGAGGAACAAAAACTGTTTTTACTTTTTGGAACCCTTTAGAAGGCTTCTACTAAAATCCAAAACATAAGAACTTTTAGAAGTCCTACCCAGCAGGATGGATTGGACATTCATATACTGCACTTTTAGAAGTCATTCCTATACTTGATCATACATTGGATTGGATGGATGGCTAGCTGTACTGATTAAGAGAAAAATTACTTTATTGCAGTTGAATCGACTTCCTTTCTTACACGAAGATATGAAGTCATGAACCAATTATATCTTTGGGACAGTACAATAGCGACTTCTACTCTGTTCTACAGTTGCAGCTTGAGCTACTGAATCTGTGGAGAAGCTTTAGCCTTTCACCGATACAATCTGTCAATTTAGTTTGCCTGTTGACTTTAAAACATTGCATCTGCTTAGTGATTTTCTAAGGCATCCAGGCAAAAGGAACTTTTCGTTTCAGTTATTAAGAGGTCATTTCTACGAGCACTGGACAATAGAGAGACGAAGCTAGAGATGAGGCGCTGGGGTGCACATTTTTGCACATAAACAGAAATTAGAATTTTAAGTAGCTTAAAAGGCGCCAGTTGTCCTTCAACTCATCTGGTGCCTTGTCTAGGACCTCGAACTCCTTGCAAACCCCCTGAACTTGTTAAAATGTGTATCGAAAATACATGGCTGCTAATTAGACATGATTTATCATACTCTCTTATCGCCATCACAATTTATGCTACAGAACATTTGTTGGACCGCACCATGGCTCGGTGAGATATGACAGGCCATATCCTACAAAGAGCCACGTTAGCAAAACGAGATATTTTCGAAATTTTGAATCTAGACGGCACTTTAGCAAGATTAAGAACCACCGATGTATTTTGGCTTCACCTCAGTGCCTGTAGCATTTTGTATCACTTGTCCTTCCAACTTGCAGAAGTAATATGCGTTGACGTCAGAAAAGTGTATCCCATTGCATCATCCGCGCAACATGACCATACGATAGAAGGCTCCTTAAAAGAAATGGACTATTTCTGCATAGGTAACCGAATGGATAACAAGTATCTGTTAATGAAACCAGGAACAAGTCTACCAAAATTCCGTTTGGCAACTTCAACCCTCATGTTTTCCGATGCGTGCCACGCAGATACATATACATTGATACACAGCAATAGTTTATAATACAGTAGTTGGCCCATGAGAACAGAATGCACCAGAGCTTATTGTTGCCAAAACGGCTTGTAGGTGTAAGACATGGGGCACAACAGATGCAGCAGCACAACCTCCAAAAGGGAAAGGAAAAAAAGATGCAGCAGCTCTAGGACATGATGGGGCACGGTCTGGTACGTCACAGTCCACGTTGTGCCAGAACTTACAAAAATCTATTAGCATAGACGCCAATCCAGTAAAGATACATGGCCACTATCAATTAAATTAATGTTCAGGTCCAAAGCTGTACAATGGTATATGATACACAGAAACAAAAACAAGGCGTCAGGCACATAATTATACATATAAACTGAAAACCCTAGGTGGTGGTTAACAACTCTATTTCAACTATTGCTCTCTTCTCATTCCCTGATTATCAACACGAAATACACCCTGCCATGCCTATGCGATGATAATAAGTATGTGCAACTTGCAACTCCACTGCAGATTTAGATCTCAGTAAATAGACATACTGCAAAATGGAAAGGAGCAAGGAATCAGGTATGGGGTCAAAAGAATACCACAAACCTACAAACAAAAGCCATTATAAGCCTCCGCCTATGATTGGACATCAAGAACAATATCAGCAGGGTCCCCAATCCATAGCCTATCCCTCCACCGAAATTTTATCCTCAGCTTTCCATTGGCATCAACACCTACTACCTTGCCTTTGCTCGCATAGGTCTCCATCCCCCAGCCCCACCTTGGGGATACAAGACCAGGTCGTATCCGTACTTTGTCGCCTTGCCGGAAGGGCTTAACCTTCTCCACTTCCCATCCTTTGCATAACCATAATCTCTCACAGAAACAGAAAGCAATCCAAAGCTCTCCATCCTCAGCCCGATGGACCACCCCTATGCTGTTGTGGTTCACATCACCCCATTGATATGTTGGGGTTGCAATGGAATCCTTAACCTTTACCCAGTCTCCAACACAGATCTCCTCCTCTTCCTCCACTTTTTCCACCTCAGCTGGGTCTATCAACCAAGCCCTTGCACCAGCTGGTGTATGAATCCTTAGTTTCCCATCAGCATCAATAGACGAGATCGTCCCTATACTAGAATGATTATGATTAGACCAACCAAATCTTGGCTGACGGATACATCCTCTGATACGAACACGCTGTCCAACAACATACTTGTTAACTTCATCGAGCTGACTAGACAGCCCTACCCACCTTTCCTGCTCACCACAAAATGCCACATGGATAGTCCCATCCCAAATATCTCCTTCGTATCCAATGCCATGCACCACACCGATGCTACCAGGCTTGAGTGACTTCCAATGATTCGCATCAGCCCTCAGCCTAACCCACACTCCAACCTCAAAGATTTTCTCAATTTCAAGATCTGCAGGATCACCTCTCCACAACCCAGGCACACCAAAGAAAGCTATTCTTACTTCTCCGTCAGCATGTACACCAGCAACTATGCCTCTAGAATCAGGCTTTGCATCTCTCCATCCCCACCTAGGTTCTGAAATCCCAGCACGGAACCGAACATGCTGACCAATCTTGAAGGGCTGTACTTTCTCAATATCTGTGTTATGTGTCAACCATTTCCCGTTTCTGAAGCAACCAGCCAACTCCAAGTAACCAGAGTCTTGAATGCTATGGACTACTGCAATGCTTGTTTTACCTACACTCCAATCATAAGTAGGTCTGCTCCCAATACTTGGTTTCGTCCGCACCCAGTCTCCAACCTCAAAGGCTGATAGCCTCTCGGCATCACCTGGAGCTACCTTCCACAAGTTTTTTCTGCCAGAAACCTTGATATTTAAAGTACCATCCATGTCAATTCTTGATATGGCTCCAATGGTCGCAGCAGTTTCATTTGACCATCCAAGGCGTGGCTGTGATATGGAAGGCAACACATGCACCTTTTCCCCAACCTCAAATGGTTGTGCCTTCTCCACATCTGCAACTGAGCAAAGAAAAAGCTTGCTTCTAAAGCAGAAAGCAACACCCATATCACCATCTTCTTCTAGACTGTGAACTATCCCAATACTATTACGAGTCACATCCTCCCACCCATATTTGGGTGATGGTACTGTTGCTTTGATTCTAACCCAATCACCAACCTACAAATACAAATAAGTGAGAATCCGACTTCAATCTACTTAGTCAGCAGTAAGACTAGAGAACCTACTATTCAAATATTAAAAAGGTATATATACCTTAAAGTTCTCGATCTTTTCCATATCTGATGGATCCGCCTGCCATGTTTCAGGTCGATTGGGGATATCAATAATGAGTAGACCATCACTCTCAATGTCTACAATTTTCCCCACACTGTGATGTGTCTCACCACCCCAGGCATACCTAGGCTCTGCAACAGACCTCTTTACGCATACTTGGTCACCAATCTGGAAAATGTGCAGATACGAGAAATCTCATTAAGTAAAACCAAAACAAGCCATAAAAGTAAGACTATATGCAAGGCCAGCTTGCTATTCCTGTGCTGCCCTGCTGGATCTTTCACAACAGACAAATCAATACCAAAACATTTATCTTATGGCCCTCAAAAAAGGGAGTTGTCACTTAGCTCACAAATCCAAAAGGTAATCAAAGAAAGGCTACCACATTATGAAGGAACCATTAATCTAATGGGTAAATGTAAACACGTGCAAAAGAATATGGATATAAGATTAAATAATAGTTATAAAAAAAAATTACCTTGAAAGGGTCCACATGTTCCACCTCCTCTGGTTCACACAGCCATGGGTTGGATAAATAGCATAGTCCCAATAGAAGACTACTATCTGGTCTGATGGAGTATACAATACCAACGCTTCCAGGAGTAATGGACTCCATGCCATGTACAGCAACTGTCAGTGAGGGACGAATACGTACCCAATTACCAACCTTATACTCCTCGACCCTTTCAATTTCAGCAGGATCAGCTCTCCATCCCCTAGACGCTCCAGGAAAACCAACCCTCAAGATACCATCATCATCAACACATAAAACTGTCCCAATGCTATCCCTCGACTGGCCACGCCATCCAAATCTGACAATAGAATATCAGATCATGAGAGGGAAGTGACATTTGACTTGCCAAACAGTGTGGCGAGATCAGTGCAGCATTGGCTTTATTATCCAAAAAACATTTCACAATTTATAAATAAGTTACCACATTGTTGGTGGGCATGCCCTAAAAGTTGATCTCTACCGAAAGAGTTTGCCAATAACATTGACATGATAGTGGCAGCTATATAACATCATAATTTTTTTTACTTTACTGTTTGCAGATGGCAGAAGCAACAACTTCAGTTTATGCAAATGGCAGAAGCAAAGCATCATTTGCGGACTAGCATCACTTCAACCACATTAAATCATCTAAGAGCCTAAAGTGCATCAGTTTAAACTTACACAGTTACAAACATGGTCAGTGCCAGTAAAGAACCTAGCACAGTAGACTGAACATGTGTATAAGGCAATAGGAATCTATCTGCTGTCAAAAATCATCAGAGCCTTTTATTTCCAGTAACTGACAAAAGTAAAGGATTACACACCAGTACCCTGTTTTATGTCAGTAGAGGCTAAACATGAGGTTTTTAGTGATTGATAGCTTTTATCTGCAGTCCGCATAAATAACAAAATGGCTTGTTACTGTTTTGAAGAGAAAAATGCAACAAAGTGACCCAGCAAATAAAAAGAATTCCCAGCATCATGTTGTGCCTCCTATGAACATACTAGGCATTGCTTGATCCAACTCACAATGAGGCGTGAGCAGATGTAGTAAGTAATAACAAAGTAATGAAGGAATAAGCTATATTTACCTTGGTTCTGCAACATCCGGCTTGAGCTGCACATGTTGGCCCCTATTTAGTGGAATAACTTCGATAACTTCATTAGTCAAAACACGGGCTTCTCCAGTACAAAATGACACGATAAGTTGATCATTGTCAACTATTGACTGGACAAACCCAATGCTTTTGGGTCCAGCACCTTGCCACCCAAAAGCCGGTTCGGTAACAGTTCGTCTAAATTTCACCCAATCCGCCACCTCGTATCTGGTTACAAAATAAGTGAATGCATTATTAAAAATAATTTGGAAGTAGCATGCATTCTCCCCATTCAATTAACTACAAACATCTGTAGTCATCTTTTAAAAATATATACATGGAGATACAGTTTTTGTTTTTGGCTAATATATGAATAGATTTTACCCTAAAACAAATATGATATAGATATCATAATGGTCATAGCAGACTGTGTTAGTATTGAAGTTAGCCAGTTAGAACCTTTCGAACGCCAAAAGTGCAACAACTTGGAAATTTGCAAAAGGATCAATAAAGAAAAGAGTATGTTTCATAATAATATAATCTCCCACATGCTTTGGTTAAACTATCTTGAAACAACTCCATCGTGTGTAAAATATTCGGTTTCAGAGCTCTACGTATCTCCCTAGCTGCCACATCCAGCAGATGCAGCAGTTCTGCCTCAACATGACAGTCTGCTTCCACCTCAGCAATACCAATGACAAACATGTGGGCTGTGGATGGTCAGATCTGTTGTCTAGGATGGAAATTTGTAAGTGTGATTTGGTTATATTTATGACAAGTTGACAACAACAACAACAACAATGCCTTTAATCCCAAGCAAGTTGGGGTAGGCTAGAGATGAAACCCCGAAGAACCAAGGCACAAGGACAAACAAAGAAAAAGGAAGATGGAAAAGAAGAAAAGAGGTGGGAAAGAGCAATACAAAACGAAACAAAAACGAGGGAAAAAAGGGGAAACAAATAGGAATAAGGAAAAGACGAAAAGAGGTGGAAAAGGGCAAGACAAAACCAAACAAAAAAGAGGAAAAGAGGGGAAACATATATTTTATGACACCATATCCTAAAAGTGTAGTTCTGTCATAGCATCAAAAGTATATTGTTCCATGAGTTCCTTACATGGTCGGGGAGAGATGAACTCCATTGTCTTCAAGTGTCTCCATCAGTTCTTCATAAATCCACGCTCGTGGTAGCCTCTCCAGAAAGTCCTTCAGTGTCCAGCCTCTATAGTTTAAAGGAATATTGTTCAAACTCATTAACATGATTGTAAGAAACAAATTTTGCAACATAACTGATAAGTGAGTCTTAGCTTTACTAGTGATCAAGCACTACATTTTGTATTAGCAGCCTGTATGGCTGTTTACCTAGCAGTGTGCTCATCAGCAGTCACCTTACTTGCGTAATAACTTAGTTAGGATGTAACTTAGTCCAGGTAGTGTAGAAGTCCGATTTTACTGACATAAAGCCTAGTATTTTCTGCATATAGCAGGCAACTTGTATTCAGTCGGTTCCTACTCAAACCAACCTCTTTTGTGTATATATATGCCTCAATGGCCAATGAATCAAGTACTCCCTCCGTCCCAAAATAGCTGTCACTTTAGCCATCTCCAGTTTTCCCAAAATAATAGTCATACTCACTTCCTGGTGCACCTCTCTGTTTCCAATACGTCTTTATATCTATCTATCTCTCCTCCTTGTTTCCTGTGCACCCACCTTTTCCAGCTCTCCTTAATCCCCGTGTCCAGAGCTAAAAGGTCAATTATTTTGGGACGGAGGGAGTATATATTTTCAGTAGATCCAGCATCCCAGCTGAGATTTGTTTAGTTTACCTCCAACGTAATTAACTAACCTAAGTAACTTTTTCTTCACACAGGCACAACTAAATTCTAGAGAAAATACTAAACAGCACTTGAAAGAAATAGTTTCATCTTAGAACATAGTCAAGCAATTACGAATAACATTTCATATGAAGTTGTGTGCTATTTCCTTCAGCAGCAGCATTACAATAATAGTTTGGTATACCATGCAGAAGTTCCCTTGAGAAACAAGAGAATAGAAACATATGTGGTGTGGACTCACCCACCACAATGTGGAAAACAGGGAAATCTGATCCATTCATTAATTGTTTACCTGTGGTTCCTCACATCAACAGCAGGTGATGGCTGTTGTAACATTTGAACAATCCATGTCAGATTTTCACGAACCATTTTGGCTGCATCAGCAGCTATGTGAAAAGCATTATCCCCATCATCATCCTAATTGACCAAATAGAACAATATTAAATTCAAAATATAACTCAGTGCAAAGATACAATTGTAACAAAACTGTGCTTGAATAAAAAATTAAATGCAGAACAAAAATATCGTCAGAATTTTGATTCCATGTACCTAACTACTGGATAAAATAAGGGTGGACTCATTAGAACCTGGAATGACATAATGTAAGGAAACCCGTGCAGAATACTGACAAAAAGATGAACCTACCACTAATTCCAACTCTATAAGGACGGGCATCGATATCAATACAACTATATTCAGTGGATGGAACTGAATGCAACTTCATCAGCATGCACTACAATACTTAACAGGAACAGTGACTAGCATGGAAGTGTTCCATCAGTAAACAAAATTAAGAAATTTACCATCTTGCAGGTTAGTACAGTAAGCATTTTTCTAGCATATATGCCCAGTACTAAACAAGATGCACTGTCGGATACCTGTAATCACTACACCGAGGGGTCTTATAGACTATGCTCTGTAGAACATTCCAGGAATCAAAGGCTATGCTGAAACCTGGAATTTGATAGGGATGACATGAAATTGTTCGGTATATCTTGCTACACGTGCATAATATTGAGAAGTTGGCACATCTAGTTTCATGGACATTAATAAAATAAGATGGACTGCCTCTAATGTCCAAACAGGTTCATTGTGAAAACGAAGGGTTAGTGGCTGCAGAACTACTTCAAGTCACAACTTCCCTTCTTATAGAGGCTGCTCTACTCTGGTTCGGATGACCTTGTTTCCATTTCACCTTTTTATCTTTCCTTATTTTTTTTTTCTTATTTTACAATTAGCCTTTGGCCAGTTGATTCCCCCCCCCCCCCCAAAAAAAAAAAAGAATATCACTATAGATCCATAGAAACTACTACTGCAAAACACATGTATCATGTATGTTTGACTGAGCATAATTTTTTACTTGTTGTGATAAAACAGCAAAGCATGGAAAGTCCTCAACATACCATGCAAAAAGTATGACATGATGCCACACCCATTCAAATAGAAGGTGACAAGAATTGATGATGCAGAGAACTTACATTTCCTCAAGCACAAAGAAAAATCATAATAAGTTGATCAGAATGAATAATAGAGTAAAAAAAGGCTGGGTGAAAATTCCACTCATAGGGGTACCATAAATCCATAACATTATATGCACTTGATGAGTGAACACTGAAATTGTCTTCCAGATTGACCCCAAATTATTTATGAAAATGGTAACAAGGTAGAAAACCAACATACCTGTACATTGCAGTCTGCTCCAGCTGCTAAAAGAAAACCAACACAGGAGTTTGCACCTCTGTTCAGTGCAACATGAAGTGGGGTTGTGTTTTGAGCATTTCTTATATTCACATCAACTCCTGCTTCCAGAATGATCTGTCATTACAGTAAAAAGTGCAAAATCATTTTGATATGGCAACCAGAAAAAGCAAAGAAGTGTCAGGAAAATTAACCAGAGACGCATTTACCTTAACCAATTCCACATCGTTGATCATTGCTGCAGTATGCAGTGCAGTTCTACAGTGTGGATAATCTTGCGCTGTAGGATCAGCACCAGCAGAAAGCAATATTCTTACCAACTCGCGACCCTCTAGGAACACAAGCCAATCATACAATTAGACCAAACAGTATTTGCAGCAGATAAAAGATGAGGAATTTTATCCATACTATCCTACCTTTGGGAATTGGGAATTAAAAAAACAAATAGTCGAAACCAGAAATGTCAGTATGATAGAAGCAGAAGTCAGAGGTTTACCTTTCTCATGCTCTTTTTTAAGAGCTGCTGCCATGCATAAAGCTGTCCCGGAAGAGCAAGGTATATTGATTGCTTCAGCAATCTCCTCTTCAGATGCAACTTCGACCCATCTTTGTACCACAGTCATGTTCCAGGTCTCGATACATAGATGCAATGGCCTATTCACCATTGGATTAAAATGTCATCAGAAGAAAAGAAAAACTCTAGGTAACATGTTCAAACAAAAGGGATAATGGAATGTCAAGCATTGGATAACAGAATAAAGTGACTCATGCTTGCCCCTTGAATGGGACACCAAGTCCATATTCTTACGTTTTATGGTTAGAATTTGGTATGCCCATCGACCTGCAACCTCCATTTTCCAGTATGACGATAGCACAATCAGTATATTTCCTGGCCACTGCAATATGCAGTATAGATTCACCTTCCCCATCAACTGCATTAGGGTCAGCTCCCGCCATCAGCAATTCCTGCACAAGGCACAAATAGAAGATTAAAATAGGAACCAACAAGCTGAAACAGGAAGAAATGGGAATGATCACATACTTGCATGCAGTCTGGTTGACCATGATGAGCACATACATGGGCAAGAGTAGGACCCAGGCCTTCTCTAAGACTAGAGCTTACATCAGCAGACCTGCCGATAAGTGCACGAACACACTGCGGAGAACCAGCAGCCAAAGCAAAAACTATAGGAGGGTCTTCATTCTTATCTAATATGTCTACATTCTCTTGGTAAGCCACAATAGCTTCCACGAGCTCTGCCGAGCCTCTGCGGCATGCTAAATGTAACGCGGTGTGCCCATCTGTATTTTGTGCCTCTAAGAGAGAACGAACTAAACTACCATTTCTCTCAGATGCAGCCTTTGCAAGTAAATCCCTGGCAGTTGCAAAAGGTTTAGTGTGAAACATCACATGCTGTAGAAGCAGCCACAAAAAAAGTTACCAAAGACAAACCTAACACCAGCAGCATCCCCCTCGCATACAAGATGATGTAAAGCATTTGGGTTATCATGAACCATCTCCAGGATGGAGGTTGCAGGTGGTTCCATTCCATTGGGCAAGCTTCCATTTGTGAAATCGCTGCACTAGCAAGTAAAGCATTAGAATGCTTAACCCACAGACTCAAATAAGGTAAATTTGGGTGGAAACTAAGATGAGGGAATCTTCAAGCATGGTTGCTGATTAGCTAAGTCATATTTCACTGTTTGCTACTGCACTTTCATGCAAGTACCTACATTCTACAAAGCTTTCAGTTTCCATGTATTGCGCATTCAACATGAAGCAATACAAAGTTGAATGGAAAAGTTACCTCTCAGGACTCGCTGGTGGGCTCCTTGGTATGTCTAGAAGATGTCGAAGAAAAGTTTTAAGCATGTCTTGGAAGGAAGGTCTTCTTGAAGCACGGAACTGCAGACACTCGCCAATCATCTTCCACAACTCCCCAGGAAGTCCTACACCTACTACTCTTGAATATTGTGGTGGTGGCTTCTTTTCTTTTACAACAGATTTGCATATTTCGTCTGCACTTAGCCCAGCCCATCTGCATTTCAATTAGCATCTAACCACACCATTCACAAAGTAGTAGGGAACACAAATGAAATAGTAAGAGTACTTACGGAACAGCACCAGTACACATTTCCACAAGAGTGCAACCGAAACTCCATGCATCTGACTCTGGTGAAATTCCATTTGCGCTATCCCAGAACATATTCAGTGACTTCTTCAATGGTCCCCATGCCTCCGGAGCTATATAGTTTGGGCTAAGCAGTGTAGCATCCATGCCAGCCATGCTGGAGTCATCAGATATTCTCCTATTAGTAAGGTTCTTCAGAATTGCTGAAAGACCATAATCTGAAACAACTGCATGGCCATTTGCATCCAAAAGAATGTTTGAAGGCTTTATGCTCATGCAGACAATTCCTGCTGCATGAAGTTCCGCTACCCCACGAGCAATATCTGCTCCGTACCTAAAAAGTCAAGATCAGGAACAATTCATCAGTGGGGCAACAGAGTTTAGAATAACAAACAACTTTATCAAAAGTAACAATTCCTGTAAAGAATGCCTAAATTGCTACATGCATCGAAGAATGACAACAACAATAGTTTTAACACGTTTGCTAAAGAAGAAGTCATGGCAGCAAAATACCCTTCTTACGTATGATGTTGCCAGTTTAATGCACTCCAGCAAGAAAGTAATTATACCCATAGCTAACTCCCGTGTATCCGTGGAGAGGATGCTCTCACTCAATTAAAAAAATATTACTCGTCCTCAAAATATTGCAGCATATGTTTCTTTCTATTTAGTGAGGTGACAAATTTCATTAAATCTGCCACATTAGTACCAAATACGCAGAATTAATTTGCATATTTGGCTATTAGCTTAAAACCATCAACATTGAACCCATGATGGCTACTGCAGAAACATCAAACAACATCAGAGGGTTCTGAAACATAGTGTCAGGAATGATAACTCAGGCAGCTTGGAAATTTTCTGCCAAAATTTTGTTTAGTGTAGCCATGCTATGTTGAATTTGAGTATCAAAGTAACATTACAACATCTGGTGATTAACTGGAGGCAATCTGTACTGAATTGGAAAATGTTAAGACACTACCAAAAAAAAAACTCATGTCTAGGAAAGTGAAATGGGGTTTTCATATTAGGGAAAGTAATGATTAGGATACATAGCATGTAATTACAGAATTGGCCTAACTACAAGATGGCTACAATTTAATCATACCCAGACCCCGGTTGATTGCATACAATCTTGAGCCACTGAAAGGCTGTTGATTTGGTTTCATCAGAAAGGGTTGGTTAACTGACATGTTGAGATATTGTCATCACTAGCATATACTAGTACCAAATCCAACAACGGCCAAAATATTAGGAATGTTCCTATTTGCAGAAAACTTTCACAGAGAATGTTCAAGCTAAACTTAGGACCGACAATAATCCTCTTTATACACAAGCTAGAAGCCGTGGATTAAAGAATTAGTAAAAACTTTGCTCCAAGTTTTTGTAAAAGATTGTAGCAGAGGGACTGGAAAACCTCAGTATTTCGTATTGTTGGCGTCAGCATGCATTATTCTAGGGAATTCATTCACATTAATGAATGTTATAATAAGAAGTATTAATGTCCTCACGATATCCAAAAAGCATGGTGATAAGAGCATCTCCAAAAACTCTTCCTAAATCAAATTAATGGGATTTAGTCTAAAAAACCATCTCCAACAGCTCCCCTAAACACTCACAGATTTATTCTCTCCCTAAATTCTCCTCATTTGTAGCTATAAATGAGGGGAAAATTGGGAACCCCAATACTTGTATTTAGAAGGAAATTAATGTTTTGTGGTCCCAGATGCTGACATGGCCCAATCAAAAGTTTTCCTGATCTATTTTTAGGGAGAACTGTTGGAGGAGACAAGAAAACTTTTCCCTAATAATTTTTTAGCTGCTCCCAAAAACTCTCTTTTAGGATCAATTTTTTGGAAAGCTTTTGGAGATGCTCTATCATCCCAGACGACAGACAGAACTGAAGCACTACAGCTTGATAGTTTGATACAAATTTTCTCGGCAAATAAATTAAAACCAAAATAGTGTTATTCACTGAAGGAAACATTAACACGAATTACATCATCTTTGAAGCATTTATGCTACAATACAATACGAAAAAGCTAGTAGCATGCACCCAAACATAACCGGACACGTAGCCTTGTCAACGAAATCAAATCGAATAACGCCATTAAACAAAATAAAACTTTTCACATTGCGAATCAAGCTAACAAACTACCATGATCCATTCTAGCTAAGTTGCTTCTTTAGTGCATCGGCTTCAGAAGTACGAATATGAGTGTGTGCAGAAACAGACAAATTGACATGCGATGTTGCGACTATTTCTCTAGGCAGGGTTCTTGCGGTGATGAGTAGTACATCAAGAATATCAACTAGAAGTATCCATATTTAGATGCAACAATGCCACACCTGAGTATCTGCTCCAACGTGAGGCGTCCACCATTCTGCCGCATCTCCGCCTGCACCGACCCAACGTAGCGATCCATCACAAAGCAGAGATGCCCACCATTTCTGACGGCGCCATGGAAGGTGCACACATTTCGACACCATGAGGAGGCGCGCCTGAGCCGTTCCACCTCCTCCTGAACTCCCTCCAGCCCGTCCCCTACAGGGACGGGCACCCTCTTGACAGCCACTTGGTGTTTACACCTCTTGGCCCCACTGCCACGGGACAGCGTGCCTACCCACACCTCCTGCCCAGCAGGCCCGGGCGGACCGCTCCCGATGCGGCGGGCGAGCTTGAGGTCCGGGTGCGAGATGAGGTCGACGGAGCTGCATCCGGGCGGCCCGGCCGAGGGCGCAGGCGGGGCAGAGCGGCGGCTGGGCCGCGCGAAGAAGTCGTCCTCGTCGTCAGAGCCGTCAGAAGACGACCCCGATTCGGAGTGGAGGAAGGACGGGGAGGAGGGCGAAGCGGACAGGAGCGAGAGGATTGGGAAGTTCTTCCGCAGCGCGGAGACAGAGTTGCCGACGGCGGTGGGGTGGCGGCACCGCGGGCACGGCAGCACGGCGCCGGGCGCGGCCGCGAGCATGCGGGCGAGGCAGGCGCGGCAGAAGCCGTGGCCGCAGTGGAGGAGCAGCGGCACGCGCTCATCCTCGTCGTACCGGACGTGGCACAGCGAGCAGCACGGCACCCGCATCGCCGGCGCCGAGGAGTTCCTCCGCCCTAGGGCGCGGGGTGGGAGGAGGAGGGAGCGGCAAGGCGACGAGGGGGTAGATCTGGACGAGGGGTTTGGGGAGGGAGACGAGTGAGCCTGGGGGCGGATTTTCTGAGAGGGAGGAGGGTAGAGGGGGGTTGGTGGTGATGCGGTGGAAGGGACGACAAGCAAGCGCAGTCTTGCCTCCTGCTCCTCAGTTCGCCAACCTTTTTCGTGCGCTTTGGAATGGAGGTGCCGCGTGTGCTCGGCTGTGGTGTTGGGACATGAGCTCATCCGGCCTTGCGTTGTTCGCTCGCCGCTTTGCGCACTATACTATGGACTGGGTAAAGACAACTTGTGACTTCCGATGCAGAAATGGCACAAAGTCTGGATGCTTAGTTTCAAAAAAAAAAGTCTGGATGCTTTATCGATTATGCTGGAGTTTGTTTAAGTTGTTCTAGCAACTAAACTCATTTGTCTCTCTAACTAGTGTCTCATCAAAACTAGTATCGGCAATAACCATGCTACTCAGCAATATGCAAAAAAACTAGTAGTGTTAAGCAGATGCAGGAGTGATTTGCAGCCTCCAGAGAATTTTACCTGGCGTGGATAGCTCGCGCGCCGGCCACGTCTATTTTAAGCAGACGTGTTCGCACGCGCATCAGCCGTGTCATTGGTTTCGCTAATCGTCCTTCCTCTTACGCCCGATCCGGCTTTCATCAGAAGAATTGGCCCGTGTGTGGCCGTTTTTTTACGCATGGTGCTTCTTCGGAACTCCATCTTGCGATGCGGTCCCTTTGTTTTTTTTTTATCGTATTCGGTTTGGGACGGCCCGTGTGTCATCATTTTTAATTTGGTCCGTTGGTCCACGGAAAGCCCACTGTTCTATGTGTTGCTTTCCACCATTGGTTCGTTGCTTATCGGATTCCTTCGCATCGGTGGCACACGTGTTCTGGAGCGCTTCGCCGCGTGGCGCCCGGCCGCTTTCACTTCTTTTTCTTTTTCGGTTGTTGCGGTAGTTGTCTGGTCTTCTCCTTCGATTCGCTTACCGTGGGGGACCCCCTGCTTCGTTCGGCTTTGATCTTCATCGCCGGCAACTCTGCGGCAAGGTGCGTTTAGATTTTCGCTTCGTTCTCGTGCTGTTTCCTCCTTTTATTGCTTATGGTGTCTCACATTGTTGTGTTCATTTCTATTTTTCTCTTTGTTCTTCTATTGTCCTATTTGTTTTGTTGGTTCTTCCTGCTGCATGTTTTCTTCTCCGTGCGTGCTCCGTCTTCCTGGTTTGTTTTGTTTCTGCTCCTTCCGTGCTACCTGTTGTTGCTCTTATATTTTTTGTTTGGAGTTTAATTCATCCTACTGCCTGTTTCTATGCAATTGTCGATTCCCTTCATCTTTCGGTGGTGTTAGCACAGTATTTTGCTTCAGGTTGTTTGTCGGCTATCCCAGTTCAGGTTCCAGTCTTTATTTTGTCGATTCTGTTTCGTTCTCCTTCTTGTGTTCCTCTTCCTTTTTCCTAATATTTCTGTTTACTTTCATATCTCTAACCAAGACATTTGTTTCTCCGTCGTCTAGCCTGATACTGTTTGTCGTGTTATCCCTCCTCTTTCAGTTGTGTCGCAGCTAATACTTACAATTTCTATTATTGTATTTTTTCTTATTTTCTCTTCACTGTTCCTGTCCATTTTGCTTACTGTTGTTTGTGCGTCTTATTCCGTTGTGTCTCATGTTGTCCTCGTCTCATGTTGTCCTCGGTAGTTTTTTTGTTCGGTTGCTTAGCTCAGGTGTCATTTTTATTGTTTTTCTTCTTTATTGTTTCCCCTCTTGGCTCCTATGCAGTTGTTTAGTGTGTCATCCAGATTAACTTATATATTCTTTTTCCTGTCTTATTCTTCCTTTTCATGTGCCTGTTTTGACACGCAGGTATTTTAGATTGCAACTCATTTGTGCACCTGGAATGTGCGTCGGCTTCCTGATTTCCTCTTACATAGGTATGTGTTCCTGCCATTTTTGTTTCTACCTCTTCCTCTCGCACTTTGTCGATCCTGTTGTCCCAAAAAAATTATGATTGTTGTGCCAAAAAAATTATGATATTTCTTAGCCCTACTATATTAGTGAACTCTGTGTTTACATCTTTTAGGCCAATTGTTATTACTTGATGATTTTTTGTGACGCGTGTTTCGTGTTTAGTCACTCATGGAGGATTGGCAAAGAACACGTCGTCGGGCTATCAGAGAACATGCAAGGAATGTCGCCCATTAGCGATGTGGTCCTGCTTTCTCTTTGGCAGCTCAGGCTGATTCATCGTTGCGTACGTCTGGTGTTGTTTCATCCGATTATACGTTGATGACTGACTTAGTGCCTGTTATTTCACCTCCCATGGAACCTAATGATTATCGTGATCAGTCTGCCACTGGACTTAGGCAACGTACACGTCGTAGACAAGTTAGACAACATGCAAGGAATGTTAGGCAGCGTTGTCCTGTTCATTGCCCATCGTAGCTGCCACATCATGTTTCATCATCAGGAACACCTTCCTTGGCCTTCAATGCCAACGACTCTGAGTCCGTTGTGTCCTCTACTCATTTTGTTGCAGCTGAATCTTTGCATGTTCTTACACCGTTCACTGATTCTCCTGGAAGACAGCGTATCAGCATGGTGACTACCGATAGGAATGTTAGGCCGCCAAATACTGATCAGCACCCAACTTCATTTCCTGTTTCTGCGACATTGATGACATCTTCATTACTGGATAAGCAATCTTTCTTGCCCGGTCTGTCCTATGGACCACCGGCCTTTGCTCGAGAAACATTGGCGCGATACCCTGTTATCAGTTAGTATTCGTCTTTCATCCTTATTTTTTAATGTATCCTTCCTTTTCCGTTCTGCTTCGAATCTTTTAGTTTCTTTATGTACAATGACATTATAGGAGACGATTTTTGCCTTATCGTGGCGCCAACTATTGCTCGCTATAATAGGCTTAGACGAATTCAAATTAACAGAGAGAGAGCTGCAGCTTGGTCAGGTGATATTTCTTGGTCGTCATCTTTCTTCGTTCTCGCATCAAGTTATTCTCATTTGTCCCGTCGTTTCTACCCGAAATTATTTTTCCTTCCATTTTCAGGATATATACCACCTGTCCCGTACACTGATGCTGTTGTTGTTTTCCCAAAGGAATACACTGACATGCTGAAAGGTATACGGGAATGGCATGGTCATTTCTGTTTAGATAACATAGTTATCTTCGTTCTGTTTATGTTTCCTGCCCTCTATTTATATCATCCTCAACTGCCTCATTTTTAACCACTTACAAAGAGCAATCATATTATGGTGGTCCAGATTATACATGCAAGCATTGCCATGCTATCTTTGGTATAAGAAAAGAATTGTTGGCCTTAGTAAAAATTCAGAACAGTGAATAGTCTACACTCTTTGTTGTCGTGGTGGCAAGATATCATTACCAAAGCCTAATCCTCTGCCTGCTCTCTTCCGTGACCTGATATGTTTTGATGGCGATTCACGGTCTTCTTCATTCATGAGACTGATCACGCAGTACAATTCTTTGTTTGCGTTCACATCACTCGGCGTTGATATTGACAAATCTATCAACACAGGAAATGGTCCATATGTCTTTAAGATTAATGGTGTTGTGCACCATCAAATTGGTTCGCTTTTGCCCTTGGAGGGAAACCGACCACAGTATGCACAACTATATATCTATGACACAGAAAAGAAACTTCAGAATAGGCTTAATATTTTTTCTTCTGATGGTCCTGCAAACGATGTTCCAGACCCAGAAGTTGTTTCATCTCTCATAGAGCTGTTTAATAACATTAATCCGTTGGTAAAGCAATTTAGGATGGCACGTGATAGGCTCCTTTCACCACATGCTTCAGATATATCCATTAGACTAATTGGGCCTTCAGACAAGTCAGAAAATCAATACATCCATCCTACTACCAATGAGATTGCAGGACTCATCGTAGGAGATCTTTCTGCTGGTGTCTCTAAATTTGATGTTGTTGTCGAGGCTCATAATTCAAAATTTAAGCAGATCTCTCCTATACATCCAGCTCTTATGGAATTACAAAATCCCTTGCTATTTCCCTATGGAGATAAAGGCTTTCAGCCTAGAATTAAGTACAGGCAGGTAGATGATGAACCCATTGTAGGACGAGATGAGTGTTCCATGTTGGAATACTACCGCTATTATTTGCATTATCGCAAGGATGAGCCCAATCCTATAATTTGTTTAGGCAGGCTATCACAACAGTTTGGGATTAATGTTTATTCCTGTGTTGAAGCTAACCGGTTGGCATATCATTTCTTCAACCAAGATCGTCTTCGCAGTGAAACATATCAGGGCATTTCTGATGCTGTTGCAAAGGGAGCCTCATCAGGAAAGGACGTGGGTATTAAGGCCATGCTGCCTTCGTCCTATCCAGGAAGCAGACGATATATGAACCAGAACTATTATGACTGCATCGCAATATGTCGTATGTACGGTGCTCCTGATTGTTTTGACACATTCACTTGCAATTCTAACTGGCCTGAGATTGTTGAAGCAATACGTTTTGAGATAGGCCAGAGACCATCTGACCGATCCGAGATGATAAGTAGAGTGTTTCACATGAAGGTTACTGAATATTTAGCAGATATTAAGACTAGGCATATTTATGGTCCCGTTAGAGCAAGTATGATTCTCTCTCCTGTTCCTTATTAAATGTCTACATAATATATCTGCTATATATTTTCCACGGATTTTTTTACTATAATTTTGTTTTCTCAGTTGCTGACACAATTGAGTTCCAAAAGCGTGGTCTTCCACATGCACATATTCTTACTTGGGTGGCGCGTGATGGAGAGGACGTTACACCTATGTTTATTGATAGATTTGTCTCCGCTAAGCTTCCAGATCCTAGGACGATCCACTTGGATTTCAACTTGTGCAGGATCATATGATGCATGGTCCATGTGGGAAAGACAACCCAAAATCACCTTGCATGACAGATGGCAAGTGTTCAAAAGGTTATCTAAAATCTTTTCAAGATGAGATCAAAATGGATCATGATGGCTTTCCTATTTATCATAGACGAGACAATAGACTCTACGTGCGTAAGAAAGGTGTCATTCTTAGCAATCGTTGGGTAGTGCCACATAATCTCAGTGTCTTGAAAAAATATCAAGCACATATTAACGTTGAAGTATGCAATAAAACATATTTGGTGAAGTATCTTTTCAAATATGTCAACAAAGGTCTTGACTGCGCTAAAGCTAGGTTCATGACTGCGTTAGCTGCATCCACAGAAAATCGTTCACTTGATACAGTTGTTCAGTCTTCAGCAGACTCAGCATCCACTGAAGGGATTGATGAAATAGCCGAATATGTAAGATCCAAATATTTGGCATATTGTGAGTCATCTTGGCGTCTTCTTGGATATGAGATACACTATAAGTTTCCTGCTGTGGAACGACTCCCGCTGCATCTCTCGGGAATGAATTTTGTAACTATACATGAAGAGGAGGATCTTGAAGAGACCAGGGATGATCCCGATTCACAAAAAAGCATGCTTACAGAATGGTTTGTTTATAATCAGCGTTTTTCTAATGGCCATAACTTGACCTATTATGAATTCCCTGGATCATATACTTGGATGGCTGACAAAAAGAAGTGAAAAAAACGAAAGAGAGGAACTAAGATAGGTAGGCTTAGATATGTGCACCCTGGTGCGGGCGAGACATTTTACATTAGGATGCTCCTTATGGTTGTGCACGGTGCCAAGAGCTATGAAGATGTGAAAACACATGAGGGCATACTGTATCACACTTTTAGAGAGGCTTCCCAGGCATATGGTCTCATTGGCGATGATTCTGAATGGTCTTTACTATTTGAAGAGGCAATTGTTTGGGCAACTACCTATCAACTTCGAAATCTGTTCATGTCTATTCTGATTTATTGTCAAGTAGGAAATGTGTGCATTCTCTTCAACACATACTGGAAATACATGGCTGATGATCTGGCTCACAAATTACGTAGGGTCCTCGGAAATCCAGCATATGTTGTTCCTGAGTCTGTTCTTCTGTCAAGTCTTCTAAGAGAGTTATCTTCTTTGTTTGCCAATAATGGCCTTTCCATTTCCTCTTATGACATACCAAAACCTCTTCATGGATCTACATCTGATGAAGGAAACCGCCTAATCTTAGAAGAGTTAGCTTACGACAAACTCAGACTTGCCACCGACTGTGAGATCATGTATGCAAGTTTAAATTCTGACCAAAGAAATATATATGATCGGGTCAAGTGTTCTATCCAGCAGAAACAGTCCTTTATCTATTTTATTTCAGGCCACGGTGGTACGGGTAAAACATATCTTTGGAATGCTATTCTTGCCAAACTAAGGTCTGAAGATCATATTGTACTAGCCGTTGCCTCTTCTGGTGTTGCAGCTCTTCTGTTACCTGGAGGACGAACAGCGCATTCGCGTTTCAAAATCCCTATTGAGGTTCATGAAACAAGTCATTGTAATATTGGAAGAGGCACTGATCTTGCTGACCTTCTCCACAGAACATCCCTAATTATATGGGATGAAGCACCAATGGCTCATCGATTCTGCTTTGAAGCACTTGATCAAACACTTAAAGATATTCTTTCAGCTAACAAGCTAGCAAACATGAACAAACCATTTGGTGGCGTTCCTACCCTTCTAGGTGGGGATTTTCGTCAAATCCTTCCTGTTGTGCACGGTGCTGAACATGCAGAAACCATAAAAGCATCTCTGCTTAAATCGTATTTATGGAATCATGTAAGAGTACTACATCTATCTATAAACATGCGTTTATGTAATCCAACTTTACCCAATCAAGACAAGGAGCTGTTAGCAAATTTTGCCAAATGGGTCCTGGACATAGGAGAGGGCCGTGTTCCAACACACACTAGAGATAGTGAAACTGAGAAAACGTGGATTACCATACCAGATAACTTGTTGCTTAAAACTAATGGGGATACAATATCAGCAATTGTCCTAGCAGTGTATGATGATTTCCCTTCAAATTATGCCTCTATTCCATATCTGGCAGAACGATGTATTGTTTGCCCAATCAACACTGTTGTTGATGAGATCAACGAGCATATGCTCGAAAAAGTTCCTGGCTTTGCGAGGGAATATTTCAGCTTTGACTCTATCGCTAACTCTGTGGATCAGCCTTCAGACTATGAGTTGTTGTACCCAACTGAGTTCCTCAACTCTATTATTATCACTAATTTCCCACCTCACTGCTTGCATGTAAAGGTTGGTGTGCCAGTCGTTCTTCTTAGAAACTTCAATCAGTCTATTGGCCTCTGCAATGGAACACGTCTCTTAGTGAAACGTATAGGAGAATATGTTCTTGAAGCATAGATCATTACAGGATCACACATTGGACTAGTAGTAGCCATTCCTAGAATCACACTGAATGGAACTAGCAGAAAATGGCCTTTCACACTCCAAAGAAGGCAGTTCCCAATACGAGTTTGTTATGCAATGACAATAAACAAGTGTCAAGGCCAAACATTGAACAGAGTGGGCGTCTACCTTCGAAACCCTGTTTTTACACATGGCCAACTCTTTGTTGCTGTATCCAGAGTGACATCCATGAATGGTCTCTCTGTTCTCATCCAAAATGAAGATGGTGTTATATCCTCCGAGACAAAGAACATAGTGTTTCAGGAAATAGTTGATGTTGTATAGGCTACTTGTCCTTTATGTATATGCTTCCAGCGACATATTTACAATGCGTACCGCAAAATATATGTACACTCTTACTTGTATATTCAAAGTTATTGTAACACATGTCTGTAATATATTTTGCACTTCTCATTTTTTTTAAAAAATTTCTTTGACATTCCTCTTCTTATAAGATATAATATATCTATGTAAATTGTTCGATGTAATATTATTTCATATACCCAGTCAGATTCTAACTAACGCTTATGTAACAGATGATGGATTACGCTCTCCTACAAGATATTAGTGCCAACTACCAAGGATGGATAGTGAAGGTGAGAGTGGTGTGATTTAGTGAGCTTTTAAGCAAAGAAGAACCACCAGTGGTACAACGTCTTGAGTTCATTATGCTCGATGAGAAGGTAAAATGGTTAACTATGACACCCCTCTTATAAAATTACACAATTTTCAGTAACTGCTTTTCAACTTGCAGGGCCACGCAATGGAGGCTCAGATCTCACAGAAGATCCTAGATATTTTTAGGCCTCTACTCACAGAGGGATCAGTGTACTACATAAAAAACTTCCATGTCATAGAAGCACGCATAGATCACAGGCCTGTTAATCATTCTTACAGAGCAAGATTTACTAAGTACACAAAAGTGATCAACACAACAGATCATGCTCTTGACTTTCCACTCTATGCTTACAATATTGAGTCATTTGACATGCTAAAAAATAAATCAAAGTCTACCACTAATCTATCAGGTATGAACTTTAACACTCCAAAAAATTAATCCTTCCCTCTACAACATTGTTCATAATACATCCAATCTATATACATATGTAGATACAATTGGATTACTTCAAAATTGCTCAACAGTAGACATCAAAAGTACCAAGTATAGACAAAGGCCACTTCAAAATGTATATATCACCAATGTAAGGTACAACCATTGACCACATAAATAATCACATATTTGTTTTACTGTCGTATATTACAAAGATAGAAAATAGAAAAACATTATCTGTATTTCACATGTAATTTGTGTTCAGTGAAACTGTTGTTGTTGCTCTTTGGGGAGATCTTGCATATAAATTTGAAGCAGATAAATATATGACATTAGCATAAGAACGTCCAGTTGTCCTGCTGTTTTGTGGATTGACGTCGGGTTGGTTTGGTGGTAATAGATCCCTTCTCACATCATTCTATATGCTACCTGTAATGCAAATATAGACTCATTTTACACATGTCATACACTATATTTAACCCTCTGGGTCAACTTGCACTCCAAGCGTCGCCAACATGTGCCTGGTACATGGATCCTGAAATATCTGAGGCACAAGAACTTAAAGACAGGTATGCATATGCTATTCATGTTTACTACTCTACCATTCCATGTCATAAATCATCCACCTCCTAATACAGGTGCTCCAACATTGTGGCCTCTCCAAAGTGGGCAACCAAACACCAAGCAACCCGAATAGATGCTTCAACCACCGTTGCTGAACTGGCACAAATAGATGACCCACATGATGCATTTGTAATAATCCTTTGCTCTCTCACCTTACATGAAGGCTTCAATAATATTCAACTGCTCATAAATAGGCACATGTTTCATAATTATAGGAGAACAAGTATAATGTTCATGTCCTTATCAAATCCATACTCAGTAATAGGCAATGGTGGTATAATGCATGCAATGAATGTAAGAAAAAAACTATGCCTGATGGTGACAGATATAAATCTCCAAGAAGAAACTGCAACGGTATTGGAGCAGAACCCAGGTAAAAAATCTATGCCTACATTGTCCCCCATATACTTAATGTAGATTTCTAATACTCTTCTCCATTATAGATATCAATTAGCTTTCATAGGAGCAGACCCAGACAATACTGACGAGACAAATGAAGCAACTGTTGAATTCATTTGCTTTGGAGCCACTGCAGAAGAACTGATTGGAGCACCAGTAGAACTCCTAATAGAACAAGGAGGGGGCATAGGAATTCACCTTCCAAAACAAATAACAAGGCTATGTGGCAGACAATACGAATTCCGTGTTAGCATACCCGAAGGCTCTCTGTAGCGAGATAATATATCTTTCAAGATTGATAACATTCTGAACATGACTGTTACCCCTGCTATTTCCTTCGACATGAACATGTTAGATATATAGCTTCTTCCAGATTTTGTTTAACACATTTTAGCATTATATTATAGCACTCTAAACTAAAACACTTCTTTAATATTTCATCAGACAATACAGTGCTTCAGACGTCCACACTTCCTGCAGTCAACACAACCACACCTATGGCGCCTTCCATTGTATGATCAATTAGTTTACTAAAAGCAGGATAATTCTGCATATCCAAAATATACTTATCCAAAATCTACCATGCAGGCACATGAAGAACAAAATATGCAAGAAATACTTGAGGAAACTACACCAGTTTCTCAGGTTATTCCACTGCAATCTTAATTATTTTACTAACACAAGCATAACTCTGCACACCCAAAATATCTCATATACCCAAAATCTGCCATGCAGGCACATAGACAACAAAATATGTAGGAAATACTTCACCAAACAACACCGTTTTCTCAGGTTATTTCACTACAGTTAATTTTTATAACCATATATCTTATTGTCTCGATAGTAATAAGTAATTTTACCCTTGCAGACTCCAACCACTGAAATAGCACCTGACAAAAGAACTGCTTCCCCAGGATCAAACAAAGATGACAACGTTGCCCCAGAAAAGAGGTATAACATATCACTAACTTTCATCTTCAGTACCACAAAATACTCCTTCAAATCATCATAATCTTTGTTCTTCATCCATGCAGTGCAAGCAAGCGTACTAAAAAAGGCAAGACAGCCAGAAAACTATCGTTGGGAGACACCTCCAATGACATATAGGGCAACCTATACAAAGAGCGCATCACAATATATCATATGTTAGACTAAGCTGTTTTGCCACTGCATTATGCTCTGTTGTAATGTGTGAGTCTAAAAGCCAAGACATGTAATCATCTTATTACATACTCTCTATCTTTTGTGCACCATCTATCCTGATGTAGCCTATCTAAATACTTTTACTCTGCTCTCTCAAACACTTAGTTGTCGTTGATTATGTAATATGAAGTATATAAATACACTCCTTATAACTATCAATGATATTATATTATGCTACCTTCAGGATCAAACATATATTTTCAAGCATCAATAAAACAATCAAAATTTCTGTTTTACCAATATAAATACACTCCCTATGACTACCTATGATGTTATATTATGCTATATTCAAAATAATACATATATTGTCAGACATTAGTAAAACACTCAAAATTCCCGTTATACCAATATATGTTATATCATGCCCCCTCCCCTGAGCCTCCATGCACCGCCTTGAAATAATACCGCCAATGTATCATCGGATTTCTAGCTCATTCGATTGCTACAGAGAATGCAGGTAAACGCTACACGTTTTTACCTTTCAGATAACATGCCCAAATTCACCACAGGTGGCAGAATACAGTCATTCCTTACCCTCCACCTATAATTACCCCTTCGCAACAACATGACACATAGCAAAATTTTGCTACCGCTAGAGACCACTATTTATTTATTATGTCCGAGCTTCAGACCATACAAACCAACCATGGACCACAGTGCAGGCAATCGCCGCGGAGAAGACGAGGACAAACTACCTCCTGCCGATCTTGAAGACCAGGTAACTTTGTACTACTTCTAATCTTTGGGCATGATAACAGCATGTTCCCTTTGACACTTTGTTTAATTTCTTCGAAGCAGTCCAACAGCATTAAAAATTCATTCACTTTGAGACGACAATGCACAACAACAATAAGAAAGAAGAGATAAGCAGTTCATCAATCGCCAATGCACCAAATCTCCAGGAACCAATCGAGGTTAGCCATAAAATACAACTACAATTTTATTGGTACACTATCCACAAAACACATGCATATCTTGGTAAAGAGCTATACTGAATGTTATCTGCTTCTTATATACAACACTGTTGCATGCCATATTTCCCCTCTATTACCTCAGAAAGATTTAAAGCATCTCTTATAAAATTATTGAAATATCATGCTAATTACATTTATTTTATGTCATGTTCTACATAATATTCATTCCCCCAATTCACTTCTTACTTGCTCAGCAAACTTTACATACATATTGAACAAGACAAATCATGATCAATATGCATGTTCCATGTGATTCTTCTTCTACATAGCCGGTCATTTTTTAATTCTCCTCATACGGCACCCAGGTGACTACACTCTCTCTGATACAGATATTTCACATTGGTAACGTACCTCGCCAAGTTATGCTGTCATACATCATGGGAGACCTCAAACTGAAGACACTTGCAGAGGGAGTTGAGTATGAAGGCTTCAACATGTTCAATGCCTGGGCAGATATTGAGCTGCCACCGGCCACATTTCCTTGTTCAAAGACAAACCAAAAAGTATATGATGGCATAGAAAGCACAGAATTTCATGCTAGAGAGAGTGCTGCTCAGGCTGCCATCGAAGTACTATCTAGAACAAATGTTCAGGTTAATGACTTTAACTATGATGCTCTTCAGAACATAAAAAGGCAGAACATGATGAACGAATTCTGGGCCGATGCTTTCAAAGAGAAGACAACAGAAGTACTCAAGTCTATGACAGACGCACAAATAAAATATAACTCCCTCAGACAGAAAATCAGAAACATCTGCTTTGACTTCTCTGATATCCTGCCACTGGAGACAACCATAACTACACCTGGAGCAGGAAAAGAAAATGAGTTCCTCTTCATGTTCAATGGCGATCCAAACAAACTAACCCGCATTGAGCAACTTGCAATCGCTCTGATTGATGCACTGGAAGGTCCACTGCTCCCAGTGGATCCACCATCGCCATAATGTAAGTCACCATGACTCCTTAAAAATTCAAGGAAAAATATACATATTTTCTTTTTATTTTACATGTCAATTTCATCTGTTTACCACAGAAACAAATCAGCAGTGACCAAGACCTTTTACTATGTGGCCTTTCATGCTACCCATGAAGGCATGCTTTTTGGTCGTCGACAGTATCGACAGCTCATCACCTTAAATAAAAAAGCTATCCATGCAGATAAAATATGGAGCAAGAAGACACTCCAAGTAGACACTCCAACTGTCAAATGGTGCCTGAAGAAAAACGTAGCTGCGAAGGAACTTTGATATTTAGTCTGTTGTACTCCATAGCACCATCCATCCTACCTGACAGATGTATAGCCACTTAAAAAAAAATATGTCCACGTACCACTATAGAGTCAACACGGCCCTTGCTTGATGCACCTGTAAAAATTAACGTTGTTGCCTCTGTATCCTTAGGTTAAACAAGCTATGTTTCAGTATGTTATCACTGATGTTTCTGTTAACCTAACTACTACTTCCAAATGTGACTCCAAAAGAACAAAAAATGCATGACTCCACATCACGATATATAATAAACAAAAGAACAAAAAATGCATGACTCCACATCACGATATATAATAAACAAACGCCCCATTATTTCATTACCAAATAAAAAAAAAGCCGTATTATACCAGTTTAGCGCGGCGGAGCGCGCCACCTATACTAGTATCGATTATGTTGGACAGTTTCTCGTCATTTTTAAGATGAACATAATGTGTAAAAAAACTCGACAATAGACAATCAATGCAAACTTGCTACTCGATAATAATTATTATGAAACCCGATAACAACTAAAATCCGGTCATACAACTACTACTACCCGTATTAAAAAATAAAATATAGCTGACTGTGCAAGATTCCTAGATGCATGCAGCGAACGGTATGACACAAGGAGACTGAGAGGAAAGTTTTTCTTTCTTCAAATCGAACTCATCTTATTTATAACTAGACTAGCAATGTGATCGTGTGTTGCTACGGGTATTAAAAAATATATAATAAATTTAGTTTGATGTACCATATGTATTTAATCTCGTTTCGACCACCATGTACTCATTAGCAACTTAACAGGAACTCATTAAGTACAAGGATCTTATGTATTGGTTAGGACACTGCAATACTTTTTATTTCTGTGTAAGTATTTGTAAAACTTGCAAACAAAAATTACTTCTTATGGAACAAAAAGAATATATTATCTCTGCGGAAACTGTATTGTCATGAATTTTAGGGTGACCTGAGTCCATTAACTGTGTTTCATATGAAAGGGACAAATTTAGTAGTCAGTATGGAGAACAATAAAGGCTATAACAAGGAAGATGCACATGCACCATGTAGTTGTTTTATTTTCGTACTTCAGATACGAGATGTAGCTGAATGAACCAACACTTTATAACCTTCAAAAGTTTGACTATTATAGTTGTTCTACATAACCACTCTTAGCTGAACAATAAAGCTTTCTAAAACCTGGCAGGACTACAGTGTATCTAAAACTGCACCATATAATTAGTGTGTTAATATAAATAACTGTGTTAAAGTACATGTGCATCCCTTATGGCATTCATAAACAAAAAGCCATGAAAGATTTTGGTTTTCAATCAAAGAAAAATGTTAGAAAATATATATTTTGTGCATTCAAATAAGTAAGCACCAATAAAGTGAAAAGTATAGAGATTAGATCTAAAATATATACCTCACAGTGAGATGCTCACTGGACTATTAATGCATCAGATGTAGAACCTACAACCTAGACCTGAACACATCCTGTTCTTCAAGGTCATGCTAAAGATGGAATCAAAAGTTATCCTCCATTCAGCCCATAAGGAAAAACAATAAACACCATTCATATAGTACAAGCTACGGTAGGAACTATATAAGAAATTAACATAATTGCATATCTATGTTGATTTAATCTCCTTTATAGTAATGACTTGATTAATATTAAGACTGAAACCTTAAACCCAATAATTAAACACATGCATGTACGTACCTGAATCTTATGAGACTGCATGTTCGTCCATAGGAAAAATACGATATGTTGCATAGGCTGTTTGATGACGATGACTCCATATACCGTCGATGTGACCTTAGATTGTAGAATTCGTGGAAGACGTTATACCGCATATTCTGCAGATCTAGACAATGCTGATCTCATAAGACACATCAGAAAAAGTGGAGGTGCTTCGTTATTACCTTGATCATCTAGT
The DNA here is from genome assembly GCA_030378355.1 of Eleusine indica. NCBI lineage: Eukaryota > Viridiplantae > Streptophyta > Magnoliopsida > Poales > Poaceae > Eleusine > Eleusine indica. The sequence goes on from CM059494.1 coordinate 61,231,118, forward strand.
GCTAACGATCTGATGATATATATGGCTTCGTTTCCCACCCGATGCCGCCATTGATGAAGTGGCGACGTTCATGGGCTACATTAAAAACAAGACTCTCTCTCGATTAGATGGGCTGCCGCTCTAAAAAAATGTTCACACTCAATCTTGATCTGAGATAGGGGAGGGGATGGTTCGATGGACTCTAATTTTTTATGAGAGAAAAAACGGGAGTCTTGATGCTGTTTTATGGAAAACAAGAAACCACTTTTCTAACGGGCAGGGGCAGAAATACGGGACAAAAGCAGGATTTACGTGGAAGAGACAACCGCACCATATTTAATAAGTAGTAGAGATACTTGAGCATTATGAAAGTATATCATAACTAAAATCGGTCTTCTCCTTAGTTGCATCTTACGACTAAGTTGCACAAGATACGTTGTCATTGTTCTTATCTACGGATGAGCCCCACCACCTTCCTCTAAGTTATTATTGGAGTTTACTATTTATCAAAACCTAGTATAGTCACAGTAATGAAGACATTGGGACACTCTCATATGATTTTAATCATTTAGATATCGAGATAATCCACATTGCCTCATGCACTGATGGCTATGACGATTTTTCTTCTTCCTTCTTCCTTGTGTCATCCGAAGCTCACCATTTTATAATAGATATGAAGAGGTGATAGTGTGACCCTCCTCATAAGATCTAAATGGATGCACTTTATTTAGATGGAACAATCAGTGATATTTAGCGCATCTCTTATTCTCTTTCTATCGGTAACACGCATCGAGCGGTTAAAAAAGTCTTCGATGATCAACAATAATTCATGCTTTGGTCATTGTGGCTCATTTATGTTATGTGCACTGCTTATAATTTTGCATCGGGCATGACAACATCTAATATGCGAACTATCAGATTTGATCAACCTATATTCCCATGAAATTTTGTGTCACTAAATCCTGTTGCATCTCCTTAGCAAGGTCGTCCAATAAATTCTGACATGGTAATACAATGAAACTGATCTCGATGGACTAGATTTTCAAATAGTTGAATATTAATGGTAATTACACAAGATGGTTAGGATGTAAGTGATCACAATTACTCAATGTTGATATGAGAAAAGTGTTTTGAAATATTGATTAAGCATACTTAGAACATAACATGAGATACATGACATAACATGGATTGAGACCATGCATAAGCACGTGTTAGGAGATGATAAAGACAATTTTAAACTATATTTTCATACGTCTATGAGAAAAACTATGAGATGGTAATTCTGTAACGACTCCTTATGACATCAGTTCGGATGAATAATTGTTAAACATAGAAACTATAATTATTGGACGGTTGCTCACCTATATGATGTGCGAATATTAATAACGACATTTTAGTACAGTCTTTTTAGAGCATGGAATTCATATAAAGTATATAAAAATGTAAAATATAATCAAGCTAGATAGATATAATATATTTTTGATTTTGTTTCTCTAGAGTTGTATATAGAAATAAAAATATCGTTCTATACTTCAATATAAATTTTGTTTTATGATTTTATATTGTATTGTTTTCTTGTTGAATATTATAGCAATATTGAAGTTTCTTTTTTCTCGTAACTGAAGGTAAAAGTTATGTGATAAGAAACAACAAATTTAGGTTCATGGTGTCTTCAAAAAAGTCAAATTTTTTTCTTTAAAAAATAAAATTGATAGCAAAATAATATTACATCCATGATCAATTAAAAAGCATACAAACGAGAACTCTAAATTAAAAGAACTATGTATCCTTATTAGAGCTAACAATATTTTTTAATTTATTTATTATTAACACCGAATAGCTCGATGCATCTGTATTTTCGTAAAGTATCTTATATGGGGTAATATACTCGATATTTGTAAAAAAAAGGTAAAATTGTAATGAAAGATAGGCCATTTATTTATTATTTTCATGAAACGTCATAACATTTCTTGAAGTTGTTTTAACTGTTTCATAAGTCGGCTAATGACGAACTTACAGTGATTTTTATGGAAAATATATGTTACTCAAAATTGACTAAAGACATTATTATTCTAGTACATAAGTTTTTTTTTTGAGGGAGTTCTAGTACATAAGTTAGCTATATTATAAGTGCTTGAGATGAATTGATTCATGAACAATAATATTATATCGGTTCACTAATGTGTGGGTTGTTTAGCTTATGTACAACAAAGAGTATATATGTATTTTTCTAAAAAATACTCTACCGCGCGGCAGCGCCATAGCAGTAGCAGGATGCGCTTGGTCTGTTGGATCTCTAACCCGACGAACAGCATCGCGTTCGATCTGGTGAACTCTATTGCAGCCTTGCAGGGTTTCTTTCGTCCTCCTCTGCCGTGTGCCGTGTCGAATCCCACTACAACCCCTTCTTGCGCCCCGACCAGGTCGGAAAGGAATAGCCTCGCGCCCTCCCCCGCCTCCGCCGCTGGCGCCATGGACTTCCCGGAGCAGGACGTCGACGTATTCGGCGAGGACTATGACGCCCAAGACGGCGGCGCCGATGCCGAGGCTGACGGCGGAGGCGACTCATCGGGCTCCTCCTCCCCGTCCTCGTCCTCGTCGTCATCCGCCGCCGGGTCCTCTTCCTCCTCCAGTGGCGCCTCCAGCCGCAGCAGTAGCGGCGGCGCTGGCGGTGGCGAGGATGGCGCCGACGAGGCAGACGGCGGGGAGTACGACTCGTTCGACGTCGTTGCGACGAGGGGCGCCGGTGGGTACCGGGATGAGGCGGATGACCAGGAGGAGGAGGAGAGGGATTTGTTCGGCTCCGACAACGAGGAGTACGTCAGGACGCCCGCGCGCAGCAACTACTTGGTACCAGGTCCGCCTCTCCTCAGTATTGGTTAATTTGGGTGCCAACGCCCTAAGATCACCTTCCAGCTAAATGTTAGTAACTTCTGTGCTCGGTGAGCAGAATTAAACATGAGAACACCCCGGAACCCCTGCCTAGTTTCATTACTAGTATTGTCATGACTTATGAGTAGTTCTGCAGGGATGCAGCGAGTTTTTAAATTGTAGATGTATTAAGCCTAAGGATCTAAAAACCTGCTGAATTCATCAGGTCTAGGATTTCCTTGCTTGTTTGTTATGAACTTGTTTTTTGAATTCAAAATCCTTCTGGTGCAATGTGGCAAAGGTTTCAGTTGTAGGCTATTGGTAATCACCACCTTCTTTTGGCTGTTTGAGTTACCGCAGCTTCAAAGCAAAACTATTGAGGAAAAATACTTGAATGTGCACTTTTAAGTTCAACCATTTCGTGCCAGGGCCTCCGCTTCAAAATTTGTAGTGGTTAGTTGGAAATGATGCATTCAAACATCTCCAAAGTCCAATCTCAACTTTGATACAACATGAAAATCATGAGTCCCAAGCAACAACTTATAGATCACAACAACAACTAAGCCTTTAAGTCCCAAGCAAGTTGTGGTAGGTTAGAGTCTAGAGATGAAACCCACAAGAACCAACAAGAATCAGCAAGAAAAGTAATAAGAATTAAGAAGTAAAATAAGACAAAAAAAGAAAAAAGAGAGAAACAAGGGCCGGGAAAGAGTAATTATTGAACAGCTTTGACACATACTTTTCTGTTTCTGAGCTAAGAAGCTCCCTTAAAGTTAGTACATTTTTCCTTTATGTCATACTGCTATGAGGGGTATACCAATGGACATCATATACAAGCTTTTTATGTAATAACTCCAAACTCCAGCCCCCAGTATGTGGGGTTTGTAACAAAAAATGTAATAAATGAACTGATTCTTTCCATTGTGGTTATACTTTTGGTGGGTTGATGGAGCTAATACTTTGAAAGTTTGGATGGATCTAGTTGAAGATTTTGGTTGAATTAATACTTCTGTTGTTCATCTTTTTATGGTAGTGCTTCCTGCTGTACGGAACACCAACAATCATTCTCGGGGAGGCTTTGGAGGGCGAGGTGGCAGAGGTCCACCTCTTCTTCCTAGGCCAGGAGGCCATCCCGGGCGACACAACTTTGGCTATGGGAGGTTTGGAAACGGGCGTAACGTTGAAGGTTTTGTTTCAGAAATGAAGCTTAATAAGAGCGAAGAAACATTATCTAGAAAGCCTGTTGCTTTCCAGGAGGTTCAGAGTATCACCATTTGTGTATCATCTTTTGATTTCTGTTTGTAATGTCTTTAGTTTCTAGAGTAAAGATTCTTTGTTAATACTGCAGCCTTTTGAGATTGCATGCTTAAGCCGTGTTGAGGGTGGGGACGTGTATTTTGATGACCGTAGCTTGGTAATGTCTATGTAGAAAATGTCTATATTTTACCTTTTTCTCTTTATATTGTGGTTTACAATTTGGATGCAGTCCTAACGCCCCTACGTTTCTTAGAGGCTTTTCAAACGAGAGATTTGTGATTATGTTGGAGCAGATCTCAATCGAGGATTTGAATCATTTATAGAGAAGAGAGGTACCTTCCTTTTGCAAGTCATGTTTTTCTTTCAATATAAATCTGTTAATTGTCTCTTCTTTTGTCTCATGAGTCTCTTTTAATGATTGTCATACTTACATTAGACAGACTGCTTCTAAGGAACAATAATTCAAGACAAGTTTTGTACCGATATTAACTGTCTATGTTACAGCAAGTATTTTCTATTGGACAACACCAGATAATTTGCGTCCATTTAGAAAATAGACATAAAACAAAATACATATTTAAGAATCTTAAATACAGATTGTTTCTGATAAAGATGAAACTTAATTATGAAGTTCCATTTCTTGTATTTAACATGTGAATTGTGCGAAACTTTGATTCTGCTACTTGGAAGTTTGTCTTTCGTTTGAAATCCTTTGCATATGGGTGTTTCTTCATGATGAATGTGGTTCAATGTCAGATTTGGGTTCTGAAGGATTTGGCGATCTTCTCGCATGCATAAGAAATTCGAACATACCTCTTCAGAATAATATACATTTTGTGGTAACATTGCATTGACACCAGTCTTCTATTTGTTGCCTTACTACATTTTCTTGGAGCTGCTGATAATTTATGATCTTCTTGCAGACTTACCGCAATAATCTCAACAAGGTATCATCCAACCCCTGCAAACAGCCTAGAAGTTATTCCCCCTTTTGTTACTTGCATTCCTATTAACTTATCTGTAAAACATGTTGTCATCCTCCTGTTGTAAACTGCCTTACGGACCACTTTTTTTGTGCTTCGTGTTCGTTCTTGGTTTCTACTCACTCTCTAACAGAACATTGCTTTCAGAAATTTCATTCATATTTTTGTTTGATGCACTTGTATGATGAATGTAACAGCGTCCTTTATCTTCAGATATTGGCCACTGCTTATCTAAGAGAACCATGGAAGATGGGCGTGCACAAAAGAGGTGGTGTTGTATACCTTGATGTTCACAAGCTTCCTGAAAGGCCAAAAAGTGAGATGGAGCGTAGGAGGTGATCTCTCACCACTTTTTATCTCCCTCAGGGTACTCATGCGTACCACAAAGTGTGACGTGCAAGTAGATGGTGATGGTATGGCATGTAGTATTCTTGCTGACGATAGGAAGGTTCAATCACAAAAAAGTTAACCGACAATTCCACATTTAGTATGCCTTACTGATACCAGTATGATATGTTGTCATGAGGTGACTTTGCCTGCAAAAGAAAACAAAATATGTTTTCAGTTGGTGTACAAATTACAATAAGACAATGGGTGTTTGTCCATTGAATTTCATGATACTGATTTAGTTTGTTCCCATGTATGCTTATATGATGCTATATATGATATTCTTGTTGGGAAGGTTCTCGAAAAATGTAACCTCCAGTCTTTGATCATTTTTTTAAAAAAAATCATGTATACTCCTAGAGATACTTACATAATTAATCTAATACATTTTAATTTGCTCATCCAGATATTTCTGACCATAGGTCATGTTTTACTGCATTAGAGATTTTGATAACATGGTTTCCAAAGGACCATTTAAAAATAGTGGAGCGAGTGATTGAAAATGACCCAGATATCATACTTAATCAACAAGGCTTAACACTGACTGCAAAAGTGGCTCATGCCATGTGCATTGTAGTTTGACAGCTCACCGGTTTTCAAGGAACCACAGATATCCGTTGATAATTTTTACAAAATTGTTGTTTCATGGTCTTTTTGCATGTTGATTTTCTGCTGAATAACTTAATTATGGTATCTTGATGGTATGTTCATACTTACGGTTTCCATAACATTTAAAGGATCCAAATAGCATTACTGATGAACCCACCTTATTTTTGTATATTTGATCCTTAGATGTTATTGGGGCTATTCTTTCGAAAGCCTTGCCACTGAGAACGGTGAGGATGGAAGAGGTATTGATGCAAATGTAGAGTTCTGTTCTGTTATAAAGACAAAACTGGGTGCACATCGCATTATCATGGGTGCCGAGATGGACTGCTGTGATGCAACTGATGATGGTAGACGGTTCTATGTGGAATTGAAAACAAGCAGAGAGGTTACAATTTATATTCTTTTCATGAACCTTAAGTTGAGCTACCATATTTATGTAATTAAGATACTATGTTCGAACTTGATGTGTAACAGCTGGAGTACCATACTGTTGAAGCATATGAGAAAGAAAAACTTCTTAGATTTTGGGTAATTTATTGTCCTCTTGTCTTTTTCTTCCCTTTGTTACACGCTCTTAGGAAAATTTTCCATTATTGTATTTCCATGTGCTATTATTTCCTTCACTTGTTTGTGTCGACCATAAATCAAGGGCAGATTGGCAATTTTGTTACGGTCTGTCCACCATGACTATTCAGACTCTTAACATTTTATTTTCACAGTTATAACTTCTAAATGTTTTGAACTATTAAATTTTTGACCTGTCTATTTTTTGCAGATTCAATCATTTCTTGCTGGTGTTCCTTATGTTGTTGTGGGATTCAGGTAGTATTCACTCTTCATTGTGCTTTCCCCTATGTGATCACAGGATTTTGGTCTAGTGAACGTTGTTACCTGGCATCTGTTAAATGAATTTTGACTTCTGAAGTTAAATCAAGTTGATATGATTATATAATGCAAAAGCTATTGTTAACAGTAGCGGCCTTAAGACTGAATTAGTTGATTACCATGAGGTTTGTGACCATTAGGACCTTCAAGTTCAAATGTTACAACAAGAGCCAATTGCTTCCTATGAGATACTCCCTCGTTTTGGAGTTGGGCACGAGAAATAAGGAGAAGTAAAAAGATGGGTGCACTGAAAACAAGAACGAGAGAGATAGAGATAGAGATGTAGTGGGAAAAGAGAATATTGTATTGGGAAGAGAGATGTGCATTGGGAAGCGAGAATGACATGTAATTGGAGAAAAGTTGGAAACCTTAGAATGACATGTAAATGTGAACGGAGGGAGTATTTGAATTGCTTTCACCGATCCATACTTGTTTAAATTGGGCTAATTTTTCCTTTGCACTTTTTTGGCCTGTAGAAACGATGCTGGCGTACTTGTACGGACTGAAAGGCTAAGAACCAAAGATATTACACAAAAGGTGAAGGCAAAGAACTACTGGCAGGTATGTTAATGATTTTTCTATTATTTGTCAGCAAAAATTGGAGAAAGCTAGCTGTGTTGAGTGACAAAATATATATGTTGTATTTTAGCAGGAAATTGAAAGCAAACTGATTTGTGAATGCTAATAGAATGAGTGTGCACATTCATACATAGTTATAAACTAAACTGTTTCACACTACACGTGTGCTGTATATTAATAATATAGTATGAATTATGAAACCCTCTCTCCAGTCAGCAATAAGTGATTTTTTACATCAATAAAGGTCTTCAAAATGCAACTTTAGCCATATACTTGTACTGTAACTTATGTATTTATATATGAAATCTAGTAACTACATTGCAATGTCCTCTACACACATCTCAATGGTTTTGGAAAATTGGAAGCGCAAAAGCATATTACATGTAGGAGTGCTCTTACTACACATCATTCCTCTACGCGGATTTGGAATCTGCCAAAATTTAAAGTCTAATGACACACAAATCTTAGTAGACCAAGTCCCTGTTTATTTTGTGTGTAGCTTCAAATGCTGGCTTTTAAAGGCTACCTGTATAAAACCAGCTTTTGAAAACCTGTTTTTCTGGATTGGCTTTTGAATGCATACATCAGAATAACATGCTCACAGAAGTCAGCGAAAGCTCCTCCTTATTTGCTTCTGGCTTTTAATGCAAATACAACTTTTGGCTTCTAGAAGTCACGTCACGAAGCAGGACAACTTAAGGTTTTTGGCCAGCATTAGCTGAAGCAAATAGGGCCTAAATGGAATTCCAATTCACTTTTGGGCTTTCACCTCAACTTAGTCTTATTTTATCCTCAGTTCCAACTGCTTAGATTTTGTCTCCAACTATCGGTGCCTGATTTGATGCGGACATGATTTCCTGTATGTAGTCTCACATGGAGCCTAATCATCTGTAGTGATTCTGCAAATAAATAGGAAATGAGACATGGAGCCTAATCATCCATCCAATGATTCTGCAAATAAATAGGAAATGATGCTTTCTTCCTTTCCTTACTATCTCTGAGGTGATAAGTTCACCTTGATTAATAGGAAAATTATGTGATGACATGAGAATCCAATGATACTCTCCAGAACTTCTTTTCTATTAGTAAAATATGATTTGCAACTTTCTTTGCATTTGAAATGTAATGTGTCTTTGAGTAGTATAACAAGAATTTTTGCACTTCAGGGTGGTGTCTGCCTGGCCTTTGCTGATGAGGTATTATGCTGGCTGTATGGGACTGTCAGAGAGAGTAAGTGACAATGTTTTCACATATGTTTATAGCTCTTGACCATGGGCCTTTGCATGCATGTTATTGTCTATCTCATATCTTGCAGAGGAAGACTACATTCTGCAATTTGTACATCCATTTAATCGCCTGGAACTTCTCCGTGCCCAGGCTCCGTGCCCTGAGGCCATAACATTGCACGTGCAGCAGCTCTCAGGTGCAGCAGATTAGAATCATTTTATAGCAATATTTTTGGCAATGACAACTGCTTTTGGAGAAGATCCACATGCTCCAATTTTAGCGGTGCTGTGCCTTGCAATGTTTGAGCTGACAACTTACGCTGCCCCAACTACCAAGTGAGAGGACCTGATGCATAAAGAAATGACGCCATAATGTGATACCCACTCGATCACTTGGAGGGGCTACATCCATGGTTTGCTCTGAGTGGCCAAAGATTTTGAACCCTACAGTGTATCCAATTGTAACATTAAGTCTAAACTGAAGATGAAGAGCTATAGTGCAGCTAGATGAGTGCCACAAACTATGTTATGACTGTATCAATGATGATATATGTTAGAGATCCAAATTATTATAGTTATGTAAACATAATTTTTCATGTATTAGAAATTTGAAATAATAGTTCACACAAATGGATTGGAATGATATGTACTGTTCACTGTGTTGAAGCTTATGCACTGTTCTGTGCGTAGTGCTGTAAAAACCAGTCAGTTTTCTCCAAATAGATTTGTGGCTTCTTTCTAGAAATTGGAAGTTAAGTCATTTATTTGTTTTTGAAAGGTCCAGTCAGTAATCTCTCTCTTAACGGCAAGGTTTCAGATTGGAAGTTCCCGCTTTTGAGTGTTATAAACGTGACGCTTAAATGCGCCAACTGTTGCCACCAAGGATTTAAAAACTGTAACAGTAGCGGTTTTTTTCTCATTGAAAACTGATCAGTAAACCGGGGAAACTGACCGAAAAACGTTTTTGCTACAATTCCTAGGTTTGATTTTTCCGATAAACCGGACGTCCGGTAAAACCGAGCCGGATTAGTTTTGCTAAAAACCATAAAAACTGGCTGGTTTTTAACGGTTTTTCAATCAGTGGTTGTCACTCGCTGCCTCTCCCTCAAGCAGCAAGATGCAGGTTTGTTTTCAAAAAAAAAAGAGCAAGATGCAGGTTTATTATGAGCCATGTTAAGGTTTCCGTTCTTTGGCAGTGATTTATAGGACATAGTATTCTATATAAAACATCAACATTTTAGCTTAGGATCTGAACTTGATGTAAACGTAACTTTCACAGAAGAATGATGTAAGCGTGCATATACTTCCTCATACTATATATTTTATTACTAGTAGCTTGCTATTGCTGTAAAGAAAATTAAGAGAAACTCATCATCATTCATCAATGAAGTCCTGGAAAAATAAACTGGCACGCGCCGAAGAGAGCAGCCTCCATCCGATACAGATAGGAGAATCCTCGCGCCCTGCAAGGCTCCCCAGCCGCCGCCCGCCTCCTCCCAGCTGGTACTCCAGAGCAAGGTTAACAAAACCGCGGTTAACCGGCCGATTAACCCGGTTAATCGGAAACCGGTCCGGGCCGGTTATCCCGATCGGCCGGTTAACCGCCGGTTTTGATTTAAATATTTTTAAAATTTAAAAAAATTTATATATATTGAAACCGGTGAAACCAAACGGTTTACCAGAAAAACCGGTCGGTTAACCGTCAAATATGAATTTAAAAATTTATTTTTAAAATTCTATGATAAAAACCGGTGTAACCGACCGATTAATCGCCAAAACCTATCGGTTAACCGGTAAAACTGGCCAGTTAACCGAACAACAACCGCGTGAATCAAAAAACAAATTTTGTCCGGTTAACCGGCCGATTTTATCGGTTAACTGCCAAACCGACCCCGGCCGGTTATACCGATTCGGTCGGTTATGTTAACCCTGCTCCAGAGTCCAGACTATCACTCCAGACTCGACAGACGAGCTCAGATCAGAATCTTCTCTCCTCCTTTCCTAGGCGCAGAGTTCAGTCTTCAGACATGAGCGGCGGCGGGTGCAAGAGCAAAGACTTCGGCGCGGCCGCTTACTGGGACGCCCGCTACTCCTCCGGTTCCTCCGCTGGCGGTGGCGGCGGCGGCGGCGGGTTCTTCGACTGGTACCAGACGTACCCCGCTCTGCGGCCACTCCTCCGCGCCCGCGTCCCGGCCTCCTCCCGCGTCCTCATGCTCGGCTGCGGCAACTCCCGTACGTCTCCCTTCAGCTGCTCGCTACTAGCCCCTAGTACTACTACTACTGCAACTACTGCATCTCGTGCTTCATGGTCCAGCTGCCGATTCTAGCTCACGCCCTGCGATTTTGCTCCAGAGCTTGCCGGTTAGTGTAATAGTGTGTCTATTCCAGTTCTCCAAGCGCAAAATATTCTACAGCATTGTGGTCGATCTAGCTCAAGTAGTATTTACATCTACGTGGCTGCGTTCCAAACTGATTGTCACTGAGAACGTGAGCCTCATGGACTGACCAAGTAGTTTGAATTGTCGCTTGTGGGCAGGTCAACGCATTTGTTGACCACACTGTTAACCTGTTAGAGCAGCATTTTGATCTTGGGTGGGCATGCTCATTACTCACTTGGCACACTTGCTTGGATGCTTTTCTGCTTCAGTTGGTTTTAAGCCATGTTCAGTTGAGCTATCTCTATTGTATGCAGCATGGGCTCAAAATCTCGAGGCTGCTATAGCTATCCTCTAGTTTGGTGGAAATTTGTCGTGATACAATTTGGTGCACCTATCATTGACTTGTTGATGCTATCTGATTATGTTTTTATTGTTGATTTAACCAGTGTTGTCGGAGGACATGGCAAACGATGGTTATGAGGACATTGTAAATATTGACATTTCATCTGTGGTCATTGAGCAGATGAAAGAGAAACATACAGAAATTCCACAGCTAAAATGTAGTATTTTGCTGATAATTTCCTTTCTTTTCATAACATCAGGCCTTTATACGCTGTATGATTACTAAAGTCCTTGCGTGTTAAGATATGCAGATGGATGTTAGGGACATGAGTGTCTTTGATGATGAATCCTTTGATTGTGTCCTCGATAAAGGTAAAATTTAAGCACTACATTTGCCCAAAGTGCCTGAAAACTGATATTTTAGCGCAATTGAAATCTTTATTTGAACCTCATTGAGATGAGTATTTTTCTGCTACCTGATTTATGAGTTAGTCTGTTTAATGTTTCTCTTTAGGAACCTTGGATGCTATGATGGTAAGCACTGTATACCTATACCAAGCAACCACACATCACATTTCTGATAAGCTATGGTCCTGAGCTCGGTTTTGCTATAACGTTCTAGTGTGCTGATGATGCTCCTGATGGTGCTTCCAAAATGCTAGAAGAAGTGGCAAGGTTTATAGCACACAAAATTTTCTTTCTTCTTTGACATATCAATCAATCCCATCTGACCCATCAGCTCTACTGGTATAACTATATATATGATGTTTACTCGTGCAGGATTCTTAGACCATGTGGGATCTACCTGTTGGTACATCCTCAAAGCCTCCTAACAATACTTATTTACTGAACCCTATGGGATCGATTTATGAAGAGAAATTGTCTTTGCCAGATAACATATGGTGCTCCTAAGGAACGAGTGCCACTTTTGAACAAGGGCAGATGCAGCTGGAATACTACATTCTACATTATGCGTAAGTTTGGAGAGGTCCCTCTTCAGCTGAAAGAGGACTTTGCCCAAATATTTCTTCCTAACAACTTACAAGCTCTGTTTCTGAGGATTTGCTTCATTAGATGGAAATGATTAGTAAAACTTTTCCTTTCATTTTCTTCCATTCTTCTCAGAACCTGAAAAACATTCGAAAATTAGAAGGTACCTCTGAAAAAGAACTCCTGATTGCAGGCATTGAGCAATTGAAATAAGGCAAATGCAAATGGGTAACCTTATTTTGTTTCGTTTTCCAGAACTGACATCAGATCTGTTCTTTCTGTTTACAGCCACACCTGAATACCAATCAAAGATGAGCGAATGTGATCCACAGCCTATCATGGAGGAAGTTACACTCACAGAGGATGGTCAATTACCACCTGACTATGTTCTTAAAGATCCGGAGTCACATTTCATTTATATCTGTCACAAGTCGAACCCAGCGGACCGCGTTAATTTCAAAGATACCGATCCAGAGGAAATGATATAAATGTAAAATAATTCTATGTAATTTGCGTTTTATTTTCTGGTGGTGGAATTCATGAGCGTAATCGCTTGCAATTTGTCACCCTTAGCGGTAAAACAACAAATGACAGTATGACACCGATGCCATACTCTACTGTGCGTAAGAGCCAGTGTGTGTGTGTGTGTTCTTCAAATTTGCAAGATGTAAGGGCGGCTCCTATGTGTGTGTGTGTGTGTGTGTGTTCTTCAAATTTGCAAGATGCAAGGGCGGCTCCTATGTGTTTTTATCACTTATCAGATGCTATTGGGAACGAACAATTCAAATTCTGTTTTTCTTACCCCCTCCATATTAAAATTGATGATGTTCAGACACTGATCTTTAGTTGTCTAAATACAAGTACAATTCAGGTTTTTTTAAAAGATACAATTCAGGTGCATACGACGCCGTTCTTTATACCTGCATCTGAATCATTTGAGCCGGGAATCCGTATATCATTTGTGTATACAGAATGAAGTGACTAATGCAACGTGTTTCGCATCGTCAGTACTGCACGACAGATCAATATCGGGCCGTCTCTTCTTTGGGAGATTGCATCAAACGGTCCGCGGTAAGCCGTAAGCCAGCAACAAAACCCTGGTCCGGCGGAGAACCCGCCCCAACGGAACGAACGCAGCTACCTTTCGTCACCGGCCCAAACGGCCGTGAAACGGTCGAAAGGCTCGAAACGAAACGATTTCGCGAGAAAAAAAAAAAAATCAGACCTAGAGTAGAGAGCCGGAATCAATAAACTGAGCGGAAACCAAAATCAATTCTTCCCCGGTGCCGAACGCACAACGGCAGCGCAGCCGAGCCAGCTCGCGCCGCACCGCCCTCGTCGCCTCCCCGCGAAGGCGGGGCTCCCCTTCTCCCGCGCCGCCGTCACCCCCCTCGCGGGCCGACCTACTCACCCACCCGGCCCGGCGCAGCTCACCCTCCCGCTTCCCCCGCCGGACGCGCCTTCGCCGATCGCGAGGACGATGGCGAGCGGCAGCGGGGACGACGACTCGGGCGGGAAGCTGGTGGTGGACCGCTACCGAAAGCGCGAGGTTCTCGGAGAGGGCACATACGGAGTTGTCTTCAAGGCCACGGACACCAAGGTTCCGCCTCCCTCCCCTTCCTAAACCCCTTCCCCCTCGGTCCCTCGCCGATCTGCTTACCGCCGGTGCTCGAGAATTAGAGCTCATTCAATCGGATCCATCTGACTCTGGAGCTGGAGTTGTGCGATTGAACTTAGGGGCTAGAAGGTTGTGGACCCGGTAGCTCCATGAATTGGCGTCGCGGAGTGGTCTGGGGTTCGATGTGGATTATCCGGGAGTGCTCCTACTGCTGAGGAATGCGGGAATGGGATGCCCTTGATGCTTGTTTAGGCCTGATGGGAACGCAATTTGCTTGGATTCAGCTGGACGTTTGATTGAGCTGCCAGTCTTATAACACCTTAATTAATTGTGGTACAATATTTGGCGTGTCTATTGTAGTGAAGTTGCAGCCCTGCCAGCAGTCTCATCTGATGGGTAGGTGATAGATTGGAGGCCTTATTTGTCTATGTGGGATAGCAGGGTTGTGAACTTGTCTTCTGAAGGTTTCTAGATGCGGACTACAGATTTAGGGTGTGCTCTCACTAGTTTTTAGTTGATTTATGAAGTACCAGTGCTTGTGCATTTGGCATCGTAATAATTTTCAAGGAAGTATCAGTACTTGTGAACGTCGCCACACTTTAGTGTTCTCGCTGCTGATCAGTCAGATTTTACAGTGGTACTCTATTCCTGTTTGAGCTGTTTTGTAACTTTATTCATGAGTTGTTGCATAATGTTTTGTTCCAGACTGGGAACACAGTTGCGATCAAGAGAATTCGGTTAGGGAAGTACAAAGAAGGCGTAAACTTCACCGCATTGAGGGAAATTAAACTGCTCAAGGAGCTGAAAGATCCTAACATTATAGAGCTGATTGATTGTTTCCCGTACAAGGGAAATTTGCACCTTGTATTTGAGTTCATGGAGACGGACTTAGAAGCTGTCATACGAGACAGGAACATTGTGTTATCTCCAGCTGACACAAAATCATATGTTCACATGATGCTGAAAGGTCTAGCTATCTGCCATAAGAAATGGGTGCTACACAGGTAACTACAATTTTCTAACCTTTATTGTTACTGTTTTTTTGTTTGATGAATTGACCTTTGACAAACTGTGCTGCAGGGATATGAAACCAAATAATTTACTCATCGGTGCTGATGGGCAGCTCAAGCTTGCTGACTTTGGTCTGGCACGCATTTTCGGGAGCCCAGGAAGGAACTTCACTCACCAGGTTCTTTTTGGTTGACTTATCTATGTATATGCATTCAGTTCATTCTGCCCTGAGTAAAGCCTAAAAAGCTGGTCACTGGACGAGGCACACTTGGAGTAACTTGCCATATCATTTTGAGTTTTATGTGGTTTAGAGCAGTCTGGTTATTTGTCGTTAATTCCTATTTGCCAAAGAAAAAACATGGGACATGCGTGCCAATATTTGTTCATCTTTTGCAATTCTTCCTTGCAAGAACAGTAATTTTTGGAATATGCTATAGCGGCGGATTTAGTCTAGCTTTTTTATTTCTTTCTTTAATGTAACCTAATTTGGAGCTCCATGTAGCAATGTCAGTATCAATCATCATCTAAATTATAATGATACATTATATTAAACGTAAACTAAAACCAAGAAGGGTGGGCCTCGTGCAGTCGTATAGTCTCCTACCCATGTCCGGAGTTTGATCAGTCTCCTTGCTTAATATGCAGGGAAGGCTGCCTAGAATTCCCTTACATTTGTATAAGCTTTCAGCACTGGGTTGACCCTCTACAGTATCTTAGACCAACATAGCCTTGTAACTGCTCACTTTCATACTGAAAAATGCTTAACCGTGGATAAAACAAATTACATAAATACGAGGAAGATCTTATGGCGCTTCCAGGTTTTCCTAGTTGATGTCTACTTCATACGCTAGGTTGGTGCTTGCTATGACGAGAAGCGCACTTTCAACCAATGCCACATTTGCTAATTAGTAAAGATGCTAAATATACTATTTCTTTACCAAGGGCGGTTTCTTACATAATCACCGTTGCTATTTTTCATTTGAACGCTGCATCTCTCTGGGAGGTTCTGCTAATCACAATTCTGATTCAGTTAGATTAAGTATTATGCAGTCAAGGACCATTTCTGGTTCCTTATGCTTAGAAGTTATCACAGTCACAGAGTGGTTTACCACAATATGTTTCCCTAAAATCAAGTTATAAGTCATGTACTGGTGGGGCAGTTGTGTTTAACTGTTTTATTTACATGTAGGTTTTTGCACGATGGTACCGAGCACCAGAATTATTATTTGGATCAAAGCAGTATGGATCTGCAGTGGATATCTGGGCTGCTGGATGTATTTTTGCTGAACTTCTACTTCGCCGACCCTTTCTCCAGGTTCAACAGGCTATTATTTTTTTTCAATTGAAAGAATTTGGTTGTTTGTTCCATTCTATTCAACAGCAGCAATGATAACAAAGCCTTTTAGTTTCAAGCAAGTGGGTTAGGCTATGGTTTAGGCTAAGTTCTTTGCTCATTGATGATGTCATTGCTGTACATGTCAACTTGACTTGTAAACCAAACTATCATTTTAGTAGCAGGGTCAAACTGTTCCTTCAACTCGAAAAAAAAAAAACTTGCCCTGGTGAGGCATTAGGATCGTTCCCATATTCGGCCTTCTTTGAACTGCTAATGAATTAAATTGGACAAAATACTCTAATGGAGATCATAAAAATTGCCTATGTAAAGATCAAAACGTTGGCTAATAGTTTTGTGAAATGGGAAATTTATTGCACATAGCTGCAAAATCTTAGCATCGTTGTGCAAAGATGCATAAAAAACAAATTATAACAACTGGATATAGATAGCTTCACATGAATTGTGCCTGGCTTTCAACCACTGCATACATTTTATGTGTGCACAATTACTCAAACTTTAAGCCCGGATATAGAAAGCTTCACATGAATTAAACCTGGCTTTCAATCACTGCATACATTTTGTGTGCGTGCAGTTACTCAAACTTTAAACCTTCGTAATGTTTTTATTTTAACATTTTGAGAACCACTGGGACAAAGTGGAATGTTCATTGTAATCTCAGCTGGTCAATTGCTGGCATGTTTGATATAAACTTCCATCTCTATCACATACTTCCCCGTTCCAAAATTGTTGTCACCGTTGACTTTTTTAGTTATTTTTTATCATTCGTTTTATTTAATTTTTTTCCCAAATTATCATTTATCTTCTCATGATTTGGTTTATCACTAGAGAAAATTGAAATATAACTAATAATTTTACATATTTAGACCAACATTTTGAATAAGACAAATGGTCAAACATAACTCAAAAGAGTCAACGACGACAACAATTTTGGAATGGAGTAGTAGTGCTAAAAGCTGATATAAAATTCAATGTGAATTTTGCATTCTTGAAAAATTATACTCAGTTTTTTTCCTGTCCTTGGTGTGTTCTGAAATAAATATGTTATTTGAAAGTGCATACATGGAGGACCCCTTCAGAACACTTAAAAACTGACATGTTGGGATGGCTCGATGTTAAAAATTGTAGCACCAAATCTACCATTGTTTTCTTATTCTCTGAGTGTCATCTTTAGTTTTCAGTGAGAGTGAGGAAAAAAATGTGATATTCCAGATACTCACTGAGGGTGCTATTTCTTGATTGTATTTCCATACACCATGTTTTCTGAAGGTGTATTAGTGCAGCAGATGCTCATAGACCTTAATGTCATATTCATGTAGTGGATCTGAGAAGAGTTTAGAAATTATTTCGTGTAGTACTTGCTAATTCAGGGTCTTTCTGAACAGAAGATTATTACACACCATTCTTGTATTTTGTTGTGTGCAAATTTCGTTCGTCAGAATAAAGTGATGAGAATTGGGTATCTAACTTGTTCTAGCCAAAATGAAATGGAGGGAGATGAAGGGTTTTTTTTTTCTTTTTCAAAGACACACAGCAGGGGAAATACCTGTTGTAGTAGATATATTTATTATCTCTACAATCTATTAATTTAGGTGAACACGGTCAAATCTGCCGTACGCCCACAAAGTTAGAGATTGAATCCAAATCGGTTTTGTACCTTCCATCAAGCACCGAATTTAAAAAATCATAAATCCCTCGTCCGGAGTTCAAATGAGGCAAACTCGGACTCTATCTCGTAGCCCTCGAAAAGTTCTACAACTTTGATATTCAATGGAAGTCAAGATTCCGCCGTTTTAGTTTCCAAATTTACGATGCAAAAATATTTGTTCAGATTCGGACTCCTCTGCGCAGGTCTCTATGCGGGGCCCATATCTCCTACCTCCGAACTCCAAATAATATGATCCACATATGTTCCGAAAAGGTCTCGACAAGATCTACAACTTTCGTGTTTTAACTTTTCTCATTAGAGCATGTTTTCAAGTCAAAAATCGCGTCGCAATGTAGTGTTGTTTCTATTCTACGTGAATTGATTTTTCCTATCGGATAAAGTTTCTAGAAATTTTTAGGCATTGGGTCACGACCTTGGTCTTGCATGTTAGGCTTCATAGAGATTCAGTGGTGTCTTGTAGACATCATGAGCTTGTGAGAATCCCTCTTTACATGACGAATTGGGCTTCATATCGGTACTTCTCATACTTGAGCATTTTTTTAATGCCATTTCACTTAATTTTGCAACATAACACTCAAACGACACTACATGTGGAAATCGATAACATTAGAGGTAAAAAAAATATATATGATAACGATACGGTAAAAAATAGTAGAAAAATTGTTACTTATGACATATAAAATGGTACACTAAGAAGCACCAACAATAATATAAATATAATCTTTCATGTAAAAAATGTCAACAATTATATTGTGTAAATAATTTACGTTTATAAATCATAAAGAGTGTTTTGTTTTTTTAAACCCGTAACAACGCACGGGCACTTTGCTAGTATATATAGAAAAAGAAAGGTAATTGTACAACACCCAGAAGTAGGCCGAGCCAAAATCAACCCTGAATGGATTTAGGTTTGTGGAACTTCCTTACTGGTAATGTGAATGTTATGGTTATGATGATATGTGTGGTTCTGTTTCAATCAGTGTGACCTGGCATTTTTCGTCTATGTTCTTGTCTTTTTTGCTTCAGGCCGTCTCACTCAATTTAATCCAATCTGTCTTGATTTTCCCCCTGAGAAAGTGATTTTCGGTGTCCGATGCACTTGTGGATTGGGTTTCTTTTTGTCCAGATCAAGTTGCTGAATGTTATTGTTGCAGGGTTCTAGTGACATTGATCAACTAGGGAAGATCTTCGCAGCTTTTGGAACTCCAAAGTCTTCTCAATGGCCAGAGATGGTATACCTTCCAGATTATGTTGAGTATCAATTCGTTGCTGCACCTCCACTTCGTTCGCTGTTTCCTATGGCCAGTGATGATGCTCTGGATCTTCTGTCAAAAATGTTTACATATGACCCAAAAGCAAGAATATCAGCTCAGCAGGCTTTAGATCACAGGTACACTAATGTGGCTCCTTGAAAACTCAAGTTTCGTTCTCTTTGTTGCTTGCATGACAAATTTTGTTTATTCCCTTGTATAAGGTACTTTACATCAACACCAGCTCCAACAAAACCATCACTGCTTCCAAGGCCACCACCGAAGGGAGATTCAGGGAATAACAAGATACCAGATCTTAATCTGCAGGACGGTCCTGTGGTACTGTCCCCACCAAGAAAGTTACGCAGGGTGACTGCTCATGAAGGCATGGAGGGCAATATGCAGTGGCCAGATAAAGTGGAAGAGCATCCTTCTGGGCCGAGGCACATTGATGGCATGTCTAGTCAGAGTTCTAGAATACCAATGTCGATAGATGTTGGAGCTGTGTTTGGCACACGACCAGCTCCTAGACCAACCTTGAACAGGTAAACATTACTAGTCATGCATGCTGAAATATTTCCACGTTAAAGCAGATGCTGAATGTGACTTAGTCAATGTGCTCACTTGTTGCGGGAAGTAATTGAATGTGTCAACATCCTGTTTTGCAGTGCTGACAAGTCTCATTTAAAACGAAAACTTGAGATGGATCCGGAATTTGGATATGCAGAGTAAAAGAAACAAGATTACATGCACCATTCTTTCCTTGCTGGCATGTTTATTTTTTAAAAATATTCTTTGGAAGACTGTTCCACTATTTACCAACAAAAGAGCATTGTGTTGAGAGTCATCGCATTGCAGGATGCTGCAAGTCAACTGAGCTGTTATCATTAACTGCACAGCCGTCTCATGAAGCGGAAATTGAAAGAGAGATGATCTAATTTACTTGGAGTCGTGCACAAGCCATTAAAGCTAGCCGATTTCCGTAAGGAAGGCTCCAAAACTTATCAGATACATGAGCTAAGAATGTGTAATTTACTGGATACAAGAGTTTGCTCCTTTTTAGAATGTGTTTGTATTGTGTTTGCAAAGATTGTGCTGAAGTATCTGATCCTCAATATTTTTGCAGTGTCAATTTTTTGTTCTATTCTTGTACCGACAGCATTGAGCATTTTTCAATCAGACATCTTTAGCTAGTGATTTCTGTTGTAACACAGCAGCTTGTGTTATCAGATTTGTTTTATTGTGAAATGATAAACCAACGCAAGATGAAAAAGAAAACTCTGAGAGGTTCATAATTTTTTAGCTCTAATTTTAATTGTATTCTTCCTGCGCACATGATATTTCTCTTTATTTCCATCTTTTATTAGAGCAACTCTAACTGAGCTCCTATTCAACCTCTTACCCTACTTGAGGTCTCTTGACCCGTGGATGGTAGATTGGTAGCAGGAGATTTCAATATGATCTACAAAGATGAGGACAAGAATAACCCCAATCTAAACCGAGCTTCCATGGGTCGCTTCAGAAAGTTTATCAATGATGTGGCTGTAACAGAAATCCCGTTGCATGGTTGGAAATTCACGTGCACGTGCACAAGCACCACCACTAGATCCCTAAAGGAGAGCTGCCTGCTGTCTTGGGCGATTTTCAATTTGTGTATGATTTCCTTGGCGGTCTCTAGCTGTGACTTAAAATGACCAACTAAGCTCCAACTTTGGAGTCTTGTCTGTGGCTTTAAATTTGAGGGAGAGAGTCTCCAAAGGACACTGTTGGCTGAACCGAGAATGCCTAGTTTTTTTTTTTAATCTAACATACCTGTATTAAGTTAAGGATAGAGTACAAAGATGCATATGGATACAGGTACATCGTAAAAAAGGATACAGAGGAAAGATTTCCCACACAACAAGGAAAAAGGTTCCTAGAAAAAACTGAAATTATGGGAAGTTCCCTGGATCTCATCCTCTCCAAAGTCGACCAAATTCACGGAAGCCAGACGCCGTTGGCGCCAGCAAATCCGGTCGCCACCACCATCCCGAAGCTAGAAGAAGCTCCATCGCCCTTTGGCTTTGAAGTGAGTCGGAGAAAACACTCGAAAAACGAGTTGTTGTCATAGCTAACCGCCCAGTCGATCGGAGCCGCGCCCCAAGCATCTTCCAGCATGAACCAGTGCTCACCACCGATGACCATAGTGGAAACCCCGAGCTCAGTCCATCCTCCATCGATCCATCGATATCCAACTTCCTCTGCTTCCTTGACTCAACAAGCCAGCATCCTCCTCACCCTGACGCTGACGAAGAAATACCGACGCCTGACTCCTGTATAGAGGCTTCATAGGGGAAGCCTCTCCTCCACGAGTTCGCCATCGACGTCGGAGCTGAACGCCAACAGGACGGAGAAGAACTCGAAAGGACCTTACTCCTTGACACCGCCGCCTCGACGCTGTCGTTGAAAACCTAACCCTAGAACTACTAGGAACTAGATCCATAACCGGCAAGAGGATGACGGTCTCCCCCAACCACCGAAGACCCAAAGGCCTACGGAGTCGAGGAGGACCGCCGCCTTCGCCAGCGAGAACAGGAATGCCTCGCTCCGCTCTTCTCAACTGTAGCCTAGAGAGTTCAAGAGCTCATGTCCCGAGAATGCCTAGCTTGTTGCACCGCGTCCAGAAAACCATCAATTCCACCGTGTCTTGTCGGGATGATTGTCTTCAATCCAAGGATTAAAGGACAATGGTCTGAATGTTTGAATGCGGCGAGCAAAAACATGATCAAGCTTAACTAGAGTAGGGGGAGGGGGGGGGGGGGGGATGCCATGGCAAGCCTCAGATTTTCTTAAATATTGTACATAGGTTAAAAGATTGCATTATATACTCGAGATTTTTAGTTTGTTTGAGGTGAGTGAATTTTTTCACTAAATATTTCAATTAGTATGAATTCAAAGCTTTAAGACTTGATTTTAGAAGTTTTAGTTCTTATATGGAAGTCATAATGGTAGGAGTCCCTATATATATTTACTAGTAGATATTTATGGACATATCTATTTAGTATTTCACGGATAAAAATAACAGAAAAGCTATAGTTGGTCATACTTGATAATTCGGGATCAAGTTTCGAGTACTCAACCCAACGGAACTTATTATTCATCCATACATGAATGACACCCGTGCCCGACCCAACCGAAGTCGAGTTGGAGGAGGAGTTTTTTCGCAACCCGTGGGTGCCCCGTCGAGTACCTAGTACTCGCGCCATCCGCCACTTGCCCACCACGCACGGCGCCACTCGCTCGTCACCGCCACCCATGACTATTACTCTCGACATCGACTAGCAGAAGCCGCACATCGCTCTGTCGCCGTCATCACTTTCGTCCACGTCATGCATCGCTTGCTCCCCACCGCCATTTGCATGTGCGGGGACCGATAACCAGTCGAAACCTGATGGGATCCGGGTATGGGATTCCACCCGCTGCCTTTGTGATGGCGGGCGGGTATTTTGCTCTACCCGCCATGAACCCGACCCGTGGGCACAATTGGCCATGATGAAAATGCATATACCAAGATATGACGCATAATTTGGTTTCGTTTTTGCACTTATATGAACTTTTACGACAATCGTCACAAGCACAATGCAAGCGACGTCTTGCTTTTAATAAGTTATTTCACACGTAATTCCGGATATTCTTTTTCAAAAGATAATATTAATATATCATGATAATGAAATACTAATCATTTAACTCATATAAGATGATTTTTTTAGAAACCCATAAGATTCTCGGAACCAAAATCTAGTAATATAAGGGGCTATTTGTTTTAGCTTATTTGTGTTCATATTATATAATCTAGATTAAATAATCTAGAAGGCAAATAAACAAGTCAACTTATTTGGTGAGATTATATAATCCAGGAGTCATATTATCATAATCTAATATCCTTATCAAATTGAACAAAATTACCTACATTGCCATCAACGGACCCACCTACTGAATGATTAAATGCAGGACACTATTGTCTTCTCACATCTATAATTAATAATCTGGACAACAATAAGCTGGATAAAGAACATGTTTGTTTCAGATTATAATCCGTCCAGATTATATAATCCGAATTAAATAATTCAAGAGAGAAATAAACATGCTAGATTATAGGGTCAGATTACATAATTTGAAGATAAGATTATCATAATTCTATAATCTCCTCATAAAGAGCTTATTTTAGATTATTCTGATCAAACACCCACCCTCCCTGATCTTTTGATGAAAATTACCCACTATATCATTGGTGATGTAGTTACAACTTCGTTCTTTTTTTTCCTCTTCTTCCTCCT
Source organism: Eleusine indica (assembly GCA_030378355.1). Taxonomy (NCBI): domain Eukaryota; kingdom Viridiplantae; phylum Streptophyta; class Magnoliopsida; order Poales; family Poaceae; genus Eleusine; species Eleusine indica. The sequence continues at coordinate 61,254,822 of CM059494.1, forward strand.
CTATTTGTCCTTTCCGTCTGGTACAAATGAGGGAGAAGGAAGCACGCTCACAGCGGCGAGAGAGGTGGCGCCAGGCACGGGCATACGCCAGAGGGGAGGCGGCCAGACGCAAGCAGACACGGCGGGGGAGGAGGGCTACGGCTTGCGGGCTCGTAGTGCTGGGTGGCGGCAGAGGCGGGTTGCCTCCCTCCCTCCCTCCCTCCCCCGCCCCCCTCTCTCTCTCTCTCTCTCTCGGTGCTCTCTGCACCGACGGGGAGGAGGCGGGCAGGCGCCGGAGGCGGGGAGGTGGCAAGCCAACGGGGAGGCAGGCAGACGCGGGCTCTCGACGGCGGCAGAGGCGGGTTGCCTCCCTCTATCTCTCTCGGTGCTCTCTGCACCGACGGAAAGGAGGCGGGCAGGCACGAGCGATGGAGAGGAGGCGAGCCGGCGGGGAGGCAGGCATGCGCGGGCTGACGAAGTAGCGGGGAGGCGAGGCGGCGAGGTCAAGAGGAGTAGGTGAGAGGCGGGGAGCCGTGGAGATGATGAGGAAGAAAAGGCAAGGACATTGTAGTCTTTTTATGTTAAAAAACAAATAATCCAAATACTAATAATCTGAGTAAACAAACGCCCTCATATAGATTATATATTCTAGATTATATGATCCAGATTATATAATCTAATACTATAATTCAGATTATATAATCAGACTAGGAAACAAACGGGGCCATACAAAGAGGCATTCCAGATTATATAATCTGGATTATTTAATTCAGATTATTTAATTTAGCACGAATAATCTAGATTAAATAATTCGTCTGAAAAATAATCAGTCCCTAAGCATAATTAAGAATACCGGTACATAGAAATCTTTAGGCCTTTGCCCTAACAAATTGAACATGCAGTGTTGAAGCAAAATCGTTAGTGATGCTCATTACTCTTTTTCAAGTGGCAATCTAGAAACTTTTACACTAGGTTTCTGTGCGTAGGACCACTGACTGGTTTAGGGGCACGTATGGGACATGTCAAAAGTCGGTTGATTTCGAGGCATCTCGCATGAGAATCACAACTAGAAGACAAATCACCCATAAAAAAAGTTTACTTTTGGTAACTTTAAAGTTGATGTGTGCAGTTATAATTTTTTATTTTAATATATTAATATTTCTAGTTATTTCAGTTTGTTCTAAAATATAAACATTTATGAGTGGATCATAACTCTCATTTACTGCTCTGCTCTTCATAGATGCCCCATCTCTCCTCGGTTCATGAGATTGAATACTAGAGGTGTGTTTCGCAGCACTTATGCTTATGTAACAAACTGCTTATGATCTAGCTTATCTATCAAAAGTGCTTATTCAGCTTATTTGACCTATATAGCATAAACAGTCAAATCGTTTGGTAAAAATGCTTATTCAAATGACTTATCTAGAGAATAAGCATAAAAAAGCTAGTATTTGGTGCTTATATAAAAAACTGCTTATACTAGTATAAATTTCAAAACTACTTATAGCTGCTTATATCAATAACAATTATGATTTCAATCTGTTTAACAGGATTTATAGCTTACTGCTGCATAAATAATTTAATAAACAGGTCTATAAACCTTATCAAACACACCCTAGAAATAAGCTCTTCCCCTCCAAATCCACCCTAGGGCGCAACCAACCCCGACCGACCCCTCCACCGAAGGACGCTACAAGCTTGTCGTCGGGGTGTGGCGAGGCGCTTGATGTTGTGGTGGGAGGACTCGGCGGTCGAGTGAGCTCCCTTGCAGAATGGAGAAGAAGCACTGATAGGAATCTTTAATATGGATAAAATTATCTTTTTTCTTTCATAGTTCTTTTTACCTCGGTAATCCAAAGGTGCTAACATAGTGGAACAGAGTAAGTACTTAATCGATAAACTTAAATGAGTAGCACATGGTGTGCTTACGGTACAACATCCATATTGACTGACATTATATATAGGTATCATTTTTATAAGTTTTAATAGTAACTTTGTTAGTATTGTGTCTGGGACATCGTGCTTTGTCTTTTGATGTAGTATACTTATATAATATGAATATGTGTATTATATTGAGATTGAATGACAATGTTGTTCCACCTTTTTCTATAAAAAAAACAATCCTTTTTACAAGCTTTAAAGATGTTGTTGGATGCTATCCGCCTTACAGCACTTAGATGTCCTATGGCTTCTATAAGGAGTAGCTATAATGACAACTCATGCTATAATTAAGATGCTTTTGCAAACTTTAGAGATGATTTTGAATAACAAATCCATGTTATAAAATGCTAAATGTATTGAAGTGGAGTATGTGCTTTGCTTGACCCATACTGAAATCGAGACATTATGTAAAAAAATGATATATAAAACTTATATGAAAATTTAAAGAAGAAAAAATAGAATTATATAATTCACTTTAGTTTGCTATTTTATCGTTTGACTACAGGGGTATAGACTCGTCATAAAGAGAGAACATTAGTTATCGTTAACATCAGATACAGTATGTGTAATTTTTTTTTACCTTCTATTATATGATCACACCCCGTGCATGCGACCATCACCTTGAACCCTCAAATTATCTGTCAATTTGCATCTAATTTCTCATGTCTAAACAAATAGCTTCAATCTTCCCTCTAAATTCTTGTTCCGTAACCTGTTCTTTTGACAACTTAAAGGATATAAACGGATTTCGGTGTTATTGGCAAAACATGCACAAAATTCGTAAATTTATATGCACATTTGCGGTAAATTGCACCAAATAAGAGGGTGGTATTGCTGCTTTAACAACATTGAATTGACATTATTAATGGGCAACATTGAATAGACTTGATGTACGTACTAAAACCCCATGCATCCGTTACTGACAGCCACCTTGAAACGGAATCCTATAAACCGTTGCAGATTTCTGCCACAAAACACGCAGGAATGCTACTAACGGTTATGCCCGTATTCGACTGTGTTCCAAAAACAGCTGAGAACGAAGATGAACCCCATCTGCAGGCTATGCACGTACCGTTCGTTTGCCCAAAACAGCTGAGAATCGAATAAAGTGTAGTTATCTGCAGCTATCACAATCAGAATCCACCTCCTGTCACTGCAGGAGGTTCGGCGCAAAAGGGGGGATGGGGAGCACACGCTCGGGAGCATCCCATACCGGCAGCATCCGGCCAGGAGCCACAGCGTTTGCGAAGATAAAGCGCGGCCGCACCTGATCCTGACGACGCCTCGTTTCTCGCCCCCACCCCGGGCCCGCAGCCGCCGCTTCCCGGGCTTTTCTCTCTCCTTGTCGTTCGCCCCGGACCGGGCCCACCGCCCCCGCCCTCGCGCGCCAGTCCCCAAACCCCTTTGGGACCCACCCGTCATACGCCCGCGCCATAAACCTCTCCCTCCCCACCGGACTGGGCATCAACTACCCCCTTCAATTCCCCCGCGCCGTTACCGCAGCAGAACCCGCCGGCCCCCACTCCGCTCGCATGGATCGCTCCGCGCGGCGCACCCGCGCCCGCGCCCGCGGCGGCGAGGCCGTTGCGGCGCCGGAGCAGCCTGCGTCATCGTCCTCTCGCTCGCGCCGCAGCTCCCGCGGTAAGGACCCAGTCGTCGTCATTGACCTCGGCGGCGAGGACGAGGACGACTGCGGTGGCGAGGCGGTGGATGGCGCTGCGAGCGAGCCCGGAGGATCGGAGGCGGCGGCTTCGTCTCCGCCACCTCCGATGGTAGTGCCGGCGGGGGCGGTGGCGATGCGGACGCGATCTCGGAGGCGGGTGATGCAGGCGGCGGCTGCGGCCGAGGACGCGACGCCGAGGTCGAAGAGGAGGAGGAAAGGAGCAACAGCGGATGCAGCGGCGGCTCCGAGAAGCGGAAGGAGCAAGGCCGCTGCGGTGTCGAGGTCAGCGCCGAGAGAGACGCGGAGCGTGAGCTCGCGACGGAAGTCGGAGCCAGCGAGCAGGGGGCGCACGCGCAAGCAGGCGGGCAATGATTCGCCTGCGCCAGCGAAGGAGGAGGCGCCGGCTCGTGGAAAAAAGGCGAAGATATCACGTGCCAATGAAAAGAACAGCGGGCGCGGCGATGATGCTTCGGATCAGGAGATGGAGGAGCCCCGTAGTGTCTCCAATGGCATCAATCGGGGTGGTACGATTCGTCGCGGAGTCACTAGTGATGATCAGATTGAGAAGCATGGCGGGACCCAGGAAGTCAGTGCAGCCAATTTGCATCAGGGGGGCAACGAAGTGGTCTCAAGCGATGCAGAGGGAGCGGAAGGTATTGGTGGTGGTGGCCGAGCTCGGCGAGTTGTTGGGTTTAATGTCCGTGAGAACAGGGGAGAATGTGGAAACAGGGAGCTGTTGCCGATCAGGGATATAGAGCCTGAGGATACGGTAACCTTTGAAGAAGACTACGATGACGAAATGTTGGAGGAGCAGCTTGTTGGAGAGGTTATCCGTGCTTATAGCAATGGTGGAGATTTGGATCCGGATGGGGAGTATTGGGAAGCTGAGGATGAGATGGGGTTCACTGATGATGGTGGTGATGGCGATTCTATGGATCATGCTGATGGTGATGGCGATTCTAAGGATGATGCTAATGGTGATGGCGATTCTAAGGATGATGCTGATGGAACTGACATGTCTGAACCAATGCACAACCATTCTAAATTGGAAATGCAGAATGTGGTGAACCATAAGATTGCTCCAGAAATCAAGGATCAGATAGAGCCAAAAAAAGTAGGAGCTCCAGGGAGGTCGCGTGTAGAAGTCCTGGACTCTGATGAGGAAGTCATGGTTCTCAATAATGTGAGTAGTGCTCCCACCAGGAAAGCGTCGGTGCAAGTACCAGTTATTTCATCATGTGTTGCATGGAGAACCCGATCATCATGGGGAATAAATCAAGACAGGCTTTCATACAACACATATTTTGAGGCCTTGTCTGATGAGCCAAAAGAGGATGATGATGATGATGACACAGAAGTAGAACTGGATGAGGAGGATGACGACAATGATGACAGTAGTGACAGTTACACTAATGATGAAGAAGAAAAGGAGGAAGCGGAAGAGGAAGAAGAGGCCAAAAGGAGAAAGCTTAAGAACCCAATTGACGCATGCGAAGAGGAAGAAGAGGCTGAAACAAGAAAGCTTAAGAACCCAACTGATGCATACAAAGAGGAAGAAGAGGCCGAAAAAAGAAAGCTTAAGAACCCAATTGACGCATCCAATAATGAACTGATTGGTAACCCTGTTCCTATCTCCAAATTTGATTTTGAATGGGAGGAATATGAAGGTCCAGATGCCGAAATTTATCGACCAATGACCTATAAAAAAGGTGGCAGAGGTTACCCTTTGTGCATTGATACATTAACCGAGGAACAAAAGCGATCACGATTTACTTGGGAGCTTGAGAGGAGAAAAAAGCTTAAGCTTGGAATAATGTCACCTCGCTTGTATGAGCGGAACTTGGATTCAGATTCAGATTCTTCAGGTTCTGGCCAGATTAGAAGATATGGGTTCCAAAAGGTTGATAGTCATAAAGTTGGGAGTAAAAAGAGCCATACATCATCCAAATTAGGCAAAAAATCCAGCCAGGCAACAGCGCTGAAGAGGCAGTCTCTTATGAAGCTATTGATAGATAAAATGAGTGACGGCAAAACTGGAGAATCTTTAACATTTGATCAGAATCCTCAGCTTAAGTTTACTTTCAAGGAGATGCATCCATTGGTGTTTTCATTTGGAGATGAAGATCCAGTACCAGCTGAAAAGTCAAAGCAAGATGTTGCATTGGATATGCTTTGGGCTGACTTTGATTTTGCTTTAGAGTCAGAGAACATTGGAACTTATTATGATGATGAGGTACATTTCTTGCAAGATGACTTCTGTTCTCTCTATATACTCTTTTTATATTTTTCATCCTTTATGATCGTTTATGTATGGTCCATAGATAGTTATGTGTGAATGAAACCAGTTACTAACGTTCTCCGACATAAGAAACAGAAGTGTTAACTTTTTGCTAAAAGTTTCACCCTCAGTGCTGTTGTATTTTCTATATTTCCTGTTGAACATAATCTTAATTTTGCTTTAGTTTGAAAAATGAGATTCCTAGATTGGCACCAATTGTTGACTCACACATGCATAGCATTTTGGCATGGATGATCCCATCGGTACGTGTATACTTTCTATTTGGTTATTCTCTTTTCGAAACTAAATGTTCCTTAATGCCATTCCGGTACTTTTGTAGGATTGAATTTTAATCACATGCCTATGATGTATTTCTTTATTTTAGATATATGTTTTCTTGTGATCAGCAAAGGATTTCTACCTGCCATTTCTATCTTGCTGAAGTAGCCAATTTGAAAAGAATATCTTATATTGTGTTGTAGACTCAAGAAGGAAATCAGATAAATTTCGGTCTTCCTCCTTGTTCTCGAGGGAAGCATGATTTTATCATTGATGATCAAATAGGAATCAGATGTAAATATTGCTCTCTAGTAAACCTGGAAATCAGATTCATGTTGCCATCATTGGTAAGTTTACATTATACTATTATTACAATGCATTTAGCTCGCGTTCCACAATGCAGGCGTGTGGGACCAGTCATTTAACTGGTCTGTTGATTACAGGTCTCAGTTTTTTCTGAGAAACCTACATGGACAAATGGTTCTGGTGCGAAGAATGCTTTGATGTTTCATGAACTTTATGAACAAGCTGGTTGTGGATCTGAGCAATATCAAGATTATCATCTATATGGAACAGTGTGGGATCTCATTCCAGGAGCCATTACTACTATGTATGAGCATCAGCGTGAAGCATTTGAATTTATGTGGACAAATCTGGTCGGTGATATTAAGCTTGATGAGATGAAACATGGAGCAAAGCCTGATGTTGTTGGAGGATGTGTGGTCTGCCATGCTCCAGGGACAGGAAAAACACGATTAGCTATTGTATTTATCCAGACATATATGAAGGTATTTCCAGATTGCCGGCCAGTGATTATTGCACCTCGTGGAATGCTGTTTGCTTGGGATGAGGAGTTTAAGAAATGGAACGTTGATGTTCCTTTCCATATTATGAACACAACTGATTACACAGGAAAAGAGGACCGGGACATATGTAGCTTAATAAAGAAAGAGCATCGGACAGAAAAGCTGACAAGACTTGTCAAACTGCTTTCGTGGAACAAGGGTCATGGTATTCTTGGAATAAGTTATGGTCTCTATACGAAATTAACATCTGAAAAGCCTGGCTGCACAGAAGAAAACAAAGTAAGAAGCATTCTTCTTGATAACCCTGGTTTGCTTGTCCTAGATGAAGGCCACACACCTAGGAATGATCGTAGTGTCATGTGGAAGACATTAGGAAAGGTCAAAACTGAGAAGCGTATAATTCTGTCTGGAACTCCTTTCCAGAACAATTTTCTTGAGCTTTATAACATACTCTGTTTGGTAAGGCCCAGGTTTGGTGAAATGTTTCTGACCAAAGGAAAAGTGGGTCGAAGGCACTATGTTTCAAAGAAGCAAAGAGATAAGTTTTCTGATAAATATGAAAAAGGAGTTTGGGCTTCGCTAACTAGTAATGTAATTGATGATAATGCAGAGAAAGTACGATCAATACTGAAACCATTTGTTCATATCCACAACGGGAACATTCTTCGAACTCTTCCAGGGCTTAGAGAAAGTGTGATTATTTTGAAACCTGGCCCCCTCCAAAAGAGCATTATTAGAAAGGTGGAGAACATTGGTTCCGGCAACAATTTTGAACATGAATATGTGATTTCTTTGGCTTCTACACACCCTTCTCTAGTAACTGCCATTAACATGTCTGATGAGGAAGCTTCACTTATTGATAAATCTATGCTTGAAAAGTTAAGGTCAAATCCCTATGAAGGGGTAAAAACAAGATTTGTAATTGAAGTTGTTCGTTTGTGTGAAGCACTAAGAGAAAAGGTGCTGATTTTCAGCCAATTTATTCAGCCATTAGAACTGATAAAAGAGCATCTTCGTAAGTTTTTTAAATGGAGAGAAGGAAAGGAAATTCTTCAAATGGATGGGAAAATCCTTCCAAGGTATCGCCAGGCTTCAATTGAGGCTTTCAACAACCCCAATAATGAGTCCAAGGTGTTACTTGCTTCTACAAGAGCTTGCTGTGAAGGCATTAGCTTGACAGGAGCTTCAAGAGTTGTGCTTCTTGATGTTGTTTGGAACCCAGCTGTTGGAAGACAAGCCATCAGCAGAGCGTTCAGGATAGGTCAGAAGAAATTTGTATACACATACAATTTGATAACTTATGGAACAGGGGAAGGTGACAAATATGACAGGCAAGCTGAAAAGGATCATTTGTCCAAGTTAGTCTTCTCTACAGAAGATGAGTTTAATAATGTTCGGAACATGCTATCTAAAGCTGAAATGGAACATTGTTCTAAGTTGATTTCAGAAGATAAGGTTTTGGAGGAGATGACTTCCCATGACCAACTTAAAGGCATGTTTTTGAAGATTCATTATCCGCCAACCGAGTCGAACATTGTTTATACTTACAATCAAATTGCTCCATGTTGATGGTAGTCATTGGCATCAGATTGGTTTATTCTAACTTTAAGGTATACTTGTAAACTTCTGACTTCATATAGATGTTATGGCATTACATTACTCCTTTTTTGAAACATTATATTAATTCCTAGCATTGATTTTCTACCGGATTTTCCTCATACAAAGAGTTTGTGAATGGCAGATTTTCTATGAGCACAGTGACTTTTTTTGAGATTTGGTTCCTATCTGGACATCTGTTTCCTCATATTCTGATGATTTTAACTGATTCTATACTTAAAAGATGTAGCAAGAGAATTGGACTGTGCTTGACATTTGCATTTAAATGAGTTTCTGTTGCCATCATATGCTCTACTTCCGTAATGTTGCCTCTCTCCAAATCCGGCCCTGTAGACTATATAAATGATTGACCTGCCAGTTACATGATTGACTTGCGACTTTTAAAATTTTGCAGGATAAACAATGATCTGTTTGTTTCAACTTATAAACTGGCATTGCCAATAAACTTTTCCACGCTCCAGTGCAGAATTTTGCTTTAAGTTTTTTTTTTCTAAAAAAACTTGACCAACTTAGGAGTGCTAGTTTTTTTTTTTTAAACTAGAAGAATAAGAAATAGATCCAAATTAGCTTTTAACCAATACAAGAAGCACCTAATCCTCCTAGGTTGGTCGAGTTTTTATAATTAAATGTTTAGTTGGTGACTGACATTGCATGTGGTGGCCAAGGAGGAGCATGGCAACAGGCTTTTTTTTTTTTTTCTTTATTGACGATGAAAACAGAAACAGAGCTAGATAGCAGGCAAAATTTTACCATGTCTTAACTTAGCTGTTGCAAGTTGCAACGTACGCTGATACCAGATTTCACTGTGCTCAGGTTTCTAGGATTATTTACAAGATAGTGATCTAAAATTTAGTAGCTTTCTCTGTTTTTTTCTTCTTTCTGGATGACAGATATGTTTATCTGCAGGCTAGACGTGCACAGAAGAATCCCAACCAGCAGGTCTCACTTTCCGTTTTATAACATTGCGTAATGGATCTGCGATTGTAGCAGAACCCATCATGCAGCATAACTTATGGAGAAGAGAAAATTAGGAAGTTAATAATGGTGGCAGAGCCCAATGTAATCAGGATATGCATAAGGTTGCGAGTAAGCAAGTGTTGCCTCTGTATCCATATGTGATGCATAAAGATGCATCGGACGAAAGCATCAATCATACGAATAATAGGAGTAAGAAATATGTCTCCCAAAGCTTCTGTAGTCTCTATATTGACGGCCTAGAAAAGAAAGTGGTTATGCAGGGATTAGAACAGGAATCGAACATTTCAAATCTCGTGGTCTCGTTCAACTGTAGTGTTCTTCTATAAACATTTTTTGCATACAGTATATTATAATAGATGATGACGGTTGCATTTTGAAGATTGTGTAAAAACTTCCGCTTGGGAAAAACAAAAGGAGTGCCACTACATGCACAAGGAGTAAGCGCACGGGAGAAGGCTGCCCTTCGATGAATTCGCATTGACGATCTTGTCAATGGTCTGACTGAAGCCGAGTATAATGATTACCTTAAGAAGAGGAGAGATAAGTATAAAGAGGCTGAATGTACAGATAATCAGCTGTTGGCCATGGAGGTCATAGATAACAGCAGCAGGCTTTCGTCTGATGTTTAAGGAGAACCAGACAAAAGCAAGGAGAACCCGAAGCAGAAGAGGAAGAAGTCCCAAACTATTAAGTCCAAATGAGAGCGCTATTCTGGAATGTGAGGGGATTAGGAAGCCCGGGCAGGAAAAAACAGGTCAGAGATTTTATGGGCTTGTTTGGTTGGAGTCCTGGGAAAACTGCCTGGACCAGGCAGCAATCCTATGCGTTCGATTTTGAGCGCCTGGGGCTGCGATCGCTGCCTGGCCCAGGCAGCCGGCGGCTAGGCAGCAACCAAACAAGCCCTATATGCCAATAGAGTCTTAATTGTGTGGGATTACAAGAGACCAAGAAACAGAATTTTTCTGACAATGATCTAAAGGAGTTGGATGGAGGTTTGCCCTTCTGTTGGAAATGGATTCCTGCAGTGGGTTTGTCTGGTGGTATTTTAGTGGGGGTCAAGGCTGACTCCCTTGAAATTGAGGATGTCAAGTTGGAACGATTTTCTGTTACCCTGGATGTAAGGGACAGGAAATCGAACTTTAGATGGCTACAGTCCACTGTGTATGCCACTGCCAATCATGAACTATTGGAGGAGTTTTTAAATGAGCTCAAAGTTATCCATGAAGAAGCAATCCTACCAGTGGTGTTTGGGGAAGATTTCAATCTAATTCGAAGTGAACAAGATAAGAATAATGACAATATTGATTACAGACTTATGAACCTTTTCAACTCTTTCATTGAGCAATGCCAACTTCGAGAAATGAGTAGAAGCGGTCCTCGATACAATTGGACGAACAAACAGGTTGACCCTGTGATGATTAATTTGGACAGGATTTTAATGTCGATAACATGGGAGGACAAGTTTCCTTTAAGCCAGACATGGGGCTTGACTAGAATTGGGTTGGATCATGTCCCTATCCTTCTGGAAACTGGTGGAGAACATCAGGTCAAAATCAAATACTTCTTTGAAAGACAATGGCTGATGGAACCTGATTTCAAGGAAGGAATAATGAAATCTTGGGTGAATACAAGGGATAAAACTCTAGAACAATGCTATTCGTTAGATAAATGGCACAACTACTTAACAAAGACAAGACAGTTCATGAGAGGATGGGACTTGCAGCGGAAAGAAAAACAAAAGAAACATAAAGCATCCCTCCTCAACCAGTTACAGTGTCTGGACAATCTGGTCGAGGGCAAAAAGCTAAATGTTAAAGAGTGGCGGAGAAGGTACGATATGGAAGCTGAGCTTGAAAGGTTGGATACTATGGAAGCAATTTTTTGGCAACAAAAGGGAGGCATTACTTGGATCCTCAAAGGGGACTCTAATTCCAAATACTTTCAACTTGCTGTTAATGGGAGATGTAGGAAAAGCTTAATTAGAGGCTTAGACACTGAACAAGGCCATATTTCTACACAGAAGGATTTGGTTACCCATATAACCAATTTTTACAAGCACCTATTTGGTCCTGGGATTGACATGGGGGTTCACCTGGACAAGACTTTTGGAGTCAATATCAAAAAATTTCAGAAAATATTAAGTTAGAACTCTCCAAACCCTTCTCCGAGGATGAGATCAAAACGACAGTGTTTGATATGAAAACTGAATCTGCTCCTGGGCCTAATAGATTTGGAGCTCAGTTTTTTAAAAGCTTCTGGGACACCATTAAACCTGAAACTATGAATATGGTTACAGACTGGTTCAGGGGTGAACTGGACCTACAAAGGTTAAACTATGGGGTTATCACTTTGGTCCCCAAAGTTCAAGATACTTGCAGCATTAAACAGTTCGGACCAATCTGTTTGGTTAATGTGTATTATAAAATTTTCACCAAGACATTGAACTCTAGGATTGCTCCAATTGCCAAAGAGATTATCAGCCTAGCCTAAATAGCCTTTACGAAGGATAGAAACATCCTTGAGGGAGTGGTAATCCTACATGAGGTCCTACATGAGTTAAAAAGGAAGAAAATTATAGGACTTATTCTGAAAATTGATTTTGAGAAGGCAGATGATAAGGTTAGATGGGGATTCTTGGAGGAAGTTATGTGCACGAAGGAATTCCTAGAGGATTGGATCTCTTGGGTCATGCAATTGGTGAAGAGAGGGAAAGTCTACATAAATGTTAATGGACAGAGGGGAGAATATTTCAAGACAGCTCAAGGCCTCCGACAAGGAGACCCGCTACCCCCCTTTCTTTTTAACCTTGTGGCAGATGCATTTGGAAACTTGATGACAAAGGCTAAAGATAAGGGATTAATCGAGGGTCTGTTAACCCATTTAATACCAGAAGGGGTTACTCATATTCAATATGCAGACGACATAGTGGTCATGGTAGACCCGTCTGACACAAACATCATGAACCTTAAAATCATTTTATACCGCTTTGAATACCTATCTAGGCTAAAAATTAATTTCCATAAAAGCGAAATGTTGGTTTAAGGACCGAAGGCGTACCGAGAGGGGGGGGGGGTGAATCTGTAAGCCGCTCACGAATCCAAATACTTCAATTTGCACTACTAGAGCCTGGCAATCATTGCAACCTAACAAGTCTAGTAGGCCAAGATCCTAAACATGCTAGTGTTCATGATGATAGCAAGCGCGGAAGCAAAACACACTAGCCTATGCAAGCCACAATTCAACCTAGTTACTTGAGCACACAAATACGAAATAGTAAAGAGGGGGTCAAGCAATGCTTATGATTTTTTCCCGAGGTCTCAAAAGGATGGCGCCTTCCCCTACTCCGTTGAACCACTCCCATCGGAGTCCTAGTCCCTCCTGCCACCAATGTGGAGTTCTCACCCACGAGCCCGCAATCACTCCCAGAGTGAAGACACGGTGCGCGTCACCGCTGCCACCAAGGCACAAGCTTGCCTCCCTTGAGAACTTGTCGGACTCTCCGAGCCGACACGGGCGCTCACTAGCGATGTCCCTTTCACCGGCGGGCTCAAACCGTGTACAAACGTGTGACGGCCTTCACAACCGATCATGATAGGCTCGATCATCGACACCTAATCGGTCTAGGTCTCACAATAGACCAAGAGTAACAACCTAGATCACACCCTCAAGGACACCTAGCCTTAGATGTGCAAGATCACTCCTTCTTACTCTCACTAGCACTCTCAAGATATGCAATATCTCCTCCTAGTGCTCTCCTTTTTTCCTCTTGGAGCTTACCAAATGCTCTCAGGTATTCCACTGGCCAAGAGAGGTCACAAAGACCCTAGCAACGAAGTTATATAGGCTTCCAACCTCCAACTAGCCGTTGCTCCACGAAATCAGCTTTCTGGGCCAACTGATCGGTCTGTCTGGTCACTGCCTGACCGGACCGTCTGGTCACTGCAATCCTCGATACCAACAGTTCCGCCCTTGCTGATCTCCTACTGATCGGACCGTTCGGTCAGCTGACCGGACCGTCCGGTCAGACTTTCTCTCTCCATTCTAGAGAGCTCCCAATTTGCGTTCTCTTTGTCTCGGTGTGTACGGTCCGGTCAGCAGATCGGACCGTCCGGTCACTGTTGATCCTTGTACAGACAAATTCCTTACAAACTACTCTCTGTCTACTTAGTGACCGTACAGTCCGGTCTCCACTGACCCCTCTGTCCGGTCACTTCGTCCAGAAGCTGAAACCCCTTGTTCTCGCTTGACATTGTTTTCTGGTTTCTCCGAACAGCTCCTTGGCTTCTCCACTGTCACCTAGTGGCTGTGATTTCACCGAGCAACCTTGCACATCACGGACTAGACATGACCTAAGAGAAATGATCTAGACCCCCTTGATAGTCCGATTTTTCATATGGACTCAAAACCCTAACAACTAGACAAGTGTTCCCAACACTTGCTCCATAGCTTTTCCTTCGCTTTGATCCATCTCCATCAACCCTTGGACTCCATCAAGCTCACAAGCCTCCATGCTTGCGGTCATTGTCATCAATCGCCAAGGAAACCATCATCCATGTGATTTATAGTAGAGTTTAGAGATGATTCCTACATAGATAACACTCATATAGATATTAGCTCACAATTTCATAGTTGTCATCTATTACCAAAACATCCATACCTCAGGGATCCAATCGTCAATGGTTATGAAGCTTACAATCTCCCCCTTTTCGGTGATTGATGACAACCACTACTTATCATAATCTTAACATAAAAACAACAGGGCTAAAATGCTACACAATGATCGAGAGGAACCAAAAAAGCATAGGAGAGAAACGCACAAGAACCTACTCAAACAAGCATCATCAAGAGCTAAGAGGAATAAGAAAGAAAAACACACTCTATATAATCTACATGCATGTCATAAGAATATATAAATTAAAGCATAAAGACATGTAAAGCAAGACATGAATGATGAGATGCAACAGGATAGGCATGAACATGCAAGGAATTGAAGAACGAGCACTCATCATCATGACATCATACACAGGCAAACAGGATAAAGAAGAGAAACAAGCACTGCGTATGAAAATAAACCAAGTGAGATCAAGATGAGTCAAACACAAGCGAATGAAAAACCATGACCCATCAAAATTCATGAACATCAAATAACTCCATCAAAATAAGATCCAAATGTATCTATCTATCACCCAAAACCAATGTACACATATGTTCCCCCTAGATACAAGCTATTCTCGATCGCACAGGATCACACCCCAACTCCCCTTAAACCTATGACATACTTCCTCCCTTTGGCAACAAGCACCAAAAAGCGGGAAAAGAGAACATCTATGCGCTCGTGGTCGAAGGAAATGGTTCAGCGACGTCCTTTGAAAGCTCTGGTCCTGGCTGCTCCTGTGTTGGATCCTGCTGCGCTCCCTGAGCCTGTGATGCCTGAGCATCCATCTGCTCGAAGTAGTCAAGGTCTACAGGTGACTCAGACCCTCTGTCCTATCCTGCTAGTGGGAGTGTGGATGTCTCCTCGGCAATAGTTGCCTGAAGAAGAGCAAGATCATCCACATCCTCCTGAGTGAAGCCTCGGCGGACCAGATCCGCTGCTACCTCAGGTGTGACTAGAGGGATGTCTGTAGCAGAAGGGGGTGGAGCTGTAGCTGACACTGGGGCTGACTGGGAGTCTGCACGTGTGGTGTGCACTATCTCTGAGAACAGACTCCTGACTGGTGGCTGCTGCTAGGAGGTGGTAGGTGCTGTCCTCTACGAAGCTGTAGACTGTGCAGGTAAAGAGAACAACGCAGAGACTGAGAATCCTGACAAGGGGGAGAGCTGAGTCACTAGAGAGAAAGTCTGTCCTGCTCCCCCTGTCGGTAACACCCCTGAGTGTGACGACCCCCTGGACTAAGCAGTCATCATAGCAGTGAAGGGGCCTGCCTGGGTTGGAAGCTGCTGGAACTGTGGTAGTATGGGGACTCCTGCCTGCTGGCCAGTCTATCCTCTGGTGAGCTCCGTCATCTTAGTCATCAGGGTGGTTACTAGTGTCATCTATTGTCTCTGAAGCTCTACCTGTCCCCTGATGACCTCCATCATCTGACATCTATCCTCAGCTGCGCTTTGGATGAACTCACTGTTGGTCGTAATTACGCACCCACTTATATACCGCAAGAGGACGGTGTACAGTTGTAGCTCTTTTTCCCTCAGAGTATTCCAAGGTTATCGAATCCACAGGGAACGAGCGGAACTAATACTATTAAAGGGTTACTAACAAATTGCAATGGTTTGGTTGATGTGAATGATGACGGTGAGAAAGTGGAAGGTGAATGTTATTGAAGAGGTAACAGGATGATGAAGAATTCTCTCCTTAGGATTGGTTCACTAGCATGCAACCTTATTCTTATCAACTCGAGTGATGACTCTAATATTCTACAAGACATGGTGGTTTCGTTCACCCCGGCTGTCACTACAGAGGCTATTAGCTCCCTACTGGTTTCTTGCACTATGTAATGGGCAAAAGTGTATTGACCGATACACTAATGAAAGGGATAGATAGATATGCACTAAAGTTCATCACATAGATTAAATTCATCGAGAGAGTATCAACAAGTATGAGAGTTACATGACCAGATCCCCGCACCAGAGAAGAGAATATGAGACTACTCACTCATCCTTCCGCTAGACATAGCAGAGGGGTGAGAAGTAGCGTTGGAACGCGCACGAGCCGATCGGCGCAAGCGTCGCGCCGATCGGCGTGACCTCCCTTCTGGTGGATCTCGTCGGTGTTGACCAACCTCCGCCGTCAATATCCTGGAACCCTAGTTCTAATAATTGATTCTCGCGATCGCTGTCTCCTCGGTTCTCTCTTGGCTCTTGATAATTATCTTCCTTTTATACCCGACGGGATTAGGTTAACTTCCACCGACTCTAACTCATACTGGGTTGGGCCTTCGTCTTTCCTGGACCGGATCGTGTTTTCGTCATCTTCTCCTGCTGCGCCGATCGGCACAGGCCCGTGCCGATCGGCGCGGCTCCGCATCTGGCCCATCTTCGTTACTCTTTAGTTCTTTATCCATAATTGCTCTGTTTTACACCTGTTTCCTGCGATTACATCCAAAACAGAACAACTACAAATATATGTAAATATGGGTTAATTATTAGTCCAAACCACCAAATTAAGACGTAAAACATCCCTTTTTGGTAGATAAAATGGGCGTCTAGAAACCACCAACAGTTCCCCCACACTCAAATCATTGCTAGTCCTCGAGCAATACAAAATCATATATGTAATAAGAATTTTCACACCATCTCTCATGCAATCAATCTCAATCATCATTTTTACTCGTTATTCCACCACAAAGATTTTCTCTCATCTCCTTTTAACCAATCGGCATATCATACTTGAACTTAATTAAATTACCATAAAACTTTTTCAAAAATAATTTTAGTTCTCCTCAACTCATCTTTTAGCATCAAACATCAAGCATTTGGTCCTCTCTAGGTCTCTCAAGTGTATTTCCTTCCCTCTCCTATCTAATCAAGGATTGTATGTGGATCTTGGAGGGCTATATATCTAAATTAAACCATAAGATTAACCATGTCAACAATGTGCTCAATCATGCCAATTAAGAAAGAATTTTCTTGAAAAAGAACTTTTAATGGAGAAGAGGAATGTAGAAGATCTAAAAAAATTTTCAATGAGAACAATGGCAAAGAATGAGAAATAATTAGAAATCTGCTCTCTTTGATGACCTTACTGCCTCTCAGGGAATATATTTTTTTTACCTCTTTTTTTATAAGAACCTCTTTTTTTTCTTTTGCAACAGCGCCGATCGGCGCAACACTGCGCCGGTTGGCGCGGACTATGTTTTTTTTTCTTTCACTTTTTTTTTTCTATTCCCGATATGATCAGCAATTTCTGTCTTGTATCAGCAGCGGAAATTTTCTGAATTCCCTTTTATTGAGAATATAGGTTGTATCAAGGAGGAGGGAGAAACAAAGATGTATGGTTTTCATGATAGCAAGGAATTTAAATGGATAAAAATGGCTAGAAATACAGAGATAAACAAAATAGATCATCCTTTCCTAACTTGGTCGAAATCATGAGCAAAAAAGTTGACAAAGTTACTTACAATCCACTTAGTTCAAATGTGTAGCTTGCTCTCATTCACTCGACTATGTAGGCATATTTAGACCTTGCTTTTGCTTTAGCTTATGATGAGTCAAAAGAAATTTTTAGAAATACAAAGCTCAAAAGTTAAGTGGTAACCAACAAATTCAAGTAATTAACCAATCGATCATCAGAAAGATAAGATAAATAGCATGGAGCATTTTAAATTTGACAATCGACACTAACTTTATTAAAGACAATGCAATAATTCAAACTACATAAAAGACCTTGAAGAAACTCTCAACATGACTCGTGACTCTCTTAAGCACACACACAAACTTAAATAAACACTCATTAAGAAAAACAAATGAGAAACTAGACTCAAAAACACTTAAAAACTATGACTAATGGCAAAGCCCTTCCCCCACACTCAAAATTTGCAATGTCCTCATTGCAAGAGAAGAAACTCAACACACTAATCATGCAGACCATGCCTGTTCAAGACTCGGAAAATTCGTCTTATACACCTTATGAGAAAAGTGTAGTCCGCTTCGTTCATCTTGATTGTATCCTGGATTCTGCGGTCCACATCTCTTTGTTGCCTGTAAGCACGATCTCTGTCTAGATACAGGTGGTTGCAGGTTATGATTTTCAACGCTGTAAGGGGAGGCACTATTCAAGTTCCTCTGAGCCGATCGGCGCAAAGGCTGAGCCGATCGGCGCAGTGGTGTTCTTCCACCATTGCGACTTCCTCCACTTCCCTCTGTATTACCATTAATTCTTGTTAAATTTCCTGCTGCCCTGTCATTACTGCATTCTGCAAGTGTTTCCTGATTTTCGAACTTAGAACTACCAAAGCTTCTTCGCATATCAAAATCATCACTAAAATCTACAGGCACACTAGGATCACTGCTTTCCAAAGTTTCCAAATAGTATGACGTATGAAAGTCGCTATCCCGTTCGGAATACTTTTGAATTGGCTTACCCGATAGCCTAGCAGATCTGCGAACCTCTGGTGTAGTCTTACACTTTCTTGTAGCAGGTTCTTCATCTTCACTTGGCAGAGCCGTCAGATCAATAAATTCAGCCATCTTCAGGTCGTGCCGATCGGCTCCAGTGTTGCGCCGATCGGCGCAGCTAGTAGCTTCCTTCATATTCTCAGCTAACTGCTCTAAATTACGCTCACAGATCACCTTATTTTGCTGCCTTCATAAAATCTCATCATTAATCTCCTTAGGCATTCTCCCTCCAGGAACTGCGCGATAGCCATCATCATTTATTAAATCTCTAGGTATGAAAGCTGGATCTTCTGCCAATTGGAGTTCAACCTTGCGTTGAAGATCCTTAGCACAAAAGAGACACTTGCAACCCTCAATAGAACCGTTGCTATGAATCTTATTTTCTTGAAAACTTTCCCAATAGGTAAGAACCCTGGGAAAGGATTCATCCCTTCTAGCTTGAAGATCCTTCTCCGCATCCCGCTGGTACATAGCTTCTTCGGCTTCCTCTCGCAGCTTGAGTTCATACTTGGCAGCAATGTCATTTTCACTATAAAGTCGACACCTATGGATTGTGAGGGTGCTCTCTTCATCTAGCTCTTCCTTCTCTTGCTCAGTCAATGATCTTTCGAAAGATAGGAAATCCTCATACGACAAGGGCATAGCAAGATCAAGAAGACTTTCCATGATATACCTTTGAGAAACTGCTTCACTTTTAATAGGCGCTACAGATTTGCCTTTGCGCACCAATACTCTCTTCATCATCTGCCGAAATTCATTATCCATCTTCACCTTGTCGGCGTTCCACGTGTCAGCTTCGCTTTTCTTCATGAATTTCTTCCGCAGATCTGACCAGACGAGAGGATCATCTCGTATTGGTGTCAACACTTCATCGACTTCTTCCCAGGACCAATTTGCAGAGGGCTGAGGAAATTCGCCGCCGAGCCGATCGGCTCCAGAGTCGCGCCAATCGGCGCCGCCTTGGTTTCTGCCCGATGCGCCGCCTTCCATCGCTTCTGCTCTTAGGGTTTGTTCTAGTGACGATGTAATATGAGTTGATCCGTGAGTTTGTTGTCCCCTTATATTTATATCCCTTGATTTCCAATTGGACTAGGACTCTTTCTCTTATTCGTGGAATTTAACGAGTCTTAAAAAGGCAAGGTCCAAAACCAACTCAAAAACCAAACGGACTCTGCCGCGCGGTACACTAAATTACCAAATCAAAAAAAAAAGAAAAACTATGGAAATCAAAATACATACAAGCCTTTGTTTTACGTCGTTAAGCTCGACCATACGGGATACTAAGCAGTGAAATACACATCAAAAGATTTTAATTCAAATGTGTCGGGTTCTAGGTATACCTTTAGACGTTGTCCGTTCACCGTGTACTTGTTTCTCTTGCCATCCATTATGATTACCGCTCCCGAAGGTAGCACCGTATTCACAAGATAAGGTCCCTCCTATTTGCTTCGTAGTTTGCCTTTACCAAATAATCTGAATCGCGAATTAAATAGGAGCACCCGATCTCCTTCCTTAAATTCCTTCTTCAAAAGCTTCTTATCATACCACTTCTTTGTTTTCTCTTTGTATATGGCTGCATTTTCATATGCACGCAATCGCATCTCTTCCAATTCACTTATTTATATCTTTCTTTTCATGCCGGCGGCATCAAGATCCAAATTCATTTCCTTTATAGCCCAATAAGCCTTATGTTCCAATTCCACCGATAGGTGACACGATTTTCCATAGACGAATTGATATGGTGTCATACCAATCGGTGTCTTGAATGCCGTCCTATATGCCCATAACGCTACATTAAGCTTCGTGGCCCAACCCTTTCCTTTCTTTGTAACAATCTTCTGCAAAATTCCCTTTAATTGCTTATTTGAAGTTTCTGCTTGTCCATTCGTCTGGGGATGGTAGGCTGTTCCAATTCTATGTTCAACTCCAGATTTGGTTAAAAACCTAGTAAATTCTCCTCTTGTAAAATAGGATCCTCCATCTGTAATTATTATCCTCGGTACTCCGTACCTAGGAAATATCTGCTCCTGAAGTATACTCCTTGATTCTCTTGTAGTATTAGCCTTGCATGCCATTGCTTCGACCCACTTGGAGACATAATCAACGGCGACCAATATGTACTCGAAAGCATTAGAATTCACAAAGGGTCTCATAAAATCCATTCCCCAAACATCAAAGATATCGACTTGAAGATTGTACTTAAGAGGCATTGCATTCCTACTGTTAACATTCCCTATTCGTTGGTATTGAGAACATATTGCAACATACCTTTTTGCATCTTCATGCATAGTAGGCCAATAGAATCCACTCGCCCATACCTTTGCCTGTGTTCTGAAGTAGCCATAGTGTCCCCAATAATCCGAAGAATGACATTTTGCTAAAATGCTCGCTCGTTCTTCTCTGGGTATACATCTCCGTACTGCTTTATCCTCGCAATACCTATACAAGTATGGGTCGGCCCATATAAATTTTCTCATTTCACTCTTAGCTCTTTTCCTTGTGTTCTTGTTCATTAGATCAGTTTGTCCCTTGAAACCTTTGATAATATCCATCATCCAGTTCTCTCTATGATCAAATACGGCAAATAACTGCTCTTGTCGCATTTCATCTCTTATTGGCTCAGTTGATGATGATTCAAGACGAGATAAATGATCTGCTACAGAATTTCCTACTCCTTTCTTATCTCTTATCTCCAAATCAAATTCTTGCAGCATCAATACCCATCGCATTAACCGAGGCTTAGACTCCTTCTTTGAAACCAAGTATCTTATAGCAGCATGATCAGTATATACAATCACCTTAGAATTTAGAATGTAGGATCTAAACTTCTCAAAAGCAAATATAACAGCTAACATCTCTTTCTTAGTTGTTGTATAATTAATCTGCGCCTCATTCAAAGTTTTGCTAGCATAATAAATAGCATGCACTTTACCTTCCTTCCGTTGTCCAAGAACAGCTCCAACTGCATAGTCACTTGCATCACACATAATTTCAAAAGGTAAACTCCAATCAGGTGGCTGCATAATGGGTATAGAGCATAGAGCTTCCTTTAATCTTCTGAAGGCCAAGAGTCTTTCGTCGTCCATGACAAATTCTGTATCTTGCTTTAACAATTCTGTCAGGGGTTTAGCAATCTTCGAATAATCCTTAACAAATCTACGATAGAAGTTGGCATGTCCAAGAAAATCCTCAAAGTTGTAAGCTCAGTAGGGGGAGGTAATTTCTCAACTGTAGATACCTTTGCCTTATCAACCTCTATCCCTCTTTTAGATATGACATGACCAAGTACTATCCCTTCTGTTACCATGAAGTGACACTTCTCCCAATTAAGAACTAAGTCGCATTCAACACACCTTTTCAAAATTTTCTTCAAATTCTCCAAACAACTATCAAAATCGGCACCATGCACGGAGAAGTCATCCATAAATACCTCCATAATATCTTCTATGAATTCAGCGAATATTGCATTCATGCATCTTTGAAATGTTGCGGGCGCGTTGCAAAGATCAAATGGCATCCTTCTATATGCATATGTCCCAAAAGGGCAAGTAAAAGTAGTTTTCTGCTGATCTTCTGGTCTTACCGGTATTTGAAAGAAACCACTATATCTATCCAAATAACAAAAGTATGAATTCTTTGCTAACCTTTCAAGCATCTTGTCAATGAACGGAAGAGGATAGTGATCTTTCTTCATCACTTTGTTAAAACTTCTATAATCTATGCACATTCTCCATCTAGTTACAGTCCTTTGAGGGATCAACTCATTGTTCTCGTTAGGCACCACTGTCAACCCTCCTTTCTTGGGTACACAATGCACTGGACTAACCCATTCACTATCAGCAACAGGGTAAATCATACCTGCATTAAGCAGCTTCAAAATCTCTTTTTTAACCACTGTCTTCATTGATTGCTTCAACCTTCGCATCCCTTCAACCACTGATTTAGTATTCTCCTCCAAGTTAATCTTGTGGGTGCAAAATGCGGGGCTGATTCCCTTGATGTCATCGAATGTGTAACCAATGGCTTTCTTATACTTTTTGAGCATTGCGAGAAGCCTCTCTGTTTCTTCTTTCGTTAGGGCGTTGTTCACAATAACTGGATATGTTCTATTCTTTCCTAGATATTCATAGCGTAGCTCCTTCGGGAGTTCCTTCTGTTCCACTTCTGGCGCTTCATCTGGATCCAGCTCCCCGAGAGGTTTAAAATCAGGATTTTACTGGTTGAGCCGATCGGCGCGAGCGTCGCGCCGATCGGCGCTGGCAGTATACTCGTCAGTTCCGCGCATGATATGGTCCAGTGGGTCTCCCATATCTATCCCTATCCTCTCGTCTTTCTCTGGGCAGAATTCCTAATAGTAAGAAGAGTCTTGATGAGACAGATCATTAAATTGAAATCGCACTTCTTCCTCTCCCAGGTGTAGCGTAATTTGACCTTTTCCAACATCTAGAACAGCTTGTACTAATCTTAAGAATGGCCTTCCTAGAATGATATCTTCAACCCCAGTTTCTTTATTGTTTACAACAAAGAAATCTACCGGTATAGTTTTCGAGCTGATCTCAATTTCGACATTCTTGATCACTCCCAGTGGCTTGGTCTTCCTACCATCCGCCATGATTAGCTCAAGTTCAGTCCCCATCAGTCGCTGTTGAGTTCCATAAGGCATGCTCATGAATGCATCGTATGTCATCGAGCTGACACGAGAACCAAAGTCACACAAGGCTTTCGGAAATTTCTTACCCGATATCTCACATGGTATGTACGGTTCTTCTTTTTCCTCTTCAGTGAGACCTACAACATACACACCATATAATCCTTCATAGGGGGATGACTCAAAGCAACTGTCTAGCAATCTCTTCGCTTGTTTCACCTCTGTTCCATCAAGCTCTATATCATCCTTGTAAAGCTTCCCTAAAACTCTCCTAATAATCTCTTGATCGAAAACTTCCGACTTAAGGTGATTACTTGGGACATTATACTCAATTCCAGCTTTGGAGGCGTCTTGCGGACTGAAAGATCTTCTCATATTGAGCAACTCGTGCAAAAAATCAATAGGAATCCAGTCCATCGGCTCAAATTCATCAAGTGGTTTAGCATTCGCCAATGTTCTATCCCCCTTTGGTTTAGCAAAGTTTCCTGCAAATTCCTTCAGGTGGTTGTCCAGAATTGCCGCTTCTATCTTGGTATATTCCTTGCTACTTGACGGAGTTGTTAGGGTGATCGGTTCTCCTGTCGTCGCAACTGCGCCAATCGGCTCAAAGACTGCGTCGATCGGCGCACATGTCAGATCCATAGAGGCGGGTCCGACGGGCTTTATTTCTTCGAACTGCTCTGAAGTAATCATTGATCTACTCTCGGACATCAAGATCTGTTCAGCTGGCGACTCTCCCTTCTGCATAACTTCTGGGCATTGCCGATTTGGTTCTAGATATTCTTCCCAATGCTTGTGCAAAGCTTCATTCTCGGAAATTTTGCCTAACAATTCGATCCCTACCTTGGCTGTCAATCTTAGAAAACTTCCTCCGGCCGATCCATCCAAATGCATCCTTGATTCCTTGTTTATGGCCATGTAGAAGGTTTGAGCGCACATATTCTCATCAATGCCGAGGTCAGGTCCTTATTTCAACAATGTTTGAAAACGCGTCCAGGCTTCCGCGAGAGATTCTTCATCTTCTTGTAAGAAGTTCACCACTTCCCTTCTCAACTTCTGCACCTTTGGCAAAGGAAAATAGTGGAGATATAAATTTCCAACTAACTCATTCCACTTACCTTTTGCTTCTCGAGATGCTGTCTTGTGCCACTCTTTGGCTTTTTCTCCCAAAGAGTATGGGAAAAGCAGCCACCTGTAAACATCCCGAGGCACTCCTTCATGATGGAATGTTTGGCCAAGTGCCTCCAAATCTTGTAAGTGAGTATACGGGTTCTCCTCTTTCGCTCCAAAGAATTTGTTTGCTTCAGCCATGCTAATGATAATGGGGTTCAACATATACGAGGAGGCCGTGGCCTTCTCATCTGAGGATTGAGGCACCAGCATGTCTGGAGATGGTAGAGAAAGTTCCCTGAGTGTCAGAGAAGGTCCTATCGTACTCATCCTGAAAATTCACACAAAAACAAAAACAACTAGAAAAGAGAGGATTAGACGTTAGTAAAATATTAATAGTAAAAGAACTGGCTTGTTCCCCGGCAACGGCGCCAAAAAGGGCTTGTTGGTCGTAATTACGCACCCACTTATATACCGCAAGAGGACGGTGTACAGTTATAGCTCTTTTTCCCTCAGAGTATTCCAAGGTTACTGAATCCATAGGGAATGAGCGGAACTAATACTATTAAAGGGTTACTAACAAATTGCAATGGTTTGGTTGATGTGAATGATGGCGGTGAGAAAGTGGAAGGTGAATGTTATTGAAGAGGTAACAGGATGATGAAGGATTCTCTCCTTAGGATTGGTTCACTAGCATGCAACCTTATTCTTATCAACTCGAGTGATGACTCTAATATTCTACAAGACATGGTGGTTTCGTTCACCCCGGCTGTCACTACAGAGGCTATTAGCTCCCCAATGGTTTCTTGCACTATGTAATGGGCAAAAGTGTATTGGTCGATACACTAATGAAAGAGATAGATAGATATGCACTAAAGTTCATCACATATATTAAATTCATCGAGAGAGTATCAACAAGTATGAGAGTTACATGACCAGATCCCCGCACCAGAGAAGAGAATATGAGACTACTCACTCATCCTTCCGCTAGACATAGCAAAGGGGTGAGAAGTAGCGCTGGAACGCGCACGAGCCGATCGGCGCAAGCGTCGCGCCGATCGGCGTGACCTCCCTTCTGGTGGATCTCGTCGGTGTTGACCAACCTCCGCCGCCAATATCCTGGAACCCTAGCTCTAATAATTGATTCTCGCGATCGCTGTCTCCTCAGTTCTCTCTTGGCTCTTGATAATTATCTTCCTTTTATACCCGATGGGATTAGGTTAACTTCCACCAACTCTAACTCATACTGGACTGGGCCTTCGTCTTTCCTGGACCGGATCATGTTTTCGTCATCTTCTCCTGCTGCGCCGATCGGCACAGGCCCATGCCGATCAACGCGGCTCCGCATCTGGCCCATCTTAGTTACTCTTCAGTTCTTTATCCATAATTGCCCTGTTTTACACCTGTTTCCTACGATTACATCCAAAACAGAACAACTACAAATATATGCAAATATGGGGTTAATTGTTAGTCCAAACCACCAAATTAAGACGCAAAACATCATTTTTTGGTAGATAAAATGGGCGTCTAGAAACCACCAACACTCACCCAGGCGTCCTGCAAGTGCTGTTACAGTGATAGCATCCTCTGACTGTGTACCTGTAGGCTGGGGAGGAGCTCCTGTACTGGCTGACTCAAGAACCACCATCTCTGGATGAGCTGCCTGCTCGTGAGTGACTGGCGGTGACTCCTGTTCTCCGCTCCCGTCTGCTGACTAGTGGCGGACTGCGAACCCCTGGGGACTCTAGGTGAGTAGCTGGTGGTCACCTCAGGGAACGTGTCGTACTGCTCCTCTGTTCCTAGTCCCATCCTCCTCAGTAGATAGCAAATGTAGGGAGCATAGACCAGGTGACGTAATCCTACCCTCTCAGAAATAACCTCCTCTATCTCACCAATCAGCAAATCAGCCAAGTCAAATGGCTATCTCCTCAGTATAGCTGCTACTGCCCACTAGTGAAGTAATGTAAACTCCTCTTTGTATCCAGACCTGGGAATGGTAGTCCTGGTGACTATCGCTCTAACCACCTTGGCCTCTGCGGTGAGTCTCGTAGGACCTCTCTCAAAGCCTGGGGTGTGTGGTGGTGGAAAAGCAATCGACACCTTGTCGTCTGAAGGTCGCTTCCCTCCCTGTGGTCTATAGGGTGAAGCAAGGGTCGGGTAGGCACTCCTGTACAACTGAAAATCTGAAGCAAGGAGTCCAAAGCTGGCTATCAGATCACCCCTGCTCACATGTTGTGGCTGCCCTCTGAACAAGAACCAGATCTCTTAATGGTCTCTGACAACCCATAGTGTAGTATAGAACTCTAGCACTATATCCTCTCTGTATCTGTAGGGCTCCGTAACCACTCTACCAGACTAGGTAGGTAAGTGAAATACTGCTCCATGTCTGTGCTAGTGGCTCTCCTCATAACCTGGTAAGTGGTATACTGCTGTGGCACAAACAACTTATCTTTGTCTTTCAGCGAAAGATAGTGTCTCAGACCCTCTCCAATCCTCCTCTAGAGGCCTATCCAGTACCTCTCTCCTACAGTCGGGTTCCTAGGGACTGGAACCCACTGCTCGAAGGAGACAAGACATAGCAACTTAAGGTCCTTTGTAGGAACCTTAAGGATGTCTGTCTCTCCATCTGTCTGTACCTGTCTCTGCAGCCTCCTCGTGCACACTGCATAGGTGCACCTCGGGTCTCCTCCCCGGTGAGCTGACCTCTGTGGTCCTGTCTGCTCTGACTGTGGCTGCTCGATCTCCTCCTCCTCCTCCTCTAAATCCTTCTGCTGCCTGAGGGATCCCTGCTCCGCAGGTCTCGATGACCTCTCCTGACGAGAAGTCAGAGTACCCAACGACCATGATGGCAGCCTGATCCCTGTGTACAGCTCTGATCCTGTGGTCCTCTGCCTGGTGCTCCTCCTACTACCTTGGTCGTCTATTTGTGTACCTGTGATCAGCAGTGATCCAGGTGTCCAGCGGGAAGCCTCCATGGCCTCTATGTGCTGTGCAACTCTCCTAGCCCTCTTAGACTCTGGGTCCAGCCTTGTCCTCTTCTTGTTCTTTGGCTTTTCTGGCATCTTACCCTTGCCCTTATCCTGTCCAGAACTTGCCATCTCTACTGCTGACTGCTGTCACTACACGCACGTAGGTATAGATAGGATAAGCATAGAACCTATATATATATCTACCAGCAAAGCACCGCTAGGTAATAATGCGCAATAGAAATCCTAGCACTGAATGAAGGACATGATCACTGAACAAATAAAGCAATGTAATCAACAGTGATCCTCAACTATATGTGGCTGGTGCGAGTCATCTAGTGTAGAGTCAAATAATTTGCAATAAATCTAACTGTAGACTTGATGTGAGAGACAAACCCTAGAATTTGTAATTAACAGATAATCAGGGAATTAATTGCAGCTAGGTTGAGCCAATCAACTAATTAATGCAATTAAAGATGGGAATTTGATCTAATTGCATCAATCAACCAAATTGCTCGAAATTAGGGCACCAATTGATGAATGGAAGATAAGTGCAATACCATGGGAGTACTCAAAGCCGAAGATGCTGAAAACACGCAAGCGATCACTTAAAAGATGGCAACTTTGAAGTCGCCGGCAATGGTGGTGGAGGGAACTGGGAAACTTGCCCTAGGTTTCGGTGGAGCTCAGCTCTGGAGGGTCTAGGCGTGCGCGCGCGAGGGAGAGGCGGCAGTGTATAGTAGCGACGTCCCACGGCGAGGTGAGCGGCCTGGGCGGTGACGCTAGAGCCCTGTGGCGGCGGCTGCGTGGGTGCGGCATGAGCAAGTGCGGCAGGGGGCGAGCGCATGAGTGGGGTGAGCAAGGCGTGACGTCGGCTACCGGCGGTGAGGCTCGAGCGACGACAATGATGGTGAGGCGGCGTCGGTGAAGGGAGAACAACAAGGCGGGGATGAGAACTCGACGTTGGGAGATGAACAGGGAAGAAGACAAGGTCTTCCCGATTTGACCTAGGTCAATATATCAACGAACGGCCGAGATCGAAGCAAGGGGCGATCTAGGGTCATTGATTGAAGAAGTCTTTCGTGTTTCAATCATAGTGACCGGACGGTACGGTCCAAAGACCGGACTGTTCGGTCAGGTTCCAATCCAGACAAGCTTGAGTACAGACCGGACGGTACAGTCAGGTTGATCGTTCTGTCCGGTCTCTACAACCTGCCTGTCCCGAAGCCCTGTGCACAGAGGCACTGACCGTACTGTACGATCCCTAGAGGGGACTGTACGGTCACTATGAGAAAATGCACACAACAAGGAATTTCTCTATTTTCCAAGTGCCCTCACTTCACGCCCAAATAAAAACACTGCACCTTGAACATGAGGGGAACTCTCAAACACTCCTTTGCACATAGTGGCTCTTTACGGCCTTATAATTTTGCAAATGCCAAAAGGTGAAACGAGCAAATAAGAACCAAGGCAATTAAGAACCAAATGGGTATGAATGAGCCTTAGTCCATGAACCGCACGAGTGGTTTAACCTCGGAGTTCATAAGAGCTTGCTCAATGGGCATGAAGCACAATCCTTTTCCTTGGTCACACTTGCGGAGATGTAATCTCATATAGATCATGAGGCACAAATATCTCCAAATGTGATAAGCCTCCTTTGTGTTTCCTATATGACGCATGCAATAAGCATTTTACATATGCAATGAAAGTAAACATGCCATATGAATGCAAGCAATATTAAACAAGACACAAAGGAAACCTAAAAATGTCAAGTTTGAACCCCTCTCAAGCTTACTCACTATAAGCCATACCCTTGCCTTGAGAGAAGTCAAACCACCATCTCAAGCACTCCCCCTTGCTTACAGCTATCTTGGATGGGTTAGACATTGACTAATTTTTATGTGTTTTTCTTTTAGTTATTTACACATGCATGGATGCAAAACATACTAGTCACAAAGGAGTCCTAATTAACATGCAATACAAGAGAAGGAAAAATACACTACAACTACCAAGAACAAACACGGTTAACTCCCACATGAGTAGATATGACATTGAGGTCCATGCCACTTGTGGTGGACTTCACTTGATCTTCAAATAAGCTCACGGTCCACCACCACCACCATCTTCTAGGTCTTGTTCTTGGGCACCCACTTGTACTTTGTTGACCTCTCAAGATCAACAATGCACTTAGGCACCCATATGCTCTTGACTTTTCTCTTCTTGTTTGGTGGTCCCAAGGCCTTCGCATTCACCTTGCCATCCTTGTTCCTAAAAAGCATGAAATATGTGTTCTCATGGAACAAGTTAGCATTAGTGAAGGTGCATCTAGGCCCCTAATTTTATTTTGGTGATTGACATCAATACAATTAAGAATGGACTAATCTTTTAATGAGCATGTGTGTAGATTATGGTACAAAGTTTGGTGATTAAATGCATAGAAACAAAAATAAAGAAAATAAGATGGCAAAGTGCTTAAAGATGAAATTCAAAATATGCTCAAGAATAAAGTTCATGGAGTTTTATTTTAAATCTTGAGTATAGGAAAAGCCGTACTATTAAGAGGGACACAAAAGTGTGAAGCGGAGGTGAACTAAGTGCAAAATTTCCCTTTCTAGGCGAAATAAAATTTTCCAGGGCAAAATCATCGGACTTGTCCGACCCATTAGACAAGTCCATCGGACTCTAGTAGCTCTGTCACTCTGGGTCGTCGGACATGTCCGACGGTCATCGGACTTGTCCGATGACCAAAGGAAAGTCCGACGCATCAGACACTTTCATCGGAGTACAGTTCCCCTGCCACCCTATTTTCATCGGACTTGTCCGATGGACAAGACTTGTCCGAGCCATTGGACAAGTCTATCGGATTCCAGTTTCTCTGCCCCTTCTGTGCCATGGGACATGTCATCTTACCCGTAGCATCAGGCAAGCTTGTTGGACTCCAGTTTCTACGCCACCTTGATTCATCAGACATGTCCGATGACCATCGGACTTGTCCGACACAGATCTCAGAAATTGGGTCTCCAATGTCTCTTTTCCCCATTGGGCTATAAATAGAATCCCTTTTCGCCCTTTGGCTGGTTGGTCACTCATTCCACTCAAAAACACTCTCAAGCTCACTTTGCTCTCCCGAACTCTCCTCCCTTGCTTCCACTCTTGATTTGTGAAGGGATTGAGAGAAGATAGAAGTGCTCCATCGACTCCAAGGTTCCATCCTCTTGAGCACTTAGTTCATCCTCACCGCCGACGACTATTGTGTTTGTTACTCTTGGGGATTCATCCTCTAGACGGTTAGAGGTGCCCGTAGAGCTCCCAACTTGTGTGGTGACACCTCGG
Source organism: Eleusine indica (assembly GCA_030378355.1). Taxonomy (NCBI): domain Eukaryota; kingdom Viridiplantae; phylum Streptophyta; class Magnoliopsida; order Poales; family Poaceae; genus Eleusine; species Eleusine indica. Next base: position 61,285,534 of record CM059494.1, read on the forward strand.
GAAGTTTGTATTGACCCCTCCTTTATGGAGTTTCTAGTGGAAAACCAAGTTTGATCTTTGTGGTCACTTGGAGAGGTTAGGATTGAAAGTTTGTATTAACTTGTGTAGGTTACTTGCTAGTTGCTCTCCTTATTTTTACAACTTCCCTTTCCTTGTATTCACTTGCTCCTAGCTGGCCTTGCACTAGTTTTAATATTTACCCGACCGATCTACTTTTCTATCTCATGCCATCGGACAAGTCATCGAACTTCCCCCACAATCATCTGACAAGTCCGACACTGCGCATTTAACTTTTATTATTAAGTGAATTTTAGGGATAATTGCCTATTCACCCCCCCCCCCCTCTAGGCACTTTCAATTGGTATCAGAGCCGGATCTTCTTGAAGGCTTAACCACTTGAAGATAAAGATGACAAAGGGAAAGGAAATTCCGCCTAGTGGATCGTCCGAAGCAAGGTATGAGGGTGATGCACCTGGAGAAAATCCAAGGATTGAAGATATTGATAAAGATGAGCTACCAAAAACCTACAACATTGTCATGTTTGATTATGATGATCTCAAAGAAGATCGTATTAGGCAAGGGTCCGGTAGACTCCCCTACTTTGATGGACAATTTTATGATCATTGGAAATGCAAGATGATGATGTATTTGGAATCCATGAGTCCTCATGTTGCAAATATAACCGAGAATGGTTTTTTGTGGGAAAGTAGAGACAATCCAACCCGTAAGGATCAAATCAACATTCATCGAAATGCCATGGCTGCTAGTGCAATTGTTTCCGCAATTAGTGCCACCAAGTATGACAAGGTAGCTGGAATAAAGAATGCCAACCAACTATGGAGAAAACTTGAGGTTATCTATGAGGGCATTGATTCCGTCAAGATGCAAGACTTGAAGAATTGCAAAATGAGTTCAACCTATTCATTATGGGTCCGGGAGAAGGCCCAAAGGAAGTTCATGATAGGCTCATGAGGATTGTGAATCAAAGAAAAGCACTAGGAGCTAAAATAATCGACTTGGATATCAACAAGAGACTACTATAAGTATTGAGACCATGGGATAGCAACATTTGCTCAAACATTAGAAAGAAGGATAACTTCAAATCCTTCTCCACCGTGAAGTGCTTGGAAAGCTTCTTTCTCAAAAGCAACAAAATGATCAAGCCAACAAGATAAATGCCTTGATCAAGCAAATTGAGGGAGCAAATGGTGATAAAATGATGTGGCAGCCCATGTTGGTATGAGAAATCTTCACAAACTCCAAAAGGGCAGCCACATCATAGGACTAACCGATGTTTGCTTTGAGAAGGATAAAATTTGTAGTGCATGCCAAGCGGGAAAGCAAGTTGAAGCATCACACCCCGCCAAGAATGTGATGACCACCACAAGGCCATTGGAGATGTTGCACATGGACCTCTTCGGCCCTGTCTCCTACATAAGTATTGGTGGTAACAAATATGGTCTTGTAATTGTTGATGACTTTTCTCGCTTCACGTGGGTATTCTTTTTGCATGATAAAGGTGAAGTAAAAGATGTGCTCAAGATCAAGAAAATAAGAAGTGACAACGGCACCGAATTCAAGAACACTCAAGTTGAAGAGTATCTCGATGAAGAAGGCATCAAGCATGAATTTTCGGCACCCTACTCCCTTCAACAAAATAGGGTGGCCGAAAGAAAGAACCGCACGCTCATTGAGATGGCAAGAACAATGCTTGATGAATACAAGACGTCCGACCGCTTTTGGGCTGAGGCCGTCAACACTGCATGCCATGCCTCCAACCAGTTGTATCTCCATCGACTATTGAAGAAAACACCAAATGAGCTACTAACCGGTAACAAGCCTAATGTTTCCTACTTTCGTGTTTTTTTGGAGCAAATGCTTTATGCTAAACAAGAAACCGTGACGTGACATTTGATGAATCTAATGGCTCTCAAGGGGAGCAAGTTATTAATGATGGTGTAGATGATGAAGCTCCTAGAAGTATAATAAAAAGGATGTCCATTGGTGATGTGAGACCATAAGAAACATCAAGTATTGAAAATTAACCCTCTCCCTCAAAACAAAACCAACATCATGGGAATGAAGAATTAGATCACGCAAGTGGTCAAGATCAAGATATCGGGGATCATGAACAAAGATCAAGCAATGATTCTCAAAGACATGATGAAGAGGTTGATAAAGATGGTGGTCAAGAAAGCTCACACCCACCGCACCCAAGAGTGCATCAAAATGTACAACGTGATCATCCCGTTGAGCAAATTCTTGGAGATATTGACAAGGGAGTAATAACTAGATCTTGAGTTAGTAGTTTTTGTGAACATTACTCTTTTGTCTCTTCTATGGAGCCATTTAGGGTAGAACAAGCACTTGAGGATGCGGATTGGGTGATGGCCATGCAAGAAGAATTGAACAACTTCACAAGAAATGAAGTGTGGACACTGGAGGAAAGGCCAAAGAACAAGAATGTTGTGGGTACCAAATGGGTGTTCTGCAACAAACAAAATGAAGATGGTGTTGTGACAAGAAACAAGGCAAGGCTCGTGGCAAAGGGGTATTCACAAGTGGAAGATTTGGATTTTGATGAAACTTATGCCCCCGTAGCAAGGCTTGAGTCTGTTAGAATATTACTTGCTTTTGCTACTCATCATGATTTTAAGTTGTACCAAATGGACGTGAAAAGTGCATTCCTAAATGGGCCAATCAAGGAAGAGGTGTATGTGAAGCAATCACCGGGCTTTGAAGACTCTAAGTATCCTAACCATGTTTATAAACTCCATAAGGCGCTCTATGGGCTTAAGCAAGCCCCAAGAGCATGGTATGAATGCCTTAGGGATTTTCTTGTTAAAAAGGGTTTTGTCATTGGCAAGGCCGATCCAACCCTCTCCACTAAGTGATTTGGTGATGATATCTTTGTATGCCAAATATATGTCGATGACATTATTTTTGGTTCTACTAACCAAACCTTTTGTGATGAATTTAGCAAGATAATGACCAAAAGGTTCGAGATGTCCATGATGGGAGAATTGACATTCTTTCTAGGCTTCTAAGTGAAGCAACTCAAGGAGGGCACCATCATATGTCAAGCAAAGTACACACAAGACTTATTGAAGAAATTTGACCTGGACAAGGCAAAGCCCATCAAAACTCCCATGCTGACAAATGGTCACCTCGACCTCAACAAAAAGGATGAACCCGTTGATCAAAAGGTATATCGCTCCATAATTGGCTCTTTGCTTTATCTTTGTGCATCTAGGCCCGACATCATGCTTAGTGTGTGTATGTGTGCACGTTTTCAAGTCGCTCCTATGGAGTGTCACATGGTGGTTGTTAAGACAATATTGAGATATTTGGTTCACACACCCAACCTAGGGCTTTGGTACCCCAAGGGCTCAAAGTTCAACCTATTAGGCTATTCCGATGCGAATTATGCTGGAGATAAGGTAGATAGAAAGAACACCACAAGGACATGCCAATTCTTGGGTAGGTCCCTTGTATCATGGTCATCCAAGAAACAAAACTCCGTTGCACTTTCCACGGCCGAAGCGGAGTATGTTGCAGCCGGTAGTTGTTGTGCACAACTACTTTGGATGAGACAAACTCTAAGGGATTACAGTTACAAGTTGAACCATGTTCCACTCCTATGTGATAATAAGAGTGCTATAAAGCTTGCTTATAACCCCATTGAGCATTCGTGCACAAAGCATATAGATATCCGCCACCACTTTTTGAGAGATCATTCCATCAAGGAGGATATCAAAGTTAGCCATGTGAGAACCGAAGATCAACTAGCCGATATATTCACCAAGCCGCTAGATGAGAAGAGATTTTGCTATCTTAGGACTGAATTAAATATTCTTGACTGTAGCAATGTGATGTAGAGAATGTGCACTCTGATTGGTGATTGTTTTGTTATTGCAAAAATTATTGTATTATGTCAAAAACCTATTATTTGTGCTATTAAAGTTGGTTTTTGATCACTAGATCGAATCCTGACAAAATATGACCATTGTTATGTCTTGTTGATTGTTGGCTGACCATAAGATATCAAGACTTTCCATCAAACTATTTTAAAGAAAATAAAAATCCTCTATTCTTTCCTGGCTGGACTCTAATCTCTCTGGTCATTCTAGCATCAGGCAAGTCCGACAGCCATCGAACATGTCCGATGGTGTCGGACAAGTCCGACTGTCATCGGACAAGTCCGATGGTCCAAGTTTCGACCCTTTTAACCTAGACTGACTTACCCCTTTGGTCAACCCCTCCTCATTCATCTCCCTCACATTCTCTCTCCTCAAGAACACCCCCATTGGCAGCACCAAGGCGATCTCCCTCTCCCACCATCCATTGGAGCAAGTTTGGAGGTCAAGAGGTCCTCCTCCAACGGAGAAGTCCGTTCCCCCATCGTCTTTGCAAGGTTTAACCCTAATCCTCTCTCTCTCTCTCTCTCTCTCTCTCTCTCTCTCTCTCTCTTAGGGTTAGGGTTATTGATCAAATGCTAGTGTCAAATCTTGTTCCCTTGCATATTTGATCCATGGAAGTAGCCTCTAGTTAGTTGTTAGTGGAGTAGAAAAAGTTTGGGTACTTATGGTAGGTGGATTCGTGAAGGATCTAGGTTTTTGAAAAAACTGCGTGTCATCAGACAAGTCCGGCGACCATCGGACAAGTCCGATGCATCGGACTTGCCCGATGATTATCGGACATGTCCGACGACCTGCAGTTTCTTCAAAAACCTGAACTCTTCATTGATTCTCCTCACCCGTATTCCTCTGTTTGACTCCCTCCTAACTTGTTGCTCGCCACTTTTTCTCAGCATGTCTGACGTGGAAGCATCCCCCTTGAGGGAGAAGAGACAAGACCGGCAAAGACCAAGGTCAAAGCCAACCCTCAAAGAGGAGGAAGGCCACTGCTAGGCGCATCCGCCGCACCACCCTAAAAGCTCCAGCTGAGAGAGAGGAGCCGAAAGAGACAAATGAGCTCGTTACGGTCATGCATCCTCCAGCAGAAATGGAGAACTCTGGCCGCGACATTGTGAACTACCTTCATGCCTCCATTGAGACCTGCTCTGAGGCAAGGTTAACCAACTTCTATGCTGGTGAGAAAGAAGCTTCTGATTTCCGCTTTCATGCACACTTCCATGCGGATTGGTACCGCTCCACCTATCTACGCATGAAGAATGCAGTGGTTGAGATGAAGTGGCTTGATTGGGATCACATAAAGACAAGGAAGCATCCATTACTCGATCCAGTGCTGGCTGCCTGTGAGCATCATGGTGTCAAGACCTTCCTGACTTTCTAGTACTCCTGGAATACGGAAATCATAGCTTAGTTTTACTCCACTGTCTATTTTGATGAAGATACCAAAACCATGTCCTAGATGACGAATGGCACCAAGTACACCTGCTCCCTGAACCAGTTTGCTAGTACGATTGGACTTAAGCATACACGCAAGGAAAAGCACAAGGTTCACAAGGGGAATCATATGGATGCTGAGGACATGAGGTACATGTATGTGGACCCGGATAACTGCTCTCCTCCCAACTCCAATGGACTGAAACCATTCTTCTCAGTCTTGTTTCGGATCTGCAGGAGCACCTTAGCTCCAAGGGGAGGCAATTCTGACTGTATCCCTGCCGTTCAGAGGGATATCTTGCACTGGGTTCATGGAAATAGAAAGTTTGATGTATTTGACTATGTTTATCAGGAGATGTGGAACATTTCCATCTCTCCCAAGCGTGACTGTGGATACGCTCCTCACATCATGTTCATGATTGAGAAGGTATCGGGTTTAACCTTCAACAAGGATATGAACCATCTGAACCTCAAACCTCAGATTCCTTCTAACTGGACTCCCGACACCACCTCTGGACAGTTCTTTGGAGCAGCTCAGCCTCCATCTTCAGCTGCACCCCCTCAGCCACTTCGGGCTGCCTCTCGGGGCACTGGATCCTCTCATGTGTCTCTGCCTCCTCGCGGCAAGAGAAGCGGGATTATGAAGATGTTCAAATCCCTTATGAGCATATGCAGGAGCATTAATCAGAGGCTCGATGTCATTGAGAGGAATCAAAAAGGTCTTTATGACCATTTAGGTATTGAGACCCCTTCTCCACCGTCCCTGACAGAAGGCTCACCTCCTCCTACTCATGCTGATCCCACTACTCATGATGACCCCACCTTCACCGTCGAGGAGATGAACTATTTTGGGTACTACCCGACTCCTCCTCCTTTCTTCTCCGGCGCAGGTTCGAGTGCTCAACACATTCGCTTTGAGGATGAGGACGGCGGGGGTGGTGAAGATCAAGCTGCCTATGCTCTTCGCCAGCGCAAAGGGAAAGGATCGGCCATTGAAGAGGAAGAAGAGGAAGAAGGCGATGATGATGATGAAGACTATGAGTTCTTCGACGACTAGAGCTGTCATCACCTTCTACCCGCACTTTTCTCCTTTTTGGGTGTCTTGATGCCAAAGGGGAAGAAGTGTAGTTATCTTAGTTTGTGAGTTGTGAGCGAGTTTGGAGTTGAACTATTTATGGCACTATTTGGTTTGTAAAACTCTATTTTGCTACCTATGTGGTTGGTTTGTGCACTCTATTTGCTTATTGTATTGGTACTTTGTTGTTTATCTTGTCATTTGCATTTCGTCTATCTTTTGTGATCAATCGGTGCAAATTAACATGTATGCATAATTTTAGGGGGAGATCTCATATTTTTTCTTTAAATATGTGCACTTGTTATTATCTCATATCTTCTTCCTCATGCACACATTTAGGGGGAGCTCCTCATCACAAACTGAACCTTTATTGCATATTTTTATGAAATTTAGTTGTATTGTCATCAATCACCAAAAAGGGGGGGATTGAAGGTGCATCTAGGCCCCTAATTTTATTTTGGTGATTGGCGTCAATACAATTAAGAACGAACTAATCTTTTAATGAGCATGTGTGTAGATTATGGTACAAAGTTTGGTGATTAAATGCATAGAATCAAAAAGGGAGAAAAGAAGATGGCAAAGTGGTTCAAGATGAAATTCAAAATATGCTCAAGAATGAAGTTCATGGAGTTTTATTTAAAATCTTGAGTATAGAAAAAGTTGTACTATTAAGAGGGACACAAAAGTGTGAAGCGGAGGTGAACTAAGTGCTAAATTACCCTTTGTACGCCAAATAAAATTTTCCAGGACAAAATCATCGGATAAGTCCATCGGACTCCAGTAGCTCTGTCACTCTGGGTCGTCGGACATGTCCGACGGTCATCGGACTTGTCCGATGACCGGAGGAAAGTCTGACGCATCGGACACTTTCATTGGAGTACAGTTCCCCTGCCACCCTATTTTCATTGGACTTGTCCGATGACCATCGAACTTGTCCGATGGACAAGACTTCTCCGAGTCATCGGACAAGTCCATCGGATTCCAGTTTCTCTGCTTCTTCTGTGCCATCGGACATGTCAGATGGTCATCTTACCCGAGGCATCAGGCAAGCTTGTTGGACTCCAGTTTCTGCGCCACCTTGATTCATCGGACATGTCCGATGACCATCGGACTTGTCCGACACAGATCTCGGAAATTGGGTCTCTAATGTCTCTTTTCCCCATTGGGCTATAAATAGAACCCCTCTTTGCCCTTTGGCCGGTTGGTCACTCATTCCACTCAAAAACACTCTCAAGCTCACTTTTCTCTCCCCAACTCTCCTCCCTTGCTTCCACTCTTGATTTGTGAAGGGATTGAGAGAAGATAGAAGTGCTCCATCAACTCTAAGCTTCCATCCAGAAGTGCTCCATCAACTCTAAGCTTCCATCCTCTTGAGCACTTGGTTCATCCTCACCGCCGATGACTATTATGTTTGTTACTATAGGGGATCATCCCCTAGACGGTTAGAGGTGCCCGTAGAGCTCCCAACTTGTGTGGTGACACCTTGGGAAGTTTGTATTGACCCCTCCTTTATGGAGTTTCTAGTGGAAAACCAAGTTTGATCTTTATGGTCACTTGGAGAGGTTAGGGTTGAAAGAGACCCGGTCCTTTGTGGATCCCTCAATGGAGACATAGGCTTCTTTGTAAAGCTGAACTTCGGTGAACAAATCTTGTGCCTCACTTGTGCTTTAATTACGTGTCTTCCACTTACTTGTTCTTGCTCATAAACTTGCTAGTTAGGGTTTTCTTCGTATTTCTTAAATTAACTTGTGTAGGTTGCTTGCCACTTGCTCTTCTTATTTTTACAACTTCCCTTTGCTTGTATTCACTTGCTCCTAGCTTACCTTGCACTAGTTTTAATATTTACCCGGCCGATCTACTTTTCTATCTCATGTCATCGAACAAGTCATCGGACTTTCCCCACAATCATCGGACAAGTCCGACACTACACATTTAACTTTTATTATTAAGTGAATTTCAGGGATAATTGCCTATTCATCCCCCCCCCCCTCCTCTAGGCACTTTCAGTTAGGCAAAGCAATAGAACTTCTAACCATAGGACAATCCTTGATGCTGTGGCCATCCTTGCAACACTTCTCATAATAGTAGTCGTTGGCGAGTAGTGGTTTGATCCATCCAGGAATGGAATCACTCGTCCCGATGATGTCGATGGCGGCAGGATATGAGCCAAGTCCCTAGTGGGAGACTTTGTTCACAAGGTTTCTCCCAAGAATCTCCTTGTGGATGGCTATATCGTGTGTGAGCCTCTTGAAGCCATCCATCACCATTTTCCTCTCTTCCTTGAGGTTGTGATATTCCTTCAAAACAAATGGCTCAAGAAAAGAAACCTCGACCGAGGTGGTTAGTTCATCGCACATAGTAGAAGCATCACTCTTGGATGAACTTGAGGAGGGAGAGGCAAGGTTGTCAATATTGATGGCCTCAAAAGTAAGTTCAAGGGCCTCGTACTTCTCATGTAGCTCTACATGATCACCCTTGAGTTTGTCTTAACTCTTGTTTAGGGCCTCACAAGACGTGACAAGGTCCTTCAGCTTACTCTTAAGCTCACCAACACGGTCCTTAGCCAACTTACACTCTTTTCTTACCACATCCAACATTTTGGATTTCTTGACGGCGATGTCGCGGGCTTGCTCAAGCATACTCCAAAGCTCGGCACATGAGAGCTCCTCATCATCGCTGTCATCGCTGCTCTCATTCTCACTCTCCCCAAGTTAGCTCGTGGCCATAAGGCACGTGGGAGGTGGAGGAAGAGCTCATGGTGATGTGGTCTTGATCATGGCTAGGCCGACCACTTCTTCATCACTTGAGAAGGAGGACTCATCACTTGAGTTATCACTTGTCCACTCTCCAACAAGGGCCTTGCATGAGAACTTCTTCTTGTGGTCTTGAGCTTTGCCCTTGCCTTTGCTCTTGTCCTTGTTGAAGTACTTCTTCTTCTTTTGCTTGGCTTTGGTCTTCTTCACTTGAGTCTTGGGACTTAAAAGCTTCTTTCTTGGGCTTGGGACAATCTCGAACAAAGTGGTTCTTTGACCCACAGTTGTAGCACTTGCCCTTGGACTTGGAAGCAAACTTGTTCTTGAAGGTCCTCGTCTTCTTCATGAGAAGAGTCAAGTCCTCGCTCAAGTCATCTTCATCATCATCATCATCTTCTTCAATCTCTATCTTCTTCTTGCTCTTCTTGCTCTTGATAGACTCTTGCTTTTCGACTTGAAGAGCAAGGTTAGATGGTTGAGGATCATCCAAACCCAGCTGGTAGCTCTCGAAGGCTGTGATCTTGCCAAGTACATCCTTCATGGTCTTGGTCTTGAGGTCGCCTTGCAAGGTGAAGGTGATGATGGACTCATACTTGGGGTCTTTGAATAGCCTTAAGAATCTTCTTATCACCTCAACAGGCTTAAGCTTGAAGTCATCCCTAAGAGCAATTATCTCCTCCACTAGAACATGAAAGCAAGAATAAATAGTGTTAGCTCTCTCATATGGCAATCTAGTGAAGTTATCATACTTGTTCTTCAGCATATAGCATCTTTCCTCTTTGACATCACTGGTACCCTTATGGAGACCCTGAATCTCAGTCAAGATACCATGTGATATGGAACTAGCATCCAACCTAGGAAAGACATCCTTAGATATGCATGCAAACAGAGCATTCTTGGCCTTAGCGCTACACTTAATAAAATCAGGCTCAAGTAGGTTCACATCCGCATCAAACTCGTGAGTGATCATCCATATCTCTCGATCAAGGGACTCCAGGTAGGCTTGCATGTGAGTCTTCCAATACCCGTAGTCCTCCCCATAAAAACTAGAAACACTCTTGACCTGTCCCGGCATCCTTACTCAAGGCAGTGAAGCCTCAAATATGAGCACTTGGCTCTTATACCACTTGTAAGGATCGAAGGCGTACCGTGAGGGGGAGGGGGGTTGAATCGGTAAGCTGCTCATGAATCCAAATACTTCAATTTACACTACTAGAGCCTGGCAATCGTTGCAACCTAAAAAGTATAGTAGGCCAAGACTCCCTGAGCTGACACGGGCGCTCACTAGCGATGCCCCTTTCACCGACGAGATCAAACCGTGTACAAACATGTGACAACCTTCACAACCGATCATGATAGGCTCAATCACTGATACCTAACCGGTCTAGGTCTCTTCATAGACCAAGAGTAACAACCAAGATCACACCTTCAAAGACACCTAGCCTTAGATGTGCAAGATCACTCCTTGTTACTCTCACTAGCACTCTCAAGATATGCAATATCTCCTCCTAGTGCTCTCCTCTTTTCCTCTTGAACCTTACCAAATGCTCTCAGGTATTCCACTTGCCAAGAGAGGTCACAAAGACCCCAACAATGAAGTTATATAGGCTTTGAACCTCCAACTAGCCGTTGCTCCACGAAATCAGCTTTCTGGGCCAACTGATCGGACTGTCAGGTCACTGTCTGACAGAACCGTCCGGTCACTAAAATCCTTAGCACCAACGGCTCTGTCTCTGCTGATCTCATACTGACCAGACCGTCCGGTCAGACTTTCTCTCTCCAATGCAGACTGCTCTCTATCCACTTAGTGACCGTACAGTCCGGTCTCCACTAACCCTTCTGTCCGGTCACTTCGTCCAGAAGCTGAAACTCCTTGTCCTCGCTTGACTTCGTTTCCCGGCTTCTCTGAACAACTTCTTGGCTTCTCTACTGTCACCTAGTGCCTGTGTTTCACCGAGCAACCTTGCACATTACGGACTAGACATGACCTAAGAGAAATGACCTAGACCCTCTTGATAGTCCGGTTTTTCCTATAGACTCAAAACCCTAACAACTGGACAAGTGTTCCCAACACTTGCTCCATAGCTTGTCCTTCGTTTTGATCCATCTCCATCAACCCTTCAACTCTATCAAGCTCACAAGCCTCCATGCTTGTGGTCATTATCATCAATCACCAAGGCAACCATCATCCATGTAATTTATAGTAGAGTTTAGAGATGATTGCTACATAGACAACACTCGAGTAGATATCAGCCCACAATTTCATAGTTGTCATCTATCACCAAAACATCCAAAACTTGGGGATCATATCGTCAATGGTCATAAAGCTTATAGTTGGCCTTTGGTGCTGCTCAAACAGAAATTGAGAGATAGGCTAACATGCTTAATTGCAAACTGGGTGAACTCCCCATAAAGTACCTCGGTATCCCAGTGTCGGATCGCCACTTAAGTATGGTAACATTCGAATAGGTGGTCAGCAAGATGAGGAAACGACTTGACCCATGGAAGGGCAGACTCAATTCCTCTGGTGGTAGACTTATACTTACTAACACTTGCCTAAGCAGCCTACCGACATATATGATGGGATTTTACCACCTTCAGGATGGGATACATAATAGGATGGATAATATACATGCTAACTTCTTCTGGCGAGGAGCTGATAATAAGTCAAAGTATCATATGATGAGATGGGAGGTTGTCACCAGACCTAAAGATTTTGGAGGTCTAGGCATTATCAACACAAAGATTATGAACGAATGCCTCTTAGTTAAATAGATCTGGAAGATTGTTAGAAATAGTAATGAGCTTTGGTGTAGGCTGGTTAGGGCGAAATATATGGAAAATTGCACCTTCTCAGAATCCAAGACAAGGGGGTCTTCTCAATTTTGGCAAGGCTTGCACAAAGTAAAACACTTGTTTAAATGGGGAGCCACCGATAAAATTCACAATGGTGAACAGATCCAGTTCAGGAATGACGTCTGGCTTGTGCAAGTGCCACTAAGGATTGCCTTCCCTAATCTTTTCAAGAGTTTTGGGGAGAAGAATATTACGGTTGATAATTGTCAAATTGAGGGCAGATGGCAAATTAACTTCCGGAGATCCATGGGGGAGATAGAACTGGAGGAATGGAATCAACTTAATATGAAGCTCTCGGGGGTTACATTAGGTGACGAAGATGATGAGGTAGTTTGGGCTCTGGATAAGAGTAAAACGTTCACAACCAAATCTCTATACCGCTTTCTAACCTTCATGGGTATTAACAATGACCAGATTAGTAAAATCTGGAAAGCCAAAATGCCTTTGAAAGTTAAAGTTTCCTTGTGGCAAATGTGTCATGATAGGTTGCAATCTGGAACTGCGCTGGAGAGGTTGAAAAGGATCTGAAAGGTGTAGCTTATGTCGCAAGAAGGAGAATGTGAATCACATTTTCTTTGAATGTATTTTAGCTAGATTCACGTGGAACACCATTAGTGATACTTTCGGATGGGACCGATACCCTTTATCCATGGCGGATTTCTGGAATACTTGGTTGACAAATAATTTGAACCTTACAAGAAATATGGGGATTTTCTTTTTTACAGGTCTAACATGGGCGATGTGGAAGATTCAGAACAAGCTGGCAATCGAGAGGAAATTCCCCAAGCCTAAAGATGCGTTGGCGACAGATCTGGCCTTTGCCCAAAGGTGGAAGGTCTTACTGAAGAATGAAGATGCTACCCTGGTGGATAAGATGGCTAGACTGATTATGGATCAGATGCAGCGAATGCCAACTACTGCAGATTCAGTTTCTAGTGTTGTGTCTCTCATGTACTCCCTCCATCCTAATTTAATTGACATTTTAGAGTCTGACATGGGAATTTAGGAGAAGTGTAAAAGATAGGTACACAGAAAACGAGGAGGAAACAGATAGAGATAGAGGTATATTGAGAAGAGAGAAAGATGTATTAGAAAGTGAGAATGCTAATTATTTTAAAAAAACTGGAGAGAGCTAGAATGCCAATTATTTTGGGACGGAGGGAGTAATCTGTTTGAATGGGTCAGTGTGACGACCCGATTTTACCAAAAGGCAAAACCCAGCCGTTTGTACCTCATAGTCACTCCCAGGAGGGTAGCTTGTACAACCATTCACAAGTAAATATCATAAAACCATAAAAGATCAAGACAAGAAGATAAGATAGATCCAAATGGTAACAACTCCATAACATGAACATCATCATCTGGGTACAAGATCATGGCTCACAGGCCAAGGAAGATAAACATGACATCTAGCGGAAACGAAACAATGCAGGCGGAAGCGAAATCTACAGCGGAAGTCTTTATGGGTGATCCATCTCCACAGGCAGCTCGAGTGTAGGTGAGAGACCGATCTACTCCTCATCATCCACATCGTTGAAGTTGTAGTCCTGTTCGCTGGCTTCACCATCCCCTGAAAGCAAAAAGGGGTACAGCCCTGAGTACATGGAGTACTCAACAAGTCGATCAACCCCGAGTACGTGTCGTACTCAACGAGTCGTACTAACCTAGCAAGGAATGTTATGCATGCAAGGATTTCAAGGATGGGTTTAGGCTGAGTGCAAAAAGCTAAGTTGGCAAACATTTTCTTTTAAAACATTTCAAAACATTTAAATCATCAAGTTTTATTATCTTGCCCCGTAGGGATTAACACGTCCCTACAAGGTTCAAATTTTATTCCCAGCTACTATCCATCCACTGGGCCACAGCTCTAGGCCAGATACAAAACAAGAGAGGGGGAAAGGAATAGTAAAACAAATCTCGTGGATGCTCACAAGGCAGTTGTCCATTACCGAGGATGCGGCTATGTACAAAGATAATAGTAACTCTACAGAGTATATACACCTGTACCCACATGATGTGGCTATATAGTATATCTGGTGTATAGTAATATAGCACACACAGAATCTATCCACAAGCATCGACTGGTGTCTTCCGCATCTCCAGAACTGAGCTCCCATAGCCTCGTAAGACTAAGGGTCCTGAAGTTGTGACGGGCCTACCACTGATCAGGTGGGATATCCCTCTCGTGGAGCCGGGTCGCAACCTACGGACACCACTAACACTACCCCCGTACGCCTACGGCTAGAGCACCAATCCTCCGCAAGTATCCTGATTCAGCCACTACCCAGACAGGATCGATGTGGTGTGTAAGAAATGCCAGGGAGACATACAGCACAAGTACAGTCGGCAGCCGGGGCAGGCATCTCCTCCTCATACTCCTCCTCCAAACCAGTCTCACAACAACATCACCACAACAGAGACCTAAAGCCCAAGTCTCCACACAACTATGTCCGCCACAGACACTCTCCCAATGGGGGTTGCCCAATCTAACCCCCGGCATCTAATATCACCTACGCCCACCCCTGCTAAATCGGTTTTGGTGGAGTTATTTGCAATCACACACACAGAGCACATTTTAAATCATTTACACAAATTCATTTTATAGTGTCCAGGTGTGAGTTTGAAATTATGCGACTAAGCATACTAAGCATCGTCATAGTAGCAAAACATTCCTATGGCTTAACTGTGGAAAGGTGAGCATGATATGGCTTGGATATGATCTAGCGACATTTTAATCAGCTGGCATGCAAAACGGTTGCAAACACATCATGCAGATTGAAAAATTGGGGAAATCAATAGTGATCAAGGAGGCGACTTGCCTTGAGAGTCGGGGTTCCAAGTGGGGTCCTGATCCTCGAAACGCTCCTGCTCGTGCTCCTGTAGCTCCAGTGGGTCTATATATCGATTCGGGATCAGACGGGTAAGACACAGCGAATACCATGAATTCGAGAAAAAAATTAAATGACAATCCTAAAAGATGCTAGTTCGAAATAATGGACAACTCTAATGCGTAGAGGTCAATTTTGTGAAACTAACGCAACTGGAATTACTTGAATCGGAACTAAGATGGATTTACTAGGAATTTTGGACGATAACTAGAAGATAAATGAATTTCTGGAAAAACCAGGGAATATTCCAGAGAATATTCCCTCTAAAACTGCCACAGTCTGACTTGTGAAGCCCACTTGACATTAGCTGATAGAGAACAATCCATGATAGACTGGATCCACGGAAATTAAACAGACCTAAACCTAAATGGGTTCATCTCTACACAGCCTAGCCCAGAAAAATCAAACCCACCAGGCCATGATCCGACCCAGCGAACCAAGCAAGCCACAAGGCTCGACCACCTCACGGCCCAGCTGCAAGGGGCAGCCCAAGCACGCGAGCAGCCAGGAGGCAGCCTGGCCTCAACCGCACACTAGGCCCGCAACTACTCGGCCCAGCAAAACTATGGCTTGGCCTAGAAAAGACCAGCCGGGCCGCATGGCTGGCCTCGGCCCAGCGATAGACCAAGCCCAAAAGCATGGCGCGGCCCAGCACGCCCGGCGGCCTGGCAGCAAGGCAGCGCAGCGTGCTTGTGCGGCCCATCACGCACGCGCGGCCCAGCACGCACGCGCGGAAGCAGCCCGACAAGAGGCGACGCGGCCTGCTGCGCGCCAACCCGTAGCTCCCAGACGCGCATGGCGCGAGCGCGCGCTCGCGGCAGAGTTGCGGCGACTCGGGCAAAACGCAAAGACGAGAGGGGGTTCTATGGGGGCAAGCGCGACGGGGAAAACGGCCAGCACTCACCGCGACGATTTGAGGTAGATGGAGCCGTCGGCGTGGTCCTGAACGGGTAGGCGAGGCAGATGATCGGGGCGTCGAACAGTTGGTGATCGCGGCGACAGACTAGGCTTCCGCTCCCGTGACTCTACAGCGAGACAAGGATTGAGTCTAAGCAGGGAGCAACGCAGCGCGTAGGAGGAGATGGAACGAGTCCCGAGAAGGAAGAAGGGTCACCGGCGACGAGGAATTCGACGGCAAGAGACGTGCGGCGGCAGACAGATCTTCCCCAAATTCTCCCCCTTCTTTCCCTGGAACACCACGAGATCAGCTCGGGAAGAGCAAGTGGAGAAAGGAAAAGACGGCGAGTAGCTCAACTTACCGTCGGCGTCCACTTGGTTCGCCTTTCGCCGACGGTGAGGGAAAGGCGGCGGCGCCCTACGGGCTGGCGGCGCAAGAGGGGAAAACGGGAGGAGGGAGCGAGGCTAGCGGCTAGGGTTCTTGGTGCTCAGCGCATGGCTGTGGTGCGTCCACGTCGCCTCGGCGTGCGTGCCAAGCTAGAGATGAGGCGGTGGAAGAAATCGTGGCGGTCCGTGCTTTCTTGGCGGGCAGGGAAGCTCTCTGATGCGGCCACGTCGCTGTGCTTGCCCTCTAAGGCATGGCGTCCGTGGCGTGGGGTCCAGGCTCATCCAGCGCGGGAGGCGCTCCTCGCGTGGAGCGGCTCGGCCGAGCTACAGCAACGACACGGGGAGGGAGAAAAGCACGAGTCCAGCTAGGCTAACTGGGCTGAATCCTTGCGCGGGCGCAAACCAGAGAGAAGAAAAGAGAGTGGGCCAAGCCCGGGAGTGGAAGGAAATCGGTCCAAAAGACATGGCGCCAGCAGAAATAGTTTGACAATTACTAGAAGCCGAATTCCAGCTCTGTTTAAATTCAAACTTGACCCAAATTTGAAATTTGAATTTTGATTTCGATTACAAGAATTTATGGGTTGTTACAGTCGGCATCTTTTGTGTACTGTGTCGATAACTGGTATCCCCAGAAACCTTTAATTTGGCTTCCTGAAAGCCGAGTAAAATACTCCTTTTCTAAAAAAAATCTAGTCGACGGTCTTGGAGAAGATGGTGCCAGTGCCACGCTGAGCAGAGTTCGCGGTGGACGTGTCCATCGCGAAGAAATGTGCGGGGTACAGCAGCATTATCGCCAGAGGGTGCGTGTACGGCGCGCGCCGCCGCCTGAGGACTTCCAACTTGTAGCTGGCGTTCCTCGAGAAGCTGGACAAGGGCGAGCTCTTCAAGGTGTTCATGGAGGCCAACTTCTCAGGACGTCTGGACGTGTATGTTCGACGCGTCGGAACTCAGCGTCGCGGACAGGATCAAGGGCAAGACGTCGGAGGCGGCAGTCAGGAAGAAAAAGCATGGCCTTCCGGTTGACCTCGATAATACCGTCCCATATGAAATTTAGGAACGATTTTTCTGTGGCTACTAGTTGCTCATCACAACGTAACTCTCGCATCCATCCAGATCTGGAAAACTATCCTGCTATATACCTATACAATTGACCCCAGGTTCTGGATTTTACCATGCACGGAGCGCAACGGCCCCAAAGGTCGTCATCTCTTAAAGTTATCAATTGCAACCAATTCATTTGCTGCATGGGAGGTGATTACAGTAATGTTAACAAGACTACATATTACACATCACAGACAAGCGACAAGCCCAGACAACACCTATTTTATTACACTAGCAATCTGAAATTCAGAGCTAACGAAAGGAACACGAAAAATATATATTGAAGAACAATCCCCGAAACTATCTACATGATCTCACAATATAAAAGTTTCAAAAAGAAAAAAGCGGTGATCCCACATATAAAACGTGCTTTTCTTTTTCTTCTGTAGTTGTGCTCATTATTCCTCAGATTTATTCCTTGGTATAACATCTCCAGATACACCATGGGATCATTACCTTGGTGTTTTCAAAGTAAAATAATTGTACAGCTATGCACTCTTGATCCTCTTCGGTGAAACAAAGAGGTACCGCCGCAGGGCAAGCAGTGAGACCCAAGTGAACTTGGAAATCTTCTCCTTTATCATCAGCAGCAATGCAGAGCTCAGAACTGTTTTCAGTATCTGAGCCTGTAAACCTTTGTAGAAGCCTGGAATGCCTTCCTTGCTCCAGATAGCACGCAAGGCACCTAACATTGTCTTGGGCGTTCTGGATTTGCCTGGCCTTTCAGATTCATTGTCGTCATCATCGTCTGCAGCCTGAATCATGGTCTTGCACCTGTTCAATGAGGATGCAATATGGTTTTCAATGAAGATAAGAATCTGCATATAGCAATAGTCAACAAGCAAAAACGGGATAGATGGCCAAGATTCAAATCCTTCGCCAACAAGTTTACAAACCTGATTAATGGATAAGTCAATACTGTTGCTATACTTTTTGCGATAGCACCAATGAGAAATGCTGAGAAGGCGGAAAGAACAACCGGTGAAGAACCCTCTGTTGATTCTCCAATTTTACGTCGCTGACTCTTAACTAGCCTCTGCTTGAGCTGATCAAATGCAGTGTACTGCAAAACATAAATGCCAACACAAACGATTACTCCCTCAGTTATTTTTAGTTAGTACTTTTATACTCCAAAACTTTAGTGAAAAATTCAGAAGAATATAAGGCTTCAAAAATACGTTTCTCGATAAGTCTACTAATATCATCCTCATATGACAAATATCATATTTGTTTACATCTATGGTCAAAATTATTAATGTTTAGTTCATTCAATTTTTTTTATTAATGTTTAACTGTCACATCCTAAAATATCATCTGTTTCAACATAAAGGCTGTACTAAGAGAACAAAAGATAATGCAACAAATTAATGAATGTGCAAATGCCTGACTTGGTTTTGTCTCCTTGCATATCTACTTTTAGTTGTATAAGAGATAGTAATGCCTTGAAGGTGATCTTAAACTAAGCATATCAGTTTGTGCACCCTTTGCTTCAAATACTTTAAGGCAAACCCACATGCATCTGACAATACTGGAAATGTGTTTGCAGTTTGAATTCGTTCAAAAAAGCTCCCACCACTATCAAAGTTGGTATTAATTATTGACTGAACATGAAGGTTGAAACGGTAAGTTTTTGCATTTTGCCAAACTATTTCCAAGAGCTAAGATCATGGCTTATGTATTCGTAATGTTGAAAGACATGACACAAGAGATGAAATGCAGCCATAGCTCTTTTCCAGCAATAAATTAGGTTCTGGGATTCTTGCAAATCAGCATCAGACTTAGAAGCTTCATGGGGTCTGGTCTTGTCATTTGGCAATGTAAGCCGGTTCTTCTTTCATTTTATTGTTCAAGATGTCCTCCTATGTTCTAGTGAAATTCAGAACTGGAACATACATATACATATACATATCATCAAGATATTTGGACAATTTACTGTAATGCATACTACATAGCAAATTATATACTAGGCTGGACAAGTAATACCGAGAATTTCTCCCTGTCTGTCTGTTTGTGACATTTCACACGACTGATTGCAGAATGCAGACAATAAACTATTCAAGAAAACTTCCTCACATTGTTGCAACATCTCAAGGTTTGCCATGATTGTTGCAACGTTTCAAGGTTTACCAAGCTCCTCTCCTATTCCATCTCCCTTTTCTACAATTGTCTGATCTTGATCAGAATATCTTCAATTTGTACAAAATTATTTAAGTTTTCAGTCCAAAATTCTCAATTTCTACAAAGATCTCTGATCTTCAATCAAGTATATCAAATTCTTGACCTAAAATTATTGAATTCAAGTTTCAAAGTGAGATTTGAAAATGGAAAGTTGCCTGTCTGCATATGGAAGGGGATGCACAGCAGCAGGAGAATTACCCGTGACTTCCCCAAGTCACGGGGGAATTAAACAAATGCTCCATAAAATATTAGCACATTTATGAACCTTCAACACAATCTTAAGTATATGGGAAAATTGGCTGTGGGACACTACAAGGACGTGGTTCGGGCACAACACACCAAGAGTCGTATTTAGCTCGTGCACACTGAAAAATCATGGCTCTTAGCTACAGCACACCACCTGCATTATAATATGATTTCCGGTTGTGAGTGGTGAGAGAATGACCTTAGTGCCCTTGCTTCCGAATAAAAATTGGTTGGTTCGGGTACAACAATTTTGATTTGTCAACAAAAAATTTCCACACTAGCATGCTACATCTAACTATATGAAATTTCCACACTAGCATGCTAGAAGAAATTTCCACACTAGCATGCTACAAAAAATTTCCCAATCTGCATTTCCAAATTTTATGAATCAAGATGAAACTCCCCTAAACAAAATATTTGAGGACTGCTAATACATTTTATTCTTAATAAATTAAACAAAAACGCAGTGTGACTGCATAGCAGTAGCACACGATGAAACAAAGTTCTCCAACAAATGTTGTACAAGAATCCTGCATAAATTCAGTACCTGAATAGCAGGGTTACAGGTCAATATGATGGAAATGCCCAAGCCATCAAATGCCTCCATCCAAGTACCCTCTGCAAGAGTTTCACGCAGGCCTTTAGACTTTCCGAAGGCACTTGTTTGCATTCTAGAAGATGCTGTATCTAGTGGCTGAAAGGTAGCAAGAAAGCATAAGATTAGGTAGTCATTTTTTATGTCCAACATGATATGAAATAGCAGTTGGATTAAACAAACCAACCTATAACACTAGTTACCTGTGTCACAATAACGGTGGAAGCACCAGCAGCCGCTGCAACCAACAAGTTGGCCGTTGTTCCAATCGACTTTGCTCCACTCTTCTCCAAGTAGAGTCTTTTATAGTAGTTATAACCATAAAAGTAAATAAACGATGAGATAAAAGAATGAACGTTCTTTGTTTGAAGTCCCTGATACAGAGACAAAAACTGCCTTTTACGAACTGCCTCCCAGAAGACATCTGAAAGGTTCCTGAAAAGGCATTTGAAGTCACTTAGCATGTACAGTGGAGGAAGTTGAGAATTGAAAAAGAAAAGATGCTGAACTTGCAAAAGAAACAATAGCGTGCAGCCAAATCGCTTTCAGTATCAATAACCAAAAGACAATGACCAATATTCACTGCACTAATTCATAATCTGCATGGTCTCCGGAGTGCATAATTGCAAAACAATGCGAGGTCAAGGCATGCACATGTTGCATGAAAATGTATTGTTCCAACTGCAACTTCCGCTGACACTAGTAATTGGCCATAGAAACATTTCAGGTTCATGTGCAGAATCCTTATTTGGTTAAACACTTTTCTGGGTAGTCTTATTAAGGGAACTCGTTGTCACTATCTTAGAGCTGCATGATAATTTAGTTTCACCACCTCCTGGTGGGAACTGAGCTTAAAACCTCATGACCGATGCAAAATCTATTATGCTGAAGCAAGTTTCCAGGCTTAACGATTTTTTCGTAAATAAACATATAAAGCTAAATTACAATTCACGTGCTTATATGACTCATCTGGTCCACAACAGGTTCTAAAGACCAGAAGTGCATCAGTTACCCTTTCGTCTGTTTAACAAGTGGACATACCAAAGAAGCTCGAGAGCACAGTTCGCTGGCAGATAAAAGAGGGAAGTAACCCGAGTCCAGATTCTAACATACTATCGCGTTCAAATGTCTCAGACCCCACACAGCACAGTTCATAGAATCATCCCAATCATCGGCAGCAATACACAAGAATTCGCCGATCCGAAATCTCGCGGATCCCCTGTCGACAGAATCAGCCCGTCGTTGCCGAGCGGATCAGTCAACAGCCGGGATTCGCCAGCGCGCACGAGCGCCGCCGCACGGATCACCGAGCGTGAGGAAGAGGGAGAGAGCCGACCGTACCTGTACTTGTGCGCGCCCTGCTGCGTCTGGAGCTCGGCCTGGAACTTGGACTTGCAGGTGTCGAGCGGGTAGAGCACGGTGGTGCTGACGAGCGAGCCGACCGCCCCCGACGTGGCCTCCGCCAGGCTCTCCCAGTCGATCCCGTCGCCGCCGTCGTCCCCGGCCGCCATCGAATCCCAAGGGAATCTCTCCTCGTGCTGTTCTGTGTTCCGTGCCGCTGCCTCCTACTCTCCTCCCTCTTGTACAGACCGACCTGCCTCGGCTCGGAACTCCGATAGTCCAAGTTGCGAGGCGCGTGCGTGCCGCGAAGCGAGCGGGGGGGAGGGCCGCGTGGGCGAGTAAATAGGAGGAGGGGGAGAAGAGGGAGACGTCACGGCAGGCAGATTGGGGGAGGGGGAGGGGGAGGGGATGGAGACGGGCGCGACGGTTGGCGTTGGCGTTGGCGTTGGCGGGCGAGGAAGGCATAGAGCTGGCGCCCGTGCGGGTTGGGCATTTTTGACTCTGCCGATCCGCGCGCGCTAGCACCTCGCGACACGATATCGGGTTCGTTCCGTGCGCGTCGTCGCCCGCGCAGCTCGCAAATTTTGCTTTTGCGACAAACCGATGCTGAGCTGTTTCCGGTTGGTTACGGCGGACTCGGTGGCAGTCTGGCAGATGTGCAACGCACGTAAACACCGCGCAGTCGAGCGGGCCAGCGGAGTGGAGGGGCTGACAGGCTGGGCATCATGGCGGGGCAGTTTGGTGGTGAACCGGCGATGGATGGAGACGGCGAGGACGGACTACTGGAGAGTCTGGAGGAGGTCGGTCTGGTCTCACGCGGTCGCCTCGTTGTTTCTGCCTGTTCGTCATGTCATGTGCAGCGAGGACGACGCGGAAACCTCGTGACGGGCTGACAGGGCGCTCGTGCTGGAATTGTAATTGGTTGATGGCCAATAAGGCATCGGGGCCAGTGACGTTCGCTTCCGATAAAGTCAGTGCTTACGTCAACACTTCCATAGTTCCACTAGCAACTGGGCTGGGAACTGAATCGTTAGACCAAGCTACTATGTTGGGCTGAGTTCAAAACAAAAGGCTAATTTGGGCTCCTCGTTCCGATTGTCGGTATGGCATTGGCTTTTTTTTTTTTTTTTTTTTGAGGATGGTATGGCATTGGCATGACAACCAGTCAAAACACAGCGAGCTTGCACGCGACAGTCCCGGCAACCACGGCCCGTCGTCGATGAGTTTGATGGCCGATCCGACCGTCAAACGATCGATGTAGAAGCAAGGTTTACATAATCATTTCAGGTCAGTAAAACCGGTTGGGACCGATTGATTCACCGGTTACGTGAAAAACTAAGAAAATCAGCCGATTAACTGGACATAATTCGTTACCAGAAACACACTGTTTAGGGTCGTTAACCATCGGTTCTGTCGGTTTATCCGGTTTTATTCATAAATTTTCAAATACAAAATTTACCGGTCTGATAGTCAATCTTTCGGTTTTTATTGACATGTTTTTATATAATTTTAAAATTTTGAAAATTCTAAATCAACTAGCAGTTAACCAGCCAACCAATGTGACTAGTTCGGACAGATTTGCCGATTAATCGTTGTTTTGTCAGCTAGAAGGTTGATCTTCTTTACAATGAATGATGTGGTGATGAAAGATCAAGAGAATGTTGTCGAGAAATTATGAAAACGAGCAGTTGAGCACCATAAAAACCCCTCCTCAAAGCCTATATGAAATTCACTTGTGTAATTGTTTTCTTACGAATGCTTAGCTCAATACCAGTTTTGATCCATGATCTTGTTAGGACCACACTTGATCTCATCATATTTTTATCCATCGAATTCGTTCAAGTTATACTAGTTGTTTCTTTTCTCTCTTCGTTCATGAGTTATCATGTTATGATCGTCTTACTCAGCTAAAAAAATGTTTCAATTGAACTGTGTAAGCATTTGTTGATTTTAGAAAATATGTTTGACTCTTTATCTTATTCAAATTTCTTATAAAAAGTAAAAAACAAATAAATTATATTTGAAATATATCTAATAATAAAATATATTATGACAAAATAAATATTTTTTTAATAAAAAGTTTGAATAAGACAAAAGATTAAAAGTGATTTTAAATTTAACAAATACTTATATTTTGAGATACAGGAAGTACCATTTAAACAGAACAACCTGATTACAAGACTCTGCCCACATGGCTTAAGCGAATAGAGAGACTACTAAACAATCTGATTATATAAATTAACTTTTACATTGTCAAATAATTACAATTAATATCATCTCAAATAAATAGTTAAATCTAAATCATAATACCTTAGGCTGTCTCCAACGGGTCACCCATATGGTGACCCAAACCCATTTTGGGTTCCAAAAGGTGAAAAACAGCCCTCTAACGGACGACCCAAACAGAAGACCCATTTTGCATCGGCTCTCCCCCATGACCCATCCGCTCGAGCCGCCCACATCTGCGTCGTCTCCGTCTCCCTCGAGTCGGACGGCCAAGCTCTCGCCGCCCACATTCGACGCCTCCCCCTACCCGCATCATAAATAAGCCACTGCTGCGCAGCTCCCCCGCCCACATTCGACGCATCAGGCATCACACGCACGGTGCGCTGCTGCCGCATCTACGGATTCGGCCCACTCCGCCGCACTCACGTCCACGGGTCCGATGTCCCTGCCCACTGCACTGTGCGCTCCGTCCTGCCGGTCTCGTCTTTCCTGACCTTCTCCGATGGCTGACGGTGGACGGAGATCCAATCTTAGACGTATGTTGGAGACACAGGTTTTTGACTCACTTATTTTTAAGCTTATAGAGACCTATTTAGTGATTTGGATCTCCGATTTGGATATTCACCGTTAGAAATAGCCTTAGGCCTCACCTACCCATAGATCATGATCTAAGATAAAGATGCTCTTCAATTTTGCCGGTTAAGCAGACCAACCCGATCACAAGACTCTGCCAACTGAAACGATGGAGATGGAGTACTGAAGAGCAAAACATGAAACAAAGCGAGAGACTCGCAGAACTTGTTGTTGGGAGAAAATGGGGATCGTCTCGTCCATCATGGATCCAAACCGCCCGTTGCTAGATCAGACGGGCACAAAGCGGGCAAAAACACATCAGCGGTTCGTGAAAACTGCTCAAGAAACCGCGTGGACCGACGCCCCCAGCTCCGAGGCCGCCGGCCGAGGCTCGCATCGCATCTCCTACGACCGCGCCCACCTTCCCCGCCCGGCGCCGGTCGAGTCAACCGCTCCGCACGCGGCTGTTGCTGCTGGGTGCTGGCAGCGCAAGCGCAACGCGAAAAACACAACGATTCCGTCCCATTCCCACCCAAAATCCAGCGAAAAAGGCCAACCGAAATGCGGCCTCCGCTCCCCCTCCTCCTCGCCGCCGTCCTCCTCCCGCTCGCCGCCGCGCAGGGGTTCCGCGGCTTCTCCTACCTCCTCGACTGCGGCGCTTCCGCCCGCACCACCGACAGCCGCGGCCTGCGCTGGGACCCCGACGCGCCCTACGTCTCGGCGGGCACCTCGCGCGTGCTCGACCTCCCGCTACCGGGCCTCCTCGACCCCACGCTCGCCACGCTCCGCTCCTTCCCGCACCGCCCCGGGGCCAAGTTCTGCTACACGCTCTCCGTTGACCCCAACCGCCGCTACCTCGTCCGCCCGACCTTCTTCTACGGCGCGCCATCCCCGCCGCCGCCCGTCTTCGACCTGCTCGTGGACGGCACCTTCTGGACTGCCGTCAACACCACCGATGACGCGCTGGCAGGAGCCGCGTCGTCGTACGAGGGGGTGTTCCCCGCGCGGGGCAGGAACATGAGCTTCTGCCTCGGGGTGAACAAGGAATACACCGACACCGGTCCGTTCATCTCCGCGCTGCAGGTGATCCAGCTCGACGATCCGGTGTACAACGCCACGGATTTTCGGACCAGCGCCTTGGGCCTCATTGCGCGGACCAAGTTTGGCTCCACTGGCAGCGTGGAGAGGTGAGTTGCTTGCTTTCCTTAGATTAGCTCTAAGCCTCCTGTTTGTGCTTAGATCATGTTAGATCGGGATCCTGTGATTCACAGCAACTTATTCTAGATTCGATGGCTGCTGTGCTCACTGGATACAACCGTGTAGGTGTGGAATACTATAGAAGTGTTGGGTCTGTAGTCACAGGACTAGAATTTTACCATTTGGCTTTGTTTCTATTGCACATAACATAAACACCTTCATGTTCACCTAGCAAATTATATCTATGATGCTACATGTTCAGTTCTCTGTCCCGTGATTCTGTGATGGTAATGTAATACATATTATTTCGTTTAAGTACCAGAAATGGGGTTACCCTGCATTGAAAAAAAAACACACAAACACCTAACATCTCAGCTTTTAGCCTAATCTCAGAAAACAAATCCAGATTTTACCCTTCCTAATCGAGTTTAATGTAGAACATCTGTCAACAAAATTCGTCAGGTAGGCATCAATGGATCGTCTATGCTCTTGAATGCCATCGCCTTTTTGCTAATTTATTACTCTCCATTCCAAGGGCCTATTGTCTGA
Organism: Eleusine indica; assembly: GCA_030378355.1. Classification (NCBI taxonomy): domain Eukaryota; kingdom Viridiplantae; phylum Streptophyta; class Magnoliopsida; order Poales; family Poaceae; genus Eleusine; species Eleusine indica. The sequence continues at coordinate 61,311,744 of CM059494.1, forward strand.
ACTATCTTATTTGTTGTATCCTTGGATAGTTGGCATGCCACCTGAACAATATTGAGAGATCCAATATCGAACTTGTGGAAGTCGTTACACAGGATTTATTTGTAAGCTCTTAAATAACCAACCAACATTACACTAATTCGGTGAGAACTTTGTTTGCTTAGCTCAAGCTCCCTGTTTGTGCAATATGTCAGATTGGGGTCCTGTGATTCTCTACAGCAATAGGTGCTGTGCTCACTGGATCCAGCCATTTAAAATAGTGTATAATTGTTCTGTAGTCAACAGGACTGGAATTTCATAACAGGTCGTTCCATCTGGATTTGGTTCTTTTGCACACAAACACCTTCTCATTCCCCTAGCAAATTGTATCTATATGAAGCGACATGTTCAGTTTCCTGTCGTTGATCCTGTGATGGTGATGTAAGGCATGCCACATGCTACTCCGTTTAAATACAGGATAAGGGGTTTAAATGCATTAAGAAAAATGTAAAACACTTAGTATATCCAGATTTTAGCATGATCTTAGAAAAATTCCAAGTTTATCCTCCCTAATTGAGTTAAATGTAGAATGTCTGTTGACAAAATCCACATTATCCAAGGGCCTACTATGTTGGTTAACTAGTAGGTTTTATCTTTGGGTAGTTGGCATGTAAGTCGCACAAGATCTCCTGTGTCACTCGTTTTCTTTGTTAATAGTGCAAGTTTGTATGTTTTACCCTTTAAGGGCTGTGGTTATCGTGTGTACTATTACTTCTTCACTCGCATAGGATGGTGCACAATATCAAGGGATCTATCAAACTAATAGAAATTTCTGTAGAAGTTAAACTTTTGAGATCTTAAATAACCAACCAACATTATACAAATGTTGTCAGAACTTTGTTTGATGTAATGGGGAAAAATGTACTTGTGAACTTGTCGACTGAAGTTCACTTTGTCGAGAATTGTTTATTTCCTGAACATGTACAAACCATAGTATTTATATCAATTTCTTTGACCCCATTATTAGGTACCCTGATGACAGTTTTGATCGCTATTGGGAGCCACTTCCAGACAGCAAACATTCAGTTAGCAGTACCCACAATGTTACATCAGCTGATTTCTGGAATCTTCCCCCTCCTGATGTGTTTAACACAGCTTTTGTTGCTGAACAAGATGCACCATTGGTGTTGCAGTGGCCTCCAATGCCACTCCGGAATGATAGCTATTATGTTGCCCTTTACTTCGCTGATACATTACCTGAGAATTCAAGGACCTTTGATGTATATATAAATGATTACCTCTTTCACAAGGGTCTAAATGTCACATCATCTGGTCTTTCCGTCTTTGCAACACAATGGATTCTCTCAGGATTGACCAGTGTAATATTGACTCCTGCTTCACCTTCTGTGCTTCCTCCACTTATCAATGCTGGTGAGGTCTTTGGACTTTTTCCGCTAGGAAGATTGACACATACTCGGGATGGTATGTCAGTTGCTACATTTATTTCTGTCATGTCACTGTTTTTGGTTATGATCATCGCCTGTGTGATATGATGCATATTAAGCACAAAATCCCTGCTGTGTTATGAATCTGGCCCCTCTCACATGGTTGGCACGTTAAAGGACACCATACAGTAAAATTGTTGATAAATGAAGGGATCATGTGGCATCATTATTCATGTGATGCTTTCAATTGTAAGGCACTAAATTTATTAGCACTGCACAGTTGTCAAAAAGTAATTTCTCTTATATGCCAACACAGACGAACCATTTTCAGCGAGTAGAAAGGCATTCTAAGTTTCTAACAAATCTAAACACTGTATAACATGCTGCATTTATTCCTATGGAACTAAATGACTTATTCATGAATTCAAGAATGCTTTTGCAGCACTCGCCCTGGAGAGTATAAAGAAAAACCTTACAAATGTACCTGAAGATTGGAACGGAGATCCATGTATGCCTTCTGGATATTCTTGGACCGGAGTTACATGTGATGAAAAAGGACCAAAAATACGTGTCCTTTCATTGTAAGTTGAATTGATTCTGCCTCCATCATGTGTTTTTCTGTCACCCTTTGCAGTGACAGGTCATTTCATTCATTTGTAACAGGAACTTTTCTAGTATGGGCCTCTCTGGATCTCTTTCACCTGACATTGCAAAGATGACTGCCTTGACTAATATGTATGTTTGTCTTTTAAATTCATAAATTGATTAATAGAACAAAAGTAACACTGTTATCATGAAACAGATCTTTTGCAAACAACAACATTTCTGGACCTATTCCAAATCTTAGCAACCTTAGCAAGCTCCAACAATTGTAAGCTAATCCTTAGCTATTTGATCTCAATTAGTTAAATTTGTATGTGTATCTTTGTGTTACTTAGTAAAAATCTTGTAGGCACCTGCAAGACAACAAGTTATTTGGATCAGTACCTCAGTCATTGGGGACGATAAAGACACTGCGTGAACTGTGAGTTGATTTTTTCACTTATGCTTATAGTTTTTTTGTTCTTTAACAATTCAGAATTGACATGTCTAAATAATTAATCACCACATGCATCGTGTATTTATGCAGATAATGAAACAACTGAATTTAATTTTAATGCATCGGTGGCTCTTGCTTTTAACTTGTTTTGATATGTTAACTTGTGCGTTGTGCTTGAAGCACTCTAAACATCTGATGCATGCTTGAAGAACAACACTAGATGTAAACCTGCTAGAAGTTATAATAGCATTGTGTGATGGAAAATTCCCATAAAATAAAGTATCTCATTGGAGTGCTCCCTTTGATGCCAATTTATCAGGATTTACTTCTCTAATCTCACAAACTTTATTAAGAGTTTAGTGAGAAGTTAGGCTAGGTCGTTAAGAAATACTATTAAGGTATAGAAGTGTTTCTTGTTTCTTGATTAATGCCCTTCCTTTGGGCTACACAACCAATAGTTTGACTGATGTTGCAAACTGGCAGGAATGCATTGTGCTCTGGATGTCCATTTGGTCCAATCTTTGTTTTTCCATAACTTTTAGCAACGTGCACATGCCAGCTGCCAGATGTATATATGTCTAATGTTTTTCTTCATTAATCAGATTTTTGCAGAACAATCAGTTATTTGGTGCCATCCCACAGAATTTACTGGACAAGCAAGGATTGACTTACAAGTAAGTTCCATTTTACCCGAGAATCCCAGTGGTTTGGTTCACATGCGTGTGTTTATTAAATTTTTCTTGATTACATTTATTTCAATTTGTAGGTTTCTCCCGGGGAACAATTTCTTTCCGAAACCACTGGGCTGATTCTAAAACATAGTATGTTTTTTTCTGTGAACAACTGTAAGTACTGGACAACATTCAAAGATCGCAGGACAGATTTTGCCCACTCTGTACATACAAGCAATACAAAGTAATTCAACACCAGTAAAAGAGGTTGAACGCAGGTGGAAAATACATCAATTGATGTTGGTAGGAGGGTGAAACAGTGTTTACATTTGGTTGAGAGTCTGTACATTGCAAATTAGAACTGAAGGATGCTTGTAAAAACTTCTGTACACAATGATTGACCCTGTACATAGCTAATTTGCAATTAAAACTTCGTCCACAGTGCTGCATATTTGGTTTTTTGAAAAAAACTGTTGAACTCTGGACTTTCTAGTTTCTATAGATCTTTGGTGTCTTCGTTGGCCTCCCCGTGGCTGCATGAACTGCTTTCAGACCTTGCGTTCCCCTCACAGTGCCGCCATCTTTGGCAAAAAGTTGCTTTCAGACCTGAGCTGTTCGACGTCTCACATTGTAACATTTGTTACATGTTAAACCACTGGCATTGAAGTAGGGTTATGATTCTATCGATGACACGTACCCAAGGTACCTCAAATAAATAAAAAATAGAGATTAATTTCTTGGATATATATATTAGATCGACTGGACTCCGTTATGTAATCTTGTTTCTTCGGATATATAAGGTGGGGCAGGGACTCCCCTCAATGGGCGAGCAAAAGCATCAGACATAATTAGACATAACTAGACATCATCGTCTAGGTCTACTCTGCTCGTCTAGATCTATAATCTAGACATATCAATATAAATACAACAGAACATATGTCGTAAGATTATTATTCTTCGTGAGGCTTGAATTTGTATAAATCGACGTCTTGTGTTACCATCGTCTCTCGATCTCGTGCATATCCATATCCTACATATAAATCTACATAGGTGAATTACTCTATATCTGGTGGCGAGAATAAGTCTTGACAGATTTATTGTTTTGTGATGCGATCTAATTAGAAATGCAAAATCATTTAATTTCTGTGTTAGTTGTCTGGTATCGAACTGTCTTGTGTCTTCGATCTTTTTTCTTTTTCACTACCGGAGTGCACAGAGATTAGATCATTACAGAACTCACGCCACAACGAAGAAAATAAAAGAGAAATTCTTTTAAGGGTAACAAAAGATTTCACGAAGAAGATTAAATATTTTCTATCTCTACTATCTATTAATTTAGCTGCAATCGTTTCTTCCTGCCCCGATCTATCGTGTGGCCTCGGTCTCGTAAGAAACGTGGAGTTTGCTGACATGTTTTCGTCGGTTCACAGCTGCGTTTCATTATATTGCAACGGGCGGAGTCCATCCTATCCCAACGTGACTTTAGATCCATCGTATCATGAGTCCATTGTATCACGAGATTTTACAACAGGATTTTTGTATTTCTTTTGTATTTTGTATTACCAATTCGGCAACCAGATTTTTGTGTCTACCCGTTCTTCTTTTGACCTGCCTCTTGATTGATCGATAGATCCCCAGCCATTAGCCATTGATGTGAAGCCCGTGCATCCAAGACGTGGAGCTCGTGTTAGCGCTGGTGTTGACGAGATCATGTTCGAGCTAGAACAAGTTCGGTTCCACTATCTTCATCGTGATCTGTTGTCGTGTTTCAGATCGAACTATTGCGTAGATCTCTGGGAAGGCTGCCCTTGCCATGATTGCCAGCCATTAGCCACTGACGTGAAGCTCGTGCTAGCACTGGCATCGACGATATCAGGATCAGGCTGGCATAAGTTCCGTTCCACTATCTTCTTCGTGATCTGCAGCTTTTCTCAAAGTTTCATATCGAACTACTCATGTGTAGATCTTTAGGAACGTTGTTCTTGTCACTCTCGACGTATGCAAGTGCAAGGAACGTCGAGCACCCGATGTGTTTCTACTTCTTGAAGTTCAGCATAAGCGTCATCGACTAATCACGATGTGACCATAATCAACTTGGTGACATGGTTAATAGCACTAGCCCAACTTGCTACTAATGATTCTAAGAAGAATAAAAAAAAGAAATATTTTAGAGATCGATTTGCACAAATGACTCATCAAAAGAAACAACAACGGAATACTATATTTTTTTAAAATTCATAGTAACACATGAGTACTTTGCTAGTAAAGTATAAAACCCGATTGAGAAAATATTTATTAGGAAAACTAAAACTAGAACCGATGGACATGCATCTTAAACCCTAATTAAACCACTACACCAATGGACGGATCAACCAGTCGAAGGCCCAGATTAAACCACTACACCAATGGACGGATCAATCAGTCGAAGGCCCAGGCATTCTCCTTAATAATCCGCTCATCCTCCTCCGGCGTGAAGTCGTTGGCGATGTTGAAGTAGTCCCGGATCTCCTGCACCTTCAAGCCCCTGATCCGGTCCGCCGCGCAGAAGCAGGACGCGTCCAGCAGCTCCTGCGCGTGGAGGTAGTTGGCCGCCAAGATCACGTCGAACAGCGCCTCCTTGTCGCCCAGCTTCTTGAAGAATTCCACCTCGAACTCCTTGAACTCCTTTTCTGCAGCGGCCTTTTCGGCGGCGGCGCTGCTGTCCTGCTTCTTGTCGAGGGCCTCGAGCACCCTGGACAGCTTGAGCTTCCTGCCGAGGAACTCGATCACCCGGGACAGGACGTGGGACCTGATGTTCGGCAGCACGAGGGCGCCGTCCACGCACTCGTCGTCGATCATGTTGCTGATCATGCCGCACTTCCTCGCCACGGGCACGTCCACCGAGAACTCCTCCCCGTCGCTGGAAAGAAGCACGATCTTCTCCTTCTCCGCGGATGTGGCCGGATCCGCGGGCTGCTTCACGGCCGACGAAGAGGCGGCGGCGGCAGTCTCGTCGGTGGGCTTCTTCTCGGCCAACGACGACATTGCCACGCGACTGGAAGTTAGAACGTGATCAGCAATGGCTGAATAGACGAAACGGAGGCGGCGGCCAAAGTAGCGTTGATTCTTGTGCTTTTGTTGGAGGCAACGCGAGGCGTTCGCTGCGTACAAGCCGGACAGGATTCTGTGCGCGTTTCACCTTCCAACTTTCGGGCCACAATCCCGAAGAGCCCAGAACGAAAGTTAAAATGCTCTTTTTATGCTCCGATGCACCACTGATAAAATATACTATAAATATTATTTGAAAACTTTTTTAAAAAATATAAATGAATTTTTCGTGTTATCATCTACAATCATGTAAAGTTTTTAGTTGCAATTGAAACATATTTAAGATGTAACAAAAAGACAAATCTGCATATAAATAGTAACAGGTTGCATGTAAAAAATGAACAGTTATAATTCTTTTTGTTCAAGATGATTTTTTCTTTTTTTATTTCTTCTTATATAAGTATTTGTTGCAATTGAAACTTTACATGATTGTAGATAATAACGTGCATTATACAATCATATTTTTATTTAATTTTTTTTATAAATTATATTTAGTATTTTTTGTATGTAGGAGCATGAGAGCACCTAAGGTGCTTGGAGCACGTGACATGTTCTCGAGAACATATTGCTCCCATTCATTATAATGCAAAAAATATACAAACAAAATTACAAAAAAAATTAAATAGATAGATCATGTAATTCTTTACTATCATGCAAAGTTGCATGTGCAACGGAATTTCGTCTAAGACACAACAAAAAAGTGAAATCAATGCAATTACAGTAACGAGTTACGGGTTTGACATGAACAGTACAACCCATAACTATTCAGAGTATGTTTTCTCTTTTTTGTTTCTCATTACATAATTAACGTTTGCACCTCAACTTTTGCATGACGATAAATGATTGCATTGTCTATTTATTCGTATTTTTGTTTGAATTTTTTGTGCACTATATAAGATGTAAAGAAAAGTAGAAGCACGGAAGTACCATAAGGTATGAGAGCACCTGATACGTTCTCCAAGCAACCTCTTTCAGTCCAATATAATAAAAACTAGCAAAATATTCATACGTTGGCATAGGCTTCTAAAAAATACAACAAATTTTATGTATCTCTCTCTCTCTATATATACTAGAAAAGCACCCCTGCGTTGCCACGGACTTCGATATTTTAAATTTTTAATAATAGATTTAAAATTACTATTAGATTTATATATTTTTTAAAAAATAATAAAAAATATGATTAGATTTTCTTATTTTGATTTTATAAAATATGCATTATTTTTAGTATGGTGTGGATGTATAAAATATAAATATTTTATGTAATTTATAAAATACAATGTTACTCCTCTGAATTATGTGTATCAATTTTTTTTGAAATCTTAAAGCAATACTTTTTCTTGTCTTGGAAATACAATAATAAAATTCTACTTTCTTGTGTATAAGACATTATTTTCCTTTTATTGAGAAATTCTTTGTTCTTCTAAATTACTAATTTTGTGATTTTTCCAAACTTAAATAATACGTGCAGCCCATCTTACTTATCTTCGTCCTCTTTCTATGTTGTGGGTCAACCATCCTTCAAGGAGGTTGCCTTGGCGAATGGATGGTGTCGACTGTCGAGGCGGATCCTCTCTGAGCTCCAGCCTCCAGGTAGCGGCGGATGAAACCGAGACGGTGCCAAAAAATAAATCCTTGTGCATGCGCCATGGTGGTGAGTCCCCAACAGGCAGAACTACTTGAGCCAAGCATGCAACCAATCCATCACCCACGACTGAGTGCGATCGTGGTAACAGGTCCGAACTCCACCTGTCCTCCTCCTCCGGCTGTGATTCCTCCTCCTCACCCCGACCGCGCTTCCTCCTCCTCACACCCCGAGTCCCATCCTTTTCCTCCCCCCGGATGTGCTTCCTTCTCCTCGCCATGGGAACAACAAGCCCAACCCAGTTGCGCCCGTCCTCCTCCTCCCCCCCCTCAGCCGCGCTTCCTACTGCTCGCTGCGACAGCAGCGAGCCAAGCCCCACCGTGCTTGTCCTCCACCTTTCCTCGACCGCGCTTCTTCCTCCACACCGCAGGCGCGGTGAGCCCAACACATCCACACCCTCCTCATCCTCCTCCGTCTGTGATACTTCCTCCTCACCGCGGGGGCAGCGAGCCCAACCCGCGCCAACCTGCTCCTGCCACTGACCACGCTTTCTCATCTCATCCTCGTCGCGCTGGTCAGATCTAGCTTCTAAAATTACAGGGTAGGGATTTCTAAAATTACTGAATATGTTGCAGTTGCTATTAAAATTACTGAATAGGTTGCTGTGAATTGTTGATTTGGCTAAAACAAATGAAATTACTGGAAGCGGAGATTATTAGGTGGATTTATGAAATTAGTCAATATGTTGTTTGATGGATTTGCTAAAATGAATAATTTTTTCATGAAATTACTGTGTATGTCACTTCTGAAAATTACTGATTTCAGTTGTGTGGAGTATAGGTACAACTTTTTCCTTGATGTATAATGTACCGTGAAATTATTGAGGTCAGTGAATGTGTTGGATTGTTTTATGATTTAATAAAAAGGATACATGGGTAAATCATTTTGATGCATAAATTACTGATGCTGCTTGTCATTAAGTTTTGTGTGGTTTTGCTAAAACAAATATAAAAAATTACTGATGCTAGGAATTATTGATACTAGCCATTTTCTATAAAATTACTAAAGCTATAATGCATATTACTTGCGTCTTATTTGCTATTTTTTATTACAGAAATATGTAGATTGGAGGTGCTCCAGCTAGGAATGAACTAGTGCTAAATGGTGTTAGACACACGACCTCTCCTATTTCTATCAATGTTCTCAAATGATACTTCTCAACCAACATCGACGACGACTGTTGCACCTGTCATTTCGTCAACCCTTGATGCTCCCATCCCATCTGTGCCTGTATCATTCAGCCCGACATGGCTTGATGATTCGATGAGGTACAAGATCATGATTACGCCTCCAACTCCTATTGCCCCCGAGCAGCTAATCACCCTAAAGGTGGAACCTACATATACTCATGTAATTAGTTTCACATCTATTGTTTTGATTGAGGATTTCACATTGTTTTGACCATGAAATTACTGTGTACCACTGTTCTAAGAATTACTGATTCCTAGTAGTGTGCGATATAGGTAAAACTTTTTGTTTGATGCATTTGCTGGGATATAAAATTTACCATGAAATTACCAGGGTCAGCAAATTTGCTGGGATATAAAATGATGTAACAAAAAAAGGGGATATGTCTTTAAAAGGCAGACAAAATTACCGGTTGTTTTCAATGTGCAGGGCCCAATAATTGCTCCATAGTATGTCCCTCGTAGTGACATGACCTTTGAGAGCTTGGATGAAGCATACAATTTCTATGTTATCTATGCAATACTTGCTGGTTTTCTAGTGAAAAGGGCAAAAATAGGAACGACAAACATGGGCAAAAATATGAGTGTTCGTTTGAAGGAAAGTATAAGAGTAGCCCAGGAACAAACAAGAAAAGAAGAAGACAACCATGCAGAAAGGTTGCAAGGCAATGGTATGCGCGCTGGGGTTGGGGTCGAAGGATGGCGGGGTTATGCGTTCCTTACCTAGTCCCTAAGGATGGTGAAGCGCATGAGGGCACACAGGAATAAGAACCCTGCACTACAGAGCATGATTGTCATGTTTCTCAACAGCAAAATCAGGCATGTACAAGTTAGGAGCATACTAAAGATGATTGTTGGAGGGTGCGAGAGTCTAAATATGACAGAAAAAGATATGCAAAATAAGTAATGTTCTAAAAAATTGCTGAATGTCCTATGTTTTAAAAAAACTAAGGCAAGAAATTACTGATGTTCGTGTTGTTTTGCTACTGTATGATTACATATGTTGAAAATTACTAATGTAGCAAATAGTTGACGTGGAAAATTACGGATAAAGAAGATTGCTAATATTATATATCATTACTGATTTATAACTGACTGTTGTGCATGCCGGAGGGCCGCTATTGCACGTGATGATGTAAACGATGACATACCTAAAATGGTGAAGTATTTTGAGGAGTGCAAGCGGAACAACCCTCAGTTCTACTATATTTTTGAATTGGATAACAAAAATGTGGTGCATAATAAATTCTAGATTTTTTCTAGCCAACAAAGTGATTACAAAAGTATAACTTGCTGACTAATCGTTTGAGCAGATTACTAATAACCATAAATGAAAAGATTGCTTATTTTTAAAAAATCAATCTTATGTTTTTGTGTGCAATCTATGGAGATGTTGTAACGTTTGATACCACATACAGTACCAATCGGTACAACATGCCTCTTGCAATGTTCGTGGGTTTTAATAACTAGCTCCAAAATGTTATGTTTGCGCAAGCACTGATAAGAGATGAGCGGGAAAAGCATTTAGATGAGTCTTTGAGCAGTTTAGGGAATGCGTGGGTACTGAAGACCCTGTAACGATGTTCATAGGTACTTTTGGAAAATATGAATATATGGCTGATAATAAGAATATGGCTTGCTGCAGCATGAACATAATTACATATCTTATGTTTTTTTAATCATTTTCCTATAGACAAAGATAATGTCATGGAGATTGTGATACCTATAATATTCCCCCGGACCTATCACATATTCTGCATATGACATATGGTAAGGAAATACAAAGACCCACTGAACCAGATGTACAATGCCCATCCAACTTTGTGCGACAAGCTAACTTACGTGATAAACCATCCATTAAATCATGCTGAATTTGAGAGGGCCTAGACAGACATGCTCAATGAGTTCAACATTCATGACAATGCAGTCATGGAGAGCTTGTTCAATATTAGGAAAATATGGATTGCAACATTTTATAACAATATTTTATGGAACCATGTCGTCAACGCAGAGAAGTGAGAGTGTTAATGCTTTGGTTAAAGGAGGATATGTTAATAACTCAACTCCTATCCATGAATTCGTAAAGCAATTCCTTCGGATGCTGCAACACATGTATGAGAATGAGGCAAGAGAGAGGTACAATTCACAGGTGACCTCTGACCCCCCTACCGCCCCTGCTATGCGTATTTATGTAATGTAGAGAAATTATTGAACGTTACTGCTATGGAAAAATTACTGATGGTGGTCATTTCAATACATTATGTTTGTTTTTGCTAAAAAATAACATTAAACTTACTGTTTATCATTATATTATAATGGCTCATGAAATGAGTTGAATAGAATTACTATGAATATTTATATGATGTGGAGAAATTACTGATGGTGGTCATTTCAATACATAATGTTTGTTTTTGCTCAAACATAACATTAAAATTACAATGTATCATGAAATTACTATGGTCTCATTGAAATTGCTATGAGTTATGAAATGAGGTGAATCGAATTTGATTAAAATTACTGAATGTAAATTATTTTTTAGGAGAAATTGTCTAGAACACACTAACAAACTGCGGCTTAGGTCTAAACACACTAACAAAATCAAATTTAGTTGTAACATACTACGATTATAAAAAAAAATCTTCTATGGCACATTACGACCATTTAACAATTATTTTCAACTTTTCTATGTCAATATATAAAATAGGTTAGAATTTGAAATTTGACACAAATATACATTGCTACATTCTCTATCATAAAAAAATAGAGCTAAATTTTTTTCAATTCATTATGTGGTTTGCTAATTATTTTAATATTTAATTTATGGAGCAAACCATACAAACAATCGAAAAAATATAGCTCTATTTTTTTATGATAGAGAATACAACAATGTATATTTGTGTCAAGTTTCAAATTCTAATATATTTTATATATTGTGATAGAAAAGTTGAAAATAATTGTTAAATGGTTATAATATGCCATAAATGATTTTTCCACAATCATAGTGTGTTATAACTAAATTTGATTTTGTTAGTGTGCTCAGGACGAAGCCACAGTTTGTTAGTGTGTTCCAGACAATTTCTCTTTTTTTTTACAGTCTGAGCCTGTGACAGTCTGTTGATGGTCGTTAAATACCAATTCCGACCATCAATATATTCACAAATAAGAGAAGACTTAGCATTTAATACATGCATGTTTGCTAGGATTAATAAGATTCCACTTGTACTTGAAGATTTATATGCAAGCAGAGAATATATATAAAAGGAGTGGAGAAATGGGACAAGATCCGTGAAATAACATTCCGACCAATAGGAGAGTGCCAACTGGAGTCCCCACGAATCAATGACATGGCTACATCGGATTGCACGGTCGAACACCGACTTAACAGAAGAGAGGCCCCACCAACCAGTCACCTCAAGAAAACACACCCTAAGGGGGCCCACCATCAGGTCGATCGACCTAGGGGCTTGGTTGGCCGACCGGGTCTTGAGGCCTTTTCAGATGGGCCTCCACGTGATGCTTCCTCAGTGAATTCCTGAAGTCGGTGCATGGCAGTTCCGTGGTGGTTACTTCTCATTATCGACTTATGGCCCCTATAAATAGAGGGGAGTGCCTCCCACTTCAACACACACCAAGAAGAATCTATTCTCTAGCATTACACTTAGTCCTTAAGTCCTAGTGGAGTTTAGGATAGAGGAGAGCTGTGTTGAGGTCCTTGACCTAGTCTTGGAGTCTTGGGTATATTTCAAACTATCCCTCTGTAGTAAGACTTGTTCCTTTTATTAATAGAATTATCTTCTTTACTCCTTGTGCTTTATTTATTTATACTAGTGTGATAGACATGTGTCTTTTATATGGTTGTTGCCTAGTAATGTTTGGTTGCTCTATGCTTCACATACTCATACTAGTCAGTCCATGCTTTTGCACTCGTTCAATGCATATTATGGTTAGACATGCTTTAGTCCATAACTTGTTAATCTGTAGGGTTAATGTTATGTGTGCTATAGTCTTTAGCTTGATGATCTGTAGAGTCAAAGTTATGCATATCTTAGCCCTTGACTTGTTGATCCGTAGGGTCGGAGCTATGCATTCTCTAGTACTTGACTCATTGATTCGTCGGGTTAGAGTTAAGTATAATCTTGCTCTCGACTTGTTGGTCCGAAGTGCCAAAGTCCTATGAAAATCGAGAGTATTATTTAGCAATGTAAGCATGATGCTTAGGTTGGTAAATATATTTGAGTGCCTGATTGCCCCATGAATAGGAATAGGTGTGGCAGTAAGGACTTAATTACCTTTCTTCACGTGTCCTAGTAAAGGATTACCAGCAGGTGGTGACAGCCCTATTGTGTTTATTAATCCTCCCTGTCTTGGCTTGGCATAGGACTTAGGTTTGTATGTGTTGCATTTATCTAACTTATAGACTGGAGTATAGAAGTACATATGGACCCAACTTAACTCTTCCTAACCCACTTAACCTAGACTTTGGACAAATGTTAGATTGGATTGTTCTGTGTGTCACTACCCACTATCTTTATTATTACCCCTATCTATGACTTTGGTATATTATTAGTTATATGGTTATGAATATGCTATCTCTTGACTGCCGCCTTCCCTTGGAAGAACTATAAATGACAACCATTAGAGTAATCAAGTGGTGAAATGCTACAACGGAATATTCGTGCGCTTGCGGATTTAACTTGCCCACACTAACCCTCTGTTGAGTTCTACCAACAAGTAGTTTTGGCACCTTGTCCAGTCTATTTAATTGGTGTGACTTAGCAGATGCCAACAATCATTTCTGGCGTCGTTGTTGGGGATAGTAATATTTCTGGTGTGGCGTTAAGAAATGTCAACACAGTTACATACCATCCATTTGAACACCAATTGTCCAAGATATATTCAAGAAATGTGTTCAGAGAGTTCAAGGAGACTAAAAAATTAAGCACTAAATTCACATCACATCCTGATCCGGAGAAGACTAGATACTACTTTGTGAAGCACCGAACTATGGCTACTACTTTCCCATGGATACAACATGAGTTCCATGTGAAAGCAGTAATCGATGTTGAAGAACCAGAGAAGTCAGTGTTCAACTGTGAGTGCATGAATTGGGAGCACAAAGGTATGTTGTGCATGTTGTAATACATATCTACAGTGAAACAAAATTACTTCTTATCCGGTTGCAAAATTACTGAACCTTAAAATAAAGCAAACATAGGGTTGTTTTGCTGTCACCTAGTGTTGGCATACATACACCTTTTCATGGAGCACATACCAAGAAGATATATTCTCAAGTGTTACACGAGGAACCCGTCCGTGGAAACAAACAATGACAGGCATGACAATATGTTTGTTGGGCCTGATGGAGATACTAAGGCTCAATGGGCAACAAGTATCGTTCCAAATATGTTCAGGCTACAAAGGTCTGTAATAATGTCAGTTGAGGTGAGTCACATGTTTAGTAAAAAATTCTCAAAGATTGCTAGAACTTATAGGCTTACTACACAGCTAATGTTAAAAATAACTCACATCTTAATTGAAAAAAAGAAGATTATAGCAAAATTTTGTGAAATTACAGATATTATGCTGTAAAATTACTGGTGAATGATATTGCATTCATGTTTTTTTCCCTCTTACATCATGTTCCTAATGTGCAATAAATGATTGAATAGGCGATGGATTCAATTAATCGGTTGATCATAGAAGCTATTATAGTCCTTGGCGCAATACCATCAGGTCTGGTTTAATCGGCGTTAGAAACCCCTGAAACACGATCCAATGCTACTACTGCACCAAGTACAAGACAAGAGAAAGACAATGTCTTAGCTGCTGCCCCATCGGTGTCAACCACCAAAGGCAGCCATAAGAAGATAAACAAAGGTGAACAGGCACCTCGGCCAAACTTTCAGTGGCCCAAGGAAAAGAAGAAAAGGAGATGCCTGAAATGTGAGAAGCTTGCTCTTGGTCATAATGCGGCAACATGTGATAGGGTTAGTTGGATGGAATCAGAGGGGGTGATCAAGAGACCAAGGGGAGGCCAAGGGGGAGTGGCCATGGAAGGGGTACAACAAGAGGGAGAGGGAATGCAAATGAGAGTGTGTATGATATGGATGATGAAATGTTAGTGGGGTTTATTTTAGTAACTGAATAAAATTAAAATTGCGTGTCAAAAAACTGATATGCTTTATTTTGGATAGACAAATGAGGAGCGCAACGATGAAGACCGAGCGTGGAGGTGGTATAGTTGGATCAAGCAGTTGTTCTGGTGTGAATGACGACTACTATTTAGAATGCAGTGCAGGAGATGATGGTGTTGAGTATGCATTAATGTCCTGATCATTGACACAGTAAAGAACATAAATGCAACAAGAATTTTTGGTACTGATATATGTAGATTTCAGTAAGGACACACAATGTAAAATCTCATAAATAGAAGATAGATAGGTGCAACATGGATTTTGGGTAGTGATATTTCTAGATTTCAATCAAGAAAACATGTGAAAATCCTTGGTTGTGAATAAAATTCTTTGTCTTGATTGATACATACATGCTGAATTACTGATTGACGTTTGAATGTCAACAATTCAGTATCATTACTGATTGAGGTGTGAATGTTGTTCAGATTTATTGTTGGTTGTGTGAAAATTAATGACCATGCAAAACAATTACATGATCATACAAAATTACTGATGTTGTATTTCAAAATTACTGACACTCATTGGATAATTACTAAATTCTACAACTCATTGGTACACCAAATTCTACAACTCCTTGGCACAATAAATGAACACTACAAAGATACTAACAAAGAATTACTGACATTTTTTAAAACAAATTACTGATTTTTTAAAATTACTAATCCACATGGTAGTAAAAACTAAATTCTCTAACTTATTTGCATACTAAATTATACAACTCCTTTTACACACTAAATTCTACAACTTTATTTAACACTAAATTCTACAACTCCTTTACACACTAAATTCTTCGGTGAGCCGCCAATTTCTATAACCGTAGGGAGAAGGTGTTGGATTTTAAGGGCCCAAACCATGTGGCAATAAACACTAAAATCTCCAACTTCATTGCACACAAAATTCTACAACTCCTTTGCACACTAAATTTTTCGACGAGCTGCTGATTTCTATCACCTGAGTAGGTGTTGGATTCTAACTGCCCAAACCATGTGACAATAAACACTAAATTCTCCAACTCCTTTGCACACTAAAATCTATAACTCCTTGGCACAATAAATAAACATTAAAAAATTACTAACAATGAATTACTGACACTTTGCAAAAAAATTACTTATTCTATAAAATTACTGATGCTATATGGCAAACACTAAATTCTTCAAATCATTTGTACACTAAATTCTACAACTTCTTTGCACACTAAATGCTTTGGTGAGCCGTACATTTGTATCACCAAGCTAGAAGGTGTTGGATTCTAAGCGCCCAAACCATGTGGCAATAAACACTAAATTCTCCAACCCCTTTGTACTCTAAATGATTCAACTCCTTGGCACAATAAACACTAAAAATTTAGTAACAAAGAGATACTGATACTTTTTAAAAGAAATTACTGATTCTATAAAATTGCTGATTCGATATGGCAATAAACAATAAATTCTCCAACTCCTTTGCTCAATAAAAAATTACTAACAAAGAATTATTGTCACTATTAAAAAAATTACTGATTTTATAAAATTATTGATTCTATAAAATTACTGATTGTCGTGTTACATTGATAGTAGTTACTTATCATTACAGAAAGAATTATTAACATTACTGACAATAGAAAAACTAAAATGATTAAAAGAATAACTTCACTCCATAATTTGTTCATCCAGAATTTCTTTACATCAGTATACCAAATGAAACATAACCATTACAGACTATTGTATCAAGTAATTCAGCTACATGAACCAATATAGTGCATGCCACATTGATTACATAAATCACATGAATACAAGAAAGAAAAGAGGTCATGGCTACCGAATAGGTTGCGGAAAGATCTCAATTTCCATAGGAAGCCGTTGCGTTGTTCATTCACACGATGGAACGTCATATAGTGCAATAACCGTGCCCTTTACTCACTCCCCCTGCTCTGCACATAATAAGACAACAACAACATAAGAAAAAGAATAAAAATATTTAGGCCCGTTAAAAATATTTAAGCAGATAAAATTTACTGGACATGAGAAGGTAAGAAGTGCTAACCGAGATAATATCAGGCACTAAGGCCCACGCGAATCCATTCTATCGTTCCACAAACAACGTATAAAAGTAAAGATAGTCGTTTAAGGGGGTGTTTGGCATGGCTTCAAAGCTGAACTCCATCTTGGAGCAGCTGGGAGCTAGCCAAACGCCCAGCCTCCAAAAATTTTCAGAGCAGACCAACTCCCTAGAGTTGGGGAAGCCCTAGTTCATTTTTCGTAGCACCTCAAACCTAACTCTGAAGACTGAGAAAACGTGGAGTTGGGAATAATTATCCGCAATGCCATCGGTTACACAAAAAAACGGTTTGTTCATTTTCTTTTCTCTTCACCAACGCTCGCCTCTGCCTTCTTCCTCCCACCGCCTCTAGCCCGCGCCGCGCCGCTCCCGCCGCTGCCTCACGCTACCCCGCTCCCGCCTCGCGCGCTCCTCCGCCTCACTCTCTGCTGCTGCCTCCCACATTCCTCCTATATCCTCGCTCCGCTCTGCTTGGCTTGCTTCTCCCCCCGGTCTTCTTCTCTTACCCCTAATGCGGTGCTGCTGATGTGCTACTGGGTGATGCGCACCTCAAGATCCACCGATCCGCCATCCTCCTCGTCGCGGGTTGCCCGTCCCGACTTTCAGCGTCGGCCGCGTGCTATACTCCTCCGCCGTCCCCCTCGCCGTGAGCTTCTCCACCCAGTTTGCCTTCACCGAAGCGCACGCGATCCAGTGGTGGACTCCACCACCGAGTCGTCGAGTCAGCCATCGGTGGAGCCGCCGCCCGTGGTGGTGCCGCCTCCTCCGCCTTGATTCGGGTGCTCCCGTTGCCGCTGCTCCACCATCGGTGCTCGCTCATCCCATCCTCCTCCACCTCGATTCAAAGCGTAATAGTGTTTTACATGTTTGACTACATTTTTTGGAGTTGGGGTGTTTGGCATGGCTCCACTCTGTAGTAGAGCTGCTCCACACGAGAGTTTTGGAGTGGAGCTGCTCCACCATAGAGCAGAGCCGTGCCAACAGAGCCATGCCAAACAGGCCCTAAATGTCACTCCCCAATTGCTGATATCAGGAGACTTACCCTTTGTGATTTTTTTTGAGTATTTTATTCATCCTCTCATGTATACGGGTCCAATTATCACTATGTCACTGGTCCTTGTCATATTGATGTTGCCAATAGAGACAGTCCAGTATATCTATCTGGCCATGGAATATTATGTTGCAGTACATTGTCCAATAATATCCTTTGTGTACAGGAACAAATATCTAACAAAAAATAATTGTGGTGTGGAACTATATATCACGTACAAAAAAATAATAATAATAAAAGGTATTACATGCAAGTGTAATAGGAATAAGAATTGAAATCCCAATATGACTCACAAGTTTTGCCTTGAGAATCTGTTTTGCATTAATGCGCTACTTGACCATTTTGTAGACAATATTTTCTTCATATAGTGATCCAGTGAAATAATTCTTATATAGAAGCAAGGACTGCAGCATGAAAGAAAAATAATTAGAAGGACAGAACAAACAATAAATTACTGACACGAAATTACTGATGACTTAAGTGGTGCATGTAGAAAATTACTAATACTTGTCATGTAAATTACTGGCACTTGCGGAAAGGAGTTACTGATTACTTCAATTAATAGAAGTGTTACTGATCTAGAAAATTATTGACACTTAGCATAGTAATTACTGACACTAGTTGTTTTGGGACTAATTAGTACAAAAAAGTTTTGTTGATTCTAAATATTACTGACACTTCTCGGATGAATTACTGACACCTGGGAAAAGTGCCGCAGATACTAGGAACTTAGTGACACTCATCAAAAAAGAAAAAAAAAAGAAACAAGACAACTAAATTTCTATTCAGGTATGGAACATACAAATACAGAAGATGGAAGTGCAATCCTGTAACCAGAACATTGTGGCCTTGTAGCTTCATCATCATCCATGAGGCATTGTATGAAATAATCCAAGTGTAGAGCCTCAACCATTTTTTCTATTAGCAAAAGTATCAGCAATAAATTGCCCCAACATCTCAAATAGATTACTGTGAGTTTTGGAGCTAAGAATTTTCTCCCTTTGTAAGATGAAACATTGTCTGCATATGTATGCTACTTGATTGATACATGTAGCTTCTAACAGTTGAATTAATATCTAGACTTGATGACAACACAAATACTAGATGCATCAGATGAGAAAAAAAATATATAAATGAGTGCATTGCGAAGTCGGGATGTTCACTGTTCTCCGTCATGAATTTCCTGAGGCCTTCCGCTTGATCGGTGGTTGGTTATTGAGGAGCCCATTCTGGTTTGTCAAATGGAGAAACCAGATCGGGGCTCTCAACTTGGAACACCGGTCCATTGCACCATTCTAAGGGTACCCCTAGGAACTAGGGTTTGGGGAAAGAGATCTCGGGTATCTCCTCACCATCAACCTCTTTGTTCTTCTTCTTCCTTCCCCTCCTTGGCTATCGAGAATATAGGTGTTAGCTTAATAAGTTCCACGCTATTAGTCTTCATAGAGCCATAGAACGAGTGATCCGTCCCTTTGAGAGAGAAAAAATGGTCCCAGTATTATCCTAGGAGATGAAACAGCTTGTAAAATTCTTGGAACACTGAAATTAATTACTAATAAAAAAAATACCGGCATAAGTTTAATAATCACAATAACCTATTGAGCACTAGAGGCACCATCCTTAACTTGTGTAGTTCAGGTATCAATGGTATCAACAACCACCCTCTCAGAATTGGACCGAACCTGTTGATGAGCACATACATCATCATTATCGCTCATGCCATGATGAAAATTCTGTGTAACATCGTGTTTCAAACTACATAGGATGAATGCAATATCTTGTCATGACTCACGGTCAAAACATGTCTCATTGATGCTAACTGATTGAAACCTGAAAAAAAATCAAGTGACAGCTTCTTACAAAAGCTATATAGAGAAAAATAAAACTAGTTCCAATGTAATACAAAAAAAAGAAAAAAGGAAAAATACAACTAATAGAAAGAAAAGAAAGTAATCTGGGATGACCATACTTCAACATGCTCCTGACTAGAAATGACAGATCTGCCGGGTGGTGGCGGAGCCTGAGGAGCATTTAGGGTAGAAGGTTCAGTCTGCACTTTCGAAATCCTAGTATAAAAAAGGAGAAGAATGAGAAAAAGAGAGGGCACACAATTACTAAAACTTAACATAGAAATTACTAGAACATGTGAAAGAATCTACTAATTACTGAAATTAGTAATAGAATAATTGATGTGGAAAATTACTGACAATAGTCATATAAATTACATTACTGAAGGGAATTACTGATTACCTTAGTTAATAAAAAATGTTACTCATTCTAGGAAATTACTGACACTATCATAGAAATTACTGATCATGCCATAATACTTATTGGATCTAGTTGTATTTGCACTGACTAAAATAATTCTTACTCATCCTAAAAAATTATTGACACTTGTCATATAATTACTGACACTTCTTAGAAGGGGTTATCATAAAAATTATTGACAAATTATCACATTAAAAAGAGCTATCATATAAATTACTAACACTACTTAAAATTAATGACAATTGGCAGAGAAAAAAATGCAAATAATGACCTCAACTCTTGAAGATTTTGCATTTCTTCCCTGGGATCCATCTATTGTTCTCTGCCTCCTAGAAGCCAGTGAAGCTGATGCCTACAAAAAAAGGGGTCAAACAGAATTACTAAATGATGACATAATAGCATACAGTTGCATGCGGTTACTTTAACAAATTGCAAAACAACAAAGCTAAAAGGTTAAAAAGTAGAAGACTAGTAGCACTTACAGAAGCATGATACTATGCGCGTTGCTGCCTAGGTGACTAAACGGATTCATCAATAGGTTGGGAATGATAAAAAAAATGCCCTTTATATCAGAGACTACCTTAAGCTGGGGACCCAACACCTCTTTCTTTCCCTTGCAAAAAATTTTCATGCCTTCTTCCATCATAACCGCTCCACTATCTACACGACTAACATAAACCGCCAGAGTTGAAGAAAGAGTTTGTTTCTTATAATCATCTATGAATGAATTTAAACACCTAGCAAGCATGGCCTGCAGCTTGAGAAGATTAGAAGGCATAGTGTCAACATTAGAATGCCCGATGGGTTGTTCTTGAGGGCCGCGAGACTTGGCAGCACACGTTTCATGTGGAAGTTGAGAACCGGCTGTAGTGTGGGCAACACGAGGGGCAGGTGGAGGCCGACTTGGTGCAGCTGTGGATTTCTTTTGGTGCAAAGCAGTGTCACGTCCACCTCGTACGCCAGCCCTGACACGTACAACACTGGAAGAATCAATGCTGCATTTTTTATTGTTGAGTCTTCCATCATGATGCTCTCGACGGACACGAGGGTTTTCATAGCAAGTGTCAGCTTTATCCTCAATTCATATATGAAAAAATACACGAGATAAAGACAATAAAAAAAATACATTAGTAAAACTTAACAAAAATACAATCAAATGGGAAACTACTATAATAGGCAATAGGGGTAATTGGTCATAAGAAACTGAACCACTGTTGTTAACCTTCTTGTTAGCCTTGGCAATTTGGTCAATTACAACAGAAGTCAATAAGCTAGCACGAGGTGTTACTAAATAATCAACAATCATATCACTGCACCTTAGGTTGTCAAGACAATATACCTGCAGAAAGACATGGGACACAAAAAATATTAGCAGTAATATGTAGATTACTTGGCATAAAGTGACAAAATTACTTGGAATAAAAAAATGACAGTAAAGTTACTGACAATATGTAAAAATAACCAAAATTACTGAAAATATGCAAAAGACCCAAATTTCTGACAATATGTAAAAGACCCAAAATTACTAGCGGCAAAATTATATTTGAAAGAAAAATTACTTAGGCTTAAAGACATAAAAGTACTAGTAGCAAAAATTACTAACAAAAAAAAAAGAATTAGAATATGAGTTACAATGAGAAATGCAATACATCCCTATACTGCATGTGTCGCCACTTCACAGTCCCTATTCTTCCACTTTATTGCCTTGTCTATCAAATCAAAAAGCAAGGCCTTGCACTAATTGACGTTGCCCAACTGATCTTAATTCTTGCAATTCGGATAATCAGCTCCAGAGATATTGGATGAGATAGTAGGAAACAATAAACCATTGAACAACAACATGAAAAGGCACTTGATAGTCTAGTCATTGTTAGTTGGCATAGCAATAAACCGCTCAATTATCCACCTAGGTAGATCTTTCTTGTCGAGTTTTGCATAGCTCTTGGATTTCATAACACCTTCTTTCTTGGCACCACCTTTCACCATCTGATCAACTTCATTGCAAGCATCTTCACGCATTTGCTTCATGCCTTTGGAATCACATATCTGCCTCAAAGCACCAAGAGCTTGCTTTAAATCCTGGAAACTAAAAACTGGCAAATCATCACCGTCAAGTGGAAGACCAGTAACATCATGCACGACTTGCTTTGTGAATAATAAAACTTCTTCCCCAAGTTGCATATGAAACTGGTCAAACTTTATATGGTTCATCAGGTATATTACAAGAACTCTATCATTGATGCCATCACACCTAAACTTCAAAAATTCACCAAAACACAATTCAGTGAGTCTTGTCTTCATTGCATCATTCATATGTTGCAGTATATGTACAATGGTGCCAGGACAGCACTAGATAGTCACATAATATTCTTCCTTCATAAGCTGTACAAACAAAATTAAATCAAGTAGCAAAAAAAAGGGATAAAAGATGGTTCAGAAAAATTACTAAACAGTAATTTAAGGACAAAAAAATTACTAGAACAAAGATGACTGATATTAGGAGCTACTACTAAGCACATTCAAATAAAGCCAAAAGGAATCACATTAAAAAATATAATTACTGCTAACATACAAAGGAATAGTCTAGTTAGATATTGTTTCATGTTAAAGGAAAAACAAGCAAAACAAGGTCCAAAATTTGAACTATTTGTGTACTAATCACATATTGCTGGACATTCAACTAAATTACTGATAATGAATTACTGGACATGGAGATAAAACTTATAATGAATTACTGGACATGGAAATAGAAATGAAAAGTAAAATACTAAACATGAAACTAAACTTCTTGAACATGGAAGAGAAATACTGGTATATAAAATAAATTATTGGTTGTATAATAACTACATAAGTACCTTCTCTGATCACCCTCCTCTTTATCAATAACTGATTTGCCATGTTCAATGAACAAACATATTAAAAAAGGTTCCAACACACATAAACGTCGTAAGCATATATACAAATTCATACAAGAAAAAGTATGCAAATACCTTGTCAACATTGGGAGATTTAGGAGGATTATTCTTCTCTGTTCATCCTCTCGACCAGAAGTCTTACTCAGAGGAGATTGCTCCAAACTGGAACCTCTAACCTTCCTCAGACATACATGTGGTGAGAATCTCCGCTCTTGGCGTTGTATAGGTGAGGAAGGAGGAGATTTCTCAAAATCTGAATCATCTTCATGACCATGGCTATAAACGGGTGACTGATTATTACCTTCTTTCCTTTAACAACCTAATAATCAGAGAGAATAAATTTCAAAACATTCCTGAGAACACAAAAAAAAAGTTTATTACTAGCGAGCAGAATATATGCAAGATTAGAGAATAAAAGTTTTACAACAAAAATAACTATCCAATAACTGCTCATTAGTCTAGGCAAACTCTAGTCTAATTATACATCCTAAAATCAAACAAAAAAGCAGCAAAATTGCTGGCAGCAAAATTAAGCAGCAAAATTGCTGGCAGGAAAATTACTGAAATAAAAATTACTATGGCTTAAAGACATAAAATTACTGATAGCAAAAATTACTTACAAAAAAGATATTACAGACCAACATGCATAATCTAGTGGAATTATTGTTCAAATGCTCCACCATAATCATATGAAAAATTACTGAGGACAAACACATAACAACATAAACAAAAAATAACATAATAACTGCTATTTGGTCCATGCAAACTCTAGTCCAATTATACATCCTACAATCAAACAAAAAAGCAGCATGATAAATTACTATTTTTCTTTTAGAACAAGATGTTGAGAAGCCACATGATAAATTTAGAACAAGATGCACAAAATTACTGAAGATGAAGAGCAGGGAAAGCCTACGCGATCGCGGGGTTGGGAACGTCGCTGTCGATGAAGTCGAGGAGCCGAGAAACACGTCGAGGAGATCAAGGGATTGGGGACCTCACCGCCGATGAAGTCGTCGAGCCAAGAAATGCGTCGAGGAGGTCGCGGGGTTGGAGAGGTCACTGCCAATGGAGTCACAGAGCCGAGGAGCACCTCGAGGTGGTCGTGGGATTGGAGAGGTCATCACCGATGCAGTCGTAATGGCCCACCCCGTCTTAATGGCAGTTATGGTTAGGGTTACACGAACCACTATACATCCTCATGTCCTCTTGCGAACCATCCAGCCTAAACACGTAATTCACGGAAATTTAATAGCCGATGATATGAAACATCCATAGTTGGCATTCCAGGAAGGAGAATTTTTGCGCGTTTCAATGGCCAATCCACCAGGTTCGGATGACCAACCTCGTCATGGTCTGGGCTCCGCGCACTTTGCTGCGCTTCGGGACCCTAGACTCCATTGCCACGACGGAGGGGATGCTAATGTGCGTCGACGCGCCGGCGCCTCCTCCTTAGCCGGTCACCTCAACGCCGCCACCGAGGCGATGACGGGGATGTAGCTGGATGGGACAAGCGCGGGGGCCACTAAGAACCCGTGACCTCTCGAGATCCACAGCGAACGGCTCTAGTGCCAGCTAGACGCCTTCTTGGGGCCTAGCCGTCCCGAGATCACATACGGTGTGTATTGTTCGCTTTCGCGAACATCTCGAAGCAGCTTGTCGGCAGGGAACCACTCTCCGCCAAGCTCCTCGATAAGGACTCCCAAACAGGCTACCCCTGAACGCCACTACCACGGCGCAATGCCTCATGATTCCGTATGGGAGCATGTTCTCCACAGACGACGAGTTCGTGGGAATGGTAGGTTACGAGTCATAATTCTTCTTTGATCTCCTCGACGGGGGATCAGAGGAGGAGTCTGACTAAAGACACAACAAAGCCAGCCATCATCCCTCTCATGAGTGGCTCGTGGTCCATATCAAGGACGCGCCCGACCAAGAGGGCGTCAAGCCAATGAACCCCGCGGATAACGCCCCGGGGAATCCGCCGCCTGTCGTGTGATCAGAGCAGCTGCAGGCACGCCAAAAGGAACTGCAAGAGGTACAAAGCCAACTAGAGACGGAAGAAGCCGAGACCGATACGAGCTCGCACTACAGGCCCCCGGCTGACTCGCCCGCGCCATGGCTCGCGACATCAACCAGCGCATCATTAACAATGATGTTGGTCTTCTATGATTCGTCTGTGCAAGCAAAACTCCGAATGCTCTCGGAGCCCGCCACACCCGGAGCACGGCGAGTCCAGCAAGTAGCCACAGCACTGCTCGCGAGGGGGCTGACTAACAAGCTGAGAGCTTGCAGTCCCGGCGGTGTGGGACGCAATCCATCCAGCGCTCCTCCGCAGCACGACGCGGGAGTGGAGCGGTGGGCATGCAGACTCACAACGTATCAGTTCACCAGACCTCTCCCGACGGCAGCGGGCCCTAAAGGCTCTAGTGCACGTACGTCTGGGGGAGAATCGTGGCGCCCGCTCTGCTATGAGCACGCGGAGACGCCAGAATAAGGATGGTGACGCGGCAAGACGAGGACCAGAGCAGAAGCCTTGAACCCCCAGGACCGCGAGTCTTCAGTTCACGGATCCGGGGCGCCACGTTCCCGTCGTGTTTTTGACCCCTGACGACCATACCAAAGTACGTGGAGGAGACAAACCCCGGGCTTTGTCTCACGTGTCTGGACGTCCGCAACCTGCCTTTGTACCTTGCTGACTCGGCTCGGACATAGCTCGAATACCACCCAGCCAATCAAACCCTGAGAGGTTGTCACTCCTACTTTCTGACAACGCTGAGAGTTTAAATGTCCGCTCGGGTTACTCCTACTTTCTGACAACGCGTCATCTCGTCGATAGTGCGCAAGCAGGAAAAGATACACGAGGCTTTGTAGCCTCCCTCGAGTTGGCAGCAGGTCTGCGTGCCACGATGTCCAGGTACTGACTAGCACCCAAGAACGATGCATCACAGATCACAGCATTCAGATTTGAAACCCCGCGCTACTCAATGCACACTGATTAGTGATTATTACATTCAAACGTTTTCACTAGTTCAGACTTCTATGCATCCTAAGGACACACAAATTCTTTTAAAAAGAAAAGGACACGCAAACTGCCCGTTTACATAGAAAGCCAAAACAGTACGAAATTTTTCCAGTACCAGATGACTCCGAATCAATTATAACCACACAAACATGTTCAAGTGAAAAATAAATAGGAAAGAAATATTGCATAAAGTAATAATGACGAGTAGGCTGTTAAAATCGACGAGGCTGCCTTAGTTAACCAACGCAGAGGACAACGCGATGAATCGGAATGAAATGTTTGTTCACTGATGCAGCTTCTCAGGTTTTCACATCACGTAGGAAGAGCCAAGCTGCAGAAAAGGGGCGTCAAATGGATAGGTTGGGGTTTCAACTAAGTGAACGCAATTTACTGGTGGAGCTAAGTATTAGTACATTACTAAAAGCTGGATCTTACCGTGACCATTGTGAAAATTTTCTCGAGTATGTCTAGTCGTCTTCTCCGGAGATGATGACTTTGATACCATTGCTCTCGACCAGTTCGTGAATCTCCCTGGGCAACACATTTTCCATTATGTGAAGGTTCAATTTTTCTAGGGACGGCAGGTCGAACAGTCCATCTGGAACCGCCGTCATGTGGCCGAAACTAAATGTCAACTGGACGAGCTTCGGCATGGTACCGGTCTGAAATCTCAGTTTGTTAACTTGGACCCCATAGAGTCTGAAGTGCCGCAGCCGTGGGAACGCACCGGCAGGGCTGGACATTACGGGGGCTTTATAGGTTGTCACTACTACTTTCTGGCAACACTCAGAGGTTAACTGTCCATCCGGGTCCTCCGCGTCGTCTGGTTGATAGGTCGCAGCCAGTGTAAGATCCACGAGGCTTTGTAGCCTCCCTAGAGTTGGCAGCAGGTGTGCGTGCCATGAATTCCAGGTGCTACCACGGAAGAACAGAATCAGGTGGCCAAGGTTCTGTGGTAGTCTGCTGCTTTCTGGAAACGCAGCACTGGATTCCCACACGGTCAAATATAGGCTTTCAAGATGGCGATGTTCCTTTAGGCTAATGAGAACATCCACCGGCAGACTGTCTGTAGTACCTTTCAGAGACAGAGTCCTCAGTTGTGCCATGCGCACAAGATATTTTTCCAGGCCGATCCACCTTGGGCTATCGGTGGTCAGCTTATTTATTGCCGAGGTCCATTCCGAGGCAATGAGCAGGCTATGCAACTCGCTTTGTTCCTCTGCTCTGATTGTGGTAAGATCAAATGATGCATCCGAGTCAGGTATGTCCACGTGCCTCAGCGTCGATATATCCCACAAAGATTTAGGGACATGGGGTATCCGTGTTCCCGTCAAAATAATAGTCTGCAGGTTTAGGAGCTTCCCGATAGAGGATGGCAGCACCACATTTTTGCATGTTATCAATCCGATGTATCTCAAGTGGATCAAATGACCAAGGACTTTAGAAATGTTCTCCAAATTTGTATCCCACATGTAAAGGGCCCTAAGAAATCTTTGTGTTCCGAATGTCACACGAGGTAAATTGAAGCCCAACATGCTTCGCATATTTGGTGAAGATATGAAAATCCGGTCATCAAAGTAATCTATGAATGATAAACGATAAGCTCCGCCTGAAACATCATCACGACTTTTGCACACCTTGAGAAATTCGTCTTCCCGAGCTTTACGTATCGCCCATTCACGTACCATATCGTGCATTTGAACAGTTGAAATTCGGCCATGTATGAAATTCCAAGAAACAGTATGAACCATAGACCTTTGAACTAACTCCTCCAGGCAGTCATATGCAATATCTTCCAGTGTTTGGTTAGGCTTATGTTGCAGAAATCCCTCAGCAATCCAATATCTTCTAAGCTCGTCAGCACCTATTGTGAAATCCTCAGGAAAGGATGCGATGCAGAGAAAGCAGTTCTTGAGAAAATCAGATGGCAGGTCATCATAACTAAGGGCTATGATTCTCTGCATATTGTCCCATTTGCTGGTAACTTCCCAATCTAAGCAGCGTTCCATTTTTGACCATGTATTTAAATAAAGGTTCTTGGACAAATGCGATCCCAGAACAACAAGAGCGAGAGGTAACCCGTGGCATTTTTCGGCAAGATTCCTGCCAACACTTTCAAGTTCTTGACGGTTTTTGGCATCAATGTTTTCATAGGACGGGAATGCCTTCAGGAAAAAAAGCTTCTCACTTTCCTTCTCGTTTAGTAGCCCAAGCTGGTGAAGGTGCGTCAATTTATTGACTTGTTTGGCCACTTGTGTATACCGTGTAGTTAGCATCAATCTGCTCCCGTTTCCCTGATCAGGAAAAGCATGCTGAATGTTCTCCCATGTGTCCATTCTCCAGACATCATCGAGGACTATCAAATACCTTTTCATTTCAAGAAAACTGCGCAACGTCCCTGCCAGCTCTTGTTCCCCCATGTTCTCCAGCTCATGTCCCTGGCCAATCTTATCAAATTCCCTGACCCTCTTGTTAATCCCCATAGCTTGCATTGCGATTTCTTTCAACACAGAAAGCACCTCAAACTGTTGTGAAATGGAAACGAAAGCAAAAGCGTCAAAATGCTCTTTCGCAGCAGCTGAGTTGTACACTTTGCGCGCCAGTGTGGTCTTCCCTGCCCCACCCATCGCCACTATGGAGATGACGGTGACTTGCGTGTTGTCTTCATCTTTCAGCCATTCCGCTCAACATCTCCTTCGAGTCCAACAAGGGCCGCCTCGTTGTCGGGATCTGCAGCGAGGCGCGAGAGGCATGCACGATGAGTGCTAGGCTGTGGTGTGCTTGCAGTCACGAGCCGGTCAGCGTTGATGGCATCCAGAAACTCTCTGCTAGACTTGATGTCCTGGATCTTCCTCCTCCACTGGAGAACATCCTTACCAGCTTGTGACGGGCCACTAGATCCATGGGTTTACGGGCGTACCTCGATATGGCACCAAGCATGCCCTTGCCCCAGCTGTTCCTCTTGGCTCTATAGTCCGCGTCATCGATGATGTTCTCCGCTTCGTACACCGCATGCCTGACCCGGCGGACAGAATCCGCCGTGACCGCGTTCCCTCCGCCTCCACGCTGGGCTTCCACGCTCAAGAAGGTTTGCATCGACCTCAGGTCATCTCTCAAGGACTCCACCTCGTCGTGGACGCCACACAGGAACGAGACCTCCTGGATGGCGAGGTTAGCGGCGCCGCCGGCCGCTGCAGAGGCCGCCTCGGCCATCACACTCACTTCTACTCTTTCTGCGACTTGCTTGGTGGGGCTGCAGCCGCGCTAGCTCTCTACTTCTGTGCGTGCTTGTGTCTGTCTTCTCAAATTGTATGGTAGATTTTGCATAATCCAACTTCCAAATTTAAAATCTCATAATTTATTCTCTCCAAGCCTTTAGCTTATTTTATTTCAAATTGTATAAAATGAAGTTCCCAATCTCACAGTCTAGGTTGCGCAAATAACTTTTATAATCTAATAGAATCTCGCACTCCCAAATGCAAACAAAGAAGCTTTAAAAAAAAAAAAGGTCCTTGTGAGCTCGTGCAGGTTGGACGGCAAAAGACGGTGCGCCAATTAGACTATTAGAGAGGAGTATAAAGTTACGTGAAAAAGTGATCTCACGACAAAAGCAAGGCAGCAAGCCCAATAAACCCATGTCAGACGTGTCAGTCATAAGTATAAGTAAATGATACATGATATATAAAATATGATATAAGAGACGAGGTCTTGAATCCAAATTATGATGAGCGTAATTTTTATTGAAATAAATTATGACGACTTCTATTACACATCTGAGATCCAGGGACCCTCCATGTAAGATAGACTCTTAAGATATAAGTGAATTATCCTTTTTTATATCAGTTTAAGTTTTTATATGCTACTGATTGATGTATAATAGTTCAATACAGAGGAGCGCATATGGCGTAATGTTGTCTCTCCAACATCTAAGATTTTTTTAGATCAATTTCACCTTTTATTAATCAGACCTAGAAAATTTGCCCGTGCATTTGCACTGGCTAGCCATCTTACCTCTTCCACTAAATTATTTTTATAGATCATATTATGAAAATATTATTTCCTAAAATAAATATAAAGAAGGATTTAACATTAATTTTCATTTTATTTCATATGATATTTTTATGTTCCATTTTCTTCACCAAATCATCTGTTCGAGAGCTTGGAAAGGCGTGATGTGAAATGAGAATATGCGATGCCATAACAATTATGAAGTATTAATAACTGGTAAGAGCGCAAACCGAATTTTCATATCATAATTGACATTTGGGACCTCTCTAATTATCGTTGAAACTTGCCCACACCTAATACATCTGGTAAACAGGAAAATAGGGTGTAGCTGCCATTACATTTGTAATAGTCGTTCTTATAAACAAAGAAAGAAATATAGAGACTATATCTTTTATCCTTGCTCATTAAGTCAATCAATCCATTCTAAAAACTATTTTTGTACATGTAATGTGTTGATTATACTGCTTTTTGTGCATAAACTAATAATTTTTATAAAGTATGGTTGCAACTCATATATTAGGCTACAATAAGAAAGAGTGTCTTCGGTCATAGGTCATAACATAACATATTTGTTTCCGAATGTGGATCCATACTACTGCTATTCAAAAAACATGTTTCTTCTTCTTTTTTTTTAGAAATACGGCAATTGCCACTGTCTTCATTGGAGGCGGTGCAGGACGGGGGTCTGAGCCCTCGTCGGCTCAGTACTCCCATGTGTGTTTTGCCACCAGGCCACAGGTCTGTCCGTAAAAAACATGTTTCTTTTATGCTTGTTTCATCTATGCTTTGACAAGACTCAGAGTAACTTACGATACAATTATATCTATTCTCAATAGATATCAAAACATGTTGAACGAACATGAACAAATAAGAGTGGCGTAGACAACTAATTCTAATATCAGCAGTTAGGGTCTGAAAGATTCTCACGTAGGTTACTCTAAGGTTGTAGACTACATAAAGGACACGAATGATACCAGGTGGAGACTATGGTTGATGTAGCCTTTGTCGCATGGGGACTACCACAAAACAACGGTTTATTCAGACTTGATCTCACAATTGGGGAGGCCACGGCGGCGGCCAGGAACGGTGGTAGGAACGGTGGTGGTGTTTTGGGTCACGAGGAAGAGAGGGTGTTCCAAGAAAGAAAATATGCTAACAGTCGAGCCTTGGAGGGTACTAACGGTGGATCTCTTCTATCAAAATTTGGGTTGTCTAATTCAAAAATTGGATCTTTTGCTTTTTTTGTGGGATTTTCTAACCTATTTTTCTTTTTTTTCAAGACATCGTGGTTGCAGTATCATCTCCTTTTATTAGTAAACAGATATGTGCAATATAAAGTTACGGGAGTGTCTAATTTTCAGTCAATTAAAAATAGGGGTTCGTTTCAATTAACGCTTTTAGCCCTTGGATCTAGATCCAATGGATATAAAAAGATAAAACTTTTCTATAGTCTATACATAACACTAATTAATACAAATAATCCTATAAATAAAAAATAACAAAATAAATAACAAATAAATAACAAAATAAATAACACTAAAAAGACCATCGATCCCGTAAAGTTATAAACGAACATTGTATTTGTACGCTGAGTAAAAGTAGAAGACGAAGATTCTGTTAGCGCAAGAGAAGGGAGATGGACGGGTAGCCGTAGAATGTCAAACACCTATCCACACTGAATATAATGGATGGCCAACAATACTGTAAAATTTTGATGCCGCCGTGATCCAATTTTGGAGGTGTCAGACTGGATGAAAGTGTTTTGACTCTAATGTGTAAGCATTGGTTGGTGATTGATACATATAAAAAACTTATGTTACATAAAGATGTATTGGAGGTATCTCTACAACTTATTAATTGAGGTGCGGTCGTCCATTTCGTATCCACAAAGTTAGAGATTGAATCCAAGTCGGTTTTATACCTTTCATATTAAACACCGACTTTCAAAAATCATAACTCCCACATCCAGAGACCAAATAAAACAAACTCGGACTATATCTCATAGCTCTCGAAAAGTTATACAACTTTGGTATTCAATAGATTCATAGATTCGGAAGTATTTATATCCAAATATATAATACAAAAATATCTGTTTCGATTCGGACTCCTCTACGCACGTCTCCTTACGGAACCTATATCTCATAGTTCCGGAGTCCAAATAATATGATACATATATGTTTCAAAAAGCTCTCGACAAGATCTATAACTTTCGTATTCACACTTTTTTCATTGGAGCACGTCTTGAAATCCAAAACCGTGACGCAATACAGTGTTGTTTTTGGACTACGTAAATTATTTTTTTTCTTTCGGATAAACCTTCTACAAATCCTTAGTCATTAGGTCACGGTCTTGGGCTTACATGTTGGGTTTCATGTACGTACAAAGGTATCTTATAGGTGTCATGAGCTTGTGAAAACTCGGAGTTGGGCTTTATTTCGCTACTTCTCATCTTTGAACCTTTTTATTGTTATTTCACCTAATTCTGCAACATCTCAAATAACACTACATGTCGAAATCGTCAATCTTAGAGATAAAAAAAAACATATTATGATAAGAATATGGTGGAAAATAGTAAGAAAATGATTGCTTATGCATATAAAATGGTACACTAAGAAGCATCAACAGTAATATAAATATGATCTTTCATGTAAAAATATTAACAATACTATATATATTTAACAAATATATTGTGTAAATAATTTTTTTTATTTAAATCATACAGAGTATTTTATTTTTCTTAAGCCCGTCGTAACGCACGGGTACTTTGCTAGTATGTTATTCATTGGAGATAGACGTGAATTCTGTGAACCTAAGAGTCAGTAAATCTTTGTTAAAATTAGATTAGAGAATCCTATTTAAAAATTAAAAGACTACACGTGTATATCTTAGAGTTCCATCAGTATACGTGATGTGTTTCTACAGGCATATTGCTATACTTAATCAATGATCAGCGTGGGATTTAATTGTTTTTTTCTTTTGTGGCTGTGGAGGTTCGGCTGACCCATGTTGCGGGGTAAACATCGTGGGGTACATTGTTGTGAAGGGCTCGATGCTAATATAATATTTGATAGATGCAAAATTAACGATAGGATCTTTTGTTTTTTTTTAAGAATTAACAGACTATTTTTCTTTTTTTTCTTGACACCAAGATGAGAAATTCATTTTCTTTTATTATTAAATAGATAAGACATACAACACCTTTGGGTGTGGAGTTAAGAGAAATGTGGTCTACCAACTCGACTAAAGACTCCTAGCTATATTATGGGCGTCAACATTAGACTGACGCCTCTTGTGGACAAACTCGGGAGCTGAAAATGATGTCATTTTCACGTTGATCTCCAAGATTCTAGGGCCATACACACCCATTTCTTTCATGTGGATACTTGTGACCACATTGGCATCATCAATTGATATGTTGATCCATGTTATCCATTTTGTTGATGTGACATCTAACTTTATGTCAATAAAATTTTTATTAAAACTCATTTAAGTAAAAGTGATGATGTGGTAAAGGTGAGAAGAATTGAGTTTCGTGTAAATGAAACTGCATATATACCGTTACTAAAATTTTAATATTAGAACAAAACTCTATTGATATTGTTTAAGTTTTATCTTTACATATTCATTAACTTTCATTGATTATATTTAGATCAAATATATTTAAATGATACACTAACATATTAGACCATGAAATGAAATTTTATATTGAGATAACTAATTTTATTAATCAAATTAAAAAATTATAAGATAACATGACACTCTAAAAAATAAAAAGTAAAAAACCATGCATTAAGAATGACATGAAAGAACAGCCCAAAGCCCATCGGTGGGTTCAGCGGCCAATTTGCAATACATTGCTGCTTCTGCTACCGAGTAAAATGGAACGTTACCAAAGTTGACCGTAGGGCAAATAGCTGCGGGACACCTGTCCGTGGTGGAGCCGGATAAATTCAATTACTCTCTCTGTTTCAAAATTATTATAGTTATTGAATTTTTTCATTACATTTGACTATTCTTTTATTTAAAATATTTGTTTAATTATAAAAAGTTATAAGTTATATTTAAATTTTATCTAATGATAAAATAAATTATAAAAAAATATATGATAGTTTTTAAAATTTCTTAAATAAGACGAATGGTCAAAGTTGATGAAAAAAGTCAACGATGACAATAATTTTAGGACGGATGAAGTATTTGAAAACTAATCTCAATATTTGGATCGTATACATACGCATGTGCGACAAATACTCGTGCCATTGCGGGTGCGAGCGCGGGAGCAGGGTCGTTCGACGCCGCCAGCGCCTATCATCGAGATCATTGCCTGAATGAGTGAAGAGGAGGAGAAAAAATATGATCCTGAAACAATTATCAGTCATCAAAGTATGTTTAGACTTCTTGCTACTCTCATTGTTCCTACGGCAGCTATTTTTCTGATAGCTTTCTCTCCGATTCTTTCTCCGAGTCTCTCGATGAAACAACTCTAATCAGGCGAAGAGGAGAGCAACTGAACATGCCAAACAGGCAACGATCTCGACGGCGGCGGCGGCGGCGTAGAACAATCCTGCTCCTGCACGCGCACCGTTGGTGCTAAGTATTTGCCGCGCCGTCGTATCGTATACGATCCGTATACTCAGAATTAGTGTGCGTTTGCATGGGAGAAATGTTTCAGATTCTGATCTCAATCAATTGAATCAGTTCCAAATGATTAAAATTTGGAATGATTCTTACCCGAATCACTCTGAAATGTTTTTCAGTTTTGAATAAGAATCAACTAAATAGGTGTTTCAAGTGATTCTAGTTCATTTTATCAAACGTTTCACCGATTCTGTATCAGTGGCCAAACGTTGTGATTCTTCTGTTTTAATTTGTGAAATATTTCTTGCTTGAATCTTAAATGTTTTTATTCTCTGTGAATTTAGAGTTGTATCAAACACATCCTTAGAGTCCCTTTGTATTGTAAAAACTAGGAATAGAAAAAATGCAGGATTAGCGTTCGCTATCAATTGCATTCCTACAGGAATTGAAAATGTAAGAAAATTTCCTATGAGGTCTTTGGATACAACATAGAAAAAATACAGAAATGTATAGCTTGCTCTTGCTTCACATGAGAACAAAGAAAAAAAAAAGAGGTCTAACCTCTTGCTTTGTTTCCTCCAAAATCAACTATAGGAATTTTTCTTTACTTTTTCTGTGAGCCAAATGATCATATAGAAAAAATTCTTTTACAATTTCTATCCTCCAAATTCCCTTTATTTTTTCTTCATTCCAAAGGAGCCCTTGGTTTCCAAATTATTAATTTTTATAGTTGAGTCTGTCTCGGACAGGTGCCACGCTACTATTCACCCTACCTATGTGCACGAGGCCCAACACTGGAGCTGATCTCATGAAAATTTGTTCGTTGAAATTCAACTATCAGATCAAGGTGAGTCCCCAACGACCTTATCCCTTTCAACAGTTGAGAGAGGCGATCCAGGGAGTCGAGGTCCCTGCCGGCGGAGACAATCGACTCCCCCGACTCCGATGGCCTTTGGGACATCTCGAGTTGGGGGAGGTCGTCGTTCTCTCGTCGGTCAGGGGAGAGGTCCTAGTAGGTCTAGGTTTTGGTGTCCCACGATGACGTCGAGGCGGCGACGACGGCGGCGTCAAGGAATAAGGTCCTCTCGTGCTCTTCCTCGCCTCAGCGATGCGTCGCTTCCGTGCCATCGGTGAGTACATGGACGTGGGGCTTCGTCTACGAGCCCCGTGTACACGAGTTTTGGCTCTGTGCTTCGTCGTCTCCGGAAGATGGCTGTGGTGCTAGCCTTCTGTTTTAAGGATGCGGAACAGGTTGCAGGATTCGTGGTGAAGCGGCGGCTAGACCAAGCTCGAGCTTCCCTCGGCGGTGGTGACTGTCGATGGCGAGTACAGGTCCAGGAGCTGGAGAGGTTGGGGGGTGACCCCGGTCGATGCGCGACCGCCGACGGCTTCATCCCGCTTTCGAGATGGGTGTCTACTTTGACTCTGAAAGCCACTGTGCGATAGGCTTCTTCTAGCTTGGTGTTGAGGCCGGCTTCTTCCTCGACGGTGGTTGCCGACGATGGAGATTTCGGGCGTCTTCGGTATGCAGAGGACCAAGGGACTTGAGTGTTATTTCTCTTTTTTTAGTCTTTGTGTAGTTTGATTGAGGCAGAACCTGGTTCTGTATCCTTACCGTACGTCTTTGTATTTGTATGTTGTTTTTCTTATCTTGAAATACAGATATGTATTATTAAAAAAAAATTGTTTGTTGAAACAATCTAGGAATGATGCACGATAAGCTATCGTTCCACCTAAAACATCATCATGATGCTTGCACACCTTGAGAAATTCATCTTCTCGAGCTTATCGTATCGCCCATTTCACGTAACCTAATCGCGTCCCCGCCGCTCCCACGCTGAGCCTCCACACTCAGGAACGTCTGCATCGACCTCAGGTCATCTCTCAAGGACTGCATGTGACATCTCCTCCGGGATAATCAGGATCGAGTACAGAAGAACACTTGACGAAGCGAGTTACAACAGCACATACATTCATACAAGTCCAGAATCTATTACATCATAGTATAATATAACCAGTTTTTCGGAAACAAACAAGAATTTTACAGCAGAAAAACATTTATTACAATAAAGAGTTTGAAATTTGAACGGACATGCTCAACTACAAAAGACTTTATTCCAAACTACTCAACTACTACACTCTCTGAAGCATGACTGGTCTTCTACTTCTCGGGGGATGAGATGCGTTCGCACTAGATGGAACCTCTCTCCGGAAGTCACCCTTCTCCTGGCATGTTGTTGGGCCAGCCATATGGATATAGCTCACCACCTAAAAAACATTATAAACGAAGTCCTGAGTATCTAATATATTCCGTAAGACTGACCCGTCAACATTGCTCGCTAAGGCCGACACCTAGTATACATATGCCTTTGGCTGGTGGGTTGACTCAGACTTGCGAAAACAGCACTACTAGTAAATTCCTACTTTCAAATTTTAGCTCAAGATTAAGTTCATTAATAATAAGGTTTGCATCCTGTAACTATTGCAATCAAGTTTTACAAGCAATAAATATTTAGCTGAACCAACTCTTCTCTTCTCATTACTCTCGATTATTTACGTTCGCGCCAAGTGAACAAGCGGTACTTATTGCTACGAGGGACAGCGATTCTAATCAATTTCTACCAGCTGGATAAACCTCGACTACATGATATATACGCACCGTATTGGTCGTATATGACAACCTTTCCTACTAACCCCAACCAGAGGCCGATCCGTTTCCAACTCCCCCAGAAATATGGAGACCCCACTTGATACCCGTCCCAAGCGTTATCCATGGGCGACCACCATTTCCCTCCCGTGAGACTTCAATCTCACTAACAGCCAGAAAAAAAAGTTGGCTACGTCCTACCACTAAGGTAGTTAGCGTACATCACCTTACTTGGTCCCATATACCCGCATATAGATCGGTACTGTTCAATACTTGTTCACAGAGCCGCCAACGGCTTGATACTAATTTGACACGGACAGGGCTACCACCTTACAAGACCCAGTCTTGCCCTTTCCTCTACAGGACCCGTCCGGTCTCATCATCATCAACAACTTATATTTGAAGTCTCAATGGTCTTAATTAACTTAAAGCCTCCATGCTTTAAGATCATCCTATACAGTACTATCGATATTTCTATGACATAAGCCTATCGCTTATCGGGCTACCTGTACCTGTATAATATAAAGACATCATAAGATATGGTAGTGATGCAGGTGGGTGTCAATCAATTCCTGGAACCTAATGCACAATCATGACTCGACTGACTGTGATAAAAGAAAGAATTTTAACATAGGTGGAATGCACTGAAGCTTGCCTTAGGGTTCGTCCGAATACGACGATGCAGGTGCGGGGTCGGTCTCGACGATCACCACCTCAGGTTTACTCTCGACAGATGGCTCGACGGTCTCGGGTCCTATACGATTCGTTGATACGTCGCAAGTTAATAGTAGCGATGCATGAATGTGAAATGCAATGCGTGAAATGATGGTTTGATAAAATAGTAAACAAGAACTTAATTACTCTTGTCTCAAGTATTTCCTTCTAATTAAAAATGATTAGACCTATTAATGAAAAAGGATTAACATGCTCAATCAAAGTTAATTACCCTTAATTACCCCATTATAAATTAATATAAACCTATTAAGGTAAAACATTAAACCTGAAACTAATAAATTAATTATTAAAATTAAAAGCATTTTCTAAGCTTAAATTAATACCTAAAACTATGGAAAAATTATTTTATTTTATTTTATAAAATGATGTAGAAAAACATTTAGAGCCTAACACAATTAGTTTCACTATTTTAGGAGGTCCAGAACATTAGTTATGAATTATCTAAACTACAACTAATTTCTTGGAATTATGTTTGTACGCGAAATTCTGGAAATAGCCGGACCAATTAGATTGTGGCCACACGGAGCCATACAAGAGCCAGCCACACGGGATCCGGCTCCAGCTCCAGGGAGCTTGCGTGCGGCTCCCCTGGTACACGGCGGCCGGGCCGCGGCGGCGCTGTCGCTGGAGCCCATCTCCGGGAGCGTCTCGGCCACGCAGGGCCATCATGAGAGGCGACATGGCACGGGAAGCACAGGGATGAGGTCAGCGACGGCGGTAGCTCATCGGGAATGTGTCGGCGGCGGGAGGCGGCGATTGGGGTTGTTCGGCGGCGGCTAGCGGACAACACGGGGCATCAAATCACACTCTGCTGGCTCCTAGAGCTTCAAAGGAACATGAGGGAGGCCGGCGAAGATGTTGTAGGCGACGGAAAGCAGCAAAGAAAAGAATTCATCGACGGCGCGGCTCTGAAGCTCATGGCGGCAGAAGAACTACAAAATTCGACATCATCAAACATCGGTTCTCGATTCAATCTTGTGCATGAGTTGCGCAGGCACCTAGGGAAGCTTCCTCTGCGATGAATTGAAGTGAGACTCACCGAGAGTAGAGAAATTGAAAAGGGGGAGAAACGAGCTTGTTTTGGCTTCTGACAAAATTCGTCGTCGATCTTCAAAATTAAGGCGGGAAGGTCCGATTGAAGGCCATGAGGAGGGACGGGATGAAGTTGCGCGACGGTTTGTGGAGTTTGTTTGGTCGAGGAGGCGTCGGAGTGACGGGGAATTGAGCTCGAAGCTCCGGACGTCGCTAATGGCTGGTGGTTCTAGTTTTCTGTTTGAGCAGAGAGAGAGGAGTCGAGAAAGACTCAGAGAGATGAGGTGCGAGAGAGAGAGGGAGCCGGGGGAGATTTCTCCGGGCGCGGGCGGTGGACAGCGCCAGCGCAACGGGCGAGCGGCTGCGTGGCCGCTCCGCACACGCGCGCGCGGCAGGGGCATGCTGAGAAGCGGAAAGCGGTGGGTGGGGGCAAAGTGGGTTACACGGTAAAAGGTAAAAGTAATTTTATTTTTTTATTATTTATTAATTTTTTTGTAAAAAGTCAGAACTGTCACACCGCACTTGGTCGGGGACGCCCCACAGGAACGAGACTTCGTTGATGGTGAGGTTGGCGGCGCCGCCAACCGCTGCAGAGGCCGCCGACTCGGCCATCTCATGTTCACCTGCTATACTCTTTTTGCGACTTGCTAGGGGCTGCACCGCTGCAGAGCTCTCTCGTCGTTCCTTCCGCGTGTACCCAGAAAGTCCTAGTATAGTTTACGGATTGCTTACGAATGCTCTGGCTGGGATGGATCGTGGACTCCGTCCACCTCCCCGAGTGAAGACAGTTGTTACGTATCTACCGATCAACTGGAATCGCCTGTGTCTCAAGTGCAAGTTGCACGGCACCTTGTCACGAACTCACGACTTAGGGACAAAGGAGAGAATGCGCTAGCTTCCAGTCCATGCGGCAGCGACTGAAATGATTGCTTGCCGACGGACCGGCAGCCCAGACAGAACAACACTGGGTCGACGGCTTTCCTTGCTTCTTCACGATGTTTCTACCCGAGCAAGGCCATGGCTGTGGAATGGATACGTGACACAGCCTTCGATCTTTGGCAGTTGATCCACAAACAACCAGCAAAGAACAACCAACCGAACTCTCTCTGGCGGCCATCGGACAACGGATGGTTCAAGTGTAATGTAGATGGTGCTTTCTCAGGGGAGCTCTGTTCGGGATCCACAGACGCGGTGATTCAAGATCATGATGGTTGGTTCATTGTAGCCAGGTCGCAGTGGGTTAGATCGGCGACAAGCGTCATGATCATGGAGGCCTTGGCGTGCAGGGATGGCCTTCGGCTGGCGTTGTAGAATGGAACTACCAAGGTATGCTTGGAGACGGACTGTCTTGAAGTGTTACGCCTGTTGGCGAATATCGATAACCAGTGTTCGGAAGTGAGCTTGATTCTCTACGAAATTAGAGATATGAGCAAAAGTTTAGAGGGTTTCTCTTTTATTTTTTCAAATAGATTTTATAATAGAGTTGCCCATGAATATGCCAAACAGACGACGAGGGAAGAAACTAGGATGGTGTGGCAGGTCAATCCTCCTAGCTCTCTCAGAAGCCTGATCGAGGCAGATTGTAACCTCATTATGCTTCGTTCTGATTGATCCTAAAAAAAAATGATTGCTTGCCGACGGACCGGCGGCCCAGACAGAACAACACTG
Organism: Eleusine indica; assembly: GCA_030378355.1. Taxonomy (NCBI): domain Eukaryota; kingdom Viridiplantae; phylum Streptophyta; class Magnoliopsida; order Poales; family Poaceae; genus Eleusine; species Eleusine indica. The sequence continues at coordinate 61,352,946 of CM059494.1, forward strand.
GGCCGACGGCTTTCATTGCTTCTTCGCGATGTTTCTACCCGAGCAAGGCCCATGGTTAGCGTGGCCGTTCTTTGTCTGTGAGAGAATAACGGCCCAAAACCCCATCTGTGGGTTCAGCGGCGCCGGCGCCCTCGGAAGTCTGGAAGCAGTTTGCACTGCAGCTACCGCGTGAAACGTTCTGAAGCTGGCCACAGGGTGAGCCAGGCAGGGCAGAGATTTGAAATCAATTGCCTGCGTTATTCAAAAAAAAAAGAAATTAATTGGCTGCCAGTTTTACTCGGCAAGTCTAAATTCGTGGGACCATATTTTAGCAACGAAGGATGCCGTCTTTAAATGTGTGCGAACGTAACGCTACCTTCACCATTCGACCCGAGCTGGCAACCGCGTGGATGGGGGTCGGGGCGGCTACCGATGCACACATTTTGACCAAATTGCGTAGGAATTGTGTTGATTTTTTTTCCTTTTTTAAAAACGCGCTAGATTTTGACCAACTCCGCACAACCAAAACGTATCAAACGTGGCCTGAAACACGTACCTAGACACGTCTTCTGTTCTGACACATGCTCTTCGTCACTGACATATTTTCGTTTCTTTAAAAGAACTGGATTGCTCATCGTCTAAATAAAAAAGAATTGGACTTCAGTTGAGAGTAGCAGCAAGTCCTCATGTCGTAAGAGTAGCAGCAAAGTCAATTTGGGCATCATCACATTGAAGGCTGAGTCCCTTGATTTGATGCCTTGGTGGATCCTGATCCACCCACCCACTACCTCACCCCAAATGTCCTAATCGCAATTGCCCGACCCCGATAAGGCTAAGCCATAAAATAATCGCGATTAAGGCAAAAGGAACAGGAAAGTCGGAGAGGCAAAACCCCACCTAGCCCGGAAGGCAGCGGAAATGAGAAAACCAATAAACATGGCACGCAACGAATCGGATCCCGATTTAATCCGCTGATTAATCCCCCATCCCACACCTCCCAGGCCGGCCCGCGGCATGCTCCGGCCATTCCCCTGCCATCACCACTTCTCCGCCGCGGCTGCCGCGGCCATGCGCCCCACCTCGTCCTCCCGGCCCTCGGCCGGCGGGGCCGGGGCCAACGCCCGCGCCCACAACGCGCCCGCCGCGCTGTCGTCGTCGGCGGCCTCCTCCACCATGTGTAGGCACACGACGTCGTCCGCGACGTTCGATATCCTCATCCTGCTGCTCGTGATCTTCCCCACCTCCTTCCTGCTCGTCTCCTCGCTCGCGCACGTCTGCCGCGCTCTCGCCCCGCTGCTCCACACCCCGCCCGCCTCCGCCGCGCTCGCCTCCGCCTCCGCCGCGCTGCCCTACCTCGCCGCCGCGGCCGTGCTCGCGGGCACCGCGCTCCTCTCCTGCCGAAGGCTCCCCCGCCGCAGGTGTCGCAACCCGCGCTGCAGGGGGCTGCGGAAGGCGCTCGAGTTCGACGTCCAGCTGCAGACCGAGGAGGCGGTGCGCTCCGGGGCCGGGAGCACCATCGGGGGCGCCGACGCCGCCATGTGGCGCGAGATCGAGGCGCTGCCATGGAAGGGCGGCCAGGGCGGGAACAACCCGGACTACGAGTGCCTCCGCGCCGAGCTCCGACGGATGGCGCCGCCCAACGGACGCGCCGTGCTGCTCTTCCGCAACCGCTGTGGCTGCCCTGTTGCTAAGCTCGAGGGATGGGGTGCGCCCAAGAGCAAGCGCCGCAACAAGAGGTAAGACCCCGTTGACCTTGTCTCGTTTCGTCCACAATTCTACCTGATTGATTCGGTTCCATCAACTGAACTTAGTTGCATCGTTTCTGTCCGATGCCTGCAGTTTAGCTGTTCCCTTATACTACGTTAGTTACCCATGGCATTTCCTGGTTCTGTGTGGTGGTGTGATATGTTTCTTCAACAGATTCTCGTTACTTGACCATTGATGTGTTTATTCGTGTTCCAATTTCCAGATAATATTGACCTGCTAATCTGCTGTTGTATGTGCATATAGGCACCTATTTTGATCTGTTAATCTGTTTCTGCATATGCAATTTTTCAGTACTGTTTGATCTAATTCCTTGTCACATAAGAAGCATGTTTGGGGGCTTCTAGTTCAGTAAGCTTCAGTTTCTGAAGACATTGGACTTCCGTTCATTCCTTGGTTTTTTTAGATGTTTGTCATAAGCCTTAGTGGAAACAGCATCTGGTTGGTCATGAATTGTTTGATAATGAGTTAGTCTGCAGTTGCAAAATGGCTTCTACCAAACTCAGCGCTAGATCAAATGAATACCAAAGTTCATCTAAGTGACTAAACTTATTTGGCATTTGGTGACTTAACATAGTATTCACATTATCTTATATTTGTATGGGGATGCTTGATGTTTAAAGACACCTTAATTTTCTAGTTGGTCTCTTGACAGAATAAATTCTGTCATGAAAGAGCTGTTTTGAATTGTAACCTGTAAGAGTACCATACCATCTTATATCTAGATGGGGATGTTTGATGTTTAAAGGCACCTTAATTTTCTAGGTGGTCTCTTTACAGAATCAATTCTGTCATGAAAGAGCTGTTTCGAATTGTAACTTGTAATTGTACCATACGATCTGTTCCACATGAATGGATTTCAGTGTTATAAGAGGTTGCCATTTCTTGGTAACACATGACCTTTGGCAACGTCCATTTCGATCATTTTGATTGTTATTGGCTGATATTAAACGTAAGGTTCAAGAGTCACTGAAGTCTAGATGTTTTGAAGGTTTTGTGCTACTGTTTGTGAGGTCTCACCTTGTGTCCTGTAGGACTTTTTCTGCTTGGTGATTTCATACATTCCTCACCAATCTGAAGAAGTTTCTTGAAAGTGTGCAGCCTTTTCATTTTGCACACAAATAGTCTCTGCATGTCGCTTGAAATTGTGCACAAATAATCTCTAGATTGGAGTTATGTACTTGTTCTTGATCAGATACATTCATCTCTGGGACTAGTAGTTGCATAAATGAATATTGGTTGATTCCACTTCTGTACAGCATGGATGGATAACTTCAATTGCTGGTTCTGGAGATTTGACATCCATATTTTGTCATGTTATTGAACCGGATTATTTAAGGGCAAATATGGTTGGTGTCTGTGGAGGCCTATTTGGGTTGCAACCAAAGGTTGCCAATGTATGCCAAGCATTTTATCCTAAATCGTCTAACTGTAGTGAACAAAAATGGTACCTAAGCTTAGGTTGACCTAACCATAGGTATCTACAAATTTATCACACGTGGGACCTAGTTGGTGAAAAGCTCAGCTATAAACTGACTTTCTTAGCATACCTATGGAAACTTTGCAAGACTTAGACTACAATTCTTTTATATTGTGTTCATGGTGGCAGTTCCAGCAAACCTAATATTGATATGCGTAAACATGAAATAAAAATGTCTTTATGTGCCTGCTGTTTCTCTGTCTGGGCTTAGAATGCGTACTTAATTTCTCTTCATGCTTTAAAATGTTTCTGGAGTTAGGGGCTTGAGGCTAATAAAGATAAAGAGATGAACTGTTTATGACAATGGTAACAATGCAATATATATATTGGAGGCCATTTCGATGTGTAAAGTAACAAACACAATAGAAGTGAGGTAATACTTCGGTGTTTTCATGATAGCTCGTCTGCAGACATACAAATATAAGGGCGTTCCATTCCATGTCTATAGCTCAGAGATTCTATTCTGTTCATAGCTCTTGTAATAGAGTAATGTGTTCTTGTATGTTGACTGGTATTCAGTTAGGTTATGGGTTTGTACTTCTTTCTGAGGCTTGAGTTGGTTGGATTATATTAAGGCTATGTTTACTGATGTTTTTCTATTGACAGAGACATAGATGTACAACTATACCTTAATGAATTATATTGATTGGTGAATATTGGGTACATCTTAGTTTCTGAATAGAGATTGCATGCTAGATTGATTTCTGAACGTTGCTTGGTTATCCTTTGTGCTACCGATTTATCTGAGATGGTATCATTCTACATGAAATTGGTCAGGCACTTTTCCCAAAAGTTAACCGTATAAGAATATGCCTGTACTTGAAAGTAGCCGTCCTTTTTTACAAAAATGATTGTTCATTTCCTGTAGTTATGGGAGTTCATTACTTGATTAATATATGTCCGTAAGTGTTTGTACTGCGGAAAGACTATATCTGTTGTCTCATTGTTTTGAGTTTGGATTTTTGCAGGGGTACCCAAGGCTCGTTCCATGACCGAGGGTTGAGGTGATAGAAAATCGGATGTCACCGGTGGCAACGCTTCTGCTATAGACTGGCATGTTCGATAATACTTCAAAGAAAGACATGAATTACAAACGGTCGGCTATGATTGTATTGTTACACCGGGTTCGCTGAACCCCCAACAGATATACCCATACAAGATAAACATTGCAATAATAAAGAACTGACAATAAAGGACAGTAAACATGAACATTGGACGCATGCATCTCTTGTTTCCCTTTTGCGAATGTGGCCCATGTGGGAGGTTTCTTGTTTATCCTTTATGCCTTACGGCCTGAGCAATGAGCTCGATGTTGCAATTAAGCAGGTGGTCCTTGGAAGTATTATCTGGTTGGTTTGATTTGAAGTTCTGAAAATATGATAAATTCTGCTATATAATTAGTACTGTACTGTGTAATTTGTGCCCAAGGGTATGTTTTGGAGGCCTTGATTGGTCAAGGACTGAAATTTTGCGGTTGGCGTCTAAATATCAAATGATTTTCTGCACTTGTGTAGGAGGTTAAATTGTTTTACCTCACTTGTGCTCATAATACGGCTTAAATTCTTGTGAAACTCCACAAATTTGACGAAAAATTTGTTGGCCATCTTTTTATTGCAGCCGTACCCCATACTTTTACTAGAATTGCGAAATTACTAATGTTTGTGCCACAAAGTCGCGACGCCCAGAGTTTAAGACGAGTTTAGCAGTGAACTCTAGGCTTTAAGGGTTGCAATCATTTTGCGTCTTATCACTGCGCTGCCGGCGAGCAAAATCCTCAGCAACCCAAAAACCTCTGCGCCTCCTCGGTGATGGCTGCCGCGGCGCCCGCACTGCCAGCCTTCCTCAGGCCACGGCCGGCCTCGCCCTGCCTTTCGTCCCTCGACCCGTCTCCCTACGTTCGCGGCCCGCTGCGCGCCACGCCGTCCCGCCCGGGACCTCTCCGCCGCACGAGGCCCCTGCGCCCCATCTCAGGTTCGATTGGTGCTTGCACATACTGTTGCGCTTGCGTGGGGGTGGGGAATCCCGCCTCGGACGAAATTGATGACCGCCTCCTTCGCTGCAGCTGTGGAGAAGACCAAGGAGGGTGCCGCCGCCGCTGCTGCTGCCGAGGAGGGCGAGCTGGAAGGGATGTCACCGGAGTTCTACGATGAGGTGTGTGCTGTTGGGCGAGCGCTGTTATGTGCTGATTTCGTTTCCTGGTTAGTGCGCGTAGACATTTCACCTCACAGATGCTGTGCAAGCTCACTAGTCCCGGTCTCATGGCACCGTTTTGATACAAGCTGCCCTTGTTAGAGATATCTTAACATATCGATAATTTCTTGTCAAGATGAATATTCTGTAATGTGGTAGTATATACCATACCAATAATGGAATACCATACTAATAAAGCATATGCTATGAACAATGAAATGTGGCGTGAAATACCTACCAGTGTCAGAAACTTTTTCTTTCTGAGGAAATACAAATGTCATTTTATTGTGTCAATATCTATATTTGCAATCATCCACCATGACTGCTATCTATTATCTTAATATATAGTCCAAGAAAAGGAGTCACCAGTGATGGAAATTACTCCCTAATAATTGGAGATGAAAACAAAGAAAAAATACCTGCTATTATGAAAAGGTACTCCAAAATACCCTTATATTTTTTTTTAAAAAAATACCCACCATTACCAATACAAGATTTACCCAAAGTATTGTATATAATTTATAGATTACCCACTGCTGCCATTAGAGAAATAATCACCCCCAAGTAAGAGTGATAGAAAAAATAGAGATGATAACACAAGAGTAATTTAGTTAGGCATGTATGATATACAACATTAGCTGTAGTTAGATTATTGATTCTAGCCACACAGATGCATGGGCTAATCCCCTAAGTTTTTCTTTTCTGGTGTGCGATGGCATTGGCCTGACTTACGCAGTTAAATGTCCCTGATATTTTTTTTCCGTTGTCTGCTCTGGTCAATGATTTTGAACTATTATGTTATGTTTTAAAACTGTTTGTTATCAAACAGCTATAGTTACAAACCTGTCCTCAATTTGTATATGAGATATGCACTTTTGATGGTTGTATTTCTTTTCATAATCATTCTGTTGCAAAGCTTTAGTTTATATTATAAAGTTAATACCGTACTGTCTCATTGTCACATATTGCTAACTTCCTAATGGATTGACAAAAGTTTGAATGATCATTGCGATCCACCTCCATTCCCCAAAAACCATTGTGGGCAAATCCTGATAGCCTGGAACCATACTATGACTTCTGCAAAGTGCAAACCCCTTGATTCCCTCTAACTCTCTAAGATACTATGAGCATATCTTATCCATACCATTTGTACATTCTTGTGGAACAACACTGTTAATTGTTTATGCTTATAGAAGTTAGGTCAATGGTTTGGATCTATGTGATTCTACTTTCTTTAGCAGCAACTATTAGTCTATTATTCTTCAACCATATGTTACTTGACTTCCACATGCAGGAGTGGCAAGCTCGTCAACGGGAGAGGACTAAGGAATGGCACGCATACCGGCAGAAAGAGGAAGCTGAGGAGGACAAAAAAACAAATGAATACAGAGAGATTGGCATGCGCCTGAAAGCATATCCGCAGGAAGAAGTTCGCAAAGCAAGGATTTTAGTTTCAAGTTTCATAAGAGCTGGTGAAGATATTGAAGAGGTCAAGTACCAGATCGTGCATTCTTTAAAAGCTGAAACTATTGCCCCAATCTGTTGTCCCTTTTCCCCTCTCTTGATACTGAAGCTGGCCGTGGTTTGGGAAATCATGGCAAGTAGCCAAGATACTAGAACAGAAGTCATTTACAGTCATAGTATTGCCACCAGTTTCATCCAACTTTACCTTTTTGTAAATCTTTTTTTATTTATCAAATTTTACCATGTGATTCACTAAAGTTAATTCCCTGTGTGGGCATCAAAGGTTTGTTGCAAGATTTGTTTAAGCTAATACAGAAGGGTGTTTTGAGTTAGTATCTCCTAAATATTGAGTTTTGCTACCTAGAAAATTTGTTTTATATTGAAAGAAATATCGTTTTCTAAAACATCTGATTTTGTAATGATATGCAGGAAATTGAGAAGGCTGCTGAAAGAGGGGACCTTACTGAGCTTGTTCTTATGGTCATTTGGAATCGACTTGATATCGCTCGTCGTGATGTATGTACAACTTCTGTCTTGGATTCGATCATGCGTCTTTCCTATTTTTTTTTAATTGTATATATTTATTTCAGTTCAAGATATTTAATTTGGAATATGAAGAAAGTTTTAAATACGAATACCTATTGACAGCTCCAAAAATCCAAGTTCTTATATATTTTTCTGTTTCTGTTTATCTTTTCAGAGTTATAATTCTACTGTCAGTCAATTTTATATGTGTACCCTGTTATCTGTAAACATTGTTTTCAGCATCTTGTGACTTGTAAATTTTAGAACTTTTACTGCTTATCAATTGATCTTGATGTTAAGCATAGTAGGAAGTTACTTGAGAGGTTTTCTTTCTTGTTACATGTAATGTAACGGACTCTAATTATAGATATTTGGAATGCCTTTTGTGTGTGCAGGATGAGAGAGATGCCATCAGAAGCCTAGATCTCTTGTACAGAAGGGTAGAGGTAAGTGGCTGAGATGCTGATTCTTTTTCTAATAACCAGATGAGTCCATGTCCATGTAACCTGATTATATATATCAATTCACTCCTCCCCATTGCCTATGAATGCAGGCAGAGATTTTAAAGAGTGAAGCAAGTCCTGCTATGAAGCTACTCAATGAACTTCTTCATCTTCATGATGGAATTGATGATGACAAGTGGTTAAAGAAATGTAGAAAGCGCATGCTTGAAGTTTTCCCAAGGGAGGACCCATTCACTATGGTTTTTCCTGCTGGGTTCAACATGGAGAAAGTATGTTAGTTTAATATTAGTGACATCCTGATTTATTCTCAAAATTGCAGGGTACCAGAATTTTTCATAACCTGAACATGAAAATATTATGCATCCCTTATATCAGTTTATTGAGTTTGGAGCAAATTAATTATTCCATACCAGTTAATAACTGGATTCTATATTTATTGCTTCCTTTCACATTGCCTTTGATTCTCCTATGCTGCAGTACTTTAATATTATCTTTCAATATTATTTCCATGTTTTGTCAGCAAGAAGGGAGGATTGAGCTGCCGCCTCAAGATGATGATGTTCTTCTTAGAGTTGATTTCGTCAGGGAAGTTGACGAACTGCTGAAAGAGGTTCAAGCTGAACAAGAGAAGAATAAGCAACAACTTGGATATGACCCGGAATCTGTTGCAACCATGTTGAAGCAGCAAGAGAAGTTGCAGGCTATACGTCAAGTGGAATCCCTCCTGGAGTTGGCAGGGTCCCTGAAATGGTGAGGATTGAGGGGCCATGAATGCACTATTATTCTTAGATAGATTTTTTTTTTTTTGGGGGGGGGGGGGGGGGGGCATCTTAGCTAGATGTGTTAGAAGCCATCGATTCCCCATAATGCCCAACTAACAATTGTAGCACCAAGCTTCTGGCCAGGGTGAGTTTCGTTTGTCTGCTAGCTACAGATCTTGGTAGAGCCGTGTCATTTGCTTCGGCAGAAATGTACATTTGTATGTGTAGTGATATATAACAAGGAATGTTTGCACTATTAATACAAAAACTATATGCACCCTTCATGGTTCAATTCCAATTGGGTCTTCACTAATCACTACTGCACTCATTTGAAGTTTGGCCTCAATAAGAACTGTCTTGTTGCATGATGGCAAAGGTAGGGGCACATTCAGAACTAGGTGAAGCTGTAAGCCATCAAGTCGCCTTGCCAATTTTTTGTCATGACCAGTAATTGATAAAGCTGTTGAGGGCTATAAACAAAAGTAAAAACCTGCCCCAAGGTGGGTTCTAAGTACATGTGAACAAGATAGTGAAACACTAGAAAAACTGGCAGCAGTTTCATGCATGTTTTGTACAACGGTAGGTTGGGAAAGTAAGGTGTCGTACGTGGTAGCTAGTCCATGCGTTTTAGTGGGCCTGTGTAATGCTTGAATTATTGCACATGCCATACTATCTCCATTTCAACAGAGTGTAGTATATTACTTTCTCATTTCTGCCTTGGATTATAGAAAGGAAGCAGGACAGATGGAGGAGCTGGGTAAAACTCAAAACGTTACGGAAGACGAGCGGAAACCATCTGGAATATGTGAATGCCGATCTGTCATTACAAGGCTGTCGATCGGGCTTTCTGTAACAGATTAGGAGGAAGAGAGTCTGGGACGGACACATGGAGGCAGGAACTGCATGTCACAAGGTCCGGCGTTGCGAGTGTGCGTTTCCGATCTAGGTGAGGCGAGGCGAGAGCTGCAAGGTGTACCGCGAGTATCTAACGCGCGTATGGTTTGCTCCCGTTTTTCTTCGTCTTCCTCTGCTCCTTCGTCGACACCGTCGCCCATGCCCAGACAATCTTTAGTGCGTGTAGGTTTGTACACCTAAATCTCTCCTTCCTCCCTCCGGACATAAAAACGGTGATGAGGTCGGGGACGATGTCCGACGAGTTAGCGTGGCGGCGGCGTTGGATAATTTAGTGTGCTAACGGCTGGCAGGAGCGACTCAACGCCGGGAGCCACCAAGGACGGCGGCAGGAGAGCGGGGTGGGGGCATCAGTGACAGTGATGCAATTTACAACGCGCGCGGCATCTAGAAGGCCTCGTGGAGCAGAGGGACAGGCAGCAAACTGTCGTCTGCCATTGAGTTCTACATGACTGGTCCTTAGCTTCAATCGAAGTCCCTGGTTCGTGTCGCGCTCCTGTATGTAATTTATTTTTAAGATAGTTTTGAAGCGATCTCCATTGATGCAATGTGATTTGCAGATTCCCCATGAACTGTAAAATTTCGTAAGCAATTTTAATTTGCATTTTGGATAATAACAAAATGTGAGAGAACAATTTTAGCGCCACAAGAATCATAAATCGGACGCACTTCCCCTTATATTAGTAGCATGCAAATTACAGAAGCATTTGAAAGGTAAGCACATACAAGCTCGTCAAATATATCCATAAGCATTCTAGAGTTAGAGAAGGAAGTTAAAGGAGGGAAGTCTAACAACGAGCAGGATACACAACACAAGTGTAGCTCTAGTTGGTGCCGAGGTTTACAAAACTGGTTGAAATCGGTCGATTAATCTGGTTACTGAAAAACCGGTCTGGTTCCGGTCTTACTAAATGACAGGTTTTCAGCGGGTTTTGATGAAAACCGATCCTAGTACTGTTAAAACGGTTGACCGGTTAACCGGCAGGTTTCATTCGCTCGAAACCGGATCGATTTCCGGTTTCGTAAACCGTGGTTGGTGCCACCTCAGTTCAGGACCTGCGTTAGTGAATGTACTCTGAACCAAGGTTTACATATCCGAATAAACCGGTAAAACCGGTCGGGACCGGTTAACCGGAAAACCGGAATAACCGGCCGATTAACCGGACAAAAATCGATTTGAAGAGTCGGCGATCGGTAACCGGTTAACCGGCAGGTTTTGGCGGTTAACCGGTCGGTTACACCGGTTTTTGTCATAAAATTTCAAAAATAGATTTTTAAATTCACATTGGCGGTTAACCGGCCGATTACACGGTTAACCGACCGGTTTTCCGGTTAACCGGACAGTTTCATCGGTTTCAATATATATAATTTTTTTTGAATTTTAAAAATATTTAAATTAAAACCAGCGGTTAACCGGCTGATCAAAATAGCCGGACCGAACCGGTTTTTCGGTTAACCGGGTTAATCGGCCGGTTAACCGTGATTTTGTTAACCATGCTCTGAACTGACACTGATAGGGCATAAACTTATCTAGAGCCATGTAGTAATGCATATATAGTTGATGATAGAGAAAACTCTGATTGAGGACTAATGTGGGTTCCTTGCCGCCAGATTGTCAGTCAATGGTTTGGATTGATTTAGGAAAGTTATATGTTCACCGCCGAGTGTCATGACCGATGATACAAAACCCTTGCAGTTATAGGCTTAGGCTGTCTCTAACGGTGGAGACCCAGTCTGGAGACCCAAACGCCGTATGTGTCTTCCTTTGGTCCAAACGAGGCGATCCAAATGAAGCTATCTCCACTGGAGACCGTAAAATAGGTCACCCCGTGCTCCTTGCGCCGCCGCTCCTTCGCACTATCGTGGCAGCCGGCGGCGGCCGAGCCCTTCTCGGATCTCCAATGGATCTGGTCGTGGAGGAGGAGGAGAGGCTCGGGCGTGGATGCGGCGGCTCCGACACAGCAACGGCAGCGGAGGAAGAGGAGCTCCAACGCGGCAGGCGGCGGAGAAGCTCGAGCGCGGCGTCGGCGGCGGAGCTCGAGCTCAGGCGTTGGCGACAAAGCTCAAGCTCGGGCGCGGCGGCAGGAGGAGCGCTGCAGGCGGCGGAGGAGCTCGAGCGCGGTGTCGACGGTGGAGCTCGGGCGCGGCGTCAGTGAAGAAGCTCAAACTCGAGCTCGAGTGCGGCGGCAGGAGGAAGAGCACAGGTGCACGGCAGGAGGAAGTGGATGACACGGGCCCGTCCGTCAGTGAAGCGGAGGAAGAAGCGCTGCCGCTGGGTCGCGCGCGTCCGTGCCCCATTTGTGGGTCACGACCCAGGATTCATCTAAAATGGGTATTGGGTTTAGGTGCTCTGTTGGAGAGTATTTTTCAACATTTTAGACCCATTTTGGAGTCAGCCTTACGGCAGTAAAGAGGCGTATCTCATGAAATGTTCCATATTAATCCATTGATCGAATTATCACAATGACAAAGAGCCTTCCTTTCATCAAAAGACAAAAATATAGCCGCGAGGTTGAAAGGAGCTCTGAAGTGAGAACAAGGGATAACAGACTCCTGAAACTACAAGTGACACATGTACAGTTTCTGGGTTGTTATGTGAGAACCATTAGATAGACACGCCTACTGGCCTGCCTAGCCCGGTCTGAATGGTGGCATTATTGCAATGACAATAATCTTCTTGCATTCACCCCTAGGAGATAACAAAAGATTCTAGCTAGTAATGAGTCCTAAATAAAGTATCTCAAAATTTATTTTTTCCCTTAAAACGAAAAACGTTCAAGCTAGGGAGTGGGAACAGATAGATAATGACAGTGCCTAGGAAAGAAACTGAAGAAACCGCGAGAATGGTATACGCAATTGGGCAGCGTTACATATTTTCGACTGACACTGAAATGTTGTTTCCTCTAGCGGGTACGGACTACTCGGATTTGGAGGCATATGGAATGGAAGTTGGCCACGCTCGCATAAGTCCAGAATTGTATGAAAACAAGAAATTTATAAACAGCGGGTTTGCGTTCATATGCCGTTCGCTAATCGCTGCAACCTATCATCAGTTCAAAAACAAAATTACTGCACCTTAATTGTACAAAATTGTGGGTCATCAGCAAATGTAGCAAAGGTATGTTCTAAACTCATGTAGCTTTTATGATTATAAAATGTAGAAAAAGCATCAAGTGCATCTAGTACCATGCATGATCCCTTAATGTTTGGAGCTGAGCAGAGAGCGCAGTATCAGAATGACTCTGCAAATTTTGCATTCAATTTGCCTGATGGGTGATGGCATATATGTACCAACTGAATTAAGTTAGCTAGTCTCGTATGAAGCAAACTTGCACCGAACGTTTTTCGATGGCTTACCAACAAAGAAGACTGTGTCATCAAACTCGGGGCAACTTCTGAAGTTCTATTTCATGCTATCAATTTCCCCCAGCAACAAAACGCTGCTCTATTTGTGCAATTTAATTAACTAGTACATCTTCAGGAACAGAGCAAAGAACCCTACGGAACTCAAGTAACTAAAAGACAGTAAGGAACATAATGTATCATCCATGTCGAAAAATGAAGTATTTTATTATGACTAACATTCTCATCTACATAGGGTTGCAAGGTGCAACTTATTGGAACCAATGCCTTCTTAAAGTTGGTATCCAAAAACTTTTTACTTACATTTGGAACCACATGACCTTCATGTTGGCATCAGAGACTAGGAAACAACCCTCTTTGATTCAAATAACAGACAGCTATGCGCTTTCACCTGATAAGGAGATAATCCGGGAGCTTGGTGTACTTTAGGATTAGACTCGTTTGAAAAGAATCCTGGGAATGCTAGTGATGTATCAACCAAGCGCAACCACACAGATCCTTCCGTAAGAGCTGGCAAACTAGCACTCACTGATTCCTCGTTTGAATTGAAACAGATATACAAATCACCTCTGTCACAATCCGGCACATTTTCATCCATCTCTGCTATTATGTGCATGCAAAGGAAGCTGCTAGAAGGATCTTCCCATAGCGGTTCAGTCAGATCACTCCCATACCAATGTATATTTTCCAGTTTTAGGAATTCTCTTCTCTGAAAGATGTCTCCTCGTCGACTCCTGAGTTCAGTTAGAAATGAAATAAACCCAGTAACTTCCTTAACAAAAGTGGTCTTCAAGGCTTTCCAGTTCAGAGGCCCTCTATCATTGTATGACGTTGAACCAGCAGCAGAGTGTCCGCATTCATCTCCCATGTTCAGAACAGGAACACCAAGAGAAACAAAAAGAATAAACAAGAAATTCCGTATCTGCCTTAGCCTTGTTTGAAGGACTGCACTGTTCTCCGATGGTCCTTCTTCACCACAGTTCCAGCTGAACTCAGAAGCAAGCTCATCGCTGCTGAAGCTCACTAGATCAACGAGAGTAAGTCCAGAGTTCCTGGATACATAATTGAAACAAAATGCTGGTCCCCTGGATAAAAATAGGTCCCCACTGCCACACAGACGAGTAGCAAGATCACTAATAAGTGCTTCTCCCTTCAAAAACTTGCGCACGTCAATAGAGAACTTTGTGTTCATCTCAGCCCATTTTTTCCAGTGAGGGAATGGAAATTGCACATTAGATATGTCAAGTGGAGACCAAGGATCTGCTATGATCTTTGTCTTTGCAAGAACCGGATCAAATGCTATGGCTTCAAGAAGGGGAGGCCGCGATAGGCCCTCACCACCCGGACCTTTGACAAGGAAAGGGGCATTGATGAAACAAAACCCATCAACATGGAAGTCAAGCACCCAATGGCGGAGGCTAACCAAAATCAGCTTCTGAGTCACTGGATGATTGCAATTCAACACACTTGCGTTGCATCCAACAACCCCGTCAGCAATGTAATATGAGGAACCATCGATGCCACGGATTGATATCATCTGGCACTCTGCTCCTCCCTCAGCAGTATGTGTAAAGACAACCTCCAAGAGGACCTCTATTCCACTCCTGTGCAATGTCTTGACCATATCCTTCATAGACTTGATAGCTGAAACACTGCAAGGTTCACTGCTATACATGCTCATCGGCGAAAAGAAATGGTAAGGGAAATAGGGCCCCTTCTCCTGATGGAATGGGAACACGGGCTCCAGCAAAACAGCATTGACACCAAGACGCCTGAAGTGCCCTACCTTTGCAGCGAGCCCGGAGAAAGTACCGGCGCCTTTCTCAGGCAGCCCGCTTGACTTGTCTTTGGTGAACAATGCCACATTTGCCCGGTACACCACTAACTTCTCCAATGGCAAGTGTGGGTGCCTGTCCCTGCCCCAGTTGTAGCTGGGCGCATTCGCCAAGGACGCAAGGCACCCCATGGACGGCACAGTGACCCCCTCGTCATAAACAGAGGTGCCCCGGACGAAGTCCCCGATCACCTTGGCATACGGGTCGAGCATTGGGCGGTCAGTGCCAAACAGCCCGCACCGGAAGCCGTAGCTGACGCACCCTTCCACGGTCTCCAGCGACACGTGCCAGACATCGCCCGTCCGGTTGACGTACGGGTCGAGCTCGATCTCCATCGCGGGCTCGTCGCCGCCGGCGTAGAGGCAGAGCACGACGGCCCTGGCGCTCCTGCTGAATACCGCGAAGTTGGCGCCGCCGTCGTCGGACACGGACATGCCCAGCGGCGCGGGGCGTCCCCGCCCGACGCCGACGGGGACGCGGAAGTTCGTCCCGCGGTGCGTCCGCACCTCCGCCCCGGACCCCGCTGCGTCGGCAAGGAGGAACGAGACGTGGAACGGCGCGCGCGCGGCGTCCGCGGGGAAGCAGAGCTCGGCGGCGAGCGCGCCGCCCCCCGACGCCTTGGGGGCCAGCGTGACGGCCTCGCCCACCGCGGAATCCGCGGCGCGGAGCGCCAGCCCGCCCTCCCGCGCGCGGGTGGCCGGGACCTCAACGGCGACCGCGTACCCGCCGCCGTCCTTCGTGGCGACGGACACGTCCACCACGCCGTCGTCGTCGGTGCGGAAGCGGTAGTGGCAGGAGGAGCGCGCCGCCGCGCGGGGGGGCAGGGGCGCGCCGCGGCGGCTGGGCGGGAGTTGGCCGCGCCAGGAGACGACGGGCGGGGCCGTCGTCGGCGCGGGGAGGGAGGAGGAAGCCATGAGGGGAGTGGCAGCAGGGTAGCGCCGAGATCAGTGTGTGTGGAATTCCGTCGAGCAGCCGGCGGGCATCGCGCGTCGGTTCCTTCCGTGGGAAGTGACTGATGGATGGGGAGTGAGGTGGAGTGGAGTGGAGAGAGGGGAGGGAGCCGAGGCGCGGCGGGCACGTGGAGCTATGAGAAGGCGGGCGCGCGCCGCGGGGAGGAACGAGGGATGCGGAGGCGAGCGGTTAAGCTGGCACGGGATCGGGGCGGGACGGCTTCACATCACGCCATGGCCGCGTGCGTCGGCGTTGCTTCTCTGGTCTGGGCTCAGCGGAAGCGATCCCGTGTGCGCTCGACAGCTTGCGGATTTGCCTGCCCGGCGTTTTCTCGGTGGCGTGGCGTGGCGTGTGCACGGGTGTGCGTGGTGTGCCGCTGGTGTCGGCCTCGGTGGACAAGGGCATGTGACGACCGCGCCATGGACGGGTAGCGTTACACGGGTTCACGCCTTCCATGATTCTTTCCAGAAAAAGGTGTGTCATGGGGCCACGGATATTTGTATTCTACCAGTAACTTGTGGGATGTTCGTTCTCTCGTTTATGTGAAGCATATTTTTCCACACACACAAAAAAAAGTTTATGTGAAGCCACCTTAACCGACGCGCTTTACGTTTGTTTTATTTGATTGCATGCAGTTCTGATGAGAAAAATCATTGTTTTCTACTGCATTTGGAAGCCAGATCATCCTGGAGGAAAATTTTTGTTTCAATGAAGGATTTTTAAGGCCTTGTTTGGATTAATGCAGTTTCTAAGAAATTGGTTTTTTTTTAGAAACTGATTTATAGAAATTGGGCTATTTGAATTCCAGCTTTTAGAAACTAAAAACCTACTTTTTTTTTTGTTGGCTAATGATTTGTTTATCCATCCTTTTCTAAATTCAAATTTGTTGTTATCAATACCTGTTCTAAGAAGCATTGGAGCTGTGCTGCTGCTGCTACCGTGCTACGTATGATAATATATATGATGCTTGGTCATCTCGAGCGATTCATCCAACGAAGTTGGTTCAGACAAACGACTATTACGTCAAGGATAAAAAAACATCACATACTTCACATTTCACAAACGATAGCAAGTGCAAATTTGCACTAATGAGCCTGTCCTAACAACAAGAAAAACAAAACAGAGGAGTATTACGTCAAGGATAAAAAAGAAGTTCTATATGGTTGGGATGGTTCTGTTTTATTCGTGAGGTAGGAAGACACGTAATGGGGACTCAGACCAGTTACGAGTCGTTAAAAAAACCGGCCGGTTAACTGGGATAACCAACCGGCTAACCATTTTACTACAGTGCTAGCTTCGGTTTTTTCTGGATAACCGGCCGGCTGGTGCAACCAGACCGGATCAGATCGGTTTTCCAATTAATCGGGATAACTGGTCGGTTAACTGTGGTTATTAAAACCATGCTCGGGAGTCGGGACTTGGGAGAGAATGAGGCGTAATCGATGAAGAGGAGGCGGTGGCAGTGACCATAAATATTAGAAAAATAAGGAGGACAATGGGTCTTTATCAAATAAAATTAATACTAGCAAAGTGACTGTGCGTTGCCACAGGCTTTAAGAAAATACAAACATGCCTAAATTCTTCATTACGGGCTAACTCGGACCAAATTATGCACTCTGCAATTAAGAACACAAAATATATTTAATCAATAGATATTTGAAGCCACAAATATGAAATATAATCTATCACTATATCACATTACAACCTCATCCACGTAGCGAGTTCGTGTGTTGCTACGGAACCTAGAAATTTTTACAAGTCTCCAATCTCAGT
This sequence comes from Eleusine indica, assembly GCA_030378355.1. Lineage (NCBI taxonomy): Eukaryota > Viridiplantae > Streptophyta > Magnoliopsida > Poales > Poaceae > Eleusine > Eleusine indica. The sequence goes on from CM059494.1 coordinate 61,370,407, forward strand.
GTTGGCTTAATTTCCATAATCTGTGAGTACTTCAAAATTTTCATACAAAGAATATAATAATATTGGCCTACAAAATAATGTATGGAGGTACCCATCTAACAGATACTAACAGCACTAAACCCTGTTCTTCATAAGCAAAATTTTATTTTTCTAGTTTATTCGATCTCACTTTAAGGAACTAACTTTAATCAAGTAGAAATTTGGAAAATAAATTTCATGCTGAACCCTCCAATTGGATTTTCGTGGTGTTTGGATTTCTTCATTTGAATTTGAGTTCCACTTTAAATTTTAACTTAATGCAAACCAGAAAATAAAAACAAAATATGTACCTTGTCTTTTTGGACTGAACCCCAATATTTTTTTTGCTCCAACCCAGCCTAGCCAGACCAAATCTTGAAAAAATAACAAAAGCCCATGCCCTCCTTTTTTTCCCCCTAGCCCATATGAGCTGAGTTGGCCCATCGAAACAGTATCGTCTTCCTCGTGAGAGAAAGCAGTGACCACAGCTTGCACGACATCGATCAGCTCTCATCTGCTTTGCCTGTTGGTGATTTTTCTCCTTTTACTTGCACCTCCTGCTGCACCAGCCATCTCCGCACTCTTCAGTCACCACCAGGGAAGCAACAAAGTTGGGTCATGCCTGCTGCTAGCGCTACCCTGACGCAGAGCCAGTTGCGCTGTCTCGTGACCGCATGCCCCAACTCACAAGCTCTCCTCCATCTTTGTCGAGGTCACGACGTCATGGCTGCACAGTCACATCTGCTTAGCCACCAGCATGACTCGCAATGTTATTTTTTGGTTGTTTATAATGTCCAGCAACATGATTTTATTTATACGTTTTTAAAACAGACTCGGTGATAAAAACACGATGAGAGAAAACTTGGCAGAATAACGTCCGAAGACAGGGATGGGCGACGTCACCTGAAAATTAGCGCTTCATAATATGATTCATCTCTAAAAATTGATTTTTAAAAACAGACTATATTATGAACCGTCGCTAATAATTGGAGAAACACAATAGCGACGGATTTCTTCCAAATCCGCTTGGCAGAATGTTTGGGTGCTAACCGCTCACAACCTTCTGCAGCGTCGTTCGTATCCTGTCTTTTTCAAATCTTCGTGTTGCCTGACTTCGATTGCTATGATGTGTTTATTCCAGGTCACATAGGTCACAGGTTATTCATCCATCGCACCGCCGTCCTCCCGTTGTCAACAAACGGACCAAGGCTTTGCACCTTCATACGTATGCGTACAAAGAGGATTTTTGAAGACACCTTCAGTATAGAGAAATAATTAAATATTTTATTTAGTAGGCTCAGTTTGTTGTTTTTCTTACAAGCCCGTAGCAATAAGAGAATGAAATCTTTTTTTTTTCTTATAAGGCTATGAGGGAACCGACTTGGAGTTATGGGAGCCGACAATGACGGAAAAGAAAAGAAAGCAAAAAATCAGCTTACTCTCGTATGGACTCAATTCTTTTTTTGACAGACCGATATTGGGAGCACATACTTTGGGGCAGAATAAGCAGCGGACGACTCCACCGTATTTAATTAGATGTAGAGATTAGCTGATCTAATTCAGATAATAGGTTTTTTAGAAACTTATAAACCGGTTTTTAGAAAACATGCTTGTTTGGAAGCATTTTAGTTCCTATAATCTGATTTCTTACAAATTGAAGGAATCCAAACAAAATCTAAATAATATTGTATATTCTATAAATGACTTGCCAAATATAGAAATCTAAATAATATTCATAAAGAAAATACATTGGTTGCTTTCAAGGATATTTATATCTGTAGCACTCATAAAGAACATTTTGAGAACAATAATGCAATAGATTCCAATTCTTTGTTTATCAAGTTGTCATATTTTAGTCGCATGAATCTCTTTTATTTTCTAGTTGTGGCTCTTGCAAAATCTTCAAAACTGGTATAACAAGCGATTAGTGAGGATAGAATCGCATAGCAAGGACCTGAGACCACGTCACCACTTCAATTTATTTTCAAAGCAACCACTGGATGTCATACTCATCAAAGATGTAACCTATGGACTTGCGTGGCACAATGTCTGGCTTGTCATCTTTGCCGCTGGTAACAAGTTCCATCCCAGTAAGCACCGCAAACTCATGGCCAACCGCTGCACTTTCAGCAAATGAATCTGAACCGGGGACAACAGGTCCTCCCCTAGAGCTGTGCGGAGTTTGGAAGACCTTGGCAGTGCAAAACCTTCCTGAACCCAGGTTGATGAGTTCGAACCTTGTGCACTCTAGAGTGTGATTAGTTGTCTTCTCAGCTGGACCTGGCTCGCATATGAGAACTAGGCTCCCACCAACCAGGCTGAGAAGATGTAATCTGGTCATATTTGGTTAGCGTTTTTAGACAGTCAAGCTAGTTAGAGGTAGTGATTGGTTAACTAGTTGTATTTGAAGATTCAAATATAAGACGCAATAATCTGTGTTTGGTTGGCTGTATAAAAGAAGTTCTGGTTACCTCATACATAGAAGGGTGAAGTCACCACCCAATGATATTATAATTCAATTAGTGATCAAACATACAAGATGTATCAAACTAATAATACAATAATTACAATCTGAGCTAGAATTAAAACATCCTTTCATGATATAAACATAAAAGATGGCCTAAACATCATTGAACTGGTAGCATACATAGTAACAGATAGTTTGTTTATATGAGAATAAAAAGCATAAAAAACATCATCTCTGATAGCAGGTACCTTTGTATCCATTGACTTGATCATGGCATTCATTCTAGCTGTAGAAGACTCCAGTTTGGTGTCTATTATGTACTACATATCAAGTCATAGCTGAATAGCGAGAACAAATAGCACAATAGAAAAATCAGTAACAATATAGGAATAAAAGTGAAGTATCATTCACCATGGCATGTGCTCAGAAATATATGTTAAATATACCAGTATGGCATGGACAATGGGCAAACATGCTCAGATGTATCATTGACATGGGCAAACATGCTCAGATGTAATTTTAACTACACAAATAAATCATAGGCATGACACATGTTCTGATTAAATCCACATCAACAAGATCATTTCATAGGCATGACACATAAGCTCAGATGTATACAACAACAAAAAAAATTCTATCATAGGCATGGCATATATGCTTAAAAATAATTCATATCAACATCATCTATCACATGCACAACATACATGCTCAGAATAATCCATCCATATTCTACATCAGGTCAAGTTACCAGCGCACGGAGAGAGAAGAGAACCACAGATACCTTGAACCAAGCAAACCGACACAGATCCACCGCATGCCTACACAAATCATAACACAAGTGGCCATTAGAAGGGACAAATCAAAAGAAAAACAACCAAATCGAAAGGGAAAAAGGATATACTTGCCTGGATCTCACCGCTAAAAAGAGAACCCGCCCAGATCTAGCCGAGGAAGAGAGGACTTGCCCAGATCTCACCGAGGAAGAGGTGGAGAGAGGAGAGGACAAGAGGTCGACCTCACCTAACGAGAGAACGGAAGTACAACAATGGTGACTGACCGCGCGTGGAGTGGAGGTCGAGGCTTTATAGCGGAGGAGGAAGGCAGGATTCGGAAGGCGGAAGCCATGCTCGCTGCGCGGGCACAGGGAGAGGATTCCCACCGAATGGCATGAAATAGCCAAGGATTACCGTCGCCCATGGCGCGAACTCGGGAGGTAACCCTAGCCCTTCCCACGTGCGCCCGCCTTGCATCCCGCCTGCACGCGCTCTGCCTCCCTCTTGCACCGTCGTAACTTGGCTCCGGAAAAACGACTGAAATTTCTACATCCGCTCGGCCAGTCTACGGGCCTCCTTTTGCACACGACAGACTAGACCCAAAGGAGGCGACCAGGAAACCAAACACGAGCAGGCTGCATCTGGCGGGCCTGGTTTCGCCAGATGCAGCCAACCAATCAGGCCCCTACTTGTCAGGTGTAACGAGATCCTCCCACGTGCCCAACAGCTTTTGCCCTTCATCACCGTCCACATCCGAGATGTTAACGAGGTCCGAGGTCGCGCAAAGATGGTCCGTGTCCCTAGAGAAGCCCAGCCAAAGGTTGAGCTCCGGGAGGTACTCGGCTCTGTCTTGGAATGGCAGAACCCAATCACCAGCGCGGAACCATTCGCATTTGACCGTATGGAAGCAGTAGGTACCCATGCCCTCGGTCAGTAATGATATGCAGATGGTGCGGCCACCATGTCCGATCACCGTGTGTGAGCCGACCATGTCTGGCATGTAATCAGGACATGATGTGAAGGGAGGCGGTGGAAGGGTCACCCAGTGCCAGCAGTTGGCGTAGTGGGCGAACCGGAGGACTTCGAAGCAGGTGCTCCGCGCTGGGCGGGGGGAACGGGCGCTCAAGAGGTACAGGTCCTCTTCAGGAGCGTCGGGACGGCGGTGGATTGAGAACGAAATGGGCATGCGTCCCTTCGGTCTGTTGAGACTGGGCATCATCTTGTTCGCGTGCGCGTCAGCGTCGTAGACAAGGGCGTGGCCTTCCGTGTTGCTGCAGAAGATGTGGCCCTCACGCCTACCCGGGCTCACGAGCCCGAAAAATTCCAGCTTCGAACGGTGCACCATGCTGGTTGCGGACGGGTAGAAACTCATGGTCTTCTCTGGTAGCTGACGCAGCCTCCTAATCAAAGATGGAGCATCAAGACCGCCGCCGTTCGCTCCGGTTGTCGCTGCCGCAGCAGCTGCTTTTGCTTCGGCCGCCGACGGGTAGAAAAGATGCTTCGCAGCCTCAAGGCGGTGCAGCAAGTACATGCTGCTCTTTCGGTTTTCCGCCACGACATTGACAAACCGCCGGATCATCCTCGACGAAAGATAGAGGATCTTAACTGTATGAGCAAAAACAAATTTTTTTCAAGATAGTGAATGAAAAACATTCAAGAATCAAGAAGAATTGCTGTGTACACCACAAGGTGTAGAGGCAGAAATATATTTTCATTATCTAAAAAAAAAATAATCAAGAAGAAGGCGGATGGCATCTCTAGGATCATGCGATTAACCAATTAGATCTCGAGCAGCTATGGGACGGGGATGGGACGAGCGCCGGCGGCTCGGGAGTCGGGAGGCGGGGTGGAACGAGATCGTCTGAAAAGTTTTATGTACGTTATAGATCGCAGTGTGACCGTCCATCGCGCATCCTATGCATATCCGATGTTTCCGTGCCGTTGGGCGTCGCTGCCTCTGCCCTGCTCTGTTCTCGCACCAACATGCAAATATTTTGGTATAAAAAAAAATGCAAATATTTGCCACATTGTTGTGCATTTGTTGTATTACAAGATAAATTGTGCAACATTTTGGATGTACTTGTGTAACAAAAACAATTCACCATAGATGTATCCATCTTATCTACCTTGTAAGAACAAAAAATAAAATAAAAAATGTCACACCAGTATTGAGTCTCAAACTCAAATTCGGATGGATAAGTTTGCTTCAAAATGATGTTTTTTTAGTAAAAGATATTAAAAATAAGTTTAATATTGTAAGATATACTAGCTCTAGATTTTTTTTGTTGACGTTAGGACAGTGTTTGTAGTTCATTTTTGAACTACGGATCATGTCTTAACGTCAAGAAAATAAATAAAGAGGGAATATGTTTGACGATGTTGCAAGATACATAAGAAATATGATGTGATAGGTTTTTTAATGTTGCAATAGGGCATTTCAATCAATATTGCAGGATTAAAAAAAATCATGTTGTGATGAAAGGTTTTGATGTTGTGGTGGGAGTTTTTGGACAGACGAAGCGTCCTTCCGATCGTTTTGTTTTCATCGGACGTAAGGCCTAATCATTATCCCATACATGGAATTGATTGGTTGATATTGGTCGACAGATGAAGTATATACGATAAAAATTGACTGATTGGGCCCAAGTGGTGACTTTCTGGAAAGTTAGTCCACAACTGAATCGTTCGTTGTTCGCGGTCTTCGGCGGGCGGCCCACTGAGAGAATTGTGCAAACGCGTATTTGGGTGTTCTCACTGCACGCAGCCAGCCATTCTCGACGTGCCCCGCACGCGCAATCGGCGTAACGGAATCGACGCCTCCATCCGGACCCATTTGGCAGCGCCAGCGCCGGGCGCCGGCAGTTGGAACTTGGAAGTGGGAACCGCCCCCACCGCCGCGCACGCACGCCCACTTCGTTATTTCCGTTGCGACCCCTCCCTAGCTTGTCGCACCAACAAACAATTGGCGGAGCCTGCCAGCCGGCGGCGGGCGGGAGGGATCCTCGTGCTGGCCTCCGCCATCGATCGGACAAACAAACAAACAAATCAGGCTGCAGCTGGCGCCGCCCCGCCTATCCATTGGACCACCCGACGATCCATCTCCTCCCGCTCCACGATCGCGGCAACCGATCCCACCTTGTTCCCGTCGACGTCTTGCCGGGAAGGCGCGGGAGTGCGATCGGTGCCCGTTCCGGCCCTGCAGTTTGCGCGCGCTGCCTCGGCCCGGTCGCCTCGTCTTGAGGTAACCCGCGTTTCCAGCTCTGCGTCCATTCGTGCGTCGGTGTGTGTTCCCGTTCCTCTGATATGCTACGCCCGTGTGATCTCCGGGTGTTCCTGGCCCGGCTATTTGAATAATGAATGAACAATATAATTGCATCGTCCTGCAAACTAGTTCATCTGGTATCATCGGAATTGTGCTATGATAGAACGTTGCGGTTGGCGCATGAGAATCCTTGGATCGATCCATGTTTAATTTGGACAAACCGTACGTATTTTGACTTCTAAACAAACTATCTGGGTTTTAGACATGGCTAGAAACAAGAGGATTCTAGTCAGCGTGTGACTGATTTCAAGTTGTGCAGGAACTTGTGTTTGTGCTCTTGAATTCCATTCTCCAAAAAATTTCAGAGTGCAGGTCTCGAGGATCTGGAGGACATTCCATTCCAGTTGGCCAACAAGTGGCCACGTCTGTTGTTCTTAATTCCAACTGATGACAGATTTCTTGACGAGCTATACACTAAGAGTGTCCACTTGTCTTGTTATATGCAGATTATCGCTCCAACAAGTATCGGCCATTGTGATACTCCTTCTGGCTTGAATCCGCGATATGGGTTCATTCACTGACATTGGTGTTTCTGCGGGAATAAACATACTGTCTGCGTTGGGTTTCCTCCTGGCATTTGCGGTTCTGAGGATACAGCCTATTAACGATAGAGTATACTTTCCAAAATGGTACCTAAAAGGGACAAGGAGCAGCCCAAGGCATCTGGGAACTGTTTTCTCGAAGTTTGTCAATGCTGATCTGTCGACATACCTCCGGTTTCTGAACTGGATGCCTGCGGCGCTGAAAATGCCAGAACCTGAGTTGATCGAGCATGCAGGGCTGGACTCTGCGGTATATGTCCGCATCTATCTTCTTGGGTGAGCATGCATGCATTCATTTGACTCCCTGCTTTAACATATAGTAGTATACAGAAGAGTTTACTGATGATGCATAATTTTCTTGCTTTTCAGTTTAAAAATATTTGTACCGATTGCTGTGCTAGCTTTCGCCGTTCTAGTTCCTGTCAATTGGACTAGTGGAACATTGGAAAATGAAAAGTCCCTGAGTTACGATGAAATTGACAAGCTTTCAATATCAAATCTTGGAAAAGGTTCAAAAAGGTACGAATAAAGTAAATAAATCTACCTCTACTTATTGAGGCTGCATTTTGTTTAGTAGGAGTATTTCTTTCAGCAACAACATTAACGATCATGTCCTCTGTTTATTTGGATAATCAAGTGTTCTGCATTACAGTCTGTTCAAATCAGCTTAGCCTAACTTCTCATTTTTCAGATCTGACATATGTTATATATATGAATAGCGCTTGAATTGATCATAGCCCCATGGGGCAACATATATGGGTCACATAAGTGCCAAACTGGAATAGAAAAAAGACTCAACAATAAGACTCCTATACCCTAACAATATATTTGTTTCCTTAGTATTGTTGTAGGTTATAATAGAATCCTCACAAGAAGGTGTTCAATATCCTAAGTATTGTTATATTATTACATATATTTATCGATCAGATATTTGGAATTGCACAAAGACGTTTCATGTCATTCCCATATATTGGACCACTACTATTTATTTACCTTTTCGAGAGTTGGAGCCCTGTATGGACTTGTCTGTTTGATAGTGCAATTAAATTTACCACAGAAATATTCAATGTAGTGACGAATGATAAGTAAAAATCTTAAAATATTAAAACTGGAGCAGCTTGTTGATCGACTACTTATATAAGGAGAACTATTTTCAAGTTGTTTTTCAAGGATGGTGCAGCATGTTGATCGAAAGAGGACTGCAAAAGGATTTCTATATCAAACAGTTTTTAGAACTTTTGTTGCCACTCCAGTGATTATCTCTTACATTATGCCAAATCATTCTAAGGTTGTTGCGACAGAAAAATTGGAAATCTCCAGGAAACCCATTGACCAATGCCAACTTTATAATCAATACAAATGTTGAAGTTTTGAAAATGCAGCAATGATATTTTTGAGTGCCTAACGGGTATTGGCCTAGGAATATTTCCTGGATAAACTTACCCTGGCAGCATATATAGATTGCAAGTACAAGAAACATAGCTTATCTCTGATATCACAATTTCAAGCTCTTGCAATTTATTTTATGTTGATGACATATTGTTTGTTTTCTATATATTTATGTCTCCTGTTTTGTTACACTGCCTCGCAAATAATCTACAAATTGTTGATTTTGTTTAGGTTTTGGGCCCACATAGTAATGGCCTACGTCTTCACATTTTGGACATTCTACGTGTTATATCATGAATATAAGGTCGTGACAACTATGAGATTGCGTTTTGTGGCTAATCAAAACCGTCGACCTGATCAATACACGGTAAATGCTTTTTTCATATAACCTCTATTGATGAGCTAAACTTTTTTGCTCGATTTATTTGTTATCTTCGTATTTTATTCCATTTTTTTTGTAATATATTACAGGATGCTTGTTGAGGTGTACAATTCTCAAGCTCCATTCCTAACTCTTTTTCCTATTTTACTTAGGTCCTTGTGCAAAATGTACCACCAGACGAAGATGAATCAGTTAGTGAGCATGTTGAGCACTTCTTTGCTGTGAATCACCGTGATCATTACCTCACGCATCAGGTTCTGATTTGTCCCATCTTTTAGACTGTGTTGATGTTACGGTGCATTACTGTATCATTAGACAGTAAGAAAAGTCAAACAAGAATCACCTATTTATATCTTTTTTTGTCTTTATTATTTGATTGCACTTCTTTACTCTTCAACTGAAGAAGCAAAGTTTTTTTTTTACTTTTTTTTGAAAGAAGAATCCAATATCTATAATAAATAGAAATAAAATTCTTGCTTCGGAAGTAATTTGTTAAGAATTTGGCTAACAGATTGTATATAATGCAAACCACCTCTCCGGTTTGGTTGAGAAGAAAAAAGGCTTGCAAAACTGGTTCATCTACTATGAGAACAAGCATGCTAAACACCCTGCAAATAGGCCAACTATGAAGGTACAGCTTCTTCATTACCTATCATCTAAGATGCTACATCCACTTAAAATATTACTAGTATGACTCCACTACATTGCTTATAGACAGGACTGTGGGGTCTTTGGGGGCGAAGAGTGGATGCTATAGAATACTACCAAAAAGCAATTGAGGAGACATGTAAACAGGTATTGCTTCATTGAATGGAACAGTCACTTTTCAGCACCTTGATCATGTCATACTGCCAATAAATTTCCTTCCTTCGATTGATTCATATTTGTCTCATAACATTCACAATTCACTCATGTTGCAGGAAGATGAGGAGAGACAAAAAGTGATTACTGATCCTAATTCTATTATGCCGGCAGCATTTGTATCATTCAAAACACGGTGGGGGGCTGCTGTTTGTGCTCAAACACAGCAAACGAGTAATCCGACAGTATGGTTAACTGAGTGGGCTCCGGAACCTCGTGATGTTTACTGGGCTAACCTCGCAATACCATTCGTTGAGCTCTCAATAAGAAGACTCCTTATGGCTGTTCTTCTCTTCTTCCTGACCTTCTTTTTCATGGTACCGATTGCAATTGTCCAATCCTTGGCAAATCTAGATGATATTGAGAGGCGGCTTCCTTTCTTGAAACCTTTAATAGAGAGGTGAGTGCTCACATTTCGTTGTTTACAGTTAAGGTTTATAAAAGGAATGAGATAGTATTTTCACAAGTAGTATCCACTAAATCCTACAATCAATTGATCTTTTTAGCCTCATACTGAGTACATAGCTGTAGTATCTGTCCATGTGCGTACTCACACACTCACACCAACACAACCACGCACACGACCAGCCCTACAACTACACACACACAGTAATAATGATCTTGTCCTTGAAAATATCACCAATATCCGATGTGTGACGGAGATGTCACCCTCTCATTGTGGCATCACGCGCGCAAGAGGCATCATCTGAAATTTATTTGGGGGAAAACCCCGGTGAGAAACACTGGTGTCCATCCTAGGGATGGAACACCGGTGGGCAGCCTGCCACCCGCAGGACTTGCCACATGACGTGACGCTCGTTCTCTACAATCAATCGATTAAGGCCTTATTTGGGCACTTTTACATCTTCATAAGTAGCATTGATTGGCTTTTCTGAAAAGAAGCTTCATCCTAGCTTTTGTCTTCCAGCTGTTGGGTGGCTTTTGTTTTCCTGAAAGCAAATCCACAACCTTTTCTTGAAAAGTAATTGTCAGTTTTTTTTTTTGAGAAAGTAATTGGTTAGTTTCTCAAAAATATTTGGTTAGTTGGGTAAAGCAGAGCTAGTATAATCACATTAGATTTTATGAACATGGTCTGTCTTTTCAACTACTTAAGCATTGATTTTACCATTATAGTTTTGTAAAAATGTTTTCTTGTGTCTTTTATAGATAGCTACCAAAAGTAGTATAAAATTGTTGAAACTAATTCACACAAATGCATGACACATTGCATGTTCCAAGTGCATGGTTTTCGTTTTCCTTTGTTTGATAAGCAACTGGATAAAGATATCCAAGACCTTCCATGTTGTGGTTGTGGAAAATAAGAGAATTGTCTTTCTGGATCTAAACTTTATGATGGAATGGCCTGCAGAAATTCTTTGAAGTCAATTATCCAAGGTTTCTTGCCAGGAATCGTACTGAAAATCTTCCTTATACTTCTCCCAACAATTCTGATGACAATGAGCAAGATTGAAGGCCACATTTCACTCTCTGGATTGGACAGGAAGACAGCATCTAAATACTACCTTTTCCTCTTTGTGAATGTATTCTTGGGGAGTGTAATTACTGGAACAGCATTCCAACAGCTCGATAATTTCATCCATCAATCTGCTAACAAGTATGTTGAATAACCAGTTGCATTTTGCATTATGCTATTTCCATTATGACAATGTGGTCAATCTTTCTATGTTCCTATAAACAGTCAGTGCCTTATACTATGTTATTCTTCCCGTTTTTCGCATCCCAAGAATTCCAGAGATTGTGGGAGAGTCCATTCCTATGAAGGCAACATTTTTCATGTCATATATAATGGTTGATGGCTGGGCTGGTGTAGCTGCTGAAGTTCTTCGGTTGAAGCCGCTGGTCATGTTCCACATAAAAAACACTTTCCTGGTTAGAACTGAGCATGATCGTGAACAAGCCATGGATCCTGGAAGCCTCGATTTTTACAACTATGAACCACGATTGCAGCTTTACTTTCTACTAGGTCTTGTATATGCAGCGATCACACCAATTCTTCTACCCTTCATTATAGTGTTCTTCAGTCTCGCCTATCTTGTTTTCAGGCATCAGGTACTAGTCTCTTCCCGAGAATAAATCACGCTTCTCAATCAGTTAGTCCTAATACATCATCATTGTGTTTGTAAGTATCAAGTCCAGATATGTGGCAAAAACAAAGTCTAGCCACAACCGTCCGTACCCTAGTAATGAAGTGAATTACTGTAGCTTAGTAAAATCCAAACCTCTTCCTTTACAATAAATATGTATCTAATATCTTTTTTCTTCTTCTGTTGTTGCAAGATAATCAATGTCTATAGTCAGCAATATGAAAGTGGTGCACAATTCTGGCCAGATGTGCAGAGGCGACTACTCATAGCATTGATGGTATCACAAATTCTGCTACTGGGACTGTTGAGCACACAGGAAGCAGAGAAGTCTACTATCGCTCTGATCCCCCTCCCTGTTCTCTCCATATGGTTTTACTATGTTTGCAAGAAACGGTTTGAGCCAGCGTTTGTGAAGTTCCCATTACAGGTAGGTACTCATCACAAATACGTTTCTATGTTTCTTATTGAAGGAACAGGTGAAAACCACCCACTCACGCCAGGGCTCAAACCCAAGACACAAACGTCATACACAACAAGAGGCTAATATCAAACTAAACACATTACCGGAAGTACTTCATGGGTTCTATTATGGGACTTAAAATAACATATACTTTCGTTTTTGTTTTACAGGATGCCATGGTAAAGGACACATTGGAACGGGCACATGACCCAACTTTCAATTTAAGGGAGTACCTGAAGGGTGCTTATGTGCACCCAGTCTTCCAGAAAAATGACTTATACGAGCTTGTCGCCATTGATGAGGAAGAGAAGAATCCCCTTGTTGTGACGAAGCGGCAGTCTCGCATGCACACACCAGCAGAAAGCAAATTGAATTCAAGTTCTGGTACTAACGAAGGAGAATTTAGTCGTTTGCCAACCTGAAGCCTCATTCTTTCATGAAAAAAAGTTCCCGTTTTTTTTTTATTTTAAAGTTGGTAATCATGTAAATGTTTGAGTAGAAAAGAACTGAAGAAGATTAATTTGGAGCTATATCGGGTAGTAAAATCTTGAAGCAGGCTGTACATTACGCGACCAGTAATTGCATTACTACACAACACTAGCTCATTTTGCTTGAATCATCTAAAGATGCTAAACTGAGCCAATAGGAATTTGAGTTTGCAAAACCAACCATGTAAATGTTGTCCCAAAGGCAAACTAGACATACCATGAGTTCAGTTTGACAATTGTGATGCTAAGACATCCGACTGAATGCTCTATAAGACTGAAACTGGTCTAATTTAAAGTATTTCAAAGATGGGACCCTACAATAGGATAGGCTCTTACACTAATATTGGTGACAAAATCCAACTAAAGAAGCAAAGTTTAATTTACGAAAATGGACAGTAACCGAAGCCAAACAATTGACGAAAGGGAAGGGTGAAATTGCAAAAGGCTATCTTACAGTTATCAAGTATCAACCAAGGCAACATTAGATTCAGAAGTAAAATTATCTGTCATGTTAATTTGGGGAAAAATCATTTCAATCCAAGCATTCTTTCCAATACGTGACATACTTTGTACATGTCTACACCTTGACAGTATCCTTTCTTACAAAAAGCAATGACCATTTCCTGATACATATAAACATCTATTATGAAACCTTGTCCAAGGACCCATCCAATCAGAATATGCAATTCTCGAAGCTTGCCACCAGCAATGAGATTACGAACAACACCTGAGAGTGCAGATAGAGAGGGACCATGTTCCACTGAGGTACCAAAACAGTTAAATTCGACCATGAATCTATCTCCTCTACACAGACAGTCAATCACCAGCCTGTATGTGATCTCGTTTGGAGCAATGCATTCCTTAGTCATCTTGTGAAACAAGAGGTAGGCCTCATTAGTTTTCCCCATGAAACTGAGATGGCGGATCAGAGTATTATATGTCACGACATTGGGGACAAACTCTTTACTCCCTAGCAGGCAAAGTGCATGATGAACCTTCCCGAGTTTACAAAGGCTGTGGATTACAATGCTGAAAGTCCAGCTGTTTGGAGCTATGCCCTTCTTCAACATGTCATCGAAAAGCTTGACAACAGCCAACCATTTCCGCTCATCGCAAAGCCTCCTCATCACCGTATTATAGTTGACAACATTGGCATGCCAACCAAGCTCTGTACTGCACTCCAGGAGGCACTTTGAAGCCCAAGCAGTTGTACTGCGGCAAACCCCATCAAGGAGGATATTCAAAGTAATATCATTGGGACGCAACCCATCGGACATCATCTTATCTACCAACACAAAGCTCTTGTCTATTCTGCCTGCTTTGCATAGCCCGTCCATGTAAGTACTGTACGTGATTGTGTCTGGCGTCCACCTTTTTGTGCTGCTCTCCTCAAGAAGCTTGTCAACTTCCTTAAAAGCACCCACCTTGCATAGAGACTGAATCAACACATTGTAAGTGGCAGTGTTTGGTTCAAATCCAGCGCTAGTCATCGTTTCCAAGAGCTCCTTGGCGTCCTGTATCCTTCCACTGACACAGTAGGCGTGCATGATTGGCGTATATGTGTGGGCATTCGGCTGGCATTCTTCTTCCAGCATCATGTCCAGAACGCCCAGAGCTTCAGCCACCCTGCCGGCGCTGCACAGCCCAGAGATCAGCGTCGAGTAGGTGACCACGTCCGGGGCCACGCCGTTTGCCACCATCCACCGCACAACCTCGTAGGCCGACTCGAACCACCGCAGGCGGCACGCGTACACCCCCACGAGCACCGTGCACGCGGCGACGTCGGGCGCTACGCCGTCCGCAGCCATGGCCTCGAGCACCGCGAGCGCGGCTTCCGGACGAGATGCGGAAGAGAGCGCCGCGGCGGCCGTGGTGAAGCAGGCAGCGTCGGGGCGGCGTCCCAGGAGGCTGCGCATTTCGTCGAGCAGGTGGAGGGCGCGGTTGGCGCCGGTGCCAGGGCCGTCGGCATCGTCGGAAGCGGCGTGCGCGGACATGAGGCGGTTGTAGTCGTACGGGTGCGGCGACCGCGGCCGGCGCGGGGGAGGCGGGGGTGGGGGCTGGTTGGAGAGCTCCTTCGCGAGGGCTGCGAAGCGGAGGAGGAGGTGGTCTCGGGGCGAGGTCGAGAGGGAGCGGTGGAAGAGGAGGCGGACTATGGGTCGGGAGGGGTAGGGCATAAGGTGATGGAGAAGGCGGCGGCGGCGACATCTGAGAGCAGCGACGGCGGCGGCGACGGATTGCAGCCCTGCTGCCCGGAGGGAGGAGGGCGCGCCGTTCCGCGTAACGGGCGGGTCGACGGGTAGTTTCGGAAGTTCAATGGGCCGAAAGCCCAGGTTTCAAATGTGGTTCTTGATTGCGCTACGTCGTGTTTTCGCGTCGTATCATATCGCCTACTAAAAGCATCTTTTCCTAGGAACAAAAAACACTTTCGATTTATTCCCTTGTTTCAAGAACTTTTTGCTCTTCCTTTCGATTGCAGAAAGGCAATGTTTCAGAAAGGGTCATTTTAATGTTTGTCCCTCAGGATATGTATATAAAACGCTTGCAAACTGTCATTGTACCAAATATTGTTCTAAGCGACAATACTACATGTGGAAAGGATAAGAAGAAACTATAAAACATACTAAGAAAAATTCAACACCAGTATAAGACATTTCTCCGTATTGGTTTCTACAAAGACTAGGACTAAAAACATCCGTTACTAGTTATGCTAAAACCTAAGTCAACTAACATCGATAACATTTAGGAAAAAATTCTTCATGACCATGAGAATTTTGGTTTGATTTTTTATTGATTATCAAAAAATTTAAACTTTCTAGTGGCCATTGAATTCAATTTTTTTCGTCTTGTTGACCATTCCAGTGTTAATGTTGGAGAGGGAAAATTATTTTTTGCCTATAATAATATTTTTGTGCTACCATTTTTTATTAATCACATAATTTACTTAATATAATTTTTTTAATATGAAAAAAATATTTAGTCATATTTTTAGCAGAAACAATATTTTTAACAAAACAATTTTTAATTGAAGAACAAAAGTCATTGTTGTTTCCAAAAAATTCTAAAATACACATTCATAACATCTAGACTTTCAAATTAATTATTAACTAATATTTTTCTAATTTCATGGTAAATAAAGATCATTGGCCATAAAGATGCTACCTAGAGCAAAAAATAACTTTTGTTCCTCAATTTTAACATTATGATGGCCAACAAGACCAAAAAAATAATAAGTCGATGACCACTAAAAAAGTTGAAATATTTTGATGATTAATAAAGAAACATAATTGTTTTTATGACCACTAAGAAATTTTCTCAAGTATTTATTGGTTATACATGGGCAACAATTCAGTTGCTAGTAAGATGAAAACTGGCTGAAAGCTGGCTCTTTCTCGAACGGACTAATTAGTGATAGAAAAAACCAACCACGCGTGCTCACTTCTTTGATTAGAAACCAACTCTTTAGTTTGATGAGTATACAGTAGAAAGTTCTATTTTTTATTAAAATAAAATCTCACGTCTTTCAACTTTCTATGCATCTTGAAGCTCACAACTCCCCCAAAAAAATTCCAATGGGAAATGACCACATTTGAGGATTGAGGTAAAGCTAGTCATGAGCGTACGTAACTTTACCCACCAATCCAGCGGCTCCCTTCGGCTCTGTTATCCATTTTACCGGCCGGTCGCTCGGTCGACGCTCTCGGCGTTGCGTTGCGCCATCTACTCCGGCGAGCCGTTGGGGCTGTTGGCCCGACGCCCTCGGCCGGCTCGTTTCAAAACACCAACCAGCCAACAACCGCGAGCTCGCTACACGTCACGGCCCTTAAAGGCGCGGACGCCGACGTGTGGGTCAAACAAACACGCGCCTCGATTCACCTGACGCTGTCACGTGGGTCAGCTCGCACATTTACGCAGCCACACGAAGCGGGTTAAAGAAATTGGTGAAAAAAGAAAATAACCTGGGAGAAAAAGGCTGTCGCGCAACTGAAACGGAGCGAACCCCAACGTGTACTCTCCTTCGATGACAGTGGGCCCCAGGACCGGGACCGGCGGGAAAGCAGAGAAGCGAACAAAAAGGTGTGCGCGGAGCGGAGCGAGGCTGTAAATAAATTAGAAACACCCCCCGGGAAATCTCGGTATTTACCGCCTACGGCTAGGCAGCCCACCCTCCGAAAGGACGGAGACAAACACAGGCGCAGCACGCGCGGGGTGCACTGCCCACCACTGACTGCGGTCCACCGCACCAGTCCTACCCATTGACCCGACCTTTACATCGATGACAGGTGGGTCCATGAGTCAGGCGGATCAGTGTGTCAGTGACTTGGGCAGAGCGTGCCGGTAGCCGTTCGGGTTCGAGCCCCTCGCCACGCCGAGCGGCGCTCGCTGCCAGGCCTCGGGGGGTGCACCATCAGGGGCAGCAGCAACTTTCTTAGATCCACCCGCTCGCTCGCCCACTCTTGCTGCTTTGCTGTACTCTGCTTTGGCTGCGTTTGGCGTTGGGGGGTTGGGGTTTGGGGATTAGGTTGCCGCCGCCCGCCGCTGCGGCAATGCAGTGAGAGGAGAGAAGGGGGAGGAGGAGATGGGGTGCGCGCAATCGCGGATCGAGAATGAGGAGGCGGTGGCGCGGTGCAAGGAGCGGCGGCAGTGGATGAAGGCGGCCGTGGCGGCGCGGAACGCCTTCGCGGCCGCGCACTCGGCCTACGCCTTCTCGCTGCGGGACACGGGCGCGGCCCTCTCGGAGTTCGCGCACGGGGAGGGCGTGCCGCCGCAGACGCCGCCGGGGGAGGCGGAGGAGGCGGCGCCCGGTGGGGCCGCCGTGTCGGGCGGGACGGGCGCGGGTGTTGCGGGGGCGGGAGTCGCGGGCGCATCGGTGGCGGGGGCCGAGCCCATAATGCCGCCGCCGCCGCCGCTGGATTCGCTCCCCCCTCCGCCGCCGCCGCTGCCGGAGTTCTCGCCGTCGCCGGCGAAGATCCACCGCTCCATCAGCATGCCGATGCCGCCTTCCACGGCGGCCAAGGGTCCTTCCGTCCTACACAGTGACTCCATTAGGGAGGAGGATGTGGAGGACGTTGAGAGGGAGGAGGAAGAGGAGGGAGATGGGCAACTCGAGGTCCGGCGCCGGCGGTTGCGTCACCAGCCGCCAATGCAACCACCCGTTTCGCCGCCTCCACCGGAAACGCCGGTGACTCCTCAGCCTCCACCCCCGCCTCCGCCTGAGCCGAAATCAGGAATCGACACATGGGACTATTTCTTCTCCATGGATGAAGGTATGGCTTCTATTGGGCCTGACGATGATGAGATTATCCCAGAGCCGGAAGGGGAGAAGTACGTCCCGCCATCGCCACTGCGGCCGCCTCCGTCCCCTCCTCCGCCAGCTCCGGTGCCCCTTTCGGAGGAGTTTGATGAGGAGCCGCGGACGCCTGAGATGGTCCCGCCAACTTCCACGCTGCCACCAAAACCCCCGAAGCATTCGTCCAAGAAAAAGAAGGGCAAGGGGAAGATGAAGGCGGCACACCATCAGCACACTGAGTCAGCACCGCCGATCACGCTGGTTGGCGGTGGGAAGGCGGGGAAGGTGGCACCTGAAATGCCGCGTGTAGACCTCCTTCGGGTTCTTGCAGAAATCGATGAGAGGTTCTTGAAATCGTCACAGAGTGCTGGGGAGGTTTCCAAGGTGCTGGAAGCCAACAGGATGCATTACCACTCCAATTTTGTCGACAACCGAGGTCAGTTACTTGATTGTGCCCTGATGCTTGCAATTTTGGATTTTTAAGGTTTCCAGGTGGCGGGCTTTGTGTTTGTTGTTGTTGATTTGTCAAAAAAATTTGATCTTTTTTGCTTGATGGTGATAGTGATGTGATTGTGATAGATTCCTTGGTAGATAGAGGTCAAGAACTTAGTGTCTCAAATTTTGGTGGTGGGGTTGCTATAAAAGTCAAGTGAGCTCCTCACTGCCCACTATCCCATTTGCCACAACAGGTAACATGGGGTTGCACAAGTGGTTCTTGGGCTAGTAACTAGATAGCTGTAGATAAAAGCAGTTTTCAGCACAATCATTGGTGTGGATAAGTGGATTGTTAATACATTGTGTATATATTGATCACTTATGATTAATTGAGGATTTAAATTGGATTCAATATTCTAAACTCACTCTAGACTTAGAATGCAAGCTCAATAATGTATCATCTGCTCAATCTACAGTTACAAATCTTGTTTCTGATTGAATGCTATGATACGACAAAGAGTGTACATAACGACAACATCAGCCTAGGCCAAGGGCTTTAGTGAGGAGTTACTAAAACTGATATCAAATACGACAATAGAACATAGGATAAGAAGATTCAAATTATTAAAGCGGTAATTTGCATCCCTTTCATTGCTTTGAGAGGGGTGTTTTCAGCTATATAATCCATCTAGTCAACGGTATGTGGGGTCTGGTCCTACATGTCATTGACACATAATGATGGTACAGATGAAAAACACACCTAAAATGATGGCATAGATGGAAATTTTCCTATTTAAAACATGATCGTAGTACTGGGATTTTTTTGTTGATAAAAACAAAATATATCTTTTTATTGCAAATAGCTGATGAAACTGACAGTGCTTTAAAATATCTAAAGAATCCTGCTATACATACATCCTGAGTTCACGGTCAGAAAATCATGGCGTCAGCATTCAGTTAATAATCACCAAAAGCTTGCAGATGCCAACAAATCACGGGTTACAGTCGTCGTAGAGGACAGTCGTGTGCATATCATGTTTGGTATATAAAATTTTGAGCATGAATGATTAATGTCTTACTGATCTGCCTTAATGTGTGTTGTTTGAAATAAATATTCTTGTTTGTGACCCAATGATGAAAGATTCAAGCATCCTTTTTAGCATACAAACGGAGAAGAATACATGTCAGTGTGCAGTGCTTCCTTTTTCACACTATTATTAGGTTCCCACATGCAAAAGCATAGGCAAACCACCCCATACGGCAGGATGAGGACACTGCCCAGCCATCCAGCAGCGCAATACTCAAGTTATCTAATGTCCAGCCCCTGGTCTCCTTGCTGCATACTGAATTTTCTCCATTGCTTACTGGTCTTGCTCACATGAGGAAGTATGAAACAGGAAAACATCCACAGTGCATGTTGGCCATGGGCCAAATTATTTTTCTGGTCCAAGCAGAGGCCCAAATAATACCATCGCTACACACTATTGCACAAAGCCGCCACAGCTCCTGAATCCTAATCATTTATGTGATTCTGCTGACGGTTGGAGTTGGACAAACACCCAACTACAGAAGCTCTGCTCTAACTCAAAAGAAGAAATTAGTTCACTAATGTTATGTGCACCTATAGTTTTATTTGTTTTCTGTTTCTTATGTGATTTTATAATAATATGATATGCCTTTTGTAATTGTCTTATGTTTATGCCCCATCTAAACCTTTGTATGTGGTCTACCAGACTACCACTGTGAAAAAGACTACAAAGTTTAGCTTCTATGAGATCTCATAATGATACAGCCAAGAAATCCTCAGTTGCTGCCAACTTTGTAGTATGATATTTTTGGATTTAGCTTAGTAGCTCTGTATCACAAGAGTGTCTTACAGAAACTGCTCATTTTTGTTGCTGTTATAACATTTCGTTCACCAGCATCCATGACCAATTGATTTTTCTCTAGTTTACTAATACTGCTTCCCCACTCCACCCCCCTCGCCCTTTCTCTGCACTCTCAATGCCAAAATTTTTTGTAAAGAAATAGAAAGATCTCTGAAAAAAACTGATTCAGATACAATCCGTCATCATGTGAATTTAAATGACTGGCTTCGAATTATTTTTACATGTGAAAACTAATTACGTAGTAAAAGAGCCACTTGTTTATGTTATTATACATTATCCTATTTACTAAGTACATTCTGGCAAATATTTTTGTTATTATGCATCCAAGTCAAGTTCATAAGATTGGTTGAACTTATTTTATATCCAAGGCATGTATTCATGTTCACAAGAAAACATTTACAGGGCATGTTGACCATTCGGCAAGAGTTATGAAAATAATAACATGGAATAAATCCTTCAAAGGCATGCAAAATGGTGATGATGGGAAGGACGAGTCTGAAAACGACGAATGGGAGACCTTGGCAACTGTGGTAGACAAGATCTTAGCATGGGAGAAAAAGCTATATGATGAAGTGAAGGTACAACTCATTTCTGTTTGCAATTTGAATTTTAATATTCTAGATTGGTATTGAGGGATTTTATGATGATTCTGTCAAAATTTATTTATTTTTATACTGCTATTGAGGCTTTTATTATTTAACTACTTGTTTTCATGAAATAGAGTATGGTTCAGTAAATTTTCCATTTGCTTGAAGTTCAACTACAATCCAAATAGTAGAACATTTAGAATTTAGTCTGGTGCACCTGCAAAAATATTTACTGGGAAACTACCAAAATGGTAGGATTTTTTGTAGCGTAGTAGCTTATGATATGTTTGTCACCATGCCTGGTTTGTGTTCTTCATGGTGCTTTGTTAGGATGATCCCCTGTGGAACTCTCTTGTGCCGAATCATGGACTACAAACATGTATGCACAAGGGTCTATGTGTGTTAGTTATAATAGACTAACTCTGATATATATTCACAGTTGCTGAGCTTGATATTTGTTTTCATTGAAGTATTGAAACCATATTGATTCCATTTGCACAGGCTGGTGAACTCATGAAGCTTGAGTATCAGAGGAAGGTTGCTTTGTTGAATAGACAAAAGAAGCACAATGCTTCTATTGAGGTTCTAGAGAAAACAAAAGCTGCTGTGACCCACTTGCATACAAGATACATTGTTGATATGCAATCAATGGATTCGACTGTATCAGAAATTCAGCATCTCCGTGATAATCAACTCTACCCAAAATTGTTGGATCTTGCTGACAGGTAATTTATCTGAATCCCCCCCCCCCCCTGTCATGCAGACTGCGACCAGTGTCTTTTCAGATGTGGTTTAGGACATTATAATAGATCAACCCATCTGAAGAATTACTTTCCTGTTCTGTAGTTTACTTGCATTTATTGTTTATGCACCTGAATTGAAACATAACTCCTCTGAAGACTTTTTTCAATCTAGTAACTCAGTCAGTATTGGGCTTGGGCTGTGACATCTTTGTACTGTCCATGGTTAGGCATTATGATTTTTATTGGCATCATATACTGTTGCTGCAACTTCTTAGTTTGACCTTTATCTGTTTAATGAACTGATCCACTATCGTTTCATAATCTTTATTCGCTGCTATCATTTCAGGATGGCAAAAATGTGGGAGGACATGCACATGCATCACGCAAACCAGCTAAAAATTGTATTAAATCTGAAGGCAGTTGACATTTCTGATTCCCATATTGAAACAAGTGCACATCACCACAGCCACACACGTCAGCTGCGTGAAATTGTAGAGAAGTGGAACACAAATTTTAGTGATCTCATGAATCATCAAAAGGAATACATAAATGCTCTGTACAGCTGGTTGAAGTTGAATCTTGTACCCATAGAGAGCAGCTTAAAGGAGAAGGTAGCTTCACCACCCAGGATGCAGCAACCTCGTATAAAGGCTTTTCTTCAAGCGTGGAATGAGCATCTAACTAAGTTGCCTGATGATCTTGCAAAGACTGCCATTGTCAGTTTTCGAGCAGTCTTGGACACGATATTGAGTGTTCAAGATGAAGAGTTGAAACAGAAGGAAATCTGCGAGCATACTCACAGAGAGTATATGCGAAAGGCCCGGGCTTTTGAGGATTGGTATCACAAGAATTCGCAGCGTGGAAAATTCGAGGTGGATCAAGAGAGTGGTGAAGGAACTGGCCATAAGGATGCAGTAGCAGAAAGGAAATTCGCAGTGGAGAGCTTGAAGAGCAAGCTTGATGATGAGATCGAAGCCCATAACAGGTTATCGAAGCAAGTCAGGGAAAAATCCCTTTCAATCCTAAAGGCGCACTTACCTGAGCTATTCCGTGCGCTGACCGACTTCTCAAACGCTTCTTTTGACATGTACTCAAAGCTGCGGTTGATGTCGTTGATGGAAGATCAGGGTAACAACTAGTTCAAAGGATATGTACAGGAGTTAGGATTGCTAGTAATGTCACCCTTACATGTTGTAACTCTTATGTTATTCCCCTCCCTTTTTTTGCGGTAATATGTGTAGTTCTTTAGATGAGGACATATAGGGACGGTGGCAGTTCTTGTTTAATTTATTGAATTATTTTCGTATTTTAGCATTTGAACATCCTGAATAGTTAGCATGTAATTTATTGGTAGTAGTTACAGCCTTTAGGCGCGGAAGACGATGGCTTTCGTCTGTGTAAGTCTTAATGGCAAATTTTGTTGTGATATTCGCCGCCGGTCTCCAGATTTCATTGTCCCCCCCTCATCATCTCTGGCAAGTATAGACCTTAGAGCAGAAGAATACACACCGAGGTAAACTCGATGCCAACTGTTAGCGTCGTCTTAAGATCTGAACAACCTTCACGCTCCAGCCCTGGTTGGGATTTGGAAGTGAGGGTCGAGGCGTGGGACGAGGAAATGTGAAGAAGTTTAGTATTTTTATTGCGAACCTTGCTGCCCATTTCGTTGCGTCTTTGATCAGCGGCACCGTTTAGACTGAAAATGACGCTAAAACGAACAGCGGGACAGAATAGAAGAATGACAAAGGTGACGTGCTTGTGTGGGTCCATGTCCACGCACGGCACCTCACCACACACGTGCGTCTGTCCCAAGGAAATACTGCTACACGAGAGTATACGACAGAAAAGGATCGTAGCGCATCAATGGATCCACCTGTTCATTGATTAAGGTAGCATTGTAGTCCCCAGCCTAATCGAGATTTTGCTAATAGCTAGCTGCAAGAGTAGCTTATTTGAAAAGCTTGCGAAATTTTCTATTTAATTACCTGATGCAAAATTATGATGTTGCCACAGTTTTTTTTTTCAGAAGCGATGCTATAAGTTGTGCTAAATAGAGCTTCAATGATATTCATATAGAGAGGAGAGAGGAACATGTCAATGTATACACGACGCATGATGTTCAAGATTCACTCCATTTGTAAGTAGGACGGCAAGGTTGTTAGTTCAGTTACATCGCCAATCATTTCAATCACTATGTGCTCTTCCTATTCCCAATTCTCTATTGCCGAGCATCTCTAGCTAGTACTTTCAGCGTACAGTAGTATATTTTCTTCAAGGAACTGCATAATTTCGAGTAAATGAGATGCTGTAATTTTAAGCCACTAGTAGGTCACCGCCCAATGATTTATTACATATGCAATTTTTAACTGTGCAGAGTATATTTTTGGACGATTATAAGAACATCAATTGAGAGGAACTATTCGTCACTCGATTGAAATCAGCTAAGTTTACAGTGGGCAACAACAAACATTTGGTTGGAACTTTGGAATCTAAGTGCTAGCATATGAAATAAGAACAAACGGAGGACTGAGCAGTCGATTATAGAATACAGAAAAAACTATCGCTTGAAATATTTCCTCAAGGGAAAAAAAGGTCGCCAAAAATAGCATTATGGAGAAAGGAAGATTTAGAAAAACAGATGGCAGAATGTGAATAAATATTGAACATCTGAATTGATATAGTAAACCCACACTATTCCAATAAGTACTTGAATGCTACAAATCATTGATACACACATGCATATGCTTTTGTGGGGATTAGAATTCAGAACTCAACAAATTCACTTCACCGTACGCATACATATTTCTGATCTATGATTATCTGAAAAATGTGTATTGATCTATTACTGCAGCAGAAGTAAGCCATAGCGTCGGAAGAGGAGGGAAGTATATATAGCTGCATGATGCATGTACGCACACTTTGGGTTAAGGTGCTAATTAAGCTACCTGCCGCAGATGAGCATGGCAACGCACATCCTGATGATGTACAGCTTCCCCTTCTGCCGCTTCACCGCGCTCCGCACCCTCCCCAGCTTCGTGTTCTCCTTCGCCGTCTCCGCCATGCAGCTAAGTCTATGTATGACTCTTGTGGTTGGCGAAGTAACTACTAGAAGGGTGTGAGCTGCCGATGAGTACTGATCGGCAGTGCATGCCTGGTCACTCGCCTGCCGAGAAGCTAGAAGAGTGATGCCGATCGAGCTGCAGTGAGGAGAAACGCAGAAATGGGCCTGGATTGCTGAGGTATATATACCCAGCCTCCAGCCGAAAAGATGCTGCAGTGTAGTCGAGAGACTCGAGAGTACGACAGGACGGGTTGTGCAGCGCTAGTTGCAGTATAATGACAGATTGGAACCTGTTTGAGACTTTGAGTGGTCCTTTTTCTATAAGCTCAAGACTACACCAAGGGTCGGGCCATACAGACATAGATCTAATTGTTTCTACAACTTCCAGCACTCCCTGGTACAGTACACCCATATAGCTAGCTAGCTGATGACATACAGGCTCTTGTCTTCTGTTTTCCACCAGCATCGTATAATTTTCCCTCGAACGACACATGCATACGAATCACCTAAAATATCTCGCCGTTTGCATCGGGAAAACTGTCGCACGCATATGAATGCGATACAGTAAGGGCGGTGTGTGTCTTCTCTGCTGTCCACTGAAGCGAAACATATAGAAGTACATGATCGATGAACACATAGTACCATATACTGAAGCGCGCCACAGAAATGTAATCATTTTTTCCCCCAATCGCCTCTACAGCCTATATATATTATGGTGGACGACGATGCAATGCAACAACCAGCAGCGTATATATCATGTCATCCAGAATGGCACACGTCCGCTAATCGACGATTCGCCGGACAGAAATCGGTTTGGGCCATGTAGCAGGTCGACATCGTGCCGCGCGCTTATTGCTGATTGCTCGGCAACAGCATGTTGGGCGATCGGGGTCCCCTGAATTAGGATATTGACCTGTCGCGGCACAGTCGTGGCTCGACGCTGCCGCCGTTCAGCCGTCGGCTGGTGTGTGTAGGGCCATCATCGTTACCGCGAGTAGTGGCCTCGGCTGCTGCCGGACTGGGGCGACGTTGCTCGCTCCCGCGCCACTCGTTCGGGCAGCTGTTGTGGGACACGACGTCGCTCTCTCCCGGTACCATGGAGCAGTGCCCACCTTGTCCATCGATCAGACGATCGAGCTTGTCCATCGATCTGACGAGCCTGTCGACCTTGATTCCGTGGCCCGTATATCGGCACTGCTATGAGCATTCGTGTGTTGGGAGCCGTCCGTACTGATACGAGCTTGGGATACCGAACTTTCTAGAACTCAATAACCGGCGATCACTGACGCTAATAATATCTGAGATGACTCACAGGCCGCACGACGACGATCAAAATAATGTTGCGTCCTTGTCTGTCTGGTTGGTGACGGCTGAAGCAACGTTCCGGGCTCCTCCATCGCTTGCGTCATGATCAGCCATCAGTTGGGCTCTCTTTCTCTTTCTCTTTCTGTTTCTGTTTGTTGTGTGTGTGCAGGAGAGAAAAGACAACGCCGGCCAGTGTCGTCTCTGCTCGTGTCCGTAACGGGGCTACAAAATGGATGAATAACCATTTTTATTTGTGAGGACGAAAGTGATCACAAATGAGTTTCCTTCGCCTATTGTTCTGTTTTCTTTATTCAACATGATGTTTGAAGTAATCTTTGTTCCACGTGTACACAACTAATAATGCCAACATATATACGTGCAACTAGATCTTACCAAGAGCTCATTAATTCAATGAAAGAATGGCAGCAATTGAACTTGTTGAACATGTGCTTTGCACCAAACGGTCAGGAACAAGCAAATCACACGCAGCTTACAAAAAACAATCATCATCACACGCAAATATACTCTCTTCATCACACCCCCAACCACTTGCACTTGCACGCACGCTTCGCCCTGCCAGCTCGCGCATCCGTACGTGTTCCTCGTCTGTTTCTTTCTTCACGTCCAGCGTGCGACATGCACGGGACCAGGCTACGTACGTGTCTATGTGCGCCGCTGAGTTCATCAAGAGAGGAAAAAAAACGTGTCTGCTCATGTGGCACACGTACGGCTAGACTTACATACAGTAGCTACTAGAGTACTAGTACTCGGAAGGCAGGTGCTTCAAATTGCTGGGCCTTCCTCTTGCTTTTTCCTCCTGTTTCTTTGCTGCAATCACGTAATCAAAGTCATCGCAGGCCCAAAGTTAACTTAGCGAAAGCATTCGGGGGCTAGGACTAGGAAGGAAGCAGGCAGGCAGTCGAGCCGGTCCATGAAAATTAAACACGCAACTCCTCAGGGAGGGGGGCCTAGAGTTCAGTCCAGGGAAAAAACGTCAACAGGCGCGGCCGGCACTTCTCCCACCGGCCATCGGCAAGGTTAACATAACCGGGGTTAATAGACGGGTTAACCCAGTTAACCGAAACTGGTGCCGGCAACTGGTTACCACCGGTTGGCCAGATTTAAATTCAATTTCTTTTTTGAAATTTGGAAAGTCGTTACCAAACTAGAGGTCATGGTGAAAGAATCATATGAACCGAACTCGTTTGACATAGGAAAAAAATCACCAAATACAAATAGAGGAAAAAAAAGCCAACATCATCATCTATTAAAAGGAGTAATAATATATAAAGTTACCTTTTTCTATATCATAAAAATGTGTATCACAATCTATCTGTTAAAAGTATGGATGTATATAGTTTGTTATAGATTTTTAAGTATACGAGTCATGCTTTTATATGCATTATGTATCGTTAACCTTCATATTGTATAGTTATTTGTTGAAGACTATGTGTTGGACAAATATATGTGCATGCTTTGTATTGGACAATATGGTTGTGATGTATTATATGAAATAACTATATTGTTGTCAATATTTTTCCAAACTTCATGCTAAAATTCCCCTACATTTTTAGCCCATTTTTCTATAATTCTTGCAATTTTTGCCTAAATCAATCAAATCGACCGGCTAACCGCCGAAACTAGCCAGTTAACCAGCCCTCAGTCGTTCGCTTTTGAAAACGAATTTTATCCGGTTAACTGACTCGACCTCTTCTACTGGTCCGATCAGTTTTGTAAACTTTGGGAGGGAGCAGGTGGTCCATGGAAACCAGCCCTCAGCCGTTTGCTCCTGAAAACGAATTTTGTCCGGTTAACCGACCTGACTTCTTCTACCAGTCCGATCGGTTTTGTAAACTTTGGGAGGGAGCAGGTGGTCCATGGAAAAGGTTGAAATGCTGTTCATTGACATTGACTGATGAAATAGAAACTCCTTTTATTTAAAGTAAAAAAAGTTAGCCCACGTAGTATCCAGTTTCCAGGGGACATCATTGCTCATGCATATGTACACACGATCATATGCCTAAGGGCTGATGCTAACGTGCTGCCAAGTACATACTTACCAATGTGTATTTATACACGGCGAAGTACTGACTGGAGCGACGACTGTGTGGAGCTCTAGCGTATGTACACGGATACCTCAAGTAGAAGGCGAGAGAGGCCGGACAGCAATGTGGATGCGGCAGCGAGCAGAGGAGGAACCGATGCGTGGCGACCGGAAATTTCTCTGCTCATGCATGATCATCGATCCATGCGTAAGTACAGGCCGAGTTACACATGATCGAGCAGATATATTTTACTGACCAATTAGAAAAAGAAAGAACATACGGCCCTCGGCCCTGCAAGCTGTTGTATGTATACGTACGCTTTTGGTGGCTGCCGCCGCGGCGGCCGCTGCCGCAGATGAGCAGGGCGACGCAGGCAGCGATGATGTAGAGCTTGCCGACCTGCTGCCGCGTCGCGCTCCGCACCTTGTCCAGCGTCTTCTTCCTCCTCCTCCCCATGGCGGTTGCAGCTTATTAGCTTCCTAGTATTTGCCAGCCTCACCAGGATCAGAACTTTATATACGCTTGGACCGGAACTGTTCCTGCCCGATGTTGTGCGGCCAGTTCAGCTCCACCCCGATCCATCTCGCTCGCGTCGTTGTCCGTCGATCGAGGCGCCTGACAGCGACCAACGGGTCGGTGATCCGTGTTGCGACGCAGGTGCTGCTACGACATGCACACCACTGCAGCAACAGTCAGCTCAAACCTCTGTTAGCCTAACCGCCTTCACCAGCGAGTGCCGGATCGAGCTCAAAGCGCATTCCGTTTCACCACAAGAAAGGGATCTCGTGCGCAAACAAAGCATGTCTCCGTCGCAGGTTTATGTAATTAACGGAGTCCATCCTGGCAGCGTGGCGTGTCTGACAGCCGCTAGAAAGTTTGATAGCTGCGCAGGCGCGTGTTACCGGACAGAGACGGGCTGAAGCCGGGCATCCACGAGGCTCATATATGTTTCAAACAAGGTATTTTAGCCCCCAGAATTTCTGTTCTATATTTGTACTTGATTAACATTGCTACTGCTGACTGGTGATGCATGCTCATCAAGGCACAGTATAGACTCAAGTTTGCCCCGGGAAACAGAAACTTTGTGCAGGTTTATAGTGCGAGGGAAGGTAAGTAGCAGAGAAAGGACTAAGCCCTTGTTCGGTTATGCTTGGAACGACGTGGGGATTGTAGCTCAAATTACATGGATGGATCAGATGTGGCTTAAAATTTGGTCTGACATGGACATTCGGATCAATTTGACATGGTACGAAACCCAGCTCATTCTGGTCTTTTCATGCCTTCAACGCATGAGACAAAATTCAGTCCTCCGTGTTTGGAAACACAACCATTACATAGTTTCGTTTTTTCATATAGATCGAGGGACACATATGGTTCACTCAATCTATATTTTAGAACTAATACATGTGAACTTCATTTCACAACAATCGAACAAGGCCAATACTTTGAAACCACGTGGCTCGTTTTAAGCATAACTTTGATATCTCTTTATCTTTGACCACGTTGTGATCTAATCAATAATTAAAGCCCTCTAGCATGAGTTGTAATGGCAAAGCTGATTTACGGAGAGAAAGAATAAGAAGAAAAGCTCAATTAATAACCAAGTCAACAGTCATAAGAGTATTTTTTAATAATTTGAACCTAAATTACATAATTTAACAATTTTGAGAAGTCAAAATTAAAGCAAGTATCAACTGAAAAAAAAAACTTTTATAGTTTAAAATCCATATAATATGTGACAGGGAAAATAGTCTTTTTTGTTGTGGGTAGAAAGAAAACAATATCCAATTGACATAGAAAACACTATATTTGTCCGAGATAGCATTCTGTATTGACTGTCATATCCATCTTATAGCATTCTGTATTGACTGTCATATCCATCTTCCATGGTTGAGTGAATGATCACTTAATTAGCTATGTATCATTTGTATTAGGGTTGCAGACAAGGCATACATTCTTACATTCTTTTATTGTCTATTAAAACAACAACAACAATATTATATGCTAGGTTCAAAGGTACACACACATTTTACATTTACTCCCATAAAGTACCACACAAACATAGCCAAACCAGTATACATGATACAGTGGCAAGGATGCTAACTTGATGCAAGAGTAGTTTGGAGGGCTAACATAGAAGGGAAACCGGGAACAGTGAAACACAGTTTTGTTACTCGACTAACACTCATGTTCTAATAGTGTCCTATTAAAGAGGAAATGGTGGGGCAACCAAATATATGCACTTTGTGTGATCTAGAGGAGACGATCAACCACTTATGTTCGCACTGCAACTCTTCTAAACAAGTATATATGACAGAACTGATGACATATCTGAATCAAAATCATAGACACTGGTGGAATGCTAAACAATGTACCAAACTAGACACTCTATCGGTGTCAACTCATATAATAATTAAACTTCCAGTAGACATGAAACAAATTAAAGTTTATTAAAATTAATATGTCCAATAGAGCTGATAACACCTTGTTCTTAAAAAAACCAGCGTTCAGGGGCTCTCCATTTAATCGCATGCGTCTATTAGCCATTGGTTATTGTGAAATCAGGGCCTGACACAATCTGTATTCTAGATTGTGAAATCTAGAATATGGATTGCGCACAATCTGGATTCAAACAGCTGATGTTGTTTGGTAGCCATAAATTATGAAATGCATGATTGGTTTTCTATTTTCGTTTCAAAAGACTGTCATACCCTTTTGTTAATTGTTTAGGATTACAACAATTAAATTAGCTTATTTTAGTGCTAAATTTATTGCCCGAACAATATTAATAAGGGAACCTATATTCTAGAACGTCTTTGAGCTAAATTTATTGTCCTAACAACGTCAGATATAGTAGTTTAGTGACCATAATCTATATTCTACATCTTACTACAAATGAACCTAGTTTAACTGACAAGTTCAAAATGGTAATTTTACTCATCTAGGAATCTAATATCATGTCCATACTATCACAATCCACCAAAAACTACTCGAATTTGGATTGTGGATTGTGCAGCACCTCAGGATTGCAATGTCCATTTATTTGCACAATCCTGATTGTGAAACAAACGGCCTCAGTGTGTATAGAAGGGGAAAAGCATAATATATCTCACTCCTTTTCCAAGGACAAAACTGTTTGCAAATAGCTTTTGTTCCCAGTACTTTTATTCTGATCGAGAGATGATGAAATAATCTTTGTTCCACGTGTACTTCTGCCAGCATGCACCAACATCTTAGCTCTTTCACGGTACCAACGGTAAAATGGCAGCAACTGTACATGTGTTTGGTTTCTGGCCAAAAAAAAAAAAAACAGTACATATGTATTTTGGCACTAAACTGTTTAAGAAGATTTGTAAATCGAAGCTTCCACATCACGCTATGTAATTGCTTTATCACACACAAATACTGTACTTCCCTTGAGGATCACACGGACTTCCTCCATCCCTCTCCGCTCGCACATCCTTTCCTCTTCCTTTTGTTGACACACACCCAGCGCGAGACGTGCACGTTGACGAGGTAACGTGCTTGCCCAACTAGTGACATACACACAGACACGGCTGCACTCTACTACTGTCAAGTATCTCGAATACCTCGGAAATCAGGTTTGCTTTTTGTCACGTCACGTACTCACCAAATTACCGGTACGCCTTCTTGCTCTTTCCCTCCGATTTCTTGGCTGCAATCACGGACGCAATCCAAGTCATTGCAGGCCGAAAGCATTGTTAAGCCTTTGCGGAAGCGCGAGGAAAAGGGGGCTTTTTTTTTGGACGTTCAACCTTGGGTGGGGGGGGGGGGGGGGGGGGACTCCCCACGCATTGGATCCATATTGGTCAAAATACAGGTTTAGAGCATCTCCAAAAGATTTTCATAAAGTCTCCCTAAATCAAAATTATGGGATTTAGCCTAAAAAATCATCTTCAACAACTCTCCAAAACACTATCTAGATTTATTTCTCCCTTAAACCCATCCTATTTATAGATAAAAACAAGAAAAAAATTGGGCTCCCCAATCCTTCTGCTCCTTTGCCCGTGTGATATCTGACGCTGCGCCGTGAATTCCGCCGCCAGAATCCTGCCTTCAGCCACCGCCCTCGTTTTCATTTAGGACTAAAATATTCAAAGTTGAATACATATACAACTCATTGAGGACTGTACGTGATGAAACAGTTGTCTTCATTTGACGTTGCAAGAGGAAGTTATTTGCTCGTTGATGGCAAGCAATGTGATCACGCCCGTACACGTGAGCACAAATATGTGCGGCGGTGACATCGTGTGCTTATGTGAGCGGCGAGCATGCCTAATTAAGCTGAAGATGACGATGGATCACAGTTTCTACTGCTGACCTGGCTTAATTTAAAATCATTTAGGATCTATTTTTGGGAGTACTGTTGGAGGAGAGGAGAAAAAATTATTTCAATAGTTTTTGGGAAGGTTCCAAAATAAGGGTTTTGGGATCTAATTTTTAGGGCTCTTTTGGAGATGCTCTTAGAACATATTTGAATAGGGAGGAAGTAGAAAGATTATATAGAAGAAAATACAAACACTAGACACAGATGATACCTACACACACCTAGCTGCACATTCAGGAATCATATTGTCAAAACATCCAAGCCAATATCCTCAAGAGAACTGTGACGACATCACACAATTATTGCCCCGCTCCAGTAAGCTGGAACTAGGTTCTCACCCGGATGATGCTAGGGTTAACAGAGAAGTGTTCCTCGGCAACGCCTCTGATAAAGACACGACGACAATGTTTAGTATTTGTTCTAATCTCTTATGGTACTATAAAATATAATCTTCCTCTAAACTTTTTCTTAACCAAAAGACAAGATATATGCACTGAAGTAACAACCTTTGAATAATTTATTGAGGATATCGACAATCCAGAGATATAACATTAAATTGTGTTTCCAACCAATAAAAATAGTAGCAGCAAAATACTAGTAATAAGGCTCAACACCAAATAATTCCAGCACTGAAAGGTGTACGTAGCAGCAGCAGAATATAGATCGCAAACCAAGTAAATTAGGGTCCACCACTTGTGCATTCAGTAAAGCACAACCAAAGAAAGAGAGGCTAATAATTTCTCTTGCGCAACCAGGTGACCGACAATAAAGCCTTGATAAATTCTTTCACCCGTGAAGTCTAGAACTCATGATCAGAGGAAGAGAAAATACCAGCAGGAGTACCAGCCGAGCACAGATAAATAATCAAACCTGCTCACGCCCTTCACAATCCAGGATTGGAAATTGCCATAGAAGCTCTCGACGAGATATGGAAGGGGTTGACCCTAGGGTTCTGGAGCGACGGCTCAACAGGGATTTAAACACACCAAAACCTCGTCTGCTAATACAGGGGACGTGGGTTCCTAATATGTGCATGCAGGTACCAAAATTACTAATGTTGACTAGACTCCGACTCCACCAGGTTGGAAACCGAACATGACTCAAACTAACAATAACCTAACCGACTGGGACTAGAAACATATGGAAATAATTAAATAATCCAGCACCTTGTCTAATGCTAGCACTTAAACATCCTATGCACGTGCTTAGAACATTTTTTTGCTGTGTCAACTTGGTGCCTCTTTAATCATCTCAACCTGCATGGAGCCAACATAAATATATTCTCTTGACTTCACCTCTATTTGCTTATGTAAATTAGCTCCACTAGAATATATCTTGGAATATGATGGAAGCACAACTGAATTATTGCAAATGTTTCCGGGCTTCCAAGTACCACTAATTTGATAAGCTATGGGCTCATCATCAAGAAGGAAAATAATGCACAAGACGTCACTGCTGCCGACAGAGTAAGGCTTTCGTCCAGAGCACCGTGCCTCCCCGTTGCATATTACACATGACCACCGCCTGCAAGAAGATGAACACAAACCGCTATTCACCGATGATGGGCAACACAACGCATGACCATCATAAGCATGCAATTGTCTTCTTGTCAAGGATCGTAGAAGGTCGACCAATGTGACCACCACGCCGGTCTCATTGACATCAAACCAGCAAGACGGCAATCGGTAGGTTGCATGTATCGATCCAAGAGTGGCCACCACGACTAGCTGCTTGTTACAGGGGCAGCGAGGGCAGACAGACACCGCGCCTAGCACATAAGAGCTTGGCATTGGCTGGACCAACAGAGAGCCGTCTGACAAGGAGTCTAGGAGTTGCATCCTGCCCGCCCGCTGCAGAGCGCACATCAACGCGTGGTGGGAGCCTAGAGCGATGGGGATGCACGGATCCAACCCAGCCTCCATTACCCGTTGGTGTTTCGCTGTCGAAGAAGCCCCAACCACCCACCACAAAATGCACCTCAGTGCGTTGGGGGAGCACCGGATGGCTAGGAGGTTCTGAATCCTACCGTGGAACCGCTGACCATAGCACGTCCTGACTTTCTGTTGATGTCGAAGCCGAGCTGCCTGCTCGCGTCTCAATGCATGGTGGGAGCACTGGGCAGCAAGGAATTTCTGGTCTGGTGGAGAGGACCCAAGATCGGGGCCATGAACCTCTAGATCCAGCGGAGAGGACCTGGGATCCCAGCCATGGGAGGCCGGATCCAGCCAAGAACGGCGGAGAAGAGCGCGATTTGTTTCAGATTTTTGGAGAAGAGAAGGGAGGTTAGTAGGGGGGAAAACAGAAAGATAGATAGTGGCTCGCGAACGACATCCATTGGGAGCCGTGCTGCCATCATTGCCATTGTGCTGAGCGATGGCGGCGGCCGGGGAGGAGGTGGTGGCGGCACTAGGTTCGCCCCTGAGTCGCCTTAGAGGAGATGACGCAGGGGACCCTTTCGACTATTTGTCAAAAGAGGGCTTTTAGTCCGGCCCAATGTTTTCAAACAAGCTGCAAGGAGAAGAGGTCTTATAGTCAGCTCTAGCTTGTTTGAAAACATAGGTACGTAAGCATAGTTTTTTCTTCATCGATGTGAATTGTGAACGTGTTGAGGTTAGAAGCAGGTTCTTTATCTCCACTGCCCTTGCTCGGCAGCACTACAACAAATATGCACTGCAGCGGTGGCCAAATGTGCACTGTTCCGGTGTGTGCAACACCCGCCACTAAGCTTCCGAAGCTAAAAATAAATTTCTTCAACGGCGGTTGACTAGAACCACTGGTACAAATTGATTTACAGCGGCGGGTGATATTGTGACCTGTCACTATAGTTGATTTCTAAAAAGAAAAATCAGTTCACCACTGACCCCACCATCGAGATCTGCCACCGTGCCATGGAGGTTCGCTGCCCCTCGCCTTCGGCTCTGCTCGCCCCCCTTTAACTGGATCTACCACCGAGAGGAGGGGAGGCGGCGTCGTGGCTGAGAGGAGGGAGAGGAGGCGACGAGGCCGAAGGTGGAGGGGAGGCAAGGCGGCAGCGCCCCTGGATCCGGCCGCCATCGCCGCTCGTCGAGGGTGGAGAAGGGGAGGGGAGGCAGCGGCGCGCCTGGATCTGGCCAACATTGCCGCTTGCTGAGGGTGGAGAAGGGGAGGGGAGGTGGCAGCCTACCTGGATCCAGCTGCCATGCGCCCCGGGCCACCGCCACATGCCGCCATGCGCCCGGGGCATCATCACACGCCGCTACAGCTCGCCGTGGCTACCCACTCACCATGGTGAAGGAGAGGAGGGGAGGGGAGGCGACATGGCTGTGGTGGAGGAGGGAAGGGGAGAGGGGCGGATGGGGTGGAGGAGAATGGCAGGATGGCTAGGGTTTGGATAGAGGTCGACCTTTTATTTGTATCAATTGGGCAAAAAAAAAAAAAACAGGCTGAGCCTCTTTTAGCGACGGGTCATGATATAGCCCGCCTCTAAAAATCGATTTTTAGAGGCGCCACATTACGGTCCGCCGCTAAAAATACCTGTGATTTTAATGGCGGACTATAATATGATCCGCCACTAAAAATACTTGTGACTTTAACAGCGGACCATAATGTGAACTCGCCGCTACACTAGTTTTGGTCCTGCTGCTATAATGCTTTTTTGTTATAGTGCAGGACAGCACGGTCTCGACGCAGAGGAGCAACTTTCCCAGTTTCCCTGACGAACATCCATTTCTTTTATTAAATATCCACCTACACCACAAGTAAACTCAGCTCCTAACCGTCCATACATATATACAAGCTCCTTTAAAATTAGATGCTCTTTTTGTTTGTGCTTAGAAACTTGAGAGACGATTAAGATGGATGTGGATGCAAACAAGAGAATATTTGGACCTCCAAACAACATCGTTCCGAACAGCGTAACTTTTGATCACGAATGATGGTGAAACCTCATTAGTACTCATGTAAAAGGGCTCCGCCTACTGGCTTCACTAGCAAACTTCACCGAAGCTGATCAACGGTAGATTTTTATCCCGAAAACAAAATCAACAGCATAACATTGACTTCTAGAGTTGGGTTAATTGTTGAACCTTTGCATGTTGTGTATGAAGTGGAAGCCACGAGGGCCTATTCAGAGCTAGGGTTTTCTTATCTCCACTCTGATGATCTTGATTCGCTAGAACTGAACAGGTAAAGAATTTAATAACTTATCTAAACAAGTACTAAACCTCAATTCCCAAAATATCTTCGAGCATGTTGTCTATCTCGTTCACTACAAAAAATAACAATGATTGTTATCTTCTAGACCATCCAATTTACTTGATTCAGGACCACATCTTGTGATTTAGATTCAACCTTTGTCTCAGATTGTGAGTTTATTTGCTTGTTCATCTTGTTCTTGATTAATACTTCCTCCATATTTTTTTTACTGACGTTGAGACAGTAGGACTAGTTCAAAATTAGTTCAGTTGTGCTGCCAGAACATCAAGAATTTGAAACCGGAGGTAGTAGGTTGCAGTGCCAGAGCCAGGACTTTACAACAGGGTATTCGCAACAATAAAACAAGTACTCAATCACGTATGAAAAAGGTCCATGATATTATTAAATGAATGTGAAAAAGTGTTCCAATTAAGATATCTCATTCATTCAAGAGAATTTAGGAAGTATTTGATAGAATTCTCATGCCTTTTCTTACACCTTATTAGTTGAACCACCTATATACTGAACTTATGTCATAAATCTTGGGTATTCCTAGGACCTTACGGGAGCTCGGCTCATGGTAGGTCGCAAGCTCCTCAAGAGCAATAATAATTGAAATTCATATACTTGTTGCTAAGGCACATCATCCTTATTTGTCATTGTAGTCAGATAAGCAACATCAAATCTACACTAAATCGAGTTATCCTTCCTCTGACCAAAAGATTAAGATCCCCCTACTCCCCCCCCCCCCCAAACTACCCCCCCCCCCATTGTTGAGCAGACAAAGGGAAATGGATATTGTCCCACCAAAGAGCGGACGATGGTGAGTCGAGCCGACAGAAGAGGCACAACCGTTGTGCCCCCGGCTGCCACGTTGTATTCTCAAGAGCACATAAAAGTAGGGACAAAAGAAAAAAAAATGATATTCTGAAAAAATTGAAGCAAAAAATAATAGTAATTCGTGGAAGTGGTAGTGAAAATAATTTTAAAGTTTTATCTTTTTTGCATATTTTCATTTTAACGTGCATACAAGAGCACTCAAAGTAGGGATGTAAGCAAAACCGACAATTATCAGATTACCCGGTCTCATGGAAGCAAAAATAGTAATAATTCGTGAAAGTGATAGTGAAAACAATTTTAAAGTCTTCCGATCTTTTTTGCATATTTTCATTTTTATGTAAAAATTACTGTAGAACAATATAGATAATAATTACCGTGTTGGTATCTTGATTATAACTAATTCCTCCAAAAGACGAGTAATCTTGTGGGCCTGGAATAGATCATATATTTCTCTACAGAAATTTTGCCTTCTTCCTATTTTTGTAGGTCTATTTTTTCATTCATACGTACACACATGATCATTCAATACAGGCTACAGACAGCTACCGTCCTATAACGCAGGAGCAGCGAAGCTGCAAGGATTTTTAATTGATTCTTAAATGCATAATTATGCTAGTACTTATCATATAAAGATTTTTTTTACCATGCATATTCAATTATTAAAATACTATTCTTACACTTTGCGATTGATGTTTTTGATTGTTCATATCAATCCATATTGATACCACTATTTTAGTAGTAATAATATCATTTTTGACTTTATCACAATACCAATGTTGTATTCGTTCCATCATCGTTGTTATCGATTTTGCTTCAAAAAATATAAAAACAAAAACAATTGAACTTCTTCTGACCGCTTCCATACCGCTTTAAGAATTTGTCTCAATTCGGTAGCAAATTTTAAAAGACAACCATAACGACAGCATTTGAAGAGTGGCCATTCTTTAATAGTGACAACAAATCAAATATCTAAAAAATAATAGTACATTCCGAAGCAATTCACATGCATGGAGCATGGTGTTAAATTCTGAAACGCATGTGAACTTGATATGGAATCTATCGAGGCTTTCGAGTTGAGTGTAAAATTCCGTATCTCATCAACAGCGCATTAGATTTAGTGGTTAAACCAAAGAAGTCAAGAAAGAACATAAGGCCCTGCAAAACTGCTGTATGTATATTGTATACGTACGTTTTAAACGGCTGCTGCTACTGCCGCCGCCGCAGACGAGCAGGGCGACGCAAGCGGCGATGATGTAGAGCTTGCTGACCTGCTGCCGCGCGGTGCTCCGTACCTTCTCCAGCGTCTTGTTCCTCCCCATGGTCTGCGGACTTGCAGCTTGGTAGCTCACCCGCACCTGAACTTTATATATGCTTGGATCGGAGCTGTTCCCGTCCAGTTCAGCTTCATCTCACCCATCTCGCTTGCGTCGTTGTCCGTTGATCGAGGCACCGAGAGCGACAAATGGGTTAGCAATGCGCGTCACCACTGTAGCAGAAGTCATCCCAAATGGTGAGAGTGGGAGGGATCTTTAGCCTAATCGCCGGCACCATCATGCATTTTCACAAACGACAAAAAAGGATTACACACGAATAAGGTGTCTCAATTGTAGATTTCCTTAACCAACGGAGTTCATCCTGGCAACGTGTCCTGTCTGACAATCGCTGGGAAGTTTACTAGCCGCGCAGCGGCGCAGGCGGGTGTTGTTATAATGGACAGAGACAGGCTGAAGCTTGGGCATCCACGAGGCATAACAGAGTGCCGTCAGAATTTGTGTTGATTGACTGTGCTACTGGTGAACGGTGATGTATGCACATCAAAGCAAAGTATCAACGTTTTGTGGTTTGTTTAGGCTCATCTGGAACTAAAAGCATGACGACTATGCATTCAAGCTGCTTGGTTTTTCTAAGAAATACGTATGAATTGACTTATTTCGAGAACGCGTATGAATTGACTTTTGTTCCAGACTGATTTAGAGACATTCCGTTTTTGGGACTGAACTAGTTGTCACTAATCGTTCAAAAAAGAAAAAGAAAACAGATCACACAAATATGGCCGGAGTTCAGTAATTTTTGGGAAACAAAATCCACGACTACCTTTTAAACAGATTCAAAGAATTGAACTTATAGGTAGAGCAAAAAAGTCAGCACTTGGGCGGAACAAAGAAACTCTAACATACTTAGCACTTTCCAGCAAAATTTGAATCTTTTTAGAACACAACTTCTCTTCATCCAGTCAAACCAGCCATCAGTAACACTCTCGCTCACGAAAAGAACACAAGAGGACAAAAGAAAGTAAACAGTATCCGAACTTGCAGGAACAGGCGATTCGACTGTCTTTGCTATCTTCTCCAGCCCATTCCTGTGCGTGCCCACGCGCCGCGCGCTCGTGCACCTTTTTCAGCGTCGCGTCAAGATGACGTGGATGTTTCGTGCCGACGTCTGGATGCCCCCCTCAGCCGACGTCGCGCACTTGGCCAGTGGCCACCATACACATCATCGGATTGCGTGTGCCCATGAGCTGAGGGCGACGAAGCAGGGGCTCTTACTGTCCGACTGCGGAAAGGAACGCCTCCGTAACCCACCCCTCTTTCAACCTCGCGCAGCTTCCGTCTTCTTCTTCAACACCGGTCCTCGCCCTCGTCCTAGTGACCCATCGCCCACATAGACTCCGGTGCCGTTATTACCCGTGGCCACCACCGGCTGTCGGCGGCGTCACGCCGCCCCACCTCGCCGCCCGCACCTGTCGTGGCTATCATTGCCGCATCGCTGTCACACTAACTCGTCGGCGCGTGACGCTCCTGCCGCTGACCCAACCCACCGCCCTCCTATCATCTCGTCGCAACACCGGGCCGCGGCTCACCGTGCCCTCTCGGACCCTCCCCTCTATCGCTGGGGAGCATAGAGGCCCCCTTTCCCCCGACAACATGAACCCCCTAAGGGATCCTAAACGGACCTCCGACGAGGAGGCGACGCG
The DNA here is from genome assembly GCA_030378355.1 of Eleusine indica. Classification (NCBI taxonomy): domain Eukaryota; kingdom Viridiplantae; phylum Streptophyta; class Magnoliopsida; order Poales; family Poaceae; genus Eleusine; species Eleusine indica. The sequence goes on from CM059494.1 coordinate 61,410,901, forward strand.
AGGTGGAAGAAGGGGGGGGGGGGGCGGTTGAGCGGACGACTGCTTCCGTCCGACTACGTGGAAGCAAAGATTTCCACGTGTGCCCGTCATATGGAGTAGAGAGAGTCTGGGGTTTTATAATTAAGGGAGGAACATCAAATTTGACCATAGTTGAGTGATGAGATGGATAGAACTTTTTTTCTTTATTCTAAACAACTCTAAAACAATTATTAGAGAATAATATATTTGTTGTGTACGAGTGATTAATGTATTGCTATGTATATTTTCTTTTACTATTTGTGTTCCATCGTCTATTTCCTTTCTCAGCATTTATGGTTGTTTTTTGAACAAAAAAAACATTTATATGTTCCCGCACATGAATTTCGAGCTGCCTCATGTGGAATTCAGTTTCCCGCTCTTATGGCCAAAAAGAAAGATATATAAAACAAAGTTGACTCCCAAATATAACTTAAGAATAAGGCAAACATCCTGAAATTCATACAATACTAAATGCCATGTCTATGAAGTTAAGAAATACTCTTATTAATGTGATTGAAAGTGCATCTAGTTCCTTAATTTTATTTTGATGATTGACGTCAATACAATTAATAATGGACTAATGCTTTCATTGAGTATGTGTATAGATGACTATCTCAATTGATGAATGAGATGCATTGAAACAAAAAGAGAAAAGAAGATGGTCATTTGCCTCAAGTTGAAAGTCCAAAATTCACTCAAGAATAAAGGATTCATGTTGTTTTCATTTCTAATCTTGAGTATAGATAAACCGTACTATTAAGAGAGGTATAATTTACAAATTTGGTAAAGTCAAATACTCATATTTCCCATAAATTCCATTTCTGTCGCCCTCTGTTTTTTGCCTTCATCGGCAGTGCCGGTGGTACTCACCGGTAGTGCCGATCCCCTCTCCCAGAGGCGTTGTGATGTCCAGACACTTATCTGGCTTCTGTCTTGTCACATCGGCAGTACCGATGGACTCATCGGCAGTGCCGGTCGCTCCATCTAGAGAAGGTTGTTCTCTCTGGCTCTCTGGCTGTAGCTCATTGGCAGTGCCGATCACCCTGATCGGCAGTGCCGGTCAGTTCTACCAGAGAGCCACTCTTTCTGTCTGGCTCAGCCTGTAGCTCAACGGCAGTGCCGATCCTCTGATCGGCAGTGCCGGTCCCCTCTCCACAGAGACTGTCACCCCTCGGGCTCTCTGGCTGACTGCGATCGGCAGTGCTGGTTTTCTTAATCGGCAATGTCGATCAAGGTCTCCAGAGACCACATGTCTTCTCTGTGGCTGCCTCATTGGCAGTGCCAGTGCGGACCGAATCCTTGTCTGCAGATCTATGACAGTGTGTCAGAAACCCTACCGGTAGTGCCCATGATTCGATCGGCAGTGCCGGTGCGGGTGTCCAGACAGGCCAACGGCTCTTTTTGAGCCCTTTGTATAAAAGGCTCTCATCCCACTTCGTGCTTCGCCTCTCCAACCTAAAAATCATTTGTCACTTTTGAGCTTCACTCTCCTCACTCTCGCTCTCCAACCCAAGCTTCATTCCTTGAGATGGGTTTGAGTGAGCCATTGATTCATAGTGAAAAGAGCATCCCTCCACTCTTGAGCATTCGATTTAATCATCTTTGTAACTTGTGCTTGTTACTCTTAGAGCTTTGCTCCTAGATGATTAGAGGTGCCCGTAGAGCTCCTAACTTGTGTGGTGACGCCTCGAAAAGTTTGTATTACCCATCCTGCAAGGAGTTTGCTAGTGGAGAACTCGAGCTCGATCTTTGTGGTCGCTTAAGTGAGAATAGGGTTGAAAGAGACCCGGTCCTTTATGGACTTCTCAACGGAGACGTAGGATTCTTTATGAGCCCAAACTTCGGTAACAAATCTTGTGTCTCTGTGTGCTTTTTTATTTACTTGTTGTTTAATTACTCATTACCTAGGGTTTATTCTTGTATTTGATTAAATTACTAGATCTACTTGAGTAGCCCTTGTTTTGTTATTTCCTATTATAATAGTGTTCCTTTTATTCCACTGTTGTATTCAATTATCACATAGTAACCACGAAACCACTTAAATCTAGATTTCACACGGCTGTCTATTCATCCATCGGCACTGTCGGTCAGTCTAATAAATTTGTTTAAGTCCAATTTTATAGAATTTTTAGATTTGCCTATTCAACCCCCCCCCCCAACTTTCAGTGATGTCAGTGTACCCTTTTGTGAAACACAATATGAGAAATTTTTAAGGGAGTAAGCCGGCTAATCACTCTCTCTATTGATGCGCAAATCAGCAGCACATTGAACTAAGGAAGAAATCCTATTTAACTCCTTCAACTCTTGAAGGAGTTGCGGATCCTTCCTCGAATTACAAAACCGGGTATTCTTTACTTCCTCGACGGTATTTTGAGTGGTTTTGTCTGACTCAGCATGATGGGACCCACCTATCAGCTGCCAACTCAGCACAGTAAGGCCCACCTGTCAGCTACCAAGTCGACAAATAGCAGTTCTCGGGGCGGGCGCGAGGCGGGCGGCGGCAGCGAGACTCGGGACGGGACGAGTGGATACGCGCTCCAAGCACGCCACGACGGCGGGTCCCGATGCGAGCGGCAGCAGCGGGACCTCGGACGGACAGAGATGTGCTCCAGGCGAGCTACGGCAGCGGGTCTCAAGGCGGGCGGCGGCATGGGGGACCCGAGGCGGTTGGAGATGCACTTCAGGAGAGCTACGACGGTGGCGGGGCCCGATGCGAGTGGAGACGCGTTCTAGCGAGCCGCGGCCCGCAGCGGTGGCTCCTGAGGCGGGAGGCGACGACAGGTCTAGAGGCGAGCGACGACGGCGGGACTTGGAACGGTTGGAGACGAGGCCCGCGATGACGGCGGGTCCCGAGGCGGTCGGCGGCGATGACGGGTCCTAAGGCGTGCGGCGACGGCGGGTCCCGACACATGCGCATGGCTGCCAGATTGGACAGATTGGAGGCAGATGGCTGGCGGGAGAGGAGAGAAGAAAGAAAGAAAAAGAAAATAATTGGCGAGAGCGTTCCGGGTGCCTACGTGGCACCTGACAGGTGGGCCCTATCATGTTGAGTCAGATAAAACCACTCAAATTATTATCGAGGGAAGAAACTTGGAACACACCTAAGAGTTAAGGAACTCAAGATACCTTATTTTATAATTCGAGGTAGAATCCACAACTCCCTAAAAAATTAGGGGATAATAAATAGGACTTCTTCCTTGAATTAAATACCAATAACACAAATTATGGGGGCAAGGCTATACACTTGTAGCTCAGTAGAAATCACTAGCTAGAATTTTCTGACCCCCAATATATAGCCACATCATTTTGCCAATATCTATATACTAATCGGGCCTAGCTTACTGGCCCTCAGCGACGCTCGGTGCTCCCTCAACCAATCAAAATCGATTTAACTCGTCTCGACCAGTGCCAAATCGACACGGAAGCAGAGTCAAGTGGGTTTTAGCGTGTTCCTGTTGCGATTGGGCTTCCTTTGGGCTGCCTACGACGTCTGGCTGCTTGATCGAGGGACCTGCTTTTGAAGGACGCTCCTACGTTGTCCAGGTGGCCCACCGCCATCGGCAGCCCATCTTGACGAATGCCTGGCAACGTACGGAGACCGAGCCCAGTATGAGCAGCTTCATGGTAGAAAGAATGAGAGAAGGCGATGCGGCTTGGAGATGTGCTAAACTGCTAACCCAGCGTTTGTCGGCCTCTCTTGTGAACTTAATTAGGTAATACCACATCTCTGTCCGATGGCCATGTGGAATGTTGTAGTGGCGAGCGGACTGAAGGGCTGATTTAACCTCACTGGATAGATTGGAAAATGAACAATGGGGTAAGATGGTGGCGAAGTTGGGTCTGCTGTTGCACAGAGGAATGGAGAAGCATACTCTTACCCATAAAGCGCAAGTACACTCAGCTCCGGTTGGTAGGAATTTCTTTTGCTCTTGCCATTGTGGAGGTGCGAGAGATGTGAGCTTAGAGGATGAGGATAAAGAATAGGAACAGACAGACGAAGATGAGGAGGTAGAGGATAAGAGAACGGTGACCTGATGAGGCAGGATGAACACGTGGAGGTCCTTCCACGTGGATGCACTTCTTTTTTTTTTCAAATAAAACTGCTCTGATCGGTGTACATAGTATGAAATATAGAGTAAAAGCAAGTTTAATAGAGTAGTCAGTATGCGGGCGACTCGCTACTGTGCCGCGCGCTAGGGTGGTGGGCCCTGCTACCATTTAAGGTTGCATAGAAGTTATTGATTGGAGGAGAGGTGATTTCGCCCGTTTGTGCCAGTGATTCGGCATTCGCTCGCTCCCTTCTCTTTCCTCCTTTCTCTCTCTTCTTTATTGGATGTCGCCTGTTTCAACTTCTCCATTATACTTGCTCTAAGTGAGCTTTGAGCTGTCGATGGATGGTGAAGTGACACAGCCACGTGGCCTCTTTTATGTGCGCATGTATGCCTACAAGAAGAGAAATCTTGCATGCAGAAAAAATGATGAAAACAGAGATGAGGTTCCACACGCCCAACGCTTCATGGTTCCGGAGGTATTGGGAATCATGGTTACGATTTTATTTGTTTAAAGAGAAAAACTTTGATGCCATACACATTCGGTAAAATTAAAAAGCATATAAACTTCTGACTCAACAAAGAAAATATGCTCTGAATTCACAGGCGCAGCGGGAGCGCGCCACCCGTTCTAGTAGAAATTAAATCTCATCGAAAAAACTGAGTCCCGTTGAACACAAATTATGTAGACAGGAATCACCCTGCATCAAGTTGCAACAAAGAGAGCAACGCATCCTCGTAGCTCGTAAATCTCATCAATCAACAAGGACGGAGCAATGCTTACCTGATACAACCTGTAAGCGTGTCATCCTCGTGCCGATCAACCACACCGCTCAGAGAGAGCGGGCGGACCAGTGCAGGGCTTCAAACCACATAGACTTCGTCCGAAAATCTTCGCTTCCGCCCGGTCGGACGGAAGTCATCGTCCATCCATCCTCTTCCCCCTCCCTTCTTTCACCTCGCGTTGCCTCCTCACCGGCGGCTCGTAGGATCCCTTAGGGGGTTCGGGTTGCCAGGGGAGGGGGGCCTCTGTGCTCCCCGACTATAGAGGAGGGGTGCGGGGGGGGGGTGCGGTGCCGCCACCGTCGTAGCCACGGGTGGCAGGAGGGTGATGGACGTCACATCGTTGATGAGTTAGTGTGACAGCGGCGACATGGCAGGAGGCAGTGACGGGTACGGGCGACACGGCGTGGCGCTGCCAGCCGCCGGTGGTGGCCGCAAGCAGGGAAGGGGCTAGTGCGGCGGGCGGCGATGGTGCCGGGGACGGTGCTGAAGTCTGCGAGGGCGGTGGGCCATCAGGACGGGGGCAACGGCCGACGTTGAAGAAGAAGGTGGGGGCTGCGCGAGGTTGAAGGAGATGTGGGCTACGTAGGCGTTGTGGCACTGTGGCCGTGATATTAGATGTCACACCATTCTTCTCTTTGTTTTTTCAAAACTCAAAAGTCTATATATTTACAAGCTCTAAAGAAAATGAGAACTTTTGTAGGTGTAAAATAGTCTACGAACAATATATTTTGTTTTGTTGTGTGACTATATAAAGATTAAAGAGCTATTTTTGTTTTTTAAAATTAAATTTATCAAGCAGTATTGCCATGTCAAAGAAGATTATTAAATGAAGCAAGAGGGAAGAACGCATACATCTCACATGATAACATGGCCACATAAAAATTCTATAAATCTAAATAGAGTGTCTCAAAATACAAATTTAAGTTTTTCCCATATTTTTAAATTATTGTTTGTTTCTAAAAATTCAATAAACTTTATAAAACAATTATGATCGATAAAATTTTAGCTTAAAAGCAGGAATATATCAAATCTCATATTTTGTAGCTATTGAAAGTACAGTTTTGAACGTTGAAAGAGAAAGAGAATGATGTCCCATTTAATATATGGGCCCTGCTGTCACATATGTAGCACTTTAGGCAAACCACCCTCTAAAATAGTTTGGAAAGTTACCCTATCTGGTTTTGTAATGGAGGACAAAATAAAAATTACGCTCCGGGAATGGTTGAGAGATATTGAAAGACCTTTTTGTTACAATATATAAGTACTAGTGGGGCTAGGAAGGTGGTCGACGGAAGGCCACTAGTGGGTGGAGAAGCTTCGTGGCCAGGCTGCCGAAGGTGGCCACGACGGTTGGACGCCTTTTGTTTAGCTGTGTGATGGCCCAAACGACCAGAATGTGGTGCGAGGAGGGCTAGCAGCAGGCCGGTTTGCACACGAGCGAATGGCAATGCACCACGCCTCGTGAAAAGAATCATCCACATCGACAAGTACGTATGTGTCGCCTTCAGACGCTATCCACATCGGTGAAATTGCTGGAGACGTGAAATTCCTTCTGTGTTCAACTTACTACTACTAGCGAGTGGCTTGAGCCTCCTCCCCTCCCTGTTGGATCCAATCCACCTACATGCTCTCTTTTGGTCAGCTACATGCCTACATGCTTTTGCAAATGATACAAAATATTTGTCAAGCACTTCTACACAAATATAGTGGAACGAAAATTTCCAATACCCCTATCAATGATTGCATTAGGACAACTTGATCTGCTCAACTCTAGACTGGATGAAATCAACGTAATGGAAGGATCTTTTGATACTTGGACTTGTGGGGACCCAACAGGTTCACGAACACTTCGAATAGAAGCAGTCTTATTAATCTCTTATAGGTACCACTCAAGCACCTAAACCTTTTACACGGACCTGGAAAACCTTATGCAGAAGCCACCACAAATTCTTTTCTGGCTGCTACTACAATACAGGCTGAACACAATGAATTTGATGAGATTTGATCTGGACAGCTATGAATGTGAGCTATAAACCACAGGTACAGAGGAGTGCCTGGATCACATGTTTTTTTCATGTCCATTACCAAATGGTGCTGGCGATTCATGAATCAACAGTGGAACATGACTCTAGAGATGATTGATGGAGTGGAAGTGTTGGTGTCACTGAGCGCGAGGTTCGATGACACTAACAGAAAGAGTAAACATGAAAAGAAATTGCGAAGGGTATAAAACGGAACGAAAAGGCTCTTCTCACGTATCCCCAAAAAGATTTGTCCCGTTACAAGTAAGTAGGAACGTTCTATTTATAGGCCCGTACTTAGGTCATATGCAAATGACAATTTTATCCCTAATTATCTACTATATTCTTCGAATATTCTGTATAAAATGGTCATAAAGGACAAATCGGTTATTTGAGCACTTCTGATACCCTTCCTTGCTCTGCATGCCACAACACGTGCTGGTGCCACGTGTTGCCTTCTTCGCGCCAAACCGGTTCTTGATCTTGCCCAGCGCCCTATCCTTCGAAGGATGACGACTTCGTCCTCCGAGGGCGCGGAGGTACCGCCCGAAGGGTCTTGGTTTTTTCGTGGCCTCCGATGAACACCTGTACCTCGAAGTTATGGTTAATAATAAATAAAAAGAATAACAATGTGTTGACTTTGACTTTTATTTGCAGCCCGACTTTAATGAATCCTCGAAGGGTGGCTTGCGAAGTGATGCCCCCAACAGGAAAAAGGAAGCTCATGTGCTAGAACACTGATCTTCAAAGAACTACTCGTAGTTGGCTGCTGGACAATCTGGAAACACAGAAACAAAATTATTTTTGGCAATAAAACACACTCCTTAGTAAATTGGAAGAGAGAGCTGAAGTAAGAATCGGCTCTAACCATCATCAAAGCAAAAGCGGAGAAGAAACCGAGGCTAGAAGAATGGTTACCTTATTTCAATTAGTGTCCTCTCTTTGGTTGGACATTGTCATGTCCCAGTAATTTTTTTTTCCTTTCCCTTTCGTATATAAACTTTGTACATAACTCTTGTACATAAAGAAAAGAGAAAATGAGATGTCAGTAGGAGATTTCCTAAAAAAAAATAAAAAAATTGAGACGTCAAATATTTGTTTGCCTTGTCCATCGACTAACTCTCAAATTTTGCAAGGTAGCTGCACATGCTGGCTAATGTGCATAATTATGTGCCATGGCGATCAATGGTCAAAAGGAAAACAAGAATAAGAGAAAACATTATTACTTTCTGCTTATAATATAATGATATGCAGCTCTATTGCATGTTCCAGAGAGAAGGAAAAAAAAAAGATTATGACAGCGATGTGAAGCCCAAAACAAAATTGAATATAGGCTTAGGCCACATCTTGAATTAACTAATGGAGGCTAGAGAACCAATAGCGACTTATCCTGGGCTCAACGAATCACATCTTTTGGTTTGACAGATAATGTTGAATTTCCGTTGATTCATCTATCAATTTTGAGGTAGCTTCTATCAATTTCGGGCAAACCATCAGTAACTTAAAAAACTACATTACAGCAGGCACAACAATGTTCACATTGATCAGGGGCGACATGCCACATATAATTTGCTCAAAGCAACAAATTAGCGCTACAGAAAAATTCATTCAGACGTAACAAATTATGAACCATAGGTAACTGATCTAACTCAAAAAAGGGTGGACCCAAGAAGCCATAAAAAGTCACAAGCACGAATGGACTAGTCAGAGTCAGGGTCCCCGTCCTGGATTTCTGGCATGGGGTCTTCAGAATCTGACTCCACAGCAGAATCCGAACCAAACAATTCCGTGAAAGTGGTTATAGAGCCCCTCGGTGCTTCATGGGTGCTTGAAGCAACACCAGGAGCAGCAGAAATTTCATTTGAAGTTGCCATTTTGCTTGAAGATGCATCGACAACCGGACTTTTCTTCTCAAGATTACTGATGCCATAAGTGGGCATCTGCTCAGGAAATGATGCTATAACATGATTGTGTGAATCAGAATTTGAGGTGTATACTGGAATCGAAACAGCATTGGAGCTTGAAGGATTATCCATCATATTTGGTGTGACAGCTTCGTCTGTGGCTGCATCTACCATTTTGGCATCGCTCTTGCTGGATGCTTGGACATCTGTGACTGCATCTGTAATTTTGGGCGGATCAATTTTTGGGTCTTCTGTTATGGGAGTGAGTTGTCTATCATGATTTGACCCTGTGGCTGCTGTATTTATCACTATGGCACCTCCATTCAATGGGGCCTCTATTGGTTCATCGTCTTTGGATGCCAACCAATCGTCATACATGTCTTCAACCTCCATTGCTTGAGGTAGATCTCCTGATGAAGACAGCTTGTACCGCCCAGCACCGAAAACTGCCGCTTCTGGTGCTCCATAGTTGATCCCAGCGCCTAAAGGAGCAGCTCTTTCAAGAGAGAGGGCTCGAGGATGTGTAAGAACATCCAGAGCTAACAAAGCATGCGAACAAAACTCTGCAAGCTTAGTACCGATCTCTAGCTTCCCTGAAACCAACAGAAGTAAACATTCTTAGAATGGAATTATATCTTGGATGTATCTGATCAATTCTTGTCAGCTTATATTCTGTTCAATGCATATCCATTGCAGCAAAGTCTTTGTTTCAGTAATTACATATTTATTATAAGAGAATAAAATAATACATCTATAAATCACTAGGTGACATGTAAAAAGATAACTACCTTTTCTCAAAAGTTCCATTCCTTGGGCTAAATAAGGAGGGCGGGCATGAGGAGAAGAAAGTAAGGATGCCAGCAGCGCCTTCAATGAAGCAAATTGGAGGTCCGATATGCTTGGTTCCCCAACTTTGGATGGTCTTTGCTCATAACCCCCTCCTGTCACAAAAGCACTTCTAGCTACATTAATTAGGAGAAGGTCTATTTCTGACCTCCAGTGATCTGTCCGAAATGAACCTCCCTGCTCCAGATAATAAAAGAATAATTAATATCATATCTGACAAAAGAATAATTATGACGTAGGGTAGCCTACTATTTCCAAACCTACTGGACCACAAAATGTAGGGAAGTTTTCCAATGGACCGTGATAAACACAAGGAAATAGACAGACTCAAGGAAACTTTCCGTGATATTGGACCTCATGCTAAAGATCCTCCAAAATAACAATGGAATAAGTGTCTCCTTAGGAATTTCAAAACAATTTTTTTGGGGGGTTGGGAAGGGGGGGGGGGGGGGGGGGGCTCAATCATTTGTTCTAACGGGTTTCACAGGAAATTAAAGTTCCTCCATTTTTTCTTTATTCCTATGGGTACTTATCTTTTACACTTTGCTATAGAGCCTCAACTTTCTTAATGGGTCATTACAGGGACGGAGCTTTACCTTGTGTTCTCAATTAAAACTTGGCTCTCCCATTTAATTATTTTCATTTAAAGAATGTCTTATCACTCATAAAGATTCAATTACTGGTTCCTTGTCATGAGCTTGAAACCAAAGGTGTTAAAATGATTCTGGTTTTCAGTTCAAACACCTAAATGGAAACAGAATGCTTCAAAAAATAACAGGATGATGAAAAATAGGATAGATTTAATACCACATTGAGAAGAATTTCCAATGTATCTAGTGCAGCTATCTTGACAGAGAGTGGAGTTAACGTTCGACCATCTTCTATACTTTCAGGAGCCATTTCCTTTGATGCAATTTGTGCGGAAGGACATTTCTTTTTCCTTGGGCTCATTGCTGCCTTCTCTGAAGCTGAGTAAACTGAGTATTTCATTTGTGGGTCGTGCTTCCTCTTCTTTGAGTAACTTTTTGATGCTGATTCAGTGATCACTTTTGATGGATGTGCACTGATCATTGTCATGTCATTTTCACTGCCATCATTCAAATCAGTAACTGAATTGCTGACTACTGCCTCAAGCAAGTGGAGAGAAGTCCCTGATAATAAAATACGTCATTATTCAGAATACATGCATCTGAAAATTGACTAATTGTCAAGTTGTCAAACATGCACTACAGCATACAACTATAAAAGTATGTGCAAGTAAGGAATCACCAGCACCCAAGGAGATCAGTAACAGCCGTGCAATGCTATAAACCTTGGTCCTCATAGTAGGCAACTTTGCTAGTTTGAAATATTCTGTCATGAGCCGTATAATATTAGCAGCATGTGGTAAAAGATGGCTGCAACATGATAATCAAAGTTAGATATTGCTTCAACTGTAGCTTAATATAATCCTAAAATTGGAGGAACAATTCTATAGAAGCCTCGGTGTTGTTTCCAAAGTTAGAGGTAAATTAAAATAGTAAAAGTAATTCAATATATGGCATTTTTTGCACTTTTCTTTGCTAAAACAAAGAAAAAAATGCAGAGATCTAAGTCTCAGAAGAAATGGTGCTCCTTACCTTCGCATTCCTTTAATTGTTGCAATGAGCAAATCCAAGAAAATTGAATGCAGTGATGGAAGCTCAAAACAAATAAGCTCTTGATGCAACGAAGTTGTTGAAGGGAACATCTTTTTATGCAACGATCCATTAACTAGCAGCACTCTTCGTATCAAAGCTATCAAAGCACGCACCGGAACATTGACCTTTTGGAAAGAAAAAGGCAGACCTTAGAACAAAGTTGCATTTCATAATAGTGGGTGATGAGCACCACTAGATTACATACAAGAGTGTACTTTTGGTTGAACCTGAACTGGATAATAACTAGTAAGCATCACGCCACAGCAATGGATAAGAGCTGAAATGGTAGGAACAGTGCACTGACGAAATTTCTTCATGACATGTACATTGCCTCCAGAACTTAGTTGATGTCCCAATGTTGGAGGAGGATCAGTTCCACGTGGAACTAGAAACATCATAATCTCATGACCTTTCTTTTCTGTGACAGTGATATGGTTAAAAATCAGACTGGCATGGTAGACTTGATATAAGATTACTAGAAAACTGTCATATGTTACCGTCTTCCAGCCCAATGAAAGCATCATCCAGAAGCTTATTTACCGCAATCAATATCTTACGCATCATCAGTGACCAACTGTCCTCAGATACCCGGACAGAAGGTAATGATGCTAAGGCTTTGGCAAATTTCTGGATTGTTTGAACAGCAGAAGTCAAGGGACCCAGGTAATTTCATGAAAAGGAAAAGAAGGGGTACAGCAGAGAAATGAAGCACATAAGCTGCTGTGTGCCATTTTTCAGTTCACATATAAAAGTGTCAAGGCCTACAATCCTCACCTCAGATGATTTTTCATTGACTTTTGTACTCAAAACCATTCCTGCAATGCAAGATTCAACCTGGAATTTGTAACATATAAGTAAATAAAGAATAACAGGAAAGTAGAATAGTTAGGCTGATAAATTTGCTCCTACATAGATATGGTTACACATGTATACCTAGTGGAAAATATCGAGTTCTGGGAGTTCTCATCACATAATATTCTCATAGCAAAAACTAGTATACAGCTACAATTGGCATTAGAAGTGGGTGTGCATGAAACTTCTTGAGAGGCTAACTTTTTAGTTTTATCTGTTCTCATATTATTTCTTCTTGTGCCTGGAGAATGAAGTACATTGACACATGAATGGGAAATGAATTAGACATTAAAATAGGGCATACTTTACTGTAGTTTCGGTTTACAGATGATGGGTACAACTTAATAACTGTCCTCAGCAAATCAATTGCTTCGTCCTGCAAACAAAATTGTACACAATTTAACATATTCCACACTAGTGGTTGAACATTAAAGGACGAGTCTTTCATTGAAAAAGTTTGACCATACAGCAACTGGAGCATTTTCATTTAAAAGCTGCAGCACCGGCTCAAAAACCCTTCCAGCAAAAGATGATGCCTCTTTCTTTAAGTTCAGAAACTTGGCCAATCTGACAAAACAACAAATTATGTTGCTTTCTTGTAAGCAAAAGGGGCATGCAGAATAAAATACAGTAAACAATTTCAGTATTTCAAGTAATCATGACTGTGATGTACATGTTCTGGATTGACCAACCAGCCAATCAGCTATTCTTTGAAGGTTAGACAGATTGGTATAGTTATCAACAATAACAAAGCCTTTAATCCCAAGCAAGTTGGGGTAGGCTAGAGATGAAACCCCAAAGAACCAAAGTACAAGAACAAACAAACAAAAAGGAAGATGGAAAAGAAGAAAAGAGGTGGGAAAAGAGCAATAATAAAACCAAACAAAAAACAGAAACAAAAGTGAATAAGGAAAATAAGAAAAGAAGTGGGTAAAAGGCAATATTAAACCTAACAAAAAAGAGGGAAAAGAGGAGAAACAAATAATCAAGGTTCTGACACATGAATTGCTAACTTCCACACTCTTATATCCATGAATCACTAACTTCAAGCCTCACTCACAGATTAGTATAGTATATTGACTATTTTATTGAACAAGGGAATTGTTGTTTCCAACCATACTGAAGAGTGAAGAAATAATGCAACCTAGAGAATGTTCACTTTACAATCTTTTTTATGATCCAAGGATAGTGGCAGGAGCTGTCATTAGTTACATGTTATCTAGCTACTTCGCATATAACGATATATATAAGACCTATTTAAATTTTTTATAAAGCCAAAATAAATCACCCCACGAAGTTCAAATTCAACTTTCTCAGTCTGAATATGTTATCCCTTGTGTGTTCTTTCATTTAGAGATAGTTATCTAGAAAGAGAAAACATTAATAGGGCTTCAGCTTGATTAGAGTACCTACATAACGTTCTCATAAAAATTACAGTAGCATCAACCGTATAAGATAGATTCTGACGATTCCAGTCAAAAAAGATAGATTCTGATGATGCCATATGGAAAAGGGGGTGACTGCAAAGAGCAGACGCAATATTTCACCAAATCTGAACTAGTTAGATGAGTCTTTATTGCCCTTTGATGGCAATTAGACAACTACAACTAATGGAACGAAAGCTCTTTCTTTTTTCTTTTACAGACCAGATCGAATCACGGCAGTGCAATTTAGGCATGGATCCCCAGAACATTGATATTGCATTATTGATTCGTTTTTCCTTTAAAATAAAGATTAATGTACAATATAATGGCAATCTATATAAACATATGTGTCATCTTATAAGTTAGTAAAGTACATTAATCCCTACCTCACAAACAGGTCAGACATGGAAGTACAAGAGATAGCAGTAATAAATTGCAAGTTAGAAAGTCCCTACAAAAACGAAAAAAACATATATCAGCTATTCTGCATAATACTAATCCGTGATGATATGCATCTATATGAGATTCAAATAAACAAATTATTTCTCCAGGCATGAGAAGAACATAGTTCAAATCAAATACTAAAACAATTGCATAGATCCTCAGCAATATTTCAGTATTTCAAAAGCAACACTACTGCCTAGCTCATTAGTAATTAGGTGCAAGCACCACATTGTATAAGATCAATGCTGGCTCAGATGAAAGATAGCTAATATATATAAAAGAGCCAGAGCTAAAATATGAAATGGTAAAAAAGGTAAAAACAAAATTGCATCAATCTGCAATGTGGTAGAAACTAGTCAATTCGAGTTTCAGATCAATACTGAACGGCATGATGCCACAACATCATTCGCCATACTTCATGACTGGTTGGCAGAGGCTTATAAATGACTGGCAGTAAATGTACTATAAACATGAGGTTTCTAACAGATTGAAGCTTCATTTTGTCTCAAGAAGAAAACAGATTGAACCTTCATCTATGGAAGGATCGAGACAAGATAATTGACAAACCCAGACTTTCGGAATGTACTAATGAAGAAGAATTAAGTGCACCTAGGATTCACTAAACAGTGAGTATGGTATTATCACAACAACTGTAAGGCACCTCACAGAAGTAAGTGCCACTCTCAATACATATGGCTATAGTCTTATTCATGAAGTTCCTACCATGTCAATACATATGGCTATAGTCTTATTGAAACAACCAGCACAATGGAAAATACATTTCTTCATACCAGGTCTGCTATACCAGTAGTTCTCTGCCTCATGGCAAACATCCTAGAAAAAGAAAGCTCACCAAACAACATGTAATTTAACAAAATACAAGTGAATGTTTTATACACTATATACCACCCAATGTTGGTTTCATGGTCTATAATCCTCTTGTGAAATGCTAATATATTAGTTTTATGATGCTAGATATTTCTTCAAATAAGTTTTTAATGTGATGGTTAGAAGAATGAAAGGAAGTGAATAAACTTACTAAAATATAATAATAATATAAGGAAAGCACATAAGTTACTATAGAAATTACCTGCAAATTACTCAGAATCTTCTCAAACCAACTGGAGTATGATTCTGCAAAGCGCTCATTGCAGCACTCTTGGAACGTTATACCGAGAAAGCAAGAACCTAACCAACAACAGTATACCTAAAGGATTTTCAATCGGAAAGCTAAACATATTAGGAAAAGCTGTCCAATACATATCTTCATTTATTAGAAAACAAAGCATGGTTGTATACCAGGAGTCCAGGATTCAATTTTCAAAAAGTGGCACAAATTGCGACAAACATCAGAAAGAAACATGCAACTTAATGAACTCAAACAATGCACAACATTTTTTCCGAAACTTCAATGAATGAAAACTCATCTTTTCAAGCATTATGTATGTGAAACATTTCGTTGGAACCAGTCTGGAGACTTCCTGTCAGCTTAAGACTACATGTTTTCTGAAGAATCTTACTGCATGGTGTCTCAAATCATAGGAAACAGCTGTAAATTGCACCACACATTTTGAAGCAAACTACCGACGTCAAGTGCAGATGGATTTAGAGAAATGGAGTTCATCCCAAACTGAAGAAATATAACAGTTGATTGAGAGCACGCGAATCAGAAGATAACGTACCGAGTCGCTCTCCACGAGCGCGCCGAGGCGCTCGACCCAAGCGTCGACGGCGGCGCGCCACGCCTCGGCGAGCTTGGGGTCCGGCGGGTGGCCCGTGAGGCTCTCGGCGAGGAGTCCGTGCGTTCGCACCGCATCGAGGACGGACGCGACCTCCGCCGGCGGGAGCTCGGCGCCGCCGGGCTGCGGCAGCCGCTCGGCGACCAGCGCCTTGAGCAGCCGCGGCTTCAGCCAGGGGTCGTTCAAGTCGACGAGGAAGCCTCCGACGCCGGCCATCGCTGTCGTGGTCTGGTCACTCTGGTGGAGTGGACTTGACCTGGGTGGGCGGTCGGAGCGGGGGACGGCCGTTACGGCTTTGCCGATGACGGCGGTGACGGAAAAAGATACTAGTAGGGTTTAAGGGAAGCGATGCAAGCTTCCAGCCGATCTCGAGTCGAGCCTGCAGTCAGGCTCAAGCTCGACTCGATTAGTCTCGTTTACGGACAAGAACCCGACACCGGACAAGAATACGCGGAAGTCCGGCGGCTGAGCTACCTGCACAAACTGTTTTTTTAGCAACATATGACGAAACATATTACATCAAAATTGTTTTATCCCGTAAATTTAAAAAGATTTAGATTTGTTTATTATAAATCTCTATGAGTCTTATTATTTTAGAAATATCGGCATGACATTGATATACAACAATAACTTGAAAGAATTAGGAAGAGAATCTCTCTAAATATGTAACATAAATACCATCACATTATACTCTTTTTCTATTATAAGTTTTGCTTCTAAGAGTATTCTTATTTTAACAAGACAATGTATACACAAGTTACTTGTCATTGAACTTTTTTTCACATGGATTTTTTATATAGTGATTATATATGAGAGTTTTTACGGTAGTCCGAAGTAACGTAGACCATTTATTTGAGTAGATCTCTATGATCTCTTACACCCTAGGGTGTAATATATCATTTATTATTATTTAGAAATATAATAGCACAGATTTTGTAGATTTGTTAGTATTTGTGAAGAAAAATCTTAGACTATTATAGTTGCGTAGGCCCAAGGGCACTTGATATGTGACAAACATGCAGTTAGGCAAAACATACGCATGCAACGTGTAGGTCAACCAAAAAATATGTACATCGTGGTTGAATACGTGCGGTGTATCATTTGAAACACCATCCACGTATACTGCACTCATGTTCAGGAAATAAAAATCGTGACAGGTGCAAAATATAGTGATGTATTTGTTTGTTTTGATACGTTACATTTTAGATGGCCCAATCATTCATTATGTCTTCATCGCAAAAAGATAAAAATAATCACTCATTAGGCCTATACATTTTGCTTGGCTGCCTAATGAACGATTGGATCGAGATGTAAAAAAATTTTGGATCGATCACATTAAAAACTACAATACCGTTCAACACTAATAGACAGACAAAAAGAATAGGCCATTATAAATCACGTAACACAACCGAATTTTAGGGAGAAATAAATTATATTCATATGGATGAAAGAAAAATGGAAAATAGATACAAAATAATTGCATCCCCGGGAGTCCGGGTTTTGGGGAGAAAAAATAGGATCAGGTAAATAGGATAAGTCCATTTTTTTTATTTCATGTTTCCTGTAAAAACCAAGGACTGAGATTTACTTCTTTATCTTACACCTCTTAGGTGCAAGAGAACTAACCCCGTACTACCGTAAAAGAACCCTATATATATATATATATATATATATATATATAAGGTATACAGTATGCTATGATAAATTTATACTTATTTTCTTATTTTATTTTAATAAATTTTACACAACATATTATATTAGATAATATTTTCTTATATATTTTTTTCATAGGATTTTTGGAAGAAGGAAGAACTACTTATAAGAGGAGTGTTAAGAAACGTGGTGATCGACTGCCAGGGGCGGAGCCACAGCCCGTGCTGGGGGTGCTGCAGCACAGGTTTGATCCTGTATGTTCTGGCTCCGCCCCTGTCGACTGCAAAGCAGTTACTCATCAAACACAAGCATATTCACATTATCCTTGTCCCGTCAACAATTTGAATATACATATTCATGCTACAGATGTCAATCACTCGACGTATCTTTTAAAATCTTGATTTCTGCATAGACGAAATAAATTGAAAAAAAAAGGTTTGGCAACATGTGCACAAAGATATGGCTAGAGGTACGAATGCTTTTTTTTTTTTTTTTGCCGAAGAGACTAGTGAATGGGTCCGTAAATCTAGCTCAGATCCGCAGTGTAAAGAGGATTAGCTGGGGACACGCACGACTTCATCGTCATCACCGACTACATCCCAGCTGTCGTCCAAAGCAAACTTGTCATCAGAAATGTTAACAATCTTCTCATCGCCCTTCAAACTTGCAGATTCGATGGAACCGCTCTTGGCACTTGCAGATTTGACCAAGCTGTCCGACGAAACTGACTGCTGTGGAACATCAATAGCTGAGCCTAAGCTCGATGAATCTTGTTGCAAGAGTTCATCGACAGCTGAAAAATGACATTTGAAGAAAACAGCCGAGCTAGGCAAGCTCGATGAAACTTGTTCCAGTGGTTCCTCAGCTGGAAGTTCCATATCTACTTTCAGCTTGAGCTCTGTAATGCTGTCAAAGATTCCAAGCATTTCCCCACTGATAAGGAAAACAAGATATGTATTAGCTTTCAACCGGAATCAACTGAGGGAGTTTTAAATACAGATCTTTAACATGTCATATAAATGTAAACACTCCAATGCATAGCAAATTTGAAAACACTTACTGCAGTGCATCCACAGCATGGCCTCTATCTACCAGTAACTCTTTCAGCTGTACCCATCAGACGAATGTTAGTACTTAAAAATGGTTTAAGCAATATACTGCACTTCTGAGAAAAGAGATGGTATTTCAATATAATAGGCGACAAAGCACGTTTTGTTACCTCTGCATTCTCGTTTGCTTGCTCTTCCAGCCATCTAAACTTTTGATTCGCAGCTTCAAGTGATAGTTGCTGTTCTCTTAGAATTTTCTGAGCAGATGCTTCTCTTTCAAGCTGTGCCTTCTTAGCAGCTGCTCTTTCCTCTTCAGAAGCAGCAAGTCTTCTTTGCAGAGTGTGGTTCATCTTCATACATAATCATTTGAAATTGAATTAGAGTTATTGAACGTGTCAACGATCAGCGTGGTTACATGCTTATGAAATTGTAATGTTCCAAACATTTGCCAGCATGAATTCAATAATTACTGCACTTGGATTTATGGCTTTGAAACTGCTAGTCAAAACAACAATGAAAAGTAATACAATGTGTAACAACAATCTGAAATTGACTGCGGCACCATGCTCATTTTTCAGGACTCATAAATGCAGAGAAGCTATGTTGGGAAGTCTCTAACAAGCATTCAACAAAATGCCAAAATGATATATCATCTTATTTAGAAACAAAATTTAATTTATGCTAATGTTGAGTATTTATGCTACAAATATTTCACAAATCTACAGAGTGCAGCTAAATAAAAAACTACAGACAGAACTTCAAATATATGACATTAGTAACATAGAACCTTTATGTGGTGGAAAACCGGCAAAGTCGATATAGTTTTTGGAAAACATAATTATATTTTGGTACAGCTGCAAATAATTATGAGATGCACTTTTGTGAAATTTACTCTGTTATAGGAAAGCACAATAACACAAGTTTACCTGCTCAATGGTCAACTCAAAGTTTTTTGTCTCTTCAGAAATGTTGAATAACCGAATTTGGAGCTCTTGTGCCTCCGTTGCTAGAATGGATTTTTCAGCATAAATCTCCCCTGCCATCTGCATATTACAAAAAAAGACTTATTGTTTCAGAGAATCAGCAAAAACCTGGTTGTGTGTGGGAAGTTCCACGATTATGTTTACAACATTAATAGACATACAACCTTATTGTTATCTTCCACAACAAGAGTTGTCATCTCTTTTAGTTCATCCACCTTTTGAAGAATATCATTGCCAGCTTCATTCATTGCTGATATAGCATGTTTTGTTTTTTCTTCATTTAGCTCTACCTCCCGTAGCATTTCACTTATTGCAGCGGCATTTGACAGTAAAGTAACCTGTGTCATACATAAATATAAATTAAGTCCGTTGTAATGTTGTACTTTTGAAAATAACTATAATTACAGAATAAACAGGACAATAGCTAAAATAGTCTGTAGAGCTTCACATGTGGATTTTGGCACTTACATTGTGCCAAGTTCCTTATATCATTGTTTTGAAGTAGCATATAGAATGCCATAATGATTCAATCTGAGCATATGCTGGAAATATTTTACTAAAAAGTGGTAATGATACCATACGTAAAACGATAAAAGATTATTTTCACTTGGTGCTGTGCTACTCTGGCAAATTAGTAATGTTGTCTCGGCTAAATGAAAAAAAGATTACCTTTTTGTGTTGTTCATCAGCAATGACATCATCAAGTGACTCAAGAACATTAACAGAATAGCTTGATCGCATGATCACGTCAGATGAACCGTTATCATGCAGTGACATATCACTGTCAGATGCTGAAATTTCTGTGTTTGTCTCACAAGCGTTGTGTCGCAGCTGAGAATCAGCGAGCACAGAATTAGAACTGAATCCTTGAGACGTGTGATCTTCGCCAGATGTTGATGCATCGGAGCTTAAATAAGTCAACGATTGCTTCAGTTCATTTTTTACTATGATTTCATTAGTCGGGTAAGACTGAACCACATCTGAATTTGAACTGTCATCAACTGGATCAACTCCTGAGTGATTGCTTGTGTCATCTGATGCCTGCTGAAGTCCTGTGACAGATTTTTGCAAGAAAAAAATCTATTGAAATAATGAATGACATAAATATGTAGAATTATTTTCTTCACTGAGCAGGTCATATGAATTTTATGGGACATCTCAAAGTATAAGGAATGACATGTTCTATGGTATTTATAGGATCACTTTCTGTAATGGGAGCACTTGCAACCCCAAGCGACTAAGCAGTTACTCAGAGTGTGTGAATTTTCCAGGTGCCAAAAACACATGGTGTAACCCCAAAATGCCACTGGGTATATGAACAGGAGGTAGGTTAATCAATCTATCAGTGACGATTGTGTTAGAGCAACAAAGGAGATTTGTTTATGTGGTTTGATCATACGTAGCATAATAAGATGTATGAAAAATACAAGATGAACGCTACTTAGCTCGTCTGTATATTCATTGAGGAAGAAAAGAAACAGTTAGAATAGGACCCAAACTTTACCATGATCAAATAAATTTTCGTTCATGTTTGGATGACTGGGACGTGGGGCCATATTGGGGAGGACATTCTGGATAATGTGATCCGCCGCAGCATCAATGTCGTCTGTGAACTGTATGGAAACTTCTATCAGTGTTAATAGGTTGACCTGCATAGAAATAAAATTAGAAAGAGTCGGTGGCACATCTCCAAATGAACTTAGTTTTATTCCACATTTTGCAAAAATGTGTATATAATAAAAATTAAAAAAACTCAGAGAAAAATTAAAGTTTATAAAGAAATCACGCAAGTAAAAACGGTTTGCAGCACATGTAGAGCTTCATGCTATATGTTAACTTGCTTACTTTCAGAAGAACAGACAACAAGATAATATTTACTATGATTATTAATGGATTTTCAACATCTGCCCTATGCCCAAGCCACTAGTAAAAGTCTGTTTTCCTGAAGAAAAAAAATGTCACAAATAACCTGAAATACTAGAGCGAGTATATCTTGCTCAATCCAAACAAAAGAACTATTGTACAATTGTCTCCACCCCAGGTTGATAAACGCATATAGATAATTAGCTTTAGCTGACCCTGTCAATGTTATATATAATTTTCAGGTCGAGAAGATGTCACGCCAATTGCTCCTCTTCCCACTGAGAATATCTTCTTCGCTAAGCAATCTATACTGACAGGGTTTAGACTTTTTTTATTTGTCAACGCAGCAGACCATCCATGCGAATTCGTCGATGTAACACACCATACTCAATTGCACCCAAACTTGAGAAATTTTCAGACTACTAGTAGATCAATCAATCGGTATTTTTTTTTTTTGTCTAGCGTATCCGTGAAATCAAAATTTTCATATTTACTCGTCAGGTTCAGCAGGGGATCAATCGAGCAGGCAGTGAATTTGATTAGGGCTGTTGCAGGCGGCGAATAACTACTCACCTGCGGGAACACCTCCATAAGGCTGTCCAGGATCGGCGGAGCCCCCTCCATCGTTCCCGTACCCTGCAGAAGGACACGCGGAACCGCACGGTCAGGAGGCACGATCACACACGAGCACGCGAGGCCAAACGAGCAGTAGATCGCGGTAAGCTCAACTACTAACCTGGGACGAGGGAGACGCGCGCGCAGGCGCAGTCACGTGCTGCTGCCGGCCGGGCGAGGTTTCGACGATTCGATTAGATCGATGATGGGAAGGGTTTTTGAGTTTTATTGGTGCGGAAGGCGGAGAGTTTGGAGTGGCCGCGGTAATTTATGGCAGTGCGGCGTGCTTGTTGTTGGATTGGATGCGTGGGAGACCGGGAAAGCGCGCTGGTGTTTACATCCGACCCGCCCCGAGGCGGGGGGGAACGCGAGAGAAGCGACCGACCGTGTCTTGTGTGTTGGATTGGAGGCAAATTGCAGAACCGCGACGCCGGCGTAACGGTTTCCTATCACAGGCACGAGGAATTCTTCCGTGCTGCTCTGCTTGGCTCGGAACAGGTCTTTGAGACTTTGCGATTCTCTGTTTTGTGGTTGAAAACAGGGGATGAAATTGCTTGCTCACAACGACGCGAATTTCAATCTCACAAAAACAGTGAGCCAGCATAACAGGGGATGAAATACAAACGATACGAACACCGCAGCGTGCAAGTAGACAAAAACCCATCGAAAATCTCCCTCGATTCACAACGGAAGCAAAGCTTAGCCGTTGCAGCTGATCTTCTGCACAAGAAATCCACAAATGGTCGACAGCTGTCGGAACGGAATCTCTACTACTAGTACTACTAGAAGTACTCCTACATCGCAGCGACGGATGAGCGCTTGGCCGTGACGGCTTGGTAGCTCTCGGTGACGTTGTCGCTGAGGATGCTGCCGTCCCGCGCGTCGATGGCGCGCTCGTACCGCCCGGCGTCGTCGCTGTACCGGTACACGCTGGTCGTGGCCGCGGACCCGTTGACCACGTCGTGCCCCCTCACGAGCATCCACCCGGCGGCCGTCTGCTCGTCGGCCAGCTTGGACTCGCGCTCGAACAGTCCCTCCGCCTCGGCGCTCGTCTCCACGGTGATGGAGTGCGTCAGGTTCGCGCGCACCACGGACGTGCCGTTCTCGCCGTCCTCCGTCACGGTCCGCAGCAGCATCGGGAACTTGGCCTCCGTCTCCACCTTCCCCACCTCCTTCCTTGTCCCCGCCGCCCGGATCACGACCTCGCTCTCCCGCTCCGCCTGGAACCGCACGGTCTTGTTCCGCCCCTGGTCGGCGAACTCCACCACGCTGCTGGTCTCCAGTTCCGTCTCCACCTCCGTGGTGAAGTTCCCGAACGACGAGCTCACCCACCCGCTGAACCTGGCCTTGCGCTTCGCGCGGATGCTGAACCGGCCGTCCAGCCGCCGCGTGGCGTAGCGCCGCGTGATGGAGAGCCGCGGGGTGCGGTATGGGCCCATCGCGGCGGCCACGTCGGACGCGTTGGGGTCCAGCCACAGGTGCAGGTTGGCGTCCACCCGCCACTCGGCGATGGCGTCGACGACGGTGAGCGCGACCTCGTGGGCCTTGCCGTCCGCGAGGAGGCCCAGGAACGGGGTGAGCTCGAGGTCGTAGGAGGGGAGGTGGAACGCGCCCAGCGCCGCCACGGGCTGCCAGAAGAGCGGGTTCACGCCGCCCGTGTACACCACGGGGAAGGGCACCAAGGAGCCCGCGAAGCGCCGGTCCACGGCCGCCACCACCTCGCGGTACGCCGCGTTGCCCCGCGCCGTGCTCAGGTTGTTCTCGCGGATGTAGATGTCCGGCGGGTTGGAGTACCAGAACTCGTCGTCCGCGTGCGGGGACACGAACACTTCGAGGACCGCGCGGTAGGCGTTGGACGGGACGGTCACGAGCCTGGACCCCGCGTGGGACGCGTTCTGCAACCGGAACCAGAAGCCCCCCGTGCTCTCGCCCGCCGGATCCGACACCGGCAGGATCAGGTCCGCCGGCTCCAAGTAGGATTTCGGCAGCGTCGGGGTCGCCGTAGCGGTAGCGGAGGAGGAGGAGGAAGCTGATTCTGATCCCGCCGAGTCAGAGAGGTAGGCCGGGGCGCCGTGGAACTCGAAGGAGACGGAGACGTTGTACACTCCCGTGAACTCGTCGTTCACGAGGTTCTCGAGCATGACGCTGAGCACGCCGCTGGGCGGGGCGCGGAGGAGCGAGGCGTACCGGGTCACGTCGCGCCGGACGGTCCAGCGCACGCCGCCGGGGACGGGCTCCGCGGTCGTGGTGCGGAGGAGCTCCACGCCGTCGAGCCACACGGCGGCGACGCGGTCGTACTGGTCGCCCGCGACCGCCACGGAGAAGGAGAGCGACACCAGCGACCAGGGCGCGGGGCAGTCGGCCGGCGGGGCGTACGCGGCCTTGGCGGGCGGCGCGCCGTATGTGTCGCCGAAGGAGTGGGTGAGGACCGGGACGACGCAGGTGGGGGACGCCGCCGCCGGCGGGCGCGGGACCGGGTAGGTGGGGTCCAGGTACTCCTGGCCGGACAAGCTGCTGTTCCCGGTGCGGACGCCGAGGCGGCCGCGCCGAACGGTGTAGCGGTCGGGGACGCCGGCGATAGCGGACGGGATGAGGAGGAGGAGAACGGGTAGGAGGAGGAGGCGGGGAGGCGGCATCTCGTGACGCGGCGGCGAGGTCAAGGGGAGTGTGAGCTACTAGCTATTCTTCCCCTTTGTCTCGGCTCTTGGAAGGAGGAAGTGCAAACAGTAGTACGACTGCGGGTGTCCGCACGCTAGCGCGATGACAATGTAGGGTATCCCATCCGTTTGCTTTATATTACCAGGATTTTGCTCGAATGTCACAAACATTTCTCCCACTTCAGCAGCTGCTATGCTTGGTCGTGCATTATTGTCCGATTAGTATAGCATTAAAGAATACTAAAACATGACCCAAACTTAGCGGGGGAACGTGCTGCGTTGGTACGTTCGTATTTCGTGTATGTCGAATCCCGCTTTTTTAATAAAAAAAAAAAACTAGAAGTAGTACTTCTGTTTCCTATAATCTGGAGAAGCATCAGCCTCCCTCCTTATCTGGAGACGTTATCTGTATACAGTAGATCTGATGGTTTAAATCACTTTGGTGGTTTACTTGGTTTTCAAATCATTTCGGACCTGTTTGTTTCAGCTTATAATCCACTCAAATTAATTAATTTAGCTTAATTAATTTAATAGGCAAACAAACAGGGTAGATTATTAGACCAGATTAATTAATCTAGAGGATAGATTATTATAATTTAATAATCTACTATAGATGTGCTTATTTTAAATTATTTTGGACAAAGACTCATTACTCATGCTAATTGGTCTTCTTACATCAAAAACAACTTGATCTATCTTAAATAATTTAGGAAAACAAACACCTCCTTTAGATTAATTAATCTAAACAAACAGGCCCTACACCTGGGTTATACCATGAGATCGTCAAATGAGCCGTGCGTCAAGTACTTTCTAATTATGCCATCGCCGCAGTAACTCGTGAGTGTAATTAGCAGGCTCGCTCGTCCTTGATCCCCTCCGAATTCAGCATTCCCCAGCTCTCACACAGCCTTACACTCGGTAAACAAGAGTGCTACATCTTCATTTCACTTCTTTTCAAGAAATAAATGTTCAGTTGTGAACCCTTCTTCTTTCAATTCATCGGTTCAAAACAATTCTATTGAGTGGAAACTACGACGCAAACATCTTGACACTATAAGAACAAGGAAATTGTCATATATTACCAGTATAGTAGGAGTTGATGGGTACGGTGTTCAACGTGGTGACCACACATTCCTCACGAAAGAAAATATGTGGTGACCACATGAGTCTGCACACGAACACATGGGATTTTGGGAACACTCCATGTCTCCGTAGCCCGATCCGATCAAGTGATGCGCGGGCGGACTTGTAGAACGTAACAGTCCAATCTCCACTGCACAGATAGATGACGCGTTGGATTTTTATTGTGCGTGTGACTCTGTGTGTGTGTGTCACAACTCCTCGACACGCACGGGATTTAAAAGTACGGAACGAATGTCAGCCTTGTTTATTCTGGGACTGGATCGGGGGAACGAGTATTTTAGAACCAGGTCAAAGTGCCATTATTAGTCATCGTGTCACGAGCTGTCAAAATATGCAAATGAAAGCTGCACGATGGCGTTGGAGCCTTACAGCGTTCGTGGCCACGTGAATGGTTCACGCGATTGCGGTACGCACGAAAGGAAACAGCCTCGGATCTGATAGCGATAGCGTCCCGATGAATCGGCTCATCGGCAGCGCAGGTGTAAGTGTAACCCATACAGATACAGAGTCGCACAACTCTGGTCTCGTTATCCAGTTTCAGTTTAACCGATAAAGGCTTAGTGTCCTGCTTTATAAGAAAGCCATCATCTGCTGGGATTACCAGCTTACTCGTTATATCCAGTTATCCAGTTTCAGTTTTACAATACACGGCAAGTCGATCTGTTCCCGTTGCCAGTTGATGAGTTGTGCCGGATCCAAGCGACTGGTGGTCACGGGCCGGCGAACCTGCGACGCCATTTGGTCTTCAGGATCAACATATGAGTTCAGACCGAAGCTTTTGGAGCTTCCTGACATGATGCGGACAGGGGCGTTTGGAGCTTCCGATGCTCACAAACTTCCTGGGCGGATGATGTTTTTGCCTTCTTCCACGTGACGATTTTGCTGCTCTTCTTTTGCTGGGGGTGATGATTGCCGGTAAAATATTTCGTGGAAGTAACGGTGCCGAGAAGTCCAGAAAAAAATGAATTATTGTGTGACGGTGCCGAGTCAAGTTGCCGGTGTTATTTTGCATTCTTCCGTGCGTTTTTCACAGCTCCACGCTCTCCCCTACCGTTGGTTGAGTTGTTCTGGCTTCTTATTTGTGACAAATAACAAAAGTCTTGGAAATCTGACAAACCACGTTCTGGCCAAAGAAAATCTAGCTACACCTCGACTGCTTCCTCGGCACTACGCATGCATATTAGGTGAAGTTACCCCCATTTACAAAAGCAAAAAAAGGTTGTAAAGGCTTGCGATTCAATCGAAGACACATAATCAAGTCCATCTAATTAGAATTTCCAAATGTATGAGTAAAATTCTGGATATGAAAATTGAGAATCTAACTTTGATGAATGATTGCTTTTTTTTTATTCTTAGGCTATCTCCAACGCGAGACGTATCCGGTGATCCAAAACCGAAAATAGGTCTAAAATGACCAAATCACGTCTCCAACGGAAGACCCATTCGAAAGACCCAGTTTGGGAGGCACCTCGCTCGCGACGCAAAAATGGAACACCTCGCTCGCGACTCAAACGATTGAGGACGCACGGGAGGAGGGAAGCTTGCGAGGCGCGCGAGAGACGGGGGCAGCGGTGGGAAAGTGTTCGGGGCGGCACGAGGCGGCGGGGGAGGCGACCGGGGTAGGAGAAGGCCGCGGCGGTGATGAAGTAGGTGGTCGTCCAAGACCCGAGCCTCCCGGCGCTCGAGCTCCTCCGCCACCACGCTCGAGCTGTCACAGGACGACACTGTTGCTCCGTCCGGTGACCTTTGCAGCGGCACTGTTACTCCGTCCTGTGATGTCCTTGTCGTCACATATTTTGAATCTTCCGTTGAAGATCAAAGTTTTTAGATGGTCACCCCATTTTAAGTTTTGGGTCTTCTCCACCGTTGGAGATAGCCTTAGAACCACCAAATACTCTTGTGCTTGCCTTTTATGTTTGTGCAAAGCCCGTCATCAACCTTGTCTTGTATACAAGCTCAGCCCATTTATGTTTGCAAGCTACTGGATCTCAGCTTGCCGCCAGCCCAGCCTACCAAACTCAGTCAACATCGGTCTTCTCGTCCGTAGGCCTTAGAACGTCTATTGGGCCAACTTTATGTCATGCTTGACGTGGAGATTCACTTGTACGGCTGTACCTGAACTTCGACGAATGTGTTAAGGTGAAGTTATTACTCGGAGATTCACAGCGGCAGACACGCTCTTCGCGTCAACTTCCTATATTTACCCAAAAATGTGCCCTGGGCAATGAAATTATCACGTCGTCTTGGAGACGATAGATTGTTTGCTTCCTGAAAGCAAGTAAAGAATATTTTTAAACACCAACATCATCATCACCATCAGTTCATGCAGTGACGAGACGTTAATAATAATAATTAATTTCAACTCGGTCCCATGTTGTATAATAGTATTCAACAAAAAAGCTAAAGAGGTTATGTCAAAAAATAAAAAAAGCTATGAATAATCGGTTTGGTGAACCGTCATCCTCATATATGTGACAGATGTGTGGAAAAAGACTAATCAAATCGCCCGTTTGTCTACTTGATAAGCCTCGTCACATAGATCTGCCCGTGCTTTTCTGCAAGTTAAGGTTTGTGTTGCGAGTACTAACTAAAACATGGAAAAATTCCCTAATGGCCACTGGAAATAATTGTGTTTCTCTATTGGCCATCCAAAATTTTCAAATTCCTTAGTGGCCATCGATTAAAATTTTGATGTCTTAGTGGCCACTCTTAAAGAAAGCTTGTCCTTTTTATCTCAAAAAGACCAACCTGCCCCTGCTCATAGAACTCAACAAACGGTGCACCCTTTCCTCCCCCCTCCTGCTCGCATTCTGGGCATAATGAAGGGGAAGAACTACCGACGTGTTTTGGAGGGGAGCGCGCGTGCGGTTGGTGCCTTGGATGGTGCGGCGTTCTGCAAACCCGACGAAGGGAACGTGCGTGTTGCGAGTGCACGGCAGAGGCGTCACGGGCAAGCAAAAACTGGCTTGCTAGAAACACGGTCGTGGTGTGCAGAAGCTGCAGCTCTGCTGCTCCTCCACTTCATGCTATTCGACATTCATGAAGACTGGAAATTCAGGGACCCCTCCTCAGCTTAGTATTAATTACACCATTCCTCCTTTTGGTTTATGAATGCCCGTTTAGCATCAATGTAATAACGAAAATCTTTCCTCGCAAAAAAAAAATAATAACGAAAATCTTGCAAAAATGGCCTCTAGGGGCAAATTTGTCTTATTTCTACAAAACTAACTCCGTTAACCATGAATTGGATGGAAAGTGGCCACTAGGGCATCAAATTTTGAATCAATGGCCACTAAGGAAATTGAAAGTTTTCAGTGGCCAATAAGAAAACACAAATATTTTCAATGGCCACTAGGGAATTTTCCTAAACATGGAAAAATACATTGATGGAGCATACACTACTACATACTATTACTAAGGAGGTGTTTGATTCGACTGTTTGTAACGTATTTTTATTCCAGCGTAAATCGATTATGTTAAAACATGTTTGGTTGGACCCACTTCGTAATCAGGTACCCAGTAATTAGGTCCGGACCTATTCAACCCGGAAACACCTCCTCCACAACTGGAATTAAATCGTCTCGCTGTCTCCCTCTCGATCTCCAAGCACCGCCGCCGCCTCCGCTTCCACAGCCCCTGAGCGAGCGATGCTGCCTCATCGTCGGGTATCACTGGTGAGTCCCCTCGTCCTCTCTCCTCCTTCCCCCCCTCCCTCTCTCTCATGAATAAGGAAGATGAGCAGTAGTTGTTATCTCCCTCTGTCCAATGCCTTGCTTCCTTGACGCCTGAGCGAGCGCCGTTGCCAAATCGCCGGTACCAGTTGTTGGGTCATCGTTCTCTCCCTTCCTTCCTCCCCCCCCCCCTCTCTCGAATCCTCTTCTTTTTTAATCAGATTTGTTCAAAACCTCGTGCAGGATCTTGAAAAGGGAAGAGAGAAAAATAAAGGACGTGAGGAACAAGGAGGATTAGCAGTAGGTCTTGCCTCCGCCTGTCCAGCGTCTCACTTTCTCAACGCCTGAGCGAGCGAGCGTCGCCACATCATTGCTGGTATGCTCGTTAATCCTAGCACTCTCCCTCTCCATCCTCTCTCTAACATCTATTATTCGATTTGTTCAAATTGGTGTTGCGGATCTAAAAATCTTGTCATGAATTAGGAAGTGCCTTCTATATGTTGTGTTTGATCCACTTTAGAATCCTCGAATGCAGCTCGTGAGTGAATTTAAAAGCGATGGATCATGCATTGTATGCGTCTGAAGGGATTTCTTCTTCTTGTGAAATTTAATAATTGTTGACTAGTGATGCTTTTAAGTACTGTCTTGCAAACTGAAAATTATGGAATCAGCTGTAGACCAAGGCCCTATTTATGAACTTTTGAATAATAATAATTTATTTGGCTTGTCTACTAAAATTAATTAACTAAATTTAGTCTGTAATCTTTGAGCAGTTTAATTAGTAGTCATTCAAATGTCATGTTTATGCTTATTAAATTATGCAATATGGCCATCATGTGTGTTTGAAGGGACTTCTTCTTTCTTTGTTTTCGCTGATTGATTAACTAGTGATGCTCGTAGGTAGTAGACATACAAGGCCCTGTTGAGTTCATAAACCTGCCGAACAGTAGCAAAGTGTAGAAACAACTGCTGAACAATAGCAAACAAAATCTTCATATATTATTCTAATGTAAATTACTTAACTTGCTGATTTTATCATATTTAATGAGTTCATAAACCTTCTTATATTTATTCTATAAATGTACACAATATGATTGGTAGATTATTATGGCTCGTCTTTCCTTCGCTGCAAGAATTCAAAGAAGGAATATGGCCCTTAGGAACAGCGTCAGGAAGGAAAGAGAAGAGAGACTAAACCGTTGAAGCAAATTAATGAGCTGGAAAAAAGAGAAAGAGACGATAAACCATCATGATATCCTACTTTGTATTGTTAGCAATAAGTCGTTGTGGATAGATGAATACTTTGTACTGTTAGCAATGAGTCGTTCTAGGGGTTTGAGTAGATGAATACATGTCCAAACTTCTCACAGATTGTGGTGTTTTTTTGCTTGCATATCCTGTGTTCTAGGAGTAAATGAAAGCACCCTTTAAATTTGTCAGTATTATTATGTGAAAAAATCACTGAATTATGTCTGAGTATGTTTTATCTATACTTTTTTATCTGAATAAGTATGTGATTTTAGTGGTTCTTGTATTGCTTGTCAGCAAAAAAAATCACAATTTTGAGAGCTCTGAAAGTTTAAGTTTCAGATTATTAAAGTAGTGTGAAGTTTTGGTTTAAACAATGAATTTTCAATCAATCATAGCTGTGTCCGTGAAATTTTGGTTTCAAATCTATTGCTTTACTTTTATTCTCAGCCGAACGGTGTAATGTAATCAGAATATATTACATAGCCCAGCCAAATCGTGTGTTTTAATGATTTTATACCTGAGTAACAAACCAAATTTTGTTACTCAGGTGTTACGTAAACAATGATTTCACTGCCGAACACTCTGCATTTTCACTGCGTTACCGATTGCGTTACCGGACAACGTACCAAACACTTCCTAAGTTCTTTGCTTTGATGTTTTTGTTTTCTTTTTTATTGAGTAGAAGAAACAATTAGTTTACAATGTCGGATTCTTGATCTGGCAACACACATAGCCTGGACTAATGGAAATTAAAACCAAATGCCAATGCCTGATTACTCATTAACTAGTCTACCTATCTTTTGATCTCCCCCCCTCCCCCTCCCCCTCCCCCCCCCCCCCCCCCCCCCCCCCAAAAAAAACCAGTGTACCAGACATGAAAATGCAGTAGTGAAAACCAAACTGTACAACACTTGGAAAACACTGATGCCGAAGCATATGGTGGTTGTAGTACTTATGCAAAATTTTCAGTGAGAAATGTACCTATTAATGCTTCTCATGATAGTAGAATAGAGAAGACAACTAACCGAATTCTCAAGGCAACATGACCAATCTAAGCCATCATAAAGCCAATCTTTCTCCAGTGACCAGACATAATGCCCCTTTATACAAACTCAGCTCAAGTGCGAGCACGATACATCCATCTCAACGGTCCAAGGCCTGAAAAAGGCCCAAACAAACGGCGTCGACGTGTTCCCGTCCAGCGCGGGCGGAGCCGTGGGACGGGCCAGGTGGCCAACGGTTCTACCTACGTGTCCACTCCAGCGCCGTCCGATCGACCGCCACGCACCCCCAATCTGGCCGCGGCCGCTCCCCACGGCCTCCACGCCGCGCCATCTTGTCCCCTTCCTCCCCTGACTTCTTCATCTCCTCCCTCTTCTCCTTATACGGTGCCCACGCACGCATCGGGCACCGGGGCTTGGCTCTCTCTCTCTCTCTACCTGACTCGTCGACGCAGGGTGGGCGAGATGGCGGCGGCTGCAGGGAGGGCGCGGGCGGCGAGCCTGGCCGCGGCGGTGCGGGTCGTGTCGGCGACGGCGCGGCCGGTGTCGAGCGCGGCCACGGCGGCGGGGGTGGGCGTGATGGCGCTGATCGTGCAGGGGGAGGATACCCCGTTCGGGTCTCTCGAGTGGTGGGCGTACGCGGGCATCTCCACCTTCCTCGTGCTCTTCGCCGGGATCATGTCCGGGCTCACGCTCGGCCTGATGTCGCTTGGCCTCGTCGAGCTGGAGATCCTCCAACGCAGCGGCACAGACGCCGAGAAGGAGCAGGCTGGTCCGATCCGAAATCCTATCCATTTCCCCCCTGTTTCCCTCCCTGTGCTCGATCTAGTTGCTGTTTTCGGAGTGGGCTTAGTCAGCTATCGTAGTGGGATCACAGTGTCCTGATATGTGGCATTCGGGAATGGGGAGGGTAGAATCATACGAATTTCGTTATCAGCTTTGGAGATTAGAGCGCCTTTGGTGTCTCATGATAAATTTCCCTGGCCCTGGCCGTAAGGCTGCTAGCTAATTTTTGTGGCAGTGAAGATAAGGTAGGATGCCTATTCTGACATAAAGGTGTTTGGTAAAGGATGTATATTACTTAAAAAGTTTTGGGAAGGAAAGTAGAATAAACAAAAAGGCTAGTGAGAAAATCTCGGGGCGAAAAGGCAGTGTTGGTGGGATTTTGTCTTTATGTAGGATTCCCACCTCCCTTCCCCTCCCCTGGGCAGATATGAAATGGTAGATCAGGCATGTGGGGATTGGAAGTATTATGCCGGACAGGCATGATAAAGTTGTCTTCCTGTATTTTACCATGTTTGTTTGTGAGAGTAGCGTGAAGATATGGTTGTTCGCCAAGTAGTATATTCTGGAACTTGGTGTTTTTGTTACCTGCTTATATCATGTGACGTTTTCTAGTTAGTTCTGAAATGGCATATCTAGATCTCTCAGATCATCATCAGTTAATGTAATGTAGTATATGCTAGCAGTGTTCAGCTTTGATATAGCAGCACTGCTGCTTATTGAATATTGTTACTGGCTACAATTGCCCATTTATCTCCCCCTTTTTAATTTATTGAATAATGCTTCTTTTGCCTTTCATATTTTGGAGCAATAGTGAATTATGTTTTTCCTGACTGAATGTTTATATTGTTTTTTATGTCTTTTTTTGAAAAAAATAAATTGCTTTGTTTGCTACAGCTGCCATCCTTCCAGTTGTTCAAAAGCAGCACCAGCTTCTTGTCACTCTCCTGCTGTGTAACGCTGCGGCCATGGAGGTACAGAATTATATTATGTAATACAATTGCAGATTAGCATACATGTTATGAACTGTTTGATCTGTTTGAAAAATCTCGTTCATCTTTCAACCTTTATTGAGCTATCCTTGCATCAACACTTGAGTAGCCATAATTTATGCTCGGGGAGAAGAACAGTATGCCTAATTTTCTCTAATTGGTTCACCTTTTGTGCATCGAACCATGTGATAGCACAAGTATGGCCTACTCATAATTTAAACTGATTTTTTTATTATATGTGAGAACCTGGGAGCAAATAAACTTTATACAATATTAAGTGTATTATTTATTGAATCCAAGTTCCTTTTCCAATCGTCATGCATGTGTATTAGTTTCTTGGCCATCACCTTTTTGTATCCACTCTTCCATGATGCATGAATAGTTTTAAATATTTAGCCTTACTGTAAATTTATTGCCATTCTTATCACAGATGACTTTCCTCTTTTTAGTTCCGAATTATAAAGTTGTTATAAATTGATAGAGTTACTATACTTTTCTTCTATCTTTTGAGTCCATTTAGTTTTAACCATTTGACTCTTCCATTTACCTTGTTGTGGCCTTTCCAGGCACTTCCTATATTTCTGGACAGGATGTTTCATCCTGTTGTTGCTGTTGTATTGTCAGTGACGTTTGTTCTTGCATTTGGAGAGGTACTAATTCAATGTTCTAGTGGTGCTATTTTTTATCGAATTGTCTGGTTAATGATCGATGCTTTCTCACCAGGTTATACCACAAGCAATCTGTACTAGGTATGGTTTGGCAGTTGGTGCTAACTTAGTATGGCTTGTGCGCATCCTCATGGTCTTATGCTATCCAATTGCTTATCCTATAGGGAAGGTACATGAACAAACTAATCTGGTTCAATTCAAAGTTTCTACTGTTCTGCATTGCATCGAGCTTGAGCTTCTCTTCTGTTTCGCGTCATCTTTTCTTTGATTATATGCCACACAGCTGTTGAACCTGGTTACTGAGTGATATTTTGGTTTACACTGTTTTTGAGCCCTCATAGCTAGAGTTAGTTCAAGTTTCTTTATTATTAGTTTTCTTCTACTTCAAAAAATCATGAACCTTATCTTGAGCTCTGTTTTTAAGGCGTCACCTAGGCGTTGAGGCGCTCAAAATTTCTGGGCGTCCTGGTCGCCTTACCAGGAAAGCAGCGAAGCGAGCTGAGGGAATGAGAGGAGAGGGAGGATGGGGTGAAGACCAGCTGGGAAGGCCAAAAAGTTGTCGCCATTGCTCTCCCTGCCAGCTCCGGCGCCTCTGAGCGGTGGAACTCCCTCTGGTGGCAGCAGATCTAGCGCTGAGAGAGAGAGAGAGAGAGAGAGAGAGAGAGAAGAGAGAGAGAGAGAAGAGCAAGCATGGCGGCTGGCTGGGAGAGAAGAGAAGACCCATCGTGGGTTGTGTATGGCTGTAAATAGGTCAACCTGTGGGCTGGGTGAAAGGTTATTGGGCTGGCTGTGGGCTGGGCTTTTCTTTTCCTCTAGCTTCCTGTCCTTTTTTTTTGTTTTCTATTTTCTTTCCTCCAGGATACACGTTTAGTCTGTTTCTTAGATACATATGGCGTCGCCTCACCTCGCCTTATGCATGCCTAGGCGTCGCCTAGGCGATTGGAAGGGGGTGAGTCGCCACGCCTCGCCTTACCGCCTTAAAAACATAGATCTTGGGTATATTTCACCAATTGTTTTTAACTAGTACCAACAAAACTATGAATTCCTCATAGCTACAGCTACTTTTGACCCGTAGCTGTAAGTTGTAGTTCTTTGATACCCAGTCTCAAAGCAGTTGTAGTTCTGTGACATTTGACCTTTCTACGTTCAGTTTCTATAGTGCAGCTTATGATTATTTTTAATATCCTTTTGAAGACATTTTGCTTGACTAGTTTGTTGTTCCACGCTGGAAGCAGTGCTGTTTGACTAGGTGTGGTACAAGTCTTCTAATGGAACTGTTATTTGTGGTTGTAGTCTTGTAGACAGTATTTTGCAAGTGTTTCCTGTTGAAATGATATTTCCTCTTTTTACTATGTTTATACTTGATTTCTTACCTATTTTAACAATTGAACTGTTGTTCTTCTGATCTATGATTCGTACAATTTTTATCTTGAAATGGCTGAAAATATACTCAGGATTTTTCTTGTAGAGAGCAATCTATTTTCACTATCTGCATATATTTGATTGAATGGTACATGAAGCCTTTGTTTGTTATTTCTAACCTGATTCACGTCATCACATTACAATCCTAGAGAAGTGCACACTACTCCTCTTTTTCTGTCTCCTTGACCAGTTGCATGTGAGATTTGTTTTTACTACCATTTGTCAATTTTGTTGGTCTGCCTTGCGAATGTAGCTTATGAAAGTTCAAATAGAGTAGCATGCTATAATATCTTACAAATTAACCCTTATCACAAGTTGAAATGGAAATTTGTGTCTTAAAAGTTTAATGAACTCAGCATTTGTTCATAGATGTACTTTGCTGTAGTAGACGTCAGTCTTTCTTTTACTAAATGCCACCTGAGAAGAGCTACGTTTTGATATATAAAAGTTTGAGCATATTAAATTCCTTATACAATTTAGCAGTGATGGAGCTTTGAGCGGGCCACAGGGGCCATGGCTTCTCCAGCACTTGGCTGAAGTGCTAAGCACCCTAACGAAATTATAATGCCATACTCTTGAGAAGTGGCTCCTCATTTGTTTTGCTTTATGCTCTGAATGCAGTACTGGTGATTCAATGCGGATTTTAATATGAAGACCTCATTACAGATTGGATGTTAAAGTGATTAGTTAGAGGCATTGTATATTGATTTATTGCAGATCTTGTATTTACTAGAGTTCTGTTATAAAAAAAATGACCTGATTGCATATTCTATTGCAGTATGTATCTTTGGCTTGTTTTCTTATAATATATTTTTAAAAATTTTCGTTTACATGATCTATGGTCTATTGATTGATTACTGAAGTGGTTGAAATATGTTTCTCCGCAGATTCTAGACTGTGCTCTTGGGCATAATGAGTCTGCACTTTTTAGGCGAGCTCAGCTGAAAGCTCTAGTTTCAATCCATAGCAAAGAGGTAAGATGGTCTTATTATGCAGTTTTTTTAAGAAGTATGCATGTTCGACTATGTCACACTTAAACATTTCTACTGTGACAGGCTGGTAAGGGTGGAGAGCTTACCCATGATGAGACTACAATAATAAGTGGAGCCCTGGACCTGACCGAAAAGGTGCATAAGATAACTTAACTCAAAACTTAATTACCTTGCAGATTGCATGGAGCTGTTTTTTCTACTATCATCTATAAAACCATCTGTTTTGTGTCCCAAAACTAAAAAAATATGTTCATTTCTCAACCCTGGTTTTGTACTTATTGGCGGCCACAATTTTGGCTTATGAAGAATCTAGTCTAGTGTTCTAGTTGCATCCTGATGAGGGGACATTGTTGGAAAAGCTTAGCTACTTGATACCACATATAAGTTAAAAATTGGTGATTGCGGGTTCTAACATGGAACACACCACTAACAAAACCACCTAGGATTGAAAAATGGTAGCTTACAACTCAACAAAGCCTTTGTTTCAAGTAAGTTGGGGTAGGCTAAAGATGAAACAAGAAAATTTTCAGCTGACTGAAAGTTTGGGCAACTTTCATCACCGCTTTGAGCCATCGGATCTAGATCCAACTGTTTATAATTATTATACAGATAATCCTACAAAAGAAAAATCAAAATACAAAGTAACAAACCATTGACTAAAAGATTTCAGTCGCTGAAGGCTAGGAAATATGAAACAAGAATCAATAAAAATGGTCAATAGAAGACATAAAAGAAAGGGGTTTTGCTAATTTTCAGTCAGCTGAAAGTTTGGGTAACTTTCAATCACTGCTTTTAGCCTTTAGATCTAGATCTAATGGTTACAAAATATCAATAACTTTTTCTATAGTTTATACATCAACATATTTTTTTTTTCTTCCTCTTACTAATACATATAATCCTATAAAAATAAATACTAGTACAAATGTAACACAACTTCAACTATTTTCTAAGTGACTGAAAGTTTTGACAACTTTCAGTCACTTGAAAAGAAGAAAATATGGAAAAGAAAAGGGGAAAAGTAAAAGGCCAAAGGTAAAAAAAGAAGGGGTAAAAAAGGTGAAGCCAATATAAAAAAAAAATCATGGTTCTGGCACATAGATTGTTAGTTTCCATGCTCTCCTATCCATGGATAGCTTTTTGATGACATCCCAATCCTTCATGTTTCTCTTCAGTCTCCTCCGTAACATAGGTAGTTGCTTCCTTTTGGTAAATTTGAATGGAGCTATGATTCTTGTATAACTTTGTGTTTTCAGTCAAACATTCAACAATAAGAAGGGATTTTTGGCGTTCATTCCTTTTTGTGACTTTTATCTTTTCATGTGTTATCTTGTATCTCCTGTTTTTATTTAAGCATACAAGGGCACCCAGTTTTGTGTTATAGTGCCCATTCAGAAATCACAAACTGTTTCATCTATATTGTAATTCTTGTTCAAATGAAAACCAAGTGTTTTTTTCTGGATTGTGTAGATTATAGTATTAGGTTTGTCAGTTTCAATTATTTGCTTCCTGCCTAGAAAGCACAAGTCACATGATAGTTCTGATGTCACAGTACAGTGCTCACTGAGAAACAGTTATTAGCATGATTTAAGTTACAAATATGAAACCTGAAATCCTTATATTTGAATCTGGTGGGAAACTTATTACTGTTTGTTCCTGCAGACTGCTGAAGAAGCTATGACCCCTATTGAGTCAACTTTTTCACTAGATGTGGACTCCAAGTTGGACTGGTAATACTACATTGGCACTTATGTGACTAACACAACTAATGCATATATTCCTTATCATTGATCATTGATCTTGTGTTCACATGCTCATATTTCATTTGTTCTGTTGCTACCCTTTGTTGTGTGCATTGTATTTCTCAATGTTTTCAAGTCGTCTAGTCGACTCCAGTCGCCATGGGACCGACCAGGCGACTAATCGCGATTAGTCGTCGACCAGACCGACTAGTCGAGCCTGGTCGATCCTGGTCGTCTATATAATCGTCCACTATATTCCAGGATATATATTCCTATATATACTATATATCATAGACGCAATATAGCAATTAGCAATGTCTACTAGTGAATAATGTGCAATAACTTGCGGGTCAGGCATGATCACTTCCACATCAGCTGCACTTCGTTGTTTTACATCTGCACATGTACACGACACATCAGCAGCAGGAAGAGAGAACCGAGACCCAGCATCAAGAGGATGTCGGAGGGAAGGAAGCACAGTAGGACACCATTGTCAGAGGACCTCATCTTTATGATCCCTTGGATGCAGATTGCAGAGAAGCAACACCGGTGGCCGGCGGGTGAAGAGGAACAGAGAAGAGGAGGCATGGGCAGGAAACTGCCAGGTGAAGAGGAGAATGCAGGCAGCCACCAGGTGAAGAGAAAGGAGGCAAGCAGCCTAGGCGGCAGTATATTGCTAACCCCAGTGGCCCAACTTGGTAGCCCAATAGCTTACCTTGAAGCCCAGCTAAGCGGGTCTGTCTGGACAACAACCTTAATCTGGTCGTCCACCCTCTAGTCGGACGACTAATCGTGATCAGTCGACGATTAGTCGGACGACCAGATTTCTGGTCGAGCTAACCGAGTCGACACCCCTAATCGAGCTCAAAGAATCGACCAGGACGATTAATCGCGACTAATCGTGATTAGTCGGACGACTTGAAAACATTGGTATTTCTATTTTGGCCTGTTTGGTGCTGCTTAGATACTTACCATCTACCGCCTTTTGAATTCTTGGACTGTTTACTCAAGTTGGCTGGAAGGTTGCAATGAGCATTTGACATTACTAGGACTTATTTTATTTGACTTTTTTAGTTATGTTCATTTTTTTAAAAATAATTACCATATGTCTCTTTATGATTTGTTTTATCACTAGAGAAAATTGAAAGATGACTTAGAATTTTGCATATTTGAACTAATATTTTGAATAAGACCAATGGTCAAACATTACTAAAAGTGACAACAATTTTGGAACGGAAGGAGTAGTTTTTTTTTACATAGTTCCAATATGGTAGGGTACATGAACAATTGTGTTGCCCTACTAAACGTTTGTGGTTAGTTCATATTCACAGCATATTGTTTTTGTCACAATGCTGAAAATAAACTACTGTTGGTCTATTTGTATTTGCAGGGAAGCAATCGGGAAAATTCTTGCTCGAGGTCACAGCCGTGTCCCTGTATACTCAGGAAATCCTCGGAACATTATTGGGCTCCTATTGGTAAGTTTCAGAAAATTTCACGGCCTATTGCTTGGCAGTTTGCTATTAATATACAAACATCTAGCAATTTCAAACTTAATTAGGTCAAAAGTCTTTTGACCGTACGTGCTGAAACGGAGACGCCAGTTAGTGCTGTTTCAATTAGAAGGATCCCAAGGTCAGTGCCCCACAACCATTTGATTTTATCCCTACTTCAGAATCCAGTAATTGGAATATATCAGTTTCTGTATCATGAGACTAAATTAATCTTTTTCTTCCTGAAACTGAAAGAAATGTAATCGATATTTCTTTGTGTTCAGGGTTCCATCAGACATGCCTTTGTATGATATACTTAACGAGTTTCAGAAAGGAAGCAGCCATATGGCAGCTGTGGTGAGGGCTAAACGCAAAACTCCACCAACCCCTGAGAAAACTGAACCAAACAGGGATGCAGCTGACACGCAACAGCTAACAGCTCCCTTACTATCTAATGCTGAAGAAAGGACAGATAATGTAGTCGTTGATATTGAAAGACCCAACAACAGGCAAGTTAATGGAAACACGACGCCAAAGTCATTAGATGATATAGATGATGGTGAGGTCATTGGTATCATCACTCTTGAAGATGTATTTGAAGAACTACTGCAGGTAACATTCATATATTTATCCTTAGGAAGTTAAGCATGCAGTAGCCTCGGCTTCTGTGTCAGAACTGCTTTGGTTTTCTTATATCTTATGCTATCTCATTTTGACTTTTCCAATTTTACAGGAGGAGATAGTGGATGAAACTGATGAATATGTTGATGTTCATAAAAGGTATTCCCGTCCTTTCAGCAACTTTCCCCTGCCATTATTGAATTTTTGCATGAGTATAAAGCAACTTTCTTGCAGGATCCGAGTGGCTGCTGCTGCTGCTGCATCATCTGTTGCAAGGGCTCCATCAGTTAGGAGATTAACGGGTCAAAAGGCTGCAGTAAGTGTTATTTTCTGCTCAGTTAATAAAACAATACCCCTAATTGCTGTAGAATAACAGTTGCATGGTGTCTAGCGCTTACGTTAGTGACACCTATGTTGTCACTTTTGAGAAATGTGAACTATGGTGGATTTTGATAAACATAGTTCATATCCGATCCTTGAGAACCATAAGTGTATATCTTTTGGGAATGAAGGGGGTAGATACATGTATAGTCCGGCTAAGAGCCATTTGCTTGAAATCTTGATAAGAGTGTATGGTGGGCGGGCCTCATGTATGGGGTGGGCTCAAAGTTAAGGCCGGAACCATAGGGCGTGGCTCCCTGCAGACCAGGGTTTGTGGATTTTCTTGGTCGGAGAAGGTTGAGCTTCTCTATCAAAGAAAGCCGTTGGATGGTCTTACTCTTACCCCCGCTGGTCGATTTTTTTTTCTAGATAAGATTTTTGCTAGGATTCAATCTAGCACATTGTCCTTATATTCTTTAAGGGGTACTAAAGACAATGTTAATGGAATGATCATTTTTTTATGTTTCTTTAATAATTCCCGCTGTTTTAAAATTGTTGTCGCCATTGAATTTTTTAGTTATGTTTGACCATTCATCTTATTTAAAATATTAGTTCAAATATGTAAAATTGTAAGTGTTTTTCTCTAGTGATAAATATGTAAAATTGCAAGTATTTTTCTCTAGTGATAAAATAAATTATAAAAATATGTGTTTTTTAAAGAAAGATGAATAAGACAAATGGTCAAAGTAACTAAAAAAAGTCTGACGGAGTTAGTAACATATTACTGTCGAGACATGATCAGTTATATTAGAATTTGCAGTAGCCAGAACATACACAATGGATTAGTGATGGTGAAACCTTCCGTTAGCAGTTCAGAATTATCATACAATTCGAATGAGTTCCCTAATGGTGTTGATTTTGCTGTGCTATCAGGGAGCACAAAATCGGCAAGGACAGCAGCAGCCTACTGGAATTTTGAAGAAACCTACTGAAGGTGATTCACAACCGTCAAAACAAGTGAACCTTGTGGAGCCTCTTCTCGAAAATAAGAGATAACTGTAAAATATGTTGCACGTAGCAATGAAACGCACGGACGCATGCTGGAAGATCCTATGTTTCTTGCTATATTCGGCAAGAGGTAAATACGAGCGAACTCATTGTTTGTAAAGCCAAACTGGAGTATGTGCGTCTGCTGACACGAATATTAGTGCCGAGTTTCTTGCTTTTTTATGGAAGTTGGAAGTAGATAGTGACTTTTTATCTGTTTGTTATCATTAGCAAAGTACTAGGTACATATGCGTGGGATTCCTCTATGTCTGGACCTGGAAGCTATCCCTATAATCCTTTTTGATCGAAACATTTCTCCAGAGATACGGAGATGCGGTCTGTAGTTATTGATCACACCGAAAAATATATCCATATCTGTGCTGCCAGTTCATTTTGTTCGTTTAATAATGTTTTAAGTTTTTGGAAGAACTTGGCTCTCACGTCTCGGAAAAAAAAGAAAGTGAACTTGGCTACTAAGGAACGTAGAGACAAGACGTGTTCTGGTTTCCTATCTTGACTCGGCTCTTGACCCTCTCCGGATCGGAACCGACTCGTCTGCTGCTGCGTATATATTTAGCCAACGCGGTATAGCAGCCGGCTACATCTTCCCCTCGTGAACAGGAAAGTTGAGCAACAATGGAGTAGCGAAATCAAGCCCGAGTTGATCCCCAAGCGGCAACGCTTGACACCTTCCAAAGATGTAGCCTCTCGCCGAACAAATTCTTGTCGATAAGTAGCGTCCCACAGGGAGGGATCCATGGAGCCTGCGTCGACGATGACCGGC
Source organism: Eleusine indica (assembly GCA_030378355.1). NCBI lineage: Eukaryota > Viridiplantae > Streptophyta > Magnoliopsida > Poales > Poaceae > Eleusine > Eleusine indica. Next base: position 61,453,411 of record CM059494.1, read on the forward strand.
GTGGCAGCGATGACGACGGCGCTGTGCCGGTGCGGCCACTGCGGCGCCGTCCGCAGGCTGAGGATGGAGGGAGACTTCGCGTCCTGCGGCGTGTGCGGCAAGGTCCTGTTGGAGCTGCGGGGAGACACGGAGCGGGCTCGCGCTCTGTCACGGCGGCGGAGGCAGATGAAGAAGAGGGGAAGAGGAGAAGAAGGTCGCGCGGCGGGACGCGGCGCGGTTTCCGACGCCGAGTCCACCATCACCACCGGATGATCCGTATGGATCGGGAAGCGGCAGAAGCAGCTGGATAAGCACCGCATTTGATCGATCACTTTTTCTGCATAAATAAAGAATTATTAGTTTTGATCACGCTTCCCACACTTGTGTAGTGCCCGTGCTATTGACGCAAGATCGTCATGCGTGCCATTGAACCTACCATGATTTCTTTCTTGATTTATGGAAAATACAGACGGGGTACCCAGAAAACTCGCGCCCAATATCAAAACTTTACATTGCAACATCAACACAGATTTTTCAACGCAACATGCTTTGCTTTTGCCTATAATATCAAACATGAAACTCTCCCTCGTGTGCGACCATCCTGTTGCTGCCCTGCCTCTCTCCTCCTCCTCCTCCTCCTCCTGCTTCCTCCACCGTCTAAACACTGGAGCTCGAGGTCAGTTGCGACGTTCACCGAGCTAGTGTAAAATTGTTTCCAATTGCTCCCAGTTTTGTTTCCAATTGCACGATTGACCTCATTTTTTAGAGTTTGCATGATTGATCCTCTTTTTTGAAATTAAAATTGTCGTCCGACCTTGATTTTCACAGTTAGTTAGTTCTAGCCAATTTTGGAAATAAAAAAAATTGAGAAATAATGTTTGGATAATTAAATGGGTAAGAGAAAGACGAAAATGCCCTCTTGTTCCCGTGACCTGTTATGCACTTAGGCTCACCTTCTCTTCCCTTCTATGGAGCAGACCGGCGTCCGGGTGGCAGCAGCAGACCGACAACGAGTTGGGCGTCGAGCGAAGCGCATCTGGGCAAGGCAGCGGCGAAGGGGCTCGTGCAGGTGCGGGTGCTGGCGAGGCTTGTCGTGTCGCCGGGCTACACCATGCAAGGGGCCGGCGTCGAGGTTCGCGCGGGCGGGTCCGTGTGCTGGGCGCGAGCGCGAACACGGGATGCTGGTGATGTGGCTCGCAGGCGGTAGTCATGGGGTGGCGGCACGGCTCGCGAGCAGGCTACAACACGGACGGGATTGATGGCGAGGCGCGCAGGCGCTGGGCGTGGGCGCGGTCGCGGGCAGGCTATAGCACGCGCGAGGCCTGTGGCGAGGCTCGTGGGAGCGGCGCGGGTGCTAGACATGGGCAAGGGCAAGGGCGGGCGCGGGTGCTGGGCGCCGGCGTGAGGGAGTTGCAGGCGGATGAGTCACGAGGTGGAAGAAGAAAGGACGCTCGTTCGATTCATATCGGATGGCTGTGTGCCTGTGTTCATCACTAAAAGCCCATCTAGTTTTCAACTAATTGTCAATGATGTAGGGGTAAAAAGGTCCTTTTATCATAGGTTTAATACCGTTAAACAGTCCTAACAGAGTACGGTTCAATTTATTGATTCAGTTTGAAAAAAAATAGGGTAAAATATGCAAAACCTAAAAAATAGGGCTAAACATGTAATTGAGACCGAAAACAGGGTCAGTGACACAATTGTCCCTTTCAACTAATACCATTTGGTAGACCGTGCGCTGAGAGTCTCCGCCCCCATATGACTCCTGACACTGTTTTTAGGGTTTATAGCCAATATGAGGAACGCCCAACGTGGTAACTTTTATAGATTTTGAGTCTTTGAACAAGTGCCTTCACCGTCCGTCTATCACGGCAACAGAACAGAGTCGACTCACACGCAACAAAAGCACCAAACAAGCGACCCACCAGCCGTGATGACGCCACGTATTTTGAAGCGCACGTAGGCCCAACGAAAGCGGAAGCCCATGGAAGAGAAGAAGCGTTTTAGAGCAGCAGCCAGCACGACCTCGAGTTTTCACACTAACTTTTGCTCCAAAATGTTCACTAGGGCACAAATCGATGATCGTTTTCTTTTCGTTGTTAGAGGCATTTTCATGTTGAAGATGTACCCTGCGGAGAGACTAGTGTCAGAGACACCGGCGGATCCATTCACACCAGTTGTCATGGTATGTTGTTTGAAGTAGTCGTCTGATGTGAACAAGAGTTTCTGATCTTCCGAAAGGTTTTGATAATCTTGATTTAGATAGAGACGAAACACAAATTAATCCGTCTTCTAAACAACATGTTCAGAACCCCGTAATTGTAGCACAACGTCTCCTTTGGTTATCAACCGTCGAAAAATGATTGATCTCACCAAGAAGGCTAATCTCTACCTGTGAATCAAGAACACAAGCAAGAACAAAGAAAAATGTAACATAATTACAGATGTATTATGAATCTCATGAAGTTGGGGTCTCACAAACCGATATGACGGCGAAACTGTATGAACAGAATAATCTAAGCAAAACTTAAATCAATGGAGCAGCGGTGACTGTTTATGAAGACCCTAGGATCGTGCAAGACCCTCTGGGCGCGTTTCTAATTGGGCTCAACTAGATATAAAGACTAAAGGTCCAAAAACAGTCGACACAGATTTTGGACCCTCTCTTATTTCGACAATTCCCGATGACTCCGGACGAATTTTGACATCAGGCTGACAGAATTGGAAAGGTGTTCTCCTTAGCTTTCTGTGCATATGTCGAACGTCCAAATGCGAGTCCGTATGCGTCCTGGGCGTCCATTTTAGTGTGGACTATTCCTGGATACCAAAACAGACTCAAAGTCGGTTTTGATTGGGCCTGCACCTTGACTTTCACGTCCTTGCTATTCCTCTGCTCCCAAGTCTTTCTCCCATCATCTGCTGGTACTCTCTATGGTTTTTAATCATAACATAATCATTAGGTAGCAAATCATTCTCAAAAGTGATATATAGCGAAGAACATAGGAACGAGCTCACCTCTAAATTTAGTCATCGTGCACGAGCTCTAGTTATCGAATCTTGCAAGTCTAGAATTAGAGGAATATTGTGTGTATTCATATAAGTGATGTGTTTATCATCCTTCCCCTCTTGAAGAGGAGTCGTACTCGACTCAAACTCATCATTTTCTTTCAAGTATGTTTTTAAATCTGAAATATTAAAAATAGGACTAATCCCGAACTCGGGAGACAACTCAAGTTTATATGCATTATCATTATTTTTCTCAATTATTTTGAATGAATCATCAGTTCTATGCATCAATTTAGACTTTCTCAATTCTGAAAATCTATCGTTTCTCAAGTGTAACTACACTAAATCACCTACATCAAGCTTTACTTCCTTTCTACCTTTACTATCAACAATTCTATACTTTTCATTCATCTTTTCAATGCTAAGTCTAGTCATCTTATGCATTTGTAAATAAATTCAGTACACTCTTTAGCATCAACATGAACTCTTTCAGTAATAGGTAGAGAAAGTATATCAAGTGTAGTACGAAGATCAAAACCATATACTATCTTAAAGGGACTTACCTTGATAGTAGAATGTGTTACCCGATTATAAGCAAACTCAACATGAGGTAAACACTCTTTCCATTGCTTCAAATTTTTCTTTAAAATAGCTCTCAACATAGTGCCCAAAGTACGGTTCATCACAACAGTTTCTCCATCAGTTTGTGGGTGACAAGTTATAGAAAACAACAACTTTGTATCCAACTTATTCCAAAATATGCGTCAAAAATGACTCAAGAATTTTATATCACGATATGAAATAATAGTAGAAAGTATACCATGCAAGCGTATAATTTCTTTGAAAAAGATGTTAGCAATATGACTAGCATCATCGGTTTTATGACATGGTATAAAATGTGCCATCTTCGAAAAATGATCTATAATAACAAAAATGCTATCACTTCTCCTCTTAGTTCTAGTCAGTTTTAAAACAAAGTCCATAAAAAAATCTATTCAAGAAATAGAAGGAACAAAAAGTGACATTTATAAACCATGTGGATTCAAGCGAGACTTAGCTTTTTGACAAGTAGTGCAGTGAGCAACAAAACACTCAATATCTTTTCTCATCCTCGGCCAAAAGAAGTGTGTGGTCAAAATATCTTCCGTTTTCTTAGCACCAAAATGACCCATAATTCCACCTTCATGCGTCTCCTGTAACAACAAAAGACGAACAGAACGAACTAGAATGCATAGGCGGTTAACTCTAAATAAGAATCCATCATTCAACACATATTTGTTCAAAGCACGATCTTCTTTATATTGCAGCAATACATCCTTAAAATCAACATCATCAGCATATTTTCTTTAATTGCCTTAAGTCCAAAAATTCTACAATCAAGTTGAGACAACAAAGTATAGCGCCTAGATAAAACATCAGCAATCACATCATCCTTCCCTTTTTTATGTTTAATAATATAAAAAAAAGAACCAATAAACTCGCGTTCGAGAAAAAGAATCAATAAACTCAACCCATTTAGCATGTTTACGGTTCAAATTGCTTTATGAGAAAATATACTTAAACGATTCATAATCAGAATGAATAACAAATTCTTTGGGCAACAAGTAATGACGCCACATCTCCAAGGAACGTACAAGAACATATAATTCCTTATCATAAGTAGAGTAATTCAAAACAGGTCCAGTAATTTTTTCACTAAAATATATAACAGGTTTACCATCTTACATCAAAACACCACCAATGCCTATACCACTAGCATCACATTCAAGCTCAAAAGTCTTATCAAAATTGGAACGTTACAATAATGGTGCATGTGTAAGTTTGTCCTTCAAAACATCAAAAGACTCATGATGTACCTTATTCCAATGGTACTCAACGTACTTCTTTGTCAACTCATACAATGGTGCAGCGATGGTGCTGAAATCTTTGATAAAACGACGATAGAAACCTAAAAGACCAAGAAAACTTCTCACCTGTGTGATAGTCATTGAAACCGACCAGCTTTTTATGGCTTCAATCTTTGCCTCATCCACCTCAATTTCCTGTGAAGTCACAACATAGCAAAGAAAATAGACTCGATCCGTGCAAAAGGTGCACTTCTCAAGGTTACCAAATAAACGTGCAACTCTTAAAGCATAAAAAATAGCACACAATTGATTCATATGTTCATCCATAGATTTGCTATAAATTAAGATATCATCAAAGTAAACTATCATAAATTTGCCAATAAAAGCTCTTAAAACCCCATTCATCAACGCATGAAAGTACTATGTGCGTTAGTTAAACCAAAAGACATTACTAAATACTCATACAACCCAAATTTGGTTTTGAAAGTTGTTTTTTATTTATCTCTAAGTTTCATTCTAATTTGATGGTAGCCACTACGTAAATTAATTTTAGTAAAAATTATAGCACCATATAACTCATTAAGCATGTCGTCTAGCCTAGGAATAGGATGACAATACCAAATAGTAATATTATTAATGGCTCTATAATCTATACACATATGTGAAGTACCATTTTTTTTAGAACCAAAAGCACTGAAATAACACAAGAACTAAGGGATTGACGAACATACCCACGATCTAAAAGGTCTTGGACTTGTCGTTAAATTTCCTTTGTCTCCTTAGGGTTGGTTCTATAGGCAACACGGTTTGACAAAGTAGCACCTGGAATCAAATCAATTTGATGTTCAATCTCTCTCAAAGGTGGCAATCACAGTAGTACCTCAGCTGGAAAAACATCCTTATAATTTTGCAAAATATTAGTGATAGCAAGAGGCAAAGTACTAGAAGCAATATCATCAAGCGAAAATAAAGCTTCTTTACATATCAAAACGTAGCAAATATCATCATCAGCAGAAATTTCAGCAAATTTAGTTTTTGTTGCAAGATATGAACGACCTTGTAATTTAATTACAGCACTCTTAGGACTTGAAAAATCATTAACATTACTAGGTGTAGAATCAGAATTAACACATTGCTGAATTTCAGGTCATTTATTTTTCAAACTAGCAGCCCTTTCTAAATCAGCTTGTACAATTTCAGCAGAGTTCAATGGTAACAAAGTAATTTTAGTTCCTTTATATATAAAAGTATACTTATTACTTTTACCATGGTGTATAACATCATTATCAAATTCCCAAGATCTATCCAATAAAAATGAACATGCTTACATGAGTACAACATCACAATCAATAGAATCCACATAAGAACCAATAGAAAAAAGTAACTCTATAAGTTTGTGTTACCTTAGTTTTTTCAGAGTCATTTAACCACTAAATGTAGTACGAATGTGGATATGAACGTGTGGTCAAGACAAACTTCTGGACCACATCTGAACTCATCAAGTTATTTGCAGCTCCCTCCATCAATGATGACACGTGCTCGGCGGTTCTTGATGACGAAGAAAATCCGAAACAAGTTATGACGCTGCATCGTCTCGAACTGCTGAACTTGTGTGCTAAGGACACGCTGAATAATAATGTTCATGTATCTCGTGGTGTCTCCGTCTCCAAGGACGAGGTCGTCGCTGGCAGGAGCGACATCCTCCTTCACATTATAGGCGATTATGTAACCTCTATTATCAGTCGCCACGTATGTCTGCCTATTTAGACAATCTTTCTGAACATGACCAAGTCTATGATAGCGGCGGCGCTGAATCTCTGTAGTGCGTCCCGTCAAAGTGACAGAGGAGACAATACTAGCTGGTAGCTGCATGAAATTTTTACCTAAGCTCACAGAATTTTCGTTATCTTCCCAAATTTTTTTTATTTTTTGAGAATGGCAAACGAACTTTGGCTGTTTGGGGAGGGTCCAAATCGAGTCACAAAACTCCTGTAAAAATTTCAGCCAAAACAAAACAATAAGCGAAAAGTTATCATTATTTTATCGAAGATACCTCAAAACTGGGTTTTAAGGAAACCAGAGGCAGAGTTTGAGGAAAATCCGAGTCGAATCGATTATGGAAGGACAACATCTAACAACAGAAAATAGCAAAATCGAGAGCTCGCGTCGTTCTCTCACCCTCCAGCTTGGGGCTTCCACTTCCTAGCGTCTTCATACACTGTGATCTCTCTTCTCCCTCACTTCATCGATGAATAGCATGACGGGAGGAGGAGGCCCAACAATAGGCCGGTGATGCCCTCCCTCTCTTCTCGAGCCGCCGCTTCATAACGCTCCCTCTCCCCTGCCCTCACGTGTTGCCCCGTCGAAGCACCGCCGCGCTCCACGGTTGTCACCTCTTCCTGCCTCTCTGAATGCTGGCAAAGGAGGAAGAGCCAAATCCATGCCCACACACGGGCTGATCTTTTCGAACCGTCTGGGCTACTGGCCCACAAGGAGCTATGCGAGGCCACCTCGGGGCGGCAACGTGGTCGCTGCTGGAGGCGTCCACGACAACTGAAAACGGCGTGTTCGAAGCAGAGCTCATTCACGTCTCCCAAAACGACGTTGAGGAGGGCGCTACGCGTTAGTCCTTCACGCCTATACCTTACACTACGTGCGTACTCACGCACACCACAACGCATACCTATATACACATCCTGTCCTACAACCACACTCAGTAATAAAGAATACACCCACGGAGAGGTACCCGTTAAGACACGCGAGTCCGATTCCAGGAGTCAAACTCGGGCGGGCAGCGCTTCAACCGAGCGACTTGCCAGTTGCCACTAGGCCACGAGCCCATCTCCCCGTGTTCTATCTTTGTGCAGAGCAAAAAATCAGCGCAGTTCCTTAGTATCTAGGATGCTACCCCGAGCTTCTGGATTGCTGCTGACGGGAGTGGCGAATTTGGACGATGTAACTTTCCATGGCGAAAAAGGAATTTACTCAAACAACTTAGGCACATCTGGTTCGGTGGTTTGGTTCCAAAGATTCAACGTCACATGATTGACAATTCCATGGATCCATAGCTTGATTGCGATCGATGGATGCGCGCTGCTTGATTGGCTATACAATCGGATTGACTGATATATGTTCAGTCGAGGGAACAGATGCTAGGCATATATAGTAGTCCAAGATTAGCTGGCTTGAAACTGACTATAAACCAAAGAGACACTAGAGCTCGCTAAGACTCTAATCGATAATGCATGGTTGTGGTTTGCTGCGACGATGTGGCACATACATCAGACACGATGGGAGAGCGACGTATTTTATATCAGTGACACGCAGACGAGTAATCAAGCAAGCGCTACCAGCCAACCTGCCCAATTCCAAGTGAGCCGGGGCCACGACATACGGGAGCCGAGCAGCACGCTGCGAGCCTGCGGGGGGCAGACACTCACGCACGCGCTGTCGCCGGCCGAAACGAAACGCGCGTCACCCACGACTCCCATTGACTGGAGGAAACGGCCACACCACCCGATACCAATTCAACCGAGATGGACAGACGGTCAAACGAGTGACCGCAAGAGACATGCAGACAAGGCAAGCCTATACTAACATTGATGTTTTGTAAAGTTACAATGATACATCAGGCCCACATATGAACCTGGTGTCAATCGCAAAACATGACAACAGGGACAGCAGAACCACCTGCCTCTTCGAACAAAATTTTGCTATCTTGCAAGTCATTTTGGGCATGCCATGACTGATCTCCGGCCAAGCACCTTCAGTGAACCAATATTGCTACGTTGCCAGCTAAAATAGAGATTTATGATTCTTTGTTGGCATGCAATTCGGATCTGTTGCTCAGCCGTAGCTCCAACTTTATGTTCATGGCTGCTAGCTCAGCCGCCAGATATCTGAACACATACGGCATCGCAACAGTTTCCATCCCTTTGCTTGTTTTGCAGGCCTGGCACGCAAAGTTCTTCTGAGGATTTCTCGCGGTGGGGAGTCCAAGCATCTCGCGCTTTGCTTTCTTCTGGGGATCAGATTTTATCACTGTCGCTGTCAGTAAGCTCCCACAGAGAGAGCACACATCCGCAATATGATAGTCTGAACAGGAGTGGAGCCTGTCGTGTAACAGATAGGCAGACCCGTGGGCAAGGAGCGCGTCCCGCTCCATTTCACCAAACCGAATCCCTCCACCACGCTTTCTTCCTCCTATCGGCTGTCTTGTTATCTGATCTACATGACCTGTTGTGCGGACCTACACAGATACGTGACATTGGTAAGAAACCAAAATCCTGAACAAAGAAGGTACATCGGATGTAAATTACAAGTTGCAGTCTACTTGTCAGGTAAATAATCTTTTTTTCATCAATCTAATAAATGAATGAGTACACTATCCTGAGTTGTCTAATCCAATACAAAAGAAAAGAGAAAAAAAAAACTAACTAGTAACCCAAGACTCTTCTTTTTCAGAAAGAAAAGGACAACTGAATAGATCATAGTGGGTGCAAAAATATATCAATCAAGGCCCAAACGTTAATGGGAGAACAAGAAACAATTGCTCACCTGAAATTTGTCAGAGACCATATGACGAAGTCGTTGGTAATAAACAGGTCCAATGAAAATCTCACAGGACATTTCATTGCCAAGCAGTCCACTATAAAGAACCTCTGTTCCATGGTAATTAAATCCATAAGATGCAAGCATGGGCCCCAGTTCATTCACAACCGAAGTAGGTTCACTACCCTCCTCTTTAACAGCGTTTGCAAAAGGTGTTGCATTGATGAACTTTCCATGTAGACTTCCAGCCTTTGAGGATAAAAAACAAGTTACCGTTAGACAAAGGCACATCTAGTACACATCTCTAGGGGCGAATTTCTTCGAACTTTTAAAAGAAAATAAACGTAAATCATCGTCCTCAAAAGATGACAAACGACAATAGTTAATCTTTGTACCTTCGCTGCCATAGATTCTAAGAGCATAGCTATAGTCATTCTTGAAGGAAAAGCATGAGGATTAATGATCAGATCAGGCCTCATGCCAGTATTTGCAGAGAATGGCATGTCGATATCAGGCCACAACTGTGAACAAACACCCTTTTGCCCATGTCTGCTGCTGAACTTGTCACCAATTATGGGGTTTCTCACACGACGCAGACGTATATTTGCCTGCCGAAACATCAACTTGTGAAACACATACCATGATCGTGGAAGAAAAAAATGACAACCTTCAAACTGGGCATAAAGTGCTATATGAGTTCAAAGACACAAAAGTACAAGATTGTGAAACTTTCAACAAACTCAGACAATAAACAAAAAGATGCATGTATGTATGTGATTTTTCTGATCACTTTCAGCTAACTGAAATCCTCTGAAAAGGTTATTTGTATGTGGTCTTACCTTCTGCATAGTATTCTTTGAACCTGCCCCATTGACAGCAACATAGTCAATAAATGCTGGCTCTGTCCCTTTTAGTCGTACAGGCCTTATTGCACCAGTGAGACTATTATAGACACTGTAATAGTGCTCATTAGGATGCACTTCCTGCCAATGAAAATAGATGTCCAAAGGCTGATTCGACAAGAAGAAATTTATTGTTCCGAGGAAAAAGAAAAGAAATTGAACAGCTGTGGTAGTGCACAGAAATAACTAATTTTAGTATGAATAAATAAGAACCTCTGCAAGCCGAGGAAGACCATCTGAATCAATTGCGTTTGTTTCCCTTGATAATGCACTCTTAGCAAACGCTTCTGGAACGTTATCTCTACTCTTTGTTGATAAGTCAATGCACTCGGTCTGCAGAAAGTGTTCATAAGAAAAGGGTTACTTTTGAAGCCCCAAAACTGAACAGCTATTAGGAATACTACTAAAAGTTTCCAAATCAGTTAGTTAAATCACGTTTTTTCCCAGATAGAACCTATTTGAAGATGCATGGTGGAACAGTATTCTATATGAAAGAATCCAAATCTATTCCAGTGTCTTTAAATATAGATATTACACATGTATATACAAAGTATATATGAAAATTTACAAACTCTTTTAAGCTATACTACTCCATTCCAAAATTGTTAACACCATTAACTTTTTTTAGTTATGTTTCACCATTCTTCTTATTCAAAATATTAGTTCCAATATGTAAAATTGTTAAATTTTAATTTTCTCTAGAGATAAAAACAAGTCACGAGAAATATACGAATATTTTGTTTTAAAAAAATGAATAAGACGAATGGTCAAACGTACCTAAAAAATCAACGACGACAACAATTTTGAAACGGAGGGAGTACATATTTTGGCACTAAAAATTAGAATAATAATTTATTTGAATTATCAATTTTTCTCTGATGAGAAAACCAGGCCCCCAATGAGTTTCCCATAGCAAGTGCAAGCTGTCATTTCTGTGATTATATTATTACACTCCTGGAATCCCTTACAGTCTTACTGCATGGAAACTTTAAATCTTACAAGATTTTTGCTATTTTGACCACGAAACCAGCGGGCTTCATTAAAATGACCACGAAACCGTGGGCTTCGCTAAAATGACCATGAAACCATTGTCTCTCCGATAAAATGGCCATAGATTATTTTTTGGACCAAAATGCCCTCAATCCTTTCTTCTTCCTCTCTCTCTCTCTCTTCTTCTCTCTCCTAGTACATCATAAAATTATATCACTGATCGTAGTAGATAGAGGATAACTTGCCTGGTAAATATGTCCACGGAACATTCCACGATCAACAGCTGATTTATTTAAAATCATGGCATCCTCCATGTCATAACTAGCTTACAGAAACAGCTTCATCTTGTCAAGCAAAGTTTTTTTTAAAAAAAAATGATCATACTGCAATGAAAGGCTTACCCTGTGTATGAAAGCACTGCAACAATAGCATTTGTTCCTGACGGGAATTCATCCATAAAATATTTGCTATAAGTAGCTGTCCGAACAATTGGCGTCTGAGGGGTCTACAGGGCAACAAAGACAGTATATTACTTGCACCTAGTGATAATTGAGAATAACCTTGCTATGATACCACAACAGAAATTAAAATGCAGGCACCTTGAGAATCATAAAAGACCGTATGTAACTAGGAAATATTATACATATCCAACCACAATGACACAACTTAAAAAAACAAATGACATAGCACTTCCATGATGACTACTTAATTATTCTACAAAACAAACCTGTAGATGGAATGCTTTTACATCAGTACGGAACTTTAGAGCTTGCCCACAAAAGCCCATGGTTTGCTTTGCCATCTATGAATAAGCAGGAGATTAGTCAATCCACAAAGAGCTTAATTATCATCATGCACAACAAGATCATTGTATTTACCTGGCATTGGTACATGTTCCTAGGACTCTGGTTGTGGTCAGACCAAGGTGTGAGATTAGCAACTACACTGAGAATGGCTGTCGGATGGATTTCTTCATGAGTTGCAGGAAATAATTCATTTCTTCCACCAGCCCCACCATCTGGACACCTTATCTCCATAAATGCCTAATGTTGAATACAAAATAAGTTATTGGGATATAGGTAACAAACTAGTAAATTAAATAAGGATGTTTTTTGGAGCGCACCTGTTCAAATGGTCCAATAAGCTCAATATTTTGCTTTCCATCAGGTAGACTAATGAGATTTCTGACAGGTCGAACAAATCTAGCTGGATTTGTGAAAAGGTAAAGGCCAGGATAAGCTCCACCCAGACTTAGGGGGACATAACCCACTTCCAGATCTTCAGGAATCTAATAAGAATTTAAACAACCCCATGGGTTAGAATATGAAAGCAAAACAATGAAGGGGTCAATTTAACAAAACACATGATAACATAAGAGAACAGACCCCTGAGGCTGCCAGAAGTTTTAATGTTCGAATATAGTTAACTGCTTCCTCCATCTTAGCAGAAGCAATAGTACCAACAATGCATCCATCCAAATGAACATTTAGTACTTCTGGGGGACCAGTTCGCTCGATCTTTGGAGACAATGGGTTCATTCCAATACGAACCAACTCAGCAGAAAGTGTTGATTTTATATAGTCAAATTTTTTAACTGCTCCATCTGAGTTGTAGAATGACGAAACACCTGCACACACCAAATATAAACCGATGCTGATAAAATAATAACTTGAGATAGTTAGTGGTTAAGGGGAAAAACATAGAAATTTTAAACAGGGGGAATGCAGATGCATCATGATGCCAAAGACAAAAAAGAAACAAGAAATAATGGTCTCTGGATATGAAAGGAGGTAGTAGTGTGAAGGGGGTGCAGTGAAAATTAAATTCAAGAGAACATGAGAGTATCCTACGGCATGTGGAAGTCATATGGTTTAGTAGACCACAAGGCTCTCCATCAGGTGTATGGACTGGACACAGGAAACCCCATGACCTACATGGAAGTTTTCAGTACAGATACCAACAGATGCAAGCAAAGAAACAAAAATAGAAGGGCATGAAAGATCCATACTCTGGAAGTAACTTTCTAACAGATGTTGTGCGCATCTTAGCAAAAGCAGCACCCCTATGAACAGCACGGAAATGAGAGATGTAACGATGGAAGTTGAGTCGTTCAGCTTGAATGGTCATCCCATCTCTCTGAAAATTTAACAATATCTTATCAGTTTAAAATAGTTTCAGAGAAAAGTAGGAAAAGTTCATTTACTAAAATGCCCCAAATAATTCTCAACCTCATTCTACTACCCTAAAAGGCCAAAACTAATCAAGCTTGGTCAATATACCCCCCTAAAAAGTTATCAATTTGTTTCGCCACATACAGGTTGTGTGTTTATGTTAAAATTACGAATGTCATACTTCTCTTAACCACAACAAATTCCAGGGACATGATGCCTTGAATTAAGCAGTATTCAGCCTATAAATAAAGTAGAGCAAAAGAGACGAACCTGTGGAAGATCCAATCCTGATTGTGAATTCACTTTACCAACCTTTAGCATGCTCTCGATCGCTCTACCAACAGATGTAGTATTTTTACCAAGAAATTTCCTAATCTCATTTGCTACACAAAGACAACATAATATTATTAACACAAATGTAAAGTGATATTACAACAACAATAACAAAGCCTTTCAGTCCCAAGCAAGTTGGGGTAGGCTCAGAAATAATAGATTCCAACAGGACTATCTCACCCAAAAGAAAGAGGCAAAGGACTATAAAGTGGTTATTTCCCTAAAAAAACTATAAAGTGGTTATGTATAGCAATAGCAACGACAAAAAGTAAGAAATCTGATAGAACCAAAATATAAAAGGTTAATGTTAATCGGTTGATAAGATTGACAGCAATCATGTTACCCAATTATTCATAATATTCAGTTCACTGTATCATTCAACCGACCAGAATAACCTCAAGCAACATCCATTGCTTCATATCCTTTCAGTTGGTATGAAATCCTATTGAATCAGATCAGATCAGAAGTATGTAAATGTTAATCGATTGATAAAATTGGCAGCAATCATGTTAATCATCTGCATAACAGGTAAATTCAGCTGAACCAAGAACCATAATTAACAGATATGCAGCTCCAAATGCAATTACCAATTGCTGCATCTGCACTCATGTTTTTTTTTTAATTTTTATAAAGGTGCTGACAGCTGTTATGCAGGTGCTGACAGTTTGTTGGACACTTGGACTTGGACTTTGTTAAGCATGCAAGAAAGGTTACAATGGTCAATGGGTCGTGGCGTGTTTCCATGGGGCCCTGAAGGAGTACCTCCCCCAATCTGGTGTGGGCATGCCACGATGCTCATACTGCCACCACTTTCAACTATGTCCTTAACCACTTCAATCTTCAGCTGTAGCAACACCAGTGCTTCAAACAGGTGTCTTCACCCTTTGTATTTCAAAAGTTTCATGCTCTCCTCTGTTGCTTATTGTGGTCTCTCTGCAGGTGCTGCTACAGCTCTTGCCTGTGCTGCAGTTCTCATGTGGTGTTGACTGTGTTGGGCCAACACGTGGGAGGACAGCAGCTCCCTCTAGTTCCATAGACTTTGGCTGTCATTAGTTGGGAATAAGTTTTTAAGACGAGATGTAAAAGGCTTAATTCTGGGTCGTGTCTTTTATTTGGTAGTCATGTTGGGGCGTCGTCATAGTTTAGTTTGGTTAGCTAGTTCAATTGCAGCTTGAGGGCGAGCTGCTCGAAAGGAGCGATGGAATGTTACAGGAGGAGCTGGCCAGGCCAGTGACCCAGCAAGGAGCTTTGTTAGTCAGTTAGTTGTTTTGTTAGCAAAGTTAGGTTTTTGGGTTAGTTTATTGGACTCCTCATCTATAAGAGGAAGCTGTGAATTCTAGGAGGGTAGGCAAAGAAGAAGACTAGGTCTATCTTCTAGTGCCGCGGGTGGAGGCCCCAAGCGCCTCCATACCCCAACAAAATTTGACAATGGTGATCTGTTTGAACTTGAGAGCACAATACCAGAGTACCCAAAAACTAAAGCTTTGGCAAGACAACATAGACAAATAGGATAACATACCGTCATGTAGATCAAAACTTTTGTTCTTTGCAGCCTCTTCAAGGATTAAACGTTTTGTCTTCCTCAACCAATCTTGAAGTCTATCCTGCAAATACCAACAAGAAAATAAAATAAAAATGCCACAGAAATATGAGGGGTTATGATATTTTGCACTAAGGCTATCTAAGCACCGGAATGAAAACAAACAAAAGCATTACAGGTAAAAACGTTGAAAAAACAACCATATCCGCCCCCCCCCCCCCCCTCTAATTGTCTGTCCAATCATAATTTTTAACCACCTATACCACCTGCTTACCCCTATCTCGAATCTTAGGTCCTTAAGAATAAAGTATCAAAAGAACACACTGTCCTAATGTCAACAAATTTCACTCGGAGGGAGTAGACAAGAATATGCACATTGAAAGAGCATATGCTTCAGTAAGTAGAGGTATTGCAAGCCTCACTCAAGAGCTCAAGAGATGTGGGGGCTGAGGGTGCAGGGTTAGTAGCAAAACTTAGCACCCAGTGTCTGATTTTGAGCTAGCCTTAGCACCTAAAGCTCACATGCAGGGCATCTTGTAACCAAAATTCACCAAAATCAGCTATTTGATGGTTCACAGGTACAATGGAAATCAGGTAGAGGGGACAAAGAAAGGTAAAATCGTCATTTTCAAAAAAGTTGTATTAGTTCACAATGCAAGGAGCAATTATGGATGTTCTTGCTGTGCTATGGACTATAGAGATATTTCCAAGAGAAAACAAACAGAATTGAATGGCACTGGAGGGTTCAGTAACCTTTAGGAAAACTGTAATCAAGTGGCCAGGCAAGAGAGCCTCCTGGTATTGTAGTGCGTCAGCATTGTCAGGTGCAGCAGTTTTATCTACGAGAGCATAAAGTTTCTGCAGCATAAATCTAAACAGAAAAGTAATGAGAAAGACAAATTAAAAGTGTTAACATGGATAAAAACTTCACAAAATAAGACACTGGACTGCAACTCACATCAAAAGATTGAATTTGTCATGGTCGTATTTCAGATGCACAAAAATATAGTCCTTTAGAACCGCTTTAGCAACCTAAACGATGTAGAAAACCCAAATTGAAGCACAGTCCAGATTTTAACAGCATATCAGGATAACACAAATAAAACACTAAATATTACAGTTTCATAATCATCTTTTTCAAATCCCTCCATTACAGATTGGAAGTACTGTCCTGCATTTGGAAGATCATCATCAGTTTCAGAACATAAGAGGATTTCAAAGGATTGTAAACACAGAAGAATGGAACTCTCAAAGTACCAATATGCTCCAAGCACTGCATGCGAGTGAAAAGTGACAGATTTCTGACTTCGTCAAGAATTACTTGTGCCCTTTCACAAATAAGTTGAGTACTGACAACTCCCTTTTCTTCTCCATTTTTATATTTACCGCTGTAGCAGCATGCCAAGCTTGTAAAGATTTCCCGGTCACTTGTGTCAATAAGGGCCTGCCATTAGCAATTCATAATCAAGTCAATGCAATGTTGCACTAACATCAGCAATACTCTGAATCTAGGCTGAATACATATTATATTTGTGATACGTTTAACATTGCTCTATAAAGTGCATGATACCTACTTGGACAGAAACATCCTAAAGAAATACTATTAAACAACCATATTGAGTAGGATATACAGACAAATTAAGCTCACGGACTTAAGATCACTAGGAAAACAAAGATTAAGGTATGCCTCAAGAAAGGATCCAAGGCCCTCTTGTTTCAGCATTACAATGAACATTGAGGATTAGCACAGTGCATCTGATGATGAAAGAGGCCAATGCTAGAATAACAATAAGGAAATCAAAAGAGAGGAAAATAAATTGAAGTGAAATATAACAAGAAAAAAGTAATATTATTGCTAGTTAGAAATGGGAAGCATGATTAAGGAAACGGGGATAGATTCTACCTTGAGAACAATACCAACAGGAAGGAGAAACTCTCTGCCCCCCAACCTACATACAGCATACCTCAAAAGGTCAACTTGAGAAGAAAAAAAGAATTGTTCACTATTTCTCGCATTAAACTTACCAAAACCCAAGCCTTGCACTTCCATTTTGGAGATAATACAACTTTAATGTCACACTTGATTGATCGCCCTGGACACATCTGTTTGAAAATAATAAAAAACAAGATTGGTACAGCAGTGCGCGCAACAGCAACTCTAATGTTATACCTATTAGGAAACATAACAGGATCTTCAGCGTTTTACTGAGTGTCCCACCATTCAACATGGTTGTGATATACAGAACTTTCAACTTTCAAGATATGGCAAATAGTTAATTTCAGACCAAACGTAAAGAACAGGGAACAGCCTCCCTCAATAATAATAATAATAATAATAATAATAATAATAATAAAGGAACAGTAAGATAGAAGTTCTTTAAAAAAATGAAATATAGAAAGTTCAGCCATTAACAACAGAATGTCATTCAATGCTCTGCCTCATACAATGCATTATAGTACTAATGGCACTTGTGTACATAAATCGTGCACCAAAAAACTAGGTACTAAAGGATCTGATGACACAGAAAAGTTGAGTCACTGCAGTTGAATATTGCCGCAGTGACAAAACTGGCTATGTCCAAGATCAAACCAAAGCTAATTTGAACACCATCCCTCATTTCTGATTAAGAAACAACAAAAGTAGCACGAGCAAAAAAAGTATACAGCACCTTATGACAACTGCTTTGTCAGTGTAGCCAGCACCACGATTAACAAAAGAACCACGCACCAAGCTCATAGGCTGAAAATTAATCAAACAGAACTCATCAGAATCCTCAAGTTTGACCCCCCACCCCCACCCATCGACCCACACACAATTTAAGGCTCCATGAAAGAACCATGTTTGTCTTACATAATTACACTTCTGCAAAATAAGAATCCGTATAAGTCTCTCCATCCCGCCACATATGAAGTACCTAAAAAGGAATTAAAACATTGAGCGCGAATGATTCAAATAATAAATAAGGGAATAGAGCGAACAAATTTGTTCAGGAGCAATCAGAAGGTTTTATGGAGTGCCCAGATTCTAGTAAGTTTCTAAGTATTGGGATAGCAACAGAATGAGAACACACAGGACAGGAGAAAACACAAAGCCCCTATTTCAAATGGATTTACCGATACAGAGAACTGCATTGGTGCATAGAACCATATCAGCACATATAATTTCTAGAGAAAGTTACAGTGTTTGGTTTTTGTAAAGATCCAGAAAGGCAAACAGCAAAAAATTGCCCACAGAGCAATTATCATCTACCATTTTTAGATACATCATGCAAAAGAAAGAAGGATGATCAGGGCAATACAACAACTACATAAATTCATGTGAAAGTCACAGGTTTTAGAATAAGGTAATGACGAACAGGTGGCACATAAAATGCTTCAAACACTAAATTGTATGTTTTTCATTCACAATACTCACCCCCCCATTTCGGTTGCCTCCTCTCCATGGAAAACTAATTTATGTGGGTCCGCATTTCTCAGGTGGCAAAGTTTTGACTGGAAACAGAATATCAGAAAGTTGAGACCTATAGACATATGCAGCGGATAAACCGAACACAAACAAATATAGTGGGAGAGAGAGAGAGAGAGAGAAGAAAATGTTTACCCACCCACCACAAAAAAAAACAAAAAAAAAGGCAAAGGAAAACCTTAAAACTGGATATGAATGTACCACGGTGTTTATATATGGTTCAGTATTCAATTAGCACTGAATAAGAAAAACTGCACAAAATGAACTTATTTCAGTGGACAAAACTAAAGAACATGCGCTGATACTGGACACGGTCGTGAGATAAAGCCAACTAACAGCAATGGCCATTGTTGTTCCAAGGGTCTAATGTGAAATCATGCCAAGAACTACCCAGTGAATAGTATAATTTTGGACATATCAAAGCATACACATATTGTATACTGAAGGTATATGTCATACTACTCCAGGCATGTGAGTTATCATACTCATCCAAAATAATACAGACATAGCTTCTATAAGCAGACTTAAGTAACACAACGGCTTGTGTGTTACTCCTTACAGTCAAAAAATAAGTTGATTTGGGGAATGTTCTCAGACACCTATTGTATCCTGAAGGTATATGTCATACTACTCCAGGCTTGTGAATTATCATACTCATCCAGAATAATACAAATAAAGCTCCTATAAGCAGATTGAAGTAACACAACGTTTTGTGTGGTACTCCCTACAGTCAAAAAATGTGTTTCTTTGGGGAGTGTTCTCATAGTTAGGATAATTATCTCTATGAAGTGACAATGAACACGTCAAAATGTGAATGTCATTTGCCTGCATTTAAAAGAAATCTACAATTGTAGTAGTAGGTGCTTTGTGAATAAATTACTCCCACCATTCTCAAATCATGTATTAGCATCTATACTTTCAAATTCTAAAATCCACCTGAAGTCTTGAAACTTTCTTCATATTTTCACGAAATTGAAATAGAAGGATAGAGGAGAAAGGATAACAACCATCAACATAATAGGCAAATGACCAAAATTGAAGCTTTGGCTGACAGCTGCCCCTTCATCACTACACTGGAGACTGACATCCACTTTAAATTCCCCGTGGTATGTAATTCGTGCTTGCCTGCACTGCTCCAACAAAAAGAAAACAAGAGAAAGAGTCAGACAAGCAATCATTTGTACATGAGAAGGCCAGTATATATTATTTTTGGCTAAATGAGAGAAACTTGGGCCCCCCATGTCTGAGAGAATAATATCTTAAAAAGATCTACAGCAATATTACAAACCTCTTGCGGGTAGAGGGGTATACCCAATCGACTATCTCTCGTCGGCGGGAGTACATGACCCTTCTGCAATGATAGTATCAACAGTAGTTAAGGGGGACAGAGAGAGAAAGGACCATTGATTCAGGTGTTCAGATGCAAGATTCACTTTACGTATGTATTGCATACAAACTTTACGTATGTACTGATTGGTTTCTTAGGTGCTGATTGGTCAGTACCTTCACCCCAAAAAGGAAAAAACAGCAAACAGAAACCCAATACTTGCTTCAGCATCCCTATGAAGACACTAAGTTCAACTCACAAAAATCCTAGTCAGAACATGAACCATTTCAGTGTAAGTCGGCATTTACCAGTAGGTATTACGCAATTAGCAGCTGTGTCCTGCAATATCTACTAACTAGGAGAAATGAACGAGAATTCAGACACCGTTAGCTCTCACTATTTGCTGTAACTGATAAAAATCTCTAACTACACAAAAGGAAAAAAAAAAAAAGGACGAAGCTGAAGCATGAAGGATATTTCTCAGGAACTTGTTGGAGTTGGGGTCGGTGATCTCCATGGGACGGATGGACTCCAGCATCTTGTCCAGCCCCTTGTCGAGAAAGTAGTCGAACGACTCGATGTGCGGCCGGAACAGCTCCCGCAGCGTCGCGTACTCCTCCTCGGTCGCCGGCCGCGCCATGGACTTTTTATCCGGGGCCTTGCAGAGGCGGACCAAACAATAGGGTGAGGTAGGGCAGCCACCAGAGAGACCGAGTTGTTGTGCGTGGCGGCAGGTCTCGGCGGCGAGGGCGCTGCCAAGTCCGGTAGCAGAGCGGGGCGAAGGTGCCGGCGGCGCGTAGGGATGGCAACGGGGCGGGTATGTTACTACAGTGCCTACTCAAGCCACCAGTGATATTCAACCCCGCAGAGGTACTCGGCCCAGAAGGCCCAATCGGCTGGTTAGCGGAAAAGAATGGCCTGACCCGTGTATTCGGCAGAAGCTGCTATATGTAATAGGGTGAGATCAGAGAGGAGGGCATCGACATTATTGTAACTGAGTTCTGAACTTCAACAACTCTTCTCTGTTCTCCCTCTCCAGAACAATACATCAGATCTCATCCTAAATTCTGTGCTTATCTCATCCCCAAATCCTCTTCGGGTGCTAACAATTTGGTATCAGAGACTTCGGTCCCATGGAGCCGTATCCGTACCACTACACCCGCCGCCCCAAGCCTGACGAGCACGTCGATAACGGCGACTCCGTCGACCCCACCATCAAGTTCGTCTTCGCTGAGCTGCAGAATATGATGATCCGTCTAGGCGACCATCTCGAGGACCGTTGCAGCAGTCTCGAGCGTCGATTGGAGGACGCGGAGCAGAAAGCCGAATCGCGCTTCATCTCTCTGGAGATGGCTCAAGCCGAGTCCGAGTCATGGCGTCCAGAGATCGAGAAAACGGTGGAGGGCGTCAAGCTGGAAGTCACCCGCCTCGCCAATTTTCTCGAGCGTAAGAGTCTAGAGAGGCCCTATAACCAACAAGGGATCCTCTCCGGGTCGGCGTCCGAGCGCCCATCTGCCGGATTCAACGCCGATGGCCCCGATGGGCACTGCGTCGAGCATCACCACCGGGATCGTGAGTTTGGGTCGGCGTTCACCCACACTCACGCCCCAGTCAAGGGTGCGTTTCAGGACCACTCTCACCCTCGAGATCCATTTCAGTCGAAGCATAGGTGTCATACTAGCCGAGCTCGTGACAGGTTTAAGTTTCACCATGGGAAGTTGCCTAAGGTTCATTTTTCACAATTCTCTGGCGAGAACCCCCAGTTGTGGAAGTCTAGGTGTGAGAGTTACTTTGACATGTATGATGTAGATGAGTCAGTTTGGATCAAGGTCGCTTCCATGCATTTTGATGGTCCTGCCGCTCGTTAGCCTCAGTCTGCTGAGCGTAGAGTCAAGAATGTTAGCTGGAACGTCTTCTGCAACATGATTCATGATCGTTTTGGCCGTGATCAACATGAGGCTTTGATTAGATAGCTTTTTCATATTAAGCAGACTAGTACTGTTGCAGAGTATGTCGAGCACTTTTCTGCTCTGGTTGATCAACTAGCTGCGTATGAAGCTAACGCTGATCTCTTGTATTATACCATGCGGTTTATGGACGGGTTGCGTGATGATCTTAAGTCTGTCATTATGGTTCAACGACCATCAAACTTGGATACTGCTTGTTCCCTCGCTCTTGTACAGGAAGAGGCGGCTGAGTCATCATGGCGGAAGGAGTCACGGTGATATGAACCTTCATTCAACTGGACTGGTTCATCCAAAGGTGCTTTACCATTGTCGGCGCCACCTAGGCTGGATAAATCGTTGGGTGTGCCCAAGAGCGAAGATCATCGCACCACTGAAGTTGCTCGTGCCGATAATGTGGATGACAAGTTGCAGGCGTTGCATCAATACCGTCGCGCGTGTGGGTTATGCGAAAAATGTGCTGAGAAGTGGCGTTATGGTCACAGATGGGACTATACAATTAATCTGCATGTGGTGCAAGAAGTTTGGGAACTGATCTATCAGGATGATCCTCTAGTGTCTGATCTAAGTCAGAGTGAAGATTCAGTTTCTGATCAAGTTCACATGTTGTTATCTGGGGCAGCTTTTTCATTGGCTGAGTCTCCTCGTACCATGAAATTGTTGGTGTAAGGACCGAAGGCGTACCAAGAGGGGAGGCGCGCGGGAGGGGGGGGGGGTGAATCGGTAAGCCGCTCATGAATCCAACTACTTCAATTTACACTACTAGAGCCTAACAATCGTTACAACCTAAGCAATTCTAGTAGACCAAGACCCTACACATGCTAGTGTTCATAATGATAGTAAGCGTGAAAGCCAAACACACTAGCCTATGCAAGTCACAGTTCAACCTAGTTACTAGAGCACACGATTGCGGAATAGTAAAGAGAGGGTCAAAGAATGCTCATTATTTTTTCTCGAGGTCTTGGAAGGATGACACCTTCCCTTACTCCTTGTTGGACCACTCCCGCTGGAGTCCTGGTCCCTCCCGCCACCAATGTGGAGTTCTCGTCCACGAGCCCGCAATCACTCCCGGATTGAAGACACAGTGCGCGTCATCGCTACTACCAAGTCACAAGCTCGCCTCCCTCGAGAACTTGCCGGACTTCCCAAGCCGACACGGACGCTCACTAGCGATGCCCCTTTCACCGGCGGGCTCAAACCGTGTATAAACATGTGACAGCCTTCACAACCGATCACGATAGGCTCGATCACCGACACCTAACCGGTCTAGGTCTCACCATAGACCAAGAGTAACAACCTAGATCACACCCTCAAAGACATCTAGTCTTAGATGTGCAAGATCACTGCTTGTTACTCTCACTAGCACTCTCAAAATATGCAACATCTCCTTCTAGTGCTCTCCTCTTTTCCCCTTGGCTCTCACCAAATGCTCCAATCAATTCCACTGGCCAAGAGAGGTCTCCAAGACCCTAGCAACAAAGTTATATAGTCTTCCAACCTTCAACTAGCCATTGTTGCACGAAATCTACTTTCTGGACCCCAATGACCAGACTGTCCGGTCACTGCCAGACCGGACCGTCCGGTCTCTCTAGAACGGCTCCCAGAGCCGTTGGCTGCTCTGTCCAGACTGAACTTCTATACTGACCGGATCGTCCTGTCAGACTTTCTCTCTCCATTCCAGAGAGCTCCCAATTTGCGTCTTCTTTGTCTCAGCGCGTCTCCATACAGACCGGACCGTCCGGTCTGCTGACCGGACTGTCCGGTCACTGTTGATCCTTACGCAGACAAATTCCTTGCAAACTGCTCTCTGTCCACTTAGTGATCGTACAGTCCGATCTCCACTGGCCCCTCTTTTCGGTCACTTCGTCCAGAAGCTGAAACTCCTCGTCCTTACTTGACTTCGTTTCTCGGCTTCTCCAAACAGCTCCTTGGCTTCTCCACTATCACCTAGTGCCTGTGATTTCATCGAGCAACCTTGCACATCACCGACTAGACATGACCTAAGAGAAATGACCTAAACCCCCTTGATAGTCCGGTTTTTTCTATGGACTTAAAGCCCTAACAACTAGACAAGTGTTCCCAACACTTGCTCCATAGCTTGTCCTTAGCTTTGATCCATCTCCATCAACCCTTGGACTCCATCAAGCTCACAAGTCTCCATGCTTGCGGTCATTGTCATCCATCGCCAAGGCCACCATCATCCATATGGTTTGTAGTAGAGTTTAGAGATGATTCCTACATATACAACACTCATGTAGATATTAGCCCACAATTTTATAGTTGTCATCTATTATCAAAACATCCATACCTTGGGGATCCAATCGTCAATGTCATGAAGCTTACAATCTCCCCTTTTTGGTGATTGATGACAACCACTACTTATCATAATCTTACCATAAAACAACAGGGCTAAAAGGCTACACAACGATCGAGAGGAACCACAAAAGCAAAAGCAAAGAAAGACCACGGTCCTACTCAATTAGGCATCATAAAGAGCTAAGAGGAATAAGAAAGAAGAGCACACTCTAGATGACATGCATGCATGTCATGTGAAGATATTAATTAAAACATAAAGACATGTAAAGCAAGACATGAATGATAAGATGCAACTAGATAAGCATGAACATGCAATAAATTGAAGAACGAGCACTCATCATCATGGCATCATACACACGCAAATAGGATAAAGAAGAGAAACAAACACTACGTATGAAAATAAACCAAGTAAGATCAAGATGAGTCAAACACAAGCGAATGAAAAACCATGACCCATCAAAATCCAAGAACATTGAATAACTCTAATCGAATAACTCCATCAAAATAAGATCCGAATATATCTAACTCTCAAAACCAATGTACACGTATGCTCCCCCTAGATACATGCTACTAACTCTCGATCGCACAGGATCACACTCCGACACCCTCTAGACCTATGACTACTTCTCCCCCTTTGGCAACAAGCACCAAAAAGTAGGAAAAAGTGAACATCTAAGCGCTCGTGGTCGAAAAAAGTGGTGCAGCAATGTCCTCTAAAGGCTCTGCTCCTGATTGCTCCTGTGCTGAATCCTGTTATGCTCCCTGAGCCTGTGCCGCCTAAACATCCAACTGCTCAAAGAACTCAAGGTCTACAGGCGACTCAGACCCTCTGTCCTGTCCTGCTAGTGGGACTATAGATGTCTCCTCGGCAACAGTCACCTGAAGAAGAGCAAGGTCATCCACATCCTCCTGAGTGAAACCTCGGCGGACAAGATCCTCTGTTACATGAGGTGTAAGCGTGCTGACTATAGCAGTGGAAGGTGGAGTTGTAGCTGTCTTTGGGGCTGTCTAGGAGTCTGCACGTGTGGTGTGCACTATCTCTGAGAACAGACTCCTGACTGGTATCTGCTGGGAGGTGGAAGGTCCTGCCATCTGCGAAGTAGAAGAGTGTGTCAGTGAAGAGAACAACACAGAAACTAAGAAGGCGGACACAGGGGAGAACTGAGCTGGTGAGTGAGTCTGTCCTGCTCCCCCTGTCGGTAACACCCCTGAGTGTGACAACCTGCTGGACTGGGCTGTCATCATGACAATGAAGGGTCCTGGCTGAGTCAGTAGTTGCTGAGACTATAGAAGTGCTGACAGTCCTGTCTGCTGATTGGCCTGCCTCTGAGTCATCTCAGCCATCTGTGTCATGAGAGTAGTTATAAGTGCCATCTATTGTCTCTGAAGCTCTGCCTGTCCTCTGATGACCTCCATCATCTGACGTCTATCCTCAGCTGTGCTCTGAATGAACTCACTAAGGCGTCCTGCGAGTGCTGTAACAGTGATAACGTCCTCTGACTATGTTCGTGCAGGCTGGGAAGGTGCTCCTGTACTAGCTGACTCAGGAACCACCATCTCTAGATGAGCTGCCTGCTCGTGAGTGACAGGCGGTGACTCCTGCTCCTACTCTCCTGTCTGTTGACTCGAGGCTGACTGCAGACCCCTAGGGACTCGAGGTGAGTAGCTGGTGGTCACCTCAGGGAACGCCTGGTACTGCTCCTCCATCACTAGTCCCATCCTCCTCAAAAAATAGCAGATGTATGGACCATAGACTAAGTGACGTCCTCCTACCCTCTTAGAGATAACCTCCTCCATCTTACCAATCAGCAAATCAGCCAAGTCAAATGACTGTCTCCTCAAAATAGCTGCTACAGCCCACTGGTGCAAGAGTGCAAACTCCTTCCTATATCTAGACCTGGGAATAATAGTCCTAGTGACTATCGCTCTAACCACCTTAGCCTCTGCGGTGAGTCTCGCAGGGCATCTCTCAAAGCTTAGGGTGTGTGGTGGTGGAAAGGCAATCAACACCATGTCGACTGAAGGTAGCTTCCCTCCCTGAGGTCTACGGAGTGGAGCAAGAGTCAGGTAGGCACTCCTGTATAGCTGAAAATCTGAAGCAAGGAGTCCAAAACTGGCTATCAGGTCTCCCCTGCTCACACGTTGTGGCTGCCCTATGAATAAGAACCAGATCTCCGAGCGGTCTCTGACAACCCACAGTGTCACGTAAAACTCTAGCATAATATCCTCTTTGTATTTGTAGGGCTCCGTGACCAACTCTGTCAGACCAGGTAGGCAAGTGAAATACTGCTCCATGTTTGTGCCTGTGGCTCTCCTCATAGCCTGGTAAGTGGTGTACTGCTACGACACAAACAACTTATCTTTGCCTTTCAGCGAAAGAGTGTCTCAGACCCTCTCCAATCCTCCTCTGGAGGCCCGTCCAGTACCTCTCTCCTGTAGCGGATTCTCTGGGGACTGGAACCCATCGCTCGAAGGTGACCAGATGAAGCGTCTTAAGGTCCTTCACAGGAACCTTAAGAATGTCTGTCTCCCCGGCTGCCTGTACCAGTCTCTGCAGCCTCCTCGTGCACACTACACAGATGCACTGTAGGTCTCCTACCCGGTGAGCAGTCCTCTGCTGCTATGGTTGTACTGGCTGCTCAGTCTCCTCTATCTCCTTGACCTCCTCAGACTCGTACTCTGAGCTCTCCTCTGACTCTGACTCCTCCTGCTGCCTGAAGGATCTCTGTTCTGTAGGTCTCGACGACCTCTCCTGACGAGAAGTCGGAGTACCCTGTGACCACGGTGGCAACCTAATCCCTGTGTACAGCTCTGGCCCTGTGGTCCTCTGCCTGGTGCTCCTCCTATGACCCTGGTCATCTGTATGAGTACCTGTGATCAATAGTGATCTAGGTATCATGCGTGAAGCCTCCATGGCATCCAGGTGCTGTGCTAACCTCTTGGTCCTCTCTGACTCTGGGTCCATCCTGGTACTCTTCTTGCTCTTCAGCTTCTCTGGCATCTTGCCCTTGTCCTTATCCTGTCCAGAACCTGCCATCTCTGCTGCTGAAACTGTCACTGCACGCACGTAGGTATAGACAGGATAAGCATAGACCCTATATAAATCTACAAGCATAGCACTAATAGGTAAGAATGCGCAATGAAAATCCTAGCACTCAGATGAAGGACATGATCACTAGACAAATATGCAAAGTAACAACAGTGATCATCGACTACATGTGGCTGGTGCGAGTCATCTAGTGTGCAGTCAAATAATAGGCAATAAATCTAATTGTAGACTAAACAGGAGATAAACCCTAGACATGCAATGAACAGATATGCAAGGAATTAATTGCATCTAGGTTGAGCTAATTACCTAATTAATGCAACTAATCATGGGCAATTAATCCAATTGCATCAATTAAGGCAACTACTCTAAATCAGAGCATAAACGATGAATGGAGAGATAATGGCACAATACCCTGGAGTGAGAAACGACACACCGAAAAGATGAGTAATGCGAAAAGCACTTCGATCACCGAAAAGATTGGAGCTTTTGTCGCCGGTAATGGAGATGGGGCAACTCCCCCTAATCGGAAAGGAGAGAAGGAAGGGGGCTGCTGCTCTGAGGCGTGTGCGCGTGAAGGAATGGTGGGGAGGCAGTAGCGGCGGCTTGCGGTGGCGGCGCACAAGTGCAGGCGGCGGCTTGCTACGGCGGCACACAAGTGCAGGCGACAGCAGCGGCTTGCGGCGGCGGCTTGCACGGCTGCGCGCGAGTGAGAGCGAGGGCGAGCGGTGGTGCGGCAAGAGCGGCGAGGCGGCCGTGGGCATCTATGCTCGAGTAGCAGCGGCAAGGCGAGGTGAAGGCGAGACGGCGGCTCTGCGACGGCAACGTCAAGGAGGAAGGAGGCGTCCGCGGGGGCACGAACTCGGCTTCAGAAGAAGAACGAAGACGGGGCCAAAACAGTAGACCGATTTTGACCTAGGTCAATAGAGCATCAACGGTCGAGATTCAATAAGAAACAAATCAACGGCTCAGATTTGGACATGCATCACGCGATCAACCGTAGTGACCGGACTGTCCGCTCACTAAACTGGACCGTCCGGTCACTTCGGGGTTCCAAAAAATCTAAATTCTAGCAAACCAGAACTTGTGCAGACCGGATTGTCCGCTCTTTAGAAAGATTTTGTTCGGTCTCCATTTTCCTTCTCCCTGAAGCTCTGCGCATTGCTGCACAGACCGGACTGTACGGTCACTACGAGAAAACTGTTGAGTCAAGGAAATTCTCCATTTTGCAAGTGCCCTCACTTAACACCCAAATAAAACTCTGCACTTAGAACGTGAAGGGAACTCTCAAACACTCCTTTTCAAATAGTGACTCTTTATGGCCTTATAATTTTTACAAATATCAAATGAAGAATCGAGCAAATAAGAACCAAAGCGAATAAGAGCCAAATGGGTATGTATCAGCCTTAGTATATGAACCGCGCAAGTAGATTTAACCTCGGAGTTCATAAGAGCTTGCTCAATGGGCATGAAGCACAATTCTTTTCTTTGGTCACACTTGCGAAGATGTAATCTCATATAGATCATGAGGCACAAATCTCTCCAAATATGACAAGCCTCCTTTGTGTTTCCTATATGATGCATGCAACAAGCATTTTACTTATGCATAGAAAGTAAACATGCCATGTGAATGCAAGTAGTATTAAACAAGACACAAAGAAAAACCTAACAATATCAAGTTTGAACCCCTACCAAGCTTACTCACTATAAGCCATACCCTTGCCTTGAGAGAAGTCAAACCATCATCTCAAACACTCCCCCTTACTTATAGCTATCTTGCATGGGTTAGACATTGACTAATTTTTATCAGTTTTTATTTTAGTTATTTACACATGCATGAATGCAAAGCATACTAGTCACAAAGCAGCCCTAATTACCATGCAATACAAGAGAAGGAAAAACACACTACAACTACCAAGAACAAACACGGTTACCTCCCTCATGAGTAGATATAGCGTTGAGGTCCATGTCACTTGTGGTGGACTTCACATGATCTTCATGAAGCTCTCGGTCCACCACCATCACCACCTTCTGGGTCTTGTTCTTGAGCACCTCTCAAGGTCAACCTAGTTATTAGAGCACACAATTGCAGAATAGTAAAGAGAGAGTCAAGGAATGCTCATGATTTTTTCCTTAGGTCTCGAAAGAATGGCGCCTTCCCCTACTCATCCTTTGCACCACTCCCACCGGAGTCCCGGTCCCTCCCGCCACCAATGTGGAGTTCTCGTCCACGATCCAGCAATCACTCCTAGAGTGAAGACACAGTGCGTGTCATCGCTGCCACCAAGGCACAAGCTCGCCTCCCTCGAGAACTTGCCGGACTCCCCGAGCCGACACGAACGCTCACTAGCGATGTCCCTTTTACCGGCAAGCTCAAACCGTGTATAAACATGTGACGGCCTTCATAACCGATCACGATAGGCTCGATCACCGACACCTAACCGGTTTAGGCCTCACCATAGACCAAGAGTAACAACCTAGATCACACCCTCAAGGACACCTAGCCTTAGATGTGGAAGATCACTCCTTGTTACTCTCACTAGCACTCTCAAGATATGCAATATCTCCTCCTAGTGCTCTCCTCTTTTCCTCTTGGCTCTTACCAAATGCTCCAAGCAATTCCACTAGCCAAGAGAGGTCTCTAAGACCCCAGCAACAAAGTTATATAGGCTTCCAACCTCCAACTAGCCGTTGCTCCATAAAATCCACTTTTTGGACCCCCAATGACCGGACTGTCCGGTCACTGCCAGACCAGACCGTCCGGTCTCTCTGGAACGGCTCCCAGAGCTGTTGGCTGCTCTGTCCAGACTGAACTCCTATACTGACCGGACCGTCCGGTCAGAATTTCTCTCTCCATTCCAGAGAGCTCCCAATTTGCGTCCTCTCTGTCCCGGTGCGTCTCCATACAGACCGGACCATCCGGTCACTGTTGATCCTTGCGCAGACAAATTCCTTGCAAACTGGTCTCTGTCCACTTAGTGACCATACAATCCGGTCTCCACTGACCCCTCTATCATGTCACTTCGTCTAGAAGCTGAAACTCCTCGTCCTCGCTTGACTTCTCCACTATCACCTAGTGCCTGTGATTTCACCGAGCAACCTTGCACATCAGCAACTAGACATAACCTAAGAGAAATGACCTAGACCACCTTAAAAGTCCGGTTTTTCCTGTGGACTCAAAGCCCTAACAACTAGACAAGTGTTCCCAACACTTGCTCCATAGCTTGTCCTTAACTTTGATCCATCTCCATCAATCCTTAGACTCCATCAAGCTCACATGCCTCCATGCTTGCGGTCATTGTCATCCATCGTCAAGGCCACCATCATCCATATGATTTGTAGTAGAGTTTAGAGATCATTCTTACATAGACAACACTCGTATAGATATTAGCTTCAGTGCCATTCATATTTTCCAAGTGTTTCTTGGTCAATGCAGGGGTATGTTTTTCAATCTTACTTCAAGGTGTTCCAGTTGCCCTGTTATGACCTGATTTTTGGCTATGATTGGTTAGAGCAGTTTAGTCCCATGAAGATTCATTGGAAACATAAGTGGATGGTTATTCCATATTAGGGGAACTCTGTTGTGTTGCAGGGTGAGTTTTCAGAAAATCCTGAAGGTGCTATTATTCAGGTAGTTGTAGCTGAAGAACAATCTTCCCAACCTGAACCTTCCTTCTCTGATAGTCTATATTCCTTGCCTCCTGAAATACAAACATTATTACATTAGTACTCTGACATTTTTGAAAAGCCTACTACTCTTCCTCCTTCAAGATCCTGTGATCATACTATCCCTCTTATTCCTGGGGCTAGGCCTTTCAGTATTAGACCTTATCGATATGCTCCTACCGTTAAAGATGAGATAGAGAAATAGGTGGCTGAAATGTTGAAGAAGGGTACCATCCAGCATAGTTCAAGCCCATTTTCCTCCCTAGTGTTGATGGTCAGAAAGAAGGACAAAACTTGGCAATTTTGTGTGGATTACAGACACTTGAATGCTCTAACAGTCAAAGGCAAATACCTAGTACCCATAATTGATGAGTTACTTGATGAGTTAGCTCAGGCTAGCTGGTATTCCAGTCTGGATCTTACTTCTGGCTTTCATCAGATTCTTATGCAGGCTGGTGAGGAGTATAACACTGCTTTTCAAACTCACAGTGGTCATTATGAATTCAGAGTAATGTCATTTGGACTGATAGGTGCTCCTGGTACTTTTCAAAGAGCTATGAATTCTACTTTGACCTTTTTATTGAGGGTTTGTGTCGTGGTATTCTTTGATGACATTCTCATATACAGCAAGTCTTAAGAAGACCATTTGCATCATCTCCAACTGGTGTTTCAGCTGCTTAGGCAAGACCAGTGGAAGGTTAAATTCTCTAAGTGTTCTTTTGCACAACGGGAAGTGGCATATCTAGGGTACATTATCAGTGGACAGGGAGTAGCAACATACCCCAAGAAAATTGCAACTATAGTGTAGTGGCCAAGCCCCACTTCTGTCAAAGAAGTTAGAAGTTTTCTAGGGCTTGCTAGGTATTACAGGAAGTTTGTCAGACATTTTGGCATCATTAGTAAACCACTTACTGAATTGCTTAAGAAGAACAATCAATTTATTTGGTCTTCGGAGCATCAGTCTGCCTTCCAAACACTTAAACAGTCCCTGGTGGAGGCCCCTGTGCTAGCTCTTCCAAATTTTGCCAAGCCATTTGTGGTAGAAACAGATGCTTGTGATTATGGAGTGGGAGCTGTATTAATGCAAGATGAGCATCCAATTGCCTTTATAAGTAAAGCACTGGGTCCTAAAACAAGAGGTCTTTCTACTTATGAGAAAGAATACCTTGCTATATTTTGCAGTAGAACAATGGAGATCATATTTACAGTTTGCAGAGTTTACTATAGTAACTAATCAGAAAAGTTTGGCTCATCTGGCTGACCAACGGCTCAACACTCCTTGGCAACAAAAGGTTTTCACTAAACTGATTGGGCTCAGCTATAAAATTATGTACAAGAAGGGTGTTGAAAATGGGGCAGCAGATGCTTTATCTAGAAGACCCAACTCTTCTGACATCTGTGCTGCTGTGTCAGTGTCTATTCCTCACTGGTTGGATGAGGTGGTGTCTAGTTACAACAAGGACCCATATGCCCAGGACTTGCTCACTAAATTGTCTCTTTGTCCTACTGTTGTGCCCAATTTTGTCCTTACAAAAGGGGTGTTGCGCTATAAAAACAGGATCTGGGTAGGAGCTGATTCAGCCCTTCGTCTGAAACTCATCTCTGCCTTCCATGATACAATAGTAGGTGGTCATTCTGGTGTCCATGTAACACTAAGGAGGTCGAAACAACTCTTTGCTTGGAAAGGTATGAAGTCTGATGTCCATACTTATGTCTCTTCTTGCATAGTTTGTCAGCAGGCTAAGCTAGATAGATCCAAATACCCTGGATTGTTGCAACCCTTGCCTGTGCCAGATGGGGCTTGGAAAGTCATTTCAATGGACTTTGTGGAAGGGCTGCCTAAGTCTGGGTTGGCTAACTGTATTCTGGTGGTGGTGGACAAGTTTTCAAAGTATGCGCATTTCATTCCTCTTAGCCATCCCTTCTCGGCTTCCTCAGTGGCTAAGTTGTTTCTAGATAATGTTTATAAGTTGCATGGATTGCCTATAGCAATTGTCTCAGATAGAGATAAAATATTTACCAGTAACTTTTGGAAAGAATTGTTTGCCTTAATCAAAGTAGAATTAAGAATGGGCTTTGCTTACCACCCCCAAACTAATGGGTAGACTGAGAGAGTTAATCAGTGCATGGAAACATTCTTGAGATGTTTTGTGCATGCTTGCCCTAAAAAGTGGATTCAGTGGCTGTCCCTAGTTGAGTATTGGTATAATACTAGTCTCCATTCAGCTTTGGGTCGTTCCACATTTGAGGTACTTTATGGCCATGCTCCTCGGCATTTTGGTATTGATGTTAGTATGGCAGTCAGCTCTGTGGAATTGGAATCTTGGCTCAAAGAACGTGAACTTATGTCAAGCCTGGTGCGCCAGCATCTCAGCAGAGCTCAAAACCGAATGAAGTCTCAGGCAGATAGGAATCATTCGAAAAGGAGTTTTGCTGTCGGGGATCTTATATTCCTTAAGCTTCAACCTTATATTCAGCCTTCCTTGGCAGCCCGAGCTTGTCAGAAGTTAGCCTTCAAGTTCTTTGGCCCCTTTCGTGTGCTTCAACGTATTGGCTCTATGGCTTACAAGCTGGAGTTACCTGACGGTTGTGCTCTACACCCGGTGTTTCACGTGTCACAGTTGAAGAAGGCAGTGGGGGACAAAAATTCAGGTATCACCTACAATTCCTTCTAACTTCGCTTCCTTTTAGACTCCTGAGCAGGTGCTTCAAAAGAAGTTGGTGACGCGCGGTAACCATACTGTCATTATGGCCTTGATCAAGTGGTCGTCCATGCTAGAGTCTCTTGCTACGTAGGAAGACCTAGAAGCTCTTAAACAAAGATTTCCGCTGGCAGCTGCTTAGGAACAAGCAGTTTCTCAAGAGGTGGGGGATGTTACTTTAGTGCCTACTAAAGCCACCAGTGATATTCAACCCCGTAGAGGTACTCGGCCCAGAAGGCCCAATCGGCTGGTTAGCTGAAAAGAATGGGCCTGACCCGTGTATTCGGCAGAAGCTGCTATATGTAATAGGGTGAGATGAGAGAGGAGGGCATCGACATTATTGTAAACTGAGTTCTGAACTCCAACAACTCTTCTTTGTTCTCCCTCTCGAGAACAATACATCAGATCTCATCCCAAATTCTATGCTTATCTCATCCCCAAATCCTCTTCAGGTGCTAACAGGGTGGAGATAAAGCCCACCCGCGAAGAGAGATGCAACGGGTGCAAATCTGCACCCGCACCCGCTGGGTTTCGGGCGGGTGTCGAGGTCACACACGGACGGCGTCGGTGCGAGTGCTGGTCGTGGGGCTTGGCGGCAGCACGGCGTGTGGCGGGCGTGGGGGAGCAAGTGGCGGTGTGGTGCACAGAAGACGTGAGGGAGCAAGCAGCACGGTAGGCGGCGGTCGCGACTGCCTCGCACGTAGTCGCGAGATGGCAGTGGCCCCGGTGCTAGGCTTAGGATGGCGCGCACGAGGGCCAGGCGGCGCTCATGGATGGCAATGGGAGACGGGCGCGGCTGCCTTGCACGCAGTTGCGTGCTCGCTGCGGTCGCGACTGGATGGCTGGCGCGCACACGACTCGGGGGCCGGGCGACGAGCACAACGGCCAGGCGGCGCTCACGGGCGGCAGAGCTGGCGGCAATAGGGGGCTGGGGAATTGTGGGTGGCGGCCGGGCTGTTGGAGTTGGAGTGGTTGCCCTAGGTTGGGCTTAGGAGGGGTGGGCAGTGGGCTAGAATGGGCTATATTCTATATGGGCCTTTTTTCACGGGCCCCACGGGGCACGCCGGCGCGGGCTTAGGGTTCAGGTGGGGTTGAGGCGGATCATATCATATAGAACCTTTAGTTTTCCCCGTCAAGACATTGTAGATATTACTTGTTTACTGTTTGCTCTTGTTTTTGGCCGTTCGTTCGTGTGGCATGGATCCATCGCCGCCGACAGTGTCGTGCCTTACCCTCTACGTAGTGGCTCGCCTCTTCCGTCCCCGACCTAGCCCCGATCCCCTGCTCCTCCTGATGAGACTGTGGCCCGATCTTCACGACATAGGCTCACAAACAAGATAACTAGCTTCAAAGAAGCCAAAATATCTAGCTACAAGCAGCCAAGATAGCAGTGTAACCTGACGAAATTAACCCGAAGCCAACCACTGTCTCTATATGGCAACCTGAATCGAGGATTCGCCCAACCACACTCTGAGTTACCAAGCAACACAACCTACAATCAAACGGAGCAGAAGCACCAATTGGGTGACGTCGAACGTCGCTTCTATAATCTCCGGGGAAATCACAAGAGCAACGGGGTAGAGATCACTCTCTGAATTTGATAGCACTTGGCTAACCAAAGAGGGTTCTTTTCTATTATCAAAGTTGTTACAAATGACTGAGATATAAGGTTTATTTATACTAGGAACATCCCTCCTAGTTGGGTGTGAAACGTTCAGGAGTTTCTACTAATTAAAGGGTAGGTGAATGGTGTGAAAACAACAGTCCCGTGAAGTCTCGCATGACTATCAGTCTCCCTAGCAGTCTCCACTAAAATGATCATTAATCCCTAGTGGGAAGTCCAAATGATAAGCCGTTTGTTGGAGGTGAAAGTAGACTTGATTATCTTTCCAGCCATGTATATTATGTGGACAGAATATGTAAGGTTTGATATGCGTGACTTTTGAAAGTTGCCTCTGATGTCAGCTGTCAATGAGTTTGTTCAGCTTCCATGTAACTCATGTCATTCCTAGTGCACTCCATATTGGTTAGTCTAGTGAGTCCCTCCTTGCGTATAAACCTTATCAAAATAAGTGTAGAAGACTTAGGTAGCATAAAGTTTTTATTCAAAGTGGAATTAAATTTGGTAAGGATAGAGTTCACCTTTCTATGTAATTGTACTTGACTTTGTGTAGTCGATCCAAGAATTGTTGTATAGGGTTCAAGGCTTGTTGTGACTGATCCTTTATCATGTGTAGCTTGTATGTTTATTGATGTAATTGAATATTGACTTGTCATGATTTACTTGACCATTTCTTATAGTCATTACACGACTCATCCAAAGGTTTATATAAATATGTTCTTTTATCATTATGAGCTGTGTTGTTGAAGTTATCACCAACAGTCCTTCTAGTACAGCGTGATGCTTTATTTCAGAATCATATAAACCAAATAGTAGTTTTACTTTACAGAGATATTTACTTATAGAAATAATTATAGTGTTCACATATGTATATATTGTTGGCATGATGTATTTTATAAGATGACCAAAATTCTTAACATGGTTTATATCATGATTTGCTTTCTTTATGCGAATTGTTGGGATGTCTTCATCACCTCCTCTATCCCGCATCTGTCGCGCCGCGCATGCCCCTGCTCGCCGACTCGCCGTCCTCTTGCTTGAGCCGTGGGCTTCCCTGCGTTGCCGAGGTTCCTGTCCTTCCTCTCGCAAATCGCGCGTCGTCAGCCTTGCGACTCGGAGCAGCTTCCCTCCCTCCCCGAAACCCTAGCCCGGCTCCGTTTGCGTGAGGGACGGGCACCAGATCCACGCTTATTTGTTGGCGCTCTGCTCGCCGGCTCCTACGGTCTCATTGTGCATTCGCCGCCGAGCTTGCTTGGATTGCCCAGCCTATTCCCGTGAGAGAGGATTATTCCTGTGCTTTTCAGAAAGGGAATCGAGAAGGTTATCACCAGGGTCTATATATGGAGGTATAAAAAATCATCCAATCGCTACTTTCTTAGATGTATGTGCTAATTCCCTTTCACTTACATGTTCATCTTGCAGTTTTAATTTCCCTTCTAGAAAACAGAGGGCGATGCGGAACTTCTACATGTGTCATCAAGGAAGGAGTTATCGATCTACTTCCGAATTGAATTCTTCACGGATCTGGTGCCCTCCCGCGTCTCGCGTGGTCGTCCGTCGCCGTCGTCGTTGTGCTGTCGTGTGGTTAACGACGGCTATTAGCAACCCTGTAGTGGCCTAGCCTGGCTACTGTTCGGTTCTTTGCCTTTAATGGTGTCATGGCCCCAGATGATCAGACAGATCAAAGTGAAGAACAAGAGCAGAAATACGAATAAGAACACCAAATCTCCACGATAGATGACCTGATTAAGGGATAATCCACAACCAAATTACAGATAAACTGGATCTAGAAGCTACTTCTACTATTAACTAAGCTAATAGCAACTTCTTTCACATCTGTGCTGTCCCATCCACACCACCATATATGGAGGTTTATAACAGGGTGCCAAAATTAGAAAAATAAAAGAAATAAAAGAAAATAACACGGATCATAACGTAATATTATAAAACTTGCATGAGTCGTTGATTTCTGAAGCGGTATCTTCAAGCTGAGCCGTTGGATTATCTTCTTGGCCGTTTTTCACTTCTTCTACTCCTAGTACCTGACAGATGGCAACCAGCCCCAACGAATGCTTTGTCAAGGTAAATCTTCTCATGTACACAGGTCATTCATTCATGCTTGCTTAGGGTCAAATAGCCTATTTGTTCCATGTGCATTCCATTTGTTCCTTTGATTTGATCCATTGCAAAAATTGAAATTGCCTGCTGTGCTGTGCCTAGGAAGCAAGGTGGGAGAGAAGAGTGAGAAAGGACTGTCGCTCTCCCAGCGGCTGGCCCTCGGTGTTCATCCCTGCTCTGCCGCACGATGCCGCACAACCGTCCCTGCCCCAATCTGCACCTCCACTGCAGCTTAGCCAGGCTGCCTTTGGACTGATCCTCTATCCCTGCCTGCCATTGGAGGTAGGTCTCAATCACCGTGAAATTGGTGTTGGGCGGCAGGCGAGTCAGTGTGTATGATTCAGTCCATCCCCGTGGAGGTACAACTCCTTCCTCAATTTTTCTCCCTGCTTTTAGGTGTTCCCTTTCCTTTTTAATTAGTTGTTGTGAATGAATACTGTAATCTCCATGCTTACGTCTGAATGTGATATGTAGCAAATCCTAATTACGGATATAAATAGTTGCATTAGTGACGATACATAATGCAGTGATCTATAATGCATCTCCAGCTAATGCTCTCGTAAATGGCTTATTCAACTACCTATGCAGTAGCTCCTGTTAGCTGTGTTTTGAGAAAACTATTTTGCTAATTCCTCTGATGGTCTGCCATTTTATGAATTCATTCTGAGAGCATGCCGTAAATCATTTTTGAAATGTAGTGGTCGCTCCTTACATGTGCTCAGTTATGCAGATTTCTTTTGATGAATCTTTTAAATTCATGTGAACACTCTTTCATTTTATTTTATTGCCAACTCCAAGCATTATGCTGCCAGGCTTGGATTACGTTAACTTCTCTATCCATCATAATATACAGTTCCATATATGTTTGTAATCATATAGCTTATGAGATGGTTCATATATTTTATTCTGATATGATGCACATTACGATGCTGGCACACACAAGGCTCCATTTATCTTCATATGGCAGAATGAATGGATAGATGAATCTATCATGCAACATGCCATCCACGGTTTCTTCCCATTCGT
This sequence comes from Eleusine indica, assembly GCA_030378355.1. Taxonomy (NCBI): domain Eukaryota; kingdom Viridiplantae; phylum Streptophyta; class Magnoliopsida; order Poales; family Poaceae; genus Eleusine; species Eleusine indica. The sequence goes on from CM059494.1 coordinate 61,491,982, forward strand.
TATGCTAGGTCTTTGATTGTTTGTTTCCTTTCGACAATATAGGATTAGCTGCTTAAAATGATTCTTAATTTGTATCTTTAATTACCTGTTCCTCTTGCACAAATATATTAATGAAACATAAAAAAACAAGCATTTTCCTTTGAGAAATGAAAAAAAACTGATGTAACATTCTATTATTTGGTTTATTTTAGACCTATTATTGTTAGATTTTCTTGCACTGTATCATCCTAGGTCACCATGGACACTATTAACTCGCCCTGCTATGATACTACAAGATGCAGTTGGTCACTCTGCTCCAAGATACATACCTTGAGGAGGGAGATGCAGGGTGACAGAGATGAGGGCTACGAGAGCCATGGCGAGAAGGGTCGCCTTTGCTGGTTTGGCCATGGCTTTCTTCTATGTTACTGTGTAGTATACAAATAGAGATGTTGTGACCAAGTACATGAGCTCTTGTATATAAATAAACACGGGATCAGAGAAAAACAACAACAAGAAGAAGAAACGGTTATCGGCTAAGTTTAAATTCCTGCTACGTGAATTAACATTTGTTAATGTCACAAATAGTAAATGCCAAGATAATGACTACGTTTAATGGTGGGAGTTTATTACACCTTGAGAAACCGATGCCCTCTCGAGAGAGAGAGAGCTCCTAGCATTGTTCTGTTTTCACCCACAAAACTTTCTACCCACAACCAATCTCCGCCGCTCGCCAATGGTGGGAGTTTATTACTTTGTTTTTGCTTTTTCACTTTTTTTTTCTGTCCGAACAGCTGCCAAAGGGCCGTGTACTGTACGTGTGCAAGAGAGATATCATCATCTTCATTTCACAATTCACATGGCAATTCGACTGTACAAACAGGAGGAATCACAGCGACGACTCTAACACGTGGAATGATGCTCGTCGTCGTCTTGGTCTGCCTCGTCGTCCGACTCTTCGGTCTCAGCGGCTGGCAGCTTGAAGCGGCAGAGCGTGCACATTCGGCTGATACTCATCTGCTTTCCCCCTCGCGTGCTGGCTCTCTTCGCCCACCTTCGACTTGGGCAGAGTAGCGACGGCCTCGCCGGCGCCCGGGACGGCGCCGAACCCGCCGTTCCTGTACGCGTCGTCGTAAATAGCATCCTCGCCGGGGCGGTGGACGGCGACGACGACGAACCTGGTGGTGCCGTCTGATGGTGAAATCGACGAGGACGGCGAGGGGTAGAGCGATGAGCCGATGACAGCCTGAGCGCGAAACGTGCCACGGCAGCGCGGCGTGCGGGTGCGGCCATCATCGCAGGGGCGTACCCGTGCTCCAGGGAACGTCTATGGCACACTCGAGTGTTTTTAGGCAAAAGTGCACTCGAATGTTTTCCGGACAAAAAACATACGAATTGTTCCTTAACAGAATCGAGTGTTTTTAACTATTAAAACATACGATTTTGTAACTTGTCAGATATAAAATAGATAGTTCAGATGTATAAAGAAAAATAAATAAATAAAGGTATGGATGAAAAACTCAGTTCGGTCTAATAAATATAAAAAGCCTAATAAAACTCATACAATAACTCATAAGATGAGTCCAACAAAGAAATAAGTAAGTGAAGCAGAATTATGAAAAGAAACCAGCAATAGGCAAAAAAGGAAAGAAAAATAATTTCTTCATATGCAAAAAGATCGGTCTGTTTGTTACCGGAATTAAGATCGTAAAAAGAGTGTCGTCGAGGCAGAATCAGGTCGAGGAAAAAAAGGAAGAACTAGATCAAAGGAGAGTAAAGACCCAATCTAGAAAATGAAGGAAAAGGTACATAACACACTGATTTGATGGAAGCGAATATACTTTTTGAAACTTATCCTCTTGTTTTTCTGTGCTTTACTTGGATTCTGATCATGCTAATCCACAAGAATCATATAATACAACTTAACTATGTACACATCATGTCTAGTCTTTTTATTCAAAACACATTGATACTGCATGAATCAAACTTAGCTGTTTCTCCAAATACCCAGGAAGAAGATAAAAAAAGATGAGAAACAGAAACAAATTGCAATTAGAGGCAATATGGTGGAATACACTGGAGGAGCAACACAAGAATTCCAAGAGTATCTTGATTCTACATTTATTAATCCTCAGATAAGACAGAACTATTCACAATAGTAGAGTATTAACAATCTTGATCCTTGCATTGGGCACATCAGAATGATTAAAGAGTTGGGACAACACAGTTCTAGGAGACTCCCAATTCTCAAGGATCAACATGGTCAAAATGTCGTCATCACACCTGCAACAATTTTGAAACGTTAGTAGTGCCACAACATCATACTCAACTCAAAGAACAAAACTAGGACATAATATGAAACATATGTGAGATTACATAGAAATAACATAAGAGTGAACGAATACTGGGATCAAAATTAAACTATGTTTGAGAAAGACAAAATAGGATGGAGAGAGTGTCAAACCTCAAAGTTATGAAGTAGGTAAAAATCCTAAACACTTCTATTAGATAGAAAAATTAGATGCGAGTGTCATTAGAGGTGCTCATCAGGTGCAATTCAAACACATTTGAAAATAGAAACAGGTATATTTGGCATGACTAATGTTATTTCAAACTATGTTTGGCATGAATCAATGTGTTTGAATTGCACCTGATGAGCACCTCTAATGACACTCGCATCCAATTTTTCTATCTAATAGAAGTGTTTAGGATTTTGACCTACTTCATAACTTTGAGGTTTGACACTCTTCCCATCCTATTTTGTCTTTCTCAAACATAGTTTAATTTTGATCCCAGTATTTGTTCACTCTTATGTTATTTCTATGTAATCTCACATATGTTTCATATTGTGTCCTAGTTTTGTTCTTTGAGTATGATGTTGTGGCACTACTAACGTTTCAAAATTGTTGCAGGTGTGATGACGACATTTTGACCATGTTGATCCTCGAGAATTGGGAGTCTCCTAGAATTGTGTTGTCCCAACTCTTTAATCATTCTGATGTGCCCAATGCAAGGATCAAGATTGTCAATACTCTACTATTGTGAATAGTTCTGTCTTACCTGAGGATTAATAAATGTAGAATCAAGATACTCTTGGAATTCTTGTGTTGCTCCTCTAGTGTATTCCACCATATTGTCTCTAATTGCAATTTGTTTTTGTTTCTCATCTTTTTTATCTTCTTCCTGGGTATTTGAAGAAACAGCTAAGTTTGATTCATGCAGTACCAATATGTTTTGAATAAAAAGACTAGACATGATGTGTACATAGTTAAGTTGTACTCTATGATTCTTGTGGATTAGCAGATCAAAATCCAAGTAAAGCACAAAAAAACAAGAGGATAAGTTCCAAGAAGTATATTCGCTTCCATCAAATCAGTGTGGTATGTATCTTTTCCTCCATTTTCTAGATTGGATCTTTACTCTCCTTCAATCTGGCTCTTCCTTTTTCTCCTCGACCTGGTTGTGCCTCAACGGCGCTCTTTTTTACGACCTTAATCCCGATAACAAACAGACCAATCTTTTTTGCATATGAAGAAATCATTTTTCTTTCCCTTTTTGCCTATTGCTGGTTTCTTTTCATAATTCTGGTCCACTTACTTGTTCCCTTGTTGGACTGGTCCTATTAGTTACTGTATGAGTTTTATTAGGCTTCTTGTAGTTATTGGACTGAACTGAGTTTTCCATCCGTATCTTTATATTTTTTTTACTTTATACATCTGGACTATCTATTTTATATCTGACAAGTCACAAAATCGTGTGTTCCAATGGTTAGAAACACTCGATTCTGTTTAGGAATAATTCATGTGTTTTTTGTCCGGAAAACACTTGAGTGCATCTTTGCCTAAAAACACTCGAGTGTGTCATAGACGTTCCCAACAAGATTTGACATACTCCTGCACAGAAGTTTTCATTGCTGGCCAAGCAAAGAACTGTTTGAATTTGCTATAAGTTACTAGAATTCCTGAGTGCCTCCTAATTGCTGAGTCATGGAATGCAAAAATAATTTTGGATTGCAACATCTTGTTGTTCCCCACCCAAATTTTACCTTTATACCTAAGCAGACCATCTCTAAAAGTGAAGTGTGCTTCAGACTCAGGATCAGTCAATAGCTTAGCTATCAGACCTGAAGACTAAGGATCTTCCTTGTACATGGTAGCTACTTCCTCTAACCATTTTGGAGAACAATAAGAAATTGCCAGCTGATTGCCCTCCACAATAGGCTTTCTGGACAAGGCATCAGCAGCTCCATTTTCTGTCCCCTTTTTTAACACAATTTTGTACTGCAATCCAGCCAACTTAGCATACATTTTATGTTGCCAACTCGTGTGTAGTCTCTGATCATTTAGTTGGACCAAACTCTTATTATCAGTATAAATGAAGAATTCAGCAAGTTGCAGATAGGACTTCCAGTGAGCTACTGCTAAGATAATTGCTAAATACTCCTTCTCATAAGTGGACAACCCTTGATTCTTTGGCCCTAAAGTTTTGCTGAGAAATGCCAAAGGATGCCCCTGTTGTAGCAGCACAGCACCAATACCATAGTGAAAAGCATCTGTTTGAATTGCAAATGGTTTGAAAAAAATCAGGTACTGCCAAAACTGGTGCAGAAACCAAAGCTTCCTTGAGCAACCTAAAAGCTTCTGTGTGCTCATCAGTCCACACAAACAACACATGTTTCTTAATTAAGTCTGTTAAACATCTACTGATGATCCCAAAATGCTTGACAAATTTGCTATAGTACCCATCCAAACGCAAAAAGCTTCTCAATTCTTTAATATCTTTAGGAACTGGCCAAGTTTTGATTGCCTCAATTTTAGCAGGGCCATAGAAATGCCCTTATCAGACAACACATGTCCCAAATAAACAATTTTGTTCTGTGCAAACTCACATTTCTTCAAATTGACCTTCCACTGATCTTTAGCCAACAATTGAAGAACCCATTGAAGATGTTTAGCATGATCCTCTAAGGTAGCACTGTAGATGAGTATATCATCGAAGAACACCAAAGCACACTTTCTCAGAACATGTTGCAGAGTATCATTCATGTCACTCAGAAAGGTAGTTAGGGCTCCTGTTAAACCAAAAACCATTACCTTGAACTCATAGTGCCCTATGTGGGTCTGGAAGGCAGTTTTGAATTCTTGTCCTGGCTTCAGCAAGATTTGGTGGTACCCTGATTTTAGATCCAATTTACTGAACCATTTAGCTTGTGCCAATTCATCCATTAACTCATCAAAAATAGGCATTGGGTATTTGCTTTTTACTATGATGGCATTCAAATACCTACAGTTCACACAAAATCTCCAAGAATTATCCTTCTTTTTGACCAACAGAACTGGAGAACAAAATGCACTGGAACTCTTTTGAATCACACCTTGCTTTAGCATCTCCTCAATCTGCTTTTCTATTTCATCTTTGAGTACTAGAGGGTATCTATATGGCCTGACTGAAACAGGTTTAGCACCAGAAATCAGAGGAATGGAATGTTTACACAGCTTGCTCGGAGGAAGTCCAGATGGGTTGGCAAACAATTCTTCTGCCTTGAGTATTTCCTAAATACACTCAGGTAATTCAGATATGGGTTCAGTCCCAGTATCACTGTCGTCCAGCAACAAGACTTGAACCACAGTATGTAGGGGTACCTCCATATTAATCCCTTGCAGAACTACTTGCTGGCCCAAATAAGGTATTGCCACCCATTTGCTAGCCCAATCCACTTTCATCGGGCTTAAAGCTGCTAGCCAATCCATGCCCACAATTAAGTCATACGCAGGTAGGTTGAAAATCTTTAAGGTAGAGTGAAAGACACAGTTCTGAATACTCCATTCAGCTCTCTGCAATTCAGAAGTGCAAGACAACTGATCACCATTGGCTACCTGAACTGTCATGTGTTGGACCATGCTTGTTACTCCACCTAATTTGGCTGCAATTCTTGATGACAATAAGGAATAAGAGCTACCAGAGTCCACTAAGATCAACAGATCCTGCCCCTGGATCATTCCCTAAAACTGTGGAGTCCTGGCAGTTGTTGTTCTTGTCACTGCCTCTTGTGAAATTGCCATAGTTAACTGACCTTCAGTGTCTTGGCAATCCCCCGGTTCCTGTAACTCAGCATCAAGAGCTAGCAATTCCCAAATTTCCTGCATAGCATTCAACTGAGCACCCGGGGCACACTTATGCCCATACCTCCATTTTTTGGCACATTTATCACACAGCCCCTGTGCTCTCCTATATGCACGAAGAGCTGCAAACTTCTCATCAGATGAACTCACCCGAGATGATTATGTCTTCTCCTCCAACTTGACGTTCCCAGGTGGTTTGTCCAACTTGGGTGGCGCTGGCAATGGGAAGGTTTGCTTTGGAACCGTCCTGTTGAATGATGGTTCATAGCGTTTATGTTCCTTCCGCTTGGATGACTCCAACGCTTCCTCCTGCACAATAGCGAGAGCACAAGCAGTATCCAAGTCTGATGGCCTTTGAACCATAACAACAGATTTAATGTCTTCTTTTAACCCATCCACAAAACGCATGGTATAGTAGAGTGGATCAGCATTAGCTTCATAAGCCGCTAATTGATCAACTAAACTAGCAAAACTCTCTACATACTCCGCAATGGCCCCAGTTTGCCTAATATGAAATAACTGTCGGATTAAGGACTCATGTTGCTCTTTCCCAAACCTATCATGAATCAAGTTGTAGAATCCATCCTAACTAACAAGTTTAAAACGTTTCTCAGCCGACTGCAACCAACGTGCAGTCGTACCCTCAAAGTGCATGGATGCAACCTTGATCCACATCAATCGATCCACATCATACATCTCAAAATAACTCTCGCATCTAGATTTCCATAACCTAGGGTTCTCGTCATCAAACTGTGGGAAATTGACCTTAGGCAAACGACCATACATGTGACGACCCGACTCAGATCTCCCTTGCCTGTGATCATGAACGAACGAATTGGTACGATTCAGAGGGTCCCTGGGCTTACTAGTGCCCGGGTCATGAGTGTGGGTAAAGACCTCAGCAAACTCATGATCCCGGAGTTGCTTGTCATCGCGGTGCCCACTTGGGCCGTCAACGTATGCTCTAGCAGGTTGCCACGTAGATGCCGACCCAAAAGCGGCAAAGATGCCAGGTTTAGCGCGCGAGTTCTCCATGTTATCCCGCTCAAAGAAGCGGTTGATGCGATTGACTTCAAGCTTGACGCCGCCTACCTTCCTCTCCAGGCCTGCACGATCGGCATCGGCTTCCACGCGTGCCATCTTGAGCGCGATCAGAGGCTCCTCCGTGCGTTGTTCCGCCTCCTCCACGTGACGGTGCAGATCGCCGTAGCGACCCTCGATCCGGTCGCCAAGACGGTTCTCCATCTTCTGGAGCTCAGAGAAGACGAATCTGATGGTCGGATCGATGTCCTCCCTGATTTCAGATGTAGCCTCAGCCTTGGTGTGGCGGGTGTAGTGGAAAGGGTAGGGTTCTATGGGATCGGTGTCTCTGATACCAAATGTTAGCAATCTAGACATGGAGGACGAGGATCAGAGTAGAATTGAAGGAGGAGTGAAGCGGATGTGTTACAGCAGGGAAGAACGCTGACTTGGATCTCAAGTTGAGTTTGTTATGCAAATATTCGTTAATCTCTCCGGCTCACATCTCTCCACATATAACCGTGCACGCAGGCGCTACCCGGACTCCTCACCCCCACTCGGCCTTTAGGCCCATTCCGAGCCCATGACTCGACGACTTGGCTTGCACACTCGTGTGCTCCTGCGCGGCTTCCTGCCTTGGTCTTCCTCTGCTGGTGAGTCTGGAGTAGTAGCGCTAACAGATCACAATCGTGTAAATAGCCGTGCTTTATTCTGGCTTCATGCACGTTTATTATTAGGATGCCACAAACTTAACCTACATCAGGCGATATTCCCTGTGTTTTTAGCCATCGTTCATCCACCCTCACCATCTTCATCTTCCATGCATGACCGATCCCGCTTCAGTCTCAGCCGGCGGCAGCGGGCAAAGGCGACTGCTAGCACGTCCTAGGATCGTCGACGTCGTCTTGCTCATCGTCCTCCTCTTCTTCCTCCTCCGCGTCGGACACTTCTTCGTCTCCAGTCTCAGCGGCTGGCAGCACGAAGCGGCAGAGTGGGCAGAGGCGGCTGACACGGAGCCAATCAAATACATACGCACTGTTCATGGAAGGCGTGCGAGCAGGGCATCGTCCTCAGAGCCTCTCCCATCTCATAGACTCATACCCTTCCAAGCACACCGCGCACTCATCTCCTGCTTTCCCCCTCGCTTGCTCGCTCTCTTTGACGCCCACCGTCGCCTTCGGCAGAGAAGTGATGGCCACGCCCGAGGCCGGGACGGCGCCGAACCCGCCACCGCCGCCGTACGCGTCGGCGTCTACGCGGAAGTCGTCGCTGATGTAGAGATCCCCGTCCCGCTGCGTCCACACCCACAGAAGGGTAGGTTGGGGCACGGGCATCGCGCGACGACGGCGGCGAGCTAGGCGCATGAGCGTCAGGAAAGCCTCGCTGAACTCGCGCCTGTCGCTCTGCATGGACGAGTCTTGCTGAGGCTGAGGCGGGTCGGGGTCCGGACGCGGAAGCCCTGCAGCCATCGCAGAGGAGCCACCATCGTCATCATCCATCTGATCTCATGATGTTCCCGAACCGCTCTGGTCTGTGCTCTCTCTTTCGCGCAAAATATGTGTGAGCTATATATATATATATATATATATATATACCGCGCATCGGCTCTCTCTCCTCCACTCCACCTCACTCCCCCTCCCATCAGTCACTTCCCTCGGAAGGAACCGACGCGCGATGCCCGCCGGCTGCTCGACGCAATTCCCCACACACTGATCTCGGCACTGCCCCTGCCGCCAATCCCTCATGGCCTCCTCGTCCCTCCCCGCGCCGACGACGGCCCCGCCAACCGTCTCCTGGCGCGGCCAACTCTCGCCCCGCCGCCCGCGGACGGCGGCGCGCCCCTCCTGCCACTACCGCTTCCGCACCGACGACGGCGGCGCGCCCCTCCTGCCAGGAAGGACGGCGGCGGGTACGCGGTCGCCGTCGAGGTCCCGGCCGCCCGCGTGCGGGCGAGGCCGTCCCGCTGGCCCCTAAGGCGTCGGGAGGCGGCGGCGCGCTCGCCGCCGAGCTCTGCTTCCCCGCGGACGCCGTTCCACGTCTCGTTCCTGCTCGCCGATGCGGCGGGGTCCGGGGCGGAGGTGCGGACGCACCGCGGGACGAGCTTCCGTGTGCCAGTCGGCGTCGGGCGGGGACGCCCCGTGCCGCTGGGGCTGTCCCTGTCCGAGGACGGCGGCGCCAACTTCGCGGTGTTCAGCAGGAGCGCCAAGGCCGTCGTGCTCTGCCTCTACGGCACCGGCCGCGATGGAGGTCGAGCTCGACCCGTACGTCAACCGGACGGGGCCGACGGGCGATGTCTGGCACGTCTCGCTGGAGAGCGTGGAGGGGTGCGTCAGCTATGGCTTCCGGTGCGGACTGTTCGGCACTGACCGCCCGATGCTCGACCCGTATGCCAAGGTGATCGGGGATTTCGTCCCAGGCACCTCTGTTTATGATGAGGGGGTCACTGTGCCGTCCATGGGGTGCCTTGCGTTCTTGGCGAACATGGAACCTGTGTTCCCGTTCCATCAAAAGAAGGGACCCTATTTCCCTTACCATTTCTTTTCACCGATGAACATGTATAGCAGTGAACGTTGCAGTGTTTCAGCTATCAAGTCTATGAAGGATATGGTCAAGACAATGCACAGGAATGGAATAGAGGTCCTCTTGGAGGTTGTATTTACGCGTATTGCTGAGGGAGGAGCAGTGTGTCAGATGATATCAATCCGTGGCATCGACGGTTCCTCATATTATGTTGCTGACGGGGTTGTTGGATGCAATGCAAGTGTTGAATTGCAATCATCCGGTGACTCAGAAGCTGATTTTGGACAGCCTCCGCCATTGGGTGCTTGACTTCCATGTTGATGGGTTTTGTTTCATCAATGCCCCTTTCCTTGTCAAAGGTTCGGGTGGTGAGGGCCTGTCACGGCCAGGGTTCGAAAAACCGACTTAACCGGCCGGCTCGGTTCGGTGAAAAACTGACCGGTTAATCGGAATAACCGGCTAGTTAACCAAATTGCTACAGTACTAGATTCGGTTTTCTCCGGTTAACTGGTCGGTTAGCGCGACCAGTCGGGACCGGTTAACCGGAATAACCGGCCGGTTTTCACCGGTTATTCGAACGTTGATCACGGCCTCCCCTTCTTGAAGCCATAGCATTTGATCTGGTTCTTGCAAAGACAAAGATCTTAGCAGATCCTTGGTCTCCACTTGACATATCTAATGTGCAATTTCCATTCCCTCACTGGAAAAAATGGGCTGAGATGAACACAAAGTTCTCTATTGATACGCGCAAGTTTTTGAAGGGAGAAGCACTTATTAGTGATCTTGCTACTCGCTTGTGTGGCAGTGGCGATCTATTTTTATCCAGGGGACCAGCATTTTGTTTCAATTATGTATTCAGGAACTCTGGACTGACTCTTGTTGATCTAGTGAGCTTCAGCAGCGATGAGCTTGCTTCTGAGTTCAGCTGGAACTGTGGTGAAGAAGGACCATCGGAGAACAGTGCAGTCCTTCAAACATGGCTAAGGCAGATACGGAATTTCTTGTTTATCCTTTTTGTTTCTCTTGGTGTTCCTGTTCTGAAAATGGGAGATGAATGCGGATACTCTGCTGCTGGTTCAACCTCATACAAGGATAGAGGGCCTCTGAACTGGAAAGCCTTGAAGACCACTTTTGTTAAGGAAGTTACCAGGTTTATTTCATTTCTAACTGAACTCAGGAGTCGACGAGGGGACATCTTTCAGAGAAGAGAATTCCTAAAACTGGAAAATATACTACTCCCTCCGTTTAACATTATATGACGTTTTGGCTCCGGCCACGAGAATTAAAGAGAGGTGAAAAAGGTGGGTGCACAGGAAATGAGGAGGAGAAAGATAGAGATAGAGCTATATTGGAAAGAAAGAAATATGCATTAGAAAGCGAGGGTGTTATAATTTGAGAAAACTTGAGAATGCTAGAGTGTCATATAATGTTGAACGGAGGGAGTAGTTCAAAGCCCGTGCTTCGCTGCGGGATGAAAATGTTTATCTAATATGACCCATTACTAAAGGTTATCAAGATTTATCTCCTGTTGCTCAAGATTGCAACAACTGATGACTCGTCATGATTAATAATTGCATTATCAAAATGCCATATATTAATTGTTTCTCCTTGTGTTCACTAACATAGCAAATTCAAAAGCACCATCACGTCAAAAAGTTCCATCATCTCAAGTCCAAAAACACTAACACATCAACATACATATTCACTTCAAGCTGGCTCTCCTTATGCCTCATTTTCGAAAGCATCACCACATCTATAAACTTCACCATCACAAGTCCAAAAGCACTAACACCTCAGCATACGTAGTCACTTCAAGCTAGCTCTCCTTATGCCTCATACTCATGAAGAAGATGGTCCACGGACGTCATTATTGATCCTACATGACATTATTAAATTTAGTTATTAATGTGTAAAATGCAACATAAAATATATTACAAATCTCATACCTATCGTTGTAGTTTACCTAGTCTTACTTTTACTCATTTCATAGTTCAATATATTGGTATGGGAGTGATCTGACTGAACCGCTATGGGAAGATCCTTCTAGCAGCTTCCTTTGCATGCACATAATATCAGAGATGGATGAAAATGCGCCAGATTCTGACAGAGGTGATTTGTATATCTGTTTGAATTCAAACGAGGAATCACTGAGTGCTACTTTGCCAGCTCTTACGGAAGGATCTGTGTGGTTGCGCTTGGTTGATACATCACTAGCATTCCCAGGATTCTTTTCAAACGAGTCTAATCCTAAAGTACACCAAGCGCCCGGATTATCTCCTTATCAGGTGAAAGCGCATAGCTGTGTGTTATTTGAATCAAAGAGGGTTGTTTCTTAGTCTCTGATGCCAACATGAAGGTCATGTGGTTCCAAATGTAAGTAAAAACTGTGGATACCAACTTTAAGAAGGCATTGGTTCCAATAAGTTGCACCTTGCAACCCTATGTAGATGAGAATGTTAGTCATAATTAAATACTCCCATCTCGTCTTGCAGAGGCAGCTGATTATTGTGGATGGGAAGGTTGATGATAATAAAATACTTCATTTTTTGACATGGATGATACATTATGTTCCTTACTGTCTTTTAGTCACTTGAGTTCCGTAGCGTTCTTTGCTCTGTTCCTGAAGATATACTAGTTAAATTGAACAAATAGAGCAGCGTTTTGTTGATGGGGGAAATTGATAGCATGAAATAGAACTTCAGAAGTTGCCCCGAGTTCGATGACACAGTCTTCTTTGTTGGTAAGCCATCGAAAAACGTTCGGTGGAAGTTTGCTTCATACGAGACTAGCTAACTTAATTCATTTGGTACATATATGCCATCAGGCAAATTGAATGCAAATTTTGCAGTCATTCTGATACTGCGCCCTCTGCTCAGCTCCAAACATTAAGGGATCATGCATGGTACCAGATGCATTTGATGTTTTTTCTACATTTGATATATAATCATAAAAGCTACATGAGTTTAGAACATACCTCTGCTGCATTTGCTGGTGACCCACAATTTTGTACAGTTAAGGTGCAGTAATTTTGTTTTTGAACTGGTGATAGGTTGCAGCGATTAGCGAACGGCATATGAACGCGAACAGGTATACATTTCTGGTTTTCATACAGTTCCGGACTTATGCGAGTGTGGTCAACTTCCATTCCATTTGCCTCCAAATCCGAGTACTCCGTACCCGCTAGAGAACGAACAACATTTCAGTGATAGTCGAAAATATGTAACGCTGTGTGTGTGCAGCATGGGCTGCTTCACAGCACCGGGTCCCGTCACGTCGGCCAGGACGATGATGACATTGAGAGCCTGTTTGAAGGGGGATTTGACCCCATGTCACTGTGACTGTATGCTTGATACGATATTTAAGACGGGGCAGTGGGTAGTTGTTGACTTCCGTCCCGCTCGACCCATTTGTCGGGGGTTGATTTGTCGTGTAGCGCTTGGCCGCGCGTGCTTGGAATGGGATCCAGTCCCGTCTTGACAGAGTAATTGAGTTTCTCCATCCCATCACCCCCACGCGGTCAGTGACTTGATGCATTGTCTCATCTCAGAGCCAAGGTCCACTGACAAGAGTTGGCGGAGGCGATGGTTTTGTCAGAGACACTGTGCCCACACGTGCGAGCGTAATTATTGTCAAGGCGGAGTCGGCGTCCTTATCCACAGCGCGCTCGACCCTAAGCCGCTGGGGTCGAGCGAGGCGGAGCGGGTCCCGCCTTGTCGGCGGGGCTCGAGCGCAGCCCGGTGGCCTCGACCCTAGGGTCGATCAAGGCGGAAGGCAGCCGCCCTCTTCACAGAGGTGGTCGACTGAAGCGTGGCACGCCAAGCCTTGCTCTGGTGGTCCGACTGTTGCGCGGGCCCCTTTGTCAGGGTCCATCCAGGGTAGCGCGCACTATGCCTCGCGGGCCCAATGTTTATTATAAACTTAAGACTCATGATTAGCGTATTTAATCCGGGCCACGTGGCACCGCTAATTTTCACCCACAACACCCACTAGGGGGGCTAGATGCATCTTCAGCGACAGAGGCAGAGAAGGTGGCCGTGATGACGGCGGAGGTGGTGGCAGCGTACGTGGCGCTGGGTTAGGGTTAGACACGGTCTTACGGGTTTGACGAACGGCGCCGGTCACAACCACCTTTTTTTTTGTCAGAGAAAGTTTAATTAGTGACGGGCATGTAGCCTACCACAGAAAATATGCATCATCAGTTACGAATTCATTGTGACGGGCAGCTTGTCCACCACAATAGCCGCTTACGGCCCATCACTAATAAGCATTATTGTAGTAGTGATGACACACTGTCCGGTCCGCATATAGGATGCTGGCGAGTGCGGATGCTCAACAACGACACCATTCTGAAAACAGAGCTTCACATTCTGCCTCAGTTGATGATCCAATCTGACGCAAACTTTGGAAATGCCGGATTCCCCCCAAGGTTAAAGTTTTTTGGTGGCGAGTTGGTAAGGAATTCTTACTGTCACGTCACAAGGAAATCTATTTCGTAGGCACATTGAGAATCTGAGTACCTGCGAGACGTGTGGCCGTGTGGGGTTCCGGATGAGACAACCTACCATGCCTTGACAGAGTGCCCATATGCGAAATGCTTCTGGCAGAGAATGAAGGACCTCACGGGAGTCAAGCTGCCACATTTCAACCCCAGAACCTGGGTGGCGGACGTTCTTGACACATCTTGGTGCAAAGACTTTTATCGCAATATCATCTTGTGCGGAATGTGGTTAGTGTGGACCTCCAGGAATGATCGGAGGCATGTGAAGAAGGAGATTGAAATCAAACTTGCGGTGGAGTGTGCGACTGATGTCTGCACTCAACTTATGGCCGGCGCCATCGGGATGAGGGATACCCGGCCAAATGTGGACCAGATACACTAGAATAGGCCGCCTCCGGGAGTGCTCAAGGTGAACACAGACGCAGCCTTCTCAAGCGATGATTATAGAGGTGCGACTGGTGTTGTGGTAAGGGACTCTGCTGAGGTGTTCCTCAGGGCAGCGGCGAGACGATTGCCGGCTGTGGCATCGGCTTTGATAGCGGAGGCTGAAGCGTGCCGGGATGGTGTCCGGATGATACTCAATACGGGGCCGGTTGGGGTCATTCTTGAAACAGACTCAATGGAGTTTGTGACAGCGTGGAATAAGCGTGGCGATCACCGGTCTGAGATAGCTACCATCGTGGAAGATATACAGGAAATAGCTTCTACGTACTTCACGGTGCAACATGTGCGGCGCAAGGCAAACTGCCCGGCTCATGTTTGTGCGAGGAATGCTAGTGACAGTGCTTCTTCTACTTGGGACGCTGTTCCCCCTAGTTTCTTGTTTCCCTACAACATGATTATAATATAGTGGTTTAATGAATGAAGAAGTGATTTCAAAAAGAAAAAAACAACCCGGCCGTGATGACGCCACATATTTTGTAGCGCACGCGGGCCCAACGGAAGTGGAAGCCCATGGAAGAGAAGGGTCGCAGAGGCAGAGCACAGAAGCAACAACCAGCACGGCCTCGAGTTTTCACGCTAATTTTTGCTCCGGAATGTTCACAGGTTAGTAATGTCAGCGGACATGATCAGGGTTGGAATAACCGGATTAACCGGCCAGCTTGATTCGATAAAAAACCGACTGGTTGACCGGGATAATCGACTGGTTAACCGAATTGCTACAATATTAAGTTTGGTTTTTTCCTGCTAACCGATCAGTTAATATGACGGATCGGGACCGGTTTTCCGGTTAGCCAGAATAACCGGCCGGTTATTACCGGTTATTTCAACCCTGGACAACGACTCGATGCTCGTTTTCTTTTCTTGGTTACATAATGTTGTTGCTTGTGACAAACAGCAAGATTTGGATTCAGATATAAAATATTACTAGTGAATTCCGCGCCTCTGCTCCGATCATATCTTTATGTATAGAATGCAATCTGATAGTCCGTACGGTGCAATCTGGCCTGAATCTTTTTTTTTCTGACAGGCGACAGTGCAAAGAGTATGTGCCTGGAAGAGTACAGAGCATACCACACTATTATCTCAAAAGAACAATGAACAACCTTCTGAATTTGTACCGCCAAAAATCTTGCCTTGCTATGCGTTTACATGTTGGTGACTTTCAACCATGGCTAGCTTCGGTCGACCTCAAGCATCATTGACATCTACAACAATACCATACCACAGATATAGCTGATTTTTCATATTCAAAATTTTATTTTCATAATTAAGACAAGAAAGCTGGAAGCTGGAGCAAATCAATTCGACTTGTAGATCTGTACAACCATGGAATTGAAACCACATGCATGCGCATGCAGGAACCAAGCAACTGAGCAATACAAATCGAACACTCAACTGACTCCTAGTCACCTGCTGTAGCAGTAGTTTTGAGACATTCATTTCTGATTAGAGCTGATATACTCCCATGTCCCGCTCCAGACAATTATTATCGTGAATGAAGTCGGGTCGCCTGTGTCCCTTGTCACGCCCATGTTATGTTGCCTGTCTGCCACATTGACACGGGCACACGGCTTCATCCGTAGCGCTTGGTACCCATTAAGCCAGATGGCTCTGTAGTCCTGCGGCGCATGTTCTGCTCTCGATGTCGATGCAGTTAGATTCTCTATATGTACTACTTGTTTATTTGCACTGCTTGTTTGTTTACACACTGCAAGATTGGAAACCTCACGGTCACGACGCATCCGGCATGCCTGATCAGCTCCAGCCCTCCAAATAAATCTAGCCAGACCTGATATATAAGGTAAAATGGAGAAAACAAAACATCAATTCATTTGCCATTTCCCTAGTCATCACTATTGCTTCACTCAAGAGGGAGAAACCAAACGGAAGCAAGTAAAACCTCAAGGCACTCTACCCAGCACCCAGCAGCTAGCTTGTTTAGAGGTTACATGTTACACAACGAACAACAAAATAAACTTCAAGCAACACTTCCATCGGATACAGTCAACAGGCCTCCTGAATATGCTTATGCACTAAGCTTCCTCCTCGAGCTGTAATGGCTGTAAAACAACAATCTGATTCTGACCTGTTTGTTATAAGAATAGGAAGAAAGTAACTTTCCTTGTTGGTACCGTACAACCACAACATTTGGAAACCAACAAAGCACGCTTTACAATCACATTTCCAACAGCAATTCTTTGGCGATCAAATTTCATGACCTTTTTCTGCTCATCACATGCCGTTGCTTTGCCAAAAATACATCAAACTGGTCCTAAGATATAAATGCATATGTAAAGCGTTTAGAACGGCTAGCATTTCTGTACTAGCATTCCTGTATGTTGCAAACCACACCATCACGAATGACAATGAACCATCATCATAAATTGACCAAGACACTTTAGTAGCCTAGCACAGTACTGTACTCATATAACCAAAACCTTCTGAATGACAGCACTATGCCCCCTCAAACGTTCTTGCACTCTTGCTACTAACTGCAGTGCCAGATCATTACCAACTGCACTACAATAAGGTAAACAGATTTAACAGTATACAGGATGCTTCAGCCAAATCCCCCTCACCCGTCACCACCGATTGAATTTAAACACGAATTGCACTACAATGTGCCGATTTCGCATCTTCCCAAATTCAGTTCCCTGATCACCATATTCTAGTTTACACGATCAATCACAACAAACCTACAGAGCAATTATCGTCCATCGCAGATGGCATTTATAAGCACATGCCTCAGCATCAGGTCCATGAAGAACTGGTGGCCAATCTTGCCGACTTGCTATATATTTACATGTTACTGATCTTCACTCATAGCTCGCTCGGATCGCACTAGATCTTCCTTGCCTACTAGAGCACAATCAGAACAGTAACATAGCTGAAAGATCAGATGTCTAACCATACAGAATGCTTCAGCTAAATCCCGTCCCCCCATCAGATGTACACATGAACTGCACTACAATGCAGTCATCTCTAAGCTCCCCGTGTTCAACTCCCTGACCATCCTACTCTAGTTAACACAATTGAGCACCACAAACTTACAGAGCATGGAACCTGTAGTGATCATCCATTACAGATGGCATTGAGGAGCACATGACCCAGCATCAGGTCGACGAAGTACTGGTGCCCAATCTTGCCGTCCCGCCACACCAGCCTCGCCGGTGCACGCCCATAGTGCACACCGTCATTGCAACGGTTGTCATAGTGCCACGGGAACGTCATGTCGAAATTGTCAATTACCCCACCGGTGAGCACGCCATGCCGCTTCATCTTCTCAACGAGGACACCATTGAACGCATCCATCTTACTCGGATTGAACCCAAGGTCCCGAGCGTAACCCCCGGTCGCCACCGTAGTCCGGTAGAACACCCTTGGCACATTGCGGCCACGAGCCCGGACTTTAGCCAAGACTCCAGACCAGAACTGCGCAGCAAACTCAGCACCCTGCACGTATGCACGGACGCTGGTCCAGTAGCACCCATCGTGCAGGCCGGAGTTCAGGATCACCACGTCCGGGACGCGGTCGCTGGACATGAAGTAGGATCGGAGGAGCTGCCGGAACCCCCTGTTCCGGAGGGACTGCAGGCCGAGGTAGTTCAGGCTCATGTTCCAGTGGCCATTGAAGACGTTGGTGATCCTCACGGTCTCCGGTCCGCCGCTGGGGTTCCTGAACACCGCATCAAACCGGCGTGCCACGACAGAAGTGTCCGTGACACCGAGAACGAAGCTGAGGAGGTTCCGGATGGTGTCGACGTGGTTGGAATCGCCCCAGAAGAAGAGCCACTTGCCGTCCAGGCACCGCCACGCCGCATCCGTCTTGAAGAGTCTGAACGAGCAGTGCGCCGAGTACACCCACCCGTTGCTCTCCAGCGCGCCCAGCGGGCCCTCGCACCACGGCGCCTCGCACGGGTGCCCGGGCTCCAGGCACCGGTACCGCCCGGCCGCGTCGACTTCCTCGCAGTCGTCGTTCCTGGCGAGCCGCGTCCATCGGCCGGACCATGCCTCCCGCGCGAAGTCGGCGGCGCGGCAGGCCTCCAGCGCCGGGAGCGACGCGTTGCCGGGGCGAAACCGGAGCGGGACGCGCCGCAGCTCGGCGCGGTGCTTGAACCGCGCGGAGGAGAACTTGAGGCCCTCGAAGCTGCGGAAGAGGAGGACGACGGTGAGTCGGAACTCCCCCGCGGCGAAGCGCGGCGCCACCTGGAGCCGGAAGGAGTAGGAGCCGTCGCCTCGGTCCACGACGGGGGGCCGCGACTTCCAGCTCTCCCCGGAGAGGTCGACCTCGAAGTAGTCCCCGCCGAGGCAGCGCCGCCGGCCCGCGTCGTCCAGCGCCCAGAACGTGAACTCGTGGATCTCGGCGGCGGCGAGCTCGGTGGCCTCCCCCCTCCCCGCGGCGGAGTCGAGGCCCGCGACGGAGATGTTGGCCGTTCGCGCGTCACGGCACGGGGTTCCCCCCGGCGCGAGCCACCGCGCGAGGAGGTCGTCGGTGAAGTTGGAGTAGCCCGGCACGGAGAGCCACGAAGGCGAGCCGCTGGCGCGGTGGGCGTCGCCGCTGGTGACGTAATGCAGGTACTGGCGCCGCAGCCGCCGGTGCGCGCCCGCGCCGGCGAGGGAGACGTCGGCGGCGAGGAGGAGGATGACGCCAAGGAAGGAGGCGAGCGCTAGCTTCGCGGCGGAGGGCCCCGGCTTCTTCGGATGCTGGTGGTGGTGGTCGCCTCCGCCAGGGTGCTTGTTCGCGGTCGGGGCCCTCTTGGCGTCCCCGGCGGCGACGGAGGAAGGGATTGGCCCCTGGGTCGGCGGGAGGTGCGCCGACATTGCCGGGCGCTAGTTGGGGCTCGGCGCCGTGTGGTCTCGCATGCGCCCGCGTGAGCGAATCTACGGGGGCGGGGGCGAGCACGCGCGGGGAGCAAGCCCCGGTTTGGGTTGGCTGGGATTGCGGTTGCGGTGCGGGGGGCGTTTCTGCGGAGCGAAGGGGGTGGATTGGTGCGCACTCTATTTGGACGACGACGACGACACGGGTCAGAGCAGAGCAACGTGCTACAGGGGTGAGGGATCTCTGCTCAGCTCATCATCGGAACGCCGACGAGGGGGATGGGATGGGATGGGTGGGTCCGAGAAATTGACAGTTGGGCCATGAATTCGGTGCTACTGTACGAGACGTAACAAATTCTTGCTTGATTGCCGTAGGCCCTCTTTGCGTTCAAAATAGGTGCGGCACAGGACAGGTTTTGGTGAAAGGAACGCCGTAGTACTGCGTTTGGTGGACAAACACAAACCATTTCATCATCCCAAAGTTGCAGCAAAAAAAGATAAATAAAGACATCTCAAAACTACTAAGGGTGTGTTTGAATGTAGATATTGAAGACCTTGTAATTAAATTGAGTTCAATTCTAATTCAACTTAGTCATTGTATTGAGTCTAATGTCAATTTTATTATTTAGATGTAGATAAAATTATAAGATAGAATTCAACTAATGAGCAAATACCAATTTATGTTTGGATGAGACTCAAGATAAAATTAAAAATTCACATCTTTTTTCTTCTTCTTCCTTCCACCCGATGCCCCACCCTACAGCCGCCGTCGTGCCCCTCACGTTGATGAGGGAGGAAGGGTGGGGGCACCGGCGAGGCGGAGGAAGGGCGGGGGCACCGGTGAGGCGGAGGAAGGGCGCTACCGAGGGAGGGAGGGAGGAGAGTCACCGTCAGAATTGGGTAAGGAGGCGCTCGAGCGAGAGAGGGAGGAGAGCCGCAACCGGAGTTGGGGAAGGAGGCGCTCGGGCGAGGGAGGGAGGGAAGCCGCCACCGAAGTTTGGGACGGGAGGCGCCACCGGCTCAAGGGCGAGGGAAGGAGGTGCTCGGGCGAGGGAGGGACTGGAGCCGCCGCTGAAGTTGGGGATGGGAGGCGTCACCTGCTCGGGGGTGAGGGAAGGAGGCGCTCGGGCAATTCCGTCCAATTCAGAGCTAGAGCGCTCCGAATTGGCCGAAGAGGTGCGCAGGCTACCGAAAAACGGTTCGGAATTGAGATCGTTTCCCAGAACAAATTTCATATGCATACAAACAACAAAATTGAATTCAAACCAATGCCAATTCCAAATTTTAGAGCTCAATACGAATATCCAAACGCAGTGTAAAATCTGTTACTCCCCATATATAGGTGTTGCTGCCTGCTCAATATAGACCCAACAATATTGGTCAACTTGAAAGTGTGCCATGCAGTGTCCTCACTCTGATGTCGGCCTAGTCAATAACCAAGTTCAGTTGTCAACGGTTCATGGCACTATTTAAGAATATTGGATTATTGGTAGGTTTGATTAAGGGAGAGACACTAAGCAAAAGGCAATGTGAAGGATGTTGCTAGCGGATGGGCGCTATAAGAGGCATGGATTATTGGCTCTCTAGCTAGTATAATTGAACAAATTTACAATTTCTGTCATAGGATAACGCTCATAGAACAAATTTACAATTTACAATATATGTAGATACGTACATTTCAACTGTTGGTACATTTGTTTATAGTTTTTTGTATTGTGTGTTGTGTCTACTATGAGAACTTTGACTTACACAATTTGAATTTAGAAACTTATATTTTAATTAAAGAAGATGGAGTACGTGATAGAAAAAATGGAGCGACAAAATTGACCACCCATTTCACCTTTTTCTTTTACTCTAAGCTCCAAACTTAATAATGGTAGCTCCTTATTTTGTGTTCATTCGAATTACTAAATATCCTCACAAAAAACATTGTTGAGCAGCTACATGAAAAAAAAAAAAGTTTGATTCAAACAGACTTTATTCTTTTTTCTTCTTTATTTAGAGTACGTACTACTACGTATTTTCTTTTCTTCAGCCGTCCTTGAAAAAAAAAAAGTACGGCACCTGCAGCGAGGAATTTGTGCTGCTGCTCTGGCGCTCTGCTCTCCCAACGACGCAGCAGTGGAATAGAGGATCCTATGCGATAACGTGGCGGGCCCGTGCTCTTCTTTTCTTCCTTTCAAGGTGGCGCGCTTGTGTTGGGTTCGGTTTCCCATCCCATCCCATCCCATCCCGTCGAGAGACGCGCTGGTGGCCGACCGACCAACCGCATGGGATTGGGATCCCCCGACGCGGCGCGTGGTCCAGCTGTCCCGGCGTCGTCCGCGCCCGTTTGACCCACCCGACTCGTCCCGCACCGCTTTCTTCGGTGCGCCACTGCGCGTCGGCGTATGCCTCGTCGTCTCAGACTCTCCACCTCACCCCGCGATACCCGCGCGGCGCGGTGTCACGGCGCGGCGCGTCAATGTGGAGGAGATCGGTGCGGCGGGTTGGTGGCTGGTGAGCAATTTGGGTTGTGCAGGTGGAGTGGACGTTGGAGTAGGTCCGGTTGGCTGCTGGCTGGCACGACGACGGTGCCACTGCTCATTTTCTCGTGAGTTTTTGGGATCCTTTTTGCTCCTCAGTTTCTCTTATTCTCGCGTTCATGGTTTGAGTGTGACTTGTAATTTGTAGTTGGTTGCCCTATATGGCCCCTAGTATGGGGACTTCCAGGTTTGCTGGAAGCCTTGCTGTAACAAAGATGGTTTGGTAAAGCGTTTCGTCCTCACAGGTCGCACCGCCCGCCCGTGTTGGTTCTGTGTATCTGAGGGTTTTGTCCGTACACAAACACATGCGTACGTTCAGTACACGCATCTAGGCGTCCTCGCAGGTTTATCGGCTCTGCGTGCTTCATCGGGCTGCTGAATTTTCTATAGGCAGGTCTCACCGTGCTAAGATGCTCTCGCGTTTTGTCAACCCGACACCGGGAAGGACACGATCTCACGCGCTGTGTCAAGCCAAGAGAACTTTGAGTGTCGCCATCGCATGATTATACCAACGTTTACAAAGATTACTAGTACAAAAGGTACTAGTAATTGGGAAGAGAAGAAAAAAGTGAAAAAAAAGAAGGTGACGCACAAGTTGAGGTGCTCATGATGGTACGCCGGGTTGTCTGTACTTGTAGTGCCTTGGGTTGTCTTTACTTGTACTGCCTTTCAATCAATTTTGTGGTTGATATGTGATCTTTGTCGATACGGCGCTGAGTAATTTGTAAGTGTCGATGAGTGTCGATGCGCTGAGTAATTTGTAAGTGTCGATGATGTGGAATAAGGATCGGCTTCTTGGATGTATCACAACTCATGTAGCGGCCCTCTACCGGCTGGCTTTGGCGGCTCCTGACCTAGCGCCGCCGCCGTTAGGAGCGTCCAGCTGCTGCTGCCGCTTGGTCCCCCTCCTCCTCCTCCGCCACCCGCTTGGTCCCCCTCCTCCTCCTCCGCCACCCACACTAGCGGTAAGGAGGAGTGGAGATCCACCCTTCTTTTTAGTCCAGTTATTTTTTTTCCTTAGATCGAGTCTTAGGTTAGGGTTGAGGTCTTCTTCATGTTGAGTTATTTGACATTGAAAATTTGTTTTCTCCTTTTTCTCACCGATCACGTCGAGGATAAAGGGTGGATTTGCTCTCCATGACGGCATCAATGAAGATAATGGCGGCGGCGACGTCGTCAACAACTTTCATGTCATGGCGACATGGAGATTTAGGTTTCCGTACGACGACATCAAGACGGAGATGATGTTGTTGGCATGAAATAAAATTCTTCGGTCTCTTTTTCGTTTTGTCGTGGTTGATCCCAACCACGATGAAGGGTTTGTGAGATCAGGTTCAATATTTTTTTTTCTTCTTTAGTGGCAGAAGAAAGAAGAAGGAAGACATGAAAAAGAAGAGGATTATGCTCAATTCTACCTACAGGAATATTGACCACCGTTTTCTGGGCATCTGTTCTCAGTCTGTTTGCTAAGTGTTTGACTGTGTGGTCATCTATATGAATCTTCATATAAGTTTAGGATTAAATTTTGAAACTACATACTAAGTACACTTAGTTATAATATCTTTGTATGTTAGAGTATTTATAATATGAAAATGTACCCAGTTATTATTTAATATAATATTTCTTTTATCAAAAAAAGAAAAGGATCGGCTTCTTGGAGATGGCTGGCTGCCTCTGCTGGAGTCGGCACGACCACGACGAACCGTGATGTGGAGCGGAGTTTGGGGTTGGCTCTGGAATGAACACGTGTGGCTTAAGTATGGATGTATGGACGGGGATTGGTTGGTTCTGCGTCTGCCTTCTGCGGCATATTTTTGGTGGCCGTGCGGCAGAATTTCTGATATTTTTTTGTATATAGGGAGGGAGAAGGTCGGATTCAGAAAAAACCGAGAAAATGATGGTGATAGGCACGGCTATTTATGGCACGTTACTTCTGCAACCTACTGCTCACCGTGGACCACGTTATACGGAGCAGTACGTAGTACGAGTACCACTGTACTCTCCCCTTGCCATTCTGGTCAATTAAATACGGCCCTGAGTAGGCAATAATGTCGTGTCCTTACCAGGGTTAACATAACCGACCGGTATAACCGGCCGGGACCGGTTCGGTGGTTAACCGGTGTCCTCACCAGGGTTAATATAACCGACCGGTATAACCGGCCGGGATCGGTTCGGTGGTTAACCGGTTAACCGGTAAAACCGACCAGTTAGCTGGACAAAATTTGTTTTTTGACTCGCGCGGTTGCTATTCGGTTAACCGGTTGGTTAGGCGGTTAACCGATCGGTTACACCGGTTTTTAACATAAAATTTTAAAAATAAATTTTTAAATTTATATTTGGCGGTTAACCAACCGGTTTTTTGGGTTAACCGTTCGGTTTCACCGGTTTCAATATATATAAATTTTTTTAAATTTTAAAAATATTTAAATCAAAACCAGCGGTTAACTGGCCGATCGGGCCCGGACCGATTTTCGGGTTAACCGGGTTAATCGGTCAGTTAACCGCGGTTTTGTTAACCTTGGTCCTCACTAGTGTGTCGATGATTTTTTTTTTAGGGAGGAGCAGAGATAGGGATGGCAACAGGACGGGTTCAAGGTAGGTGAAGCAAAAGTTTATCCGTGATGAGAGATGTTACGGGTGAAAATCTCCACTTGCACTCGTATCCGTGGATGGAATTTCACACC
Organism: Eleusine indica; assembly: GCA_030378355.1. Classification (NCBI taxonomy): domain Eukaryota; kingdom Viridiplantae; phylum Streptophyta; class Magnoliopsida; order Poales; family Poaceae; genus Eleusine; species Eleusine indica. The sequence continues at coordinate 61,516,592 of CM059494.1, forward strand.
CGCGTCTGCACCCGCCGGAATTCAGGCGGGTGACGGGTCCCTCACGGGTTTTTCATACATATGAAAAAATACATCTTTAATTTAATTTTATATTAATTTTATATATTTTACATAATAAAAAATACTAACTCATTCATAACTTGATAGTTAACATAAGATAATAATATATATATATATATATATATATATAAGAATTATTAGACTCATATAATTTTTATTCTCATAAAAAAATATTAAACTAAAATTATTTATATGTATTTTATTTCGAGTCCCGCTGGCATCCGCGGATGGGAGAAAAAATCTACATCCGCTCCGCGACTATGTAGGATGGGTACGGATGACTCCCGCGGGTAAGAAAGTGCACCCACACCCGTACCCATCGGGTGCCAAATCTGACAGGACCCCGCACCCGGGACCCGAATTGTCATCCCTAAGCAGGGACCGTGTGCAGGGCTCACGCGTCTGATGTAAACAATGCAAGTTGAAGACCGATGATGCTGAGTTCGGCCAGCATACAGAGTTAGGACCGCGACCGCCTAATGATACTCTCGCAGGTAAATTTTCGTTTAGATCAGATCGTTATATTATAGTATTGTTCACCTAGACGGTTCACGGTTCCCGAGGGACGAAATGCCGTGTCATGCACCCAGGATAATTCCTGTATCCATGACCGAATAATTTGACCAAGGCGGAGAGCAAGGGAAAAGAAATTGAACATGGCGAAGAGCAAGTTTAGGGCTCATGACACCTCCACAACTACTGCAGGCCCTGCTCCGGGAAACCTGAAGTCGTCGTACTCAGTTACGGGATTCACGGCGGACGGGACAAAAAGCTGTGGGCAGGTTCATAGATCACCGACTGCCCCTGCTCCGCCCACGTCTTCTTCTCGCTTGTCTGCTAGTGCTCCCTTTTCTCGGCTACCTGACAGCAAGCATCCGCCAGATCCAAAGATCGATCCAACGCGACTACGCGAACACCTCTCAGCTTGTTTTTGCGTCCAGCCATCGCTGTCGTTTGACGGCGCATCGTCGGTGGGTACCGGCGGTTGAGCCATTTCACACATTTCGACCATGCATTGCACCGCCGATCCAGACGGAGAATCGATCGTGTCGTGTGCCGCCATTCCGCGATGTTCCTAGCAACGAACAACAAAAGCGCGGCTGTCGTGGATCGAAACAGTCGACTAGTCCAGCCCAGCCCAGACAAAGCCTGGACTTGGAACGCGGTTGCATTTTCAGCCCAACCGTACGACGGGCCGACCGTAATTTGTGGCGTTAAGGTTTCAAGCCTGCCACGCGCCCATTCATAACGGGCCTGCAGTAGCGTTGTGCAGGGTTGTGCCCATGCACGTCGTGCAAGTCGCCACACGATCGTGTAACAAAAACTGTCCCGATGAGAAACACAGTATGCATGCGGTCCCCAGCGAGTGGGTGCTGCAGGCCGCTGCTACTGCTTGGCCACAACGGGGAAAGTGCGTGCGTGCGGCGGCCGCTGTGTTGACTTGAGCCGTCGTGCGCGCGCGCCGCCCTTGCATGACCAGCCGCAAAGCCTCCACCGGTTGGTTGCTGCATGCACGTACTCCCATGTCGCGGGCCGACACCTGTTGACCTCGCTCTCGCGTCCCGATTCTCCCCGGGATCCGCGCCGTGCCCACGGATTTACCATGCATTCGTTCCATCCAACCTAGACATCGAGGATCACGTCACGCTTTCACGACGGTCGCGAGCTGGCCTGGAGGAGCCCAGGTGCTAGGGACAGCCGGTGAGGTCACCAACCACCGCACGACGTCCCATGTCGCAGGGGGGCGCCCGGCCGGCAAATCAGAAAAAAATTTCCAGATCTGCAAAGAGTAGTAGTACATGTTCCGAGAACCCACGCACGATTGGAGATTCCCGTTCCATCGTCATCATCCACAGGACACAACGGAGAGAACGAAAAAGAAAGGGGAGATCAGCTCCGGCGCGAGGGACGAGAGACAAACCAAGTTGCACCAATCATTGCTCCTTTGACATTTCCAATTCATTCTCCTTCACCACTCTACCAGTACAGTACTACTAGTACAACCAATCGTCGATCGAATACATTTCTTCATCTTACAAAAATGCGAAGAAAGAAAGGGAAAAAAAATAATTAATAAAATCGAGCTTAGGCGCCACCTCTTTCTTGCACACCACCAACCTGCTAGCTTACTGTACAGAGGAATTATTTTCTTTTTCTTTGTTGGTGTGACGGTGGTGGTGCCCCCATATCGGTTACTGCTCCCCGAGGGGCTCGGATTATACATTAACCCCGGCGGGGCAGCAACCATGGTTATTTACGGACCATATAAGAATAGTAGTAGTAAATAATAATTAAACAGATTAATTTATCCGGCGGATTTCACCGTTTTCGCTTCTTCTGGAGTTAGTCGTGCTTTTTTTTTTCTTTTTCAGTTCGTCCAGAACGATGGATGATCAGGCGCGCTTCTTCGTGGGCCCGCCGGCAGCAACGGCGTTGTTGTTCCCGGCCGGCCGCGCCTTGCTGCCTGCGGCGCCCCTGTTCTTGCCCTTCTTCTTGTGGTGCGCGGCGCCGGGCGTTGACCGGGGGATGAACACGCCGGTGCCCTTGCTCCCGCACTGCTGCTGCTGCTGCCACGCCATGCTGTCGCCGTAGCTGGCGGCAGCGTGGTGGAACAACGTGTAGGCCGGTGGCGCCAGCATCGACGCTCCACGCTGCTGCTGATGCTGCTGCTGCACATGGTGGCCGAATCCCTGGCGGCGTTGGACAAAACAATCAAACCGTCAGCTTAGCTGTTGATGAGTTTGTGTGTGTGTGTGTGTGTGTGTGTCGAGGCGAGCGCGGCGTTTGCTGTAACGCGCCGCGCAGTGCAAGTGCAGACGTGATGCGATCATGGCTAATTCTGCTTCAATTTGAAAATTATAAAAAAAAAATAAAAAAGACGAAAAGCGCAGTTTAAACTGGTGGATGATAGATAGCTGTAGGCGCTCGCACGCAACTAGTAGGAGCCCAGCTACTCGTGGGGCGCAACTTGCGTGCGTGTCAAGATTCATTCATCAGCGCCGGATACATCTTGTCACGGATCGAGCGGGATTTTGGATTAAACAAGCAACGGCAGCGAGTAAACAAATGATTCGCGCCATGATGGTGTGCACCGGGCATCGCCGGCAGCCAGGCACGGGTCGCGTGCATGATGAGGTGTTGTGTGCAAGCAACAGGAAAGTTTCCATCACTAGTACTCATCATCATCATCACCAGACACCAGAGGCCGCGACGCCCAAGCAACGTCGATCGCTACCGCAACTTGGTCGATATGGCAGCGCAGTCACATGTTCGGAACAAAACCGTTTGGTGTAGTGCTCCGTATGTGCAGGGGTGTAGAGTGACGCCTAGTATAACTTGTAATCACATGTGCTTTGGACCTATACTAATCGCAATTGATGATTGGACGGGTTAATCACTCTACTAAGTACCGGTCCGCGGCATGTGCGGCGGCCGCGAAGCATGCGACGCGGGCCGTGGACAGCCGCGGGTGCCGCCGCTGCTGCTGGTGGACTGGTTGGAAGGAGTACCTTGCAAGTTTCTAATTCAGGAGCGGCTAATGAAAGGGACGCCGCCTCTGGCACCGATCGACACCAACACCTGCGCACGTCACGGGATTGGGAATTGGGACCCCACCACCCCTTGCCTGTAGCTTAGCTAATGCCTCGGAGAAAATTAGCTGTTCCATTTAATTATTCGCTCCATCTACTGTTCCTACAGTGAAACAGCAGGACTAGTGTGCTGCCACTCCTTTGCTGCCTAGTACTACTACTACTGTAACAAATAGTCGACCAATTGCGGCCGGTTATTTCCCATGGAATAGAACACAAAGATTCTTCGAAGATTCAAGTGGTGATTTTATACTGCGAATTTCAAACGAAACTAAAGATTCCATCGAGATTCACTCAGGTGGAGATGGAATCTGTAATTTCAGGCCGGCCCCTGTAACAGAGGCTTGTCAACCAGAGCTAGTGGAGTGGGGACCCAGTACAATTTGGCCGTGGCAAGCAATTCGACGGAATGCTGGTCAGTTTCCCGGAAAAAGTCGGCTTCCTTTCTCGTAATGCACAGGCACTCACTGACGTATCAGGAAAGACACATCTGCACTTATTATCAGTATATCGCGAGTAGCTAGCCCCTGATGCCTTGATGCTTATCCTTACGGAAATTCTGCGCGTACGCAGTCGCTGCAAGTGCCGGGCAGCGACAGCAGATGCACGCGGTTTTGCTGATGCGAATCAAGCTGCTAATTGGCTTCTAGTAGTGCCTAATAACATGATCATATTTCATCAGGGAAAAACCAATTGATCGGGCATGTTCTTCAACGTAAGTCACACACAAGACGTGGCCCTGGCTTGTGGAGTCCCTCTTTTGATTGTGATTGGGTGGAAGAAAGAAGGTAGAATGGTTTTGGTTTGGTCCGTTTCCGCTCGGTTTGGCCATCCTATCCACCAGGTTGTGTGCAGGTGCCAAGGCGCAACCATGTGGATTGTGGGCTAGTAGTGGTTTAGCAACAACCAACTAACTACCGGGACCGAGAAGCTCCAAGAACCAACCCACCAACACTCCAACAGAAGCATAGCTGGCTGGCCTGAGGCCTGAGCTGTGAGGTGAAGACACACACGTGCGTGCACATGCCCTGATGCCCTGATTCTCCTGGCACTGGCAGAAGGAAACGAGAAGTGAAGAGGGGCGGCGAGCTCACCGGGAGGGGCGCGGCGGCGGCGGGGATGAACTGCGCGGCGGCGGCGAAGTCGGAGTCGTCGTCGTCGGTGATGAGCAGCGATATCCGCTTGCTGAGCTCGGCGAAGAACAGGTCGTCCTCCATCATCTCCACCTCCATCTTCTGTGCTGCTTCCGGCGATGCGTCTGCTGTGCTGAGGCCGGAGAACGGCGGCGGCGGCAATGGGAGGTTGTGCTTGTTGCGGAGCAGGGGAGGAAGGGAATGGAAGGCGGCAGAGGCACACAGAGAAAGAGAGAGAGAGGAGGCTTTTGCGGCTGTTGGCGGTGGCCTCTGGCGCTGCGCTTGGCCTCAGGACCGCTTTAATAACCGCTTTCCGGGTGGTCAGTTTGAGAGGGCAGGTGGGCCCGGAGGAGCAGTTGGCCAATCCCTGCTCGGAAAGGACGTGGGTCCCACCAATGTGGGGGCGGCACACCCGGCTGCACATGTTCGCAATCTGCTCCGTTCTCTGCGCGCGCGGTCCAGGGCTCCAGGCAGCGCTGCTGTTCCTTCTCAGCCACGGGACGGGACGTCAGTACGTGGAGCGATCCGGCCTTAATCTTACCGGTGGGAACGAAATGAGACCGAGAAACCGATAGTTGTTTGTTTGTTTGTTTGTTTAAAAGATGAGGCTGGGACTGAAACAGAGAGATGTTATCCCCAACTTCCGATGCTATCTTTGCGGCCTGGACGATCGATTGGGCCAGTTTGAACCGCAACTGTCCGTTGTCGTGTGATCAGCTCAGACGGCACCGGGTCGCGCGATCGATCGACCTTAGAAAGTGAGAACAAGGAAACCATATGCGGGTAACATGGCTAGTGCGTGCGGATGATAAAGGATTTTGAAGAGAGGTGAAAGTGACTGGGGTCCATGAAAGTCCGGCGTTATCCCGTCGCGTGAGGAAAGGAAGGAAAGCGGATGAGGCTGCTCCGGCGCGGAGTCGGCCACCGCGATCGGGGCCCCGGAATTACGCTGCCCACATGGCCCCGACCGCGAGCGCCAGGGTGGCCGCACGGTCCCTGCCTTTCACCGCATCGGCGCCGCGCATGTCATGTCGTCCTTGGTGGTAGGCCACCACGCGCTGACACGATCAAAAAGGCTGCTGCCGTATCACGTCCAGCCGTCGCTCGCTGCTCAGCCGTAAACAGTTTTTGGGTTGAGTTGGATGCCTTCTCCGCATGCGCTGTACTCGCGTGCCGGCAGCCGAGGTGGCGCGAATTATTGGTCCACCGACATGACCCTGATCTGACGGAGAATCATCAGAGAATCCCAGGGAAGGTCGGGGTTTGTTTGATTAACCGGTGAGTGAAATCATATTACCTGGCAATCTCAAACGGGTAACGCGATCATGGCCTGGCTGCTGGCTGGGCCTCACTCGCGATTACGGCTGATTGGCTGTGCTGCTCTCCGCCCGGGTTTTGGTATCCCTATCCGAAACGAAACGGATTGGATTGGGTGGGTTTCGGATGGATCAGCAGGGTGAGTGCGTAAACTGGAGTAGCAGCGTCGACAGGAGCACGCAGAGGCCGCGCGCACTCCACGTCGACCTGCTCCGCTCCTCCGCTCTCTTCTCCCACTTGGCCGGGACCGTCGTCTGACCTGAGGTCAGCGTCCGATCCGATGTGGAGATAGCTGGAGGCGTAGGCGACCGGCTTCACTGACCACTACACTAGCCGCACTACGACGAGGCCGTTGTGTGGCTGCAGTGCAAGCGGTTTCGGTCCCGGCCGACTCATCGTCTCTCTTTTTTTTTTTTTTTTTGATAACTGATGGCCGACTCATCGTTGGTTGGTCTGGTTGGACGGCCGACGGCCGCTTGTTGTATACGGCAGCGCGCGGGTGCCGACGAGAAACAACTAGGTCGCACAGGATGGCTACTTGAGCATGTTATGTGTTGTGATCCGCAGCTACGGCGGAGGGGGCCCAATCAGGGATTCATCAGTGCGGTAACATGCGGCAAAGTGCGTCCCCCGCGTACGTACGGATTGATAAGCGCCTCGCGCTGCCAGTTTGCTGCCGTTGGCGACTTCGCTTTATATGCTGTCTCTGAGCGTTTCGTTTCGTCGCCGGCCCATCTCGGCATGCAGTCGGCAGCGTAGATTAACCAAGAAGGCTCAGCTCAGAGCGGTGCCAGACCGATTTGCCAAGGAATATGTTTTGGGACAAATAGAGGAGGGTTCCTTACTTCTGCGACGTGGTTGATTGGCCTAAGTGCTCCTCGTCGGTTGTTGTTGACATCAACTTTGCCATAGGAACACCATGCAAATATACTCGTAGCATTTCAGAGCAGTGCCACCCGCTCCAACGTTCTGTCATTCCGTGGTTGGTGTCTCGGAACCTTTCCGATTTTTCAATCCGCAGCATGCTGCCACTCTAACTGCTGCCTCTTTTTCTGTCTCTCTGATAGTACTTTCTTCAGAGTTTTGATCGGTACTGAATGGTTCAACCGAGTACCACTGTACGTTACTCGCTAAAGACAAAATGGTGCCACTGTACGTGCACTGGATACGGTCATACGGGTGCAATTGTGCTCTGCACGAGTCGACTCATTCACACATTGCTACTTTTGTTGCCAGCTATAGTTGTAGCTGAATGTTGTGATGACGAGAATCGTCTGGTAATCCTTGAGGAGTCGTCACGACGTTGCTTTTCTTTTCTCGTTGGGGTAACAATTTTTGGTGTGATCCTTTCGTGAATGTTCTTTCGGATGGAAATGATCATCCAAGTTTGAGGTATGTTCTTTACAAGACCTGACAGAGAGAGCCTGATTTTTTTTTTGTTGGAGGATATTTTAGGGACTTTTTATAGGTACACCTGTAAATCTTCCATTAGTCTCTGGGATTTTACGCCTGTAAATCTTCCATTAGTCCCTGGGATTTTACTTACTTTTCATATACCCTTAACAGCTTCGACCTTGGATATATGCCTCCGTCTTGTCAGCTTTGACTTTCCAACGTGACAATTGATCAATCCTTTATACTAGACATTAATATTTGAGTCAATTCATTTGTTAACCTCAAATATTTGTGAAGGTAATTCATCTATCATTGGTGGTAATAAGAATTCTTATAAGTGGGGACATGAACCCCTCCTATATAATGTAGGTGTGCCTAGTGTCTTTGCAATTTTTCAGAAGTATGCTGCCCTAAACATTGTTTCTGCATTGTTTCCGGAGATGTGGAAGATCGCACAACATACGTTTTAAGATGAAAGAGAATCTGCAAACATGCTACTACTATGATACTATCAATACCCAACACGACGATGCTGACGTTGCTGAAGCTGGAGGCGACACGACAGTTTTTTTAGAATCCAGTCTCTGGTCGGTTGATGTGCTGTTTCAGGTTCGGCAGGCCTGTTATCCTCTGAACCGTCAAAATGCAAACACAAAAGTACAAGTCTGCAAGTGAAAACCTGAACTGGATTTCTCAATGGAACTAGGGGACCATCCCTTTTATATCCAAAAGAGAGTAGTAGACTAGTAGTTGCGGCAGAAAACCTGAACTGGATTTCTCAATGAAACTAGGGAACCATCCCTTTTATCGAAAATGGGAGTAATAGTTGAATTGCCGCACAGGCATGCGAGCTACAAACAAACGGATATAACAATTCTTGCTTTCCAGTTTGCAGCATAAGGAACCACAGATGCATATAACTCAGAACAGTATGTGGGCTGGCATCTGCTTAGACGTTCGAACAGTGAACTGCACCATATGGTACATTGGTACTGCAAACTGTCCCGTGGCATGAAATCGATACTACAATACATGTGCATGATGAAGTCTCTCAAGCACCATTTCAGTTCACTATCAAGATCCTCAACACGGCCAGCAAACTGGCAATCAGAAGCACCTCAAATTGGAACAAAATGGATTCCATTTTTGTATACAGTGACTTATGATCAGGAGTCTTTGGTTCTTTCATGTGCACCTAATCGTCAAATCTACAGTTGTAATCATGTACTTTACATGAGTATAGTTGATACTATATAATGTAGGCAGAACACATAGGAAATGTGCTTTGTCATGCACACTGAGCCCTAATGTGACTACCAGGATTTGCTATCAGATGTTTAGACATAAACACCATCATTATTTAAAGTCCTAAACAGATAAAATCAACAGCACAATACAAGCAAATTGTAGGATGGGCATGGTACTTAAACGAAAATATAGTCTGTATTCAAGCAACGTGTAAATATGAGCAGACAGACAGAGAGACAGAGGAAAAAGATTGTACTCCCTCCGTTCTTAAATTGTTGTTGTTGTTGTTGACTTTTTTTAGTTAACTTTGATCATTCATCTTATTAAAAAAAATATTATATATATTGTCATTGTTTGTTTTATCATCAAAGGAAATTGAAGTAAAACTTATAATTTGCATATTTGAAATAACATTTTCAATAAGACGAATGGTCTAACTTAACTAAAAAATCAACGGCTACAACAATTTAAGAATGGAGGGAGTACTTGTTAAAATTAGCTCAGTAAAAGGCGGGGTACGGAAGTATAACAAGCTTTGATTTCAGTTACCATGTTCACGGTATAAGGACCAGAAAAATTCAAGAGTATAGGTGTAACTCATAATATTAGCAATTCACCAGCAGACCGCATCATCAAAACCATTAACATAACTATACACCTCATTATCTCAAGGCTGATGTTATTTTACAGAATTATGGACAGTTAGACAATACAAGGCAGCAACAACCATACCAGTAAACCTCCTTTATGACTCAGAATTTTTAACTTTGATCTCCATTAGCTTCTCAACAGGCTGTCTGCATATGGGGCATTTATCTGACTGAAATCTTAGAGCTTTCGCGCATTCACTGCACATGCACTGGAGAGCAAAAGACCAATTAGAGAACAACATTAATCAAATAAAAGTGGGTATAGCACAGAAAAACTATAATACAAAAAAAAATGTACTTACCAAATGCCTACAAGGCATAACAGCCGTGTCCCTAGGCTCTGTCAGACAGATGACACATTCCTTCCCCGAGTCATCACCATCAGCATCATGAACATCAGCACCAGTGGAGTTGTCAATACCAAAAATTTCTTGCAGCTCATACCGCACTCCATCAATCCACAAGATTTGCTTGACAACTTTGACTCGAAGGTCATCATTATGATTCTCTATAACAGCAAGAGTAATTTGTGCACGAGTGGAGTTTACTAGCTGACCACCTTCGTCTGGAGATGGATAAGATTCTGCATATACTACCAGTGGGAATACTTCCCCTGAAGGATTTGAAAGCTCATCCAGAGAAAAGAATCCAAGGTCAACACCAGAGCCAGAAGGCTGGACGAACCTTTGGGCCAACCCTTTCTGGAAGGGTATCTTTGTTGGTGTCTGTAGTTCTGGATATACTGAAGCAAAACTGCAGTCTTTATCTTCCTTGGCGAAGTAATAGATAGTCACACTGCAAAGAAATGAGGATACGTTCAACTGCAGTTCATGATCTGTGATGTTAGATGGCAATTTACCATCCAAACTAGAGAATGAAATGAGCCCTAAAGTTTTCCTCCTACAGGACTATCTAAAACAATTGTGAAATGTAGTACTCATGCTGTGGTATAGTAGTTTGAACGCAAAATGTTTGTTTGCAAAAAATATTCTAATGCTACCACAGTTCATGTTTGTTCAGACTTTCAATAATGTTTAGCTTCTTACGTAATCTATTAGCAAGTGTGACTAAAACAATACAGCATCAGGCTTGTGCGGTTGTTGCAATAACATGAAAGTACCAACTGGGCTGCACATCTAATACCGTATAATTTGTAGTATTATAATTTACAATTACAAGTGATATTCTAACAAAAAGAATTGATATACTGTTTAACATCTTGATGTGCCTTCTAATTTGTGAATGACACCCCACATTGTATATAGATGTACATCTGAGATGTAGCATAAACTAAACCTAAAGAAAAGGAGGTATCATGTACTTCCTCTATCCCAGAATATAGCTAGTTCTGGGTTTGTCCTAAGTCAAACTTTTATAACTTTGACCATCCATAGCAAAAGATTTATAAATGTTGACTATATAGGAGTTATATATTATGATAGTTTGATTAATGATCAATCTAATGGTCCGTCCTAGAATATAGCTAGGACAGACCCAGAACTAGCTATATCCTAGGACGGAGGGAGTAGCATTTAAGGCTTCAACAATCTATGTAACCATTAGTGTACTAGTCTGGCAATGCTTTATCTATTCTCTTATCTCCTGTGACTTATCACAAAGGCCAATTTAGAGTGGAGTGCTAAGAGAATTTCAACAAAGATCTATCCTCACATAGCTCCAGTTTTGGTTAGGGAATTCTCTTTGGATCCAAGATAAGAGACTTTTGCTGTATTCGTACTGTACCGGGCATGAGGCATTCTATAAATAGCTAGGCGACGAGACTTTCCTCAAAATGTAGCAAACCTGACTAAATTGGTAAATTCTCAGTTTCAAACAACCAAATCTATAATCATTCCACTTCCAGTAAGCAGCAGCCACAAAATTCAATTCAGACCAGCCAAACAAATCTAGCACCCCGTCGCAGGATCAGCGTTCAGACGCAAGAGCAACCCCGAAGCAACGCGAACTCACCTGCCGTCGGTGACCGCGTCGAAGGTGAAGGCGACGAGGCGGCGGTCGGGGTCGGCGTCGTCGGGCACGAGGCGGATGGTGTCCTTGTGCAGGTTGACGTCGTTCTTCACCTTCCGCGCCTGCTGGTGCTCCACGAACTCGGGCGGGGGCCCCAGCAGCGCGGGCGGCTGCAGCTGCGGCGGCGGCACGGGCGCCGGGTGCCACGGGCCGTGGTGGTACGCGTGCGGGAGAGGCGGGTGGGGGTGGCAGTAGTACGAGGAGGAGGGCGAAAGCTGAGGCGGCGGCGGCTGCGGAGCGGGGTGCCGGTGGTGGTGCGGCGGCGGGGGAGGCGGCGGGTGGTAGTGGTGGTTGTGGTGCGGCGGCGGAGGGGGAGGCGGGGCCGGGTAGGAGGAGTAGCGGTGCGGCGGTGGGGGCGGGGGCGGGGGCGGCGGGTAGTAGTCGTCGCGGCGGCGGCGGCTGCTGGAGGATGCGCCCATGATGGCCGCGCCGCCTAGCCGAGGAGGATCGGAGTAGGTGCCTGTGGAGGCGACCCGGATTCAGCGCTGCGGATTCGGGAGATGCGTGCAAAGAAGGCAGGGGCGTGGACTAGACGACGGGGAGGTTGCTTAGGCGCGTGACGGAGGGGGGGTGGACTGACGGGCGGTGCGCGTCGTCGCGGCGGAATCGGTAAGCCTGACGCGGACGGACGGATGAGGCAGCGGTGGGAGCAGAGAGGACTAGAGGAATTGGGACTTTTTCACGGTCTGTGCTGTTTCCTGGGTGTTCACCGTCCCCAAGGTTGCTGCTGCTGCTGCGCGCGTTGGTTCGAATGATGCCTGCGCTTTCGCGGCGGAAAGCAAAGCCTTTTTCGTCGCCGTCCGTCGCTGTTGGCGTGTTGGGTGCATCGGCCGATGCCGACTGGAAAAGAAGGGAAGGGCGCGGGGGGTGGTGCTCTCGGAATTGTAGATCGGCAGGTGCTGTGGACGCGCCATGTCCAGAGTCTCCACACACCGTTTGGGTAAGGAAAAAGTGCAGCGACAAGCTTGACAGCGTCCTAACCCACAACGTCAGAATGTGAACTACGATGAAGTTCGTTCACTGCACAACCGAAAGTGTATCAGCCAATTTTAAGTGTATCAGCCAATTTTGATGAGCTAGTGCTTTCGTAGGCTTGTCTCCTTACTAGGAGTATTCAGTGCTCAATATGTTAGTTGAACGCTGACTTCGTTTAGATGCACTAACGGCTGCTAATGCAGTAACATAATCGTTTCATTCGACTTGTCTAGTGCGAAAATTGATTATTTTTTTTTACAAAGATGGATGGATAGAGCAACTTTGCATCGTTTTTACTTCAAAAAAAAAAGACAGGAATCATGTGATTTACACATGAAATACATCAGCATATGCCGACCCATCTTGAACCCAGAAGTCCTCTTCGGTTCTACATAAAATTGATTCTCCAGGCCTTTCCCAAACATTCGTCCTGTGGAGAATTTACAAGCCCAGAGTTCCCGGTAACATGTTCGTATTGTGATCCGAAAATTTGTACAGCACGTCGAAGATACGGCAAAAGCCCCGCACCCACAATCTTCCATATTTGCTGCACTCCAAAGAACAGCTGGATACCTGAGTTAGTTTACTTTGTCAAGGAAGGTCGATTTTCCAGTCCAATCGGCAAATCCGACAGAAGCTTGTGTTGTAAGCATCCATCATAGTGCACAGCAGAGCGGTTCCCCCACCACAAGTGGCCACCCCAGAAAATTTCCAATTCATGTTTCTCTTTCTAAGAGACCAAGAGCAGAAATTAAGGTTAGAATCAAATATTGATAAACCTTAGCAGCAAAGTAAAAAGGTAGTACCTAATGGCTGGAGCCATCATAACCACCATATGTTCATAACTTGGTCTTAAGCACCATATCTCCTCAAAACTTTGCTTAGTGCTGGCATCACATTGTATGCTTGGTACGACCTTCTCAGCTCAATTATTGAACCCACCTGATTCATCACATTTAATATGACTCCATTATTCTAGACACATGTCAAATCGACAATTATCAAAGGCAAAACTATTCCTCAATGTCAAAGTCAATTTATTCCAGTCTTAGGAGCAAGCATGGCCATCCTGCATGAAACGATGCTTCAATTGCCTGAGACTGGGAGCTACTCCTTAAACAAATACATCCAATTGTTTTGGATTGTATTATTAAGCATTGTGTCCTAACAAGTAACAACATCAAAAGAAATCTGGAGGGAGTATGATGTTTTTGTTTCCAAATACAATACTTTGCTTCCTTTTGTTTGTCCAGTTTCACTGATTTTCTAGGTTTCCAGGATGTTAAAATTCACAATGTTGGATAACAATATGCAAACATGGATTTCAGAATTCTCTTGGAACTGTAGGTTTCCAGGATCTATAGAAATGAAAAGTTTGACAAAATTCCTGTAGCAGTAACGTCACATAAGCAGGTGTCAGTTCATTTAGAAATTTACATTTTGTTCATCAGTGGCATAGATGCTTAAAAACTGATTCACTACTACCTTATCGAAAAGGTCAGCATTAGACAAAACGACTGATAAGGCCGGCATAAAATGTGCAGGTCAACAGCTAACTTTACACGCTACCAAAAATATAAGGGGTGTGATTGAGATGCACTCACAATAATCAATACAGATGTGAATCCTATGGAAAATCCCTCATTTATTTGTCTCAAGTATCGGTCAAGTAATAAAGAGGAAGTTGCTAGCAAACTCAGCAGTATACCTCCTGAAATATAAAAGAAATGATTATTTATCTTAGAAATGGGCAAAACCAGAAACGCTGCCTAAGGACGAATCAGAGTAAAATTTCAATGTGATTAACTTTCTTCAAGGATATGTACCCCAGAAACGTGTTGATGTTTGTATCTTTGTCAGATATTCTACTGTTGCTCGTCCAGGCTTTATCCTTGGTACTCTTGCACTCATCTTGTTTAGGTAGTCGGATATCTCTTTTGGCAAATTGGCCTGCAGTTAATAGTTTGCAATTAAGGTAATTTTCCATAACATATCCACAAATCAACATGCATTACCATAAAAAAATCAGTTCCTTAAATTGTAGGACCAATAAGATCATTTTAAGTTGCTGCCATGTTTATTGTCCTGCACTGTTTTATATGTGGTATCTATACTCGGTTCTGTCATTAGACTAATCATATAGATGAACAAAGCCACTGTAAAACAGCATTGCCACATGATTATAGAAGGTTTACTGTGATTATCTGAGACAATACATGTCTAAACATTTAACGTTAATTTTTGCAAACTGGAAAAGCATTGAAGGATCTCAAGAGAATAATCAAAATTGGAACCATAAGCAATAGTGCCATAAGAATAAATATTTGTTGTCTGATGCTATTGAAATGTACCAAATTATCAAAACAGATAAGTAAAGTTCATAAGCCACAAGAAATTTGGTAAAGCAATAGTGCTATTTTAAATCTTAAACAAAATCTTGGATTCAGTACAGCCTGCACAAGGAATATACTTATGAATGAACATGGTTATGAAAGCACAAATCAGACTTACAATGTCAAAAATGTTGAAGACAAAGACAAAAAAAGCATAGGTCAAATAATAAACCCAGGGACCACCACCACCTGATGTATTTGGATTCAAAATGTTCTTCAAGTTTTCCCAAAACCTTGAGCCAAAAATGCTGTAAACATTATGTGTTAGAATGGCGGAGAAGTGAAAACAAATGAAAAAAAGCGTCATGCTTTACCTGGCCATGATGCTTGGGAAAGCTAGTAAGTATGAGGTTGTAAGCAAGGGCTGCATTCCAGTAGGATTGATGTTGAAAGGGATATATGGTTCAACCTCTGTAACTGGAGTGCTTTCATTCCTATAAAAAGACAGGTCAAATCAACAAGGACTAGAGTACTAGAGAACTTTTAAGAAAATGAATATGGAACAGTGGAAAAAATTTCATTAGAACTAAACGATTTTTTTGTATTATTATGGAGATTAATAAAATATGTTTTGAACACATGTTTATGTATTATTATGGAGATCAAGAAAGGGATAGAGGGTACACTTCAGGTAATTCATTTTTTGCCCCTAAATATTACCCTGCGCCAGAAGCCATTTTAAATCCATAGTACTGAAGCTTTATCTTCCTGCATCCTTCAGTCACCAACACAGCCCCCATGGTGACCATCATAAAAATTCCAGTAACTCCTAAGATGTAAGGCCAATACCTAGAAAAATTCCCTGTGCCAGAAAGAAAAGGTAGAGTAAAACATGCTAAATTTCTCAGTGAGCAGATAAAGAAGATACCAAATGTCAGGCCAGATAGCATGTGTCTTAAGAAGTTCCATAATACTTCCAGAAAGAAGCAGTACAATATAATGAACAAGAAGTCGAAGTAAAAAGCAACTGCTGAAACACATTAAATTAGAAAGAGGAAAAAAAAAAAGCAATTGGCGACAATTGACAAGCTCAAGTTTGTGGAGATGACCTGAAAACTGAGTTATCATCTTGTGTAGTGTATCTGTGTAGCTAGTCAAAATCCCAACACAGATAATCAAAGATGAGCCATGTCCTGAACAGCGAAAAATATAGAAGAAACAATAAATATCAAAATTTAACCAAGTATAAGAAAATAGGCTACTGAATAAACATTAAATGCACCTTGTGAGACCAAGAGCATATCCAGAAAATAATACAAAAATAAATTAAGCTAGCCATCAAACCAATGATAGCTTCATAACCACTCTTTCCTTTTCTTTTCTTTTTAAGCCCCGGAATCAGCACAACTCAGTAGTTCGGTCTTAAAGGCCAACCAGTAAAAAACAATGGGGATATTTCTTTAATTAATTTAAACATTTGAAAACGAGAAGCTCCCTCCTAATACACACTAAAAATTTTATTAGTCCTTCCACAAATAAAGCTATTTCACCTTTGCCAAAAATATTGTCCAAATGGATGAAATTTAATCAGCTATGTACAGTCCTGTTTTTTATTATTTGGTAGCAAAATACGCATGACTAAAACACATGTTCAGCAAAGAAACTAAATGAGAAACACAAAAAATACGATACATAGACAAATAATGGTCTGTAAGCACAAAAGGTAGAGATTCAGAACAGGTTCTTCTGAACAAATATTTAGGCACAACATGCATATAAGACATAATGTATCGTACTCCTTCCATCCCAAAATATTTGATACTTTAACCAACTCCATTTATCCCAAAATAATTGTCATTCTCACTTCCCAATGCAACTCTCTTTCCAATACATCCCTATCTCTGTCTCTCTCCTCCTCATTTCTTGTGCCCCGCCTTTTACACTTCTCCTTAATTCCTATGCCTAGAGCTAAAACGTCAATTATTTTGGGATGGAGGAAGTAATTTATACAAGGCATGAAACACTCAGAGCACGCCTGGATGCTAATTGAAAAATTGACAAATATGCAGGAGATAGAGTATTACCGAATCCAGATTCCGAAATGGTATCACAAATCCATGTCATTGACATTGCACCAAGAACAAGCAAGAAACTTGTTATAATTATATGCTTAACCCTGCCATAAATGTGATAAAAATAAATAGAGCTGCATAAATACTAAATGAGCATCCTCTTATTCAAACAAAATAGGATCAATAACAACTTTAGGCCCAGTAGTGTTTTAATCTGCTAGATCTGATCCCTCTTTTTCAAGATAGTCCAATTAGCAGCCCAGCTTCTAAGCAGGTAATGACAAGGATAAAAGTTATTTGGCAAATTGTATGCAGTTTCGAATTACTTGCACCAAAAGCACCACATCCATTTCCACGCATATGATATGCTAAGAATGGAGTAGCGCAGTCTGCTCAGGAGGAAAGGAATTCTTTGAAAAATAGAAGTCTTGCAGCAATGGGTAATTTACCTGTAACTTGCAGCATATATTGAATACTGCAGAGAATAGCATGACACAGTAAAAGCAGCCACAGTTGCAAAAACCAATGAGAGCCACCATCTATAAAGCAGGTATAAGGGTTTGAGACTAGATGGATGGTTTATCAAAAGCCAACAATTTCCAGGAAAACAAAATCAGTCTCACTGTTCAAGATAGCAACTAGGACACACATATAGCCTTTTATCTTCTCATGTCCGTCTAATCCTTCCTTGCGAAGCTTTTCAAGTGATGGAAGAACATGAGAGAGAACCTAAACAAATTCCTTTGTTATATCTTTTCAATAAAAGAGACCAGTTGCTATTGTAATAATGATAGCCAAGCCACAAATAAAGATGCTGATACTTGCATAGTGCTCCAATTAGATCAATGAAAGTGTATTCATTCTATCTGAAATTTACATGAGTGGTTCCGGTCTGATGTCTATTCTGCATGAACCCCTTGCACCTAAGTATATCCAACTTTGGAGCCTAAATGTTTAAATTCTTGAAACTTGAGCTCATAGATTTTAGCCCCGTCCATTTTGAAATGTGCACTTAGGCACATCATGTGTAAGTTAAGAAGCTATGGTTGTTGAACATCAAATTTAATCCTCTGTTAGGAAATGCATGGAAATCAAGTAAATAAAATTGAAGTTATTTTGAGGAATAGAAGAACTAACTCAGATACATGCAAGTATTGCCGCTGAGAAAAGAAAGAGCATATACCACAGAACGAAGTACAAGAATACCGAACCTGCATGACAATAGATGCCGAAATTTGATGGCTGATCCCCAGCTGGAAGAATGACAGCTTCAGTTCGGAGGAAAAATCACCAAGGTCATCTGCACAAAACAAGGTATCATTGCAAAGTATAGTACATAATCCAAGCAAAATCCATACATAATTCGCGATCAAGTAACCCAACGGAGCGACCAGAGAAACCTGCAGGGAGCGGAGCGAAGCTGAGGTAGGAATCAGGGATAAGGCGGCGGTCGAATCCAGGGAGTGGGATGAAGTAGCCCACGCGGCTGAGCACGATGAGCGCGGCAGTGATGGTGAGCCGCCGGCGGATCTCGCTGCGGAAGAAGGCCTCCGCGGCGCTCTCCGCCACCGCCCCCAACCGCGCCAGGTCCAGGAACCGGTTCCGGTACCCTGCGCCCTTCCGCCCCGTCCTCGCGCCGCCGTCTCCCTCACCATTCGCCGAAGACTTAACGGCGAAGGCGAAACGGCGAGGCGTGAGGAGAGGCCGCTGGGGCGCGCGGATGAGGAGTGGGCGGTGTGCACCATGGAGTGGGCGGTTGGGGGCGAGGCCGCGGGACCGCGGCGAGGGGAGAGAGCAACGATGCGGGAGTGCGAGTGACAGAGAGAGGGAGTGCGCGAGAGCGAGGGAGGGGGACATGGCGGCGGCCGGTGCTGCTGCCGTCGTGCCGTTGCGCGGCGGGGCGATGTCGGGAACTGGCTTTGGGACTTTTGGGGTCCTCTGAAGCGCAGCATCGGCGGACTCGGGGGTGAGATTTTTGCTATTTTTATCATGGAAACAACGAGTTTGTTTAAAATGATAAAAACATTATTTCTTTCATAAAATAATTTTGAGTTAGGTTTTTTTTTACAAAATATCCTTATTCTTTCTTCTTCTCTCTCCTAGTCATGGATTGAAAAACCGACGAAAACCGGTCGGTTTCACGGTTTTTGACCAAACCGGTCCGGTCCGGTTTGAACAGACGACCGGTTTTTTGGTCGAATGATTTTTCAAGTTTTGTAAATTTAAAAAAAATTATAATTTTAAAAACCGGTAAAACCGAGCGATAAACCGGAGAAACTGCGTAATAAACTGGAGGAACCAAGTGGTTTTTTGAAAGAAAAAATTTTCTTAATAAACCGAGCGGTAAACCGAGAAACCCGAGCGATAAACCGGAGAAACCGGTCGGTAAACCGGAGAAACCGACCGGTTAGCTCTAAAATTTCGTCCAAATTTGTTTTTTGATATTTGAGCGGTTTATCGAGTGGTTTTTCTGGTTTTCGTGAAAACCGTAAAACCGATGTGATGCGGTTTTCTCGGTTCAAACGGTTTTTTAAACCCTGCTCCTAGTCCATCTGACCGATGCAAAGCTTTACACGGCCAGCTTGTCGACCGGATGACCATGTTGCTTACCACGTTTTCTCTCCCCCCCCCCCTCTCCTGCTTGACCAGCTCGTCGGTCGGCCGAGCCGCCTGTCTGCTCGTCTCCCCCCACGTACTTGACCGGCTTGTCGGTTAGACAAGGGCGCATCGCCTGCTATCGAACGAGCCAGAGCCCCTCGCGACCTCGTCCTGGCGTCGCTGGATGAGCCATAGGTGGCAACGTACTCAACGGCGCGGCGGCCCACGGAGTAGGCGTCGTGCCGGCGTGGTGGGTAGGAGCAGCGCACGGGGGAGGTGGGCGGCGGACGGAGGGTGAGAGAGAGAAGAGGAGAGAGAGAGAGAGAAAAAAGGTAAGAATATTTTTTATTTAGAAAAATAACTCATGATCATTCTACCGGAGAAAAAATGGTTTCATGGTCATTTATTTTAATGAAACCCATAATTTTACGGTTTTTAATTGCAAAAAACTACCATATAAATTACTTGGAGTTTGAGTTTTTCACCCATAAATCATTTTGTTATAAATCCCTACTCATCCCGTGAGTTTTGTTCTAAAAACCACCCTAATATACACATGTTTAATTTATTTAATATATTTTTATTTAATTGTAGTAGTCAATGATGTTCTTATCATACATATAAAATTTTAAAAGTATAATCTTCATATTTTTTATAGAGAATATATAGCAAACATGTCAATTAAAGTTCGAAAGGTGTTTCATAAAGTTTGAAATTTGAATATATTTTTTGTGAAAAAAAAGAGGAATTACACACTAAAAATCTTTAACATTATTAAATTTATTTAGCTTAGTTTATTTTTAAATTTATATCAATAAAAATATATAAAATCAATTAAACATGTGCCAACTAGGTGATTTTTGCAACTAAATTTATTGAGTGGGTAGGAATTTATAACAAAAATATTTATAGATGGGAATCTTAAACTCAAAGTAATTTATAGGGTGGTTTATGCAACTATCCCTTTTAATGAAATTTGTTGCTTTCGTGTCAAAATAGTAAAAACCTCTAAGTCGAGAACGCTCTGTTTTTCTCTCCCGACTTTCGTTGAATGAATTTTCTAAATGAAAAATGTTTTAAGTTTGAAAATTGATCAATACATATTCAAATCCTTCCGCTACAGCTCGAGTTTGATACAGATGTCAAAACAAAAGTACGAGAACCACTGCCTCATTCTGATGAGCCCGAGCTAGCAAATTGTGTGACAATGGCACTGAGCCAAATGATGGTCATGAAAACTCAAGTGAGCCTAATTAAACTTCAGTAGATCGTGTGTTTGAACCATAATCCATCACGCAATCACAATGTCTCTTGGTTTTACAATTCAGAAGCGGATGCCTTTTATTCTGTCCCGGTTTAGATGTTATTCTGAAGCTCATAATTTTTCTCAAAATACATGTTGTTCTTGGTTTATGAGGCTCCAGAGGAGATAAGTTTTCACTCATACCCCTGATAAAGTATTTGGTCTTGTCTCATTCTTTTTCTGTTATTAAAGTGTTTAGTCCACGTCTCATGCTTGCAGATGAATGAGATGGAAGGCATTAAATGCGAAGCCCACTGACTCGTACAGAGGTTTATTAGAGGTGCTCTCCCTACCTTGTTATTTGTGTCCATCTCCAAAACGTTAAATAAAAGGAGACGAAGGAAGTAGTCCGTAAGTGATATTGATTGATTAAAATTATTGTGCAAGGTTGGAGCTGTCAAATGGTAGAAGAGATTTGCTAGTTCTCGATTGACTAGGATCTGTAAACCCCACTACTACATTTTGGAAACAAAATAATATATAGGCATGGACATTTCTTTTGTGAAGTTGGAACATTTTCTAACTGTAGATGGAATATATAGATCTTGGATGACTAAAATTATACATTTTTCAATATCATATTCTATGTATATACAAATAAAAATTTGTGCAAAATTTTATTTTCTTCAAGCTAGAATAAAATTTATTGAAGCTAGAATATTTTTTTAGCAGATTTTTTTTATTTAAGAGGTAAGATTAGTAAGAGAGAATAGAAAGATCTACATGACTGGATCCATATTCGATTAAGTGTTTGTAAGATCATCACGGGCGAAGCTACGTAGAAGCTCACTAGTGCACCGACACCAAGGAAAAACTGAGATCTCAGTGATTAGCGCCTTATTTTCACCTTGTGTGCAACACCTAAATCAAGACATGGGCACTCCGATGTTCAGCTCTTGCTTTTGCCACTGAAGATCAGTAAAATCTCAGTAACAAACCCACGGTAGAATAGAGGCAGACAAGGCAACGGGTAGCACTGTCAAATTAACTCGGTAAAAATCATATGATGAAAAGTGGTATAAATATCAATATAATGCACGTTTGTTTCTGCACAACACAGGATGTAACAAGCATACCAGAGGCACACTATACCGGTAAATGTATGAGTTGTAAAATTTAAATTACATAGATGAATGATTTTGCTTGGTACAACTTAACTTCATTTATTGGGAGTCAGTCCATAACGCAAAACTAAAACTAAGGATGTCTAAAGCATCACAAGTCTTGAATCTTACTAGATTGGGATCAAAGCTATCGATTCATACAACAATCTAGCACAGAATTGGTCCCATCAATCTTGATCACAATATATATCCTATAATAATCTTATGGTCACAATCAATATTATGACGAGTTGATAATAACTATATTTATTTACAATGTCAAACACTGAATTTGTATTCTCTATTATGGGAGTTTGTGTGTATAGACTTGGAGTTTTGGAGAACATTATGAGATTCACAATACTCCCAAAGTTTTGACGAGTCGCTTGAAACCGCACCAGGAGATGACAATAGGTTCCTTTCATTCTCTTTTTCTTATTTTGTTTGGGGAAAAAAATCTCAGCTCAAGTGATCGTCGGACACGTTACACCACGCAGTGAGCGGCAAGCCGTTGACCACACAACACAAGCACCGACTCACGCCGCGAAGCCTCTCTCGGAAGAATGCCGTGAGTCCATGATGGCAGCTGCCGGCACTTCGTCTCTGCCGTCGCGCGGCCACGCAGTTCCCTTCGGCCGGAGGGCGCCGCCGCCGCCGATGTCGCCACGGCGTGGCGTGGGTCGCTGCCGCCGCCCGTCCGTCTCGGCGCACGGTCGCGGCAGCGAGGGAGACGCGGGGCGAATACTTGACCCGCGCGCGACGCCCTTCCAGATCCTCGGCATCGACGGCTCGACGTCTTACTCCGCCGCGCAGCTCAAGGCTGCCTTCCGCGCCCGGGTAGTGTGCGACGTCGACTTCCTTTATTCTGTCTTGACTCTTGACACAGCTTATTCAGCCGCGGCAGACTAATGCTCTTACGCTTTCATCGCTGCAAAATTTTAGATATAGCCGTTTGGGCTTACACTAAATTATTAGATTGATTGGCATATCCGACAACTTGTTTTACCTTCATGAATCATGATTGCTTTAGTTACGTTTTTGGAATTCAATTCACCATTTCTAATGGATATGTACTACGAGGTTAGGGTGATCATGGACTCATGGTAGCTGATGGAACCGTATAAGAATTCTTAGACCCCCCTTCAATTTAACTTGCATTGCGTGATCTTTTGCATGCTTCTTTTTGGGAGAAGCGTATAATTTAAAATTGTTATTCTAAACTGTGAATGTGTAAGCATTTTTTTTCCCAATAAGAATAAGGTAATGACATTTGCTACGGCAAGCTTCATACTATGGTAGTACTACTTTCTGTTCTGATTAGCCTACCTACCATGGCATAACATGTAGAGCTTCTGTTACAGGTAAAGGAATTTCATCCTGATGTTTGTAAGGACCCAGAAAATGCAGACTTAATAATGAGACGAGTCATTGAGGCCTATCAGGTAACTATAAGTGTATGCCTGTTTTGTACAAGTTCTTAGGGATGCGACAGTGGCGGAGGACGGAGAAAATTTTAGGTGTGGCGAAGTTAGAACACATCGTAGGCAATAGCTAGAAAACTGCTAACGAAGCAGCTGGGCCAACTGCCTCAGTGTCTCATTAACCTCGCCATCAAGAACAAACAAGCCAAATAAATCAAGGTATGTCCAGCGCCATAGCTAGCCACCATGGTCCTCTGCCACTGGATGCATCATAAACAACTGCAAGGTAAACATTGTTGAACATATAAAAATGGCACTGCCATGTGGCCTTGAGTGTTTCAAAAAATGAGAATTATGAAGGCACCTTTGAGATAAAGCGATGCATAACATTTCATATTCACAATGTAAATGTCCGTAGAAATATCTATCACTAACAGTTTAGAAATCTAATTCGATACAATTCAAAACATCCTCTTACTGGAGGACTTTCCTTGAATTAGTCTCATCTTTTGGTTACATTGTTAGACAGTCACAATGGTTTGTTTCCTATACAGATGTTATCTGGTAACCAAGAAATGATGGTTGAAAGGTAAAGAATACTTCTATCTTGGACATACATGCTATCTGAGTGGAGTAATATTTTATATGCACTTTTTAAAGCTAACTATGAAATACGTGGCTCCTTTCATGAGAACTTTCAGTGTAGACAATTGATTTTATAATAACTATGATATGGCTAGGGCTAATGAGGAGGGCGATACGCAAGAGCAAACGACTCACCCTCCGAAGAGGCTCTGAGTTGGCTAAAGTCTTGCTTGCTTTATTCATTGATCAACCGGCATTATATAGCCGGGCCTAAACAACTTGCTAACAAAATCCTGATATCTCTAACCAACTTTATCTTCTAGGAAATCTTAACTAACTAACAGATATGCAAGCAAGGATAACAAATCACTAATTGGACCCTAGCCACTTTTAGGCCCATTTGGCGCCAACTCTTTCTTCCTTTTCCTGCTGGCGTACTGTTTTCTGAAGAAGGCGTCCACAACAAACTATCAGTACAATAAATGCTGAGACATGTGTGGTTTGAACTATAGTTTGAGTAGAATAATGTTACCCTCACAATGGGCTGCTTGAGGAGCGAGTATGACAATGTATGGGAAAAGAAAAATAAATACTTCCGAACTTAGGGATTCTGCAGACGGTATATTCTGAAACATCGATCACGTAAACCATGATTGCTTATATACATCCCCATTGACATTACCTTAATAAGAGCTTATGTACAATTTTTTGGTATCTGCTGAAATTTTGTTATTTGTCCCACTACTCTGGAAATTTGACTATATGTGCATTACAAGAATTTAATTTCCACACCCAATAACCTAGCAATTATTTGTTCTTTGTTGGATTTAGATACTAACTCACCTCTCAATCCACATTCCAAAATCCAAACTCTTTGTCCAGTTTTTGGTTTGTTGCCACTGTAAATTCTGCAGTTGCAACTGTTTTATTGCCAGTCCTAATGACTAATGAGTGCAGCATCTTGTTCTAGTAGTCTGTGGAAAATCCATCTTACGTGTTTTATATATTACATATTGTGCAGGAATGATATTGATCCATTTGATGATCCTGAGTGTGAACCACGTGACATATTTGTCAATGAACTTTTATGCATCGGCACGGGTATCTTTTGCACTTGATTATTTCAATGGAGGTTTCTATATTATGCCCTAGACTTGCTGCCTTGCTGGTGACTGTAGTTTTTTTTTTGTTAAGGATGAAGTTTGCTGCCAAGCTTTTAATCAGATGCTAATGTAACGATTGGGGAATTAATTTTTCACTGAAGCACATCGTATCTCTGAAATCCCAACTGTATGAAATTGATTAGTATGTCATGATAATTGATTTGCTAGCACAAGATGTCATTTTTAATTAAAAAACAGTATTGTTTCTTTCAGAATCAGAACACGTGAGTTTGGTTACTTTATTAGCTTTTACATAGTTATAACTTGCATCAGAGATGTGGACCTTGTTTTTTTTAGTTGTTCAAAATACATCTTGCGGACATGTTTTGGCAACTTTATCTGACAAATAATAACTACCGATATCCGCTGCAGGATGCCCATATTCTTGTGTTAGAAAGGCACCTCATGTATTTAAATTTTCAGATGATTTTGGTACAGCTCGCGCGATATCTCAAGGTAAATCAACCATAGCCGCGTTGCTGAATTGGTTAGGAACCCCTAATACTTTTCACCACTGGCTACCAAATTTGGTTAAATCAGTGTATATATACACATCTTTATTGTGTCTAAGAGAAAGCAATAAGTATATGAGCTTATACACACATTTATCTTGTCACGGAAAAGCTTAACCCTTCCTGACATGTTAGTGGAAGATTCTCACTCAAATAAATACAATCTTTTATTTGCAGATAATGGTGAAGATGACCTGGTTCAACTTGCTGTTGGACAATGTCCAAGAAAGTGCATATATTATGTGACACCTTGCCAACGTGCTATTTTGGAGGATGTTCTTGCTAGGTAAATATTCTCTTTCAAAAAACTCGACCTAGGGGGGGGGGGGGGTAAAACAGTTCCCGGGCATTTTGCTAAGAAGAAGATCTTCTCACACAGATCGAGAAAACCGCCCAAACCCTTGCCCCACCTTATACAGCGGTATCATGGCCCGTGTGAGACGAGTACGACCTTGGCTGAGCCTTAGACATGTGCTTTGGTGTGGTGACAAGTGAGAGAATTTTTTTACCCCAACCCGTAAATTCACTCCCACTGGGAGTCGAACCTGGGACTTGGGAGTCGAACCTGGGACTTTGGAGGTGCTACTAAGCCACCTCAACCACTAGGCTGAAGGACCGTTCGCATATTCTCTTTCAATTCTTTTTATTAGTTGATATTAGGACAAAGAGCCTAGTTGACTGATTTAATTTTTTTATCACACTGAATTAGAACAAACGAGATAGACCACATTTCAGATGAAAACAGGGTATATTAAAGCTATGCCACCATCAGTTTAGGAGGGTATTGAATCGGACTAGTGATGAGTTGTCAAGCTGATTAGCAAACCAAGGGTGAGGGTGCTTAAAAAAAACTTGACCTACGGAGCTAAGACGGTCCTCGAACATTGCCTGACAGGGAAGCTCTTACACAGTGTAACATCCTAGCCCATTAAGATTAGACCTATAGTGGCATATGAGCATTTGCTTGCATAAGGGGATGAGAATTTAGTATCATCTTGCTAGTCTAGTGGGAGGAAGGCCGACATATAAATCTAGGTTGTCCATCACCATCAATCTTAGGTTAGCCTTTTTACGCGAAGTGAGGGCGAACGTGTAAACATGTTGGTGGGTGCGTGGGGTCCATTTAAAATGCGAGTTAGTCCCAGCCTGGTGTGGACCCTAGGATGTTACTAGTGGTATCATAGTGGACCCTCACGTACACAATGCACATGCTGGCCCATGCATGGGTAATGACATGGCATATGAGCCGACACTGGACACATACATGTTTAAGAGAGGAACATTCCTGGTAGCTTGTACAGTGTGTATGTTGTGTCGGTGTTCCGACGAGAACGGCGGTCCTTTGAGGAGGGGTGTTTATAACATCCTAACCCATTGAGATTAGGCCTATAGTAGAGCACATGTGTACATGAGGGGTGGAAATTTAGTACCACCTTGCTAGTCTGGTGAGAGAAAAACCAACATATAAGCCTAGATTGTCCACCACCACCAACCTTGGGTTAACCATTTTACACGAAACGAGGACGAAAGCATAAACAAGTTTTTGGGTGTGTGGGGTGCCATGAAACACGAATACTTCAAAGTGGTGCGTATTGGATACTTGGATACGTATCCGATATGGGTACGAGTTGGATACATCTTGATACATATCTACCAAGTATTTGAATAAAAATAAATAGCAGAAAATTGAATACTTAGCCTAATATGTGTTAAGGATATAGTATTAGATTAGGACTCTAATTGTAGAGTTCTAATCCTAGTCTACCTTCAGTCATGTCTCCTCCTATATATGTAACCCATTGTGTCTATTATCAATTATCAATACAATCTATCATATTATTCTAACATGGTAACAAAGCAAGGTTTTTAGGGTTAGGGTTCTCTTCTCCCTCCCTCTCTCCACCCTACTATCGTCGCCGCCGGCGGCCATCACCGCTGTCCGCCGTCGTCGGCTCTCGATGCCGACATCGCGCCTCCTCCCGGCGCCATGCTGCGCCTCGTCCAGCCGTCACCGCCGCGCGCTCATCCAGGCGCCGCCGCCACATGCTCGTCTCGCCGCCGCTACCTTCTCCGCCATTGCCGCCGCCTTCTTCGCCGTCGTTGCCGCACACTCGTCCCGCGCTGCTGCCGTCGCCTCCTGGCCTCACCGTCGCTAGCCATCGCCGCCGACATTGAGTTCTCTGCCTCCGCTGCCACTCGTTTTGGTGCCGGCTCGATTTGATTTCGAGTCGGCTTGTCCACGCATGCTCGGCATGGCTCAGCTCCATGATCGGCTCGGCTCTTTTGTCGGCTCGGGACTTTTCTGCTGCAGGCTGCTGTTGTTGTTTGATTGGTTGCTGCTAGTGGTGATATTGGTAGAGTCCATCATGTCACAGCCTTTTGTTGTTACAATTCCTCTGAAGTTAGATGGTCCCAATTATCGTGAGTGGGCTTTTTCTGTCCAAACTGTTCTAAGGGGTCTTGGTCTCGCTGATCACTTAACTGATGATCCACCTGTTGATGAATCAAAGGATGGCTCTGGTGCTACAACAGTTAAAGCATGGCTCACAGATGGTGGGAGAGTGATGAGTGCAATTGTCACTAGTATGAATTAGTCCCTGATCATGAGTCTTTCTTCTTTTGAGACAGCCAAGACCATGTGGTCTTATTTGCAGAAGCGATATGTTCAGGATAGTGGTGCTCTTCTCCATACACTCATGCAGCAAATACATATACTGGAACAAGGAGATATGTCCATTGATGATTACTAGCTTTTGATCATCTGATGGGTCCGTTGATGTCTATGGTGCCTTGGTGCACCGCTGCTGCTGGGTGCCCAACACCAACATTCATTGAGAAGTTCTTTACCTATAGATTTGTCATGGGAGTACGACCAGAATTTGAATCCATCTGATTTGATTACTAAAGAGACTAGACTTCGGTCAATGTCATCCTCTCATATGTCAGTACTGCATAGTGTGTTGACATCTTATCAGAGAAGTAGTTCATCCAATGTTGTTTCTTCAAAACCTTGTGAGCATTGTGGGAAGACTAATCATCGCTCAGACGATTGTTTTATCAAGTATCCAGAGAAGCTAGTTGCATTTCATGCTCGTCGCGCTGCTGGTGAGCGTGGTCGGCCTTCCACTTCAAGAGGCACTATGTCTGTTGCTGCTGCCTCATCTGCGGTTTTGGTCTTCGGCACCATAATATATCATTTTGCTATACTCAGTTTTACATTAGACTATTTTCTTTCGTGTGTCCATATTCATAATCTATTTCTTTTAGTTGTCTATGCTGTGAGAGTCCTCTTTGTCGGTCAGCCATTTCTTTTTATTAGCTAAGTCACATCGATTTAGCTAACATCATATGATCATATTACACTACTTGCCATTTACGATAGTGCATTATTATCATATTCTACTACTTGCCATTTACAGTAGTGTCTTATATTATATCTTTTCACTACATGTCATTTGCTATGGTGACATATTATCTCTTCGGCTTGACTCAACGACCAAGACTTCACTGTTTGACGCCTTCAAGAGTTAGATTTTGGATGTTTTTCTTTTATGCAATAAGTCTAGTAGTTATCTCCTCCAAATGCAACACTATTGCATATCCCTTGCATTTGAGGGGGGTGTTAAGGATATAGTATTAGATTAGGACTCTAATTATAGAGTTCTAATCCTAGTCTACCTTGAGTCATGTCTCTCCCTATATATGTAACCTATTGGGTCTATTATCAATTATCAATATAATCTATCATATTATTCTAACAATATGTATTGGACCAGTTTGGCCTGCTAGTGGATACGTTCAAGCCAGTACAGGACTAGTCCCAGCCCACCAGATGACTATGTACTAGCTCTTCTGCTAGCTGCACATGATTTGTAGCATATGTGCAATGTCAAATTGGGTTGTCTTGTGATAACTCTTGCTAGGCTGTAAGCTAAGCTGATATTATAACTCAAATTATTGTTTCTTAAAAAAAACATATCCATGTATCATGTTTTCTAGAAAAATGACGTATCGATGTATCCATATCCACTGGTGGATGCCGATACACATATCTGTATCCATGTAGTGTAGGTGGGGTCTACTTAAAATGCGAGTCGAGCCTGTTGTGGACCCTGGGATGTTACACATAGAGTTGTAGATCAAGAAAACCCCAAATCTTTATTCCTTCACCTTACATGGCGGTCATGTTGCTAATGTGGACGGGGGGCGGGTCTTAAGTTGTGCTTGTGCTTTGATGCCGAGTCAAACGAGTACCAAGCCATATTAAGGAAGTTATTTTCCCACCATAAAAAAAATAAGAATGTGTTGCTAATGCATTCATAGCTTCTGATTTAGCGTCAGACCGTCAGTTATATATCCAGATTGTTTCATTTCTCTAGTATCTCTTTATCCATGTGTGTATGGGTTCACATAACCGGTGAATCGATCGGTTGCGAGCCGTTCAAAAACTGGCTGGTTAACTGCTTTGCTACAGTAATAACTTCGGTTTTTACCGATAACCGGCCGGTCGGTGCAACCGCCGTTATTGAAACCTGTTGTGTATGACTGCAGTGTGTTGATGCCGCCGTACGACCTAGCTGAAGCTGGAGTTTTGGATTCCCTTATTTCGAAAGCAATGTTTGAGAATAATAGGTACAGGAAACCGAAAAGAGAAGCAAAGGCATCTTCTGATTATGTTGACTGGATGTGACCGAAAAGAGAAGCTGTGAAGCACGAAGGGGGCGTGGACACCACTTAGTGAGGTCGTTCAATATTTTGGCTAGTTTTTCTAGGGTCCTTGAGAGCCTTATTTCCTGTAGAATAGAATGATGCGCAGATGCATAGTAGTTTATATACATACATATCCAGCTTGCTTTCAAAAACATACATACTTTTGTTCTGTAGCATCAAGCACTTGTACTCCATGGCTCTGGGAACGGATCTTGTACTGATATTCCATGAAGTGGCAAAATGTAATCGATTTTGTGAACAAACTGTTGTCTTCTCTGCACTTCTAAAATAACCCAGTTTCTAGTTTCATACAAGGAAGACGAGAGAATTGAATGTGCTATAATTTGGATCTATCTGTTTTTGAATCATACAAGAAATGACACGATGAATCTAGTGCCTCTTTTCATTTCTTCTGGCAGCTGGACAAAGCACCTGGTTCACAATGGAAATTATTATATATCTATAAATATCTCTACTACTTATTAAATACGGTACGGTCGTCTCTTCCAAACTTTTTCTACCCTTTGCCCCGTTTTTCTGCGATCGTGTGTAGTATTTTGTATCGCAACGAGACTTTGGTATTCCTATTTGGCAACCACCGTGACCCTCCGGTCTGCCTTTTCTATCTGACAAATCATGATGCCCCGGTCACACCCGTCATCGTTGTTGCCGTATGTCAGCTGTGGAGATTAATTGGGTCGTTGTCATCGTCGTGTGAGCTGTGGAGATCAATCAAGCCGTCATCATCGCCGTGCGAGCTGTGAAGAGATCGATCGAGCCATCGTCGTCACCCATGTTCCGTGTGCGCTATGAAAAAAACTTAGGTGTGGAGAACTAGAGATCGATCGGGTCGCCTGTCGTTGTGGAGATCACAGATGCTGGGCATGCGCCCTCCGGCCTACTGTGTGCAGACGTCGTCGTCCTAGAGTTAACCGGCTAACGTGATGTAGCATCCATGGCGTCGCTGACAACTCTGTCGAGTTTGCCTCACATCCATGGCTTCACCAACGCATAGGATTCCTCTCGCCGTCGACGTGGTTAAAGTTTGAAGGTAATCTTCATCACTAACCCTATAGCAATTGAGCTCTTCATTCTCTTTAGCCTGGGAGGTCTTTCATGCATATAGCAGGTGAATAGGAGCTATATCTCCTTTTGGTGATCACACAAGAACAACAATGGAGGTATAACTTTTTTAACCGGAGATCTCTTTATACGAATCGTTCTAGGTTCTAGCTCATTGTCACATGTTGATGAGCACGTGGTTTTTTCTCTAATCGTTTTGGCCCTGTTGTAGTTTGTGCTTCTCTCCTATCTGTCCCAACTTCTGAATTTTTTGTCATTGTCGGATCAGTCTCTTCATGTTTGAACTGTTTCTTTCGTGTCTGAGAAAGTTGTCATCCTGAATTAGCACCATGTACTTCAACTATTTCAGTTATCTTATAGGCTGAAGTTTTGTTATAATCTACTCAATTGATATTGTAGTGTATGCATTGAAGATGGCATCTATGCCATGGCTGGCTTGCTGCTCCAGGTGAAAGCTTGATACCTCTAGAATTCTTATGTCCTATCCGCATATGTATTTTTATTTAACTTTTGCTATTTTTTAAGTAAAATGGGTTATTACTGTCAACTGAATTCTCTAGAGGGAAGAAATTTATTGGCAAACCCATGGTTTCTACATATAAAATTGTTGTGTAGTTGTTAGTATAAAATGGTCTATTGCTCATCGAGAATAAACTCTTCTCTTACATTGTCTGACATGGATAAGAATCAGTTACATCTAACAACCTTTGTTTATATATAGTTTTGTAAGTTTTCTGCTCACCGATCACTGCATGTTCTACTCCATACAAAAAGCTTTCGGCTCTGATGATTTCTGGAACATTCCAATTGTGTAGATGGTAATTCTTAGTCATATTTTAATATGCATTCAGTTACACCTTACCAACCCACGGGTAATCATATAATAATTTAATATAATTTATATAAAGAAATTTAGATAATCCAATAATAATTTAAAAATCATTACTTTAAAATAAAAAAAAGTTCAAAACCTGTGATAACGTAAGGTCACATTGCTAGTGAACCTATATATTACTGATGGAATGGCTCTCACGGACGAGTTATCCTCGTTATGTGACCACAACAGCAACAGACTTTTTCTTTTTATATAACTACAACAGACCTAATTAGGCCCATACACCACACTGTGTTCCATTATGAGTCTTTCTTTCCATGAAAATTTTATTCAGCGTCTAGCAAGGCATAATGAAAATGATATATAGGTCCCTTCATCCCATGTTATAGATGCAGATTGACTTCACACATGGAACGGTGTTTAAGTTGTACTTTAGTATAATGTATTATTTCAAGATATAAACTCATAATCATACAAATATATTCATATAGTTAAATGCAAAGGAACAGCTGGAGCTTGGTAGCCCATTATAATGACTAGGCTCATGGTATATAATTTAAAAAGCTTAATCAAATCCTAATCAAAGTGTCATGTATTTAAACACAAATGTTGTAAATTTTAATGTTTTGGGGTTCTGCTTATCCAAGGCCATCACCTAAAACCGTGCCAAAAACCATAGCATACCAACATTACGTTCTACTCCCACTGATTTAACCAAAGATTTCAACACCCATGCCATATTTTGCAATTTTCGTGCTATTTTTTCTGAGTATGGATTCTCAAAGGTCGTATGAGGCTTCACAGAATCGTCTTAATTTTTTTTTTGATATCTCGTCTTAAATTTTTGGAATCGTGCTTAGGCAAAAAGTTCCGATTTCGATACCTCTTTCACAAAGACTAGCGACAGTTTAAAATTCTTTCACGGGCCGCAACGGCCGCAGTTGTCCTTCGCGGCCCGGCCTTGTAGTAAAGATGAGCTGCTGCTCTAGCTGAAGTGCTAAACCCACGCAATCCTGTGAGAAGGAAAAAGAGATAGAGAGAGAGAGAGGGAGAAAAGAAACCTAAACCCTCGTTCTGTGCCCCGCCACCGTGCTCCTCCCGCCGCCGCCTCTCCGCCCACCCACTGCCGTTTTCCTCCTCGTCCCGTCGCCGCCCTCCACTCGGCGGCGCGTCCATCCCACCGCTGCTGCTATTCCGCCCGTGACCACTCGCCAGTTCATCCGTTTGAGCAGCAGTCACCTCGCTGCTTCTTCCGTCCATTGGCAACCAAATCAGGTGCCTTCTTTGACCGCCGGCCTTCCGCAGTTCCGCGCGCCACCGCGTCCATCATGGCGGAGCCGAACCCCAAATCCAAGTCCAGTAAGAAAGCGAAGAAGAAGGCCGCTGCTGCGCGAGGGGAGGATGTGAAGGACATGGACGCGCTCATGTCTGACGTCGCCTCATTCGCCTCCTCCCTCGGCCTCGCCGCCGGCGCTGGCAACCCCTCCGGTTTCGATGACTCTGACTTCCGCAAGTCCGGCCCTATCAAACCTCCCAAACCATCCAAGCAGCCTGATCAAACCTCAGAAGTCCCTCAAAATGCAGCAGACAGCGAGAAGCCTAAGCCTTCCAAGAAGCCACACCCTCTCGAGCTCCATGCACCCCAGGCTGGTACCAATCCTGGCCCCACTACGAATTATCCACTGATGAAGGCTGCAGCACTTTCCGGACAGTGGTACACAGACGCAGAGGAGCTGGAGGCGAAGATCCTGGGCAGCTCTAAGCAGATGCCTCCACCCTTGGGTCTTCAGGAGATGCAGCAGTTAGTCGCACGCAAAAGGGAGTTGGCAGAGAAGCTCATGACGCAGTATGCGAGGGAATACGACACAGTGAGGCGGGGGAAGGGTGAATTGAAGCTCCTGGAGGTATCGGCAAAGTCTGGTACATCTGCTGACAAGGTGTCAGCATTCACATGCCTTGTCGAGGACAACCCAATTGCAAACATGAGAGCTCTTGACTCTCTCGTAGGTGAGTTTCACTTTTGTAATTTCATCATTGGTTCAAAGTGATGATGATTTATAGAAATTGCCAATTATCCAATTTTGTTGCATCTTGAACAAATTGTAGGTAAATATGGACATAGACATGTGAATTAGGAAACCATTAAACTAGAACCAGTGAGCATTTTTTTTTTGTTTGGCCTATAGCTAGGCTTTGACACCATTGTAATTTTTATGATATTTTTCTTCAATTTTTCATAAATACCCTAAGAATTCTTTCTATTATGGGGAAATAATGACTACAGGTATGGTGACATCAAAAGTTGGTAAGAGGTATGCGTTCACAGGCTTTGATGCATTGAAGGAATTGTTCCTCATGAGGTTAGCAGCATCTTGTATCTTTTTATAAGTTGCTACTTGCTATGCTACAATAATTTCACTTTTCTATCCCCTCAAAGAAAAATTGGTTTTTCCTTACAACATGTATTTTACTCCTATTAGCTCTGTATAGTAGCGAAATAGGAAGACTATATTGGCACCATGAGCAGCAATATGATTCTGTGCTACCTATTTAGATTTGGCAAGCTGGAAACATGTTGAAGTGCTATGTTTATTTTGATTACAATTACATGATGCTTTATTTTAGGTTGTGTACCAATACACAGTATATGTGGTAATTTGAGTACCTGTTTGCGTTATGTTTTTTGCAATAAGAAAGTAAAATTTAGATGTAAAGGTTGAGTCTAGACTCGATTATTTTTCTTACTGAATCACTTTATTTGCAGGATTCTCATGGCTGTTTATTTTTTATATTCATGATGACTAGTGCTCATAGCATTGTTAGAATAATGGATCCAACCAAACAAGTGTATGATCCAGGAGCATATATACATGGAAACCAAGATACTAAATCTTGTTAGTACTTAGAGCATCTCCAAGAGACTCTGTAAAATGGATTAGTTTGCTAAATATAAAAAATCTAGGGTCAAAACGCAATCCAACAGACTCTATCTGCCTCACCATCTTTTTGGCTCGCTATCTGCCTCCTCCGACTAGCCAATTTTCCTTAGCGGTTGCGACTCGCCATTGCACGCCCCCCTCCCACGTGCCCGGCTCCTCTCCGTTCCCGCTCTCGCCATCTAGAATTTGTGCCCAGCAACAATCATTCCGCCGCCGGCTGAAATCAGCCAGCCGCGCTGTCAATCGTGTGGCTGCATGGGTCAATCGCATCGCAACTGGATGATAATGCTTCAGAGGTGATTACAGAAATTGTGATTAATTTTAGAATTCGTTGGTTTTTTGTGTGCTTGATTTTACAAATAATGCTTCAGACCGAATGACTGCGCAATTTAATCACGAGTGAGTAATCTTCGGACAAGAAATAGTGCTTGCAGTAGATGTGTTCTCTATTTTAGAATTCATTGGATGGACATGGGGGGTTCATGCTCTAGGTCATGGTCGCTAGCGATCACGATTGCTGGAGTTCTGGTGGTGGCAGCACTATAGATGTTTCAGGGACACACAGTTTGGCGATCATGCAGTCTGATGAAACCTGGCAGGTGGATTCGAGACACGAGCAAGCGCCGATCGGAGAAACGAGAAAAACAGAATCAGGCATCAAGAGTCCGATGTGGATGGTTTTGAAAATAGAGAGGTTAGATTTGGATAGTCTGTTGGGTACTCTATGGATTTTGGAGGATTTCTATTTTTACAAAAGAGGTAAATCTCTAAATTTAGCTAAGATTATACCTAGGCTCTTGGAGATGCACTTACCTAGATGTGTTACAAATAATTAAAGTAATAACCTTGTACTATCATTCACTTTGTTTAATTGATTGGGTTATTCCTCTTTTCTTTTTGGTAGCAATGTGCAAATTAAAAAAAAATGTGATTCATGTCTATTGGAATGGACAGAGTGACAGCTGACTGCTGTCTTGTGAATGACTCTTCTAGAGGACTAGCCATACTGTTTCACTTTGACTGTTAAGTTTTTGGTTTTGATATTCATGCTTATTTATTTTGTTGATTCTATCTGCTTGATAGGTTACTGCCCGATCGTAAGCTGAAAAGTCTTATTCAGCGTCCATTAGACAGATTACCTGAAACGAAAGATGGCTACTCAGTTCTGCTTTTCTGGCATTGGGAGGATTGCTTGAAACAGAGGTATGTTCCATCAAATTATATCCTTTGGAATTACCCAACATTTCTGGTTAAAACACTTGTCTTGACTCTAGAAGAATATATCTTTAATATAGTATAAACCCACTGGCTTAAACATCAAGGTATGGATGCCAATATTAGACCCTTTTGCAGTTTCAGCCTTTCTAGATATGCTTTCTTACTTCCGTGGAAATGTTGTTTTTGTCCGCATGATATTGAACTAGATTGATTATCAATATATGCTGGTATGAATTAAGAAAAGGGATGTACAAATATGAACCTAAACTATTCAAGTTTTTGTTATGAGTATTCTTTCTTTCAACTTTAATTTTTTTATATAAGCTCTATTTCAGGTATGAAAAGTTTGTTATAGCGTTGGAGGATGCAGTAAAGGATATGCTGCCAAATCTTAAGGACAAAGCAATGAAGGTTGGCAAACTGTGTTGATTTGATACTTTGTTATGTTTTGCGCTATATTCAAATCAGAACGATGAGCTCTATGGGATAGGCATTACAGATTGGTGTAACAGTAATTGTTTTGATTAATCGAGTACCAAAGCCAATGCTTAAAGTTATTTTTCCCAATTAAATATAGTGTTATGACAGCATTCCTAGTGGAGCCTTACCCTGCTGGGATCTCGCTTCATTTGTTTCATGGGAAATATAAAAAAACGAGTTAATTTATTTTTCTTGATAGAATCATGTGGTTTGAAGCTGGATTTAATGTGGAATTTGGCTTCTAGCTTAGACCAAGGTTCACATCTAGGTGCTATGCTATGATCTCTAGAATTAGCATCCTATTCTGTTTTGCTTACAACCAGCAGTGCTGGAGCTCTTCTCATATTTCTGTTCATTAATCTTTCATCCCCGTGTTGGTATTTTCAACTCATTTTTATGTAGTTATGAATATGGTTAGAGCATGTCTAATTTTACCTTTGTTGCAGACAGTTTTTATTCTTTTGAAGAGTAAATCTGAGCAGGAACGGCGGTTACTTACTGCTCTTGTTAACAAAGTAAGTAGTCCTTTTCTACTCCAAAGAAGTAGTTGCATCATTTTCTATTGTTTCTGTATTTTCTTTTACTATGAGAAAGAAAACCTACATGACAGTTAGTAAAAGATAATGTACACTAGACTATGATACAGCTACTGTACACTATAAGGTGCTACATGATCTTAGTCATCATCATGCAACTTTTATCTCTTTCAGCTTGGAGATCCTGAAAGAAAGGCAGCATCTAGTGCTGCGTATCTACTAACATGTCTCCTCTCTGCTCATCCAAATATGAAGGTATATGCATTTTTTCCAAAAATTGTGATATTGTTATAACTTGGCTCTTTTCACCAAGATAGCTAATTATGCGATGTACTCAAACATGTCAAATTCAATTTTTCTATGTCTCATTGAACCGTTTTTTGCAGATGGTTGTGATAGATGAGGTGGATTCTTTTCTCTTCAGGCCGCATGTTGGGCTTAGGGCCAAATACCAAGCTGTATGTTATTGTTAATAGCACTTTTTTCTACTAATATTGTTTGAGAACATCAATATTATTAGCAAAGGACATTGGTTCCCTTAGTGTTAGTATTTTGTCTAAGCTGTAACGTTTTATGACTACCCGTCCTGCTATCTATCCAAACTACCATGTAACTATTTATTTAAAATCAGTGGCGGAGCTACATACATCTTACTGGGTGCGGCTGCACCCACAACATTCTGAAATATACACTACCAGCAATCGATTTTCACCATGTATTAGGCTAAAATCTTTGATTCCTCTTAACAGCTGCACCCCCCCATAATTATGCTCTAGCTCCGCCACTGTTTAAAATATCATATTTCCTTCCTTTCAGGCGACTGAAAGTTTCACTTAGAAAATAGTTGAAGTTGTAATAGATTTGTACTAATATTTATTTTTATAGGATTATATGTATCAGTAAGAGGAGGAAAAAAATCTTTTGATGTATAAACTATAGAAAAAGTTGTTTTTTTGTAAACCGTTGGATCTGGATCCGAAGGCTCAAAGCAGTGATTGAAAGTTAGGCACACTTTCAGCTGACTGAAAATTAGCAAGAACCTTAAAATATAGTTTACACGTTTTTGAAATGGTCCTTTTAATTGTTGTTATTTCTATTGTACAGGTCAATTTTTTGAGCCAGATTCTCCTTACAAATAAAGGAGATGGACCTAAAATTGCAAAACGGTTGGTGGATGTCTACATTGCGCTTTTCAAGGTTTCAATGGATTTGAGATTTAGTCTTTCCTTTTTTGGATTAATTAGCATCTGTCCTGTCCTGCCCTGCCCTGCTGCTTTGAGTTTTATTGCCTTTCTACTGTAATATAATTTAAATCATCTTTTTTTTTAAAAAAAAATGGTCTTAAGGCCGAGTATCATATAGTTGACGTGAACAAGTGAGTACCTATTGCTGAGGTTTGCAATCTTGCCTTTTATTTCTAGCCTACCTTAACTTGCTTTATGGCTCATATGTTGGCCTGATCTATGGTCATACAAGATCGTATCAAATTAAAAATGATGATATACGTGATCAGTAGGCTTAGTGCTGTTTAAAGCTTTTCCAACGCTGCTTCTCATGGTTTGAACATACATAACAGAAGCCTCTTCAGACACTGGTCCATAACTGCATATTGGAATTCTTATATTTGTTGACAACAAAAGAAAATGCAGGACTAACAGAAGTTTTAATTGTCTTTTCAATGTACGTCTTGTACCAACTTACCAACCACTAAGAGTGCTGAACATTTGTCTGTTTTCATGTGTCTGTAATTTGTTTGCTAATCTTGGTACTTTTGTTATAATTATCAAGGGCAAGGTTGTAGGACTTAACAATATATTTTCTTCTACACGTCACTGTCATGTTAGGTACTCATGTCTTGCTCTAGTGTTACGAAAGGAGATAAATACAATAAACATGGCAAGAAAAATGGAGAAAATGGAAAAACAAAGGGGAGAAAGAACAAGGTCAATGACTGTAATCCTCATGAAAACAGTGAAGTGGATCCCACAGCAGGATCAAATTTGGAGATGGACTCTAGAATTCTTTCTGCACTTTTAACTGTATGTGACACACTGCTAGTAACTGCATCTCTTCTTGCTTTCACAATATATGTTTGTACTGATGTCCTCAATTGTTTGTACTCATCTGGTGCATAGTTTGTGCCTCTAATTAGTTTCATAATATTTTTATTATATGCAGGGTGTAAATAGAGCATTACCCTATGTCGCAAGCTCGGAAGTTGATGATATTGTGGAAGTTCAAACACCTATTCTTTTTAGATTGGTGAGCTTCCTTTGCTATTGACAAGAAATACCTGTGCTAAGTTTGTATTTTTTGGAAATAAAGTTAATTGTGGTTTCATGTAGGTGCACTCCGAGAATTTCAATGTTGGTGTTCAGGCATTGATGCTTTTGTACCAAATCTCAACCAAAAATCAGATAGCAAGTGACCGTTTCTATCGTGCATTATATGCAAAACTTTTGAGTCCTGCAGCTGTTACTTCATCGAAGGTTTATATTAATGACTCCTTTTTTTTTTTTGCTTCACTGCTGTATGTTCTGAATGTTCTTCATTTTACTAGTATGAATTTCATGAAATACTATTGTTTGGTTATCCCAGTAATCCCTTCACCATTACAATATAACTTAAAGATAACCACTTTGATCTCTGCATTCTTAGATTGTCCCCTTCGCCATTACAATATAATCTTTTACCTCTCTATTCTCAAATTGATGTTGTTAGAACAACAAATTTAGGACAAAATTGAACTAAAGTTGTTGTCCTAATGTCAAATTTAAAAACAAAGGGAGTAGCACACGAGTGACAAAGTTGTGGATTTTTGCAACCAAACATCAAAGTACATGTTACTCTTTCCTGCAATTGGCCTAGAAAATTGTAAAATTTTGTGACTCATGCCAAAGTAGCTGTAGGTTTTTCAAACTAACCCTTTTCATTATATTTGATCTAATTGTGTTATGTCTTATATACTTCAGCCAGAGTTATTTCTTGGTCTTTTGGTGAAAGCAATGAAGAATGATGTAATGTTGAAAAGGGTAGCTGCATTTTCTAAGCGGCTTCTGCAGGTTCGTTTGTATATTTATGTTATTTAATCGTAATACTGATATACCTCTGGGAAAAGCTATTTGCCATTATAATGATGGGCCATGATAGTAAAAATAAAAAATTGTTTATGATACAAGGCTGCAGCAAGCTATTATACCTGATTACAGAACATAGAAAATTGCATGTGCACCATCCTGTTTTATATTTTGATGTTCCATAGGAAAAAAAAAGGAACAACATCAATATTTTAGAGTGGCTTGCTGGCAAATCTCAGCCGTGCAGTTGCTTAATATTTCCTTCTCATTATAGTATAGAAGTAAACTCTTTCAAACTGAGACTCGTACCTGAAAATTTAGTTTTGCTTTTCCTTTGTCATAGTTTCATAAATTTAGAAGATTGGCAGTGGTGTTTCGTTCAATTTACATACAGTTGTTTCTTTTCTATTATTCTACAAGTGGTTGAGTGGGGTAGAGGAAAATGCAGAAGTTTTTTGTACCACAGCTATCCCTAACAGTTATTTGTGACATGCAATGTGCATATCAGTTTTTCTCGATCTCATTTGGACAGCAGGATAATAATAAATTTGAATATTTGTAGTTATACCAATGTTTTTAGAATTAAAACATTGACCACTACAATCTATGTTTCTGGACAGGTTGCTCTTCAACGGCCTCCTCAATATGCATGTGGTTGCCTTTTCATTCTATCAGAGGTCCTTAAGGCAAAGTCACCATTATGGTACGTGATTGATTGTCCTAGATACCAAATTTTGCATTCATAATTATATTTAGTCCCAAAATTAATTAAGTAGCATTGTAACAAACATCAGCCAAGAATTACAAAGATATATCGGACATGGCTACAAAGATATATCGGACATAGCATATACGGTAGCCTTCTATGTCAATATGTCTGAACATACACATTAGGAGGAAGGTTTGTTCCTTCTAAAACAATTCTTAATGTGCTAAATAAATTAGTTGAGCTCCACAATTCACCCACAATGACCGATGAACTAATGATTGAAGTCTTGACAAAAACGTAGCAACACCAGATATGGTGTGACTTTTTTAGCTTGTTGCCATGCCTTCAGTCCGCAAATGAAAAAGAACGCTTTGCAGAGTCCGCAAATACATTCCTAATTTATTGATATAATATATTTTTCTTCTAATTCTTCAGGGCGATTGTGCTCCAAAATGAATCTATTGATGACAGCGTTGAGCATTTTGAAGACATTGTAGACACTGAGGACCCTTCTATTGCCTCAGCAATTCTGGATAATGACAAATTAGCTACTCAGGAGAAACACGACTCTGATGCTGTTGATGGTTCTGATATAACAAATCAGTTAAAACTGGTAGAAGGTGGTGAGAAGGTCAAAAATGACACATCAACTGAGGTGTCGATATTATATGATCCTAGACACAGAGAGCCTTCTTATTGGTATAGTCTATAAATTCCATTTTTCTTTTGCATAGATCCTCCAAATTATTTATTCAGTGCTTTTGCTGATGCGATACCCCCCACAAAAAAATGGGCAAGCAACTATGCATCAGTTTCTGTCAGACCTGGGTCATCTAGAAAAGGTGTGCTTGCAGTTAGTGGATGAAAGTAGACGGGATGGACAATGGTGGTAAACCTACCAGGGTCTCAAATGTAAAGTAGGTTGCACTAGTGAATAATTCTTCTAATTCCTTGAATTCCTTGCATCTCCAGTATGTTCCTAATTTTAGAATTTGTTAAGTTCATCTGGAAGTCCATATTTATGAAATGCTGTGAATAAAATTGTTCATTCATCAGTACATGTCATGGTATTGTCTTTTTCATCATTTGTTACAGATTCTTTATATAATCCAATTAATCTTGGAATTCTGCTGCAAGTCTGCAATCTTGTTTTGAAACAAAATATGGAATACAATATGTATCTTAAATAGAAATATAGTCTCCATGTAGCATGACTTTGACCATATCCCTAATGATTATAGTTGTCGGTCATTTTTTTCAGTATTTTCTGTCCTTTACTTTTCACTTTTGTTACAAATGTAAACAATGTTGCTGATCATATGCTCCGTTTCTGTTGTCAGCAATGCAGACCGTGTCAGCTGGTGGGAATTAACATTGTTGGCCTCACATGTGCATCCATCAGTATCTACAATGGCTAGGACGTTGCTATCTGGCAACAATATTGTTTATAGTGGTGACCCATTGACAGACCTATCACTTCCTGCTTTCCTTGACAAGTTCATGGAGAAGAAACCAAAGGGCAACCGCATTGCTGAAGGAAAGTGGCATGGAGGGTCGCAAATTGCACCAGCTAGAAAGGTTTGTGTTTGACTTTTTTTTATTGACTTTGAACTGCCTGTCAGTGTTGTTTCTCCTCTTTTGAAACTTTTTATATATCGGTGACTTTTCTGCTATTATTTAATTGCAGTCATTTATCCACACAACAGGGCAGTGTGCTATTCTCATTTGCCTCTCTAGTCATTGCTGATGCATGTGTTGGTCTGTTGGATATTCAGCCTTTTGTAGTCATAGTTGACCTCGGAGTTTCAAATATTATGGTTTTTTACCCATTATAACTACTGTTTGGAATTACTATATCACAATCGCGTGAAACTAACTTCTCTCTTAGCGCCTGGCAACACATCCAAACTCTATGTTCAATTTATATTCCTGTTTTATTATCATCTCAATTGTCATATTTTTCATTGTTCAAGCTGATGTAGTCGTTTATCTGCAGATTGACCAGAATCCTCATCTCATTGGAGAAGAGCTCCTTGAACTGGAAGAAAATGAAGTGCCTCCTGAAGATGTTGTTTTCCATCGTTTCTATATGAACAAGGGTGGCCCTATCAAAGCAAAGGCAAAGAAGAAGGCTTCAGTTCTTGATGAAGATACTGGAGAGCTCCTAGCTGATGATGCTAGTGATGCTAGTGATGGGAGTGATGATGAGATGCAAGATCTGGGAGAGGGACCGGCAGAAGATGGAGACTATGACTATGAAGACCTGGACTCTGATGCCTTTGAAGAAGATCAGGATTTGCTTAAAGATGACAGTGATGTTGATCTGGGTAGCATTTCAGATGATAGCATGTCCGAGAATGAAGTAATAGAAAATGATGATGTTGCTTTTCTCAAGAATGCGAGTGACTCAGATGGCAACTTTAGTGATGAAGAGATGGTTGATGTTTCTAACAGTGGACGTGATGGCTCCAATGCAGAGAAAAAGCATAGGCGGAAACATGGTGCAAAGAGTGGTGCATCACCATTTGCAAGTCTGGAAGACTATGAACATCTTTTGGATCGGGATTCTGATAAGCCGTCATCGAAGCGGAAGCACAAAGTAGGTGGTGGTGAGAAGAGACCAAAGTCGAGATCACAGAAGAAACGGTCGAAGACATCAGGATGAAAAACAGGATTTATTTTGTTACCTTACACCATGAAAGTTCATA
Organism: Eleusine indica; assembly: GCA_030378355.1. Taxonomy (NCBI): domain Eukaryota; kingdom Viridiplantae; phylum Streptophyta; class Magnoliopsida; order Poales; family Poaceae; genus Eleusine; species Eleusine indica. Next base: position 61,560,373 of record CM059494.1, read on the forward strand.
AGAGAACATTGTTACATTAAAATTTTGTTATGAAAGATACAGACTAAGCAAATGCTAAAATTGAGCTGAGATGGTTGCAAGAGCACATGTTTACGATTTGTCTCTCTTCTCTAGAGTTTACAGCATATTTCCTAATCCTTGAATTGCCCCTTTGTGGGAGATTTGGTTGGGATTTGATGTTGCATTGTTCCTTCGTTTGAGTTACTTCGGGTAGTTCTTGTGCTAACTGTTTATAGCATCCCTTATTCCTCTTTCGTGCCTGAGTGCTAGCCCGAACGAGGGATCCAGTCCGAGCATAGCTGCTTTACTTCGCCACCTCAACGAGGAACACCATTTGTGGTGTTTGGCTGGAGCTAGGGGGCTGAGGAGGATTATTGGATTGGATCATGTTGAGGATCTAGGCTAGTCTTAGTTTAGATTCGTTTTGGTTGGTCAGGTCTTACCCTTTACGATGTGTCTATAGAGCACAAATAGATGTAAACTAGCAAAGTATCCATGTGTTGCTATGTATTTAGAAAAAACAAAACACTCTTTATGATTTAAATGTAAATTATTTATATAATATAATTGTTGATATTTTTTATATGAAAGATCATATTTATATTATACTTGGTGCTTCTTAATGTACCATTTTATATATTATAAGTAATAATTTTTCTATCATTTTTATCGTATTCTTATCATAAATATTTTTTTACTTCTAATATTAACGATTTTCATATGTAGTGTCGTTTGAGTGCTATGTTGCAAAATTAAGTGAAATAATATTAAAAAGGCTCAAATATGAGAAGTACCGATATGATGCCCAATTCGCCATGCAAAGAGAATTCTCACAAGCTCATGACATCTACAAGACACCACTGGACCTCTATGAAGCTCAACATGCAAGACCAAGAACGTGACGTAATGACTAAAGATTTCTAGAAGCTTTATCCGATAGGAAAAATCAATTCACGCAGAATAAAAACAACACTGCATTGCGACGCGGATTTGGACTTCAAAACATGCTCTAATGAGAAAAGTTAAAACATGAAAGTTGTAGATCTCGTCGAGAACTTTTCAGAACATATGTGGATCATATTATTTGGACTTCGGAGGCAGGAGATATGAACCCCGCACAGAGACCTGCGCAAAGGAGTCTGAATCAGAATAAATATTTTTGCATCGTAAAATTGGAAACCAAAACGGTAGAATCTTGATTTCCATTGAATATCAAAGTTGTAGAACTTTTTGAGGGCTACGAGATAGAGTCTGAATTTGCCTCATTTGAACTCTGGACGAGGGATTTATGTTTTTTGAATTCAGTGCTTGATATGAAACGTACGAAACCGATTTGAATTCAATCTCTAACTTTGCGGGTGTACGGCAGATTTTTTGATGGCGTGAACATTTTCACCTAAATTAATAGGAGTATAGAGATGTACCCTCTCATGATCTGGCTCGAAGTGAGGTGGTGAAACTTCTAAGGAGTCATTTTTCTCTCTTTTAATACAAAGATACGCACCTCTTCTGTGTATTTGAGAAAAAAAAAGCTAGCTTGAACGTTATGATCTCAAATTACTAACGTGTGAATTGAGTGGATTCTCTGTCAATTTCCTGTTTTGCAATGGTCACATAGTTTGTCCTGCTCATAAGACCTAAGAGCATCTCCAATCATTATATAAAAAATTACTCCCTAAACATAGGATTTAGAAGGTTTCTAAATTTATTAGGAGTAAAACAAATCACATCCTCCAACAACTCCCAATAATTCGTTTCCTAAAAATTAAAATCATATCATATATAACACAATAATCTGTTAAAAATAAAAAAAACCATAAGAATCTACTTTTAGGAAGTTCTAATTAAGTTGCTAAATGTAGAGAGTCAGAGACCTTGTTTTGGAAGTTGCTATATTTAGGGACCTCATTTAAAGAACGTTAGAGGTTGTTTTTCTAATTACTTCCTAAATTTTAGTTTAGCAACCTCATATAGATAATGGCTGGAGATGCTCTAAGTACCTGACTAGGAATTTCGTTAAGACGTACGAACAACCTATTATACAGGTCAAGGCGGACCTCTGTCTCTAGTATAGTTTATATTAGAAAACAAAAAAGAAAAACAATAATATCATTTAAATTCAGATTTGCTTTGCTTCAGGTGATCAAAATCTTGCAACGATCTTAAACACCAAAACTGAATGGCGGCGGCTGTGCGAGTGGCATAGGGCACGCCCCCGCGTCACCAGAGGTGGACGGGGGTGGTGGCGTGGCACGACGGTGGCAGGCAGTGCGACAAGGCAGCGAGGGTGCCGCCACATGCGAAAGGTGGCCATAGTTGGCGGTTAGATAGAGGGGCTGTCAAGGACCTAACAACGGTGGCGTTAGGGTTTCATGGACCTCTATTGTTAATCGGACATAGAGAAGGGATCCAGAGAGCGGCATCCACGACCTGACGATGGGCTGTGGTTTGGTGGTGCGAGAGGCGGCGGTGGCGAGCTTTGGCGGGAGGTTGAAGACAACTCGTGAGTCGTGGTTCAATGGTGCAACGAGGCGATGGTGGCGCCGTCAGAGTCACATGCAACCGACCAGTGGTGGGCAGGGCAGGCAGCGGGAGCGAGCTTTGACGGGAGGTTGAAGACAACTCGTCGACCTTTAGATGTAGATTGTATGATCGAATAAAAATTAAGATGCGATTGATTTGCTATATATGATTTGACCTGACTGACAAGATGTAATATTTTATAGTTTGATTACCTGTATATGGAGTTGAGACTGTCCTATGGCGTGTAGCAAACCCCGTAAGCATGGCTGCACAGAAATAAAAATGAGATTTCTTACTGACCTAACTCACACGGGACGCGATGGTGCATGTAGCAGGTAAAAACACAACTGTTGAATTGACTGGTGCAGGCAAACAAACACCTCATCCTACATAGACCGCTTCATACTTCAGACAACCAATGAATAACGTTCTGCACGTTAGCCTGTTTCAGCTAAGTCTGGCTGACAGATACTAGCCAAACTTCCGTGAGAAGTAAGGTTAACATAACCGACTGGACCGGTATAACCGGCCGAGCCCGGTTGGTATAATCGGTCGGTTAACTGGATAAAACTTGTTTTGGTTGGCGCAGGGTCGACGGCTGGTTAACCGATCGGTTACATTGGTTAACTGGCCGGTTATTCCGGTTAACCGCTCGGTTTGATCGGTTTTAGTGATATATTTTAAATATATATTTTTAAATTTAAAAATATTAGTTTTTGAGCGGTTTCATAGGTTAACCGGTCGGTTATTCCGGCTAACTGGCCGGTTACATCGATTTTGATTAATTCAATTTTTTTTAAATTTTGAAAATTTTTGAACTATAACCGGGGGTTAACCGACCGACCGAGTTAACTAGTCCGGACCGGTTAACCCCGGTTATTTCAACCCTAGTGCGAAGTGAATCAATCACGCCCTGACCGAACGTAGAAATAAAATCTGGCCATCCACTCTGAAAGGTTACGTTGTCAATTGATCTGTAATTAATTTGGACAATCTAGAAACTGCCGTAGCAAAGAATCTCCTTGCCACCACCAGAGGACCATCGATCCCGCCTACGATCGAGTAACTATCCCACTCTCCTGCATTCAGGCAGTGTGCTGTTAATTGGTGGGCTAACTGTAACTCCTCCTTCCATGCTCCTTGTTGGATCAGAGGAGCATAGCTAATTAATACCATACGGCAATGGGAGCGAAAAAGGGCCATGCACCAAGAATCAACAGATCAGGACACAGAGTGGTTAGGCGGCCATGGCAGGCTGGAGAAGGGGTTGCGCCGCCGACGGCGGCCGAACACCAGAGAAATCTGTTCTGAATTGATTCGATTCCGGGTATAAAGATTGAGTTATTTGCACGAAATTACATGTTTGACCATGGAGAAAATCTACTCCCTTCACTGTCAATGGAGTATACTGCTTAGTAGAGAAGGATCTGGACTTTTAGATTAAGAAAAATTAAAGGTCCATATTAATTGGTGGGTACAGTAAAAGAGCTCAACTGAAAAGGAGACATACCCAAACTTCAGTTTTTTTTTTCTTTTCTGAAAGGACACCTCAGGAGCGATCGTATCAAATCCAGGCATTGACCGTCGGATCTGCACTGCGACCACGACGTGGGCCACGTTGCATTCATCCCGTAGCCAACCCCCGCACGCAAACGGGCAAAAAAAATAAATAAAAAATAAAAAAAATAAAATAAAATCGAAACGGGAAAATAAATAGGTGCGGCTGCTCCAACGGTCATCTCCAAACCCGCATCCCCTCCGGGTCCTGTTCAAAAATCGAATCCTCCCTCCGCTCCTCTCTCCCCACGCCCTCCCCGTCTCATTCCTCTTCATCTCCCAATCTCGCTCGTCTCGTCCGACACCCGATTCCGCAGCCCGGTGAGATTCCAGCGATCGCATCATCCCCGCCTCCACGGACCCCGCCCAGATCGGAGCGATGGAACCGGATCCAGCAGCAGCGGAGACCCCCTCGCCGCCGCCGTCGCCGTCGCCGTCGCCACCGGCGTCTCCTCCTCTGGAGCCGCGAGGTACGTGCTCCTGCCTGTGCATCGAGCGGTAAGATTTCGTGTCTGGCGGAGTACGGGCGTCTCACGGTCTGGGGATTTTTCTTTTCAGGTGAGATTCCAGCGATCGCTTCGTCCCCGCCTCCCCCTAACCCCGCCCAGATCGCAGCAATGGAACCGGATCCAGTCACCGCGGAGACCCCCTCGCCGCCGCCGCCACCGGCGTCTTCGCCTCTAGAGCCGCGAGGTATGTGCTCCTCGCTGTGCGGCGAGCGGTAAGATTTCGTTTCTGGCGTCTCACGGCCTGATGTTTTTGCTTTTCAGGTGACGAGCACGAGCGCGGGGCGGTGAAGCCCGCCGCGGATCCAGCGAACTGGCCGCAGCCCTCTCCCACGCCGGTCGCGCCGCCGCCGCCGCAGCCTCAGCAGACCTACGGTATGGTGCCTTGCCTGGTCTGGTAGCTGTAGCGGGTATCTGTTCAGTAGCCACTAGGGTTTATTTGGCGTCCGTCTCACAGTCGGGGAAAATTGGCAGACGAGGATGCGGCGGGGAGTAGCGAGGTGGTACAGGAGAAAGAAGTGGTAGCAGAAGTAGGGGAGGCGCTCCGCCACTTCATGGAGGTAAGGATGTTTGTATGCAAATTCGTATCTGACTTAGAATTCTCCAAGATTCCTGCACATGCCTATTTTCGGGATGTTCATTCCTGATGAATTAGAATAATAGAATTGTTAAGATTTCCCTGCTCATGTATGTTGATATGGAAATAGATAGTAGACCACTCAGAATGTGTTCGGTCAATCACCTACCCAAGGGGGGGTCATAGGGGATTAAATCCCACCAAACTGAGCAAGCTCCCAGGGAAATCGAATTAGGAAATTAAATTGGATGGTAATTCCTGAATAATTGATGGGGAAATAGATGTTTGACCACTCAGGGATATCGAATTAGTAAATCAATACAGAATCATGAAACCAAGTGACTAAATATAAAAAATTCCCTTTTTGATAGCTACCTACAGTTGAATTTGGTTTGCTCCTTGGCGAGGATTTCAATGCTCTATAATGCATTTTCTTACAGGAGTTTGGAGATCAAGGAGAAGAGTACATTATTCAATCTCCACAACTGAAGAGCATTGCCACACCTGACCGCCCTGCTGTCCTCGGCTTCCTTGGTACACATGCATACATATGCCTTAATGTTTTGGAGCTTTTTTGGCTCTACAATTAAAATGGTGTTTTGTCTTTGATTCTGTAGGGGAAAAATACAACAACCTTTTGAGGAAGTACAAGAAGCAAACGTCGAAGTGTGCTGATGAGTGTGTGCCGAGATACGATGGCCTGATGAAGAAATACACGGATGAGTGCGCAGAGCGGCGACGTCTGAACAATGAGCTTATCGAACTCAAGGGTAACATTAGGGTGTTCTGCCGGTGTCGGCCTCTGAGTGCCGATGAGGTCACCCGCGGGTGCTCCTCCATTGTTGAAATCGAACCATTATGTGAGACTGAGCTACAGTTTCTCCCCTCTGAGAAAGAGCGGAAGGCCTTCAGATTTGATCATGTTTTTGGCCCCGAGGACAGTCAAGGTATATATTTGAATAATTACAGAAACTGTACCTAGTTTTTACACTATGCTATAATGTGGCTCAAGTGCTTCAGGACTATGATATGAACTTAACGATCACATTCAATCTTTTCCTACAGAGGCTGTGTTTGCAGAGACTGTGCCTGTTGTACGGTCAGTGATGGATGGATTCAATGTATGCATCTTCGCATATGGACAAACAGGAACTGGGAAGACTTTCACCATGGAAGGGGTTCCAGAGAACAGGGGTGTGAACTACAGGGCGTTGGAAGAATTGTTCAGGATGTCAGAGGAGAGAAGCGCATCTGTCGCATACACATTTTCAGTTAGCATATTGGAACTCTACAATGAACAGATCAATGACCTCCTCGACGAGACATCAAAAAAGTACATTTCCTTTCTTTCTCATTTATTTTGAGTTGATGGGAAACTTTTTGCTGAAGCATTATATCTTGTCTCATCTCTAGGTTGGAAATAAAGCAAACTTCTGACGGAACACAAGATGTCCCTGGTTTAGTTGATGCTCCAATTTATACCATAGATGGAGTGTGGGAGAAACTGAAAGTTGGTGCTAAAAATAGATCTGTTGGATCGACCAATGCCAATGAGCTTAGTAGCCGGTCTCACAGGTGAGTATCATGGTCTTTTCATAGCATTTATAGTATTCATTCTAATTAGTTCATATTGTGCTCCATAATACTCTTCCATTCCTCGTTATCATAAATGATCATTAGCAATTAGATTCAGTTTGCTCACTACAGCACTAAAGTGATGTTATTGGGGCTTGCGTTCTTGGCTGCAGCTTTGTTAGGGTCACTGTTCGGAGTGAGCATTTGGTTACGGGCCAGCAGAGCAAAAGCTACATGTGGTTGGTTGATCTCGCTGGAAGTGAAAGGTACGATAAAACTGGAGCAGATGGAGAAAGGCTGAAGGAATCGCAATACATAAACAAATCACTCTCTGCCTTGGGTGATGTTATGTCTGCCCTAGCTTCAAAAAAGAGTTCCCATATCCCTTATAGGTCAGTCCTGTATCCTGTTTACATACCAAGTCATATATCCTGTTTTCTTGGTCTCACTACCTCTTTCTTTCTGTCAAACAGGAACTCCAAGTTGACTCATTTACTTCAAAGTTCATTGGGTAAGGTTTATTTTTCCCGGTATCTCTTATGTGACAATGATACTGGTTTATAGCTACTGATAGAGTATCACTTCCTTCTGTTCAACTCTTACAGGCGGGGATTGCAAGACTCTCATGTTTGTACAGATAAGTCCAAGCTCCAGTGATGCAGGAGAAACACTTAATTCACTTAAATATGCTAGTAGAGTTCGGTCAATTGAACATGTCCCTTCTCGTAAACAAGCAGCAGATCCAGTTGACAGTTTGAAGTTGAAGCAGATGGTAAGCTTGTTCTTGCATCATTACAGTTTGAAGTTGAAGCTGTTATATTAACTAACTTCATTTCAGACGGAGAAACTTAGGCATGTGGAAAAGGAAAATGATGAACTGAAGCGAACCTTGCAGTTGATGGAGCTCAAGTATGCTTCTCGTGAGAACACGTTCAGGTTACTAAATGACAAGGTATTGCCCTGAGTCTCATTTTATTGATTTGCATTCTATTGGATTGGACAACTTTAGTCATCAAAGAACTAAATGTTAACGCAAACAACAGGTCAGGGATGCTGAACGAAAATGCAGAGATTATCAGCAGCTGGTAAGTAGGAAAGTCACTCAATTCCTTTTATGTCTAAAAAATTGGGTCCTGTGTATTATTTGTGTTCATCGCTTGCTATTTGGTACAGAATAAAGAGCTGGAAAATGAATTGGTCAATGAGAAGAAGGCTGCTAGGGAACCGGGTAGATCATCGAGGCCACCGCTTGTCCCAATGCGGCAGAGACAACCTCCTCAGGGAAGGAATAATAGCAAATTGCCACCTTTTGGTCCTTCTAGATCGAGATTCAGTAAAGCACCCACAATTCAGAACAAGGAGAACATTCCTGTGATGGGGACGAAAGCACATCTTGGGGCCGATAAAGAACGGCGTGTCTCGCTGACTCCCGTGATGCGACAAATCCCTCTACAGCCCAAGAGACGGGCATCAATGGCGATTCTGCCATCACTGAGCGAGCAGCTCTCATCTGTGCATGATGGAAAGAGAATTTCTCGGCTATCTTTTCTGCAAATTCCAAGAGGTTCCACTGCATTTCCAGGAGCAGCTGCACGTGTACCATCTTGCGTGACCCCAGACGGAAGAGAACAGAAGGTTAAGAAAATCGATTTTGGCAGCAGCAGCAGCAAGTTCTCAAGCCCTACAATGATGGACATGTTAAGAAGGAATAATGTTACATCAACTCCACAACAAAGGCTAGACCTGCCGCCGGGTCCTGGGAACACCAGCAAGCTCTGTTTTAGTGTCCAGAAAAGAGTTATAGTTTCACCTCTTCGAGTAAAACCTGGTGCCCCCTCTGGTGCCTACTATCCAGCTCCGCGTGACAAGGCGGCAGTGATGGGGAGGGCAGGCAACGCCCTGCGAGTGCTGAATCCTAAGAGGAGGCAATCTGTCATCTAAGGAGTTTCCCTTTGTCGACAAGGTCGTGGACGTGAAGAGTTGAAGTTACAGTGGATGTTTGGATGTTCAAACCTTGCTGATGCAACTCGTGTTGATAAGTAAACTGTATTAGGATGTAAGCTTCATTTTTCTTTTAATAATCTTTCCTCAGGAATGTGCTTAGTCAAAGTCATTCATTGTAAGCATCCATTACTCAGATTCGTGCTCGGACCTTTCAATGTTTGTGATCATTTCAAATGTTCTTTTAATTAATGCCGTACCTCGATACATCTACAGTGGATTTTTGGATGTTTAAACCTTGCTGATGCAACTCGTGTTGATAAGTAAACTGTATTAGGATGTAGGCTTCATTTTTCTTTTAATAATATTTCCTCAGGAATGTGCTTAGTCAAAGTCATTCATTGTAAGCATCCATTACTCAGATTCGTGCTCGCTATACCTTTCCATGTTTGTGATCATTTCAAATGTTCTTTTAATTAATGCCGTACCTCGATACAGTTACTGTGTCTACTGAATGTGCCGAGACCCCAGACTGAAATAATATTACACTGTAACACTGTTCATCGGCAAAAGTCATGACTCATGACTCGTGTCTGACAGGAGCTTTAGTTTCTGTCAAAAAGTAAAATCTACGGAACTGTTTCCAAACAATTTGATGTAACCTACATGCACAAATGTCAATTAAGAAGTAAAAAAATATCAGTACACACCCTTAGCAAAACTGTCCACCGAGTCAGAGTCAGATTTATCAACTGCATCCTTGAAGAGCCCGACTGCTGTACCGTTCATGCACTAGCTCGTGCTTGCAAGTCTCATCAACATTGTTGTTAAAACTCAAGTGTTTAATTCCGTTGCTGGCTTGGACATGAATCGGTTTCTCTAGAACTAGTGTCAGGGCTTCCTTTTCCAACTGCAAGCAGTAGCTTCTGAACGTCTCTACATTTACTTTGAGCCTGAAGTCCAGACTGAACAACAAATCCAGTTCAAGTTTATTCATTTCTCTTGTGCTAATACCTCCAACTTTTCCGTAGTATGCATTGTTGAAAAAACTGCAAGAAATGTGTTGCAGAAGTTACTAGGAAAGTTTTACACTGTTTGTCTTCCTTCTGGAATATAAATAACTTGCAAGAAATGTGTTTTTATGATACTCTTTTCCATAATCAGGAGAGGGGCTTGTTATTAATCTGGTGTAAATTGGTCGTAACAAACAGATAATAAAAGTTTCTTCCACTATACATATATCTTCCCCTTCCCTAACCACCACTACATCCATAATGGCCTGTGAAACCTAGTTAGAAGTTGGAACTGTCCTGGACATTTTCATAGTATTTCTATCATCCTATATAAGCTAGCGCTAACAACAGTGTCAGGAGTAACATGAAATCCCTATCAATTAGAAAATGTTTAAATTTATGATAACTAACCAAGTGAAGATTAACAATGTAATGGTGTTCTATGCGGTAAAAGGGTGAGAAATCATATCTAGACATTTTTTTTTTACAGAAACATATCTAGACATTTCCCCGGTGAAGTGTTCATAGACTAAGCTGAAGTTTCAGAGACTTTATATTAAGCTAAAATTGAACTTATAGTAGGCTAGAACAAAGTAGATATATAAGGAATGTGATGCAAAAGAGGCTAAAGCAGAGCTTCTCACCCGTCATCTGTGAATTTGGCAGCAACAACAACACTTGTAATCAGCAAGCGATGAACACTAAGTGACGTCATGTAAATGTTTGGTTGCTGAAGATATCTCTCCATGTAGATAAGTCCCAGCACAAAGCAAGATGGACTGCACTGTGCGTACTTGAAAATGCGTTCTGCATATAGTTTTATACTAAGGTCTGGTACCCTTTGACCATGAAAGATGGTAGTTGACTCCTTTATTTTGTTGGACCCTAGTAATTCTTCATTCCTATGAACTTCCTTGTCAAGATAAGTTGAAAGAAGGCACAAAACCTTTGGATACTCTGCGCCTTTTTTCTTTGATTGTGATACCGTCAAACCTAACGCCAAATAGTTCTCCAGATCATCATCAGCAGCAGTTGAAGATGACGCCATTGCTGTTGGTAAACATTAGTACTGTAATTGATAAAGCAAACTTTACTCAACAAACATTTGGCCCAAGAGATAGAATGAAAGGAGCAACTTAAAAACAGAACTCAGAAATTATTACATAGTCAACAACAAAGCTAGAACATATGACCTAAACATCTAAAAGAAAGCTGACCTTCACAAAATGTCCTTAAGTTTATGGCTTCTTATAGGAAGCAGAATCAAACTGACGATTTTGGCACATGTTCTGAATTGTTGGTGCGAGCATAAACTTGTGTTGGTGCAATTTATTCTCGTTTATACAAGAAACAGTTGATATGCGATTTTAAAGTTGAGTAAATCAGTAAATCAGCACATTAAATCTATAGTTGTTGTCAAAGGAAAACATCATGTAACATAACTACTTTAAGCATAAAAAAGCATGGCTCTGCGTTGCTGTGGTGAGTTGAGTAAGGTGTTTGTTCCCTTATTTGGAACAAGGAAAAGAAACCATGGAACCGGTTACAAAAATACACAAACCATCTTCCCTATCCGGGCACACCAATTGCTCTTTCCATTCTGAATTTCTGATGAATGTGTTGCCTCCCTTATGGATACAAATCATTTAATGAAACAAGTTGAATTGAAAGGATGTGAGGACTGGCTCCACAATGCAGCTGCGCCGGCCAAATCTATAGCAGTAATCCAAGAACTCAAAGAACCCACAGATCACGAGAAAAAGTAAGCCCCGCCCACGGTTGGTTGCTCACCTAAATTTGGTCGAAATCCACTCAACTTGCTACAAGTTTAGAACACCAACAATGACAACCAGTCGAGAACAGCATAGATGTAGCCTAATGCCGCACGACTCGAGCAGGCGGAAGCACACGCCAACCACCATTATCGAACTAGCACTTCCGGTGCCTAAGATCTAAGCGCAGAGAGAGAGAGAGAGAGAGAGAGAGATTCAAACCTCTTTGCTCCAACTTTAGCTTGGGAGGCAGCGTCCACTGCCAGCGGCCAGCTTTCAAGCCACACCCCTCGCCAGTCGCTAGTCGCCTCCTCTCCCTAGAGCTGGAGGAGAGCAAGCGACCAGCTTCTGCTCCTCGGATGCTGCCCAAAAAAGAAGGCTACAGACCTGGGGGGAGGGGGGGGGGGTTTCCACTCACTATGATACTGTTCACTAAAGAGCGGATATGATTTTTTGATATATGATATGCTAGTATAAGACATGTGATTATTACATATTCAAGTGATCAACACAAATTTGGCCTCTGCTTGTCCTGAAAGACACTGACAGGTCGCTCTCGTTCAGTGCTTCCTTATCCTCAGCCGCAAAAGTATTCGTGACGGTGAGACGACTCGGTGGTACTCCGGAGTCCGGACTCAGGAGAGGCAAAGGCATAGGCCAAGACAAGCACGGCAAACTCAAGCTGGAATCCGAAACGGATGCGAGCTCGAGAGCTCGTGAGAGTTCCGAGTGAATGAAGATTTATGAAGCGCAATTATCTATCAGATTACTCCATTGCTTCAATTGGACGAGCAAGTCTTCAATGATTATTGTTTCAAAGTTGTCATTACGATGGATGAATGAAAACGTAATAATAGATTTTGTTTTTTATAATTTTAATATGATTTTTGTTTTTCATGATGTGAGCCATATGATGGAAAACCAAAATTTAGGGATGAAAGCAAAAGTGGTAATTATCCGTTTACCGATGCTCGTTTTTATATTTTATCGACCATAACACGTAAAAATGATATTTCGAAGAAGTGGAAGTAAAAATGATAGAAATTTATGAAAGTGGTAATGAAAACAATTTTGAAGTTTTCCGATCGTTTTCGTAAATTTTCATTTTAACATAGAAATTATCGTAGAGTAATATAGGTAATTACCGTATTCAGTATTTTAATTATAGAAAATCACTCTAAAAGGCAAGTGATTCTTCTAGCCTAAAATAAATCATAAATTTCTCAACATAAATTTTGTCTAGTTTCTATTTTTGTAAATGCATTTTTTCATACATATACATACAATTATTCAAGAATCAATATGCTACAGCCAGTTTATCATAGTCCTTGTGCCGTCCTCGAGATACAAACATGACACCTTCAATTTCCCGTTTTATCAATGTCATAGTTCACAATTTATGTTTCCGATTGTTAATATCAATTCCTGATCGATACCGTTAGTTTTAGTTATAATAATATCATTTTCGACTTTACCAAAATACCGACGCCGTATTCGTTTCCGTCAATACCATTATCGATTTTGTTTCTAGGAAAAATATGAAAGTAAAAATAATTAAGCCTTCTTCCGATTGTTTCCGACCGCTTTTATCCCTACAAAAGTTCCATTATTGGATGAAAAATCAGGCATGTGTGCTCCATGTACAGGATGGAAAACAAAAATTCCATTTTCCAAAAAAAAAATCCTATTATTGGAACTCCGCGTCTCCTGCTCCTGATACGGCCAACCAATTTAGCTCAAAGGTCTATTTTCTTCTCTAGTCAGGAGTTTTGCCCACGAAGCACCCAACGTCCACGTAGCCTCGATTGTTTTTACCGCACGATTACAATCAAGGGCGAGTAAGTTAGCGTGGGTTTGGCCTGATCAGGTGAGAAATTTGGTAATGTACGACTCCACTCCCTCTTCTAATTCCTGATTGGTTGCCTAATGTACGATGCCAGGTGTTCGTGCGCAATAGGTGGGTCATGGGATGCCGCATTCATGGCGGTTCCTTGGGGCGAGCGGCGGTCCTCTTCTTCTACGCGCAGACTACATCGACCTCTTCGCCTCCCCTCTCTTTCCTTCCTCTTGCGCTTGGTAAGATCAGTCTGTGTTGATGCTGGTGCTTTCTTCCCCTATTTGCTTCTTCCTTGATGCTCTTGGCTCTGCTTGTCGTTCTTCTACATCCATTATGTGGGAGGGTGGTTTTGTTCTTGAGTGATTTTGCATGGGATTCGACTTGCTTCTTCCAATTTGATCCTGCTTGTTCTTCTTTTAGCCATTTTCTGCGTGAGATCTGGCGTCCTTCTTCACTGATTTCTTTGATTTGATTACGTGCTTGGAACATGACGATGAGCAGTAAAAAGAGGTGGAGAGAAGGAGGGAGGACTCTGCTGGCTTGGCTACAGCGTAGTTGAAGCACGTCAAGGTTGCAGGCGGCACGTGCTGAGCCCTTCATCAACAAGCATCCGTTCATGATCTACAAGGCCGTAAGCAACTGCCTACCACTTGAGTTGTTCATTGCAGTGTATATTTTTTTCCTTTGTTCCCATCTTAAAGATCTTGAGTTGTTCCCATTTTCATAGGTTGCAGAGCTGGTTTACTCATTCTGTAGTCAAGGCAGTAGCCAAATGCTGCTACGATGCCTTAGTAGCAGTACTACCCACAAGTTGTTTGAAACAATGCCTCAACAAGAACCATTCAATAGAACCAGCGTCGTTGCCTGCAAGGTATTCGATCCAATGTCTAGGCGGCAAGCAATTATGCTCTGGTTGATCTTGTAGGGCACACGAAATTAAAATGATGAGTGGACTATTATTGTTAACTATTCTTTGTTTCCCTTTAATATCGGAAAGGTAATGAAGTTGGATTTTGAATGGAGGTTGTTTGGTTCCTGCAAGTCGGCAAACAAGCTCATAATATTATCCCTTCAAATCTGGTGATTTATCAGATATATGCTATTAGGAAAATTTCACTTTGTTGAGTTGCATTATATTGCACGTGGCTGTGACAAACTTTCTGGAGAAACAAAAACAAATGTGCATCTGTACTGATTCTGAAAGAGTGAAAGTCACATCTAGATATGCAATTATTTCCTTTTAGCATGCAAAATAGCTAGGTGTGTTAATGCAGAAATGCAAGTTTGATTACATAGGCCACGTTTTGGATAAATAGGTGGTTTAATTAGTTCATGCATTTTCGAAATTAGGACCTAATGATTCAATTTCTAAATTGTTGCATGTCTATGAGGAATTGTGTGAAATATGGTTGTCTCATATTTTTCCCAGGAGCAAAGTTGCTTTTTCTGCTTGTTTTTGGACAATTTATTTTCATGCCATCATAATGTGGTCCTTTTGTAATGTAATATGTAGTTTTCGTTTATCAACAAATCTTATATATTGTGTACAAGAATCCTTTGTGCTCCCTCAAAAAAATAAATTTCACTTCGCCTACTTTGTCTAGAAGATTCTGTCTTTTTTAGGACTGTTGGTTTCCATGTTAAAAGTGTGGTCATGTTTTTTGTAAGTGCAAAATTAGAAGTCTGTAGTGTATGGGTACTATAGGATTTATTGCAAGAATTATTCTTGACCTTTCTAAAATTTGAGGCTCCCAAGGAGAGTTCTGGCTTCTTGTTGTCAGTACATCTAATAATGATCTGCCATCAGGAGCTAGAAAAACATCATTTTTTGTCAAAGAACTATCCATTTTTTTGTAACCACTCCTTAGAAACCCCTTGACTGCAACCATTGACTATTGTACAGTTCAGGTTCCGCAGTCTTGCTACTGAAATTTGGGAATTATAGCACAAGTCGATAAATCTTTCAATTCACCTAGGTGTGAATAGGTTTCAGTGCATGGGGCTCTCATCATATTCACATAATGTGGCTTGCTCTTGCTGACTGCCTGAATATGCCTAGGTTCAGTTTTAGTCAGTTGGAGGCAAGATACGGCCTGTTGCATGATCATTGAGCAACAATTTCCTTTTCTGAAGATTTATGATTTTTTCCTGCACAAAGTGATCGAATGTTTTCATTCAGTTAGCTATTGTATGTTTTATATCTACCCACATAGATTAATTCTATTAATAAGTTTTCAGATATGTTAGTTACATGATCTTTTTAGCGTATTTTCTAATACTTTCTAACTGGAAAAATACTATGATAAATATAGAGCTCTAGAGTTCAGATAAATGCATGAAAAATATAACTATCTCAGTCTTTGATTGTGGTTTTACGAGCCAAATCATTATCTCATGTAGGATTTTTAACACTTCTGTAAGTTGCATGAATATGGTAGTAGACAGTGTGCTAAATTTTTCTTTCTTCATATTTTTATCTTGTAGACTGAGATTGGACACGTTTCAGACTTTATGTAGAAGAAAAATCCATGAAGAAAAGGCACCCCCTGTCTGTTATTGGTTCATCTTTGCAGGAGGTGTTTCTTTTCCTGCTATCATCACTCAGTTACATCCCAGCCTACAAGAACAGTGGTAATTCTATTTTTCATGTTTAACACCTTTGTTCAGACCTCCCATAAAACTCTCAAAGATACTTTTATATAGGAACTGCAATATTGATGAGTTAATGTGGTGAGTATACTATCCCTATCTTCTCAATTTGTCGTTTCTGCATTAGCAAGAAGTACCATTTTTAGATCTGGTCTTTGGTAACATTCAGTCTTTGATTGTAGTTCCGCAATTTAGCAATTGATGGGTGAGACGTATTACCCCTTGGGTGACAGAAAATCATCATGAACAGTTAGAAAAACATGTTCCAAGTAGACATTCAAAATTTTCTCTTCAGTTAATGCGACAAATTTAACATAGCCATTGGTAATATAAAAGCTGATTTTGAGATGTAGTATTGTTTGATTTAGTAAGTAGACCTATTATCATTGATTCACAACTTGGTCCTAATAATGAGAGGTTCTGCTCTTACGGACTCTATATCTATCTGCTTTTATTTGTCTCTCCTACAAGCAGGTGGATGTGCTGTGACAATGTAATAATTGGTTGTGCTGCTTTTGAAGCAAGGATGGGATCTATTTCTTCTCATTATCTAAAAAAATTTATCAAATAACTTGGTACAAATTACATTTTGATGTATGCATATTTGGTTTAGACTATTATTGTGCAAACTACCTTAGGTTCCCAATTATCTTCTGTAGGCATAAGAAGCAGGACCAAACAGAAGCTCAACTCATGCAACCTATGCCATGCAAGTGAACCAAACATGGTGCTCTGCATGCAACGGGCCTGGCTCTAGCCAGTCTGGTTCCTACCCCTCATCCAGGCTGGGCCCGTGCAAGTAACCAAACACAACAATAATTTCTGCATATTTCAAAATTTGGGTATCTAGGGGAATTGTGAGAAAATATGGTTGTATTCTGTTGCTTTAAGGTTGTCTCGTGTTTTCTAAGACTAAGTTGCTTTTATCGACCTATTACCTACCTACTATATGGGGTAGAATTTTGTAGAGAATTTTTGTATGGCATCATAATTTGGTCCTTTTGTTATGTACTATGTAGTTTTTCGTTCTATCAAAAAATAAATCTTACATAGTGTGTACAAGAATCTTTTGCGCTCATACAAAGGGGAAGTAAAATTTCACTTCTGCTTTGTCCAGAACAATATCTTTTTTTCTAGGACTGATGGTTTCTATCCTAAAAGTGTGGCCCTATTTCTGATAGTTTAGTGTGCAAATTTTGTAAGTTTTTGTAGTGTACGAATACTATAGGAATTACTACAAGAATGATTCTTGATCTGCATTTTTCACTACGTCTTATTTCTAAGATTTCAGTTTTCCAAGGAGAGCTCTTGTTTTCTATTCTCAGCACACTATTTCAACTGTATGGTGAAGTTTGGGGAGCTATTGAACCGTTCCTTGAAAACATTGAACTAATATTCAGGTTCGATGTGTGCACTGTTATTTTCCATATTTGATTATAGTGCTATATTTTCCCTTTGTGGTGTTTTGGCTAAGTTATTGTTGTCCCCTACTCATTAGGTTACCAAATGTTCCTCTGTTTTCATGTTCCTATAAGTTCAGAGTGTATTGCATTAGTTGAAGATAGCCTGATACAGAAGGTAAAGTTTGGGGGTGTTGAAGTACCAAGATCCTATTTTCTGTTCTTGCATGTATCGAGGTATTCAACATCTTATCTACTATCTGATAAATTTTCATCGGTTGATACATCTATATCGTCAGCGTTTTGCATTCCTAACATGAATAGTATACCAGACCCAATTATTCATCTCTTAAAATTACTATACGCGGACAGGCCTCTGGCCTGGTGGTTATGCGCCCGCGCTGGCTGCCCCAGATCAGAGGTTCGACCCCCGATCCCGCACTTCACTGTAAAAAATCCTCTCGTTCTCCCCAGTCAAAGCATAGGTAAAGACTCACGTCACAGCTCACACAGCCAGCTGAGTCCCTATGTATGGTTTGGGGGAGGGTTCGGGGATTTTCTCAGCCTGCATGAGAGACTCTTCTCCTTAGTAAATGCCGTCGGGGGGCTTCTTTTCCCGGCAGGTCGAGTTTTTTAAAATTACTATACAAGAGGTGTGTTTTCTTTTTGTGTTATATTTTTTTTACATGCTGTACAGCTACGTGGATGAGATTAGCCCCTGTTAGGCCTTTTGGTTGCATAGTGCTTGATTATGTCATGTATTTACTAACTGATTTTTTAACAAGAGGTTCACTGCAACGTTGGAAGTATTTATACATTTCTACTTATTTTGCTGCACACATTTAGTAATAGATAAATCTTAGTTTGTTGTTTTTTCCATTGCAGGTCAGGGTACATGACGCTTTCAAAAGCGTCCATACAAGAACAACAAACTAATAATAAATAACTTATTATTTATAATAGGAAACCAATGAGATGTATTAACTATATTTTAAATATTTTGTTAGTGGACTATATGTAAACTCTATTTAAATCATTACATCTGCCACTGTTTATCATTATATGGCTTATTTGTATCAAATCATTGTTATGTATATTAACAGGCTATATTTCTCTATGCCTTTTTTTTCAATTAAATTTTTAAGTAAATGGCGCGCAAGGGCGCGCCACCATCCACTAGTATACTTGAAAGCCACCCATCTCTTTCTTCCATGTACCCATGTGGTTTTGGATACGTATGAAGAGAAACAATACTCATATATATAGTAAAAAGAAACATAATTGATTATTCTCAATATAAGGAGCATGCGTGCATGCTTCGTGACAACAACAAAAAAAAGGACTTCGCGGAAACTGAAATAACCAGTAATTGCTCTGGTCCTTGCATTAACTCTAAAGTATCAACAAATTATGGACTGTATATCTATTTAGTCATCAAATTTGTTAAACATTGTCCCTTTCAGAAAACTTTCATTTCATGTTACGAGCAATATTTTTATTATTTAACTGCATAGCCATGATCATGTAAATGTCCTCCAGCAAATGCTGCTCACTAGTTGCTAGTTGGATACTCAAAAAGGGTATTTTTAGTCATTACGAAGGCATGTTATCTACTGATTAATACTTCCTCCGTTTCAAAATATAGCTAGTTTTATATTTATCTTAAATCAAACTTTTTAAATTTAACTCAGAAAAAAGTTATAAAGATTGATCACATATGAGCTACATACTAAGGGTGTGTTTGGTTGGGCTGTGGCTGTGAGAATAAACTGTTGTGAGCTGTAGCTGTGATAAAAGTTAAAAGCTGTTTGGTTAACTTCTTGTGACTTTCATAACAACTGTCAAGTCGACCCCACATGTCATTCATATTAGTCACCACTCAACTGTTTATCTCTCTCACTAACTAGTGGATCCCACTCGTCAGTTCCTTCTTCCCCCTGGATCTCTCTCTCTCTCTCTCTCTCAATGCGAGCCTTTGCCCTCGCCGCCGCTGCCCTGACCCCACCCTGCTCTGCTGCTGCCCCGCACGAGCTCCGCCACTGCCCTGCGTGAGCTCCGCCGCCTCCTACCCCGCGCAGCTCCTCCGCTGCCCCGCGCGAGCTCCGCTATGGTCCGTCGTGCCCCGTGCGAGGCCGCCTCCACCCTGCTCCACCGTTGCCCCGCACGACCTGACGCCTCCTCCGCTTCCCCGCGCCCGAAGCCTCCTTCCCCGCGCCCGCTGCCGCCTCCTCCTCACCTCATCTGAGTGGGATGGCGGCGTCTAGGCGAGAACTCGCATGCAAGATGGCGTGCAGGAAGGCATGGGAGATTTGCCCCA
This sequence comes from Eleusine indica, assembly GCA_030378355.1. Lineage (NCBI taxonomy): Eukaryota > Viridiplantae > Streptophyta > Magnoliopsida > Poales > Poaceae > Eleusine > Eleusine indica. Next base: position 61,580,040 of record CM059494.1, read on the forward strand.
CACGAGAGACGTGCCGCCGTCGGGAGATTTGCCGCCGCCATAGAGAGAGAGAGAGAGAGCAGAGCTCAACAGGTACCTTGTGTAAAGAGTAGCAGTACGGGTAATTTTGTGGAAGTGGTTGGATTCACAGCCAAAAAAAGCAGGGGGAGGGGTGCTTTTACATTTACACTACGAAAAACAGCTGATTTTCTTCACAGCCAGTTTGGGAGGCAGGCCCTTTGGTTGGCTTTCTGCTTTTCTAAAAGCTGAAAGGATCAAGTGACCGAGAGGGGGGGGGGGGGGGTTGAATCGGTAACTCACACTATATACCAAATTCGCTAATTCCTAAAACCTACTACTCAAAACAACTCCTACACAATTCTAGTGATGATCACACTAGCAAGATAATGAACCTATGAAAGGAATAACAACCTAAACATACTAGTGGATCACACAAGGCAATACGACTCCTATACAAGCTATTATTAAAGACAAGCGGAAGAACACAACAAGCTAGCAAAGGAGCCTACTTATGTCAAGCTACTAAATCAACAAACACATAGAAGGCACACAAGCATGAGTAGCACGATACATACTAGGGTGATCAAACAAGCCAAAGCAACTCCTATACATGCTAGTGATCAAGCATGAAAGCTAACCACTACTAGCAAATAAAGAAGCCTATTCATGCAAGTCTACTAGGTAGTCAACTAGAGCAAGGTAAGCACACAAGCATGAATAGCACGGTATGTAAGAGCAGAAAGTAAAGTATCATAGTAAGGAGTAGAGCAAGAGATGACTCATGATTTTTCCCGAGGTCTCGAAAGGATGGCGCCTTCCCCTACTCCTCTTTAGACCATTCCCGCCGGAATCTCGGTCTCTCCCAACACCAATGTGGAGTTCTCGCCCACGAGCCCACAATCACTCCCGGAGTGAAGACACGGTGCGCGTCACCGCCGCCACCAAGGCACAAGCTCTTCTCCTTCGAGAACTTGCCGGACTCCCCGAGCCGACACGGGCGCTCACTAGCGATGCCCCTTTCATCGTCGGGCTCAAACCGTGTACAAACGTGTGATGGCCTTCACAACCAATCACGATAGGCTTGATCACCGATATCTAACTGGTCTAGGTCTCACCATAGACCAAGAGTAACAACCTAGATGATACCCTCAAGGACATCCTAGCCTTAGATGTGCAAGATGCTCAAGTTACTCTCACTAGCACTCTCAAGATATGCAATATCTCCTCCTAGTGCTCTCCTGTTGGTGTTTCGATCACCGGCAAGTAGTATTTGTTCTAGGAGGCACGCGCTTCGGTTTCGATGATGGTTATGCAAGAGGACACAAGGATTATACTGGTTCGAGGAGAGCCTCTACGTCTAGTTCACAGCTCTACTCGTGTTACTTGCACCGGAGTGTACAAAGGTGGCGAGAGAGGAGCAGGAGCCTCCAAGTCCCTGATGCTCGTAAGCGTGGATGTGTGTGTGTGTGTGTGTGGTTGCTGATGTCTTTTTTTTTTCAAGAAGAGATAGGCATTCCCTTTTATATCTCAAGGGAGTCGGCCCCAGTTACAGAGAGAGAGAGAGGGTAGATTTCTACACGTGCGGAGTCGGTGAAGCCGTGCCGGAGAAGGTAGAGGCCTTGGTCGACGGCGCGGCCTTTGGTCCTGTGTCAGGGGGCACTGTTGCCGGGCATGAAAGTTGACTAGAGGGGGGGGGGGGGGGAGTGAATAGGCAACTTGGAATTTGATCCCTGAAATTCACTTAACAAACAACTTAAATACAACACGGAACTTCTGTACCTCACGAAACTTCTGTCAAGGATAGAACTTCCTTCAGTGACAAAACTTCCTTCATGGACAGAACTTCCTTCAATGACAGAACTTCTGTGGTAAGTAGAGAATCTCTAGTCGAAATGCGGAATTTAAAGGTTTTACTCACAAATCTACTTCAATAGAAATGAAGCTAGATGCTTGATGTATCAAATCCCTGCAGGGGTTAGCTTACAACACAATGTAGAAGTAGATCGAGCAATAATGACAAAAGGAGCAAGAACAACAAGAACAAGAACAAGACCACAAACAAGGACAAGAGAGACACAGGATTTGTTTACTAGAGTTTGGACCCCTCACAAAGAGGTTCCTACGTCTCCGTTGAGGAGCTCACTAAGAGTCGAGTCTCTCTTAACCCTAATCCTCACCAACCGATCACTAAGATTGAGCTTGCCTTGCCTTTTCTTGATTCTTTCCTTGTGGAAGTGAATCACGACCTTCACAAACTTCCCAAGGCTCACCACAATGCTTGGGAGCTCACCGGGCAACACCTTGCCGGTCTAGGGATGAAATCCCCAAGAGTAACAAGTGAAGAATGAAACTTGGTTGCAAGGGATGTGCTCAAGGTTGGCTTGATGCTCTCTAGCTTGGATGGAAGAATCACTCTCTCAAATGAGCTTGAATCACTAGAGGAATGGAGGAGTGAAGAGAATGAAGCTAGCTGAAATGAGTGTGTTTTGCAAAGGCACCAACAGCCTCTCTCACGGGGTGGGAGAGGGGTATTGATAGGGGAGGTCCAAAAAGAGCCATTGGAGTGGAAAACACTGAGCAGGACGGAACTTCTGTGGAAAATGGAACTTCCATCGAACTCGGGGAGCCATTGTCTAGAACAAGAGTTCCCAGGACGGAACTTCCGTCATGTCAGAGCGCCACTGGTCCAGAAACAATGTTCCCAGGACGGAACTTCCGCCGACCTCAGGGAGCCACGGTCTAGAAATTGTGTTCCCGGGACGGAACTTCCATCGCAGACGAAACTTTCATCGAGTTGGGGAGCAACTGGTCCAGAACAAGTGTTCCCATCACGAAACTTCCTTCGCCGACGGAACTTCCTTCAGGCACTGAAAAGTTGGCTGATTTTTGGACTTGGTTCTTGGCAGTTTTTGGTGGGATTTCTTCCAAGGCAATTTTTGGTTGCTTGAGCACATATTCCTTGCATGTATGATCATTTTCACCCCCCTTGATAGTTTGGCATTTCTAGACTCAATAAATATTAAAAAACTATCATTCTAAGCTTCTTTTGAGTCCTTTTTGTCTCTTCTTTTATTGAGGGGTCAAACATCTTACAAGGTGGGCATTATAAACTTTGATATCTTGTACATATACTTCATGAGCACATTAGTATATTTTAATCGTTTGTCAATATTCACCAAAACCCACTAGGAGATCCTAGATGCATCTTTAGAGCATGGTCATTGTCGTCCCGCATCGTCGCTATTGGGAGCGTCATCAGTGATTACATCGTAGTGCGCTTTGCCACGCCTACCATCGTCAGCAGGCACTAGTGATGATGAGGGGAGCAGGTATGGGGATGATTTGACTCCCTGATACAGTGCACATGGGTTAGGCTTGGTAGTTAAGATGGGATGGTTGGTAGTTGTTGACCACCGTCCCGCTCGACCCCCTCGCCGGGGGTCGACGCGTCAGGTTGCGCCTGTCCGATCCTGCTGGAGGTGGAGATCTGTTCCATCACAGCAGGGCCATCAGGTTTCTCCACCTATTATTTCTGGCTTAGTCAGTGACTCGCCGAGCCGTCTTGTCCCGAGGCAGGTTTGATGGGGGCTGAGCTTATCTGGTGGTCCCGACCTTTATTTCGGTCATCACGATCAAGGTAGCGGCATACGGTTTTGTCCTCATCTGGGAGACGAAAAGATGGCGCGTTTAACTGAGTTATCTAGCCTAGGCAAGTACCCTGCATCTGGCCCATGTTTGAACCTGCCTCGCCTCGACCCCTCGTGGGGTCAAGCGAGCCGTAGCAGACCTCCGACCTTCGACAGGGTCGAGAGGGTCCCGTCCGGTCTTCGACCCCTGTGGGATCGAATGAGTCGGGGGAGGGCGCGGCTCTTGCTTCTGAAACTTGGCTGGTGCGAGGGATTCCCTTTGCGGGGCCCATATGGAGGGTGTTTCGATGAGGCATCTGGGGATTCGCTGTCTCGGGCATTGACGGGCCTCAGAGTGGTGCCATGTGGCACCCCCGGATTCTGCCCCCGACATCTCCTCTTTTCCTTTTGGCTCTCACCAAATGCTCCAACTAATTCCACTGGCCAAGAGAGGTCTCCAAGACCCTAGCAACAAAGTTATATAGGCTTCCAACCTCCAACTAGTCGTTGCTCCACAAAATCAGCTTTCTGGGCCTACTAACCGGACTGTCCGGTCACTACCTGACCGGACCGTTCGATCACTACAGACTTCAGCTCCAATGGCTCTACCCCCTCTGCTGACTTCCACTGACCGGACCGTCCGGTCTGTTTCTCTCTCTAGGTCAAAACATTTCCAGCGCTACTTCCTCGATGCCCAAGTCCCAGACCTACTGACCGGACCGTCCGGTCACTAGATCGGACCGTCCGGTCTCTAGGTCTTCTAGACTTGGTAGTTTCCTCACTGCTCGTTGTAGGCTCCGGACAAAAACCTCTTAGTGACCGTACGGTCCGGTCACCACTAACCCCTCTATCTGGTCACTTCGTCCAAAAGCTGAAACTCTTCGTCCTCGCTGGACTTCGTTTCCCGGCTTCTCTGAACAGCTTCTTGGCTTCTCCACTGTCATCTAGTGCCTGTGATTTCACTGAGCAACCTTGCACATCACCGACTAGACATGACCTAAGAGAAATGACCTAGACCCCCTTGATAGTCCAGTTTTTTCTATGGACTCAAAGCCCTAACAACTAGACAAGTGTTCCCAACATTTGCTCCATAGCTTGGCCTTCGCTTTGATCCATCTCCATCAACCCTTGGACTCCATCAAGCTCACAAGCCTCCATGCTTACGGTCATTGTCATCAGTCTCCAAGGCCGTCAACAATCATCATAGAGTAGAAGAGATTTCCTACACGAACATCACTTGTGTAGACATTAGTCATATTTCATGTTTGTCATTCATCACCAAAACATTCATACCTTGGGATGACCTCAATGGCCATGATCCTTATAATCTCCGCCTTTTTGGTGATGAATGACAACCACTACTTATGATGATCCAAAACGGACGAACAATAAGGAACCAAAGGAAAAGAAAAGAATGAAAGGATTACCTTGGTCCTTACCTTCGAAGTAGTCTCCCCCTTGGAATGTGCTAGGTTTTTAGGGAGAACTATCCAATCACGTAGGGCACTTGATATCTATCTTGAGTTGAATTTTGCGCCCGTCTTGGTGTCATGGTTCATGATCTTATCGAAGTAGACACGCACCAAGGACGTAGATGTTCATGTCGGTGTAGGTGTTCATTATTGTTGTAGATACGCACCATTGTTGTTCTTCTCCATATTGGTGTAGATGTTCATCTATCATAATCTTCATATGATCTTCTTGTTTTTCTCCATCTTTCCTTCTTCTCTTGACTTGGCTTTGGGATCTTTATGTTCTTCTCCCCCTTTGTATTATCGATCTAGACTTGGCTTTTGGATCTTCATGTCCTTCTCCCCCTTTGTCACCTATCACAAAAAACCAAAGGCAAAAACACAAGACAACCAATGAGCAAATAATAAATGGCAAGAGTTAGGAAAACTCCCCCTTTCATGGTGCTCCTTCTTGGTCACGATAGTGTTTCACCATAGCTCCCCCTACACACAAGACTCAACAAAATATTTCCTCAAAGATGCAATGGTTAGTAATTAGTGTGTTGGAAATGTATGAGTCATTGTCTTTGAGCCGCATGAGTAGATTTAACCTCGGAGCTCGTTTGAACATGACTCAATGGGCATTAAGCACAAAGATCACTATGTGATCATCTAGAGGGTCATATACTTATATTGTAAATAAGCAACTCCCCCTAGAAACATGCTTGGAAGCGTGTAAGGTATCACAATGCAAAATGCATGAATGCAAAGAATGCAAATGCAAATGCAACAAGTATACAAATGCATGATGCGATGCTAAAGAAAAGTGAGAGAAAGGCTACAAACCAAAATGCCAACGACGAGTTGTTCCCTTCTTGAGCTTACTCACAATGGAGCATTCTTCAAAGCCTTGGGCACACAATGAACCACCATCCCAAGCTTAACCCACGTCCATTGCTATCTCAAGGAGGTCCGAAGTTGACCTACAAGCTAAGAGAAACAAACACGAACCAAAGGCACAAACAACAAACAAAACTAACAAGGCTATACATATTTATAAGAGACAAGATTTAGGGTTACTCATGTGAAGTTTGAAAGGTCGAGAACATTGAGTTCTCCCCTTATCTTGTTGAAGGTCTTCTCGTTGAGTGGCTTGGTGAAGATATCCGCCAATTGTTCATGAGTCCGCACACTCACCAGCTCAATATCCTTCTTCTCAACATTGTCCCTTATGAAATGATGCTTGACTTGAATATGCTTTGCATGACCATGATCTCTAGTTTTGAGGGCCATTTTGATTGTCGCTTCACTATTACAATATAATGGCATTTGAGTGAAGTTGAGTCCATAATCCGAGAGAGTTTGCCTCATGTAGAGAAATTGTGCACAACAAGCTCCCGCTGCCATATACTCTGCTTCAGCTGTAGATAGAGCCATCGAGTTTTGCTTCTTTGAGCTCCAAGATACTAGAGATCTTCCAAGAAATTGGCAACCTTTTGATGTACTCTTCCTATTCACTTTGCATCCCGTGAAGTCCGAGTCCAAATACCTAAGTAAATCAAAGCTTGTTCCTCTGGGATACCATAATTCTATGATAGGTGCGTACTTGAGGTATCTCAATATTCTCTTTACGGCCTTCAAGTGGGACTCCTTTGGATTTTCTTGATAGCGTACACACAAGCACACACTAAACATGATGTCCGGTCTTGAGGCGGTGAGATAGAGCAAGGACCCAATCATTGATCAATAGAGCTTGGGGTTCACCGGTTTACCCTTTGCATCATCATCCAAGGGTTTGCTAGTTGCCATAGGTGTATGCAAGGGCTTGCAATTTTCCATGTTGAATCTCTTGAGAAGATCCTTGGTATACTTCTTTTGATAGATGAAGTTCCCTTCTCTTAGTTGTTTGACTTGAAAACCAAGGAACACATGCAACTCTCCAATCATTGACAATTGAAATTTCCTATAAATGATATCATCCACATAGATTTGGCACACAAAGAGGTCCTTCCTAACATGCCTTGTGAACAATGTGTTGTCTATGCTTTCAATGGTGAATCCATTCTTGAGTAGGAAGTTCTTTAAATGTTCATACCATGCCCTTGATGCTTGCTTGATGCCACAGAGAGCTTTCTTTAATTTGTACACATGTCTTGGATGTTTAGGGTCTTCAAACCCCGGAGGTTGTTCCACATAGACTTTTTCATTGATCTCTCCATTCAAGAAGGCACTTTTGACATCCATTTGAAAGAGCTTGAAGCCATTGTGTGATGCATAGGCAAGTAAGATCCGAATAGCTTCAAGACAAGCCATGGGAGCAAAGGTTTCTTCAAATTCAATGCCCGCCACTTGAGAATATCCCTTAGCAACTAGACGAGCCTTGTTCTTGACAATTGCCCCTTTCTCATCTTGCTTGTTCTTGAAGACCCACTTGGTGCCAACCACCTTATGATTCTTGGGCCTCTCAACCAATTTCCATACTTTGCACCTCTTGAAGTTGTTCAATTCTTCTTGCATAGCCATCAACCACTTGTGATCATCCATAGCTTCATCAATGGTAGTGGGCTCAATCATTGAGACGAAGGAGAAGTTCTGAATTGCAATATTTTCCTCATCATCTTTTTCTTCACTCACATAATTGGGCTTGTATTGATTCCTCCTTGTCCTAACTCCTTGAGATGGACTCCCAATGATCAAGTCATGTAAGTGATCCTTGTTGATGGCCTTGGGTCTAAGGTGGTGTTCTTCTTGAGTGGGAGGAGCTCTAGGTGAAATATCTTGTGCATCATGGATTCCTCGCTCTCTTGAGATATGAGTGTTTTGGATTCTTAGTGAGGTGGGGGAATCACTCATATGCTTTTTCCTTTTGGAACTTGGGCTTGAAGTGGATGAAGAGGTGTCATGTGAGGAGCTTGAAGAAGTGGCTTGAGGGGAGGTATGTGGGGAGGTTTGCGGCTTGCTTCTCACTTGTGTTTCCTCTTGGATAGGTGGATGCACTCTCAAAGAATCTTGGGAGGAGCTAGTGGGTGTGTTAATGACATCTTGGGCTGGTTCTTGCACCTTAGAGGAGGAGGTTGGTTGAGGTGGTGGAGTAGAGGGTTAACCAATATCATCATCATTGGCCTCGCGGGGTAAAACTTCGCCCACGGGCATGTTCCTCAAACTTCCCTCATAGGCTCATCTCCAATGTTCACTTTATGAAATTCATCTCCCTTCTAAGAACCATTTGACTCATCAAATTGCACATCATAGGATTCTTCCACACAACCTGTGGCTAAGTTGTAGACCCTATATGCCTTAGAAGTCCCTGAGTACCCAACAAGAATGCCTTCATCAGTTCTGCTCTTAAACTTCCTAGGCTTCCTCCTTTTCTTGAGAATGTAGCAAGTGCAGCCAAAGACCCGGAAATAGGAAACATTCGGTTTTCGTCCAACCAATAGCTCATAGGGTGTCTTCTTCAATAGCCGGTGGAGATAGACACGGTTCGAGGTGTAGCAAGTTGTGTTGATTGCTTCAGCCCAAAACCTCTCATGAGTTCCATACTCATCCAACATGGCACGAGCAAGAGTGATGAGTGTCTTGTTCTTCCTCTCCACTACTCCATTCTGCTCAGGAGTATATGTAGCGGAGAATTTATGCTTGATTCCCTTCTTGTCACAATATTCCTCCATTGTTGTGTTCTTGAACTCAGTCCCATTGTCACTCCTTATCTTCACAATATTGGTTTTGAATTTATTCTTTGCTCTTCTTGTAAACTTTCTGAAGATATCACTTGCTTGAGACTTGTCCACAAGAAAGAAGGTCCAAGTGTATCTCGTGAAGTTATCCACAATCACCAAGCAATATAGGTTCCCTCCCGGACTCTTGTAATGTGTTGGCCCAAACAAGTCCATGTACAAGAGCTCTAGAGGACGAGATGTAAATATGAAAGACTTGGTGGGATGTGAAGATGCAACTTGCTTTCCAGCCTGACAAGCACTACACAGTTCATCCTTCTCAAAGATCAACTCCTTGATTCCTTCAACCAGATTCCTCTTAACCACTTTTCTGAGCTGATTCATGCCAACATGTGTCGATCTTCTATGCCACAACCATCCCTTAGTTGCCTTAGTAAAGAGGCAACTACTTGGTGGCATGTTACTTGATTTGAAGTCTGTGACATACAAGTTCTCATGCCTCACTCCATGAAATACTAGCCCTTTCTTTGAATTTTCAATCATTGCACCATCCTCATCAAATGTGCACTTGAAACCCATGTCACAGGATTGACCAATAGACATGAGGTTGAAGTTGAGGGTTTCCACAAGAAAGACCTTGGAGAGATGGAGGTCCTCAGTAATGACCACCTTGCCTGATCCTCTGACTCTCCCTTTTGAGTTATCCCCAAAAGTCACCTTCGCACTATCTGTGTCTTCATCAATGTTGGTGAATATGGTTGGCTTCTCGGTCATGTCTTGGGTGCACCCACTGTCAAGAATCCAATGAGTACCTCCACTCTTGTAGTTGACCCTGGTGGTAGCCATTGGACAAGCACTAGAGAAAGAAGGGTTAGTATCCAAGGAATTACTTGATTGACTAGCACTAACCTCATCAGTCGAGCAATAAGTCCATCCTCATAGATAGGGATCCTTGCAATCCCTTTCCGAATTCTCCTTCTGATGGGATAGTGAGGAGCACGATACCTCCAATGTCCATGACCATCCCCCATGTGCACATTATCGAGGTCGATATAATAATGGAGAGGATCATAGAGGCCAGTGACGTGCTCAAGCACATGTCCCACTTGTGAGTGGAGCACAAGTATCATCTCCATTGCCCTCTCAATTGAGAGCTCATGCCTTCTGTTGACTACCTCCTCAAGTAAGAAACCCCTCTCAGGAGTTTTGATTTGCAAGAGGAGTATATGAAGGTGCATCTAGGTCCCTAATTTTATTTTGGTGATTGGCGCCAATACAATTAAGAATGGACTAATCTTTTAATGAGCATGTGTGTAGATTATGGTACAAAGTTTGATGATTAAATGCATAGAAACAGAAAGGGAGAAAAGAAGATGGCAAAGTGCTTCAAGTTGAAATTTAAAATATGCTCAAGAATGAAGTTTATAGTATTTTATTTTAATTCTTAAGTATAGGAAAAGCCGTACTATTAAGAGGGACACAAAAGTGTGAAGCGGAGGTGAACTAAGTGCAAAATTCCCATTTCTAGGCCATATAAAAATTTCCAGGGCAAAATCATCGGACTTGTCCGACCCATCGGACAAGTCCATCATACTCCAGTACCTCTGCCACTCTGGGTCGTCGGACATGTCCGACGGTCATCGGACTTGTCCGATGACCAGAGGAAAGTCCGATGCATCGGACACTTTCATCGGAGTACAGTTCCTCTGCCACCCTTTTTCATCGGACTTGTCCGATGGCCATCGGACTTGTCTGATGGACAGGACTTGTTCGAGCCATCGGACAAGTACATCGGATTCCAGTACCTCTGCCACCCCTGTGCCATCGAACATGTCCGATGGCAATCGAACATGTCTGATGGCCAACTTATCTGAGGCATCGGGCAAGCTTATCGGACTCCAGTTTCTATGCCACCTTGATTCATTGGACATGTCCGATGACTATCGGACTTGTCCGACACAGATCTCAGAAATTGGGTCTCTAACGACTCTTTTCCCTATTGGGCTATAAATAGAACACCTCTTCACCCAGTGGCTGGTTGGTCACTCATTTCCACTCAAAAACACTCCCAAGCTCACCTTGCTCTCCCAAACTCTCCTCCCTTGATTCCACTCTTGATTTGTGAAGGGATTGAGAGAAGATTGAAGTGCTCCATCGACTCCAAGCTTTCATCCTCTTGAGCACTTGGTTCATCCTCACCGCGGACAACTTTTGTGTTTGTTACTCTTGGGGATTCTTCCCCTAGACGGTTAGAGGTGCCCGTAGAGCTCCCAACTTGTGTGGTGACGCCTCGGGAAGTTTGTATTGACCCCTCCTTTGTGGAGTTTCTAGTGGAAAACCAAGTTTGATCTTTATGGTCACTTGGAGAGGTTAGGGTTGAAAGAGACCCGGTCCTTTGTGGATCCCTCAACGGAGACGTAGGCTCCTTTATGGAGCTGAACTTCGGTGAACAAATCTTGTGTCTTGCTTGTACTTTCAATCACTTGTGTCTTATTTACTTAATCTTGCTCATAAACTTGCTAGTTAGGGTTTGCTTCGTATTTCTTAGATTAACTTATGTAGGTTGCTTGGTAGTTGCTCTCCTTATTTTTACAGCACCCCCTTGCTTATATTCATCTACTCCTAGCTTGCCTTACACTAGTTTTAACATTTACTCGGTCGATCTACTTTTCTATCTTGTGCCATTGGACAAGTCATCGGACTTTCCCTACAATCGTCGGACAAGTCTGACACTGCGCATTTGACTTTTATTATTAAGTGAATTTCAGGGATAATTGCCTATTCACCCCCCCCCCCCTCTAGGCACTTTCAATTGGTATCAGAGCAAGGATCTTCTTGAAGGCTTAACCGCTTGAAGCTAAAGATGACAAAGGGAAAAGAAATTCCGCCTAGTGGATCATCCGAAGCAAGGTCCGAGGGTGATGCACATGGAGAAAATCCAAGGATTGAACATAGTGATAAGGATGAGCTACCAAAAGCCTACAACAATGTTATGTTTGATTATGATGATCTCAAAGAAGATCTCATTGGGCAAGGGTCCGATAGACTCCCCTACTTTCATGGACAATTTTATGATCATTGGAAATACAAGATGATAATGTATTTGGAATCCATGAGTCCCCATGTTGCAAATATAACCGAGAATGGTTTCTTGTGGGAAAATAGAGACAATCCAACTCGTAAGGATCAAATCAATATTCATCGTAATGCCGTGGCTGCTAGTGCAATTGTTTTCGCACTTAGTGCCACCGAGTATGACAAGGTAGCCGGAATAAAGAATGCCAACCAACTATGGAGAAAGCTTGAGGTTATCTATGAGGGCATTGATTCCGTCAAAGATGCAAGACTTGAAGAACTGCAAAATGAGTTCAACCTATTCATTATGGGTCCGGGAGAAGACCCAAAAGAAGTTCATGATAGGCTCATGAGGATTGTGAATCAAAGAAGAGCTCTAGGAGCCCAAATGACCGACCTAGATATCAACAAGAGGCTACTACAAACATTGAGACCATGGGACGGCAACATTTTCTCAAACATTAGAGAGAAGGACAACTTCAAAACCTTCTCCATCGATGAAGTGCTTGGAAAGCTTCTTTCCCAAAAGCAACAAAATGATCAAGCCAACAAGATAAATGCCTTGATCAAGCAAATTGAGGGAGAAAATGGTGACAAAAAGGATGTGGCACTCAAAGTCACACAAGAGAAGAAAAAAAAGTGATTGATTCTAGTAGTGAGGATAGTGACGATGAGATGGCCTTGCTTGTGAGGAGATTCAAGTCATTTCTCAAGAAAGATGGCTACAAGAAGAAAAGCTTTGACAAGGGCAAAGCAAAAAGATCAAAAAGAACTTGCTATGAATGTGGTGATGAAGGACATTTCATTGCGGAATGTCCAAAAAGGAAGAACAAAGATGAAAGAAGGAAAGACAAGCACCACAAGAAAGACAAGAAGTACAAGAAGCATAGAAGAGGTGAAGCTCACATTGACCAAGGATGGAATTCCGATGATTCATCCTCTTCATCATCTTCCTCCTCCGAATCCGACTCGGATGAGGGAGGCATTGCTACACTAGCCATTGGCATCACTCCCACCAACACTTCTCTATTTGGGAGCTTGAGTGATGATGATGACGATAACACTCACAAATGCCTCATGGCAAGAGGATCGAAGGTAACAAAATCTAAACACAAGCGTTCCTCTTATGCTAGTAGTAGTGATGATGATGATGTCAATGCTTAACTTTCTAAAATGCTTGAATTCATGGAATTACTTGAAAAACAAAAGGAAGAAAATGATAGGCAAGAGGAGCTACTTGAGAAACACGAAGACTTGCTTGTTCTTGATAAGAAAAGAAACCTTGAACTAGAGAAGCTCCGAGAAGAAGAGAGAAAGAAAAATAATGACTTAACTATGTCTCTCACTAAGATTAAAAATGCTTGTGAAAATGTCAAGAGCATTAAAGATGAACTTCAAGAGAAGTATGAGGATTTAGAAAAGACTCATAAGTCTCTTGAAGAACAATATAGGATTCTTTCAACTTTTACATCCTCCTCAAATAATTTCTCTCATGTCTCCACTGACAAATGATGTGATAGATGCTATAATATTGATGTTGACGCTTGTGCTACTAATATGAAATTGATTGATGATTTGAACAAGCAAGTAAAGGCTCTTGAAAGCAAAATACAACATGAGAAAGATGTTGTTAATGATGAGAAGGCAAAGTATGCAAGAGGTGCATACACATATACTAGAATGCCACATGTCATGGATGGCATTGGTTATGTTGAGGGTGTCAAGCATAATGCTCGGGAGAACAAGAATGAGAAGGAATTCCTTAAGTTTATCAAGGAAGGATCTTACCAAAAGAAGCAAGCCAAGAACAAGAATATTAATCATCTTTCTCATGTTAATGATTCTCGTGCTAATATGCCTAATGCTACTTGTACACTCTTTTATGATTTTGATGCTTCATATGTGCTCATGAGAAACATGCATGGACGCGTGTTTGCCAAATATGTTGGGCACGCAACAAGAGGCCAAAAGCTTGTGTGTGGGTGTCCAAAGTGCTTGTGACTAATGTAAAAGGACCCAAGCAAATTTGGGTACCTAAAAACAAAGCTTAATTTGTTTTGTAGGACTATGTCTCCGGAGGATCAAGTTGGGTGATTGATAGTGGATGCACCAATCATATGACCGGAGACAAAAAGATGTTCAAGTCATTCGAGCCAAGTCATGACAAAAATGAGTACATCACATTTGGTGACAATGGAACGGGACAAGTACTAGGTTATGGTAAAGTCCCCCTCACTCCTTCATATTCCCTCTCTAAGGTTATGCTTGTTGATCACGTTGACTTCAATCTTTTGTCCATTTCATAATTTTGTAAAATGGGCTATGATTGTTTGTTCAACGAATATGGTGTGACCGTCTATAAGAGGAGTGATGGCTCGGTTGCTTTTAAGGGTGTGCTTAAAGGAAAGCTTTATGTTGTGGACTTCTCCACGGATAAAGCTAGACTTGGTACATGCTTACTAGCAAAATCCAACATGGAATGGTTGTGACATAGAAGGCTAGCCCATGTTGGTATGAGAAATCTTCACAAACTCCAAAAAGGGGGCCACATCATAGGACTAACCGACGTTTGCTTTGAGAAGGATAAAATTTGTAGTGCATGTCAAGCGGGAAAGCAAATTGGAGCATCACATCCCGCCAAGAATGTGATGACCACCACAAGGCCATTGGAGATGTTGCACATGGACCTCTTCGGCCCTGTCTCCTACATAAGTATTGGTGGTAACAAATATGTTCTAGTAATTGTTGATGATTTTTCTCGCTTCACGTGGGTATTCTTTTTGCATGATAAAGGTGAAGTAAAAGATGTGCTCAAGACGTTCATGAAAAGAGAACAAAATGAATATGAAATCAAGATCAAGAAAATAAGGAGTGACAACGGCACCGAATTCAAGACACTCAAGTTGAAGAGTATCTCGATGAAGAAGACATCAAGCATGAATATTCAGCACCCTACTCCCCTCAACAAAATAGGGTTGCCGAAAGAAAGAACCGCACGCTCATTGAGATGGCAAGGACAATGCTTGATGAATACAAGACGTCCGACCGTTTTTGGGCCGAGGCCGTCAACACCGCATGCCATGCCTCCAACCGGTTGTATCTCCACCGACTATTGAAGAAAACACCATATGAGCTACTACTCGGTAACAAGCCTAATATTTCCTACTTTCGTGTTTTTGGGAGCAAATGCTTTATGCTAAACAAGAAACCCAAGACTTCTAAGTTTGCTCCAAAAGTTGTTGAAGATTTCTTGCTTGGTTATGGGTCGAATGTTCATGCCTATAGTGTATTCAATAAAACCACCGGTTGTGTTGAAATCTCACATGACGTGACATTCGATGAATCTAATGGCTCTCAAGGGGAGCAAGTCGTTAATGATGGTGTAGATGATGAAGCTCCTAGAAGTGTAATAAAAAGGATGGCCATTGGTGATGTGAAACCACAAGAAACATCAAGGGTTGAAAATCAACCCTCTCCCTCAAGACAAAACCAACATAATGAGAATAAGGAATTAGATCACGCAAGTGGTCAAGATCAAGATGTTGGGAAACATGAACAAGCATCAAGCAATGATTCTCAAAGACATGATGAAGAGGTTGATAAAGATGGTGGTCAAGAAAGCTCACACCCACCACATCCAAGAGTACATCAAAATGTACAACGTGATCACCCCGTCGAGCAAATTCTTGGAGATATTGATAAGGGAGTAATCACTAGATCTCGAGTTAGTAATTTTTGTGAACATTCCTCTTTTGTCTCTTCTATGGAGCCATTTAGGGTAGAGCAATCACTTGAGCATGTGGACTAGGTGATGGCCATGCAAGAAGAGTTGAACAACTTCACAAGAAATAAAGTGTGGACACTGGAGAAAAGGCCAAAGAACAAGAATATTGTGGGCACCAAATGGGTGTTCTGCAACAAACAAAATGAAGATGGTGTTGTGACAAGAAACAAGGCAAGACTCGTGGCAAAGGGTTATTCACAAGTGGAAGGTTTGGATTTTGATGAAACTTATGCCCCCGTAGCAAGGCTTGAATCTATTAGAATATTACTAGCTTTTGCTACTCACCATGATCTTAAGTTGTACCAAATGGACGTGAAAAGTGCATTCCTAAACGGGTCAATCAAAGAAGAAGTGTATGTGGAGCAACCACCGGGCTTTGAGGACTCTAAGTATCCTAACCATGTTTATAAACTCCATAAAGCGCTCTATGGGCTCAAGCAAGCCCCGAGAGCATGGTATGAATGCCTTAGGGATTTTCTTGTTAAAAAGGGTTTTGTAATTGGCAAGGCCGATCCAACCCTCTTCACTAAGCGTTTTAGCGATGATATCTTTGTATGCCAAATATATGTCGATGACATTATATTTGGTTCTACTAACCAAACCTTTTGTGATGAATTTAGCAAGATAATAACCAAAAGGTTTGAGATGTCTATGATGGGAGAATTGACATTCTTTCTAGGCTTCCAAGTGAAGCAACTCAAGGAGGGCACCTTCATATGTCAAGCAAAGTACACACAAGACTTATTGAAGAAATTTGACATGAACAAGGCAAAGCCCATCAAAACTCCCATGCCGACAAATGGTCACCTCGACCTCAACAAAAAGGGTGATCCCGTAGATCAAAAGGTATATCGCTCCATAATTGGCTCTTTGCTTTATCTTTGTGCATCTAGGCCCGACATCATGCTTAGTGTGTGTATGTGTGCACGTTTTCAAGCCGCTCCTATGGAGTATCACATGGTGGCTGTTAAGAGAATATTGAGATATTTGGTTTACACACCCAACCTAGGGCTTTGGTACCCCAAGGGCTCAAAGTTCAACCTATTAGGCTATTTTGATGCGGATTATGCCGGGGATAAGGTAGATAGAAAGAGCACCTCTGGGACATGCCAATTCTTGGGTAGGTCCCTAGTGTCATGGTCATCCAATAAACAAAACTCCGTTGCACTTTTCATGGCCGAAGCGGAGTATGTTGCAGCCGGCAGTTGTTGTGCACAACTACTTTGGATGAGACAAACTCTAAGGGATTACGGTTACAAGGTGAACCGTGTTCCACTCCTATGTGACAACGAGAGTGCCATAAAGCTTGCTTATAACCCCATTGAGCATTCACGCACAAAGCATATAGATATCCGCCACCACTTTTTGAGAGATCATTCCATCAAAGGGGATATCGAAGTTAGCCATGTGAGAACCGAAGATCAACTAGCCGATATATTCACCAAGCCCCTAGATGAGAAGAGATTTTGCTACCTTAGGAGTGAACTAAATATTCTTGACTCTAGCAATGTGATGTAGAGAATGTGCATATCTGAATGGTGATTGTTTTGTTATTACAAAAAAATTATTATTGTTGTATGTCAAAAATCTATTATTTGTGCTATTGAAGTTGTTTTTTGATCACTAGATTGAATCTTGACAAAATATGGCCATTGTTATGTTTTGTTGATTGTTGGCTGACCATAAGATGTCAAGACTCTCCATCAAACTATTTTTAAAGAAAATAAAAATCCTCTACTCTTTCCTGTCTGGGCTCTAATCTCTCAGGTCATTCTGGCGTCGGACAAGTCCGATAGTTATCGGACATGCCCGATGGCGTCGGACAAGTCCGACTGTCTAGGGTTCGACCCTATAAAACCTAGCCCGACTCATCCCTTCAGTCAAACTTTCCTCATTCATCTCCTTCACGTTCTCTCTTCTCAAGAACACCCCCATTGGCGGCACCAAGCAGATCTCCCTCTCCCACCATCCATTGGAGCAAGTTTGGAGATCAAGAGGTCCTCCTCCACCGAATTAGTCCAATCCCCCATCATTTTTGCAAGATTTAACCCTAATCCCCTCTCTTTCTTGGTTTCACCCTTAGGGTTAGGGTTATGGGTTAATGCTAGTGCCAAATCTTGTTCCCTTGCGTATTTGATCCATGGAGGTAGCCTTTAGTTAGTTGTTAGTGGAGTAGAAGAAGTTTGGGCACTTGTGGTAGGTGGATTCATGAAGGATCTAGGTTTTTGGAAAAACTGTGTGTCATCGGACAAGTCCGACGACCATCGGACAAGTCCGACGCATCAGACTTGACCAATGATTATCGGACATGTCCGATGACTTGCAGTTTCTTGAAAAACCTGAACTCTTCATTGATTCTCCTCACCCCTATTCCTCTTTTTGACTCCCTCCTAACTTGTTGCTCGCCACATTTTCTCAGCATGTCTGACGTGGAAGCATCCCCCTTGAGGGAGAAGAGGACCAAGACCGCCGAAGACCAAGGTCAGAGCCAACCCCCAAAGAGGAGGAAGGCCACTGCTGGGCGGATTCGCCGCACCAAACTGAAAGCCCCAGTTGCTAGAGAGGAGCCTGAAGAGACAAATGAGGTTGACAGTGTCATGCATCCTCCAGCGGAAATGGGCAACTCTGACCGTGACAAGGTGAACTATCTTCATGCCTCCACTGAGACCTGCTCTGCGGCAAGGCTAACTAACTTCTATGATGGTGAGAAAGAAGCTTTTGATTTCCACTTTCATGCACATTTTTATGCGGATTGGTACCGTTCCACCTATCTACGCATGAAGAATGCAGTGGTTGAGATGAAGTGGCTGGATTGGGATCACATGAAGACAAGGAAGCATCCATTACTCGATCAAGTGCTGGCTTCCTATGAGCATCATGGTCTCAAGACCTTCCTGACTTTCCAGTACTCCTGGAATAGGGAAATCATAGCTCAGTTTTATTCAACTGTCTATTTTGATGAGGATGCCAAAACCATATCCTGGATGACGAATGGCACCAAGTATACCTGCTCCCAGAACCAGTTTGCTGGTATGATTGGACTTAAGCACACACGCAAGGA
Source organism: Eleusine indica (assembly GCA_030378355.1). NCBI lineage: Eukaryota > Viridiplantae > Streptophyta > Magnoliopsida > Poales > Poaceae > Eleusine > Eleusine indica. The sequence goes on from CM059494.1 coordinate 61,598,714, forward strand.
AAGGCACAAGGTTCACAAGGGAAATCATATGGATGCTGATGACATGAGGTACATGTATGTGGACCCGGACAAATGCTCTCCTCCCAACTTCAATGGACTGAAACCATTCTTCTCAGTCTTGTTTCGGATCTGCAGGAGTACTTTAGCTCCAAGGGGAGGCAACTCTGACCGCATTCCTGCCTATCAGAGGGATATTCTGCACTGGGTTCATGGGAACAGGAAATTTGATGTCTTTGACTATGTCTTTCAGGAAATGTGGGACATCTCCATCTCTCCCAAGCGTGGCTGTGGATACGCACCTCACATCAGTTCATGATTGAGAAGGTGTCGGGCTTAACCTTCACCAAGGATATGAAGCATCTGAGCCTGAAACCTCAGATTCCTTCTAACTGGACTGCTGACACCACTTCTGGCCAGTTCTTTGGAGCAGCTCAGCCTCCTTCTTCAGCTGCACCACCTCAGCCACCTCGGGCTGCCCCTCGGGGCACTGGATCCTCTCATGTGCCTCTGCCTCCTCGCGGCAAGAGAAGCGGGATTATGAAGATGTTCAAATCCCTTATGAGCATGTGCAGGAGCATTAACCAGAGGCTAGACGTCATTGAAAGAAATCAAAAGGGTCTCTATGACCATTTTGGTATTGAGACTCCTCCTCCACCGTCCCCAGTTGAAGGCTCACCTCCTCCCACTCATGATGACCCCGCTCCTCAAGATGACCCCACCTTCACCGTCGAGGAGATGAACTACTTTGGGTACTACCCGACTCCTCCTCCTTTCTCTTCTGGCGCAGGTTCGAGTGCTCAACACATTCGCTTTGAAGATGATGAGGGCGAAGGTGGTGAAGATGAAGCTGTCCATACTCTTCGCCAGCGCAAAGGGAAAGAACCGGCTATTGATGAAGAAGAAGAGAAAGAAGGCGATGATGATGAAGAAGACTACGAGTTATCCGACGACTAGAGCTCTCATCACCTTCTACCTGCACTTTTCTCCTTTTTGGGTGTCTTGATGCCAAAGGGGGAGAAGTGTAGTTATCTCAGTTTTTTTTATCTTAGTTTGTGAGTTGTGAGTGAGTTTGGAGTTGAATTATTTATGGCACTATTTGGTTTGTAAAACTCTATTTTTGCTATCTATGTGGTTAGTTTGTGTACTTTATTTGCTTATTGTATTGGTACTTTGTTGATCATCTTGTTATTTGCATTTCGTCTATCTTGTGTGATCTATTGATGTAAATTAATATGTATGCATAGTTTTAGGGGGAGCTCTCACAATTCTTTTTAATATATGTGCACTTGTTATTATCTCATATTCTCTCACTCATGCACACATTTAGGGGGAGCTCCTCATCACAAACTGAATCCTCATTGCATAATTTTATGAAATCTAGTTGTATTGTCATCAATCACCAAAAAGGGGGAGATTAAAGGTGCATCTAGGCCCCTAATTTTATTTTGGTGATTGGCGCCAATACAATTAAGAATGGACTAATCTTTTAATGAACATGTGTGTAGATTATGGTACAAAGTTTGGTGATTAAATGCATAGAAACAGAAAGGGAGAAAAGAAGATGGCAAAGTGCTTCAAGTTGAAATTCAAAATATGCTCAAGAATAAAGTTCATAGTATTTTATTTTAATTCTTGAGTATAGGTAAAGCCGTACTATTAAGAGGGACACAAAAGTGTGAAGCGGAGGTGAACTAAGTGCAAAATTCCCATTTCTAGGTCATACAAAAATTTCCAGGGCAAAATCATCGGACTTGTCTGACCCATCGGACAAGTCCATCGGACTCCAGTACCTCTGCCACTCTGGGTCGTCGGACATGTCCGACGGTCATCGGAGAGGAAAGTCCGACGCATCAGACACTTTCATCGGAGTACAGTTCCTTTGCCACCCTTTTTCATCGGACTTGTCCGATGGCCATCGGACTTGTCCGATGAACAAGACTTGTTCGAGCCATCGGACAAGTACATCACATTCCAGTACCTCTGCCACCCCTGTGCCATCGGACATGTCCGATGGCCAACTTATCCGAGGCATCGGGCAAGCTTATCGGACTCCAGTTTTTGCGCCATCTTGATTCATCGGACATGTCCGATGACTATCGGACTTGTCCGACACAGATCTCAGAAATTGGGTCTCCAATGACTCTTTTCCCCATTGGGATATAAATAGAACACCTCTTCGCCCAGTGGCTGGTTGGTCACTCATTTCCACTCAAAAACACTCCCAAGCTCACCTTGCTCTCCCCAACTCTCCTCCCTTGATTCCACTCTTGATTTGTGAAGGGATTGAGAGAAGATTGAAGTGCTCCATCAACTCCAAGCTTTCATCCTCTTGAGCACTTGGTTCATCCTCACCGCGGATAACTTTTATGTTTGTTACTCTTGGGGATTCTTCCCCTAGACGGTTAGAGGTGCCCGTAGAGCTCCCAACTTGTATGGTGACGCCTCGGGAAGTTTGTATTGACCCCTCCTTTGTGGAGTTTCTAGTGAAAAACCAAGGTTGATCTTTGTGGTCACTTGGAGAGGTTAGGGTTGAAAGAGACCCGGTCCTTTGTGGATCCCTCAACGGAGACGTAGGCTCCTTTGTGGAGCTGAACTTCGGTGAACAAATCTTGTGCCTTGCTTGTACTTTCAATCACTTGTGTCTTATTTACTTGTTCTTGCTCATAAACTTGCTAGTTAGGGTTTGCTTCGTATTTCTTAGATTAACTTGTGTAGGTTGCTTGGTAGTTGCTCTCCTTATTTTTACAGCACCCCCTTGCTTATATTCATCTACTCCTAGCTTGCCTTACACTAGTTTTAACATTTACTCGGTCGATCTACTTTTCTATCTTGTGCCATCGAACAAGTCATCGGACTTTCCCTACAATCGTCGGACAAGTCCGACACTGCGCATTTGACTTTTATTATTAAGTGAATTTCAGGGATAATTGCCTATTCACCCCCCCCCCCCCATCTAGGCACTTTTAGTATATCAATCACGTCATATGATGGGATCCTCCGAAGACCTCTAAATGAGTTTATCCTACACACAAGATCATAAATGCTTAAGAGAGTATCACAAAGGTCATCATTCGGATTTCTCACAAATTCACCAAGTTGAAAGATGAGATCCTGTTGGTGAGCTCGACGAAGATGTCAAAGTCAATCTTGTGGCAGAGGAGGTGGAGGCGTCGGAGCCATAGTGGTGAGATTGATCATCTCCAATGATCGTGTGAGCATTGTTGTTGGCGCTCCCCCTACACCAATGCGTGGTCCACCCGAAGTGCTTGGAGTAGAACTTGGAATGACACTTGGGGTAGAGCTTGATGAAGCGCCTGATGAAGAGCTTGGTGTAGGTCTTGATCCGACGGGGTTGTAGAAGCTGCGGCAAGGCAATCTTGTGGAGGGATCAAAGAAGTTTGAGCTCGAAGCTTCTTCTTTCCCTTTTCTTGAGGATGCTCCATTGTCTGCCTTGGAAGTCTTCTCCCTAGTCTAGCTTGCGGTGATCTTCTCATCATCAAATAGCAACCCATTCACATCCTCGACGGAGAGACCCTTCTCCATGATGAGATCAAGGGTGATGTAGAGGGGCTTGCTGTTAGGGAGCAAGGTGAGGATCTTCTCGACTATCACAATCTTGGGAAGCTCGAAAGTAGTTGCTCCAATCCTGTCCACAATACCTCGCAAGAGAATAAGAGAGTCAAGTAAGTCCTCATTCTCATTAGTATGAAAAGTAAAGAACTCCTCAACAAGTGAATCCCTAGCATGATCAATAAAAGACTCACAAGCATCATCAGTACTAGTCACACTAGAAATGCAAGCAAGATCAAGAGAGCCAACATCATCAATCATCACATTAGGCACACTAGTAAAGCAACCTATCAAATTATCACTAGTAGAATCTAGGCAGTCATTAGAACTAGGCACATCAACACAATCATCATCATATATATGATCATCGGTAAGGGGCAATTGCATTTTGACCATAGTTTTCAATTCCAATTGTGATATAGACCCAAATTTTGAGATTTTGCAATTTAACCACAAGTTTTTGAACTTGAGTCTGCACTTCACCACAGGTCCATTTAGACCTCATAACGGTGTTAACTTTAATGTGAAAAGACACAATTGCCCTTTCTGATTTCACCACAATTTTAATATTATTTGAAATATTGTGTTTAAACAAAATTTGAAATTATTTTTATTAAATGTCTTGAAAAATTGGACATGACAGCATTTCAATAGAATTTTTGCTATATTGTTAGTACAATTTCACACACGAATTATATGCAATGATTATATTCAATAAAAAACAAATACAATCACAATCCATAATTTTTGCTTCCACCTTCTGCTTTCCAAAAAAAATCGTCACGCCCCAATCGATTGCATTCCTCGCGCCACCGCGCTCGATTCCTCTTTCCACCACGGCAAACCACGCAAGCACACCCGTTGTCGGTGAAGCAGGAGATGGAGGAAAGGGAGAACGATGGCAAGCTGAGGCCTAGCCTCCGCTGACCCTGCTAGACGACATGCTCCTGGTAATCAAGCGGCTGCCGCCCACGCACGACATGGTCCACTACGCTGTCGTGTGCCGCCGCATCAACGCGAGCGCCAGTCGCGACGCCGCCATGTGACACTGTGCCAACACGAGCGCCAGCCGTGATGTCGGCACTGCGGGCCTAACAAGCAGCCCGTGTGCGCTGCCTTGCTATGACACCGTTGCGCCCACACGCTCGCTTGTCTCTGACGCCCCGCCGCGCCTGCGCGAGCACAATGGTCCTCGCAAGCGGACACATCCCGCCCCACAAGCTCGATGTCGCTCTGCCTCGCATATGCCTCTAGCAGCCATCGCCTGCATTTTTTTTTCCTTAAATGAGAACATTGCTTTTAGGGGAGAGACTGATGAGAAGGAAAATGATTGAGAGGTTCCAAGGGTAGTTTTCTCACTTCTATCTTCCAGACGTTTTTTCTTTTTCTTTTTTCTCTGTTTCATCGGCTTAAAGAAATGTTGGATGAAAGTTATGATAAACGGTGGGTTGGGACAAACAGAGCTGTGGCCAAAATGCAAAATCTCAAAATCTGGGTCTAAAATGCAATTGGACTTCAGATTCATGGTTAAAACACAATTATCCCCATCGGTAAAGGTATTGGCAAAGTCCATAAATGTGTCCATCAACTCATCCGGAATCATGGCATTTAGATAGCTTTTCAAGCGATTCTTCCATGAACCATGACCGGGCCCCGAATGGGATGACATCCCAACTCAATACGGTCATTACTCAAGATGGTTAAACCCTATGATGAGCACTTGGCTCTGATACCACTTGAAAGGATCGAGTGACCGAGAGGGGGGATGAATCGGTAACTCACACTATGTACCAAATTCGCCAATTCCTAAAACCTACCACTCAAAACAACTCCTACACAATTCTAGTGATAATCACGCTAACAAGATAATGAACCTATGAAAGGAACAACAACCTAAGCATACTAGTGGATCACATAAGGCAATACAACTCTTATGCAAGATATTATTGAAGACACACGGAAGAACACAACAAGCTAGCAAAGGAGCCTACTCGTGCAAATCTACTAAATCAACAAGCACATGGAAGTCACACAAGCATGAGTAGCACGATACATACTAGGGTGATCAGACAAGCCAAAGCAACTCCTATACATGTTAGTGATCAAGTATGAAAGCTAACCACTACTAGCAAGTAAAGAAACCTATTTATGCAAGTCTACTAGATAGTCAACTAGAGCAAGATAAGCACACAAGCATGAATAGCACGGTATGTAAGAGCAGAAAGTAAAGCATCATAGTAAGGAGTAGAGTAAGAGATGACTCATGATTTTTTCCGAGATCTCAGAAGGATGACGTCTTTCCCTACTCCTCGTTGGACCACTCCCGCTGGAGTCCCGGTCCCCCCCTCCACCAATGTGGAGTTCTCGACCACGAGCCCGCAATCACTCCCGGAGTGAAGACACGGTGCGCACCACCGCTGCCACCAAGGCACAAGCTCGCCTCCCTCGAGAACTTGTCTGACTCCCCGAGCCGACACGAGCGCTCACTAGCGATGCTCCTTTCACCAATGGGATCGAACCGTGTACAAACATATGATGGCATTCACAACCAATCACGATAGGCTCGATCACCGACATCTAGCCGGTCTAGGTCTCACCATAGACCAAGAGTAACAGCCTAGATCACACCCTCAAGAACACCCTAGCCTTAGATGTGCAAGATGCTCAAGTTATCACACCCTCAAGAACACCCTAGCCTTAGATGTGCAAGATGCTCAAGTTACTCTCACTAGCACTCTCAAAATATACAATATCTCCTCCTAGTGCCATCCTCTTTTCCTCTTGGCTCTCACCAAATGCTCCAAGCAATTCCACTGGCCAAGAGAGGTCTCTAAGACCCCAGCAACAAAGTTATATAGGCTTTCAACCTCCAACTAGCTGTTGCTCTATAAAATCAGCTTTCTATGCCTATTGACCGGATGTATGATCACTGCCTAACCGGACCATCCGGTCACTACAGACTTCAGCTCCAATGGCTCTGCCCCCTCTGGTGACTTCCACTGACCGGACCGTCCGGTCAGTTGACCGGACCTTTCGGTCCATTTCTCTCTCCAGTCCAGAAACATTTCCAGCGCTGCTTCCTCGTTGCCCAAGTCCCAGACCTACTGACCGGACCGTCCGGTCTCTAGGTCTTTCAGACTTGGCAGTTTCCTCGTTGCTCGCTGTAGGCTCCGGACAAAAACCTCTTAGTGACCGTACAGTCCGGTCACCACTGACCCCTCTGTCCGGTCACTTCGTCCAGAAGCTAAAACTCCTCGTCCTCGCTTGACTTTGTTTTCCAGCTTCTCCGAATAGCTCCTCGGCTTCTCCACTATCACCGACTGCCTGTGATTTCACTGAGAAACCTTGCGCATCACCGACTAGACATGACCTAAGAGAAATGACCTAGACCCCCTTGATAGTCTGGTTTTTCCTATGGACTCCAAGCCCTAACAACTAGACAAGTGTTCCCAACACTTACTCCATAGCTTGTCCTTCGCTTTGATCCATCCCCATCAACCCTTGGACTCCATCAAGCTCACAAGCCTCCATGCTTGCGGTCATTGTCATCAATCGTCAAGACCGCCGTCAACAATCATCATAGAGTAGAAGAGGTTTCCTACACGAACATCACTCGTGTAGACATTAGTCATATTTCATGTTTGTCATTCATCACCAAAACATTCATACCTTGGGATGACCTCAATGGTCATGATTCTTACAAAAGCAAAAGCACCTCTAAAAGTCAAACCAAAGGGACCCTAAGATACTTTGTTTCAAGATTGATCTAATAGTATTACATTGTCAAGCTTAATAGAACTTTAGCTATGAACTATTAAACATAAAAAAGTTTAACTTATGATAAACCTAGAACTAATTATATTCTGAGATGGAGGGAGCAGATATTAGCTAATTACTAATTGGATAACTATTAACTAGCTAATTACTAGTTCATGTTGTTTGAAACCTCTAGCTAGTAGGTTGTGGCTATTTTTTTATATTTTATAACTTTTAATCCACTAAAAACTTTCAATCGATTATTTGTTACTTTGTATTTTAATTATTTTAGATTTATTTGTATAATAATTATAAATCATTGGATCTTAGATCTAATGACTCAAATTGGTGATTAAAAGTTGTTCAAAATTTCAATCAGTTGAAAATTGGCAAGTCCTATTTTTTTAAACCTCTCCTATCGAATACAGTTGTAGTATCTGTTCATATGCGTACACATGCACTCATGTCACCAACACACACCTTGGCCTTCCACAATGGAAACGCAGAAATCAGGTCCCACTAAAATCAGAACCCAATGATATGTTCCATAATGGTGGCATCAAAGCTCACTCTAAATATGGGCCCTACTTGGCAGGACTGATAGGTTACTTCGTGTGAGGGGAAAAAATCCCAATCTACTGCTACAGTAAAAAATATTGTATTTTATTATTTGGACACCGAAGCAAGTAATTGCTCCACTTCTGTTTTTTGGGCATCGGTTTGGCTTGGGAATCGACCAACACACTGGTGGGAGCGGTCCTGTGACTTTTTGGGCATCGTTCTACAGGATCACTGTGGAGGGCCTAAGCACGCCCACGCACACTTACAGATTTATTTTTGGGAGCAAAGTTCCAGTGAGACCCGAGCATGATCTAGTGATCAAACTCAGATGGCGGTGCTCCCACCTAGAGCCGTTGGTCAGTTGAGCCACCGCTCGTCCTCGGTTCTGGCTATAGTTGAGATGTGGCTATAGTTGAGGTTGGATTGGGCTAGCTAATGAAATAAAGTTATTTAAGAAATCACTAATAATTAATTAGGCTATTTGGTGGGTTGTTTGAACTTTGAAGCCACTACAGATAACTTTAGTAGATATAAGTATTATCCCCATTGGTTTCACAAACAAGCCCTAAGAAATTTAGTATCTTTAGGCAATTTGCTGAAGCAGCTCGCGTTCTAATCTTCTGATTTTACTCGATAAAGATCCCTGCAAGTGTTATTTTGGTGTTTACAAACGCGTGCTTATGCTCGGGACAATATGGATAAGGATTTGCTGTCTGGTGCCTACCCTAGCTCTTTGTCTTGTTCTCTGCACTTCTCTTTTCCATTAGGCTGCGTTTGGAAGTAGACATTGGAGATCTTGAAATTGAATTGAGTTCAATTCCAATTCAACCTAGGCATTGAATTCAGTCCAATGCCAATTCTATTGTTTGGTTGTCAAAAGGAATTTGTTGAATTGAAAATCAGATCGAATGAAATCCAACAAGTGTTTGGCTGCATATTTGAGGGAATCAAATTGCAGAGGCACTGGAGGTGGCCGGAGTTGTGGAAAGAGGTCATGGTGACGACCGGAGTTGGGGAAGAAGGGCACCAACCGGAGTGGAGGAAGATGGACAGCGACCCCTTTTCGCTACCTCATGCCGTCGCCCAGCAGAAGCAGAGGCCACACGCGGACAGGGGGAGGCAGAGGTCGCAGAGTGCACGGGGGCGGAGCTCCACGAGATGGAGGTGGAGGTCACACAAGCCCAGGATTGCCTCCGCTAGGAGCCACCGGAGCTCGGAGTCACCGGGGAAGACGAGCGTCTGTAGAGGAGGAGCAATTCCTCCCAATTTGGAGGGGGGAGGCTCAGCTTTGAGGAACGATTCTTTTAGTTGTGTCTCGATTCCACCGTATTGACTTTCAAATACCAATTCTCAATTCCATAGACATCCAAACAATGGCATTCACTGGATTCAATTCCAATTCCCAATTCCGAGCTCCAATATCTACTTCCATTCGGAGCCTTAGCTCATTCATCCTCAGTATTGTGTCAGGTGCCATAAAACATGCACGATGTAACCCCAAAAAAAAAAAAACAGTACAGAGCACCACGGATGACTATTACACCTCTGCTGAAGCTTACACTTTCCACAGACATGGGGCATACACAGATCTTTTAACTTTTTTTAAAAAAGAAAGGACTGAACCCGGAAGCAAAGCCGAGACAAAGACCAGGAGAGTCCAATGAACTAATTAAAGCTTATCCCAGCATGAGCTGGCTAACAGATAACTACGCCACAGTTCCCCTGAGCGATATTCTTAACATAACACAACCTCAGATAAAAGTGAAATAAACAATGTTACAGTGTTCTTGTTAATTAAGGACCCAGCCACCATGTACCCAGAATAGATACCATCGACCGAATGCCCAACGCCAGAAACTTCAGCTGTACAAGGTTCTCCAGCAGGATCTTCTCTGTCAGATGCGGTGGTAGTGTCAAAGAATGTGAACTCATCATGTTTGTGCTTGCTTCTGGTTTGGACTAAGTGCCCTGGTTAGGAAATTGCGGAGCTCCGGGATAACTCGTTGAATCAGCTGCGTGGAGCTGCGTGAAGGAATGGCAAGTTAAGGTAAACTATTTAAAATGCATTAGATCATGCATATACATGTCCCAGATCAAAGTTATTTGGGAGGGAATATACCCAGGTCTGGTGCAAATCTTGTCAAACTGTTCCAGAATAAATAAGATGCATGTATGTCTCAGTGACACAGCATGAAAGGCTTCAGATAAGTCATACATGTCAGAGACATTTTCTAGATTCACATCCTGCAAGACAAAAAATATTTAAAATATATCTAATCAGCGAATAACAGGAGCATTGAGTAGCTTTCCTAATCACCTTCGCTATAGTATATTCACATAGACGTTTGAGACCTTCCAAGAGATACTGATCAGCAGCTCTAAGAAGATCTTGCGCAATTTCATTGGTTACGTGCACTGACCCAGTATAGATAAACCTGCGCAGATCAAACAGCACGATTTAAGACGTTAATCATGCACTGACCCAGAAAAGCAGGGGTGGGAGGATTGCATATCTACTGATACAAAGGGGAAAAAAAAACTGTGCCAAAGATAGGAGGTTCACAGCTTAGATACCTCATCATGAGTTCAAAAACGTCCCATCTGATATTAGGAATTTCAATGTCTCTTGCATCCTTTTCCTGATTAAGGGAACAACTTTTCAATTAGACAGAGAGACTGAAAGCACTGTGTCATGCCAAGCCAAGCCTCAGAACTCACCCTATACCCTCCATCAAACATTGCACGAAATGCATCTGAAGAAGCAAGCAAAGCAATTCTGTGGGCATAAAAGCGTTTTCCTGAACAAAAGGGAGAGAATATTATTAGCTTAAATACGAAAAAGTGGAATTACGGGTAAGTGCTGATAACATCAAGATCCTGAAATAGTACCAACCTTCCACCAAGAAGGTAACATCTGAAAGTGTTGAACTATTCACGTATTGCTCACCAAGATAAACCTGCAACAGAATATATATTCAATAAAAGGGGTCAGCAGGTAGGAACCTCTGTTGTCACCAGAACTTTTAGACAGAAAGATCGTTCAATGTCATAATGCATTTTATCCAGGACTCCAAAAACGGATCATATTAGGAAACACCCATTATGAAAATATCAAGGGTAACTGCAACTCTCAAAATATTTGCCTCCAGCAGGTTGTACAAGCTAATCTATGTTACTGACCAATTATGATTACAAGAGAGTTTTTTGGGCTCTTTACCCTGTTTAACCAAATAGCCCTTTCCCACACTGATTATCCAAAAACCACCCACCACATTCATGTCATCGCGGTTCTAGTTTTGATAGCACAACATTCAGCTCATAGCCACTGCTACTCAGATAGTAAGACAAGTAAAGTTTAATTAAAATTGCTACTTCCCCTACCTGTGGTGTTGGAGATGGAGGTGCAGTATCCATGGGAGAAAGTGCTGCAGCTTTATTGGCCAATTTGTATAGTGCTGCTGAACCATCTTGTTGGTGTTTCGAGCTCATGGATGTCAGTAGATCAAGCAGCAGGTCGAGACCTGGATTAATCAAAATTTAATCAACAAAGAACATCAGACATTGGAAGGAAATGAAAATGAACAGCTTTTGGTTAATGCAAAACTATTTATACCATAATTATCAACAAAGATTGTTCTTTGATCTTCAGGAGCACAAAGGTGTGCCAGAGCCAGAGCAACACGTCTCTGCACAGATTTTTCTCCTACTCGCATCAAATAAAGCAAGTGTCTCAACACCTGGAAACAATCACATGGGAACCAGCTGCATAAGTAATTTAGCAAAAAAGAAACCCAATAAAGAACTATAAATGAACCTTGTGAGCATAACTTACTCGTCCATTTATCTTCTCTTCTAACCTCTTTAATGTTTTTGCTACACAGTCCTTTGTTGCCTGAAATTAAATGTGGCTCAATAAAACTCAGTCATAATGAAAAAAACTAATTCAAACTGCTCGGATTGTACCTGCACAATAAACTCGCCATCCTGCAACTTCTGGACACCTCCTACTTTAATGAAGTCTGAAACATAGTCCTTTAAGAAGAAAGAAAAGTGATATCACTTCAGAGAAAACAAAGAAATTCAAGATTAATAACAAAAACAAGAACGAGTTGACCCCCTTCAAAAGAACATGAAATGTCATATCGTTGACCAAAAGTAGAAAACAAGATTTTTAGAAATATGATGACTCTTCTTTCTAAGGAAATCATGAGCTACCTCATTGTCTGCAACACCGTAAAGGGCAAATGCAGCATTATGCTGCAAAGAGCCATTCTTTGAGTCAAGAAGCTTTAGCAAAGGCACCAAACCGCCATTATATGCAATACCTGCTTGGTTATGTGTGTCCTGGAAAAATATCATGATCAAATGAAATGACTAGTAACAATTAAGCTGGAATAATAAATTAACAGCTCCAGTTGCATCTAAGTAAAATGGGAGTTATCTTAGTCAAATGATCTTGCAAGGAAGTTATGCATTATTGCCAATCTTGGCATCTTTTGCATGGCTGACTCCAAAACACATGTACAGAGAACAGACAAAATCACTCTGCTAGAATCTGCCACTGATAAACCAGATGTCCCTCAGTTTTCACCAAGGTCCAGTGGCAGACCAGCACCTAATGCCAACATACATGTACATGTACATACCACATATATTATTATTAATATGATATACTCTGCCACTGAAAACACAGGTTTTCCCCAGTGTTTCCCCTAAGAAATACTCCGACAGCAAACCAGCACTAAGCAACTAACAGGTAATTAGGTGGGGCTCTGAAGGATAAACTACACTCCTAGGCAGGATGGTATCGCATACACTTCTTCCCTTCCAAATTCACATTTAAGACTTGCACAGTTTCAAGACTTTTGCAAGCTTAGGCAGAGTTAGTGGTTACAGTATACAGTGAGGCAAAATCAAAAGACAACATTCAGCACAAACCAACATTTGAAAGCTAAGTCCTTGAAAATTTGCCTATACGTAAAAAGCATCGCATAACCATGGTGCACTATGCCCTAACTGTTGGGCAAGATTGTGCATTGTTGTTCTTTCACTCTAGAGCAATTATCTGAATCTGAAGCATAGCACGGAAATTAAACCTGTGCAAGCCTCCCAAGTGCAAAAGCAGACATCTCCCGGAGTTGGACATCAGCTGACTGTAGCATTTCAATTAGTGGTCGCACTGCACCCCGTTGCACGATGTGAACCTATAAAAATAAGATTATTATAATAGCTGAGAAAAAATATCATTTTATTTCTTCATTTTTGTTGTCATTTCAAGAGTATTATTATTGAAATTTTCTTCAGTTTTAGCATTCTTTTTTTAGGGAATTACAGTAGGGGAAACTTAGCATTATTTGAACTGGTGATTTCTTCCTCTACATGCCCACCCCTCAATGAAACCTAAAAAAAACACCTCTGCAACAATCATATTAACTCCTAAAAATAACCTACCAAAATGATATATATATATATATATTACGTAGGGTTGAGCATGCAGAGTATGCTAGAAGTCATCATGTAACAGTGATGTGTGAGGTAGCAGAACTAGGCCAGGCATAGCAGCAGACACTGAGGACATGGTGTAAGCAAGCACAGTGTTGCAGGTAGAGGCAGAGCTGACGGTTAAGTTTCTAAAACACAATAGATCATTAGTAACTTTCAAGCGAAAGAATTGCATTATAGAACAGTACTTTGATTTTGATGTTTTGTTCTTCCACTGCAAACAAAATCATCGATCAAGAAAATTTGGACATGCAAGAGGTACAGGATGGCATGGCCAAAGTAAGGTGAGTGGGGCACTGATCTTAACTCATGATTGTGTGGCATCCAGGACAGCTCGAGAATAAAGGAAGAAGAGACATAGTTTGAAAAAGGACTACAGGAAAAATCAGAGAGACCAATTGTGGGCTGGCCTACAGTGCCAAGCAGGTACTACATGTCATCATGTCAAAGAGGACGCAACTATGGAATCAGTCACCCGCTCACCTCCTAACTGGGTTACCCAGAAATGGGGTTAGCTGAAATTTTATTTCAATGACAATCTTTTTTCACATAAGTTTTAGAACTTTTCCTAGGACCTGCAATCAATGAACAAAACATGTATCGCATACCTTGCAATCAGAGTCGGCCGAAGCAAATTGCCCTAGCAACAAAGCAGCCTCTCGTTGGCTTTCTGTACAACAAGAACTGAAAAGAAAATTGCTTCATATATCAAACAATTATTCATGGGATGAGTTCGAAAGACGTATCATTCGAGTATGGTGATTCAAAAAATGGTATGTATCTAGAATAATGAAGAACAGGGATGGCCAAGCTTATATTCAAAAGACAAAAAAATATATCATAACACGATAATTGAGTGTTCAGAAAAACATGACAACTGGTATCCTCACAGAACTTAGTGTTTGTAAGGCATGTTCAAGAGAGAGTGTAGTATATATAATAAAAAGCAAAGTTCCCACACATCACAATAAATATATACAAAAACAAATACAATTATAAAATGATTTATGCATGACATAAAACAATATAATATGGCTATACCTTAATAACCCTATCACAGGTTGCAGTGCCCCTGCACTAAGAACCTCCTTCTTGATATTTGGTGATGAATGAACCAGATTTCCAATGACACCAACCTAACATGCCAACAGGGGATTTCTTAAGAGTGCATCAAAATAAATATTAAATTACCATGATTAAAGCTAGTTCCAGGACAAGAGCGATACATAACATTGTCAGGCATATTTGTGCGGTCATCAAATTATAAAAAAGACCAGTAAGTTGTACTGTGCAGGAGTATATTTACAGAGTAAAGATGAATGGGCATAATATAACATATTGGAATACATAGGCAAGTAATTAAGACCAGTTTCATGCAATTTTCCTGTTTTGCATAAGTTCCAGAGTTCAAGCCATTAAGGTTTCTACGCATATATTTTAGTTTAACTCCTAAGGATCCGTTTTAGCCTAACAGGTTCCCTGAACTTGCTTAATGGCCCAATAAGGTCTATCACCAGTCAACAGAAAAGCGGCATGGCAGACAACAGAACAGATGTCAATGATGCTTAGCGCTTCAATTTAATTAGCTCTACAAATTTCGCTCAATATTAACTCCAGTTTATAGATCAATACCAGAAAGTGTTACATGGTAAACAGGAACCTAAATTAATATACTACTATCATGTATGATGATTTCATAAGTTTTAAGGAAATATTATTAATTGTACCTTACAGACGGAAAATGCTGATTTATGCAATTCTCTAGTTCTTTTTTAGGGAAATACATTAAACTAAAGGAAGCCCCTAATGTGCTAGTAAACATACTAATAATAGAAAAAGAACTGTACATTCAGGGGCAAAGGACCCACCAAAGGAAATATGCAATACTCTAGTGCCACTGCCTTATATAGCAATGCATAATCAGTAAGGTTAGTGTCAACAGCCAAATAAATTAGGTTTCCATTAAGAAACTGACGATACACCAGGAATATTTCCACGTAAAGCACAAGTCTATGGTTCAGCATTAATTTTCAATAAGGACTACAAAATGTTTACATTTCAAAGGGACTTTTGATACAAGATTGCGAAAAACCAATGAGACTGTAACAACTGTAATGACGTAAGATAGATGATATGTCAGCAGCATAAAAAAGGGCATCGTTAGAGAAAAGGAGTTGATGACAGAGAGCGTGATCAGCGCCTTACTGCTTCATAGTGAATTGCTGCATCCTCTGACCGCAGCATTAAGATCAAAGTTGGCAAAGCGCTGCATTCAACTATCTGTGTCACAGGAAAATTCACCATGTTTTAGCATTTATGTGTGAAAGCATGTGCAATTTGGATGTTCATCCACATGAATGTTTGCTTCGCTTATTTCTTGATATCTGACCTGAGTTTTGTTTTCATCATTTTTAAAAGCTAAGGTACGCAAGGCCCCTGCAGCTGCTCTCTGCACCTTAAGATCCTGTGATTCGAGCAATTCAACAAGAGGCGGGATTCCACCTTCCACTCTGCAGTAAGCAAAACTATCAGCAACAAGTGTAAGCTTAACAATGGAAAAGGAGAGCCAAACAAACAAAGAGGCATAGAATAAAACCTGACGCAAGTTTTGATGTTGCTATTTTCATGAGCGAGATTCGTTATTGCATCAGCTGCTCTCTTGATGACACTGTTAACCGCCCTCGAATTCGAAGTATTTTTATGCCTTTTCAGGAGATTCACCAATGGAGGAAGGGCACCAGCATCAACTATCAGTTGTTGATGTTCAGGCTGTTACAGCAAGGCACCAACAGAAATGACTACATTTCTCAAAGTAATTTGGAGAATAATATTAACATAGAATTAGCCATGCTGAAAATACTATTATCTGCGGGCTCCAAAAGGTACTAGGGGATTAGGACAATTTACCTACAAAATTAAACTTGAAATTCCTAGGTTTTCCAATAACAAACGAGTTGACTGTACAGTTGCTGAAGACATTTCTATACTGAAGGATGGGATTTGAGGCAATCGTAATTCATGAATATGGATATATGAAGTTTCTTGGTGCCACAGAGAGCTTCAATTTAAACTGATAAAGCTCTATCTCTAAGTAATTTACAAGGAAGTAGAAGTTCGACTACAAATCAAACAGCAAACCAATCAAGGAACTTAAGAACCTTCACGGCTAGGAGGCCCAGAGCGAAGGCAGCTCCCTTCTCGACCTCATGCTCGAATGGCCGTTGCTGCTCCTGCTTCGCCACCACGGCCTCGGGCTCCCCCAGGTGGCGCACCAACGCCGGCACCGCGCCGCCCTCGACGATCACGTTGACAACATCCTCTGCGCAATTGATAACAATCAGATCCGCCTCAGAACGGGCGCCGGCGCACGGATCGGCGCGGTCGGGTGGCGGGAGGTTACCGTTTTTGGCAAGCTCGGCGAGGACGTGGGTGGCGCGCTTGGCGGCGGCGCGGTCCTCGTAGCGCCAGGAGGTGCAGCGAAGGAGGTCGTCGACCTGCGTGCGGACCTCGCGGGCGAGCGCCGCGTGGGAGCGGCGGCAGCAGATCTCGGGGCCCGCGGAGCCGTCGTCCTCGTTGTCATCGTCGGCACCCGTGCTGCCGAGCGAGGACGCCGCCGCCGTGGCCGCGGCGACGGCGACGGCCGTCTCATCCTCCAACTTACGCTTCTGCCCCTTGCGGCGCTGGCGATGTGGCTGCTGCTCCGCCTCCATTCGAGAGGATCGCCGGCGGCGGGGAGGGCGTGTCGGAGGTTGAGGACGAGGAAAAGGCAGAAGCAAAAGAGTATGCGCCCGGCGCGATAGGGATTTATCTCGTGTTGGGTAAAAAAAATTAGAAGGAATGAACACTTGTGCCGTAACAACGGCTCAGTTCCTTCTTGTGTTTTATTCACTTTGATTGATAGTTGATGGTATTATGATATGAAGTTTGGGTTAACGTGGAGTAATAGAGTTTTTTATATTTAAACAGAGGGGAAAACTAAACTCTACATGGACATCTTCAAGCTCTGGAGCATCTGATTTTTTTTATTACTGCAAAACTGGACATGAGAGTTTCTTCTCATCCGTCTCCTCGCGAATGAAAAGTGAAAACGTGTAAATTTCTCTAATTTTATAATATTCAAAAATATTAAGGATATCAATGATTTTTTTTTTAGGAATCTTTTTCAAACTCCAAATAGGTCTCACACATGTTAATAGGATTTTAAGGCTTAAAGTTGTTAACTAAAGATCATCAAACTTAAAAGTAAAGATTGAAGGTGAAACGTTGAACGGGTTGACAGATGATGGCATTTGAGCAACATGGTTGGATGAGGTAAGGTCAAGGATGATGATGACGATGAAGGGAGGCAATACGGAAAGTATCAGGAAGGAGGTGACTCGACGAGCTCAGGTTCTATTTAGGCTCCTCATGCATAGCTTAGAATAGTGACGTGGGAAAGCAATAAGTTTGCTACTTGATCCTTCGATCAGCTGAAGGTTGAAGATGCACATTAGCCACTAAACTTCATCCTACGGTCCAAACATAATCAGATCTCATAAGCAAATAAATGATTGACACAACTAACTAAAAACATAGATGAAAAGAATTGATGGAGTAGAAATTTAAGACTCTTCTAAGTATAAAATTATTTGTGCATATTATTTTGGTGTTAACGGAGAGCGATTGAACCCTTGAGAGGGAGAGGGAATTGAATAATAAAACCATATACTAGAATATGCGCTAATTCCTTCGCTAGAAGATGATTTGTAAACAAAATGGTAATCTTCACACGAGCACAACCATGAACAGACCGAGTAAGTTTAATCAGCATATGGTTTTATTTCGCCATTTCCCATGGAATTATGATGGAATAAAGGACATATTCACTGTTGTGTCCAACTCAATATAATTTGTAAAAAGAAGAAATTAATATTTTTTTCTCTTAGAAACTCTCGCTAGGATTGTCAATCACACATGCATATATAAAAACATGAAATTTATTTTTAGAAAAATAATCAAAGACTTTATATCTTGTAGGTCTTATGCATACATACAATTCATGTGAGGAAGTCTATATGAGCTAGAGTGTACCTAAGGATTATATCGTGCCTCTAGTTTTGCCAAGACATAGGTGCGTACCATATACTTTTAAAATAGAAAAATATATGAATAAAGTGCGTTAAGAAGTTATAAAAAAATTTAAATAATAGGGTTACTTAAAAATAAAATATATATTTTAAAAATAGTTTATTTGATATCTCTTCTTTAATAACACAGAAGTGACATGATGGAAGAATTTTGTAGGTAAAGGAGTAACCTAAAGTAGTTTTAATTCTGTGAGAGCCTAATAAAACTAGCTCCTAAAACTACAGTACTATAAAATCAGCCCCTAAAACTATTATAATACAACATTAGGCCCTAAAACTATTTTTGGATTAACCAAAAACTTTAAGAGGTCATTTTTCTTCCTCCCGGATGCTAAAACACATTGGATTAGACCATGCCAACATTTGAGACCACAACAACATATTATTTTTCTTGGGAATTAGGGCACCCAAACATTTAGGGAGAACTAAAATAATAAGGTAGTATTGGGGCCTGTTGGAGACAATTTGCTATGACTAAACCCTAATTATTTGATTTAAGAGGGAGTTTTTAGTCATCTTTTTTTTTTTGAAATACTCAGAACATTGTCCAGCATTGCATTAATAAGAGAAGAATAGAGTTTTATGTAAAAGTTGCGCATTTACAACAACTCATACATGGCCAGACAGGTCGTACCGGCAGAAGATCATACGTAACTACCCGTTATTTTGGAAAACGCCTAGGCTCGTGATATTCTTTGCTCCCGTCGCGATCCAGTTCATTGTCTCTTCTTGTATGTTGTGCAAAAGTGTAGCCGTTGTTGCGTGTTTCCACTGGAAAACTCTGTTGTTTCGCTCATTCCACACAATCCAGATGGTTAACAGGGTGATCGACCGCAATGCTTTTTCCATGTTGTCATTGGAAACCTGTTGCGTGATGGCTAGAAGACATTCGTGAGGCTCCCATTCCGGTTTCCAGTTTGTTGGCAACAAGTTTGGCGCATGCAGCCAAGCTGCCACAAGCTCCCAGACTTGTTTGGCCATCGGACATTCGATGAACAAGTGTGCTGGGGTTTCAAGGTTTCGTTCACATAATTGACAGAAGTATTGTTTGGGCCAGCCTCTTCTTTAAAGTCTATCTGCGGTCCAAATTCGGTGCTGCAGCATTAGCCAAATGAAAACTTTGATTCGTGATGGTGGCCAGACAGTCCAGATTAGTGAAGGGAAGGATAAGATCATGAGAGTTTTTAGTCATCATCCAAACTATAATTGGAATTTCAGGTATTGGTGAAGCTTTCCTGCAATTATATATAAGGCATCGGTATGAAAGCATAAAGTGAAAACACAATGCATGAATGTTGGCACTACGGGTCTGGTGGCATTGCAAAGAAGATTCATTTCTCTAATTGGGAGTCAAATGATACATAATGTTGGATCATATTCTTTACCTTATGTGTTCACTCCAATCTAGGTGGCTCTCTCGTCTCGTCTTCAGAGTACTTTTGTCATCACATCGACGCCGTAATACTACTACACATTTACGATTCACATGCGTTTGATCCTGGTACGTGTCTAAAGGTGGCAATGGGTACCCGGTATCCGCAATCCGGTGGATTTTTCTTCCATTAGGAGGAGAGTATAGTTGAGAAATTATACCTGTGAGTATACTGATGGAGGAAAAAATTCACACATTGGGTGGGCAGGGTATGGGTATAATTTGGTAGTACCCAAACCCGCTACCCGCAGATCCGGTCCAAAACATATTTCAACCCATTATTTATGGCCTAAGCCCAACTCCACTCTATCAAATAAATAGTCATGCTCCCAAACTCTAGCCTCGCCCCGTTCACTCTCCAGTCTCCAAGCCGCAGCCGCCTTCTCTAGTCTCCCTGCAAGCTACGACAGCGCGATCCCGTGAGGCTGCAACGACCGAGACCCTGCCTCCAAGGCTCCCCGGCGGCCGATCTCGCCTCCCTGTCGGCCGACCCCGCCTCCCCTGCTCCCGCCGCCCGATGCCGTGATCCCGCCTTCTCGTCTCCCCGCCGACCAGAAATTGTTGGTGGCTATGGGTATCCAATGGGTATTTTTTATCCAGGGGTATGGGTCTGAGATAAAATCTTCACCTATGAATGTTAATGGATTATCCAGTGAGAGTTTTCTCAGCTCATGGGTGTGCGTCTGAGGAGGTAAAATCCGGTGGGTCTAGACCCATTGCCATCTTTATACGTGTCCCGGCACTCTGGATTTCGGCAGTTTATAGACTGGGACATGGACAGTTCGTGTAAATCGTACAAGCTGCTGCCTTGCTAGCGCAGCCGGTAACACTAACCGTATTATTACGAAACACCATTTATGCCTCTGTAACCCGCATCTCTGACGTACGAGACACGATAACCATATTGTGAGATCAAGTGAAAGCGCCTGCGCGAAAGATGCAAGCACTATATACAGCATTACATTTACGGAATATTGCCTGCACAACCTTACTCCGTACAACTCCTACTTGAAGTGGCATCGTGAAACAGAGCCTACCAAACACGTGCTTAGCCGGACCAGGTTACACGGCCGCTCAACCGTGAACTAGCTCTCGCTTTCGCAAGCCGCAACACGCTGGTCGCGTGACCTTGTGATTAGGCCGTTGC
Source organism: Eleusine indica (assembly GCA_030378355.1). Taxonomy (NCBI): domain Eukaryota; kingdom Viridiplantae; phylum Streptophyta; class Magnoliopsida; order Poales; family Poaceae; genus Eleusine; species Eleusine indica. The sequence goes on from CM059494.1 coordinate 61,619,808, forward strand.
TTGTTATCTTCTCGTCCACGACCTCAGGCGGTTGGCGGAGGGAGCGCCGCCAATGTCTTGCAGCGAAGCGATGACCTGCTGTGTTGGTGCAAAAATCATCTGAAAATACGTACCAACAACGTCCGAAAGCAAGGCGTTCGGGGGTCCTGCTTCGAATTTGAACCCAGACCGACGATGGCAATGCAGGCAGTACCGTCCCGAGCACAGTGTACTTTGCCACGATCCTGTATAAAAATTTTTCCCCACCTGGACATGTAGTAAGAAACAGCAAAGATGACCAGGAGATTCTAACCTCCTGGACCAGCGATTTTTCCCTGCGAGACCCGAACAAACGAAGCTCACGAGAGGGCGAGCCGCATGCCCGCACCACCGCACGCCGCATGTGAGTGAGTTTCTCGGCGCCGTTGGCGCCTTGCCAGCCCGGCGGATTGTTTCTCACCGGCAGGTTGACTTGTACCGTTCGTTAACCCCGTCGTGTCGCAGAGACCGTATTGTAAATGACATCGTTCCGCAGCCGTAATACTACTGCTGTCAGAAGTCGAACATCGCATCTACTACTGCTGTCAGAAGACGAACATCGCATTCGCATACATTTACCTGCAGGCTTTTGGCGTGTTGGGCATGCCGCATGCGTGGTCCATGTCCATCTCGACGAGACAACGGAAGAGCCGTCCCAGTCCGCGATCATTGCCAGCGGCCAGCGCTGCGATGGCGTAGCGTAAATTCAACAGGAGCGGCGGGGCCAGCCTCGCCTGTGACTTGAGAAATCTGGAGCGTATTGCACGCCACGGTGACTGGTGAATGCACGGGAACACGGTGCCAGCGCTGCCGTGCCGCGCGCGCCCAGTTCGTCGGAACGCAGGCCTGGCCGGGTGCGTGGTGCAAGTAGCAGTGAACGGTGCTTTTGCCTGCTCCTTACATTCCTCTGCGCTGTGCAGTAGATTCGGGGAACGCAGCAGGTGCCTGACCAGTCAGTGAAATCGAAACTAGAGTCCAGTAGATTCGGACGGTTTCTACTACTAGTCCTACTCTGCTACACAAGTGTACAACTTTCTGTATCTGTACCTATATCTGCACGCCCGTTGCGTAGCGCTGCTCCCTCTTATCTCCCTCTCCTTCTATTCATTCACCCTCTCGTCGCTTGCGACGTGCACCACCAGCCGCGCCACGGCCATGCGACCGGCGGACGCGGACGCGCTCTCCCCGCCGGCGCCGTCCCCCGTCGCCGCCGACGACCTCGCGCCGTGGCCGGCGATCCGCGGGGACGACGGCGGCCGCGGTGGTGGCCGGGCGGCGAGCCCTTTGTTCACCATCCTGCCGGTCTCGGCGTTCGGGATTGGGGTCGTGCTGCTCGTCGCCGTGGCGGTCGTGCTGGTGGTGACGCGGCGGGGCAAGCCGACCCGGACCGCGGACGCCGGCGGCGAGAGCTGCAGCGGCGACGGCAAGCCCGCCGCGCCTCCGTCCAGCTGCGGCAGCCACAACACCACCACCACCACCACCACCACCAGGTGCTACGCCGCCGCCGGTAAGCAAAGCACGCCGCCGAAAGTCGCTGCGTTCTTCGTGCATTGCGAGTCAGTCGAGTCGATGAAGAAGCTTACTGTATTGGTCTGTTGCTCTGCTGCTGCGGGCGGTGTTGGTGCAGGCGTCGGGTGCATCTACGGCGCGGGGAGGCTGGGCCTGGGCTTCGCTGCGGCGCAGCATCAGCACCAGCACCAGCAGGCGGCGCGGAGGAGCCGAGGCGCGCAGGTGTTCACGTACCGGGAGCTGGAGCGCGCGACGGACGGGTTCAGCGAGGCCAACGTGGTGGGCCGGGGCGCGTACGGCGTCGTCTTCCGCGGCCGGCTCAACGACGGCACGCCCGCCGCCATCAAGCGCCTCAGGCTGGACCACCGGCGCCAGGGCGAGCGCGAGTTCCGCGTCGAGGTAACCAACCAAACCACACCTTCTGAACCCCTCTACACGTCCACGTCAAACTCACGCGTCGTCCCTGATCCCACGTGCACGTCGTCGGCGCACCGGTTTCGGGCACCAACCGGCGCGCGTCTGCTCGCTTTGTTGCTTCCCTGTTGCCGCGCCCAGACCAGGAGCAGAGCAACAAGCACCGCCCGGGAAGATCGTGGGACGAGGAGGTGCTGCCTGCGTGGCGTACGTAACCGGGAAGGAAAAATTAACTGCACCGGTCGGTCTGCCACCGCCCACCTGCTGCTGCTCCGACGGAGGGTAGCTTGCCTTCGCGCGTTCTGTGACAGAGTGTGTTGGTGTCAGCGTTTGTCTCTAGCCTGGACGGAGAGGGACGCACGAGTCGAGACGAAGGAAGCCGGGTTGATCCGGTGGGTTGGTTCCTTGCGTGGGGTGGGGTACTGAGCTACTTTGGCGGATGCGGAAGCAACTTGCCCGCGGCCGCGGGAAGATGGCGGGTTGGAGGCAGCGGCGGGATGCCGTCGGGTTACGCGGTTCCCGGCTCAGGTTGCCGTCCGTGGCGCGCGGATAGGTTCCGGTGCAGCAAGGCGGCACCCGGCACGGCAGCGAAAGTACGGGAGTGGTTCGTTGGGTTTTTTTTCGGTTAGGCCAGCGTATCACGTGCAGTCGAAGCTAGAGACTACAATACGCTTCACGGGACAAGGGTCACGCGCCAGCCTAATCCGGATTGTGTGAATGATGGCCATTAAAAATTCAGATCGTCAACCTTTGTTTTGCCTGCTAATCTGCCGTATAGTAGAGGCCTAGCTGTCATTTACGCACGGCAGCTAGCGTAGACATGTTCAGATGATTGCAGTCTTGCAAGACCACCTGCAGAATGCGAACACCAAATAAGTTTAGTACGAGTAATGAACTGGTGAATGTGGGACTCGGATCTGGTTGCCGCCCGGCAACGCATTTGCACTAGGCCGATTCTCTGTCTCTTGACCCGCAGGAGTTGCGGGGCTAGCCGGACCACTGCTGACCCTGCCGGGGCATTTTGACCCAAGCATCCCGCACACGATACTGTTCGAGTGCCCCAGATCGGTCTGCGTGTTTCATTGCCTCCTGACGTGGTCCGTGGTGTGGACTGTTGACAAGTTAAGAGCGCAACGAATCGTGAGTTCGCTTTCAGTGCTGTATGTACTACGGATGTTCCCGCGAAGAGGGGAAAAAAAAAATCAGCACGAAATGCAAGCGACGTCGACGCTGATACCCCACATTTAGCTCGAACGGTATAAGAAACAGAGCGGGTTCAGGTCGGGGTAACAATTTACAGCACACGGCAGTATTAGAAATCGAGATCATCGGGCTTGTGAACATCACTGCGGGATCAAGGATGGACTGAACTGTGCGATGCGATGGGTTTGCTTCACTTTCACTTTCATTTCATTCGTGTGGGAACAGTAGTACTTTTGTACCCTGAAATGTGATCTTGACTTGTTGTGTATATCACATTATTGGGCGGAAGCGTATATTGATCACACAAGCGGCGGATCAATATTTTGTACCGTACATTGCAATCAGTGTACTGACAGTGGCAGTAATAATTAACCGGAACGCCACGCAGGTGGACCTCCTGAGCCGGATGGACTCGCCGTTCCTTGTGGGCCTGCTGGGCTACTGCGCCGACCAGAGCCACCGGCTGCTGGTGTTCGAGTTCATGCCCAACGGCAGCCTCAAGGGCCACCTGCACCCGTCTCCGCCGCCGCCCGCCACCGGCGACGGCAGCCATCCGCTGCCGCGGCCGCCGCTGGACTGGCAGACGCGGCTGGGCATCGCGCTGGACTGCGCGCGCGCGCTCGAGTTCCTGCACGAGCACACCAGCCCCGCCGTGATCCACCGCGACTTCAAGTGCAGCAACATCCTGCTCGACCACAACTACCGCGCCCGCGTCTCCGACTTCGGCATGGCCAAGGTCGGCTCCAACAAAGCCGACGGGCAGGTCGTCACCCGCGTGCTCGGCACCACAGGATACCTCGCGCCAGAGTAAGTACTAACTCCTTGTTTGTTTCAGTTGTGATTACCTGCAGAGTGACTGTCCTTCAGCATGGATTACTAAGCTGCTGATTGTTTGTGCAGGTACGCGTCAACAGGGAAGCTTACGACCAAGTCCGACGTGTACAGCTACGGCGTCGTGCTCCTCGAGCTGCTGACCGGCCGGGTGCCGGTTGACACGAAGCGGCCGCCCGGACAGCATGTCCTTGTTTCCTGGGTCAGTATACTGCTACTGCTACCACTTACTCTATGATGCTCTTCATGTGATTATTTATTTCTCTTCGATAAAATACTGTGTTAGTGTTTTTCCCTTGCGATTCAGAAATCGACGAGCAGTGCCCGAACAACTAGCAAACCAAAATCGAATGCTCAACTCTGAAACTTCTCTTCCAATTGTCCCAGCAAACCTGAAACTATGTCGTAGTAATGTGCTCTAAAGTGCTATGCAGTCAGTTCATGCCCAGTGACTAAGTATTCTTTGTTTCTGCAGGCCCTTCCACGTCTTACAAACCGGCAGAAGCTTGTGGAGATGGTGGACCCTGCGTTGAAAGGACAGTTCGCCCTCAAGGATCTCGTTCAGGTCTCCTTTCTACAAGTTCCAAACCTTCCTGCTCTGCTATTCTGGCTACCCTTCTTTTTTTTTGGGATGCAAGTTACGAATGTATCCGGTTCTCATCTGGAAATTCATGAACAGGTCGCCGCCATTGCCGCGATGTGCATACAGACCAAGGCGGAGTACCGGCCCCTGATGACGGACGTGGTGCAGTCACTGATCCCCATCGCCAAGACTACCCCGGCCATATCCTGCTCCTCCACGCCGCTCAGACCTCTGCACCACGTCATCTACATGAGCCCTCACTTAGCCAACAAGTCCTAGTACTCGTATTCGGCGGCCATTGTTGTCATCAACGGCACGAGGGGTCATATGATACAATAGATCTCTGCCCAACGTCGCTCGCCTTCTCTGCTGTTCGAAATCCGGATAGACCAAGCGTTCCCGGGTTCTGTCGGAGCTTATTTCGTGATGTATAGAGTGCCTCCTCTGTTTTCGAGGACTTGCAATTGCAAAGCCATCCTTTGCTTGTGATTATTATATTCAGGAGACAAGTGTATGGTGTAGTGTATCCTTTAGACAAACTTATTTACAAGACCAGAGAAAAATAGAAATAAGCATTTTTTTTGTTTGGTTGCCTTCACTACCTCTCTGGCGTGGCGCCAAACAAAATGATTGGTACAGTAACTTGAAGCAGTAGACTAATTTTTCTCTGGAGAACTGCTCCGATGGAGGTTTTTTTAAGTTTGCACGAACATTAAAGCAGTAGACTAATTAATTTTTTATTATTAATCCTCTTAATCAGAGGACCCGATCCTACCCACCCAACCCACACGCGAAGCCCAGGCGAGCCCCGTCAACGCAGGGAAAACAGATCGATCGAACTGAACCGCGCCTCTTCTACCCAGTCGTGCATTTTCTTTCGTCTCCGATGTCCTCGTTCTCGACGGCAGCAGAGGCGGCACTAGCCGGCGGCGAGGTGCTCCACGGGTCCGTGGAGGCGACAACACTCATCACCTGGTGGCAGAAGTGGAAAATGGCAGGCGCAACAGCGTCAACGCTTCCCCAATTCCTGCGTTGCGTTGTCGATTGGTGCATCTCTCTGCGTTGCGTCGTCAATCGGAGTTGAGGAGGGCGAGGGAGTCGAATCGGTGACGTAAGACGCCCAACTCCATTGCCCTGCTTTGTTCTATCTCTTTGCTCGCGTTCCTGGTCTGCCGGCGTCGACGGAGAGCATCGGATCGGCAGAACTTGAAGGCGTTGCCGTGGCCCGTGAAGGGGACCCTGAACCTCGCCTCGGTGCACCGTCCTCTCTGCCTAGTAGCCGTTGCTTGGCACTGAGGCGAGGGAGGGAGTCGGTGGTGACTGGCGAGGTCCTGCTCCACCTCCGTCACCCTGCAATCGCCTGCACACACACGGGTTCTCGCGCCGAATGACCATATGGGAAGTGATTCACGTGGTATATGTTTTGGTTGAAGGCACACCAATGTTGGAGCCTCCGTTCAAATTGTTCAATATGGTCAGGATTGTGAAGGTTGATTGTGTGCTGAGTGTTGACTGCATTTGCTTAATGCAATTGGAAAAAATGTATTTTGGTGAAATGCAAAAGAAATTGCATAATAAAATACCAGGGGACATCGGACATGGCATGTTGTGAGTCGGCAATTTCGCATGATTCGATTTACGTGATGGCACCAAGTAGAGGCTCACTAGGACGCCGGCATGATTGAGGCATGACGTCCTGGCTGAGCGCTGGCGTCGGCGACGGCTTGCCTTGATGGTCAGGGCAGCGGCGACTTCAATGGAGTGTGATGGCGGCGGCGGCTTGAATGGAGAGGGGTCAGGGCGACGATTGCTGAATAAGGGGTGGTTGGGTTGACGAATGATGGGAACGACAGGTTTCGCCGCCGGCTACTGCTGCCCCTGAGCCGCCAGAAGGTAGAACAGAGGAAATGCGTAACTGGGAGAGAAGAGGCGTGTGGTTCAGTTTCATCGATTCGTTTGCCTCGCGTTGATCGGGCTCATCTGGGTTTCGGGTCTGGGCTGGATGGGTAGGGCCGGGTCCTGTGATTAGGGATTAATAATTGATGAAAATTAATTAGTCTGTTGCTTCAAGATTTGTGCAAACATAAAAAGAGCTCCACCGGAACATCCTAAGAACCTGCTGAAATGACATTGATCACATTATTTTTACTATGATTTAACCAACTAATTGCCACTTTGTCAAAATTTCCTCCTACTAAACATCCTAAGAACCTGCTAGCCAGCTCCCACATAAATTTTGCCACTACACATTCAAAGAACAAACGGAGAATAGACTCATTTTCGTTACAAAACTGAAATGCTTTAGGTTTAGAAATTCCTCTCTTCAAGAGGTTATCTACAGTCATTAATTTGTTGTGTGTCTGAAAGTGCATCTAGGTTCCTAATTTTATTTTGGTGATTGACGTTAATACAATTAAGAATGGACTAATATTTTCATTAAGCATGTGTGTAGATGACTATCTCAAATTATTGAATAAAAATGTATTGATACAAAAAAGAAAAAGAAGATGGTCATTCGTCTCAAGTTAAAGGTCCAAAAATCTACTCAAGAATAAAGATCATGGAGTTTTATTTTTATTTCTTGAGTATAAGTAAACCGTACTATCAAAAGGGATATAATTTATAAATATGGTAAAGTCAAATGTTCAGATTTCCTAAAAGTACCACCTCTGTCGCCCTCTGTTTTTGCCTTCATCGGCAGTGCCAGTGGCCGTCACCGGCAGTGCCGATCTCTTTTCCCAAAGGCGTTGTAATGCTCAGACACCTCTCTGGCTTCTGTCTTGCCAGTATCAGCAGTGTCGATGGCCCTATCGGTAGTGTCGGTCTCTCCTTCACGAGAAGGCTGTTCTCTGTGGCTATCTGGCTATTGCTCATCGGCAGTGCCGGTCACCCTGATCGGCAGTGCCGATCGGTCCTCCTAGAAAGTCACTCTCTCTGTCTGACTCTGGTTGTAGCTCATTGGCAGTGCCGCTCTTCAAATCGGCAGTGCCGGTCCTCTCCCCACAGAGACTGGTTTTCCTCGGGCTCTCTGGCTGACTGTGATTGGCAGTGCCGGTCCGCTCGATCGGCAGTGCCGGTTAAGGTCTCCAGAGACCACTTGTCTTCACTCTGGTTGCCTCATCGATAGTGCTGATGTCCTGATCGGCAGTGCCGGTGCGGGTCAATTCCTTGTCTACAGATCTATGACAGTGTGTTAGAAACCCTACCGGCAGTGCCGATGGCTCTATTTGCAGTGCCGGTGCGGGACGTTCAGACAGACCAACAACTCTTTTTGAGCCCTTTGTATAAATGGCTTACACTCCACTTTGTGCCCAATCTCTCCAACCCGAAAATCATTTGGCACCTTTGAGCTTCACTCTCCTCACTCTCCCTCTCTAAGTCAAAGCTTGATTCTTTGAGCTAGGGTTAGAGTGAGTCATTGTTTCCTAGTGAAAAGAGCATCATTCCACTCTTGAGCATTCGATTTAATCATCTTTGTGACTTATGCTTGTTACTCTTGGAGCTTTGCTCCTAGACGATTAGCGGTGCCCATAGAGCTCCCAACTTGTGTGGTGATGCCTCGAGAAGTTTGTATTACCCTCCCACAAGGGAATTGATAGTGGAGAACTTGAGCTCGATCTTTGTGGTCGCTTGAGTGAGAATAGGGTTGAAAGAGACCCGGTCCTTTGTGGACTTCTCAACAGAGACGTAGGGTTCTTTATGAGCCTGAACTTCGGTAACAAATCTTCTGTCTCAGTGTGCTCCTTCTTTTACTTGTGGTCTATTTATTGCTTTAGGGTTTGTTCTTGTATTTGCTTAAATTACTAGATCTACTTATGTAGACTTTGTTTAGTTATCTCTTATTATTGTAGAGCTTTCTTTCAACTATTGTTGTAGTCACTTATCCACCTAGTAACTGCAAAACCAGCTTAGTTTTAATTTGGGTGACTTTCTCTTACCTCGTTGGCACTGCCGATCTAGCACCGGCAGTGGCCATCGGCACTGCCGATCCCAGCCACCGGCACTGCCGGTCCAACTGATAAATTTGTTTGAGTTTAATTTCACATAATTTTTATATTTGCCTATTCACCCCCCCACCCCACCCTCTAGGCAACTTTCAGTGCCAACAACCACAGGAAGATTTAAATTTTTGGAGGTACCTCTACCTTCCAAACCGTCGGGACAAAAACAAGTCTTACTCCTCTAAAGTTAATAATAGCATATAAGGATCTAGAAGAGTATTGCCCAAAACTTTCATATTGCCAAACTAAAGAATCAGTTTCATCCTTAAGCTCTACTCCTTCAGTAATTGCTACTAACTCCTGCCACCTTTGGATCTTTCCTGAGAAAAGGTTCTTCTGAAAGAAATTCTAAGTTCTTCTCCCACTATAATCTTTGGCATTGGTTTACAAGTTTCATTAGCAATGCAATAAAGGTCCCAAAACTATACTGCTAAAGGTGTAGTACCAAACTAGGTATCTTTCTAGAATCTTATTTTCCTACCGTTACCCACTACCCATCTATAGCCAAATTTAACTGCTTTTGCAGCCCAAAGGATATCTTTCCAATACGGTGAGCTAACTCTATCTGTTGCCTCAAAAATGTTAACTGCATTTGGGAGGTATTTTCTTTGAATTAGATCTTTCCAGATTCTATTATCATTTGTCATTAGTCTTTTGACCGAGGTGCCCAACAGACACAGGTTTAGGTCTCTCAAGTTTGGAATAGATAATCCACCATATTCCTTTTTCAAGGTCACTAGTTCCCATTTGGCTAAGTGAATTTTGTTATGACCCTCATAGCTATCCCACAGACAGTGTGCCATATGAGAGTTAATAAGATCTAAAGCCCATTTTGGAAATTTAAAGAAAGAGAGCAAGTAAATGGGAATGCTGGCAAGGCAAGCTTTGACTAGAGTAAGTCTCCCCATATGAGATAGTAACTTACCTCTCCAACCAACAATCCTTTTGATAATCTTGTCTAATAACAGCTATAAATCTTCCCTCCTAAGCTTATCATAATGTAAAGGGACACCTAAGTATTTGATAGGGAAGGTCCCCACAGGACACCCTAGTACTGACGCAAAATTTCCTGTTTCAGTTTCATCTAAGTTAACGGGAATTATTTCACTTTTTTGATAATTGACTCTCATACCTGACATCAACTCAAAAGTAGTCATTACCCATTTCAGGTTTTCAGCAAGCTCTATGTTCTCTCCTAAAAACAGGATCGTGTCATTTGCATACTGCAGGGACACTACTCCTTGCGGGACTAAGTCAGTAACTAAACCTTGCATCAAATTACTCCTATTAGCCTTCTGCAGCATTTTGGTGAGGACATCCACTACTAGATTAAAAAGCAAGGGGGACAAAGGGTCTCCTTGTCTCACCCCCTTTCCTGTAAGGAAAAAATATCACTTTCCACATTATTGATGGAGAGTCCTACAGACCCACCTGTCCAAATCGCCTCGATGCAACTCAACCACCTAGGTTCAAAACCTCTCTTCTCTAAGACATCTAGTAAAAAGGACCAATTAACTTTATCATACGCCTTCTCATAGTCAAGTTTTAAGACACATCCTTTTTGCTTACTGAAAGTGCATATATGTCCCTAGTGGGTTTTGGTGGTTGTATGACAACGTGATTAAAGAACTAATCCTCTTTGTGAGTATATGAGCAGGTTGAACATGAAGAATATACTTTTTATGAATCTAAATAATCATTTTCGATAATATACAATTGTGTAAGGAAAATGGGCCTATATGTTGAAAAGGAGAAGTGTCAAATAAATAGGTCCATAGAAAGCAATATTATGACAAGCCAAGGTTTGAAATGAATGTGGGATATGAAAACCATTGATATGAGATGGTCTCAACAAATTGGTGTTGTCAAGAAAAAGAAGTGATCAAGTGTTGTTTTTCTATGCACTGATCTTGGAAGCAACTTGATCAAAACAATATTTCAAAGAAGAAACTCAAAATAAGGCATAACGATGATACAAAGTTATGTGTGGCTCAAGATAGCAAGATGGTGAAGGGTTGGCATGATTTGGTCATGATGGACCATGCACGGGAGAAGGGCAAGATGGAGTCTTGGCGCCGAGGGACCCAAGCCATGGTGAAGGGTAGGCAGAGCGCAATCGCGATGGACCAATCAAGCTATATGTGGTCATGCATTTCCAAATATTATTCATTATTAGAATGTGAAGACATAATGTGACTTGTGACCAAAAAAGGTGGAAATGGACATGATAAATGTAGAGTTTCCAAGTCACAAGCTCTAGGTGATGATGCTCAGCAAAAGGACATGTGGCAGCCCTCATGAAGCTTAAAAGAAAAGAAGTGGCAAAATTTATTAATCATGCAAGCTCAAATTGAAGACTTGTTTTATTTTTATCTTGAGTTTTAGGCATGCCGCTCTATCAAGAGGGATGCTACATGGTTTGCATTCAAGGTCTCAATGCTCAAATAAAAATCCAAGTGAGATGAGAGAAACACAATACCTATACTCACACTAACTCTCACTGTGACAGGGAAAACCGGTGTAACCGATTTACCAAACCGGAGGGACCGGTTTTGGTTCAAACCTGTAACGGCTAGTTCAGAAAAACCGGTGGTACCGGTTTTGACTGGTTCGGTATAACGGCTAGTTTTTGGGGGACAAGTATAAATAGCTCCTCCACCCCTCCTTTGGAGGGGGCTGATCGTGTACACAAAGAAAATACATCCAAAGCCTTGTAGAGCTCTCCCCAACACCTCTTTGTAAGGTTTGAGTGATTTGTGAGAAATCCTAAGCATTGGGTTAAGAGGGATTGAGATTGAGAGCACAAAAGAGAAAATCCTACGCTTGAGCATTTGAGCATTGTGTTACAAATCCGTGAAGCATTTGTTACTCTTGGAGGTGAATCCTCCTAGTCGGCTAGGCGTCGCCCTAGAGCTCCCAAGCTTGTGGTGAGCCTTGGGAAAGTTCGTGAAGGTCCGCTTCGCCTCCGCAAGGAAAGAAGCCAAGATAGTGGATCGGGGAAAGCGGTTGAAAGAGACCCGGCTTGGAGTGTGCTTTGTGGGCAGCTCAAGCTTCCTCAACGGAGACGTAGGGTTCACGGGTGAATCCGAACTTCGGCAAACAAATCTCCGCGTGCTTCATTTAGTTTGCTTTCTTTAGTTCTTGCTTCTTTTATTTGTGATTCATAGGTTGCATGTGTAGTTGTGCTAGTACTCTTAGTGATTACTTGCTCTAGATCTTGCATGCTCTGTTAAGATCTTTAAGTTTGTTAGAACTAAGTGGAACGCGATTATTTCCTGTTTTATACTCTCTGCCCCGAGGAAACCAGTGGGTCCGGTCTCCCAAACCGGTGGAACCGGTTTTGGTCAGTGCTCAATTGTATAGATTCTTGGTGAATCTAGTTTATGTGTATCTTGGTTACTCCCTTGTGTAGTTCACACTAGTGTAGTCCCTCTGGTTAGTGTGTTACTTGTTTTATTTCTATCTGTTCCAGGAAAAACCGGTGTAACCGGTTTGCTAAACCGAAGCAACCGGTTTTAACAGTTTTAATTCCGCTACAAGTTTTTGTTAATTTTCAGTAACGCCTATTCACCACCCCCCCTCTAGGCGACATTAAGGGACTTTCACTTACTAAGATGAACACTATGAATAACCACATGAGCTGTGACCATACTTTCAAGAATATATCTCCCTTTTATAAAGGCAGTTTGATTAGCTGCAATGAGCCTATCAATTATTTGAGCAAGCCTATTATTTAGTACCTTAGTAAAGATTTTATAACTACAATTCAAAAGACTAATAGGTCAAAATTTGCTCATTTGCTTAGCTTCACTTTCCTTAGGAATCAAGGTTAACACAACAAAGTTAATTCTCCAGATATCTAACTCTCCTTTGTGGAAATCTTTAAACAAATTCATCAAATCATTTTTTATGACCTTCCAAAAGGATTGATAAAAGACAAAGGAGAAACCATTAGGGCCCGGGGCACCATTCGGGCAGCTCCCAAAAACTACTGCCTTGACTTCTTCCTCCTCAAAGACCTCTTCTAACACTTTATTTTCACTATCATAAACTTTCTCTTCGCTTTCAAAAAAATTATCACTCAAGTTAATATCAGGTTTAGGTTTAAACTTGAAGAGATCACTACAATAATTACAAGCTACTCGTAGGATTTCCTCGGTAGTGTTGACTTCCCCTTCAGAGCCTTCAACACTATGAATAGTTATTTTTTTCTTTCTTTGGTCTGCTATTGTTTGAAAATACCTGGTGTTTCTATCACCTTCTACCACATCTCTATCCCTAGACCTCTGTTTAGCTTTAATCTCTTCAATTCTCATTAAAGAGTCTAGTTCCTCACTGGCTTCCTCATATCTGTTCTTTTGTGAGCTTGATAATTGTTGCAATTTAATTAAAATATCTAGATCATCAATCTCCTTTCTAAGCTTTATTTTAACTCTCTTGTTCTCAGCGTCCACATTGGCATTCCAGCCTTTGAGAACTTTCCTAATTCTTCTAATTTTCTCATTTCACACATCAATGGACTTGTTACCCTTTACTGGTTTGTTCCAGCAATTGGCAACAATTTCCTTAAAACCTTCCATCTTAAGCCACCACTTTTCAAACTTAAATCTAGGCTTTTTTCTATTCTGACTTGTACCAGATTCCCACAGAATCGGTACATGATCACTTGGCCTTCTAGGTCAAGTTTTAGCACTAGCTAGAGGAAACATTTGATCTAACTCAGTACTACAAAAAATTCTATCGATAAGAGACATAACAGGGTTCTCTTGGTTATTGGACCAAGTAAACCGCCTGTCGGTGCTTTTAATTTCCAATAAACCATTCCCGTCAATCCACTCATTAAATCTATCACACCAATGAAAATCAATATTTCCATTATTCTTATCTTCTTGACATCTAACTAGGTTGAAATCACCACCTATCATAATCGGGTCCTAACTACTACCCATAAAACTATGTAACTCATTAATAAACTCCTGTTTAAACTCATCAGAGGCAGCCCTATATACTGTAGCACATCTGAAAATATACCCAGTACTTTTGTGTCTCACTTTGCTGCAAATTAAGTAATCTAAAATATACCAATCTTGAACATAAAAAATATCAGTATCAAAACGCATAAGGATGCCTCTAGCTGACCCTTTTGCTGGTAGCCAGTTCCAACAGAACTTTTTCCTACCCGATAAAGCATTCAGATATTCAATTCTAAACTTTTCTTTCTTAGTTTCTTGTATACCAACAAAATTAAGATTATGATCTCTAATAAAGTCCATTATGTATTGTTTCCTACCAGTTTTCCCTAACCCCCGAATATTCCAAAAGTCTTCTATCATTGTTTCACCTTTTTCATAGGGTGCTTGCCCCGTCTACTTCTATTTGTAACATCCGACCAGATTTCATCACATTCTTTCATAGTATTGTCAGGAGCCTTTCCTTCACTTCGCGTCCTGTTATGATAAATTATTTTGATTTTTTTTTGCTTTAAAGTGCGTTCACATTTTTACTTAAATAATATAGAAGGTATGGGATTTTGAGATAAATGAAGAGCAATTCGAACTTAGACAAATATAGATGCTTTGAAAAAAATATACAATAATTATATGTGAAGATATATTGAAGTTGTACATCTATGCAAAAGTTTTATTTAAAATTTAAAGTCCTTTGAAGATTTTACAAAAAAAAAAGTGATGAGAATATTGTATAGTGATTACTAATGAGTTGATGGATCATAATAAAATTTAACTATCTCAACAAGATGAGAAAGCTTCCTAGTTACGTAGCACTTTTTTTTAATTATAGAAAAACAAATCACCACATTTCGATTACAAACGCGAATTCTTTACAAATTTAAAATTTTAAATAAGAATCAAAATAGAACAACCCTTTATTATAGTGTAAGAACTAACTAGACTTAAAAGTTCGTGCCTCCGTGCCATCTCAGGCCGCCATTGTGCTTTTGGGCCGCAGTTGTGCCGTGCCGGCCCAATCTCAGGCAAAAATTCGGGCTTGACGTGCCGCCCCGTCAGGTCCAAAATCCGGGCACGGCGTGCCAAACGTACATGCTGCAGCCCGCGCGAACTTGGCCCGGATCAAGTCCCAGACTACCCGCATGAGAAACCAGGAAGTCCATGCGTTTTTTCTCCTCAATCAACCAACCCTCCGCTCGTCGCTCCATCAGCTTTGATTCGCTCATTCGCAAAAAAGCTTTGATTCGTGCAGTTTGGTCGACACCCAACTCTCTACTCCCTAGAGAAGCGAGAAAATCGCAAAAGCGCTATCTGTTCCTCTCCTCGCTTCCGCGCGCAACTACCCGGCCTCAACTACCAGTCTACCACAGTCGCCGATCGAGAGCGGGATGGCGAGCTCCCAGTGCTGCGAGAACCCTCCGGTGCTGGACCCGGCGGGCTGGGAGGGCAAGGTCGTCGACAGCTTCGGCGGGATCAAGGCCTACATCGCCGGCTCCGAGGGTGCCAAGGCCGCTGTCGTCCTCGTCTCCGACGTGTTCGGTAATTGCTTTCCGCACCCCATTTCTCGCCCCTTCTTCTTCTTCTGCTTGGGACACTGTCAACTAACGAGTGGCATCCTTCTGCTCTTGCAGGGTTTGAGTCGCCAAATTTGAGGTAGGAGTCTCTGTTCCATGTGTGATTTTTTTTTTAGAGAAAAGACCCAAGGGCCCTGCTTTTTTATTAAGAAAGCCAACGTTTGTTGCGTACCAGCTTACATCACAGGCTCACAGCACAGTTTTACGATCATGGTCCGGCCTTGTTTATTTGGTGAATCTTTATGAGTACTCCGAATTCAATGTGAGATCATGATAGTTGATAGAGCTATGAGCTGTGATAGTGAGTACCGATAGCGATGGACTTGTATGCAGTTGTTTTGGTCAAGTTCCATATATTTTGCCTCCCTAGTATCCAGAATTTATAGAGTCATCAACAGCTCACTGTGAAAGCTCATGCCTTGAGAAAGGAAAATTAATCAGTGTTTTTTTATAAAGACTCGTAGTGTATTGTGAACCATCTACCCTGCTCTGTACTGATACAAGCTTCTACTGCACGCACGCCTTTTGCACTGCACTCGGTGCATGCGATTGTGTGTTAATTCTACGCCGTTTGTTCCTAAAATTAAATGACATTCGCTCCGTTCTCTTTTATACCATCTCGTAGAATCTG
Source organism: Eleusine indica (assembly GCA_030378355.1). Lineage (NCBI taxonomy): Eukaryota > Viridiplantae > Streptophyta > Magnoliopsida > Poales > Poaceae > Eleusine > Eleusine indica. The sequence goes on from CM059494.1 coordinate 61,635,539, forward strand.
TGTCATTGGTATCGTAGAAATACAAAACCTGTATTAGTAGCATTCTCATATAAAATTATTTGCAGAGTATGTGGAAGGTAAGAAACGTCAAGAAAAAGAGTGAAGTTCAAAGTTTAATGATGGCGCTACTTTCTAGGAAATATACTGAAGTTTAGCAGTACAATTTTTTTTATAAGCAATAAGTGACATTAAAAATGGATTCTGATATTAACAGCTTATCTTATGAAGGAACATAGCCGACAAGGTTGCTTCGTCTGGATACTTTGTTGTGGTACCAGATTTCTTCCATGGGGATCCTTATGCCCCTGAGAATGCTGAGAGGCCCATACCAGTGTGGATAAAATCCCATACTCCGGTTTGTTATCCCCTGAAATGTTTCCCCTTTGTTGTTTGCCATTAAGGGTCATCTTTTTTTTTGGATGGTGTTGCTTGACTAAACCAAATGATAGTTACAGAAATCAGAATGTTTCCATTGTACAGATATCTAAATAAGAGCTTCTGGAACATAAGTATCATATTTCTACTTTGGTAGTTTTTGTTCTACAACATTGAAACTGATGTAATGTAGTTGCCTACTGATAATAATGTTGACGACAACAATTGTCTTACATGTATTCTCCCTATTTAGTGACAATATGGTCTTAGGGTCCTTTGTAATTTTTCTCTCAAGTCAAAATGTGTACGGTTGACTGAACATTGTCTAGCCATGTTGGAGTGATGATAGGACAGAGACTTGTGCTTTCATTTGCTAAAATAAGGCTTGGTGCGTACAGTTCTGAATATTGGTGTCCTTATGTATTGTTACCCTTTAACTCACAAATTAAAAGGCATAGGCTGGAAATTTGGAATATTGAATGGGAACATCCCTAAACAGTTATTCTGCGTATTTCTTTTTCATTTCTTTCTTTCATAATGCTAAAAAATTCATTAACAAAAAAAAATGCGGTTTTGCTTTGCTAGGTAAAAGGGTTTGAAGAGGCAAAACCTATTATTGCTGCTCTAAAGGAGAAGGGAATGTCTCAAGTTGGGGCTGCAGGTTATTGCTGGGGTGGTAAGCGCCTTTCTTCCGTCATGCGGTGCTTCATCAGTTGCACCTTGAAATTCGAAGGTTTGGCTATCTGAGCATTGTGTCTTTTCTCACATTCAGCAAAGGTAGTTGTGGAGTTGGCAAAAGCTCATGAGATTCAGGCTGCTGTGCTGTTGCACCCATCAGTTGTTACTGTTGATGATATCAAAGGTGAGATCAGATCCTTGTGAATCTTCAGTTTTGGAGATGCAATAAGTTTTTTTTTTGGGAACGATATGCAATAAGTTTAGTCATGGGAATATTAATCAAATTCTAACCCTGTATAATTTGCTACCGAATATCAGAGGTCAAGTGTCCGATATCTATATTTGGGGCTGAGATTGACAAAATATCCCCACCAGAATTAGTGCGACAGTTCGAGCAGGTTCTTTCAGCGACCTCTGGCGAAAGTTTTCGTTTTCGTGAATTTGACCCTCAAGCAAGACCAGTTGAGCCGTCGATCCTGAATGCTTTGACCCGTCTTCTGTACAGGTTGACCACTTCGTCAAGATTTTTCCTGGTGTCTCGCATGGATGGAGCGTGAGATACAGCCACGATGATGCATCTGCTGTGAAGAGTGCCGAGGAAGCACTGGCGAACATGATGGACTGATTCAACAAGAACCTGAAATGAGCTCTGAAGTGGTTACCATCTTCCTTGTAATAAGCACATCCTTATAATTCCGGGCTTTCTTGCTGTTTAGGGGCAAGCATCAGTTGTTGTTGTCTCACTTTGCTTTGTACCTGTACACATTTGCTGTACACCGGTTGTGCAGTTTGCTTATTGAGATTGTTCGGGGTTGCTGAACATTGCAATCTTTGTTTTCAATCTTTGTTTTTGCAGTGTCTTTTCTGTAGTTCTTTAGGACAGCTCTATCATGTTATCGAGATGCCCTTGATCTATCTTCTTTCCTGCCTGTTTGTTGAAGCATCAGCACTCAGCAACCAACACGTTAGGCCATCGGGTCAACGTGCTCCCAGTGCTGCGATAAATATCTACAGTTTTGCCGCGCCGTTCAGCGATCTACGAATGATGGGCATGTGCTCGACATCCAGCAAATTAAAATCGAATTCTGAGGTTATAAATGCAGAAAATAATTCAGGATAATTGATAGATAGGCCACACTGAACTCTGAAACTTCTCTTCCAGTTGAGCTATCCCAGCATCCAGCAAACTTGAAACAAATATGCTTCAGTACTAGTATTTCTGCACTTCATGGTCAGCGTGCAAGTACCCTTCTTTTTTGTTTCTGCAGGCCCTTCCACGTCACAAACTGGCAGAAGCTTGTGAAGATGGTGGACCCTGTCCTGAAAGGACATTTCGCTCTCAAGGATCTCGTTCAGGTCTTTCTTTTTTAAAGAATCTCGTTCAGGTCTCCTTCTACAAGTTCCAACCTTCCTGCTATGCAATTCTGGCTATAATTTTTTTTCGTATTTTCTACCCTTCAATCGACTAAAAGTTTTTAGTCAATGGTTTGTTACTTTGTGTTTTAACTTTTTTTTATAAGATTATTTGTATAATAATTATAAATCGTTAGATCTATATCTGATGGTGCAAAGCAGTGATTGAAAGTTTCCCGAACTTTCAGTCAACTGAAAATTAACAAGTCCTTTTTTTTTGATATATTCGGTTCTCATCGGAAAATTCATGAACAAGTCGTCGCCATTGCCGCGATGCGCATACAGACGAAGGTGGAGTAAGAGCAACTCCAACCCTTCCCCTTTCCTATCCCTAAACACAAAAAATCTATCATATAGGGAATAGCGATAGAAAAAACTTCTTTATCATTTTCCTTTTTTATCTCCTTAATTAGATGATCACCTAAATCTAGTCCACTATTCCCTCTATGGAAAGGATCATCCATCTCTCATCTAAATGTTGGACCCTAGCCTTTTAGGTGATGGAATAGATAACTGCTACAATATCATCATCTATAATTCAAAAAATAAATTAAAAAATCTTCTTTAATCTATTTTAGGTGATAACATTAAAAGAGAATGGTTGGAGTTGCTCCCACGGCCGCTGATGACGGACGTAATAATGTAGTCGCTGATCCCCATCGCGAAGACTACCCCGGCCATATGCTGCTCCTCTACGTCGCTCAGGCCGCAGCACCACGTCATCTACATGAGCCCCCACTGTGCCAACAAGTTCTAGTACTCGTATATCCGCGGGCCGTCGCCGCCATTGTTGTCATCAACGGCATGAGGAGTCATACGATACAAGAGAATAGAGATTTTCGGGTCCTTTTGTCAGAGCTCATTTCGTGACGTAGAGCCCTCCATTCCCGAAGACTTGCAATTGCAAAGCCATTCCTTGCTTGTGATTATTATATTTAGGAGACAAGTGTACGGCGTAGTGTATCGTTCTTTGAACGAACTTCTTGTACTCCAAGATAAGATGCCTTCACTAACTCTATGGCTTCGGGGTATGTTAACGCCAAACAACCTCCGGTAAATCGTTATCAAATGAAAAGAAAAGAAGGACGCAGTACGATGTAGAAACGATCAGACCCAAAATGACTACCTTGACATTGTTTGAAAAAAAAATGACTGCCTTGGATCAGCAGTGACGTCAATGGGTTCATGTTCGATCGGGTCCTCTCAATTGGAGAGTTAAATTCAGAGGATACACTGTAGCGTGAATTAGTTTATTTTTTTTGACCATTTGATCGGGAAGCAACGGATGGGATTTGATGCTACAGTAATAAAACAGCACAGTACCGATAAATAGAAATCTACTATAGTATTAATTTAAGGTACTGTATATTCTCTCTAAGATTTCTGTACGGAATGATACAGCACTGCAGAGGACCCCGATCCGTTCATGTTCTACTGGTGCAAGCACGAGCCGCGTTTCCTTGTGGGCCGCACGACACGAGAAACCCAGAAAGTCTGGAACCATCCTTTTCTCCTCGACCCTTCTCCTTCACCTTCTCCCTCCGCTGCTTGTCGCTGCACCAGCTTTAACTCGTGTAGTTATTACTTATTCGACACCCACCTCTCTCTAGGGAGACGCTAGAGCATCAATTCCTTTGCGATCGAAGCACTGTCACCTCTCGTCGCTTCCGCGCGCATCTAGCCGGCCTGAACTACCACAGCCGCCGATCCAAGGAGCGGGATGGCGAGCTCCCAGTGCTGCGAGAACCCTCCTGTGCTGGACCCGGCGGGCGGGGAGGGCAAGGTCGTCGACAGCTTCGGCGGGCTCAAGGCCTACCTCGCGGGCTCCGACGGCGCCAAGGCCGCCATCGTCCTCGTCTCCGACGTATTCGGTAATTTCTCCCCCCGCCCCACCACATTTCTCGCGCCGTCATTTTTTTGCTAGGGATACTGACCTAACGACTGGGGCCCCTTCTCGTGCAGGGTTCGAGTCGCCAAATCTGAGGTACGAATATCTGTCCCACGGGTGATGTTTCGATCACTGCCCGCCAAATTTATTTGGTGAATCTTGATGAGTAGTAAGTACTAGTCAACATGTATGAGATCATGCTAGAGCCATGAGGTGACCAGGTGGGGTAGTGAGCATACTGATTAGTGATGTTGGTTACTTGTATCCAGTTGCTCTGGTCAAGCTGCACATATTTTTCCTTCTCTTACCTAGGATTCATAATTTACGCCGTCATCACTAGCTCACCGTGAAAGCTCAGGCTTTTAGAAAGAAAAATCCATGTGAATCTTGACGTTCCTCATAGTGTTTGTTTTTCCTTCGATGGCGACTCATAGTATATTGTGAACCACCTACAAGCTTCTGTATGTTATTTGCAACCTTTGGCACTAGGCTTCATACGTGTGAATGTGTTGATTTTTCATGGTTCTTAAAGTTAAATGTTATTTGCTCCGTTCTCTTTTATATCATCTCATAGAATCTGTTCCAGTGCATTTGTAGACAATGTAAGAATTGTACTAGTACCTTTATAACTAAATTCTTTGCACCTTAGAGTATGTAAAAGGTAAAAACGTCAGAGAAAACACAAAAGTTCAAAGTTTAATGATGGCGATACTTTCTCAGAATATACTGAAGTTTAGCAGTGCAAAACTTTTTTTGGGTAATTACTAAGTAACATTTATCAATGGATTCTGATCTTAGCAACTTATCTTATGAAGGAAAATAGCCGACAAGGTTGCTTCTTCTGGATACTTTGTTGTGGTACCAGACTTTTTCCATGGGGATCCTTTTGTCCCTGAGAATGCTGAGAGACCCATACCAGTGTGGCTAAAATCCCATACAACGGTTTGTTCTCCCCCGGAATGTCCCCCCTTTTGTTGTTTGTTATGAGGGTCATCTTATTTTAGATGGTGTTGCTTGACTAAACCAAATGACAGTTGCTGAATGTTTTCTGTGTACAGATATCTAGATAAGAATTCCTGGAAAGTTAGTGTATTGGTACTTTGGTTGTTTTGTTCTGTAACATTGAAACTGCTATAATGTAATTGCTAACTGATAATAATCAGACTGAATGTTGACGTCAAAAGTTGTCTTACATATATGCTACCTATTTTACAATGTGGTCTTAGGGTCCTTTATAATTTTCCTCTCAAGTAAAAATGTGTACGGTTGATTGAACATTATCTGCTTGTCAAGTCTTTGTATAGTAATACTTCATATTGGAGTGATAATAGGACAGAGACATGTGCTTTCAGTTGCTAGAGAATGCTGGCTGTATATATTTTTGAGCTTTTGTGTCCCTATTCTATCTTAACACCCCCCCCCCCCCCCTTTTTTTTTTTTCAAAAAACATAAGTTAGAAATTGGAATGTTGAATTGGTATATTCCCTGTTATAAATTGGTTATTGTACGCATTTATCTTTCATTTCTTTCTTTCTTTCATAATGCTTAAAAAATATTGTTTTGCTTTGCTAGGAAAAAGGATTTGAAGAGGCAAAACCAATCATTGCTGCTCTAAAGGAAAAGGGAATATCTAAAGTTGGGGCTGCAGGTTATTGCTGGGGTGGTAAGCACCATTTTTTCATGTGCTGTGCTTCAGTTGTGAACTCTGAATTTGAAGGTTTGACCATCTCAACCCTGTGTCTTTTTTCTCACATTCAGCAAAGGTAGTTGTGGAGTTGGCAAAAGCTCATGAGATCCAGGCTGCTGTACTACTGCACCCATCATTTGTTACTGTTGATGATATCAAAGGTGCGATCCTTTTATTGTAAATTTTGGAGATGCAATAAGTTAAGTCATATGAATTTTTTATTCAAATCCTAACCTTGTATAATTCCTATAAATATCAGAGGTCAAGTGTGCGATTTCTGTACTTGGAGCTGAGATTGACAAAATGTCCCCACCAGAATTAGTCAAGCAGTTCGAGCAGGTTCTTTCGGCGAATTCTGGGGTAAGTTTCCGTTTTCAGCAATTCTATCCTTGAGCAAGACAACTTAATTGAGCCTTTGATCCTAAATGCCTTGACGCTCCTGATGTAAAGGCCGGACACTTTGTCAAGATTTTCCCTGGTGTCTCCCATGGATGGAGCGTGAGGTACAGCCATGACGATGCAGCCGCTGTGAAGAGCGCCGAGGAAGCCCTGGCGGACATGATGGACTGGTTCGACAAGAACTTGAAATGAACTCTAAAACTGCAGCCATCTTCCTCGCAATCAGCAGCCATCTTCCTCGCAATAAGCACATCCTGATATTAGGGGCTTTCTTGCTGTTAGTGGCTTGCGCACCGTCAGTTGTGTAGGAGTCTCACTTTGCTCTGCTTGTACACGATTGTTATAAACCGGTTGTGCTTATCCTAATAAAACGAGGTAAATTATGGGAGGATTTGTCTTTGCGAACCAACGTTCTGTCGGCTCACCTGACTTAACCATGTGCGTTCGTACGGCTTGTTGTACTTTACTTAGTTCTTTCCTGATGTTTTTTTATGAAGTAATACTTGTTTAGGACGGCACTGATGTCTTCTCCCCTGCCTGAGGAAGCGGCGAAGTCGTGAGCTTTTGCCGAAACGTTAGGCCATCAGGTCAACGAGCCTAGCAGGGGAAATGGCGAGCTCGAGGTGCTGTGATAATCCACCACAGCTGAACCCCGCTGGCGGGGAGGGCAAGGTCATAGATAGCTTCGGTGGGCTCAAGGCCTACGTCGTTGGCTCCGACGACTGCAAGGCCGCCGTTGTCCTCGTGTCCGACGTCTACGGTAACTGCTCTTCTGGTTTCTCTTCCCATACCTTGAGCGTGGGATCGCAACTAATTAGTTGACGGGCCTTCATCTCCCTCTTGCAGGGTTCGAAGCGCCAAATCTGAGGTTCCTTGATATCTCTGTGTCACTGTGTGGTTACTACTTATTTTTCCCCCTTTTGAATTATCCACTGCTGGTTTCTTGAAAAGTTCGTGCATCAATCATACAATTAGAATTATTTCCTTAAAAAAATCATATAATTAGAATCAGATAGGTAGGTGCAGATACGAACTTTGATGGAATATTGGGAATATTTCTTTTTCTTTTTTTATTTGAACTATTTTCTTTTTTTATTTTGAACTATTTTCCTTTTTTATTTTAACTAAGACATGTTGTCCTAATTAACGTCCTAATTAACTTCATGCACATTTAAAGCTGCTTGTAAACGGTAATTCATCTACATCACCATTCCTATTAGAGTGGAGATTCGTCTGTATGAGAGAGTAGGGTAATGTGAATCGCAGTAGTTGTGTATAAGCTTCTCATTCTCCAACCAATAGGTTATTTGATATGTGCATTTTCTTATGAATTTTGTGCAAAATGGATCACTAGAATGTTGTCCACATTTCACGTGTTGCTACTATGTTGGGATTTTAACATTGTTTTTAAATTTCTTTACAAAGGCTCAATAATAGTCAGATCCTTCTTTGAAGTAGTAAAGTCTATTATTATGATAGTAAGAACTCATGCAGGAAGATTGCCGACAAGGTTTCTTCATCTGGATACTTTGTTGTGGTGCCAGATTTCTTACATGGGGATCCTTACATGCCTGGTAAGACTGACAGGTCCCTACCAGTGTCAGTGTGGGTTGCCTCACACGACCCGGTTAGTTGTTCCCTGAATCCTTTCTCTTCTATTTGAAATATTTTTGGTCAAATGGTTTCTGTTTATTTTGCTAGCCGCTAGCCTAACGTTTTTGGTTCAAACGGCATTGAAGTTTTACAAATGTGAGAGGGTTACATATAAAAGTGATTTGTTTATATGACTGCAAATAAGCTTTAACCACCACATTGGTTGGTTCAATTTCGTCCTCTTGCCAGAAACCAAGGGTAATGATAGTACCATTCAGGGCTGTTCACGGACGAAACCATGAAACCGGTGAGAAACCGGCTAGATCATTTCAGCACATGAATTACTGTTCATTTATACTAGTTACTGTTCATTCCTAGGTGTATTTCGAGTGGCCGGTTTCTTGACTGGTTTAACCGGACCGCCGTTGAACAGCCCTAGTACCATTGACTATAAACAGATAGCTATTCCTTGGCGTCCTTATGTTATCTGACCATATTTTCTGTAAAAACATGGACGCTGTGAAAGGAACATTGATCCTACTATAGCACATTGATTTTGTTGCTTGTTTGTCTTTCGTTTTTTTTTTTCTTTTCTTTCCTTTACCTGAACAGATTTACAAATTCATCAATAAAATCAATTTTCCTTTTGCTAGATAAAAGCATTTGAAGAGGCAAAACCAGTTATTGCTGCCCTAAAGGATAAGGGAATATGTACCGTTGGAGCTGCTGGCTATTGCCTGGGGGGTAAGTTACCATTTAGCGTTGTCGTGTGCTTATTTATTTGTTAATTTAAAGGTTAAAGGTTGTCCTGCTGAGCAATTCTCTCTTCTATCACATTCAGCAAAGATAGTTGTGGAGTTGGCAAAATCTCGTGAGATTCACGCTGCTGTACTGTTGCATCCTACTTTTGTTACTGTTGATGATATCAAAGGTCAAACGTTTAACTTTATGTAGTTGGAGATGCACAAATTCTGCTGTATTTGTCAAATAAAACCTTATGTATGTGTATAATTTTTTTTTCTTTCAAATATCAGAGGTGAAATGCCCAATTTCTATACTCGGAGCTGAGATTGACAAATATTCTCCACCAGAATTAATGGAGCAGTTCAAGATTGTTCTTTCTGCAAACTATGGGGTATGTTCTCACTTTCACAAACTTAAGCAAGAGTGCAAGACCATTTACTTGAACTACATAATTAGCTATATTTGAATCACTTTGGTGCTACAGATGTGAAGCCATCAAGCATTTATAATGCTTCGCTATATCTATCTTTACCTTCCCGTAAAATATCTATCTTTACCTATGAAGCTATAGATTATTCTTTTACGGCTCAGACCATATTGTTCAGAGTCAATGAGCGCTTATCTGAAGTTATGGTTCCTATGGAGCATTTGATCCTAAAATGCTTTTTTCCGTTCTGATCCACACAGGTTAGTCATTTTGTGAAGATATTCCCAGGTGTCCGGCATGGATGGAGCGTGAGATACAGAGACCATGATGCCGCTGCCTTGAAGAGTGCCGAGGAAGCAATGACGGATATGATGGATTGGTTTCACAAGAACCTTAAATTAACATTAAAGTTGATGCCTTCCATGTAACGAACCTGGAAATCACCTTCTTGATGTGAGGAACCAACATTGGTTACCAGCCTACGACATCTAGCATCAATTTGAATTAGCTCAACTGTGGAAATCACCTTCTCGATGTAAAAGTTTGGAAACCTAAAGAAATAAAGTTGAGTTTGGATTTCATTTTTATATGCATGTTGGTTGATAATTATTCATGTATCGGTGTGAAGTTCCTCGGAATTTTTTTGTAAGTCCTAATTGTATTTTTGAGGAGGTCAGGCCGTTGAAGGACTTGAGGTCCAGTAGCCCCCTTGCTGATGCTGTATGGAATTGTAGAACTTATTATGGGATGGTGTCCGGCAAATCACGAACAAGACAGATCAACAGACTGGATTTTGGAAACGGTTCTCCTGTACAATCATAATCACCGTTTCTGGATTAAAAAAAAAAAGCATTCACCGTTTCGGCACACGACATCATCAGCCATAACATTATGTAAAAGATTCAGTTTGCTATATGGTTTCGCTTGTTTAGAGATTACGCGAATAAAATTCACTATCTGAATTGACAACGAATTACTGAATCGGCCAGCTTCAGGCCCAGTTCACTCGACCAACCTAAATACCTAATGACACGTGCGTGCCACGAAAAGTGCCTGGAATTTCGTCACCGCGTTGCACTTGTAAGCATCGGTTTTCTGGCGACATACAAGCAGCCAGAAAGCCTTTCGGAATCCGACCGCTGCTCACGCTCGTCCTCGGCCGACTTGGACTCCGATACGGTCGCACGCGGGGTATATAAATATTCAGGCACATTGGCGTCTCGTCGAACTCGAACGATCGACCACCCCTCCCTCTGCACACCAGTTCTCCCCTCTCGTCGCAGGCCGCTCGGATCCAGCGCAAGAGCACTTTTGCTTTCTTGCGGTTTCTCCTGAGACGAACATGCCTGCCCCTGCTCCTCGCGCCGGTCCCGTCTCCGGCGCCGTCGTGGCCGCCGCGCCTGCTCGGGACGAGAAGATGGCGGCGCGGGACAAGTTCGTCGTCGCCACGGAGCCCTCCGCGCCGCCACCGGCGCCGAAGCGCGCACGCATCGGCTTCGACGTGAAGATCAGGGAGGAGTGCTCTGCCATCGGCAAGGAGTCCGTCGACCCACTGCGGCGCCTCAAGCGGCGGATGGAGGCGGAGCGCGACGCCCTCGGCGTCCTCCTCAAGAAGGCAGCGCTCTTGGCGTCCCGCGCCGCTGGCAGAAGCAACGTCAAGACCAGGGAGGGCTTCTCGATCGGCAAGGTGGCCGTCCTCGCCCTACCAGCGCCGCGGCACATCAACCGCCGGAGCACGGGACCAGCAGAGAAGCAGCAGTACCGGGTCCAGCAGCACCAAGATCAGGGACCGCAGAAGCGCGCCCGGATCGGCGAGCTCGACGTCAACATCAGGGACGGCATAGCAGCCAAACGACAGCCGGAGGCGATGAAGCGGATCACAGAGCCAAAGAAGCAGCAGCCCGCGGCGCCGAGGACGACCAAGGGCTCGATGGCCAGCCGGATCGACAAGGCTAAGGAGGCCATGAAGAAGCGGCGGCTGGAGGAGATCGCGCGCGCGAGGGAGAAGTTCCGGCAGGAGCTGATCGAGATGGAGAAGGCGGCCATGCCCGACGAGACGATTTACCCGGAGGACTTGGAGGAGCTCGGCATCACCGCGTACCAGTACGATGTGACCCGGACGAGGAAGCAGAGTCCGCTTGGTTCCGGCTGAACGGCGGCGCGCGGCCTTTCACGTCGCTGGAGCATGATTTTGGTAGGACCGGTGGCCCGAGGTCGAGGGAGACCAACGCGGGGATAGCTAGAGTTGGGTAGGATTGCGACCAAGATGCGTTTGATGCAATGATTGGTATGCTTGACCATGGTCTTTGGGTGATGTACCCTGAATCCTGATCCCCCTCCACCTGAATGCTTGTATGTTAACACTTGGTATTCAGAAAACATACATTGGTTTGCTCAAGAAAGGCACTGGATCTATGTGCGTAGTTTTGTTGGAGACCTTCGAGTGCAAAAGGATGGATCTCTGTCTATTTCAAACATGGGATCATTCTTACCTGATGAGGATTTCAGAAAGTGACTCATACTGTGACTCTGTTTGCCTGAATGACGAAAACGGTTTGAGCAGTTTTTTTCAGGTAACTCTGCGTCAAGTTCCCTTCTCTATTTACATGAGAACGAGAATGTTCGGCCTCCATACTCCATTAGCAGTTTATTGCTGTATACTGAATCGATTGAGTTATGAAGCAGCTCGGTAGACTATCACAGATGTGCGTCCATCCGATGAGCAAGTTCAGTTACTGAAGTTATTCGGGCAGCTAGTGCAGTAGTATGGTCACCATGCTACTGCACTCTATCTCACCGTTCGTATGTAGCTCTGTTACTTCGAAAGAAACATTGGTTTACTCAAGAAAGACAGTGAAGTTGTTGGATCTATGACTGTATAGTTTTACAAAATTTTGTCGATTTAAAGTAATGTTGGACACCATAGGTGCAAAAGGATGGGCCCTTTTCTTTTTCAAACCTGGAGTAGTACTTATCTGAAGAGGAATTCAGCGATCAACTCTTCCAGTAACGCTGTTTGACAGAATGGTTAAAGCAGCTTGAGCAGCTTTTTTGTTTCAGATAACTCTACCTGGCTCAAGTTCTCTTTTCTCTATTTACATGCGAACGAAAGTTCAGACTCTAGACTCTGTTTACCAGTTCATTGCGGAACAAAATTGTTTTAGAATTTTGAGGTTTGAACTCGCAGTCTGAACAACGCATAAGCAAGCTTCAAGTTTCATGCTTGATTTATTCACCAACATCTGATCGATCAAAGGAACTGGCACGATTCAAACATGTATGAATTTCTCGCTCAATCAGCTCTGTTCTGTTGTCTCTGTTAGCTGCAGAGCCAGAACTCGGTCGAGACCAAGCTTGATGGTATTTCGTCAAACACCTTGTGGGCACATGACTGATCTTCAAAACCAGCCTTGATTTGCAAGTTCTCAAGATCGGATTACAAAGCGTAAGCTGCAAGCAGCTATCGTCACATGTGTATTTTCGGCTCAAACCGCCGTAAAAGTCCGGAATCAACCATCAAAGCAGAGCAGAGCTTGCTCGGATTGTGCCAGCTAAGCAACCCCAAACTTTCCATAACCAGCATCCGCACGAACGGAAACCTCGCGCGAAGCAATCCATCCCCCGCCAAATAAATTGGCCGCCCCCAAACCCTAATCTGCTCCTCCATCTCTCGCTCGATTTCCCTTTCCCGTTCCTTTCCTCCCCTTCTCCATGGCGGTGGCTCCGATGGACCTGCGATCCCTCGCGCCCGGCTACAGGTTCGTGCCCAAGGAGAAGGAGCTCGTTGAGTTCTACCTGCTCCCTCGTGCCCGCGGCCAGCCGGATCGGTTCCCCGGCGTCGACATCATCGACGACGACTCCGCCGCCAGCACGCAGCCCTGGAAGCTCTTCAAGCGACACAATCGCAAGGAGGACGACGAGCCCTACTTTTTCGTCCATGGCAGCGACGCCAAGGCCGGTGCTCGGCAGGAGCGCATCGTCGACGGCGGATTCAAGTGGAAGAGCCAGAGGCGTGTTCCGACGGTTCTGGAGATCGGCGGCGAGAAGATCAAGTGGACCAAGACAATGCTCAGCTTGCAGCTCGGCGAAGGCGGGAGCTTGGGCTGGGTGATGCACGAGTACACCATCACCGAGCCGCACTGCCCGGTGCCCGTCAGGATCTGCCACATCTCTTTCACGGGGCATGGCCAGAAGCGCAAGCGCATCCCTGACGGCTACGACGAGCGCGAAAACGAAATCGAGTCTCAGCCTGCACCAGCCGTCGTCGCGCCGCCATCAGATTCTGTCGCTCGGGTGAGATGCAGCAAGAAGCAGAGGAATTTTGACCCTGAAGCAGAGCAGGTACCGGCAGAGATGATGGAGCAGCTTCACGGAATTGGCCCAAGCTTGGCTGAATCTGTTTCTCAGCGTGCGGATGCGGCCGTGGCAGTCACAATCGCGCCGCCTTCGGGTTCAAGGTCAGGGACTAGCAGAAAATTTGGCAAAGAAGCACAGCAAGTCAGCGAGAAAACCGAGCACCTAGATGGGGAGGATTGCCAGGATGGATCCACGAATCAGTATGCCGCTGCTCATTGTTTGGGGATGGCGACAATGGCGTTTGATCAAGACTACTCTGGCGCGATGGATGCTCCTACACAGCAGGATCCTGCCAATGAGTTCATCACGCAGATGATCGAAGAGATGACTGAGAAAGAAGCCTCCTTGGCGTGGAAGGACACAGTGCCGGTGCTGGAGCAGCAGGTGCAGGACGTCGTGATTCCACCGCCCATAGCCGGAGAGTCTAGCAGCACCGAGCATCAGTATGCGTATCCTCGATTCTGTGGCGCGCCTGGCATTGGTGAAACCCCTGACGGAATGTTGAGCGGCTTTGGCTGGAGCGACTTCTGCTTGTGTTAGCTTGAGAGTAGTTTCAGAACATGAACTGTCACTGTCAGTTCTTGGGATGAACTGTCACTGTCAGTTCTTGGGTGACCATTTCCCCTTTTGATTGGAATTTTTGGTCAACTGTAGAGTAGGAACTAGCAGCAGCAGTGCATGGAATGGAAGCACAAATGGTAGACAGTTCTTGGATGTATTGTTGTGGCTTTAGCTTTTTATTCCTCTCCTGTGTCTGCTCGATGACAAGCCGTCTTTCCGTAATGAACTGATGCAATAACTTTATGTCCTATCTTCTGATCTAATGTCCAGATTACTCTTTCTTCAGTTGTTCCATAATTTAGGTGTGAAAGAAGCATGTTTCAGCAAAAATATGATCTGAAAGTGTTATATATGGAACAGCTGCAATTGTTGTATATACCAAGTCCATCTTATCGATGATTACGTCTCAAATGAGGAATTAAAAGATTAATTTATCGATTTAATCGTCGCACAATAGTTTTATGTGTTGTCTTCTCATCTAGTGTTCGATGACTACCGTTCCGTAATCAACTGGTGTAATAGTTTTATGTCCTATTTTCTTTTATAATGTTCAACTTACTCTTCCATTGTTTTTTTTTTAAAGAACTGGTACTCTGCAATTGCTCTCTAATTTTGGTGTCTAAGCATGTTTCAGCATTTATATGACCAGGAAGTATTATGCAGCAGCTGCAATTATTGTATATACGGTTTACAGCTTATCTGCAGTTGTCTCTCTTGTGAGGAGTCAAGAGATTAATTTACCAGTCATCGCACATTTGAGTATAATCTGGTATCATTAATTTGATAATCTGCAGTTGTGAAACAATAAAAAAATCGTCTGATAACTGATTTGTGCAGCAGTCAGTCATGTAGCATAGCATAGTATCTGTTTCAAACTTGCCAGCGTTGATTTTAGATTGAAGTGACGAAGTCCATGGTGTTGGCTGCTGAAGCAAGCACAAATTCAGAGTTAACATCTTAGGATCCTATAATGGCTGAAACCCAAGATTGTTTACTCAAACTCGACTGTGCTATATTACCACCTTACCGAGGAAGAGTTAATTTTGGGAATAGACTTGATTACTCGCCCGCTAAGCTAGGCTTTCCAAATTTGTCAAATAAATTTTGCAGTGAATCATGCTTGGTTCCTGCAGCTTCACCGTTTGTATGTTGCTGTCAAATAGTACTGATATTGTAATGATGGTTAACAGTTAACACTTAATAAGAAAACTCATTCAATATGTGTTTTGAATCAATTTGTGATTGAATGGTTTCAGTATTTCACAATGTTCATAGTGTATTTACATTATATTTAAAGCCTTTGAGCTATAAAAGATAGAAATGTACTTAGCTGACAAAATTTGAAAAGGCAAAAGAGACCGATTCTGTTTCTCCTGAAGAAAAAAAAACTTGACCTGCGGGGGGTATGACGGCCCTCCGGACATTGCATTTAAGGAGAAAATTCTCTCACGTAGATCAAGAAAACCCCCGACCCCCCTCCCCTCTTACATTGGGGCCACCAACCTTGTGAGAACCTGGGCCGAGGCCACCATGGGTGTCGTTGCTTCTAGAGGCGAGGCCTTAACCAAATGATTTGGTGCGAGGAGAGACGAGAGGATTTTTTTAACCCAGATCACAAATTCGCTCCCACTAGGAATCAAAACTGGGACATAAGAGGTGCTACTCATGCACCTTACCAGTAAGGTAAAGACCCTTTCGCCTCCTGAAGAAAATACAGTGGCATGCATAAGACGAACAACTGACATAACATGACCCATTATTCTTGGTTTCGTTGGGCCCCTTCTGGACTGCGAGGATATTGGACCGGCTGTGACTTGTGTCAATCTACTTTTGAAGTTCGGTTTTCTCTAAAGAAAAACGAGCTCTCTTTTGTTGCAGAAAAAAAAACTTGATGAATGGCGAAAGACCTTCCTGGTCGACATTGTGTAAAGAAGGGCCAAGTTAATCATGCGTATTCAGTTGTTACTGGACTGTTCCATCTATATCAATCACGGGGACTGTAGAATAATAAGGCTCAACCATACAAAATCAAATAGTCAAACTTATAATTGCTTGTTATTGAGTGTGGCTTTCGTGTGCAGTGTGCCGTTGATGATGTAGCACCTGCTTTGTTACTGTTCATGATATAAACGGTCATGTCTGTTAATTAAGAAATTTGGAAAATGCACTGTCAGCTAGCTGTTGTTTCTACAATATGACCCTATTTTTATTAAAATTTTAATATCAGATCGACATCAAATGCTCTATCTGTGCGCTTGGAGCTGAGATTGGCAATTTTCCCCCACATCTAGTCGAGCAATTCCCAAAAGAAAAAAGAAAACTAGTCAATCAGTTCAAAGAGGTTCTTTCTGCGAACGCCAGTGTAAGCTCGTCTTCAGCAACTTAACCCTCAACCTCAAGCAAGATCACGCACTTGAATTTCCTTCAAAAAAGATCACGCACTTGAGTTATGGAAATTTTGATCCTAAAATGATTTTGCCCTTCTGGTGTTACGCACGTCGCCACCCACTTTCTCAAGATTTTCCCTGGCGGTACGCATGGATGGGCAATGAGATACAGGGACGATGATGCGACTGCTGTCAAGATTGTGAACACTGGCGGACATGATGACTGGTTTGATATTGATAACCCGAAGTGACATCAGCACTATAGCTGCTCTCCACGTAATAACCTCTGCTCGCTAATCATCCATCTGGCTGCTCTGTTTTGTGGTTCTGTGTTTATCCGCCACTGGATTAAGTTGAATTATTTGACTGCTCGTCATGCTTGAAGATCTAGACAATTGACCTTAATAATACAATATTGAGACTCAGCCAGTACTGAATCGACTTGTCAGATTTGAAATTGCTTGGAAACTTTCAACATCTGCTCGCACCCTTAGCAGCCCATGCTGCAAATTTTCTCTCAAAAAATATTCTTTTAGTAGCAGCGTCACGCCATCGCTATACTTGGAGTCAAAAGGTGGTTGTCCAAATATCCAAGGAAAATATGTTCTGATGGAGGCCTATCAGCTAAGTCAAATGTTTCGGTCCAGGATGATTCATGAGGTTTGTACTAGTACTTTCTAAAAAATTTCACGGTAGAGTTGGTGGGGGGTGGGGAATGCGGATCCATATTATAAATTTTCTCGTCCTATTTGTATATATTTACATTCGAATTCGTTTGGAAAATATGGATATAGTCATATAGATGTGGTTTGGTTTTTTTCCATCCCATAGTATTCGAACTATTTGCATATATATTAGTACTCATATTCACATACGCCATTGCATCATAGTTATATTCTTATAATATATTTAAAGTACTAGAAAAGTAGATCCAAGTTTAATGTGAATTGGTGTCTTTTACAATACAATATCTCAAGTAAAATGATTAATTATATTTCTAATATAGAAATGTGTACTTTCCCTATTTTTAAATTGTTTTCATTGTTAGCTATATATTTTTGTTGTCTATGACTGTTTGTTTTATTCAAAATATTAGTTTAAATATGTAAAATTTTAAGTGAACAATTTTCTTCTTATGATAAAATAAATTCTATAATAAGTATATGATAATTTTTAAATTTTTTATTACGACGAATGATCAAAGTAACTCAAAATGTTAAAGGGGATAACAACTTAAAAATAGAGGGAGTAATAGTTATCGTCATCTTGTATAAAAGTTAGATGTATTCATATCATTTCAAATGAAAGAGTTACTTGATTTGTATTTATATTCAATAACCATCCAATTCGTATTCCAAACAATATTTTTATTTGTATTCATATTGTAACATTATGGATTCATATACTAGAAAGACATTGTTGGATATGTACTCTAACCGTTTCCATATTAGAGAGGCGGAGATAGAGACATTGCATTCAGCATCAGTTTTGGCTTGACCTTGATTCATAGACCAGCAATGGATATATGTACACGATCTGTTGGCACACCAGTAATGGAAGTTTCTTTCCTTGTCAAAAAAAAAAAAAAAGTTTTGGCTTGATCTTTTATTCATAGACCGGCGCATCCGTACTGTTACAGGACCGGCAACACACTTTATTAATTATCAAAACGTAGCGAACTCCTCGATTTATTTAGTAATATAACCACGCCGACAGTGACACAATGTTACAGAAGAGAAGTTGGCCATCACATCACACAAGAACGTTTTCACTCCGCCGCCAGCATCGCCGATACCCCGGCGTTGAACGGCCTCTGGCCGCCGCAGTCGAGGTTGTCCCCGTATCCGATGCCGAAGACGTCGCAGTATCGCTTGTAGAAGCCGATCCGGTCGGCCACGCGTGGGTCGGAGCCGTGGCCGCACTCGAGCCCGCCGTTGATGATGTTGGTGATGACGCCGTAGCCCGGCACGCGTCCGGCGGCGTTGTCCGCGGGCGAGGGCCTCCACTCGCCCGTGATCACGGCGTGGCACGACGGCTTGTTGTCCCGCGGCGTCATCCAGAACCACAGCGCCGTCTTGAACGACACCACGGCGTCCGTCGCCACCAGGTCCGGGTTGTTCAGGAGGTCCACCCCGATGGCTTGTCCCGCCGGGCCGTAGTTGTAGTTGCTGATTTATTAATTTGATCGGTTATTAGTTCAGTACCAAAAGATTAGCCAAGATTTCATCAATTCAGGCGGCTGACGAAACTTACAAGGAGAGCTGGATGGGTCCGCGGCCGAAGTACCGTCTGCCCGGCGCGCAGGGCCACTGCGGCTGCGGCACGCAGTAGTCGGACGGCGGGTCCCGCTCCTGCTTGAAGCAGTATCCCCACGAGTACGGGCCGTCGGGCGCGGTGGCCCACCCGCCCGTGGTCTCGTGGGAGGTCTGGCCCAGGAACGCGGCCACCTCCCGCTTCCGCTGCTCGTCGCTGCGGCCTTTGCCGGCGAAGTCCGGGAACGCGCCCGCCGCGTTGAGGAACGCCTCGTAGGAGTAGAACCCGCGAGCGGGGCAGGCCCCGTCGTTGCGGTGGAGGAGCAGGCGCTCGAAGAGGTCGCGCGGCACGATGGACCCCAGGTCGGAGCCCGGAGGGGGGCCCGGGGGCACGGGCCCGGGCCCGCACCCGCTGCACTGGCTCTGGCAGCCCGCGCCGCAGTGGTCGGCGGTGTTGCCGCACCAGCCCCACTTGCTGCAGCAGAGGCAGTTTGGGCACGTCGCGCCGCCGGCCTGCGACCCGCAGTTCTGGGCGCGCGCGACGAGTGTCGCGGCGGCCAGGAAGTAGAGGACAGCAGCCGCGACAGCGGCTGCGCTACGGGCTGTCGATGTCGACATGGTTTGATCTGAGCTTGCTGAGGCCTGTGGACTGCCCTGCTTTTTATACACACTTCCGAGTTCTTGGATTGGTGGAGCCAAGTCGTTGCTGGCTGCACAGCCGCTGAGCCGCTGAGCTCAGCTATGGGAGGCTTAGCAGGTTCGTCGAACATGGAACATGGAACATCACATGGAGTATGTGGAAAAGTCATGGAATTTGTGGAAATTAAATGCCGGTCACCGTGATTGTGAGAGACAGAGTAATATCTATCGGTATGGGCCTTGAAGGGATCAATGATCAAATGTTCGATGACTAATCAACTGATACACTTCCATTGTTTTCTAAAAGAGCTGATACTCTGCAATTGTTCTCTAATTTTGGCGTCTAAACAATGCTCCAGCATTTATATGATCAGGAAGTATATTAAGCTGCAGCTACAGTTACTGTATACGGAGTATACCATTTGCCTCTCTTGTGAGGAATCAAAATATTAACAATTTATCAATCATGGCACATTTGAGTATAATCTGATATCTTAATTTAATAATCTGGCATCCGTGACTGTAAAAAAAAAAAAGCTCTGACGGAGCATGTGCAGCTTCTGATTCTGTAAGACGCGGCGACTGGTGGGACGTCGTAGCTCTGTGCCGAACTTTCCAATGTTGATTTTTGATTAATGAGTATAGTACATTAGTTCTAGATCAATCAACAAATTAAATACTTAGTGTTGGTTGCTGAAGCTGGGAAAACCCTCGAACAACATAGGTTTAGAGTTAAATTCCAAGAATCCTAGCTAAAACGGGTGAAACCCACGCTATGGTTTGGCTTATCCAGAGACAGCGCCAATGAAATTCACAATCTTAATTTACAACGAATTACTGAATCTGAAATCACTGTAAGAACCAGATATCACGTGTGTGCCACTAAAAGTGCCTAAACTTTCGTCACCTCCAACTCCAATGACTGACCTGTGAAGCAGTCGTACATTTCCTGGTAACACAACACAACTTACAACTTGAGCGACTAGTGGGACCCATCATAGTTTTTGTTTCAAACTAGCCAACGTCTTATTTGGACATTGGATTCAAGAGAATATTGTTTGAGATCAAGAAACGAAATCCATTGTGTCAGCTACTGAAACTAGCAGAACCCTCAAGCAGCACAGGTTCAGAGTTAACATCTTAGGTTCCTAAAACGGCTGAAACCGAAGACTCAAACTCAACCTGACTGTTCTATTTAAAATGGAACTGTTCCACTCAGTAGCGAAGCGACTACAGTTTGCTCCATGGTGATGCCAAGTATGTAAATCATAGGCTGAAACGAATGCACAGGCAGTAAATAATTAGGTGATTAGTGCTAATTAGTCTAAAGTTGATACGGGTGAGATTTTACTCCTCGTGGCATTGTGGACTGCGTGGCCACCTCTACCAATCCCACTTCGCGAGACTGACTTTGTCCCGTGTCTCGGCCTCATTTTTCTTAGGGCCTCCATAGCGGCTGACAGCCCTTAGCGTTTGCAGTGCTTTGGAATAAAAAGAAATACTAATTTATAGGAGAGAGGAAAGTTATCTATGCCAGTAGCAGTTATCTATAGATAGGTAGCAGATTCACTTGTACTTTTCTTCTCATTTCGCCGTTGCATGCCTGACTACCTGTCTGATTTTACTATTCGAATCTGTGAAATCCACCACGGTTTTGGCAGGTGATAAAGGCTAACTAGTTTGGACTCATCTTTCGCATGTGACGCTGGGTAAATTATAGATACCAACCTTTGGAGACGCCCTTAGGGCCTCCATAATGGTTTCTTATAGGTATCGTTTGTCAGATTTTTGTCATCTTTTTGCATGAAAAAGTGAGACTGTCCGCACCAGGTACGGGGCAGCTCCCGCTATCTCACCCTGCAGTACGAGGGTAGCGGAAAAACGTCCGCACCGCGTCCCGCTACTCCGTACGCTATCTCAGCGGAGGGGTCGGGATACACTATTTCAAGCGTGCTTTCCATCCGCCCGTTATGGCTCCATGTCGGACGGGGCTCGCCATCGGAGCGCCTCTCGCCCAACCACCCCGGCCCTCCCGCCAGCATCCGGACCGCACCGCCTGTCGCCGGCCGCGGCATCCCCTGCCTCACCGTTGCAGGCCACGGAGAGGAGCAGAAAGGGGAGGTCGTGCCCGCCATGGCCATGGCGGAGGAGATCCGTGCCCCTGGTAGCCGCGCAGGGCGGGGGAGGAGGAGGAGGAGGGGCTTGGCGGCCATGGCGAGATCTGGCGACGGGGAGGTCGAGGGCGGCGGGTGTGGAGGTCGAGGGCGACGGGGAGCTCGGTGTGGAGGAGGGGCCTCGACGACGGCGGGCGCGCGGGGGAGGAGGAGGACCGGCACGCGCGTGGGAGGCAGGTCCCGGCGACGGCGCGCGTGAGGGAAGCGATCGGCGGTGACGCGGGCACGCGCGGGGGAGGTGGGTCCCGGCGATGGCGCGCGCGAGGGAAGCGGCCGGTGGCGACGCTGGCGCGCGCGGGGGAGGTGGGTCTCGGCGGCAGCGCGTGTGAGGGAGGTGGGCGGCGGCGGCGGCACACGGTGGGGTCTCGGCGACGACACGCGCAAGGGAGGCGGCTGGCGGCGACGTGGGCGCGCGCGGGGGAGGTGGGTCTCGGCGGCGGCGCGCGCGAGGGATGCGGCTGGCGGCGGCGCGGGCACGCAGGGGAGGAGGTGGAGGCGGGGAGCTCGCGGCAGTGAAGATGAAAGCGGAGAAGAGAGAGAGATTGGGGATCGGAGGGAGAAAAGAGAGATAGGCGCGCGGGGAGAGAGATTGGGGGAGGGAGGACCGGGTGGGTGGAAAGAGAGATGTAGGAGAGAGGCTGAAATATTGATCCCATAGAAGGGTAGTTAGGATAGAGAGTGGAATATAGAGTATGATGAGTGCGGGAAAAATTAGTATAGAGTAAAGAATATCGCTGATCAGGATAGAAGATTCTTTTTAGAGGATGAAAATAGAGTACTACGAGTGAAGTCAGTCTGATGCCAAAAGAAGAGCTATCAGTAGTGCAGACGGTTATCTATAGTTAGCTGAATAGACTTCACCCTATCTACACAACCTCATCCTCTCTCTTAACTTGCTATGTCCCCATCTGAAACGAGTCAATATCAAACGCTACTTATTTTTATTTTTATCTTTAGAACTGATCTATATCAAATTATAGTCACCAACGACTGTGGACGCCCTTACACCTCCTTCACTGACAACGGAGCAGGAACTGGCAACCGTGTGTGGGGGCAGTGCAGTGTGCTAACAAAGCATAAGAGGGAGAGGGGGAGCAATCGCAATGTGTGTCAAAGTAGAGGGGGAAGCGCCGTAGTGGCTCATGGGAACTAGCAGCGCATATGGGAAGGGGTAGGAGTAGATGGGCACCCCAGTGAGGCATGGGGTTAGTGATAGACAGTACACCGCACTGCCCGAGCATCGTGGATTTGGCTAGGCTCTCTGCACAAGAGCTTCACTCTAATAGGAGCGAGATGCAGCAATATGTAGACAACGGTTAGAACGCCTCCAGTGGAGACTCTTAAATAAGTCTCTGCTAAAAAATTTAGTAGCTTAGTTAAAAAAACAGACTTCTAAATTTTCTTCTATTTTGCATGTCCACCTAAATATTCCCTTCAGGCTCCCAGATTTGAAAGCCTTCTATCCCTCTCCCAAACGTGGATCTCACATCTTTTTTTTATTTTCTTTTTCTCCTTTCATTTTTATTCTCTTTTCCTTTTCTCTATCTTCTCTCTCACTCTTGCGCCGGTCATTGTCTCCGTCCTGTTGCCTCCCACCTGCCGCCATCCCGGACGCCCTTGCCCTCTACCACCCAACGTCGTTGCATGTATCCCTACGCCACTCCTCTTGCCGCCTCAATCTCGGCTGGCCGCGCTGCCTCCTGCCTCTACAGTCGAACGAAGACAGTGGCGCTGTCGTTGCTTCCTCATCGAGGGTGGAGCGTGGTCTGCCATCGCTGTGGCGCTGGAGGCGGGCAAGACAGCGGCGTCGACGCGGGGCACCACGCCTCCATGGACGTCATCCTCCTCGATAGTGGAGGGCGTAGGGGCAATGGGCACCAGAGCAGCAGGCGCGGGTGAGCACCGGTCGCATGCGCCAGACGTTGTTGAGCCTGCGCCACCTTCTTGCCGCCGCGCCTGCTGTTGTGGCCGCCAAACACAGGAGCAAAGGGTGGAGGGCGGCGACGCGAGAGAGGATGGCAACAACGCGGGTAGAGAGCGTTGATGCGGGAGTAGAGAGGCACAGGCGGCAGCGTGAGCGGAGGGAAGAGGGGTGTGACATGCACGGTGACGTGCCGGAGTAGGACAGGCACATAGATGGGGCGACGGTCATTGGAGAAGAAGATTATAATTTTTTTCCCTTCATGACAAGTGGGTTCCTAAAATTTAGGATGCATGTTCTGTTGGAGTCGGATATTATTTTGGACTTCTAAATTTTATAAGCTCGTTTGCAAATTTGAATTTGAAAACTCAAATTTGTATGTTGCACTAGAGAAGCTCTTAGAGGAGAAGAAAAAATTCCTTGTGACATTGGTGTTACGAAATAGTGACAGATTGAGGGACCAAGCTACTATACATGAGACTGAGGCAAAAAAAAAAAAGAAAAAAAAAGAAAAGAAAATAGAAGGTAGGCGAGAGAGCAACAGATCGAGCTGTTTGTCGGAGGAAGACGAACCGTACACCGAAGCTTGGATAAGAACGAACGACGCTTGGACCGTGAGCTTCCACGTTGCCTCCTCCAGGAGTTTCCGATGTAGGAGTATGCCTGCATGGCTGCCCATTACAAGATTAGCCCATGCGGAATAGAAGACACAAGCCCAGCACATAAACTTATTTGCGAACTCAACAACATCGCATAAAACATTCGAAAAGAAAAAAGACGTCACAGAAATCTATCTAGGATTGTCAATTTATTTCGTCACCGCATTGCACTTGAAAGGACTCTGCTTGCCTCTGTTTTGGATAGGAGTACGTAGTACAGAGTTCAAGATCAAGAAATGCATTCTGTTGGCTGCTGAAGCTAGGAGATCAAAGCTTCTCTGAAGATCAAAATCTTTATCTGGTCAGCCTTTTTGGCCCGGCCCTCAGAAAATTTAGTTCAAAATTTCGGCCCTTTTACCAGGCCTAGTCACAGTTGGCATGGTCACTACATCATGGAGCACGTGCACGGTGCCATGGCGGTTAGTCGCAACTTGCAAGCAGTGTCCACAAAACATTCGGAGTCCGACCCCTGACCGTGACCGGAGCAGCTGCGCGCATGCGCGTACCGGCCGACTCGGACTCTGATACTGTCATACTCGAGGAGTCGGGGTATATATATCCGGCCATTGTCGTCTCCGCCGTCTCGTCAAACGATCCACCACCCCTCTGCCCTCCAGTTCGGATTCTCCCTCCGTCTGGCGTCCCGGGATCCAGCGCAAGCAAGAAGAGCCTTGCTTTCTTGCCGTCTCCTGGCGAGCATGCCCGCTCTTGCTCCTCGCGCCGACCCCGTCTCCGGCGCCTCCACGGACCACCAGCGCCCGTTCCTGAAGCGCCAGCGAAGCGTCGCCGCCGTCGCGCCTGCGGCCTGCGTAGAGATGTCACGAGAGAAGTTCGCACGCCACGTCGTGGCGGCCAGCCCTCCGCGCCGCCGGCGACGAAACGCGTGTGCCGCGGCTTCGACGTCAAGATCGGGAAGAAGGTCTTTACTGTCCGCCACGTGTCCGTGGAACCCGCGTCAGCGTCGGGGCGCCTCAAGCAGCGGATGGAGGCGGAGCGCGACGCCCTCGACAACCTCCTCAAGAAGGCGGCACTCTTGTCCCGCGCCGCTGTTGGCAAGAACGGTGCGCGGATTGTGGCCGCCGAACGGCAACCGGAGGCGCGGAAGCAGAACACAGAGCCAAAGAAGCAGCAGCGCGTCGCGCCGAGGACGACCAAGGGCGCGATGGCCAGCCGGATCGACAAGGCTAAGGAGGCCATGAAGAAGCGGCGGCTGGAGGAGATCGCGCGCGCGAGGGAGAAGTTCCGGCAGGAGCTGATCGAGATGGAGAAGACGGCCATGCCCGACGAGACGATTTACCCGGAGGACTTGGAGGAGCTTGGCATCACCGCGTACCAGTACGACGTCACCCGGACGAGGAAGCAGAGTCCGCTTGGTTCCGGCTCAACGGTGGATGATGGAGACTAGCCGAATAGCTTTGCTAGAATTTGGTAGGATCGGAACCAAGATGTATTGATGCGTATGCTTGATCTTGGATTCTTGGTCTTGGGTGATGTCATCCTGAATCCTGATCCTGATCCCGTCCTCATCAGCGTTTGTATGTAGTAACTTGGTTCCCCTCCTCGTCTGCTTATTATCCAAATAAGCAATTTAGAAAGTGACACGGTTTGTCTGAATTGTGCAGTTTGAGCAGGTTCTTTTTTCAGATAACTCTAGGCCAAGTTCTTTTTTCAGGTGAGAATGAGAATGTTCAGACAGACTCCAGACTCAATAAGCAGCTCATTTACATTGCATGTTTTTTTTTTCAGATAACTCTGCGTCGTCTTTTCTCAATTTATGTGAAAACGATTCCACCAGCAGTTCATTCCAGAACTAAATCGTTTTAGATTGAACTTGCAGTCTCTACGAACACGCACAAGGAAGTATTGTTGGGAGACCTTCAGGTGCCAATGGATGGATCTCTGTCTACTTACAAACATACTATGATGCTTATCTGAAGAGGAATTCAGAAAGTGATTCTGTTTGTCTGAATGGTTAAGGCAGTGTGGGCGTGTTTTTTTTTTTTTTTAAGAAACTGTGCATCTTGCTCTCTTATCTCTACTTATATGACAACGAGAATGTTCAGTCTCCACATTCCATCAGCAGTTCATTACGGAACTAAATCGTGTTAGAGTTTTGAACTCGCATTCTGAACGAACACGGACAAGCAAGTTTCAATCTCATGCTCCATCCGTCGAACACCTTGCGGGCGCAGACCGACCTTCAAATCCAGCCTCGGTTTTGCCATCACTCGGATCAGATTAAAGCGTAAGCCGCAAGTAAGTGAATATCATGTGGTTGTATTTCCGGGATCAAACTGTCATAGAACTACCGGAACCTACCATAGCGAAGCAGCCCCAAAACCTTCCATACTTGAACAAGCCTCGCGCGAACCCGCAGGCCGCAGCCAACCCCCGCCAAATAAATTGGGACCCAAACCCTACTCTCTCCTCCTCCATCTCTAGCTCTCCCCTCGATCTCCCCTTTCGCATCCCCATCCGTCCCCTTCTCTTCGCGACCCACCATGGCGGCGGCTCCAGCTGTGATGGACGTGGGATCCCTTCCGCCCGGCTACAGATTCGTGCCCAAGTAGAAGGAGCTCGTCGAGTTCTACCTGCTCCCCCGCGCCCGCGGCCAGCCGGACCTGTTCCCCGGCGTCGACATCATCGAGGACGACTCCGCCGCCAGCACGCAGCCCTGGAAGCTCTTCAATCGCCACAATCGCAAGGAGGAGGACGAGCCCTACTTCTTCGTCCATGGCAGCAGCGACACCAAGGCCGGCGGTCGTCAGGAGCGCCTCGTCGATGGAGGATTCAAGTGGAGGAACCAGAGGCGTGTCCACCATCACCGACCCGCACTGCGCGGTGCCCGTCAGGATCTGCCAAATCGCCTTCTCGGGACACGGGCAGAAGCGCTAGCGCATCCCTGATGGCTACGACGAGTGCGAGAGCAAAATTGAGACCCAGCCTGCCCCTGCTGCCTGTGCGCCGCCTTCGGATTCTGACACACGGGCGAGATGCAGCAAGAAACAGAGGAAATTCGACCAAGAAACAGAGCAAGGCCCTGGAGAGATGGAGCAGCAGCATGGAATCAACAGCTTTGGTGAATTTGACACTCAGCCTGCCCACATTGCCGTTTCCATGACAGACACACTGCCGTTGGGTTCAAGGTCAGGGATGGCAAGGAGGTTCGGCAAAGAAGAAGCAGAGCATGCCGACGAGACAGCGGAGCAGCTGGATGGGGAGGATAACCAGGGAGGATCCACGCCTCAGTGCGCTGCCGATCATGATTTGGGGATGACGACGATGGCGTTTGATCATGGCTACTCTGGCGCGGCTGGCACTTCTACACAGCAAGATCCTCCTGACGACTTCATCACGGAGATGGTCGAAGAGATGAGGGACGCAGGGGCCACCATCGAGTTCAAGGAGCAAGTGCCGATGCTGGAGCAGGAGGTGGAGGACGTCGTGCTGCACTGCCCATGGCCGGAGAATCCAACACCACCGAGCACTTGTTTGCGTATCCACGATTCTGTGGCGCGTCTGGTGTGGGAGATACGGCTGCCGGAATGTTGGGCGGCTTTGCTTCGGGCGACTTCTGCTTGTGTTAGCCTGATAGCACTTTCTGAAGATGAACTGTCAGTTGTTGGGTGACCATTTCGTTTTTTTTATCGGAGTTTTTAGTCAACTGACTGATAGCCAATAGGAACTAGCAGCTGCAGTGCTTCGATTGGCAGCACAAATCGGAGTTCTTTGATGTATAGCAGATTTAATTGTTAATTCCTCCTATCTGTATCGATTCATTGACTACCCTTCTGTAATGTTCAGATTACTGTTCAGTTGCTCTCTAATTTAGGAGTTAAAAAGTACGTTTCAGCAATTGCTGTAGATTCCATGTACAACATATCTGCAATTGTCTCCAGTGAGGAATCAAAAGATTAATTAATTTATTTATTCACTCATGACAATTTTAAGTAGAACCCGATATTTTGTTTTGATAATCAGCATTTGCAAAGATAAAAAAAATTGTCTGATGACTTGTGCAGCAGTTGTTTTATCCCTGGAAACGCAACTGACAGCTTGAAACGGGACAGCCATTGATTTTGGACTGCAGAGTACGCGGTGCATAGTTCAAGATCAACAAACTAAATGCATAGTTCAAGATCAACATAACCGTACAGACCGGTGTAACCGGTCAGGACTGGTTTACCGCTTAATCGGAAAACCAGTGAAACCGATCGGTTAATCAAACAAAATTAAATTCAGAGAGCAAACGGCAGAGGACCGGTTAACCAGCCGGTTAGATCGGTTAGTCAGTCGGTTTCATCGGTTTCTTGATTTATTTTTAAATATAAATTTTTAAATTCAAGTATACTGATTTTAATACTATTAGACCGGTTAACCGACCGGTTTCATCGGTTGGATCGGATATGAATTTTTTCAAAATTTTAAAATTTTTTAAATCAAAACCGAGGGTTAACCGGTCGACCGATGTATTCGGTCCAAACCGGTTTGCTGATTAACCGGCCGGTTAACCCAGATTATGTTAACCCTGGCTGCTATAGCTAGCAGAAGTGCAGAACCCTCGAGCAGTACAAGTTCAGAGTAATATCCAAGGATCCTAAAAAGGCTAAACCCAAGATTTTTTTTACTCAAACTCAACAATTCCATAGTTAACACGATCTTACCGACGAAGACTAACATTCACAGTGATTAGATTTGATTACACGTCCGACAAACTAGACTTTGCTAATGGAGATTACAATCACAAACAAAGCGGGTCGAGACTGGATTCTGAAACGCTTCTCTTGTAAACACCAATCATTGTTACTGGCACACTAAAACATATGGTAACAAATTCACTATGATGTGATTTCGCTTGTTCAGAGACAATACGAATGAAATTCACAAAACGAACGGATAACGAACCACATGATCAGCCAGCTTCAGGCCCAGTTCATCCAACTAACCAGATTTCACGTGCGCGCTATTAAAAACACCTGAAATTTCTTCATCGCATTGCACTTGGAAGGGCTCAGCTTTGCTCTGTTTTCTCAAGTTTTTTTATTTAAAATAGAAAAAAAAAGTTGGACTAGAAAATTACCATGTTTCACTTTTCACAACTTGCAAGCTTGTAGAAACATGCATTGGTGCATGCATCTTTTTTTTTTGGATGTGCCCTGATTACTGCAGATACTTATTTTGTAACAATGGTTAACATTTAACTGACATTTCCAGGAATGTGGAATGGTGATGAACCGATAAGGGAAATTCACACAATTTCTTTCTGATAAAACATAATAACTCACATATTACAATAAGAAGGATGGTTATCTTTCCAGCATATTGCCAGAGCCCATATCATGTTTGGAGTTTTAAATGAAACTCATCGGAGCAGTAGTGCATACTATATTTTGTCATGGGCTCATGGCTGAGACTGGAACATGGCGTGGACGTGGTGGCAAGATAATTTGCCGAGAGGGAAGGAGTGATTTGTTTTGCTATGTCAGGTAATAAGTTCGTAACGCGTGTCGGTGGCTCGGTGCATGAGCACTCTCTTTGTTCTATAAGAGCATCTTTAATAGGCCTCTTAAACAATGTTTCTATACTATATTTTGATAGTCTAGATTGAAAAACAAACTCGAACAGACCTCTCACTTGGACTTTTATTTTCAGAGAGCTCTCAAATCAACTCATCAAGGATCTCAGGTTTTCGAGCCTCCTCAACTGTGGGGCTCATCATTTTATTTTTATTTTTTATTTTTCTCTATCTTTTTCTCCCCCCCTCCCTTTCTCTCTCTCCCGAGCCGAAGCACCCGCCCTCGCCCCGTCCTCCCCCCGCCTCGACGGGATGAAAAGGGAACGCCGCTGCCGACGCTCCCGCCCCACTCACTGCCGTCCGACCCCGTCATCGGCGCACTAGCCTCCCGCTGGATCTCCGCCGCCGCCACCTCCTTCCCCTTCCCCATAGCCGGATCTCCACCAGCGCCTCCAAGATCCAAATGTCATAGGCGGCGGGCGACGGGAAGAGGGCGGGTGGCGGGCCATGGGCGGAGTGGGAGCTGGACTAGGCGGCGGCGGGCAGCACGGGTCGACGTTCCATCTTCTTCGGCACAGCCTCACCGGGTGACACTGTTGGCACCAGAATTTGGACTGGTCCCATTGATCAGCGACAAGGGTTCAGAATCGGCCGAGCCAAGAGAAGTTTGACGGCCGAAGGAAATAAAGCGGGCCGGTATGGGTTATTTTATCTCTTTCTATTTTTTAGTTTAGATTTAGTTTAAATGAGCGGAGTCGGTTTGCTAGAGTCCTGACCGAGTCGGGTCAGATTTCCGTTGCATGGGACTATAAATATGTTATAGCATCTGTACGAGAAAAGTTAACACTTTTGTTCAATACAATTCGACGAATCGCCAACCTTTTTCTCGACGACATCCTCGTCTCGCGCAGGCTGCATCGGCTTCGATCTCGGCGAGAGACTTGGATTAGTCATCCTCGGTAATTTCATTGACTTCAGCTAGTACTTTCTCATTAAGTTAATATTCTAGTTGTTATCGTTGAAATTGCTAGTTATCCGGTAATTAGATCTTTATTTGGCTCGTATTATCGACTTAGATTGTATTACTGTCTCGGTTAGGTCCGATCTTCCACGATTTCTATGGGTTTTATAGGCCGGATTTTAGATCTTTTATTCGAGTCACTCGATCAATTCTATCTATAATTAGATTAAATCTAGCTCTTTTTGTCGTGTTTGAATACTGTCTCGATTAAGTTCAATCTGTTCGAATCAGCAAGGCTGTATCGACTTTGATCTCTTGCTGAGTTGATAGGGTTAGATTCCATCTGTTTATAGGCAGAGTCAATAGAGTTCTATCGGAACATTTAGCCGACAGGTTATCACAGTTCGATTGGCTTCTCAGTATCTTGCCTATTCATTGCTGTATATTAGAAGTCGATTGCCCTTTCTTGTTTAATAGGATTGGATCTGTGAATTTGAGGCATATTTGCAATACCAGCTATCAGATCTATCATCTTAGCACCTATTGACGGACAGAGTTTCGTGCATGATTATTGTACTTCTATCAACTCTGGCCCATCGACTTTCTTTCGTCGACCGAACGAGTTTTAGCGTATTTATCGTAAATCCATCGACTCTGTTCTTTCGACTCGATTCCTGTCGGCACTATTCATGCTTTATTTTATATTTGTTTATTGAGTCGTCGATAAGCCGATACAAATCAGTCGATTAGTTTCTTTTGATGTTATTATTTGCTGTTTATAGCTATCGGCTGGTTTCACTAATAGTGATCATCAGTTTTCTTCATCGGCCTGTCTTACGCGTGTGACCCATAGAATTTGACCGTCCGTTTTCTTTGTCGATTTGCAGGGAAAATCGACTGGCATGCTCCGGTTTCCATATTGAGCCTGCACTGGAGCTAAGCAGATCTCCCAGGTCACGCGTGTGATTTTCGCGTCAACATACTTTTTAGCACGCTCGGTAGGACACAGAACTTCAAGACTGACAACATCGGTAGGACACAGAACTTCAAGACTGACAACATGGTTGAACTTGATATGCCAAAAGATCCCAAGCTCCTTGAGAATCTTCCATCAAAACATGATGTTGGTGCGGATTTGAAGATAGAGAACAAGTTGCTTGTTGATAAAGACGATCTGAGTGATGAAACGAAGACACAGATTGATCAGAAGATTGCTGAGTATGAAGGCATTTTTTTTAAGCAACTTCACCAAGACTAGGCATGACAAGATCGTAGAAAAAGAAAAGTTACCTGTTGCTGCCTTGATCGATGAAGATTTAACTGAAAAATCAACTACCAATAAGCCAATAGAGGTAATTGATGAAGCTACATTGAACAACATGATACATACAGCCATAAACCATGCATTGATTAACCAGTCACCTGTGTTAGTCAATACTCTGAGAGCTTTGATTATTCAGACCATTAAAGGCTATATATATGATGATCGAGCACGTGGGCCGATGTATTTCCGAGCATCTGGGAATATTCCTTGGCCTACAATTGAAGTATCAAGTTCACAGTAGCCAAATGCGAGCACAACACATCCTGTTACGGGTTCAAGGACATCAACTTCTGAAGCTACTATACCCTCGAAGAATGTTGATAGTGGTATAGTGGAGAGAACATCTCGCAGGATAATATTGCAGAGAACTACTCCACAGACACAGCCGCAGCTCTATAGGCAGGAAACATCAGAGCCGAATGTCACATATGGTACAACACTGAACGTAGAGCCAAGTCTGTTTAGAATGTCATCATCATCTGCACTGCCTAGGGAGTTAGGAGGCCAGCACACAGTTGTCAACTTTGGTTCACAGACGGCCCCACAAATGCCAGCATCTGGTCCTACATCAATTACTCCAAATGTTAATGTGTCGACCGATGATTGGGCAAAGAAGATAGCTGAGGTGATGAGGGAACAGTTTGGGTTGAAACCAAAGCAGCAGACGTACATGAATCGACCCCCGTATCCGTCGAGTTATGATTTAATCTTTATGCCGAGTCGATACAGACCACCAGAATTCACTAAGTTTACTGGACAAGATAATACTACTACTGTTGAGCATATTAGTCGGTTTTCGGTGCAATATGGAGAGGCAGGAGCTACTGAAGCATTGAAGATCAGGCTATTTCCTTTATCCTTGTCTGGATTAGCTTTTTTCTGGTTCGCATCGTTGCCCCCTAATTCCATTATTGCTTGGGCCGATCTCGAGCAGAAATTTCATAAATACTTCTTTTCTGAAACAAGAGAGATGAGGTTGTCTGATCTGATTTTTGGGAGGCAGAAAGCTAGGGAGTCTGTGCATGATTATGTATAGAGATTCAAAGATGTGCGCAACAAATATTTCAGCTTGCAATTGAATGATAATCCGATGATAGAAATAGCATTTATCAGCCGAGTTTGAAAGCCTGTCCCAGTTAGTGTAAAAGGTGTCAATACAGGAGAAGTTGACTCGAGGGGCACGGTCAAGGCCGATACAGGTCAATTACAATGATTATGGATCTGAGTCTGATGAAAATATTGAAGATGTTGATATGGCTGAATGGACTAGAAACAAGAATGTGTTGTCATGCCCATGGGTGAAGCAGAATGAGCCAGCAGAAAAGTATGACTTTGATATCACCAAGGCTGACAAGATATTTGATATGCTGCTACAGGAAAATCATATTCAGTTGTCATCCAACCATGTGATTCCACCTGCTGAAGAATTGAAGAAAAGAAAGTACTACAAGTGGCACAACTCGTCGTCTTATTACACCAATGAATTCAAGGTATTCAGAAGAGAGATTCAGTCGGCGATTGAGCAGGGAAAGATCAAGTTTACAAAGGGAACCATGAAGATTGATGGGCATGGTGATTTTGCTACCGCAAGAGTTCATGGCTTTAGAAGAAGAAGAACTGTTTGCTGATGAGAGTGGAGCACCACAGTTAGTATTTGATATACAACAGGCAATATTTGATAAACCAGATGAGTCTAAGCATCAGCACTTGAGGGCTTTGTACTTGAAAGGCTTTGTCAATGGGATGCCGATGGGAAAGATGATGATCGACGGAGGTGCTGCGGTTAACATCATGCCGATCACTACTGCAAGAAAGCTGGGTAAGACTGATGAAGATTTGATTGATACTAACATAATTTTTTGAGATTATGGTGGTCGTACGGCAGCAGCCAAAGGAGTTTTGAATATTGAACTTACTATCGACAGTAAAACTTTGCCGGTTACATTCTTTATCATTGATAGAAAGGGGACCTACAGCCTTCTACTAGGACATGATTGGATACATGCAAATTATTGTGTTCCATCGACTATGCACCAGTCACTCATCCAGTGGATTGGCGATCGAGTTGAGATAGTCCCGGCCGATGAAACCGTCAATGTCTCATTGGCCAATTTGATATCATGGCATGCGGATGATATAGAGTGTCTGTCTGACAAGATTTGGGATGGAGATTACGTCAAGATTACTACTCAGGATGTTGAGGTGGTGGACCAGTCAAATTCAAAATTGTTTCTCTGACAGGCACCCCAATGGAATTTGTAGAAGATGGCAAGCTAGGAAAAGGATTTATGTCGGCCAATGAGTTACAGGAAGTCGATATAGGAGACGGTGACAAGCCCAGGCCGACATTTATTAGTAAGAAATTAGATGAAAATATTAAGGCTGAATTAATAAAGTTGTTGAAGGAGTATCGGAATTATTTTGCTTAGGATTATTCTTAGATGACTGGACTCAACCGATCGATTGTTGAGCATCGGCTTCCCACCAAACCTGGATATCGACCGTTCAAGCAACCGCCAAGGAGGATAGATCCGAAGATTTATGATGATATCAAGGCTGAGATCACTAGATGATATGATGCTAAGTTTATCAGGCCTTACCGATATCCAGAGTGGGTTTCAAATATTGTGCCTGTATACAAGAAGAGTGGCAAGTTGAGGGTGTGTATCGATTTTAGACCATTAAATAAATCCACGCCAAAAGATGATTATCCGATGTCGGTTGTAGATCTCCTGGTTGATGCAACAGCTGGACATAAGATTGTTAGTTTCATGGAGGGCAATGCTGGTTACAATCAGATTTTTATGACAAAAGAAGATATACCGAAGATTGCTTTCAAGTGTCCAAGGGCTATTG
The DNA here is from genome assembly GCA_030378355.1 of Eleusine indica. Classification (NCBI taxonomy): domain Eukaryota; kingdom Viridiplantae; phylum Streptophyta; class Magnoliopsida; order Poales; family Poaceae; genus Eleusine; species Eleusine indica. Next base: position 61,670,348 of record CM059494.1, read on the forward strand.
GTTTATATGAATGGGCTGTCATGACGTTTGGATTGAAGAATGCTGGAGCCACATATCAGAGGGCCATGAATTATATTTTCCATGACTTGATCGGCAGGTTAGTGGAAATTTATATTGATAATGTTGTGCTTAAATCTAGGAGGATAGAAGATCATGTGGCCGATTTGCGAGAAGCACTCAAGAGGACTAGAAGGTACGGTTTAAAAATGAATCCTAAGAAGTGTGCTTTTGGCGTATCGGCTGGTTAGTTTCTGGGTTTTATAGTGCATGAACGAGGGATCGAAATTGGCCCTAGTATTAACGTTGTTAATGATATCGAGCCTCCTGCCAACAAGACTGAGCTGCAATCCTTGATTGGCAAAGTTAATTTTATCAGAAGATTCATATCCAATTTGTAGGGTAGGCTAGATGTGTTCACTCTATTATTGAAGCTGAAGGCCGATCAAAAATTTGTATGGAAGACTGAACATCAAAAAGCTCTAGATGATATTAAAAGGTATCTGATCGCGCCTCCTGTGTTGGTCCCACCGAGAGAAGGGTTACCCTTTAAGCTATGCCTTGCTGCAGATAAGAAGTCTATCGGATCGACTTTGATTCAAGAACAAGATGGCAAGGAGAGGGTCGTGTTCTATTTAAGTCAAAGATTGATTGATGCTGAAACTTGGTACACTGAGATTGAGAAGTTGTGCTTATGTTTATATTTCTCATATGTAAAGTTGAGGCATTATCTGCTATCGACCAAATGTGTGGTAGTTTGCAAAGCCGATGTCATCAAATATATGCTATCGGCCCCTATTTTGAAAGGGAGAATTGATAAGTGGATGGTTGCTCTAGCCGAATATGATCTAAGTTATGAGTCTGCCAAGGCAGTCAAGAGTCAGGTTCTGGCTGATTTGGTTGTTGAACATTGTGGATCGAATATGTTGGTGGTGGAGCCGATACCATGGTTGCTATTTTTTTATGGTTCTGTATGTAAGAATGGATGTGATATCGGACTCGTCATCATATCACCTCAGGGGGCAAGATTTGAGTTTGCATTTGCTGTGGAGGTATCAACTAACAATCAAGTTGAGTATAGAGCTGTTCTCAAAGGTCTGCAGGTTTTGCGAGAAGCTGGGGCTAATTTCGTTGAAATCATTGGTGACTCGTTGCTGGTACTCGGGCAATTAGCAGGAGATTTTGAATGCAGAGATGATATTCTGAGGTTGTTTTATTCGAGTGTCAGGATGTGATATGATGCTTCAAGGCCATGAATTTCAAGCATGTCCCGAGGGAGCAAAATATGGAGGCAAATGATTTAGCACAGAAGACATCGGGATATCAACTAAATACTGATGGTACAATTGTTGAAATTGCCGATGTTGATGAAGCTAAGCAAGTTAGTGTCGATAAGGTTGATGTCGATGAAATCAATGTTGATGAAGAAGATTGGAGGATTAAGATAGTGCAGTATCTCAAAGATCCAGCACATCGCACTCCTCATAAAATCAGATACATGGTGTTGAGGTATGTTTTATTAGATGAAAAGCTTTATTATCGGACGATTGATGGTGTATTGTTAAGATGTTTAAATCAAGAAGAAGACAAGGTGGTTATGTGCGAAGTCCATAAGGGCATTTGTGGTACCCATCAATCGGCTCATAAAATAAGATGGTTGTAGAAAAGGAGTGGGTATTATTGGCCAAGTATGTTCAAAGATTGCTTCAGGTATTATAAGGGGTGTCAAGATTCCTAGAAATTTGGAGCAATTCAGAGGGCGCCAGCATCAGCTATGAATCCGATCATTAAGCCTTGGTCGTTTAGAGGATGGGGTATGGATATGTTTGGCCAAATTTATCCAGCGTCAAGCAGAGGTCACAAGTATATTCTGGCAGCGACAGATTATTTCACAAAGTGGGTTGAAGCAGTACCGATGAAGAATATGACAACTAACGATGTGATCAACTTTGTGAAGGAGCATATTATTTACAGGTTTGGTGTGCCGCAGACTATTACTACTGATCAGGGTTCTGTGTTTACTTCAGAAGAGTTTCAAAGCTTTGCCGATAGTATGGGGATCAAGTTGTTGAATTCGTCGCCTTATTATGCTAAGAGTTTGATCAAGCTTATCAAAAGGAAGATTGACGAGAAACCTAAGAGGTGGCATACAACATTGGCTGAGTCATTATGGGCCTACAGAATGGCGTGTTATGGGTCTATAAAGGTATCACCATATCAGTTAGTTTATGGGCATAAAGCAGTGTCGCCATGGGAAACAAATCTGGGGTCCAGAAGAATAGAGTTGCAAGATCAATTATCAGCCGATGATTATAGGCAGGTTATGTTTGGTGAGTTAGAAGATGTCGTGCAACATCAAATGAGGGCCCTGGAGAAAATTCAAGAGAATAAAGCTCACATGGCTAGATTTTAAAACAAAAAGGTGGTGCCAAAGAGTTTTGCAGAAGGCGATCTTGTCTAGAAGTTAATTATGCCCATCGGCTATAGAGAGAGTCGATTTGGAAAATGGTCTCCGACTTGGAAAGAACCATTTAAAGTGAGTCGATGTGCACCCAGCAATACAAATTTCTTACAAGGATTCGATGGAGAGGAGTTTGGAAGAGCGATTAATGGTCAATATTTGAAGAGCTATCATCCAAGCGTTTGGGTTGGCTCATGATCTCGAGTGCTTGATCACGACCGATATGAAAATATCATCCTTAGCAGAAAAAAATAAAAGATTGAAGAAGAAGAAAGTGAGTGTTCTACAGCCGATGTGCACACATCGACTTCAGATGTCCGATATTACAGATATTGCCCTTAGCAGAAAAGATATAAAGTAAAAAGCACAACATGCAAGACAAAGATTAACACATTTGTAGAGTAGAGGAGGTTTCCATTAATTACAAATGACCGATGTTAAAGATGAAAAAACAAGCTGGTTACCCGGTTTTGGTGAAACCTATTCTTCTATGACAACTAGGGAATGAAGATGTAATTATTAGCATCCCAAGCGCGTGGAGGGATGTACATAAAAGAGGAAAAATGCACCAGCAGCTTCCTTCGCATTCCCTTCAGGAATGCCAGTGTCATCAAACATCACCTGCCGGACAAGAGGGAGAGAGGGCTGCTCCGTCGATGCCATTCTCAACACCTGTGCTGTTATCCAGGGGCAGAAGAACCAGCGGATTGGCATCTGGGCAGAAGGAGCTGTAAACTTTGGATTGAAAGGAGGACTCTGGGGGCAAGAGAAGCGAAAAGCATTCGCCACAAAATGTTCAGTAGGTTTGGAGATAGATGGTATTTTTCTATCAAAGTTCTCAATAAGAGTCTCATGGTTGAAGGTGGTAAGCAAGATGAGGGAAAGAAGGCTGACAGAAGGAGTTATTTATAGGAACTGGATTTGGTCTTTGAGGAGTCCAAACGCTGCTTCATTAAAGGAATAGGAAGCGATAAGGCTTGCGTGGAAACCCAAGGGAGAAGGATAAGCACGAGGACGGTCAAAAGGTAAAGACAACAGTCGAGGCGACGTAGGAAATAGCAGGCCACATTTAAAGGCCATGAGTGGTTGGTTCGTGGACCGAAGGCATGACCTGACGAGTGGATGGCTCTTGACTGGCTGCATTTACTAGGTCATGAAGCAGTGGGGTGATAAAAGCACACGGTAAACGAAGAGGTAAAATCCAGCGCACGAAGATTTCGTACCCCGGATTCGGGGGGCATGTGTTGGCACCAGAATTTGGACCGGTCCCATTGATCAGCGACAAGGGTTCAGAATCGGCCAAGCCAAGAGAAGTTTGACGGACGAAGGAAATAAAGCGGGCCCGTATGGGTTATTTTATCTCTTTCTATTTTCCAGTTTAGATTTAGTTTAAATGAGCAAAGTCGGTTTGCTAGAGTCCTGACCGAGTCGGGTCAGATTTCCCTTGCATGGGACTATAAATATGTAATAGCATCTGTACGAGAAAAGTTAACACTTTCGTTCAATACAATTCAAGGCATCGCCCACCTTTTTCTCGATGACATCCTCGTCTCGCGCGGGCTGCATCGGCTCCGATCTCGGCGAGAGACTTGGATTAGTCATCCTCGGTAATTTCATTGACTTCAGCTAGTACTTTCTCATTAAGTTGATATTCTAGTTGTTATCGTTAAAATTGCTAGTTATTCGGTAATTAGATCTTTATTTGGTTTGTATTATCGACTTAGATTGCATTACTGTCTCGGTTAGGTCCGATCTTCCACGATTTCTATGGGTTTTATAGGCCGGATTTTAGATCTTTTATTCGACTCACTCGATCGATCCTATCTATAATTAGATTAAATCTAGCTCTATTTGCCGTGTTTTAACACTGTCTTGATGAAGTTCGATCTGTTCGAATCAGCAAGATTGCACCAACTTTGATCTCTTGCTGGGCAGAGTCAATAGAGTTCTCTCAGAACGTTTAGCCGACAGGTTATCACGGTTCGATCGGCTTCTCAGTGTCTTGCCTATTCATTGTTGTATATTAGAAGTCGAATGCCCTTTCTTGTTTAATAGGATTAGATCTGTGAATTTGAGGCATATTTACAATACCAGCTATCAGATCTATCATCTTAGCACCTATCAATGGGCAGAGTTTCGTGCATGATTATTGTACTTCTATCGACTCTGGCCCATCGACTTTCTTTCATCGACCGAACGAGTTTTAGCGCATTTATCGTAAATCCATCGACTCTGTTCTTTCGACTCGATTCCTGTCGGCACTATTCATGCTTTATTTTATATTTGTTTATTGAGTCACCAATAAGCCGATATAAATCAGCCGATTAGTTTCTTTTGATGTTATTATTTGCTGTTTATAGCCATCGGCTAGTTTCACTAACAGTGATCATCGGCTTTCTTCATTGGCCTGTCTTAGGTCAGTGACCCATGGAATTTAGCCGTCCGTTTTCTTTGTCGATTTGCAGGGAAAATCGACTGGCATGCCCCGGTTTCCGTATTGAGCCTACACTGGAGATAAGCAGATCTCCCAGGTCACGCGTATGATTTTCGCGTCAATAGACACGTGGTGACCGAGATCCAGTCTTCTTCGGCGTGGGCGGCGGGCGATGGGTGGCCGGCGTTGAACGTTGAGCGGACGATGCGGCGATGGGAGGGGGCGGGGTCGGCAGCACCGGCGAGGTAGCCGGCGACGGTCGTGTGCCTCGTCTCCGTCTCTCTGTGTAGTTTGAGTAGTACTGACTAGGTGGCCCAACGTGTCGAGGGTCTGAGTCACTGGAAAATGGGGCGCACTCGCCAGGAGAAAAATGAGAGCCATCTTTTGAACAATGCTGCTAGAGTTAAAATTGTAGTTTAAGAGGTGAGATTTAAAATGGGCTCTCAAAACAGTGAGTAGGAGGCTTTATTTGATAGCCTCCACTGGAGATGCTCTAACTTCTATTACACATCAGTGTTAAGTAGGTCCACGGAAATACTGAGCCAAAGTATACACTTTATTCAAATATACATTCTAATTCTACTTTCCGTACGCATAATATGTTGATTGTTAATAAAAAAAAACTTGACCTATCGGGGGAAGACAGCCCCCGGACATTTTTTTTAAGAAGAAGAATTCTCACGTAAGTCAAGAAATCCCCCCCCCCCCCCCTCCTGAACCCATGCACCACCCTTACACAGCGGCATCGTGGCTCGTGTGAGACGATCAGGGTTGGGCCTTAGACCTGTGCTTTGGCGTGGTAACAAGCGAGGGGATTTTTTTTATTCCAACCCGTAAATTCGCTCTCACTATGAGTCGAACCCGGAAGCTTGGAAATGCTACTAAGCCACCTCAACCACTAGGGTGAAGGACGGTTAGATGGTCGTTGGTGTTGTTCTACTCGTTGACGATGAGGTGGCTGTCCTGATCGTTCATGAATTGCTTCCAGAGCCAGTGCTTCTTCCACACCCTTTATGCCATCTCCTCGATTGGCATGTTCTTGGTCTCCGACGGGAAGAAGAGCACGAAGAGGGACATCACGACGACCCAAGCGGAGAAGAAGGTGAAGATGGCGTGCTTAAGGCGGCACAACATCAAGAGGAAGGACTGCCCGATGACAAAGGTCACGAGCAGGTTGGCGTAGACGGTGACGCTCTGCCCTGCGGAGCGCGTCTCGAGTGGGAAAGTCTCGCTGGGGATGAGCCAGCAGATCGGGACCTAGGACCAAGCAAATGAGGAGATGAAGGTCTAGACCATGCCGACAACCATGATGGCCCATCCATGCCCGAGGTTTTCAGCGTCGTCAGTGACCTTGATCCGGAACACCACCGCTAGGGCCATCTACGACAGGAACATGTACACGCCGCCCTCCTATAGCAGCATCCGTCATCCAACTCGGTCTACCGTGTATACAGACACCAGTGTCGACAATGCGTTCACAGCCCCCGTGATCACCGCCGAGTAAAGCGACGCGTCGATCTTGAACCCAAGTATGGTGAACAACACCAGCGCGTAGAACATGATCACGTTGATCCTCGCCAGCTGCTGGAATGTCTGCATTGGAATTCACACACATACTTATTTTGTCTTGGTGCAAAAATTACTGGTTCATAAACTGTTAGTATGTTGCAGTGATGAAGTAACTAGTAAGAGCTACCTAGAGGAGGACGGCAACGACGAGCTGAGGGCGGTTACGACGGTGAAGGAGGTTGCGGAATGAGTGCTTGACCTCCTTAGCGTTGGCGTTGCGGCTGGCCCGCACGATCTCGTTGAACTCGGTATCCACCAACAAAAAAATAGCGGGCTATCATATTTAGCGGCAAGGTTTTTCAGCAGCTACAAAAGCTATAGCAGGCTATAGCTTCAGCTATTACTTTTAGCGGTTTTTTAAAAAATAGGACAAAGAATCAGTGTAGTATGCCTAATAAACTGATGAACACATTAGAAATCAGGGAAGTGACTCTTTAACACTTAAACATAACAATACACAACTGACTTGAGTACTTGACAAATTCATTACAGCACATAGAAACACAAATGATTCATTGGAAGGTTTGGTAGACTTATTTTAGACAATGCAATGACAGACAACATATAAACATAAGGTCATAATCTGATTAAAAGATAAACCATAAAGGTAAAGTGCACTCTACTCATCACCAGAATCTGAAGAATGCATGAAAAGGTCCCCATTGTCATCTTCTGTTTCAAAAAAGGAAGCATAGGTTGCATCTTCCGCTTAAACATCATGCATCAAAGACTCCAGGCTCTTGAGTTTCTTCGTCCTAGGCCTCTTCCTTTTGGCTTGTGATTGTGATGTTGATGCTCTCTGTAAGGCTCTATTTTGTACACCCTCATTATCATCTTCTTGCGCAACACTCTCAAGTGGTACAGCTGCAGCCCCAAGAAGGAACTCATCATCATCATCTGCCAGGACATCATCTGTTTCCTTTCTTATGGAATCTCTACTTTTGTCGTCTCTCTTGAGCCTTAGTTTGGAGTTAAATTTTACAAATACAAGATCTCTCATCCTGTCATGAAGAAGCTTGTTGCGCCTCTTTGTATGAACCTATGAGCAAACACGAGTCACATACTAAATAAAAGTTCAAGATAGAGCAGTCCATGTAAATGCACAAAGAAAAAAAGAACCATTTTTTACCCATTCAAGACCAGTTCCTTTCACAAGCTGAGGAGCTGCATGTCAAATTAAGAACCCTTGAAGCCAATTGTGACATCTCCTCTGGGATAACCAGGATCGAGTACAGGAGAACACTCGACAAAATGAGTTACAACAGCACATACATTCATATAAGCCCAGAATATATTACATCATGGTATAATACAACCAGGTTTTTGAAAAAACAACTAACGTTGTGCAGCGGAAAGCACTTATTACAACAAAGGAGTTTAAAAACTTGAAATGGAAAAAAATTTCGACAACCAAAACTTTATTGTAACTAGTTCAACTACTACACTCACTACATGACCGATCTTCTATTCCTCAGGGGACAGGATGCGTTCCCACTGGATGGAACCTCCCTCCGAAAGTTGCCCTTATCCTGGCATGTTCACGGTCCTCCATACGGATATGGCTCGGTACCTGGTGAAACATTAAGAACGAAGCCCTGAGTATCTAATATACTCCACAAGACTGATCCGTCAACATGGCTCGCTAAGGCCGACACCTAGTATGCACAGGCCTTGGGCTGGTGGGTTGACTCAAACTTGCGAAAACAGCTCTATTACTGAATCATTACTTTCAAATTTTAGCTCAAGATTAAGTTTATTCTTATTAAGGTTTGCATCCTGCAACTGCTGCAATCAAATTTCTCAAGTAAAGATTATTTAACTGTACCAACTCTTCTCTTCTCATTACTCCCAATTATCTATGTTCGCGCCAAGTGAATAAGCGGTACTCATTCCTATGAGGGACAGTGATTCGAATTAATGTCACCAGCTAGATAAAACCCGACTACATGATACATACGCACCGCATTGGCCGTATATGACCACTTTTTCCGCTAACTCCAACCAGAGGTCGATCCGTTTCCAACTTCTCCGGAAGTATGGAAACCCCACGTGATATCCGTCCCAGACGTTATCCGTGAGCGACCATCATTTCCCTCCCGTGAGACTTTAATCTCACTAACAGCCAGAAAAACAAAGTTGGATACGTCCTACCACTGAGGTAGTTAGGGTACATCAGCTTACTGGGTCCCATATACCAACATATAGATCGGTACTGTTCAATACTTATTCACGGAGCCGCCAACGGCATGGTCCTAATTTGACACGGACGGGGCTACCACCTTGCAAGATCCAGTCTTTGTCCTTTCCTCTACGGGCCCGACCGGTCTCATCATCATCATCAACTTCTATTTGAATTCTCAATAATCTCAATTAACTTAAAGCCTTCATGCTTTAAGATCATCCTATACAGTACTACCGATAATCCTAAGACATAAGCATAGCGACTATCGTGCTACCTATACCTGTATAGTATAAAGATATCATCGAAAATGCTAGTGATGCAGGTGAGGTGTCATTCAATTCTTGAAACCTAATACACAATTATGACTTGACTGACTGTGATAAAAGAAAGAATTTAAAAAACATAGGTGAGATGCACAGGGGCTTGCCATGAGGTTCGACCGAATGTGGCGCTTCAGGTGCGGTGTCAACGTCGACGATCACCACCTCGGGTTCAACCTCGACGTTTTGTTCAACAATCTCTGGTCCTATACAAGTGTCGATGTACGCGAGTTAGTGTTAGCAATACATGAATGCGAAATGCAATGTTTGAAATGATGGTTCGATAAAATAGTAGACAAGAACTTAATTATTCTTATGTGAAGTATTTCTTTCTAATTAAAAGTGATTAAGTCTACTAATAAAAAGGGATTAACATGCTTAATCAAAATTAATTACCCTATTATTAATTAATTTAAACACATTTAAGTAAAATATTAATTCAGGAATAAATAAATTAATTATTAATTAAAAGGGCATTTCATATATTTAATTAAATGACTAACAATTACGGAAAATAAATATTTATCTTTATTTCACCAAGTGGTAAATAAAAACATTTGGAATCCAACAAAATTGGTCCCATGATTTTAGGAAGTCTAAATCACCCGTTATGATTTATCTAAGCTTCAGAATTATTTTAACATGCGAAAATCTGAAAATAAAATGGGCCTCTTAAAATGTGGCCCCATGGGCCACTCGGCAGCCCGGCCCAGCTACAGGGAGCTCCCGGCTTGACCGCGCGCTCCCGGGCGCTGCTCAACCAGCCGAGCACACGGGCGGGGCGGCGCTATGAGGAGGGTGCAGAGGAGGAGTCGGCGACAGCGGGAGGCTCACAGGAAGCGGCTGACGGCGGATGGCAGGCGGCGGCAAAAACAGGTCTCGTCGGCCGTAGAAAAATCTGAAGTTGAACACCACGCAATGGAGAAAAGATCAAACAAATGGTTCTCATTGATGCGCAATCAACTGAAGCTACGGATGTGCCTGTGGCACGTTGGTAAGGCTCCAGGGTGGAGCCAAGCCGCCCGCCTCGCACACCCCTATAATGGCTTTCAATGTAAGCCGGACAAGAAGGGTCTATATTAAAATAAATAAATTAATTAATTAAACTGAAGCTTGTTGTGGCAATGGAATTTTGAGAGAAAACAGAGGGGACTGCCGGAGCTCACCGGGAAGAAAAATGGCTCCAACTCGCGGGCTACAGCAGAAGAGCTCAACCGACGGCCATGGTGGGAGGGAAAAGATTTACCGGGATTTATCCCAGCCACGGGCGGCATGGAGGCCAGCAAAGCAGCCCACGCAGGCAGGCCGGCACCTGCGTGGCGCTCTCAGGCAAGCACCTGTGCTGAGGTGAGGGAGAAAAGGGAGAATGAGAAACGGTGAATGGGGTCAGGTGGGTCCCACGGCACAGTAAAGGTAATTTTATTTATTTTTATTTTTTAATTTACTAAATGTACAAGGCTGTCACACCAATAATCTCAAATTTGGTGTGCTTGTGCCATGATTCAGCCATCATTTTGCTGGATGGAAAAATTAAGAGTTAAACAATGACAATGAAACAAGATGACATTCATTAATTGTGCATGTTTGTAGAGGCCATATTAATTTCCATATTCTAAAAAAAATGCAAGTAGATTGCAAAAAATAATTTGATTTCATACTATTGAAGTATTCGCTAATGTGGAACCATTTTGTATTGCTTGGTTATGGAGATTTCCCTGTTCAGACAGAATGGAGAACTTCAATGGACAAAAGTTATCTCGAGGTGCTTTGTTTTTCCTGGGATTAGCAGGTAATAACAATTTTTGACCGATATTGACCATTGAAATGAATGGGCCAGGATTTGACAGGACAACTTAACTCCATTGAGGTAATGAGAACTCCTTACAGAGCGCAGTCAACTGGCTGCTAATATGTCCACTCATGACTTTTACTGCCCTCAGTTAAAGAACCATGATACTCTGTTTTCAAACGAATGGAGACATATACAAGCTATAATCAGAACCGTAGCATGTTTTTTCCCCCATGAATGGTTTACATTTCGGGAGTCAATAAGACTATATACACGAGTTCTCTACGTTATGGACTGGGTCTCCTGTAGTTCTGACCAATCACGCATCCATCAGCATCCATTTAAGCTCGTGGCGATACTTTGAGCGCGTGGCATTGGTTCAGTCATGAGCAAGATGGCACAATTATGTTTCAAAGTAAATGTCATTCGTGCCTACATCATCTCGGATTTTATGTGAACAAAATAAATGTCAATCAAGAATTGATTTAGATGTGAAAAAAAGCATTCTGGTGCGGGGCAGCGTGCTTTGTGCTGGCCTATTTAGGGATGTCAAAAAGATATTACTTTTGGCAAAATTATACATACTTCTTTTATGTAGGCAGCAGTATGAAGAGACAAAGAAGAAATCGTTCTCGAATAACGGATGACAAATTAATAGACATTTACTTTGTTTCCTTTGATTCCCTTTGGTTCCGGTCAATTTGATTGGAATATAGTAATAAGAACCAGACTGTACAGGGACAAGAGGATGGCAACATGTTCGGTGCGAATCGATGAAAATCTGTGGCACCGAGCCATTGAAAAACAAACGGAGAGAGAGATATTCATGTGAGAAAATGAAACTAGTCAAAGCACGAGCAAGAATTAGTCCGAAATGTCTAGACATATCTGGCATTAACTCTCTTTGCCGGTCCAACACTCCAGACTCACTTCAAAGTCACAGCTGAGATTCATGGACTGGGTCGTATGTATATCTGTTAGCATTCATTTCATCTCTGCTGAACGTTGTATATCCTCTCCACCAGTTATAAGAGCATATATGCAAGGTTGAAAAAATAGGTTTCAAAGTCAGTGCGTGACACTACCTGTAAGATCGAGTGACATGCCTAGTGTCGTTCATGAACCCTCTCAACTTCCTCTTGTGTCATCCTTGCTCGTCTTCTCCTTCATGTGCCTGCAGTTTCCTCATGGCGCCCTGACGTGCGCTCTGGCTGACCGGATTGCGGTCTCAGCCTTCTCTAAGCATCTTGACATCAGTGCCATCAATGGATGGCCAAGAGCAGAAAACTACTCCAGCGACTGTTGTCGATGGCCAGGCGTCAGTTGCAGCTGGGTCGGAGCAAAGGAGCTCCGGATTGTCAGCCTGGACCTCGCTTGGCATGGCCTCACCGGCGTCCTAACGAGCGGGCTGGCAGGCCTGGACGAGCTGCGCGTCCTCAACCTCTCCGGGAACTCGTTCTATGGGGCCGTGCCGTCCGAGCTCCTGCGCATGCAAAATCTTAGGGTGCTTGATCTGAGCCAGAACGGCTTTACCGGCGAGCTCGGCGGAGACTTGCCGCCGGCGCCAGCACCCGACGCATCGGGGATCCGAATCCTCGATGTCTCGTTCAATAGCCTGTCCACCCTACATGCCGGAATATTCGTCCATCTCCCGGAACTGCGCAGTTTCTCGGGTGAATCCAACCTTCTCACTGGAACACTTCCTACCCCGCTTTCCTCCGGCTCTGAGCTGGAGTGCCTGAACATGGCCAACAACTCCCTGTACGGCAATCTTGGTTTGTTCGACTTCTCCCGGCTGCCGAGGCTCCGTGCCCTCCATCTCGACTGGAACAAGTTGAGCGGCAACCTTCCAGAGACCCTGTCGCGCTGCCGGGAACTTAGAGTTGTGAACCTTCGCCGGAACAGCTTCTCCGGGACAGTCCCGTCCTCCTTCCAACAGCTTCAGTCACTGGCTTTTTTCGACATCGGCGACAACAACATCACCGGCATAGTGCAGGCGCTCCGGGTGCTCCAGGAGTGCCGTGCCCTTGTCGTCCTCATCCTCACCACCAACTTCCACGGCGAAGCGATGCCCGACGACGATGCTGGTGAGGGCATCCGAGGGTTCCCAAGCATGCGCCTCCTCGGCATCGCCAACTGCGACCTCACCGGCGCCGTACCAACGTGGCTGCTTGCTAGCGCGCGGTTGAGCGTGCTGGACCTGTCATGGAACAGGTTGAGCGGCCGCTTGCCGCCATGGCTCGGCAACTTCGACGCGCTGTTCCGGATAGACCTCTCGGGCAACTCGCTGACCGGGGACATCCCGGTCTCCCTGGCATTCCTGAAATCGCTTGCAAGCAACGCATCGGTTGTCCAACTGTCACTGTCCGACGAGTACGGTGTAAGGCTGTACAATTGGCACGTCGAACGTGGCCAGCTCTGGTACAACAGTTACATCCCGCCATCACTGGACCTGAGCCGGAACGGCCTCACCGGCACGATCCCGGAGGAGCTTGGCAACCTCCGGGCTCTGAACCTGCTGAACCTGAGCTGGAATTCGTTGTCCGAGATGATCCCTAGTTCGTTGGCGTCTCTGACATCCTTGCAGACGCTGGACCTGTCAAACAACGAGCTCACTGGAGAAATTCCTTGGTCGCTCGCGATGCTCACCTTCCTCTCGTGCTTCGATGTCTCCTACAACCGGCTGAACGGCACCATCCCGGACCGTGGCCAGTTCTCCACGTTCCCCTGCTCCAACTTTGCAGGCAACCCTGGGCTTTATGTCAAGTACTGCGACGGCCAAGTTGATGCAGGAACACCGGGGACCGACGGGGACTTGTCTTCTATGATTGTGATCGAGGATTTGTGGCTGCCATTTTGGCTTGGAATGGTCACCGGCGTCTTGGCCACGATGTTCGCTCATGTGCTAGCGCTAGAGCATGCTTGCAACAGCTGATTAACTTTTGAAATGTGTGAATACTACTATTGACTGGGTCGAAATGGTTTGGGCATAGTAGTAGTAGTAGTGTTAAGCTGATACAGGAAGGATTTTCGCCCTCGGCATTTTGAACGACGTGGACGTCTTCTGCTGCAAGCACGTCATTCTCCAACGTCGTAGATGCCTCTGCGAGTAAGCACGTCACCCTCTCGAGGTGGGCTGGCGTTGTGGCCCGTGACCTGACGGCCATGACGAGTTTAGCCCATGTCTGGGCCTCACTTCGGCTCTTCCTCCTTCCTTGGACGTCGTGAGGCATGGAGGGAGATGCGACAGCGGCAAGTTCACCGTCCACCTGTGCAGGGAAAGCGCACAGTTGCATCGTGGAGAGGCAGCGGGAGGTGCCCATGGCAAGACAAATCCAGCAGAGAGGAAGAAAACCGGATCGGATGGAGAATAGATAGAACGACAGGAGACAGTAGAGAAATGATGTCACTTGCTATCTGGCTCTTTCCCGCCGCCATGGCCACTGAAAAGGTCGGATGTGGAAAGGGCATGGTGGCGCATGGGAGAGGGGAGCTGCAGTAGGGCCGCGGGGTGGAGGTGGTGTGCCAGCGGCGCGTTCGCGTGTGGAGGAAGGGGGGCAGGGGAATGAGGACGAGGCATCAGGAGGGGCAGAGAGCGAAAGAAGAGGAGGAGAGTGAGCTCGATAAAGACGAAGAACGACGTCTCGGTTACGATAAGAACGACACCTCAAAAAAAAACGTGGATTCACAGCGTCCATGTTGCTAGCTTTTGAGCCACGCAACGATTCGTCGAGTCCATTTTAACTAGCAACCGGGCAACTATCCCTAGCCCATGAAACTTCATTCCAAAAATTAAAACAAACAGCCCATGAATCTGGATAAGGCCAAGCACGAAACTCCAGCCTCCTAAGTACTTGCACGGTTCTAATATTCCTAACAAACTAACGTCTTCTGTAAGATAAAATATTGTATTTAACCAACCAGGCGCGGCGAAGCGCACATGATTTGCTAATCCTGTTAATTAAGATGACAATAGCGGTGGCAGCCGTGGCTCACGATAATGCAGGCAATTTCCTATAGGAGCATCAGCATTGGTGATGGAAGTCCTGTTTATGACCCAGAGACTATAGAAGTGATCACATGCAGAAAGGATTGGTTAGCAAGCGACCTTCTCTTGCAGAGATTCAGATAGGCATATGATTGGCTCCGTTTCTGGGATTTTGGGGACCCATGGCAAAATCGAGCCCAGCTTGTATATAAAATTAAAAATTTACTTATCTACAAAAGACTACTTTTTTCATTGTGTGATACGTACTTTCGAGTAGATATGATGTTGCTGAAATTGTTAACAGAATTGATAAAATAAATTAGACTTATGATGACAAAAAATTAGCAATGGGTTTAGAGGATTAGGGCCTTAAGAGCCTTCCTGTCTAGGCTTGTGTAACATTACTAATAGAGCAGAGCAGACCCATTAGAGAATAGGGAAGAAAGAAGAAATTAAAAGCAGTCTGGTTAGTCCTCCATTCGGTTGATTGGTTGTTGGACTATGGAGGATGCGTCGACTAAAGATGAATGGACCCTATACATACATGTATATGTGAGAGCCATGTTAAGATATGCCATGGCTTGGCATTGTGATGAATAATTGACGTTTGAGTTGGTTTGAAGTTTGAGTTGAAATGCGAGTTTTCAAGAATTGCATTTGCATGTTTCTATACGACTATACATGTTTACAGTTGTCACTAATCGGTGTTAATGATGTGATGCACAGATGTTGGAGTAAAATGGAATATGTATTCTTGTCTTATGATGTGTAGTTTGGTAGAGTCAACTCGACGGTCAACGGCGGAAGGATCGGGCACAAGCGGGGCCTTAGGGCCGGACGATCGAGAGACCGGGTGAGGTCAAGGGTGACCGACAAGAAGCACAAGGTGATTTTACAGTTGAGCCTCAAAACCGTGATGTCGATCAAGACGGCGAGGTTGACCAAGTCAAAGATAATCGGATGTCGATGCAAGTGTAAAGGTTGTCTGATGGACCAGAAGCCGGAGAGACTTGCCGACGAGGAGGATCGTGGGACGAGATGACACGCGTCAAGATCGAGAATTCTTGTTTCGGTGGATGCAAGCGGGAAGTCGTGCTTTGAGAAACATACAAGACAGTTTCGTGATTTGATCTCAAAACCAGCGGTGGTGAACGGTGGTATGTGAAGTGCCATCATGAAGCTCACGAGGAGAGGAGGAGAAGACATGAAGGTCCCAGCGGTGTTCGGCTGATGAAGAAAAAGTTAAACGAAAATACCCTTATGGAAGGGGTATGTGTATTGTAGTGTGAGGAGCATTTTCAGGGTGTGAAAATATTCAAGAGGATAAGTTGAGAGGGTTGGTTGGCTGCCCTCCTTAAGGTGGTTGAGTGAGGTTTTTGGGTGTCTCATTTGTAGGAGTGAGTTAGGGTTAGAAAGAGAGCTGAAAGGCTCTTTGTTCTTAAATTTTTTGTCATCTTGCTTTGAGTGTGCTAGGAAGTGGCTTGATGCCTATATATCATTGAGCAATACAAACCTCCAATTCGTGCTCAGATCCATCCCCTTCTATTCATTCTCGAATTTCTCATTTTTCCTCATTTCGAAGCTATTTTTCGTGGATTTTCGGTTCGTCGATTTGGGAGCAATTTGAGTTGGATTTTCTTTGTGGATTTTGATGCCGTGACATGTGAGATGATATATTGGTGATGGATTGGACCAATCTTCTCATGAGCATGATTTAAATTTCAGATTTACTAAGTTTTCCCCATTTTGCTAGGGTTTCGCGAGTTCCTGAAACTGATGCTTCTATCTCAATCTTTTTAGGAGCTTTCACTTGGATTGTGTCACACATGATGTAGTGAGCTTGCTGTTCTAATTCCGTGATTTATGGAGCTCGATTGATTGAGATTTGGTAATTTCTTGGACAGCTCAAGCTACTATTTTTTGGTCTCTGTTCTTGACAGAACAAGCAGCAAACGGCCTTTGATTGCCTTGTTTTTCAGCAGCAGCAGTCTGGGCGCATGATCTTCAGGAGCCAAAAGCTTGGATCTTTGTTTTTCAGGAGCCAAATGAGCCACTCCAGCAGTCTGGGCGCATCGACTTGGATTTTGACGGCTAAACCTAAGATTTTTTTTTTTTTTTACTCAAACTCAACAGTTCCATAGTTAACACGATTTTACCGAGGAAGACTAACATTCACAGTGATTAGATTTGGTTACACGTCCGACAAACTAGACTTTGCTAATGGAGATTACAATCACAAACAAAGCGGGTCGAGACTGGATTCTGAAACGCTTCTGTTGTAAACGCCAATCATTGTTACTGGCACACTATAACATATGATAACAATTTCAGTATGATGCGATTTCGCTTGTTCAGAGACAATACGAATGAAATTCACAAAACGAACGGATGACGAACCACATGATCAGCCAGGTTCAGGCCCATTTCATCGAACTAACCAGATTTCACGTGCGCGCTATTAAAAGCACCTGAAATTTCTTCATCGCATTGCACTTGGAAGGGCTCAGCTTTGCTCTGTTTTCTCGAGTTTTTTTATTTAAAAATAGAAAAAAAAAGTTGGACTAGAAAATTACCATGTTTCACTTTTCACAACTTGCAAGCTTGTAGAAACATGCATTGGTGCATGCATCTTTTTTTGGATGTGCCCTGATTACTGCAGATACTTATTTTGTATAACAATGATGAACCGATAAGGGAAATTCACACAATTCTTTGTGATAAAACATAATAACTCACATATCACAATAAGAAGGATGGTTATCTTTCCAGCATATTGCCAGCGCCCATATCATATTTGGAGTTTTAAATAAAACTCATCGAGCAGTAGTGCAGTACTATATTTTGTCATGGGCTCATGGCTGAGACTGGAACATGGCGTGGGCATGGTGGCAAGATAATTTGCCGAGAGGGAAGGAGTGATTTATTTTGCTATGTAAGGTAATAAGTTGGTAACGTGTCGGTGGCTCGGTGCATGGAGCACTCTCTTTGTTCTATAATAATATGCCTCTTAAACAGTGTTTCTATACTATATTTTGAAAGTCTAGACTGAAAAACGAACTCCAACAGACCTCTCACTTAGGCTCTTATTTTTAGAGAGCTCTCAAATCACTCACTAGGGCTCTTAGGTTTTGGAGCCCTCTGTGGGACCCACTATTTTCTTTTTTTTTCCTCTTTTCCTCCCCCTCTCTCTCTTTCTCTCTCTTCCGAGCCGAAGCACCCACCCACGCCTCGCCGGGAAGAAAAGAGAACGCCGCCGGCGACCCAGCCGCCCCGATGACCGCCGCCTAACCCGCTCATCGGTGCACTCACCTCCCGCTGGATCTCCGCCGCCGCCACCTCCTTCCCCTTCCCCATAGCTAGATCTCCATAAGCGCCTCCAAGATCCAAATGTCATAGGTGGCGGGCGATGGGAAGAGGGCGGACCGCGGGCCATGGGCGGAGCAGGAGCTGGACTAGGCGACCGCGGCTGGCATGGGCCAACATCCCATCTTCTTCGGCACGGCCTCACCGGGCGACACGTGGTGACCGAGATCTGGTCTTCTCTGGCGTGGGCGGCGGGCGACGGGTGGCCGGCGTTGAACGTTGGGCGGACGACACGTCGAGGGGAGGGGGAGGGGTTGGCAGCACCAGCGAGGTAGGCGGCGCCTGTCGTGTGCCTCGTCTCCGTCTCTCTATGTAGTTTGAGTAGTACTGACTAGGTGGCCCCACGTATGGAGGGTCTAAGTCACAAGCAAATGGGGCCCACTTGCCAGGAGAAAAATGAAAGCCATCTTTTGAACAGTGCTGCTAGAGTGAAATTGTAGTTTGAGAGGTGAGATTTGGAAATGGGCTCTTAAAAGAGTGACTAGGAGGCTTCATTTGAGAGCCTCCACTAAAGATGCTCTAACTTCTGTTACAGATCATTGAATCACAGAAGAAACTCTGTACTGTTAGTGTTAAGTAGGTTCATGGAAATACTGTGCCAAAATATACACTTTATTCAAATATACGTTCTAATTCTACTTTCCGTACTCAGAATATGTTGATTGTTAATCAGTAACGTGCGACGTAAAATTCCCATTAGATGGTCGTTGGTGCTGTTCTACTCGTTGACGATGAGGTGGTTGTCCTCATCGTTTATGAATCGCTTCCAGAACCAGTGTTTCTTCCACACCCTTTCTGCCATCTCCTCGATGGGCACGTTCTTGGTCTCCGGCAGGAAGAAGAGCACGAAGAGGGACATGACGACGACCCAAGCGGAGAAGAAGGCGAAGGTGGCGTGCTTAAGGCGGCACAGCATCGAGAGGAAGGACTGCCCGATGACAAAGGTCATGAGCAGGTTGACGCAGACGCTGACGCTCTGCCCCACGGAGCGCGTCTCAAGCGGGAATGTCTCGCTGGGGATGAGCCAGCAGATCGGGCCCCAAGACCAGGCAAATGAGGATACGAAGGTGCAGACCATGACGACGACCATGATGGCCCAGCCATGCCCGAGATCTTCAGCGTCGTCGGCGACCTTGATCCGGAGCACCACCGCTACGGCCATCTGCGACAGGAACATGTACACGCCGCCCTCCAGGAGCAGCATCCGCCGTCCAACCCGGTCTACCGTGTATACAGACACCAGTGTGGACAACACGTTCACAGCCCCCGTGATCACCGCCGAGTAAAGCGACGCGTCGGTCTTGAACCCAAGTATGGTGAACAACACCGGCGCGTAGAACATGATCGCGTTGATCCCCGCCAGCTGCTGGAATGTCTGCATTTGGAATCAACACACGTACTTATTATGTCTTGGTACAAAAATTACTGGTTCATAAACTGTTACTCCAGTATGTTGCAGTGATGAAGTAACTAGAAGTAGTCAAGAGCTACCTGGAGGAGGACGGCAACGACGAGCTGAGGGCGGTTACGACGGTGAAGTAGGTTGCGGAATGAGTGCTTGACCTTCTTAGCGTTGGCATTGCGGCTGGCCCGCACGATCTCGTTGAACTCGGTATCCACATTGTTGTTGCCACGGATCTTCTTGAGCACGGCCTTGGCCTCCTCGAGGCGTCCACGCTCGATGAGGCCGTTGGGCGTGTCCACCAGCAAGAGCGCGCCGGCGGTGAACAGCGCTCCCGGGACGCCGCCGAGGGACACCGAAAGCCTCCAGCCCCACGGGCTGATCCTGCACACGGCTTAGTTTCAGTTTCAGCACGTGTAACCATGTATGATGAATTGATGCACGAGCAAAACTGTCACTGGGTTGGCAGGTGCGCAATCGGATCAAGCGACGTGAGCGTGCGAATTGGGGTGTTCCTATACTTGTTTGTGCAGAAGTTGACGAGGTTGGCGAAGAGGATGCCGATGGAAATGTTGAGCTGGAACAGGATGTTGAGCCCACCGCGGATCCTCGTCGGCGCGATCTCCGATAGGAACAGGGGAACGGCCTGCACTGCAAGGATGATCAGTATTCCCATGGATGGGACTATCTCAGGTTCCAGGAGACCAAGAATACACGAGAACTTTTAGTCATGGCCTCTACTCTACCTGATTGGCGAAGCCGACGCCACAGCCAACCAAGATCCTGCCAACAATGAGCATGGCAAGGTTTTGGGCAGCGCCGTTAAAGATGACGCCGATGTTGAAGAATGAGCCTGCCATAACCATGGTGAGGCGGCGGCCAAGGCGGCGGGTGGTGTGTGAAGCAAACAAGGTGGCGACGAGGCCGGCAAGGAAGAGAGACGACGTGAAGAGCTGCAGGCCCTGGTTGTCGTACTTGCAATAGTTGCTCTGCTTGCTGCCATAATGCTTCGCGACCGATGGGAAGAACTCGCGCTGGAAGTCATGCATCGACGTCACGCCGCCTAAAAGAGTTAATCATTAGTTTTTTCACATTCTCAGTGAATCAAATATATTTGTCGCTAAATGATGCTTCTTTAGTTGTTGAATAATTGATACATGTTATACTAAAAAACTCTTGTTTCCTTCGACACAATCAGTAGGATAATTATGCACTATAGTGGACATGACTTGTTATATTATTATTAGTAGATTTTTTGTTAGATCTTGATTAACCATGGTCTTGCCCATCTCTCACATTTTTTTTAACAGATCGCAGTTATCTTTTTTCTTTTCTTTCAAGAACAAGCCTATGCACACCTTTTTGATTAAGTGGAGAAAGTATTACACTACACACCCACCGGGTGCAAAAACTGTCGGAGCCCCACACGCGTGTTCAATTGCCATCCTGCACTATAGCTATGCTATCCATTTGGACTAATTGGATACGTCACACATAATTGTCCGCCAACTTCCGAAGCTACAATATATTATCTTAACATATGGTCAAGAAAAGAATACTATCACATTGAAATTTAAGGGTTCTCTAGTTCTTTTCAGGGGTTGAAATTATCGTATTAACCGATGAAAAAAATACTTGATACCATTCTGTAAAATTAGCCCAAAATAATTGTACATATAATTTTTAAATCTATACATTATTGCTACCATATGAAAGCCTAAAATGTGGATAAGTAGATTTATAAATTACCTACTATTGCTATTATAGAAATAATCACATGTAAGTAGTGGTGATTATACCTGGCTAAGTGGGTCGGGCTAAATGGGTTGGCACGAGGCCGCCTATTTTGACCCGATCCGAGCATGGCACGGCATGATGCTTGATGGGCCGTGCCTGGGCCTAACAACAGGCCCCTCGTGTCGGCCCGAGCACAACCCATTTAGTGTGGCCCATCTAGCCCATGCAATAGCCCATTTAGCCTGTGAAGCACGGCCCGATCCGACAAATAAAATGATCAATATTTACCCTAAAAATCATATATTTTTTAATGTTTTTGATAAAAAAAATATTTTTATACATAAAAATTAAATTTTAGAGAAAATCATGCATATAAAATTTAACCGGACTTTGGGTTAGTCCGGCTCGAATATCCTGTCGGGTTGGCCCGGTCCGTTTAAAACGGTCCGTGCCATGCTTTGGCTCGGCCACAACCCCGTTGGCTGACATGGTCTGGCCCGTTAGCAAGATGGGCCGTGCTGGCCCGTTAAGCCAATGGCTGGCCTGTTGCGGGCTCGTGTCGGGCCGGCCCAGCACAGTTTGTTGGCCAGGTACACTGGTGATATAAAACATAGTGATGATAATGGACAAAGAAATTAATGGGGGCCTCCAAGATAATAAACGATAAGTCAATTATTGATTCTGGCCATGTGAATTTGCAAGCGAACCCGCTAATTAAATTTCTTTGGAAGTAAATTTTTATTTGAAAGAGTTCTTTAAGATGTTTTTTTTTAGTCAGAATACTTGGTTCTCTCATTTCCATTGAAGGTGAACCGTTTCATTTCATAGTGAAATTGTAACAATTCGGATGCTTGTTTGGAGCAGTTTTTCTTGAAGAGAGAAACCTTCTCAAGCTTCGAACAAACCAGATATTTATTTCGAGCTGTTTATATAAATCTGAAACTTGTGTATTGGCTCTTTGGCAGATAAGCGAAATTTTATACACAAGACAGACACGTTTAGCCTGTTCTTAATTACGCATGTTTGGAAGAGTGATTACGCATATTTTTGTCTGAAGCTACAACTGGAGATACAATTTTTAAGAAGGATGCGGATGAATTGAACCAAGACGAGCATTGCTTTCGTACCTGAGATGCCGATGTCGTAGCCGAACATGAGGCCGCCGGTGGCCGCCACGACGCACGATATCACCACGGCCGTCGTGATCTTTGCCTCGAACTCCATCCCATGCCGCGCCGACGACACCGAGAGCCCTCCGGCCGGCATCTTGGCCCGTGAATCACCTCCCGTCGGCGGAAGGCAGAACTGGTACTAGTGAAGAAGCAAATATCGCAACCATAGCCCACCTCTCAACAAGGAGGAAAGATGATGACCGACGACGCCAGGTCCACGCAGAGAAATTCAAGTGCAATCGAGCATGGGCCAATTCACTCGGGCCCACAGCTCAATGCCCGTGAGTGGGCCATCCGAATAGTCAAACGACGATTCCACAGCCGAGAAGCTGTGGGTGGCAATGGCAACTGCCCGCAAGCGTAACGAAACCGCTAATGCTATGCTTCAAGCACTCAGTTGACTGGTTGCGCCAAAAAGAAAATCTGCAACTGTGTTTCCGATTCCAGTGACCGATTCTGCAACAGAAAATATAAGTTGGACTTCAGATGCGGCATTACTGTGACATGCAAGTTTCGTTGGCTGAGTGAATCTCATAAAACAAAGCCCGGGTTCTTCTGCGTCAGCTTCGGGTGGTGTCGCGACGGCTCGGAGAGCCCGCCCCGGGTGACGTCATCGCGACTCTGGGAAGCCCTGGAAGGCGTCACGGCGAGTCGCAGTCGACCCGGGTGGACGCGACTCCGTCGCTGAATTGCAGTGAGGAGCAATTCCGTGTCGGGGGAGCCGCGTTCCTGCGGGTCGGGCGTCGCGAGCTGGGTCGTGACCCTGAGCTGCCACGCACCGAATTTGCCATGAGTCGTCGCCCGGGTCCATCCGACGTGGGCGCGGGTCGCCGTGCGGATCCTCCGGCTCGGCCGCGGGTGGTCACTGCGGTGGGTTGCCGGGGAACGAGCTACGAGACCCCGAGTAGTCACGCGGGATCAAATCTGAGGGTGGACTCGTTCGGTTTGTCACCCCGCCGCCCGCCCACAAATTTCGGTAACGAAGCGGTTCTGGTCGAACCGAAAAGGAAACCGGTTCACACGGGTTCATCAAACCGAACCTCAATCCTAATCCTTCGTCCTCCTGAATCCGTCCAACAAATAACTGGGCGCCGCCGCCATGATGCCGCTGCGGGTGCCACATGGACGGCCGCTCGTGTGCTCACATGCAGACTCACGGTCACGGGTAATACACGAATGCACCACGGCAACAAGAGAAAACAACAGATTAAATAAAGAGAAGGAATAGGAGCTTACTACAGATAAAGAGAGAGGAAAGCGCTGAAGCCTGAGTGGCGGGCGCTCAGGCAGGAGTAGCCACCACTACAGACAAAGAGAGAGGAAAGCGCTGACCCTACCTGATGGGAAAAAAATTCCATGCGGCCGGTTCGCATACGCGCTCTGTGCGAACCTGCCTCAGATTTGTGCCGCGTGGACACCACCGCCATCCTACGCCAGCAGCCACTCGGTTTCCGCACAACTATAGTGTAGCGCGCGGCTCGGCTCCATCATCCCAACTCACGTCCCGCACACAGCTCGTGGTCCCAAGGATTCGGTCCTCGGCGTGTCCACCTCCATCTACCGTCATCTCATCTGTCACTGTCGTTGCCGGGGGCACCAGAACGGTGACGGTCTTCCTTGCAGCTGATGTGTTCCTCCATCATCTGGGGCCTATTCTTAGACGCAGCTCCTCCTTTCTCCCCGATCCCCATCAGGCTCCTCCTCCCCGCAGCAATATGCCAATATCAAAGAAATAGCAGTGACTGATGGCAATGGAAGACAATCTTGACATGTGCAGAACTTGACAATGTATAGTAGTAAGCTGAACGCAGAAGGAATTCCTTCTCTCAGCATTCTAGCCGACGTAGCCGCATTCTGAAATTGACACGTAAGTTTTAATTATTCATCGGGTGTTTCTTTCCCTGCACATATACAAGCCAGCTCATGTGCGGGCATCTTTTTACTGTACGGTCGTCCTTCCACCCACCCCACAAGCAGCAGCTAGAAACAAAAACCTGCCTTCTTCATGGGCTTGTGCAATGGCGATTGATAGTGGGAACTGGTTTACACTGGAGTATCAGCTTACTACTACTAGAAAGATTGATTTGAGGATGGGAAAGAAGATGAGAAATCTGGGAGATTTTTTCCTTGCTCACAGGAGAGAGGGCGGCGAGTGATGAAAATGATTTGTGTCCAAAATAGCACTTGGAAACAGGGGCGACTGTGGTTCGCCTACTAGCTAGCGTGTGCGTTTGCCACACTGCCGGAGGAAGGCATGAAGCTACGACAGAGAGAAGCGGTGGAGAAGAAGGTTGGCCTCAGGATAAGATAAGGTCATGACAGTTTTATGAGTAAGATCCTTCTTTATTTTCTATATTCATATTTGTGGTTTACTAACAATTTACAAACTTATATTTCAACCCCCAATATTTTGAATATCTACATACTATTTCTAATAAAGATTGTTAAACATTATAATCATTAAATCAACACAAAAGAACCTAAAATAATTATTTATTAAGACTACACGGGCGCGCTAGTGCGCCCAATTTAGCTAGTCCATACATATATGCACTTGATTTCGGTTCGAATTGGAGGTGTTGTTCTAAGCTATTTGTTTCAGTCTTTTATGGTTGATTGGTTTTACGATTTCCCGATATCGCTCAAGGCATGAGGGAGCATCTGATCCAAGATTCTTCTTGCGTCTAGAGTCGATTGGTAGCGAGCTGCAGCCTGCAGGGAGCCAAGCCATAGCCAACACTGGGAGCTGAGCCATGCGAGTGGGACGTGCGGGAGCCGAGCGTTCTGAGCGTCGGATGCTACCAGGGGCGGAGCCACAGGGGGTGCTGCCCGTGCTGCAGCACCCCCTTTGTTCATAAAATCCTTGCTTAATTAGCTGAAGAACGGAGTAAAAATCCTAGACATAATCAGTAAATATTATCATGTAGTTAGTCATCTAAAGCCCAGCACCCCCTGCAGCCTGGTTCTGGCTCCGCCCGTGGATGCTACGGCTGTCCACGCGGCAGAAATCTAAAGACGGTTCGCACAACACCTCGAATGCGGACGGGTTGCACAGAATTTTTTTTTCCTGATGATGCTTGCTTTTCAGCAGGAAAAGAGGAACGCCACGAGGACTTGGATGCGGTCCTGGCATATGAGACAGAGTGGGTGTGGGGTCGCACAGTGGCGGATCCAACGGGGCAGCAGGGGGGTCTCAAGCCCCCCCTACTGCCCGTCGGACAGTGGAGCCCCCTAGAGCCCCCCTCGATTTTTCTGGTCATGGAGAAGAGATTGGGGACGCTGCTGGAGGTTGAAGACGGCGAAAAAATTGCTGTCCGCGACTTGGGCTTGAAATGGGCCGCGTGGACCTGTGAGAGGCTAAAAGTTGGCCAGTTAATTTGATAGGAATCTTAGCCCAAATAGAATTGGGCCATCAATATTCCTAATACGTTTTGGCCCATTGATCTCTACAGGCGGGCCGTGGTGTGCAGTTGGATTCACTTTGTTCCTGGGCGAGTGCGGGTCCTGCAGCGTGCGCGAGCACCATTTTGGATGCAATGCCAAGTCTCACGGTTAAACTTTCAAGCAATGCCAACAACGGTTGTACTATGTTGTGTCCAAAATCATAGGAACTTTAAAACACTAATGAGAGTACAAATGTCCAAAATCATAGGATCGTTTTTCAGGCAAATTAATAGTTATTTTATCGTACATAATTATATTATCTTTTATTTTTTATAAAATTATATTAAAAATAAAATAATTAAATTAATATACAACACAATTTAATCCTATGTTTAGTGGAGCATAAGGTTCAGCCCCCCCTATGATTTTGGTCTGGATCCGCCACTGGGGTCGCATGCATGCCATGACCCATGCAATAGAGAGAAAGAGAGAATGAAAGATGTTATTTTTAGGGACTCTTTGGGAGGATTTGTCTCAGCAGCTTTATGTCCCTAGTGTTACAGCGTAGTTATCACTGTAGCAACAGTAGCATAAGCAAAGAAACCAGAAAATAGCAGCTTGACTACGTTATATAAAAAAAAATGGCTTACTCGTACAGTGTGATGAGCCAAACTAATAAGCTGGACATCAGCACTCCCAAACGGACTCTTATTGTCTTATGATCCATAATTTTTGAGATCTTCTATGTAGTTTATAGTATTTAATAAAAGTTTTAGGAACCCGGTTCTTCCGAAATCGGAATTCGACCACTGATCAGCAGCTGTTCTCAGAACCCGCGGTTAACTCGCACTCCGATACGGTCATACCCGGGGGGCCGGGGTATAAATATTCGTTCAGGCGGCATTGTCGTCTCCACCACACCCCTCCCTGTCTGCTCACTAGCTCGGATCCTCCCTCCCGTGAGGCATGCCCACGCTTTCTCCTCGGGACGAGAAGATGGTGATGGCACCGCACAAGTTGGCTCGCCGCGTCTTGGTCAGGGAGGACGGCCGCCTCGAGCTCGAGCAGCGGATGGAGGCGGAGGGCGACGCCCTCGGCATCATCCTCGAGGAGGAGGCGCTCTTGATGTCCCGCGCCGCTGGCAGAAGCAGCGTGGCCCGGATCTGGGAACTCGACGTCAAGACCAAGGAGGGCTTCGCGATCGGCGAGGTGGCCGTCCACGCCCTACCACTACCAGCGCCGCGGCACATCAACCGTCGGAGCACGGGACCAGCAGAGAAGCAGCAGTACCGGGTCCAGCAACGCGCCGCGCCGACGGCTGCGCAGCGAAGGATGGCCGACGTAATGGACAAGGCTCTGGAGAGGTCATCAAGAAGCGGCGGCTGGAGGAGATCGCTCGCGCGAGGTAGAAGTTCCGGCAGGAGCTGATCGAGGTGGAGAAGGCGGCGATGCCCGACGAGACGATTTACCCGGAGGACTTGGAGAAGCTCGGCATCACCGAGTACCAGTACGACGTCACCCGGACGTACGTGGAAGCAGAGTCCGCTTGGTTCCGGCTGAATGGCGGTCGACGTAGTTGGACTGTAGCCCGAGGATCATGCATCTCCGAGCCGAATAGCTAGAGTTGGTTGGATTGCAACCAAGATGCATTGTTACGTACTATGCTTGGTCTTGGGCGATGTACCGTGTATTCTGATCCCCTCCGTCTGTGAAAGTACTCAAGAAAGGCACGCTGAGGTTGTTGGATCCATGTGTGTGTGTAGTTTTACGCATTCGTTCTCAAGTACTGCTTGAGCCCTTCGAACTGAGGGCAAAAGGATGGATCTGTATCTATTTCAAACATGGAGCCTTGCTTTCTTGCCGTCTCTTGGCGAACATGCCCGCTCTTGCTCCTCGTGCGGCTCCCGTGTTCGCCGCCTCCGAGCGCGCGTTCCCGAAACGCGTGTCCCGCGGCTTCGACGTCAAGATCAGGGAGGACGGCCTCGCCGTGCGCCACGTGTCCGTCGTCCCCGCAGCTGAACGGTGGCGCGCGGCCTTCACGTCGATGGAGCATGATTTTTGTAGCCCGACGAGGATGATGGAGACTAGCCGCTTTGCTAGAATTTGGTAGGATCGGAACCAAGATGCATTGATGCCTACTATGCTTGATCTTGGATTCTTGGTCTTGGGTGATGTCACCCTGAATCCTGAGTTTCTCCTCAGCGTTTGTATGTAGCTCTGTTAACACTTGGTATCTGGTTTCTGCTTATCTCAATAATAAGGAATATTGAAAGTGACACGATTTGTCTGAATTGTTAAAGCACTTTGAGCAGTTTTTTTTTTTGGCTTAATTGCATAAACCATCCCATAAGCTACTTAGAGTTTGAGATTCCCACCCATAAACCTTTTTATTGAAAATCCCCACCCACCCAATGAGTTTTGTTACAAAAATCACCTCAGTTGACACATGTTTAATGAATTTTATATATTTTCACTGACATACATTTAAAAATAAGTTAAAATAAATAAGTTTAATATTGTTAAAAGATTTGTAGTGAGTTTAATTTCTCTTATTTTCATAAAAATGTATCCAAATTTTAAACTTTATGGAACACCCTTCGAACTTTAATTGACATTTTTCTTGCATATTCTCTATAGGAAAAATATGAAGATTATATTTTCAAAATTTTTATATGTTTCACAAAACATTATTGGCTATTATAAATAAACAAAAACATGTCAAATTAATTAAGCATGTGCACATTGGGGTGGTTTTTACAACAAAACTTACTAGATGGATAGCTTATGGGGTGGTTTTTGCAATTAAGCCTTTTTTTTTAGAAAACTCCGCGTCAAGTTCTTTTTTCTTTGTTTACGTGAGAATGGGAATGTTTAGACAGACTCCAGACTCAATACGCAGCTCATTACCAAACTGAATTGTTTAAGTTCTAAACCTGCAGTCTATATGAACGGATATGCATGTTTCATGCTCGATTTATTCGCCAACGCTCCGGTTGATCGAATAGACTGAGGAGCACATCTCAAACATGCACAATTCCCTCTTCACCATTTTTATGTAGCTCTGTAACACTTGGTATTTGGTTTACTCAAGAAAGCCACAGAAGTCTTTCGATGTATTGTTTTCTGATTTTTGCATTTCATTTTAAGTATTGTTTGAGACCTTGGACTGCAAAACTATATTTCAAACTTGACATCTATTTATTTGAAGAAGGAATTCAAAAATGGCACTATCTGTCTGAATTGGTTAATGCAGTTCTTTTCCAGATAACTCTGGTTCATGTTTTTTTTTTAAAAGGTCATAATGAGAATGTTCAGATAGACTCCAGACCAGGGTTAACAAAACCGCGATTAACGGTCGGTTATCCTGGTTGACCGGAAAACCGGTCCGGGCCGGTTATCCCGGTCGGCTAGTTCATCGCCGGTTTTGATTTAAATATTTTTAAAATTTATAAAATTTATATCTATCAAAACCGATGAAACCGACTAGTTAACCGGTAAAACCGTGGTAAACCATCAAAATCGAAAAAATGTGAATTTAAAAATCTGTTTTTAAAATTCCATCACCAAAACCGATAAAACCGATCGGTTAACCTTGTGTAACTGGCCGATTAACCGCTTACTAATCGTCCACTCTTGAATTTTGCCCTGTTAACCGGCCGGTTTTTTCCAGTTTTCCGATTAACCGTTCCCGACATGTTTTAGCTCGGTTCGGTTATGTAAACCTTGCTCCAGACTCAATAAATAGCTCATTACCGAACTGTAATCCGAGGATCATGGATCTCCGAGCCAAATAGCTAGAGTTGGTAGGATTGCAACCAAGATGCATTGTTGGGTACTACCTCCATCTAAATATGTAAGAATTTGTTAATTTTAGAAAACATATTTGACTTTTTGTCTTACTCAAAAATTTTTATCAAAAATATAAAAATAAATAAATCATATTTGAAATGTATATAATAATAAAATATATTATAATAAAATAAATATTTTTTGATAAAAAAGTTTGAATAAGATAAAAGGTCAAAGGTGATTTTTAAAGTCAATAAATACTTATATTTTAAAATATGCTTGATCTTGGTCTTGGGTGATGTACCCTGAATCCTGATTCCCTCCACCTGAAAGTACTCAAGAAAGACACTGAAGTTATTGGATCCATGTGTGTGTAGTTTTATGATTCTGGCATTCGTTCTGAAGTACTGTTTGAGCCCTTCGAGAGCAAAAGGATGGATCTGTATCTATTTCAAACATGGAGACCAAGTGACTCATACAGTGACTCTGTTTCTTTGTGAGAAAGTTTATGAATGGCAAGTTTTTAGTATTCGGTATGCTGGAACAATTGAAGCAATTTGAATTAAATTGAAATTCATTGGCAAGTTTCAGTCATGGCTGTTGACCTGGTACTATGGTGTTAACAGTTATGAAAAAAGCGTTTATACAAAGTTCACGAAATATTCTGTCCTCTCTCTCTTCTGAAGAGTGTACACACGGATAAAGCTAGCATTTTCAGCAACGGTGGTTCTGGAACTAGCAAAATTTCTTGAGATCCAGGCTGTTTTATTTTACGGCATTCTTTCTCGTTAATGATGACATCAACGGAAAACTATTTTGCTAGATTTTTACAGTTTTCGCATTTAACCAGAAGTATTTTTTGAGACCTGCAGGCAATAGGATGGACATGGAACTGTGCTTATCTGAAGAGGAATTCAGAAAGTGACTTTATACAAACGATTCTTTTCGCCTGAATGGTCAAAGTAGTTTGAGCATTTATGTGAGAACGAGAATGTTTAGACTCCAAGCTCCGCCAGCAGTTCGTTGTCTGTTATCTTTATCTACAGAGGGAGAGCATGGTAGACTACCACAGTTATGCGTTGATCCGAATTAGCAAGTCCAGTTACTCTCGGTAGTCATTACTCATTAGGGGGGCAGCTAGTATCATGTGTTGCCGTCGAAGCACGCGCCGCGACAAAGCACGGGACCAGCAGAGAAGCAGAGATGTGGTAAGGCTCGGGAGGCGCTGAAGAGGCGGCGGCGGCGGGAGGTCGCGGTCGCGAGGGAGAGGTCCCGGCCTAGCAGGAGCTGCTGGAGGTGAAGAAGGCGGCGATGCCCAACGAGACGGTGTACCCGGAGGAGTTTTTTTTTTTTTGAAATTAATGGGTAGCTTCATTAATCAGAACGGTCGTTACACAAAGTATACCAGATGATATTTGGTGGTACATCAAACCAGACCGACTTAATGTTTTGATCGACTGATCTTGCTAACACATGCGCTACCTCATTACACCATCTACTAACATGAGTAAAGGAGAACAAAGTTAAAGACTCATCGGCCAACAACTTGATATCTTGGGTGATGATTCCAGTCTCCGATCGATCCACTAATAACGAATTCAGTTTCTGAACCATTGAAAGACAATATGAAGCCACTATAACTTGCAGAAATGGAGTGTTTTCACAAATTCCACTGTCTTGCGAATTGCCAATGCCTCCGCCACTTCAGGATTAGAAATGTTATCAAAGCCTTGATTGCAAGCAGCCAGAAAGTTGCCTCTGTGGTCTCTTATTATTATGCCCACTCTAATGCGGTTGCCATATGAGAAGAGCGCAACATCAGTATTTAGCATGATCCAACCCTCCGGTGGTGGCTTCCATTTACGCCTGCTAGAAGCACACCTGATAGGAAAGTTGGGTACAGCCATGTGCGTGAAGACCATATCAGCATAGGAAATGATCTTTTCAACGATACAGTGGGGGTGTAATTCCTTATCACCATTCTGAATAGCATTTCGTGCTTCCCAAATATACCAGAAACTTAAAGCTAGCAAGGTTGCCTCTCTCTCCGTGCTACTTGACAAGGTATCAAAAATCCATTGTCTTGGTGATGGCATCCATTTTTCTAACTTTCTTATCCCACATCTCCTTTGCATCTCCCTCCAAATTTCTATCACATACTGACAGTTGATGAAGGTGTGTTCGAGAGTTTCATACCTGCCACAGTGACAACACAATTTATTTGATGTGATGTTTCTCTGGTCTAATTGTTGGCCCGTTGCTAGACAGTCATGAGCAAATCTCCAGAGAATAATTCACATCTTTGGAGGGACTTTAACCTTCCACAGCAGCCGCCACTCCTTAGCTGCTTCGCTATGGTCTGACTTGTCTCCCTTTCCTTTCACACTAGATTGTTGATATACATTTGCACACTTTGCCAACATATACGCCGATTTCACTGTGTATGTACCAGATTTAGTGCAAGACCAAGAAGCATAATCGGTTGTTTGAGAGTGACTGAGAGGGATCCTCATAATGAATTCTGCGTCAGAAGGAAAGAAACAGGTGCACACCAGCTCCTCGTTCCACTCTTTTGAGTTCTCGTCAATGAGTGCATTGACCTTCATGCCATCCGAGATGTAAACCACTATGTGTATTGGATGACTGGACGCCTCAAGGATCCACCTATCTTTCGTAATACCAATGTCCCTTCCATTACCGACCTGCCACATAATTCCTTTCTCCAAAAGCTTTTTCCCTGCCATTAAGCTTCTCTATGTGTAGGAACATGACCTTGTTGAGGTCGAATCCATGAAAGGACCAGTTGGAAAGTACCTTCCTTTCAAAACCCTTGCACACAAGGATTGTGGGTCAATTATCAACCTCGAGCATTGTCTCCCTAGCATGGCCAGATTGAAAATTTTCATATCTCTAAACCCCATACCTCCCATGAATTTTGGTGCTATGAGTGAGTCCCATGATTTCCAGTGCATCTTCTTCCTGCCCCCTTCTACCCCCCACCAATGATTAGACAAAGTTGATCTCATTCTCTCACAAATGCCATCTGGTAGGAGGAAACAACTCATGACATAAGTTGGTATAGCTTGTGCAACTGACTTTAGCAAGACCTCTTTGCCTGCTCTAGACATAGGCCTATCACTCCATCTTTGAACCCGCTTCCACGTGTTCTCTGAGATGAAGTTGAAAGTTTGCATCCTTGACTGGCCTACATATGTTGGCATGCCCAGATAGGTAGCTTGGACCATTTCGTTATGTACATTTAGAGTGTCCTTCACTTGTTGCTTAATATTCTCTGGGCAGTGCAGACCAAAGAATAAAGATGACTTTTGGAGATTAATCTTTTGGCCTGAACCTCTGCTATAAGTCTGCAAAACATTGTTCAGAATATTAATACTTCTCACATCTGTTCTTGTAAAGAAGATAGAATCGTCGGTAAAAAGTAGATGTGAGATGGCTGGCCCAGCAGAACCATTTTTTACCCCTTTAAGGTGGCCCATGTGTTCTGCTTTTTTGAGTAAACGAGATAATCCTTCAGCACATAGCAAAAAGAGGTAAGGGCTAATTGGGTCCCCCTGCCTAAGACCCCTGGATGGTATATAAGGTTCAGATAAATTTCCATTCACCTTCACAGAGTACCGGACTGATGTGACACAACGCATCACACTCTCTATCCATCGTTGTGCAAAGCCCAATTTCTCAAGAACACCCCTTAAATAACTCCATTCTACTCTATCGTAGGCCTTCATCATGTCTATCTTAAGAGCAAAGAAAGGAGATTTTGCCTTTTGTCTTCTGATAGTATGCATGCATTCATAGGCTACTAGAACATTATCAGTTATAAGTCGCCCAGGGACAAAAGCGCTTTGCTCCTCTGCTATGATGGCTGGCAACAACTTTTTTAATCTATTAGCCAACACCTTTAAAGCAATTTTGTACAGCACATTGCAAAGGCTAATGGGCCTAAAATTAGTTAGAAGTTCGGGGCGGGATACCTTTGGGATGAGCACTATTGTTGTGTCACACAAGCCTTCTGGTAATAGTTCTCCATTCAAGAACTCCCTCACTGCCTGACATATGTCTTCCTCAAGCATATCCCAATGTTTTTGATAGAACAAGGCTGGGAATCCATCGGGTCCCGGGGCCTTTGTCGGACCCATTTGGAATAGAGCTGCTTTGATTTCATTATTGGAGTACGGTCTGCATAGGTCCTCATTTGTGAGCTGGTCAATCTGACTAGGAATAGTCTCAAGGATCTTATCCATTTCGGCATTAGGTTCCGATGTGAAAAGGTGTGTGTAAAATTCCCATGCCATTGTCTTGATTTCCTCTTGGTATTCACATCTTGTACCATCATGTCTAATTAGATATGTGATTTTGTTTGTTCTTCTTCTTGCTGTTGCTCTTGCTTGGAAGAAGGATGTGTTGCGGTCCCCAGCCTGCAACCAATCAATCCTTGAGCGTTGTCTGGCCATAATTTCTTCCCTTTCAAATAACTCACACAATCTGCGTTCAATGTCCCGTTCTTCCTAGGTGTATGACCTTGTGGCACCATCTGATCTCAAACTGGCCAGTCGCTTCTCTAATTTCTTGATCTCTTTTCGAGGGGAATCAAAGTTGTCCCTACTCCAGCGAGATAAAGATCTAGCCATGTTCATTAAATTTGACCAGGTGTTCTGAAGGTTTTTCTGATCCATGGAGCCTTCTTCCCAGCTAGTTTTCACAAAGCCTTGATAGTATGATGCTCTGCACCATGCTTCCTCGAATCTGAAATTGTGGCATCCTGTTATCACTTGATTTTCATAGGATTCTT
Organism: Eleusine indica; assembly: GCA_030378355.1. Classification (NCBI taxonomy): domain Eukaryota; kingdom Viridiplantae; phylum Streptophyta; class Magnoliopsida; order Poales; family Poaceae; genus Eleusine; species Eleusine indica. Next base: position 61,704,745 of record CM059494.1, read on the forward strand.
TTGATAATAACAAACGTACAACATAATGGTCTGAAGATGTGGTGATGATGTTCTCCACCTGGGCCTCGCTGAACATGTTTGTAAATTGGCCATTACCCACAACTCTATCCAACCTGACTTTCAAATTATTTTCTCCTTCTTGCCTATTGTTCCATGTAAATTTTGGGCCTGAAAAACCCAGATCCAGTAATTGGCAGTCCTCTAAGCACTCCCGAAATAGTCTCATCTGTTGCTCCCTTCTCACAGAACGACCCAGGTGCTCATCATTACTTAGTGCTTCATTGAAATCACCAATGCATACCCATGGTCCAGCCCAGTGTGCTCTAATAAATCTCAAGCGATCCCAAAAGATATGTCTATGCTCAGTTTTTGGTTCCTCATAAACAAAAGTGGCTCGCCAAACTTGCCCTGAATCTTCTTTGACTGTAACATCAATGAAATTATGACATAGAGACTGCAGCTGGACATTTAGAGTTGAAGACCGAAATAGCGCAAGGCCACAACTCTTGCCATCGCAGTTGACTGGCAAGCACACATTGTAGCCCAAAGACCACAGAAAACCTTTGACTCTTTCTCCCCTCATTTTAGTTGCCGATAAAAATAGGAGGGAGGGACGGTATTGCTTCACTAACCAGCGAAGCTCTCCCACTGCTGAGTCCTGCCCCAATCCTCGACAGTTTCAGCTTAAGAGATTCATGGCGTCCGGCGGGGCTGCACAGCAACCTCTGCCGATCGAACAAAGAGTAGGTCCATATCATTCCTCTGCTTCTTTATTGTCTCCTCTTCTTCCATTTCTAATTCTGTGTCCAGCATGTCAATTTCTGATATTCTCGAGCCCTGCCCCTTCCGGTTAACCACAATTAGAGCCATGGCATCATGCTCTGTTCCAGAATCTTTAATTACCCGAGCTCGAGTCTGTCTGGTTTGCTTCCTTTTTGTTCCTTGACCTTTTGGTGGGGTTGGAGATAATTCTTTTCCAGTCCCTCCTTTCTCATTCGTGTCCATTATTTTCTTCCCTTTCCTAGTTTGTTGCTTCCTGGGTGAAAGAGCATCGTCCTCTTGCTCACGTTTCCCAGTACCCGGAGGAGTTGGAGGAGCTGGCGCTGGCACGTCGTCCCCGGTGAAACAGCACGGCGGGGGCGATGGCGGCTTTAACGTCGCGGGAGCTGGCGTTGCCACGCACGATATTTGGTAAACGTTGTACTAGGAATATTCTTTCGTGTAACCATGAATTTTTGTGTTGGGTGTACCATGGTTCCTCCAGCTTCACCGTTTGTACGCTGCTGCCAGATACTGGTTGTGTAACGATGTTTAACATTTAACAGGAAAGACATTGGACATGTGTGTTGAATCAGTTTCTAATTGAATGGTTTCACAATCAATTTTTGAAGCCAATGAGCTAAAGAAAAATAAGAATCATACTTATTTTAGCCTAAACAATAATCATACTTAGCTGGCACAATTTCAAAAGGCAAAAGATCTCTCCCATAAAACACACCGACATGCGCATGCCAGGGATAACATGGCCATTCTCGATTTGGTTGGGCCCTTTACTGGGCCTCCACTGGGTTATTGGGTCTTTCCGTCTTTTGAAGAAAAAAAAAACTTTGTTATCTGTCACAACAGAAAACCAATTTTCCAAACAAGAAATGACATCATGTAAAGATGAACTAACTTTAGAACAACTCTTGTAAAAAAAATAGAGCAACTAGTATAGTTCCATTTATACTATATTTGTTGTTTAAAACGTTAAAAAATCAAGGACGGAGGTGGTACGAGGGACCAAACTCCAAGCTGGCACTATCTAAAATGGCATCAGCAGTGAGATCACAACACCAACACCACGTCACCACTTAAATCTGTTCTGTTCTTTTTTCAACAGAAAACATTGCATCAAGCCATCGAGTCGAGTGAAGGGATGGAAGAACCGGGGTTAACCGTCCGGTTAACCGACGAACCGGTGAGGACCAGTCGGCCGGTTAACCCCTGGTTTGGATTTGAATTTTTTTCGAATTTGAAAAATTTTATGACTAATTTTCGTATAAAAAACTAGAGGAATTATAAGTATATTTGGTGAAAAAATGAAATCAAACCGAGGTGTTTTGAGAAAGAGAAAAATGAAAGAAAAAAAATAAAAAAAAATAAAAAACCCAATCTTATCCCTTCCCTACCCATTCCGTTAGGCCTCTTCCCCACTTTGCCGAGCGCACGCACCCGCCTGAGGTCGCCCAGAGCCCCAGAAGCGCGCGACATCGATCTGCAGTTCTACACCGGCTAGCGGCTCTGCGGCATAGGGTCAGGCGGTTAGCCGGCTCAGCCGCCCGGTTAGTCGGCTGATTCGGCCGGTTAACCGACCTCAGCCAGCGGCTAGCCAGGGTCGGCCAGATGGGGCCGCGCGCGGTTAGCTGACGTCGAGGCCGGTTAGCCGCCCGACCGCACCGGTTAACCGGCGTGGGCTGCCGGTCAGTCGTGTCGACAGAGGCAGGTAAGTTTTTTTTTACTCAATAGCTAATAAATGTACAACTTAGCTTTTGAAACATCGGTAATTTAGATAGGAAAAAAAGGTAGTAAACATTTAGCATCGTGATTTCTTTTATTATGCAACTTGTTGTTGAGAACTTGAGATGAACCACCTCGATGGTAGTAACAAATTTTGCATATTATTGTTATATAGCGAGATATGGCGGATCGTAATCAAAATGATGATGTGTAGGAGCATGGTATAAACCAATATCCAGGATGGTCATGCAAGTATTGCAAGATTTTAAGAAATGGAGGTGGTGCTAATCGATTGAAGCATCATTTGGCAGAAAGAGGTGGTAACATGATACATTGTAGTAATGTTCCACCAGATGTTCGTGACTACTATCGTCGTGAGCTGGATAGAATTGTGACCAGAAAGAAAGACATACAACGGGATAATTTGAGAAGGGAGAAAGTTGCTAGAGAAGGAAATATGGTCCATGATATTAATGATGATGAGGATGAAGTGTTGCAGCGTGTGTTGGATTTGTCTCGAGAGGAGGAGGCATATATGAGGCGCGTTTGTAATCAAGGTGGGCCATATGAGCATGGAGGTGGTTCATCTCAACCTCAGGGTGGTGGATTGCTAGGTATGCTCAGACGGTCCATGTCCATAAGGGGAAGGAAGGAGAAGGTTCAAACTAGGATTGATACTGGGCCATGGACAGCAAAGTACAAGGCTGGAAAAAATACAATTGGTAGAGTTTGGTCAAAATGGTTCCACATTGAAGGCATCCCTGACAGGAAGGCTGATAATCCTTACTTTCAAGTCGCCGTCAAGGAGACTCAGAGATGGGGTGAGCAGATTTTTTTCATTTTTGTTGAACGTGTCTGAAGCAGTGAACTAATTTATATATGTTTGATGTTTCAGCTAAGGGCATTGCAGTCCCAGCTGGCCGTGAGATTGATGGAATATATTTAGATGAAAACGAGGCCAAAATAAAAAAAAAGCAGTTTGAGAAGTATATTTAGACGAAGCTGAGACTTATAAAGAAAAGAGGGCTCTTTTGCTTCAGACTTGGCTCGTAAGATGACCTGTGATAATAATACTTCACCTTATAGGTCATTGTCCATTTTTTACGTCATCTATATTTTATGTGAAACATTCACACTTATGTTATGTTCTTTTATTTGTTACAGCATAATGGTGGGCTATGTTTGAGAGTGACACACCAACTCTCTAAAAGCTTGCACTACGTCTTGTGTCTCAATGTTGTTCCTCTAGCGGTTGTGAGTGTAATGAGTACGTTTGCTTTGATCTACACAAAGGTGCGCAACAAGTTGTCATATAAGAAACTTCACAAATTAGTGTATGTGAACTACAACCTACGCATTCGTCTGAGATAAGCTGAATTATACAAACCACCAGAAGATGATCCATTCGATCGATTAATGGAACTTCTTTATACGATCAAGCAAATCCGATACGGGATTGAATGGAGAACGGCCGGGCCAATGCTGTGTCATTACTTGATGAGGAGAGCACCGAGAGCGACACCCCTATTCCGTCAAGAATAGTGATCGAAGATGATACTCCTGCTGAGTTACAAAGAATTACTGGGACTACTTCTCTTGCTGAGTGGGTGGATAAATATGTGGGTGACACACATATATGAAAGCGCAAAATGTTAAGCATGAGAAGAAAGAAAAAAGGTAAGAAACAGAAGAACACAACTAAAGGAAAATCAGTGCGTAGTGATGATTCTACTGATTCTACTAACAGTGACAATGGCAGTCTAACCTATCAAGAGTCAGATGATAGCAGTTTTACCCCTTCTTCTACTGACTCGGACGACCCTGGTGCTACCTTTGTTTCACCTTCAATAACTGTCCACTTCACAGGTAATAAAAACAATGATTGCTCTATCATAGCAATAATTGCTCTATCACAGGTAATAAAAATAATGATGAACTGTTTACTCACTCATCACCTTATTTTACAGGCGAGGAAGATTTCACTCATGCTATCCAGGATCAGGAACATGGTGTTTCACATTCTCAGAGGACGACCATGCGTGAGGAGGTAACTACAAGGGGTAGGCAACATCATCTAGGAATCCACTCTTCTCCTTATGCAAGTGAGTCCTCTATCAGCGCAGGTAGTTCTTCTCCCTATGCCCATGGTTACGACCAATATATTGCTCCGCCGCCGGACATCCAACCTCCTCCACAATGGGTTTATGAGTGGCAGGACCCTGATTTCTATAACTTATTGCTCAATGAATGGCAAACAACTGCGACGTGGACTGGGCAAACTTGGAATGAGTACAAGGCGGTATTATTGGCTACTTGTGGCATTGCGCTCATGTCAACCGAACAGTATCACTCCACATGGTACTCGCGTCCATGGGTATGAGTGCAATTATTTAGATGCTATGTATTCAATAATTATATATATGGAAAACCACTGTATAATTATTTGTAGAAAACCATGTGTGAGACAACTATATTGCTTCGATGTTTTGTATAGCATAATATAGTTATGCTATGTGGTATGAACTCAATATATTATGTATTGGTGCCTAATATTATGATTAATATTTAAAAAATATCATGCCTAATTTTTCTCTATTTTTCAGATCAATTTTCTATTTTTTTTCCCTTAACCGAGCTGGTAACTACTTTCACAGAACCAGCCGGTTAACCGGTATAACCGGCCGGTTAACCTTATACCGGTTAACCGGACGGCAACCGCGCGCGTCCGAAATTAAGTTTTATTCGTCTAACCAGCCGGTTATATCGGTTAACCGCCGAATCAAGCCCGACCGGTTATGCCGATTGGGACGGTTATGTTAACCCTGGCCGAGTGTTTGTCTGTAGTCGCCGTCCGCTTCATTCGATTGCCATTTCTTGTTGGAGGAAAGCTTCCCCTTTCTATATTGCTCCGAGAAAAACAATGCACGGATAGATAGACCAGATCGACGAGGGAAGGAAAAGAGTAAAGCGGAGGAAATGGCGAGCTCGCACTGCTTTGAGAACGCGCCGGCGCTGAACTCGGCTGGCGGAGGGGGCGAGGTCGTTGACGACTTCGGCGGGCAGAGGTCGTATATCGCTGGATCTCCCGAGTCCATGGCCGCCGTCATCCTCATCTCCGACGCCTTCGGTAAGGGCCCCGGCCATAAGCTGCAGGGACCAGAATCTTTGTACTCTCTTGCAAGAACTGAAAACTATTCCTGCGTTACAGGTTTCGAAGCGCCAAACCTGAGGTATTTACTTTTGCGATGAAGCTCTCAATCTGAATTTCAAGAAAAAGGTATACCTGTGATGGGATGGGATTAAATAATTAATCACAATGGAACTGGGGTACCAAGTTTTACTGAGATAGCAGTGTTGAAGCACTTGCATTTGTCGCTTGCATATCAATCCTCCAGCTCCATAATTGATTCAAGACTACTGTCACTGAGAACAACTCTGAAATTGCTCCAAAGTATACCTTTAGGATTCTTAACCTGTTGACAATCCCTAACTATAGCATGTTGGGTGTTCTATCAATGCTGAAAAACTGTTTGTAAGTTGCATGAAAAGAAAAGCCTAGTATTTCACCTGTTGACCAAAGTCCTACCTTTTTTTTTGGTCAGCTTATGGTTCAGAATTCGTCCAATAAATTCTTTGAATTGCAGTATACCAGTGCTAATCTTCATTATGTATGTATTAATTGATGATGTTTATTTATCCCATATAGAAAGATAGCCGACAAAGTTGCTTCCGCTGGTTACTTTGTTGTCGTGCCAGATTTCCTGCATGAAGATCCATACGACCCTAGCAATCCAAAGAATCCTGGAATGTGGTTACAGTCACATGACCCGGTTTGTTGTCTCCTGAACCTTCTCACACAAATTATTTGTCACAGGACACGTTTCAAAATTTTATTAGAAAATATTTTCTGTGGGACACTGGGACTATCCTAACTTCCATGGCATTGGTAACCTACTTTGTTTGGATTTCAGACAATAATAGTGATCTGTACAAACCAGTTTGCAAACTGACTTATTCAAGGTTCGACAACCATATATACAGTTTTTTATTAATTTGAAGAAACATATTGCCCCAATTGCTATTTTCTAGGATACTGAGAATCATATTTTGTTCATATCATTCACAAATTGATTTCAGCTTCTTTCTCTTGAATTGTATGATTGTTTGTGATTTTGAAAGCTGGTGAATTTTTATCCTATGAATGCCGTCAGGTGCTTTCACATATTCTATTATATATATGTTCAATGTAGCTAAGCAACACCTATGGTTTCTTTTAATAGAAAAAGGCATTTGAAGAAGCAAAACCAGTAATTGCTGCTCTCAAGTCTAAGGGAGTGTTGACCATTGGGGCTGCAGGTTATTGTTGGGGTGGTAAGTATGATTCTTTATGGTGTTTTATTGTCAAGTGAATCTGTACGTTTCCTTCCTCTTTTCTTTTAAGCTGTGCACACTGATAAGGTTACCATTTTAGCAAAGGTGGTTGTGGAACTAGCAAAAGTTCATGAGATCCAGGCTGCTGTACTGTTACATCCTTCGTTGCTTGCTGTTGATGACATCAAAGGTCAATTGTTTTACCTGACATATGAAACTTATTCCATTCTAAAGGCTTGAAAGTCTTACTTTGTCATACAAAACTAACATTCAGAGGTAAAATGCCCGATTTCTATACTTGGAGCTGAAACTGACAAATCAACCCCACCTGAATTGGTAAAACAGTTTGAGCAAGTTCTTTCAGCTAACTCTGAGGTAAATTCTCTCATTTCTCATATTAAATCGTTAAGATCATGTTTGTCTTCTTGCCTAAGTTTGCGGCTTGATTTAATTTTTGTGCATCAAGGTTGCACATGCTCTGTTGTAAACAGTGCAACTATTTATTCAACCAGACAATATAAAGCACACAACCATTCAGTGTAGTCTACTAGTCTGAGTAGAGTTCAGAAAATCTTCCAACTTGGACCACCTTGTATTGTGTGAGCATTTCAGTTCAGCTTAATACCTTTTACATAGCTTCTTTCTTAGCTAAAAGTATCTATTTCTTATAAAATCAACATGGACCCAAAGGATTATGTGAGCTTTTAAAAGAAAGCAACCATCAGATTTACAGCTTTTGACCCTAGCTATCTTCTCAAGTTTTATGCCGCAATGCTTTCATTTTGCACTGCAGATTGGTCACTTTGTCAAGATATTCCCTGGGGTAGAGCATGGGTGGGCTGTGAGATACAGCGCCGACGATGAAGCTGCCGTCAGTAGAGCTGAGGAAGCCCTGCAGGACATGATGGACTGGTTTAACAAATACCTGAAGTGAAGTGAACCAGCCGTTCTCCATGTAATAAGATCTTGATGATGCTCGTTAATGTTAATCAGTGATGCCTGCCTTATTCGAGAAACTCCAAGTAATAAGATCTTGAAGTGGACCCACATCATCAGTTGTGTGCATGCGCTCTTCATGTTGGCAGTCTACATGTGTATGGTACTATACTAGAAGTTCTACTAGTAATAACCTTGGGATAGTGCATGCTGAGTACTTGGATCAGTGCATGATCAGATATAGATGTGTGTATGGTACCATACTTGTTCATATCCATGAGTACTTTAGATAATTGTGATATGTGCTCGTCTGCCTACTTAATTATGCATCTTCAGTTGGATTACTTGACTGTTTCCATCTGTACTAAACACACTGAGACTCAAGCTGCTACTGAATCGAAGAGTCAAACACACTGAGTATAAAATTAATGTGGTTGCATCCTTTGTCTTCATAGGAAGAGGTCAGGATGTGGTCATATACTCATAGGACACCAATAAACGCACGCCTTATTGTCTACAAAAAAAATGTATTGAATTTGAATCCCGTCAGCACTCTGCCGCCCATTCCTACTGGTAGCAAGCACTCCCAATCCAAGAATTAATGCAACAGGAGAGGGAAACAGCGGTACAGAGCGAGGTTAAACAAAGGTGCAAGAAATGCCGAGCTTGCTGTAATTATATGAGCTTGACCCATTAGTATTTTAATAATTTCTAGAAAGATTTTAAATACCTATCCATGAGTTGTGAAAGTACAAAGATTTAGTCTTTAACATCTTTTGCAAGTGTGTGCATGAGAGAAATAAAAAACACACACGCGCGCTTGCTCGTCTTGCCGGGCGGGGCGTGGACGCGTATCACCTACGTGAATGGTCTGCCGAAATCCGGTCCCTTGCCTTGCAGGGGCGCGACCACTATCCACAGGGCGCCTACGCCTAGTGCACTTGCAACTAATCTAGGATAAAGCAAGGTCTAGGCTTGTAGGATGGCAAGGTCAGCTAATGAATATTGCTGGACGACGAGAATTAGAGCGCACGGTTCTCTCCTCGCTACCGACTTATCTTATGACTGCGTTGAAGACACCGAAGCGATTTATTAAGGATTTAGATAAAATACGGAGGCAATTCCTTTGGGCTGGTGATAGAACCTTGACTGGGGGCAAATGCAAAATTGGATGGTTGTAGGTCACACGCCCAGTGAAATATGAAGGCCTAGGATTGCATAACTTACAACATTTCAGCAGGGCATTGAGGCTTAGATGGGTTTGGTATGACTGGACAAAACCCTCTAGACCATGGCACGATATGGAGCTGTCAGTGGATGACACCGATTGGGCCCTCTTCCGTGCCACCACAAGGGTCACAATGCGAAGTGGAAAAACAGCCATATTTTGAACTTCAAGTTGGCTACAGGGCGCGACTCCAGTGGTAATCTTCCCAAACTTGTTCAAGCATAGTAGACGGAAAAACCATACAGTAGCAGATGCGCTCAAGGAGGACCGCTGGATTAGGGATATTGCGTACAACCTCAACACAGCTATACTTCACGACTACTTTGCCTTATGGCTGTTGATAGAAGCTGAAGCCTTGGATCTCGCAAATGGGGAGGATGACCGGACAACTTGGACACAAACAACAAATGGCGAGTACTCATCAAGGTCAGCATACGACATGCAATTCCACGGGGGCACTCGCTCAGACTTCCCGGCAATATTATGGAGAGCGTGGGCACCTTCACGAATAAAGGCCTTTACTTGGCTCATGTTACAACATCGCATTTGGACATCCGACCGAATGCAAAGAAGAGGTCTGCCAAATCAATATTTTTGCCCATTATGCAAGAGGAATCTAGAGACCCCAGAGCACCTATTCTTCGAATGCCAAATGACGCGTTGATTATGGGGTATGGTAGCTAATTGGCTCAGCTAACCGGATCTGCGACCGACAAATTGAGTGTGCATCAGCGGCTAACATCTTTGGTAAAGACACAAACAGACGCGCCGACAACCAAAGGAATAAGGTCGATCACACTACTCACCATTTGGACAATATGGAAGGAACGAAACTATAGAATTTTCGAGCGCAAACACTCAAGTGAACAGCCTTTATTCTCACAAATCTAAGAGGAAGCTAGAAACTGGGCATAGGCAGGAGCTACAAACATGGTAGCAATAGACGTTTACATTAATGACGAGTAGTCAACTTAGCACTATTGCCTTACGGGCAAGTCTGATCAAGCAAGGATTGATGTAAAATGCACAACTTGCGCAAACTCTTTCTTCTTATTAATATATGCTGGAATTATTCTGGGTCTTTCGAAAAACAAATATATTATCCTTTTGTTTTGAAACTTGAAGAGTACTTTCATGAAGGAAACAAGTTGGAAAGGAATGATCGTCACTAAGCTATAAATTGTTGAAGTGTTTAACTAGTTCGTGTTTTATAGTGTTACATGATTCACTGCCTCTTTGCTAGTACTATCAAAGGAAAATGTTGTCATGGAGCTATCAAGATATTAGCCAGTTCAAAGAATCTCGGCCTATGATGATTGACGAGGGTCGTACTACTTGCACCAAATTTTCATGGTAGAGCTGGTGAGAGGCCTAGACCTAGAGATATCGCATTACCATGAGCTTCGCGTGATCTTTATTTATATTCATAATCAGTACACCGTACGGTTAGAGATTGGCGCAACACGTCAGTGCATTTCAAGGTCGTACTACTTAACCAAATTTTTCATGGTAGAGTTGGTAAGAGACGCTAGAAATATGATCTTATTTTCTTTATTATATTCATAATAAGCAGTACATCCGTACGGTTAGAGACCGGCACGCACAACCCGTCAGCGCACCTCAATTATTAACATCCCATCAACATAGCGTAGCAAATTAACTTGATTTATTTGGTAACCACAACCACAACATTGTCACGTGAGTTGTCCATCACAACAACAGTTTCATGGGCGCCGCAGTCGAGGTTGCTCCCGGATTAGTAAATGCGGAAGACATCACATTAGCGCCAGTTGCACGGGGTGTGTTCGTTTACCACTCTATGTAATAAATTTTAGTCTTGCCTTATCAAATATTAAGATATTAATTAGAATTAATAAATATAGATTAAAATAAAAACATATATTATAACTCTCACGTTAAATAACAGAATCTATTAAACCTAATTAACATATGATTAGATAATGTGATGTTATAGTAAATATTTTATAATGATGATTTAATTAAGTTTAATAGAATTATCTCGTAAATTAGCCTCCAACAATGTAATTATTTTTATATTTAATATATATTTAGTCATTCTATTTAATGTTTGAAAAATTAATATGACAACACAAAAATTTAAACTCCAGTAAACGAATACACCTGGACCATGCGCTGTGTTCGCAACCGTGGGCATCCATTGGCCCGTGATCACGACGTTGCGTCACGGCGTCCTCAGAACTGCAACGTGGCGGAATTGAGGGGGAGGGGGGGAGGGTTAAGTTTATATATGAAAAATTTAGATCTTTGATGGGTTGATTCGTATATACAATGTAATAGCATAATTATACTACACAAGGATCATTACTATAAAATAATTTTTTTGCAACAAAAGCACGTATTCAATTTATGACGGATATCGTATTGCTCGCTACTATTTGTGGCCTGGGAGACATGTTCGTCAGTAAGTTGTACAACTTAGTACCGCACACGACATCGCCCACCACTAAATTGGGTTGTACAAATTAGTGATAGATCATTGTCGGTGCGTGCGAGCACCTCCAAATGGGGGCTGCCGGGCCGCCCTTGAGAAAGGTTACAGTGAGATCGGATCGAGCGCGTTATCGGAGAGGAGCGGGGAGAAGGTAGAAACTCACGTGATTTACCCAGGTTCGGGCCGCTCAGAGCGTAAAACCCAACGTCCTGCCTGTTTGTGTATATTGCTTGTTCTGTCCCCTTTTACATGGTGCGCGCCTCCCCCATTTATAGGTCAAGGGAGAGGGCAGTACATGACCCGGGCCCCGGACAGGCCGAACACCCGGGCGTCGGGTTTGGGGGGACAAGATCTCCCCCCCCCCTCCCTAAATTTTGCTCAGCCAAACTCGATCCCTGTGCCACCGGTCTGCTCGGGCGGCCGCTCCAGTGTTAATGGCGATGCTCCTCGGCCTCTCCTCGTTTCGCTCCTTCCCCAGGCGACGACGCCAGGCGGCGGGAGGAAAAGGGACAGGCCCCGCCCCCCCCCCCTAGCATCCAGCCGCCCCTTAATGTTGGCACTCGAGTGCCCACATTAATTTGGGTGGTTGGCGGACGTCCTCAAGGGCGCGCGCGAGGCGTCGCTTCATCCCCCGGTCGGAGCCGAATTAGGTCGAAGCCTGAGGGACTCGAATCCTCTTGGGCCGTCGAGTCGGCCCACAGGCGGTTAGGGAAACCCCCGATTCCCTGACAACAACTGGAGCCCCCGCCCCCAGTCTCTGGTGCACGGGTTGCTCCTGGTGCTGGGGCCACTCGTCAGCGCCATTAGGGTCCCTTAGCGTGCCGACCGGAACGCGAGGAGTCGTGCCGCGAGCGTTTCAGGAGCCACGCCCGTCCCCTCCCCTTCTTTTGAATCCTCAAGTGAGAGAGAGGAACCGACGCCTTCATACTCGCACACTCTGCACCTTCGGAACTCTCTCCGCCGTTGCGCCTTTCCTTCCATTCTTGCCTCTGTCACCTCGTGCTGCCGCTTGACTCTTCTCTTTTTGCTGTACGCTGCCGAGAGCTTCATTCCCCATGGCTGGTGGTCGCCGGAGCCGAGGCTCGAGCCTTCCCTCGGGAAGGGATTCCGCCCTCGCAAGCCGTGGCGCGGGCTCCCGTGCGTCTTCTGCGGCGGGGGAGGAAGGAGCCATCGATCTGCTGCCGGCCTCGGTGTTCCGCTCCGATGCCTCCCTCGACCGGGTACGGCCGTTCCTGGTGGTCGACCCGAACGACGCCGATTTCCATGTCATCCGCCATGCGATCGTGACCGTGGCGCCGGATGAGGATGCCGGCAAAATCATGACCTTTGCCATCTTCGTCCTTGCCGGGCTGGTGCCGCCGTTCTCCAACTTCTTGATGGAGTTCCTAGTGTTGTACAGCCTCCGGATGATGCACCTCGGGCCCAATGCCATGATTACGCTGGCGGTGTTTGCACATTTTTGCGAGGCCTTCGTCGGGGTGATGCCATCGATCGATGTCTTCCTTCGCTACTTCAACTTGTCGAAGACTGGGGGGCGTGATCCGGTGGGGAGCGTCCGACTCTCCATCCGATCCCGAGCCGGATACATAGACTACGCCCCCCAACTGAAGATCGAGAAGTGATGGCGCCAATGGTTCATCATGGTGTTGAAGCCGTCTCCTCGTCTTCATCTATGCCCCGCCGACTACGACTCGCACGCCATCAACCTCACCCGGTCCCCGAGTTCTGGGATAACCTCCCACCTCGCGACGAGCGCCTGGACTCGATCATGAGTTGGATCGCGGCTCTGATGGCAGCCGGTCTCTCTGTTAACGGCGTTATCTTTGACTTTTTGACCATGGGTCTGGTGCCTCTTCGTGCGCGCTCGCGGCCAACTTGGCTGTACAGGGATTTCAACGATGCTGGCCGCACTCGGCGAGGGCCTGGCTCAGACGTCCCGCAGGCGTGTTGAAAGCAGGGTACAAGCTACTGATCGGCACTGACTTGCTTTCCAGCTTCGCCTACCCCGAAGGGGCCAGCACTCTACGGCTCGTCACCGGCAAGTATGACATCATTAATTCACTGCCGAAGTTGGACGCACGGGGCTTGAGGTCCGATCGTACGCCTCCCAAGGGAGGGCCGCCAGTCGAACCTGGCGGTCCCCGTGTGAGTGGCGGAGAGGGATCGCCCACTGGGGCGGGCAAAAGAGTTCGGTCCCCGTCGCCTCCTTCGTCCGACCCCGAAGGTGAGGACCCACCTCCTGCTAGTGGCGTCTCCTGAGTCCCTGCTCCGACTGGGGAGTCTAGCCGAAAGAGATGTCGGAGTCCGTCTCCACCCGCACGGGACTCGAACGCTTCCGTGATGATCACCACTTAGGAGGCTTTGTCCTCAGAACCTGCAATGGTAGCGGGGGAGGGCGCCGTCGTGAAGATGGTTGACGTGCCGGTGAGGAAGTGGAAATGCCTCCGCAAGTAAGCCCTCTGTCGACTTTCTATGCCTTGCTTGGGATTTTCTTTGGTTTCGGTTGCTGACTGCTCGTGTTGGTAGAGGTCCTCGGGTGGAGGCCGTGCCAAAAGCCGCAGCCGGCCTGCCATCGCCCGACGCAATATCGAGTTCCAGCCCGGCTATTCTCTCGGAGGTAGTGCCCGAGTTCCGACTGCCGGTCACACCCCGATGTGCTTTCTCTAACTCCGTTGCAGCTATTCTTTGTAGGGGAAGCCCGTGCCGCCCCGAGCAGTGTGATCCGAGTCACCGCCATCGGGTCGACCCATGACGCGCCGACTAGCGTTGCCCGAGTCCCTATTACTAGCTTGGCCTGCTGTGACACAGTCGGTCTTGTCTGAGGCCTGGCCCGCCCCGCTTCCCTTGCTTGTTTTGGAGCACGAATTGGGGGCTCGGGCCAAGTCGGCTTCCTCGTCTTCTGGATATCTCGGCGGTCAACATCGTCATGGCCCCAGCAGATCTGAGTCTGCGGCCGGCGCCCGTGCTGAGGACCCAATCGATGTGGATGCGATTTTGGGTGCCAATGGGACTCCGTCGCATGCCCGGTCAGAGCCGGAGCAGGAGCTACCGAGTGGGACGCACACCACTCGTACAGTGCCTGATGAAGATGACTACCACGCTTGGCCTCCTCGCCCGCTACTCGTGTTGATTGACGAGGCACATAGGCTGCTGCCCGAGATGGCCTCGTCGGTGGTGGTGGCGATGTCTGATCTGAGCCAACAGGAGGCCGCCTCCACGTCAGAGTAGGCCAGGCTTGATATCACCGTGAAGTTAGCCCGCCGTCATCATGACACGGAGATGGAACGTTCCCGTGGATGGACGAGGGCCGCCACTGGACTCCGCGAGGCTGCCGTCAAGCTAAACGACGAAGCAGAGCGATGGCTTGACGCGGTCGTGGAGCGTAAGGAGGAGGCTGGACGCCGAGAGCGGAATTTGGCCGAGCAGTGGACGCGTCTCAAGGCCGCGGAGCTCGAGCTAGCCAACCAGGACGAACAACTCAAGTCGGCAGAGAATATGCTTCAGCTGCAATAGGAGGGCGTCCAAGAGTAGAGGGAGGTTCTGCTGAAGCGCAAAGAAGATTTGGATGCCCGTGAGCAGGATTTGGACGATGAGGAGGGTATCCTCCGCGGGTGGGAAGACGCCGTGGGGCGTGTGAAGCCGAAGTGGAGGAGCAACACCTTGCTCTCTTCAGGAGGGAGCTAGCCGTGGATGTTCTTGGCTCCCTGGTGGACACCCTCTTGGCCTCCCTCCGAACGCACGTCCAGGAGGCAGAGGACGCGTACTCCGTTTGCCAGCTTGCCATCCATGAAGAGCAGCTGGCGTTCCGGAATGCTAAGGCGGCGATGAAGCTGGCGGCGACGGAGAGCGTGGAGGCCTGAGCCACCGCGGACTTGGAGACCGCTCGTGGTTTGACTGCCGCCGCCGCCATTCGAGTCCGCCAGGAGACACTGGAGGAGAGCTGCAAGGAGCACGAGGTGCTGGCGGCGTGGGTTCGTGACCTTGAGGAGTGTGCTTCGAACTGGTCGGATATGAAGGCCGAGTACCTAGTGCGCATTCGCGTGCTCGAGAAGAAACTTGATGGAAAGAAACTGGAATCCGCCACTAGCGCACTGCAGCCAACTCACTGCCACGCTCGCAACGCCCCTTCTAGCCATAAGACTGTTGAGGAGCTTGAGGATCTTCTGAAGGCGTCGGAGTTGCAGCTGGTTGCCCTGGCGCAGCAAGTGGAGGATTCACGTTCGGCGGCTGTGAGCTTCACTGAAATGGCCCGCGGCTTGTACAACCGCATGAACCGGGCGTTGGGCCATGGTCGCCTCGGCTCGCTTCCTTGGCCGATGCAGCCGACGGCGCGACATTACGTCTACGCGCTGTCACCCATCGTTGAGTTGCTAGAGGGGGTCGCGCCGCGCAACCGCTCTACGATAGAAGCGGAGGGGCACCAACTTCTTGAAGACACGCTCACCGAGCTGCTTAGCCTGGCGATCGCCCATGTCCCAGACTTCCCGGCTAAGTTCGTTGTCTCCACCGAGTTGCCCTCCGGTCATGGCGACGTTGTGAAGGAAGCCCGCCGAGTGCCAAGGAGTTTGCCGCCTCGTTCGTGTGTGAGGATTGAAGTCCCACCTGCGAGTGGGTTCTTTGAAGGGCGTCTGTGCCTGTCTTGCAAATCATGGTTGTTTTTATTATGTGATTTGCCTATGCAGTTTGCCGAGTCTTGCTTTTTTTTTGGAACTAGACTCGGACTACCCGCGCACGGACGCATAGTTGGACCGGGTTCCGTAATCGACTAGCACGAGGCGCTTGTCTTTCTATAATTCCGCATCTTTCATGCATCGTTGCTTTCAGGGGTCGCTCGTCATGTTGTAGGAGAAAAATTCAAATGCAGCTAGCTTGATTGCGAGTTAGTTAATAGAAAAAGACTTGATTAGATAGTAAAGAGAGAGTGGAGGAACAGCTCTGAAGGATACAAGCGCTGCCGTGGCGAATAAGGCCATTGGCATTACAAGGACTCAACCCCTAGAGGGCACGAGTGGTGCAAAGTGTTCTATGTTCCATGCGCTCCGCTCGGGGACGCCATCTTCCGACTTGAGTCTCATGGAACCGGGTCGCTGGACGCTCGAGACGATGAAGGGGCCCTCCCATATCGGCGTCAACTTGTCTTTGCCTTCACGACTCTAGGCGCGGTGCAATACTAAGTCTCCGGCTTGCAGTTCCCATGGGCTGATCTTTTTCTGATGGTATCGGCGGAGGGAGTGCAAGTACCTGGCGTTCCGAATCAAGGCCCTCCGCCTTGACTCCTCTAGCAAGTCCATGTCGTCGAAGCGTCTTTGCTCTTGAGATGCTTCCTCGAATAGGGCAACGCGCGGGGAGTCGTGCGCTACTTCTGTTGGTAGTACTGCCTCTGCGCTGTAGACCAGGAAAAACGGTGTTTCCCCGGGGGCTCGGCTAGGAGTGGTCCTTAAGGACCATAGCACCGACTGTACCTCCGCGATTCATTGCGTGCCCTTTTTCTTTAGTGGGTTGAATGATCTTGTTTTAAGCCCGTGTAGAATTTATGTGTGAGCGCGCTCGGCTTGGCCGTTACTCTGAGGGTGGGCAGCCGAGGCGTAGCATACTTGGGTGCCGATGTCGTCGCAGTACGCTGTGAAAGCGTGACTCATGAACTGGGTCCCATTGTCCATGATGAGCCAGTTGGGCATGCTGAATCTGCACACTATGTTATTTTATGAACTTCTGAGCCGATTGCTTGTTGATGGTAGTGACCGGCTCCGCTTTCGGCCACTTGGTGAACTTATCGATGGCCATGTACAGCCACCGGTAGCCTTCCGCCACCGTCGGAAAGGGGCCGACTATGTCAAGGCCCCAAACCACGAAAGGCCACGAGAGGGGTATCATCTGCAAGGCTTGAGCCAGAAGGTGGGATTGTTTGGAGTGGAACTGACATTCTTTGCAGTAATAACCTTGTCAGAAGGCTTTCCTGACTAGAGTGCCTAGGAGTTGGCACGTGTATCGGTTTCCCGGTTTGCGTTTTCTTTTATCTTTTGCAATCTTTTTCTTTATTTGCTTATATGTGTGTGAGCGGGTTGGGAAACCATGTATCGGGTGTGTTTACTTTCATGCAAGTGTGTTAGTAGTAGTTTTACTTTCATGCAAGTGTGTTAGTAGTAATTTTATTTTTATGCAAGTGTGTTAGTAGTAGTTTTATTTTCATGCAAGTGTGTGTAAAAATCATCACCATGTATTCGAGTTTCGATCTTAATATAATGGTGGCGGTTATGATCTTTTAGTAGAATTGAATTATTTATTCTTTCTTGAAAAGTGTTGATGAAGATCAAATAATGTTGAGCATTGAATAAAATTTTGAACTTACACTTAATGATTATTTGGCAAACATGTCTTATGTGGAGCAATTTTGAGTACCTATGTGCTTCATTTGTGTTGTCCAGTTTGTGATGATAACTTAGTACCAATTTTTTCATAAATAAATTTTTATATTGTAAACTTTGAAATTTATTGTTTTCAAGATTCTTACCTACCAATGCCATATTAAGCAATACTTATAAACCTTTGCTATGTAGATAAACATTAAATTGATGGTTGAGTTCGGTTAGGATTTAATTCTTTTTGGTATTAACCTTACTAAGATGGCAATTTTTTATGTATCTTTTTCTAGCATTGAATTACTCATGCAAAAATTCAATTTCGCTAAGTATACTACCATAAATCCAAAACATCTTGTTGAGTATCATTCCTTTACCACATCCTATATTTTTGGCTATATTTAATTCTTGAATAAATGTTTAAGCCAGACAAATCAAATACCAACAAATGTTGGTGAATTTGGGTTGAGAGCCGATCGGCGCAGCATTGGTGAAAAAAAAAGCTCTGCTGTTTGCTAAGGGACTAGCAAAATTTTAAGTGTGGGGGGATGGTATGTAACATGCTTATTCTCGAAATTCATTCTCATACAGCCATGAATCATTCCAACCATGTGCAATCTTTATTGAGTTTTGACATCTAAATTCTTCATTGGTTGTTATGATTGAATAGTCGCACGTGCAACACCAATAACCAATTTTGATTTGGTTTTGACATCTAAATTCTTCATTGAGTTCAGCTCTATAGGGAACAACTTCAGGATTGTTTTTCACGATGGTTTAGCACGGTTTCGACCCATGATAGGGAAGGCATCTGCTAATGTATCAAACCCATCACAACGTTGATCACCGAAGCAAACTATATTGTCTTTATTTTCTATTCTATTGGGTTCTTATCAAAAGATATCAAAGGTTGTCTTGAGTGAATCAAGAATAGAAATTTTTGAATTTGCTCTTGATTCGAGATAAGATTGTGTTGAATTTTGTGTGTGTGCTGGAATATGTGAAGTGGAATAATCACTTGTCTTGATTTTTATATTAATCATTCTACTCGATTTATTTGTCATTCTGGAGGTGTTTTTTTTTCTGTCCAGGTTCATTGAATGTTCAATCTGATAACGAGTCAGGATGACAGGTAATTGGGGACAAAGGGAGTACCTTTTATTTGATCAGTTATTATGACGTGCCTTTTTATTAAAAATATATTTTTTGTGCAAGTATAGCATGTGCGTGTCGCACATGCAAAATACTAGTAGCTGTAGTTGTTGATCTTGATCGATCTTTCGGCATCGAAGATTAGGATTTCACACGAAAAAATTCAAACAGTTCTGGCAGAAATTAACTTATAAGGGGAGCTGGAAGGGACGCCGTGGCCGAAGTACTTGCCCGGCACGCACGGCCGGGCCGGCTACGGTGACGGCTCACAGTACTCGATTTGTTTCTTGAGAACTTTGTAGATGCACTTCATTCAATTATTGTTCCATTATAACAAAGCATCGAAACCATATTTACTTGATCCAATATCATAAGTGCCCTATCACTAGTCAACTTGTCTGCTTGGAGACCAGGGCATGTCTTAATGTAAGGTTCAGGTTTTATTGAACGGTTTTCAAAATATCATGTCATATAAAGATATTTAAAATAATAAATGAAACAAGATGTAAGGTTTCATTTGTAATTTCATGGGTTAATTATCATTTAAATGTTATATCTAATTGATCAATGATAATAGTCTATAAAATATATAGAGATAAAATAAATTATTCTCAGAGGTTTGATTCTAGTTTCATAGTTTAGTTAATTATGTATATATCAGGTTTTATCTACATGAAATCCAACTCTTCTCTTTTATCATAAATTCTTTATCACTTTATCATTTTTACTTATGTACATGTCATTTAATAATTTTGAAATCCGTATATAACCTGGAACGAGACTGGCCTAATTATGGATTTATCTTGAAATGCTTTTGTCCTTCTGGTCTACACGCTACAGGTTGCTCACTTTGTCAAGATTCTCCATGGACGTGGGGCGGTGAGATATATATCGACGATGATGCAGCTGCCGTCAAGAGTGCTGAACAAGCACTGGGGGTGTGACGTGGCTGGTTTGATAAATGCTACATGAAGTGAAATCTGCATTGTATAGCTGCTCTCCACGTGATAAACTTCTGACAGTGATTGCTGATCAGCAAGAGGCTCAGTTTTCATTTTTTTAAATAATATTATTTTAATAAAAAATTACAATTTTAATGTAGTAATTTTAAAATTAATAGAAATAGAGGTCAGTGGTGGATAACCGATAGGTCCCTATGAACTTACGTACTAGGAGGCACTAGGTCGGACAAAGAAAAGGCAAGATTTGCTGGCTATCGGCATGCAAAAAGTTATGTGACTTACATGATTATATGGTATTAGGAGGCACTAGGTTGGACAAAGAAAAGACAAGATTTGCTCATCCCGATAGGCGTGGCTAGTGGGGTCTGGCTAATCGGTGGATGCAAAACCAGTAGGTGCTTCTCGGGCTCTGGATGACCGATTAGTCACTAGTTGATCAATATACCACTGACTGATCTCTATTTCTATAATTTTTCAAATTTCTATCCTAGAATTACAATTTTTCATTAAAATAATATTTTTTTAAATTATAAAAACTCGGTTTTTTGTGTGTAACAGTGTACTCTTTACTGGTTTTGAGTCTATCTGCTGTTAGATTAATATTTGCATTCTCAATTGAATTACTTTATCCATTCTAAAATAATTGACGTTTTAACACAGTATATGAGAATTAAACAGAAATAAAAAAAATAGATGCACAAAAAATAAAGATGTGAGAGATAGAGAGAGAAATGTATTAGAAGTAAAGAAAGTTGCATCGAGAAGTAAGAATAATAATTAGTTTAAGAAAACTAGAGTTAGTTAAGTGCTAAATATTTTGAAACGAAGAGAGTATTTGACTGCTCGTCGTGCTTGCACAACAAGGTTTTCGGTCTTTTGCAACACAAGGAAAATATTGCAGTAGGGGTATATTTGTTGCAATATTACATTATCACGGCGTCACAATTGCAGCTGATGCGATAGCATATTGCACTGCTTTTTTTTAACGTCACGATAGCTATGACGTGTTGCAACGATATGTGACGTTGCGTGTAGATGAGATGACAACGACGATTGCGTTGCAAACGGATTCACAACTACGCTCATCGTTGCTATAATGGCTATTGTATCAATGAGCCTAGTTGCAAATACGCGATATTACAACGTCCGTGAAGTGTAGCGATACCCGTAATTGCCACGCAGGTGCTCGTCACGATATGTGACCCACTACTGTAACCATTTGATCTTCGTTGCTATACGTTCCGCTACAATCGGAACGCGTCGTGTCGTTGCTATACGTTCAACTGTAATCGTGACGACAACATTTAAGACCCCGTCGCAACACATAGATTTTCGTTGCTATATCTATACCTCTTATTGCGACAACTCATTCTTCTGTTGCGAAATGAACTTATTGCAACAATTAGACAAAAGCGTTATAAAAACGTCACCCTAATTACAACGCACCTGCAAGTGTAGCGATATATTCAATTATCCATATCTATTACAGTGAAAATTATATTATTGTGATTAATATCGTAGCATTAACTCTGAAACCTTGTAGTGTTGATTCACCAGGAGAGTACAATATTGAGACTCAGTAGGTACTGATTCGACTTGTTCGATTATAAATTGCTCCGAAATGTTCAACATGTGCTTGCACCCCTTAGCAGCCCATGCTCCCGTTTTTTATGTTAAAAAACTAGTATTATTCTTTTTGTGAGGATGCCCGATGACTGTGACGGAGCTATCAAGATATTTCAAAGGAATCGACCGATTAATTCATGAGGTTGTATTACTGTTACTTGCATCAAATTTTCACGGTAGAGGGGTGAGAAGCCCTAGAGACATCGCATTCAGCTTTAGCTTTTAACATGAACTTTATTTCTAATTATAGTCCATCCGTATTGCTCCAGATCAGCGGTGACCTTCGTTCTAAAATAATAATAATTATTAACTTTTTTAAAAAAGTTTTGACTACTTATCTTATTTAAATTTTTTTAAAAATTATCATGTATTTTTCATGTTTTGTTTAACAGTAGATATAATTTAAATATAATTTATAATATTATTATATTTAAATAAATATTTTAAATAAGATAAATAAGTAAAAATAACTAAAAAAGTCAATAATAATAATAATTTTAAAATAGAGTAGTATAATATAGCAACCTCCTCGATTTATTTACTATAATAATCACACGGAGGATATCACTTGATTGTGCTCGCCTGTGGACAGTTCACCTCGAGAGTACAATATTGAGACTCGGCCAGTACTGAATCAACTTGTCAATTTTGAAAAAGGAAATAACTTGGCGAGGTTCAACATCAGACTGCATCCTTAGCAGTCCTTGATGCCTTATTTTTTTTTCAAACTATTCTATTATATTAGTACTAATTAGCACCACTACATCACTATAGTTAGCGTTGCATGGTGGTCCCAACAAATATCAGCCAAGTTATTAAATTAAGGAATCTGTTTAGTGTTTACCATGACTGAGATGACGTTGTACTACTTGTTTAAATTTTTCAAGGTAGGGTTGGTGAGAGACCCTAGCTAGAGAGACCTACTAGAGACATCGCTTCAGCTATAGTTTCGCATGAAGTTTATTTTATTCATTCACAGTGCTTAGTGCATTCATAATGTTTCAGATCCGCGCGCGGCGGCGCGACATCGTACGCACACCTCAATTACTAATGTACTACTCCCTCCGTCCTCCAAAATATGTGATTCTGGATTTTGAATTTTATTTATCAAAAAGTGACTCTGAGTTTTAAATTTTATTCAATAAAAAGTGACGTTTTAGGTGTGGGTCTTATTAACTCTGAATCTTCTCTCTCCCTTATCTCTCGAGCTCGTACTGGTCTGGCCGACGGACTGGCCTCCCTCACGAACGGCGGACACAATCTCCTTTCCCGCGGTGCATTTATCTCCGTCCTCGCGCCCATCGTTGTGCCCTTCAACAAGCTGTGACGCGGCAGGAGTGGATCTTGGGTGAGGAACGACGGCATGCCTTGGATCTCAGCAAGGAGCGCTCGAATCTTCCCTGTCTAGGTCACGACAGCGAGTGGGAAGGAGCATGGACGCGAAAGCTGACGCCGGCGGCGCGATGCGGGGGAGGAGGAGCTCCATGGCCTGAGAGGTGAGGAGCCCCAGCAGCGCTGTGAACAAGCCCCCGCCGTCGTCGTTATTGCTGCCGGCCGCAGTGGTGGAAGAGGAGGATGGCCCCACAGGGGCAGAGGCAGGGATCAGAGCCTGGATCTCAATCCCGGAGACCGGAAGGACTGCGACGAGCGGTATGGAACCGAAGCGACTCGGTAGTGCTATGGAGAGCTAGGGAGACAAAAGAAAAGAGAGAAAGAGGACTAACAATAACTGAGAAGTAGCAGGATAATATGACTTTGTGTCTTAGTTTTTGATCTTTTAACTAGAACGACACATTTTGAAGGACGGAGGGAGTACATTCTGGAAAACTCTTCGATTTATTTAATACAGTAACCACACCGACGACAATCTCACAGAGAAGTTGCCCATCACAACAACGTTGTTCTCACTGGGGGTATGACGTGGCTGGTTTGATAAATGCTACATGAAGTGACATCGATCTGCTTTGTATAGCTGTTCTCCACGTGATAAACTCCTGACAGTGATTGTTGATCAGCTAGAGGCTCGGTTTTCTTAGTGTAAGTGTACTCTTTACTGGTTTCGAGTCTATCTGCTATTGGATAATATTTGCATTTTCGATTGAATTATTTTCTTCATCCTAAAACAATTGATGTTTTAACTCCGAATATGAGAATTAAGTAAAAATAAAAAAATAGATGCATAGAAAATAAAGATGTGAGAGATAGAGATATATTAAAAAGAGATAAAGTTGTATGAAGAAATAAGAATAATAATTATTTTAAAAAACTAGAGTTAGTTAAGTGTTAAATATTTTAAAATGAAAAGAGTACTTAAACTGCTCGTCGTGCTTGATTCACCTCGAGAGTACAACATTGAGACTCAGCCGGCCGGTACTGAATCTGAATCGACTTGTCAGATTAGAAATTGCTCCGAAATATTCACCGTTGCTTGCATCCTTTGCAGCCCATGCTTCCGTTTTTATCTTAAAAAACTCGTATTATTCTGTTTAGTGTTTAGTTAGCATCACTACCCATCGCTATACTTGGCGTTAACAGTGTGGTTCCAAATAAATGTCCGATGATTGTGTTGGAGCTATATAGTCCATCGCTATTCTGTTTAGTGGTTCAAGATATCTTAAAGGAATCGACCGATTGATTCATGAGGTTGCATTACTTGAATAAAATTTTCACGGTAGAGTTGGTGAGAAGTCCCATTCAGCTTTAGTTTTTTACATGAATTATTTCTATTTATAGCCCATCACGGTAGAGTTGGTGAGAAGTCCCATTCAGCTTTAGTTTTTTACATGAATTATTTCTATTTATAGTCCATCCGTACGTACTACACCTCAATTATCTCTACTCCTATTAATTTAAGTAGAAACATTCACACCATCAAAAAATCTGTCGTATGCTCACAAAGTTAGAGATTAAATCCAAATCAATTTTGTATCATTCATATCAAGCACTGAGTTCAAAAAATCATAAATCCCTCATCCGAATTTAAATGAGGTAAACTCAGACTCTATCTCGTACCCTCGAACATTTCTACAATTTTGATATTCAATGAAAGTCAAGATTCTGTCGTTTTGGTTTCCAAATTTACGATGCAAAAATATTTATTCTGATTCAGACTACTCTACGCAGGTCTCTGTGCTAGGCCTATATCTTATACCTCCGAAGTCCAAATAATATGATCCACATATGTTCCGAAAAGGTATCGACGAGATCTATAACTTTTGTGTTTTAACCTTTCTTATTAGAACATGTTTTCAAGTCCAAAATCATGTCACAATGCAGTGCTGTTTCTAAAAATCTTTAGCCATTGGGTCACGACTTTGGTCTTGCATGTTGAGCTTCATAGAGGTCCAGTGATATCTTGTAGACATTATGAGCTTGTGAGAATCTCTCTTTGCATAGCGAATTGGGCTTCATATCGGTACTTCTCATATTTGAGCATTTTTTAATATTATTTCACTTAATTTTACAATATAGCACTCAAACGACACTACATGTGAAAATCGTTAAAATTAGAGGTAAAAAAATTTATGATAAGAATACGGTGAAAAATAATAGAAAAATTATTACTTATGATATGTCAAATGGGACACTAAGAAGCATCAATAATAATATAAATATGATCTTTTATGTAAAAAATGTTAATAAGTATATTATATAAATAATTTACATTTAAATCATAAAGAGTGGTTTTTTAAAACCCGTAGCAACACACGGACACTTTGCTAGTTAACGTATAATATAGCAACCTCCTCGATTTACTTACTAATATAATCACACGGACAATATCACTTTATTGTGCTCGATCTGTGGACAGTTGGTATACAATATTGAGACTCGGCCAGTACTCAATCAACTTGTCAAATCTGAAATAAGAAAGTAACTTGGCGAGGTTCAACATCAGATTGCATCCTTAGCAGCTCTTGATGCCTTATGATATTAGTACTAGTTAGACTAGTTTTAATGTATAGTTTTTAAGTGTGTCACATCCGATTTAGAATTTTTATTTGATAGATAAAATACTCACTTTTAATGTACAATTTTATTTCACGATTTCATAAAAAAGTTATAGTATTAAATTTGTTGCATTGAAATTGGTCAAAACATGTTACTTTATACTCCCGATGGTGGTTTTAATTGAGTTGCATGCCTATAAAAAAGCTGTTTTTTGTGGCTCTGCAGTGGCGGACAGAAAAAAATTGGTAATAGCGGGCATATAGTCAGACCGCCACTAATTTTGAAAACACTAAAACCTACACTGCTGGTCTACCACAAAGTTATGCACCCTTAGTGGCAGGCCATAGGGACCGCTGCTACGTGTATACTGTAGCAGACATTGCGAAGGCCCGCCACTAAAATGATCATATAAAAGGCCCCACGCGGTTTCCTTCTTCCCAAAGCTCTATTTCTTTTGCTCCTCGACCTGGTGGCGGCGGCAGTTCGCATGGCGGAAGTAGGGGAGATGGTGGGGTGGTTTTGGAAGCTGTTTTTCATGGCTTACATCAACAAGTGAGGTATGGGAGTGCCCTAGGCCCATTTTAATTTCGGTTTTACGTTGTTTTGATGGTAATTAGAGTAATACCTTATGACAATGGAATAGAGCTTGAACTTAGTACCATGAAGGGTATAAGAAAGCCATATAGTTGTGGATTTAATGTTTAGGCAATGGGGGATATGCATTACTAGGTAGTAAGAAAGGATATAAGTCATTTGATTTAGGAATCATATGATATATATATAGTAGTCAAAATGAAGTAAACAAGAGTGTTGTAGGAGTAATATAGCAATTGTTGCAACATTTGATGAAATTTGTGTTAGAAGCGAACGTACAAAATTAAATAATAGATAGTTTAGACTTTATATATATATATATATATATATATATATATATATATATATATATATATATAGTTACTCCCACATTGAAAAATCCATCTTGGATATGTGTTCATACCCATTTATTATTTTGAGTATGTACACATACTTGAAATAAAATTTTAGAGAGTGATAACCATAAAAATTTTTGAACGTCCTTCTAGTTATAAACATATCAACATATATCATATTTACTGCTATATAAAAGTGAGTATGTCTCCATACTTTATGTATCCCAATAAAAAAAAGTAAGTATGTCCATATACCCTCTAGTATGACTACATATTTAATTTACAAACCTCAAGTATGTAGTGACACTCTCTAGATTGTGAGATATACAAATGGGAGTAGCTACACCTGGGAGTAGAAAAAAGGCCTCCTATATATATATATATTATATAACTCCTATATATATTATATAACTCCTATTCAGCACGCTACGTGCTAAATAAGTTATTTAACACTCATAATTTTATGGTTGTGGAGTGAAAAATTATGGTTACAAGGGGAGAATTTTATGGTGCATGAATGATCTATGAAATTTTTTATGGTCATGGTTCAAAACATTTATGGTCCTAAAAATAATGTGTCATAAACTTGTGGTTGTAGTGCCAATTATTTATGGTTGTGGGACAAACATTTATGGTTTGGTGCTAGGGTGTTGAATAAGTATTTAGCGCGCTGCGCGTTAAATAGCAGTACCCTATATATATATATATATATATATATAGTTTAGGTTACATTTACTCATGGTTTAGTTTGGAAATTTTGTTTTGTTTTCTATATCCAATTAATTGAAATTTATTTTTGATACTAGATTATATAGGTGAAGATGGATGATAGGTCATGGATGTATGATTGGCCCCAAATTGAGACTCCATTTATGGATAAAGTGAAAGAATTTTGTGCCGTTGCTGTGGAGCATGCAGAAAGGGAAGGGTTGAATGGAATTCATTGTCCATATGAGATATGCAAAAACAGAATTGTTTTCAAAGACAGTAGTGTTATCCAAGGTCATCTGGTCATAAAAGGTTTTTTTTAAGGATTACTATGTTTGGACATTTCACGGTGAGGGTTCGGAGAATGATGGTATGGTCCAAGATGAGTAACAATGTGAGGGTGCACCCTATGGTCCTATGGAAGAGGACGATAATGTGGGGGAAGTGAATTTCGAAGAACTCCTTCATACTATTCATATCGATGACCTGCTTGTTGGTGTGAATCCAGGGTTGGATAATAGTACCCTGTTGGCTAAGGCAAACAAGGAACGGTTGTATGATGAATCAAAGGGTTGCCATGAGAATTGCACTGTTCTGCATACAGTGTTAGGCTTGATGAAGATGAAAGCAAAATATGGATGGTCCGATACAAGTTTCAATGATTTATCGGAGTTTGTTAGAGAGATTTTGTCTAAACCAAATGGATTGCCCAAAAAACACGTATTATGCAGAGAAAGTAATATGTCCAGTGACATTGGGCGTGCAAAAAATTCATACATGTCCAAATCATTGCATATTATACCGTGGGGATAATGAAAATGCTATCCGTTGCCCAATTTGCAAGACAGGTAGGTACAAGAAGGATGGTAGTGATGATGCAACTAATGATGGTGTTGTTCATGGGAATGGAAATAATAAAATGAAGAAGGGGCCTGGAAGAAAGAGGATAAGCAGTGGTTCTAGTTTTCCTGAAGATGATGTTACCGCGATGAATGATAGGAAAGTACCAAGACTTGTTATGTGGTACCTTCCTGTCATCAATCGTTTGAAGCGTTTGTTTGCGAACCCGAGGGATGCTAAGATGATGACCTGGTATTTACGGAATGTTGAGATGAGGAAAAAGGGTGAGCTCAGTCATCCATCTGATGCTACACAGTGGAAGAATTTTGACAAGAGATATAAGGACTTTGCTAGTGGTGAAAGAAATTTAAGAATGGGATTGAGTACAGATGGAATGAATTCTCATGGTGAAATGAGGAATCCACATAGCACTTGGCCAGTGGTGTTGTGCATTTATAACCCCCCTCCATGGATATGTCACAAACGTAAATATCTGTTACTAGCATGCCTGATAGCAGGAGCAAGGCAGCCTGGGATTGATATTGATGTTTTACTGGTACCTTTGTTGGAAGATATGAAGAAGCTATGGGAAAAGGGTGTGTTGATGTATGATGCTTACAGGCAACAAGAATTCACTCTATATGCAGTAATATTTGTCACAATAACTGATTGACCTGGTTTGTTGGCTTTACTTGGACAGAAGAAAGGGAAGATGACATGTACAGTTTGTGTTGATGGAACCAGTTATGTGTATTTGAAGTCATCAAAGAAGGATGTGTATATATGCAACCCTCGATATCTTCCCGCTAGTCACCTCTCCGTCAGAAGACTAGAGAATTTGATGGTACAACGGAAAAACGTGAGCCTCCTAAACGATATAACATCAAAATGGTGTATGAGATGGTGAAGCACATTAAGGCTGTATTAGGGAAATCGGTGAAGGGAATAAAGAAAGACAAAGTGCCAAATGAGAGTCCTTTCAAGAAGCGGTCCATCTTATATGATTATCTAGAGTATTGGAAATATTTGCAGATTTGTTATGCTTTCGATGGCATGCACATTGGCAAGGGTGTATTTGATCACGCAATTACAATCATCTTGGACATGGATGGAAAGTACAAAGATGGAGTACGGGCTCGAAAGGACTTGGTTGACATGAATATTAGGCATGAGCTTCACCCGACACCGCTTGAGAATGGGAAAGTATTGCTCCCACCTGCCAGTTACATTCTCACAAACGAAGACAAGAAAGAATTTTGTCAATGACTCTGAGATATCAAAGTCCCTACTGGGTACTCGACCAACATCAGGAACCTTGTTAATGTGTCAGAGTTGAAGGTTAGTGGGTACAATACTCATGATTGTCATGTCATGCTTCGAGTGTTTCTGGCTATTGCAATTAGAGCTGTGAACTCGGATTGGTTGAAGTTGGTTCTCACACGTTTGTGCTACTTTTTCAATGTCATATCCAAGAACAAGTTAACCCTTGATGAATTCAATGCTCTCTGAAGTCACATTAAAGTGACAATGTGCCAACTTGAGATGGTTTCCCTCCTTCATTTTTCAACATTATGGAACATTTGATGATCCATTTGGTTGATCAAATCATGGTTCTTGGTCCTATGCAATTCCATCACATGTTTCCTTTCGAGCGTGCCATGTCTGTATGGAAAGGATATGTCCGTAATCGAGCTCATCCAGAAGGTTCGATTATTGAAGCCTACACTACTGAGGAGGCCGTTGAATGTTGTCTTGACTTCATACAAGGTGAAGACCCGATTGGTGTTCCTGTGTCAAGATACTGAGGCAGAGTTTTAGGAAAAGTCACAGTAGGGAGGAAAACAAGGCAGGACATACAATACACGAATGTGAGACAGGAATATTTCAGTGTTTTACAACAATTTGCAATAGTGGAACCTTATATCGAGCAACGCCTAGAACAAATTCGGGAAAGCCATGGCCACACAGCTGAGTCAGTGATATCGAACATTCATAAGGACACCTTCCTTCATTGGTTCAGGGCACAAGAAATAAATTGTGGTGACTCTGACGAAAGTAGAGTACTTAAACTTCTTTCTATAGGGCCATCAAGTTTGGTTAGGACATGGTCGGCATATGAAATCAATGGTTTCACCTTTTATACCAAGAATAAACATGATAAGAGTAAGTGTCAAAATAGTGGAACTCGTGTAGAAGTTGTGAATGAGGGAGATATGAAACAACGTACTTCGGTTATATTGAGGATATATGGGAACTTGATTATGGACCCTCTTTGCAAATTCCGATTCTTAGGTGCAAATGGGTGAAAAACCCGAATGGCGTAGAACAAGACGAGTAGGGATTCACACTCCTTGATCTAAAAAAAAATGGGCCACAAAGATGATCCTTGGATTCTCAGTTCTAGGGTGCAACAAGTGTTTTATGTGTTCGACCCTTTGACAAAGAAGAAACATATCTATGTTCCAGAGAAACAACGAGTCGTGGGAGTTGACAGTACCGAAGATGACGAAGAATATAACCCATATGAACATGTCCCTTTCCTCTCCAACATATCTTCTTTGGATGCAATTTACACAAGGTGGACATATTCTGGAATTATGCCTTACTTGCGCATTGATATTGAGGGAAAAATTGTTGTTCGTGCGTAGCTGTACCAAATCATGCCTCAAATTATGGCATGTCATGTAATATATTTTCATGTTGAAGAACTTATTTATTATGTATCAAAGTATGGGATGTTATTCATTATTTCAAGCTATCTTTTAACTTTGAACTATATTTTTGTGTTGCATATATTATTTTTTGGATATATATCGTGTGGTGAATATATTATTTTGCTGCATATATGTTTGTGGTTGATATATATATTTTCGTCATGTGACCTGTCGGATGGTCTTGCTTCAGGAAAAATGCGGTCTACGTAAATAGTAGCGGGCATGCTGACGTGTCATGTTACCCGTTGCAAAGGTTGTAGCGAGCTCATTACGTCATCATGCTTGTTACTACCTCTCTAAACAAATAGGGACCCACCCGCTACGCCCTCATCTGGACCGTACCCCTATCTAGCTACCCCCTGGCCGCCGGCCTCACTCGCGACCCACCCGCGCCGCCCCACCTCACCCGCGCCCTCCACCGCGTCCCACCACCAACCGCATCCCGCCGCCGCGCGCCACCACCACCACCTGCATCCCGTTGTCACGCGCCACCACCACCACCCGCATCCTCACCGCGCGCCACTAGCACCACCCGCATCCCGCCGCCACGCGCCACCACCACCCGTGCCCACCGCATCTCGCTGCCGTCCCGCGCAACACCACCACCCGCGCCCACGGAATCCGGCGCGCGACTCCAACCGCGCCGTCGATCCTATCGGCTTGGTCCCCTAGACGTCTCCGCCATCCTTGCGCGCGTCCTCCTCGGCCTTGACTGCATCTAGGTAAGGACTTGCCATGTACATGGTTTTGGGCATATTCATTTTACATTGCCGATTCAACTAGGTTGTATGACATACATGGAGAGAAACCTACATGGAGTTAAATTGGAGAGTATGTAGATTTATTTGTATGCTAAATTTCAGCCTAGTAACAGGACATGTTTATGAATTCCAAATCCAAATACAAGCATTTGAATTGAATTCTCGGATTGCTATGAAATGTAAGAGGACATTTATGTGTTGCATGAGTATTCTTTCATAGAAATTTGTTTAATTTGGACTGAATTGGCCATGTTATTCATGCTTGTTGCTTCTTGTACTCATCATCTACTGTTTTTGCAATTTAGATTATGAGAGATGAGCGGCTGGAGTATGAATCTGACCAAGAAAGAGGAGGTGCAGGTAGTGGTGCTGACGGTAATGAAAGTACTTCCTCAAGCAGTTCTGATGGACCCTCCTCATACTCCTCTCCATCGGACCCTCATCCTTGTCCGCCTCTGACTAGAGAGCGGTTAGGTAGCCAGGACCCTGATTACAATCCATCCCTAGAGGTACTCTGTTACAAATGCAGCCTTAATTACAGTAATATAGCACTTTAATTTGCCGTTGCTAATGTTTTACTAATTCATTTTGTAGAGGGATACACGACGACGGAGTGGTCGGCAACAAGGCAGCGATGCAGAACATGATGCCGGAAGCGACAGGCAACATGGTCGCAAGAGAAAAGCAAGGGGGGGGGGGGACCGGACAACAAACAAAGCTGATGGTATTTATGACGTTTGTGCCATTGATGAAGATGGAGAGCCAGTATAGCACAAAGGAATACACGCCAAGTGGTGAAATCGGTGTGGACGGCTAGCAAAGGAGAAGTGCTAGATCACTTGGGAGGATTGAAGGAATGTTTCAGCAGATTACAAGGATTTGTTGTGGGAAATGGTGCAAGCACACATCCGGTTTCCGCTCGACTGCAATCTTGAGAGAGCAAAGAACGCATCTATACGGGCTATTGGAAGGGCACTTCGCAATTTCGAGGCCAGGTTGGTAGTGAACTATGTGAGGAAAAACCGAACCCCTTTCAAGAAGTTTGGCAACATATCTAAGGAGACATGGGCAGAATTTGTTAAGCAGAAGAACATAGAGAAGTTTGTGTCCTTAAGTGCAGCATTGGCAGAGTTGAATGCCAAAAACAAATACAAACACCATTTAGGGCCCGGTGGATACAAGAGGAAGATTGTTGAATGGAGGAAGAAAGAGGAGGAGGACCGATTGCAAGGACGACCTAATCCGGTACTTGAGTATGAGGAAAGGACTCAGAATTGGATATATGCTAGGAGCCAAATAACCATTGAGGGTCGCATAGTGGCAAAGGCAGATACAGCTGATGTGATCCATAAGGTGGAAGAAGTTGCATAGCAACAGAAGTCTGGCGAGTTCAAGTCGTATTGACAAAATGACCAGCTGACCAAGGCTCTTGGCAACAAAGAGCATCGAGGCCGCACCCGAGCTGTTTCATCAAAGATGACCTAGGGTGTTGCGTTTGCATAGGACGGACCATACAAGAGGGCTCCAAGGCAGCAAGCTCCTCAACCAGATATGAATCAGATGGTTGAATTATAGAGCAATTTCTACATATTCATGGCAGCTAACCCGCAGTTCCATATGCAGCAGCAAGGATTTGTCCCAAATATCAACATCATCAGCAGCGGGGAAGACACGACTTGTCCGCCACCACCAGCAACAATCCCTTCAGTCAACTTTGCCCCTCCTCCAAGTAGTGCAGCTTCTCGGCCTTCTAAGTATCCGGTTGATGCTATCGTTGAGGACACACCATGTGACTTGTACACTCCAATGGGAAGGCAATTGAAGCTTGTGCATGTCGCCAGAGGCCGTGCAATCCCGAGGCATACCTTACACCACATACCAATCCCTGATGCGTATGCAAAAGTTGAAGTCCAAGAGGTTTTTCCCCGCAACATGGATGATGAGATAGAAGTCCCCAATGCAGAAGAATCAATAAGAACTCTTGGAGATGCCATTGATAACTTTGTATTGTGGCAGCGGTCTGATATAGTGATCCAACCTGAGTATTCTGCACCGGGACTGACTTCTCTACCTCCAGCTCATAATGCAGCAGCTGCTCCTGCCCCTACTGTTGATGTTGCAGCTACTACTGATGTTCATGTTGCTGTTAATGCTCCAGTTGGTTTTGCTGCTACTGCTCCTGTTGATGTTGCTACTACTGCTCCTGTTGATGTTGGTGGTACTCCTCCTGTTTCTGTGCCTGCTGCTATTGATGGTACTGCTATGGACATCGATGTTGTTGTTGATGTTATTGTTGCTGCTGCTGTTCAAGCCATTGCTGCTGCAGTTGATCCTGGTGATGGTGCTGCTGTTGTTTCTGTGACTGCTGCTACTGCTGTTGTAGGCCAGCCCTCACCATCGAGGAAGTTGTCATCTCCTACAAGTAATATGTGTAAGCCCACTTTTGCTGCTATGTCATCAATGCCTAAACCAACTTCTCATAACAAAGACGTCAACTAATATGCAGTTGTGAAGAGAACTGTGTTAGTGGCTACAAAGGCTAAGATGGATAAGGGTAAGAAAATTGTGACTAAGGACTACAACACCTATGCACATGGCAAGCCTTTCTTTCCACCAAACCAGCTTCAAGTACTTCCTAAAAAGATGCAAATGTTGCACGAGTGGTATATAGCTGCCTGTAAAAAAGATTTGAATGAAGTATCTGCCTGGGTTTATGGAGATGTGTTCAACAGTGAGCCTTTCAAGTTGACCATCCTGTTTGAGGAATTCCAAAGAATGTTTCATCTACAAAGTCTAGACATCACTATGATTCAGCTCTGGTGCTTGTAAGTGACTTTTCGTTATCTTGTTTCACATTGACATGTTTTGTTCCTATTCACTAACCAATTATTGATCAAAGTTTGCTTTTGTCAACTATAGGTGTGAGAAACCATGTGGATATGTGTCATGGTTTGTAATATGTGATGAGTAATTGACATTGGTTGAGTTCGGTGTTTGAGTTAAAATGCGAAAATTTAGGGATTGCATGAGGTTGTGCATGTCATGTTTTTCACTAATAGGAGTTGGTGAAGATATTGGTGAACTTGAAGGAGATGGAAAATGTGTTTGCTTGTCTCATGATGTGTAGATCACTGGAGTCAACTTGGCGGTCAACGGCGAGAGGATTGGGCGCAAGTAGGAGACTTGGAGCCAGACGATCGAGAGGCTAGGTGAAGTCAAGGGTGATCCACACCGTACACGGGATGAGATGACACGCGTCAAGATCAAAAAGTCGTGCTTTGAGAAGCGTGCAAGGCGGTTTTCCGGTTTGGGCCTCGAAACCGGTGGCGGCGATTGGGGGTGCACGTGGAACCATCGCAGAGCTTACGTCGAGGCGAAGCAAAGTTGTGAAGGGCTCGATCGCGTTCGGGTGAAGGAAAAAAGAGTTGGACCATTTTGCCCCTGGTGGTAGGTGGTAATGAGTTATAGGTCAAGGGTAGAGGAGTCTTGGACTCTAGGCCTATATAAGGAGTGGTGTGGCTGGTGGGAGAGGTGCCTCTTCCCATTAGCCTTGCCTTAGGTCTTCATTCAAAGTGCTAGGAGAGGTCTTCATGTAATAGGGGAGAGGAGTGGGTGTGTGAGAGACATCACTTTCTCTTCCAAATAGTGGGAGGAAGAGGGTAGCTTCCTAGCCATGTATCCATGTATCTTGACTTGATGAATCAATGATATGAGATTCAAATTCGTGCTCAAGTTCTTCCTCTCTCCCTAAATCCCGAATTTCTCTTTTTCCCTATTTTCGGAGCTATTTTCGTGGTGATTTTCGATCTCGATTTTGAGTGAGTTTTGCGACGGATTTCTTAGAGGATCTTGGTGCTATGATGTGCTAGAACAACCCTACATAGGTCCTTGACCGAATCAAAGGCACGATCACCTTCGATTTCAAAGATTTCTCCAGTTTCCCCTTTTTGATGTTCTTGGCACGAGATCTAAAATTCATGATGATTCCTTGTGCTTTTTGAGTGGATCTCTTCAGAGGAGTGTTGTGATGTATTGAGGGTGATCTGGTCCAAATTTTTATGATTTTTGGAGTTTGTTTGATAGGGTTTTAGTAT
Source organism: Eleusine indica (assembly GCA_030378355.1). Lineage (NCBI taxonomy): Eukaryota > Viridiplantae > Streptophyta > Magnoliopsida > Poales > Poaceae > Eleusine > Eleusine indica. Next base: position 61,740,348 of record CM059494.1, read on the forward strand.
TTTTCCCTTCGAAGAACTGCTCCTGATTTGACTCTGATGGAACTTCTGTCGTGACCCTGAAAGAACTTCTGTCGACAAAGGAACTTCTGTCGTGACCCTGAAGGAACTTCCGTCAATGAAGGAACTTCTATCATGACCCTGAAGGAACTTCCGTTGTGACCATAAAGGAACTTCCGTCAAGGTCCAGAATTGGAATTTCTCGGATCTCCCTTGTGTCCCTTTTTAAACCTCTTGAGCTTCTGCTTTGTGTCATATTGTTTTGAATCATTCCTAGGGTTAACACATCACAAGTTGGTGTGTGTGATCTTGGTGATTTGCTTAGAGGTTGGTTTGGATTGAAATTGGGACATAGGCCAAGTTCTTGAGAAGAATTTTAATTGGCTCCCATTCACCCCCCGCCCCTCTGGTCGCCTTCTCGGTCCTTCAAGGTGCATATATGCAAGTGATGACACACACCCAGTGGGGTTCCTCAACCCGATGATGATCTCTCAGTCTGCATTAAATCCAAAACCATCAATGTTCATTCCACCCAATGGAAGGAAATGACGGAACAACAACAAGCAGAACACAAGGCACACATGAACAAAAAGGCAAGGTCCGATGTTGCAACGTACATATTCAGATGCATGGTTCTGAGCTCAGATAAAAAGTGCATCATTGCTCCCTACAACTTCAAGTAAGCTAAACTTTTCTACAACCTTCCGTTAAATTATGTTTCACATAAATATTTTCATTCTACACAATTAACCTTTACCATATTAATTTCTTATATATAGTGACCATTGGATATGTGTCATTCTCATCCCTAGCATGAGCTACATGGTTGTGCTTGATAGTGTGGACAAAGATCCAAAAGATTATAATGAGTTCATCCGAGTTGTCAATTTGTAATGCCTCAACTCTACTAGTTCTTACAATACCATAAAATTAGTATGTTATGTCTCATGATATATTGCTTTCAGATCTTATTGTAAAAAGGATAATGTGCGGTTCAACCCGAAAAGGATGGAGGATATGTTTGTCCGTCACAGCATTCTGGTATTATACACTCCACTTCTCAATTCGCCCTTTCAATTTTGCCTACACTCTTATGTACTTAATGAACTATATATTGTTGTCGTATGGTAGTGCAATAAGCAACGGCTTGGATCGATTCATTGTGGATATTACACTTGCTTGTATATGGCTAACTGGGCAAAATACTTGTAACTGATCAAGGAGAAACCTGCAAAAGATGTAAGTTTAACACCTACCACTTTAATGTCAACTCACTTTCTTTTCTATCATCGTCTACCTTTTTCACCTTCTATATGTACTGCAGCCATGCAAACCATCTTTCACCGACGAACAACTATATGATGAAATGGTAGCTCGGATTTGTGGATGCACCCTATACGATGTCATCTCTCCTATGGGTGCCTTTTTGATGTCATCTCTCCTATGGGTGCCTTTTTTGACGCTACTGGGCAGTTGGTTAACAAGACACACCTTGCATACTGTGATGGTATGTTCAATCAGATTATTATGCATGATACTGATGACCGGCGGAAGGCAGTATATAAAAAAGCTCGTGGGGGTAGAACTGTGTAGGCATCATAATTTCAAACAATGATTGAGTTGTCCATTTGTAACATTCTGCGACATAGACATTGATTCTTCCATTCTTTTCAGTTTTGAGATAGTTTTCAAACAGTTCGGAGTCATTACTTTGTACCATATATAACTTGTTGTGTATCACAATTTTCATATTTGTTGTTGATAGAGATGAGATATGACAAATTGAGATCTCTATATATGTTTCCTATATTATTGTTCTATGTGATTTGTGAATTGTGAGTGTCACTCTACAGTGATTTGTGAAAATATCTATATATTCTGTAATGAGCTACAGTCGTGCGGTTGCAGCATAAAAAATGTAGTGACGGGCACTATCACAAAAATAGTGGCAGGCAATATTATTAGCAGGCAGAGTGATGTCATGCAGCCCGCAGCCCGCTGCAAAATTTGGTCCACCTGGTAGCGGGCATGTTGACGTCACAACGCTCGTTGTAAATTTTTGTTCAGGTAGTCGCGGACATGCTGATGTCACACGGCCCGCTGCAAATTTTTTAAAATAGTGGTGGTTTTATACGCGCTACTATATTACCTGCTAAGTAGTGACAGAGCGTTAGTAGTGTTTCTATGTACTGCTACTATGAGCATTTTTAGCCTGTCACTGTAGAGCATAATTCTAATAGTGATAGTTGGCGTTGTCTGGTGGTCCCAAGTCCCAAGAAATATCAGCCAAGTTAAAGGAATCTGTTTAGTGTTTACCACGACTGAGATGACGTTGTACTACTTGCTAGAGAGACCTACTAGATATATCGCATTCAGCAATAGTTTCGCATGAACTTTATTTTATTCATTCATAGTGCATAGTGCATCCATAATGTTACAGATCCGCGCGCGGCGGAGCAACATCGTACACACACCTCACCTACTGATGGCAAACTCCTCGATTTATTTAGTACAGTAACCACACCGACGACAATCTCACAGAGAAGTTGCCCATCACAACAACGTTGTTCTCACTGGGCCGCCAGCCACGCCGACGCACCGAAGTTGAACGGCTTCTGGTTGTTGCAGTCGAGGTTGTCACCGTAGGTGATGCCGAAGACGTCGCAGTAGCGCTTGTAGAAGCCGATCCGGTCCTCCACCCGTAGCCCGGCACCCGGCCCGCCGCGTCGTCCGCGGGCGAGGGCCTCCACTCGCCCGTGATCACGGCGTGGCACGACGGCTTGTTGTCCCGCGGCGTCATCCAGAACCACAGCGCCGTCCTGAACGATATCACCGGGTCCGACGCCACCAGCTCCGGGTTGTTCAGGAGGTCCACGTCGATGGCCTGTCCCGCCGGGCCGTAGTTGTAGTTGCTGGTATATCGATCATCGGTTAGTTCGGCACCCAAAGAAAGATTATTTCACACGAAATTATAATTTGTTCTCTTACTAGGAGAGCTGGATGGGACCGCGGCCGAAGTACTTCTTCCCCGGCGCGCACGGCCACTCCGGCTGCGGCACGCAGTAGTCGGCCACCGCGTTCAGCTCTTCCTTGAAGCAGTATCCCCACGCGTAGGGGCCGTCGGGCGCAGTGGGCCACCCTCCCGTGGTCTCGTGGGAGGTCTGGCCCAGGAACGCGGCGACCTCCCGCTTCCTCGCCTCGTCGCTCAGGTTTTTGCCGGCGAAGTCCGGGAACGAGTCGCACGCGGCGATGAAAGCTTCGTAAGTGTAGAACCCGTGCGCGAGGCACGCCGGGTCGTTGCGATGGAGGAGCAGCTGCTCGAACAGGTCCTCGGACACGATGGACGCCACGCCGTCAGGGTCCACGGGCCCGATTGGGGTGGGCGGAGGCGGGGGCGGGGACGGTGGGCTGGGTCCTGGGCTCGGGCCGCAGCTGCATTGGCTCTGGCAGCCGGCGCAGCAGTAGGCTTCAGTGGAGCCGCAGTAGCCGTACTCGCTGCAGCAGAGGCCGTTCGGGCACAGAGCGCCACCGGCCTGCGACCCGCACTGCTCGGCGTGCGCGATGAGCGCCGCCGCTAGGACGCACAGGACAGCCGTGGCTGCCCTGGCCGCGCTCGGGGCTCCTGTGGTCGACATGGTTTGATGGTCTGGGCTTGGTGCCCGATGAGGCGCGAGCTGCCCGCCTTTTATGCACGCGAATTCTTGGATCGGTGGGGTAAAATCGTCACGGCACCTTCGGGAGGCTTGCCACGTTCGTCGAATGTGAAACATGTGACCATATCCCGGGCCTCTTCTACCTTCGAGCCGTTGCTGATATTTTACAGACCTAAGGCACAAAAAAATCTTCTCCGTTCCACATCCTGATTTTGGCGCATTTACTAACCTCGAGGTGCTACAACAATATAGTGTGCAACACAGATCTCGGTGGTACTATATTCATTTCGGGCGTTGATGAAGTGTGGGAGGATATAGTGCACCAAAATAATAAGAAGGCCGTTGTGGGTTTTTTCCTCAAGAACTAATTCCTTCTTTGTAATTGCAAAATTTTGCACTTTTTTAGTTGACACTGGTATCTCATTGACATGTAGGGTGTGGGTCTCACTAGCAAATAAAGGATGAGCCAAATTTCAACGGCACTAGGGGAGTATTCCTATCCCTGATGGTGTTGTGTTCGTTGTCAGATAACTGACCTCGAGGACAGCCAAAACACCGTTACCAATTGTCGGACTCGAGCAGCCTTGACGACATGGGAGACCTATTGAGAGGGCAGCAATGGCGGCATAGAATGGACTAGGGCTGCATTAGACTACTCTTTACACATTTGTACCACGTACAGTTCAGAATCGTTTATGTCGATGTACTTCTCACTAGATGATTGTTGTCTCGTTGCTCTATACATTACGGTATTCAAATCATGAAAAATAAAAACGAACTGAGATAATTTTGTTCGACAACAATAACTCTACATCTGGCCAGATAACACCAATCCCTTTCATTCTTGTGCTCTGCTAAGCAGTGAAGAAACATATGTGCAATACTCATAGCAATAATCATAGCAACCACTCAAGTGAAAAGTTGTGTTGATAAAGATTGTTAGCAAGTGATACTCTCAATAGGTGGAGGTATTTTTATTGTAATAGAATTTTTGCTCATCGAAAATACACATGTGGTAACCGATCTTCTTGCAGAGACTAGGGCCAGCTCGGCAATACTTCAAAAATCTCAGTTTTGTTCCACTTTTTCACAATCTCACCATCCACTATGTCAGTTTCCTCAAAAGCATCTAGCATCATGCGTCCAACATCAATAAATATTAACTCAATTTATTACATTAAAAACATTAAGCACATGAGTCATAGAGCCTTAGACTTTACTCAAATCATAAATATAAATGCATGCCTCTTAACAAAATGGGTATATAAACTAGAGTGGGAAAAGAAACCTATGTTGTGACCTATTAAGAACAAAATACTCAACAGATTATAGTTTCAATCAATGTAAATTAGGAGGGACATTACATTTTTAGAGAGGTTTGAATGCAGTAAAACATAATTTTCATTGTGGTGAAAAATATATTTTGGTTGATGTCAAGAAAACCAAATTCTGGACACACATGTGGAAAGGGGATGTCCCAATGAAAATTAGATTTCACAACCTATTTGAGATTTGTAGAAAACCAAAACAACTAACTTGCCAAGTGGTAGATATGCCCCCACATTGATTTTCAAACAACCTTTGGAGAGAAAGAACAAGAGGAATGGCTAGAAATGATGGAGGTAGTAGATAAACTAGAGTTAAGAGAAGAACCAAACAAAGTTCGAGATGCTAAGGAAGAATTACAAGGGATACAAATATTGCACAGTGGAAAATACAACACATTAATTTTTACATGCACCATAACAATGTTTTAATAGTCTATATTATAAGAAAGAATTTCAGATGGGGAAACATTACACGCGAATTCTTGGATCGGTGGGGCAAAGTGCACACCTTCCAGAGCCTTCCCACGTTCGTCGAACACGGAACATGTGACCATATCCCGGGCCCCTCCTACTTTGGCGACGTTGCTGATGTTTTACAGCCCTTTACACAAAGATGGACGTCCTAGATATAAGACCTAACGCACAAAAAATCTTCTCCGTTCCAGATCCTGATTTTGGCATATTTACTAGTGGTGCACATAAATCTCGATGGTACTACGTTCATTCCCATGGTTGATTAAGTTTGGGGCAGGATTGGTATTGTGCCGCAATGCATATAGTACGCAATGCATATAATAAGAACACCGTTGTCGGTCTTATCCTCGATGGTGTTATGTTTGTCGCTGGCCAAGGGACCTTGAGGATCAATTGAGAGGAGGGGGCGGCAACGGTGGCATGGAATGAACTAGTCTTTACAGCTTGCTACCGCATACAGTTCAGGACCGTTTATATCAAGGAATGCACGGTGGAGTTGGTACTTGGTATGCGGGATGCAACTCACATCACAGTGGACGGCCAACAAACACGTTAAGATTATTTATTTTAAAAACTATTGTCTTTATTAATTTTTTTAGTTATGTTTGATTATTTATCTTATTAAATTGAAAAAAATATTATATAATTTTTATGATATATTGTATCACTAGAGAAAATTATAATGTACCTCTTTGATTTACATATTTGTACTAATCTTTACCCCTTATAAAAAGGGGTGGCGTCATCGGTCCCCAATTCTGCCCAGGTTGTGTCATGTGGTCTTCTGCCCTGACCATGTATTCCAGTCAGTTTCCAAATATATTAAGAAAAAAAATAAAAGGAAAAGGGCAATCAAGAAAAGAAAAGAAAAAGCAGTTTCCATCTGATCCGGCCTGATCGTGTCTTCCGGTTAGGTTCCAGTTTTCAGGTCTGATCCGGCCGAACCGTATCTTCCACCACCACGCCTTACAGGACTGCATCGACATCATAGACTAGACCTCCCCTCTGGCGATCGACGGCCCCATGCGACACTGAGATGACTGCGACCTTTCTCCATCCGCCGCCAACAACCACCACCGTGGCCGGCGACACCCCCTGCCCTCCCCCAGCCAACCACACTATTATAATATGGCCTTCGGCAGTTGTCACGAATCACCCGATCCGATCCCTTCCCTCCCAGCAGAAACTTGAGCGTGAGGTAGATGGTAGAGTTCTCCCGTTTCCCTTCCTGACCCAGCGAGATCAATAGAGACACGAGACATAAAGTCGGGTGATGCTAATCATTGTTATTCACTGGATATCGCAATACGAGTGCACCTGGTTACATTATATAGTCGGGTAGGCAGAGTCCTACTGGGACTTGAAAACGAGTGAAACTGGAACTCGGGTAGGAACCGAGTCTGACTAGGACTCCTGTATTGCCTATTATTTGACTTTCGGTATGAGCCCATAACCCTGAAATGTAAGGGTTTATAACACTCCCCCTTGGGCGAATACCACGATAATCTCATGCCACATCAAAACACCTAAAAACCAAGTGGAAAAAATATGGAAAAAGAGTACATAGTTATCGCTAGTGCATTGCACACATTGCCTCATTAAAAACCTATTGGAGAAACTTCGGGAAAACTCTCATCAGGGAAATAGAGTACAACTCTTGCCTTGTGGACAATATGATCATCAGGATCTGGTTAAATTGTAACTCGGGGTATGTTTAGAGTTGGTCTCCCCCATAACCTTGCAATTGTCTTAAATGCCTCACACCAATACCGTGAACATACTTGTGAAAAACGGTAGCCGGTAAGGACTTAGTGAACAAATCAACAAGATTTTCACATGACTTAACTTGCAGGATCCTCACTTTGCCTTTCTCCTGGAGCTCATGAGGATAGAAAAACTTAGGCGAAATATGCTTTGTTAAGTTATTCTTTACATAGCCGGTTTGCATTTGCATAACACACGCTGCATTATCCTCATGGATAATAGTAGGGGTCTTGATGGTTTTCATACCACATGACTTTAGGATATGGGTGGTCGTCCGTCTAAGCCAAACACACTCCCGTGCGGCTTCATATAGGGCTATAATCTCTAAGTGGTTAGTAGATGTCGCTACTAATGTTTGCTTACAAGACTGCCATGAAACGGTCGTCCCACCATAGAGAAACACAAACCCGGATTGAGATCTAGCATGATGTGGATCAGAAAGATACCCTGCATCCGCATACCCGACCAAGGTCAAATTCTGTTTCTTCTGGAAAAATAGCCCAAGTTCAATGGTGCCTTTGAGGTATCTCAAGATAGCCTTAATGCCAACCCAATGCCTTCTGGTTGGTGCGAAACTGTACCAAGCAAGCAAATTAACCGCAAAAGCGATATCTGACCTTGTGTTGTTTGCAAGATACATCAATGCTCCGATTGCACTAAGATAAGGGACTTCGGGTTTTAGCAATTTCTCATTGTCACCCTTGGGTCTAAAAGGATCTTTATCCTTATAAAGTGATCTAACAACCATGGGGGTTTTCAAAGGATGAGCCTTTGACATGTTAAACCTCTCAAGGACCTTCTTCGTGTAGGTCGATTGGTGTACTAAAATTCCATCAGAGAGATGCTCAATCTACAAGCCTAAGCAAAATGTGGTTTTACCCAGATCTTTCATCTCAAACTCCGCCTTGAGGTAGGTACATGCTTCCTCAATATCCATTGCGCAATCGATTATGTTCAAATCATCAACATAGACTGAGATGATGCAAAATCCATTGCTGGACTTTCAAATGAACACGCAGGGGCAATCGTCATTATTCACATAACCTTTCTTCAGGAGGTATTCGCTCAGTCGGTTGTACCACATCCGACTAAACTGTTTCAGCCTGTACAACGATCTTTGTAACTTAACGTTGTACATGTTGCGATTGGATTTATCCGGAACCTTAAGCCCATGTGGGACTTTCATATAAATGTCTGAATCAAGTGACCCATAGAGATATGCGATCACAACATCCATTAACTGCATTTTGAGATCTAAACCAGCAACCATTGATATAAAGTACCGGAACGTTATGGCACTCATAACAGGAGAGTATGTTTTATCATAATCGATGTCGGGTCTCTACGTGAACCCTTGTGCTACCAGTCTCGCTTTATACCGTATCACCATATTGTTTTCATCACACTTCTGGACGAATACCCACTTATACCTGACAGGGGAAATATGGGAAGACGTGCGGATGACAAGCACAAAAACTTGCCTTTTTTTAAGCGAGCACAATTCTATCTCAATAGCTTCTTTCCACTTAACCCAATTTGAGCGCTTCTGACACTTTGCCATGGACTTGGGTTCAATGTCCTCGATGATCATTTCTGCGACCTTTGAGATGAAATAGATGTCGACATTTATAGACTTTCTATTATTTAACTCTCTCGATTCAGCATAATCAGTGGCTATTTCACCATCTGAATCATCAAGCTCTTTAAGATTTCCCGGTGAGCTTGTTTGTTCCGAACCCCTTGTGCTTTCAAGTTTGTTTGTGCACACAGTTTCACAAAGGTCACCATTAGGGTGTGTCTCATCAGGGACAACCGAACAGGAATGTAACGCAATCACTTGAGGACCCTGCCGTGGTAGACGTCTCCGCTTGGCTGGTACCAAATTATCCGGATTACTCCCCCTTTTCCTAGGACGAGGGACTTGAGATGATTTCAAACCCACCAGAGATATCTCAACTCTTTCTGGTGCATGGGCCACAGAAATATAGGACTTAGACACTCCACTTAAATCGGTAAATGCATCAGGCAAAATGTTAGCTAGTTGTTGCAGGTTTATGATCCTTTGAACTTCAAGCTTAGTATCTTTAGTACATGGGTCAAGAGATTGGATGCTACTAGCACTCCATTGGATTTCCCGGCATTCCTTAGAATTCAGGTACAATCCACCCACTAATGTCGGGAAGTGATCTTCATGGAAGATACAATCAGCGTACCGGGCCGTGAACAAGTCTCCAGTTCTAGTCTCTAAATACTTGATTATGGACGGAGTTTCATAACCAACGTATATCCCCATCTTCTAGTGAGGCCCTAAAGATGTACGCTGGGGTGGTGATATCGGCACAAAAAATGGCATAGTTGAATTTTCGCAGATGGAAAATCATCGGTTCTTGACTACGTGCTAAATGGAATGGGAAAGTTGAATGATATGCAGTCGGTTGGTACTAGATTAAAGCGGCAGCGTGCAGGACCGCATGACCCCAACAACTGGTGGGTAATCTGCTATATTCAAGAAGCGGTCTAGCAATCAATTTGATCCTCTTGATCAATGACTCGGCAAGCCCATTCTGAGTATGAACATAAGGTACAGAGTGCTCAACATCAATGCCCAAAGCAAGACAATAGTCATTAAACGCTTTTGAGGTAAACTCAGCAACATTATCCATCAGAATTGTCTTAATGCGGTTCTCCGTGAAACTAGCACGCAAACGGATGATTTGGGCAATGATCTTTGCAAAAGCATGGTTCCGTGTAGACAACAGGCATACATGGCTCCACCTCGTTGAGGCATCAATGAGTACCATAAAATATCTAAACGGCCCCGATGAAGGACTAATCAAGCCACAGATATCACCTTGAATCCGCTCAAGGAAACTCTAAGACTCGTCGTTTACCTTCAGGTATAACAGTCTAGTGATAAGTTTGCCCTTGGCACACGAATCACAATTAAAATCTTCTGGTTTTGGGAATTGAGTCGTTTTGATGCTATGACCGGCAAAATTATTGACAATCCCATTGCCTTGAGGTGGTTCACACAATAGTTGACCCAAGTTTGGTAATTACATCCGTTCAGCGCAAGTGGCGGGAATTTTTGAGGTGCAATGTTTGTCATCACCTATGATGCAAATACTTTAGGAATTAGCATGAATCGGGTGTACAGATTGTGATATATGGGTCGGATATAATACTATTTCTAGAAACATGATATCATCAAGTAAAAATCATGTGAAACTTCTAAAGGGGTGCTACCATATAAAAATATGGAAGTTTCCGTGTCCTAGTCAGAACTAGAAAAGAGTCTGATTCTAACACGGTGAGTGTTCTACCCGGATTTCAGGACCACTAAAAATCCGAGTCGGTCACGAAAAAACATGAAATTTCCACACTTATCTGATCAACGAGATCAACCCGATTTGGAAATCAACTAGATCTCATGTTTTCGTGATTGGCAAGATCACAAGATACCCGAGTAACCAAAAACAATGGTGTTTTCATGGAAGCAACATGCAACCATTAATGGTTTTCAGCATCGTGCATCAACCATTACACCGTGTATGGCAACATCAAGTAAATAATCTAAAATCGGGTAGCTCAACAAGGCTCATGTTCATGCAGAAAACTGATTGAATCCAACATCAATCATATGGGTCATCTATCATGCTAAAATCAATCTAACACAGACCAAACAGACCACCTGAATCCATCAAACAGGGAGATTCGGTGGGGATTTGACAACATACCGTAGTTCAATGGAGAGCTGCTGATAACGTGTTATAATATGACCTTCGGCAGTCGTCACGAATCACTCGATCCGATCCCTTCCCTCCCAGCAGAAACTTGAGCGTGAGGTAGGTGGCAGAGTTCTCCTGTTTTCCTTTCCGACCCATCGAGATCAATAGAGACAAGAGACACGAGATACAAAGTCGGGTGGTGCTAATCTTTGTTATTCACTGGATATCCCAATATGGGTGCACCTGGGTACATTATATAGTCGGGTAGGCAGAGTCCTACTGGGACTTGGAAACAAGTCAAAATGGAACTCGGGTAGGAACCAAGTCTGACTAGGACTCGTGTATTGCCTATTATCTGACTTTCAGTATGAGCCCATAACCCTGAAAAATAAGAGTTTATAACACACACACCATCGTCCTACCATCTTTCACGCTAAATTCTCCAATCCAGTGCCCCTAGCCCCTCCTCTCTCATCGTTGTTGACGACCATTATGGCCTAGCGGCGCCACCGTCACGTCGTTGTCCGCCCGCACAATGCGACCCACCATCGGTCGACCTACCTCAGTTCTTCTAGGTTCGAGAGAGGAGAGACATCTTCATGGAACACAAATCCACTAGCACTAAAGGATTTTACTAGCCGCTGAGGTTGGGGTTGGGGAAGATGAATGGCCTTCCAGGGGATAGTCCTTGAAGTTGTCCCTAGTTCTCATTTAAGTCCTGATTTTATTCAAATCTTAGTTTTTGAGTCCCAAAACTTGCAAAGCAATCTCATCTAGGTCCTGGTACCCCCAAATCTTGAGTTTTGGGTGCTGAAACTTGCTAATTAGCTAGTCTTATCCAGGTCCAATACTTCTTAATCTTGATTTTTGAATAACAAAACTTGCTAAGTTGTCTTATCCAAATGCAAAAGTGGATGGAGTCCCAAAATACCACACAATAAATGGTTCCATGCTCACACCATGTTAGCGTTGTTAGAAATCTATATGGTTCGCAAGTTTTGAAACACAAAAACAATCAAGGTTAAGAAGTACCAAGATCCAAATGAGACTATTCAGCAAGTTTCGGTACCCAAAAATCAAGAATAAGGTGTATCGGAACATGGATGAGAGTGCTTAGCAAGATCTAGGATCTGGAAATTAAGATTTGAAAGTAGCGAGATCTATATGAGAACTCGAGACAAGTTCTAAGTACCATGGGTGCAATTCACTCCTGAAGACATATAATGAGTGGGTCTGCCTGACAGCGAAGGTGGGAAGAGGTGTGCGCCTCGCGTACACTAGTGCGATGATTCTAGAGGGGCGAGCCTAGGGATGTTATACTCTAGTTCATTTGTTATACTAACTTTATAGAATAAGGGAAAAGTTTAATTCATTTTAAAGAATTTTGAACCGACCCGCCTGTCCGTAAAATGCAAAACTTGCATCCCTAGGCGAGCCGATAGTCTCACACTCTCACTCGACCGGGTGAGCCGATAGCCTCAGTCCACTCATCAACGGCTTAGGGACTCCCACGCAAGCATTGAAAAACAGTATAAACCATTGAAACTTCTCTAGACCGATTCGACCATAACCATGAAAACCGAAAAAACCACATGGCTAGCCGGTCAAAATTCGAAAACGGTAAGGTTTGAATTGGAAACCGGCTAGCCGGGCCAGTTTTCTCGATAAACCAATCGGTTTGACCGATTTATCGTTCCGAAAGGCATTACCGAGACCATGGCCTATACTCGAGACCATGGTGCCTCATGCCAATCGTAACATGCCCAGTTGTACTCCTCGATAGACATTACCGCAATCTCATGTTCTTACAACAACTTTGCCTTGTATTGTTGCCAATTTAATATTGTATAATATGAAGTTGTTTGCCATATTGAAAATATCTAGTTATAAAAGTCTCGTTCCTGTCACTCATAGACCCATGTTGGAGGTCGTTCAAGGCATTACATCAGAAAGCATGTAATGAATGTAACTATGTAATGTGTCACTAGTTGTGCTAAATGAAAACTCACTTTTCTAAGGGGAGAGGAATGATATGTAATGATGTTGCCTACCTTTGCCTCTGCCACCATCTGTGACGGTCATCCTTTGTGGTTATGAAGCGTCATGATCTTGATCCTGGGTAGCGTGTGTAAAGTCCTCACCTACAAATGGAAGGCAGGAGTTAGTGATTAATCAAGTGAACTTAATAAATATTACAACAAGGTATTTTACCCTTTCTCATCATCTCATCGTTCATATTCCTTTCAGCAGCAATTTTCTCTCTTCTTAAGCTCTCTTGTTGCCTGTTCCTCCTCCTATCCGCAGTTCTATCCAACTCCCAATGGAAATAGTCACGAATCTCCTATAAAACATGAGGACAAGACACAACATTGCTTCCACGTCATGCCAAGTGTTGCTTGAACCATGTGGCACCACCCCTCTTCTTCTGTGGTTTGCAATACTTGCATACAAACCCTAGATATATGTTCTCAACATGTTCCCAAACATTATCCCTTTGACTATGATCTTCCACGGTTTCGATTTATCCTCTGCATAAAAAAGGCATCTGCATTTTCTAATTAAAATCCTTGAATTATTAACTCTAATCATATAATTACCTTGCTACTTATACTAGTTTATAAATTAAATAAAAATCAAAATACAAAAAAACAAAAAAGTACCTTGCTTCTTTGGCCAAGCAACAATGGCGATCCGGCTAGCCGATCTTGAGGCTTGACAAACCGCTACCCAGGAGCAGCTAGCCGCCACCAACAATCGGCTAGCCGAACGGTAAAAGCTCCTTCCTCCTCGTCCTTCTGTCCATGTCAGCTAGTCGCCCATCCCCACGGCTAGCTAGCCGCCCAAACCGCACGTCTAGCCGGAGATCTCAGCCACCATCAGTGATGGACGTTTGGGCTGACGCCGATTTGGAGAGGGAGGCTATGAACGACTACAATTTGGTGAGGGGTGGGCTTTGGGCCGAGCAAGGAGGTTAGGGAAGAGAAGGATTCGAGCGTGGAGAGCAGGGAGAAGAGGATATGGTGGACTTTCTTTCTTTTTTTTTTGTTCATTTAATCTTTCTACATTTTCAATCAAACTTGCTTAATAATTTTATAATGTTATTTCACCATAATTTATAGTTTTTTCTCTAATTTTTTATCACATTTTTCTACAAAATTTTCAATTTTTTTTAAAATATAAATTTTAGTGAGTCGAAACTAGTTGTGCGTGAATCCAGACCGGACGGGTTTAACCAAAAACCATGATTTTCAATTTTTTTAATCCCTGCTCCCACGGTCCCACCTCATCCCTCCCTAGTCCCCACCGCCCCCCGCCTGCCGCTCAGTCGCCAACGACGACGCGGACGGTGGGGCCAATCGCCGCCACTTGGTGAGTCCAGCATTGACTGCCTACCGCCGCCTTGTCTTAGAGCATCTTCAGTGAAGGCTCCTAAATGGGTCTCTATTCTAAAATTTAGGAGCCCGGTCAAAAAAGCTTATTCCAGTGGGGCTTCTAAATGGGCTCCCATTTTTCATGTCCTTTTAAAATTTGATCTCAGGTCTCTAGAAATAGGATCCTCTCATTCGCCTCCTAAACATGGGCCCCACCGGTTTTTTCTATTTTTGCTTTGTTTTTCTTTCTTGTTTCCTCTCTTCTCCTCTCGTTCTCTCTCTTCTTCCTCTCTCTTCCGCCTGACCACACCATCGTCTTGGTGCACCGCCGCCTGCTCCTTTTGTGCCGGCCGTCTCGCCCTCCATCGCGTCAGCCCGGCCGTCCTCTTGTTCCTCGTGGCCATGGATGCGCGTGTGAGGAAGAAGAAGAAGCTGCAACCGTCGAGCTCTGAGCTCCCCCTCGCATCCCGCCACCCCCGAGCTCCCCTCCCCCTCCTTCTATGTCGGCGCCTCCCTCGCCGCCAAGCCAGCTCCCCCTCTCACCGAGGTTCAGCGCCCCTTCTGGGCCACGTGCAGGCCGATTTGGTGCCGGAGTAGAGGGCGGGGGCGCCGGAGCAGCGCATCCGTGCAGGCGCGGGCACCGGCGGCCGTGGGTGGGCGGCGAAAAGCGGCCGCGGGTAGCGGGCCCATCTTGGGGTCGGTGGCGGGTCGGAGCCGACTAGCCCATCCTCCCTCTCCAAGCCGCGTCCACGGGCCTTTGCTCCTCGGCTACGCCCAGGTGAGCTGTTCACAAGGCCGCGCCCATGGCAAGCTGCTTGCAGCCAACGGAGAGGGACGTCGCAAGGAGAGCGCGAGCGCCGGCGAGGAGCTGGCGGTGACGACGGTGAACCATCATGTTCTGCCGAATCGACGGGCCGCTGCCTCGTTGTGCTCTGTTGCGCCCGTCGTGAGCTCACCAGGTGTCGAGCCGTAGGCACAAGCAAGCTCTTGGGCGAGCAAGAGCTCGCGCGGGTGGGCGGCGGAGCAGGGCGCCGGCAAGGGGCGCCACGGAGGGGTGCCGGGGAGAGCGCCTGCGCCGGGGGAGCAGAGCACTGGTGCGGCGGCCGGCGGAGCAGCCGCGCTGGGTCGCAACGGTGTGGCGGGGGAGCAGGGCGTCGTGGGCCGAGCAGGGCAACGGCGGGCAAGCAGGGCGCCAGCGGGCGAGCAGGGCGGCGGCGAGCAACGTGGGGAAGAGCGAGGCAGGCTGAGAAGGGGGATTGCTACAGTATTTTTTCCCCTGACTGGTGGGCCCTACTGGTAAATAGATCTCATTTACAACTCTCCACTGAAGTTGAGAGCAAAATTAAACTTTCAAATTTTACAAGTGGTGTTGTAAAATAGAATTTGGAAGCCCATTTTTGCAATCCTCACTGGAGATGCGCTCTTAGCGGCAGCTAGATGCACGGCGGCCCGGCGGTTGCTGCTCCTCCCTCTCCAGCTAAATCTTTCAACTTGCCGTCGGTGAGTGATCTCTCTTCGGTCAATGGGGTCCCATAACGAATCCATCTGAGTTTCTGCGGCAACAGGTTGAATTCCAAGTCCGAGTTGTTTATACATATATTTCTGTCTCCGACAAGGTTCGGAAAACACAAGTTTTCAACCTGAGCAAAAGCAAGTTTCGGTGATACAAGTGCAGTTCTCGGATTCGGACCTACTCGGACAAGAGCCATCGATTGGTGATCGATATAAGTCGAGCCAGGAGAGAGCGGGCGGAGGCTGTCCTACACCAGACCCGCGGCGTCCAAGCCTGCAACTCTGCAAGCATTCGTGCAGAGAAGAGAGAAGCAATTCCATCTTCTAACACGTGCTCTCCTCCAATGGAGACATATAGGAGTTCATATTTCGAGCATATGTAATCTAGATATCTACCCAACAAATTTATGTTGTGTACTTTCCGGAGTTGAAGACGGGCATCCCAATCCGGAGCTATCTCAAGATATCTTGATGGATATATTTTCAACCCTTGAGATCCCAGACCTAGTGCGTGCAGGCTCTGTCTGCTCCTCATGGCGCTCAGCATACACCACCCTGCGTGAGTTTGGGAAGTACAAACTGTCCCAAACACCGTGCCTGTTCTATACCTCTGAATCTGCCGGTGAGAATGTTGCATGCCTGTACAGCCAGCCTCATGGAGAAGAGAACCTACAAGTCACTGGCGGAGCTCCTTAGATTCATAGGCCTTCATATGAATGCCCAAAAAAATTGCTGGACAAAAATTCTCATGTAGTGGTATAAGAATAATAATTGGCTTGAGTATAGTGTGGCGGATGATGCTATTTTTTGCTATGTTTGCTACCTCTTCAAGGATGAAGATTGTGCTGGTGGTGAAGTCATTGCCTTTTGTGTAAAGCATGGGGTCGATGTCCCTAATATGGATAGTTGTTATGAGCCAATTGTAAAATCAAAGAGGTACCTCAGGAAAATCAGTTATCTTCCTCGCTTCCGTGTTGAGATTTTCTTATGTGTCATTGATCGGCAACTTCAGGAGCTCAACGACCGTTTTGATGAGGTAAATACAGAGTTGCTCATTTGCATGGCAGCATTCAATCCTATTAATTCATTTGTTGCCTATAATGAGAAACACTTGCTCAAACTTGCTGAATTTTACCCTATGGATTTCTCAACCGATGATTTACACAAGCTTAGTTTTGAGTTGAAGCTCTATATTCATGAAATGCGTACAAATAAAAGGTTCAGAAATATAAAAAAAATCTTGGAGATCTTTCAGTTACACTTGTTAAAACAGAGAGAAGTATCATGTACCCTTATGTTTACAATCTTCTTAAGTTAGTTTTAGTACTCCCTGTTGCAACTGCTTGTGTGGAGAGGGTCTTTTTAGCGATAAATTATATGAAAAATAAGTTGAGAAACAGAATGGGAGATCAATTGTTGAATGACTGCCTGGTTACATTTATTGAGCGGGAGTTTTTCAAACAAGTTAAAGATGATGTTGTGATAGCACGCTTCCAAGCCATGAAGGAACGTGTAGTTAAATTGTAATAGCTACCGTGTAACTTCTTCAAACTATTTAATTTATCTTTAATTTGAACAACTTGTATTGCTGAGTATGGTACTGTTAATTCAAAGTTTTGAATTGTATTTTTTTCGTTGCCGTTTCCAAAAGTTTTGTCGCCATCGCCCAAATATGAATGCCCAGCCAAGCAATCTCAGCTCCGCCACTGCTACAAGTTAACTCTCCCGGAGCCAGAAATCCGCAGTAGGTTTCTGATTGGATCCTCTAATGGTTGGTTGGTTACTGTTGATGATAGATCAGAAATGCACGTTGTCAATCCGATCACTGGTGAACAGATTGCTCTCCCTTCGGTGATCACCATGGAGCACGTGAAGCCCATCTTCAATAAGTCTGAAGCCATTCAAGAGTCTGAATACTCATATCACACGGCAACAAAGGCTCGTTATACACCATCAATCTTTTCTCTTAGTGAGCTGCGGGAACATTTCCACTATAAGGCTTTTGTATTTCCTGTGACATCCAAAGGAAGCTACATTGTGGTGCTCATCCATAATCCGGTTCATCAGCTTTCGTTTGCTAGAGTTGGGGATGATAAGTGGACTTGGCTGCCACCCCACACTGACTATGAAGACTGTAACTACAAGGATGGCTTGTTGTACGCAGTAAGTAAAGCGGGAGAAATCCATGCCTTTGATATCACTGGCCCTGTGATCACAATGAAGATGATTATGAAGATGGAGCATGATACAGAATTTGAGAACATGTACATTGTTCAGGCTCCATGGGGTGATTTGCTGAATGTTTGGAGGGGGGGGGGGGGAGTATCAAGAAAATGACCCTGCGACTCATGTGCTGAATACTGAGGAAATTAAAATATTTAAAGTTGATACTATGGCAAGAAAGCTTGTGGAAATCAAATGCCTGCATGATCATGTGTTGTTTCTTGGGCATAACCAAACACTTTGTCTCAGTGCTGAAGAATACCCCCCTCTCAAAGCTAACCATGCCTACTTTACTGACAACAGTGCGCTGTGGATAATTGGCAACAAGAATTGTCGACGTGATATAGGAGTATTTAACTAGGTATAATAACAGCAGGGAGGAACTTGTATCTCCTCAGCTCTGGTCCAATTGGCCCATTCCATTGTGGATTACACCCAGTCTTGCAAAGATGAACTTAGCATTGGATGAAGAACATTGAGCTTAGCAGGTTGCTATTCAGTATAGCAGGGGCGTTGCTTTCAAGCTGAGCGAGTGAGCTATTGTGCTTTATGAATCACTAGTTGATGTGGCCCGCCCTTTGGCCTGCATGTGATTAGTTGCCCTAATAGCTAGATCATTACTTTTCTCTCATGTGATTCATTGTCACTAATATTACCATGTTCGTTTTATAAATCTAGATTGGTCTTCAGAATGCCATTTTCATCAGTTGGCCACTCGGAGATCTGCTCCCGGTTGTAGCATTGTATTTACTCTTGCATGTTAACTTTGCTGTGGATCCAGTCTGGAAAAATGGCACTCTCCGACCGGTTCAGAAACAAAGAGCAGGCGTCTTGATACTGTAAGCATTGTGCATTGTTACGGGATGATGAGTAAAAAAGGTTTCCAGTTGTCACTATGCCTTCTCCCTCTTGCTTCGCTGCTTCCTCACAACTCCTAATTGGAGTTGGATTCATTGTTCGAGATTATTTAGTAAATTTGATTGATTGCAGTGCGGTGAGTCTATTTAGCCAAGTCAACCTATGGGCTGGATTGTAAGGTGTATCTGTGTCTGAACTTTGCACGCCTGAAGAAGCAGGGGCTGCAGTTATGTTGATCTTTGCAAGTTTGTTATAGAGTTTATAATTTATTTTTTTTGTGGTGTTATGCTTAGAGCTATAAGATGGTGGAGAAATATATTGGTGCTATTACGATTCTGTTTTAGACACCGAATGAACTTCAGGGCTGTGATTTAATCTATGAAGAAACCAGCTGTGCTGGCCTGCTGGGTTTCGCGTAACTGTATGGTGTCTTTCTGGTTCCAGGCTTCCAGCCAGAGGCGACGTTTCGGTCGGTATTTGTGAATCTGGATGACGGCAAAGACAATGCCGCAAAAGCTGCTTTAGAATATCTTTGACAGAAGCACAGCGTAGAAGTTTTGAATTTTAATTGGTTTGGTGGAAAATATTCAGGAAAATCAAAACATTTGTCACATGTATATATAATATTGTCAGGCTCAAGCATTGTACTGCGCATGGATTCAGGAGGAGAGAGAGAGAGCGCGCGGATATCCATGCCGCTTCTCGGAAGACAATAAAGAAGTACGACGACTTTGTGCGAGTTAATAGTGCACTATTCGACTTTGTTCTTGTGTCACTTTTTTAGTTTAAAAAAAAATCGGTGCATGCTACTTTAGGCGAGCACATCACACGGTGAGCGCGGCACAGGCCTGAAAGTGTTGTACTGCAATAGCTTTTCAATAAGTATTCCTAAATTAAATTATTAATATTTATTATAAAAATTATTCTACAACAGCTTCCCTAAATATTTTTTTATTTTTATCTCCTCTCTAAATCATCTTCATTTGTAGGTAAATCAAGGAAAAAAACGGGAACCCCAATCGACTGTTCCCTCCTTACGGTAATTATTGGCGCCATTCCTGCTGCCCTGTTTGTGGCCATGCTCATGTAAACAATGATTGATGATCGTTATGCATAGGACGCGTGTACCGATGGCAATCGACTCTCTATCTCCTAGCAACGGAGGCCTTCCAGCGAAGCTGAGGGGACCGCCAGTGCCCGCGTCATCGCTCACCTGCGCGCGCCTGCTCCGGACCGCTGGTGCCCGTCTGCACCTGCTCTGCCCTGCTCCGGAGTCGTGCGTGAGGGAGGCTACAGTGATCTGCGTCGGAGGCGGCGGCGGCGGCCAGCGGGCACTCGAGTTGAGGCGAGGACGGTTACGTTTTTGGACAGGCTGGCTGACGTGGGCTAGTTTGAGTTCAGATTAAATCACTTTTAGAGAAATTGTTGGAGAAGTGAAGATTTTTTAACCCTAATAATTTTTGGACTGTTCTTAAAAAGTAGTTTTAAAAACTTTTTTTAGGAAATCTCTTAGAGATGCTCTTAGAAACCGCGCACTATGGATATTAGGGTCGGTGAACTAAGGTGGTGGATATAGCGATTCTGTTGATTTTGTGCTTCTGATGTAGAGGTGAACCTCGTGCTTTACCTTACACCGTGCGCGGTGCGTAGAACTCTGAAGCTTAGAGCTTAGTGCTTTGTACCACACGTTTCCAGTCACGGGAATCATGGCAAGAAAACAATAACAGAATACATATACCCTTTATACATGCAAGTATGCAACAAATGGTAACTGATGAAATTATACGAACTTGATTGCACGAAAAACAGGACACAAGATTTGTAATAGGCATCATCAGAAAAAAAAATTGCTCTCTTGGTTCCACAAAACTAGGATTATCATTCCTCTAAGAGACCACCAGACACAAGAATTTGTTTTATGTCGTGACGAGTCTATCATTCGCGAAGTCAAGAGTGAGGTTTTCTATGTCGTTGTTCTTCAATAATGCCTATAACCTCTGATCTTCATTGTTGCTTATGCTTCTCCTATGGCTCCCACCAACTTGTTTGGATAAATAACACATCAGTTGATCTAGCAAGTAAATTGAGAAGAATTAAAGCCTAATAACAATGTCTTACCTAGAGCTACTTATGACAGAAGTGCAAGTAAAGCTTTCGTTCTCGTTCTATAGCAAATCGAACTCTACAACTGTGCAAATAACATTCACCCTTGCATTATTGTGCTCTTCTGAGCAATGAAGAAGCATTTGTATATTCATAGCAACAATGTTAGCAACTGCTAAATCGAAAAATTGAGTTTATAAAGGACTTTAGCACTTGAAACTCATACTAGCTGAAGATATTTTGTTGCTATAAAACTTTTGTTCATCAAAAATATTTTCATCATTAAGATCTCTGGGAACTTGTCAGACATGACGTCAGCAACAACATCATATTACAAAAGTATAAGGACAATCTTAGGGGAACATAACTTAACTTCAGTTACCACACTGAGCTAGGTTATCAAGGCACCCGCTGTTCATATCCACATCGGGTTCATTGATGTCTTTCACCCACGGGTGAAGATGATAGTGACCTACAACTCAAATAAATTAGTCTGCAATGGCCATGAGATCTACCCATCAGTAGTTCAATCTAAACCAAGAGTTGAGGTCTAAGGGGTGACTTATATTTTTTCTTCACATTGGTAAAGAGAAGCTAACTCAAAACCAGTCGTTTCAACTCTAGTGAAAATTAGATTTCATAACCTATTCAAGATTTGTAGAAACTCAAAACAACTGACTTGCCAAGTGGTAGATATGCTCCAAACTGATTTCGGAACAACCTTTGAAGAGAAAGAACAAGAGGAATGACTAGAAATGATGGAGGTAGTAGATAAACTAGAGTTAAGAGAAGAACCAAACAGAGTTCAAGATGCTAAGGAAGAATTACAAGGGATATACAAATATTGCACAGAGAAAAATACAACACATATTAATTTTTACATGCACCATAACAATGTTTTAGTAGTTTATATTATGAGAAAGATTTTCAGATGGGGAAACATGAAGGTGCATCTAGGCCCCTAATTTTATTTTGGTGATTGACGTCAATACATGAAAGAGAGGAGCCGAAAGAGACAAATAAGCTTGATAGTGTCATACATCCTCCAGCAGAAATAGAGAACTCTGACCGTGACATTGTGAACTACTTTCATGCCTCCATTGAGACCTACTCGGAGGCAAGGTTAATCAACTTCTATGCTGATAAGAAAGAACCTTCTGATTTCCGCTTTCATGCACATTTTCATGCAGATTGGTACCGTTCCACCTATCTACGTATGAAGAATGCAGTGGTTGAGATGAAGTGACTTGATTGGGATCACATGAAGACAAGGAAGCATCCATTACTTGATCAAGTGCTGGCTGACTGTGAGCATCATGGTCTCAAGACCTTCCTGACTTTCCAGTACTCCTGGAATACGGAAATCATAGCTCAGTTTTACTCAACTGTCTATTTTGATGAAGATGCCAAAACCATGTCCTGGATGATGAATGGCACCAAGTACACCTGCTCCTAGAATCAGTTTGCTAGTATGATTGGACTTAAGCATACACGCAAGGAAAGGCACAAGGTTTATAAGGGAAATCATATGGATGCTGAGGACATAAGGTACATGTATGTGGACCTGGATAACTGCTCTCCTTCCAACTCCAGTGGACTGAAACCATTCTTCTCAGTCTTGTTTCGGATCTGCAGGAGTACCTTAGCTCCAAGGGGAGGTAATTCTGACCGTACCTACCTTTCAGAGGGATATTCTGCACTGGGTTCATGGGAACAGAAAGTTTGATGTATTTGACTATGTCTATCAGAAGATGTGGGACATCTCCATCTCTCCCAAGCGTGGCTGTGGATACGCTTCTCATATCATGTTCATGATTGAGAAGGTGTCATGTTTAACCTTCACCAAGGATATGAAGCATCTAAGCCTCAAACCTCAGATTCCTTCTAACTCGACTCTTGACACCACCTCTGGACAGTTCTTTGGAGCAGCTCAGCCTCCATCTTCAGCTGCATCACCTCAGCCACCTCGGGCTACCTCTCGGGGCACTGGATCCTCTCACGTGCCTCCGCCTCCTCGCGGCAAGAGAAGCGGGATTATGAAGATGTTCAAATCCCTTATGAGCATGTGCAGGAGCATTAATCAGAGGCTCGACGTCATTGAGAGGAATCAAAAGGGTCTCTATGACCATTTTGGTATTGAGACTCCTCCTCCACCGTCCAAAGCTGAAGGCTCACCTCCTCCTACTCATGATGACCCCACCTTCACCGTCGAGGAGATGAACTATTTTGGGTACTACCCGACTCCTCCACCTTTCTCCTTTGGCGCAGGTTCGAGTGCTCAACACATTCGCTTTGAGGATGACGACGGTGAAGATGGTGAAGATCAAGCTACCCATGCTCTTCGCTAGCACCAAGGGAAAGAACCGGCTATTGATGAGGAAGAAGAGGAAGAAGACGATGATGATGAAGAAGACTATGAGTTCTCTGACGACTAGAGCTCTCATCACCTTCTACCTGCACTTTTCTCCTTTTTAGGTGTCTTGATGCCAAAGGGGGAGAAGTGTAGTTGTCTTAGTTTTTTGTTTTTATCATCTTAGTTTGTGAGTTGTGAGCGAGTTTGGAGTTGAACTATTTATGGCACTATTTGGTTTGTAAAACTCTATTTTGCTACCTATGTGGTTGGTTTATGCACTTTATTTGCTTATTGTATTGGTACTTCGTTGATTATCTTATTATTTGCATTTCATCTATCTTGTGTGGTCAATTGGTGCAAATTAACATGTATGCATAGTTTTAGGGGGAGCTCTCACATTATTTCTTTAATATATGCACTTGTTATTATCTCATATCTCCTTCATGCACACTTTTAGGGGGAGCTCCTCATCACAAACTGAACCTTTATTGCATATTTTTATGAAATTTAGTTGTATTATCATCAATCACCAAAAAGGGGGAGATTGAAGGTGCATCTAGGCCCCTAATTTTATTTTGGTGATTGACGTCAATACAATTAAGAATGGATTAATCTTTTAATGAGCTTGTGTGTAGATTATGGTATAAAGTTTGGTGATTAAATGCATAGAAACAAAAAGGGAGAAAAGAAGATGGTAAAGTTCTTCAAGATGAAATTCAAAATATGCTCAAGAATGAAGTTCATAGAGTTTTATTTTAAACCTTGAGTATAGGAAAAGCCGTACTATTAAGATGGATACAAAAGTATGAAGCGAAGGTGAACTAAGTGCAAATTCCCATTTCTAGGCCAAATAAAATTTTCCAGGGCAAAATCATCGGACTTGTCCAACCCATCGGACAAGTCCATCGGACTCCAGTAGCTCTGCCACTTTGGATCGTCAGACATGTCCGACGGTCATCGGATTTGTCCGATGACCAGAGGAAAGTCCGACGCATCGGACACTTTCATCGGAGTACAGTTCCCCTGCCACCCTATTTTCATCGGACTTGTCCGATGGACAAGACTTGTCCGAGCCATCAGACAAGTCCATCAGATTCCAGTTCCTCTGCCCCTCCTGTGCCATCGGACATGTCCGATGGCCATCGGACTTGTCCGATGGTCATCTTATCCGAGGCATCGGGCAAGCTTGTCGGACTCCAGTTTTCTGCGCCACCTTGATTCATCGGGCATGTCCGATGACCATCGGACTTGTCCGAAACAGATCTCAGAAATTGGGTCTCCAACGACTCTTTTCCCCATTGGGCTATAAATAGAACCCCTCTTCGCTCTTTGGTCGGTTGGTCACTCACTCCACTCAAAAACACCCTCAAGCTCACTTTGCTCTCCCCAACTCTCCTCCCTTGCTTCCACTCTTGATTTGTGAAGGGATTGAGAGAAGATTGAAGTGCTCCATCGACTCCAAGCTTTCATCCTCTTGAGCACTTGGTTCATCCTCACCGCCGACGACTATTGTGTTTGTTACTCTTGGGGATTCATCACCTAGACGGTTAAAGGTGTCCGTAGAGCTCCCAACTTGTGTGGTGACGCCTCGGGAAGTTTGTATTGACCCCTCCTTTGTGGAGTTTCTAGTGGAAACCCAAGTTTGATCTTTATGGTCACTTGGAGAAGTTAGGGTTGAAAGAGACCCGGTCCTTTGTGGATCCCTCAACAGAGACGTAGGCTTCTTTGTGGAGCTGATCTTCGGTGAATAAATCTTGTGCCTTGCTTGTGCTTTCAATTACTCGTCTCTCATTTACTTGTTCTTGCTCATAAACTTGCTAGTTAGAGTTTGCTTCGTATTTCTTAAATTAACTTGTGTAGGTTTTTTGCTAGTTGCTCTCCTTATTTCTACAGCTTCCCCTTACTTATATTCACTTGCTCCTAGCTTGTCTTACACTAGTTTTAATATTTACCCGGTCGATCTACTTTTTTATCTTGTGCCATCGGACAAGTCATCGGACTTTCCCTACAATCATCGGACAGGTCCGACACTGCGTATTTAACTTTTATTATTAAGTGAATTTCAGGGATAATTGACTATTCACCCCCCCCCCCCCCCTCTAGGCACTTTCAAAACATTACAATAAAACTATCATAGTTTATAGAGTTGGTTGTAGAGAACAAAAAACATAAAAATAACAAGAGAGTGATAACAAAATGCATTTAAGTTTTTAGAGCTAGAGTAAATTGAGTGGAAATGTTTGTATCCTCAGCAAAAACTTAAATGCATTCTAAGAAAAGCAGAGCAATGCTGAAGAGCCACATGACATCTTCGTAGAGGACACGACTCTGAAGGTCTGGAGGAACGCTGCAGTTTGCAGAGTAATGAATGAAAATGACATGCTTCTCAAGCGCAATCTAGCAAATATCTATTTTGATTGTTACAAAAAAGATATTCAGATCACGGTAAATTGGAAGGGATGGTCAGTAACTTTGGAGAATTCATATTCATTACATATCTGGTAAACTGTTAACAGTCTACATTTTTTTTAGAAGATGAAATACTATTTTGGCCTCTACAACCGTAACCTTCAAATTATTATCATAGTTCAGCCTTAATCATTGACCGACTAGGGAAACAAAGAACAAAAATACATATAGATCAATCTATTATTGTGTTTCCATCTATAGTTGGCATATTCCAAAAAAAAACCTCCAATGCCTCTAAAAAGAGTCTGCATAAATGAAGAGTATTTGATTTTGTTAAAAATAAGATCATTATAACATCTCCAAAAAATCTAACATAGAACAGCCGACCCCATTAAAATATTATGTTTATCAACCTTATCTAGATAAGAAAATCTAGGCTCTAGCATATGGGACACCTATGTTGGCATGGTTAAACTTATAGCTAAATAGACTATCCTTCATAACTCTCTTGCATGATGACATCGAATAGGTGGTGTTTAACAGGCTACATAGGAAATATGAACTAGAAAGAAAACTGAAATTAAGTTAAGAATTTGAGTAAAGATCGTTTACAGAGCATGAATGCGACAACCCGAGCTATGATGCAAGACTCACAGAAACAGAGACATTCTTCAACTCTCACCGCAGACTGAGGTAACTGAAAACTCAAAATGAGGAACTAAGAGCCAAAACATCACGAGCCCAACTTTCAGAACTGGGGACTTTTCAGGTTGACGCGGGGGCGTTTTTATTACTGCATGAAAACAAGGTCGATGGACGCTGGGGTCAACCTACCGGGTCAACCATGACTATTGCAAAATTATGGAGCGTGAAGCACGCAACAATAACCTCCGACTGCTTGTCCATAAGATGGAGTGGAATCCATTTTAGATGCCAACAATTGAAAAGCTCATAAACATTTTCTGGACATTTTCCTCAAACTCCCTCAAATGATACCTGTTTTGCGACCATATCCCACGCGTAGTGGGTAACCAAATTCCACCGGATAATACTTACCTACACATATGTCTATACCACATCGAAATGACAGCAGGTATGTTGGTGATCGTACTTCACAGTTAAACATGGTGCGCAATTTCGAAGGACGTCTGAAACTGTGAATACACTACTGACCTTTAGACTACATGACTTCAGAATTGGCGATCGACGGCATCATATCAACAGAGCGTCAAGCTTAATGCCTGCACGAAAAATCGTTGGATTGCAATAGGAATAGATGCGGTGAAACAAGTCATCGAATAAACTCATCATCGCAGCAGTCGTCCTTCAAAACTCGGCTCGGTCGTGCCCAGAATTAATTTGTCTTTGCGGCGATTGAAATGGAGGGATGGCTCGATCTGAGCAAAGCGACCTTTCCAGCGAAATTTAACGCGCGCCGCTAGATCGACGAAGCCTGGCTTCTCCAAATGCATACGCGCCTCGGTCATGGCAGACGTGAGTTTGCGCGACGCACCTGTCGGCAGTAGAAGCTGAGACCGATCTCGGCAACGGTTCACATGACTTTCCAGCATTCAGACACGGGCGTGGTTTGATCCGAGTAACCGAGGGAGCAAGCGGATGGTTGGGCACGATAGTATGTTTTTATTGCACGTTTCAATGAGTGTTTGCAAATAATGAATGATCCACGTAATTGCATAGTCAGCCATTACATCGCACTTCACCTCCTAGCTCAGAAGCTCTATATAAAGCGGCCTTGCCATGCTAGATTCACCACAGCTCATCCATGAGTAGAACCATGGCTGAGAAATCCTCCAAGCCTGCGTTCTCGGCAGCGAACCTGGCCATGAAGGCCCTGGCGCTGGCCGTGCTTGCCCTCGCCTATTCCGCCGCCCCGGCGCACGGCCAGCAGTGCGGCGCGCAGGCCGGCGGCGCCCTCTGCCCGAACGGACTATGCTGCAGCCAGTACGGTTACTGCGGCGTCACCAGCGACTACTGCGGCGCCGGTTGCCAGAGCCAGTGCGGTGTGAGCGGCCTAAGAAGCAGGAACGCCGCACCCGTGCGAGCCCCACAGTGCGGCGCACAGGCTGGCGGCGCTCTGTGCCCCAACGGCCTCTGCTGCAGCCAGTACGGTTACTGCGGCGTCACCAGCGACTACTGCGGCGCCGGTTGCCAGAGCCAGTGCGGTGTGAGCGGCCTAAGAAGCGGGAACGCCGCACCCGTGCGAGCCCCGCAGTGCGGCGCGCAGGCCGGCGGCGCTCTCTGCCCGAACGGACTATGCTGCAGCCAGTACGGTTACTGCGGCGTCACCAGCGACTACTGCGGCGCCGGTTGCCAGAGCCAGTGTGGTGTGAGCGGCCTAAGAAGCGGGAACGCCGCACCCGTGCGAGCCCCACAGTGCGGCGCACAGGCTAGCGGCGCTCTGTGCCCCAACGGCCTCTGCTGCAGCCAGTACGGTTACTGCGGCGTCACCAGCGACTACTGCGGCGCCGGCTGCCAGAGCCAGTGCGGTGTGAACGCTGACGGCGTGGCGCCCGTGCGAGCCCCGCAGTGCGGCGCGCAAGCCGGCGGTGCTCTGTGCCCGAACGGCCTCTGCTGCAGCCAGTTCGGCTACTGCGGCGTCACCGACGACTACTGCGGCAGGGGCTGCCAAAGCCAGTGCAGCGTGAACGTCCGGAGAAGCGGCAACGCCGCACCAGTGCGAGCCCCACAGTGCGGCGCGCAGGCCGGCGGCGCTCTCTGCCCGAACGGCCTTTGCTGCAGCCAGTTCGGCTACTGCGGCGTCACCGACGACTACTGTGGCAGGGGCTGCCAGAGCCAGTGCGGCGTGAACGCCCGCAGCGGCGCGGGGTCCGTCGTGACCCGGGAACTCTTCGACCGGATGCTGCCCCGCCACGACTGCCCCGACCGGGACTTCTACACCTACGACGCGTTCCTCGCCGCGGCGCGCGCGTTCCCGGCGTTCGGCGCCACGGGCGATGAAGATGCGCGGAAGCGCGAGGTGGCCGCGTTCATGGCGCAGGCCGCCCACGGGACCTCCTCCTCCTCTGGTGCGTGCGCAGTGCAACTTGCCCGGTTTGTTTGGCACGTGTCATCTAGGAACAGCTTTACATTTACGTGGTCGTGTGGGGACATATATGCATGCAGGTGGCCCGTCTTACTCTGGGGGCTTCTGCTACAAGGAGGCGCAGACCGTGACTTCGAACTACTGCACGCCCAACGCACAGTTCCCGTGTGCCCCGAACATGACGTACCATGCACGTGGGCCCATGCAGATCTCCTAGTAAGCTCCTCGCTCCTTGGAGCACGACCAAATAAACCACAACCGATAACATTAACCTGAACCCTGCTGCCCGTTTCAGCAACTACAACTACGGGCTGGCGAGCCAGGCGATCTCCGAGGACCTGCTCCGCAACCCGGAGCTGGTGTCGACGGACCCCGTGGTGGCGTTCAAGACCGCGCTGTGGCAGTGGATGACCCCGGGCGACTGGAACCAGCCGTCGTGCCACGCCGTGATCACCGGGCTGTGGACCGCCACGCCGCCGCACCGGGCGGCCGGCCGCGTGCCGGGCTTCGGGCTGACCACCAACATCCTCACGGGTGGGCGCCGCTGCGCCGCCGAGGACGACACCGGCCGGGTGGGCCTGTACAAGCGCTACTGCGACCTCCTCGGCGTGGGCTACGGGCCCAACCTCGGTTGCCGCGGCCAGGTGCCTTTCGACGGCGAGATCGAGGCGCCGGCGAAGTAGATCTCGATTCATCGATGTCGCGGGGATGCATGTGTGCGCGCGTGGCATGAATAAAAACGCGACTGTGTAGTGCTCTCTCGTATGGCGAGATCTCCCGACCAGGGATTATCGGAGCTTACTCGTTTCCTAAGTATCCGGGCGTCACGGTACTCTGCACGTACCTGTGAACGCTCCTATGTATGTTTGTCTATGGAATAAATAGGTTGACCAAGTGGCACTGGCACACTGCTGTCCCAGTGTCTCCTGTTCAATAACCCTTTTTTCTGTCTTCCCGCTCAATAACAACCTGTGATGCAAGACAGCGCGGGTCTGTCGCGCTGTGAAATTATACGAATCCGTTTACGTTGAAGGGCCGCCGATGCAGCCGGCCCAGCATGAGCCCAAAACACAACGTACGAAGAACCCAGTGTGCTCCACAAAAAGGCTGGGTCAGGAAACCCACGCGGCCGAGCGGAGACGCAAGAAGAAGGAAAAAAATTCCGTGCGGCAGATTCGAGCTATAATCTGTAACTCACTTAATAGTTCACGGAGAAAAATAGGATTTCTTCTAAAAGAAAAAAGGTAATTTGTTGATCATGCAGCCGGCCCAACCGTCCGTGCTATAATTTAATTGTAGCGGACAAAATTTCATTGCGATGTCAAAACCTCGGGAAAGATAGGCATGGGAAGTGCGAAAGGGCCTGTAGCCTAGTGGTTATAATAGCCTCAGTAGCGTCTTAGGTTCTGGGTTTAACTCTTCGTGGGAGCGAATTTACTAGGATTTAACGGCATTAGGCTTTTAGTGGTAGGCGATGCTCCCGTCGACAGGAAGGCGCTAGTGGTAACTTCGTCAATTCAGAGTATTTGCCGACTCAGTCTTCGAAGATGCTCATAGGAGTAGGATTTGCGTACGTGTGTTCATAGGGGTGAGTGTGCGTGCACTATGAGTGTCTGAGTTGTACTGTGTAATCTCAAAAAAAAAAAAAGATAGGCATGGGAAATGAATCTGACTTGCAAAATATTTTTCATATTTTCTAGACTTTAATCAACTAAAACTTTAAGTCGGTTTGTTACTTTGTATTTTTTTTACATTATCTGTATAATTATTATAAACTTTTAGATCTAGATTTGATGACTCAAATCAGTGATTGAAAGTTACTGAAACTTTCAGTAAGTTGAAAATTAGCAAATCCTAATATTTCTAGCCTGAAAAAAGTTTTTTTTTCTTTTTAACTTTGTTTAAAACTTACGCCTTGCTAACTCGTGACCTATCTGATTTTCTTCCCTATACAAGTTACCCTGTCCATCAAGTTTCTTTTTGCTGACAGGAATGTTATGGCTTACCTATTGCTTTTTCTAAAGTACATGGTCTATCTAATGCACTCAAACAATTCTTGTTTGATGACAACAAAGTGAGCAAGAAAACATCGGAAGTACTACCAGTACAGAGACAGCTTATGCAATTATGTCATCAATGATGCATGTACGAGTGATCGATAGTGGCACCTCTGCTCTCCTGAAAATTGAACGTGCCGGTCATGTGTTCACGGCCATCCTGTCGTGGATCCGTATCTGGCATTCAATAGAACAAGTCAGTACTAGTACCACAATAATGTACTGTACTAGATATTTTTCAAAAGGGTTGACGGTAATTACAGTTACAGCTGCACGCGCGCGGTAACAATGGTACTTATCAAACAACAATCTTTTTTTTTTCAAAGCGGTGGTGACTGGTGAGGTTTATCGAAAAGAACACAAGCTCTGTGCTTGGTAGTATCTGGCTGTAGTGACAGGCCGTGCTGCTGAACCTCATTAACTCGACTGATCTCCAAATGTGGCGTCCGCGCGGGCGCAGGAGCCCGGCCAGGCGGCCATTATCCCGGATCCGCATGGAACACGCGGCGAGGTCGGAGACGATCGCGAGGATCTCCCCGTGATTAGTTTAGTGGGTCGATGGTGCTTAGGTCCTCTTCAGGCTCACAACAACACGACGACACGACCGTGGCGTGTCTCCGCCAGTCGGATGT
Source organism: Eleusine indica (assembly GCA_030378355.1). Taxonomy (NCBI): domain Eukaryota; kingdom Viridiplantae; phylum Streptophyta; class Magnoliopsida; order Poales; family Poaceae; genus Eleusine; species Eleusine indica. The sequence goes on from CM059494.1 coordinate 61,771,874, forward strand.
CACGACTCACGACTCCAGCGGGCACAGGTATTCCATGACGGGGCTCACTGGCCGAGGGCCGCGGAGAGGACACCCCGTTCCCGGGGCGGGCAGCAATGGCGCTCCTACCTACCTCTCGCAGTCGTGCCGTGCCCGTGCGACGCCCCCTCTGAGTCTCCTGACCCGAACGGAGCGCCGCACATGGTTCGCCCGATCGCACGTGATCGGCGTGTCCCCGGCCTCCGCGCTATAACAACCGCTCTCGCTGACGCATCGGCGTCTCCACCACGCGACACGACTGCAAAAGCTTTCCAGTACTGTAGCCAGTGTACCTGCCGCCACTAACCAGAGCGAGAGGGAATCAGCTGGGCTCCGACATGGGCGCCGCCGAGGCGACGCGCCGCTCGCCGCTGCTCCTCCTCGCGCTCCTCCTCCTCCTCGGCGCCGCGGCGGCGGCCGACGACGTGCGGCTGCTGCTCCCGTCGTCGTCGCGCGGGAACCAGCGCCAGCACCACCCGTGCCTGGACAACCCGCCTGACATGACGGCCACGGGCGGCGAGGCGGGCCGCGTCGTGCGCGACTACCACGGCCTCGAGGCCTACCTCACCGGGCCCCGCCGCGCCGGCCGCGCCGTCGTCCTCGGCTCCGACTACTACGGTCTGTGCCCAGTCACCCCTCTGTCCTGTCTGCGCATCATCCGACCAATTTATAGCTGGACATAGTGCATCATGCGACTGATTTGTAGTTGGAAATAATCATTTGCTTCTCGCTAATGTGTTCCCCCCTTTCCTTGCTGCAGGATTTCAAGCCCCCAAACTGAGGTACGCTCTGATGCACATTGAACTGACTGATATTGAACTGCTCGATTGCTCTGTTATTAGCCCTGCTTTATCCTGTCGCTCTTCAACATCCCAGTGCATTTTTTGTGGAAGAGGAGTGGCTTAGGAGTACATTATTTTTTGTGGTGACGGGAACAATTTTTTTTTTAAAAAAAAAGAAATATAAAGTTTTGAACATGTGGAGGAATGCCGCCGAGCAGGACAGAGTGCCTGTCTCTGTCTGCCTATCTCTACCAAGAAACAAATCTAAGCGTGCAGATAACTTATGTTGGTGTAGCTATACTAGATCGATGTATTGTCTTAAATATGTACAGCGTGGGCCTGTGGCGCCACACCTCATCCTTAAGAACATTTTTCTCCTGTAATCGTTTGTCCAGCATTGTCACAATCCATTACTGCATTCCAAATTTCTCAGTTCTCACTATTCATTCATGATTTCTCCTGTGTCTGTGAGTTGAAGCTGACCACAGCATTATGTGTCATGTGTTACAAAGGAAAATAGCGGATCAGGTTGCAGATCTCGGGTACTTTGTCGTGGTTCCTGATTTGTTGCATGGTGATCCTTACAAGGAGGGGGTTTCGTTTGTGGAATGGCTCAAAACGCACTCCCCGGTTAGTTCATTCTACCATTAATTCGTTGTTCCATTGCAAGCATGCAACCCTCACTTCATGTTGCGCCTCATTGTCGCTCTGGCATTGTTGTAATGTGAAAAGATTAAGCTTGCCTCATATGAAATGTTTTTTGTATGGGATCTGAATAATCATGTGACAGGCTGATGCGGCTGAAAAAGCTCTGAAGATTGTTGCAGCTTTGAAGAAGAGAGGAAAGATGGTCGCTGTAGGCGGTTATTGCTGGGGTGGTGAGTATATGAACTGTTGACTACAGTGTTTTTCTAGACGTGCGTCTAGACGACGTCTAGACATAAGACTTGGGGTTCACGTTGAGTCTACCCTCTAGTCATCACTCTAGACACAAAACACGTCTAAGACCGTTTAAATAGTCTTTGACCGTCTAAACGCGGCCTCTAGACATGTTCTAGACACGTTTAAACAATGTGTTGTGCGTCTAGACACCTGTCTAGACTAAGAGGAAGTGGTCCATATAGGTATTAGCAAAAGAAAGTAAAAGATACTGATGATTAACAATTCTTTTAACCAACGAAGTATTCATAAATTTGCAATCTACGTGCTATTTAGAATGTTTTTAATTTTATGACTTTTAAAAAATATAATTATTAGTGTATTTAATTATCAATTTATCTATCTATCTTCGATTATTGACATTTATTGTGCTATATATTTGTTATTTTTTGCTGCTATAATAGAAATATGTGCTATATATTTGATTTTTTTATTGCTTTAGTTCTATTATGTGCTATATATTTACTTATTTAGCTCCTATAGTATAAATACACCTATTACATCTAATGCGTCTAGACATCGTCTAGACCGTCTAGACTCTAGTCGCCAGCTCATCGTCTGTCTACGTCTTATGTCTAGAAAAACACTGGTTGACTATAATAATTTTCAGGAAAAATGCTTCTGTTGTTCATATTATTTAACTTTGAACCATATGACATGTTTCTCTCCCTCTTTCAACAGGCAAGGTGGCCGTCGAACTGGCAAAAAGTGGTGAAATCCAAGCAGTGGTCATTGCACATCCTGCTTTAGTGACTGTTGATGACATTAAGGGTATGGTTTCACTCATTAAACGCTCCGGCACAATGCATCCCCTTTCTCGGAATCCATTTCTGAGGCTTATGCTTATCTGATGCTCAGAGGTCAAATGCCCGATCGAGGTTCTTGGAGGTGAATTGGATACCCTTTCACCACCGAAGCTGGTACACCAGTTTGAGAGTGCCTTGGACGAAATGAAAGGGGTAAGTTTGCATTGATTAATTTATCTAGTTCCACTAATTCTTGCTCCAGCAATAACGTTTTGGGGTAAAATACTTTCTGAGGAAAGCTGTTTTCTGTCAGACCTTGAAATAGCACTCCAGCTTTCGTTCAACTCTGCTTAGACAATTAGCACTTTTCAGCTCCCAGAGCACTCATGATTGTTTTCTCCCTCAAGTGCAGATTGACCACCTTGTGAAGATCTTCCCGAGGGTGCCCCATGGTTTCGCCTGCAGGTACAATTCCAGTGACCCGTTTGCCGTGAAGACAGCGGAAGAAGCCCGTAGGGACATGCTGAGCTGGTTCGACAAGCATCTGAAGCACTGAGAGCTTCAATTGCAGGGACGTATGAACACGTCTTAAGTTGCATCAGCTGAATAAGTAGCTCCGCCTTCACGGCCTCATGTATTAGGAAGTAGGAACGGATGGATCGTAGCTGATCTTGAATAAATAGCATGTCAGTGCGGTCCTGTTAACCTTGGTAATGCTCATGTGATGTAGCGCTGGTGTGAGTGAGAACATGGGCTGTTTTGTTGTCCTATCCAATTTGAGACGAGCTGGTTTGGTTGAAGTCTTCTCTTTTGGTTAGGTTTTAGCAAAATATCAAACTTGACGCTATTATTCGGGTCTCGGACAACAAAATTGATGCATTTCAAGCAACGTAAAAGTCTGATGTATTTCAAGCATTTTAGCAGACAGATGACAAAAAAAAAAAGTGAACATTAGCAGTTTTGTTGTCCTGCAGAATCCACGGCGCAGCAGTATGTCGGAGACGACAAAAAAAAATTCCGTTGCCGGGACTCGAACCCGGGTCTCTCGGGTGAGAGCCGAGTATCCTAACCAGCTAGACTACAACGGATGTTGCAATGAAGTAAAACTAGTAACAACATATAGTAGATCACTGTACACTGACATTTAACCAGTAAATTTCATTGTTGGATAGATAGAACTTGCAGCTAGTTTTCACTGATTGTGTACTTTGAGATCGCCGACGTGAAAGCATTGGATTGCGGCTGCACGGCCGACGAATCTTTCATTGCTCCTCGTGCAGGGAGTCGGGATCCCTCGCTTGCACCGAGCAAAAGCAACGGACGCCCCGCTCTCCAAGCAGCAGCAAAGAATGGCAGCTAGCTTCCTCGCAAAGCAAAACGCAAGAATCTTTGCCTTCCTTTGATGCTGATGTGATCCTCCAACCAAAGAAACGCCTCCAAGCGCAGCTCAGCATCCGTCTTTTCCATCGCATATTTATACCCGTTGCGCACAGAGGCCTTGACCACCACCAGAAGGACCAAACAAGCCCAACAAAGGGGACGATCGCGCGCACGGTTCCGGCAGCGCACGCTTGTTGAGCTCTCTTTCCCCTTGAGCGAGCAGCATGGCGGGCGGCGGCGGCGCGCGCTCCATGGCGTCCGGGCTCCTGTTCCTCAACCTGATCATGTACGTCATCGTGGCCATCATCGCCGGCTGGGCCATCAACTACAGCATCGACGAGAGCTACAACTCACGTAAGTTTTTTTATCACTGCGAAACGTGCGTGCATTTTCTTGACAAATTAAATGTACCTCTGCGTGCTGGTGCTGATGGTTCTGTTCGTCCGCGTTCGTGCAGTGCAGGGCGTGTCGCCGCCGGTGCGCCTGTTCCCGATCTACTTCCCGATCGGCAACATGGCGACGGGGTTCTTCGTCATCTTCTCGCTCATCGCGGCCGTGGTCGGCGTCTCCACGTCGCTCAGCGGCCTGCGCGACGTCAGCGAGGGGTACCCGGCCAGCATGATGTCCGCCGCAGCGTCCGCCATCGTCACCTGGACACTCACCCTCCTCGCCATGGGGCTGGCTTGCAAGGAGATCAGCGTCAGCTGGAGGCCCGCAAGCCTGGTAAGAATTACTCCTTGATCGCTGGAGTTTAATTTTTCTCCTATCTACTGCTCCTTCTGTTATAAAATTATTATCATCATTCACTTTTTTTTGTTACTTTTAATCATTTATCTTATTCAAAATATTTATTCAAATATAAAAAATTATAAGTTATATTTAAATTTTATCTAGTAATAAAACAAATCATGAGAAAATACATGATATTTTTTAATTTTTTTGAATAAGACGAATAATTAAAGATAGTAAAAAAAATCAATGACGACAACAATTTTAAAATAGAGAGAGTATTTTATTATTCATTTCACTGTTACACATGTGCTGTGTAACTGATACATTTTTCTGTGTGTAGCGCACCCTGGAGGCGTTCACCATCATCCTGACCGGGACGCAGCTGCTCTGCGCCGGGTCGCTCCACGCCGGCGCCCACGCGGCCATCCTGGAGACGCCCATCGGCGGCAGAGTCTGATCACTCAAACGAGCTAGCGAAAGAACGCGTCATCTTGGCAGCATTGCGTGTGATTTGATTGGTTTCATGAGTTGTGTGCGTGCGATACATGTGGATTTACAAGTGCCTTCAGGGGAGATTGTGTGCTCATTTGTAACGTGTTATTCCTGTAAAGTGATTAACAATGATTCTTTCAATCTTTCCTTCCATGGGCTTATTCCTGTAATGTGATTAACGATGATTCCCCACTACTAACTACTCACACTAATCCTGGATGATGCTCTGAATGAACCTTTGATCTAGGCTTTAGTCCAGTCAGCGAGCACGGCGCGTCCAGTCCAGCGACCCAAGCGGCAGCACACACCTGCCGAGCAGAAAACCGACGGGCAACTATCCCGTGAACGCCGACGCCTAGCCCGCGCGCGCGCGCACGCCCATCCGATGGCCGCCGCCGTCCACCTCCGCCCTCTCCCCTCGCTCGCTCTCGCTCCACCTCCCCCTATTCCCTCACCGAAGACCTTGCCCAAATCGCTTCACCTCCCAGGGAAGCCCGGGGCACGGATGAGGGGCTGCCGCAGCCGCCTCGCCCTGTTCGTGTGCGCCACGTCGAGCCCCGCGCCGGGGACCCCGTCCTCATCCTCGTCTCCAGGAGACAAGGCGAGGGAGGCCGCGTCCAGGTGGGCGGAGTGGATCCCGCGCGCCGCGGGCGGCAGGGCGGGGGCGGGGCCGGAGCAGGTGCTCAGGCTCATCTCCGGCGCCGCGGCCACGCCCGTCTGCCAGTTCGTCGACTCGCCCCGGACCTTCCTCCACGCCGTGGACCCGCGCGTCAAGCTGGTAACTAACTACTAAGCGTCCCGCCCGCTTCCCCTGGCCACGCGTTTTGGATAAAACTTGCCGGCTCCCGGCTCGTGCGGATGATGCACGGCAGATGCTTGTGAAAATGTCGCCGCTAGTCTGAGACATTAGACGGAGTGCGAGTGTGCCATCCCCTCGGTCCGTCACGCATGGTAACAATGCTGCGGTGACTAGAATGTTCTACTGAGTGAATCATAACGACACTATTTTTTTTATGTTCATGGCATTGCAGCAGCCGGCACACTTTGTATTTAGAGTATCCAATGAGGAGTTTGACTGATTTTCGAGTGGTAATACTGTAGAATCTAGTCATCGTTGTTCTCTTAAATTCTGCTGTGTCCTTCTACATGACTCTGTACCTTTTAACGGGAAAATGACAGAATCCCACATGCTACTTGTCTAGCTATTCTGATTTCGGAATTTGCTTAGAGGTTCGGTTCCATAAGGAAAAAATGGGGATACTTAGGATTGGAGCAACGGAGGCTATGTTTCGATCATCTGGTGCTATTTTGAGAATAGCCACATGGAAGATTTCAGCCATACTTGTTGCTTGCTGTTAGGGATAATGATTTTTTGCTTGATTTTCAGCCATTATGTTTTGAGAACAAGTTACTGTTGCTAGTAAATGCATTTTGCTGGAAGCTGTATCATAAATTACCCAGTTGAGAAGCAATGTGGAGGGCTGGTGCCATTCTAACCTTTCTTTTTCTTTTGTTTTATTTTCTTGTTTCTCTTTACTCTATATATCACAGTTTTCGATGACTTTTCCACTCTAGCCATTCCTTCATTCTTTGTGAAGTTATGTGTCATCATATTAACTTGATGAAGGTGTGCTTTTTTATATCACTGATAAAATAAAATGCTTGAATCGTCAAACAAAGCAGCCTTATTTCAATTATAAATCATTAAGTTCAATGTTTTGTAGTTATTACCTGTATAACGAACTTGTATCCAAGTAAAATCAGTGTCTTTGATCTTTTTAGATAATGGAACTATATTCCTGCCTCTACACCTTGCGATGTACGCAGCAAACAAACTAGCAGTCACAGTACAGGCAACAAGAGTACTAGTACTCCAAAACTCTCATAAGAGAGCAAATGAAAGAAGAACAGAGCCACACTAGGTGAAACAAAAGAAGACCGCAGGAGACCCCCTCCCCCCCCCCCCCCCCCCCCCCCCAAAAAAAAAAACACAGACCTAGCCTGCAAAAAGAATGTCTTTGATCTAGTATAAAAGACCTCTATAAATTATACCATGAATAGACTGATGACTCCATTAGCTATTCATGCATAGCATGATGAATTAGAACCTCTTGTTTCTTGCTTTGCGATGTCTAATATCATCACATCATGCCACCTCAGACCTCACAGCTTTCTGTTTTGTTTTAATCTCACTTTTATGTTAACATAATTTTGACTTCTTGACGATCAACTAAATAATCTTGTGTTATTGTTCTCCTGCTACAATTAAACAATCAACTGCTTCTTTGTGCAGGTGTGGCTCTTGGCTCTTGTTGTCCTACCAGCCAGATCAAATATTTATATGCGGTTTGGTTTGGTAGTATTCCTGGCTCTTCTTTCAGTGTGGGTTTTGCCTAATCATGTTTGGAAGGTATGCTATGATGTTCTGTTAAATGCACTCGCAGAAGTTAAATTATACTCAACTAGTCAATTGTGGTTTCATTTAGCTTCTTGTTAGCAACATATGTTTATGATGTAGACACTAGATCGTTTTGCATACATAGTTATAGCTTATGATTTGTGATACATCTGTGGATGTTTGTGAAATTATATCTAAGTTCGTTGCATCGAAGATGTAATGTTTGGTTGCTGTCCATCTTTTTCTTAGTAGTTGCTACTTCTTATATGATTTTTTTCTAGCCTTTTAATAGTTGTATCTGTTTTTGTATTGCTTGCTTGTACCAGTGAATCAAATTATATTTGTGCTGTAGGATCAACTTGGAAGGGTTGCTCTCCTTTCAGGATTCTTATTCATGATGCTTGGATTTGGTTCTGATGGTGCGCCTTCACTAGTTCAAACGAGAACTCCTCCCCCTTCTGTCCTAGGCATGCCGAACATTCCTTGCTCCACAAGTGGGTATTCTTACACTGTCATGAAACTGGGACCACTACAATTTACAAGGAAAGGCTTGTCAGTAGCAAGTACTTCAGCAACCCTCACATTTGCAGTATGTCCTTCATTTTATATATGGCTACTTTTGGGTGAACCATTTCTTTGACCTAACCCTTCATTATTTATGCTTTTTTATGCACTATCTGTCATTCCTTTGAAAGATTAATAGTGGTTTAGGCGCATATCAGAAACGTTTTAGCATGTATCAATTTTCATTACAATGCTTTATACCTTTTTATGCAACCTCTTTCATTCCTTTCGATTAAAAGTTATCAGAAACGGTTCACTTTGGCATGTACTCTCTAATTTGTTACTTGTGTGCAGATATTCCAAAGTGCAAGTCTCTGCTTAACTACAACCACTCCTGAGCAGCTTGCTTCTGCGTTGTGGTGGTTTATGATTCCACTGAAGCACATTGGTGTGCCTGTACCTGAGATAATACTTACGCTACTACTCTCATTGAGGTTTATCAATTTAGTATTTGATGAGGTAAGTATGTATCTAACTGTTGAACTGATGATTATACCTGTATTTCTGTCTAGAATGATGCTCCACTATTTGAACCTAACTTTGGATTATAATCTGTTCAAAATTTAATTAGGTTCGCAACTCAGCACTGGCTATTGTAGCTCGCAGAATAAATTGGAAAATGCTGACAGCTATGGAAACTATAGACAGTAAGTACTAAGTACTTTCTACATCTACCATAACCAATGGGCTTAAGAGAACTGGTTGACAGAGGCTGAAGCCAGCCAGAAACCGGCTATCACATGCTGGGATAGCCTCTATTTGGTTTAAGATTATTGATATGAATATATACTTGAAATGAGTAAATCATCCCTGGACAACATATTTTAGGATGGGGCAAACCTATTTTTTATATTTGAATCCCAAATATAAGGCAGTTATGTTTCAGTCTTTGAGAAGTGAATATTTGTCCACCTAATTTGAAGGAAAAATGACATGCCTTTCATTGCTAAAACGGAAGTAACTCAGACCATAAAAAAAATGCCTATATTTTGAATGACTTTGTATAGCAAAAACCGTTCTTTGGCATCTTTAAATGGCTCCTTGTTGGAGTTTGTGAGGTGAAATGGGTCCTGCGACTAATATCAGCAGTATATTTTGCGATATCCCATGCAGGATATTTTGTGTCTGTCACTCTGTCTAGACTACCATGAATTTCTTTTATAGGATATCAAAGTTGGATGTATAACTGAAGAGTCCTTTATATGCATGTGCAGTTTTCTTTAACTATATCCGCCGAATATTCAAAAATATATTTGATCATGCAGAGCAAATATCCAAGGTCAGTTTTTCTTCAATTTTCTTTTATGCTTTCTTTTGGTCAGGATATAATGAAGGCAACATGATTTATCTTAATTTTCAACCTTGCAACTTGATGAGCATGGCTATGTCTTAGATACATTATATTGATCTACTATCTGTTACAACTTCCTTCGAATCCAGTTTTTCTGGTCATGGGTCAGATATACCTTGTGATAGTAGGACTAATTGAGTGCTTTCAAAACATACACTAGAACCATACTAAATTCAAGCTAAATATCAAGTTGATTCTTTAACTTAGGAAAGCGGGATGGGCTCTTCTGTCATTGTCAAGAATAAACAGCACAAGTTCATAGGCCTAATCCTTTTTCCCTGTGCAAGGCTATGTGTCTCTAGTACTCCCTCCAGATTTATTTTGTTGATGTTGGGAGAGCTAAAATCAACTCTCCCATTGTCAAAAAAAAAAAAAGTCTGGAGGTAGTATATAAGCTTGTCAACTGGTGTGTTTTAAAAAAAAAAAATTTGAAAACCCCTGCTGGTGCTGGCATATGAAACATTATGCAATTTTAGTTAGACATATCCATATGGACACGGCTGTATATTCTTGGCTTTATTTACCAGACATTTTGCTATGTCAATTGTATGTGTGTTGGATCTATACTGGAGAGCAACTATCTATTGTGTGAACGCTAGTTTGTCTTTTAAAACTGAACTGAACATTTTGCCAAACTAGTTAGACACAAGTGTGTTACACAGGCAGAACATTTCAAGCCTTATGCCCAAATCACATACCGTCTAGGTGACCACAATGCTTAGAGGAGACAACATAGGAGTGATAGACTTTTGAAAAGAAAACGCGCTTCCACTGATACCTATAAAAAGTTCGATTGAATTGATTATACTGTCTTGATGTCTAACTAGTTAGCTTCAGCTCTTTACTCATATCTGATTTCTCCAGGCAATGATAGCTCGAGGATTTCGTGGTGATCCCAGCAATCACAAGATATACTTCCTTACAGAATCTTCATTTGGCATTGCGGATCTCTTTTCATTGCTTTGTCTGTTTGCTCTTATGGGCCTGGCTTCATTTTCTGATCAGTTGATCTGATTAACTATTCACCTCTTTGATACGGTTGCTCAAAATGTGATTAAGCAAAATGAGTTGAGGTGCTTTTGGGAGCAGCTCAAGAAACAAAGGAACATATGCTGAGAAGAAAAATCTAGAATTCACACTGTACTGCGAACCTGGAAAAAGATAGCAGATTTGAAGGATTACACTAACGCGAGCCCCAAAGCGGTGAGTTAAATATGTGTGTTCTATCTGAGCTAAGACGAGATCACTGACTATTGTTCTAGTAATCTTATTTTTTCTCCATGTAGGTGCATGCCAACTCTTCTTGGAGATCACCAACTAACGATTATCATGGAAGACTAATATCAACTGAAAGAGTTTCTTAAACTTTAGCACTATTTGAAAAATATGGTTAACCATCGTGTTGTAGAAGTCCTCTCACGAAGGACAGTCACGTGTAATATGAGAAGACAATAGAGCATCTAATCATTCTTTCATTTATTTGTGCTCAGTTTCAGACGTTTTCAATATTCAGATCAAATCAGTGGCCCGGAAAGTCAGAAATTTGGGTGAATACCAATCCAAGAATTACAGAAATGAAAGAAGAGTTAGTGTCGTTTCTGATGATCAACATCTACTATATAGTTAAATAAATAATACAGACATGTGACACGTCAACACAAGATCCGAAGATATCAGTACAACCCCTGCTTAGGTGCTCCAGGTCTTAAACACTAAAATGCATCAGATTACAACTGATAACGCCCAGAACAGTCTCTGGCTCATTTACACTGCACCACCAGGATCACTGATAACGCCCAGAAAGTCATCTTTTATTGTGCCAATGCAAAACTGCAACAGTTGCGGTGAAACAATCAGCGCAATGCACATAAGTACATCAGCCTTAAAAGGTGAATTGCATGAATCCAAATAAGCAATAAGATTCCTGACAGTGGTCCTAAGTGCTTCCAAATAAGAGATGAACAAGCAGAACATATCACCAATAAGTGATAATAACTACTAGAGTAGGGCATTCTGCATACAACAAAACATCTAGGTTGACGTGAATCAAGACACTAAGCCTCAATTAGTTACAATTAAGGCAACAAGATAGCTATTTCACATTTTCGCTCAACATATTATCAACCCCGTTTCAATGTCCAATCTACTCTAGACTGATAAAATTACAGGTTGGTAGAACTATGTTATTTGTTTCATGGAAAATAGAAATGAACTAATATGCAATGATCATTGGTATCTCTATCTGCAATAAAAAATTACAGTGCTGGAAAACAGGAAATTATATGACATAGCTCTGCTAACTTTGCCTATGTTTCCTAACATAGTCAGTCCCAAGCCCATATAAAGGAGTGGTTGTGATATGCTTGGTGAGCCAACAACTGTTTTAGCCACTATTATGGAGATGATGCCCCAAAGAAATTAACCCACCCCAACTTGCTTGGGACTAAAAGGCTTTATTGTTATTGTTTCTAGATAGCCCTGCTCAGATTTATAAGTAAAAAGTCTTAGTAAAAGAATAAACTCAATAGACTTACAATTTCAGTTGCATCAACACGGGTGCCAATAATCTTCAATCGCACTTCACTTTCTTTTTGAATTTTCACCTGAATTGGACAAAATAGTTACTTCCAATCAGCGCTGGTCAAATGACTAAACAGGTAGCTTTCAGCAGAAATCCTTCTCACTACTCACATTTACAAATATTCTTTTTTAAATATATCTAAAATCATGTATGCAAGAAAGCATTCATCACATGGCGATTACAAGCAATAAGAAATTATTCGTCGCATGGTGATTACAAGCAATTGAGAAATTATCCATGGAATAGCAATAACCATGCGACATACAACAAACAAAAGTGATAATCCTGTGGATAGGAATAAGAAATCATTTATTTATTACAAAATAGAGTCGATGGACCTAAAAATCATAACATGCAGCAGCTGTTATACATTACAAACTGCGAGAAGGCCCATAATAATAGCTGATAATAGAAAAGAAGCATACCGATCCATCAGACGTTGTGTAGTTTGGCACATCACCAGACTGGAACTCCATGTCGTCCGGAATCAACTGCATACAAAAATCGAGCAGTATACATTATCCCACAACATTACTATCAGACGACACAAGTTCAAGATGTTATAGTATCCCGTCATTAGACAAACACCATTTACTTACAAAACAAGTTAAGGTCTAAAGAGTCCTGAAGTATTAATTACTAGAAGAATAAAAGCATTGTTAACTCCTCATGATATAACCAAATAGGATGTAGGATACATTATGATAAATTCAGAGAAACTCTGAAGCTTCTTCCACCAATTTGATTACAGACCAGCTCCATGCAAAGAAAATTACTCACATGGTTTGATACGAAGATCTGCACCGGCCCAGCCTCAGCAAAGAAGCCCATCTGCAGAATCAAGAACAAAGAGAGTTTTAGCCACTAAACAAAATCCCTTCAATCACCACTTCAAACGCCAATAACACCACCACATCACTCCAATTTTGAATAAAGCAAAGATAGTTTCGCAATCAAATGTGGGGAGGAGGCAAGGGGATCCACCTTATTGACCATGGTGACGACGGCCTCGAGGATCTCGCCCTTGAAGGGGCGGAAGACGACGCACTGGTACTTGACGGGGAAGGTGACGAAGCCGGTGCCCTCCCGGATGAGCCCCTTGCCGATGTCCTCCACCCCCGTGATCGCTACCACGAACCCGTGCCGCCCGCTACAACAAGAGGAACGAACGCACGTGCTACCTCAGCGCCGTCCTCCGGTTCCTAGCTAGGTTTAGGAAGGGGGGAACCCTACCTGCAGGTGCCCTCGACGTCCTTGATGAGCTTGGAGACGAGCTTGTCGCGGAGGTGCGGCCCAAAGTGCCGCGGGTGCAGCTGCATGTTCCGTTCCAGCACGATGTGGAAGAACATCTTGCTTCGCTTGCTCTCCTCCGCGGCAGCCGGCGGCGAGGTGAGGCGAGGCTTTCTCAGTCGATTCGATTGACTTCTCTACTCTTCTCCCGACACGAAATAATAAACCCTTCATGTGCTGTATCAGCCGTCGGATCCATGTCATCGTGAATCTGCATCGTTCAAATTAATCACCTTACCCCACAATTAGAGCAGAAATCCCACCTAGGTTTGGCCCTCGCACTGGCACTGCTCCGAAAACTCGACACAGAAGCTGCTTTCCCCACCCCGTCCCGCCGAGACCTTTCGCCGCCGGCCGCCGCGGCGCTGCTCTTGGTACGCGCGTGCGCCGCCGCTTCCTCTCTCTCTCCGTATCGGTGGGTTGGAGGCCCGTACTTACTCGCGCTTCTCATTTGCTTGGTCGGTGTTGTTCGTTTGCTACCTACCGATCCCGCAGAGCCTGAGGATGGCGTCGGGGTGCGCGGCGAAGGTGCCGTCTCCGCGATTTGCGTTGCGGCGTTGTTGCGTAGGAGCGCGGGTATCGGCACGGCCGGCGAAATGCGGCGCGTCAGGTACTTGTCCCCTTCGGCATCACCCCTTCGTGGCTTGAGATTCGATGCTGTGTTGTCTGGTTGTTTGGAACCTAAAATTGGTCTTTGTGGCAGGTGGACGTGCAGTTGTCTGCGCTGCCGTTAGCTTCAGACCATGTATTGACATTCACAAGGTGCGTAGGAATGGTGCCTTTGGTTTGTTTTAGTGAATGCCCTTGTGTATACATTCAGAAGAGCGTCTGTGGAAACATTGTGTTCAATGTGTGCTCTGAACTATGACATGGTTGCAAATTGGTGCTCTGATTGTAGTCGTGCCCCATCATGTTTTTATGACTTGTATGTGACAAGGCGATGGACTCCTGGTGCCTAATTTAGTGAATTGTGGTCACTGATCACTGGTTTACACTGCTAGGCCAGCGCTCAGTCCTTTGTAATAATCCAACTTCAGACACCTTGCATTAGCAACAACATTTACCTGATGTGCAATTGTTTTCAAATTTTCAGGGGAAAGTTAAACAGATTGTGGGCTCTACTCTTCGGGATTCATCAGTTGATGGCACAGCCCTTGTGACTAACTTTGAATCAGACAAATCTGCTGCAGAATTTGCTAGTATTTATAAAGAAGACGAACTTCTTGGTGGACACGTGATAATGCTTGGTGCAGATCCTGCAAGTCAGGCTGCTGCCCTGGAGGCACTACGTGCATATCCTGGTGAGAATATTTTATCTATCTACTACTAGAACTGTGATTGTTCTTTTGACATAACTGTCCTTAACAGACCACATGAATAATGCATGATCGTATGGTTCTGATGTTAGTTGCCGAATTATTTGTGTCTTGTTTATTACAGCTATATTGATAACTTTTGCAAGAAAATTATGTGTGCTATATGTTAACTGAGCACCAAAACCATCATAGATATTGAACTGTGAACCTAGCTTCTAATGTTTTATACAATAACCAGATGATTCCAAATGCATGTGTACCTTGTTATTATATATCTGTTATGGAAAAGCTAATTTTGTGTACTTGATGAAGCTGTTGTGTCAAATACATGTGCATCGTAGCACCGCCTTTAAATTGTATCATGAACATAACTGAGCATAGAAGTGGATATGCCGACACAATGATCAATTTTTCTGGCCTAAATGCCACTTTTATAAGTTGTATATCATACTCCTTGCCCTTGCACTTGAAGTTCCCTCCATCAGCAATAGATTTAAAGCTAGGCTCATCAATATATGATATGAGTCTGCCACCCCACTAAAAACTGGAGTCAAGGTGGGAGGGAGGTGTCTAGAATTTTGTACTTCATTAGTTTCTCCTCCATTTGTCCGTTTTGCACCCCAAGCTGCTGTGAGATTACACTGTAACTGATGGCCTTAGTTCTAGGACCATTGTCAGTTGTCACCAAATACTGCACTGGAAGAGTATTTCTCATCTGCTTTAGTGCCTTCTGTTAGTATGCTTTTCTTTGTTGCTCTAAGCTATGAGGCACCGTCAACGACATACTCTAATAAAGATGGGCTATCATATACTAGGTGGCTTGCAAGTTGGAGGTGGAATAAATTTGGACAATGCAAAATCTTACCTTAATGAAGGGGCCAGTCATGTGATTGTAACCTCTGTACGTGCTCATGCTCTAAGTTATGTAAATTATTTTGTTCTCCTTTCTGTTGATTTTGTGAAACCTTCA
This sequence comes from Eleusine indica, assembly GCA_030378355.1. NCBI lineage: Eukaryota > Viridiplantae > Streptophyta > Magnoliopsida > Poales > Poaceae > Eleusine > Eleusine indica. Next base: position 61,787,433 of record CM059494.1, read on the forward strand.
ATAAGTGTGTGTTAATGTAAACATGTGCATGATTGCAAGATTAGAGACTAACCCATTGTAGTCGTATCTCTGTAGTTGTACAATACTTCTAGACTTCATAAGTCCCAAAACAGCATTATTGAATTTCTCTACACCTAATGTTTATTTTATTATTCACCTAGTTGCTCTGTTTGACAAGCACTTTCATTATTCATATTATTATTTGCACAATACACCTGCAACTTGCCTTTATTGAAGTTAGTTTATTCCCTTATCATCAGTTGAATAGCTCTGATTCATCTATTGAGTCTTTTATGTAGTATGTGTTTAGCGATGGCAAAATGAACATTGAAAGGCTACGGCAACTTGTTGAGCTCGTTGGAAAACAGAGGCTTGTTTTGGACCTTAGCTGTCGGAAAAAGGTACCTTGTACAATAGACATCCTTTGTCCAAAAGTACATTCAATCCATTTTTTGTTATTACTTTATGCTATATTTTGTTCTGAAACTGTCACTGAATGGAAACAATGTACAATTGTGATTTGTTGAATATATTAACAATATTTGCAAGAGTTAGATGTGCATTTCAATGATTATACACTATTTTTTGTGGAGTGTAATATATAAATATATATTATTATCATTTTGTACCCAGACCCAAGCCTGGAAATCGACCGGGCTGCAAATTAATGTATTTCCAGCAAGAGCATCACAATAATATGAGAAAGAGAAAGAATAAAATAAGAAAGGGTACAGTCAGTTGTGCTAAACGGATGTAAATTAGCTGAACACACTGGGATCTTGTAGATAATATCAGGGCATAAACTGTAATTCGTAGAAAGAGAGCAAACATTTTTGTTAATATGGCTACTGTAGTACTTTTTATCATCTGATTAAGTGCTCTAGATCCTTGATTATCTTCCAACAAAATTTTCTGGTTAGGATGGCAGATACACCATTGTGACTGACAGGTGGCAAAAGTTCAGCGATGTCCTTGTGGATGAGCCAACATTGGAACATCTTGCTGCCTATGCAGATGAGTTTTTGGTTCATGGTGTTGATGTGGAGGGCAAAAGGTGAGCTAAGTTCCATAATTCATCTTTTGTATATGTGCTTCCCACATGGGATATAATTTTAATTTGTTGTAGCATTTCATTCAGCTATAATTTTTTTGTTTGTTGGTACCTTTGGTAGACTTCATATATGCCTGAGTTTATTCTGAATTTTAACATAAATAAGCTGATTTATTTACTATGTGCATGTCCCCTTTTTTCTGGAGCAATGTAAGGATGCAAACTAAAGACAAGTTGTTGAAGAATCGAAATTAACGTGTGCTCCCAAAAGGAATTGCTTATACTTTTATAGCACAGTTACCGTTTACTTTTTATTTCAATTGTAAAATGTGAACATGTTATAGTTCACACTATGCCTCTAGAACTGTTTGTTAGTATGTCTTATCTAATTTTTTTTTTTGTATATTCACCCTGTGAAATGTTTGCTCTCACCAAAACTAGGATTCTAATCAGCTGACATCATTCTTGGTGATTACCTTGCTCAGTTGAAATTTTGTTGTGCAGTCATTCTTAATTCTAATATAAGAAAATGTGAATTACAGATTAGGAATTGATGAGGAACTCGTGGCACTGTTGGGTCGTCATTCACCTGTATGTCCAATTCTGCACTTGATGCATTACTTCAAATTCAGAATTTCAGCTCTCATTTTTTCTTTTTACTTCTCTTTATGACAGCCTCTTCCAGTTTTTATCTTATGTTACCATTTACAATTCTTGCAGTGAATGAAATACTTAAATAAGGTGAAACCAAGTACTTCATTTGTTTGGTATTTTACCAGTACTCTGTGTGGTGATGTTTCTTCTTATAACCAATGTAGTAAGTAGACTATTGTCATAACTTAAAACCCCATTAGAGTTCTTTTTTGAGTGGTAAAACTCAGTCGAGTTAAACCAAACATTAGTAACCTTTCTGTGGTTACTTCTAGTGAACAGAACTGTGATACCTTATGGAAACTCTTGAACATTCTGTACAAATGAAATCTTAAATTATTTTAGTGCAGATGCCTTCAGGGTTTTAAATCGCTGCATAATGGATATGTCACTCAGAATTGTATCTTTGACTATGTAGATTCCTGTGACTTATGCTGGTGGTGTGTCAACAATGGATGACCTTGAGAGGATAAAGAAAGCAGGCCAAAGTCGAGTTGATATTACGGTTGGGAGTGCTCTAGATATATTTGGAGGAGATTTGCCCTACAAGGACGTTGTCTGTTGGCACAAAGAGCAAAACATGGTTAGTCGATGGTGAAGATACTGTGGTTTTGTGCTTCATCAATTCCGTCAGCTCACTTACCTTGAGTATACAATTTCCAACATTCTACTCTGAGTAATTCAATGATTTTTCACCTATCTGTGTTGAAGCTGAGAAGCACTATGTTTTTGGGGTGTGCCAGTAGTGCTATCTAAAAGGATAGAAATGTGTTTATCACAGACAGGTTGGTTAACGATCACAATTACCTCACTGAACATTATCATGTGCTTCAAGGTGTGAGTGACAAGCATATTTTTTACAATCTGTTGTGAATAATTCAGTGGGCCTTTAGTGATCTTTATCGAAGCTGAGGAACACGGTTTTCTTCAGTTGTGGGCATTAGGGTTGCGTTAGTCAAGAAGGATAGCCAAACTGTTGTTAGGAGCCGGTCTAAATCGTGATTATTAAGTTCTTGACCTTCTATGCACCTCAATTCATCTACTGTAACTATGTGTAAGCACACTTATGCTCCACAATATCGTATTTGTATGTTCACAATGCAGAAATGGTCTGGGTTTAAAGTTCCAGATTTCCGGAAATAATGGAGCCATGTTCTCTCTGATGGTTTCAATTTATTTATTTATTTTATTGAAAATTTTGGTTTGACTGATTCTTGATGATTCCGTTATGTTTACATATTTAAATTCAGTACTAATACATTGTATAAAAATGTTTTGGATTGGGATTTGTTCCCCGTGCCACTAAAGCTGCTAGGCAAAAGCACTGACTTCAAACATTTGCGTATTAACAGTATCAACATGTTGGCATGCTATGATACTCCCAGGTCCCAGCCTGCTCCTCGCCTGCAGAAGTGGAAGATGAGTAGAGGACTGAAAAACTATTAAGTTATTAACCAGAAAAATTAAAATATGTGTAGTGCGCTTCAACTAGTGACAGCATGGCATAGCTAGCATGGTTGATGGGTACTCACTTGAACACCCATGAATTTTGACACAGGCATATATTCTTAAGGTATGTTACATATATATACTCAAAGTGAAGAAAAATGGGGATATGGGCTAAGTAAATTCGTTTTCTTGCCCACATAAATTTTAGATCAGAGATTTTTAACAAGCTTTGCTACACTAATTATCATGCCTTGGTGTCATTTACATGATTTTGAACACCCATCTCCAAGATGCTAGCTCCGCCAAGCTTATCTGCTTAAACAATTTTTTCGTTGTAAAAAGAAAATGAAACAGTGTGAATTCTGATATACTATACCACATGGGTAGTACTAGCATATTCCCTTTTTCTTTCTTGCAAGGGACGATCTATACTCAATGGTTATTTTCCAGATACCTACATGTTGGATATATTGATGATATGTACTGCTGATTGTTGACAATTTGGCTGAAAAAATATAATAAATTGTGTAAATAAAAAAATTTCAATCACAAAAAGACAAATATTTATCATTGTGCATACAAGTCTTGTGATTTGAGACACACTCCTAACCATATATACTTGCATCAGGTTCCTGTTCCTTTCAAATGCCAACCTAACAAATTTCGCGTGTTTCTCACAGAGAGAAACCAAAAAAACAAGTACGATGGCGCCGTTACTCTGGTGCTTCCACCCTAGCAACAATTGCTCCCGATCTAGCCTTCACAATTTGCTGCAAGCATGGCAGTAAGCAAGAATGTCTGGTACATGTTACAAAGGGTATTACGCTGTCCTCATCACGTGGTTTGGCGCGCAAGGCGACACAAGGAAAGGCAGCGCATGAGTTAATAAAAACGGGCCCGGAGAAAAGCAAATCTCAAATATCTCGCGCATACTCGCCACGAATCCTGCCACATATGTCCCCAGTTTTGTCACCACGCCACCAATACTACCAACTTTTTTCCGTTAATTTATGCTCGTTAACCTCGAGGTTTACAGATAATGGAGACTGGAGCAACAATTATCCAATCGAGGTGACATCTCAACAAAAACCGTTTTAGTCTTATCTATATCATTTGTTAGCAACAAATGCTTACAAATTTTTCTGTTCCCTACCCCTCCGAGGTACATGTGCATGGAGAGTTCATGATTTAATCATTCGAAAGAAATGGATCATGATATCATAGCTTACAAATTCGTAAAGCTGACCTTGCTTCCTTTTTCGATTTGTAAGGTATATTTGGTTCTCTCTTCGGCCCCAACAACATTCCTTACAGTTCTGTAGCGAAATGTTCTTCGCTTGGTCAAATTGTGATTGAATTTTGGTTGGCGAATCTTAAATGAGATTGAAATGGATTAAGTTTGCCACACTTTCCCAATCCTAGCACATCAATTCATCTACCCAAAACTGCAAAGTTCCGATATCTTAATAAATACAGGGACCATACTACAAAATCAAAATAAAGGTAGGCACCCAATTTAATCATTAAAATGGTCTCCCCTTGACACTCCCAGAGGCTCATGCTCAAATCAAATCTGCCTTGCCCCCACCCCCACCGCTCGCAGGCTTCAGCTTCAAGCATCAGCAACCTCCTCCTCTCCTCCTCCCTTGAAGTAGCAAGCAACAGTGGAGCAAGCAGAGCATAGTGGAGTGGAGTAGGGAGCTGGGCTAAGGGAGCCCCAACTACCGCCGACATGCGTTCAATGGCGCTCCTCGTCGCGGCGCTTCTTTGCCTCGGCGGTGGCGTGGCGGCGTCGACGGACTTCCGCTTCCCGGCGGTGTTCAACTTCGGGGATTCCAACTCCGACACCGGCGGCCGCGTGGCCGCGGGGTTGGAGTCCATCCTCCCGCCCTACGGCTCAACCTACTTCGGCGCCCCCTCCGGCCGCTTCTGCGACGGTCGCCTCATAGTCGACTTTCTCAGTACGCTCGCCTCTCGCTTCCTCTGTCTCCTCTCAATTCAATTCCGCTTCCTTGAATTTCGTTATCAGTACTGCTACCTGTCACAGTCTGAGGTGCATAATTGAAAAATCGGTGCACGGAAGATTGAATTCTCCTTGAATTGCGCGAGTAGAATAGTTCAAATGCGTTCGGTGATTCTTGAAGATGCCTTGCTGCCGAGTGATTCTTGGCGCCCTGGGGGTGTAGCGAGAAAAAATCAGTTGGTATAAGGATGATATGGCTTGCCGTGAGGTCGTTGATTCTTGACCGCAGGGTGCCCATTTGGCCCGGGCGGTTGTTGCAAAAAGTGCAATGTAGTTAGGATGGTCCTTGGCCGGATAGGACAAACACGTCCATGAGGTGGTTAGAAGTGGAGATTGAGGCATCATTGCAAATGGTCATCGGTGGTTGTGTGAAGTGTGCGAACACCCGTAGAGGAACTATTCTGGGCGTGTGTGGTCCGATTCGTACAATCTGTCTCCCTGTTCGTCGGTCGGATTCTGTAGAACTGCAGGAAAGCAAATGATGCTTCCTGACGCAATTCATCCCTGTTGATGGAATTTCTGTTACTTATGCTTAACCTGTGGCGAGCTTTAGTTTGTTGCAATTAGGCTGCCCTCCCATGTGCTTGCATTTAAGTAGTTTGACAAGTGACAATGCACTACAGCTGTTTTAGATTTATGCTGATGTCTCTGAGAAGCTGTTGGGATTTGTAGTAATAAGAATCAAGGAATTTATATCATGATATCAGGAAATACCATATAAAGTGATCTCTGTATATGTATATTGTACATATTTCATTCAAAGTATAGCTGTTCATCACTGACATATGAGCATGAATTTGATGTTTGGACAGCAGTAATAAGAATAGTTAGAAACAGTAGTGCTGTATCACTTTCGTTGGTACGTTTCCTCAAAATAATATAGAAAGGTTTTGTTGGCATATGTAAAATTTGATAACTGCAGAGGTGGCTAATGCATTGCATTTCGTAATGCTGATATCATCCCATTATATGCATCAGCATCTTTTTTTTTTTAGAAAGTCCATTATGTGCAGTGACTTCTTAATATAGCAATACCATTTCTTATCTTCTTTTTTCTGTCAGAAAACATATTTTTTTGGGTCTGTGATCTTAAACCTGTGTCATCATCTTCTTACAGTGGAGGCAATGGATATGCCATTACTTAATGCGTACTTGGATGCTGTTGGTGATCCTAGCTTTCAGACTGGTGTTAATTTTGCTCAGGCCGGATGTTCAATCACACCAGCAAATCCAACATCTGTGAGCCCATTTTCATTTGGTCTTCAGATTAAGCAATTCTTTGCCTTCAAGGACAAAGTTACTAAGCTCCTGTCTAAAGGTAAAATCTTGTTTCTTAGACCACACCTTCAGAAACTGTGGGTTGCAAAGCAACATAGGAATACGTTTTGCCTATCCCTATGTGTAAAAACTTCCAAGCAAAGCAACAGGCACAATAAAAATAAATAAGACATAATGTTGAGTGATATACAATTCTAAAGAAATATAAACGAAATAGAGGCTTCCATTTTTTTAATTCTAGGTGTACATTGGCCAATCCAACAATACATAGAAACAATGATCTATTTGGAATTGTTATACTGAACAAAGTTGTAAGCTTTCACTCGTGGTATTGGGACAGGTCTACGATTAGGCTATCTGAATGGTGTGCAGACTTCCACTGTGTTTAATTGGCTAAGCTACTCTATAGCTATAACAGCTAATAAACTGACAAAGCTTTTTGTTTCAATGATCCGGACTACATAGTTCTGTTGGTGAAGACATATAGTAACGCCTTATTTTACTTTTGCAGGGGATATTTATAGGAAATATATTCCTCAGGCAGATTACTTTTCACAGGGACTATACATGTTTGATATTGGACAAAATGATCTTGCTGGTGAATTATACTCTAGAACAGAGGACCAAGTTGCTGCATCCATTCCGACTATTTTGTTGGAGTTTGAAACTGGTCTCAAGGTTTGTAATATCTATGATCATTTTCATCCTTACAGATTTATGTGCCCCCTCCTTTTTTTTCCCCTTTTCTCAGTGGTCTTCTGTGATTCGGTACACAGAAAAAATCCTGTTATAATCTCATTCTTTCCATACCATACTAGTAATCTAAAAATAATCTATTATTATGTACCTTCTCCATTCATTTTGTTATGACGTTAAGACAAGGAATATAGTTCAAAAAGAACTAATCTTCTTGTCCCAACGTCAAGAAAAACAGATCAGAGGGAGTATGCTGTTTCAAATAAGAAGGCATGTCGTCCCTAATCCTTTTGTGTGTTCCTTTTCTCATTTCAGAAATTATATGACCAAGGTGCGAGGAAATTCTGGATTCACAACACAGGCCCTCTTGGCTGCTTACCTCAGAATATAGCCTTTTTCGGCAAAGACCCTTCCCAACTGGATGGTCTTCACTGTGTAGCAAAACACAACCGTGTTGCAAAGCTTTTCAACTTACAGCTGCATGCACTTTGCACGAAGTTGAGAGGTGAATTAGCTGGGACCAGCATCACTTATGTAGACGTCTACACCATCAAATACAGCCTGATCTCTAATTACTCTCGATATGGTATGCAGCATACACTTTCCACATTATGTCGTTATCGGGAATTACTAATGCACCCAAATCATTTAGATTGGTTGACCAATTGCAGCACTAGGAAAAGATGTTTCTCGATTGCTTCAAAGTGAAGACTTATAATGGCATCACTAGCAATCCCTAACTAGTGCTTGCAATAATAAACCCCACTAAATGAGCTGGAAAATAAATATGTTCTAGTCTTTTGGCACGTTGCATCACTTTGCCTATGCATATGCAACATTTCCTTATTTGACTTTGTGTGGTGGATCTTGAAATTTAACTTTAATGTGAGTGCAGGGAATGTTGCTAACAATAATTCATGAAACAATTCTAATATATGCTTGTGCTTTTACAGGATTTGAGAATCCCACCCAAGCATGCTGTGGATATGGAGGGCCGCCCCTGAACTACGATAGTAGGGTACCATGTGGACAGACAGTGTCTTTGAATGGCAACCCGGTTACTGCAAAAGGGTGTAGTGACAGTACTGAATATGTCAATTGGGATGGCATACATTACACGGAAGCTGCAAACTTCCACATCGCATCACAGATCCTTACCGGGAAATACTCTGATCCGCCCTTCATTGAGAAGATGCCATTCGTCATAAAACCGAGATTTTAATCAGTATACACTTTATCTTTCTTTTCAACCAGCCACTGCAGTGTTGCACTGGTTGCAAAATCTGATGTATTTATTACTTGTTAATAATCATATATAGCTTGTTTTCAGTTGCCAAGAGCTTTGTTATGCGCCCAATATAAATGTTTCGTTGTATATCCATGTTTTGTAGCAGAATTTTCGCAGTGCAAACGGTATTAGGAAAAGGCAAGGCAAGTAAGCGAACTATATGGTTCCCCTCCCCAGGAAAGGAAAATTTCAAGTCATTACCGAGGAACTTGTTATGAACTGTTGACTGGCATCTACTGGACACAATAAACGTAGCAAAAGTATCCAGACCAGGAGAAAATTAACCGGCACGGGTGTGCATCTATATTAATCATTCTCAGTTCAGTTCTAAAAATTGCAGCAGAGAACCTGGATTGGGGTAGATGCCTTGATTTTTTCCTCTTCGGTATGAATTTTACTGTACACGCATGGCAACACGCTACTCATTTCTTGGAGATGTAGGCGTAGTACTGCGCCATGGGCACGACGAAGGCGATGACGAGCAGGCCACCGACGACGAGCGTGAACTGGCCGCGCTTGGACTCCGTCTCCTCCTTGGTCTTGAAGTTGGACTCCCGCTTGTTGTCCTTGAACGACGGGCCGCCCGGGTCGGGTAGCCCGTCGATCGCCGCCGCCAGCCGCTTCGCTGTGCTGAAGATCGCCTCGTTGTACTTCTCGTCGGTCGCTAGCACTGCAACAAAGTTTTGGCAACAGTGTCCGTCACAGGCTCACGGCGGCGAGATCAGGGGCCGGCCACGAACCCACTATGGGGTGGTAAAGGGCCACGGTCCATGGGCCGTTTCACAGCCCGTTTCGGCCCTTGACTGGGCCAAGTTAAAACAGAGTGTGAATTCGGCCCGTCCATTTTAGGCCCGGTCCATAGCTAGGCCTAGTAAAAAATGAGGGCCCGTTACCACCCCTCTGTCCAGGAATGTTGTGTCATCAACAGCTTACCTGGGAGGTTCTCGGAGACGGTGGCGTCGAGGACCTGGTCGCCGACGGCCTTCACGAATTCTGGGCCGCCGGTGATGGCGCCCTCCTTCTGGCTGGTGACGAGCACGACGACGCCCTTGTTGCTGCCCTCCTCGATCGTCGGGTACCACTTCTCCAAGACTTGGTCCGCGTACTCGAACGCGTCAGCTTTGCTCTGCCACAGCACACATGCATGATCCACCCATCAGCAGCATTCAGCAATGACACGTACAGAGAGAGCACTAATGCACGAGTGGCAAATGCCGGCTGCGAATGAATGAACGTACCGTGAGCTTGCGGACGGTGATGAAGTTGAGCCGGATGTTCTTGCGCGCCTCGAGGTCGCGGGCCAGCCGCTTCACGTCGGACTTGGTCACGCGGCTCAGCACGCCGGCGTCGTCCACCACGTACGAGTCCACGGGCGGCCCGTCGTTCAACACGTCGAACTCCGACGCGACGGCCGGAGCCGGCGCCGGGGCCAGGCTGATGGCCAGCGACAGCGCGGCGGCGGCGAGGCCGTGGTGCAAGAACGAGACCCAGTTCCTGGCGCCGTCTCCTCCATGGGAAGCAGCGGCGAGTGGCTGAGGCTTCCTGAAAGCGCAGGAGACGACGGATCTCGAGGAGGAGGAGGAGGCGCTGACGAGAGATGGTTTCTTGGATCCGCGGAGAGGGGTGAACAATGTGGAGGGGGAGAGGAGGGTCTCCATTGCTGCTCTGGGGGAGCAGGGGAGGGAGGGAGCGTGCCGGCTGATGGCTGCCGATCACTAGCGAGCGCTTCTGGATTTTTTGTTGGAAGGGTGTTGCTTGGATTGTGATTGGGTGGCTGGGATTCTGGAACCGGATAAGGTGGAGTGCCAGCGTGGACACAGCTTGTGTGGTTGTTACTTCCTCTGTTCTAAATTATATGATATTTTAGCTTCTTTGAGTTTTCTCAAATAATAAGACATCCTCGTATTTCAATGCACATTTCTCTCTTTTTAATACATTCTTATCTTTATCTCTCCTTCTTGTTTTTTATATAATTATCTTTTTTACCTCTCCTTAATTTACGTGTCCAAAAACTAAAACATCATATAATTTAGAACGGAGGGAGTACTTGTTATGGAACAGAAGGCAGCAACTATGTCACCACGTGTCAAACTGAAATGCACCAGTAGATAGATTGTGTTATTTTCTGCAGCCATGTAATTTGAGATGTTTCTAGAATAAATGGTTCATATATGGCTATGACTAGAAAAAAAAAATAATGAGAATTTGTACATATTCTTCTTCTCACGGTTGTTCCCATAGGGTAGATATACCTTGGAGCTTGATGTAGGTTTTTATGTTAAAGATGTCGTCTTAATTAATCATTCAACGTATTTTTTTCTAAGAATATAATAATACGAACCTCTCTGGTTTGAGTACCAAGAGCAAAGAAAATATAAATACAAATTTTTATATTCTATGAAAATATAAAAGCTAACAAGTTAAGGTTTATTTGTATATACACAAAGGGAGAATATAAGTACATTTTGAAATACCCGTGCATCAGATTTAACCCTATTCTTATTCTCTAATTGAACAGTTAAGAATTTAAGGTTTTTTCATAGATTGCAAGATAATCCAGCTTCTAATGTGCTGCTTGAAAATCTCCATTTTTACCCAATTTCATTCATATCACCTACGGATTTGTTTTTGGATCGACCTGGATTACCCTTGAGAAACCTAACTAGCCGTAAAACCGCCAGCTGGGCCGTGGCACCAAGGCCCCAGGCAGCAGCCCGGCTCGAGTGATCCCCGCTGCTTATCCACCAAAATCACTTCCCTGGCCACGGCTCTCCATAGACCCTCGTCTTCCGCCGCTCGGCGCGGCGCCATGGCCCCCGGCGCCCTCCTCCCGCTCGCCCCGTCATCGCCTCATCCGAGCTCGCCGCGCCGCATTCACTGCCGCTGCGGCGCCTCGCGTCGCGGTTTCACCATCCACACAGCCATCGCCATTGCCTCCACCTCCGCCACCGCGGCCAGGGCTGGGGCCGCCGCCGCCGCCGATGAGCTGCCCGCCCCGTCACCTCAACCGCCGCCGCCGCCAACGCCTGCCCCTAAACCCGGAGGGTCAATGCTTGGCGGCCTCGTGAACACGAGGTCCTGGCCGCAGCACTACGGCAGCGGCTTTTCCATCCGCGTGCCACCGTCCTTCGAGGACATCCTGGAGCCCGAGGTAACCGGTCTCGTCTCCTCCCGCGATTCGGGTTTCGCTGGCCATTGTGCGGGATGCTGTGGAGCTCAAGGTTTGGTTCCAACTTGCTGACTCGACTCTTTCGTCCTTCCCTTCGGCGTCTCAGGACTACAACGCCGGGATGACATACTACGGCGACAAGGCCAAGCCCCGGGCGTACGAGGCCCGCTTCGCGTCTCCAGATAGGTAGGTAGGTAGGTAAGGTCTCTCTCGTTCTACTCAATACGCTGCAGCTCTGGCATTTCAATATCTGTACATTGATGTCATTTTAGGGTAGCATTTTTGCTGAATGTGTCGCACGTGCTAAACTTAGAGTGCTCTGCTGCTTTGTTATGTAGGGACGAACTTGTAAGCGTGGTGATTAAGCCATCAAATCAGCTCAAGATCACATTTCTAGAGGTTCGCATCAGAGAATCCTTTTTTTTTTTTTTGGGTCCACTGGACTACCTTCACTGATCATTTGTATTTTTCTCTGAAAGCATACGTCTACACAAGGTCTAATCAACACTGAAATCTGAGCAATACTTCTGATATGTGTTCTTATTTCTGTTATGTGTTTGCATCTTGTTTCAAAGCTTGTTAAAACTTAGAAACAAACAGTCAGTTAGAAGGACTTTCTGACCAACCACTAGACAATTGTACTCACTAGCTGGAATTAGTCTGAACTTCTGAAGTACAATGAGTGTTTAACGGTAAAAAGGCATGCCGCCACTCCAGCATTGGTATGACCAAGTTGTTTGATGTAGCTGTCAAATAAAGAGGCGATTGAAATGATACTAGGCACAGTGGCCCATGGTATTTGTGGCGTCGCCTAGGCGTTGTGAGGGTGGTGGGTCACCATAGGATGCCACACAGTTTCAGTTACGCCACAACGCCTAGGCGCTGTGAGGGGGGTCGATCGCCACAGGATGCCACAACGCCACAAAAACCATGAGAGTGGCACACCAGTGCTGCTGTTGATTACATTTCTCTTTGCATAAATCTAGGCTCACATGAAAGGACATTGTATCATTTATGCAGCACAAACCTCTGAATGATGTTCTACAAATATTGATTTGCAGGCGAAAGATATAACTGACCTGGGCACTCTGAAGGAAGCATCAAAGATATTTGTACCTGGTTAGTTCTGTTATCTTAGAAATGAAAGCTGGTTTGTAAAAAAAAAGGGATAAAATGTATATTGTTATAACAAACTAGTGATGAGAATACTCATAAATGTTCACAGCTTTTCACAAATCAACGATGAAACAACTTCGCATCTCAATGATAAAACAACTTTCACATCTCAGTGATAAAATTTAAATAAGGTGGGCCTAGCTTATTTCGGTTTTGTTGTTGTGTAGATCTTTGATTCACTTTTCATCAAGGTTTAAGAAAACAGAGCAAATATTGCTCTACTTTCATGATGCATTATGTAATGTTATATGTTCCCTTTTCTACTTTCAAGATTTTCCTTTAATATTATATGCTCCTGGCATTATGTAATGTTATTTCCTTGAACTTCATATGGTCAAATCATTATTTTCTCAGAAAATATAAACTAAAATGTGAACTCTGGTTCTAGCGCATTAATTGCAAATATGGAGTTAAAAACGTTCTGTTAGCAATTAGTTATTATGTTCTAAAAAGTGTTAACATGATGTACTGATCTAGAAACATTTTTCTTATACTACCATTTCATTTTGTAGCTGGTGCAAAAGTATACGCCGCACGAACAATTAAAGTTAAGGATGAAGAGGATATTAGGTACTAAAAACATTATTCTGCGATATCAATAATACCCAAACTTGGGACGTGATCATGCTTTTATTTTCATTTTCTTATGAGGATATTTTCCCCAGGACATATTACTTCTACGAATTTGGACTGAACAAACAACATGTTGCTCTAATGGCTACTGTAAATAGTGGAAAGGTACTCAGTTGTTCTTTACATACTTAAAAATGTGCTGAATCCTACAAATTCCTTGCTTTATGTAAGTTGATTTATTCTGAGATGTATTCCTCCCACATGATTTAATCTGCATTTTCAGTTGACACCATATCTGTTATATTGCCATTTTTTATTTGTTTTCTGTCCATATATTTTATCACTGCTTTTCTTCTCCTTTTCTAGTAGCTTTTGGAGCATGCACAAATTTTAGGTATACTTACATTATACTTAACACCCACTCTCCCCTCCCCAGTTGATCAAAACAATATAGAGTTTGGGAAGAAGAGAAATTCACTCTTGATTCTGACTGTGTGAGCCTGGTCATGAGGTCAGCAGCTTAGATTTTATACAGCATAATTTAGCTGTACAGAATGATGGCTGCTGAAGTAGCATTCTGTGCCCATATGTTTGATCAATTCATGCTTCACCATGTCATTAGAAATCTGTATAGCATTCAATTTTGTCAGACTATGACTAGGAGTAGGTCTTGATAAAACAAGATCAGTCACACCAGCAAAACCAGGCAAACTCCTAGTATCAAGAACAGAGTGTGTAATGATGGATACTGTGTTCTGTTTCTTGGAGTTGTGGGTTTGTATGAGGGAACTTTTAGTTAGTATGCAATATCTCAGTGTGCTTGTACAGGTCGAAGTAGAGAATCAGATTCAGGTAACAATAAGGTAGATAAAGCTTCCAACAATGTGCCTATTGTTTGAAGGATCTTCAAGTGGAGTACAATGAAGCGGATGTGCTTCCTTGAGCTCAGCATGTAGCTTGAAGCACTGCTCAATAGGATAACTAGATCCTTGGGAATGTGATCAGTGTTTGGATATGAGCAACAGATGCCCAACAGAAGCTGACAGAACAGTGTGCTGCACTGTCAGACTCACAAACGATCGTGTAAGGGCCAAGAGAAACCTCCTTGGTAGTCAGAGGAGCTCGAACCACCTCCATGGTTGGAAGTGTAGGGCGCTGAAGAAGCTCAGCACAAGCCTCCTTTGTAGTTGGAGGTTCATTAAGAGAAAATTCTGCTGTGTCACATACCTTGATCTGTTCTACTCATAGCTTACTATCTACAGCCTTAGCAAGAATACTGCATTTTTCTTACTGTTTAATCGATGCTGCTCTTTTGGCTTTTGTGTTTGTTGAATTCGTATTTTCCTGTTACAGACGTATATTGCTGCTGCTACGGCTCCACAGGCGAAGTGGGATGACGATGGTGTGAAGTTGCGTTCAGCTGCTGTATCTCTTACTCTTTCATAGTTGTGCTAAACGGGATACCAAGATGATTTTGCAAGAACTCCGGCTTCAGCAGTATGCATAGAGGAATCATTTTCATCTATGCATTTTTATAGATTGGAAAGAAGGTACATAGTTGTATGAGAGCTCTAGTTCTATTAGTCGGTGACAGTTACAAAAGAGTAGCTGAGAATCTGAGATTATACACGATGTTGGAGTAGCATCTGTACCCTCTTTTCTCCGATTAAAATTTGAGAAATGGCATGAAACCTGAACCTTGGTTATACGGATCTTGTTCATTTACAATGGTTCTCTAAAATAGTAATCAATTGTTTGTTCACAACAAGGTGGCATGAGAGGACGGTCCCGGAATCGCGTCGTTCGAGGGAAGGTCCATATTTTTAGCGCGTCCGTACTCCGTACTAAACTGGTGTCCGCGTTTTCGTCTTCGTACGACGAATTCAACAAACACAGAAGCCCTCCGTGCTTAGAGGTCAAACATAGATGCGCGTGTTTATTTCGTTTAAAAACGCCAGATGCTGAATGATATTCTGGACTGTTCCATAATCGTTTGCGTGCCTTTCGTTGGTCACTCCCACGCATGACGGCATGAACCAAACGTTCGCCTGGGCACTGACATTGCTTAGATTGACATTCGTAGAAGACAAGCACACCACAACGAAATGAACGATTAAACGAGTGAGCAACACAAGATGCGTATTTTGCCTATATATAATACTACAAACTCAGCAGGACATGCATGCATGGCAACGCTCACTCATCAAATTCTTCTCCGAACGAAAAGAAAAAAAAGAACAAACAAAACCCTGTCATGATTCTGATCTCGTCTATGACTACCCATTCTTCTCTACCGCTTCTGAACTCTGCTACTCACACGGTCACCACAAACCCAGCTAAATTACAGGCGGACAAAACCAAACCGATGAAACAAAAAAAAACACCACATGCGCCAGTCACCAAAATACACAGGGGGGACGTGCAATGTAACACGACCGAACTCGACTGACTCTGTGTCACATTTCTCTTTTTTTTTTTTCCTCGGAAGACGAACAATAAAACACTCCATTAAAGCCTAAGAACGATGCCCTGATTCAATGGTTCCTACTCGGCCGTCCAGTTCGACGGCGAGGCGAGGCGACGCCGGCGTTCAGCCCTGCGCCTCGATGGGCGACATCATCGTCGAAAACCTGCGCTTCTGGATGCGCGGCGGGAGGTGCTTGTTATAACGCTTCGGCCCGACGGTCCACGGCAGGAACACGCCGGTGCCGCTGCGTCCCATACGCTTGCCGACGTTGCCGCCGTTGCCGGACGAGGCCATCACCATGGGCCTTGCGGGCGCCGCCGCGACCATCATGACGGGCGCGCGCACAGCCATGCCCCAGGCCGCTGGCGCCAGCATGGCCTGTGGAGCGGGGGCGTAGCCGATGATGGCGCCGCTGCTGGGGGGCTTCTGAGTCACGCCCACGGTGGCCGCAGCTGGCTGTGGCTGCCAGGGCGCCATGGCCTTGGTTGGCGACGAGAGCGGGCTGAGGTCCACAGGAGTGGACGGCCTCACCCTCGCGAATGTGATGCTCACGCGCCGGTTGGACGACGGGCACACCACGTGGCGCGCCATGTCCGCGCTGTTCCCGCGCATGACCAGGAGAGACCTGTGTATTTGAAGCGCGCACATTCCATTACTCATGAGTTCAAATATATCATCATTTTTTCTATGATTTCTTTTTATGGTGAAAGAAATGTAAGGAGATTTCAGTGTTCGATTAACCGTACCCTTGCTTTAGTGATAGCGTGAGGGGTCCCTTGTAGTTACCATTGCTGTCGGTGACAAGTGACCTGCCAAACGCCATTGTAGTCTCTGACAGCAGAAGTGTAGAAATGGGGTTGTCCAGATGTGGAGGCTTGAAGTAGGGCTGTGAGTGTTCATCCTGCAGAAGGAAATTCATTAATATGTCAGAGGACAGCATTGGAAAGACAAGAATTTTTTTTTATCAAATTTAACCACTTTGTATCCAGGAACTACAGAGTACACACGTCTGGTATTACTGAAACCGAGTCCATGTAACTAATTCAAGGCATTTATTGAAAAAAATCAAGCATATTAGAGATGGCAAGTGTATATAATATTTCCCTTCGAGATGATAACATTTTTAGTTTCCGCCTCTCATTCCCCAACTGTGATATTAGTGATGACAAAACAAGGCCTTTTCTAAATACATAAAAAACTAACTATATACAGTAGTCACTGCATGGTAATCATCACTAACTCTATTTTCTTGTTTTTTTTTTTACCACCAAGAATCATTTTAGTAGAAGGCTCGAGTATATTTCACCTATAATGTCCAATTTTTAGACAGGGAATGGGACAGGTACAAGGCTGACAATTCCGCTGAGTTGTGCGAATAGCTTATCACACATGTCATGACTTTCAAAGCAGCAAAAGCATGTTTGGCTTCATTGAGTGCGCTGTCATGCGTATTTTAAAAGGAAACAGCGACACCTACCTCATCGAAGAAGTTGATGATCACACTGTTTGGTTTCCTGCTCTCTGGTATTAAACGCCAAAGAACAAGGTGGTCAATGACAGCCTGCAGGACAGCGGGGATTGGTTCTATGTGACCTGTGCACAAGGAGAAAAACAAGACAGTTGTGACATCATTCTCAAGGGCATTTCATTGCCTGGAGATGCTAAGCTCAAAAGAATATTCTTGAAACTGTAAGAAAATTCAAGAGAGCTTGGTTTGGAACATACAGTTAGCTTCCTCTGTGGTAGACTGAAATAACGGGACTCCGAGTTGTATGATCTCTCTTTTGTTTCCTTTGATCTGCTTGTTGAAGAATATGAAGGTCTCACCTGATTATTGAAATAGATAATAAGCGCACAGTCGATCTTAGCTCCAAGTCATATTACCAAAACTCGAATTAGCAATACAAAAATCCAATAAAAAGTCAATCCCAAGAGAAAGGTAAAGACATTGAACAATGCCAACCAGATAATTCATCATTTTCAAGTTCAGGCAGCTTACTTGTGATGATTTTGGCCAATACTCTAAAGAGGTAACCATGGTTGTGGGTTCTATCTCAAATCGTACGGGAGAATCATAATCTAGAAAGCCGAATTCTTACTTGGATCAACATTTTGTCATGCACTTTGGACCGACGTTAGCATGTCTTGGCACGGCCTATTTCAATAAAACAGAAGCGATCTAATATGTCACAATTTAAATTAAATATATCGTGCAAATGTTTTTTTTTTCATTAGAGAGAAACTTCAAGTTAGCAGAAATTAAGGAAAACAATGCGTCAGTCAGTATATTGTAGTCACTATAGGTTGAAGGCTTTACGTAGTTTGTCAAAGGGAAGTTTTACTTTTTCCTAGATTAGGTTGACCCCCAGCTATCTAGGCAGTTTGAAGATATACCAGCACGGCATTACCAGTAATCTAGTTAAATAAATCTTAACGTCTCAGTCACTTTTTTGCTACCTTTAGATATCTGGGATTCTGGTCCAGTTAGAACCAAAGTATATCTGACCAAAACCATCACGGCCGAAGGAAAAAGAAATGAATGATAGTCTGAACTAGGACCACATTTACCTGCTATGCTAAAGAAGCACAAAATGGGAGATACGGCAGATTTCATTTTAAAGGCATATACCAAAGGTTTCTTATGGACATCTTAGAAGTAATAATAATAAAGCAATAAAAAAAGAAATAAAATGAATTGTGCAAGGAGAAAATAATACTGAATTGGGGCGTGCTATCAGTACATTACTGAGAGAGTGAGAGAACTTCGCAACATAAACACAACTTACCTGAAAGTTCTCCATTTCTGCCAGCCTGACGAATTTCATTGATGAAATCTGCAACTTTCATGATCTCTGATGTAGTAAAGACATCTTCATATATCTTCAAGCCTTTCACAACGTTGACCTGATAACACAAGATCACGAACATCAGTCAAAAAAAGATTGCCTCGAAAAGAAATGAAGTTTTAGATGAAGTGCTACTACTTCCTATAGCATCTCCTAGTCCTTCAGTACAGAAAGTATGCCGAGTGGTGTAAAATGGAACTCGCCATGTGGCCCTTCACGGACTCCTTCGCCACGAAACCTTTCTGGATCTTGATCCTTTCCGGACGGACAATGCACTCTTCGTGGTCAGAGCAGATTGGATAGCTCTCTGGTAGGCTGTGTTCCCCTTGGGATCCTTGGTCAGTATGATCTGCTAAGTAATATACATCTTAGAGGTTTCTAATCATTGTTGGATACGTTCGAAAAAATTAACTACGTGTTCATAGAAGAGGGGGGAAAAAGACACAAAATAACTATGCTCTATGGGCAAAACATCTCCCGTTTTACAAAGCACGTATTTCAAAAAACACAGAAACTTTAGCAATAATAGATACAAACAGTGACATCTGATAGAAGAAAATTGTAGATAAAGTGGATGACTGTATAAACTGGAAATTCAGTTAAGCTTGTTCATTTCTTTATTAACTTGGAAACAGAAGTGCGCGCCTAAAAGCTGGTGACTCCACCATGGTGTTCACAAAATGAGCTACCAATAAAATTTGCCAATCGCCACCGACAGATTATGCGCAGACCTTCTAAACAATCCAGGAGAATGTAACTCTTTCGATAAAACAAAAATATAGATTGTACTTGATCTTAACTTTTCCTGCGTGCCATAATTAGATCTTTACTTGAAAGTTATTTAGTGGGCACAGTCACTCAGCACCACGAGTAATCACCCATTGTCAGTTTGTCACTCACAGGAATCGTTCTGCCCTCTCTCTTTTTTTAATCCTAAAGTACAGAAATATTCAAAGCGTACTGGAGTTCCATCCAATTTTACAAAATATCCATCATATCGCAGGAAGAATTTATCTTGTTTCTTTTTTGTGGATTCGCAAGCCACACTCTTTTCGCGTCACTTTCCATGGACAACAGCATGGAGGGGAAAAAGGTGCCTTCCGTGGTAACACTCTAAAGAGAAAGAGCCTAGACAAGATTCGGCCAGGCTGAACTGTATGTACATGCGCACAATGGGTATTCGGAATGGCATAAGTGTAGGGGCACGCACCGAACAGAGGCCGGGACCAGTACATGTACAATTATTGGGCGAAGACAAGGTACAAAGATGAAAATAGCGCACTCACTTATAGGGCACTCTCCTCTCTTTTTCCCCCTTTCGCAATTGTCATACCACGCACAAGAAACGCAGACTATAGTTTCTCTCTCCTTGCTTTTAAAACAAGTCCCAGGTCCTCAGTTGTCAATTTGGAAGAGACCGCCTGAAAATCCAGACCGGTTGCAAAGCATGCTGACTAGCAACAGCAGCAAGTCGACAAAAACTGGAACGTGATCACATTACCAATGGACAAGTAGACAACACGCACACTGGCCACACTGTTCTGACCCAAATTATCAATTCCAAATCACAGGCACACAGCTAAACCGTACATGTGCAAAGATCCAGGAAAGCTCCAAAAGGCCCCTTCAGTCTCCACGCCCTAACCACCCACCTACCACCATGAACCTGAAGGCCGCATATCGGCATATGCGGCTGAAGAGTAGTAAACGAGAGCCGCCATGACTCATGCGATCACGCCATCTCCGTTTTATTCCAACTAAACTGCACGGTACCATACCGAGACAAGGTGTTCTTTCGCGAAGATTAGCCGCTGGGGACCCGCCTACAACAGTACTAAACCGGGTGATTGGCCGGGTCCCACAAGACAGTGGTTGACGGCCAACCACGTGTGCGGCCCGGGGTCGCGGCGGCCGATCCGATCGGCTCGGCTCGGCACCAGATCCGGCCTCCACCGGAAATCCTGGCTTCCGGAACCCGATCTCGGGCCAGGTGGTCGGTCTCTCCACGGCGAGGGTCATGTGGGTCCATTTACTCCCGCGCCAGGGAAGCTCTAGTTCACTCACACACCGCTCGCTCCATCAAGTGAGGAGTCACAGGTTTCGTGCCAAGTCCAGTGCTTTCGTGGCGTGACCCTGACACGTTCTGAACATGACACATGGACTGAAATATTCTAGAGCCGAGCCAATCACAACGCTGCTGCAAACTTGCACGCACCAGACCAAGCGATGCTCGATGGCCTCGAGGCTGCGCGCCGGCGGCGGCCCTCGGCCAGAGAAGCACAACTCTGTGTTCCACAGCTTGCACCCGCACGGTGCTGTAGTATAACTACTACTCATCCACTAATTAATTAGCCACGCAGCTGGACTAAACGCATAGCCTAATTACACGAGGCCGTACTGGCGCTGGTACTTTCCCACGGGGACCGAACGCGCGGGGCCAGGCCAAAAAGGTGGCCTGGCCGCGTGGAGGCGGAGCTAGCTACCACTGCCGGGGAGGACACTAGGGAAAAAATAGGAGAACAAAAGAGCGGTCGTTAGCGAACGGCGTGAACGAACAAGGAGAAAAGCGGTAGGGTTTTTGGCTCGCCGCCGCCTCCCCGTGATTCCCATCCAGTCTCTGTCTCACGGTCGCCGCCGGCACGGACGGCCAGGATCGACCGCCCCCCGTACGATCGCCTGGACGGGGGACACGGCGCACGCTGACGCACGCGGAGAATTATTGGCCCCCGCGCCCCCAAACTTCCCGTTCGGTGCCCGTCTGCCCGACGCAAAGGTGCCGCCAGCCGTGCGGCGCGTCAGTTACTATTGCCGTGAACCGACGCAACCAACTGCGACTTTAAACAGCAGTGCCATGATAAGCCAGCGTTTAAAAGTCTGGTAATCTCGTTAACCGGGTAAACTAGTCTTAACCCCGATTTAGATATGTCCCCCAAAAAATAGGAGATTAACTCTGGCCCTGGGGGAGAAAATACTTGCCGAAAAAGCCACGGCCGGATTTGAAGGCCAGATCCAAAAACTGCGAGGCTGGCCGAGGAATTAAAATTTGAAAATGAAAAAACAAAACACGGTGGTTATCATCGATTCCACGCCGTGCTAACGAAAAAGACGACTGGGTGCGGCGAATTCGAATGCTGGGGAACAGGATGCAGGGCCAGCGACTGACGTGAGCACGGGAGGATTGAATTACTAGCGGGCGGAGCGGTGGATGTGTTTGTACTTACGTCCGTCGGCGACGGTGTCGTCTTCCGTGGAGGCGGCCTTCCTCTCTGACGAATCTCCCGAGGAATCCACCTCCGCGTCCTGCTCGTGGTGGTCCGCGGCGTGGTTGACGGCGGCGTCGGTCTCCTCGGCCTCCGGTGCCGGATCCTGTTGTTGTACGGGATCCTGCTCGTGCTCGGGCTCCGGCTCGGCGGGGAGGTCGTCCATGGGCTCGTGGATGACCGTGGACGCGGCCTCCTCGGAGTAGCAGCATGACCCGGCGGCGGCGCGGGCCTCGGCGACGCGGCGCAGCTCGGCGGCGACGTCGGCGACGGGGTAGAACTTCTGCATGTGGAGGACGGGGAACCAGTTGAGGCGGCGGCGGTGGAGCGCGGCGAAGACGGGCTCGTACTCGGCGCCGCCCCCGATCTGCGCCAGGTGGCCGCACAGCGCGTCGATCATGGCGTTGGCCGCCGCGAACTCGCCGCGGAACCAGCCGATCACCGCGTCCCGCGCGGCCACCTCGGCGGGGCCGCCCGTGGCCGCAGCGGAGCCCAGCGGCGACCCCGGCATGCCCGCCGCCGCCGTCGTCATCGCCCCCGCGATCGCCAGCCTACAGTCTCCGCTAGCCCCTATTTCTTCTCACTCGCTCAATTCCTCCTATTTCTCTCCACCTCTCTCGCGCAGAGGTGCGGTAATGGCGTTGGTTTCGACTCGGCCCTGTTGGCTTTGGAAAACAGAGGAGGCGGAAGGTGTGTTGTGTTGTGTTGTGTTGTGCAGGGAAGGTGGCTCGCTCGGGGCGGCCCTATAAATACCTCGGCCGGGCGGGGTGTACCCGTAACCAGGAGGGTGACGTGGCGGCGGACGGCTCATTAAACGGGCGCCGATCCGGCGACGAGGTTGCATTGCAGTTTGTTAAACGCCAGGTCCTAGACAGGCTACAGCCTAGTGCAGTGCAAAGGGGCGGTGCGGTGCGCTGCGGGCGAGACTCGGGACGGCCGCCTCGCTCGCTCGACCCGGCGTACGGGGTGGCGCGTGTGGACGCACCACCACACAGGAGGAGGAGGCTGCGCGATCGGGAAGGTGGTAGCGTCACTCGGTCGACCGATGCGATGCCCCCCGCCCGTCTTTGGGATGCCGCCGCATCGTGCGGTCCACGGGAAGGCGGCCGTCCGCGCCCATGCGTCCGCTGGACCACGCCGCCGTCCGTTTCGGCGCGCCCACGGCCACGTCCAGTTCCTCCTTGTTCTTGTTCATATAAGGCATTCTCGGCAGCACAAGTCCAGTGACGCAACAAGTATCTCTTTTCATAAGTCTACATATATAATGTATCGTGCTAGAGTCTAGGTGACGGCAGAAGACGGCGCTGAAAAGAGAAGACAAGGACCCTCAAATATCGTTGCATAAGTCAAGAGCAAAAGACGTAATGCAAGCCATCAGAGAAGATGGCATATGTTCCTCGAAAGAAAAGAATGACACATCAAGACGTCATGAGCAATAGATATAGCGTAGTTCGACGTGAGAGGCTGAGAGCATCTATATACAAATGTTGCGGTTGACAAAAGATCCTACAAGTTTATAGGTCCACAATGCATGACATTGAGAGAAGACAATTATACGGAGATATGGTCGCGTGTGTCAAGAGCAATCGATGTAATGCAACTCAGATGAGAAGATGACATATGTTATTTGAAAGGAAAAGAAATCTTAGGAAGAGTGAAGAGCAACAGATATAAAATGTAAAAACAAATTCTACGGTCCGCAAGCCTACACTGCTATAGATAATTAGACGGTGGAAGACACCGCTGAAAAAGAAGGTGGCATATGTTTCTCGAAAGGAAAGGTTAACATATCAAGAGCACAATGGTTGTTGTGTCAAGAGCAATAGATAGTGTAAGAGCATCTGTATATAAATGCTAGGACCGCTCGAATATCCTACGGGGTTGCATGTAAATAATTTAGGAGCTTTTAGGTATAGTTTGAAAGTGCCACTTATTCTCTATCCTGGAGTTGTAACCGTTCATATTCAGAAAATAATTCAATGGTGCGATCCTAGGCCAACATATATGTCAATTTTCAACTATGAGCGACCTAGACATTGTCCATGCAAATTGTAAGACACTATTGATTGATTGTGATTATAACAACCCGGTGTCCTCTTATTGGACCGAAACAAAACTGGAGAAAAGTAGGAATAAATAAAGAACAAGAATCGACTAGAATCTCACCGGCTCAAGTTACCTGGCCTCAATGGAACCGCATGCACCCGTGGTCCAGTTGTCACCTTTCTAGAGGGCCCATCTGATAGGAACACTTGCTAGAACATTTCAACAGCATGACTTCATCCGTCATTAAACTCGACTCTCTAGATCATCGACCAAGTTTTCCCTTCATAGTCTTGGCAATGACATTGAATTCAAACCATCCTCTAGACCCTTTAGGATCTCAATTTCCAAGCGAGGTGGCACCGTTGTACGATAATATGACCAAGATCAAACTTTGTAATTTACTAGTACTAAACACATGCTTCTTGTTTGATGTCCATGTTCATTCCCCTTTCTTAATTGAAAGACCTTGGGACTTGTGATTTTTGAACGAGAAAACTACTGCAAGATTTGTTGGTAGATGATCTAAGATCCCATCTCTTTTGATGAATTTTAAGTTACCCTTCTCTGCACATACTGTGACCTAGTGGAATTTTTAAGACAGGGCAATACAATATGGAATCGAGTTATGTTGTGGCGTTAGTTTAAGGTGAGATTTTATATTGGCGCTGATTTGGTTCCATTTAAATAAGAGCGTGTACATCTGGTGGGTGGTGGACGCGCTGCGTCCGTTCTGGAGTTCCCTTTTGGGAAGCTTTTGCTGGAGACACCTACCAATTATGTGGCATGTGATCAACGATTTGTACCGTCTCACCTGTTTATGACCCTACCTAAGCATTATATGGCATCCAGCCAATGATGCATATTTCTTGCCAATTCGGTGATGCACGTTTCGGGGCTGTTTGTGGTATTAAATAAATCGCCGGTGTCTACAGAGTGATAGTGATAAACAAACTAGAGCGTTCAAAATTCTTGTGGATGTATCAAAACGTAATTAACGTGCTAAAGAGCTAAACTATTTTGATGTTCACCTTCTGCTTACTGTTTATTTATAAGCTGGCTTAGTATTAGATTTTTTTTTTTTTGAAAAACAAGTATATTGTTTGACAACACCTTTTCTCTTTTCCATATGAAATAATCTGACTTTTGAGGTAGAATTCTGTGTCCAATTGTGCCAGATTTCCGTAAGACTACGATACAAGAACTTGTGTAGACTGAGCATGATTCAAGCGTGGAAAGGTTTACCTTTATGGAACGGAGGTCCAACCCGTTTTTACGCTTGCGGCAGCATTAGGTCATCAAGCACGGGCACACACACGTTTTTTTCTCTTTCCTGTGCTGGATCGGTTGACCATCTATGCTCCACGGCATGGCCCTCCCCCTGACGGAACGGCCGCTGTTAGTGGTGTGGCGTGGCCACCTGAAAGCGTCATGTGCAACATGGCCTGTAAACAAACTCGAGATCTAGAGCTTGAGCAGAGCAACCGATCTTTGCTAGTTCCTCCATTAACAATACAGCTGGTCTTTGATTCGTGAGAGATCGTAATTTAACCTAAAACATCGCCGGATTCACGAACGATGACGGTGGGCGGTGGCCTGTCCTGGCAAATTACTCACGCGACGATACGCGTACCTTCATCTGGTTAAATTCAAGTTTGAAAACACATATGAAACGTTCGAAGAAATCAACTTTGGAAACAGAGGACGATGCAAGGACGTCGTGATCAAGGCAGAAGGGGAGACACTGATCATTGGTGATGCGCTGCTTCGTTGGCATTGGCGGCAAGTGTCAGTCGCCATGACGCGATCTCGTCAGCGACCTCTCTGCCGCTGTCCGTGCGAGTTTTGTTTAGTCGTCGACCAGCGACCGGGGCTGCATAATTGTCATGTTTATTGGGCCATTTGTATGGACGAGTTTGTCTTTTCGTTTGAGATTCAACTCCAGCGACAGGGCAGCGGAGATATCTTACTTTAGCAACCTGACGAGCCATAATGCTCATTGTTTTTGTCCAAACGAACCCCATATTGCCCGTTATCAAAACCTGCCTGTGGTCCACGCGTTGAGCTGAGAGCCGTTCTCTACTTTTCAAAACAAAATTCCCTCAGCTTGCATCAGTTCATACACTTTATTATGATATTTGACGATTCTAGAAAATGATGTTTTAAAATTTAATTGTGTTTCTAAGGAAAATGATGTAACTATTTTATATGCGCTTTAGTATCTTTGATATCTTTTTTTTCCTGCTCAGAGGGATCTTTTATCCTTATTTACTCGTAGAATACCATTGGTCTGAACTCTGCTGGCAATGCTGCATGCCAAACTGATGGTTGACAAACGGCTAATATTGCGAACGTGTCATTGCCAATTTGCAGCAAAATTAAGATGTGCACACGATCGAGTTTTATCGTGCTCTCTCTTAATTGTATATCGATCAGTTCTTAATTGTGATCAGACTGATGAGTATACGGTCATTAGAATTTGAACTAATATATTAATAGATGTTTAAGGAGAGAAGGATCCCTTTAGAGTTGACCTAATGGATACCCGTATATACAGCACTAGAAAGATACCACCGGCTAGAGGCGCTTATCAGAGGTCGGAGCTAGCTGCAGGATCTCATTATGGCCTATCTTTCCCAGCCTCGAAAGGCTAAACTGGCTCGCTGCCAATAATTTTAACATGCGAGTTGAGTTGCCACCAGGACGCACGTCGTATCGTATGAATCATCAAACAAAAAAATTGCTTTGGGGCTCGTTCAAAAAACTGCGGAATGGATCAATGCATGAAATGGTGAAAATCGTGCAACTTGTTAGCCAGAGCTTTATGAAGCTTCTGTGGCAAGAGTGGTGTGTATCTTATGTCGTTGTACACGTAGTGTAGTGGTTCTAATAAACATTATTCACGTTTCATGACGCCATGCACGGAGATGCTTTGATGACCGTTTGAAAGTAGTAGTAATAAGCAAGCTTCCGAGACGAACAAGGATTTTTTTTTTCGAGGGAGACGAACAAGGTGTTTTTTTTTTTTTTTGGATAACGAACAAGGATTATTGTGTGCAGAAGGTCTGGATTATTCGGGGAACATGGCGACCTTTATTGTACATGAGTGGCAGTTTTTGCCCCGAAGGAATGGGGTGCCTCTGTTTCAACAAAAAACATCACCATCCTCGCGAAAAAAAAAATAATTTCAGAAGCTATGGCATCAAATGAGAAGCACAAGAACATCCAAAATGGGAACAAACGCCCACACATGCTTGGTTCCAATGTGTTAGGGAAAGGAATACTATCCTGAAAGTCAAACTTGACTAAATGCTACGTTGTCACGAAGCGCAGCAATGAAACTGAACACATTAAACTTCAACATTTCGAAGGCTGCATTGCCAAATGCTCCATCGGTTTCAAAAGCAATCACACGATTGACCTCTTTTTTTTTTTATGATTGACCCTAATTTTTTAAAATGAATTGTCCGTCTAACCCTGTTTTGCACATCCGTTACCTAAAGGTAAATTTGGACCCTAAAAGAAAATAAAAAAAAGAAACAAATAATGGAAGAAGACCAAAAATGTCCATTCCTTCATGTCACCCAATATCTTCTCGTCTCCTTGATCGAGCCCATCTTGTTTCCCTTCACCGTGACCAAATGAAAAAACCTAGCTACGGCCACGAGGGCAGGCGACTGAGGTGTAGCAACGAGTGGTGAGTTGCAGCGGCGGGTGAGGGCACGGTGAGTGGCGACGCGTGGGCTCGCATCAAGCAAACGGATGTGGCTCGCGTCGAGCGGATGGGCGCAGGCGGGTTGGCGAGCCATGCGTGCTAGCGGGGCAGACACGACCGTGCGAGCGACACGCAGTGGGGCAGACAAACCAAGCACACGAGCGGAGGAAGGAGCGGGCAAGCGAGCTGTGCGCGCATGCGAGGCGTGTTGTGCGCAGTTGGGTAGGCAAGCTGCGGGTGGGTGAGCCGCGCGCATGGCTGATGCGGACTCCGGGGTGGGAAGGGGAGCCAACCGCATGGCCGGGGTAGGCTCAAGGGTGGCAGTGGCGCCCTGTCGTTAGCACGCCGATGGCGTCCGATGCAAGCACAGAGAGAGAGAGAGATGTTGCCAAAGAAAGGAGAAAGAAAAGAAAGTAATACTGTCTTTTTATCATGAATTTAACACTGTTAAATACTCTAAACAGAATATGATCAATTAGTTTCTTCAATTTGAAGAAAAACAGAGTCAACCATATAAACTGAAAAAAAAAAATGAGGTCTCAATTGCTCCTTTCAAAGAGGACTTTATTTTCGAGCATTGTATCAAGACGGATGTTTGTCCAACATGTAGGCACTACACGTATACACACACTCAAACGTGGATCCTTGGTGGATAATGCCGTAGGATCACGCTTCATGAAGACACAGTGAGATGGTTCCCGGTATGCATTACACTCGCTATAGAACATTTGTTTAATCAACAGCCACTCAGGGAAGAATCAGATGTAACCCTCCTCGGATTGCTACATGTCAGTTCTCCACGTATCACGTATCAGCCGTCCAGTATTAGACAGAACATGATCGCTCGGTACCATGTCCGTGGATAGCTTCGTGGCAGTCACGCGTAGACAGAACATGATTCGTGGCCTGTCCACACCCCAAACATTGGGTCAGATTTGTTCCACCAAACGTCCAGATCGATCGGGAAGATATTGATGTTATGTACAGACATGCAAATCTGGCTCAAATTAAGCCGCCCTTCTACCTGAGAAATCACATGGTGCGACGGACGTGAGGGAAGATTAATTATTTATCACGAGGCACCTGAGGGAACAGAAAGATGAACATGACTGAGTATAGGTTATGAACAGACATGTCCTCTGTTTTCCCCTAGCGCCCCTGTGACTGGCAAGTTGGCGTAAATGATGCTTGGTTATTGGAGCTACACGCTACTGGCTCAGACGAACGCTGCTGTGTTTGTGCAATGCTAAAGTTGAGTCCCGTGACCTAATGCATGGCGAGCGACGGATTAGCGACATATATCTATATAGTAAAAACTCAGTTCGAAAAACCACGCCAGCTAGCTGAGCGGCGCTCCCTTTTTCTTCACGTCTTATTTTGTCGATCATCTCTGGAGCCAACAAAAGTGCGTCGGCCTCGGGAGCACCATCACCCTGAGAAAAAAAAATCAACTTGATTCCTCACCGCTTGTCACCTAGCGCTATGGCTAATCCAACATAGGAGTAAAAAGCAAATGGCTTCGCACTTGGATGTACGAACATGGGACACGGGCACCTAGACACATCCACCCAGCCACCCTAACAAGCTACTCCCTCCGTTTCAAATAAGTGTTATTCTTGTTTTCCAAAAAATCAAATATTTTTAACTTTAAATAATTATATATAAAAAACTATTAATATTTATAATATATAATTAGTATTATTAGATAGATCCCATTGAATCTATTTTTATAAAAAATTTATTTAGATATATAAATATTATTAATATTTTTTTAAAATATAATTAAAGTTATGAAAATTTGATCGACATGAAAATCATAATAACACTTATTTTAAGACGAAAAGAGTACTAATACACCAACGACCATTCTTTATGCAAGTAATCGCGCCAAGACCAAAAATAAAGGGCGCACAAGCCTCTGTCGCCACGTCCGCGTTGGGCAACGTACAACCAGCCGTACGTACGGGCCCCGAACCCAGCCAAGCGTGGCAACAAGCTCGATCGCACGGTCCAATGTTGCTAGTTGCTGTACAAGAATCCAAGACTACTGGTTCACCTGAGTCGGACGGCGATGAAACCAACTGCTGGTAGAATAAACTCATTCGCTGTCCCTGTCGACCTGGAGCAGTCCAACCCGGCACGCCTGGTGTGATTTGCCTTGATGCCTTGCGCCCGGCACCCGGTGCGTGAATTAACGTGAGGTGACGACAGAGATTTTCGTGAGCGCCAGGTGGGGAACGGGGCTCATGGCTGGCCGATGCGAGATTCCGAGGTGGCTGCCGCGAGCCAAGAGATGCCGATTGGGAAGCCGCGTTCACACGTGCCACCTACCTGCCTACTCCGGCCTGCTCGGCGATGGGCGAAGGCAGAGCTAAACCGTGACCGTGCTTCCGTGCTGGTCTCTGCCTCTCTTTTTTTTTTTCTCCTTGCGTCTCGTGCTTGTGCCACGCACACAGGCACACTCACCTGAGATGGACTCGTATACATGATGTCGTAGTTGGATGATTGATGAGGAGAGGGAAGCGGGCGGATGTGTACACTGGCACGTGCCATAGAACTTGTGGTTCCGAGACGTGGCAGTTGATCATGATCGATGATGAGTGGCCAGTCAGTAGTCTGGCCCGGTAGCCGGTGACCAGTGGAGCATGCATGGCCACTCGAGCCGAGGCAACATCTAGCATGGCATAATTACGTGGCGCCATTGTCGAATGATGGGGAAATTAATGTGCAAAGCCAATGATAATCGGATAGCAATACGATGTGTTGTGGGACATTGTGCTTGAGTTTCTTTTCGAGTGATTTATTTTAGACCCTATTCCTTCTAAGGATGAATACTCATTCAGATTTTGCCATCTCAACACACGGATTTTCATCATTTCATACCACCTCTTCATGAGTCCCAATTAACAAGTACCGAGTACATGCAAAGAAAGAAAACAAGACCACCTCAACACGTTATATTTCGTGGCAATGTTATATGTTGCCCACATGACTAGACGAGCTCTGTTTCACAAACTCTTTTATCTTCTGGTATTCGATAACTTTTTTTTGATAATGATTATTACGGTTTTAAGATTGTTGAGAGATATGTTTTGGGGTGGGTGCATGTCACGAGACGGTGGTGTGCCGTCTGAGCCACGAGTATGTAGGAGGGCGGTGGAGTGAGGAGCAGTGAGGAAGTTAAGGGGTCGAGTGTTAGCATGAAGACGAACATCGATGACGAATCTTGTTGTTGAAGACAGAGGAAGGTAGTTGAGTGGGAGGTACAGATACTCAAGAGCATAGAGATCATCACGTCGGACAACATTGGCAATCAATTGAGAAGATGGTGGTTTATAAACTAGTGATGAGGAAGTTAAGGGGCTGGTGTGTTAGCACCGAGGCAGTTGACGAACAACAAATCTGACTGCTAGAGATAGAGGAGGAATGTGGTTGGGTGGGAGACACACTGAAGAGTTAGTGAAGTTCACCAATGTCGGATAACACTGACAAGTAGTTCAGAGGTAGCTGCTTATTATGATCTAGCGATGAGGAAGTTAAGGAGTTGACGGGTTAGCGGAGAGGTGGATGTTAGAGATAGAATAGCTAGAGATAGCGTAAGAGTTTGTCATGATTACAACTCACTTGTAACTACATGTGTAACTCTATCTCTAAACTGAATATATATATACAGGATGGCGTGTACGGTATTGTGCATCGCATCATTATATTTCACATGGTAACAGAGCCGTTCCTCTACCAACACATCTAGATGTCGATGACGCCTTCTTCTTCCGGCGGCCTTCCTTCCCTCGGCCTCCCGGTTTCCGAGAAGTTGTCCAAGAACAATTTTCTCCTATGGAAGATGCAGGTCCTGCCTGCAATTCGTGCCGCACAACTCGATGGCTACATCGACGGCACTATTGAAGCGCCACCAAAGGAGCTCCCCGTCAAGCAGGATGACAACACCACTTCAGCTGTCAACCCCGACTATGTACGGTGGACGGCACAGAATCAACATGTCCTGGCTTACTTGGTGTCCTCCCTATCACGGGAAATCCTGAGCCAAGTCATCGCCTGCAAGACGGCTTGGGAAACTTGGGAACTCATTGAAGCTTCCTTCACGTCACAGACCTGTGCACGATCCGTGAACACGCGTCTGGCCCTCGCAACATTGCAGAAGGGCGCCATGTCCATCACTGAGTACGTCACCAAGATGAAGATGCTCGTTGATGAGATGGCATATGCAGCCAAGTCGCTAGATGATGAAGAGATCGTTTCATACATCATGGCGGAACTCGATTTTGAGTACAATCCTGTCGTGTCCTCGGTGGTGGCGCAGCGCGATGCAATCTCAGTCAATGATCTCTACGCACAACTTCTGAGCTCCGAGCAGCGCCTTGCTCTCCAAGGCGGCTCCATGCAGCACTCTGTGAATGCCGCCGGTCGAGGCGGCGGGCGTGGTGGCCGTGGACCTTCATGGGGCGGATGTGGCAACTCATCGTCGTGAGGTGGCCGTAACAACAATTCCGGAGGCCGCAATACCTCCGATGGATCCAAGAACAAAGTCGCTCCATGTCAGATTTGTGGCAAGAAGGGTCACTCCGCTACCAAGTATTGGTACCGCTACGACGAGGATGACTCTGCGGATCGCACCGCCAATGCTGCAACCAACCCTAATGGCGGAAGTGACTCCACGTGGTACACTGACACTGGCGCAACTGATCACATTACCTCTGAGCTTGATAAGCTTGTGGTACGTGATGGCTACACGGGTGATGATCAGGTTCAAACAGCTAGTGGCTCAGGTATGGCTATTAGGCATATTGGCAAAGCTTTTATTCATTCTTCTAGTCGTCCTCTCCTATTAGATAAAGTCTTACATGTCCCTGATACAACGAAAGATCTTCTTTCAGTTCAACGATTTTCATCTGATAATAATGCATTTTTTAAATATCATCCTTCTTTGTTTTTTATCAAGGATCGGGCCACAAAGGAGGTTCTTCTTCGAGGTAGAGCTGTGAGCGGTCTCTATCCAATTCCATCATCTGCCGTCAAGACCCTATCTCGTCAAGCCCACGCTGCTGTCAAGCCATCTGCTATACGATGGCATAATCGTTTAGGTCATCCAGCGTCACCTATAGTCAATAAAGTTATTAGTCTTCATAATTTACCTTGTTCTAGTAAGGTTAGCCTTGAGTCTATGTGTGATTCATGTCAAAGGGCAAAGAGCCATCAGCTCCCTTATCCTAAGTCCACAAGTGTATCTAGTGCTCCTTTTCAACTCATTTTCTCAGATGTATGGGGTCCTGCCCCAGATTCTTTTGGCAAATATAAGTATTATGTGAGCTTCATTGATGATTTCAGCAAATTTACTTAGATTTTTTTGTTGAAACATAAATCTGAGGTTTTTCAAAAGTTTCACAACTTTCAGCACCTTGTTGAGCGTCGATTTGATCGTAAAATTGTTGCCATTCAAACAGATTGGGGAGGCAAATATGAGAAGCTTCACCCCTTTTTCAACCATATAGGAATCACTCATCTTGTCTCTTGTCCCCATGCCCATCAGCAAAACGGTGTTGCAGAACGTAAGCACCGACACATTGTAGAAGTCGGTCTCTCGCTTTTAGCTCATGCCAACATGCCTCTCAAATTTTAAGACGAGGCTTTCCTCACTGCTGTCTATCTTATTAACCGCACCCCCTCAAAACTTCTCCAATTTTCCACTCCCTTGGAAACCTTGTTTCAGGAAAAAACCAGATTATTCATTGCTTCGGATTTTTGGGCGTGCTTGCTGGCCTAACCTCCGCCCGTACAATGCACAAAAATTAGAATTTCGATCAAAACAGTGTACCTTCTTAGGGTACAGCACCATCCACAAAGGATTCCGCTGCCTTGACATTGCCACGGGTAGAGTTTATGTCTCTCGCGATGTCGTTTTTGATGAGCATGTATTTCCTTTTGCGTCTCTACATCCCAATGCAGGCTCACGACTTCACTCTAAAATTTTTCTCCTTCACCCAGCTTTGCTTAATCCTAATGACCAGAATAATGATGACAATGCTGATCATGTGCTTACTAGTTCACTTCCTGATGCGTCTGTGATGACTAACCTGCCCTTACCTGTTTTGGCAAGCGTACAACCTCATATGATGCAGGATATGGCAGGCTTACCTTCTAATGATGATTCACTACCAACTGCTGGTGCCTCCTCCTCGGATCGGGTGCCATCAGATGTTTTTCCTGTGCCATCACTTGCTGCGCCGACTGATGTTGCATCTCAGCTTCCGGGTGCCTCAATTCCAGCTCCTGGTTCTCCTATGGTTTCGGCTCCTGCCGTGCATTCTTCATTGGCAGACCAAGTTTCACCTGGATCACCTGCAGCAGATTCTGTTCCTACTCTTGCGTCAGTTGCTGATCTGCCTCCTCCAGCTCGATCTACGCGGCTTCAACATGGTATCCGTCTTCCTCGCAATTTTACTGATGGGACTGTGCGCTATGGTGCTGGTTTTCTTGCTGAACTGTGTGAACCGCCAAGTCTTGCCGTGGCCTTGACTCAAGCTGAGTGGAAACAAGCTATGGATGTTGAGTTTGATGCTCTTCAGAAAAATCAGACATGGCACCTTGTTCCTCGTTGTAATGGTTAGAATGTCATCGGTTGCAAATGGGTATATAAAATCAAGCGCAAGGCAGATGGTATAGTGGACAGGTATAAGGCTCGATTAGTGGCAAAAGGATTCAAGCAAAGATTTGGACTTGATTATGATGACACCTTTAGTCCTATTGTCAAGCCTCAAACTATTCGCATTATCTTGTCCCTTGCTGTCTCTCAAGGATGACATTTACGACAACTAGATGTGCAGAACGCGTTCTTGCATGGTGTTCTTGAGGAAGAGGTTTATATGGTTCAACCACTTGGCTATGAAGACAAATCTCGCCTTGATCATGTCTGCAAACTAGACAAAGCTCTCTATGGCTTGAAATAGGCTCCTCGTGCCTGGTATCATCGTCTGAGTGCTAAACTCATAAACCTTGGTTTCATTGCTTCCAAAGCTGATACATCTCTATTTTTCTATCGGAAGGGCTTGGTGGTTATTTTTGTTTTGATATATGTTGACGATATAATTGTTGCTAGCTCAGCCTCTAGTGCAACTACTGCTCTCCTTTTAGACTTGAAGCTTGATTTTGCTTTAAAGGATCTCGGTGATCTTCGTTACTTCTTGGGTATTGAAGTGCACAGATCAAGGGAGGGTCTCCTATTGACACAAGAGAAGTACACTCTGGATCTCTTGAAACGGGTCAATATGTTGACGTGCAAAGGTCTTGATACACCTCTCTCTACTAGTGAGAAGCTCAACCAAGTGGATGGTACTCTACTTGGATCAGAGGATTCAACAAACTATAGAAGTGTAGTTGGCACGCTAGAGTATTTAACAATGACGAGGCCAGACATTGCATTTGCTGTCAACAAAGTATGTCAATACTTACACTCTCCCACAACATGCCATTGGACTGCAGTAAAAAGAATTCTCAGGTATTTGAGATAGACACTTGGGTTAGGCCTCATGATCAAGAAGTCGTCATCTCTCACAGTCAGTGCGTTTTCTGACGCGGACTGGATAGGCTGCTCAGATGATAGACGGTCTACCAGTGGTTTTGCTGTGTATTTTGGAGATAATCTAATTTCATGGAGTGCGAAAGAAAAACACTATGTCAAGATCAAGTACTGAGGCAGAGTATAAGGCTTTGGCTAATGCAACAGCTAAAGTTATATGGATTCAAACTTTGCTCAAAGAAATTGGTGTTCCAAGTCCTCCAGCTGCACAATTATGATGTGATAATATTGGAGCTACATATTTATGTGCTAATCCTATGTTTCATGCGAGAACAAAACACATAGAAGTTGATTTTCACTTTGTTCGGGAAAGAGTTTCAAGGAAGCTGTTAGACATTCGGTACATCTCTACTGATGATCAAGTTGCTGACGGATTCACCAAGGCGTTACCTATTCAGAAGCTTCGACTATTCAAGCACAATCTCAACTTAGCTAAGTTGTGATTGAGGGAGGGTGTTAGAGATAGAATAGCTAGAGATAGCGTAGGCATGTGTAACTCTATCTCTAAGCTGAATATATATATATACAGGATGGCGTGCACGGTATTGTGCATCGCATCATTGTATTTCACAGTGGACACTGGTGACAAAATTAGTCATTGGAGACAAAGAAGGAAAGTGATCGGGTGGGAGGCACACACTGTAGAGCCAAGATCACGAACAAGTTGGACAACGCTCACAAGTAGTTATGGAGACGACGGTTCGTGGGCTAGCAATGAGGAAGGCTAAGAAGACGGTAAATTAGCAAGGAGGCGGTCGGTGATGACCATTATGACCACTAAAAATAGAGGAGGAAGGTGGTAGGTCACCAACGTTAGAGAACATTGATAAAAAGTTGAGAGACCGTCTTTGGGTGGTGTGTGTTGGGGGAGGGGGAGGGGGGTGTCATTGGTGAGATGGATAAGCAACTTATATGTGTCACTCTATGTTGTGTATAACATGCACCAATATTTAAGGTTGTCCAAATAACTTTATTGTTTCAGATGTTGATACAATGAGCTCTCGAAAGAATTAAAATGGTAACATACTTGACGCAAAAGGACATAAGTTTTTATTTACTTCAATCGTCGTGTGGCTTTTGTGAATTCTTTTGGATATGAAGTGGCTGCTGGCGTATTCAAAGGACTTTCGGGTTGAGGACTTTCGGTTTGAGGTCACGGACTCGGTTCGTCGTCCGTCCCCGGCCGTATTGCTGCTACCCGTGTGTACCACTTCGTGTATTGTATCCCAAAAGCCTCCCCGTGCTTTGCTCCTGTACCGCAACAAGCTGACGCGCCCGTGCGTACGTAAGCGACGACCTTGTTGGCCCTTTGGTCCTAGAGAGGCCGTCGCCTGAATCGTCACTCTGAAGACCGCGGCGCGTCGACCTGGCTCGGTACAACGCTCCCGGGCAGCACGTCGTGAGCACTCACCATGAAGCCGAAACTGACGTCAAGACCCGGGGCCGTGCAAAGCCATTGGGCGCTGTACTTGTACGGGTGACCCCGAAACCGGGCGCGTGCGCTTCCGTCCGCGTCCCGACACGTACGGTTTGTGTTTGTCACGGCGCCGGGGGGCCAACTGCGGTTCGGCTTGGGGTGCAGGGCGCGTGCGGTTTGTGTTTGTCACGGCGCGGTTGGGGGGAGGCGAGCACCCGACCGGTGGAACGGCGCGAGAAGGGAGCAAGCAAGCCGGCCGGCTACACTGGCCGGGATGGCGGGTTGAAACTGCCGGTGTGACGTCATCTGATGCGCTAAGCGAGAGCTTCTTGTTTTTAGAGGAAAAGAATATTTAAGGAGACGGCTTAAATATAAGCGACTGGACGGCTACGGCTTTGCTTGTAGGAATGTTCAAGGAGACGACTATCGATCGAGTGCCTGACGGTGATACTCTATCAAGAATGCCTCAAGTCGTAGCTGCCTTTTATGACAAGGAAAGCTCTGCTTACCGAAACACAACGGAAATGTACTTGGATCGCTGTATCACGACTTGTTTCCGCGGGAATGCCGTTTTCCTTGTGCGGTTGTGCCCGTTCCGGGTCCGGGCTAGACTCTAGAGCCTACCTACAGTACCGGACAAGCTACTACAGGCAGTGAAGCATGCCTGTGGCGGGGGACCGGCACGGCAATTTGAGCGGCGAGCCTGCTCCGATTCGCCTGTGTGGCAAAAGGGACCTCCTGTACCAGCAGTAGCAGAGATATATAATAAGGTGAAAAGCGAGAGAGATCCCCTGCGCCAGCGTACGACGTGCGGCGCGAGCCTCCGGCGTGTCGCGTGTCAACACCCGGCCGGCAAGCAAGCGCGAACCAGCCGGAAGACCAAGTGCCGCCGACATCCGGCAGGTTGGTCCCCCGTGAGGAAAAAATGCCGTTCAGTCCTCAGGGATAGGCCCGGTGGGCTTGCGCAGCGTCTGCTTGTACCAAGAACCTTGCTGTTTGCAGTGCGTTGTTTGATGCCTAGTACTGCTGTCCATGTCCTCAGATTCATTCCAAACTGCGAAAGGTTATTAGTAACCTTCCTTCTCTATAGGAACTGGAGTCTGCCGATCGTTGATGAATGATTATCACTTTCGCTTCATGCGGATGAAAAATTGTTACTTGCAGCTTCCTGTAGATTGCAAGAAAGGGAGAAGAAATTCCAAAGTGAAACTGACAACTGATTACATCATGTAGACATTAAGACATGCCAGGTCTTCCATATTTTAAACAAGGATGTACATAACACAGGTCTTACAGTGACATTACGACCGCTGTCCGGCAGTCCAGAAGGCGTGTTACCCACACACCCCCAACTGTGGTGCCACCAAATCATTTGAACTGTCCCAACCCATGCATGCTCCTGCTTTGTAAAAACATGTACTAGGAGTTAGTTTATAATAAAAATGTAGGAGTTGGAGGCGTCACTGTCGTCAAAGGAAACTGAAGACTACATCGATTCTCCTACTCCGACAAAATAATAAGGATGCCATTGTGAGGTTAACTTTTGGCTGGTAAACGTACCTGGACCCTCCCAGGGCCTCGTGTGACACTGCTTTTGACTTTGCATCCTTGTTACAAGACAAGAGAAGGGCGGGGATGAAACAAGCTAATACTAGCACTAAGAGTTGACAACAAAACAGCAGTTACGTCGACACCATATACATGCGCCAAAAGAGAACTAACAACAGCATCACGAGAACAACACAACCTTTTCTATTTTTTTTTCTGTTTCTTTTTAATTAGTACACTGTGCTTGCTAATTGACGCTTCCAGAAGCCTCCTGTATCTAGTACTAGCAAAGATAAACCTGCAGAGATTAATCATCAACTGTACGTGCGGCAGTAGATTTGTCCTGTCAGTCCGTGGAGAGTGGACGGCGCGGTGCTCTCGCTTTCAAGCGGCGGAGTGGTAGTACCGTATCGATCCGTATGCTGGTGAGTATTCGTTTTCAGTACAGAACAAGGCACTTTCGATTTGGCTCTTCATCAGATCTGCGTCCACCGCCACAAAAGTCGAAGCAGAATACCAGCAGAGTACGTGAAAAAAAAAATGACTTCAGAACATATGCTAAAAATGCATATGGTTCAATTCATCGATGCCTCGTGATTTGATCTCACCAATTGGACTCTGCATCCACTGAAGCTCGCTTTCAAGCATTCAAGACTCGATCCTCCTCTGACCGGGAAGCATCCATCCGCTACCATCCAATGCAGATCAGAGGTCTAACAATCATCTATTTATCAGACCTAATCCAGTTGCCAATTAAGATGGCTTTTTCTTGTAATAAATTTGGAAGTCTCTTCCATTTTCTAAAAGAAGACGGCTTTTCTTCAGAATTCGACATCGAAACCACCAAATTCTGAACCTTTCTTTTCCGGCGAAGGAGTGTGGGCGAGCTTTACGACATCACTTGTTTTTGTATGGCCCAGCTCTGGATGCCCTTAGCCCTTTGTCGATCGACGAGAGCATGTACTGACACCTCATCCGAGCAGACAGTAGTAGCTCCGAGTATATATTCTGTCTAAGCTCGAGAAAGGAATCTGCTAACTTTGCCTCCTGTTGCAGGCATAAGCTTTGAAGAAAATACATTGATATTTTGTTCTTAGTCACGTTGATTTGGTTGCTGGCAGAGCAACTAGCCAGACAACTTGTTGCATCGAGTTGCAAACGTACCACAAAGTCGTAATAATTACCATGCCCGCGGTGTTACCATCCAATCTTACTCCAGCACAGCACACACCTCTGATGGCGAAGCTCCACATGCACATCACATCAGGACACGATGCCGTCGCTTGAGGCACGCCCAAGTGTTTGTGTCCAAGCCGATTATGATGCCGCCGCGAGCATCACGGGCGCCTCTCGCTTTAGTTGCCATCCGCGTCACGGAGTTGAAGCGCGAGCCAAAGAGCGCGGGAAGCTGACACGCCTTTTGCGACTAGTCGCCGTCGCGGACCGGAGCCCAGCGCGAGGCCAGCTTTTTTTTTTTTTTTTTTTTGCTCCAAGAAAGCAGCACGGACCGGAAGCTAGCAGTTGCTTCATGCCCACGGAGGATCGGTTCTAGATGCCGTTCGATCGGACAGGACAAATTACATGATGATCAAACTAACTTCAGCATCACAGTTCTATTCCGGGTTTTGCTCACGATGAAGTAGCTAGCGTGTAATACGTGTCTGCGGAAAACTTAGTTTTTTCGATTGATTGTTTTCGGCTAGGCAATGAGCCAATGACGAGACTGCAGCAGAGACGCTATGAATAATTATTGTCCTGTTGACCATCTTGCAGATTGATACTTGCAACATTCTCCTATC
Organism: Eleusine indica; assembly: GCA_030378355.1. Classification (NCBI taxonomy): domain Eukaryota; kingdom Viridiplantae; phylum Streptophyta; class Magnoliopsida; order Poales; family Poaceae; genus Eleusine; species Eleusine indica. The sequence goes on from CM059494.1 coordinate 61,827,476, forward strand.
TGTCACCAAACTTTGGATCTTCCATATGGAGTTTCGGTCCCAACTTCTCTTCTCCACAGAACGTGCCAAGCTTGCTATCAAGAAAAATCTGAGCCTTTGGGGTCATCTCAAGATTGTTTTTCATCACCTTTTTTTCCCTTACTCCTACCATATTTGGCTGCCATATGATCAAGCATGATTGACTCTGATGCCTAAGTGATGTCGATTGTGAAGACTTAACATATTGCATATTTATCTATTATACGATCTACCTTAATTATTTGTTAATTTCACTACTAGCCTGTAATAGTACATCCTAATTTTATCTAAAAAGATGCATGCAGTACTTCAAAAGCACGAGACCTAATTAAAGCTTCCTTTTGAAAAAAAGAAGTTCAATTACGCTGCACGGGCATGACAAAGTTTTTTTTCCTCAAATGTATTTGGAGGAAGGTTCTTGCTACTTCAAAATTGACATGCACTAATTGCACTCAGACGATAGCTGGCTAGATGCTTCTCTCTTCTTTTTATCACAAAACACACACGGCTAATCCGTAACCTGCTGCAACTCGATCTGATGAGCTCACCCATCAAAAGATTTCATCCACCGAGGGGCTCTTTTTCACGTATCATCAATGTCTGAAAGCGAAAACAAGCTACAAGCTAAGCACGAGTGGAGAGGAGCTTTGCCACCATTTTCTAGCTTCAGTGTCACTCTGAGGGAAGGCTCATCTTGTGTAGTGGTTTCCTAAAATATGGTGTATCTGATTCACTAAATGTGTGGTTAAATATTTTCTAGTGAATTAATCCAGTATCCCACATTTCTGTCAATAAGTTAACACAGTAAAATTCTTTTGAATTATTTAGCCACCAGGTTAAGCATAAGATTGCATTGATTAACACTTGTTATATGTGAGGGACGAATCTGACACTTGATCTGTAATTGTTCAGTGGTAAAAAAACTAAAATATCTACTGAAAGATTTATCACAATGCTCATGATCTTAGGCTACCTAGTCTTGTAGTTACACATTCAGTAATCCTTTTTTTCTTTCCAGCATGATTCTTAACTTGAAGAACCTCATCTAGATGGTGTCCTCATCGTAGTGTAGAATGTACCTGACCCGATTTGCATCCTTTAATCATAAATTTCATAAAACTACAAATTTAAGGAGGTGCATCATAAAACATAAGTTTTAGTGTATCACAAAACTACAAATTTAGTGAATTGAATCTTACAACTACAAATTTCACATTGACACTAGATCTGTAGGCTTATAATATGTTACTCATAATATCCCTAGTTTTATGATACAAGAATGTACTAAATTAATAGTTTTATGATACACCTCGTTAAATCTACAGTTTTGTGTTAAAGAACTTATAGTTTTATGAAATTTAGGTTCTAATCTATGAGCAAGATTATTTACTCTAATCATCGCAAGTATATATAGCTCATTTATTTGCAGGTGCCAATGTTCAGAGAGATTTTCGGTTTATGATCATAAAGAGTAACAAGAAGTCTCGCTCTCCCATTTCCCCTCATGCATGAGCATCGTATCACCATACACCCCTGGACCGGAGATGACGGGTACTTGATGCCGAGATACCAGTTCTCTACATGTACAACGCACCACCCACCTGCACCACGGACAGGCTACAGTGCTCGCTGCTTTCTCAGCATCACACGGCTTTAGCTTCGCGGTAGATCGGGCATCGGAATCAGATGCCTGTTCATCCATATCGACCGCCCATGCAAAGAGAGAAAGAATGCGAGATCGTACGGGCGATAGTGCACGCACACGGGACTGCAGTGAGCCATTATTCGGTAGTGGGATCTATCGTCCATATACCGGCCGGTCGTCCTCATCGAGCGGTCCATCTCATCCCATTCACATCTCCTGACTGCAGATGCCTGCGACGATCGATGACGGCTCGGCTCCACCACCAGGGCAATCGAAGGCGATGGCGACACGAGAGTACGTGTCCACTGGTATACTAGTACTAGTAAGGATTAACTAATCACATTGCGAGGGCTGCTTCGATTTGGCAGCTGGAAATGTCCAAGGGAAAATGATATGGAACAGATGGAAATGATTCCAACCAGCATATCAATATTACAGCTCCTGCGTCTACTTCGATTTTTTCTTTTCTTTTATGGCAGCTAGAAGCAAATGTATAAAGAGATATAATGGTTATCATTGCAGTGTAGCACATCGATCATTGTATGCTATCCTACCAGCTGGTTTGAATGAGATGATGTTGGTAAATTTCACGAAAAAGTTGGACCAATCAGTGGGGAGTACACAGGAGCATACTTTATGATATTCTTGCTAAGGTCTGCATCGGATACACAATTCTCTGTTCCTGTCTTCTTTAATTCGTACTCGTTCTGCAGCCTACTAGACAAACTTTATACGGGTGGCGTATAGTATCATATAATATTATTCCCGTCCAGTTGTTTCTTTCTCTCTCTTTCCCCTTTTTTTTTTCCTTTTTCTTGTTCTTTCTTCTTTGACAGAGAGAGGTTCCAGCTTGTCTAGTTCCCGTCAGCCCATTTCTGCCCTTTTGTTTTTGCAGTAAAGATAATTTTCATCCCGGTGTCATTCGACCATCTCTCTGTGCTTGCTTAGTATTAATTGTCAGCTGCATTGCAGAAATTACCGGTCTTATGGGAAGAGACAAGCCTCTCCTACAAGCTATGCTATGCAAGCAAACATGAGCTAACTTTTGCTTTCAGCAGGGCTTTTTGTAAAATGGAATGTCCAGGCAGGAGCAGTGTATATATGATTGGTAACAAGCATGAGCTCCTACAATTTTGAAAAATAAAGATGCCTGGCATCTGACTATATCTTTTTGTTGGGGGGTGCTTTTTCCCTAGTGTCTTAAACAAGTGCTCTAGCTGAATCCTGAATGTGTGAAAGTAGATCGAGCAGAGGTGCAAGATGCCATATGCAACAGTGATGGATTAGTTGGATTCATGTCCTACAATACAATTATCATAGCAGTGTGGACATTTTGTTTAGGGAGTGGGTACAGAATATGGGTCATTGGACTTTATTATGAAGGGGTTAACCAATTTTAATGTGACGCTCACACAACTTGCACACTATGATGTTTTAAGATTCGACCTGCAATCCATAACTTGAAAAAAAAAATCAAGAGTACTTTCTATCTACTCTTGTGGGCTCGCAAACCTTATGGGACCAATCTACAAGGTGAAATTCGTCTTTCTCTTTACCAATTGTGACCACCTTCGTCTTTTGCCATTCGACTTCAGTTAGATTCCTCAATCGCCTTGCTATCTCCATCATCGTCGCCGACGACAAATGCTCCCCAGATATTTCTATGTCGCCATTGCTCGGCGCTTCTGTGCAATGTCAACCCATTAACCCAATCGCAAGAAAAGGCCGGCCCCTTTTTCTCTTTTTAACCATTACATGTGCATTGTGATGCAGCAAAGTAAGAACAGAGTACGGATCGTTGAATTTAGCTATAGTAGGCTCTAATAAAAACTCCTGAAAACCTAAAGCGCAAACAATTTGCTCGATTTGGAAACATGATCGGGTCCTGTACTCCTAGGCCTTTTCGCCCTCGGAACGTGCCCGTGCGGTGGTTCATGTGAGCATGGCGCAAAGATTTGGCAGGTCATAGCCATGGCGGGCAAAGGCGCACGGGCAACAGTAGCCGAAGGGGAAGGGGAGTGGCCGGCACACGGGGACGGGAGCCGTGAGCCACCCATGACGCATCCCCTTGCTCGAAACAGGCCGATCCGTAGAGGAAAATGCGTAAAAGCACGGGCACTTTGCGCGGGCGGCTGGGAATCGCTCGTCGGCACGAGGCGACGGGCGGCTTTTCCCCTCCCCCTCGTGGCCTTCCTCGCGCACGGGTCGCAGGCGCCCGAAAACGATCGGTGCGGGTGAAAGGCCGGGAAAAGAAAGCCACGGCCGCGCAATCATTCGGCAATTGGGATCGGAGCGGCGCGCGATTTCCCGAGGGCATGGGGAATCGGGATGGATAGCCGGCGCCATCCACAGTTGCTTGGTGGCGATCGGATTTTTTGGCTTCTCGAGGCAACGAAATTACGGGAGTGCGGTGCCGACAGGTAGTGATGGCCGTACGCGCAAGGCCGAAACACTGGTGCGCCGCCGAGTTGTGCAGCAATGGACAAGGTCGTACTAGCCTCGTAGGAATCCCGTTTGAAGCTCGGCCAGGAGGTTTATATGAGATTCTGCTGCTCTCTCCACGTCCACGGTGCACGGAGGATGCAGCAAAACGTTCCAACCAAGAACCTGGACGGGGACATCCTATACGTAAATGGACCGATGGAATAAAAATCTTCGGAGATGGCAGCCCATCATCAATGTGGCCCGGTCTATAAACAAGTGCACTCTATAAACCAGGCGTGGTTCTATCATTTTTTTTCTTATCTATTTTCGAATTACGGCAATTAATTAACAATTTTCTTGTATTAATTTTTATATAGATTCAACAATTTCAAACCATCGTTTCAATTTTCAAACATTACAAAAATAGTGATCTAGTTCATATGAAATGTTGACATAATAAAATAAGGTTTTGAAATTGTACATCTTTTAAAATATTAACCAAAGATGGCTACGGTTGTTTCTTCTACCTCTAACAACTAGGGATGGCAATTCGGGGCCAGGTACCCGACCCGATGGGTCCGAGTACGGGTCATATTTTTTACCCGTGGGTCGCACCCATGCCCGACCTGAAACAAGTCGGGTTCAGGGCGGGTTTTTTTAACCCATAGGTGAACCCTCGGATACCCGATTCTAGCCTGTTCCTAGATTCGGCCCAACCCAACACTTGTAACATGCTAGAACCCAGCCCATTTGACCACACTTGGATTCACCAACCGGCTAACCCTAACCTTATCCATCACACCCACTACCCAGCCGGCAGCCTGCAGGTGCCATCCCAGTCCCAGAGCAGAGAGCACCCCGCCACCCCCACTCGCCAGTGGCCAGCCGGGCCGCCAGCGCCTAGCAACCTCGTGCACCGTGTGCCTCGCGTACCCGCCCGCATCACAGCTGCTCACCACGCGCCGGCTCACGTCCTGCTACAGCAGCAACACCTCGCTGGCACCGACCACCGCTCCTCCAACCGTCGATCACGGATCCACGTTCCAGCAGTGCGCGAGGGCGACGCCTAGGCAGTAGGCCCAGGCTGTCGTGGTTCCTCACGACATCTCGCGGTCGCGGTGGCATGGAGTCAAGGTCTTCCATATCGTCCTCTGCTTCGACGAGGAGACACAACTTAGAGCTCTCTAGCCGCCACCCTCCGATGAGGAGTATCAGTCACACCCGCGGGCGACCCAAAACCCGTCCGCCACCCGATCGTGCGTGGACACCATTTTCCACCCGTGGGTGTGGATATTATTTTTCACCCGCAGTCTTTCTCTGCGCGGACGGGCTTTTGCTCCATCCACCCCAAACCCGTCCCGTTGCCATCCCTACCAACAACTCTTTCTTCTCTCCAAACCAGTGCCCATGGTTCGCTCCCCTTCCTACCCCACCTCCTTAGGCCATACGTTGGAGTCCGTAGCTTCTTCCCCCGCAGCACTTACTCATCGTCATCGATCTCCTCCGGGCTCCAACCATCATCCCCCGCCCATGCCGCCTGCGAGACAGTGGCCGTAGCCTACCACCTTCGAAGGTCAGAGTTCATGGGGCTTGCTAGAGAAGTTTCCGCCCCTAAAGTCCGTACAGATTTGAACGTCAACTGAAATATGTCAACTGAAGAGGAGGATTTCCGATTAACTTAACATAGGAGATTCCGCGTGGATGACTCCTACAAATGAACAGTTGCTGGCCGAGCCCAAAGCAAAGCTGGACTCGACTACAGCAGCAGCGTGAGTGACTGATGGTAGCAGTTCGCAGACACGGCCCATTGGCCCAACACGGTCCAGTGCACCAGATTTGCCATAACGATCATGGGCAATTGGCTAAAGAACACACGACAAAATTCTCATCAGATTCAAAAAAGAACTACTGTTGCAGGCGGAACAAAAATGACCATCTGCTGAGTAAAAACGGCCATACTACAGGCTGCCTTGCTGGCTTATTTTGAAAAACTGTGGATATAATGCTTGTTTCTTCCCAATCAATATCCCGTCCGAAATGGGATTCATTTTCCACGCTCATCCTACGAAACATTCTAGCCCAATGTGGCGATAAATATGTAATTATCTCAGTTTCCAAAAGGGAGGATAGCAAACATGTGATCTAGTTAAAAACAGATTTCACAAGCCCACGACACAACACGATAATTATTTGTATGGCATGATATTGGGCACACGAGACTCGAACAGCATTACAGCAATACATATACATGCGTACTTCAATCTCACATTACAAGGTTTTCAGAGGTCTTTTCCGTTATAGGGTTCAAGCCTCAGGGATGATGAAACCTTACCAGGTTGATACAATGTCTGGCTCGTGCAGATTTAGTAATGGACATGGACCATTAGTTGTCAGATTGCATGCTCCTGAGAATGTTCAGGATTGTAAGGAACAGGTTGAGGATGTCAAGGTAAAGCCCAACAGACGCCCAGATGTACTCGTCATAGGTGTGGCGCTTAATCAGGCTCTCGGTGTCATAGAGAATGAAGCCTGAGAAAACCAAGGCTCCAAGCCCACCGAACACAGCAACTGACACTGGTCCCAATGGGATGAAAATCTGCAACACAGTGTTTCATAGCACAAGTGGTTATTACAAGAAATGGATTGCTCAAATACACTGTTTTATTGGGCGAGTCTACATTATTTCAGAGTTTATCATAGACAATACCTGGATAAAGCTTGTTAAGACAAGGATAGTAAGACCAGAAAACAGAATAGGCCCAAGGTATCCGAATTCCTTGCCCTTCTTTGCAGCCCAGAAAGCATATGCAGTTAACGAAGCAACCACTCCAGCAGTCAGTATCAATGCCTCAAGCACAATTCTTCCTGAAATATGTGATGATTATTCAGAAAAAAGATACAGCTGACAAGCACAGAAAAGAATCAAAACATTGAAAGAAAGAAAAAAACCTTCAGTGTTAGCACAAGCCACCCCAATGCTGAAGCTCAAGCACAAGGTGAACAGACCAAGGAAAACGAAATTGTGTGGGTGTTTGTGCTGATAATGATACAATGGGATCATCACTGCATGGAATATATATCAGAAAAAATGTTTAGTAACAACAACATCAACAACAATAAAGCCTTTTAGTCCCAAGCCAGTCGGGGTAGGCTACAGATGAATACCACAGAAAAATGTATCATAAGCTAAAAGCAATTCTGCTGCAAACATAAAAATAAAGTAGGATCATGTAGTTTCCTATAATGCTCAAGGGTTTCTCAAAAGAGAAGCATACTTAAAACTTTAAAGATAACAAGAAGCTGGCATAACAAGCAGAAATTAAATCCAAAATCTTCTTTCACTCTCTGGTCAGACCATCATAATACACTATCAGCGTGATAACAATCTACCATAGGTTTTCTGAATCCGTATAACTTGATATACCATGTGTTACATGAAGGCAAATTACTGGAAGGCCTAAGTAAGGTCAGTTGTGTTTGCACTCAATAATGTGTAACACTATTGCCAAGATAAATGCCTATTGGAATAATAGAAACGGGAAACAATTTAGAGTTCTCTGGACTTAATTATGCAATTGGCATTTCTTGATGCTGTAACATGGATTGATTATCTCATTGAGTTATATCTTGACTTTATAATACATTGACATCTCTTACACTGTAGTGTCGGTTTACTGTGTGTAAAATTTAACTAACCATCAGAGGCAAGTGGTTCGCATTGCTTATTATACTCCTTATATAGTTAAGGGGCAAAGTAGACAGAAATGCAAGGACTATGCTGTATTTATCTTGTAGTCTTGTTCCAATTTAATACTGATTTGATCATTAGCAGCATGATCACAAGTTCACAACACGTTATCAGCACGATAACACTCATGCAGCCTTATTGGTAACTTGATACAACATGTTCAAAGGTAACTTACCATGAAGCCTACATGAAATCATAATTGTGCTCATAATGTGTTGCAATATTGCAATAAAGTTTTTTTTTTGAACTTAATATTGCAATAAAGTTGTCAAAGATCAAACACAAAATCACAGAAAATATCAAGTTGGAACAAGAGATACGGGAAACAGTCTCAAGTTATCTCAACTTTCTTAGGCAATTGGCATGTTCTGCAGGGGTATATATTAAATTCATCCCTTCGATGAAGTTTGGTTCTGAATATAAATTAACTAGATACTAGATCTATACGTCAAAATCCGGATGCAAATAGCTAGAACTCCTAACGAGTGAATGGAAATCATAAAAATAACATATATGACATCGGCCTTCCTTGAATCTACTTCAACAGACCCCTTACCCTAGTTAATCAGTGTAATCTGAGAGGACTTGGTCAATCGGCACGATCGAAATATATATATATATATATATATATAATCATACCAACCCAGAAACGGTCAAGCATAGCATCAGATCGGAGAGATGGGGGAGCTTACAGATGAAGGGCAGGACGGCGAGGGCGAGCGCGAGGCCGGGGGAGGTGGAGAGCGTGGCGTTGAGGGTGGGGTGGAGCACGGTGAGGGCGGAGACGGCGGTGGTGAGGATCAGTTGCGCGGCGAGGATGCCGTAGACCTTGCGGACGAAGCCCCAGCGGAGGGCACTTTCCCCGCGTGAGATTCCCGGGTACAGCGTCTCCCCGTTGCCCGCCTCCAGGTCCACCATCGACGCCTCCACCTTCTCCTTCATCTCCGGCGCACGGCGGTACCCCGCCGGCGCGAGTGGTTGCATCTCCGCCGTCGACGCCATCTCTCTCGCTCTCGCTCTCTCCGACGGGATCGGAGTGGTGGGGAATTGGGGATTTTCAGTTGGGAACGCGGGTTGCGCGTCGCTGTGCGGTTGGATGACTTGGGGGTCGATGGTGATATTTGTATAGTATTCGCTAGGGACACTCGTGAATCTGACCGGCCTTTTCCGATTTCTCTGTAAGTGGGCCCAAGGCACTCCAAAAGCGCGTGTCATTAGGTCAGCTTGATAATTTTATTTCATTATTTGTATCGTTTAAGTTACAATTAACATTCTTTATGTGTTCTGACTGACATTATATGACTGTTGAAATGATTTAAAGTTGACTTTTCTTGAGCTACGTAACAGAATATTTAGTTTCATCCTGCTTTGGAATTTATCATCTTTTGTGAATGAAATATTTATCATGTGCGACATGTATTATCTACTGGGGTAATTCAAATCCCACAACCAAAGAAAAGTGGTAGCGTAAGCCATATGATAAAATGATGCATTAATTATACCTGTCATAGAAAATTTTGATATACAAGTGGCAGTGCGGCACACTTGCGAGTCGTGAAACCGAACGTCAACTATAGGTCGGTAGCAGAAGTGTAGAACATAAAATCAGCGATAGCTCATGCTCATTTCATTACGCGTGGAAAGGGCTGTGTGTCAGTGGATGTAGCGTTTAGGGGTCTGGTCGTAGATTAATGCATTCAACGGCATACGACGACTCGAAGATAGTGGACTTTCCGGCTGAAATCACGTAGATTAGAAGGCGTAGGCGTTATGGTTTTACGGGTTTCCTGCTTGGTTTGGCAGTGCGCCATCCATGGGAACGACGAGTACCAACGCCAATCCGCCGAAACGCCAGCGCCAGGCACAGAGAGCCCAGAAACTGATCCAAGGTGCAGTACATGAAACCACCACCAATGATACATCAACGTCTACACACTCCCAAAAAAGAATCTCAATAAAATATAAAAAGACAATGAAGCGAGGTAAAGTAAATACGGGCAAGGTAAGTACTCAAAAGAAAGATTGCGATGTGCGTAAAAAAGGATCAATATCAATGCTCTTGACAGGAAAAGTCGAACAAGATTCCTGTATTTTTTCATCAGACATCCCCCATGCTCATGTCGTCGTTAGCATACAATATGGTAACTGAAAAAAGTATCAAGAGTATCGACCCTGTATCCCCCTATCAATAGGGCCTACAGTCTGACAAAATCCCCCTAGACTACACATTAGATTTCAGGTATACCGCACAAGATCAATTGACTAGTGATATGAATCGTCTCAAAAAAAAAAAAAAGACTAGTGATATGAATGTTGCCAAGTAAAACTAGCCAGTGAAGGGTGACCAATGTGTTCATCATTGAAGAAAACAAAAGACACCATTCTAGTCATGCTTTTTCTCCAGATTTGCAACTGCCTGTTTCTGACGCTTCTCCCATGCCGGCATCTTTCCTGGTAGTGCCCATCGCAGAAGGCGCTCCCAAACATAACAACAACAAAACATAAGGAGAGCCCAGAGCATCAATTTTCCCCTCATTCCTTCTGGCAAGGGCTCAAGCTTCATGTAGTCATTCAGATCCCTGAACATATCTGATGTGATTACTGTGAAGAATGCAACCGCTCCATACAAGGCATACTTGAAGGGCTTGTTCTCTGATATGCTCTGATTAAATGGATGACCCATGTAGTTTACAGCAAAGGTTGCCACCTGGATCATCATGTTCACCATGTATGAAACAGTGTTAACAAGGTTTGGGTGGAACTCTGAGTCAGGCTCAATGCATTCCTCTGGCATATGCTTGGATGCTTCATTGACAGCTGTGATCAAAAAGAACATATGCATGGCAAACTGGCCAAGAATGGATAGCAGAACGTATGCGGAGAATATGTTTGGATGAGGCCGCTCTGCCGACAGTGTTTGAAGCGGACGAGCATGGGAAATGAAGAGGAAGAAGGCTGCAGTGAAGACACCACTGATGGTAGCCTGAACATCGCCCAGTTTGACACCATCCAAGTACATGACACTGAGAACATATGCTGTTGCAAGGCAGTTGAGTCCAAGAATCTTGAACATTTGAAGTGTGGTGACAAGGGTGCTTCTCCCCTGGCGGATGATGTCAAGAGTAGGGGCAACGGAGGCATGCTTTGCTGTGAAAGGTGAAGCCATAGAAGCATCTCCAAGCTTGACAATTGGTGCTGACCGGCCATCACTTTCATCATTCATTTCATCCAACATCTTCTGCAGCTTTTCTCGCTGTCTCTCGGCAGCAGTCAAATGGCGGCTGCTGGAAGCTTTAGCAGAACTATTTGCTGGCGCAGCCACTTGTGATGATGTTTCATTAGCGGGTTTCTGCTTTTTCGATTTCCCTGATTTATCAGCTTTGGATGACTGAGACTGGGATTTTGAGTCAGCTTTCTGAGCCGGTTCAGCATTCAAAAGTGCTATGCCAACATGTGCCTGAATTTAGATCATGAAATGAAATATATTATCGAAAGCTGGATAACATGAGTGGTATATTTCAATATACAGATTTAAAACAAGACAGCTGTAACAAAGAGAATGTAGGAGATACAAACTGCATCAGGTTCAGATATTTAAAACGTGGCACAATATCACAGCATTATGGTTATAACCATCAGACAGATCTTAGAATAATGACACAAAAAGAACTAAAAGACAAATAAAGGTTAAGCCGCCTGACATCTGCATTCAGTAGAGCCTGGAACTCTTCAACTGACAGAATATCAGACAAACTAAAAAAAACACTAGACCAACCTTAGGAGGAATAAGCACACTTGCCAAAATCTCAAAGAGGAGTCAAGCTTAGGTAACAATGTGATACAACCACACTAAACGAAAGTGAGCTAGGATCAGGTTTGTGCTCTCTGACCACGATTTGCATTCTTAAATATAAAGATGTACAGTTATCCTGTGTATTCAAGTTAAAGAAAACAAATAACAAATTTCTCCGACACTGAACCATGATAGGATAATTGTCACTGGCTCAAACTTTTTCATCACGAGACATCCTTCTGGTATAACTGCATGGCTATATTAAATCTACATTTCAAGGAAGTTGAAAGCATGTTTAGTAAGACATATAGGTGACAAAAGTATTACCATGGTGCCCTCTCAACCAACAAAAGGAAAAAGATACGCACAAGGGGAAAGTTGTAGTAAAAGATCCATCCAAGATAACTAAATTCAGGATCAATACAATAATTGGCATGGTTAAAACATACCATTCTGTGTGTAACGAAATCATAAAAATTATCTAAAACAACCATAAAAAATTGACTAGTCCTAAGTTTCACAAAACTACATGAATTGGATTCAAGCCTGTTACTCACCTGCTTCAGAGCACCAACATCGTTGGTTCCATCTCCACACATCAATGTCATCCTCCCAACCATTTTGAATGTAGTAAGTATAAGTTCTTTCTGTTCTGGGGCAACACGTGCAAAAACCTAAAAGAAAGACAAACATTGGAACCATCAAAAGCAAGCAATGAAGTTGAGAACCTTAATATTTTTAACATATTTCGTAATTTTCAGTTGATTGAAATTTAACTTCGTATCAGTTGACACCGCAATATTGGAAACCAACTACTGCAACATCCAAAAATAACTAAAGCAACATCAGGGATTGCAATATATGATGACAAATGCTGCAACATGTTGTGTAAGAATGAAACATCGACGGAACAAATCGATGCAACATTCAGTAGTACCTATTGCAACATACAAAAACACCTATTGCAACATCAAAAAAATTGACTGTAATATTATTAAAATTTCAGTTGACTGAAAATTAGCAACTCCCTATTTTAAAAGGGGGGAAGGTATATCATATGTTCACACATACCTTCACATTCGGAATCACTTGGAGAACAGCCTGAGTCCTTTGTAGCATTTCAAAGCAATCCCCATTAATGCACAGATCATGTGATTCTGATAATGTTGCGACCTTATCAGCACTACAGAACAGTAAACATGAAATTAGACAGGACAAGCTTTATGTAGTTACATGACCATAGCAGAGATGTAAAACAATGGACCACAATGCAGAGGTCATGTGATTTCTCAAATATCTTAAGAAATCAACAGCAAAGGGGTTCACGGTGCAGTGGTGAAGACCATTGGCTGGGGAGCTCCCACCCAGGGTTCAATTCCTGGGTGCTGCATAATTTGTGGAAAATAAAAAAATTCACTCGTTGTGTCCCATTTACTCGGTTGAAACCGACCTATGGTGGGCGGGCCCTCATGTATGGGGTGGGCTCAAAGCATGAGTTAAGGCCCGAACCATAGGGGGGGCTCCTTGAGAATGGGACCAGGGTTCGTGGATTTTCTCGACCGGGGAAGGTTGAGCTTCTCTATCAAAGAAAGCCATGGGGGCGGTCTCACCCCCACCCGTCAAGTTTTTTTTTTTAAGAAATCAACACGAGGAAGTATCTGTTTTCTTTCTGCAATTTGAGACGTTACAATAATCATCACTTTGTAGGATACTGTTGTCATTTTTCACAAGAAAAATCAGAATTCATATACTGACCACAATGCATGCGCCAAAGATCAGATGATAATACAAGTAACATAATACATATTGTAAAGAGATGGACCTATTTTTCTTGGGAACAGCATAAGGATGCATGAAGCAAGATCTCTTGTGGAAGTATGAAAATATCATTGTATATAATTATACAGTCAAACTCAAGTTACAGAAGGATCAGTAAGATACAAGCATTTGACCATAATGCTAAATATGATATATGAATAGTTACCTGTACGGAGCTCTATCAGTTTCATCTGGTGAAATCCACTCAAAACCACCAGTCTTTATCCGTGTCAAAATTAAAACAGGTTTGGAAGAGATATGCACTTGAGTAGCAACATGGCAGGCAGTCAAAGCTTGATCCCCAGTTATCATGACCTAATACATCCGGGAGCAAGTAATAAGGCATTAATAATGAAGACACAAGTTGCTGTTACTTAGAAATCGTATATATGCAAGCCTTGGAGAACACATGGGATGGTATATACAAAGCAGTGAAAGCACAATTTAGGGGCAAAATAATCATCCTAATAATTGTTGCATATAAATAGTTACAAGATAAATATAAGGATATACCAAGTCATGGGAAGATTGTTCCAGTTCCCGTAACACAGTGGCAGAATCGTTCCTTATAGGACAGTTGAAGACCTGAGTCCACAAAAGAAAAGTCAACCAATATTATAGTAGCTAAAAAAGTAGAAAAATAAAACCTGACAGAAAATAAAGTGTTGATACCGCAAAACCAGCAAATGTTAGGCCACTCTCCACTTCATCCCTTTCCAGACTTCTAGCCTCACTAACCTGTTAAAAAATACAAAGAGGTAAAAACTCTAAAATAAGATAAATATTTCACAGCAATAAAAATAAAGGGTTCTGCTAATTTTCAGTCAGCTGAAAGTTTGGGTAACTGTCAATCACCGCTTTGAACCTTCGGATCTAGATCCAACAGTTTAAAAAAAAACATTTTTTATCGTTATACATCAACAGATTTTTTGCCTTCTCGTAGTAATACATATAACCCTACAAAAATAAATACTAGTACAAATTCAACTATTTTCCAAGTGATTGAAAGTTTTGACAACTTTCAGTCAGCTGAAAGGAAGGAAATGCGAAAAATAAAAGATATGAACAGGTGTAAAATAGCTACAACATCCCAAGGCTAATAAGTAATATGTGGCCGAATAGCTCTGCCTGCAAAGTTATTTCAGATGATTCAATAAAGTAAACAACAATTTCTTCTGCTAAGGTTGGAAGCGCAACAGATTCTAGAATCTCCTGAATTGAATAAATAATGTACTATCTGAGCATTTCATAAAATATATTTTATGATATCTTCCGGATCCCAAGGCAGTGGATCAGAAACCATTGGATTCACCAGTGAGCCCAAGATTACTCAAATCAGCATCCACCTTTCTAATAATGTTATCTCAATTTGATAAATGTATCACACTCACCAATTGAAACATAACAAATGGCACAGAGGTCAATTTTGATTTGGGATGCTGATGTACTGCTGCTAATGCATATCACATTTCAGTGCAGCAATTGTTCAATGTTCATTCTTTTGATGGCAATAGTTTCAACAGGTTCACCGGTAGCATTGTCAGAGTTAATATAAAAAAAAATGGATTGCAGTAACTGATACTGATTTCATTGGGTCTCTCTCTCCACACACATTGTATCCGAAGTATTATTGGACTATCATAATATCATGGTGCCCGGACAGTTAGAATTTCAGTTAAACAAGCCCTCCTAGCTCAGAAACAATTATGGGAGTACAGTAAATAATAATAATAATAATAAACAGAACAGTGTCAGGCTAATGTCATGATAAGTACCAAATATGAACTTACAGGCATCTCTGGAAGTGATTTGAACGCAAGAGCTAAGACACGAGAGCCCTGCCGCGTGTACTTTTTGTATGTCTCCACATATGCAGCAGGTACATCAACTAATCTCTCTTGGATGGTCTCTGGTGCACCCTGTAAAAAAATTACATGAAAGACACATTATTACCAAGGAAAAGAAGACCAAGTCACACAAGAGATAAGCCAATAAAATAATAGTAAAAGTAATGTGACAGCACCCTCAAACATGAACAATTTTGACTAACTAGTTCTGAGGGGCCATGATAACATACTTCTGTTATAGTTGTTGTCTGAAGTATGAAATTCAACATATATTGTGACTTTGTGAGTTTGCATTCTTGCCTACTATTTGCTGTTAACTACAAGCAAAAGAAAGATAACGCTCCAGATTACTAAATAAAGGTTATTCTAATGCAGTGATTCAGCAAGAGTTTTATATCGAATATTTTGATAGTATCATCAGTTCATTCAGAATTCTTTGTTATTTTGTTGCATTAAAAATTCTTTTTGAACAAGAAATAATGATTTGTCTTTTTAAACCGAAGAGGAGCATGTGATTTTCATCAAATAAAATGGATTTTACATACAATGAAGAAATAAAAGAGAGTAAACAGGCACACGACAATAGTACTTATAATTATGGAAAGTACCCAGCAATTTCTGCACATAAATTTTCAACTCTCAAGGACCGCTTCATCCTCTGAATGGCCATGGTGGACTCATATTTGAAAAATATATAGAAAATGCTTTACATAACAGGTGGACCTCTTTCGTAGCAAACAACTGGGCCCTAGCTGATTCAGGTTGGCTTTAGAGGGTACGCATCAGTCAGTAAGGCCGGACAGCAGCAAATTTAAGTAGAAAGCATTATGTGACGGCAACGCTTGAGGGAGAGTATATGGAGGGGAGGGCAGCATGAAGGAGAGATATGAGAAAGGTGGATACTACATGACTGTTAATTCCTTTTGTCAACAAATGTTACGCAGCAAAATCATATATAAGGAGCTGGACCTAACAATTGAACTAACACCGTATCTCTGGAATGATCTGATCTCTCACAAGTCTGAAGCTAACTTCGTATCTGGAAAAATGTTTAGCAGACAAGGCATGTCTCTAAGCCAACAGATGTGAGATTATTACCATGGCTACAGAGCTGATGAACATCAATTTGTTTCTAATGGTAAAATTCAACACATTAAGACCATATGGAAAACAAGTTCAGTAGTTTACTTTCTTCGCCCCATGATAGCCTAAAGATGAACAAGACAGTAGTTTTTGAATTTGTGTCACAGCTATGACATGTGAATGGCCATCCCAATCTAGTAAACAAATCAATAAGAAACAACTTTGACTAATTGAATCTCTCAGAATTCTTACCTTGATGAACGCATAAAACTTATCCTGAATACGGACAACAACAGACATTCTCTTCAAGTGAGAAGCAAAATGGTACCTGTGCACAATCTGTACAGGTTGACAGCCAGGCCTGCAACAGAGAAATCAAAAACATCAAATGTAACATCCAATAACAGCAGTGAGGCAAGGAAACCAGTAATGACTGCCCGATATATTCTTGCATTGTGGTGACAATGACATTGATTTTATGATTTGACAGTTCATGAAACCATAAGCTTGAGTGCCCACATATTTATGGATGCATATGACAGCTTACTTTTTAGACATGGCCTTCTCATCAGAAGTGTAGATCCAGTCTATGCCCTTTATAGCAGCTTTTTCCAGGGGATCACCAACCTTTAACATAGTGAAACATACCATCAACCACAAGGATTACATAACATTTCCAGAGTTAAGTTTCACACGTCCATGTAAGCAGTTAATTATTGGATTATTGCACACAACTTACCAGTTTGTTATCGACAAATACCAATGCATGGCAACTGGACAGTACTTCTTGAGTCCTGAGAGGCACCTTATTTGCATCAGATATCAACTCTTCTTCACCTTCCAAAGTAACAACACCTTGGAATTCCTGAAGTACAAGTTTGTCAGTTTTCAAACCTCCGACTGACTTTAAATGAAATGACCTAATATACCATATCGTCTGATGTCAGTGTCCCAGTCTTGTCGAAGCAGCATATGTCAACCTGATAGAAGAGAACTCTTTAAAACATGTAAATAAAGAAGAAACAGGAACTTTGCAAGGTTCCTTACTCACCTTCCCAGCAAATGGTATTCTGAATGGTTCTGTGCAGAAAATACCACGCCGAGCTAATGCGATCAAAGATGTGTTTACTGCTATGGAGAGCTCCATTGGCAGTTCAGGGGGTATCACAGAAGTAATAATCAATGAACAACTCAGGAAAAGCTTATATCTGCTCCTTGTTGGGTCCTCCAGGCCCTACAGATAGAACAGCACTTGAATAAAAGAAAACATAACAAATTACAAAGTACACAAATCATTATTGACTCAGTTGCTTTGTAGTGTCTAGTGTCACCTTCATAAGTACATAACCGGATGCAATTATTGCAAAGAAGAGCAAAAAGAGTATAAACAGACCGCTTTCCTTGTTATTTGCAGTAACCTGTTATGTCAATAAAATGTGAGCACCACATCTGCACGCATCCAAACAATTTAATTTCTTTACTGAATAAAATATATTACCCTCTCAGTTGAAAATAAGATAGTCCTCATCAATTTCCCTTGGCTAGTCTCAAATCCAGTCCTCAATACAAAAGCTACGCAACCACCATCAGGTGCTCGAAGATTTACAGACTGAATAGAAGTATAAACATGTAAAGCAAAGATAGAAATATATTGAAAACAGCTAGCTGTCATAACAGATGAATATACCTTATCTGCAGTGTGTTGCAATATCTTAGTGCCACCAAATAGGATATGGTTCTTATCACGCTTTACAGATAGCATTTCCTCTGGACCACGGCCAGCAATTGAGACCTATCAGTATAGATGATCAGTGAGAGGCAGAATTGAAAGGATGAAGTACTATGAAAGTTATACCACGTGCATACGACCAGTGAAAGATAGAATTGAGACCTATCAGTATAGACAGTGAGAGACATAATTGAATGGATGAAGTACTATGAAAGCTATACCGTGTGCATACGAGCAGTCAAACAATGAAACAACATCAGTTTGATGATGCAGTTTTTTTTCTGAACACAGCTCAATCTGGCCCTCACTACTAATGTATCCATTTCTGGGTGGAATGTAGATAGTTATAGCAAAACACAGTCCCAGTTTTCAAGTCACAAGTCCTAAGGTGGAGAGGAAATGCATCCTAAATAGATATTGCATCATCACAACAGCCTCGTGCCTACTACATCTGTTAAGTGATAATTTTCTTAAACTTCATTGCCAAATCCAGCATTACTCAAAATGATGCTCCCAGATAACATAGTCCTACTTTTGAAGTTGAAAAGACTTTTGATTTAGTATACAGCCATGCTTGCCAGCTATCACAAATGATTTAAAAAGAATTCACATGTCTATAGTGGTACACAGTATAGCCAATAAAGGATTGTTCAATTCGAAATGAGAAATGAATCGCCTGCCAAATGGAACCTCAAATAGGTATGATTAGAGGTACTTGTCCAAGTCAAATGAGACTATCGACTTAATGCAATAATGTAGGGAAAAGAAAAGATCACCTTCCACTGGGGAGTAGATTCTCCTGTAAGGATTGCTTCATTTACTATTGCAGACCCAGCCAATAATAGCATATCTGCTGGTACAGATCTATCTTCACCACTAGCTGAGCGGCCTATTGACACGATATCTCCAGGTAGTAGTTCTGTTCCTGGGATTTTAACCCATCTGAATAAAGAACTCATAATTAGGATGATATACATATGCTGAAGCAGATAAGAAATCAATCGAATGAAGGAGCATTACTTTCCACATCTATAAGTCAACACAATCTGATTATCAACTTTCACACGCCTTAGCTCGGTCAATGTCTTCAATCTATTCTTCGCCATAGTAGACTCAAACAGGAAGAGCATGAAAAGAGTAAACAAACTGTAGTACCAATACTCATCCAGACACCAAAGACCAACACAGAAAACCTGTATTGTAAAGCTCAATGTCATCAACAGTATAGAAGTGGGCAAAGTCACAAACACAGATAAAAGAAAGTAACCTGGAAGACAAAAAATGGTTCCATGCATTGCTCCTTCATCAATTTCTGAAATGTGGGCTGTGGATACTCGAATCTAGATAGGAAATAATGTATATTGTCAGCCAAAGTTGATAAATAATTGAAGGGATGATAAAAGCTTCCACAATTCAAATCATGAACTTCAATTGATGCAACATTCAGCAGGGTCTTGGACTCTTGGTATTTAAGAGATACAAGTCAGTCGCATCAGAATCCAAAGTCCATTTTTAAAGTTCCCTGGACAGCTAGCATATGTTTTATTTCTATCAACAAGATTCTGTGAAGCATACATTCATTTGCATTTTATTCCCTACTCATAGCTTGCACAAAAAAGTTATATGTTTTCTATTTAGCATGATTATAAGAGATTACCATAGACTCCCTCCAGTGAGTAAACAAGTTTTTTTTGGACTGTCTCGGATCAAAATGCATTGACTGCTAATATATATTGTATAATACATTTACACAACCCGTTAAAATTGTGATATA
The DNA here is from genome assembly GCA_030378355.1 of Eleusine indica. Classification (NCBI taxonomy): domain Eukaryota; kingdom Viridiplantae; phylum Streptophyta; class Magnoliopsida; order Poales; family Poaceae; genus Eleusine; species Eleusine indica. The sequence goes on from CM059494.1 coordinate 61,847,355, forward strand.
TATTAAGTTCTAAATTCTTAAAGATATATTGATAGCCAAAGTTTCACAAGTCTAGATGCAAATATCTGCAAAAAAACAATAATTCATGATGGACGGAATGTGAAGGAAGTTCAATATAGCAACTAGTTATGTAAGCATGTCCATATATGCAGTGAGCCCTCATTCTGATCTTCCTACCAATCCACAGTTGGTTTGTTTGTTGTAATGTACCCAAACCTACTTCGGAAGTGCATTGTTCAGCAATATCTATCTACTAACATGATGGTTTCCTTGCAAGTTGATTTGGATTTTCTTCAGGTCGTGTCAATGGATGAAACAAAACTGTCTCCGATTGCACATATTTAAGACACTGTTCTTCTACAATTATGATCAGCCTTAATAAACTCTATTGAACACTGGTCTTTCTTATGTTGATCTATGCCATTATAAATTATATGTTATCCACAACATACAAGCAAGCAATCAAAAGTTCTCTAGCTTAATAATAACAATACATATCCTAGTGCTAAAATAGAGAGAAGGTTGCAGTTTACATGTTTCTGCCCCATTTATCCACAGCTGTGTTAATCTTGGCTTCAGTTCCATAACCGGTGCCCTTGGTATAATGCCCAATCAACTCCTTTGTCGGATATCGTAGTTTGAAAAAGTTGTCTTTCTCTGCCGAGTAGATGAACCTCTGCTTCCGGAAATCAAAGTATATCTCCTCCGGTTCACCTGCAGTTGAGGATGAGGCCACCTGAACAGACACAAAACAATACTCTTAAGTAGCCAAAATGTCAGAGCCACCACCAGCTATCAGAAAAAAAGGCATCAAACTCACAGCTCGCTGTATGTGCAGAGGCACTATCTCCTTTGAACCGGAGAATTTTGCAGGGGTCACCTTGCATGAGTTCGCAGCACGAATATCTTTCACCTGCACCGTCACCAAGCTCAAGTTGTTCAGACCTAAAATTACAGTGCCCAAACAGATATAGATAATGCGGGTTGCTGACTAGATAGGTTGAGACTTGCGACTCGCCTTGGAGTACCCAACGAACACCCGGAAGTCGACGGACCAGGCCGTGAAGAGGAAGGCGAGGATGTGGGCGGCGGAGAGCGCGGCGAGGACGATGAGAGCGTCGGCGAAGTCGAGTGCCGGAACGGCGAGCAGCAGCCAGAGCGCGTAGAGAGCGAGGAAAGGCCAGAAGTCGAGTCGCGACGCCCAGTACCGCCGCCGCAGCAGGTCCACGCCCTGCACCGACTTGCCGTTCACCTCGAACCGCGCCATGCCAGCGCCGCGGCCACCCGGATCGGGGAGCGCTGCAGAGCCGCGGGGTTCAGATCGGACTTCGATGCGGATCGGGGAGGGGACAACGGATGGAGGGTTTGGGGAAGGTTTACCGGCTCGACTCGACGGGATCCGATCAGCAGCGGCGGCCGGCTGTGGTCTGCGTCGGTGGCCTGCCGAGGGCCGCGACGCGAGGTTTTTCTCGCCGGTGCTGAGACGTTGTGGTGCTCCCCTCTTCAGCTCCTCCTCGACCTCTGGGACGCTTGGTTTCACGATGCAGGACTCCCACCGTCCCACGAATCTGAATTCTGTAACCTTTTTCTTTTCCCTTCTTAATTTGTCCCGATCAATTTAGATAGATCGTGGACAAAACAAGCTGCTTGATATGCTAACTATGTGGAGATGAAGTTCTTTTAGTAGAACAACCAAGGGTTTGACTTTCTCCTAAAATAAAAATGCAAAATCGTTAATCAAGAGTGGAGTTCATTAAGTTAGTATTTCCAAAGTAAGATACACGTGATTTGATGGAGTATTTTGCCTTATGTCACATACCTTATTAGATTCTATGATCATTTTGTTTCACAAAGCCTCATCTTCATGAAGAAAATAACTACTAGTATGACATGTGAAATTATGCTTATATGGTACATGCATTGCCGGCAATTAGTCTATATAATCATTGAGTCAGTACACGATCACATAATCTTTAAATATGAAACGTTAAATCCATATATAATATTTATATTATTGTAATAGGGGCGAGGTTTTATGAAACAAAAAAAAATCAACATCTGGGGTTAAGTAACACAAGCAAAAATAATTGAGGTTTTATGAAAAAAAGATCACAGAATCATAGATTATGAAACTTACTCTGATTTTGATAATATTATGGAGGCATTGAAAAATTCATTTATGATATACTTCTTTTACTTTTTAGGACAAGTTAAGTAGTGTAAAAGAAAACATTGAAAGATAATTTTATCGGCTAGACGTGTCATTGTTTCTTGGGACAAGGTAGCTAAGATAAAAGTCATTTACATATAAGGATTATGGGTAGCCTATGAAAGATTATTGACATGTAGAATTATGGATAGTCTACGCCGCTTATTCGGTAGCATGTAACAAGCCAACTCATTCAAAAAATCGATAGAATAAATGACAAGGAGTCGCATGAAAAAATGAGCATATGCAATAACCACAAAGTTAAATTTGATGAAATATGAACCAGGTAGAATGAACAAGAAAATGTTACGGTACATGTATAAAGGAACAATGTACTGACACTAAAGCTCATATAAATTGCAGATAAATATGAACAAGAGGAAAAATAATGAAAAGGGACATGATATTACATAGAAATAGGATAAATCTCTTTGTTAGTGTAATACAAAACATATGACTTAAAATACAAATATTACTTTTTAAGTATAGAATTGTATGCTGGAAGTGATATATACCTGTGAAAAGAGCTAACATGCTTTGAATAAAGCAATGTTATCATAGTTTGTTTTTCAAAAGGAAAAGCAAAAAGGTTTTACGCAAATTGGAATGGAACCACATGGGAAACACCCATCTGGGCTATACAGCAGAGGCTTGGAGGAACAAAACCTGGGCTTCTATTCACATTCTGCAAATGATCCATAGGCCACAGACATTCACCTCACGGCCCATATTAATTCAGCACAGAGGAGAGATCTGGTCCACCAACTTGTCTCCTGCGCCCCATGGCCTCGCTCGGCCGTTCGTCACTTCCCGTTCCATACAAGACAAGCGCTCGCATGCTCAAAAGCTCGTCCGTCGTGTCCCACGTGCTGCAAGAGCAGGTTGGCAAACACTCGCGTGTGCCGATGCCTCGTGAACGGGAAAAGGATTGAGGGATCACCGAGAAATTCCCCGACATCGGTTGCCGTGAAAACGTGACTCAGGTTGCGCCAAAAGCAGCAACGGGGAAGGCTGCGACAACCGGCACCACATCGATGCGTCACAGCGTCAGGGTCTGCGTCTCCGGACAGGATAAGATCCACTTGCCTGAATCGCGCACCTAGAAAAATGGCGCCACGCTCGCAGAGATGCACTCATGCGGGCACGCGCTCTGCTCGCCCGCCAATGCCTCGCTGTTTCGTGTCCATTATTTGTCCATAAGGCTATCTATATAAATCCTTCCTTGCTGCGCTGATCCTCCACACAAACAACTGGTCCATCACCGCTAAGCTTCTTCCCCACCATGGCTCGTACAATGGCTTCACTCGCCGTTTCCATCGCTCTACTCCTCTGCCTACTTTCACCAACGTGCCGCGCGGCTACCAGGTCCGGCGGCAACAAGCCTCCTCGGGCCGTGATGCTCCCCGTGCGGAAGGACGCCGCGACGGGGCAGTACGTGACCACCTTCCGGCAGCGCACGCCGCTGGTACCCGTGACGGCCGTGCTGGACCTCGCGAGCCCGACGGTCTGGGTGGACTGCGAGAAACGGTACGCGTCCTCCACCTACCGCGGCGTGCCGTGCGAGTCCAAGCTGTGCCGCCTCACGGGCAGCGGCTCCTGCGCCACCGCCTGCTACGGCAAGCCCGGCCCGTCCTGCCTCAACAACACCTGCAGCGGGCTGCCGCAGAACACGGCCACGAGCGTCTCCACGAGCGGCAACATCATCACCGACGTGCTGGCGCTGCCCACCACGCCGCGCCAGGGCCCGCTCGCCACGGCGCCGGCGTTCCTGTTCACCTGCGGCGCCACGTTCCTGACCAAGGGCCTCGCCGCGGGCGCCACGGGCATGGCGTCGCTCAGCCGCAACCGCTTCGCTCTCCCAGCGCAGCTCGCCAACACGTTCCGCCTCCCGCGTACCAAGTTCGCGCTCTGCCTGCCGTCGACGCCGTCATCCGCCGCGCCGAGCGTGGGCGCCGTCATCGGCGACGCGCCGCACGTGTTCCAGCCCGGGGTGGACCTGTCCGGGTCGCTGGCCTACACGCCGCTGCTCGTCAACCCGGTCTCGGGCCTCACCCACTTCCAGGGCGACAAGTCCGACGAGTACTTCATCGGCGTGACGGGCGTCAAGGTGAACGGCCGCGCCGTGCCGCTGAACGCGACGCTGCTCGCCGTCAACAAGAAGACCGGCAACGGCGGCGCCAAGCTCAGCACCGCCGCGCCGTACACCGTGCTGGAGACCTCCATCTACAGGGCCGTCACCGCCGCGTTCGCGGCCGCCACGGCCGGGATCCCGCGGGCGCCGGCCGTGGCGCCGTTCAAGCTGTGCTACGACGGGAGCAAGGTCGGGAGCACGCGCGTGGGACCCGCAGTGCCGAACATTGAGCTGGTGCTGGGGAACAGCAAGGGGGCGCCGTCGTGGGTGGTGTTCGGGGCGAACTCGATGGTGGCCGCCAGGGGCGGGGCGCTCTGTCTCGGCGTGGTGGACGGCGGCAAGGCGCCGACGACGTCGGTGGTGATCGGCGGGCACATGTTGGAGGACAACCTGCTGGAGTTCGACCTGGACAGGTCGCGGCTCGGGTTTAGCTCCTCCCTGCTGTTTCGGCAAACGAGCTGCAACAACTTTCACATCTCGGGTAGCCAGTTGTAGCATTGCAGCAACGCCACCGGCGGCTGGTGAGGATGGTCTTGGCAGGACGCGAGTGATCGAGTAGTTTGTGACGCTACAAGGTGGTGTGGTGTCCTTGCTTGTGTTTTGGCAGTCGCTGCCCAAATAAATCGTTTTCGTAGCTTGAGCTCAGATTATTCGGAACACGTATGGTACGATCAGGATTCACGAATCACTCTGCACCAAGAATGAACGACTGACCAGCACCTCAGCTCTACACAAAGTAGAATTTTCAAGTTAACTTCTTATTCAAGCAACAAAATATTACTTACTACTTCTTTTGTTCTTGAATGTGCATTTTTGTAGTAAAAACTATTCTTATCCATCCCATTTCGTACTATTTTTCCAAGAAAAAAAGGGTGAAGCTAAAACAGGGCTTATGCAAGGAGCCAATCTATCGATCGCCGCGGTGACCGCCCGGTAGATGGAGGTCTCTAGCGCCAAATACGGCACTACGGCGCTGAGCTTGGCACCGCTCTTGCCGGTCTTCCTGTTCATGACCAGCAGAGTAGCGTTCAGCGGCACATCGCAGCCATTCACCATGATACCCGTCACGCTGATGAGGTACTCGCCTGACTTGTCGCCCTTGAAGTCACTTGAATGTCAAAGAATTTCTCCATCAGCTTAAAATACCGACCATGTTCCATTAACCCAGCACAATTGTCAATCTGTGTTAGATGGTTTGGTGCTACTGCTTTAGAGTTTATCAACTCAAACTTAATGCTTTGATATTCCTCCTGTTATGTGGCAAACAAGAGATTGTGACCATTCAGGAAAAAAAAATTAGCTTCTACATTCTGATAGTTACTGAATAACATCATTTCACAGAAGATTTGATTCAATCAATAATCAACATATATATGCGAGTAAAGTCTCATAGCCTACATAATTTGTATTGTAGGATTGTTCTGAGAGAACGCCACCTGCCCTTCTGTCAAAGAAATCACAATATCTCAACATCGAATTAGTAATTTTCTACTCGAACAGAGAATGGAGAAGGAAAAGCCACTAAGAAAGGTCAATTGTTACTTAGGACATTGCACCTTTGCATCAGAAATATATGTAGTAACAATATGTTCATGAGAAAATCTACAGTGTCCAGAGATTGTTAAAAATAGAGAGAATACTATGAGAATGATCCTAGCCTATGCTTCAAATGAAACTACGGGCTATTATTACCATTGACACAATATTTTCGTCTGCTTCAGAACGAAGGAAATAATGCATCAACCAAAATAGTTTGGATAAGATCTTACAAGCAAATCATATTGCTAAAGCTTCATCCACGGTTCATGCAAAACTTCATGATCGTTATCTCCAATTTGAGGCGAGTGCCTTGGATAAAAGGCCTACCTTCCTCATCCTGTTATAGTACCTATATAAAAGATTAAATAGGAGATTTATCAAGGACAATATTATTCCTACTTAATCAAATACAATATAGTCCATCATATGTGTCATTGACATGTGGACCTAGGCCCCATATGTCATTGTCATATAGGACGGTATTTTGCAACTTCATCATCTTTGCAATGGTACTCACATAAAAAATCCTAACGCCATTGTTCCAGCAAGTAGTTGTCGTCTTGATTTCCCCCTGTCCCATTCAACCAATAAATAAACATGTGTGTAACATTGTGTGGTGGAGGTGAACCAAAAGGTATTTGAGTTCCAAAGAATTGTAGCATTTATTACACAAGAAAAATAAATGGTGGATATTTCCACGAGCTAAACAAAAGATAAAAATATTTACCACCATTCAAATTCCTCTTAATCAGCAAAATCTGCTTCTATGTACACATACCACATGAATATCTTAATCTTAAGTATCAATTTTCAATTTTACTTTGTTTCTTTCTACAAAATCGTTGTTTATTATTAGAACTAAGTACATGGAGTGAACAAAAAATGAACAATTGTGCAAGGGTAGACATATGTTTGACTCTGATGTTGTATACAATTTACTCTTAGTTCATGCCAAAATCTAGCAATAGATCATATCGACCGATTCCTCAGCATAGATTTGACATGCCTAATTCTGAATTTTGAGTGCATGCTTATTTGTTTTTCTTTAATCATATATGTTCCATTTTGTGAAGAACCGTAGAAATAGTGTTGGCTGTTGCAAAACAATGGTGAGCCATTTGCTCTGATCAGTCATCACTAATTGAAAAAGTTAATCAGAATTTAGACATAACCCAAAATATAATACACTTATTGGCAACTGACAGTGCAGAATCATCCACTTTGCAGGTGCAGCTAGTTGGTTTCAGCACATAACCTACCTTGCTACATATTGCATACAGGACCAAGCAAGCAACAAGGAAAGGTAAATAAATATATATTGTGCCAGATTACCCCAGAAATTTCAGAAGAAAATAGTTTGGTAAGTTCTGTGGCAACAACAAAGAGTCCGATAAGGCTATAATCACCTTCCTGCCCGCCTTCATGTGCGTGATTAGGAAGGAAATTAACTATCCTTGCATGCACATCGTTTTAATTATTCTTCCTTAATTTTTTTGGCTAGTAAAACTTGAATGTTTCATTATCTTCTTTCACCAGAATTCATAGTCTTTCCTCTAGTTGTTTTACAAATTTTTTAATATAAAAGTTTTCAAATTTTTAAATTTTCGAATTTTGTCAGATAGAAAACCGGTCGGTTTCACCGAAAACCGCAGTTTTCGACGGTTTTTAAAACCTGAGCAGCTTGAGGGAATATTACATATTTGATTCCTGGACGATGCGGCAAACCAGAGCTTGCAAGTAACAGCAGCTACTTTACAATAAAGAGCTATGTCCTCTCCTCCCTCCCTCGCATCCTCAACACCTCCACCTCTGCAATGCGGACCACAGGGAGCTCGTAGACCTAGCCCGCCCCTCCTTCTCCACCATGGTGATCTCAGTCGCCACTCCCTGGCGCTCCATACGCGACGCCGTGCTGAGCGGCGTGCTCGGCGGCGGCCGCCAGCTCTACCAGCCCCAACGCTACGCCTTCTACCACGGCACGGCCGGAGGCGGCGGCCTGACCGTGGACGGCCTTGTCGACGTGCTCTCAGAGGAGGCCACTGGAGTCGCTCGCATTAAGGGGGCCAAGAACGTGCTCATCCTAATGAGCGACACCGGCGGCGGCCACCGCGCCTCTGCCGAGGCCCTTCGCGACGCCTTCCGCCTCGAGTTCGGCAGCGCCTACCAGGTCCGATAATACCCGCCCCTGCAATTCGAAATTGTTTCTTCAAAAAACTGAAGACGAGTTTTGAATTGGATCGCAGGTATTTGTGAAGGACTTAGGGAAGGAGTACGGCGGCTGGCCGCTCAACGACATGGAGCGGTCGTACAAGTTCATGATTCGTCACATGCGTCTCTGGAAGATGGCGTTCCACGGGACCTCACCACGTTGGGTCCACGGCATGTACCTCGCCGCGCTTGCCTACTTCTACGCCAAGTAAGCTCAGTCTTCAGCAGCTACAATAAATCATCACAGACACTGGATTCCTCAGTTTCGGTGCCGATTTGACACCGCAAGCAACATTAACCGATCAGTTATGAGCTTTTTTCTTTTTACTGATCTGCTTGGTGTTTAATTGCTGTTCACAGAAATTTTTATTCTGATAACTAGTAGGCTAGTAGCTGTTCTGATATGTGACTATGTGAGGATGGTGCTTGGTTTCAGCGAGGTGGTGGCCGGGATCATGAGGTACAAGCCGGACATTATCATCAGCGTGCACCCGCTTATGCAGCACATACCGCTGTGGGTGCTCAAGTGGCAGAGCCTGCATCCCAAGGTGCCTTTCGTCACCGTCATTACCGACCTCAACACCTGCCACCCGACATGGTAACCACTGCTGTGGTCGTCTTCCTACTAAGAGCCCACCGAATGGGGTTGTTGTATTTATCTGTGGCCTTTGCTGCTTGAATCCTGACATGTTTGACTGTGTTTGTTCAGGTTTCACCATGGCGTGACAAGGTGCTACTGCCCCTCCGCCGAGGTGGCCAAGAGGGCCCTGCTCCGGGGGCTTGAGCCGTCACAAGTCCGTGTCTTTGGATTGCCGATCAGGCCCTCCTTCTGTCGTGCCGTGCTTGACAAGGTCCGTGTGCAGCGAATTTGGCTAACTTTCTAAGATTCACGTTATTATTTTGCATTGCCCGGCTTAGCTTTGCTCGGTTCACAGAACGAGCTCAGAACTGAACTAGAATTGGATCCTGAACTACCTGCTGTTCTACTCATGGGAGGAGGTGAGGGGATGGGCCCAGTGGAGGAAACCGCAATGGCCCTTAGCAAAGAGCTCTATGATTACCGGAGAAGCCGACCAATTGGCCAGATTGTGGTTGTATGCGGCAGGAATAAGGTCATGCAATCCACCCTGCAGTCCCAGAGATGGAAAGTCCCAGTCAAGGTACCATATAGAAATATGCCAGATCTAGGGAATGATTCCTAGTTAGATGCGCATTTCAGATGGATATACTTTTGTAGCTACAGTTTTGATCACAGACTATATATTTTGTCTTCAGATTAGAGGGTTCGAAATGGAGATGGAGAAGTGGATGGGCGCTTGTGACTGCATCATAACAAAGGCACGTACGTGTACCTTAAAAACGCTACTTTACTGTTTCTCTTCTGGCACTATGACTGTTAACTGACTGATATGTTCTTGGCATATATGCAGGCTGGTCCTGGTACCATTGCAGAGGCATTGATAAGGGGACTTCCTATCATCCTGAACGACTTCATCCCTGGACAGGTCTGTGCTTGTCTCAGTATTGTGGTATTTTGGATCGTCCTCTATTCCTTAAGGTTGGTTATTACTGAGCTTAAGCGAAGTTTTGTTCCGACGCAGGAAGTCGGTAATGTGCCTTATGTCGTGGACAACGGTGCCGGTGTGTTCACCAAGGACCCAAGAGAGGCTGCAAGACAGGTTTTCCGGTGGTTCAGTACAGATGTGCATGAGCTCAAGAGATACTCCCGCAATGCACTGAAGCTAGCACAACCAGAAGCGGTGTTTGACATCGTGAAGGACATCCACAAGCTCCACAAGCAACCAGCTGCAGTGACCCGGATCCCATACTCCTTGACCTCATCGTTCACATGCCATATTTGAATTCTGCATAAGTATATACATATGCATGCTGAAGACAGTATATTGACATTCTTTGCCCTTAAAGTAGCTCATCTGTCCATATATGTCATTTAATAAGAATGGAACTTCTTCAGTTGCCTGAGGCGAGTATATAGAGATTGACATTCTTTGCCCTTAAAGTAGCTCATCTGTCCATATATCTCAATGTAATAAGAATGGAACTTCTTCTGTTGCCTGAGTCGAGTAACAACTGACTTAAGGGTCTAATGAGAGAAATTACTACTTGTTGTTTGTAGCGTCAAGTGATTTTAGTGATCCTTATACAAGTCCCATGTATAGAACTAGTATGTAGCCGTAGTGTTGTCTTTAATGTAGTATTTGTATTATGAAGCTAAATATATTTTGTCACTGTAAGTGTTGTTAGAAAAGACAACACAGTTCAAGAATGTAAATCACTTTCATTTGTCAATCATGGCATTCAGAGTTTCAAACTGAATCTGACTCCTTTTTTTCTCTGGTCTAGTTCAGATGCATGTACTTAATATGTCATTGAAGACGCCCTTGTTGAAATATGTTCTTTTCAGCATCTTAGTTACCTAAAAAGTCTCCCTATTATGTTTCTTTAGAATTTTTTCCAAGTCAGTCCTTTAAAACAAACACTAACACAAAAAGGGTCTATAACAGCGTTGTAAAAAAGCTCGTAGCGGTGATTTTGAATAAATCTGCCGCTACAGTGGTCCTCTAATTTTTAGTGATGGCTCACAATATGGCCCGCCTCTAAAAATCAATTTTTAGAGGCGGATCACATTATGAGCTGCCCCTATAAATGTCCTTTATTTTTAGCGGTGGTCCATAATATGGTCCGTCTCCAAAAATTGATTTCCCTTTTTGATCCATTTACCTCAAACTCTAATTCTATCCAATACATATTGCCTCTCCTTAAACCCTAACTTCTCACCCCTCTCTCTCATTCACTCCTGACGGCAACCCTCCCCACCCTCCCTCTCTCTCTCTCTCTCTACCCCGCGACTGGGCCACCTACTCGCACTGATGGAGCTAATGGTATATAGCAATATGTAGCGAAGGAATACCCAACTCTTGAGCAAAAAAACATATATAGCAGTAATTTCTTACAAGTTAAGGACAAATACATCATTGATCACTTTCATATCATGAGAAAGCACAGAAATAAACTATAATTTCTTTGTTATTTTGTAATTTCAGTTAGTTTATTTAATATGTGAACAATTTGTATTTTGCATGCATGCCTATTATGACGAGTTGAACAAAATTTTTATACTCCTTCTCACTAGGGAATACCCAAGTTTTGGAACCTGGCTCCGTCACTGCCTACTCGCCTCCTCTCTCTCTCTCTCTCTCTCTCTCTCTCTCTCTCTCTCTCTCTCTCTCTCCGCCGGTCACCTCCCTCACGCCACTCGACGGCCATGACGCGCTTGGGCGGCCTGGACACAAAGGCACTCGGCAGCCGACCAACGGAGATGGGGTCTTCCTCGAGCGCAGGCGGGCGGCGGCTCGCGGGCGTGTGCGGGCGACGGCGATGGCTCGCGGGGGTCCTTGCATTTCTCTTCGATGCATTTTTGTGTTCTTTCATGACATATACCGTTATTTTTTTTCCATTTTGTTACTTATCATGTGATTGACACATGTCAGCAAAGTACTCTATAAGACCATGCAATTGACACTTGGAATATAATCACGTCACTATCATATACTCCTACATGACATGACAAATGTAAAATATCTCTCAAATATAAATAAGTAAAATAAAAAATGAAAGATAATATATAGAAATAAAGAGTGACAAAGCAGCAGTAGCAATAAATGAGCTACAAGTTAGAGTATCCTAACACTGCAAATCATTGAAATCTGCCCTCACATATCTTAGCACACAATAAATTATAGTATCATGCACTTCCATATTTATTCATGCAGATACACACATCTTTATTTTTTCTTGTACATATCTTGTATTTGTTCATGCAATGACATGCAATTGACACATGACAGCAAAACATTCAATAGGACATGCCAAATGTACACATTTTTGCATGCATTTTGGTTATAAATAATGAAGTCGAGAGCTTCGGGAGAAGATCATCTTAGAAAGTATGGAAGGGGTTCAAGGACAAGGTAACACTGGTCCCGAAGGTAATCATATCTTAGTCTTTTTATTTTTACATATTGTACGAAATATGTATAGGCGAATCAGTATGGGACTTTGGAACAAAACACAACACTAGTGGTAGATGATAACGTGTCGTAGGAAACCGTTTCTAACGGATTATCATAAATAAGATGTGTCAAGTTAGATTAGAAGAAAAAAAAAAGGGCGTTTTGTCGTATTCTAGAATCTCAATTCGAGAGCATGTCGGACTTGGTTTAGACAGCTGTTTTCAAATAATGCAAAATAAGCCATATTCCCTAAAACGAAGGAGTTTTATTTAGATCTAGCCTAGTTGATGCACGAGTTCTGTAAAATCTGTTGAAATTTGGCTTTCATATTTCCCAATAACTGAGACTAACATTAACATGCATGTACGTAGGGTACCATGGCTCAACAAGTACGGAAGCACTGGAAGACATGACAAGAATTCCCATAGCGGTGCTGGCACGCATTATGCACAAGGCGATTCCGGTGAACGGCAGGATCCACTCTGACGCCAAGGAGGCAGTCAGCCTCTGCGTCTCTGAGTTTGCCGCTGTCTTGATCAACGAGGCCGCGAAGGTGGGCAAGGAGGAAAGTCGCCGCATAGTGTCCGGTGACGATGTCATCGCCGCCTTGTCTCGTCTTGGTCTCGATGACTACATTGCCCCTCTCACACTGCTGCTTCAACGCTACCGTGAGTCCCACGGAATCGTGCCACGTGGTTGGCAAGCCGAGCTGCCCCCTCCAGCTTCAGCAGCCGTGGCTGCTGACGAGGTGGAGATACCGCCGGCCGCTGTGGTCAACGTGAATGATATGCTGCAGGCGCCGGAGCCGGATCTCACGCTGGGGCTGGCCCTGCCGGTGCCGCGTGACGTCACAGAGCTGGGTCTGCATGAGGATGCGTACAAGGTGTGGCCTGGAGTTGCCGGGCCGATGCCCCCACCAGCTGGTGGTGACCAGTGATTAGGTTGAGGTGAATCCTCAACAAACAGGAATAAAAAAAATCGAGGTTACTGCAAAACCTCGCTCTCCGTGATGAGAGTTAGACTTTAGATCCGTGTGGCTGAAATTAAGCCTTTCCAAATCTTCTAAATGTGTACCTATAGATTCATGCTTTCCCTTATGGTGGGTGACTCTCTAAGAAACTGTTTTCTATCTCGTGCACAATGAACGGGAAGTTTGCGCCATGTCTTGTGAACAAATTTGAAAGAATTTTCAGTCAACGAGTTCCACTAAGGTCTTGGGGCCACTTCCTCCCCGCTTGAACACGTTCGACATGGAGCAACCGAGGCGCCATGAGCCCATGATAGGCCGACTGCTTACCGGCCTCTTGGAGCGCCGGCCGGCAAGTGCCTCTGTCTACTACTTTCTCGTGGCTGCCGTCGTGGCCCACGCTACAGTTGCTAGGCCGATGCTTTGAGCCCAATGGATCTGGAACGAGCTGAAAAACCTAGTGGTGGGCTGTTTTCCAAAGCCGAGTGACGCAGCAATCTACCCGATCCAGATTCATTGGGCTGAAATCATCGCCCAGCCCCAGCCCAGCGGCGCGGTCCCTCGACCCCTCCACCCCATTCCCTTTCGCCACAGGCCGCATGCGCAAAAGCTGACGCATGTCCGGCGTGCCGGAACGTCAAGCTTTTGGCCCCAACGCGCGCGGCACGTGCAAACGCCTCGTAAACTAGAGTGCCCCCCATGGCGCCATGGCGTGGCTCGCAGTCGGCGACGAGCTCTCCGGATCTACTCTACGCAGTCCCCAATGAAAACGACCTGTCAGCTCAGCCGCACTAAAAAAAAAAGTCCAAGTCAGAGACCGCGACAACCGCCGCCACGTCGGCGCGTGAGGATAAGTACACATTTTCGGACAGGATTCCCAAGGCCTACTAATCGGTCGCATCCCATGCGCAAATCGCGCCATCCAGACGCCCAGCCAGGGAGGAGCCGCCGGGTAGCGTCGACTCACTAGTCCGGGTCAGCCTAGGTCATAAAAATAGAGCACCTACGCGCCATTACGACCGGTCCATTTCGGCGTCGCGTCTCGCCACGGCGCCGGTTCCCCACCCCACGCTCCTATAAAAACGGGTACCACACTGCCAGCACTCCACATCCTTCTTCCGGTTCACAGCATGGCACGCCTCCTTGTTCCTGCCCTCGCGGCTCTGCTGCTCTTCCTCTCCCTGCACCCGGCGTGCCTTGCGGCCGGGTCCGGCGACATCATCAACAAAACGACCGTGGCGCTGCTGGCGGTGAGCAAGGACAAGGCGACGCAGCAGTACGTTTCCTTCTTGTGGCAGCGCACCCCGCTGGTGCCCGTGAAGGCGGTGCTGGACCTCGCGGGCGCCTCGCTCTGGGTGGACTGCGAGTCCGGGTACACCTCCTCCACCTACCGCGGCGTGCCGTGCGGGTCCAAGCCCTGCCGTCTCGCGCGCACGGCCGCCTGCGCGACCTCCTGCTCGGGCCCGCCGTCCCCGTCCTGCCTCAACGACACCTGCGGCGGGTTCCCGGGCAACACGGTGACCCGGGTCAGCACGAGCGGCAACATCCTCACCGACGCGCTGGCGCTGCCCACCACGTTCCGCCCGGCCCCGGGCCCGCTCGCGCTCACGCCGGCGTTCCTCTTCACCTGCGGCTCCACGTCCCTGACCGAGGGCCTCGCCGCGGGCGCCGTGGGCATGGCGTCGCTCAGCCGCGCCCGGTTCGCGCTCCCCACGCAGCTCGCGACCGCGTTCCGCTTCTCGCGTAACAAGTTCGCGCTCTGCCTGCCGCCCGGGGACAACAACGCCGCCGGCGTCGTGCTCTTCGGCGACGCGCCCTACGTGTTCCAGCCCGGGGTGGACGTGTCGGAGTCGCTGATCTACACGCCGCTGCTCGTCAACCCGGTGAGCACGGCGGGCGTGTCAAAGAAAGGGGACAAGTCCGACGAGTACTTCGTGGGCGTCACGGCCATCAAGGTCAACGGCCGCGCCGTGCCGCTGAACGCGACGCTGCTCGCCATCGACAGGAAGACCGGCGTCGGCGGCACCAAGCTCAGCACGGTGGCGCCCTACACCGTGCTGGAGACCTCCATCCACGCGGCAGTCACCGCCGCGTTCGCGGCGGAGACGTCGTCGGCCAAGGTCCCGCGCGCGCCGGCCGTGGCGCCGTTCGCGCTGTGCTACGACGGGAGCAAGGTCGGGAGCACGCGCGTGGGGCCCGCGGTGCCCACCATCGAGCTCGTCATGGGGAGCGACGCCGCGTCGTGGGTGGTGTTCGGGGCCAACTCCATGGTGCGCACGGCGGCCGGAGCTCTCTGCCTCGGCGTGGTGGACGGCGGCAAGGCGCCGCGGACGTCGGTGGTGATCGGCGGGCACATGATGGAGGACAACCTGCTGGAGTTCGACCTGGACAGGTCGCGGCTCGGGTTCAGCTCCTCCCTGCTGTTCCGACAGACCAACTGCAACAACTATCACCTCGGCTAGCAGGCAACGCTGCCAGCGGACGACATCACGGCGCGTGTTGATTGGATTGTATCTGTACTGTATCTGTATGCCACGTTTGAGGACACAGAACATGGTCTTTGATTTTCTTGTCCATGTCCCAATAAATTCTTGATCCACCAGATAGCAACGTCTCAACGTCCGTCGCAGCGGTGACTCAGGCTACATAGCCTCATCATGGACAAGTACGTCGGCACATCTGCCAATTCCGTGTAACACCAGAAGTCCTCTTTGAAAGTTGAAGTATTTATTTGGGCGAGGACAAGTGAAAAGTAAATTACATGCGGACATAATATGTCCTAAAAAAACACCTGAGTTGACAGTATGCACTGATGTCAGTATTGGCATCAGAAGTTTAGAACCAACAAGCCTACCAAGAGTGACTTCATTCTACACGATTTGTAAGTCTAACAGACATCCTGATCCCTGAATCCTTCAAATTTTAATCTTACCTTTATATCCCTTAACAACATCTGAAAGGTCATCATCATACCTCTTTGGGAAAAGCTTGGAACTGCCGACCAAATCGAGATCTGTCACAATCTTCCCTTATCTCATCAATATAATCACAAAGGCGCGCACTTCCTATGATGCTCTTTCCAAAGAACAGGTTGCTATTACATTGCTTTGCTTGATTCAACCTTCAGTTCGTCTGGCATTGGCCATAACTTCTTTAATGTGTTCTCGGAGTAGAGCAGTATCATGGGCTACGTCTTTGAACTCAAAACGTGTTTCAGTAGGACTGAAACTGGGAAGCAATGGCCATAACAGCAGGGATATGTGATGATCGGCGATCCAAATCCATTTCATTCTTACTGCCACAAATATGACATGGAAATGACCACACATCGACAAATAATCATTC
Source organism: Eleusine indica (assembly GCA_030378355.1). NCBI lineage: Eukaryota > Viridiplantae > Streptophyta > Magnoliopsida > Poales > Poaceae > Eleusine > Eleusine indica. The sequence goes on from CM059494.1 coordinate 61,863,788, forward strand.
ATGGGCGCTTGTTATACTGAAGTACATATCATAAAAGAAAAGTTGCCACCTTTCATGCAAAAGATAACCCTCTGAGGTGCTTGATGCAAAAGATATATTCCAATTAGCAGGTTTCTAATGGTTAGTTCATCAAAAAGCACCTAAGGGTGAAGTGATAACCCTGGACCTTCATTCTTACCAAAACCTTATTAATATGTGTACCAAGCATCTCAAATAATCACCTTAGACCAGGAAAGATATGTGGCCTAACGTTCTAGAAGTCAAGGACCCTTCACATTCCTTTGATTCCTCAACCAAAAGAACATCCGGTACCTTTTCATACTGAATGAAAAACTGAGCCAAGTATTGTTAAAGCAGCAAACATCAAGAGAACCAATCATACGAGTTAATGAAATAATTGAAATACTACATTCTCTAATTTCAAGAATAATTCAAAGGTTATGAGCATTCCTAGAGATCAGAAAATGCAACTTAGCTGATGCCAAATCAAAAGCTGATGTACAGTCTGGTGGGCATTAGGGCATTAGGAAGTGAACAGGTTATTTTGGAGGGCACGACTAGCTGAATGCAAATGAACTAACGCTTTTATGATGTCTGTGCAAAGCAAATTTATCTCCAGCTCCATTTTGATTATCTATCAAGTTTGTATAGAAGGTGGCACTCATATTCACAGAGAACAAAGCCTCGCTCTAGAACAGGCATTCTCACATACTACTACAGTAAATGAACCGATCGGCTTAGTGCATAAATAAAGTAGGAACTCAATAAGCACACCAACCCAAAAGGACCATTTTTTCTGAACAGAACTACAAAATTCCACTTTCAAGTACTTAGCAATTTCGTAAGTGATTCTGTGGGTACACATAATACATGCTGCCAAGATCAACTCTACAGAACATGACAAAATAACTAATTAGAACGAAATACAGTAACTTCAAAGGAATAAGAAAATAAGCCTTGAGAATAAGCACGTTCCAGCGACTTGTTTCAAGAATCATAAAATACTTCAATAAGTGCCATAGAAAGCATGAACAATTAAATGTTGTGGTTCAACATAGCAGATCAAATAATTTTGATGACATCAAATATCCATGCTTTTAGAGCAATTAGGCCAGAGGAACACACTAACAATCTACAAATGGAGACAAGAGATCATACTAGTTGACCAAAAGCAACACCACATTGTGGAACAGAGCTAGAATCAAGCCAAGCCTTGATCTCAATGAACTTGGAAACATCTGTTCAAAACTATTTCAACTATAAAACTTGCCCCTTGGCCATAGTGGATCTAGGCCATCCGATCCTTGAATCCTTCAAATTTAATCTTACCCCCATATGCTTCAACAACATCTGGGATATCACCAGCATACCTCAATACATACTGCTGCGAGAATCTCTTGGAGTTACCAAGCAGTGCTCGAAGTAAATCGATACCTCGGTCAATCTTTCCCTTCCTCATCAACACGCTCAGCACGACACACCTTGGTATGATGCACTTCTCCAAGCTATACGTTATAACAACAGGTCGCTGCATAACATAGCTTAAGTCAAGCTTCAGATCTTCCAGGAAAAAACGGAGTTTCTTTTTTATGTTCTCTTCAGATATGAGCATTATGGTGGGCTGTGTCCTGAACGCCCTGAGGAGGTCACCCTCCGACACCCGTAGGCTCCGGTAGAGCGCCACCTTCCGCAGCCATGTTTCTCTCTTGATGCTAAGCATGACACGAAAGCCGTAGACAAAGCGGGAGTCCGAGACCGGGAGGCCCAGCGCCTCGAGGTCCTCAATTATCTGGGCAATGCGGTCAGGTGCCAACCTGAGAACGCCTATCTGGATAAGGACGAGCTTCGAAATGACCTCCTCGGATAGGCCATGGCGGCGGAGGGCTTGCAGGGCGGGGCGCATTTTCTTCTCGGGGTCAAAGATAAAGGCGTACGGGAAACGAGAGGCGGCGAGCCGTATGTTGGCATCGGTGCCGAGGATGCCACGGAGGAACTCGACGCAGGGGATGATGTGCTTGTTGAGGCTGTGCTCAAGGATGGATTTACGGACGAGATAACCGACGGGGAAGCCGAGGGAGGCGAAGAACTCGAGCTTGGGACGGAGGATCTTGTCTGGATCGATGAGCAATAGTCTTGGGGACTGGCGGATCAAATAGGCGATTTGGGCATCGGAGAGGCCGTAGTGGCGGAGGACAGCGAGGACCGCGTCGGCCTTGGCAGTGGAGACGATGCGGACCCCATGGGAGGCCACGACTGTGGCGGCGGCGGGGGAGAGGCCGCAGGAGGCGACGAGGTAGGAAGCTGTGGTGGTGTGGGAGGGGTTTGGATCTGGAGCTATCACTGCGCGCGTGGATGCGGGAGTGGAGAAGTAGCGATACGAGAAGCTGGCTGCATGTGGCTGGGGCTCGAAAGGATTTATGCCGGCGCCGGCCGCCGCGGCGTTGCGGCAGATGAGGATGACGAGCCGCCGGCCGCCAGATGGGGAGAGCATGTTGCTGAGGTTCCGGACTTCCGGTTCCGTCTGTGTTTTATTTTTTTACAAGTTGTTCCGTCTGTGTTGAGAAACTTTGGAAAACCGAACGGTTTGAATGATTTTACTGAATTTATTTCTTTTGCATCAATCAGCTGGTTTTGACATACAAGCATCTTCAAAAGCTCCCTAAAAGATTGATCCCAAGCGAGTATTTTTTAGTATTAGTTCAAAAATTATTAATAATAAGTTTTGTTATCTCCTCAAACAGTTCTCATTAAAAATAGATCATGAAAACTTTTGATTAGTTAGCATCTAGAACCATAACAACATTAATTGTCTTATAAATACGAGAAAAATTTAGAGAGAGAATAAATCTGTGAGTTATTTTGAGAAGCTATTAAAAATAACTTTTTAGATTAAACTCTATTAATTTAATTTAACGAGAGTTTACGGGCTCTTTTGGAGATGCTCTTACAACTACACTCTGAAAAGCGTATGTAATTTTTTTTAAAAATAAGAGCAACTCCAGTGGAGGCCCCAATTTAGGTCATCATTCTAAATTTTATATGTAAATTAAAAAAAATGCTCCAGCCTCAATTTAAACATGCAAAATGTATAAGTTCCCAAATTGCTCTCTCCTAGTCCAAGTTATAAAGTCTCCAACTGTTTATGGTAACTGTTTATGGTGGCGCTCATAATTTTTTTCATTTTTCTGTTTCCTTCCCGATCGCATCCAACCCCACCGCCCACCTCTCCCCCCCCCTAGCCGCCCCCTCCCCTCCCGTAGCTCCACCGCCCCTCTCCCTCGCCTATTCTCCCCCAGCTCTTTCTCTCCGATGACCCCCCCTCCTACCCCTCCCCCCCCCCCCCCCCCGCCCTCGTGCCTTCCCTCCGCCAGCGCCTCGCCGCACCTCAACCTCGTCGCCGTCGATAGTGGCGTCACGGAGCCTCCAGGGCACGAAGGAGGCAGCGCCCCACCTCGGCTCCCCGCCCCGCCACCTCTTTTTCCATGCACCACCTCACAACCTCCTCTCCGCTGCCAGACCTTGCGGATGCAGAAGCAGATGACTGTGGATCTGGAGCTCCCCGACGTTGGCGGCGGGCGGCCTCACCGGCCAGACGATGTCCAAGATTCCGCGGCGGGCGGCCTACCCGCGAGCATCGGAGCCCGGGCGAGGCGCGACGCTGGACCTCAGGGCGGTCGGGATGTAACGAGGAAGAAGATGAAAACCGATCGGTGAATGACATGCGGGGTCCACTTGTCAAGGGGGGAGGGGGGGGGGGCATGGGGTCCGGGATGGAATTGCCATTAAAGTTGGAAGCCTTTTTTGCAAGCCCGCATTTTACAGGTCGGTCTATAAATGAAATTTGCGGACTCATTTTTAGAGGTCAGGCTGAAGATGCTCTAACCTATAAATATTTTTATTCTCTGAAATGACGTTTTGATATGATAATGTAAATTATTATATCTCTGGATTTTGAATCAAAGACAGATATGATATATTGGTATCGTGAACCCGTTCCTCCCTGCTGTTTCGGCAGACGATGTGCAACAACCATCGCCTCCGACCGGGATCCACTGATGTCCGTCTCCGTCGCTGGAGAAGGGTCCAGCGCCATCGTCTCGGCTAACAGGCAATGCCGGCTGAGTGGATTGTATCTGTACGTTCGTTTGAGATCAGAGAAAAGGGGATGGCCTTTGATTTTGTTGTCAATGTCCGAATAAATTGTTCATCCAACAAATAGCAACGGTTTGAATTTGAATGTCCACGTAGCAGCGGCGATTCCGGCTTGGTAGCTGTTGTAAAACTTTTATTCGTCCAAACACACCTTCTAGAACAATAACTTCTGTTCCATGTGGTCTCATTATTAAATTGGGGTCCCACATAAAGTAGGGTTTTTCTCTTATAAATAATTAAGTAGACACTCCTTTGTAATTTCATCAGAATTATTCAATAAAGAATTTTGTCTCCTCTATTTTTGTTACTTTTAGTTTTCGTTCTCTACTTCGATCTACGTGCCTGCGATCGTCGATAACTCAACACGTTATCAGCACGTTCTATAAAACCGCCAACTACTCGGCAATTAAATATATGATTTTCGGTTGATTTTGTATCTTGACTCGTTGCAGTTAAGATCTGTACAGGAGATCATCACAAAAATCTTGACTCGTTGCAGTCAAGATCTACAATAATAAAAGCCCGCCATAGGAGGCGACACTATGAAATAACAAAATCAGATTAACGGCACTTTTGCGTCCGCAATCTCCCAATCCTAACCAGATCTGGAACCGGAAAGGAGAGGATCTGGAATATTCAGATCTAAAACGGGATATGTAGAGAAGTTCGAAAGAAAGGCCGCATGAGTGCCTCCCGTCGACGCGAGTCACGAAGATGACAAAAAGAAAAGACTGGATTTATCATAACCCTAGTGGTGAAGGTGACCGGATCTATAAGAAAAAAAAAAGAAAAAAAATCTCGAGAACCATTCCGAGACGGCTCAGATATAGCCTCTTTGAGTCCAGATCCGGCCCCACCGAACATTGGACTCAGACTCCATACATCATAAAAAGTTAAAAAAGAAAAAAAAAGAGAAAGTAAAAGAGATCCGACCGCTGCCGTGGAGACCCCGCCGTCTCTGTCGGTGCGCTCCCACTCGCGCCTCTGGATCCCCCCCCCCCTGCCGCGAATCAGGGCGATGGCTGAAGGCTCCTACGGGCCAGCCCGACTCTAGCAGCGCTCGCTTAGAAAACGGGTCGGACCTAATTTGTGGGCCAGGTTTCGACCCATTAGAGCCCGCTTAGAAAAATTTCTCAAATAAGTTCTTAAAATTTTGGGATTTTTCTGTTTTTCGCAGAAACAGACCTAATTTTTGCATAAGTCCCCTGAAAATTATGAAAATTACCAGAAAATCACAGAAAAAATAGAAATTTCATGGGAATGTGTTATTTTGCATATAACACTCCGAATTTTTCCAGATCTATATCAAGATGGACTATAGTCCTTATATTATTCTGTTTTCACGATTTATTGGTTATTTTTATATAGAAATACTAATAAAAATAACTTAAACATGCAGTTTTTGTTATACCACTTTACATCGTAAAAATATCTAGATGTTTTGAAAGAAAGCCCTCAAAATTTTAAGATTTTATGGTTAAGTCCTAGTTTCATGCAGAAACAATTTCGATTTTTTCAGGAGTCTATATTATGCACATTACTCCTTGGAAATTCTGGATCAAGTGATGGTTTTCTTGTAGAAACCACCTGACATTTTTCAGAAATCAACTCAAAGTTGGAATTTTGCAGAGAAGTCATTGGGAATTATGAAAATTTTGCAAGAGTGTTATGTTGCATATAACACCCCAGAATTGTTAGATATTATGATCAAATCCTGGTTTTTCTCGTAGAAATAACCTTGATTTTTTCAAATATACTCCCACAATATAATTTTGCATATAGGTCCCTGGTGATTATGAAAATTACCATTGAACCACGAAATTTGCAAAATAACAAGAAATTTCACGGGAGAGTGTTATTTTGCAGATAACACCCCGGATTTTTCATATTTAAGCAGAATGGACTACGGTCCTTATATTTTACCGTTTTTACGGTTTATTGATCGTTTTTACGTAGAAACACCAATAAAATAATTTAAACATGAAGTTTTTATTATACCACCATACCTATGCCCCGATTACTTGGATATATTATTTGGATACATGAAGTAATCCTTTGCACAATGACATCTTGCAGATTTCTGACCTCATGAAGAGGGAGTTTGAAGCTCTTAATGGATATAACTATCGATCATGGGCACTTGATGCCAAAATACTCCTTAGTAGTAAGAATCTTTTTGAAGACAGTTTTGATCAAACAAGAAGATTCTCCCGCAACAGAAGTGGAGCAAGCTGAAGCCCTATTTTTTTTTTCTAAGGCATCATTTAAGTGTTACATTAAAGGATGAATATATAACTGAAAGAAGCTCAATTGTCTTGTGGGACTCATTGCATGAACGCTTTGAGTAGACTGGTATAGTCTTACTCCCCATAGAAGACATCATGAAGATGAATTCTAGATTATAAGATCAAGAAAGATCATTTATTTTGAGTTAAAAGAAGGTGTGCATGAAGAATTCCAAGTAGTCTTGTAGACTACCTAAAATCAAATTTATCTAAGTATTTGTAACCGGGGCGCAAAAATTTACGTGGTTTACCTATCTACTCTCACGAAGAGAAGACATTGTCTATTAATTCATCATCTGAGTTTATGAAAATTATTGTCTTGTCTTACTCTATTGTTTATATATTATTGTATCATGGAGTACAATGGCTCTGAATCACGAATGATTGAGCAATAATCACGAAGATTTAGCTCTTAATGATGATCTCATCCCTTAGTTATGAAGAAATAAAGATGTGCATGCAAACCCTTTAATTATATAAAGGTCGTAATTGATTACATGAAGTAGTATTTTGCTGGGCACATTGATATATATATATCACACGCAGTGATACTATCAACTCAAGCAATAATTGATCTCGTAGATTAATTGTTACCACGAAGGTAACTGGAGAACATTTGCTGTATAATTGATTTCAGATAATCATTTTAGCCTTGAAGATGTGATCCGTATTCCACCCAACTCATGTTTTTATTTTTCAATATTTTGTACATGAGAGTCATACCAAATGAATCATACTTGTAGTATGGTTGCATTACAGTATATTGTCAGAAATGCATGAAACATTGACTTGAAGTTAATTTTTTGTATGATGAGGGGGAGAATTTTACTGTGGAGAGATTAGTAGCACGAAGCTACATGTATATTTTGCCATAGCAATTTATATGTCTTCATGAAGAATGACTAACAGAAATTTTCTACATGAACATGGATTACATGCCACTCATCCATGAATTTCAAGCAGAATTAGCACTATGTTCTCTCAATCTGATACGGCTCGTAGACCATATCAACATTATGTCATGAAAATTCAAATCAGGGGGAGCAATATAGTATACGGGATAGAATTTATAATAAATGGACACGCAATCCATGTGCGAAAAATACAATTTGGAGAAGAAACTGGATATCATCTTTGTTCTAAAAGAGCATGTCTAGTTCACTGCATATGAATTTGAAGAATGTGCGTGGAATTATTAAAGATTTTTCACCATAATAGCATATATGAATGGGTACTTACATGAAGTGAGAGATGAACCAGTCTTGAAGGGACATCGTTAAAGCTCATCATAGGGGATACATTTGTAAATATGCTACTGAATAATCTGATGACGGCATTAGGGGGAGTGAATACCCGTAGAATTAATGCCTTACATATTTTTAAGAAGAAAAATGATCATGATCATCAATATTCCTCGAAGGAATATATTTACCCACAAGCATGAAGCTCAAATGAAGACCAGATAAATTTGCATTGAAGCAAAGAGGAGTGAAACTTGAAGTTATAAACTAGAAGCTATATTTTACATGAAGTAAAATGGGCAATGAATTGATATATTACAGGAACGCCTGCATACATATCATCATGGTAGAATGACATAGAAGTCATTTATTTCATTCTTATGGATAAATATAGATTCTAGAGCTGATCACTCTAAAAGCTATAATGATGCCTTTGGATTATGGAACTACCAAATTCATGAATGAAATCATTAAAGAAAATCCTCACTCAGAAATTTTACGAAGAAATGATCTCATGAAGAGAGCATCATGAAGATGAAACCATTACTATAAGCTCGCATATATAGTATGGGAATACAGAAGAACCATGATATGGTATTGAATCATCTTGAAAGATGAAAGTGGGAGAGAATTGAAGTATTGTTAACATCATTTCCTCTGAAATATTGCTATTGTTTCTCTTATGAGAATCCGGATCCGGAAACAAAGTCTATGGCATAAATGCTTGCAGCATTTACATCGGGTCAATGAATAAGCAATTGAGGATGAAGCATAAATAATGGTGAAATTTATGGTTCATAGTCACGAAGACTTCTACTCCTACTCATAAAATTATCTGATTATTTTTGGCAAGACATTGAATAAATGCAGTGAATCAAGTGGATTATGTAAATCCATATGATAAAATTCTCGAAGAATTTAATATTGTAACATCTGAATTATTTGTGATGAGAAGTCTCACAAAGAGCATTTTATTGAAGAAATGCATCCACGAAGAAGCATCACTTAATTCAAAGTCTCATGAAGAGGATCTCCATAGAAGAGATACCTCCACGAAGGAATAAGTTAATGAATGACTTTACCAGTCGAAATATGAAATAAACACCGATAATCCTTGAAGGATTTTGACCCGATTCAATGAATATAGAATCATAAGTACTTCGAAGTACATGCTAGCAACAGAAATATGATTTTATATGATACCATGAAGGTATTTGGTGTAATCCCCAACTAGAAATAAAGACTGGTGTACGATCTTGAAGATATCTATTGAATGTTGCATTATTGTAGCAACTTTTATTTTCAAATAAGTGCTAATTTGACTATGTCAAACTATACGTGCACGAAGCACATTGCTCCATTACTCTCATTACAATCGTAGAAGAATTGTGAGAAAAGATTTTCAAGACTTAGCACTATGATAATATTTTTATTATTGATTATATGCATTTTTGAAGAATGTATGACAAAGACATTGAACACGAAGTTCAAGGAATATCCATATGAGGGGGAGCATATTGAATAGTATCACTTATTTGTTTTGGTCATGAAGATTGGTTCTCTTATTCATGAAGGATATGTATTATAATTTTTCCTTTGTGAGTTTTACTCAAAGGTTTCTCACGTAAGGTTTTTGACGAGACAATGCATTTACTAGCAAGATACAAATTGACATTGAGCATGTGACATTGGAATGAAAACAAGCAAATCCTACGGCATCCGAGAGGAATTGAAGATCTCATATTACTTTCAAAAGAATGCAGAAGTAAATCTATCGACAAAGCAAATGATAGTTGCTAGATCAACAAATCACTATGAGATCATCGCAATATTTGAAGCTGTCAAGAAATATATCTGACTCAGGAGGATGTCAAGCCATATATTGGAGTCTTATGGAGTGATGTACACTTCATCCCCTAGAATTATAAGATAATAAAGCTTGTATTGCACAAATACAATCGGGATACATAAAGTCGAACATGTCAAAAACATATGTTATCCAAAATTCTTCCATACACATGAATTATAAGAGAAGGAAGAGATTTTGATAACTCATGTCCGATATTGTGATAATCATGCAGATATATTCACAAATGCATTACCGGTTTACACTTTTAAAAGGTGTCGATGTGGTATTGACATGACAGACTTAAAGAAGTGCTTGGAATAGGGGAAGAACTTTCCTAAGTACATCACATTTCCGAATTAAAGTATTATCTCGAAGATAATGCATATCGTTCATGAAGATCGATAATTATTAATCATGAAGATTATAGCATTGTACTCTTTTTCTCTTATGAGTTTTTCATATGAAGTTTTCTCATTAAGGTTTTTGATGAGGCAGTGCGTGCAACACAAGTAACGGTAGTATGTGCTCTTTTCTTCATTTTTCCTACTGAGTTTTTAAGGAGTTTTTATGAGACATATTTATCGTGATAAAGAGCCCAAGGGGGAGTGTTGTAAAACTCTTATTGGACCAGACACACCTTCTAGAAGAAGGACTCCTGGCCCATGTGGTCTCATTATCAAATTGGGGTCTAACACGGAGTAGGGTTTCTCCCTTATAAATAGTTGAGGAGACACCCTTTTGTAATTTCACCAGAATTATTCAATAAAAAATTTCGTCTCCTCTATTCTTGTTACTTATAGTTTTTGTTCTCTACTTCGATCTACGTGGCTACGATCATCGCTAACTCAACAGTAGCCATAGCCATAGCGGACAAGCCGGTCGGCAGTAGGAACCAGCTTTGAACACAGAGAGAAGAATCCGATGTACTCAACTTGAATAGAAGGCGCATGCTAGTCTAGGGCTAAACTACATGCTAATTAGTCACTCTTTGCTACGAGAGATGATGTCCAAAACAACTTGTTTTTTGAATATGAAGGGAGTAGTTGCTCTGCGATTGCATGTAACATAGCTGGGAACGATAGCAACCTGAGTTGGTGGAAACTCTAAACATTCCTCTTCGAAAATTGCAGTATTATCGGCTCTCCCACAGTGGCAGGGGGAGGAATCACCGTTACTACTGCCACGTCCACGGCGTCTCTCACGGTAGAGTTTGAGTTCTTCTCCGCTTGGGCTGTCTCTGGGTCGGGCGAGCATGTCCGCGGCGTCTTTCACGGTTGAGTTTGATTTCTTCTCCGCTTGAGTTGTTTCTGGGTCGGGCGAGCAGTGGGCCGGCCCAGCAGCCCCCTCATGTATGTTTGAATTTGAGTCTCTGACCGCTGTGCTCTCCGAGAGGATAGATCAGCCGCGAAATAAGGTAACGGTTCATCGCCACCAGCCCCTGCCCCTTGCCTTAGGTCTAGTCTCTGAGCCAAGTTAAGTCTTAGGTTCAGGTTCTGAGGTCAGGTCTCAAGTCTTTTATGGTTTATTAGTCATAACTAAATGTAATTTCCATCCCCCATGGCTCGGCCCAGAATGGAGTGATGTATTGTAAGGGGCCGATCATTTCTCTCTATTAATACAATGATATGCAGCTCTCCTACGTATTCGAGAAAAAATTTTTACAGTATTTATTGAACGAGAAAAAGTGTGAACTAAATTACATACAAATACAACTGTAAAAATAATTACAAAGTTTTTTTTGAGTAAAAATAATTACAAAGTTACAGTACGGTTTCAAGCATAAGTTCAGAAAGCCCAAACCACTAGAATTGGGAATTGAAATAGATAGAGAGAACAGCAGGGTGTCCACTTAGGCTCATCCCTACATAGTTTTAACCATGCACAGTTCTGACAGAACATTGTTAAAAAATCAAAACTGAAAATTTAATCTTACCTCATATCCCTTAAAAACATATGGAAGGTCATCATCGTAACTCAAAGCACAACTCTGAAAAAAGCTTAGAATTGCTGACAACACGCTAAGTAAATTGATACCTATCTCAATCTTCCCTTCTCTCATCAATACAATCAGAATGGAGCACAATTCTTATGATGCTCTTCTTCTAGCAATACCCCAGAAGAACAGGCTGCCACATTCCTTCATCTTAATTCAAGCTACAGCGCATCCAGGATTCATGGGGACTTCATCGTGCTCTCGTCGAAGTAGAGTGGTATCATGGGCTGTGTCTTGAACTGGTCGATGAGCAGCTCTTTCAACTTTCAGTAATCCAAAACTGGGAAGCACAGACCATAGCAGAAGGGATATTTGATGGTCAACAATCAAAATCCATTTCAATCTTTCTGCCAAAAATATGACACTAGATCGACAAGTAATCATTCGTGGTTGCTTGTTGTATTGAAGTACAGATCACAAAAGAAGTCCAGATCAATTTTTGTGACGCAAAAGATAACCACCTAAGGTGCTTGATGAAAAAAAAACAACGAAGAGGTTTCTAATGGTTAATTCATCAAAAAGCACCATAAGAGTGAAAAAAAATAACACTGAACCTTCATCCATTCTTGCAAAAATCTCATTAATATGTACCCGGCAACTCGAATAACCACCTTAGACCAGGAGTCCAGGACTGATATGTGGCCTAACGCCCTACAAGTCATCAAAACAAAGGACAGTTTACATTGCTTTGATTCCTCAGACTCAACCAAAAGAGGATCCCATATCTCTTGAAACTGAATGAAAGTTGAACCAAGTATTGTCGAAGCAGCAAACATTCAAACTTTTGAACAAAACATTAAAACATCATTACATCATACAAGTTAAGAGAAATAATTAGGATACCACGTTCTCTAATTCCAAGAATAACTCAAAGGTTATGAACATTCCTAGAGGCAACATAATGTATGTTAAGCTTATGCTAAATCAAAAACTACACCTTCGATGCACATTCTGGTGGGCGTTTGGGAGAGGGACAAGTCTATTAGAGGGCATTCTGGTGGGCGTTAGGAAGTGGGACAAGTTTATTAGAGGGCCTGATTAGCTAAATCCTGAGTAGGAAAGTGTCCTGTATTTCTAAATGAACATCCGTTTTTATGATGTCCATGTAAAGCAAGTTTACCTCCATCTCCCTATTGAACACCCATCAAGTTCGTATAGAAGGCAGCATTGTTATTTGCTGAGAACAAAGCCCTGTTCTAGGACATGCAGTCTCACATACTACTACTGTTATAAACAGATAGACACATAAAGTAGCAACTTAATAAGCACATCACCCATAAGAACCATTTTATGAACAGAACTACAAATTTCCACTTTCAAATACTTAACAATTTCATAAGTGATTCAGCAGGTGCACAAATCACATGCTGTCAGTGGTCAACACAGATAAAAAGCTATCAACTCTACAGATAAAACACATATCATCGATACAGAACATGGCAAAGTTAATTAATTAGAAAGGAATACAGTAACTTCAGCAGGAATAAGAAATGGGCCTTGAGTAGTAAGTACGTTCCAGCAACTTGTTTAAAAATCATAAAATACTACAATAACTGGATTAAAAAGCATAAACAATTAAAAGATGTGGTTCAACATAGCAGACCAAATAATTTTGATGACATTAAATGTCTGTGCATCTGGAACAGTTAAGCTAGAGGAAACTCCAACCCTTCCCCTTTAATCTCATCACCTAAAAGAGGTTAAAGGGGATCCCTTCAACCCACTTTTTGAATTATAGGTGATGGTGTTGTAGCAGTTCACCTATTCCATCACCTAAAAGGTAGGGTCCACCATTTAGGTGAGGGAAGGGTGATCCCCTCCATAGAGGGGATGGACTGGATTTAGGTGATCACCTAACCAAAGGTATGGGAAAGGAAAACTGATAAAGAAGTTTTTTCCATCCCCATTCCCTATATGACAGATTTTTGTGTTTAGGTGATAGGAAAGGGGAAAGGTTGGAGTTGCTCTTACAAACTATAAATGGAGACCACATATCATATTGATTGACCAAGAGTAATGCCACATTACGGAACAGAGTTAGAATCAGGCCAAGCCTTGATCTCATTGGACTTGGAAACATGTGCTCTAAACTATTGCAATTCGATTCTACTACAAAACTTTTCGCTTGGCCATAGTGGATCTAGACCATCTGATCCTTGAATCCTTCAAATTTAATCTTACCCTCATATGCTTCAACAACATCTGGGATATCACCAGCATACCTCAATACATACTGCTTCGAGAATCCCTTGGAGGTACCGAGCAGTGCTCGAAGTAAATCGGTACCTCGGTCAATCTTTCCCTTCCTCATCAGCACGCTCAGCACGACACACCTTGGTATGATGCACTTCTCCAAGCTATACCCTATAACAACAGGTCGCTGCATAACATAGCTTAAGTCAAGCTTCAGATCTTCCAGGAAAAAACGGAGTTTCTTTTTTATGCTCTCTTCAGATATGAGCATTATGGAGGGCTGTGTCCTGAACGCCCTGAGGAGGTCACCCTCGGACACCCCCAGGCTCCGGTAGAGCGCCACCTTCTGCAGCCATTTCTCTCTGCTGATGGTACTCATGAAACGAAAGCCGTAGACAAAGCGGGAGTCTGAGACGGGGAGGCCCAGCGCCTCGAGGTCCTCAATTATCCCGGCAATGCGGTCTGGTGCCAACCCGAGGACGCCAATGTGGATGAGGACGAGCTTCGAAATGACCTCGTCGGAGAGGCCACCGCGGCGGAGGGCTTGCAGGGCGGGGCACATTTTCTTCTTGAGGTTAAAGTTAAGGGCGATTGGGTTACGTGGGACTGCGAGCCGTATGTTGGCATCGGTGCCGAGGATGCCACGGAGGAACTCGAAGCAGGGGATGATGTGCTTGTTGAGGCTGCGCGCAAGGATGGATTTACGGGCGAGATAACCGACGGGGAAGCCGAGGGAGGCGAAGAACTCGAGCTTGGGCCGGAGGATCTTGTCTGGATCGATGAGCAATAGTCTTGGGGACTGGCGGATCAAAGAGGCGATTTGGGTGTCCGAGAAGCCGTAGTGGCGGAGGAGAGCGAGGACCGCGTCGGCCTTGGCAGTGGAGACGATGCGGATCCCATGGGAGGACACGACTGCGGCGGCGGCGGCGGGGGAGAGGCCGCAGGAGGCGACGAGGTAGGAGGCGGCGGTGGTGTGGGAGGGGTTTGGATCTGGAGCTATCGCTGTGCGCGTTGATAAGTAGCGATGAGAGAAGCGGGCTCCGTGCGGCTGGAGATGGGCCTGGGGCTGGAAAGGATTGATGCCGCCGCCGGCTGCCGCGGCGTTGCGGCGGATGAGGACGACGAGACGCCGGCCGCCGGATGAGAAGAGCATGTTGTTGGAGTTCCGGTCCCGTCTTCCGGATGGACGGAGAATCGAGCGAACAAGGACTCGAACGGGACTGGAGCTCGGTCTCCGAGCGGCGGTCGGCTAAGGCCTGGGCGGCGGATGCATGCGGCAGCTCTCTCTCTCTCTCTCTCTTCGGCAGTGCTCTCCGTGGACCGTGACACCTCAAGTCCTCGACAAGCCAGCAGCCAGGCTAAGTTTTAAACCGACAATTGGTTAAACCCTACATTTTGTAGATTCTAAAACTATAAGTTCCTTACTCTACCTCAAGAGAATTATTAGAAAAAAGAAAAACTATATACTACATAGGTGGAGAGATTGAGAAATGAGGAGGGAAAAAAATACATTAACAGACGAGAATGGTAGATATTTTTATATTTCAAAACTATAAGTGCTAGAAAGATAAAAAAAATACATTGACAAACGAGAACAAAAATTATTTTTGTTAAAATTTAAAAAGTTATATTTACCATGTCCTATCAGTTTTACAATTTATTAGCATTGAGATTTGGATCAGCTAAATGTAAGCACCTGAAGTTTTCTTTCTATCGTCATTACTTACTTTTTAAACCCTACTAGTTCACCGTCTGGTCTCAATGCTTAATGTTACGCATACTCCCTCCAATTATTTACATGTCATTCTAAGTTTTTCAACTTTTGTCCAATTACATGTTATTTTCGCTTCTCAATGCATCTTTCTTTTTTCTTAATACAATATTCTCTCTTTTCATTATATCTCTATCTCTTTCTCTTTCTTTCTCGTTTTTAGTGCACCTATCTTTTTACTTTTTCTTATTTCTCGTATCCAACCCCAAAATGACATATAAATATGAATGGAGGGAGTATATCGCAAAAGAGATATAATAACATTATCTGTAGTCTATGTGCACGAAATGATAACAGCCACCTTAATAGTTAGGGCGTGTTTGTTTTCTGTGTAGATTAATTAATCTAGATTATATATTTAATCTGAATTATTTAGTTGGATTAATTAATCCGAAGGAGGTGTTTGTTTTCCTAGATTATTTAAGTTAGATCAAGTTGTTTTTATGTAATAATACCAACTTAATATGGGTAATGAGTCTTTCTCCAAAATAATCCAAAATAAACATATCTATAGCAGATTATTGGATTATAATAATCTTCCCACTAGATTAATTAGACCCTATTTGTTTTAACTTATTATCCATTCAAATTAATTAATCTAGCTTAATTAATTTATTAGGCAAACAAACAGTATAGATTATTAGGCTAGATTAATTAATTCAGATGACAGATTATTATAATCTAATAATATGTTACAGATGTACTTATTTTGAATTATTTTGAAGAAAGATCCATTACCGATGCTAAGTTGGTCTTCTTACATTAAAAAACAACTTAATCTAGCTTAAATAATATAGAAAAACAAATACCTCTTTTAGATTAATTAATTCAAATTAAATAATCTAATAATACAGATTAATTAATCTGCTGAGGAAACAAACTGACTCTTAATCTGATCTAATAATCTACTCTGCTTGTTTGCCTACTAAATTAATTAAGCTAGATTAAACAAACCGGGCCTATTCCACGCCATAAAACGCCGTAGCAATGTTCGTTCACCCTCTTCCATAAAACACCAGCCATTTCGCGTTAACGGTGGCCGGAGTACAATACTACAGAACTGAGGATTTTTTTAGCAAATGATCAATTAATTATCTTTTAAAAGAAACCTGCTTATCTGCAGGTAGAAAAGACCACCCAGAAATATCACCCGGCGACGTCCGCTTCGTTCGTGAAGCTCAACCCGCCTCGCCGCCGAACTCCCCCATCTCCTCGCTTCCCAAACAGCTCCTCCTAGCTCACCTCTTCCACTCCCAAATCCCAATGATGAAGTCCCTCCTCTTCTCCGTCCACCCCACGCTACCGCTCCTCCCCGCCCCCCGCCTCCGCAAGCTCGTCCGCCTCCGCGCCTCCTCCCCTTCCTCCTACGCCGCCGCCTCCACCTCGGCCTCCTCCCCGCCCCGAGCCGGCCGCCGCTCCCCAAGGCCCCCGCCTTCCCGTCGGTCGTCTCTCTACGCCCGTCCCAGCCTCCTGGATATGGAGCGCGAACGCGCCGCGCGCCGCGCCGACGTCGACGCCTTCCTCTCCTCCCTCGGCATCGACCCGGGCGAGCTCGCGGGCCTCGAGCTCCCCGTCACCGTCGACGTGATGCGGGAGCGCGCCGAGTTCCTCGGCTCCCTCGGCCTCACACACGAGGACCTCGCCGCCTACCCGCTCGCGCTCGGCTGCAGCGTCCGCAAGAACATGGTCCCCGTCCTCGACTACCTCGGCAAGCTCGGCGTCCGCCGCGACGCGCTCCCGGACCTGCTCCGCCGATACCCGCAGATGCTCCACGCCAGCGTCGTCGTCGACCTCGCCCCCGTCGTCAAGTACCTCCAGGGCATGGACGTCAGGCCCGCCGACGTGCCGCGCGTGCTCGAGCGCTACCCGGAGCTCCTCGGGTTCAAGCTCGAGGGCACCATGAGCACCTCCGTCGCCTACCTTGTCGGCATTGGCGTCGCGAGGCGGCAGATCGGCAGCGTCATCACCCGTTTCCCGGAGGTGCTTGGTATGCGCGTGGGTAAGATCATAAAGCCTTTCGTCGAACACCTTGAGGGCATTGGGCTGCAGAGGGTAGCTGTTGCCAGAATAATCGAGAAGAAGCCTTATGTACTTGGATTTGGTCTAGAGGAGAGGATGAAGCCTAACATTGAGGCGCTTATGGAGTTTGGGGTGAGGAAGGAGGCTCTAGCTTCCATTGTGATGCAGTACCCCGACATTCTTGGAATTGAGCTGAGGGACAAGCTTGTTGCACAGCAGAGCTTGTTTGAGTCAAGCATTTTGGTCAGCCGTGATGATTTCGGAAGAGTGATTGAGAGAATGCCACAAGCTATTAGCCTCGGGCGAGCAGCAGTTCTGAAGCATGTCAATTTCCTCACGGCATGTGGTTTTATGCTGTCTCAAGTGAGCAGGATGGTTGTCGTGTGTCCTCAGTTGCTCGCACTAAACATGGATATAATGAGGATGAACTTTGAGTACTTTAAGAATGAGATGGAGAGGGATCTGGAGGAGCTGGTTGAGTTCCCTGCATTCTTCACCTATGGTCTCGAGTCGACTGTGAGACCACGTCATGAGATGGTGGTCAGGAAGGGATTCACATGCTCACTGGCATGGCTTCTTAACTGTTCTGATGCGAAATTTGATGAACGCATGAAGTATGATACAATTGGGGTTGAGGAAATGGAGGCTCATGGTTCTTCTGACATGGATACATTTGTTGAGGATGTTGATAGCGAGGAGGATGAATACAGCGATTACGAGGACTCTGATGATGAATTTGTTCGATAATTTGTTTCATTGTATCAATTGCTTCTTGTCGATTTTTGCCTGTAGTCCTGTAGGCCTTAAGCTTGATGCTCTGTTGTACATGATGCAGTCAATAGATTGTCAAGTTTGAAGTATATGATTGATAAGTCAACTGATGGATATCATGCTGTAGTGTAGAGGTTCAGAATATTCAGTGTATGTTTAACTGTGAAATGATGTATACCATTCGTCTTTGTTGCTGGCACGGAGCTCATTTCTAAATGGTAAGCAAAAAACATTGGCTCCTGAAAGTTAACGTTCCAGTTGTTTTGGCTGTCAGTTTTGCAACTATAATGTTTACAGTTAACTTAAGTCTGAGACAAGGCTTGCCTATAACTCTAATGTTCATGTGAGGTTGTGATTGCTGTATTTTTAATTTGGCATCGCAGCTCTGACGATATGAGTGATTAGTGTTTTGGAGTGACTTTTGATGGAACTTGCTACTTTATTTTTTGTCTTTTTGGAAATTTTACAGCCTAAGAAGATACTACCAGACTGTACATCAGCAGCATGACATTTTTGTTCAGAACTTTCTCCAGAGGTTATGACAGTGTCACAGTGACCGTAAACGGTAAACAGTTCAAGAGCGTTCTAAAAAAAAAAAGTAAACAGTTCAAAGGAAGATGCTAGTCTAGTTTTCTAACTAGATTTCTCATTAACGGTGAATATGAAAAACAGACCAAACAAGAAAAAAAAAAAAAAGACTCGTTGCATCCGTAGCCCACAATCTTATCGGCCTTCGGCCCCAGGCAACAAACCGGACACGTCGCACTTGCGCCGCACGCTGCCGAGAGAAATGGGCGTGCCGCGTCTGCTGAAGCTGAAGATGGCGTCCCACTCGTGCTCCCGCCCCGCCGTGGCGTCCGCCGCGCGCCCTATCTCGTCCTTCCTCCTCGCCCCCTCGCCCGCCGCCGCCGCCGCGCTCCCTCGACCCGCCCCTCTTTCGTGGACGGCGCAGCCGTGCGGGCCCCGCGCCGCGCCCCATCCCGCCCACCCGCGCGTCGCCGCGGGGCGGCGGTTCCCGGGCGTGGCGGCGATGTCGTCATCGACGCCGCCGGAGTCCATTCAGAAGTCGGAGGAGGAGTGGGAGGCCATTCTCACGCCAGAGCAGTTCCGCATCCTCCGGCTCAAGGGCACTGAGTAAGATTTCGACGGCCCCACAATCTCTTGTTGTCTACACTTGTGTTACTGGCTTGTGTTTTTGATTGTACTGAAGCACATGCCGTACTCACTTATATCTATGGTATTGCTGATCAACGCCCCCGTTATATTCAGTTGCATAAGCATGAATGCATGATAAAGATCTCTTTAAGACGCACACCACCATGCTGTCATCGACATAATGGAACCAATAGCTAGTTACATGAAAGTGCTGTGCTTCATAATGGAATCAATAGCTAGTTACATGAAAGTGCTGTGCTTTTAATTGCAGAACCTGATTTTACCTTGCCACCAATTTCTGCATATTAAAATTATTAGCTGGCTTGTAAAAAGTTGACGAGTTTCGGATTAGAGCATGGGAATATTTAGAAGTTGTTAAAGCAGGGATCAAAAGAAGGTAGCCAATTTCAAAACTTTACCCTCTGTCTGATTAGTTCTTGTTTTGAAGTAGTGCATTTTGTATGTGAAATATAATGATACAATCAATCTAGTAAAGACAATAAGCAGTTACCAGATTACCTCCCATAATTATTAACTCAGGGAGCTACAGCTCTGGATGCTCAATGAAAAGAAACTACTGAAATAATCTTTCATGTTAGAAAATGTACTCAGCTTATATGTGTTGAGTTTTATTTCTTACTCAAAAGAACACTGATTCAGTCTCTAGATAACATCCGCTGCATTGTGATTGTGTGTCTTTCTTTTCGCCTTCGCATTCCTTGGCAGTCTGTTCGTTCAAACTTTTGATTTAAGTAACTGTACAGATTCCATTCTATGGTTGTCTCCTTTTATGGAGAGTTTGTCAATTGGGTATCCCAGAAAAATTACGTAAGTTGGCACTGCTTTAGCTATGACATAATGTAAAAAATGGTGCCTTCTTGTTGCAATTAACAATTTTGAGAAATATTTCACTGTGTAGTCCAGTTGCAACTTTTAGGATCTCAATGTGAATTAGTGGCTATGGCCTCAAGGTCATGTTTCCAGATGTGTGATTGTAGGAAATAAATACACTTACAAAGTTGCAAATTGTAAATTGGCTAGGCAGTTCATTTATGATTTGGTGCAATTCTGCCTCCGTAGGTGCATCAAATAACTATATATGAATTTCTGTTATGATATATGAATTTCTAAAATGTACAGCAATCCATCTTGTTTAGCTTTTTTGGACATGGTAAGGTGGCATTTCCCATAAGTTATCAGAACTAGCGTGCAAAGTTTGAACTTCATGTGAAACATTTGTTGCATACTAAATTTTTATGGCATGAAGACATGATATAACTGTTAGATTATGTTAAATTAGTGGCTGGTATATGGTCTGGTAAAGTTTTATTTCTCGTGTTAACTCTGTTAGAATTACATAGTGCTGAACTGCCCATGCAATTTTCAATTTTGTTTATAATTCTTAATAAATCTGTTCCTTCGTGTGAAGGAGGACCATCATCTATTAGTGCCATATTTCTAATGAAAACGGACTCGAGGGTTGTCTTGATCTATATGCATGAACTGCAATCCAATTGGCACATGATGTAGACTAACTTCCTGCGAGTGTTCCAAGAAATGATACTGATAGCTGATAGGGTTTTGAGATTTATTAATGTTATATGACCCCTATGTACTTTTGTGACCATTTATGTGTCATAAATGTTCTAAAACCATTCATTTATCTGTTTTCCCCAGGTATCCTGGAACAGGTGAATATGACAAGCTCTTTGCTGAGGGCGTTTATGAATGTGCTGGGTGTGGAACTCCCCTATATAAATCATCTACAAAGTTCAACTCAGGGTGTGGCTGGCCAGCATTCTATGAGGGATTTCCTGGGGCCATCAGACGAACGGTTCGTATGTTTCCTTCCTGCTCACAGAATGCTACACTATGATTGCTGGCTGTCCTATTAATTTAACTCTCCTATCTCTGGTACTTAATCACACTGGTTTTCCATCACTAGTCGGACCCTGACGGGAGGCGGACAGAAATCACATGTGCTGCCTGTGGAGGACATCTGGGGCATGTATTCAAAGGTGAGGGGTTTAAAACGCCAACAGACGAGCGACACTGTGTTAACAGCATTTCACTCAAGTTCATTCCAGCCTCAGATGAAGCCTGAATGTTCGTGAATACTAAACGAAACCCCTCAACAAAATAAGCTTTGGTCTCTGTTACTTTTAAACCTGCTCTCAAATAGTGATATTGTTCTCGTTATTCTTCTGTTAATTTCTGAACCCATATGTAAAGAAGGTTTTGTCAATAATATAATTTCTGTAATGTCGTGATCTTGTCCATGAATCCATAAACTCCACATCGCATACAGTATGTGAATCCATTAAACATGATAAATTCTGGTATATCAGCAAAAGGAGATGAAGAGACAGGAAGCTCACAACTCTATCTGGGCTCAGGCTGGGACCTGGGAACAAAGATGGTGCATCATACATCAGAAATTTTAACTAGCGTGCTATCGCGTGTAGACATCATGGATGGCATATTCTCCAGTAATGCATGGACATTAGCAGTCACTGGCGTGTGGGCCAACTATACATTGGGCCCACATGTCAACCACTGTTGATGTCAATGCACAACTGCAGAGGATCCCTAACATCATGGAGGCCACACGTTGTAAATAATGTACATTAAACCCATACTCTTCTGTTATTCAAACATGCAGAAGATCACAAGCTCACACATTACAATTTTTTTTTCTGAACCTAGCTCACACATTACATTCTGATCCACGCAGGATTTTGGAATTGGTCTGCGAAGCTAACAATCATCCCATGTTGAACTGGGCCGGGCCAGGTGACGGCTGGGCCAAACTGCCAATGCTTCATTGCATTTCCATTTCGGAGCGTCTTTCGGTCTGCTGTCCTCTTATAAACGGTTTCCTCGCCACCCCTCTCGTTCGCCTCTGCTCTGCTCCCCCGCTCGCGATCCCGGCAAGAAGCCATTCGTGTCTTTCCAAGAAGCGCCTCTGCTCTCCGGCTCCGGCCAAGAAGCCGTCGAGAGGGAAAAGCGGAAAGAACCCGGACGCCCTGCCCCGCCCCGCTCCCCGGCCGCAGTCAAGAAGCCGGCGAGAGGAAAAGGTTCCCCCTCCAAGAAGTTGCCCCGCGCTGCTCTCCGGCAGCGGTCAAGAAGCCGGCGAGGCGGCGAGTGGGAACGACGTTCCACTTCCAAGGAGCGTCAAGAACTTCAACATCAAGTTGCGCTGCTCCGACCACCTCCCCGGCCGCGAGCAAGAATCCGGGGAGGCGGCGAGAGGTGACAGGTTCCCCCATTCAAGAAGCTTCAAGAACTTCAATTACAGGTCGCTCTTCCCCCGCCCTGCTCCCCGGACTCGTCCAAGAAGCCGGAGAGAGGAGACGAGCCGCTCCTTCCAAGAACGCGGAGCCGCCCTGGTACTCTGCCCCTCGTCCCCGGGGAAGAAGACCTGCTTCGTTCGACGAGGCGAACTCCCGAGGACAGCAAAATGCCGCAGCGCAACAGACGGTGCGCCGTCGCACCGGCTCCCGCCGACGCTGCCTCCGGCGCGACGCCAGCCCCTGTCCGCGCCTCAAGACGTCGCCGCGGCTGGAGCGAAACCGCCGCGGCCAAGGTGGCTGGACATTTGCGAGCGCTTCTGGAATGTGCTCGGGTGTGGCCTGGGGCGAAGGCGTCGAAGCAGCGTCGTCGTCGAATCTTTGAGGCAGAACGGCAGCAGGGACAACGTATCTTCAAGGCAGAACGGCAGCGGGGACAACGTCATCGATAACATGGGACATGGCGGTGATGTCCTCAATCCGCCAGTAGATCCCCCAACGATCAGACACCGCAAATATGACAAGAAAGCTCGCCAACCATAGGTATGCCTCTTCAGTTACATTGCCTGCGATTTGTCTTTCTAAGGTTTCTGAGCAATGCTGAGTTTCAACATTTGGAACAATTGCCTGAGATTGTTACATTGCCTGATATTTGTCTTTCTAATGTTTCTGAGAAAAGTTGACTGAGTTTGAAAATTTAGAACAATTGCCTTATCAGTTGCCTGTTTATAACAACTTAGAAAACTAATATAGGTTTGCACGTGGTTTGTACTTGGCGGTATCAATCTGTTAAGTGTGCTACCCTATTGTTGTGCATTGCTATTCAGATACGTGACCAAGTCATGCCGATTTGTCTTCTGAGAAAAGTTACAGAAAAAGGCAAATTTCAGTTGCAATATCAGTGCATGACCAAATTATCTTGTACCACCTGTCACCTGAGATTTGTCTTCAAAGCAAAGTTCAATTTTACTTTATAGTTTGCATGGATATTGAACATAGAACAATTTGGAAATTTAATATATGTTAGCACTTGGGTATGAATCTGTTATTTATACTATGGTGCATTGTTATTCAGATACGTGACAGTCATGGTAATTTGTTTTCCCCAGAGGGTGATGGCAGGGATGTGTCGGATGAAGAACTAGCAAAATATGCTACATATTGTAAACATAGTATGAAGCGCATGGAGAAAATCATATGTCACATGTGTGTTTTTGATGAAGGGATGTACTGTAGAAACCAGTTCCTCCCATCTGGGGTGAGTCAAGGGTTTATTGTACATGTAATTGGCTAAATTTCTATTCATGAGGTTTATTAACATCGATATGCTAGTAGATGCTTAAACACTGCTGGGATGCGCACAAGAAGGTTGGTCTCGAGTGCCGCGATCGTGATTGCAGAGTCCGGGTTTCCACTGAGAAAGAACGTGACTTCCACTTTGAGTTCTGCCACAGACTCGACTCAGGTGAGTTAGTTGTAGTTAAGGCATTTTTCTTTATTTTGTGTTTGTCCATCTGATGCTTATCCATGGAACGTGATAGGATGGTGGGAGTATGGTGAGTACAAAGATCGTTTGGAGAAGTACGACAGAGCTATGAAGCGGCAATCAAAGGGGTTACAAAGACGAGGAAATCCTGGTTCAGCCATGAAGCGGCAATCAAATGGGTGCAATGCTCTAATGACTGCAAGTCATTGTCTATAGTTGTAATAAATGTAGTACTTCTATCATTTGGATTGGATGATTGTTTCTTCTTGCAAGTACCAGTAGTATGGTTTTACGACAGTTTGTACAATCATAGTATAGTTTTTTGAAATTCACTCCAGTCTATTTTCTGGTATCAGTCAGCAAACATAGAAAGGTACAAGAAGACTATCATGCGGGATACATGGAGTTATATATATATATATTTAGAGAAAAGGTAGCATAAGAGAGAACAACTATTGCGTTTTTACCCCTAACCTGACTTCCTATTACGTTTTTACCCCTCGTTTTTCAATCTTGTGATTTTACCCTTGCGATTTGAAAATGAAGACATGTTTTACCCCTGCTCCGTTATGTGCTATTAACGGTAGTAAATATGAGATGAATAGTCTAAAATGCCCTTGCCCAAATTTAAGATTTTACCCTTGTTTCAGCAACATTGTGGAATCTTTTTGACAACATTTCAATAGCATTTTGACATCAATTCAACATTTTTTTGACAATATTCCAGCAGTGATTTTAACATCATTTCAGCATCATTTCAACAACAATATTGGAGCAATGACATACACATCTAATTAAAGCAAAATAATAAGTCACATCGTGCAAGTTTAGCAAAAGTGCAACAAGTCACATGTCCAACAAATACATGTCATTACACTCCCAACAAAAGGAACACAACATGATCATTCAATTCCAAACCATGCAGCTAGCCTCCCTCTTCCTCGCCTTCCTCTTCCCCTTCCCCTTCCCCTTCCCCTTCCCCTTCCTCTTCCCCTTCCAGCATCACTTGCACTAGCAGTAGCACTTTCACTTGCACTTCATATAACACCTCCATATGTCTTTCTCAACCTGTCAACAGTATAGTATTTATGGACAAATTCTTCCATCTGAACCTCTCTACTAAGCTTTGCAATGACTGATAAAGCATGATAAGCTTTATAACAGTATAGTAGTCATAACTACTATCACTCAGAACATCATCACCATCACAAGCTTGTTTCCCCTTAGTGGCTCTTTTATTTGTGGCTCTCTCATCTTGGGATTTAGTGGTGGTTTGGCATGGAGGAGCAAGGGGAGGAATGGAATTTAGTGGTGCATTATTGGCTGTTTCAGTCAATCTCTTCCTCACTTTTGGGTGACACCGACGTTTTGATAGAGAAAATTGTAATGACCCAATGAAATCTTTAATTTCCACATCAAATACACATAACTCCACTTTCAACATTAAGTTCAAACCACTTAAGAAGGTGTTCATCAGATTTTATCTCAATTGCAACATCACCCGGCAACGGATGCCACAAGGTAATGTATTGCTTTGAACCCCACACGCATTTGTCACCTATGTGTTCTATCAAATTCAGTAGCAAACAATTATTCTTGTTGAGAACAAATGATGGCAGTGTAGTTCTTTGAAAATAGCGCTTCGGTTCATCATCCGGCAAAGCAAAATAGGAACGAACTTTAATTATAACTTCCAAATTCTGGTTAGTGGACCTACAAATCACAGGATAGCATGTGTAATTACAACTAACGACACTTAACATTCAAAATAATACATAACACAAACCTAACAATTTAACCCACAACACAAGGTCCAATACAATGAAGTAAAGCTAGTTCTTTTACCTTGTATCCGCATACCTCGTGTCCATTGTGTTGCAGCTCATAATCCCTGGAAGAAAGCAACCCTACAACATGCACCAGCCCCTGCTCCCAGCTGCCTTGCGTCGCGCCCGCCCGGTTCGCGCTCCCGTCCACCTCGCGCTGCGTCCGCTCCCGGCCGCCTCGCACCGTGTCCGCCAGCCTCGCCCGCCCGCCCCGCAGCGCCCGCCAACCTTGCAGCGCCCGCCCGTCCGCCTCGCGCAGCGCCCGACTCGCTGCCTCGCGTAGCGCTTGCCTCGCTGCGCGCAGCGCTCGCCCGACCCGCCTCGTGTAGCGCCTGCCTGCCCGCCTCGTGTCACCTGCACGCCCGACCGCGCCCGCTCGCCTGGTGCTAGGGTTAGGGTTACCCGATGGAGGCAGTCTCGGGTGTGAGTATTGGAAGTTAGAGGAAAAAGGAAAAAGGGAAGAAGGGAAAAGGAAAGAGAGAGGAGGGTAGTGTAGTCTTTTCCTAATATCCTAAATATTATTTTATTTTTTAAATCTTTAATCGGTGTCAGGCTAACGGCATAAAAAATTAGGGGCAAACGGTGTCTTCGTTTTCAAATCACAAGATTAAAAAACGAGGGGTAAAAACGCAATAGGAAGTGGGGTTAGGGGGTAAAAACGCAATAGTAACAGACTCAACACAACCCAAAACTCTTGCAAAGAAAACAGCCTCTACTGAACCAAAACAACAGCCGAATAGCCCATATATGATTTGGATTTCGTCATGTTCTGCTGTATTCCCCTAACAATACTTATTGAGACATAAGTAGTTTGCTATGACATTAATTCAGTGAGGCAAATGCTTATAATAATAATAGAAGCACGTAGTCAAATTTCTTCCCTATTACTCAATTCCCTGTTTACAACTACAACTCATTTCCCCTCAAATAACCTTAATGCAAAAGACAAATACATGCCTATGACATCTGTAAAATCAGGAAATTCAGAGTTATTTCTTCGACCCTAAGTTCATCTTTGCGATACTGGGTGTAATCCACACAGGAACAGGCCAATTGGACCAGAGCTGAGGTGACACAAGTTCCACACTCTTGTTATTTTCCAGGTCGAATACTCCTATATCACGACGATTATTCATGGATCCCTTTATCGACAACTCATTGTCGGTAAAATAGGCATGGTTTGCCTTGAGAGCGGGATAATGTTCAGCACTGAGACAAAGTGATTGGTTATGCCCAAGAAACAACACGTTATCATGCAGGGATTTTGTTTCCACGAGCCCTTTTGCCATAGCGTCAACTTTGTACACTTTAATTTCCACGAGCTCTTTTTTCATAGTTTCAGGGTCAGTATCTTGTGCGTATTGAGCATCTCTCCAAACATTCAGCAGATCACCCCAAGGAGCCTGAACAATGTACATGTTCTCACATGCTACGTCCGGATCCATCTCCATAATCACCTTCACCGTGATCACAGGGCCACTTAGATCGAAGGCGTGAATTTCTCTCACTCCAGTTATTGCATACAATAAGTCATCCTTGTAACTGCAATCCTCATAGTGAGTATGTGGTGGTAACCAGGTCCATTTGTCATCCCCGACTCTTGCAAATGAGAGCTGAGAATCTGGTTTGTGGATGAGCACCACAATGTAGCTTCCTTTCCTTGTCTCATAAAACACAAAAGCCTTGTAGTGGAATTGGTCCCGTAGCTCGCTAAGAGCATAGATCGATGGTCTGTTACGAACCTTTGTTGCGGTGTGCCATGAGAATTCATACTTGTCAACAGCTCCAGACTTGCTGAAGATGGGTTTCACGTGCTCCATGGTGATCACTGAAGGGAGAGCAACTTGTTCTCTGGTGATCGGATTGAGGAGGTGCATCTCTGATCTATCATCAACAGTAACCAGCCAACCATGGGAAGATCCAATCAGAAACCTACTGCGGATGGGTGGCTCTGGGAGAACTAACTTGTATGCTCTCTTCTCAACCAGGCTGTACAAGAATGCAACATTCTCACCGGCAGGTTCAGAGGTGTAGAACAGGCATGGCGTCTGTGATAGCTTGTACTTTTCACGGTTGCACAGTTCTGAGTAGGCAGAGCGCCAAGAGGAGCAGACAGAGCCCGCACGCTTCAGATCAGGGATCTCGATGGTTGCAAAGATAGCCATCAAGATATCCTGAGGCAGCTCTGGCGTTGTGTGCAAAGCAGTCCCCATCGGCGGTGAATTAACATGCTCATCTTCTTGGAATTTCTTCGGTGAACCAGGAGGAAGACCAGGCAATTTATGCCAAGCTTTGAGGATTAGAGACCAAAGGCTTTTAGGGTGTATAGCTAGACTCCACAGGCTCATAATCCCAGCTCTGCTACATGTATCCATCAAAAGTATGCTTCCCCCTTGAAAGAAGAAAAGCTTCTCTGAAGGCGTAATTGCAAAGTTGCAGTCTTGGATGGAGCAGGCACAGGGCCGCCTCCGCTCTCCTGTCTCGAATTTATTGATTACCAGGTACCAACCGAGGTCTCCTGACCGGAATCAACAGATTGACTGCTATGACCGCAATTTGTTTACCTTGCTTCGAAAGTTCGAAACAGAATCTTGGTGTTCGAGAAACGATTCAGACTTGGAATCCGACTTGTTGCTGTAGGAATTCAAACCGACTCCGTCTCCCCCTGATTCCGCAAACACTGAAGGGCTAAAGGCGCGAGGCAAGTCTTGGAAGGTGCGGCAACCGCCGGACGACCTCTGCGCATCCGCTATAGCCGGCAGCCGGGAGTGATTGGGCTTCGGAGGTAAAAGCTGTCGAGTTTTCTTCCTCCTCTTTGTCGAAATTACAATCCGACTCCCTAGTTTTCTTCCTCTTCGACCAGAGCAGTGGACCATACACGGCACTTCTCCAAGGAAAATCCACAATTCCACATCTTCCGAAACGTGCCAAACATTCAACTCGGTACTCAGTATCTTAACAAAAAAGGGTCAACTTTATTGAATATGCGTTAATCTTATTTTCATAATCTCTATCTCTATATCTCTACAACTTATTAATTGAGTTGAAGTTGTTTAGATCACTTTTTTCATGTCCAGATGTGTCCGTAACATTGTCATATTCAGTTTGTATTCTACAATGATTCACTAATCAGTTTGAGTCGTTTTTAAACCATTTTCTAATCCTTTATTGAATTGGACTCCAATTTCAATTCGATATTTTATGCTAACAATAATTAATCATCTATTGCTTTAACATCATATTTTGGATGGAAATAATAATAAGAATTTCAATAATAACTCACTCTAAAATTATTATAATAAATATTCTTTTTAAAACTAAAAAAGATAAAGCAAAATAAAAATAGAGCAAATACTCAAGCCAAAAAATTGATTAATTGAAAACTTTTTACAGTTATAAAAAAACATTTTAACTATAATTTTTTTAACAAAGATCCGTGACAACACACGAATATTTTATTAGTCTATACTATAATAATTAAACTTCCTATGAACTTCTAGACACTCTACGATTATTGTACCCAATCACAACCTGTATCCTTCATTTTTGTCTACGATTAAACTCGACCCTCCGGTGGACTCACACATTACATATTACACTTACAAATTGATTACCCCTCTAACACATTCGTCTGGCCCGAAAACTAAATCTTTTCTCACCAGCCGTGGCTTACCCGCGCGCACGTACCCACTCTATTCTTTGCTTTTGTTTTCTCCCTCTTCGCGTGATTTGTCTCAATCGCGTGATTGCCTCGATCGTATTTCCTTTCCCTTTCCTTTCCGTAATTTTCTCGATTTCCTTCGGCTTATCTCCGAGCATGAGAAAATCCAACCCGCGCCGCAACGAGTTGGTGATCGGCAATTGCTGCGGATCTTTATGCGGGCCATGTGCATAATAGCAAGCCGCTTTTTAAAGCATATAATTCATTACTATCCTTTTGAATCTTCATTTATGAAAGATACACTGAGAGCTACAAAGCGGAATGATATTAATATCTGAGAGCTACAAAGCGGAATTTTACTGTCCAGAGATAATTGAGATAATTATCTTTTTTTTTGTGACAGATTGAGATAATTAGCCGAGCTACATCAATTCTGCAAGTATGGTATTTGCAATTTTCAATATATGACGAAAGGCATCAAAATTATCATTAAGTATTTTGATGTATTGGAGAATATCAGTAGCTTATATCTAAAATATGTGAGGTAAGTTCTCCTACAGTCTTCTCTCCCTCTTTTTTTTTTTTTGATATGTAAGTTCAATATGAGAGTTATGCTGATTTTGAAAGCTTTTTAAACATTCGATGCAGATTATGTAAAAGCTTTTTATTTGCAAGGCAAAAATGATTGAATTTCTATAAAGATATTCCAGATAAGACATGTTTAAAAATACTGGAAGTGTCATTCCAGACAAGGCTTGTTTATTTTTTGAAAATGCTGCACAGGAATTAGGTACTGAAAATCTGTCTTTATTTGTTCTACTTATTTTTCTTTCAGGATGTAGCTTGCAGCTTCACTCTTTTATATGAGTTATTCTGTAACTACAGTTCTATCCCTTATTTTTGGAAAATTTAAATACAAACTGAGTGCATGATCTATATTGGTGTAGAAATGTTGATTTCTCTGTTATGATTTTGAGACCAAAAAAGAAAGAATATTGTAGAACACATGTTTGCATTTAATACATGATAACATTATAAAATAATGGTAACGTGCATGTCGCACGTGCAGAAAACTAGTAACTTATTAATTGAGGTGAGGTCGTCTAAACCACTTTTTTCGTGTCCAGGGATGTCCGTAATGTAACTTATTAATTAAGGTGAGGTCGTCTAGACTACTTTTTTTGTGTCCAGGGATGTCCGTAACGTTGTCGTATTTAGTTTGTATCCTACCATGATTCACCAACCAGCTTGATTTAGATTTAGATAGATTCTTACGTAGAGACAAACCAGGTTGTGTTTTAATTTTGTTTTCGTAGCTACGTCCCTGCATCTAGTACAATGCACACATCCAATTTATTTGATTAAAAAAACATCCTACATGATCCAAACCGCTAAAAACGAGCTGCACTCCATCGTGTTGTACCCTAATGCATGATCGTTGCCACCACAAGTATTAGGACAAGAAGACATCCACAAGCCCACCACCCACCATCGCTGCCGTAGTTATTGTTGCCCACCATCGTTGTCGCTGCCCACGACTTCATACCGGGGGAGTCGCCCTCAAGTTGGTCCGTTGGGACTTGACTCTGGGAGTTCTAGCACAGCACACTGTAGGATCTAGGATACCGACTAGAGGGAGGGGGGGGGGTGAATAGGCGGTTTTTGATAATTTATGACTTGCAAAAATAAATGTGAAAATAATCCAAGAATAATACACGCATGAAATAAAACGACACCTATGTTAAGAGAGAGGGGTTTGCAATCCTAGGTGATAAGCAACATAGTAATCTCTAGTAATGAAAAGAATGAATAAATAAAAGGGTGAGAGACACAAATATATCTCGTGATCTCGGTGACTTGTCGATCACCCCTAATCCACGTTGAGGTGGATTCAAGCCTTTGACTTGCTTCTCTATCAACTGTATACTTCTCCACCGAGAAAGCCTCATACAAGAGCAACTTGATCTTAACCCGAAATCAATCCCTTGAACCTCTCTAAACCTTGGTGTCACTAGAGTTACTCTTTGTCGCTCCGACAAGGTGAGTACAAGACCTCTTACACGAACACCAGACCTCCTTCACAATCTTCTTGAAGGGCACACGGTTTCCACGCCATCAAGCTGACTAGGAGAGAGCAATCTCCAAGAGTAACAAGCCGATGTCGCTCGCTTGATGAACCCCTAGTGCCACAATGCTTGAATCACTCAATAATAAGTACTAGATTCTCACACACTTGCAATAGATCAATGGAATCTTGTGTGAGAGTGAAGTGGGCTCAAATAGCTCAATGATTTACTTCAGGGTGTCAAGAGAGCTAAAATATATGAGAGGAGTGGGTATATATAGCCAAGGCATCAAAAACTAGTCGTTACAATATTCTGCGCACCTGGCGGTCAGACCGCCAGCAGTCGGTCAGACCGAAAACACCGCCGCTAGGTTGATCAAGGATTCAAAACACTGACTAGCTCACGGTCAGACCGAAAACACCTGTCGGTCAGACCGCGCGAGGCTGACGATCAGATCGACCACACCTGGCGGTCAGACCGCGCGAGGCTGACGGTCAGACCGACCACACCTGGCGGTCAGACCGCCACAACCACTAGGAAGGAAAACCTTACTGGACAAACGTGGTCAGACCGCCAGCCGGCCGCGGTCAGACCGCCTCCTGGCCACGGTCAGACCGCTAGCACAACGACAGGAATTTTTCAAGGAATTTTTGTGGGGAGTTTCCAACGGTGTTTTTCAAGGAATATTGGACTTTTGTTCAACAAAGATATTCAAGGAAATTTATTGGAGAGTTTCAAAAATGATTTGCAACGAATTTTTGTAGTGGTTTGCATAGGTTCTTCGAGGAATATTTGGAGGAGCATGAAATGGAAAATGATTTATCACAAAGTGGCAACTAATAATTCATCAAGTTACTAGAATAACGACCCCTCTTAATAGTGCGGCAACTATACTAGCAATCCAATCATTTTCTCCTCTAATCTCCTTATGACCGGTAAAATAGAAAACCTATGGTTATACCTTTGCCTTGTGCCGCCTCCTTTTTCATCTTCATTGAAATGTGAATTTGTGAATTGACCATCATTAATTACTAAAACCCTTAAACTATGGCCTAGATACTTCAATCTCCCCCTTTTTGGTAATTGATGACAATACAATGAAGTGAAGCATAAATGAGCCACACAAAGTGAGCTCCCCCTGAATGTTAGCATAGTCATAATAAACTCAAGATAAACTCAAACCAAATATCAATCCAAGCAACCAAATATTCGAGTGCAAACCAACGTTACAAACCAAGGTTCAAATGAAAGCAAGCGACATAGTTTAACACAACCATAAGAAAGATACAAAAGAGAAGAAACACGAGATATCGATGAATATGAGATCGAGATCCAATCCTTCCATCATCTTCATTTGCTCATCATTTCTCTTCTCATAATTTCACTTCGATATTTTACTCCCCCTTTGGCATCAAGTTGCCAAAAAGATCACCCGTCCGCTGGTGGAGGTGGCGGAGGATAGTAGGGATAAGGCATGTACCCCAACGGAGGAGGAGGACGAGGGAAAAGACCATACATGTGACCATTGAAATCCTGAAACCCCTGCTGCAAGGTCTGAAAGTCAATGTGAAGATTGTTGTAGTTGGTGCTCATGGTCTGAAATTGAGTGTTGAGAGCATCAACATCTGTTCTCATCTGATTCGAAGGCATCAACCCGTCGCTTTTTCTTGCCAAGAATCTTCTTGGCAGCTTCCTTAGCAGCACAAGGGAAGCTGTAGAATCAAGTGTGATGATAACAACATAAGTTTCATATTACTAGGTCCTCATAGAGATCAATAGTTATCACGGTGCTCATATAGAAACATGCAACATGAGAGCAAGTTAATATATTTTCAGGAGATACAAGCCCATTGTTATGCATACTCATGAATATTCCATCCAAAGATAGCACTACTGTTACACATGACCAAATAATTTTATAACCATTGTTTTCCATATGCAAACCCTTAGATGAAAATCAATGTTCAATGACCATATGAATTTTCTAATAATGCCTTGTAATTTAGTCATGAAAATCATCCAATAGCCCTATGGAACTCAATATCAATCATCATTAGAGGCAACCTCATCTCATCTTCAAACCCTAGGTGAGTGAACCACGAAATCCATGGAGAAAGAGGAGGGAATCGACACAATACTGGGAGGACATGATGGAGGAGCCTTCGGTGAGACCGGGAGCGGCCTTTGGTCGGACCGGGAGCAAGGGGCACCCTCCCTTCAATGGGAGTCACCTTCAAGGGAAGAGAGAGAGAGAGAGAGAGAGAGAGAGAGAGAGAGAGAGAGAGGAGATGTGTTTTGGTCGTGGTTGGAGAGTTGTGGCCGAAGGGGTATGGAGGAGGAAGAGGGTAAAGAATAAAAGAAACTAGATCTCACACGTCCGCTTCTGGCGGTCTGACCACAACCCACTGGCGGTCTGACCGCGCGATACCGGCGGTCTGACCGCGGCCCTCTAGCGGTTGGACCTTGCGACTCCAGAAAGATTTTTTGCTGGAGCCCCTCCTTGGCGGTCTGACCGTGCCCTTCTGGCGGTCTGACCGCGGCTGACGGTCTGACCGGGTTCCACTGCCGGTCTGACCGCGAGCTGCACCTTGACAGTTTTAACTCTGAATTTTTTTTCTGAAAACTATAGTGAACTTCCAATTTGCTTTGAACATCCTTGATTCTGTTGATTCTTGATTTTTTTTTCTTTTGATTGCTGAGCATTTAACGTAGTAAAAATCAGTGATCTTTAAAATTTCTCTTAGTTTGTTCCTTGATCTCATTCTTCATGAAAATTGAAAGTCCCTTAGAGGAATTCAACTAAGAGCCAAACACACAAAAAAATGGAGAGAGTGAGAACCATGAAAATATATGATCCGAAATACACATTGTGGATCATTGCATATGAAGATGCAAGAATCTATGTGCGGAGCTCACTAAATGCCATAAATAAGTTTTAGAGAAAGGAAATTCTCATTTCAATCCATTTTTAGAAGAAAGAGAGGATTTTATGGAGATAGACCACCTCAAAATTCAGATTGGGTTTTTGAACTTCTTTCAAATGGTTTTTGCAAATATTTGAGCTTTTCATAAAATAAAATTTTGAAGAACATTATGGCATCGGTTTTGATTTATTCACTTAAGAGAGGAACCATTATATATGAGATGATAGAGGACTCCCCTTAAATGTGATACCCAAAAGAAAAAGCAAATCAAGACAAATTAAGAGCAAATGAAAAAACGAACGGAAGAATCCATCAAGCAACATTTGAGAGATCAATAGCATTCAGCTCGCTCCTCAACTTGCAAAACCGAGTCTCATCAAGAGGTTTAGTGAAGACATCAGCCAATTGATCTTTCGTCTTCACACTTTCCATCACAATGTCTCCTTTGCTCACATGATCCCTTATAAAATAATGGCGGATATCAATATGCTTGGTTCTCTTATGTTGAAAAGGATTAGTAGCAATCTTTACAGCACTTTCATTATCGCATAGGAGAGGGATGCAATCAAATTTTACTCCATAATCCAATAATATTTGCTTCATCCATAATAATTGTGCACAACAACTACCGGTTGAAACGTATTCAGCTTCGGTGGTAGAGAAAGCAACTGAATTTTGCTTCTTTAATGACCATGAAACCAATGATCTTCCAAGTAATCGACATGTGCCGGAAGTGCTTTTTCTATCCATTTTGCAACCGGCATAATCTGAATCAGAAAACCCGATAAGAATAAATTCAGCACCTTTTAGATACCATAGGCCTAAATTTGGTGTTTGCTTCAAATATCTCAATATTCTTTTGTCGGCCATCATATGATATTCTTTTGGTGATGCTTGATATCTTGCACACATACAAACACTAAACATTATATCGGGCCTAGATGCGGTGAGATAAAGAATACTTCCAATCATAGAGCGAAATAGTTTAAGATCAACTGATTTTCCTCCTTCATCAAGATCAAGATGTGCATTTGTTGCCATAGGTGTCTTGATGGGTTTTGAATTTTCCATGCCAAACCTTTTGAGTAGGTCACTAACATACTTGCTTTGACAAATAAAAGTCCCATCTTTTGTTTGTTTCACTTGAGACCAAGAAAGAAACTTAATTCACCGATTATGGACATTTTAAATTCTTTTGACATCATATTTCCAAATTCCTCACAAAAGTCTTGATTTGTTGATCCAAAAATAATATCATCAACATAAATTTGACAAATGAAGAGATCATCTCCAATTTTATTGGTAAATAAGGTGGTGTCCACCTTTCCAATCTTGAACCCTTTAGAGACAAGAAAATCCCTCAATCTTTCATACCACGCACGTGGTGCTTGTTTAAGACCATATAGTGCTTTTGAAAGCTTATAAACGTGGTTTGGCCTCTTTGGGACTTCAAATCCAGGTGGTTGTTCAACAAATACTAGCTCATTTATTTTTCCATTTAAGAAGGCACTTTTCACATCCATTTGATATAATTTGATATTGTGAGAAGTGGCATATGCAAGTAAGATTCTTATAGCTTCAATTCTTGCAACGGGAGCAAAAGTTTCATCAAAATCTAAGCCTTCAACTTGAGTGTAGCCTTGTGCTACAAGTCTTGCTTTATTTCTTACAACAATGCCATTTTCATCTTGTTTGTTCCGAAATACCCATTTTGTACCAATCACATTATGATCATTTGGTCTCTTTGCCAATTCCCATACATCATTGCGATCAAAATTGTTTAGTTCTTCATGCATTGCATTTACCCAATCCGGATCATTTAGGGCTTCATCTATTTTTGTTGGTTCTCCATTTGAGACAAAAGAGTAGTGTTCACAAAATGAGGCAAGTCTTGATCTTGTTTGAACACCTTTATTTATATCTCCAACAATTTGATCCACCGGATGGTCTTTTGCAATAGAATTATGAATCTTAGGTTGAGCATTTATATCTTGAGTAGTGCTTAAGGAACCATCATGTTAAGATTGACTTGTAACATTTTCATCTCCATCCTCGTTGCTCAATTGACCATGATCATTTAAGATAGGTGACGAGGATGGTACTTGAGATATTGATGGATTCACATCATCGTCTTCTTCATCCTTGGGTTTAGTGTCACCAATGGTCATATACTTCATAGCTTTTCTCAATCCCTCATCTCCTACATCATCTAATTTTCTTGCTCTTGTTGAGAACCATTTGTTTCATCAAACTCAACATCACTAGATTCTTCTACAATTCCAGAATTTTTATTGAACACTCGATAGGCTTTGCTATTGAAGAGTATCCGAGTAAAAATCCTTCATCACATTTACTTTGGAATTTTGACAATCTTGAGCCTTTTCTCAATATATAGCATTTGCAACCAAATACACGAAAATATGGTATATTTGGTTTTCTTCCCACTAGCAGCTCATATGGAGTCTTTTTCAACAACCGATGGCAATATAGTCTATTTGAGGCATGACAAGCGGTGTTGATAGCTTCAGCCCCAAAACTCTCTGAAATATTGTATTCCGATAGCATTGATCTTGCCATATTGATCAAGGTTCTATTTTTCCTTTCAACAACACCATTTTGTTCCGGAGTGTACTTTGCTGAAAATTCATGTTTAATTCCCTTTTCTTCATCATATTTGTCAACTTTGTAATTCTTAAACTCGGTGCCATTGTCACTTCTAATTTTCTTGATGTTAAACTCAAACTCATTTTCAGCCTTCTTTGCAAAGTTCTTGAAAATGTTTAATATATTTGATTTGTCATGTAGAAAGAATACCCATGTGTATCTTGAAAAATCATCCATAATGACAAGACAATAGCTATTTCCACCATTGCTTCTATATGTGGTTGGTCCAAATAAATCCATATGGAGCAATTCCAATGGTGTTGTAGTAGACATAACACTTTTTGAAGGATGAGAGTTTTCAACTTGTTTCCCAGATTGACAAGCACTACATAATTTATCCTTTTCAAATACCACATCTTGTAATCTAATTACTAGATCATGCTTCATAAGACAATTCAATTGTTTCATTCCAACATGACCAAGCCTTCTATGCCACAACCATCCTTTTGATGCTTTGATGAATAAACAAGTGCTCAAGTTGGCATCTTTTGATGAGAAATCCACAAGATAAAGATTTCCATACCGAAATCCTTTGAAAATCAACTCATTATTCTTGATGCTTGTAATAATGACATCTTTTGGAGAGAAGATACATGTGAGTCCAAGGTCACACAATTGAGCCACCGATAACAAATTGAAACTTAGTGATTCAACTAGCAAGACATTTGAGATAGATAGATCATTAGAGATAGCAATTTTTCCTAATCCTTTCACTTTGCCTTTGCTATTATCTCCAAAAGTAATCTTGTCAAATTCTGAACCTTCATCATTCATTGAGGTGAACATTCTTCCATTTCCGGTCATGTGTTGGGAACAACCGCTATCAAGCACCCAATGATGTCCACCGGATTTATAGTTCACCTACAAAACAAAATTAGTTTCTTTTAGGTACCCAACCTTGCTTGGGTCCTTGGAGGTTAGTAACCAAGGCTTTTGGCACCCAAATACTTCTCTTCTTTGCACCAACATTTGACACGGCAGTTTTTTAGTTTCTAACATGCATCTTATTCTTGCCAACAAACTTGGCATAAACAACACCATTAGAGGATCTAGTGAGAACATAGGAAGCATCCATATCTCTAAACATCACATTCTTATTTCTGGTACAATTCTTTTCAAAATGTCCAGTATTCTTGCATTTAGAGCAATACAAACCACTCTCCTTTATAAATGCACTTTTCTTCTCAAAAAAGCACTTTTATTTTTCTTAGGGATAAAACCAAGTCCCTCATTCTTGAGAGTGAATCTTTGACACTCCCACATTTTATTAAAAACATTCTCACCCTTGTGACAATTTGCAAGAGCCTTAACAAGAGAGTCTACGGTTTCACACAATTCATCATTTTCAACAATGAGTAAAGGATCACATAAGTTCAAAGCATTTTCACATGAATCAATCTTAGAAGAGCATGGCATAGCTAGTAAATCATCACATGAGGTTGATATGTTAGAGGTACTAACTTTACTTATGCTAGAAACACAATCAAGCATATCACAAGCAATTCCAACATCCATCATAATTTTATCATTTTGTTGAGCAACATGAGCATCTTGAGCTTCCTTAAGCTTCTCATGAGTCTCCTTTAGATTTTCATGAGAGGTCTTTAGATCCTCATAGGACTCATGTAGTGAGGCATATTTTCTTTTTAATTCTTTATAAGATTTCTTAGTTTGACCTAGAGAATCATCAAGCATGCTCACCATGTCAACAAGGTCATCATAAGTAAAGGATTCATCATCATCATCACGTACCTTTGGTTCTTCTTTTGCCATGAAGCACATATGTGAGTCAAATAGAGAAGGGGCTTTCTTGGCAGCAATACTTGCAAGTCCTACTTTAGAGGACTTATTCTCATTCTCACTATCTTCATTTTCAGAATCCGAATTTGCATCCGAATCCCACTCAACTAGATAAGCTTTGCCATCCTTCTTGTTAAACACTTTCTTGTAGTTCTTTTTCTTCCCTTTGTTATATCTTTCATCATCTTTCTTCTTCTTGCAATTTATAGAGATATGTCCCATGTCTCCATATTCAAAGCATTTCTTGTTTGCAAATGGGTTTTTGCTTGATGATCTTCGGTCTCCTTTCTTCTTCATGAATTTCTTGAAGCTTCTTACCATCAAGGTAGCTTCCTCATCGGTACTCTCATATTCATCATCACTATTCACTTTTGATGTTTTGGCCTTGAATGCAATATTCTTCTTGCTATTTTCACATTGATCACCATGAAGCTCTTGTTGTGATTGCTTGAAGATGTCATGAGTAAGAATTTCCCCCAAGACTTGTGAGGGAGTGATCTTGGACAAGTCCGACCTCACCAACATGGTCACAATTGTTTCATACTTGGGTGGGAAGGCTCTAAGGAACTTGTGAGAGATGTCCACATTTTCAACCTTGAATTCAAGATCCTTGAGTTCATTCACAATATGTGTCAACCGAGAAAAACTTGTCTTCAAGTCTTCATTTGGTAGTAGACTAAATTTCTCAAATTTTCCTTTGTAAATGAATAGCTTAGCACTCTTGACTATACTTGTACCTCCATGAGCTTCAATGAGGACTTGCCACACTTCATATGCTGAGGTAAGTTTACACACTCTATGATATTATTTTTTGCATAATGCTCGGATGAGCACATTCATTGCTTCAGCATTGGCCTTCATATTTTCTCGGTCTGTAGGTGTAGGCTCTTATGGATTAAGTACGGCGTAGTCAATATCCACAACATTCCAAACAGAATCACCCATTGCTTGAAGGTGAATTTTCATGCATGTTTTCCAATAGTCAAAATCTGACCCATCAAAATATGGAGCGTGACCGACATTGACATTATTGCTAGCCATTATCCTACTCCCGGATGGTTAAATCCTTGCTAAAAAGGGAGTACCGGCTCTAATACCAGTTGTAGAATCTAGGATACTGACTAGAGGCACCCATAGGTGGTTTTTAATAATTTATGACCTGCAAAAATAAATATAGAAATAATCCAAGAATAATACGCGCATGAAATAAAACGACACCTATGTTGAGAGAGAGGGGTTTGCAATCCTAGGTGATAAGCAACATAGTAATCTCTAGTAATAAAAAGAACGAATAAATAAAAGGGCAAGAGACACAAATATATCCTGTGGTCTCGGTGACTTGTTGATCACCCCTAATCCATGTTGAGGTGGATGCAAGCCTTTGACTTGCTTCTCTATCAAGTGTACACTTCTCCACCGATAAGGGCTCATACAAGAGCAACTTGATCTTAAGCCAAAATCAATCCCTTGAACCTCTCCAAACCTCGATGTCACTAGAGTTACCCTTTGCCGCTCCGACGAGGTGAGTACAAGACCTTTTACACGAACACTGGGCCTCCTTCACAATCTTCTTGAAGGGCTCACGGTTTCCATGCCACCAAGCCGACTAGGAGACAGCAACCTCCAAGAGTAAAAAGCCGATGTCGCTCGCTTGATGAACACCTAGTGCCACAATGCTTGAATCACTCAATAAGAAGCACTAGATTCTCACACACTTGCAATGGATCAATGGAAGCTTGTGTGAGAGTGGAGTGGGCTCAAATAGCTCAATGATTTACTTCAGGGTGTCAAGAGAGCTAAAATGCACGAGAGGAGTGGGTATATATAGCCAAGGCATAAAAAACTAGCTGTTACAACATTCTGCGCACCTGGCGGTCAGACCGCAGCTCCCTGGCGGTCAGACTGCCAGCAGTCCATCAGCTAGGTTGACCAAGGATTCAAAACACTGACTAGCTCACGGTCAGACCGGAAACACCTGGCGGTCAGACCGCGCGAGGCTGACGGTCAGACCGACCACACCTGGCGGTCAGACTGCCACAACCACCAGGAGGGAAAACCTTACTGGACAAACACGGTTAGACCGCTAGCCTGCCGTGGTCAGACCGCCAGCAGGCCATGGTCAGACTGCCTCCTGGCCACGGTCAGACCACCAGCACAATGACAGGAATTTTTCAAGGAATTTTTGTGGGGAGTTTCCAATGGTGTTTTTCAAGGAATATTGGACTTCTGTTCAACAAAGATATTCAAGGAAATTTATTGGAGAGTTTCAAAAATGATTTGCAACGAATTTTTGTAGTGGTTTGCATAGGTTCTTCGAGGAATATTTGGAGGAGCATGAAATGGAAAATGATTTATCACAAAGTGGCAACTAATAATTCATCAAGTTACTAGAATAACGACCCCTCTTAATAGTGCGGCAACTATACTAGCAATCCGATCATTCTCTCCTCTAATCTCCTTATGACCGGTAAAATAGAAAACCCATGGTTATACCTTTGCCTTGTGCCGCCTCCTTTTTCATCTTCATTGA
This sequence comes from Eleusine indica, assembly GCA_030378355.1. Taxonomy (NCBI): domain Eukaryota; kingdom Viridiplantae; phylum Streptophyta; class Magnoliopsida; order Poales; family Poaceae; genus Eleusine; species Eleusine indica. Next base: position 61,905,464 of record CM059494.1, read on the forward strand.
AATGTGAATTTATGAATTGACCATCATTAATTACCAAAACACTTAAACTAGGGCCTAAATACTTCACACACGCGGCCAGAACGAGGCTCAAACCTGCCACCATGGATTGGATTTGGCCACCCGTTCAGCTTAGAAGGAAGGTGAGAGCCGAGCTCTCCTCCCCAATCATTTAGTTCTCTTTCATTCTGAAACGCTATGGAGTACTCGCGTAGCCACCGATGGTGCATTCTTGATTGCGAGGCCCTAGATGAACATCAATGACAAGGACCATCATCACCGAGGCAAGGTGAGAAGTTCAAGTTCATCACTTTTGTTTTGACAAACTATCTATTTCCCGGCATGTGCTACGTGATGACTGAACTTGGCGCCATGCAAGCAAATCTCTATATACATTAATTAACCTCCTGACATGATTCATCTTCCCCTTGGTGTCGGTACCACCCCTCCCCAACACAAGTTTCGCTGAGCCGTTGGTGAACCGTTCTTCTCTATGTACGTATGGGGCTTCTTCGGTGGTGCCTACTCTGCTGCTTAGGCTCTTGATATATGATCTATGTATTGGTTATCTTCTCTACTCCTTTGCTTTCCTTCCATTCTTATCTCGACTCATAATAATTTAGGTGAGTCTGTCTGCCCCGAGTTTTGGTGTTGGTTTTTAGAGGCTTTCGGTCACCAGACCCCCAGGTTTCTGGTGAGGCGAATGAACTATACTTGATGTTTGTCGAACTTATTGAGCATGATCACACCCAGGATCTGACGATTCCTATTCTGCTAGAACTCAGGTCTTACAACAAAGCAGATCTTGGTCTTGCCCATGGTGTGTCTGTCGAAGAGCGTGACGAGGTCAGTGGCGTCCTTGAATCCAAACTCGACGAACAAGTTATCAGAATACAATCCGATTTCACATCCATATGAAGAGTTTTTTTGCTGTTTGGTAGCCACAGTAAGCCATAAAAAACGGTTCCGCATCGGAAAAGAAGAGGTTTTTGGTCGAGGACGAACTTTTGTGTGCTTGGGTGCGTGAGCAGGTTCTGGTCGGAGACTCAGAGGCGAAGACCCCTAGGTTTCTGGTGAGGCCAATGAACTACTCTATGTTTGTAGAATTATCGAATGTGATCACGTCCAGGATCCGACGATTCCCGTTGGTGCTGCTAGAACTCAGGTTTGACGATGAAGCAGATCTTGGTCCTGCCCACGGTGTGGCTGTCAAAGAGCGTGACGAGGTCGGCGGGGTCCTAGAGCCCAAACTCGACAAACAAGTTGAGTAGGTCGCTGACAGGTTGACCAGGGCAAAAGCAAACCGTGGGTCTCAAAATCTCTGAATCTTTATTGTTAATCATGTTATCATTGATGTTTCTCTTTTCAGCCTGTTGTCGCATGTTGCATTAGTTATTTGCCATCGTTTTAGCGAAAGGTCCTAAACCGTAAACCCATATCATAATTTTCATAACTCGGGATCAGCTAATGCCCGCAACGGTGTGTTGCTGCATGTTGGATTGCCATTTTCAGTATCTATTGTCGTAGATCAAATGGTTACAAACTGATTTAACCAAACTGAAGCAGCTGCAATTGTAGAAACTGTTTTTTTATATAAGTATATCTTTCTTTATATGATGCATATATTTTGTTGTAAGCCCGTAGCAACACACGGGCATCTTGCTAGTATCTAAGAATGCTAGAAAATCCACAATTTCACATCTTACAATCCACTTGGGAACATGCCAAACATTCAACTCGGCACTCAGTATCTTAACAAAAATCAACTTTATTTGCATATGCATTTATCTGATTTTCAGAACATCTAAGAATGCCATATTCTGTTAAGAAATCTGAAACCACTGATCTTACTCTGGGCAAACAGTAACTACTAGCATCATTCACCATTGTCATGGCCTTGTACGGTTGTAAGGTACAATGTAAAAAAAGAATTAAAAAGATGTCATGGCCAGCAGAGCTGTTTGAGATGGTGTCCAGACACATCGCCTGTCGTCCTGCCTCCAAAATAATTTGACACCAGCTTCTCCCAACATAAATAGTTATGTTTTGTCGCTTTTGTTTCTTTTCTCTTGGCAGGCTTTCAAGGCTTGAACATCTGTCATGAGAAGCAAGGGACTGGTTAGTCCAAACGATATGATGCAATATAAACTATAACAATGGTGATACAAACATCCAGAATTAACTTCACATTTCGCTAGGCATAAACTATATGTAAACTACTAAGCCCCACAACATCAATAATGAATCTTGAGAAGGAATTCAAAGATTAGAGCACTTACGCGCTTGGCAGGCCTTCCAGTTGCGGTTAGAGTTGACAAGGCAGTCCTGGAAAAGAATTATGAGATCACAGTCTGAGAGGCCAAATATTGTATTGAAGGAAACAAGCAGCTTGCATGCATGGAAAAGATCCAGGGGTGGGGAGAGGCCAGTGCCTGGAGGGAGAGGTAGATCGCGGCACACTCATTCAGCTGCTTCACGTTCTCGTCCTCCTCATCTGCGTCTGATACATGTAGGGGGTGCTGGAACACAGGCGGCCGCACATCACTGTTACTCTTTGAGGACGAGGCCATTGTGACAATGGTTGGTTTGGTATTGCCACCTGATTAGTCAGGCTTTTTTTCAGTCACCTAACCTGTAAAAACGTCCTAAAAGTTACAAATTCTATTATAATGATGTGTGAGCATATAAAAAAGAATTATCAGAAGGAAATAAGATGTAGTTCAGAATGTGTTCTGCTGATGCACAATATATTAAGAGACAAACTCAATCAGACTTGTAAGAAGGGGCAAAAAAAAGAGTTTACGCTGGTAAACATTACTTAAACTGTTAGTGTGTGTTTGGAAAGGTCCTGTTCCAGGTCTTTCCTTGATCCTTTCAGGATGACATTCCTCAACATAACCAAAAGCAAGCCCAGAAATGCTCCGCAGACAGCTTGACTCGAGGAGATAGCATGCTACCCTGGCAGGCAAATGGGTTTTGTTGCAATAGAATACAATGTTTCGCTGGGTTCATGCCAATATTCATGTCGAGTCTTTGTCGGGATGTGTGTAACTGCACCAAGGTCCATGGTACGTACATTATTTCTTGATAAGCATGTGTTCCTGGTAAACAACACTTGCATGTGTCTGTCTACTTCAGCTTCTACCTTTTAGATGCTCATGTCTCAGTGGTGGATCGTTGCTCTTGACAAGACTAGGGCCATTAGCTATGGCTTAATAAGACAACTCAAGCTGAGCAACACCCCGATACAAAAAAGGGGCATCTGCGCTCTTACTACTCCGAGTTTCCATTGTGATTTTGCCCTCACTTATTGAAAACGAAGGCCAACTTTACCCTTATTATGTTAGACTGTTAAGGGCACCTACAGGTATTAAAATGAGATTCCTTTACAGGAATATCATTGCAGATTTATCCTTAAGTTTCCTAGTACTTTGTGATTTTACCCCTATTTTGACATATTTTTTTCGACAAATTGAAGTGTATTTTGACAGTAAAACATGGAGTGCCTCAATTTTGAAAAGTTTGACAAACGAGGATAGAGCTTGATAAGAGAGAGAGAGAGGGGGGGGGGGGGGACTTCACAGGATTCTAATAGCTTCTTGACACAACTTGCAATCATACAAATATAGTAATCAGTAATAGCTTCTTGACACAACTTGCAATCATACAAATATAGTAATCAGCACAACCATTTTTTTTTTAAATGCATATCCAGAATCTAGAAAAAAAATGGAGGAACTTGAATAACCAAACAAAGCATGCCATTCTAGAATGAAACAAAAACAGATACCATGAGTTGAATTAATTTGGGCAGTGGAGCAGTCAATTTTGCCAAATATAAATATAGGTACAGAGGTCTGAGATAACCATTAGCAACTTGGCTGAACAGAAACTGCCAAGGTCACGGTAAGTTTCTCTATTATGAAAGGGCATGGCTAACAAGATCCATTACTTAGCACTATTCTAACTGCATTTGAGCATACAGTAACAAGTCAAAACTACACGGCACAACTGCACATTACCTGCAGAAATTCTGACACACGCTCGCCTTGCGACTTCCTGTTGGTCCTCGGCTCGGGCGCTCGTGTGTGCCCTCTCCCAAGTCCCAAGCCCCCTGCGCTCACGGTGTTTCCCAAACGCCTGGCCCTTGCACGAGAGATTTTAACTATTTTAGCACTAATAAGAGCTGGCTTCTCCCAAATAGCACTGACATCATGGGCTTCTCCAAAATCAATATGGCACTAACAAGCAAGGGTTCAAAAACCACTACAGTAGCTGTTTTGAACAGTGCCAAAAACCGATCGGTAAACCAAACTGATCGATCAAAAACCGAAATTGCTACAGTATCCAGGTTCGGTTTTAGCGAAAAACCGACCGATTTTAATAACCGAGCCGGAGCGGTTTTGTCAAAAACCGTGAAAACCGGCCGGTTTTCAATGGTTTTTCAATCCCTGCTAACAAGATTGCCAGACCTCTAAATTAGCTCTATGAATGTTTGTTCTTATTTTCTTTTCTTTTTTGGACAGATAGCCACATGAAAGAACAATACTACCCCTGGGTCATTTTTTTTTGTTCTTTTTTGCATGACGTTGATACCTCTCCGAGTCTCCGTGTATAACAATTGAACAAATCAACCAAAGCAAAAAATACGTACAGCAACCAGACCATATGGGTTCAAAACAAACATTCCCTCCAATAGATAATATCAAGATCAAATAATAAGCATTATGCACTACGGTTTGACATGTATATTATTCGCAGAAATTGAACAAATTGCTGCTCAAATGGATCCTACCCTCTAGAATATAATCAAACTGACTAACCTTTTCAACTAGACCCGTCACTACAAGCCGGGTCGAGCACAGCCGATTGGGGCGCCCAGGAGGCAAGGCAGGCGGGCGCAGCAGATGGGGGCGAGCAGGGCCAGCGGACGGGCAGCTGCGGGCGGAGCAGAGGGAGGCCAGAGGCGAACAGCGCAGATCCAGGCCCGGGGCCTGCCTGTCCAGGCGCGGGAGTGCCGGACGGCAGCGTCCTGCTTGGTCGTCCGCCGCGGCGCCGCCGCGTTCTTTGAAAGGAGAGAACGAGAGAAAGAGGAATACAGAGGAAAGAACGCTCCCGTGACAAATGTGAAAAGAGCAGGGGCATTTCGTGTGACAGAAAATATAAAAAAATAATAATTTGACATATTGCTGTTTTTGAGGTTTCTTATTACTTATTAGTGTCGTTTTACAAAAACCCACCATGTCAATGCTATCTGAGAGAAGCCAACTCTTTTAAGTATTAAAATAATTAAAATATTATTTGGGAGAAGCATGCTCTTTTTAAACTTGCACGACACCTAACTTCACCCGCCTAGACAACGCCCTCATGTCATGCCTCACCTATGACCTAGTAGGGTTAGGGACGCCTGACTTCACCCGTCTAAACGGCGTCCTCATGTCATGCCTCACCTATGACCTAGTAGGGTTAGGATTTAGAGTGAGAAGTTGATTGAGGAGAGCCACGAGCTTTTTCGCCAGACGAGGAAGGGTTACGGACTTGTGGGTGGTAGAGGAAGGTACTTTGGTCTTTTCTCCTTTATAATGTTTTTAAATCATTTATTTCAAGCTTATTCAAGTATAACATTGTTTTTTTTTAAAAAAAAAGGAAATCTCAAAGTTAAAAGAAAGTAAGGATAAAATTATAAAAAGTGATGGCAAAAGCACTCTGTATAGTGATCCATTGTAGTTTCCCACAACGATTCACTATAGCAGAACAACCTGATCAACATAATACTTAGTAATAGTTTTTGCCTACACCTTGCATTTGAATTTGTCCTTTTCTGTTCAGTTGAGAAGTTTTACGCACACAATGGAAAGTAAAACTCAAAGCGGAAGGGACAAATCGAAGTCCGCAAAAAAGTACACATGGAAAAAAGAAATCAAGCTCAAAGCGCCCCATAGAATTTTTAAAAAGTACACATGGAGCAAGGAAACCAAGTTGATGATGACAAACATGATACTTGTGTCACTTGGCATTCTTTCATGCTAATATAGACCTCAATACATCAGATCTCACCTGAACCATACAGATGTGGATTCTACTTCTTGGACACCACTTGACATTCCTTTTATTTTCAAAATTTCTAGTAGACTGTCTGTTGGTAAATCATAATAGATCTAGAGCTACCTAATTCCTAGCGCATGATAAACTGAGGATTCACGTACAACTATTCTATTTATCATTTAATTGCAAAAGACTTCTTTGGGTGCTCCCTCAATATACACAAGAATATAAACGGTTATATGCACTGACTCTTGGAGCAATACAGTGAAGCAACACCCTCCAACGTCCAAAAGGCCAGCAAGCTTGGCCAATCAATTATATTCAATCACAAAAATCCAACTTCAATCTTTGCAGCCAGCGATCCAACCTGTATTAAACATCTATCAATAACAGAATCCTGAAGGAGTAGGCAACATTAACATAAGAACATACCTTCCATGCATATAGTAAGCACACAAAAATCTTTACTCCGACCTTTGCAGCCATCCAAGCTGTACATATAGAATATAATTAAAAGTGATATGTAAATAGCTGGATCCTAAAGGACACGAGTACAGGACAGTATTGACATGAGATAATACCTTCCATGCATACATCATGAAGAAAGCAACCGTATCTGCTGACCAGACAACAGCGAAGGATTTCACAAAGAATGGAATGATAACATTGACCAGGGGAATTAGGAGAAATAAGTAGTTGAGAGCCTCTTTCTCCTTGTTTGAGCAGTCACGGGCCCGAAGTGAAGGTATTGCTGCAGAAGAAGATAACATTCTGTTACAATTATGAAAAAGGTTTAAATGCAGTACACAGTACAACAGAAACAAATCAAAGTATTTTCACGGTCTTTGATCTGCAGCGGCTAACTCCTGACAATAATGATGTAACTTTGCACAATGGTGGCGGATAGTTGGACGACGTGTGGCTAAAGCTAACAAAAAGGGATTCAAAACCCTAGTAATTCTTGGTGCTTGGTCCTTGTGGAAACATAAAAACGCAGGGGTCTTTGAGGGATCTTTGCCTTCGGTCCAGGTGTTGCTCAACAACCTGAAGCATGAAGCGCAGCTCTGGACATTTGCAGGAGCTCGCGGGCTCAAGGACTTCGGCCTTGGTCGGTTGCTAGGACTGTCCTAACTCCTAAGCACAATCTGTCTGGGTTGTCTTCTTTCTTAGTTTTTTTTTTTCTGTTTACTTTCCTTTTTTGTGTTTGGTTATGACCCCTTTTGCCTTGGTCCCAGCCTGTGGGGTCCATGTATGGAATTCTTCCCTATAATACAAAGATACACAGCTCTCCTGCATATTCGAGGAAAAAATAAGTATTTTCACAAACATGGGCAACATCGACTATTGCAATTTTCATTGTGCTGTATTGTCTACTTTTCCTTGTCAAGTTGAGCTTAACTGAATCTGGTGAGTGCATTAAGCTCAACATGGTAACAGACTATCAGATGAAATGGTCCAAAATCTAAAGTTTGAGACTAGGCTTTTATCTACGGAAAGAAATTTTGGCACACTTATGCTCCGAATCTCAGGTGAACAGTATAGTGCACTTCTGAGGTGAACTGGCTAGTGGATCTAACTCAATAATCAATGACTCCAGAGCAGACCACGGACATGGTTCTGGAATCTTAATATTTGGCATGTGAATTCAGATTGAAGTTTCAACTTGCTAACCATGCTATGGTTGTGAAATCGAAAGACTAATTTCCATATGCAACTAAATAAAATTGAGTTCATTATGTTCAGAATGATGAATTGAACGCAGTCTAGGAACCTCAATATGAAGATCACAAGAGTTAGGTCCAGTTCATATGCAAATTTTATTCAACGAGAAGTAAGACCATTGGTGAAATAATGCAAGATTGCAACAGGAGGAGAAAGACACTTCACTCTGATTGCCAGCAATCATGGTTTTAGTGTAGAAAACAAATCAAACGTATACATTCAGAACTCTGCTTTCTGAAGCATTCTCTGTATTTTTCTCAGACATTTTTTTTCTTTTTACATTCTAGGCAACACTGGTAATCGCCAAAAGTGAAGACAGGCTAGATATACAGCAGCAATAAGGTTTTCACCTAGTCAAAGACAACTTTCCGTTGTCTCAGAGGGCTATTACTATTACTGAATTTACTAAATACAGCAGGAACTGGTCATTGTCTGTATAGTGCTACTCAATACAGCTGATCAAAACAGGGGCTATTACTGGAATTAATAAGAATTCTATTTAAAATTAATCAAGAGAAGCATTGATAGTCATAGATATTTGCAATTCATTTGACACAACAAAACCATCACCTAATTTCTGTTCGCTTTCTGTCTGCATTGTGGGACAGAAATAGCAGTTCAGGATGTGAAACAGAGAAAAATGTCAGGTCCTAGTAGAAAACATAACTTGAAGGGAACACTGTGCATAAGGCGCCTACCACGCTCTTACTAAGAACATAACTTGCAAAATTCTTACTTACTGAACATCCAGATGGACCACATTCCCATCAACCTCCAGATGTCGGGCTCACTTGAAGGGAACACGAGATTGAAGGAAAGTGCTCCACCCACAAGCATGGAGGCGTATCCCTGGACTTCAAAGACAGTGTACAATGCCGTTCCAGGGACGGCAGGGTTCTTTGTTTTCGTAGACGCCCTTGGTGCAAAGGTTGCCGCGGTCTTTTGAACTGCCTGTTCAGTATCGTATCATAATGACAATCAGGAACATGTTGTAAATGTGTCGCACAAGGTTGGAGCATCACAATTCACACATGTCATGTGAAGTTACTTGGCTCCATGGCCAATCCTAGCTGATCTGAATTCTGAAGTTTCATAGTTTGGTGGATAATGTTAAGCTAGATGTATCAGTTAAAACCTGTGCAATCTGGCCAGCCCTTTTCCTAGAAAGGAAAATATACATTGATGTTAAAGCAGCAACACCAATTATTCCCCTGCTACTAACATTGCAAGCGACCTTTTTTTAGGAAATTATTCGGCAAGATTATACAACACTAAACCAAGAGGACAAAGGAGGCACCCGACCTTCTTGAGCTCCTTCTCGATCTTGGGATCCACGGGAAGCGGCTGCTTTCCAGCCGACGACGCAGGCGAAACACCTGCATCACCGCCGTCACCTTCCTCCCGTTTCAAGCTGTCTCCCTCGGTAGACGCCTCAGCCGCTACAGCACCAGCACTGTCACGGGGACCCGAACCATCCGTGCTGGCGCGCGCCGAGCTGAGCTGCCGCTTGCTCGTGCTCCTCCAGCAACCTGCGCTTCTCGCTGAGAATGTCGCAGACGGTAACTGCCACAGGGCGGATGCAACTGGCAGAAACGCGCAGTTGGCGCCGCCGCTGTGCATAAGCATCGTTGTTGAGGTTTCTGCGGGGCGGAGGAAGGGGAGGAAAGGTGAGGGGATGGGGAACGGAGGGTCCTCCCGCTTCCACCCTCTGCTCACACAGCCTCGAACGTGAATTTTTTTATATAATTTGATCTTTTCTGCAAAATTATTTAATCAATGGTTGAATTTTTTTTTATTAACGCATGGTGAAATATCGTGCCCAAATCTAAGATTTATTTATATAATAATTTTATAAAAAGGAAATAAGATATTTTATTTTGCAAAAAAAACTTATTATAAAAGAAAACATTTTATAGTTACTAATATTTCACACCACGTATTTTCTTCATTTGTCTATTTTTCGTGTGACAAAAGTACTTTTGGAGACCGAGAACCTTTTTGTCAATTATATGTGACTACTATGCGAGCACAACTTCATCCACTGGAACGTATTTATACAAACTAATTGATTCCACCGTGGATATGCTCATTTATATATGGTTATGTTCATTTTTATTAATCATGGATGGATAGGATTGTTGTTTGGTGTCTCCTGTTTCTTTTCTTTTTTCCCTTCATATCAGTTTGGATATTTCTGACTGTTGGCTTAGTTTCAACAGAATAATGTAATTGGTGGCTCTAATCCCGAAAGGAGGTCATTCTCTAAAAAAACTAATTGATTCCACCGGTTATTTTTATTAAATAATAAAAAAATGGTTTACTAATAAAAAATATGGTGGGCCGAATGCAATTGGGTTGGACAGTAGCTGAATTCAGACCACTAGTGCACCAATCGAGAAAGCCCAGATTGGTGGGTGGGTAGGACGGCCCACAACTACTGCTACCTCCAGTCAGGATCCCTGAATTCTGCTGGAAAATGGTTTAGCAAACAAATCCTGATTTCTGTCACATTCAATCTTTCACGTATCGTCTAGTGCTCTACCCGCAGATTCGTCTAGTGCGTCGGGCTTGAACACGAAGGGAACATGGTGTTCACTGTCTCAAAGTGATGGAACCAAAGGCGGTGCCGGATAGAGTACTACTGCACAATAGTTCAATTAAACTTGCTCAATTTGGGCACGATTTCAACATGCATTGTGCAGCGGCGCACACCGTTCAACCGATCGCGCCATGCCACCGTGCTATGTGCAGCGGCGCACACCATTCCGCTTCCGGGCGAGATTTTTTTCCGCGAACGCACCTGGGTGCGTGTTTCAAGAGGAAAGCTTCCGGGCGAGATCATCGGCATGCTCACTGTCCTCGTCGTAGGCACGCTCGGCAAGGTGCGGCGCGGGACGGCGGGAGCTGGACGGCAGCGTCCTGAGCCAGGAGAAGGCGTCCTCCTGAGCTAGGAGAAGGCATCCCTGGCGCGTGGCGCGTGCACGGCGTCCGCGTCGGGCGGTTCATTCGTTGTGTACTCGTGTTCAGGCACGAAGACGAAGGCCAGGCCAGGGCGTGATCGCCGTCGAGGCATTTCGAGTTTCGTCCACAGCCTGTGCCGCAGGGAATTGTGCGCCGCTATCCAGGTACCGTCACACTGCCACTGGCAAACTGAACCAACACGTACACCAGTTACATTTGTCTTGAGAACCTTCTACTTGGTAGTTCCTGCTACAACTCTGCACTTCTTGCCCAGATTCGACTGGGAAATACAGTACTAACATGGTTCCGAGGCCACGGTTCATCCGATTCTGTTCCCTGAGCTCTGCAGGAAGATGGTTTGCCGACCAAATTTTCGCCACATAATTTTTTCACACATCACTTCCTGCTATTCAGGTTACGAAGGGATCATGGTGTTCACTGTCGTAGTGTTCGAACCAGGCGGCTGTTGGAAAGTGTACTACTATACTGCCTGTACAGCATCTTCAATAGAAGTCCCGGTCATCGACCACAACCAGGTTAGCAATTTCACTGAACAACAGTTGAATACGTGAGATGCCTTTTTTTTTTAAGAAGGGATCAGATTTCATTAAATTATAACCTCTTTTACAACTGAGACCTCAATATAAAATAAAATTACATTGAAGCACGTCACTAGATCGCTAACCTTCATCTTCCCCGCATCTGGCGACATCAACTGCTTTAGAAAACTCCATCACCATAAAACTTCACCAGATCCGGGCTCGAGGGTCACAAATCCCATCAACAGAAGACTCCATATGCGTGAAAACCGTAAAACAGGCACAATATGCTCAACCACTATGGGGAGTAACAGGCGTCGAAAGCACATCGGCCATATCTTTTGTAGGTTAAAACGATCATAAGATCCACCGCTGTTGTTAGTTGTCATCATCAATAACTGGAAGGGTAGATCCGTCACCGCTAACAGAACTAGCAGCCGAAAGAACGATTCCTAAGGAACACGGGCGAGTGAAAGTACAAGTCACGCAGGACATGTAGTAAACCAGAATGTTCTCCAACTTCTGTGAACAGGAAGATGGCGCCCAATGATAGTGTGCACTTGACCATAAAGATCATCGCTACACTCCTCCTTGTCAGAGCACCTGGTTATTCCCACTGCACCAGGGAAATTCCTAGTGCCTCATGCAGGTCCTTCTAACTGTCAAATATAAAATCGAATGGAGATAACATGCCTCCCCACAAGGTGTACATACAGTCACACTGAAGACACACCTACTGCTACCTCCAGTCAGGCTGGAAGGAATTTTGACGGGACAACAATGTCAGACAAGCCAATCAGTGCACCATATACGTCGTTTTCTTTATTTCTGGCTAACCATCAACATCGACAAGACCCTATTACATGTTATCATCAGGTCTGGCAAACTCAGCTAGCCTTCATTAATCATTACTGAAAACTACACGGCTGTTATTTCTTATCTTCATTCTACACTGAACAGGCATGTTAATTAGACTCAGCTGACGTTTGATTGGTACCTTCAACTGAAATCGAATAGCATATGTATTATAATTATATTTCTGATAGGAATACCCTAGCTTGTGAACTGAAGAAAAGAAAAAAAAAAGCAGGAGATGCTGTAGTAAGGAAATACTGACTGAATGATCTGACACTGAAGCAGTTGCTTAGGAAAATTGTCACACGCAGACAGCATTTGCCAACCATCTAAGAATTTATCCAGGGAACAGGGATAACACAAGGGTTCAGGTTGTACAAGAGCATGCTGAGCAAAGTCACAGCACTAAGGCATACTTTTAAGAAAGATACGAATGCATCTCTATCCTTATCACCTTTCATGCAACAAGCAAAGCTTTAGAGTTTCGATGGCTTTTGGCCACTCTGTAAGCCTGCCTTGCCCTGCTTCTTGGCCTTGGCTGCTTTCCATGCAGAGTTGTGAGAAACAGTGTCTTCAACAATCTTGGGAGGTGCAAAGCTGAAGCTTGAAACTGATATGCGGTCTTTGTACTCTGGATGTGCCTCCAGAAACTTATCTACATCCCCGGTACACCTTGCACGTTTACCATTAGGCATGACATAGTAGGTATCCATTTTTGTGTAGTCACTCCTCATAATCACTAATCTCTCAGTCTCTGGCGGAGGCTTTGGTATGTTGGGCTTGTCGATGACCCAGATGCGGGTGTTGTCATATTCAATGTCGCCAGGATCATCACAAGAGCAGTCCTGCCTTCTGCTGCAGAACCACGGTTCATCAGTGAGTTTCTCACGAATGTCTTCAAATTCTTCTTTAGTTGGAACGGTACGCCACTTGTGGCATTCTGAGCATTGAACTGCATACAAGCCAACAGAATCCTTGGGTGGACCTCGTTTTTTCTGTCAAATCAAAAGAGTTAGTAATTTTCTTTAGACCATACCAGGAACAGTAAAAACTATTATGAACTGAGGAATATATGACAAGAACATTTGAATCGGAATATTCAAAGTAGAATAATTGTCCAACTTTTACAACAACCACATTGCACAATAGAATCTGCCAGTAAAGCATGATAGAATAATGGTCATAGCAACTTCTGCATACTATCATGAAAAAGGTGGGTACTGTTGCATAGAAGTGACTGAAAGGGCAGTGAATTCAATTTAAGAGGTTGAAATTCCACAATTCTATTTTTTGAAAGTATACACAGAAGAGGCCTACAATAGCTTCATAAACAAGAGTCATGTATAGAGCTACATATAACTTTCATCTACCAAGTTGCCCATTGTTCTCATTCAGCAAGAATCTATTCAATAGTCCCTACTCCCATTTGCGCATGAACAGAGGATGACAGAAAATATATGCAAAGTGTAGAAAATGCAAACACAGCATAATAAATATAAATACAGCAATGATAGACCTGTTGCAAAAGTGTACTTGATTAATTTCATGGTTACAACTAGCTGAATAGCAATATCCCGTACTGTTGTCTTCAGTGACATCTATAACAGCCATTTTATGATCTAAATTAGATAACTATTTTTCTTTTGGCTGTATAGTCCCACGTAGGTCGCCCATCCCATCATCACATCCCTTGTTTGCAGTTACAATATGCACCAATGCAAACCCCCTCATTTTTTCTGCAGTAAATTCAGCCTAAATTACTCTCAAGCTGTTTGATCCTAAACTATCTAGCTCTATCACCTCACTAAACTGTAATCGAAAATACCATCTATTTTGGTTATACAGCCCTTAAACATCAGCATCTAGGATTGTTATTGGCACAAATATTTCCGTAAGATTGTATTTCCCTTTACCAAACTCTGTAACCTAGCGGAGGAACCGATGCAAAATTAACCGAATCCTAGATAAAAAATCGTGTTGAAACTAACAGTGCAACCAACATCTTACGCATTGGCGAGCTCAGGATACGACTGTGAGTGCTACGATCTAGAGCGCACGACCAACCAAAACCACTCGAAATCCAACAACAGTTGCAATTGCAACCAAATCGCTACGAGAATCACGATCAACCCAATCAACGCCTGATCATGATGCGGGCTCAAAGCAAAGATCCACCCACAACAAGTCGGCCCAAGCAGATTTGGGGGAGGAACCACAGACCAATCCACCAAATAAGGGCACCAGCGATTTTTGTGAGGCAGGGCAAACCTGGGAGCCGGTGGAGGGGGGCGAACCCGGCGCCGACGAGGAAGACATGTCGACGGCGAGGTGGCCGATTGGGGCCACCGGCGATGACGTCGATGCGCGTGATGCGTGGGTGTGATGGGGGGCGTTGGGACTTGGGATTGGGAGACGATCGCGTCGGTGTGACCCGGGGTGTGATAAGAAGAGAAACGGAGGGGTTTTCGGGATCGAGATAGGAGGTTTTCGCATACTATGAATACAGTAGGAGCACCTAAAATTTCTCTAATTTATACTAAAATAGAACTGTTATGGATGAGACATTCTAAAATATGTATTTGTGTGATAGACATAAGACAGGCCTATGTTACCTAGTGGATATCACGATTTCGTGGTTTTATATGAGAGACACCATATCATATGATAAAACATGCTTCTTTTGTGTCTATCACATAAATACATATATTGTAAGTGTCCTACAAATATAATTATGTGTGTCTTATAACTATATGTGTGATATCTCTTACACAAAATCAAAAAATCATTGTTCACCAGATAAAAAAGACTCGTCTCGTGTCTATCACACAAATACATATATTATGAGTGTCCCACACGAAAATTAATATGAATGCTACAATATCTATATACTAATTTTGTATAGAACTAGCCTCCGTGCTTCATTAATATCTTCCATATCGATATCCTAGCGACATATACGATTTTCAATCTCATAATCTATATGCTATTGTTAGATTTTGCTACCATGCACAATGAAATCGAGCGAGCCTTACATATTAAAATTTAGATCAGTATATTCCACTTACCTTTTGTTTGGTCATCTTCAATCTCCATTTGTTGTCATGGTTTGTATCTTCCTCACCAACATGCATCCTATGAATTAGGTTAGAGACGGTGGAGGATGATGGTGCGACAGGGTGTGGGACGATAGCGACATGATGGGATACAACGGAAGACAGCGACGACACATCCTGAGTGCGGGACAACAAGAGATGGCGGCGAATTCGCATCGACACGAGATGACGTGATTGGAATGGATAGCGGTGGTGCGATAGGATATGGCACGACGACGCCACCGTGCGGAAAGATGAAAACTACGACGGCGGTGGCGACGAGATTAGGGTTTCTAACCCTAACTCTCACACCTTACATATATATCGGCTCCGCCCGTGGGCATTCGGTTCCAAAGTCCTTATGGGCCGTTATAAATGTATGCCTCCATTTTACATTTAGGCCTAGCCAACCATATGAGTTATGCTGATGGTGTCGAAAATTATTTTCAATTTATGTATTTAAATATTGAGATTATATAAGCATTTTAGCCTATACAAATTCATTTTAGTCTTTAAAGCACATGTCAAGAGTACACTTAAGGTTTCAGGGACCTCATTCTTTCAATGTCGCAATGTTGGCAAAACAAGTCCAGAGGCTGTTTGTTAACCCAAACTCTCTATGTGCCAGAATACTTCCCACAAATAAACTGTTTAGAAGCAAAACCAAAGAATATGTCGTACATATGGACAAGTGTGCTGAAAGAGTTAAATTGATCAAAAAAGGCATGGTGTGGCGTGTAGGGAATGGAGAAAATATGCATATATGCATGGGCTGATGCATGGTTGCCGAAAATCGCAAACCATTTACTCGGGGGGGGGGGGGGGGGGGGGGGAGAGAGAGAGAGAGAGAATGGGATGAGGCTCTGATTCGGGAGATTTTTTTGGGAAGAAGACGTGGCTGCTATATTAGCTCTACCAGTTCATTCTGACTGGGATGATTTTTCTGCGTGGAGAAATGCAAGCTAACTCTTGGTGCATCACACACAACTGAGATTTCACAATCTGAAATTCACTTTTGGAAGCAAATCTGGAACTACCGGCAAAGATAAAATATTTTGCTTGGCATATGGCTCATAATACAATAGCTGTTCGAGTAAACTTGCAACATAGAGGCTTAAAGTTGGACCCTAAATGTGTCATGTGTAATCTGGGATATGAGGATGGGACACACTTGTTTTTTAAATGCAAGCATGTCAAACAACTTTGGCGGATAATGAATTTGGAAGACCTGAGAGTGAGGTTGTCAGACTTCCATTCAGCTAGACAAGGGATTGAGTTTATCCCGAGTAGGAAGAACTCTAATAAAGCTCGTGTGCTACTCTTGCTATAGACTTGGCGGGAGGAGAGAAATAAAGTCAGAGAAGGACACACTAGGAGAAACACACATTGGTTGATGCAAAGTGTTGAATCTTATGTAGCAGAGGTTGTCTCTGCTCACATCAAGGAGACACTTTTAGTTGTTGCACCAAAATACAAATGGGAAAAAATAGAGACTGGTTTTATCAAGGTGGACAGCGATGGGGCCTTTAGACAAGACTCTCTTTCAGAAGGATGGGGATACATTATCAGAGATCATGACGGGGATGTTGTGCAAACTGAGAGGGGTAGGTTAAGTAATCTCTTTGAACCCTTTCAAGCAGAGGTGTTGGCTTGTCTCCATGGCATGCAAGAAGTGGTTAGCCTCGAAATTGATCATGTTCAAGTGGAGACAGATGCTCTTATGGTTCAGAGGGCATTACAATCAAATGAGTACGATCACAGCCTGGTTGGCGCTGCAATCATAGAAATCAAGGATCTTCTTCGTTACGATTTCATTAGTGCCTCGGTTATCCATAAACCACGTGAGTGTAATGCTGTTGCTCATTGTTTAGCTCAGCTTGGGTGAGTGTGGGCTAGATAACAACCCTATTTTGGGTAGCCTCCCCTCTTGTATCCGTAATTTGGTTGATCACGATTTTGCGACACTAATGGTATGATGGAACTGGATCTTCCTCTCAAAAAAAAAAAAACAGCTTTAAGTGCTCTCATTGTTTTAGCAAGCCATTTCAGCCTCAAAGTGATCTCATGACTAACAATGCAAGACCCACAAGATCCATAACGAATAGCCATTATTACAGCAGGAATCACGTATCGCTCGTGTTGTTTTGCAATTACAATGAGAACATATTTGCACCATTTACAAGGCACAACATGGTAGTCGGGCAGACTCGACTGTAGGCCTCCTTGCTCACCTCCTACAGGTGTAATGTACTTTGTGGAATTTGACATTTTAAAGGCGACAACCGAGTGAGGTAGCGTACTACTGACTATCAAATGTTCCCTCAAGAAAATTCGTGCACATCATTTTTCTTTGTGGCATTTTTCTAGAAGCGTAGAAAGATATATGGGTTTCATACTCATCTCATGAAAAGTTCATAGAATTCATTTATATGTCATATGAATATTTTTGAGGAAAATATTATTACCCTCTCATCCTAAGTGTGTGTGTTACAATGTAGTATGTTTTCTGATCAGATACACTTCAAATCACTACCAATCCTTCCTTTACCTGCCCTGCAAAATAAAGAGTCGCTAATTATCTGCATGAGGGAAACACTCGTACCCTCTCATCCTATGTTGTGCGATTTGCTAACTCTTTTCAAATGTTGGAAATATTTTTTTCTTACAACAGTGTTTTAATGTGTGTCTTCATCGGACTGTATTCGTCTAGCATGTGGTGGCCTCCCTTATATGTTTATTATGAAGCTTTTGGAAGATTTTTTGTTTTTGGAAAACTTCTGATGGATGTACTTCTTTCTTCACTTGCATCATATAAATATTTTAGAATGCATTCTTCGTGCTCTTAAGCACTATATCAAGAAGGTCATAGTCCAAAGCAGCAAGGGACCACGACTATGCACGCACTATCACTCCAGTTGCATATTGATGCTTACTATCTACCTTGGCAAATAATTATGCAATTGAAAACTCCAGAAGCTATAGTTTACTAGCAACTTAAACAAGAAATCACGGAACAGTTAATAAGGGAAATTCTCTTCGTCATCATCGCTATTTGGTAGTACATATTTACCATGGCAATTCAAGGGAAATGCAGAAAACCACCCAGTAAGGCACATGCAAACATTAAACTACGTACAACAGCCTTTGTCAGGCAGCTAGACTTTCCACCGATCCATGGCTCTGTATCATTAATCTTCACCAGATGCACCAACAGCAAGCGATCTGGTTGCCGATCATACGGTGCCCTCAGAGGACTACCTGAGCTGCAGCCAGCCTAGCGATGGGGACCCTGCAAAAGAGGAACACATCAAACAGTTACAACTGAATAATGATCAAAACAACGGAGAAGTTAATATTGCTATAAGATTTTGGTCGTCACTTCATCTCTCAACCAACCTGAAAGGTGAGCAAGAAACATAATCCAGCCCAGTTTTTGCAAAGAAAGCAACTGATGAAGGCTCCCCACCATGTTCACCACAGATGCCCACCTGTTTATAAACAAGACCAAACAACCAATCAACTAATGATTTCTACGAGGAGGCAATGTGTAAATGTGTAAGACTAACCTTCAGGTTAGGCCTAGCTTTGCGACCCCTCTCCGTACCAAACTTAACCAGCTCTCCCACTCCTCTCTGGTCAAGCACCTGACATGTTTATCACCATATAATGCGTGAGTTACTAGAAAGAATTTCGCCCGAGAATGCAGATACATCAAAAAGCCAAAGAATGACACAGATTTCTTAGAAGACTTGAGATGCTCAAATCCGTAACTGATGGAAACAAAGGAAAACGAGAATTCATTGCTATCTTTATTACCTCAAACGGGTCATGTTGGAGTATACCCTGAGCTAGATAAATGGGGATAAACTTCCCGACGTCATCCCTGCTGTAACCAAACGTCATTTGTGTAAGGTCGTTCGTCCCAAAAGAGAAGAATTCAGCATGCTCTGCTATCTGTCAGGTTGTTAAACAAACAACAATGTCAGATTGTATTAGATAAGCGAACTGAGTGATAGCTCAGTTGTAGAGAAACATGAGTAGTTGGCTCTCGACCCGGGTTCGATCCTCAGTATTCACAGGCAAAAAACCTCCCTCGCCACACTCGCTGGCTGGAATATGTAGCAAAGTTTGCCGACCCAAGTCGGTATGGGCTAGAGTTCGAGGAGTTTTCTCGACCGGGGTAAAAATATGGTCTCGCAGGGTGGCTCTTCCCCACTGGCTGAGTTTTTTTATAGATTGTATTGGAGAAACGTGTAGATGAATTAAATCTAAGAAACGTGTAGATGAACTTACTTTTTGCACTTATTATTCACCCATTATTCATATATTTAAGGGGAATCCTCCAGATTCCATAAAAGATCAGTTCAAGTAACACGCGGTCTACAAGCTAAATGTAAACAGAAAAATTATAACATTCTTCATAACAAGGGAAATATCAGTCGCTGCTTACCTCATCAGCCACTAGAGCTGCTCTTGGAATTTCAATCATCGTTCCAACTTTGTAGCCCACAGTTTTATTCATAGCAGCGAAAACTTTGTCAGCAATTTGACGGATAAGAGTCACTTGATGCCCCAGTTCCTGGAAAATCAAATGTCAGATATCTAAATGAAGAAACAACTGAATTAAAAAGAACTTGAAATACTGAGTAAATAAATTTCAGGAAAATGACTTTAGTGGAAGAAAAGCTGTCTGTAGAAGATATAGATATTCCATATGTGTTATATGATTCCAGAGTTTTAGATTACATGTGGATGTTATCATATTTGAACTGCACAGATAAATAAGGAAATAAAGATGCATACTTGAGGTGTTCCGACAAGAGGAACCATTATCTCTGGAAAAACTTGAACACCCTGGTTGGTCATTGCTATAGCAGCTTCAAAGATGGCACGGGCTTGCATTTCTGTTAATTCAGGATATGATATACCAAGCCTGAAAAGATAGTTCCAAAATTATTCAAGGTATAATGTATGAATTATTTCTTCTTTAATATTTCACAAACAGGACAAGATGTGGTACATCCCATCAAGATAATTGCTACGAAATAGCGGAGGCATCAGAAGACCAAATGGATCAGGCAGGGGGAAAGCTTAATTTAAAAGTAATAGCATTCAACAAAAACTAACCTGCATCCACGGAAACCAAGCATTGGATTTACTTCTGAAAGTTTCTCTATTCTTGCAAGAGCCTCCTCCTGATTAGATCCAGTTTCTGAACATAATTCATGCACAATTTCCTCAATGTTCCCTTCAGGAAGGAACTCATGAAGAGGAGGGTCCAGCAATCGGATAGTTACAGGAAGCCCTGAAATCGCAGATATGAATGTTTAAACCAGTCCCACATTATAAAGAAAAATAAATCTAGAAGTAATTATAATTTATGCTGGATGGGTCACCGTCTTTCCATGGACTGTGTCCCACATACCACTTGCAAAGAAGAAATCAAACAAAAATGGTATGCTGCTAACTGCATGATTCCTGCCAAATACTATGCAATAACTATTGACAAAATTCTTTTTAAAAGTATTTTGGATCCTAATCTAGCAAATTAACAGTCAATATTTATTTGACAAAGATGCACAGTTCTGCTTTCTTCAGTAGAATTCTTCAGAGCATCTAGATATGTTTTAAAGAAAAAGCATGCACATTTTCTTTCGATAAAGCATGTAGAAGAAAATTTAGTGACATTACATACCATCCATAGCACGGAAAATGCCTTCAAAGTCAGATCTCTGATAAGGCAAAAGACGATCTAGCGCCTTCTGCCTCAGTTCAAGAGTGGGAGCCATGATCATCTGCCTAACAGCCTTAATCCTCTCATCGGAAGCAAAGAACTGCCAACATACAGAAAAACATAAACATAGATTTAGTTAACAGTATACATGTGTTCTGAAGTGTAGCTTTAACCGCAATACTCATCAAAGAAATTCCGACAAGACTCCCAATTATTCAAGTCAGGAAGCAGAACGGTAACTTGGTCATAAATGCATACCATGTGTTCTGTCCGGCACAGTCCAATTCCTTCCGCCCCATTGTTCCGTGCTGCCAACGCATCCTCAGGGGTATCTGCATTAGCCATAACCTACAACGAACATATACACAATAAGCATCTTTTTTTGAAACTCATGTGATGGGATGATAATAACTGAAAAATGAAAATGAGAGCTCTTGTTTAGTTGATTTCAAACTGAAATTTTTCTCGCCTTTGTTGCGATCAATTCATTGTTTCTAAGATTTACCTTCAGCTGTCTAACAGCATCCACCCAGGACATGAAATTTCCCAAATCCCCGCTGAGAGCTGGTGGAGAAAGTGGCTGCTTGCCAAGGATCACTTCACCAGTTGATCCATTCAGTGATAGCCACTCACCTTCATGCAGCACCATCTCTCCGATCACTACTGCCTGTATAAGTGTACATACATAGATAGCAAAGTAAGCATGTGTCGATAATCTTGTTCTGAATCTTACGGTGTCATGTCACCTTCTGTCTAAAAGAGTATTTATGATGCAAAAAAGAGCAATCACCTTTTCAGCATCATTTACACGGATGCTTGAGCATCCTGAGACACAACATTTTCCCCACCCACGTGCTACAACAGCAGCATGAGACGTCATACCACCTCTTGCTGTAAGAATTCCAGCAGCTGCATGCATGCCACCAACATCCTCTGGGCTAGTCTCTGTCCTCACCTATGTTCACACAATAAAAAGAAATTTTCATGATAAAGAACTAAAGAAAAAGTACAAAATTTGTATGCATTCTGACAAAATCTGCTGCAATAAATGGATTTTTTCTCTGTACACAACTATATCAACATTGAAAGGAAACAAAAAAAAAAAGGTCATGATAATCGACAAAAAAATTCATTGCAGCAGAAGTCCTACACAAATTTTCAAAATGACATGAAAATAGATTACACTTTTTTTCCCCATTAAAGAGGGTGGAAAGCACATGTACCAGAATAGCAGAATTCCCTTGGGCATGCCATGCTTCAGCATCCTCAGCGGTAAATACAATTTGGCCAACAGCAGCACCAGGTGATGCCGGTAAGCCCGTGGCAATAACTTTATCTTTGTATGCTGATGGGTTCTCAAACTGGTTCATAGACAAAGAGTAACATAACAGAGTTATAAATTGCCACTATTTCAGTAGCAAACTGAATTCAACTAAGGCATGTCTCATCCTATTTGAGAAACCAGCAAGCAAAGAAAGGCTAAAATATAAGAACCACCAGCATCAACATTTATGTGGTTCCATTTCTTGTTTATATAAATTGCAATCAGTGCAGGGTGCTCCCCCTCCTGTTACCTCAATAAAAGAATAAAGCAACAACACTTGAGTGGTTAAATATGCCATTTATTGGTAGAAAAAAAGGGAATAATAGTTGAACATGTATGAAACAAAATCTGAAAAATTATAATATATGATGCCTTTTATTAAAACAATATATGATGCCTTTCATTGAAAAGTCATTGAAACAATATATGATGCCTTTTATTTTTACTCATGAAATTTGTTTTTTATATATGGGCCAGAAACTGATGGGTTGGACGATTATGAAAGATCTGCAGTGCAAGCACAATAGAGGGAAAAACATGCACAGACTGGCCTCAGACCTCAGTAGCTAGGATATATTCTCAGCATTGGTTCTAGATCAGAAACACATATACATA
This sequence comes from Eleusine indica, assembly GCA_030378355.1. NCBI lineage: Eukaryota > Viridiplantae > Streptophyta > Magnoliopsida > Poales > Poaceae > Eleusine > Eleusine indica. The sequence goes on from CM059494.1 coordinate 61,928,348, forward strand.
TTTGCGTTTCGTCTTAGCTACAAACATTATGTATTACCTGAGGATGGAGAAGCTGGTCTAGATGGCCTGGTTCTACCATCTTAATTGCAGCATTGTGATCAACAAGACCCTCATTAACCATGTCCACAGCAATTTTTACAGCACCTTTGCCTGTCCGTTTACCTGTTCTGCATTGTAACATCCACAACCTATTTTCCTGAACAGTAAATTCAATATCCTGCATTATTCATGAAAAAACGAGTCATTATTAGATATAGTAAGTGTTGGCAACAGAGAGGCAGCTCCAATATGCAAAAACACATTTAGAGGTACATCAGGATTCAAGTGTGCGAGCATGGTTGCTGATGAAATGATGCTTAAAGTAATTTAAGGGTGAAAATGCAATAACACGTTACCATCATATCTTTATAGTGGCTCTCTAGTATTTTGCAGTTTTCAACAAGCTCTTCATAAGCCCCCGGCATGTTGTCCTTCATGGTATCAATATCTTCAGGGGTTCTGATTCCAGCAACCACGTCCTCACCCTGAATAAGACACAAGTCGCATCATGCAAATCTATCAAGTTCACTGCATTAGTGTTCATGCATGCATAATAAAACAGCTAACACTCAACATTAAACGAGATGGTGGCATACAGCTATACACCACGCCATACCTGAGCGTTCACAAGGTACTCGCCATAAAGCTTCTTCTCTCCAGTGCTAGGATTCCTAGTGAAGAGGACACCAGTACCAGAAGTGTTCCCCATGTTGCCAAACACCATGCACTGCACATTGACAGCTGTGCCTCTCAGCCCGGTGATCTGGTTAATGCTTCTGTACTTCTTTGCTCTCGGGCTGTCCCAGGAGTCAAAAACAGCTAGCACCGCTAGCTCAAGTTGCTTCCTTGGGTCTACAAGACAACATTGTAACATATCACATACAAATATATTTCGATAGGAAAAAACTGAGATTTAGTTTCGAGACACTGTTTTGGCATGACAGAGGATGAAACCAGATAAGCATACCTGAGGGAAATTGCTCCCCTTTAGCTTCGACATACACATCCTTATACTGACCCACTAGCTCTTTGAGATCAGAGGCAGACAGGTCGGTGTCGTTCTTCAACCCCTTTGCAGCCTTCATGGCTTCAAGCTTCTCCTCGAACAGTGCATGGGGAATGTCCATAACCTGGTAAAGAAAGGCCCTTTTAAGACAGACTAATCTTGGCACTAGGTCCAAACAAAAATCTGAACATATTTTTTGATGAACTGAGCCCCCGGATCCCCTCCAAGTGAGGAATGCCTACCGCAAGATGTAACGCGAATACATTTCATATGAACTGAACATGGGTTCAATCGAGTTCTACTTTGCCTAGACAAACTATTAATAAAGCCAGCAATCCATTCAGTAAGCTTTCCAGTAGACTAAAAATATTGCCCACTACTCGTTTTACCAGGGCGCGGCCGCTTCCGCGAGGATCGAAACCGACGTAGCCATAGGGTTCCGGCTTCAGGCCCCATAGAGCGCACAAGAACAGGCTGGGCAGGAGTTTCCTCCGCGCCGACGCCACCTGACGCCTGCCCGCCGGCCGCCGTGTTCGGCGGTGAAGGGATGAACATTGAGCAGCCGTCAGACAAGTCAGTCTGTCAGAGAGAGAAGGGTTTGACCGGGTGACCCGTCGAGAGAGCCCGACTGGAACGGGTTCAATTCAAACCGCTCGTGGAACGTGGACCGGACCGTGCGAGGCGAGATGGCTTGGTGGCACCCGTGAGCGGCATGCTTCGACCGATCGGTGGGCCCAGTGAGTCAACTGGACGGGGCGGGCCGGAAAGGAACTTTCGTAATAACCCTAAAGATTTTTAATACTATAGAAACCTCCCTGTAAGCCTATTTTTGTCACTCCTTGTTTTAAAAAAATCTTTTTATTTCGAATAAGTTTCAAAAACAATCTAAAATGCTGTAGTGAGAAAATTTACATCGATCAGTACATGGTATCACATAAAAGCATGGGCATGCTCTGAAATATTACGTATATGTGCATAATAAATCGAGAATACAAAATCTTTTAAAAATTCAATCAGCGTTTCAACAAAGTACTCCCTCCGTTCTAAAATTGTTGTCGTCATTGATTTTTTTTGTTAACTTTGATTATTTGTCTTATTTAAAATATTTGTTTAAATATAAAAAGGTATAAGTTACATTTAAATTTTATCTAGTGATAAAACAAATCATTAGAAAATATATAATATTTTTTAAATTTTTTTAAATAAGATGAATGGTCAAAGTTGATGAAAAAAAATCAATGATGATAACAATTTTGGAACAGAATGAGTAATATCTAATCATTGAAACAACGGAATATTCTCTTTATGTTTCTTCGTCGTCAAAGGGATGCCATGAAATGTAAGAATATTACTTTTTTTCTATGAGTGGCAAAAACAACAACAATAACAACGGCACTAGATGGCAGCACCATCCTCTCAACTATAAATGGGACACATCAACTTGGCTAATCTGTTTGAACTTGTACACATGAGGTTAATTATGCAGACGTCAGTAATTCTGTGTTGTAGCACAACTAATGACTACACCCCTTTCCCCAACCGACTATTAAATTAGTAATTGATTCATGGAATTAAACGTGATACATAGGTCGTCTTTCTTGTCTCCTTTTTTTCACGACTTGTCTCCTTCCTGAGGAGAAGAGTGTCAAACTCTGGTGGTAATGACAGACGTCGCCTTCATAGGTGCTTCAGTCCGACGAGAAAACTGTGTATGTCGTGTAGGTATTGCCTATTATACAGTTCAACAACATTCTGTGTTTATTTTGTTGTATGCATACAGAAGTATACGTTCATGAGCATTTGGAAATTCTTCTCACCTGATAGAAACAATGTCATCGTTATCGTTATGTTTTTTTAATTTATATTTTACTTTGTAGCGTCAATTTTTCTCCCTCAACTTGCAGTTGCAGGAATTAAAAAAAAAAAAAACTGTACCCCAGCACTGCATCGCACGCGATGAGTGGCCGCCGCCGGACGCGCGGAATAATTCCCCACGCGTCGCGGGTAACCCGAGAAACCTGCCTGCGGTCCTCTCCTCCTACCTGGCAAAAGCAGCCAAAAAATCACCCACCTCGCTGGCCTCACCCGGCCGCAAAAACGCAGGAGCCGACGCCTCGCTGACGCGTCAAACCACGGCAACGAGGACGAGTAACGGTGGTTGATCGATGGACCAACCGGCGCACGCAAGACTAATGAAGAAGAAGCGACAATAGCCGTGTACTCAGCAGGCGTGTGCTGTGCGTACGAGGAGGAGAGAGTACTCACGACGTTGCCGAACATGTCGAGGAAGCGGCGGTACGAGTCGTAGGCGAACCGGTCGCCGCTCTTGGCCGCCAGCCCCTCCGCCACCGCGTCGTTCAGGCCCAGGTTCAGCACCGTGTCCATCATCCCGGGCATCGACACCTGCACACGCGCATGTATCATCACGTACGAGACGAAGCAGCAGAGCGTGAAATCATCGACGATGCGATGACGAACGTGAACGAGGAGGAAGAACTCACTGCTGCGCCGGAGCGGACGGAGAGGAGGAGCGGGCTCTCCGGGTCGCCGAGGCGGGCGCCCATGTACTCCTCCACCCACCGGAGGGCGTCGATGATCTCGTCCCACAGCCCGGGTGGGAGCGCCTGCCCCGCCGCCTGGTACTGCTGGCACGCCTCCGTCGACACCGTGAACCCCGGCGGCACGGACAGGCCGATGCTCGCCATCTCAGCCAGGTTCGCGCCCTTCCCACCGAGCTGCACCAAGACCAACGCATTGAGCGGATTGTGTATGCTTTTAGTAGTATGCACAGAAAACACTACACTTGAGTATGCTTATTACCAGCTCCTTCATGGACTTGTTGCCATCGCTCTTGCCCTTGCCGAAGTGGAACACCCTCGGCGCGTGCACGCATTGAGCGGGAGCCATTATCAACACTCGAGGTTGTTGTATCGATCCTTAATTAAACCGGCACCTCTCGCTTTGTGAAGCTTGGGTGTGGCGCGTTCATGGAGGGACGCCCGGGCCTCTATTTATAGCGAGGCGAGCTGGGCGTCTCGAGTGAGTGACATGGCGCGCGCCCGATGTGACCTGCATTGAAACGTCACCGCACGAGCGGCGCATGTGGAGGAGCCCGGGGAAGGGGCCGGGGAGCTCAGGGTACAGCTCTGTTTGACAGGGTGAGCGCAGGGTACAGCTCTGTTCGATCGGTCCAGCAATACCAACGTCTCGCTTGTTCGATCCACGCACAAGGCGCTAAAACTGGATTCGTCACACGTACTTGGATTCCAGCCCCGCTGCAATGCACGCGCCGGAGCGTACATGAACTTGAAAAGAAAAAAAAAAAATCTGCGGAGCATACACGGCGGCATGACGCACGCATGCGTACAAGATCGTCCCGTATGCCCTCTGTTTTCACGGAGGAAAACCTACTGATGCACATCAAACATTTCATGCCCCGCCCGTGTGAACATAGCGGCAAGCAACATTCGCTGCAAGATTTTACAGATTAGATGTTTTTTTTTAAAAAAAAAGTTCGACTAGAAATTAATAATGAAAAAAAAGTCACCTATAAATGTTGAATTAGACTAGAATAACTTACCTATTGCACTTGAGAAATGTTCAACTAGACTATAATAGCATACACATCTCAACAAACTCATCTAACTTTATCCAAAAATCGTTTGGTATATTGTGTCGTCATGGTTTCCGTCCAGAACTGCACCTAATTTAAGTTGTCAGGTGACTGTTGACACAGCCTTAATTGAAGGTGCCAGGCGCAAGGAAAATGCAAAGACGCTTAAAGTGAGAGAGTAAATTCCACGCAATCAAGCATTTTTTTTTTGAAAAAAGAAATAGATTATCTCACAATGGGGAAATTGTTTCATAGATTCAGGTTAAGCGTTCGTGAGTCGCGATGCAGATTATTCCAATAACATAGCAGCTCTGTTTTACGTAGATGTGAAGCGCCTGGACGCGTCCGTCCTCCAAGCGCTTGCTCTAGCGTCTTTTGCGTCCGGCAAGCGCCCATGCTTGGCATGCACGGAGCTGCACTGTGGCAGGACGATGCGTAACGGCACTCAAGCGCCGTGCTTGCCACATCGACGCGAACGGGGCAACTTGAAGCATAATACGTGTACTATTGGTTCACCAGGCAGATAAGGTCAGAGCCGACGACCGTGGAGCACATGCCGGCGGCATCCCACCGATTGCAACATTGCAAGCGCAACGGATAAGCGATGTCCGTTGTGGCAGGCAGGTTGGTTCCGCGTTGCGTGCGCGGTGGAATTATGGGTTCGCGACTCAGCTACACGTAACGGATATGGCATCCCGATCGTTTCGTGACTGGACGCCACTTGATCAATTGCGGTTTGGATAGCCACAGAAAAGGAAATTGAAATTCCGAAGAGAGTCGTCGTCGGCCCAATATCTCCGCTGCATACTACACACAGACACAGGCATTTTTGTAAGCCACAAATCAGATGTCCTGGCCTACTAATGACTGATATTGATTCTTGTACTGTTGGATAATTTGAGATATCCTATTCCGGGAAATTCGGAAAGAAATCACGACTGGGGCGAGCAGTAGTAGACCTGAAAGCAACGAGGCACGGAATGGAATGGCCTGTCTGTAAAACCAAAAGATAACCCGACGAGCCACACGACGAGCTGGAGCTGCAGCTGACGAGTGCGTTTGCACGAAATGGACGGTGGGTGCAGCGCTTCGCCCCTTGCGATCCAGGAAATGTGTCCGGGCTGGACTGGGTTGACACGCGACTGCGGTTCCGCGCCGCGACAACTGACTGACCAACCGGGTTTATTACACGCGCGCCTCGCAAATTCGCAATCCCGTGGGCGCGCGGCCGCCGCCGCCCTGGTATTCCACCCGGATCCCGTCGTCATGGCGTGAGCACGGGACAAAGGACGCACGCGCCGTGCCCGTGCGTGCATGTCCTCGGCCGAGGCAGAGCAGACGCCGCCAAACGGCCAAAGCTTTGCACGAGCGCGAGGGCGTCCGGAAGCAGCCATGGCGTTACATGGAACATGGTATATACACTACCTCTGTTCCTAAATATACGGTGTTTATTTAGTCTAGTTGAAAGTGAACTACTTACTTCGTTTTAAAATTATTATCGTTATTGAGTTTTTTTTATGAACTTTGATCATTCATATTATTTAAAAAATTATCTCAAATACACAAAATTATTGATTATATTTTAAGTTTATCTAGTAATAAAACTAATCATAAAAAAATATGATAATTTTTAAAATCTTTTGAATAAGATGAATGATTAAAGGTAATGAAAAAAAGTCAATGGCGATAATAATTTTGAAACGGCGGGAGTAATTTTTTTATAGAGGGACTAGTAATAATCATACATCATTTTACTCTTTATAACAGTCTCTTTGAAATTCAATTTGGAAACTAAATCCTAAAGAAACGTTATGAATGTCTGAAGCTTGGTAGAAAATGCCCATGTCCTCCAGGACTAGTATGAAGTTATCCGATATGGATAAACAAAGGTATTCAGCTGAAGGAAGACTAGTGGTATGCTGCTTGGAGCTTCCTATCAGTAGATGAAGTAGACGGTTCTTCCAATTGCCGAGGACACACAGCATGCATCCGTTGAAAATTGCCCCAAATATATCTCAGCAGATATCTTTCCCCGGAAAATTCTATGCCACACGTGCTCCACATTTAAATCAAATGGGAAATTGAAGATGACCATCCAGGTTGAAAATGAAACAAAACTAAATGATCCGGTATCTTTTTCTTTATGGGAATGTGGCAGTGCTCTGCCTTTACATTATAGAAGGAGGAAAATATTCCGGTATCTCATCAGCATTGTTTGAACTTTCCTACTCATTTTTTTATTTAGCAAAAACATGACCATTCTACGCAAATGAAAATGCCCCCCTTTCTCAAAGTTTCTGAAATTACTTTATGCAAATGATCCATAGAACTTTATTTCTGAACCAGTTCCTTTTAATACTAAGGGCTATATTTTTCTTCAAAAAGTTTAAGAGTGTGTGTACTATATCTCCCTTCATTTGTCGCCGCACATCATAATTTTTGTTTGGATTGGATATATGTCCACATCCTACCTTTGTGTACAACTGAAGAACCCGAAATTCCATTTAGCCACATACTAACATTCTTCAGATGGGGTGGGACTCCCCCAACCGCTAATTTCCTCGCAACATATTCGAGATGAGTGGTATGTGGGAGTACCTACTCCTTGCTTAGCTTCCAAAATCTGTCAAAATCAACGACAATTACGGATCCCATGATCTCATTACAGACACATACATGATAAGTTGAAAGATGAAGCCCCGAGAGACAAACGTTGGACAAAATTCAGACGAGACAATGACAACCACACAGGAACCGCAATATATTCGGACGATACATATGCTCAGCATCCGGTGTCTGCCTATCGCTAATAACGTTGCTATTTAACCCAGTCCTATCTGACACCAAAAAACGTACGAAGAGGTAAAGAAAAATGTGTCGTGTGTAAGATATGCACAAAGTCCCCGTGATTTCTTGGACTTCGCCGCGTAGAAAAGGTACCTTTCGTTCTTGTTTTTTTACTTGTGCCATCGTTAGCATTAGCCACTTGCCGGATGGTCGAGCCTAAGCTATCGGCCCGGCATTATCAAACTGCTAGCTAGGTTGCCAAAATGCACCTGGCCCCTGTCTATCCGTGGATTCCATGACCGATTCCGTTCACATTGTCAATGCATGTGCTAAATCCACGGAAAAATTGATGCCTGGGCAGGGTTGTGGCATATGTTTTCCTGGTTTTAGTGAAAACCATGGGCTTAATGAGTAATCCAGGCATAGAGCTGCATAGCAAGATAGATCTGTGCGGTACAAAGGAAAAGTGTGCGGCGATCTGAAGTTATTAATAGGTGGTAATTAGAATTATGCAACACCTTGTCTAGCTCTAAATTAAGATTCCAAGTGGTGCAATAACTTACCTGTCCTCTATATGTCCTCTATATGTATTGAGCTAGAGCTACAACATGGCCAATGTTTTTCTTTTCTTTTCTTTTCCCGAAAACAAGGTCGCCACTGAAACCTCCCATGCTTTCTTATTTGTGCTTGTAGCAAGTGTTGAATTGAATGGTGTCAATAAGGTGAAAAAACATGTTGAGAGATATACTGAGCAATAGTTAGTGTGGATACGAGCTCGAGAAGTCGATGGACATATAACACAAAGTTTAGACAGATTCGGATCTCTCTAAGGATAACAATTCTAGGTCATATATTTGGTGTATTGTATTGGTGATGAGTCACACGAAGTCTAAGGTTGTGGTGCGAGTTCTAGTAATCAACTAAGACCACATATCCTTCTTATATATCCGAGGGTAGGATTACATGAAAAAAAACATCCTAATCGTTTACAACAGATTCGATTTATAACTTATATCTCTAATAATACTTTGTTGTCTACTCCAAATAATCATTCGAGTAGTAGACTCTAAGATCTTCATTTTATCATAACACTACTGGACCCCGGCCTTCACGTCAACCTTGTCTGAGTGATTCGATACCGCGGTACATATGCTCCACAAAACATGCTAAGACGAAAACTATCAACGAGAATGAAATTGATGAAGAGCGAAGTTATATATCCAAAATATTTTGGGCCAACTATATATAATGCTTGGAAGTGCGTAGTTTCCAACATGATGTACGGAAAGAAAAATTGCTATTCTGTATAATTTATTGCTTTAACAAAATTCAGTTCACCTAATCTTTTGTTATACCGCTCTGATAATTATTGAGTTCCTTTTTAACTAAAATCTTTTGTTGGTGTAGTTATGATGCGCAGCTAGTTATTCATGCGCACCGAGGTGTTGTAGTCCTGCACTCCTGCCAAGTCCAATGGGCCGTGATTGTGAGTAAGATCTAGGTGCCGTGCCTGGTGTGCCGGGGCGCGCCCAAACTTTGCAGAATTTTCTGAAGATCAATCACGCGTATGAGAGAAACTCTGCAAAACCTCCCTGCCAAAAAAAAAAAGTTCTGCAAAACCTACTGGGTCATATAGTCGTGCACACCCCGTGCTAGCTAACTCTTCTCTGCAGTAGCTAGCGTTCCAATTCTCAGTGTTATTCAAGATATGACACGTTCTAGCGGAAGCGTCCCAGCTTCCCAGGTCAGAGTCAGACCCTTGCGCGGGAGCTAAATGAACTGTTCAACTGTCACTAGGTGGATACTGTAGTCCTTTGGATAGTACTACCACACTTGAGAGGTTCAGGTTCAAACTAATAGTGTCCATCTAATCTTTCGCCATGAATCTCAAAACAACTCCTTTTGTGTCTTATGTGCATGTATTCATGTCCATGCTTGTATTCCAAAGAAGTGTACACCATTAACTTTGTGGCCGTCGGTATCGGAGTGGCGTCGGCGATGATGGCGCAGTGCTGGCCCCGACCCGAGAGCCAATCTCCGCGCGGATAACGCTTCGCGTTGGCGAGCCGGGGGTCCCTCGGTGACGCGACCTGCCGGCGTCTGTCGGCCGCTTCCCTGCAGCTCATCATGCCATTCCGGCCCGGCCTCGGCACGCAGACGGCTACCTGCTGGAAATCGACGCCATCCTTCACCTCTTGTACTGTTACGAAAGGGATTCAGCTCCGCTGAGCGCTCATGGTTCATGGAGGACAAAAAAAGGAAAAAAAAAAAGAGAAGGACACTACCACAAAATAGGGACACGTGTTTAGAGACGGCTAAAACGGTCATGTCACTAAATCATTTATAAAGACGGATTTCTAAAAATGCGTCATTACTATTTAGTTGAAGGGCACATATAGTGATTTTTGTGTAGAAAATCATGATGGGTGTAAAAAACCCGTCTTTATAGATTCAAGCATTAGGGACGGTGTTTTAGACTAGAGACGGATTTTTAAATCACAACCACTACTTTGACAAGCAATAGGGACGGGGTTCTAGAGTAGAGACGGGGATTTGAATCTCCGCCACTACTGTTTCAATTTTTAGGGACGGGGTTCTAGTTTTGGGACGGAGTTTTGAATCCGCGTCTCTAGTATATGAACATATAGCGACGGGGTTTAGTATAATTTAAACGAGTGACGCGCTTGTAAAATATCTTTGATTCCCAACAACCCTGGTTCGAACCCCATCGACGCATGCACAAGTTTTTTTTTCTTTTTAGTTTTTTCTTTCACCCCACTCTCGCTATATATCCCTAAACCCTAGGTCGATCGCCTCTCACCCCACTCCCGCTCCTGCCGCCACCCTCTCTGGCTCTCTCTTCTCCCTTCTCCACCACCGCCACGCCTCCCCTCCTCTCCCCCATCGTCGCAACGCCGCCTCCTCCTTCAACTCCGCCTCCGCACGCCCGCTCAGCGGAGCCATCGACTCCTCTACACGGCGAGCGGAGCGGAGGTGGAGCAACTCGGAGTCGGCAGCGAAGGGAGGTGGCAGGCGGCGAGTCGAACGAGGAAGCGGAGGCAGCGGGATTGGGTCCGGTGGCGACGGGCTCGTGCTCGATGGATCTGGCGATGTTCTCTTCCCCGACACACTTCTATCTCAGTGACGGCCTCTTCGCCGTCGGCGCCCTGCTCTCCCTCGACACGTTCCTCTCCCTCGATGGCCTCCTCTCCCACGGTGACGGCGACAGCCTGGAGCTCGCTGGATCCGACGGCGATGACCTCGGGCTCGTCGGGTCCGACGGCCTTCTCTCCCCCGAAGCCGTTCTCCCCTTAAGCAGCATTCTCTCCCCGGCGGTGGCGGATACGGTGAGTTCCTCCGGGTGCCCTCCACACGCAGACGGCCTCGGCACGCAGACGACCGGGCCGGGCTGGTCTGCTTTTTTTTTATTTACTCCGAACCAATTTTAAGGACGGGGATTAGTTTCTTCCCTAAAAGAATTAGGGACAGGGATAAATTTGACGTCTGTATATATCTGAATTTAGTGACGGGTAAATCCTCGTCTCTATAGAGACGCAAAAATTAAGACATACATGTTTTACGTCTCTAAATTGCTTAGAACACCGTCACTAAATGTCATTTCTGTGGTATTAGGACAGGTCAGTGGTCACGATTGATGAGCTTAGCTGCTTGCAGTCGCAGCCTTGGGAGGCATCTTCCATCATCATCGTGTTCAGCCACCAGGGCCGCGGGATGCTCTCAGTCAAGGCGTTCGACCAGTCGACCATAGCCTGCCGCAGGGAGTTCTGCGCACCCGTTCACACTACTATAAAAGAAGCCTTTAATAGCACTTCGTTTTTCACTATAATAGCGGTCAGATTAGAAAACGCTATTGCAATACACAAATGGTGACGTCAGCGGAGAGAAACACTATTACAGTTCACCTAGCAATATCAGATGTCAATGACATCAGCAACATGTCCGATATTGTTGTGTGGGCAGCAAACTAAAATCGGACACAAGATAATGTAAGCATCGACCGATATTGCTAGGTGGGACTATAATATTGGTGCCGACGGTGATGTCATCCTGCCCGATATTGATGTTCCGCCTATAAAACTCCATCCTCTACCTCGCGTCGGACGCTCTGTTCGAACCAGTTTCGGACACAGCGTTCGTACGGCGGTGGCGAAATCTATAAAAAGAGGGGGGAGATGTTTTGATTCATTTTTCTTTAAGGAATTTGTCCTAGAAGGTAAATCCATGCCATCCCTTATATTTTTTTTGGTGTTTAAATGTTGTTTTCATTGCTTTTGCCTTGGATGGACAATTCCTAGGGTTTTAACAATTGTTAGCTAAAACTATCATAATGAAATGAGACTTAATTGCCCTAGTATGAACCCCACCTTATTTTGCTTACCTCCATAGCTCTTATATATTTATTTAAGAATTTATTGAGTAAAATTTGATATATCCAAATTTGGATCCATACCATGTATGAGGGGAAAGAGAGAGAAGTAGAAAGATCTAGTTTTATATCAAATTATATATATTTTTTTTATATATAGTTTTAAATTATCCATATGTGTTCCATCATCACAATTAATGTTGCATCCTTTCGTATAGTTTTGTATAGAGTAAAATAGTTAAATTATTATGTAGTTTTTATATTTTAATATACATAATAATCATTTATTCTGTTATTTGTTTTCTATTATTAGAAGATGGAAGATCATTCTTGGATACACAATGGTGCGGGAGGAAATGCAGTTGTCTATTTCCGCAAAGTTACTGCATTTGTTGAAGCAGCCAAGAAACACGCTTTATGTCAGCATACAAAGTATATATACTGTCCTTGTAGTAGGTGCAAGAACAAATATATATTTGACAACCCTGAGATCATTCTTGAGCACTTGTTGGAAAATAAATTCATTGCCAACTACTTTATCTGGACCCAACATGGCGAAACACAAGCAAATGCACAAGGTAGCATCAAACAAGATATAGGAGCAGAAGTGCACACCGAGCGGGTGAGGGCAGAAGGCAACAAGCGGGCAAGGGCAGAAAGGGATATCGAATATGAGAGGGAAGGAGGACACAACGATGATCCCAATATACACTGTGAAAGTCAGGGTGGTGATGGCCTTGACATGGAGGACCTCTTGGTCCATGGTGCACGTGAGGGATTGGTACAGAACAAAAAACGTGGCTTGGAGATGCTATGAATCATTTCATCCTTTGGTCTCGACGGGAGATCGTCATACATACAATACCTTCAGCCCAGTCTTCACCGACACATGACAAAGAGGGTGATGCTCATCTAAGCTTGGATTTTAACCAGCTAGATGAGGAAGATCGTAGTGTTTCTACCTAGTCCCTTCCTATAACACATGAGATAGAGGCTGCCTTGCTTCCTAACTTCGTCCACTCCACCTCCGCAAACACATGAGCAAGAGACAAGCATTATTCCAAGTTTGTCTACTCCGCTTGTGCAGACACATGACAAAGGGGTTGGTGATGCTTCGTCATGTCGTCCAAGGAAAGACGACAAAAGTAGCAAGGAAATAAGTCAATAACTTGTTCTAATTCCTTAATTTATTATTGTTATAGTGATCGATATATAATAACCTATATTTCTCATGCAGTTGCATCATTCCATCATAGCCTAAAACAATCATACAAACGTCGGACTAAGGAACTGGTGCAGCATGTACCTCTGTTGCCTGATGGTGTCAAAGAAGGAGGTTGGGATCTTACACAGGATGATTTTCCTGTGTTTTGCCATGACATGCCAATGTTGCCAGTATCTGTCTTGCAAGAGAAAGCATGGATTTTTAAGAAATTTCATGACTGGTACTTCAATGCATGTGGTAGAGGCATCCAATTTATCCAAGCTAAGGTCCCTAACATTTTTGGCCAAGGGCCATTTGATTTGCATGTGTCATTTGAAGACATACATGCCTTATACCTGCTTGACAGATTGGACGCCACTATGATTACCATCTGGTGCTTGTAGGTGCTTTGAACCTTTATTACCTGCAAATGCATGTGTACTTATAGACACATGACTATACTTTTTCATTGTGTAGGATGTGTTACCATGATGGTGCTAAGAAGGATGTCGTGTATCTTAATCCGACGGTCATAAGGCAAGCTGCTATTAACCCGATGCTTAACGAGAACCACCCCTTGATAGCCGGCAGGAAGAAGAACACATAGAAACAAAGACACAAGACAGTTGTCGAGAATGATAGGAACGATGTATCGGCATACATAGGCAGACACATGTTTGAGTGCGAACACAAAAAATGCATCAAGTCTCCTTACAACTTTGAGTAAGTTTTCCTATTGTGTTATTTATAGAGTTGAATGTTCGACTAAGAAACTAACACAATTACATATCTATGTAGTAATCATTGGATTGCCTTCCACATATACTCAAAGTTGGGGAGGGTTGTGGTACTCTGCTAACCGTGATCCGAAAACCTACAAGGATTTCTGTGATGTTCTAGATTGGTAATATTAATTATTCGGTTAACTTGTAATCTTAATAATCAACGTACTTCTATGATAATTATTTCCTTTTTTTTTTATAATAGTGCATACAGGTTTTACATCAAGCTTGGTGGTCAGGGCAATCGAAAATTAAAAATGAATATGGCGTACAAAACACATTTCAAGGTACCATGAAAGTGTATTGTGGCAATTAGTATCAATTTATTCATGTTTGGACATGTTGTAACTTACAATTTATTTTATTGACAGTGTTTAAAACAGGTTCCAGGGAGCATGCATTGTGGCTTCTATGTGTGCAATTACATACTTGCGGGTAAAGGACACTACACAATATTCTCCACCGATGAACCACCTATATGGAAAGATGTAAGTACTGAGTATTTTTACTTGCACTTGCAGCTGATAGCCACGTACACCATATTCAGTTTATCATAAGAATGTAGCTTTGTAATAAGATCTTATAAGATTCCTAATAAGACAAAGTTGCTAATTTTATCAAATTGGGGCGGTCAAGTAAAATTAAACACATTTTATGTTAAGTTATATGGTGTTTTCAGTCAGAATTTTTCATTTTTAAGAAGCAAATGTATGTAAATTAAACTACACCAAATTTCTTGTGAGAAGAAAATGCATATAAATCAACGTTTATTCCCTGAACTCCTGAACCACCATGAACAACAATTTCTCCCCTTCTAACATAACTCGAGTTAAGTTGCAATTTTCCGAAAGTTTGTTGACTAGTTACTGTATTAATACTGTATAGACCACAGAAATCCACACAATGACACAACTATATAATACTGTACAAGTTTGGGTTTATGCTGTACAGATTTTTTACTACTACATTTCATCAATTTTATTGTTACTTGATGTGTACAGACATACTCTTTTTAATTGTTACTTGATGTGTGCAGCCTGACAATTATCCTAAGAAGCACAATACCCATATGAGTAATGATGAACTCTATCTCATTGGATCTAAGTTACTTCGTTTCATCATGCGTGAGTTTATTCATCGGGATGGAGCCTATAGCAATCCGGAGAGTCTCCTTGTTGCTCAACATTCAGATCTTTGTGATTATATAGATAAAGGACATGCTAAAGATATAATTAAAGCAAATGACAAGGCGGAGAAAGAGAGGCTGCATGCAACAGACCGGGAATGGAGTAGGTTGATGAAGAATAATCTTTTGGAACAATGTTTATCTTGTGTGTAATCTATAGGACTCCTTGTATTTGAATGATACATTCTATGTGAGCTTGTATGAATGATAAATTAATAGTTATGGCAGTTTATTTTGTTAAACTCTGTGTGTCTTTGATTATAAAATCTGTCATGATTTGAAATGCCAATTTAAATTTGAAATTCAGACCTGTATAATATTGCCAAATGGTGGGAAAATAGTAATATCAGACATGATGATGTCACCAGACGATATTGTTCTCTCTATCTACAATGTTAGACAACATGATGTCATCAAGTCGATACTGTTGTTGAACCATCAATATCGGATAACATGATGTCATCAAGTCGATACTTTTGTTGAGCCATCAATATCGGACAACATGATGTCACCAAGCCGATACTGTTGTAACGCCATCAATATCGGGCAGAGATGTCATCTGGCCGATATTGAAGTTGAGACAATAATATTAGACTAGTTTGACTGATACTGCTGGGTGAAGCCAGCAATATCGGCAGAGCAATAGCGTGCCGAATGTTCGATATTGTAGGGTCTTTTTGCCCGTTATTGAAGGCTCTGATTATAGTAGTGTCAGGTACTGTCACACTGGCAACTGAACGGGCACGCGAGTAAATCGGAATGTTGCATCTACCATAACATTCGAATCTTTGGCAATTGGCATCAGCTTTTCCACGTAGCAGTGATTTAAGACTGTTCGTGCAGCCATAATCTGCAATTACTTGTTCACTGCAAAAATGAAGACAACTACATTTGGCTGAGAACCTTTCAGTTCCTGCTGTAAATATGCAGGAAAATGGTTTGCCAACAAAATTTGTGCCACATCCCACATACAATTTTTCACATATCGACTAGTGCTTTAATATAAAAGAGACAAAAACTCAAACAAGAAATCATGGAGAAGGAATACGAAGACGGCATAGGTAACCACGCCATTTTAATCAATTTCTCTTCGTCGTCATCGCTGTTTGGTATACATTACCATTGCAATTCAAGGGAAATGCAGAAAAACCACCCAAGTAGGGATTACATGCACACACGCAAACTACATACAACAGCCTTTGTCAGGCAGCAAGAGTTTCCACCGATCCATGGCTCTGTACTACTAATCTTCACCAGATGCGGTTGTATGTAGTTTGCGGTCCGGTTGCCGATGAGGTGGTGCCCTTAGACGAGCACCTGTGCTGCCGCTAGCCTAGCGATCGGGACCCTGCAAAAGAGGCACATATCAAACAGTTACAATTGAGGCAATGATAGAAACCATCGAGAAGTTAATTCTGGTCTAAGATTTTTTATCAGCGTTTCGTTGCTCAACCAACCTGAAAGGTGAGCAAGAAACGTAGTTCAGCCCGGTTTTCGCACAGAAAGCAACTGATGAAGGCTCCCCACCATGTTCACCACAAATGCCGACCTGTTTACAAACAAGACCAAACAACCGATCAAACAATGATTTCTTTGAGAAGGATGCAAATGTGTAGAAGTGTAAGACTAACCTTTAGGTTAGGCCTAGCTTTGCGACCCCTCTCTGTAGCAAACTTAATCAGCTCACCCACTCCTCTCTGGTCAAGTACCTGACATGTTTATCACCATTCAATATGTGAGTTACTAGATAAATTTTCCCTGAGCATGCAAGTACTTCAAAGGGCCAAAAAGGACATGCAGAATACTTAGAAGACAAGAGATGCTCACATCCGTAAATGATGAAAAAAATGAGATTGTGAGCTGCTGTCTTTACCTCAAAGGGGTCATGTTGGAGGATACCCTGACCCAGATAGATGGGAAGAAACTTTCCCACATCATCCCTGCTGTAACCGAACGTCATCTGTGTAAGGTCGTTCGTTCCAAAGGAGAAGAATTCAGCGTGCTCTGCTATCTGCCAAGTTGTTAAACCAAACAACAATGTCAGCGTGCTCTATAAGCTAAACGGAGACAACAGTATCACAAGATTTTTCCTGAAATAAGAGAGATACCAGCCGCTTCTTACCTCATCAGCCACTAGAGCTGCTCTGGGAATTTCAATCATAGTTCCAACCTTGTAGACAACGGTTTTACCCGTAGCAGAGAAAACTTTGTTCGCGGTTGCATGGATAAGGTTGACTTGGTTGTTCAGTTCCTGGAAAATTAAATGTCACTTATCCGAATGGAAAAAATCAATTGAATAATTTAAAAGACTTGAAATATTAAATAAATTTCAAGAAAACAAAGTTAGTGGAAAACAATTAGTTATAGTATAAATGGATGTTTCCACATGTCGTGTATAATTCTAGAGTTTTATTTGTGGATATGCAAATTTTTTTATGACGGATGTTGCCATTTTTGAACTGCACATAATAAAAATAATGAAGTAAAGATGTATACCTGAGGTGTTCCAACAAGAGGAACCATTATCTCTGGATGAACTTGAACACCCTGGTTGGACATCGCTATAGCAGCTTCAAAGATGGCACGGGCTTGCATTTCTGTTAATTCAGGATATGATATACCAAGCCTGAAACAAAATAGTTCCAACATTATACAAGGTATAATGTACTAATTGTTTCTTCTTTAAAAGTTCCAACATTATTGATATAAAATAAAGGAGGCATAAGAAGACCAACTGATCAGGGAGAGGAGAAAAGGTAATTTAAAACTACTAGCATAGAACAAAAACCAACCTGCATCCACGGAAACCAAGCATGGGGTTTACTTCTGAAAGTTTTTCTATTCTTGCAAGAGCCTCCTCCTGATCGGCTCCAGTTTCTGAACATAATTCCTGCACAATCTCCTCAATATTCCCTTCTGGAAGGAACTCGTGAAGCGGAGGGTCCAGCAAACGGATAGTCACTGGAAGACCTGAAATTGCAAATATAGATGATTAAACCAATTTTGCATTATAACAAAAAGATTATAGATTATTGACAAATTTCTTCTTAAAAGTATTTTGCATCCTAATCTAGCAAATTAACAACCAACATTTATTTAAGAAAGCTGCTTAGTTCTATGATAAGGAACACACATTTTTTTAAGAAAGATAACACATGTACATGAAAGTGATATTACATACCATCCATAGCGCGGAAAATGCCTTCAAAGTCGGATCTCTGATAAGGCAAAAGACGATCTAGTGCTTTCTGCCTCAGTTCAAGAGTGGGAGCCATGATCATCTGCCTAACAGCCTTAATCCTCTCATCTGAAGCAAAGAACTGCCAACGTAAAGAAAAACAGAAACATAGATTTAGTAAACAGTATAAAGTTTAGCTTTAACTGCAAAACTCGTCAAATAAATTCCGACAAGACTCCCAAGTATCCTACTCAGGAAGCTGAACAGTAACTTAGTCATAAATGCATACCATGTGTTCCGTCCGGCACAGTCCAATTCCTTCCGCACCATTGTTCCGTGCTGCCAACGCATCCTCAGGGGTATCTGCATTAGCCATAACCTAGGACAAAGAACATGTAGACAGTAAGCATTTTTATAAATCCATGTAATGGGATGATAAACATGGACATAATAACTGAAAAAAGAAAATCAGAGCCCTAGTTTAGTTGATTTCAACCTGAAAACTTTCCTGTCTTTACTATGATTAATTCATTGTTTCTAAGATTTACCTTCAGCTGCCTAACAGCATCCACCCAGGACATGAAAGTTCCCAAATCACCACTGAGAGCTGGTGGAGCAAGGGGCTGCTTGCCAAGAATCACTTCACCAGTTGATCCATTCAGTGACAGCCAGTCACCTTCTTGCAGCAGCTTATCTCCGATCGTTACCGTCTATACATACAGACATAGCACAGTAAGCATATGTATCAACAATATCGTTCTGAACCTTACAGTGGCATTACGCCTTCTTTCTTAAAGAGCATTTGTTGACGCAAAAAGGCCAATCATCACCTTTTCAGCGTCATTCACACGGACGCTTGAACATCCTGAGACACAACATTTTCCCCACCCACGTGCGACAACAGCAGCGTGAGAGGTCATACCACCTCTTGCTGTTAGAATTCCAGCAGCTGCGTGCATGCCGCCAACATCCTCGGGGCTGGTCTCTGTCCTCACCTATATTCACAAAAGACAAAGAAATTCTCATGAAAAAAGTGCTAATGAAACATTATACAGAGCTTGCCATATGGAAATTGACAAAAAAAAATCATTGCAGCAGAAGTCCAACACAGAAGACATGAGAATAGGTAAGATGTGCACCAGAATAGCAGCTTTTCCTTGGGCCTGCCATGCTTCAGCATCCTCAGCAGTAAACACAATTTGACCAACAGCAGCACCGGGTGATGCAGGTAAGCCCGTGGCAATAACTTGATCCTTGTATGCCGATGGGTTCTCAAACTGGTTCATAAAACAAAGAGCAACATAACGGAGTTATACATTGCTAGTAATTTTTTTTTCTCGAACACGCAAGAGAACTGCGTGTCATTATACATTGCTAGTAATTCAGCTGCAAAGAGACCAGTGATTTGGTTCTTCTGTGATATCGATGGACTATTCACAGTGCTTGTGTGAAAACAAAGTACAACATGACACTGTGATTCTGCCATCTGAGGATAAGAGAGATGTTAAGAATACTTTAGGTTACTTGCATTCGTGGTTATATGTTACCTGAGGGTGGAGAAGCTGGTCTAGGTGGCCTGGTTCGACCATCTTAATTGCAGTATCGCGATCGACAAGACCCTCACTAACCAAGTCCACAGCAATTTTCACAGCACCTTGGCCTGTACGTTTACCTGATCTGCACTGCAACATCCACAGCCTGTTTTCCTGAACAGTGAATTCAATATCCTGCATTATTCATGAAAAAGCAAGTCAGTGTCGGTAACAAGGAGGCAGCTCCGATATGTAAAACACTCATTTAGAGCAACATCAGGGTTGAAATGCGCTTGTATGGAAGGTTGTTGGTGAAATAATGCTTGCATATTGATGCAGATGACTGTGCAGTAAGCTAAAGGGTGAAAAATTCAATAACACGGTACCATCATGTCCTTGTAGTGGCTCTCTAGAATGTTGCAGTTCTCAACAAGCTCCGCGTAAGCCTCCGGCATGTTTTCCTTCATGGTGTCAAGATCTTCGGGGGTTCTGATTCCAGCAACCACGTCCTCACCCTGAATAAGAAACAAATTGCATCATGCAAATTTATTTAGTTCACTGCATTAGTGTTCATGCATGCATAATAGGACAGCTAGCACTCAACATTAAACGAGATGCATGGTGGCATACACCATGCCATACCTGAGCGTTGATGAGATACTCTCCGTAAAGCTTCTTCTCTCCGGTGCTAGGGTTCCTGGTGAAGAGGACACCAGTACCAGAAGTGTTGCCCATGTTTCCAAACACCATGGTCTGGACGTTAACAGCGGTACCCTTCAGCCCGGTGATCTGGTTAATGGCTCTGTACTTGTTTGCCCTGGGACTGTCCCAGGAGTTGAACACAGCGCGCACTGCCAGCTCAAGCTGCTTCTTCGGGTCTACAACACGTACAAGAATGTAACATATCATCACGTGGAAACAAATTTCAGCGCGAAGAAACAGAGTTTTAGTTTCGAGACACCGTCATGGCATGACACAGCATACCTGAGGGAAACGGCTCCCCTTTAGCCTCGATGTAGCATTCCTTGTACTGGCCCACTAGCTCTTTGAGATCAGCGGCGGTCAGGTCAGTGTCGGCCTTCACGCCCTTGGCCTCCTTCATGTGCTCAAGCTTCTCCTCGAACTTCTCGTGGGGAATGTCCATGACCTGGTAAAGAAATAAACGCCCTCCTTAGAAACACACTAATCTTGCCACCGGTGCACGGGGAATGCCCATGGACGGACTGATGAACGACATGTGTAGAGTCGTTGTGTGATACATTCGTTCAAAAAAAAAAAAATAAAGTTGTGATACTTACGACGTTGCCGAACATGTCGAGGAAACGACGGTACGAGTCGTAGGCGAACCGGTCGCCACTCTTGGCCGCCAGCCCGGCCGCGACCTCGTCGTTGAGCCCAAGGTTCAGGACAGTGTCCATCATACCGGGCATGGATACCGCGGCACCGGAACGGACGGAGAGGAGGAGCGGCTTCTCCGGGTCGCCGAGGCGAGCGCCCATGTACTCCTCCACCCACTGCAGGCCGTCGACGATCTCCTCCCAAAGCCCGGCGGGGAGCTCCTTCCCGGCCTTCTGGTACTGCTCGCAAGCCTCTGTTGTCACTGTGAAACCCGGGGGCACGGACAGACCGATGCTGGACATCTCAGCCAGGTTGGCACCCTTTCCTCCGAGCTGCAAAAAGACACCAAGGCGAAGGATCGGCCGGTCAGAATGTATGGAGCGAAGGGGAGAACATAGATATCTGCATGTAAATATGAACTGCTGCTTACCAGCTGCTTCATGGATTTGTCTCCCTCGCTTTTGCCCTTGCCGAACGGGTACACCCTCTGCACGTGCACACATTGAGCAGGATCAATTAGTGCAGAACTCAGAGACTACACTGATAGATAGATAGCCTATCGAGCTTGCGAAGCTTGGATATGGCGCTCATTTATCTATTTATAGCGAACGAATTGAGTTGGGCGCCATGTGACATGGCCCGCCGGGAAGGCGAGGTGACAGGGAGAGTGTGAGTGCTACAAGTTTTTGCAGACAAGGCATCCCCCTGCATGTTCGGGGCTTTGCACGAGCTACTCTGTCCGAAGGCCAGGTCGTGCCAGACGCAGCTATGGGCGCTACATGGTCCTCTGTTATTAAGCAGACACCAAAACTTGGTGTGTTATCCAGTATTGGATATAACAATCATTACCAATAATGGCCGGACTAGTAATCAGACGTCTTAAACAGTGCTCTTTGGAATTTTATTTGTGTTTGAACTAAATCCTAAATAAACTTCTACATGTCTCAATTTTGATATAAACAATGGTATTCAGCTCAAGGAAGAGAAGGGATACGCTGCTCGGAGCTTCCTATCACTGAACGAGGTAGATAGTTCTTGCAAAAGAATAGGACAGACATCATTTATCCGTTGAAAGTTACCCTAGAATATCTTAGCAGATACCATATTTCAATTATTTTGTCTCCGTACATCATAATTTTTGTTTGTATTGTATATATGTCTACATCCTACCTTTGTGTAAAACTGAAGAACCTGAAAATTCATTCGACCACATAAAAACTATTCCCTCCCCAATAGTTCATTTTCCCGCAATACGAGACGAGCTGCATTTATGGATTTTATCATCTACCTACGACTTATGTGTAGCTTCCAAAATCTGTCAAAATCAACGACAGACACTACTTGAAATTGAAAGGTGTAAGCCACGGGATACAAAAATTTGACAGGACAACCGCAAGAACTTTAAGCTCAATTACTTCTCAGCATTCCTGTTTGCCTGTCGCTAACACTGCTAATTAATCAACTCCTATCTGATGCTAGAATAAAAAGACTGATTTTTATGAGTATAGGAGCATGTGACCACCTTAGTTTTCTAAACTCATTGTTTCCTGCTCATATGGAAAACATTTTTTATTTGGTTGAACTAAAGAGGTTCAAGGTGACCCTAATAAGGTTCATAAATTTGCACCAGTGCACCACTAGTTATGTGCAGGATCACAACCCAAAGGAACATATATAGAGGCCTGGTAAGAATTATGCAGCAGATTCTAGTTGTAAAGATTCCAAGTAGTGGAATAGTTTACCTGTCAGTCTATATATATATATATTGAGTTAGAGCTAGAAAATCGCTAGGTGCATACTTTTCTTTTCTTTTTCTAAAAAAAGTGACCATTAGTACCTAGATTTCCCCTATTTCCCCACTTATGCATGCTCAGACAGAAATTAAAATACGGGGTTAAATTGGTGAAGTTATAAATCCACAATATTTCCATGCTACTATACACTATACAAGTATTTTTAAAAAGATAGTCATGCTAAAAATGTGGTTCTGCAACATGACACGAAAAAGATATTATTGTACTACTAGTTACTGCTCGAAAATTTTATATGGCACTTTTACAGGAAAACTATTTAGTTTTGCAAAATTCAATTCACACGATGGATAATTATGCGCTATATAATCTACGACCTATACACCTCAAGTGCACATCCATGTGTGCAAACAATAACCCATTCAGTATAACAAGCGTCTCTGCGGAAATAGTTATCCGTACTATAATCTTTTGTTGGCGCGAAACTAGTTATTCAGGTGCACTGAATTGTTATTAGTCCTGTCAAATGGCCCTTGATTCTGAGCCTCAAGCGGCTTATCCGGTATAAAGGGTCAAGGTGTGTGTGTGTGTGTGTGTGTGTGTGTGTGTGTGTGTGAGTGTGTGTGACGGGGAGTATCAATAATGCGTACGAGCCAAAATCTGTAAACCCACCTACACCCATATATAGTTGTGCACATCCCGTTATTGGTTTCTAACTATAACTCTGCCACTTCAGTAGCTAGTATTTCAATGCTCAGTTATCCAAGCGCAAGTGAACACACGTCCTAATGAAACTATCCTAATAGGTTCCTCGGGAGCTAGATGAACTATCAAACTACCTTTTGTTTAACACTGAACTACTGAAGTCATATGAACTCTAAAAATAACTAATGAAGTCATATGGATGTACCGCACATAACAGGTCGAGTTCAAATAGTATGCAACGATTACGGTGTGTGGACCACTTCGTGCTCAAGGCCCGTGCTGAGGCCCGAGTGTCGCTGTGTGTGTGTGTGTGTGTGTTACTAATACACAGATGTTTACCTTTGTGGCGGTCACCGGCGCGGCGTCGGCGATCGCTTTGGCAGGCGCGCAATGCTCGCCGCGTCCTGAGGCGCGGATCACGGTGGCTTTGGTGAGCCGGGTCCTGGACGCCGCGACCGATCGGCGGCCGGAGGCCAATTCGCTGCTCCTCCTGCCATTGGAGGTCGGGCTCTGCACGCAACAGACTGCCCTGGTAACGGACGCCATCTCTTTACCTCCTGCTGCACTTGTTAACCAAAGAATTCAGCCCCGTTAGATGCACGATCGTGGTTCATGGAGGAGGGAAAAAAGGGCGAATTGGTTGCGAGCTGACCTGACTTCCTTGGTGGGCGTCTTCCAACGCAGCAGGAGAACTGTCGAAGTGCGTATGGCGAGATGAGATGGCGGGAAAGAAATAGGGACGAGCAAGGACGAACGGGTGAATCCGGCGGCGCGGAATACACAGTCCACGCGCAGCGAGGGGGACACGTGGCAGGACGCGGTACACACACGCTCCCGTCGCAAGCCGTTTGCTCACCTTATCCCGGTGTCCGTTCGCGTGTGGCTCCGAGCGCCAGAGGCACCCGGCTCCAGGGAATTCAGCCATCCCACCATCCGTTGGCGTGAGCAAACGGCTCCTGTGCGCGAGCGGCTTGCAGCATGTTTCCCGTCGTTTTTCCGGGTTTTGTCTTTTTTGAATTAGGACCGTATAGGCCAAACTCGAGCGTTTCTGTCATTGGCAGCACTCTGGGAGCTGGCAGGCCTCAGGACACTCAATCCTGATAGGAATTTTTTTTTAAGTGTTTCCAAGGGCTTCAAAACCCAAATTTCAAGTTCAAGATAAAGAACCAAGGGCTTAGAAAGGCCAAGAGCAAAAGGCCAAGATTTGAACAAAATTGTCAGAGCACAATTTATGTGGAGCATGCAAATCATATATAGCAAAAGACTCTTTTGTTTAATCTTTTATTCATGGAACCAGTGTACTTGTAGTAGTGGATTACTATTACCAGCAAAAACAAGAAATAATGGACGACTATATGAGGCAAAAATATTACTACATATTTCCTTTTTTTCTAAAATAAAGTTTGAAACATGCATGTGTGCCCGGGTGGGTATCCAATTCTAGAAGCTTCTACTCTAGCTTCGCAATTCAATTTTGGGAACTACTATGACATTCTTAATCAAACATCAAGCACAATTAGTGAAACTTGGGATGGGGTTGCGCTAAAATGCTCTTTTGGGAGATGTGTAGATCAAAGGCTTAGGAACATATGTGCTGAGGTACCAATTCCTGTATAGTATGTAAATTTTTCTGGTGTAACTTTTGTAACTAAATTATATGGAAGATATATGAGAACTCCACCGGTTCGGCGCTCTTGCGGTCAAGTTGAATTAGAAAAGTTGATTTGAAAATTCTAAGAAAAATATAGGTTCATAAAACATATTCTAATCTATTATCATGCAAAATTTGAGACACGACAAATACTTGTGTCTACACAACTAAATAAAAGAAATCGATGTTAGAATAATAACAGGTTGTAGGTCTGAAATGGGTAGTTGCAATCCATAACTGTTTATGGTGACTATCTTTTTCGCGTTTTGCACGAGTATTTCTGGGATCTCAGATTTTTGTATGATATTATATGACAGTATGCCCTGTCCAATATCGGAATTTCCGTACAATTTTTGTGGTACAAATTTCATGAAGATATTGTGCCCAGTACTAAAGACAAGAAATTTCATGCAATTGACGTGAGCCTTAAAATCCATTGGAAGGAGGTACGAGAGGCTAGAGAACTGATAAGCCAAACAATAGGATGGGATGAGGAGCCACTTTTCAGATGCCGGACAGGTGAAGTTGAAATGTAATAGAGCAGGCTATGTTTCTCTTTTGGCTCACCAAGCATGGTGAATGTTGTACTTCCATGGAGAAATCGGTGCTGTAAACGTTTTAACGCACTCGTTTTTTTTTTTTTTTTGCATGCTAATGTAAGTGGAACTAGGGCTTTGGTTTTAATATTCTAAAAAAAGAGGAGATGTTTCTCATTGATACACGTTTGGGCTTATTCCCCCGTCTGGTTCACCAGCAACAGTTGTGCCACAACCCAACCCGGCCTCACCTCCCGTCTGGTTCTGTGGTTCACGGTGCATGGGATTGGCCAACATCCGTGGAAGC
Organism: Eleusine indica; assembly: GCA_030378355.1. Classification (NCBI taxonomy): domain Eukaryota; kingdom Viridiplantae; phylum Streptophyta; class Magnoliopsida; order Poales; family Poaceae; genus Eleusine; species Eleusine indica. The sequence continues at coordinate 61,954,350 of CM059494.1, forward strand.
GAACATGCTCGTGCACGAGACCAAAACACAGAACTTTTGTGACCCTGCTCTTCGGCCGGTTAGGGTGCAAAAGTTGCTTCCGCACCGAGCACAGTGATTCAGGTGTTATTTACTATTATTTAAGGAATCCGTTCAAATGACCATGTTATTTAATATTTACGAATAATAAAACATTTAGTTTGAATCCTTACTTGATGCTCATGGGCCGTGCCCAGCTCTTCTGCTTTCATGCGAAAGGAGTTGGGCTAACTCATGCACGCGCTCTGGGCGCGTGGAAGTGGGCCGGCCTGCTACACACACGGGCCCTGTCGACGCCCAAGCAAGTTTCGGCCTGTTGACATCCGGTAGACGCGGGGAAGAGAAGAAAAGAAACGAAACGAGCGGTGCGCGCGCTCCCCGGCGCGAGCCAGGCCCCTTCCTTCGCCTTCTTTCCCCTGCCTCTTCGCGGCGTCGTCCGTTGTCTCACGCTGCCGCGACGCGACCGGCCTTTAAAGACGGCACAGGGGGGGAACGAGAGAGCACGTAGGAGCGAGGCAACCGATAGCGCCGCCGGGAGAGAGGGGGTGGACGCCCGCCCACGCTTCGTCGCAGAAGCGCCCCCCTCCTCCTCCTCCTCCTCACCCCCGCAACACGCGTTCGTTCCTCCGCCTCTGTCGGCAGGCGCCATGGGAACGGAGGTGCTCCGCCCGAACGACTGCCTCGCGCGCTCCAGGAGGCCGCTGCGCCCCGCCAGCGGGAAGATGACGGCGGCGGCCGCCGCCGCGCGCAGGGGCCACGGCGCGCGCGGCGACAGGCGGGCCTCCCCTGCGGCGCCGAGGCAGGTGCGGACCAGGGCGGTGGCGGCAGACGCGTACGCGGGGCCGGCGTTCGGCGCCATGTCGCCGTCGCCGCGGGCGCTGCCTCTGCCGCGGTTCTCGTCCAAGGCGGCGGCCACCGACGGCGGCTCTGTGGCGGCCGGCGTTGACGACTCCGCCACGCGGGAGCTCCGGCGGCTGCTGGGGCTCCACTGACGACGAACCTACCAGGAGAATTTTACTGTAAAGAGAGCAGGCAGCCGTGTGAGTTTCAGGAACAGATGTGTGCGCGTCTCTTCAATTGATCTCTTCGTTTTCTGGATTCCGGCTCTCGTTCTCCCTTGCCCTGGCGGCTGGCGCAGCGCATGCCTCGGCTTCAACACGCCTGCCTTGCCCCATGTTTTTGTGAAGGACAAAGGCAGGCGCCGTAGCAGCGCTTCGTGTCGTCGTGGTGGTCGGTAACCGGCCGGAGTCTCAGAGCGAGCTGACCCATGGGAGGGACATTGGCGGAAAGAGATGTGGTTCATAGAGTCTGTTCAAATAGGAATCTTTGCGTTTCAAATGTGACAGTGAAACACGATAGGTTCTTCTTCAAACCCGATAACACCCCCAGAAAAAGAGCTGCACTGGGATTTTGATTCGATTCACTCACGACGTCTACACGCACTGCAAGGAATGTCAGAAGCCTTAACAACGGACGAACAGAAACAAATGGATTTCGTTTCGGCATTGTAACTCATGTACATAATCAAAATAATAAAAAGTAAAGCGCAGCATGGAGAAACAAGTATGCGGTTACAAACATCTTATTTTCAGTATATGCATGAACGTTCTGATTGGTTTTTCTACACTATATACTATATATTGCAGTCTATACAAGTATGCAGTTTAAAAGTATCAGTTGTAGCACTCCCTGTACAGAACAAGTTTATACAAGTTTCAAAGGCTGGGCTGAAACGAGTCGAGGCCTCATTTCCTCATTCAGACATCCCTCAAAAAGACACAAAAACCGCATCAACTATCACATGGAAAGCTCAGATCTTGTCTCAAAAAAAAAAAAGCTCAGATCTTATGGACAATAACCTGAGCACCATACTGTGGTTGGAGGGTCATCAACATCATAGGAGCATGAACATAGGATGGAGAGACAGTAAACGCAAAACGCTGAAGGGTCATTGCAAGTGCCACCTTGGCCTCGACCATGGTAAGATTCTGGCCAACGCAGATTGTAGGGCCGATCCCAAAGGGGAAGTACGCACCAAGGTGATAGCTCTTGCCATCTGCAAATCTTGATGGATTGAACTCCTCTGCATCAATGCCCCACACATCAAAATCATGGTGAATGCCAATAATCGGGAAGTCAAGCCGCGTGCCAGCGGGGATGTCTAGTTTATCCAACTTGACATCCCTAGTCGTGGTCCTATTGATAAACAGGGCTGGAGGATACAGCCTCAGAGTTTCTTTTATCACCATAGTTACCTGATGTCATGCCATCATTACAAAAGTGTTATTCATTTGTATTCAAGCAAGGAGGGAAATGCATTAAACACACAAATCTATAGGACTCACAATTTTGAGTTTGCTCAGATTTTCTGGACTAGGATGCTCAAACCTGCCACAAACTTGAAGAACTTCATCACGAGCCTTGTCTTGCCATTCTTGATGCAATGCAAGAAGAAGTGTTGCCCATGTCAGCAAATTTGCTGTTGTTTCCTTTCCAGCAAAGTAAAAGGTCTTGCACTCGTCAATTATCTCTTCAATTCCCATTTTAAATTCATTCCCAGCTTTACTGGCTGAAAGCATTAACCCGAGCAAATTTTTGGAATCCTCACATTTCCTTCCATTGATCTCGATCAATTTGCGCATGGAGCTTCTGATTTCCTTGTTTAAACTCTTCCTTGTTTGGTTCTTCTTTGTCGGAACAAACCTATGGGAAGAAAAAAGGTCATAGATTGGTATACCTTGACTGCCTGATATTGATGCTTGACGAGCATGGGCTACAAGAATGCAATGGAAATTGGCAAATTCACCTGAATCCAGGAATATAAACAGTTCTCATTGCAAGAAGAGCAAGTTTCATTTGTTCCTCTTGCAACTGAAAAATCCGTTTTCCCTCCTCATAGCTGCTTCCAAATGCCACACAGGAAATGACATCTGCACTCAAAGTGTGGAATTCTTTATGAACATCGATCTCAAACTCAGTGCGGCTTTCACCTTGGACCTCCCATTTATCCAACATGGATGAGGCGGTAGCTGCTATTTCTGGTATCCAAGCCTGCAATGGATAAATAAACAAATTTAGCAGCAAATATAGGTGATTACCAGCATAGCCTAGACCGCAAACAGTTTATCAGATAGCTATGATAGTCAGAAAGAACAAACAATGACCTATAGCCACAGCAATACTTTCGCATTTGAAATGGCAACTCCACAGGTTGTAGAAAGAGAGATCTTTTATGGTGTATGCAAATAATATGGGCCATCCATTGCCTCAAATCCAACGTTCCACAATTAAAGGTATCAATGAGAAGGTACTTAAATATTAGTTGAGGTATATTGAGGGTGAGAACGTCATTTCATAAGTTGATTAATATGGTAAGGCAAACAAATCTTAGGAAACTGATCAGCGCGTAATTTTTTTCCTATTTGCATTGTTTAGCTAAGATTTACTTGGTTACATTCTTTCTTTGGTGAAGCCCGGAGCGTTTGATAGGGACCATGATGAGATAGTGCAATTTTGTCATCGATTAATCAAAAAAAAAGAGGGAGCATACCTAAGTACTTCGATGGTTCTTATTTGCATCATAGTGATGAGATTCACTCAATTATAATTGATCATCACTTGATGTTGTTTAGAGTAAACTATTTTTTTGCATACTAAGATAGTAAGAGTCATGATCATGATAGCCATGATCATCGATATGAGAAGGATGAGACAAGGTGCAGCCAAGGTTAACATAACCGGCCGGTAACCGGCCCAGCCCGGTTCACCGGTATAACCGGCCGGTTAACCGGACAAAACTCGTTTTGGTTGGCACACGGTCGGCGGCCGGTTAACCGGTCGGTTACATCGGTTAACCGGCTGGTTATTCTGGTTAACCGGTCGGTTTGATCAGCTTTAGTGATAGATTTTGAATATATATTTTTAAATTAAAAAATATCAGTTTTTGGGCGGTTTCACCGGTTAACCAGTCGGTTATTCCGGTTAACCGGCCGGTTATATCGGTTTTGACTAATTTGATTTTTTTTTAATTTTGAAAAGTTTTGAACTATAACCGGGGGTTAACCGGCCGACCGGGGTAACCGGCCGGTTAACCCTGGTTATTTCAACCCTGGGTGCAGCCAAACGATTGTAGTATTTTTGCTTCGTAAACGACATGACTCATGATAATTTTTAGAAAGTTTTTTATAATATTATTATAAGGGATTATTTCTTGTTGACATATAATACCAAATTTTAGGGACATAATTGTGTCATTTAAAGAAAACTTGGATCAATTCTATCATATATTCTAATTCTTGATTTACGTAATCACATATTATTTACAAAGTTTTTGAAGTTTGTCACATGGATTTTTTTTTCTCGCAGTTTACCTCAAACATGAATTTTGTACATGCGCCTCTCTAATTCTAGGCTCCAATCATAATCAATTCATGCAAAAAAATAATATGAATTGAGCAATCAAGTAGAAAACTGAGTAACTGACAACTTTTACTTTGAAATGCAAACATTGTCCAAATCCGATTTCATGTCTTCTTGAGAAAAGACTCGCAGAATGTTGAAGGCTACAATAATTCATCCATGCCGCTCTAAGAGAGAGAGAGAGAGCACGTGCAAATAAAGAAAGGTAACGATGATGAAATTTAGTTAATAAATAAAGGGTCGTTAGTTACCATGTTATTATCTACTTGCCATTGATTATGATAATTTTTTTTACCATGCCTTGTCCCTGTCTTAATCAACGGTTCAGATCACGATACCTTTTGGTACCTCTAAGTATCTCGCAAACACCGTAAAAGATCTCGTAGAAAGAGGGCTATGGTAGTCCTAAGTCAGCTAAGATAATGATTGTACTGTATATTTCACTAACCTTTAACAGCAATTAATAATCAATTCTTTATATGTACTCCACTGATTCCTTAAATCAAATCTAAGTTCTACCCTTGTCACATCAGAGGGATATCAACATCACATTCAATGCAAAGAATTACATTACCGGAACAAATTCGCTTGATAGTTTACACGTTGTGTTGATCAGACACACTAAACCTAGCAGTCTCATAGACGATGAAAACAACTAGTTAATCTTGCGCACTCCGCTGCGCTTATAAAGCTACATATCAACTTATTAGTTATTTCATTTTCTGTTTCTGCCTTCTGCTTTTAATTGAGGATTCGTTGTGCTATAATGTATGATTGTTGGGCTGGTTTGTTGGGTCTATTTTGTTTCTGAATCGATTGTTGCTGGTGGTGGAGCACTTGTGTTTATCGGGCTTGAAAGTTGCTTTGGGCTGTGCTGAATGTTGTGTTCGTGGTCATAGGGAGAAAGCCAGACCTTGTAGGAGCTCGATGCTCCTCGTAAGCTCCGCCTCCGCGTGAAGCTGGGAGTGCTTGGTGGGCCACATCATCAGCGACGTGGAGACTCACTGTCCATGCGTTGTCTGGACTCTGGAGCAAGTACCTTGTCCTCTCTCGACGGTCGTCTCATCTCTCATCAAAGTGGTCACCAAATAGCGTTTCTGTCTCAGCTCTCTTCAAGCCAGCTAGCTAGGATTCTTCCAAATCTCATCGTACATCACCGGCGCTGCTGCCCAAATTTGTATTCGCATCCATGCTCAGCGTCGCCGTCGCACTCTCCTTCTCAAATTTCTTACTTCTATTTCTTAAATCTGCATGGCTAGGTGGAGACATGAGCTTATCCATGGCTAGATGAAGGAGGCAGCAGCGGCACGAATGCCATGGATAAGCTCACGAGTCTGGTGCGAGTCGCTTGCGCCGCTGCTGCCTCTTGTCTGTGCCGCCGCCTTCTCCTCCGTGCCCCGTGCGTCGAGCAGGCAACTTCTTCCAGCGCCCCTCCCCCGAGTCTCTCGCGCTGTCGCCTTCTCCCGTGATCCCTACATACGGCCATCCACTGCTCAGTTGAGGAACTCGGGGGCAGCAAAATTAGGACCGGACATGGGCTGCAAGCGGCGGCACCGTCATGATTTCGAAGGAGGAAACAACAAAGCGATGCCCACACACGGTCCGAGCTTGTTGGGACGTCTGGTGTGTCGGCCCACAGACAGAGCGAGCGATGCGAGGCGACCAGTTTGGAGCGGCGACGTGCTCGGTTCTAAAGGTATCCACGAGAGTAAAAAACAAATGTGGCGGCTGTAAAAACTATCCACGTCGGTGAAATTGACGAGAAGAGCCGAAATCCTTCTGCTTTCAGCTTATAACTATAACTATGCCAGTTTCAGATTTGATACATCATTAGTTAGATTATACTACTCATATATGTGAGGATCTTGTTTCCAGCATTAATACAGCATACGGAGTTGAAAAAGCAAAATTGCTAATGAGAAGTATCACCAATTTTACGTTTCGAAGTCACATTAACAAATGTCCTCACCTTGATTCTTTCCATGTTGAACGCCGGCGCAATCACCCGGCGGTGGCGCGCCCATTTCTCCCCGGTGAGCCCCACGAGCCCCTCTCCGATGAGCTGCCGGGCGAGCGGGTTGTTGCCGCCGGATCCGGCCTTGTCGAAGGCCCCCGTGGGGTCGGTCATCACGGTCTTCACGAGCTCCGGGTCGGAGACCACTAGCCGCGGGCGGGGACCGAACCAGTACACGAACGGCCGGCCGTACCGCGCCGGCCATTCGGTGTACTGCGGCGTGGCGCGGGCGATGATGGAGTGGTGGAAGGAGGCGAGAGGAGCGGACCGGGCGGCGGCCAGCAGCGCGCGGTAGTCGGCGGCGTTGCCGGAGAGCAGGCTCCGCGGCGGGCCCCCGATGCCCTGCCGCCGGAGGCGGCGCTCGATGCGGTACGGGACCCAGAGGAAGGAGTGGAGCAGGCGGAGCACGTATTGGGCGGCCGCGACTAGGGCGGCGAGGAGGAGCCAGGACGACAGGGAGGCCATTGCTTGCTACTGCTGCAAACACCTCGGGTTCTTGGGCAGAGTGATGGAGCAGAGCATAGCGTTGACTACTGAGTCGAGCAGGAGGCCATCGTTTTTGACTTTATTTTTTTTTTACATTACCACAGATCGTGATTTGATTTGATACATTTTTTTATGCTGATTTGATTTGATACTAGTAGTTCACAATAAACATTGAGTAGAATGACAAGGGTGTGACCGTGTGAGCTGTGACTGTGAGAGCTTCAGAACGCTAAACACCAGAGCAGATATCAAAAGATGAAAAGGAAAAAATGTAAAGCGTCGATGGAGACTCAACTCAGGTGAGGAGGTTTACAGATTTCTGTACTTGAAAGCAAAGATGTTGACAGTTAAAATAAAAAAATGTATATTTATTCAGAATTTGTTGGTCTTCGACTCTTCGTACAAGACGTGCCCTCTGTGTTATGCAGTTGTATAAACGGGCCTTGTTTCGTATTGGGCCGGGCCTTGTAATATGTGCATTGCACATTCCAGCGCGACGACGGCCTGTCCTTCGCAGGGGTATCGTGGTAAAGTGGCTGCTTAAACCCACCGAAAAACACAGTCAACACTATCCCACAAGCCCAGATGCTCGCCTCCATCTGCCGCCGCCGGCGGCTCCTCCTCGCCCTCTGTCAAATCCCCGCCGGCGGCGAAGGCGGCGCCGCGAGCCGCATCCATCCCAACGCCAGCACCGTCCTCCTGTCGCATGTCTACTCCTTGACCGCCGTCGCGCCCAACCCCATGCCTTGCCCCACCACCGTCTCCTACCTGGTCTCCTGCGGCCTCTCTCCGGCCATCGCCGCCGCCCGCAAGATCCGCATCAAGGACACGGACAAGGCCGACGCCGTCTGCGCCCTCCTCCGCGAGTACGGCTTCTCCGAGGCGGAGGTCACCCGCACGGTCGGCAACGACCCGATGCTCCTCACCTTCGATCCCGACCGGATCCTCCGCCCCAAGCTCGACTTCATCATTCACTCGCTCGGATTCCCACCCCGCATGATCGCCGCTGAGCCCCACATCCTCGCGCGCAGCCTCGACAAGCACCTCGCCCCCTGCATCGACTTCCTCCGCGGCATACTCGGCACCGAGGACAAGCTCCGCCTCGCCGTCTCCCGCATCCCGCGCGCCCTCATGGCCGACGTCGACAACTGCATGCGCCCGGTCGTGGAGGCCTTCCGCCGCCACGGCCTCCCAGAGGAGTCCATCTCCAAGCTCCTCTTCATCCACCTGGGCGTGGTCATGATGCCGCTCAAACGCATCGCAGAGGCCTTTGAGGACCTCAAGGAGCTCGGCATGTGCAGCAAGGAGACCAACTTCCTCTACGCCTTCCGCGTGATGTGCAGCCTCAAGAAGGAGACGTGGCGGCGCAAGGTGGCGCTGTACCAGAGCTTTGGGGTGTCCGAGGATGTCCTCATCAGGGCGTTCAAGACGCAGCCCACCATGCTGCTCGCCTCCGAAGAGGCCATAAAGAAGAAGGTCAGGTTCTTCCAGGACACGCTGAAGCTTGATTTGAGCAGGGTGATACAGCAGCCAATGGTGCTGTCGGTGAGCTTGGAAAACTGTGTTAAGCCGAGGTGTGCCGTGCTGAGCATATTGATCAGGAAAGGGAAGCTTGAGCGGAAGCCAAACTTAATTCCGGCATTGGTCACCAATGCCAAGATCTTCTCAGAGAGGTTTGTGTTGAAGCATGCAGATGACGTGCCCGATGTTGTTAAGGCGTTTGAGGGCAAGATTAAATTCAAAGGATTCACCGACCAGGAGTTGAATTTTTTGAATCTTAAGTGACTGAACCCAAGCGTTTAATGATCGACAATGAAGGTAGGTTATAGAATGCAATTGTCAAGATCGAGGCATGTTGTAATTTTAACCTTTGTTTCATTGGTGGTGTGATAAAAACTCCATTTCTTGGGCCCTGTTGGCTGTTGGTTGTTAAGGTCTAGTTTGTGTAGCAGCTCTGGTTTTGCAGTTTGTGACCTCAATGCATCTAGGAACATGGGCATTTGAACAATCAAACTTGTGATATTATCAAAGGTACTCTATCTAGCTTGTCTTACTGCTCATTGAATTGTGTATGTTCCATTCCAGTTTGCCACCATAGCATTATTGGCACACTTGTGACTTATCGTTGGAATGAACTTGTTCCTTATTTCGGAAATATCCTTCTTTGTGCTGCTGTGCTGAAGTTGAAACCCATGCTTTATTGAAAATTTTCTGATTTGTTTTGCCTATGTACTATGCTTCCTCAAAACTCTGTAAGACCAGCTTATGGCTGTGCTGAATCGTGTGCTTCAAGCTCTGTTTAGTCAGTTAGAGCAGGTAACTGATGAGTTTGTTGATGAGTCCTGATGACTTAAAAGTTGTGAGTTGTGATTTCTCTGTTGAGAGTCTGTGGAATGACCTGTCAAGCCGCCGCTTGAATATTTTGATAGCCTTGTACACCTCAAGAGTCAAGGCAGATGAAACTTTATGTCAAAACTATTTTTTGGAATTTTACCTCTGAGTCAGAGATACCAGGTGCCCTGGACAACACATCTCTACTCCAATCCCAAAATAAGTTCATTTCTGTGTTTGGTCAAACATGTCTCCAATAATATATATGATCAAATTTAACAACATGAGACTGATATTTTTAGATTTATTATTAGAAACAAACATTTAAAATTTCTATGAAGAATATTTAGCTTTCTAGTTTCAACATCATCGTGTCAGTTCATCAAAACAGCATAGTATAATGAACTAAACTACTCATACATCATTTTAAGATAACAGCGCATTATCTCTTGGATATATATGCACGTGAAGGTTAAAAGACTATAAAAATAGATAAATGATGGAAAGGTCAATCTAGTGAAAACACAATTGCAAATCTGTCTCGCATATCTGCTATATGTGGTTTGAAACAATGGAACACACAATATGCTTGTGACTGCTTAGTTACAGGGATGTGATTGACAGAGAGTAAGAGGTTGGGATGAGGGAGCAGGAGAAGATGAAGGATGAAAGAAAATACTATGCAGCAATAAATTTCAGGAAACACTTATAAAAAATAGTGGGCGATGGATCAAAGAAAAAATGATTAGAAAAATGAAATGTCACTTAAGTATGTATGTGAGGAGTGTAGGGATGAGAGGAATAAGGCTTATCCATTGATGATTTGTCTATTGCTATTACCTCAGTGAGATCTCAGACATGTAATCTTTAGGAGAGCTTTCTAGAATCTTGCAAACATATGAAAACTATACATTAAAATGATAGTAATTTTCATGATTTCAAACAAACCTTGTGTAACAGAACATGTTTTAAAGGATTTACCTACTGAATTGTTGTGAATGATATGGTTCATTTACAGCATAAAGAAGTAGATTGTAATGTGAGCAAATGATGAGTTGAGAGTGAGAACATTTTTGTATGAAAAGTACCAATAGCGGTTGGCAGAGAGCAGTACAAATCATGGTGAACTGACCTCTTGCACTATTGTCATCTTGATTACTAATGCCAACGCCCAATCTAGTAGGATCAGGCTGATGAAGAAAACATGTCATCGATGACTTCTAACCATCTACGGCCCATTGGAAATCACGAAAATTGTTTCCATCATCCGTGTTGGCGAGGCTTACAAAAAAAACATAGGTCAGGTGAGGAAAGGAGCAAGGAAAAGTATGTTGTCTGAATGTAGTAGAAGTAGGACATGTAGATGCACAATTATTCATAATTTTGCAGAAATTTTATAACAATCAACACTGACAAATGAATAGGATTTACTTTATTTCATTGCCTGAAACATTGAAGCAGGCCAAAGAGCAAAAATGTGCCTATCTTCATAGTAGAAGTCAATTTACATGAACTGTACACAAAGAGAGAATAAATTTACAGAAGATGTAGAGATGCTACGGATGTACATCGAACAACACCTAGGCACAAAACATGTGACACTAATATCTGAAGATGAATGCATACCTTTGGAGGGGAATTAAACTTACATGAACATACAAAAACACATAGTAAATCTATTTACATGAACTTCATGGAAGGAAAAGGTTTTACCAATGAGGTGATATGAACGTTGATGCTGGCAGAAAGACCGCATGATGTTGCGATTGGGAAATATGCACAGGTGAGACAACATTTCAGAAGCAAGGGAAAAGAAAGTCACAGTATGGCGTTTTAATTTTTTTGTGGTCATACTAGGACATAAGTATTAAGTGGAAGATGTATCATAATAGTGTTCCACTTATGGTATTGCTCTCTTGATTGCTGTAGTGTAATGATGGGAGTTAATATTTGACATTTTTTTTGGAATAAAAAAATAAAGAAAATAAAAAAGGTGGCTGGTGCCTGTGGGAGTTTATCTTTGACAATTTCTCATGTAAGCGGAAAAAAAGAGGTCGGCTCAGCCATGGAGAAACATAGAGGGGGCGCATGAGGTTTGGACGGACGGGATGCACAACGTAACATAATCTGATGGATAAAACTAATTAGGTGAAGTGGCTGCATAAGTGTTAAAAGAAATATGAGATAATGACCCTTAGTGAGTTGCATACTTGCATCTTCTAAAATATATAGATTGATTGAAGAAACTATTGGTCAAAAACAGAAATAAACTTTTTCTAGATAGAGAGAGTATTTATGTTTAGCGATTTTCATGTTGTATACAAATATACACAAATTATTTAGGTAGAGAGAGTATTCAGGGTCCTCCATCGCGAGTCGACGGATGGTGGGTGGTGTCTTCCTGAGCCGTTCGTTGGGACGGGAACCCTACAAGAGGGAAGGAAACTCTCAAAAAAGCCCTAGGCCGCCGCCAGGTTTCGTGCCTTCTATATAAACACTTGGGCGCTCCATCACCTTCCTCACATCACCGCCTAGCCGACATCGTCGATTTGTTTGTCCGTGGATATGTGTAGTCAGGAAGATTTGATCCGCCATCTGGATTTTCATCTTATGTTCCCTCTTCTGTGATTTCTTTTCTCATACGGTTTTGTTTTGTTGCTTGGTGTTTCTAGCGTGGAACCGGATGGATGCATATGAGGAGTCACAAGTTTATGGGTAATTTGCATCTGAGTTCTCTGTAAGGTAACAACCCTTTTTCACCTTGGAGATCTGATGCATCCTTTCAACCCTTCAATCCCGCAAGCCTCTTAGCTTTTTATTGATTTTGATTTTCAATCCTCGTTTTTTTTCATGGTCTCCTGTTGTCGATTGGGATGCACGATTGAATGGGTAGAGATGAGATGATGACGAAATTGTCCCTATTGGTTTGATTGGCCGCAATGATGGCTAAATCTGTATTAGCTCTATCTGATCATCTCCCCAGTATTGGATTTTATTTTTGTCTGGTTCATTTGCTTTCTAGTTTCTAGAGTTATGTGTGATACATTTTTTTTCTTTTAATAATATGTGCACAATGCAACTGGACAAAACTAGAGCTTGATAAATGTTTACTCCCTTGTTTCAATATTATATGACGTTTTGGATCTAGTCACGGGAATTAAGGAGAGGTGAAAAAGGTGGGTGCACAGAAAACGAGGAGGAGAGAGATAGAGATAGAGCTGTATTGGGAAGAGAGAAATGTGTATTGAGAAGTGAGTGTGTCTTATAATTTGAGAAAACTTAAGAAGGTTAGAGTGTCATATAATATTGAACGGATGAAGTAATTCCTAATATTAGAATGAAATCTAAAATTCTAAATGAATGCATTTCACGTTTCTATAAATTGTTAGTGCTCAGTGCTCACGAGACTAAATGGGCTGGCTAATCTGATATCAAATGAGGAGATTGTCACCAGACCAATTCTTTAACTCAAATTCATCTGCCTATATTTTGTAAAGCAGCACGAGAGCACTAAGGTTTTGCACGTGAACATCAATACTCCTATATCATCCACCATCGGAATGGACATAAACCAGTTGTAAGAAACGTAAACAGTTGACAGGATGTGCTGTGCTGCCATCGACGTCAGTGAGATTCTGTCAGACACAGTGCACTCAGCTCTGCTTCGGAATGAAATGTTCGCGGTTGGATATAAAAGCTCGCCGGGTTGCCAACTTTGTCGATAGCCTAGATTGGCATCGTTGTGGGAAGCTCTAAACAACGTTTCTCAAGGTTACAAACTGATGGCCTCCTTAACAGCAACTTAATTTGCACTGTGGCATCTAGTTTGTGAAAAATCGTGTTTTTGTATTCACAGTTTGGATAATCTAATATAAGAATGTGTTTGATCGGGCGTCAATGAGGGATGGAACAGTGTCATCCTGGATAGGGGAGATGAGTCCATCCCTAATGATGTTTGTTTGGATAGATGAAAATGAGGGATAGACTCATCCACTATGGTATTTGATTGGAGGGATAGACTTATTCACTCTTGCTATGATCACCCTTTTTAGTACTTGGATGAGATCACCCTATCATTTAAGAATGAAGTAAAAATACATAGGTTAGATACATGATTTTTGACATACAAACAAAGTTGCACATTACAATCGAGGGCTTGGCATCGATCTGGGCAAGGTGCTCGTCCTGGGCGACGATGCTGGCTGCTGATCTGGGCATCGTGCTTGTCCGAGTACCCAGCAGAAGGGGCAATGTCGATTTGAGCCGACAAAGGTTGGCGTCGATCTGGGCGGCGATGGTTGGTATCGAACTGGGCAGCGCCGTCGTCGGGTTCAACCTGGAGGCAGGGGAGAAGAGACGGGCGGGTGGGCTCGCACACAGAGGGATCTCGCCGCCGCGAATGCTCCGCGCCGACGCCGCCAACGCTCGGCGCCGTCACTGCCGTTCGATTCTGCCTGGGAGTCGGGAGAGGGAGAGGTGAAATTGGGGGAGATGAGGGTGCCGGGAGGTGAGGATAGCCTCGCGTGCGTCTGCCAGCGAGTGCAGATGACTTTGAGGAATCGACTCGTCCGGTATAATTTAGGAATTTTTTTTTCATCCTTAACACTAGTAGCTGTCGTCCAATCAAACACCATCGAAATATGGATGATTCCATCCCATCCCACTTTATCCATCTAGCCAAACATACTCTAAGAATATGGCTAGATAACCATATTCTAATGCTCTTCTTAAACACTAAGGTAATTTGCACCGTGACATCCAGCTTGTGAAATGTTATGAATAAAGAATCGCTTCGATTTTTGACTGGACTGGGAATGAGGATGCATATGTCGTCTCAAAAGTGGGTTTTAGTAGCAATGGCCCAGCCTCAACCACGGTCCATATAATAGTAACATGTAAACTCTCATGTTTTTTTTGGCCATCTTTTTGAGAATCGACTGTAACATATTCAATTTTGACAAAAGCCCATAGTTCAGGTAGCTCGAGACAGATTGTCAAAACCCATAGTTCAGGTAGCTCGGGACAGATTCCATGACCAGCCAACTAGGCATTCATTTATTTGATATACAAACTAGCGCTATTCTAGTGTCTCCAGCACGAATTTCACTTTTTATTACTCAATTGTTATTAAAATATACGTATATTTTCAGGGGAACCTATTGGACTTGTCTTTGGTCCTTGCTACAGAAGGAGATGGATCGTCCTATTTTGAGGATGGCATGCAGAATGACTGAGACTGTTGCCATGGAAATCTTCACAAATAATGGATAACGTTTCTCGAATAGAATTACATATTAGACTGTCTAGATTCAGTTTAATTATTATTGGTTATGGCATAAACTTTTATCTTTGTGATTCCATGGTCTTTTTTTGTGCGAGAGAACTTGTAATAATGGACGGCTTTATGTATCAATTGATGTAGCAGCTGAAATTAATATATTCTCTTTTCTAAAAATTGAAATGTATGTATATCTGTCTAATTCTCCAGTTAAAATTAAAAGAGTTCGCACAAGATCAAATGGAATGGAAGCTCGTTCTTAGAGCTTCTTTGAGAAATGTGATTGCTTAGAGTTTTGGATTTGGATCCTAGTTACCTGTCCGGACATGATATAAAATAATCGGGAAGTTAAGTGTACCCCGCAAAATCATAGGGAGTTCAAACTACGATTCCAATCGTGCTTAAACTAATTAGCGCAAATCTTATCTCAAACACATAATCATGGTTATATGAAAAGATGTGCTATTAGCTCATCCATTTTAAAATCAAGTCAAATTAGATCGCGGTAGGATAAACCCAGCATGCAGCGGCTTCTGCAACTGCAAAACAATATCATTATCCCCTCCCCCTCCCCCCACCCCAATCCCAATTCCACGATCACGACGGCCACAACCGCAAGGCAGCGCCCGTGCCGGTCCATCCGTTCCCCACGCGCTGACCGTCCCCCGTCCGATCCGCCTTACCTGCGCCCACACGCCGCGGCACCGGTCGCGCGCGCGGAGGATATGCCCCCGAATCGGCAGGGATCGCTTTGGCCTGATGCGGGACGCCTACCAAACACCCGGTAGAATATGCCGCCGTAATCACCAAGGTAGACGGCAATTAACCGACGACGACGGAAGCTTGTGCCGCTCGCAGCCGGGCCAAGTTGCAAGCGCCGCGAGCGTCAGCCATGTTAGGGTAATCCGCACCGCTTATTGATTCATTAATAACGACAGCAATTGTAGGTCCGTGGACCTAGAACGTTTATAGTTCGTGGTCGCCACCAACTCGGGGAAGCCGCGGGACATGTCTAATTTAGCAAGGTTCGCATGATTGAGGGGGTTGCTTAGTGGATAAATTGCTAATTATATGAAAATTGTTGTGGCCAAGAGTTTCGATTTTAAGCGAGGCTAGAGAACAAAGCTTCGTTGATGTGCTGGGATAAGTCGTGAGCTGTGGCAGGTAGCATTCCAAATCACAACTTTCTGGCAATGGTAGTTTTAGAAATTGAGTAATTTAGTGATAAGTGGTTTTACGATCTTAAAATGGTACTATGATTGATTCATTTCTTGTTCTCTTTTTATAGCTATATGATAGCCATGTTTAGGAAAAATTTTAACAATATTTTTTAATGAACTCTTGTAGTCATCATCTCTAGGTCTATTGGAGTTTTGTTTTATTGAATCTTGTTGTCTTATTAAGCCTTACACTGTTTTCTAATTGTATAACAAAGCTATATATAGTTTGATCAACTATTAGATTTGTTGACCATGAGAACTAATACTGATGCCTTACAATTCATCGTAGCTCGCTAGATTTTCTTTAAGAGTAGTGGTGCTTGATCTATAGGTAAATTCCTTATTAACCATCCAAAAAAAATTGAAGTTCCTTATCAACCACTGTATTATTTGAAGTTCCTTATTAGCCAGTGGTTGTATTTTTTTTCCTTAATAACCGTGCGCTGTATTCCTACAAAGGCACTTGCCAGCCGCCACCAAGGATTTGGGTTTTGATTCAGTTATTAGACAAAAGCATTTCGGTCCGCTTTGGTACGCCAATAACTGACATGCATAACGGGAGTATACAGAAGTAACGGTAGTGGTTGTTAGGGAACAAAAGATAAAACTAGTGGCTGATAAGGAACTTTAAATTTTACAGTGGTTAATAAGGAACTTTAATTTTTTTTGGATGATTGATAAGGAATTTACCCTTGATCTATAGGAAGGATAGCGCATATAAAGGAATTATTTTTGGCCTAGTAATGAAAACAAAATATGAGTCTCGTCAGCACAATATTATTATTTGTAGGCCACAATACAATGATTTATAGAAAATTATTTCTCAATAACATTTATTGCAAGCAGGCAATCTCGGTTTCATTAATTTGAAACATAGCTAAAACATGGGATATATTCCAACATATTCTTGTCTTTCCTTGCGGAGTTAAATGATAATGCTAACTTGGGAGAAAAAAAATGTTTCCCTATCCTCAATGTTCAGCTCTGTTTCAAATAAATGATATCGTCAATAGTCAATAACCATACGCACAAGGCCACAAGTACAATTGCATGATTTGATCGAGCTGTTTTATTCTTGCTAGGGAAATGAATTTACATACCGCAAGTGGACCATTCACATCAGTTTGGCACACGAGGGACGAAAAATGTGCAGTGCGCTCACGCATGAACACGACTAGAACTTTCTTCCTCGGGGAGGGAAAATAAAAATTCTGCATGCACAATGGCCGGTTGCAGATGCAACACACGCACGCCCCCCCCCCCCCCCCCCCCCCAAAAAAAAAAACCGAAACCTATTTTTTTTTTCTTTTATTAAAGATGGTATACAGAGATTTCAGATGAGCCTGTACCTTCTTAAACACTTGCCGATACATACCTCCTGTTAATTCATGTGCTTGTTGTAATTATCAAACGTTTTGTCTCAAAAAAAAGTTTATCAAACGTTCTCATTTTCTTCTCCGAACCCAAAAGTAAACAGTACTTGATGGTGGACGCGTTCCCCGAACGATGGATGGCCTCCAGTTGGTTGCTTGCTTGCACCCGAACGAACCTCCAACGCAACGAATCTGAATCCAACAAAACTCTCCGCGCAAGTCCACGCCCGGCACGGCATGGGGCTCCCGTCCCAGAATCCTGGTAGGCTGGTACCCATCCGAGCCAGCCCCTGCGCGTTTTCCGATAGCACGGGCGCCCGCCCGGGTTTCTCAGTCCGCGGTCGCAGCACGGACGCTTGCAAGACAAGCCCGTGCCCGGCAGCCTAGAACGCCGCATGATCTCGGTTCTCTCGCCGCGGAACGGACGGATGTCACGGCTAGGTGGATAAGCAGATAGGCGGGCAAGCAGAGAGTTGGCGTAGGTCGCAGCGGGGCGTTGGGAAGGAAGCTTGGCAAGGGATCTATCCGCATTCCGCTCTCATATTCCCCTTGCGTGCAAGCTCCCCTCCCCCGCTCTCTTGCCACGGCCACACGGAGGCGCCTGTGGATAAACACGTGGGTCCCGGGATGCAGAGAATATAGGAGGAGTATGTTCCGGGGACGCGTAGTGGTGGGGAGTGGGAAGAGCCGAGTCGGGGGGATTTCTTTTGGGATTATTTAAAGAGCAAGGGAGGGAGATAGGCACACGAAAGCAACAGCGAGAGGGGAGAGAGAGAGAGAGAGAGAGAGAAGAGGGAAGGGAAAAGGGAGAAGCCAGGGAGAGGGAGTTGTTGGTTTCGGTGCCGGTCGGGAGTTGGAGGCAGAAGGAAGGTCGTGCGGAGGAGCGGCGAGGCGGGGGACGACGGAGATGGTGGTTGCGAGCTGAGTTGCCGGATCCCGGGAGGCGGGTCGGGGGATCGGCCGGAGCGGTGGGGAACTGTTATGGTATTGGGCTTGGCCGGCGCCGGAGGCGGCGATCGCGGATGGGCGGCGGCGGCGGCGGTGGGGTCCGGGGGCAGGGGTTGTAGGAGCGGCGGCGGCGGGGGCCTCGGAGCGGGAGTTGCTGGTCTCCGTGCGGCAGGGGGAGGCGGAGGCGGGGAGGAGGGAGCGGGGAGGGGGGAGAATGAGGCGGGGGAAGGGGGGAAGGAATGGGCTGCTGCCGAGCTCGCTGCGGATCATATCGTCCTGCCTCAAGACGGTGTCTTCCAACGCCGGCTCCGTCGCGTCAACCGTGCGCTCGGCCGGGGCGTCCGTCGCCGCCTCCATCGCCCCCCAGGCAGAAGACGAGAAGGACCAGGTCGGTTTCTCTGCCCACGTCACTCGCGTCTCGTCCTTACAATATATTATATTGTTATTATGCATGCGCTGTTGCAGATGACTGTGGGCTCTGGGGTTTGCTGCTGAGTTGTTAAGCTTGCTCAGTCATCACATTTTGCTGTAGGAGGTCGTGAATAGTGCGGCGAGATAGATCTTATATTGTTGTTATTGTAGATCGAAGCTTGGAGTGAGTTGACCGTGGCCCAAGTAGCCAAGTTAAACGAGTCAAAGGAAAGCTTGTTAGAACTAGAATGTATCGAATTTCAAACTCATGTTCTATGATTCCTGATGAGATGGCTGGGTTGTTTCGCTGTCACAGGCATAATACTGCCTTTACATGGCAGTTGGATCATTTAAATTATGTCACTTTATAATTCTTTAGTACAATTCCTAGTAACGGGTTCCTTTTCATTTGTCAGGAATAATGCTTATACCTGATTTACTACAGATTTCTTTTAACGTGGATGCTGTTTTCTTTGAATGAAGTGGTGCCTTTTATATGGAAAGAAACAAAACTTGCATGTCCATATTCAGTTTATGCTTGACTCAACTTAAATTTATTGTCAAAAGTTTGGTTGGAAGCAAATGCCACTACAGTTCCCTGACCCTGCTCTGAAATTCGCCATTCTATATTTCTGCAACTTTGTAGACATTGCAATCCTGATCTTCCATCTTCATCTATACACAGGTTTTATGGTCTGGGTTTGATAAATTAGAACTTCACCCATCATCATTCAAGAATGTCCTGCTCGTTGGTTATTCAAATGGTTTTCAAGTGCTTGATGTTGAGGATGCTGCCAATGTTTGTGAATTGGTCTCAAAACGTGATGGGCCAGTTACATTTTTACAAATGCAACCGATTCCAGTCAGCTCTGAGGGCACCGAAGGATTTAGAGCTTCACATCCCATGCTTCTGGTTGTTGCTGGTGATGAAACAAATGGCATGGTTGCTGTTCAAGGTCGTCGTTTAAGTGCACTTATGAGAGACACAAACAACGAGCCTCAGACAGGAGGTTGTATTTCGACCCCCACGGTTGTTCGCTTCTACTCTTTGAGGTCTCACACATATGTACACGTCCTTCGTTTTCGATCTGCTGTATATTTAGTTCGGTGCAGCCCACGTGTAGTTGCTGTAGCTCTTGCAACACAAGTAAGTATTTTGTGGTTCATATTTCGTATTGCAAATTGGTACTGGCAAAGATGGACTATCAATTGTTCCTTCTTTTACTGCATTGCAGATCTACTGCTTTGATGCTGTGACTCTTGAGAACAAGCTCAGCGTACTGACATATCCTTTGCAAGGTGCTCCGGGGGTGAATATTGGGTATGGCCCGATGGCTGTTGGCCCAAGATGGTTAGCTTATGCTACAAATACCCCTTTATCGTCAAACACTGGCCGATTAAGTCCACAGAACCTTACACCTTCCCCAGGAGTGAGCCCATCTACGTCTCCTAGCAGCGGAAGTTTGGTTGCTAGATATGCTATGGAGTCTAGCAAGCAACTAGCTGCTGGTATTATTGATATGGGATGTAAAACATTGTCAAGGTACTGCCAAGAACTTATGCCTGATGGTTCAAACTCCCCTTTGTCATCTAGTCCAGGCAGGAGATCTGTTGTGCATCCACTGGAAGCTGACAATGCAGGAATGGTTAGTTAATGCTTCACTATGCTTTTCGTTCCTTTCTCAAAGTGCATGAAAAAATGAATTCTTCAATGAAATACTTCGTTGTAATGAAATGTTACTGTATTTTTGCAGGTAGTCATCAAGGACTTCACCTCCAAAGTTATTATATCACAGTTTAGGGCTCACACAAGTCCCATATCTGCTCTTTGTTTCGACCCTAGTGGAACTCTCTTGGTCACAGCATCCGTTCATGGGCATAACATAAATGTTTTCAGGATAATGCCTGCCTGCATTGCTAATGGTTCGGGAGCAAAACGATACGATTGGGCAGCATCTCATGTTCACCTTTACAAACTGTATCGTGGCATGACAGCAGCTGTATGTTAACAAATTAGTTGAAAAGTATTTCTTCTAAGTTTAATGCCTTTTCATTTAATCAGTTATCTTGTAATTGTGTGCAGGTCATACAGGACATTTCTTTTAGTCATTTTAGCCAGTGGATATCTATTGTTTCATCTCGTGGCACTTGTCATATTTTTACATTGTCTCCTTTTGGGGGTGATGCTAGTCTGCAGACACAGACTTCTCATAGCGACGGGCCACCTCTTGCCCCATGTCAGTCAAGGCCATGGTGGTCAAAACCATCGTTTCTTATGGATCAACAGCTTCATCAAGTGCCACCCACGATGACCAACTCAGTAGTCAGTAGGATAAAAAATAATACTTCTGGTTGGCTTAATACCGTCAGTAATGTGGCTGCTTCGGCAAGTGGAAAACTATCTGTACCATCTGGTGCCATTACTGCTGTTTTCCACAATTCCATTTACCAAGGTTCTTTGCCGGTTCCATCGAAGGCTAATGCTTTGGAGCATCTGTTGGTATATTCACCATCTGGTCATGTTATTCAACATGAACTTTTACCTTCTTCAGGTTCTGAGTCCTCTGATAGTAGCCCAAGAGTTAGTTCAGGTTCTAATTCACAACTCCAAGATGATGAGTTGCATGTTACAGCCGAACCAATTCAATGGTGGGATGTATGCCGCAGGACAAACTGGCCAGAAAGGGACGAAAACATTGCAAAAATTGTAGTTTATAACCAAAGAAACAATATGATGGTTATGGATACTTCTGACACTGAAGATAGCGAACAATCAGATTCCACTCCATCAAATGATGGTATGTCTGTGAAAGAGATCATTAGAGGCCGAGAGAAATCAAGCTGGTACCTGTCAAATGCTGAAGTTCAGATAAACTCATGGAGGATTCCCATCTGGCAGAAATCTAAGGTGTGCTACAATGTCTTGAAATAATATGCTAAATTGTGAGGAATTACTTGTGAACCATCTTCCATGATTTTGCAGATTTGCTTCTATGTGATGGACCATCCTGCTGAAGAATCAGGAGAAACAGTTGGGGTTACTGGTGGAGAAATTGAGATCGAGAAGTTACCTCTTCACGAGGTTGAAATCAGGAGAAGGGAATTGCTCCCTGTATTCAAGCAGTTCCACTATTCTGAACGAAATTCTAGTGGCAGGTAATGTCACTGAAACTTCTTTTGGTTTCTTGTTCTACGTGTCAAATATGTCATATTTTGGCTTGTGACCATGTTTTCTTTTAAATTATTTCAAGTTTGCCATTATTTGTAGAACCATGTAATCCTAGCTGATAAGCATTTTGGAATTTTTTTCTCCATTTATAGCATTTTGGAACTTTTAGTTTTTTTTTTTCATTTTATGTTGAAATTGTGTTCTTGGTTTAGAACCAGGTAACATTACTTCTGCAGTGTAATTGAACTATATGTACTGTTCAGTTTTCATGTGCAACTTTAGAGTCCAGTTTAATGCTCTTAATTGTCAATAGTATCATGCAGTGCAGTAGTCTACTGAGTGTAAGATTTCTTGCATATTGCAAATGTGTTTGTGGCAATTTTCGAAACAAGGTTTTCCCCTCCCTTATCTCCTAAGAGATGGGGTTCCAGTGTTTGTGGCATTTGAAGATAACTGTTGGCTATATCGAGCCTATAATCCAGTACATGACAGGTTGCAACTCCTGCTGCAAGAGATAAACTTATTCTCACACACTGTCATACGATGAGCTAGGTAGTCCTTGATTAATAGTGGGCGAGATGCATTTGTGTGAGAACAGAACTCTCACCTTCTCAAGCTTTCTTCCAATTGTATTACAGATTCAGCCAGTCATCTTTTCTAGAACTCTTAGCCCATGAGGCCATAACACCTTTCTTATAAATATAAAACTGTCTTGCACTTTGTTGTCCTACATTTTTGGTGTAGCTGCACCTCTTAGGATTCTTCGTTTCAACATCTGACTTGCAAATTATTTGCGTCTTGAGTAGTCTGTATTTATTTACCTTGGGGTGCCTTGGTTTGCTAATCACACATTGGTTTTTGTATGTTTCTACTAGGTTAAAAGAAATATTAGTATTAGCAAAGGATTAAGCAAGTTTGAATTCAAGTGTCCAATGTTCAATAGTTTATCCCTTATTAGAAACTTCATATGACTCACTAATGTTCACCACTAATAGTTATGTGATTGTATTTAACATTGGGATTTTATGCAATGATGTAGGAATCATGCCAGCGGAGGTTTTCAGAGTGATCTGTCTAGCATCAATGATGCACAGTATAGCTCAGGAAAGGGTACTGGTGAATATGAATGCAAGGCAGTGCCTCCCATATCTGGATTTTACACTGGTAAGCTTGTGAATTATTGTGTCAAATGTATTTCCTTATCTCCAATATATTGATGTTGATTGAGAAAACGTATACTCTGGCAGATATGAGGAAAACAGGAGAAATGAATGTTGTAGTTGGGCAGTCATTGTCTGGACCTATCTCTGCTGTGAATTTGCAGCAAGTTGGAGCTAACAGATCTCCTAAAGCTGAAGATTTGACTTCCCGTTACAAGGTAGAGAACGAGAGCAACGGATATGTGTCAACCCCACGTGAAACAAATGCATCTACCATCACACCACAAGCTAGAGGAAGTTTGGATTGTGTACCATCACATACCAGACCATTGAGCAGTTATTCCCTCTTGGATGGATCTCTTGATGATGGAGTCTCTCCTGCAAATGGTGTACCATGCAAGCCTGAAACCAATGATTCCTTGCCCAGCAATGGTGCAAGCACTGACATACAGAATGGGTGTCTCACCGGTATCGAATCTGGAGACCAGGGGCCATCTGATTCTCACAACTCAGTCGAGTTTACCCAGTATTTCCAAGAGGGCTATTGTAAAATATCAGAACTCGATGACTGCCGTGAGTTAACTGAAGCTGTTACTGATGCTGACAGCAGCAGCAGCCACTGCGAGAGAGAGAAGCCCGAGGAAGATGGGGATAACGATGACATGCTTGGAGGAGTTTTTGCCTTCAGTGAAGAAGGTTCTAGTCATGACTCATGAACTCATAAGTTATACTAATGACCATTGTTCTGATTTTCATATTCTGATATTTGTCCTGTTCCTAAGTTGCAGGTTGAACTTGAAAAATTGCTTTACTAAGATATAATGCAAAATTGTGCCCACAACATTCAGTGTGCGATAGTATGTAGAGGATGGTCAAATTCTGGTCGGCTGTTGGGGAATAAAGTAGTACTGATATGGTAATCTACTGGGGTACATACTGTAAAGGTAAAGCTCGTGATTGAAGTTCATGTGTCTGAAGTTCTATGCTGCAATATGAGGCAAGGATCCCTCCAGGCAGTTTACTAATCCACGGATCCAAGTTTATGGGAGTTCGGTGTTGTCGAGAAGTTGCCATTGCCTGCCGCAACACTGTCCCCATTCTGTTCATTTGTACATATACTGTGAAACACATTTGTTTTGTGCCATACTTCTGGGACATTGGAAGGTTTTAAACCCGTACCTTGGCAGCCATATTTGTTGACCGTGTCCTGCCGAGGCATGTGAATGTTCCATGTTTATTTGTACATACTTTCTGTTCATTGGGAAGGAAAGGAAATTTAGCAACGGTTAATGTGAGATAATTGTAAAAACATTCAGTAAAGAATCTGCATTTCCGAATGTGTTATTTATGCCTGTGATCTTCACCAGGGCCTTTGTCTGAAAATGGTGCATCGTTAGCCGTTTAATGCTGTTGCCCAGCAGCCGAATTGTGGGTGAGGGATTGTTATGTACTTCTTCCGTTTTTAAATTGTTGTCGTTGTTGACTTTTTTAGTCAATTTTGACCATTTGTTTTATTTAAAATATTATTTTAAATATACAAAATTTTAAGTTATATTTTAATTTTCTTTGATAATAAAACAAACTATAATAATATATATGGTATTACTTAAAAAATTTTAAATAAGATGAATGATTAAAGTTAACTAAAAAAGTCAATGACAATAACAATTTAAGAACGGAGGAAGTAAGCGAGAAGTCACCACCTATCTTCTTTCGTTTCTTATAATATTTTTTCAGCGTGGTTACCAAACATCCACACACAAAAGTTAAGCAACCATACTCAGATGGAACTACAATTCGAATATGTTAAGTATCATGCACGCGACAAAGACAAGGAACAAGTATATTCTAGTGTCAGTTAGCGGGAACTCGCAGAAACCAGTGCATCCTCCCAATTTTAAAGCCAACACCTTTTCACGAAGATCTTGTACTAGAAGCCGTACTAATTTTCCATTTCTCAAGGCATCCATGACCTTTCGTAGCGGTGTGTACCAGGTTCCTCCAATAATGCGGCCCAGAATGAGCCGCGCAGCCATCCGACTATCCGAGGCCACAAGCCGAAGCCATAACGGAGGGCCGGAGAAAGAACGGCGCCCAGATCTTCATACTGCCTTGCGATTCGCGTCTGGCCCACGGCCGTGCCGCGCCATCCCCGCCTCGACCCAAGACGCGGACACGAATCCCCGTAACCCGCACTGCACCGAGAGTGACGAGGACGCAAGGCTCCAAAGCCACCTGAAGTCCTGAACCCGTGTGGCGCGCCGCGCGCGCCTTCTCAAGCCAGCAACAGCAAGCCACCACCACTAAAAACGGGTGAGGCACAGCGCGCGAGCTGCACGGAACAGAGGAAGGAAGCGCGGAGGCATGGCGGAGGAAGGGGAGCCGGCGGCGGCGCCGCTGGCCTTGACGGTGGGGGACGACGCGGGGGAATCGGCGGCAGCGGCGGCGAACGACTTCGGCCTGCCCGCGGAGCTGGTGGCGCTGCTGCCGGCAGACCCGTTCGCGCAGCTGGACGTGGCGCGCAAGATCACCTCCATGGCGCTGGCGTTCCGCCTCGGCCGGGTCGAGGCCGAGGCGGCGCGGCTCCGCGCCCAGCTCGCCGAGCGCGACGCCGAGGCCGAGGACCTCCGCGAGCGCGTCGAGCAGCTCGACACCGCGCTCGGCGTCGCCTCCGCCCGCATCCGCCGCGCCGAGGAGGAGAAGGTACTGCCGGTCCCGTACCTACCTGCTGTCCGTTGCGTTGAAGCAGCAGTGCATGTGCTTCGAGCCGAGTGATGACTTGTGTGTTGATGAGCCACTCTGTTCGTCCGCTGCAAATTTCTGATGCTTATCCACGTTTTGGTCTGTGGACGATGGATATACAGGAGACGCTGCTGACCGAGAAGGCGTCGCTCGTCAACACCGTCCAGAAGCTGAACAAAGATGTCGCCAAGGTACCAGGACGTTATTGCACTGCACTCTATAATCCTGTTGTGGGAGATTCGCGTGTCTTCGAAATTTTTTGTGATTGTCAGCGCGAGCTTGCCATTATTCTAAATTTTGTATCTCAAGCTGGCATGCTATCCTAAGTTGTGCAAGCGACTGCATACAGAACTTTTGATCCCTAAACCTTGCAAAATGTTACCTGTTTTCTACCTTGTTTTGCAGTTGGAAGTTTTCAAGAAGACTCTTATGCAATCGCTTCAGGAAGATGAAGACGGGCATGTAAGACATTGCATTGACACTCACGCTATCTCTAGTTCTTATTTCAAGAACCCAGCAATGATTAGAGAATTTGCATTATTTTCATGTTCGTATTTGGACCTCCTCAGCATTGAAAGCGTTTTTTTTTTATTCTTGAATTATTTGCTGCAGATTACTGCTCCAAAGGCAAGAGTCGCCGAAGCTCCAAATTTCTCCCCTGCATCATCTGTTGCAGGTAGTTCATGATTCTTGTGGCCACCACGCTACATTACCCTCAACAATAAACTTCAATGTTGGATTTTTGACAGATGAAGGTTCTGCAGGTTCGAATTCCAAGGTGTCGCAGTTCTCAGAAACTGCAAGTTCAGTTTCAGATGAAAGTCGTGTTGACCCAGATGGTACATATCCTTTCCATCAGTACACATTGCAAAATCTGGAAATATGTCGATTATATTTACATACAAAACTGTTTTGTACCTACAGTACCAAGGCCACCCCGTCCAAGTGTATTTTTATCGTCATACAATGGCACGCCAAGGATGACTCCCCCAGACTCACCGCCAAGACGACATTCGATCTCTGTTACATCAATGAATATGCTTAATGACAGGTCCTCAGTCTTTTCTGGTCAATATAGCTCTCCATTTGATGCACCAAGTCAAACAGGTTAGCTTTAATAACCCCAAGAGTTAGTTGTACTGTTTGTTAAATACTTGAATGCTAACTTGCTTCTCTTTTTTCGTTGAAGAAGTACTCTTGCATATGTATAATCCAATCTGATTCTTTTTTATCAGATTCTTGCTAGGCAAATTGGTTGTTTGATCACATACATATCTCATTTTTACTGGTTTAGATAAACGGTACCATGTAGTAGTAAATCCAATCTGACCAGGCGGCATGAATGGGCAAATTGAGGGTTCGGTCAATTACATCAAAGACACAATGTAATAAGTTGCTGGGTGGTGGGATGGGAATTTCATCAACCAGACATAAATTATGGATATATGCATACAGAAGAATGACTTCTGAAGGTCATACAAGTTCCACGAGCAATTCACTCAAAGTTGTCTGGTGTTTAAAATTTACAGAAAGGTCACTTTCTGTTTGTTTATCAAGTTTTGCACTTTGCCTTGTGGATTGAACTTGAAATCACGAATAAGCTCTACATAACCACTTCTTTTTTTTCCCATCAGGACGAACTAGAGTTGATGGAAAAGAGTTCTTTCGTCAGGTCAGGTATGCGTCTTTTGCCAAGTATTCAGTTCAGCGGTAGAAAGTTGCCTGACAAACTACACATAAGCATTTACTTATGCAGCATTTGATTAAGAACTAATTAACTATCTGATTGAAGTCACCACTTTGTGTGTATATATCTTTTTGCTTGCCATTAATATCCTGTGGTGAATTGCACCTTGAAATGCAGTAGAAAGTTGATTCTTGGATCATGATTTCTAAATATTTTGGTTACTGGTGTTAATGATAAGTCAAGAAATTTTGTGTTCTCTTGTTCAAGTACATTTGACCTCCGTCTGCTGTTGTACTTGTACATGCAGGAACCGCTTGTCTTATGAGCAGTTTAGTGCATTCCTAGCTAATGTGAAGGAATTGAATGCAAACAGGCAGACCAGAGAGGTATAAATGGATGCAAAATGAACTCATTATCTGATTTCCAATGCATGAATTATGTTTTTTCTTATCCTGTCATGGTATTCATTGAAAATTGTGCCCCTTACAGGAAACATTAAGAAAGGCTGATGAAATCTTCGGTCCAGAAAACAAGGACCTGTACACCATATTTGGGAGCCTAATTACTCGAAATATTCAGTAGAGTCCTTGGAACTCAATCCCCAAAAATAATAGTGATCCAGGTTTTACCGTATATTGTGATTATAAGATGTTGGCATTTTTTGTATTTAAATCTGTAGAGGTCACCTTCCACCATTGCAAATTCTTGGTATATAGTTTTCTTAATTTCTTGTTTATGCCAATGTAGATTCATGGGTTGTCTGTAAGCTGCAAATGATATTTGTATACAAATGAAGAAAGTTCGGAATAACAGGAAATATGTTCTACTCCTTCCGTTCTTCTATTATTGAAGTTAGCACAACATATTTAGCTCAAAAATGAATTAATCATGTTGCCCTGATGCCACCAATAAAAGAAATAAAATGAATATTTCCTCATTGGTTTGTTTTCTTTGTCTCAAACTCATAGACAAGTTGCAAAATTAAAATAAGTGCAAAGAAAAATTTAACAGCCACCAGAGAAAATTTATCCTATGTTGAGAAAAAAAATGTTTTTGTCATTGCTCTTTCATACATCTTCAATTCTGTTGACTGCCTCTTTCTGTAACTAAGTTGATTTACTATGCTATCTTTGACCTTTGGTATCTAATCTTTAATCTTTTACCAGCAACATTACTACCAAAAATTTATTCATTGCCTATCCTTTGGTTTATCCAGTCCGGCATGTCCCCTTTTATTTTTGTGGCCGGCTCCAAATTGTCTTTTGCTCTTCAAAGCTCCCAATAACTGCAGATTGCTTCTTGTTTGATAAAGAATTTGCCAATATATTGTAATATATTCCACTATTCAAATTATCTACTACATTTAATAGCTTTGCACTCTTCACGCTGACCAAAATTTGGCCATCTGTGCTTTTGGTTGTGTTGGCAACAACACTTATTGGCTTCACTTTCATAGAGGGTTTCAATTCAGATCCTCGGACCATGTAAACCGCACCAAGAACTTCTCCTACAAATATATCCTATAAAAGGAAAACAATAGAAAGAGTTCAACAAATTAAGACTATTAAGATTGTCAGATATAATGAGTTATGAGTGTTAGGAAACTACATGAATTACAGTAATAAGATACAAAAGAGTCTAGAAATGGGTCAGTTACCAAATGGTGATACAATCTCTCTTTCCTCTGAAGTTCCTGAAGCAACGACAGCAATCGATGGACAAAAGTTGCTTCGGGAGTACGCTGGGTACACTGCTCCAGAGCTCCAAGGACTCCTTTAAATGAAGCAACCTTCTGTTGCGTTGCAAGAGGAATGAGTGTGATATTCAGCCTGGATTCTAGTACTATTTTGGCAGCCAATGGATCAAGGAACATGTTGAACTCTGCATATTTGTTGGACTGAACACTGAACAAATTTCCCTTTACGTTTCCGCTCTCTCTGATCAATCCACCTACGACATAAACTCTCTACACACGGAGAATCATGTGTTACCAGGAAAACAATTCTGAGTTAAATTACTCGGCATTCGCAGATCATAACTTCATTCGGAGTTTTATATTACTATGAGAAAAACATACCTCTATCACAGTGCTTGCTTTTGTATCAGAAAAAGAGATGTTGGCCAAATTGGTGAGAGGCCCATTGGTAAGAACAGTGATCTTGTCACCTGGACCAAGTTGCTTCCTGACAGACTGCCAAACTTCAAAAGCAAGTGGCTGCCGGCGTTCCGGATGATCAGAACTTGCAGAAGTGTATCTAATCATGGAACGAACAGATAAGAAATGAAAAATTCAGTTCGATTTTAACTGTGGAATTCATTTAAATATACGGTAAGGGTGGGTACCTTCTAGGACTTCTTGGCAGTGATCGAGCTAGTCCATACAATGTATCCGAATCAAGAAATCCACCACTACCTTGTGGGATAGCATAGGAATTGTTGCAACCAAGGGTTGGAGCTCCAAATGCAGTAGTATTGCCAAGACCGACAGGAATGTCATCGCGGCCCATCATATGAAGAATGTCGTAAACAATGTCAATACCTGCTATATTAGCCCAACCATTGCCATTGACCAAAACAGCCTAAAAAATTAATGAATTGAGGTTTATCAGAAAGACACGGCACATGAGCTAATCATAGCACTATAGCAAAGGTAATTTCCTCACCTTTAGATCTATGACTTCCCTAGGTTCCTTGAGAAGGTATATGAGGGAAATAAAATCTCCAGGGCTCATGTCCATGTCAAAAATGAGTGGCTTCCCCCTTTTTACTTTCCTTAAGTCCGGCTTGTAAGAAACCTCTCTGTGATATGGAAACTGTGTGCTTATGTTGAATCGGCCAGTGTTTTTAGGTAGATTCAGAACCTGGAAGAAACTAAATTTTATCATGCCCCGGCAACTACGATAGTTCATCAGAATTCAATACTGAGAGCTTGAAGTTGACATTGTTAGTTATGGGATACATACAGGGTAAAAAAAAAAAAATTACCTCTAGGAAGCTCTTGAAGAATTCCCTATCTAATGAGCTGCTTTCATCTGTGGTAGGCTTAGCGCTCGTGGCGACTTGTACTCGGACTGATTCAGGACCAGACGCCTCCTTAGTGTATCCATCCTGAAAATAAATGCAAGATTTCAGGATTCGAGATGGACTCAAGGTGTGTCCTATACATTGCGGGAATGGGCGTCAAACGACCATATATATATGGCATCATAAAAGATGTTAGTACCTCACATCTTCCTCTGTTGCTTCCCGGCACGACGCAGAAGGCATCTTTGACCCCAGTCTGAACATGGCCGCTGTGAACTCCACCGTCTGTCAGGCCAAACTTGGGAGCTGCACGGCCGTCGAAAAACGGGTTCGAGCCGTCACGCACGCCGTACGGTCTGTTGGACGTCACCACCGTAATGTTCATGTACTCCAGCTCGGCGAAGTCATTCTCGCCGTCGGCCTCGCCGCGGCGCATGCTGGAGAGCGCCACGCCGGCGGCGAAGGAGTCCCACATGTAGTAGCCCTGCAATAATAAACCAAAGGAAAAGGAACACCGTGAGAAAAGCATGGAGAACGCAAACGTTTCACTAATAAGGACGGGACAAGAGAGCTCAGACTTGCCGTGTTGCCATGGCTCCCGGGCCGCCTGCCCTGCCTCGTCAGGACCGCGTCCAGCGACCTGAAGCTGTACTGCGCCTCGTACGTGCCCTGCCTTCTCTGGAACTCGGCGTAGAACTTCTCCGTGACGGGGATCGTGTTGGTCGCGTCGAGCGGGACCATGGTGACGGGCACGCCCGAGTGGAGCACCCGGTAGGCCGCGAACGGGTCGGTGAAGACGTTGAACTCGGCCACCGGGTTGGTCGTGTAGGCCGTGAACAGGTTGCCCTCGGCCCGCACGGCGCCGCCGGAGACGTAGACGCGCCGCACGTTGCGCCTAAGGTCCGGGCGCGACGCGAGGAGGAGCGCCAGGTTGGTGTGCGCGCCGAGGAGGAGCACCGTTGTTGGGCCGGCGGAGAGCGCGTCGGCCATCACCTGCTGGGCCGTGGGCTGCCGCAGCGGGCGGTACCCGCGCGGGCCCTGCGGGAGGAAGGCCCTGCGCAGCCCGGAGTTGGTGTCGACGTCGAGACGCCCGCCCCGGCCCGGTGGCACGGCCTGCCTGTACCGGCAGCTGCCGGCCGTCGACGTGCCCTGCACATGAAGCGAGCAGCTTATTAGACTCTTACTTATTGTGGAGGCCCTTGTACAGGAGGAGGAGGATGTCATCCTGCCAATTTATTAATTTTACCTGGTCGATCAATGGGAGGTAGCCGCCGACGTGGGGGTGCACGACGCCGGCGTCGGAGATCCCGCCGTCGCCGCCGACGCCGACGGGGATGTCGTCGCGCCCCATCATGTGGAGGATGTCGTAGAGGTGGTTCACGGCGTGCCCGGCGTCGCTCCACTGGTTGGCGTTGACGGTGATGGCCTGCGGTGTTCAGCACGAGCGAGGGTGTGACGCACGCATGCACCACGCACGAGTCTCAAACTGGGACACAAGGCGTTGAAATTAAACATGCCACTAACTACTACGACATTAGTCAAAGGCTCGAAGCCACGCGCGCGCCATCATTAATTGGACCTATCAACATCACTCTATCCTCTTTTGGGCAATGATCGCAGTGGCGCACGAGCGCCAGATCCACTGGAGGGAGAGCGGCCATTTCCAATAGGGAAACCAAGATACGGCAGGGTCAACAGATGATGCGTTACTAAAGTTTCCCCTCACAGGATGGGGCGCAGCCACCAATCTCAAAGTAATTGAACGGCTGGAGAGACTAGCAGCGCGGCCGCGCGAGAATTTTTCATGGACAAAAGCATATCTAATCCAATCTGATAATAATAATCCATCGTTCACTACGAGATCACCTGGGAGAGCCGGAAAGCGGCGATGACATGTAGCGCAACTGCAAGGGGGAGGATTTTACATGGCACCAACCTTGACGTCAAACTCAGAGCGATTGTGCTTGAGGATGTACAGCAGCGCGAGCACGTCGTCGGTGTCCATATCAGTGTCCACCAGGATCCGCTGCGGTGCGGCCACAGCGCCGGGGGCCGCCGCCGCAACGAATACCAACACGGCGACGACGACGGCGATCGCCTCCGTTCCCGTACGCGCCATGGCGGCGCTCCTGCTACTCATCGTCTTCCTCGACGCCGTCGAGCGTTCGTCCATGGACACGGTATGGCGGAGGCGGAGGCGGAGGAGTAGAACTAGCGCACGCGTGGGACGGTGGCCACCAGTGGTGGACGGGTGGCGAGCGGTGACGGGGCGGCTGCCGGTTGGCTTCCGCGCTCGCTGCCTTTTGACATGATGGATAGACTGATGGGTCGTGCGCGTTTTATCGCCGTCTCGCTCGCCTCCGTGGGCATCAATGGAAGTCACACCCGTCTGCAGTCATTTCGCAACTGTTAGACAGGCACGTATTACCGCTGTTTTCGGCTGTAATCGCAAGCAATAAATGATCCACTTAAAAACTTTACCGGTTTGCATGCTGCTAGTTCGTTCATTCCTTCTGCAAATGGTGTTGCATACTTGTAGTATTAGATGAAAAGTTTTTCTATACAAGGTTGGATAAAGAGAAAATTGTAAATAACCACTTGCATGTTACGGAAGATTTTATATACCCATCTATAAATACTTTTGTTTCAGTCTAACACTTACAAGTTATATATAGTTTTCATATAACTTCCTGACAATTTTGACTGACCAACACGACTTTTATCAAACATCCGATACAACTCGAAAGTTGCCAAGTGGATATATAAAAATTAAGTGTAACTTGTAAATGTTAGACTGAAATAAAAATACTTACGAGTGCATATATGAACCCCCATGTAAGTGGATATGTATAATTTTCTCTTTAATAAAAAAGTTAGTTTAACTTATTAATGAATTAATTGACCAGGTAGAATTCAGTGTATTTTTTTAGAATATATATACATTAAATTATGAGATATGAATATATATACTAAATTAATGTTAACATGTTATAAGAAATATTGTATCATCACATCTTTAATTTATCATTGATGGTTGTAAAAAAGATATTGATGTATAATAAAATAAGATATTTTTTTAGAAAAATATATAACATTTAAAAGTACTTTTGTTTCAATCTAACATTTACAAGTTACACATAGTTTTTAAATACCTTTCTGACAATTTTGACTGACCAACATAGCTCTTAGCAAGCATCCTATACAGCTTGAAATAGTTAACTAAGTTATTTATAATATTGTTTGAATCATACAACTATCTTAATTCTTAAGATTTATCCCCTCTATATTGTTCATAACATCTTATAGCATCCTACATAAATTTTTATGCTATTGATGATAATTAGAAATAATTTGGTGATGCATCTAGATAATAATTATTCTATGGTGAAACATCTGAATCAATGTTGGAGGTCAAATAGAAGTCACATTATCCGATCAAAGTTACCAACTTAATATATGAAAACTAAGTGTAACTTGTAGATGTTACACTGAAATAAAAGTACTTATGGGTGGGTATATGAAAACCTCCCTAAGATGCAAGTAGATATTTATAATTTTCTCTTAAATAAAAAGGTTACTTTAACAAATTAAAGAATTATAATTGACTAGGGGGAATTTATGAGGATGAATTCGACCAGTGTATTTGTTTAGAATATGTATACACATTAAATTATGAGATATAAATATATATACTAAATTAATATTGATAGATTCTAAGAAATATTATATCATCACATTTTTAATTCATCATTGATAGTTAAAAGAGAGAATTCCTTTCTTGGCCCTAAAAAAGTTACCTCTTTCTTTGTTAGTCTCTTTTGAAATGAACTTTTCTATATGGACAAGAAGCTAATTTTGGTTCCTTTCTTGGCCTTTCCATTAGATTTGGCTACTATTGGCGTTAAGTGAGGGGTGAAATGACCATTTTACTCCTAGTAAAAAATAAAATATTAGCATTCTAGTCTTTATTTGTGACAATCTCAGAGATATTTTTTTTATAGTTGTACAAAATATTTGTGTTATATTTTTCAACATGAAAAAATATAACATAGATTTATATTTGGCAACTGTGACATAAAAATAATATCTATGATATTATTAAAAAAACAAACTAAAAAATAATATTGAATTTTCTATTAGGGGTAAAATGGTCATTTGACTCCTACCTTAACACCGTTCGTAGTTAAATCTGACAGAAGAGCTAATAAAGGAATGAAAATTAACTTCTTATCCATATAAGGGAGTTCATTTGAAAAGAGGCCAAGAAAGGAGGAGATGACTTTTTTAGGGTCTTGTAAGGAATTGTCTCTAGTTAAAAAGGAGATATGAGTGTATAATCAAATAAGATAATTTTTTTAAAAAATTGCATAAACCACCTCATTAACATAGTTGAGTTTGAATGTCATACCTATAACTTCATTTGTTAAATATGTATACCTGATTGAATAGAGGTTAATATCGGTCATGAGTGCTCATGCCTCCCCCCCCCCCCCCCCCCTCCCTCTCCAAACACGCACACACTAAAAAACAACAACAAAAAACATGAAGGGGCACTCTGATTGTGTGCCATGCTTTAGAATCCTCTCTTTATTGCAGCTCAGTCAGTTATTGTAATGGAACTGGACTCATTTTCCATCAGCAGAAGGTAATGCTAATGCTCTTTTTCCTTACAGTCTATTGTGTGATGTCATAAATTTGAGTCTCCTTTGTGTATGAGAAGTTGTTAGTCTTTGGTTCCTTTGTTTTGTTCTCATCTATGATGACATGCCTAGCTATGTTTGCAGTGTCTCAAAGTGCAGTGAACGGCCACAGTTGGCATTTGTGTGTCTCACTATTTGTGCTGATAGTCATATATTCTTCTATCTGCTATATATTCTTCTATCTGCTATAGGAACGCATGGATTCAAATCTTTGCATTATTGAATAATCTGGGATGCATGTCAAGCCAAAAAAAATCAAGATAGGCATAATAATCTGTCTTTTAAGCTCATAATATTTTTTTAAGTACAGCTTTGTCTACCTGAATATTATCTCTGAGAGAAGTGCTTGACATTATACTGTTTACTGACATGTCGAAATGGTGTTTGCATCTGATTGAAATCATGATTTGGCTAATATGATTGTTGACTAGGCCATGCTACTTTTTCGCCTCTCAAAATGTTTTTCTTATCAAAAACTTTTGTGGTTCCTAAAGCTATGAATATGCTTCCATCTGCTGTAATATTGCAAGGTTACTCACATAACTAATATCTCATCCATAAATTTTTAAACAAGACTTGATTACCATATAATTTTAAAAGCTAGTTCCAGAGTCACCTGTTTACGTGCCTGAAGGTCAACCTTACAGTAGTATTACAATACATGTTTTTCTCATTTCAACCTACAGAGACTGGAGTAGTGTTCTCCAGTTATATTAGTTGTTGGAGAGGTCAATGACGGGACCGCCATGAGCAGCTGTGGCTTCAGGTCTTCTTTATCTAGTAGGTAATCATTTCACCTTTGGATACTGCTTAGAGAAATCGATGCCACAAATTTCTGCTCTTGTGTTCTTGTATATGATTAATAATGTAGTAGTTCAGATTTTCCCATTCATTTAATCTATGATAAAAAAAGTCTTATTTTATGCTTAGAATTTTATATTATCTGAAATTTTGTTTATTCGAGTTGCTACAGTACCCTTTATAATCTGAGGCAGTTTTTTAAATCCTACATTACCCCGAACGATGTTTTTATTTATGAAAGTAAAGCTGCACCTGCACAATATTGTAGAAATGAAATAGAAGCCATTAGAAATTTGACACTACAGTTATGATAAATTAGTACATCAGTTATTTTCTGTGATACTTTTTTTATACTGATTAGAGCTTGTTGTGCTTCAAGGTGCTGGCAACTGTTCTCCCTCATAGTGCTTCAAGTTTTTCAACCAAATAGAAGTGAGAAGTGCAGAGTTTCAGGGGACTCGTGTTGGCAGCAGACCAGGTAGTGTCTGAAACATGATAAGTGCATTTTTTTAGCATTTAATTTTTTTAGTCACATTAGTACTATGATGTTTTGTGATTTTGATGTCACAAAATCATCTAAGAACATGAATTAGCCATGTAGATGGCCAAGATGGGAGTGTATGGCTTTTGCAAACAGATAAACGATAAATTATAAGGTGT
This sequence comes from Eleusine indica, assembly GCA_030378355.1. Taxonomy (NCBI): domain Eukaryota; kingdom Viridiplantae; phylum Streptophyta; class Magnoliopsida; order Poales; family Poaceae; genus Eleusine; species Eleusine indica. Next base: position 61,990,791 of record CM059494.1, read on the forward strand.
TGAGATATAGATTAATTGATGGAGTACTCATATTATTTGGAGATCATATTGTTATGTAACTACACGAAATTTGAGAATGATGTATACTTGAGTGCTATTATCTAAGTATTGCTCAATTGTATATTATACTTTTTATCATTGATGATTTGTAATCCTTTTATGTCATAAACTTGTTGTAGTACATGTTATATGTATAGATTTTTTGCATATATGAGTCATGGTATGAACAAAGGGGCTATGAAAAATAAATTTTTTTATGTGAAATAATAGAACGTGCGAAGCAAAAAACTAGTCACCTTGAGAGGTGTCGTCACACGCTCTTGGTCCCTGCTTCAGATAACACCGTGTCACACGATTCAGATAACTTTGAGGTTTGAGCCAGCCGTGTCACACGCTCTTGGTTGACAACTATAGCGAATATGCAGTGCCGGATTCGTATGGCCGTGCTGCGCCCGGGACCAAGGTCGGTCGTTTTCCAGCCCCGGTGGTATCCTCATCCCATCGACCTGGCCGGCGGTCCCTTCGCCGCGAGCGCGACCCTTCCGGCGAAGCCCCACCACCGCACCACCGGTGGCGGTGCCCTCGGAGCTAGGTCGACGGAGGAAAATGACCGGGCGGCTCGAGCGGACGACGGAGACGCCGAAAAGGCATGAGCCTTTTCCCCCGCAGCCCCACGTGTAGGCTGCCGCGATGACAGCAAGCGCGCCGCCTGCGTTGGGTCGTCGCTGGTCCACAGAATTCGTGGAGAAAACATGGATGGGTTTTATCATGAAGTGCAGTGGCGACGTTACATCGATCGGACGTTCGTGTCGTGGAAGACCGCGCGGACGGCTCTGGTTTGGCTGGGGAACCAATCCGGCGAGGGCGCCCACTCATGGGAGCTGTATTGTCGACCAGATTCGGAAGCTTCATTTGGATTCGTGATCGTCCCGCTCAACCATCAAAATTGTCTAGGCAAGTGTGGGTGCCGCAGTTCAATCATAGGGCAATAACGAGCGATAATGTGAAATGAATGATAATTTGACCATTTGACTAAACAGAAGAGTATTACACTCTCTGGATTTTAATTGTTGACGTAGTTGACTTTTTTTAGTTATGTTTGATCATTTGTTTTATTTAAAATATTTATTAAAATATATAAAATTATATGATAGGTTTTAATTTTCTTTAATGATAAAAAAAATTGTAATAAAATATTTGATAAATTTTTAAATTTTTTAAATAAGATGAATGATTAAACGTAACTAAAAAAGATCAACTACGTTAATAATTTAAATCCAGAGAGAGTAAGTTCCAGTAGACAACGTTAGGACACGAAGTTCAAATTAGCTGTCTGTATGTCATGAATTGATCACTGGAGGGAGTCTTTTTTTTGCAGCTACAATTCATATGTTTCAAGACATATCAAAATTGTATTTTGATGCCATAGTCCATACCAGGCTCCCATCATTATCTGACAAAGTGAATCGAAGTGAACAACCAATAAGTCAATGACTGATAAAGCAGTTAAGTCAATTGCGGTTAACACTGTTCCTTTTTTTTTTTGTCACTGCAGTGAGCAATTTGTTTGTGATGCACTGGCAGCAAAAGGTTGCACCTGCCCATGAAGGATTGGACAAGCTATTCATCGTGACAAATGAACTGATACTTTCCACCACAGCGATGTTGGGTATTGCCTGCCATACTCTGCTGCTGCTTGACTCAGGGTTCCTCGTCCTTGAGGCCTGTCCGACAGGAAATATCTTGTCCCTGTTACATTACTTATCTTTCCTTTGAGCACGAAAACATAAGTGGAAAGATACTTGCAGAGCACCAGAAGGAATCCAAAATACTTCATTGCCTCAGTAACAAACCTGCGGTGTCTTCATTCTACTTGAGGAAACTGCCCAACTGAGTCCAATGTTTATGATGCCCCATGATCTTGACAGGCCACATTTTAGGAACCCTTCAACATTTCAACACATTAATCATATGTTCAGCAAACAGACTCTGTATGCGTTGCCAAGTTCAAGAGTCAAACATCAATCAATAATTCAATGGATTTGTACACATGAGGTTTTCACTCCAAACGAAAGTGCAGACCTAACATATACTGTAGAACAGATGGCAGTGGTTAAATTAAATGAGAAACAGAGTTGCTTGCAAGAACCGAAATAAACAGAAATCTTGAGAAGATAAATGTATTGTCAGTGTACTTACATATCAAACTCTCTGAAATTTCCTACCAGTGCTAATAAGAATGCTACTCTCTTTATAACTAAGCTAAGGCATCTACTATGGACTAAGTATGTGCTTCAGCAGCATTGATACATAAATGGGATCCTTCATATTTCTTAGGTGGTCTTCTCCACATTGCACTCTGTTCTGCAAAGCTACTAATAATAGCAGATTGCTCCTTGTTGCATAAAGAATTGGCAACGCGATTATAATATTCTTCAGTGCTGAAATCGACCAGAACCTTTACTGAATTTGCACTCCGCTTGTCAACAACCATCTGCCCATCCATGCTTGTTGTGCTATTGGCAAAAATGCTTATCGGTTTTGATTGCAATGATGGTCTCATATTAAATCCTTCCACTAAGAAAACAGCACCAAGAACTTCTCCCAGAAACATATCCTATGATTACATGAAAATCAATAAAAAAAATATAATAAGTATTGAATAAGTATCTCAAATTTCAACAGTGGTAATTTTCTCAGCCAACGGCTCAACGGCAGGACATGGCCCTTGGGACTCCTTAATCGTTTGATTGGAAATTGGATTGGTTAGGATGAATCTAAGCAAAAGAACTAAGCCCTGTTGAGACATAATGTGCCCCAATTTTAATTTGGATAATTGGTACTCAGTTGGAAGCTCCAGGACTCCTGATGGGCAAATGTAGTTTGGATGACATGGAATTGTATGAACCTTATGGTCGGCATCCCATATATATGCAAGACAGGTTGCCAACAGGAGGATGAGGTGAGCTAAGACGTTCCTCCAGGGGACAGAAAGGGCCCACCATCCTTGTTTAGTTGGGAAGATATTTCTAATCAAGAAAGTCCAGATGTAACCAGATTTGATTTTGTTTACAGAATGTTGCCTGAAGGTTACTGGGTCCTTCACTCCCACCATCGCGCACTCACACCGCTGGTGGCCTACCCTGTCTGACCACATCCTGCTTCTTACCACTAATGCCATCCCCCTCCCCCCCCGGTCCCTTTATCAAGTTCTAATTGTAGTAATGAATTCATGATAACATGATGTAAAAAAACAAATCTATTCAGAACAGTTTTTCCGCTGACATGTAATTGTAGGAGTAAATTAGAAGAAACTGTACACATTTACCATATGGTGATACAGCTCATGCTTCTGCTGGAGGTCATGCAGCAACAAGAACAGACGCTGGACAAAACTTGACTCTGGGGTGTGGTCAGCATGCTTTAGAGCTTTAAGGATAGCCTGAAACGAAGCAGCTTTTCTTTGAGAGCTAAGAGGAATCAGTGTGATATCTAGAGTGGTCTCCAGAACTGTTTTTGCGGCTAGAGGATCAAGATACATATTAAACTCCGCATATTTATTTGATGGAACAGTAAACACATTTCCCTTTGAATCACTTTCATCACTGATATGGCCTCCAACAACATAAATACTCTGTGTACACGGAAAGCTTTGCATCAGTATTGACAGTGACAAAAATGAACTATTTTATATCAAAATACAGTTAGTACTGCATAGAAAAAAATTATTAGATAGCTCACTTCAATAACAGAAGTTGCCCTGCTGTCAGAGAGTAAGATATTGGCCACGTTTGTAAGAGGTCCATTGGTAAGAATAGTGATCTTCTCACTTGGATCAAGCTGCTCTTTAATAGATTGCCAAACCTCAAAAGCCAATGGCTGCCGAAGTTCTGGGTGACCAGTGTTTCTAGGAGCACCATGTTGTACAGAATTTTCAGCAGTATACCTAGATAGCAGAAAATTGTAATATCTGGCCATGTGCACTAATTCATATGTCTTTCATTTAGTTCTGGTGAAAAGATACCTTCTTGGGCTTCTTGGCAATGATCGAGCTAGTCCATAGAGCGTGTCAGAGTCTACAAGTCCACCACTGCCTTGGGGAATAGCACATACATACTTGCAACCAAGAGTCGGAGTGCCTAATGCGGTCGTGTTACCACGCCCGACAGGAATGTCATCACGGCCCATCATATGCAGAATGTCATAAATGATGTCAATGCTTGCGACATTGGCCCAACCATTGCCACTGACCAAAATCCCCTATAGCCATTATAACAAAATTACATTAACAGAGAAAATACAGAAACTGAACCCTTTAGTGTATGGGGCCATATCAAGTACCGTTCTCAATAATTGTACCTTTAAATCTACTACTTCTGTAGGTGCCTTCAAAAGGTATATAAGGGAGACAAAATCCCCAGGACTCATGTCCATGTCAAAAATAATAGGTTTCCCTATTTTTTTGTTTCTGAACTCTGGCTTGTAAAGAACCTCTCGGTAAAATGGAAATTGCGCCTGAATGTTGAAACGGCCAGAATTCTCCCGACGGTTTAGCACCTGCAGGTCAGCCCTAGCTATTACTCTTCTAAGAATAGGCCAATATCAAAATAAAAAATAAAAAATGATGAACACTTAGAGAATTTTTAGTTCCATAGACCAAAATTGCATGTGAGCCAATCAACTCGATGTATAACATTATGTGATAGTCTGACAGAATATCAACTATCCAAGATTAGCTGACTGCAAAAGGCTTGTGCATGAAGGGTAAATGACTTGCCCATTCCTACCTTTGAATGGGTTATTGCTCACAACATCTAAGTGAGGTAATTTTCTAGTGAAAGCAAATATCAGAATTATGTTGAGATTTGCTAAAATACTGGTGCATGGTAGTGTATACTATGTATTGTAAGATCTTATTGAGTGGCTACGTAATTCAGGAAGCATTTCATGATCTGTAGACAAACTGGCAGCATTATCTTAAGTGTTGAATGCCGATTTAGATATAGGGTGAAAAAACTAAAAATGAAAGGATCTAGAAGTAATGGTATAATCTAAAGGACAATAATGGCATGCAACTGACGTTTTGCAAGTATTGCTACATGAGCCAAGATGTCACCTTTAGGAAGCTCTTGAAAAACTCCCTGTCCAGAGAGCTATCCTTATCCATGTTTGGTTTAGCCTTTGTGGCAACACGAATTTTGACTGCTTCTGGACCATATACTTCCTTTGTGTATCCATCCTAAGAAAGAACAATCAGCCAGAAAACTGAGTTTCCCATACAAAGTAAGCTTTTGTTCATCCATCTGATTCACTAGAAAATGAGGAACAGTAACTTACTTGCTCAAGATTAAGTTATATACAGTAAATAGTGATATTCACAAAATTCTAATAATGTATTCTTGCCTAAATTTTACGCATATTCAAATCCAAATTGAGTTAGTAACCTCTGCAAAATCCCCTAAAAAACATTTTGGCTATGACGTACCTCACATTTTCCTTTCTTACTTCCCTTGACGTGACAGAAGCTATCTGTTATCCCTATTTGAATATGACCGCTGTGAACTCCACCGTTTTTAAGACCAAACTTTGGAGTTGCACGACCATCAAAAAATGGGTTAGAGCCATCATGCACACCATATGGTCTGTTTGAAGTTATTACTGTAATGTTCATATACTCAAACTGAGCAAAATCATTTTCAAATTCTCCATTCTTTTCACTGCGCATGCTTGAGATGGCAACACCTGAGGTAAAGGAATCCCACATAAAATAGCTCTGCACAAGAAGAATGGAAACAATAAGGAAAAGTAACGAAGGCACATATCGTACCAGATGAACTGGCGTACATGGCATGGACGTACTGTATAGAATTGATCATTGAACCAAGTGTCTCGGGCCATCTTTAAAGACTTGAAACAGTATTGTGCCTCATATGTACTCTGATGATTTTGGAATTCATCGAAGAATTTTTCGTTGATTGGAATTGTATTGGTCGCATCAAGAGGGACAAGGGTGATTGGAATGCCAGAATGAAACACCTGATGAGGATATAAGGTTTACATGTTAGTTAACCGCAAGAGAAAAAAAACCATCTGCAACATAAATTAATTCAGTTCATGATCTGCCTCAACATTTTGCGAAAATTGGCACTCATCATACCATTACTGTCATTTTAGCCATTTACTGGAGGATGAAAAAATCGTTTTGTCCCACTCCCACACCATAATTGAGAGGATTCATGTGCGGCTAATGTGCTAAAGTAGGAAGAATGGTGTTTTGGGTGCCCAACTTCTTTAACTTCTTATATTTAAATAATGAGGGGGAAGGGGGGACTATATCTCACATGGAGGGATCGGATTTTGCCAAGCAATGGTACGTAAGGGTCAGGTGACTTATTTGGTGGAAAATTGAGTTACTAAGTGGCATCGGAGGAATTCCATATAGCCAGTTTGCTGAAAAAAAAAGGTGAAATACCAATGGACTAAAGACAGGTTCATGTATTATTGAATTTGAAGCATGCAAAATGAAGCATGTAGAAGTATGTGGCTCATCTATTTGTTTCTTCAACAAATCATATCTCCATTTTCTAGAAACTAAGTACTCCATATTAATTGAATTATAGGAATAGACAAAAAAAAAAGTACTCCTTAGAAAATTGTCCTAATGTCATCATTAAAAACTGGAGCGAGTAAACAAAAGAGGTATCATTTTGCCTTTGCTCCTTAGGAAAAGAACACATTGGATTCAAGAAAAATGCAACCCTGGTATGCAAATGTGAAAATGAACTAAGAAAATCCAAAATTGACACTTTATACAAAACAAACAGCAGGGAGTGTCTTGCAAGTCTAAACCAGATACCTGGTATGCAGCAAAAGGATCCCCAAATATGTTGAATTCTGCATTTGGGTTGGTAGTGTAACTGGTAAATAAGTTACCATGGTCACCACACTGCTGTGGAATGCAAGACGTAGTAGCATTTTCTGGACAGCAACCTGTTGGGTTCCTCGATCTCACACCACCTCCCATAATGTATATGTGCTCCACATTGCTTTTCAGATGTGGATATGTCATGAGAAAAATGGCAAAGTTCGTATGTGCTCCTGTGAGGATGACAGTAGTAGGGCCTGCAGATATTGTGTTTACCATAACTTCTTGTGCTGTAGGTTGCTGAAGTGGTATATATCTTCTGTTACCCTGTTTCAAATGATATAGAATATTAGCACAGAGATGGTATAAGGGCGAAATCATCAAGGTATATCCATGTCCATGTCTTCCAAAAAGCACATATAAACGATAACTCGATATAACAAGTTGCCTAGAAGGCTAGAAGCCTAGAACTGTTTTTTGCATTGCCAGTCGCCTAATTCTCACAGACCGCAAACATAGGTTGTCAGCTGTCAAGTAAGATTTGCAGCTATTTCAACTCGTCAAACTCTTTTCAAACCAGTCAGGACAATATCTAAACTCTAAAGCAAGACCAGTCTTCAACATATTGGTTTCAGGTACGTCCTGCTTTCCAGCCTTCTAAATATGCATCTGTTGAGGTCTTAGGATAATGCATCTAAAAAATTCTTGGAATAAAGGAAACATTTAACAAACAAATAGATAATCACGTAGACTTTAGAAACCTAGTGAAAACAAATATACTAAAAACACAGATCAAACTGTCAGGATAAACATTTCACATTCAAACTTTCTCCTTTTGAGGACATTTGAACTCCTAGACAGTTGTGCTAAGAAAAGGGAAAAAATGTTACGATCAAACTTGCTTGTTTGATACAAATCTTCCTAGATGAGGATTAATAACGTGTCAATAGTCATACTTTAAGTATACTTCCATAAAAGTCATAAGAAGCTATCTAATGCTGCATCACTGAACAGATAGATCAGTTTTAGGGCCAGTAACTAGCCACATTGTATCCTAATATTGAGGAAGATGTCAAAATTTATGTGTAACATAGAACTGATGCATTGCCTGTGGAAGGAAGGCCCTTCTGATTCCAAAGTTTGTGTCGACGTCCAACCGTCCACCTTCTTGTGGAATAGCTTGCCTGTACCGGCAGTCCCCAACTGTTGTCATGCCCTAAATTTTAATTGATATATTAGTATCTGGGAATTAAAGAAGAGAACCACAGGAAAGAAAGATCTACTTCCCAAAGTTTAGAAGATGATAGTATTCTTTAGAGACAATAAAAAAAAAGCAAGCAAATTTCCTCTAGATAACAATTTTAGAGTGGAAGCTAGGACAAAATATTGTACCTGATCAATCAGTGGTAAATAACCACCGACATTCGGATATATGGTGCCAGAGTCCGATATTCCACCATCACCACCAACCCCAACTTGAATATCATCACGACCCATCATATAGAGTACATCATACACATGATTCACAGCATGTCCGGCATCACTCCATGCATTCACATTGATGGTAACTGCCTGCTCATGTTAACAAGGAAAAAAGTGTATATAATGATGCCTTGTTTGAACGATTGGGCCACTAAAAGTTGCCCGGACTCCAATTTTCATAGGGGAAAGAAAAGTGAAACGAGATAAAACACATGCTGGGGTTGGGGTCTAATAACCAGCAAAGTAACTGGGAAACACCAGTCAAAACAACAAAAGTATCAACTCAAAGATATCATTCTCCGGAACATCACCTCTCACCCCAAGATTACAGCTTGTTCCATGATCAACACAACACGGCATGCAAGCAACACTCGTGACACCTGCAACTGCAATTAAGGACAAATACATTTGCATTTGCCTTGAATCAATTGCAGTGTGTTCACGTGCTCAGCATTCTCTTCCCAAACTCCCCTAAAACACCAGTTTGCTTCTGTCCACAATTGATGACGCTTCCAAGAATGCACAATGTTCTCAGGCGGGTCAGGAAAATGTTGGTCTCGAAATACTATAACCAAACATCTCGGAATATGCAGAATGCGCCAGTGGGGTGGCTCTGTCTAACACTCTAACTGAATTATCCTAGTAGACAAAAATCCCATTTCCACTACTATCAGAATCTCAGTTTGCAGCTTCTACCTGAGCGAAGGAGGAGAATTAATTGGACACCAGGATGTCTCATCATTCAGCCGCTTCACCGATTGACCGCTGCTACCCGTGTCGTCCATCCGCGGGTTCCGCTGGGCACTGGTTCCGTGCACAACACAGAAGGCATCTGCGCCACCACCCTCGTCTGCCCCGCCGACGTCGCCCCGCTGCACATGGGATCTCCCGCAGTCAGCCGTTGCCCTCGGCCGCCGGCATGCGAAGCATGCCCTAGGGCCTCCGGCCTCGTCCTCGGCAGGCGCGGCCGCCGGCCGGGTGACAGCAGCGGCAGTGGCGCAGTGCTGGCGAGGGCCCCCTCCGCACGAACCTTCCCGGCCCATCTACTGCGCAGGCCATCTATACAACTTTATGCCTCGGCCTGTAATTGAGCCCAACTTCTGTAACCAGAAATCTAATTGGGCTCCTTTTTTTAACCTCTATACAATGTTCAGTTATCTGTTTTTGAGCTCCAGAAATGCTATGGTTGCGCTAGCTTCTGGAGCCACGTTAGGCTAGTCTCAATCGGAGTTTTATTGGCATTAAATAAGGTGACAAATCAGTAAAAAAAGTGATATGGTACTATAATTAAGATAAAAGAGAGAAAATAAGTTTTATTAGACCAGTCTTAATGGGAGTTTTATAAGTATTAAATAAGGTGTCATATCAGCTAAAATGATGATATGACAAAGTAATTAAGATGAAAGAGATAAAATAAGTTTCATTAGGATGAAACTCATTTGACACAGTTTCATAGGCATGAAACTCTATTGAAACTTCCATTGAGAACAAAAAGTTTCATCCTAACTTATTTTGACCAATTTCAATCCAATAATTTAATGTTATGGTTTCTCTATAAAAACATGAGATGAAATTGTGCATTGAGAGAGGTAGTTTCATTTATCGAATCAAAAGTCTATGCACTGAGACTGACCTTAGGATGAAACGCATTTGACACTGTTTCATATGCATGAAACTCCAATGAAACTTCCATTGAGAGCAAAAAGTTTTATCCCAACAGATTTTGATCAATCGTAATGCAATAATTTATTATTATGACTTACCTATGAAATCGTGAAATAAAACTTTGCATTGAAAGAGTCAATTTCATCCTTCAAACTAAACATCTAAATCTGATGTGGCACTATAGAAAAGAGCAAAATGAAACCTTGGATTGAGACTGGCCTTATGTAGCTCTTCTAAGCAACTTTTAAAAAGTATAAAATTTCCTAAGTGTTTTAGGAAAAAAAATTCTATAGAATTTCAACATGCATGGCCAAAGTAGCCTCACCTGGTCACAAGGCGAGTTTTTTTTTTCTTTTTTGATAAAAGGTTACAAGGAGAGTTAAGTGTTTAATTAATGTATCATATTCAGATGAGGAGCAAAGCTATACGAAGATAATAATAAGTGTTAATGAGGATAGTTCTTTCTCCAAACATGAATTGAATTTAAATCTGGTGGAGGTACAGTTTTTAGGGTAAATATCTAAAACTGAAACGCGACTAAATACTCCTAATTTGAACACCGAATTGGTCGAGAAGTTGTACGATTGCTTTCTAGAGATGAGTGCACTCCCCATGAAATAGTATCTCCTTTTAGGAAAGGGACAATAAAAAAAATACTACATATCAAGACTCAAGACAGATATTCTACACGGATAAGAAAGAAAAGAAATTATTAAATGGCCTAGTATACAACTTTGTGAGGGACGACGCATCAATCCCTTAGCATAAGAGGAAAAGAATTGGGCAACAATAATATGTTACTAGTATATACGCACACTAGCTATCACTTCCAAGAGCGATGAGCCACAGGAAGAAATGCCCTTTTTTATTATTTCTTTTCAAACTAAAACCCCTTTAAAATTCGTGATGTGGCGGCGCAGTAATAACACTATATATGGATGGTGCATACGACTGGTGGTCAGAGCGTCAAAGGGAAGATGCTCCAGATCACTATCTTACTCTTACCTGCTGAAATATTCTACTTTAATTATTATGCTCTTGACCAGTGACGATCAATGCCATCGAACCTGGACGATAATGTTTTGTTCGTTTTATTCTCGCAGATTTTGTAGTTTTAGAAGATTCTGTGGCTTTGATCGTCTACCTGCAAAACCAAGTCTACATCCTCGATCCACCCTCTACTGCGTGCTTTAACATTGAAACTATGGTTACGAGTGCTAAACTACGGGCTCGATCCGTGAAAAAAGGAGTTCAAAGTGTGCACGGAGAAGATGATGAAGTACCAACCTTGAGCTCGAACTCGGACCGATTCTGCTTGAGGATGTAGAACAATGCGAAGAAGTCATCCTTGTCCATGTCCGCGTCCAGCAGGATCCGCCGCGCCGGCGCCGCATCCGTTACTCTGCCGGCAACGACGACGACGGTCACCACGACCACCAGCACCGCCGCCGTCTTCCATAGCGGCGGCGGCACCATCATCCTCTCTCTCTCTCTCTCTCTCTCTCTCTCTCTCTCTCTCTCAGCGGATCGAGCAGTGATTGATGTCACTTGCTATATAGCGCAAGAGAGGAGCTGGCTCTGAGACTCGAGAGGCGATCGGGGTAGTCTCTCCCTCGTCAAGCTATTAAAATGTGCGTGAACGCACGAGGGGCACGCACTAGGGCGGGATCCGGATGCTCTGACGTTGCCGGCGTCACCGTGGAGTCGCGCGCGATCTCCGCCGTCCGTGGCATCCGACGACGCAGCTGGCTTCTTCCTGCAACAGACCTCGGTTTATTACTGGTTCTGACGACGATGTGTTGCGCTCTACCTCAGGGTCTCAAAATCACATTCAGGCGTGTCCTGGCCAATGACTCCAGCAGTCTCCGTCTCGTTCCTACAAAACATCGAATTGGTGGCGTGCAACGGTGTCACAGATTCATAGAGTCCAGTTCAGGCAGAAAAATCGGTTGGACATCGTCGTCACCGAGTGTGGTCTCTGTTTAGGGACTGAAGGAATATGCAGTGTTGGCATACAAAGCCAGTATTTTGGATAATAAAATTCCTCAAACAGAAATAGAAATAGGGTAACATATATACTTGTTAATTAGGTTAGTACTCTCTATGGTCGTATATTATTGTCGTCAATCAGTTCATTTTAAACTGGCCGGCAACAACAACAAAAAATTATCGGAGTATATGATATGGAGCCGAAGAACATGATAAAAAACTAGAGGAAGTTTGTGAAGGATATATATGCACGTGTTTTAGATGGTGGCATGAAGCACGTCGCTAGCTATGTTTTACATTATTCATGAGGAAATAATATGAAACCAATCCAAACAGCCCGGCGCAATGCCTTTGGAATTCATCCAGAAAAGTTTCAAATTCAGTTTCTCTCCGGTGAATCAAAATTACTTGGTGAAATCGTTCGCTTGTTTTTTTGGATTCGATGTGATTATGAAGAGAGGATGACTGTTGAAGCCATACGTTCCAAACAAACCATCAACTGACGAGAGAATTGGATGGTTGGCATATGCGGGCACGGCCATTTTCATTGGATGGACTAGGTGACTAGTTTAAGGAATCGGCAATTGAGTTCTATCTGCAAACAACTTCAGCTAATCATGGGATTGGTTATGCAGTTAGTGTATAATCATTCTCATAACTGAAGTCGGCTTATGAATAATTTAGGCCTATGAGGATTATAAAACGGAGCAACCAGGATATATATTATTATGTTGATTTTGTTTTCATCGAGTCCTCGTCCAGTTTCTTGTTGCATATCAGTCATGCGGTTGTTGTGTCTCATACCTTCATGAGAATGAGACGAACAAAATATTTCTATGACATTGAGGTAGGTATAGAAGTCACAGAGAGAGTTAGGATAACAGGAAAAAAAAAAGGATTGTCTTGCTGTTCTTTTATCCTTTTCATATAGTTTGTCAATGAATTCTTCTCTTTCTCTGAACACAAACAAGCTTGAACCTAAAGTTTGAGTTCAGGTATAGTTATTGGAAAACTATCTCTGTAGTTGCTAATGGGACTGAAGAAGTCCAAAAGTAGGAAATCAATTCCCATGCATGGAACATTTATCTTTTTAACAACAGACGTATCATCACTAATATTCAAAGAAAGGGAGAGTAATAGAAGTTTGTGATAAGAGGAAAGGAATCTTATAACTTATTGTATAGGAACACACTTCCAAGACAGACCATATAGGAAATGTTCTTTGCGATTCAGATACGTATATAGTTCACATATACTTTTCACAGATATGTTTCAACTTTCATGATCTGGCAGTGTAATAATACTCATTATTGGAGTATATATGGTCAAACTCCCAAAGGAAAGACGCTCTACACTGTCTTATCTGCAGCACTGCACTGCAACTATATGGCTGCTAATGACAATTGCATGAAAACTAAGACAAGGTTTTGTTTATTTATCTGTGCACATTATGCACTTGAAAGACGATATTTCTACTCACATGCCCCCTCTATCATTAAGCAAAAAGCTGTTGTTATCCCTTTTTATAGTTTCAGATGCAGGAGCTTAAGAAAGACAACATGGTTCATATATAAGATATATCATTGTGTTATATATGAGATGGTTATAAAAAAAAACTGAAAACATATTTTCCATGGAAACCCAATATGATATGCTCCTTATTTTGGGACTTGTTAATTTTCAGGTGACTGAAAGTTTGGACAACTTTCAATTACCGGTTTGAGCCATCGGATCTAGATCCAGCGGTTTATAATTATTATACAGATAATTCTATAAATAAAATTAAAATAGAAAGTAACAAACCATTGATGGAAAACTTTCAGTCGATTGAAGGTTAGAAAATATGTCTTATTTTTTATTCATGAACGTGTCTAGAGGGGGAGTGAATAGGCACAAATCCCTAAAAATGACTTAATAATAAAAGTTAAATGTGCAGTGTCGGACTTGTCCGACGATCATGAGTAAAGTGCACCTACTTGTCCGATGACCTGAGATAGAAAAGTAGATCGAACGATTAAAACTTCAAACTAAAGCAAGGCAAGCTAGGAACAAATGAATACAAACTAGAGGAAGCTGTATAAGTAAGGATAAAAACTAGTATGCAACCTACACAAGTTAATTTAAAAAATACGAAGCAAACCCTAACTAGCAAGTTTAAGAGAAAGAACTAGTAAATGAAGGACAAGTAATAAAGCACACAAGAGACACATAATTTTTCACCGAAGTTCAGCTCCACAAAGAAGCCTACGTCTCCGTTGAGGGGTCCATAAAGGACCGGGTCTCTTTCAACCCTAAACCTCTCCAAGTGATCACAAAGATCAAACTCGGTGTTTCACTAGCAACTCACAAAGGAGGGGTCAATACAAACTTCCTAATACGTCACCACACGAGTTGAAAGCTTAACGGGCACATCTAACCGTCTAGGGGATGAATCCCCAAGAGTAACGAATACAAGAGTTATCGGCGGTGAGGATGAACCAAGTGCTCAATAGGATGGAAGCTTGGAGGCGATGGAGCTCTTCAATCTTCTCTCAATTCTTTCACAAATCAAGAGTAGAAGCAAGGAAGGAGAGTTGAGGAGAGCAAAATGAACTTGAGAGTGTTTTTGAGTGGAATGAGTGACCAACCGGCCAAAGGGCGAGATAGGAGTCTATTTATAGCTCATGGAGAAAAAAAGCCGTTTGGGAGGATATTTCTCAGATCTATATCGGACAAGTCCGATGGTCATCGGACAAGTCCGACGAAACAACATGGCATGATTACTGGAGCCCGATGTACTTGCCCGATGTCTCGAACAAATCTTGTCCGTCGGACAAGTCCGATGGGCATCGGACAAGTTCAACGGAACCAAGGTGGCAGAGGTACTGGAGTCCGATGGAGAAGACAGACACGTCAGACTTTACTCATGGTGTCGGACCATCGGACAAGTTCGACGGCACGGAACGGCAAGCATACTGGAGTCCAATGGACTTGTCTGAGGACAAGTCCAATGAAAAGCCTCTGGAAAAGAGTATTTTGCTAGGAAAAAGGATTTTTAGCACTTAGTTCACCTTCGCTTCACACTTTTGTGTCCCTTTTAATAGTACGACTTTTTCTATACTCAAGACTTAAAATAAAAAAAAACTCCATAAACTTTATTCTTGAGCATATTTTGAATTTTAGCTTTAAGTCACTTTGCCATCTTCTTTTCTCCTTTTTACTTTTATGCAATTTGTTCAACAAACGTTGGTCCGTTATCTACACATATGCTCAAATAAAAAATCAGTCCATTCTTAATTATATTGATGCCAATCACTAAAATAAAATTAGAGGTCTATATGCACTTTCAATTCGGTTAATTGCTACACAGCTAAAAATTTATAGATATCACATTGAAATGACAGAGATTTGGAGGTCACGTAGGAAGTACTTGTAGGCTTGTAGCTCAACAGGAAATGTATCGAAAACCCTGTTACAGTACGTGGAGCTAGCTCTCCCATTGATTCATCACATTGGCATCGAGGTCTCACCGACTCATTGGAATATACTCGATGTACGTGAACGTGATTACGTTGACCATATTGTATGTACTACTAGTTGACTTAATGTATAATAACCGGTGCTTGAAAATGCAACGATAAATTCGAGTACATGTAAGGAGTACAGCTGATGATTTCTTGTAGAACTATCAGTTGATTGTCTTTATTTGCACCGTTCATTCAGCATGGGATACGCCATGCAGCTCTAGTACAGCAGCGGCTATATGCATGCTGTTGCGGAAGTTCATGAAAGAACTCGACAAAGCCTCCGTATGCAAAATACAACACGCGTACGTGCAAGGAAAACTCGCACTTACCTCTCCTTGAGCTCGAACTCAAGACTCCATGGAAAGGAGTATAACTAAGGAGTAAGGACAACACTTTACTACGACATAGTACACAGTTATAAATATTGAAATTTATATGTTCCTTTTCTTTAAAGAAAATTTTACGCAGTTGAAAGCACACAGACCTTGAGCTCGAATTCGGACCGGTTCTGCTTGATGATGTAGAGCATCCCGAGGAAGTCGTCGATATCCATGTCCATGTCCATCAGAATCCTCCTCGGTGGTGCGTCCTTCGCCGCCGCGCCGCCGACAATGACGAAAGCCACTACGACCATCAGAACCATCCTTCTTGTCCCCCAGTCGTCCATGACACCACACACTGTAAGAGGCAGTACTAGCAAGCAAATACCACACTTCAGCAAGCTAACCAAATGCATGCACAGACCGGAGAGGAGGCGTCTGTCTTTTGCTCGTACATATGACTTCTTCGCGCCTTCTTATATTTCTGTATGCCGTGACATCCTCCTGCCCGTGCCGGCCGGCAAGGTTTTCGCGGGTCACTGTCTCGGCTGGACAAGATTGGCCGTTGCCGGCATGGCATCTGGGGCGCGCCCGTACGTGCGCAATGGCTGCCTTGCGACCATGTTGGATTCGGACAAGGCAGGGAGTTGGGCAGGTCGGGAGCCGCGACAAGGTGATCAGTTCGGGGATGGGGAGGCGGTTCTAGCGTCCACGTACAGACCAACTACATGATCCTTCATGCGTAATAAGAAAAGAAATTAGAGTTTTTATACTGTACTAGACTAATAACGTGACAATTGACATGGATGGACTGGAGCGGGGGCGAAGAGGACTCGGGGCTCGGTTAAGCACTGTGGACAAGACCGGAAGTTGTAGGAGGCCGGTATGCATGTGTCGTCAGCATGGAGCAAAAATCATTGAGCTCTGATATCTGAAAAGCTGGTTGTACTCTTTAGAAAGTTAGTTTGCTTACGTAGGGATTATTGCTTATCTAGATTGGCCTGACTGCGGTGCAGAAGCTATCTAGGACCATTTCATTGTTTATGGTTAATGACAACCGGATTATCAGGACAACATAGTTTTTAACAAAGTATTTTAATTATAATCTAGGCCCCAATGACGACGCACGAGTTTTTGTGTATTTTGAATGTCTTATATATGTGCTGAAATTTGCAAGGCGACGTCGTGGGTAGAAGGCTAAAGTTCAAAATTATGTAGTTTTGTGATAGTTTTAACAAAATGTCGATTTTTGTCAAGCTACATTTATCTAGATATGAATCCAGCTCAAGGATACATTTAACTACAAAAGGAAAGGTTTTCAATACCAGGCCTATATGGATACTCAAAGCGAACTTTGAGATTCTTTCAGAACACGTTCTGCCACCTCTTAGATATATTGTGGCTTCTTTTGGAGTTCAGAATACAAACATTTGCAGAAAGAAACCAATACAGCATCATACCGGGGCTGAATGCTTGGATGCTATTTGGATCCTCTGGTTTCCTTAGAACCAAATTTTAAAACTAAATGGTTCTAATTTAATGAATCATTTTTCTGTCCAGTTTTTAAAACCTAGAGGCCCGATTTCTATAAAACTAAGGGTGCGTTTTGTTCTAGGACGAAGCGGGACGAGACGGTTCCCATCTCAGATTTGGTAGTGTTTGGAAGACAAGGTAAGGTAGGATGGTTCCAGAGAGGAATATTCCTCTAATATCGGGGACCGATGCATCCCACTTCAACGGCGTGAGCACTCCGTCTCCATCTTCCTCCCTTTCGCAGCTTCGCTCCAAGTTGCAGGTGCTTCGGCGGAGCAGCCAAGCTGGGTGAGCGATGGCGTCGGCACGCAGCGAGGTTCTGCGGCACGGCGCCACCGAACGAGCTCACGCGACCAGACGAGCGCGATGTCAGGCGAGCGCTTGCGCGGAAAGGCAAGGGCGCTGCGCTTAGCGAGCGCATGCGCGAGGTAGGGCGGCGCGGTGCCGAGCCAGCGCTCGCGGAGAGATAGGGTGGTGTCGTTGCTGGGCGAGCTCGGCCGTGGCGTTGCGGAGACGTTCCGAAGCTCGACGACAAACTCGCATAGGACATCGTCACGAGTTCGTCGCACAAGCGAGCGTGGGTTCTGAAGACAGCTCGAGAGCACCATACTATCCGTTTCCATGCAGCCGCACCAAGCGCTCAACGTACAACAGGATTCGGTCATCGGGAGGCTTCGTGGGACTTGGAGCATGCCTACGGTGACATGCACCATGGGTGTTCGACAAAATGCTTGAACAAATATCAGCTAACACCAGCAAACGCTGTTCATTCCTATCCCTCCTCATTCCTTCAATCAAACAAAAAACTAGAATAGTTCCATCCTTCAAAACAAACAAAAACTGAGACCATCCCATCTCTAAAAATTGAGATGGACTCAACCCATCCTACTTTGTCTTCAAACCAAATACACCCTAAGAAATTGGCCCACTCCAGCTAAAACCAAATTTTGGCCATTAACTAGAAAAATTGGATTTTTTTTTAAGAAACCGGGCAGAATCAAAATAGTCACATCAAGTTGGTTTTTTAGAAATTGGTTACCATCTCTATAAATCAGCTTTTAAGAAACTGAAACTAAAACTAATCCAAACATGTCCTTAATTGTTTCAGTGGCAAACTTCAGTTTCCACTTCGGATGGGTGCCAATAAAGTCCAGTGTTAATGTTTCTTCCATGATCTTGACAGCGTTAATTGTATACTCCCTCCATTCTTAAATTGTTATCGTCGTTGATTTTTTTATTAATTTTGACCATTCGTTTTATTCAAAAAAAAATCAATAATATTAAATATATTATCATAGTTTGTTTTATTATCAAATAAAATTAAAGCATAATTTAAAATTTTTCATATTTAAAATAATATTTTGAATAAAACGAATGGTCAAAGTTGACGAAAAAATCAACGACGACAACAATTTAAGAACGGAGGAAGTATCACTGAAGTCAATACAAACCGTGGAAGAAACAGAATGTTTTCTTTTTCAGGAAAAGTAGAATACCCTTCAACAAATGATTGTTGTTGAACTAAAATATAAAGTGAATTACATACAAGTGAAAAATAAGGGCGCGGCTCCTCTGATGTAGAGCTATTACTGTACTAATACAGTAACACCCATAATCTACCAGCCAAACCTCATCTAGTGGCTATGATTTTATCGATTAACCACCGCCATTCTGTAGGGAAAGTCTCTGACGGAGGGAAAAAGGTGAAGACGGACCAAAACTTAGACAAAAAATTCTCCATTCACATTAGAATCCACTACTACCAGTAGAGCTATAGTTATTTGCCGCGCGCCCAGACTATTCAACATCTATAAATACCAAACTCCATCACGAATTCCACCTGAAGAAACATTGTCACACATTAACAGAACAACAATTGTTTTATTGGATCAATTTGCGCAGTTCACCGGCACTGAAGGAATTATCTCAAGAGAATGGAGGGAGATGGAGAGCCGCAGAGTGTTTGGCTCCAAGTTTGGATCTGCTCCACCATTTTCCCTCTCCCCGTTTGAGATTTTCCATCCTTCGTTAATGAGAGGGGTTAAGTGATAGAAATCAGAGCCACAGGAAGATGCTTTGACGGTAGATTATGGCCGTTACTGTATAGGTACAGTAATAGCTTTACATCAGAGGAGCCGCGCCCGAAAAATAAATGGGGTCCATCAAACTGTACGTACATGCTCAAACTCTGGATTCCTAGCGATGTAAGAAATTAAGAAAAAGAATAACACTGGGGCATTTGCTCACGGAAGGAGAGTGAAGTTATAACAGAGTAAAAGAGTTATTCTATGTTCATGACCCCAAGTTCTTAGGTGGCTTGCTCCAGATTGCCCTCTGCTCCGCAAAACTGCCAATGACGGCAGATTGCTCCTTGCTGCCTAAAGAATTGGCAACACATGTATAATATATTTCAGAACTGAAATCAACTAATACCTTCACCGGATTCGCACTTTGCCTGTTGACAACAATCTGCCCATCCATATTTGTTGTGCTATTGGCAACAATGCTTATTGGCTTCAGTTGTACTGATGGATTGACATTGAGTCCTTCCACCAAATAAACAGCACCAAGAACTTCTCCCAGAAATATATCCTAAGATTGTGAATTGACCAAAAAAATATGATGAGCATTTAATCAACTATAGTGCATCAGAAAAATTGTAGAATTGCCAAATAGTTTGCCATGCAGCAATTTTGAGTTCTGTAACCAGAGACATTGGTTCAACAGCATAACAAGGCCATTGGGACTGATCATTCAAATTCGATTGGGAAATTTAATTTGGTTATGATAAATCTAAGCAGTTTCTCAGAAAAAGAAGCATGAAAGTTGAAAAGGTAAAAATGTTATTGCCCCCAGAGTAAATGAAGAGTGTTTTGCTGGATTCTTCTCGTGGGCAGGCAGACTTTCATTGAACGTGCAGGAGAACTGTGTATCTTTCATATTAAGAAAACAGTGGTCTAAGAGGACCGTTACAGTCACAGACACCTCTCAGGATGCCATAAACATAGCTATAACACTCGCACGAAACATAACCAAACAAGATAGGCAAATGAGCCTGTTCATGGAATTTTCATCGTGGCTGCTTGGAACATATGCAAGTAAACGAAATGGCAAGATTTTTTGAAAAACAAAATCCAAACTTTCCTGCCTGGAAAAAGGGTCTCAATGAAGACCCGTCTTCTTCAAGTGTACAGATTTATAGAACCTCTGATATCCTTGCTAGGTTAGATTCCTTACACTAGTTTCTTCTTTCTTCTTTGTGTACCTCATTATTTATGTTTTCTTACCTGTACAGTTTGTTTATTTTTTTATTATATATTAGTATATCTACCAGTGTAGGGGGTCTCCTTAGAGTTATCCCCTCAACGAAAAAGAAAAGAAAAGAACAGTTGGATGCTCCCAAACAAAAAACAGGCAAATGCATTTTTAACAGTAGGATAAAATGATTAATGAATGTTGTAGTTACTTTACCATGATGTAAAATAAGAAGTAATCATCCGTTTCCTATTTTTGGAAGGAGGCAGTTGTAGTAGAGAATTAGAAGAAAAATGCAGGCACTTACCATATGATGATACAGCTTATGCTTCTGTTGAAGATCATGAATCAACAATAGCAATCGATGGATGAAGTTTGATTCTGGAGTGTCATCAGAGTTCTTTAGAGCCTCAATGATAGCCTGAAAGGAAGCAGCTTTCCTTTGAGAGCTAAGCGGAATTAGTGTGATATCCAGTGTGGACTCCAGGATTGTTTTTGCAGCAAGGGGATCAAGAAACATATTAAATTCTGCATATCTGTTTGATGAAACAGTAAACACGTTTCCCATTGAACCATTTTCATCTTTAATATGGCCTCCAACAACATATACACCCTATACACACAGACAGTTTTCATATCATTGCTAAATAAGAAAAGAATTGGAATTAGCATGCATGGAAATGCAGTCAATATAGCATAGAACAAAAAGATATCAGGTATGAAACAGCTGACCTCTATTACAGAACTTGCATTCTTGTCGGCCAGCACAATATTTGCCAAATTTGTAAGAGGCCCATTTGTAAGAACAGTGATCTTCTCACTTGGATCAAGCTGCTCTATAAGAGACTGCCAAACTTCGAAAGCTAATGGCTGCCGAAGGTCTGGATGATCAGTATCTCTAGGAGCACCATATTTCACAGAATTTTCAGCTGTATACCTAATGAGAGGACAAAAATGTTTGTAAGTATCTAGGTCATGTGCATTAATCACATATGGGTCATGTGTTGACTGTAAATGGGTACCTTCTAGGGCTTCTTGGCAATGACCGAGCTAGTCCGTAGAGAGTGTCTGAGTCCAGAAGTCCGCCACTGCCTTGAGGAATAACACTGACGTACTTGCAGCCAAGGACTGGAGTGCCTAATGCAGTGGTATTTCCACGGCCAACAGGAACGTCATCACGGCCCATCATATGTAGAATGTCATAAATGATATCAATGCTGGCAATGTTGGCCCAACCATTGCCACTGACCAAAATACCCTACAACAGTTAAGGTAAGATTTACATTCATAGGAAAAACAGTACTAAAACTGTTATTGCGTGGGAGCACAATACTAGCCATTTCTGATAGTTGTACCTTCAAATCTATCACTTCAGTAGGTGCCTTCAAGAGGTATATAAGGGAGACAAAATCTCCAGGACTCATGTCCATGTCAAAAATAACAGATTTTCCCATATTTTTCTTTATGGTATCTGGCTTGTAAAAAATCTCTCTGTAAAATGGAAACTGAGTCTTCATGTCAAAGCGACCAGAGTTCTCACGACGATTTAGGGCCTGCAGGCCACAGTTTGATTTGATCATTAATAGAACAACACTAATTAAATGAATGTTTAGTAAATACTGAGAGCAACTTCTAACATCATAGATGAGCATTATTTGTGAGATTACCAGTTCTGTCGTGCAAAACTTATCCATAGATGAGCAAAATGCGAACCCCATGGAGAACGAACCAAGAGGCTAAAGAGTTTACCTCTAGGAAGCTCTTGAAAAACTCCCTGTCGAGGGGGCTACTCTTATCCATATTTGGTCTAGCCTTTGTGGCAACACGAATATGGACTGCTTCTGGGCCAGACACTTCCTTAGTGTATCCATCCTAACAGGAAAAAATAATTAGTCACAAGTATATAATTTCCCACATACAGTAGCATTTGTTCATTCAATTTTTTTTCTCGAACACACGAGAGAACTGCATCTGATTTTAACTTGCAAAATGGGAAGGGAAATCCAATAATATATAACAGTGTCCCCAATGTCCTCATGATGTATTTTTAATTAATTTGATACATATATTTTGTCCTAAGACAACTACTGAACACTTTTGTTTTAAAACTTTACAATTATCTCTGGCAACACATAACAAAGTTACCAGAAGTATGCAAAGGAGGAGTTAGAGGAGATTCTTTCTACCAATCTTCTGTTCTTTCTACTAGCAGCTATTATCTTTTT
This sequence comes from Eleusine indica, assembly GCA_030378355.1. Taxonomy (NCBI): domain Eukaryota; kingdom Viridiplantae; phylum Streptophyta; class Magnoliopsida; order Poales; family Poaceae; genus Eleusine; species Eleusine indica. Next base: position 62,013,631 of record CM059494.1, read on the forward strand.
ATTAAAATAACATTGAGCGACTGTCCTGTAAAAAATCAATTTGGGTCTGCATACCTCGCATTTTCCTTTCTTACTCCCCTTGGCATGACAGAAGCTATCAGTAGTTCCAGTTTGAACATGACCGCTATGAACTCCACCCCTTTTAAGACCAAATCTTGGAGTTTTGCGACCATCAAACATTGGGTTTGAACCATCATGTACACCATATGGTTTGTTTGATGTAATAACTGTAATGTTCATATATTCAAGATCGGCAAAATCATTACCCAAGTTATGGTTCATGTCATTGCGCATGCTGGATATGGCAATACCAGAAGTAAAAGAATCCCACATAAAATAGCTCTGCACAAGGACAAGACAAGAAAATGAAAACTATAAGGGAAAAAGTTCACTAGAAAATATAATAGCATACCATATAAAATGTTTGAAGCAAGAGAGCAAAAGGTATGTACTTACAGTATAGAATTGATCATCAAACCAAGTGTCTCGAGCCATCTTTAAAGATTTGAAACAGTATTGTGCCTCATACGTACTCTGATGATTTTGGAATGTATCAAAGAATTCTTTGTTGATTGGAATTGTGTTGGTCGCATCAAGAGGGACAAGGGTGATTGGAATGCCTGAATGAAATACCTGATGATGTCTATATGTCAGCTAATTGAGAAAAATATTCTACGACAACTATGAACTCCTCAATCCAAAGTTTGCCACCAAATAACTCATGTTGCTTATATGCATCATTTCACAAAATTAGTATACTTTTTTTAAGCGAAAACAGTAGGAGAAGCTCCCACTGCATTTATATACTCATGCAATAATTGCTAGTTTAGTGATCAATTGGGGGCACAGAAAACTGTTTTGGCCCCACAATATTATCTGTGGAAAAATAGAATTTAAAACTGACATTTCCAGTGTGGTCCATGTGTTGGCGTAATATATGGTCCGTTTGGATCCCTTGATGTCTCTCTCCTCGCCTTGCTCACTCGTCTAGCCTATCAATGACAAGTAAAGCAAGATAGTCAAGCTGTTTGGTTTTGTTGTCATGCTCTCTCCTGTTTCTTCGTCTTCCTCTTTGCTTCATCTACCAGACCACCACAGCTAGACAAATTGACTGGAGCTCGATTCCAGGCAGGGGAAACTCAAATTCAACTGCTTGCCTCTTGATTCGTTGGGGAAACTCAATCTATGTTTATTGGTGGATCTGCCGGAGGGAAAGCTAAGCTTGTTCGCTACTATTGAGTTCGTCCCCAAGGCCGAATGGACGCTGCCACGGCTGGTGTTTCTCTTGCTGGTCAGATTCGCGTAGCCAAGGTCGAGTTCGTACCTTCTCCATAGTAATTGACACCATGAGCCTTTGATTAGCAACATACAGTCGATTACAGTCAGGAGATGTCGGTTTAGGAGAGTCACGCAAATCTTGCTAGCGCTGGAGAGCCAATTTGGCTCTCGTGCTCCAGCAAGGAAAAGCTTGATGAGGCAAGCGACTTTACCGGGCAAAGCAAGCATCTTGAGGGCTACCAAACACGCCTCCCTTGCCTGACAAGGAGAGGCAAGAAGAAGCAAGGGATCCAAATGGACCCATAGTGTTTGAGTAAAGCAAAATGGCATTGAGTATCCTAATGGGGCTCACAATCATCTCTTACTTTACAGCTAAACGTTGATGTGACACTGATGACATGGAAGTTATCCAATTTTGCAAAGTGATGGTACAGATTGAGCATGAGTTATTTAGTAGCAGAAGAATAATTCTTGTTGCAGAGAAGGAAGTTTCTCCAGCTAATTTGCGTATCTGTGAATCAAACTGAAAAAGCATGAAATGAACAGGTCCATTTACTTTTAACTCTTAAACATGCAAAATGAAGCACATACAAGTGTGATGAACAACTAATTCCTTTCCGTAAGTTACTACTTCTAAACTAAGTGATATGTAGCTGTTGTAAATCAGAAGGTATAATAATTGTGCTCAGGGTACTTAACCATTAGAAGAAGTAATAAAGTAGCAATCAATTCAACAAGGTTTAAAAAGTTATTAAAATATAGGGGCCTTAGAATCTCGTAAAAGAATTTTTTAATGGATACTAAATAAAAAAAAGTAGATAAGTAAGATGTGGCACTAAAACAGTGAATTCAAAAACATAGGTCCAAATTTTGAGAAACAGACGTGCAACTAAGAAAAAACACTTTAAAGTTTCAATGAAAGGAAAGAATTCTGTCAACAAGGCCTTGAAGATTAAATCCTTATACCTGGTATGCAGCGAAAGGATCTCCAAAAATGTTGAATTCTGCATTCGGGTTGGTGGTGTAACTAGTAAACAAGTTACCATGGTCACCACATTGTTGTGGCGTGCAAGATGTGGTAGCATTTTCTGGACAGCAACCAGTAGGATTCTTCGATCTCACACCGCCACCCATAATGTATATGTGCTCCACATTTCTTTTCAGGTGTGGATATGACATGAGAAAAATGGCAAAGTTTGTATGTGATCCTATGAGAATGACGGTTGTAGAGCCTTCTGATATTGTGTCAATTAGTACTTGCTGTGCTGTAGGTTGCTTCAATGGTACATACCTTCTGTAACCCTGCTTTAAAGATTAAATAGTAAGTTGGAGCTGTTCCCTAAAAATAATCAGGGTTACTTTGCATATGTCTTCCATAAGAAAGTACAGCAACCACTGGATATAGCCAGATGATGCACTGATGTATTAATAAACCAGATTTAGTACCAGTGACTAAGCTACGGTGTGAATTTTCATTATGACTTATGAGAGACATGTGACTATTTATTCTAGCAGCAACATACAAGGCGTTTATACATAGCATAAAAATACATTACCCGTGGAAGGAAACCATTTCTGATTCCCATATTTGTGTCAATGTCCAACCGACCACCACTTTCTCGCGGAATAGCCTGCCTGTAGCGGCAGTCTCCGAATGTTGTCATGCCCTAAATTTTAACCTACATATTAGTATCTGCATATTAAAAAATAGTTACAGGTAACAAAAATAAGTTCCCTTTCTTGAGCAACAATTTGCCGTCCTCATGTTTACAAAGATAGTTTTCTCCATATAACAATCTTCAAATATAGTTTTCTCTATATAACAATTTTAGATAGCCTTTATCTAGAAACAGTATTGCAGTTGAGGGTAAGATTACAACAGAGAGTTATACCTGATCAATCAGAGGCAAAAAACCACCTACATTGGGATATATAGTGCCAGAGTATGATATTCCACCATCACCACCAACACCCACCAGAACATCATCACGGCCCATCATGTAGAACATGTCGTAAAGATGATTCACAGCATGTCCAGCATTCGTCCATGCGTTCGCATTGATGGTTACTGCCTGTAGATGTTCACAAGAAAAGATAGTGTGTCAAGAATTAGATCTAGGCCAGTGGGACACCATCAAAGGGTGCTCCAGCTCTAAAATTGCCATTGTGCGTCAAAACATTCAGATTACAACCTTTATAACCACACCACTGGCTTCCCCCCCCCCCCCCCCCCCCCTCAAAAAAAAACACAAGCTTAACTCCCAGTTCTCTCCATTTCGCGATCTGGAATATCCTAGTTTAACTACCGGTTCATGGGTCATGACATCGATTTCATCAAAACGACTAGAATTTATTTCTAACTTTTCTTCGATGGGATGGTGAAGAATACAAGTGAGAAGTGACCGTATCGATTTCTCACCATGCTGCTTCATCAATCTATTGCACATTTCGGCGAGCAGCTGCTGTCTCCTTGGAGCAGCGACACGCAGCAGCCACCGACATTGCAGTCCCTGCGCAGCCGGCGGCTGCCCCGGGCGCTCAGAATCGCGTGGCTGGACCCTCGGCCACCGGTCGTGCGCGTCGGCCCCATGTCCTAATGGAAGCAAAGATCTGCCGTCTGCCGTAATGGGCACGGATGGCCCTCCGCGGTGGTTCGCCGGTCGCGCACCTCGCCGGCCATCAACCGTGCGGCCATGGAAGGAAAGATCTGCCGGCTATAGTTACTGGACTTGCCGAGCTCCAAGCCTCCAACAGAGGCCCGCCCTGTCTAGGCTTTCTGTGGTGGTCCAATTTAGCTCTGTGAACATTTCAAAAAAAAAAAAAATTTACATCTGTGAAAGCAAATGGCCATTGCCAAGGGCGCAAAGGCCACGGCCCATAGAGAATTGGGATTTAATTCCAGTTTGAATTATAAATTCTCAAAATTTATTGGTGCAACCACTGATTTGCAAACTGATCCTTCAAATTTCCGTATTTCTAGGAATCAGTTTTTTATTATTAGCTGGAAATGTTTATGTCAATTTGATCACGATGATGGTCTCATTACTCTTCCTTCCTTACGATCGGATTTTTGGGGATGTCAACAAGGTTTCGATGACTTCATGACACACAAGTAGACAAGTAGGGATTAATGTACTATCCGTACCATATAAAGTTGTTCCCACTCGTCATTCTTTAAATCCGTTCTCTGTTTGTCCTGGTCATCAAGATTCTTTCCTCTATATCTTTTTTTCCGCACCCGTTGTACTCTATATTTCATCCTCTATACCAACTACCTCCTGTGGGACCCACACGCCAGTCTCTCACATCTCTTTTTTATCTCCACTCTCTCTCTCTTTCCTCCCTCCCCAATCTCTCCACTCTCTCTTTCATCCGTGGCGAGCGCCAACGCCGAGCTCCCGGCCGCATCGCCAGCCTCCGCCGCGCGCATCACCAGCCTCCGTCGGGCCCCTCCTTCTCCTCTCCCGTGTCGTCGCCAGGCCCGCCTACCCCGCACGCTACCGCCGCCGCGCCACTCCTCCTCCCCCCCCCCCCCCCGCCCCCGTGCCGTCAGGGCCCTCCTTCTCCTTCTCCCCCACGCCGTCGCCGTCGGGCCCCTCCTTCTCCTCCCCGCGTTGCCGTCAGGCCCGCCTCCCCCGGACGCTACCGCCGTCGCGCCCCTCCTCCTCCTCCCTACGTCGCCGGACCCCTCCTTCTCCCTCCCCCCGTGTCGTCGCCGTCAGGCCTCTCCTTCTCCCCCGCGCCGGCGCCGCCTGGGTGTGGATCCGACGGACGGGGCGTGGATCCGGCGGCCAGGACGCCGATCCGCTTCATCCCCGCGGTGGAGCTCTCCTCTGCGGCGGCAGGAGGCCGGTGGATCTGCGCCTAGCTCGAGAATTTGCGGCGGGGCCTTCGAGCTTTGGCCGACGATGACGAGGACCCCTCCATCGCCTCCGCCTCCGCCGACGTCTCCCCCTCTGCATGCTCCCGCGCCACAATAGCGGCTTCGACGGTTGGGTCGTATGGGCCCCGCGCCACGTCTGCGCGTAGCGTACGCACGCTACTCCACTGTATTTGGCGTGCGTCCGCGCCTCTGCTTCGGTAGCGTACAACATAGAGGGCAGCGGTGCAGCTGTTTTTACACTATATGCGTACTGCAGGAAGCCTTACACGCCCCGGTGCAGTCAGCCTAAACAAGTAAAGAACACTCAAAAAAAGAAGAGACCTCGTAAGAAATGTACTTTTTTCGATTACTTCACCACAACATGTTGTATTTTTTTTGTTGATAGATTTCTTGTGGAAATGTTCAGCACGCGGTTGTACTCTTTTTACTCGTGCAGATCACAGTTTACTTCACCACAACGGTCGACAAATAGGTGACAAAAATGTTCGTCACTATTTTCATTATTAATCATCATTAGTGACAGGAAAAACCAGTTTAACAATAGAAAATAGTTTGAGAAAATTTCTTCCATGACCTTAAAAAAGATGCAACTTCCTTCCTTGGTCCTCCGCCAATCGAACTTCCTTGTGAGACCCGAAACCAGTTTTCCTTCCCCTCTGTGGCCTTTTAGTCAACAGCGTTACCTTCCACCGTGAAGTAACCTTAGTCAATCATGTGAAAAGACATTTGTGCCCTCCTCCCTTGCTCCTTTCTCCTGCAGACACACACGACATAGGTGGCGGCGGCGGCTTGAGCCGGACCATAGAGGGAGCGATTGGGGGCGCTGCTCCCGAGACTTGCTCGCCACCGCTGAGCCTCCAGGGTCCTGCTCCCTGCCGTTCCCCTACGGATCCGCGGTGGTCGCCTCGTCGACGGCGGCAGAGGCAGGGTAGCAGCAGAGCGGTGGCCACTCGGCGCGCTCACGTCCGGCACGGCCTGGTGAGCGGCGGCGGGGCCATCACCACCACCATGTCCTGGTCGTTCGTGGATCCATGGCAGCAACGCTCGCTCGCTGGAGGCCCAGACGACGACGACGCTCGCTCGTTAGAGGCTCGGGCGGTGGCGGCGAGGTCTCGCTCAAGGCCAGGGCACCTTCCTCTCGGGCCCAGATCCAACTCGCATCTGGGCGCTTGATGCGGCGGCGGCGGGCGCTCGCTCGTGCTGGAGGTGGCGGCGGGGGTGCGTGCGGACGCGCTCGAGCCCTGATCCAGCAGGGAATTTTTCTTAATTTTGACAAAAATTGAATCCGAATTTTTCCAGAATTTTTCAAGAAATTTTAGATTTTTTTAAGCTCTAGATTTTTTTTCCATATTTTTCTAACCTTCGAACAATTTTTTTATGTTTTTTTCTTATTTTTAGAACCTCCATATGTTTTTTAAACTCCAATTTTTTTCCGAAATTTTAAACCTACTTAATCACGTAGCACAAAATTTTATATTTTTCAGATGTTTTTAACAAATAAACAACGTTTGGTTCAATAACAGGGGTAAAAATGACTTTCTACCGTCCAGTTAACACCGGTAACTGTAAAACTTGACGGAAGGGCTGTTGAGGGAAAGGGAAAATTCTTCAGGGTCACACGGGGAATTTCGATTTAGAGAGGGTCAAGGAAGGAAGCGACATTTCTTTTGAGGCCATGGAAAGAATTTCCTCAAATAGTTTTGTATAGTACCAAATAGCACGGAAATAACAACGAAAACGATGACAATGATAAAACGTTACCTAGCTAACAGAGAGAGAAGAAAGACGCGGTTAATCCCTTCCCTTTTCAGTCTCACCATCTTCCTACAGTGCCACAGTGGCCGGCTACACCGGAGGCTTTTGTATGGGCATGTCGGTAACGATAGAGACGAAATTAATAATGTCAATGGTCCAGCACGCAGCGCTCGATCGACCACGCCCATATTGCATAATGTCAATGTTGCCGTAAGAGGAACAAATTGAACAATGGGATCCGATCGACGACAAAGATGTAGATGCAAAAACACAAGACGTAAATATGAAGAACAAAAAGAACAGCGCTTGTAGTCTGCACTGGTCAGCACACTAACCTTGAGCTCGAACTCGGAGCGGTTCTGCTTGAGGATGTACATCAGCGCCAGGAGGTCGTCGGTGTCCATATCCGTGTCCACCAGAATCCGCCGCGGCGCCGTCGCCTTTGCCGCACTAACGGCAACGTCGACGACAACCACTAGGACGAGCATCGCCGAAACCGCTGCTCGACAGGGCAGCACCATCGTCCTCCTCCAGGTCTCCATGGCAAGTACCATCAATAGATTACGAGGTGTAGTATAGTATGAGCGTAGCTGGGGGAGAGAGCAGCTGAAGAAGCTGACCGATCGAGAGCTATTATAAGTGCAAGCACGAGAACGGTGCGGCGTAGGGCAGCAGGGAGTTGATTGGCTAGGTAGACGAGCTCATCTTACTGCAAAGTCAAAACCGGCTTGCGCTGAACACGACTACACGAGCAGAAAGAATGGAGAAACATGGAGCGTTGGCTAAGGACGACGCAGAGACAGTCAAGGCGTGGCAGTGTTTGCGTCCACGTCGTGTACAGGGCCTATCATGTGATCCTATATTAGAAAATAGAAAATGCCTTTTTCAGTCCAATATTATACATTTATTATACTTTGACATGACACCCATTGGAATTAGCTGGAAGTTTGGAAGAGCTAACAGTCCACATGGAGACTAGTGGCACACTACCGTAAACCGGACTTTTGCCAATCGGATTGGCAAAGGCCTAAATCACTACCGGAATCCCGGTTTTTACCGAGTGATAGAAACATTCAACAAAGGTCTAAATTAAATACACTCGACAAAGTCTTTGTCAAGTGTAAAGAGCACTCGGCATAAATTTACTTGGTAAAGCGTTCTTTATCGAATGTTTTTCATCTTGCCCTCGGCAGAATATTTGTCAAGTGTCAAAATAGAAAGCCTTGCACTCAGTAGATGTAAATCGCAAAAAATAACTTAATAAAATAGCAACAAAGCCTTGCACTAATGATTAAAATAAAAGTTATATATTTTTAGAAGTTATATAACTTTGTAGTTGAAACTTTTTAAATTTGAATTAATTTTAAAATATAATTTGAATTTATTTTTTATGAGTGCTAAAAGAAAAACATTTAAAAAGTAAAGTATTTGTCGAGTGTTAGGAGAAAAAATACTTGGCAAAGATCTTGTTTGCCGAGTGCTGGAAAAAAAATTAGACAAACAAGCAAGTTTGCCGAGTATTTTCTATGTTGCACACGACAAACATAGCTTGTGCCGAGTGTTTTTGTTTGTTGAGTGTATTTACTATCTGACAAAATACACTCCATAAACTTTCATACACCCAGCAAACAGCAAACAGCAAACAACCAATTTCGGCTGGGAAGCTGGTAGAGACGCTCAAGAGAAAAAAGGTACTAACAAAGACACGCCGCAAAGATTTCGACGCGCTCTTTGTCGTCATTGTTCGGTCAATTTGGTTAGGCGCCCACGTCTTCCGGTAAACAGTTAGTCAACCAAGCGTTGTGGCACGCAAGATCACGAAGAACTTGGACGCCTTAGAGAGTAAGGCTGGCATAGTCGTTGGTCGGATCTAGTAATATGAGTGGTGTAAACCTTGATGTAAGGGTGATCGAGGGGGTGTAGTGTCAGCAGTAGTTGGTGCGTCGGTTGAAAGAGAACTATATTTTCTTTTTAATATGAAAAACGTGCAAAGTACTATATTGAAAAACAGTTCACAAGGAGAAAAAGTATCGGGTTGGAGGGAGTGGCCATCGCCGATACTCCTTTGACTTCACGTTTGTTTGATCTTTAGAAATTGAGTCAGTTTGTTTGCTTATGTAGAGTTTGCATTACTATATACCAGCCTGATTGCGTTGTGCCATCCCTATCAATAGACAAATGTGGTGCTTTCAGCTCAGGTATCTTTCTTTAGTTATATCAGGGTTATTGACAATCTCGGGTAATGTTTATCGTAGTTTCTTGATATCGAGAGGGCTCATTGTCGGCGGGATAATGTATATGAGTCTTGTAAGCTTTGAAAATTTTATCACGCAGCCATGTGTTGAATTTTGCAAGGCCAAAACCTTCCTCGAAAAGAAATAATATTTGTCCTAAGAAAGGGCCCGAAGATATTCTGGATCTTATGTATTACCTAACACTACCACAAATAGGCTCTATAACGGCGGCTGCCCAAAGGCCGCAGCGGCACGGCCCAAAGTGGGCCGCCGCTACAGAGCCTGGGGAGCCTGTCGCGGTTTAAGCTGCCACTACAGTAAATGGCCTAGGTTTATAGCGGCGGTTGACAATGTCAACCGCCGCTATTTAGGGCATAGTAGCGGCGGTTGATAATTCCAACCGCCGCTACAAAGTGCTCAGTCTATAAATATCGCATTCCGACAGCTCCCCGTTTCACTCGAACGGTAGCGGTCCTAAAATTTGGGCAAATCACAAAAATCAAGGGGAAAAGATTTTGAGTTCGTTTCTTTTTTTTGCAAAAATTTAATCTTTAAGGTAAGGGGAACTCATCCCATCAGTTTTTTTTTTATGCTCTCATTTTGAAATCAAGTAAAATTTTGGGTTTTAAGTTTGTTAGATTTTCATCAAATTTTAGTTAAATTCATTTGATTTGGATGGTTCTATTGGGCTATAGTTAAAGTTTATGAAGGCATATATCATTTCTTTTTATCACTACACAAAGAAATTATTATATCTAGCTTATTTTATGTTAATGATAATCTAGATCTAGTTTGGTTTTTAGAGAAGAGAGAAGGTAGTATTAGGGCAAGAGGGATGTTAATTATTTTGTTATTTCTTGATAAAAGTTAAATAATATATAAAATGATTTGATGTTTGTTTCATTTTATCTTGCATAATATTTTTCACTTCATGTATATTATATTTTAATGTTTATATATTTAGTGAATATTTAATTTTTTGTTATTAATTAATTTCTATAATTTTTTGGCTAGATGGTGATAAATGTTAAATAATATATAAAATAATTTGATGTTTATTTCATTTTACCTTGCATAATATTTTTCACTTTATGTATATTATATTGCAATGTTTATATATTTAGTGAATATTTAAATTTTTTGTAATTAATAAATTTCTAATATTGTTTGGATAGATGGTGATAAAAGTTAAATAATATATAAAACAATTTTATGTTTGTTTTATTTTACCTTGCATAATATTTTTCATTTCATGTATATTATATTTCAATATTTATATATTTAATGAATATTCAAATTTTTTGTTATTAATTAATTTCTATTATTTTTTGGATAGACGGTGATAAAAGTTAAATAATATATAAAATAATTTGATGTTTGTTTTATTTTACCTTGCATAATATTTTTCACTTCATGTAATATTCAATATATATATATAGTGAATGTCTAAATTTTTTGTCACACATAATGAATTAATTAATTTTAATACTTTTTGGGTTTTTGTTCAAGGTCGTTCGCGATGGATAGATCTTGGATGTACGGGGCACCAAGACCGGGTCCAATATTTTTATGAGAAGTTTTCAAATTCATCGAAGCGGCCGCACAACATGCTCGACGTGAACGGACGACTGATATATATATTGTCCGTGTTTTGATTACAAGAATCAGGAATGATATAGAAGTAATAAAGTCACACTTGGTACGGAGGGATTTACTTGAGGGGTACACGAGATGGACAAAACATGATGAGAACAGTGTGGTCAATATGGAATTTGATAAGCATATTGAAGTTGAAGTCAAGGCTATCAATTCGGCTGGTGCAGATACGACGGATTCGCCTGGTGAAGCTGATTTTGATGTTGAGGAGTTGTTGTGTCACATTGAGCTGCAGGCGTTGATCAATGCCGGTACAACTAAAGTGCTTGATAATTTTCATAGAATAGAGAAGACATCAAAGGATCCATTATATGATGAATCTAAGGGATGTGATAAACAGTTCACCGTGTTGCGTATTGTACTTGAGCTGATGAAGCTGAAGGTCATGCATGGCTGGTCGGACGCTAGTTTCACGGATTTGTTGGAACTTATTTCTAATCCACTGTCGAAGCCCAACTTGTTGTCAAGGACAACATACCTTGCTAAGAAGCTGATTTCTCCACTTTTGTTGGGCGTGCAAAAAATTCACGTGTGTCCAAATCATTGCATATTGTATCGAAAGGAGCATCAGGACGCTATGAGATGCCCAAGGTGCAAATGCAGTCGTTACAAGAGGAACAACGATTATGACGCCGATGGTGGCGTGAAGAATACAACTAAGGGGAGAGAGAATAAAAGAAGTTCTATCGTCGATGACAGTAAAGTTCCTGCCTTAGTCATGTGGTACTTACCTGTGGTCGATTGCATCAGACGTTTGTTCGACAACCCTAGGGATGCGACAATGATGACATGACAAGCACGCAAGGAGGACGGTAAGCTCAGGCATCCCGTAGATGGAACACAGTGGAAAAAGTTCGATGAGGATCATCGAGACTTCTCTAATGAGAAAAGGAACCTACAGTTTGCATTGAGTACAGACAAAATGAACCCATTCGGTCAAATGAGGAATCTGCATAGCACTTGACTAGTGATACTAACAATGTACAACATTTCATCATGGTTATGCCATAAGCGTAAGTGCCTACTACTGACCACTCTTATATCTGAGTCTAAAGAACCTGGTAATGACATAGACGTGTTCTTAGTATCATTGTTCGAAGACCTGTAGAAACTATGGTTGTAGGGGGTCCATATATGGGATGAGTATCTAAGGGAGTACTTCATGCTCAGAGCAATTATTTTTTGCACAGTAAGTGATTCCCTGGCACTAAGGGCGCTATCGGGGCAGGTGAAAGGAAAGGCGGCATGTCTTGTATACGTTGATGATACATCCCATCTGTACCTTCGAGCATCCCAGAAGCTAGTGTATACGCGAAGCCGCCGATTCTTACCAGTAAAACACAGGTATCACGCGATGGCTAGACACTTTGATGGCAAAGTTGAGAACGACATAGAACCTGAACGTTGGACTAGCAGGGTTGTGGTTGACCTTGTTAAAAACATCAGTGTTATTTTTGGAAAGCTGAAAAAGGGAGTTTAAAAAGGCAAAAGGTCTCACGTCGTTTAAGAAGAAATCCATTTTCTTCGTATATTTCAATTATTGGAAAGAATTGAAAGTGAATCATGTCTTCGACTAGATGCATATTGGGAAGGGTGTATTTAACAGTAGTAGCGGACTTATACTCGACCAACCCGGTAAGACAAAGGATGGACTCAGCGCACGTAGAGATCTTGTAGTGATGGGAATAAGATCAGAGCTCCATCCATAAGAAAGAGCAAATGAAACTACTTTCTCCCCCCAGTAGCCTACACACTGACGATTAAGGAGAAAACAACATTCTGTAAGTGCCTCAGTGGGATTAAGGTACCGATGGGTTTCTTATCAAATATCAAGAATCTTGTAAACGTGGAAGAGTTAAAGATAAGTGGGTACAATACTCACGATTGCCACATAATGCTTTTGGTGTTTCTCCCTATTGCTATCAGAGCTGTTAAATTACCATGGCTGATGTTGCCTGTAACTCGTCTTTGCTACTTCTTTAGCGCGGTATTGAAGAAGGTGATAACTGAAGACGAGTTAAATGACCTACGAACCCACATGAAGGAGACAATGTGCATACTTAAGATGGTCTTCCCTCCATTCTTTTTCGATACGATGGAATACTTCATGATTCATATTATTGACCAGATATCTGTATTAGGCCCCATCTACCTGCATCAGATGTTTCCGTTTGAGAGGTTCATGTATGTATTGAAATGCTATGTACGTACTCGTTCACACCTAGAGGGTTCTATGACCGAGGGCTACACAACTAAGGAGATCATCGAATGTTGCTCAGATTACATTAATGATGGTAGCAGATCAATTGGTCTCCCCGTGTCTCATCATGAGCGTAGATTATCTGAAAAAGGTATGAAAGGACGTAGATCGTTCATCGACCGTGACTTCAAACGAGTGGACCAATCACATTTCAACGTATTGCAACAGACGCAGATTGTGGAACCATACTTTAAGAAACATCTGTTAGAGCTCTGCCGGAACAATAAGGATGCGACGGATAAATGGATCATAAACGTGCACAAGCGCTCTTTTACATCATGATTTAGCTCACTAGACCTTTCAAGTGGCGAGTCTGTGGAAGAGAAGATATTGATAAAGTTAGCTAACCGCCCGAGGAGAACCGTAGTTACCTTTCAGGCATACGACATCAATGGTTTTACCTTATACACCCAACAGAAGGATAATAAGAGCAAGTGTCAAAACAGCGGTGTACGAGTAGAAGCCATTGACGAAGAGGACCAGACGACCTCGTATTACGGGTACATTGAGGAAATATGGGAACTAGACTACGGTGCAAATTTACAGGTTCCCATATTTCAGTACAAATAGGTGAAGCACCCTAATGGTGTTGAGGTGGATGAATATGGTTTCATAATTGTTAATCTTAACAATATTGGTCACAAAGATAAGCCTTGGATACTTACCAAGACTGTGGAACAGGTGTTTTATGTAGTTGATCCAAAGGACGAAAAGAAATACATTGTTATTCCAGGTAAACAAAGAATCATTGGAGTGGAGAATGTGGAGGATCGAGATGACTACAATCAATATGACGAGGTGTCATGTTTCATAGATCCGAAAAATTTTAAAGTCTTAGAAACAAGACTCTCCTTTGCCGGCGGAATGCCCTACATGCACACCGATCACTGCAAAGAAAAAGTCGTTCAAGGCTAACTCAAGTATCATGTAATTTTATTTTGTAAAGTTCCTTTTATTATTCGAACCTTGTATTATGTTTTATGTAATTTATGTTTATTTGAATATAAAGATTGTGTAACTTATTTTGTTAAGCATCATGTAGTTTGAAGTTTTAGGGGCTAAAAAGTAAAAATAAAAGTTTAGGGACCTATTTATAATTTTATAAAAGGATAAGAATTAAAGTGTATAAATATTAGGACTAAAATGTAATTAATAAAAAGTATGAGTTGTTTCTACAAAATTTTAGGACCTAACAATAATTTTTATTAAGTGTGAAAAGATAGGACTAAAATATTGTTAATAATGAACTCATTGGTTTTTCTGCAAAAAAAAAAAAAGAAGTCTGTGGTAATTTTTGAAAATGAATAATACAATTTTAGAGAATGAATAATAAAATATAAAAAACACCACGACTTTTTAGTGGCGGTTCGCATAGCTACCCGCCGCTATTCTTTTTTAGCGGCCTCCCCTATATAAAGCAACGGCGCGTCGAGCCCCTAACCCTAATCCCGGAGGTTTGCTTTGTACGCTATTAGGCTGCCCAATTCCACAGCCATCTCCTGAGCGCCGCCGCCCTCCGTCTCCTCGTGTCCTCCATCTCTGACGCCTCCTCGAGCGCTGTTGCATCGGGCCACCGTCCTCCGCCGCCCCCTCCCCGACCCCGGCCGTCACGTGAGCCTCCTCTCCTCGTCGACGGACCCCGCGTGGGCCCCCTCTCCGACTCCGGCCGCCACGTGGGCCTCCTCCCGACGCATTTAAACAGGCTGTAATTAACCATCTAAAGCCCAGTTTCCAGATTAATGTTAAATATTGGGCTGTCATCACTCATCATTCTTATTTTAATCCTTTATTACTGAGTAGAAGAAAATGGTACGCCACTAGGGAAACGGAACAAAGAGTCTTGGTGGTAGGAATTGTTTTCATCGGTGCAGTAGCAGTAATTAACGTGCAGTTAAAATAAAAGTTAAAAATATCACTTTTATGAGTTGAAATAAAAGTTAAAAATACGGCATATTGTCATATTCTATATTTTTTTCTTAGATAGAGCATATGTATGATTTTAGTGAATATCGCCTTTATTATTCTTGCAGCTGGTAACTTATCAGTGTTCTCGTAGTTAGTTGTATCATTTGTTCATGTGGTTTTTCTTTATAAAGAGAAAGAGTTATACAATTCTGTCGACTCACCAAAGAAGTATATATCTATTTTATATCCTGTTAATGCAAAATTTCACACTATGCTTTGTTATCTACTTTGTGGCTGCTTGCCTAGAAATTATATACTTTGTGCCTACCTTCTTAGGTTCATATGTGATCAAAGCATTCTATATACTGCCTGCATTCTTTTCTTGACTTAGACTGCATTGCCTGCATTCATTTTGAGTGTTTTGACACTGGCTGAGCTATACCAGTTCTGAAAATAATGCTTATCTGTGTCAAGTCACTCAACTATTGAGTCCTGGAATCATACAGTTAGTAGTTCACAGTGCTTCATAGACATGTTGACTGTTTTTGTAGGAACTAATGTCTAATTCACAGTCCTTTAATTTGAAACATGTACCTTGCTTGTAGTTCAGGGAAAGCTGTACACATCATGAAATTATTTCTGTTTCATACTTGCATAACTGATGTATCTCACTATATTTCTGTTTCAGTCCTATACGGCCATGCACTGATGTACTTTTTGTGGCCTCACTATTTCCTTGGTGCCATACTTCTGCTCATACTTGCTGCTATTTTTTTATGCTCTTGGTATGCTCAAAAGATAGGATTAGGGCTCATTTTTTTTTGCTGCCATTGCTAGGATCTGAGTAATTAATTACATGTGGCTAAACTTGTAGTTTACTTGGTGGTTTACTTGGTGCCACTTCTACTCATACTTGCTGCCATTTTTTGTGCTCTCGGTATGCTACAAATCTAGTAGAAAGTCTTTTTGCGTGGTGCCTTGGTTATCTAGTCCATGTGATATCTGGTATGTTGGTGCTGCCGCTAGTAGCCACCGAGGGTGTAAACGCCTCTTACTTATTGCTTGACTGATTTTCCTTCCTTGTTGAAATATAGAGCTATGCTGCTTATGGTTGTGCTGTTCATAAAAGTTTCTAGCTAGTGCTATTTATAAAAGTTTCTAGCTAGATTTATTATTCAACATGAGGAAATTCTATTATGTGTGCTTTCTAAAACATGCTATTCCCATGTATTCAACATGAGGAAATCCTATTATATGTGGCCATATATATGCCATATACTTGCGGCCATATTCAACTTTTAGGTAAGATTTATAAGCATCGCATACATGTTTTTATCGTAGTATCCATCATATAAAGTATAACTAACTTGTATTCTCTACTACAAAGTGCTATAAACAAGTAAGAGGAAATATGTATTGTGGCTACTACACGTGTGTGTTCGCATCTAGCTCGTTAGCTTACCTGGACCATATCGTTGAAGACTCTGATGAAGAGATAAGTTGATTTTGTTTATGTTCATTTTACTTTATTCTACAGTAGATTTTTAAGATCTTATATTAACATACTCTACTCATATGACACAGAGAGCCATAAGGGAAAGGACATCATAAAAAGCAAAGATGAAGAAGATCGACGAGATCAGAAAGAGTATGATTACTCAAGAACACGTTCATTTGAGTATAAATTCCATGTATTTAGTTATAGCTTCTCTTTGTCGTTTTCTTTTAAGAGAGGTAATTAGTCCAGAAGGGATATTATTTGATTCAAACAGTGAACTAACAATAAAACAGAGGTTCCTTTGTGAGTGGGCTGGTTCAAGAGCATCATATAAGCCCAATATATCGAAAAAAATGATGACTATGTATTACGAGATATTTTGTAATGTATTAACATTTTGAGATGTTGTATATAATGTGTGATAATATGCTGTAAATTTCTATGATGAGATGTTGGCTATATTCTGTGATGTAAATATTATGTGTGCAGATTCTGTGATTTATGTGTATATATAGCAAATTTTTTTTAAATGTAGCGACAGTTAATATCTTTAACCACTGCTACTGTCGGAACAAAATAGCGGTGGTTGAAGATGTCAACCGCCGCTATAAAGTGGTCTGTAGCGGTGGTTGGTTTCGGCGTCAGACCACCAGCCGCTACAAACGCATATTTATAGCTGCGTTTACATAGTGTCGGGGTCGTCTGCCCGCTGCTACAGTGTCTTTCCAACTGCCGTTACATGGCCTTTTTGCTGTTGTGTAATAGCCTATATTATGGATGGTGTGGTCTTTAACAATGCTCAATTATTTTATCAGAAATGCTTCTTTTCAAACGGTTAAAAATAGAGTACCTGTTCAATCGACGGCCGCCGCCTCCTTTGAATTTTGTTTGTTGTTGCTTTTTTATTATTTATTTATAGAATTATATGTATTAATCAACATTATCTATAGATTATAGAAAAGTTGTCCTTTTGTATCATTGGATCTATATCTAAGAGCCAAAAACGTTGGTTGAAAGTAACCCTAATTTTCAGTCGGTTGAAAATCAGACGCTCTCTTATTTTATTCTTTGCTGGTACTTTTTAGAGGAATATGTAAGATTATTTTTGGAACGTTTTTATAGAAGGAAGGAGAAAGATCACGTATACCGTCGGCTTGTCGAGTTATTGAATCAACTATGATGGAAATGTTTGTTTTTAATAGATAGTGTTTTAGTAACAGACTCTGTTTTTAGTAATTCTATCTTGGTCATGGATAGGGGTACCGGCTGTGGTTTCGTCATGGATAACGTCTTCATGTATCTATTAATACATAAGCTGAAATATTAATATTTGTTCTATTTTTTCAAAAAATTATGGATAACGTCTTCATCATCATCCAGCACCTACAACAATTTAGTGTGTCTTAAGATCGTTAGGTTCAGTCTTGTATGCACTCGTAGCTATAAAATAATATATATGTGTATTTATATGATTGAGCGCTCATACATGATGCATGTGTCTTAATCAAAATAAAACCCACGGAAACCATCTCAAGGTTGTATCCACATCCACTCGGTGCTGAGAAAATGAAATAAATATATCATTCACTTTTGTTACGTTAGTGTAGTTTTTGAGCTAGAGAAACCTTCATAATTAGGTACACTATGATCGTGCATGGACACGAGAGGTGCTCCGGCCCGAGATGGACAAGAGTTTAGGGAAGACAGGCTACCAAGGCAAGAGAAGAGACCCCTCTTTGATTTTCTTTGACTTTTCTCTTTCTATGCGTGGCGTGGGGAGCGAACAAAAAAAGAAAGACCCAAACTATATGTTTGTTTCCTACGTATTAATTTTTAGACTCGTCCCATCAAATATTAAGATACTAATTAGAAATATTAAATATAAATTATTGACAAAAACCTATTCTATAACCTATCTTCTAAATGACGAGACGAATATATCAAAACTAATTAGATCATAATTAAATAATGTGATACTACAGTAAACATCTCTTAATGACAACTTAATTAAATTTAATAGATTTATCTCACAAATTAGTATCCAACTATGTAATTAATTTTATATTTAATCTATATATTTAACGTTCGAAAGATTGATATGACAACACAAAAATTTAGAACCAAAAAACAAACATACCCTAAAAGAATTAGATGATTTTTCTTAAGGAGAAAAAAAAACCATAAAACAGACATCCAAGTTCGAGTTTTTTTTTGGGCAAAAATCCAAATTCGAGATTGTGAATGATTGAACCTAGATAGTTAGGGGTGAGAATACCCCCTATGGCTAACTGGGACAAGTCCGGTTTGTGGCGAGCGAACAAGACGAGGGATATTTCTTCGAGATAGATGTTTATAGGCAAGACTTTCCAACCTCTAAGTCAAATCTCAATCCGTTCACCTATGAATTATTGCCCGCGCTAGTCCTGTGTGTTACAAAGCGGGTAGAGTGATTTCCTTTTCCTTTCTTTTAGAGAGAGAGAGAGAACGTCATCAGTAACAGCATGCGTGACGGGCCTTGAATGTGTAACTATCAGCCCAGTTGACCCAATATTGAGGTAGCAATGGGCTCGTGGGCTCATAAAAGCGCCTAAACCTTCTTGATGACCTTTTGTGCTATCACTTGTCAGGCAACGATGAAAAAAAAAACTCAGCCCAACCTAATTACGCGGACGGGCGATCGCAGCGTCGCGGACGCGGCACGGGCGCGCCAACGGCCTCTTCCGGTGGCGCGGGCGAGCACCGCAGCCAGCAGCCTGCCGCCTGCGACGACTTGGATGGCGATCAGCCGCTGCAGACCGGCAAGGCAAAAGCCGCAGGGGAAGTGGTGTGCGATCCATGGAACCCGCATGTTGCAGCAGCCAGCAGGGTTGAGAACTCGAGAAAAAACTTTCACTTTCACACGCTAATACGCTATGGCGTTCCTCCGTCCGAACGCGCACGCCACGCTCGGGAGTGTGGACCTTGTTCTGTTAAGTGGTCTTTTTTCGCCAGGGCGGCGACAGCCGTGCCGGCCGTGGCTTTCGCGCGAGGAGAGTGCGGAGACCACCGCTAGCTCGTCAGTGGTAGGTGTCCGACGTGTTCGGGTATTAAGAGACGAGACGTGGCCGGCGGGATCAGGTGGTCCGTGCTCCGTGCGCGCGCAATGGTTGTTTGGGGAAAAAAATCCAACGGAATGGGATCAGTATCCTCGCCGCCATGGGCCATGGCGCGTAGCCACCCAGTTATCCATCGACCTGGCTAGAGTCTGGCGAAGCTCAAAGTCTGATTTCACCCGGTACGTACCCCCGAGGAAACAGGGGCGGATCTATATACGATGCACTGCCCGGTCTATTTCACCCAAAGTCTGATTTCACCCATCTATTTTGTTCTAGCTCCGCCCCTGCGAGGAAATCAGGCAGTGAGACGCAGAATTGTCAGCTTCAAATTATTGGTTTGCTTTGTGCTTAAGACACACTCTTCTGTATGTACTGCCCGGTCTGTACTTTGTACTGTTAAATGGAACGGGTAGAGCAGGTAATATGCCAGCTAATACGACGGGTACTACTATGCCATTTATATAGAGACAAAAATCCTTACGGAGCTTCGTAACTCTCTGATACCAAAAGTAACTGCAGCTTGCCCTCTGAAAGGTACCATTTTCTACATCCAAAAGCAAAAAAGAAAAAAAAATGAATCAAAGAAACCATATATATAGGAGAAATACAATCCGAAGTTTCTGAAGAGAGGCAGAACTAGCTCGGCTCTAGCTGCTACTCCAACTGTCCAAGTGGGGGCTCAAACGAGCCGTCCGCCGCCGGGACCAAGCTTAATTTGTCTGCTGCCCAACTTCACGCATGCATGGACCTTGTTTGATCACCAACTCCTCCTGCTAAGTACACTCTTGCCTTCAAAGATTTATGCGCCATTATTGTGTCCTGGAGTCGTCGCTGGGACGATTGTTTGTTCGTGGCATGAGTGCCAGTAGTGGTCTGCGTGCCATTACTGTCCCTAAACGAATCATTCCGGTTTCAATACAATAGTATGCGTCGAACTCAAAAAGGATTGAGGGTGTTATTTGTGTGTGTTTTTAACAAGTAGACTAATAAAACGTTGATCAGTAGTGATGGTCCTTCATCTTAAATCCACCGCGCGGAACGAAGTCACGGATCAGAGATGGAGTTGGAGAGCTCGATCTCACGTCCGGCAAGAGTGGCCTCGTCGTGACGACGGACGGTCAGTCAAACGAAGAGCCCATCCCTTTGCACGAACAGAAGCCGCAAAGCTGCCATTTCAGCAAATAAATTACTCCGTGTCAACTTGCTTTTAACCCACAAAGTCCACGGGCTCCCCATTAACCAAGCCTATTTCCGATTCACTGTAGCCTCCTACGCGTGCGCGCACGTGCGCAGCTCCACCTCACCGTATCCCACTACTTGTGATTCTAACCGTTGCCATCGCCGGCCCCAGAAGTCAGAATCTGACGGCTTTGCGGCGTTGGTCAATCAGCCCACTCGAGCCTGCCTCCATGACGGGAAGAAACTGTTGATAATTACAGTGCTCCTATGGAGGAAGAGACACGACGCCGCCACCAAACCAAATCCAACTAGCTTCTCTGACTGCTACCACACTTTTTCCTTGATCTGCGTTGTGTCACTGCCGTTGGTGCCACTGACACGCGGGCCCTTGCACGTTGGTCCCCGTGGAAGTAAGCACGCTTCTTGCCAGAGAGGCTGTCGCGGCCTTTGGGTAAGATCGAAGGAACCCCCACACAAACCATCATCGCCATGCTGGTACGGTCTGTGCAAGTGAGTTAAGTGACATTATTCTTTTTTGCATAAGCATGTTGCAGTAGCCTATACACGTCGTAGGTTATCAAGGGATTATTTAGGAATTGGAGTAGGATCTTGTCATCCTGACGCCGATAGGCTAGAGCTGCTTGATTGCCTCCGTGTCGTGCTCCGCTACACACTGCATTTACCTGTCCGTAGGAGCAAGATAGCGATTACGTGGTCTATGCGAGCTACGCCGCCACGCCCCCAGATCCATGCATAACACTCATTCTATTTTGGTTGGGACGATGATGCCCGTCGCGGCTAATGCCATCCCGTTGTACAGAATCGTATAGAACAAATCTCGCGCCGTATGTCCAGTTCGTTAGTGGGAATTATTATTCGGAAACGCTTGTTTTCATGCGGCTGAAAAGAGCACAACTTTCAATCGACGGTT
This sequence comes from Eleusine indica, assembly GCA_030378355.1. NCBI lineage: Eukaryota > Viridiplantae > Streptophyta > Magnoliopsida > Poales > Poaceae > Eleusine > Eleusine indica. The sequence goes on from CM059494.1 coordinate 62,035,305, forward strand.
AAAAATGTTATTTTTTATTATTATTTATCTATTTATAAGATCATATATATTAATCAGTGTTATGTATAAATTGCGAAAAAAAATATTTTTTATATTTATTGAATCTAGATTTAAAAGTCAAAAACGATGATTAAAAATAACCCTAGTTTTCAACCGACTCAAAATTAGACGTAGTTATAATCGGCACTGCGAGCTACGTCCACACACCGAGACCCAGACCCATGCATAACACTCCATTTTATTTTGATCGTAACGATGACGACCATCGTGGATAGTGCCCTTCCGTTGTACAGAATCGTATACAACAAATCTTGTGCCGGGGGTCCCATACATCAGTCAGCCCCAAAAAACATGCATCTACCTTCCGTTTTTTTGTCACGACGCAGAAGCGAGTTTAACGTTAGCAGGTAATCCAAGATCACAGGGTTCCATTCAGGCGTTGTTGCAGAGGGCTAAGCTGAGAGCCTGAGAGGCCTTTTTAGCCTTTACCCCGGTGCCAACGAGGCAAGCGGACACACACGAACCGCCACGCTGTGTCGGGGCTAGAGGACGCGAGCCAGACCAGGGAGGGGTGGTGCTCCACTGCCACCGGCCCGTTACGCCCGCGTCGTGTTCTGGCCATGTAATGTAACCCCACCGAACGTGCCAGATCCAGGAACCCATCGATCTCACCCGGATGACATGCGGGTCCAAACCGGTGGTAGGCCCACATGCAGCCTGATCAACGCATGGCCCACATGGGTGAAAAGGCTCGGCCGGCTCGGTTGTCAAGGCGGGAGCATTGATGCCGCTGAACGCCAGCGTGAGTGGGAGTGACCCCACCAGTCATTCAGAGATAGGGGAGTACGGGACCCGCCCGAGGCTGAGGCTCGGACAGCCGTTTGAGGTCCCGAGCCTGGCGCGCAGCAGAACGGCAAGCCCGAAGCCACTAAACAATTGGGCGGCCCAATGGGAGAAACAGAGGGGGCCAATGGATGAAGGAGCCGGTACGGTAGTGGCGCGGTAGTAGTGTGCTAGTGCTCGCGGAGCAGCGCGAGAGTTGAGCAGAGAGCAAAGCGAGAGTCCGAATTGATTGCGGCCACCACTTCACCACGTCTTCTCCACCTCCGTCCAACCCGTCCTCGCCAAGCCACCATCATTGCGCCACCGCCGCCCACGTCTCCCCGGTCTTGGCTTCTCGGCTAAGCGTGGCGGTTGACGGTACTGGAGTGGAGTCGCGCGCGGTACTTGCTGCTGTGAAAGAGTGAGGGAGGAGTGAATCGCCAGTCCACCTCCACCTCCATTAAAGGCGTTCACGCGGCGGCTCCGCCTCCTCCACGAGAAAGCGAGGCGAGAGAGAGAGAGAGTCGTACTCCTTGCTCACTTCCTCCCCTCACGGGGGGGGCAGCGAGCTTGCCACGTACAAAGCGCAGCTCGCTGCTTGCTCGCCAACGCCCATCATCACCTCCCTCCTCCCTCGCCGTCCCACGCCGCGCGCCTTTAAAGCACGCGCTCGCGCCACCTTCGTAAAAGGTTCTTCCTCATCACGCCACCCTCCTTGGCTAGCTCTTTGCAGCCACCACGAGGAGCTTGATCGCTGCTTTCTGTTTCATTTCACTCTCCTCTGTTTGCAGAGCAAAACAGGGGAACAATGGCGGCGGCTGCGACTGCGCGGCTCGGCGCCGTCGCGGCGTGCATCCTACTCGCGCTCCTCGCGGCGGCGCCAATGCCGGCGGCGGGGATCCTTGACCCGGTGGACTTCCTGGCGCTGCAGGCGGTGCGTCGGTCGCTGGACGACATGCCGGGCTCCTCCTTCTTCGACGGGTGGGACTTCACCGCGGACCCGTGCGGGTTCCCGGGCGTCTTCTGCGACGGCACCCGCGTCTCGGCGCTGGCGCTGGGCGACCCGCGGGCCGGGTCCCCGGGCCTCACGGGCCGGCTCGACCCGGCCCTGGGCCGCCTCTCCGCGCTCACGGAGCTCTCCCTCGTCCCCGGGCGCGTGCAGGGGGACCTCCCCGCCACGCTCGCGTCCTGCACGGGCCTCCGCTTCCTCGCCGTCAGCAAGAACCTCATCTCCGGCGGCATCCCCGACGGGCTCGGCGCCCTGTCTAGCCTCCGCACGCTCGACCTCAGCTTCAACCAGATCTCCGGCGCGATCCCTCCTTCCCTCGCCTCCCTCCCGTCGCTCACCAACCTCATCCTCTGCCACAACCAGCTCTCCGGCGGCATCCCGACCTTCCCGGACTCGTCCCCGCTCCTCCGCCTCGACCTCAAGCACAACGCCCTCTCCGGCGCCGTCCCCGCCACACTACCATCCCAGCTGCAGTACCTCTCGTTACAATCCAACCACCTGACGGGCCGGGTGGACGCGGTCCTCCCGCGCCTCACGCGGCTCAACTTCCTCGACCTCAGCATGAACCAGCTCGACGGCCCGATCCCTTCCTCCGTCTTCGCGCTGCCGCTCTCCGTGCTGCAGCTCCAGCGCAACTTCTTCGCGGGGCCCGTGCAGCCGTCGAGCGACGTGGCGATCCCCGTGGTGGACCTGAGCTACAACCGGTTCTGGGGCCAGGTGTCGCCGCTGCTGGCGGGGGTGGGGCAGCTCTACCTCAACAACAACAGGTTCACGGGCGACGTGCCCGCGCGGCTGGTGCAGGAGCTCGTCGGATCCGGGGGGCTGCAGCTGCTCTACCTGCAGCACAACTTCCTCACCGGGATCGAGATCTCGCCCTCCTCGTCGCTGCCGTCCGGGGTCTCGCTCTGCCTCATGTACAACTGCATGGTGCCGCCCGTGTACGCGCCATGCCCCATCAAGGCCGGCTCGCAGAACACAAGGCCCGCCGACCAGTGCCCGGAGTGGAGGGGGTGATTTTCATTTTCAGCTGACTTATTACCTGGTCGATTGTACTACAAGATCAACAACGATAATGCCAATGCCGGATCGCCTCGGATCGGTCGGAATCGTCGGAACAATGCAATGGGTGGTGGCCTCTCATTCTTTGATTAATTTGTCCAGTTACTACTAGTGTTCTCATTCTTTTTTGGGGGGGTTGGAGAGAAGGATAGTTACAGACAAGTGAAGTAAGCGCTGCTGCTTTAATATTTGTGATTTACTACTACAGGCTGTAAGTTCTTGTTTAGTTGATGTACGTGAATCGTGGCTCTGCTGTATAGTTATTAAACACTGCTACTACCCCCTCTCTGAATGTCTTGACGAGGTGGTGACGCCCTCTCTGTTTTGGTAATGGTGTTAGGATTCAGTGATGTTTTTTTTATTATTATTATTTATCACGCCATGTCACTGGGCAAAGTATAGTATGGCAAGCATACGCTGTGCTTGATTTCGCTTTTCCCATGTCCAACTGCTTACTATGGAGACGAAATGATGAACAGTTTGATGTTACTGGTCCTTTTTGCTACTACTCAAGGAATGCTTTCTGGCCATGACATGCTGTGCTCTTATCGGTGAAATCATTGGGTTGCTCGTGCTGGAGCGATCTCTGTGTGATGAGGCTCTGAACTCGGAAGTGTGACCAATCATCCTATCTGCATTTGCGAGATGGGCACAGATTGACTTGAGAATCGGATATTTGCAATTATCGGTTGCGGACGCAGCTGTTGTTGATCAGAACAAGGACTGCCCCTCATTAGTGCAACTGATCACAACCACTGCCGGGTATAATTGTGCTCTGCTTTCCCTTCGTTTTCCGGCTCTGCGCTGCTCTGTCTCTCTCTCTTCGCCAGAATAACCTTGTTGCGATCAACGAGCTTCGTTACTCATGGTAAACCTACAGTCAAGCTCAAGGTAATCCAAATGTTTACACTTGCTGCGCTTACCTGGCCATGGAAACTTCAAAGGGACGTAACTGCAGATGCCCATATCCGGAATTCCGGATCCCGGAGCTGCCGCACCAGTGATGCTGAATCGCTGCATCAGGAAGTGGAGCAGTAAATCACACGCCAAAAACCGCATGAACTTACTCGCACCGTACCGGGTACCGACCACCACGACAACCAAATCCCATCCTAAATTGGGTACGTTCGTACGTGAGTCGCGAGCGCGACCCGAGTTGAACGCACGAGCCGATCTCCGTATCCACGGTACCGTCGCTTAACGCTGCCCATGTCATGATACCAATCGATGGATCAGCAGTTCTGCATTGGCGCCGATGACGGGAACGCATCCACCGCCTGCCGGACCGTTTTGCACCGACGCGCATGGTTCCCAGGTTCCCCGCCGACCGCGGTGGTGTTGTGTCTCTCATCTCAGCTCGGAGCGCGTCAAGCCGTGACGGCCGCCACGCACGGCGGCGTTGTGCGCCGGCCCGGGCCGTGTCCGAGAGCACGATCACCGGTTCGAGCAGCGTTACGGGCGGCGTAATGGCAGAAACACGCAGATGTACCGACAATTAAAATCGTACAGCCCGTCCACGGCGAATCGGCGAGCGGCAGCTGTGTAGCAATCACGGCTACCGTGCAGCATTGGGTGCGACGCTTTACTGTCCGTGGCGGCAGGAGCATGACGAGCAGTTGGCATTTATTTTGCTCCCTTCGCCTTTTTATTTTTTCTTTCTCCTTTATTTTCACTTACCTTACCGGTGAACCACGCTTGTCAAACTGTAAAGAGGTGACTACAGCTCAAACAAACACGGGCTCGGGCCGAGCTTCTGCTGATCCCGGTGGCTGCCGTGTGGACCAGAGTCCTGGTAGTACTGACATGGTATGCCCACACGCCACAGACAGGCCCACACGACAAAGAGTTGCTGGCTTGCGGCTTGCTCGGCAAACAAGAGTTCGAGAGAACCCTTTTTGTCATGTGTTCTGTTGTTTTCGTTCTGAAAGTGCGCGTCTTCCCATTCCCGCTGCTTTTGACTGCTCGGTTAGGGCAGCTCCTCTGGTTTGGTATCTGTAATTTACAAACGACACATGCAAAAGATTAGTCATCTATAGCTTACCTTTATTTCCTGCAAATCGGTCAGGAGTCAGGTCTCATGCAGGAGGGGGTAGAGAGAAAAAGGACATGTAGGTCCCATAAACTTAGCTATAGATAATTGCTACTGCAGTAGGTAACTTTCCTCTCTCCTATTTCTTTCCTATTCATTTTTTCTTCAAACAGTGCAAACGCTAACTATTGTCTGACCATTGTGGAGGTCCTTACTATCTCCATCTCAATATATAAGCATTCATTAACTTACTCTTTGTCTTATTCAAAATTTTTATATCAAATAAAAAAACAAATAAATTATATTTGAAACATATCTAATAATGAAATATATTATTACAAAATAAAAAAATAACGAAAAAGTTAGAATAAGACAAAAACTCAAAGTTGATTTTGAAAATCAACAAATACTTATATTTTATATTTATATTTTGGAATAAAGGGAGTACTCTCTTTCCACCGCTGACCAAGAGGGTTTCGGCCAGCATGGTTCGATGCGTCTCCGTCAGAGCAAAAGCACCGTTTGTCCTGGAAGCAGGGCTACAGAGGACGGGGTTAATAGAAAAGGGTGCAAGTTTCGGTTGACACGGCCACACCCACACGGAACTACCGGCGCTATTTGTGCACACAATCATGCTCCATTTCTGATTGTTTTTTTAGGCCAGCGTCTCCGTTTGGTTAATTCGACTGCTGTTTTTTTTTTATAGAGACAATTTCCTATACGTCACTAGAAAATTTCATTGTTCTCTCTGTGTCATGAAAATTTTTGAACTTCCCTCTATACCATCCACGTTTTCCTTTATTCGCTAGTTAAAAAAATTACTTTCTTTACTATAAAATTTATGAAAATTTATAGATTTATAGAGTAACACATGCGGAATGTTTTTTGTTGCTGGAAAATATTGTGGTTCTATAATATTTTTTAATTTAAACTTGATGAAACTTGCAAAGCGTTAAGGTTCAGCAGTTAAATTTCAAAGTTTTGAACCTTAACGCCTTGTCACATTCACCTGTTTCAAATTTAAAAATATTATAGAATCAAAATATTTTATAAGAATGAAATATATTCCCCACATGTTACTTTATTACAAATTTTCATAAATTTTGGCGTAAAGAAAGTATTTTTTTTTTCGAGCTAGTGAACACAGAAAAACGTTAAGCATTGTCACTAGTGGCATGGAGGACATGAAAATTTTATTTGAATGGCATATAGGAAAGTTCAAAATTTTCCATGACACAAAAGAAACGATAAAATTTTCGAGTGGCATAGAGGAAATTTTCTTTTTTTTTAGGAGCAAATTTCATAAAATCCTAGGTTTTACCATCCTAGTCTCATAAAACCTTGAGATTTTTGGTCTGAATTATATAACCTCAGACTTTATGATACTGGAGTTTCACAGAACCCCAATCATTAATATAATGTCTCAAATCTTAGAGGCAGGTCCAAAAAAATTCGATGAGATCGACCGTGATTACGAGCAGCATGTGTGGAATGAACAGACAGGCTTGTCATGGGATTTTTTTACACCAACGTGTAGGATTTGAGGCAAGGTGGGGTTTTGTGAAACTTTAATATAGCATAAAATCTAGGGTTATGTGACATGGTCCAAAAATTCTGGGGTTTTGAGACTAGGACAATAAAACCTGAGGTTTTGCAAAATTTTCTCTTTATTTTTTTGAGCGAAATTCGGCTGCTTGTATTTGTTTGGCGAGTCATGACTCATGGCAGGGAAGTAGGGAACAAAAGATAGACGCAGAACAAAGGCCTTGAGAGACGGGGGCGCATGGGCCGGACAACATGGCCGGATGCGGTAGCAGAGGCCCATCGACCATCCAAATGAATTCTTCGAACGGCCTTGTAGTTGGCCTGCTAGACACGACACGAACCAGCCCAAGTTCCCTGCTATACTCCTGCCGTCCTGCGCTGCCGCCCGGCAAACTCCGACGATCCCCGGCACTCCGGCAGCACCGCAATGGCCAGAACGGATTGGCCCTCCTCGTCCAGCTTCGACGGAAGGTGAGAGCTGAGCTCTCCTCCCCGATCTTCAAATCCTCCTCCCTCTTCTGTAGTTGACATTAAGGCTGGACGGGGATCGGTTGATCCCTGCGCGGGGGCGGGGACGGGGACCGGGATGGGGGAGATTCCATCCCCATCGAGGATGAGGATGGAATGCCGGGCAGCTATGTCCGGCGATCGATGCCATGTCTTCAAATCCAGCAAATCCTCGCACTCCTGGGTCTTCTTCCTTTCCAAAATCGAGACTGTTATTGCGATTCGTGAAGGCTATGATTCATGCCTGACCTGAATCCATCCATCAATCAATTGATCAGGTTGTCCAAGATGTTGGAGGAGCTGCTCATCTTCACGCGCGGGGGCCTCATCCTCTGGTCCTCGTGCCAGGCCCTCGGCGGCGCCGCCCTCAAGGGCTCCCCCATCGACGCCCTCATCCGCTCATGCCTCCTCGAGGAGCGCTCCGGCGACGCCAGCTTTTCCCAGGACAACTACGGCCTCAAGTGGACCTTCCACAACGAACTCGGGCTCGTCTTCGTCGCCGTCTACCAGCGCATACTCCACCTCCTCTACATCGACGATCTGCTCGCCGCCATCCGCAAGGAGTTCTCCCAGATATACGATCCTAAGCGCACAGATTACTATGACTTTACTGACATATTCCGGCAGCTCCATCTTGAGGCTGAAGCGCGTGCCGAGGTCATGAAGAAGTCCAAGCAACCCATTGTGTCCCGTCCCTCACAAACTCTCTCCCACAACAAGACTGCTCCCAAGGTTCGTGGTGGTGAGAATACTGCTGGTGGGAACAAGAAGAAGGGTGGCTCTGGGAAGGATGAGGACTCTAACGGCGGCTCTGCTACGTTCAAGGGCAAAGAGAATTCTCAGCCCTATGTTGTTTTTAAAGAAAAGGAGAATGGAGGCCCAAAGGACAACAATGGGGCCTTTGATGTAAATAAGTTACAGAATTTACGGAACAAGAAGAAAACTGTTCCCACTGAAAATGGAGCCAAGAAGACTACTAAACCTGACATTAAGAAGAAGGTCAACAGGGTCTGGGATGACAAGCCTTCCAACAAGAAGCTGGATTTCACCGACCCAGCAGACGAGAGAGGGGATGAGGTGACTGACCACGTTCTGGTCACCCGGGGTGAGAGCATGATGGACAAGGATGAGAATGTGAGCAGTGACAGCGAGGACGAGGAAGAGGCACAAGATGGCCCCAAGAAGAATGGATGGTTCTCAATGTTTCAGAGGTATGATTCTCGTCATTCTCTTCCTTCATTGTACTGTTTGCAGAATATTTGAAATTTACTCATCTTCACTTCATTACACACTTAGTCTGAGTTAGACAAACTGTTTCTAATATTGCTCGCAGTCGTGGTTCATGTGACTGAAACATGATCTGAGCTAGGCATATTAATGTTGATGACCAATACAGTCTTGCTTAGCTGAATTCTACGCGCTCATTAGGGAAATCTTGCCAAAGCACCTGATATGCTTTTCTGGAACCATGTTATCCCCTTATGTGAAATATTGTTAGTATGGTGAGGAAAAATTAAAGCCTAGAAATGAAATGCAGCGCACAATAATGGTTCAGGTTAAACAGACCCATCAATCATTATGTTCTGCTGATATTTTTTTTTTGTGGCACCAGCTAGTTAAAGTTTTTTCTGGCCACATATAAGAAATTGATGGCTTTATTATTTGTTTGCACACATTTCATTCTGCTGATAAGATTCAGTTTTCATCTGATTCCCATCTTCATTTTGTATACATCATGTAATTAAGTATTTTGTATTTGCTGGCACTCAGTATTGCGGGAAACAGTGTGCTGGAGAAGTCTGATCTGCAACCTGCACTCAAAGCTCTTAAAGATAGGCTAATGACCAAGAATGTGGTATGCGATTATTCAGAGTTTGTTTATTTGCTATAACTTACTATTAGAAAGCCTTTTTTGTTTGGATAAAGAAGGTTGGCCATCTTTATACAGGCAGAGGAAATTTCAGAAAAGCTTTGCGAGTCTGTTGCAGCTAGCCTTGAGGGCAAAAAGCTAGGGTCTTTCACCAGAATATCATCTACTGTCCAGGTTTGTTAGCACATGCTTTGTTAGCAAATACCTGCATCTTTTATTTTGTGAACACTTTTTATAGATTGATTCTAATATTTCATTTGATGATTGCTCCTGCAGACAGCTATGGAGGAGGCTCTTCTTCGCATTTTGACCCCAAGGCGATCAATTGACATAATGAGAGATGTGCAGTCTGCTAAGGAGCGTGGGAGGCCTTATGTCATTGTTTTTGTTGGGGTGAATGGAGTTGGCAAATCAACCAATCTTGCAAAGGTATGTTTTTCCCTACACCATCGGTGAATGATGAAGCCGCCTTCCTTGGACATCGACTCATTTCATGTGCTTCCGAACCTGCACAGGTTGCTTATTGGCTTCTTCAGCATAACCTCAGTGTAACACTTGCAGCATGTGACACCTTTAGATCTGGTGCTGTTGAGCAGCTCCGTACTCATGCTCGCAGGCTTCAGGTAGTGATCTAAATTCTACTTATAATCTCGCTTCCTCCTGACTTACTGCTACTGGCACCATTTTTCGGAGTGTTGGATTCTTTGGCAGTTTATTTGGGACATAATTTCTTTGTGGGAGGCAGTTCTTTGTTCATACTTTTCTCCCTGTTGAAGTTCCTTGCTGAAGAAATACTACTTGTATCATGATGAAAGCATGAAGCCAAAAAAGAATTATCTCAAAAAGAAACCCCATAGCTCTTGTTGTAGCACTAACTTATGCCCCACTTATTAGCAATTAATCAGTATCATGTGCCTCTGAAACCTAATCAGGTCCAATGGCTGTGATTGATGGTACAATATTTAGTCGGCCATTATTTTTGCAGCTGTGTTTCTGTGGCGTATTTGGTTGTGCTCCACATAATTTAATGGCCAAATATTTATGTTCCACAAATTGTTGGTGATAACCACATTTACATTCCTATTTTTTTTCCCTTGTCATCACCATGGCAATAGGAAGAGTACATGCAAGGGATTTGTTTCTCTTATTATGAGTGCATTGAGAAGTTTTAAGTTAGAGTATGTACCTTTACTCTTCCAATTCATGATTTGAAAATTTAATGGTGGCATTGTGCACAGATACCAATATTTGAGAAGGGTTATGAAAAAGATCCGGCAGTTGTAGCAAAGGAAGCTATTCAGGATGCAAGCCGCAATAAATCAGATGTTGTTCTGGTTGATACTGCTGGGCGTATGCAGGTAGGTTATGCTCCTAGTGTGTTCCGAGCATCTGCCAGAATCTTGATTTCAAGCTGCACAATTACCTTGTCCATCTGTTTGACTGATTCTGTTAGGACAATGAGCCACTGATGAGGGCACTCTCGAAGCTCATCAATCTCAACAACCCAGATTTGGTTTTATTCGTTGGAGAAGCATTGGTTGGAAATGACGCTGTAGATCAGCTCACTAAATTTAACCAGGTATTGATGGTATTTTCAAGGAGTTGAATACTACTAAAATGCTGCCTTAGCCTTATGAAGTTTAGCTTTCACTACTGACTGTTGAACAAATTTATTTGTTGAACAGAAATTAGCAGACCTATCATCTGTTCCTACTGCCAGATTGATTGATGGTATCCTGCTCACCAAGTTTGACACCATAGACGACAAGGTCTGAATTTGTTCAATTTTCACATGACCATTATTAGGATAGCACCCTTTTTTGCAGTACACTGATGATGCTAAACTTGAAAACATGCAGGTTGGAGCAGTACTTTCCATGGTATACATATCAGGAGCTCCAGTCATGTTCGTTGGTTGTGGTCAGTCTTACACTGACCTGAAGAAGCTGAATGTCAAGTCCATCGTTAAGACTCTCCTGAAGTGAAGAGATGCTATGTGCTGTACTCTGATATGTACCGCCAAGCTTGTTTACCTTTAAATTCCCCGATGACCTTGTCATCTTGAATGTTGGTTTTCTGAACTTTTCCCTGGTCAAGAAATTGATTGTAGTACTAAACTTGTACTATTCAATGAGTGTACCGGTATTATGCTTAGCTTGGTTATTTCTACCTTCGATCTTTTTTTTTTCTCGGTGTTAGGACAAGATGTTTAGTTCAAATTTGAACTACACTTTGTCCTAACGTCAATAAAGTAGAATTTGGTATTTGGTTGGATGCTGGATTTATTTGTTTCCTCCGTTTAGATTTATTCGAGGCATACCTAGTTGCTTTGATTAGAATTCATCAGAAAGTAGAATTCTGAACCAGCGAGAAAATTTCTGGCGGGCTTTAATCCCTGAATACGTATCAGGCTTTCAGTGACCCCCTTTAGGTGCCAGCATGTTTCATGGACTTTTACACGATGAGTTGGCTCAAACTCATCGTACTGTATTGCAAATGTGTTATATCATTTGTGCTAGCAACACAGTTTGTCTTGGGTGCCCTTGTTTATAGCCGCGAAATGGTTTTTATTCAGAGAGTTGCCGCATCAAATCTGGGGCCTTGTCACCGTGTACTAGCACGGTAACGGTATAGTCCCACGAGACCGACATATGACAGGATTGCCAAAAATAGGCGCTGGGTTGCGGCTTTGCTTCGGTGGGCAGGCCCTGCACACTTCACCAAAGCAAAGTTCGACGAGAGCAAACTTTTTTCATGTGTATTGTGTTTTGTTTGTTTTTCGCTCTGCAAGTGCGCATCTTCCCATTCCTGCCGCTTTTGACTGCTCGGTAGTCCTTTCCGCCGCTGACGAAGAGGATTTCGTCCAGCGTGCCGTCATAGCAAAAGCACGTTTTCTCGTGGAAGTAGAGGACGGGTTAATGGACAGTGAAAAGAAATGTTCAGGTTCTTGCAAGTTACGCTTGACGGTCGCTTCACTTCAATGGACTAAGGCTCCTTTTGTTTGAGATTTGGATTATGGATTATGGATTATAGAATCTAAAAGCTCAAATAAAAGGATAGATTGTGAAAGCATATTATAAAATCCAACAGTCAGATTATGAGAATCCAGAAATTTGATCAAATTCAGCTTTTGCTAGATTATGACACATTTATTTACCTATTTGTTATTATGGCTCACTGTAAGTGACTAAAATCTGGATTGTATCCAGACAAATAAACAACCCTTAGATTATGACTACCAGATTTTTACAATATCAGATTTCACAATGCACAATCCAAAATCTACAATCCATAATCTTTAGCTCAAACAAAGGGGCCCTAACAGCCGTGGACAGTGAAAAGAGACGTGGACGTACAGGGCTCTCAAAGAAAAAAGAGGTGGACGTACGGGCCGCACAACAAGGCCGGACGCGGTGTGCAGCGGCCCACGGCCTGGCGTAGTGACCCCGCTAAGCACCGGGCTGGCCCTTAACGGATCTAGCGGCCTTCATGGGCCGGCCTGTTCCCCTTCGCCTCCGATTCACAAACTAAAATGGATTCTCTAAAAAAAACAAACTAAAATGGAACTTTTTATAAATATAAACGATTTTTTAAATTAATTAATATGATTAACAGCCCGATTTTGAAATCGAGCTGTTAGTAATATGAATTAATTTTAAAAATTGATTATTTATCAAAAGAATTCAACTAAAACTAGGAGGGGCCACGTCTGCTAGAGCCAGAATCCTATCACGATTCGCTTTCAGAAGAAAATGGACCCTATCCCGATTCGATCTAGCCCCCTCTCCCGCACCCGAATTCCGGCATTTGGTCGCGTAGCCCGCACGCAGAACCGACCGGGCGGTGCACGTCGCGTTTACTTCACTTTTATTTTTTTTTCCTTTTTTTCGCGTGGAAGGTTCCGGAACCGGAGATGCTTCTGGAAACAAGAGCTTCTCCTCTCGCTTCATAAATCCTTCACCCCCACGCCCCCCTCGCGCCTCGACCCCGCAATCTTGTCGAGTTCGCTTAATCACCCTAATCCCTTTCGCTCTCATCTTCTCGATAAGAAGTCAGAACAATGACTCATATCCTTCACCACAAATAAATAGTTTTTCTTCTCTCTCTGTTTTCTTTTTCATCATTATTTTCTTCTTCTTTTGTCTATCCATTCTCTAAGGATTTGCTCTTAGATCTTCGTACGACAGTTTAACCTTTTCTTTCGGTGTGATTTGCTTGGATGATGCTGTTGTTGTCCTTGACCTGAGACTTCTGCACGCGGCGACCAGCGGGAGCGTGACCGGCAGAGGGCGCAGGCACGGCGGCCGGTGGCCAAGGGGCGCGACGACGGGCTCACGCCGGAGCAGCGACGGGAGAGGGACGCCAAGGCGCTGCAGGAGAAGGCGGCCAGGAAGGCAGCGCAGGCGGCGGGAGGCGGCGGCGCTGACGCTAAGGGCGGCAAGGGCGCCGGCAAGAACGTCGGAAAGAACTAGCGATTCTATTCGTGTCGTCTGATCTGGTGTACGTTGTTGTGTTGGGTAGTAGAAATCTTAGATCATTGTCTCTGTTCGTGTTGAAAGATATGTACCTGTGGATCTGGATTGAAACAAGATTTCGTTTGTGGTCTGCACATTTCACAACGAAAATTCGTCACGGTAGTTACAAGTTTGGAAAGTAACAAATGCTGAATTTTCTTGTCAATTTGAATGATTTTGTGCCCCTTTCATTTCTATCTGTTGCGAGGGTTGGCGCACAGGTCCTCTAAGCATTTTTCGCTATCAAATTGCTGAAGCCACTACCAGTCTCGGCAACTTGAAAGAGTTTATAGCTTTAAACATTCTGGTATCAGTCATAAGTAATGTGTTTTTGCATCATGTGCGAAAACAACATAAATGAACCAAAAACTGTACAGGTTTCCGTATGAAACAATTTCAGTTCATGTTCACAGTTACGCTGGTCCGTTCAGCCTATCTGTGTTTACTATTTACAACTTACAACAAGGGTTTTCTTTCGGTTGTTTTAACAAGCTGTTCTCAGTGTGGTAAGATTGAGTGTGTTGTTTGCTGATGCGGAGCACAAACAATTTCTTCATTCTGACTTAATCCACATCGGATGTTTCTTGCACGCAGTCAGGGTTACTGGTCCATTTAGCGACCCGGCCGTCCCACGATGAGCTCACAAGAGCGGGGTCAAATGGGTGCCAGCTGCAGTCTCGAACCGCCAGTTGATGTCCTTTCAGTTTCTCAACTAATGACCCACTTACCTGCAACATGAAAAGAAATTGAATAAAATGTTTTTGTTCCTGCAAATCATAAAGGCTACGACATCTTAAAATTTTCTGGAAGGCAACTTGCAGTCTTTTGGTTGCCTTTAGTCACAATTGAAGTTTGAAGTGGTACGGATGCATCAGTTTTCATTCTCAGAGAGAACAGTAAGCAAGGTCAATATGTTAATACTGATATGATAAAGGAAAGGGAAACGTGCTACATGCAAGAAAGAAATAGGGAAATGTGTAAAGAAATAGGATTTCAATCATGGGGGCACAAATCAAAGCATATGGTACACCAAAATTCAAGTGAACATAGAATAAGAATGAACATCACTTATTTCCTCTGTTTTTCTCTTTCTTAGCCATTTAGGCTTAAAAGATTTGCATTCCACAAGGTTTTAATATATATAACATGTTATAGAGTATATCTACATGGTAGTTCTGCAAAAAAATTGAGGGGGCAGCTGTCTCCCTATGCACCCCTCTAAATCCGCCCCTGCTTGGTAACCCTAACAAAAAGAAACACAGACACATTCCAAAGCAACTTCTGCTTTGTATTTTGTCAGATCATGCACAAGTTTTCAGCATCAGCAGTGTAAGAAAAATGCATATACCCCACTGTTGTAAAAATGGATCCATTCGTTGGATGGACATGGGGTATGAGCTACCTGGACAGTAATATAAGATAAACAAGTGCATATCAAAACGAGACATACCACATCGTAAATATAGACGCTGGAATCATATGATCCTGTATATATGTACTTTTGCCCAGTGCTGTAGACAAGAGGAAAACCCATACATCAATTATATTAGCACCTGGATGTAATGCATGCTTATATAAATAACAATTATACACTCCTGACAGTGGCTGTTTGAACAATAATGTATTGTTGTTAATGCGACTTGTTATAAAATACTCTATCCACATTTTAATACATAAAAATTCGACCAAAATTTTGTCAAACTTTTGAAACTTTTACTATCAATAGAAAGTTAAGTTTGGCAATGTAAAAATTTGTATATTAGTCTTGAAATAAACTCCTAATATCATAGTTTTAATAAAGATAGCTCCACTATAAAAGGCAAGAGTTGTTAAAGTGCACATGGAAGACCAAAACAAAAAGTCAATGCTGTCATATATCCAAAGAAGACAAATGGAGATTCGGAATAAAGACACGAAAGTTACCTATAAGCAGGAGAAAAGTAGCAACGAATCAATGTGCGCAGAACTGAATGACCCCGGTATGTAGCTAATGACTGATCATGTGGATGCCTTAGCTGATTATGCTGCTGTGGATACCTTGAATATCTGTAGTCCCAAGCGGGAACTCTCGCCGTATAACTGCACAGAAAACAAAATCAGTACCACAGTGTGAGGTTGACAATCTATCAAAATATGAGCAATCTATGGTATGCAGCTCCTGATTCAAAGTATAGGTTCATTCAAACTTGTCCACAAATTAAGTGGGTGGTCAATAGTCATTGTAATAACTGATATGGCCAGCATGTTTACTCCACTGTTTAGGGTACTTCAAGCAGGCAAAAACAGGAAGGAGGTAAATACTACTTGTAGAAGAGCAAGAATTACTAATATTGCAGAACTGGAATACCTTTCTGCATTCGACATCATTTTCCTGATGTCCCACAGTTTGATAGCTTGGTCTTTTCCATTGGATATGAAACTTCGGCCATCTCCACGACTATCAATATGTGTTATGCCGTGCAAATGTCCAGTTAAGATGCCAGCAGGTTCTCCAGTAGACAAACAACGTCTGTCCCAAACCTGCATACTACCAAGATCACATACCATAGCATTGCTGAAATCTGAAATGTGTAGAGCTTAGAACTTCAAACATCTTTGTTTATGTTCCAGGTGAAACACCCAAAATTATCCAATCCTCATGGATTAGAACACAAGTTTTAAATCCTGAAGGTTGAAAATAGGATTGCTGGACAAAAGAAATATTAATGTTTTTATTGGTGTCAACTGCATCATTTGAATCAGTAATTTCTGAATTAAATTTTTGGCCATTTGCTCAATTTGACAAGTTATTACTTCAACAAAAATAATGTGGGAAAAAATTCACTGCATAACAAAAATAAAGAAACGAGCATGCCTATGTTTGAATTTGAAGGGCTAATTTGCTCAGTACAATCGCAATATTGTGGAGTTGCAAAATACCATCATATGTGTCATTGACATGTGGACCTAGGTCCCACATATCATTCTCACATTGGTATTTTGCAACTCCATGAGCAATGTAGTTGGTAGATTTTTGCATCTAACCTAGCCAGTCAAAACATCTCATTTTATTCATGCAGTAACACAGAGCGTAAAGTATCAAGTAACAGCAATAAGAATATGCCAAGTAACACTAAAGCATCTGGCAGGCAGTTCATTTATCTACCATTATTCATGCAGTATGGTAAAGTAACATGTAGCAACAACACAGAATTTGGATCACTAACAAAGTCCCTCATGTATCAAGGAAAGTGGGATCCTTTACATGGAGACACACTAAGACTAAATGTGACATGCATGGTATTGCGCATGCCAAATTGACAAGGAGAATGTATTATTTTGGACGTGCCTATAGAAGGGACAAGTAATAGAAGCCCAGTACTCCAGGCTCTTCTTTGTTAATAATGAAAATATGTCAGTTGCTGCAGCCCTGCAAGTGAAAGACTTACAAAGCCCACTGACCACTATCACAGCAAGTGTATAAATTTTTCTCTCTATGGTAGATGGACTAAGCTCAGTCATTCATCATGTCAATGGGAGAGACACCGGGTCCTTCATTTGGGGCAACACTGCAGACTCCTCTCAAAAGTATTACAAGCACATTTATCAGCATTTCACATGCCCCATTACCATTACATGGATTTGGATATCCAAATGTGTGCCAAAGCTCAAAGTTTTTGCTCAGCTGCTATAAATGGACAAATATAACACCAGAAATGTGCTACGAAGAATGAATTCATGTAAACCCCAGTTATAATTGTGCCCTCTGTAACAACAATGGGAAAGAAATGAGATATCATTTGTTCTTCGGCTGCCTGTTCAGCACCAGGTGCTAGAGTAAGTTTCATATCCCATGACGTCCCACTTTAAGTTTTCCTGATATGATTTCAATCACAGCGCAAAGATTCAAAGGGCCTCACTTCGTGGAGACAATTATAACTGCAACTTGGTGTATCTGGAGAGTTAGGAATGCGATGAATTTTAGGGAACTCAACCTGCTTTCAGCATATGGTGGCTTGTTTTAAAGGATGAATTATCTCTGAAAAATCATAGGTTCAAACCTCCTGTCAGAACAGCATGTAGTACCAGCCTCAAATTCTCTGTAATCCCACCTTTTTTCTTTCGTTTTTTCCTTGTTGCTCTTTCTTTTTAAATAAGTAGGTTAGATTTTCTGTAACCTCAGGCCTCTTCCTTTTTTAATAAAAAACATTTCAGTGGGGAGTGCACTTTGCATATGACACATTCACTGCTAAATAATTATTTCAAATAATTATTGTTATGATAGGAAAGAAGACAATCAAGGATTTAGAGCAGTGGCTACCTTGCATAAATTGTCGTCACTTCCCGAGTATATAAGATGCCCAGTTTCATCAGCAAAAGCTACTGTGTTGACATCAGACTGAAAAGATGAATAATAGGACAACATGAACCAATGGACAAAATATAGAAGTACAGAAAGACAAAGATGCTAAAAAGTAACAATCCAAAGCCAGAGTCCATAGTAGTAAACTTTATTTTACAATTTTCATCACCCGAACATAACAACAGCTTGAAGGTTATCTAGAATGGAAGTGAGGCAATGTGAACAACATTCATAACATATTGAGTTGTGATTAGATCGTATAATTACTACCGGTAGACCTGTAAGAACAAGTATCTGGAATTTGGTTTACTTTTTTCTTTCTTAAGCTGCATTCAGTTATAAACCCTTTATTTGGCAATTATATAAGGTTGTATGGGCAACAAGCTCAACTCATGCACCCCGCACTTGTAATCTCCCTTTCCAGAATTAGGGTGTTCCCAAGCAAAGCTCCATTGGGAAAAATGCTCTAAGTACAGCATACAAGTCTTCCTAATAAGGATTGATTTTAGGTGGGGAGTCAATCTACTAGATTTTCACTTGAGATATCATGACCTAGTCATTCTTCGTCACAACGTGATGTCAGCAAGGTATGCAATCAGGTGTGCCAAATGGTAAAGGATGAATGCACTCCTTATCCCATAGGGCCTGAAACTTGGATGCCGCAAAGGTCAAAAACCATAAAAAAATTGCATACTCCCTCCATATTAAGAAAACAATTCGTTTTGGACATCATTTGGAATACCAAGGAGAGATTAATGAGAGGATATTTTCTATGTCTACCCTATTAAATAGAGTATTGGTTCTACTTTATTCACAACCATTTGCTTGCCCCATTGGTTGCCTGCGTCAAAGTCCAGGCTGGAGGTGGTGGGTTCGACTCCCATTGGCCTTATTTTTTGTGTCACTCTTCTCATTTACTTGCTATTAAACAAAAACGAATTCATTTGATGATAATTGATATTAAGCCAAAACGAATTCTTTTCTTAATATGGAGGGAGTATATCAGTAGCTCTCCAACAACTTGGCGTGGGAAACTTGCATGCCCAACAAAGAATACCAATCAATCTGGGGGCTCTTGTGTCTTTTTTTAGGTTCACCAAATCACCCATCGATATTAACGTTTATTAGGAGAGAGCAGGGGAGGAGCCTAGCCCTACTGAAATACAATATTAGTAATGTAAAATAGTGATAATTAGGAAGGTCCACTGGACCAGAACAATAAAAAAAAAAGCGTAAAATAAAATGAAGATAGCAAAGCAAAATGAACCAGGATTGTAGAGATGACTGCAGCTAGGGAGAAACTGAAGGAATTACATAGTGGCCTTTTCTTACAGCAACAACATCTTTCACAAATTCTATTTCTTGGTATTAATTTATTTACTACAGTAGGGCCTTCACCTGCTGTCGTTCACTTAAAAAACATCTTTGAGAAACATTTTAGCCCATCAACAATACCTATACCATTATCTACATTTGCATCCATCACTATCATTTATTTCGTTTGAAATCAATTAGTCGAATATACAGTTTGGATCTACTGCACTTGCTGAAAGGGAGGACATTGAGATGGCATAGCCGCATAGGTGAAAACACCAATGAAGTTGCTTGTCTCAGTGAGATACTAGTGATAGGTGTAATGAACTTTAAGAATATTGGAATGGCCCCCGAAGCTCCCAACAATGAGATGTGAATACAAAAAAGATGGTCTGGTAGTAAATGTAATTTGGATTGAGTGAAAATCAAAGGAAACATAACTAAGAAAGTATGTGATATATCATACTGTATGCGCAGGCAAACGTAAAGACAATTTGTTGGCATGAAGATCATAGACATATAGTGAATCATCATTGCTTCCAGCAACAAGTTCTCTGCCATCAGAGGAGAATTTCACAGAGAATATTCCAAAAGAATATTGAACATCTTCATGCTGAGAAAAATCCAGTTCATCGTGGATGTCCTGCAGTCAGAGTAAATCTTGATTAGCACAGACTCCATAAATAGTGGAACAGATATATGGTGGCTAAAGGTGTAATATGGTATTTTCTGGAATACAAAGAGACCAATGAATTTGATACCAGATTCCAACATGAAATAAAACAGTAATGACAATGGATGAAGAGAAACCATCATTTTTTCTTTCTTGAGCTGCACTTTTGCATCATCGATGTTAAGTGCAGAAATTTATCAAGGGAGGTTTTCTGTGCTAGATAGCTCTCCAATATGACCTTATTTGCGCTTTGCATATGACACATTCACTGCATGAATGTGAAACTGCGCATCTTAAAATATAATGCAACTATTTTAGGTTAACAGACAGACTGCTTGACACAGCAGTTGTACAAATTGACAATTTGCTGTGCAAAACCAAGGATGTACGAATCCAAAGAAACCTAACTGATCTCACTTCATGCAACCAAACTTGAAAATCAAACACACCTGAGTGTGAATCACGAATAAATTTTTTTCTCGAATACACCTGAGTGTGAATCACAAAAGGTTGAAAAGTAAAGAACTCACAGTAACATTAGCATAAGATTCTCTTGCAGAACTCCCAACGTTAACAATATGGATGATAGGTGCCAGACTAGAGTAGACCTGCATATTTATAGATTGGAAAAAAGATTATTCAGCTATACACAACTAATATGTATTAAAGAGCCAGCAAATATTTCCATATATCCAAGAACTGATTATGCCAAAACATTAACTTACATGATATCATGCTGAGGAAGGAGCAAATAGATTCAATGAAGATTAAATGCCCACATAACTTAGCCATGTGAATTCCTTATTTTACTAATCAAAGAAAAGGCATAAAATATATTGAGGCACCAACTTATATGCTAATTTACTGAAACAATACTCATTGGTCCCCCTAGTCGAACTCATAAATACTACGTTTTGAAGAAGACATGGTATCAAACATGCAGCGTTGACCACTATTTTCCATCGAAAATCAAGAAAAGTTATGATACTATGAAAGTATCAGTACTAGTACACACCATTTTTGTGTTTCTAACCAAATACATGCCTAACTGGAACTTGTTCAAAACATGAATTATTTGTGATTGGAAAGAGTATCGGCACAACACAAATTTCTAAGAGGTAAAAACAAATATTTTTCATTGTTTGACAGCAACTTTTCTAGTTTTACAGCAACTTTCAACAGACGCATTTAATTTTGATATCAGACACAGAAAGGGTCCTAAGCTGCCCCCTGGCCCCACCACCACACACACACAAACATGCCTTCTGAAATTAGAAGAAAGAAGGGAATGTAAACATGTCTTCAAATAAAAAAAAAACTTATCCCCTTACAGCCCCAGGAATTTCTGCTGAAAAAGACCTCACGCAGGTCAAGAAAACCCCTAAACCCCTGCCCCACCCTTACACAGCAGCACGGTGGCCCGTGCGGGATGACCCACGACCTGGGTCGCCCCTTTGATGCAGTGATACCTAATGTTCTTTAGTTTATTTTCATTTCTATAATTGCAGAAACAGTTTTTCTCAACAAGAATAATAAAGGTTAACTTGAATGATAAATGATGACTAGTTGCAAAGCAGAGTTGCAATATATGCAAAACGAAACTGTGATAACACATGCACTATAAGGTCAGGGAGCTAAACTAGTAGAAGTCATGGCTAAACTTACAAGATAGCGTTGATCAGGTGATAAAGATACATCACTAATAGTCCATCTTAAACTTCTAGCATGAATATCCTTGTGTACGATCCAGCCTCTATCAACATCATATATTCTTATATGGCTTCCCTGCGATTGAAAGAAATGTATAGTACATAAAAACCTGAGGAACTTCACTATGCTAGGTTGAGCTAGGTAAAACATATACTATCTTTGGTTGAGCATAGCATACCTGAAAGCCAGAAACAAAAAGAGTGCCATCAGCAGAGAATTGTGATACATAAGCATGAGAATCCATCCTATCCAATAATTCAGGGCCGTACTTTGGAATGCAGCGACCTACAACAAACGCACGGTCACCTGAAAAGAACATCCCCTTCCCGGAACAGTCAATTTCCCTTCCAGATAATAACTTGGTCGTTGATATGGTGCTTCTGTCAGTACCCATGGACTTGTATGTGCTTTCACTAAGTCCTGATCTTATTCGAGTCATTTGGAAAATATCATTATGTAAATTTGAGAATTCCTCATTGATATCAGCTGAACTAGATCCAGCAGTATTCTGCACTTCAGGCTCATAATATTCCTCTTCTAGCCTGCTCATGCCGTAACCCATCCTATTAGACTGATGTGTATATTGGATTTATCTACAAGTACGCAACAATAAGCAGATGAGTCATTGCAGTAATATAAAAGGTATATATATTTCGAAACAGCAGCCTACATCGGCCTACATGTAACTTGAATTAACAAGTCCAAAGCAATGATCATGTTTTGAGACTGATTCTTTTTTATGTCTTATAGATTACATAAATACAATGCGATTATTTACACTAATAAGCAGGAGGAGAAAATTTCTAACACAATTAACACTTCACGATTGATTTGGCAATGACATTCAGTGTAAATAATCTAAAAGGTATAAGTATCATTACATGCTGATCAAGACGAACCTAATCGAGCCCTACAGTTTGGAATCAATCGCCAGCAAATTGCCCTGTCACAGAACCAACTCCCCGGCCCAATCCGTCCGTCCGAGCAAAAGCTTGGGTCGCTTACCAACACCGAATAAATCACTCCCTCCACGTCCGGCTCAATCTCTACTCAAAACCAGTCCGGCGCCGGAGGAGACGCCCTCCGAAGAGATACGGCCTCCGCGGTGGAATCGGAGAGGGTTCGGAGCGTCGGCGGTTGTGCCGTCGGGCTCGCGCCGCGCCGCTCTTCCTGGACTGAGGGAGACGGGTGATTTTTTTTTTTTTCTCCGGACAACCTCTCTTGGGGATTGCGGTCCCGCGACCGTTCAGCGGCAAGACGAACGCAGCAGCATAAATGGGCCAACAGCAGTTTCTCAAAAAAAACAAATGGGCCAACAGCAAAATGGGCTCGGTGGTTGTTGGCCTGCGTGGTTGATGGGTTCTTCTGTATACAGCCCATTTACTTACACATCCGAAATCCAGAGGGATTTGTAACTCAAACGTTGTGTGTTCCAAAGTACTCCTCCGGATGCACAAAAAATACAAACTAGTAATTCAGTCTTAACTAATCTACTTGTTCTAGCATCAATAATGTCCACTACAGGAGGGAGTAGTTTAAACATGACTTTGTTTTGTCGCAAGTAATTTTTTTTTTAATGCAACTACAGCAACTCTTTTGGAGAAAAGGATGACCAATGTCTTCATTTGCCAGGCAAAACGGGCATTGAGCTGAATCAGTCTGGTTATGTCCTAAGCTATAAAATGACTTCGTTCACGGCAAAATATGTTGTTACACATGTTTTCAATTGAATTCTTTTCCCTTATTTGCGCTCGTTTATGCATCTGGTGTTCAGGTCATCAGGTGACACCGCAATATAGCTTGTTTTCCTCCGTTTTGTAACTATTAATAAGGCGATCCATGTACGCTATACAATCTGTGACGGAGAGGAGTACGTCTGTCACTTGTCATGTTGTATATCCAAAATGACACAAAATTGAGCCGAGTGAGTATAGCTGGTCATCTTCCATTTGGTAGCAGTAGCAGCATCTTTCCATGTTTGACGATGAAGCAAACCTTATCAGCAGCACTGCTTTTTACCCATCGTTGAACCGGTCGTGCCAGCCACAACTGCAGCCTTGCCTTTATCATCACCAGCATTTATCCATCCGGGACACCGCCGGGGTCAGGACGGGACTGACTGCGAATCAAGACACGCACGGACACTTGTGCGCTGAGCTAGCGAGCTTGATCTCTCTCATCAGCCGGCTGGCTCTGGCCTTGCGTGGGCCCACACCGGCAGCACAGGTGCTGGACCACGCCGGGCCGGTTCAGTACTGTACTGTACTACTACTATACGCCTTTCTCTCTCCTCTCGCACTTATCCGAGCGAGGAAAGAGAGAGAAGGACGGAGAGAGAGAGAGAGAGGGACAGTGGCGCGCACCAGGTGGCAGGCAGACGGATGTGTAGATAAGCAAAGCAGCACGAGGCGAGGCTTGACTTTTTCCCCTCTTTCTTGATGAGCCCAAAACATAAAAATAATCCCCCCTCCTGTCTACAGCTACAGAAGGACAGCAGTAGCCGTACTAGACCGCATCAGCAGTAGTCGTAGCGGAGGAGAGAAAGAGAGAGGGGCGGCGGCGTGGTACGACGTGTGGGCACCGAGGAGGACACGTTTCGACCTCCCGGTGGCGCGCGCGTCCCTCTCCCCCGCAAAGCAGCACGGCAGAGCAGAGGGAGCCCCCACCCCAGCCAAGCCAACCGGCGCAACTCGCTTCGCTTCCGAGTACGTAGTACCTGCCGTCTTGTCCGTCGCCTCGCTCTTTCTCTTCAATCCCTCTTTCCACTCCACTGCATTTTTCTAGCTGCTCCTTCACTCGCCTCCCAAATAAACGTGTAGCACGAATTCGTAGCTTGTACCACAGTCCAATCAGCGTACACGATCTTTGGACTGATGATCAACCTGGAACGGAGGAAGTAGTAGTATACCAGTTAACCTGCATCACCTTTCTCCCCGACGCAATTTCGTGGGCTTTTTCTTTTTCCGGATGCTCGTGAATCACGAACGGCACTTTTCATACCGTTAAAACGGAATTTTCGAGGGACAAGTGGGGGGAGCACACAAAACCGACTTCCATTTCCGCCGCTCGTTGCGGTTTCCATTTCGGTCGCGGTCCGGCCAGTTACGGAAGGAGGGTTCCGAGACGGTCATTCTGCTGCTCTCTCAGAGGAAAATGGCCCGGGGAAACTGCCAGGTGCACGTCCCACTAGTTACAGCTTACAACGGGCAGTAGAAAACTAATGTCCTGATTTGAGACAACAGTGCGAGCGTCATAGGTCAAATTGACGTGCCGTCCGTGGAGACGATGAATCACCCACCTGGCCAGTTCAGCAGAAGACGGGCGGGCCTGACTCAGTCCAACTTGTACGACCTTCAGTTTGGGCCGTGGGGCCAGCCCGGCCCGGCACAAAACATCCAAAGACCATGAGCACACGTCAGTCACGCTGAAGTTTGGAGCTGCTAGGACCAATGCAGCATGATGTGCATATCACACCGGAGATTTCCCTGTCCAAATACACATCATTGTATCCCCTTGGGAAAAGAACCGGTAGCGCGTATGATGAGATGTTTCTTCGCTCCGGAAAGTTTGCTGTTGTTGGCACTGCCACGTTACAATCCGAAAATGATTGTACTTAGCATTCCCTCAAGTCCATTTATAGGATATATCAGTTTCTTGTTTAGGGGTTCGTGGCTCCCTGTAGATTTTTCGTGTTAGGATCCCGTCTGTTTTCACGTTTTCAGCTGCCTCTATCAGCAGCCTGTGAAAAAAGCTACACCTGGTCCGATCTGGGTTAGGGTCGGCTCGGGCTTTGCAGGTAGAGCTAATCCAAATCTCAGCCTGGGCCCCTTGATCAATACCATATAGATAGAAAAATGCTGCAAAACACAATGGTATAACGGTCTAATTTTAATGTGTGTATATATAAAGTCAATAATCTGATGTATATATAAAGTTTTATCATCTTAGAAAACTGCAAAGGTTCCCCAGTCCAATCTATAGTTATCGAGAGAAAGAAAGATCAAAAAGGAGATATCAGATGCATGCATTGCAACGGGCTGGTGCCAGGTCTTTCATTTGAAGGCGGATTGTATATTTGGTGACAGGTGAGTGTCATCCCGGGCATGTGCATGTACCGCAATAATTGCAAGAGCTCGCGCTCGAGTCTTGAGTACTGGCCAAGCCAATAGCGGTTTGGTTTCAAAACGGACATTATATTATACGTGGGAATTTTTATAGTTTTTGTAATAGTACCTTCCAGGAGTTCTATCCATGACAAAGCAAGTAGACAATAGAGTATACTTTTGTTCGTCCGATCCAACAACGCGTTGGTGTGTGGCCGCGCCGCGCCGGGGACTTAGATTAGCACCGGCAAGTACTGATCCCGGGTTGGAAAGAACAAAGACCCGTTTCATTAAGCTAATAATAATAAAGCTCGGCGTTGTGCTGCTTTCATCAAGCCGGATGTTATGTTAGGGTTAGCATTTTCTTTTCCCCAGGACAATCCAGAAGCGGACGAACGCCAACTGTCACCGCAAACTGCCGGCATGACCTCCGACGGAAAGAACGCACACACACTGAACCTGTGACCCGCCGAACTTTTGTAACGATTTTTTTTTTTGCCAAAGCGCTGCGGAAAACAATACAATTTTCACATCTAGATAACCAAATCCTCCGCGCAAAACTGCTGGAGTAGTGGCTACAGCCCTCAGTGCTCATCATACAACGCACTCTGTGTGGTAGCTGGACCAATGGTCGCGAACGGCTCCAGCCATTGCCGGCCGGCCGGCTACAGGAGCCCGGGAAGAAATAGTTGCCACTGGACGTGGCGGATCGGCCGGCCGCGCGACCATGTGAAATGAATACGCAGGCCGGCTCGAGTTCTCGCGGAAATTCTGGGTGCTTGGCGTGGCGACGTGCTACAGCAGCTAGTGTGATGTGCCGGTCTCCATGGGAAAAAAAAAGGCATTTGATAAGCCACTAAACTAGTGCGTGATGTGCCGAGAGACAGATGCTTTTCAGATGAAAAATCGAACAAGGATGCCCCACTATGTAATCGTTCTGGACACATATTATACTATATAACACGAGCTTCTCTCTCTGCAGGCTCAAATGATAGTGATCAGTCCTTTTGTACTTTGGGAAAATGTCAAGTGCCTGCTTTTGCGCCATCGAGGAAAATGCGGGTTTTTTTTTTGGGTAGCTATATGTTTGTAGAGATAGCACCGACTGATAAAAGAACGGCGTCGTATTATTTGTGCGTGATAAAAGTTACAAAAATCCCCGGCGGGAGGCGTGTGCATCAGAGGGTGCACTACTTTGTTGTTACTTTTTTATTTGACGTAACATTTTTTTTTCTTTCTCTTGGCCTTTTATGACGCAATTGTCCTTCAACTTTACACCAACGTACCACCAAATATTCATGAAACCTCCATGTATTTACATTAAAATTTCCGGTATATATAAAGAAAATATAGGATGCGTACTATCACAAAACCAGCCGGTGATTGTGGTTAGACCACGTGAATAGGCTAAGTGGGTGAACAACGATAGCAATTCTGCAATGCTGTAGCCAAGAAAAGGCGTCGTGGCACATACAGTGCATTGGAGCCGCGCGCAAAGATGACATTTCTTTTTTTATTTTTGTTAAACAATAGTACAAAGATCTCAATTCACACCGCCTTTTTTTCGTCCCGCGACGCGTGCCGCCGGCAACAGCGCGGCGCATACGTCCAGCGGATAGCCCAACGTCCACGTACTCCCATTTGGTGCACCTAATGACCCTTCTCGCGCGCGCGCTTTGTCGACGAAGAAAAAAAGGGAGGAAAAAACATCAAGTGCAAGACGACGACGAAGGAAAAGGCAAGCGCGCAAGGGAAAAAGAGAGAGGGTTGGCTCTCTCTCAAAGGGGCAGGCAGGCAGCGCCCAGATCCATCCAAACCTTCTCGCGAAACCCTCCAAAAGAAATAAACAAACAAGAAACCAGGGGATGAGAGAGAGTGAGAAAGCAGAGAGAGAGAGAGTGGGGAGAGAAAATATTGGCAGCTTGATGGCTAGAGAGAGGAAGTGAGAGAGAGAGAGAGGAGGGGGATTGTGGGCCCCGCCGGCGAGTTTTACTTTTTGAGCCGCCCGGTTTTGTCGTCTCCTCCGTCCGCCCCCGTCCAACCCCCTCTTGCCCCTTCCGCCTCGCTATTACCCCTCCCCCCTTCCTGTTCCCCCTCTCCTTCCCCCACTGTGCCTCTCCCACGCCACCGCGCGCGCGCTCTCTCTCGCCCGCTGTAGCCTTCTCTCTTCTCCTGCGCCTGCTGCTGCTCCTCATCATCCTCCTCGTACACTCCAGCTGCCCACTTGGCCGCTCGACCCGGAGGAGGCTCTGCTTGCTTGGTTGGTTGGCGGCGGGGACTCCGATTGGAGGCGAGACGGGTCCTTTGGTGCGGCGAGGGGGAGATCAAAGGCGGGGTCTTGGTGTGCGGAGCGGGATCGCTTGGCTCGGGACGGCCCTCGGGAGCCCGTGCCGTGAGCAAAGGCGCAGGCTTTGTCAACTCGAGAAGAGATCTTGCAGCAGCGGCTGAAATAGGCGGCGTAGCAGAAGCCGAGCGGCGGCAGGAGTCCCGCCCGCCGCCCGCCATGGCCGGCAGCGACGAGGTCAACCGCAACGAGTGCAAGGTGCCTTCTCCCTCCCTGAGTCCCTGTTCCTCCCCTTCACCCCCTCCTCGGTGCTAGCTTGTGGACAGGCATGTGCCTCCGCGTTTCGTGGGGGTGGTGCTCTTCCTGTGCTGCTGCTGCTGCCGGGAAGTAGCGCGCGAGCGGCAGCCAGCAAGGTGCTTGCTTGGTTTATGATTCGGTGGCGGGGATTGGGGCCGCCCTGGCCGGTGATTTCCCGGTCAATCGCTGCCTTTCTTTCCCCTTTGGGCTCAATCCCAATTTTATCCGGCTCCCCCCCCCCCCCCCCCCCCCCCCGTTGTTTTAGAACCGGGCGGGTGGGGATGATGCTACGCTAGTACCACCGATACGGCTACCCAACAAGCGGAGCCGCCAATCATGCCAAAGCTTGCATCTTTTCTGGCAAGCCGAGGCCGGGGATCGCCTGCTCGCATTGCGCTCTTGCCCATGCGAGGAAACGGCAAAGGAATAGGAGGAAGAGATGCGTGATTGATTGATTGATTGATGAGTCTTGTAGTAACTGTTCATGTCGTTGCAGACGGCGGTGCCGCTCCACACCTGGGTGCTCATCTCCAACTTCAAGCTGGCCTACAACATGCTCCGCCGCGCCGACGGCACCTTCGACCGCGACCTCGCCGAGTACCTCGACCGCCGCGTCGAGCCCAACGCCCGCCCCGCCGACGGCGTCTCCTCCTTCGACCACGTCATCGACCCCTCCATCGGCCTCGCCGTCCGCATCTACCGCCCCGCCCCTCCTGCCCCCGCCAACGTTCCTGCCCACGGCGCCGCCGCGGTCACCGTTCGCGTCCTCGACTTCTTCGCCGGCGCGCCCTCCCCCGACCCGTTCCCCGTCATCATCTTCTTCCACGGCGGCAGCTTCGCGCACTCCTCCTCCTCCACGGCCATCTACGACCAGCTCTGCCGCCGCCTTGTCAAGCTCAGCGGCGGCGTCGTCGTCTCCGTCGACTACCGCCGCGCCCCGGAGCACCGGTACCCGTGCGCCTACGACGACGGCTGGGCGGCGCTCAAGTGGGTCGCGTCGCAGCCCAGCCTCCGCAGCGGCGACGACGAGCGCGCCCGCGTCTTCCTCTCCGGGGACAGCTCCGGCGGCAACATCGCGCACCACGTGGCCGTCCGCGCCGCCGGCGAGGGGATCGAGATCAGCGGCAACATCCTGCTCAACGCCATGTTCGGCGGCGTGGAGCGCGTGGAGTCGGAGCGCCGCCTCGACGGCAAGTACTTCGTCACGCTGCAGGACAGGGACTGGTACTGGAAGGCGTACCTGCCCGAGGGCGCCGACCGGGACCACCCAAGCTGCAACCCGTTCGGGCCCAACGGACGCCGACTCATGGGCCTGCCCTTCACCAAGAGCCTCATCATCGTCTCGGGCCTCGACCTCACCTGCGACCGGCAGCTCGCCTACGCCGAGGGGCTCCGGGAGGACGGCCATGACGTCAAGATCGTGTACCGGGAGAAGGCTACCATCGGGTTCTACCTCTTGCCCAACACGGACCACTACCACGAGGTCATGGAGGAGATCGCCGACTTCATCCGCTCGAACGTCCTCATCTAGCCTCTCTCAGTGTTGAGTACATACACCACCACAGCGTCTTCGTCGTCGCCGTCGTCCTGACACACACTTCTTATAATAGTGAGAAGATGGTAAGGTTGACCTATACTAGTTCTACCTCTCGTATACTGCTCCTCTTGGGGATCATCTCATCAAGTCCGGCGAGACGACGAAGGTCTGAGCTTGTTTGCTGCTGTCCATGGCACAAGCTCCCATCCCTTTCTGATCAAACTCTAATCAAGATGACTTTTGTTCTCGTCGTACTGCTCATCGGCTCGGTGCAACAATGCTTGATCTGCATCCTGGTTGATGGAGATTGACGGAGAAGACCTTACCATTCTCACCTTCAATCAATCCTCTGCTTATCCTCGGAGGAAATTCATCTGACATTCTGTGTACAGTAATGGATCAACAAGGAGGTGGATGTCCTTTTTGTTGCTGTTGTTAATTTAGTGTACTGCTAGTTTCTACTGGATTGGATGGCTGCCTCTCTGTCTGAGCTCTATCCATATTGTGAAACGTAGTATGTGATGTTTCCAATCTAGGCTAGTAGAGACATAAAAGATGTACTACCCTTTTGTTTTGCCCTCCTAACTGATGATGGTCTTTGCTGCCCGTCCCCTGATCCTTCTGTTGTATACAATGCTGAGCTGCTAATGTTGCAATGCGTGTGCTTCGATGAATGAATGCCGCTCCCTGGCTCTCTTTTCTCCAAATGGGTGTCGGTGAATGTGAAGAGGACGCATCGCATTTGCAAATTTTTGCACAAGTGATTTCCTCGCTTTGACTGTTCTGTCCTTGCCCCCATGCCATGTGTCACTCTTTTTCTATGCAAGTTGGACAGCTAAAAATCTGTAATGCGTGTACTTAGATCCTGCCACTGCCAGTTGTGTTGCGGAGGCGAGGCGCCTGTCGGTGATAAGAAGGATTTCGGGAGCCTGGCTGGGTTTGCTGCTAAATCACATCTGCTGTCAGTGACATTTTTGTGCTCCTTTCCCTGTGAGTGCATCGATCTTGTCGTTTCATCCTTTTTGGTATTTGGACGTGGTAGTTGTTGGGGGGGGGGGGGGGGTGGATTTGGCTTCGCTTCAGTTTGTTCCATTTCGTCCCTGTCCCGTTCTCATCATCAGACTTGTGCTGGCCTGAATGTGACCTTGTTCCATGGTGTGCACAGGGCCATGCCAACAGTGATTGTGTCACGCTAAAGTTATTTTGCTTGCGATTGAAAGACACCGCACAGACCACCTACCTATTATACTACTAGTACCTCGTAAATGAGTCCACCGGTACATATTAAGTTAATGAAAACAAAAATCAGATGTGTTGATTTCAAACTTATGGAAGTAGTTTAAATTAAGTACATTAATTATAGTTGACTCACTCCACGTCTTCACAATAAGAGAATCTAAATGAATTGTCCAACTTTTATCATCATGTGAGGTTTTTGGATAAGTTGATTGGACATACTAATCAATATTGTATCACATTTTAGGTTCTATCCTATCCACAACATGTAACTAATATTTGTACCGCTAGTCTTATTGATCAATGGTCTTGTAGTC
The DNA here is from genome assembly GCA_030378355.1 of Eleusine indica. NCBI lineage: Eukaryota > Viridiplantae > Streptophyta > Magnoliopsida > Poales > Poaceae > Eleusine > Eleusine indica. The sequence goes on from CM059494.1 coordinate 62,066,473, forward strand.
TTCGTTTCTTTGCTTCATTATTATTTTTCTTGTTGATACGTCCGAGTGCCTCATCTACGTGTCATCACATCGAATGGTTTTTTGTTGGCCTTCGTTCACAAGATCAATTTGCTTGATAGATGTTCTACAACAATGATCACCATGATTATGATCATGTTCATCCCGATCTTAGCTACATTGGCAACAAAAATGGTTACGACCTGCATGAGCTATTCCGTGGGGTGTTAGTCCATTAGTTTACAACCTCCGGCTTGTTCTCTGGTCTAATTTGCGGATTAATGATATACTCCGTCCGTTGTGAAAATCTTGTCGTTAGGACAAGTTAGCTAGTGCAAATTTGCACTAAAGAGCCTGTCCTTAGGACAAGAAAAATGGAATAGAAGAGTAACTGTATTTGGGAGTTTTCTTTTCTCTAGGTTTTATACTTTATGGTAAACCTGTATGCTGTTTTTTTTTTGTAGTGAAACCCTTCTAAGCAGTTGATTCCATACAACCTACGCTTTTTTCAGGATCCGCTGAAGTCACTGGCCCCAGCAGCAAGGTAGCTACAACTACCGTAACCCGTAGGGCGTGCTTGCTGAAACCATAGTTTGTTTCAGAACCCGTTTTGAACACAGAAGAGTTCTCTCATCACTGAAGGATACACAGTCATTCCAATATTCCAACCACCGGATTGCTGTGCAGGTAAGGGGTGATGAACAGCGAGACCACCATCTAATATCTCCTTTCCGCCATGTCCATGTGAAACAAAACCATTGGCACGGCATGAAGGAGTAGTGTCCCGTCCGGTGGCTTTACTTCCACGGGTGGCCGGCTGTAAAAGGTGCCGCCGCGACTTTCTCGTGCAGCACTACCCGCGGGCACGGGTTGAATTTCTTGACGCTTGGGGGGGCAAAAGGTGGCGTGGGCAGAAGAGGCAAAGCCCCCCTCCGAAAAAAGACAAGCACGCTCGCCTCTTCTCGGCCGGCTCCATATCTTTCTCTGCTAGTGGAGGCGCGGCGGCATCTCTCTCAGATGCCACTCGGTCTCCGCGCGTAAAGTCAAAATATTATACGCGGCCACTGCCGCATCAAACAAAAGGCTTTGGCGTTTTTTGGGCGCCTCTCTCCTCGCTCGCTTGCATGCTGGTTCACCACCGGCTCCTCTGTTTGTTTTTTCAATGGATGGTGCGCTCCTCTCCACCACTGCTGTCGCCGCCAGGCTGGTGTGCGTCACCTCACCTCGCGTCGGCGATCGTGAGGGGCGGACGGAGGGAGTTGCGTGCCGCGCAGAAACTGGTAAAAACTCCCTCGAGTGGTCGTCGTCGCGGAAAGCAACAATCTTTTGCCGCCGCGGGCACGGCATGCCCCCTCCCGTCCATGCATGGGCAACAGGCTGATCCACCACGTCCACTGAATCGAATTACCGCCTCTTTCTATTTAATACTATCTAACTTATTACGTGTGTGTGAGGCCGACGGTTCTCGCGTTCCGAATTTGACTCCTAGTGCGCTAACGCGGCCGCTCACGTAACAAGATGGTAACGACGAAACCGTCACGATCAGTGACGAACAGAGCAGCTTCTTCAGTCTACTTCATTCAAAATTGTACTACTCGTCGTACACGTCCTCATCTATCTAACATGGGTCGCAATGCGAAGCGCAGGTTCGTTCGAGGGGTTCGGACGTCAATTTCGCACTAGTACTCCCTACTGTAGTAGTACGGAGGAGCCGAGCACAGCGACGGAACAGTGAGCACTTATGCGCGCCGGAACAAAAAGGTACTACTCTTTTCCTCCTGCGAAAACCCAGGACCGTCTGATCGACCGACTGATTCGCGGCCGGTCCGTCCGTCCGTCGTGCCCAGTGCCTTTTCCGGTTTGGAGCACGTGTAAAACGCGCTGCTGCGCCTGCGTTCTGCTGCCTGGAACCTAACGACGCCCCCGTCCGACGGACGGACTCATTGAATTTCGAGCGAGTACTCACTCGTACGCACCGGAAAGGGAGGGGAGTTTAGTTAAAACTAAAGCCATTACTCGCTCCGTTTTTAAATTATTATCGCCGTTGATTTTTCTAATGAATTTTGATCATTTGTTTTATTTAAAATATTATTTTAAATATGTAAAATTTTAAGTTATGTTTTAATTTTATTTGATAATAAAATAAACTATAATAACATATATGATATTACTTAAATTTTTTTAAATAAGAGAAATAGTTAAAATTAATTAAAAAAGTTAATGAGCGATAACAATTTAAGAATGGAGGAAGTAATAAACTGGATGAAAAAGAGCGCCCCCGTTTAGTATAGGAGGAGCAGATTTGGACGCGCCGGGAAACTGACGGAGACGGAGAACCGGCGGAGGAGGTGCGGTGGCGGTGAGCAGTGTGAGGCGAACGTGTCGTCTCACCTGCCGCGCTAATTTGCCGTGCGCTTGCTAATCGTGAAGTCATCTCTTCTGTTCTCTTCTTTAGGATTCTGAATGACCTCGTGAGCTCTTTCACTTTTTTTATTTTTCTCTCTCTAGAAATATCTGAGTTCGTGCACAGGAGTTTATCTATTCCTACTCTTTGCGGCAGATATTTTGGGTCGACCTTCCGTAGAATCCCAGCCAAGCAAAGCCTTTGTTCCTTGCTTGTCGCCTCGTTACGCCACGAGGTGGAGACGGGGGAGATAGGAGAGGAGCCGTGGAGCACTGCTCACTCCGTTGCCGTTGGGGTTTGATAGCAGCCGTCCAACGCGTACGTAACCCAATTGTTTGGCCGGAAAAAGGAGCCGGAGGAGGAGGTGGTAGCAAAGCACGCTTCGCGTTGATTGGTGCTGTGTCGCGTGCGCGCTCTTTGCTTCATCGGCCGGTGCGTTGCGTGATTTGGCTCCGTGTGGTTTCGTCGACACGGGCTCATCATTACATCAGCGCGGGACGATCGGGACGTGTTGTGATCGGTTGGACTGGTGGGCATGGCACGTACACACACACTACTACTGTAGTACACAGAACGCGGCCAAGCCAGGACGCAACGGATGAGACCGTCCCGGTCCGGCCGCGTATTTTGTCCTGTTTCGCACTGCTGACACGCTCGCTTCCGTCGCGCGCCTACTTTACTACCCCGCCCCGCCCCGCCCCCACTCTCGCTCTCACACACAGCCGTGATATTTTTTACTCCCGTCTCCGGCGTCCGTCCGCGGGCTCTTTCCAGCGGCGCCTTTACAATGCCAATTAATGGGGCGCCACGCCCCACACCACCTCGTCCATTCTTCCTTCCCGCTTTGACTTGTCGCCATCCTGTCCACCAATGGGATCCATCGACGAGCGCATGGAGTTTCTTTCCTTTTTCTTCTCGCGCGCTCTGCTAAAATCTCTCGCGCGCTCTGCTTATTTTAGGGCACGGGCGGGCGCGTCTCCTCCCTCCGGCGCAACCGCGCACGCCACTTGGGGTTTTGTAGTTTTTGCGCCTATTTTTTTTTTCCTTTCACCGCGCACATGGCGGATGATGCGTCGTCGACTCGTGGTGATCACGACGGGCAGAGCGGTAAAAGAAAAAGAAAAAGGCTCGCGTGACTGTAAAATAAGAACTGCACAAGCATGCGCAAACGCTCTTCCGTCTCTCTTCACCGTCCGTTCGTTTCACGTGGCCGACCTACGGGCGTACTACGAAAGCACACGCTACAAGAGCCAGCAAAGAGGTCAAAACATTTCGCATCCCCGCACAGGACAGTCGTCGACAGGGTAGTACTAGTAGTAGAGTATGGGAAGAAAACCCGCGGCGAGAGAGAGAGAGAGAGAGACGCGATGGCGCATGCATGTGACAAAAGCCGCGGCGGCGCCAATGAGTAGTACCTGTTTGCGCTGCTACGCGCCGTCGGTTTGGGTTTAGGTGCTTGGCATCATTCGTGTTTGACTGGACGATCACCAGAGAGAGAGAGAGAGAGAGAGTGAAAAATTGAAGAAGGGCAGCGCGGCGGCGACGGATCTATGCTATGCTCGTTGCCGCGCGCAGGTGGCGATAATGGCCACCAACTTTGAGCCGGTCGCCGCGCGCCGTGTCGCTTCTGGTGTAAAGCTCCGGCCACTCCCGCCCCCTCTACGCGGATCAACAGTTTTATAATGGCCAAAAGTAGATGCGATTATATAGTAATACTGTGGGCGGTGATAGTTTAAACGTGTAGCTAGATTGAAGAGGAATCACGCTAATAGAGTAGTACTACTGAGTAACAATAAAGCGACGATGGGTGGGAGCTTGCTTTTTTCCAAATTTTCTTAGATCGTGTTCGTACCAGGATCTATGGTTGCGTGAGTTGGGTTGTTTGGCCACTGTACACCTGTTCAGTACTCGACAAGGAATTTGTACCACTCTCTGCTTAGTTGCATCCCAGGTGTGCGCTGGAACTGTCGTAGCGGGGTGAGAATGAACACGCTTACGAAGCAAATGTTCCAGAAACAACGTCCGCGTGTCACACGAGCGAGGGCAGCTTAGCTACTGGTGGGGCGACGCCAATGTGTCGCATGCATGGACGCATGGTCCATACACCATAGCCCCTAGTACGTGTTCCTCGCACGACCGTACGTACGTGCTTGTGTGCCAAACCAAAGCAACTTAATTGTTATTGACGGAACGGAAGCCGACGCCGCCCGCCGGATGATCCATCGTTCTCGGCTGATGGTCGACGCGCCGCGGATGCCCGCCGAAACCTCGGCGCGTCACGTTCCTCGGCTCGCAGGATTAGGACCGTCCACCGAACCCCAATCACCACCGCCAGGCGTGCGCTAATCTCGCCGGGCCACGACAAGGCGAGCGGGGTTGGCCGTCGACAAAACGACACGCGCGCCGCGACAAAAAACTAACCCCGTGGTCGGGACCGGTGGTGGTGCTTGGCAGTCGGCACCTCCCCAAAACAATACTACTTACTCCGTATTAAAATTATTGTCGTTATTTTTGACTATTTATTTTATTTAAATTTTTTTAAAATATATTATATTTTTTTAACGATTTATTTTATTAATATATAAAATTTAAATATAATTTATAATTTTTTATATTTAAATAAATATTTGAAACAAAATAAATAATCAAAAATACTGAAAAAAAAAATAATAACGATAATAATTTTTAAACGAAGAGAGTAGTAAATAAAAGAAAAAGAAAACAGGCGAGACTTACCGGTGACGACGAGTGCAATTTCCTCATGTGCGCTAAGGTTTAGTTTGGCCGGTCCATGATGATTGGTCCATTGCATCTTTAATTTGGAGCACTAACAAGTCGCGGGGTGCGTGGCGTGGCGTTTAGCTGCCGCCACTCCTCCCGTCCCGCTCCCGGTTTACTACTACGTAGAGTTTCGCTAGCTGGCGGCGATGGCAACGCCGGCCAGAGAGGGAAGGCCGCGTGGTGGTAGTACAATTGCACCGCACGGCCTTGGCTTTGGGTCGCGACAAAGGTGGAGCGCGGGGCCCGGTCCCCGGGGCGGCGTTTTGATTACGGGGTGAGGTTTTAAGGAGTAGCGGCGTACGGCGAGTGGCGACATGTCTTGATTATTGATTCGAGGCGGGACCACCACACGGAAGAGGCTGAGGCGCTACGCGACAAGGGTGGGCAGGCGCGTCGCGTGGTAACCTGTTGTTGCCACCGCAGAGTTGCTTATCGGCTAAGTAGTACGGCGCACAGGGGATGGATGACTAGTTTTTGTACTAGTACTACAAATAAAGGGGAAGAAGAAGAAAAGCAATACAGTACCAAAGGAGGATTTTCTTTTCGACCGGCGGCCACACGAGAGCAGAGCTACTATACTATAGCTTTGACTTGAGCTGAGACTGGGAGGTGTTAATTCAGCTCAGCACTCAGCAGCACCGAGTACAGTAATTGCCAAATCTCGATGCATCTCCGGTTCCAATGGCGTGTGTTTTTTCTTTTTCTCCAGGATGATGTAATAAATAAAATAATGGGGCGCACTCACCAACAAACAGCGCGAACGAGCGCGACGCGTAGCACGCGTGGTGGATCGGTGCGCCACGTACGGCACGGCACGCGCGCCGTTAATGCGGATCCGCGACCGGATCGAACCCGCCCCGGGACAAAAAGAAGCGGAAGAGAAGGGAACACGTCGTCCGCACGGAAGGAGGAACGGAGCGTTGCCACAAGTGGCGGTAACAGTGTGAGCCCCGGTGCTCCGAGGTCACGATCGGGGCATGTGCGCCGCGAGCTGTTGGTGTACAGTACAAGCAAAGGCGACGCCACCGGTGGGAGCTAGCGGACGGAGCTGAAGGGGGAAGGAGCCTGCCGATGTTGTAGTAGCCCGAGAGAGGACCGCCAGCTTACCATTGTCACCAGTCACCACCACCCCGCCGGGTGCGCGTGGGCCGTGACAAAACACCGCGGGTCGCGACACACGCGGCTTGGTTTGCTTGCGGACAGGGCATTGGACGAGCGTGGCAGCGGATATGCAATTTGTCCAGGCAGGCAGATGGGGCCTCTCTCTGTATGATGGAAGTCTTGTCACTGCCTTCACCGGTAGTGCCACGTTCCCGAGAGCAGGTCGATCGCGCCCTGTTCAGTTGTTGCGATCTTATCCACCATCGGCCGCTGCTCTCCGTATTGTGAAGGGGCATTTAGTGAATCCAGTAGTATAGCAAGCTATTATCTTTATGTGTCATGATTATGCATGACCCGATGCCGTTAACTGGTTTTCTTGCGCCTAAGCCAACAACTGAACTGAAGCACCAGCAGTGTCCTCTGAACCCAAAGGTGAATTCGAGCTCCACTAATAACATGTTAGACGTGCTTATATATCGACTGACTTTGTTTTGAACTAGAATCATCATAGCTGCTTGGTTGGTGAGCCATGAGAATTGCTCCTCTGAGAAAAGACACTTGTTCACCACCACCAACACTCAGTTTAAAAACTCGATCCGAATCGGCATGTTCACAAGCGGTTGTGATCTTCAGCTATAAAATTTTGCATACGTTGTACATAGTCATGACAGCACGCAAGCTGCCTACAGAGAATCAAAGGATGACATGTCTGCATTCTTATCCGTTCCGATCCATGGATTACGCTACGTGCCGTACAGCGTCGTCGTACTAAACTAACTAGGGTCATTCTAGGGCGTGTGGTAACCCCCAACTTCCTACATCGTCTAGCTGTGCCCAAGAAAAACAACTTCCTAGTGTTCCTACCGTTTCGGTTTATTTTCGCAACTAGCAGATTCCTTCATACTAGAAGGCTTTCGAGTGGTAAACTCTAAATATAGCGAAGACCCCCATATGGCACATGTTTGACAGTCCCGGGCGGTTGGAGCACAGCTTCTAGACTCTAGCTCTTGACGTTGTCCGAGTGGCACTACCGACCGATAATGTGCTACGGACATAAACTAGAGATATTCAGTGATTGTCAACGTTTCAATTATCCGGATTCCACTAGCAGATCAGATCATTCTACCAACAAGATCTGTAATCATTGGTCAACAGCTTCTAATAAACTAGATCTGATGCATCACAAAATAGTGTAATGTACACTTGCTACTAGCTTCTGGTCGCGAAGGAAGATGGTTCCATTGTCCACCGAGGGTCATTTTACACTTCCTGACATGTTATGTCACAAAGGATGCATATACAGGAATGACAGAAGTTCCAAAAGCAAGAAACACATATTACTGATGCATTCCAAGTCGCAACAAGACAGAACGCGATGCATGAAGACAGAACAAATCAGAACACCTGGATTCCACTCTGAAAGCAATATGACAGAAGCTTGCAATTATTTGCAGCTGCAAAAGGAGAGTCCATGATACATGGAACGAAGCCAAAAAACTATATGACATGCTTGACAGCTACATTTCTGCCGAGTACAATTTGTATGATTGGCAAGAGAATCATTGCACACATGTTAAAAACTGGTGCAACTTCAAATCAGTCGGAAACTGAAATAAATGAATTATGGGTTATAACCTGAAAATGAGACAACCTACAAGTGCCTTGGCACCACTATCCAGACGCTAATAAAAATATATGCAAATCTGTAGTGAGATCTCCAACATGTATGGTTCCTTTCCTTGAGCACCACAGGCTAGGTCCTGTACCTTTCAATTGTGTCACTATTGAAATGCTGTGAAACCATCGAAGTACTTTCATGTTTTCTAGTGCTTTACATGCTATTGATTGTAGCCCCAAGATAAGAGGTTGCCCGGATCATTGTAGACTCCAAATCAGAGTGCTGATTGCTTGAGAACAGTGAGCATCAAATAGTTACTGCCAATCAAGATCCACAGATCCCAATTATCAATAGATCGCATGACACCGGGCAGAGATGCAAGTGTGACCAAATTCCTTGCCAAACCACTAACATGATAAAGCTGTACCTCCAACATAACGCAAGTAGACACCTCAGACAGCATGCAATGCAATTTGCGACAAATTTTTAGCAATAAGCAGATATGCACAGCAGACCTCATCATCTTTCACTCAGCTGCATCACCTAGTGTGTAGCTGTGATGTATCCTCTTGATAAGCACCACAGAAGGTACATTACGTCTGCTTCATGGGCAGCTGTAATGCTTTGCATGAAACAAGAATGGGTGGCCATGGCAGCAGCTTCAAACATTTATTGCACAGCCTATTTGTTTAGATCAACTTTTGCCATCCTTTCAGGTTCTAAATTCCACAAGCCCTTTCCTCACCCCTGCCCTGTTTTAGGTACTTCAGAGCTCTAGGATTTCATATGAGAGCTCAGGGTTCATGTCAGTTCTTCGTTTTGCTCTTATAGCAGCAAAGGTATCGCAACCACATATGCTGTCACCAGCCTAATGCAGCAATCACATACCTTGTCAGAAAGCAAATATTTTCCCCAAACAAGTTGAAGCAGAAAATTCCTGCAAATATAGGACCCTCACTAAGTGATCAAATGGCTTTATTATATATACAAGGTTCCATTTCAGATAAAAATCAAAATCCTTAAACAGTGCATTCACACTATAAAGCACAATTTAATGATCACAAAAGGGAATCAAGAAAGCGACATCAGTAGCTGAAAAGAATATAAGAACAGCTTGCAACTAACAAGTGTACTGGATAGCAAATGTGGAAAACAAATCCCCTCGTGTTCTCATTACAACCATGTTGGATATGAGTTGGAAAGTTTCATTCCGCATCGCCCTAGGAGCAGGTCTAGTTCTGTTGGTGTGCTATTTAAATGCAGAATGAAACAACACAGAAAAATAAAAATAAATCTGCAAGCACAATTTGATTTCCACTTTGCCTTTAGTAACGAATGAAGGGTGTACCAGAAGCCTGTAGATCTCAGCAGCAAAGATAAGAAAAGACAAGCAGATATTTCAACAGGTGTCAATTCTTTTGTTGTTGACATGAGTATACGACTTCAATGCAGCTCATCTTATGACCTAAAAAATATTCCATTAATTGGTTCCAATTACTATAACCTCATAAACCATATCAAACAGTTTGCATACTGAGGCAGTGTACCCATATCTTTATGCACGAGCAGAGTTGAAATTAAACATGGATGAGTGTTGCTAAGTGGAAGCTTCAGTTACTTGGAGAGTTAACGGTGTCATCCTTTTATTATTAGGCTTGTGGCTATACTTATTGCATTTACCCATCACAAATTTCTAGTTTCCTATGTGTCCTCTGCTGTTTAAACTTGCAGCTTTAACTACCACCAAAGTAAACGCTGAACAAGAGTTTATCCTTTCAGACCAAAGGTAGTCATTTTAACCAAACATTAGTTTCATTGAGGCTCTGTTTGCTGTTCCTGTGCTGTGGAATATAATATGTTAGAAGAATATTTGCTATTCCTAGTGTGACACAGATTCTAAAAGGATGCTCTCAAAACCATCAACCAAAATAGGAAACAAATAATCACTTTCGATAAGCCAACACAATGCCAAACTAACCCTCAATCTGTAAACAAAAATTAAATAAAATTCATCATGTCAACACTAACATGAATCAGTGGATGGTTCTGGTAATTGATGCAATGGAATATTACTTTCGCAGATTTGTTTAAGGCAATGTTACTTCTTTCATGGCTCTCATAGTTCCCATAAAAAATATTCAATTTTACAAGCATGTGCGGACTACAAGCTGGTAAAGTGTACCAGGCCCCCACTAAATAAGAGACCCCAGTTCAAGTCTAAACACTTTGGTTAGATATTAGTTAATATCGGTATAGAAGTGAAGCAAGCACTTTTGTCAATAAAGTTACCAATAGGCCTGATTTTTAATCTAACTTTAGCGGTTGCTTTGATACAGTGTATCTCAAACTCAAAGTATTTCTCTCTAACTAATTAATCTCCATGAAATTAACTGCAAGTAATGCAAAGTGATTTAAATCCATGCACTACAGAGTAAGGGTATTATTTCACACAGCCACTACTGCATGGACATCACTATAAGAGACTCCAATAGGCTGCAAATGTCAAATCCCCTCATCCTCAAGATGTGTGGCAGCAAATTGAAACCTCTGCTGACCAATGATGGCTTCAATTCATGCAGGACATAAGACCAGTAGACCACCGACAACATTTGATGACGGTCTTGTAAGTTGTCATCATGTGCTACATATTAGCTTGGTGCCGTGATTGGCTATCGTGTTTTTGGTTCATTCAACTTAGCCATGTGTAGCCAAAATCCATTTGTTGGTACCAACAAATTGTGATAATCATAGGCTAGCCAGCCATCGCTCACTGAGAGGGTTGTAAGGAGAAAGATGAGACACGAAATTGCAGCGACTAGGCTAGTAACTTTAAGTGGGCAAACTATTTATTCACTCCTTCCAAGACAAGAAGATAGTATGTTCCAGAAGCCTATTTAAAGCACCTAAGAATCTAAGATGCATTATAAGAAAAAGGCACCTAACATGCAACAAAATTCAGCAAATAAAATGACTAATCTGTAACTAAATGACTTATCACATCAGCAGCTCAAAACAAGACAAATAAATTTAACAAAGCTATGTGCTATAGTCCACAGGTACTTGATGCATGGACAATAGTATCCCAAAGAGCCCAATAGGCTGCAAAGACCATTTCTCAACATATCATTCCGAGTTTGCACATTAGGGTGGTGGTCAACTACGCATTTTCAACTTAAACTGACATAGACCATATAGTTGAAGAAAGCAACCAACCTAGGAGGAATTAGGTGGCATCATAAACAAGGAATGAGCACACAAATTTGCATCGAGGAACTTGGGTGGTCCACATGTAGATCCACACCCACTACCAACAGAGCTATGTTTGACAAAGTCCATGCCAACCGATAACATTAGAGGATGGATCAAAATTTAACAGAGTAATACCTACAGCAGAAGTGCCTCGATTTATATTGACCATGACAACATGCAGGGCTAACCATATTTCTTAAAGCCGTCTAAGATTTAGATATGGCTTATAGCAAAACTGGGCACACGAGTGCCCACAGATTAAACATCAAGAAATTCCAAGCACTAAAAGAACAAATACCGATCAGCTAAACATTGGTACACCGATAGCAGAGCAAACCATCTCCCGTCAACACACACACAAAAGGAGGGAACAATATAGACCCCAAAATAACAGCAAATTTCCAGGGTGCAGTTCACAATAAGAGGAAAACTTCCCGACATGCTTGTGAGAGCAATAGTAATATAATATTTCCCCTGATGTCAAATATGATACAAATCCAAAATGATATTTTAACTAAAAGCATCTATGTGGAAATATATACTCCTCTGTTTTTGTTTTCTTGTGGTTTAGATAAGGGATCTAGTTGATTTTTGAACTGAGATATCTGTCGACAATAAAATAAGAACGGCGGGAGTAATATGGAGTCACTTCCATGATGAATTTTGTGTTGTTAATCTGTATGATCCTTTAGGTACTGTAGTCAAAGTTACAAAAAGGTTTGACCAAACAAAAAAGATCCTAAATGGACATATTTGGCAAGTGGCAACAGTAGAGTTTGAACTCTGCTTGTGTCATCCTCATCCATTTCACAACAGAGGACACATTTGTTAACAAAAGCATACATACACAATAAACTCACTATCAATTTATGCTGTCACAACTCAGTATATGGTATAATTAATAGAAAGACAACGTAAAGTAATAATCAAAATGATTCAAGCATTATTCTGTTCAGAATCAAGGAACAGTTACCTACTTACCTTTGTGATTCCAAGAAAGTTCAGAAACAAGTAGATGAAGTATTATATTCCAGACAATCTATTCTTTGTTGTAATATTCTTAGTGAACAACGTACATACAGCCTCACAGCCCAAGACTACTGGGTGAATCTAAGATGATTGAGCACCATTACAGAAATTGTTTATTTATGATAACATATTGTACTTGGGAACCAGATTAAAATTGTGGATGTTTCATGTAGTATTTCTAAATAGATCCTCATTAGATCTACACAGCATATATACTATATAGTATCATTAATTTTAGTTCAGATATGCTATTGTCTCATCACTGTCTGACTCTCACAATGCTAATATCAATAGCTACAATTGTGGAGACAAAAAGACATGTTATGCAAAAGAAAAGATACATAAAATTGATGAAAGGAGTATCAACTCACATGTTATCGAACAAATATGCGGCTAGGAAATCCAAATCCATGCTTCCACATCATGGCAAGTATAGTATTTGCCTCATCCCTCCGCCCACAACTAACATATGCCTTGTGCATGATCCAAAATGTCTTCTTTGTTCGATGAAACCTAAAACATTCCATCTCATCCAATACCTCATGCATTTCTTCCAGCCGGTGGTGCTTTCCATACATCACCATCTTGCAGTGATACAAGCTCCGGCACAGCTTCCAGCCAGACTCCTCAGCCCTCCGGACAAAATGCGCGAGTCTATCAACTGCGTCGCACTTAAAATAGCTTGTTATGATGGACCGCATCACCTGCACAGTGGTGACTATGATATTGCGCTCTAATGCCTCAGCAATCCGCTGCTCCATCCCCTCAACCAGCCCCTCTTGAGCATAAACCCTAATTAACAGCACATTCAGCCACGGCTTGTAATCATCAGGGCCCAACCTCTGCAACAACTCTTCGATTTTTTTAATTCTATCTGCATGGCGAAACTTGCAGTATGCACATAGCATTGCACGTATATGCACAGTGTCAACCTTCCCAGCATGCTTGCAAGCAAGCTCATAAGCTGACTCCATTTTATAGATCATCCCGGCATGTGCGTAGCCTCTTAGCATCAGTAGATGTGTAGTAGCATCTGGAGCAATAGGACCTGATTCCAATTCACGGAATGCCGCTTCCATTTTGTCCCACATCCATGCAGTTAGGTACCCAGCGATGAGAGCATTATAGGTACCAATGGTGCGTGGATGCCCAGAAGCATCGAGCGATCCGAGCATGGCCTCCATGTGGTCAACTATGAGGGAGCGACCAAAGAGGGCGATGAGGATATTGTACGAATCCACATTGGGCGGCCCACACCGCCGGTCGCGCTGCATCGCGCGGAAGGTCTCGAGGCAGCTCTCCATGAGGCCGTTGTGCATGTACGCCGCCATGAGGGCGTTGTAGAGGGCCTGGTCCGAGGCGTGGGCGCTGGTGGCATCGGCGAAGAGCGCGGAAGCCGCGGCGGGGTCCCGCGCGCGGCTCGCGAGAGAGATGGCAAGGGAGAACTCGTCGAGCGTGGGGGACGGGGCGAGCCCGCGGCGGAAGGAGAACACGGCGAGCCCGAGCTGCGGCCTGCGCCGGAGGAGCGCGAGTAGCTCGAGCGACGCGAGCGGCGAGATGGCTAGGAGGCTGGGGAAGGAGTGGGCGCGAAGGGTGGGTTCCGGGTCCGGGTCCGGCCCCAGGAGCGCGAGAAGGGATGTCGCGAGCGAGGAGACGGCAGCGCGGAGGTGTGAGCCCGTGATTTGTGGGAGCGGCGGAGAGGTCGGCGACCAGGACAGCCTAGAGCGAACGGCTGGATCGGGTGGCGGCGGCGCCGCCGCCGCTGGCGAGTGGGGCGGCCCTGGGAATGAGGTGGAGGGCACCGCGTCCGGATGGACGGGGATGGAGACGAGGGACCTGCGATGGAGGCCGCCGCTGATAAGGGGGAGGAGGGAACGAGCGGGGCGGCGGGACATGGGCGGAGGAGTGGATCGGCGGCGGCGGCGAGGCGGCGGCGGGAGAGGTTTTGGGGGATCGGCGATTCGGCGTGGGGTATGGAGGGGGAAGGAGCGCACGCAGCCAGTTTGGGAAGGGGCTTTCTTTAGCTGGGCCCTGAACTGCGCGAGCAAGAAAGCTTGGATGGAAACAGGCCTGGTCCAAACAGACTGGTTTGGGCTCGACTGGCCTGGACGCATAGAAGCACATGTAACTAATAATTTGGTCTTCCCCCTTTTTTAAAAAAAAACTAATAATTTGGTCTGACCAAGCTATCGCACAAAATTCATTTTATGCGTCATTTTCCTGGAGGTACATGTAACTAATAAATTTTTATTTGTGCTAATACTCAGAAGAAAATATGTATTAACATATCCAGCCTTGCCTTTGTATTGATAGATATAATAAGTACAGATATATAACACATGATCATCAGTACATCGCTACAGCTAATAAACAAGAACAGATGGGGAAATGGATGTCTTTTCTCTGAAAGATACAGACCATATGTAGCGGTAACAAATATCTCCTCCCAATCGTGATGTAGCACATCAATTTGTTTTTAGTTCAACATGAATTCTGATAGCTTGTGGATGTCACCAATGATTGGGACTCCAAAAGAAAAGGACACGGGTTGAATCCTTCTTTAGAATACATCAACATTGCCGCAACATTATTTCTCGGGGTTGTAGGTATGGTTTGTGCCAGTTGTAAAAATAAATACTCCACAATTCAAAATAAGTTTATTTGTCAAGTAAGTGTAAGTCAACAATAAAAATATATTCAAGTTTATATAGAAAATATACCAATGCATGTGTCATTAAATAGTACTATCAATACATATAGTATAAACTATACTCTGTCCCAAAATAATCGTCACTTTAGCCATCTCTACTTTTTTTGTTAAAAAAATAATTATCATTCTGGCTTCATGATACAACTTTATCTCTCTTCAATACATCTATGTCTCTATATTTTCTTTTGATTATTTTCTATGCATATATTTTTTTCACTTCTCTTTAATTCTCGTACCTATAGCTAAAACGTCAATTATTTTAAAACGAAGAAAGCACAATTTGCTTGACTAACTTTTCAATTGAACTTATTATGAGACGTAGGAAGTATCAGTTCAGCTAGCGTTAGGTTAAAAAAAAATCCATCTAAACCTTTTTTTTTATTCTCACAAGTCAAATCCTTTTAAGTTCTAAAAAAAGTCAAATTCTTTATACTAGCCGATACATCATTTAATCCAAACTATAAAAAATTGTAAGTAGCCGCGTATGGTATTCAAGTCGCACTTCTACACTTCATTATGAAATTTTTTTCTAAAATTTTATACTCCCTCTATCCTAAAATATAAGTATTTATAGGGTAAATTTAGATTTATAACATCTTTAATGAATCTGAACAACATGTTGTCCAAATTTATTGGAGATGTTATGAATCTGGACACTCTCTCTTATAGCTCCAATACTTATATTTTAAGACGTAGGGAGTAATGGATAATGACGAATTACAAAATGTTTTTGTGATGATTTTTTTCGAATCAACTGTATGATGAATCTGATAATATTAATCTTACCAATTACATAAATATCTAGAAAATGTTGACGTCAAAGTTGAAGATAGTTTATCTCTCATTCCCTGCCGAAAAGAAGTTAGAAATAGCCTGACCATTGCAGCAGTCTTAAAACGACTTATTTCTGATCAAAAGGTCTGATATCTATATTATCCTTCATATATAGACTGTATATATATATATATATATATACTTACTCTAGTTAATATTACTTACGGTTTTGGACTTAATGTACGAGAGAAATAAAATAAATAAATATATAAAAACAAAAAAAAAGAGATAAAAATATATTAAAAAAAGAAAAAATATATTAAAATGTGAGAATGACAAATAAATTAAGAAAATAAGAGCAATGTCAGATGACAAATAATATGAAACGGAAGGAGTAGTTATTTTAGCAAACGTTGTTTTTGGGATTGTACAAAAAGATGCCGTCCGTCCACCTCTCGATCGTTGTGCATGTGTAGCACGCACCCTCGCCGTCGCCGGTGCAGAGTCAACTCAGAAAACGCACAAGAGCTTTTGCCCAGCCATAGTGCACGCGTAGGCTACCGAGCAACACTATCGCGCGAAAATGAAAGTCGACCACAGAGCGCGCCCGACAGCAGGACAATTGTGTCGACATGGTGACGCGTGTGGGCCCCGCGCCATCCCCTCCCGTCCGTCCGCGTCCCAACCCGGCACCTACCGCTAGATCTCCACCCGACGGACCGGATGCGCCTGACCGCCGGCCCTCCCGTCCTGGACGTGGCGGTCAGATTGATCCACCCGCGTGGGCCCCAGCGCGACCCCAAACAACAGCAGCACGAGGCCGCGCAACAGAGCAGCGTTCACCGGACCCGACCCGACCCACTGACGCGCGGGCCTCGCGCGACGTCGCTGTGGCGTCAAGATTCCCCAACCGAGCCAACCTCCCCCCACTGGCCGCTGCACCCGCCGCCAACAACTGCGCACCGGCTGTGTGGCCCACTCGTCAGCGAGTTCGCGCGAGGTGAAAGGCTTGGTCGTCCAACACCGCTCACCTACCCACGCGCAGGCGGGCGCCGAATTCTCCCATTCGCTCCGCCACGGCGCGCGTGTCATCCCCATCCCCTCGACCTCTTCCTCAGCGGATTCCCCCACATCGCCGGAGCCGATCGCGCCGTTGCAGGCGCGGGGGTTGCTAGGGCAGGGCTAGGGCTAGGTGCCTACGGAAATGGACGCCCCCGACGCCGGCGGGGGCGGGGTGGATGCCGGCGAGCCCGTGTGGGACTGGGGCAACCTCCTCGACTTCGTTGTTCAGGACGACGACTCCCTTGTCCTGCCGTGGGACGACGCCGCCGGGATCGGAGCAGCCGACCCCACCGAGGCTGCCCCGTCGATGCTCGCTACCCCGCCGCCGCAACCGGCGGAGGTTGAGCCGGACCCGGAGCCTGAGAGTGAGCCTGAGCCGGGTCCGGTGCTGCCGCCGCCTCAGCTCCAGGCCCAGGGGATCGGGCGGCGCGTGAGGAAGCGCGACCCGCGGCTGGTGTGCCCGAACTACCTAGCGGGGATGGTGCCGTGCGCGTGCCCGGAGGTGGACGAGATGGCGGCCGCCGCGGAGGTGGAGGACGTGGCCACGGAGTTACTGGCTGGCGCGAGGAAGAAGGTTAAGACTGCTGGCCGCCGGGGCAAAGCGGGAGCCGATGTTGTTGGTGGTGGTGGAGTAGCAGCTGCGGGTGGAGTTGCAGGAGCTGGCCGTGCGGCAGCGGCAGAGATGAGGTGCCAGGTGCCTGGGTGTGAGGCTGATATACGGGAGCTCAAGGGTTACCACCGCCGACACCGGGTCTGTCTGCGTTGCGCGCACGCTGCTTCTGTCATGCTCGATGGCATCCAGAAACGCTACTGCCAGCAGTGCGGCAAGTAAGCCCCAATTTCCTCCCTCCTGGTTGCTGTACAAACTCGTAGGAAAGCAATAGGTATCTGTGGGATAGACAAGTATTTGAAGTCAATGCACTCGTTATTTTGAGGTTACATTTCTTGATTTCCTTTCTTTTTGTATAAATGTGACTAATAGATTGCTGAAGTGATGTTTGGACATTTTACTGAATAATATAGCACATCTGCATTTTTATTAAGTGCCAATCTAGAGCCACTCTCTACTTCTAGAGTATTTGTACAGTTGCAAGCTCCGATGACTAGTGACAGCATCATCACTGTTAATTCATCTTTGAGCGCAACTTCATAGGGTTAACCATGCTAAATTAGCTATGGTGCGAAAAGCCTACAATGCTAATTTAGTTCAATTCATTTTCCATGTTTGATTAGTTAGTTTCTTATAGTAGGTGCTCTACTTCAATTACATGCTATATTTGATGTATGAAGGATCCTAGTTGATATGACATGATTTGTTTGAGAGCAATCCCTTGAGATTATGAGTGGCCAATTACGTGTTCGGTGTTCCTAGTTAACTTGCTTACCATAGAATTGGACCATGGAGCCTAGGCGTTAGGGCGCGTCCCCAGTGCACCACAGGATGTGCTTTAGTCAGCTTTTGTCTTATCTTCCTTTTGGAATTGTCTATTCAGGTTCCATATATTACTGGATTTTGATGAAGATAAAAGGAGTTGCAGAAGAAAGTTGGAGCGGCACAACAAAAGAAGACGAAGAAAACCTGATTCCAAAGGACCGTTCGAGAAAGAGATGGATGAACATTTGGATCTGTCTGCAGATGTTAGTGGTGATGGTGAACTTAGGGAAGGTAGAATGTGAACATTCTCAATCTGCCAGTCAAATAAAAGTATTTCCATTTGTTTAGCAGCATAACATGAGCTTCTTAAGTCCAATCTAGTTGGGTAGTTCTGTTTGTTCGGGATATTCATGATACATATTGATGATGGTGTAAATTCATTTAGACTTTACAGATCTGGAACAGATTGCAATGCCAGGGTTGCACTTTGTTGGCTGGTGAATTTCATTGTTGTTTTGTCATGGGTTTGGGACTGAAGAGATAAAACAGGAGGTTCTATTTAAGAGTGACCTGTGTTGTATAAGGAATCTCTCATTGTAGATTCTACGTAATGAAATAAATGACCTGATAAGCTAGATGATGAGCTCAATGGTAACTTTCTAAGAAGAAAACCTTCTCTCCTCTGTTGTTGGTACCCATTGTGCACCTCATGAGTAGTGTCCTGTACCGATCGTAGTTGAATAAGTTTTGGAGTCCATTATGCACCCTATATAGCTATTAGTTATATTATATTTTATCTGTTCCTGCCTACTCTGCTAAGGAAACCCTTGGTGCAAATCAACGGTTTTAATGTCTTGATTTGTTCTAACTGAATGAGGTTACCTGATTTACTTTTCTTCTTCGATGCCTCTTATCTCACTTTTTATTTTCAGGCATGCTAAAAGTCTGATCCAGTTTGTTGACGTCTTTGTTAGAAATTTGAGGGATTCATTTTTTTTTTTGTATTTGTGTGCAGAGAACATTGAGGGCACAAGTACTGAGATGCTTGAGACTGTTCTTAGCAACAAACTTTTGGACAGAGAAACACCAGTGGGTTCTGAAGATGTTCTCAGTTCACCGACCTGCACACAACCCAGTTTGCATAACGAACAGAGTAAAAGTATAGTGACTTTTGCAGCTTCTGTTGAAACCTGCATTGGTGCAAAGCAGGAAAGTGTGAAACTTACCAGTTCTCCAATACATGATACCAAGAGTGCTTATTCATCATCGGTAAGTCCATTCCTAATTTGAGTGGAGATACTTATTTATACATATGATTATGCAATAGAAATGTGTTTAGTTTGTTGGAACTTTTCATTCCGCATCACTAATGGGTGCAGTAATGTTGTGCCATCCATTCTAGTGCCCAACAGGACGCATTTCATTCAAGTTGTATGACTGGAATCCTGCAGAATTTCCTCGGCGCCTACGACACCAAGTATGTAGTCTAGCTATATGCTTCTGACATAAAACAATGTTTTCATGCAAAAAAAGATGTTCTGAAGTGATACTACACCATATGTGCAGATATTTGAGTGGCTGGCCAGTATGCCTGTTGAATTGGAGGGCTATATCCGCCCCGGTTGTACAATTTTAACCATCTTTATTGCAATGCCACAACATATGTGGGACAAGGTATGTGTGCCCTTATACAAAATGATCATTTTTCAAGCAAACTGACTAGATGCTGTTGAAAACGGATTTGCAATACATCCTTGTACCATTTATGGATTATGAGCTCCTAATAGAAAGTTCCAATTACTTCCAATCCAAATAAATGATGCTACTGCACACACCCCCCATATCGTGCCACTTCGGACTACAGATAGTTATGTGCATTTTGATTAACAAGTTAAACTGAAATTCTTAAAGACTTTAAAAAGTTCCTTCATACCATATTACCATCTGTACTTTTAAATTTTACCAGTATACCATGATCTATCCTTGTAATCAAAACGAGAATATCATTATCAAATTCGATGTCACCTTGGTTTCATATAGAAGGACAGGACTTTCCATTATTTTTTTAATAGTTGATGGCTAACGTTGTGCATGAGCTCTCTCGCTAGACAAATTTCCATTACTTTTTTTTTGCACTGTGAAAAGAAAAGCCATGATTTCTCTGATTAATATTTGCATCTCTTTTCTCAGTTATCAAATGATGCAGCCAATCTTCTCAGGAAATTGGTAAACTCACCGAATAGTCTTTTGTTGGGTAAAGGAGCCTTCTTTATTCATGTTGACAACATGATATATCAAGTATTGAAAGGTGTGAAATACACGACTTGTTATTCCATGATATAATGATTTATATAGTATTGTATCATTCCTACATTGTACACAATCTGCTTTGTTCCAACCTATATGAAGTAGATTTATGTCAATCTCAGTTCTCAGGCTTGATAGATACCATTACAATTACAGCTTAATATAGTAGACCCTCCATTTTTTTTAAGGGTGAGGACAAGATTTCTAGTTCAAAAATGAACTAGAGTTGTTGTGCTAAGGATAACAATTTGAGAACGGAGGGCGTATCATTTTTAGCATTTTTTCTGTGAAGACTGCTGACTTGCCTTAACATACTTTTCATTCCAATATGAAGTATTTCTTAACTGGATAACCCATTGGCTTTTAATTGTTGGATGCATGACATTTTGGC
Source organism: Eleusine indica (assembly GCA_030378355.1). NCBI lineage: Eukaryota > Viridiplantae > Streptophyta > Magnoliopsida > Poales > Poaceae > Eleusine > Eleusine indica. The sequence continues at coordinate 62,087,271 of CM059494.1, forward strand.
TTCTGTATGAACATGCTTAATATTATTGTTGGTAAACCTAATGTTGCTTTAAACCATTTCTTGATTCGTATTGGAATCAGAAACTTTAGCAATCTAATTGTGTAGATTATTGCGCTTCAGTTTTCATAAGTACCTGAATAATGATTGAGGTTTTTGTAATGTTTGTACTCTAGATGGAACGACATTGACGAGTACCAGATTAGAGGTGCAAGCCCCAAGGATACACTATGTTCACCCGGCATGGTTTGAAGCAGGGAAACCTGTTGAATTTCTCCTTTGTGGTAGTTCTCTTGACCAACCCAAGTTCAGGTACAGTTTCTTGTTCTGCTGGAATCCTAAGGAAGAATTACGTCTATTTATAGGCTGCTGAACGCAACTATTTTTCTTTTGTCCTGACAATGAAGTTGCTTATCTATAATCCAATATTCTGAAAACTTATGGGAGCATATCTGTCACTTTCTAAGAGGTCATATCTTATGGCTGATGTGGATTTTGATACCACATATAGTAGATGAAACCCAACCATTAGTTTTAGCCTTTTCCTGTCAACTCAGGAAACACCTACATAAACTTATGTGCTAAATAATAGGCATGCTTGATTCGTTTTATTTGGTAACATTTCCATTCAGAAACTGTCTAGGAAGGGCAGAGTAGTGTTCTGTTAAGTCTGAATATGAACTACATCTAAGGTTACAGTTCAGTTGGATTTGACTATGCTCTGTCTACACTTCACTAAATATAATTTGATGAGGTCTCTACAGAAAACGCTGTTTTACTTTTATGTACCTTTTTCAACTTCAAGTGCTAGACTGCTAGTTGAGTCCGTGATGAATATGTTCTCTAGATGTAACCATAAACTCTTAGAGTTATATATGGAAACTGGTACTTGTGTACTCTGGCATAAGATGGATCTACATGAGATCTTGTCCCTGCCAAAAAGATAAGATCATATCTTAGGTGGCAGTTTTTTTTAATGACTAATCTATCTGTTTTTGAAGTTACTAATGTTTATGCTCTCATGGCAGGTCACTTCTGTCATTTGATGGGGACTATTTGAAGCATGATTGCTTTCGTTTAACATCTCTTGATGCATTTGATTGTGTTGAAAAAGGCGATCTCAGACTTGATTCTCAACACGAAATTTTCCGGATAAGCATCAGTCAATCGAGACCAAATACTCATGGGCCTGCATTTGTGGAAGTAAGTAGTTATATGTTTTCCGATCATATTTCCAACACTGTACATCTGCTCTTTGCCTGAGATGGTCACTTGATTCTGGAAATGCTATTTGTTGGAAAATGGCCGAGAGCCTTGTAGCTAAAGAAGAAATATGTGGTATCAAAGATAAAAAGTAATAATCGGGAGTTTGAACTTACTTGCAACCCTTCCTGAATAATGCTATAATATATCTACATATGATCAGTAAAGTCGGTCTTAAAGAAGTCGTATGTAATTTGTATTCTATTAATTTTGCAATTTACAGAGTGTTGGTTAATTGAGTGTAGACAGTTGTGGAGTTATGAAGAACACATACATATCATAGTAGAATATCTCGTTACATGACATCTTACACAGATAACTCAGTGACAAAGTTAGGGTATTTTATATGGAAATTTGCCCTCGAGACATCTCTGTTATCCCATCGGTTCATTTTGACATTGGGACAGGGATACAAGACTTCACTCTGGAACCATCTCGTGCAAGAGGCATTGAAGTGATTTTGTTTTCTTTATGCATGATCTCAGTTGTGTACTGTTACAAGAATATGACAACTGCTCTTTATCTAAGTTTTGGGTCTTCAGCAGTTCTGTAGTTGAATAAGAACACGAGTTCTGTAGTTGATTATCATGGCTGAAGTTTTAATGTTTGGTTTTTGCAGGTAGAAAACGTTTCTGGATTATCAAATTTTGTTCCTATTCTTTTTGGTAGCAAGCAGCTATGTTCTGAACTGGAGAAGATACAGGATATTCTTTGTGGTTCTTCTTGCAAGAACAATGGTATATTTGGAGTGTTCCCTGATGCTTCTTCTAACCCATGTGAGCGCCATAAATTTCAAAACACTGCTATGTCTGGATTCCTTGTAGACATTGGATGGCTTATAAAGACATACACTCCTGAAGAATTTAAGCATGCACTGAGTTTAACAAATACACAGAGATGGGTATGCATGTTGAAGTTCTTGATAAGGAATGATTTTTTCAATGTTCTGGAAATAATTGTAAAGTCAATGGACAACATAATAGGTTCTGAGATTCTATCTAACATGGAAAGGGGGAGGTTGGAAGATCACATTACAACATTTCTTGGACATGTAAACCATGCTCGAAGCATTGTATATTATAGAGCTAAACATGGCAAGGAAACGCAGCTTGAAACAAGACATGTTATTGATAATTTTCCTAAGCAACCAAGCTTGGGGACTTCTGTGCCACTTGATAAAGGAGTAAGTGCTATTCTCTGGTTATACTTGAAAATTGACATTGGTAGCACATGCTTCATGCTAGGTGCATTTTTATCTTGATGAAAATTGAAATCAACGAATTAGTAACTGGATGTAAATATTCTAGAATGAAACGTTTCTTATCCTGGTTTAGTTTTCCCAAGAGTCTACCAGGCTAGTCTTTGGTTTGGTGTGGGCATGTCCAAGTCTTGCTGAAAGCAGTAACTGGTTCACAGCTATTAGTTACTTCATTTAAGTTAAGAAAATAATGATCATGATTTATGAAATTCTATGTGTGTGTTTTTTTATCGAATACGCAGGAGAGTTGCGTATCTTTGAAATATAAGAGAAAAAGATCGGTCCCGTACAATCACCGCCTCCTCACTCTGGATCGGTCTGTGAGGGGCTGTACCCAAGCAAAGTAGAAGCTAGTAAAAACATACACACACTCTTGACCCGCCCTACAGAGAGAAACAGGATTAGGCCTGCTCCTCTACTCGACCATGCCCGAGCGAAGAAAGTCCCCGGGCGCCTGCCAAACACCACAGATTGTGCTCCTCGTTGAAAGTTTGTAGCAGTCTGCTCATGGAAGGGTTTCACCGTTGAAAACACAACCATTCCTGTGCTTCCACAGCAGCCATGCCCCCATTGCGACCATGAACTTCTATGTGTTGGCCTTTTGTAACCCGCTAATGTTCGCATTTCATCAGAATGCACTATCTTTTGTATTTTTCCAATGTTCACCATTTGATATCTGCATTGAGGTTTTATTTTCAAAATAATTAATGGTGGTTATATGCTAAAAATACATTTTCCAAGAACCAAATGAATAGGGTAGCATGATATTTTGGCTTGTTCACTACTTAGCACTTCAATCATCATCTTAGTTCGTTGTCAGAAAAATTGTCACATCATAGCTGGTTCCTCTATGCTACTATTAATTGAGAATAGGACGAAGTATTGCAATTAGATCTTTCTACAAAGTGGATTAGCGAGTGATCTTTTGTGTGGCATGTGAAGGCTATTTTTTTGTGTCATGGATCTTCATATGCCAAAAGAGATTGATGGTGCATTTATCCCATTATTGTTTGGAGCTACAGCATTTTAATGTAGTCATTTTTGTAAGCTAAATGATATTTGTAATCTTTTGCAGAACACTGGTCTTGGTGGTGATAATGATTTGCATTCGGATAGTGCTGCTTGCGATGAGGAAGTAACTACACCACTTGTGACAAAAGATTCCTCGCACAGGCAGTGTTGCCGCCCTGATATCAGTCCTACGTGGCTTAAACCCTCACTGGTAATTACTTTGCCAGGTGGTGGCACTAGGATGCGACTCCTGACAACCGTAGTAGTTGCTGCTGTGTTGTGTTTCACAGCTTGTGTTGTCCTTTTCCACCCGCATAGAGTAGGGGTGCTTGCAGCTCCGGTAAAGAGATATTTGTCTAGAGACTCGGCGTCATAGTTGATGTTAGGTTAGTTTTTGTTTTTTCATTTCGAGCTGTCCTTTCCACTGTATCATTGTTGCATTTTAAGTAGCGGCATAGATTGCATCTGATCAAATACATGGAAGAGGGCCAAACATGCAGGTGCGTTTTCAAGATTGGTTCAAACCTGCATTGATATTTTTTTTTGGGTCGTTGTTGGAAACTGTAAGAACGATATGCCTGAAGTCCTGACCTGCTAGCTCCTGGTTATGTAAAATGCTGAAATGGATAAATGGTCATTCATGAGAGTAGAAGATAGCTGCAATATTGTTGAAAACGTCTGGGTTTGGATTTAGGATTATGCATTTATGCTATTCAGTATGGTCGTGGCATTACCTGTCAAAGTTGGAGGCCTCAACTACCTCTATCCGACAGTCAACCCTCAACACGTAGTATTTGAGTATGGCAGACTCTTGCCTTCTCTATCTCAACTACCTGTAATGTAGTGTGCATCGGACCTGACATGTTTTGCGCCCTCCAATTTTGTAACACCTAATGGTCCTTACGTGTGTCAAGAACGATGTAGGTGCATTGTAGTTGTAGAAAACAAGAGTTAGCAGAGCACGCAGGCCGTGTTCCAGTTCAGGTTGAATGAGGCAGGACAGTCCCTCCATTATCCTTACTGCATCCTGGTATGTCCCCGGTATACTGCATTATGTGGCAACTGAAGCCGCACGATCAGGAGTTCAGGACTGCATAACAACTGAGAACCCATGTTATTTCCGTTTAACAAACTGTATATGGGCGAATCGTGTTCTGAATGATCACCACCGTGGAATGAATGTGTTCGGCATGAGAAAAAAAGAGCGGTATTCGACACGGTCACAACCGTCCGGTCCTGCAGTAATCAGTAGAGAGCACGTGGGTTCTTTTTATGATCTTTCTAGAGGTATCTTCCGGCGCACGGAGAGTCCAACATAAAAAAACACCATCGAATAATTGAGCGAAGTCAAGCACTCAATCAGTGTTGTCCACAAGTAACAGGAACCGTGTCACTGTGAAGTGCTAACCGCCTCACATAATTGAAAACCCCGACAAGACATCTCTTTCATGTGTCATCGAGACCTCTTTTCAACACAAAAAAAAATCACAAGACACGAGGCATGTAGAAAAAGAACCGGACCACATGGTTGTTCGATACCCATGATAATATCTGTAGTTCCAGGTGTGGTCAGGATATTCAAGGCCAAATAAACCCATCCAATTCCGATAATTGCCACGACTACAAAAATCATAATACTTGAACCACCAGCGCTCACTAAGCTACAGCTAGTACAATATTATACCAATCATTTTTTAAAGACACTGTATCATTAATTCCATATGTACAATCACATCAAACATATATATATATGAACCTATCATGACCAAATTCAGGTCATAAGAAATTGCATCCGTTGATCCCTCGTCTCATATTCATTCTATGGACACCTGAAGGGAAACCCTAAACCCTTGCACTGAACTGTTAGGTTGGTGAAGCACTAACATGGCAGTTGGAGCGTCTGATGAAGATGAATGCAGGTTCCGGGTCAGATTTGCGTTAGCATCTACACGCGCCTTGCTTCTTCCTCTACTACTTATAAATACTTTGTGTTGGGCTTAACCTACTATTGGCTAGTTTCGTTTGGTACAGTAGGTGGGCTCTTCCGAAATGCGTGCTTTCTACAGCGCTGGAAAATGCCATCATACAACAGATCAAACTGCACTCCAGCTCTTTCCCGATTTATAATGAAAAGAATATGGTCACCGTCGATGATCTTGTAATACCTGCATAAACCATTGGAACAATTATGTCACCGTTAGAAGCACGATATGCATACGAAATCACTCCAACATCAGATAAGTTAACCGATTGTATTTTGTGTCAAACTTGCTACACATTTTAAGATGATCATAAACAAATTTCAAGTAAAATTATGAAAAGTAATACTAACCATATCCCAGGTTGCAAAGGATGGCAGTCAGAATCATTCAGTACAAAACGGTTTGGATGCTCTATTGGAATGCGTGGGTGTGTCATGGATATTGTATTCAAAGCTCCATCGTTGTCTTCCCAATCTTCATCCCTGCATATCATCAGTAAACAGATTAAAGACTAGCAATATTTAATCACAAAGTTCCTTTTTGAGAAGGAAGAGAAATGTTTTTCGGATTAGGAGCAGAAAACTTACATGTAGCCTTTGTAAGGCAGAGGTGCATTTTGTGGGTGCCGCCACATACACATCTGGAGGACTCTGAGAAAGAGCATTGGGTGAATTCCAAGAACGGACGAAGGCACTGTAATTCCAAATAGCTTTCTTGTTCTTTTTGTAGCATAACTGAAGTAGAATGTGTTGGGAAAGGTCCTCAGCGTGGAGTTGAGCTTTAGAGCTCCTTGGATTGTGAGGTCAGGTAAAATCCAATCTCTGCTGGCAAATGGCCCAGTGTGCCCCAGGAGCAGATCAACAAGACCGGAAAAGCCTACTTTCCTCCTAGACATCTCATAGTGGTCAAAACCAAAATTGTAGTAGTTCTTCAGCCAAGGAATGTCTAGCCAATCATAGAGTATAACTCCGATCCGACAGAGTTGAAGAAGACTGATAGGTTTCATAGACATCCCATCTTCAGCGCTGAAAAGTAACATGAAAGTGTAAGGAGGAAGGCAACAAGATAAATACATTGATCATTTTATCTGAGTTTCAGCAGCACTTACAGCATGCCATCATAGTAAGTTCTCGTGGTTCCATTAAGCGCACCGGACAAGGAAGTAAGGCTGAGAACCCAGTCTTCAGAAGTATCATGACCAGGGAAAGCCTGAGATTGGTATCACAATATGTGTTAGATTAAATATCCATACAGTAGTGACACTATTATGCATGCCACCAAGCTACATGCTCAGATATGCGAAAAGCAAGACCAGCATGCGACATGAGTAAAATGAGAAAATAAGCGTGCAATAAAACATCAAGGTTAGTTCAGTGGCTAATATAGCGTTAACAAGGAAAAAAAATGGCAGACTAACGGATTTGGCCATACTAAAAACAGAATCCTAGCCCGTTCCTACAAAAGCGTTGACAGAGGCCATAATTATCCAAAACTGACTGAAATAAAAGCGATCCCAAAATGAGTGCCCTGAGCCTGTACTCCTGATCACAAGAACCGTCCCTCTCTTGAAGCATCTGATAAGCATGAGCACATTCTACCAACCAGCAACAAACAGCAATTGCTAATGAGTAAAATTTCAAAAAAATGTCCTGAACGTACCTTGTCGGCAAGCATCTGATGCAGCACCCTGACAACCTGCGCGCCGGCCGAGTGCCCAACAAAGTGAACCGGGTTTTGCTCATCCCAGACAGGATAGTGGCCTGCACACAATTAGCACCGCAACTTAGCAAATTTGAATGCAGGAAAATGAATTCCTGAAAGACCACGGCAATCCTTCAGAACTTGTACTATACCAGTGTCATAGATTCTCCCGAACCGCTTGTGGCCGCAAGCCTTACTGTGCTCCTCGCCGTAATCGACCTGCCCGCCCTTTAGGTAGTAGAACAGCTCGCGCGCCCTGCAGCGTCGCCAAGAACAATCAAATTTGCAGCTAATACAACAGAATCCTTCTAATTCACAGGTACCGATTGATACCGAATCATAATAAACATAATTTAATAAGGTGATTAAAGAAGCTACAGCAATTGGGCAACTACCAAAAGGAAGTATCTAGAAGTTTAATATGATGATCATCAGCGAAAGTGAAATATGCTAGCACTACACTTTTTCCTCGTCCACCCACCTGTCATGGATGCTGGTGAGCGAGCCCAGGTCCGGCACGAGCACACGGTCGTCCTTCTTCTCGGCGCCGGCGAAGTAGGAGAGCCCGCCGAGCCTCTGCACGCGGAAGCAAAAAGAGAGAGAGGCGGTGAGCGAACCCGCCGCGGCATTTCACCGAACACCACCCGCCTAGCCCAGGAAGGAATAAGGAACCGTGACGAGAGTTTTCGAGTCCCGTACGTACCCCTTTGCCGAAGCCGAAGATGCCGTGGACGAGGACGATGGGCGGCGGCGAGCCGTCGAGCACGACGGGCGCGGCGCCCCTTCGCTCGTCGTCCTGCCCCGCGGCGGCGACGTCGACGAGCCCGTCCCCCGCGGAGGCCGTGGCCGGGACGGGGCGGCGCAGGAGGAGGGACCCCGACGCGACGGCCGCCTGCGAGAGGTCGGCGGCCACGGCGGAGCTGAACACGTAGAAACCGAAGAGCATGTGCACCGCCGCGCTGACCCCGAGCTCCATCAGGTTGAAGATGAACCGCGCCATCCTCTTCCTCAACTCAACCCGAGCAGGAGCAGCGGCGGCCGCCAATCACGGTCGTCGTTCGTTCCCCTTTGCTATTCCTCTCCTCGCCGCGGGACCCCGAGAAGAGGAATAGGAGGAGACGACGACCCGGTCGCGCCTCCGGATTGGTCCCACCTCCGCCGCCGCGGCGCGGGGCGCGGCCTGGTTCTTATCCCTCCCTCCCTCCTCCTCGTCCTGCTCCGGTGTTCCCGTTGCAGCAGCCGCCGCCGCGTGCCGAGGCAGGGCGCTGTTGCGCTTTGGTTGGTTGGTTCGGTTCGCAGCGCCTCGCCGTTGCGCTGTCCTCGCTCGTTTGGTGGGGAAAAGGAGGGAGGGGACCCTTCTCTCTCTTCCCTTCTCTCTGGCTGGACCCAAATCATGAGCGCTGCTATATATAAACGCGGTGGTTTTGATCGCGTTTTTTTTTTTTTTTCTGAGGGCAGGTTTTGGTCGCGTTTGGGAGGCCGGTGCTGAGTCGGACGCGGCCTGGACGAGACGGGACCCGGTCGGTTGAGTCAGGCTACGGTTGGTCCTGGTCTGGTGCTGGTGCGGAGCTGTGCCGGGCTGGGCGGGCATGGGCGGGCGCGATTGGTGGCGCATGATGCCGTCTCGGTTCCCGTGTGCCGTGACGTGGTGCACGCTTGGCACTGAGACTTGGCTGGGCGCCGGCTGGGCGCGGATTTGTGGGGCCCGGTGTCAGTTAGTGAGGTGAGTGCCAGCGTGGCGTGTTACTACTGGCCGGTAACTTGTTTGGTGGGTCATCGGCTGGGCGATCGAGGCCACAGGGTCCGGGATTTGATGCGGACATATTTGTAGGTTAATGTTGTGTTGCTACAGTATGTCGCATGGCAGTAGAAACGTCCTCGCTCCTCTCTCTCGTTTGCTACGGAAGAAAAATGAGCCGATTTTCTACCGTGCCGTAATTGTTCGACCCGAGTTCTGGAAGTTTCTGCAAGCCATGAGACTGGTCCTACTTCTAGAGTTCTAGTAGTATCAACCGTACTTCAAGTGTAATTGGTCCACCTGTGTGGCTCTCCGGCCTCGCCACCCCTCGCGTGGACCGCACATCAACTGTGGCGTGTGTTACGATATCTCCTTCTTCTCTATCTTTTTTCACCTCCTCCTCTGGTTCGCGTAAGATTCGATCCTATGTGGACTGATTCTAGGATGCCTTTGGGAAGAACGTAGTCTACAGTGCGTCTGATGTGATTGGCTTGCCTCCTGTAAATTTGTTGAGGAATCTGCCTCTTGTAAATTGTACACGACTCATTATCCTGTGGTTTTCATTCCTTTTTTTTCCCTTTTGGGAAATGTTGATTTAAACTCTTGGTATGGCTAGGTGAAAACCATGCATGGGCATTGCTAGATGAAGACTTGAGGTATCGGAGCACAGTTTTTTTTTTCTCGTAGCAAGTAGTATCGAGACACAATTTTCCCCTCCCTCGTATTTCTTGATGAGGGTTGAGTGCACGACGGCATGCCATAGAATATTTTTGCGACAACAGTGCAACACATTATTAGTCCTAGCTGCTCACCATGTGTCATGGAAAAAATGGTAAAAATAAAGAAAAATTCTCGACATAGTGTTATCCGATCGTCGTAGTAGTAGCACGGGTAATGGAGACGTTCTTGTCGTGGTTTACCTAGAGAAGTTAGTTGCCCATTTTTAGCTGCCTGCACGACGAATGAAGCAAGCCAGCCACCAAAAATTGCAAGAGGAACCAGACGATGGTTGCGCTTTCAGGGCCAGCCGCTCGCAATCGCACGTGCTGCCGTAGCCACCGGCCCACCACATGGAAGGCGTGCGACACGAGAATTTGTGAGGTGCTTGCTTCGTCCTCGTGACACAGGATCCTCTGGACGGACGGACGTGCCGGTGCGCCTTTTGGTCATCGTCAGAAACACATGGGACAGGTCGCTCACGCCATGCGAGCGCTCTTGTTTTGACCGAGACCGGCCTTGTTTGGTCATGGCGTGGCTCATCATCGACCTGTGTGTGAATCGATCGAAAGCGGCCGTGCCAAACTTCTCTCCGCCGGTCCGCCCTCCTTGGGAGGGAGATCATCAACCTGCACATCGTAACTTCCAGTTCGGAATCGTTCTCCGTTTTGGCCGCCAATCTGTGAGCCTGCCTATACATTGATCGTCTGATCGAGTACTGGTGTACGTGCGCCGGCATTTCGCATTCAGCTTTTCTTCCCGGCCCGGAGTCTTTTTTTTTTCTTCCGGCACGGAGTCTTGAAGAAGAAAGCAGTCGTCAGGATTGACGGGTTACCGGTTGTGGATATGCATGTTGGCTGCCAGAGAAATTTTGCCCCGTCGTGTCAGACAAGCCACGCTAATGCGTTTGACAACCGGAAGCGAGACAAGAAAACAATGTCAACTAGGATCGGAGGATCAAGTGGGTCAAAATCGGTTCACCAACCATGACGCCATGTCGCTCCACTTGTTGCTAGGGTTAACTGAAAAGGAAGCTGATGATGACTCAAAAAAAAAAAAAAAAGGGAAACTAAGGAGGTGGAGTAGAGCCTCAACTCCCAACAGTCCAGGAATATCTAATTCCTCAGCTCAAACGTGTGGCACCTCGCTTTTAATTGCTTCCCTTAATACGCACGTTGACTTCCTCAAAATAGGCACACGTGCCGAGAGATAGTTGCAACAGCGGCATGTACCCCGTGCATGGGACATACCAGCACATGACAGACCTTGCTATGTTCAGCTAGTTCGTTGATATACGTACTCCGTACTCTAATTAATTCGTCCTGAGATCTCATAAAGCCTTGTTGGAAAACGATGTCAACTGAATATAACACAAAACAGAACGACTTTCGGCAGAGGCCAATACAGAACGCCTGCTCGTATTGACGTGTTCCGTCTGAGTGCCCGCCGGCTGGTCGCCGTCACCCACTGCTTGTGTGCTTTGGTTATTCCCTGCCCATCTCTTTAAAATTTCTTTGTGGCGGCTGCGCATATAGTTTGACCTTGTTTAGTTCATCAGTTTGTCGATCTGGACCTGTGGTCATGGGCAGCAGAAGGTTTCCTCAAGGATCGTGTACGTGTTGTGTTGACCAGAGTGCAGATGAACGAACTCCACTACCAGCACCCAGCAGAGAACGGAATGGCGTGCCGTAGTGCCGTCGAATCGTCGATACGTGTGGAGAAAGTATGACAGAAACTGGAGGCGCCCCATACATGAAGATGAAACACGCGCGATCTGCGGTTGAATTCTGGCAATATGTCATCACCCCGGATCTTCGGGCGTGATTGGTTGGCTGCATATGGCTCGGTCTGCCTGGTCGCATGTAGCACCACAGGCCGAGCCGTTTGCTTGCCTGCACGAAGGCTAGGACCTGGCTCTGCGTATGTAAAAGTGACGGCCGAGTCTGGCTCCGTAGAAATGAAAATGAGATTCGTTTTTTACGGACCTAGCTCGCGGCGTGTAACAGATTAGTTACTTAATGATAGTATTAATGAATAATTAGTATAATTTTACTAATATTACTATAGTTAAAAATAGATTCAACCTTCACATGATATAATAATAATATTTTTATAGATTTAAACTAAATAAATATTATTTTAATATTTATTTTTTATTTTATAATTTATATAATAGATACTTGTATAACCAACAAAACAACATCTCCTCTTAGCCAGGCTAAAGAGATATAATCATCAAACAAAACGATCTTACATGTATTCAGCACTAACTCTCATATACAGAACAGGCTATTCAGAGAATACAACCAATCGCGCCTTCGTGAGTTTCAACAGGATGATAACGAGCGAGTTCTTCCAAAAAAAAGAGGGAAGATAACGAGGTATGCCAGACTCACGCCCCTTTTTTGCTAACATCACTTTCTTTCATCGAAGTTTATTCAGCTCACAGTTCAGTCTGTCAGTGAATCACGGAGCCGTTGCCATCGATCAGTGGTTGCGAAATTTGATACATGGGGGACCTCCCGACAATATCCTCGCGAGGGCAACAGCTAACTCCGGCTTTAAAAAATTCCCTGTCCGTGGGGGCAGGAGGCTTATCCATGCATGACCCACACATGGGCAGTGTTAAGCGCAGGCAAGTGGGGGTGAAAACTGGACGGGACGAACGTCCGATGTGGCGGTGTGTCATCCATGAACGAGCGATCGAAAAGTTGGCCCGGGTCCTACCGCGAGCTGCCCATGGGGGACCGGCCTGCAGGCGCTGCCTTTTCGCAGTTGGGACGGGCCGACCGGTGGGTGGCCGGAGATGCGCGTTGCAGGGCTCGGTTCAGGAGCTGAAGGTCGTCACTGGAAAATCGTCTACTGTTTGCCCTGAAACGGGCGGAGGTGGGTGGCAAATGCGACCTCGCAGTGGAGCGTTTATTGCTCGCTTTTGGGTTTTGACATCGGGGCGCGAGAGGGGACGTCGATTCATCATTTGATCTGGTGGGAAGCTGCTCGATTGAATGCGTGTGATCGTGCATGACGGGGCGGCACGCGATAGACACCGAGCAGGATGGACTATGGAAAACACGAGAGGAAGCTAGGCAGCAGAAGGTGGGAGCGACATGTTATACGTGGCTTCGTGTTCCCGAGAAAGCAAAGCAAAGACCAGTTCGACTTTGAGCTGGAACGATCCATACTGATGACTCTCAGGCCCAAAATATTGGGAGCTCGAGCGCTCGGCCCATACCGATATGGTTTTGTTCCGTGCACGCAGATGGAGAGGTGGGCAAGTACGCCGTCCACGTCAACAATTATTAGGTCCGCGTACGTGCACGCTCGTTTTTCTCTCCTCCCCGAACTGTCCGGAATTGAGCTATACCTTTGTGGTTTGAGTGCAAGAAACTGCACGAGCTGTCATAGTCTCTTTCAGTTACGAAGCTAGATAATAAGATAGTGCTACCTGGTGCACATATACCATAATAAATTTTAATTTTAGTAGTAATTGGCTCATAATCATCATTAGTGCACCTCATAAATTTCTGATTTATCACTCCAAACCACATTATTTATGTATGTATGACACCACCGTCAATTCAGTTCTAGCTTCACCACTGGTCTCATAGACTCTGCCACCATGTGTTACCGATATTTATACCAACACAAGCATATCTGGTTCAATGCGTTCACAAAAGAGTACGTGCTGCTAGTACATCAGGTTATCTCCAACGAGAGACGCATCCGGTGACGCAAAACCGAAAATGGATCTAAAATGACCAAATCACGTCTCCAACGAAAGACCTATTTGAAAGACCCAGTTTGGGAGGCGCCTCCCTCGCGACCAAAAATGGAGCAGCTCACTCGCGACCCAAACGATTGAGGACGCGCGGGAGGGCGGAAGCTCGCGAGGCGTGCGAGAGACGGAGGCAGCGACGGGGGAGGTGTTTGGGGCGGCAGGAGGCGGTCGGGGCAGAAGAAGTCCACGACGACAACGGAGTAGGTGGCCGTTCAAGATCTGGGCCTTTCGGCGCTCGAGCTCCTCCGCCACCGCGCTCGAGCTCCTCCGCCGCTGCCCGCACGAGCTCCATCCGATGCTCGAGGTCATAGGACGACACTGTTGCTCTGTTCGGTGATCTTCATAGCGCATCGGACGGCTCTGGTACTCCATCCTGTGACCTTCCCTGTCATTACTTGAACACATTTTGGAGCTTTCATTGGAAACTAAGGTCTTTAGATAGTGTTCTTCTACCACTATATCACCCTATTTTAGGTTTTGGGTCTCCTATACCGTTGAAGATAGCGTTAGAGAGGGACGAATTGCATTATGGATAACAAATCAGGACACGCCGCACATGAGCTTGGCTATGTACTTGAGGACATGGCGATATGGCATTGATGGGTTATCATCTCATCCCGGTCACGGGTCGATGTGCACAAAAAGCCAGGCAACACAGAAGCTACCCCTCTCGCCGGTGACTGAAGTGCACCGCTAAACCGATTTTGTCCCACCCAAAACAAACACACCCTAATTTTGCTTTAGCGGTGCACAGAGTCAGTTGTAGGGTCGTTCCGCCGCTCCGCACCCTTCGCAGATTTACGTCGGTCGTCGCTGGCACTACGGCGGCAGTATCACAAAAGCGGGTGAGATCCGGACGGTTGCCGAGAGCTCGTGGCGCACGCGGCGCCGTATTTGTTTTTTCTCTTCTGCCGAACCCGTGGACGTGGCGTCGCGAGCGCCGCACAACGAGCGGTGGGGGCAGCGCCCCGCGTTTCTGCCGGACACGCTCTCACGCGTCCGGGCTCGCCTCCTGGCAGGCGCGGATCCAATATTCCAATGGTGGAACGCACGATGGCTTGAATGAGGCCGCGAGAAGCAGCAACCAAAAAAATATCGGAGGCAGTTCCTGCTCGACTTGTTTCCTGGTGTTTCACGTGGGACGACGAAGCATAAACAATCACATGATCGACAAATTTGTCACTCGGTTTATTAGGCGTACACGTCCAAAGTTGATCCTGCATATCTTAGAGCGCACTAACAAGCGACTCCAAAGGAAACTCGGAGCTTATGTAGGAGCCTTTTTAAAAAAACTTTTTCTTAAAAGAAAAAACTGTGGGCCGTTGCATTTGCGTGACTTTGATAGTCCAGAAATGGGAATGAAGGTGGCATACAATGGGTCAGGCCCAACCCACCAATCGGGCCAACTTTTGACCCACCACGTAGCTGCATATTTGTTCTCCAAAAAAAAAAAAAAAAAAACATGGCGGCATATCGAACGTGAACTCCTATGTCGTGCCAATGTTACACGAGGATCAGACGTACGTGAACACATGTATTAGCTGAACCGTGAAAGTCACCGTCTTTTAGCCGATGTCGTGCTCGTGCCAATGTTACAGTCTGCTAGCAGTTTAGATTAGAAAGACTCTGGAGTCTTGAGTGCGTCAGAGTTCTCTGATAAGATTAGAAGATGGCAAGAGGATAAGCCGAGATGGAATCAGTCCAACGAAGCAAGGTTGACAGACAAGCGCGCCACGACGAATGCGATACTGGTTTTGCGCCACGGCGAGATGGGCACGGGCACATGCCGTGCCGGGGCCGCCGGGCGGCTGGCTGGACGTACGCGCGTACACGGGGAAACAGGAACGTTGAATGGGGTGGCGGATGGAAAGGAAAGGGACGACGACCCAATGCCATTTCCTGACCACGCGACATTTTCTCAGATAGGATGAAGATGAAATGGACAGGGGTGGGAGTTCCACCTCCACGGCAGCTGGGGATCACCCCTTGTTAACTTGCCGACCATGATGTGATCGAATACTGCTTCTTTGCACAGATGTCCTCAGATTTTTTGGGCGCATACATTTGCACAGATAGGAAAACAGTATGCAGCATTGTTGCCAGTACTTTTGCCACTCGCTTGTCCTCCACACTTTCATGATGCGGTACTATCATTTTCAGTACCACTAGAGGGGATGCACATTATCACCCAAAAAGCCTAAGAAAGCAGCGCGATTATGCAGCAAGACGACGATACCTATGTTCATCCCTCAGTAACCTCTGCACAACCAAAAGAAATACTACAAGATTAAGACGCCGTCATTTGCTGCCGTACTCGTACTGATAATCCTGTGCCACCAAACAGTTATGGTGTTTGCCAATCTCTCAATTGAGGTCGTACGTGCTGTTTATTTATCGCACAATTATTCCACATCATTATTATTCGGTATACACGCTGGCCCCTCAACACACATAACATAGCGCCATCGCCAATTCGCCATCAAACAATGTGACACTGCGACTACGTGCCGCGACACGGGGAAGCAACCAAAAATTCCGGGAGTCCCATCCCATCGATCATGTTGATTCATGTACCTACGTCTTCCGTGTTCACCGGCCGCGCGCCGCCGTCCTCTCGACGGCTCGCCACAGGCGCCTCGCCTCGTCGGGCGCGTCCCTTGCGGGCAGCTCGGCGCGGCAGCACGGGCACGTGTTGCGCCGCGCCAGCCACCGCCGCGCGCACCGCCAGTGGAACCGGTGCCCGCACGGCCGCAGCGCGCACACGCCGCCGGCGCCCATCTCCTCCCTGCAGATCGCGCACGGCGCACCGCCGTCCGCCGACACGGCTGGCGGCAACGGCAGCAACCGCACGGCCGCGGCGAGCGACGCGCCGCAGCACGCCTCGCCGTCCTTGGCCGTCGTCCCGTTGACGCGGTGGTCGTCGTTTCCCGACACGACGTCGGCGAAGCGGCGGGCCTTGGCGGCCGCATCGACGTGCGGGCCGAGCGCGGCCCACGGCGTGGCGCCGAGGCCCGACACTGACAGCGCGTTCGCCACCACGTCGTCCACGATCACCGCGCGCCAGTCCACGGGGCCGGACGGCGACGCCGCCGCGGAGGGGGAGTAGGAGTCGCACATGGCGAGGAGGAGCAGGGCCGCGTCGAGGTCGGGATGCGGGAGGAACAGGTGGTGGTTGATGTGTTCGTCGGGGCAGAGCGCCGGGACGAGGAGGATGAGGGAGCGGAGGAGGGCGCGGCCGAGCAGCGCGGCCTTGGCGTGGAGCGGCATGGCGCGGAGCCTGGACAGCGCGCGGGCGAAGTGCGGCGGGGAGAGGAGCAGGAACGCGAGGCGGCAACGCATCCTCCGCGCGTCGGCGGCCAGCGCGCGCGCGAGGGAGGCCAGGCGCGCGGCGGGCACGGTGAGGAGCGCGGCCATCAGGGTTTCCGACGACGACGGCGACGGAGGAGGAGGTGGAGGCTGCCCGCCGGCGTCCATCGGGATCAACAGAGCTCGATCGGGATTTCGGGAACGAGCAGCTTTCAACTACAGTCTACAGTACGCTCGATCGGGAGTACTACACAGCAGGGCGGGCGGGAGTGGGCAGTGGAGTGGAGTGAGGTGGTGGTACGCTTTTTTCGCGGGCTTTCTGTATTTATGCTTTGGGTATTGGAGAGCTAGCAATGGAGTGCGTCTCGGAACTTGTGTAACGCTAGCTGGACACTGAAAACAGTGTCAGCTGCTGTGCGGATCACTGGAGTGCCGACGGGAGACAATCGGGGTTTTTCACAGTGATGAAAGATCCTTTCTTCACAAGTGGTCGATCCCGAGATGGATCGGCTGCATCGACCAGAGTGTAGTAGTTTAGCTGCTCGAAGCTCCGAAATGTCAAATGTGCCAAAGAGGTTGCGAAATGCCAGCGCTTGCAGGGGTCCTGATCATCATTCTGCGCGGATGTTTGTCAAGACACTACGTAGTTCGTATTCATGTACGCGTACGCAGCGCCGTACATACGTACTGCAGTCGGTCTCCCTCGCCGACAGGATCCGTGCACCGAGGAGGGTTCCATCCTTAACTTGCCCACATTATCCAACCCTCTCCATCCAAATTATTGGTGTCGACACGGGCTTGCTACCGGTTTATGTCGTGATGCTAATGCTCCCATCTCAGATTCCATGTATGATCACTGCTGTACTATAGGCGGCCAAGTACCACGCTGACCCATGCATTGCTCCCGTCGCATAGCATAGCTGGAAAGTAGAGAAATATCAGAAATAGTACTCCACGAATGAGAGGCCACTGGATCATTCCTTTAGTTTAGTCCGTATGCAAATGGGGTAATCCTAATGGCCCCAACTGGTCGCCTATCGGCAAGCTTTAGCTACACCTTATGAGCTAAATGGGTTACTCTTCATGAACGACAGATTAAAAAAAATGCCACATCCAAAGATTATAGTTTGCAACATATTTATTGAGCTATTATACCAGGCCAAACTTCTTTTTTCAAATAATCCTAACAATAATTGTTCTTCCTTTACATTAAAGCTGGATGAGAAGCACAATAGCCTAGCGAGATGACAGACATATATTTACATTTCTACAGCGCTTGAATGCTCATGGTAGTTCTCTCCCTATGGAATACTTATATTACCGGTATTCATAGTCTGAGTACATGAGAGGTCTTAGTACATGAATTGTATTTATACTACTCAATTTGTTGGAATTTTGTGGGGGTTAACTGTGTCTAGTCTTTTGTTTTAGGTCGGAGTTGTGGTCAACTACAACAATATCTATTTTAGGTGTCTCAGTTGAGTGCATGTTTAGTTGTTACTTTTAGTTTGACTCAACTTAATTCAATTAATGTTCTCTCATGTATTCATCTATTCTCTTTATATTATTTGTATTGTTCATGGACGGAGCTACAATGGTTCCTAGGTGTTCCTAGGAATATCCAACTTCTTGGCAACAAATAGGCCATGCTGGATTCTTGAGTAGTATCTATACACAAGAATTGGTTCCAATGTTTGATCCAAATAAACTATGCCCACTTAATTTCATTAAAAACAGAAAAATTGTAATCTTGTTTGTAACATAGATTGAAAAAAAATTCTATGCTTCATAGAACAAGAGTACTGAAGTTTTTTGACCTAGTTCTGTTAGCGTTATTTTTTTTAGATGGTCATGAGAATGCCTCTTCTTGTCATTGATGTGAGCTAAAGTGATAATTAATGTTGATAAATCTCATTTCCAAAATCTTGTTGAAGAATATTATAGAATAACAATTAATTTTACATAGTGGTGTGATGTATCCCTTCAAATGTCAGTATCTATGATTATAAGTCGCATGTATGTCAAGATAGCAATGGGTACCCGATACGCAAAACCCGATGGGTTTTTCTCCTATTAGAAAGCGGGTTTGGGTGAAATATTATACCCATAGGTCTGCAAGTGGGGAAGAAGCTTGACCCATCGAGTGGGCTGGGTTCGGGTATGGCTGAGCAGTACCCATACCCGGTACCTGACAGACCCGTTCCAAATACACTGGCAGCCCACTTAACTTTGGTCCAATCTAAGAGTGCAGCCTAGAGGCCTCATATGAACCATCCTGCAGCCCAACTAAGTCCAGAGATATAAAAGCTCACACCTTGAACCCTAGTCCAAGTAGTAGTCGTGCTCCTCCACTCTTCGAGCTCCAGCCACTGCCTCTCTCTTCCTCTGTAGAATCTGATTTGTTGCATACTTGCCAACATTAAGTGCTCACATGAGCCATAACTGCCAACTTGATGATTTTATAATGAACTTCTAAATTACTTGAACTATTGTGGTATTTTGATGTCAAGTGACGAATGCAGATATCATCATGTTGTGCTCTTGTGCCAACACTAAGTGCTCACATGAGCCATGACTGCCAACTTGATGATTTTATAATGAACTTCTAAATTACTGGAACTATTGTGGTACATTGATGTCAAGTGACGAATGCAGATATCCTCATGTTATGCTCTTTTGCTATTTGTATTAGTTTTGGTTATCATCTACATATTGTATATGCATATTTCCTATTATAATGTTATGCATTATCATATTGGAGATGTGTGATGGCTGGTGGGTATGGGTACTCGATGGGTGAGTTTTACCCGGTGGGTATGGATCCGGGGAAAAAACTTTACCCATGATTCTTATTGGGTTATCCAGCAGGAGATTTATCTCCTGATGGATGTGGGTATGAGAAGGATTTTTACCCGTTGTCATCCTAACATATCAACTTCTTATCATATGTTTATGTATCAAGATTCTATTTGTAGGGATTTTGATAGTTTCAAATATATCATGTATCATAATTGCTTAAGGGAGGTCAATACACTAAGTTTCCACTAGCTACTATGTTAATAATATTTTTATTTCATACTACCTAGGTGCTAGACGTATATTTACATTCCTACTACACTTGAGGTCTCAACTAATTCTCCCCCTATTTCTTCAATTTCCATTGGCGCCAAGTCCAACTTGATCAATGTAGACAACCTTTTCTACCATGACCACCTTGTTTTCAAAAGCGTCATGTGTCACTCATGTATGCACCAATTAATGAAACTCACACAATTGAAAGATGAAAAACTCACTTATACATAAATGATAAAG
Organism: Eleusine indica; assembly: GCA_030378355.1. NCBI lineage: Eukaryota > Viridiplantae > Streptophyta > Magnoliopsida > Poales > Poaceae > Eleusine > Eleusine indica. The sequence continues at coordinate 62,107,334 of CM059494.1, forward strand.
CAATGTCCTCTTTTCTCATTGTTGTCATGCCAATTGGCAACTGTATGTGTGCCTCGGTGATGTACTATCTCTAGTTTAGGTGTTCAGAAAGATAATACTATTTTTACCGTTATGTCTAGCAACAGAAGTTTACAATGAGTGACATCCTTAGCTTTATACTTCACCTTGAGGTGTAGTAGCTGAAAGTAATATTTCCTCTGTTGGAGAAAATAATTGTGCATGCATTATTCTATGCATTCTTTGTTGGCTGCAACTATCCAACATCTTTAAAATTCAACTCTGATTCAAAGTATTTGAACGTGATGGGTCTTAATAGGTTTGTTTGTAAAATGGACACAATCCAGTCATTACATTGCAGGGCCAAAGTTTTTCTTTCCCTAATCTGAACTTGATAACTCTCTGTGCGGGAGAAGCAAATTTAGGTGAACGAAGTGAGCACGGGAGGAAATGATTTGTCGTACCCGTCGAAACTCGCTCACGAACATTTTCGGGAGAAGGGATAAACATATGTATTTTCGTGTCAAAATCAAGAATTAATGCTGTCATTGTTACCCAAGATTTTAATCCAAAGTGACTAGTCTCCCTGCTGCGACATTAGCTAATGACACAAATGTACAAGCGTCTCTATAGGCCTGGATCGGATCACCCCGTGTCCTACGCGCTCGGCGGTGCCATGATGGCAAGTGCCTCCCTGTTCTGCCCCAGGATGTTGAACACCGTTGCGGCGATGTGCGACGGCGTCAGCCCGGCCATGGCGAGCTGGTCGGCCGGCGATCCGTGGTCGATGTACCTGTCTGGAAGCACCAGCGGCCGCCACTGCACCACCCAAAAGTCGTTAGTCATCAGCTAGTGAAGGCGTATCTCAATATGACAACGGAAGCAGGAGGGATCTTGTTACTTGCCTTGAGCTTGCCGTCGAGGAGGCCGTCCAGGGCCATGAACTGTGCGACGTGCGAGCCGAAGCCTCCGATGGAGCCTTCCTCCACGGTGATGAGCACCTCGTGGGACTTTGCCAGGCTCCTGATCAGCGCGTGGTCCAGCGGCTTGCAGAACCTCGCGTCGGCGACGGTGACCTTGAGGCCGTGCTGCTCCACGAGGGAGGCGGCGGCCAGGCAGTTCTGCACCGCGGAACCGTACCCCAGCAGCGCCACGCGGTCGCCCTCCAGCAGAATCCTGCCTTTGCCGACCTGCACAATAACAATTTTTTAAATATAAAAACAGTCAGTAAAAGAGATAACTTTTGATCAATTTATTTAAACATCAAAAGAAATCGAAAGTGCGTAACAAGGTACCTCGAGGGGAACGCCCTTGTAGTTGGGCGGCAACGGGACGCCGATGCCGTTGCCTCTCGGGTACCGGAAGCAGGACGGGCGGTCGTCGATGGCCGCGGCGGTGGCGACCATGTGGCAGAGCTCGGCCTCGTCGGACGGCGCCATGACGACCATGTTGGGCAGGCATGCCATGTACGTGACGTCGAACGCCCCGCAGTGGGTGGGCCCGTCGGCGCCGACCAGCCCTGCTCTGTCCATGGCGAACCTGACAGGGAGCTTCTGCAGGTCCACGTCGTGCGCTACCTGATGAACGCCAACACCACATCGATCACGATGTAGACAATGTGATTCAACAATCGCACGGCGGAACTGATGTGAACTTGAAGAGGAACGGAAAGTGGGGAACGTACCTGGTCGTAGCCTCGCTGCAGGAAGGAGGAGTAGATGGCGCAGAAGGGCTTGAGGCCCTCGCAGGCGAGGCCGGCGGCGAACGTGACGGCGTGCTGCTCGGCGATCCCGACGTCGAAGCAGCGGCTGGGGAAGCGGCGGTGGAAGTAGTTGAGCCCCGTGCCGCCGCCCATGGCCGCGTGGATGGCCACGATCTTGCTGTCCTGCTCCGCCTCCGCGATGAGCGCCTCGGCGAAGTAGTTGGTGTACGACTGCGTCTTGGCGGGGGTCTTGAACTGCTTCCCCGTCGCCGGGTCGAACTTGGCAACGCCTATACATTTGCAAACCTCAACAAATTAAATTAAATCATCGGAGCTCTCTAAGGGCTCCTTTGGCATGTAAAACGGATTCTCTATAAAATAGATTCTCTATAAAAACAAATTCTTTAGAAAAAATTGTTTGGTAAAACAGATTCTATCTATTGTATACATTTTATAAAAAATAGGTAGAAAAACCATAAAAAGCTATGTTTTTAGTACTTTTAGATTCTAATACAATGTTAAGAAGTGTTTCTTAAAAGGAGAAGCAGAACCTGTTTTTATTAGAATTCTTTGACTAACTTCTTAATATGAGGAACAAAATCCAATTAAAAAACTATTTTAGAATCCCTACCAAATAAACCCCCTAAGACACCCGGCTATACCAGCAGCAACCAACTAACCGTGGTACTTGTCGGCGGCGCGCTCGGCGTACGGGTACCCGCGTCCTTTCTCGGTGATGACGTGGATGAGGACGGGGCCGGTGGTGTTGGTGCTCTTGACGTCCTTGAGGATGGCGATGAGGTCCTCGATGTTGTGGCCGTCGACGGGGCCGATGTAGTAGAGGCCCAGCTCCTCGAAGAGCGTGGAGCCGCGGCCGCTGATCATGCCGCGGGCGTACTCGTCCACCTTCGCTGCCAGCTCGTGCACGGACCCGCCGATCTGCTTCGTCACGCCCTGGAAAGCAAGTGCACGCGCTGATTGGCCGGAAGAGTTGACAAGCTGGCCCGTTTTCTTTTGAAATCCTTCTCGGGCTGGGCCCAACAAGATTTAAGAAATCCTTCTCGGGCTGGGCCCAACAAGATTTAAAGCCTAGGAAAGAATTAAGACCAAGCCCGGCATACAATTTGAAGAGTAAAGCCCAATCGCCCATGGATGTATCATGTATGGACCAAATTCGAATATTTTGTATGCTAAGAAACATTAAGACTTACAGACGATGATGACTATTTATTCAAGACAAAAGCACCGGACTTATAAAAACAAAACAGGAACATTACGTCTTGCACGTTGGACTACGGGAACATCCACCTTGTTGAATCGCATTGTTCGACTGCTCGTCCAAGACAAAATTGGCATGTGGCAGCACTGGAATCTATAGATGGCTATACTGGTACTCTAGATGAGCATAATCTATAGAACCATCCTATTTGTGGCACCCATGTCAATGCATGGCACCCAGAGAAGAAGACGAGTACACGTCACTCGCATCTGACGCAGCTTATTTTGGCACATGCGTGCAAGCGTACAAAAAACTTTCTATGGTTAACAAGTCTCAACCGCTCTCGTCCAAAAAATATACTAGGGTCGCGAGTGCCAAGCGCGCGTCATGGTGATACTCACGACACGTCTGCTGCCTACATGCTCTGCTGCTAAGTTCCTAGTGCCATAATACAAATTCTATTCATTTCCAGAGTAAGTTTTAGTTATAGTATATAATTGGATAATATCCGAATTAGAAGAAAAATAAAATTAGTACTAGTTTGTGCGCGCGCGTGGCGTGGTCGTACCTTGGCCACCTCCCTGAGCTCCCTGAGCGGCCTGCTTGACTGCAGCTTGCTGAGCGCGCCGCTGAGCGCTCCGACGGGCGGCGCTGGCCCGTCGAGCGTGGCCGTGGGCAGCGACACCTGCTTGTTGTCGTTGAGGATGACGATCATGTCGGAGTCGAGGTACCCGGCGTTGTTCATGGCCTCGTAGGCCTGCCCGGCCGTCATGGCCCCGTCGCCGATGACGGCCACCACGTTGTTCTTCCCTCCCTTGAGGTCCCTCCCCACGGCCATCCCCAGCGCCGCGGAGATGGTGGTGGAGCTGTGCCCCGTGCCGAAGCAGTCGTACTCGCTCTCGGCGCGCTTCGTGAACCCGGCCAGCCCGTTGGTCTGCCGCATCGTCGGCATCTTGTCGCGCCGACCCGTCAGGATCTTGTGCGGGTACGTCTGCATCACAGCCAGGAATAATTTTAATTACTATAAGCAACAAGAACATGGATCGATTTTTTGTTTGTCCCGTTCCTCCCCGACCTGACCCCGGCAGCCTCACATGGGGCAGCGACTAATGGTGTTCGTTCGTTGTTACCTGGTGGCCGACGTCCCAGAGGATGCGGTCCTGGGGCGCGTTGAAGACGTAGTGCAGCGCGACGGTGAGCTCCACGACGCCGAGGCTGGACCCGAGGTGCCCGCCGGTCTTGGACACGTGGAAGATCACGTCGGACCGGAGCTCGTCGGCGAGCTGGCGAAGCTCCTTGTCGGACAGGTTCTTCATGTGGACGGGGTAGTTGATGGTGTCAAGCAGCGGCGTCGGGGGCCGCTGCGAGTAGTACTCTGCCTCTCGCTCGCGCTCGCGCTCCGACAGCGATGCGGACACGCACGACGATGACCTCCGCCGCTTAGGCTGCAAGAATGAACCAATTTTTGAACGCGGAACGCCGCTGTCAGGTTACTTCGTTCGTTGAGCAGGAACTGGAACTAGAATTGAAGCATGAGCAGAACAGGGGATGGCTAACCTTGAGAGGCCTGGCCTGGAGCTGCTTGTGGACATGGAGCTCGACCGCCGGAGTGAAATGAGGGTCCTGGGGAGGCACGCCGAGGAAGCCCCTTGGAGCAGAGAAGGCAGACAGCGCCATTGCTCTCTGTCTCTCCTCTTCCTCCTCAAGACCACAACAACTCGAGCTTCCTGCTGTCTTACTGACGAAAGGAAAAAATCAAGCCAAGTGTCTCAATGCACAGAGAGAGGAGGAGCTGAAAAGCCAGTGGCGCTAACAGTGTCCAAATAAAGTGCAAGAATGGTGGGGATTCTGGATGAAGTGCAGGAAAGTGGAAGGGGGGGAGGGAACAAGGAGGAGGAGGAAGTGCCTGCCTATAGTAGTAGTGCGGCGGGGTGTGATGAGGTGATGCGGGATGGCGATAGGTAGGGGAGCGGAGTGACCACGCGGGTGGGGAAGGCCATGGCTGCGCGTGTGGCTGGAATTCATTCGCCTGTGCCCGCAGCTAGCCGCGAGTGCTCGCTTTTTCCGCTGCTGCACTCGGCGCTCTGTCCTCTTCCACGTCGAGCAACCATCAACCGTACCGAGCAGCAGGGGGCGAGTGAGAGCAATGGGTGTCCTACCAATCTCGCACCTCATTGGGCCAGCTCGACCAAGTATCACGAGAGGATAACGTGGGATAAGATAAAACCATAGAAATATCAATTATGCAAGGGGGGGAGGCGATGGATACACGGAAAGATTTTCCTAAAAAAATCGCTATTATAAGAAGAACAAGATAGATGGGAAAACAAAATCAAACTAGTGCGTTAGATTCAACTTGCGGAAGAATGTACTGATTACTGTTGTATGTCAGCTCAGGTTTTGTCCAAGACATACCTCCATCAGTTGCATATGGCAATTAGCTGAACTGCTCCCTGTAGTTTCACCGCACGGCATATATTCTTTTTATATTGTGACTGGATTAAACCAATCATTTAATTGTACCTTTTTTTTGCAATTAAGTAATAAAACATTTAAAGTTACACATTAAACTTTAGTTTGGAGCCCTTCACAAGCGCAAAAATCCATATGATTGATCAACCGACGATTGATCCCATTTTTGATTGTAAGCTCCATCACTACTCATCAACAACTTGTTCATCGACATTTGTACATTGGCTATGTTGGAACCTACAAAGCATAAATAGGAAGCTATGTGCAAGTACTTGGATCGATCCATGATTTTTATTAGAGCTATAATGCATGCAACAAATAAGCAACAGTTGCCTATGATCAGATTGCTAGATTGATAAATAAAAGCATAACAACCTAAGGTTAAACCACATCCAAGCTCCATAGACTTCATTATAAATAGGCTCACTTGACTTCTAGATCTCCCGTTACCCTCCTTTTATCCATCTCTCTACAAAATCTTCACGGAGCACCGGAGGTAGGAGGGCATAAGCCCCATTCCCCCTCCCCTTACTCTTGTTGATCTCTTAAATAAATAATGCTATACGAATGATCAATATTAATCAATGATACCTTAACTACCTATCGCACTTCACACATTTTCCCTTCTTCAAGTCTGACCATAAAATTCATCCACCGTATATGCCATTTACTGTCAAAGTCTCTGTCAATGGCCCGGCTACCTACCGCACCTTCTCATCCCCCTTCTCCATGATGAGGGATAGGGTGACTTGATCTACTGGTAGGGATGGATAACTCAATTAGTGGATGGAGACGATGTTTACAGTCCAACTATAATCATCTAAGAATGTTGTGTCTTAGTAACTGATATAAGACCTCAAATGAGCCACGACTTTGTCGTGCTCGGCAGCCTGACCACCAGGGCGCTCATCTTGCAAGCAGCTGAAGAAACAAAAAAACAAGTAGAACAAGAACTAAATTACTTGCTAGATAAATATAAAATTTTCAAAGTAAATTCACGATATAGTGTGTAAACTAGCTTCCATAATACACACTTATAAGGAAGTAGCGAAAGCTAAACTAGCATCCAAACAAGACTAAGTATTCATGACGGCTGCTAAGAGACATGCGTATATGGAAGGACAGACACATGACTGTTGGGGTCATGCTCTAACCCTATAACACATCTTCAATGGATCCGATTTGACAACGGTTCATCAGATGAAACTAGGATGCCACAACACCACGGACAAAATGTATTAACGACCACGGTTGATTTCAATAAAATATGGTTCGAAGGCAGAATCCATTTGAGAGTAGAATGATAATACTATCATGAGGTTCTTGAACATCCAAGTTCAAACCCATATGAAGTGCTATTATAAGTTGGTGTTGTACTGTAGTTCGAATCAAGTCCGCACATATCCTCTTGCTCTCTTGATCTTCTCCATTGTTCGTGAGCAAAACAAGAATGCAACTGTTTTCATGGTTTAAATAAAGAACGAACTCACCTCGACCAATAGGTAGTGAATTTTAAACTTCGCCGGTCGATCGGTTGTGAATCCTGATTAAACAAAAAAAGGGGTTCAAACTCTGTATACCCCGCATGGCACACGGCCGCCGCCGGTCCCTTATCTCGTCGATCGAAAGGAGCACACACCACAGGATAAACAGGACCGAGTTCGAGCAACGTCCAAAACGACGCCCCCAAACGTGTCAGGCCCCGAATGGCAGGAGCGTCGCCGTCGACGCGTCAGACCATTGTTGCATCATCAGACAATTCAAAAATACGTGCGTGCACGCATCGTGTAAGCGACGCGCGTCTGGCCCGTACGTCACAGCTCTTACGCCCGGACCAAACCGGGAAAGCAGACCGCGTGCGATCCAGGTCAGCGGCTGGGTTTGTGCACCCCGCACCGCGCGCCGGCCAGCCTGCCTGCCTGCCTGCCTGCCGAGACGGCGACCGGCGCCCTGGGCGGTGAGAGCGCGCGCGTCGGCGACGGCGACCACTCGACGTCGCTGCCCGCGCGTGGGCGGCGTGGCGAGGGTGCCTGTCGCCGTCGCGGCCTGCGTGCATGTGTCGCGACGGGGATCGATCCGTCGTCGATCGTGCCCGCGCGGCCCGGGTCGTTGGTCGTGCCGCGCCACTTCCGCGCACCACCACCACCACCACCGGCCGCGAGGTCGAGTGGGGAAAGGACGGGACGACCGGCCAGAGTCCCGGTGGGGCCCGTGCGCCGTGTGTAGTGTACTTGCATCGTTGCACGCACGGGAAGTGACAGAACCTATAGGCAACGGACCTCCGGCTCAGGAGAAGATAATCTCCGGCTCTTAAGATTGCCGCTACTCTGCAACTTGAAGGGATCTGAAACCGACGTTGAAGCACCGGTTCAGTGAACAAACCTTCATTATTGTCCATCGGAACGTCGGAAGCAGGGGATAAGGACTCATATACGCACTGCCTGCGAAGCACGGTCCTGTGTAAAGGTTCAAACCTCCGTTGAAGCTTCACGTGATACGTGTCTCCCGGGGCTTGGACTTTCCAGTGGAGCATCTGTGCTCGACGGGGGCAAACGTTACCAAGTACAGAATCTGCGTGCTCTTTTCTTCGTTGTGCATCATTCTTCATTCCTCGATCCTCATAGATCGCTAGGGTTCCACCACTAGACTGGTACGCACCCTTCAAAGACTCGACCACGCAGTCCGTCCACTTGTAAAACACAATGGATCTCTCAAAGTTCAACGCCGACAAAGGTATATGTGCCGCCGCGTCGTGTAAATCGTGTTTCTCTCTTTGAACAAGAAAAAAAGGCGAAGGGGCTTTTAGTTTTGTCTTTTGTGGTAAACATTTTGAGGTTTCCATGGATCGGTTGTTGGCTGCGCCTTGTGCAGAGCATGTTCCTCTGCCGCCGGCTGAGGCGAGACCAACTCGCGGCGAATTGCGATTGCGAATGCTCTGTCTTTGGTATGTCCACAGTCAATTCTGATCATAAACGAGAAGTTCGTCACGTGAACTGGTCTGACCAATGACTCATGCCGAAGCCGCAGTCGATCGAATAACGTGATCGGACGAATAATTTGACGCGGCATTGACATGCTGCACTTGCACAGGAGCCTTGCACTGCGGCGCCCCGAATATTTAGCGGATCGCCAGGCCGCGTGCTCCAGCTCCGAATCGATGCACGCCGGAACGAGACGTCGTGAAAAGATGTGCAGAGCACTCGTGCCAAACTGCCAACCCTACGAACATGGTGAGACAGACGCGGGATTAAAAAAGGAGCCGCGTGATAGTGTTGACGACTCCGGCCCCGGTAGCGGATCGCAGTCACGAAGAGCGATACCGTGCCCCCAACTTGGCACGCGGCGAAACGGACGGAATGTTTGGCCTGGCGATTTATTCTCGGCTGCTGGTGAACTGCCGGTTCATCATCACTGGGCAGCTTCAGTGTCAGATGCAGGACGCCTCACCGACCAACGGAGATGTTTTAGTAAACGATCCGCGACCGTGAGAGCTCAAACACATGCATCATCAATTCATCATATTATTAATTGCGACCCTGTAAATTGCCATAAAATCGCTCCATCATATTCTTGTACTAACATTTTACAAGAGCATAAAAAAATGCAGCAGAGAAGATGACTGGCCAGTCTCAATCAGGTGCACTGCAAAGAGGTTTCAGGACGGTAGCACAGGCAAGTCAAAGGAACCAACCTTACAGTAACATCTAGTTGGACCAGCTTGAGGTCTTGAGTACTGGCATCAAATACAAAAGAATCCTTTAACCATTTGGGCCAAGAATCTAGAAAGCAACGCGAGACCATAAACCACAGAACAAGGTTAAAAAAATAAACCCATGCAAGCCCATCACATTGTATCAAGAAAGGAAAATAGTGTGCCTCAGCCCTCAGGTCCAGCCTATGCACACCAATTCATCCATACAGTTTACACTACACGTGCACAATTTGTAAAGAATAAGCAGGCCGCACAAGTTGCCAAATTTCAATATCAAAAGACCATAAACAATGTCTACTCTAGTTGGCACAAAAAACCATTCTGATTATAAAATTAATACTTATGTTGTAGTATTAACACCACCAAGTGAGAAAGATGGTTAATATTTTGAGAGTTTCAAGCCCTAAAAAGTGAATATAAGTAGAAAAAAGGTTTGATATGATTAATTTAGTAAAATAGTCAATATAATGGACTTCACAAAAGAATGTTAGTACAATTAATTTAAGCTTTGCCTTAATGATAAAGTGTTTCAAACAAAGGCATCAACAAAATGCAGACATGGAGAATAGGAACTTTCAATCAACTTCTTTCAATACCTAAAGGAAACACGCAAAAATAGCCCCAAATGGTTTGCACTCGCAATAGACCTCAACATAGAATGCAGTAAAGAGAACACATGACATGTGGCCAAAACTCGGGATACAGTCCATATCTCTGCTGCAAAGGCAGACATAACATTTAGCTATACTTGCACAGTGAACAAACAAATGAGAATTTTCTTCACACAACCAAAAAGAAATGTTAGTGCCATAGCTATACTAGCACAGTGAACAAACATGGGTTGATGGGCTTCAGGGAAAACAGAGGGCACACATTAATTTCAGCCAAGATTGCTTCGATTTTTTCCTTCATTTTCATGCACAAAGGTTTCATAGAAAGATGACTTATCTTGGCCAACAGTCAAGATACACAAGCATGGTTCAATACACAAGAAGTAAAAACTTTTTCAACCGAGACCAAAACAAGAGTAGAAACAAATGATAACTTTCACTTTTTGTTTATTCAATGGCTTCTTACCTACAGGGTAGGGGAAACTAGGAAGATCCTCCCCTGCAGAAAGAATGCCAATCATATGAACGAGGTGTTGGAGCAGGATCCATTGGATGATTGCTGTCATGCAACCCAGCGATGCCTGCACCACCAAGGTTACCAGGTGCCCTTGCGGATCTGCCCCCCATGAACATGGTTGACCATGTGTCCGACAGCCGCTCGCTCTTTCCTGCCAGGTTGAACAATGACGTGTCCACGCTCCAGTCCACTGAAGTGTAGTCATAAGGTGCCAGCCCATTAGTTCTCCAATCAGCATGAGACAAAGTTGAGGAGGACTCAGATGAGTTCCATCCTCTAAGTGCCCCAAGTGATGACGTGACAGCACGGGAGGAAGATGTAGCTCCAGAACCCCAGGTGCCACCCCAACCATTAGCAGCCAGTTCTATAGGATTTGAAACAAAACTTTGTTGGTGGTTTGCATGTCCAAACGGCTTGACAGAATTAACATTATCCAAAGTGATATTCCTTAGTCCATGCCCTAAGCCACCATTCAGCATCATATCCACACTTGGCGTACCATTCAAGTACCAGTCCCTTGAAGATGGTTCTGATGCAAACATACTATGGCTTGTGGATGGTAGGCTCTGCTTGGTAGATGTAGATTGAGGACGCTGCATTACAGTCACGGATTCGCGCAAGTTTCCATTGGGCATTGCACTTCTCACCTCGTTGCCTCCTGCCAAATGCCGCATGTCTGACTTCAGTTGCGGTACAGCAACAGGCAAAGGAGAAGACGCCGCATAAGGAACTGATGGAACGGAGTTGGCACTAACCCGCCTCTTCTCAGGTGGAACAAATTGTTGACGGGCCAACTCTGGTTTAGATTGTGCAGATAATGGCTGAAAACCTTTAATAGGAGGTTCCTTTGGACCATTACCATTTACCAGAAGCTTATAGTTTAAGTCTTTCTCTTCTCTCCTCGCTTGCTGACCTCCTCCTGAAGAAAATCCATTTGCCTGAGGCCTTGCAGGGTTCTGCGCAAGCATGACTTGCTGCTTATTAGCCAAGCCACTTGAATCGCCAGATCCCTCAGGCCTTGATGGGACTGAAGTTGATTCTTGTTTTTGTGTCTTCAAGACCTCCTCAGCCTTTTCCAAATCACCCTCACAGGAAACAACTGCCCTTTCAACTTCTTGCTTTGTACACTTATATTTCGCCTCCAAGCTCACAATTTTTGCAAGCTCATCAGCTATGTCAATCTTCAAATTAGCTGCAGACTGTTGATCTGCTGCAAGTTGATGCTTGGCTTCCTCACTGCCATCAAAGTTGCAGAGCCAGGTAACCGACTCCTCAACACAACCCTCATTCTGTATAAGGGCCATTGTTGCTTGATCTGATGAGAAACCCATTGCAACAAGTTTCTGCGCGAGCACCTCCAGTTTCCTGGACATAAGGTACCCCTTGCAGCGCTCATGTAATTCCTGGGCACGCCTCTCCTTCTGCCTTTGATGCTTCTTCTCATTCTTCTGTCTGATTTTCTCACGTTTATCCATATCACATCCAGGAACAGAGTCCACTCGGGGCGCAGTGCTGGTTCCCTTTTCCTTTGGATCTTCTGACTCACCAGAACAGCTGCCATTGTTAGAGGCACAATCGAAGTCCCCTGTACCATGGGAGCTACGAGAATGCTCATCTATTTCATCTGTGTTCCTGAATTTATCATTGCCTTGGCTACCCAACAAAGACGCTGATGGTTCCAGTACATGGAACTTTCCAGAGAGGTTGTTGTACGTACTTGCAAGTGTACCATTCCCCATCGGCTTTGTGGCAACTTTAGGTTGCTCTTTTGCAACTTTCGCAGCTGATCTGTCCTTCGACTTGGACTTGGATGCAGAAGGCATTTTAACAAGCGATTACACCTGCAATCAAGTTAGAGACAAATGTTAGTACTCCAAAATTAAAAGTTAATGTAAAGCGTTTTCACACAAGAGAAGGGACCATAAAAATCTCTGACATTAGGTTGGGTGCAGATGACCCAACAGAGGTTCCAGTAGACCTCCAATGTAGTCCTTTTCTTTTACTTTCTCAACCACAGATATCATACAAATTTGAAAGTTCATACACAACTGAGTAAACTTATAGGCAAATGAATCATGTCTAATAAATTAATAATAACAAGTAGAGAATATCAATTACATGCAAGGAAAATGAATAATCAAAATCGTAAAGAACATAAATATACTTACCTAACCAAATCTAAGGAGAACAATGCCAACTCAGATGTCCCTTACATTAAGAAGAAAAAGAAGCCTGATATGCCACAATTCATATTTAGGGTAAGTATAATGGTGTTGTCTCATAGGTCGTCTTATGCATGACATGTAATCTTAAGACGAGTTATGAGACGGTTCATACAATGGATGGTCTTATTAGTTGTCTCCTATTAATTATATGACTCCTTAATTTATGGATGTAGAAAGGAATATTTATAGATTAAAAGACTACTAGAACTCGTACAATGGTGTGAGGTCCGTCTCATACTCCTAAATTTTAGCGCATGAGGTGGTTGCTACACGAAACAACCACCTCTTTCTCTCACCATCCTCTCTCTCTTCCACATCATCAAAAATCCTACGTGGCAATGCATGAGACAACCTATGAGACTGCCTACGTGTAGCATTGTATCTGCCCTTAGAGCTACAGCAATAGCAATAAAGAGTATTGAGGAGTATACAATACATGCAATCAGCGTTGCTCTCTACATGACACAATCAGTGTGAACTTCCCAAGCCAAGAAATCAATCAAAACACACACGTTTTGGCGCCATTACCGTTTGACATACAAACTCTCAACCTATATGACATCTAATTCTAGTTTGATTTTCTTCTACAATAAATTGTTTTCGTCGTGATCTCCTATACCACAAAAAGATACCTACTACAAGATCGCAAAATTTGAAACCCCCTACTCATGCGATTGGCTCTCAGTATATTCTCTTACGTTCCATTTTTTGTTGGATTATCGAACCAGAAGAAGAAAACTTATACCAGTCTTACCCGCTAGTCGCATGAGCATTCAGCGCTTGTTAGCTTCTATTAAAAACAGCTTGCCTAATTCCCATGCCTCTCAAAATTATATGACCTAATCATCACCTAAGGAAAAACATAAAGCAGTTTCCGGTAATCATGAAAGCTCACCCGCAGCTTGACCAAATAATAGCGAAACCTAGAGGATCCCAGCAACCCAAGCAGGCTACCACCATGCCTCCCATCGAATTCCCCAAAAATTGTCGACGCTAAGCGTTCCACGAGGCCCATGCACGCACGGCGCGCCCGCCACCTTCGCCAACACAGTGGAATCGCGCGATCCCCTGTTGCCAGCATGGCCGTCCGGCTGTAAAATTTCAGCGGGCGCGCGACGCCCGCCAGCCGCACCGCCGAGCGGTCGCATTTCAGCGCTCCGGCGGATCAAATCGCGGGACGCGGCGCCGAGCTCGAATCGAATCGTGACGGAGAGGGATCAGAGAGAGAGAGAGAGAGAGAGAGAGAGAGAGGGGGAAGGGGCGGGGAGACGGGGAGCTTACCGGCGTCGTCGGCGAGGGAGGGCGTAGGGTTTTGGCCCGCGAGCGACGAGGGATCAGGCGGCGGCGAGGGAGACGGGCGCGCGGGCGAGGCTTCTAGGGTTTGGTTGGTTGACGCGGGCTGGGGGTGGAGAGGAATTGGAGACGAAGACGAGAGATGCGAGCGAGACAGACAGACAGCCGAGAGGGGGAAGGGAGGGAAGGGAAGGCAGACGAGCGATCGGGTGGGGATGGGGTGCGCGCTTGCGTTGTTGGGTTGGCTTGGCTGGCCTGCGCGACTCCTGAGTCCTGACTCTGGCGGTCTGGCCTGCGTGAGAGGGGGCGCTGCGGCTGCCTGGTCTCTTGCGTTCCGCGTGCGCGTGTGGTGTGGGTGAGACGGCGCCTTCCTGTGCCCCGCGTGCGTGGATCGGGTGGGGGCGCGTCCGCGCGGCGCAACGGCGGGGTAAAATTGGAACGGTTTCGGACGTTGCCGTAGGGCCTGGTAGAGTTGTTGGATCCAGCCCGTTAGTATTATAAGCCTGATGTGGCCCAACTGTGCGACAGCTTTAAGATCATAAGCCCAACATAAAACTTCCATTTGTCGTCATGGGCCATGACTGTGGGCTGTGGCTACGTACAGCATGTCTCTTTGGATTACAGATTTTTTTGTTTCATAAACTAGAATTGCTCCCTGAATTTTTTTTCCTGTTCCTATAATATTCTTATGTTTCAAAAAGAAAGGTTTAGACCTCGTTTGTTTTTTGGAGAACAATTCGGTCCCAAGAACTATTCTGGGTCCGGATGGAGTGAATCTGGTTTATTCACTTGATCCGGCTGGCTCTGAGCCGGAGGGTACGAGTAGTGGATTCGTTCTGGCCATTTAGTGTAAGAAAAATTGATCTGGACCAAGTTTTTTCTGAGCAAGTGTAAACCGAACGGTGAAACTTTGAATCGGACCGCTCCAATCCAGCCGGAACGGGCCTTGGAATTGGTTGTTCAGAAGGAAACAAACGAGCCCTTAGAGAGAACATATTTCTAGCTGGCTGTCCACAAGTGTAAGTGATCATGTTTCTTGGTTTTTATCGAAAACATGCCTAAGCATGTGTTCGTTTCATTAAGACGAAGAAAAGTTCTCCACACACAGGGAGGGAGAGAGAGAGAGAGAGAGATGATAATGTTTCTTTCTTCTTTTAGAACAGCATATGTTTCATTAATAGGAAGACAAGTGATGACGTTTGAAGTGGACGATAGTTCCAAATTGCGGGTTATTCAAGAGCACCTCTCCTCCTTGAATTGCCAACTATCAGGGATGATGTATGACCAAATGCTGCCAAGTGCTCCAGTGAGAGAGTCTTCGTAGCATCCGAGGTGAACAGCTCTGTAATAGCTCAGTACTTGTGCCTTCGCCGATAATTTCAATTCTTTAGCAGTCGTGGTGTGGTCGATTGGTTTCCAAAGACAAGGCAACGGGAGCAAGAACCGGAAAGCAATGTACGTGACCAGGAGCGTGGAAAACACAAAATCAAAATCAAAAGAAAGATAAAGCTAAAGCGCCGGTAAAGGAAAAGCGAAACACAAACTCTTCTTCCAGAGAAAGCAAGGAATCGATCTTTGTTTTTGTGCAGCTTAGTCGCGGCAGATCACGCCATATACTCTTGTTCCCTAACCTCCGAGTCGGGGCGCAGTTCAATTGTTGCCACTACTCGCACTGACTTCCCACCTGCATAATAAGAGTAACGCGCCCATAGCGCAATGGCGCCGCCGCCGCGTCCCTGCTGCTACCTGGTGGCCGCGTTGCTGCTCGTCGCCCTGATGTGCGCGTGCGCCGCCGCCGCCGCGAACGTGCCGATCACGACGTGCCGTTCGTTCTGCGGCAACATCACGGTGGACTACCCGTTCGGTCTGCGCCCGGGTTGCGGCCACGCGGGGCTCCGCGACCTGCTCTTCTGCGTCAACGGCGCGCTGATGCTGCACCTCCCCTCGGGTTCCTACCGCGTCCTGGACGTGGACTACGCGTACCGTGGCCTCACCCTGCACGACCCGGCCATGTCCGACTGCCGCGCGCTGGACCGCTCCTCCGCGGGCCGCGGCAACGGCTTCGTCGTGGAGACGTGGCGGGAGCCGTACCTTTCCCCGGACCCGGACAACGCGTTCCTCCTCCTCGGCTGCCGCGCCAGCTCGCCGCTCTTCCAGGGCTTCCCCGACCGCCACCTCCCATGCCGCAACGTGTCCGGGATCGGGTGCCACGACTACTACGCCTGCCCCGCCTGGGACGATTATTATGACAACAATGGCCGGCGGACGTCCCGGGACGACGCGCCGCCCGAGTGCTGCGCGGTGCCGTGGGCGGCCATCCGGGCGGTGAACGTGAGCCGGCTCGAGTGCGAGGGGTACAGCAGCGCGTACAGCCTGGCGCCCGTGCGCGCCACCGGCGGGGCGGCCGGGTGGGCGTACGGCATCCGGGTCGGGTGGGCGCTGCCCGAGGCCAACCGCGGGTTCTGCGGCGCATGCCGCGCCACGGGCGGGGCGTGCGGCCACCACATGGAGAGCCACGCCGACCTGTGCCTCTGCGGGGGCTGGAACTCCACATCCAACTGCGACTCCTCGGACGACGCCGCGCGGTCCGGCGTCGCACCGTCGACGACGCGCGCGCTCAGCTCGGCCGTCCTCGCCGCCGCAGGTAAACATCATCTCGGAATGAACCCGCCGTGCGTGCTGCCATGTCGACCTCCTCGCCATCATGACACTGATGCTTCTGATTCGCCTTTTGTGCAGGACTGACGTCCATGTGGTGGTTCGGGTCAATATGAAACCTGTCACGGCGGCTTCATGCTTGTATTTGATCGACGACTCATGTAATACTGTATTTATTTGCTGGTATAGCCTATGGTTAATTTGAAGGTCGGCTGTTCTATTTCAAAGAGGAGCGGCGACTGGTGTGCTACTGTATTTTGCTCTGCGTGCTCCATTTCTCTTCCTGGGGGAAGCTAAAAACTGAGTTTAAATTACACTCGATTGGGTCGACCGCTGGAGGTCATAGATTTTGAATGCCAAAGCACTAGTTTCCGGACGAGGTTAATTTCGAATGGATTATTCACCTCGTCCGGAAACGTTTTATGCTTTTTTTTATGCAGTCTGCACTCGGAAGGTTGGATAGAACAGGCTTGTTCTTGTTACATGTCCACTGTCCACAGTGACTAGTGACTGGCTGACTGCCAATATATGTTATTAGAAAATCAAATGAATGCATTCCCATATATTACGAATCATTCTTCGTGTCTAAGAAATGTGGCCGATGGCTGAATAAAAGAGACAACCGTCTGCCCATCCCGGACGGTGATATTGTTGCTTCGTGCCTAAGAAATGATACCGTTTTCATACCTTGGTTCTCATACAAAAAATGGAACACCTTGGTTCTCATATAAAAATGGAATGCTAAGTTTTTTTTTGCGGATATAATGGAACGCTAAGTTGGTGTTATATTATCTCACTGCAAGGCTCCTTACAACGGCAATTCGTGAGGAAACTGAAGATGGTGATGAGTGATACTGGCAACGTTTTGTTAAGTTTTAGTTTATGCAAGAAACATATTTTTTTCCTGTAAAACTGATTTCAGCATTTTTCTAAAGAGAAACTTTCCTATAATCGATTGGATTGTTTTTCATGATTTCTCTTGTTTCTCACTAGCAACTGAAACTATCTGTAGTTTTGGTCATAGTTTGGAATGATAAACTTAAATCAGAAACGGTACCAAAGGTAAGGATCACAATTTCACAAATATCTTGGATACCAGGGCAAGAGGTCACAATTTATCAAGATGATTCGAACTTCTGATTATGTTATAATAATCCCCGACGTCACACTTGTATGACGTTCAGACAACAACATATATACTACAAATTAAATAAATTAAAGTATTGCAGCCTAAATGTCAAAGAAATATGGCTACAAGAAGCATAATAATATGACACTTTTTTGACTTTTTATTTCATAGGACACTTTCTCCGTCATCAAAGTAAACCAATTTTAGCGTAGCTATCGCAACATTGTTTCTCGTTAAGGAGGGCCTAAACGGAAAAAGGAAACGGATGCCGCCTTGCTACCTGGTAAAAGTCCTCCGTCCTCCGCGGCACCTCCTCGGCTCCTCCGGTCCTCCGTCGCCCCTGCTGCTTCATCTCCCCCCTTTGCGCCATCTGAGGGAAATCCCAAACCCTAAACTTTTTTTCTCCTCACAGCTATAGTCGGGCACCGTGGGAGCTCGGTTCAGGGGTCGTCTGCGGATCCTCGGCCTCTAGCGTTCCTAGATGGGTGACCACAAGGAGGTTTTTCGCTCCCTCCAGGAACTCTTCCCTCAGGTACGATCGCTTTTTGGCCGTGTCCCCGTACATCTCTTGAGATTTCGTGTGTAGAATAGGGAAAAGAAACAGTAGTGATTCTTTTTAGTTGAGGCGATTCAGCCGACAGTAGGGTTACTAGGGCAACTAACATATTCAATTCATGCCGGATTTAATTGCGGTGTCTTTTGATGCAATTTCAGTAGGCAGTGGAAAAATTTGACACGTTTCTGTGAAAAAATCTGTTCAGATTTAGAGCTGTCTTCTGTCATGAGCATCTAGGACCTGCATCATAGGGTGCGTGTCTTCCATGGCTGTCTTCAGGGTTGCAAAATTATTTAAAACCTTCTGTCTGCAGGTTGATCATCGTATACTAAAGGCTATCGCCATCGAGCATAATAAAGATGTTGATTCTGCGGTGGTTGCTGTCCTTGATGAAGTGATGCCTTCTATGACTGATTCGGTGGGAGCTTTGTCTGCTCATCATGAAGCAATACCATTTACGGCTGATTCTGCCAGGAATTTGTTTGCTAACAGCACACGTGAAGTGGGAAGTTCATCATCCGCTGGTGAGTGCAAACTCAAATACTGAAGTTTTCGCCAATTTGTCCTTAGTGTTAAGGGTATCTTCATCCATGGGCTGTTTGTGTTTGCATATTCTGCATTTGTACTATAAAAATAGATGTGTTGAAAATATGTTACTGCACCTCACCATTTCTTTTATTTTTTTTACCTTGCTTTCTGATAAGGGTAATAGGTTCTCGAAAACTAATGCATGCATCTTTCATCCATTTGGCTCAGTTATAATAGTGTTTTGGCTAGTTTACTTATCTGTCAATTTAATAATTTTAATAATTATCTTATGCCTATGAGACAATTTTAATAATTGCCTGTGAGATTAGAGTTTTTTATATGCTCGGGTCAAATTCTATGTCAAAACACCTGGCTGATCTGTACTATCCCTTTTTGTTCTTCGTTGCGTCTACATATTTTCTTTACGATGAAGTTGTCATCTATTACCTTTCCTATATTTTGAAGTTATGCTAATGATTGGGCTGTTACCTCACATCAGGACATGATACACATGTTGATGAGGCTGACGGAAATGTTCATTCTGCACATCACACATCTTCTGTGGATGTCGAAACTGCTACAAAAGAAAACGTGGACAGCAAATTATATGTGGATAGACTTACACAGAAGTCTAACCATGATCATGTTCCTAGCTTTGATGTGGTATATGCAAATCTCAGTGCCAAGAGAGAGTTGGCTAACTCAGATAATGAATCTGGATGTGATGGATATCCATCATCAGTTGGGGCAAATAATGGTAATGGCATAAGTATTAAAGCTGCACAACTTTATAAGCAAGATTCTGATAACATAATTAAAGTTAGGGATTGTGCACCCCAGAACAACTCTTTTAAATCTTTTAGTGGTTATGTGGACCTGAATGATGGCAGAGATTCATTCCTCTCCGATCTTTTGGCTGTTTCGTCTTATAATGAAGTATCTTCTGGAGCTATGAGTAATGAAAAAGATGCATTGGCATCTTTGCCTGATGTTCCCATGCAAGATACTGAAGGATCCTCTGTTGGGGTAGGTACGTGTAAAGAACAGAAGGATACAAGCCACACTGATGTTGCTTATAACGGGCAGCCTTCAGGAGATGTAGTTGAGGATGGTGACATTCTCTTGTCTTCTAGAACGGACATGCTTCCTGATCTTAATTTGAATCACTTTGCTTCTACGACTTCAACTCATTCAAGTCACTCTGTTAGTACTGGGTCTCTTGAGGACTCCATTGCTGGTGCAAGAAGCAATAAGGTACTATATTTAAACTAGCGCTGCATTGGTCTTTTTGAAATGTTTTTAGGTGTTATCCTTTTAAGTACATTCATTTGCTGGGGATTGCATGGGTGTGCTCCCACGGCACTTGTCGTCACTCGTCACACACAAACATTGCTGTGGTCTTCCTTGATAAGCAAAGTGAGCAGGGCATTATTTTTTTATCATCTGTTAATCTTGTGGCTGGCTTACTTAGGTGCATACAAATATCTAGACTATTTAGGTTTATTATTATGGCAATGGCAATATATACTTGATAGTGAGTATTTTGAACGAAAATGACAGATTAAATGTCTCAATCAATTTTGTCAACAGAGTAAAACAAGGCTCCTAAAATCACTATGTTCACTAGTAGGCTCAAGTATTTTGGTTTTAGAAAAATACACAATAAAGCAACGTTATGTGAATATATAGAGTTTGTGAATTGGAATACAGGTACCCAAATGGGTTGAATTCAATCATTTTCACCATGATCATTGCATGCACTGTGTCCTTGACAATCCCAGGGATGTATAGGTACGCTAGTGTGTCTAGCTTGTTATAACCTCAGGATGAGAAGCAGGGGATTTCTGTACCCTGTCACTCCACCAAGAAATGTAAATGATCACCATTTTAAGTTGGTTCATTAGATGGTTGTACAGCCTGGGAGCCACTTAGGGCCATCCTGCTAACTTGCTTGAAGCAATATTCTAAACCCTACCTGTGTAAGAAGCTGATTTCATATATTCTTCAGAAGGTTAACTTTGTGACATTTAAATTGTTTTAACCTGCTAATGTTCTCTTGAGTCCAGAAAGCTTCTGTGCGAGAACCTGAATCAACCATGAGTCTCATTCATTTACTGATATTTCCTCATGTTTAATACATTTCTATTTAGCTTAAGCTACATCTATTGTATCTGTTTAAATGAACCATTGTGTGCGATAATGGCTGATTGACAGATTATTGTTGATGTTGATGACATTCTTGTATGTTACATGATGCAGAATGATCTGCTACCTTCTCTAGAGATGGTTACAAAAATGATAGAGGATGTAGAGCTTCTTGAAGAAAAAGCTAAAGTTGCCAAGCATGAATCATCTGTTGCTGGGAATAACATTTTGACAAAAGTTGAGGAGCTAAAAGAAATGTTGACTCATGCAAAAGAAGCAAATGATATGGTTTCCACCCTTTTCCTCCACCTAATGGTTTACAAATCCTCTTGATTTTTCTATTCTTGACCTAACAATATGACAATTTTCTGTATGCAGCATGCTTGTGAGGTTTTTGGCGAGAAATCTATTTTAACTACAGAGGCACGTGAGCTCCAATCTCGAATTCAGAGGCTATCAGATGAGAGAGATAGATATTTGGCGGTAATTGAAGAGGTGTGTTGTTTCTTTGATGCCAACATTATTTAGGGGGGATACACTTTTTCCCTCCCCCCCTCCCAAAGAAAAAGGAACAATGCTTTATAATTTACAACTAACATGAGTGAATAAGGTTATATTGTTTAATTTTCTAAGACAATTTATCCTTACCTTGGTACCAAAACACGGAACTGATTGTTGCTTCAGTTAAGATTTATTCTCGCAATATGCTATTTTTTTGTCTAACCTTACAAGATGAAATTTCTCAAGACAACCATAATTGCTAAAAGTGAAATTATTATTCTGGCGATATGCTATTTTTTTTTGTCTAACCTTACAAGATGAAATTTCTCAAGACAACCATAAGTGCTAAAAGTGAAACAATTGTTGCTGCTTATGTTGGAAGTATAATTGCAATATATTATAAATATATCAAATGAAGCTAAATGTGATAATTACCTTTAATACATATAGGTACGCCAAACTCTAGAGGAGAGATTGGTTGCTGCACAACAGGAAATTGCAGCTGCTGAGAAGGAAAAGATAGAAAAAGAGGCTGCTGCTCAAGCACTTCTTGATGAACAAGAAAAGATGATGAATTCTATTGTTGAAGAATCAAGAAGGTTGCAGAAGGAAGCAGAGGATAATTTGAAGGTATAATGTGTTTTTTATTGGACGATATGCTTTGTTTTACCTGTTTTACATTTGATATTTACTATTTGCTGCTCTATATCTAATTGAAATATTGTGCGGATGTCCTGTGGTGTTCAAGCACATTTTGTCTCTCCTACTGAGAAAAGCACAATAACTCTGTTTACAACAGACAACATAATTAATGAAGCTTCAATTATTTACTGCTTGTCTAATTTGTATTATTTGATGGACAGTTGAAGGAATTCTTGGTTGAGAGGGGTGAAATTGTTGATATGCTGCAGTAAGTTCTCATTTCATCTCTCAGCTATTTTAGCATTATTAAGGTGTCGAAGTTGGTAGTTCTGTATGAGCTTGGAATTCTTTTTCCTCTTCATCTGTAAAAGATGCTCACTGCAGTCAATATTGTGCCTTTGATAATAGTTGTTCAACTAAGCTGAAACTGAAAAGTCTTACACAGCATTCTTTTTTATTTCTATTTTTGTTTTCTAGTATACAATCCTACAAACATTTCAAGTCATGTTCTACCTGTAAATTTACGGATTATCATACATTGTTTTTTTTTAAAAGACTTCATAGTGTTTGTGGACTCTAAACTTGCAAACAATCCTGTATTTATATTCTTGCCCTCATCATGCAGAGGCGAGATGGCTGTGATCTGTGAGGATGTATCGCTGCTTAAGCGAGTGGTGGATGAACGCCTGTCATTGAGCAAGCTGCAGCGTTCAACAATGTCAAGTCTCTCCTCTTCGTCGCTTCACAAGAGCGGAAATTCTTCAGATAGGACCATTGAAGCAGTTGAATCTACAGATAAACACACAATAGCTGAAGCTGCATGTCCTGTGGGTGAAGATCTGGATGGCAATGATAGAACAGTGGAAGTGCCCGATGGCGACGTACCAGCTGATAGAGGCACTTCCAAACGACAGGACTCTAACTCCAACGAGGAGGGATGGGATTTTGTGGACGATGTCCAAGAAGAGTAGCAGGGTGGGTCACTAGAGCGGCAGAGCGTATGATGAATAGAAATTATAACAATAATCTGTAAACGTTTGATTATCTTATTTTGCGGGGTTTATATGAACCTGGAATTTGTGCGCGTGGTTCGCATTTGACCTAGTTTACGCCCATGGCCTCACGAAGTCACCAGAGGATTATCCCAGATAAGGTCACAATTTTTTTTAGATAACTGAATTTCATTTTTGCCTCTACACCTTTGGAGTGTACGCAGCAAAGTTCACAAGAAACCATGAGTACTTAGACTCAAAAACTGACAAAGGCTTTCCCAGCCTTGACAACACTCTCATAAGAGTGTAACTAAGACCGACAGATAACCGGTGCAACAAACAATTAGCTCTCACACAGGAGAGTGATCAGCACAACGCTAACAAGGACTAAGGCAGCAAAACCAAGAAAGAAACTTAATGAAACAAACGGGCTAAATTCTATTAGAGAACACCCAGCCAAATTTTACAAACAACTCCATCAAGACGATCTCTAGCAATCTGCAACCATTCTTGAGTGATGTTTGGGCCTCCTCATCTTTATGCAACTGTGACCACTTACGAATCCAATACGTCATTCGAAAGATCACATGCAGAGAAGTATTTGGTTTGGTCTTATTAAAAACAATGTCATTTCTATTTAGCCATAGAGACCATAAGAGAGCCGACACACCCACTAATACAAGTTTCGGGATGTCGGCACTAAAACTAGAAATCCAAGAGTGAAACAAGTTTGAGATAGAAGAGGGTGGGTGAATACCGAAGGTAAAGTAGATGGCATTCCATACAAAGCGAGCAAAAAGACAATCCAAAAAAAGGTGTTGAATGGTTTCTAATGAGGTACAGTAGCAGCACTCAAGAGAGCCATGCCAATTCCTTTTTACCAAATTATCTTTAGTAAGAGTGACACCCCTAATTAAATACCATAAGAAAATTTTAATTTTCAGCGGTACTTTAATTTTCCAAATTGGGCATTTAAGTGGTATAATCCCACTCTGGATGATAGCTTTATACATAGACTACCGAAAAAATCTCACTACTCTGTAAGTCCCACAAGAAGGTGTCTTTATTAAAATTTAGTGAGACGTCTAGCACTTTAGCAACAAGTTCAAACCAAGCACTTTGGTCATCCCCCACAATAGCTTGCCGAAATGACACATTGAGAGGTCTTGTGGACATTACGTGCGCTACCATTGTATCCTTTTTCCTAACAATGTTATAAAGGTTGGGGTATGTAATACCCAACGGTTTATCACCTATCCAAGTGTCCTCCTAAAATCTAGTTTCGGTGCCACTTTGGTTTTTAAAATGCCCACATTCTAAGAATTGATCCTTAACCTTCATAAGACCAGACCAAAAGTGTGAATCACCCGGTCTTCTTTTGACTTGATATAGAGTCCTACTTGCTAGATATTTTCTTCGTAGAAGATTTTGCCACGTCCCGTCCTCATTAATCAATTTGAAGAGCCATTTACTAAGGAGTCATGTATTTTGTAGTTCCAAGTTTTGGACTCCTAACCCACCAAAGTCTTTTGGTCTACATACTATGCTCCACTTAGTAAGTCGATATTTTTTCTTGTGATCCGCACACTGCCAAAAGAATCTCGATCGATAATAATCAAGTTTCTTTAGAACCCCTTTTGGCACTTTAAAGAAGGATAGCATATACGTAGCTAGGCTAGTTAGGACCGAATTGATTAAAATTATTCTCCCGCCAATCGAAAGAAGTTTTCCTTTCCAACTAGCTAACTTCTTTTGAAACTTTTCCTCAATTACGCTCCAATCCGCATTCGATAGCCGACGGTGGTGCATGGGAATTCCAAGGTATTTGAAAGGCATGGAGCCAGTGTCTCAGCCAAAGAGTTTGGCATACTCTACCTCACACTCCTTAGCTTTTCCATAGCAATAGAGTTTATTTTTATGGAAGTTGATCTTCAACCCGAATAATTGCTCGAACGTACTTAAGACTAGCTTAAGGTTTTTCGCTTGAGCTATATCATGGTCCATAAAGAGTATTGTGTCATCCGCATATTGAAGAATTGATAGTCCATCATCTACTAAGTGTGGAACTAATCCGTCAAATTCACCACTTGTCTTAGCTCTCTGTATAAGAATGACAAGAATATCTGCCACTAGGTTGAAGAGGAGAGGAGACAAAGGGTCTCCTTGTCGGAGGCCTTTTTTAGTCTGAAAATAGTGTCCTATATTATCATTTACCTTGATTTCCACGCTGTCCCCTCGTACAATTTTGTTGATCCATTTGCACCATAAGGGTGCAAAACCCTTCATTCTCAAAGTTTGTTGAAGGAAGGACCAATTGACCTTGTCATAAGCTTTCTCGAAGTCTAGCTTGAGGATAACCCCGTCTAACTTCTTCCTATACATTTCATGTATGGTTTCGTGTAAGATGACAACTCCTTCCATTATATTTCTTCCGGTCATGAAAGCGGTTTGGGAGGGCCGTATGACCTTTTGTGCCACCAAAGTCATTCGAATTGTCATTACTTTGGTGAAAATCTTGAAGCTCATATTAAGCAAGCAAATGGGCCGGAATTGTTGAATTTGTTTTGCTTCCTGTTTTTTTGGTAACAACATGATTATGACAAAATTTAAGCTAAAAGGGAAAGATCCCCTTTATGGAATTTGTTAACGAGAGCCAATAAGTCCTCCTTAATTAGATCCCAAAAGGCTTGGTAGAACTCAGCCGAGAATCCGTCGGGGCCCGATGCCTTGTTATGATCCATTTTAAAGATGGCCTTTTTCACCTTATCCTCCCTAAAGTTAGAGGTGAGAATTTCATTCTCCTCACATGAAACTTGAGGGATATCCTCCCTCATTGATTCCATCATGGAGAATCCGCTATTTTCGGACGGGCCGAAAAGTCCTTTGTAATAGTTAGTTGTGTATTTTTTTAAATTCTCATCTCCCTCTATGGTTCCTTCTTCTTGGTCAAGTCAAAAAATTCTAGCTTTCCTATGCTTGCCATTGGCTACAAGGTGGAAGTATTTGGTATTAGAATCACCATATAACAACTTAGTTGTTTTGGCTCTTTGATACCATTTTATCTCTTCCTCTCTAAGCATTTGTACTAGACGTTGCTTTAAGCAATTTTTAAGTCAAGTTCCGCTGCACTAAGAGGTTGTTTCTCAGCTTTTTTTATCCAACTCATCCGCTTTTTTGATTATTTGAGCTTTTTCTTTTTTGTAGGAACCACTAGTGTTCTTTGCCCATCCTCTAAGGAATTGACGGGGTCGCTGGATTTTAAATTGCCATCTTTGTAATGGAGTTCGACCTCTCTTCTCCTTCTTCCACACCTCCTCCACTAATTCATGAAACCCCTCTCTAAGCAACCATCCCAATTCAAATTTGAACAGCGGCTGCTTATTGGGTTTTGTGACGTGGCCGGTGTCGAGAAGCAATGGTGTGTGATCCGAGATCTCTCTATTCATGGCTCGCACAGTTGAGAGAGGAAACTTAGCCTCCCATTCCGTGCTGACTAGAATGCGATCGAGAGTCTCATATGTCGGATCATCCAACAAATTTGCCCAAGTGAATGTCCAATTTGATAGTTGTAGCTCATGTAAATCTAAACTATCATTCACTGCATTAAACAGAAAAGGCCATCTATTACTGTAATTGTCATTATTTTTTTTGTGAGGGTTTCTAATGATATTGAAATCTCCCCCAACAAGAAGAGGCAGATTTTCTTTTACACAAGTTTGAACCAACTCGGCCAAGAAGACTTCTTTGAATTCCGGTTGGGCAGCTCCATAAACTGCTACCAAAATCCATCGAAAACCATCTTGGATATTTCGTAGGTGAAATTTCACATAGAAATCACCCTCATCGACCCCACCAATATCAAAGGTTTCAAGGTTAATGCCTAGCAAAATACCTCCTGACCTACCATGAGGTTGTGACCAATGCCAAAAGAAATCTTGTCCAGCACTAATATTATTTAGGGTAGCTTTAGAGTAGTCTTTTTTCCCGGTCTCAAGTAGAGCAATGAAGTCTAGCTTTTGATCTCTACTTGTATCCGAAAGAAATTTATGTTTAGCCAAGTCACTAAGACCTCTGCTATTCCAGAAAATTCCTTTCATGACCAACTCTTGTTATGTTTCCGTACTACTCTAATTTTAGTCTTTTTTTTTTATTTGTGGCCTTGTTTTTCTTGAAGATAGTTTTAAAATCATAACTTAGGTGATCACTATCTTCATCCATCACTTCCTCCATAAGGTCACCACATAGATGACCAAGAGCAAGGTTTTCAAGGTCCAAATCATCTTCTTCTTCTAAAAAATCTAAATCTGGATCACGTTGAGTACCAAGGGTCGAACTAGCCGGTCTTCTTGATAATCTATCATTTTCTACTAATTTCAGATTTAAGATGGACTCACTAGCCATTATATTATCATTGCCTACTAAAACTCCTATATTTGAGGTCTTGGAAACAACAACAGAATCAGCAAAGAAAGAATGGATAGTGGATTACCTTCTCCTTCCTCTAAGTTCTTCCATGCTTCCCTCTTCTTCGCCTTCTCCAAGACATGGTCGTTCGCCATGCCAGCTAGCCGGGGACTCGATCTAGGTGCCATGTAAAACACCTCTTTTATTTCCGTAGCAGTCCGTATCGCGTCCACGGACACACCTTGAACAGCCGTCGGTTTTGGGTCTGCTTGCTGAAAAAGCCCAACCAAACCGGCAACTGCCCTTGCTGCCGTCTCTTGTAGTGCAACAGCATCACCATTACCACCCTTGCCCGCAACCAACTCAACGCCAGCAGATAGCTCCACACTTGCAGCCATCATTGTGCCTGAGCATAGCTGCGCACCCATGGTCTCTCCCACTGCTTGCTGCTGCCTTGTAGGCAACAACTGGGAGTGCAGCCCTGTAGCAACCAACATGGCCTCGCCGTCCACAATAGTGACATGAGGCGCAGCCTCCTGCCACTCCATGATCGGCACCACCTTGTGCGGCATAGAGTCCTGCACATGATCTTCTTCCTCTATAAAGAAATCATCCAACTTCTCATCCTCCGACATCACATCTTCCACCAAGCCTTCTTGAAACTCATCATTATCCTCAACAAGTACCTTATCACAACATTCATTAATTATGTCGTTGAAGGCCTTGTCTATAGTGTCCTTTACCAAAGCATGAAACTTAGCTTGCGCTTGGGCCATCTTGCACAGCCCCCTTGTCACTCAAATCATTTCCCATATACACATTATCATTTCTCAATCTTTTAGGATCCCTATCCATATCATGATTATCATTGATCTTGTCTTCCTCCATATCCTCATTACCTTTGTCATTGTTTCCCAAGAATCCCCACTCCACTTCTTTCCCACGTTCATCACTCCCACAACTATTTCCACCTCAAACTTGAGCTCAAAGTAGTGATCCCCAATCACCACATCCAGTTGAGAGGGCAGCAATTTAGGGTCAAGTACCGCCACATGAATTCTCCCAAAGTTGTTTTTCCGTGTGGTCTTCATATCGACTGCTTGAGTGGAACCAAGGATAGAACCAACAGCCCACAAAATAAGGTATTCCCTTAGACATTTCCGAATACCGGTAACACGGATCCACACTTTTGGAAGCAAGAACCCATTGTCCTTGTCATGCCATTCCTCGAACTCCAACCTAGTGCCGGCGAGGACTCCATTCTCACATATATTCATAGTGCCAAAGTTGAAGGTCCTTTGTAGGTCCGCCTTAGATGGGAAAGTGACTAAAAAAGACCCATCATCTTGTTGCTTCGGCTCCCATTTCCATTTCCTGAGAACTATCTTTTGCAATTGCACGATAACTTGGTCACCGTTGAGCTTACCCCCAACCACCTTAATCAAAACCATCTTCGTGTCTTTTTTCTTGGACAAAGGTGGGTGTGGGATATGGTAGAAACCGAGCCCTGCCACTGAATACCCAACCGCATATGCAACCGGCCTCGACATTTTCAAGATCAGGCACCGATGATTGAGATGATCATTGTGAGCATCACAAATGTCACATTAGATTGTGGTGTTGCACTCAGAAGCCACATGACCTTTAACTCCATAGCGACCATATTGTTTCCCCTTCTGATTCTGCCTTGCCAAATCGCTACCATCAGCTCCGTCAGCTCCAGCCTGCCCGGCCAGAGTCGGCTGCACCTCGGCAGCCTTAGCCCCTGCTTCCGCCATTGACATCGCCTTGTTCTGTCTCCCCATCATGTGGTTGTGCTGCTGCGCACTTTGCCGCCTTGGGAAGGGGGACGAAGACGACCCCCCTCTAGGCGTCGAAGACCGACCGACGCGACCTGCAAAACCGCCTCGGCGCGTGCCCCCGCCTTTGGTGCCCCGCGGGCGGAATCCATGGTGCGGGAAGGCGCCATGCCTTTGGTTCCCATAGCCCCCATAGCTAGGATCGAAACCATAGGGTGCCTCGCCGAGCTCGCCGCCACCGACGAACTCTTCTTCCTCCTCATCTGCTCCTCCGTAGCCAAAGCTGTGACCACGACCATCGCCGGAGCCATCGTGCTCCTGGCCTCGACCGCGCCCATAGCCGACCCGGTCCCCATCCTAATGTGGAAGACCCCTTTCTCGAGCTCCGCCACCGCTCCCCTGCATCTCAGCGCCGGTGAGGTTTCGGCTGAGAACTGAAATGTTGGTCGCCGTCTCCGTGGAAACAGTGAGAACCCTAGTTCTCAGTTTCCCTGTTCGAGCGAAGAAGACTTCCAATCCAATACAACATATGATTATTGTATATATGAAGTTATTAGCGCGCACTCTCATATCTTCTGTTGACTTTCGGACAATGGACTTTAGTCGAATTTCAGTTTAACACTTATGTACGGGACGCCAATGATACAAATCCGGAGGTAGTAATGTCATTGTGATAATTTCTACTTACCTGGTTTACGGCCTACTTCGATCAAGAGGATAGTCAAAACTTTAAAGTCTTCAAGTTTCGCAAGCTATGCAACGTAAACATTTAAACTGGTAACTGAACTTATTTTAATAGTTTTATATAAGCAATAAGAGCAAATATTATAAGGGGCGATAAGCCGACGAAATCCGACATGAAGCAAGAGAGCAGCGCGCGAGCGCGGCTCTCATTCGTTAAACGAGTAGCAACGCATTAAATTTTGGTGGGACCCACCATCAAAAGACGTCCTTTCATTGCTGGTCGCAGCCGGCTGCCGGCGAAACCATTAAACTTGCTCTAAGTCATTACTAGTTCCTGATATTATTAAAATGGACTGTTAAAAACGTGTTTGTGGGCTCCACCAAACGACGGAAGACGCAGCGAATGTCGCTCGGGTTCGATGGACCCGGAAGCAGACAAACCGGCCTCCGCCGTCGTACTCTGTCTACATTCACCGCCCGATCCAAGGCGCTGACGGCTCCGATCGGATCACGCGTCGCTGTCTCGTCCACGCCAACCTGCCCCCACCACCCGGCTCGCTTTCCCCACACCTTCTCGAAGCAAAGCGCAGCAGCAGCCAAACGCCTCACGCCGACGCGAACCAACCAACCGAGTAGCTCGCGCTAGCCAGTACTAGCTCGGGATCAGAGAGCTCGCTGACCACGATGCTTCGCGGCGCCGTCGTGGCCACCGTCCTGCTCCTCGCCGCCGCCGCGGTCGGGGAGGTCCCTGGGGCGGAGGGTTTCCACCTCGGGGGCGACGAGAGCGGCCTCGTGCGGGGCGTGCTCGCCGCCCTCCGCCAGAAGGCCGAGGCCGAGGACGCCGCGCGGTTCGCCGTTACCCAGCACAACAGGAACCAGGTGCGTGCCTCGGTTTCCCCTCCCCTCCCTTTTCGAGCCCAATTTTGCCAGTGTGAACTCTTGCGTGTGATGAGTAGACTGCACCGTGACGCAATTAGGTCAATGGACCTCCTCTGAGGGGGAAAAAAGTTTGGCCTATGAAAGTATGAATTCGTTAAGGTGCTTAAAGCGCGTCAACTTGCAAAGAGCGTTTAAACTTAGGTCTGTCCAGTGCAAGTCTAATTTACTACTAGTAGATTTGCTGTAATCTAATTTAGAGATCTGATTGTTGAACTTTGGGGAAACGTATGAAAATGCTTATTTCTTGTTGATACCTAGGTTAGGTGGAATTGAATATTAAATTTGGGTCAACGGAAGAACAGAGATTAAGGTGCTAGTTCACAAATTGGAGGTGTTTCCTCAATATCGTCAGGTTGATTTCTTCACATTGTGCAGGGTACTGCCTTGGAGTTTAAACGGGTGCTGAAGTCGAAGCGGCAGGTGGTGACTGGGACCCTGCACGACATTATATTGGAGGCAGTTGATGCCGGAAAGAAGAGCCTGTACAACGCAAAGGTTTGGGTGAAGCCATGGGAAGATTTCAAGTCAGTTGTTGAGTTCCGTCAAATTGAAGACTCGGAGTCCAAGTCTTCTATATCTTCTGATGGTAACTCCGAGCAAGGTATTGTTGGTCTCAGATGTTTGGCTAACATCTTCAAACAAATGTCGGATGTAATTTACAAGGATAAATATACTGCCCTCTCATACAAGGTTTTACATTTTCCAGCTACTGCTGAGCTCTCTCTTCCAGCACACTTGATACAGGAGGCTCGTCTGAACACTGTTGAGAATGAACTCTCCAGCGACTTCTCATCCTCTTCATAGGTATGCTGTCATCTCCTTTTTATATTCCTGCGGTAAACCGACGTATGATTATGTGAAGGGCAGTCTGTTGATGCATGCTACTGGATTCATCACTCATCAGTTGCTTTGATTTGATAATTTACTGCCTGGGCCCATCTGGATCCTGATGGAGACCAATCATTTTATTTGATAAGTATCCAGACCTAGATAGGTTGACATAAGAGGTTGCAGTTCACTGGAACTGATTCTGTTTTGATGGGTCTCTCTGGTGAACTTAATGCTTCAGAACATAATGAAAACTAATTTCGAATTACATTTGGTTTTAAATTGCCTTGATTATTGTGGAAACTGGGAAGTATCTTCAGCTTATATTGTCACCTTACATGCTAGCAGATAGAGGATTGGTTTGCCCTGGAAAGTACCATGTAGGGATTTGATTTTTTGTTTTTCTGTGAGCATCCAAGAATAACTGAACAAAGCTTGAGAGTGTTATATGGTACTGTACTTCAACACATGGTGTCACTGATGCTTTGGTACCTAGTTCATCACTTATGTTCTTAACAAAATTTGTACATTTTCTATACCAAGTTTCTAAGGAAGTACTTCTTTGTGATTTGGTTTTTGGAGCATCTCTCATTCTTACTATCTCCATGTTGATATGTAAGACTAGTCAGATAACCGATTTTTGCTTTTGCCCGAGATTGGCTGTTGATTCATCATTCATTTCGATGAGCACAATAATCCAGTTTAGAGTCATGTCTCTCAGGATCCAGTTATGTGCTGTGTGCATGTGCTTGCATCAGTCTGCAGAAAGAGATTTGGTTTTAGGCATCATCTAAAATACTTATGTTCTGTTTATTTGAAGTTTTTCTAATGCGTACAGCATACAACTCAAAATACTTATTATTAAATAAGTTATTATGCCTTCTTACATTGATTGTGTTTTTAGTATATAGTTTTGCTCTACAAATGTTACATGAGCTGGACTTTACATAGATGAAATTATGTATCTATCAACTTTGGAATTTCTTGTACAATAATTGTTGTAAACTTTTCTGGACCTCTCTAATTGGCATACTGTTACTAAATAAAAAGAAAACACTGAGCTTTTATTTTTTATGCTACACTCACATGTAGTGCTAAAACTTGACATGTGTGAATATGCCATTGAACTATGAAGCATAGATATCCTTTTTTGCCAACGCCATACATTTCTTTCCTGCATACAACAACCACATATGTGGTATATTAATTTGTTTTCTCTTGAGCTCTGTTATGCACCATTTGGTAAACACAATGTGACTAAGCGCTTTTGACCCTCTTATTGTTTTCAGACATATACTTGGTGTCACTGTGGCTTCCAGGAGAGGACGAAAGGCACAAAGTAACTAAGATTCTACATGTGGACCTGAGCTGCCGCTACCTATGTGCAAAGTTTTAATTTGTACTGGAATGGTACAGTAGATAATAGCTTGCTATGGAGTTTAAATGCTTTGACTCCGGGCCGACTATATGTATTTTGCCTTTGGAACTTGGGAACATGGACCTGTATAGTTCATGTTGTCCATTTCCATGTCTGTCAATATAACTATATAAGGCTTTATATGCTAGTACTAGTACCTCAACTGCTGTTTATTTGTTGATTCCTACTCTGACCCAGTGTTGCTGGAACGATCCAAGCCTTGGTTTTGATAGTATATACAGTACTTTTTATCTTAGATGACCCATGAATGATCAGAGAATGTACCAAAATGGAGGTGTCATTGCAAATAAATTGTGGTAATAGAAGAGTTAAAAAGAAATTATAAATCCCATTTAGGGGATCTGATACAGTCCTACTGCCTTCATTTGAGGGCCAAATGAGCAGAAACAGTACCCCAACCGCCTCCTATCCTATTTTTCTTAATGAGATTTCTCCTCCCAATCTTTCACATAGTGGAGACCCTAGCATCTCTGGTGCTCCCAGCTAGTAAGATTCTCCTGTGCTCCTGCTAATAACTTTTGATACAAAAATGTATGAAAATTATAATGAAAATGTGTTAGATAGTGCAAGTTTCATCTACGATAATACAAAATTTGATATGCAAATAATATGTTTGTACAAGACGCAATAAAAAAAAAGTTTAATGTAGTAGCAGGTTACAGGTCTAAAATAAAAAGTTAAAGCTTGTAACTATGTCACTTTGTACAAGTAGTATTCGTTGCTTCTTAGATTTCTACATAATATTAAATGATAACATATTCTTCATTGATATTTTTATCAACGATATCATAATTTTTTTATTGTACATCTTAATAATCATGGGAGCACGAGAGATATTCTCTAGTTAAGCCCTCGTCCTTGAACAACTTCAACTTCTAGCAACACGAGCAGACTTGATCACCTCCGTGCTCATCTCCACACCTTGTGGCACAATGATGATTCATGTCTACTCCATTTTTCTTTTGTTGCCATCAACCAGTTCACAAATGAATTGGCCGACAATAACAATTTACGATTGAAGGAGTATGTTGTTTCGAGAATGGTGACATTGTAAACACTGCCTCACTTCATCTTACTCGGCGTAGTACCAGATCTATTGTGTGTGTTACATGATCATCGAGCCCCCTACACATTCTTTGCATATGCGCTGGTCAGCCCAACGCCCCCCCCCCCCCCCCCAACACATAAGCAACAACCACATTTAGTTTAGCACGCCACATCATGGTTGTTTGCTAGTTGCTAGTCCTCTCCCTGATCACCTTGCAGATATAAAAGCAAAAGGCCGAACTCATTTTTACAACAATATATGACATATTATACATAATTTTCATTTGTTTGACATCGATTAGAACATGAGACCTTACACTAAAAAAGAAAGGGATAATTGCATAAACCATCCTATAAGTTACTAGAGTTTAAGACTTCCACTAATAAATCTTTTTGTTGCAAATCCTCACCCATCCAATGAGTTTAGTTGCAAAAATCACCCCAATTAACACATGTTTAATTGATTTCATATGTTTTATTGATACAAATTTAAAAATAAACTGAGTTAAATAAGTTTAACATTATTAAAGATTTTTAATATGTTTAATTTCTCTTATTTTTATGAAAAACTTATCCAAATATGAAGATTGTACTTTCAAAATTTTGTATGTTGATAAAATCATCATTGGCTACTCCAAATAAACAAAAATATATTAAATGAATTAAACATGTGCATATTGAGGTGATTTTTTCTAACAAAACTCATTGGGTGGGTGAGAATTTACAACAAAGTGACTTATGAGTGAGAATCTCAAACTTTAAGTGAATTATAGGATGGTTTTTACAATTAACCCTAGAAAAAACATCGTACACTCTATACAATTAACCCCATCCGCTCTTTGCTTCTATTTCCTTCACCTTGGCTGGACGTTTCGCACATTACTATATTTTCTCTTGCAACATTGGCTCAAAATTTGTTTGTGTTTTAAACTGTCCCTTTTGTTGCTTTCAAACAAACATTAGAGGCCTAGCCGCCGCCTAGAATCATATGTAGCCGTTATCACCGCCCGCAAAGCGGGCGTGAACAGCGCGCCCCGTTTTGAAACCACCCCACCTCCCCTGCGTTCCTTCCATTCCATCTCCCCCTTCGTCGCTTCGCTTCCGCTCTCCCGCTCCCCTCCTTTCAAATCAAATCCTCCCCCGCCCCCCCCCCCCCACTATAAACCCTAGGCGAGGCGAGGGAGCGCGAACTCCACTCCCGGATCGCATCCGCCGCGCCGCTTCGTCATGGCGACCCCGCTGCCGAGGCGCATCTCCTTCGGCTCGTTCCTCAAGGAACTGCAGGTGCGATCCCGCAACGCGATACGTGATTTCAGTCGGCGCGATTTCGGTTGTTTAGTCTGGGGGTTTAGGGTCGGCTGGATCTCGGGTTTCGCACTGTTGGGCGGCGATTGTGGCCGCGGTGGTCCTTTGCGGGGAAGGTAGGGAGTTTGGGTTTTTGCCGGAAATGGATGTTCGGTGGTTGTAGAAGAGTGAATCTTGGGGGATCGATTTCTGATTTTTGCGGCTCTCCTTGTTGATTACGCAAGACGCGTTAAGAACTTGGATTTGGGCGTCGATTGCGGTTCTTCGATTGCTGCATGTATGTGCTGAATTTTGATGTTCATGCGCGGATCTTGGGAGAAGAGTGTCGTGTTCTAGATATTTTATTGTTTCCTGAGCCTTTAGGTTACCAATCTTGGGTAGATTTCTCATCTTCCGTTGTGATCATGGGAAAACATCGTCCCTGTTGTTTCTTTCTGCACTGCATTGGGTGGGTTTCTCTGTGTATCCTGTTCTCATATTTTGGTTGGCCCTGACGATTGCTACTATTGAATTAGGAACTATGGGGAGAGATCGGCCAGGACGAAATGGAAAGAAATAGGATGATACTGCAACTTGAGGAGGATTGCCTCAATGTTTACATGAAGAAAGTGGATCAAACTAGAAGGCAGAAGGCAGACATGCTTCAGGCGCTGTCCATTAGTGAAGCTGATATCAAGAAAATTCTTTCTGCTCTTGGGGAATGTGATTCCTTTGCAAGGGTATGTTTTTCTTTTATCTATCGTTGCATGGTTGTCGGTAGTATTGTTTTATTTGCTATTCTTTCCTTCCGTTCTTATATTTTCAGTCAGAGAAGCTTGGGGGCACATTGATAGAACAACTTGCCAATATAGAGCCAGTGCTGAAAGATTTGAGACAGAGGAGGGATGAACGAATAGATGAGTTCAAGGCTGTTCAGTTGCAGATAGTTCGTCTACAAGCAGAATTTTCAGGAGCCATTGATCATGGGGATCCTGCAGCTCCCTTGATAGATGAGAGTGACCTATCATTAAAGTGGTTAGGCGAATTGAAGGCGCAGCTCAATGATCTGCAGATGGAAAAGGTTAGGCATCAGCCCTTACACTATGATTTTTAACGACTGAGGTATCATGCTAAATTTTTCTGTTTTCAATATTTCAGAATCTCAGGCTGGAAAAAATCGACACCCAGATCAAATGTATCAGTGACATGTGCAACATGATGTCTGTTGATCTTAAGAAGGAACTATATGATGTTCACCCCAGTTATGCTGAATCGGGAAGAAGCAAATCAATCAGTATTAGTAACAGCACACTCGAGAGGCTTGCAGGGAAAGTTAACGCATTAAACCGTGAAAAGAAACAAAGGCTCCGGAAGGTATATGGAATTTCTCGGGCTATTTAATTCTATGAAACAGAGTTTGGAATTACATTTCA
The DNA here is from genome assembly GCA_030378355.1 of Eleusine indica. NCBI lineage: Eukaryota > Viridiplantae > Streptophyta > Magnoliopsida > Poales > Poaceae > Eleusine > Eleusine indica. The sequence continues at coordinate 62,144,089 of CM059494.1, forward strand.
GTAGTTTGTTATTGGCATGTTTTCCTTTTTTTTCTTTCTGACTAAAAGTACATTAGGCAACTAGGCATTAAGCTTTATCTTATCATATTATTTAGCTGAAAGGAGCAAAATTTCATATAATGTTGGAGAAATGTACCTTAGATATCACTGTTGGGAACCCCTTCACGGTTTTGCTTTAAAATATAAACTATCAGGGTACATGCATGTGTAGGATTACATTTTCCATATCCACACAATCGTACTCCTGTCACCAATGTAAGTCACCTTTGTCTTTCAAGATCACCTATGCAAGATTTCACAATAAGAATGCAAGTAAAAAACATTTATATAGTCATTGCCATAGAAGTTTTAGTGTGTTTAGTCTTTGTATTTCTAATATAAAAGAAACTACTTATCACATCGGCTATAAGAGGAGTAATATCCTTATGGTTTTCCTGCCGCTGTGTTATGAGAAGTACTAATCGGTTATTACCATTGCATTGCATTTGCTACTAAATCGTTTTTATCTTTTCCTACTTGAATCTCCATAGCTTGTTTTCTGTGCCAATAGTACTTGTTCCTTTCGGTTCATGTACCCTATGCACATGTTTCAATATTCATTATTCTCTGTCTATTTCTACAACTGTAAGGATACATTATACTGTATATTATATTTTTAACAAGATCACTGAAATTCACATTCTCTAATGCAGCTCCAAGATCTTGGTAGCACACTTGTTGAGTTGTGGAACCTCATGGACACACCAGTTGATGAACAGAGATGCTTTGACCATGTTACTTCTTTGATTAAAGTTTCACCAAATATATTGATGCCACAAGGATGCCTTGCACTTGACCTTATCGATAAGGTTACAATTCCTTGATACCTTTTTTTTTTCTTTTGTATTCTCATTTATGCCAATGCTTACATAACACGGAACCTTTTTCTTGTATAGGTAGAGATTGAGGTTAGAAGGTTGAATCATTTGAAGGCTCACAAAATGAAAGAGCTAGTCTTCAAGAAAATGACTGAGCTTGAGGAAATCTATGAAAATGCTCACATGGACATTGATAGCCAATCTGAACGTCGGGCTCTCAATGATCTCATTGATTCTGGTTTGCTTCTTTCTTTTGTTTCATAATGATATATCGTTATTGATCTTAATGGACACATATCTTTCCTATAATGTACTGTAGTGATCTTGATGTTCCACCTGGTACCTAAAAGTAAAAATGTGTTTGTATGTTTCCATTCTTGTCTCCACTAACTCTATCTATGAACTTTGTGATTAAATGCACTGATATTAGATCTGTAAGTACCTTCAGATAGGCTGCTTAGTCTACTATGTTCCATATAAATTTTGAATAGACACATATCTTTATATAAGAATAGCAACATATCCTATGTAAAATCTGTACAGCATGTGGTATCCGGCTAAAATTATGTTGTTGCTGCCTTTTTCGACCAAAATATGCTTTCAGCTTCTGCAATTGTCTTATCATTTGATGGCTGTCAATCAACACATCTAAGATTGAGGTCCTACGGCTAGTAAGGTACATGATTCAGCTTCTGGGACCTGTAAATTGTAGCTTTCAATGAAAGAATGAACAGCGTGAAAACACTCCATTAAGACATCAGGTCTGTGGTTTGCCGCCCATTTCCACCTGAGTCACACATTGTTTTGGTATACTAATCTTAACTCTGAATTCTCAGTGTTTCCAACAATTCTAATGTAATTCCTGGTTAACAGCCACATAATGTTTGTTTGCTGCTCTCTAAGTTCTATGATTGTACCATGTGTCATTTGGTTGATTCAATATTTTACTATACACAAACCTTTGATGTGTAGGTACAGTAGATCTCTCAGAGTTGCTTACAGGCATGGATAATCGAATTACTGAGGCAAGAGAACATGCTCTAAGCAAAAAGGATATTTTAGAAAAGGTTGAGAAATGGACATTGGCGATTGAGGAGGAGACTTGGCTTGATGAATATGAGAGGGTACCTATTTTGTTTTCCCACTCCCAACTCATTGATGCTATTCTTCAAATAGATTATTTCATCTGTATCTACAGTAAGCACTACAGTGCTATACATAATTCATGGACACCTATCTTCGACTTCCATTTCAGGATCAGAACCGCTACACTGCAGGTCGAGGAGCTCACAAGAATTTAAAACGTGCAGAGAAAGCAAGGATGTTGGTCAGCAAAATTCCATGTAAGTTGTATGCTTGTTTGTTCTACTAGTATCTAATCTAGGAGTTAAATGAGCCCTTATATCAAAATAATTGTTACATATATTTCATATCTGGATAGGAGACCGTGGAAGGTAGCAATTCATGTGTCAGAACATTGATTTTTTGTTTTTCTTCTTTTCTTGTGTTTAGTTTATATTACCCTTTTCTCACCGCTTCTCCTCTTTTCCTTATACAGTTTTATTTCCTATCTTTTCTCTCTCTTTTTTTTCCCTGTTTGGTTCTTTTATTGCCCCCCCCACGCGGCTTCTTCTTTGCTCTTGTGCTCGGGTTCTTCAGGGTTTCATCTCTACCCTACCCAAATTTGCTTGGGATTAAAGTTGTTGTGTATTGTATACCAGAATGCTGTATTATCCTCACATTATTGTTGTTATGTGTTGTGCGAATGATACATATAGCACCTTCTTGATCATAGTCCTTGATTTGATGATAATGTTATAGAATTATAAAATATGGGTTGGGGAATCAAGAGGTAATGGAAGATCCTGCCGTGTTGGTTCCATGGCTCTTTTACATTTTTTGTTTATACAAAAAGAGCGATTTCCCTATTGGTAATTTGTAGCCTCCTTTATTTCAAGTAAAGTTCTTACCCCCTTGGAACCAAGATGTGGGCACAGTCTCGAGTGTCTTACTTTGACCAATAACAACAATAAAATGCACTGTTCCAAATTGGAAGGGTTTACATATTTTGAAACTACATACAGTGAATCTGATAATATCAGCCTTACGCTATCATTTTATTTTTATGATTTTTAGTTATTCATGGTCAAACTTAAAAAGAGTTGGTGTAGGATATCTGATGTACATATTGATCCGAGAGAGTGTTTATAACAGCTTTACATCATTGTTATTTGCATTTTCCCCTCTTGATATATATAATTTGACTTTCTAAGTTGAGCTTCAATCTAAATTTCACTTTACAGCTCTTCTTGAGAATTTGAACGCTAAAGTTAAAGCTTGGGAAAAAGAGAAGGGTACTCCATTTATGTTCAACAAGGCAAGCTAAATTATTCTTCTTGTGTCAAATAAAAAGGCATATTTGTGTGGAATTGTGGGTATCATCACACTGCTTTAATATTTGGAATATTCACTTACAGATGAGGCTGTTGGATACTTTAGAAGAATACACATTTACAAAACAGCAAAAGGAAGAGGAAAAGCGTCGGTCGCGGGTTCGTTATACATTTCTGTGCCTTTTATTTCACAGTTTTGGTCACAATCACCATGTTTCCTTTTACATATCTGTTGTCTCGTAAGCCTGTTTTGTCTAAAACAACAGTTTCTTATTTTAGTTGGTAATTTGACCCAGTCCCACTTAAAGAAATGATGCAGCAACTTAAGCTCAAAAAGTTCATTTATCCTCATATTAAAACAAGTACAAAATAACCCCATATCCAGCAATTTCGTTCCTTTTTATTTTAGGTAACACACTCCTCGGTTTTGCAACTTCTTCTGCAAATCTCATGTTATAGTGTCTTTCAACTACTTTCAGGAGCTGAAGAAGCTTCAAGAACAGTTTGCAGCAGAACAAGGTCCGCTATTTGGAGCAAAGCCAAGCCCCATCCGTCCTCTTCCTGCAAGGAAGCCTCTTGGGCAGAGCTCAAATGTAAACATCCTTGGCGGAACTCCAAGTCGCCGTGTTTTGACCCCAATGTCACGAAAGGGAGGTCTCTCTTCTGGAAAGGTGAAGGAAGCAGCCAAGGCTACTGCTACACCTGCAAACTACGTTGCCCTTCCAAAGAATTGCACAGACAATACTTCCCTTTAAAGTGTAAAGTCCATCTTCAAGTTGTAGCTACTCAAGGAACATTGCCTGACTTTTTTACTTGTTTGATCTATTTAGATTAGCTGCTTGCTAATGCATAAGGTCCCTGACCTCAATTTCTTATGTGAAACTTTCAAATTTCGAAGGTATCCTAAATATTATATTTTCTCTCTATATTGAAAATTTGGAATTTTTTGTACTGACCAAGATTTGTTGTGATATAATTGCAATAAGAGAATCTCGTGTCTTGTTTTGTATGTCTGCTTGGTTTTTCTTTAATTTTGCAACTAGTAACTATTCCAACTGGATCACAAAAGTCTGGCGCATAACAAAGGCCATTGTAGGCTAGCGAATTCTTCCATTTTTTATCTTTAAATTTCTGAGCAATTTAAATTTGATAATTTATGGTTGAGGTAGTTTTTGCATGTCAGGTCACTGTTCCCTCATACCGTTTACAAAGCCTTCTCCAATAGCTCAGTGGTCACTACTGTCATGCAATTCTTATTCAACCACATTTGATACCAATGTGGCTTGCTTGGTCACTCCATTGATCCCAAAGGTAGTTTTGGTGCTGCTTGTCCCCTTGCTCCCATGTTGCTAATCCAACTAGTAAAGTCAGTAAATCTCCAGCGAAAGAATTCAGTGACATCATTCCCCCAAGATTTGATCCCAAAATAAGATTTATGTTGTCGACATCCGAGTCGAAGTCACAAGTGTTCCTCTAGTGAGAACCCTAACAAAATGCAACCTCGGATTTTAGAATAGTATTTGGCACTACATATTATTCTCTAGCTCTGATGCGGACTGGGATTACCGTTCTATCCATCTTGTGAGTAGTGATATCCCTGTTGGCTAACACAAATTATCTCTAGAATATTAAAAGGTGCGATCTGGAAGGATGAACTTGGAGCTGGAAGGAATTACTTCCCTTGCAAAACGACACAGTTGAACTACAGCACTAGCTTTTCTAAAGACAACAATCAACTGAAAGTACTTTAGAAGAAAGTAACCTCAAATGCAGTGAAAGTAAATCGTTAAAGCATTTTTATTGTTGATGATGTTACTTGGCAAGTTAAAGATTATATAGTTGCAGGACCAGAATCTTTAGTAGTTTACTTGAATACTAAAAGCATATCAATTCTCCAATGGTTTTTTAAGCCATTATTGTCTCAAGTCCTGAATACTTTCTGGTCATCTTATGGAACTGTTCTTTACTGATGCATCAATAATATATGGAACCAAAAGCTTGGCATTTCTGTAGCTGTTCTCTAATTGATCTAATAGAACACATATAAACTTTTGAATCAAAAGTACTCATGCTGCAAAATATCCCGTGGTCCAATTTTTCTTTAGCACACATCAGGTTATAATTCTCCAGGGGCAAACCTCAGTTGAATTGAGGAATTGAGCTAATAGCATTTAACAACATGTTGCCGGTGAGATGATTATTTGATATATTGTGCTAAATCCCATGCTATATCATTTCTTGATGTTAGCAGCTAGCACTTTCTCGTCCTGTTTTTAGCACTCTGCTGAAGTTATCGTGTGGTGAAAAAGGAAAACATATAGATTTCATAGAATAAGTGGCGAATGTGAGTTATTAGCTGATTGTGGAGTCACTAAGTTTATTATGTGATTTGCTTTGTAGTTGCATTGCTGCTCTTCTTTTCTGTTATTCCCAAGATGTTGACAGATGTTTAGTGGAGGCACTTGTTTTTTTTTCCACTGCCTGATCAGGGGTGCTGAACTCAGAACTCTTGACTGATAGAGAAGACTAAAACGCCAAGGAAAAAAAGATGCAGAATTGCAGAACGGAACTTATCTCAAGCAGCAAATGAGGTAGAGTCCTGCTGCTATGATTCACCTCTTCATTTTTCTTCTGCACTCAGTGCGATAAATTTTGCTCCAGGATGAATGTGAAATATTTTACAACTTGTCACATATAATTCTTCAGTTTACGATAATCCTCATCCCCAATTGTGAACCTCACATAAGTCATTGCCGTGTCATAATAAGTACGTGGGCATGATATGCATCACCATGCACAATGATATCTCGAGTAGAAAGTGATGAAGAATCCATTAACATGCTACTAAATGACTGTCAAGTATGGTCGTATGTATGGTTCATGCGTTGGCACATCTAAGAGTTGATATTCCCTCTGGCAATGGAAACCAGAGAGAACCTAGGAGAGCTTATCAAATTTGCGTATCGATAGACAGATTCACGCCCAGAATTTAGAATAAGAATTTCTTTCGAGAGGGATGTGTAAAGCATCAATTTCAGGTATTGTTGTTGTTCCAGGCCATGGACTTTATGGTACCAACTTGCCCACTGTACTGGTGCAGTTGGAGTGGAGATGGCCAGATGGGACCTCAGGTCTGGAATCCATTTTCATTTCAGCTAAAGAGATGCATGTTGGTTTAGAGCTCAACACTGAATCTTTCAAGTGCTTGCTAAGTAGGACTGCATGCTTTTGGGGAATTATTCCCTCAACTCCCATCACTACTCAATGCTGATTCTTTGAGACTACTTAATGATGATTTGAGTCTATCCTTCCCAATCAAGACAGGGTTCTTGCATCACGGGTGTTGCCTAGTCCACCAATAGCATATTCACATCTTAGTGGAAGCATTTTTCTTTTCAACGTGCAAATGGGAAACAATACAATATTCATGAATACTGATAAATATATGACTTTGCGCCAATTGCCGAATCGATATAGTACATGATGAAACGGCAGATTGATCGAGTTTATGTATATAAAATCGAAAAGGATGTTGTAGAGAAATAAACAATCTGAAGCCTGGAAAAGATTTGCTTTTTAGGTGCGCAAGTCCTTGCTTTTCCAGAGTTCCTGAAATGCTGCTTGCCTATCCCCAATCATATGAGCGCAACCACTATAATTCCTCTTGCGTAGAAGAAATGAGACCGAAACTAGAATAATAAGGATAAATCATAAACGAGATGATCTTGCTAGCACTTACATTTTTCAAGAAAAAATAAAAAAAACTGATGAAATGGTTCAATACTTTGCTGAACTTCAATTGTTGGAAGACGAGACATAATCTGCATGTCATAATTAACTGAAGATTTATACGGTACTACAAGGCCTGAGGTGATTCTCCCAATTAAACTGACACAGCATCTGCTGAGCATGCAGGAAAGGTTACAAATCTCTCTCCCTCATTGCATCCTCATCTTCCATGATTTCTACTGGCTTACTGCTACTACCACCTTTATATTGCTTAAAGCATGACAGCATCGTCATACAACCCCACCCCCACACTACAACAGCATGGGGACGAACAAAAGCGAGAGCTAAAATGGGGTGAAGTGACGCATGCTAAATGCACGAGGCATATTTTTCTATAGCTGGATCAAGCCTCGTCTTTACCCCGCATCCGGTCCTCTTCGACAGGGACAGTAGTGGCCGCCCCAGCCTTGGCGTTGGCCTGGGCCTTCTCGAGCTGCACCTCGTCCAGCTCTACGATCTCCATGATCCCGCCGTTGCCGTCAATGGCCTTGACCGCCACGGGGATCTCCATGGCCTCGGCCTCCTTCTTCTCTAGGCTCTCCTTGTGCTTCCCCCACAGCACCGAGTAGAGGCCGGCGACGATGAGCACCGACCCGAGGATCCTGGAAACAAGAAACGATGAGCATATGTTGTATGAAACTTGAGTTTCTCAGCGGCGGTGAATGCAGAACTTACCCTCCTAGATAGATTTTCTCGGCGAGGATGAAGGAGCCCATGATGGCCACGATGATCATCATGAGTGGGCTGAAGGCCGAGGCGAAGACCGGGCCCCGGATCTGCATCACCAGCCCTTGCACATAGTAGGCGATGCTCGACGTCACGATGCCCTGCACACACACGCAGGACAGAGATAGATTCTCGATCAGCATCATCGCATGTATGCATGGTATCTTTCATGATGTCAGAGCAGAGCAGTGTCTGAATGAGAGACTGACTGCGTAGGCCGCGGCGAGGAGGTTCATGTCGAAGCCGATCCTCCAGACGGAGACGCTGCGCTCCATGACCAAGGTGACCACGATGGCCTGCAGCGTGCCGACGAAGCAGATGAGGGTGGTCAACGTCAGCGGCGCGTCGTACCTCTTGAGCGTCGCGGCCTGCAACAGTAAACAAAGAGCAACGTCACTAACAACACTTTGAACCAGGAAAACTAGCTAGGCATGCCGTGTGTAGAGCACTCAGAGCACAGACCTGGAGGATGAAGACGGAGGCCCAGGCGAGGGTGGCGATGATGAGGAAGATGGAGCCCGTGAGCCAGTCCTTGTTTGCTGCTGCTGCGGCGGCGGCGTCCGGCTGCGGGCCGTGGAGGTGCATGTGCTTGGTCCAGACCATGTCGACGACGCGGCCCTTGTAGAGCGTCATGAGCATGGCGCCGGCCACCGTCACGAGCGTGCCCACCACTTTGGCCACGCACCGCGCCTTCTTGAGGTTCACCTTCTCCATCCTGTATGTTGTTGTTCAGTTCCATGAGTTGGTTCTTTCGCCAATGCCGTTGTCTTTCTGCTAGTTTAATTTCAGTTCGTGTTAGTTCTTGCTCGTTCTAGCGCGTGTCTATGTACTATACCTGAAGATCACGGCCATGACGAAGGTCATGGCGGGGAGCATGTTGCTCATGGCGCAGGAGAAGGTCGGCGAGGTGAACTTGAGGCCGGCGTAGTAGAAGTTCTGGTCGATCACCGGCCTGCACACGATACATACATGGTCAGTCAGTCTCATCTCATCAACTGATGCTGCATATCAATTATCAAAGCAGAGTCTGAAGAAACATAGTCAGAATCATGTGACAGAGTACTGGAGTACTGACCCCAGGAGTGCGAGGACGAAGATCTGGAGGAAGACCCAGGGCGTCATCCGCGGTCGGGTCTTGCGCTCGAGCGCGAGCGCGAAGGGCGCGATGGAGAGCGTGGCGAAGGCGTGGCGGTACACGACGAGCACGTAGTGGCTCATCCCGTGGTTGAGCGACACCTTGGTGATCACGTTCATCCCGGCGTACCCGAACTGCAGCGAGATCATCGCCACGTACGGCTTGCACCGCTGCATCAGCGACTCGCCCTCGCCCACGACCGCCATTGTTGGTGTGCACTAGGTAGAATCTCAGAGACGCGGAGAGTGGTGTGTTGTGTGTGCTCGGCTGCTAGCTTGAGACTGGAGTGGCAAGCGCGCGGCCAGTATTTATAGGCGTTGCCGCCTTGCCGGCCGGCAAGTGCGTGCTGGTTGATTTGCCGTGGTGGGGCAGCGCTTACGTAGGCGGCGCGCATCTTTTCCGGTACAAACGGCCGGCGGCTTATGGATGCTCCTCTGCTTGCGGGAAAGTTCAACGGGTCGGGTGCTGCGTGGACTATTCAGGAACAGTGATTTGTGTGTGACTGCTGATGCGATTTGTCACGTCGTCACACTCAGCTCCGTGTTTGTTCTACTTCTACTACTTGATGTAAGTATAGCACTAGAGAAGGATGCTTAACTCATTTCCGTCACCAACAGCCCTGTGATTTACGTGCTGGTTTACTCTTGCTGATAGCTGAATGCGAAGCACTCAATAAGCATGTGGTTCCAAGATGAGGACGGAAACGGGCCTGCATATCTGGGATTCCTCCTCCTCGGTCCTTGGACAGACGGACGAGAGAGCCAACCCAAAACCGGCTCTAATCTATTTTCTTACACTGATAGTATAGTATTATCTTAAGCCTAAACTGGAATGGCCTAATCACTATGCTATGCGAGCGCTGTAAATCAATTCGTCAGGACCGGATAGAGACGGATAATGGGACGGAATCATGTATGTGTATGCCCGCGTGGCGGCAAATAGGAGGCCGGAGTGGAGGGCGACGCGGACGACGACGACGACCCGACGGGTCCATCCCGGGTGCGCCGTGACGCGCACCTACGCGGCCACGGCGCTGCTCGCCGCTCGCGTGTCGGCGCGGCATTGGCTGCATGCAGCGGGTGATAATGCAGAGATCCCCTCCCCCGCATCATACTTGTCAAGCTCACGGGCTCGCGACTTGCTTGCTTGCCAATGCCATCCCAAGCAGCGACGACTCATCACTGCATTCTGCATGTTGCCAGGTGCCTTGGTCCTGCTCCTGCCAAGTTGCGGCTGCACCCAGCAGCGTCACAGATTCGAACTGGCCGGAATCACGTTTCAGGGAGGCGCTGGCTTGACTGTCCCCGCCACTCGATCGCCGGCGAGATATATATATATAGATATAGATTGATATGCAACTTATTAAGGGAAACAGGACGCAGAGTAGTACGTGTCGCGATGCTTATTCGATCCGTGTGGCAGGCATACGGGACTATGTATGTTGTGAATGGCTGATGAACAGCCACAGCAGTTCCACATCTTGTATATATATGCCTATATATCCGCTCCAAAATTTCCAGATACGCGCATGAGTGGTCGATGGAGATGGACGTTCCTCATGCAGTACTAGCTAGGGAACAACTTGTCGGGTTCTTGTCAGCATTTGTTCCCACCCCAGGTCACTTCAGCGGGATCAGCAACGTCCTCAGCCGTCTTTGATTCCTGGGCAGACGATGGCCAGATGGACTCCACGGAGCGCGTCGATACGGCTTGTTCGATGATCTGGGAGCTCATCGGGCCGGGGTCCCACGTTGATTTATGTTATGTGAGGAGAGAACTTTGGCGTCCGTCGGGAGATCCCTTCTCAGGTGCCGCCAGGAACCGATTCTCTTTGCTCTTTGAGAAGAGAAAACGTGGCCAAACGGTGTTAGTTTGGTTGCTGACGAAATACGAGAGAAAATATCTCAATGCCTCTGTATTAAACCACGTTGATGCTATCTTTGTGAAGTAATTGTCGGAAACAGTAGTGTATCTCCTGATCCTTATATTACAAGACCATTGAGAGGTTTGATTTTTTGTCCTGCGTCCTCCTCTCTGTCTACTTTGCTCTTAGGGGTGCTGGCACTAGTCCTATAAAGTTTTTATTCTAAATAATAACAAATAACAGTGTGACATGTATAGTTGTACAGTTACTATGTTGATAGCCATAGCTATATTCATTATGTGTTTTTATTCTAAATAATAACAAATAACAGTGTGACATGTATAGTTGTGCAGTTACTATGTTGATAGCCATAGCTATATTCATTATGTGTTTTTTATTCTAAATAATAACAAATAACAGTGTGACACGTATAGTTGTGCAGTTACTATGTTGATAGCCATAGCTATATTTATTATGTGTTCTCTCTTTAAGTTGATTCCACTCAATCATCCATACCAGAAAAATGGTCATTTTTGTTAAAGCAAAATTGAATGAGAATTAGCTACTAACCTAACTTGGAACTAACTAATTATTAGCTATATGCTACCGCTAAATGAATCTAGCCTTAATCATTTATTCATTACATTACCTAAGGATTAGTATATTGGCATATTACATAGGTGGAAACAACATATAATTTATAAACACCCAGATGTATTGTAGCTAATATTAAAATAATGACAATAGTGGGATAGATACATATAAATATATTTGCTATTACTTTTTATGTAATGACAATGGTTATTAAACTTTGAATATAAATATGGTCATTTTTGTTGTCTTTTAATGGTTGATGTGATGACCCAAGTTTTTAGCTACGTATAAGCAATGATATTAGTTAATTGATTGTGGACATTATTAGTTAGTGTAGTAGTACAATCACATACCACATGCATTTCAATTTAATTTCAAATTTAACATTTCAAGTATATAAACTCATACTTCAATAATAAAATATATGCATATATTTATTTACAAATCACGATGTCACACTTGAACAATAAGTTGTTATATTTTAGTGCAATGCACAATATAAAAACCTAGCATGACATCTAACTTTAACAATCAAGTCTGTGTTCAATACAAATCATAAAACAATATCATGATGTCTATATATCAGTTAATCACACAAACGGAACTAAGCGGAGAGCAGAATAGCAGATCCTGGTGTGTCCAGGAGCTTCTCTTGAGGCCTACACACGCCCATGCAAGCCAAGTTCTTGGCACATATGAACTATAATATTTTCCGTTTTGAGCGTATTTTCAAAACTGCACAATTTTACCTGTATAAAGAATAATTCTAAATTAAATATGATAGTTGTTGAATTAGATGCAATGGTTGATTGGAGCAACCACTGATTAGTATCAAAGGTCGGTAGGTGCAGATAGACCAGGTGCAGATAGTTCTGGAAAGATAGTCTGGAATGTTTAGACTATCTCTACATAGAGAATGGTTATCATATAAGGTTAATCACAACTCTCACTTATTGACCCAACGTCATATAGTACTAAGTAGATAGTAGAGTTTAAATTTATATATGTGTGTTTCTAATCAGAATAATTATTTATTAATAGGAATTCAACATGATGGTTTATAGTATAGCTTGGGATGACATGCTTTAATATTGTAATTCTCGACTTGGTGAGTACTTTTGTACTCACTCCGATTTTTACTATTTCATGTATAGATGTCGATGTCATGGAGCCAATAGATGAAATATTTGTCTTGTGTAATCTGAATGATCTCGACTTAGATGAGTTTGATATCGGAAACCAAGAGGGCAGTCCATCTACTACTGACGGAGTCGATCGGGAAGCGTATGAGTTTTATGATAGAATGGGTCAGCTATTGTGCAATAATGTTTAATTAGTGTGTTTAGTTCAATGTAAATAAGTTTGAAATAAGAACTGCTATGCAGCTGGTGTGTGTTTTGTATTTGGTTCTTAGAATAATGGTTTGTGTTTTGCTCCTATGTAATGAAACCATCTACCATGCTTCAGAATTGTGCTACTCTGGTATGAGGCATGTCTCTGCAAAGCAAGTATTTATAGAGAAATGACTCATAGGCTAGTTATATACATTCATGCTGTATGACAGGTCACCGCAGTTAATATTGTTCAATTGATGACAATAGTGGCCTAAGAACTGACTGTAGACAAGGAGGGCTCGAAGGATGAACTGAGTCGTCCATGACGACTGTTTTATATCTTGTAGCAGCATAGGTGCCAACAAGATATGACCATGGAAAAAATTGAGGTTTATTTTAGTACAATAAACAATCCACTTTTCCATTTAACTCCCTAAATAAAATTTAACCAATTTGCTCTCAACTATTTAAATGGATGCAACATAACCCCTGCTAAAGTTTGTCTTTGTCAAAAAAAAAAGAACTATCATGCATGTTGCTCAGACTATCACGCAGCGATGCAACATGTTAGATGGTGCTGAAAATAGCCAGAGTTGGCAAGTTGAAGTTGTATATCAGTCATAGAAGGTAGTTGTTTTACCTAGCTGTTTTGGCTCGTGCTCAGCTCCGAGAGAAATGGTTGCTTTACCAAAGGTTTCGGAGGGCAATCGACACTATCAAATTGTCCCGGAAAACAGTAACACTGCAGGATGATTAGGCCGACAAAGATAGTACAAGGCATTCCAGGCTATATGCTAGCGGAGGTAAAGTGCGCCAACTAAATCTTGCTCCAACCATACTAGCTGTTGCCGACATTGTAAAGGACGAGAAAGGCTTGGGGTTGGAACTCGATCACTTTCCTTTCTTCAAAAAAAAAAAAATCTTTCAATATATTGTTCAACTCATTTCAACAGTGAAGTTGGGCTAAATATTTCTTAGGTTAGGTTTCACTTTACGGCTAACAGTGACAAAAAAAGGAGGTTTGACGGAGTTTTTTTGTTTGGTTATGCATGGTGGTTGACGTAACAGAATATTCAAATTTTAATTTGATATTTTCATTAGACTGTCACTTCTTAAAGGAACATTTCTATGATAGGTTGAGTTTTTTGTTTAACGATTCCTTGAGGGCCAATGCATGGTTTGATTGGTCCATAGACCTCGCATAGTCGCGTTGTGTCTTGGTAAACCAAGTCGAAATCACACAAACTAATCACAAGTTTGATGAGCTCTTCAATTAAAAATGATCCTATAGTCTCATGTAAATAGCACAACTGATTTCATTCCAGAATTTTTTGTGGAATGATCCCATTCCTTATGTTTGCACTAGGAACCTGTTTACGAGGGATGTCATTATGATATATCAACTCATCCCTTTTCTCAAACCAAACAAGGAAATCTTGGAGGAAAAGAAAAAGGTCTGTCAGTCCATTGGAGAAAAAAAAGAAAGATATTTCAGTTTTTTTTTTTTTACCCTTTACCCACGCGCTTGCGCGGGAACACGTTCCGTCACGGCGGATACTCCTGCCGCACACCTGTAGCTGATTCGATCCAAAGCAAGCAAACCAATTATTCCTCGAATCCCTTTGAGCCATCGGCATCCCAAGTGGATGGCAGCACGGCATGCATCTACGCGTACTGTGTAACACTGAACAGCCAGGACCTGGGAACACCCGCATCCTCCGCGGCCGCCATGCATCGACGACGCTATCACACAATGCTTACCAAGGACACTGGGATCTGATGAGCATGTGCACATCTACCAGGGCAGGTTCGGGTTTGCAAGTCGTTGTAATTCCACTCTGCCTGGTCCCAGTCTCTCATAGATGCTAATAGGACAAAATCAGCAAAGCCTGTTAATTACCTGCATAAAATGCATTGAGTTCATGCACTTGGATGGCTGCTAACTCGTGCTCGAATTCGTTTGTCTGCGATGCGCACCACTGGTTCATTGACCATTCCGTGAATGCATATATTCTACAGCAATTAGCAGGAATCCCGAGGCGATTGAACTGTGGCAGAACGTAGTGTGGTAAACATTTGCTTCGACGAACTGCGGAGCACATCCGGCCGCCAGGAACGCATAGTTTTCTTCCAAAAGTGCGTCTTATTGGCTCTTTTGACGCCCAAACGAAATCGAACACGAACGGAAGTGTAATTATTGATGATCTGGACGTGCCTTTGGTACACAATGGTTGCCCACGTGTTTACCAAACTCCAAAGTAAAAAAAAAACTTTTTTGGCAGTATACATGCTATACTTTTCATTCAAACTATTGCAAAAAGTCAATTGTTAATGTCTGCATTCCTACTATGCAATTTTAGTTCGACAGTTACCTGTTTACAACGTGTCAACTAAATGTCTAAATATGCTACTCCCAAAATTGAGATAGCTACTCAGTGCGAGAGAGGAAAAGAAAAGAGCTAATGAGAAGTGAGTACTCTCAAAAGATATGCATTTTGCTGGACGAAAAGCTTCTGCCTCTTACCAATTATTCACCAGTCTTTCTGTTCCTCCATCTTCGGTTACATACGTTTCATTTCAATGCATGTGTACCTATAACATATCCAGGGAGCAGCTAGCTACATGTATATCAGTATATGCCCCAATTTTTACCATGTCCCTATGCTAACGTTGCTTGTTATTGTTGAGGACACATGATGATTGAGCATCACATATGTCGGACCCCTGCCATCCTCTACGTGCCTCCACTACATTTTGCCGCTTGCTCCCCTTCTGATGAATGAATCAACACTGATGGATGCTCTCTTTTGCATCTTGCCCCCTGCTTTCCTGTGCCGCTTTTCAAGCTGCTGGCTCGGACACTCTTCCTTTGCCTTTGTCCTAAAGAATGTCCAGCGCCGTGTCGGTCATAGCCGTCCATGAGGATGGATGAAGGCTACACATATAGATATAGGTAAATAGTACTAAGATTGCTCGCTGATGAAGGCTAGGTATATAGTATTCAGATACCTGGTCAGAGATTCAGCTTTGCAATGTTACCGAAATGCCTGAATCTTTACGTTCAATCAGGCTCCCCACCCAGATGGTGCTCTCCCTTTTGTCTAAACAAACTCCTTGCACAGGCACCGAGACAGGAACGGAAAATAACAAAAAAATCTAAAACTTTGCATGTGCTCTTCGCCTCCATTGGATTGGGGGATTGCATTCTGAATTCTGAATGGCATTCATATATCTCCCCTTGTTTATTGACAGGTCTTCTGTTACAACAACCTATGATGAGCTAATGAACTTTCTATTATTGCCTAATTTTTCTTTGAATAAAACTTGGCTTTATTTTCAGCGGAGAGCTTATTAGCTCATCCCCATGGTGGTCCATGGATCTACAGGTGCCGGTCCAACATTAGCTAGGTCGATGCGACAGGCATAGCAAACTAAAGCAAAGCATGGTCCGTCCATGATAAAAAGAAGGGCTAATATCAGCTCCTTTGAGAACTGAGATCAGCTGGTAAGCTACTACTAGCAGTTTCTTTATCCATTTCTTTATCATAGAAAAGACTCGTTGGCCTTGGATTGTGAATATTTTTTCGGTTTTGTTATAAAGTATGTATATGGAGCAGCGATAAATAAAAAGGCATTGGTCGGTTGAAATGCCGGCTGATATACAGTGCTATTTACAGCTAAATACTGTTCCTAATGAATAATTCACAAAAAAAAATGTTCCTAATGAATTGCAAGTTTATTTCTTCATGTCACCTACAAGCTGTTTCCTTTTCTTCTCGACTCGAGGAGCTACGCAGCAGATAACCTAACCAGTCCCAAATGACATCAAACCAAAGAATCCCGACATGGACAAGTTATTTCCTTTTCTCTTTATCATTCATCTGTCCAAGAAAGCATCACAGCGACAGTTACTAGAAGAACGGCTCAGCCTGCATCCTCAACAAGCAGAAACGACAAAACTGAGGTCTGGGAGTGAGTGAGAGAGACAAATTCGGTCTAGAAATCTACTTGGCCCAATGACCTCTCCATCAAACTCTGGGGAAAAGAACGATGGAGGAACAGAGCTGTTAATTCGAGGACCGGACCGAAACCAAGCAGAGCAGACGCATACGCATGCACTCAGCTACACCAACTTTCCGATGATTACACGTTGCGGGCGTGTGTGTGAGAGAAACCGACGCCGCGGCCGCGTACACGAAATGTTTACGATCGTGAATCGTGAGGTTTCGTCTTCAGAGCAAACGGAGTCACCACCTAGCTGCGCGAACGGGAAAGGAGAGGGAGTGCAGCACGCACGGAAACGGCGGCCGTGGTGACCGACAACGTGGTACTGCAGTAGACTCGCATTGGACGGAGACGGCATTGTACGGCGACGCGGCATTTGGACGTGCCGCTGCCATTAAAGCATGGCGTTGTTGCATACTCTGAAAACCGGCCCAATAAAAGACTAGATAACCAACCCACAGTACATTAGGCCCGCCTGATAAGACGTGAAAAATACGTCCGACATGACAGAAAAATATCAGACAGGAGTAACCACTATCATGTGTTTAATATCGGTCTGCACACATCCACGTGTAATGCACTGCTCATGTACTTAATATCATAGTTCAAAATAAGGTGACAAGATCATGCTTCATGCAATTGCGAGAGTTCGAGACAATATTAGTTTTGAGTTAATAATAGAGAAATCATGTATTTAAACTAACTCAAAAATGATTATTGATTTTTGGCATCATTGAAATGAAGCATATGGAATGTTACATGATGAGCCTCTTTGAGCATAAAGTGGCTCTCAATAGATATGTTGTTAACCTATAGAGGTCCAAGCTTTTCATAGTTTTCTTCAAGCATCTAGTAACGTAACCAATCTCATGACTATTCTATATATAGCAAGCTTGAAAAGTATTGCGCTCAGCCAATATAGACTAATTAGATTCTAATCTTATACTATTAATGAAAATGTTGAAGAAAATGATGAGAGATTAATGGCCAAATGGTAAAGAGAGACAATGTGTGTGTCTCAACCACACATTTTAATTAAAATATTAATATAAATAATTATCTTATTTTCAGTTGTTTAGGAGGTCTGATTTTTTGCAAAAGGTGACTTGAATTAGTATTTTGCTCAGCTTGCATTACAAAGAATATATTTTCATTTACAAAGAAACATACTTAGAAAATTTTATAATTCTACATAAATAATTCAAATTTAATGAATTAGCATGATATGTAAAAAAAATCAAATGACTAAAGATTTCATACAAGTTATTATGAGCATGCTTTGTTTCAAAGAGAAATTGCAATAAGAAAATTGCTTACTCTCAGAATAATCGATGCTTTGGCTTTAAAGATTTTTACAAAAGTGCCAAAGGGGGGGGGGGGGGGGAGGGGAGGGGATAGGCAATTATCCCTTAAATTCACTTAATAATAAAAGTTAACTGCACAGTGTCGGGCTTGTCCGACGATTGTCGGAAAAGTCCGATGACTTATCCGATGGCACGAGATAGAAAAGTAGATCGGCTGGATAAAAATTAAAACTAGTGCAAGATAAGCTAGAAGCAAGTGAATACAAGCAAAGAGAAACCGTAAAAATAAGGAGAGCAACTAGCAAGCAACCTACACAAGTTAATTTAAGAAACACGAAGCAAACACTAACTAGCAAGTTTATGAGCAAGAACAAGTAATTGAAAGACACGTAATGAAAGCACAAGTGAGACACAAGATTTGTTCACCGAAGTTCAGCTCCACAAAGAAGCCTACGTCTCCGTTGAGGGATCCACAAAGGACCGGGTCTCTTTCAACCCTAACCTCTCCAAGTGACCACAAAGATCAAACTTGGTTTTCCACTATAAACTCCACAAAGGAGGGGTCAATACAAACTTCCCGAGGTGTCACCACATAAGTTGGAAGCTCTACGGGCACCTCTAACCGTCTAGGGGATGAATTCCCAAGAGTAACAAACACAATAGTCGTCAGCGGTGAGGATAAACCAAGTGCTCAAGGGGATGGAAGCTTGGAGTCGATGGAGCACTTCAATCTTCTCTCAATCCCTTTATAAATCAAGAGTGGAAGCAAGGGAGGAGAGTTGGAGAGAGCAAAGTGAGCTTAAGAGTGTTTTTGAGTAGAATGAGTGACCAACCGGCCAAAGGGCGAAGAGGGGTTCTATTTATAGCCCAGTGGGGAAAAGAGTCGTTGGAGACCCAATTTCTGAGATCTGTGTCGGACAAGTCCGATGGTCATCGGACATGTCCGATGAATCAAGGCGGCGCAGAAACTGGAGTCCGACAAGCTTGCCCGATGCCTCGGATAAGATGACCATTGGACAACTCCGATGGCCATCGGACATGTCCGACAGCACAAGAGGGCAGAGGAACTGGAATCCGATAGACTTGTCCGATGGCTCGGACAAGTCTTGTCCATCGGATGCAGGGGAACTGTACTCCGATGGAAGTATCCGATGCGTCGGACTTTCCTCTAGTCATCGGACAAGTCCGATGACCGTTGGACATGTCCGATGACCCAGAGTGGCAAAGCTACTGGAGTCCGATGGGTCGAACAAGTCCGATGATTTTGTTCTGGAAAATTTTATTTGGCCTAGAAAGGGGAATTTTACATTTAGTTCACCTCTGCTTCACACTTTTGTGTCCCTCTTAATAGTACGGCTTTTCCTATACTCAAGATTTAAAATACAACTCCATGAACTTCATTCTTGAGCATATTTTGAATTTCATCTTAAAGCACTTTGCCATCTTCTTTTCTTCCTTTTTGTTTCTATGCATTTAATCACCAAACTTTGTACCATAATCTACACACATGCTCATTAAAAGATTAGTCCATTCTTAATTGTATTGACGTCAATCACTAAAATAAAATTAGGAGCCTAGATGCACCTTCAATCTTCCCCTTTTTGGTGATTGATGACAATACAACTAAATTTCATAAAAATATGCAATAAAGGTTTAGTTTGTAATGAGGAGCTCCCCCTAAATGTGTGCATGAGTAAGAAGATATGAGATAATAACAAGTGCACATATTTAAAGAAAAAATATTAGAGCTCCCCCTAAATCTATGCATACATGTTAATTTGCAACAATTGATCACAAAAGATAGAAAAAATACAAATGACATGTTATTTCACACAAATGCAACAAGCTAAAGATAATCAACGAAGTATCAATACAATAAGCAAATAGAGTGCGCAAACCAACCACAAAGGTAGCAAAATAGGGTTTTACAAATCAAATAGTGCCATAAATAGTTCAACTCCAAACTCGCTCACAACTCACAAACTAACATAAAAAAAAACTAAGATAACTACACTTCTCCCCCTTTGGCATCATGACACCCAAAAAGGAGAAAAGTGCGGGTAGAAGGTGATGAGAGCTCTAGTCGTCGGAGAACTCATAGTCTTCATCATCATCATCGCCTTCTTCCTCTTCTTCCTCTTCAATGGCCGATCCTTTCCCTTTGCTGCTGGCGAAGAGCATAGGCAGCTTGATCTTCACCACCCCCGCTGTCCTCATCCTCAAAGTGAATGTGTTGAGCACTCGAACCCGCGCCAGAGGAGAAAGGAGGAGAAGTCGGGTAGTACCCAAAATAGTTCATCTCCTCGACGGTGAAGGTGGGGTCATCATGAGTAGGAGGAGGTGAGCCTTCTGCTAGGGACGGTGGAGGAGGGGTCTCAATACCAAAATGGTCATAAAGACCCTTTTGATTCCTCTCAATGACGTTGAACCTCTGATTAATGCTCCTGCACATGCTCATAAGTGATTTTGAACATCTTCATAATCCCGCTTCTCTTCCCGCGAGGAGGCGGAGGCACATGAGAGGATCCAGTGCCCCGAGAGGCAGCCCGAGGTGGCTGAGGGGGTGTAGCTGAAGATGGAGGTTGAGCTTCTCCAAAGAATTGTCCGGAGGTGGTGTCGGGAGTCCAGTTAGAAGGAATCTGAGGTTTGAGGCTCAGATGCTTCATATCCTTGTTGAAGGTCAAATCCGATACCTTCTCAATCATGAACATGATGTGAGGAGCGTATCCACAGCCACGCTTGGGAGAGATGGAGATGTCCCACATCTTCTGATAGACATAATCAAACACATCAAACTTCTGACCTCCGTGAATCCAGTGCAGAATATCCCTCTGAAAAGCAGGGATATGATCAGAGTTGCCTCCCCGAGGCGCTAGTGTGCTCCGGCAAATCCGAAATAGGACTAAGAAGATGGGCTTCAGTCCATTTGAGTTGGGAGGAGAGCAGTTATCCAGGTCCACATACATGTACCTCATGTCCTCAGCATCCATATGATTCACCTTGTGAACCTTGTGCTTTTCCTTGCGTGTATGCTTAAGTCCAATCATACTAGCAAACTGGTTTAGGGAGCAGGTGTACTTGGTGTCATTCGTCATCCAGGACATGATTTTGGCATCTTCATCAAAATAGACAGTGGAGTAGAACTGAGCTATGATTTCCGTATTCCAGGAGTACTGGAAAGTCAGAAAGGTCTTGAGACCATGATGCTCACAGGCAGCCAGCACTTGATCGAGCAATGGATGCTTCCTTGTCTTCATGTGATCCCAATCAAGCCACTTCATCTCAACCACTGCATTCTTCATGCGTAGATAGGTGGAGCGGTACCAATCCGCATGGAAGTGTGCATGAAAGCGGAAATCAGAAGCTTCTTTCTCACCAGCGAAGTAGTTGGTTAACCTTGCCTCAGAGCAGGTCTCAATGGAGGCATGAAGGTAGTTCACAATGTCGCGGTCAAAGTTCTCCATTTCTGCTGGAGGATGCATGACCCTAACGAGCTCATTTGTCTCTTCCGGCTCCTCTCTCTCAGCTGGAGTTTTCAGGGTGGTGCGGCGGATGCACTTAGTAGTGGCCTTCCTTCTCTTTGGGGGTTGGCTTTGACCTTGGTCTTCGCCGGTCTTGGTCCTCTTCTCCCTCAAGGGGGATGTTTCCACGTCAGACATGCTGAGAAAAAGTGGCGAGCAAAAAGTTAGGAGGGAGTCAAAAAGAGGAATAGGGGTGAGGAGAATCAATGAAGAGTTCAGGTTTTTTAAAGAAACTGCATGTCGTCGGACATGTCCGATAATCATCGGGCAAGTCCGATGCGTCGAACTTGTGCGATGGTCGTCGAACTTGTCCGATGACACGCAGTTTTTCCAAAAACCTAGGTCCTTCACGAATCCACCTACCACAAGTACCCAAACTTCTTCTACTCCACTAACAACTAACTAGAGGCTACTTCCATGGATCAAATATGCAAGGGAACAAGATTTGACACTAGCATTGATTAATAACCCTAACCCTAAGAGAGAGAGAGAAAGGGGATTAGGGTTAAACCTTGCAAAAATAATGGGGGATCGGACTTCTCCGATGGAGGAGGACCTCTTGACCTCCAAACTTGCTCCAATGGATGGTGGGAGAGGAAGATCGCCTTGGTGCCGCTAATGGGGGTGTTCTTGAGGAGAGAGAACATGAGAGAGATGAATGAGGAGGGGTTGACCGAAGGGGTAAGTCGGGCTGGGTTAAAAGGGTCGAAACCTGGACCGTCGGATATGTCCGATGGCTGTCGGACTTGCCCGACGCCAGAATGACCAGAGAGATTAGAGTCCAGCCAGGAAAAATAGAGTATTTTTATTTTCTTTAAAATAGTTTGATGGAAAGTCTTGACATCTTATGGTCAGCCAGCAATCAACAAAACATAACAATGGTCATATTTTGTCAAGATTCGATCTAGTGATAAAAAACCAACTTCAATAGCACAAATAATAGGTTTTTGATATAATACAATAATTTTTGCAATAACAAAACAATCACCATTCAGATGTGCACATTCTCTACATCACATTGCTAGAGTCAAGAATATTTAGTTCACTCCTAAGGTAGCAAAATCTCTTCTCATCTAGGGGCTTGGTGAATATATCGGCTAGTTGATCTTCGGTTCTCACATGGCTAACTTCGATATCCCCCTTGATGTAATGATCTCTCAAAAAGTGGTGGCGGATATCTATATGCTTTGTGCATGAATGCTCAATGGAGTTATAAGCAAGCTTTATGGCACTCTCATTGTCACATAGGAGTAAAACACGGTTCAACTTGTAATCATAATCCTTTAGAGTTTGTCTCATCCAGAGTAGTTGTGCACAACAACTTTCGGCTGCAACATACTCCGCTTCGGCCGTGGAAAGTGCAACGGAATTTTGTTTCTTTGATGACCATGACACTAGGGACCTACCCAAGAATTGGCATGTCCCGGAGGTGCTCTTTCTATCTACCTTATCCCCGGCATAATCCGTATCAGAATAGCCTAATAGGTTGAACTTTGAGCCCTTGAGGTACCAAAGCCCTAGATTAGGTGTGTGAACCAAATATCTCAATATTCTCTTAACGGCTACCATGTGACACTCCATAGGAGCGGCTTGAAAACATGCACATATACACACACTAAGCATGATGTCGGGCCTAGATGCACAAAGATAAAGCAAAGAGCCAATTATAGAGCGATATACCTTTTGATCAATGGGTTCATTTTTTTTTTGTTGAGGTCGAGGTGGCCATTTGTCAGCATGGGAGTTTTGATGGGCTTTGCCTTATCCATGTCAAATTTCTTCAATAAGTCTTGTGTGTACTTTGCTTGACATATGAAGGTGCCCTCCTTGAGTTGCTTCACTTGGAAGCCTAGAAAGAATGTCAATTCTCCCATCATGGACATCTCAAACCTTTTGGTCATTATCTTGCTAAATTCATCACAAAAGGTTTGGTTAGTAGAACCAAATATAATGTCATCGACATATATTTGGCATACAAAGATATCATCACCGAAACGCTTAGTGAAGAGGGTTGGATCGGCCTTGCCAATGACAAAACCCTTTTTAACAAGAAAATCCCTAAGGCATTCATACCATACTCTTGGAGCTTGTTTAAGCCCATAGAGCGCCTTATAGAGTTTATAAACATGGTTAGGATACTTAGAGTCTTCAAAGCCTGGTGGTTGCTCCACATACACCTCTTCCTTGATTGGCCCATTTAGGAAAGCACTTTTCATGTCTATTTGATATAACTTAAAATCATGGTGAGTAGCAAAAGTAAGTAATATTCTAATAGACTGAAGCCTTGCTAGGGGGGCATAAGTTTCATCAAAACCCAAACCTTCCACTTGTGAATACTCCTTTGCCACAAGCCTTGCCTTGTTTCTTGTCACGACACCATCTTCATTTTGTTTGTTGCGAAACACCCATTTGGTGCCCACAACATTCTTGTTCTTTGGCTTTTCCTCTAGTGTCCACACTTCATTTCTTGTGAAGTTGTTCAATTCTTCTTGCATGGCCATCACCCAATCCGCATCCTCAAGTGCTTGTTCTATCCTAAATGGCTCCATAGAAGAGACAAAATAGTAATGTTCAGAAAAACTACTAACTCGAGATCTAGTGATTACTCCCTTGTCAATATCTCCAAGAATTTTCTCGACGGGGTCATCACGTTGTACATTTTGATGCACTCTTGGGTGCAGTGGATGTGAGCTTTCTTGACCACCATCTTTATCAACCTCTTCATCATGTCTTTGAGAATCATTGCTTGATGCTTGTTCATGATCCCCAACATCTTGATCTTGACCACTTGCGTGATCTATTTCTTCATTCTCATGATGTTGGTTCTATCTTGAGGGAGAGGGTTGATTTTCAATACTTGATGTTTCTTGTGGTCTCACATCACCAATAGCCATCCTTTTTATTACACTTCTAGGAGCTTCATCATCTACACCATCATTAACAACTTGCTCCCCTTAAGAGCCATTAGATTCATCAAATGTCACGTCACGTGAAATTTCACGATAGACATGAATATTCGACCCATAACCAAGCAAGAAACCTTCATCAACTTTTAGAGCAAACTTAGAAGTCTTGGGTTTCTTGTTTAGCATAAAGCAGCTCCCAAAAACACGAAAGTAGGAAATATTAGGCTTGTTACCAGTTAGTAGCTCATCCTTTAATAGTCGATGGAGATACAACCGGTTAAAGGCATGACATGCGGTGTTGACGGCTTTGGCCCAAAAGCGGTCGAACGTCTTGTATTCATCAAGCATTGTTCTTGCCATCTCAATGAGCATGCGGTTCTTTCTTTCGGCCACCCCATTTTGTTGAGGGGAGTAGGGTGCCGAAAATTCATGCTTGATGCCTTCTTCATCGAGATACTCTTCAACTTGAGTGTTCTTGAATTCGGTGTCATTGTCACTCCTTATTTTCTTGATCTTGACTTCATATTCAATTTGTGCTCTTTTCATGAATGTCTTGAGCACATCTTTTACTTCACCTTTATCTTGCAAAAAGAAAAATCATTAATAATTACAAGACCATATTTGTTACCACAAATACTTATGTAGGAGACAGGGCCGAAGAGGTCCACGTGCAACATCTCCAATGTCCTTGTGGTGGTCATCACATTCTTGGCGGGGTGTGATGCTCCAACTTATTTTCCCGCTTGGCATGCACTACAAATTTTATCCTTCTCAAAGCAAACGCCGGTTAGTCCTATGATGTGGCCGCCCTTTTGGAGTTTGTGAAGATTTCTCATACCGACATGGGCTAGCCTTTTATGTCACAACCATCCCATGTTGGACTTCGCTAATAAGCATGTACCAACTCTAGCTTCATCCGTGGAGAAGTCCACACCATAAAGCTTTCCTTTAAGCACATCCTTAAAAGCAACCGAGCCATCACTCTTCTTATAGACGGTCACACCACATTCATTGAACAAACAATCATAGCCAATTTTACAAAATTATGAAATGGACAAAAGATTGAAATCAACGTGATCAACAAGCATAACCTAAGAGAAGGAATATGAAGGAGTGAGAGGGACTTTACCATAACTTAGTACTTGTCCCGTTCCATTGTCACCAAATGTGATGTACTCATTTTTGTTGTGACTTGGCTCGAATGACTTGAACATCTTTTTGTCTCCGGTCATATGATTGGTGCATCCACTATCAATCACCCAACTTGATCCTCCGGAGACATACTTCTACAAAACAAATTAAGCTTTGTTTTTAGGTACCCAAATTTGCTTGGGTCCTTTTACGTTAATCACAGGCACTTTGGGCACCCACACATAAGCCTTTGGCTTCTTGTTGAATGGCCCAACATATTTGGCAAACACACGATCATGTATGTTTCTCATGAGCACATATGAAGCATCAAAGTCGTGAAAGAGTGCACAAGTGGCGTTAGGTATATTAGCTTGAGAATCATTAACAAAAGAAGAATGGTTAATATTCTTGTTCTTGGCTTGCTTCTTTTGGTAAGATCCTTCCTTGCTGAACTTAAGGAATTTCTTCCCATTCTTGTTCTCCCTAGCATTATGCTTGGCACCCTCAACATAACCAATGTCATCCATGACATGTGGCATTCTAGTATATGAGTATGCACCTCTTGCATACTTTGCCTTCTCATCATCAACAACATTTTTCTCATATTGTATTTTGCTTTCAAGAGCTTTTACTTGCTTGTTCAAATCATCAATCAATTTGATATTAGTAGCACAAGCATCAACATCAATATTATAGCATCTATCATATTCTTTGCTAGTGGAAGCATGAGAGGAATTATTTGAGGAGGATGTGAAAGTTGAAAGAATCCTATATTGTTCTTCAAGAGACTTATGAGTCTTTTCCAAATCCTCATACTTCTCTTGAAGTTCATCTTTAATGCTCTTAACATTCTCACAAGTATTCTCAATTTTAGTGAGAGACATAGTTAAGTCATTATTTTTCTTTCTCTTTTCTTCTCGGAGCTTCTGTAGTTCAAGGTTTCTTTTCTTTTCAATAATAAGCAAGTCTTCTTGTTTCTCAAGTAGCTCCTCTTGCCTATCATTTTTTTCCTTTTGTTTTTCAAGTAATTCATTAAATTCAAGCATTTTGGGAAGTGAAGCATTAACATCATCATCATCATCATTACTACTACTAGCATAAGAGGAACGCTTGTGTTTAGATTTTGTTAC
This sequence comes from Eleusine indica, assembly GCA_030378355.1. Taxonomy (NCBI): domain Eukaryota; kingdom Viridiplantae; phylum Streptophyta; class Magnoliopsida; order Poales; family Poaceae; genus Eleusine; species Eleusine indica. The sequence continues at coordinate 62,170,778 of CM059494.1, forward strand.
CTTCGATCCACTTGCCATAAGGCACTTATGAGTGTTGTCATCATCATCATCACTCAAGCTCTCAAATAGAGAACTGTTGGTGGGAGTGACGCCAATGGTAAGTGTAGCAATGCCTCCCTCATCCGAGTCGGATTCAGAGGAGGAAGATGATGAAGAGGATGAATCATCGGAATTCCATTCTTGACCAATATGAGCTTCACCTCTTCTATGCTTCATGTACTTCTTGTCTTTGTTGTGGTGCTTGTCTTTCCTTCTTTCATCTTTGTTCTTCTTCTTTAGACATTCCGTCATGAAATGTCCTTCATCACCACATTCATAGCAAGTTCTTTTTGACCTCCTTGCTTTGTCCTTGTCAAAGTTTTTCTTCTTGTAGCCATCTTTCTTGAGAAATGACTTAAATCTCCTCACAAGCAAAGCCATCTCATCATCACTATCTTCACTACTAGAATCAACCACTTTCTTCTTCTTCTCTTGCTTCTCTTGTGTGGCTTTGAGTGCCACATTATTTTTGTCACCATTTGCTCCCTCAATTTGCTTGATTAAGGCATTTATCTTGTTGGCTTGATCATTTTGTTGATTTTGGGAAAGAAGCTTTTCAAGCACTTCATCGGTGGAGAAGGTTTTGAAGTTGTCCTTCTCTCTAATGTTTGAGCAAATGTTGCTATCCCATGGTCTCAATGCTTATAGTAGTCTCTTGTTGATATCCAAGTCGATCATTTTAGCTCCTAGTGCTCTTCTTTGATTCACAATCCTCATGAGCCTATCATGAACTTCCTTTGGACCTTCTCCCGGACCCATGATGAATAGGTTGAACTCATTTTGCAATTCTTCAAGTCTTGCATCTTTGACGAGATCAATGCCCTCATAGATAACCTCAAGTTTTCTCCATAGTTGGTTGACATTCTTTATTCCGGCTACCTTGTCATACTCGGTGGCACTAAGTGCAGAAACAATTACACTAGCAGCCATAGCATTACGAGGAATGTTGATTTGATCCTTACGGGTTGGATTGTCTCTATTTTCCCACAAAAAACCATTCTCATTATACTTGCAACATGAGGACTCATGGATTCCAAATACATCATCATCTTGCATTTCCAATGATCATAAAATTATCCATCAAAGTAGGAGAGTCTACCGGACCCTTGCCCAATGCGATCTTCTTTGAGATCATCATAATCAAACATGACATTGTTGTAGGTTTTTGGTAGCCCATCTTTATCAATATCTTCAATCCTTGGATTTTTTTCCCAGGTGCATCACCCTCGGACCTTGCTCCGGACGATCCACAAGGCAAAATTTCCTTTCCCTTTGACATCTTTATCTTTAAGCGGTGAAGCCTTCAAGAAGATCCTGCTTTGATACCAATTGAAAGTGCCAAGAGGAGGGGGGGGGGGTGAATAGGCAATTATCCCTGAAATTCACTTAATAATAAAAGTTAAATACGCAGTGTCGGACTTGTCCGGAGAAAGTCCGATGACTTGTTCGATGGCACGAGATAGAAAAGTAGATCGACCGGGTAAAAATTAAAACTAGTGCAAGACAAGCTAGGGGCAAGTGAATACAAGCAAAGGGAAGCTGTAAAAATAAGGAGAGTAACTAGCAAGCAACCTACACAAGTTAATTTAAGAAACACGAAGCAAACCCTAACTAGCAAGTTTATTAGCAAGAACAAGTAAATGAAAGACATGTAATTAAAGCACAAATAAGGCACAAGATTTGTTCACCGAAATTCAGCTCCACAAAGAAGCCTATATCTTCGTTGAGGGATCCATAAAGGACCGGGTCTCTTTCAACCCTAACCTCTCCAAGTGACCACAAAGATCAAACTTGGTTTTCCACTAGAAACTCCACAAAGGAGGGGTTAATACAAACTTCCCGAGGCGTCACCACACAAGTTGGGAGCTCTACAGGCACCTCTAACCGTCTAGGGGATGAATCCCCAAGAGTAACAAACACAATAGTCGTCGGCGGTGAGGATGAACCAAATGCTCAAGAGGATGGAAGCTTAGAGTCGATGGAGCACTTCAATCTTCTCTCAATCCCTTTACAAATTAAGAGTGAAAGCAAGGGAGGAGAGTTGGGGAGAGCAAAGTGAGCTTGAGAGTGTTTTTGAGTAGAATGAGTGACCAACCGACCAAAAGGCGAAGAGGGCTTCTATTTATAGCCCAATGGGAAAAAGAGTCATTGAAGACCCAATTTCTGAGATCTGTGTCGGACAAGTCCGATGGTCATCGGACATGTCCGATGAATCAAGGTGGCGCAGAAACTGGAGTCCGACAAGCTTGCCTGATGTCTCGGATAAGATGACCATCGGACAAGTCCGATGGCCGTCGGACATGTCCGACAACACAGGAGGGGCAGAGGAACTGGAATCTGATGCACTTGTCCGATGGCTCGGACAAGTCTTGTTCATCGGACAGGTCCGATGAAAATAGGATGACAGGGGAACTGTACTCCGATGAAAGTGTCCGATGCGTCGGACTTTCCTCTGGTCATCGAACATCGGACATGTCCCACAACTCAGAGTGGCAGTGCTACTGGAGTCCGATGGACTTGTCCGATGGGTCGGACAAGTCCGATGATTTTGCCCTAGAAAATTTTATTTGGGCTAGAAAGGGGAATTTTGCACTTAGTTCACCTCCGCTTCACACTTTTGTGTCCCTCTTAATAGTATGGCTTTTCTTATACTCAAGATTTAAAATACAACTCCATAAACTTCATTCTTGAGCATATTTTGAATTTCATCTGTAAGCACTTTGCCATCTTCTTTTCTCCCGTTTTGTTTCTATGCATTTAATCATCAAAGTTTATACCATAATCTACATACATGCTCATTAAAAGATTAGTCCGCTCTTAATTGTATTAACGTCAATCATTAAAATAAAATTAGGAGCCTAGATGCACCTTCATTTAGCCATAAAGATAAAGGTCACCGAGGCAACCACTCACCTGCCTCGTCCCCTTGCCGCATCCTTGTAGTTGTGTCTTCCTTGCCACCATCCCAACTTGACCTAACCATCGTCCTCCACCTCTCTGATTAGCGGCAACGCCACCGCCCACAACATGCTACCTCCGTCTTGTCTACTTTCCATCCCTGAATTTTCCTCTAAAGTCACAACATTCCGATGAGCCCTCTTTCGCAGTAGTGCTTGTCGGAGCTCTATGAACAAGACTCAATCTCACCGGAGATGGACAAGGACACCAGATTAGGGAAGAAGGATGAATTGGAAGACAAAAATTGGATGTCGGAGGTTAGCAAAACACTCGGTTGTTGTTTAGATTATTCTTATAAAAAATCTAATCGATAGGGTTTTTATTATAATTTTTCTCATCTCTTACTTTTTTTTTTGGTCCATAGAGTCTGGATTATGTTTTTTTAAGCTTTGTTTTTTAGGGACCATTATTTTTTTTTTTTGAAGAATAAGTGGCAGGTGTTCTGCCGTTTTATTAAGATGAGTTGTGACTACGTTTCTTACAATGACTTACATGATTTTGTAAAAGACCAAACGAAAGTGGAAAAGATTAAAAAATTATTTAGGGACCATTATGCATGATGGAATTCAATAACCAGCCCCAAGTAAATTTTTCTGAATGGGGCAGGATGTGGTTCGGATCGTCTTCAGCCGATTGCCAGGCCTGGGTAGCACCAAGGATTAAAAAACCGCATCGAGAAAACCAAAGGTGACCAGTTTGACAAAAAAAAAACCATAAAAACAAAAAAAAAATGATGATAAACTGTTCAAATGTAAAAACACGAATTCGAACATGATTTGAAAGCAAGCCGGTGGCTTTTCTCGATTTATCGCTCGATTTTCTCGGTTTATGGTTCGGTTTTATCGTTTATCATTGGTTTTCTCAGTTTAAAAGCATTCGCATGGTTTTTCTGATTTCTTTCTCGGTTTTTTTGGTTTATTGCTCAATTTTCAAGATTTCAAAAAAATTCAACTTTTTAAAATTTTAAATTGTACTACCTCCGTTCAGAAATATAAGCATTTTTGGGCGAAGGCGTTTGTCCATCAATATTAGCACTTCTGCATGGGACCCACCGTCATTTACTGCTCTGTCTCCCACCCGTTCATCCCCTTTCACGCCCCCTCCATCTCAGCAAATCGCCTCCAGCTCTAGATCTATGCGACGAGGATGCCAGAACGCTGACGATAAAGTCCGCTCCTACCCTCGGATGATTCCTCCTGTCGCTATGCATCATGAAGCCGAGCAGTCGACACTGCACATGGATCTCCGAGCGAGCTCCTAGATCTGGGCGAGGTGGAAGGCAAGCATGGAGGCGACGGCTCAAGCACGACGCAAGAGAGGGTGTAGGCAGGGCAGTGTCGGGGCGCCAAACGCTGGGCAGTGTCGGGGCGCCAAACGCTGGGTATAGGGTGGCGTGGACGGAGCGCCGTTGTGCGTAGGAGAAGGGGCCGGCGCTAGTGGGGCCGCGGTCCCAAGAAGCTGCTCGTCCCTCATATCTGAAGGGGAGGAGGTCAACAAACGGCGGCGGGCCTCGAGGCGGGCGAGCTTGAGCTCAAGCTCGACGTCGGCCTCGGATAGCGCCGTCACGGCCAGGGAAGGCAAACCTGCCATGACGTCTGTTGGCGGAGCTGATGGCGTCGTTGTGGTGTCCGATGCTCGAGGGCGGAGCTGCCATGGCATGCAGGGGCTAGCTGAGGCGGACAGTGACGCTTAAGGCGGAGCTGTCTGCGCCAGCGGCGAACTCGGTGCACCCGCTCGAGCGAGAAGGGGCTAGGAAAGTGGATAGCTGGTGCGGCTTCGATGGACATTAATTAGGGGTATTTCTGTCTTTTGACTTCCTCCTTATTTTATATTAGAATCCTATGAATCCTTATATTGTTGGACAGAGGGAGTACGTCCAATCAAACCAGATCAGACCAGTTTGGTCAAAAACCGTGAAAACCGAGCGGTTCTCTATGGTTTTTGAATCTTAGCACAGAGTTGTTATCGAGCAGGGCCAGTGTCGCGTAAGCTTCCGCGGTGCGGGCGAAGACGTCGGCCGGCGTGACGACACTGCACCGGCATGCCTGCGGCTGCCCCCGCCACGCTCGTCTCATTCAACTCTCTCCTCGCTTCGCTCGCGCGCTCCGGCCGCTCCAAGCAGGCTCTCCGCACGTTTCGCGACATGCTCGCGCGGGGCGTCCCGCCCGACCATTTCACCCTGCCGCCGGTCCTCCGCTCCTGCGCGCTCACGGGCAACGCGGGCCTCGCTGCGTCCTGCCACGCGCTTGCGGTCAAGCTGGGCGCCCACGACAACCTCTTCGTGGCGTCCGGGCTCGTGCTCTGCTACGCCGGCCTGTCTAGTCTCCCTGCCGCGCGGAGGCTGTTCGACGGAATGCGCGAGCGGGACACCGTCCTGTGGACGTCCATGATGTCCGCGTACGCGCAGGGAGGGGAGCCCGAGGCGGCGCTGCGGTTCTTCGGAGGGATGGTGGCGGCCCAGGTGCCGCTGGACGCGGTGGTCATGGTTAGCCTGCTGCTCGCGTGTGGGCAGCTTGGTTGGCGGCGCCATGGGAGGAGCCTGCATGCCTTCTGCGTCAGGAGGTTCCTGGGGATGCCGCTCTCCCTCGGTAACGCGCTTGTGGACATGTACGTCAAGTGTGGGGACTTTGCATTTGCAGAGAGGGTATTTGTTGGGATGCCCAGGAGGGATGTAATTTCGTGGAGTGCACTGATCCTTGGTCATGGCCTGAATGGCCGTCCTGATATCGCATTGAGGCTTTTTGACAGAATGGCGACTGACGGAATCCGGCCAAACTCGGTCACCTTTCTTGGGGCGTTATCAGCTTGTGCGCATTCAGGCATGGTGGACAAAGCATACGGCATCTTCGAGGGGATGAAACAGAGGGGCATTGAGCCTGAACTAAAGCACTACTCCTGCATGGCTGATGTGCTAGGGAGGGCAGGCCGTGTCCTTGAGGCAGTGAAGTTAATAGATGAAATGCCTTTCGAGCCTGACGAAGCTATGCTTGGAGGTGCACTGGCAGCTTGCCGAGTGCATGGAGAAATGGAGGCTGCTGAACGGATTTCGAAGAGATTAATGAACATGTCTCCTGGTAAGAGCGGCTACTATATGAGTTTGGCAAACATATATTCAGATGCCGGGAGGTATGATGATGCAGAGAGAATAAGGGAGTTCATGAAGGAAGTTAAAGTTGATAAGCTTCCTGGATATAGTTCAGTTGAATTGGACGGTGACAGCTTGAAGTTTCATAAAATTGGAAACAGAGTCTGAACGCTGAAGTACTTGAGAAGTTGAAGGGTTTAAAGAAAAGAGATGCTTAGAGGACAGAGCAAATGAGGTGTGTTGGCAATTCAGCACCTGTTCATTCTAGAATTTGCGGCATTACAAGTTTTTGTTTCTGTGTTGCAATGCACTTCTTTCGAGATGTGGGGAAGGCACTTATCCACCTGATAAGGATAGGAAGTTGATGAAATGAAACATGCCATATTTAAGGAAAGGGAAAAGAAGCTGTCCACTGTGAGACTGGGGGTGACAAAATAGCTTTCAAAACTGACACATGATGGTCCCCAATTTTATGGACATCTAAGCAACAAGTCAATTAAGCTTGGTCCTGAATTGATAGCAAGTATATGGGCATAACGGTGTGTTAGTTTGCTGATCCATTATACTCACCTGTTAACAGGAGATGGGAAAATAATAGGCTTCAGTGGATTTTATTGATAGTGGATGTTGTGCTGGGTTTCAACTTCGCTCTGATGTCCGTAGTTGTTCAGTACAATTCTCTATGCAATGATTGCTTAGGAAGGGGAGACAGTGGTTCCACTATGTGAGACTGGGGTGACAATAGCTTTCAAAATTGACATATGATGAATTGATGATCCCCAACTTGGTAGACATCTGAGCAACAACTAGATTATGCTTTGGTGTTGCATTCAACGAGTAGATGGGCAACAGTCAGTTTATTACCGATCCATTATACCCTATTAACAGATGGGAAAATGACCAGCGTTAGTGGGTTCTGATGATTGATGCAATAGCTGCGGGCGTGGTTCTGGTTTTCAACTTTGCTGATGTTTACAATTGTTAAAGTTATTACTGAATACTGTACAGTTCTGTCCAGGATAAAAAGTAACAAACTCTATAGTTCTCTTATATAGTGATTGCTTCAGAAGGAGAGAGCAACCGCAATTCATTGCCAGTGGTTCCATAACAGGGATTCTATTTGACTTGAGAAAGCAAAAGGTACGGAACTGGACTTGGGCTATTTTGAATTTCCTTTTCTCAACAATGTTAATGGTCAATCGGACCTTTTTCCTTGTGCACCTTTATGTTAAGTTGAAAATAGGAATGCCCTCACAGTAATAAAAGGGTTCAGCCTTTCTGGTGGTACTTTAATTGGAGCCATTTTGATACCTTTCTTGTATTTTCCCATTGGTTCCTTCATGGTTTTGTGGCTGCTAACCTGTTAGATGAAATTGGAACCATTAATTTGATGCAATCCTGCTCTTCCTGGCTCTTTGAAAATGACTGACGAATGTCTCACAACTTTAATTGTCACGCCGCATATTATTCAACTATGACTGAATATTGTAAGCTTTCTACCCATACAGGATAAGTGTTTTCCCCCGAAAAGCATATACATGACAAGTTCACACAACTTTCGGTTTAGCTTCACTTCAAGAACCGTGAACTTCACCCCACAAGAGTTCAGTGGCTCACCAAAGTTCAATATCTATGTGTTGACCTAGACTCTAGCTTAGACGACTTAAAACTTAAAAGAATAGGTTGGGCTAAACAACATTTATTTGATTCTCGGAAAAGACAAAGACAACAATAATATATAGGCGTACCCAGCTCATCATACATAGTACTCCATCCTTTATTTTCTAATGTTGGTTTTATCATATTACCTCACTGAAGGGTAGTTGAAATGACTTCAATTAGTCAAATGTGATAACCAACTCATTTAGTCCCTATATTATTATTTTATTAGGCACCCATATATTAGTTTTCAAGATAGATTTTTGTTCAATTTACATGGCTTTGTAGGACTGGTGACAAAACAGAGTGATATGATATATATATTTAGGTACAGAGGAAACTGCTGGTCAAAGTTTACTTTGATATTCTACCAAGTCGATTTTCCTAGCAATTTCGTTTTCTATTTCGTGTCATATGATAAATACCATCGCTACCGTTTACATGTCATTTTTCATCATCTTGGCCAAGTGTCAAAGAAATTACAGTAACAATTCAAGGCAATTGAACTGGTGATAGCATCTCGATTTCTGACAAGGGACTGTCTGCCTTTACTTGAGATTTATGTATGAACATATGATTAACTTTCTAAAGTGCCGTTCACATAGGCAATAGGACTAATCGTTAGCAATAATAACTTAACAAGAACTAGGGAGCAATAGATCTTGAGAGTGAGCGCCCTGAGGCCTGAGAGGACAGATGGTGGAGGACCGGACTTGACATGTGCTAATTCCTGGTTGCCTGGCTACCATGAATCCATATGGGTCCATCCGCTGTTGAGGTGAGGAGGAGCCACGGTAAGTTGCACTGGTTGTACTTGTCATATTCGCTTTTTTTAATATAATTTTTTTGCGCATATGCATATCCAACTTACGCGGCCTATAGCCTAGCTAGTGACAGTCACACGCTTAGTCATTTCAAATTATCAAGTGTTCCTTTCCCGCCAAATAGGCTACTCTGTTGCCTCACTGTCACTGGCCACTTGCAAATTATTTGTACTCTAGACCACGCCCGGTCATGAATCTCATTCACATTTGAAAGATTCCGGTGTGCTGCCCAAGATGACCAAGACCAATGACTCCTAGCGAATCTCCTTTTTTTTTCAGTATCGTCATTCTTATCGCCTCTTGCAAGTCTGCCTGAATGAAACATGCTCTGCTGTGAAGTCTGCGTCCAAATATGCAGAAATCACCCACAGGCCAGAGGGTACAAGCACAAGCTCACGGGCTTGCTCGCCGCTGCCTATAAAGCCTCACGCCCCGACGCTTCGATCGCTCCGTGCAACCCAACCATTCCCACCGCGCCGGTCTGTGTGCTGTCAAACAGTCGCGGGCACTCGCACGACCACGACGCGCACGGCGCACCACGCTGTGCTACCTGCAGCGACAACGATGGCCTCAGCCACCACCGAGTCTCAGGAGGCGCAAGCTGCGGCGAGCGTCGTGCCGAGCGGCCGCACGGTGGTGGACGAGGTGTCGGGCTGGCTTCGCGTGCTGGACGACGGCAGCGTCGACCGCACCTGGACGGGCCCGCCCGAGGCGCTCCCACTGATGCAGCCCGTGGCGCCCTACTCCGACCCGCGCGACGGGCACACGCTCCACGACCTCCCCGGCGAGCCCAACCTTCGCGTCTACCTCCCCGAGGCCGGCAAGGGCGAGGACCGGCTGCCGGTCATCGTGCACCTCCACGGCGGCGGCTTCTGCATCTCCCACCCATCCTGGCTCATGTACCACCACTTCTACTCCCGCCTCGCCTGCGCCGTCCCCGCGGTGATCGTCTCCGTCGAGCTCCCGCTCGCGCCCGAGCACCGCCTCCCCGCGCACATCGACACAGGCGTCGCCGCTCTCCGACGGCTCCGCGCCATCTTCACGCAGTCCAATGCCGATGCCGGCGGCGCCCTTAACACCGACCCCGCGGCCGAGCTCCTCCGCGACGTCGCGGACATCTCCCGCGTGTTCCTCGTCGGGGACAGCTCCGGCGGCAACCTGGTCCACTTCGTCGCCGCGGAGGTAGGCCAAGACGGCACCGACCACTGGGCCCCCCTCCACGTAGCCGGCGGCGTCCCGATCCACCCGGGCTTCGTGCGCGCCGAGCGGAGCCGGTCGGAGCTGGAGACTCATGCGGACTCGGTGTTCTTCACGCTGGACATGCTTGACAAGTTCAACGCCATGGCGCTGCCGGAGGGCGCCACGAGGGAGCACCCGTACACGTGCCCGATGGGCCCGCAGGCGCCGCCGCTGAAATCCGTGCCGCTGCCGCCGATGCTGGTGGCCGTGGGCGAGCACGACCTCGTCCGCGACACCGACCTCGAGTACTGCGACGCGCTGCGCAGCGCCGGGAAGGACGTGGAGGTGCTGCTCAGCCGCGGCATGAGTCACGCGTTCTACCTCAACAAGTTCGCCGTCGACGCGGACCCGGCCACCAGAGAGCGGACACGGGAGCTCATCGACGCCATCGAGAGCTTCGTCTCCCGCCACTGAATTCAAGTGCACGAGTGTATCCAGTCTCGTCCGCGAGTGCACGCGCGCGCGCGGCTGATGTGTATTGTGCGGTTGTGCTTGTGCAAGCCCGATCCGCGGTTGAGGTCGACTCGACCAATTAATGGGAATCGTCTGAGTAACACGCCTGTTCTGTTCGCGGCCTGACCTTATGTTGAATAAGTATGCTTTTGTTTATCTGAATACTCGAATCCTCTCGGCCAAATTTGGTGAAGTGCAGCATTACCAATTCACCATGTTCAGAGCGCGTATAAAGTTTGCCCCTTCTAATTTGCAGGCGACTACAAATGGCTAACTTTATAACAATTCCTAGTGCAACATTATAGAGAAAATAGCTAATGTAACATAAACTAGTACATATTGCAACATAAGGCATATATCATACAAAAAAATAATAATAAGAACTTTGGCAACCCCAAAAAATAATTGATGTAACATATGAAAGTTGCTATTGTAGCTTGGATGAGGATATGAAAAATTTTGACAGGTGATAAGAAGTAAATCCGATTTAGTTTTTTGATATTGCTGCCGGTAGATAGTTTGAAAAGCACAGAAATAAGATTTGTCATAATGTTAAAGCAAGATGCGCGACCTAGCTTTAAATAGCCTTGCTTCTAGCACTTTGACGGTGTTGATGACTTTGATGATGGTCATGACCTTGATGACTCGTCGTTAAAGTTAATGATGGGTTGGCAGCCAAAGGGGCATCGGACCCTGCCATCACTAACTCTGAAACCAATGATCTACCCAGCTACTATGTATTCACTGACCGACTGACCTTGATTTCAGGTGAATCACATAAGATCAAGGTTAGGATGTGTTTGGTAGTGCTTATGCTTACGTTTATAAGTGCTACTTATGATATTTCTTATCTGTTAAAAGTGTTTATCCTGTTTCTCTGGCTTATTATACAATAAACAATCAACTTGTTTGACAGAAGTGTTTATCCTTTTTTTTAAAAAAAACAGCTTATGCATATAAAATTATTGTAGTACTCCTGAGACTTGCTTTCATGAATGAGGTAGACCTCTATGTTTAAGTGAACTTATGTACCGTATTGAACAAAAAAAAATGAAATTTAATAATCAATAATTGTCAATGGTCCACCATGCAACCATACACAAATTTCCTCTACTTGCTCTCACTAAAAAAAGGATTGGATATAATTGAATTAAAGGTTTTCTTCAAGCCAGCAGTCCAACCAAAGCCAAATCGAATTACCATTGCCCATGACAAATTTCCTCCCCCCGATTTTTAACAAGTCGATCGACATGGACCAATTTGTTTGTCTGTGTTTTACAGAGCCAATGTGTTTATTCTAAACATATTTATTAAGCTTCCACAATATCCTGCTTCTTTTCGTGACTGGGAAGCCCTGCTACTTCTCCTGGACAGACGGGACAGTGGACACCCTGTCAGAGCGCGTGCTTCCAGCTTTGCCGCGTTCTTCATATTCTATATCCTTCTTGACCAGGCTAAATAGGTCATTCTCTGACCTTAGCTTAAAGCGGATTGGGGTACTCAAGTCCTCGCTTGGTCAGGCTCTCCGGTTCATATATACTACTAAAAAGACCAAGCGAGGACCAACACCAGCGAGAACGACTCTGGCGCGAGTCATTTGTATTATTAATGCAGGTTCGGTCGGGTCTCTCGCTTCAAACAAGTTCACACGCGGGCGTCGCTTTCCTCTCCTTTTCCGGCCCCAACGATTTCCCCGATTGCTCACTGCTCAGACGTCGCTGTCGCTCAGGAATTTGTGCTCGAAATCGCCCTGCCACAGTCGCCGTGAAACTTCCCGCCGAATCATCGGCAACCGCGGCACAATTCACCTGCAATAACCGCCAGTCTGATCGGTCCGTCGGTCAGTCTCCCCTCTTCTGCCTCTCCAGTCTGGAGCTGGGTACCTCGCCGCGGCCTATAAATCCTCCGCCTCCCGCGTCGTCCCTTGCAACCCAACTCGACAGCATCTCCACCTCGAATCCGCTTCGTGTCGTGTCACCCAACGCCACTCCCCCCGACCACCTGGGCGCGGCGTAGTGCACAAGCACCTGCTGCGACCGCAGCGATGGCCACTGCCACTGAAGCGCAGCAACAGCATGTCGTGCAAGCGGCCGGTGGCCGCAAGGTTGTGGACGAGGTGTCCGGGTGGCTGCGCGTGCTGGACGACGGCAGCGTCGACCGCACCTGGACCGGACCACCCGAGGCCCTCCCGTTGATGCAGCCCGTTGAGCCGTATGCCGAGCCACGCGACGGCCACACGCTCCACGACCTCCCCGGGGAACCCAACCTCCGCGTCTACCTCCCCGAGGCCGCCAGGAGCGATGGCCGGCTGCCGGTCATCGTGCAGCTCCACGGCGGCGGCTTCTGCATCTCCCATCCGTCCTGGCTCATGTACCACCACTTCTACTCCCGCCTCGCCTGCGCCGTCCCCGCCGTGGTCGTCGCCGTCGAGCTCCCGCTCGCGCCAGAGCGCCGCCTCCCCGCGCACATCGACGCCGGCGTCGCCGCCCTCCGCCGGCTCCGCGCCATCGCGCTCTCCGAAGACGACGGCGCCCTCGACCACCACCCCGCCGCCGCGCTCCTCCGCGACGCCGCCGACGTGTCCCGCGTGTTCCTGATCGGGGACAGCTCCGGCGGCAACCTGGTCCACCTCGTCGCCGCGCGGGTGATGATGGGGCAGGACGAACCGACCAACTGGTCCCCGCTCCGCGTGGCCGGCGGCATCCCGATCCACCCGGGCTTCGTGCGCGCCACAAGGAGCCGGTCGGAGCTGGAGACGAGATCCGACTCGGTGTTCTTCACGCTCGACATGCTCGACAAGTTCCTGGCCATGGCGCTGCCCGAGGGCGCCACCAAGGACCACCCCTTCACCTGCCCGATGGGCCCGCACGCGCCGCCGCTGGAGGCCGTGCCGCTGCCGCCGATGCTGGTGGCCGTGGCGGAGAACGACCTCATCTACGACACCAACATGGAGTACTGCGACGCGATGCGCAAGGCGGGGAAGGAGGTGGAGGTGCTCGTCAACCGCGGCATGAGCCACTCCTTCTACCTCAACAAGTACGCCGTCGACATGGACCCGACCACCGGCGAGCGGGCGCGGGAGCTCGTCGACGCCATCGCCAGCTTCGTCTCCCGCCACTGAAACACGGGAGCATACGGTGTTGTGCACGTGTGTATTATGCGCATTTTGTGGTGTTTACTTTGTTTGTGCGTTCCATCACTCAGGCTGCCCCTCCTACGTCTGTGTGTTTGGCCCGTCCGTGAGGCTATCGCCTGCATTTGACCCTGCTCGTGTCATAAATCGCTGTCTACTTCAATAAGGAGTTTAGGAGGATGTGGTCGTCTATGTGTACCTACAGCCATTGATTACAGCTCGTCTGTTGTAATGTAATTTTAAAAAGTTTTATCAGTGAATTTGGACTTGACATTGATTTGACGTATGTGTTTTTTTTTTCGAAACGGGATCTCACATAAATGCGTATGCGTTGTATGTACTGCATTTGTGTATCCATTATCCAAATCACCCCATATCATGCTCTGTCAAATCTCAGTAGTCATTCCTTTTTTATATATAAAATTTACAGCTAGCTTTTTTCGGCAATTATAATTTACAGCTACTAACACCGTAATAACTTGGGCCACCTAGCTAGATAATTGAAATTAAAAAATAATTATTTTTTTACAAACGAGATTAGGAATAGCTAATTAGACAATTTTAGTATAGTCTACAATAAATTTCTGCGAAATTCCAAAATAATTTGGAGGTGGACGACGAACATGGTGGTGAGCATGAAAAGGAGAGTGAGCTCCCATCTCACAACAGAAATGGTGGCGCCTGTGACGGCACCATGGTATAAGGATAGCTATAACTTGGTCACTAATTCTAATGTTTACTTATTTAGTACTTACCGTCAAAGAAAATGTTTAATCCTCATGATCGTGCTGCGCAAAGCAAAACATAATACGTCTCCTTTTGTCATTCGATTCAAGCATCAGCATTTAGTAAACAAATCGCGGCGCAGAATAACCAAAACACTACAACTTCAGCCATCATATAAGATACAGAACAGCATCGTGTACTTAAAAGGGAAGTTGCTACTCATATTACAGTGCATTTAGAAGTTAAGAGCACAGCACATCTGAGATCATGGCATAAAGAAAACTAAACAGTTTTGATGTCTCTTGCACTTCGAGGAGCTTGCATCCCTAGCTGATTTCTGAATCCTGGTCTGGGCAGCAAGAATTTCACTTCACCAACAAACTGAACTGACCTCCAGTGGAGGCTACATAAGTTCATCGTCCTGCTCAACCTTCAGGTTCTGCAGCTTTGAATCCAGCTCATCATTGTCATCTTCAGCATCCTCTTCCTCTTCCTCATCATCAGGCTCCCCCTCAGGTTCGTTCTCATCTAGTGGGCCTAGCACATCTAGTGAGTTCTTACCATCTTTTAGAATCTTCTTCACCTCATCAATGCCTTCATCAGAGATGAAGTTGCCATTGATGTTCAGTTTCACAAAACCAGGCTTATTAGTAATTGCCTGCGCAAAGCACCGAGCTCCAACCCTCTGCAACATGTTAGTGCTCACATCAAGCTCCTTCAGACCTGTGTGGCCATCCTCCAATGATTTTGCAATGATCACAGCACCATCATCCTTTAATTCATTTTCTGCCAAGGTAAGCTTCTTGAGTGACTGCATCGCTGTAAGACACTCTGCTAATTCTGGGGCTGCTTTGGCGTTTATTTCATTTCCAGCCAATTCAAGGACCTCCAGATGAGGTGCTGACTGCTTGAGGGCACTGACAATTGCTATTGTGCCCTTATTCTCAAGATTGAGATCACTTATATAAAGCTCAACAAGATCAGGAAGCTTTGGAAGGGTTTTGCTGAGAGCTATCCCTGCTTCAACACCAAATAGGTTGTCCCGTAAATCAAGCTTCTTCAGACGAGTGCAAGTCCCTAATGACTCAGCCAATGCCACTCCCCCCTCAGAACCTATCCTTGTTGCAGAGCACCTGAAACTCTCTATGTTTGGAGATTGTTTCACCATCTCAGCAATTGACATCGCACCTTCATCTCCTGTCATATTGTTGTGGAAGTGGAGAACCTTAAGATTCTCGGTGGAAGGAATAAGCTCAGATAGAGCTTTTGCAGCTTCCTCTGATATACCATCATTCATCACATAGAGTTCTTCCAGGCTTTCCTGTGATTTCAAGAGATCTGAGAATGCCCTGACACCCTTCTCACCCAGGGCATTGTCTGAGATATTCAAATATCTCAGTACAGACCCCTCTAATGCTTTGGAGAATATGCGCATCACATCAAGGGCTTCATCCTCTGGCCTTCCAGCAACAAAATCAGAGATGTCCACCTCTGTGAGCTGATTTTTGATTGACTCAAGAATTGGTGCAGCAACATTGGCAGCACCAATACCAAAGCTCCTATTGCTAAAGCAGATTCTTTTATAAGAGCTTCCTGGTTTGGAAAGCAGACTCAGTAGTTCCTTTGCTTCATCTGCCTCAATGAAAGCTCGGTTGCCACCAGAGATATCAAACACAGTATCAGCAGGCTGACAAGGTGCATCAACCTCAGGTGCTTCTGGTACTACAGTTGCCCTTGGGCCTCGTTTCAGAACTTCCAACATCATCTTGCTCGTTTCCTTTGCATACAGCTGCACAGCAGAACTCCCATCACCATCAGGCTCCTGCTTGAAATGCTCATCTGCAGATATGAAGCACTCCTCTTCAATCCTTTTAGCATTCTCGTGAGCCTCTTCCTTGCCCAAAAGACCATACTTCTTAGAAAAAATGGACTCAGTGCACAGGTTCTTGGTCATCCTTTCAACAAGCATCAGGCGTGTGTTTTCACTAGGCGGCCACAGCTTGATGGAGAATGTTCTGGGCTGGAAATCTTGCGCTGCTGAATCCATGTGGAAAAAGTTGGAACTTCACACAACCTTAAGGTAGATCATAAAATATTAGCATGGCTGTGATTACATTTAGATATGATACTAGCTAAAAATGTAATACATAATCAGTAACATGATTATACATAATTGGGTGCCTGCCGCAGAGGAAATGATTAAATCTAAACTACAAAAACTAACAGTTCAGCACGTAAAGTTACAGGATGGCATGCATTATTTACAACATGAATCTGTCTAAATAAGACACACATATTATGCCTAACCTCTTCCTCACAGGAACTCATTATCCAATTATATATACAGATCATGTAGTTAATATAATATCATGTACTCCTAATTAATTTTGGGTGATGAACAATTCCAACAATAAAATTGAAGGGGGTTGTATATCAACTCAGAAACTAAGCACTATCCAACAACACCTTTTTAAGTTACTGGGATGGAAAAAAAAAGGCATAAAAATCTTGATGTCATGAAAAAGAAACAGCACCAGTGTTATTCTTGGATGTAATTCACAATAGCAAAGAATAACAATAATCCGCAAATTATAGGTTCCCTTCTATACCACTGGTTTAATTTTTTCATCCCTTGATTGCCACCCGTTAGATCTTTTTGAAACACCACACTTACACCCGCTAAGCTTGTCAGTATTTTTCGCACATTGACTATTGGTCATGTCTAAGAATCGACTAACCAAATCAATCCCGGCCTTGTTATCCTAATCACCACTCTAATCTGCCACTATATACAAGTTCAAACGTGAGAGGGCCAGATTGATCAAGGACAAACCGTGTCCATCGTCGTAACCAGGACACGAGCCACACACACGCCGTTGTCGTCTAGTGGGAGTTATACCCCACCGTCCAATAATGCACACGCCAGTTGCAGCGGCACGATGCCTAGGAGTCGCGCAGTCGTCGCCTGGCCACCCCATGGCTGGGTGCAACTAGCTTTGTGTTATACAATGTGCACGTATGTCTGCAGCAGCTATAAGCTAGTGCATCCACGCTCCGTTGCTGCAAGGCTGGGCAATCATATATACTTTGCTGGGAAAATGGACTACAAACCGAAGAACATGAAGAACAAAGAAAGCTAATTAACAACCATGTAGAATTATTTAAAGCTTGCAGATGTATGACATGAAAGGGAATTATAGATATTATTTGCTTGATTTTATCTCGAGGAGTAAATTAGTCATTTCTATCACTTAACAGCCTTCTAACAGCTAAGTAATGACACATAGCGGCAGACAAGGGATGAAAAATTAAAACTGGTGGCATAGGAGGGAACTTATAATTTTCGATGGCGGAAAAGGGAACGGTATAATTTCCAGTGGCACACAAGGAATTTGCTCATACAGGAAAGTCAGTTCTACCCATTTAAGCAGGATGTGTAAAAGATGCAAACCAGCACTAGAGGTTTAATCACCACCTAAGTTAGAGCGATCTCTCTCTTCCCAGTACTAGAAAATAAGGATCACACGGATCTTGCCTTCTTGTTCCCTACAATGACTTCATGTCAACTAAGGATCGAGTCTCGCATATCGACATCCATGGAGGATGCGGGATAGGAAAGCGCGCACAAGGTAACACAAGACACCAGATCGAGGCGATGCGTACTGAAATGCTACTCCCTGTCCCCGCGTAGGGATCGACCCATCCCGCTACATCCAGGATTCAGGTACATCCAGGATCCAGCCTGAATGTCAACTACAAAAGGAAGGAGGATTCACTAGAGATTTGGGGAGGAGAACTCAGCTCTCACCTGGTGGTGGAGGAGGAGGAGGCGGCGGCAGGCCTCTACGCCGGGTAGCCGGGAGGAACAGGCGCTGATCTGTGGCCTCCACCGAGTCGCCGCACCGCCGCCGGGGGAGACGGTGAGAGGGAGAGCGTGAGGAATTAGCTAGGGTTCGGGCTTTCGAAACTCGCCTGCTTTTGATTTTGGTCGCGTGGGCGGGGCGAGATGGCGGGCTGGACGCAGCGGGTTAGTTGGATCCGGATCCGGCTATTCGCTCTGCCGTCGCGGCCTGCAGTCAGGCCTATCCCGTCCGCTGAATCCAATGGCCTGTGTCGGTGTGGAGGGCCCAGCTGTTCGAGGCAACAATAGCAATTGATTCTAAAAAAAAAAGGCAACAATAGCAATTGATCTTTAAGACCAATCTCAGTAGTAGTTTTATTTGGATTTTATTTTTATTAAATAATATGTCATATAGGCAAAGCTGATGACATGACATGAGTTTTATAAGGAGAGAGGAGAAATGAGTTTCATAGGGATGAAACTGCATATACACGATTACCAAAATCTTAAAATTAAAATAAAACTCCATTAAAAATGTTTGAGTTTTATCTCTACATATTTATCAACTCTCATTGGTTATTTAGATGAAATATTTAAATGATACACTAACATATAAAACCGTGAAATAAAACTTTGCATAAGAGATTTAGTTTTATTTGTCATTTTAAAAATTACAAAATAACATGACACTCTTGAAAAAAAAATGAAACCATGGACTGAGAATGGTCTAAGAAGAACCTCTTTTCTGAGGTACTAAGCTTTCTAGCCTGACAAAAAGAATAAAAAGAAACAACTATCATGCTGACAAAGTCTATTATCTCTAATGTTTTACTCGTCTTTCTTAATGACTTTTTTATCTCCTCATCATGCTGCAGCCCGTATGCCCTTTGAAGATAAAATGTATGAAAGATAAATGTTTACAATTTTTAAAGGTTAGATCACTATGATATCTTCAAATTATCCAATATAATACAACCAATCTAACTAGAATATTTTTTTCTCTTGTGTAGTAAATTTCGAGAGCTAATTCTCTAACGTATAGGCTACATATATGGATGTGGTTAAGCAGTGGCTATATAGATAACCATCCTATTATCTTTGAGTGTCTTATGTCTACTTGTCATAATATGGATTGGCAGCGTAGAATGTCATGCTTGCCTGGTACAGGTGGCAACCAATTTGGTATTACTTTGTGCATGGCATTTTTTTGTTGATTCTAGTGATGTTGATTGCCGGTTGGTGCTTGTAGATGTTCGATGCTCGACCTCAAGACCAACTTGTTGAAAGGTGGCTGGCGCGATGCGCAATTTCAAAGGGTGTAAACAGAGGAGGTTAGCTTTGAATGTTGCAATCGCTTACACATGTAAATGTGTAATAGTATTATGAAGGATTTTTGTAGTATCTCGGGGTGCAGCAAGTTAGCTACTGACAGGT
This sequence comes from Eleusine indica, assembly GCA_030378355.1. Classification (NCBI taxonomy): domain Eukaryota; kingdom Viridiplantae; phylum Streptophyta; class Magnoliopsida; order Poales; family Poaceae; genus Eleusine; species Eleusine indica. Next base: position 62,190,169 of record CM059494.1, read on the forward strand.
TCCTTCTGGATTGACTGATCCAGTAAACTTTTGTTGAGCTTCCATTTGGATTTGGCAGATAGCAGTTGCTTCTTCAGATCCAGCAAAATAGGAACTTTTGAAAGGCAAAATCTGAATTTTAAATTTTTGAGAACCAGAATGCCTCAATTCCTTTCGCCTTGCCTCCATTTCGGCAGAATGTCCGTCGTCTAGCGCCTCCATTTCGGCAGATAGCAGTTTTCTTGGAACCTTTTTTCATTATCTAAAAAGTTCTCAGATTCTACCTTGAACATTGCTATCCAGACACTCTTCGGTCACATAAAATCCTTTTTCTAAATCTGGTTCTTGAAAATTATGAAAACTACCAGCTGCAAAAAAAATTAATTGCTTTAAAATTTAACCTTTTCGAAATTCCTTTCGCGGGACATGGTAGAACGGGTGGTGGTTTAATTTATTACTCTAGCTAGGGATGAGGCTGTCGTCTGACATATTGGCATTGATAATGTCGGAAAGCTATTGTGACGAGATATAAAAGAAGGCACTCCTTATCAAGATGTCCGCAGCATTTGCATGCAGTGCGGCCGATCAACTACTTGTCTCAATTATTTGTGCTTTCTGGATCTTAACAGTTCAATCTCAATCAATATAACACTACTAAAATAGCACACCCAGGATTCGGGATTTGTCGTCTATGCAAGCTCGCATTATCACCTTAATTCCAGGTGATTTGACTGTTTTATAGTCTATTTCCCGAAGGATACAATTATTTTTCTGCTGCAAAACAAAGTATCAATCCAAGAGATTCTCTGGTTTCTGTGATCTGGCATTCTGGTTTTGACGTATGAACCTTCTGCTGCTCGTGGTCGTGATGAAATCAAGAGACATTCTCTGCTCGCGATGCACTTACGCATGGCGACAACAATACCTAACGAGTAGTACGCTTATTTCAAAGGGAAAAAAAGTACTCGAGTACCATGGTTGCTTTTCGCAGACACCAAGAGCATCGCGCTCGGATCTTCCTGTGACAGTATGCTCACAGTATTACAGAGTCATGATCCTTTTGCATGTGCAGTGACATCCCCTCTCGGTAACTATGCTCAAATCAGTCTCAAACAGCTCCATCTTTATGGACCGAGGAGGCGAGCTCGCACTCCTTTTCACGTTCACCATCATGCTCGTCATCGGCCACTTCCAACGGCTTCATGGTGTAGAAGTGGAAGCAGAGGAGGTAGTAGCCAAGGTTGAGCACCATGAGGCATGTGACGAGCCAGTAGTAGTTGTCGATCCTGCCCCGGTTGATGTTGTCCTGCAGCCACTCCCGCCGCGTGGCTCGTTGCACCGCCGTCACGAGCACCGTGCCCATGTAGTTCCCCAGGGAGGTGGCGAGCCAGAATAGCGCGGCGGCCGTGCTGCGCATGCTCTCGGGCGCCTGGTCGTACAGGAACTCCATGTGGCCCACCGACGAGAAGGCCTCGCCGAGCCCGTGGACGGCGAACTGCGGCACGAGCCAGAACACGCTCATCGGGACGACGGATTTGGGCTTGTCGACGAGCCCGTGCTCCGCCGCGGCGGCGCGGCGCTTGGTCTCGACGAGCGCGGCCGTGCCGACGCTGACGATGGAGATGGCCAGCCCGATGCCCATCCGCTGGAAGTAAGTTATGCCCGACTTCAGGCCCGTGACGCGGCGGGCCAGGGGCACGAAGGCGCGGTCGTAGAGCGCCAGGCTGAGCAGCATGGCGAGCGTGGAGAAGATGGACATGGTGGCCGGCGGGATCTGGAAGTGGCTGCCTGCGACGATGTGGCGGTCCATGGTGCGCGCCTGCATCACGGCGAAGCTATGGTTGTGCGAGGCCGCGGTGGCCACCAGGATGCCGGCCGACCAGATCGGCAGCAGGCGGACGATGGACTTGAGCTCTTCCACGCGGTGGACCGTCGACAGGCGCCACAGGTTCGGTTTCCCGGAGCCGGTGATGTCGCCTGACGTCACGATCGCAGCCCGGTCAAAGAACCTGGATTGTCATAGTAAGGAATCGTGTTAGAAGTTCAATTCCCATCTCAAATTTTACTCATACTGGTCGCTACAGTAGTCCTAGTTAGTGGAAGTGTGAGCGTGGCGTGCTCCCAGTGCAAAACGATGACACTGAACAGGGATCTACAGTACACAGAATGACAGAAATGTTTAAATATAGGATATGCTAAAGCAGCTCAGACTCCTGTATGCTTTAACGTGCGATTGCATCCTTGTTTTTTTCACTGATAAAGTGATTGATAATGCAACCACCACAAAAAGGTCGCGGACATGTTAGTGCCATTCAGGCACGCCAGGCGCCCGTGTAAACACATCATGTGCACGCTATCTTATACGAGGCGAAAAGAACCAGGCGAGACGGATAAAATACACACTTACGTGAGCTGATTGGTGTGCAGGAGCCTGCCCGTGGTGGAGATGAGCAAGTCCAGCTCCTTGTTCTCGTACAGCTTGGCGGGGTCATCGGGAACGGCGGCGTCGCGCTTCCTGACGGCGGCGGCGGCCACCTGCGCGAGCCGCGTGAACGGGCTGCCCCCGGGCTTGAGCCGCACGTAGAGCGGGTACCCGACCACGAACACGACGATGGACACGAACATGCCGATGGCCGGGATCCCGAACCCCCATCCCCACCCCACGTTCTCCTGGATGTACACCACCACTGTCACGGCCAGCAGCATGGCCAGCCCCATCGTGAAGAAGTAGAGGTTGAAGTACCGCCGCTTCCTCTCCGCGACCGCATCGGCGCCGCCCTCTTGTTTCTTCCTCTGCTCGAACTGGTCGGCGCCGAACGCCACGACGCACGGCCGGATGCCGCCCGACCCGAGCGCCGTGCACAGCAGCGAGAGGTCGAGCACGGCGAGTTGCAACCCGGTGGCGCGATGGCACGGGGCGGTGGGCGGGGCGCACGGAGGCGGGTGAAGGGGGCGGAAGAGAGCGGAGGCGACGAGCCCGAGCATGCCGATCTGGTAGAACACGGAGCCGGCGATGATGGTCCAGAAGCGGCCGGCGAGGGAGTCGGCGGCGAGCGCGCCGAGGATGGGCGTGAGGCTGGACGTGCCGCTGAAGTTGGTGAGCGTGTTGGACGCCTCCACCAGCGGGAGGTGCAGCTGCTGCGTCAGGTACGTGATCATGTTGGCGTTGAAGCCGCCGGTGGCGAACCGGTCGAAGATCTCGCTTGCTGCAACGCCAACACCGGCAACTCATCAGGTTGATCCCAAATTCACAACCAATTTCTAAAAACAATTCAGGTGAGCTAATGGATTGAGAATGCCATGTGGACACTTGCGCTAACAAGGAACATGAAAAAAAGGAATAATGAAACTACTAAGAAACGAACAAGACAAAGTTACCGGCATCGGCAAAGCACTTGATCCAGATTTCCAAGAACAGGACGGTGCAAAAACAATATTAAAACAGGTAGTAATCAAGCAGAGATTTGGACTCGATTGCCACACGATATGTTTAACTTGTTTCCATAAACAACTAGGTCGTAATCCACAAATGCTGCAAAATTCTTTACGCAGATATGGTACTACACTCACCAAGTATGAACGGCATGGTCCTGAATCCTCCTTGCTTTCTCTTCTTCTCCTCTCCATCTCCATTCCTGCCCACCGTTGGCGTCGTAGTGGCCATGGTTTGCCGCAGAGAGTACGCTCGCTCGTCTCTGAAGACTGTAGTGAGTGAAGTGGTGCTTAAGCGGAAGAGGCCATGGCACTGAGCTTTACATGCTCCGACATGTGATGTGAGGATGGAACCAGGTTATATAGCCCCGACTAGCCAGCAGGCGACAAAGAACGCAGCGGTGCCCAAGCGAGACCTGTGATTTTGCGATTTTGGTTTTATTATTAATGAAACTGGAGGATTATCTGGGGAATCCTTTTTTGTGGTCAAGGCCGTGTCTGTAACATCCGGCTGTTTAGGATATTATTTCCACCATTTTTAAATACACCATCTCTCTAGAATGTAATCACTTCTAGGTTTGGTCATAGTCAAATATTTTAAATTTTGACTAACAATATCTATAAAATTAAATTAGTACTACAAATATAAAAGATTATTATATTTATGAATGGAGTGATATACGCTTAACATGGGATTGTGATGGTATTGGCAGGCCAGAGCATTGTATGGCCTTATCCTCTCAGACGCACCATTTACGTGAGGAAAAAAAAACAAGCATGTATAGATGATGCAGTGATGCACACTTTTAGAGAGCAGGTGCAATACTTCGTGTTCAGTACATATCACCTTAATGAGAAGAAACTACCTAACTTTACATTGATGTGTTAAAGAAGTAGAAAAAAAAAACATAGCTTTCTTATGCCACATTTCATTTGAGAAGCGATGGTAGAATTGTGCAACAACTAACAACTTGCAACCAGAAAATAACAATGGTGGCTTACGGGGGTATATGGACCACAGTAAGACGAGCAGAAGATCCTATTCCTAGATGAGCTGCGCAACCTGCGGCTAGCATGTCCGGGACCGTGGACCATCGTCGGCGACTTCAACCTCATTTATCGAGCGGCGGATAAAAATAACCCCAATATTGATCGAGCGATGATGGGTCGATTTCGCCGCATGATCAACGACATCGAGCTTAAAGAGGTTGAGCTCTTGGGTAGAAGGTTCACATGGTCCAATGAGCGAGCTGCCCCGACCCTGGTGCGCCTTGACCGGGTCTTCTGCACCGCGGATTGGGAGAGCATGTTCCCCAACCACCTCCTCTAAAGTACGGCGACAAGCATCTCCGATCATTGCCCCCTTCTGCTCATGCTGTGAAGCAATATGCGCGGCAAGCGGCGATTTCACTTGGAGTCCTTTTGGCCGAAGCTGGACAGGTTTCACGAGACAGTACAACACGCATGGACCTCTATGGCCGATGTGTCATGCCTGTTTGAGAGGAAACATGCGAAGCTGCAAGCGACTAGCCGCGTCCTTCAAGCATGGAGCCAAAAGAAAGTGGGCAACGTTGCAGCACAATTGGAACATGCGCGTGAACTCCTCCACCGCCTAGACATCGCCCAGGATATGCATGTCCTCTCCTCGGAGGAGACATGGCTACGTAAGTAACTCAAGCAACACAGCCTCGCCCTTGCCTCCTTACACAGAACCATCTTGCGTGTCCGTTCGAGAAATGATTGGCTAGCAGAGGGTGATGCAAACACCGGGTTCTTTCATACCCAAGCAAGATATCGCAAACGCAAAAACTTCATCGTCACACTGAAAGTGGGAGAAAACATTGTCACCTCTCCGGAAGACAAAGAGGATGCTATATGGGAGTATTTCAATACGCTGATAGGCACGTCTGAGCAGCGCTCACAATCCATTAACTTGGGGTATTTTTATCAAACCGGCCATGATTTATCTGAGCTAGATGCTCCAATCTCACAACAGGAGGTATGGGAAGTAATCAAGACTGGACAAGGCTCCAGGGTCGGACGGCTTCACTGGACGCTTTTACAAATCTTGTTGGGCAACTATCAAGCAAGACATCATGATGGCTATTGGTGCACTACATTGGAGAGATGCAAGGAAACTATACCTGCTTAATTCAGCATACATGGTTCTCATACCAAAGAAGGAGGATCCCAGTGGGGTAGGGGATTATTGACCGATTAGTCTCGTGCATAGCTTCATGAAGCTAATTACCAAGGTTCTGGCCAACTGACTTGCCCTGCATCTCGGCACCATAGTTGCTCCGAATCAGAGCGCCTTCATCCACGGACGCCGCATACACGATATTTTCCTCCTGGTCCAACATATTACCAAGTACCTCCAAGGAAGACCACGACTACTACTCAAGCTTGACATCACCAAAGCCTTTGACTCCATATCTTGGGGTTTCATACTAGAAGTGCTCCAACACCTCGGATTTGGGCATAGATGGCGGAGACTATTGTGCAACCTATTCTCCACCTCATCTACTAGGGTGTTGTTAAATGGGGAACCTGGACCACTGATACATCATCGTAGGGGACACCGACAAGGGGATCCGTTGTCTCCTATGTTGTTCATCATTGCCATGGACGTCCTTACCAGCCTGGTAGCCAAGGCGGACGCCCTTCATCTTCTTGAGCCATTGGCGCCGAGATCAATTGGGCATTGAGTATGAATTTATGCTGATGACGTTGTCATGTTCTCCACCACCAAAGAAGAAGACCTTGCCTTAATCAAGGCGATGCTAAACAAATTTGGCAGTGCATCGGGCCTTCGAACAAACATGGTGAAGTCATCCATAGTCCCGATAAGGTGTGCTGAGGAAAATATGGAACTTGCAAGGCAACAGATGGATTGTGGCATCTCTACCATCCATGCAAATATCTTGGACTACCATTATCTATGTGAAAGTTGACGAAGACTGATCTACAACCGATCCTCGACAGAGTAGCCGATGTGTTGCCGGGATGGAAGCGGTGGTCACAGCTATCCCCATCTACCTTCTAATTGCACTAGATGTACCCAAGTGGTTCATCAAGGCAATAGACAAGTGGCGGCGTTCTTTCTTGTGGCGGGGCAGGCAAGATCTCAAGGGGGGCCATTGTCCAGTGGCATGGCAACGGGTTACATGACCCCTACACTTGGGAGGGCTCGGCATTCACGACCTTCAAACTATGGCTTGGGCGCTTCGAATGAGATGGTTATGGCTAGAGAAGATGAATCCTGATAGGCCATGGGCGTTGCTTAACATCCAGGTGCCCCAGCAAGCTCGGGCCATGTTTCTAATCTCCGTGACAACCACAGTTGGCGACGGTTGCTCCACCCTCTTCGGGACAGACTGCTGGGTGCACGGCAAATCCATTCTTGAATTGGCGCCGGCACTAATGCTGTTCGTTTGACGCAGAGGCTGGCGCGCGCGCAAGGTATGAGATGCCATCCAAGATAATGTTTGGGTCAGAGATATTGTGGGCGGGCTCCCTGTTCTCGCGCAGTGGCAATTGCTACAACTAGGTGAGATTGTGAGCCAATTAATGCTAAATCCGCAGCAATAGGACCAACACCGTTGGATACCAGATCCGTCGTGAGAGTTCTCATCCCAGTCAGCCTATGAGCGCTTTCATGTCAGGGCCATCTTCTTCGAACCATACAAGAGATTATGGAAATCTTGGACGCCGCTGAAGACCAAAATCTTCATCTGGCTCGCGTTGTGGGAAAGATGTTGGACAGCGGATCGCCTGCAGTGACGGGGCATGGCACACCCTGAAGCCTGCCCCCTTTGTGACCAGTGCGACGAGACCATCAACCACATCCTCATCGAGTGTGTTTTCGCACGAGAAGTATGGTTCCATGCTCTAAAATGGATCCGGTTGGAACAGTTAGCTCTGACGCAGACCAACATATATTTTCAGGACTGGTGGCGGCGTGCCTGTCGGAGGACCACAAGGGAGGCAAGAAAGGGCCTAAATTCCATGATTATTCTTGTCGCCTGGGAGATCTGGAAGCATCGCAATGGTTGTGTGTTCGATGGTGTCCAACCAAACATGCAAGTGCTCCTCCAGGAAATCAAGGATGAAGCGAGGTTGTGGGCGGCTGCAGGGGTAAAGAAGCTCAAACAGCTTCTGCAATAGATACTAGAGATGAGATGGTAATACTTCATTCACAGGCGCGAATGTAACTAACACAAACTACGGCCGCTAAACGGCCTTGTTTTGGATCCTCCTATTCTTCTTAATACAAAGACGCGTAGTTCTCCTGCGTGTTCGAGAAAAAAAAATAACAATTAGTACAACACGAGTTTTTAATGACACGAATTTCACTATAGTGACACGCATCGAGGGAGATCCAAAAACTTGTCAATATTGGTTCAGGACAGACGTCTGAGGTTTCAATCAGGAACCTTTAAATGGCATGTCATTGAAAGTAGATGTTTAATGACAAACCCTTTAATGGTGGCACACATAGGGCATTTGAACTAACGGCAGTCGGGATGCTCATCATTTAAGAGCCATTTTGTCCATCACTAAAAACACATTTTGTGGAGCGAACAAAGAAAATACAAGATAGGTAAAACAGAAGGAGAGACTGCTTATTGTCCATATCGTAGTTTGTTGTACATCTAATTTGGTTAGCTTTTCCTCTTTATAAGTTGGAATCCTTTTTCATGTACAGCTGATTAATTTGTTATCGACAACAACCACCCTCTATTATACACTCCAATCTTTTCTTTTCCTAAGGATATTATACGCTCCAATCAATCTTGAACCATTCTATGAACAGAGAGCCCGTGATCACCAGTTTTAGGAACAGAGAGCCCAGGATCACCATGCTCACCAGCCATCTCCAGTTGCTTCATGGTGTAGAAATAAAAACAGAGGAGGTAGTAGATAAGATTGACCACCATGATATCTTTGCATTGCCAGGATCAAAATCAGATGGGATGAAAAGTACTAATTGTGGAGAATTATTTTTTTTTTCATGAAGAAAATTGACTACTGACTTTGGCCGCGTAGCACATCATGCTTGGTTTGTGCAGATGGCAGCCCGCATTGTATTAAATTGCACTTTTTGCTGCTTCTTTATGCATCACAATTTCTGGTGTTCCTTGCAGATATACAGTCAAGACAGATTGGCTGAGAAAGGTGTCTGGTCCGCTGGCGCGAAGCGCAAATTTAATGTAAACAAAAGAGGTTAAACCTTTTTAGACATGTCAAGAGTATTATGAAGGAGCATAACCAAGGATCTTTGGAGTATCTTGAGGTCGAACAAGTTATCTAGTCATATCAAAGATGATGTGGATGCTAGTAAAAGGGCGATGGTAGTAGGCGTTTACTGATGGGTGCCTTTTGTCGCTACGGGTTCTTATTTGCTTTGGAGGTAGGTTTCGGTTTTGACTGATCGTCTGATCCAGTAAACTTCCGTTGAACTTCATTGCATTTGGTGAGCTGCCGCTTTCAATTTAAAACTTCAGTACCAACAGAGAAGAGCAAACTTGAAAATCTTGGGTTATAATAAGAACATGAGTTAGGCAATATAAAGGAAGCCGCTCCATGTTCTAATGTTGATATACCCATGCAGTGGGATCGGCCATAATTAAAGAGGAGTTTTACTATCCAAAATACTAACTAGTAGTTTCAAGGACAGTAGTTTGATCTAACGGTATATATTTCATAATTTAAAATCTTAACTACTGGTCAGTAGTTTCTCAATTTGAGGGACAATGTCAGAAAAATTTAGAGTTATAGATTTATAGTAATTAGTTTTTATTGTTATAAATAAAGTTACATTAACAATCTAATTAATAACTAATATTTTATATTTTTTAAGATAAATTAACGTTTTAATGATTTGATAGACTTAATATTCTATCATGAAAATAAACATAAATTTATTAATTAATAGTGTAATTACTAAATTACCCTCAAACTACTGGCCAATAGTTTTTTAAAATTACTGGCCAGTATTTTGGACAGTAAAACTCCTCTAATTAAATTCCCGCTCTAGCTTTAATTATTCGATCTCATATAAGTACACAATTACTACGAGCAATCAAGCCATAAGCAAAAAACAAAAAAAGGGTGGACCATGGAGTACTCGCCTATGCAAGTTTACATTATCGTGTCTTCAGATCATATCTCTGTTCTCAAACCTACTTTCCTGGAACAAACAATTTGTTTCTTAAGAAACAAAAATCTCCTTTTTCAAATATATTATCTCTCCTTTATTTATTTCTACTAGTTTTAAGATATGAACCTTCTTCTGACTCGTCATAGATCAGCACACTCCACTGATAAAAATGATAAACGGTATGGACATGGCCAAGACTAAAACTATCATGGATTCATGGTTCACCTTTTCTTGCTGGTATCAGGATCGACGGACATGGATTTTCCTGTGACTATGCTTATTGTACCATAGGCTTACTATGTATAGTACTGGTAGTTACAAGATACTCCTCTAGAATTATAATCCTTGTGCGTATGCAGCGGATTAATTGGTTATGAACAACTCCCGCCCTCCAACATTTATCCTCTAATGAAATTACACCAATCCTCCAGCATCCCTTCGGCCTCGGCTGCCATTTTGATGGATAGATGGGAGCTCACACTCCATGTCCTGGTCACCACCTTGTTCATCCGCCACCTCCAACGGCTTCATGGTGTAGAAATGGAAGCAAATGAGGTAGTAGCCAAGGTTGAGCACCATGATGCAGGTGACGAGCCAGTAGTAGTTGTCAATCCTGCCTCGGTTGATGTTGTCCTGGAGCCAATCCCCACGGCCCCGCGTTGCACGCTGCACCACGGTAACCAGCACCGTGCCCATGTAGTTCCCGAGCGAGCCGGCGAGCCAGAATAGCGCGGCGGCGCTGCTGCGCATGCTCTCGGGCGCCTGGTCGTACAGGAACTCCATGTGGCCCACGGACGAGAACGCGTCGCCGATGCCGTGGATGGCGAACTGCGGCACGAGCCAGAACACGCTGATCGGGACGACGGCGGCAGGGTTGTCCACGAGCCCGTGCTCGGCGGCGACGGTCCGGCGCTTGGTCTCGACGAGCGCGGCCGTGCCGACGCTGACGACGGAGATGGCCAGCCCGATGCCCATCCGCTGGAAGTAGGTGATCCCAGACTTGAGGCCCGTGAAGCGGCGCGCAAGGGGCACGAAAGCGCGGTCGTAGAGCGCCAGGCCGACGAGCATCGCCGTGGTGGAGAAGATGGACAGGGTGGCGGGCGGGATCTCGAAATGGCCTGCGACGTGGCGGTTCATGGTGCGCGCCTGCATCACGGTGAAGCTGTAGTTGTGGGAGCCGGCCGTGGCGAGCATGATGCCAGCGGACCAGATGGGAAGCAGGCGGATGATGGATTTGAGCTCCTCCACGCGGTGTACCGTGGACAGGCGCCACAGGTCTGGCTTCCCGGAGCTGGTGATGTCCCCCGGCGTCACGATCGCGGCACGGTCGAAGAACCTGAGTTCACACAAGGAAAAAAGAATTAAGAAATCGTTACATCAGTTATCATGTTCACGGTTAAGTGGAAGTGCGTTGAGTGTGACAGCATGCTTTAAAAAAAAAGTTATCACTGTGAAGTGAGCATCGCCAGCAGGAATCTAGAGTACAATGATATAGGCAACAATAAAGCAGCGCACAGTATTTGTTTTACCATTTTAACCCACGATAGCGTTTTCCTTTTTTGCACTGATAATGTAACTACCACAAAAAAGTCGCCGACATATCTTGTGCCAATCGGGCACACGCAGGCGTCCACCGGCGGGTGTAAGTAAAAAGCACGTCACATGCATGCTTTTTTACGAAGTTACGCCAAACAAGGGAGCACGTCCAAACACACGAACCGCGACGGAATTGCAGATCAGAGGAAATGGACTTACGTGAGCTGGTTGGTGTGCAGCAGCCTGCCGTTTGTGGAGATGAGCGCGTCCAGCTCCTTATCCTGGTACAGCATGCCGGCGTCCTCCGGCACGGCGGCGCTGCGCTTCTTCAACGCCGCGGCGACGACCTGCGTTAGCCGCGTGAACGGGCTGCCACCGGGCTTGAGCCGGACGTAGAGCGGGTACCCGAACAAGAACACCAGGATGGACATGAACATGGCGATGGCCGGGATCCCGAACCCCCAACCCCACCCGACGTTCTCCTGGATGTACACCACCACCGTCAGCGCCAGCAGCACGGCGAACCCCATCGTGAAGAAGTAGAGGTTGAAGTACCGCCGCTTCCGCTCCGTCTCCGCGGCCACAGCCTCGGCGACGCTCTCGTGCTTCTGGTCGTGTTGCTCGAACTGGTCGGCGCCGAACGCCACGACGCAGGGCCGGATGCCGCCGGAGCCCAGCGACGTGCACAGCAGCGAGAGGTAGAGCACGGCGAGCTGCAACCCGGAGGCTCGCTGGCACGGGGTGGCCGGAGGGGAGCAGGGTGGTGGGCGGAGCGAAGGGAGGAGCGCGGACACGACGAGGCCGAGCATGCCGATCTGGTAGAAGACGGAGCCCGCCATGATTGTCCAGAAGCGGCCGGCGAAGGAGTCGGCGGCGAGCGCGCCGAGGATGGGGGTGAGGCTGGACGTACCGCTGAAGTTGGTCAGCGTGTTGGACGCCTCCACCAGAGGCAGGTGCAGCTGCTGCGTCAGGTACGTGATCAGGTTGGCGGCGAAGCCGGCCGTGGCGAACCGGTCGCAGATTTCGTTCACTGCAATACACGAGACATGAGATTCATCAGCAACTCGGAAATGAAGAACTGCATATTGAATCCAGTTCGTCGCACCACCAAAGTTTGGCCTTTCTTAGTTTACCGACTCATCATTTCTTATAAAATTTACTAATCCAGCTTATGCTTTTTCTTAGTTGAAGTAGATGTTTCATATTGGCAAACAGCAGAAAAAAGGGAAGGAACAAATAAAGAAACCAGAAATAGACAAGACAAAGTTACTACTACTAGCAGCGGCAAGGCATGGGATCAAGATTTCCAAGAACGAGGGGGGATAGTGCACGTCAGCGTGCAAAAACAATCTTCACTGATTGTGATTGCGGCCAGGTTGCTTTGGACTCAACTGACGACCGAAGGTTTCCACAACTTCTTCACAATCCACAATTGGCGCCAAATGTTCTTGCAAACACGGTACTGTACTCACCGAGTATGAATGGCATGGTCTTGAAGCCTCCTTTCTTCCTCTTCTGCTCTCCATCTCCGTTTCTGTCCACTGCTGCTGTTGTGGTCGCCATGGTTTTCTGCAGAGAACTCGTTTGTTGCTGCTATGAATGCGTGAGGCGTGAGCTTCACATGCCCCTACATGTGATGTGAGGATGGAGGGAGCGCCACATATATATAGACACACTCCAAGCCTGCAGGAGACAAATACCGTGCCGTGGTACCTATGGCAGCAACTCTCTTCAGCTCAATTCACTTGCCATACTAGCGTTTCACATCTTTCAAATTACTCGTCATTCTCCCTTACCAATATATCTTTATCTCTCTTCTCCACCTGTCCTTATTTCCTATATACCATACCTTTTCAGAGATGAAGCGGAGAGGAGGAGGGTCCGGCACCCCCCTCAATAATGTCTTTTAGAGCATCTCCAAAATCTTTCTAAAAAATTGATTTCAAAAGAGTGTTTTTAGTAGCAGTCAAAAAATTATTAGAGAGAAGTTTTCTTATCTCCTCTAATATTTCTCCCTAAAAATAGATAACGAAAACTTTTAATGGATCACGTCAATATCTGGAACCACAACAACATTAATTCCCTTGTAAATACAAGGATCGGGACTTCCAAATTTTTCCTTGTTTCTAGCTACAAATGAGGAGAATTAAAGAAGAGAATAAATATGCGAGTTGTTTGGAGAGCTGTTGGAGATGATATTTTAGATTAAATCCTATTAATTTGATTTAGAAAGAGTTTATAAGGCTTTCTTAGAGATACTCTTAGTTGCCTTGCTAATTTTGTTAATCGCTATGGATTTTAGCTTATCGAGCCCCTATATGGTGTCAACACCCCCCCCCCACCCCCCTTTCAAGACCTAAATTTGGATTGTAACAGCAACTAAATTAGGACGGGTGAGTAGTTTAGACAAGAACCCAATACGTACATGGTTTGGTTATAATTATCTCAAAATTCAATTTTTTCTTGTAACACCGTCTCATGAGGTGAAATGGATCCATTCCAAACGGGTCAGTTTTTTTTTCTAGCTTTCGAAAATACCATAAGTCAGATTGTAACAATCCAACGAACCATCCTCTTTCATCTTTTAACAATGCTTAGCTATAACTCTTTTGCATTAATCTAGGAATCCAAACAACTACATTTTACCATTTACTACTCCGTTCTATAATTATTATCGTCATTGATATTTTTAGTTATATTTAATCATTCATCTTATTCAAAATATCTATTCAAATATAAAAAAGTATAAGTTATATTTAAATTTTGTATAGAGATAAATTATGAGAAAGTACATGATATTTTTTAAAAAAAATAATAAGACAAATTGTCAAAGATAATGAAAAAGTAAATAACAGCAACAATTTAAACAGAAGAGTATCTTTTAGCAATTCAATTTTTACTAGTGAAATAATGCCTCTAGAAATAAAATATTCCTCTAGCAATGTCTCTACAAGATATAGTCATTTTAAACATGTCACAAAAATATCTCTATACTATTTATTATTTAGACACTTTGTAAAATGCCTCATATAATGCCTCTAATGTCGATGTGACATATTCTTTTTCTAAATTTTATGCCTCTACTTTTGAGACAAATTCTTAAGTGCCATAAAAATATGTCTCTACAACATATATAGAAACATATTAGAAAAGTGCTCTAACAAAATGTCATTATGAGAGATATTTGTTGTAGTGCGGAAACATACAAAACAAAAGAAGCCTAGTGTAATAGACATACAACTATACCCACGAAAGTCAAATTACGTAAAAGAACAAACAAATCATCTCTGACAACAAGGCCGTACATGCTAGATAATTTCTCATAAAATGTATTGCTAAACAAGTTAATTTTCACTAAATTTTTTTTGACTCAACTATTCTGCTACTCCCTCTGGTTGATATATACTTGCGCATTTCATACTGTACAACCTTTCCTACCGTCATTATTATCAACAAGAGGGAGTCAAAATTACAAATCCTAGCAATAACTATAGCACGATCTAACCAACAACAGAAGCACCAGATTCTTAGCTAAGAGACGACCATAATGAACCACATAGTTTGGAAATCAAGAATATAATGTAAAGCATGCATGAAATGACCAAGATGCCAAATCCAAAGTTAGACATGAAATGACCAAGATGCCAGAATCCAAAGTTAGGCAGATGAATGCCTTTATTTGAGAATTGCGTCGAAACTTACTAATGAATGTGGGCAACCTTATTGGCGCCCTGCCGTGGGGGGAGGGTAGGGAGCACGATCCAGGAGGTGGCGGTGACGTCCCAGCGATGAGGCGCACGATCCGGGAGGAGGCGTCGTCGTCCCGGAGATGAGGCGCATGATCCGGGAGGCGTCGAGATCGGTCAGGGTGTGGCAGCGGCGATGGCCCGTCATGGCCGCTCGATCGAACAGGGCGGGAGGAGGTCCCACTCTTGGGCGGTGATGCCTGGCTCGACCAGGGCGGCAACATTGGTCCGTTGCAGCTGAGAGTGGCCGGGGCGGCGTCACGGCGGCGAGTTCGAACAAGGCCGGGCGGTGACAAGATCAAAGGGCGCGACGTCGAGAGGTTGCGCGAGGGGGAGGGGGGGGTGGACCCGGCATCGCCATGATCGTTTGAGGCGTTGGGAGAAAGGCAACGAGCCTGAGGTGAGGGGACAGGTTGGCCGTACACGACCTCACGAGCGCGTGGGCGTGGGAAGACCGTAGGATCAAAAATATAGGATTGAGTGAAAGGAATAATTAAAGAATACTAAGAAGACCGACTCAAAACTACTCTCTCTGTTCCAAAATTGTTGTCGTTATTGACTTTTTTTGTTACCTTTGACCATTCAATATTCAACAAAATTTAAAAAATATCATGTATTTTCTCATGATTTGATTTATCACTAGACAAAATTTAAATATAATTTATAACTTTTCATATTTAAACAAATATTTTGAATATGATGAATTATGAAAGGTAACAAAAAAAGTCAATAACAACAACAGTGTTGGAACGGATGGAGTATTAGATACTCCCTCCGTTCCAAAATTGTTATCATTATTGATTTTTTTCATTACCTTTGATTATTCATTTTATTCAAAATATTTATTCAAATATGAAATATTATAAGTTATATTTAAATTTTATCTAGTGATAAATCAAATCATAAAAAAATACATTCTATTTTTTGAAACTTTTTGAATAAGATGAATGGTTAAAATTAATAAAAAAAAGTCAATGACGATAATAATTTTGAAATGGAGGGAGTAGTAAAGAAACATGTTGAAGAAACTAGCTTTTCAGCTCATCCAAGCAGGTCAGTAACAGCAACCCAGGGGTCCGTGCAAATTTGTCAAAATCAATCGAAAAAATAATAATCGCCGACCGTGGGGATCGAACCCACGACCACGTGGTTAAAAGCCACGCGCTCTACCACTGAGCTAGGTCGGCAAGTACACGTTTAGAGTACACCTTTTCTTAGAGAGATTAGAAATGTGCGAACTTAAAGGCAAAGCTAAGCTGATGTTGGTACGGCGTGCGTTGTCATCACACCGTACTTAACATGTCTAATCTGGAAAACAACATTGTCAAATTAGCTTTAGCTACTTCAAGTTGTGAAATTTAAGTTTCCTATTAGTCCCTTCAGTGGCTCATACAAATAAAAACTGGCTGGACGCCATTGGAGTACCCCCAAAATTCTGATTGGCTGGGGTGGCATTAAAGCTAGGATGGATATTGAGATTTTCTTTTTTTTGTCAGGTTCAGTAGTCCTTCCGTCTTTAGCCTGTGCCTTATTTCGTTTTTGGAGAGTCCATGGATTGATTGAACTAGGAATAGAGTTTCTAGAATGTTCTCGATGCCACTGCAAAAGTCTTTCCAAAAAGGTGCTTCTTCTAAACTATCTTTGGAGCTGATGACACTTTTAGTTGAATAGAAATGTCCTCAAAACGCATAAACAACAAAAGAAAAGCAATTCATAATTCCGGTGGTCAAGTTTACTGGTCACCTGTATATTGCTAACCGCAGGTCCGAACGGCATGAATCGCATGATGGTTCCCGGGCGGGGAAAAATTAATTGAATGAGCCGCGACATGCCAAAGGAACCCAGCCTGACCTATACACACTGATCTCACAGTCTCAAAAGACGCATCCACGCGATACGTACGTCCTCCGATCCTCATCCTCCACCCATCCCGTCGTCCACATCGGCCGGACAGCCGCTGGTGCCAGAAGGTTCCCTTTCGTGGCATGGCGCTGAGCTGACACCATCCGAAAGCGCCGCCCGTCCGGAAACCACTCGGGGAAGTGGGAGCTGTGGGCCGGCGCTGAACCGAGACGCGTCCATCAATCGCATCAGGGAAACGAAGCGGCCGGATTATTGCGTTGCCGGAAGGGGACGCGCGGGGCCGCGTCACGGGGAAGACGAATGACTCAAGTACATAGGCCGCTGCAGTGCTGCACTGCTCGTGTTCGACTTGCTAGCTAGGCTGCGTGAACCGGACACACAACAGCTCATGGATGTGGTACCGTCCCTATGTACTGCCACTCAAAGCAGCCTAAGGTTTGATTGAACCTGCATTTGCAACTGGAACAGGGATTGCTTAATTAATTGCAAGTATGGTCACGAGGCAGAATATGTAGGGGCTGAATCTGAAACTGTTATCCTGTAAATCGAACCAATACTTACATATTAACCTTTGAGTAAAATGCATTAGCGGTCATCAAAATTGTTGGGGTGTGTCATCTAGATCAAAAACTTTAAAATTACACTTTCGAAGTCCAACTTTATAAAGAGAAATGCTCCGGTGGAGCCTTTTTAAAAAGAATGCACGAGTCTAAAAGCAAAGTGTGCTTAATTTAATATTTAATTATATTTTCTACTAGGCCCGTCGTTGCATTCTCTAGCCCGTCCAACTAGCCCATCTCACTATCTCAACCCTCCCGTACGGATCTAATTCCCGACTTCGTCGTCCTCCACGAACGCCACCGAGAACAGACAAAGAAAGAGAACTTGCACCCATTCATGAATCATGATCAATCAAATTGCATCTATATTCAGGAAAGAAAATTGAATTATGTCTCCATGCTCACACCTGCAACTAATGTATAATTTCTTTCTTGTGCAAATTTACAAGACGAATGACTCAAGTAAATGTTCCAGATTAGATTTCAAGGTATTGTTCTTCTGTCATGCGCCATGCTCGGCCGCAGGCGTGGCAAGGTCAGCAATGATTCACACGAAACTCACGATTCACTTGTTCCCAGACTTTTAATGTTGATCATAACAGACTTCACAAACATGGCAGATCCATTCCATGCATCTTCTTTTAATTTCTTTCTTTTGGCTTCTCGATTAGAGTTCTTGAAGGAAAGGATGATGACGAAGCCACATGAATTGATATGCGCCTCGTTTCTTTGATCGAGCTGGCTAACTGGGTAGGGCTGGATCTGGTTTGCGAAGGATGATGGGTTTGGGAATTAAGGTCGTTTCTTTGATCGAGCTGGCTAACTGGGTAGGGCTGGATCTGGTTTGCGAAGGATGATGGGTTTGGGAATTAAGGTCGTTTCTTTGATCGAGCTGGCTAACTGGGTAGGGCTGGATCTGGTTTGCGAAGGATGATGGGTTTGGGAATTAAGGAAATTAATTAAGCACAACTGCTTTGAAACTCATGCAACTTTTTTTTTAAAAGAGCTCCACCGGAGCATTTTTCCTTTTTAAATGAATGCAAGTTTTTAATATTAGCTACATAAATTTCCAGCACGGCTTTAAACTATCGAATTTAAATTTGGTCCTTGCTCGTGCTTGGACCAAGGATATTTTGGTCATGTTTTGTTTTCCAGCCCCGACTTCCATTCTTATTTGGATTAAGGAAACAAACAGGCTTCATGTAGAAACCTGAAGCATGAAAGGAACATGCATGACGGATGGTTCTGCAACAGGTCATGAACAGATCACTGAAATTGCTGCTTAAGTAACCAATAAGCCGTTCCCAGATATTTTAAAATCAAAACATCGTTCTCAAACTCGAATCTGATTGACCCCGCGATAACACACGATAACCACCGCAAAGGAACCTAGCTAGACATAAAAAGACCAATTAACTACCGGTGAACAGCGTAAATATGCAGCTCTAGGCTCAATCAGATTCTCACTGATATTTTTCTTTCTGTCTTCGCCGTGCTAATTAAGCCGGAACCCATCGCTCAACCAAAAAGGACATTTTCCAAACCATGCTGATTGCTAAATGATTAACTGCAAGCTGCAGATTGTTTACCGACGGCTTAACCAAAAGGTTAGTGCGACAAGTTCTATTGGTTCTTCAAAGAAAGCATAATTATTATGGTAGGTTAAAGTGGCTCGAATGCACACTAGGCAGCCACACTGACTGAAAGATTAGTGCTTGGATTTATTTACACTGACGCTGTCGAAAACGAGAGGACAAAACCAAAAACTCACAGTATATATATGACAAAATTTGCGGTCCAAACATCACGAGCAAGCTTGGCCATCATTAAACAATACTGACAAAAAAATAATGGAGACTAGGTAGACTGAATCTGGTAGCAGCGTTCTGAATCTGTGATAGTTCTCTTGGTGATCTGTCGCTATGCTGAGGCGTGTGAATCCAGTTGCACTCTCGTTCAGACCATTGTTTGCTTGTTATTATTACACTCACATAGGCAAGGTACCAAGCAAGTGGTTTCTCGATCTGTCCATCATCACATGATGTGCTGATCCGCCGATGTTACAGTCACGCGCGGCACACGACAAATCGGTCTTTGTTTCGCAATCAGTATGAAACTCTTCATGCCCACGTTTCGTTCACACCACCAAAGTGGCATCATCGAAGCTCATCTAACCGTCTGTCTTGGAAGCGAGTGTAGCTATCGAGACGCAAAGAGTTCTGTGCGTGATTCTTCTGTAACGTTTTTTTTTCTTGTCGACCGAGTCCCACGATTCCAAAACTGCAGCGGGGTTTGTGTCGTGTCCAACTCTTTGATGATCCTCAACTGGGCAACAGGCTCCCAAACAGGTAACGCGCACGTGTGCGTATCATTCTAGGTTCGGCAGGTCGGCCGCTGGAGTGAGTCAGCATGGTAGTCTTAGCTCGTCAGAAATTAGGCTGGACCTTTTGTTCCCGACCACCAACCAGCCATCCAGGAGAAGATGACAGTCATGCGGCCGGCGGCTATCTCATGATCCGGTCAAAAATTAACGTTGTGACAAACCTTATCTGGTCATCTTGCATCTGATTGTGCTCATCAGCATCGTCGTATCTCCTTCCACTTAGTATATCGTCTACGGATATCGAAACACGATTTGTGGTTCGGTCACGTCGAATCAAACAATCATGCACCGGCACCGGTACATATCATCCGCACATGCCGACCGTCAAAAGCAGTCCTTGTATAGCTAGTGCGTCACGACAGGGACGATGCGACACCGGCCGCAATGCGGTTCCCTGTCATTCGTAAAATGCATCTTCTCGACGGGACGACCGGTCCCGGCGTCCAGTAGTTCACGGGCTCTCTCAATCATTGGGACCGGACGCGCGCGCCTACTTCGCTTTACACGTGCACGGGGCGAGCGTCTCAAGCTGCACTGTTGGTCGTGGTGGGTGGCCGTTCCATCCAGATACAGTATCCGAACCGCCGGACCTTCCCCGTTGTTTGGTCTCCGGCGCGATTGCGGAGGTGGCAGATTCGCCGCGCCGGGCGCGCGTGGCGTCTTCTCCCGGTCCCGCGGTTCGCCCCGTCTCGCGCGGCCGTAAAAAGGAGAGAAGAGAGGCCGGCCCGTCGTCGTGCGTTCCATGCGTGGCGGTTCCTTTTTTTTTTTTTTTTTTTTTTTTGGAGACAACCATGCGTGGCGGTTCCTGCGCGCCGCGACGGGAACGGGGCGGCGCACGCTCGGATCGTCCGCACCGCGAGCGCGATTTAGCTTGGGACGGGGCAAAACAAAATTGATGGCGTCCCGCGTGACCTCATCGCGGCGCGGTCGGTGGCCCGAGCACCGGCAGTGCGTGTGTGGAGGCGCGTTTCCTGGCCAAGCGGACCGTCTGCCGGGCGCGCGGGGTGGGAGTGGGACACGCCAAATCCCATACGTGACACGGTACGTGCATCGGTGGCGTCGCGTTCGACTTGAGGCTGTACGAGTCGTAGCATTATTTGTGCATCGGTGATTACGACAGTCGATGGACCATGAGTGGTCATCCGTGCCCGAAGAACTGAACATAAACAGTATGTACTGTATTGCTTTTTGTCGGAAAGACAAATTTTTTTTTCCGGGATGGAGTATCGCCTAAGGTGGCACTGCATTCAATGCATGGCATATTTTTTTTTCTTTGTCTGTCAGAAGCCAGTAATAAATAGGAAAATTCCTCTAACTACTTGGACCCAAACCACCCTGAAACGACTTAGATCAAACCCACGTAAAACCCACCTAAATCCCGTTCTATTCCCTGGCAGCCCAAACCTTTGCGTGGGCCGTCGCCAACTTCATACGGCCCAGCGTGATTTTCAGTTTAGTCTCTCTCGCTCGCTCACCCAGCCAGGCCAGCCCCGAAAAAAAAAAAAAAGCCAGCCCAGCCCCGAAAGCCAATTCGAAGCCGTGACGCCGCCTTCTTCCTCCTCCCCACGCACGCGCCACCGCCCACCGGTAGTAACCGCTGCCGCCGTCGCTCCGCATCCCCGACTTCCGGCACAAGAAACTGACACGCTACCCTTCTGCACGTACCACAAATCAATTGCCACCGCCGCCATTAACGCCGGCGAGCTCCACCCGCGGCTCTTCCACTCAACCCCTCCCCCTACAAAAACCTTGTGAAAGCACCCCCTCGGCGCCCGTTTCCTTCCCCTAGAAATTATGCCCCCCGCTACCCCTAGAAATAAAGCATATCCGGGACTCGAAAGTCCTAATCTATGCAAGTTCACATTATCCTATTTCCAAGTGATTTATAAGTTGTGACGCCCCCCGGTCTCTCGAAATAAGCAATCTCCGCTACACAACGGCTATGACTGTTTTTTCAACGCTGCCAACTAGGAAAACAGTTTCTTCCATGTTCACGGACTATTCGTCACCAGAAATATCTTCTTCCTCTATGTGCTGATTGTAACCAAGTACGTTTGGAGCATAATTGCCTTGACAATTGGTGCAAATAATAGACCCGAATCCATAGAACAATATGTAGCCTGGATCCAACATTTCCTTCGTGCAGGCAGGAAATTTCACATTCTAGGCTTGGCTGCGATATGTTGGGCCACTTGGAAACTGAGGAATAGAATGTGCTTCGACAAAAAATTAATTAGGTCTCCTACTCAGATCGTGTGCTATGCTTGTGTTTTCCTATCATATTGGGCAGGTCTTCAAAAGCGGGAGGACAAAGAAGCACTGGAGGCAGCAACGAGGATTCTGCAGCACAACGCAATAAAAGTGCATCCAGAACATGATGGAGAACGAACAAGCACGGGAAGGAAACTAGCGATAGTTTAAAAGTTCGAAAGCAAGAGGAAATGTGGGATCGGGAAGTGGCAAGGGAGGAATTCAGTTGGAATGTTTTGTGCTCAAGGCTGTGAGCAGATTGTAATAGGACAAAGACTTAGGAAGTTTCAGTTTTTTGTCGTTCTTTACTTTTCTAAAACTCTAGTGCCTGAAACTGCTGTAATTTCGTTGCTTAAGTAATGAAATTCCAGGGCGTGCCCTGTTATGCAAAAAAAAAAATGCTGATTGTAACGTGTTTGCTTCGCGTGCTCATTTGATTAATTAATCAACCAATACGAAAGATGATCGGGATATGCGTGGTGGGCAAAACATATATGCTGCAGTTTCTTGGTTGCTTTCGCTGCGGCATCATCACAAGTGGATTTTTTTTTTTTGCGGCACATTATAATTACAACACATGCAAATCCCTTTAATTTACAATTTGCACTCTTCCTTGTGTCATGAACAAAGTTGCATAACTAATTATTGACAACATCCACTCAAAATAATCGAAGGGTTTTCCTAATATTCAACCTTACGCCATCCCCTCTCCATCGCCGGTGCCATTTTTCTGCGGAGAAGGTTGCTGACACTCCTTGTCGTGATCACCACCAGCAGCGGGCACATCCGCCACCTCCAGTGGCTTCACGGTGTAGTAATGGAAGCAGAGGAGGTAGTGGCCCAAGTTGAGCACCATGATGAAAGTGATGAGCCAGTAGTAGTTGTCGATCCTGCCCTTGTTAATATTGTCTTGGAGCCAGTCGCGGTGCCCCCTCGTGGCGCGCTGCACCACCGTGACGAGCACCGTGCTGAGGTAGCTCCCGAAGGAGCCGCAGAGCCAGAAGAGCGCGACGGCCGTGCTGCGCATGCTCTCGGGCGCCTGGTCGTACAGGAACTCCATCTGCCCCACGGACGCGAAGGCGTCGGCGATGCCGTGGATCGCGTACTGCGGCACCAGCCAGAACACGCTCATCGGGACGACGGCCTTCGGGCTGTCGACGAGGCCGTGCCTGATCGCGGTGTCGCGGCGCTTGGTCTCCACGAGCGCCGCCGAGGCCACGCCGAAGATGGCGATGGTGAGTCCGATGCCCATGTGCTGGAAGTAGGTGACTCCCGACGGCCGGCCCGTGACGCGGCGCGCCAGGGGCAGGAACGCGCGGTCGTAGAGGATGATGCTGACGAGGGTTGTCCCGAGGGTGAAGATGGACAGGGTGGCCGGCGGGATCTCGAGGGTCTTGGTGATGTGGCGGTCCATGGTGCGCGCCTGCATGATGGTGAAGGAGCCGTTGTGCGAGCCGGCGGTGGCGAGGACGATGCCCGCGGACCAGATGGGGAGGAGGCGGACGAGGGCCTTGATCTCCTCCACGCGGTGCACCGTCGCCACGCGCCACAGGTTCGGCTGGCCGGAGTCGGAGATGTCACCCGGCGTCACGATCGCCGCCCGGTCCAAGCACCTTAAATAAAAAAAAAAAAACAAAAGTCACATTTTGTCCTTAGATGGGTTAGAGACAGATCGAGTGCCTGGTTTTTAGTGAGCGGCGGAGAGACAATGTCACGTGGGGGATAATCAATCGTACTTGATGTTGTTGGTGTGCAGGAGCCTGCCTTTGGTGGAAATGAGCGCGTCGAGCTCCTTGTCCTGGTACAGCATCCCGGTGTCCTCCGGCGCGGCGGCGTTGCGCTTCCTGAACGCGGCGACCAGGACCTGCGCGATACGCGTGAACGCGCTGCCGCCGGGCTTGGCCCGGACGTAGAGCGGGTACGCGACCACGAAGATCATGATCGAGACGAACATGGCGATGGCCGGGATCCCGAAGCCCCAACCCCACCCGACGTTCTCCTGGATGTACACGACCAGCGTCAGCGCCAGCAGCGACGCGGAACCCATGGTGAAGAAGTAGACGTTGAAGTACCGCCGCTTCCGGTTGGCCCACGCCTCGGCCCCGGCCTGGTGGTCGAACTGGTCGGCGCCGAACGCCACGACGCTGGGCCGGATCCCGCCCGTGCCGAGGCACGCGCAGAGCATGGAGACGTAGAGCACGGCGAGGTGGCCCCCGGAAGGGCGCGCGCAGTTGGTGGAGGACGGAGGGGAGCACGGCGGCGGGCGGAGCGTGGGGACCACGGCGGACAGGACGAGGCCCAGCATTCCGATTTGGTAGAAGAGGGACCCGGCCACGATGCTCCAGAACCGGCCGATGAAGGAGTCGGCGGCGAAGGCGCCCAGGACAACGGTCAGGCTGGTGGTGCCGCCGAAGTTGGCCAGGGTGTTGGACGCGTCAACCAGAGACATGTTGAGCTGCTGCGTCAGGTACGTGATCAGGTTCGAGTTGAAGCCGGCCGTCGCGAACTTGTCGCAGATCTCGTTTGCTGCGACAACGGGCAAATCGCCATTAACAACAGTTCAGAACGCCGCGCGCGCACTGCACAATCTAATTGCTTTTAACACCGTGAGTAGTCAGTCGATCAGTAATTCAGTACTCACCCATGATGAATGGCAGGGTCTTGTAGCCTCCTTTCTTCCACTTCTTCTGCTCGCCATCTCCATTATCCCTCACCACCACCGCAGAGGTCGCCATGGCTGCAGGGAACTCACTCCTTGCGATACCAAGATACTGTGGTAGTCAAGCAGAGCAGACCATGCGACTCTGTCAGAGGCTACGACGACGAGGCCGCAGTTTATAGGCACGCCGGAGGTTGAAGGAGACAAGAAAATAATCAGAGGTTTCATTCATCACAACGGTGCCAGGGGAGTCCAGGAATCAAAGGTCAGTGAGTCCAGACCAGTCGAGTGTGCAGTTTCCTTCATTTTTTTTTTTTTTTTCTATCACGGAGAGCTACTCTGCTCGATGATGACTTGAATACTGCATAAATCAGTATCATTGTCCAGCCTAACCCGGACCCTGATGGCACCCCTGTACTTTCAGCGAATTGAATAGGACCTTGCGATTAGAGAATAGGCAATGCCAGCGCTGTGCTTTGGTGGTTTCTTACTTATCACTGGGGCCGACTGCTAATCTGCTATGCTGTACGGCGTGAGTGAGAGATGCGGCAATGGCGCTATGCGACCCTGTCAACGCACCTGATCACATGCTCCTATGCAACCCACAAGCCACAACCCGTTGGCGTCTCAAAAAACTCAAAAACAAAAGTTGTTTATGCAAAATACGATAGAAGTGTGTACTGCCTGAGCAAAGTTGTTAAAGGTAATAATCTGGATCCATTATAAAGAACTTCCACATGTGCACCTATAGCTGTTCCAATCCAATGAAGATGTCTCAGCATTAGTACAATGCATTTTCACATGACATGAGATGGGATCGAAATCGCGTGCCTTCATATACAGAGTCTTCACTCTTTCATTCTTTCGGCCATGTTGGCCTCAACTTGTGGTCCGTCCTTCAAGCAGGAGGACAAAACATTCGTATGAATTTACCCGCAAAAAAAAAAAATCATATGAGTTTTCTTTGTTTTTTTAGGAAAAACTAATTTTTTTTATTTAAAAAACTTTTTTTTTGCCAAAACCATGTGAAGGCTATTATTTTAATTTGAGCAATTTTACGATACATATTACTATCACTAATTACTTGTTGTAATTATTAGAGTAATAACATAATGACATATATTTTGCAATATTGTCCTGTCCGATCTAGACATAATTAGTGGTTTGCTTATATACATCTAATATTCAAATAAAGTAATGATTCAGCAGCAACTTGAGATAATCAATAGATGCCCGTCCAGATTTCCTTCAAAACGGTCAACTGCAGTACCACTAGCGCGCTCGTCACAGCAGATTCGCGGCGCCAGCAAGAATAATAATCCAGATCAGCTGAAGTTGCTGGAGGAGGGAGCTGTTTGGATGGAGACAGGGGCGGAGCTGCAGGGGGTGCTGCAGCACCCCTTGGTTCTGAAAATACTAGCGTTTTTTCTTCAGTAAACAAAAAAATACCATATAAAATAAGTTAATTTGTAGCCTAATTAGTTTAAATATACAGCCAGCACCTCTGTAATTATGTTCTGGCTCCGCCCCTGGATGGAGACCTTGGGAAGCTGCAGGCAGCAATCACAGCCCTTGGCATCCAAAAATCGAAATACTGAGAATTGGGTCGCGTAAGTTTCTCAATGTCCGAACCAAACAATATCTCCCACTGTAGTGTGAAAAATACATCCAGATTTCCCTAATAATTGCAGTTACAGCAACAATCTTTGTATGGTTGAAAAGGAGCACTGAAGAGCTGCTGAAAGTATGTAAGAAATCTTCATCTTCAGAAATCAGAACAGAAAGGCGATGTAAGCGCTTGCGGATGGGCGGTCTACCTTTTGGTTCACTGAAAGGGCAGAAGGTACAATATTCATAGAAAAAAAAAAGAGTACAGCATATTAGGCTAGTCCTAATGGAGGGTTTGATTTTATTGTTTCCAAAGTGTCACATGTGCATAAATGATGATTGAAACCATATTCACAATGCATAGTTTTATTTTATTGTTTCTTAGTCAACACATGTAAAATATAATTTTTTTAAAAACAGTGTAGACATAATTTTATCTAGATAAAACCACTCCACTCTATCTCCTTATTAATTTTTTATCACATCATCAGAACTAATAACATGACATTCTATTTAATAAAAATGAAACTCCCATTAGAAGTAGCTTTAGGAGTCCGTTTCTGTAGGCCAGATTACAACGCGAATTGACTTTGTGGATTACTACGAGTCAATACAATACCCGACCGCCAGGCGCAGCAAACTGGTGCACCGTCGGGTCGCTTGTCTCTGGCGCGCGCCTGGCTGTTCCCAACGTGCGCCGAGCTGGGTTTGGTTCACTGACTACGGATTCTTGCGCCGTTGCATCCTAGATTATAATTATACTGCCACTTGCCATTTCGGCTTTCTTTTTCGGAGGCGGCGCTAGTAGAACGCAACTTATTTTAGCGCTTGATCTGTGCTCGACTGCCGTTCCAGGCTCTACCCGTAGTACTGTAAGGCAGCAAGGACGACTGACATCCACCATGGCAGCCGCGGTGCCGGTCGACGAAGATGTGTCGCCGAAGGAGACGAAGCAGGGCGGGTTCAGGACAATGCCGTTCATCCTAGGTGGGCGACCACTCGCATTTCCATTAATTCCATACAGTAATCGCGTTCTTTCTTCTCGTCGCCGTTCCTGAACCCTGAATCTCCCGGCCGTCGCCGTATGTCTTGCAGCGAACGAGATCTGCGACCGGTTCGCCACGGCCGGCTTCAACGCCAACCTGATCACGTACCTGACCCAGCAGCTGCACCTCCCGCTGGTGGAGGCCTCCAACCTCCTCACCAACTTCAACGGCACGGCGGCGTTCACCCCGGTCCTCGGCGCCATCATCGCCGACTCCTTCTCCGGCCGCTACTGGGCCATCGCCGGCGGCGGCACGCTGTACCTCCTCGGCATGCTGGGCCTCGTCGTCTCCGCTCTCGCCCCCGCGCTCCGCCCCACGCCCTGTGCAACCACCACTCCGTGCGAGCGCGCAACGGGCGGGCAGCTCGCGATGCTTTACCTGCCGCTACTCCTCACGGCGCTGGGGTCCGGCGGCATCCGGCCATGCGTGGTGGCCTTCGGCGCCGACCAGTTCGGCGGGAAGAGGCGCCGCCCCGGCGGCGAGCAGAAGTGGAGCTACTTCAACCTCTACTTCTTCAGCATGGGGCTGGCCGTGCTGCTGGCGCTGACGGTGGTGGTGTACATCCAGGAGAACGTCGGGTGGGGGTGGGGCTTCGGCATCCCGGCCATCGCCATGTTCGTCTCCGTGTTGTCGTTCGTGGTCGGGTACCCGCTCTACGTGAAGGTGAGGCCCGAGGGGAGCCCGTTCAAGCGGCTGCTGCAGGTGGTCGTCGCCGCGGTCAAGAAGAGGAAGGAGCCCATGCCGGAGGACGCCGCGTTGCTGTACCAGAACAAGGAGCTTGATGCTCCTATCGCCGCCGACGGGAGGTTGCTCCACACCGACCAGCTCAGGCAAGTGCCATTCATTGACTACTACTGAGTTATTGGTTCCATTCCATATGCATCGTTACGTCGTTTTGCGCATGTGGTTCGTTGTTTATTTTGGCCGGCTCCAACGTCTCTGAAATACTTTCTTCGTACTTGCTGCCCCACGTGAAGCAGGTTCTTGGACCGCGCGGCCGTGCTCACCCCGGGCGACTCCGGCGAGCCGGACCTATGGCGCCTCTCGACGGTGCACCGCGTGGAGGAGCTCAAGTCCATCGCCCGCATGCTGCCGCTGTGGGCGGCCAGCATCACGCTCATCGCCGCGGCCTCGCACAACTTCACCTTCGCCATCCAGCAGTCGCGCAGCATGGACCGCCGCCTGACCCCCCACTTCACGATCCCGCCAGCCAGCATGATCATCTTCACCACGCTCACCATGCTCGTCAGCCTGGCGCTCTACGACCGCGCTCTCGTGCCCCTCGCGCGCCGCGTCACGGGGCTCAAGTCGGGCATCACCTACTTCCAGCGCATGGGCGCGGGCTTCGCGGTCTCCGTGCTCGGCGTCGCGGCCGGCGCGCTCGTCGAGGCGAGGCGGCGCCGCGTGGCGGCGGAGCACGGCCTTGCTGACGACCCCAACGCCACCGTGCCGATGAGCGTGTTCTGGCTGGTGCCGCAGTACGCGCTGCACGGGGTGAGCGACGCGCTCTCCACGGTGGGCCACATGGAGTTCCTGTACGACCAGTCGCCGGAGAGCATGCGCAGCTCGGCGGCGGCGCTGTTCTGGGTCGCCGGGTCCATCGGGAACTACCTGGGCACGGTGCTCGTCACGGTGGTGCAGAGCGCGACGAAAGGGGCGTGGCTGCAGGACAACATCAACCGCGGGAGGCTGGACTACTACTACTGGCTCGTCACATTCCTCTTGGTGCTCAACCTCGTCTACTACATCGTCTGCTTCCACTTCTACACCGTGAAGACTTTCGAGGTGGACAACGCCGGGGACGACGTGCAGCGGCTGGATGATGGCGGCGAGGCCGCATCTGAAAGCGACAAGAAGCACGCTGAGGGTAGGAATTAAGGAACACCATCCAAGATCACTTATGCAATTGTATTTTGGATTTTCAACATTCGGATAACACGTTTGAGCTTTTGTTAAAAAAATCTAAGGGGCGACGACGTGCAGCGGCGGGGTGATGTCGGTGAGGAGTCGGCGACTGCATACTAGTTGCTGGTGAACGCTGTCACCGAGCTGAAGCGACCTAGCACAGTCGGCCGTGTAGAATAGAGGAAAACGTTGGAAAGAACCCATTGTTGCTTCGTGATGGAATCACGGGTTCGGTGACGAGAGAGAGAGAGAGAGAGAGAGTTTATGTGTGCATCGGGGTGTATGCTTCCTGAGCTAAGAATTCACGAGACGTGATGGTTCTGTTAGTAGATCTCGTGGTTGGGTCTAACGGCCTAACACCCAGATCCGCGTCTTGATCGGGGGCGTCCTAACTCTTTTCTGGTTGGTGGGCCCCCGTCGCACTGCGCTACATAAATAGAGGGATGAAGCCGGGCACGGGACACGAGGTTGACCGCCGTCACTGTTCACTCCACAAACCCTAAGTCGATCCAAAGATCTAGGGCGCAGCCAGCGACGAGAAGCCGCCGCCATGACGCCCCACTTCGCCGCCGTGCCAGGCAGTGCCGGTGGAGACCCGGAGGCTTTCGACACCGGTGGCGCCCGTCCCCTCTTTCCCGACACCTCGCCAACTCACTCGAGAAGATTTTAGCCGTCGTCGACATGCCAGGAACCGACGCCACCGCCAGCTCCTCATCGCCCCGGCCCTCACCACGGCAACGGCTTCCCCTGCTCCGTTCAACAACCCAGGTACTCTCCTTCTCTCTCTCTCTCTCTCCCTCTAGATCCCGAACACAGAACCTTGCTACCCACGATTACCTCTCTAGATGCTAGCCTAGGCAACACAGATAAAACTAACAATGGTACCAGAGCCCCCTAGTGTTAGATCTAGATGAGGAAGAGATGGATTCTTTATTGGATCGGCCAAAGAAAATGGAAAAGAATCCCGAGCCCGCTAGAACCCATCCCCGAACCCTAACCCTAACCTTAGGGTTACAGAACCAAAACCAGAGGCGTGCGAAAGGGGATCCGGGTGCTCACCTGGGCCTCGCTGCCACCATGCCGTCCTTGGCCCCGCCGGAATCGGGAAGAGCACCGCCGCAAATCCCTCGACGGCGGCGCGCTCACTCTCGGGTGAACGCGCGCGCCGGCGAGAGGCTAGCGTGGCGCAAACCCTCGTCGTGCATCTCCTCCAGATGTCCTCGCGGCTGCCGTGATGCGCCGTCGAGGACCACCTCGCCGTGCTTCGCTCGCCGTCGCGGGTAGAAAGAGCAGTCGGGAGCAACGGGAGAGAATAGAGAGGAGGCGGGGAAGAGAAGAAATGAGAGGCTAGGGTTAGTGGGCGGGGGCACCGGCCGGGTTTTTGATCGCACGAAGAGTGCGCCTGGCCGTCCATCGTGATGGACGGCCAGGATGGAGGCGCGGAGGAAGGCCCCTCGGTTGGGCTAGGCCGCTGGTTTCGGTCGCGCCCGTGGGTTGAGCCGGAAGGCCGTGCGGGCGCTCGCTCCCGCGCTCGCCCGCGCGCTCGCCCGTGGTGGGCTGGGCCAAAAGGCTGGACGCGCGCGAGTTTTAGGCTGGGCCGAAAGCTTTGCTGCGTAAAGTTTTTTCTAGAATGGGCCAAAATCAAAGAATTGCACAGTAGCCATGTTTTATCAGTTTTTTGCTGGTTTTATGTCAATTTTGACCGTATTTAATTGAAATTAGATGTCTTTGTCTCTGTTAAAATATGAACCAACGAGATTATTTTTCCAGAGTGTAAATTAATAGTTTTAGCTACTGTTCATGCATGTTTTATGCCATGTTTCCGCTGCAAGTTTTTAGAATTCATGATAATTATTAAAATTGATATTTTCTATAATTAAATTTTGAACCAACGGGAGAATTTAATTTTAGGAGCATTAATTTTTAGATTATATGTCATTGTAATTATCTGACCAATGTTGTTAATTGCAATGTCATATTAATAATAATTCATGTATTATGCCTATTTTCTGCCCAACGGTGATATAGGTTTAATATATACATGGTAGAATTTATATGTTATTTTTGTTCTCACTTTTCATGGTTAATTTCAGGAGCAACCATGATGGCTTTTCTTCCCCAGGTCCCAGTATTGAAAAGGGACAACTATGGGGATTGAAAAAGAAAGATTGATCTTGCTTTTATTATGGGTGACATGGACTGGGTAGTGACTACCCCGTGTCCCATAGAGCCTCCTAAGCTTGTCAGACGCACAGAAGAAACAGATGCTGCTTGGCAAAAGAGACAGAGGAATGATGCTTCCGAAAGAGCTCGAGTTCAACTTGAGCATAGAAGATGGGTTCTTGACAACAATAAGTGCTTGACACTTGTCAAGAACACGATTGAGCCCGCTATCATGGGCTCAATCCAGAATGAAGACGCAGTAAAGGGCTATCTCCAGAGGGTGGAGAACCAGTTTACTGGATCGTCTAAGACTTATGCCACACAGATGATAAGACAACTGGTGAATGAAAAGTACACTGGTGGTGGCATAAGGGAGTATATTCTGAAGATGAACAGTTTGGCTACAAAGCTAAAGACTATGAATCTAATGATTCAAGAAAACCTCCTGGTTCATTTTGTGTTGTTATCCTTACCACCTCAGTTTGACAACTTTGTTTCCAACTACAACATGAACCCAGAAAAATAGACTTTTGAGCAGCTCATTGCCAACAGTGTACAAGAGGAGGACAGATTCAAGGACAAGCATGGTGGTTCTGTCCACTATATAAAAGACAACAAGAATAAGGGCAAGCAGCAAAAGAAACCGATCTTTTATTCTAAGCCCATGGACAAACAACAGCATAGGCCTCTACAGGGACAAGTTATAGTGGACAAGGACACATGCCTCCACTGCAACCAGAAAGGACACTACAAGAAGAATTGTCCTGACTGGCTGAAGCTGTTCATACAAAGAAATGGTGAGAACATTATTACATTTGTGAATGAATCCTTGTATATTAATTATTCTAGATCACATGATGGATTGATTCAGGAGTGACTATTCATGTTGCAAATTGTTTACAGGGATTCCGTATGACGAGAACCATGGGAAGAGACGAAGGTTTGATAAGAGTGGCTAATGGAGTAGAAGCCAAAGTTGAAGCTGTAGTGGATCTTCACCTAGAGCTTAGAAATGGCTTTATTCTTAGGCTTCATGATGACTTTTATGTATCTTCGTTGCAAAGAAACTTAATAAGTATATCGCGTCTTGACTATGATGGTTATGATTGTCATTTTGGTAATGGCAAATGTGAACTTATGTTTAATAATGAATGCATTGGTTTTATGTCTTTACAAAAAAAGCTTTATTTATTATCACTTGGTGATAATGTGAATGCGATACATAATGATAATGTACGTGATATGAATGTCCCTACGTCCTCGTCGATCAAAGTTAACAAGAAAAGGAAAAGAACTCCATGCGTCTCATCAAAATTATGGCATTGTCGCTTAGGCCATATTTCGAGGGGGAGAATTGAGAGACTCGTAAAGAATGAAATTCTTCCTCCATTGGAGTTCACAGACTTAGAACAATGCATTGAATGCATTAAAGGAAAATACGTAAAGAAAATCAAGAAAGACGCCAAAAGAAGCGCGGGAATATTAGAGATCATTCATACGGATATTTGTGGCCCTTTCCCCGTCAAGAGTGTGGATGGTTATGACTCGTTTATAACATTCACAGATGATTACTCCCGCTATGGTTACATTTATCCAATCAAAGAAAGATCAGAAGCATTGGATAAATTCAAGATATTTAAAGCAGAAGTAGAAAATCAATATGATTTAAAGATTAAAGTTGTAAGGTCCGACCGTGGCGGGGAGTACTACGGGAGGCATACGTCTTATGGACAAGTCCCAGGACCTTTTGCTAAGTTCCTACAAGAAAATGGTAGAGTAGCCCAGTATTCTACACCGGGCGAACCACAGCAGAATGGAGTAGCAGAAAGGCGTAACCGTACCTTGATGGATATGGTGCGCAACATGATGAGCTACTCCACACTGCCAGTGAGCTTATGGATAGAGACATTAAAAACCAGTATTCATATTCTTAACAGAGTTCCAAGCAAATCAGTGCCTAAAACACCGTATGAATTATGGACTGGAAGAGTGCCTTCGCTGGAACACCTCCGAGTGTGGGGGAGTCCTGTGGAGGCTAAGATCTTCAACCCAAGTCTTGGGAAGTTGGATCCCAAGACAGTGAGTTGTCATTTTATTGGCTACCTAGAAAGGTCTAAAGGTTTCCATTTCTACTGCTCAGATAAGTACACGAAGTTTATAGAAACAAGACATGTCATATTCTTAGAGGACGAAATGATTAGGGGGAGCATGGTAGTTCGAGAGATCGATCTTGAGGAGAAGCAGGTATATGTACCCAATTCTATGAGTCAAGAACCTTTCTTCTCACTGTCTGTTGATGTTGAGCCTGTGATGCCTGACGTTGCAGTGCCAACACCTGGTGTCACTCCATCTGTGGTACAAGAGGAACCTGCCACTGATGAAAGGGAGCGACAGCAGCCACACACAAACAATGTGCCAGAAGAGCAGGCTTCACAAGAGCCTCAACCAGAGATTGTGCCAAATGAAGAGGCCCCTATGAGGTCTCAAAGAGCTAGAAAGTCAGCGATACCGGCTGACTATGAACTGTATAACACAGAAGAATATCACATCGAGGATGACCCCACCTCATATGAAGAAGCTATGAGAAGTGTCCACTCATCTGAATGGTTGGAGGCCATGAAGGATGAAATGAAATCAATGAGTCTCAATGAAGTTTGGGACCTAGAAGAAATTCCTGAAGGAGCCAAAACAGTAGGCTGTAAATGGATCTACAAGATTAAATATGACTCTAGAGGGGATATAGAAAAGTTTAAGGCACGATTTATAGAAAAAGGCTTTACGCAAAGAGAAGGAATTGACTACAATGAGACATTCTCTCCAGTCTCTTGTAAAGACTCCTTCAGAATTATAATGACACTCGTGGCGCATTATGAGTTAGAATTACATCAAATGGATATAAAAACGGTATTTCTAAATGGGGATTTACAAGAAAGAGTTTACATGGCACAACCGAAAGGTTTTGTTATGGAAGGAAAGGAAAAGATGGGATGCCATTTAAAGAGATCCATTTACGGATTAAAGCAAGCTTCAAGACAGTGGTACTTGAAATTTGATGGAACAATAAAGAAGTATGGTTTTAAAGCAAATGTTGAGTACAATTGTATCTATGCAAAGTTCAAGAATCGGAAATTCATTTTTTTTTATTTTATATGTGGATGATATTTTACTGGCTAGTAGTGATATCAGTCTACTACAAGAAACAAAGAAATTCTTGTCCTCAAATTTTGACATGAAAGATCTTGGTGAAGCATCATATGTTTTAGGCATTGAGATTTACCGAGATAGAAGAAAGTACGCATTGGGACTGTCTCAAAAGACGTATATAGAAAAAGTATTAAAGAAATTCAACATGCACAAATGCAGTGCCACACCTGCTCCTATAGTCAAGGGCGAACGTTTTGGGGATTGGCAAAACCCCAAGAATAAGTACGAGCTCGATGATATAAAAACGAAACCATATGCTTCGGCTGTGGGAAGCTTGCAATATGCGCAAGTATGCACACGTCCTGACTTAGCGTTTGTCACCGGGTTACTTGGCAGATTTCAGAGTAATCCAGGCCCTGAGCACTAGAAGTTAATAAAGAAAGTCTTACGATATTTGCAAGGAATGAAAGGTCTCAAGTTGGTGTACAGAAGATCGGATTCACTCCAAGTGATGGAGTATTCTGATTCAGACTTTGCAACAGATAACACGAAATCCACATCGGGGCATGTGTTCATCCTGGCAGGAGGAGCCATTTCATGGAAAAGCTCCAAACAGACTATCACAACAGGGTCTACCATGTATGCCGAATTTATAGCATGTTATGAGGCCACGGGGCAGGTCAACTGACTGAAGAAATTTATACCCGGATTAAGAGTGGTTGACAGTACTGAGAGACCATTAAAGTTATACTTCGATAATGAACCAGCAGTAATGTATGCTCACAACAATCAATCCAGTGGTGCCGTCAAGCACATTAATATAAAGTACTATATTGTGAAAGATAAAGTCCAGGATCGCACTATAAGTCTCGAGCATATCAGGACTGAAAGAATGCTTGCGGATCCGCTCACGAAAGGCCTACCGCCCAGTGTGTTGAAGGAGCACGTAGCCGGCATGGGGTTAAGGGAAGCCTTATGATTTTGGACTTAGGGCCCAAAGAAAAGTATCTGTTTTTGAGCGGGGATGTGTATAGTAGATGTTGAGTCTATCGGTGATTAGCTGTGACGATAAAACATGCTCTATGTATAAATCTGTGATAAAATAGAAAATGTGAAGTTAATAATGAGATGAGATCTAGGGGGAGAATGTTAGTAGATCTTCTGGTTGGGCCCAACGGCCCAACACCCAGATTCGCGCCCTGATCGGGGGCTTCCCAACTCTTCTCTGGTTGGTGGGCCCCCGTCGCACTGCGTCACATAAATAGAGGGGTGAAGCCGGGACACGGGACACGAGGTTGACCGCCGTCACTGTTCACCCCACAAACCCTAAGCCAATCCAAAGATCTAGGGCACAGCCAGCGACGGGAAGCCACCGCCACGACGCCCCACTTCGCCGCCGTGCCAGGGTAGTGCCGGTGGAGACCCGAAGGCTTTCGACACCGGCGGCGCCCGTCCCCTCTTTCCCGACACCTTGCCGACTCACTCGAGAAGATCTTAGCCGTCGTTGACATGCCAGGAACCGACGCCACGGCTTCCCCTACTCCGTTCAACAAACGAGGTACTCTCCTTCTCTCTCTCTCTCTCTCCCCCTCTAGATCCCGAACACAGAACCTTACTACCTATGATTACCTCTCTAGATGCTAGCCTAGGCAACACAGATTAAACTAACAGGTCCATCGACCACAGGTGGCCCTTCAGGCTGTGCGACTGGCCCCTCGTACGATGGCCCATTTCTCTTCGTACTTCGATTTGTTTTGCGCCGTGCAGGCATGGACCAGTGTACCACTCCAGAGACGCCGTCCATAAAACATTGGCTGCGAAGAGCTTCATGAGATACGAATGATGCATCCTCGAGAGCACACACTATGTTCATGTAGTGGTGGTTACGTTTACGTGTCCCTTTGTCCCCATGACACAAACTTGTAATCGTCGATAATCTGAAGCCGAAAAAGATCATTCTTCTACTCGTTTGACCTTTCGAACATATTCCATTATGGTACACTCATCACTCTGAACTGCATATTAGAGATTTTGCATACAACACTAATCCCACACCTACAATGTCAAGCATCATCACTTGCTAGTTACCTCATGTATCAACGATACAGGTATCATGACTCGATAGCTAGAACGATCAAGAGGAGGGGGAGAAATAAAGGTATATCAATCCGTCATCAATTGCATGCTTCATCAGTGGCCCGTGATCAAAACTGAAAACAAATTGCATTCCAAGTTAATGTTTCATATTGCCGAAGAATTTGCATTTAGATCGCACCATCAGTGCCGTATGCAGGGGCATTTACCATACTACCTTGTCGATTTGGACATTTAACAGTGGCTGGTACTCTCTTAAAAGATTATTACAATCAATGGCCGGGATTTACTACCACCGGAGAGGAAACGAGGGGCATAATGACCTCTCTTAAAAGAAAAGGTCTGCCTTTTTTGGATGCCAGCTCACAACTCATCAATCCCCCACCATTACACCACGCCCTGGCTTTCTGTGAACTTTGCTCATACAGACCACAGTTTTTTATCCGAATAATAATAATAAAAAGATTTGCAGCTGTAGCCCAACTACTCTCCCCTGGCCACGCCGCTGAAACACAAGCCAAGGACGGTCCTATAAATCACCCCAAAACCCCAAAGCCACCAGACCACTCCTCCCTGTCATCAGCTCACACAGAAAGGCAAAGCGGCAGTGCAGTGTTAGTATCACCATCTCAGGCAGAATGAAGCTTCACGCCACCACCACCATGGCTCTCCTCCTCCTTTTCCTCCTGGCTTCCTCCTCCCTCCAGGTCTCCATGGCCGGATCAGGTTGAGCACTTCACACGCACTCAAGTTTCTGATGTGTTGATTCTGCTTTTTCTTGCTTATTACTTGTAATGGGTATCTGTATTAAGCGTTTGTTTCTTGGGCTTCTTGGTAGAGTTCTGCGATAGCAAGTGCGCGTACAGGTGCTCCAAGGCGAGTCGGCACGACGACTGCCTCAAGTACTGCGGGATCTGCTGCGCCGAGTGCCACTGCGTGCCGTCGGGGACGGCCGGCAACAAGGACGAGTGCCCCTGCTACCGTGACAAGACCACCGGCGAAGGCGCCCGCAAGAGGTCCAA
This sequence comes from Eleusine indica, assembly GCA_030378355.1. Lineage (NCBI taxonomy): Eukaryota > Viridiplantae > Streptophyta > Magnoliopsida > Poales > Poaceae > Eleusine > Eleusine indica. The sequence goes on from CM059494.1 coordinate 62,227,722, forward strand.
GTGCCCGTGAGCTTTGACTGATCGATGATCGCCCGTGATGCTCTCAAGAGGCCTGCGCTTTTAGGGCCATTGTAGCCCGTAGATTAAGCTAGTAGTATACTGGCCAGGTGATGATTAAGCCCTGTGCGTAATTGTAATGGTGAATAAAAGTGTGCTGGCATAGTGGCATGTGAGATGAAATGATCAAGAGGCCGTGCTTAATTACTTGCACTATGGAAATTGTTTTTTTTTTTCCCTTTCCCCTGTGTCTTGAGATGTTCAGATCAGCACTCTTTGGCATGCAAGCCCTGTGTGTTGCCCAAACTTCAGGGCAGCATGATTGCAGCGTGCGACGAGCGTCGGTGGTGAATGCTGATGCACCGGACCCATCCGGTCAGTCTTCAGTTATTACTCTTCAAACGAGTAGTACTAACTGAATATGACGCGTGGGCGACTCGCTTTCCGCCGGCTCCTTCTCGCCTCCGGTGGCCGGCTCGACACTGGAGATGAGCGGGAGTTATGGAATCGCCGTGCGGTGTACATATCCTATGCTAGTAGGCTAGGTCTCAGAAGTATTTTGGGGCAGCGCTCCCTTCCCTAGGCACCGTCGCCGCGACCGTCTCCCTTCTACGCCGCCGCTGGAGCAAGCTGCGGCTGAGGGTGGCCAGAATGGCGGCGGCGGGGCTTCTCTCTTCGAGGGTGGCGAGGCGGTGGTGGAGGTCGTGCACCTCGGAGGCGGCGGTGGCGTCGCGAGAGGCCGCGCGCTTCAGAGGAGGCGGCACCTGTCGCGCGCGGCAGCATCATCGGCGGTCGCGCGCCTCGCTGCCGGCGGCATCGCGGATGGATCTGCCCGGAGGTAGTTGTTCCACCGGTTGGCCGCCGATTTTGGCTGGTCCGCCCGGCAGCCGGCGTCCTCGTCGGCAACGGTGGGTGTCTTCCTTGGGTAGTTTGTTTCTACCCCCTACTGTAAAGCTTAGGTCTAGTAGGTTAGGGTTAGGGTTTCGCGTATTGTGTCGGACTGTCGGCAGCGCGGGTCTTCTCTCCTCCACGGTGCAGTCTCCGGCCGGCGACGACGGGGATGTGATGAGGTTTGCTCCAGGGTTGTTCTTGTTGCGGCCTTTTCCATCTTCGACGGTTCCCTGTTGGCTTGGATGACGGTCGTTGGTGCGAGGTCTTTTGCCTAGAACGCGTCGTATAGCGGAGGTGTCGACGTGTTTATGGAATAAGCTCGCCCAAGCTACTTCCGTCTCGATGGCGTTTTCCTCTCCAGCATCGTCTTTGAGCTTGTGGAGTTGGGTCCTTTGGGACCTTTTTAAGGAGAGGTTGTCGGCGGATCCTCGTCTGATTCGTCGATGTTGCGATCTTCTACAGGTACCTCTCAAGCGTGGAGACACAAAGGGACCGTGTCGCTTCTCGACGCACATCAGATCTGTGGTTGGTCTGATGATTTCTGAAAGGACGCGAATCTTTGTCTGTGTATTGGTGTAGATTTGTCATGTGTCGTGTGAGTTGGTTTTATCTTTATATGTATGGACAGATGCTACATTTATACTCAGATTTAAGAGGTTAAAAAAAAAAACTGAATATGGCGCATCAGTAATTTATAGTTTTCTCTCAACAGACTGCCCATTGATTATCGAGCTGAATTAAGTTTTTGCCGAGTCCGTTCACTGAACCTCAAACTAGAAACATGTGGAGGACCTAAACGATCAGGTGCAAAAAAGGAATTGGGTTTTGGCCCAAACTGAAGCTCCTATTCGCCGTGTGCCCTAATTCGAAGCACACGGCAAAGCGCATATTCGCCGTGAGCCGCCCCAGTTCGAAACACACGGCAAAGCACCTATTTGTCATGAGTCCTGTCCGAGGCACACGACAAAGTACATTGTAACACTACCATAGAATAGATTTTTCCTGTGGGTGAATCATTATCGTGAGTGTTATAAAAAATCTCCACAATAAATATCTTTTTTCGTGAGAGTGATACAAAACCGCCACAAAAATTAAATTTTGTGGGAGCCATTCATCACCGCCACAAAAATTATATTTATCGTGACGATAACTTAAAACTTCCATGAAAAAATATATATCGTGACGGGAACTAACCCTCACGAAAATGATTGAACCTCCACAAAAATATTTTCCACGCCACCCGCTCATATCGACCCGCCACCGGTTTCATTTAGGCGCCAAACGCCGAAAGTTTCCAGTCTGAGTCTGGCGCCAAAAAAAAGTCTACGTGGTGTACCGTTTTCTGTTTCCCACCACAACCAACGCCTCACAGTTATTGAAAAATAAAAAGGAAAACAAAACAGAGAGCTCCAGCCTCCAGGTCTCTCTCTCTCGTGCTATTCTTCCCCAACAAATCAACGAGCTCCAGCCCCCCAATCCCTTTCTTCTCCAATGAATCCTCCTTGCTCTCCATCTCCAGATCGCTCCAACCAGTTCGCACCTCATCTCCTGGTCGCCCTCATGCTCTAGTTCTTCACCAATCTACAGTAGCTGCATCCCCACACCAGTTCTTCCATCTCCCCAATCCCGAATCCCACATCTCCACCCTCGAATCCGCCCCAAGCTCATACAGCCCCAAAAACCCATCACCTTCAATCCGTCTGCTCCACAATCTCGCCCCCAAGGTCTCCTCAAGCTAGCATGTCCTTCATTTGTTCTCCCTCAGGCAAAACGTGATTCACACCGTTGCATCAAGCTTGGATGATGTCACAGCCCCACATTGATCCGGACGTGGTGCGCCAACTGTACAAGAGGTGTTGAAGCTCTGGTTCTTAGAGGAGGCTGCATCGTCCGTCTTGTCTGTAGTCTACATTGTTCACCTCCACAATCTTGGTAACTAACCCTAACCCTTGTTGGCTATAATTTAATTTTGTTGTGCATGTGACGATGATGATTGCTTTGAGTGTATGTTCTGAAATAATAGTAGCTAGCTAGTGATGTGATAATTGATGCAATAGGTAATCAGGTGATATTTGCTTGTTTTTTGTTTGTGAAATTAAAATCTATACTGTCTCATCTTTTTAAGTAGACCAAATTAATGGCAGAACGTGACTGGATGTACACTGGTTGGTCTCATTCAGAGGCTCCATCAAATGATTGGATTGAAAACACAAACATGTTCTTAGATCATGCATTCTCTATGTCTAATCTTGTTGAAGGTGGCACAATAAAGTGTCCGTGTGCTACTTGTCGGAATTGTGTTAGGCATAAAAGGTTTGATGTAGAGATGCACTTATGTAGATTTGGGTTTAAGGATGACTACAAAATATGGACATCACATGGTGAGGGACTTATCCATAGTCAGGTGGAAGAAAGAAATGATGAGGATTTTTGTGAGACTGATCGTATGGATGATATGTTGCTTGAACTAGGAGGTGAAAATCCGCCACCTATTGATGAGGAGCCAAATACCTCTACACAAGATTTTTATAGGATGGTTTCGAATGTTGATCAACTAGTCCATGATAACACGACACATTCAACACTTTCTGCTATGGCATGTTTGAGGCTCACACGAAAATTACGTTCTGTGGTAGTGTAATAATCTTCAATATTTCACGTACTATGAGTATACACAATATTTCAATATTCCATTTTTTTTAAAAAACCAAGATAAGGCCCTAGTCATATGAATATAAATTTGGGAAATATAAAATTCTATTATTTCATGTACTTATATTTGAATTTCAATTTATATAAAATTAAAATGATATACTTGCTTTTAATGCATTAAAGATATGTAACCAATCCCAAAAATACCAAGAACTAAGATGAAGCATTTTGTGTTGCCTATTATCTATAGAAAAAAGTTATAAAGTGAAATCCTAATTACACTGTCATTACATTTATAAACCTAGTCACAACTTCCTTAATACTAAACATCTTCAAAAATGCTTTAGTTTATAAGCATGGTACGTGACAAAATTTGCAAAACCATGTTGACTATTTATTATAGACTATGTGTATGATAAGATGATATAACGATAAATTTCATGAATTTGAGACTATGTTTGAATTTAATAGAATTCAAATACTATTTAAACACACATTCGTGGTAATATTTTCTTGAATTCGAATTTCGAAAATTTATTTGAACTACTCGATACGGCATTACATTGGTCTAAATATTATGAATATTATTTTTTGGTTCCCTTTATTCTATTAAAAAATCTTGTAAATGAAATAAATTGATTACAAATACTAAATAGAGCACAAAATGCCCTAATTTAGAAGATAGAGTACAAATTAATGCAGGTATATCGCACAAAAAGTTGTAGAGGTTATTTTTAATTTTTTTTTCTTATTTGTTGTGTGCCATTTAGGAACACATGACAAACAACCATATTTGTCGTATGCCATCTAAACACACACGGCAAACAGCCATGTTTGTCATGTGCCACATCTCTAGGCACACAGCAAACATATTTTTCCTATTTTGTCGTGCGCCACACAAGGGGACACACGGCAAAAATATAGCTTTACCGTGTGCGAAACCCCGACACACGGCGAAGACTAACGTCCGTTGCCCTGCCCGGGGACAAACTCCTAACAGTCGTACTTTGCCGTGTGAGGTGGTGGCTAGCACATGACATAAAGGTTGTTTGTCATGTGTCCCGCAACAGGCCCACGGTGAAGAGACTCTTCGCTGTGCGTCGTGTTTTCGCCGTATGTATGACAAAAGGCACATGGTGAAGAAGCCATTCGTCATGTGCCCAAGGAAAGACGCACGACGAAGATTTTCTTGATTTCCGGTAACCTGAGGTCGTATCTGGAAGTGACAAGCATGCTGATAGTAAGAATTAAGGAGCTTCTAGTTGGTACTTGGTCGCAAAAATCCTTGTATATGTAATCTTTTATCAAAAGAAGAGATGTCTATCACGCTTTTGACTTCTTTGGTCTTTTTTTTTTCCTACGAAGCACATGTGTAACTTTTACCAATATCTACTATCAAGATAGAGTTATATGATATTAACTAAATGAAGCATGTTATAAATATGCTTTCAAAACAAATGAAAATGATATTGATCAATGTTTCAAAGTTTTATTGAATCTTAGTTGGATTCCTTGTGGTACTTGAAATCTAGTCTTCAACTCAACAAATATTTTATATTTATAGTTACTTATTCTTTCAATGATCGGCAATATCAATGTCATCATGAGATCTATGGTGACGAGGGTTAAAAAAACAACTATAATAGTGGTTTTTCTTTATTGCCAAAAACCAAACGATATACCACAAAAACTAAACAAAAACTGTTTTTGCTATAGTATCCAGGTTCAGTTTTTATGAAAAAAAAAATGATTGTTTGCTTAAACCGGACCAAATTGGTTTGGTCGAAACCACAAAAACCGATTGGTTTTTATCAGTTTAATGAACCATGGTGGTCACTTCATTAATCTCAAAGTTGGAAGGTCTAGCCTCTCATATTGGCTTGGCAACGGGGCGGGGCGGGTCCGTAGGAGCACAAACCATCATCACCGCTCCAATCCCTGTTTCAATCCCCGCTCTAGTCCTGATTGGCTTAACGGGGCAAAATGTTGCCACGTCCCTCTCTCCGACGAATCACCAAAATATTCATCAGGGCCCTACAGAGGGCGGTGGTCAATGCTTGACGGAGGGCGGCAAGCGAGCGACTAGTGGTGGGCAGCGTTGGGTGATAGCGGCCGACGAGTGGTGTGGCGAGGTTCTGTAGGACGAGGCTCGGGCGTGGCGTGACGTCGAGCGACAATGACCGACAAGGCTAGGGCAGCATGTGATAACTCGTGACACGGGCGGTGACAGACTTGAGAGAAAGGGAGGGAGGTTGGATGCATAGGGAAAGGTTAGAGAGGGAGTAATGGGCTATTGGACTGAATTCTAAGAAATGGACCATAGTTTTTTCTTCATATTGGGTCCCCTCCGCTGGGGAAATTTCTTCCTCATCCCTGCCCCATTACAGTTCGGGGATCCGCCCCGTTGGCCCTGCAAGGCACAATTTGGCTCTGTTCCCACCCTGAACGGGTCGGATCCCTGCGGGTTCCGTTGCCAACGGGGAGATTGCCAAGGCGACTCTCATAAGCAAGGAAGGAACTAACGAACCAAGTTTCTCTATATTTGATTATTAAAAAATGTTGTAGTTGTATCTGCTGACGCGAGAGAACTAATAAGTGGGAAAAGTTGACACCAATCTGCTGACAAAAAAATTGTAGCCCATCAATAAAAGGAAAGAGCATGCAATGAATTGAAGCTTTATCCAACAATCTTGACTCTTAACAAGCAGAGGGTATCGTAAAGAGAAGAGAAATAGGAAAATGAAGAAAGCTATATTTTAATATTCTAGACTCTACTACCTTGACCAATATGTATAGCTGTTCATAGTAGTTACAAGAATCATGTTATTACATATTCGCAAAAAATAAAAGAATCATGCATGTAATTACATGGTAGTATATTGTACTATAGGTGCGTGCAGGCGGTTTCGGGCACAGCGCCATGCAGCTCGGCGAGCTGCAGCATGTCGTTGGGCACCGGGCGGTCGTCGTGGTCCCTCTCCGCGAGCACCCAGTGGCCTTGCTCGTCCCGCGTGAGTCCCTTGTTGAGCCTCTGGAACCACCGGGACGGGATGCGCATCTCGTGCCTGAGCATGCTGGTGGACTTGTTGACGAGCGCCACGTCCCGTCGCGCGCCGCCGTCCAGCAGGTGGAGGTAGACTTGCAGGTTGTGGAAGCCCTGCACGTCGATGGACCGCTTCAGGTGCGCCGACGCGGCCACGTGGAGCACGAGCTCGTCGCCGGCGTGCACGTACACCCACCAGGGCGCCCATCCCCGCGTCAGAGCCATGAGCGCCTTCCCGAGCAGCAGGGAGAAGGGCAGCGCGAGGAGGTTCGCCATCGCCACCGGGACCACCGGCACCCACGGCACGGCGTCGCTCCCGACCACGACGCGCAGCACGGTGACGCGAGACACGAGGCCGTCGCGGAAGGCCGCGTTCCCGACGCGCGGGCCGGCGAACGTGACGGCCCGCACGGCCACGTCCGGGTGCGCGGCGGCGGCGTCGCGCGCGGCGAGGAGGGAGAGCGCGCCGCCGAGGCTGTGGCCCGTGACGGTCACGCGCACCTCCTCCTCCTTCTCCTGGCGTGAGCGGAAGTGTGTCAGCAGCCGGCGGAGCTCGTGGGCGAGCTGCTCCCGCGCGCTGCGGCCGCCGAACTCGCTCTCCGGGTTCGTGGACGTGTACAGCTCGTAGAACCCCCTCGCGACCTTGCCGCCTGTGATCTTCTTCTTCTTGTTGACTCCTTCATCGTCTTCAACGTCGAAATCCACGAGGCCCGTGCGGATGTTCAAGGCCCACTCCACCTGCGCGCTGGTGCCGCGCCACACCACGGCCACGTCGCGGAACCCGGCGCGCCGGGCCTCGTCGTCCCCGGCGACGGCGACGTAGCCCATCCAGTGCGCGCGGTCGTCCCAGTTCTCGGCCTGGACCACGGGCTCCACCCACTCGGGAAGGAGGTCCACGGTGGCGTAGATGAAAGCCGTGACGTGGTACCCGTGCCCGGCGAGGCCCAGGGCGGGGAGCATGCGGCGGAGCCCGTACCGGCAGGTCCCGTAGTACGAGGACCACCGGTCCCCGTCGAAGGCCTCGTAGGTGGCCATGGCCAAGTCGCCGTACTTGAGCACCTCGTCACGGGACCATTTGCCGCCGCCGACGGGGAGCATATCCGAATCGAGGGGCGAGGGGTTAGGCTTTAGTACAGAGTTGTAGGCGTGGTGGACGTGGGCGATGGCACCGAGTGCTTTTCTGGGGTGGTAGTCACCGCCCGCCATTAACGAACACGTACGTAGAGAAACGAGCAAGAGACTGCAGAGAATGGAAGGAACAAGGAGAAATAATCGAGAGTATGTAGGCGCAGTGCTGAACTAGGGAGTTGTTGTTGTTGTTGCTGCTGCTGCTGTGTGTGTTTGATCATGAAATCCATCGGTATGGTGGTCAATATATAGAGGAGACGAGCGTATGCTGTGGTTGACTGTACTGTACTACCGCCCAGTACTGCCATGTGTCGGGATTCTTCCTTCTGCATGACCATTTCGCGTATTGACAAGTATACTCCCTCGAGGCAGAAGAACAAGTCTATTTGTAGGGTTGAGTGGTTGACTGTACTGTACTTCTTTCTTCTCTTTTAACCATTCTTTTTCATAAATTATTGCTAGCTAGTCTGGTTTCTTTCATCCCAAGTATTAATATTGAATTTTTCAAAGATTGTATTTGCGTGGCTAAATATGGCATGCAGATTTGAACACGACGCTTATAAGAAGATGACAACGGGTGTCTCGGGCAACATTATTATTATTGTTAGAGTCTTGTAACTTCACATATAACTTTCCATGTCATTGTCACGTACTTTTGAAGATCATAATTGTATTGATTATTGACATTTAAAACTTGATTATCATGCTTAAATCATTTTATCTTGGTCATACATTGAAGCAACTTTTTCAATATTTGCTATTTAGGTAGCAATAATATATATTTAAGAGTACCCGCAAAAAAAATATTAAGAGAGCATTTTTGTGTGAAGATGGTCACCTATGTACTTTACCATATACCTACAGTGTAGTTGAGAAGGAGAAATTATGTAACCTTTGTTTCATTTAACCACTGTGTTGACACATGTGCACGCGTCTGCTCGTTCTCTGACACTTGTTTATTGGCACTGTGACACAAGAACTTTTTGAACGGATCTAGTATTTGTCGGGGTGCCGTTTCATATTGACAAAAGTAAGACAATGTCAGGGAGACCGCGTTTTGACCCGCGCGCGCGGATAGTGATGGAAGGGGACTCCGTCCATCGTCACACGATCGAGGGTCACCAACTCACCATTGGTCTCGACGAGAAAACATCCTGAAGTCTCCTCATGCTGCGTCGCTATCGCGCTCACGTGCGCCGAGTCGACTGAATCCGCCAACACAGTGGTTGACTGACCGGTGACAACCACAGCGCTGCATCACGCGAGCGTACACTCATCACCTTCGTCACGCCAGTCAGTGTCGCCTCGTTATCAGGGTCACCTTCTCAAGCTAGAGGCTGCTGCCTGCCGTGTGCTCTCTGTTACCGGTCGACTGAATTGCCCTGACGTACATAAGCATAGTTTTTCCGATTCCTTCGCCGATATGGCCATATGGTGGCGAGGTTGTCAGTTTTTTTTTTTTTTTTGGAAATCAGGGAATTGACGATTGAGCGAGATTGTCAGCTTGAACGCTGCCACATCTGTAATCTGTGCTTGCCACGGCCAGTCAAGTGCGGCTGGACGTGAACATGATCGACCTGGACAGCCAGCTGCACTATCTCGCCGGACACAGAAGGGATGACTCCGCTGTGCACTACGTGCCGGGGACGCGCGATGGAACGTTGGAATGGCGGGCGGTGACCGCGATGGAGGCGCTTCCCCGACCAGGGGTGGTCGGTATTTCGGTTGTTGGATCGCGGCTCGAAACGAGCGCACGAACGGGACAGATAGGTGAAAAGTGTTGTATGGGCCATAGGCGGTAAAATTATCACGGCCTGTTAAAACTAACGGCGGTCCGCGCGCAGCCGGTTGCCGGGCTATCTATACTTCTATAGTAGCAGCAAAGGTCTGGTTTTGGAGAAGAGAAAAGAAAATGAATAGATGGGGAAAGTGAGAGCTTGCAAAGGCAAAGGTTTTACATATCTTACGGTACTACTAATCTGGTTCGGCTACTCCATGTTGTTACCGCCTCGCTTCACCTATATTGTCGACGTCAAGGAGCAGCGAGGCTAGAATAAACCGTTATGATGGTTGTCGCTTGATGAGACCGTTCATCAGCTGCTATCATGCAATCGTTTAGAATAAACCATTGGATGTGTTACCCCTCATGGTAAAGGAGCCAATTTCATGATCAGAAACATATACAACAGGAGGGCACCAGCCCCCCCCCCCCATCTCCATCCACAGACACACATCTGTCGTTAGAAATGATATGTGTGTAATCAATATTAACTCTATTTATGATAAATTATACTACTTAAACCTTCAATAGAGAGTAAATTAAATCCTACCATTGATTTACTATGACAAAATTGTAATTGGCCAGCTAAAATAACTATTTATGAGTAGTGACACTGACACTACAGGGTACCACCATCAAGTCAATAACCTATTAGATCGAACTGTTACCGATCTTCAGAGAAACAATGCACACACGTAGCGACACTGCCGCCGCCATAGCTGCCGGAATCCTTGTAGTGCCAACGGGGTTTCGCGTGTGCCGGACGGCGAGGCTCCGCGCGTGCAAGCGAGCGATCCCATCCCTGCTATTTGGACTTTTACTGCATAATCCAAATCTTATACAAAAGGCTCCGAACTCTAAATTACATTGCTCCAGAGCAATGGCAACCAAGCGTCAGAGGCCAAATTAGTTATGAGACTAAGCACATGGGGTTTTGCCTGTAGCATCCTTGAGATGTTGAGTGCATTTAACCATGACGCTTATTTGAAGAAATTTATCAATTGTCTTGAAGAAAGAAATTTATCAGCTATCGTTCACATACGAAATCTCGAGTTACTATACTTCTCATTGATTCAGCTTTCGGCTTTGCGGAAAGAAATGGAGGGATATGTGATGAGCAATGTGAAAAAAGTTTACAAAGCGTCGTCTTGGACTGTAGGCCAGGGCCGGTCCTGAGGGGAGGGCTGGTAGGACGGTCGCCCAGGGCCTCTAGACTGGAGGGCCCCTCTTTAACATATATATATATGTGGAGCATATATAAAAGTCAATTCGCCAATCTTTAGCACATTCTACACGTCCTACCTACCAACACCAGCAAGACTTTTCTTTGGTTCCATAATAGGTGTGCAGCGTGGAGCCTCTACACAACCCAGCTCCAACAAGAAGTCACGATGACACCAAACACTATGCCAATCAATCACCAATCAAGAAGTTGCCTAGTCCAATGCTCGTCGCAATTCAAATTATGCAGCTACACAGAAACACTTGTGATTGACGAAGTAACAACAGGATCGTCAGCTATTGGCGAAGCAGCTAATCGAGGCGGTGATGGCAATCTAGTGCCATGCGACAATTCAAGTATGTAATGTCATGTGGGTAGCTGGTGCTTGTCATCAGTTTCTTCGACTTTGGGTTATCTGGTTGAACGAGAATAAAAACAGGGATTCTATTGGTTATAAAAAATACGAGTCGTGTGTGTGGCAAGGCTTCGCTGCGCCATCATGCACCGGTGCCGAGCAGATTCAAATCTACAATGATGGCCACGACTTCTCTAGGGTGGCGACTGTGGCTTTCAAATTGATGACGATGACGGCTTCTCTAGGTCACGGCACCACGAGGCACCGCCGCCCAATTGTTGATCTGCCGTACCGAAGCCGAAGAACATGGGAAAAATAAATGTTTTTTGATTTATTTTGACAAAAAACCAGTGTTTTAGTTTAACCTAAAGATCAATGAAATTATATTTCTCATTATTTTTTCCCCTATAATACCCATACTACTTTAAAATACTATAGTTTATACTATTTAAAGTAGTCAAAATAGTATAAATGTATATGAACCATCGGATCAAGAGAAATGAAGGTTCCATAATGGTTTTAGCTCATTGTAAAGGTGCTCAATAATATTATGCGCATAACATTTCCTCTTCAAATTAACTTTAATGAGAGGAATCCTAAATTTTTCTTGATACATAAAAGGGCTTTTTTTTTGTCAACCTTAGAGTATTGACATGATGAACAACTAGTGCTATGGTATTGAAAAAAAAGATACCAGTATCATCTAAGTCATCACGTTATTCCATCACTTCGGTACTCGTTCTTCTTGCTGCGGATAATCATCGAGATTTGAGGAAGACTCTAATTAAGCTACTTGAAGTTTTTACTACCCTTCTTGGCGACCCCGTTGCGATTGCCGTTTTCATGGTAGAGCTCGACCTCCTCCCCGGCGACAGTTTCCAAGGGCTTGAATGTGTAGTACTTGACGCAGACGAAGAAGTAGACGAGATTGACCATCTGCATCCCCACGACGAGCCAATAGTAACTGTCCAACTTCCCGCGGTTGAGGTTGTCCTGCAGCCACTGCCCGCTCCTGCGCGTCTTCTCGTGCACGATGGTGACCAGCAGCGTGCCGAGGTAGCTCCCGATGGCCATGGTGAGCCAGTAGAGCGCCGCCGCCGTGCTGCGCAGGCTCTCGGGCGCCTGGTCGTACAAAAACTCCATCCGCCCGACGTCCATGAACGCGTTGGCCACGCCGTGGATGGCGTACTGCGGCACGAGCCAGAACACGCTCATCGGAACAATCGCCTTGGGCGCGTCGAGCAGGCCGCTGGCGGCGGCGACGGCCCGGCGCCGCCGCTCGACGACGGCGGCCGCCGCGTTGGAGAGCATCGCGATGGTCATCCCGACGCCCGTGCGCTGCAGGTGGGTGATGCCGTTGGGGTGGCCCGTGCGGCGGCGGAGCACGCGGACGAGGACGCGGTCGTAGAGCGTGAGGGTGGCGAGCATGGAGAGGTTCTCGAAGATTTGCATGGACGCCGGGGGGATCTTGAACTTGGGGGTGATGTCGCGGTTCATGGTGCGCGCCTGCTGGATCGCGAAGCTGCTGTTGTGGGAGGCCGAGGTCACCAGCAGGATACCCGCCGCCCAGATGGGCAGCATCCGGATGATGGATTTGAGCTCCTCCACGCGGTGCACCGTCGCCAGGCGCCAGAGCTTCGGCTGGCCCGACGGCAGCACGTCGCCCTCCGTCACTATAGCCGCCTTGTCAAGGCACCTATCAACAAAAGCACGCAGTTGTCGTGTCGTGTCGTGTCGTGTCGTCGAGAAATAATAATAACCCATCGCATTGCAAACACATATGCCATTATTAGCACGTAATGTTGTAGTACTTACTTAAGCTGGTCGGTGTGGAGAAGGCGTCCGGTGGTGGAGATGCCGGCGTCGAGCTGCTTGTCCTGGTACATGAAGCTGGAGTCCGGGACAACAACTTTCCTTTTCTTGAACGCGGCGGTAACGACCTGCGCCAGCCTGACAAGCGGGCTTCCACCGGGCGGCATCTTAACATACAACGCGTACCCGGACACGAACGCGATCACCGCAACAAGCATGGCGATGGTGGGCACGCCCAGCCCCCACTCCCACCCAACATTCTCCTGGACGTACACCACCACGGTCACGGCCGTGAGCTTCGCGAGCTCGACCCCGAAGAAGTAGAGGTTGAAGAAGCTCCACTTGGGCCTACTGGCTCCCCGTCCGCCGCGCCTGCTGCTCGCGTCGAGCTCGAGCTGGTCGGCGCCGAACGCCATGACGCAGGGGCGGGTCCCGCCCGTGCCGATGGACGTGCAGAGCAGCGAGGCGTAGAGGATGGCGAGCTGGAAGGAGGACGCGCGGCGGCAGTCGGCGGCGTGCTTGGCGCAGGGCGGCGGGCGGAGGGAAGGCAGCGCGGCGGAGAGGGTGAGGCAGACCATGCCCAGCTGGTAGATCACGGAGCCGAACGTGATGGTCCAGAACCGGCCCGCGAAGGAGTCGGCGATGAGGCCGCCGACGAGCGGGGTCAGGTTGGCCGTGCCGTGGAAGTTGCTGATGATGTTGGAGGCCTCCACCAGCGGGAGGTGCAGCTGGAGAGTCAGGTACGAGATCAGGTTCGAGCCGAACCCGACCGTCGCCAGCCGGTCGCAGAAGTCGTTCGCTGTTATCAGGCATACCGGAAAATGTTAGATGGTAGCAGTGAGACAGTGGTAGTAATTATAATGGCTACAGAGTGGTGATGTATTTGCGCAGCTAGGTAGTATCAAAGTGGTGATGTTATATTATCTTTCTTAGAATCTTAATTAGATGTCATTAAATTATGCCTTTTTTTTCTTAACACTTTTACTTTTTTGTCACTACTAATTATCAGATGATTATTTTGTAATGGTAGTAGATTAATACTAGTAGTGGTTAAATCTCTAAACTTATACATAAGTATTTTAGACACTTATTAGTTTTATTTGGAACTTTATGTAATTTGGAAAACACATAGAGGTATTCTAAGCCATTTGTTTGGTAATAGCAGCTTGTATAACTTTATCTCTGGTTGTAATTTATTTTTAGCGTGTAGAAGCAAACATGGATGCTGCTGTTATTTGTAAAATATTAAGATATTTCTAGCCTTATTAGTTACTAGAAGCTAATATGTGGCTCTTTTTTTTTTTGATAAAATACAAATAAAATAAAATAGATTGATTTTGGCCTGGATCATGAACCTTTTCTGGCAAAGCTTATGACAATAAAGTGTTTCGACCACAGATATGGTCATAACTGAGAAAAGGGTTCTGATTAGTTATGGAATTATATTTCAGTAATAATCTAAACCGGGAAAATAAACAACTGATCCAAATTAAGAACCATTCAATTTAGTTTGATCGGGCCAGAAGTTGTACACATTCTTACATGATTGGGCTATAAATTCGAAGCAATAATTTGATGAATAAACAGTACTGGGCCAAGGGTCAGCGCATCAGGCCACACTCTAACATTGTACGTTTTGTGCCTTTGTGTGCAAATCCAGTTTCTGATAGAAGTTGTAAAAAAGAAAAATTAATAGCTTGGAAGTACTAGATTTTTTTAATGAAGACTGAAAGAGTTGGAAATGAAACTGAAGTTGAGCCAGGATATAAAAAACCTTGGCTAGTATAGAAGCAAGTAGAAATAGAGGAGGATTTCACTGTGCCCTTTCAATTACGTCGGATCGATGTACCCTTTCTGTAATAAGACGGTCGATGTTCGTACCAAACTACGATCACGCACTGAATGTGTTCAGGCATGCTCTCGGGAAAAAAAAATTTCAAGTTGGACTACCTGATACATAAAAACTTCGTTACGATAAGATTTTCACTATTTTTTCTTAATTGTTATGAAAATTTGGACACCAACAATCATCTCTTTTGTTATTTAATAAAAGTCATAAGGCTGAGATACATATTAGTACCAACATTATTGAGATACTGATTGGTAATGTCGCCAATGGTCGTTTTTTCTTGAAAGGAATCGTCCGTTGGTTGGCCCGACAGCCCGACTGATGGCCATATTTTGGAACTTTAGCATCCCACTATAGAAAAAGGGAGATCCTTATGCTATTCGAGAGGTTAGTCCTTGGATGTAAATCCAAAAGGCCGTGAGTAGATTGCTGTCTTTTTGAGCAAGCGGAATAGAGACAGGTTTGACTCTGAGAGAAAACAACAAATTAAAGCTGCTTTGAAAGCTATATCGTCATGTATGCATAGGCCTGTGCTCTGCAGCATCGTCTAGCGACGTGTTCAGACCGTTCGAAAGGTGGCACGCATGCGTCGTCCGCTCAATGCGTGTAGTGGCTGATGAGCAAATGATCTAGTACCTGTATGTGAACAGAAGGTGTTTCCTGAGCCTGTTATGGCACAAGGTCAGATTCAGAGCCTGCAGCTGCTGTCTATTATCTGAATTTTATGGGCAAGTTCAGAAACTTATCCCGTGGGCACCCTCGACTGACCCGTGAAAGAAACGGGCGAAATTATCTTCTGGAACCAAGCTCAAGAACCAGGAGAATGGTCCAAAAGAAATCTTGTGATCGAAGGAAACGGGTAGTATAATCTAGGACAAAACCATAAACAATCCGAGGGACAAACGAGGATCATACGAAACGCTTCTAACAGGACCGCTTCAAATCATAACCAGGGCGTTTAATCTGTAGTCTACAATCAACAGATCAGAAGCATGGAGCATACCTAGGATGAAGGGCATGGTGCGAAACCCGCCCTGTCGCTTCGCGTGCTTCGCCACCGCCACATCCTTCTTCTCGCCGCTGCCATCCTCTGCCATTACGGCTGCTCTCCTTTTCCTTCAGAGTGAGGAGAGCCTTGCTGTCAGTGGAGAGCTACGAGCTACGACGGTTAGGCCTGCACAGGCTGCCAGCCACCCAAAACACTTGTTTGCGTGGGGGAAATGGCGATGGAGATGTGCGCTCGATTACGCGCGCTTTTATAAAGGAATCGTCAGGGTGAGATTAGGTTCGGATATATTCATATATACTACATAAACATGTGTCGCCGGAAAAGCTCTCTGCAAATAAAAGGGACGCTTTCAGCTGGCTCCACTACCGGTCGCTGTCGATTGAGATGTGACGCCATTGAGGAGCTCCGTCCACTGCAGTCAGATCAGATGGCTTGAGAGGGCAAGGTTAGCCGTTTGGACCGCGCCACTTTAGATCCTCCAGGTCCTGTGAACCGTCCAACCAGTGAGTTGGGAATCGGCGTTCATCAAGGTCATGTTCATTCGTTTGTTGAGCACTTTACCAATCTTCATTGGGTATCAACCGCAGCCAAGGCAAATTAGACAGGTTTTTCTTTTGTGACCTTTTAACCGTTTTTTTTTAGATATCCAGCCTCTGTACCCTTTTAACCGTTTTTTTAACCGTTATTTTGTGTACTATGAAAATTCTTGCTGATAAGAAATCGGGATTGTAAAGACCTTGACCTCCGCTAACACTGCTTATCTGAGGGAGAAGGATACCATTTTCACCTCGAAGGATATTTTTGGCAGAGAATGCTAGTACTCCCTCCACATGCTTTTATATTGACGATCATACATCACACTTAGTTCAGAACTGCAGCCAGGACGACAACAATAAAAGTCAGAAGGTAGTACATGTTTACGGTCCCTTGGAAAGCGCCGAGTGCAGACGACTCATATTAATATATGATCAAGAAATGAACCATAAAATTCACTCTTACAAACTACAAATTAGCATGTTAATAGTCGAAAAAACGAAGCATTTACCCACTAAATTACGAAAAATAGCACAAATAAAATACTTCTAAGGGTGTTTATTGGCCAAAGAAAAAGTCGTCACTAGTCAAGATTCAAGACCATGTTAATGTTAGGTTGTTAGCAAAATCTAAGTTGTTTGGATCTCAATGTTTTTTTTTTCGCGTACACTTGCTAACAGTCCACGTGTGTACGCTCCAACGCATGTCCATGTATCAATGATTCCAGCTGACGCATCCAAGGAATCGCATGCGCCAGGATTAAATCCAGGGAAGCGCCTCATGCGACATGCGTAGCGTGTAATCGTCCTCCACCACCGGTGTTTTTTTTTCGATAGTTCCTCCACCACCCGGTGTTGAGGACAACATCGACGGCGACGGCACATCGGTGTGGCAGTGGCTAAGCTACAGTGGCAGCTCCACTTCGGGCATAGGAAAAGAGACGGACACTATTATCGCTATACATTTGGTGCCCCTGCATGGTCCTCAGCGTCTATCGTGCGCTGTCTGGCTCACTCTGGCACTTCCGGCGATGTAGAAACGTTGTCCGGTGTCCCTTTTTGGAGTTGAAATTTGATACCAATGATTAGAAACAAAGATATTTCGGCACTCCTCCCCAGCGTTAGTTCTACGGAGCTCATACTTTTGTGACTTGTCATCACTTATTAGTACAAGGAAAAATGGCAGAAAACACAATGAGGAAATGTCTAGCCGTCGAACCAGGATGAACGGCAATGATAGAGCTTGAATAAGGAAGCATTATTGAGATGCACTCCGGAGCACAGTTGACCCGGGGGAGTACGGTGTATAGGCGCAATGAAGGCTAGTAGCCTATATCTTTCCTAACTCACAAATAGTCTCTTCGGTACACGTCATGAATAGCGAGGATGAGGTGCATGCGCATCCATGGTGTTCGTAGATCATAGCCGCCCACTATACCCACCGAGAGGAAATGCATCTTCTTCGTAAAATGCTCACAAAGCTCACGGAACCATTAAGGTTGCCGGATTACAACGAAGGTTCAAATAAGATCGAAAAAAATATGAAGTTTTTTCTTGAACACGCAGAGAGCTGCGTCTCATTTCATTAATAAGAAAGAAAAAAAACAAAGGAACCCATAAATACAACGCACACCCACACTATTTTCGTAAGTAAAAAAAAAATATGAAGTGTCAAATGGGCTCATGTTCAGTCAAGTTCAAGTTCAAGCGATGAGTACACCGTGTTTGTCATGTTCTCATCCACTTTATTATCCGACTAGCTATGGTATCGACATAGTTTGTCCAAGAGACAAATAACAAATTTAAACGAAATTTTACACATAAAGTCAAGTGCTAATATGAGCATTATTATTCAAAGGAATCATATTCTCACTTCTTTCGACCAACTGGATGTTTTATGTCGGGGGGTGTTCTGACCTTGTATTTTGTTGTTTTTACCAGGTGACGTGTGGATGAGGATAGTTCAAATCTGGAAATTTTAGCAAACCAAAACGTCCAATATCCATGCTGGGAATATCTAAGATATGTATACAAGTATTTTTTTTATACTTTCTATATATAATCTCCCACCATTCCAACACGATTGGCGTCCATTCCTTTAAGCTAAAAAAACATATCTTGAATCAACTCAAGAACTTGTCATATCTATGTAGATATGCCTTTAATCATATGTGTGAGTTGAGATTGAATGAGTGTTGAGTGCTAGTGAGTTAAATTTCATCGTTTGAATACTTCACCAAATCTTCAAGGTGAAATTCATTCGCATTTTATTGCACTTTGAGGCTAGCAATTCCTAGGTGTTACCCCTGATCCACATACCAATTATAAAGGCCACATTTTACCTCAGGAAGAGAATGAATAAATCACCGTGTAATGTTCGAGTGCGCCTGGTGCAACTATGGGAGGATAACAGTTAATAAATGACTCATGATGTCCAACTCATAGTTAGGTCCTTAATACATACAATCTTTGTAATGATCCGAGGTTCTTTTAGGAACATATTCTCTTGCATCTCATACTTGGTTTGTGATTTCATAACACAACTATTGCAGTTTTTCTTGCTCTGATTTTTGTCTTATTGATACTTATGTTTAAATAAACTATTTTGATAAGTAGTGTATTTGTAATTGGCCTCTCAATATTTCTATGAAAGACAAATTTCTTCGTTCTCAAAGAGATCTTGGGTTTACTCATGGGTCCCTCGATGAAGCATGCATGTATCTTGTATAAATCAAACTAGTGTAATTCGACGTGCTTTACGCGCTCATTAAAAAGGCGATTACATGAGAGAAAGTTGTTTCTCAATATAAATTTTTATTTTATTTTCTCAACTATAAGAAGAATGAGATTGGAAGCATACATTATGTTGTCATTTGAGTCTTGGTCTATGCAATAGGTATGTTGGGATATGCATAGGATGTTTGAGCTCACTTGCACTTAAGCTCTATAATCATAGGTGAGCATAACTTGGTTTAGTTGTGAAGAGCTTCCTGTTTCATCGATAGTATGTCAAACTTTGTTTTGACTAATGGAACCATGACGGGAAATACTCAAAGATAGAATACTAATAAGCCACACCATCCCACTTATCTACACATAAAAATCATTATAAAATAAGTATTATAAGTCTATTAGAACAATAATGTTTCGTTATGCTTAAAGAAATTCAACACAGGGTCACCTATTTTTACACAAAAGAGCATGTCTTTATCTCAAGCCGTCTTTTGAGACGGCTACAAAGTAACAAGGATGCACTGAGGAATGTACGAGTCATCATATATTGTAGTCTATGTTATAGGGAGATACTATCATACATTGTTGATTACCGGCAGAGGTAGGTAAAATGTCGTATATCATACCATCTCACATGGGTACAAGGTCATGAAATAGGAGTACGGGACATGGCGCGCCGTCGACCAGTGCGCCGTCCAACGGGTCGAGATCGAAGCCCACACTGAGCTAATTTAATCTCGCAGCTTGCTTCCCGAATCGCCGTCCTCAGTGCCATGGCAATTGCCACAGTGAAGTTCAACCTCGTTGTCGCCCCCGATCGTCTCCAATGGCTTGAAGGTGTAGTACTTGACGCACACAAAGTAGTACACGAGGTTGAGCGCCTGCATCGCCACGACGAGCCAGTAGTAGTTGTCCAGCTTCCCTCGGTTGAGGTTGTCCTGCAGCCACTGCCCGCTCCGGCGCGTCCTGTCGTGCACGACGGTCACCAGCAGCGTGCCAAGGTAGCTCCCCATGGAGTTGGTCAGCCAGTACAGCGCCGCCGCTGTGCTCCGCAAGCTCTCGGGCGCCTGGTCGTACAGGAACTCCATCCGCCCCACGTCCATGAACGCGTCGGCCACGCCGTGCACGGCGTACTGCGGCACCATCCAGAACACGCTCATCGGCACGACGGCGCTCGTGTCGTCCAGCAGCCCGCTCGCGGCGGCCGCGGCCCTTCGCCGCCGCTCGACGGCCGCGGCCACCGCGTTGGCCAGCATGGCGAGGGCCATCCCGACGCCGGTGCGCTGGAGGTGGGTGATGCCGTTCGGGTGGCCCGTGCGGCGGCGGAGCACGCGGACGAGGACGCGGTCGTAGAGCGTGAGAGTGGCGAGCATCGATAGGTTGGAGAAGATGAGCATGGAGGCCGGGGGGACATTGAAATGTGATGTGATGGCGCGGTCCATGGTCCGCGCCTGCTGGATCGCGAAGCTGTTGCCGTGCGAGCCCGAGGTCACCAGGAGGATGCCGGCCGCCCAGATGGGCAGCATGCGCATGATCGACTTGAGCTCCTCGACGCGGTGCACGGTCGACAGACGCCACAGCTTCGGTTTCCCGGACGGTTGTAAGTCGCCGTCTGTCACGATTGCTGCCTTGTCAAGGAACCTAATAATGTTAACGAGAACAATTAGTAATAAGCTCGTGCATGCATCCAAAAATTATCGAACATTCATCGCGTTGCCATCGCAGTAAAAATTCAGTTTAGCTTACTTCAGCTGATCGGTGTGGAGTAGACGTCCGGTAGTAGAGATGCCGGCGTCGAGCTCCTTGTCCTGGTACAGTAGACTCGGGTCCGGCACGACGGCTCTCCTCTTCCTGAACGCGGCGGCGGTGACCTGCGCCAACCGGACCAAGGGGCTCCCGCCCGGCGGAATTTTGACGTACATCGAGTACCCGGACACGAACGCGACCACCGCCGCGAGCATGATGATCGTGGGGATGCCGAGCCCCCACCCCCACCCGACGTTCTCCTGGACGTACACCACGGCAGTCACGGCCGTGAGCTTCGCGAGCTCGATGCCGAAGAAGTAGAGGTTGAAGAAGCTCCACTTGGGCTTCGCGCCCCGGGGCCCGCCGTGCGCGTCCAGCTCGAGCTGGTCGGCGCCGAACGCCATGATGCAGGGGCGCGTGCCGCCCGTGCCGATGGACGTGCAGAGCAGCGACAGGTAGAGCACGGCGAGCTGGGAGGACGACGCGCGCCGGCAGTGGGCGGCGTCATTGGCGATGCAGGGCGCGGGGCGGAGCGAGGGGAGCAGGGCGGACAGTGTGAGGAGGACCATGCCGAGCTGGTAGACGACGGAGCCGAACGCGATGGTCCAGAACCGGCCGGCGAAGGAGTCGGCGATGAGGCCGCCGATGAGCGGGGTCAGGTTGGCCGTGCCGTTGAAGTTGGAGATGGTGTTGGAGGCCTCCACGAGTGGCAGGTGCAGCTGGAGAGTGAGGTACGAGATCAGGTTCGAGCTGAACCCAACCGTCGCGAGCCGGTCGCAGAAGTCGTTCGCTGTTTTGTCGTGTGCAGACATGGCGGGAAAAGTTACCCAGATGCGTTTTGATGCTAATTGCAAGATGGTAAGCCGACATGAATGAACCGTTTAGAGTTAAAAGACAACATGGCTCATCTGGTTAAGTTCTTTGATGCTAATTTGGATCTGCTAGATGTACCTAAAATAAGCCGGGACTTCTTATTTGATTGTTTGGCAATAATAAGTGGTGTGCCTGGATCAAATGTGTTGTGATCATGTGGTAAGCCGTATAGCCACCTCCGGAAGTTGTGGTCATGTGGTGGAAAATTAACCATGAGGAAGGGCTCTGGCAAGAAATTGCGAGGAAAAAAAATATATTAAGAAGAAGTGTATTGCTCAAATTAAGCACAACACAGAGTGACTCTCCAGTTTGGGCAGATTTGCTCAAAGTGAAAGAAATATACCTAAGAGGTAGATTAATGATAATTGATGATGGATTTCAAACTGACTTCTGGAATGATAGATGGTGTGGTAACATTTTCCTAGAGAAAAGTTCTCTAGTTTGTATGATGTCTGTAATGAACAGAAGATTTCGGTGGCCGTGTTAGCTGTAAGAAACTGACACATGATGTTCAGAAGATGGTTATCAGAGGAACTGTAGAGTGAACTGTGAAAACTAAAAGATTTGCTGATTATTCATCAGCTATCTAATAAGAAAGATAAACCAAAATAGACGTGGGAACGCTATAGGTCGTATTCTGTCAAATCAATATAAAATCACATGTTTATTAGTGTTACAAAAGGCACGCTTATTGTTGCCTTGCCAGTTTCTTTTCATCAGATTGTCCTTGGTGAGAATAGCATCCTGTTGGACAAGCCAGAGAATTTTTTTAAATTTTCAATGGGGTTTAGCTCTCCATAGAGGAAGAACGAGGAGAGAAGCTGGAGGCTCTTGATAGAAAGTTTTTGGCAAAACTAGCGTTCATACCCCATGGGGGTTGTAATAGGCCGTTCTTTCTCTTTGGCAACTTAATAGTAACTAGTAGTTTCGTACAAGAACTGAGAGAAACCCGTTAATCTAGTTGGATGTTGTAATTTCGTTGCTTCAAGTAATGAAATTTCAGGGCCCTGTCATGCAAAAAATTTCACAGCTACAGACTACAGCGCCTCAGAGCGCTATCAGACTCCGGTTCCACTGACCCCTATAGGAACTGGAAAACCATCTGCAGGCACCCGGCTCAAGAACAAAATCTTAGTACTAGCTTCTCATGTTGGAGAGAAGAGAATCTCATGAAGCGCCTCTTTACGAAGCACATATGTTCACATACCTTAACTAACCGAGCACGGCAGATAAAAAATACTACAGAGAACTGACAGCAGCAGGAAAAGAATGAATAAAAAATCAGTCACCTAGGATGAAGGGCATGGTCCTGAAACCGCCCTTCCGCTTCGGCTTCTTCTCCACTTCACCCGTCCCGTCTTCCCTTCCATCCTCAGCCATGTCTCTCCGCCACTCCTTGATTTACAGGAGAGGCCTGACTCAATGGCGATACTAAAGCTAGTGTGTTAGGACATGGCACTGCAGCTGCCTTCTTCGTGCGTGAGAAAGGGAAGAAGATTGTTATGTATACACAGCTTTTATAAATTATTTTAACATCTCGGCCCATGGACCGTTGTATATATTCGGCTGACCATATAATCCAACCTGAAGAAGTGGTTGATGGAATTTGTCGTTAATGGTTTCTTTGAAAAAAAAAAATGCTGTTCAATCCGCTCAAACCTTCATAATAACCAAGTTGTGCCGCTACAGAAACAACCAGCAAGTGATAAGAAGAAAATATGTAGTCCCGGGACAGGACTAGGATACAAACATATCGGCAATGATAGAACTTAAATAAGGACGCACAGCTGTGATGCTATCCTAAACACAACACGCATCTGGTGTAGGCACCAGCCACAGCCAGTACCTCTGTTCTGCTACTACCCTACATGCAAAGCATGCACACACAGGGATTTGTCGTGGAGACAGACAAGTGGGTCTGATCAATCCGTGACATTTGATTACAGTGATGGATTAGATTAAACCGACTTACTTTCTTTCCATGTTGAATCAATTAAAAAACAAACAAAGTAGAGGAAAACAAGGACCGAGAAGGGAACATGGCGGCCAGAACGGAAGCAGGGGAGGCTTGAACTCTGAAATGTCAAAACTCAGCTTGCTCCGCTCCTCCTGGAGATGTCTGGATCTGCATCTTCACAGCTCCCAGAAATGGCAGAGGAAGACGCGGGCGGGCAATCACATAGCGATGACGATGCAGGCGAGCAGAGGAAGCAGGGCGGCTTGAAGACCATGCCGTTCATCCTAGGTGACCTGTTTTTCACATTGCCTTGCTTGCTATGGGTTTGGACTTTGGAGTTTGCCATGCTTGTAATCGAGCTAAGATTTGTGCTGATCTGCAGCGAACGATTTCTGCGACCGGTTCGCGACGATCGGGTTCAACGCCAACCTGATCACGTACCTGACGCAGGAGCTGCACCTGCCGCTGGTGGAGGCGTCCAACACGCTCACCAACTTCACCGGCACGGCCAACCTCACCCCGGTCGTCGGCGGCCTCATCGCCGACTCCTTCGCCGGCCGCTTCTGGACCATCACGTTCGGCTCCGTCATCTACCAGGTCGGCATGGTCAGCCTCACCGCCTCCGCGCTGCTCCCTTCCCTCCGCCCGCCGCCCTGCTCCGGCGAGGCCTGCCCTCGCGCGTCCGCCTGGACGCTGCTCGTCCTCCACCTCTCGCTGCTCTGCACGTCCGTCGGCACGGGAGGCACGCGGCCGTGCGTCATGGCGTTCGGCGCCGACCAGTTCGAGCTCGACAAACCAAAGCACGGCGAGAGGGCAGCAAATAAGACGAGGTGGAGCTTCTTTAACCTCTACTTCTTCGGCGTCGAGCTGGCCAAGCTGACCGCCGTGACGGCGGTGGTGTACATACAGGAGAACGTGGGGTGGGGATGGGGGCTCGGCGTGCCGACCATCGCCATGCTCCTCGCTGTCACCGCGTTCGTGTCGGGCTACCCGCTGTACGTCAAGATGGCTCCCGGGGGCAGCCCGTTCACGCGGCTCGCCCAGGTTGCCGTCGCTGCGTATCGGAAGAGGAATGTGGCCGTGCCGAAGGACCCCAGTCTCTTGTACCAAGACAAGGAGCTCGACGCCAGC
This sequence comes from Eleusine indica, assembly GCA_030378355.1. Classification (NCBI taxonomy): domain Eukaryota; kingdom Viridiplantae; phylum Streptophyta; class Magnoliopsida; order Poales; family Poaceae; genus Eleusine; species Eleusine indica. The sequence continues at coordinate 62,252,433 of CM059494.1, forward strand.
ATCTCCACTGCCGGACGGCTGCTCCACACGAACCAGCTCACGTAAAGTCTCCCTAATTTGTTTCTGCACTGAATGCCAATAATTTGGAGTTACTGTGTCACAGCGTGAATTCAAGTTTTGAAGCCTCGTCTCTCGCAACCTCTGTTTCAGATTTTTCGACCGGGCTGCAACCGTGACGGACGGCGACTTGACGAGCAGCGGCGCTCCACGGCCCTGGCGGCTGTCGACGGTGCACCGCGTGGAGGAGCTCAAGTCGATCATCCGCATGCTCCCCATCTGGGCGGCCGGGATCCTGCTGGTCACCTCGGCGTCCCACAACCACAGCTTCGCCATCCAGCAAGCGCGCACCATGGACCGGCGCGTCACTGCACACCTTGAGATACCGCCGGCCTCCATGCTGATCTTCTCCAACATCGCCATGCTCGCCACCCTCGCGCTCTACGACCGGGTTTTAGTGCCCAGGCTGCGGCGCCTCACGGGGCATCCCGCCGGGATCACGCACCTCCAGCGCACGGGCATCGGCCTAACCATCAGCATGCTCAGCAACATCTTCTCTGCGGTCGTCGAGGGGAGGAGGAAGCGGGTGGCGGCGAGGTACGGTCTCCTAGACAGCCCCCGCGCGACCGTGCCGATGAGCGTGTTCTGGATGGCGCCGCAGTACGCCATCCACGGCGTGGCCGACGCCTTCATGGACGTTGGTCGCATGGAATTCCTGTACGACCAGGCGCCCGAGAGCATGCGGAGCTCCGCCGCGGCGCTGTACTGGCTGACCATGTCCGCTGGTAGCTACATGGGCACGTTGCTCGTGACGGTGGTGCACCAGTTGACTAAAGGGGATGGAGAATGGCTTCAGGACAACCTCAACAGAGGGAAGCTGGATTGCTACTACTGGCTAGTGGTGACACTGCAGATGCTAAACGTTGTGTACTTCGTCATCTGTGCGAAGATGTACACCTACAAGAAGTTAGAGGTGGTAGATCAAGAGAGCAGTAGGGGTGAGATCGAGGAGAAAGACAGCGACGAAAAAGATGTAGAGCTTCAACCTCTGCTATTGTGACATCATCTCCAGGATAACCGGGATCGAGTACAGAAGAACACTCGACGAAACGAGTTATAACAGCATATACATTCATACAAGTTCAGAATATATTACATCATGGTATAATACAACCAGATTTTCGAAAACAAACTAGAGTTTTACAGCAAAAAACACTTATTACAACAAAAGAGTTTAAAAACTCAAAACGGAAGTTGTTCATCGACAAAGACTTTATTCCATAGCAGTTCAACTACTACACTCTCTAAACGAGGTTGATCTTCTATTCTTCCGGGGACGGGATGCGTTCCCACTAGATCGAACCTCCCTCCGGTAGTTGCCTTTCTTCTGACATGCTCTCGGACCAAACATAAGGATATGACTCATCACCTATGAACAAAATATTACGAACAAAGCTCTGAGTATCTAATATACTCCGCAAGACTGATCCGTCAGCATGGCTCACTAAGGTCGACACCTAGAATATATAGGTCTTTGACTGGTAGGTTGACTCAGACTTACGAAAAATAGCACTTATTAATGGATATTTATTTTCAAATTTTAGCTCAAGATTATGTTTATTAATATTAAGGTTTGCATCCTGCAACTATTGCAATCAAGTTTTGCAAGTAAGAATTAATTAACTGAAACAACTCTCCTCTTCTCATTACTCTCGATTATCTCCGTTGTGACGAGCGATCAAGCGATACTCATTGCTGCGAGCGACAGTGATTCGAACCAATTTCAATCAGCTGGGTAAAACCCGACTACACGACATATACGCACCGCATTGATTGTATATGACAACTTTTCCCACTAACCCCAACCAGAGGTCGATCCGTTTCCAACTTCCCCGGAAATATGGAGACCTCACTTGATACCCGTCCCGGACGTTATCCATGGGCGACCACCATTTCTCTTTCGTGAGACTTCAATCTCACTAACAGCCAGAAAAAGAAAGTTGGCTATGTCCTACCACTGAGGTAGTTAGGGTACATCAGCTTATTGGACCCTATATACCAGCATGTAGATCGGTACTGTTCAATACTTGCTCCCTAGGCCACAACGTGGTCCTAATTTGATACGGATGAGGCTACCACCTTGCAAGACCCAGTCGTTACCCTTTCCTCTACGGGTCCGTCCGGTCTCATCATCATTATCAACTTCCATTTAAATTCTCAAAAAAATCTCAATCAGCTTAAAGCCTCCATGCTTTAAGATCATACCAAAGTAGCTCGCGAGTAGTATTCAACATTGCCCGACTTCTACCGTTTTACTAAGAATTAAGCATAGCAGCTATCGAGCTACCGGTACCTGTATAGTAAATCAAGACAATAGGAATTGATAGTAATGCAGGTAGGTGTCAATCAACTTCTAGAATCTAGTGCACAATCATGACTCGATTAACTGTGATAAAAAAAAAAGATTTAAAAATATAGGTGGGATGCACCGGGGCTTGTCTTGGGGTTTGTCCGGATACGACGACACAGATGCGGGGTCGATCTCGACGATCACCACCTCAGGTTCGACCTCGACGGATTGCTCGACAATCTCGGGTCCTATACGATTCCTCGATATATTGTGAGTTAGTAGTAGCGATGCATGAATGCGAAATGCAATGCTTGAAATAATGGTTCGATAAAATAGTAGACAAGAATTTAATTACTCTTGTCTGAAGTATTTCCTTCTAATTAAAAATGATTAAGTCTACTAATAAGAAGGGATGAACATGCTTTAATCCAAATTAATTACCCTTAATTACCCCATTTTAAACATAAATTAAATCTATTACAAAAATAAACCTTAAATCAGGAAATAAGAAATTATTTAACCATTTAAAGGAATTTTTAAATACTCAATTAGTTGCTTAAAAAATCATGGAAAATAAATATTTAATTTTATTTCACAAAGTGGTAGAGAAATTATTTGGAACCCATCAAAATTTGTCCCATGATTTTAGGAAGTATAAATCATCTACTATGGTTTTTTCAAAGTTCTCGAATTATTTTATCACATGAAAATCTGGAAATTAAATGGGCCAATTTGAAAAGTGGCCATTTGGACCAGTCGGTGGCCTAGCAGCCCAGTCGCACTGGGTCCCGGCCCAGCTCTAGGGAGCTCCTGGGTTGCCCCCGCGCGCGCACGACGGCTCTGCCGCCGGAGCTCGAGCTCGTTCTCGAGCTCGGCTCGGCCGGCGAGCGAGCGGGCAGGCTAGGCGCAACACAGGGAGCAGAGGAAACAGGTTGGCGACGGCGGTGCTCACCGGGAACACGGCGACGGCAGGATCTCGGACAGAGAAGGCAGCGGCCAAGAAACTGTAAAATTCGACATCATCAATCATCAGTTCTCGATTCACTCTTGCTCACGAGATGCGCAGGCACCTAGGGAAGCTTCCTCTGCGATGGATTGAAGTGAGACTCACCGAGAGGGGAGAAATCAAAAAGGGGGCAGAAGGGAGCTTGTTTCGGCCTCCATTGGAAATCGGCGTCGATCTTCGAGGCTAAGGTAGAAGACGATGATTGGCGGCCATGGGGAGGAGCAGGGAGGGGTGGCACAGCGATTTGGAGTGTTGGCTCGGTCGAGGAGGCACTGGAGCGAGAGCTGAGCTCGAGCTTTGTGGGTGGCGGCAATGGTGTCGTCTCTCTGGCTTTGGCTTCAACCGAGAGAGAAAAGAGTGAGAAAGACAAAGAGATGAGGCGGGAGAGATAGAACCGAAGGCTTATCCTGGGCGCGGGCGGCGCACAGCCAGCAAAGCAGGCAGGCAGCTTGCGTGGCGGGCTGCATGCCTGCCACCAACGCCAAAGCCTGCTCTGCTGAGAGAGAGACGGGAGAAGGAGAAGCGGTGGATGGGACCAGATGGATTCCACAATAAAAAGTAAAAGTAGTTTTTTTTTTCAAAAAGTCAGGACTATCATAGCTATCAACTGACCAGACGCACGAAGGTCAATAGAGATTTTTGTTTTACCATTCTTGGCTTAATGGCATCCATTTAGAGCTTGGTTGCGCCTTAGTGCCAACAATCCATTACCTTAGGTCGTGCATACAATCCTCTCCAGGGGCGACACTGTCGGAACGCCTCGCGCCGCCCTCATCGCACCCTCCTCCCTCCCAACCACCTCGCGGCTGCCTGAGCACACCAACGGCAATCCGCACGTCCGCAGGGACGGTGGCGGCCAAGCCTTTTTCTATCAAATCGGTCTTTTGTCCATAGTGAAGGCGTGATCGAAGGTGCTTCCGGGGTCGCCGTGGCCAGAGATGCCTAGATACGGGACTGCGATGACCGGATTTGACACCCCTACGGCGGATTCGTGCCGATGTGGTGTTTGGATGTGGCTGGCCATCTCGCCGTGCACTGGCCTCTCCGATTGGCCCTACTCCTGGCGGCTTGGCTACCAGGTTGCGCTGCTCACGTACATCCGCCGCAGGAGGCAATGTCGTTCAAGGGTGGCCACTGGGTTCCTCCACATGGAGGATGTCCTCCATCCTCCTGATCATTGCTCCGCGTGCCTCCATCCTTATTGGATCCAAGGGATGCCCATATAGCAGTGACCATGGATCCATGACTTGTATTCATCAATCTCCTATTGAATTACGTCGGCATTGGTGGTGATTCCATCATCGATAGTTTGCGCATCTTGTGACTCCTATACTTAAGGATTTGGTTCTGAAAAACGTTGACGATTGATGATGAGACAGGAAAATACTAATGTTGGTGGTGTTGGTGATATATATGCCTTCTATACTTTAGCGGATTTGGCCACTTCAACAATCTTGTGGCAAACGACAAGCATTGAAGTGTGGTGTCAGTGCTAAATCTTCTCTCATACTATATGAGATTTGGCATAGTGACTTCACATATTCGATGTATGACATTCATTCTTCGGTGATCGTCGAACACATGGCACAACTTCAACCGACGTTTGTGGTTTAGTTTCTCCTATACTACGAGGATTAGGCCACAACAACGGTAGACATCAACATTGGTGAAATCATGGTGAACTACCACTGAGTCACGATGCTATATGGGAGCTATTTCATCAATAATATGGCGGTAGCAAGGAGTTGTTTTCTGTTTTCTTTGTTTTTCATTCTCTTATCTCATCAGCACGACATTTTGTACGTCTGATGATGTATGATACTGATGTTTGTAATTAATTGTAACTCTTTTGAAAGTCAAGGCCATTGGCTGTAGCTTTTCTTAGCTGAGATTAATACAATCTTCCCATTATCTAAAATAAAGAACACGCTCATAGGTTAATAGAGGGATCAGTTCTGGTCATATAATCCTCGGCACAAATGTATTTATTTGAGCCAGATCAAAGCATAAGACTTTTTCGGCTACCTTATTGGGAGCAGCAACTTCCCACTTAGAAACACCTGTAAGAATGTCTAGAAGGAAGCACTGAGAACAGAGCAAACACCCAACAATCGAACCCAGGAAGATTTGAACCAGGCGGTAGGACTGCAGGGGCCACACATGACCTGCTAGCTTGAGTAACTTAAGCCCGGCGTCTGAAAAATCCAATCAACTAGCAGGTGGTCTAAAAGGGGTCACTGAAGCTACCAGGCAGAGAAGTTGAGAAGTGACCCGGACCAACCAATCGAGGCAACTTAATGTGGGGGAACCACATAATGTGGTTCCTAATGGAAACCGTACGGTCTGAAACTAATTGTTTTCAAAAGATTGCAGTGTCAAGCATACAAATCAATTGATGTAACACGCAGTTTATTAAATTCTCTCCAATCCACAAGTGTGATGCGTGAGACAATATCTACTACACGACAAAAATTATATTGTAGTACAATTTTAATGAGACCCAAATCATATTATTATTACAAAGGTCCCTTTGCTGATAAATATATACATATGACCTACTTAGTGGTTGAAGTTTAATTTCAATATATGGCCGTTAAAGTTTAAGTGTAACGGACAGATTTTAAAATGATCGAGTCGAGGACACAGAAGGGCAGCCTACCCCAAATGGCAACTGTCCAGGGTATGCTCAACAGCAAGAACACCTTCCTCAGGTGAAACCACAAACTCGGATGCCAGTATTATTATACAAGCAGCCCTGATCACAGGTCTAGCTTCTGTAGTATAACCAGATTTCTTTTTGTGAGAATACTATAATCAGATTCCACCAACTAGCAAATGATCCTTGCCTAGAGGTTGAGGTGGCTTAGTAACACCCTAAGGTCTCGGTTTGACTCCCTGTGGGAGCGAATTTTTAGGTTGGGGTAATAAAAAATCCCCTCACCTGTCACCACACCAAATCACAGGTCTAAGGCCTGGCGCTTGGCCCAGGTCGTGGTCATGGTCGTTCTCACAGCGCTATGGCGCCATGTGGAGGCAGTCCTACCCCTACAGGCCAAGTTTTTAGATTCCACCAACTACATATTTAAACACTCACTATCATCTACATCACATTGTATTACTAGATATATTCCTGACAGAAAATGGCGTGTATATATTTCTTCTATTGTCTACATGCACTTCAAGATGATATGAAACAGGAGGCCACATGAGCAATTGGGGAAACCTTAGAGCATAATTAATTTAGAAATGTAGATTAACTGTGCATAGGTAAAGAAGATCGATCAAAATATTGTTCTCCTCTTCAACACATGCACTTGAGAAACTTTTAATAAGGTATCGAATTATGCTAGATAATGATATTCGGAAGATTAAGGTGGCACCAAAATGAAGTTAAAAATTAACTATTACATCGTTTTACCTATGCTACAACATTCACATGTGACATCACTCAACGCTCTATTCCTATCAACTAGCCTCCAGGCATTTGATGAGTTCAGTTGTCATAGCTACCCTATGTGACAAAAAAAAATTAATATGCAATATGCGCAAGTGAGATTTTCCTTTCTGAGGATTATGACCTACAAAAGAAAAACTAGGCAGCTAGGCGCTGAAATTCAATATTTTACAAAAGATGTTTGTTTTTGAGCCTTGCCGAGAAATGACTCTATATCACCATGGAATAGAGAAAGTTGTTTGGCTAAAGCAAAACCACAATACATACCATCCACAGCAGCACTTAATATGCCCCCGGCATAGCCAGCACCTTCCCCGATTGGATATAATCCTTGCAAGGATGTGCTTTCATATGTTTCTCCATCTCGTGAGATTTGCAAGGGGGAGCTTGTTCTTGTCTGGAAACAGACATTAAAGCGCAATAAGTATAAGGCAGGTGGAAATAGCACATTATCAACAAGAGGTATGTATTAATGATTGCAGGTCTATATCAAACTAGCAGTACACTTCTATAGGATGATTGGGTACACTTATATAGGATGATTGGTTTGAGAAATGAGATGGTACACGACCACCTCATTACAAAACAACACGTTTGGTACGAAGAATTGAATTAGTTGAACCAACGAATGGACCGAATGGTATCATCCCACCAAAACAATACATGGGATAAACCCATGATGAACCATCCCTTCTAGGACGGGCATTCCCCTCAAATCTAAAACCAGACTAATATCCAACTACTTCACTTAAAAAGTTACTAATCTGTTGTGTAACAATTTGCATACCTCTACACCATGGAGTAGCGCCTCCTTAGAAACAAACCCCGGCATCTACAAATATTGCATTGCAAATGGGTCAGGGCAGATGGAAATTTAAATCATCAACTTAAAATAAGATATTTCAAACCTCTTTTTCAATCATTATAATTGATTGCTGTAAAGCTTCAGTTATGTAGGGAGGGAATAGCTCGTGAAGTTTTGATGGCCGGACTCCTAACCTGTAGCTTGATGGTGGGAGAGTTGTAACTGGAACAAACAACAAAGTTAATAAAAGAAAAACATATCACTGTTGCTTGAATAAACAATATTATCATACCACTATTACCTGACAATTTGTTGCTGATAAAATCAGTGACACACTGTGCAGGAACAACAAAATTTCCTCCACCCATCGCAGCTGCTCTTCTTTCATATTCTCTCTGTTTATAAAGTGTCCAATACTTATTGTGAGCTTGATAAGTCAGAAAGCCGAAACCAAGATGCAGTTCAAATGAAAAGAAGAAACTACTGAGATAAAGTAAGACATGCCATACCACACGCATGAGTACACCAAGATTATGTATGTTATGAATAGCACTTGTATTCGGGCACTAGGCCCAAATATATACATGTGCAGGTGTGGGGAAAATGCACAAAACCCCTTATACAATGGGGAAACTACAAGAATACATATACATCTAACAATGTACTAGTACATAGTAACATACATGACAGCGAATTAAGATCGAATTATTTTATATGGATTACTATACTGAACTGATTATGCCAACCAGTCCATCCAAAGCCTTAAGCTCCAAGGAAAGATATGCAGTACAGTATATTTCAATACTGCCTCTCAGATGTAGGTTCCTCGGACCGTTGTGGACTAGAAAAGGGCAGCAGTTACTTCGCTTAAAATTGTGCCGACCAGGTATTGAACTGACAGCCTCTTGAGTCTTAACTCTTATATCATATTGAACGGCATGCACCAAGCAATTGTACTAGAACTACAGGCTTATAAAGAAAAGTGGCAACATACTCATAGTTCAACAATTGCATGCCACATAAATCCATCCCACCATAACTGGGCCAAAAAAAAAACACATAGGTCGCAGGCCGCCGAAACAATTAGCTCCATCAACTATTCTCATAGCTTCATCTACTTTAAAAAAAATCATTTGTTTTTCACAGCCCATTTGAGCAATATTTAAAGGAAAAAGTCCATTTTACTCTCCCGGACAATTTACTTTGTCCAATTTACACCCCGAACAAAATCTTGGCTCAATTTACTTCCTCAAACAATTCAAATCAATGCAATTTATTCCCTCATGTAGTTTGTCTTTTTTGTTTCTATTTGTATAATGCGAATTTAGTGCTTAAATTTTGCACAATGTTAGTTTTCATAGAACTCTACGTTAAAAAAATGTAAAGTATATTTTATGCATATGTTATATAGTTTAATAATGTCTAATATTATCTTAACTATAGAGCACTAAAATTGTATACAAAATATTTAGATAAAATAGAAAAATATATTTTTTACGTAGTGATTGTTATAATCTTTCATAATGCAAAATTTGAGCATCAAATTCAAATTGTACGAAGAGAAACAAAAGATAAAAATTACAACAGGGAGTAAATCCACGAAAAAAAAAGCGTTGCTAGGCGCTCACTTAGGCGTGCTTAAGAGCTGAGCGGAGGCCTTCCACCTCGCTTTGTTCCTTTTCTTTTCCTTTTCTCTTTTTAGCCCTTTATTTGTTGATAAATCTATAGAAAAATGAAACGCCTATCAAAACGCCTAGGTGCGCTTAAGCACGCCTAAGCTTTAGGCGGTGGGTCACCGCTCAATTAGCGCCTAGCGCCTAATTTTCCATGGGAGTAAATTCACCGACTTGAATTGTTGAGGGAGTAAATTGAGCCAAGATTTTGTTCGGGGAGTAAATTGGACAAAGTGGATTGTTCGGGGGAGTAAAATAGACTTTTCCCTATTTTAAACTAGATACAGAAATGGCAAAGAAGTGGTTATACATATCTAGTTGGAGTCTTTTCGCTTTTTATCTTTCAAGATGAATTTCTACTATATATGTTCCCAAGTTCCAAAATGAAATAACTGATTGAAACATGCAGAAGAAAGAACAGATTACAAACATAAAATCTCTCTTCTCACATACTAACACTTATTAAATATGACTATATGAACAGAAATTATGCAAGGTACCACAATAATTTGAGTGTTATCTTAGAAAATTTCTGTAACGTGTACCTGGAATTCAACACCTGCAAGAGGACCATGGGACTGAAATAGCCCGAAATCATGAGATGATACAGTGACAACAAGAGCCGAGTTTGCCCACTTTGATGCACGTCGTGAGAATGACATGCCATTGATACACAATTCTGATGGATTTGTACTCGTTAGAACAACCTGCATGCATGTATTAACATTTGAAGGAATGACACTGGAATATTTTCAAGTATATTACACCGAGGAGATGGTGAGGGGTCCAAATAACAAAAGTGACTTACCTGTCCACCTGGACACATGCAAAACGAGTAACAGCCGCGACTATGTTCGGTTGCATTTACATTATTCTCTGCATCTCCTTCACCAACAGACTTCACTATCTTGTAATCTGCAACAGGTATCCGCCCACGTCCTTTCTGTACTTCAGCAGCCAGTTCAGAGTACTACAATTTGCAACAGCAGCAATAGCATGAAATATATCAGAGGTTATCAGTATCATGAATATACAGTCAGACTGCAAAACCTCAGTGGCCTTTTGGTAAACCAAGCTGACAAATAATTGAGCATTTCATTCACAACTAATGCTTACTATACTTCAAACATAAAGAGAGCATAGTAGGATCATGCACAAAAAGCTTAACGAGGAAGCAATAGTACTTGCAAACACTATAAACATCACATGATAAACAGTAATATTTGCTGGAGCTAAACTACTAACCGAAGCAAGGCCTAAGCTTGCCTGGGTTTAAATCAATCGTTTGGCAAAACCTATCCAGTGTCATGTGTCATGCCTATGCTTCAGTATCTTAGCTTATAACCGTAGTTGAGTTCATTACTCAAGTAGGCCACATGGTCATTACTCATAACTCACAGTCCTATAGTATGCTGTCTACTTTATGTGTTCATTTAATAAAAGAAATGAATTGATGTGTTCTTAAACAGCAAAACAGATAACAAACATATTGGCTGAAGGACCTTGGAACAGAAGACAGTTTCTCTGCTTTTTCACTGATTAGGAACAGATTACTTCAATACGTAGTACCACGTCATGCCTAACATTCACTTTCTCCCTTTCTAAAAATAGCAGTTTACGAATTCAAGGACTGGTTATGTAGTCAGTAATTGTACGGTTTGACCTCCTTTCCCTTAATATGAGGCACCTTCTCCTTATTTAATATATGCCGGGACACCAAGTGATTCCGGATCTTTCAAAAAAAAAAAAAAATCAAGGACTAGTGGGACACTAAATTACTTTAAATCCAAATTCATACATAACTAAAGCTAATCATGCTAGAGGAGCAACAACTACAACAACTAATCATGCTAGATGAGCATCATCCGAAAAGAAATTGACCAGAATAAAGGGGTAAGTCTTACTTGGATGCTGTTTATCAGTTCTTGGGGATGCTCAATTCTTAAGCCAACCTGTACAAGCAGCACGTGTTTTAGTTAGATGAGGAGGGTAATGCAACACTCAGATATATTTCTACAAGAAGGGGAATATGTCCAACCACTCTGCACTAAAGTAATTGTACACCTTGAGTCCCAATTATGGCACCTTGGTCAAATAAGGTATGTCCAGATTAGATATTTCTAATTCCAAGTGAGAGTCTCTAAACAAAATTATCTTCTAGTTGCAGTAACATTGAAAGTTATTTTCGTTGTGTAAAGAAGAGTACAAAAGGGTACCAAGATTCTGCTTTTAGTAAAATAAGAAAACTTACAGCAAAACTTTTTGGGCTCAAATCCACATTATGCTTACAGAGCATACTATATGTGTCACGAGCTGAGTGACCAACTGCCAAGACAACGGCATCAAATGGCAGTTTCTGGTTCACAGAACCTGGGTGCAGTTTTGTATCAGAAACCACAATTCCTTTCACCTGCCCATCTTCAACTATAAGATCATCTACTCTAGTATTGAATCTTATGGTAACCTGAAGAAGAAAAACACTACATAAGTACATAGATTCTAGCAGAACCTAAGAAAACAAAAAAATAATAATAAAATATGTATGATTAAACTTACACCCAATTCTGTTAGGTGCTGCCTAAAATTTCGCAATAGGGGAACAAGTTTATCGGTACCCAAGTGAGGTTTCCCGTCAACTAAAATGTTTGGAGGAGCTCCAAACTGAACAAGCGTTTTCATAACCTGCAATCCAAAATCCCGTAGTTGATACATAAAAAAAAAACAAAATAGTCAACTTTGAACTTGGATATAATTTCATGAAAATCCTTTTTTTCTAGAAATTGTGATAAATTAGGTCCATGCACTTGAAAACAAAACTCAAGACTTGAATTCTCAGCACTAGATACATTGATCATGACCTATAACATTCTTGTGTTAATGCCACCATTTACAGTATTAGAAGATGCATCAATCACTCAGAATATCTTCAAGGAATTTGTTGTTTCTATTCAAAGCTATATAATTCAGGAAATGACATGAAATCTTGAACAAATGAACATCTGACAGTGAACTTCTAAACTAAACAACATTTGTGGTTGAGATGGAGCGGGAAAATTCTCACACCTGAATATCTAAATATCTAAAAACATAATTAATAAAATGGATATGTGACCATGAACCTTTACACTAAATAGAAGTTGAAGTAGAGCAGGAAGATTCTCACAGCCTGAACACCATCAGTGTTTCTTCCTATCCTGGTCACAAGCTTTCCGTCACTCCATGTACCTGCACCACCCTGTTATGATTATGAACAGAAGATCAAGAATCGATGGCCTTAGTTTAGTAGGAACATAAATTAGCGACTTGATCATTCCTTCCAGTTCCCAAGTGGATGATTAAAACCCAACAAAACTGAAAATTACTTCATTGCTACAGATTATTACTTCGCAATGCTTTAGTTCACTGGGAATATCCTCAAATGGTCCATATGCAGATAAAGGCTAAAACTGTCTGACGATACATTTTGAGGTTACAAAAATAGGATAAAGATTACATTTTAATGTGTCGTGACATTGCAGTCATCACTCATCAGCTAATATCAGCTGTGGAACACAGGACACAGAAAAAAAATAAATATATGCTAAATGTACAAACCCAACTGCTATACCACATATTCACAGATGCATTATCTATCTAGAATTACAGAAATCTAATTCACTTCCATGATATTATCTGGCCAAATGGATTCTAGCCAGACGAGTTGCCATATGACATGATTACTCTTATGTTATTAGGAAGATATATAGTCATTGTCAGAACAAAAGTACTGAGGCAACTGTATATCTTTTGAAGTGGAGAGGGAACTTAAACCTATGTCCTCTGTGACCACATCTTTGTGCTCTGCTACAAGAACAAATGAGTGCCCTCTCCCCTATATTAACACCTCTAAATATAGTAAATCAACAAGTTACTTATCTGAATATTGCACAACAAAGACACCTCACTGATAATTTTGTGATAACATGGTTGCAGAAACAATAGGATACCTCGCCGAAGCAAAAGTTGCTTTCAGATTGGAGGATTCGTCTAACTGCTAGTGCACCAATGTCACGCCCTCTTTGTTCAACAGGCTGACCACGCTCCAGTAAGGTAACTTCAGCACCAAGTTCACCTAGCACAAGGGAAGCAAACAATCCAGATGGTCCGCTTCCTATAACTGCTACTCTTGGCTTCTTTGGTTCAGAATGGATCGAACCATTATTAATAGTATCCCTAATTTCTACCTCGTCATCAGAACCGTTCTTGTTAACACTAAGTATGCTGATCAGATCATTTACTAACTTCTCATTGGGCATGTATTCTATAACTCCAAGTTTGGGCTCCAACTGAGCAATAAAGTCCCATGTTCTCGGCTCCATATCCAGAAGCTTCTTAACATCCATGTCAACAGTATAAATGAACTGAGCTGCTTTCAAAACCTGAAAATGTATACATGTTTGTTTAGTCACATGGATAGATGAATCTAATCGGTGCGACATGGCATAATTCAAGAAGAAAAGATATACTGAGCTATTTGGAACTGAAGAAAGACCATCAAGAGAAAAGGATCATGTCTTTTACAGAGCCTCAGTTTTTCTTTTCTAAAACCATATAAATGATCTCGGCGCTACATAAATTATCACTATAGTACTTACACTGGAGACACATAGAAGCGAAGTAAAAGTTTTTTTTTTTTTTACTTTACTTGCAGAACCATCAGCAAAATACGCTGACAGCTTAACACCGGAGATGTATAGAATCTTAATGAATGGTTTCTCCTTATTGTTATGTCTATTTTGAACTGTGTAAGCCAGCTCATCTGCACTACTTCAGCATGAGATTTCAGCTCAGTTTCTATCCCATCCCAAGGTTATACAACAGTTATTAACTAAGTAAAGAAGATATCGTTCCAAGGACCTTTCGTGCGTCAAATGACTTGCGGATAACAGAGAAGGCCTCTTCAGGGAGCATAGAAGCAACCTGCAGCACAGCAACATAGATTAGAGGTGTAAATCATAGGAAAACTGAACAGCAACATCAGCAGTACTATGAAACGTGATAGCAGGGTCAGTTACAGGTTAAAAGCCAACCTAACATCTGATATTACTCTAGGCAGGTGGCCATTTGGATAGCACATTCGATACATTGCACAATCATTCGTACCAGACAATAGAGATTTGGCTTGTAACCCAACAACATTGCTGAAACATGTAAACAAGGGGACGATAACTACATTGCGAATTCTAAGTTTTGTTTGAGACCTATTTCTAAAGCCAAACGGAGCGAACAATACACTGTAAAACCGGCAGAAGAACACACAAATGACATACCAGTACAAACTGTTTTGGTCCAATTCAGAAAGAAGGTTAACTGAAAGGTCAGGCCTCGGGGATCGTGACATTGCCAAAGAGGTCGTGTTTACTGTATGGCACTAACTAAGTCGAGTTCTATTTTCTCTAGAAACAATCAAACTGATTTCAGAACTCGTGTTTTCAGCCAACAGTGATTCACCTATATCCTGGCAATTGCAAGCCATTTTGGTTCTGTAATTGTAAAATCTACTTCTAAAGGCAACTAATTAGCGTACCGGGAACTTGATGGCTTTCGCGATGGCCTGGAGGAGCGCCGGCGACACGCCAGTGAAGTCCTTGCCGGGGTCGTCACTGGCAGGGACGGCAAGCTTGGAGAGCCGCCAGTACCCGGACTCCCGATCTGGGCTTCCCTCCTCGGGGGCGGCCTGGTGGAGCAGCTCCTTGTGGCGCCGCTCCAGCCTCTTCTTCTCGGACGGGTACCGCCGCTTCCCCGTGCGCTTGCCGCAGCGCACCACGGCGTCGCACCCAGAGCGGCGCGGCCGCGAGAAGGAGACCGGCGCTGCAAGTAGGGCGTGGCTGGTGCAGGTGCGCAGGATGTAAGAGGCTGGGATGGAGAGTGGCGCGAGCCTGAGGCCCGTGACGGTGGCTGCGGCGGCCAGCGCCATGGCGGATGGCCGGATGGGGCGTACTGGCGAAGAGAGCGCGTGCGGATAAGAGTGGGTTTTATGCAGGCAAGCAGCGAGGGTTTTATGCAGGTGGTTTATAATTAAGTTTATTATGTGCATAACGGTTATTATTTGTCAAAAAATGTACTGAATTATTCAAAGGCTGACTTTCAATAGATCTTTAAAAAATCTTTATATAAAACTCTTTCAATATCAAATATATCTTTTATAATAACTATATAAACTACGATCACCAATCATCAAATGTAGATTCAACCTATCTTCTTTAGATAGATAGATTCTCCTATTTTTCATTTAATTACTAGTATAAAATACTTTTTAATCTATTAAAATATTTACATTTAGTTTAGTCACTAAGAACCACAAACAAATAATGGTGTTTCATCAAGTCATCGAGCTTTTTTTCTAACTTGTTCCTCTACTACGTTGTACAGTCATCGACTCTTAGCTCGATTCCATTAGATGACTCTTACCTCGATTCCATTAGTATCTGATTAACGAGACTCTCGGCTTTAAGTCAAAATACAAAGTCTAGTATTTATTCTAAACATCAAAGTATATTGGTTTAATACATAGTTTCAACACTTAATAATTGATATTAAACTAAGAGTAATGTGTGATAGCCTTACAAAGTAGGATAGAACCACAAATAAAGGTCTTCAAAGCATAGAGCAATTTTGAGGCCCTTAAAGATATATAAAAAATGAACTACGAACATAAGATCACGTGTGGCGCGTGGGAAGGGACGATAGTTGATGAAAGGATAAACACGGGCAGTGAATCACAGAGACAAATTATTAAAAGATAAAAGATGCCATCACGAGAGATTTGTCTTATAACAATTATCTTTTGTTATGAGTTTTTTATAATAGTCTTCAAATGAAATCGGATAACCTTCCCGCTTAAATGATGAGGCAATTGGACTCAGTCACTGATAAAAAGAGATCGTCCTAATCCCCCCCCCCCCCCCCCCCCCCCCAAAAAAAAAACACTACCAGTGAAGCTGTCAGACTCCATGTACACACTCTCGCTTGCTTAACAGGTCAAAGGTGCATGGTGGCATGGATTTAGTACCTGCAGTTTCAATGATGATATTTTAGGGATGACGTGTTTTTGGGATGCCCTCGCTTAGCACTAGCCTCAATATGATTTCCCCTTGTCACTGCCCTCAATATGATTTGAGACACTTTTCTATTTGGCCTCAAAAAAGATGGTGCTTTTTTTCTTGACTCTTTTCAAATCGAACTTCCCTATTAGAACCAAAATAACTTTTTGTTTTCCTTCATGACCGTTCTGTTAATTTTGACATGATTAAGTGTTAAGTGAAGGATAAAAAGACCTTTTTGTATTTGTATTAAAATTTTCCTCCAAACGAGATGCTTCAAATATGGTTTAGTTTTGAATGAAATTGCCAAGAGCTTTATACCTGAGAAGAGATCATGATCTCTTCGGTAAACGCCTATACATGACTTAAAAGCCAAATCCATACCAAAGCCTTTTAAGCATTTTTCCCAGTAATGTACGGGCAACTTGTGCAGATAGAACATTGACGATATTGAACCCAACAAATTAGAAACTGGAAGGACATCGGTACATAGAATTTATATAGAAACCGCATGTACTACATAGTTGGATTCTTGTCTTCCCATCAACTGTTACATTTTCGAGCTCTGGCAGTCAAACAGCATTACAGGATTACACCACAGTTACTGAAAGATGTACAGTAAATGAACCCGATTGTCAGAGCAGCACAAACTGCAGCATTAGAACTGAACTTGCATCACCACATTTCACTAGCCACCACTTCAAACCTTCGACAAACTCAGAATTACCTCAGGCCGAGTGCACAGGAAGTCTGAAAGTCTATTCACTTGTTAGAAAACATTTTTCAGCACCTAATGATTACATTCATTTATCATCCATCAGATTAGGCGAACTACCTAGCTGCTCAAGACCAGAACTCTGTCCTCAACAATAGATTAGTTCACAAGATGCGGGCTGGCACCCTTGAAAGGAAGGGAGCAGGAGTAAGTCACATATCTGACTCCATCAAGGAGAACAACAACAAATATCCTGGAGAGGGGTTTCGGTGATACTCTTGGATCACCATCTCCATTACCAGCCTCCCTGGGATCAGCTAGCACAGACACAACAACTGATGATGTTGGCTTGCTATCAGTATCAGGTAACTTACTGCTGTCAGAAGTCCTGTTCAAAGACTGAGGCTCTGTGACATTAACTGTCTTTCCAATGAGTGGAATCGCCTCGTTATACATGATCCTCCTATTTTTAAGCTTGCCACCAGCAGGAGCAGACATTGGAATTTTCTGGGTAGCATTGGCGCTGGAGTTCACAACTGGAGAGGCAGGTATAATGCTACCAGAACTGGCAGAAGCTGCAGAGATGTCAAACTGGAATACCTCGTTGCAGACACCCGAGTTCAAAATCGATCCTGAAAATCAGTGCACAAGAATCACAAAGTAAGGCATCATAGGCAAACAAACAAGGAGTATCAGACATTATAAGATTCCGATACAAAACACCAGCCAATAAATATACTAGGATACTTGTATGTTATAGAAATAAACACAACCTCATCAAGAACACATATTTGACAATTTTCTGCTTCTATAATAGAGATGGCATTCGATAAAACTCTCGTTTTTTTCTCAGGAAAAGCGACCAGAAGTTAAAACTCCATGCTTAAGTCAAAACTAATATTCTAAGTGGTACTAACTTAGCTCCAGAAGTTAACAAAGCATGCCTAGAGCAACATGTCAAGCATATGCTGGAAATATAGTTTATAATCAGTGAGGGTACTAGTTGCAACATCAGAAAGAGGTAAAGAAGCACAAGCAGAGATCAACATAGGTAGGTAATCCTGATCCAGTTGAATACTTCAATTGCAAAATTCAAGATAGATCACAGAAGTCCTACGAAACTAAGCACTACTGATAAGCTTCATGTCGGTATAGCATCAGTATCACAATTATATAGGTCATTTCCTTCATCATAAAGACACTATGTCACTGCTATTTATTGAGTTAGTTCTTTCATGGTTGCACTAAAAAGAAGGGACATGAATGTACATACATATAGAGTTTCCTTTTCCTGATATGCTAACCATGTCATAAACTCATAACCAACTGGCAACCTTAAATATATATAGGCAAGTTCTCATTTCCTAGTAATTACAGCATACTTCCTCTGTTCTTAAATTGATGACGTTATGACAAAGTGATTTATGGTAAAATTGCAGTAAATAACTTGTCTTAACGCCTCGTTAGCATTTGCTCCATGGCGGAAAAAACAAAGCAGACCGAGGAAAGCATGAACAGAACAGCGAGTCAGCGACCGTTACAGAGGGCAGGCCCGACCGTTCCGTGCAAGCCACAAATGTTCAATATTTCAAAATACTGATGGAGCATTACATTTATAAGTCATTTCCTTCATCATAAGGCACAATAATACTATTACTTATTGAGCTAGCTCTTCATGATTGCACTAAAAAGAAGGGATATGAATGTACGGAATGTGGTCTATGGATATAGTTCCATTTTCCAGGCAGGCTAACCATGTCATGACCGACTGGCAGGAGTGGCAGCCTTACAAGTGACCAACATACTACCTCTATTCTTAAATTGATGGTGTTACATGTTAGGACAAGTGATTTGTGGTATTGCATTAAATGACTAGTCTTAACGTCTGACTCATGAGCATCTGCTCTGTGGCTGAAAAAACAAAGCAGACTGAGGAAAGCGTGAATAGAACGGGGACGGTTACAGGAGGCAGACCTGGCCGTTCCGTGCAAGCTGCAACCATTCAAATTTTCAAAATATTGATGGGAGCTTACTATAACAAAGAATGTAGAGAGTAATATTCATGGTCTATTGACTATGGTATGGTCTATGGTTATGAACATATGGACAGAATGGGAAACAATTAACCAGAGGGAACTTTCAATGCTATTAACATGAACCATTGCAGTTCGATGATAAATTTTTGAAATGTGCTTTCCTAATAAGAAATGCAAGAACCTCCACAATTAAAGTATCACATAACAGAATGTGTATGACATATGAATTGATAACTGCAGTGTAACAATATTCAAGGACTTGTTACCAGTAAACATTGATAAGCTTACCTTCCATTCCTTCACGAAACCACTGTGGCAGTGGTGCATCTGCCGGGGACGACTCCTGTGAATTCATATCCTTCCCAGGTGGTGAAAGATATCGAGCTATGGCAACACTAGTCTCTTTGTGATCTTTAACTGGCTGGTCAGCATTACCCTTTGAGGCCCTATGTGCCACTGCTTTATCACTTGCAAGCACAGAACGAATAATCAAATTTCCATTGATCTTAACATGCTTTCCATTTCTCGGCACATACAGCAAAGCAGGCAAGATCTCACTAGAGTTATGTGCAGGCCGATGCTTCTGTTCACCTCCATTGGTGTCCCCTTTTGTCATTCCAGGATCGGTACTAATCATGTCACTATTGTTTAAACCAGCTTTAGATCCTTTACCAGGGTTAGTGACACTAAACACCCTAGCATCAGAATGGCCAACATTTCTGAACATGACATTGTCATACCCGCCTCTCATACCGAAACTATGATTGAACCCCGGAACGAAAGCACCAAAGACAAGTGCAACAAACAGCAAACCAAGAAGGCTAACACTTGCGACCTTCTTGGTCTTGGTCTTACTCTTGCCCTCCGCACCCTTCTTGGCTTCTGGTTTCTTAGATACTTTGGCAGCAGGGGGCGTCTGCTGTGGCTTCAACCGCGGGATTGGCACGAGTGGGACATGGGAACCGTGGGGCCGCATTGCATACCCAGGAACCCATGGGTAAGGCATGCCAGGCAATGGCGCCGGTGGGTACACCACCCCAGGTGGCGGGCCACTTCCACCGCCGCTGCCGAGCTGCTGCCTCAGCGTGGTGTTCTCGGCCATGACGAAGGAGATCCTAGAATTCAGGTCATTTATCACAGAGTGCATCGACTTCACCTTCTCCTCAAGCTCCTCCACATACCGCTTTTTCCTCTGCCGTGACAGCTGCGCGCTCTCGCGGTTCCGCATCAGCCGTGCTGCGCGGCGCGGGTCCTCTTCCTCGCAGACCGTGCCTCTCTCGTCGGAGTCCTCCGCGACAGCCCGCGAAGCCGAGGCCGACGCTGACGGGGAAAGCTCGCCGTCACCGGATCGGCGGCACTTGGCCCCGTCCGTGCTCAGCTCAGGGCTCGCCTGCTTCCGTTTGAGGCTCCAACTGGGGGCGTCACCACCGCTCCTCCCCTCGTCAGAATCCTCGTGTTTCACCTCGTGTTCGCCGTGGGCCACGGCCGAGTTGGCGGCGGAGGTACTCGGGGAGGCGGAAGGGGATGGCCCGGGACCGGATCCAGCGGCGGAGACCTCGCCGGAGTTGTCGTCATCGTCGCCGCGGTCAGGCGACCGGACGAGGAAATCGTCGACGGAGAAATCAGCTGGCAGGTCGAAGTCGAAGCCGTCGCAGTCGCCGTCGCCGGAGAATTCGCCCAGCGGAAGGCCACCGCCGGCGATGGGGAGGTCGGGGTCGAAGAGGTGGGGCGGGTAGTGGCGGAGGTCGAAAGCGGAGGGATCCAGGAGGGCCGGCTCCGCCATGGCTGCCGCGACACGGGGACGAGGAGGGGTTCGCGCTAGGGTTTTGGCATCACGGAGGTGTAAGCACGAGCGGAGCGGTAGGAATCTGGAAATTTTTTGGAATGGAAGCCGGGGACGGAGAGTGCGGACGGAGTCGCGGGGGTTGACGAGGTGGTGCCGCGGCGAGGCGATCCGGTCTTCCCTGCCGATAGCTCTCAATGACGTGTAGGGCCGAGTGACTGGGACCCACTCGTCGTTTCGTTGTGTCTATGCTGCGGTCCGTGCGTCGGAGCGGGTAGCAGCCACAGATCTGGACGATCTGACGAGGACTGCCGTTGTTGGCGTGCTAAAAGCGCCGAGGCGTGAGTCACGCACAAGTTAAGACGCCTGGGTCTGTGTGCGCTGGCCGGTGGGGTCATGGGCCCGCTAGTCTTAGGTTTAGCTGACGCGGGTAAGGATAGAAACTGTTAGAAAAGTTACTCACAAGGTTGCCGATCGGGAAAGTTCTGGCGGGTGTGTGTGGGTGAGTGGTGCAGGGAATGTGACGATTTCGGATAAGTAATTTTACTGTTTCTTTGCAAACCTTTCCGTGGGCGTGCTCTAAGATTGGATTATTTCCATTTACAGCTTCCGAGGGAACATGTATGGGGGTCAAAACTTGATTGGATTATTATCATTCGTCCGGTCAATTGTCTCCTTCAAATTGGGTCTTATTGCTATGTTTGAAACTATATGTTGTTTTCTTGCAACTTATTGTTGTGTGGTCATTTTGTCTTTTGTGTGGGGAATCATGTTTGTAAATATCATCAGTCCCTTCGATTAGCCGTCCTAGGTGTTTTGTATAGTTCTCTCCGGCTTGCCGTCCAAATAATCTTTCTAACACCCTGATACACTTGTGTGAATGTTATTACCGACGATAATCACTGGCATGGCACCACTTTGTACCGGCGATAATCTCAAACTTACATTTGGTGCGAATTAGTGACTCAAAGGGGCTTAACTGAAAAAGGTGCCATCCTTGCCCCAAGGTTTCTTTTATCCTTGACGATGCGACTCCAACGTGGAACATGCATGAAGCTTACCTGCAGCTAACGATCTTGGATGAGTCCGAGCATGAGAAGTATTCCATCATTGTAGCTGTGAGCCTGAGAGCTTTCCCTTGCGTAGAAGCAACAAAAAGGTCACATGATAGTCTAGAAACTACTATATTCAGTTCAGATCTCCAGATCTCTGTTTTGGGCAGCTGATAACTTTTATGCCCCCGCTCCTAGTTTTGATGTTGTCAACTCACCATCCACACAGCAAGGAATGGTGGAAACATATCAAATATGAATTGGATATAATGCCTTTACCACATACATTTTCAAACTTCAAAAAAAATATATGAACAAAAGTACAGATATATCCTGCTTCAATATGAATGTCATGTTAAACAAATACAAGTATAATGGTTGTCCTATGAACCATTAATTTACACATTAAACTTGCATGTGCCCTTTTCATATTTTAGAATGCAAGTAAAGATAAGATTTCAAAACTCTTGCCACTTCCACTTTTATATCACTCAAAATATAGAAAATATAATGATAATCGGTTGAGAAGATTTTTCTCAAACATAGATAGTATAACTCGTTAAGATGCAAGTATACCTTGCCAACGGACGGCACCAGCCCGTGATGAGTCGGGCCATTTTCTTGACAGGCCGACATAGCCCATCTAGTTAACGGGTCGTGCTCCTGCGTCGCAGGCCAAACACGGCACGACTCGTCTTACACGAGTCATGTCGACCCAACGGCCCGGCGGGCTATTCGAGTCGGGCTGATTTGGAGCCCACTTAAATTTTATATATAGTACATGATTTTTCTTCAAAATTTAATTTTTTTATATATAAAATAATTTTTCATTCATAAAATTGAACTAAAAATGATTTTTAATATAAATATTAAAATATTAATTATTTTATTTGATGAGTTGGGCCATGATTCACGAGCTAAACAGGCCACCCACGGGCTAAACGGGCCACGCTAAATGAGTCATGTTCGGATCGACACGAGGGGCCTGCAGCTAGATCCAGGCACGGCTCATGACAGGGCATGGGCTGGCACGGTCCATCTAACTTTGGGCCGTACCATGCTCGGATTGAGCTAAAATAGGTAGGGCTCGTGTGGGCCCATTTAGCCAAAACCACTTAACCAGGTATAAGTGCAAGAGTTTTATAGAGCAAACAAAATCAGACATAGACTCGAATGTGACCTAGACCTAATATTGATAAGCAACCTGGTCCATAAGCTCTACCGACGACCAGTTTTCATTTTGTAACACCCTCCCGTTCCATTCATTAATTAGTTCTATACAATATTACATAATTCCCATGGTAAGCACAACGAGAGTCTACCTCGACCAGGCGTCCTTAGCCACTGCTCATTGCATTCCTGCGAGGAAACTATGCCACCGTCTTGTACGAGAAAACTATACGTAGGGGTAGTTTTCAACCAGATTCAAGGGACCAAAAATTTCAACCAAAATCTTAGAGTTCAATAACAGCGACAACACGAGTAAGACGTGCTTTTGAGACCGCACAGATCAGGTTGGGTCTGCTTATGCAGCGAGCTTTTCAAAATATTATTTTTGTTCTTTCCCGGAAACAAGCAGGCACCGAGGCTTTGAAAGAGCAAGGCCGTAGTCCAAAACTGCCGGCCCAAAAATCCTCCAACGGGCCAGCGCGCGAAGGACCGCGGAACGCACGCCGCTGGTTCCGCGAGGCGCCGCGCCGGGAGTCGCGGCAGCCAAGCTAACGGATGCGTGATACCCGTGGCGCCGTTCATTCGCTACCTGATCAAACGAAGTAAAACAAAAAAACGAGAAAACCAAAACAAAGAAAAGAACCGGCCGAATCGCCCGCTCGCGAAGATGTAATCCCGCGCGCGCTCATGGTTTGGCCGGCATGCGGCATGGCGCGGATGTGCCTTGCTCTTGCCCGTGGTTTTAACCAAACCGAGATGCCACACCTCTACTCTACGCAGGTAAAGGATCCTAGTGTCGAAGGTCATCTTTGAGCGGGAGAAAGGATCAATGCCCCCGCGTATGCAGTAAACGTAACAGGGCAAGTTATTTGCCTCACGAAGATTGATTCGTGTTTGAACAGCTCGCGTGAGTGACTTTTATTTACTGTGAATTTTATTTGCAGTTTCCGAGTTCGATTTTAATCTATGGACATTGTCCTAACGTCAAGAAATTAACCGCGGAGAGGGAGTGGGATCTTATAGGGATCAATTTTTTTTATGTTCTTCATGGCCGTCTAGAGTTAATCTTCTACTTTTCTCATGGTTCGTGCATTGACGTAACAATTTTTAGGAAAACTATATGGACGATCGATTACCATCATGAACATTTCGTTTCATATGCAAGCAGAGCGTGCAAGTTTTACATTGTGGAAGGTTGATTGGTGGCCACGTAGTAATCGTTGGGGAGGGCACTTTGCAAAATCGATATTTCCTGAGGCAAGTAAGAATAAGCAGCCTCGGTTATGTCTCTTCAAAGTTAACCAAAATAATTGTTAGAATTTGCTTCACCGATACCTTGTGATTTGTTCGACTGCAGGCGAA
Source organism: Eleusine indica (assembly GCA_030378355.1). Lineage (NCBI taxonomy): Eukaryota > Viridiplantae > Streptophyta > Magnoliopsida > Poales > Poaceae > Eleusine > Eleusine indica. The sequence continues at coordinate 62,276,918 of CM059494.1, forward strand.
GGACGCAATGATGTTTTAGAACTGAAATAGAACATACTCCTCTAGTCTGATTTTCTTGTTGTTTCAGACAAGAAGATTAGGCTAAAAGAGAACTAATTTTGCATGTTGAACGACAGTAATAAAAAAGTGGAGGAGTACTACATAGTCTTTCAACGTTCATTAAATCTTATTATGTTTTTTAATAACTTTTAATTAACTGAAAACTTTCAGTTTATGATTGTTACTTTGTATTTTGATTTTTTTTATCTATACCGGTATATAATAATTATAAATTATTAAATTTAGATGCGATGATTCAAAGCATTGATTGAAAAGCTGTCCAAACTTTCAACTCAAAATTAATAAGACACAAGTCTTACTGTTAATTGTAAAGACATGAATTTTCAGAAATATGGTAAATCAATTGTGCCATACCATTTGAATATCGGTGGAGATGGTGATCGCGACGTGGCACTTTTCACACCGCCGGCGACTAATCTGTCCTCGTGCTAAAACACAATCACGAACAACTGAATCCCGTCGGACTCTAGTTGACCTACCCGTGAGACAAGTTCTTAAACCGAAACGTAATCTTGTTCAGAGAGAGGCTCGTGTCGTGTGTGAACCGGCCCGCGCCGCGATATATCTATCCCAGCCAGCCTCGATCCGAAAGCGCCCTACCGAAATCTGGGCCGCTTGATCCCGCGCGAACGGCCACGACCTGCTTCGTCGCGCCGAAACCCGTCGCCTCATCCGCCCCACGGCGCACCGCACCGCAGATCCGACGCGGCGCTAAAAAATCCGGAGGCGTGCGGGCGCAGGGAACCCCCGGTGTCCTCTTTCTCGGGCAGACGGGCACCGCTTCGCCTCCTCCGCGCAGCGCAGCAGCAGCCAGCCCAGCCGCTTCGGGATCGGGAAGCGGAGAGGGGAAAGGCGAGTCGTCCGTCCACGGCAGCTTCCCTCCCTCTCCGCCGCCCTAGGCTGCCGGCCCCGCCTAGCTCCCTACCGCCGCCGCACGATGAGCACCCCCGCAGCAGCGTCGCCACCACCCGCCGCCGACGAGGGGCGGGCGACGGAGGTGGTGGCGCCGGCGGCTGCCGACGACAGGGTCGCGTCGCACGTCGACCCGTTCCTCGTCGAGGCGCTCGACAATCCTCGCCACCGCCTTATGGGTAAGCCTCGGGTCCGCTGCTTCCCCAGTTATCCGTTTCGTTCGCGCTTGGCCGGTTGGGGCGTGGTGTGTGTGCAGATGTGAGGCTAGTGGTGGGTTCGATTGGATGCGTAGTGGGATTCGGGCTGGGATTCGGTGCGTTCTGTATCTAGGGTTTGCTCCTCACGCGTTGTATTTGTGGGATTGGGGATTAGAACTTGCTTGATGTGCTTAATTTTAGAGTGAGATGGCGGGGAAGTAACGGGAATTCCTATGAAAACTGAATTCGGCTTATTCGTCTGCTCCTGATGAGTTACGCGTTGGTAGCTTGCACGATTGGTCATGATTATGCTTCTAGTAACGAACTTGAATTTGGTGTCTGAAATTTTCCGGTTATTGTTGCGTGTTTAATTATTGCGAATAAAGCTGCTTTATCTAATAGTTTGTTTGGACGGTATGAGTAGTATGACCCTACTCTTATTACTTGAGAGGATTCTGTTAGCATGTTACTTGGAATTCTATGAACCAGGGTCTTGTAAATTTGTCGAATAATCTGGAGCTTAGGGTGTAGATCAATGGAGTGTTAGGTGAAATAAAGCATTGGAGCTGTTTCCATCGTCGTGATATTGTCAGATAACTGGACTGTAATGTCAGAGAATCATTGTGTTATTTCTTTGAGAAATGGTACCCACTCGATTGTCTACTATTATTGATGCTTTAGGTTCACATGATCTAGAAAATGCACCAAGCACTGGTACGTGGATATCTTTGTTTGAACTAGAGAACCCCAATTTGATGCTTGCTCACCTGCATTTCAATATTCAAGTGAAGCAATGAGGATTTCATCCATTTGGTTACTGATCTTCTTCATTTGCTGCCTTTTCTGCTTTCCAATCCTGTTTTGTCCAAAGCTTGTGTGATTGATGCAACAGAACAGTCTCTGTAGCATATTAACATTAGACTTAGGATTGCTCCGTCATGTGAGCTTTATGTAGACCTAGTTGTTATACTTGGGGCATGAGATAAAGGATGTACAACACTCACTCCATACAGTTTTTGGAGATAGGCCTTAATGTTAAATAATTTTGGGTCATATCTTTAAGTGATTTGAATAACTTGGAAAGTCAGTGAGTACCTCTATTTAGGTTTCTTATATATCTTTTTAAAAAATAAGTATCTTTGGGATCTGTGTTTTAGTCTGGTTTTATCATATGTAATGACATACTGACAGTGACAGCCCTATTGTTTAGAAAATGGAGAATGAGGTCCCTGGTTTCATCACTCCTGTTCCATCCCCTCCCTTCTTTTCCCATTAGGCTGTTACAATATGGTATTGGTGTTTCATGTGCCTTGAATTCATTTTATTCTGTGAGGTCCGTGCCTCCCTGGACCTCGCCAAACTCCCTAGGGAGGCGCATCCCTGTGCATATCGGACCACACTTTGTATATATGCATTTGTTGTTCGAAGATGTTTGCCATCTGATAAAAGATACATAATCATTTCGGTTTTCTCTTATTTCAGTTTTGCGGATGGAACTGGATATACAGAAATTTATGCAGAACCCTCAGCTGCAAGAATTCGAATTTCAGAACTTTCCCACTTCTTACCTGCGCTGTGCTGCTCATCGTGTTGCACAACATTATGGTTTAGAGACTATAGTAGCAGATAGTTCAGTAGATGGTTGTGTTAGCAGGATAGTTGCAAGAAAAACTCCAGAAAGCAGGTATCCTGCAATTGCTCTATCAGAAGTTCCCAGCAAACAGGCAAGAAATGACCATGAGTCCGCAGAGAAGCTCAAGTTTGTCATCTATCAGAGGCCCAAAGCATCCCAAAATGGTGCAGCTGGTTCTGGAAACACGAATGGTGCATCAAAATCTGTTGAAGAGAGGTTAGATGAATACAATAAAGCACGGGCACGCATCTTCGGTGGCTCCATTTCTGCAGACACTGATGCTGCAAGTGATTTGGTAACTCCTTCCCCTGTCAGAGATGAGCCAGTGAATGTTGAGCCTTCTGTTGATGAGAGCAAAGTCAGCATAATGAACAACCGTTCCAGGGTTGCTGTTTTCAAGGACACTGAAAAAGATCGTAGTGATCCTGATTACAATCGGAATTACAAAAGGTTAGGATATTCAATATTTCACTTCTGTTGCCACCAATTGACGTTAATGGTGAGATGATGAAGCAGTAACGTACAAAATGTTGCAGGTATGTTAGGGGCCCAGTGCCTGACTTCAAAATGAGCCCAGGTGCCTTCAACTTTGCTGTGCCTCCATTCATGCAGTATGGTGTTGGTTATATGCAATCTGCTGGCATGTCTACAAACCAACCTGCTGTGTACTTTGGTCAGCCGGATCTTTCTATGGGGTCATCTTCTGGACCTGCTGTCTACCCACATTGGCCGACCACACCAGTGATGTATCCCCATTGCTATGACAACATGGGACCTATGATCCCTCAGGTGAGAATAAGCTGAGTTCTGAAATTTATATCCTTCCTAAATCTTAAGTTTCAGTGTTCTCTCTTCTCTGGTGTATTATGTAGCTTAAGATGCATTCTTTGCAATTTCAACATTATCCTGTTGTTGTTGAAGCATTGAAATCTTTCTCTTGTCTGTGTTGACGCTTCCATCTTTCAATAGTAGCACTGTTAATTCTTTGCCTGATTCAGGGTAGCCGGAAAACTATATTCTGGTGTTAAAAAATAGCTAGATAAAAAACAATGTGTTCTAGAACTTGAGGTGAATCTGATAAACTGTACATAATATTGATATATGGATCTATATACGTATGAAGATATTGTAGGTTGAACCTAAAAACAATGAACTGTATGCTCTTTGCAGTGTCTCACTAATGTGTTTCTGGGAGTTGTTATATACCCCTTTTGGTTTGGCTTGATGTACAAGCCCTTTTTCATTTCCTTTCTTTGTAATGGTGTTTTTTCTTCAATAATCTGATCATAAGAAAAGATAAATTGGTACCATTACTTTATTTGTTCCATGACCAACATGACCCACATTTTCTCCCAGTAGAGTGATGGTAAATTTATGCTTGCATCGTATGTCTACATCTGATTTGGTTCAATTGCTTGTCACGTGAATTCCCTTTACTATCTCTAGTATCTTTGCCATGTAAAGAACATTCATAATTATCATTGACCGCCGCCTTATTTGAGGTGGGGTTGGGGAAATCCCAGGTAAAAAAAAATCATATATGTAGCATGGGACACCATTTTCTTTTCTGAAAGTTGTGACCATTGTGTTTTCTTCTACGTGCAGGTTCCGCTGTACCAGTCCTTCAACCATGGCTAGGAGGCTCCACTTGGTGGAAAGTTGGGAGCAACTGTTAAAACTTGCTATGTTGTGTTGTCATCTATTAAATGGAGTCTATTTCAGAGTCGATTTCTATTACAAAAATTCGTGTAGCGTCAAACGTAGTTGTATAAGGAGTCCTAATTCGTTGAGACTATTATGGTGAACCGGTCTAAAACACTGGTGCATGTCTAATGTCTAGCTTTCTGCTCGTAACTTGGATCAGGGGGGGGGGGGGGGGTTCTTGAGATAGTGATGAGCTGGTAACCTTGAGCTCGCGGCGCTTACTGACTGATATCCTACAAGCCAATAAGGTTGCACGAAACCCTTGGTAAAGCTGAGTTATGCTACCTGTCCTAACGTCAAGGTAGGTGGATCCAGATAGAGTAACCAATAGATGAACTGGGTAGATAAATGTTAAGCTGAAATTAGTTGTTCTAGCAACAATTGAACCAGGAGTAACTAACTGAGAGTCATATCCGTCCTTGTCCCCAAGCTACTTACGGTTACGTACTATGAAATATAAGTAGACCAGGCATTCAGTGTGCCATGGAGATAAAGATGTAGAACAAGTGCCACATATAACCGATAAGAACAAGTGCATAGTAGAGAACCGATCACACCCATAGCTGACGGAAGGATTCACCATTACAGCTATTTGTCAACTGAAATAGAAACATGACACCATTCTCAAAACAACAGTTCACGGTTAAAAAAAAAAGTAGTATTTCCTACAGTTTCATTACGGGCAGCAAACGTGCATATTGTATCTTCGAAAGTCGTCGAAAGTCTAGTCCGGATGTTTTTTCAGACAAATCGGCGAATCGATCGTTCGATAGTACGAGAGGCCCACTGGTCGTACAGGTTTAGCTTTAAGGTTTCAAGAGGCCATGGAGAAATTGCGGGACGGGAACCTATGCAAGATCCAACAACATTAAAAGGCTGCACGGGTACAATGAAACGAAATGGTTCTCGATTCTCTCTCTCTTTGTTTGATGGTGGTACGGATGAAAAATGCAACGGTCTACTGCAGCCGACAATCCCAACCCAGAAAATCCCTAGAGAGTCCGAATCATCCAGTCCGGATCGGGATCCTCGGCAGTCGGCTCTCCCAGCAGTCGACTTATCCACCGTCTAAAACTATCGAAGAAATCCTACGTCTGGGAGACTCTTCCCTAGTTATCCATTCGGACCTCTTCTTCCTTTAGGAGTTCAGTCGTCCTTGCAGATTGAATCAAAAGCCATGGATTGCAAAGAGCTTCACTATGAATTGTAAGGAGCTTCACCACGGATCACAAATGTTAGCTACAATGCACTAATTAGTTGCATCTAAAAAAATAAGCTGATGATAAAAGGTGTGTAATTCACTTATGGTTCAACACCCCCCTCACGTGCAGCTCTCTTAGGGCTCAATCGTGAAAATAGAAGCGGCGGCACAGCGGAATGTGGGGACACTCTGATTATTCCCGATTATGTGACCTCCCAGAAAGTCAGTCACATATAGAATAATATAAAACCGGCTTTATTACACACTATAGAAAATACTTACATAAGTTAAGGTATAATAACTGGGTTCCACAACCATACACTTCAACTAATTTACAACGATACAAAGCCCATACACTACATAAACCACAGGACTAGCTCGAGCGTGGACGAAACCTAAAACCCAAAGTCATCTCCATCAAAGTAGTAATCATCTCCCATGTCATTCTCCTTAAGCTGTTCATTCTATGATAATATTTAAGCAAGGGTGAGTACTTTCGTACTCAGCAAGCCACACGGAACATGTAATAAAGTGCAAGATAATTTATAAAGTACTGGGCTATGCAAACATCATAATTAGTATCATTCTTCTCCTAAATATGATTAAGCATAAACTTCATAGGTAATAATAAGATATAAGTGTTCACCATAGTCATATCCATCTCAGCCACGAGGAATAAGTACGACCTTGCCATGGAAGTAAACATAGCTCCATTTGCCGGAAGCACGACACATTCGAACGATTTAAATTCAACTCTGCAGAGCCTGCCCAACTTTACCCACATGATATCCACAGTTTGTATGGAACCATGATAACAGCATCAAGCTACCCTTCTATTTCCGAAACGTGTCCGGTACAGCTAAGGACCATCTTAACAATCGACGCTATTTACATGGTTCATACTGTGGTAGGCTGGTCCAGCTCCAGAGGCTCTACCCATGGAATAGGTTGGTCAATATCCGAGGACCTACCCAGGCATGCTCGCGAAATGAAAGCAATAACTGAATTAAGTCCGAATAATCGGTCCCATGGATGGGCGATAACTATGTTCTATTCGTGGCTCAGTTGATTATCCTCAAATGTCTCAGACATAGCCGTGTCATCCGCCACATAACCACAAAGGTACATGAGCAATCACCACCGGACTCATGCCCTTAGCCCAATCCATTCTTCCATCATAACCATAACATTGTTATCTTCCCATAAATCCTTCAATTTAATCTTATCTTATAGTTATGATCATCTAACTATAGATGAAGGCTTAGCTAAGGTTACATTCATATAAATATGACCATTGTGTAAAGGATGGCTATTATACATGATACTGGTTTGGTACTTCTACCCATTCCCAACTAAACTATATTGACTAAATAATACATAAGAATTTAGAAAAAAGTAGGTGCTACATGGTCAATAGATATGTGACTTGTCTTCTTGCTCGTTGTTGTTTCACTCCACAGCTTGAGAATCCTGCCCCACTTCTATACTAGTCCCTGATCCGTGCTTGTACACGTCTTGATCTAGTGTCGAGTAAAATTGAGCGACAATAAATACTTATTCTAAAAGAGCCAAGTAAAACTCAAAAAGGCACCAAAACATTCAAATACAATTCAAAAATCGGTTTTGTCAAGCATGAAACATTCAAATGCAGCAATTTGATCATCTAACGCATTTCTAGACAATGCACTGCAACATATCTGAAAATGCATGGCTTCTCAAGTGCCTCAACCTTAAAATCCTATAAATGTAAGAGTTCTCATATGTACGACATAATATATGCAGCCACTACAATTCTACTGTTTCTCATATGAAAGTCATGGTCACATTTTGATTATATAAGTATTACTGCAAGATACTGATGAGTGCTTGACTGAACTCGTCATTTAACTACACCCTTCTAGTCCATCAGAATAGGTGACTAATCAATATAGCATGTGATACTTTTCGAAACTGCAAGAATTGGTAGTTTATTTATCTAACTAGTCAATAGAATACCTAGCACCCTTTGCACGCATGCATCATGCACAAAATAATGACCACACATCGTGCTATATGAGGCCAAAGAAATATATATAGGCTCAAGCATTCACGGAGCTCCAGGTTTAACCAAGACAGAGTCCTGCTCTGTTTCTTCTCTATTATTTTTTTTCAGTAACTAAATCTTGCTCAGTGCTCCTACTTTGCAAGATCGACACACTAGACAAATGACACTATAACTAGTAGTAGAAATCCCCTTATTTACCTGCTCATGTATGCATATAAATAGAAAACGAACTAGCTTCAGGTTTGCTTTGCTATCAAACTTTTAGAGCATGGAGCTAACATCAGAGCTGTAGTTACTCGGCTTCTAAGTCCTAAGCTAGTTGCTTAACACTAAGGTCAGAAACAAAGTAAGCAAGGATCTTGGGTTCTTACCCTCTTCCTGGTTGAAGAAGCGATGGAACAGGAGGAAGAAACCTGATGGCGCTAGCTCTGTTTGCTTCTCGAGAGCAGAGAGGAAAGAGCTCGCTGTTTCGTGAGAGTAAGTGTATCAGTGTTTGAAATATTTAACTGGAGAGGATAGGGATGAAGGAGGTGCTGTAATTATATGTGTTTGGCCCATTAATATTCATAATAATTCTTAAAAAATCTTAAAGGCTTATTCATGAGTGGTGAGAGTGTAAAGGTTTAGTCCCATATTGCTAGTGAAGGTGGAGAAAGTCCAACTTATAAGGTTGGTTGCTCTAGTATTTCTTGCAAGTGTGTGGATGAGAAGAAGGAAGAACATGCGCGCACTCGCTCGCCTCGCCGGATGTGGGCGTGGGCGCGGCCACGCATCACCTGCGTGAATGCCGCTGAAATTCGGTCCCTTGCCTTGCGGGGGCGTGGCTTCCTTTTACACTTTCTTTTTGCTGCGTGTTCTATATATTTGATTATAAAAACCGACGTATTAATATGATAACCGACTCGGTTGCGGGACGTCCAACCCTAGCGGTTCCTCCCTATAAATACGTATGGGTATGACCGCAAATCATATCGCGCAATCGCCTAGGGTTTTGCATCTCGCTACTGTTACGTCGCCAAGGCTTCTCCATCCCGATCGTCGGCGTGCACCGGCGAACGGGAGAGCAGGTCTCCGGAACCGTCGTCCTCTGCGATCTTGCACCAGGAGAGGGCGAATAAGGTTTTTGGGAAGCGCTCTGCGTGACTGCTCGATCGTTTTCTCGTCTTCGTCAAGCTCGTCGCCACGACTCGTCTTCCTTGTCGTCGAGTCGGTCTCACCCGCCGTCGCCAACAACGTGACGGTGCTGTACTTCGTCGTCGCCTCCTCTACCCAGTCCAGAAGAAAACGTACGTACTCTCATCTCAAATCAGGTGTTCCATACTAGTTTTCATGATCTGTTTATCTATGATGGATGTTGCTAGTATGATAGATGTTATGTTTTTGTCTGGCCTTATAGACCTGTCTAGATCTTGTATAGACTTGTTTAGTTCATCATGTAATCTGTTAATCATGTTTATAATTTATTTTTGGATTAATATAAAACTAAAAGTGCTAATTTATCTAACAATCTAAAAACCTTATTGGAGGCACTTTAGTTTTATGGCTGGATTTGTCGATGCACTAAGGCCCGAGAAATTCACTGGCGTGCACTTTAAGAGATAATAATTGAAAGTCACTCTGTGGCTTTGAAGGTGTATTTAGGCCTCTAATTTTATTTTGATGATTGACGTCAATATAATTAAGAACGGACTAATTTTTTAATGAGCATGTGTGTAGATTATGGTATAAAGTTTGATGATTAAATGCATAGAAACAAAAAGGGAGAAAAGAAGATGGTAAAGTGCTTCAAGATGAAATTCAAAATATGCTCAAGAATGAAGTTCATGGAGTTTTATTTTAAATCTTGAGTATAGGAAAAGTCGTACTATTAAGAGGGACACAAAAGTGTAAAGCGGAGGTGAACTAAGTGTAAAATTCCCCTTTCTAGGCCAAATAAAATTTTACAGGACAAAATCATTGGACTTGTCCGACCCATCGGACAAGTCCATCGGACTCCAATAGCTCTGCCACTCTGGGTCGTCGAACATGTTCGACGGTCATCGGACAGGAAAGTCCGACGCGTAGGACACTTTCATCGGAGTACAGTTCTCCTGCCACTCTATTTTCATCGGACTTGTCCGATGGACAAGACTTGTCCGAGCCATTCTTGGACTTAAGCATACACGTAAGGTGCCAAAACCATGTCCTGGATGACGAATGGCACCAAGTACACCTACTCCCAGAACCAGTTTGCTAGTATGATTGGACTTAAGCATACACGCAAGGAAAGACACAAGGTTCACAAGGGGAATCATATGGATGCTGAGGATATGAGGTACATGTATGTGGATCCGGATAACTGCTCTCCTCCCAACTGCAGTGGACTGAAACCATTCTTCTCAGTCTTGTTTCGGATCTGCAGGAGTACCTTAGCTCCAAGGGGAGGCAATTCTGACCGTATCCCTGCCTTTCAGAGGGATATCCTGCACTGGGCTCATGGGAATAGAAAGTTTGATATATTTGACTATGTCTATCAGGAGATGTGGGACATCTCCATCTCTCCCAAGCGTGGCTGTGGATACGTTCCTCACATCATGTTCATGATTGAGAAGGTATCGGGTTTAACCTTCAACAAGGATATGAAGCATCTGAGCCTCAAACCTCAGATTCCTTCTAACTGGACTCCCGACACCACCTCCGGATAGTTCTTTGGAGCAGCTCAGCCTCCATCTTCAGCTGCACCACCTCAGCCACCTCGGGCTGCCTCTCGGGACACTGGATCCTCTCATGTGCCTCTGTCTCCTCGCGGCAAGAGAAGCGGGATTATGAAGATGTTCAAATCCCTTATGAGCATGTGCAACAGCATTAATCAGAGGCTCGACATCATTGAGGGGAATCAAAAGGGTCTCTATGACCATTTTGGTATTGAGACTCCTCCTCCACCGTCCCCAGCTGAAGGCTCACCTCCTCCTCCTCATGATGACCCCACCTTCACCGTCGAGGAGATGAACTATTTTGGGTACTACCCGACTCCTCCACCTTTCTCCTCTGGCGCAGGTTTGAGTGCTCAACACATTCGCTTTGAGGATGATGACGGCGAGGGTGGTGAAGATCAAGCTGCCTATGATCTTCGCCAGCGCAAAGGGAAAGAACCGGCCATTGATGACAAAGAAGAGGAAGAAGGCGATGATGATGATGAAGACTATGAGTTCTCCGACGATTAGAGCTCTCATCACCTTCTACCCGCACTTTTCTCCTTTTTGGGTGTCTTGATGCCAAAGGGGGAGAAGTGTAGTTATCTTAGTTTTTTTATCATCTTAGTTTGTGAGTTGTGAGCGAGTTTGGAGTTGAACTATTTATGGCACTATTTAGTTTATAAAACTCTATTTTGCTACCTATGTGGTTGGTTTGTGCACTCTATTTACTTATTATATTGGTACTTTGTTGTTTATCTTATCATTTGCATTTCGTATATCTTGTGTGATCAATTGGTGCAAATTAACATGTATGCATAGTTTTAGGGTGAGCTCTCATATTTTTTCTTTAATATGTGCACTTATTATTATCTCATATCTTCTTCTTCATGCACACTTTTAGGGGGAGCTCCTCATCACAAACTGAACCTTTATTGCATAATTTTATAAAATTTAGTTGTATTGTCATCAATCACCAAAAAGGGGGAGATTGAAGGTGCATCTAGACCCCTAATTTTATTTTTGTGATTGGCGTCAATACAATTAAGAACGGATTAATCTTTTAATGAGCATGTGTGTAGATTATGGTATAAAGTTTGGTGATTAAATGCGTAGAAATAAAAAAGGAGAAAAGAAGATGGTAAAGTGCTTCAAGATGAAATTCAAAATATGCTCAAGAATGAAGTTCATGGAGTTTTATTTTAAATCTCTAGTATAGGAAAAGTCGTACTATTAAGAGGGACACAAAAGTGTGAAGCGGAGGTAAACTAAGTGCAAAATTCCCCTTTCTAGGCCAAATAAAATTTTTCAGGGCAAAATCATCGGACTTGTCCGACCCATCGGACTCCAGTAGCTCTGCCACTCTGGGTCGTCGGACATGTCCGATGATTATCGAACTTGCCCGATGACCAGAGGAAAGTCCGACGCATCGGACACTTTCATCGGAGTACAGTTCCCCTGCCACCCTATTTCCATCGGACTTGTCTGATGGAAAAGACTTGTTCGAGCCATCGGACAAGTCCATCGGATTTCAGTTCCTTTGTCCCTAATGCGTCGTCGGACATGTCCGATGGCCATCGGACTTGTCCGATGGTCATCTTATCCGAGGCATCATGCAAGCTTGTCGGACTCCAGTTTCTGCGACACTTTGATTCATCGGACATGTCCGATGACCATCAGACTTATCCGACACAGATCTCAGAAATTGGGTCTCCAACGACTCTTTTTTCCATTGGGCTATAAATAGAACCCCTCTTACCCCTCTTCGCCCTTTGGTCGGTTAGTCACTCATTCCACTCAAAAACACTCTCAAGCTCACTTTGCTCTCCCCAACTCTCCTCCCTTGATTCCACTCTTGATTTGTGAAGGGATTGAGAAAATATTAAAATGCTCCATCGACTCCAAGCTTTCATCCTCTTGAGCACTTAGTTCATCCTCACCGCCGATGACTATTGTGTTTGTTACTCTTGGGGATTCATCCTGTAGACAGTTAGAGGTGCCCGTAGAGCTCCCAACGTGTGTGGTGACACCTCAGGAAGTTTGTATTGACCCCTCTTTTGTGGAGTTTCTAGTAGAAAACCAAGTTTGATCTTTGTGGTCACTTGGAGAGGTTAGGGTTGAAAGAGACCCGGTGCTTTGTGGATCCCTCAATGAAAACGTAGGCTTCTTTGTGGAGCTGAACTTCGGTGAACAAATCTTATGTCTTACTTGTGCTTTTAATTACTTGTCTCTCATTTACTTGTTCTTGCTCATAAACTTGCTAGTTAGGGTTTGCTTCGTATTTCTTGAATTAACTTGTGTAGGTTGCTTGCTAGTTGCTCTCCTTATTTTTACAGCTTTCCCTTGCTTATATTCACTTGCTCCTAGCTTGCCTTACACTAGTTTTAATATTTATCCGGTTGATCTACTTTTCTATCTCGTGCCATCGAACTAGTCATCGAACTTTCCCCACAATCGTCGGACAAGTCCGATACTGCGTATTTAACTTTTATTATTAACTAAATTTTAGAAATTATTGCGTATTCCCCCCCCCCCCCCTCTAGGCACTTTCAGGCTTACTGCCATGAATATGTTCTGGGTGTCCATTAGCAAACCTGAAGGCGATCTCACTGTAGATTCGAAAAAGGCCTACAGCGAAGACAACACAATATTCTTGGGAATTGTTATTGGAGTTTTGGTAGATCGTCTTCAGGACGTCTACATCCATCATACAGTTGCAAAGGATATGTGGGACGCTCTGATCGCTGACTATGGTGGTTTAGATGCTGGCGCTGAACTGTATGTCATTAAGCAGTACCATGATTTTAAGATGGTAGATGGCAAATGTGTCGTCGCGCAGGCTCATGAGATACAATGCATTGTGAAGGAACTCGAATTGTTTAAAATCGTCGTACCTGAGAAGCTTGTGGCTGGGGGCATTATTGCCAAATTGCCTCCAACTTAGAGGGATTTTGCCACTACTCTTAAACACAAGAGGATGAACATATCTGTCTCAGATTTAATCACGTCTCTTGATGTTGAGGAGAAAGCTCGTGAGAAGGATGGACGTTCTAAAGTTAACGAGGGACACACTGTTGCTAATGTGGTGTGTCATTCACAACAGTCTCATGGCAGTGGTGGTAAGGGTAAGGGCAAGAACAATAAGGCTAAGAAGACCACTACCTTCAAGAAGAAGAATAAGAAAAAGGGAGCATGCTTTATTTGCGGTTCTAATGAGCATTGGGCAAAGAAGTGTGCAGAACGTAAAGGAAAGAAGCCTCCACAGTAGAAGTCTGCGAACATGGTGACCAGTGCTAGAGAAAATAGTGGGTATGGTAATTTACCATATGTTTTTTTCTGTATTTCAATCTACTAGTTGGTGGCTTGATACTGCTGCTAATGTTCATGTGTGTGCTGATGTTTCTTTGTTTACTTCTTACCAGGTCGCTCGGGATTCCTCCGTCCTAATGGGGAATGGGTCACATGCTTCTGTTCATGGTGTTGGCACGATCGAGCTGAAGTTCACTTCAAGGAAGATTGTCCAATTGAAGAACGTACAACATGTTCCTTGTATCAAAAAGAATCTCGTTAGTGGCTCCCTTTTATATAGGGATGGTTTTATGGTAGTGCTTGAGTCGAATAAAGTTATAGTGTCTAAGAGTGGACAATTTATTGGTAAAGGCTATGAGTGCGGAGGCTTGTTCCGCTTTTCCCTTTCAGATTATTACAATAAATCTGTGAACTATATTTGTGATGATATTAATAAGAATAATGCTAGTGTTTGGCATTCACGTTTATATCATCTAAACTTTGGTTCTATGTCTTGACTTTTCAGCTTGAATTTAGTTTCGAATTTTTTCATTGTTAAAGGTTCTAAGTGCTCAAGTTGTGTGCAATCTAAGCGACCTCGAAAGCCTCACAAGACTGCTAAGAAGAGATACTTGGCACCACTAGAACTTATATATTCAGATCTTTGTGAAATGAATGGTATATTGACTGAGGGTGAAAAAAGATATTTCATGACTTTGATTGATGATGCGACTGGATATTGCTATGTTTATTTGTTAAAAATGAAAGATGAGACTCTAAACTACTTTAAAATTTATAAGGCTGAAGTTGAAATTCAACTAGAGAAAAAGATCAAAAGAATTAGTTCCGATCGTGGTGGTGAGTATTTCTCAAATGAGTTTGACTTATTCTGTGCAGAACATGGTATGATACATGAGAGGACGCCTCCCTATTCGCCCCAATCAAACGGGGTTGTCGAAAGAAAGAATCACACCTTGACTAACTTGGTTAATTCCATGTTAGACACGGCTGGATTATCTAAGGCATGGTGGGGGAGACTTTATTGACATCATGTTATACCCAAAATAGAGTTTCCATGAAGAATAAGGAGAAGACGGCATATGAGGAACGGATTGGTAGAAAGACATCGCTCTCTTACTTACGCACATGGGGTTGTTTGACCAAAGTTAACGTACCAATCAACAAGAAGCGTAAGTTAGGATCTAAAACTGTGGATTGTATCTTTCTTGGATATGCTCATCATAGCATTGCCTATAGATTTTTAGTGGTTACATCCGAGGTGCCTGACATTCATGTTAATTCATTAATGGAGTCTTGTGATGTTGTTTTCTTTGAGAATATATTTCCTATGAAAGATTTACATAGCATGTTAGATTATCTTCTGATGTGATTACTAAAACAACTCCTGAACCTAGTGCATTTTCTGATCATGGTGAACAAACACTTGAACCAATCCATAAGGAGATTGACAGTAAAGCTCCTAGGAGGAGCAACAGACAAAGAACTGCAAAGTCTTTTGGTGATGATTTTACTGTTTATCTTGTGGATGACACTGCTAGAACCATTTTAGAGGCATATGCATCTTCTGATGCAGATGACTGGAAAGAAGCTGTTCATAGTGAGATGGACTCTATTCTTTCTAATGGAACTTGGGAAGTTGTCGATAGACCATATGGTTGCAAACCTGTGGGTTATAAATGGGTATTCAAGAAAAAGCTTAAGCCTGATGGTACTATTGACAAGTATAAGGCTCGGTTTGTGGTTAAGGGTTATACTCAGAAAGAGGGTGAAGACTTCTTTGACACTTATTCAACTGTTGCTAGATTGACCACTATTCGTGTATTACTTACTCTGACTGCCTCACATGGTCTTATCGTTCATCAGATAGACGTTAAGACAACTTTCCTTAATGGAGAGTTGGATGAGGAAATCTATATGGATTAGCCAGATGATTTTGTTATAAAGGGTCAAGAAGACAAGGTGTGTAAGTTGTTGAAGTCTTTGTATGATGTGAAACAAGCTCCTAAGCAATGGCATGAGAAATTTAATTCAACACTTTTAGCAGCAGTCTTTTCAGTCAATGAGGCTGATAAATATGTGTACTATCATCATGGTGGGGGTCAGGGAGTTATACTATGCTTGTATGTTGATGACATACTCATCTTTGTAACAAATCTTGACGTGATCAATGAGTTTAACACTTTTCTGTGCCAAAGCTTTGATATGAAGGATCTGGGTGAGGCTGATGTTATCTTGAATATCAAGCTAATCAAAGGAGAGAATGGAATTACTCTTACGCAATCTTATTATGTTGAGAAGCTCTTAAACCATTTTGGTTACAAGGATAGAAAGCCTTCTCCAACACCTTATGATCCCAGTTTGATCCTTCGAAAGAATAAGAGAATTGGCAGAGACCAATTAAGATATTCTCAGATTATTAGATCATTTATATATTTAGCTAGTGCTACTAAGCTTTACATCTCGTTTGCTGTGAGCAAACTGAGCCGGTTTACTTCTTGCCCGGGAGATGATCATTGGCGTGTATTTGAGCGGGTAATGCACTATTTAGTTGCTACTATGGATTATGGAATTCATTATTCTGGATATCCAACAGTACTAGAGGGTTATAATGATTCTAATTGGATATCTGATGCTGATAAGCTGTATGCCATGAGTGGATATGCATTTACTCTTGGTGGTGCTGCTGTTTCATGAAGATTATGCAAACAGACCATTTTGACGAGGTCTACCATGAAAGCAGAGCTTACCGCACTAGATACAGCTATAGTTGAGGCCGATTGACTACATGAGCTCTTAATGAACTTGCTTATTGTCGAGAAACATGTGCTGACAATCCTCATGAATTGTGACAATCAAACTGTGATAGTCAAAGTGAACAATTCTAAGGACAATATGAAGTCATCAAAACATATTAAGAGACGTTTAAAGTCTGTCAAGAAAATGATAAACTCCGGAGTCATATTAGTAGAATATATTTCCACTGGTGAGAACCTGGCAGATCAATTCACCAAGTGGTTGTCACGTAATGTGATAGACAGTGCATCGAAGAAGATGAGTATGAGACCCATATGTGCTATTTCATAGTAGTAATCTAACCTATATAATCGGAGATCCCGTGAAGTAGAACCTGAGAAGAACAAGCTATTGGTTAGCATGAGAGTAATGTTTTATAACCCACTCGAAAAGCGATGCATTACTCTCGATATCTGTATGGCAGGTTGGTTATTGCCTTAATGTATTCAGTTGGCTTTACCGCTGAGTTATATCCCTTTCCCGTCCCATCGAGAAAGAGAATTAACGAATCGAATCCTAAGGCAAAGGGGCGGGCTCGTGAATCCACCGCTGAAGCTTCGGAATTAGACCTAGGGCGAAGATGTTGTACTACAGAACATTCTTGAATCAATACACCTATATGAGCCCGATTATTGTAAGGTCGCAATTTATGATATTTGGGTGATCTCAATTAAGCTCATAAAAGACCAAGGGAGTATGACCTATATGCTCCACCTGCGGAGAAGCCTACTGGAGGTCTAGTAACAGTTATGACAGTAAGTGAAACTTATTTGCACAAAATTTGCAATTCAAGGCATAGTCCATTGTTCAAGTTATGAATGAGTGTAGCTTATTGTTCTAGGTGGAAGTTCAACTTAACAGTCTCCACTGAAAACATTGGTATATTAAACAACAGTAGGATGAGGCAAAGTCTAGCTGGGACTTTGAGATCTGGTGAAGGATTGCTGGAATTATATGCGCTTGGCCCATTAATATTCATAATAATTTCTAAAAAATCTCAAAGACCCATTCATGAGTGGTGAGGGTGCAAAGGTTTAGTCCCACATTGCTAGTGGAGGTGGAGTGAGTCCAACTTATACGGTTGGTTGCTCTAGCATCTCTTGCAAGTGTGTGGATGAGAAGAAGGAAGAACACACGCGCGCGCTCGCTCGCCTCGTCTCGCCTCGCTGGACCGGGCGGGGCGGGGGTGGGGCGTGGGCGATGGACGCTGCCGCGCATCACCTGCGTGAATGGTCTGCCGAAATCCGGTCCCTTGCCTTGCGGGGGCGCGGCTTTCTTTTGCACTTTCTTTTTGCTGCGTGTTCCATATATTTGGTTATGGAAACCGATGTATTAATATGGTAACCGACTCGGTTGTGGGACGCCCAACCCTACTGGTTCCTCCCTATAAATACGTACGGGTATCGCCGCAAATCATATCACGCAATCGTCTAGGGTTTTGCTTCTTGCTACTGTTGCGCCGCCAAGACCTCTCCATCCCGATCGTCGGCGTGCACCGACGAACGGGAGAGCAGATCTCCGTAACCGTCGTACTCTGCGATCCTGCATCGGGAGAGGGCGAATAAGGTTTTTAGGAAGCGTTCTGCGCGACTGCTCGATCATTTTCTCGTCTTCGTCAAGCTCGTCGCCCCGGCTCGTCTTCCTCGTCATCGATTCGGTCTCACCCGTCGTCGCCAACAACGTGACGGTGCTGCACTTCATCGCCGCCTCCTCTACCTAGTCCAGAAGAAAACGTACGTACTCTCATCTTAAACCATGTCTTCCATACTAGCTTTCGTGATCTGTTTATTTATGATGGATGTTGCTAGTATGGTAGATGCTATGCTTTTGTCTGGCCTTATAGATCTGTCTAGATCTTACGTAGACTTGTCTAGTTCATCATGCAATCTGTTAATCATGTTTATAATTTATTTCTGAATTAATATAAAATTAAAAGTGCTAATTTATCCAACAGGAGGAACGGTTGTGTTGCTTTTAGATAAGAAGAGAAGGTGCTGGAGCTTGAGGAAAGAGGAAAAACACAACACGATGATGGATGCTTCCCTAGTAAGCAAGAGAGAATTGGACCAAGAAATTTTATCCCAGTTAAAATTGGTTTCTAGATCACTCCATTATTATTACTATTATTTTAACCAAGTGTGCACTGCTACCTAGCATGTCCGATGCTCTCAAGTTACATGCATGCACGCTACGGTTACATAAAGGCTACACTAATGCAACGCACGCTGGTGCATACCAAGCAAAACTTATAAAGTCAAAAGATGATGCAGCTAAAGGACCAAAAAGTAAGTCTGAAATATTCAAATAAATGAACAAAAGATGTTTAAAATTTTAAAAATTTTCAAATATATGCATGGAAAACATCGACATGCAGATTCAAAGTATTTAACAAAATATTTTACTTTGAAGTTCTAAATTTAGACTGTTACACGGAATCCTATGGCTGGGAGACTCTTTCCTAGTTATCCAGTCGGACCTCTTCTTCCTTTAGTAGTCCAGGTCGTCCTTGCAGATTGAATCAAAGTCATGGATTGCAAAGAGCTTCACTATAAATTGCAAGGAGCTTCACTACGGATCGCAAATATTAGCTACTATGCATCAACCAGTTGCACCTAAAAATTTAAGCTGATGGAGAAAGATGGGCAATTCACTTATGGTTCAATACCTCCCCCCCTCCCTCCCCCCTCACGTGCAGCTCCCTCAGGGTCCAATCGTGGACATAGAAACGATGGCGTAGCGGAATATGCGGTCGTCAGGACTTAAACTCAAGACCTTTGGCTCGATACCATGTTAAGTTACTATACAGCGATCAGTTGCACCTAAAGGCTAAGCTGATTGGGGAAGGATGAGCAATTCACTTATGGTTTAACACTTCCCCTCACGTGCAGCTCTCTCGGGATGTAAACGTGAAAATAGGAGCGACACAGCGGAAAATACGGTCACCAGGACTTGAACTCAAGACCTCTGACTCTAATACCATGTTAAACTACTATGCACCGACCAGTCCTCCGAAAATCTAAACTGATAAGAAAAGATAAATAATTCACTTATGATTCAACAACAAACAACAAACAACATATTGAAACAAATACCGATTTCCATGACATGTTGCTTCCTCCTCAATTTCATATTTTTCCTCTTTCCAAACCATAGCCGAAAATCATAAAATTCGCGAGATAAATCACGGGCTAGAACAAAGTGATAATACAATGGTCTTCTACATCTCCTACCTCATCCATTTTGATGCTCACCATGCACATCTAATCGAGCCTTCCCATCGACAGCCAATCCCTCATTGGTGAAGAATGAGGAAGAAAAAGCAATGAAAGATTAACAATTGGTTTGACTAGAGATGCTTAGCTAGCTGTAGGATAGGGAAGACTTTGATTTGGGGCTCGACTGTGAACAATGGCCGATTGAATCTTCTCTGCTCTCTCCAGATCTTGTTTTTCTTAGTTGGGAGAAAGATGCCAACGATGGAGTTGAAGCATCGGCATCAGAGTGGGAAAGAGATGCTGCGAGCCGTTGGATGCACCCCACGGAGTTTGACGGTGGATACTGCGACTGCTGGGTCGACTGTTAAGAGATCGACTGTCGAGGATCCTGATCCACAGCACAGAGTCCGCCCCTCCCGTTTACCGCCGTCGTCGGCCACCTCAACCCAGAAAATCCCAAGCAAGCGCCACGATATGCCCCAGTCACATGTGACCGCGTTCCCCGACCGAATGCGCCGCGAGCTCACGCAATCGCAAGACGCGCAGCGCTGGAGCCGGGGCATCAGGCCATCAGGACGACGATGGGGACCTCCCGTCCCATGGCAGCGCGACAAGTATCGCGGCCACGGCACCTGCACTGACCGCTCGCTTTCGCTCCCACAGTGCAGCTCCTGTCGTCCGGCGACCTCCCCTCCCCTCCCCTCCGAGTCAAATCAAACTCTGCCGTCGGTCAGTGCTGCCAAAAGACTGTTCCTGGCAAGCAAGCCACTGTACGAGGAGGGTCCACAGCATCCGCCCACCCGCATGTTTTGCACGAACTGAGTAATAATAAGCCCGCAGGTGGATTGAATAGCCCGCTGGTCTCTTCATCCATCCATCCAATCCATCCAGGTGATCGCTGTTCAAAACGCATGCGCGTAATAACCCAAATGCCATTGTTGATTGCCGCACTGAACGCCGACGCTGCGGTCATCAAGGCACCAGCGAGCTTGCCGTGTTGGCGATTGCCTGCAGGCTGAGCGGAAGGGCGAGCAAGCCGCGATGATGATGGCCTGATCGTCCTCTCCGACCTCACTCATCACCTTTTCTCCTCCCTTCCTGCGGAAGGGAAGCAGCAGCTAACGACTCGGCGGCAGGCGCCAAGGCGGGCAGATCAGATACGCAGCGCCGTGGGGGCCCGCCCTTTCAGCCCTCCCAATTCGAAAAGGACAAGCCCGGATTCTGATCTCATCTGCTGCGCTGCCTGTCAGGCACCACCACCAGTCCACCACGAGCGACTAGGCCCGCCCCGAATCACCAGCCACGGCCTGGCCCACGCGAACACGGGCGGGCCAGTTTGGGATGCTTATCGGCTACTATCATCTGCAGTGCAGTGCAGTGAGAGAGGAGTGCTGGACTGGGTTTGCTGGATCAGGGAGCAGGCAGTCTCTCTCCCGGGGGAGGACGGACGGGAGCCGGAGGATCACGAGCTCGTCCTGTTGTCGCAGTACTCAGTAAGTTCAGAGATCATCGACCAAGGAGGAGGAAAAGAAGCGATTACTGTGTGTTTTCTCTCAAGAAATCTCCAAGTAACAAAGTGCTCTGACGTTTTCACTGCACTTTTGGAGCGCTCTGGGTGACTTTGGAAATTCCTCCATCGGTTTCACTTTCGTCCTCACAGACTTGACTAGATTGCCTCGCGATATACTTACGTGACGCAACAATTATTGTTTGTTTCTCGCATGGTCATCATCAGGTCTCCCGGGTAGTCCTCATCCCAAAATTAAAGAGAGAGAAAAAAAAAGAGAGAGACTAAACTGCGAGACAATGACGGCAACGGAGACGACTCTGTTTAACTACGTACAGCAGCAATTGTTACTCATGCTGTTTTTCTCCTTTATATAAAATAATCTATTAGTTCAGAGATCGGAGAGACGCGAATACATCATCAACCACAAAATAGATCAAAGAAACGGCCTCCAGAGGATCATGTTTCCGGTACCACCGACACGTCACTGAATCCAACTATAGAGGGATAAAAACAACAAGGACCGAAATGGCACGTATTGTGGTTTCGTATCTCGATGGATCATTTTCCATTTCTTTCTTGTAGCCTTATATATAGGACCACCGAATTTTCTTTACAATCATGCCACTTACTAACTACATAGAGAGGCTCGTAGAGTACGGGAAGTGGGGAGGAAAGGAATGAACTTTGGGACAGTGCTACTGCATAAGAGGAAAGCCAAACTTTTGCGAAATTTAGCTACTATTGGTCCGGAAGAAAAAAAGAATCGAGAGACAATAATTATTCAGGAATAATAGAGAATTATACTCTTGGATAATAGCATATCGCATGATAGGTTCTGAAGTTCCACTATCTCTAATTATACATACATAAACATCCCTTTCTCTTGAAAATGTATTGTAGGCATTAATTGTAGGATGTAGAGATGACAAAAAAAAATTTGTTGCGTGTAAAGGGCATAATATGTGATGCATGAAGCGACCTCCTTTATCTAAAAGCAACAATAATACATACATGGTATACATGGCCATTTCCAGGGATAAAAGAAAAAGAATAATCCCTTTTAGAGCACATATGCTTGGAACGAAGCTCTTCATCCGCAAGTTGCTAGTTTTATGCCTGAGCTCTGTACTTTGATTGTGTCATGCATTACCGGAACTAGGCCCATCTGATGCAAGTGGGTCGATCTAACGCCACTTCGTTAGGTCCTCTAATAATCAGTCTGATGGGAGATTTATAGCTTCTTTTGGCTGCACATGGATGTCTACTAAAAAAAGTGTTACCGTAAGCGCCTCTCATTCAGTGATCCATTCAGCAAAATAAGTAGTAGCTCTGTCATTCATTAAGATAGAGGATGCACAAGCACTTTTTGTTTGGCTGGATCTACCATTCTGAAAACAACCAAACTTCCTTCTTATTACCAACCACGGTATAGTAACTGCATCAAGTTACGAAATTGTTACGAGCTCTTCTTTTGTGGAACTACTATTGCCAATAATCAAACTGTGATCCTGTTTAGATCCATGGGTTAGAGTTAGTTTAGGTTAGTTTGGACATAACTAGGTCTAAAATCTCTAAACAGGATGAGTTAGTTTGGGTTAGTTGTATCTAACCCATCCTAAAAAATTATCCCCTTTAAGAGGTGTTAATTGGAGCTATTTTAATGGGGTCCACTAAAAAGATAACTTTTTCTCTATACTCTAAGAAAATAAATAATTACAAAAATAGCTTTATTATCAATTTAACTCTTACATCCAAATACCACAAAGACTAGAGTTAGTTCAAAATAACACTGTTAGAGTATCCAAACAGTATATCCGGAGTGCATGATATATGTAGTGCTAGATGGTAACCCGCTAGATCTGAAATGACATCAACACCGAAAAAAGGCATCAGATGCGTCCGTCCACCGGGGTGATGCCGATAGCTTTCGTCGTCAGCCGTTGGATAGAAATTCCTGGGTCCCGCCGGTCCTGTCCTGACGCCGGAGAGAAAAGGCGCCGGATCGCTAGCTTTTGGCGGCACATTCCCTTCTCTTCTCCCTCCTCCCCTGCTGCATCCGCTGCGCCGCGGATCAGCGAGCTGAGCTGAGCAGCAGCAGCGTGGTTTAGATAGATCCTAGCTTTTGTCCTTGCTGCGGCCGCGGCCTTTTTTCTCCGGCGCCAGAACTAGCAAACTGGGGTTTGGGCAGAGCACATGAGCAAAGGCGTGCAGGAAAAGCAGCAAAAGTAGATTGGGTGGATAAAAATACGCAAAGTACCAAGTGGCTTTTTGGTGCCCCAGAGAGCTGAGCCCCCCCAGTTGTTTGTTGGTGCTGCTGATGTTGCCCAGGCAATAATGCAGTGTTCATTCATTCATGTAGATGCGGCCAGGGGTACAGGTGGCAAAATTTTCCCTCTTTTTCCTCTGGGTAGGGTAACATTTTTGTTCACTTTTCTTTCGGGAAATCTACCTATTTTTGGTGGTGATTCATTGCTCATGGTCATTTCAAGAAGCACTCTGATCGCGAAAACTGAGTTTTCAGCGTGGTGGATGCTCTAATCATGCCATCAGTTTTCCTGGAGAAGAGGGCACCGCTCCCTCCAACCACTTGGGAAGCTCACGCATTTCGTAACGCCCAGCGGTCAATTTCGGCATTGCCAGAACACACGCAGCAGAAGAAAAAAAAAGGAATGTACTCCTGTCCCCCTTCCCTAGCTAATTCTGTACGCTCGAGTTTAGTGCGGGTTCTACGTCCACAGCATCATCGCCATCATGTTGCCTGCCTCCTCCAATCCTGGAGCTCGGAGACGCACCCAGGACCGGCCCCAGCTGATTTTCACACTGGAATTTTACTGAATTCGCAAGCAAAGATCATGCCATGCATGGGACGGAGAAGGAAGAAAATGATAAGCAAAAAAAAAAAAAAAAAAAAGGCGAGGAGCAAATACTAGAGCCACGCAGTTGTTGGTGGTGCTGGCTTCATGACAGCATGTCTCCGAGGCAAGGCAGGGACAAGGCGCCTCACCTGAACAAAATCCACACACCTCGCTGTCTCCCGCGGAGTTCGTGTTCCGGCTCGGCCGCCACGCTTAGATTTTTCTCATTTAAACGCGCGCGCGGCCTGGTCGCTCTCGTGGTCACATCGCTTAAATGCCTCGTCATACCGAAGCCCGCAACATGCTCCTGTCCAAGGAAATCAACGCCATTCCTCCTTCTCTCTTCGCACGACACGGCAGCATCTCTCTCTCTCTCTCTAGACTCCATCCACCCACACATATCCTTTGGACTCGTCAACGCCACGAGGAACACTAGTAGTAGCTCTGTAGAGCCTAGTATTAGTGCGGTACAGTGGCAGTACAAATCTTCCCGGATCAGATCAGAGGAGCAACAGCGAAGTAAGCGCTTGATTTATTAGCGTACTGCTGCTGATGGATAAACTAATCTAGATTCAGATGGACAGGTGATCCTGTCAGCATGGGCTGAGTGGACTGATGAGTTCTCTATGCTTAACAGCGACATTTCTTGGGGAGAAGTTAAAACAGTGGCATGAACGATGCAACGCGTGAATTTCGACTTGATTCACAGAGCCGTCCAAGGGATAATAACAGAATATAAGCGTCACCATGCTAGTATTAGACAATTCAAGGAAGTCTTTTTCTCGGGGCTACGAACAATAAGCTTTCGGTCACGCAGATTTACAACTGATTGATGGCTAGCTAGAATTGCTATGACAGACTCCAGTTGGAGTTGTTCCCATGTTCTTCTTGTGACGGTGAGGTGGAAGCCAAGAGTGATGTGATGCAAAGCAGAAAGCAGGTGAAAGTAAAATGATTATTTTGGGGGGAGCCTGGTAGATGATATGAGAGAGAGAGAGAGAGACCCACCAGAAGATCTATTATCATGCCGGGACAAACTTACTATATTCAACTTCAGGCTGGCCTATCCGTATCAGTAATCACAGGTGCAATCAATCTGCAATGAACAATGGTCGCATCACTCTGTGCACCCTTGAACTTGAGAGCAATTCGACCCTGGATCGATCTTCAGCGCAATTGTAAAGATCGAATTGTGCTTGAACGACGATGTCTAAATTAGCAAATTGTACTGACAGCTGTTTACCCTCTAAATATCATCATCTCTAGAACTAACTTTTTATGTCATCATGAATAACAAGAACAGGGTGGGAGGGGAGAACAAGAGGAGCACTGACATATAGAAGCAATACAAGAACATGAACAATGTCTGGCGAAGATATCGCTAGCTAAGTAGCAGCAGCAGTTGCAGATGCTAATTCCCATGAATTGTCCTTGGACTCTATGAGAGAGATTGTTGGTTCGATTTCTTCTTCTATGCCGATCTGTGGGAAGCAGCGGCAGGCAGGCAGAGGGGGAACAGAACAGAACAGGTAGGGGGAGGGGAGCAGAGCAAACGAATTCTATGTACCCGAAGAGGACGGAGGAGGCGTTCGATGCCCATCACCGCCGTTGGCCTCAGTGGTCGCCGGACGTCGGGAAGAGCGTGAGCTCGCGGCGGCCCCCGCCGGCGCCGCCGCCGCCTCGGGATCCGAGGTCGAGCTCGTCGCCGTAGGCACCGGGCGCCATCATGCCTCCCATCCCGGGCGCCATGCGGTGGTGGTGGTGCATCCCGGGATGCGGGCCAACCGGCGGCGCGCCGCCGCCGCCGCCCGCGACGGCGCGGCTGAGGAACCCGTGGTCGAAGCCGCCGCCGAAGTGGCCGAGCGGGCGGGCCGCGGGGTGGTGGAAGTGGCCGATCTGCGGCGGCGGCGGGTGGTGGTGGTGGTGGTGATGGTGGCCCATGGGCGCGGCGAAGGGCGGGTACGGGTCGCCGGCCCCTCCGGCGCCGGCGGGCCCGCGGTGGCCGTGGCCGGGCGGGAGGAACGGGACGGGTCCCGTGGCGAAGAGGTGCTCGGTGGCGGCGTCGGTGCCGGAGCCGCCGGAGGAGTGGCTCCCGCCGCCCGCGCCGCCGCCTCCTCCTCCTCCGCCGCCGCCGCCGCCGCCCATCCCCTGCATGCGCTTGAGGTAGAGGCGGTACTTTTGGAGGTGGGAGGCGACGTTCTCGCGCGTGAGGCCGTCCACGCTCATCAGCTGCATTATCGTCTTGGGCACCGCGTTCTTGATGCCCAGGTGCGCCACCGCGTCCACGAACCGCTTGTGCAGCTGCGGCGTCCACACCAGCCGAGGACGCTTCAGCGTGCGGGCAGGCTCGTCGCCGGCGCCGCCGCCCCCGCCGCCGCTAGAGCCCGCGGCGGACGACGCGCCGCCGCCGCCGTTCATGTCCGGCCCGGCTTGACCGCCGCTCCCGCCGGCGCCGCCGGCAGCTACCCCCGCGCCGCCGGCCCCGCCGTGCGTGGGGATGTCGAAGGCGACGGCGAGATCGGGGGTGATGAGCGTCTGCGAGATCGGCATCAGCTCGTCGGGACGCGGGAGCTGCTCCTCGCACCGCGCGAACCAGCTCGGCTCCTCCTCCTCCCTCATGGCCTCAGCTCACGCCGGGAGCAGGCAGGCAGAGAGCAAGCAATTCTTCAAGCTCAGTCCAACACAGGACGTGCGCGCGTCGGGGGAGCAGGAGAGTCTCACTCCCAAGTCCTAACACCAGACCAGGAGCACGGAGGAGAGGAAGAAGAGGAAGGAGGGGTTACTTCGAGGTGGATCTCTCTTCTTCTAAGCTTTCCGTTCCCACCCTTATTCTCTCTCCTCTCCTTCTCCCTTCTCTCTCTCTCTTCTCCCTCTGGTGATTGTGTGTGTGTTTGGGCCTTCCTTTTCCCCTCCCTCTGCTGCGGCTGCGGCTGCGGCTGCTGCTACTGCCGCAGCCGTGCCATGATATCCTCCCCCCTACTACTAACTCCGGTCTTTCTCTCTCTCCATCCACCTTTCGTTCTCTCTCTAGCCGCCGCGAGGAGGAGTGAGAGAGAATCTGGCGAGCGAGTTTGGGGGTTGCTGCGCTGGACTTTTAATTAGTGGCCTGCCCCCCGGCTTAAAGCTATTTTTGTGCCATCTTTGGTTCCTTTGTTTGCTTCCTCGCTTGTTGCATTCCCGATTGTGATTCCACCCCCCTTTCTATTCCTCTCGCATCTTTTTTTTTTTCCTCTTCTTCTTTGCTTCCCGCTCTCGTGTCATCTCTCCTATCCATTGATTAAGAAAAGTGAAAAAAAAATCTTGTATTCTTCTAGAAATTATTACGTTGTCATGAGCAGAATCGCTGCCTGTTTGGAAAGCAGTAACCAAAATTGGAGTTTTCCTTAAGAAGTTACGGTTTCACTCAAAACAGCTGTTCTATCAACAACTTGCCTTATTAGTGAAAAACAATTATCAGATCTTGCAAGGCGTTACTCCTAGATTGGGATGGGGCCATGAGCCGCGGATGGAATTTACTTAACATGCGTGTGCTGTGATCCTGGAGGCGTCAAGTGGAGCGAGATCAGAATCAGATGAGGCGATGATGATATCTTAGCTGGAGCTTGGTTTGTCCTCATGTGGGCATGTCGCCGATGGACTCGCACATCCTCTTTCTCTCTCTAGAACCGGAAGGAATCTTGGGTTGGTTGGGCTGGCTTGGCATTCTTGTGTATCTCCGAGGTGGATATCATCACATTGCTTGCTGCATGGGTGGGGTGGGTGAGTGGATGGATCATGGATCTGGGAACTCTGTTTCTGTGTGGCCGTGTGCTGTGTCCACGCATTAATTCGCGTACGGATGCGGGGATTTGGTTAAGCTGAATCTCATGCCGCGCTAAAATCCAAACGGTACACAGAGAGAGATTCATTTGATTTGACTTGTCTAACCACTATTGTACACTCTGTTACCGAGTACTACTAGTACTAGTGTCTTACTGTCAACCAAATCTTACAGCTATTTCAAGCAAAGAAATTTCGTTGCACAGTTCAAATTCTTTGACAAAGATTTAAGCGTAGCTTTTTTGCATGGCTGGCGAGTATTCTCCTGGTTGCGGGGAGCACAAGCTGGATGAATGTGCAAAAATAGAATTGAATAATTGAGACAGGAAGGGCATTCAATAGTGGAATAGCTTTTTGTTTGCATGGCATTTATACTTTGGGGGAACGGTTTCTGGATTTTCTTTAGGACTCCTATTCTGGCGTGTGGAGGTTCTGTATTCCGTCACCACAGGATGCGCGTACGTACCAGGGACTAGAACTATCCGTTGGAGGCGTTAGTGCAGAAATTAAGGTTCAGAGGGCATTGGGTTGGTAAATGTGAGTTAGCAGCGGAAAAGATCAGGCGACTGAGAGTGAATGAGTCTTATTGTGCTTAGTCACTCACCATGCATCTTGTTTTTGGTAGAGCAATATCACAACCTTAATCTCTCACAATGTGAGTACTCCTCCAACGCATGTAGAGCTCAAACATCACCAATGCCAATGCATTATGCATGTAAATTTTACATAAACATGGAGAGTGACTGAGTGGTACAGTACATGTTAGTACTAGTAGATGGCAACTCAAAGCTTTGTAACAGGCAGGCAAGTACAGTTGACACGTCACCCACGCAATTCATCCTCCAAATACGTGTTGCACACTGCTCTACCGAAAATCTTTCCTTCTCATGTGTACTCTGCATAATGATAGCTCATACAATATCTTGGCCGCATGCCGGCATGCACCTTTAGCCCCCATAGGCATAAGCTTCCCTTTTCCAAACCCTACGCCTCTCCTTTTTACAAAAACGTTGGCCTTGGTGAAAAAGAGGGCAGGCAGAGGCAGACCAGGCATGCTCTTGGAAAAAAGAAAGGGTACGGTGCAGCAACCAAATCAGCTTCCAATCATTATGTGCTGGGGAAAAACAAAACAGGGTGTGGATTTGAAGGTTAAATCCCTTGATACATGGGTGGCAGCATTGCCATGGAAATAAAAGCTTTGGGGAACGAGGCATGACAGGATCAACGGCATTATATTGTGGTGCAGCCCAGTTCATGCTCCACTCGTGTACCCCGTCAATCCATCACCAAAAGCAGAGCACGCTGCACGCGTTAGGACCCCTAAGCACACGCATGCGTGGTCCAGTTCTCTATATTCAGCCTCCACTGACATCAACCTGGATTTCTTGTTTCAGACAGATATTGCTACATGAACAAAGGGGGCGGTGGGGTGATCAAATTTTGATGGTTACCTGGACTACACACTCCTTACGTATTTTATTTGTTATCATTCAGACAATCTAGATGGTTCAAAACAGATTTAGTTTGGATGTTCCACCGTCAATATTTAAAATACCGTCATAAGCCCCCCTCCCACCACCCACACACACATATCCTCCGTACTATCATTATCCTCCTCTACACATGTTATATCAATTAATTTTATGGAAAAAAAATCAGAGTTCTGTAGTTGTAAAGTAGTTTGTGCATGTGTCATTCCTAAATTTGTTTGTTAGTGTTTGGATCCATTTAGAACAATATTATTGACGCCAAGTATAGGGGAGCAAAGTGATGAACCTCTATCACACGTCATCAAATCATGTTGTTGTCTTCTTTTTTGACCACAACCTGTTGCCCCTATGTGTTGATCCTTCCTAATTCTAGTGTTGTCATCAACCCCCCCCCCTCCCCCGTCTGGGTTGACTCACGGCTAAATCATTTGATGTGGCGACCCTACCGCCACTCCCCCCCCCCCTTTACCCGTCAAAGATGTACCTCCCATAATCCCAATCGTCGCTGCCAACAACCCAAGAACCCTAATCATGCCGCCCTCCAATGTTGTCGATGTGGTGGTGTCCTCACCATTGCATCGCACCTTCCAACCCCGAGCTCTCGCCCCTCTCACGCTCCCTCACGGGGCCATCTATGCTCTAGTTAATCGTGACTTCATAAATTTCCAGTCGACTGAGACCCTATAAAACAAGTCAATCACCTTATCTTTTTTTTATCATATTTCTACTTGCGATCTCTACCGCCGCCCCGCCCCCCCCCCCTCCCCTCCCTCTCCCCATCCTTATCTCAATCTTCTCAGGTGATCGTCACCACTGTCTTCGACGGTTAGCGCTACCAAGCTAATGTGACTAACTCTGACACCCTCCCCTTCCCCTCTCATTGCCATTGTCGACGTACAGCTCCCGCATTTGACAGCTCCCATTATCGGATCCATCGCCCAACACTGCCTCCACACTAACTTGTCCAACTTCGATGCCCATGCTGCTGACCTCCACCCCCGTCTCATGCAATTCCTACCGACTAGGCTGTAGTCCATCACCACCTCCATGCTAACTCATTAAACCTCAACAACCCTGCTACCACCATTGGTCCAACCATCTGCCACCGCCGCCGCGGCCTCCCGTCCACTATATGCTACCACTATTCGTCCAACAACCTTCTTCCAACCTTCTAAAACTGGCGTCCATAAAAGATTTTCCAACCCCAAAACCCAAACCCATAACCCTAACCCTAACACCGGTGACACCCTTCTTTTCTTCTATCTTCCCATTTCCTCCTCCCAAAAAAGGAAATAAAAAAAGGAAAGAAAATCCTAAACTGAGAATCGACTACAAGATGTACTAATTTCGGTGTCCAGAATATAGTAAATCCCTCCCTCACGGACTGGCCTTTACATGTTAACATGCCAGGCCACGGAAGCACGCCAACGTCACTTGGAAGTACTTTCCGGCCGGCCAAGTTCCGAAGCCGTGCTATGTCATCAGTCATCCTCACGATCGGTATGTCCTCAGAAGCTTTCTTCTGTCAACGTACACGCGGAATGTGTCAATGGACACGATCGCCGTTGGGATTGAACGGTGTTGGACTGTTGGTCAAGTGCATGCATGCATGGTCTTTCAGCGAAAAGCAAAGCCAGGGCTCATGAGCCACTTGTAACACGCTAGAGTGATGAGTGGGACATCGAGGGACACGTGGACGACTCACTGGCGCAGATGCACGGATAAGGGGATCAATAGCACGGGCATTGCTTCAGAGAGAGTCGGTGGCCACACCACAAAGTTCGTGTGGAACTTCGCAGCTTGCGACGGACCACCTGTCGATCTCTGTTCTGTTAATACAAGTCCCAGAGTTTCGAATATCACCAACTGGATCAGCAAGGCTGAGTGAACTATGATGAAGCAGATATATTATGTTAGTTGCTTACACAATTGCAAGTCGTCTGATGGGAAAATTCAGCAAAAGTTTGGGTCAAAGCGATCCAATAGACTCCAATTAGAAGCTAGAGTAGTGCCAAACCTAGAAAAAAAAAATATGCTATGTGCCCTTGAATTTCAGTGATGATTGGATCGTAGAATTGAGTATCCTTTCCCCCCACATATGTAGCACATCATGACCTAAAACAATTTCGTTCGACTGCGAATCTTTATCGCCCGATTAAACAATAAGCCCGAAAACAATATTTAACTAGAAAAAGTCTTTGGTACGTTCCTATTTTTCTTTACGCAGGAAAGTCGCTGATCCTTTGTTCCTCCTTATCATCATCATCGTCACCAAAATAAACAATTATGTTTTTGAAGAAGGGATCAGCCACGATGGTTATTTTTTAATCCTGTAGGTATGGCGACGCTCATGTTCGGAAACGCCAAAGTAGATTTGATGGAGGATGGTGCCATGGCGATGGCTTGCTTTGGCAGTAACCAGTAAACAAAGCGAGAGTTGGAGAGTTTTGAGCTATCGGCAAGCTTGGAGATTGCATAGTGACAGCGATTTTTGTCCGGGGACAGTGACCTTCAGATTCTTCCCATTCCATTCGCTGAGAGGGACAGCACCGTTCGACCCCACAGATTCGTTCGTTTAGCTACTCGTACAAGGTATTGGTGTGGCACAACTGGATCCTCTACCTGACAAATCTTAACTTGGTCTGCTCTGTTCACATGTTAGCATTTAAAGATCTCCCTTTTTTTTCCTTGAGAACTTTGAGACAGGAGTTGCTAATTCTAGCTAACTTCCTGTTCCCTAAAATTTACTGAGGGACTAACTGAACTTCAAAACTGGAAAAAGGAAGCACTTAGCAGTCGCTAAACCTTGGATTCTTGTTATTTGAAGGAGGGCCTAGCTAGGTCAGGGACAGCAGCAGTAGTAGTAGATGCCTGCATAAAAATTCTGTCTGCTCTCTGATTCCAGTAAGCAGTTGGTGGGCACAGCATCTGCAGATTCGTCTAGAGAATCCAACCACGAAAAGCTCGCAAAATTCCCTGGAGTTCAAACCAAAGTTTCACTTTCACGCACAATCGAGCCGAGGTCCAGTCAAAGTAAACTGCGGGGCACCAGCTTTAGTTTCACTTGTGTTTGAGATGGAATAAACAAGAACAGACATGCTTGCTTTGCGATGCGGAAAGTGACATTCCCTTGCTGATCACTTGTAGTTTAATAGAAAAGGCTGCACGTCTCTCTGGACTCAGGGAGAGGATAAAAAGTTGAATGGAAGCTAAGCATCGCCAACCAGTTTGGTTGGCATTTGTTAATTACTGCTAGTCGCCATCATCGCAAGCAGCTGAAAGCTCTTTCCTGGACTGGAGAGGCCACGCAAGCTCGTTTCTCATACTTCCAAATGGTGGTGGTTAGGGTTCAGTGAACGCCGGACAGAGACAGGAGTTTAAACCAGGGAATTGCTGAATTAGACTCTTAGCTTGCGTGGACTGATCACATTGCGTTACCTGCGGAATTGATGATCATAAGACAGGAGTTTAAACCAGGGAACGCATGATCAATGTGAACTGTAAAACTGCGGATACTGAATCTGCTAGTGTTAGCTCATGATATCTGAACAAAAAAGTCAACAGATGTTCCTAGGTTTCGTAGATCAAAAGATGAAATTGTATGTTCATTAGTCAAAGATCCAGTTGGCAACTAAAAAGACTGGAGATGTCTCCTTTTCACAACTATGTTCTTCTAGAATGAAAAGAAACTCCAGAGAAATGAGTGAGAAAATCCTCTGTTCAGTCTTATTGCGTGACAGCATCAACTTTGTATCTTTGTTGTTGACCCTGGTCCCTAATTAGATGTATTCTAGGAAGGGTTCCCAATTGGATAACCTCTGCTGCGATTTCCTATATATAACAAGCAGCTTTTTCATGCAATTTGGGGTAAAGAAATGCCAAAAATTTTAATGTGTAATGGAAAATTGTTGATCAAGATGACCTTATGGCACAAGCTAAGATACAGGGAACAACGGTAGTCCACTTGCAGAGTTCAGATGACCCTAGTTATGATGCGAACTGTATTTTACAGGCCGATCCGCCGTATATAATAGCACGATTATTGGTGTCAGGTAAACTTTCCGAGTGCGTAGCGTCAGGCGCACATCGTTCTGCTGCTGCTTAGTGGCGTACTGCTGTACTGTTCGTTGTAAGGTCATGCCTTCACGGTCGGTTCAGGATATAAAATATCGTTTTAGGTGTCAAAACACTACATGGTGTGAAAATTAAAATACTGAAGTACCATGCCATGCGTCCCTTGTGTACTCCATCAGCAGGTAAGCAACCTACCAATTAGATGGCGATAACACAAAAATACTTCAGTGGTGAACTCATTTTAATTTCTAACCCAGTAGACAAAAAAAAAATAGACAGCAGTGTTCTTGTGTCCTTGTCAAGCAGTAAGGTAAGGAAGCTTCACAGGATCTGAAGGGCATCATCGCATCACTCCCACTGCTGAGTCACCCACCCACCGCTCCAAAAATCCAATATCAAGCAGATCAGAGTATATCTGCACACAGAGACAATAGATGCTTCTTGCTCGGGGGTACAGTACAGCTACCAGAAGATGCCGCCATCAGATTTGTTAATCCTCCATGAAGGGAATAATATTAAACCCCTCCTCGATCGAGATCTCGCGCACTGACTAGTTTAGGAGCGCCTGTAAACATGCGCCTAGCAATCCACGAGACGAGGGGATAAGATAGACTAGTGTACGCTGCCAATCATGCGACCTGCTCCCCCTTTCCTCCATTGGCGCGGCCGAGAGAATCTGATCACGTTTCCTAAACTATAGTATAACGGAAGGCCCGGCACTTGGTGGCAGTGAGGTCATGATCCTGATGGGAGGAGTGATTAGTATATGGTCTTTGAGATATGGGCTAAACCGTATCTATTAAGTATGTGATGATGAGTGGCGTAAAGAATGTGGCGGGCACAGTGTCCCTGGCTCCCTGCGTGCGGCATGTTTGATGGATCGCAGGTGCAGTGGATTTGGAGGGAAGAGGAATCTGGCACTATAGTTTAAGATGGGTTTGGGTTTAGAATTCTGAGCCATCATTGGACACACAGAGATTTCTTGTACTGCAATAAAAGAAAGGAAAGGCCTGCTGGGCTGTTTCTCTCTCTCTCTCTCTCTCTGAAGGACCTGCTGTTGTAGAGCCTAGAATAATGGGCCTGCAGAATCACGGACCTGTGATGGACTCTGCGCGCGAGGTCGGGAGCGTCGAAACTCGAAAAGAAGCTGGGCTCCGAAAATGAAATATGTGCTTGTTTCAGAAGGCCTTCGAAAAAAGGAGATCCTTCCGCGTTGGGCTGAGAGGGCACACAGAACGAACCGGTTGTCCGCTAAGTTGGAGCCGTTCTCGTTTTGGGCTGCGGCCCGTTCCAGAGCGCCGTCGACGTAAATAGATCTGCATCCCGCCCTCCCCGACGAGCCAAATCGCCGAATCGATCATTGCACAGTCACCGACGTTCGAAAAGGACATGAACGTAGTACATCGAAATAGAACCCTGCTGGTACATGCATCCATCGATTAGAAATTTGATTCCTCTCGATCCACCGTACGACTCATACGTGACCGATTGACACCACATGTTTCTCCGCCTTCAATTCGTCCTTGCAAACGTTCACCGTACCCGTGAGAGTGAAGAAGTCTTTGCCACCGATCATTTCTAAAGTACGACACAGCTGACACCTAAGCCCGCCGCACGGGCACGGCCACAGTGACCGCGGCCGGGGGAAAGGCGAGCTCGCCCTACGCCGTAGCCGTGCAGGTTCGCGAGCTAGCTAGATATAGCCTTAGGCGTGCACTCCATCGATCAGTGATGAACTGATGCGGAGCTGTGGTTGTGTGATTCGATCGCGACGTCACCTCCACCACTGGCCGTTTCCTCCGAACTTTCAGCCGCGTTCCTGTTGGCGTCCCCTGTCATCGCTCATCATCGACGTGACGTGTGAAACAGTCGTGCTCTGTTCCACCGATCGCTTGCGCGCGAGATTCGTCGAGTACTTGCCAGTTGGCCTTGATTAATCCCAGTTCTGTTTAATTTGCATGGTTGTTGTGCTTGTGTTGTGTGAAGAAGGATCAAGCTACTTTCTGGTGAACAGCGCGATGCTACTGGCAGCTAGATGCCCTTTCTTATCCTGCGCTGGTAGCAACACAGTACAGTAGTAGATTAGAGGATAGAGTTATAGGTGATGTGCAACACATGGAGCTTTGTCGTCCAGATTAGCGCATCTTAATTATAAAACATGTCAAGAATAGTGATGTCCTCCTTGGCTTGTCTCCTTGAGCCCCGCGACGTGAGAAGAGAGCTACTAACCTGCACATGCGTGGATCCGCATTGTCAATGTTGGATACCGGATTGTAGCTTGTGACAGAAAGTTGGCTGGCAAATTGAGCGTACGACGGCATCGTCGTGTGCACTTTTCCTGTAT
Organism: Eleusine indica; assembly: GCA_030378355.1. Classification (NCBI taxonomy): domain Eukaryota; kingdom Viridiplantae; phylum Streptophyta; class Magnoliopsida; order Poales; family Poaceae; genus Eleusine; species Eleusine indica. The sequence goes on from CM059494.1 coordinate 62,312,750, forward strand.
CTACGCCGTAGCTTAATTAGTACTACTAGTACTAGTGCTTGTCCGCTTTAGTTACACATGCATGATGCATCCATATGCCTCCATATGCCTCCGCTTTAGTTACACACGCATGCGTGCAGCATGCCAACATTAGCTCTGTTCTGCAAGCCATTGCTGCAACTCTGAGTACTCTGTTCTGCAAGCCATTGCTGCCATCCTATGATCCTGTATCCCTCGGGTTCGATCCAGATTCGCGCTTGTGATCGGTCGTGGGTTCCAGCAGAAGCAACAACAGTAATCCTAGGTAGACAACGGTGAGCCTCTAGCTACTAGCCGTGATCATGCAGAAGGGCAAAGTTGGGGGGAAATCACGTGAGCGATGTCGTCGTCGTTCTCGTCCTCCTCTTCCCGCGCAGCAGCAGCAACAAAACCGGTGTGGATGCAAAATCAAGCAGTAGTGACTCTCGATGCAGCCCTGAACAGACGGTCGGACGGACGATCCGTGTTCGTGTCCGTCCCGGGGCCACCTTCGGTTGTTGCGTCGTGCGTGCTTATCCTTATTTCCCGACACGCCCGCCTGCAAACGGCACGGACGTACGAGTACGTGCCGTGCCCGTGCGAGGCTCGGTCGTCAACTTGCTGAGCCGAAGCACGGCGACAGGGCGGGGCAGGTCTCTGCAGCAATGGAGGGTCGTCGCCTCGTCGGGAAGTCGTGCGCGCGCCAGGGCGAGGGCACACACAGCCCGACGACAGGACGTGACGCTGGCGTCCATCCGTCGTGATCCAACCGCCGAGTCCGTCCACCCGGCCGTCTGCTTCTTCCGTCACCTCACACACACACACACACACACACACACACACACCACCGTCGCCTTTACGTTACGTCGCGCTCCGGCCGCATTTCTCTGTCCGCGCGATGCGCAGAGCATAGCATGCGCTCGACTCGAGTTGTGCGAGTTTGGGCCACCGACGGGGGACGGACCAGCGAGACATTAAAGGCAAATGATGGGTGCAACCGAGTAGGGTGACTGGTGATGGCCGCGTGACGTGACAGTGATGGACGCGGTGTGTGTGTGGCCACGGAACCTCGGGTGCCTCAGGAATTTGATACAAGAATCTCTCTCCACGATGTGCTACCACTGGGTGGGTACTTACATGAAGATGGTGTGGCGGCCGTGCTGAGAAAATACAAAGCTAGGCCACTGCGTTCAGATTCTCTGCTCCATATCCACGAAACAATATGTAGTGCGAGCCTGTAACGACGACTGCCATCACAAGCTAGGCCAGGCCGCGCGATGTGTGTGGACGGTGTCTGAAACTTTCTCGGGGAGAAATGTCGGGGGCATGCTTGATCGCGCGCAAGAAGCTAGTCTGTGTGTGTGAGCTCAGCTCCCCTATGTCGTGGTGATGATCCACAGCACCATCATGGCAGGGCTGCAAAGCGGTGTCCGGTGGGCGCTGTTACGCGGTCAACTAATCAGGTTTACTTTTCCAGTTTATTTTTACGCTTGCAGGTGCCGACCCCACCGCATCTGCGTTCCTCTCAGGGAGCGTTTGAATGGTGAACACGATACCGTCACTCTCATCATGTATAGTGTATAGTAGTCCAAGGTAACGATATCGCAGTATCCTTTTGTCTACATCCAGATTTCACACTTCACAGTACAGACTTTTTTTTTTTGAAAAAAAAAAAACAACAGTACAGCAGGTACGAGTAGGTCCGAAGCTCCTCACCGCTTTGTTTTAAGTCCACTTCTGAACTCGGGCGTAAATGGGCATATACGTGCGCCCCCGTCCCGGCCGGCTGCCGCATGCAGGCGGAATAATGAGCCCGTCCTGCTCCTCCTTGCTCCCCCGCGTGCACGGCGTCGCAGAGCACAGTAATCGCCGTGCGGGCAGGCAGGTAATCTGTCTTCGGGCGCCGTTCACGTGCGCGACGCGGCGCAGGCGCACGCACACGGAGGGGCACGTCCACGAGCTGCCACCTGCCGGCCGCGCTGGAGTGGAGTGGAGCGGAGCGGCGACTTTTCCTTGGCCCTGCCTGGGCAGCTCGTGTGGATGATAGCCGATTAATCTATCGTCGCGGTGTTGGTAAGGGTAGTTGAAGCCGGTAGAGACGTGGAGTTAAGATTGTTACCCGCGACCAGAAATGGCCGATCTCGTTCATTTTTCACGGCCACCTCTGCCTCTTTTTGTTCTGCCACGCATCGTCGTCGAGTGCGATCGGCGTTGCCGTTGCGTTTGCTACAGCTACGGCAAGTAATCAATAACGGCCTCCCCTGCCTGCAACAGGAGCAGCAATCAGGGCAAACACGCGCGCCCATGAATCCCCACAGCAGGGGAGAAAATCGGGGAGTATCCAATTGATCACAACCCTCTGCGGCCTTAAATGCTTGCCACGCCGTATCGGTGTCCTGACACGCGGGTTAATCGCCGCAGTTTACTCGGATACTCCCCGATTTGTACTGCCGTCGTACTACCGTGCTTTTTTCTTTTTTTTTTGAAACTTCGTACTACCGTGCTACTGCAACGAGTGGAGGGTACTGTAAAGATAAAGTGGCTGTACTGGTGGACAGCGTCGATCGCAAGGGGCCGTTGAAACTTGCAAGATGAAACAAGGTGCACACCACAAGTTTTTTACTTTTAAACAAGCGAGTTACTACACTGCAAGCCAGAGCAAATCAACAAACAAAGATTTAACAACAGACAGAGCTAAACAAACTCGACACCTAGACAAACGACTTAAGGTGGCAGTAGAAGCGCGCTTCGTTCAGGGCGCTTGATCACCACACGGCACGAAAGACACGACACGGCACACCGCTACATTTTACTACTCCACGGCGATGTCAGATGTCCACGGCGATGTCAGTCGCCGCGGCGGGCGGAGCGGCAACGGGAGCCTCATCAGCTGGGTTGGCAGCGCCACCGGCACCGGCGAGGCCGAGCAGCATGTGCCTGACGCCGCGCGCGTACTCGAGGAGGCGGTCGACGGCGGGGATGGTCTCCCTGACATCGTCGAGGGCCTCGAAATCCCGGAGCCAGGCGTGGAAGAGCGGGAACGCGTCGGCGTCCACGAGGCGCACGCCGGTGACCTCCTCGAAGACGGCGAGCCAGTAGGACCCGCACCCGAGCACGACGTCGAGGAACCCGACCTCGTCGCCGCCGAAGAAGCGGCGACCCCTGAACGCGCCGTCCCGGAGCTCGGCCTCCAGCAGCGCCAGGTTCTCGTGCACCTGCCGCACCGCCGCCTCCTGCTCCTCTCCGGTCGACGCGAACACCGCGCCCACCGCGGGACCCAGCTGCACCATTTGCGCAACGTGTCAGTAGAATCCAGTAGTGAATGCACAATGATAACACGGCAATAAGAAAGAGAGAAAGAAAAATGTGCAGAACCTTGTCGTCCGCGAAGTGGCACCAGAAGCGGGCGAGCGCGCGGTCGAAGGCGTCGGCGGGGAGGAGCGGGCGGGTCTCGGGCCACGCGTCGTCGAGGTACTGGAGGATGACGACGGACTCGGGCAGCGCGCGGCCGCCATGGACGAGCACGGGCACCTTCTTGTGGACCGGGTTCAGGCGGAGCAGCTCCTCGCTCTTGCTGCCCAGGTCCTCCTCCTTGTACTCGAACTCCAGGCCCTTGAGGCGCAGCGCCAGCTGCACGCGGTGCGTGTACGAGCTCGCCCACGAACCCAGCAGCTTCACCGGCGCCGCCGGAGCCGGGTTCTTCGCGTTCTCGGTCGCTTTCTCCATGGCAGAGCCTTGGTGGCTGGTGTCTGCACAAGAAGATGCTTTCTTTCTTCTTCCAGTACTAGTACTAGCAACTAATGGTGGTCGGCTTTGCTGCGTGGCCTGGGCTCTCGGGGGGTGGCGAGTTTATATAGAGCGGGAAGGTGGTTGCAGGGCCCGCATGGAAGTGGGACGCATAAGTGGGTCCAATGTGTCGAGTGAGGTCCAGGCAAGTGTTGTGTTGGGCCATGGGAACCCTATGTGTGAGGAGGGATGGGCCGTGGGCAGGCTTCGAGCCTTCGAGGGCAAGGAACACCGACTCGTCGTGGACTTTCTGCTCACTGGGGAAGTGTGAAACTGTGAAGCTGGTGGCGCAAGCTTTACTTTAGCTACACAAGTGTTACTCTAATCGCCGGGTAAAAAAACAGTTCTCACTGGTCGTCGCCGACCGGACGATACCATTTCGTCGCGGCTCCGGTTGATTTGCGTCCGCATTACCAAGGGCAGTCAGAGCAGTAAGAAAAAGGAGGAGGACGCAATGATCGAGGAGTGGAGCACTCGCTCGACTTGTTCCCCAATGCAAACTTTGGCTTGCAGAACAATCAGCCCAGGCTTCGTGTAGCGGAAGCAGTTCTTTTCCTTTAATTTCACCGTGCGGTAAGTAATCGGAGTAGGTTCCGACTGTGTACTAGACGACCGATGATAGACGCTGATACAGTAGTAATGGGGAAACAGATGATCCAAGTTGTTGATGTGAAAGCCTTGGTCAAAGCACGTACGTACGCCTTGATCAACGCGCTTGACTAATCTGCACGTTCGCGACCAAACCGGTATGGAATCTTGCTGTTTTTTTTTTTGGAGTAAATCTTGCGGTTTATTTGACTGCGGACGGCCAACTGCATCTGCAAGCAGCCCAGAACAAGCCCGGCCGGCCACTTGCATTTATAGCTGGGATTGACGAAAATGAAAATAAAACTCCAGTGTCACATTGTGCTAATAAATTAATCGTTGTAGGAGCAAGGTTTATATAACCGAATAAACCAGTAAAATCAATCAGGACCGATTTATCAGTTAACTAAAAAATCAGAATAACTAGTCGGTTAACCGGACAAAAATTGATTTGAAGAGTCGAAGATCGGTAACGGTTATATCGGTTAACCGACCGGTTTAGTGATTAACCGATCGGTTACATCGGTTTTTATAATTGAATTTTTTAAAAAAATTAAATTCACATTTAGCGATTAACCGATCGATTTTTCCGATTAACTGGGTTAACTGACCCGGATCGATTTTCCGGTTAACCTGGTTAATCGGCCGGTTAACCACGATTTTGTTAACCATGTGTAGGAGGAGTATGAGTGTTCCATTCCTGCAAGCTGCACAGCGCGTGAGTGTACGCAAAGCTCGCAAACGGCCAAACCGGCCGTATGGCGCCGCCACTGTTGAGTCGGAGTTGTGAACAGTTTGGAAAGGATGCGACGACCTTTTTCGACGATGATGGAGGAAAGGAAAGCAACAGTGGCGAGCGAGTGTGGCCGGCCGGATAGACGGCACGGCCGAAAAGCTCCGTCGGACTGTTCCCATCAGCTGCGCGATCCCCGTGGACGCTGGCCACGACAAGCACCGCACTTCCACGGTTCCACCCACGCGTTTCCTCCCGTGGCACCTGCTCCCCAGGAGGAACAACGCAGAGTCACAGCGGTAAGTAGTGAGTAGTAAGGCAGGGCGAAGCGTACGTATTACTGCTCGCGTTTACCTGGTTGCCCAGGCGCGCGCGTGGCGTCGACGTTGACGTGAAAGCGCGGCCCGGCCCGCACAGTCGTCGTTCCCTTTGTTCGGAATCTGGTACTCCTACTACTCTGTCGTCTATCCATGGCCGGCGTCCACTCTACAGGCGGCCGGCAGAGGCAATGGGGCAAAAGGTGATTCGTGAAACGTCGTTGTCCCGGGTGGTGCAGCGCTGTGTTTTTTGCCACTCCCGCAAGCAAACGCTACCGACGACCGGCTGGCTCTGGTCCAGCAAAAAGATTTCGCTGTCTGAGCTCGGGCTGACTCACGCTGTAGTAGGGGGCATGGGGCATCCGTGCATGGGCTCATCAGTTGGCTCGCTCGTCGTGGGTCGAGTGGCTGGTTATTTTCATTGCATGCAGAGCAGATAGAGGCGCTTGATTATGCTTAAAAAAAAAAGATAGAGGCGCTTGATTGCCGCGTACGTTAACGCTGCGGAAGGCTGACTCGAGCACGGCGCGCGGCACGGTGCCGGACTGCCGGTGGCCGTGCCGTCATCATCCACGGGAACACGAAATCTAACGCGCCGTCGTCGTTGATACGTATGCTAGCTTGGCCGCGGTTCTGCCCGGAGGAGCTGTGGCCAGTGCGCGCTTGTGCATACGCGTGCGTCACGTGTGCTCTTCCGATCCTGCCGCCTCGTGATCCCGAGCCGGGTATCGGAACTGGAACCATGCATCGCATTCGCGTCCGTCGTGCTCTGACGTTTTGAAGATATCCGCTCACGGGAACGGGATTGGAGACCTCAGTAGCCTAGTACATATTAGGATAGTACTCGTAAGCAAGTACTAAGATACAGATACTTGTCCACTCACAATGTACTACTAATATTTCAGACTATCAGTATTTAGCTTCGGCTAGATGGTGTAAGAAGAACGATGTACCATCTACCAGTGTCTTTTTTTGTTCGCTCACGAAACGTACATGCCAACATAAATTGCGAGTAGAGTAGCTGTTTCATCACACATCAGAATCACCAATACTAACACAGTAGCAAGAACATCACATCAGAAACGATACCACTAGTTCTCCCAACTTACGACAGCAGCAATAGTTCAAGAATTTAAAATGTCTCACACAGATCAAATGGAGTAATAATAAATTATTTAGCCTGCCTTACCAGAGCAACCATCCCCAACGATCTCTACACTTCCTCCTCGTCGTCAGTGATCTCGACCTTGAGGGTGTTGTGGAGTCTTTCACATGCCCTTTGTTGAACGAAGTAGCCTTGTTGAAACTGGTTGAATCGCACATCAGAACTAGGAAATGCCTGTTTCGCGAGAAACTTGAGATATTCCTTGTCCAACGTCACCGTCACCTTCTTCTTCCGTGTCTTCTTGGCCGCCGCCATGGACTCGCTGCCCTCCACCTCCGGCCCGACGGAGCACTTCAACTTGCGGAGCAGCGGATACAGCACACCTTCTTCTTCTCCTTGTCCGATCCCTCGTGCACATTCTTGCTCCTCCTCTCCGCTTTTTTGGCCCTCATCTCTGCCTTCTTGGCCCTATCCACCTCCTTTAATCCGGCGTAATATGCCTCAAGCCACACACCAGAACAACAGCCGCTGACCAGCATCTCCTTAACGCTCTCCGTCTCTCCCGGAACTGCAGTGCCAGTCCCTGCCATGGACCGCGACTCATCGCTCTCCATCCCTCCCGGAACCTGCCAAGATCTACTCGATCTCGATTGCGAGATCGCGGCGGATACCAGTAGGTGTTGGAGGAATACAATACTAGTACGTACCAATGGCCTGGAGCCCCCCCCCCCCCCACCAAATCAATCATCATCGCATATCGCTTGTCGGGCCACTGAAACTAGACCCAGGCTAAGCTGCAGGACAATCAATCATCATCGCACATTGCATGTCGGGTCACTGAAACTAGACCTAGGCTAAGCTGCAGGCCCAATTGTTGGGGCAAGAAATGGGCCGTCAGCTATGGGCCAAGACAAACAGTGTTCCCAAATCTCTCTGCACATCCGCATCCGCAGCAGCACTTCGCTGCCGTTCTCCTTCCCCGTTGCCGTTCCACAAATCGCCCCGATGCTGGCCGCCGTCTGCCGCCGCATCTACCCCCTCCGGCCCGGCACCCTAACTACCTCCTTCTCCGCCACCTCCGCCGTCGACCCCGCGCTCTCCTATCTTATCTCCATGTGGGGAAGCCTTTCAAATTACACAAATTATGACCAAATACGTGGATTAACAAAGAATGAACATTGACACGTGTCGACCGTTCGACACATCATGTGTCACAGCCCATTCTAAGCAATCAACACCATAATATTCAATCATAATATGTATAATTCCGGTATTTCCCGCCATGCACAAACAACACCCAAGATCGACGTGCACACCGCTAAGCCACATTTGTAAGTATCTTTATCACAAGAATTTAACGAGAGAGCAAAGGTATCACATTACCTTAGTAGTATCTTTAATTAGCTAAATTTACATCAAAAGGGAAGTTTAGAGCTCATATGCTAAGTGTATAACCAACTTAGCATGAACGAGGATATGGTTATAAAGGTTTGGTCCTTGTTTAAGAGTTTACGCAGCGAAGTTATAAAACAAAAGACGACGATGCTCTACTATGAGCACCATCCGCATCACCTTCTCAACAACCAACTACTCCTGCCCTTCACCCCCATCGGTGGCAGGGTAGAAGTAGCCATACACGTACTCATCCTCAACTGCAAAACTCAACAAATAATATCGTGAGTACGAAGGTACTCAGCAAGACTTATATGGAGAGTCATATAGCTCTCATCCAAAGGAATATGCATTTGGCTTTGGACAAGAATAAGACAATTAGGATGACAAGTGCGTAAAAGGCATTAATATTTTTAAAGTGAATAACTTGCATTTCTATGACATAAGTAAAACTATTGGGCAACCTCTATAGAAAACAACCCAATGTATAAGCAAAAGTACTAGTAATTCATATTTATTTCCATTCCTAAATCACATCCTATGGGAAAATAATCATGATGAATGGAGACGCCCCAAGGCGTGGTCATAACCGAGACCGCAGCAATTCGAATTGATTTTACACCCTGCAGGGGTTGTACAACTTTACCCACACGTCACAAAGACCATCGCCCATACGATCCGTCGGTCATAAGGAGTAATTCATTGTGACAACCCTTCCAAATACGCTCCGACCATTTGCCAGACGTCCGGTTAAGGCGAGTTGGTCGCACTAGGCCCTCGGTGGTCATCCCTAGCACCTTCTTCAGCCCTGAACTCGCAAGCCAAATGGTCGCAGCTAGATAAAGAGTGAGGCTTGCCTACCCATATATCAGCATGTGGTATGTACGATTACGTGCCAAGGTTTATGTACAAACTATCAAGGATTTCCCATCTATCTAGTTCATAGCCATCATTAACATTTTCAGCATGACATGGTCAATGATCTCAAGTATCCACCTATGTCACACGAACGTTGGTGACCTTCCACCGTTCGACTTCTACCGCATTAAGATAAAGCATCACTAAGCAACTACCGATTATCCCCCAACAACTGGATCTACCCAACTTAGTTACAAGGATAAGGGTAATCCAATAAGCAAGAAAGGTAATGCATCAAGTAGGATACGATAATTTCTCTAGTGCCCAGCTAATGCAATAGGTCAATTGACTCAAGCATCATTTAGACTGATCTAAAATAGTTTGATATATGCATAGATGCTTGCCTGGAGTTGCAGGTTCACCACTTATGTTCTCCAAGTCAACTGTACCCTCGTCACCACCCACATCACCATCCGGTTGTTCTCCTTCGGAAGGGGCAACGATAGGTGGCGGCAGGAACTCGGACAGAGAAGATGGCGACCGAGAAGCTGCGAAATTAGACATCGACGTTTGATGATCTTAACCCAAACTCGGCCATGGAGTGCATAATATCCTAATAAAGATTCCTCTTAATTGAATTGCACTAAAACTCACCAAGGAGGAAGAAATCGAGAAGGGGGCTCAACAACTTGGTTTCGGGCTTCTTGAAAAACGGCTTCAATTCTCCAACGTTAAGGAGGGAAGTGGCGATTGGTGGCCATGAGGAGGAAGAGGGAGGATTGACGCGACGGTTTGTGGGGTCGGTTTGGCCGGGGAGGCACGACGGCGTCGAGAACTCAAGCTCGGGCCGGGCAACAATGGTGTTCTGTACTCTGGAAGAAACAAACGAGAGAGAGAGAGAGAGAGAGACTGATGCTAGAAAGATAAGACTGGGGAAAAGAGATTCGGGGTCTATCCCCTGGGCTTCGATGATGGCTGATGAAGCAGGCAAGCTGACTGCTTGCGCAGCGCGCGAAGCACATGATACACAGCGACGCTGGCCTCGGCACGGCAGCGAGCGGTGCTGAGAGGAGGAGAATGACAAGCGGGTCCCGTGTGAGGCAGTTTTGCAGAAAACTCCTTTCTCCAAGAATTTCGCAAAAAGATGCTCAAAGGGTATGGAAAATTGGCATGTTACAGAATCTCCCCCCGTTAAAGGAATCTCGTCCCGAGATTCGATTCGAGTAGGGAAGAGTACAATACTGAATTATTTGAACAACAAGAAACATGCGAGATGAGAGTTAAAAAGGTAGATATTTATGATTCAAGATCATCTCCACTAAGACATGATTGAACAACATGGAAGAGTTCGACGACAAGCAAGTGAGCTGCCACAACATGGAAGAGTTCAAGGACAATCAGCTCATTGACATGACAGGAAACATCAGAAGATCTATCCCACTGGCATCCAAAAGTTGTAGCAATTAAGGTTTAGATTTGCATGGTTGACATATCTCAAAGATTGGAAAATAATTGAGGATAGTTAGTTCTGAGTTCATCTTCCCACCCCCATGTAGCTTCTCTTTCGGTATGGCCACTCCATTGGACTTTCAGAAATTTAGTGGTTTGATTACGGGCTTTCCTCTCAGCTTCATCCAGAATACGAATTGGGTGTTCTTTATAGCTGAGATTAGGTTATAGCACTAAGTCTTCAAGATTTGTCAATTCTGTTGGAACTCGAAGGCATTTCTTGAGTTGTGAAACATGAAACACGTCATGAATATTTGAGAGAGTTGGAGGTAGTTCCAATTGATATGCTACTGCTCCTCTTTTCCAATGATGCGAAAAGGACCAACATATCGAGGAGATAATTTCCTTTTACTTGAAACCTCTTCAAACCTTTAAAGGGGGAAACCTTGAGGTACACGACGACGATCAGCATAATGCTTTTGACGGGATTGAGCTGATCGTAACCTCTCTTGAATGGTCTTCACTATTTCTTCAGCCTCCAAAACAATATCTGGTCCAAAATAAGGTCGTTCCCCCGATTCCGACCAGTTCAAGGGAGTTCGGCAACTTCTTCCATATAGTGCTTCAAAAGGGAACATTTGGATGCTAGCTTGATAACTATTGTTATAAGAAAACTCTGCAAAGGGTAGACACACATCCCATTTCTTCGTATATGAGTGCACACGCCCAAAGCATGTCTTCCAAGACTTGATTTACTCCTTCAGCTTGACCTCCAGCTTGGGGATGATATGCAGAACTCTGGAGTAAATCAGTATTCATGGCAGTATGAATATGTTGCCAAAACTGAGAGACAAATTGCAGACCACGATCTGAAACAATCTTCACCGGAACACCATGAAGGCACACAATCCGGGAGAGATAAAGCTCAGCATATTTCTCCACGCGATAATTGGTCTTAACTCGAAGAAAATGAGCAGACTTGGTTAACCTGTCTATAATGACCCAAATGGAGTCATACCCTTGAGATGTTCTTGGTAACCCAGAAATAAAATCCGTACCAATTTCTTCCCACTTCCAAGATGGAACGAGTAAAGGTTGTAGTGTACCGGCAGGTTTGAGATGTTCAGCTTTAACCCGTTGACATACATCATACTCAGATACATACCGAGCAATTTCCCTTTTCATTCTTGTCCACCAAACCGTTGCCTTAGATCATTGTACATTTTGGTGCTTCCTGGGTGAATAGAGAACATTGACTCATGAGCTTCATCAAGAATTTTCTTCCTAAGTTCTAAAACCTTAGGAACCACAAGACGAGTTCCAAACCATAGAATACCATTCTCATCCAATCGAAAACACTTTGCCTTGCCTTCTTTTATTTTCTCTCTAAGTCGGAGCATGCCTTTATTGTCCCGTTGAGCTTCTTTAATTTCACTAAGAAGAGTAGAGGTGATTTGAATATTAGTGAGTGATCCTTCTTCCACTCTCTTGAATCCAAGCTCCTAGAAATTCTTGCACGGAGATTCAGAAGGTTGGTTCACTAATAAGGAGATGCAATAACAATGAGCTTTTCTACTCAAGGCATCGACAACCACATTTGCTTTGCCCGGATGATAATGAACTTCCAAAGTATAATCCTTGATCAATTTGAGCCATCTTCGATGTCTCATGTTGAGGTCAGCTTGAGTGAAGATATACTTGAGACTCTTATAATCGGTATAAATATTGCAATGCTTTCCAAGGAGATAATGACGCCAAATTTTTAGAACATGCACAACTGCGGCAGGCTCCAAATCATGAGTTGGATAATTTTCCTCATGATGTTTCAATTGCCTAGAAGCATATGCAATAACACGGCCTTCTTACATGAGGACACAATCGAGACCAATGCGAGAAGCATCACAATAGACATCAAAACCTTTAGTGATGTCCGGTTGGGCAAGAATTGGTGCTGTAGTGAGGAGAGTCTTCAAAGTTTGGAATGCTTGTTCACATTCTTCAGACCAAACAAATTTGGCATCCTTTCTTAACAGCTCCGTCATCGGTTTAGCAATTCTAAAGAAATTTTCAATGAACCGACGGTAATAACCCGCAAGTCCAAGAAAACTTCGAACATTAGTGACACTCTGTGGTTGTTCCCAATTAAGTACATCCTTCACCTTACTTGGATCAACAGAAACACCCTTCTCTGATAGGACATGACCAAGAAAAGATACTTCCTTCAGCCAAAATTCACACTTCGAGAACTTAGCATAGAAACGGTTTTTACGAAGCTTCTCTAGAACCACTCAAAGATGTTTAGCATGATCTTCTTCATTCTTGGAGAAAACAAGGATATCATCAATAAAGATCACAATAAAGACGTCAAGCTCTTCAAAGAATATTGAGTTCAACAAGTACATGAAATACGCCGATGCATTGGTAAGGCCAAATGACATCACGGTGTACTCATATAAACCATATCGAGTAGTGAACGCGGTCTTTGGAATATCTTCCTTCTGAATTTTAATTTGATGATAGCCCAATCTTAGATCAATTTTGGAGAAAACCCGAGCACCAGATAGTTGATCAAAAAGAATATCAATTCGATGAAGAGGATACTTATTCTTGATGGTGACTGCATTAAGAGGACGATAATCCACACACATCCTCAAGGTATGATCCTTCTTCTCCACAAAGAGAGCCGGACATGCCCAAGGTGAGGAGCTCGGTTGAATATATCCTTTATACAGTAAATCCTTAAGTTGGTCTTTCATTATAGCAAGCTCTTCTGGTGACATCCGATATGGACGTTTAGAGATAGGAGCAGCCCCGGGTTCAAGCTCGATGACAAGCTCGACATCCCGGTCAGGTGGCATTCCGGGTAACTTATCGGGAAACACATCCGAAAATTCACATACTACAAGAATAACAGCAATATCCGCCGCGGTGCCTTCCAAAGCATAGAGACAAGCATCACCTTTGTTCAGATAGAGAGTTAATCGACCACCGGAGGGGTTTTGGAGATCAATGGTCCGGGAGCCGCAACGGATGATAGCATCATATTGAGATAACCAATTCATGCCAAGAATGATATCCAAACCCTTGGTGTTGATTATGATAAGATTTGCGAGGAAAGTATTCTCATTGATTAAAATTGTTGCCGGAGAGAGTACTTGGTTAGAAATTAATTCAGCCCCAGGTGCTTCAATATGCAGTGGCGAATACATCGCCTTACTAACCATACCATGATGCAGCATGAAATCCTTCTTGATAAAAGAAAACGATGCCTCAGAGTCAAAAAGTACGACTGCCGGGTGAGAATTAACTAGAAGAGTTCCCCGTAACACACCTGCATCCTCTTGTGCAGCCTCGACGGTGATGTGGTTGACACGACCACGCTTTGGGGCAGGCTTGGCCCCTTGACGCGATTGAGCTTGCGGTTGGGCTGGACGAGGAGCATTCGCCATTGGAATCTTAGGAGGATAAGGGCAGTTACGGATGAAGTGCCCTTCTTGGTTGCAATTGAAGCAAGGACCACGAGGAGTCCCATTAGAAGATCCAACTGGACGAGGAGCATTAGGAGCAGCACGCCTCACCATCCACATAGGCTGCGGTGTCGGAGCATTTGGGAACCTTGGAGGTGGAGGGAAGTTAGAACAAGGACGCATTTGCGGGCTTGCACTAGCAACCGGTGGTGGTCCTCCTTTGCGCTTCTTAACGTCTTTAGATTTCTTCCAATCTTGTTTCCTGTTGATGGATCCACTCACAAGAGCATCAAAAGTCAGATAGTAAAGCTTAGACATCTTGTCAATCATTTTTGGTGTGAGGCCTTCACGGAATTTCTCTTGCTTCTTTGCATCAGTGTCCACTAACTCGGGAGCATATTGAGCAAGTTGATTAAAGTCACGAGCATACTCCATAACTGATTTATTACCTTGCTTGAGATTAGCAAACTCCCTCTTCTTTATTTTCATAACAGCCGAAGGGATATGGAAATGACGGAAAGCCTTCTTAAATTCCTCCCAAGTAGCACGGTGATCAGCGGGTTTCATAGCAAGAAAATTGCTCCACCAAGCACCAGCTGCACCTTGAAGTTAGTGGGCAGCATATAGGACTTTCTCATGTTCTCTGCATCAAATAAGGTTAAGCTTTTGCTCAATAGTCTGAAGCCAGGCATCAGCATCAAGTGGGTCGATGGCATGAGTGAACACTGGCGGCTAAGTACGAAGAAAATCCGAGTAATCATCTTGCCTTTCGACTCCACCGGCTCCACCACGATGACCTATAGCTTGCAACATAGCTTCGAACCTTTGATTATCAGCCCTGCGATTTTCTTCCATACGCATGAGCACATGCTCTAAAGTTAGAGGTGGCGGCACTGGGAGGTTTCCATCACCACCTACAGCGTCTTGACTCATCCTGCCACCATGTCGTGGGATATTAGTGATGTTAGTTGGATCATGATTGAAGATTGGAAATGATTGAGACGAAAAGGATTTTTAACGGCAAAACCACTTAAAATAGCACAAAGAAATTTTTTCTCAATCATAAAGAACCAATAGAAAGACATATAATGATATGCCATGATCAATACAAATGATTAAATGAATGCACATGAGCGACCCTCACATCGTACACACATTCCATAACGATCCTAAACGAGGTTCAAACAATCCAATAATAAAGGTTGAGAATTACTAACTAATAGTGAGTTGTCGGCTGGACCTACAGTCAAACCTCCACGATACCTCTATCACATATTAATCTTCCATATAGCCTGATGAAAAGACTAAGAGAATTAATGTCCACTATAGATCATGAAAGAGTAAGAAAGATTAGAGAACAAATTAGCAATTTATTATGGTGCAGCCATAAGATGAGAAAAAGCTCTAGAAATGAGGTGAGGAATAAAAATAGTAATCAATCTTAAGTAGCAAGATTATATTAGTTCCATAATTAAATTATTGGAGTGCTCAAATTTTATTTACTACCAATGGGCTCTAACGAGGGCTCATCCTATTAACCTTCCTCTGATACCACGATGTGGGGGAGCCTTCCAAATTACACAAATTATGACCAAATACGTCGATTAACGAATAATGAACATTGACACGCGTCGACCGTTCGACACATCACGTGTCGCAGCCCATTCTAAGTAACCAACATCATAATATTGAATCATAATATGTATAATTCCGGTATTCCCCGACATGCACAAACAACACCCAAGATCGACGTGCACACCGCTAAGCCATATTTGTAAGTATCTTTATCACAAGAATTTAACGAGAGCAAAGGTATCATATTACCTTAGTAGTATCTTTACTTAGCCAAATTTACATCAAAAGGGAAGTTTAAAGCTCATATGCTAAGTGTACAACCAATTTAGCATGAACGAGGACATGGTTATAAAGGTTTGGTCCTAGTTTAAGAGTTTACGCAGCGAAGTTATAAAATAAAAGACGACGATGCTCCACTACGAGCACCATCCGCTCACCTTCTCAATAACCAACTACTCCTGCCCTTCACCCCCATCGGTGGCAGGGTAGAAGTAGCCATACACGTACTCATCCTCAATTGCAAAACTCAACAAATAACATCGTGAGTACGAAGGTACTCAGTAAGGCTTATACGAAGAGTCATATAGCTCTCATCCAAAGGAATATGCATTTGGCTTTGGACAAGAATAAGGCAATTAGGATGACAAGTACGTAAAAGCCATTAATATTTTTAAAGTGAATAAGTTGCATTTCTATGACATAAGTGAAACTATTGGGCAACCTCTACAGAAAACAACCCAATGTATAAGCAAAAGTATTAGTAATTCATATTTCTTTCCATTCCCAAATCACATCCTATGGGAAAATAATCATGATGAATGGAGACGCCCCAAGGCGTGGTCATAATCGAGACCACGGCAATTCGAATTGATTTTACACCCTGCAGGGGTTGTATAACTTTACCCACACGTCACAAAGACCACCGCCCATACGATCTGTCGGTCATAAGGAGTAATTTATTATAACAACCCTTCCAAATACACTCCGACCATATGCCATATGTCCGGTTAAGGCGAGTTGATCGCACTAGGCCCTCGGGGATCATCCCTAGCACCTTCTTCAACCCCCGAACTCGCAAGCCAAATGGTCACAGCTAGATAAGGAGTGAGGCTTGCCTACCCATATATCAGCATGTGGTATGTACGATTACGTGCCAAGGTTTATGTACAAACTATCAAAGATTTTCCATCTATCTAGTTCATAGCTATCATTAACATTTTCAGCATGACATGGTCAATGATCTCAAGTATCCACCTATGTCATGCGAACGTTGGTGACCTTCCACCGTTCGACTTCTACCATATTAAGATAAAGCATCACTAAGCAATTACCGATTATCCCCCAACACCTAGATCTACCCAACTTAGTTACAAGGATAAGGGTAATCCAATAAGCAAGAAAGGTAATGCATCAAGTAGGATACGACAATTTCTCTAGTGCCCAGCTAATGCAATAGGTCAATTGACTCAAGCATCATTTAGACTGATCTAAAATAGTTTGAGATATGCATAGATGCTTGCCTGGAGTTGCGGGTTCACCACTTACGTTCTCCAAGTCAACTGTACCCTCGACACCACCCATGTCACCATCCGGTTATTCTCCTTTGGAAGGGGCACGATAGGTGGTGGCAGGAACTCGGACAGAGAAGATGGCGACCGGGAAGCTGCGAAATTAGACATCGACGTTTGACGATCTTAACCCAAACTCGGCCACGGAGTGCATAATATCCTAATGAAGATTCTTCTTAATTGAATTGCACTAAAACTTATCGAGGAGGAAGAAATCGAGAAGGGGGTAGAACAGCTTGGTTTTGGGCTTCTTGAAAAACGGCTTCAATTCTCCAACGTTAAGGAGGGAAGTGGCGATTGGTGGCCATGGGGAGGAAGAGGGAGGATTGACGCGACGGTTTGTGGGGTCGGTTTGGCCGGGGAGGCACGCCGGCACCGAGAACTCGAGCTCGGGCTGGGCAACAATGGTGTTCTGTACTCTAAAAGAAACAAACGAGAGAGAGAGACTGATGCTAGAGAGATAAGACCGGGGGAAAGAGACCCGAGATCTATCCCCTAG
This sequence comes from Eleusine indica, assembly GCA_030378355.1. Classification (NCBI taxonomy): domain Eukaryota; kingdom Viridiplantae; phylum Streptophyta; class Magnoliopsida; order Poales; family Poaceae; genus Eleusine; species Eleusine indica. The sequence continues at coordinate 62,330,081 of CM059494.1, forward strand.
GCTTCGGCGACGGCTGATGAAGTAGGCAAGCTGCCTGCTTGCGCAGCGCGTGGAGTGCACGACACGCTGCGGCGAGCGGTGCTAAGAGGAGGAGAATGATAAGCGAATTCCGTGTGAGGCAGTTTTACAGGAAACTCTTTTTTCCAAGAATTTCGCAAAAAAATCCTCAAGGGTAATGGAAAATTGGCATGTTACACTCCAGATGCGGGCTCTCCCCATCCGCCGCCGCCCGCGCCGCCAACTCCGTCCGCCTCGCGTCCCCGCGCGCCGCCGCGCAGGCTGACGCCGTCCTCGCGCTCCTCCGCCGCTACGGCTTCTCCGACGCAGACATATCCTCCGCCGTCCGCCAGGTGCCCATCCTGCTCACCGCTGACCCGGCAAAGACGCTCCAGCCCAAGCTCGATTTCTTCGCCTCTGTTGGCATCCAAACCCCGCTACTACAGTGCGTCGTCTTGCTTAGCCCTGTGATCTTCTTCCGCAGCGTCGAGAACCACTTGGAACCGTTCTTCGCCTCCCTGCGCGAGGTCCTCGGCTCCAACGCCGGCGTCGTCGCTGCCCTCAACAGGAAGCCTTTCGTCATCCGATGCCAGCCTAAGTCAACTCTCTTCCGCATTGTCCCACTGCTCCGCGAAGTCCACGGCCTTTCCGCTACCGATGTATCCAAGCTCGTCGCTTTCGACCCTAGCATCATTCTGATGCCCCCTAACCGCGTCAACAAAGTTGTGGAGGTCGCCAAGAAATTCGGCGTGGAACCTGGCAATCCCAAGTTCGTCCGCGTGTTCGGGGCATTGTCCAACATGAAGGTTCCCAAGCTGGAGAGCAAGCTCGCGCTCTATCTGCGCCTGGGTTTTGACAACAAAGCCGTCACCCTGATGATCCGAAGGTTCCCGTCAACTATAGCGTTCTCAGAGAAGAAAACCGCGGAGATTATTGAGTTCCTGACTGACAAGGCTGGGCTCACCCATGAAGACATCATCACCTACCCAACATTGCTCGGGCGGAGCCTGGAGGCCCTCTCTTGGAAGTGCGCAGTGCTTGCTGTGCTGAGGAGAGCAGGGAAGCAGCTGAAGCAACATCGGCTGGCCTCGCTACTCATCTGATAAGTGGTTCCTTGAGGAGTATGTGCAGCCGCATGTGGAGGACGTCCCTGACGTGCTGCGGGCCATGAACGGTGAGATTCCGTTCCACGGCTTTGATTCGCTAGAGGAGAAACCAAAGCTACTGAGCAAATTGAGTGCATAATGCCGCTCTCTATTGTTGTTTGTTACTTCTAGGTAGTTGAAAGGATGCAGTATTGCTATTTCTGATGAATTGTCTTAGAACAAGATTTCACAAAAAGTGTACCATCAGACCATTCTGTGAGCAGGTAATTGTTAATTGTCCTTTCGCTGATCAACCAAGAATATTCATAGTATATGTCTGTTCCAAGTACGCTTGCAGTCTCAACTCTCAAATCCTCATGCGTGCAATGCGAGTATGGGTTACTGGGTTGGAAAACAGTTTTAACTCTCTGAGTGATCAGAATGGTTGTGACAAGTAGATGTTTTTGCTAATTTCGTGATTTAAATTTGTCGTCTATCAAAGTGGAGTTCCCTCCCTGGAATGCAAGGCAATCTGCTTGAGTGGTGTGAATCTTGAATTGATGCTGTCATGCTACTAGTCTGTACTGCTGAATTGTGAGTTCGATGCCTAGCATTTTACAGGCCAGTTTTGTGATTCGTGATGAATTGTATTGCATTAAGATCACTAAAAGAATTTGCAATTGTATGGGCAACTGGCTTGGGTAATATCTACCAATTGTTCATTACAAGAACATGAGTTCATGTTGCATTTAGTTGCTGTAGGGGGAAATCTGCTTACATAGCGTCCTCATTGAACAAATGTGGTAAGTCCCATACTATGTTTGATTTCGTCAATGCTTATGACCAGTCACTGATTATCAAATGCAAAATTAGTCTGCAACTACTGGCTTAGGTAACTGCAACCCACCTCGTTTTTTTTTTGGTACTTTGCCGTTAAAATAAGTTTGCTGAAGTCAATTCGAGCTGTGAACTGGTTTACTAAAAACCAGGGGGTTTATCATTTCGTGTTATCCTTTGGTTCATTATTCTCCATATACTAGTTAAGTTCCCTAGAAATTGATGGTTAATTTTGAGTTGACATTATTTTTTTTGTGAGTTCAGCTTGTTTGGCGGGCCATCAAGTTGGGATGTTAGCTGAAAGTTTTACATTGCATAAACATCGTTGGTCTCTGCCCAAGGGTTACTAACTAGGTGTTCAATTTCTTTCCGAATTCTGTGTCTGTTGGGTAGTTTGATCACCTGATATGTATGCTGAATTTGTTCCAGTGCAGCGTGTTAGGTTTGTTTATTTTTTTGAAAATGCAGGAGAACTGCGCTTCATTGCAAATAGAGAGAAAACATAAGGGTCCCCTACATGTTCCTCACTTATATGGGGACCAAAAACATGAGTGAGACCATTACACACCCAAATCCAAAGCCATCATAGAAACAACCTGAACACACTCCTAGACCTACTTCTAGGCACCAGGCCAAGTTAGCGCGAAATTAAGCTCGCGCCACTTTCTGGCACCAGCCCCGCACCACAGGCCATGTTCATCCCTGATGGAGTCCTCGCTTGTCTAGTTGTTAGGACTTTGAGTCCATAGAAAAAATCGGACTATCAAGGGGGTCAAGGTCATTTCTCTTAGGTGATGTGCATGGATGCTCAGTGAAATCACAAGCACTAGGTGACAGTGGAGAAGCCAATGAGCTGTTCGAAGAAGCCGAAAAACGAAGTCAAGCGAGGACAACGAGTTTCAGCTTCTTGACGAAGTAACCAGACAGAGGGTTCAGTGGTGATCGGACTGTACAGTCACTAAGAGGTTTTGTCTGGTACTTACAGCGAGCAACGAGGAATCTGTCAAGTCTGGAAACCCTAGAGACCGGACGATACGGTCTAGTGAGCGGACGGTCCGGTCAATAGAGTTGAGACTTGGGTAGAGAGGAAGCAACGCGCGAAATGTTTCTGGACTGGAGAGAGAAACGGACTGGACGGTTCGGTCAGTACAGGAGTTCAGCCTGGACAGAGCAACTAACGGCTCTGGGAGCCGTTCCAGAGAGACCGGACGGTTCGGTCTAGCAGTGACCGGACTGTCCGGTCATTGAGGTCCAGGAAGACAACTTCGTGAAGCAATGACTAGTTGGAGGTTGGAAGCATATATAATTTCGTTGCTGAGGTCTTGAAGATCTCTCTTGACCAGTGGAATACCTGAGAGCATTTGGTAAGATCGAAAAGGAAAATAGGAGAGCACTAGGAGGAGATATTGCATATCTTGAGAGTTCTAGTGAGAGTAACTTGTGCATTGATGCACATCTAAGGCTAGGGTGTCCTTAAGGGTGTGATCTAGGTTGTTACTCTTGGTCTATGGTGAGACCTAAACCGGTTAGGTGTCGGTGATCGAGCCTATCGTGATTGGTTGTGAAGACCGTCACATGTTTGTACCCGATTTGAGCCCGCCGGTGAAAGGGGCATCAATAGTGAGCGTTCGTGTCGACTCGAGGAGTCCGACAAGTTCTTGAGGGAAGCGAACTTGTGCCTATGTGGCAGCACGGTGACTTCACTCTGAAAGTGATTACGGGCTCGTGGGTGAAAACTCCACATTAATGGCGGGAGGGGCCGAGACTCCGGTAAGAGTGGTCCAATGAGGAGTAGGGAAAGACACCATCCTTCCGAGACCTCGAAAGGATTACTCACCCACGAGCATGTATAGGAGTTTTATTGGCTTGATTACTCACCCTTGTATGTATTGCACTACTCATGCTTGTGTGTTCTAGTTACTTATCTTGTAACATTATATGAGTAGTTTTCTTTGCTAGCTTATTATTTGCTTTCGCGTGTCTTTGTCACTAGTTTGCATAGGAATTCTAATGCCTTATGTGATCCACTAGTATGCTAAGGTTATAGTTCCTTTCATAGGTTTATTATCTTGCTAGTATAATCATCACTAGAAATTTGATACATAGTGCGAGGTCCCGATTCAGCCCCCCCCCCCTCCCCTCCCTCTAAATACATGTTACCTGAAGATATACTCAACTATAAATCTCAGCCTTTGATCTATCCTTCATTTTCTTTATTAACCACAAAATTAGTGTTGCCTGATCTGAATTATGGGCCCGGAGACAAAGTGTAACGCTGTCCACGCGAGATTACACAAGTGTCGTCCGGAAGATATTGTTTTTTCTCACCCGCGATGGAGCGTACCCGTCCGCCATATGCGTCTGAAAATCAGGCTCGCTTTCCTTATTTCCTCCATCCAAAACCTGCAGTATTTCCCGATCATCACGATCAGGTCTCTGCCCTCCAGATCTCTCACCACCGTGCTTCCATTGTCATCTCCTGGCAAAGAGGCCGAACGTTGAAGTGGTGATCTTTTGAGGAGGAGGCGACAACTGAGCGCCGGCATCGCAAGTCTTGCTTCCGCATCGAGCCGTCGGTTCCCGTCCTTGACGATGACGGCCTGCCGCTCTTGCGCCTCCTCGACAACTCATTGCTGACACCATCGACGAATCCAGCGCCCTCGGCCTAGGAGGTGCGGCCACCATTGAATCGGCGGGCCCGTGGATCTGGTGGCCGACGGATCCAACGCCCTCGACCTAGGAGGTGGTGGCTGGAGGCAGTCTGTTTTCTTTTTCTTAATGTTTTTTACAAAATATTTGTCCAGTGTCATTTCTGACACGACAAAATGTTTATCGATTGTTTGATAAAAAAACACTCGACAAAGAACTTTGCCGATCCATTTTTACTAAGTGGACTTTGGTAAATTTTTTATTGAGTGTATTTGGCGCTTCACCGAGTGCTCTTATCATTCGGTAAACTTGTGATTTCCGATAGTGAAGCTATGTCACCAGAGACAAAATTGTACCATCTTCAATTTAATGAGACCATGATGTGACTTTTTAAGAAAGTGATTAGTTTCAGGACCATATACATGATCTCATTAGAGAGGAGAAAGAAAATATGCTTTGTCTACGCATTTCCAAATTATGTGCTTCATTTCACGTCAAACACGAAGATTTTACAAATTATTCTTATTTATAATTAAATAATTTATGGATGAGAATCTCATATTCCAAATGACATACAAAGTGGTTTATGTAATTATATTCAACTTTATAATTGTGCTGCAAGTTTTTTATTACTAAATTCAAATAGAAACAAGTGCAGTTAAAACTATAATCACACTACTTAAATGTTTCCAGTAATGATGCACCCTGTTTTTTTTTCATTAAAAGTTTTTTTTGGAATATACCGCGTGAAACCTGTATCATCTTTGTTTTCTACTATCTGACAGATCAACTCGAACTGGTGATTTATTTGTTTCCAGCTCATGGAATTCAAGTCACAACTGACAACTTTGATTTTCTTTCCTTCCTATAAATATAGGCTCAAGATTTTATGAAACTCAGGAGCTCGAAATTCCTGATTCCACCCTTTTACATCCTGGTGCCGCTGCTTCCGCTCTTCGCTTCACGAGTCACGACCGCCCGCAGGGGCAAACCTGCCATTCACCCGAGCCCCCGCGCCCACGGGCCACGGCCCACCCTTTCAAATTTCGAAATCCGAAAACAACCAACGAACAACGGGCTGCTCCAGGGATCTCCGCCCGCGCACGGCCGCCCGATCCGCGCATCGACGGTTGACGTTTCCCAGCGAGGAGGCTTCGAGAGAAACCACCCGCGCGTCTGTTTCAGTCATTCGGTGACCTAGCCCACACCACCGCCGCTATAAAGCACCACGCCCCATTTCGCAATCGCATTTCCCTCTCCACGACGAACACAGGCGCACCCTCTCCCATCGTCGTGTAACCTCTCCCGTTCTCCAGAATCAGCCTGATCCGATCGCGTTTCCCCCCGAGGTAATGCCGCAATCGAATCCCTCCGCTCCCCGAATTTCCCACGATTCTCGATTTTTTTTTCGATGGATTTCGTCTGTCTCCTGCGGTTCGGTTCGTTCGTTTCGGAGGATTTGTTGATGGGGTTCGTTCGTGATCGCATCGAAATCGTTCGATGTAACCTAGAAACTTTGTCTCGCGCGGATGCAGGCGAGGAAGATGAGGGAGATCCTGCACATCCAGGGCGGGCAGTGCGGGAACCAGATCGGGTCCAAGTTCTGGGAGGTGGTGTGCGACGAGCACGGCATCGACCCCACGGGGCGGTACGTCGGCACGTCGGACCTGCAGCTGGAGCGCGTGAACGTCTACTACAGCGAGGCGTCGTGCGGCCGCTTCGTGCCGCGCTCCGTGCTCATGGACCTGGAGCCCGGCACCATGGACGCCGTCCGCACGGGGCCCTACGGCCAGATCTTCCGGCCTGATAACTTCGTGTTCGGCCAGTCCGGCGCCGGCAACAACTGGGCCAAGGGACACTACACCGAGGGCGCCGAGCTCATCGACTCCGTGCTCGACGTCGTACGCAAGGAGGCCGAGAACTGCGACTGCCTCCAAGGTATCACTTTCGTCGTGGTCTACCAAGTTTCCATGGATTTCCGATGCGCTGTCCGTGTGCCTCGTCTCAAGCGCTCCGTTTTGCGTGCACGCTATTATTCCAGGTTTTCAGGTGTGCCACTCGCTGGGCGGCGGAACGGGGTCCGGCATGGGCACGCTGCTCATCTCCAAGATCAGGGAGGAGTTCCCGGATCGGATGATGATGACCTTCTCCGTCTTCCCCTCGCCCAAGGTGTCGGACACGGTGGTCGAGCCCTACAACGCCACGCTCTCTGTCCACCAGCTCGTGGAGAACGCCGACGAGTGCATGGTGCTTGACAACGAGGCGCTCTACGACATCTGCTTCCGCACACTCAAGCTCACCACTCCTAGCTGTAAGCTGATACGATCCCCATCATGTTTGATTGCCTTATCTTCCTTTTGGTTGAATTATTTGCGCATTATACACTGCTTAAGCTCTGTTCTGTCATCCTGGTGTGTAGTGAGCTATATTCCTGCTTGTAGTCATCTTATTAGAAGTGCATGTTGATACATGTGAGGGCGATTTCATGATACAACACTAGTTTTTAGTTGCACTATGTCCATGATACACTGTGCATATGCTTTTTTTTCCCTGGCTTGTAGTGACAGTTATAAACTTATAATCCTACTTGGGTCATCTGTGAGAAGTGCTTTTTGCTGCGTTAAGAGGACGGTTTTCATGACACCAAAACGCTGCTAGAACTGAAATATCTTAATACTACAAAACTTTCTGAAATGAGATGTTCCTGATCATCTTATTAGGAGTCTAGTCCTAAGTCCTAACCAGTTGTTAGCAGCTAGAAAGGACCTCTAATCTGAGTTTGTACCAAATTTTAAACTCGTGTGGTTAGCTTTGTCCGATGACCAACTTCGCAGTAATTTCATATGGAGTACACATTCCTGAATGCTGAATGGGAGGCACCACATTCTAATGAACTGATAGACACAGTCAGAAATATAGGACACGCCTGAGAGTTTGCATCATTCTGTATGCTTCTGCACCATGTTGAACTCCAGTAGTTTGATCACCATGTCTGCTTATGGTAGTAGTAGATTGTGAATGGCTATGTTTTCTGCTGTTAACAATAAGCTTGTTGCAACTTGCTAGTCAATCTTTAGTGATCGGTGCTTTTTTCCCTATAATGAACACATGGAAAACAGAAGTTGTTCCTAAGTTTGTGGGATCTGCTTTAATGATGGAATTGCTTGCTTTATAAGAGTTGTATATGTTCTATTTAAGAGGCTAGTCCTTATTAGCATGGTTTATACTTATTACACACTGCTTGAATTGATACTTGATATTTCATTTAGTTTCCACGGCTATATAGCTGCTTACTTAGTTACCACATTAAATATAAATACTACTCCTCCCTGAAAATAACTCAAAACTGTTTTAAGTGTTACTACAATATCAAAAATATAATTGCTGATGCATCTATTGACACTTAATTTCATGTCAAGTACTTGACTTTGACCAATTTGAGAAATGAACTTCTTTTTGGATGGGGGTAGTAGTAAGTTTCATACTGAATCCATCATTCTCTGCTTTTCTTAACCGTCCCTGTATGTACTGTTATAGGATGCTTTTTCTGCTTTATTTACTGAATGTGAAGTTGTAAACGGTTCAGTATTGGGATATATGATGTTTTTACTTGTTGGTTGCTTTATTCTCTATACTTTCAGTAGTTCAATTTGTAATCTTTCTAGTTTATTAATGATCTGCTTAACTAAAAACCCAAAGAAGTTCAGAAAGAAAATAAAAAGAAGCTTGAAACTGAGCTTTCATGTAGAATCGGGTGCAAAATTTTGATTGATTATAAGCTAAACTTCTTGTGTAGCTTAGCAAGTAGTTACTTCCCCATCACTATTCCATATTGGTGGAAGTCATATTGTCCCATTCATGTAGAATCGGTTCAAGTAATTCTGTCCTGGTGCTGGTGGAAGTCATATTGTCCTATTACTATTCTTGATTTCCTGACGTGAATCTTGTTTTATCTTTTCGCAGTTGGTGATCTCAACCATCTGATCAGTGCCACCATGAGTGGTGTCACCTGCTGCCTTCGCTTCCCAGGGCAGCTGAACTCTGACCTCCGCAAGCTCGCCGTCAACCTGATCCCCTTCCCCCGCCTGCACTTCTTCATGGTGGGATTTGCACCACTCACCTCGCGTGGCTCGCAGCAGTACCGCTCCCTCACCGTCCCCGAGCTGACCCAGCAGATGTGGGACGCCAAGAACATGATGTGCGCCGCTGACCCTCGCCATGGCCGCTACCTGACCGCGTCGGCCATGTTCCGGGGCAAGATGAGCACCAAGGAGGTGGACGAGCAGATGATCAACGTGCAGAACAAGAGCTCGTCCTACTTCGTGGAGTGGATCCCCAACAACGTGAAGTCGAGTGTGTGTGACATCCCCCCGCGCGGCCTCTCCATGTCCTCCACGTTCGTGGGCAACTCCACATCCATCCAGGAGATGTTCCGTCGCGTGAGCGAGCAGTTCACGGCCATGTTCAGGAGGAAGGCTTTCCTGCACTGGTACACGGGCGAGGGGATGGACGAGATGGAGTTCACCGAGGCGGAGAGCAACATGAACGACCTCGTCTCCGAGTACCAGCAGTACCAGGACGCGACTGTCGAGGAGGAGGCCGACTACGAGGATGAAGAGGAGGCGGCGAAGGAGGAGTGAGGCTCAAATGCCGTTGTCGTGTTCGTGTCGTTTTGCTTAGCTGAAGCATGTGTATGCACCAAACCTTACTTTCTCCATGTTGCCAGTATGTCTGCGTCGGTGCTGCTATGACGTGCAATTCCTTAAGCAAGCTTCTTTGCTGTCAGTATTCTCTGTACGCAGTCACTTGGATTCGTTAAGCTGCAGAATTAGTGGTTTTGCGTACTGATGGTTCTGTATGAGTTCTCGTGCTAGTGGTTTGGATGTGGATAACTTATTTTGAAGAATTAGAGTAATGCTTATCCTGAATGTTTTACTGTTATTCGTTGGTTCAGTCTCCTACTCTCCTGGCTTGTCATACCCAATAACTACATTCTGACAAACACATGTAACCTGGCCTGGCTTGTTGTTTACTCCGTAAATGCAAATATTGGGGCAAATGATTCCTGACGCTGCAGTCTCATCTCGCCCCCCCCCCCCTTCCCCCCCCCCCCCCCCCGCGCCCCTTTTTTTTCAACCATTTTGCAAACCTACAAATTGCTAGACTTTGCATCAACAAAATGTAATTGTTTTAGTCTTAGTCTTCATAGCTGTTGTGTACTGAAATATGAGCAACACAATCTAGTAAAGGGAGTAGTGGCTGCTGAAGATCACATTGAAGCAATATTGAGCAACAACTTTGAACCATGGTTTTCTCTCATTTGCATTTTCTGTTGATCTGTCAAGAACTGTGCCGCTTCCTTGAATGTTGTTCTATTGGATTCACATTTTGATCATATATTTGTCAATGCAGGATACGTTTTTGCCAAAATGCTTGGAGATACAGTGTATTCACTACCGTAAAACAGTAGTTCGCTGTGTGCCTGCAGCACACGGCGAAGTGACGAAAGCACACGGCGAAAGTCTTCGCCGTGTGTAGCCCACGGCGAAGAACCGACGGCGAAGTGACTCGACGGCGAAGACCGATTCACCATGAGCCACTTGTCGGGCACACGGCAAAAATATTTGTCGTGTGTTTGAGGGGGCACACGGCGAATTCCTCTCGTTAGCGTGGCTGTGACGGCGCCCCGCCATGCCCCGCCACCTTCGCCGTGTGCTGTCCGGCACGCCCACGGCGAACATTCTCTCTTTGCCGTGTGCCGGGCGGTAGGCACACGGTAAAGTTCTAGCCGCTTCGCCGTGTGCCAGGCTCGCGGCACACGGCAAAGGGCATTCCCAGGTTTTCACAGGTTGTCACTTCGTCGTGTGCCATTGCCATGGCACACAGCAAAGTGACCTTCCAGTTTTATTTTTTTTTTGTTTTTCCTTCCACAATCACTCACATATATCACATATCACTAATATATTCGACAAGCACCAATAATATATCACACATCTCATCAAAATATCATATTTATCACACATATTAACAATATTTCACACATCTCATGAAAATAGGACATGTATCACTTAAATTCAACTCAATGTTCATAAACATCTCCTCATAAGTTCATGAATCTCGTGATCAACAATAATTCAACAAGTTCAATGTAGTTTTAACAAACATCTCTTCAAAGTTCATGAAGCTCATTGCGGCGGTGGGAACAACTGTTGCACCGGAAACGTCGGTGACATACCCGTTGACATGTCAGGCGTGTTCGATGTCGTTGATTGATTCTGCATAAAGTAGAAAATATTGAAAGCGAGAACTTTTAACTTTCTAAATGACTGTAAGGTAATAGGTTATCTAAGTCTCTAAGTGATTGTATATTTCTAGATCTCTAAATTATTATAAATTTCTAGTTCTCTAAATTGAACTAAGTCTCTAAGTCTATAATATTTGAAATGAGTCAACTCGGCTATGAAGTAACTCACCTGAGGAGTTAATGGAGCCAGGCGTAACATAGTCGGAGGCGGCGGTAGAGATCCTCCCATCTGAGCGTGCATGGCTTGAAGGTAAGCAAGCAGGTTGGCCATATCCGCCTGCTGCCTCGCCTCCGACTCTTGCCTTAGCCTTCTCTCTTCCACGAACTGGGCCTACAATTTTTTATCTCAATGTTACAATACAAAGCGAATATGTGATTAGTTATGGAATGAATGATGAATAAAGCAGAACTAACCTCAAGTTGTTGCACTTGCAGTTGTGCCACGGTTAGCCGTGGGCGTACAGCCGGGGCAGTGCTCGGGTCTCTCGCTCGAATCTTGGAGAGAGTGGGAATACTGGCCGTGTCTATAGTACCGTCGCCTATGATGAACCGACCATGCTTCCTGCCTCCTCCCACCCTCATGATCACCTCGCCATCAAGAGGGTGGGCGGTCGGATCCCACTCTGGGCTGTGAACTTGCTTTCCCACCTCTGTGTACGCACTGATGTGGGAGTAGAAGGAGGAATTGGTGTATGATGATGGCGGGTCATTCGGGTCGTAGGTGGCCTAAGACGCCTTGCCCTTGTGTGCCAACGCCCATCCCACAAATTCGGGACATTCAGCGCCATCATGTGCCTGAGACTGTAAAAAAGTCATGTTACTTACAATTTATACACAATTGAGAGTTAACAAACATATGAATCCACATACCCATCGAGCCCTATACTCATCGTTGCTAAGGCTGCCTTGGTGGTGTGCTGGACTAGGCATAAGCGCACGCTGTTCTCGACCAACGTTGTACATCTCCTCCCATTCCGGTGTGAACCATTTGTCCACTATGCGTTCCCAGCACTAGACATCATTACGGCACCACCATGTAGGCACCTACATATGATCAAGAGGCTGACATGTAACAGGATCAATTAAGTGATGTACTAAATCGAAGAATAAAATCTAAATGTCCCTGCAAGTATTGTTCCCGTGTCAGCTTCACAGTTCTTGCCTCTTCCTTTTTAATGCGTCGCCCAATGACATGTGAAGTGTAGTTTATGACGCACTGAACTTGGGCCTCGTAATGCATGTCCTTCACAAGCTTACGGCATCGGTTGTGAGCCACAACCTTAGTGTCATCCTCGTGCCCCGGCTCACACCTGTAGAAATCCTGCATACAAACACGATGTATTCGGTGTACAATGAATGTGATGAATTGAGCAGTGTATTGCAAGAAAGACTTACCCACATCTCTTCCACCACCCGATCCACCTTGCTAGGGTAGCACTTGTTTAATTGGTCGAATTGATCAGGGGCGGCTTCGTAGTGCTTCCATGTCCACGCTGGCTCATACCTTGTGCCAATGTGAACCTGACCTGGGAAGTGCTCCCTGCATAAAAGACCCAAGATGTAGTTTACCTTGCGCTTGTGACCACCTGGGGTCACTACTTCCCAACTCCTGCAAAAAGTTATTAAGATAAAATATTAGTTTCAATTATAGTTTCTAAATTACAAAAAAAAAGTAGTGATAACATATAAAGTTACTTATGCTGGCTTAACAAGGCTAATCACCGGACGTGTAGCCAGAGGTATTGGCCTTTCCAGGAGTCTAGAGGTACCTCGCAACCAGATAGCAGGTTGTTCCCCCTGCTCCTCCTCCCTCTCCCTGTCCTCCTCCCCATCCCCATCCCCCTCCCTCTCCCCCTCCCACTCGGCCTCCTCCTCCTCCTCATGCTGCTCCTGCTCCTGCTCCTCCTCCTACTCCTCCTCCTCCTCTGACTCCGTCTCCTCCTCCGACTCCTCCTAAGAGGTAGGTGGCACAGGGAGAGACTGGGTCGCTCGACCTCGACCCCTTGGGCCACCCTTCCCCCGACCCTTGCCTCGGGTCGACCCCAAAGGTGTGGAGGAACTTGGCATCACTCTCCTCCAAACAGATGCGCATTTTCGCACCGTTCCGCCGCCCACCATCTTCACCTGCATTTTAAGAAAGAGAAAATCAATTAGCACATATAAACAAAATATAATATTTTAAGACAAAATAAACAATACATAATTAAAAAGTAACATTAAATTAAATTTAACAACGCAATAAGTATGAATCTTACGTGTACTAGAAATAATCGTCATGATCGAGATTAGTTGGATCGTATGTCTCATCATCACTATCATGCATGTCGAGATCATAATCAAGCACGTGCTCTGACAGAGGAATGTCCTCATCAATCCCTAATTGTAATTGCTCAAGCAATATTAAGTCCTTCGCATTGGAAACCTCATCTCTAGCGTCCTCGTCATCAACCCTTTCATTATTCTCCTCTACTTCCATTTCTATTTCTCCGGTTAGATCTATCTCAATACACCCTTGTAACTCATCTTCTTGAAAGAACTCTCCGTCATATGTGTTTGGGTCTATATTGTAATCTTCATTGTTTGGGACAGGTAGCCTGCCGTGTGGCGATATCTTATACACAACATCCCAACCCTGAAGATGTTTATCGGTTTTGCAGGGTTATGATAGATAATAAATTTGTGTCGCATGTTGTGCCACAATATACACATCGTCTCCTGGATAGACGGATGACTGTCAAATTTCGACTAGTCCAACATTGGGGTTCCGTCGCACTTGGTTAGGATCAAACCAATGACATTTAAATACGACAGACTTTAGAGTGATGCAACCATGAAACTTGTGTTCGTATATTTCTTCAATTATTCCATAGTACTCCACCCCATCTTGGGCTATCGTACAAACTCCGTAATTTGTGATACTCTGATTGGGCCGACCTTCATCGTGCTTTCTTGGGTGAAAGCGATATCCATTCACATCATAGCCCAAGTACGATATTACCCTATAGCCATATCCATTGGCCACTTGTCTCAACTCGGGAATCAGGGACGCATCGTTTTGTCCCTTTTGTTTGAACCAAGTAATGAAATCAGGTAATCCACGTCCTGCACCCTCTTTAAGAAGGGTATCAACTTGTTGCGGGGTCGGTGCCCTATTTCTCTGCCAGAATTGTTGAGTAAATTCTCTATACAAAGAAAAGAAGATAGAGATAGGTTAGATGCAGATTAGTGACCAGCCGCTATAAATAACCGAAAACTAGTTGGAAGAGAACTTACTGTATGTACGGCTCCACTTCGAAAAGGTTGGTCACCAAATACATCATGATAGTGCGGAACTGTGCATGTTGCAAGTTCTTAGCAGTCCCGTCACTTGCACTATCCAGTTGCCCTACGAAGAGGCTGAGGGTCGATTCATTTTCGTTGGCATTGTAACGAGGGGGTTGATTATGCACGCTCGGAAGGGTTTCAGTATAGTATTTTGTTGTGAAGTTAGACACCTCCTCAGTACAGTATGCCTCTGCAATGGAAGCTTCAATTTTGCACTTGTTTTTACATTTTGTTCGAAGAACCTTTTGTTGTCTCTCAATTGAATAGTACCAACGACCATGCACAGGTCCACACATTCGTGCCTCATACGGAAGGTGCACAATCATATGCTCCATCGGATTGAAAAAGCCGGGAGGAAAGATCTTCTCCAAGTTACAAAGCAACAGAGGAGCCATTTTTTCCAATTCTTCAACCACAGTCCGTGATAACTCCTTCGCGCAAAGGGTTCGGAAGAAATAGCTTAACTCTGCCAGCACTAGCCACACATTGTCAGGAAGGTAGCCTCGAACCATTACCAGAAGAAGCCGCTCAATCCATATGTGGTAGTCATGACTCTTGAGCCCATTGATTCGTATAGTAGTTAAGTTAACCCCCCTCCTCAGATTCGCTACATACCCATCAGGGAACGTTATAGTTTGGATCCATTCTAGCACCTCTTTCCTTTGGTTCCTCTTCAGTACGAAATCGGCTGGAGGCTTTTTCCATCACTTGCCGTCTGTGGGAGGCGGAATGTCGAGCTTTGGTCTATTGCATATCCTAGCTTGATCCACTCTAGCCTTAACGTTGTCCTTTGTCTTATCAGGAATGTCCATGATTGTACACTAGGAAGCTTGGGCGACGTTCATTTTAGTGTGCATCATATCAAGTACATGTGGAAGAATAATGTGCTCCATGTACGGGAGCCTCCACAAGTCCGGGATCTGAGTCCAGGCATGATCGACACCATATCCCACAAAACCACTACCTTCAACATTTTCTTCAAGCGAATCTAACCATTCACGAATAGCGGCACCTATCCACATCTGCGGTGGGGGTCCTCAACCACGACATCTTTTGTGAAGTTCTTTATGTCCCTTCTGTATGGATGGTCCATAGGCAGAAATTGTTGGTGTTTGTCGAACGAACAATATTTACCACCCTTCGCCAGCCAAAAGAACTTGAGAGCTAACTTGCATACTGGGCATGGGAACATTCCGTGGATACACCAGTCGTTAAATGTCCCATATGCCAGATGGTCATGCATGGAGTACATGTACCACACTATCATTTTGAAGTTTGTTTTTGTATCTCGATCGTATGTCCATACCCCATCATTCCAAGCACGGAGCAAATCATCAATCAGAGGAGCTATGTAGATGCTCATATTATTCCCAGGGCTTCCAGGAATTATCAACGACGAAAATATGTTCTGTCATTGAAACATAACTCCGGGAGGAAGATTGAGAGGGATAACAAACACGGGCCAACAAATGTATGGGGCAGAGGACAATCCGTACGGATTGAACCCATCTGTCGCCAACGCAACACATACATTATGAGCTTCCGCGGCTTGTTCGGGATACTTGTTATCAAAATACTTCCATGACTCAGCATCGGCTGGATGTACCATATTCTTAGGACGGTATCGTTTGCCTTCTTTGTGCTATGTCATCTGCTTTGCGGTGTCCTCGGACATGTAAAGCTGTTGGATCCTTGGTATGAAGGGAAGGTACCATAGGATTTTCATAGGGATCTCGAGCTGCCTCTTATGACCATCACCAGAGTCTACCTCCATGTACCTAGAGGACTTACCTTTAGGACAATACTTTGCATCCGCGTGTTCTTTCCTAAACAACACGCATCCCTTAGGACAGACATGTATCTGCTCGTATGACATCTTAAGTGCACGAAGGAGTTTCTATGACTCATACATGTTGCGTGGCAGATTGTGACCACCCGAAAGTAGGCTGCCAATAACTGTCAACATGTTATCAAAGCCGTCTCAACTGATGCCAAGCTGGGATTTCAACACCATTACGCGCCCGACGGCATCCAACTAAGAAACATTAGTATGGTCGTGAATTGGTTTCTGTGCCGAAGACAACATGTCGTAATCGGCCTTTACGGTAGGCTCCGGTGGCTCCTCGCCACCATGACTAGGTCCTTCATCGAAGTATGCTTGATGAAAGTCATTTAGCATGTCTCCGCACCCGCCATCAGCATCATAATCATCGATGCGTTGCCTCACGACCTTGTCTCTCGCACGATGCACTTCTCCGTGGCATATCCAGCGGGTGTAGTTTGCCACAAACCCGTTGTTACAAATATGTTGACCCATTTTCAATTTTGTTTGAAACAACTTGTTTTCACACTTGCTACGAGGACACACTGCTTTACTCTGTCCTAATTCAAATGCCTTCATCAAAAATTCATCGACCTTGTAAATGAATTCTGTGGTGTAGTCACGCTTTCCCCGCCAGTCCGTATACATCTAGTCACAGTCATCCATCCTTTAACATAGCACTAGGTGTTATAAAAATTAATTACACCTACACGCTGCCTATCATGGTCTACTAGATGGGGATAGGTCCTAATCCCACCCAAGGATGTGTAGATGGGTTTAGTTTTCATGCTCTCTCCAATCCGAGACAGAATTTTGACAGCACCTCCGCGCTGTTCTCCAAATACACCTAACTAGGTTACATGACCTATGAACATAAGATGGAAAAAAAGAAATGTATGTCTCACCTTCATGTGTAGCAAAGTGACGAGTCGCTGACGCTACAAGAGCCTCTTCTACAAAGAACAAAACATAAATACATCAATTCATAATTTTGGTAGAACCTCCTTTGGAAGGTGAGGTTTTCAAAACCAGCAACAAACATAGGTACGGCTCGATAGCCGACAACCACATACATACACGACACGATGGCCGTCAATCACATTCACCAAAATCTGCTTACCTAGAGTCTCGATGACTCACGGCGGTGTCTTGGGAGGTGCTCGGGGAAGGGCTCAGAGGAATTGCTCCGGGATCGAGGTGCTGAGCGACCAATGGCGGACCTGTCATGGTTCAAGGAAATTGAATTGAAACCACAAATGAACACTAAAATGAAGATTTTATCTAATCTTTTCTAAAACTGAACACTACAATGAATATGTTGTCTCACACTTTTGGAGAGGTGCCGGGGCGGAGGTCGGAGGGGCCGGGCAGGGGTTGTGCCAGGGCAGAGGGGCGTCAACTGGGGGGTGTGCCGACCTGGTAGGGGAGCCGGCCGGGGATGGGGGCCCCGGCTAGGGAGGGGCGCCGACCCGCAAAGGGGCGCTGGCCGGGGAAGCGCGCCGCAGAGGGCCGCCGGCCGCACAAGCCCACCGAGGGGCTGGGTGGGTTGGCTCCGTGGCGCTGGGGGCGTGGCCTCGGGGGGGGGGGGGGGCAGTGGGGGAGGGAGCGCGACGGGTGGGCTCGAGGCTCTCGGGGCGCCGACGATGGAGGGGAGCACCCGAGGGCCAGCGGCGGTGCCTCGGGGGGCTTCGCGGTGAGGGCGGTGGCGCATGGGCGGCGGTGGCACGGGCCGGCGGCGGTGGCTCGGAGCACTCGGGGTGCCGGTGATGGAGGGGAGCACCGGAGGGGGGGGGAGGAGGAAGAGGCAGGCCGGCGGCGGTGCCTCGGGTGCTTCGCGGTGAGGGCGGTGGCGCACGGGCGGTGGTGCCACGGGCCAGCGGCACCGGGGTCGGGGCGCGGGCCGGCAACGGTGGGGTCGGGGCGCGGGCCGGCGGTGGTGGCGTCGGGGAGCCAGTGAGCTCGGGAGTGGAGCGACGAGGTTGACTGAGAGAGAGAAGGGAGAGTGCGAGTGAAAGAGAAGGGAGAGGGAGAGATGAGATCCGGCGCACACGGCGAAACCAAATCTTTGCCGTGTGCCACTTCCCGAGGCACACGATAGAGATTTTTGTCGTGTGTCCCGCTTCAGGCACACGGCGAAATCGAATCTTTGCCGTGTGCCACTTCTCGAGGCACACGACAAAGAAGCCCGGTTTCAATCTTTGTCATACTAGGTATTCTTGTTAAATGTTTCAACTTTTTAAATATTTGAACTTTTTAAATGTTTCAACTTTTCTTATTAATTTTTAAATGTCTGAACTGTAAAATGTTTGAACTTTTTTAATAAATTTTTAAAGGTTTGAACTTTACATTGTTTCAACTATTCTAATGACCTTTGAATATTTGAACCTATTCAATCTATTATTTCATGTACTTATAGGTGAAGTTTATTTTATATTGTCTATTTTGTATATAATAATATTTTGAATTCAAATTCTAGTTCGAACGTCTTTGCATCTACGAAATTAACCTCATCTTTTATATTCTGTATGAAACTTCTCCTGGAAACCTTCAGGGTTATAAACATCGTACGTGAGAAAATACGCAAAAATAGCTCAACTATTTACTACATACTTAGTATATGATAAAATGATGTTTCAACAAATTTCATGAATTTCAAACATCATTTGAATTTTTTAGAATTTAAATACTATTTCTCCCGACCGTCATAATAATGTTTCGTGAATACGATATTCAAATTTCATTGTAACTACAGGTAAAAGACCTTACACTAGTCTTAATATGATAAAATGATATTTTTTGACTAACTTTGTTCTATTATTTTATGCACCCCTAGTTCAAATATTACTTATTCAGAAAAAACCTCTTATATGAAATAAATTGATTAAATATATTTAACAGTACCAGAAATACCTCCAAATTAGAACATATAATATCAAACAATGTATATGGAGTAGATAAAAAGTTATATGGTGTAATACAAAAAACTTTTTTAACAAATAAGGCTTTTTACCGTGTGCCTAATCTTGGCACACGACAAACAAGGCTTTTTGCCATGTGCCTTATCTCGGCACACGATAAATAGGGCTTTTTACCGTGTGCCGAAACTAGACACACGACAAAAAGAGATTTTTAACGTGTGTCCCGCTTCAGGCACACGACGAATGATAGACCCACTAACGATCGTTATCTAAGGGAGTAACGGCCAGCGTTTGCTGTGAGCCATGCTCGCTGGCACACGGTAAATAAGCGGTTTGCCGTGTGTTGCTGACGGGGCACACGGCAAAATGTTGCTTTGCCGTGTGCTATATTTTTGCCGTGCCCCTTCCATATTGCACACGGCAAATAGGCTTTTTGCCGTGTGCCCGAGCGGAGACTCACGACAAAAATGCTGGCACACGGTGAACTTAGGTTTTCGGTAGTGATTGGTGCTTAGTGTATTTTATTTGATCTTGAAAAATTGCTGGCGGCTTGCTTCGAGTCCTAGAATACCTAGACAGTACATCTCGTCATGAGGCTCATGCTGCTTTGAGTCCAATAATTTGAGGAATTTTGCAATGTCCTAGTGTGTGAGGCACTGAGGCTTTGTTTAGGTTGGTTATTTTACTAAAACTATGGCTTGTAAGTTTATTTTAAAAGTTTATTTTACTGAATAAATCTTTCTGTGATGTTTCTGTACATTTACTTTGTGACTTAACTGTGATATGTACTCCATCTGTTTATGGATGCTCATAGGCATAAACGTTCAACTGAACAACAGTTTTGAGCTCCGAATGCAGCTAGCCAGATGCAAGCTGCAGAGACGGTACGTAATCCTGCCCAACTGGACCGTGCCTGCCATGCCAGCCCGAGGCCCGTAACATTTGGCCTGGCTCAAGTCCGGCACGGCACGACATGGGCCTTTGTACCGTGCTAAGGTCGAGGCCTTGGCCCGACGAGTGGCCCGTTTATGGGTGACCCGGTTAGACATGATGGAGGTCCGTTCCAACCACTCCCTCGTCTCCTCACCATGTCCCGCCTTTTTCTCCGCATTCCTATTGCTTCTGCCACTTCCTTGTCTCCCGCCCCTTCACCATTCTCTCGAAAACCTTCTCGGTGTCCACCTTCGTGCTTCCTCCCACCCCGCCACCGCTCCTACAGCTCTCCTTGCAGCTCCCACCGCGCTCCGAGGTCGCCACCTCCATCGCTAAGGTCTCATCTGACATCGCCACCTCATTCCGCAACTGGTTCCTCAAGGCCAGCAAGCATCACAACTCCATTGTCGCTGACTGGCTTCGCCTCTTCTCCGACACCACCGCGGCGGCTGTCCTGCCGCCGCGCTTCCATGACATGCTCTTCGTCAGCTACGCCATCGCGTGCGACCCGAGGCACGTCAGGCCGAAACAGGCCAACAGACTATGAGCTGACGTGCCGTGCCATGGGCCGATGGTAAGGCATGAAGGTGGGCCCGATACGGCCTGACTACTGTTACATGCTGTACCGACCTGAAATATAATGTCCCGAGGCTTTTCAAATTTGGGCCAGGCCGTGCCAGGCTGCCCGTTTAGCCAGGAATACACGTACGTACAGCTAACCAGAACAGCATGCAGCTTTTGCACAAGGGGCGGAGCCCATGGGCCATGGTTCATCGGTTTTCCCATGGGTCCACTCGACAACGCACGGGCCAGCAACCCAGCACCAATCCAGCCTAGCCGCGCTTTAGGCTGCTAAAACCCGGTGGGGCTGGGGATACTCCTGGATCCGCGCCGCGCGTCACCAGCCAATCGCAACGCAGAGATCTGCACCCCACGGATCCCCTCTCAGACCCGCGCGACGCACCGCTCTCCTCCCAGCCTCAGCCAATCAGAACGCAGGATCCTCCCTACCCACGGATCGAGGGGCCCGCAATCCGCGTACTCACTCCAAAAACCAATCCAAACCGTTCAACTCCCTCCAATCCAACACCAAAAACCTCGTCTTCCCTCCAGAGACCCCCGCCCCCCGCCCTCGCCTCAAAAATTTCCCGTTCTACATAAGCCCCGCCCAACGCCCCCATTCTCTCTCATCCAGCAATTGCCCAATCAGTCGCGAAGCAAGCCCCAGCCTCCGCTCCTACTCCTCAGCGATGGCCCGCACCAAGCAGACGGCGAGAAAGTCCACCGGCGGCAAGGCGCCGAGGAAGCAGCTGGCCACCAAGGCGGCGCGCAAGTCCGCTCCGGCCACCGGCGGAGTGAAGAAGCCGCACCGCTTCCGCCCCGGCACCGTCGCGCTCCGTGAGATCCGCAAGTACCAGAAGAGCACCGAGCTGCTCATCCGCAAGCTCCCGTTCCAGCGCCTGGTCAGGGAGATCGCCCAGGACTTCAAGACCGACCTCCGCTTCCAGAGCTCCGCCGTCGCCGCGCTGCAGGAGGCCGCCGAGGCCTACCTCGTCGGGCTCTTCGAGGACACTAACCTCTGCGCCATCCACGCCAAGCGCGTCACCATCATGCCCAAGGACATCCAGCTCGCCCGCCGCATCCGTGGTGAGAGGGCCTAGGCTTTGTCGCCGTTGTGGTGGAAGTAGTAGTAGTTCCTGTTGGTGTCTCATCTGATGGTGTAGAGAATGTCTTGCGTAGGTTTGGTTGTGTTGGCCCAACCGAAGTAGTAACTTGTTCGTAGATCTAATTTGTCATCTCACCTCTGTATCGAGGTGTTGCAAGCAAATTATGAAATGAAATGGCAGTGAACACCTCACTTATTATTTCGCAAATTCCTTGTTACTTTTCTTTTGCGACAATTTCTGGATATGCGCCCAGAAGCTTCTCTGGATTAATTTAGGAATTACATTATTCTCGTGCATGGATTTGTTGGGCCACCCTTATGTCGTAGTCCACTGGTGGTTTGATTCTTATACAGTTCCTCGTGCATCTGTTATTTGACCTATTTCTGTAGAATACAGTTTCTCATACAACAGAAATGGCCTTGTTGCGATGTCATTTATGGATGATCGTACCTTGCACAAGTGCCTTTTATCTTCTGAATAAGACAAATCCTGTTTCTACAGATTTCTATTATATCAGATCTATGTATTTGGGTTAGTACGGTTCTGTACTCGTTTGTGAGTGTGTTGCTCGTCTTCGTCCTTTTTGATGGGTGGGCGTCGAGTTTGTTGCTTCTAAACACAATATTTCATAAACATAGTGAAAAGAAGCTGTATTGAGAATATTTTCTTGACTATCTTTTAAGTTTTATTGGCAACTTAATGGACTATGTATACCGATTTTGAATTGTCAAAACCTTATTCTTTATTCTCGGTATTTACCTACGAACAAGATAGTAGCTGTGACAAGATATGTCCATTATCAACATGTCCTGCTTTGTGGTCCATGAACAAAACTTTGTAAGATTTGGCTGTTGGTATGATTTTATGAAGGTACTCGATAAATACCTGAAGGCTGACTCCTGGAAATCTGCTACTGCAGATACGATTCAACCATGACCTTTCGTAGCGAATGGTTCTACAAAATTTCCTTTGATATTGTATTTTATGTCCATTTGTCTGTCAATATAATTTTATAAAAAAAAAACTTGACCAATAGGGTAAGAGCACCTCCACAGCTTTCTTTTGATAGAGAAACTCAACCTTCTCCGGTAGAGAAAAATCCCCAAATACTGGCATCACCCTATAGAACCGCATAGATACTTAGGCCGAATATCGTTGACCATGTTGGCGACTGCTGCAACTACCCAGAGTAGGGGAGCCCAAACCAACCCACGATCCGGATATCAGACACCCAAGTCTATATTGTTGCCATTATATTTTTGACTGCCAACGAGGTGATTTTTTTTTCCACAAATTTATGCACACCAGAATTTGGAACCCTGGTGGAAAACCTCACAACCTGAGGCACTAACCAACTAAGCTGAAGTCAGTTTGCTAAATAACTTTATAGAAATATAACAAACCCATATTGCTGTGAGCTCATATTGTGGGGTGATTTGTGTTGACCTCTAGGAGAGGATCAGCATAATGAGTTGAATTACAGTAACATGTCTGTGGTATTATCTATTGCAACAGTCTTTGCTGTTTTAGAGAAAACAACATATTAAAATGGTTATTGTTTTGTTGATATACTTAATCTTATTGTGCATAACACTTGATTGCCTGTTTTTGATGTATCAACATTCAACAAATCAATCAAATTTCTTTTGTTCCTACCTGTTTTAACACATGGTTAGTTAACAACTTCACATGCAGTATTACTGCACCACTGCCAGCTGTTTTGTAGGAGCATATTATTATTTTTTGAGATATTTTAAAGTTTATCTTGTCATATTTGTGGCTTAATGAAGATTGGTTATAGCTGTGTAGTAGCTCATACAAGATTATGCCTGTATTTGCTCTGTCTCAAAGGAATGTTTCTTGAATAATCATGACACATTCAACATTTTGTAGGAACCTGTAGAATCTGACAAATTGATGAAAGTCAAGAGGAACTTGGATGAAACAAAAATCATCCTAGTAAGTGTTATGTATTTGGAACCTTTTTTTTTTTTTGCTTATTTTGGAATATAAATGAACTTGTTTGGAATAAAAATGAGCTAAAAATTTGTGATTGTTTATAAGCTGGACTTCTTGTGATAGCGTTGCAAGTATGTAATTCAGTTCAACAGAATCTTTCCTATTCATATTTATCATGATGGTGGAAGTCATACTGTCTTATTACTAATATTCTTGATTTCCTTTTGTCAATCTTGTTATGCTTTTGGTAGTTGGTGATCTGAACCATCTGATCAGTGCTACCATGAGTGATGTCACCTGCTGCCTTTGCTTCTGAACTCCGACCTCTGCAAGCTCGCAGCAGTACCGTTCCCTCATCGTTCCCAAGCTGACCCAGTAGAGACGCCAAGAACATGATGTGCGCCACAGACCCTCATGATGGCCGCTACCTGACCACGTCGGACATGTTCCGGGGCAAGATGTGTACCAATGCAAGGAGGTGGACGAGCAGATGATCAACGTGGAGAAGGCTTTGCTGCACTGGTACACGGGTGAGCAAGCAGTTCACGGTCATGTTCAGGCGGAAAGCTTTCCTGTACTAGTACACGGGCGAGAACATGGACGAGATGGAGTTCACCGAGGAGGGCGACTACGAGGATGAAGAGGAGCGGTGAAGGAGTGTAGCTGGGATGGCTTTGTATTGTTTGTGTCGTTTTGCTTGAGCTGGAGGCCTGGAGCATTTGTTTGTGTATGGCTCAAACCTACTTTCTCCGTGTTACCAATATGCCAGAATCAGTTCTGGCTAGACATTTTCAGTTCCTTGAGTAGCCTTCTTTGCTGCAATCGGGTACTCTGTATGCTATCTCACCAGTTTGTTAACTTGCATCTTTTAGTGTCTATATGCGGTGACGGTTTCGTATGAGTTCTCGCACTAGTAGTTTGGAAATGGATTGCTTGCTTGAAGTTTTAAGAGTATGATGCTTGTCCTTAACGTTTTACTGTCCTATCTGTCGATGAGCGATTTACAGATCGAGTAATTATTCATACAGAATTTAGTTTAGTGAAGGTGGAAAAAAAAATGAGAGCTCAAAACTCAAAGGCGCATTTCACAACCAGTTCATTGACAAAATTAACTTGAAGCCAAAATTTCAAACAATTGATTTCAGCCGTATGTTTATCACGATTATTCCATGCGAAACATCAGTTGGCAACCCTTCAACACACGCCCTTGACTGGCTGTCCACGAAGGTCAGGCATCCATCGCATTCGACGCGTCAGCTAAAACGTGCCCGTCGTGTTGTATGAAAAGCGCTGGCAGTAATGGGTCCGGCCGCATACGGGCAGTTTTTTTTTTTTTTTTTTTTTGAGACTCCATACGGCCATACGGTTGCATCGCACCGATTTGTCCACGAAGGTCAGTCACCCGGTCGCGCGCACTTGCACGCATCGCGCCGGCAGCAGCCGGCAACTCAATCCAGTCCGGCCTCGCGCGCATCTCGCTCTCCAGCCTCCCCACCCGCCCAATGGCCGCGGCGGCGCGCCCCCTCGCGCTCCTCGCGTCCGCCTCGAAGGCGCTCGGCGCGTCGTCTCGGCTGGCCGTCTCTCCCTCGCGTCTGCCCAGGGCGGTGGCGTTCGCCCTCCGCGGGCGCCGCTCGTTCGCCGCGGCGGCCGGAGGCGTCGTGATGGGGAAGGCCGGCGCGGTCGACGCCGACGCCGGGATGAACGCCCACCAGCGGCGGCTCCTGTTCGAGGACGAGTGAGTTGCTCCCCGCCCCGCCGCCACTTTAATTTTTTCTCCTCTCCCCCTCTCTCTGGGCTGTGTGGGGGGTCGTTAATGTGGCGTCGTCGTCGTCAATTTCTGCAAAGAGTGTTAGTTCCTTGTTTCTGTTGTGGATACTGGCACGCGATTAAGATTACTGCCGTGTCCCATGAGTTGCTAGCTCCACGCTGTCAGAGTTAGTACTAGTAGATTACCGGAATCAGCTTGTTCATTTGTCATTCAAACGTTGCTGTGGCTAGTAATTGCTTCTACCAAATCGCCTGCCACTGTTGTTTTAAGCACTCGATTCGCCTTGCAGGTGTATTTTAGTGGATGAACAGGATAATGTCATCGGCCACGAGTCCAAATACAATTGTAAGTGTCAACCCTCTCATTGAATTGAGTGCGGTACTGTTATTTACTGCAGGCTGTTATTTTCTTTCCGCACTTGTTGAACATTTACATAGTTGAGCGCATGCTGTTGAAATTGCTTGCTATTGCTCTCGTATACGTGGTATTGACCAGAAAATCAAATTAAACGATATGATTTCCTTCCCTCGGATATTATCTTTTCCACTAATAAAGGAGTATCTTGGTTCATTGCTTTCCCCAACCGATCAGAATTCCTTCTATTTTCTTAAATGGGGTGAAGGGGACACCAGGATGCCACCTACTGTTCACATCCTTGTAGGTTGCACAGTGACCTACTGTTCATATCCATTTAGATTGACTAAAGAATGTCCCAATATTTAGGTATCTATGAGATGTTAGACAATGGCTACTAGATATTGATTCGTTTCTCTGTTAGAGCATAGAACATAGCACATGCAGCAGGAGACGGGCAGGCAGATTACATGTGAAAAATAGATGTGAAAGATGAGTTTTTTTCTCTTTTTTATTTATTTATGAAAATGAGTGTTTTACTTATTGTTTGCTTGTCACTTTCACCAGTTTATTAACCATGCTCTCTCATTTATTGTAGGCCATCTCATGGAAAAGATTGAATCTGGAAATGCCTTGCACCGAGCGTTCAGTGTTTTCCTTTTCAACTCCAAATATGAATTGCTACTCCAGGTATATGCACAACACTAAAGCTGTCTATTATATTTGCTACTTCCAATATTTACCATGTATTATCATCCTAAGATGTAGGCAGTCTGTTACTTTTCCAATCAAATAGACTGTAATTAGAAACTTGGAATAGGCTGCGCTTGAATTAGAAAGAAGAATACTGGTAGCCTCAAGGAGACCTGACACCTGAGTGATTAACTATAGTTTGGGTTGGGTGACTTATGAATCTATCAAAACAAGAGGTAGTAGGAATGTGGCATCTCGTGATCAAGCTGGACTTGGAGTAGCTCCCCCCGTAAGAATGCAATCATGTAAGCAAGTTAAGAGATTGTAGCTTGATACAGCATGAACTCACTTCAAAATGGAGATTCAAGCTTAGTTTGCTTTACTATGAGCAAGCCCAAATTGGTCCAACATGATTTACCAGACAAAGTTTTTCTTTCATGGACCTGCGACCCCTCTCGTGCTTTCTATATCGTTTCTCTTATTCTGTCATTAAATGTGTACCTTAAAGTTTGGTGTTCGCTCTAATTTACCTGGGCTAACGCCTTGTTTATGTCACAAACTGAACTAGATCGGCCTGAACCCAAGCGGTGTGACCTCACAGGCGGCGGCGATCACACTACAATGGCAGTGATAGGAGAGTTATAAACTCTTAATCTATTTCTTGCTTGCCGAACTAGGATACAATCCCCATCTATATATAGATGAGGTAACTTGACTCCTAAGGAACTAATCCTAACAACTAAGGAAACTAATCTTCAAACCCTAGCCGCAGTTAGAGTAGCACGCCGCTACAGTAACCATGACACTCCCCCCCTCCCTCCCCCCCTTTCGAAGACAGCTCGTCCTCGAGCTGTGGAGTAGACTCAATGTGACGGCTAGTATATCAGCCCAAACAGCCACTCCATAGTCATCCAATACCTTGGGCGTCAGCAACCGATTTCTTGGGCAGCTGATTATGGTCCATGTTTTGCCCATGAAGAGATGCACACGGCCACTCATGAGGACATGCTCCCAGACACAAAGCCCTAGCGAGCCGCCGCTGCTTCCTTGAACATGCCTCTAACACGAGCACGCTGCTAGGCCTGCCACCACCAATCCGCCCTCGACGCCGCGGAACATAAAGAAACAGGTGTGTCACCATGTTTCGACTCGTTGTCACCAGGGTGGACCCTCTCTTCAGCTGCCATTGTCACGCTACAGATCGAGCACGAGGGGTGAGCCTTGATGGATGGCTGCAGAGCTGCTGGTCACTTGATGCAACAGGGAGCCCGCGACCTCCCGCACTGCTCAATGGATGGCCGCCATCTTCAACCTGGTGGCCAGCTTCTTCGATTTCAACCTGCTGGTTGCTGGAAAAAACATGGACGTCATCAACAACCTTATCTAGCTGCACCTTGTTTTCCTCCAACTCTTCTCTTCTCGCCTCTCTGATTGCTTCAAGCTTCAGCTGCCCATTGATCTCCGCGAGTGCTGTTGCGATCTTGGTGAGCTTCTCGCTGAGAGCTTCCATAGGAGACTTAATTTTGCCCGTAGAATCGCTGCTGGAATCTGATACCAATTGTCACAAACCGAACTAGATCGGCCTGAACCCAAGCGGCGCGACCTCACCGGCGGCGTCAGTTGCACGACAAGGGCAGGGATAGGAGAGTTATAAACTCTTAATCTATTTCTTGCTTGCCGAACTAGGATACAATCCCCATCTATATATGGATGAGGTAACTTGACTCCTAAGGAACTAATCCTAACAACTAAGGAAACTAATCTTCAAACCCTAGTCCCTAGCTGCAGCTACAGTAGGGCGCCGCTCAGTAACCATGTCAGGCCCATGACAGTTTATATGGACACATTTTACATCTTAACCAGGAAATACAGAAATAGTGGTACGTTGAACATGTTATCCAGTCCCCTCCCAGTTTCAGGAATGTTGGTTCATTAATATATTGTAAATAAGGTTCTACACATATATTTCACCCTTTTGTTAGTAATTGACCATATGGCTTTAGTTATAGTTTCCAAGCATATACTTTCCCTGGTCCCATATATGACACTTTGGCTACATATTATATCTATAAAATTTACTAATTCGAATTGCAAAAAGTTAAATATGAACTTTTGACGATGAATCTAGCAACATCAATTTGTTTTATTGACCGATGTGATTTTTAGCTATTGTTGGCCATGCTATAAAAGTGTGTCTCAGGCCAAAAGCTAAAATGGTCTTGTATTTGGATCGGAGGTAGCCATCAGTTCCAGACTGGAAAGCAAGAGCTGAGCTCTATACAAATGCATTTGTTACCAATTCTTCTGTTGCCTTGCTGTTTTATATGTCATTTCTTATATCTTTAAACGAGCTTAGCAATAAGTATTATTTAAGCATGTAACATTATATCTTTTCA
This sequence comes from Eleusine indica, assembly GCA_030378355.1. Taxonomy (NCBI): domain Eukaryota; kingdom Viridiplantae; phylum Streptophyta; class Magnoliopsida; order Poales; family Poaceae; genus Eleusine; species Eleusine indica. Next base: position 62,358,787 of record CM059494.1, read on the forward strand.
GCAAAGATCTGCCACAAAGGTGACATTTCCACTTGTCTGGACAAACACTTGTTGTAGCCATCCACTGTATCGTGAATCAGAATTAATTGAGGAGAATTGCCTAGGTACATGGGTATGCCCTTAAGAGTGAGAACAAATCTGTACCGTTGTATGCATTATACTTACTGTTCCTTGTACCTTACTGAATAACATTAACAATCTTGTATTAGGGGTCAGAAATGCGGCACAGCGCAAATTGTTTGATGAGCTGGGGATAACAGCTGAAGATTTACCAATTGATCACTTCATTCCACTCGGGAGGTTGCTCTACAAGGCTCCTTCAGATGGAAAATGGGGCGAGCATGAGTGTAAGCACTTTACCTTTCCTCTGTGCATTCTCTGCTGGAATTCCAGCTCTCATGCTAGTAGGTTCTGTCTGGCTTCTGTGATTTTTCAAGGACAGTCTTTAAAGATCTTAGTTTCTGTCTTGCCATTTCAGTGGATTACCTCCTTTTCATGGTCCGTGACGTAAAGATGGACCCGAATTCCGAAGAGGTAGCTGATGTGAAGTACATGAACCGTGATCAGCTGAAAGAGCTGGTCAGAAAGGCAGATGCCGGGGAAGACGGTGTGAAGCTATCCCCCTGGTTCAGGCTAGTGGTTGACAACTTCCTCATGAGCTGGTGGGATCATGTCGAGCAAGGGACACTGCAAGAGGTCGCTGACATGAAAACCATCCATAAATTGTAGTTTTGCAACCACTGTTTGGCTCCGTTGGGAAATAAGCGCCTCCTGTGCTGCGGGTGCATCTTTTGTAACAGCAGGTTTTTATGCCAAGAATACTTATAGAGATATGTTCATATGACCAGAAAGATAACAGTAATTACAAATTTCTCTTTGGGTGTAAATTTCTCCTCATTGTTGCAAGGGTAATAGTGTCACATCGTTGCGTTCCAGAAAGTGGTATTCTAGTGTTAAATTAGAAAGTACGTGCGGGTTTATCAAAAAAAAAAAAAAAAAAGTACGTGCGGCGTTGCCGCGCTTGTTTAGCTCTCTTCCTGTCTGGGTTCCTGATGGCTGCCCCTGTTTGTAAAATTCTATGGGTATCTTGTGAGGATAAATACACAAATATATTGCATATAAACTGAACTGCAATATTATATAAGAGATTAATTTTCAGCTGACTAAAAGTTTGGTTTGGACAACTATCAATCACTGTTTAGAGCCACCGTGGCTAAAATCAGTTTATAATTATTATACAAATAATCTTATAAAAGAAAAAATAAAACACAAAGTAACAAGAATGCTTTTAGTCGATTGAAGGTTAGAAAATATGATATTATAATCAGGGGTTACTATTGAGAGGATAAATATGTATCAAATATAAATTGTTGAGGATTACAATCCAAATAAATCCATAGTGAAAGGTGCCTAATAGGTTCCATACATATAGAGTTCCATAAAAATGCATATTGCATTTGCATTTTTTTTTTCTTGGAAGTGAACAACAAACATGATTACGGAGACGGTAGCTACGATAAGTGTAAAAGGTTTGCCCATTGTGGAGAGCTCTTTCAAGTAATTGGTCGATGTTAATTTTTTATTAATGCATATCATTTATTTGACATGCTGTAGCTATCCTTGGTGAAGGACATGACATTGAGATAAAAATATATTATATATTCTTTGAAGTTTAAATCTGCCACCTTGCCTTTTGTTTTACATAAAACTGAATATAGGAAAAAAAAAGAAGACCTTATCTTACAGGGAGTGATACATGGACAAATAACACCTGATATGTTTCTAAACAATAGAGCAATTCTTGTTTCCAAAGACTGGGCTACTGTTGTTGTAAAAATTATTTCATAAATTTTACTTTAGAGAGAGAATCTGATTGCAATTGCTGAAAATAATGCTCGAATGATTCAATTTGTAACAGCAAATACTTGTTCAGGCCTTGCGAATACGAGGCAGGTAATACTTGTTCATGCCTTGATAATACCAACGAATGACCGAATAATCAACAACACCTCTCTCTCTCTCTCTCCCTTACTCCCTCTCTCGTCCACGTCTGTTGTTTGGATGATAAAGCATGCTTTTCATTGGCCATTATAGGGCGTGATTAGTTCCCTGCAAATGGAGGAACCAGGCCCGCCAGATGCAATCTACTCATGATTGGTTCCCTGGAGGCTTCATTGGGTCTGGCCCAGCCAAATGCAAGAGGCTATTCTCAGCCTGGCTCCCGGGATATGGATCAGAGTTTTTGCTTGTTTCTTCAGAGCGTGGCTACGTGATGCGAGCGAGCAAGTAGAAAGCCAGATGCTTGTATCCCATGAGAAATAGTTTTTACATGCAACATGAAAACCAATCACCATCGTTAACACAGTCTGGTTGGCTTAGAACATCAACTAATAAGAACTATATTATACTAAACCTGGCTGACGGGAGCCTGGATCCCTATTACGAGCCAGGCTCCGCTGGGCAAGAAACCAATCACGCCCATACCTCTTTAGGCGGGATGTACTATTGATCTGCTACACACATGGCTGAGGGCGCCATTGGTTGTCTTACTGCCATCTCTCATGTGGCACTCGGTGTATCACATCGCCCTTCTAGTTCACAAACTTAGCATAGCACATCTATACTAATTGACATTTTGTCGTTGTGTTACACAGGATGTTCAAGATAATGTTTTATTTAGTTGACTCAATAGATGGACTAGTTAGTTACAAATGTTATTTGATATTTCAAGAAGGATCTAGATATAAACGTATACTAGAAAATCTGATTGTGTGAATTGCTCAATAGGAAGATCCAACAACGATTGATCTGAGCGTGACATGACATGTTTTTTTTTGGCAAGGCGATATCACTATATCAGCTCGTGCCTAGTCGCCTGCTGAATGAGCGACTAGGTGTCTATTTTTGTAAATTTAAGAATGCGGCGGTTATTATCATTAAAAAATAAATTGATTATTATTAAAAAAATTGTCGCTTTGTGTTCCGCTCTACACTGGGCCGGTGGGGTTTGGGCCTTGCCTTTCAGCCCGTATAGGGTTAAGATGACCCTCCTCCAGTTCTGCTGCTGCCGGGCGCTGCTTTTCCCGTTTCTGCACGGTCGTCCCTCCGACTCCGAGTCCGCCGTTTCTCCTGATGATTTGGTTAGGGTTCGTAGCGGCGCGGGCTTTCCCTTCAGATGCCACGGGAAACTCTTGACCTCGACGGCGGCGCGTGCGTGAAAAGGGGTCTTGGCACCATCTCCACAGATCAGGAGGTATTGTCTTTCAAATCCTATAAACAATTTTATCTTGGCAATTTGGGGTGGGGAAAATACTTGCTAGTTTAATTGATTTGAATCCAAAAAATGCTGCTTCTAACTTTTCTGGGACGACTTTTCCATTACTGCTTGTTGTGGCATTGGCTTTTCCAATTTTTGCTAGCTGAAGATCCTTGAGGGCGAAATCCAGTTTAGGTTTTCCCATCGTCTGATCTGATGTGCGATTAATGGCACAAACAACGGCGGCGACGCTGTGTGGCAGCAGGCATCCTGCCGGGATGAAAGACCGGCTGAGTTTGCTGCCAGACGACCTCCTCCACAACATCATGTCGTTCCTCACGGCACGGCAGGCTGTACAGACGTGCCTGGTGTCGCGGAGGTGGAGGAACCTCTGGCGCTCTATGCCCTGCCTCAACGTTGATCAGCGGGAGTTCAATCCCACAGCTGAACCAGAGAACTGGACATTTGACAAAACTCCCGAAACTGTTAGATTCTTGAATTTCGTGGACAACCTGTTTTATGGTGCACCGGGCTGAATCACTGGATACATTCAGGTTCCATGCTACCAACTGGCATGGGCGTTAAGTCGCCGACCAATGTCTCCGCCGTGGCATCGAGTGCTGCCCCCGAGTGCTGGAGTTCTGTTATTCTTACGACAACAGCAACTACGAACTACCTCCATTGGGTTCCAGTTCATGTCGCCTGAGAAGGTTGCATCTTGCTGGGATTTATCTGACCAAGAATTTGGTGCTGCACCTCCGTTCTGGCTGCCCTGTCTTGGAGGATTTGGAGCTCGAGGGATGCCTAATTGCTTATCCGAAAATCATGTCTTGCACTCTAAAGAACTTGACAATCATCAATTGTACGACTCACTGGGGTCATGTACTGACTGTCACAACTCCTGCTGTCATTTCGTTTCATCTTGTCATTATCCCCACTGGAGCGTACTGGAAGGGTATCTTAGCGGATGAGATGCCATCCCTTATCAAAGCATCAATTTCTTTGAAGTACCACGTGTGTACTGGAAGGGTCCCACACGCAGGTCCATTCAACCTTCTTCGCAGCCTAGTTAACGTGAGAAATCTGGAGCTATCTCGTTCAGAGACGCTGGTATGTCTCAATCCGTTTTATAGCACCATCTGAATTTGTTGTTATGACTTATTATTGATCAACATATATTCCTAAACTGTACACCATCTGAATTTGTTGTTATGACTTATTATTGATCAACATATATTCCTAAACTATACAGTGTGGTTCATTGATGTGGTACAGACAAAAGAAAAGTGAATTATATATTTTTATGCACTAATAAGATCAATTGAATGCTATTTTTTCATTTTCTTCAGTGGAATCTTCATGAGGGATTGGAATTGGATACCTTTCCAGCATTTCCTAAACTCAGAACCTTGGTGTTCAACGGATGTGATACGAGTGATAACTTGATACTGGAATCCTTTCTGAATAACGCCACCAGTTTGGAGAAGCTCACTCTGCAAAACTGCAAGGTACTTTACATCCTTGACTTGCCATGTTTTCAAGTCTTGATTTCATACACAATATTCTGGACCTTTTTTTTTTTTAATAAAAAACTGACATGTGTGTATCCTGTTCGCTTCCCAAAGCTTGCAGAACTTACTAGGAAACAGAAAAGAATTGCAAATCCGAAGTTGATATCTCCAAAATTACTCGAGGACGCACCAGCCTTCGAGTGTCCAAACTTGATGTTTACTGAAATCAGGTACAGAGAAGGCGACTTTGATGAACTGTTTGGCCATTTATCTGGCGTATGGAGGAACCTACAGAAGAGTACCATCACGCTTACCAAAGCCTGAAGAACTATTTGCATGGCATGATTGTGTGTTTTTCTACTTTTAGATGTCAAGTGTTACCTGTCCCATATTATTACTCTATCTCGTGGAATATTTATTTATGAAACATAACTATCAGACAATCTTATCGGGCAGTATTTTAACAAAAGAAATTCAGGGCAGACTGAGCAATCACGTGATTGACTAAGCCGCATAGAGGAAACTGAGACACCAAGTTTGCACCTGTTTATTGCAAAAGGAATTCTGAAAGGTTTTTTTTTTATCTTAACAGTAAATCGGATGGTCTCCTAAAGTACAATAATGTAGCAAAAGCAGCTTAATCAAATGGACATACGGTTCACATCTTGATCTTCAACTATTAAAGTCATAGCATTGAGTAGATTTGTATTAGCATATAACTGGTAATGAGTGAATCTCCAACAACAATGCTGAGAAAATCTTCCTACGACAATGCTGAGAAAATATTCCTACGACAATGCTGGAAATACGTGGCCAGGGGGTCATTCCCTTTGACTCTCACTGATGGCTCGGGCACCATGATGATACCTTACATAATGCAACTTTGTCTCCTTCGATCTCCACATTTCTTCTGCAACCTCACGCTCTGCCTTCTGTCTTGCTTTCGGTTCTTCCAGTACCATGATGTGAAATTGAGTCATAACGTCCTAGCCTTGTAAAGAAGGTGGACTGTGCTCTATTCAAATACAGATAAACAATTTCCATATTTATTATTAACAAGTAGTAGATTGACAGCAAACACATCAATGTCTTGTGGAATAAGGGCAAGCACACTATACCGTCTCATACGTTGTCTAATCTTGAGACGATTTATATGACAACTTATATAATGGGTGGTTTGTTTACTTATCTCATTAATTATATGCTACTCTTTTAATTTATGGATATAAAAACAAATATTTTTAGATTGAAAGATAACTAGAGCTCATATAATGGGGTGGGAGTCGTCTTATACTCCTAAATTTTAACGCATGAGGTCGTGAAATAACAATCTCTTTCTATCACCATCCTTCCTCTATTTTAATCTAAAAAAACATATGAGACGACATATGAGACCGTCTACATGTAGCACCGTACATTTCCTAATGGGAATATACTCTTTCCAGGTGCTGTTACTAGAAAGTGGCTGCTAGTAGCTTGAGGGCAGCATAAAATTTATTCTGATTAGTATAATATTTATTTGATGTGACAAGCATCATGCTTACTTATTTCAAATAAACTGATCATAAAAAAATCAGAAAGGAAATTTCCCATGTTAGTTTTGCAACCATAATGAAATCATACATTTTTCAGTCACTTGACTAAGTGCATTTGGCATATTGTCAAAAACTCAAATCACACAAGGAATATTGATCGTATTATGGATGATGGGCTTATCAACATTGTAATTAGACAAAGAAGATGGTTGAGCTCTTTTCAACCACATGGCTCTATGTCAGAATGGTCTTGCTTTCAATAATAAACTGATAACATCTTTTATACAAGTAAATTTCAGGTGCTAAGATACTGAATGGAGGTTTCTACATTAGGAGTAAGAAAGAGCGGTATCTTTTAATGTATGTCATGCAATGGAGGTGGCGGCCATGGAGTGTTTTGCAAGAAATGGATGGCGGTTTCATCATGTACTATGTGTTCATGATGCATGCAGTTTATTTATTCTATTTGTTTCAATTTTTCCATTGAAATCGATACTTTGTGAGGATATAATAAGCAATTAAAATGTATTAAGCATTGGATGAAACAAAAAGGTCAGAACCTTATCCTTTGTGTAAAAGAAGATATTTGAGTGCAATACATAAATTAAGGTTGGGTTAATTATAAAAATCACCCCAAAGTCAGTTAGAGTTTGAGATTCTCACCTATAAGTTATTTTGTTGCAAATTCCTACCCATCCATTGAGTTTTGTTACAAAAATCATCCCAATTTGCACATATTTAATTTATTCAACATGTTTCTGTTTATTTCGAGTAGCCAATGCTGTTCTTATTAATAATACAAAATTTTGAAAGTATAATCTTTATATTTTTTTATAGAGAATATGTAGCAAAAAATATAAATTAAAGTTTGAACGGTATTCAACAATCAAGTTTAAAATTTTGAATACATTCTTTATGAAAATAAGAGGAATTAAACACACTAAAAATCTATAACATTGTTGTACTTATTTAACTTAGCTTTATTTTAAATTTATATTGATAAAATCATATGAAATCAATTAAACATGTGTCAACTGGGCTATTTTTTGCAACAAAATACATTGGATGGGTGGGAATTTGTCATAAAAAAACTTATAGATGAGAATCTTTTAAACATAAAGTGACTTATAGGATGGTTTATATAATTATCCCATTAAGATTAGTTGTATTATCTCCAGCCTATGTATTTTAACATGTGAACACCATGTAAGGATCAAGAGAGCAACCATTTGTGATTAGCATATCTTGTTTACATTGATAAGCAACCACATTTTCTATGAATTTTTTATTGAATTTTCAACATCTTAATTCCCCCCTTTTATTAGTTTTTACTCTGATGATTGCTTTGACTCAATAGAATCAGATTGTTATGCATAGATACTTGATTGTGTTTAGAGATTTTTTTTTGTAAAGTATTCTAGGGCAAAAACCTTTTAGTCATTTCATCAAATATCTGTCGAGGTAGAGTAGAGAAAGGAATAGACGAGTGTAATAGTTTGATGTTCCTTTGGTGTCCGCAGACTTGCATGAGCATCTCCAAAAACTTTTCCTAAATTAAGGACCATCACCAATAGCTCCCCTAAACAACTCACAAATTTATTCTCTTACTAAATTCTTCTTATTTGTAGTTAGAAACGAGGAGAAAATTAGGGACCCCAATACTTATATTTAGAAGGGAACTAATGTTGTTGTAGTCCCAGATGTTGACGTGACCTAATCAAAAGTTTTCCTGATCTATTTTTAGAAGAACTGTTGAAGGAGACCAGAAAACTTCTCCCTAATAATTTTTGAACGGCTCCTAAAAGACATTCTTTTGAGATTAATTTTAGAGATGCTCTTAATTAATTTTAGGCTTCCGTCCTAGGGTTTTAAAATAAAACAAAACAGTTCTATAGCTCCAAGTTGACCTATCTTCAGGGAATGTCGAACATCATACAAAGACATGGAGCTTAATGGTGGCAATAGAGAGATATATCAGGGATATAACCCGAGACTAGAATAGAGAATAGGAAAGCCATCAGTGATCCAATCATCGCCACCACTTGGGAGTTGGGAAAGCTTCTTTGGGCCGTATCCACGACGGTGGGCCGTTAGACCTTGAGGTTAAGAGCTGTTGGTAGCATAGTATAAATGTTAGAGAAATGTTGCCGTGGAGCTTTTTTCAAAGCTGGCATGAATCCCAAAGCATCTTGGCTTAATTAAGTGTTTTAGTTAAATTTATGAATTACTGAGTCTGGCCCGCACTGCTCAGATCATAACCAAATCCAGTCCAGCCCAACCCCGTAGAAAATTTTGGACAAAACCAAGCATTGTGCTACCGTCCGCCGTCGCTCAATTCTCCCGCCGTCTGCCGTGGAGACAAAGGATAGGCATGAAAACGCCGACGGCGCCGCCAAATTACGCGGAAAAGCTAGAAAACACCGCCGACATGGGTAAATCACGCCTGTTATCGTTTGGCTGTCGTACTCCACCAAGCTCGTCTTCCCGTTCTTCCCCATCCAATGATTTCCTTGCGAATGTCTAAATCTTATATAAGTTACACGCAGCCAGAAACTTGAACGACGGTCAAATCGTTGCTAATCAATAGAAACAGTGGACGATGTCTCCTGCTGGATTGAGACCTGAAACTTCTTAGTGATCATGAAGAGGCCTCACCGATCTTGAACTCCGTTCTCTTTCTTTTTTTCTTCACCGGGCGTAAATCAGTGGGGATGACGACAGTTGATCCTTCGGGCTGGGCTGGATTGAACTAGAGTGACATGATAGATAGGTCCTCAGACTAGGAAAAATAATGGAAATGTTTAATCAACCAAGATGCTTTAAGATTTGTGCTGGTTTTCCAAAAAGCTCCACCAAAGCATTTCTCTGCTATAAATGTTATGATAAAGCAATAGTCACCCTGGGATAGTGTATCTGCTGACTGCTGAGCATTGCCATCCTACCCATCACGCCTTCGCACAGAAGTGACATGGGCGAGAGCACCAAATCTTCAGGAGACAATAACGAGTACTAGATAATACCACCGATCCCAAGCGATAGATTCGACGTAAGCCACGAATAACCTAATAGAGACCCTCGTGATCAACGACGGCCACGATGGAAAATCATCAGTTTTTTTTTTTAAAAAAGCATCACGATCCGGCCCTGCCTGCCACGCGAAATGGACTGGACCGCGACGGGCTGATCGGGGCGCAAACCAGCTCGACACCTGTTGTCGTCGTCATCCGTCAGAATCCAGCCAGGTTCAGAACAGTCCCAGCACTCTCTCACGATAGTGGCGTGGTAGTGGTCAGTGGACGACGAAAGAAAGAAAGAAACTGGCCACGCCTAGCCGCCCACATGAGCGACAATCTTAGGTCGGCAAATGCGGTGGGGCCCGCTTGTCAGACCCGCATGACCACCACAGTTCCTTAACAGAGTTATACAAATCACCCAGTAGATTTCTCGTTCTGAACTGAAGGTGTGCTGCTGTTTGATTACTCGGAACAGAAATACTGGTTAAAAAGAGAGCAAGCGAGAGCAGTGCGAGTCATGCTGTCACGGTCCGGCACCGAACACCTGCCACCAAGCGGCGATTGCTACGTGCGGCGATGATATGAAGAACGAAAAGCGTTAAAAGGAAAACGTGGTAAAGGCCACGGCCAACAACCCTGCTCCTCCGCCCGAACCTTCGTCGCCACACGAGTTGGGGTTGGAGCTGGGGCCCTGAATTATTTGATGCCGTCTTTTCTTCTCATCGCCCTTAAATATCATCAAAGCTTTTGTCGCTGCAGAATGAAGATCAGGAGAGCGCCACATCGGCAGGTTCTTCCTCTCCATTTTCTGGTTCCCGATCCTCCCCTGGTTCGTGAGGTACCTTTCCTGGTTTATTCTCGGTTTCTCCCTGCTTGAAACTGCACGCGAAAGGTGTAAGGATTGTCACTAATAAATGACAAACGGAGCTATGGTTACCAGGCAAAGGTGCCACTTTCTGAGGCAGGGCTAATTCTGCCCGTTCTACTGGCATTGGTAGAAAAACTTTGCTGTCACGAGTGCTCCGGGTCACTGGCACACTGTCAACGTCGTTGTCACTAAATAAGGTAATCGGCAGTCTCATCTTAATTACCAAGAAATATGCTCAACAAAGACTTATTGTGACACAACAAGTTCCTTGAAAATCCATAATACTTGTAGTACGAAATGCTCCCTCGAGATTTTTTTTTTTTTGACGTTAGGATATGGTGAATTTCTTTCCACTGCATGCCTTGAATTTTTACGCAACAATAAAGGTAGGCCTTGCCAGTACAACGCGATCGATGGCCGTTCCGTCTGAAGCATTGCCGAAACGTCACTTTCTAAACCAAAAAAACCGAAGTTAGTACTACGACATTGTGGCCTGGACAGTGAGCTCATTTTTACAAAGGCGTGTCATTTTTACAAAGGCGTGTAGTAGAAAAACTTGGCTGTCTCAGTGCTCCGGTCACCGGAGCATTAGCGTCGCTGCCTTGAATTTTTACGCAACAATAAAGGTAAACAGAATTGTCGCCGCCAGTGTCATCTTGCCAAGCGGTGCAAATCTTTTCTCTGGAGATCAGATGGCGCAGCTTGACAGTTGCGTTGTCGAAAATCGTCACTTGTGTTTGAAACAAATTTCTACTATATTTCACAGGGTTTTTGAGACTTGAGTGCATCATCATCAGATGTTGTTGGTAGGAGCAGCAACATTTGATTTGTTCGTCGCGGGCATATGCTCGGCGGTGGCGTTGTACTAGCCCGTCGGCGAGGAGGGCTACAGTACTGGTTGGTGGACTCGTCTCGTCGCGTGCAGTGAGGTGCAGGGACGACAGGGACGTGTACGTCTCTAGCAAGTGGCCGTGGCGTTGCTTTTGGCTTGACCACCGGCCGCGCACTGGTGGCCAGGCCAGGCGAGCCCGCCGCTTTCCCTCGCCGTGTTCCCATTCCACCCAATTTTTCGCCGCACGACCTGACCGCGGACCGGACCGGCAGCAACGACGGCACCGGACCCGAGGACATTTTCGACAGCACTGAAGTAAGCGCTGGGCCTGCGCCGTCCATCCATGACAGGTGGACCCGTCCACCAGCAACTCGATCTACACGAGAATCATGCGGGATTTTCACTGCTGTTTCATGTAAAATTTCACGTCTGCTTCGTGTGACATTCTCCCGAGCTTGCATCAAATTTACTGTTTCATGTAAAGTTGACCTTTTTCATTCCTGACATTATGGACGGAACCATCAATGCCGTCGTTCTGGAAGCCGCCCGGTCTGCTGGATTCAAAGTCAGTGTGGCTCCCTCATCAAGTCCTTGAAGCCGACTCTGAATAAACACGCGGCCAGACCCTACATACCACTATACCAGGCAATTGAGGCAGCTACTAGCTCGAATGCTCGATCGACCAAACAAACGCTTCGCCGACCCATCATAATTAGCCGGGTTTCAAACGCGAGCCCCTTTTCTGCTACTAGTACTACATGTACAGTATGTGTGTCTCACCCACGCCCATCCAGCTAGCTGAGCTCAACTCAACCGATCACGTAATTAGGGGGGAGCATCTGTTAGGCGCCGATCGCGATCTCGCACGCGCGTCCGATTACGTGTCCACCGTCGCGTTAGGACCGTCCTACTCGTCCTGCGCAGCGGCATCTCTTTTGTTTCAAAGATGCAACTGTTGCGGGTGGGTGCTTTCAGAAAACAGTTGCAAACAAAAAGTACTCCTACTCATCGGCGGTCTCTGGTTCCTGGATGACGATGCGTTTGATGGCACGCGTGGCCAAGCCCTACGTTTGCTTTCAAGTGTTTAACAATTAACACTTACTAATAAACAACTAGCACTAACAATCAAGCAAATCCTGGGGCAAATCTCGGGAGGTGGAAGGTGGGACTCTGTTTCTTGGAGGACCGGAGCAGCACAACTGAACCAGTCAAAGAAAGGGGCTGGCTGGCTCCCAAGTCCCAACAGAAGGAGGAGAAGAAGAACGGGGCGGTGCACATGCCAGTGGGGAATCCAAAGGCAAAGATAGGGATGCGTATATGTTGCTGCCGAGATCGATGTCACAGACAGACAGATAACCGCGCGCGACGCCGATCCGTCCTGTCGTGGTGTTACACGTGGTGCGCAACGACATAATCTACGCGTCCATCTCATCCACGTGGGACGCATCCGTTACTCCTGGTCCATTTATTTACTTTTCTCCCATGTGAATATGTGATTTTTTTCTTCTTTTTTGTAGTCTCGAGCCAGAAGCCATAGCTGATGGAATTTCAGTGATCTGTTGGTAATATGTTGTCTGGTTATCCGTCACTTCTCCGATTTTTTGTATAATCTGGATGGAAGACAGAACACACTGGGGCTCATCATGATTCATGGCCTCCTTGGAGGAACAGATACGGATAAGGAAGCGGGCGAGGCGTGATGAATAATTGGGGTGGGAGTGGGGCCTTCTCCGGTTGTGCCGATGCATTCAGTTACGCTAATGGCCTCGCAACTACCCCGCTGGTGGAATCCACGCTGCTCCCCAGTCCACTAGATGCTAATACCACACGTATCTTTCGTCACTTTGCTTTCGTTCCGTTCCTCAATTTTTCCAGGCCTTTTGATCGAGCAAAAAATCTAATCGCACAATTACACGCGTATTGACAGTCAAGAGTTTACAGCTGATCAACTGTAAAGCTGGCTGATAACGACGCGTCTTTGCAGCGTTGCTCAACATTCAACAACAGCAGCTTGAGTATCTGCTCAAATCCGGGGCCTGACCATGACCGTTTCCGCCAATCAATTTGGCAGTTGCGAAGGACGACAACCAGAGCAAGCAGGTCAAACGTAAGGAACATGGCAGGGCCACAAAGTTGCAAGAGAACAAGAGAAGTGTACCAAGAATGTTCGTTCCACAAAATAAAACTTCCTGGCAAAAGTTGAGAGAAGGGATGTACCAAATACTGATGATTATTCTATCTGGTATCTACAGCTTCCTTTGAAGAAGAACGAAAGAAAATAACCAGCCGGTACAGATCGAGCTAAAATGTTCACTCTACAATTGTCCAGGAAAAAAAAAAAAGAGGCTAAACTCTCTCCGAGTGCAAGAGCTTCACTTATCGAAACCAGTGAGGCTCTTGCAACTTCGGGGGAAACCCTCCATCGGAGGTGTTCTGTTCAAAAAGATTGTTTCAGCCACGCAACTGATTTCAGCTGCCCTTGGAATGAACACTCAGGATAGGCAGGCATGGCAACAATTCGTCAGGTGACATAAAATTCACAGAAAGAGTCATCGCCGCCCGTTTGCCCAGTTCCTAAGGTTATTCCTTGACTTCACCACAGGTTGTCGGTTTTGATGCTTCGGCTTTGGAATGTCGCCAAGCTCCATTACTTGTATCGTGCGCTGCCTTTTGGCTGCACAGATGGAAGTATGGAACAGTAAGGCAACAGAATAAAACCTCAAGAGTAGACAGATTCAGGCTGCAAATGAGAATAATACAACAAGTATTAAAATGAAAAAGACACGAACCATTCTCAGCTTCCTGGTAACGCTCCTGGAGCCTTCTCTTTGCTGCTTCCAGCCTCCTGTTATTATCCAAACCATCATCATTGGTTTTTGGTTTTGCCAACTCTAGTCTGGCTCCCGTGGAAGGTTGTGCAGCGAGCCTTGATTTCTATAGACAAACAGAGATGTCAGTCATAAGGTCCGAATCATCATCTAACTTAGGCCTGTATTATACGCAATATACTTACATCCATCTGGTTCGCCATTGGCTTTCTTCCAACAGCAATGTACTCTCGGGTCTCTTTAAGTTTCATATCACCAAAGGGTCTCTGCTGAGGAGCGGCTTGGATTGGTCTACCAGGCCCCGATTCAAGATTTAAGGGCCTAGATTGCTTGTTGAGCATGCCCTGTGGTCTCATTTGTGAATTCGAACTTTGAGGTTTTTGCAGATTTGCTTGCCTCATTGGTGGCTCTTGCCCTGTCATTTCCAGCCTCCTGAATTGAGCTTTTTCAATAGCTCCGCGAGAAGGACGCGGAGGTTCTTGCCTTGGAACTTCTGAATGGTTTGCAGGCCGCCCACCAGTATTTCCCCTCTTGTTTCCAAGGTTGGCATCGTTATCATGCCTCAAATCTGTCATAACAAGTACAACATTAATACAATTTGTATAACCATAGTGCTGCATAAGCATGGAAAACTATTAAGTCACTGAGTTGTTGTACTCACTTCCATCTTCATCCATCTCATCGAAGAACTTCAGGTTGGAAACGCAATGGCAGAAACATAATAATTTGGAGTCAGATCGTTGTTCAACCCCAAACCGAATCAGATACAGGAACAAACTAAATCAGTACCTCAGACAGTTGAATAGAAGTAGTCTGGGTTGCAAAGAAGGCCCCTTCATCTAAAGGTGGAGAAGGAAGTCCTTCCTCTTCGTCTTCATCAACAACAGAAGGATTTGAAGAGTCTGGGGAGTTATCTAAAGTTCAAGAACAATTATCCATATTAAGCTAAGATTTAGAGACTGTTGGATCAAGTAAGACATCATCATCATATTCACTTTAGTCACCTGCCAGGGCAGCATTTGTTGTATTTACCCACTCATCAACCAAAACTTTCCAACCTCTGAAACACAAAGAGGAATGTCAGACGTCAATAATGTTTCCAATCACATATTAACACCGTGCTTTGGGTATAGAAGCAAATGCATTTTACAATCATATACAGCTGGAGTATTCTTTGGTCTATTTGGTCTGTAATTTGCTTTGCTAAGCTCTTACAAAGCTAATTTTAGTACAAGAAGTGGAACTTACTCAATGAGAGTGCGCACAAGGTGGCGAATCTTCTGTGAGTTGTGCTTCCGCAGCCGATTAACAGCCCTTCCAATCTCAGTAGCCTAAGACGAACAGATCATAAGATTTCAACAAACTAAAGAGGAGAAGGTAGGAAACCACCCTCAGAAACAAGAAATAGCTCATATACACTGTCCAATATATGTACCTTCAGTGTGGAGACAGACAATTGCATCAACTGCAGCCTCCTCAGCGATTCGAACAACGTAGCATCAGACTGCAGTAGCATTCATTTCTTATAGTTCAGATGATATCGAGTAAGTGAAACTCTAGCAACTCAACAAGTATAGACATGAGGACATACATGATCTTCCTTGTGCAAGAGGAGGTCCTTGATGCGGAGGACCTCGCCAACAATCTGTGACTCCTCGTCGATCTCATTCGTGAGCGCTTCGAGCTCCTCAGCCTCGTGATCCTCTTCCTCTTCCTGCTCCTCATCAGCCACCTGCTCATCCTCCTCGTCCTCGTCCTCATCGTAATTGTGGCCGTAGTTGCTCGCCGCAGCGCGGCGAAGCCGCTCGTCGTCTGAGTCAGAGTCATCATCCTCGTCGTGGCCGTGACCCCCGCCGTGGTCGCCGTTGCTGCTGCTGTCGACCTTGTACTCCTTCTCGGCGACGCGGCGCACGCTGCCCTTGTCCTCCTCGACGGGCGTGGCCGGGGTAGCTGAGGCCGCGACGCTGCCCAGGGACGGCGGCGGGGCCGCCGCGGCGTCGCGGCGGTGCGCGGTGAAGAGCCTCTCGGCGATGCGGTCGCGGCGGTGCAGCAGCTCCCGCGGCGCGTCGGCCGCCGCCACGAGGATGGCGTTCTCGATCACCTCGCAGATGCCGGCGCCGGCACCCCTGAAGAAGTCGCGCCACCGATCCAGCCCGTCGGCCATCGCCGCCGCCGGTGCCCGCCGGGCCGCCTTGTCAGGAACTCCCTTCCCTTCCCTTCCCTTTCCCCAAGATCGGTTTCCACCGATTCCCAACACCAACAAACACCGATGCTTCCTAGACAATTCCTCCAATTTCCGTTGTTATCAAATCACGCCGCGCGCCCACCGAGACCAAGAATCCAATCCCGGCCCGATCGCGAATCGGATGCCCCCCGAATCAGCGGCGGGGACAGCGATGCCCCGCCGGAGCAAGAATCGATCAAGAAAAACAGGTGGAGGAACAAAGAACAAAACGAATCGGGAAGGAACGATTCGATCGATCAACAAACCAGCATCACCTTCCCTTCCTTTGCCCCCACGTCCCCGTTCCTTGACGGTTTCAACAACCCCGCGGCCCGCGGTCAGCTCAGCAAATCTTATCTGGCCCTTGCGGGAAGAAACGGGGAGGAAGGTGAATGTGAGCCAAGCTAATAAGGCGGGGGGAGAAGAGGGGAGAGAGGCGAGAGGAGACAGGGGGGCTCGGATAGGGACGCGGATAGCAGGGTACGCAAACCCACGCGAGCTACCAAACCGCAGCAACTACTCCCATGCCCCTCGCCACTAGCAGCAGTAACAACAAACAGATTGCCCGCGTCACCGCTCGTCTCACGGCTGGAGGCTCGCCGCCGTCCGCCTTCGTTTCTTGCAGCTTCGAGGGGAGTGGTTTTTACCGGGTACTACTGTATAGGGCAGCGAAGGGCACGGCTACGCTCTGCGCGGGGCAGGAAGGGCTGTGGACGGAATTGTATTTGGGGAAACGGGGGTGTGGGGAGAGAGAGAGAGAGAGAGAGAGAGAGGAGGGAGAACAAAGAGAGGTGGAAGATGGATGGGACGCGGCGCCCTCGTGGCTGCTTCTTGCTTTGACCCTGTCGACTCTGGGCCTGGGGCCGGCCTTTTTTATTTCTCTGTACCATTATTTATCTAGTTTTATTTTTTCTACATAAAGTGCAGTGTTAGTATACTGTTCATGATTCCTGTTTGGTTAATTAATGAAATTATTTGGTTGCTAGTAAGAGTTACTCCCTCCGTCCTAAAATATTTCACATTTTAGTTAACTATATTTATCCTAAAATGTTTGTCATTTTTATTTCCTGATACAACTTTCTCTCTTTTCAATACAACTCTATCTCTATCTCTCTTCTCCTCGTTTTCTGCACACCCATCTTTTATACTTCTTCTTAATTCCTGTGTTCGGAGCTAAAACGTCAAATATTTTGAGACGAAGGAAGTACTTAAAGCTTAGTCTGGTTTATAGTGGGCTCATGGTTATTACTTCTACTATAAATTCTAAACATTTGGGTTATTCAGTGCACATTGTTGACCGTAACAGCAAGGTCATTTTGGACAAACGATTAATCGGCAGAATATATTTTACAGCACAACACTAACAGAAAGTGACATTTTTCGTGTTGTATAGAGCAAAAACTGTTGCATCATAATGACACAATAGTTGTTGCCTAATGGGGCAAGAGACAAAGATTTTACACAGCAGGTAAAAGCTATTATCCAATTATGAGTTCAGCCTACACTAGAATTCCTGGACTATAGTTGTTTTTTATGGCACTTTTTTCTTTTTTTTCTAAAAAGTAGTAGTATATAAAAAATCAGAGATTTAACAAACTATCAATTCAATAATCTAAAATGCTCCATTTTACAAACAAATCTACAACGATACGGCAGTTGTCTCTTTTGCATCTAGCAACCTATATGGTTGCGGTTATATGGGCATCTTGACGATTCAACGGATCGGCGCCCGATTTATTATTACGCGACATGTGTTTCTTGCTTTCGTTGAGAGGGAATATGCCGTTGTTTTTCTCGCCCTGTTGAGTGCGCCAAGATCTTCCACCAATAGTGGCTAGCGTTGGATTGAGGCTTCAATTTTCTTGTGGCTGCCCACACAGCTCAAGGGTCAAGTAGAGCTAGGGGACATTTGCAGTACTACTCGTAGTGAACTGATCATGGTGAAGAACCGTTTTTGTTTTTTGAAAAATTCTCCACTTTATTGAAGACCTTAGAGTATTCCCCTTCGGTTGCAGGATAAACAAGCCTCCTGAATACAAAAAAGAGTAGTATTCAAGTTTTTATCAAAAAAAAGTGTTACAACCTTGAAACCAGTTTTAGCACACACTTGGAGATAAAATCCAATAAACCCTGAGACATGACACTGAATCACTGATAGGGTTGGCAAAACGAACAACCTAGACACCAGTCCAGTTTATTTGCTCTGCTTAACTGTTTGGAAATAAACTGGAATTTTAAGTGTAATTTTCTACACACTTGTATATAGAAGAAGTTATTGTGTTGCCAAGGAATTTACATGTCCTACAAATTTATCTATTGATACATTTTGAAAAGAAACAGATTATGTCATTGCAAATTTTGTAGATCCCTGCACCTATGTGCAGGATTCTTGGACACTCACAGAAACCGAGATGTCACAAACTTGAAGCTGCATGATCCAATCTGGGCTCACAAGAGACGAGATGTCACAAACATGAAGCTGCATGATCTGCACGACTGAAAAAGTATCTCCAGGTGAGAGATGTCTGCAGGGAACATGTGTTTTCCGTGCCAGAACGGCGCAGCAGGATTAGCCAAAACAAGCCACCGGAAACCAATCGTGCGCGTGCGCCCACACGCCAGCGGCAGAGGCCACGTGAGCGCAGCCAGGCCAGGACCGGCCACCAAACCGAACACCCGCGACCCGACCCGAAGCGGGGGATGAGGCGAAAGCACGCGGAATTTGGCGTGTGGGCGCAGCTGGTTTTGTGTCACCCCGCGGACGGCAGCGGCAGCCGCGTCAGCTTAGCTGAGCAGTGACCTCAACGGCAGTTTTTTGCCAAGGGGAAGAAGCGTCTGAGAATGCGTTCCACGGATGGGTCTCTCACGACAGGGTTCGAATAACCGACGGGAACTCCGGTTAACCGGATAACCGGTCCGACCGGTCGCGCTAACTGATCAATTAGTCGGAGAAAATCGGATCTGGTACTGTAGCAATACGATTAATCGATCAGCTATCTTAATTAACCGATCAATTTTTTATCAAACCGAGCCGATCGGTTACCCGGTTATTTGAACCCTGCTCACAACTTTGACAATTTTTGCCATGTGCACATGACTACCTGAGCGTGGAAAGTCGTTTCCGCTTGGCAAGTCCTGGCTACACGGCGGACTGGATTGAGTCTAGATATTTATTTTGTAGTTTGCAGATGATGGACTTTTTCTATAGTCTCTTGTGCTATTCGATGACAGTTCATATAGCCGATGTTTTAAATTAACCTCCCAATGAAAAAGTTTGAAATCTTCCTACAGTATGTGTTAATTCTCTGTACATTCTCAAAGTC
This sequence comes from Eleusine indica, assembly GCA_030378355.1. NCBI lineage: Eukaryota > Viridiplantae > Streptophyta > Magnoliopsida > Poales > Poaceae > Eleusine > Eleusine indica. Next base: position 62,378,178 of record CM059494.1, read on the forward strand.
AGTTATCCGTTTTTTCCTTGTGAGAATACTGATATTCAGAATTTGCCTTAATAGTACGACCAAGCTGAGCTCCATCACCTTCTTCTAGTTAGGACGCGACCAGCACTTAAACAGCAATATACCGTATTTACATCGGAGTTTCTGTACCACTGCTCGCACCTTCGTGGCACGGAAAAGGACCGATTGATCGCACGGAGTGCGTGGACAACTCGAGCTTTCAGCTCCGAACTTGGAAAAGCCTGCCACGACGTTCATGCACCTGTGAGGCTGACTGGATTTGTGTCTTTGGATTACATCACCGGGGCATTTGTAATGGACTGACGCGACGGATTGCGGCGTCATCCAGCTAATCGCAACTAATCTCGCTTGCTTTTGCCGCCTAATTATAATCTCATGAGGCGTGAGCGTCTTGCAATAATTAAATAGTTTAGTCAACTTAGATACATGTTGCCAAACTGTTTTCTTTTATAAATGAAATTTTCTAATACAAAGAAGCACGCAATCGTTAAAGAAAAAAAAGAGACAATCGGAAACGAGTACGGATTTTTTTTTTTTGGCAGACGTATGTAAAAAACTTGTTACAGGTATAATTACAGCAAATGCATCAGGAGATCATACTAATCGAGAGAAGCAGAGTTGTTGCAACCTCCAATTACTCTACTAATCGAGAATGAGTTGGTTGAGTGCTCTCACCTCAAGTCTCGTCTTGTTTTACTCAAAAAAAAAAAAAGTCTCGTCTTGTTGCTCCGTCCGTCAGGGATTGGACTTGATCTTATCCTCTAGAAAACAGTTGGCAGGCGAGTTTTTATGACAGCAAAGTTGACCGGACCCAAGCCACAAGTTGACTTCATACACTTTACAAACTACTCCTATTATGCAGTATAAAGTACAGTATATGGTACTGTAAACAATTGAAGTCGACGCACTTATCTTGTGGAATCACACGCTGAAAATGCTGGGTCAAGCGAAAGAAGGACGCATGGCACACATAAGCTGCACCGAACCTTTTTTTACTTAAGTGTGCAGAAATATACTACAGCAGACGTGATTTCATAAGGTTATTAGGTAAAACAGGTAAAAAGGAGTCTGAAGTAAAAAAATGGTGGTTCCCGAAGCCTCATTTTGTCCATTATTCGAAGTCAAGGAAACTCATGTTGACCGACGCGGTGAGACTGAATTTCAACTACGCCTATGGGTCTATGACCCAATGGTTAAGCTAATGGTTCAGGTGTAACGTCTAGCTTTGGTAGCTGTAAAAGGTAACAACGAAACAGAACACAATGTTTTTTTTGTATTTGTAACAGAATAATAAACCTACAAGATGTACAGATTACTGGTACACCAGAGAAGAACAAAGCACATGTCTCCGAGGGGGACCAAAGTATAGCCTCAGATAAACACAATTTCTGCATCCTTCGATGCTCTTCTCATCTTCAGGAGATGCTTGAGGGCTTCTCTGTCCAGTTTTCCTTTGTCATTTATCTGCGCTTTTCGAAGTACGGGTGCCTCTCCAAGTAAAAGTTTCAAGAAACCTAGCTCCGCAGGGGAGCCAGCAAAGTTGATTAGAACAACCACACCCAGGTTCCGAAAGAGACCAACTTGGCGATCAATGGAGTCCCAGAAATGCGATGTGGGTGCGGCATAACCCTTGTAGATAAGCTGCAAAGTACAAAGTGTTAACAAAGAGAAATCAAGATCTATGAGATTCAGCATGGCTCCATCAGCCGTACCTGTAGTTCAATACGTTGCAAGTTGGGAGCATTTCGAAATAAATAGTGCGCAGCTTGTGCTTCCTTCAGATTACCAAGGTCGATATCAAGGTTTATCTTCATCAGCCGATCGAACAATTTTGGCTGTTTGCTTGAAAAAATTTCATGTCCTGCTTGCTGGAATAACAAAGAGGTTACTCAACACACGACCAAATGGCGAAATAGTAAACACCAACAGAAGAATTGCCTACTATAGCTACTTACCTCAAAAACATGCCCCAGCAAAGAAATATTCTCAATATCTAAAAGAGAACCAATGAATTTAGAAAGGTTAATGTTGCATCCAGCCCTTGGAATATAGGCAGCGTAGTTTCGCAGCTTGATTAGTGCGGAAGTCACATTGGGAACATGCAGACTGAGGTGGGTAAACATTCCATCAACAGTTAGTGTCTTGAGCTTTGTTGAGTGGATACTGATGTCTGCAAAGCTGATCAACTTGGACAGAGTCAGGTTCTCTAAATTCGGACAATTTGCTACTAATTTCCCAATATTATTTTCTGATGCACAGAAATCATCCAATTGAAGGGTATGCAATCGCTTAAATCCTTTGAAAAGCGGTGGCAAATCAAAAATACAACCTTGCAGATAAACATATTCCAATTCATTACAGGAGAAAAAACAAGAAGGGATTTTGTGGTTCCTCCATATCTTTGTCCTAACTTGAATTTCCTTAACTGCATTTCTTGACAGCATAAGCATCCACCGGTGGATGTGCCCTCCAGCAGATAGCAAATGAACCCGTCTACCGTTTAATTCAAACTTGAGAATTGGGCCATTGTGCAGGGCGAGAAACATATTGACGAAATAAACAAATCTCATTGCGACACCCTCTTCATTACCACAACCTAAAGCAAAATCATCTTCCCTGAACAGCAGGTCAGTCATAGAAGCCCATGTGTATCTCCACTTGCTTGACAAGAGGCATGTTCCAACAGCTTCTTTTATTGGTAAACAACAAAGAATTTTGTCTTTGATAACATCTGGTAGGTTACTGATGATATCTTCACTCGCAACAGATTTATGTCTTCTCTTCTTGGCATCTCCGTGACCCATTATTAGGCTTACAAAATACCTAAGATGGAAGGCATGATGGTGGTCATTAGACTAATATCATTATACAATAGTGTAGTCAAACTAGAAAAACTGTACCTAAAAAAGCAATGTGGTCACCTTGAGTTTAGACATTCAATGCATTCTAATCATAACTTAGATTTTCTAGTCAAACTTATTATGAACTTGTAACAAAATAATTGTCAAACATAATCCAAGATAACTTTGAGATCTATATAGATCCATGAAACATATAGGCTTTATAGTCAAATATACTGAATACCAAGCCTATGATATCCTTATTTTAAACATCTATATAATTAATATCCAAAACTTGTTGTAAATAAAACCATGTTGCAAACATAAATTTGCATCACAAGGTGAGAAAATAAGAGGAAAAAATACTAGAAATTTGGCACGGAATCATCTCTTTTAGCTACAAAGCTATTATCAGTTATAGAACAATAAATGGTCGAATGTTATGGCCACTGTTATGGCCATTTAAGATTTCGAATGCTATATCGAAGTTAAAGCATAGCTATCACTATTCAGTAGCTACTTGGAACACTGGTCATGACACTTAATTACTGAGCAGCACTATTTCAAGACATCCGCCACTCCGTAGGATCTCTCTCTCACACACTGGAATACCGACAAAGAGGCTGGCTTCTCCGAAGGAGTTCATAGTACTGTCTACGTTTCAAAAGAATATCAGTACGTGTTTCATGTGGAATCAGATGAATGCACCAGTGTTTTTTTTTTCTCTTACGTGCCTTTTGAATGGTTTCAGTCTATGTCAAATCTACAAGAATACGAAACCTCCATTCACTTATTGCACGGCACACGGGATGGATGAGCAGTTGTGTAGTGACGTTCAATACTTGACGCAGGGAAACGGAGGAAATCTTACCGCAACCGTACCGAGCCGGTGGGGCCGCGGAGAGGCAAGAGGCGAGCGGAGCTGCGGGGGAGGCACCGGCTCTCCTCGCCTAGGGTTCGGTCGGGGCTTCCCCTGTCGACCCGCACTAACCCAGCCGGAGTTGGCCCGAAAGGGAGTCGCGGCGATAACGAGGACGCCGCGGCGACCGCCGAGTAGCTGGATTAGGTTTTTGTTTTTGTTTTTCTTTTTTGATCAATCGAATCGCGCAGCGCTTGCTTGGTGGCTGCCTGGCTGGTACCTGGGGCTGGGACTGGGAGCAAGACACAGAACAACTCGGGCAGAAAGTGGGCTGGGCTGAGCCGTTTCTCGGTCGGGCTGGACCGCTTTGCTCTACGGACACTCGACGTCTCTACCGCAGTTAGAGCTGTCAGGCCGCGTCGAGTGGACGAATCTGACACGGCCCACTGATTTTAGGGCCTGTACCGGCATGATCCGGTGGTAAGGGCTATGTCTGGATCAAGGAGCAGACCTCAAGGGCACATGCGACAGGAATCCAATGCTCGCTACAATGCAAATGATACAGCTACACATGAACACATATGATTGGCAAAATAGCGAGGGAATCATCGGCTGTTGATAAAGCAGTTGATCGAAGCGGTGATGGCGATCTAGCACCATGCGACAATCTAAGTATCTAATGCCCTATAGGGTCCGACTTTTAGACTCGCCATGGGCCCCCAAAATCCCAGGACCGACCTTGCATCGAACGAGCCAGGCTCGCCATAAACGAAACTCGATTTTTTTTTCCCGACAGCTAGACTCGAGGGAGTCTTCTGCACGCCACGGGCCAGGCTCAACCTTGCCTGCAGGCAACCAATCAACTCAATTTTGCATGTGAGGAGCCAGGCTAGCCCATATACAGCTAACGAATCATGCCCTTAGGGTATATGGGTTGTTTGTGACGATGGCGATAACTAACGAGCTTATATTTTGATGATCTTAGAAGGTTTGGAGGGGCCGTGGCCGGTATAACGTTTGGAAGCGGTGTGGTCGGTTGTGTTAGCTCTATGGATCAGCTAGGAGTAGATGGAGTAGAAGGAAAAACCGTAATGGCATACCTTTGCTTATCATTGCTGTTATCGGGACAGTGAGTCGTGCTCACTATTGCCGGCCATGGCGCCGGTGACGAGGGCAATGCAGAGAGGCTCGTCGATGGCGGCTGTCAGCATGACAGCGGTATTGATGATGCTTACCGGTGAGGCATCCCGTCACTGGTAGTATCACCCTCCGAGACTGGTCTAGAGTTTGGAGGTGGGGAAACAGGGGCGGCAACGAACCTCATGTTACCTAGTTCTCGTCTTATGCTAGAGACGCCCCCCCCCCCCCCCACACAATCAGGACGGTCAAGGTCCCAATGGGATGTTGGACTTAGACCCATTGATAAAGAGATCAACCTAACAGGCTGGAGAGCGGCCGGAAGAGGAGCATGGCCACAGACAAGAAGGATGGCGATGGTGCAAACGGGGTCAGACATGTGGCATGCCGCGGGACAGGTCATGTGATCTTCTAACGCGCGACCAACCTCGTTCTTTGCTATAGTGACTGCATTTGTATCAGTACACCGTCATTATTCTCTCTTTGAAAAATAACGATTATGGCTATTCGCAAGTAGTAGATTATGGTTATTCTGTAATCTACCGTTGTAGATATGATCATGAACAGATCTCTCCTAGGGTTGATATGCCACTACCGAAGTTATCCATACTACAATTTTAAATCCCACTTACAGCTCCGGATTATTTATTAGGATCATGGACGAGATCGATGTATTAGATATAAAGTTTCCGTAGAGCAAATTCTCATTCCAAACTGGTATAGCAGAGTCGATGTTGGATCCAACGTGGGGAGATGCATTTGGCCTTTGCTTGTGTCATCCTCTCCTGAGGCGTTCATAAATGAATGCCATTTTGGCATGATTTCTACAAGTTCTTCCTCGGCAGAAGTGTGGACATGATCCACAACGTCTCCACAGATGGATAAAAGCTAGATCGACACTAAAGTAAAAGCTACTAGTTCAGCATCTCCACACATTGATAAACGACTGCCGTTCCCTGAATAGTCACCTCCGACGTCAGGTACCAATGTGGCCGAAATTTACAAAGTCCGACCTCGCTAAATTAGTCGCAGTTGAACATATAGAACATGTTCCGCGCAAATTCTAGTCTCGAGCTGTTTCTCTCGGCTAGCTAAATTACTAAATTTTATTTGCTGCCAATTGAATTCCAGTGCCGAATTCCATCAAAAAAAAATTCCAGTGCCCAACATGGCAACATTCCTGCATTCCACACGGAATCGACGTGTGCAAACCGTGTTTACAGTTTGCTGCATGCTTCCAGTCGAGCTTGTCTGCATCGCCAAGTCAAGTCAATGCAGAGCCATCTCCTCAGCCGGAAGAGCACTCCAAAACAGCAAAAATCGCACGAAGTTTCCTCAACACCAGGCCACCCGAAAATTCCTCCAACCAGTGAACACGCCACTGCCGCAGCCACAGCCGCAGCCGCAGGCAGCTCCTTCCTTAGCCGTTGACTCGAAAGCACTCCTCAGTTGGTCTCCGTGGTCGACGGCCGGCGAGGCGGGATGGAGGTCGGGTGGCTGGTATGCCCGATCATCAAGATTGTCATCGACAAGGCCAGGAGCTGCGCCTCCGAGAGGATCAAGTGGCTGGGCAGCGGCAGCGTCGGCGAGGCGCTGAACCAGGTTGAGCAGATGCTGGTCCAGCTCAGCACCGTGGCGGACGCCGTCGAGAAGCGGACCTCAACGGGCACCAGCGCGGACCTCCTCCGCGCGTGGCTGCAGCAGCTCAAGGACGCCGTGTACGACGCCGACGACGTCCTCGACGACTTCGACGGTTCGGCGCCGCAGCCCGGGTCCTACGTCGCCACGGTCGGCAGGCGGATCCTCGGCACCGACGAGCCTCTCAACAGGCTCAAGGAAGTCCTCAAGACGCTGGAGGCTGTCCGCGCAAGCTCCGACAAGCTCATGCAGGTTGTGCAGCTGGTGGCGTCCGGGCCGGGGGAGCTAAGCGGCCACCAAACCCCGCACGGACGGGTCACGGGCTCTGTGTGCCACCAAGAGCTGCTCGGTCGCGACAGGCAGCTGCGAGAAATGGTGGCCTGGCTCGTTGACCCGTCCGATGGGGATGCGCAGACCATGTCCGTCCCCATTGCCGCGATAATGGGACACGGCGGAATGGGGAAGACTAAGCTGGCTCAGACCCTGTTCAATGACCAGACGGTGGTCTCCACCTTCGACCTCAGGATCTGGGTCCAGCCTTCCGCCATTGATGGCGAGTTCGAGCTTGCCAAGCAAATCCTGCAATCTGCAGACGTCGACGTGCCCAGCGGCATGGGGAGCTTCGACTGGTTACAGCAGAAACTCATCGAGACCATCTCGTCGCATAAATTCCTGCTTGTGATAGACAATGTCTGGAACATTGAAAACATGGCGGAGCTTGAGTACCGAGAGATGTGGTCCAAGGTGCTGGAACCAATAATGAACCAAGGGAAGAAAACGGAGAGCAAGATTGTGCTCACCACCCGGCAAAGGATCGTTGCGAGATTGCTTTGTGCAAGCAAGGAGGTCTGGATGAAAAGCTTGCCGGCCGATGACATCTGGTCCCTGTTAAAGAGGTGTGCCTTTGGCGAGGAAGACATTGAGAAGCAGCACCCCGTGCTGTGGAACACAGGGAAAGAAATTGCTCAAAAGTTAAAGGGCTCACCAATGGCAGCAAAGGCCATCGGACAAATGCTTAGAGGCAACCACAGCGTCACCCACTGGAGCAAGGTCCTCCTAGAGACGAAAAGCTTTGAGAATGTGTCCTCAACGTTAGAGCTGTGTTACCATAACTTACCAGATCACCTACAGCCATGCTTCGCAATCTGTAGCATATTTCCAAAGAACACGAGATTCAAGCGAGATAAACTGGTAAGGATTTGGATGGCTCTAGATTTCATCCAGACAGCTGAAAGGGAGGCCCGATTGGAGGATGTCGGAAGTGGGTACTTTGATCAGCTTGTAGACAGGTCATTCTTTCATAAGCAAAAGGTGGGGCGTCGGAGGAGGTACTATTACATCCATGACTTAATGCACGATTTAGCTGAGCAGGTTTCTCGCTTTGATTGCATGAGAGTTGAAGGAATCAATCAGGCAATTCCGAAGACAGTTCGGCACTTATCTGTGTCCAGTGGTGGTGCCATGGAGCAGCTCAAGAGCCTATGCGAGCTCAAAAGGTTGCGCACACTAGTAATTCTTAACAACCCTTCATCCTCCTTGGATCAACTGCCAGGTGATCTTTTCACAGAGCTGAAAGGTCTTCGCGTGCTGTGTTTGGAACGCTCCAGCATCGCTAATCTATCGGAGAAAATAAGCCATTTAAAACATCTCAGATACCTGGCACTTTGCAAATCAACCACAAGGCTTCCACACACAGTGACAAAGCTCTATCGTCTTCAGACCTTAAGAAGTCCTAAGGAGTCCTGCCTTGAGGGGATCCCAAAAGATATCACCAACTTAAAACGTCTGCGGCATTTGGATATGGATACATCAAAAATCATTGGTATTGGAAAACTGGTTCACCTTCAAGGTTCAATTGAATTCCATGTTAAAAATGAAAGGGGGCATACTTTAGAAGATCTCAATGGAATGAGTGGTCTGCACAAAGAACTCCATATCAAAAACCTTGAGGTTATAAAAGGTCAACAAGAAGCCTGCCAAGCCGGACTGAACAACAAGGAGAACCTTAAGATGCTTGAACTGGAATGGAACTCGACTGATAGGAGTGTTATGTCTACTGCCGCCGAAGTCTTGGATGGTCTTGAACCACACCAATACACTAAAAAGCTTCGTATCCGAAGATATCCTGGTAACAGATCACCAAACTGGTTGAGCCCAACCTTGAAAGAGAGTAACTTGTATCTTAGATGTCTGTATTTGATCAACTGTCGAAAGTGGGAGGTCCTGCCTCCTCTTGGGCAGCTTCTGTCACTCCGAGTTTTGCATATGAAGGAGATGTGCTCGGTGAAACAGATCAACCAAGAGTTTTATGGAGCAAATCCAACTGCATTTCCCTCTTTGGAGGAACTTCAATTTGACGATATGCCAAATTGGGTTGAGTGGACCCAAGAAGTAAGGAACATTGAGGTGTTGCCTAAACTCCGGAGGTTGAAGCTTTCAGACTGCCCTGAATTGACAAAAGTACCGACTCTCCCTATATCCATAAGGATGGTCTCAGTCAAAAGTTTGGGGTTTGCTTCACAACTGAAGCTGTCCCTCACATCATCATCAAAACCTAACAGATTTGCATTAGATACGTGCTCTGCCAGTGTCCTTACCAATGGCTTGCTGCACCAGGTGCAAGTGGAGGCAATTGCTAGTTTGACCCTGAGGAACTGCCGAGATGCAAACTTTGAAAAGATTCAGACATTGACTTCCCTGAAGAAGCTGCAAATATATAATTCAAACATTAATGATGAGCAGCTGGGCACCTGTTTGCAAGGGTTAGTAGCACTTACCTCGCTGGAGATTGTTAACTGTAGCAACATCACATCTCTTCCACAGATTGAGAGTCCAGATTGCTTAACAAAATTCTATGATCTACGCATTCAGCAATGTTCTGAATTTTCATCTCTGCACGCACTGCCAAGTTTTGTGACACTGAAAAAGTTGTTGATCGAAAGCTGCCCCAATATCACTGCAGAATCTTTCCCTGCCACCTTCAATAGAAACAGTTCGTTGAACGACCTGAAAATAATGTACTGTGCTCAGTTGGAGTCATTGCCAAGTGGCTTCCCATCTTCATTGCAAGCTCTCCATCTGATTGGATGCAAACCAACTTTGATGGATCAACTGCAACGCAAAGTTGGACCAGAATGGGATAAAGTGGCTTTAATCCAGAGAAAAGTGATCCGCTGATCAGAGGCTTTTCTGCATGTCAGAAGGTATGAGGTACTATTAATTGAGAATGGAAATTTCTTAAAATAATAGTTACATCTTCTTGAAGCCATGCTAATAACATGCATCTGTAGTTTCAATGAAAAATTTCAGATCAGAAGTACATTACTATGACATTAATCTTACAATTTGCATCTGAAATTCTGTCATACAGGACAAAGGATACCAGACAAAGAATGGTCATCGACAGCTTGTTCCCTGCTGAAATATTAGTTTTGGGTTCCAAATTTGGGCTATAATGTATTTATTGTGTCTGTAATGCCATTACCGATTTAAATTTTAGCTTTTCTTTCTGCCATAGCCGATTTACTTCACCTTGAGATATGTAAATGGCCACCTGGTGAAATTTACTAAGTTGTTGTGAACAATTGTTTTCTTTAAAGAAAATAGTAGGGAACAACTCTACAGAATATATCTATATTATTATATAAAAACTGCAAGGCTAAAAAATTTATGGACAATCGGCACGACCTGTTTTACCGAACAGAAATACCTGTAGAGGTATATGCAGTCCTTCACACACCCCTGAAGAGCCCATACAAGTATCCATGTACTACTTTTGCCTCTCGTTCCAACTTCCAAGCCCAGCTGAAACCGTGAAAGTTCATTGTAGACACTAAATCTAAAGTGCAGTATCTTTTCCCTAAAAGAAAAGTGCAGCATCTTTGAAACTGTAACTGTAACTTTTTCCCCTGTTTATACTAGCAATCTATTATCTGCAAAGCAGTCCAGCAGTGGGAGCTGTTAACACTACATGGTGCAATTCGTCCAGTTCTCCTTTGTGACCCCCTTTTCCAAATAAGGCCGTAAACCTGTAACTTTTCTCTCTCAGTTTCACCCTAACATTTACGGAACCTCTCACTATGGAGTATGATCGACTTACGACAGAAACCCAATGCATAGGATTGTAAAACAGATTTATCACTCCATCAAAGCAAAATTGCATCCCAAGTATAACTCCAACTCTCAAATTGCAAATCTTTACTTGAAAGAAAAAGTCCCAACAGTAAACAAGACTAGGGTTAAAACTAGAACACGATTGCATAAAATATGTGAAATTGAAAAGAAAGGAAAAGTAACCTGTACATAACTTGCCACAATACCATAATTACACAAAACTGGCAACTAATCTTGGAATACAGGCCTTGAAAGACCACCAAGTTGCGAACAAACTAACTGGGAACATTTGGAGTCCTGTAGGATGTGAACAACCACATTCTTGATCCAACAACTTATTATGGCAACAAATTGCCGCACCAGGTTAAGTGCAGATGAATTGCTCTTTTCTCATAAAGCTATATTCTGAAAGCATCAAAGGAAGCTGGTGGTATTATTGACCAATCAGCCTCATACGTCAATCCATGCCCATAAAACTGTCTTCAACTCTTAAGCATGTCCTTAGACACCAATCATGTCCCTCACCAACCTTATGTCTGTAGCATGTTTCAAGATGCTTAAGCGTAACAAACTTGCTGATACTGCCAGGATAGTTATCATGAAATAAAGGCATATCCAGCACCTCAAGATGCCGAAGCTTGTATATACATTTGGGCAGTTTGATGGTCTTACAGCACAAAGCAAGGTAGCGGAGATGAACCAACTCGCTAATGCTTTCCGGTAATTCTGCAATATCAGACCAAGTAAGATCTAGGACCCGTAACTTCTTAAACCTGGCCAGAAGTTTACAGGGAAAACGACCGGAGGACAATGCTGAGCTTCTGTGAACTACCAAGGTTCGCAGCCTTCCCAACCTGTATGTGCTCTTGAACTGTGGTAAGTAATCAGTTGACACAGACACGTGATGAACCATGTGCTGAATCACAACAGGAATTTCATCTTCAACTCTCAAGCAGTCATGCGCAGAAAAATGTCGTGCCAAATCATACATTAGATCATCCAGAATATAATATGTTGGCTGATCTTTGTTGGTAGTCTTGAAGAAGGAACGTGATAGGAGAGCATCAAAGTATTCTTGCCCCAAATCCTCTAACCTTTTACCTTCTTCCACTGGTGGTTGAATGAAACCAAGCGCTATCCACATATGGACCAACAAATAGCGATTAAACCTCCATGTCCTTGGAAATGTGCTGCAGTACGCAAAACAGCGCTGAAGGTGCCCAGGCAAGTGTTGATAATTGAGTTGTAGGGATGAGATGATAATATTGTCACAAATTTCAGTGTTCAACACTTCTCTCCATTTCTGCAAGCTAGTGGTGTTCTTTAGCATTTGCCCAAGAGCTTTAGCAGCCAACGGCAAACCCTTAAGCTTTGCAGAAATGGCTCTCCCAATCTCCTGCAAGTAAGGTGGAAAATCCACGGTTTCCGCACCGAATGCAGCCTCCTTGAGCAGCAACCAACAATCACAGCTCCTTAAACCATCAAGAGGAACCACACTTGTTGCGTTCAAAACCTCAGCTACTAACTTCACCCTAGTGGTCACCAAGACCTTGCTCCCACTCCCAGCAAATCTAAGAGGAGCCAACACCCTGCTCCACACAGCCCTGTTCTCCTGCTCAGTCTTGCCTTCATCGACCCAAACATCATCAAGAACCAGGAGGAACCTCTTGGACGCAACCGATTCTTCAAGCCTCTCCTGCAACCTCTCCAAACTGGCCAGACCATCGTCGCACAATGTTTCATCTGCACCACTGATGGATTGCAGTATCTCCCTTGTGAGCTCGGCCTCGTCTGACCGGTCCCAGGCGCAGACCCAGGCTCTCAGATCAAAGTGTCCTTCGATCCTCACATCGTTGTACACGCACTGAGCAACCGTGGTCTTCCCCATGCCTCCATGGCCAATCAACGCCACAACCGGAGCAGACGACGAACATTTCTCCTCGCTAAGACCACCAATCAGCCTGTTGACTACCTCGTCGCACTCCTTCTGGCGCCCAACTACCCTGCGATCCACGAGGAAGGAACCCGTCACGCGGTTGGGGGACCGCACCCCGCACTCCACCGCCACGCGGCCGAGGCCACCACGCAGATGCGCCGAACCCTCGCAGACGCGGTCGAGCCTGCCGACCAGCCCCCGCACCTTCCGCGCCTGGAGATTAGGGAAGGCGGCACCGACGCAGGCCGAGAGCGAGGCGGGGCCGGGCTGGCGGCACTGGCGGATGTGGAGCTCGTCGAGGATGTCCTCCGCATCGGCCACGGCGCCCTTCAGCTCGACGAGCCAGGCGAGCAGCGCGGGCGCCTCGTGCCCCCCTGGCCGCAGCTCGAGCTCGCGGGCGACGGGCTCGATCCGGAGGAGCGCGTCGGCGAGGTCCCCCAGGTCGGCGCCAGCGCTGAGGGAGAGGGCATGGGCTCGGCCGGCGAGGCCGGGGAGGTCCTGCGAGACCGGCCACGGAGCCGCCGCGGGCATCGGGGCGAATCGGAGGCTAACCGGCGGTGGCGTGGTGTGGTGAGGTTTGGTCGTCGTTTTTTTTCGCAGCAGGGGTCGGCACGGCTTTGGTTGACCAGTAGAAAGAAGCAAGCGGTCAGGCGCGGAGAAAAGCCGGCCGGGTCATGAACGGCGCGAGGCAGGGCTCGGTCTTCAGTCAAAAACTTGGTTTGGTCCGTGTGTTTGGCTGTGGGCTGTCGCCTCGTCGTGCAAACCGAGGGCGTTGGTGTGCCCTCTGCCGCGCTGCTATGCAATGTAGCCTGCGGCACCGGCGCCGCTGGCCGACCACCTCCGCGAGCCAACAGCAGCTGATCAACAATACCACCTTCCGAAAGGTCACAACTGCTGCGGGCTGTGCTGGGCGCCGGCAGACAGGAGAGCGACCTGCACAACGAGAACGCCGCCATTCGTCGGTACTCCCTGCGTCCCATAATATTTGATATTTTATTTTTGATATGAAAATTAAGAAGAAAAGAAATAAAGTAGGTATGTAGAAAATAAAGAGGTAAAAGATAGAGATAGAAGTATATTGAAAAGAGAGAAAGGTGTCTCGAGAAGTGAAAATATCAATTATTTTAGAAAAACTAGATGATAGTAGAATGCCAAATATTTTAGAACGAAGTGAGTACCATACAAGAGAGATGAATTGTCTGATTGCCTCTCATCGATAAAAAAAATGAAACAGGACCAGAATTTACATAATCGAAAAACCGGCACGCTACAAACCGGTAGAAAACCGGTTAGTTAATATGGAAAATCTGGTTAGCTGATAGTAGAATGCCAAATATTTTAGAACGAAGTGAGTACCATACAAGAGAGATGAATTGTCTGATTGCCTCTCATCGATAAAAAAAATGAAACAGGACCAGAATTTACATAATCGAAAAACCGGCACGCTACAAACCGGTAGAAAACCGGTTAGTTAATATGGAAAATCTGGTTAGCTGATAGTAGAATGTCAAATATTTTAGAACGAAGTGAGTACCATACAAGAGAGATGAATTGTCTGATTGCCTCTCATCGATAAAAAAAATGAAACAGGACCAGAATTTACATAATCGAAAAACCGGCACGCTACAAACCGGTAGAAAACCGGTTAGTTAATATGGAAAATCTGGTTAGCCGTTTAGCTATAGTATGTATCTCCGGTTTTTCTCAGATAATCGTTGGTTAGTCAATCGGTTTTTCAAGTTAACTACATTAACAAGCTGGTTTTTACCGGTTATGTAACCTGTGTCTTTAGTAGCCCACTACATCTTATGGTCGCAAAATGGATTCAACAGAAGCACAGGTCAATTGGAAAAGGCATCCAGCATCCAGTTTTGACAGCCAACGAAGACAAAATACAGAGTGCCCGTATGCATTTGCTGATACTCATGCTACCAAAAGACCCGACATAACGAGAGAGAACTCAAACTATTGGCTGGGACTGAAGCAACGAAGCACAAGCATAGCGAAATAACTACGCTCAGTATTTTAGGGTGTGTTTGGTTGTGATGTGACAAGCTCAATATTTTAAAGTGTGTTTAGTTGTGATGTGACTATAAAAAAAATTTATTGTGAGCTGTAAGAAAAACTGCTATGAGATTTCAGCTGTGAAAAAGCTGAAAGCTGTTTGATTAAAATGATTATGACTGTAAAAAAACTGGTTATGACTCTAAAAATAACCGTAATGTCTTTAAATATTTGAGAAACAATTTATATAAAAATAATCTAATAAAATATTTGTTCAGATATTAACAAGTGCATGATCATTTATGAAGAAAAAATCTTTTAATTAATTACAAGGTTTGTGAGGACCTTATTGCAAAAGTGTGTTTCAATGGTGTTCCTCTCGCTTCCAGCCTGCCAATGACAACCTTTGAAGCTCAAATCGACAAGGAAAAAAAAGGGAATTAGTGGTTGGGAAGTGAGACAATCGAATCCCCAGGCTATCGAGCTGCCATTTGATGCTCGTCGGTTGGTCGGGGGCGAAGTGCCTGGAGGCGGCGCGGCCAAAGAGATCCGACAACGGGCGGCACTGCTACAAGTGGCGTGATCGAAGGCGGTCCAGCTGGAAGCGGCGTGGCCAGAGGCGGTCCGGCCGGAAGTGGCGTGGCCGGAGGCGGTCTGGTCGGAAGCGACGCGGCCAGAGGCGGCGGGGCCAAGGTAGGTGCGGCCGGGGGTGGGTGCGGCGTGGCCGGTGGCGGCGCGCGGGCAGGCAGGCGCGGTTGGGGCGGCGCAGCCAGGGAGGCACGGCAGGAGGCGGTCGGAACGGGATCATCTGACAATACGTCAGATCGACGTGCGCCCGTCGATCTCGCAAGCAACGGCTATGCTAACTCCGCAGATCGTAGTGCCTCGTACGTGGATTGGTCTCTGTCTCCTTTTCTTTTGCACGCAGCCCAGTACAACCCAGATAGCCCAATAGCTCGACGCGCTTTCTACTGGAGGGAAATAGGCAGGATAAGGACAGAGTAGAGGGAAAATATATTCGAGTAAGTATTTGGTGCGAGGGAAACGAGAGAGGCGAGACGAAATAAAAAAGTGGCGATTTGTGAAGGCTAAAAATTTCTTCATGAGATGGACGAAGAGGCAAATCCTAAACATCATGCATCGAATGAGTAAGTCGAATGAGTAAGTACTATTAGTTTATATTTGTTTTTTTTTCACCTGTTTGATTTTTTACTACTGCATTGATATTTGCAGTAGCTCATTTTAGTTGCACTCTGTACGTGCAGTTACTAAAATACGCCTCTTTTTAGTTTTTTCCCCTCTATTTTGACATCTTTCACTCTTAATACCTTAGGGAGAATGTGCTGCCTAGTTTTACACCTTATGTTGCGATGAAATTCAGAAATCCAGATAAGGTTTGGAAGTTTTGGTTAGCTTATGGCAGTCAGACAGATTTTGAGGTTAAAAAAAGATACTCAAACAAAAGTAAGATTGATGGCAAAATCACATATTGTAGGTTTGTTTATAACAAAGAGGGTCATCGAGGGAGAGATAAAAGAGATGAGCTAACAAAACGTCCATGAGCTGAAATAAGAACACATTGTGAAGTGCATATGGGTCTTGTAAAGGATCAAGAAACAGATGGCTATATTGTGTCTGAAGTGGATTTGAAACATAATCATGACCTTCACTTACTTAGAACCTTGCACTTGATGGTGTCACAGAGGAAAATTTCAGATTTGCAAGGATTTGAAATCGAGATAGCTGATGATTCAGGTATAGGACCAAATGCAGCACATGAGTTAGCATGCCGCCAAGTGGGTGGAGCACCTAATCTGAGCTACACTCTTCGAGACCATAAAAACTACTTACGAGGCAAGCGGCAACGAGAGATGAAACATGGTCAAGCTGGAAGCATGCTCAACTATTTTCAAAATAAGATTGCAGAGAATCCATCATTCGCATATGTTGTTGGAAGCAAGGAAATTACACACACCTAAAATATTTGAAGCTTTCTAAAATCAATATGAATGTTCCATGACAGCATGCACCAAAGCATTAGATGGAAATAATCAGTACCTTGTCGCAGTTGGAAGCCTTGGTGAAAATCCAGTTCTTGGAAAGGAGTACAAAGTAATTGGTAATCCTTTGGACCAAATATCTACATGTAGCTGCAACCTGTTCAACAGGATTGGAATATTATGTGCCCATGCTTTAAAAGTTCTGGATTTGATGAATATCAAGTCATTGCCTCCATAATATGTATTAAAGCAATGGACATGACAGGCGAGAAGTAGAACTATACAGGACAGACATGGAAGAGACATAATTGAAAATCCAAAATTAGATGCTATGCTTCTCTATAGATATTACTCTCACAAATTGCTCAATGTAGCACATCGAGCATCCAACTATCTAGAATGCAGGGCATTTATAGATAACATAATTGAACTATTTAGTCAACAAATAGAAGAGAAAATCAGTGCATGCACAAGTACTTCTATCAATACAGCCCAGGATGTTGTAAGTCCACCAGATGACACATTGAGTAATGCATGTTTCAAGAAAAAGACAGTTCGCATAAGAAGTTCAAACCGACAGAGACTTGGCTTTGAAAGCAAGGGTAAAGGAAGAAAAAAAGGATCAAAGTGGAACTCAGTTGCAAGAAAAAGCACCAGTGTTATGTGAAAATTTAAATAAAAATGCATTTTGTACCTTTTCTTGCATCTTTGAACCTTTTGATTTTCTTTTCTTGCAAGGTGCAAGGACAGGGAGAAGCTAGCAATAACAAAAGGAATGAGTCTAAAACAATATAGGGTCATCAATTCCTACATTGAGCTATTGACCAGAGCAAACACCGATGACCTGAAAATTTAAGGATCGATATTTCTAATTCAGCAAGTGAGAAGTGCTATTTTGTCATTGAAAGTTGTGTTTTGTTATTGACAATTGTATGGCTGAAATTGCACTGCAATTGTTGAGAATGCTGGAAAGACATATTGCTTATGCTAGATATTGCAAATGCTAGATGAAATGTTCAGTGTTCAATGAAACATATTCCTCAAATTGAATCAATGAAACTCGGCTCATCTCATTTAAATAATAACATATTCGTTGATTACATTCATCACTTTTTTTTCAGTTACAAGACACACACACACAATCTAAATCAGACTACGAAGCATAGAAGTTTAGAGACTGAAGTACTGAAGTTCAGGGAAGCTACAAAACTGTGGCGGCATAACAGATTGGGCAACGACCCATTGTCGACAACATCGAAGAAAGCCTCGATAGCACCTCGCCATGATCGTTCCGTGAGCACCTCCTTGCAGCTGCCGAGGATGCCTGGTCCTTCGACGGATCCTGGGCAAGCCTCAACATCACCAGTGCGGCATCGATGACTGTGGCTCGCACTTCGCGTTTGCGGCGGCAGCGTGGTCGCATACCGCGTAGATGGCTCCGATAGCTAGGACGGCGGCGTGGGCGTGGACGACATGCTGGTTCCGGCAGCCATAGCGGCGGCGTTGACCTTCTGGAACTAGGAACAACGAAAGAGTTGTGCGAAGAAAGGAATATGGGACGTGTGTTCTTTTATTGGGCTTGCAGATATGAGCTACGGAGCCAGCATGGAACGATAGCCGTTGGTTGCGGAATGGACGGACGCACGTCGATCTGACGTTTGTCAGATGATCCGGTTCGAGACGGTCGGGGTGTTCGTGGGTGAGAGAGTTTGGGCGGAAAGAAGGAAACGTTTTCTTCATAATCAGTGACATTGCGGATAAATAACATAAAATTTTTCTCTAAAAATGTTGTAAAAATTATGTGAAAGTTACTTTTGGAAAGCAATCATATGAAAAGTAATAATATGAAAGCAGACCGTTTTGGTTTTACTACTGATTTTTTTGAAAAGCAAAAACTTTAAAAGGTAGAACCAAACACAAGTTTTCTCCACCACGATCGTCATCTTGCAGCATCGCGAGCTCGAACTCGGGCTCGTAGAGCGAGAAATTGGCGCGCTCGATGACGCTGGCAAGGAAGATGGAGCTATCGCCCCCCCCCCTCCCCCCACACACATCCTCGACCGTGGATCCGTGAGGTAAAGCTACGAGGTTCTGGACAGAAGGCGCAGGTTCGTGTGCACGAACACCAGGTCGTCGGTCCAGTCAGGACGCTCTTCATGATCTTCTTTACGAGCCTGTACGTGCCCCAGTTCTTCTCATAGCAGGACGATGATGCAGGTTGGGAGAGAACCTTGAGAGCTAAGCTCTGCAACATTAGGCGTTGAGGCTCCATGGGTCATCCACCACGTATTTGGGTCGAATGTATCCCTGTCGGACCTTGAATACAGACTAAAGTAGCCTAATTCTATGCCCCCAAAAAGCAAACTCTGCATAACTCCTTTTTAATCGTCTGCAGGTCATCTTCTGTAGCAAATATTTTCTTCCAGCATGTTTCTCGTACGTGAAACCTCAATGTTCCTGTGTGGGAGTGTAGACGCTTATTAGCATTGATGTCCATCCAAGTGTCATTGTAATTTCTAAGGCCTTGTTCGTTTAGATTTGAAATGACATGGATTGCAGTCTAAACCACATGGATTGATTACCTGTGGTTTGCAATTCGATCTGGTATGGAATGACCGTTCGGTTCGGCTTAGCGTGGTATGAAACCCAGTCCAAAGTGATCTTTTCCATACCTCTAACGCATGGAACAAAACTTAGCCTTCTGAGTCCAGGAATGAAACCATGACATGGATTTGTTATTTCAGGTCTTGTTCGGTTGTTGTGGAATGAAATCAATATGTATTAGTTACAAGACATAGATTAAGTGAAATCACATGTGTCACTTAATCCATATGAAATAACAAATCCATGTCGTGGCTTTATTTCTAGACTCGGAAGACTGAGTTTTATTCCATGTGTTGGAGGCATGAAAATGGTCGGTTTCGACTGAGTTTCATACCACGCTAGACCGAACCGAACGATCATTCAATGTCGGATCAAATTTCAAACCACACCTACTCAATTCATTTGGTTTAGACTGCAATTCATGCTGTTTCAAGCCTAAACGGACAAGACCTTATATAAATTGAATGACATATGTAATTTCACTTAATCCATATTTTATAACTAATACATATGGATTTTATTTCACAAAAACCGAACAATGTCTAAAAAAGAAAAAGAGAGAGAGAGAGAGAGCACAAGGTCACTATAAAGTCATGGATTGAAAAATTGAAGAGAAAAAATAACTAGAAAGAAACCTGGAACTACAAACAAGGATCGAGCTAACAAAGACAAACTGTGCTCCGTTGTCCGTTCATAAGCTCCAACAAAGACAGTTGCAGTTAGAAAAGTAATTGACCTACTATCTCCTGAGGTCGATGCATGAGCTAAACAAAGGACAACGTCGCAAAGAAATTGATATCTGGTTGACTCACTGTACCAAGGACAACATGGCAAAACTACGTAGAGGCACTACTCATCTTGCTATATGCATGGATCACACCAAAATAGCAGATCGATAAGGACCCTGACTTGCATTACGAATATCTTGACCAGCAAGGGTTAATGATAAAGTATTTCCATATCCTACAAAGCATACGGAAAATTTTGAGACTTAAGATAAACATGGCTTCATTCATGACGAATGGGTAACAGAAGAGGCGATATAGAAGCAGGCCCGTCCTTTGGCAGGGGCAGAGTGGGCGACCGAACAGGGCCTCCAAAATTTTGGGGCCCCCAATTCACAATTTAAAGAGGTACAGATCAAAGTGGAGAAAAGGCCCAGCGCACACAGCCCAGATGAGAGTCGGTTCAGCAGTCAACAGTTAGATCGAATTTAATGGTCGATGGCTTCTACGAGAAGCCTCGCCTCCACTCCAGCAACAACATCGTTCTTCATCGGCCATCGCTTCGCTCAATCACCCAAATTGTGAGACCGACACCGAGACGCGATCCCTACGACCGATCGCAGAGCGGAGCGGCAAAAGCAGCGCAGCGAGTCCGACTCCGAGAGGCGAGAGCAGCAGCACAGTCTCATCCTCACGCGTGAGTCCTCTCCTCATTCCTCACGTACCTCTCTTTCTTTTGTTTAATCTAGCAATTAGCATCAGCGGCCAACCAATGAGAACGAGGCTCCATGTTCTTTTCCCTTTTTTTTTTAATCTTTCTAGGCTCTAGCTAGTAGTAGTCAGTAGATTGTATTGCTAATTGCCTTCGTTTATCAAACAGGTCATCACCGATTATCATGTATTCTAGGAATAGAAAATATGAATCTGGATGTGAAAAGGGTAAGAAGAAACAAAGACTAGAAGCAGCAACTCAATCTCAAAAGGGTGCTCTTGATAGATTTATGTTGAAAGGATCTCAATTAAATTCAGAAAAGACTAGAACTGTTTGTGGAGTTGAAACTCATTCGGGATTTGATTAAGAAATCTATGGGCCCTCTCGATATTTTGAAGTATTTAAAATAATTAGGATGTTTTCCAAATGTTGTTATTGCATATCAAATTTTATTAACCATTCCTGTAACTGTTGCATTTGCGAAAAGGAGCTTTTCTAAACTCAAGTTGGTAAAATCTTATTTACGTTCTATTATGACACAAGAAAGACTAAATGGATTGACAACAATAACACTTAAAAGTAATGTCTTGGAGCAGATTAAGTACGATGATGTAGTTGAAGATTTTACCTCAAAAAACACCAGAAGGATGCTACTTTTTAGTAGAACATAAGGTTAGTTTCTAGGGAGAATTCCTTATTCACCACTGGAAAAACTTGGGAGTTCCCTATCAACCACTCAAAATTTTGATTTTCCTTATCAACCATCCTTCTTATTTTTTGTCTCTTAATGGCCACTTCTGTCATAACATGAGCTTAACGGTGTTAAATAGACAAGAAATGACATAATTGCTCCTGGCAATAATACTTATTAGCCATTGAAATGGACATGATGCTAATTTTTATGATCATAAGGGGGGACATGGCCATACAGACAACAACAAAAAACATTATTATAATTTTCACAAGAGCTAAACATATGAACATATAAATTGAGATTGTCACACATGGACAACACCAAATAGACATTCATGTCGATACTGATGGGTATTAGACATTAAAGAAATTTATCAAAAGCATCATACGTTCTGAGCCTATACAGATTATCATTAGTTTACCAAAAGCCTATACAAAAGCATGCACCTCACAAAAGGACTATACAATTTGCATGCACAATATAAGCACCACACGTTCAGTTGTGTCATTACAAAAGCATCTTCGCATGCACCATTACAAAATCTCAACTTTGACAGCACAAACACTACACACTGAGTCTCTTTTTGCTTCGGGTAGACATTGTAGGGCTTGCTGCATCTGATTTTTTACTTCGTGTATCCATTGCAGGGCGGTCCAGCCCAATTGGCTTCAACTTTTTCTTTGACTTTTCCTTAGGCTACACATTGCCTTTAGCTTTGTTCTTAGTAACAACCCTTTTCTTTGGAGCTCCAGCAGTAACAGGTTGTGTGTCACATGAAGGTGCAACTGGGTACTTAATAGAAAGAGACTCGAATTGGTTTGTGCCACCTATGGTTTGGCTATAGTAAAAAACATCCAGATTTAGAACTTATTTCATATTTAACAGAAGCACAGGATGCATGTGCTAATCTTGGTGGAAAAGTCATACAAGCTGCTGGTGCATCCTCATCAAAAGGAACAATGCTATTTTCACTTGATGCATTATTTGTCCTTTTCTTTTTCTTTGGTGGTCCCCTACATTAACAGTAAAAGAATCCTAAGGAAAAAAAACATAAAACAAAAATAAGAACATATGTATTACATACCTCACAACCATCATGGTTGCAATATCATCAGGGTCACCTTCCTTGCAATTATGCCGATGATGGCCATAGTCTTTACAAATGGGGCACTGATGCTGTCCTTTCCTCCTTGTGGTGTTTCTTTTGCCCTTGGTGCAACTTCTATATCTTTGATTTTGTCTTCTTCCAGTGACGGACTTCAAGAGTGGCGGATGCATGAAAAATCCATGACTAGATTTTGGCCATTGAGACCTGTCATCAAGAGCAGGGATTAATTAAGAATATGCTGCTTGAAACTTCTCAACAGAATAAAACAAGTCCACATAATTTTCTAGATGTTCATTATCAAGTGAAGTGATGAATGCTATGGCATGAACACAAGGAATACCAGACACTTGCCATTCTCTATATGAACATGTCTTTTCATTTAACTTGACAACAAACCTGATGCCACTGCCACCTATTACTGAAATTTCACCAACTTCATTTGAACATTTGACCACTTCCATATTCAAGTTTCTGCTTCTTTCCTTTAATTTCTTGATTATATGTGGCAGTATTAGACCATTTAACTTTCTACTAACTGTTCTCCTTTGCTCCCACTTGATCATAAGTAGTTGTCTAATCTTATCCATGAAATCATCTAAGTTTAAACTCTTGTAGTGTTTTATCCAACTGTTGAAGCTCTCTGCCAAATTGTTGGTCCTCAGAACTTACATTATCCTCAGGTATAGGATTCGAATCATGTCCAGCAGCAACAACAATAGCATCTACAGGTTTGGTGATTCTCAATAAAAAGCTAGAACTAGGATCCATTCTATGAAAAGAATGTGCAACAAATTGAACACACGTACATGTTAATTAAAAGCAAATAAGGGTGTATAGTAAAGGAAGGCACACGTACCCATCAGGAAGCCAATCACGCGATGTGCAAATTGAACTTGTCCTTGTCATGCCTCCTGTTAGCTTCTTGCCTGCAAATACGGTGAACTTGCTTCCACAAGAAGCCGCTTGGCAGCTATCCAACGCGGGAGCCGCGAGCCAGCCTCATCCCCCAGGTGCGCTCGCCAGGCCTGCAGCGTCGTACGGCGTCGCATCGACCTCGCTCGCCAGTTGCCCAACCGCTGCATCGGCCGCACGCGGCAGCCGGCCCATGTCCTCCCTGCTTCCCATCCGCGCCGAGTCGTCCCTGCGCCCTTCTTGCTCACTAGTAGCAGCACGAGAGGCTCGAGCAAGCAGTACAAATTAACAAGCCTCCCATGCTAGGGTTTGCAATTGGAAAATTTTTGGGGGAAAACAAAGGAACCTTGTGCGCCGGATGAAAAAGAAGCCAGTTCGGAGAGGGGTACTTTGATCCAGTCCCAAGCGTACGAGTGCACAGATGCAAACAGAAGCTAACGGAAGTAACGATAATGGTATTGAAGGAACAAAAGTTTACATCCATGGTTGATAAGGAAATTTGAAATTTTTAATGGGGAATA
Organism: Eleusine indica; assembly: GCA_030378355.1. Lineage (NCBI taxonomy): Eukaryota > Viridiplantae > Streptophyta > Magnoliopsida > Poales > Poaceae > Eleusine > Eleusine indica. The sequence goes on from CM059494.1 coordinate 62,401,999, forward strand.
AGGAACCACAACTATTTTTTATGGCTGATAAGGAATTTATCCTAGTTTCTATCAAGTACTGGTTTTTACTCTTTTAGCATTGATATTAGTAGATCTTAAATATTTAGAAAAAAATAGCATGTATTGAACCTATGTAGTTAATTACAAGTCTATTTTGAGTATGATTATTTTTAAATTTTAGGATCTCATTTTGCAATTTGCACCGGGGCCCAAAATACTTGGAGACGGCCCTGTATAGAAGATGAAAATTGAGTTTGATTATAGGGCCGGACAACCTTCTTTTGTATTACAAGAGCAGTGAGTCACTGCCATGTATATGCTGAGACAAAGTTGTTAACCAAGTTCAGAATTTTATCCTGAACAACACCTGAAAGGCTATTTCATCTATGAAATTTTGAATGCTGAACTATAGAAAAGTTTTACAAACAAACTAATTGCTCAAAGTTTAGGAAGCAAATTGCAGTATTAGTACTAAACAACCTTATTAACATAATGCAGAGCAAAATTGAAAAATATCCTTGAAAATGCAATGTGTAAAAAATTTGGGAGTGTAGGTTGTTACACGTTTCCATTTCCCGAACCGAATAAACAAGATTTAATAATTGCACTGACCATCATGCCCGATGTCATGCCAAGCTTATTAAAGTTATTAGTACAGAAGAAGCTAGTTAACATAATAGAGTGCAAAATCAAAAGGTATCTACCAAAAACCTTAAAAACGCAACGCAAGGTGGGGTTTCTCTAAAAAAAAACAAAGCGCGACAGCTGAGTCAGTCCAAATCTCAAGTCCTAGTTCTTGTAGCAAAAGGCAACAGTCAGCAGCATTGACCAACAGAAAATACACCTAGTTTTCAGTTACGACAGCCATTTTTTCTACGTAACAGAAAACCAGTCAGCTACCCAGTTTAACATATGCATACCACACTAACAGGGTAAGCTCAGACTCCACGGAAGTGACAAAAAAAAGGAGCCGGAAGCGCAACAACAGTAACACTGATTAACAGAGCCGCTTCTATAGTTTCGACAGGTAATCTTTCCATAAAAACTACCCAGTTAGGCGTATGCTTAGCAGCATACATTAACCACCAAAAGTAGTCACATAACTCAGACTAAACTCTGGCTACAAGGAAGAGACAGTCAATATTGGGGCACAAACATACATAGGCACAAGCAAAGCTTCCTTCATCTACACACGATCATCGTCATTATGCTCCGCCTCCTCCATCATTGCAAGCTCAAACTCTGGTTCATCAAGCGAGAGAGTAGCAAACTCGAGGACACCAGCAACCAAGTTGGCTACAAAGCAATCTTTCTCAACGTCCCACAGCCAGGATTCTGAATGTGTGTAGTATTCATCTAAGGTTCTTGCTCGAAGGCGGAGATTCGTGTGCACGAACACCAGATCGCTGGCCCAAACAGGACGACTTTTGCTCTTCATGATCTTGTGAATGAGGCTGTATGTGCTCCAGTTCCTCTCGTAGCAGGAAGATGAAGCAGGCAGGGAAAGAAGCTTAAGGGCTAAACTCTGCAGCTTTGGTACCGAAGCTCCATGGGTCACCCACCACGTCTTTGGGTCAAGTATGTCCCTATCAATAATGGAATCCATACTAAAATATTCTATTCCCAAATGAGTGAACTCTGCATACTCTTCCTTGACAGTCTTCAAGTCATCTGCTGCAGGAAATAATTTCTCCAAGCAGACATTTCTCATTTCAGAAACCCAAGCATCACGATGTGGGGGGAGATTATTGGCATCTTCGTTGATCCAACTGTCACTGTAATATCTACAAAAAAAAGACCAAATGGTAAGTCATATCTTGGAAAAAAAACATAAAATCAAACTAATAACAAGGATGATTCACCTTGGATTAAGTGCATGCGCTAAACAATCGAGTGGAGTTTTGATGTTGCTCCACCAGTTTACTAAAATACCATGCACAACAGAGTAAAATGCTGACTCCTCTTCAGGTGCCTTGCCTTCATGCTTATAAATGGCAGCCTTTACCTTCTCAATCATATTATTCCACATTTCATAAATCAAATGGAGACATGACTTTTCAGTGTCCACAAGGCGTATCATCGAATAGATAGGCTCAGTGAAAGCAAGAATGTAGTCAACCTGGTCCCACCAAAATTCATCAAGAAGTCCTTCCTCACAATCTCTGCTTGTCCAATGTTATCCTTCTTGTAGGCAGACCACTGGTCACTCATGACCATTCCTTGAAGATACTGCTTGATCAACTTAAACCTCTTTAACATCACGATATGAGCAGCAAATCTTGTCTCAGCAATGGTGAGCATCTTCAACTTACTAAACTCATTGAACATCGACAACATCATGGAGTGATCCAATATGAAACTCGTGATAACATGTGCTGCATCAACAACTTCTGAAATCCATTGGCAGTCTTTGAGGGCAACATTTTCAGTGTTCATAGCAGCACAAATTTGCTTCAGGACAAGACTTAGAGTATGGGCAACACTAGGTATCCAATGGATGTGGTTGTATCTTTCTTCAATCAGCATCCCAGCATCTCTGCAAATAGGATCATTATCTGTTATCACTTGGACAACATTTTCTGGCCCAACATCTTCAATCGCAGCAATGAGCTTCTTTGCAATATAGTCCTTCCTCTTCACTTTGTCTTCATTGTAAATTGCATTCAAAAAAACCGGTCCACTTTCAGTGACAGCTAGAGTGTTGATAACTGGTCTCCTTTCAGCATCCGACCATCCATCACAAACAATCGTCACACCTGCGTTCCTCCAAGTGCTTTTGATGGTCTCTAGCAAGCGCTCGATGTGAGCCCTTTCTTGTTTCAAAAGAGTTGTCTTAAGCTCATCAGGCCCAGGAGGAACATAACCAGGAATGTGGATCCATGTGGCGAGAGAGAATGCAGCATGGTAATATGGGTTCCTTTGAAGACTGAATGGCAAGTCTGCAAGTAAAAACTAAACACTAAAGGCCAAGCCAAGAATGATATGAAAGTAGTTTTTAGGCTTCTGGTGTTAACCTGAATACAAGAAGATCTTCATAATTTGTTCATTCCAGAGCTTTTGATTTTCCCTGTAAGAATCATTATCTCCATCAGTCCTACCAGGGATGTCTTTTTTCCCTGTGGCTAAAGAGAACGTGCTCTGATAATGTGGATTCATTGCAACACTGAATGGCAAGCCTGTGAATACAACCAAACAATCAGGAACATGCCGTACATCAACACAAAGGTTTAAGATGTTAACCTGATGAATAGAACAGTCTCGCAATTATAGCATCTAAAATATTACGAAGTTTCACACAGAAATCATCATCTAAATCTATGGTCTTCATTCTTTTTTTGGGTTGAAGTACAGCTTTGCCTGTGACAGACATGCAACCAGGATAGCTACTAGTACCAGAATGTGTCAAGGGCACTTGTCTAGGAGGACTTCTTCCATTTAAATCTTGTCTAGGAGGACTTCTTCCATTTAAATCTTTTGCCGCAGCAACCTCACTCTCAAGTTGTGCACGGATGGTATTGGTCACCCCAAAACAAGCATCACGTCCAGTCATTTTTAGAAAATGTTCTTCCACTTTGGAATAGTTTCATGAAAGACACGATTGCAATAGTCACATAGGAACTTTACATGATCTTCATCAAGCTGATCAGAGTCCAAAATGTCAACATGGGTCCATAGGGGCACACAGTGGTATCCAGAACCATTATCCCCACTTTCCATTCCCGGTGCTTCAAAACTGAGAGATAATTCGCAAAAGTTACTAAAGTCAGTATCTCAAGCAAAAGCACCATATATTAAATAAGTATACATGTCTACTAGTTGTTCAGTGTTTAAAGAAAAACAGGAATATGCACATAATAAAACCTAAAAGATTCATATGAGAATATGATTACGATATCGTACAAGTTGAACTGCACACACAACCAAAATACTTGTATTTATAGGCCATGTGAAGAATTTTTTTTTTCGAGAACAAATATGAAGAAAGATTACAGGAAGAAGCGTCGCGAAATCTGAACAGAATGCTTGAAATGCGATTAAAATGCAAAGATTCTCCCCGCTATCGAGGTTTTGAAGTAAGTCCCTAAATCTCAATCCCCCTTTGGGGAAATCACGCCATCCCTTGTTGCTAACGATGCTAAAGGGGAAGAACGGGTCAGTCCCCAAGAAATTTACTCCGTAACACCCAACGCAGTACCACACGAGGCAATGCGAGGCGAGCAATAATGAAAGAGAGAGGGAGAGAGAAGGACCTGCCGTCGTCGCCGGCGGGTGTGGGCGGCGGCGCCAAAACCCTAGGCGCAGGACACGGGAACCTCACCCTCCCTTTTCCCAAGTCCCGCGCAAATGGGTTCGGGATGTGGCATGCGTGGCCGGGTGCGCAAATGGGTTCGGGATGTGGCATGTGAAGCCGAGCCGTCGAGTCGGAGCTACGAGCGTAACGAGCCCACGCTGCAGTCCACGTTGCCGCCAACCTACCTGGAGCTCCCGTTGGATCGCACACGATCTCCACGTGGCGGCAATCAAGATCTGGTCAGCAAACTAGAGGCTTGCGGACGGTCCGCACTAAACTATTTTCCGGCATGGGTGGGCTTCTTCCTCATTCGGTTTATGTCGCGGAGGCCAACGAGTCAAAATTTTGGTTTCTAAAACTTGAGAAAAAAATACAGCGACTCGCCTGCAATTGAGGGAGGTTTACACATATGCCTGCTATCGACATGAGAGTTTACCATTTTCATAGTTTCATTTATTCGAAAGTAATGTATAACCTAGCTTTGTCTTACGACTCATCGAACACTCTTATGATAGAGCATTAACAATTGCTACTGTATTGTCTATATTATACACTACAAGAAAATCCGCGATTTGCCGAGTGCTTGTAGCACTCGATAAAGACCGTAAAACACTCGGTAAAATCTTTGTCGAGTGCAATACGCGGTAAAGAGGACACTACGGTCAAAATATCGACAAATTACTCTTTATCGAGTGTTTTCTATCGAGTACTCGATAAAAACTTTGTCGAGTGTCGAAATGGTACACAGTAAAAAAAAAAGCTAGGCTAACAATAATGATCCAAAAAAACTTTACCGAATGTCCAAATCAAAAACACTTGACACTCTTTACCGAGTGTCGGGTCAAAGACACTCGTCAAAGAATGATCACTTTGCTGAGTGGCAAGGCCAATGCGCTCGGTAAAGGTTGGTCACTTTGCCGAGTGTCTTTCTATTACACTCGGTAAAGTTTGGTCACTTTGTCGAGTGCATTCACTCACACTCGGCAAAGTGACCTTCAGAACCCTTCTTTTTTTATTTATTTTTTTGTCTTTGGGACACTCAATAAACATGGTTTTGTCTGTTATACATTAAAACTCTATATTTTATGACTTTTGTCTATAGAACACTTTAGCAAGAGAAGTAAATATTTTTAATATTTTTATCTCAATCCACACAATGAATTTGCAACTTCAAGTTTGGCACAAAGATATATTGGTGCATTTCTAATATATGTGTTTTTTAACAGATTTATTGTTGATGTTTGCATGACTTTTCACAAATTGTGGCTTCTCAGACACAGATTTATTATGGATAGAAAATGTAACAATATATCGTTGTGTCAAATTTCAACTTGTAATGTCTTTTATGCATTAAGATAAAAATATTGCAAATATTCACTTCTCCTGCTAAAGTGTTCTACAGATAAAAGCCATAATTTCTTAGTATCGAGGAGACAAAATATAAGGTTGCGGTGTTTGATAGACAAAATGAAAGTGCATCTAGACCCCTAATTATAGTTTTGAGTGATTGACATCAATACAATTAAAAGGACTAATATTTTCATTGAGCATGTATACAGTTTCTAATTATTGATGAATATGAGAGCAAGGAAATCTAAAAGAGAAAGAAAAGAAAAGCCAACAAAGTGAAAATCTTGGAAAAAGAGTATCTACGCTCAAGAATCAAGGTTTAATGTTTTTATCTTTTGTTTTGAGTCTAGAAACACCGTACTATTAAGAGGGATGTAAAATAAATAAGTGTTGAAAGACCAAGTGCTCAAATTCCATTTCAAGAGACAAATACTTCCTTGAAAATCCTTTTCATCGGATAATGTCCAGCTTCATCGGACATTGTAATCGGATTCCAGAATGATGCGCACTATTTTCAAATCCGTGGAGTTGGACAATGTCCGACTCAGTCGAACAATCCAGTCGGACTCCAGAACGGTGTGCAACTCGTCAAATCAGGAAGGGCAGGACAATGTCCGACTCCAGTAGGACAATGTCCGACTCTATAAGACAATGTCCGACTACCAGAAATATCAGAAGCCACCGGTCAATGCCGTCGGACTTCAGAACCGTGCAAAACTTGCAAAATGAAGAGGACTCGGACAATGTCCGACTCCATCGGAAAATGTTCGACTAAAATCTGACCAGAGCAATATCCGAGTCCCTTAGACTATCTTTTCGGACTCCAGAGCCATGCACATCAAATTTATCGGACAATGTCCGACCCTAGTCGGATAATGTCCGACAATGATTTCTCCCAACGGCTCTTTTTCAAGCCTCGGCTATAAAAGGCCACCCCGACCCCCTTTGGTCAGTTGGCCACTTCCACTACTGAAAAACATACTCCCAATATATCTGAGCACTCCACTTTTCCTCCCTTGGTTCCTACTCCAATCCTTGGTGGATTTGAGAGAAGGTTTGAGGAGATTTGATTGAGCAATACATTTCTCTCAAGAGCACTTGGTTCATCATCAACATCGACGTCTTTTGCGTTTGTTATTCTTGGGGATTCATCTCCTAGACGGTTAGGCGTCGTCCGGAGAGCTCCTAAGTTTGTGGTTGAGACGCGGGACGTTTGTATTGGCCCCTTCTTTGTAGAGAATCGTAGTGAAGTTCAAGCTTGCCATGGTGAAAAATTGAAGAGGTTTAGGGTTGAAAGAGACCCGGTCCTTGATGGATCCCTCAACGGAGACGTAGACTCCTTAGTGGAGCTGAACTTCGGTGAAAAATCCTTGTGTCTCCTTGTCCCTCTTGTTATTGTTTAAATCCTGCTTGTGTGCTTTGCTTGCCATTAATCTCTAGCTAGTAGTAGTGCTTTATTTACTAGATTTACTTGTGTAGGTCGCTTACTAGCTTGTGCCCCTTTTGCTGTTGCTCTCTTGCTTTGTTAGCTGCTTGCCCTTAGCTTGAATCGCATAACCTTGTCCGTTTTGATGGCCGATCTATTTTCTGCTACGAGGTCATTGGGCATTGTCCTACTCTAATCAGATATTTGAAGTAATCGGACAATGTCCTACTATAGTCAAACAATCGAGTCGGACAAAGTTTTCTTATGCTATTAATTATTTTAATTAAGTAATTTTCAGGGATAATCGCCTATTCAACCCCCCCTCTTGGCAACTTTCAATTGGTATTTATCGGTGTTTAGATTACCTGCTAGTAGAATTTGTTCAAGGGGGCGCGCGTTTCGGGCTCGGCGATGGCTAAGCAAGAGAACACGAGGGGTTATACTGGTTTGGGGGAAGTCCCCTACGTCTAGTTCTCAGACCTGCTCGTGTTACTTGCTCCGGTTGGGGAGTACAATAAAGGTGAGAGAGGAGAGGGCTCTAAGTCTCGGGTGCGAGTGGTGTGTGTGTGTGTGTGTGTGTGTGTGTGTGTGTGTGTGTGTGTGTTTTGCTCTCTGTTCCCTTTTGAAAGAGGCGCGGGGCTCCCCTTTTATACTCCAAGGGGAAAGGACCCATGTTACAGAGAGAGAGAGAGAGAGAGAGAGAGAGATTTCTACACGTGATGAGTCAGTGGAGGCGTGCTAGAGAAGGCGAAGCCATTGGTCGGTGGCGTAATCTTTGGTCCGTGTAGGCCCCATCGTCCTGGTCTCGCGTCAGAGGGGCGGTACTACGTTCGAGCATGCCCCCATTCTCCGTCGTCGGGTCGACTCCCTTGTTCCTGTAGTCGGTGTGTTCTGCCGTATGCGGGAGGAGCAGAATGGGCATTGTCATGTTATTCAAGCAGGGTTCAATCTAGGTATCCATCAAGCTGTCCTGCACCATCACCATTAGGTGTGTCATCGAGCGATGGCAACACAGTGAGCCTCGCCATGTCTGCCATTGTCAGCGGGTGCTGGTGATGATGAGGGAGGCAGGTATCCGGAGAGATTTGACTCCTTGATACTGTGTATGCATAATGGGCATGGCATTTAGGCCGGGTTGTTGACCATTGGCTCGCTCGACCCCCTCCGTCGAGGGTCGTCGCGTCGGGTTACGCCTGTCCGGACCTGCTTGGAGTTGGAATACGTCCTGTCCTGACAAGGTAATCGAGCTTCTCCACTCCGCCACTCCTAGCTTGGTCAGGGGTCTGTCGTCCCGTCCCATCGCGGTTCAGGTCCCACTGATAGGAGTTGACGGAGGCAGAGCTTATGCAGCGGTTACGGGGGGCTCGCACTGTCATCATGGCCACAGTGTCAGTGAAACAACCGTCCTTGTCTCAGAGTAGACGAGCTTAAATGAGCAGTTGTATCATTTTCTTGGGAGGGCGAGCCGCGCTCGGATCCTGTTAGGGGGAGCGATTTGTCCTTGACCCCCTTTGTGGGGTCGAGCGAGGCGCTGCGAGCCCTCGACCACTCGAGGGTCGAGCAGAACGCGACCGGCCCTCGCCCCCTGGGGGGGGGGGTCGAGCGAGTCGGTAGAGCGGCGCGGTTTTTGCGGCCAAGGTTTGATCATCGCGGAGATGCTTTTTATGGGGGCCTGCGTGGGTGACGCCTTGGGGGCGATTCGTCCGGGCCAAAGGACCCGGACGCATGTGGGTCCCTAGGGGGTTCCACGTGGAACCCTATTTTCTACCCTCGATAGTAGCCCCCGAGCAAGTCGGAGAGTCATTTGAGGGATTTGACGCCGGTGTGAGCGGGTGGTACGAAGTCGTTTGTGGGTCACCTGACTTGCGCGTAAGGAGTGCGTGCGAGCGCACTCGACGGGTGTAGCCCCCGAGCCGGAGGGGAAGTTTGGTTGAAACTCGCGCTTCGGCTTGATACGTCATGAGATGGTTAGGTTGTTCATTCGTCGGGGTGCACGCAAGCGCACCCGTCGGGTGTAGCCCTCAAGCCAAAGGAGGAGTCCGTGCGGACTCGTTCTTTGGCTTTATGTATCTGAAACGATCACAGGGGTGCCATGGGTCCCGTGTTCCTCGGGCTTCGTCCCCTGGGCTGAGCAGACGGTGCAGGGTGTCATGGAGGGGGGTTTGCCTAAAAAGGCGGGGCATGGCGCTGTCAGCGTGAAAAATCTCGTCTCCTTTTGGCGTGCTGCGCGCGGGGGTATCTTTCGGTAGGGCCCAGATCTAGCGCGCTACGCGTTAGGGGAATCCAAGGTCGGTGCCCTGCTCTAAGGCGGGTTCCTTTCTCTTTCTTATGGCGCGGTGCGCGCGACATCGTCGGTGGCGCCAGACTTTTGTTCCCATGTGGCATGCAAGAGCCCCTCGTGAACTCACATCAGTCTTGATGCCCGTGCAAGGAATCCGAGGCTTGGGCCTAGCTTGGCTATTTAAGGGCGCACCCGGGTAGTGTTCTACTTCATTCTCACACCTAGCTTTACACACCGAGCTCTGGGATACCTGGGGCGTGACCGACTCTCGCTTAGTGGTCCGTTGTTCTCATGGCTGCTGGGTGCGACGATGTCCCTGGCGATGAAGACGGGGATGAAAACCTACTAGCAGTAGGTCCCCGGCTGCCCTGGGGTGGCCGTCCTTCGGTTGCGAGAAGGTTGGCTCAACTCCCATTACGTCCTCCGCTTGTTGGGGTGAGGTGGAGATAAAGGGGCCCTGCCATGGAAGGTCACCATGGCTTATTTGGTCCCCTCGTGTTCGTCCTCGGCGGCGTCGATAGGAGCGAGGTCAAGAAGAGGCGCCGGACCAGGCTCCCTTCAGACAGGGGGGTCCTTAGTCCCAAGAGGCAGCTCCAGCAATAGCCGTACGGTGCGGCCGAGCTGCTCGCCTTCTTCGTTGGGGGAAAAGGCCGACCTCAAATGAGGGCATCTGTCCCTGACGACGAAGTATCACAGGCGCTTTACCCCATATGTACCCACCGAGGTGTGGGTACCGCCTTTCCCTTTGTAGTAGACCTCTCAGGTCGACTTTTTCCCCTGTTTCTCTCTCTTGTTTTTTCCTGAGTCCTTGATACTGCAAGAGACCTACAAGGCCGGGGAAGGTATGGCTCTTTTTCGTCTATGCATGCTATTGATTTTGAGTTACCCCTTATCGCCTGGATCGGTCGGTACAACACTGGGGGAGAAGCTGGCCAAGGCGGAGGAGTCCCTTGGTCGAGAGGTCACGGAGAAGACGGAGTTGCACGCCGTGCTGGGGAGGGCGGCTCAAGAACTTCAAGTCCTCGTCGAGCTTGGGGCCTCGATGGCGTTGTAGGTCGGGCATTTGATGTCCTCATCCTTGAATGGGTTTGGCGCGGTGTGCGCTTTGGTGTGCGCACCGTGTTCACCGTGCTCGGGACTCACTTCGAGGAGATGGACTACGAGGCGCTAAGCCTCGGCTACCTCGACCATACCCCCGAGGAGATGGTGTGGATGCGTGCTGCCTCGGAGCCTCATGCTGATGTCTTGGCTGCAAAGTATGAAGAAGAGGCGTTGCCCAAGGTGGACGGTGAGAACTAGTTAGTGGTCGCATTTCTTAGCTTTTATGTCCAAAGAAATGGGTCATCAAGCCCGCTGCCGTGTAATAGGTTTAGATTGTGAACTTTGTGCTTGTTTGCTTTCGTTGGCCCGTGGTGGCCTCAAAAAGTTTTTAGTTCCTGTTACTTAAACTACTTTGCGTTCTCGGCCCGTTGCCCCTATCGTGTTGGCTCACAAAGCCTGAGCCCCTGAGTGACTTGGAAGTTTAGCCTCACCGGTGATCACCGTTCTCGTGGCCGCTGGGGCAAGCACGACGTTACACCGTCCGACCAGCTCGACTGTGTACTCCTTGTCTTGTGGTTTACTTTGTTTGCCGGCATAGCGAGGCTCAGGTTCGAGAAGGAAAGAAAAGTTTTTCGAGAGAAAAAAGAGGCACACAGCGTGAGCCTATTGTGCCTTTCCAGCCCCCGAGTGACGCTTGACCCCTTGGGAGAGGTCAAGTGTCACTTAAGAGCGATCGAGGCATATCGAGAATGCATCAAACAAAGAGCTAGGGGTAGAATTTACATAGCTATGAGATGTTCCATGCGTTCTTGAACTCGCGACCTCCATGGTCTTCAGCTTGTAAGTGCCAGGTCGGATGACCCGAGAGACGGCGTACGGTCCTTCCCAAGGCGGTGAGAGCTTTGTGTTGGCCCCTATTGTCCTGAACCCTGCACAAAACCAGGTCGCCCACAAGGAGCCCTCTGTCCCTTATATTTCGATCGTGGTAGCGATGGAGTGCTTGTTGGTACTTGGCCGAGTGGAGGAGTGCGACGTCTCGTGCCTCGTCTATCTAATCCATCGCATCCTGGAGAGCTGCTTCGTTACCTTGCTCGTTGAACGCGCGTACTCGGGGCGCGCTGTAGTCCAGATCAGTGGGGAGGATAGCCTCGGACCCGTAGACCATGAAGAAAGGCGTGAAGCCTGTTGCACGACTCTGGGTCATGCGTAGGCTCTAGAGTACGGCGTGGAGTTCAGCTGCCTATCGACCGCTGAATTGTTTCAAGCGGTTATAGATGACGGTCGGATTGAAGATCTGAGGCTTCACCCCTTGGAGTATCATGCCATTGGCTCGCTCGACCTGCCCGCTTGTCTTAGGGTGAGCGAGAGCGGCCCAGTCGACGCGGATGTGATAGTCATCGCAGAACTTTAGGAATTTCTTCTCCGTGAATTGTGTGCCATTGTCTGTGATTATGGAGTTTGAGACTACAAATCGATGGATGATATCGATGAAGAACTCGACCGCTTCTTCGTATCGAATCTTGACCAGGGGGCATGCTTCGATCCACTTGGTGAACTTATCGACTGCGACCAGCTAGTGGGTGTAGCCCCTGGGCGCTTTTTTGAGCGGACCGACCAGGTCCAATCCACAGACTGTGAAAGGCCACGTGAGGGGGATCATTTGAAGGGCTTGAGCCGACAGATGTGTCTCTCAGGCGTAATACTAACAGCCTTTGCAGGTTTTGACTATGCAGGTCGCGTCGCCCACAGCGGTTGGCCAGTAGAAGCCTTGACGAAAGGCATTGCCTACGAGGGTTCGAGGTGCGGCGTGATGACCACAGACCCCCCGTGGATATCGATGAGCAGCTTGATGCCCTCGCTGGTGGGGATACAACGCTGCATAAGTTTGGTGATGCTACGCTTGTAGAGTTCCCTGTTGATCAAGACAAAAAACTTGGCCCGCCGATAGAGTCATTTGGCTTTGGTCCCATTGGCGGGGAGCGTCCCTCAAGCCAGGTACTCGACGCACGGGATTCTCCAGTCGCGTAGGAGCTCGGTTCTCTCGACCTGGGGGTCGATTCGCTCGGCCCCCAGGTTGTCAGACTGGTTGTCCGGCTCGCTCGAGTCACCGAGTTGATCGACCTCCATCACTCCTGCGGGTTGCTGGGTCTCCGGAGGCGAGGCTTCGGCCCTCGGGTCGGGGTCAGCGGGGTCGTACGATCCCTGCTTCGGCCCCGTGATCTCTTTGAGTCGAACCGAAGGCTGATGCTGGTCGTTCGCGAAGACCCCCGGAGGAATCTGCTCTCGACCAGACTGGTTGTTGCTGGGTCTCCGGAGGCGAGGCTGATGCTGGCCCTCTCGAACATGTTGACCGCCTCGTTGAGGCGTCGCGGGATGTGTTTGAGCTCTAGCCCGTCGAACTTGTTCTCGAGTTTGCGAACATCCTGGCAGTAGAGCGCCATTGAGTCGGTCCGGCAGCTGGACTCTTTTTGATCTAGTCGACCACGAGTTGGGAGTCACCGTGGATCTCCAGCCATCGGATACCAAGCTCGATGGCAATCTTGAGCCTGTTTACGAGTGCCTCGTATTCGGCAACATTATTTGATGCGGGGAAATGTAAACGAACTGCGTATTTCATATGCACCTCGAGTGGAGAGACAAAGACGAGGCCGACATCCGCACCTATCTGCATGAGTGACCCATCGAAGTATATGACCTAGTACTCGTAGTCGACGAGAGCGAGCGGGAGTTGTGCCTCGGTCCACTCCGCCATGAAATTGACGAGAACCTTGGACTTGATGGCCGCTTGAGGCTGATATGCGATGTCATGCCCCATCAGCTCGAGCGCCCATTTGGCGACCTTGCCCACCGTGTCCCTGTTCTGTATAATCTCTCGGAGTGGAAAGGAACTTACGACATGTATCGGGTGGGAGTCGAAGTAGTGCCGGAGCTTGCGCCTTGCCACCATCACCTCGTAGAGGATATTAAGGATCTATGGGTACCTGGTCTTCAAATCAGACAGGACTTTGCTGACGTAGTAAACAGGGTGTTGGACCTTGAGGGTATGCCCTTCTCTTTCTCGCTCGACCACGAGCACCGAGCTCACGACTTGGGTCGTCGCCGCTATGTTTAATAGCAGCGCCTCCCCCGGGACCGGGGGCGTCAACACGGGTGCGCTGCTCAGGATGCGCTTGACGTCATCGAGGGCGGACTGTGCCTCGGGGGTCCACTCGAATCGGTTGGACTTCTTCAGTAGCCTGTATAGTGGGAGCACTCTATCCCCGAGGCGCGAGATGAAACGGCTCAACACCACCAGACAGCCCATAAGCCATTGCAGTCCCTTGAGGTTTTGAACCGGACCCATTCATTCGATCGCGGAGATCTTCTCCGGATTGGCCTCGATGCCGTGTTGGGAAACGACGAACACGAGGGTTAGTTTGGGACCCCAAAAACGCACTTCTTGTGGTTAAGTTTGACATCATTTGTGCGTAGTTTGGCAAAAACGCGCTCAAGGTCCGCCACGAGGGTGTCCGCCTTTTTAGACTTGATGACAATGTCGTCCACATAGGCTTCAACCGTGTGGCCAATTAGATGATCGAGGCACCATTGCATGCAATGCTGAAACGTCGCACTAGCATTCTTGAGCCCGAAAGGCATCGTTATGTAGCTTTAAGAACCAAACGGCGTGATGAAAGATGTCGCGAGTTGGTCGGATTCTTTTATCGCGATTTGGTGGTACCCTGAGTAGGCATCTATGAAGCAGAGGGTTTCACACCCTGCCGTCGAGGCAACTATCTAGTCGATGCATGGCAAAGGAAACGGATCCTTTGGACATGCCTTGTTCAGGCTCGTATAGTCCACACACATCCTCCATTTCCCATTCTTCTTCTGTACAAGAACATGACTAGCTAACCATTCAGGGTGATCCACCTCCTTGATGAACCCGACGGCCTACAGCTTCGCGATCTCCTCCCCGATTGCTCTACATTTCTCCTCGTCGAATCGGCGCAGACGTTGCTTCACTGGCTTGGAGCCCGACCTGATGTTCAAGGAGTGCTCGGCGACTCCCCTCGATATGCCAGGCATGTCTGAGGTCCTCCACGCGAAAATGTCGGCGTTCGCGCGGAGAAAGTCGACGAGCTCGCTTTCCTATTTCGGAGTGAGGGACGTCCCCACTCTCACCGTCTTCTCCTTATCGATCTTGGGGTCGATCTGCACTTCTCTGGTGTCTTCCGCTGGCTTGAGTGAGGCGCTCTTATGGTTGGCGTCGGGAGCCCCCTCCTCGAGGTGAGTGCGGATAGCCTCGAGCTCCCCGGCTGAGGCCATCGTTGCCGCAGTGAGGTCGCCGTTCTCCGTCTCGCACTGGAAGGCGCATTGGAGGGACGCATTAACAGTGATGACCCCTTTAGGCCCCGGCATCTTGAGCTTCAAGTAGGTGTAGTTAGGGACGACCATGAACTTGGCATAGCACGAATGCCCCAAGAGACCGTGATACACTCCTGGGAAGTCGACAACCTCGAAGATAAGGGTCTCGGTGCGGAAGATGGACGGAGTTCTGAACATGACAAGCAAGCTGATCCGCTCGAGGGGCACGACTTGCCGTTCTAGGACGATTCCGTGAAAGAGTGCGACAGGCGACTGAAGGTGCGATCGATCGATCCCGAGCAGGTCGAGTGTGTTGGCGTACAGAATGTTGATGCAGCTGCCCCCGTCCATCATCACCTTAGTGAGACGGACCTCGGTGATGATGGGGTCGACCACGAGAGGGTATCGACCCGGTCGCGGTACGTGCGGTGCGTGGTCCGACCGATCAAATGTGATTGGTAAATCGGACCACTTAAGAAAAGACGGAGTGGCAGATTCTGCCATAAAAACCACGCGATGCTCGACTTTGGCGGTGCGTCGACCTCCTCGGGACTCGGGCCTCATGAAGATCATGTGGCAAGCTTTGGGGTTGGGGAATACTGGTCTCCTCGGCTCGTCATCACCGTCCACGGGGTCCTGGACCCTTCGTTCCGACGCTTTCTCTGGGTCCCCCTTCTTCGCCTCCTCCTGAATGAATTTCTTCATCATGGAGCAGTTCTTAAGGAGGTGCTTGACAGGGAATCCGTGGTTCGGGCATGGACCGTTCCACTTCTTTTTGAAGTGGTTCGACGCCTCCCCTGCTGCCGGCCTCGGCGGCTTGCGCTCGTCGGTGGCCACGACGGGGTCGCGCCGTTCCCGTGGCTTGTTTTTCTTCTTCTTCGGGTGGTTGGAGGCACCGTTGCCGGCTCCTTCCTCCCGCTTGCCTTTGCCCTTGCCCACCAGCATACGCTGGAGGACCGCTCCCACGCACTCTTCGCTGGAGGCGAAGCTCGAGGCGATGTCTAGGAGCTCAGGGGCCGTGCGCGGACCCCTTCGGCTCAGCTCATGGATGAGCTGTTCTGATGTTGTGCCTGAAATGAAGGCCCCAACAATGTCCGTGTCGTCCATGTTAGGTAGCTCATTGGACTTCTTGCTGAAGCGCCAGATGTAGTCTCGGATGGACTCGCCAGCTTTCTGCTGGCAGTTCTTGAGGTCCCAGGGGTTGCCCGGTCGGACGTAGGTCCCCTGGAAGATTCCGACAAAAATATCCCTCAGGTTGCCCCAGTCGTACATTTGACCCTCGAGGAGATGCTCAAGCCCAGCACGGGCCGAGTCGGCGAAGTACAGCGGGAGATTACGGATAATTGTGAGGTCATCAATGGCTCCCCCATCTTGACACGCGAGGCGGTAATCCTCAAGCCAAAGGCCGGGGTCCGTCTCGCCCGTGTACTTGATGACGGTCACAGGAGCCCGGAAGCGTTGACGGAACTCGGCGGTGCGGATCCGGGAGCTGAAGACCCGTGGTCCAGGAGGGCTCGGGCTCCTCTCCTCATCGGTGTTGTCATACCGGCCTCTGCGGCATGGTTGACGTCCCCTTTCCTGGTTCCGCCACGCTCTCTCGCGGCGATGCGCCTTAAGAGTGTGGCGTGCATTGTGGTGGGGTCCAACTTGGTCGTGGACTGAGGCTTTCTTAGGTGTGCTCCAGTCAGGGCTGGCTGCTAAACCGAGTGTTGTTGTGAATAGGTGGCGCTGCCTCCTCCTGCATGTCTGGACGTGGAGATCTGTTGGCTAGATTGAGCGATACGTCGTTGTGAGCTCGCCGCTTGGAGCTCGGTGGCCTTGGCTAGAGGAGCCGCGACTTCTCGCTGAGCCTGCTCGTCCTCCGGTGTTGCGGGCTCAGGGAGAGTGCTGAGCAGGGCGATGGCTACCGCTATGTTTTGTGCCGCGCGAGCAAACTGTGGAGGCCCTTGGTCGTTGGCGACGATGCGCTGAAGGACGTCACGGGCCATGGCGCGAGCGCGTCCGCCCGTGCCAGGACGGGCTAGCTCACGGTCTATCTCTTCCTTTTCATGCTCGAGCTGGCGCCGGGTCTCTTCCAGCTCCGCCCGCCTTGCCCTCAACCGTTGTTGAAGGTCGTACGGGCGAGGCGCGGTCTGCGGGTTCCCGGCCACAGTGATGGGAATGTTGACGAGGGTTTCCCCTCCTCCCGCACCCGTCGTCGGGTTTGCCTGGGCGGGGGTCCCGGGATTTGCCATCGCTCTAGCGACCGAGGTCCCAGCACCCCCTGCAGCTGAGGCGGGCACAAGCCGCACCATATTGCACCCTTGCGGGGTGCCCCTGCTTTCCGCGTAGCTTCCGGACTCGGAGCTGGAGTCTCCCGCCGACCCCACATCGAGGACGTTGAAGAGAGACTCGTCCGGACGCTCGATCACGCCGACAAACCCAGAGCCCGAAAGGCGGGAACCGCGAGTTGTGCGGTCGCATTTTGGAAACACCTCACGACGTTCCGTAAGCCGCATGGGTAGCCCTTTGAAGGGGTTTCGGTGAGCCCGTCCAGGCGGAGGGGCTCTTCCCCGAGAAGTTGCCCATGGATGTTTGCCAGCGCGAACGCAAAGTATCGGAGGTCTTCCGGATTGGGCGTAGGGCCCAAGTAACGCTCTAGATGGAGCCATAGCTAGTCGACGAAACCAGATGACACCACGGAGCGGTCAGTGACATGCGGCCTGGCTAGCTCGAGTCGAACCGCGCGCATGTTGGTGGTTTCTAGATGCCCATGTTATCTACCAAAAAGGAATGTTCTACGTCTTAATTTGGTGGTTTGGACTAACAATTAACCCCATATTTGCATATATTTGTAGTTGTTCTGTTTTGGATGTAATCGTTGGAAACAGGTGTAAAACAGGGCAATTATGGATAAAGAGCTGAAGAGTAACGAAGATGGGCCAAATTCGGAGCCACGCCGATCGGCGCGACCCATGCGTCGATCGGCGCAGGAGGAAAAGTTGACTAAAACATGATTCGGTCCAGGAAAGACGAAGGCCCAGCCCAGTATGAGTCAGAGTCGGTGGAAGTTGATCTAATCCCATCGAGTATAAAAGGAAGATAATTATCAAGAGCCAAGACGACCAAGGGGAGACAGCAATCGCGAGAACCAGTTATTAAAACTAGGGTTCCAGGATATTGGCGGCGGAGGTTCGTCAACACCGACGAGATCCACCAAAAGGGAGGTCGCGCCGATCGGTACAACGCCTGCACCGATCGGCTCGGGCGCGTTCCAGCGCTATTTCTCACCACTCATCTATGTCTAGCAGAAGGATGAGTGAGTAGTCTCATATTCTCTTCTCTGGTGCGGGGATCTGGTCATGTAACTCTCATGCTTGTTGATACTCTATCGATGAATTTAATCTATGTGATGAACTTATTGCACATCTATCTATCCTTTTCATTAGTGTATCGGCCAATACACTTTTGCCCATTACATAATGCAAGAAACCAGTGGGGAGCTAATAGCCTCTGTAGTGACAGCCGGGGTGAACGAAACCACCATGTCTTATAGAATATTAGAGTCATCACTTGAGTTGATAAGAATAAGGTTGCATGCTAGTGAACCAATCCTAAGGAGAGAATCCTTCATCATCCTGTTACCTTTTCAATAACATTCACCTTCCACTTTCTCACCGTCATCATTCACACCAACCAACTCATTGCAATCTGTTAGTAACCCTTTAATTGTATTAGTTCCGCTCGTTCCCTGTGGATTTGATAACCTTGGAATACTCTGAGGGAAAAAGAGCTATAACTGTACACCGTTCTCTTGCGGTATATAAGTGGGTGCGTAGATACGACCAACAGCGCATCACCTCGTCGGCGACTACAACAGCCGCCGTGATAGGATCCGGGAGCGACTCGTCGATGAGTTCCAAGGTCCCATCTCCTGCGACTACGAAGTCGAGCGTGTCACTCGCGTCCCCTAGCCACCACGGACATGTCACTGCGACGATGGGTGCGTGGACTAGAGGCGGTGGGGATGTCGGAATGCTGACACGTAGCAGCTTTCGGTCCGCCGTGGCGACGAACTCCAGACTCCCAAAGAAGACGCTGCTGCCAGGAGCCCAGAAGGTGGAGGAGGTGGCTATCTGAACCGTGGAGTGGTGAAGTGAAATGCGCAAATCCCCCTACCTAGCGTGCCAACTATCGGTGTTTAGATCACAAACTAGTAGAATTTGTTCAAGGGGGCACGTGTTTCGGGCTCGGCGATGGCGAAGCAAGAGGACACGGGGGGTTATACTGGTTCGGGGAAGTCCCCTACGTCCAGTTCTCGGGCCTGCTCGTGTTACTTGCTCTGGTTAGAGAGTGCAATGGTGGTGAGAGAGGAGAGGGCTCCAAGTCTCGGGTGCGAGTGGTGTGTGTGTGTGTGTGTGTGTTTTGCTCTCTGTCCCCTTTTGAAAGAGGCGTGGACCTCCTCTTTTATACTCCAAGGGGAGAGGACCCATGTTACAGAGAGAGAGAGAGAGAGAGAGAGAGAGAGAGAGAGAGAGAGAGAGAGAGATTTCAACATGTGATGAGTCGGTGAAGGCGTGCTGGAGAAGGCAAAGCCCTTGGTCGGTGGCGTAGTTTTTGGTCCTTGTAGGCCTTATCGTCCTGGTCTCGTGTCAGAGAGACGGTACTGCGTTCGAGCGTGCCCCCATTCTCCGTCATCGGGTAGAGTCCCCCCTTGTTCCTGTTGTCGGCGTGTTCCGTCACATGGGCATTGTCACGTTATTCAAGCAGGGTTCAATCTAGCTGTCCATCAAGCCGTCCTGCATCATCACCATTAGGTGTGTCATCGGGCGATGGCAGCACAGTGAGCCTCGCCATGCCTGCCATCGTCAGCGGGCGCTGGTGATGATGAGGGGCATAGATCCGGAGAGATTTGACTCCTTGATACTGTGTATGCGTAATGGGCATGGCATTTAAGGTCGGGTTGTTGACCGTTGGCTGGCTCGACCCCCTCTGTCGGGGATCGTCGCGTCGGGTTGCGCTTATCCGGATCTACTTGGAGTTGGAATCTGTCCCGTCCTAACAAGGCAATCGAGCTTCTCCACCGTGCCACTCCTGACTTGGTCAGGGGTCTGTCATTCCGTCCCGTCGCGGTTCGGGCCCCACTGATGGGAGTTGACGGAGGCAGAGCTTATCCAGTGGTTACGAGGGGCCCACACTGTCGTCATGGCGACGGTGTCAGTGAAATAACCGTCCTTGTCTCGAAGTAGACGAGCTTAAACGAGCGGTTGTGTCATTCACTTGGGAGGGCTAGCCGCGCTCGGATCCTATTAGGCGGAGCGATTTGTCCTCGACCCCCTTTGTGGGGTCGAGCAAGGCGCAACGAGCCCTCGATCACTCAAGTGTCGAGTAGAACGCGACCGGCCCTTGCACCCTGAGGGGGGGGGGGTCAATCGAGTTAGGGGAGCGGCGTGGTTTTTGCGGCCAAGGTTTGACCGTCGCGGAGACGCTTTTTGTGGGGGCCTGCGCGGATGACGCCTTGGGGGCGATTCGTCCGGGCCAAAGGACCCGGACGCGTGTGGGTCCCTAGGGGGTTCTATGTGAAACCTTGTTTTCTACGCTCGAGAGTATCAGAGTCGGTATCATCTACAAAGCTTAACCGCTTGAAGATTAAATATGTCAAAACTAGAAGAACGACCACCCACCACTCTTCCAACCAAAGAAGCTTTTAGTGGTTCTCGAGATGGAGATGATGCAAGGACTGGAGATAGTGACAAAGATGATCTACCAAAAACCTAAAACAATGTCATGTATTATTATGATGATCTCAAAGAAGATCGCATTGGACAAGGGTCAGGTAGACTCCCTTACTTTGATGGACAATTCTATGATCATTGAAAATGCAAGATGATGATGTATTTGAAATCCATGAGTCCACATGTTGCAAGTATAACCGTGAATGGTTTCTTGTGGGAAAATAGAGATAATCCAATGCACAAGGCTCAAATCAACATTCATCACAATATCGTGGTAGCTAGTGCAATTGTTTTCGCACTTAGCTCTACTGATTATGATAAGGTTGTCGAAATAAAGAATGTCAACTAACTATAGAGAAAACTTGAGGTTATTTATGAGGGCATCAATTCCGTCAAGGATGCAAGACCCAAAAGAAGTTCAAATAGGCTCATGAGGATTGTAAATCAAAGAAGAGTACTAGGAGCAAAGCTAACCGACTTGGATATCAACAATAGATTGCTACAAGCATTGAGACCTTGGGATAACAACATTTGCTCAAATAATAGAGAAAAGGACAACTCCAAAAGTTTCTCCACCGATGAAGTGCTTGGAAATCTTCTATCCCAAAAGCAACAAAATGATCAAGCCAACAAGATAAATGCCTTGATCAAGCAAATTGAGGGAGCAAATGGTGACAAAAATGATATAGCACTCAATGCTACATGAGAAAAGCAAGAGAAAAGGAAGAAAGTGGTTGATTCTAGTGGTGAAGATAGTGATGATGAGATGACTTTGTTTGTGAGGAAATTCAAATCATTCCTCAAGAAAGATGGCTACAAGAAGAAAAGCTATGACAAGGGCAAAGCGAGAAGATAAAAAAGAACTTGCTATGAATATGGTGATGAAGGACATTTCATTGCGGGAATGTCCAATGAAGAAGAACAAGGATAAGAGAAATAAAGACAAGCGCCACAAGAAAGACAAGTAGTACAAGAAGCATAGAAGAGGTGAAGCTCACATTGGTCAAGAATGGAATTTCGATGACTCATCCTCTTCATCATCTTTCTCCTCTGAATCCGACTCAGATGAAGGAGGCATTGCTACAATTGCCATTGGCGTAACTCCCACCAACACTTCTCTATTTAGGAGCTTGAGTGATAATGATAATGACAACACTCACAAGTGCTTCATGTCAAGAGTATCTAAGGTATCAAAATCTAAACATAAGTGTTCCTCTTATGCTAGTAGTAGTGATGATGATGATAGTGTGAATGCCTCTCTTCCTAAAATGCTTGAATTTATGAAATTACTTGAAAGACAAAAGGAAGAAAATGATAGACAAGAGGAGCTTCTTTAAAAATAAGAGGACTTGCTTATTGTTGAAAAGAAAAGAAATCTTGAACTAGAGAAGCTCCTAGAACTTGAAAGAAAGAAAAATGAAGAATTAACAATGTCTCTCATCAAAATTGAAAATTCTTGTGAGAATGTTAAAAGCACAAAAGATGAACTTCAAGGGAAGTATGAGGTTTTGGAAAAGAATCATAAGTCTCTTAAACAACAATATAGAATTCTTTCAACCTTCACATCTTCCACCAATAACTCTCATACTTCCACTAGCAAAGGATGTGATAGGTGTTATAATATTGATGTTGATGCTTATGCTACTAATGTGAAATTGATTGATGATTTGAACGTGCAAGTAAGGTCTCTTGAAAGAAAAATACAACATGAAAAAATTGTTGTTGATGATGAAAAGGCAAAGTATGCAAGAGGTGCATACTCTAACACTATAATGCCTCATGTCATCGATGACATTAGTTATGTTGAGGATGCCAAGCACAATGCTAGGGAGAACAAGAATGAGAAGGAATTCCTCAAGTTCATCAAGGAACGATCTTATCAAAAGAAGCAAGCGAAGAACAATAACACTAACCAAACTTCTTTTGTTAATAATTTTCATGCTAATGTGCCTAATAACTCTTGTGCACTCTTTCATGACTTTGATGCATCTTATGTGCTCATGAGAGACATGCATGGTCGTGTCTTTGCTAAATATGTTGGGCCACGTAACAAGAAATCAAAGACTTGTGTGTGGGTGTCCAAAGTGCTTGTGACTAATGTAAAAGGACCCAAGCAAATTTGGGTACCTAAAAACAAAGTTTAATTTGTTTTGTAGGACTATGTCTCCGGCGGGTCAAGTTGGGTGATTGATAGTGGATGCACCAATCATATGACTGGAGATAAAAAGATATTCAAATCATTTGAGCCAAGTTATGACAAGAATGAGTACATCACTTTTGGTGACAATGGAACGGACAAGTACTGGGTTATGGTAAGGTACCTCTCACTCCTTCATATTCTCTTTCTAAGTTTATGCTTGATCATATTGACTTCAATCTATTGTCCATTTCGCAATTTTGTAAAATGGGCTATTATTGTTTTTTCAACGAATATGGTGTGACCGTCTATAAGAGGAGTGATGGCTCGGTTGCTTTTAAGAGTGTGCTTAAAGGAAAGCTTTATGTTTTGGATTTCTTCACGGATGAAGCTAGACTTGGCACATGCTTATTAGCAAAGTCCAACATGGGATGGTTGTGGCATAGAAGTCTAGCCCATGTTGGTATGAGGAATCTTCACAAACTCCAAAAGGGCGCCCACATCATAGGACTAACCGATGTTTGCTTTAAGAAAGATAGATTGTGTAGTGCGTGTCAAGCGGGAAAACAAGTTGGAGCTTCACACCCCACCAAGAATGTGATAACTACTACAAGACCATTGTAATTGTTGATGATTTTTCTCACTTCAAGTAGGTATTCTTTTTGCATGATAAAGGTAAAGTGAAAGACGTGCTCAAGACTTCCATGAAAAGAGCATAAAATGAATATGAAGTCAATATCAAGAAAATTAGAAGTGACATCAGCACTGAGTTCAAGAACACTCAAGTTGAGGAATACCTTGATCAAGAAGGTATCAAGCATGAATTTTTGGCACCCCACTCCCCTCAACAAAATGGGGTGGCCGAAAGAAAGAACCACACACTCATTGAGATGGCAAGACCAATGCTTGATGAATACAAGATGTCCGACCATTTTTCGGACGAAGCTGTCAACAACGCATGCCACGCCTCTAACCGGTTGTATCTCCATTGACTATTGAAGAAAACACTATATGAGCTACTAACCGGTAACAAACCTAATATTTCCTATTTTTGTGTTTTTGGGAGCAAATGTTTTATGCTCAACAAGAGACTCAAGACTTCAAAGTTTGCTCCAAAATTGATGAAGGTTTCTTGCTTGGCTATGGGTCAACTGTTCATGCTTATCGTGTGTTCAACAAAACCACCGGTTGTGTTGAAATTTCACGTGACGTGACATTTGATGAATCTAACGGCTCTCAAGAGGAGCAAGTTGTTAATAATGATATAGATAATGATGCTCCTAGAAATGCAATAAAAACAATGGCCATTGGTGATGTGAGACTATAAGAACCAACAAGTGTTGAAAATCAACCCTCTTCCTCAAGACAAGACCAACATTGTGGAAATGAAAAAGTTGAGCATACAAGTGGTCATGATCAAGAGGATGGTGAGCATGTACAAGCATCAAGTGATGACTCCCAAAGACATGATCAAGAGATTATTGAAAATGGTGGTCAAAGAAGTTCACATCCACCACACCCAAGAGTGCATCAAAATGTACAGCATGATCACCCCGTCGAACAAATTCTTGGAGACATTGAAAAGGAGGTAATCACTAGATCTCGAGTTAGTAATTTTTGTGAGCATTACTCTTTTGTCTCTTCTTTGGAGCCATTTAGAGTAGAAGATGCACTCGAGGATTCGGATTAGGTGATGGCCATACAAGAAGAATTGAACAACTTCACAAAAAATGAAGTGTGGATATTGAAGGAAAGACCAAAGAACAAAAATGTTGTGGGTACTTGTTGACGGCTGCTAAGTACCATTTTCAACCGTCAACTATACTCAAATAAAGGAGAATTTGGCATTTCATACACGCATGCTTTATCACAATAATATAGTTCCACTTGTACTTGGAGAACTTTGTGCATGCAGGAGGAAATGTGAAGGAAACACCTCAAAAGGCAAGAAAACACACTTTCGACCAATCAGAGAGTGCCACATGGACGTCACACGGATTGAAGGGCCCATTTCAGCACTTAACCGACGTAACTCCCTGTAATACCGCGCAAACCGACGTCAGGGCCCATAGGACAGCCACCTGGAGAAAGCACAGGCCAGGAGGGGCCACCCCCAGGTCGGCCGACCTGGTCAGGTCGGGCGACCTGGTCTGGCGCCCTCTCCGCCTGGGCTTCCACGTGTTGGCTCCTCAGCGACTCCTGATGGTGGTTTGAGGTGCCTTCCGTGGCGGTTACTCTCCCTTGCCGACCTATTGAGGCTATAAATAGGAGGGTGTGCCTTCACACCCAACACACACCACAAGAAGCATTTCTCTCTTGCTAGTAGTAGTTCTTGGAGTTTTAGTGGAGTTAGGCTGAGTCTAGAGCTCTCTAGTCCCAAGTCTTCACTTGGAATTGGTATGGCTCTTGTATCTTTTCCCTTTTGTAAGACTTTGCTCTTATCAATATATATATATTTTTCTATATAGTTGTGCTTGGGTCATGAGTTTCTTGTTTGATATTGTGATCCATATATGTGATAGTATAGTCTACTTGTGTGATAGTAGTTTATATTTATTATACTACTATTGTCATGCTAGTTATATACCGTCACTATAGTCTAGTTTATATGTTATAGTCTCTATGCTTAGTTTTAGCTGATAAAGTATAGCATGGGTTTGGTGATTGTATTCGTACGGTAGCTCTGCCTCGTTAATAGTAATCGCGGAGGGGCAGAGTGCTCTTTGGTCATGCAAGTATGGTACTTGGGTGACTGATTTGCATCAATTATTCGTTAGTCTACTGGTTCGTTGAGGTAGGCGGCAGGTGGTGACAGCCCTGTCCGTCCTTTGAAATCCTCCCCGCTAGGCTAGTGCGTAGGCTCTTGGCGGAAGTCGCCTGTGGATGCAGGGGTAAGTCCGTGCCTGAAGTGCTATACTATTGACTGCTGAACCTGAGTGTGGGTCTGTATGTATTCTACTTAGGCTATGCAACTGTATAGGAATGTAAAGTAGGAGTAGCTTAGCCTAGTCTTTCCTCCACTAGACTTTATTTATTTAGTAGGAATCTTCTGTGTGTGTCACACTACCCGGTTATTATCATGTACCCGCCTGTCTTGGTTAGATATCCTTGCTAATTG
This sequence comes from Eleusine indica, assembly GCA_030378355.1. Classification (NCBI taxonomy): domain Eukaryota; kingdom Viridiplantae; phylum Streptophyta; class Magnoliopsida; order Poales; family Poaceae; genus Eleusine; species Eleusine indica. The sequence continues at coordinate 62,427,701 of CM059494.1, forward strand.
TTAACATGATCTTATATGTTAGTAACGCTTCTTGATCATAACCTTCCTTTGGGATAAACAAATACGATACCCTGAATACTTCCGGGTGAAATGCTACAGCGGTATTCTCCGTGCGCTTGCGGATTTTACCTACTTGACTCTGGGACATATTAGTGAACCGTTTCTGGCCCCGTGCCGGGAATGATTTATTAATATGGCTTAGCAAAAGTCAACAGTACTAAATGGGTGTTCCGCAACAAGCAAAACTAAGATGGTGTTGTAACAAGAAACAAGGCAAGGCTCATGGCAAAAGGATACTCACAAGTAGAAGGATTGGATTTCGATGAAACCTTTGCCCCCGTGGCAAGGATTGAATCAATTAGGATGCTGCTTGCCTTTGCCACTCATCATGATTTCATGCTATATCAAATGGATGTCAAGAGTGCTTTCCTCAACGGGCCAATCAAGGAAGAAGTGTATGTGGAGCAACCACCGGGATTTGAGGACCCCTCATATCCTAACCATGTTTACAAGCTCCATTAGGCACTCTATGGGCTTAAGTAATCACCAAGAGCATGGTATGAATGCCTTAGGGATTTTCTTTTAAGAAAAGGTTTTAAAATGGGCAAAGCTGTTGTAACTCTCTTCACAAAGCGCTTTGGCAATGACATATTTATGTGCCAAATTTATGTCGATGACATAATATTTGGTTCTAGTAATAAAACTTTGTGTGATGAGTTTAGCAAGATAATAACCAAGAGGTGTGAGATGTCCATGATGGGAGAATTGACTTTCTTTCTAGGCTTCTAAGTGAAGCAACTCAAAGGAAGGTACCTTTCTATGTCAATCCAAGTATACGCAGGATATTTTGAAGAAGATTGACATGGACAAGGCAAAACCCATCAAGACTCCCATGGCAACAAATGCTCATCTTGACCTCACTAAAAGGGACAAGCCGATTGCTCAAAAGGTATATCGTTCTATGATTGGCTCCTTACTTTATCTTTGTGCATCTAGGACCGACATCATGCTTAGTATGTGTATGTGTGCACGTTTTCAAGCTGCTCCAATGGAGTGTCACATGGTGGTCGTTAAAAGAATCTTGAGATATTTGGTTCACACACCCAACCTAGGGCTTTGGTACCCCAAGGGTTCAAAGTTCAACCTAATAGGCTATTTTGATGCAGATTATGACAGAGATAAGGTGGATAGAAAGAGCACCTCCGGGACATGCCAATTCTTGGGTAGGTCCCTGTTGGTCGTATCTACGTACCCACTTATCTACCGCAAGAGGATGGTGTACGATTATAGCACTTTTTCCCTTGAATTGAGTATTCCAAGGTTTATTGAATCCACTGGAACCTTAGAGATTTATTAAACAAAGTTAACAGTAAAAGATCTAGTCAAGGCTACTGTCAAGGTCAGGTTGCATGAGGGGGGGACTGGCCAGCGCAAAGGTACGCCAGCCAGTAAATCTATCGTTGCGTCGATCGGCACCGGGATTGAGCCGATTGGCACACTAGTGAAACTAAGTCAAAGTGCGCGAGATCTATTAAATCTGGAGTTGTGCCAATCGGCGCAGGAGTCGAGCCGATCAGCACACTGGTGAATCTAAGCCAAAGTTGTTGCGCCGATTGGCGCAGGGTTGAGCCGATCGGCACACCAGTGAGTCTAAGCCAAAGTGTTCCAGATCTTGTAAACCTATGCTGGTAAGTGAGTAGCCAGATATCTACTAGTGAGATCGTAACTAGGAAGTCTAATTGAATAGCATCATAATGGGTAATTACATAAATCAATGAAAACCTATAATGAGTAAGACCACCCTGCTTTCCGAGCGGCTCCCGATTTATCGCTGCCGGGAGGAAACCCTTAATCGCGCGAGTATCTTACCCAACTCAACTATCCAATAGTGCTGCGCAGGCTTAGTGTTGTCACCGCTAAACCACACTACTGGCATCATCAAGCAACCATAATCAATACAATATCCAAATACTATCCGAATCACCACAATTAAGATAATATCTACTTACTTAGCCTAGAACTAAGCAATTAGAATAAGCACATGCATGATTATAGAATCAAGATAGATAAATCACCAAAATCATCATCAACATATTCAATCATCCTTGAGATACATAGAGTAAGATTCATCCCCATCGAGATGGCCTACCTTGACGGATCAACTCTTGACTCCAATGGCTCTTGAAACTCAACTAGACATCTGTTCTAACGGGGCAAGCCCCGGTGGCTCTAACTCATGGATCTAGTGTCCCTCTGTCGCCTCCCCTTTTGCGGCGAGGGTTTACAAGTATTTATAGGGATTCTACTCGTAAAGGACTCCGTTTCTAGGAAATAAGACGGTTGCGTCGTGTCTTCTTTGATTTATTCCCCGAGTCGGTTCCTCTGTCTTCTACAGCTGCCATATGGGCCTTTTCCTTCGAGATAAAGTCTTGTACTGCACGTTATGATCTTGGAGTTCCATAATCTTCTTGAAGTTCCATAATTCTTCTTAGACAAATATCTTCAAGTGTCTTGTACAGATAAACTGCCATAAACATGTGGAATGGGCCTCGGTCACTTATGTGGGTCAAAACACCCTTGCGCCGATCGGCTCATGGGTTGCGCCGATCGGCGCACTGGGCTTCTTCAGTGCTTTTCGTCCGTTCTGGACTCCTGTCCTTTCCTTCATCGTATTAATCACCAATTTTACCTGTTTCTGTAATAAAGCTCTAAAACAACGCATATACAAATATATAGGCAATATCACAGGTAAATGGCCTAAATTAGTATCAATTATGCTCTAATTGGGGTAATACTTACATATAAAAGGGGCACTTGGGAAGTGCCAACAGTTCCCCCACACTTAAACCTTTGCTCGTCTCGAGTAAAGTAAAAGAAAGAAAAATAAAAAAAACATACTCTTTCTATCATAAAAGATATCTCAAATCAGTAAATGTTGAGCATTGTTCTATTGTGGTGTATTTCATATTGGTATTCAGCAAAATAGATCAAATATGGGCATAAGCTTAAAGTTCTCTCCAAAGCAAAAGATCATGTCCAATTCATAAATTATAACTTTTCTACACATGAGAGTCACTTAAAAGATTATTGTAAACATAGAGAATCTATCTTTCAAATAATCCAAGGCAACAACTCATTTTTCAAATCACTCAACCTATATTCTACATCATAATAATCAAATAATATTAGTGTAAGGCTTATATGAGTAGCTAGGTGAGGTAATTCAAGGATTGCAAACATAAATCAATAATATATTGTAAAGCTAGGAGATTATTCTTCATTGGAATTATAGAAACTTATCAAGATGGCAATTAAGAGAGAAAAATTTAAGAAAGGACTCAGACTTTGGATATGTGGACATGTGCATAGCAAAAAAATTGATCTTGGAAGATTGCACATGGTTGAAATGATTCATGGCTATATTGAATTTCGAGAATAAGCATGTCATATACCATCTCCCCACACTTCAAATTTTGCTAGTCCCTTAGCAAATAGTAGAGTTTTTTTTTTCACCATCTCTGCTGCGCCGATCGGCTCAGGGTGCGCCGATCGACTCTCAATCCAAATTTACCAATATTTGTTGGTATTTGATTTGTCTGGCTTCAACTTTTATTCAAGAATTAAATATAGCCAGAAATATAGGATGTGGTCAAGGAATGATACTCAACAAGATGTTTTGGGTTTATGGTAGTGTACTCAGCGGAATTGAATTTTTGCATGAGTAATTTCAAGGCTAGAAAAAGATACATAAAGAATTGCCATCTTAATAAAGTTCATAGAATTAAATCCTAACCGAACTCAACCATCAATTTAATGTCTATCTACATATCAAAGGTTCATGAGTATTGTTCAAAATATGGCGTTGGTAGGTAAGGATCTTGAAAAACAATAAATTCTAAAGTTCATAACATGAAAATTTATTTTTGAAAAGATTGCTACTAAGTTATCATTACAAACTGGACAACACAAATGAAGCACATGGGTACTCAAAATTGCTCCACATAAGACATATTTGCCGAATAATCATTAAGTGCAAGTTCAAAATTTTATTCAATGCTCAACACTATTTGATCTTCATCAACACTTTTCAAGAAAGAATAAATAATTTAATTCTCCTAATAGAGCATAACCGCCACCATTATATTAAGATTGAAACTTGAATAAATGTGATGATTTTTGCACACACTTGCATGAAAATAAAACTACTACTAACACACTTGCATAAAAATAAACACACTACTAACACACTTGCATGAAAATAAACACACTGCTAACACACTTGCATGAAAGTAAACACACCCGATACATTTCCCAATCCGCTCACACACATATAAGTAAATAAAGAGAAAAAAAAACTGCAAAAGATAAAAGAAAACGCAAACCGGAAAACCGATACACGTGCTAACTCCTATGCACTCTAGTCATCCGAAGGTGGAGTTGGTGGCTGATCGAAGCCATAGCACCACGCCTTGAGTCGCTCGAACTCCACCATCGCATCATGGTTGTACCTCCATTAGGACGTGGCTTCCTCCACGCGCTCGATGTAGTGCATGTTGTTGTCAAGGTACCCCTGATGGGCACTAAAAAGTCTGCACCGGGCACAGGAGGCACCACTGATACACGCCCTTGGTACATGTAGTCAATGTCTGCGCTGTAGTAGGGTGCGCCGATCGGCGCGTTGCCTGCACCGATCGGCGCAGAGGGCTGTGAACCTCCCGCTGCGTCGCTCCACCCTGACTGGTACTGCTGGTACTTCTGGCGTGACCCCCAGTAATCCCACTCTCCGCCGGCTGCTATAGATGTGTCCGGTTGTCGAACCCGCCCACGGCGGTTCTTGAGAACTCGGCCCCCCTCCAAGAGACCTTCCTCAAGCCAATTTCCTCCCTCCAGCTTGCGAGGGAGAAAAACTCCTAGCTCCGCGCATGGGAGCTTTACGTTGGTGCCGCCGACATGGAAGCCGGTGCGAACACTTCCTGTGACAATATTGTCACGAGTCATATTCTCACCGATCTCCGTTGCGCACTCCCACTTGTCGTCGCGTCCTCCCGGTCCGTCGCTGTCGCAGACGAGGACTGCTAGGCGTTGAAGATAGGCCCCGAAGGCCAACTTCTTTCTTGCCTTGCCCCACTTGTCGAGCCAACCACGCACCATCACCGACATAGGATTGCAATGAGACGGACTCACGATGGCGTTGAAGAGCCACCGCAAGTCCGCATCGGTGACGTTGCTGGAGTCGACCTTGTCGCCTATGCGCGTCGCCAACCACCGATAGAAAACTTGAATGGTCGGGTTGCAGATGTTGCCGCACTTCATCTCCTCTATGATTGAAAGCCGCCTCCAAAAGGAGTCCAACTCCCCACGTCCCAAGATGCCGGTGACGTCGGCGTCTGCGTTGAAGCCGAAGGCTTGAGCTGCCGCCTCCATGGTCACCGTGTGGTTGATGTCGCGGACGCGGAAGTTGACGGCCTCGCTACCGTCCTCGACGGTGTCAAGCCTCATCGTAGAAGCAACCTCGGTGACGACGTTGAGATTGTAGTCCATGGGGAGGAGGTGGAAATCCACCCAGCCAAGGTTGTATAGCATCCTCCTTAGATCCTCCCACATGCCGATCGAGGTGAGGAAGGTCTCGTCCAGGTCGAAGTTGGGGACGAACCTTCCCCTCACCGTGACATAGTGCTGTTGTTCCTCCGCGCTCACCCTCCTCCACCGTGCGCGGCATGAATGCCGGCGGCGGTGGTGATGTGGGAACCCCACGGCTTGCCGCCGTTTGGCTCTTCGTAGCACGCCCTGTTGGAAGGGACGCGCCGAAGACGGAGTGGCGGGCGCGGACCTCGTATGTCGCCGCCGCCGAGCCGGTGGATGCACCACCCACCGACATGTCATCGTGAGTGTTGGAGCCACCCCTCGCCGAGGAGTTACCGTTCGACTCGCTGCTGCTGCCGGAACTGCTCCCCCGACATAGCCTCTTGCCCAACTTGCCGACGGAGGAGCGGAGACGATCCATCTGCGAGGAATGCGGAACGTGTGCGAGATCGTGGGTAGTGGGGAAGGTGGAGAGATTACCAGGATGGTGTGCCGAATGGGGGCATCTAGCCTCCCTTTTACAGTGTGGGAAACTTCCAGGAGAAGGAACCGCCATAAAATTTCAAAAATTGAGAGAGCGCCAATCGGCAAGGGTACTGAGCCGATCGGCACAATTCAAATTTTGAATGCTCTGACCACTCTGATGCTTGATTCCCCTCCTTCATATCGCTTCCTGGCACATCATGCTGGTTGGCACGGGAACAGCACGGAATCCTGATGTCTTGTTGGCGGCGCCAATCGGCGCGGGCCCGCGCCGATCGGCGCGTCGTCTCCTTTTCAGCTTTTGGTCAATTCTGTGTCTCCTCTGTACTGCATACCTGCATAATAATCATACCTGTTCCTCAAAATCAATGCCTCCCGCCTTTGTCGCCCACTGGGAACATCATGGGTACCCGCGCTGATCGACGCAGTAGCGCGCAGAACGGCGTAAGTCCCTTGCACCTTGTCTTTAGGTCTAGCGCTGATTCTAATGCCTCGTGTTCTTCTCTTTCACCTAATTTCTACTTCTCCAACGTTCCTGTAGTATTGGCATACGTGTCGAGGCTCATCTGGTGACCGCGCCGATCGGCGCTGACTTGCGCCGTCGGCGCGACGTCCGTTTTTGCTTCTGGCCCCTCGCTTCTTCACTAGATGTTGTCTTCCTTGAAAATAGCTCTGTCTCCAAAAATTATTGTGCTGGTTTAGCACTCCTTCAATTCTGGGTGTCGTCGGCCTTCTGCCCTGACTTGGGCAATGCTGAGCCGATCGGCGCAGTTGTGCGCCGATCGGCGCAAGCTCTGTTCCTTCCTATTTTTGGTCTTTTTTTTATATTCCTGTATTGTTACTCTACAGTATGTATATACAAAGTTTTAAACGAATAAACAGACAACGCAGGAATTAAGCACACACTTTTCTCATTGTTTTTATTTTATTCGGGAGATTATTTTTATCACAAGCAAGCAAATTTTTTAAAAACACCGGGTTGCCCTCCCAGCCTGCACTAATTAACTAAATGAAATGGGTTTCCCTCCCATAAGCACTGAATAACTTCTAAATCCCCCGATCATTGGGTTGCCTCCCAAGTGCGCTCTAGTTATTTAAAGGTCAAAGAGCTCGACCTCCCCGCAAACAATCAATCCTTAGTGTCCCGGTGCGGGATGTGAGGCCGTGACACTACAAGGTTATCTTATCTCCATGGTTCATATAGCTTGGACGACCTATCCATACATCCCCTCCAATTACTTTCGATGCCTCGATGTCATGGTGTCTTGTATCTTTTCACTTCATCAATAGCACGACACTCTTCTCCCTTTGGGCGAAACTTGAAAGAGTAGGGAGTCCCACTTATATCGAAGCTTATCTCACCACTCCCAATATCAATACTTGTCTTTGCTGTCCTCTTATCTATATCAAGCACAATAAAATCAACAGGGACGATATGATCTCCAATTTGAACAGGCACATCCTCAGCAATTCCATCAGGGAAGCGTACCGATTGATTGACTAACTCCAAACACATACCCGTAGGCTCTAATTCAGGCAAATTGAGATTTGTGAATATATGATGGGGCATAACACTTATGGTTGCTCCAAGATCGCACAAGCACCTATCAAATATCCTTGTTCCAATCATGCATTTGATGCTTGGTGATCCAGGGTCGGGTTTCTTCTCAAGTGCAACATCATTGATTGCCGCCGTTAGTTCCTTAGTGACCTTCACAACCTCCTCAGAAACTAGAGACTTCTTGTTTTGCATCATGTTCTTAATGTACTTGGCATAGGTGGGAACTTGGATAGCGTCAACAAAAGGGACATTGATGTAAAGCTTCTTCATAATATCGACGAATCTTGCAAACTGCTCGTCGTGTTGTCACGCTCTTTCTGTCTTCGTCAGTAGTTGAGTATCTAGAAACGTGGCAGGGCCATGCTCTTCTGTCTCCACGCCCATCTTCAGACCAGAGAGTTCATCATCCTCCTTGTGCCGATCGGCGCTTTCAGGGAGCCGATCGGCTCCGACAGGGTCGTCGCGCCGATCGGTGCCGGGTGTGCGCCGGTCGGCGTGGGGCTTCTTTGCTCCCGCAGAGTGTTCTGGATCTTCTGTTTATTTTCCTGATCACGTAGTTATTGCCTTCAACTGTTCTACAGACATCGTATTGCCAGGAATAGCCCCCTTATTGTCTTGAATGGCTTGCGATAGCTGCCCCATCTGTTGCTCTATAATCTTGGTATGCTTCAAAATCTGCTCGTTAGAGCTCCCAATTTCTATCACCTTGTCATTAACTCTCTCAAGGACACGATCAATCTCCTTGAATCTAGCTTGATTGTCCTTGTTGATCTTCTCTTGAGCTTGGAAGAACTCAAGACATTGGAGACGAAGTGGGATAGAGTTTTGCATGGACGAACTAGGAGAGAAAGAACTCCTTTGTTGTTGATATTGGGGTTTCCATCCACTTTTCTTCATATATTCTAACATCTTCATCTCTTCAGGGCAATCTTTCTGCACATGACCAAATTCTCCACACTCACTACATGTTGAGCGTGATTCCGCCAGCTTGAGTGTCTCTTCCTTAGGGATATGAAGATTATTGTCCAGCCTTCTTTGAATAGCATCGAGGCGATCTATAATCAATTCTTCCTGAGTCTTCTCAATCATACTCTTCGCTACTCCTTTTGAAGGTTGCAAATTCCTTGAGCTTCTCTCATCATCCCACGATTGATTTTTAACTAACAACATGATCAAATTCTTCGATGGAGGTTTTTGACATGAATGATCCTGCAGCTGAGGCGTCCAAATGTTGACGTGACAAAAGATTCAATCCTGTGTAGAACTTCTCAACAACTTCTCCAACCGTTAGACCATGATGAGGGCATGCATCCATATGCTCATTGTATCTTTCCCATGCTTCTCCAATGCTCTCATCAATATTCTGTGTATATCCAAGAATCTTATTTTTCAAAACTTGAGTCTTACTTGGGGGGGGGGGGGAGTATTTGGCCAAGAATTCAGCTGCTAATGTGTTCCACAACGTTTTCACTGTGTTTTTCAATCCATTGTACCATTGCTTGGGGCGTCCAACTAGAGAGAAGCGGAACAGCCTCACACGCGCTTGATCTCCTGTCAATCCCGCTATCTTGAATGTGCTGCAAACTTCAAGGAAGTGTTGCAACTGATGATTGGGATCTTTTGAACCTGTGAACGGTTGTTGCACCACTATTCCAACATATCTCTCCAATTGATACGGAATTTGTTCCTGAGCTTCTTGGAAATCTGTCTTCACAATACTAGTCAATTGTGGCTTGAGATGATTAACCATAGGCACCTCTGCCATCTCCTCTTCTTCTTGCTCTTGAACTGAGTCTTCTATTGTGAATAATATTCGAGGTGTTGCGTAGACTGCTTCCAAATCTCCAAGTGACTTGCTTCTCTTCACCGCTGTTCTCTTCTTGTGTAAGAGTCTTTCTAGATCATCGGCATAATTAGAGGGTTTGTTTGACTTAGGACCGTCCATACCTGTTAGTTTCACTTAACAGAATATATGTACTAGAGAGACAAGTAAAGCACAATGACTAAACACTAATACATCAAACAATGTTTAAAAACCTGCTATGGTCCCGGCAACGGCGCCAAAAAAAGGTAGCTGTTGGTCATATCTACGCACCCACTTATATACCACAAGAGGACGGTGTACGATTGTAGCACTTTTTCCCTTGAATTGAGTATTCCAAGGTTTATCGAATCCTTTGGGATCTTAGGGATTTATTAAACAAAGTTAACAGTAAAAGATCTAGTCAAGGCTACTGTCAAGGACAGGTTGCATGAGGGGGAGACTGGCCAGCGCAAAGGTGCACCAGACAGTAAATCTGTCGTTACGCCGATCGGCGCGGGGATTGAGCCGATCGGCACACTAGTGAAACTAAGTCAAAGTGCGCGAGATCTATTAAATCTGGGGTTGTGCCGATCGGCGCAGGAGTCAAGCCGATCGGCACACTGGTGAATCTAAGCCAAAGTTGTTGCACCGATCGGTGCAGGGTTGAGCCGATCGGCACACCAGTGAGTCTAAGCCAAAGTGTTCTAGATCTTGTAAACCTATGCTGGTAAGTGAGTAGCCAGATATCTACTAGTGAGATCGTAACCAGGAAGTCCAATTGAATAGCATCATAATGGGTAATTACATAGATCAATGAAACCTATAATGAGTAAGACCACCCTGCTTTCCGAGCGGCTCCCGATTTATCGCTGCCGGGAGGAAACCCTTAATCGCGCGAGTATCTTACCCTACTCAACTATCCAATAGTGCTGCGCAGGCTTAGTGTTGTCACCGCTAAACCACACTACTGGCATCATCAAGCAACCATAATCAATACAATGTCCGAATACTATCCTAATCACCACAGTTAAGATAATATCTACTTACTTAGCCTAGAACTAAGCAATTGGAATAAGCACATGCATGATTATAGAATCAAGATAGACAAATCACCAAAACCATCATCAACATATTCAACCATCCTTGAGATACATAGAGTAAGATTCATCCCCGTCGAGATGGCCTACCTTGACGGATCAACTCTTGACTCCAATGGTTCTTGAAACTCAACTAGAGATCTATTCTAACAGGGCAAGCCCCGGTGGCTCTAACTCACGGATCTAGTGTCCCTCTGTCGCCTCCCATTCTGCGGCGAGGGTTTACAAGTATTTATAGGAGTTCTACTCGTAAAGGACTCGGTTTCTAGCAAATAAGGCGGTTGCGCTGATCGGCACAGAATTGTGCCGATCGGCACAAGTCGTGTCTTCTCTGATTTCTTCCCCGAGTCGGTTCCTCTGTCTTCTACAGCTGTCATATGGGCCTTTTCCGTCGAGATAAAGTCTTGTACTGCACGTTAAGATCTTGGAGTTCCATAAATCTTCTTGAAATTTCATAATTCTTTTTAGACAAATAACTTCAAGTGTCTTACGCAGATAAACTTCCATAAACATGTGGAATGGGCCTCGGTCACTTCTGTGGGTCAAAACACCCTTGCGCCGATCGGCTCATGGGTTGCGCCGATCGGCGCACTGGGCTTCTTTAGTGCTTTTCGTCCGTTCTGGATTCCTGTCCTCTCCATCATCGCATTAATCACCAATTTTACCTATTTCTGCAATAAAGCTCTAAAACAACACATATACAAATATATAGGCAATATCACAGGTAAATGGCCTAAATTAGTATCAATTATGCTCTAATTGGGGTAATATTCACATATAAAAGGGGCACTTAGGAAGTGCCAACAGTCCCTAGTAGCATGGACATCCATGAAACAAAATTCCGTTACTCTATCCATAGCCGAAGCGGAGTATGTAGCAGCCAGTAGTTGTTGTGCACAACTATTATGGATGCGATAAACTCTAAAGGACTAATTTGAACCGAGTCCCTCTCTTATGTGACAATGAGAGTGCCATAAAGCTTTCTTACAACCCTGTTGAGCACTCGCGCACAAAGCATATAGATATCCGCCATCACTTTTTGAGAGATCATTCTATCAAGGGGGATATTGAAGTTAGTCATGTGAGAACCGAAGACCAATTGGCCGATATATTTACAAAGCCACTAGATGAAAAGCATTTTTGCTATCTTAGGAGTGAACTTAATATTCTTGATTCTAGCAATGTGGTTTCAAATTTTGCACATTTGTGGTGACATAGAGTAATCTTTTTCAAAAATGAAAAATATTGCAAAATGTTGACTATTTTCATTTTTTAAAATTATTTGATTCTTGATCATTGGATCATGTTGATGTGGATGTAATCATTGTTAGAATGATTGATTATGGCTGGTCGCATCCATTGAAACTTTTAAAAATTTGAACATGTTCATGAGATCAATAAGAGAACTATGGATTTCTAAGCTTTGCTAAAGAAGGAGATATCAAGGTTAAGAAATTTCTGCCAAAGGAGGCAAGTCAGCTTTTACCAGAGTCAGACAAAATCCGACCCAATCGGATAATGTCCGATAATTGGACCTACTCAGACAACGTCCGACCCAGTCGGACATTGTCCGAGTAAAGAAATTTTTGCCCATATCAGGGCCTGAGCCTACCCCTTTGTTTTCAAACCTTTCATTCTCTCAAACTCTCTCTCACACCTCTCAAACCGGCGGCCAAGGAGCACCAGCGGTGATCCCTCTCTCCCACCGTCAAGAGGACCAAGTTTTAGGGGGAGGGGACTCCCTTCATCGGATAAAGTCCGAGTACCACCATTGTTGCAAGGTTTTTCCTCTTTTCTCTTCTCCCTCCTAGGGTTAGGGTTTGACTTTGCAATGCTAGGTTACTCCCTTATGCCCTCACCATTGTAGTTCATGGAGATACTTCCTAGGATGCTATAGATGCTTTGTATGCAATATGGCTAGGAATTGTGGTCGGATTTGAGTAAACCCAAACTTTGGTAAAAATTTCATGGGCATCGGACAATATCCGGTAAACTCGGATAATATCCGACTCTGTCGGACAATATCCGATTCCGTCAGACAATATCCGATGACCACGTATTTTTTCAAAAGTTTCTGTTTTCTCCCTTATGACCATGTTGTCTTAACAAATTCTATCTCTCATTCTGCCACTCTATCTCTTTTGTCAGGATGTCTGGCACTTGGTCTTAGGAGGAGAAGCGATCTAAGTACGTGGATGATGCCGGAGGTAGCAAATCCAAAAGAAGGAAGCCTCGCAACGTGCATCTTTGATATGCTGAGCGTCGTGAGGAAGAAGAACCCACCGAGATCAACAGTGTCATGCGCAATGTGATTGTTGCTCCAAATGTGGACAGAGAGCTTGTTAACTATGTGAAGGCCACTAAAGAGGCAAGTCGTGAGGAGAGGGAAATCAACTACTATGCAGCTGAGAAGGAGGCCATTGATCCTAGGTTCTGGTCTCACTTCCACACAGATTGGTACATGTGTGCCTACAAGAGCAAGAAGCATCCCACCATTGCCATGAAATACATTGACTGGGAATACATGGAACGTAAGAAAAATCCAATGTTCAAGGCAATCATTGAAGCTTGTGAGTTCCATGGAATCAAGGACATTATGGGGTTCAGGTACAACTGGAATCAAGAGATTGTGTCATAGTTTTACTCCACTGTGTATTTTGATGAACGGGCAAAGAAGTTGACTTGGATGACAGAAGGCGAGAAGTATTCTTGCACTTTATCTCGCTTTGCTACTTTGCTTACTATAAGGGATTCCTATGATGAACCAAAGCGTATTCATGATGGACGCACAATGCTCCCCTCTGAAATGAAGTACATGTATGTCAATGAAGATGACTGCAACCCACCATATGCTGCTAGGTTTAAGCCCTTTTGCAATGTGCTTCACACGATGTTTAGAGTCTCTATTGCTCCAAGGGGTGGCAATGCTGATCATGTTCTAGGTTTTGAGAAGGATCTTCTTTACTGGATTGGCAGCTCTAAGAAGTTTAATGTGTCTGACTTCATCTACTCAGAGATGTGGCATGTGGCTATAACCGCTAGCCGTGTATGTGCTTATGCTCCTTTCATCATGTTCATGATTGAGAAGGTGACCAAGAAGACCTTCAAGAAAGAGTGTGAACACAAGAGTCTCAGGCCCAACATTCCTTCAGGTGCTACCAGTGGTGCTTCCACTCCTAGGCAGGCTCCCTCCAGCGAGCCTAACTCACCACCAGCACCCTCAGCCCACTCTACTCCAGGTCCTTCCTACCGGCGCAGAGGCAGAGGTTCTAGCAAGAAAAGATAGGCCTTTTCAAAATACACAGGGGACTTTTTAGTATCTACAACAGACTTGACGCCAGGCTTGACAACATTGAGAAGCGTCAAGATGTGTTGAACAAGCATCAGAAGGCCATTTATAATCACCTAGTTGTTCAGCCTCCTCGCTCTCCATCCCCAGATCCTCCACCCTATCCTTCTCTAGTTGAGAATCCTTGGAGTACCTTCACTGATGAGGATTCTCAGTACTTTGGCTACTACCCCTCCTATGCTCATCCTACTGCTACAGCTGGTACTAGTGGTGCTGGACCCTCCTACACTAGGTTTGATGACGAGGATGATAATGAGGATGATATTATAGATGAGACATCACCGCAAAGGAGGAATGATGAGGATGATGAAGATGAAGACGACAACGACTATGATGGCGATGAGTGATTTCTTCTCTTTCTCTTTTTGGTGTCTTGATGCCAAAGGGGGAGAAGAAGAGTCAAGAAGTTCACCTAGCTTATTATCATTTTGTATCTTGTGATCTCGTTGGACATGTCATATATGTGTTTTCAAACTTTTAAGTGAATCTTAATTGTGTAAGACTTATTTATGTTTTCTATGTGATGAACTAGGTGCTATGCAAATGTGGCTTGATGTAATGTTATTTGTTTCCCTTTTAGTTACATTTGTGTGAATCACATGTTATATGCATTGTTGTCTTTCTTTTTATTGATACTATGTGGATCAATGCAAGGAAATAGGGGGAGCTCTTCTATTTTTTCTCTCAAATATGTGCATATGAGTTGTTAGTGCCCAAATTTGGAATTCAATTCATGCACACATTTAGGGGAGGCTCCTATTATTTATTCTCTCTTTTAATGCTCTTTTACCTATGAACTGTGAACTTTAGTTGTATTGTCATCAATCATCAAAAAGGGGGAGATTGAAAGTGCATCTAGGCCCCTAATTATGATTTTGAGTGATTGACGTCAATACAATTAAAAGGACTAATATTTCTATTGAGCATGTGTATAGTTTCTAATTATTGATGAATATGAGAGCAAGAAAATCTAAAAGAGAAAGAAAAGAAAAACCAACAAAGTGAAAATCTTGGAAAAAGAGTATCTACGCTCAAGAATCAAGGCTTAATGTTTTTATCTTTTGTCTTGAGTCTAGGAACACCGTACTATCAAGGGGGACGCAAAAGAAATAAGTGTTGAAAGACCAAGTTCCCAAATTCCATTCCAAGAGACAAATACTTCCTTGAAAATCCTTTTGATCGGACAATGTCCGACTTCATCGGACATTGTAATCGGATTCCAGAATGATGCACACTATTTTCAAATCCTTGGAGTCGGACAATGTCCGACTCAATCGGACAATCCAGTCGGACTCTAGAACGGTGCGCAACTCGTCAAACTAGAAGGAGCAAGACAATGTCTGACTCCAGTAGGACAATGTCCGACTACCAGAAATATCCGAAGCCATTGGTCAATGCCGTCAGACTTCAGAACCGTGTGATACTTGCAAAATGAAGAGGACTCGGACAATGTCCGACTCCATCAGATAATGTCCGACTAATTTCTGACCATAGCAATATCCGAGTCCCTCGAACTATCTTTTCGGACTCCAGAGCCATGCACATCAAATTTATCGGACAATATCCGACCCTAGTCGGATAATGTCCGACAATCTCTCAATGGCTCTTTTTCAAGCCTCGGCTATAAAAGGCCACCCCGACCCTCTTTGGTCGGTTGGCCACTTCCACTACTGAAAAACATACTCCCAACACATCTGAGCACTCCACTTCTCCTCCCTTGGTTCCTACTCCAATACTTGGTGGATTTGAGAGAAGATTTGAGGAGATTTGATTGAGCAATACATTTCTCTTAAGAGCACTTGGTTCATCATCAACATCGATGTCTTTTACGTTTGTTACTCTAGGGGATTCGTCCCCTAGACGGTTAGGCGTAGTCCGGAGAGCTCCTAAGTTTGTGGTTGAGACGCGGGACATTTGTATTGGCCCCTCCTTTGTGAAGATTCATAGTGAAGCTCAAGCTTGCCTTAGTGAAAGCTTGAAAAGGTTTAGGGTTGAAAGAGACCCGGTCTTTGGTGGATCCCTCAACGGATACGTAGGCTCCTTTGTGGAGCTGGACTTCGGTGAAAAATCTTTATGTCTCCTTGTCCCTCTTATTATTGTTTAAATCCTACTAGTGTGCTTTGCTTGTCATTAATCTCTACCTAGTAGTAATGCTTTATTTACTAGATTTACTTATCTAGGTCGCTTACTAGCTTGTGCCTCTTTTGTTGTTGCTCTCTTGCTTTATTAGCTGCTTGCTCTTAGCTTGAATCATGTAATCTTGTCCTTTTTGATGGCCGATCTATTTTCCGCTGCGAGGTCATCGAACATTATCCTACTCTAGTTGGATATTTAAAGTAATCGGACAATATCCTACTATAGTCGGACAATCCAATCGGACAAAGTTTTCCTGTGCTATTAATTATTTGAATTAAGTGATTTTTAGGGATAATCACCTATTTAACCCCTCCCCCCCCCCCTTCTAGGCGACTTTCACAAAACCATATTTATTGAGTGTCATACAGATAAAAAGCCTTTTTTTTATTTTGACCACATAAACCAATATAGATCATCACAAGCATTTCATATTAATAAGAATATACATCTCAAACATTTTATATGTATAAGTTCATAGCCATAATGCATAATCCACATCATAAATTGCTTAACAACACATAAATCCATAAATAAGCATCACAAGTTGTTCTATAGTATCCAAATCTACGATTCAATCATACGCGAGAAGTCTAGAACAGTGGAGAGGTTGTTCCGAGGAATCTATCGGTACCCATAGAGATCGAACAGTTCAGTGTGCAGACCGGACAGTCTGGTCTGTACGGTACAGTGGCTGGACAGAGAGAAAGCAGTTGACACCGTCTCTAGAGGGAACTAGAACAGGAGACACCAGATGGTCCGGTTTGTACAGGGAGGAGCTGCGTAAAGAACAGCAACGGCTCTAGAGGAGCAGTGTTTAGTTTCCGCATTTGATAACTAGCTTTTGTAGGAGTTGCTTTGGCTTAATTCATCATCCTTGTATGTATTATGTTACTCATGTTGTTTGCTCTAGTTCTTTATCTTATAGCTTTGCATGTGTAAGCTCCTTTGCTAGCTTATTGTTTGCTTTCACGTGTCTTTGATTACTAGATTGCATCGGAGTTATATTACCTTGTGTGATCTACTAGTATGTTTAGGTTGTTGTTCTTTTTATAGGACTGTTATCTAGTATGTTTAGGTTGTTGTTTCTTTCATAGGACTGTTATCACTACTAGAACTGTTATAGGCAGTGATTTCAAATCGTCCGATTAATTGTGATTAATCACGATTAATCGGCCTGGTCGGTTTTCCAAATCCGACTAGGCAGTTCGACCAGGTATTGGTGATTAGTTGACTGGTCGTCCGACTAGTCATCGGCTAGGAACGATTAATCGTCTGATTAGGAGAGGGACGACCAGCACTAACTCGTTGATGGGCTCCCTGTTTCTAGCGATGATTAGGCTGGCGGCTGGCCTGTTGGCTCAAAAGGGTCCATAAACCTAATAGAAACGCTGGGGGTTTACCAGCCAAGTCAATCACGCCGTCAATAGATCGTTAACTTCTGTTTCTCTCAAATCCCTAATCTCTGCCACCGCCGCCTGGTTCAAGTGGTGAACTCGCCGTCAACTGCTGTCCTTTGCTTGCCCAAGATGAGCTCCTCCTCTAACAATGATGAGTCTGTCGTTTGCCCCTTGCTTCTTTCTTCCATCTCCTTGCCGTTTGCACTGCTGGACTGCTAAGTGAAAACTGCCACTTGATCATTGTGGTCTGTGGTGTGATCTTTGATATGCAGATGTGGAAGTGATCATGCCTGAGCCTGATCAAAACATCTCCTCTGCTGCATCATGTGGTGTTGGCTCGGCTTTCTCAACTACTCTAGAAATAAAATAAATGTCCAGAATATCTATTACTTATATATTATATAATATATATGTCTAAAATATAACGGATAATTATCTGAACGACCAGTCTCGACTAATCGGCCTGGTTGATGACTAATCACGATTAGTTGCCTGATCGGTCTCATAGCGACCAGGTCCGTCTAGTCGACTTCTAATCATTGGTTATAGGAATTGATTGAGTGTTCGATTTTAGAAATTAACAAATTTAGTACATATAACGAATTCCCGATTTAAACTCTACCTCTCGATCACTCGTCCTTTCAAGACCCTACTGTGAATTATCAGCTGCGACTGGTGTGTGCAAACATGGGTTCAAAAAGCACTGTCACACAACATGGCAACATAAATGCATAATGCACTCAGTTCGAATCTATTGCTTCATTAGTTAGATCACGAGTAAAACTAGCACAATTCAATGCGTTCATCAAATATGAAAGAATTTAAAGAAGTAGCTATGGATTCATTGGGCTTAACTAAACTCTGACCCAGGTTACGTGCATACCGGATTGTATATAGAATAAAACTAATCAACAGCAAAGCAGATAAGCCAAGATGTTCGGGGTATGCATAGCATACTACCAAAATCATCCATATAAGACATAACCGGACTACCGGAGTAGCTCAAACTCCATGGACCTGTGAAGATACTGTTAGGATTAAAGTGGATGCTCAACTGCCCATGCGGTTGGCATCATCACCGCCATCACCCCATGTTCACAAGACACGGGTGCGTCCCCTAGACGCACCCCTCCACTCGCATCCGTACGGCTATTATAAATATGTATTGTCCCCATCAATAAAGAAATACTGTTCATTCTCTCACTTGTCTCTAATTTTACTTTCAACATGTTATCACGCACGCTCTACAGAGCAAAGAGAGCAGAGAGCAGTTCTTGCAGGGCCCACGCCTCGCCGGAATCTCACCGGAAGTTCGCTGGAGTTCGTCATCCGGGTGAGTACAATGCCAGAAATTACACTCACCGTTGCTTTTCTTTCGGCTCTTCTTCGCTGCACCCTCCTTGGCAGCCGCAGGACTCCCCGTGGCCGCCGGATCTTCCGGAACCGTTACGGAGTGCTCTTTCGTGGCCGCTTCAGGAGGCACTTCTTCCACCCTGCGCGCGCCGCCATGGTCGTCGCCGTCGACGCAACGGTCTTCGTGGCCGTCGCGGACATGCTAGCTTCATTGGAAGGCGAGACTTCTTCGGGCGCCGGATCCCCAACCGCCACCGTGACCGTCAGGGCCGCAGTGGCCGCCACCAATGCCATGGCAGCGGTTACGGCATGGAGTTTGATCTGGACCGCTCCTACAACTTCCGCCCTGGAGGACATCCGGGCGCTGGACCGAGCACCGGTCCGGCAGCCCCAATGGCGCTGGTACCCGCGGCTTCCCCGCGGGACGCCAGGCTCCCACACCAACTCCGGCCGTCAAGCCCCCAAGGTTGTTCAGGGCACCGACCGTAAGTGGAACCGCCGTCTCTTCCTTCACCGCAGCAGCAACCGGACACGTCGTGGAACCGTCAACGACGTCACCAGCGACCGGATCTGGATCGAAGGGTACACTCGCTGCACGCCGGGGGATGTCGTCCTTCTTCCTCACCGCTGCGGTTCCGGCCGAAGATGATGGAGAGGAGGAGGACCCGGAGGAGATCCAGGCGAACTTGACATCGTCGGACTCTCCACCACGCCGCAACCTCCGCACCCCACCACGCCGCAACGCCCGCATGAGCGTCGGTGGCAGGGGGAGGCCAAGCGAGCCCATGGCATCACGCCATGCCGGCGGCGCATCCATGTCGTCGGGTTTGCAGGACTTCGTTGTCATCACGGGCTCGGAGCAGCCGGCACCACCCGCGCCGTCGGCCCATAGCCCCAACGGGGGCCGCCTTCTTCAGCGTTATGCCCACCTCGCGGGCACGCCACCGCGCCGCCCCGGCAGGGAGGCCGACGCATGGGTCACCACGGTGAGATGGGCCCTCCTGCCTAACGAGCTCGGGCACGAGCTCTCCTCCGATGAGGAGACCCCCACCGGCCGTTGAGCCGGCCCTCCCAAAGGCTCATCGGCAGCGGCCGCCAGAACTGGGGGGCAGGCGGGTGCTCGGGAGAGGGTGTTAGGGGGAGAAGCAAAGGCACAGGAGGCCGGATCTGGCCGGTGACCGCCGGACTTGACCGGCGAGCCGCTGGATCTGGAGTATCGAGCGGAGGTTACAGAGATGGGTGAAGCAACAGTTATGAACAGCAGTTGTGGCGCGTGGGGAGAAAATAGGGAGGGTTAGGGTTGAAGAGGCGAACAACTGCTGTTTTACACGGCAGAGAACCACTTCAGGCCCTCTGACCGCGCCTCTCCACATCCGGCATGGGCTAGCGGACCGCGAGCCAGCAACTCATTCGGCCTGCGCTCCGAATCCGAGGCTGGGCCACGCAAGCACTGGGCAGCCTGCTCGCCCACGGCTGGGCTGCACCGCTAGCCGGGCCGGCCGCTCCCACGTGCCAGGCCGCACCGGCTGGACTACACCGCTGGTCGGGCCGTCCCGCGCGCCAGGCCGCGCCAGCTGGGCTGCCACGCACAACCCTGCAGCTAGGCCGTCGGCTACGTCAGTGGTTGGGCCACATGTCCACCCGCGGCTGGGCCACTCCTGAGTCTTCACCAACCTGTTCTCCACTGTATCTGGTTTTTTTAGATATTTCCTATTTCCAATTTGTAAATATTCATTTTAGAATTTGTTCTTCACTGAAATTAGTATGTAATGTTAGGAAGTTATCATTTACTTTCCAGTCTATGTACTGATGCGTATGTGTTCAAGTTGTTACAACTGAGAATTTAATTTTCTTGCAATCAAATTAATTTGATCTCATTAAGCTTCTTGGCTTAATTGGAGTAGAATACATAATTGGACACACAACTTTCATCGTAATGGTCATGCAGTCGAAATTAATTTTTCTTGCAAGATCACATTTAATTCCGCAGAATTAAATGCTACATACTACTATTATTTACAATACAATTCTTCTCATTTGCAATCGAAATTGATTTTTCTTGCATTTGGTTTTTCTCACGATTGAGATTTATTTTTCTCACAATTTTCTTACGATTATGACTCCTTTTCTTGCACCTCCCTTTTTCTTACAATCCGATTAGTTTGATACACCACCATTAAGCTTTTTCTTAATCAAGGAATCAAACTATATGCAAAGTCTATATGATTTTGTGTATGTTACACCAACACCATGATGGTTTTAATAAAATCTTTGGTTGTTCCTATGTAGGTACCATGGCCCGTGAGTTTGATGAACTTGCACTCGATGAGGAATTTCTTCTCATTACCAAAGACAACGGATATGGCATAGATGTTCTAGAAAGAATACCCTCTCTACCGTCCGGATTGTACTACACATACATCAAACCCGTACCACATGTTGCGTACATGGTAATTTTCCAAAATGTAAACACATTCCAAACTTGGCATGATCGTCTTGGCCATCCTGGCATCGGGATGATGCGGAAAATTATCGGCAATTGTATTGGTCATGATTTAAAAGAAGCCAAATTCCCGCAGTCTTCTAATTTTATTTGGACCGCTTGTGCAACGAGAAAGTTGATTTTGAGACCTTCTTATCTCAAGATTCAAACGGAGCCACTCAAATTTCTTGAACGCATTCAAGGTGACATATGTGGCCCCATAACTCCATTATCTAGACCGTTTAGGTACTTCATGGTATTAATAGATGCATCTATACGATGGTCTCATGTGTGTCTCTTGTCAACATGTAATCATGCTTTTGCTAAACTTATTGGACAAATCATTAAGTTAAAAGCAAGCTTTCCTGAACATCGGATTTAATCTATCCGAATGGATAACGCTACAGAATTTTCCTTGAGAGCATTCAATGATTATTGTTTAGCCCAAGGAATTCAAGTTCAGCATTCTGTACCATATGTCCATACTCAAAATGGTTTGGCTGAATCTCTCATTAAGAGAATCAAACTTATTGCGAGACCAATGCTTCACAATTGCAATTTACCAAGTTCATGTTGGGGTCATGCGGTGTTACACGTTGCTGACTTAATTCAATTGCGTCCAAATGCATATCATAGCAACTCCCCGTTGCAACTTGTACATGGGAATCCTCCGAGTATTTCCCATCTGAGAAAATTTGGTTGCGCTGTTTACATACCAATTTCACCGCCGCAGCGTACTGCTATGGACCCGCATAGGAAATTAGGGATATATGTGGGATATTCATCTCTATCAATCCTTAAATACCTGGAACCTCTTACAGGGGATCTATTCACTGCCCGGTATGTTGATTGCATTTTTAATGAGGACCATTTCCCGGCATTAGAGGGAGATTATCAATATTCCAAAGAATGCCAGGAAATCAATTGGGATGATCATACCAACCCATCCTCTGATCCACGTACAACGGAGACTAAACTTCAAGTTCAGAAAATTATTAATTTGCAAAATATTGCAAATAACCTGCCAGACGCGTTTACTGACTACAAAGGTGTCACAAAATATATGAATCCTGACAGAAATACGCTGGAAAGAGTGGAGGTACCAAATAAAACCATTCAACTCTCGACTCTGAACAAGATGGGGAGAAGTACGGCTGCTAATCAGGAAAATGCTTCTAAAAAGCGTCAAAGAAAAACGAGGACAAAATCCTCAAAATCAGTAAATGCAAGTCAACCACCAGTTGATGGACACCAAGTGGATACACAACATCCACAACCCAGCAACATAGTGCGCACTATCAATGAGGCTGGGACATCGGAAAACCGTGACAACCTCATATTGGGAAATCATGAGACGTCACAGGGAATAAAAGAAATTTCCACCAATTATACTAGTTCTGAAGAATTATATGATCGTAAGACAATGATTATCGACACATATTTTTCTGCCACAGTTGCCGACAATCTTTCAAATGATCCAGATCCTAAGACCATGACAGAGTGTCAACAACGCTCGGACTGGAACAAATGGAAAGAAGCAATCAAAGCGGAATTAGCCTCACTCAATAAAAGAGAGGCATTCTCATCAGTGATACCTGCACCTCCCCAAGTTTTTCCTATCGGGTTCAAATGGGTTTACGTCCGGAAACAGAATCAAAATAATGAGATCGTGAGATACAAAGTAAGGCTAGTCGCACAAGGGTTTACTCAGAAACCCGGCGTTGATTACAACGAAACATACTCTCCAGTAATGAGTGGAATTACTTTCCGATATCTAATATCTTTGGCAGTACAGAAACAACTCTCCATGCAGTTAATGGATGTAGTGACCGCGTACCTTTATGGATCACTAGATTCGGACATTTACATGAAGGTCCCTGACGGAATCTCTATACGTATCCCGACGCAAGCCGCAACATGTATTATGTCAAACTGAAAAAGTCATTATATGGCTTGAAACAGTCGGGTTGGATGTGGTACAACCGACCAAAGGAGTTCCTTTTGAACAAAGGTTATTCCAACAATGATGATTGCCCATGCGTCTTCATAAAGAAGTCCTCTTTAGAATTTTGCATTATCTCAGTGTATGTAGATGATCTCAACATCATTGGAAACACAAGAGATATTATAAAGCGCGTAATCATTTAAGGATGAAATTTGAGATGAAAGATTTGGGTAAAACCAAATTCTGTTTGGGATTACAACTCAAACATCATCCCACAGGCATTCTTGTGCACCAATCTAGTTATATTCAGAAGATATTGGAGAAATTCAATATGGACAAAGCACACCCACTTCCTACTCCTATGGTTGTTCGAGCTCTAGAAATAGACAAAGATCAATTCAGACCAATTGAGAAAGGAGAAGAGTTACTAGGACCAGAGGTTCCGTATCTCAGTGCCATCGGAGAGCTTATGTATCTTGCAAATTGCACCAGGCCTGATATTGCATTTACAGTGAATCTACCAGCTAGACATAGCGCTGCTCCTACTCAACGTCATTGGGTTGGAGTCAAGACTATCTTACGATATCTTCGTGGCACAATGGATCTTGGACTATTCTTTAGGAAAAATCCAGGCTCAAACTTAATTGGTTACACAGATGCTGGCTATCTGTCTGATCCACATAAAGGCCGATCTCAAACCGGCTTCGTGTTTTTACACGGTGGAACTGCTATTTCATGGAAGTCAGCAAAACAGACCATGGTTGGCATGTCCACAAATCATTCTGAGATCATTGCATTATATGAGACATCTCGTGAATGTGTTTGGCTCCGACGAATGATTAACCACATACAACAATCATGTGGCATTGGTCCCATTGAATCACCAACCATTATCTATGAAGATAATGCTGCTTGTATTGCATGTATGTAAACAGGTTACATCAAGAGCAATATGATCAAACATTATGCTCTTAAGTTGTTCTATCCCCATGAGCTTCAGCAGAATGGTGAGATTAACATACTGCAAACCAAATCATGTGATAACCTCGCAGATTTGTTTACTAAGTC
Source organism: Eleusine indica (assembly GCA_030378355.1). Lineage (NCBI taxonomy): Eukaryota > Viridiplantae > Streptophyta > Magnoliopsida > Poales > Poaceae > Eleusine > Eleusine indica. The sequence continues at coordinate 62,451,959 of CM059494.1, forward strand.
TCTACCATACTCTACATTTCAAAAATGTGTTAAAGGGATTGGTATGCGACGACTTAGAGATTTGCCATGTTCAAGGGGAGACTCCTCTTGAGCAAGTAATCTGTTATCAAACATCATATTGTATTCTTTTTCCTATATGAGTTTTACTTTATGAGTTTTCTCATATTAGGTTTTAATGAGGCAATATCTTCACAAGATTATATGTCTATCTTCTGATTTTTCCCCACAAGGGTTTTTCAAAGGAGACACCAAAGACATTATGTATGTTGCACTATTTTCTCCTATTTTCTCAATGGGTTTCAAGAGTTTTTCACAGTATACTATTTCTACCTACTCATTTTTCCCACTGGGTTTTTAAGAAGATAATTGATGATGTACGTTGATGATCAGTTGATCAAGAGGAAGTGTTAGGATTAAAGTGGATGCTCAACTGCGCATGCGGTTGGCATCATCACCGCCATCACTCCACGTTCACAAGACGTGGGTGCGTCCCTTGGACGCACCCCTCCACTCGCATCCGTACAGCTACTATTCATTCTCCCATTTGTCTCTACTTTTACTTTCAACAGATACAACAAAAAGGAGTCCACGGCTAAGCTTTCACGATTGCCAATTTGCTTCCATCTCATGACCGGTATCTTCCAACATTGCGAGCTCAAACTCTGGCTCATCCAACGAGAAGTTAGCAGACTCGAGGAAGCTACCAAATGCAGAGTCGTCACCCCCCACATCCCACAGCCTTGACTGTGGATCAGTAAGATAATACTCCGATGCTCTTGATAAAAGCCGCAGGTTTGTGTGCACGAATACTAGGTCGTCCGCCCATTCAGGATGGAGCTTGCTCTTCATGATCTTGTGGATGAGACTATAAGTACTCCAGTTTCTTTCGTAGCAGGAAGATGAGGCAGGCTGGGAAAGAAGCTTGAGAGCTAAACTCTGCAAGTTAGGCGCTGAAGCTCGATGGGTCAACTCACCATGTCTTTGGGTCAAGTTTATCCCTATCAACCATGGAATCCAAGCCAAAAGATTTTGTGCCCAAACGAGCAAACTCTCCATACTCCTCCTTAACCGTCTTCAAGACATCGGATGTAAGAAATAATTTCTTCCAGCATCTGTTTCTTGTATCAGAAATCTCAATATCCCTATGTGGGGGTACATGATTAGCATTTTCAGCAATCCAACTAACAGTGTAACATCTACAAAAGATACCAAAAGATTAAAACGAGGTCATGACTTTCAATAATAGAAAAAAAAAATTGGAGCACACTTATTAATGACTAAGTAACTATGATTTACCTTGGATTTAGTGTGTGCGATAAACAATGGAGTGGAGTTTTGCTTTTGTTACGCCAATCCACTAAAATACCATGCACAACAGAGTAGAATGATGAGTCCTCTTGGGCCATCTTCCCTTCATGGTCATAAATGGCAGCCTTTACCTTCTCAGTCATATAATTCCACATTAGATGGATCAAATGAAGACATGATTTGTCAGTGTCCACCATGTGTATCATTGAATATATAGGCTCGGTGAAAGCAAGAATGTAGTCAATTTGTTCCCACCACATGTTATCAGCAACTTTTCTCTTCACAATGTGGGCTTGTTCTACGTTACCCTGCCTATAAGCAGACCACTGGTCACTGATTATCATCCTTTGAAGAGATTCCTTGATAGACCGTAACCTTTTTAACATGACAACATCAGAAGCAAACCTTGTATCGGCAATAATAAGCATCTTCAACTTACTAAACTCATTAAATATTGAAGACATCATAGTGTGATTGATAATAAATTCTTGATGATGGTTGCATTGTCTACAACATCTGAAATCCAATGACAACCTTTGATGTCAACATCTTCACTGCTCTTTGCGGAACAAATACTCTTCAAGGCAAGACTTAACGTATGTGCAACACTTGGGGTCCACTGGATGTGACTGTATTTTTCTTCAATCAGCGCCCCAGCATCTCTGCAGACAGGATAGTTATCTGTGATCACCTGGACAACATTTTCTGGCCCAACATCCTCAATCGCAGAAATGAGCTTCTCTGCAATACGCTCCTTTGTCTTCAACCCATCTTCATTGATAATTGCTGCTAAGAAAGCTGGCCCACATTCAGTGACAGCTAGAATGTTGATAATTGGTCGTCTTTCACCATCTGACCACCCATCAGCAATAATGGACACGCCTGCCTTCCCCCATGTACTTCTGATGGTCTTTAGCAAGCTTTCAATGTGAGCCCTTTCTTGTTGCAAAAGAGCTGTGTTCAACTGCTTGGGCTCAGGAGGAACATAACCAGGAATGTGGGTCATCAAAGCAATAGAGAATGAACTTTGACAATATGGGTTCCTTGCAAGATTGGAAGACAACCCTGCAGGCACAAATTAAACGCTGCATGACAACCCTCGTAAGAGAAAGATAAATAGAAATTTACCGTGTTTAAAATGATAACCTGAAGAATAGAATATCCTTGCAATTTGAGCAGACAAGTGGCTTTCCATACTAGAGTCATCTTTGAAACTGGGAAAACGAGAAATGTCTTTCTTCCTAGTGGCCAGAGAGAATGAGCTCTGATAATATGGGTTTTTTGCAACACTAAATGGCAAGCCTGAACAAAACAAATGGACATTAAAGGTAAAGGCATATAACATAAACACAAAGAATTTGACATTCAAGATCTTAACCTGAACAGTAGAACATTCTTGCGATTATAGCATCCAAATGTTCCCGGATTTCCATGCAGTGATTCTCATCAACACTTTCGGTCCTCTTTCTTTTTTTTTTGACTGAACTAAACCTTTGCCCGACATGCCATCAGGGTAGTAACAAGCAGCAGAAACTGTCAGTGGCACATCTGTAGGCATGGTTCTTGCATTTTTGGATGCCAAGAATTCTTTCCTAACTTGTTCACGGATATTATTTGTCATTCCATTACAAGCTTTAAGCAAATGTGCCTCCACTGTAGAATAGCTTCCATGAAAGATACGATTGCAATATTCACATAGGAACTTCACATTTTCTCCTTCTAGAGAATCAGTCTCAAGCTCCTTTAAAATGTTAACATGTCTCCATAGGGGTTCGTCATGATTTCCAGAATCATTATCCTCACTCTCCATCTCCGAGCTTCGGGGCTGAGATTTAATTCATAATAATTTGTAGAAAGTAGTAAGAGAATACAGTTTTTCATGCAGATACATCGTAATCATAACAAAATCAATATGCAAATAGATGTTTCTTGTTGTTTAATATTTTCTATTATGATTAAAAGCACAATTTTGTTTCTCATTCATTGGCAATAGATAAACTCTGTTCATTTGTCATCTGGGCTAATAGAATAATATTATATCAAACATTGTCTGAAAGAAAAATTAATATTGTTTTTTCTTATAAGTTATAAAATATAGATCTACTCGAAATAAATATTGTTTTTCTTTTTTTTTCTCTTATAAAGTATAACACTACACAAAAGATCAATCTTCATTTACAATACATGTAGCCAACGAAAGGCCCCTGAGAAATATATAGCTAAAAAATTGAAAGGGCCTTGAGAAATATGGCTAAAAAGTTTTTGAACTTCGACCTAAATATGAGGTTTAGGCCCTTAATCTCAACCAGAATAAATCAGTTGACACAAGTCACTTCGTGTTGCTAGGGCTGCGAAGGGGATTAAATGGGAACTCAGAGCTCTCACCACGGGCGATGCCTACAGAGTAAAGCTGCGGGAGATGGATGTATACCTTGCGGAGGCGGCGGCGATGTCTTCGCGGTGGGCGACGACGCACACTAACCGGCGGCGGCGGGAGGCGGGAACCTGGACCTTCTTTCCCCAGTCCCGTGCAAAACTTCAAGTGCGGCGGAATGCGAATCCGGTGGCCGGTGGTGGGGTCTTTCACTTCTTTTTTGCACGGCGATCGGGCCCACGCGTCAGAGCCTTTGGTTCTGGTTCTGGATCATCGAAACAGCTTCCGTTTTCTACTGCTTCGGAAATCCGAACACAGTTGTTAGTATAAACACTCACCCCAGTAGTTAAAAAGAAAACACTCGTGTTGTTTGCTCTAGTTCTTTATTTTGTAGCTTTACATGTATAAGCTCCTTTGCTAGTTTGTTCACTTCTGTTTCTCTCTAATCCCTAATCTCTGCCGCCGCCGTCTGGTTCAAGTGGTGAACTCGTCGTCAACTGCTGTCCTTTGCTTGCCCAAGATGAGCTCCTTCTTTGATGACGGTGAGTCTGTCATTTGCCCCTTGCTTCTTTCTTCCATCTTCTTGCCGTTTGCACTGCCGGACTGTAAAGTGGAAACTGTCACTTGATCATTGTGGTTTATGGTGTGATCTTTGATATGCAGATGTGGAAGTGATCATGCCTGAGACTGATCAAAACATCTCCCTTGCTGCATCATGTGATGTTGGCTCGGCTTCCTCAACTACCCTAGAAATAATATAGATATCCAGAATATCTATTACTTATATATTATATAATATATATGTCTAAAGATTATCTGGACAACCAATCTCGACCAGGTTCGACTAATCGGCCTGGTCGACAACTAATCACGATTAGTCGTCTGGTCGGTCTCATAGTGACCAGGTCTAACTAGTCGACTTCTAATCATTGGTACCATGCATCTACCGTGTGAATTATTTTCATACTGAGCTCAAGTGGGTGTTCGGCCTATTGCCCTTCTTCACTTGTTTGGTAAATAATGAACATATGATTGAAAGATTCGTGTCATTCCACTCTATTGCATCTCCCTCAATATGATATTACAAACAACATTCAAGCATTTGCACCACTAGTTTTCGATTTTGTTCTATTCAAATTACAAGACATTGAAAATATTGAAAACAACATTTTTCATACATACCGAATCTCTTGCTTTCCTTTTTCCGACAGCGGCGAGTCTCTCTTGGACAGCCCAGTATCACCTTGGCTGTCCACGCCACGACCACGCCCGACGGTAGCACCACAGCCACACCCGGCTTCAGAGCCTTGCCCCCGAGCTGCTCCACGACCGCGGGCAGGTGGTGCACTACGACCACGTCTAGCAACCTCGTGACCCGCGGCGGGGCTGCCATCTACCTAGGGATGGCAATTCGGGTCCCGGGTGCGGAGCTCCGCTGGATTTGGCACACGCCGGGTGCAGGTGCGGGTACACTTTCTCACCCGCGGGACTCACCCGCACCCGCCCTGCAAAGTCGCGGGGCGAGTGCGGGTTTTTTCTCCCACCCGCGGGTGCCCCGTGGGGTCCGAGAAAAATGGCATATGAAGAATTTTAGTTAAATATTCCTTTATAAGAGTGAGAATTATGTGTGCAATAATCTTTAGAAGCGTATGAGAATTTGAATTATATGTTATATTGTGTTAACTATTAAGTTATAAATGAGTTAGTTTTTTTTATTATGTAAAATATGCTAAAATAATGAAAAATTAAACTAAAGATATTTTTTTTCATGCATATAAAAAACTCGTAGTGGACCTGTCACCCGCCCGAAACCTGACGGGTGCGGATGCGGGTGTGAATTTCCATCCGCGGGTGCGGGTGGGGATTTCCACCCACAACATCTATCATCGCGGGTGGGCTTTCGCTCCACCCGCCTTATTGTCATCCCTATATCTACCATCGTCGGCGGGGAGAAAGGGGTCCGAGCACTGAGGGAGGAGTGCCTAATCCACCGTTGATTGGTTAGCAAAAAGCACAACACAAAGCATAGCATTACCTTATTATCAAAGGCGATGTGCTAACGAATCTACAGTACCCGCATCTACAGCACCAACGGGATACGGTAACACGCATCTACATTACCCGTGCGGTGTTTTCGAACTACAGTACGATCATGCTACATTAAACGCATCTACAGTACCCGCGCGATGATGTTCTCGCGTTACAGGATCGCCGCGCTACAGTATCGTACGCCTACAGTACCGCGCGATGATGGGAAGGAAGATCATCGTCGGAGGTTCAAAACACTGGGAATTACACGCTCATACCATGACGGGAAGGGAAGGAAGATCATCGCGAGGCGCATCCATTTTACTCTAATTTAATGATCGCCGACGACTTTAGAAGGGGATAGAGGGGGGCGGCGCTAGGGCTGTGGGCGGTGCTGCCGGCCTGTTTCCTGTTTCCGACAAGAGGTAAGTATGTAACCAGTGACATAGTAAGTAATATTATTATCACTTTATGAGAATGTCAATATCTCTATTATAAAAGATAAACATCATATATAAAATCACTATCTGAGATTATACTCATCCCCTCTCTAATACTCATTGATTGAAACCGAATTGCGGGCCCGGTAATTAGATCCCTGCTAAACGTGACGGACGTATGATACGTGGGCCTTGAAGAGTGGGAGTATGCTTTCTTCATTGTACGCGTCCCACTTTGAAAAAAATTTCTCACCTCCGTTTCCCTATACCCGTCCGTAGACACAGATGATTTCTTTCCATTTGAAGCAGCCGTGATTGACGGAGATCTCTTTCCTCTCCATTCGGTGAGCTGTTCTTCCTCTGAAATGCCGAGCTGCCCTTTTTCTTGGATCCCGTCGGTGCCGTTCTTCTCGAATCCCATTGGTGTTGTTCTTCTCTGGTCCTGTCAGTAGAAGACAGCCTCAACGCCGCAAGGTAACCAGCGTCACTGCAAGGTGGTGATTGTTGTTGCTTTTGATTTGTCTCCGGTTCATTTCATCTGTTTGACCTGGTTTTACAAATTCTTCCGTGAATTGGAACCAATTTCATCCTCTTTGGAATGAGGGAGGCAATGCGTCACACGGATTGACTATCCTTCCTCCATGCGGATCGAGCGACAAGGCTCCCATGTCTGGTGAGGAGGAGGAGCGACGACGAGCTGAGCATCTACGAGTTCCCATGGACTGCGGGTCCACATCCTCAAGAATGCTTTGGTGGTCACCATCTCCGCTTCTCCATCTGTGTGATGAGTACAAATTGGTTAGCGGTGGTCATGGCGATAAGGAGGAGGACACCTGCGACCTTCCCGCATCCCATCCTCCTCTCTTCAGGTGACATGGGCAGCCTCAGGCCGTCGCCGACGCCCCCAAGCGCAAGCCACAATGACGGTCAGGCCATGGCGCGAGCTCTGCTGGTCAGGGGCGCACCTCGATGGGGGCGGACGGGGCAGAGGAGGTGTCGTCACCACAGTAACACAAGCGGCCGTCCCATGACTCATCTTCGGCTGGCCGCGCACGAAAGGGAAAGAAAACAGCGGCTGCTTCACCGACGCCCTCAACATCCCCTGTTCCAGAAAGTTGTGATGCTTTGGCCACCCCCAACGCCCCTGCAGGCACCTCTGGCTCATCTCCAGCTTCTTCAGCCGCTGATGCACAATACGTGCTCGATGCAATGCCAGAAAGGTTTTACTTTTCCCCTTCTTATTTCTGATCTGTAATGTTGCATTGATGGTGTTTCTGATTTTTGTTTGCTAGCTCCATCCGTCGATGATGATGGTGTTCTTCCGAGCACCCTTGATGATGAATATGCCTCTGATGTTGATGTTGATGTGTCAAAGAAGAAAGGTTCTAGGGGGAGTGATTTCACTATCGCTTTGATCTAGGTAGTGCAGGCTCAAATCTGGACCAACAGACAGTGGCGAGTCCAGGCTTGGGCCGTAGGGTGGGCCGGACACTAGTTGAGCTCACGGGGGTGGGCCAAGGAGAAAAAAAAAGAAAAATATTACTGTTTATAGGTGCTACAGTGCTAAAAACATATATTGGGCTGAATCTGGGGGTGGGCCGCGGCCCACCTGGTCACCCAGCTAGACTCGCCCCTGCCAACAGTTACTCAAAAAGGCTTCGATCAAGGTATTGCAGGCTCAAGTCTGGACCAGATGCCTCGGTTCTGGGTGGGTCTTCAAGCTCGCTGCATGCAGCCATACTCCAGTAAGCTCGCTGCATGGCTCAAGTAGTGTTTCGCAGCAGGCCGCGATGGCATGGAGAGCGATCATGTTCCCAAGCGTGAAGGAGATCTGTTTCCTCTTGTGCGTCATCTCTAGCCGTCACTCTTGGCCTGGTACGAGCCTCACCTCCATCCCCCTTTAACCCAATTTGATTTCCTCTACAAATTTGCCTCTCTGAATATTGGTGGGATCACTTCATCTTTTAGGGTGTTTAAGTAGACTGCATTTTCACACGCTGATTCGCAAGCCTGTGAGCTCTATTATACAAGAAAATGAACACAGTTAGTACTGGAATTGGTTATTTGAGCTTGTTCTCTTCGCAATTACTAGGCTTGCTAAAAAATTGACTTTGTGGAAGGAGGGTTGTGTCGTCAACTAATTATGGCAAACATGGATTGAACTGGAAGCAGTCCTGCTCTTGGCAAGGCTCAGATAATTTGATGCGCGATTTGTAGAGGTGAGTCCTCTGCTTTATGTGAGTCTTACTGATTTCTTGCCTTCCCTTCATTGGAGGAATTCATTTTCTGATGCTTTCTCTAGCTGGTAATTATTCTATTGCCCAGCTCATGTAATACATATGCAATATTAAGAAGATAATTCACTGTTTGTTATTTTATTGCCCAGCTCATGCAAAATTCAGCAGGAGACAAGGCTTCTTCGGCACTGAATGGAGATGAAGTCATTGTGGCATGATGTCAGGGTAGTCCTCGCCATGATTGATAAAAAAAGGCATTTGGTAAGAAATGAAGCTCAATATTCTCTTCGTTTCCTTCTCATTTTCATATTGCTTTTGTTTATCCTTTCAGATTTCTGAAATTAGTTTGGTATCACCTAGCAGGCTCTAATTGACTCACCCCTACACGCAGCGGCAGCATGTGTCAAGGAGGAACAGCTAGATGAGGTTCTTTCCTAAAAATTTCTTCACACTGCTCGGACTGTACCCAATCCATAAGATGCATTGTTTGGTTGCATTCTATATCTGTCGGTCCTTGCTTTCTAAGGGGATTGACGGCAAATAAAACCTTACTTTGATCTGCTGGTAATTCATCGGAATGGATAAAACAAAACGTGATTTGTATTGGGCGAAATACAAAACATGATTTACTAATGTGTTTTTTCTACCGATTGATCAGTTTTCTGATTGGGCATGCTGGAGAATCTTGTGGCATGTTTTTCAAGGAGAATGGTGGCATCTCGAGTCAAAACAAAAAAATGCTGCAAGCTCATGGTTTTGATCACACCAGCTGGAATACAACATGATTAATGATGTATGTATGACCTGAAAAAAAATCTGCCACTAATGAGAAGGCTTTGAAGAAATATATTGTCACAATCTTATTTTGCCACCATGAAAAGGGGTACTGTAGACAACGGTCAATATCTTATTTGATATTTATTTTAGCCTAAGTCATATTTCAAATGGTAAAATTAGTAATTAACTTGATTCTTCATTTCTAGGCTTCCGAGTATGCAAGAGATGGATGGTCTGCCTATCCTACCAGCTGTTGATCGTTTACTGGTTAGAGTAGATGTGTTTACGCCTACAGTGCCATTTTCTAATCTAACTTGAAAGTGTAAATCTATAGTCAACTAATTTTTTTTGCGGTTAGTTCATTGATATATTGCTTTGTCTCCCATTGATTTATGTTTCTGGTTGGCCTCTTTTTGATGATCATGAACTATTCAATGCTGTTTTCTAAGGAGGAAAAAGAATTATTTTGACCATTTTCATTTCAGTGATGAACATGATCAATGTGATATTTCTCTAATGTGGTGTGCGGAACAAAAGATAGTGTGCCATAGAAGACAGTGTGATGTCTTGTAAATAAAAAAAATTAGCCTAGTTACTGTGTATTCAAGTGTCATGTTGTTTTGGAGACATTTTTCCTATTCTCATTTATTTATTTGGAGATTTCATTCTTGGAAACCAATTTTATTTAGCATTTTTCTTGAAGACTATACGAGCCTGGATGAACACATGACTGGCAAACTGGTTTCATCTATCCAAATTACCAATGGACACTGAATTACTACTATGGGGTCACCACCAAGGTGAGTACTCTCTGATTCGTATTTTATAGAACAAAGATAGTGTGATCTATTTCCCATGTATTAGTTGGGATCTCTTTTGTTATTGACATCCGCGCAAACTGGTTTCATCTGTCTAAAGTACCATTCAACTGTTATGGTTCTTATTTTATTATTGTAATTCAAATGTTGAAAAAAAAATTCTTGTATGATCCGACACTAATACCAACATGGTCCAAAAGGTAGAGTTCAAGTGTTTTGCACATCTATTAAATTTAGTATTCCCATTCATTAGAATGGCCAGCAATCTTTTAGAAAATCGGGACATGGCCGATTGGGTGTGCTGGGACACACAAATTCTGGATGAAGGAATAGAGGAAAAAGAAAGGTAGATACATATTAAAATATTATGTCTGTCATTTAGTCAACTAATGTCAATCACTGACAATCTTACATTCTTATATGTTTTATTCATGATGTGATAAAAATGAACTTTCTGGACATCGAGTTTTAGCTGTTATCACTACCTGGAATGGAACTGATCCTCGCATTACATTGAATCCATGTAAATTATTTGTTATCAGAAGTATTGATCCTCAATTGTTTAAACCGTTTGCTCTATTCTACCAATGTAGGATGGACAAGCATTAAGGATGCAATGTGTCATCGATGCATTGTCTTTTTCTGGGAATGGGTATGAACCCAGCCTACCCGAAGATATCAAATACTGCCTTGAACACATAAACAAGGGCCGAATTTGAATATGCACTTCAATATAGCTGTCAGACACGATGTATTTACTTTACCCATGCACTATATAAAGTACTGGTATAAGGGACATACCAGTTTCTGATTTTGAAAAATGGATAAATTTAGCTAAGTGCATTAATATAATAATACATCTTGGTTCTTTAGTTCGATTGTTTGTTGAATATTGATGTGCTTCAAAGAGTTTTCTATATTTATTTATATTTGCTGGAAAACACATAAGTGCTACTCCCTTCGTTCAATATTATATGATATTCTACCCTTCTCAAGTTTTCTCTAAGACATCTTCTCTTCTTAATGCACCTTTCTCTCTTTCCAATACATCTTTATCTCTATCTCTCTCCTTTTCGTTTTCTGTGCACCCACATTTTCACCTCTTCTTAATTTCCATGCTCGAAGCCAAAATGTCATATAATATTAAATGGAGGGAGTACTATAATTTTGAAGTGAAAATAACAAATTATGTCACTAAATTATTTCGCAACGAGTAACTTTTCTCTAATATCCATAGCACGTGCGTGCCGCACGTGCACAGTACTATGTGTTTTAATCTGTAATAAGATTCTTACACTAAGTGCTACTATAATTTTCATATGAGAATAATAAATTGTGTCATTAAATTATTTGACAACGAGGACAGCTCGTGCGTGTCGCACGTGCAAAATACTAGTAACATGTATTTTCAGAACACCCCCTGAGGAGCTCCAAGAAAAATATGGAGTTGGTCTCCAACTTCATTTATTTCTTTTTGTAGAGTTTTAAAATCTAGAGTTTCTGGAGCTAGACGTGTTTGATAACGAGTTCGTGAAGCGGAGTTAAAAAGGTTAGAGCGTAGCTCTCCCAAACACGTCCTAATAGGATCTGATCATGGCTCTAGTCTGCTTTAAAGACCTAGGCTGGAAATATCAGCTAATTTTTCAAAAGTTCGCCTGCTTGACGAAAATTGAACTCGTCATGTGGTTTCACATAGGATAAAAACAAAAGTGGTAATTATTAATTTATCAATGTTTATTTTTGTATTTTATTAACCATAACACGTAAAAATAATATTCTATTTTTTAGGAATCCTAACTATTCTTTATTATGGATTGAAAAGGAATGTTATGAATTGAATGTGTAAAAGAAGCAGTATATTGATAAAGAGACTGGATTCCAAAGTCAAAAGAGCAATTGGCCTGCAAAAAAGTGGAAGCAAGCGCGGTAGTAATTTGCGGAAGTGATAGTGAAATCAATTTTAAAGTCATCCGATCGTTTTCACAAATTTTTATTTTAACATGTAAATTAGCATACAACAATATAGGTAATTATCATATTGAGTATATTAATTATAGCAAATCATAAATTTCTCTACATAAATTTTGTCTACTTGTTATTTTTATAGATCCAATTTTTCATACACGTACACATATAATTGTCTACTTCCTATTTTAGTAAAACCAGTATAGTAGCTCATTTTCAATATATTCTTAGATTCACAACTATACTAGTCCTTATCATATAAAGTTTTTTCTTACCATACATACTTAATTATTAAAATATTTTATTTTATTATTACTATATTTCATGATTTATATTTTGAAGTGGCCGTCTATTTTAGTTATAATAATATTATTTCCGACTTTATCAACATCGCATTTGTTACCATAATTACTGTTATCAATTTCATTTTCTAAAAAATAATATAAAAACAAAAATAATAAAACCTTTTTCCGATTGTTTTCAACCGCTTTCATCCCTAGTTCCACAACTCGAGTTCAAAAGTTCATCAATGTCGAACAGTCCGCCGCCACTAAGATGCTCGTCGTCGTTGAATCCCCAACATCGAGTCTGAAATACCCGCACGTTCTTAAAAAAACAGTCCCCAACATCGTCTGACGGTCATCGCGTCAACATCTTTTCATGGCCGAAGCGCGCGATTTTGGTGCCGTCAGCACGGCGAACTAACATCTCGCAAACACACTTCCCAAGTACAAAAATCTGGAATAGAATAACACATCTTGAGCATATGCCCCGTGTGCGCCGCAGCAGTAATAATGCCGTGGAAAACCATGCAGGAGGGAGCGCATGGACCAGTCCTGATTCATGGTTTGTCGATGGTCAGTCTCAATCAAAATGTTTGACTGCCCCGCACAACAGCAGGCTCTTTAGACCGTGGAATAATTTCGACGAACAAAAGCATCTATACCCCCAAACACCCCGGACCTGTGCTTTGAAACTACTGAAACTTCCAATAGTGTTAAGCTGACACAGGATTTCCGATTTCCATCCCTCTGAGTATTTTGGATGCCGTGGCCATCTCCCGCTTGAGACGCGTGGCCTCTCAGCTGGTGTGGATGTCTCTTGTGGCCGACACGTCGGCCCGTACGTTGGTGGCCAGCCATGGGCTTTGGTCCGTGACGCGTGAGGCCAAGGTGGGCCGGCCTAGCGCCAACCACGGGCCATGTCCGTCGCAAACGTCCCGTGTGTGGGCCTCCACTACTTGCGATGCCGCTCATCCACGACATTGACGCATCGAAGCAGTCCAGCGAAGTTTCAAAAAAAGCAGCAGTCCAGCGATGATGTCAACCGGTGGCTGAGCCTGGGTCTTTTTGTCACGCCATCCACCGACGCTGAAGAAGATAGCAATGGGCATCCTTGACGACATGGTCATAGGCGAGCAGAGCCGCAGCCCGCAGGGAAGAGAGGCTATTTGGAGGTTCAAATCCGTGATGGAACGAGAGGAAGGGAAAGGACGTCACAGGTGGAACTGATGGATGGGAGACGCCGCCATGCGAATCTAGAGATATGAGAAATAAAGAGCACAGCTCTTTTAAAACTACATGGCATACAAATTATTCTAACACTCTGAGTTTCATAAATTATAAAATGCTCTTTAAAACTATATGGCACTCAGCCAACTGATCCACCTTGGTATAAATAAAAAATGCTCCATCTTTTGCATGGTGCCACTAAACATAAAATTAAAAAATAGCTTTTACCAATTATCTATATGGCAATTAAACTTAAAATTACTTTCAAAACTTTACAGAGCATCCAACATTGAGCCCCAAACAGGCGCGGCCGAGCGCGCCTAACTTTACTAGTATCTCTTACACGCGCTAGATGCTAAAACTTCCAGCAGATACGTTATTTCACGCAAACATTTGGATGTTTAAGCTGCTAATTCTCTGGTAAAGAGTGCGAAGAAGGATAGTGTGAAATGGCTTACCAATTAGCCACTGCATGATGGCATAAACAGAAACAAGCTTATAACAACAACCTCATCATCACAATCTTAAGATTGGTTGCATGAGAAATATCCTTGCTTCTATTCTATACTAGTACCTACCAAGGGTAACCAACTACAACTATACAGAGGATGCAGTGTACTGCTGCTAATTAGTGGAGAATACTGCTATTAGCTGGTACTCTTAATCCACTTAACTCACTTGAGAGCATTGTAACGCCCGTAGAGAGAAGCAGATATGCATTTATCGCCGTAATCTGTTTGCCTTGTGAAACACGAGGATTCACAATTATTGGGCAACAATGAGTTCGTCAAGGGTTTCACCATCTGTGCTCATAGGTGGCAACACCAAGTCATCGTCGGCTGTGAAATGGTACCTTTCCCCAATGGCTCTAAGGAGCTGGTAAACTTCGAACATGGTCGGTCTTTCCTTTGGAGTGGAGAGCGTGCAGGAACATGCCACTTTTAGGAACTGCATCAGCTCACCGTCATTGTCCTTCCCTATCAGCGACTTATCAACAGCATCTTGGAGAAGGCCATTGTTTGAGAGGTAATTGATCCATTCTACTAGACTACCCCTAAAATTATCCGGAGCAGTGGAAACTTGAGTGGGCTTCTCACCGGTGATGAGCTCAAGCAGAACCACACCGAAGCTGTAGACATCTCCTTTTGGCGTGGCCATCAGAGTGCGTGCATACTCTGGTGCAACATAGCCAATATCTCCAAATTCCCCGTTGACAAAGGTGCTGAGATGTGTGTCTATTGGATTCATAAGCCTAGCAAGTCCAAAGTCTGATATCTTTGGTTCATAGTCCTCATCCAGGAGAATGCATTTGGAGCTAATGTTGCGGTGAAGGATTCGAGGATTGCAGGTGTGGTGAAGATATGCAAACCCTTTTGCTGCACCAATACCAATTCTTAACCTAAGAGGCCAATCCATCTTATTATCTTTGCCTTCTTGGTTTAACTGATCATAGAGTGAACCTTTGGGCATGTGCTTGTACACCAACAATTTTTCCTTCTTGGCAATACAAAACCCCAGGAGAGGAACCAAGTTACGATGTCTTACTTGGCCAAGTGTCTTCATCTCCGACGTAAACTGCGATTCAGACTGCTGTGAATCTTGTAGCCTTTTCACAGCTAGAAAAGAACCGTCAGGTAACACAGCCTTGTACATTGTTCCTGTCCTCCCAGTACCTATGATATTTTCTTTGCTGAATTGGTTGGTAGCCTTCATAAGATCACTCAGTTTCATCTTTGAAACTGGATTCTCGAACATAGAGACCTGGAATTAAAAGAGACAAATCATTGACACTTGTAGCTACCTTTTTGTAAACAAGGATACAAACAAATTTCTTTTCATGCCAATGGAAGAGATTAAAAATTAGTGACAATAAAGTTGCTTACCTTGATGGTTTTGGTTCCTTTGATACTCTTTGCCCACTTATTCTCATCCTCATCCTTCGCCTTCTTCTTGGCTGGCAATTTCCGCAGACAAAAGAACACAACTATTACACCAACTATGACCACAATTACCACGCCAACAACAGCTCCAATGATTGCAGCGGTGCTTTTGCTCTTTGATGAAGCCCCACAACCATCTAACGGACCCCCACACAGTCCTTGATTACCAGTGAAGCTCGATGCTGGGAATTTACTACCTAGTCCAGTTGGAATAGGCCCTGATAATCGGTTGTCTGCAACATTGAACGTTGACAACCTCTCCAAATTGAACTGGCCTGGAACCGAGCCACTCAGTTGGTTATGTTGGAGATTCAGATTGTTTAGATATGTCATATTAGTGATAAGTACTGGGATTGCGCCTGAAAAACCATTATTTGAGAGGTCCAGAGATGTCAAAAATGGCACTTGCTGCGAGATATCTGAAGGGATGGACCCTGAAAAGTCGTTACTTGACAGATCCAGCCCAGTCATACTGGTACAGTTACTAAGACCTCGAGGAAATGGACCCCGAAGACCAAGGTTGCTGAGGCGCAAAGCAAGAACTCGGTTCTCATCAGGGTGCCAGCACTCCACACCGGTAAATTGGCATATGAAACCATTACTGCTATTGGTGAAAACCCATGTGGAATTTAGTATACCATTAGGATCACTCACCGAACTCTTTACATCCCTCAAGCACTGGACATCTTGGTCAGAACTGAGACAAGTGGCAATTAGCAACAAGAAAATAAGAACCCTCAGAGAAGCAAAACAATCTGTCATCGATTGCTTTTGTAAACTAATCCAGACTTTCCTTGATGGGTAACACTACTTCACAATTGAAGCTTGACCTGCACAGAATCGTGATCCAAGTTTAATAAAAGAACTGTCTAAGTCAAAAGCAAACTGAAGATACACATACAACTTGGTGATAACAACCATACAAGGAATTGAAAACTGCTATGTTAATTCTATCTTCCACTACTTCAAATCCAAAATTCGGTTCAATCTGACATGGACATGGTCAAAGAGAGAGTATGAACTACACACTGACAACATCGGTAGGGAACTGATCCCCAGTTCCCCGTTACAGCAAGCAAATTAAATAGTATAACACAAGTTGGCAAATAATAAGAGCAACCGGATGCATGGGAAGCAACAAAACACGAGTAGTCAGTCATCTGAGCCAAACAGATCATGAATCAACCTTTCTAGTTTAATATCTCGATTTCTCATATCCAAAACAAACGGCTCCAACCCCAAAAAGGCGCCCTACTTTTTTCAAAAAGAAAAATTTAAGGAAAGAAAATCTGCCAAAAGAGGGCACCACCCCGTTCCCTTCAGATTTCACGCCAAGGGTCGTTCTTTAACGGAAAGCACACCACATCTGTCTCAACCCCTCGTTCCTCCGGAAAGGACAACGAACAGACCCGCAACACCAACATGCACGGAGCTCCTCCTCCGGTCTCCCCAAATCCCACCACAGTAGTTTCCCAAAAAAAAACACACAAAATTCAACCCTATTTTTCTTGCATGGCTCAATCCGGTGAAACACTTGTCTCTACTTCAAGAACCCGTAACTGAACTAGACCATGCAAAGATCGCGCCGCGGCCACAACAAGTGAACAAGCACCGAACAATAATAAGCACAAACAAGAACAGAAAACAGGAGGGAGTCCACCGACGGCTCACCGTGAGGCCAGTTGCTTCTTTCTCGAGCAGGACCCAGACGCGAACCCGAGGCGAAGAACCGGCGGAGTCCAGCAGAGGAGATGAAGCTGGAGGGAAGGGAAGAGAGGGGGGGAAGGGGGAAGAGGAGACTGGACGGGAGCCGAGGGACCGCCGGTCTGCAATTAGAAAGCGAGGCGAGAGTTTTCAAAGCGTGTGAGGGCCCAGCGGGGCCCGCAGGAGGTGGTGTGCTGAGTGAGGCAGGGACGCGGAAATCCACGGACTTTCCGGTCAACTCTCCCCAGTCCACCCCCGCCTGCTTTTTCTCTGGACGGACGGACGGACGGGGCCGCCGCGACGGCGTGCACGGCGGTGAGAAATTCGGCCACAGCCGTGGCCCGGGGGAGTGAGATAGCCGGGAAACGAGAGGCTGCGTGTCTACACGGGAACGGGAGATAAGCTCGCTCGCCGGGGTGCAGTTGCGATTTCTTCGTCACACCAGCAGAGAAGGCGTGGCAGCCGGCGGCATGTGATGCGACTTTTGAACAGGTCAAGTCTTGCGGGTCCGTCATTAATGTCCTTGTTTATCTTTGGAAGACTGTACTACCCGCTTGCAAAAGGCTCGGTTTGGTTCACACGACCATATTCCGTCATGTGGAATTGTGGAGATGCTAAAAAAAAACTGAATGGAAAACTGAAAAAAAAAAGTAAGAAGAATAAGACATTGGAGGGAATGAACAGCTGCACTGCACCGACGACCGGTTTATATTGCCGATTGATTACACGCGTCAAGACCAGCCAAGAAATACGAGTCTTTAGCTTGGTCTGAGGTTCAAAAAACACAAAATATATACGAGTCTTTATCTTTATTTTAAATCGGGCTCAACACATAGTAAATTCGGTTCTTGTGCGGCTCGAATTCAAAGCGTCCCGTCGCTGCCCATGAACAACCTTAACCTTTTGTTTATACAACAAGTCAGCAATCTGAGAGGTGGATTTTGTTGAAGGCATATCTTGCTTTGCATCGCTGTTATTCTTTTCGGGTAAATCTCGAAGCACTAACCCGTGTCTGGCGTTGCTTTTGCTGCTTGGTCAGGTAAGAGCAAGTATAGTGGAGTGTAATCAGCCGGCTAAATACTAGCTGGAGCATTAGGCAGATAAGAGAGAGAAGCGAGCGAGCACTTGATGAGTTGTCGACCAAGAAAATGTGAGACTTTCAACCAATTAAATTGCTATGCATGTATTTAAATATTTCAAAAATATCAGCTGAAATAGATCATCTACTATACAACTATCTGCTCATGTCGACGGTAGATGAGTATGGAGCCGGCAGCTGGCTGCACCATTAGCCCTGCTCTAAGGATAAGACTACACTGGCCTATTGGGCCCACTTCGCTAATTGGAAGATTGGGCAGCCGGGTCAATAGAGGAACAATGTGACGTGCAGAACTACGTGAGCTGTCGAGTCGAGTGTTACAAGTTCACACCTCAGTTAGTACTCTCAGTCCTCACACACTATGGAGAACGCGAGAAAAATCTGCCTGTTGGGTCGTTTCTCATTCTTGTATCTTATATGCGTGGTGCTAAGGCCTTTGGTAGGGGAAAAAAATATGAGAGCAAGAATCTTCAGTTTTCTTATTAGGGGCAACGGCAAACATACAAATCATTGAATCACGTTACTCCTAAAATTATATGGGCTTGGTCTATTAATATTCACAATAACTCCTGAAAAATCTCAAAGACCTATTCATGAATGGTGGAAGTGCAAAGGTTTAATCCCACATTGTTAGTGGAGATGGAGGGAGTCCAACTTATAAGATTGGTTGCTCTAGCATCTCTTGCAAGTGTGTGGATGAGAGGAAGGAAAAACACGCGCGCACTCGCTCGCCTCGCCTCGACGAGGCGTGGCGTGGCCGATGGACGCGGGCGCGTATCAGGGACGCCCAACACTAGCGGTTCCTCCCTATAAATATGTACGGATACCGCCGCAAATCAAATCACGTAATCGCCTGACGAATAAGGTTTTTGAGAAGCGCTTTGCGCGACTGCTCGATCGCTTCCTCGTCTTCGTCAAGCTCGTTGTCACGGCTCGGCTTCCTCGTTATCGAGTCGGTCTCACCCGCCATCGCCAACAACGTGACGGTGCTACACGTCGTCGCTGCCTCCTCTACCCAGTCCAGAAGGAAACGTACGTACTCTCATCTTAAACCATGTCTTTCATACTGGCTTTCGTGGTCTGTTTATTTATGATAGATGTTGCTAGTATGGTAGATACTGTACTTTTGTCTGGTTTTATAGACTTGTCTAGATCTTGCGTAGACTTGTCTAGTTCATCATGCAATCTGTTAATTATGCTTATGATTTATTTCTGGATTAATATAAAACTAAAAGTGCTAATTTATCCAACAATCCAAAAACCTTATTGTAGGCACTTTAGTTTTATGACTGGATTTATCGATGCACTGAGGCCGAAGAAATTCATTGGCGTGCACTTCAAGAGATGACAAGTGAAAGTCACTCTGTGGCTTACTACCATGAATGTATTTTGGGTGTCCACTGGCAAACCTGAAGGCGATCTCACTGAAGATCAGGAAAAGACCTACAGCAAAGCCAACACAATATTCTTGGACGCTGTTATTGGAGTTTTGGTAGATCGTCTTCAGGACGTCTACATCCATCATATAGTCGCAAAGGATATGTGAGATGCTCTAATCGCTGACTATGGTGTTTCAGATGCTGGCGCTAAACTGTATGTCACTGAGCAGTATCATGATTTTAAAATGGTAGATGACAAATCTATCGTCGCGCAGGCTCATGAGATACAGTGCATTGTGAAGGAACTCGAATTGTTTAAGATCGTCGTACCTGAGAAGCTTGTGGTTGGAGGCATTATTATCAAATTGCCTCCAACTTGGAGGGATTTAACCACTACTATTAAACACAAGAGGACGAACATATCTGTCTCAGATTTGATCGCGTCTCTTGATGTTGAGCAGAAAACTTGTGAGAAGGATGGACGTTCTAAAGTTAACGAGGGACACACTAGTGTCAATATGGTGCATCATCCCCAACAGTCTCATGTCAGTGGTGGTAAGAGCAAGGGCAAGAACAATAAGTCTAAGCAGACCACTACCTTCAACAAGAAGAACAAGGAGAACGGAGCATGCTTTGTTTACGGTTCTAATGAGCATTGAGCAAAGTAGTGTCCATAACGCAAAGGAAGAAAGCCTCCACAATAGAAGTCTGCGAACATAATGATCAGTGCTGGAGAAAATAGTGAGTATGGTAATTTACCATATGTTTTTTCTATATTTCAATCTACTAGTTGGTAGCTTAATACTGGTGCTAATGTTTATATGTGTGCTGATGTTTTTTTGTTTACTTCTTACTAGGTCGTTCGGGATTCCTCCGTCCTAATAGAGAATGGGTCACATGTTTTTGTTCATGGTGTAGGCACGATCAAGCTGAAGTTTGCTTCGGTGAAGATTGTCCAATTAAAAAACGTACATCATGTCCCTTCTAATAAAAAAAATCTTGTTAGTGGCTCTCTTTTGTGTAGGGATGGTTTTAAGATAGTGCTTAAGTCGAATAAAGTATCGTATCTAAGAGTGGACAATTTATTAGTAAAGGCTATGAGTACGGAGGCTTGTTCCACTTTTTTCTTTCAGATTATTGTAATAAGTCTGTGAACTATATTTATGATGGTATTAATGAGAGTGATGCTAGTGGTTGGCATTCATATTTATGTCATCTAAATTTTGGTTCTATGTCTCTACTTTCCAGCTTGAATTTAATTCCGAATTTTTCCATCGTCAAAGGTTCTAAGTGCTCAAGTTATGTGCAATTAAGCAACCTCAAAAACCTCACAAGGCTATAGAGGAAAAACACTTGACACCGCTAGAACTTATATATTCAGACCTTTGTGAAATAAATGGTATATTGATTGAGAGTGAAAAAAGATATTTCATGACTTTGATTGATGATGCGACTAGATATTGCTATGTTTATTTGTTAAAAATGAAAGATAAGGCTCTAAACTACTTTAAAATTTATAAGGCAGAAGTTGAAATTCAACTAGAGAAAAAGATCAAAAGAATTAGGTCCGATCGTGGTGGCGAGTATTTCTCAAATGAGTTTGACTTATTCTGTGCGGAACATGGTATGATACATGAGAGTACGCCTCCCTATTCGCCCCAATCTAACAGGGTTGCCGAAAAAAAGAATCACACCTTGACTGACTTGGTTAATTCCATGTTGAACACGGCTGGATTATCTAAGACATTGTAGGGGGAGGCTTTATTGACATCATGTTATGTCCTAAATAGAGTTCTCATGAAGAAAAAGAAGAAGACTTCATATGAGAAATGGATTGGTAGAAAACCATCACTCTCTTACTTACGCACATGGGGTTGTTTGGCTAAAGTTTACATATCAATTAACAAGAAGCGTAAGTTATGACCTAAAACTGTGGATTGTATATTTCTTGAATATGCTCATCATAGCATTGCCTATAGATTTTTAGTGGTTAAATCAGAGGTGTCTGATATTTATGGTAATTCATTAATGGAGTCTCGTGATGTTACTTTCTTTGAGAACATATTTTCTATAAAAGATTTACATAGCATGTCTAAATTATCTTCTGATGTGATTGCTGAAATAACTCCTGAACCTAGTGCATTTTTTTATAATGCTGAACAAACACTTGAACCAATCTATGAGGAGATTGATAATGAAGCTCCTAGGAAGAGCAAGAGACAAAGGACTGCAAAGTCTTTTGGTGATGATTTCACTGTTTATCTTGTAGATGACACTCTTAAAATTATTTCAGAGGCATATGCATCTCCTGATGCAGAAGACTGGAAAGAAGCTTTCCATAGTGAGATGGACTCTTTTCTTTCTAATGGAACTTGGGAAGTTGTCGACAGACCATATGGTTGCAAACCTGTGGGTTATAAATGGGTGTTCAAGAAAAAGCTTAAGCCTAATGGTACTATTGATAAGTAAAAGGCTCGACTTGTGGCTAAGGGTTATACTCAGAAAGAAGGCAAAGACTTCTTTAACACTTATTTATCTGTTGCTAGATTAACCACTATTCGTGTATTACTTGCTCTGGCTACCTCACATGGTCTTATCGTTCATCAGATGGACATTAAGACAACTTTCCTCAATGGAGAGTTGGATGTGGAAATCTATATAGATCGGCCAGATGGATTTGTAATAAAGAGTCAAGAAGACAAGACGTGTAAGTTATTGAAGTCTTTGTATGGTCTGAAACAAGCTCCTAAGTAGTGGCATGAGAAATTTGATTTAGCACTTCTAGCAACAGACTTTTCAGTCAATGAGACTGATAAATGTGTGTACTACCATCATGGTGGGAGTTAGAGAGTTATATTGTGCTTGTATGTTGATGACATACTCATTTTTGGAACATATCTTGACATGATCAATGAGGTCAAGACTTTTCTATGCCAAACCTTTGATATGATGGATCTAGATAAGACTGATGTTATCTTGAACATCAAGCTAATCAAAGGAGAGAATGAAATTACTCTTACGCAATGTCATTATGTTGAGAAGCTCTTGAGCCGTTTTGGTTACAAGGACAGCAAGCCTTCTCCAACACCTTATGATCCTAGCTTGATCATTCGAAAGAATAAGAGAATTAGCAGAGACCAATTAAGATATTCTCAGATTATTGGATCACTTATGTATTTAGTTAGTGCTACTAGGTCTGACATCTTATTTGCTGTGAGCAAACTGAGCCGAATTACTTCTTGTCCGGAAGATGATCATTGGCGTGCGCTTGAACGGGTAATGCACTACTTAGTTCGTACTATGAATTATGGAATTTATTATTCTAGATATCTAGCAGTACTAGAGGGCTATAGTGATTCCAATTGGATATCTGATGCTGATGAGCTGTATGTCATGAGTGGATATGCTTTTACTCTTGGTGGTGATGCTATTTCATGGAGATCATGTAAACAGACCATTTTAACAAGGTATACCATGGAAGCAGAGTTTACTGCACTAGATACAGCTACAGTTGAGGCCGATTGGCTACGTGAGCTCTTGATGGACTTTCCTATTATCGAGAAACCTGTGCCGACAATCCTCATGAATTATGACAATCAAACTGTGATAATCAAAGTGAACAATTCTAAGTACAATATGAAGTCATCAAGACATATTAAGAGACGTTTGAAGTCTGTCAGGAAAATGAGAAACTCCGGAGTCATATCAGTAGAATATATTTCAACTGGTGAGAACCTGACAGATCAATTCACCAAGGGGCTATCACGTAATGTGATAGACAGTGCATCAAAGGAGATGGGTATGAGACCCATATGTGTTATTCCATAGTGATAACCCAACCTATGTGATCAGAGATCCCGTGAATTAGGACCTGAGAAGAACAAACTATTAGTTAGCATGAGAATATTTTTTTTTATATAACTCACTCGAGAAGCAATGTATTACTCTTGATATCTATATGGCAGGTTGGTTATTGTCTTAAAGTATTTAGTTGATTTTAAACAATAAAGATATTGTTTTACAGAACATTTTTGAATAAATACACCTATATGAGTCCGATTGTTGTAAGGTCGCAATCTGTGAGATTTGGGTGATCTCTATTAAGCTCATGAAAGACCAAGAAAGTATGACCTATATGCTCAACCCGCGGAGAAGTCTACTGGGGGTCTAGTATCAGTTATGACAATAAGTAAAACTTGTTTGCACAAAACTTACAATTCAAGGTGCAGTCCATTGTTCAAGTTATGAATGAGTGTAGCTTATTATTCTAGGTGTAAGTTCAACTTAATAGTCTCCACTGAAAACACTGGTATATTAAACAGCAGTGGGGTGACGCAAAGTCTAGTTGAAACTTTGAGATCTGGTGAGGGATTGCTGGAATTATATGGGCTTGGCCATTAATATTCATAATAATTCCTGAAAAATCTCAAAGGCACATTCATGAGTGGTGGGAATGCAAAAGTTTAGTCCCACATTGCTAGTGGAGGTGGAGGGAGTCCAACCATAAGGTTGGTTCCTCTAGCATCTCTTGCAAGTGTGTGGATGAGAGAAAGGAAAAACACACGCGCGCGCTCGCTTGCCTCGCCTCGCCGGACCGGGGTGGGGCGTGGCGTGGGCGATAGGCGCGGGCGCACATCACCTGCGTGAATGGTCCGTCGAAATTTGGTCCCTTGCCTTGCGGGAGCGCGGCTTCCTTTTGCACATTCTTTTTTGCTGCGTGTTCCATATATTTCCTTATATTTGGTTATGCAAAACTAATGTATTAATATGGTAACCGACTCAGTTACGGGACGCCCAACCCTAGCGGTTCCTCCCTATAAATACGTAGGGGTACCGCCGCAAATCATATCACATAATCGCCTAGGGTTTTGCCTCTTGCTACTGTTGCGCTGTCAAGACTTCTCCATCCTTATCGTCGGTATGCACCGGCGAACGAGAGAGCAGGTCTCCGGAACTGTCGTCCTCTGCGATCCTGCATCAAGAGAGGGCAAATAAGGTTTTTAGGAAGCGCTCTGCGCGACTGCTCGATCGCTTCCTCGTCTTCGTCAAGCTCGTCGCCATGGCTCTCTTCCTCGTCGTCGAGTCGGTCTCACCCGCCGTCGCCAACAACATGACGGTGCTGCACGTCATCGCCGCCTTCTCTACCCAGTCCAGAAGGAAATATACGTACTCTCATCTCAAACCATGTCTTCTATACTGGCTTTTATGGTCTGTTTATTTATGATGGATGTTGCTAGTATGGTAGATGTTGTGCTTTTGTCTGATTTTTTATAAACCTGTCTCTATCTTACGTAGACTTATCTAGTTCATCATGCAATCTGTTAATCATGCTTATAATTTATTTTTGAATTAATATAAAACTAAAAGTGTTAATTTATCCAACAGTTACAGTACCCCCTTCTTGTCATAAACATGGACAATCAGACAAACATATGTGCTCCAATGTGTTGTACTAAACATATTCAGAGAAAATTAGGACCAACCTCCAATCGATGCTAATATAGCCACCACTATTTGAATTTTGACTCAACAAAACTTTTTTGGACATTTTGTTAAGTATTCAATATAATAGATGCGGATTAGGCATTTGGCATCAAAGCAGCCTTTAGTTATTTACCTAAAATCTGCACATGCATTTGTGAAAACTAAATGACCGAAGTTAAACATCAAAGGTGGAGGCATAGTATGTTTGTCTGAAAACTCACAAGCTAGCTCGTATAGCTCTCAGTTAGGCTTGATTTGACTCGACTCGGTAGATTTTCAAACTGAGTCAAGCTCATGTTTTAGCTCAGTATGTTAACAAGCTCGTTCGAGTTGGCTCGCGAGCCATATGAGCTCTACAAGACTCAATGTCCACTGTCCATACAAAAGCTTCAACAGAGAGTGCATGATCCAATCCACATTCTCACTTGTTGTGCTAGTCCTGTTGGCTTTCTCATCTCTTCACTTGGAGGATGGTGGTAGTGACAAATTGACAAACTTGATGATTTTAAGGTCAAGTGATGAGAACTTAAATCTAGTACAATTTAGTTATCCATTTAAGTTTTTGGATATTTAGTTATGTCTCACATAAATATCTTAGTGTTAGACATGGCTATAAATTAAAACTTTAATTATTATGAACATTTAAGTTATTTTTTCGTATTTATGTGTTATATTATATTTTTTTGAGGTTATACATGATGAGTTTGTGAGTAAACGTTGTAGCTCGAGCTTGTCCTTGTATCAAGCCAAGTCAAACTAGCATTCTAGCATTACATGTCAAATCGAGCCAGCTCAGTTCACTTTCGCATCTTAACATCCAGGCTTAGGGGAGGTAATGCAAGAGGCTGGTGTAGAATCAAGGATATCATATCTGCATGCTGACTGCCAGTAATACACTAGGGAGTAACAACTAGTACAAAATATGTTTGTTTTGAGTGTTATTCCCAAGGAAAAAAAAGACGTGGCTTCCATTCGTACCATTAGATTGTCGTGTATAGGTTTATATGCAGTCGTATGAGATGAACAGGGTAGAACTCCATATCATTCAGAGAACAGACATAAATATCATTTCAGAGACCCTGCCGTCCAATATAATGCTATATACATTTTGACGCTGTAACTCATCACGTTCCCACCTGTTGGAGATTTCATCAACCGGTCCGGGCCAAATTAACCCACATTTCTTTGCCCGGAAGTACGGCCCATCTCACTGGGCATTCTTTTCGCGACAGAAAGTATGCAAATGCGGACGGACCTCGCAACGAGCCCATCACACTGAACCATTCAGATCTCTTTTGTAACGAAGGATTCTCAAAAGTTAGAAATAAAAAAAATACAGAATTACAGATACATATCTTTTTGAATTCTATGAAATGAAAAAACATAGAAATTGTTTTCACTAGGTGTTTGAATGCTTCAAAAGAAAAACACAGGAATTTTATGGTTATATGCTCATTAGTAAGAGGAGCAAGGAGAGAGAGACACATCATTAAGAAAAATTTTCCAAGAGATTTTAGCTAATTCTTATTTTCCTATGAAATGAGACATAGGAAAAGATTCTTTAAAAATTTTCCTTTCCAATTCTTATGTTTCAAAGGACCTTCATAAGGAAAAAAAATCCTACAAAATTTCTTTGAAAATCCTCCAATGCAAATGCAAAGGAGGCCTCGCTCTCATTTGCCGTAAAAAGAAAATATGGATAAGATCTGACAACGGTGAGCTGACATCCTCGATGACAACGACCTGCAGGGGCACATGGCACACGCACCCATACTGTATTTGACTAGCTTCCGTGGAGAATCATACTTCATGTCGCCAAGAATGGCTGGGACACTGCTTCCATGGTCTTGGTCCTTGCACAATGCAGTCAATGCAATTTTAGCTCCGCGACATGGTCAATGCAGATCGCAACATGCTTTGATCCATGAACTTGTATTAGTAAACACCTGATACAGCAGAAAATTACTACATTGCTCCTTCCGTTTAAAAAAATAAGTATTTCTAGAATTCAAATATAAAATAAAAATAAGATGAAAAAACTATCATACTTCTATTTTTATTATATAAAAAGTTTTTCTTTTATTCAATCACATCTTATTTATTACATTCACATATCTTATTTATTATATTCACACTCTATAAATATTTATACTATTAGATAAATTTAAATATCTAAAAATATTTATATTATTAAACGGAGGGAGTAAATCTCATCAGAAAAAAAGTAGATATAAATACTACAAAACGGACATGCGCAAGGACATACAGTATAAAAAAAGGATCAGAATCAGAGAAAAAATCCGAGGACCTCACGAGTCACGAGGCTCAGGACGAACCATCACGTGTTGGTCGACAGTCGGCACTCCACACTGTGAAGCACAGCGACAGCTACACGTGAGCTACCGGACCAATTACTCCACGAGATACCAATGTCCTTGTCCTCCAGCTATAGTCCACATCTGCAGAACACGGTTTCCCGCTCCCGCCAAAACGGCACATGGAAATCCTCCTCTTCCTGGTGTCAATCAAGTGAATTAACCACTCCATTTAACACTGCACGCTGATACTTTGGCATCCAACCAACCGCCTCATCCATAAACGTGATCATCTTGAATATATTCCAAATCTGTGTTTAGTTCCCATCTACTGCATTCACTGGTTGGCACCAAGCAACTTTACATACGGTGCTACCTAATCCGACCTAGCCACTCTGACCTCCTTTATCCCTCCCTTTGTGTCTCCTCTATCCGTTTCCTTTCACAAATGCTATCATCATTTAATAGATTTCTCCGTATATAGCTGCCATCCCCTTTCTATCTTGCTTTCTCCGTTTCCTTTCGCAGCTGCTATCATCATTCAATTAGATTCCTCGCTAAATAGCTGCCATCACCCTATCCTCCTTGAATCACCAGAACAGCCCCACCTCCCACATGCCACTTCTCCTCTACCTCGACCCTCTTCTTTGCCCATACCACCAAACCCAGATCTCGGTCACCACCCATACTGCCAGGCTCGTGTCTGTTGCGTCAGTGGGGCTGGTGAATTGTCATCTACCCATGCACCACTCACGTGTCAGAGCTCGTAAAGGGCTGGTACAGCTGATGCAACACCGAGCGAGAACGCTTCTTCCTCTCCTTTTGTTTTTCATCAGAAAGGTGGCCGGCAGCAGCGGCAAAGGTTCGGCCGCGGCCAAAGTGACCTTTTTTCCCTTACCTCGTTGGTTGGCGCGCATTATCGTGCTCCTCCTCCGACGGTCCCCAGTCCGCACGGACAGCGTGAAAGCCAGCCGCTGCGCTCCTCCGACGTGGCCGGCGCTTCGGATTTTGCAGCGGCTGGTTGTTCAGTTATCAGTGATCGGTGATCAGTAGGTGCGCGATCTTTATCTGTCTCAATTACTCTCCTTGTCTCCACACTTCACATTCTTTGTCTGAGCTCTGCTCTGCAGCCTGCAGGGAAGGGGGCACACAGTGCTTGTACCGGCCGGGTCTCCGAACATGGCGCCGGCTCCGAGGCTGCTTCCGGTGCTGACGCTGTTGCTGCTCACGGCGGCGGTCGCGCCGTGCGCCGGCGCTGGCCGCGGCGGCGGGCGCGTCGACCTGTGGCCAATGCCCAGCTCGGTGACCCGCGGGGCGCAAACGCTGCACGTCAGCAGGGACCTCAAGCTGACCACGGCGGGGAGCAACTACTCCGACGGGCGGGGCATCCTCCGGGACGCCTTCGCCAGGATGGTGGCCGTCGTGAACATGGACCACGTCATCAACGGGAGCTACCAGGGCGCGCCCGTGCTCGCCGGCGTCAATGTGGTGGTCCGCTCGCCGGACGACAAGGTGCGTGGGCGCCTTGATGGCGCAACAGAACAACGAACGAGCCCTCTTGTCTTCTCCGGTCCTTTCTGATGCCTTGGCGTTTTGGCCGACTGGAATCCGCTTCTGCAGCTCAACTTCGGGGTGGATGAATCGTACAAGCTGTCCGTGCCTGCAACCGGGAGCCCATTGTATGCACAAATCGAGGTTAGTAAAACTGCTATGCTGGATTCCTGTTCTGAAAAAAAAATGTAATGGATAAGTTGGCATAAGGTTCTGAAACGTCGTGGATCAGTTCATCAGAATCACATCTTTCTTTACTGTGAATGTACAAAAAACAAGGAATTCTATTTTTGTCTGTAGGATGAACAATCTAGAGTTCAAAATTAGATATTTCTTTCCTTTATTTATGAATGTGCCAAAAGTAAAAAAAATTCTTTTTCTGTGGATAGCTAAACAACAAGAACGTTCATGTAGACACACCCAATTTTGATCGAGACTGATTTCAGATGAAGACAGAACTTGCATCACAAATGTACAGATTTTGTTTCGGGCCACACCAAACCAAGGGGTCACTGCCTTTTCTTTCATTTTCCCAATTCAGAAGAACCATATACAGAATGTTCATCATCAGTACCTGCTTTTTTTCCATCTCCTTCTCAGGAGTAGCTGCATTGAACCACCTCCTCCCTCAGACATGCCACAACATCGTGTACTTGAATTGAGAAAAGAAATAGCTTGCAGTAAGCATTTTGATTTCGTATGACGTGTCTGAACAGAAAAGTTTGGCACCAAAAGAAAAAAGCGCCACCTGATACAAGCCTGCAATAGGTCATTTGTACTGAATAAACTGACGCTACATGATAATATTTTGCAGGCTCAAACAGTTTATGGAGCACTTCATGCCTTGGAGGTAACTCCAAGTGATACCTATGCATGACTAGAGCTAGACTTCAGATAACATTATTATAAATATGATCATCTAATGTTATGTTTTCTATTATGGCAGACCTTCAGCCAATTGTGTACCTTTGATTTCAATGCGAGGCTAATTGAGCTTCATTCGGCTCCTTGGACTATCCTGGACATGCCCAGATTTCCTTACCGGGGGCTTCTAATTGGTGCGCTATAGTCTTGATTCGCATCTATTTTGTCAACAGAATATATTCATATTAAAGAAAGGCTTTCTGAAATGGACTCCGAGCAGCTCATTTCAAATTGCCAATCCACTCAAACATCAGGTTTTCTATCTCCATTTATAATCACCTGAGTATTTCATCCTAAAGTAAAAAATGCCTAGAATATGCCCATGCCTAGCCATATATGACAGTTTTCTTAGATAGTTTCATCACCAAATTGGTATGAATACAAGTGACTTAATAAATTACATTGTTTTTCGATAAAAAGAAGTAGACTTATACAAAAATACCAATTAATCATTCCATAATTTTGAAAATTAGCAGACTAAAATACCGATTATGCAAACTTATTCATCATGGCATCATATTTTATTCACCATGAGGAACATTCAAAGATTTGAACAACGCATGCTTTGCAATTTCTATGTTCCACCAGTTTTAGGCATAATGTATCTAAGAACCTAGGATCCTTTTGGATGGCATCCTCGCCAGCCATACCAATCATTGGTCAGGCAAAAGATTGTCACACTATTTTTTGCTGAGATCATTTCACCCTTGGTTTGGCGGGAAACTGAACGAGTGATTCAGTTTTGACATTGGTGGGCTGATGGTTGGACTTGATCAAAACAACAGCCCCTCCATGCAGTCAATGCCGATTTTTCTTGGGACAGTTAGCATTGATCACAATCCAAACGAGCCATTACTATTGTCCATGAAAAAATGATGCTGTAATATCTTATTTTTTAGAACATATGCTATAATAGCTCGTTGGCCACAGACTGCTAGAAGAAAAATATCAATATTAACTTGTGGTATTAAATGCGGCAGATACTTCACGGCATTTTCTTCCTGTCCCAGTAATCAAAAGTGTAATCGATTCAATGACCTACAGCAAACTGGTATGTTTTAACTTTCACATTCGAATCAAATTTATTAATCTTAAGCTCTTAACTGCTACTTCTCTTGCTGAATTCAGTACTCATGTACATGAATGAGATCACTAAGTTAGATTCAGCAATTCCATGTAATCTGTGTAATCCATTGTCATGCAGAACATTCTTCATTGGCATATCGTGGATGAGCAGTCATTTCCTCTTGAAATACCTTCATATCCAAAATTATGGAACGGTGCATACTCTTATTCAGAGCGATATACAATGGATGAAGCTATCGACATTGTACAGTGAGTTTTTGTTATTTACCGTAACTGTATCTCAAGAGTCATTTGAAATGTAGCAATACGTGGAATGCCAAGTGCCAAAACATACTACACGAGCACATCTCTACTAAAAGTCTTCAAAGGAAACTCATCATAACCAACAAACTCTAGATAGTATTATCCATCCTTCTCTGGAACAGATGTGAGAGCAACTGTAGATCCTATTTTGCTATGCTGCAGTATTAACCTGAGTTTGAAAAGACTTACCAAAAATTCACAGGTATGCTGAAAAGCGAGGCGTGAATGTCTTGGCTGAGATCGATGTACCTGGACATGCTCTATCATGGTAAGAAATTTAATTCTGGGTAATTGTATGAGTCTCTAAATTTTTTTCATGGATTTCAAGTTCTACTCATGCAACATTTCATCATTTTGTTTTTAATGTACTGCACACTCGCAGAGTTCCTTTTGAATGTAGAAAGTATGTTTTAAGTTACAGATGAAGAAGTACAGATAAGTTTACGAATTAAGCATACCTACAATGCATTAATATCTGTTGCACGTCTCTTGCTTCAGGGGTGTTGGATACCCATCGTTGTGGCCATCAGCTACATGCAAAGAACCACTTGATGTCAGCAGCGATTTCACATTCAAAGTGATCGACGGAATTCTTTCAGGTTATACACTGTCAAAGATATATCATTCTAGATTTAGACCATTTCTCTAGTCAGCGCTCTGAATGCTCAACTAGAATACAATTATACAACATGACAAAAGAAGAACAAAATAAGATTCTATACTGAAATCTGGCAACAAAAGATGGTTGAATGTCTGAGTAATTAGTCAAAACTGACTCACTGACAACTAACTTTGGTTGTGTTATCAGATTTCAGCAAGGTTTTTAAGTTCAAGTTTGTCCATTTGGGTGGTGATGAAGTCAACACAAGTAAGTTTGCAGATATTTGTACTTTTCATAGCTATTCTACGTAGTTTAGAATCTATTCATTCTTTATTGTGGTTTCAGGTTGCTGGACTACAACACCACGCATTAAATCATGGTATGTACTTTCTTTATCTTGTTTTTTAATGGACGTGTGATATGTTCGTATCTAGTAATGAGAGCAAAAGTTGAATGTGACGAGTTCAAATGAAATATGTGGCAACCTTTATGCTTGTTATCTTCAAAACAACTTGCCACTTCTATCAGTTATACCTGATCTGATCAGAACTCTTTTTCCTGGTTTGCAGGCTAATTCAACACGGTATGAATGAATCTGATGCCTACAGATATTTTGTACTGAGAGCTCAAAAGATAGCTCTATCACATGGTTACGATATCATTAACTGGTAGGGTGATTGGAATAACTACTTTTGCAGCTTAAAATCTTCCAGCCACTAACAAACAGTATCTCAACCTTGTAGGGAAGAAACATTCAACAACTTTGGAGACAAGTTAGATCGCAAAACTGTGGTACATAACTGGTATCTCCTCGAAGCCTTTGGGTGGCACCATAGGAAATAATTGCTGATCCTTTGTTTCATAGAACAGATTCAGTATAATCAAGTTTTTCCTTGTGAATTGATAGGCTCGGAAGTGGAGTTGCAGAGAAAGTGGTTGCTGCAGGCTTGAGATGCATCGTAAGCAACCAGGATAAGTGGTATCTGGATCATTTGGATGCAACATGGGAGGGATTTTACATGAATGAACCACTGACAAATATCTACAACCCAGAACAGCAGAAATTGGTTCTCGGTGGTGAAGTATGTGCGTGGGGTGAACACATAGATGCATCCGACATCCAGCAAACCATTTGGCCACGTGCTGCTGCTGCTGCAGGTATAGTCTTCTAAACATGTTTTGACCATCTAATTATGTATAACATTTAAGATTTTAGAAGATCTATCGTCACTGCTCATACTAAATGCGGACAAAATGGATCATATTTTTGTGTCTGCATTAAGATGCTTGTACTCACCAATTTATTCTTTGAATTTGAAGAGCGGTTGTGGACATCGATTGCCAAGGTTGCGAAGGACACAAGATCCGTCACTGCAAGATTGGCACGCTTCAGGTGCTTGCTGAATCAAAGAGGGGTTGCTGCTGCACCGGTGGCAGGTTATGGCCGCTCAGCGCCATCAGAACCAGATTCCTGTTTAAGGCAGTAGGATAGCCATATCAGTACATAATATTCATAGAGGAAATAAAAAATTATTTCCAGGCATCCCTTTTACCGATTCGAGAAATTAACAAGATCTGGGGTCAATGTTAAGGCACAATGTCGTGTGGACCACCGGAATGTTTCGATAATATTTTATCTTGACGTCATATTGTGTTCTTTGGGATATTTCTGATCGTATTTTACTTTGGATGCACCATCATAAATTGCAAGGTTGATGAATTTCTACCAATAAATAGCCCTTCAAAATTCAAACCAACAACGTTAGATGTCAACCTTTTTTCTTGCGTCATAAATGAATCAGTGAAACAGATTTCCTTGACAAAGAGCATTTCTGAAATTTCTAAATCTGGAATCAAATCTACCAAGACACTGCAGTACCAACACCGTTTATTTCTTTTGCACACGAATGCCAAGTGGCGAGAAACCCACCCGGTATCAAAAAACTAACGTCCTGTTTGGCAGCAGCATCGAAATGCATGGAACGCCTTCATCACGACTCGGATTACAATTATCAGTTGCCATCAGCAATGCGACATTCCAGTACCACCCAAAATTGTACCCATGAAAAATTGCGCACCGCGAAATCAAGCAGGCACTGAATGCGGTAGCGGTCTAGCGGATGCGGGAGCCGGGAGGAAGAGCGGTACCTTGTCCGGGGCGGGAGGGAAGCAGCGGCTTGCGCGGCAACATCCCGCGGCCCTTGGCTCGAGGAGGAAGGGCGCCCCGGCGCCCCACGTCCCCGCCGCCGTGTGTGAGCGGGAAACGCCGGCGGTTGGGCGCCTCGCGCCTCGCCGCCAGGCCGTTCTGCGAGGAATTCGGCAGGCTTTCGGGAGGAGCGGCGGCGGAGAATGTTCCAACGTTCCATGGATTGTTTTTTTTTTTTTTTTTTTGACAGCACGTTCCATGGATTTCAACTGGGCTGAGCCCAATACTCTCAGACATGGGCCGCCCTGCGATTTGGTTGCCACCGACAAACGAAATACAGAAGTGTCACTATGGTCCCTATGCACAATAAACATTTTTTGACTTTATGGAACGTAACAAAAAGATTGTCACATTTGTTGATGAACTTTGAGCTTCCTTTCTTCCCAAAGACAAGCTAGAACAAGCTCTTGCAAGGATCAGAATTTGTGCGCAAATGGAATGCGTACTGATCCCATGTGACTCATGCAGAGCCTTTCCACATGCACAAGGTGTCGAATTGTGTTCATTCCCAGTGTTGAAACGCAAAGGCCACACAAGGCTGATCCCGTTTCAATAATATAGTAACCATCATAGAGCAATTCGATTATATAATATATATATAATATACAAGAAAAAAAGGAATGTATACAAAACAAGAAAAAAAAATGAATGTCTAAGCCCAGGTTGGAACTGGGGACCTTTAGTGTGTGAGACTAACGTGATAACCAACTACACCACCCAGACAATTTTGATAATGATTAGTTATAACATCTATGTAACCTATAATGGACACATTTTGTACCTCACGCCGTGAACGACAGGATATATATTAATCAAATGAACATCGCGTACACTAAAGTTTTACTTGCATGTTGGCATTGCTGCTGTTACTAGCTCCCATCCGAATGACATTTTTTGAGCCATCGAATTATTCAGCAGAGCATCGTTCGCAATGCTGCTTTTGCAGCCCCTATGAACTGAGCGAGCAATCACTACCGGAATTCAATAATTCATTGTGTGCCTGTGGCACATGACAAAAACCGGAAAGCACACGGAAAAAGTATTCGTCGTACGTAGCCCAAGGCGAATCCTCGACGGCGAACAACCATGACGCCAAAGACCTCTTCGCCATGGGTTAAACCTCAGGCACCATGTGTTTGACGAGACACACGGCAAAGTATTGCCGTTAGCTGGGTGTGACGCCCCCCCCCCTCTTCGCTGTGAGCCAAGAGCTCGGCACACGGTGAACTCTCCCTTCTTTGCCGTGTGCCCTAGGCCCAGCACACGGCAAACTCGTGGCCACTTTGCCGTGTGACTTACCTCGGCACACGGCAAAGCGACATAACACATTGCCAGTATGGTCACTTTGTCGTATGCCCTATCCCTGACACACAGCAAAGTGATCGTGTTGTCTCTATTTTTTTCTATTTTTTCTAGCCTCGAACATCACATATACATCACAATGACCAATACATCACATATATCATCAACACGATACATATATCATCAACATGATACATATATCACCAAAATATCACATATATTACAAATGTATCACAAAATTCACATAACATCACATATATCGTTACAAACTTCATAGAAAAAGGCATATATCATCCACGAGTATGACAACACACAATTACCATAAGTTCATGACATTCACTGAGGTGGTGGGTCGAACTGCGGCGCCGATGGGAACAACTGTTGCGGGGGAAACGTCGATGACATGCCCGCCGTCAAATCAGGTGTATTTGATACCGCCGATTGATTCTGCTGAAAGTAAAGAAGATTGCAAGGGAAAATTTATAAGTTTCTAGGTGATTATAAG
Organism: Eleusine indica; assembly: GCA_030378355.1. Classification (NCBI taxonomy): domain Eukaryota; kingdom Viridiplantae; phylum Streptophyta; class Magnoliopsida; order Poales; family Poaceae; genus Eleusine; species Eleusine indica. Next base: position 62,487,816 of record CM059494.1, read on the forward strand.
TATATAGGTTCTCTAAATCTCTAATAATTAAAATGAAAGAGTAATACTTCGTAATAATATAAATATTCATTCGTTCAACTAAGTCTCTAAGTGATTCTATGTTTCTAAGTTCTCTAAGTCTATAATATTTGAAATGAAACAACTAGGCTATGAAGTAGCTCACCTGAGAAGTTGCTGGAGCCGAATGTAACATAATCGGAGGCGGTGGTAGGGATCCTTCCATCTAAGCGTGCATGGTTTGAAGGTAAGCAAGCAGCTTGACCATATCTGCCTGCTGCCTCGCCTCCGACTCCTACCTTAGCCTTCTCTCTTCGGTGAGTTGGGTCTACAATTTTTCATCCCATAGTTATAGTGCAAATTGAATATGTGATTAGTTATTGAACGATTGATGAATAAAGAACCTCAAGTTGTTGTACTTGCATTTGCCACGGTTAGCCGTGGGCGTATAGCTGGGGCAGTGCTCGGGTCCCTCGCCCGAATCTGTGAGAGAGTGGGAGTACTGGCCGTGTCAATAGTACCATCGCCTATGATCAACCGGCCATGCTTCTTGCCTCCTCCCGCCCTAATGATCACCTCGCCATCAAGAGAGTGGGCGGCCGAATCCCACTCTGGCCCATGAACTTGCTTTCCCACCTCTGTGTAGGCACTGATGCGAGAGTAGAAGGAGGAGTTACTGTATGACGACGGCGGGTCATTCGGGTCGTAGGTGGCCTGAGACGCCTTGCTCTTGTGTGTCAAAGCCCATCCCATACATTAGGGGCATTCAACGCCATCATGTGCCTGAGACTATAAAAAAACCATGTTACTTACAATTTATACACAATTGAGAGTTAACAAAAATATGAATCCACATACCCATCGAGCCCATTGCTAAGGCTACCTTGGTGGTGTGCTGGACCAGGCATAAGCGCACGCCGTTCTCGACCAGGGTTGTGCATCTCCTCCCACTCCGGTGTGAACCATTTGTCTACTATGCGTTCCCAGCATTGGACATCATTACGGCACCACCATGCAAGCACCTACACGTGATCAAGTGGCTGGCATGTAAGAGGATCAAATAAGCAATGTACTAAATCGAAGAATAAAATCTAAATATACCTGCAAGTATTGTTCCCGTGTCAGCTTCACAGTTCTTGCCTCTTCCTTTTTAATACGTCGCCCAAGAACATGTGAAGTGTAGTTTATGACGCACTGAACTTGGGCCTCGTAATGCATGTCCTTCACGAGCTTACGGCATCGGTTGTAAGCCACAACCTTAGCGTCCTCCTCGTGTCCCGGCTTACAGGTGTAGAAATCCTGCATACAAATACGATATATTTAGTGTACAATGAATACGATGAATTGAGCAGTGTATTACAAGAAAGACTTATCCATATCTCTTCCACCACCCGATCCGCCTTGCTAGGGTAGCATCTGTTTAATTGGTCGAATTGATCGGAGGCGACTTCGTAGTGCTTCTATATCCACGTTGGCTCATACCTTGTGCCAATGTGAACCTGGTCTGAGAAATGCTCCCTGCACAAAAGACCCAAGATGCAGTTTACCTTGCGCTGGTGACCACCTGGGATCACTACTTTCCAACTCCTAAAAAAAGTGAGTAAGATAAAATATTAGTTCCAATTCTGATTTCTAGATTACAAAAAGAAAAAATAGTGATAATATATAGAGTTACTTATGCTGGCTTCACAGGTCTAATCACGGGACATGTAGCTAGAGGTATCGGCCTGTCTGGAAGTCGTGAGGGACCTCGCAACCAAATAGCAGGTTGCTCCCCCTGCTGCTCCTCCCCATCCATGTTCTCCTCCTCCTCCCCATCCCCATCCCCCTCCTCCTCCTTCTCCTCCTGCTCCTGCTCCTGTTCCTCCTCCTCTTGAGTGGTAGGTGGCACTGGGAGAGAGTGAGTCGCTCGATCCCGCCCCCTGGGGCCATCCTTTCCCCGACCCTTGCCTCGAGTCGACCCCAAAGGTGTGGAGGAACTTGGCATCACTCTCCTCCAAACAGACGCGCATTTTCGCACCATTCCGCCGCCTACCATCTTAACCTGCATTTTAAAAAAACAGAAAAACAATTAGCACATAAAAACAAAATGTAATAATTTAAGACAAAAGAAATAATACATGATTAGAAAGTAACATGATATTACAATTAACAATGTAATAAGTATGGATGTTACGTGTATTAGAAATAATCATTGTCATCGGGATTAGTTGGATCGTATGTTTCATCCTCACTATCATGTATGTCGAGATCACAATCAGGCACGTGCTCCGACGGAGGAATTTCCTCATCAATCCCTAATTGTAATTGCTCAAGTAATAGTAAGTCCTTTGCATTGTAAACTTCATCTCGAGCGTACTCGTCATCAACTCTTTTATTATTCTCCTCTACTTTCATTTCGATTTCTTCGGTTAGGTCTATCTCAATACACCTTTGTAACTTATCTTCTTGAAAGAACTCTCTGTCATATGTGTTTAAGTGTATATTATAATCTTTATTGTTTGAGACAAGTAGTCTATCATGTGACGATACCTTATACACAAAGTCCCAACCCTAAAGGTGTTCGTTGGTTTTGCAGGGGCATGAGAGATAAATTGCTGTTTTCCGGTAGTGAATTAGCCAACTACCTTCAGTAAGATCAGCCGCACACGACTTAATTTCCCAGGATCCTACGGAGACACGGCTTCTAGAATGTTTTCTTAACCTCCCCAATTTTTTACAAAGCAAACCAAGACTATTCAGAGTTTTATTTATACGATGATGATGGATAAACTCCGTGAGAAAAAAAAATATTGGTCTTGATGCTGGGCCGGCTTTGGGCCTAGACAAAACCGCTATGATACAGGAGCCGTAATCAGACGATCCCCGCCGCCCAAGGTTTCGACAAGCCAACCGCCTCGCCCGAAAGACAGCGCAGCCATGGCGGACGCGAAGGAAGTGGCGGCGGGGTCCGGCAATGATGCGCAGGCACCGATGACGAATTGGCAGGCGGCTACGACGTTCGCAGAGCTGGGCGTTTGCCCGGAGCTCGTGGCCGGGTGCGACGCCATGGGGTGGACGTCGAAGCCCACCAAGATCCAAGCGGAGGCCATACCCAATGCGCTGCAAGGTACGTGCACTCACTGCCGTACCAGCCAACGCTAACTGATGCTAATCGCAGTCGATAGCAGCGTCGATCTTTATTTAAAAACAAAAACAAAATTGACCTGTCGTGAAGGGAGGGACCTGATCGCGCTGGCGCACACGGGGTCGGGGAAGACGGCCGCGTTCGCGCTGCCCATCATGCAGGCCCTGCTCGAGCACCGGAAGTCGTTCTTCGCCTGCGTGCTGTCGCCAACCAGGTCGCACTTGCTCCTTAGTACGACTACTTCCATCACTGAGTACAGTGCCGAACAATATGGTTCAAGCGTGCCTACTACACAGCTTGCTGATCTGCTAATGCGGTTGTTTATTTTGCCCCCTGCGCAGGGAGCTGGCAATCCAAATCTCGGAGCAGTTTCAGGCACTCGGGTCGTCCATTGGCGTGGTTTGCTCAGTAGTGAGTGTCTGGCAGTTTTAATTAGCTTGTAATTTTCTCGTTCAGACTACGATGGCTTGGACGAATACTTTTTCACTTACGTTTCAACTGTTCTTACGCCAGCTTGTTGGAGGAGTGGATAGGATGCAGCAAGTGATATCCCTACGAAACGTCCACACATTGTGGTCAGTATATAGCATACCGATTTTACTATTCATTTTCATTAAAAAAAATTACGATTTTTATGTCATTCAACAATAAATCGAAGAATACCCATTTATGCACCAGTAAAAGAAATATCAAATATATAATGTATAGCATCAAATTCTCTTCATCCTCGATGACACTTGAAACCTTTACATCTGTAGGCATATCAAATTTTTTTTTTACAGCGCCTATTCAGATACAAATACAATACTTTGATTTCCACATGATGATTAGCCTCGTTTAGACTCATATTTTTTTCTGTAATATTTTTCTTAACAATTCAGGTTGGAACACCTGGGCGTCTTTTGGACCATTTGAGAGATATAAAAGGATTTAGCCTTAAAACTATTAAGTACTTGGTATGTATTATCGGATTTTTAATTCTTTGTTAATCACCTTCATTCTATCAAAATTGTCTCGATTATTTACTCACGATCTCAAAAGTCTAATCACTTTTGTTGGTTTGCTCCTCAGCTATTCCAAAATCTGCCTTCATGTGACTATCGTTATGAAAAAAAAATATTCTTTTTCCGTTTTCATAATTTCCTCTGTTGTTGTATTCACATATTGAAATGCACCTCTGTACAAATACAGTGTTAGGATAGGATTATAGTTGTTTGGTGTAGATGTTTGGATAATGAGTATCCATAATTATTTTAAGCAAATACTGGGTTCTATTTTTCATGGAAGAACTCATGAGATTGTCGGATAATCACAACAAAGAAAATGAGTATCCAATCGCGTACTAAAATTCTCAAGCATCACCCAACAACAAGATTCTATTTTTTTTTCTTTTATTCTGATCAATTGAAAGCTCTCTGATTGGCATTGATGAATGTTAACAAACCTGTCCTAACTGAGCGAGAATGCCACTTGTTTTCTCTGAATGCTTTTTTATGAAGAAATCATTTTTTTATCATTTTGGAAATTTCTGTTTGTCCTTCCTGGATTAGAAAATTTTAATATGGTATATTTCTTTGCGTCACTCCCGTTTGACAGTTTCATGCTAATCATTGCATCGCATGACATAATTACCAATTTAACTATACTATGAATGCACATATTGAAAGTTTCCTGCCAATCCTTGGAGCATACATCACGAACTTTGTTATATAAGCTTGCTTAAATTCCAAGTGCTGTTACATATCTATCTACCTCTGATGTTGTTAGGTGCTAGACGAGGCTGGTAAATTACTTGATATGAACTTTGAGACAGCTCTCAATGACATTTTGGAAGTTATTCCTAAGGAACGGAAAACTTTCCTTTTTTCAGCAACAATGACGAAAAAGGTTAGTGGCTAGGAAAATACTTTATGTTTTAGCTACATTCTACCTCCTCACCTAGTTTAGTTTTCTCTGCCTGGATCTTGTAACTGCATGTGGGAATTCATTATTCCCAACTGGAGAGCAGAATGAACTGAGTTGACAGGGTTAGTTCACCAAATTGCCACTGCCACATATTATATATGACTTGTGTTCATATGGTACTAATTGGTATAACCATAGCACCCATTTAAAAGTTTTTTTAGCTAAGTATGTAATGAAACAGTGATAGAACCCTCATTTATCCTCACAGAAACTTCATACTTATTTAATTCTGATGCCTTGGTCAAAATTCTAACTAAGTTATATCCTTCCTACCATGCATCATATGTCTGAATGCAACTACCTTGCATGATCGTGGTGTCATTTCCTGAATGGTGCATTTTGGTGTTGTGGCGTGGTTTCCTGGTATCCTTGAGAGGAGAGACCAGCAAAGCTTGCGCAGATGGAGAGGAACGCAGCGGGTAACGAAGGTAAGGAGCAGAGAGATTAGGGACTTCACTGTGGCTGGGCAACTTGCTAGCCATGATGACCGAAAAATAGGGTGCCAACCGGCAACTCTGATTATTTCTTCGATGCCTAATACAGACTATCACGGGTTCTTTTATACTCAGGATCCCCACACAATCCAAACCGACTCAACCTCCTATCTTTTCTTTCCTAATTGACTTGACCCTATTCCAACTGGACTATGACTCCAACTCTATCCCAACTAATCCTCCTGATTGTTAAGCGCAGGTTGAACAGGCTTATGCTTCTGGTACTTCCTGCCCATAAATGCATCGACAACACTTCCCTCCTCCCCAACAAACAGCTCGCCCTCGAGCTGCACAGCTGGATGCATCCGTTTGAACTCCTCCAAGTCTTCCTAAGCTGCCCTTCCTTACCACTGGACTAACAACTCCCAGCGCCCCCTGTTCAACCTAGCTCGAACCACCTTCTTAGGAGCAGGAACAACACAATCATGAAGCAAATCCGGCAGAGGCATCACAACTGTCGGAGGGTCACCGACGTACTTCTTCAGCAATGAAACATGAAACACGTCATGTATCTTTGCACGTGCCGGCAACTGTAACTTATAGGAGACTGCTCCAATGCGTTCCAAACCTGGTATGGACCATAATAACGCGGGCCCAACTTTGATGGTGAAGCCAAAGAAATACCCACTGCAGTACGCTGCCGGAGGCGAAGCCAAACCCAGTCTTCCGGCACAAACTCTAATTCATGTCTGTTCTGATCTTGATAGGCCTTCATTGTTGATTGAGCTTGCAGTAACCTCTCCTTTATCTCTGCCATGAACTTGTCATGGTCCTGGAGCTGCCTATCTACAGCTGCTGTTCATGCAAAACCGGGCTGATATGTAATGAGAGACGGGGGATCTCGCCCATATACAATCCGGAACGGAGTGCTACGAACAACAGTCTGATATGAGGTATTATAGAAGTATTCTGCCCATGCCAACCACCGAAGCCACGAGCGTGGCCTATCGCCTGCCAAACACCGCAGATACATGGTGATCACACGGTTGACGACCTCTGACTGACCATCCGTCTGCGGGTGGAAAGCGGAACTCTTGTGCAACTGTACTCCTGAAAGTCTGAAGAGCTCAGACCAAAATGTGCTCGTGAACACCACATCCCTGTCGCTAACAATGGAACAAGGGATGCCATGCAGCCGGATGATGTTGTCAAAGAAAGCTTTGGCGACGGATGCTGCCATGTAGGGATGACCTAAAGCGATGAAGTGACTGTATCTGGAGAAGCGATCCACCATCATCAATATGACAGATTTGCCGCCCACCTTTGGAAATGCCTCGATGAAGTCCATGGAAACATCGCTCCACACCTCCAACGGAATGGGCAAGGGCTGAAGCAACCCCGCTGGATGGAGGTGTTCCGTCTTGTTACGTTGACAAACAGCACAGCTACTGACATAATCCCGCACGCGCCTGTCTGCAACACGACTGTAAAAAGACGCCCTCCATCGTTGCAATGACTTATGCACTCCTTCATGCTCGGTATCATGGACATAAGCCAGTAGCTGCGGCCACAACTCTGACTGGTCTAGAACAAAGACCTTGCCCTTGAATAACAGAAGGCCATCTGTCTCAGTCCAGTCCGCAACAGCTGTTCCTACAGCCATGTCAGCTCGTACTGCCGCCGCCTGAGGATCCGCTCCCAACTCTTGGCGAAGAATGTTGAAGATATCAAACGTCAGGGCAGATATGGTGTGTGCGACCAGGGACTCCTCATCACGATGAGACAAGGCATCTGTGACCATATTTAATTTTCCTGGTCTATACTCCACTGTAAAATCGTAGCCGAAGAGCTTACTGACCCATGTGTGTTGTGGAATAGTGGACAATCGCTGGTCAAGAATGAACTTCAAGCTATAATAATCCGTGCACACCTGGAATGTACGACCCCACAAATATGGCCGCCAATTGCGCACAGCCTTAACGAGACCAATCAGCTCGTGCTCATACGCTGGTAGCTTGGCATGGTGTGGTGCCACGGCGTGACTGAAGAAAGCAATGGCGCCTACCCCTTGGTGCAGGACAGCGCCAAATCCAGACCCCGACGCGTCACATTCGACAATGAATGTCCGGGCAAAGTCGGGCATTTGCAGCAGAGGAGCCGTCATGAGGGCCTTCTTGAGGTCGATAAAGGCCTGTTCAGTAGCTGCATATCATGTAAACGCCTCCTTCTTGAGCAGGCCGGTGAGGGGGGCTGCTACCGTGCCATAGCCGGAGATGAACTTCCGGTAATATGCGGTCAGCCCTAGGAAGCCGCGCAGTGCCTTGACATTACGTGGGCGAGGCTACGCGTCCACTGCTGCTACCTTCTCCAGATCCATTGCCACCCCGTCACCAAAGATAATGTGGTCGAGGTAGGCGACCGAGGAAGACCCAAATGCGCACTTGGAACGCTTGATGAAGAGCTGGTGCGCGCGGAGGACCTCGAATACCGCCTTGACATGCTGAAGATGCTCGGCCCATGTGCGACTGTAAATCAAAATGTCATAAAAAACACCAAGACAAACTTACGGAGGAACGGCTTGAGGACGTCGTTCATGAGTGCCTGGAATGTGGAATGCGCGTTGGTCAACCCGAACGGCATCACCAAGAACTCAAAGTGGCCTCCGTGCGTGCGGAATGCCGTCTTGTGGATGTCATCCGGATGCATCCGGACCTGATGATAGCCACTGCGTAAATCCAGCTTGGTGAAGAAACGGGCACCCTGAAGTTCATCAAGCAACTCATCCATAACGGGGATCGGGAAGCGATACTTCACTGTCTTGATGTTAAGGGCCCTGTAGTCGACGCAGAAATGCCAAGTGCCATCAGCCTTCCTGACCAAGAGCACGGGTGAGGAGAAGGCGGACGTGCTATCCCGAATGATGCCTTGCTGCAGCATCTCATCACCCTGACGCTCCACCTCGTCCTTCAGCAACTGAGGGTATCGGTACGGCCGGACGGCGATGGGCGTGGTGCCTGCCGATGGGCCGGCGGAAGGCGGCACGGCTCTATGAAGATGTCCTCGAATGTTAACAGCAAGGCCTCTAGAAGATCGCGTGGAACGCTAATGGTGGAGCAGACCGGTGGCGACCCGCCCACGCCCGTCCACTTGACTGTACGCCCGTGGATCCACAGCGACATGGTGAGACGTGAGAAGACCCACAGAATAGGCCTGAGCGTGTGCAGCCAGCTAACTCCGAGCACGATGTCAAAGGCGCCGAGCGGCAGCGAGTAGCAGTCCACCGTGAATGTGTCGTCACCGATGGATAGTGATGTGTTGGGGCAAACGCCAGGGCAAGCGATACGGTCACCATTGGCCACCTTCACGGAGAGGCCCGGCCATGAAGAAAGCTCCAGACCCAACTGTTCCGCCATAGAGTCACGGATGAATGTGTGCATTGAACCTGTATCCACCAGAGTGAGTAGTGCCGAGTTGCCAATCTTGACTTGAAGACGCTTGGTGTCGGCGACATCAATGCCTGTAATGGCGTGAAGAGAGATCCCCAGGTCCTCAGCCTAGTGATCCACCTCCATGCCATCATCCATCTCCAATAGGAACACACCCTTGCTGCCGCACTTGTGACCCGGCATGAACTTGTCTGTGCAAAAGTAGCACTCGTTGTTGGCACGCTTGGCCGCCATCTCCTCCGGTGTAAGGCGCTTAAATCACGGGCATGTGACGGCCGTAGCTGAAGCCGCCGCCCAGGCGGACGAGACCGTTGGCACCATACCGGACGCTGCTGGTAAGGCCGGGAATGAAGCCACAGATGGTGCTGATGTACTCTTGGGCGCGCCATGGAAAATGCGGCTGCTGCGCGCCATCACTACTCCTTTCAGCGACTCCGAGACTGCATCGACGGTCGCAGCAATGCGAGACTCGTAAGCACGAGCTAAGCTCATTGCAGTCTGCAAATTTGTTGGGGCCTGGAGCTCAACGTCGGTCTTTAGTGGTTTGCCTAAGCCTGCCGTGAAGAAATTGATCTGCTACTTGGGTGAGAGGTCATCGCAGCGGCACAACAGAAGTTGGAACTACCGTTGGTACTCGTCGACCGTCCCGGTGCGCCGCAGCTCTTTCAGCTCTGCCAACGGATTGGATCGGATGGGGGGGCCGAATCGAAGATTAAGGAAATCCACGAAACAGCCCAAGGTGATGTTGCTGTTGTCACCATCCAGAGCGTAGAACCACTCCGCCGTGATGCCGTCCAGATGCAAGGATGCCATCCACACGCGTTCACCCTCCATGGTGCGCATCCCGCGGAAGAAGGATTCGCACTTTGTGATCCACGACAGCGGATCTGACTCATCGTCATATCTTGAGAAGGTGATCTTCGAGGTATGCCTCAGGGCCTCCGTGGCGGCATGCTGTCCGCCACCGGGATGGACTTGAGAGGTACCGGCAAACTCCGTCTGCCACTGTTCAGTGCGCGCAATGCGGGTGGCATGGCCATCCAAGCGTGTATTCATCGCCGTCATCTGCGTGTGAACCGAGGCCATCTGTGTTGCTAGATCAGCTATCGATGCAATCACCTGGTCCAATTTTTGGGAAGCCGACAAGGCCGCAGAATCGTCGTCGCTGGCCATGGTGCTCACGGCGCCGCCTGATCCTGATACCAAGTTGTTGTGGCGTGGTTTCCTGGTATCCTTGAGAGGAGAGACCAGCAAAGCTTGCGCAGATGGAGAGGAACGCAGGGGGTAACGAAGGTAAGGAGCAGAGGGATTAGGGACGTCACCGTGGCTGGGCAACTTGCCAGCCACGATGACCGAAGAATAGGGTGCCAACCGGGAACTCTGATTATTTCTTCGATGCCTAATACAGACTACCACGGGTTCCTTTATACTCAGGATCCCCACACAATCCAAACCGACTCAACCTCCTATCTTTTCTTTCCTAATTGACTTGACCTGATTCCAACTAGACTACGACTCCAACTCTATCCCAACTAATCCTCCTGGTTGTTAAGCGCAGGTTGAACAGGCTTACGCCTCTGGTACTTCCTGCCCACAAATGCATCGACAATATTTGGTTTGCATGCTTGCTGTGTCTTCGTTGGACTCAGTGAAGCTTTCTTTGCAAATATATAGGTGGAAAAACTGCAACGTGCTTGTCTAAGGAATCCTGTTATGGTGAGACATTCCTTTATTTTTCAACCAAATGTATATAAGCAATATTCATTAGCAGAGTTTGGTGTATGTTTTGTTTTTGTTTTAGTTACAATCGCTTTTCTTTTTTTGAGAAGGTCAAAGTAGGTTCGAAGTACTTTACAGTAGATACCCTGAAACAAACATTTTATGTTGTTCCTGCAAAGCACAAGGTGAAGATATCACACCCCTTTTTTATCAGACTATTTCAGTTGATGTGCTGAATGCCGAAACGATTCTTGAGTACTTTTTATTTGATTTCTTAGGATTGTTATCTTGTTCATGTTCTGTATAAGAATCTAGGGAAGATGATCATGTTCTTTCTGCAGACTTGCGAATCGACAAGGTTACTTGCCCTCATGCTACGGAATCTCGGTTTCAATGCTATCTCCATTAGTGGCCAAATGAGTCAGGTATATTAAATAGGCAAATTTGACTTGTATGTCGGAAATAGGCAAATTGGTCCGATATTTTGTTTATTGACATGTAGACATAGTAAATAGGTATATTATCCAATATTTTGTTGCAACAAAAATTATGGATTCTTCAGTTCCTTAATCTCTTTTCCTTCAGTAAATATTATATTGCAATCATAAATTTGTATTATTTTTTTTCTTTTTCAGGATAAGAGACTAGGTGCTTTGAATAGGTTCAAGGTGCAGGAGTGCGAAATCCTTACTTGTATGTGGCAAGCCGTGGTCTTGACATTCAAGGAGTGGATATGGTCATCAACTATGATTTCCCGTTAAATTCTAAGGTCTCACTTGGATGTTCGGATTCTATTGTGGCTCATACTGTTGTGGAATGCATCATTTATATCCTTATGGCTTATAAAGTTACAATTGAATATCAATGCTTAAATTAGACCTCTATACGGCCTCAAATCTTATGTTGCACTGGTTGCAGGATTATATTCATCGGGTGGGTAGGACTGCACGTGCTGGAGGATCAGGATGCGCTGTGTCCTTGGTAAATCAATATGAAGCCCCGTGGTTTAAAATGGTTGAGCAGCAACTAGGTAGTAGCAGTCTCTAGCTTCTTGCTTGTCTTTCGGCATTTTGCAATGCATAACTATATAGTCAGGTCTTTTCAACTACTTTGTAGGAAAAGTGATTTGTCAGAGCGTTGCGAATAAGGATGTAATCGAGACGCATGAAAGTCGTGTAGCCGCGTCAAAGAGCATTGCACTAAGGGTATGTGTTCTTTGACATATATGAATATCATTTTTCAGTGTCAAGAGTTTTGCACACTGCAGCTAGTAGTAAGTTTTAGCTTTAGTATGTAGTTCCATATACATTCTACATTTATTATGTAATCATTACAAAATTGAGCAATCATTTGTAGTCGCTGAAGGAATCTGGTGCCTTCAAGAAGAGGAAAAGGACAGAAGATTATTAGGAAGAGATGCAAGAGATTGTGCCCTGGTTTTGGGGGAATCAAGTTCCAAGAACAAGCCACGAAGACTAGCTACATAATGTAGGAACCTTATAGAATGTGAGACTTGCCCGATGATGTTATTTGATGTTTTTGAATACCCTGGACTTTCATGCTTACAACTCTAGTACTTTATACATCTATATAATTCTATAAAGAAAATAAATAATATGTGCATTGAAAATTCTGAAAGAGACATTGTTTTATTTGTTAGTGTAGTTGTGTTCCATACTGATATTGTGAGTAGTATTGTGTCGTAATTTTTTTTTATGATGTCGTGTGCGCCTCACCCATGCCGGCCTAAAAAAGGTGTGTTGTTGTAATTCTATATTGTCCAGATGTCCAACTGCTCTATTGCGTCTCAGTTGAGACTGATGCCTGGCCATATCTTGCGCTAACGCAGCCTTTTGGCGTCAGATCTGATTGCATTATACCAGTTCAGTATAAGAATAAGATTAAACCATCTTTCTCTGATCTGTTTGCAGCATGCTTCCCACCGATCCTTTTGCTCCATTTCTCCTCCTTGTAAGCTCAGCCTATTTGTCTTCAACTCCCGTTTCCTGGTTCTCCTTCATGATCTGCGAAGTGCGAGAAGGTTGGTGTCCGGAGCCGGATAGAGGCCTCGCTTTGACCGTCATGTTCAACTCCTCCATACAAATAAATGAAAGGCTGCGAAAGACGTAGGTATACGATACTACGATGGCGACCAAAGTCAAAGGAATGCTTAACTGCGAAAATCCTAAGTTCATACAGTATATGGTCTTTGGCGTTGTATACGGTCCATCGATTCCTTCTGCTATCATCCCTTCACTCGCTCCATTCATTGTTCTCTTTTACACGCACATACAGAGCACATGTGCATTGTCTTGCAGTCTTGCTGCTATTCCTACAACGTTACCAAATCACGTTCTCGAGCAGTTCACACACACTGCATGCTGACAATAGCAGTAGCAGTAGCTAGGAAGCATGGGCAGTTTGTGCTTCGATCGATATATCATCTCAATGCCAAGAGCACATGCCATGCGCATAGCGGGACATTAATTTTTTCTCGCATACCAAAATGTTTCTGCACATGCACACAACGACCCAATTGATGGCATTCACAGTGTAGTTCTTGAAACCTTGGGTTTTGGCAGACGAGTCCCTCCGGCCCTGACTCCCTGTGTGCCGGATTCTCCATGCGAATGATAGGCAAGAGAGAGTCAATGTGCTGTGGTAGTAGCAGACCGCCAAATCATACCCTCTAGCTAGTCCTGTCTCATCGCAGCCGCCGTACGTAAGAATTGTACACGAGACTGCCTTCTGATTTGACGCAGGGTGGCGGCGCTGCAGCCCTTAATTCCCCTAGAACTTCGCAATGGATCTCCGGCAAGGCCTCCCTACCGTTGAGATGGCCTTTTTTTTTGTCAAAACAAAGAAACAAAAGGAGCCGTTCATACTGCTGGTGACCCAAAAAGTTCGGGAGACAAATCGACACCTCATCATCAGCTCCTTTTGTTCAGCAAATCAATCCCACGACAAACAAGACCTACTAGTATCATGCTCGGCTCTTTTTTTAAAAAAAGAAATTAGATAGGAGTGATGTCATTCATTAAGAAAGAAGAGAAGAATTATAACCTAAGTTTACATCCTACTAGTATGAGGCTCGGCTCTTTTATATATATATATATATATATATATATATATATATATATATATATATATATATATATATATATATATATTAGACAGGAACGTTATCATTCATTCAGAAAAGGGAGTAGAATGACAACCTAGATTTACATCAAGGAGACTAAGCAAGAAGCGGCTCTGGCGCCGCCAGCCAAAGAGACTGGATAGACAACAACAAAATTGTATACCACTAAACGTTACTAGCTAAATTTACATCGAAGAGCGCCGAATTAAATAACCTAATGGAGTCCTTGATGATGATGATGTAGGTCTGAGGCACAAACTGCTCCTTGTCATTAAAAATCCTTCAATTCCTCTCCTTCCAATTTCCTACCAGAAAGTGAATAACACCTCCTCAGTTGGTTCGGAATATGTTAACAAGGAAATGGGTTGTTGTTAAGAAGAATGAGCAGTTGATTGCCTTGGCTAGGCTCTTGGAGGCATTGAGGTGGCCTCCTTAGTTGTAGTCAAACTTTCCGTCAGTTTGATGATCTTCACCTAGCCGCTTCGTCAGTTGTTTGTTGATGTTGGTTTATCCTTTGTTTTGGTTTGTGTTTCTCTCAGGCTTGGTGATGACCTTGGCTCGGGCCTGATACTCATGCCAGATTAGTCTATGTAATGTTAGGATGTATCCCTTCTATCTTAATGAATGGTAGTGCTCCTGCCTTATTTCAAAAAAAAAAGTGAATAAGACCTTCCATTGGCTCTTTTTTCTTTGTCTGAACTAGTCTGTAGCAGTAAGTTTACCCATCCATTTGGCCCTCATGAATTGTGCATCGTTGAAAACAGAGGTAAATGATAAGAGGCAGCTACTTTATTCCAAACAGACTCGGTGTAGTTGCATTCTGTGAGGAGGTGTTTGGTGTTTTCATTGGCACTGTAGCATAGGCTGTAGTTCAAATTGCACTGGCCAGTTCTTCTTGGCCATATTGTCAGTGCCCTATTGTGCATGATAAGCCACACAAAGAATTTGCACTTGGGCTCTGATACTGCACGCCAGATGTGAGTTGCCGAGGAGTAGCAAGTTGCTCCTCTGAACTAGCATCCATAGGCCGATGTGACTGAGAATACTGCCCATTAGCAGTCCATCTCCACACAATTTCATCATTGTTGTCAGTAAGTTGGATTGAAGATATAGCAGAGAAAAGCATGACAAAATCCTTTATAAGTTCAGGTGTACGCAGATGTTTCAAGTTTTTTATCCGACTTAGGTTACAAAGTTCTTTTTGGACCAAGCGTGTTTTGAACCTTGCAACCTCCAACAGCTTCGGCGCAAGGTCCTTTGGAGCCATCCCATGTAGCCATCTTGCCTCCCAAAAAGGGATGTTGCGACCATTTCCGATGTGCACATAGGTAACGCAAAAGAACAATTGTTTGTGCACCGGATCAACTACTTTGAGTAAGTGCTTCCAAGGCTTGTCACTTGAGTCCCAACTATGCTATAACCACCTGAGGCACAATGCTCTACTAAAACTTCTCAAGATCCTTGATCCCAAGCCTCCAAGTCTTTCTAGTATTAGGCATGTTTGTTAGTTTACCAGACAGTATCCTCCCTGCACATTTTCTAGGTTCTCTCCTTTCCATAGAAAACTTCTTCGAAATCTATCTATACATGAGATGGCCTATTTTGGTGTTTAGAAGGCAGTCAAGAAATAAGTCAACATAGATGACAGCACGGTCTTAACCAAGAGCTCTCTTCCTGGGTAGGTTAGAAAGTTTCTCTTCCAGCCCGGTAGTCTGTTCCCAATTTTCTGGATCAGTGGCTCTAACATTATCCTTGGTTGGTTTCTGAAGTGTAGGGGGAGGCCGAGGTACGTAGAGTGGAAGGTGGACAATTTCCGATTGCTGTCATCCATGAAGTGGAGGTCCACATTATCACATTGGATCGGAAAGAACTCAGTCTTGTTCATATTTGTGATCAGGCCACTTGCATCTGCAAAGACTTGTTGGATGTAGTCTATGGTATGCAGGTCAGCCAGCGTTGAGTTGATGAACACGACCGTGTCATCTGCATAGAGTGAGATTCGGAAGGCTTCATAGGCTGGAATTAGTCTTTGTAGAATATTGGCTTCTCGAGCTCTTTTGAACAACCAGTGGAGCGGTTTCGTGGCAGGGAGAAATAGCATTTTGGCGACAGTGGGTCTCCCTGTATTACACCTCTCGGTAGTGTAAAATGCGTCGCCAAGGCTATCCGGCTCAGCTCTTGAGCTGTGCTGCCAACCATGGATACCCTGATCAGTGCTGGTGTTTGGAGCACTAATTATCTCGGGCTCGGTCTCATCTCTCGGGATACGCAATAGATCGGAGCATCAGTGTCGCGTTGCGACTTGGGAGACGGTTGGGAGCCATTAACTCCACGGCGCATATTCAGCTATGCCCCTGCAATCGACGCTGACGGGGTATATAGTCAGCCTCAGGGCCTCCTGAGGACGACAGAGGCAGGCAGCGACCGTCAGTGAGAGGAACCATGCATTCGGATTCAACCCACGCACTCAAGGGCTATATGCTGGGACCTGGGAGCTTTGGCATGCATCATTGCTCGGCCACACCATGATTTCAATTCTTTGATGCTGGATTTTGTTATGAGCTTTGGGCCAGTACACATCTTCTTCGGACTCTCTGAACAATGTTAGTATTGCACTGTGTAGAGATGGGCTACAGGAGGGAGACAAGGCAATGCACTGTGTAGAGAATTGGTGCCCATCCGCGTTGAGTCTAGTACTATCTCCTGCACAACGTCATTCTTTCGGAGGCCTGCTCTCACCTGCTTTTCATCTTGACCGATGGCCCTTCACTTCTCCCTCCGACGCCTGTCGTGTTGTTGTTTTGTCTTCTATCGCCTCATCTCTGCAAAATGCTTTTTGCCTCATGAAGGGCCCGCATGCGTAGTTGTCATGGCGTGCCATTCACATACGCTGTCACGCTGACATGCATATCTCTCGCTCCTTGATCGCTCGCGCTATAGATAGCTTTGCAGCTCGGCATCGCTGCCTATGCTGCACACTACTGTATCAGCATCAGCATGTTACACCAGCAGTGGCCTCTTGTGGTCTATTATTGCTTAGTGCGGCCAGTCGTGCAGCTAGCTGGCTGTATATCTTCGTGGAGCACGTACGCACACATAAATTTAGCATGTAGTGCTAACAGACAGACCATTTCCTACACGTTTGTTTCCTTTTTTTTTTTACTGAGAACATTACGTTTTCTGTTCATGGGCATGCATGACAGCATGAACATCTATCTATGGAACTCATGCCCCTCTGTGTAGAGTTAGGCGTCAATTTGTTCAAAGTCAAAATCAGACAAGCGTGCATGTGACTGAGAGAGATCTTTATTTTCTACAGAGAGCATTATAATGCTTCTTTTATTTGTTCTCAAGCTACAACATGCTTGCAAACTACATGGACAAGTGACCACTGTACCTAGTCTCAGGATGCAACTTCTTGATTATAATCTCATATTGCCATGCATGCTAGGCACTCATCAATGCCACATTAGTAGTAGTTACTGCTGCAGCTTATCATTTTTTTCCTTTATTGGTGCAATCAAAGTGACGCAGGAACTGAAAATGTGTCTTGTATGTTAAAACGAGGGACGCGGTGAAACTAGCAACAAGTAAGAATTTCCATGAAATCGAATTGCCGTGGCCCATGGACAACTACTCACGACTGGCAGTCACATAATATGTTGAGGTCATTAGCTAGGTCCATCATAGGTTTGAATTGAGATAAAAAGACGAACGAATTTGTTGATAGGTCAAAATTCAAAGTTAACTAGCCTAAAAATAGATATTTCATTGTCAGTGCCAATCTCACAAACAACTATCAACTATGTATTATAACCTTAATTTATAGTCAAAGCTCCACATGCAAAAACATACATACAGGATAAGAAAGCAGAAATGACTCGATGCAACAAACAACACCAGGGATACATATAAGTTCGAGTCAACTTACATAGAAAATGTGGTACGTATATTTTTTAAAGGATGGATTAAAAAGTGATCAAAGTAAGTCAATAATGCTAAGTAAATAACTATTCCTTATGCATATGAATTTAAGTATGATAAGTCTCCCTTAGCAAAGATCCCTAGAGTCTTAGTGCTCTTGAAGTCATTTACCTGAAAAGTTAACCAAGGGTGCAACCTCAAATTAGAGTCTCAGAAAGACGTTTAGTAAAATCATATTCTCTCTACATCAAACTTTCACAAAAACATTTCTTTTCAACCAAAATTTAAAAGAAAAATCAGTTGATAATGATGCTAAATTAAACCTGAAACTTGACTTGAAAATATTTAAAATTCTAAAATAACGGGCATGACAAAAGTACACAGAAGGAGCAATTTGAAACATAGGAATTAACTGAAATTGCCACAGTGATCAGAAAAAGTAAAGATGTCAATACATCATGAACCTAACTTTCAAATTTGGAGGAACAGTTATAACAATGTTCAGTAGTCATAGAAGAAAAGGCAGTAATCACAGTTTTGTAAGAACAAAAACAATCTATTCAATATTTTATAGACTTCATAATTACAGTGATATTCAAGTGTAGTGTACATATCAAATTAATTATTGGAATGCAAGCAAAGACTACTGCAATACAAATCCACCGGTAGAGTTTCTGGCAAGAAATTGAAATGAAAACTGTCCAAATAGAGTGTTTAGGGTATGCATGAAAAATACAGTGGTCACTCTATCACAGAGATGTCATGATTTGTAACAGCTTTCCCTGCAATTAGGCGTGAGAGCCTGTAATTGTTTTAAAGTAGTTCTTATTAATGAAAAAAAATCAAAATAAACCCACCTCATTCATTCCAAAAAAAACTTGCTTGATGTAACATAATAAAAATTTAAATGTATTGACCGAAAACACATGTGAACTAAAGATTTATTCATGGCTTAATATCCTATATTCAGTATATATGCAATACAAATATACTAAGGTACTGTTTGGATCAGTTTTAATTTCTTAGAAACTGGTTCCTTGATATGGTTTTGAAAAACCAGTTTCTAAATTAAAAAAAAAGGATGGGTCCGTTTAGATCTTGGTTTCTAAAATCTATAAACTAGCTTCTAGATAGTTAATCTTTTAGATTGAGGCAAAAACTGATATTAGCTAGGTTGAGCTAGATTCTTGGTTTCTTAGAAACGGAGAAACTGGTTTCTAAAAACAAGAAAAATAAACAGACCCTTTTGGAGGTTCTCTAGTTTGTAAAAGCTGGTATATGAGAAAACTGAGGTGACCCAAACTGGGCCTAAGAGTTGATAACTGAATTAATTGGTGATAAATTAAAGAACAACCATCCAAGCTTTATATAACCACCAATATCTCTATTATAAATTATGTACTAAAATATTGTTTATATATACTATATATTTTTCACGTGCAGGTCTTTATTCAAGATTTTTGGAAATAAAGAAAATCCTTTTGTCTAAAAAATTACTCAACAAGTATCGTTGCTTTTGCCGAGTTGGACTAATATTATTATGGCCTTTTTTCAAATAATGGAAACAAGTTCTAGATTTTGTACTATTATAGCCTATTTGTGTGCTTTGCAACCTCTACTTTTTTAACAAATGAATTTTCTCTAAAACAGGTATTACATATGCTTTTAAGCTCCAATTTGAACTAGTGAACCTACTATAAAGTACAAAAGTGCTTTTTAAGGACAAAACAGTAGCCACACAGTAATCCATACATGATACGACTCTAATAAATTACAGTTTTTTTTGTTAAATGAAATTATAGAGTATATTAGCAATAATAAACCCAATCAGATTTTCTTTCATTTATCTGTGAACATTATAAAGCAGCAGCGCATGCATCTGATTAGTAACATTGTCCACTGTATTAGCAGAACCAGAACGAGAACAGTTCACAAATATATATCGGAAAAAGGCACGGAAGAAAACCTATATTGAAGAAAGAAAAGAAAGAAGCGAAGAGCCGAACCTGCCAAAGATCAGACACACAGCCCGCCGACACTACTGCGCGGCGGTGGACCGCTCGTCCCCGCCGATCGTTCCAGACTTGAAGAACGGCCCGCTGGTGATGATCGACCCAGCAAGGCCGCTGTGGTCGGCGCCGCCCATGACCGACGACGAGTACCCGAATCCGTAGCCGCCGCTGCCGTTCACGCCGAGCCTCGTCGTCGTGGTGGCCTCATTATTATTCCCGTCGTAGTTCCTGGCCAGCATCTGGAACTGGTGGTCGTGCTGCATGAACCCGGCCCCACCGATCGCCGTCACGGTGGACTGCTGGCCCATGTTGATGAAGTTCTGCGTGCAGTTGGGCATCATCGGGTTGCCGACGAAATCCACCATCGACACCGGCGCACCGCTGCCGTTGGATCCCGCGGCCGCCGCCGCCGCCTCAGCCGCCGCCTGCAGCAGGAGAATAAACCAGAGCAGATGTGTAAACAAACATACACTAGTTGAAGATTATTAATGTACACGTACCGTGGCCGGCTTGCGTTTTTATTTTTTGTAGTATGTAACGTACATTGTGTTAAGCACATCGTACATCTAAAGAAATTAAACCAACAAATTAATAAACACGTGCGTGTGTATCATCACATTATTATCACACCTGGTACTTTGCCAGGTCGAATCTGGTGCGTGCGAGCTCCTGCTGGAGCAGGCGGAGGCGGTGCTGGAGGACGGAGATGACGCCGACGCAGCCGTAGACGGGGTCGCGGAGGCGCATGTCGGCCTCGTAGGCGAGCGAGTTGACGGCGTCCTCGCGCTGGTAGGGGTGGAGGTCGTTGAGGATCTTGGTCACGTTGCTGGCGCCGAACACGCGGTGCACGTGCACGAACTTCTGCGGGTTCTCCGGCGGGAAGTAGGGCGCGAACACGCAGTCAGGCTGGCACTTGCGCCGAAGGAACTTGCACGCCGCGCACGGGGACCCCGTGCCCGTGCCCGTCGTCGGAGAAGAGGCCACGGTGATCACGGAGCCCGTGGAGACCGGCGGCACCGAAGACGCCGACGTCCTCGAGGAGGCCATATCTCGATCTCTCTCTCTCTCTCTCTCTCTCTCTTCTTGACTCTCTGCAGCCGCTGTGGATCACGGAGTGAGAGAAGGGTTTCAAAATCTATGGTATATGTGAAATTATTAAGGAAATGAAATCATGAAATCGATCCTGCAAAATCTTTGCTCGAGAGGAGGAGCCATTATAGGAACTTGCCAGCCAACTCTCGAATCATCCATCATTCTCTCTAGGAAAAATATATAAGAAATGAAATCATGCGTATCCGAAACGCAGCAACATCAATGACTTAAAAAGATGACTTGTTGATTGGATTCAAGAAGGGAGTGGATCGGAGGAACTAGCGAAGAAGAAATGGGCAGACAGGAAAAGAAGAGAAAACAGAAGTGGAAAGCTATTGGGTCGATCCGACGCCGGCGTGCGCCGGCCGGGGGACAAAAGAAAAAGGAACCTTGCTTTAATTCCCGTCGCTTACCGTGGGGCGACGACTGGGGTTCAAGTTTTCTTCCGCGCCGCTGCTGCGCTCCGCTTCAACCTCCGCCTCTGAGTGTGCTTTATCCTCGCTTTCTTCTCACTTCCACTTCACTTCTCAACAGCTTCCGCCTATTTTTTGGCCACGTTATTTGTTTTCTCTTTCTCTTCTCCTCCTCCTCCACCTGACTGACGAGTCGGGTGTTTGTTTTAGAAAGAGAGAGAGGTACGAAAACGACTGGCCGTGCGGGGCTGGGTAAAATGTTAAGAATGTGGGGAGGTGGATGTAACATTAGTACTGTCACGATCTTGCATTTCTACACCATTGTTTTTCATACAAATGTTTATCACATATTGTGCCCACATGTTTTGTCCTTGCTACACATCACTTCCCGACACAATTTTCAATATTTGTATGCAGGAAAAGGACGAAAATATTATGTGTGTACTTTCTTTTGCAAGGGCCAAGTTTTTGTATATGCTGAAGCGTAAAGTCTATTATTAGAGTTTCTCTTAGATTTTCATTCATAATAGCCAACTTGCCCCAAGTGTCTTGAGGGAGATGGAACTCCCACGTCATCGTCCTATCATACCGTACCTCTCTCTCTCTCTCTCTCTCTCTCTCTCTCTATGTGCTCATTTGATCCACGTGGTCACCTAAGTGCTCAATATCATCAACTCTTACTCACCCGATCGACGTAAGCCTCCTTGTCCTCCTTCAGAAAACAGGGCGACAATGAGGATTTCAACAGCTGCCTAGAGACTTCATTTGACTTTCACTCATTCTTCCCTCACCCCTGTTATTGGTATTATGTGTCTGCTTCACGTCGGTGCCATGATTATTATGGGCCTATTGGCGCTGAAAGATGATAGCGCGCTCAAATGGAGTGCATTATGCCAGCGTGAGTCTATAGCATAATGTGTAATAACACATGAATTATAACAAAATAAATAGTTGCTACTTCATCACCAGAAACTGCTTTATACCCACTATATATAATGGGTCTCTTAGATCAATTCAGTTGTGTCACCAATACAATTTTCTAGGAAACATATTTGGTCATAATCTTGCATTTCTATATATGATAGTGTTATTCAATCAAATAATTATCAAATACTTTCCCCATATGTTGTGCATCTAGAATCACTTCCCGGCCCAATTTCCATTCTGTCAGACAAGGGATGAAAGCAATTTTGTAATTTCTGTCAGAGGGGAAAATTCTGGTACATATGCTGACTATTAATATGTATATGATAATTTTTTTTTATCGATTAGCTTTTGTTTCACAATAGCCAACTTGCCATATGTCTTGAGGACCATGAACCTCACACGTCATCCTCACCATCATACCTCTCTCTCTCCTCTCTACGTGCTAGGTGGTTACCTAGGTCCTCAATATCATCTTTTACTCATCAACATGCACCCGCTGGCGGCGTCTTGTCCTATTTGAGAAAAAAAAAATGGCATTTTAGATTTCAACAGCTAAGGTGGAAGATGATAGCTTGAATAGACGACGTAGCCAGAGTCAGTTATGTGGCCCCAATATGGAGAGTGGTGTGGCAATTTGAGTTTGTGACATAATGTTTAACAACACATGATTTGCAAGAAGCGAAGAATACATGTCGGCTGAGCACTTCGAGCAAAGCATGTACATCAATTAATAATCTTTTGTCCCTCCCTCTAGAGCCAAAACACATTAACACTTTAAGCACTTCGAGCGAGAGAGAATGCATACATATAGCTCCAACCAATCATTGGATCTCAAATAAATGGCACGATCCAAACCCCCACTTAATGAATTACATCTACCAACTCTACAAGTGCCCACTCCACACAGCTCCTGACGCGTGACGAGCTAGCCGTCGATCGCAGGGCGTCCGTGCAGCCAGGCCGCTGCTGCTGGGGCTACCACGCACTCCTCTCCTCGGCAATAAATTTGCCCCGATTTTTCACATGATGATGGGGGGGAGCATTTTCAGAAGTCAGGTGGTACCCCGTACCCGGCCGGCTGGACTTTGCCGCTCGTCTCTAGCGCAAAATCACTCGTCTCCCCGCTCTGCACCTGCTGCTGCTCGCTGCAGCCTCCTGCTGGGTGTGCCCCCAAAAATTCAATTCGATGCTTTTGCATTGCATGCACGGCTCAATTCCCAGACATCTTGTACGCTGCGGGGCATTGAATTTGTCGGTCGGGCACACACGGCCGGCGGTCCTCCCCTCCGCCGACCCGATCGTGGCGTCATCGCGTCGTGCGCGCATGATGGTTTGTCAAGCGCCCGCCCGCCCGTGGATGGCCCGGTTGTGTTGCATGCGTTGCTAGCTTTTGCCGTTCAAATGTCAGTTACCGTGGTCCACGCTACCGATAAGCTAGTGAACCTTGACCGTTTGGTTGTTGGTCAGTTATGCCTGATCGATCAGGATCCTAGGCAGCCTAGTTTATTTCCACATTTTGCACTATATGTGGAACTGCTATGAAACAGTACACACATTCATTCTTTCATGTGGTTCTTCAAGTCAAATTTTTTTACTGTTGGATGGCTAAAGATTCATGCTTGATCCATGATATCCCCAAAATTTCCGGCGGATATGGCGCGTTACGGCGTGCTCGGTTTCAACATTTAACGAGGTTATAGGTTACAGATAATTTTACAAAACTTACTTCTTCTAT
The DNA here is from genome assembly GCA_030378355.1 of Eleusine indica. NCBI lineage: Eukaryota > Viridiplantae > Streptophyta > Magnoliopsida > Poales > Poaceae > Eleusine > Eleusine indica. The sequence continues at coordinate 62,511,749 of CM059494.1, forward strand.
TCTAAATTACTTCTCATTTTAATTAGTTTTGATCGAAATCAAATATATTTTTAAAATTCTTATACGTTAGAAACATATGGTTAAATTTTGTGTGTGTGTTTTGACTGTAGATTATGTTTTGTAGTAACTATAAGAAATACTTTCATGATATACAAGTAACAGATTGTTAAATTATATAAATTTTAAAGTTAATGGTGAAAAGGTGAAAAAGTTTAACTTTGACCGAGGCTAAAATGCTAAGTAATTTGCAACAGATGAAGTAGTATGTGCAATAGGCAACTCAAAAAGTTTGTACTAGAGTCCAAAAATTGCCCCCTTGATAAATTATTGCGAGTTAGGGCATACTAGGTCGAAATGGAGGGTGGAACCGTGCAACTTTCTCATGTGTGGTAAGCAGTGGGCGGGGGAGAAGATCCAAGCGCTAAGCTAGTGAGGATACAAGGTTACCTGACACGGGAAAGAAGATGGCACTTTAATTTGAGAAATATCAGTCGTCGTTTTTGCAGCTGAAGAAAAGGCACGACTCGAAGTGGCCATGCATGAATCTCTAATGCAGGTTTCACACCGTGTATGTTAAGGAGGAATTATAGAGGTTAGAACGAAGAATTCACAGGAGTTGGATGAGCTAAGACCAGCGTTCTACTAATGATTGACCAAAAATACAGAATTCACAGTAGTTAGTCACTATTATTTCCCATCATGGAAATTGTTCCATTTTTTAAAGTTGCGGATACCTGTACCGATTAATCAATAACGTTGCTCAATTCAACTGGAGGCGGGTTGAGATCTCGCCACACTCACCAGCCGCGTGACAGGGAAATTATGAGCGCGATCTTGTAGTACCACTGTTACCAGGTAGCTAGCCTGTAGGGCGAACAGGCGGCATATGCACAGCCACCCGATGGTGGCCCGTCCTGCATGCGCGGATTGGATCAGCCAGCGTGGTCCTCGCCTCCTCCCCGGACCAAAGGCCGATCAACCCACCGGCGGGAGGCGTTTTTTCATCGCAAGGGTGTACTACGTGCAGATGGGCGCGCGGCCGTAGCAACGGAAGAACTGCGCCAGAGCAATAAATCGCCGCCCCCAAAGAGTCCATGCGCCGGACTCCAGTGATTAATCCTCTCCGGAATCCGGCGGCGCGAACGAGCGGGATTCACGGGGACAGTGGTCGTTTCGATCGATCGCGTAAACTGCAGCGGACTATGGCCGGGGCCGGAGCTAGGGACCAACACGAGAAGCAGCGGTTTAAGGCCGTGCTCGGTTGTTCGAAGACAGGTTCTAGCCACAGGCTTCTTTGGCAGATCTTGGTTTGCTGACTTCTTTTTTTTCCTTGACCGATGTTCTTTTTTTTTCAACCATGGCTCAGGGGAAATACTATCTATCTGCTGATATGCACATCTTAGATCCAATTAATGAGATTGCCCATAAACGGTCATTAAGTGCATGCGTAGGGCTTGAAAGGTGGATCTTACATCTCAACTCATTCCTAGGTTTCACCAACTAAAAAGCTGCAGAATCTTGCCATTCTTCATTACGTGCAGGAACCCTACCTGAAGGCCTGAAGCTAATCAGCTAGGCCTATGGGTGCCTGTTTTAGAGCAAGGCAATAAGCTCGTCCGCTGCTGCTGGCGAATAAGTGCTGCCACATCACTAAACGCCACCATCAAAATGCACTTGTATAGTGGATGGACGACTGCATTAATGTTTGGCGGATTATTTAAATAATATTCCTGTTTGTTTAGAGAGAGCCTGATGCGTTGCTTTGCTTTGGGGTTGCTGCATGAGCCGGTGACGGGAGAATCGTCAGCGGCTCTCTCTCCCCTGCTCTCTCTGCTCCCATTGGTTTCTTCGATGATGTAGTACATTTCATCCGTCATAATACTTGCTCTTAGACTTTTTAGTTTATGCCTTTACGGAAGAGTGCGCGCACGTAAGGAATAACAAAAGGGTTTATTCATGCTGAAGTCAGTTTCGATAGTACCATATACGAAGGCGACACGGGCGGAACAAGCTACGTAGACATATCGCCCCGCATCGTCTCTCCGGAGGCGACACGGGAGGAACACATCGCCCTCCTCTCGCCGTCCCCTCCTGCCACCCATCCGCCTCGCCATCGCCTGAGCACGCCGCCGGCAATCCATGCAGGTGCAAGGAAGGCGGCGGTCAGGCTTTTTCTTCTCAAAACGTCCATCTTTCGTCGGCTATGGCATGGTGTTTTCCGGTGACGCGCGGCCGGCGGTGCTCAGATCCAGAGCCGCCATGGCGGAAGACGCCCAGATCCAGGGCTGCCATGTCTGGATCTGGCACTCCTGCAGTCGTATGGCTCGTCCGGGCTCGACGGTGGCCCATGCGGCGGGCGTGCGGCGGGCTCGATGGCGGCCCATGCGCTGGCAAGCGGCGGGCGCACGATGGATGCGACGGTGGCCCGTGTAGCTCGTGCGCCAGGTGTAAAGGTGTCCCGTTGGGGCAGCTCGTTCGGTGGCGCGATGGTGGTTGTGCGGTGGAGGCAGCCTGGGCGCCGGGGCGGCCGGCCACGCGATGGCGTCTCGTGCAGTGGGTTCGCCGATGCCCCGCAACTGCTTTACGGCCAGGATGGATAGTTAGGTGTAGGTTTTTTGTAATAGTTGGATTGATGCTGGCCAGATCCACAAGTAAAAGGTTGGATCCATCGATTTGTGACCGGAGCTGGTCAGGAGGGCCTGTTTAGCGGGTCTTTGGACGGTGACGGTATTTGACCGTCGTCGTGGTGGTTGTTGGTCGTATCCGCGGTGACCTGGTGCGGCGTTCTCGTGCTGTGGACGGTGAGACCTGTTACCGCATCGAGGAAGAGGCCTGGGACAGTGTCCCTGTGCTCTGTGCTTAGGCGTCAGTGGCGGCGATGAGGGCTGAAATTGCGAGGGTGTTGTCGTCTTTGAGGTGGAGATGTCATGGGCTTGCAAATTCGGTTGTTGTGCTTTTCAATGATTATGTCTAGTATGACTGCATCTTTGGTGGTGGGTGTAGAGGCATTGTACAAAAACATGCTCAATTTCAGTCGAGCGGGCAATGACGGCGCTTGTGAGTGTCGTTTCCTCCTTGGAGGCATTGCCTTTGTGCCTACACATCCCCACTTTGTGAGAGTTCTTCGGATGAAAATTCAAATTCGATTTCCCGGATTAGGCAATGACGACGTTTTAACGTTGTGACCTTCTTGAAGACGTTGTCTTGGAGCTCCCTTATGCTGTCATACACTGGATGACTTGCAGTAGTGCTAGATCTCGTTGGTCCCTCCATCTCTTCTCGTCGGAATATCGATGAGGCTTGCCTTTTTGGTGTTGCGCACTACTATTCTCTTTAGCGTTGTTGCTGTGAAGTCGGAGCTGCTGGTTGTGGGTGTGCAACCATGCTTGGTGACGATGACATGTAATAGGTTAACTCAAGCTCTTGGGCGGGTTGTGTAATGACTTGGAGGCATCGGCTGAGGGTCGTCGCTTATTGTTGGAGCTATCCTACCACGATATGGCTAGCCTAGCAATGATGACCTGTACTCCATCGATATTGTTGTGTGTTTTAGCTGTCTGTGTCTCTTTTTTTTTTTACCAGACACTCTAAACACTTATAGTGTGTTAGTTTTTTTTTTTGGCTTCGGCTTGTATTTACAACACTTTAGTGTCATGCTTTTCTACTAATATAATCGTCCACTTTTGTGGCTTTTTTTTAAAAAAAGACAGTACCATATACGACATAAGGTTGTGATTACCGCAGAGGAGTCAGTTGAGCCCCTCTCTCCTTACCCTTATGTTTTGTTAAAGAACTTTGACACTCGGCATCTTTGTGGTTTCCGGTAGTGAATGACATTTTTGTTTCCCGCCACTGTTCCGGCACATTGGTGGGGCGCCATGAGGAATTAATTGAGGATCTTGAAATCTTGCGCTAGTACGTACGTATTAATTCCAACCGTTGTTGACCAGGGTTCCACGACTACATACATCAACGACCAACTTCAGAACACGGTCTATTCATTTGAATATTTGTCGTTGTCATGTCCATGCTCTTGCTCCAGTTAAACACTTACTAATTTGGCTCCGATTCTACTTTTGTTGAAACCCGAGGGAGTAGGAAGCTAGCAGGAGATCTGCCCTTCACATTAAGAAGCACACTATAATCACGACTACTAGTAGTAATAGATAAGCCGTGTGGTTCTTTTTGCTGAAGTATAACAGAACTAGGAGCGCTTTGCTTTTTACCACCACTCATGCTTAAGCAGCGTCGTGCAAGCATGCGTATATTTTCCACGAGAGATATAAATGTTACTTGCAGGTATGCATGCATGCCCAGTCACCAACGACCCCGATCACCATCACTGAGCAGCTCCTTTAATTTTCAACCTCCAAGAAAGACCTCCGTCAGACAAAATACCCTTGATGTTCTCCGCCCGCCAGTGATCCAGGCAACTGTACTGTCCTTGAGACAACCAACAAGCACCGGTGCTAAAGTGAGCAAGACCATGCAAGGGATTTTTTTCAGCCCTAGCTAGGGACCTGGTTTCGTTGTAACTTATATAATTTTATTTTTTTCAGCTTCCTTGTATGGATCCGTACGTATTTCCCCTTAAGAGAATATAATTAAGCCATACAAATATCAAGAATAGCGCAAAGTTCCCATGAAATTTTTTTTAGACAATAGGAAAATTATATTAATCCCAGCTTTGACTCTTACAAATAGAGTTGCGGCCTATTACAACCATCAAGTAACTCGACCATCATCAAACATTTACAATTGTCCTAATGATAAAAAAAAAAGCATATCCTCACTACACCTTTATTATCTTTCAATTCGAAGGCAGCTCAATGTTATCAAACAGGAGCATCTTCAAGACGACATCGAAGAGCATTCAGAACGGTAAAATTCCACATGATACCATCATTATGACGATAAAATTCCACATGAGGGACTGTCCAGTCAGTAAGGAGAATTTGATCAACAAGTATATATCCCACAATCATGTATTAGAAACCACAGGCCAGATCATACACAATGGCGAGGAGAGGTCACCTGGGAATCTGAATCAGACCCATTGTCGACTGGTTTGGATAACCTGCCACCAGCCATAATCGCACGCACTGTAGTGCATATCATCATTGTTGCCGAACAGATATCATCCTAGTTGTTTGTCGAGCTTGCAACAGACGAGGGGAGAGGAGGGACCAACCGACGAAGCCTGCAGTTGCTCCACACCAAGGTGGGCTCGTCGGTGGGCAACCGCACCTGCGGCTATCCCTCCAGATCCAGATGCAATGTCCAGATTAGGAGTCTTGAACGGTGGAGAGGTGGATGGGTACTGTAGTCTGTAGCGAAGGAAGCCTGGCCCCACGATGGAATCCTTTAAGGGTTGTCCACGTCGCGTGCCGCACCGGCCACTGCGACCGCGGATCTGCCGCAGAATGACAGGGACACAATGCCACGCCACGGACTTCTTCGAGCCCCTTGCGATAGGAGTGAAGCACCGAACACTGTCCTCGTGCCTGCACGTATTGGTTGCGTGGCACTCGAGCGGCTGCGAGGCAGTGACCCTCTCAATTAAAGATATATGGGCCCTTGTAGTAGTTTCCAGACAGTTCTTACGAAATGAAATTTTACCAAGTGCATACATCATAACAGTGAGATACTTTTTGGTGTTTGCAAGGAATGTGGACCGTCTATTGATCTAGATCTAATGGTTCATGACTCAAGGTACCAACCAAAAGATATTTCAATATTGATGGAGGTGTTTAAGTATTGAGGTCAAGAAAGTAATTTTATCTGGTGACAATATAAAAGGCATGTGGCAGAAGGAAGCGGGATACGCGCGATCATCCTATTTATATTGTTTGTTATAATTTACGTGATTGTCATTCTTTGAGCTGGAGGAGATGGTGGTGAGGCGATATGAGTTGGTCCTCCTAGTAGCCACCAGTCAAGAGCAGGTCGGCTAGGCTAGAGGCCATGGCGACTAATAAAAAATAGATAAGAACACGTAGGTCATCTTGTATGATGCATTCTCATTAATGAACAGTATTCTATATATAGCCGTGAAAGAAATGCACGAGTCGAATAAGGGGATTTATTTCTTGCCGAACCAAATGCTCCCTGCATTATTTGTGACCCACGTTTGACAGTGCTATATACTACTAACACTGTAGATAGATGTACCCACGTACGTGGTACCGAGCGAGAATCTGTGCCCCCTGGAGGGTGCACCGCACATTATTAGCACGGTGTACTAAAGTACTACTGTATATACAATGTGGCACAATCGCACGACTCCAGTTCTGGGAAGAAGACTGCGGGCTTTTGTGCGGGTCGATCGTGTCCCGTCTCTTGTCGCTTGACGATTCAGAGCCGCAATGATCAGAGAGACGATATGGGCGTCCTCGCGCTGGCACTGTTTTGATCCAGTGTTCCGACTTGACTGTCCTGGTCGTCTCTAGTAGCCAATGACAAACGGCCGTGCAGTGGCTGACTAGAGGCGATCGAGGGGGCTGTGGACTGCCGCATGAATGCTGCATAGATCCGGCACAAGGAGACGTTGCTCTCCTGAAGCAACGACACCACGCATGCTGGATTGCACTGGGAGATATGGCATGGGATCGAGTATGAGGGACGTACAGGACAATTCGGTCTACTACGATAGATTGCCACGTCTACTGCACTAGACAGTCCAAGCGTGGCTTCATTCAGAGAGAGAGAGAGAGAGAGAGAGAGAGAGAGAGGTTCTGATGAACAGTTGAACACACGCAGATCGGCTCCATGTGTTCTGATGAACACTGAACTTCTGATACTCATCACAGCAAGTCCTGTGTTATGTGCCAGGGAGTGAACGAATAAACGAATGAATGCCATATCTGTGCATCAGTGCATGTCAGCATGGATCATGGTAAAGTGACATCGTGCCGTCTCATCACACGCACTGCTCGATCGGCCCCAGCACTTTTAGTTCTTGTTCCTTTTATTGGACATGTACCCGCCGTCCTCTTTCGGCCATGGATCTGTGTCTGCTGCAATGTGTCATTTCCAAAAGCGTTTCTGTTTAAATTTCCATAAAGCGCACACTCCTACTCCGCTACTCCTACCGGGGACGAAAAATAAGTGGAGCCAGAGTGGTCAGGCAGCTAGCTCTATATGTGAAATCACACGGCAGATAACAACAACGCCAAAACATGCTCTTAATGAACTGCTGGCACATACTACTCTGCTATATACTATATATGTGAATTGAATCACATAATCATAACGCAAGAGTCTGTTCAACTTGTGCTGGATATCTGAGCCGTGACTGTAAGACCAGTTCGGTACTTATTGATTAACACGTCGCTGGGAAAGAAACAAGTTTCTAGCCTCGCAATGATAGCCTTGGAGAAAGGGGCTGGTTGATTGATCATTGCTACGGGCCAGCACACTGGTCACTGGCACAGCTAGCGCACCTGGTTCGTCCAAACAAGTGTACTTCCGTGCCATCGCCATCTGAAGGCCTCGGCCCACGGCCCGGCCCACACGTCGCTCATTGCTCTGGACCGTGGGAGACGCGCGCCGCCATGATGGCTTGCTCCTCAGATTGATCGATCGAGCGGCCGTACGTGATGTCGCGTCGTGTTTATTTCCTCCTGAATTCCTGATGACAGCGAGCGGACGTGGAGCTATATTACCTCTCCTGGCGGCGGCGAAAATCTGCCATAGGGTTTCGGTCAGATGCGTAGGGATTGCTGTGTCGCTAATTGGAAGGAGTTAAACAACTAAGTGTGTGATTGGTTGGCTGTTTTTACCGCAACTAGGTTCTTGAGATGCGATGATTTGTTAGCTGGAGCAGCGTTAGAGCCTGGCTCCCACAATGCAAAGTGCGCTTACGAGTCTGGCTCCGTGGGTGCAGAAAAAATAGGTGCATGTAGACTTGGCACGTGCGACCGCAACGAACTGTGCAAATAGCAAGCCAACCAATTAATTACCCTACACATCCTGACCACACGCAAACAAGCAACCAATCAATACCGTCTTGCATGCATTCAGTCTGGCTGACGAGAGCGTGACTCCCTGGTGCTATGCAGACTATGCTCAGACGATAACCAATAATCACGCACTAAAGAGCTTGAACCTGGATTATGCACAATGGGAGTCCAGCTTGCTTGGAGTTTCTTTTAGTAGGCTATACATGGATATAGAGCCTATAGTTTTTCTCTCTCTCTATTTCTTAATAATAATTTGAGTAAGATTATTATTAGTGTTAATTTAATTTAATGTTCAATGGTAATGAATGATTAAAACACGGTCGGATTGGAACACAATCGAATATCAGTATGCTCTAATTTTTACCACAATTGAACTTCATAGAGACAAAAGCTTTTTATTACCACAATCGGGCTTCATAGAGATAAAAGCTTTTTATTACCACAATCGAACTCTATAGAGACAAAAGCATACCCCCATGCATTGAGGGAAAAATCAAGACTCCATCCAACATCACTAGATCAAACAAAGATTAGACGATGTTTACCATAATCGAACTCTATAGAGACAAAAGCATACCCCCATGTATTGAAGGAAAAATCAAGACTCCATCCAACATCACTAGATCAAACAAAGATTAGACGATGTTAGATCCTACCCTGACATGGGTTTGGGCTACCTCGGCCCTACAATGAGGTTCGACATAGTCACCAACACGTATCTATTATCTCTACTCCTTATTAATTTAGATGAGTCCGTCTGACTTTTTTCCCTAATTATATAATAGTGTTTTGATGTTGGTGTTAGCGATCTGGTGTTGTAGCCGTAGTGTTTTTTTTGTTATTGTTTTCTGGATACGTCGTCGGCTCAGTTCGATAGAGATAGGAGTCCACCTCACGTACATCCTCATCAGTCATCACCAATCAGCACCGGAATCGCGTTTGAATAAGTTTCACATAGGCATGACTGCTGTCGGCACGGTGGTGCCACGGTAGTGTGCAGACGGCTGCATCGCCACCCGCGCAGGCATCAATTTTATGTCGCAGCGTCCCAATCGATCTCGTCAAAGCGGACTTCGCTCGTGCAGCGTTCCGCCTCCCCAACAATCGTAAATGCATAAAGAATTGTATGTACATAAACCTAGGTTTCCTGGGTGTAGACGTTCTTTCACCCATGAAGTCCCGTTGCATTAATGCCGGCAGCGACTATGTCCACGCGCTGCCACCAGCCACCTACGCTGAAGGTCGGCCGATCCTATTCATGCCATCGTCGCTTTTCCCACAATCCTGCCCACCAGAACAACCCCAGATCGTTTTTTCTGTTGTGGTGGAGCAGATTGGGTTTGAGGAGAAAAAGGGCTGAATGAATGCCATGACTGCACGCCATGGACTGTGGGAGCTGGGGAATTCCGCCCCGCGGTGCTCATCAACAATCTACGTCTTGGAGGGCCAGCTCGCGTTCCTGATCAAACGCATGGACAACTTGCTGCCTATCGATGGCCTCCTGGACGCCCTTGACTGGATAGACCAAGGCTCCACGAAGAATCAGATGTGCGCAAGCCTGAATCCATGCAAGACGCTGCCACTCTACACACCTGCTACCAACTCGACGTGGATTTTTGACAATTTTCTTTATTGATGGTCCTAAATTTTCTTAGCATTGTACGTCCTTTTATTTTTTTCCCTTAGAGTTTAATTAGTCCTTTATTTAAATATTTCACAATCAGAATCTGCCTTGTTTCTACTTGACTCGCCTGATGCGTTTCTGATTTATGGACGAAAAGGTTGGAGCTCCATGTTCTGTAGCTCTTTCCAAGGAGGAGACAAGGGTGGCCGACAGATGGTTGCTTGCTATATGCTATCACCGCCCATGCAATTCTTTCTCCTTCTGGTAAGCAGTATAACAATTGGTGGGTGCGCTATTTTTTCCACTAGGTTGATCTGTTTTTTTCTTTTTTTTGTTGATGTTCTGATTGGTGTATGCCTAACCAATTGGAGTACAATAACGAACAGTGTTTGTTGCAGATTTGCAACAGAGTTGTATTTGAAATTGAGACTACAAAGTTATTAGTTGACTCATTTTCTTTTGTAGAGATCAAAGTGTTTTATCCACCATATGGGAGCAAGCTCACTTGAGAATTGAGATTAATGTTGAAAGCAACAGGCATTGAAGTTTTTTATACTGAAGATGCCACTTGGGATTATGCTAAATAAAAAGACGTTATGTTTTCAGTAGCATATTTTTTTGGTTGAGGGTTGCAGGTGGATGCTCGCAAGTAGATTGACCAAGAGCCGGAGCTATCAAGTCTGTATTATGATTACATGATCATTCAAGTAATGTCAGAGTACTAAAACACTCTATCTGCACATCAATGGTGATGGTATTATGATTACATGATGAAAACATTCTATCTACCTCCGTCTCATAAAGAGTGTCGTTTAACTTTGAGACATTACTTTTGACCTTCTATCTTATTCAAAAAATTTATATAAATATTAAAATAAATATGTCATGATTAAAGTATCTCTGATGATAAAATTAATTATAAAAAATAAACAATATTTGTATAAAAAAAGAATAAGACGAACGGTCAAACACAACGTTAAAAAGTCAAAAGCGACACTCTTTGTGGGACGGAAGGAGTATATGCTAAACAAATAAAAAATGAACTTCACAGTTTTTGGGAATCTATGTATGGTGTCATTTTGTTTTTGTTCTGTCTCATTTCCATAAACATAGCATATACTGATCTTGCATGTAACTTCACCATTTTTCATCAGATTTTGAATTTGTGAAACCAAATTTTCATCATTTTTTTGGCTGGTATTGAATAATTCTGTCATGCTTACTTTTCTCAAACTTCTGTCATGCTTCTTACCAGGTGCTTCTTGTTTTTGTTTATTTATTAGGCATCCGAATATTGATTGCCTCAGATAGGGCTGCATGTTATGGTACAAGAGCTGGGAGAGTAACAATAGTTTGTTGATTTTGCTATAGGAATTGTTTTTTCTATAGCTGAATGTTGTTGTACGACTAAAAGGTTGAAAGACTGATTGTGGCAAATATGAGCCAAAGAATTGAAATTATCTACTTTTGGTGAGGTGTTAGCTGTCTGGACTTGAAAGACACCTTTGTCTCATAAATAATGAATGTGCCTCATGACTGAGGGGTGCAATTATGTACTCTTTTTTCTCTATTAAATATAAAAATACTGAACTGTCATGTGTATTTAAGAAAAAATAACTCTATGTGATAGCAATACTTTAATTTCTACATTTCAACTCATTTTTTGCTGAAATATTTAGTGAAAAGACACATGGTGGTATTGTTGGTCGAAATGTATGAACCGGTCCTTTACTTGCATGGGATTTGTTTAAAAAGGTTAGATGTGGAATTGGTTTATCATTGTATAGGTACAGTCTAATCAAATTCTCAAAATCCATACGTATATAGTTTCTTGTAAGTCCGTAGCAACGCACAAACACCTTACTAGTCTATCAGTATGTTGGCATAGTGTTACAAGGTGAAAATTGCACGACTATTCACGTCCAACATCAAGCTCAATCATGTGAACCACAATGTGCACGGTCAGAAAGGACTAGCCCTACACCAACTTGTTTAACACCATGGTGACGCAATCCACACCGTGTTGGAGAAGGACCAACCGTCCACATCAAGAGCTAATACGACATGTATGGAGTACAAGCACTATCACAAATAGGACCTGTAGCGACGGCAGACAAACCGTCGTAGCTGCGCGAGTCAAAGTCGGCCACCGCTATAGAGCCAATGGGCACTGTCCCAACTAAAATCGATGCTACAAGACACCCAATAGCAGCGGTTGACATTGTCAACCGCCGCTATAAACGACCCATATTTATAACGGCAGTTGACAATGACAACCGTCGCTATTTAGGGCATACTAGCGGCGGTTGACAATGTCAACCGTCGTTATAAAGTGCCCAGGCTATAAAAGCCGTGTTCGGACAGCTCCGGCCCTCACTCGAACAGTGACAGCTCGAAAATTTGGACAAATCACGAAAATCAAGGGGGGAGGTTTTAAGTTCATTTTTTTTTTCAGAAATTTGCTCTCTGAGGTAAGGAAAACTCATCACATTGGTCTTTTTGTGCTCTCATTTTGAAATCACGTAGAATTTTGGGTTTTAAGTTTGTTAGTTTTTCATCAAATTTTAGCTAAATTCGTTTGATTTGGATGGTTCTACTTGGTTATAGTTGAAGTTTATGAAGGCATACATCATCTCTTTTCATCACTACATAAAAAAAATATTATATTTAGCTTGTTTTATATCAATGGGAATCTAGATCTAGTTTGGGTTTTAAAAGAGAGAGAAAGTAGTATTAGGACAAGAGGGATGTTAATTTTTTTATTATTTTTTGATAAAAATTAAATAATATATAAAATAATTTGATGTTTGTTTTATTTTACCTTGCATAATATTTCTCACTTCATGTATATTATTTTTCCATATTTATATATTTAGTGAATATTTAAATTTTTTGTTACACATAATTAATTAATTAATTTCTAATATTTTTTGGCTAGATGGTGATAAAAGTTAAATAATATATAAAATAATTTGATGTTTATTTTATTTTATCTTGCATAATATTTTTCCTTTCATGTAATATTCAATATATATATATATATATATATATATAGAATGTTTAAATTTTTTATCACACATAATTAATTAATGAATTTTAATAATTTTTTGATTTCCGTTCAAGGCCGTTCGCGATGGATAGATCTAGGATGTACGAGGCACCAAGACCGGGTCCAATAATTTTATGAGAAGTTTACAAATTCATCGAAGCAGCCGTACAACATGCTCGACGTGAACGAACGACTGATATATATTGTTCGTGTTTTGATTGCAAGAATCAGAAGTTGTGGAATAATATAGAAGTAATAAAGTCACACTTGATGCGGAGGAGTTTTGTTAAGGGGTACACAAGATGGACAAAACATGGTGGGAACAGTATGGTTGATATGGAATTTGATGAGCATATTGAAGTTGAAGTCGAGGTTGTCAATTCGCCTGGTGCGGATGCGATGGATTCACCTGGTGAAGCTGATTTTGATCTTGAGGAGTTGTTGTGTCACATTGAGCCGCAGGTGTTGATCAATGCCGGTACAACTAAAGGGCTTGATAATTTTCATAGAATAGAGAAAGCATTAAAGGATCCATTATATGTTCTATGTAATTTATGTTTATTTGAATATAAAGATTGTGTAACTTATTTTTATAAGCATCATGTAGTTCGAAGTTATAGGGGCTAAAAGGTAAATATAAAAGAGTTTAGGACCTATTTGTAATTTTGATAAAAATACAAGAATTAAAATGTAAAAATATTAGGACTGAAATGTAATTAATAAAAAGTATAGGGTTGTTTCTGCAAAATTTTAGGATCTAAACATAATTTTAATTAAGTACAGAGGCCCAAGTGTAAAAATACAAAACTAAAATATAATTAATTATAATGAACTCAGGGGTTGTTTTGTAAAATTACCGGGCTAAGATATTATTTATAAAACAATTAGGGACTAAAATGAATAATACATTTTTTTAGAAAATGAATAATATAATTTTTAGAATATCAATAGTACAATTTTTAGAAAATTAATAATAGGGTTGTTTCTACAAAATTTTAGGACCTAACAATAATTTTTTATGAAGTATAGGGATCTAAATGTAAAAAGACAGGACTAAAACATAATTAATAATAAACTCAACAAGAGGTAAGTTGATTTTGTTTATGTCCATTTTATTTTACCTTGACCATATCATTGAGGACTCTGCTCATGTGACACAGAAAGTCACAAGGACCATATCACTGAGGAGTATCAATAAGAGGTGAGTTGATTTTGTTTATGTTCATTTTACTTTACCTTAATCATATCATTGAGGATTCTGCTCATATGACATAGAAAGACACAAGGACAAAGAGAGAATGGGCTGCAAAGATGAAAAGGAATAATACGATCAAAAAAGATATAATTCCTGAATCACGCATTCACTTGAGTACAAATGACATGTATCTAGTTGTAACTTCTCTTTGTCGTTTTATGTTGAAAAGTGTTTTGACTCAAACAGTAAACTAGCAACAAAACATAGGTCTCTTTGTGAGTGGGTTGGTTCAAGAGCACCATGTGAGCCTAATGTGTCGAAAAAAGATGATGACTATGCATTAGGGTTCATATAAAATATTTTATAAGCTCGATTGCATATTTTGATGACAATATTGTATATATTGTATGATGAGATGTAAATATCTGTGATGAGATTATAAATACCTGTGATGAGATGTTATAAATATCTGTGATGAAATTTGTAAATTTCTGTGTATGCAGAATCTGCGATTTCTATATATTTGTTAATTTTTTATTTTTTGGAAAATAACAAGTAGCAGTGATTGATATTATCAACCGTCGCTATTATTGGATATTAGTAGCGGTGATTTATTTAGGCCATAGATCATCCAACACTACAAACACATATTTATAGCTATATTTACATAGCGGCAGTATCGTCTGTCCGCCGTTATAGTACGTTTTAAACTGACGCTACATACTATTTTTGTTGTTGTGAAGAAAGGCGTTCTGAACATGCCTCGGGGGATGGACACCTTCTCGTGGCGCCAATAATACAAGGACTAAAGGTGCTCAGTGTCGTCTTGTGCACTGGATTCAGCGACTTCGACTGGGAGTACGGAGTACCTGCTACGAACGAGCCGAATGTTGTGCGCCTCTCTTTACGTACTAAAACTTCAACGTCGTACGCTCACGCCGCTTAGCGCAACCACTTTTGAGAATCTGATAAGCTACGAATGGTGTGGTGCATTGCGACGCTGGAGGACGTCTACATCGTGACATGTTTATGCATTTTTGTTTAAGTAGTACGTTCCCTCTCTTCCATATTGATATACTTATCTATCTACTCTAACTATGAAATATATTAGTGTTTATATAATTTATTGTGTTTTTAAAAGTTTTAAAAGTTTATAGCAATGTACGAGCACTTTGCTAATACTTATGTACATATCCATCAATGTGACTCAGGATGACTTTTCTAGGGTGTGTTCGTTTCTTTGAATCTAAATTTTAGTATTGTCATATTAATTCTTCAAATGTTAAATACATAGATTAAAAATAAACTAAAAATAAAATTAATTACACAGTTGGATGTTAATTTGTGAGACAAATCTTTAATGTCAATTAAGTCATCATTAACAGATGTTTACTATAGCATCACATTATCTAATCATGGTATAATTAGTTTTAATAGATTAGTCTCGCTATTTAAAAGATGGATTATGGACTGAATTTTATCAGTAATCTATATTTAGTACTTTAATTAGTATGTTAATATTCGATAGAACAGATCTAAAAATTATAGGACAGAAAATAAACAGACCCTAGTCTGCCCTCCCCTATCCCCCAACGAGGTGAAACCCACTTGTTTCCTTTTTTTTACGTGGCTACATGAATGGACCCGATTCAACTTTACTTTTTCTGTCAAATCCAGTCTGACATTGTTGCCATTCATCCTCCGTTACCCTACCACCTCAAGCCTTGACACGTTTCGATCTCCCCCCCCCCCCCCACCCTCATCTCTTTCTAATACATGCTTATGGGAAATTTATGTGAGAGACACTGAGAAACGGTGGTTTCGTCCATAACATACTCACAATCGGTCTGAGATACACTATAATTTTGAGTACTCTCGTCTATGACACACTATTACTGTTTAACAATTATTTTAATTTTTTTATCTCAATATACAAAATACATTACTATTTGAATTTTTGCACAAACATACACTATTGTATTCTTTATCATAAAAAAATATAGACATATTTTTTTTATTATTGTTGGCATAACTTGGTCGACAAATTAAATAGAGCAAATAATGTGAATAATCGGAAAAAATCTAGCTCTATTTTTTAATGATAAAGAATGCAACAATGTATGTTAGTGCAAAGATTTAAATATTAATATGTTTTGTGCGTTAAAATAAAAAAGTTAAAAACAATTGTTAAACGGTAATAGTGTGCCACAGACGAGAGTATCTAAAATCGTAGTATGTCTCAGGCAAAAACGTGGTTGTGAGTGTGTTATGGACGAAACCACCGTTTGTCAGTGTTTCTCAGACAAAATTTCCTACATGCTTATATAATAACACTATGAGATCTACTTATAATGATTTCTCTCTTCACAACACCAACATCAAGATAAAAGTAGCATATTTGTCCATATTTACAAATAGAAGGAGCATGATGTTACTAGTATTGTTGCAGTCATACTATATAATGGAACCTTCATAGGTCTTAAACTCAAAACTTAGAAGTCTGGTAAATTTGCATACACATAGCTTAATTATTATTATTGTGAAATACAACCTCTTTGCTTCCGCGCTTCTAGATGAAAATAGAGGTTGGCCATATTTAACCTTAGCTACAAACTTTGTTAGTTCTAGTTATATTTAATGGTTTGATTGCAATAGCATGATTAGGACTAAAGTGTAAATTATAACATAAATTATGGTATGTTTTTAATTGATTATATAAAATGCTTAATATTAGAAATGACAACAAACTTGACGCATCTAAGTATAAAAAGCTATAATAATTCATAGCATTTTACGAAAAATAAGGTTAATGAATTTTCTGAATAGGTACTGTTTGTTGGTATTCAAAATGCTTGAGAGAGTTGTCAAATAAATTCTTGAATTTAAAAAATTGAGATTAGAAATGTCAATCAATAACAAAAACAGAAGAGGGAGTAGTATATTTTGAGTTTTTCACACAAGATTATAATCTTCTTGAGATTAATAAATATATTTTCTCGTTTTATTATACGAGAATTTATTTTTTTGCTATGTCAGTCAGTCAAGCCGAAAAAACCTCTTTAACTGAAGCCCAGCTTAAAACCCACGACCCGAAAATTTCCAAACCCTCGCGTTTTCTGGTTGTCCCCCTCACTCCCGGCGGGGCCGCCATGCTCGCCGCCGCCCGTTCCCTCCGCCGCCTATCATCTTCTTCCTCGTCTGTCCGCTCCCTCCGTCGCGCCCTCTCCCGCCCTTCCCCGTCCCCGCCCTCTGCTCCGCATCCCCTCCCGCCGCTCCGAACCCTGACCCGCGCCCTTCTCCCTCACCTCGCCGCCGGGTCCCTCGTATTCAACGCGCCCTTCTCCACCTCCGTCCCCTCCCGGCTGGGAGAATGCGGCGTGAAGGTCTCCCCGGCGATACCTGAGGCTGCAGAGGGGGAGGAAGAGGTTGAGGCGCTGGTGCGGCATGACACGGACGCGTATGCGGCGGTGGAGCTGGCACTGGACTCCGTGGTGAAGGTGTTCACTGTGTCTAGCAGCCCCAATTACTTCCTGCCATGGCAGAACAAGGCGCAGAGGGAGAGCATGGGCTCCGGTAAGCCAGCGATTAAGCTCTCCAGCCTTAGTTATTTGTTGCTGTTTTTGGTTCGGATCTCTGCTTATGTATAAAGTATCTTGGTTGCTTGAAAATGGTTTAGTTCTCCATTATGTCTCAAAAGTCCAATTTCTGCTCTATTGTTTAGCATATGCCATTGAGATGGAACCTGTAGTATCTTTAGACTACTGAGACAAGTTCTCATTATTATATGACTTCGATGTGGGGGTGATAGAAAGATCAGTCATTGTATGACCCATTACAACTATGATTCCTTCTTTGGCGACAAACCAACAGTATGCGGTAAAGGCGGATGTTTCCTAATCCTTTGATCTATGTCTCTGTTGTAGGCTTTGTAATTTCTGGGAGAAGAATTGTGACAAATGCCCATGTGATAGCTGATCATACGTTTGTCCTTGTGAGGAAGCATGGATCGCCTACGAAGTATAGGGCAGAAGTCCAGGCTGTTGGTCACGAGTGTGACCTGGCTCTATTGACTGTTGACAGTGAGGAGTTTTGGGATGGGATGAATAGTTTGGAGCTTGGAGACATTCCCTTTTTGCAAGAAGGTGTCGCGGTGGTTGGCTACCCTCAAGGTATGAGTTTGAAGACTGAATTTTGGTGCTTGAAGGACCAACATTCTTTGCAATATTTTTATCTGAACGTTGAACTTGTTTGTTGTCGATTTCATGCACCAAATGTGTTAAATTAAATATGTGCATACAGCATATACATGAACATCTATTTTGAAAAGGCACAGTCAAAGCATGTTAGTACTGGGTCAATGAGTGAACATGGTCTCGATCACACCTGCAGATAAATTAATAAATTATAGCCAAAACGTTAATACATGATGCTGTTGAAATGGGGGTGCTCGTCTGCTCAATGGTTTATATGATTGCACCACTTATAATTCATAAGTTCAATTGTTAGAACATTAGCAACAAGTGTCATCGAAATTATTTTTCCTTAATAAGTGTAATTTCTAGCCTCTTGTGTTGTCTTGCACATTAATATCTTGTGAATAGATTGCCACTTGTGAGTAGTACATTATGCAAGAGGAATATTATTAGAGGCTTTCTTGCCTCTTGTGACATCATCTTTCCACATCGTGCCATGAATTCTGCAGCTTTCTGTTGAGAATGCCTTATCAATTTTTTTATGCATAGTTCCTCTAATGATATTCACACGACTTAGCATTTGTCCTCCATCACTAAGATTGTCTCCTATTATTTGTACATCTCATCTGACTTCAATGCTATATTGCTAGCATGAATTTATGCGGAGGAAATTTGCGCTAGCATTTTCAGAAAATACAATGTGAAACAATATATGATTCTAATATTCTTGTGGCCTCAGGTGGAGACAACATTTCCGTCACCAAGGGGGTTGTCTCTAGAGTTGAGCCAACACAGTATGCCCATGGTGCTAGTCAACTCATGGCAATACAGATAGATGCGGCAATCAATCCAGGCAATAGTGGTGGGCCTGCAATTATGGGTGATAAAGTAGCTGGAGTTGCTTTCCAGAATTTGTCAGGGGCTGAAAATATTGGGTGAGATAGTGGCTATTTTTCTTTATATACTCCTATAGCACAAATTGAATCCCTTGTTTTTTACCTAGTACTTAACCCATTCCTTTTTGCAGTTATATTATACCGGTGCCCATTATTAAGCGTTTCATTTCTGGAGTAGAAGAGAGTGGTAAATATTCTGGGTTTTGCACTCTTGGAATATCTTGCCAGGCCACAGAAAATATTCAATTAAGAGAATGCTTTGGGATGCGGCCTGATATGACTGGAGTGTTAGTTAGTAGAATAAATCCTCTATCTGATGCTCACAGGATTTTGAAGAAAGATGACATCCTTCTTGAGTTTGATGGTGTGCCTATAGCAAATGATGGGACAGGTGTTCTTAAAAGTTTCCTCCATATTTGCGATACTTCAATATGCACTAGCACTCACTTTATTGCATTTGTTTTGTTTATCAATGGCTATTTTATTTAAATAATTGCCTCTCTATTTGTTATGCTATCTGCATTTCTCTTGTACAAGGCTATTACAATTTCACATCCTGGTGACATTTCTGGATGTCTGCTTTTGTCCTGTGCGTAGCTGTGATTGCTATCTACTAATTTGAGATATGAAGCATATCCGCATCCACAACTGAAGATTATAAATTTTCGTACTTACAGTCCCATTCCGGAATAGAGAGAGGATCACATTTGACCATCTTGTCTCTATGAAGAAGCCTGAAGAAACAGCAGTTCTCAAAGTACTTAGAGATGGTAAAGAGCAAGAATTAAATGTCACACTTAGGCCTGTGAGTTCTCACAATATCGCTACATCAGTATATTTCATTTGTACCTTTGGTTCACATGTGTGCAATTTTTTGGTTGCTTGCTGGTTACAAAACATAATAGTAATATTGTGTTGCTTGTCTTTTGCACCTTGACAAAGTTCATCCTACACTATCCGACATAAGCAATAACCCTGTCCAACACCTATTATCGGTGCCAGAAATGACACTTGAAACACTGTAAATTTGCAAATTGTTGAATTTCTCATATTATCCAGTGAGCCTATTTTGACCATTGTTCAGCTATTTCTGTATTTGGGAAGTCTGATCTGGACAGAGACGAACCCATCACTTGTATATTTCACTAGCAATCATCAAAACTGGACAAAATAGTTTTGTGCACAACTCTCCAATTCTATTTGTTGCACCCATTATTTTGTTCTACTCTATTTAATATCTCAGGCTAGAGCCTAGAGCTTTTCATGTAGACCTTTGAAGTTCAAACTGATCTTTATCTGTATAAGTTTGAAACATAATAATAATATTCTGTCCAACACCTATTATCAGTTCCAGAACTGACATTTGAAACACTGTAAATTTGCAAGTCGTAGAATCTCTCATATTATCCAGTGAGCCTATTTTGGCCATTGTTCAGCTATTTCTGTATATGGAAAGTCTGATCTGGACAGAGACAAACCCATCACTTATATATTTCACTAGCAATCATCAAAACTGGACAAAATAGTTCTGTCCACAACTCTCTAATTCTATTTGTTGCACCCGTTATTTTGTTCTTCTCTACGTAATATCTCAGGGTAGAGCCTAGATCTTTTCATGTGTAGACCTTTGAAGTTCAAACTGATCTTATCTGTATAAGTTCAAACTGATCTTATATGTGTATGTGTCTTTTCTTATGCAGTTGCAACCTTTAGTCCCAGTCCATCAATTTGATAAACTACCCAGCTATTACATATTTGCTGGATTTGTGTTTATCCCACTGACCCAGCCTTATCTCCATGAATTTGGAGAAGACTGGTATAACACCTCGCCACGCCGACTTTGTGAACGGGCACTAAGAGAGCTTCCAAAGAAGCCTGGGGAACAACTAGTTATCCTATCCCAGGTACTTCTCCATTAATTCACTTAGTCCTTATGTTTCTGTTTACCTTTTTTTTTTTTTTTTTTTGCTATACCTTCCCCAATAACTCTAGAAAACTGTACTGAATATTTGTGTTTCAGGTTCTCATGGATGATATCAATGTCGGTTATGAAAGACTTGCTGAACTGCAGGTATCCCCTGATACCCAGTAGTTATCTAGAACCCACACAGCAGACATTAACTCTGTAGCATAGTACTCCAAATATGAATATGTAATACCCTGAGCTAATCAAGCTGGCTAATGTCACATGATCAGGTGAAGAAGGTGAATGGTGTAGAGGTTGAAAACTTGAAGCACTTGTGCAGCATCGTGGAAAGCTGCACTGAAGAAAACTTGAGGTTTGATCTGGACGACGAGAGGGTCATCGTTCTCAAGTACCAGAACGCAAGGCTCGCCACGTCCCGTGTCCTAAAGCGGCACAGGATACCATCAGCCATGTCGAGTGACCTTATTGATGAGCAAACGGCTAATGGTGAGATGGAGGCATCGTGCACAAGCTAACATGGCTTCTTTTGCATACGTTGCTTCCCAGTTCCCGGTGGAAGTACAGATCTGAGCACATTTCATTTTTGTGAGGCAGATGCAGAAGCTTCTGCGCAGGACATGCCAGGAATTATACAATGGATGCGGTCGCTTCTGCCCGGCCGATTCAGGTTGGTGCTGGGTCGTCAGCAAATAAGATGAACCAGAGCCCGAGGTTTTCATCCTGATGTGTAACAGTATTTTTCATTCTTTTCCCACTGATTATCTAGGCGCCCCAATGCTGAATGACATAGCATGGCATAGGGAAAATGAGTTGCAGCTCAATGTTTCTTATACATGTACACATACTCTTTGATAAGTTTTGATGTTGAAAAAAAAAACTGTTGCACCGTGCTGAATGTCGAGAAGTTTTGAAGCTGTGGTTGGGAAATCTGAGAATAAGAGATAACGGGCCAATATTGGGCCTTGATGTGCGTCACTTGATCGGCCCGCTTGGTGCGTGACATGAGCTATTGAGCTTATGTGAGCTATCCCTCTCTTCACTGCTATTGCTATTTGCTAGAGTGCGTGACATGAGGCTGCCCAACAAAGTAAATATGTTTATGTGGAGGTTTGGCCATAACAGTCTCGCGGTAGGCAGAAATCTAAAAAGGAGAATGCCAGAGGACTCTTTATGTCCAGTCTACAAGCGGCTGGATGAGGACTGTGGCCACCTGTTCTTCAAGTGCAAACATGTGCACGATGTATGGCTAGTGTTGAACCTCGACCATATCCGGGCGGAGTTAAGTCTATGTCAGTCCGGAAAAGAAGTGCTTTATAAAATCTGAAAGTTGAAGCCTGATCTTCAAAACAAAGTGGTCTTGCTATTGTGGAAGTGGTGGACAGTTCAAAACAAAGCGAATGCAGGGGAGAGATTATGGAGTGTCTCGGAGGTTAGCAGCTTCATCAGTTACCATCTTATGGAGTGTGAAAAGTTGAAGAAACCGACGAAGGAAAAACATGCTGAAGCAACCACGAAGTGGAAGCCACCGCCACCTGAATGCTATAAATTGAATGTCGACGCCTCCTTTTTGTCTTCTGGCAAAGGCGGCTGGGGCTATATCGCTCGGGATCATGACGGAACGTTACTGGACGGAGGGGCGGGGAACATCCCGAGAGCTCTTTCTGCTCTTCATGTTGAGGCTATTGCAGCTATGCGAGGCCTGGAACGTGCTGCTTCCTTGGAAATGATCAGAGTGGTGGTGGAAACTGATGCGGCAAATCTCGGGCGTGCGCTCACTTCAGAGGACATGGATCAATGCCCAGAAAG
Source organism: Eleusine indica (assembly GCA_030378355.1). Taxonomy (NCBI): domain Eukaryota; kingdom Viridiplantae; phylum Streptophyta; class Magnoliopsida; order Poales; family Poaceae; genus Eleusine; species Eleusine indica. The sequence continues at coordinate 62,534,400 of CM059494.1, forward strand.
CGGCCTATTCAGGACTATCCGTATGCTTATGCTGACGAGTTTTGTCTCATGTACTGTCTCTATTTGTCCTAGAAGTTGTAACATGATAGCAGATTGCTTTGCTGCCCGTGGAGTAAGCACTTTGCCGGCTGGCGGGTGTAACTAGACTTGTCTCTGGCAATTTGTCTGGAGCTAGTGGTTAATTGAAGCACCCTTAAAAAAAAAAAAAAAAAAAAAAAAAAAAAAAGAGTGCTAGTCCCCCGCTCCCCCTACTTCAGCAGTATGCTCGCGGCGTGAACGAAATATCTCTCCCCGAGCTCAGAGAGTCGGACTGGATTGCGCGTGCAAAGCTCAGCAAGAATCACTCGAGCATTCCACTTCAATCCCCCGCCACCAGGTGCTCTCTCACGTGCCCTAGACTAGCGAGGCGCACGCGCCGTGGGACGATGGCGCTGCGCGGCTCCCTGCCCGCGACCTGTTCGACGTTTTGCCTCCGAGGAGCCGAGCACCCTGACCCACGCCGTCCGAGCATCCGCACGTGCGCCGCGAGCCTCGCAAGCACGGGTTCTTACCCGCGCCTCTCGTGGACGCCGCGCGGGAGACTCGTGCTCGCCGGGCGGGCGCGGGCACAGCCGAACGAGTCCAAGGCCGTGCAGCTGGTGCTGGGCGGCCGAGCTGCCGGCGACTACGACACGGACTCCGAGTCCGACGACGACGACGAGGAGGAGGCGCGCATGACGGACGCGGAGCGGCGGACGCTGCGGCGGAAGATACGGGAGATGATGGACCGGGTCCCGGAGACGGCGGAGCTGACGGACCCGGAGGAGCGCAAGGCCAAGATGCGGGAGCTGATGACCAAGTACGAGCTGGTGGTCGAGGAAGAGGATCCCAACTGGCCCGAGGACAACGAGGACGGGATGGGGTTCAGCCTCGGCCAGTTCTTCGACAATATTACCATTAAGGCTGAGAAGAAGGATGAGAATGACGACGAGGCGGATGATGGTAAGGAGATCGTTTGGGAGGATGACAACTACATCAAGCCCATCAGGGATGTCAGGACCAAGGATTGGGATGCATCTGTGTTCACGGACTTTGGCCCGATGATCGTGCTTGTTCATAACCGATATAAGAGGTATGCATAATTTTTTTAGTCCACTTATAATCGATTCCTTCCACATTTCTCAGGCCTCAGCTTAAAAATATTTGATATATGCTGAACTTTGATGATTCTGCTTTTGTTTTCATGGCATACATGTCCCTGGCTATTCTTGTTGCAATTATAATTCTTGCTGGAGGCTTAAGTTTATGAACTCTATAGACCATCCAATGTGTTAATAAATCCTGAATGCTTGTTATTGCAGGCCTAAGGAGAATGAAACAGCAAGGGATGAGCTAGTTAAGGCTATCGAGATGTTTTGGGAACACAATCTGCCGTCACCAAGGGTACAGAGTGCTGCTACTACTTTCTTTCAGTGATTCCTAGTAGCCGGTGCTTCAGAGGGCATCCCGTGTTCTGATTCTGTTTAAAACATCTGCAGTGTGTGGCAGTAGATGCATGTGCAGAACCCGATCTTGTGGAAGCGTTGAAGGTTTCTGGTTTCCCAGAGATACTCTTCACCAATGCTGGGAGGATAATACACCGTGACAAAGGTTACCATAGAGATATACTCTGTCAAATTATCTTGTGTTCCGTCATTTGTGTTGTTAACTTTCCTCATTTCCTTTAGTTGTCCGGTCAGCGGATGAATGGTCAAGGATGATGGCGTTCTTCTACTACAAAGCAGCGAGGCCGCCGTTCTTGAGTGAAGCAGATGGGCAGGGTCAGGAAAAGGTCCCTTTGATGTCATGAGAACAACGCGGATACTGAACCTCGTAGTAGTAGCCTAGTGTTTGGAGTCAGTGTACATTACTAGAACTTTGATGACAGTTTGCATCAGTTGTTAGCAGTGTAGAACTTAAATTTTAACCTGTTACAGAAGATATCCATTATCCAGTTTCTCTGTAACAGTTTATGATAGTATTTGTAATGGAGGGGGAGCAATGTTCTGAAATTTTTGAAATCATTGAAGTAGCTTCCCCAAACATCCTTTTCCACCTTCTCTGGCTCGTTGATTAACCTGTATGACACCTTAATTCTGACTGATTTGCAGCTATGATTGCTCTGTTCTTTGCTTGGGTGAAGCTGTCCGGATCGATGGAATTCAGAGGAGAACGCAGAGTGATTTCTGTTTTCGAATGCCAGCACCGCCACAGGATCACGGGAGCACTGAAGGAGCTCCATCCCTGTACTTTTAAAGAACAGCTGATGAGCATTTTCTTCAGAGACTGCCAGTCTGCCGTAGAAGATCACATGACAAGGTAGAGAAACGGTAACCCTATCTTAGCTGTGTTCATCGTTGACGCAGCTCGGCATGAGAGACGACGGCGCGGTACGGACCAAGCCTGCATCCGCCATTGCGCCCGTCTGGTGTCTGCTCTGTCAATCGGGTTGGATGGCGATTGGCGGGAATCATGCGCCGCCTCGGTTCTGCTCTGTGCAAGGTAAAGCACAGGGGCTGGTAGCTGCATGAGGCCTGAGAAGGAGATGGGAGGGGTGGGATTTCGCCATTCCGACGGGGACGGCGGGCAAGCCGCCGGTGTGAGCGGACGAGCCGGCTGGTCCAAACTAGGGCTTTAGTTTGAAAATTATATATATCTAAGGGGGTAATGTGCGAATATTTGGATCGCGATGAATAACCACGATCCAAATATTTACATTTGACCCCAGACGGGCCGGCCTTTAACCTAATCGTCACCGTTGGTGCATAGCGCGTTTCAGTTGCTCTTCGGCGGGCGGCAATTCCTCCGACCGGCGCTCGCGCGTGACCCGCTCCCGCCGATTCAGACTCTCGGCAACGCTGCCGCACCCGACCTCGCGTCGATCCGGCGGGCGCGAGCGAGCAGCCATGGATTCGGCTCGGACCAGGAGGCTCCCCCTCAAATTCTCACGCCCCGACTGGAAAGCGGAGGTGCGTCGACACCCTCACATGCTTATCTCGCTGATGGTTGTTGCCTACCGATTGCTAGTAGATTGTAGGTGGGGTTGAGACGCGATGCTAATGTTGGATTGTTTGAGATGTACGGCGGTTTGGGCAAGGCGCGCCACGCACAGGTGTTTGATGAATTGCAGGAGCGTGGCAGCGCCTTAAAAAAACTGCTGGCTCGACTGCTACATGTCTCGATGTAGTTCAGCTGTGCTGTCTTAGAGATCATGAAACGTTCTGAACTGAAGATCTGTTTTGGAGGATATGGCAGCTCCGTTTGAATGCATTCTTATCAATAATTTGTCATGCAAAAATACTCCTTTTGAACTGTTGCCTTCCTTGCTGTCTGTCACCGTAATGGTGGGATAACCCTTGATTTTCCGTTGACAGCTTAGGACGAATTGCTTGAGAAGAGTTAGAAATGACAGAATCAACTTGCTTTGGAAGTTCAGGGCGCAGGAGCTGGTGCCAACCAATGACATGGTAATAAAAATGCTCCACTGTTTCCTAATAGCATTTTGTGTGTGGCAGTTTATTTTATTGGGAGTGTCTAATTTTCAGTCGATTGAAAATGAGGGTTCCTTTCAATCAACGCTTTTAGCCCTTTGATCTAGATCCAATGGATACAAAAAAACAAAATTTTTCTATAGTCTATACATAATACTAATTAATACATATAATCCTACAAATAAATAAATAACAAAAGAAACAAAAAAATAACAAAAGCAACAACTGCCTTCGACTGAAACAAAGTTCATTTTCAGTCGATTGAACAATAGGATTTCCGTATTTTATTTGCATCTTCCAAATTATGGCTACAATGTATGCTTCTTTACACATTGTCCATACTCTTGTTCTAGGCAGCAACTAATAAGAAATTCAGGACGAATTAATTTCCTTGGATCATGTTGTTTGTGAATGCTAATGATGTGCTCGATCCTGCATGCCACAAGTTATTTGGCTGAACATAGCATCTCATTATGTATGTTTTTAGTTTTTAAAAAGTGTAATAAAATTTTCTTACCATCCTCTCTCCATCTTATCTGACTGAGGCAGAGGGCATTCTGCTTATGCTGGTTGTAAACATTTTTGTTTGCCAAAAAAAAAGTTCTAGCACTGACTTGTTAACTCAGAGCGTAGAAATAACAGTGTTACTGACACCAGAGTTATGCTGTTCTGAACGTTTCTTGATAGCAAACTGCATCACTAATAATCATTGAATAAGATCATCACTATTGAATTATAATATTCCTGTTCAAAAATTGATCTCTTTGTGTTGGCCATGAATAATAAAGAATAGCTTTCTTACTGCCCTGATTGATGGACACTTTGTTTTTGCATGCTTCGTATCAGATATCTGACTTCAATTTGTTTCCATTTTTGTATACCTGATAATACATTGCATATGTCAATTTACAGAAAAAGGCTGAATCTGAAGTCAGGAATATTATCTCTGATGAGCTACAGAAACTCAAACATTCTGCGGAAGAAAAAGAGGATCAAGAAATGGATCTGATATGGGAATATCAAGAACCGCCGGTTGCTTGGCCTGCTGAAATTGGTGGTGAAGACGTATTGCTTGAAATGGAAAGACTTCTTTATGAAGATCTTAGAGAAGAATCAATCAGAAAAGGTACAACTACAGATAGCTTTTGCTTATTCTTCGACTGCCTTCATATTAAACAACAATTTACTTAGTCTATCTTATCTTAGCAATGTACGTTTGGCCATCTTATGTCTGTAGTTCAAATGTAAAAACATATATTTCTTGTATGACCCATGTCAATGGAAAGCATATTACTCTCTCCATTTGGGAATTGATGTTGATTTGGACATCACATTTGTACTGACTGCAGCTCATTTTTTGCTGTTGGAACGACTACATTTTTGGGGTGTAGTAGTATTTTCTTTCATGTTTTGATCAGATTGTTTTTGATTAATTGAGAAGGTATTATGCATTGCAGAACTAGAGGCACTTGATGAGGAAGATGCATACTTAGCACAGGCTGTTTTTGAGCATATGCAACTAAATGACATGGAGGTTAATTTCAGAAGCCTTCTTGATTGAGTGTATTAAGTATGATGTACATGTTTTGTGTATATTCTTGTCATGTAATTTTTTCCCCTGTGCTTGGTTATCTTGTCCTGGATGATGCATATCTGATCATCAAATACCATATTATACTAAAAAATAGATTCATCTTTCCCTCAAAAAAAATCAAATTTTTTCCATGGTTTTATGCTTGTGTATATAACTATAGAACCGTACTATAGAACCGTTCTACTTCTGGTTTATTTGGTGGCAGGAGCTCCTAGGTAACTGCCAATGTTTCATGAGTACTACATTTTTAGCAAGCTTCTAGGAAAGCTTCCTAGTAATTGTTCAGGTATGCAGAGCCACTAGGGCTGAAACCTGAAAACAATTGGAACAAAGGATGCTACTGAACAGCGGTCATATCAGCATGGCATTGGCCAAAACAGGGAAGTAAGCATCTTGTATATATTCGTTGTAATTGCATTTGTAGGATAGATGCAGTTTTTGTACTTATCATTATTACTAGACTGTAAAAGGTACACACAATGGCTCAAAGAAACATAAGCACTGTGGTAGACTGTGAACAATATATGGTCATATGCATAGTGACGTGGTATTTATCCTGAACTCAGTGTTCCAGATGGTTTAATGCATATGCATCCTGCTATTATCTCGTGGTCAATTTTATGTTGTTTTTTCACCTCTTTGTTTCCACAGAGATCTAATGGATGCTATAATCGGTGTCAGGCTTCTGGAAATGCTAAAGTTTGGTGCCCAGTATGCAAACAAGGAGAGCTACGAGATACACATAACCTCATATACTGTACTTCCTGTACGCTACGCCTTGATCTCAGAGAAGATAAGGTAGTTTATATTTGCATCTTTGCCAGTCTTTCTTTATAAACTATTTCTTAGGGAAACAACTACAGAAACCTAATGGTTTGAATCTGGTCCGTCAGATCACCCTGGAGTTTTTACAAGAAAGGTTGGGTAATGTGCATATGGAGCATTTCGACAGAGGCTGCAAAGCTGCACCCAAGTTTTGTTTACAAGAAATGTTTGGCATGACTGCACTCTACATACAGTGTGAAAAATGCAGCACTTTGGATATTGTGTTATAAACACCTGAATGGCAATGACGGCAGACCGGTGGACCATGTATATCGAAGAGCCGAGGAAGGTGGCCAAACACTCGGCTAGAGTTATTTCCTTGTTAGATCAGGTGTTAATTTAACCCAAGAAGATCTGTAAATTGGACAGGCAACCAGTTCTCTTGGCTCAGCATCAGGTGTCCACTCGTGTTGTTTCCATGTTCAAATGATCAAACTGTAAACGGGTCATACATATGTGATCTGGTGTATGTCCCATGTCTAAATTTGCAACTGAAAGGTCTAGATTGCAGTGTAAATAGCTAGGTGAGCGTAGTCAACGTTTTGTTGCCAGCTTACATGAAACTTAGTTCCTTGAACTAGTTATTACTGACTGAAAGGTAGCACGTCTGATGCTGCTGTAAACTCACTGGGTTGTTAATTTTGGTCTTTTTATTTAACTGCTGTAAACTTAGTTAACATTTTTTTTCATCTGTAGTTGGTAACCAAACGTGCTGATTGATATTTCTTTATGTCAATAGTGGTCATCTTTCATGATGCAACACCAAATCCTTTTTTATACAATGACAGAATGGAGAGTGACCGAGCCAAAAGGCATTGGTTGAAGTTATGGCTAGACCCGTTCAAACTTGGCTTCTATCAAGCATACTAGGAACAAGCTGTGAAAGGGAGTGCCACAGGATGTTTCATCTTTACCCTTGTGAAAAAAGAACAGAGACACAATTCTAACTACCGCCACTTAGATTTCTTTTCAGTACTCTTCAATTTGTGTTCTTTGGTTTCAGTGTAGTGGTTAGTTACTGCATTTTTTAGGTTTGAGCTAGGTCGGCGAACTTTCCAAGTTGACAATGTGCTATATGGGCTTCAACATGTCATATTTACGGTCAATCATTCATCATTGGTAAATGCATGCCTCTCGATAGTAAGATAAAATAAAATATAGCACTTAATTATATTTATCGAACTATCAATTAGTACCTCGTCCAGAAGCATCCCCAACTTTATGGTCCACAACAAATTCTTCAGATAATTTCGAAGCAATCGACCATCATTCAAACTCTGATCCAATTAAGGTAAGGAAGAAGGTCAAGTCAAATCCTGTAAACAGTTAGCTGTCACTTCACCTCAGATAATGAAATTAGCTGAGGTTGCAGCTGTTGCAAGAGCCACCGATCGAGTCTCCACGCTGGTGGCTTGGGCAGCTACCTTTACGGTGCCAGATGGCATTGTCCTGTGCTGCAAAACTGGAGCAGATTAGAGATATCTACTGCAGTACCCTCTGGCATATATCTATAACAAAGCATGTGGATCTCACTTCGTCCTTTTTTCTTTTTTCACAGCTATGCAAAGCACAGGAATATAAATAAAATAACTTAGCACCCACAGCTATAGTTTGTCAAAAGCTACCTTATCTTTTATAGGACCCACCTCTAACTTTACTCACACCATCGATGGAGCTGCTCTAAGGACCTCCACAATGATGCTATAGTGAGATAGCTTTATAGTGGAATCTTTGTTCTACCTGTTCTGCAAAACTGTAGCAGCATGAAGATAACTCCGGCTATGACAATCACCTATAACCAAGCAAATGGGGTCCGCACATCCTCTCTTCCCTTTTCTCCCTCACAGTCCACCGAATCTATCCTGACACGACACGGTGGTACAAGCGTTGCTTGTTTTCTTTAGGCCATCTTCTGCCAGCGCTTTCACTCTGACACTAACGCTACTTAAAGGAACCACTGCGGAGGCCTAAGAGTGTGATTGGATGGCTGTATGAGTGTAGCCTGGATGGTATTTTTGAGCCAGGCTCACCTGGATCAGGCTAGGAGCATGCAAGACCCTTTTGTTCGGTTAATTGAATACACAGGACCAGGCTAGGAGCATGCAAGATCCTTTTGTTCGGTTAATTGAATACATGTTGGAATTATATGGGCTTGACCCATTAATATTCACAATAATTCCTGAAAAATCTCAAAGGCCCATTCATAAGTGGTGGGAGTGCAAAGGTTTAGTCCCACATTGCTAGTAGAGGTGGAGTGAGTCCAACTTATAAGGTTGGTTGCTCTAACATCTCTTGCAAGTGTGTGGATGAGAAGAAGAAAGAACACACGCGCGTGCTTGCTCGTCTCGCCTCACCGAGCGGGGCGGGGCGTGGGCGTGGGCACGGCCGCGCATCACCTACGTGAATGGTCCGCCGAAATTCGGTCCCTTGCCTTGCGGGGGCGCGACTTTTTTTTGCACTTTCTTTTTACTGCGTGTTCCATATATTTCCATATATTTGGTTATGGAAACCGACGTATTAATATGGTAACCGACTCGGTTGCAGGACGCCCAACCCTAGCGGTTCCTCCCTATAAATACGTACGGGTATCGCCGTAAATCACATCACGCACTCGCCTAGGGTTTTGTCTCTTGCTACTGTTGCGCCGCCAAGACTTCTCCATCCCGATCGTCGGCGTGCACCGGCGAACGGGAGAGCAGGTCTTCGGAACTGTCGTCCTCTACGATCCTGCACCGGGAGAGGGCGAATAAGGTTTTTGGGAAGCGCTCTGCGCGACTGCTCGATCGCTTCCTCGTCTTTGTCAAGCTCGTCGCCACGGCTCGTCTTCCTCGTCGTCGAGTCGGTCTCACCCGCCATCGCCAACAACGTGACGGTGTTGAACGTCATCGTCGTCTCCTCTATCCAGTCCAGAAGGAAACGTACGTACTCTTATCTCAAACCATGTCTTTCATACTAGCTTTCATGATCTATTTATTTATGATGAATGTTGCTAGTATGATAGAAGCTATGCTTTTGTCTGGCTTTATAGACCTGTCTAGATCTTGTGTAGACTTGTCTAGTTCATCATGCAATCTGTTAATCATGTTTATGATTTATTTCTGGATTAATATAAAACTAAAAGTGATAATTTATCCGACAATTCAAATGAGGCTGATAAATGTGTGTACTATCATCATGGTGGGGGTCAAGGAGTTATACTGTGCTTGTATATTGATGACATACTCATCTTTGAAACAAATCTTGATATGATAAATAAGGTCAAGACCTTTCTGTGCCAAAGCTTTGATATGAAGGATCTGGGTGAGAAGCTGTTGAACATCAAGCTAATCAAAGGAGAGAATGAGATTACTCTTACGTAATCTCATTATGTTGAGAAGCTGTTGAACCGTTTTGGTTACAAGGATAGCAAGACTTCTCCAACACCTTATGATCTCAATTTGATCCTTCTAAAGAATAAGAGAATTAGTAAAGACCAATTAAGATATTCTCAGATTATTGGATCACTTATGTATTTAGCTAGTGCTACTAGACCTGACATCTCGTTTGCTATGAGTAAACTGAGCCGGTTTACTTCTTGCCCGGAAGATGATCATTGGCGTGCGCTTGAACGGGTAATGCACTATTTAGTTGGTACTGTGGATTATGGAATTCATTATTCTGGATATCTAGCAGTACTAGAAGTCTATAGTGATTCCAATTGGATATCTGATGCTGATGAGCTGTATGCCACGAGTGGATATGCATTTACTCTTGGTGGTGCTGCTGTTTCATGGAGATCATGCAAACAGACCATTTTGACGAGGTCTACCATGGAAGCAGAGCTTACTGCACTAGATACAGCTATAGTTGAGGCCGATTGGCTACGTGAGCTCTTGATGGACTTGCCTATTATCGAGAAACCTGTACCGGCAATCCTCATGAATTGTGATAATCAAACTGTGATAGTCAAAGTGAACAATTCTAAGGACAATATAAAGTCATCAAGACATATTAAGAGACGTTTGAAGTCTGTCAGGAAAATGAGAAACTTCGGAGTCATATCAGTAGAATATATTTCAACTGGTGAGAACCTGGCAGATCAATTCACCAAGGGGCTGTCATATAATGTGATAGAAAGTGCATCAAAGGAGATGGGTATGAGACCCATATGTGCTATTCAATAGTAGTAACCCAACCTATATGATCGGAGATCCCGTGAAGTAGGACCTGGGAAGAACAAGCTATTGGTTAGCATTAGAGTAACTTTTTATAACCCACTCGAGAAGCGATGCATTACTCTCGATATTTGTATGGCAGGTTGGTTGTTGACTTAATGTATTCAGTTGGTTTTAAATATCGAAGATGTTGTACTACAGAATATTCTTGAATGAATACACCTATATGAGCCCGATTGTTGTAAGGTCGTAATCTGTGAGATTTGGGTGATCTCTATTAAGCTCATGAAAGACCAAGGGAGTATGACCTATATGCTCCACCCGCGGAGAAGCCTACTGAAGGTCTAGTATCAGTTATGACAGTAAGTGAAACTTGTTTGCACAAAACTTGCAATTCAAGACATAGTCCATTATTCAAGTTGTGAATGAGTGTAGCTTATTGTTCTAGATTGAAGTTCAATTTAACAGTCTCCACTGAAAACACTGGTATATTAAACAACAGTAGGGTGAGGTAAAGTCTAGCTGGGACTTTGAGATCTGGTGGAGGATTGTTGAAATTATATGGGTTTGACCCATTAATATTCACAATAATTCCTGAAAAATCTCAAAAGCCCATTTATGAGTGGTGGCAGTGCAAAGGTTTAGTCCCACATTGCTAGTGAAGGTGGAGGGAGTCCAACTTATAAGATTGTTTGCTCTAGCATCTCTTGCAAGTGTGTGGATGAGAAGAAGGAAGAACACACGTGCGCGCTCGCTCGCTTCACCTCGCCGGGCCAGGGCGGGGTGGGGCGTGGGCGATGGGCGCCGCGCATCACCTACGTGAATGGTCCGCCGAAATTCGATCCCTTGCTTTACGGGGGCGCGACTTTCTTTTGTATTTTCTTTTTGCTGCATGTTCCATATATTTGGTTATGGAAACCGACGTATTAATATGGTAACCGACTCGGTTGCGGGACGCCCAACCCTAGCGGTTCCTCCCTATAAATACGTACGGGTATCACCGTAAATCACATCACGCACTCGCCTAAGGTTTTGTCTCTCGCTACTGTTACGCCGCCAAGACTTTTTCATCCCGATCGTCGGCGTGCACCGGTGAACGGGAGAGCAGGTCTCCGGAACCGTTGTCCTCTGCGATCCTGCACCGGAAGAGGGCGAATAAGATTTTTGGGAAACGCTCTACGTGACTGCTCGATCGCTTCCTCGTCTTCGTCAAATTCGTCGCCACGGCTCGTCTTCCTCATCGTCGAGTCGGTCTCACCCGCCGTCGCCAACAACGTGACGGTGCTGAACATCGTCGTCGTCTCCTCTATCCAGTCCAGAAGGAAACGTACGTACTCTTATCTCAAACCATGTCTTTCATACTAGCTTTCGTGATCTGTTTATCTATGATGAATGTTGCTAGTATGGTAGAAGCTATGTTTTTGTCTGGTTTTATAGACCTGTCTAGATCTTGTGTAGACTTGTATAGTTCATCATGTAATCTGTTAATCATACTTATAATTTATTTCTGGATTAATATAAAACTAAAAGTGTTAATTTATCCAACAATACACAGTACCAGACTGAGTATAGAATATGTTTGGCTGCTTGCATTAGCAACTGAACAAGAAGCTCCAAAGTCTTGCGCAAACGAAACTTGGTACCAAATTGCACGCCACGGGCCTGGCTCCTGGAAATGATGTTTTATCTCGTATCCCGTCGGCCAGGCTGTGGAGGCATCTTTGTATGCGGTGAGCCAGGCTTAAGAGCCTGTGCCGGCAACCGAACTCAAGCGACCTGCATCTGACAGGCCTGGGTTGTGCTTTTACACCAAACCAATCACACCCTAAGTTGCCTGGCATATGAAGTGACCCTAGTTCATGTATTATTACAGTGTTTTTTCTTTCTAAAGATCAGTATTATTACAGTGTGAAGAATGCTTAAGAGTTGTCGTGTCCACCAAACATATCAGACATCTGAAATGGCGGTTGGTATATAACATTCACCAAGCTACGAAGCCTGGATTTAGGAACTCCGCAACATGAAAATCTTTACCCTGATGGCTCTTGAAAATGATGTCACCGTCTTCTGTTTCTACTTCCCAGTTTTTAGGCTAAAAGAAGTAGCTATAAGACAAGTATAACTAATAAATTAGCTGCATGAACTGATAAAATGCAACACTTTGTGTCTCTAGACCATGTTCTTCATACAAGTTTTTTTTTACCGCTGTGTCTTTCATGCCAAAAGTAATAACCTTTATATTTTGTAGGCAAAAACTAGACAGAAATCTATCAGATAGGTGAGGAAGTAGTTTATGATACTTCTCAACCCAAAAGGCTCGACTAAGCCTAAACCGTGTGCACCTAAACAAGCTTAAGTTATTGTCACCCAAGGTGCCAGCAAGTCATGCTTGTTGATGGAGTGTACATGATGATGACACAACTTTGGAGGATCCGTAGCGTCTCAAGATGAACAACACTTCATTGATGCCATCTCCGATTCACCAAAATTGACAACTAGTTAGTGTACGTTTCACCTCCATTCTATGCACTTTTGATTCTTTCCTTCCAGCAGATTAATTATGTGGACATAGCATATAGAAGACAAAGAAAATCAGCATATTTATCTCGCCAAGTGGCCCCATGCATATTTCAGAGATCAATTAAAGTACAAAATGGTGACGGCAGTAAGAAGTTAAGAGGAAAAGTAATTAAACGGGAAGAACAAAGCGATTCAAGTTGTAGACTACACGCCAAGCAATGGACATGCCACCGTTCTATGAACAACGAAACTGAAGTATTTTATTGTCTTGATGAGTTATCTAGAATTATCTTGCTGAGAAAAAGTCATGCAACTAATCACCATCCGCGGACAAAAGGCTCACTGGCAACCAACCTAACTAGAAAATCGCTACTATCGAATCATCGACTACCAAGTACGGATACGACAAATGGCAGCATCAGCAAAACGAAGAAGGTGCCGTCAGTCTCCTAAGCCAAGTCAAATTACACGAGGATATTCAAGACCATGAAAAAGATGACTAGCTCAAACGCACGGTCACTCTCTGAATTCTGTTATCCATTATGTGCACTGTTCGATGGCAGCCAACTACTACATAGCTAGAATCCAAATCTTTATATTGTGAATTATTAACTGCATACGTACATCACAAAGCATAAACAAAATGACATGAAAAATGCTTACACTTCGAAAAATACATTTCAGGAATAGTGAAAGAAAATCGACAGCAATCTAAGAAACTGTTTTGCCTACAAACTTCGAATTTTTTTTTTTGTTTATTTACACAGTAAAGGCCGGAGAGTGTGTCATTAAAAGGCCGACCCCAACCAAACTCATCCGACCAAGACAACCATTTCGCACCAACCCCACTCTGCCTCACGGGTCGCCGTTCGCGGATGGAAGGCCTCATCCCGCTCATCTACAAGGCCATCAAGGATCGGCGCAGCGCCGCCTCCGCCGGCAGCGCCCTCCCCGTCGCCGCGCCCATGCTGGACCTCGAGGACCCGGAGCAGAGGCGGCGGTGGCTGCAGCAGGAGGTGCGGTCCCCTGTCCACGCGGCGGCAGCGTCGGTGTCGGCATCGGCTGGGGAGCATCAGCAGCAGCTGCACCGGCGGAACCGGTCGCTGGAGGAGCTCGCCGGCGAGGTGGGGCCTTCGTCGGACCGGCGGATGCGGGTGCCGCTGCCCAAGGCCAGGAGCATCCGCGCCTTCTCCTGCATCGCCGGCGCCGCAACCGCCGTGTGATAGTAGGCGTATATTAGGGGCTCGTTCGCGCGTAAACATGTAAATCTAGCTGTATACGGTATGTTGTAGTAGTAGTACGTGATTGTGTGCTCAGCTTGACAACTTGATTTGAGATGGTATACAAACTAAACTTGTGCCCTCTCTTTTCATGTTTTTCTTGTGATTCTTCTCAGTTCTTGATCATCAAAGATGTTTCGTTTATCTTCGGTTCTAAGTAACCTTAGCATGATTTTGCAATGACAAAATAATTGCATCTGATTCAATTGGGCACATGGATCGTGTACGAAAGTATGATTATTTTTTTCCTATGAACATCGGTAAAATTTTCTCGAAGTAAATGGTGACGTCTTTTCTGCCGTTTGTTTTATTTCAAAACTTGCTCGTCTATTCATTTCAAGCAGCGAGCCAGCCGGATAATAAGCATGAGATAGAAGGTAATAACTTTGTCCCATATTACTTGTCATTTTAGACTTGGATACAAAGATTAAGAAAAAATAAAAAAGATAGTTATACAGAAAACAAAAATAAGAGAGATAGAGATAAAAATGTATTAAAAAGATAAAAAAAGTGTATTGGGATGTGAGGATGATAAGTAAATTGAGTGAACTGTAGGAGTGTAAGATGACAACTAATATAAGACGGAGGAAATATATTTATGGAGCCTAAATGAAAATTTTACATTAACATCCGTGATGAAAATATGGGTGCACTAATATTATGGCTCCAACATAGGGGGGCTCCCTCCTCCTCCCCTTCTTTGTTTGTGGCTCTCTGCCCTTGCATTCAAGTGAGGTTCAACCAAATTATGAACCATAAGGTTTATTACATATAATAGACTCATCTGGATTACAATTCAGGTCTAAGCGAACAAGTTCATGTGCAAGCGAATTACATCTACCATAACAATGTAAAATATCAAATATAGAAAAATTATTCTGCATCAAAATATGGCTTCTCTGAATATCCCTCTAGGAGCTTGATCGTAGCTTTCCGATTTAAGAGCATCGGTCAGTTTCAATGAATATGTTTCCAATATAAACCTTGTTATTTCTTGTTGGCTAAGAGTATCTAGTGCAGTCAAGAGCAGTTAGACATCATTCTACTTCTGCATAGCATATAATGCATCATGAACATCACTCAGATTACCAGCTTCTACTGAGATAGCTTGACCATCATGATCTCTGACGACAAATCCTTAGGGCGAGCACAATGTGTATTGCAGAACTCGGTAGTAAGCTGGGTCCCACATAAACTCGGTAGTAATTCTTTCATTAGTTCATAATGTTTAGTGCTGCTGGGAGGTACAAGGCGGGTCCCGCTACAAATAAAATATCACTCTGCCTCGAATCATCACGCTGGAAGCAGCATCAGCCCGAGCTGACGAACGGTGAGAAGCATAGAAATAGAATATTTTATTTGTTGCTGCCGGCAGTAGCGTTATTGCCGATCGAAAAAAAAAATTGTTACTACTGCCTCTCATAATGATTACTACCGATTATTTATTACCTACTACTGAGTTTATTCTTCCGTTGTGGTCGCCCTAAGATCCTCCACTCTTGTTCTAAGAATGCACCATCAATATTAACCATTAGAAATTCATTTTGCGGAGGCTTCCAAAATTGTTTGTGTCTCTTTTTGCCGTTTTTTACTTCCCTTTCGATGGCGACTACACAAAGCTTGACCGAACTGAACATTTGATTGGATCAATTTCCGGGAATTCCAAACTCCAAAATTTCCAATAATCATTTCAGTCTATAAGCGTTTGTAAAGCGGTGCGTTGGTTATTACTTTTGTCTTCTCTGCGTTATTACAAAGCGGCCCGCACCGGAAGCGATATGACCAGCCCAACTGGCGCACGAAATGTTATTGGGTACCCACGGGCTGGATAGTCTCCACGAAATGCGTTTTTTTTTCTTTTCCCCTTTTTTTTTCCGAATTGGATGAGCGAGACCATTCGAGAAGAAACAGCTTACCGATGAAATGAGTAATAATTACCAACAAATTGAGTAACATAAGAGCTCATACAGGATCATATTTAGCAGTGGAGACGTTGCTCTGCTGGGTCACGCGAGCAGCGCAATAATACTTGTGTATATACAGAAAATCTCAATCATATCACACCAGCTTCGTGCGATTCAATTTGGTGAAGAGATCCAGGCCAAATTTGCAAAGCATTTTACCCATCCTTCCTATTTTATAGGACGCCCAGTTCCTGATCGAATCAAAGACGAGTGTGAAGGTCACGAAGTACATGGCGTCACCTGCGTCAGCCATGGTGATGCCGTCAGATGACGGCGGGTCCTTCGTGCCGGTGATCGTGGTGCTGGCTTTCGTCGCGGCCCTCACGGCGGCATCGGTGGCCGTGGGGCAGCTCTTCGTCGGGCGCCGTGGGCTCCGCCGCACCGGCTACGACATGGAAGCCTTCGTGGTGCGCAAGTGCGCCGTGTGCATCGGCATTGACGAGGCTGTCCAGGTCGTTTCCCCCGCGAAGAAGAAGGTGATGCGCTTTGTTGAACTTGGTGACGGCGCTGAGGAGCACGCCTTCGGGTTCGGGAGCGCCGAAGGATGATGACGACGACTCGAGGAGAGTGGCTCGTTTCAGGCGTATCCAGGGGCGGAGCCAGAATCCACTCAAGGGCGTGCTGATTCCTTTGTTGAGCAGATCTTAGCCTCCTAGTTGAATTACTTACCAATCATTTTTCTAATTTTATAATGGTATAAGCTAATGTTTTGATGGACAAGGGGTGCTGCAGCACGAGCAGCACCCCCTGTGACTCCGCCACTCGGCGTATCCCTATGATAGTGGGAACCAAATAATCGTGGATCCATTGGGTACTTGGCCTTCATCATTTGTTGCCTAGCGCATTGCGCTGTGTGATGAGATATAAGTATTATCTTTATCATTTTGATATATGTTTGCAGCTATAAAATATTTTGATTGTTAGTGTGTTTATTTGGATTCAACATATCGAAAAATTCCGGGTACATAAGAGGATGAATTTCTATCTAACGGTGTGAGAAAGCAGCAGATATATAACACACAATGAATCATGAAATACAACAATAAAACAATATAAATTATAAGTTTAGTTTCTCTTTTGTGCACTTAGTTTTTTTCGTGTTCTATATACCATAGTAAGCATCTCCAAAAGACCCGGTAAAAGAAATTGAAAAGCTAAATTTGGTGAAATTTGTGAAAAAAAACCCGATTCCAACAGTCTCCTCAGATTATCTATTTTTTCTTCGCCAGCCACGAGCTCGGCTCGCCATGTTTGGCTAGTGCCACTGGCTCATCATCTGTGTGTTGCCTCTTTCTCCTGCGCTCACTGCCCCTTTCTCGCGTTCGCGTACGCTTAGTTCTTGATGAGGCTCTCGATGTCGTGGACAACGAAGTGTTCATCCTACGCGGGCGATGAAGTGGATGCACGTTCGCTTTCATGGGGGAGGCATCTCTACCAGAGCCGTGCCATCCTCTTCCTCTTCCTTTGCCTCTCATTATCTGCACGAGTCTTGATGGGAAATATACAAGAATTCACTTTGGTAAGAATCATGTTGATTCTTGATGGAACATGTCTTTCATCGAGAAATATGTAAGGATTCACTATAAACTTATCTATCATGTTTTCTCAAGCACATGAGGTTTAAGTATGACTGTAGGTAGACAAAGTGAGCTTATTTTTTATGCATTGGAGCAAATGCCCCTATGACGTGTCATATTATTACATATCAAATCATAATTAAGGGTCAAGACTGACCCAAAGCATCTTATCCATGATTGAATTTGGATATTGTAAGCACTAAGTTCATAAAATCATTAGAAATACATAATTATCTAGTTGCAATCTCGATGCATACTTATAAGTTTTACATGAGAAATCACAACTAGAAGCTCGTTGCAGCCCAACTCTCATCTTTGATGTTAACAACATGAAGGAGTTGTGAAAACATACCATATGATCTACAAGTAGACTGTCATCCAACTCTTTTAGATTTATCTCTTACAACTCTTATAGTCATTGTTTTTCTTTACTTAACTATAAATAACACTATGTTTTGTGGTAAGAATTAACCATTTTTGAAAACCGTTTGTACCTGAGTACAAATGATAGGGGTATTCCTGCGAGAAAAAAAGAGATGTTAAAAAAGAAAAGACATAATAATATTATTTTTTAGTAAATGGAAGACACTTCTTGCATGTGCATGTATGCACACAACATTAATATTATTACAAAATTTGAAGTACATTGTCCATTAGTTAGAAAAAAAGGAAGGAAAAATTATGCTTGAACCAAATCTATTATGATATTTTGAATAGAAAAAAACATAATAACCTGCAAGATGTTATTGTAATTTTTTTCTTCTAAATTGATACTAATCGTATTGGATGTGTTTGGTTGTCTTCTTATCTCTCAACCAGGTCAGTATAGTACAAGATTTTCATTTTTGATTGCCTGCACAGACCACTTAACCAGGTCAGGATCAATGTAAAGGAGCTCCTTTAAGCAGGCGAGCTAGTGACGAGAGAATTAGTCATTTATCTCTGTCAGACTCCAGCTAATGAAGACCAATCATGTGACATAGTGAATTGTGAGGTAACCAAAATTTCTAGCCAACCAACTAAATACGTGCTTAGTTGAACATACCACATTTAGCTAGACAACAAAAAAGTAAATGTTACATCCTTATGCAAACTAGTTTCAGCTGGTCATGGCTTAGTTCTAGTGAGGCCTTGATTAGACCAAACAACCAAACATACCCATTGTAACCGGTTAGAGTGTTCGTCCGGGTTCTCCTCATCCCAAATTCAAAGCAATAAATTTTAACATTCGATCGCCATTCCTACGACTCTGCATGTTCAGAAATCTAATTTGAAAAAAAAAAGAGGACATAGAACGAAGAACCCGCCCCAGCTTCACAATTGGAGAGAACATTTGGAGCACCAATCCCACAGAAAAGTCTACACACTTATTTAATTACAAGGTTATTAATCAAAGCCCTCACGTTTTTACATGTACATGATGTTAGTAGGAGCTGCCTAATGCCCAAAAAGGAAAACCAAAATTATCTCTGCCTCGCACGCATCGTCAGTAGAGGCACGACGATGCGACGGCGGTCGCGCCCCGGCCGTCGGCCGGCACGAGCGCCAGAGCCAGCAGCACGGCCATGAGCCCCACCGGCACCAGCAGCAGCAGCAACGGCGGCGGCGGCAGAGGCGGCAGCACCAACGGCAAGAACACCAGCAGCGCCGTCAGGCAGAAGAACAGCATCGCCAGCCCGGCCGTGAAGTACCCCTGGCCCGGCGCTGGCCTCCCTCGACGACCCTGCTGCTGCGGCTTCCCCTCAGCCCCGCGCATTCGCCCGCCTACGCCGCGCGCAACGGCGCCAGCCGGAGACGAATTCATCTTCCTCCTCTGTTCCACGGCCGCCATGTGCGAACTCACCTCGCTCACTGCTATCCTACCTACTCGGACAGCGCAGTTCCAAAGACGGAAGCGCCGTCTGGACAAGTAAGCGTGGTAGATATAGAAAGCGATGTGGCTTCTTCTTTGTTTCGATTAAGGCAAGTTGATCTTGATTTGAGTGGCGCAATGACCAAGGCCAGATACTCTGACCTGGACGTGTGCTACTCGTGCCTTTGGCCTCTTCTCGGGGATTTGAGAGGACAAAACGGGAAGATCTGGAGGTCCAAGTGCAGTGTATATATGCATTACCCGATCCAGCATCAGCTACAACTGCGTGAACGTGTGTGTTCCTCGGAAGCGGTGCATCTGGCTGCGGATGGATATGCTGTCTACACACACTGGATCGAATCGAATGGTTGGCTATCTACTCGACTCATCATCATCGGATCGTCGTGCTTGCGTGATGCAAGCAGGCAAGGGGCGCATATACTCCACATTTCAGCTGTCAGATAGTTGTTCCCACTTGGTATAAAGTTCGTGTGCAACTGGATTGCTGCTGTATGATTAGTGTAGGATATTATTGTACTACCAGTGACGCGGTCAAAAGGAAACATCAGAATCTGGAAGAATGTAAAAGTAATTAGATTCTTGAGGAGATCCAGAAGCGTGTGTATCCCGCGGAGCAAGTGGAGTCCTTGTCTTCGTCGCGTGTTTCGCGCGTATCTCTCGGGGAAAGCGAAGCAGGGGCGCAAGTTGCTCGAACGAGACCGCGCGCGCCGGTCCGAATCCGCCGTGAGTGACCGACGAGACGCGCTCAGTCGCGGGTGCATGCACCCGGCCTCTATGCCGCCGATGCCAAAGGACAAAGGTGTCTTCTCGATGTGGTTGCCAGTTGCCACCACCTGTGACAGCGGCGGACGTACGGTCCGTTCAAAAGACGGGCGAGACACGAACCGGCGGTGCTCGTCTCCTCGTGCCGCAGAAATAACAAAGACGTTGATCTGCGACTAGACTTCTGCTCCAGTTACGGCGTGTCTAATGGACATTTCCGTTCCCTTAACTTTGCCCAACAAACACTAATAATTTGGATTTGGTTCAAAATAGTTTCGTCATTGGATTTGGTTCAATAATCAAACCAGCCTTGAATTTTAGTCAACTTTTTCCTTGGGCTCGATTAAGTCCTCGATCATGGAAAGTTTGATCAGCAATCAACACTAAATTTTACTGTTGCCTTGTGATATCGTTTTTCTTTCCTAAAAAAAAATCCTTCAATTCAGAGGAACCAATAAACTAGATTGAAAGCTACAGTATATAATAAACAGTAAAAATTCAGGTTAAAACCAGCACGTCCACACTTAGGAACTCATAAACAATGTTTTTGCTACAGTTCTAATGCACCGCAGTATATCTCCTCCCACAAATTACTGTAGCGATTGCTACAGTACCCTGAATTGAAACCTTCAATTCAGAGGACCCGGATCCGGAGGGGAGGGAGGGCGATCAAGATAGATCTCTTCTAGAGTAACCAGCTTCACCGAGGAACAAATAAAGATAACCTTAAAGCGTTAAGAGAAATAGATCGTACGAGTATATATATATATATATAGTGTTATTCCACTATCCAGGTGGAGTGTACACTTACTTAGTACTTTAAAACTATTCTGAGCATTTTAAATATATTAATTAACTTCGATTATTAATTATGGTTGGTCTTAATATTTTTCTTTAGAAAAGTAGAACAAAATGATTTAATATTATCTAAAAAGAAAATGGAAATTTGCAAAGAAAGAATTAATTTTCTTGGTCATGAAATAGGAGAAGGGAAAATATATTTACAAGAATATATTGCAAAGAAAATATTATAATTTCCTGATACCATGAATGATACTAAGGTTTTACAACAATTTTTATAAATTGTCAACTATACAAGAAATTACATAGATAACTTAGCAAAGGTTATACGTCCATTATATTCAAAATTAAGAAAAAATGGCCAAAAATATTTTAACTCTCAAGACATAAAGTTAGTAAGAATCATAAAAAAAAAGTAAAGAATTTAAAACCACTAGAGTTACCTCTAGATGATAATTATTTTATTATAGAAACTAATGCCTCTAAGGAAGGTTGGGATGCAATATTAAAACAAAAACCTAATAAATATTCCCACAAGACCGAAGAAAAAATATGTCGTTATGTTTCTGAAAGTTAATAATTAAAAACTATGAATAACACTAATAGAGAAATTTTAGCTATAATTTTCACAATAAACGCATTTCGTTTATACCTTAGATTCAAAGAATTTACCGTACGAACAGATTGCGAAGCAATTTGTATATATTACAATCAAATTAATAGTAAGAAAAGCTCGACTAGAAGGTGGATATTATTTGAAGATATCATTACTGAAAATGGTTATAAAGTTCATTTTGAGCATATAAAGGGTAAAGATAACAAGTTGCCTGACTTGTTTTCGCGCTCTTTCATTTTGTAGGAATGAAGAGAGCAATGAATACACCCGAAGTCGAATACTATACCTTTAGTTCAGATAATAAGCTGAAGGTTTTTCCAGAGAATACTTTTAAATTCAAGCCCAAAAATCATATTTTTGTGGATGAAGTTCAACAATGTCTCCTAGATAATTTTTGGTATCATTATAACAATAAGAAAGAAGACAAAGGGTATTATTTGACCATATTAAATAGTCTTTCTGAATACTTTCATATGATCAATGGAATACTACAATTATCAGAATACCCAGAAAATATACAGTCAAAGCCTTCATATGTAATATTCAATGGAAAGAGGCCAGGAATATATACATCCTTTGAAGAAATAGTGATCCTAAAGAAAGACATGAAAAGAAGAAAGGGATCCCCATCATTTGTAAAATATATGGATGTAGATGAAGCATTGGTCAAAGCTAGAATGGCTATAGGATCAAATTATTATATAGAACCAGCTGCAAAAGATTATATTCAGAATTATAGGCTGGTATAAAAAAATAAGAAAAATTCTGAAGAACCAATAATTACAAAATTGAAAGAACCAGTTAGGTTCAAGGTAAAAGAAGAAGGCAATACTTCTATGAAAATGACATATAAGGAATGTTTAATAAAAGGAGTTGATCCTTTGGATGGAGAATACATTGACTGGAAGTTGGAAGAAAAATTTGAATCAATAGCGCCTGAATGGAAAAAAGAGATAAAAGAAGACATTTTGAAAGAACTGAAAAAAGAAATAAATAAAAAGTTTGAAGAAATACAGAAGATATTTGATGATAAAATTACCAGTTCATTCTTAGATGAAGACATTATGGATATTGGAGGGCATGGGTAACCTCCAGAACCGGAACAGAATTAACCCACCAAATATAAATAAAGACTTAAAATATAGAGAATTATAATCTCTATATGCGAAAGCGTGGTGAGACTAATATTGAGAGTGATACTCTCAAATGGGAAGCGTGGTGTGACCCTATAATTAGCTAGACCAATCTAAGCTAATGGTCGCAGCATAAATAACATCATATCACAAAGCATCATAGAAAGAAGGTCACAAGACATCAAAAGAATAGTGATCGACATTATTCGTGGCATTGACATGCATGCCAGGACAAATACCTTGTGTTGCTTCGTACATGTAATAAATCTTTCAAGACTTAGCAAGGAAAGGCAAGAGAATAACATTATGAAAGGAAGACAATGCCAATTGAAGGGTATTGTATATGACACCTGGTGTACTTGCTACAGTAAGATGAAAGCTACGTGTGCTAAATAAACAGGAAGGGAGTACCGCTCGTTCTACTATAAAAGGAGGACCTAGGCTTCAGAAGGGAGACACCAATCACTCATCGTCCAGCGTTCTGAGCTCACTCCTCAAGAGCGCCTTCCACCTCCACCACTAAGTAGCAATATTAGTAGTCCACTTGTAAAATAGAGAGCGTGAGTCCACTGTAAGATACTATCTCCAAGGTAATCCTTCCTTATGTGTTTAAGTGTTTGGTGGTTTCCGAAAGAGAAAATCATATCTAAGCTATATTTGTGGAAATGAAGTAATGTCGTCTTTGAAAATCCCTTGATATGATCCAGTTCTTGCATATGAATTAAGTTTTTATGCTAGGGATACTATAGGAGAAACCTCTACGGCGTAGTACTCGGTTTAGCCTAGTTAAGGCGTTAGAGAGGACCCTGTGTTGCTACAAAGAAGTGTTCCCTTCGGGTAAAACTACCTAGGGAGACGATAAAAACTTCGTGCATATGTTTATGACTAACTTATATAGGGCTGGCATGCCATGTGGCATTCCACATCGTATCAGAGACTGATTTGCGCTTAAAGTGAAAGTTGAAGGATTCAAATGGACGGTTTGATGTAGTTGAGAAATGAAACTAAGCCTAGATCAAAGCTAAAGGATAAAATCACCATTCCACCTTGAATTACATCTGTTCTGAACAATCTTTTTTTTGCCTATTTGGCACAACCAAAAAAATATTTTTCTTCTCCTATAGTCGAAATTTTGATTTTTAAGGGGTTGTTTGGTTTCTGCTAAAATGGACCGGCACGAGGCCCACCTATTTTGGCCTATTTTAGCCAATAAGACACGGCTCAGCCCATCAAATAAAATGATTAAAATTTTAATATTTACACTAAAATCATATTTTTTTAATTTAAATTTATTGATTAAAAATATTTTTTATATAAAAATTCAAATTTTAAAGAAAAATTACGTGATATAAAATTTAATCGGACTTCAGACTAGCCGTGTAAGATGAGCTGTGTCGTGCTTGGGCTTGAGAACAGGCCTGTCGTGCAGACACGGCACGAGCCCGTTGGCCAGGTATGCACAGCTCAGCAGCTTCAGACGTCCGAAATGGGACGCCCAGGCGTGATTCCGGGCCCAGGCATTTTCGGTGAGGGCAGTCCAAAGGTTCCCAGTCCAAACAGGTAGTTCAGTCATGACTTAGGAACAACACAAGCCCACAGAGTCAGAAATGGAGGCCCAGTATATGTGTTGCCAGATTATGGCCTTATGGGCTAGCCAACTTAGAGCCCAGATTCAGCAAAACTGGCCCCTTTCTGGCCTAGCCCACGATACAACACGCCGCCGGCATCCACGACTCCACGTGCTCGAGCACCACCGCGCACGCCGACTGGCGTGGCCGAAAGGGGAAAAGGACGCGACCCAACAACATCATCAGAGTCAGAACTGAGAACTCGGAAGAAGCAACGCCACTGCGCCCAAATTACTTCACAACTTGGAGGACCCGCACGCAAATCTGCTGCGCCGTGTTCCGGGCGATCGCCACGACTCCACCCGCATCGCAGCGCTCCGCCCCCTCCGGATTCCCAAACCCCGCCGCTCTTTATTACTCCCTCCCACCGTCAGCAGCGCCGCTCCGCCACATCCTGCGTCCGCCCCGCTCCGCTTCGCTTCGCCTCCTCCCGCTCGCGTCCCCCCGCGCCTGCTCTCCCGGAGGAGACCTGACTCGGCGACCATGGATGAGGAGTACGACGTGATCGTGCTGGGCACGGGCCTCAAGGAGTGCATCCTCAGTGGCCTCCTCTCCGTCGACGGCCTCAAGGTGAGCGCACCTCTCTCCGTTCTTCCGGGACGTGGACCTCGCGCCGGCGCCCGATCCGCCGCTCCCCGACTCCCGATTGGGACTGGTGGTGCGTCGTGGTGGATAGATCAGGCAGTGTTGCCGCGCTAGCCCTGTTGATCTGGTCGCATCTGGCTGCTGCTGATGCATGTGTGTGTTAATGTTGTTCCATAGAGTTTGTCATTTGCTTCCGTGAGAAATCCTGGGAATCTTACCACATCCTTGAATTCTAAGGGCTGTTCTCTGCATTGATCTAAATATGCTTTTCATTTATGGAATCTGAGTCTACAAATGATGGCCCCTCGTTATGCATATGAACTCTAGTATCTGAGCTAGGGAGACTCGTGCGGAAGCAAAATAAGCAGGAGGTTCGTTCAATTTGACCCTTATTTTCATGGACAGCTGGTTTCCCTTCCCGTACCATTTTATGTGCCTGGGTCAATTTTGGGTTAATTAGATGACCTTATGCAGATCCAACCATTTTAGAGATCTGAGTCTGGTCATAATGTCTGAAAGCTACTAGATTGTGAATTTGCTTAATGGGTCCTGAAGAATTCTCTTTTGATGCTTTTGCAGGTTCTGCACATGGATAGAAATGACTACTATGGAGGAGATTCCACTTCCTTAAACCTGAACCAGGCAAGCTTTCTATGTGGATGATTTTGGTTCATTTTGAAACCACAACACTTGTTGCTGTAAATTGTGTCAGAAATGTTTTTGTATTGGCAAGTCATTCAGTTGATCTGGATTGTTAATATGGCTGATGATGATGAAGTATTTATTGTATTTTGTTCCCTTATATTCGCACTAATTCCATTTCCTTTTTTGGGCAAACAGCTTTGGAAGAGGTTTAGGGGAGAGGACAAGCCACCAGCCCACCTAGGCGCGAGCAGAGATTACAATGTGGACATGGTTCCAAAGGTGTTACCAACTCCCATAGTTTGAATATTTTTACACTTACTTTTTTATGACCACAGCCTCATCGTATTTGAGCAGCAGATACTAACTGAACATGTTACCATCTGCCTCCCTTTTTTGGGCAAACTCTTTGATTTTCTCAAGAGTTTTCCAACAAGGAAAATATTTTGTAAGAATTATGACTTATAAATGGTGTTCAAACAGAAGATTAGACAAGCCTGGTGGCAAATGTAATGTTTTCTAGCTGATAAGGGATGGAAAAACCAGTTATATTTGGAGAAACGTAATCATAATCAATCTTGTATACAAGTGAGAAAACATGACTTGTATACCTCGCTGAGAAAATGTGTGCTGGTCCAAGGCTCCATGCTAATTCTAATATCATAATGGTGCATATTAGTTTGTTGTAAAAAATCGACTAGGCTATGCAACCGTGAAAGTGGCCAATTGCGGAAGAATGCATTTACAAAGCACTGGTGCCATTGAGAGTTGAAACTCTTTTATAGTGAAATTCTCAATAAATGCTACCTGATACATTAGTTGTTGTGGCCTTTAGGATGACTGTGACCCGTAATGCTACTGTAACATTGTAACTAAAATATAAGAGAAAACGCACAGACCAGAGTTTTCTGTTCCCGTTATCTTGATATTCTGGACTGCTGGCATAGCATAATTGGCATGGTTTTGAGGCTTGTGACCATGTAGTAGTATTTCCTATTATATTCTGCATTCCTTAGTGTTGCTGGCTCACTTGTTTATATATTTAATACAACAGCTGCTGCCTTGGCATTGGTTATACCATTACTGACTTTTTTTTTGAGAAATACTGACTGGTACAGTTATTACTGGTATTTGTACATACCAACCCTGATGAGTACATGCTATCATAAGCCAGGATTGGAACCCTGGTCAAGATTGCTGTTTTTGTTAATTGTCATAGTTAATACACATAGGCTTGATTCTGAATGCAGATCATGAAATGTTGTATGCTACAAGTTATATTTTCTCTTATTCATTGCTTGATGAAAATTATACATATCTAACTCCCCGTCGCTCTGGCCAGTTTATGATGGCAAATGGGACTTTGGTCCGTACCCTCATCCACACTGATGTGACAAAGTATTTGTCATTCAAAGCTGTTGATGGAAGCTTTGTCTTCAGCAAAGGGAAGGTAATGTCGTCAGGTTACACTCAGTTGTCCTAGTCTTATATTTTTGGGATTTTTTCTTTGGTGGATTTTTCTGTAAATGGGCTTGTAACCTCTAGTTGTCAAACACCCATGTGCACCGTCATTACTCACGTTGCTTTCTTGCATTTTCATCAGGTTCACAAGGTTCCAGCCACTGACATGGAGGCTCTGAAATCTCCTTTGATGGGTCTGTTTGAGAAACGTAGAGCAAGGAACTTTTTCATTTATGTTCAAGACTACAACGAAGCTGATCCGAAAACACATCAGGGGTTGGACCTCACAACGGTCACAACTAGAGAATTGATTTCGTTAGTATCTAGTCCCCTCTGACATCACTTCTTTATATAGTACTGCACTATAATGGTAAACAACTGTAGTCTTTGCTGCCATTTTTGTTCCTTCACTTGACATTTTCTCTTCCCATGTTGTGCCTTTTATAGTTCTTGTATCACTCATGTTGTTGCATCCATCTTATGATGATATTTCTTCATCAATATTGAATAGATGTGCCTTCTTTTCATGTTGTGTTTTGTGAACAAGTAAACAAAAATTATCTCTGTCCAGCTGCTGAAATGTACAAAATATGGTCTTCACATTTGATAGAATATATCATACTTGCCATTTCCTCCTGCATGATCCTTATTTGTGATTCCTTTTCAGGAAATATGGATTGAGCGATGATACTGTGGATTTTATTGGCCATGCACTCGCTCTTCACAGGGATGATCGCTACTTAAACGAACCGGCCCTTGATACTGTAAAAAGGATGAAGGTATGTATAGATTGAGAAAATAGCTTCTTCTTGTTTATTTCTTGAAGAATACAGGTTCCTTTCCCTTTTTGGTTCAAATAATTGAACTTCACTGGTTTTCTTTTAGCTTTATGCTGAGTCTCTTGCACGCTTCCAAGGAGGCTCGCCTTATATTTACCCATTATATGGGTTGGGTGAGCTACCACAGGTCCGTCACTTTTCAGTTCATTTAGCTATAATATTAGCCCTTTATACTAAATTTTGATTCTAAAGCATGTCTTGTGCTTCAGGCTTTTGCACGTCTAAGTGCTGTTTATGGTGGTACATATATGTTAAATAAGCCAGAGTGCAAGGTAGAGTCTTGAATCTATGTTGGTAATAATCATTTCACTTTGATGAGAACAAACCATAAAAAGTGTTCCTTATCTGCTTCAATGTATCTGTTTGCAGGTTGAATTTGATATGGAAGGGAAAGTATGTGGTGTTACATCAGAAGGGGAAACTGCTAAGTGCAAAAAGGTTGTCTGTGATCCTTCATACTTACCCAACAAGGTAAATGTCTCTGTTTCCATATAAAATTGTTGTACTTTGTTTTGTATAATCAAAGCAATTCGCTGTAAGGTTTATATTTCCCAATCCAATTTATTGGAATATTGAACCTTCCTGTTCTGTTCCCTCCCTTGGCCGTTGCCTATATGGAGTACTGCTATGCCTTGCTCTCTTACTTTGAAGTTAACTTTATGTTTTGGACAGGTAAGGAAGATTGGAAAAGTAGCACGTGCAATCGCTATTATGAGCCACCCGATTCCAAACACGAACGAGTCCCACTCGGTTCAGATTATTTTGCCACAGAAGCAACTTGGGCGCAAGTCAGACATGTGAGGCTTTTACTTAGTTACTTCTATTTTGAATAATTTCTCATTAGCTCAAATGCCTTCAGTTTCCATTGCTTGATTGTGACATGCGTGCTTCTATATATATGTGTGTTTGTTAGGTATGTTTTCTGTTGCTCATACACACACAATGTCGCACCCAAAGGGAAGTTCATTGCATTTGTGTCTGCGGAAGCTGAGACTGAGAACCCGCAATCAGAACTCAAGCCTGGTATCGATCTACTTGGTCCAGTAGATGAGCTGTTTTTTGATATGTATGACAGATATGAACCAGTCAATGAACCATCTCTTGATAATTGCTTTGTCTCAATGGTAAGTTTGGTAGTCTACAGCACTGAGGTGAATGTCAAGTTTTATTGGAACGTTTATGATGCTTACGCCATTCTCTGTTTTCATTGCAGAGCTATGATGCTACAACACACTTTGAGACGACTGTGGCGGATGTTCTTAACATGTACACAGCTATTACTGGGAAGGTATGCTTTATTGTCACATCTTTTACTCTTAAACTACATCTGTGTATATTGAAATAATAGCTGCATGAGGTATTCATCCATTAATGTTTAGCGCATGGTTTGTGTTTTCGTGACCTGTCTTCATGAGCCTTTTACTAGATCTATATTCAACAGACATTCATTGCTAATCTCCTCTTGGTAATAGAGGATTTGCCTTTGAACAAAATTCTCTGCTGTATACTGTCAGTTGGTCGAAAGATAAGTGCAGATATTAACTCTCTGATCTTCCTGCAGACTGTTGATCTAAGTGTTGACTTGAGCGCTGCCAGCGCTGCTGAAGAATACTAGAGATTTTTCATGTCAGATACTGCATTTATGATCGAGACATCATGTTTTCTGAGAGCAGCAGCACAGGACATGCCTTTTTGGTGCCTTGTCAGCTTCATATTTCGGTGTTCTGTTCGATGCCTGCTCCAGCAGCATTGTGCAAAGTTGTTTGCCCAAACGATGAAATTATGGTTGCCCCTTTGTTATACTTACAATGATGATCGAATGTTGTAGACTTTTATAAACCGTGGTCACGCCTGGTTAGAACCTGGTTGTACTCATCGGTGATGTATCATAACCACATCAGATATGCATCTCCGTTTTCATGTTTGGAAGCAATGCTTGTGTGCGCCATCGGGTTTCATTCGTTACATCCGTATATTTCAGCGTCACTCGCAGCTGGCTTGTATGCTTCGAATATTGGTGTCTGACACTGTCACATCACATGCCTACATGGCGTTGATAAAACTGTTAAACTTGCTTGGATTAATGGAAAGAGACATCAATGTTTATACACGTACAATGACGTCCACATTCGCAGGCCTGCTCAGCTTTCCCCATGATCTGCATAATAGATCTGCCAGGGATCTCAGTCTCCAAGACTCAAACATGTGCCTCGCTTACCGATTCGTCTGGTTAGGAAGCATAACTGTGCTACTCCCTCCATCCAAGAAATATAAGTATTTTTAGAATTTTCAATGCAAGTCCAAGAATATAAGCATTTCTAAAATACTAATATAAAAATAAAGATAGGATGAAAAGATTATCATATTTTTATTTTTATCACATAAAAAAATTCTCTCATCTCCAACCACACATCTTATTTATTGCGTTCACACTTTATAAATATTTATATTGTTGGACAAACCCAAATATCCAGAAATATTTATATTATTGGACGGAGATAGTAAGTATTATAGGAGTATTTGATTAGAGAAAATAAGACAGGATCACCGCAACAACGTGTATGCCACCAATTGGCTAAAAAATGGATCCTTTCTTTGGTTGAGATCGACTCGAAAATTGGCTAATCAGCAGCCACTGATTGACAAATGTGACTATTCGTAGTCCCGAAGCAGAGAATACTACATACTCGAGGACCTGCGCGAGAAAGCAACCGGCATTCCATCCGCGCCCGGCGTCTCTCCTCGCACTCCCGAAACGCCAAATCCCACCCCGCACGCACCGTTTGCTGCCTTTCGTCAACTCCACTTCTCCTTCGTCGCAGCAGCAAGCAACCGTCTCGCCGAGCCAGCCTCCAGTCATGGATGAGGAGTACGACGTGATCGTGCTGGGCACGGGGCTCAAGGAGTGCATCCTTAGCGGTCTCCTCTCCGTCGACGGCCTCAAGGTGAGCTACCCCCTTCTCTCCGCTCATTTCATTCCGGCGAAGCAACTGCGATACGTTTGCTTCCATGCCCTGATTCCGATCCCAGGTGTTTGCTGATCGGTACTCATAGTTTGGTCTTGCACTGGGTTGCTGGAGCTCGCGAGTTCTTATTGGATCGGGCTGCTCAGCCCGTTTGATCTGGAGACTTAGATTGCTGTGGACTTGGCGTGCTCTGTTCGTGTAGAGAGTCCAATTGATGAGGATCTCGGTGAATTGACCGCTATTAGTCATTGATCAGCCAAGTGACTGAAGTTGGTGAGCTGAGCTCGGTGTAATTTGCTGGGATCGGGGGTACTGGACTCTTGCTGAATCGGAAGGTGCGAAGTAACTGTGTTTTCTGCTAGCGTTTGGGTGGAATCAAGCACCACGACAAAGGAGAAAACTGGAAGAGTGTCCAAACTAGTTGGTACTTATTGTGTTGCTAGCCCAAGCTTTTCTTTGTAACCTGATTTTTTATTGTAGTATTATAAACTGTTGCCCCATTTATTCCACACGTAAATTGGGGCAATTTGACCACGATGATGATGTCAGAGAGATAGGTTTTCAGGGGTTTCCAGTCTCCAGTTCCCTGACCTTGAACATTTGCTTTAAGGAGCAGACCTGGACCGTTGGTGGTGGGCGTCGACAGTTAGGCAGCTGGATGGTGGCATTGGGGCTGCAAAAAGGGCAGCTGCAAGTCAGTGACAAGTCAGGTCTTGGAGATTTTTCAATCTGGAGTTCGGGTGGCTATGTGTTATACTGTGTGACAGATAGATTGTCCCCAAATAAGCGAGCTTCCATGTATCTAAACTAGGAGTGCCGAAAGCTAAGAGTGCCATTTTTGGAATTAAATAGCTCGTAGATGATTTAGTGCTAGCGCAAAGGAGGGATATCCACTCTGAGGCTAGGAGTGTCAGGGTGTGTGAGTTCTTTGCCTTTTTTAACAGATTTTATTCCTTCTTAATACAATGATACACAGTCCTGCATATTTGAGGGGAAAAAGGAGAGATATCCACTCGTTGCTACAATCCATCACATAACCAACACCTCTTTTTATATGTACGTTTACATGTGTTTACATGTATATATATGCGAGTTAACTTAGTTTCAGCTAGCTGATTATGAATTGCTCTCAAGCTTGGTGCCCTTTTTAAAGTGTAAATAGTGTTGGGAATATTCACTTTGAGGATACCATTATGGATGCACCTGTGCTAATAACTTGAGATCGCAGGTGCTGCATATGGACAGAAATGACTACTATGGAGGAGATTCCACGTCGCTCAACCTTAACCAGGTAAACAACTTTGAACTCCAAACCATTTTGGTAAATACCAAGGATTCTAGATTTGTATATAAATTTCCTACCAAGGAAAGTTTGTATGATAGACAGTACATGATATATACTTATTTATTTGATTTCATTGCTATGTTTGCTAACCATACTTTTCACTTCACCTTTTTGATAGCTCTGGAAGAAGTTTAGAGGGGAGGACAAGCCCCCAGCACATCTAGGTGCAAGCAGAGATTACAATGTTGACATGGTTCCGAAGGTGCATATCTTTCCCTATTTAAAATATCTTTGTACCACATTTATCATGGTGGGCCAAGGATGCTATATATCTGAGACGTGAGACATGACATAAAGATGACCCGTTTCGCATATTGTTTTATCTTGAGACATATGTAATAATATTATTTGTATGATTGATATGTTTTTTTTTTGACTTGAATATGATTGATATGGTCATTCACTGATTAAATGTTCATAAATTCTGGGCATCCAATGTATAACTAATTGAAAAAAGGAACCTGCACAGTATCTTGTCCAGGTCTCTATTGATTTTCAATTGTTGACTTTCATGTGTTTTTGCCGCTTGATTGTTTAAAAAAATGTTGCTGTTTTCAGTTTATGATGGCAAATGGGACATTGGTTCGAACCCTCATTCACACTGATGTGACAAAGTATTTGTCCTTCAAAGCTGTCGACGGGAGCTATGTTTTCAGCAAAGGAAAGGTGGATTCTTCAATCTATGCCCTCCTTTTTTCCTTTCTTCTTATCAATGTCATATTAAGTAGGTGGTTCATTAGTTGTAGGATCTTATATTCTGATTGCATGGTAGTTTAACTTGTCTCTTTTATCATGTTCAATCAGATTCACAAGGTGCCTGCCACTGATATGGAGGCCCTGAAGTCCCCTTTGATGGGTCTCTTTGAGAAACGCAGAGCAAGGAACTTCTTCATTTATGTCCAAGACTACAATGAAGCTGACCCAAAAACGCATCAAGGATTGGACCTTACTCGGGTGTCGACTAGGGAACTTATTGCGTGAGTATATCAGCGTTTGTTGCATTATATTTTATTCCTGTTTCAGTAGTGTCAGTAGGCTAATTGTAACAACCAGCTCAGTTTGGCCTAGCATGTCATTAGAGTGTTAAGAACAGAGGCTTAAATCCACATTGCTAATGGCTAATTATGTAGTGCTAGAGTGGCATACTGCATAACTTGGATACCCCTCACAGGCAAATCAAGGAAAAAAGCACATGGTGTAACTTAAGACTTACCTAAAGATTAAGGGTCACAGAGATATCATTCTTCCTCAATTTTCATTGCTTGCCTTTGGATTTGTTTGCACAAGCCTTAGGCGTTAGTCATATTTGTTCCTCATCTAACTCTGGCAAAATCGAGTTGCTTGGTTAGCAGCCATTCCTAAGTCCAGTCATGCCAAAGGCCATGACTACTATAAATCTTCGGCAAAAACTTATGGTAGTTGTATTCTTTGCAACATCGATGCTTAGGAACACCTGAATCATAAAATGGTGACATTAGCTTGAAGCACATGAAGTCATTGAAATAACAAAAAAGTGCATAGGCAAATAAAAGTTAAATCATGCATAAACATGACAAAATAATAAGATTTTGATTTGATCCTTATGCGACTGTCAGATCTGGCAAACATGTGGAATCAAACTGCACCATAGCTCTTGATTAAAAATATCTAACACACATTATAGAGTGATCATTAATTAGAGGAAATAAGTTCGGGTTTGAAAACATCGACTGAGGAAACAAACTAAGAACTGTTGACATGTCCATAGCTCATGATTGAAATATCTAGCACATGTCTAGAGTAATTATTGGAGGAAAGAAGGTCATGTTGGTAAACTTGTCCACCGAGGAAACAAATTAAAGAACTGATGACATGCTCATATGAGAAAAGCTAGCAGTAGGGTCACATGCTCACATATTCCACCGAGGAATAGAGAAGAGAGAACCAGATTGGTGCTTAATCAGTGCAGCAATGGATCACAAATTGTTATGCTCATCTTTCCCCACCGTACTGGCGGCAAACCTCTCTGCGGCAAACCAATCAAATTGTACCTACTACCTATGAATTTGTGACAGCCTAGATCCAGTAATCAACCAAACAACTATCTTAGGAATAATGGCACGACTATGCTTTAGTAATCAAGTAGCAGAGTTAGGGTAACTTAGCTTGTGACTCTTGTGCTCAGGTCTCACCCTGTATTGTTTTCTTTTGTTACTCCCTCTGTCCAAGAATATAAGCATTTCTAGCTTTAGTCTAAGTCAAATATTTTAAACTTTGACTGATAATATCTCTAAAAGTAAACAGTTATAAATATAAAAAGTTGCATATTATGATAGTTTGTTTTAAGATGAATATAGTAACATCTTTTATACTTGATCAATCATCATAACTTTTTCTCTATTGATAGTTGAAGTTAAAATTATTTGACTTTGACCAAACCCAGAAATGCTTATATTCTTGGACAGAGGTAGTAGAAAACTGTAAAATGTAAACTCACCCCT
Source organism: Eleusine indica (assembly GCA_030378355.1). Taxonomy (NCBI): domain Eukaryota; kingdom Viridiplantae; phylum Streptophyta; class Magnoliopsida; order Poales; family Poaceae; genus Eleusine; species Eleusine indica. The sequence continues at coordinate 62,568,954 of CM059494.1, forward strand.
CATGGATCGGCTCGGAGTGAGGTGGTGATAATGTAAGGGGCCAGTTCTTCCTCTCTTTAATACAAAGATACATAGCTCTCCTACGTATTCGAGAAAAAAAAAAAGAACCAAACAGGCCCATATTCTTCCATCTTGCCTATTGTAGACCTACTTACATGTGTAGTTATAGAGTTGTGATGTACTTGTGTATTGGCTATATTATTTCCTAGTATTTTTTTTTATGTCTTCTAGAGTTGTGATACCATTTTCAGAAGACTTAAGAAAATTGCTGCATTTACCATGGATTACATTTAACATTGTATATGTTGTTAAAGGGTATTTTTTATCTAGAAGATAACACTCTGTTTCAATTTGTGTTTCTTCAGAAAGTATGGTTTAAGTGATGATACAGTGGATTTCATTGGGCATGCACTTGCACTCCATAGGGATGATCGTTACCTTGATGAACCTGCTCTTGACACTGTAAAAAGGATGAAAGTAAGTCTTGGCAAAGCTGTTTCCTAATATTGTTTAGATAGTCATGTTTCCTAATTGTTTGAACATGCTTTCTTTATAGAATACAGTTAAACTTACCTATTATGTACATTTAGCTATATGCAGAGTCTCTTGCACGCTTTCAAGGGGGCTCACCATATATTTATCCGCTTTACGGGCTAGGTGAGCTACCACAGGTCAGTCTACTCTAATCTGTTTATCCAATCTTCTCATTTTGCATGTACATGTTTTATTCCATTTATATGATACAATGTTTTCCTATGCTGCAGGGTTTTGCACGTCTGAGTGCTGTTTATGGTGGTACATACATGTTAAATAAGCCCGAGTGTAAGGTTGGCTTCATCACCTTCCCTGTCATGACACACTTAATTTGGAGACATGTTTTCACTGTGTTATTTAACTTGCATAGGTTGAATTCGATATGGAAGGGAAAGTGTGTGGTGTTACATCAGAAGGTGAAACTGCCAAGTGCAAGAAGGTGGTCTGTGATCCTTCATATCTGCCTAACAAGGTCAACAATCTTCCCGTCTAGTTGATTTTGAATGATTCACATGGCAACTTCAGTGTCATATACTTCTATTTTGATGCATCTCACGCATTTGGAGTAACTTTTGTTCCCTTTGCTATATGTTTTTCTCCCCTATCCTGATATCATGCAAATGTTTCTCAACAGGTTAGGAAGATAGGAAGAGTTATACGCGCCATTGCTATTATGAGCCACCCGATTCCAAATACAAATGAGTCCCACTCGGTTCAGATTATTTTGCCACAGAAGCAACTTGGGCGCAAGTCACACATGTGAGGCTTTTATCGTTCTCAGTTCATCTGATGAACGGCTTGATTACTTGCATTTTACTTTCTCGTCATGATACCCATAGTTATGGTTTTCCTCTTGATATTATTTTGTTAGGTATGTATTCTGTTGCTCATACACACACAACGTTGCACCAAGAGGAAAGTTCATTGCCTTTGTGTCTGCAGAAGCCGAGACTGATAATCCACAATCTGAGCTAAAGCCTGGAGTTGATCTACTTGGCTCTGTGGATGAGATATTTTATGATATATATGATAGATATGAGCCAGTGAATGAACCATCTCTCGATAATTGCTTTGTCTCAACGGTAAGATTTTGCAGTATATAATAACAAATAAGTATTAAATCTCAATGCTGCAGACTTGCTACTAAATCTTTATGGTGGTTTCTGTTTATAGAGCTATGATGCATCCACACATTTTGAGACAACTGTAACGGACGTTCTTAACATGTATACAATGATCACTGGAAAGGTAATATAATGATTATTCTTATCTAATTGATCAAGTGTCGCTAGGAGCCTAGGAGTAATCTTAGGTTAGTGTAATGTGCTAATACATTAGTCAAATTTTATATTAACTTAAAAAAAACTGTAATGCTTTTATGCACTTGCTGCATATAACTGTGCAAGTATTTTAAGTAAAAAATGTGTATTATTAATTTGACTCAAAATACTGATGGAATAGGGACAGGATATTTGTTTGCCCATTCTTTGCCGATATATTTTCCTGGATTAAAATTTCCATCTATGTTATCCTTTTGAAGATTTACTAAACCTGCTAGCTCAACCCACTGTTTATATCACAATTGTGGATTGACCTTTCTATCCTAACTGTGCTCTGATTGCAGACGGTTGATCTTAGCGTAGATCTGAGTGCTGCTAGTGCTGCAGAAGAATACTAGATTTCATAATCATATAGTCCCATGTTCAAATCAAATCCTCGGAACAACACAGGGCAAACCTTAGTAGATCACTGATGCTGAGTTTATTCAATGATATCATGCGTTCTACTGTTCTGCCTGATGTATACCTCCATGTTTGTTGCTAGCTGAAATACGCATAACTATTGACTCATGTTGATCGGATGATGGTGGTTTTATTTATTGAAGTAATGATGGAATGGTGTAAAGCCGTGTGCAGTGAACATTGACAGTGACTACTGTGGCTTTATATGATGTATAATGCATGTCTAGTTCTTTCGTGTCGTGTTCTTCTCATACTGTTGAGTGCTACCTAAGGCACATGCTTCAATGGAACCACACTACCACAATTATTTATATTCGAGTGTGGCAAACAATTTAAGTTTTTGTGATCGAGGTAGGTTTCGTGATTTTTTGGCATAACCACTATAGCGACTGAGTTTTGTAAGCACATGTTATGACGTTGAAAGATTTGGCTCTAGCTGATTCTCATTTGTGGCTATATGTTGAGCTGTTGCTGCCTCATCGTTACCAAAGGCTCTATTGTAGCACATTCTGTTGGCCTCATACGTCTTTTTAATGCTAGTGTTGTCTTCATTGGAGGACCTTATACGTCTTCTTAAAGCCGACCCAATGCATAATTTCATTCCACTGTTTTCAATAATGTTACATCAGATTTATTTTGTCTTGGTTTAGTAAATGAAACAACCCTCTCTCCATGCACCAAATTTGTCTCACAATTTCATGGATAAGGTAAAACATTAAATTACTTTACTAAAATTGGTCAAATCATATTTGGGATAACACTACGTGCTTTCAGTGGGTGTTTTAATGGAGTTTCATCCGTTGGAAATATTGTCAATTGAGTTCCATCCTTATGAAACTCATCTACTCTCTCTGTTCAACAATATAAGCATTCCTAACCCCAAACAAATTGTCAAACAATATAAGCATTTTTGAGTGGGTCCCACCAGTAGTAACTTGTGGGAAGTCTATTGTTGCGTGTGGGCCATGCGTGGTCACTAGCCCGCTCGCCAGTAACAGGAACGTACGTCAGTGGATCCTGATCCCCCATCCCCGCCTCATGTATGTGCATGAGCAATAACCCATCGATCAAACGATGTGCTCCCTCCCTTCACATTTACATGTTATTCTAAGGTTTTTAACTTTTCTCCAATTACATATCATTCTCGTTTCTCAATGCACTTTTCTCTCTTCCCAATATAATATTCTCTTTTCCTACTACATCTCTATATCTATCTCTCTCCTTCTCGTTTTTAGTACACCTATCTTTTTATTTCTCCTTATTTCTCGTACCCAACTTTAAAACGACATCTAAATATGAACAGAGGGAATACATCATTTATGAGGGGTAATTTAGTCTTTTTTGCTTTTTCCTTATTTGCCTTGGGAATCTAGGAATTCAGAGAACACTAACCAAATGCGTCGCCGTTGTTAGACTGAAGTAACCAAGACCAATCAAGGGTCTTTGGATTAGAATTTCTCACGAATATCTGTGACAAATTACCTTCTGATGTTGCAATTGTATCAACACTGTTTTGTGGCTGCTGTGAGTGAAGCTGTCTGCAAAAATAATGGCACATAAATGAACCCTACGGGTACGGCACATAATACAAGCCGTTGATCTGCAGAACACACAAGTTACTACTGATGTAGTATCAGCCATCACTTCCAACAGACTCGTTCCTCCGGCCTGTCTAGCCATGTCCACTAGCCGAACGGGCGTCATTCATGGATTCGCCTATATGCTATTGCACTCCTTCAGGCATCTTTTGCCCTTGACCTTCTTCGCCCAGCCAATAACACCCTGCTGCACATGCTCGTTGAAGATCTCTTTCTTGTAGTAGCTCCCCATCTTTGAGGACAAAGAGAGCAAAATATTTATTGCTCAGCGATGAGGATTATAATTGTGACTGACAAACAGTGCTGAAAACCCGACGTACCTGGGTTACAATTGCATACAGAGGCAGGGTGCTGTAGCTACACATGAGTTGAATAATGATCCTGCAGGTAGAAGGTTGAATGCAGGCGTTAAAACAGAAGATTCATGCATGTTTGACATTTCAGCCCGTGATGGTTAAAGACAATGGCGGCAAGCAAATTACCCAACAACAAGCCTCGGCACCAGAAAACCCACATGGTCCATGAAGCAGGATTCGAATCCGTATGTGAGCTTGAAAAGGAAGATGGAAAAGGATTCCCAAATGTTGTGATCAGCCACTACATCGATCAAAATAAAACTTCGCAAACTGTTGTGTAACAATGCATTCTTACCAGTACATAGAAGAAGTATGCAAGCTCAAATGCGTTCTGAAAGAGGGTGAAGTGGATCAGGTGAAGGATGATCCTCGGCTGCCCGAACCAGAAGTGCTCGTCTGATGGGTTTACAACCAAATCGCCCTCTATCGCTGTGTGCTTCTCAGCGACATCATAGGCTAACTCAGCTATGATATGTTCCAGCTTAGTGCCAACGGCCAACAGAAGCTGCAAAAAAATAAAAATAAAAAGGGTCAAGATCACTCACAACAATTCTACTTGTTTTGACTATGTACAGGGACGTCAAAAACAAAGACATTATATATCTGCACTTACAATTAAGGGAATGAATGAAATCCAAAAGTATGTGTGCCAACCTGCAGATTAACAAAGAAGTAGTTTTGAGAAGCTTAGATACCGAAATAACTTGTACAGGTCGAATAGAAACTATAAGATTGCATTTTGCAAAGGATCAAATGAGTTTACCATCAACATTCAGCAACAGAAATATCACCACAAAGATCCACAAGGCCCAGCTACAGGTAGACAGATACAGTACGGATGGTTAAGATTACACGTGAAGTAAAATGTGCTCAAAATTCAAAAGGATTTGCAACGCCCTTTGGCATACCTTGTACCGACTATTTTCTTAAAATCAGATTCTAGAGCCCTCAACATGTATTTGTGAAAATCAAATTTGGGGTTTGCACGGCAATGAGTCTGCAAAAAGAGTGCCGTGCTTTACATACAAGGAAAGAACACAACATTAGCTTGCTTGTTAATTGCTATGACCTGATGCTTACCATAATAAAACCAAGACGCATTGTTTTGTAGTCTGATTCAGTTACTGAGCCACGAAACTGCTTACAGAAACAGTGCTGAAAGGGAAAGAGCAAAACAAAAGGCCGATTAGTTCACCATTAGACTTTTGTCTATGTGGAAGAGAAAATATAATATAGTTGTTAACATGTAAAAAAACATTGTATGTTAAATTGACTACTTGGATAATACTCCCTCTAGTAAAAAAAGGAGTCTCATTGGACATATTGACACAGTCTCCAAAAGAAACTCTGACAACTAATTCCCACTTTAACATTCAGAGAACATTAAAAAATCTGTAATACGATGAAACTATTTTTCAAGAATAATATAATCACAAGATTTCCAAGTTAAATCCTAGTATATAAAAAGTTATTGATTCCGCCCAAATGTTACATAATTTTATCGATCGTCATTATGAAAAACATAATATTTGGCTGCACACAACCTAAAGCATCAAAAAGGAAAAATTCTAGCAGAGGGCGTTATGAAATTGTTCAATGTGTACAAAGAAAATCAGATTGTATAGAACATGAAGTCCATTCCTTACCAGCCAACACAGTATCATGGAGTCTTTGCCAAGACCTTTGTAACGTTCCTTAATAAAATCAAGTTCATGCACATGGGTCACCTTATTAGGCCCTGCAATTTCATAGGATTTAGTTTTATCATCCTCACATACTAAAAGGCCTCTTTCTTCGGAGAAAAACCTCGTAAACAACAAAATTTGTATTTCCAGTATTGACAGAACAAAAACATTGTCTCAGGCTCAAAATGTGTCATTGCACCAAAATATGAGAAACGAGCAAGGCCTCTGTACCGCTTTCTACATCAGCATTTTGTTTAATTTCATCCTCCCACTGTTTCCATTTACGTATCTGAGTAAACAGAAATATATAAGAAACTGCTGTCAGAAGCGCCAAGAGGGCAGCTTAACTCAAAGGATGGAATGCCATAGGCGTGCAATTTACCTTTGCACCTCCCAAAAGCATAGTTGTAGCACTGAAAAAAACATGCGAGACAGCCAGAACAAATATGAAAATGTGCAGCTGATGTAACGCCTCAAGGGACAGCAGAGGAACTTTTCCCTGTCAAAGCAAATACTACAGTTCATGAACACCACTAAATCATGAAAATGAACATGTAACTAATGCTTAGTAGGGGACAAGGCATCAAATAGTTGTAGAATGGTTGTTTTTGCTATGAATAGCACTTGTATTCATTATGAGGGAACAGGGAACAAAACCTCTTGGGGAAATACAAAAGACTACATATACATGTAACAATTTAAGCCACTATAGAACTGTCAAAAGGGAGTAAGAGATGATTAAGCTTAGGTATTAAATGTTTTGTCCACACCATATTCCATCTGAGATTCATAAAAACATGTTTATTTTACCTTCAAAAAAAAAACATAGACAACCATATGTTGATTCAGTCAGCTTACCTGCTTTTGGCAGATCTCTGCCTCAGCCGCAGCTACACCCTCACTGAGCAGCCGCCCCGGCCTGATACTGCCAAGGATTTCCGCGGCGATAGAATTCGCCTTGGTGAAGCTCAGTCCATTAGCAGTCTGGTCATCTACAGGCTTCTTGCATGGAAGCATGTAGTTCGACCAGCCACGGGGAATGCATATCCTTAAGATCGTCCCTTGAAGCACCGTCAACAGCAGGGAGATGAACCCAAGAAGCATCAGCTCTGCATTACACCAACGGAATTAAGAGAAATGCGAACACCATTTACTGCATGCATTAGCAGGACCCTCCTGGGGCCTGTCAAACAAAATGCTATTTAACAAGGAAAAAAAAATTCTGGGGTTGCCATAGTATTGTTTCTGGCGGTACTGTAGAAAGTATGGAACACCGAACACCTGTTCTGTGCTTCTGATATCTTAAACCTTATCTGGGCTTGTGTTGGCCAGGTTCTTGGTTCCAGATGCTTAGAGTTGGTATGAATGTGGAAACCAAAAACAAGTTTTTTTCATACAAAAAGAACTCATTAAATCTGCTACTGGAGAGCACGCTATGCATGTGCCTTCTTTGCCACTAGGGTTCTGTTGAGGATGAAGCTCAGGACAGCGTTCAGCAAGCAAGGCGCGGAGCTGCAGAAGCTACTGCTTTGGATGGACACAGAGCCAGTGACACCAACGATCCAGCAGGTGCTTGCACGGCGCTGCTGGCTATACTTTCGAGCTGTACCAAGCGAATGAAGAGTTGAAGACCAAGGTTTTCCTCAAGCACTGGTCTTCTTCCAAAGACAATAACGATTAATGATCCCACTGGAATGTGTTTTGCCACTAAGGTAGCCTAACAGTAACAATCTACTAGTAGTTTTTCTTTGTCACTAAGGTGTTCTATCTTTTCTTAGTCGGTTAATTCCGTCCTACCGTGGTTTTTTGTTTTGGGTTTACCTTCTTTCACCTTGAGGAGCGCCTCGTAGAGAGGCCTTTGATTGTTCTTCTTGAGCGTCTGCATGCCCTCGCAAGAACACCAGAAACAAGCTCTCAGCTTATGCCAGCTTCAGCTAGCGTGACAGTTAGCAGAAAATTATTTGAAGGAGCGAGGCTCCAGCGCCTACTATATGTACCTTGCCGAGGTGATGGAGGCCTCGCTCGGCGGCGAGGGAGATGACCACGATGATGGAGCATACTGCCGCCACAATCCACGTCGGCGTGAACTGCAGCGCCGCCTCTCCCTCGCCGGCGTCCCCCATTGCCAATTCCTTTCCTCCGGCCCGCACGCTTCTGCCGTTTTGTGCTGCGGGCCTTATGGCCTTTATTTATCTACTTTGTCTCGTGGCCCAGGGGCCCATCGCAGCAGTACATTGAAGGATGGTGACGCGGCCCCTGTCAGCGTCGAACATGAAACCAGTGGACAGCAGCACGTTGCCCACGAGGCCGCATCTCATTCATTTTCTTTTGTGATTTCATACAAGAACAAACTGGTGGACGCAATGTTGGCAAGGGCACGGCTTTGTTCCATTCCACACGAATAAATTCAGTGAGACATTGATACATGTGGCCTTTACATCCAAGTTTTGGCAAGAAAATCAGGAAATATCCGGTGAGAACAACTATTTATCTTATTGGCTTTTACAATACCAAGACGTGGTCATAAGAAGCAGAAAATATCGCATGGAAAACACTTGTTCGGTGGAACCATGAAAATCATGCTAAGTGCTAATTTTATGAAATTCTAGTAACAAGACATGCAGAGAGATACAAAAACATGTGAAACTTGTGTTGAACTCAATTTTTGTCAAGAGATTGAGAAACAAACAACAGAGGAAAAGGGTTTAGAAAAGGAAAGCAAGATGCACAGTGTCTGTTTGGCTACATGACTATTCATTGACGTTATTATCAGTTCAATACCCTACGAACAAAACAATTGATAGTTGTTTAACATCACTATCACTACATGTGAGATTTAATTAAAAATGATATATTTTGGATGGGTGTTGAGGGTTCTACAAAAGGGAGATTTGCACCGTATATTGGGATGTTAATATCGATCTAGACAAAACTGACGTGTGTGGCCCTGAACAAACAAGTTGCAATATCTTAGAGATGGCCTTTGATCCTGAAGGACGAGTGTTAGTTCCAGTTCCACTATAATGTTCGACATGTCATCATCGTTCCCATTGAGTTTGATGTATTGCACGTGTTTTGTTTTTCAATTTACGAACTGAAAGTACATTTACTTCTGGTGAGATGCTATTGATATCAACGTATATTTCACTAATAGCCTGCAAAAGTCCTCAAAGACGCATCACTCATCATATCCTTCCACTCAAAATGGCTTGTTGTGATTTCTCTCACGAGCTTACCCTATCCTACCAATCTCCTGCTGTGTCTATAACGACACCCCAGCTACGGAATAATCCGTGCCGGCAACCTCCATCGCGCTACTTGTCAGCCCGACACCATCACCCCGAATTTGGATAGATGGTATGGATCATTTTCAACACTGCTGCAAACTAAACAGGGGACAATTTAGATGGCTCAAGGGATAAGCAAAAGATCAAACTGGATTTGCACAAAACGAAAAAGAAATGGTGTTCAGGTACACGATATCCATTTTCTTGTTTACCAATTCAACATCATAAGCAAAAATTGAGTTCATCTTGAAAATTGAGAAGCTCTCTACATATGAGATTTTTAGAAGTGAATAGAATATTGGTTTTCACAATTCCACATATAGGGATATTTCCATCGGATCTCAAACCCAAACATCAATCTAGCCAAGCATGTGGCCCTGAACAAACAAGCTGCAATCTCTTCGAGTGTTAGATCTTGAAGGACAGATACTAGTTCCAGTATGATATTTGACATTGTCAGGATACTCCACCAGGTTCAATCCATTGCACATGTTTTTTTTTGGGAGTATTGTTAGTTTACCTTTACCTCCAAATTACTTAATCATGAATCATACTCGCCGTGTTGGAAACTAAAGACTGGCACATTTTAAAAGGCTCAGAACTAAGAAGTTAAGAGAGAAGAACTAGTAATAAGAGAAAAAAATGGCAGCACATACTTAAAACACCTTGGAAATCTGAGGTTACTTCAGGGAACAGTCCTATGCAGTTGCAACAATAGATGTACAGAGCTAATTCCTAATCTAAATAAGCCTATATAGGTTTACATAAACCAGAGCCTAGTTATCACTCTGTATTCCCAACGGCCTCACGGTCTCCAGCTGGTGCCGTTGCTGCCATTTCAATCTTAACAGAAGGTCCAGCCGAATCAGAGTTGCTCGTGGATTCCCCAGCCTTGCTAAGGGTTCCCTTCAACCCCTTCTTCATCTTAACTTTCTGCGCCCAACCTAGGACACCCTGTTGTACATGCTCGTTGAAGATCTCCTTCTTGTAGCAACTTCCCATCTTTGAGCACATAAAGAGAAAACATCCTTCGGTTATCGTTGTGATTGTTGAGGACAACAAGCATCAATGAATAATTAAATACTGACGCACCTGGGTCACAATTGCATATAGGGGTAGGGTGCTGTAGCTGCAGAGAATTTGAATAAGGACCCTGCAAACAGAAGAAGTGTTGATGCAGGAATCAATACATGGCTGCCTTTTTTCCTGTGGGGCAAGGGAAATACACCGGAGACTCCATTAAAAAAAAAATGGAGGCATGTAAAATACCCAATAACAAGCCTTGGCACGATAAAGCGAACTTGCCCCATGATGCAGGAGTTGAATCCGTAAGTGGCCTGGAAAGGAAAGAAGGCACAAATTGTTCAGCAATTACTCATGGCATCTACTACACCTTGTAAGTGATATTTCCTAGAAAAAACTTTGTAAAAATTGTGTTGCAATGCTTACCAATATCCAGAAAAAGAATGCAATTTCAAATGCATTCTGAAAGAGGATGAAGTGGATCAAATACAAGACAATCCTTGGGCGCTTGAACCAGAAATGCTCATCTGATGGTTTTACAACCAAATCACCCTCAATAGCGGTATGCTTCTCAGCTACATCGTGGGCTAACTGAGCTATGATGTGCTCTAGCTTGGTGCCAACGGCTAACAGAAGCTGCAAGAAGTAACTGTCCAGTAAGCACCTAGTCCTGAATGTGGCCTGTGATTCTAGTACAGGCTTCGTTTCAATATTTTCAAATGAACCCAGAGTGTTGGTACCAAGAAAAAGGTAACAGGACTATTTCCCGTTGCAAAATCAAAGCTTAAAAGGTCCAAAAATGATTAGAGTGCTCTTCATGTGACATTTGTAGCATCCCAATGCAAGTATTATTGAGTCCTTTTCAGTTATCTTTGGACTTTAGGAAAGAAAACTGACTGGCATGCAAAAATAGCACATTATAAATGCACTTACAATAAGGGGAAGGAAGGCAATCCAAAAGTATGTGTGCCAGCCTGCGTATCAATGAAACAAGGAGTCAGTTGTATTCAAAAGCTTCATACTAAAATATTGCTGCAACACCTAGCTGCATGTTGAAAGGGCAAAGGGATCCCACCAGAAAATAGTACAGGGAAATAGAAACTATTGAATGTTTCTTAAAAGGATGAATTGAGCCTTACCATTAACGTTCAGCAACAAAAATATCACCACGAAGACCCACAAGTACCAGCTACAAGGGGATAAAAGTAGTACGTTTAAATTTATTCATGAAGCAAACTTGCTTTGAATTTATAAAGATACATATAAATATGAGTGCTTCTCTTTGGATTTACCTTATGCCAACTACTTTCTTGAAATCAGCCTCTAAAACTCTAACCATGTATCTATGGAAATCAAATTTTGGGTTTCCACGGCAGTGAGTCTGCAATCCAAAAGGAACTCATGTTTACAAACATGGGAAGAAAATGACATTAGCTTATTGCTTGCAGATGCTTACCATGATGAAACCAAGACGCATAGTGGTGTAGTCTGATTTAGATACTGACCTGTAAAATTGTTTACCAAAAGAATGCTGAATGGAAAACAGAACTGGTTAGTTCACCAATATCCACTTCTGAAGATTAAGATTAGTTTCTCTAGTGATTAATTTGAACACTGTCCCAAGGTTAATCACAACAAAGCAATTGCCACCGGTGAATTAGAGCATACATTGTTTATACCATCTTGATGAATAAATGCAATTTTGCACAACAAATAAGTCTCAGACAGAAGAGCATATGAAATATATTCCTTACCAGCCATGTCAATATTGTAGAATCTTTGCCAATACCCTTAAAGCGTTTCCTGATAAATTCGAATTGTTCCAGATGGTGCAACCTCTTAGACACTGCGATTTCATAAGATTAAACATGTTTTGTTTGTAAGGAAAATAAATAGGTCAGAACTAGCAGTTTTTTGTGCTGAGTGCTTCAAATTTTAGGCCCCTTTTTTAAGGGAATCTATGGCAAGAGAATCCCCTACTGTCTTATATATATATTTAAACGCCAAATAGGCAAACCAAAAAAACTGTGCTGTACATCCAAAAGCTGAAAGGGTGGAGAAAACAGACAAGGTTTGGATACCATTTTCTGGAGCATCTTTCTGAATTCTATCCTCCCACTGTTTCCACTGGTGTATCTGAGTGATAAAATACAATAAGAACTAGTGGAAAAAAGAACAAGAGCTTCTATGGTTCAACTCCAAAGCATCGAATGCACTACTTACCTTAGCACCTCCTAAAAGCATGGTTGTAACACTGAAAACGACATGTGTGATAGCCAGAACAAAAATGAATATGTGCAGGTGATGTATGGCTTCAAGAGACAGCAGTGGAACTTTCCCCTGTTATAAAAAAGAAATACAGCTCGCATATAAATCATAGAAAGAAACAACAAGATTAGAATTGTAGTAAAAGCACAGTTGTAGGTGGATTGATTTCAATACTGGACTGCGCTAATAGGGAGTAACATAGACATGTTTGTTTGATCCTTTATTAGCTTTTGTCTTTTTTCTAAAATTAAACATGTACTTCTTAAAATGGGTGTAATCCAATCTAAAGAAAAGAAAAGAAAATTGCTGTAACAATTAATTTGACTTGCCGAACTTATCTAACATAGTCAACCTAACCAACTTTAAAGAAAGGCATCATACAGAGTGCCAGTGTTATGACCAACGGTGCCTATACGATAATGATTCTTTCCACATGAGAGACTGCAATATTTACTCCCAGTCGGCAGTCAGCATAACTAATGCAAAAGTACAGAAGAACATGGTTCCATCATGCCCTACGATGGAAAACAATACATTGAAACAATAAACAAAGTCTATGTCCACTTGGTCTAAGCAACATGTGCAATATAGCCATGAAAGTCCTACAAATATCGAGCACCTGCAATTTAAGAAATCACATCTAATTTGCTTTCATCTAAAACACAGATCACCATGGCTTGCAAAAAGGCAAAACACAGCATACGAATAATGAACATTATTCCAACTGCGTGATCAAGCTACCTTATTGTGGCAGTGCTCCACGGCAATACTTTCGTCACTGAGCAGCCGCCTCCCGATTCTGCCAAGAATCCCAGCAGCAGCAGCGAAGTGCTCCGTTGTTGCGCCAATCTCACCAGCCTTTTCTTCCGGTCGCTGGCATGGCAACATGTGATTTGTCCAGCCGGCAGGAATGCACGTCCTCTGGATCCTCCCTTGGAACACCGTCAGCAGCAGGGAGATGAACCCGAGAAGCATTAGCTCTGCATTGCAACAAACACGAATTAAGACCTAAAGTTATGCCAGGAGACTTTTCTTCTCTCAAAGTCGTAGAAAGGAGGAAATTAAGGAGAAGAATCTGCATCAAGCCTATTGCGTCATCACAGAACTAAAAAAAAAGGTTCTTCCTTTGGCCTGTTAATCAAATAATTTAAGATACACTTATACTAGTGAAACTATCACATCCGGAGTCAATTAATTAAAGACGCACTTTTACTAGCGAAACCAACACGCACAGGAATTTCACTGTCAAACCACCAACAAGACCATTTGCCTCGCTTCAAGGAAACTGTGAAAGGGAAAGTACGGCTTTTTGAGCGGCAGTGCGACCTTACATTTGGCTCCAATCACATCTATCCGTCAACAGAAAAAATGGAATAAAAAAAACGCGAATTCGCTGAATTTGTGGTTAACAGAAAACACATCAAAATGCCAGACTTTTGTAGTTTTATGCAGATGGAGGACATGGGGAGAAAGAAGAGATTAATGGGGACGGGGGCACAATACCTTCTTTAACCTTGAGGAGCGCCTCGAAGAGCGGTTTCTGGTTCTTCTTCTTCAGCGTCTGCAACTCGCAAGAACAGCAGGGCTCCCTCAGATCAGCAACGGAAATGGAATACGGCTCCAAAGGTAATATGAATCAAGCAGGCAGCAGTGGAAAGCAAGCAGAGATCTTTGGCGACGCGCGTACCTTGCCGAGGTAATGGAGTAACCGCTCGGCGAGGAGAGACAGGAGCACGATGACGGAGCAGACCGCCGCCACGATCCACGTCGGCGTGAACTCCAGCGCCGCCAGCTCCGCCTCCTCACCGCCCCCGCCCGCCATCTCCCCTCCCTCCCACGGACAACGAACGATACTCTCTCCCCGACCTCTGACGGCGCTCGAGCGAGGTGGGAGGCGGCGGAGCAGAAGCGAAAGGAAGCCGAACTGTTGCTCTGAGAAAAATGATGAATAATGCGAAGCGTCGGAGGCGCGTGGGGAAGAGGAGAGAGGGCAGTTGTCTTCTCTTTTTTTTTTCGTTTATGACGGCCGCGGTCGCGGCTCTCGAGAAAACAAGAATCGCCTCGGTGCGTTTCTGCTTTCGGACGGCGCGATTCAAACAAAATCCAAACACAGAACAGGAAACCACTACCAACCGACTCCACCAAGACGAAGAAGCGAGACCGGGAGAGAAAAATGTGACGACCGCCACACTGCGACGAGTGAGACGCGTAGTGCCCATGTCCGCTTCTGTGCACCGCTGTCAGTCGTCCGTGCCAGACCTTATCTCCGCGTAGAAAATTACTAATAAAATGCTATACCTCCTCTTCTTGGTAGACAATGTGATTTTGGTATATCTTTCATAGAATGAAAGAAATGAGATATTGCAAAATGTAGCAAGTTAATATTATCCTTTTTTAAGAAAAACAAAAGACGAATGTGCTAGTTTATTAAGAAAAAGGAAATAATGTGCTAGTCTAGGAGTCTTCTCCCAGTAGTTCCTCTCTCTCTCTTTTTAGAAAAAAAAGAAGAGAAGAATATGTGCATGAGTAGCTCGACTATAGTTTTGGAGGAGTACAGACCAAGCATTCAAAAACCGTTTGAGCCGGTGAAACCGCTTCAGGTCGGTTTGGCAAAAACCATAAAAACCAGAAAAACCGGTCGGCTAACCGGTCAAAATTAAAAAACGGCACCGTTTGAACTGAAAAATGGTTAGCCGACCGGTTTTTTTGGTTAGCCGAATGGTTTTAACGGTTTTTCGATTGTAAATTCACAGAAATAATTGAAGTAAATAAATAAAAAATGAGGTGAAAAATAGTGTAAAAATGATGAAAATTTTGGCATGAAATTTATTAAGTATTTATAGCAGGCATAGGCATACATTATCAATATATGGTCCAT
Organism: Eleusine indica; assembly: GCA_030378355.1. Taxonomy (NCBI): domain Eukaryota; kingdom Viridiplantae; phylum Streptophyta; class Magnoliopsida; order Poales; family Poaceae; genus Eleusine; species Eleusine indica. The sequence goes on from CM059494.1 coordinate 62,584,325, forward strand.
AGAACACTTATAATATAAATTTAACAAGGATTCAAACATAATTCATACATGTCTATTTTAAAAGTACATAGGTAAATAGAGCATAGTTTATATAATAATACAAGTGATACAATGACCTACACTCAAGACCATGGTGCCTCATTTCAATTGTAACATGTCCGGTTGTACTCCTCGGTAGACATGACCGTAATCCCACGTTCTCGCAACAAATTCGCCTTGTATTGTTGCCAACTTAATCCCGTTCAATGCGAAGTTGTTTGCCATTGTGAAAATATTTGTTTATAAAAGTCTAGATCTTGCCACTCATATACCCATGTTGGAGGACGTTCAAGGCTTACATCAGGAACCATGTAATGAATGTAACCAGACGTTATGTCACTAGTTGAGGTAAATGAAGACTCACTTTCCTTAGGGGAGAGGTAGGATCCGTAACGGTCATCCTTTGAGATTGTGAAGCGTCATGATCTTGATCTTAGATAGCATGTGTGAAGTCTTCCTCACCTATAAATGAAAGGCTGGAGTTAGTGATTAATCTTGTGAAATTAATAAATATTACAACAAGATATTTGACCTGTGAACTGAAGAAATGCATCTCCCTCAGTCACCAAGTGAGAAGGAAGAGGGGTGTCACTCTCAGTGTATTTCTCATCAAATACAGGATCGGTATTTGATCGACCATTCTCCATGCAATCTCGTATAGGATTTTGATCATCATACAAATAAAGCTCCATAAGTTTATGGAATGGATCTTTGTCTGGTGACTTGTATAATCCCGTTCCCCTCATGCGAATGTGCAGGTTGTAGTTGACATACACCAACTTGTTTAGTTTCTTATGAGACAACTTGTTATGCACCTTTGTGTGAACCAATGCAAATGTACTCCAATTACGTTCACATCCGCTTGATGAACAACATTGGGACACAAGGCGTAGTGCAAGCTTTTGAAGATGTGGAGTGTCACCACCGAACATAGCCTACCATTGCGTTGTATCATAAAGTGCAAAAAAAGTCGGTCATCGTCTCAAATGCTGATCGAAGATCATGAAGGACGTTATTTGTCGTGCCATAAGCATAATGAGTTCTTGGGTGCAACCCCGCAGCTGTTAAAATGATAATTATAAGAGCAACATTCACCAATTGGATGTATGTAACAATGAAATAAATGTTACCTGTATTAACATAAGTGTCACTTATAATGTCACCCATTCTTGGATTTATCACCGTCATGTAGCGATCAAACTCATGTCTATCATTATGAAATAGACTATCATATTCACTACGTAGCATATTGAACCTTAAAAGAACTTCACTCAAATTAGGGATCTTATTCTGGTCCGCGAAGCGAAGAAATGCATACAATGGTTGTATTGTATTGATCACATGGTTCATGTTCTCCTATCATGACAAGCTGGACAAGCAAGAATGAGCATACCTTCCCTCATCCATGTTGCTGAAACGACTCTTCAAAATCGATGAAGAGGCCACCCATACCATGAATTTATCTCTTCTACGAAGCATGCTCTCTAGAAATATATAGTTCATGCCAAATCGTGTAGCATTCTATCTCACTAACTCACCTCCAATAGCTACTTGCATCGTAGCATGTAACTTATTGTGGTTGTAAAACCACCGACATATCCTTCGAGCAGCCTCGATCATAGCTTTGTGCTCTGAAAACTCTCCAATGGACTTCAGCATCAAATTGATAGTGTGAGTCACACATGGCTGCCACACAATCTGATACTTGTGAAATATCATCTTGCAAGCCTTCCTATAGTTCGCGCCATTATCAGTTATTATCTGCATAATATGTTCTGGCCCTAACTCTTTCACCACTTTGCTAATTTCCTACAAATAACAATATCGATTAATATCATCTAGCATCAGTATTAAGTTACAATATTATGGATGTATCGTGCAAATAAAGTTTGCATCCTGGCTATGACCGGTGGCATCGATTGACTTGTGGAAAAATATGATCCCATTGCAATATACCATGAAGTTGATGACATTTATCCCTGCTGGTCCCGTCCAAGAATCACACATTATAGTAATACCATATGTAGGCCAATCTAGTTTGAACTTTGCAAACTGCTTTTTGATGTCTTCCTCATTTGCATCTAAATACGTACCATCTATTTTTTGACCCATTGGACTGGGGATGCCCTCACCTGCAAATTTGAACTTATAAGATCTTATATGTTAGAAATTAAATGGTAAGTTACAAAACAATAAAATAAACTTACCCCATCTTTATGTCTCCTTCACAGCGCTAGTGAAATAAGGACTATCGGCCTTTTTATCAGGAATGGCTTCTGCTAAAAACTATTTAGACCAAGCCTTGCCAATTGCCCGTCATGCGAGTTTACTCTTCGCTGTCCATGGCCCAGTGTCAATCCTTGTTTGCACCTTCTCCCCTTTTCCTTTTCGCGAGACGGGCCTCTTCAACATCTCCATTAATCCACCACCTTGACTGCCCCCAGGTTGAGACGATCCACCGCCGTGCTCGTATTGCCCACCTTGCTCACGTACTTGCCTCGCATATGCCTTCTCCTCCCGTGACTCATGCAAGGCACGCTGCAACTCCTCATCATCCTCATCATGCACATTCCCTTCGGTGGCAATTTCCTCTTTTCTCAACCTCTCTTGTTGCCTGCTCCTCCTCCTATCGGCAGTTCTATCCAACTCATGACGGAAATAATTACGAACCTCCGTCAAAACAAGAGTGCAAAATACAACATTGCTTCCACGTCATGCCAAGTGTTCTTTGAACCGAGTGGCACCATCCCCCTTCTTCCGTGTCTTACAATACTTACATGCAAAGTCTGGATATATGTTCTCCCCATGCTCCCAAACAATATCGCTTTGACTACGATCCGTCATGGTCTCGATTTATCCTGTGCATATAACATGTGCATTTTCTAATTAAAATCCTTAAATTACCTTACTACCTATACTGGTTAATAAAAGAAATAAAGCTCAAAACAAGAAAAAAAAGAACAAACACTTACCTTCATGTAAACCGATGCAAGGGACGGCTAGCCGCCCTGCAGGCTCGGCAAACCGACGCAAGGGAGCGGCTAGCCGCCACCCATAGCCGGCTAGCCGAGCGGTAATCGACCGACTCCCCGCCCTTCCTCGGCTAGCCGCTTCGACGCCCGGCTAGCCGCCCAAACCGCTTGGCTAGCCGGAGATCTCGGCCGCTGCTGGTGCTACTCGCGTGGGCCGACACCGAATTGGAGGGGATTAGCGCAGGGAGTGACGATTTGGTGAGGAGGGAGCTTCGGGTCGCGCAAGGAGTTGGGGAGAAGAGAAACAATGGACCGTGGAGGGTAGGGAGAAGAGGATAAGATAAGTTTTTTTTTTCATTTCATTTCTCTGCAATTTTTAACCCAGTCAAACTTACTTAATTTTATAAGGTTGTTTCATCATAATTCATAGGTTTCTCTCTAGTTTTTTGTCATATTTTTTAATATAAATTTTTTCAAATTTTCAAAAATTTGAATTTCGTCCGGTCAAAAACCAGTTGTCCGGTGAAACGGGACCGGACCAGTTTTACCAAAAACCGGTTTTCAACCGGGTTCCGATGGTTTTTGAATCCTTGGTACAGACGTGCCTTGGGAGCGTCCATGATTTGATGAGATGAGATGATCACTGCGTGGAAGTAGTCGGTACGTCCAGGCCTAGTCGAAGCCGGCCACTGCCGCGTCACTCTGTCGGCACTCGGCAGCTTTTCAGCCCGTGTGCCACCATCTGGAGGCAGCCGTGTGTGTGAAAACAGCCGCGTCACGCGAAATGAAAATCAGAACGCTGACGGTGGGCCGGCGATTCTGGTGGCACTGCACTGTCAGCATCAATGACATTTCAAGTTTATTAATTGACACGTGACAGTGACGGGCTCAATCGCTTCTATTCCCTCCGTGTCGATTTAGATTTTTAAATTATTTTTCATTATTCGTCCTATTTAATTTATTTTATATAAATTATATTTATTTTTTATAATTTATTTTATTACTAAAAATATTTTAATTATAACATAGATTTTTTAATATTTATATAAATTTTTTAAATAAAACAAAAAGTCAAAAGTAAAAACTAAAAATCAAAATGATACTTTTTATGGGACGGAGGTAATATCTCCCATACCCTCTCCTTTACTCTCTCAGATGCTCAACTGCTCGTAGGGCCGTCTGACACGTAAGTTTTGGGCCCAGACCCCAGATACGTCATACGCGGAATGGAAACTCCATGGACGGCAACGTTTTCAGTTTTATTATGTGGCATTATTCCTATTATTACTTTTTCTCTCTATCTTCTTGGTATATAGGAACGGTGGTCGACAACGGGACTGCTCCGTCCATTAACTTGCCAGCATGACTCACCAGTAAATTCCGAACGAACCGATTGGGGCTTTCACCAGCAAATAAGCCGATGACTCCAAATCAACCCCCTTGGGCGGCCATAATGTGTTCTTCAATCGTAATTTGGACAATCACGAACAATTCCACGTCCTGGCAATTCCACGTTACATTTGCACTAGATTCAACTTTACAAGTCATAAATTCTTGAGAAAATTCTCTGCACGGCCTCTAAAAAGATGGCCCTTTCTTATATGATCTTCTAAAAATGAAATTTTCTTATAAGGCCAAGAACCATCTTTCCCTTCCTTGTATGGCCTTGCCATGAGATTATGCCTTAACATCGTTAAGTCTGATGTAAAAAGACCGTTTACCCCTAAAATCAATGAACTTATTTTTTTTTTGGAAAAAAAAAATTCGCTGGAAGTAATTATTTTCTAGTTGCGTTATATATTGTGTTAAACAAGCCAAAATATATTTTTTTAATATATAACACAACCAGAAAATAATTACTTCCAGCGGAATATTTTTTTCCCAAAAAAATAAGTTTATTTGATTTCAGAGGTAAAACGGTCTTTTTATATCAGATTTAACGGTGTTAAGTCCTATATCTCACGGCAAGGTCATACAAGAAAGCGAAAGATGATTCTTGGACTCATAGAAAAATTTTATTTTCGGAGAACCATAGAAAGAAGAACCATCTTTTTAGAGGCCATACAACGAATTTTCTCTAAATCCTTCGCCCTTCATTTGTTCTACTCCTATATCTATGCTCCACTCTCCTTCATGGATCAAAATGTTTTTGTTACATCTAAACACTTGCAGCATCGCATAAAATAGAAGGCTGATAGCAACACCACGATGCCTTTTCATACACGATAGCATTGCTGCGGGACATAACAAGTGGCAGCTACTTAATGATGCTAACATGCGAGTGGAAAGTACATATGACAAAATGGCATGCCTTGCTTGCAAGTCCATCAATGATATTGTAGAATCTCTACCAGCACCCTAAAAATGATGTGCCATAAATTCGAACGAGTGGGTTCATGCCATTTTTCGACCAAGCAATTCAATTAATATGGTTATAAAACTGCATCACTGCACAGATGGACCAAAGGAAACCAGACTTCCACACGGTTTCCAGTATAATGAGAACTGGATCATCTAATTTCGGTGCCAGCATACCGAGTGATCAGCATGACTCTGAATAGAATAGAATGACAATGAAGTTATCATCCGATACAAGACCGAGAGACTCACAAAAAATTTAAGCTACTTTCACGTTAATTTTTTTTATGCCTCTGTCACACGTTGGCCGGTCAATAACGGTACATACAGGTAAGATTTGCATGGCCAGTGGCATCTACCAGATTAGACAATTTGTGATGGCAGGTCTCGGATTAGACACGTTGTAATGACATATATCCAATTATCTCTTCGTATAATGATGTGTCATCACCATCTGCTATTCTAGCAAATTCAGAAATGCAACCTAACAATACCACTGTGATATTGTTTAATAAAACCATAACAATAGCCAATAAGATAGACTGCAATCCTAGCATCAGTGTTACCCATTGAGGCCCAAATACTGATACAATACCTGAACTGTATTCAACACTTCTTATCCTAGTTCGGCAATGGTTCGAGCAGAAAACTCAGTTCTCACTCTTCCACACGGGACCTTCAATGACTTCTGTTATTCTTACCTGCTAAGGTACCTTCATGACTTTAGGCAACAATTTTCACATCAATGCTTACACAATTAATTAAAGAAATGAATGAAAAGTAACTGAAGTAGATGCTCTTCAACCTTTTTATCTTTAGAAAGTGTTAATAGATCATCTCTGAGATCAAAAATAAAAAAGATAATCTCTGTTTGCTAATTAATGGTGTGCCAGCACTAAAAGTTCCATCCTATATCTTACCACATAAGTAGACTGAAATTCACAGAAGACCTATATAAAGAAAATGAAAGGTCGTTCATTTGGATAGCCAACATTATTATTACACTAGTTATGAAAGTTATCTGATTTTTTTTGTGAGCAAAAAATCAGATGACTTCCATAACCAGATTTATGAACTTGATAATATTTGATGTAAAAATAGCCAAATCTAACATGTTATGCATCAGCAATTTCACAAATAAGAAGGATGACTACATCCTACTTTTTTAACAAATGAATTCTTTGTGAAGTCAGCAAACAGAATGTGTAAAGTCAGCTTCTCACGGATGGAGCAGGAAGAGCTCGTTCTAGTGAAAACTCTTCTGTTCTGTACTTTTGCTTTGTCTTACAAGCATATCACCGTGATATTGTTAATTCTTTCTACATTAGTACACTGATGCGCCCTTCTCAACCTCAGAAGCACAACATCAAAATATCACTGTGATATAATTAATTAAAGACTGATACAATACAATACCTGAACTAGTCAATAAGAAAGACTGCAATCCTAGCATCGTTATCACCGGGACACACATACTGATACAATACCTGAAGTGTATTCAATACTTCTTATCGTTGAACATACTAGTTAACAGAACATTCTAGTTCAACAATGATACCAGCGGTACTGAAACTCAATTTTCACTCTTCTGCGTGGGGACCTTCATGACATACGTTATTCTTACTTGCTAGGTACCTATCAAGAAAAAAGAAAAACGGGTGAAGATGGCTTCAATCACAAAACTTTTAGGCACAAACCCTCACCCATGCTTAGACAATTAATTCACAACTGAAGTACATAGTCTGTAGTAAGTATTAACACATGAGTAGCCTTTGTTATTCTCACTTGCTAGGTAGCGCATCTGAATAAGAACAGTTTGCATGTTTTAGTGTTTCTCAAGACTGAAAATTCATGGAAGACTTCTATAATGAAACAAATGGTCATTCATCCGGGTAACAATACTGTGATACACTGGTTATGGAAGTCATCTAAAAGATCAATGAACTGAAATAGATCGGACATGTTATACACATGCTATTTCGCAAATAGCTAGGTTGGACATATTATACACCGGCTATTTCGCAAATATGTAAGATGATTTCAGCCTAGTGTTCTGAAAAATCAATTCTTTGTGAAGGCAACAAACAGAAAAAAAAAGAAGTGTAAAGACAGTTTCTCACATAACAGGAAGAGCTTGTTCTCGAAGATTGAAGATTCTTCTGTTCTGTACTTTTGCTTTTCATTACAAGCATACCAAACCAAAGAATTACTAGTGAAACAAAGGTAAGAGGTCCCACAATATCTAAAGGACTAAGCACAACTGAACATTAGCAGGTCAGCTACCAAAATTCACTACAAGAGCACGTCCCACCCTCAAAATGGTGAAAACGACTAGCATCTCTCACAACGATCTTCCTCCGTGTAATTTCACTGATGAACTTCATTACTGTATGGCAGTCCCCACAGACCCGAAGGTTTTTTACAACCCGGATCACTGACCCTGGAGGAGACTTGAGTATTCCAAAAGCCACAGCCAACCTCTCACTGTGCACGAACAGATGCTGCTCCTTTTCATGCTCTTCCAAGTCATGCATCACAGAACTAGTATCAGGGACATAACCCCTCTTGCGCATCTCTGAGACCAATTCGGCAAGAAAATCAGTAATTTCTTCCCTAAGATCAAGTGGAACCTCACCGGCATGAAACAGACGGAATTCCTTTCCAGCTTCAGTCCAACTATATCCAGGCTCTTTTCTTATCTCCATCTCAGCCATCAGTTTTCTTACCTTGGACACAGAATCCCATTTGCCATTCACTGCGTAGACGTTGGATAGCAAGATATATGTTGAAGGATCCTTTGGTCTCAGCTCTAGTAAATTGCCGGCAACTCTAAGACACATTTGGGAATCATTGTGCTTCTTACAGGCGCTCAACAGAGCCCCCCAAGTAGCTTCATCAGGCTCGTAAGGCATAGTTGTGATTAACTCTTCAGCTTCTGATAAATACCCTGAGCGACTAAGAAGGTCCAGATAACAAGTATAGTGTTGTAATCTAGGGTTAATGCCATATTCCTGCTTCATCGAGTTAAACAGTTGCCTCCCTTTCTGAACAAGACCAGCATGACTACAAGCATAGATTAACCCAACAAATGTCACTTCATTAGGCTTTACCCCTGCACGAACCATCCTGTCATAAAGAGAAAATACCTCTTCAACTCGACCATGTTGTGCCTCCCCAACAACAATTGTCGTCCATGAGATGACGTCACGGACTGCAATCCCCTCAAAAACTTCCCTGGCAGAGTGTATGTCACTGCATTTGGAGTACATGTCAACTAGCGCATTCCCGATGATCATACTGGACGGAAACCCGAGCCTCATGGCAAAACCATGCAGCTGCCTGCCCAGAGGAAGTGCAGCCAGGTCCGCTGCCCCGCCAATGATAGTCGACAATACGAACGCATCATCGATCCTGACACCATCTCGCCTCATCTCAGCAAACAGCTTCACTGCGCTAGCATTGTCTCCAGCCTTCACAAACCCAGAGATGAGCGCAGTCCAAGTAAACAGGCTGCGCCCAGGCATGCTCTGGAAGAGCTCAAGCGCCTCGTCCGTACGACCATTCGATGCATACCCGGAAACCATTGCAGTCCACACGACGCTGTTCTTCATGCCGATACTGTCGAACACCTTCCGGGCATCCTCGGGCATGCCGCACTTGCAGTACATGTCAATCAAAGACGACTTGACAACGTCATCGCCGCTGTAAGGGGAGGCGACGAAGTGCGCGTGGAGCTGCCTGCCGAAAGATAGGCTGCGCAGCTTGGCGGCGGTGGCGGCAAGGGAGGCGAGGATGAAGTGGTCCGGGCGGAGCGCATCGTCGGATATCATGCGGCGGAGGATCGGTAGTGTGAGAGAGGGGGTGGCCGAGTGGGAGACGGCGGCGAGGAGAGAGGAGTAGAGGGGCAGGTCCCGGTGCGGCGTTTCGTCGAACAGGCGGCGGGCGTCGGGGAGGAGGCCGGACTTCGCGTAGGCCGAAACGAGGAGTGTCGGTGAAGGAGGGTGGATGGCGAGCCCTTCCTTGAGGAGACGCCCGTGCACGCAGCGGACCGCTGGCAGCGAGCCCGCGGCGGCGCGGACGGCGGCTGCGGCGGCGGGAGAGAGCATGCATAGGGGTGCTGTTCAAAACGGCCGCCACACGGTCTCCCGTTTTGCCCTTCACCACGAAGTTCGAACCGTGGCCCGTTTCGACCCGAACCATTTGCACCCAAGCCGAACTGGACCCAAACAAGTGGACATGGTATGGTGCCACCAAACCAAACCAGACCCATTTAGTTATGCCAGCCCATTTCGACCAAACCAAAGTCAGCCCAAAGCAGAAACCAGCCCATTTCAGGTTTACCCGTGGGAACTTCGGCGGCTCACCGCTGATGTTACCGACTGGCTGCCTGGCTGCAGCCTATAGGGTGGTAATGTGACTAAAATTTTGAACTAGCAAAGTTAAGAGTCAGATCAAAAAAAGATCAGATTAAAAATAAACTATTTTTTAATTTAAATTAGAAAATGACTGAAAAAAAATTCTTCTATGGCCCGTGGGTCACGACCCATTACCACCTCTAGTAGAGCCTCTTTCTCGACGCCATCTCTCTCCTTTTCTGTTCCTGCCTTCGTGGATATGCAGATGCAGAAGTCTATGTGCAACAGTGCATTGGCTCATTGCCTTCTGTTCCTGCCGATTTTCATTTTTACACTCGTCTGCAGGTAAAATATGCGGGGACTGCCTTGCTACAGCGCTTTATATTACCATGGATTGCGATTCCTACGTACAGAACTTTCGATGTAGAACTTCTAGGGGACAAATCATGAGGTTCTAGCAGTAATGTAATTCCGCCTTCAAGCATGCCCTGCTCCTGTTACGATGTCTTAGGGGATGATTGGTTACCTGTATATGTGGTGGTCTGTCTCGTCAGATGCAAACAATACATGTTTGGTCGTCTGGACGTTCAACTGAACCTGGTCTGAGTCATGCAAAATTACTGTAGCGACCTGGCTCCATGGAAACGAAATCGTGATTCGTTTCTAGCGAGCCTGGCTGGCGTGATGCTCCTCGCGCATGCAGCCTTTAGTTTTCAGCACTCCTCGCATGCATGTGCAGGCATTCAATCACCGTGCCTTGTCAGCAGATAGCATCAGTAGCAGCAGCCAACCAAACGCTCCGTCTTGCATGCGCACAGCCAGGATGACAGCAGCCTGGCTACCGAAATGCAAGCCAGGTTCACCACAAACGAAAACCAATCACGCCCAGTAGTGCAGAGATTGAACCAAGACAAAGCAGGGATCGAACCCTGAATTGCTGCGGGTTATGAACACGGGCCGTTCTCTGAAGTCTCTGCTCTTTCTAGTTGGAGTTAGTTTCCTGCTGCTGCGCGTAAGAGTTGTGTGTTGTGTTTCTGAAATGCTGAAATTAAACCAAGGACACTTCAGTGTAACGGTAGAACGTAAGCCGCTGCAAAGTGCATGCATAATGGTCTCAATGGAATGGCATCTCCAGCAAATCCTTTACAAAAAAGCGTCTTCGCCGCACAAGACTGGGCTTTAATTCAAGCATCATTTGGACTAAAACCTTCAACCGTGTGCCGTGCCGAGTGCCGTACTGCCGTCACAGGAGCGACGAGCGACATGCCATGGGAAAACAACAGCATTCTTTCCAGGTCATGCAAATGTCAAGCGGAGTTGAGGTCTCACAAACTAAGAGGTAGGTCGATACTACTTGCTGTCGCAACTATGCAGCTTGGCCTTGGCATTTTCATCATTATTTGTGACCGTCAGTCGGATGACACAAGAGCAACTGTTCTAACAGGTTACAGAATGCCAAGCAACAGCCTATGACAGGCAGCAATATACACATTGGAAGGCACCAGGTTATAGTGACTTTTTAATCTGATGAAGACCAATTAGGCATGGTTCGTGTGCTCAAGACTTCCACATAATCATCTTCGCGTGGAAAACTGCGGCTCCTGATTTTACGCAAATCCTGATGGGGATCATCATCGACCTTAATTTGCAGTGGTATGCAAGTGGTATGCATGTGTGTGTGATCATGATCAGTGGGGACTCGAGAGTAACCGAGAATTGTGGAAGTTTGGAGGTTCTGGTGCTAGCTTGCTCATCATGCCCGTGATTTGCCAAACGGAATGTATGCGTTGGGCCGAAGCTGGACCAGAGCTAGCAAAAAGATGGCTCATGTCATCATGAATCATGACAGAGACAAATGCTAGCTAGCCTTTCGATGTGCAATGAAGGATTATGATGATGTGTCGATGCCCAGAAAAAAAGGCATGGGATCTTTTGCATGGGAAGGCATTAGCCGTAGCGATGGATGCGAGGGCACGAGAAATAGTTATATTGACAACAAACTAGAATCCGCATGAAATAAACCTAATTTTATATATTGACATGAGTATATCCCGCTCTTAGTATTTTCTGCCATTGAGTGTTGTTTTTTTTTACATGGACCGCGCATGTGTCCACCTTAGTTTGAATTTTAATTCGACCAAAGTCTACTGATCAAAGCCATGATTTGATAGTTAAATACAATATATCGTAATGGTTGTCAAGCTAAATAATAAATTTGCCCCCCCCCCAAATAAATAAATAAACTTTGTCAAACAATGATCAGACCTATAGATTTGTCTCATTTACTCACTTTGGATCAAATTAACTACTATTAGATCTGATTGATTGCATCATAATTGGACGACTGTCATCGGACTATCTATACCTCACACTCTAGCACAGATGGTTTTGTCCTCAAACTGGTTTCTTAAAAATTAAAGGGATCCAAACAGAGCCTTAGATGATGTTAAAATCATTTTTTTATGTAGTGTTGGCACGCCTGCCTCTCTTGATTGCCACTACCGCTTGCACTTGATAGTGCCCAATCCACCATCACCATCACCATTCTATTCAACCTCAACTTGTAATAGCTTATTGTTTTTTGTAAATTAAAAAAATCAACTTCGAAAACATATATAACATGATGAAAAAAGAAAGTCAGCAACCATAAAGCATATGCCTGAAAATAACGTGAAAAAAAGATTCAGTACAAAACAATAAAAGATTGATGGATGTAACCTTATCGTGCAGGGCTTGTATCATTTTCGCTTTTACTTATTAAAATGGTTACCCTGTTTACTTCATCCAACTGTAGAGAAATGCTTCCCCGAGCCAAAAACTTCCACACTCTCGCAAATCTCTGATAATATAGGCATATCTAGCCACCCATAATGACTATATAAGTAAAAGTAAGTACTACATATGCTTTTAAATATATGAAGAGGCCGCTGACTCTTATTGATATTTTTTATGTAACATTGAGTATTATTGTCTGTTAAAATATAGTACAATATATATTAAAAGTGTGATATTAATTACTAATGTACTCTCTCCAAGATAAATGATTGTTATGTTTTCAAACACATATTCTAAAAATATACAGATAATCAAATTTTCATCGAATCATAGTCAAAGTAATATAATTAACCATCGAATCAGTGAATAAGAGTCAAATCAAAATGATTCACGTGCCGAATTTATGGCTACCTTGGCATTCATTTGTTTCTACAAGTTAATATGTACTCTCTTCATTCATAAATTATATATAAGATTGTTGACTTGTTAATATTATATTTGACCACTCATCCTACTTAAAGTTTATGAAAATATTATATATATTGTTATGATTTATTTTATTGTCAAATATACTTTAAGTATGATTTATTTATCTATATATATTTACATATTTTCTTAATAAGATGAATGGTTCAAACTTGATGTCTGGAAGTAAAAAAATCCTTATATTTATAGACGGAGGTATCCTTGATCCAGATGTATTAGTAACATTTGGATCTAACCATGCTCTGGCCCCAATACAACTTAAAGTAAGATGGATTATTAATTTCTACAAGAAGCTCGCCATTGTTTTTTGCTCTTGCTACTCTACTATACATCATTGGAAGGGCTAACATTATAGAAGGGGTGTAACATTCTCGAAAATGTATATATACTGCAAGTATGATGAATTTTCTTGTCCTATTTGGCCAAAAAAAAAACAAGAGCACCATGTTTATCAGTTTATTTTTTTAAAACAAAGACCTTTTTTTCTGAAAACAGGAATAGTATGTTTCAATTGCTGGACATATAAGAGGATAAAAAATGACATACTAACAACAGACAAAAGGCATTTGCGTTTGGATCAAGTGTCCATTTTTTCATATATATATATAGCCTTACGAAAGAGCATCAACAAACATTCTTAACGGCGAGTATTGAGAACTGCTACACAGGGAAAGCATCCAAATCTTGCTTACCTCTGCAAAGAAGCTTGGATCAGACCAACCTATTAGCATGCATCGATCATCTCTTTTTCCTTGGTAATTATCCTCTAGTTAATTAGCTGGACACTTCCATAGCTAGCTATTTCTTGTTCCCTGGCTATACTTATCACGAGTACAGCCTAATGTAACAAGAATGATATATAGGCTCAGCAGAGAACACAAAAATCTAGAGCAGCATGTCCAGACATGATACTCGTCTACTCTCAATTCATCGATGATAACAAACTCTATCAGTAGCCTTTCGATCATCTGCCAAATAGAGTGTCTTTTCCATCAGTCACATGGAATATATATCCAACGGAAAGAGCATCTCCTTTCTTACCTACGGATGCATCTTCAGTTTGCCTCTTCTATATATTCCCTTCTCCAGCATACATATAGCAGATAAAACAACAATAGCCATATACTCACCTACTGTCAGTAGCGATCAGTAACTCACAGTCATGACCAAACACTGTCGCAGAGGTTAAGTACAAAAGCTGCTGCAAGTCTCATGGATTATTCCATGCCTGCACAAACTAGGAAGAATACAATTCCTGCGGGCACAAATGCATATGCTTTTATCTGACACTGCAACCTGCAAAGTCTTCGTCCCAATCATGAAGAAAGAAACAACCCTGCGACGGTCTCTTCCAATCATGCATACATTATTTCATGTGTCATGCCTTTTATACTAATTGTAAAATTAGAAGCTACCAAAACATTGAGTAATTGGAAAAAATACTAATCATAGCGAGTTGAGACATGGATGTTGTCAAGTTTTAAACATTTAGGTCTCATTATGCTTACAAATCACCTATATTTCAGTTCTGAATCCTGATCATATATTCAGTATTCTTGATCTTATATACTACTACTTGGCATGATGCCTGTAGACTGATTAAAGGGTATATATGTTAGCCTACACTGATGGCAGGTTTTCAGAAATAACTGATGAGAGCTCACTTAAAACTAGAACTGTTGTAATCCCTGGCCGTCGTGTCAGGAATGACCTCACTCCAATCCCAACCGAGCTTGTCAGGGACTGAAGCCAGTGGCGCCACCATTGGTGGTGCAACAAGCGGCGCCACCGGTGGCATCGGTTGCGTCGATAACAACGGAATAAAGTGGCTCCCGGTTGTGGCTGAGAGGTGGTTAGCATAGGACTGGCCATGGCCAGCCAGCGTGCCCAACTCTTCAACTGGTCTAGAGCTGCCCATGGGCACGGCGGCCATGTTGAGCAGCGAATATGTGGAGGCAAGGATGGTGGCGCCTTCTGGCGGCGCAGCCGCCACTAGAGAGTTTACCGACGCTGGGAAAGCCCGTGGCCTTGGTGGTGGCAAAAGGTGGGGAAGATTATTGTGGGCGGTGATCACATGTTGGTCCATGATGGTCGGCGGTGACGCCGACGAGCACTCGCCTTGGAGGAGCTGGAAGCTGCTGGGACGTTGAATAGATGACAGTGGCATGGACGATGGAGATGACACGTGCCGGCTTGTGCGGGTCCGCCGGCCTGAGGAAGCTTGGGTGCTAGAGGATGACTGGCCGTGGCCGTCGTCGATGCCGGAGCGCTTGTAGACACGACATAGCGATATTTCAGACTGCATGATCACCACCAAGAAAAATGAATGTTGGTTATTAGTCTTTTCTTCCAAAAACAATCAAGGAACTAGAGAAAGAGAATCAGCGTTACAAAACAATTGGAGGAGAATAGATGTGTTCATACTTCATAGACCACAAAGAAACAGATATCTCAAGCCGTCAAAAGGGAAAATAAATAAATTCATAACTTTGATGAGGAATATTGAGATAAGAGGGATGAAGGTGTTTCAATTAATTCAGATCATATAACTTATCTAAAAAAAGAAACTAATCACTTGAGGATGCAAAGATCTTGCAGAATCTACAGGACATGTGCATGCAAGTGGTATCTAGCTAGGAGGGGAATTCCTAATAAGTGTAGCTTTTGAACATGTCTGCTGGCTGCGCATATATATGCACCAAAAAGAACAGGGAGTAAAAAGCAAACCCTAAACTCGTAGATCTAGAAAAGAAAGGAAAAGACACATCTTGTGCGTGTTCATAAAACTCATGCGTCCAAAGTAAAAGCACCGCCGGGGGGAAAGTGGATCAAATGATTAGTAATTAACCCAACCAGCAGCTTAACAGCTACAGCTAGCTTCATCTCAATTGTGAACATAAAAAAAATGAATTTGGAAGAAATGGAACGAAAAGGCAAGAACACTGCAAAACACAATTGAGGTGATCATGGAAGCCCTAATCGATCTGTGTGGAATTCTGGCTATACAATAATTCACCTTGTGGGTCAAGGAGTCAGCGTCGGTGGCCGGTGGTGGGAGGCGGTACTCGTTCATGATCCAGCTGCTGCGGACGCCCTTTGGGGCCTTGCCGGAGTAGAAGACGAGCGTCTTCTTGAGCCCAATGGGGCGGTTGTTCTCGCCGCGGATCATCCGGTCGGCACCGGTGGCCTTCCAGTACCCCGACGCCGTGACCCGGTTCGGCCGGTCGCCGTTCCGGTACTTGCGGTCCCTCGGCACGTAGAAGAACCACTCCTTCCCGCCCATCACCGCCATTGCTGCGCCGCCGATCGAGCAATTAAGCAGACGAATCAATTAGATCGGGCTGATCAAATGACAAAAGCAGGGATATGCTGATGCTTGTGTTAGTTACCGGGAAGCTCCCATGGATCGAAGCGGTAGAGGTCGAGGTCAGCGATGAGGTCGACGTTGAAGCGCTTGCCTTCCACCTTGCGCCGGAGGTAGAACTCGATCAGCTCCTCCTCCGTCGGATGGAACCGGAACCCCGGCATCACCAGGTCGTTGTCGTGCGCGTCCCCAGCGGCCTCGCCGCCGCCCACCGATGCCTCGCTACCACCAGCTGCAGCTCCTCCTGCCGCCGCTGCTCTGCCGGCCGCGCCGTGCCCGTCCTCAAGGTCCCTGCTCATGGCATCGCTCACGCCAGCAGCGAGCTAGAGCTCGTTATCTAGGGCAGCGCCGAGCGAGGAGGGAGCGGTAGAAGTAGGAGAAAGCGGGGAATTTTGGGGGTGCGAGAGCTAGTGGGGAGAGGATAAGAGGGTGGTGCTTGCACGATTGAGGAATCAACAATGAATGACGTGATGATATATACTGCAGTGGAGGTTTTGGTTACTGATGGATCGGTCCTTGTTACTATACTACTACTGCTCAGTACCCACTTGGTGATGGCTACCGCCCTTCTACCGCTATAGCTATAGTAGAGGTTACGACTTATGAGTACTTTGTACTATGTGTTCTTTGGGGTTTCATCAGTGTTAAATGTTAATTTGCACATGACAACAATGTGTTTTGGCCTGTCCTGTTTAGTTAATGTGTTTATGTACTAATTACTTCTTTTTGAGGCAAATAAGATGTCATTGTTAAGTTTTAATTACATCATTTTGTTTTTGTTTCCTTTAGTAATGCAAATATTGTCTTGGCATAATCTAATCGTGATATCTAGTAAGCTATGATATTATGAAAATACTTTTCATAATGTTTCTTCACTAAATAACTTTCAATGTTATTTATGGTCAAAGTTTTGAAAGTTTTTGACCAAGTATAAGGCAAAGTGTCAAAAACGTTTGAACAAAGAGGGAGTTTTAATGATTGTCTGATTTAAAAATGAGATGTCATGAATTGTTTGCATCTCATATATGTCATGTATTTTTGCCGGGCCCAAGAATCATGACTTTTGAGGGCCCGGTTATATATAAAAGTAGTTTAGCTCCTTTAAGATTGAGAATGAACTGTAAATATTTCTAAAAAAAAAAGAATGAATTGTAAATAGTGGAGGAGCAACCTAAGGTAGGCTTAGCGCTACATCCACAGCTCCGCCTATGTGAATAATATCATATAAAGCTAATTATGTATCTTTCTCTTGGAGCAGCTCAAACGTCTTCTGGGTATGAAGTCCCTCACCCCCCCCCCCCCCCTTTCCCGAGAGGCGGCTAGGTTGTGTTTCCCCTATGGCCATCCAGTGGTGGCAGAAAACAAAAAAGGGTGGGCTCCGTGTAGTTCGCCTTTTATTGTAAAGAGAGAGCTTTTCACTACTTGACATTAGCTAGCGCTGGCTTGTAGCCAGCTTCTCCCTAGGAGCTACCATCTTTCAGAATTTTCTCAACAAACTACAAGTATTGTCATACTGGTCCAATAATAATTGCACCAACTACGATGGTAAAGTAACCCGAGAAAAAAAGAAAAAAACATGATCTATAGACTTAAAAATCCTAGGAGCTAATCCTACTACTTCATTCGGATTGAGACAGAACCAAATAAACTGATTTTCGTGATACATCGTTTATTGAGCTGGATATATATTGGATGAGTGCCCCCAAAATAATGATTTTTAGATTGAAACATCCTAGAGTTGATCCCTGATGCTAATTCAAAGTACAGAAAAATAAAGAAATTAATTTGCAAGAACATGCCCTTGGTATGCTTTTTATATAGAAGAAGTGAACGAGTTTTATTTTATTAAGAATTATCTTTAGAACACCCGTATAAACCAAATCCTCTTTGTATCCAACAAAACCTTGATGGTGTGACATGAACCGATACCTGTCTCACACGTCAATTGTTCGAGGACATGCGCTGCGACGTTCTATGAGGAACAAGTGGTCACAAGATCGTCGACTTGGAGCTAGTAGTCGCAAGATCGACTTGAAGCTAGGGTTGAAGTGGCAGCTAAAATATATATGGATTGAACGCGGCTGTGCAAGTAGCGTAAATTTGTGCACAAGACTTGTTTTATATCTGGGCCCTCTAGTGTGGACAGAAAGGGACTGAGGGGTGGTGGAGTTTAAAGAGGAGAAAGAGACTAGCCAAGATCAATACAGCCTTGGGCGGCTGCCTCTTCGAAGTTCCTGACGTAGACGCCTCTGTAATTTTCAACTGAACATTCCAGTTCCAGCCATCAGCGGTCTTCTCAACCGCACATCTTTCTGACTGCCGTTAAGAAAAGAGAGAACGTTTCTCCAAACTGCAAATAATAATGATATGCAAATAATGTGATCCAATATCCAAGATATATAATGATATTCTAGTGTTATGCAACATCACACACATTGTCAGGAGAAGTCAGATCTAGAAGATGACAGGTCAGAACAGCCGAGGAGCGCGCATGGTTATCTTTTGTTGTGGAATGGGAGAAGGCTGATAATTTCTGGATTGATACCACACATGCACGCAATGGTGGCAGCTCAAGTGTGCAAAGGGTCGGTGGTCCATATGCATGAAAGCTATCTAGGGCGGTGGGTTTGATGTGTGAAATAATAAGGGCCAAATAATAATACTCACTGCTTGTTCATGTAGTCATACTTGTAACAACACTGTTAGCAGTTTTACAAATATTTATTATGAGCAGCGACCGCTTTGGAGGAGAAACAAATCAAATAACATGCGGCTGCAAGAACTAAACATGTTCTGCACTGTAAGAGTGTGCAAACATCAATAATATGTTAGAAAAGTATTTTAATATACGAAGGAAAAATCAGAATTACTAAACTGACAATTTCCCTACTATATATGCAGTTGACGTAGAGTTCAGCTATATTGTGAGATCTGAACCTTACGTTATCGACAATTTTAGGGGAAAATTTGCGCCACTTTCTCTATCAAAACAATGTATCAGTATACAGACCTAGCAATGCGTCAGTATGAGAAAGACACGACATTCATATATCCGATCTGAGATCTGACCCTAGGGTTAAGCGCTACATGGTACTCTTTGCTCGTCCTGTTCTGTGCACAACCGAACACGTACCGAGGACCATGGCATGTCTTGTGGTCACTGCTACATGCGAAGCTGACACACAGGCACACAGCACACATCAGTACATTTGCGTACCGGAATTTTCCCTAGGCACATGCATATCGCTGGACGAGCTTGCATGCATGCGCATGACTGATGAGTGTGTGACTCTGGCAGGTCAACCCAGCAGCATCGTCCGGTTGCATGTGTATGGGGACTCTGCATTAAATTATTGTAAAGTCAATATGCAATCATTCGTGGGATCAATCTACTATCATGTGACACAGTGACACTGTGACAGTATATATGAGACTGGCAGACGATGTACGAACTGTGCCAGGCCCAGTCGCTCAGGCGGCATGGAGACGACGCTAGAATTAGCTGGAAATGTGTTTGACTTTTGCTTGAGAGCGTCCGTTAGCTTATATTGTCATTTTATTTATCATAGATCTTGCTATAGAACACAGTCGTACCATTTTGACTCTAATTGATTTATCTGTTGTTTCGTCTTTGGAACGAATCAACCGATAGAACATAATTCTAGCTAGTAAAGAAAGTCAATTAATTATTGGTGTTCATATGACCAAAAGAAATTAAGCTGCAAATTGCATGCATGCTAGCAAATATATATTTCTTAAAGATATTATCTTTCACCTTTGAGCTATGAGACATGCACGCGCGCAATATTCTTTATCAAAAATTTAATCATGTTTATTTTTAGTCATGTATGGCTTCATCTATATATGATAAATATTTCTCTAACTTTTAACAAATCATTGTCTTCATCGGTCTTATTTACCATAACATCAATTGAAAGGTTACAACATGTTATGACTTGTTCCCCACTCCCTTCAACCCTAAATATAATTCAAATTTGGACATTAAAACATCATCATGATATAAAATATGAAACTTTGATAAATAATATCAATACATATATATAATATTCAAATTAAAAGAGAGGTATATTATAAAAGTAATTTTTGTGATGAATTTAATAATAACGTCAAAGTTATATTACCAGTACAATCTATGCTATATTTTTGGCGGTGGCCTCGGTTTTAGTCCTGTTTGGAAATAGAACGCTAGTAGAAATTTCAGAGAGCAATCTGGGATTGCAAAATAATGAGCCTTTCTACTCTATATATGAGAGCCTACCCGCCAAATTGACGTTTTCTCTGTCATTCAAAATGTTTTTTTTTTGACAAGTTGTCATTCAAAATGGTTAACGACGGGTGCAGCTGATGCATATCAACGCGCCGAGCGATTCCTATTTGCTTACACGTTAAGAAAAACTCCTCGTTCATTCAGCAAAGCCAATGTAAAAGGAAGCATTCAATTCCTTCGGTGAGGCGGATGCGAACTCATGATCTCGTACAATCTAGCCCCTAGTTCCTGCAAATAAATGTGTAGCCTTGCCTCACTATTTCAGTTACCCTCCCAGCTGTTCCAAGACCAGCCATGGGCCGGCCGTGTCGACCCCATAACTGGCACTTAATTCCGGCGGTGAGGCCGTTCCCGGGAGCCACCGCCTGCCTCCGGAGCCACGCTTTAATGCGAACACGGTGGCCGATCCATGGACCTGTTATTGCGGGGCCGGCCGCCGGCGACAGCCCACCGTACTTCGGTGCTCCCTCTCATCATCGCGTGCGTGATGATCAGTTGATTACATTACATTTAGGCACATTTATATGTTTGGTTTTTTCTGGGCTGTGATGGGCGCAAACGCGCTTCTCACTAGATGTTTTCAGGCCTTGGAAAAACAATGAGATCTGGTCCAGTCCAGCCGACAATAGAACCCATAAGCCCATACGATGTTAGGCCTCGTTATAGATTGAAGCCCGACAGTTCACGTGCCTTTTTCAATACTTCAGCACAAAAGCTGCAAGCGGCATTGCAGTTTGCAGTAACATGACCAAAATAAGAGTGCTAATTTCACTATTTTCGTCAAATCGAAGCACGGACGCACAGCGGTGGAGATCAATAGATGTGAATTGCTACTGGCATATCCGTATCAATTATAATAGGTACAAATGTTGCTGAAAAGATGCAAACGACCGTACTTAATATGGATCAAATCAATTAGGTTTCATGAGTGGAATACCTGAACTAAAGTTTAGGGAGAAGAAATGACACACACAAAAAAACTACATATAGATTTTACATACTGTACGTGATCATGAGTATATGACCCTTCATGCATGCATGTTCCAACACGCTATATATGACCCAGTAAATCGATCGATTCAGTGTCGCCGTGCTCCGTGCACGCGTCCATGATCGTGCCTCGTCGAGCCATGAACAACCAGGGCCGACGACGCTTCCGTCCTCCTCATCCCGGACGCAAAGTGGTGGTGTCCGTGGTGCACGCTCCTCCGTTCATGATGACGGCTTCTCTTCGCCGGGTTCTCGACCTTGGAGATATGGCTGCTTGTCGGGCGCAGGGAGTGCCACAGCCTCTCCTTCCTCATCTGCCGCACCGACACCGGCGACCTCCCTCTCTTCCTGCTCCAGACGCTGCCGCTGCCGCTCTCCTCGGAATCGCTCCAGCCGAGGCGCCCGCCCATCTCGATGTCGTCCCTCCGGCCGCGGCGGCCACGGTAGACGCGCCTGGTGTCGCAGAGCTTGTGCCACAGGCAGCCGCACGCGCCGCCCAGCGTGTAGAAGAAGCCCCATAAGGCCTTCCACGAGAGCTTGCAAGACTTCTTGACGAGGCACTTGACGAGACCCGTCTTCCACAGCAGGAGGTACAGGAACACAATGGCTGAAGTGACGAGGAAGAACAAGGTAACAGTGAGTTGAGAACTCAGTAATCAGATCAGAGGCAGTTCAAAATAGTAATCACAACAACCAGATCAGATGCCATTCATATTTGACGGATGTTGCAGAATTGGGTGCGAACGTGTTGTTGCAAAACTCACTGATGACGGCGAGGACGTATGCCTTGAACAGCCGGAACAGACTTGCGCCGCACGAGTTCTCGAGGAAGCACCAACCGTCCCATTCGCCGCACTTGTCCCTGCTCAACCGACACCACAATTTGGAGCGAAGAAGGCAGTTAGAACGATCACCATATTCAAATTTTTTCCCCCAGAAGAAACAAATCGTCCAGCAAAAGCGATCGGATTGGGATGCACCGTAGTAAGCACCAGTGCTGGTTGGAATTAAATGCAAATATGGATGGCCATGCGAAATGATCCATGAAGGAGCACGAAAGAACTTACTCGCAAGACTTGTTGAAGGGCGCCGTGATGGCGTACCCGAGGCCGCCAATGATCTTCTCTCCAACCGTGCTGAGGGCGGATCCCATCTTTTTCTCGCTGCAGGAATCAAGAAGAACCCCTCCTGCAATCTCCCCAGCGGCCGGTGGTGTGCGGGATGGAGGAACGCACGAACTCACTTCCTCTGCTTCTCCGTGGCGGGTAATTCCAGGAATGGAAGATGAGTTTGCCTTTATTGGGCCGCCGCCTGGCTCGTTCGGCAGGAGTGGATTTTTAACACAGCTGTTTTTCTTCCTGACCAAGAACTAGTGGATCCTGGCGTGTCACCGAATCCTGGCGATCAGACATTTTTGGTCAGCATTAAAACCACAATTTCAAAATTGTTTGCTCGGCTGCACAGGAAATAAAACAGGACATGTAAACATTGAGCATTTGCCTTCACATTTGAAATCTCACACCAGAACGACTGCACAGAAAATAAAACATGTTTACAAACTGAACTACTTACAACCTTCGAAAATCACACCAACAATTAACCAACGAACATATTGTATGGGAAACTCTTTAATTTATCTAACATGTATAAAACTAAACATTGACATCATTTAGTTAGGCTCAAAGTGCATAATCTTCCAAATAAGAACATTAAAATTAAGCAACCCTAACGACTACTCAGCAGCAACCTCTCGTGTCGCCAGCTCGCCATGACCTCATCTGTCAGTTGGCCTTTCAATTTTCACACCAATATTTTCACTGTAGTTCCCATGGACCTAGGAGCCATTAGAAGAGTTAGAATGACATATCACAAAAAGCAAATTCTTACATAAACCTCTTGTATGGAACAACTCAATTCAGTCCTGCATTAAAGTGCTTGTGGAATGTGCATGCGACAAGCATTTCATGTTCAGAGTCTTGAGACAGTCACCTCATGCAAACAGATCAGTTAAAGAACTTCTGTTTTGTTTTCTACCAGAGCACGAACCAACAGAATTGAGCAAGGCTAAGAATTCCAGTGCAAGCATGGGAAAATGAAAGGATTATCACCACCAGAATGCAAATTTCCATACACAAATATATCTGTTTTAGAGCAACCAAAAATCATTGGTTTTAAATACAGTACCTCATTTGTTTTAAACTACAATTTCCACACACAACCACAATTGTTTTAAACTATAATTAGCTAGCATTTCATTTGCATTTTGTAAACAGTGAGCTTCTTATCGATTAGGCTAGTAACTTTGACACAAAGTGGCTTCTTAGCACATGCAAAGATAGAATAACACATATGCTACTATCAAACAGTAATGATAGAGTGATGTTAACAGAAAACAAAGGGATGCTAACTCAAGTACTATCAAAGAACAATGCTCCACAAGAAATCTGATCCCAAAGAACAGTGCTTTTTCACATGTTGTCTAGCACTAATATGCTTTACTTCAGGAAACATTGAAAGGATGAGAGCTTCTTTGTTCCAAAGAAAAATAAATGCACATTTTTCAAGAGAAAGAAAGCAAACAGAAGGGTCAAGGAAATTCTTCTAAAAGGAATATATGAGAGGATTGTCTGAGCATCTGTACCATCAAGTCATATATGCAATCTAAAATTCATAGATTGTCTGATCAAAGCATCTATCATAGCTAAAAAACAGATTTCTGTCATAAAAAGACCTATGTCAAAACACCCAAATGATATATCAATGGGAAAATGTGAAACTTCTGGAAATTCAACCTTAGATCTAGGCATAACCCATTTTCCACACCGTTAGCCTGTATCTGCTATAGGATAAACTAGTTCTCTATTTCTTCAACGTTCCCTGGATGATTTCCTACCTATGGATCACTAGATCACAACCTGAAGAAACTCGAAAGCATTCATCTGGTTAACTATAGATCCTATTATGCACATGCAACACAGAACCTTTGTTTCCCCATGTCAAAATTTATCTTTACAATAAATCAATGCAAAACATTGCATAGTTCAGTAGCACCATACATGGAGAAATTTAGGATAATTTTGATGCCTCCCAGCAAGAGAAGCTTCCATTGCTTACATCAATTTATCAAGTCCTTTAATTAGCATTGGCATTTCAGACGAGGCCTCTCAGGGGAAGCTATTATTGAAAATGTTCACGTCCTACATCGTTGACACTTTAGACGAGGCAATCTCCTAGGACCCCATATACATAAATAATTAGAATCCTACGGCAAGAAGAACTGTCATATATACGTAGTCTGCTAACAGTTGGTTGTGTTTCAACTGCCCCATGTCTCGCTCCATATCGTCACATCGTCAGGGAAATCGGTCAATATCTGCCAGTGCCAAGAACACTACGGCAAGAAGAACAAGCGGAGGCCAAGAACCACCCCACCGCATCTAGATCCAACGCTGAGGCCTAGGGAATGAACGACAAGAAATGAAGCGCGGGGAGAGCGGCGCCTTACCGGCGAGAAGCCGGCGGAGATCGTGTGCGTTGCGTGGGAGGTGGTCGCCGTCTCCTCCCCGTGGGAGCCGCGTCGCGCCGTCGTGGTTCCCCGTGCCGTCGCCGTCTCGTCGTGGCTCTCCCAGACCTCTGACGGCGCTCGAGCGCGGCGCGAGGCGGCGGAGCAGAAGCGGAAGCAAACGGAACTGCTGTTCTGAGAAAAATGATGAATAATGCCAATCGTCGGAGGCGCGTAGCGGGGCAGTTGTCTTCTCTTTTTTTCTCTCGTTTATGATGGCCGCGCTCTCGAGAAAACAATAAGTGCGTTTCTGCATTCAGGCGGCGCGACTCAAACAAGAAGGACACCGTTAAGCCTCGATCGAAACTCGAAAGGAAATTCTAAAAACAATTATAGTACTATGCATATCCCCTTTTTGCATCTAATCATAGCTTATATATGTCAATAACTAAATCAATTGGTATGACAACCACCTGCACAAATCTGGAACAAGCCTTCTAACTGCCGGTGCCATTGTTTATGAATACTTCAGGCTCCAATCAAGTAACTGATATGATTCCAGTATGGCATCAAGAAGCATTTTATGGGATAATCTGCTCCCTACACCGTACTTACATTAACATTATAATATGGAAGGAATCACCATCATCATCCCAAGAACAGATAGAATCACATCAATAATAAATTGATATTTCAGTACAATCAAACTCATAGGAAGAGAAGCATATTTGCAAATCCATATAATTGACCGCCTTTATAATCGTTAATCTATGTAAGATTCATGTGGCCACGCTGGCAGGTGGGCTCCCTCACTGTAAAAGTAGAATCTTACTCTATCGACCCATGTGTAAAGACTGAAGTCTCGCCACCACTATTAGCATGACCGATAGTTTTCTAACTGAACACAGTGAAAGCTTGGAAGCTTGATTTTGTCCCCCTCGATATGATTTATTGGTAGAGATATCTGCAAGATATAAAACTGATTGTGGTTGTAAAACCAAAGATTAATTCTGGCAAATTGTATTATTGCTATAGTGTAAACAACCATGTGAAATGAAACTCCCATGTTCAGTGGTATAAAAGAATTTGTGGATAGAGCGAGTACAAACACAGCTGGATGCATGCAATATGTCAGCAATATTGTAACGCCGGGAAATGGAAATGTTTCAGTTTCGGCATATGGTAAATTACGGTGACATGCATACAAGGTTTAACGTGTCATTGATAAAAACTGAGAAAGGAAAATGATAAAATGACCATCTAAGAGTATCTCCAAAAACTTCTTAAAAAATAGATTCTAAAATAGTGTTTTTAGTAGCAGTTTAAAATTATTATTAATAAATTTTGTTGTTTTTTAACAGCTCTCCTTAAAAATATATCAAAATAAAACTTTTGATTGGATCACATCATCTAGGGTCACAAACATATTAAATCTATTAGAAATAGAAGAATTGGGACACTCAACTTTTTCATTCTTTCTAGCTACAAATAAAGTGAATTTAGAGAAAAAATAAATCTATGAGTTTCTTTAATTTAGATGGAAATATAAGGATTAAAACCCATAAGACAAAGTCAACCGGTGCTATGTTTTAGAGATAAATATATCTTTTTTTATTGTCTTATAAACAATAAAGAATTCACATTGTTGTCTTCTTTTTTTCGCTTATGACGGTCGCGCTCTTCAAAAAACAAAAAGGTGCGTCTTCACGTTTCTGCTTTCAGGCGGCGTAATTCAAACAAAAACACAATTAAGCCTCCTTTCAAAACTCCTCCTTTCAAAACTCGAAAGAACATACTCCTCCGATCCATAATATAAGAGCTTTGTTAGAGCAGAGCTTATGATTTTGCCAGCCTGCTGGCTGCAACGAGCGCGATGTTGGTGGATCCAACTAAAATTTAATGCACATTAGTGACCTCAGCCAATACAAGCCGCCGCAACGGGTTTTCGCCTGCTGGAGCGAGCGCTTCGCCCGTCGCCTGCTCCACTGTCTCTCTTCTACATAGACATTTCGCCTGCTTGTATATAAGCCTAGTCAGCTGGCTTAAAGAATAGTCACGTCACATAAATTCCTAGTTGGAGTAGTGAGAATGGAAGAAAGAGAAAGAAGTTGACGATTGTTCCGTCGCCGACTCAAAGCAGCAGATCCGAGACTAATGCAGGCTTTGGCCATTCAGCTGGTGTGCATGGGCAGCATTGAGCAATTAAATATTCAGCTAGAGGAGAACTAGTCGCTCATCCATCGGGTGCCCATTATACGAGCGTACGTTAGTGCCGGCGTTAAGTGAGTTGGCTCAAGAATATTACCGGCAGCAGGCGAAATTATTAGTCCTGCTCTTAATGGTATAGCTAGCAGCGGGCTAAATGGTAGTGACACGTTATCAATTCCATTCAACAATAAATATAGTGAGATGTTATGTGGACTCTTAATTTATTTCTATTGAATACTTAAATATTTAATACTTGTATGATCATTGGTTGGACATGGACACTTTTTTTGGGCAGGCTGCATCAGCCGACTGCTCATTGGCGACTCATTTGTGCCTTTCTTCTCTTCTCTTTTATTCACCTTTTTTTTTATGACATGGCACCTTCTTAACTTGCTGAGTAAGCATTATTATACTTGCTCTAAGTATTTAAAAATTGGGAGTTGCTAATTTTCAACTGAGTGAAAGTTGGGCAACTTTCAGTCACCTTTTTAAGTCATTAGATCTAGATCCAATAATTTATAATTATTATATAAAAATCCTATAAAAATAAATTAAAATATAAAATAACAAACCGAAAACTTTCAGGCGATTGAAACCTTAAAAATTTGTTAAAAATTTGTTCACAATTGTTCCAAAAAAAAGTTATCCACAATATAAACATTCATAGGGATATTATAAAATCTAGGGGGTTGATTGGTGGGTGGGGACTGAGGAACTGATAAGGTAGTGAATAAAGAGTACACATGACTTTTTCTACGTTGACTAAATTGAATCCTAACAATGCTTATATTATGAAACAGAGAAATTATTTGCTATTTATCTACTATATAAGAGCATCTCTAGTAGGGCATGCAAAATTGGGTTTCCAATATTCATTTTGCAAGTCTACTTATAAAATTTGAAGCCCAAAATTACAACTAACTCTAGTGGGAGTCTTTATATGGGCTCCTATCCTCTGTGAGACCCGCTTGTTAGTAAAAAAATTCCAATCTCTTCTCCCTCGATTCAATCGGGCAGCTACAGTGGCCGCCCGCTGCCGCCGCCTTGCTCCTCGTCGTCGCCCTGCTCCTCTCAGTCGTCGTCGCTCTGCTACCCATTGTCGCCCTCCTACTCTTAGCCCGCTCGCCCTTGTTGTGGATCCACGAGGACCATCGCGCTCTTCTGCTCGGTGGCTCCGGCGAGAAGGGAGCTCAACGGGAGATCGACGAGAAGCATCTGCGAGGGAACCCGATGCAAGATCCACAAGCATGATCTGCTCAGCGAGAATGGAACTCGCCTTTGTCATCGGCTGGAACTAGAAGGGAGCTCGGCGCAAGATAAATGACGAGCATCTGCTCGGTGGGAAGGGAGCCCCGTCGAGGAGGAGAGCTCGACGACGGCCGGACGCGAGGGAGGGGAGGGAGGGCAGCTCGAGGGAAGGGAGCTCGGCAGGGGAGAGGAGCTCGGCGACACCTGGTCTTTGAGGGAAAGGAGCTTAGCGGCGGTGGTTGGGGCAGAGGCAGGTGGCCGCCACGTCCGTGCCCACCCTCAGCGCGCCCTCCTCCTGAGCCCGAAGCTGCCTCCCACTCCCACGCCACTTCGCTCGAGCTCCGCCTGCTCCTACGCCGCTGTGGCCACGCCCGCCGTCGCGTTGGAGCTTCACCCGCGATGATGGGCTTGGGGGTCATGGGGACATGACGGCGAGCCAACCCGAGGGCGGCGGGACCGAGCGAAAGAGGGAGGATGCGGTGGAGGGCGAGGGCGGCTGGCCGGCCGACCGACAATGGGGGAGTGAGCAGCGTGCCTGGACGACGACGTTCGGTGCAAGAGAGAGGAAAAAGAGAGAGGAAAAAGAGAGAGGAAAAAAAAGGAAAAAAAAAAAGGAAACTGGTGAGGCGTTTGGGAGGATGATAGAAGGCTCCTAATGTTGGAGGCTAGATTAAAATTTAGGAAGGAATGAAAAATAAGAGTTAATTTATGAGCTTCACTGGAGTAGAGTTTTTTGGCTGGATTCCTAAAATCTAGAATAAAGACCTATTTAGGAGCCTCCATTGATGATGCTTTAAGAGTATCTTTAAAAGCTTCAAAAAAATAGATTTTATAAGTGTTTTTTGTAGTAGTCTAAAATTTTTTGTGAATAAAATTTATTGTTTTTTCCAACAGTTCTTCTTAAAAATAGATTATTTTTTAATTGACCACGTCAGTATCTGAAGCCACAATATACTAAATCTTTTGAAAATACAAGGATTGAGACTCCTAACTTTTTTCTTCTTTCTAGCTACAAATGAGGTAAATTTAGGGAAAGAATAAATTTGTGAGTTTCTTTAATTTAGGTGAAAATACAAGGATTGAGGCCCATGAGACAAAGCAGTCGGTGTGATATACTAGACGCAAATACATCTTTTTTTAGTGTATTGTAAACAAAAAATAATTATGTTGTGAAAATATCTAAATTTTAGAATACTTTATATGGGTCTTGACTTGGGAGCTAAAGAATAAGCTTGGTTCTCACATGCTGAGTTTCAAGTTTCATGGACGTCGAGTGGGCACGGTGATAAATCCAAGTTTTGTATAGGTTTCAAACTCATTAAATAACATGCCACATAAGGAAAAATTATAATGTGACATAAAATTTAGGATGAAAGGGAGGAGTTGGGTTTTATTAGATAAAAGTTGGTGAACACGATTAACTAAACTATGAAACTAGAATGAAACTTCCACTAAAAATAATTTGTTTTATCTATACATAGTTTAAGGACTATTATTGGTCAATTAAATGTAATATTTAAATAATATCTCAGCGTATGAAATCGTAAAAATAAAACTTTACATTAAGAGAGCTTGTTTCATTTACTATTTCATCTACCTTTATATGACATAGCATTTTTGGAAACTGTTAATTGAAACCTTATATTGAGACTGGCATAAGGATTTGACTTTTGTCATGACGAATAGTTGGTCTATATTATAATATAGTATGTATTTTTCACCGTGGTCAACCTAATTTTCAAGCATAAGTATAAAAGAACACTGTAACAAAACACATCATGATTAATAGCAATAATCAATATAATATGACATTAAGATAATTAGAGGCTAAAAAAACGTCATAATCAGCGCCAACATCCACCGCCTAAAACCTTCGCGTGTATGGAGTGTTGATCAATGATCACACCGCGCCGCCGGCCGGCTCGGCTGCGGGCGCCGGCAGGCCCTGCAGCCACGGGAGCAGCCTGTCGTGGACGAGGTCCGGGCGGTCGTCGTGCGGGCAGTGGCCGACGCCCTCCAGCATGTGGAGCGTCACGTTGGGGAGCTCGGACGGCAGCTTGGAGAAGAACTTCCCCACGGGCCCGTCGATCGGGGTGAAGGGGTCCCTGTCGCCCCACAGCACCAGCACGGGGACGTCGGCCAGCCTCGGCATCAGCGCTATCGGGCTCGGCCCTGGCGGGCCGGTCACCGTCGACACAAATGCGTCCAGGGCGCCCTCGGTGTCAGCCGGTCCTCTAATGATCTGCGTGTGTAAATACATATACTTTGATCAGAAAAAACCTTCAGGAGTCAATTGTCCACTGATTTTCTCAACAGTTTAAATGTGACATTGTCAACGCAACCTGTGAATTCCGAATCCGTGAAGATCATATTACCTCGACTAATTCGTCATCCACAGCATCTTTGTTCCCATAAACGGAGAGCAAGATGTCCTTGAGATTGTTCCTGTTCAATCCAGACTCACGTGATTATTTAGCACCATGTTCCACTGTCATAGTACAGTGTTAATTAAAAGACGTAATCAGAGGCAAGGTAACTCTGCAATTCAGTCCAGCATGCCTGTCTTTCACACGCTGGAAGAGCGCTGACGCTATTGGCCGCTGATTGAGCAGGAAGTCAATCAGCCAGAGCAGAGGCAGGAGCAGCTTGATCCGCCAGTCATCGACGATGGCCTTGTTGTTCATGCCGCCGGCGCAGTTGAGCAGAACGAGTCCCCGGACGGCATTTCTGGTGTCCTCTGGCCGCGGTGATTAGTACAGTAGCTCGCAAAATGTCATCAAATTCTGTTGGGTTAACGCGAAGAGAACGCAGATGTAGGAGAATTCAGACCTGAGGCGGCAACGACGCACGCAAGGCTTCCGACGGAGTTGCCGACGAGCACCGTGGGTCTCTTGACGACCTCGTCCAGGAAGTCCAGTATCAACTGCTTGTTGACATAAGAAGTGAACATTGTTCGGATTACCAAATTGTTGTTCCCCCAATTCCCAAAAATTCAGTTCAGTGCGGGCTTAAGATGCCATCCGTTGCTTGCTGTCCATGAACCGCGGACTAATGTACACTTTACCTGAGCCCATGTCTCCATCGTGTAAGCGAATCCAGGAGGCTTGTCGGAGGCGCCGAACCCGAGCAAATCGATGGCGTAAACGGTGTAGGATTCAGACAGCACCCCGATGTTCCTACGGACGAGTTGATCGGCCGTCAGTCGTCAGTGCTCAGTGGTCTTTGTAATTCACAAATAAATAAAAGCATCCGCATATTGGCACCGATCACTGTTCCGAGTCGGCTGAGCTCGTCGGTGATTCACTCACCTGCGCCAGTGCGCGACGGAGGCGCCGAAGCCGTGGACGAGCAGCACGGGCGGGCCCCGCCCCCTGACGAGGTAGTTCACGCGCATCCCTCGCCACGTCCAGCTGGTGCAGCCTCCGCGCAGCTCCTCCAGGGACAGCGCCGGCGTCGACGTCGCGGCCGCGCCGCTAGTGCTGCCGCCGCCGACCGAGGCGGCGCGCGTGAGCCCGCGGAAGGCGGCCCTGGAACCGGAACAACCATGGGGAGGCGGGTAAGAGAAGGAGAGCGTGGTGGAGCGGCGACAGCGAGTTCTCGAAGCGACGGAGGAGGAGGAAGAAGAGAGGAGGCGGTGGTGGGCGGCCGCAAGTGCTGCCATATCCACGGATCCACCCCGGTGGCTCCACTCCACCAGTGGTCGTCGCGCGTGTTTCGCTTCTCCGGTTGCCTTTCTGGCACGACCGCGGGCAAAGTGTTTCGAGATTCGTGCGTTTTCCTCGGCTTTGGATTTATTTTCCTTGTTCTGTTGTTTGGTCCCGTGACAGTGTGGACCGAGTCCAGATTTTGGCGCCGTGGTGCTTGCTACTACAGGGTGAGCTGGTAGATGAATCTCAGTTTTTTGCTATGATTAGATTGTAATATTTCCTTAGATGTGAGTTCAAAAAAAAAAATCCTTAGATGTACTGTAGCTTTCCTTATAGGCACACTAAAAATTTGAATTGAGGAGGTACAGAATGTATAAACATAGAAATAGAGTCCACCCACTCCACAGTTTTCAAAATTGATGGATTAACAACCTCACAAAAATGATTTAAATTTTTTGATATAATAAAAACGTGTGCATTTTTAGTATATAAACAGTCACGTTGTACCTCATTTTTCTAATATGGTGTATGAAAAAAACGGAGGGAATAATATCATACTTAGGTCTAAAAAATTGACAATAAAGGAAAAAAATAAGGGCACAAAGTTTAAAGAAAAAGGACGGCCGTTATACCTATTACTTTTTGAATCACAAAATGGTTAAGCAAGAAAAATATTGCTTGTTAAAATTCTAAATATTGATTTATTATGACATTAACAACTAGGAGATATATATAAAAATATATAAGTATACACAAAGCGCAAACCCATGCAAAGATGCCAACCACACAAACAAAACTAGTATGAAAGCACTTAAAAACACGCTATGGAAGGCACGTTTAATATGTACAAATGGAAACGTTGCCATGTTTGTAAAACCTTTGAAATACACAGCGATTTCAAACTAAACAAATTGAAAGTACAGCTCAAAATAAAACAATGGCAGAAGAAGCAAACATCAAAGTGAAAGGATATGTATGATGACAATAACCCGTCACTTAAAAAAGAGTCTCAAATCCTCCCAGAAATGCCCACGACTTTCTCCCGAAATAAAACCTCACCCTTCCTTCGAGTCTGCGACCCTGTCCTCCTCCAACCTCGCCTTCACCCCCCTGCACCCCTCGTCTCCGCCGCCGCCCTCCTCCTCGCCGGAACCCTAAATGGACGCCGGCGCCGGCGCGCACTACTCCGCCCGCACTGCTGAGGAGGTCTTCCGCGACTTCCGCGGTCGGCGTGCGGGCATGATCAAGGCTCTCACCAACGGTATCCGCCTCTTCCTTTGCTCCTCCGGATTTCTCCTCTCTCACGGCTCCGCTGCTACTGACGCGCCTTACTCTGTTGCTTATCTCATTTTTTTGCGCAGATGTGGAGAAGTTCTATCAGCTCTGCGACCCCGGTGAGTCCGCTCGATCTCTTCAGGCGTAGGGTTTGGGGGCGCCGACACTTTCGTAGCTGCTAGGGTTCGGTCGTTCGGACGCTCCGCTGGGCGTACCAAAGCTTAATTTGGTGAATTCGCTGGTCTAGATATGGAGCCCTGTACCAGAAATGCTACCGCTGGCTTTTATCAGTATTCAGTAACATAGTAGACTCGAGCGTGGTTAGCGATTGGAAGTGCAGATTAGGCTCCAGGTTGGATGGAATTCTCAAATTGAGGATTTTGTGTTTCTCGTGCATTTGTAAGCTTGATTTTTGACTGGTGATGCCCGTCACTAGGAAATGTAGGGGTTCGTGGACAATTCCAGTTTTTTGGTGCTAGGACTCCAGAGTAGTAATGATTGCTGTTCTCTGTTGATTTGTTTTATTTACAGTTGTTTGCACTGTAAATGTGAACTGCGTCTGCAAGGTGTTTGCACCACATGATTAATATAGCATCATTTGTCTTTTCTACTATTAGTGTATCCAATGCAGCTTCTTCTTTGCTATCCTAGCATTTTCTGCTTGTTCCTTGCTCTGTGCTGAGTAAATTATCTAGTACGCACAATCTAAGACTACTCTACTTACAACAAAGATTCTTTTGTATTTATAAATTATTTTTGTTTTAACAGAAAAGGAGAACTTGTGCCTTTATGGGTACCCCAATGAAACATGGGAAGTAACTTTGCCAGCTGAGGAAGTTCCTCCAGAGATCCCTGAACCAGCTTTGGGAATAAACTTTGCCAGGGATGGTATGAACGAGAAGGATTGGTTAGCCCTAGTTGCCGTCCACAGCGATTCCTGGTTACTGGCTGTCGCGTTCTACTTTGCGGCACGGTTCGGATTTGACAAAGAAGCCAGGTAATGGTTCCAGACGTTCAAATTTTGTGGTTTCCTGAACCAAGATTTTCTGTATCTATGGTTTTGTCTTATTTATTTGCTAAACCTGCAAAAGTTTTATCTTATCTGTTGTCTTGATCAACAGATATGCATGAACCACAAAATCTGATTTCTCACTGCTAGCTACTGGTTCCAATCTGACTGGATGATTAGCAACTCCAAATCCCTTAGGTAGTCAGAGCGAAGTGTCTTTTTCCCTTAAGAACAACTGTTTCTCCTTTGTTTAAGTGTCAGTTGGATTCTTATGGTGTTCTTGAAAGGATTCTATATTCTCTGAGGAACGTTTCTGATTTAACTTTTCTTTGAAAACATTCCTTTAGTGAATGATAAGAGTCACTTGCAAATTTGTCTAGCTCACTTATTTGATTTTCTTAAAAGGAATGGAATAGCACATGTTTATATGTGGATGCAATAAATATGAATCGTCTAATATTAATAACATCAACTAATTATCCTAGGATTGCTCGCTCATGCACAGTGTATGGGTTCTTACGTGCATGAACCATGCATGGCATGAACAATGCTTCATGGGTTGGACGGTACTGCAGATGGTATTTATGGGCCAGTGGCAGAACAATGTAATAATTAGGAACTACCACAGGGCAGGAAAGCAGTTATTTGTTTCTTGTGAAACAGGTCTGTGTCCGTTTCTTCTGGTGGTCAAAATGAGTTGAATTGTTTCTTGTCGTTCAGTTTCAAAATACTCGCTGGCTAAGACCTTTGGTGGCGATTCTCCTGTTTGTAGAGAAACAGTATGGAAAATCCAAACGGCCCCATAGAATTATTGTTCGCTTGTGTAATTTTTTATCAATTCAAATTTCGGAGATGATTGAAATTGATCTACATTTCCAATTGTACCATCTGGATTACAAAAGAATTACAAACTGTAGTTAGTACCCAAATCAAAGCACTTATGGTTTTTATTGCACATGACGACCTTTGATTGCCACAGTTTCCAGACAACCTTTTTATTGGTTCAATATATTTTATATAATGAATATCACCTACTTTACCCTTTGACGTCTAGTGTACATCTTAATCTCACCAAGTAGCCACTCATGCCTGCTTGACCGCTCATCACATGAAGGTTATTTATCTATTACTAGTCCTTTATATTTTTATACTGACTTTATCTCTTTACCTTTTGTTTTACTCCACACACTTTGGCCCACCTAAAATGCAACCTAGCTGTACCTATGCCTATTTGATCGCTAATTTGGAAGCACATAGCAAAAGCAGTTATGAAAGAATGTAAAAGTGGTTATATCATGGAAGAAAGTTTGATGATAAATCTTCTAGTACAGTTTCCACATGAAAATCATAAAATTGTATGTTGATTATTGTTCAAATGTTCATACGATTGTCTGGGACTAACTCCTATTCTGAAAATTTATATCTTACTATATTTTTATTTTTATGGTCGAGTCCTGACTAGTCTTGGCTGAGTAGAGCAAGGCAAGTTTTAGTTTTCAGTCCTTGGAAGTTGGAATAGGAATATTAGTCTACATGTCTGTTCCAAAAGTGTTAATCTGTTAGAGTCTACATTGAATATTGCCTACCTGGCATCTGCAACATTAGTATAGTGAAACTGCTAAATTTGGTACTGTAATTTGAAAATAGAGAACCAAGGTACTGACTTTATGGCAGTCCAGGGAAACATGTATCTGCCAAAAATCTGTTTCCCTGTTGTTGCTATCTGTAAGCCTAAGCCTGGGATACTGTTCTAGTATTGGTTTGTGGTCCAGGATATTTATTACTAGTTGCATTTTAAATTGTTGCTAGTGATTTTCTTTTCCACAATAATTAACTGATGAACTCAAGGCTATTAGGAAACGGGAAAACTTACTAGGGTGGACTGGAAACTGCAGCTTATTGCTTTACTTTACAGTATATCTTCTTAGGGTCTCCTTCCTCAAAGAAAACTTTGATTTTTTTTAACTTGCACTTGGTTGTTAATCATGGTTCTATAGTTGACCAACATGTTAGTTGGCATACGTGAAAGAGTATCTAGTGTCAAACAGCTTTACTAATCTTTTTGACTGAAAACACTGAACATAAAAGATTCTTGGCTTTTGTCTACATCTCCATCAAGAATCAGTAGTAAAGCAATTGGAGCTGGAAGTGATTTTTGAAACTTTCTTTGATAGGAAAAGGTTCATATGCCACCCTGAATCTTAGGTCTAAACTGTTCATACAGCATAGACTGAACAAAATGTGATGTATGGTTGGCGGCAGTTTTATTGTGGCTTGTTTTAACCTATCATTTAATTTATTTCACCTTTTCTCTTTCTGAAGTTCATGATTGATTCCAAGTATTATTGTAAATCACAGCCTATTTTTATGTATGGCTTGCTTTGGTTATGAGTATAATGTATGTGAGCATCTATTCCACAAATCTTGTTGGAGCAGCTAATAATTGACCACTTGAATAATTGTAGCTATCTTATCTACTAGATACACTAGTAGATATGCTTTGAATGCATGTTTCTTACTTACAGTATTACATAGTACTGTTTGTAGGCGATCCAATTTTAGAAAATATATGGACATCAAAATATGCTTGGGCAGATTGGTAAAAGAAACACGTGAGCAAGAAACTGTCATGTTTTTGCTTCCCTGTGTTTTAGCTCTATTTACGAGCTCAAGAACAGATTCTGTTTATGAATTCCATTAATGCTACACTGCTTTGCTGGTTCAGAGCATTTTCATATTATTGTCTGATCATAGAATGATTGATTCAAGCTCTTCTGTGGATGTTTACAAATATGTGATTTTTTTTCCTCATTTACACAGGAAGCGACTCTTTAATATGATAAATAACTTGCCCACAATATTTGAAGTGGTGACGGGGGCTGCCAAGAAACAAACCAAGGAGAAGGCCCCTAACAGTACAAGCAAAAACAACAAACCAAGCTCAAAAATGGTAAACTTTTAGAAACTTGCTATGCAACCCTGTAGTATCAGGTGTCATCTCTGACCAATTCATCTGTTGTAGCCGTCAAGACCTGAATCGCATTTGAAAGCAACAAAAGCGTCGGCACCCCCCAAAGATGATGATGATGAGAGCGGTGAAGACTATGGAGAAGAAGAGGAAGAGCGCGACAACACGTTGTGTGGGTCGTGTGGAACAAATGATGGCAAGGATGAGTTCTGGATTTGCTGTGATAGTTGTGAGCGATGGTACCATGGGAAATGTGTCAAGATCACACCTGCTCGAGCTGAGCATATCAAGCACTACAAATGCCCAGATTGCAGCAACAAGAGGGCAAGAGCATAGTATGCAGGATGCAGCATTGGTGAGACCAGGATGCGAAGCAAGTGCCAGATCTTTGATGTCTGCTGATATGGCCTAGCTTTCTAGCTCGTAGACTTGCTTATCATTTCGAATGAACAGTGTTAATTTACTCCGTGTCACAGCAGCTGATGTTGCTCTGGCCTAATTGTGTTTAAAGTTTTAAATCGTTGTTGTAGTAATACCAGATTATCTGGTGAGGCTGTCTTGCAGATGTTATAGATGCTCTTGATCAACATCAGCTAAGGACATGAAAACTGACCTTTTCCCTAATTGCAGAAATTCCGGTGTGGCTTATTGCTTCTGAACTGTCGGAGAAATATAAATAGGGTTAATTCTCCCGTGCCCAAATTTTTCTCACCCTGTGTCCGAAATCCAACTGATTCTAATCCATCTCTGGCCAGGTCCGAGCTGAGCTTAACTCGGTTGACAGATTTGGGTTTTGTGGCTCACTCCGATGGATGAGGTGGTAGGAAGGGGGTTGGCTCGGTGGGCCAGGGAGAGCTGGGGGGCTTGGGTCTTCGGTGGTGATGGTGTCGCATTGCTGGAAGTGGAAGAGAGGGAGGGAGCTGTCCGATCCTGATGAGTGGTTATAGGCGACAGATGGCTATGAACTGCTCGATGGGGTCGCATTGCTAGGTGTATATGGCTAGCTTGAGGATCTATGAATATACTCCAACTGACCAATTCTGCGTAACTTCGGAGTCGGGACTCATGAAACAAACAAGTCGATGAGGATGAAGCATGGCAGAAAGAAAAAAACAGGCCTTATTGCAGTAGCAGTTGTAACCATCGGGAAAACAATGAAAAAGGAGCCGAAGCTCAGTTGCCCAATGCAGGAACTAGGATGAGCCACAGATAACAGTTCATATTTGGATATAAGAGCTAAGTGGCATGCATAGAAATCCCGGTTACAGAAATGATAACCACAGTATCACAAAGTTAGAAAGGAAGATGTATCACAAACAGTAAAAACAATAAAGAAAATGACCACTTAGCCCAGTCACATTATAAAGGTATCCGTTTCTATTATACAGTACCAAAACACATATACAAAACTTTGTTAGCCTATTTGCAGTTAGCTCGGAGTTAATCAACGGTCCTTCATGAGTCAGCATGCCTCTCCCGGAACGTTTTTATCATGCTAGCTTCTGTACTGAAATGCGCCTGGATGCCAGTTAGCGGCAGCCTGTTGGGTAAAAACTGTAGCACTACTCCCGAGCTCCAGAGTGAGGACTGACCAGGCTGTACTGATCCCTATTGGACTCGTAACAATTTATTGCATGTACTTGCACTGGTTGTCGAACAGGTTAGAGGTTTGCTGACTCTAATATTGCTCGACTCCAAAGTATGGGGCCAAAAAAAAACTCTTCATAGTAACAATGAAAAAGGCCTTGGATTATTGTGGTGCTACTCCACACAATCGAGCTCGGCCAGGGTTAAGAAGTGATTCTGACATTATCCATCCCTGTGAAAAAAAAATGGGTTGTTAATCACAGCATGACAAACATCAACACAAATATTCTTTTTCTTGTATGGATATCATTCTTTCTTTAGCAGTTTAACTAGAGTGCAGGGCAGGGTTCTAAAGATAAATACTGAGGTTTTACCTGATCTTTTGCTTTCTTCTTAAAAACTCCATAAGATGACATAACAATCTTGCAGGACTCTTCAATGTGTGGTAGAAAGTCCATGTTCAGTGGGTTATACTGGTAAGCCCGGTTGGACTTTGTGCGCTTCCGTGCATGTGAAGCATTGATAAAATGGAGTAACACATGTGCCTGTAGATGAAACACAAACGAAGAGAATAAGCATATGTAAATAACCTTTAAGCAGTGTAATGTGAAAAGTAGCAAATACAATAAATGCTTACATGGAAAGCAGCTTTGAGAATGTCATCTGGCTTTGCTTGGTCCTTGAGCAAAGCATATACCTTGTCCTTTGTCGGGTTATACGTAACAAGGTACCTCTCATCCTGCAATTGAATTGCAATGTTGCTTTATTGATTCCAACTAAAAATGTAACTAAACCATCACAGCTGCTGGAAATAAACTCCTCAGGATACTAAAGGGTGCAAACAATCACCTCAAACAAAGGCCTTATAGCAACAAACGACGCAGGTTCCTGAAATGCCTCACCAAATCTAGAACCTGTAAGGAAACAAACCGATTAACAAGGTTTCATATAGATGCCACATAAATATATGGTCCACAGTGCAAACCTATAGCAACTGGCTCATGGCGCCAAGGCGGATTAAATACTGTCTCTTCTGAGTTTCCTTCCTTCAATGAGGGTACATGCCCTGCATTGCAGAACAAAATATCAGAAGGGTGATATGTAAATTGCTGAAAGGTTCCATGGATTAAAGCAAGATCAATCAATAGTTTAAAACAGATTGGCATGAAAAATTCCGTTTCATATTCATAATAAGGACACAGTGACTAAAACTTCTTTCATTACAGTAATATATACAAAAATCTACAAGGACTTTAAAATATGATGTTTGACGTACCAGTCTTGATGAAAGAATCCACAGCCACAGTGAATCTTGCTCTATTTAGAGTGTTCAGCACAACAGAACGCACCTAAAAATTAAAAAAACATTAATCAGATTAACTAGATGTTATCATAAAGATTAGATAACACAGTAGTTAGATGAAAGCCAACCTCATGGTATGAACTAAGGAGATATCCGCATGAGAGGAAGGCAAATGAAGTGACCAGCGATGGGTTGCTTTTAGAGATTAGAATGCTCAGTCCAGTTCCCAGCTTCACGAACAGAAAATACCACATGGAAGAAATATTAGAAAACAAGGTTGGGAAGAAAGAAACGAGCATAAGAAAAACAATTAACACAATGGTAGGGAGATATGTAAACTGGATACACAGTAAATGAAAAGGGAAAACACAGAACAAACTAAATTACTTACCAGATCAGCTATGTTCCCAACACATTCTCCTTTAGCGGTGACGTCGCCGATATTTTCTCCTCTGGCATATGCTTTGTAAATTGGTGTGCGAGTTGAGGTTGAAGTGACAGCAGCAACATTCTGAAATGAGCAATGAATTAACCAGTTGAATTATTTCATCAATTTTTTAGCATATAAAAGCATAAGAAAATTAGCATGCACGATGTTGTTGCAAGTTAATATCACCAACCTTAACAACATTGGCAATGCAAGCCATTGGTAGGAAAAGTTGTGGGAAAGCTGCAGTTGCTAGTTCTATCCCAGCTCCCAGCTCCATCAAGAGATCGCCAGAAAAGCGAAGCTGCAGTAAATTTTGATTCCAATTAGTCACCAGCATGGAAGGAAATATAGGAGGCTGAAGAAGGCATAGTGGATCCAAATATACACCTGCTTTAGATCATAATCAAATTTCTTCCCTTGGCGAGCAAAAATCATCTTTCCAACACGCCCAGCACCATCCTGTAGCAGCAAAACAATTATGATTACCAGATACTCATGCTGATTGCTTAAAGTTCAGGACAAATGCAACAAAGACAGAAATAAATTGCTGAAGAAAATGCTATGTTAAGACATATACGACCGAATATATCCAACATCTATTTTTTAGAACATCAATAACTGGTAAGGTGTTTTTAGATGTTTAGCCATTCCTAGCACAACAAAGATACCTTGAGTATCCAATTGATAGCCACAGCACCAGAGGTAGCCCTGCTTTGAGCGACTCCAAGAGAATTCAGCAAGGTACGTGTAGTAAACACACCCATTGCTCCACCAAAGAAATGCTGAAAAGAGTATAGAAAGGAAGAATTAATAACAAACACTCAAATCAAGTATATCATGAAAACCCAGTATAATGTATCGAAATATATATACCTTCAATGCTCTCCATGACATGTATGGGACATACGAAGGAGTGACACTTTCTGGAAAGCCTTCAGGCACAACATATGACCGTATAAAGGACATTATTTCCTGTAAAAGTGAATTTATACAGAATCATTAGTGTTGTCCACATCCTAAGTCATGGCCATTCGATGTATCTAATATTTTCTATGTCAATAATAGGCGAGGCATGTGACACCAAAAGATGACATCTCAACT
This sequence comes from Eleusine indica, assembly GCA_030378355.1. Lineage (NCBI taxonomy): Eukaryota > Viridiplantae > Streptophyta > Magnoliopsida > Poales > Poaceae > Eleusine > Eleusine indica. The sequence continues at coordinate 62,626,230 of CM059494.1, forward strand.
AATGGTGAAATTAAGAGCATCCAACAACCTCTTCAGCCAGTCAATGGCATCGCTTGGTACAATTAGAATGACTGCAACTTTCGGTGAGGTCTCTAAATTAGAGAACCCGAGGACAGGAAAATTTCCCCCGGAATCAAACATACTAACCGGATTCAAAGCCAAACTACTCGATCTCGACCAAAATTACTTGGAGTACCATTGTTTAACTAATTGCTCTAGATAAAGTAAGATGGCCAGACGGGGGAAAATATCGAATTCTACAATTACCGATCCAATCTGACCAACATGCATTGTTTACATTTTCCGAATTGTCTCCAAAGCCACAAGCAGCTGCAATTAAGACGCGCCAAATCGGCTTTGGCCGTGCTTTTCCACATCGTAATTCCCAAATTCCAAGGCCGACGACAAATCCATATGATACTATGTGTTAAGCCCGCAATAACATCGAATCTGGCACGGCAATTGGCACGAGAACCAAATCCAAGGAAAATCACAACACGTGTGACGAACCCCACCGATCCAACAAGGCAGGAGCGCTCACCTCGACGGGCGGCAGCGGGGACTGCAGCGGCACGGCCTTGAAGGAGACGCCGAAGGACGCACTCCCCTTGGCCTTGACGGAGGCCCCTGGACCGTCAATCACGTAGCTAAACCGCCTCCCCTCTACCTCCTCAAAGCACAGCACCCCGTCCCTCGCGACCGCGGGCGCGGGGACCTTGGCAGGCGCGGCGGGCGCCGAGGACGCCTCGGCGGCCTCGCGCACGGCGATGCGCACCGCGTCCCGCACGGCCGTCGCCGGCAGCGTGACGGTCTGCGCCCCCACCGCCGCCGCAGCCGACCGCTTAAGCCCCATCGCCGGCGCCATGGCGTGAGGGTGGTCGGGTCGGGTGGGTGAGATTCAGATGTGGTGGGCGTGCGTTGCCGAAGACAGCGAGGCAGTGGCCGCCGAGGGAGAGAAGACGAGGGTTCTTTATAAGCGGCTGGCCTCTTTCGGCGAGAGATCTCGCGACTCCGCTACGCGTACTGGTCTGCGCCCAGACGATATTTCTGGCCAGTGACTGGCAGTGTGGGGTCCGGTTCTGATGGGCCCTTGTGTCGGCGATAAGTGCGGAGCTCAGGTGGCACCGTGGAATGGTGGACGAACGGACGGCTGCTGGCGCCAGCTGCACTCGTAGCGGCGTGCGGTACAGTAAGCTCGCTCATTGACCGGCTGCTGGGCCCCCTATGAAGAATGGGTCTACATGTCATGCAGATTAATTAAGAGGTTGTGAGGCGGGCGGGTGGCTGCTGAGCCGTTTGAAAAATATTTTATTTTGATACGTGAGCCGTTTGTTTGAATTGAACGGGAGAAAAAGGTTCGGACGGGCTCACTGGCTGTCATTTTTTTTTTGTGCCGTCTTGGGGGTGCGATATTTTTCTCGGTTTTTTCCTTCGTCCTTGCCTCGTCGGCAACGGTAGCGACAGGCAATCAGGCTTGTGTGGCTTCAGTTTTTCATAAGGAAACGCAAGGCAGCAGAGCGTTCGTGTCGGTTTAGAAAAAACAGAGCATCTGCATCGGCTCAGAAAAAAACAGAGCGTTTGTGAAGTTCTTCATGTTTGCAACCTTTCTGTTTACCTTTATACGACTTAGAAATTCGTCTCTTTCTGTTTTATATGGAGTGAAAAGGTGCCGAATCTGCTGCGTGTGAATTTTTTTTTTGTAGAAACAAGTGCAATTTCTGTGTGGAACATAATGTGCACAGAATAAAACAAGCACAAGAAAAACAATTCACATCCGACCTATTTTATACAATTTTTTTTTTCACGCACATGTGTTTGTGGCCTCCGTATAAGTAAATTAGTTACCATCAAAATCATGTTGACCTTTAGACCTTTTGGTCAGTCAAACAAAATAGGTCGTGAGCAAATCGGTGCTCCAAATATAATTTGATAAGGTGTCGAGTTGATTATTCTTAAAGTTAGACTACAGGTGAGAAACATTTTTCTAAAATGAGTAGCGAGTACACTAGAATTTACTTAATTAAATTAAATTAGAATATGTTATTGTAACATCATGTTAAACAAAATAGGTCGTGTGCAAATCGGTGCTTTTACAATTTGATAAGGTGTCGAGTTGATACACGTGAGAGAACACCTTTTTTTTTTCTAAAATGAGTAGCGCATGAACAAGAATCTACTTAATTGAATTAACTTAGAATATGTTATTGTAACATCGTATTTTAATATAAAGCATAATGAATTAAACAACTGCTATGGACATAATTACCATGGAACCGAAGCCCTAATAAATTTGATATACAAAATTTCAGCTTTATTCATCATTCTGTTTTTTTTTTTGAAGAATATTAAATATTTTGTATAAAAGCGAGATGGTTAGTTCAAATTTCTGGTCAAGCACTGCAACATGAAATGTTTTGAGGAAATTTCGCGGTGGGTACAAGAAAAGCATATAGGCACTGGTGGTTGAATAAACAGCAGTGGTTGTTGTTGAATAAACCCCCTGGCGCACTTCCAATTTTGACCAGGCAGAAAACCGTAGCCCACTGGTCACGCCACCACGAGAAACGGGAAATCCCCCGGCTCTCCCTTTCCCCGAAGATACCACCACGAATCCTGACGTGAGGTCACTGAAAACTGTAGCCGCGACCACGAGAGGGCGAGAGTGCCAGTAGCCATCCGATGACCAACGAGGTGGGCCGCAGGCGCGGACCACCCACCCGGACCGGCCAGCCGCGTAACCACGACGAGAGCGCCAGACCCGGCCCCGCGCCGGGGAGGATTAACGCGGCCCTCGATTTTTCTCCCTCTCTTTCTCTCTCCTTCTTCACCGCGCAGAGGCCGTGCGGGTCCCGGTGGATCCAACGGAATCAGACGCCTTTGTTTTCGTGTGGACGCAGATTTTTTTTCGCCGCCCAACCCAGGCGACCAGGCCTCGTCGGCTCGCCGCCGTCCACCAACACGCGCCCCGACGGTCCCTGTCGCGCGGCGACGTACTGGCCGCAGAGAATATCGTGCGGCTTCACGTGGATGGAACCCTCATGGAGTGCGTAGCACGGGACGGGTGTCCCCCATGCGCCCACGTTCCGGTCACGTTCGGAGTTTAGGTAGGAGGAGAAGATTATTAGAGGCTCGCCGTCCATCCCAAATCTTCGGCCGGTTACTGACGGACGGCGACGCATACTGGTGCCGTCGTCGTACCGGTGCGCGACGAAGCGGCCATGCTTTCCTCCTCGCCGGCGCGCGCGGCGCGGTCGGCGTGACTTGAATGAAGCGTTTGTTCCTGTCCTCCACGCTAAGTCACCGATCACTTGATTAGGATGATTGCCAGCTGCGTTCTGTGTGAGATAACGACGGTTTGACCACTCCAATCCAAAGGGCCCTTCTTCTTTTTGCGGTCACACCTCATCACACTGATAACGTTGCTCGCCAGCGCAACACGAATGTGTTATATTATTTTAACAAACATTAATGTGTCCTATGTAAAATAAAGGAATATATGATATTTTATAAAAGATTTATGTGTGATGATTGTTTAGATGAAAAAAAAGAGAGAGAAAAGAACCATGAGTTGAAACACACTCTCCTCTCACTTCAAAGGAAAATAATAAGATAGTATGTCTGTGTAAAATTCATGTGCATACATAATAAAGAAAATAAAGTGCAAGAGTATTTGTTTAAAGGACATTTGTGAATTTTGCCATGTCACTTAATATGTGCATGTATACAGGAATATTTGAGCATCAAGAAACTCATGGAGATAGTATTTTGGTGAACTACCAAATATTGATGCACTTATACCTATGTATCAGAGGGTGAATTTTCTCTCTTGTGAAGGAAATAACGATGTCAATGCATTAATCGCATTCATGTGTAGGATTTTGACCTTGGAGCTACATTAAAATTTGAAGTGAAGCAAGGGTTTCTTTCAAGTGGTCACATATATGTAAATATTTGACACACAAATTGGTCACGTGTACTTTGACCAAAAGAATTCATGTGTCAAAGAAAAGACATGTACCAAAAGAATTCACGTGTCAAAAACCTATGTATGACCAATTTGCTTCATGACCATTTACTTTGACATGGACCAGTTTATATATGTCAACAGCAAACATTATTGACTTAGAGAAGAAGTCAATAGTCTTTTCTGTGAGATGGATTTATGCATTTTATTCATTTACTCAACATAAGGTCAAAGTGAACCACATTTCAGCTGCATGAAGAAATCACGGTTCTTGAGTTGATCTAGTCAAAATCAGCCCCTCATGCGTGGCCTAGTCAAATCAAATGATATATAATGCATAAAGAAATCATTTGTCATGCATGCCCCTATAATAAACAGAGGGCATTTTGTGTGACGCACAGTGCATCATAGAAAGCATCAGCTGAGATGCATTAAGATGGAAGCACTAGCAAGCTAGTCTGCTTCCTGTTCTTGTTGCATAAAAAAATTAGCACAACATCTACACACAATTAAAATATAGCTCTTTAGTCATTAAGAGAGCCAAAAAAAAGTTAAAAAAAAGAGAGAAGAGAAATACTCTACTCGTCATGGTACAAGAAGTCACATCCAAGTCTCAAGGTATAATTATTTATGTAGCACATAAGAAGAGGTTGCACATACTCCATCTAAGAGAATATGTGATAAGTGTTATGATGCAGAACACATAGATGTTAATGTATAAAGTTAAATAAATTATGTACTAATATGATGCTATTAAGTTTCTGCATTAAAGTTTCAAACTTACAAATTGTACTAGCTCCAGATAAGTGTCATTGATCAATGATGCATTTCACCAAATACTAGAAATGCATCGTTGACAAATGACAAATTTTTTGTATTTCTTGAATAACTTTTTTTATATCTTGATCTACTTTAACATAATATAAATTATATATTATGAAACTATTTCTCTAGATGAATCTAAAATATAGGTCTTATATGTTGTTAAAATTAACCAGATTTATAGATAGCATTTGTCAAAGACAGATTTGACTAAAACCGAAAGTAAAGGTATTCCAAGGTTAGTCTCAATGTATAGTCTCATTTCATATTTTTCAAGTGTGTCATAGCAAATTTAGAATTTTAGTTTGATAGACAAAATAGTCACTATCAATGCATAGTTTCATCTCCCTATTTTATAGGCAAATTATAGCATTAAGTTTATTGTATTTGGATTGGTCATCAAAACATGTTAGGATGAAACTTTATGCTTTCAATGATGGTTTTAATTGAGTTTCATGCATATGAAATAGTGTCAAATGAAACTCATTTTTTCTCTTTCATCTTAATTGCTTTGAGGTGTCACTTATTTTACTGATATTGCAACTCATTTAATGTAAAGAAAACTAGCATTGAGATTGACCTTAGTTTTTTTAGAAATAAAAATATATTTCAATATTCTAGGCTCTACATCGATAAAATGTATGTAATTGTTTATTATTACAGTCGCTTTGTGCCAACTATCTGCGAACAAGCGAAGCCACACAAACCAAAACGTCCAATTCTCATCTAAATTATTACAAAGAAAATATTGATCTTAGTTAGAGAAGTATTATTCTAGTATACAATTACATTTCTGCCTACGAGATATATATAATCATTGCACGCTGGCATATATATCTGGTAGCATCTCGATGGCGCACGTGCACTTGTCATCTTCGTGACAACAAATCAATGTATTTTTCACGACAATCAGTGTGTCAATCTACTCAGCACCTTTTGTCGTGCAATGGGCAACTAAGAAGGCTTGACTTGTCCTCCTAGATTATAGAAGTAGAAATCTTATGCTATGTTAAAGAGTAGCGACGTTAAATTATGGTTGAAAGTTCGCAATATACTGGTTTATGACAATTGAGGCTATTTGACGTGGGAAAATAGACTTCAACTGGAAGAAGAAAAAAATACTGGACAATGGCAAGCACTATAGTTCTGTCATGTTAATGGTGTATGTTTTCACTATTGCCACTAAAAATATTTTCTGTACATGCAACTGAAATAAGGCGAATTGTTTCAATTGAATTTTGTTATTCATCCGATATGGGATTTCATGCTCGAGACGTTGTCCTATTCCGCCCAATATGATCTTTCTTTTCTTGTCATTTTCGATCCCCATTCCTCTAGGAACCTGTCTTCTGCCCTCCTACACTAGGGCTTGTTTGGTTAGAAGCCTGGACCAGGCAACATCATCTAAACCCAGGCACCCAAAATCCAACGTCTAGGGAATTGCTGTCTGGCCCAGTCAGCTTTCCCAGGGTCTGAACCAAATAAGCGCTATGAGCTCATTTGATTTGCACCGGCAAACTTGCCAGAGCCCAGACATAACGCTCATACGTTCAATTGTGGACGCTTGAGGCATTACTTAGCTCAGGGCAGCATCCAAACAATCCCTATCTACCTTTCTCCACTCTCACGCACACGCATTCACATACAAAATAAGTTAATCTCAAACCCATGTTTCACACTTACATAGTGGCATCGTGTTCCATGTAATAAGGAGAATGAAGAAATCAAATGTTTTTTCTCTGTAGAAATTTTTGAATTACTCACTCGACAAAGAATCTATCTTGCCAGTTAAAAATTGAAGAATTAATTAAGAATGGGATTACACTGGTCAAATTATTTGCACTACAGCAAAAATTCATTGTAACAGCGGTGCAACGGTAGAGATGGTCACCAGCCGTACACAACCGTATCTAAAAATAAAATCAAATTGCGTTGGTACATATCACCCTTCGCAGGAAAAAATACGATAGCGGCGAGCGGTGATGTCACCAGTTGCTACCATGAACCAGACAAAATAAACAAAATCATCGTCGATCGCCTGTGTCGCCCACCGCTGCGGCCACCTGCGAGGCCGCTAGGGGCCACGAGGTGCCCAAATATGTCGCTCATGCCAGCCTCGATGTCACCATCTCACGCGCCACCTACCGCAGTGACCGTCGGATCCACCACCCGCTCGTTTGTCGGGGTGGCTTAGAGGGGCGCCGCCAGAAGCCGTTGGATCCGCCGCCCGCTTTCCTGTCGGAGCGGCACGGTGGGGCACCACCCGGATCCGCTAACACAGAGGGGGGAGGGGGGCTAGCCTGTTTGTGGAGGGGCAGCGGCATGAAGAGAGGGAGAGAGAGAGATGGGGAATGAGTTTGAGCTAGGGTTTACTTTGTATATATATATTAGGTTACAAGTTGGTGGAGTGGACTATTTTTCTTTTAAACGATGGGCTACTTTCGGGTTGTTGCTATAAACCCATCATTAAAAATATTTTTAACAATGAATCAACTCTTAAATTAGCGCTAAAAATATCTAACTGCTATACTTATTTTGAAGACGCTGCTATAGTGTAGTTTTGGTGTAGTGTTGAGTGGCAGATTACTGGACGGTTATTGGTGTACTGGCGTGTCAGCATCAACCAGCATATTTCTTGTCCGTCAAGCACGTCAAATCGTTGATCCATTGGCTTCGGTCATGACCATGTTGGTTAGTTCACATATCATTGCTAATCACTTGAAACTAATTCGACTATCAAAATAGGGTGTGTCCCGCCAGATATTAAATAGTAGAAGTTTTTTCTGTTGTGATTTGCATGGTTCTAATTAAGAAGAATCATATGCGCAGCTCGTCTAATTGAAACCTTAACAACATATATAACGTACTCATGTGAGGGGTTATTGTCAACTAATTGTCAAAGAATATATACCTGCGAAAAAAATTTGTCAAAGAATATAAGCACAATATAAAAACACTATAAAAGAAAAAATAGGGTACTATGTTTTTATTTTGGCCCAAAAAGTTCATAAAGTTAAAAAAAAAAGAGGACGTGCGCCTTTTTTCTAGAAGAAATAATAAAGGCAACACACAGTCACCACTCACCACAGAGTCAAGAGTGCAACTTGAGAAAGAAAAATGGCGGTAGTATGCGGTGAGAAAGTTTCATATGTGTGTCTAACGTCTAGCCTCATGAGATGAAAACTTACAATAATTATTATTGATTCCTTGTCAATTCATCACATGTAGCAATCTCAAACAAGAGCGGAATTAAATGGCCGACTTTTCTAGCACCACCCGATATTTATACCAGTCATTGTCGTAAAAATTTGGTGAAAAAGACCAAGAGCAATTTTATCAAGATTATTTTTTTGGTGTTTTTCTTTCTGCTGAATTATTATGTGCTTCAGGCCATTCGACAGCCGGGCATTGTTGGTTGAGCTGCAGCTGCCCCCTCGCCTTTTGCCCCCAACAGGGTTGGCTAGGGATGAAGCTGATCTGGCAGAAGATGAGATGGGGGCCCATGCTGCTGACCAATGCTGTGCCAGGCTGCAATTCTCTGCGCTCAAGTTTCGGATAGGCAAGACCACGGCTGCTGCTGTTAGCTCTTTCTTTAGATATAGTCACGAATTCTTCTTTTTAGAAAAAAGAGAATATATTTGCAGAATTCATAGATAGAGTGCAGATGCAAGTTACGGACTACAACTATAAACCCATTTGATAGCTGCTGATGGAGAGGTGAGCACGTACGGTATTCACGATGTAAATGTCAAGTAATGCAAATGAAATGGCAGAATCCGAAGCCACCAAAATGTGCAACATATGTAGTTATGTGTCAAGAAGTCCTCTAGTGTAAATCGTTAAGTGGTTTAAGTATAATTCCAAAATGAAAGCTGCAGGGAAACATGTACTGAAGTCTGAAGACAACACGAAAAGATGAAGGAATTCCAAAGATGAATGAGCTCTCGCGTGCTACCAGGAGACGCGGGCCGGCCTGGCCCAGCGGTTTTCTTGATGGACCTAACTGGACCAGGGCCGCGTTCCAATCACAGTATTGCCATTTCAGAATTTAGAAGGTCCGATCCTGAACTAATATTTGCACTGATATCATTTTTGTTTCTTCAATGATTCTTAAGTAGGTTTAAAAAAATGATTCTTAAGTAGAAAAAAAATTAGTTCTCGTAAAAAGAGTTGGCATGGGCTATCTTTACAGTTGTGAAATTGTTGACATGAATTGCTTGTCTGGCGACTTGCTTTGATGTCAGATAATTTGCAAGATTTGAGACCAATGAGAGCTCTGCTCGTGGGACCTGTGTCTTGAGTAGTACAGGAGTCTTTGCAAAAATAACGTCAGTGGTGGTTTGTTGCAATACCGCACAAGTAAATCTTTTTATATATAACTTCAGTATAAGTAAGCAACCGATCACTTACCTTGAAGGATCGTTCGAAGAGTTCCTTTCCCTTTGACCATCAGCAGCTAAAGGTTGTAACGAAGTGGCTGCCTGTTTGCGCTAGCGTTATCAGCTCTGGTTCGGCCGTTCGGGTGTGTTGATGAGCGTTCAGTGATCAGACACACCCGAACCAGAGCTGCATTTGTAAACCATCTTGTCTCCGGCGATCTGTCTGGAGTGTCTGATCACTGAATGAAAGAGTATTTGGTATATAAAAAAAGAGCAATGCTAGAGCTACGAACTTATTTATGTAAAAAGCTACGTGGCACCAAGGATTTAACCTAATCAGCCTCCGCTGTGGCCTGGGTCCACTAAACCGTACCTACGATGGGCCTCGACACAACCTAACGTGGCCCGAAGGAGACCGACAGCTTCGCGCTGAGCGACAGCTTTGCCGGCCTCGATCAAGGCGGCCCCGAGCTGTGTTACGCGCAGGGATTCAAAAACCGTTTGAGCCGGTGAAACCGCTCCGGCGCGGTTTTGCGAAAACCGTGAAAACCGACAAAACCGGTCGGCTAACCGGCCAAAATTTGGAAACGGTACCGTTTGAACAAGAAAACGGCTAGCCAATCGGTTTTGCCGGTTAGCCGAACGGTTTTGTCGGTTTTCGGTAGTAAAGTCACAGAAACCGAAATTGAAGTAAAAAAATGAAAAATGATGTAAAAAATGGTGCAAAAATGCTGAAAATTTTAACATTAAGTTATTAAGTATTTATAGCAGGCATAGGCAAACATTATCAATATATGGTTCATAGAACAGTCATAATATAAATTTCACAAGGATTCAAACATAGTTCATATATGTCTATTTTAAAATTACATAGGTAAATAGAACATAGTTTATGTAGTAATACAAGTGATGCAATGGTCTACACTCAAGACCATGGTGCCTCATTCCAATTGTAACATGCCCGGTTATACTCCTCGATAGACATGACCGCAATCCCTTGTTCTCGCAACAAATCCGCCTTATATTGTTGCCAACTTAATCCCGTCCAATGTGAAGTTGTTTGCCATTGTGAAAATATCTGGTTATAAAAGTCTGGATCTTGCCACTCATAGACCCATGTTGGAGGTCGTTCAAGGGTTGCATCAGGAAGCATGTAATGAATGTAACCAGGCGTTGTGTCACTAGTTGGGGTAAATGAAGACTCACTTTCGACAGGGGAGAGGTAGGATCCGTAACGATGTTGCCTACCCTTGCCTCTGCCACGATCCGTAATGATCATCCTTTATGATTGTGGAGCGCCATGATCTTGATCTTGGGTAGCATGTGTGAAGTCTTCCTCACCTATAAATGGAAGGCTGGAGTTAGTGATTAATCTTATGAACTTAATAAATATTACAACAAGATATTTGACCTGTAAACTGAAGAGTGGACGGTGGAATCGTCCTACCACCCACATCACCCGCGTCGTCATCTGAATCAGATTTGGAGCTACTATCGTCCGACTCTTGGTACGACGGGCTCTTTCTTGGATCTTCACTAGCATTGGACTCATCACTGGAAACTCCTTGTGGATCAACAATTTTCTTCTTTTTTGGATTAGGTTTTCTTGAAACAGCTTTATATTTCCGCTTGCCTATGTGTGTATCTCCCACATGTTCCTCTGCCCACTCAACAAGAGAACTTTTGCCAATAATCCTTTGCAATTCCTTTGGATCATCTCTCTCAGTCACCAAGTGGGAAGGAAGAGGGGTGTCACTCTCAGTGTCTTCCTCATCAAGTACTGGATCGGCATTTGATCGGCCATTCTCCATCCAATCTCGTATAGGATTTTTATCATCATACAAAGAAAGCTCCATAAGTTTATGGAATGGATCTTCGTCTGGTGGCTTGTATAATCCCGCTTCCCTCATGCGAATGCGCAAGTTGTAGTTGACATACACCAACTTGTTTAGTTTCTTATGAGACAACTTGTTACGGACCTTTGTGTGAATCAATGCAAATGTACTCCAATTACGTTCACATCCGCTTGACGAACAACATTGGGACACAAGTCGTAGTGCAAGCTTTTGAAGATGTGGAGTGTCAGCACCGAACATAGCCCACCATTGCGCTATATCATGAAGTGTAAAAAAAAGTGAGCCTGAGAAAAAGTAGGCATGACTTAGAAAGAAACATAAGTATCACCACAGAACGTACCAGGAGAAGTATTACTATCATATGCCATCTTCTGAGCCAATTCTGTGGAAAAGGAACCACTCTTACGTCTGTAATTTTCAGCTTCTTGGAGTGCTGCTACACACGTGTTTGTGTCCGTCATCGTCTCAAATGCTGATCGAAGATCATGAAGGACGTTATTCGTCGTGCCATAAGCATAATGAGTTCTTGGGTGCAATCCCGCAGCTGTTAAAAAAAATGATACTTTTAATAGCAACGTTCAGCAATTGGATTTATGTAACAATGAAAAAAAAATGTTACCTGCATTAACATAAGTGTCACTTGCAATGTCACCCATCCTTGGATTTATCACCGCCATGTAGCGATCAAACTCATGTCTATCATTATGAAATAGACTATCATATTCACTACGTAGCATATTGAACCTTAAGAGAACTTCACTCAAATTGGGGATCTTATCCTGGTCCGCGAAGCGCAGAAATGCATATAGTGGTTGTACTGCATTGACGACATGGCTCATGTTGTCCCACCACGACAAGCTGGATAAGCAAGAATGAGCATACCTTCCCTCATCCATGTTGTTGAAATGACTCTCCAAAAACGATGGAGAGGCCACCCATGCCATGAATTTATCTTTTCTACGAAGCATGCTCTCTAGAAACATGTAGTTTGTGCCAAATCGTGTAGCATTCCATCTCACTAACTCACCACCAATAGCTTCTCGCATCATAGCATGCAACTTGTTGTGGTTATAAAGCCACCGACATATCCTTCGAGCAGCCTCGATCATAGCTTTGTGCTCTGGAAACTCCCCAATGGACTTTAACATCAAATTGATAGTGTGAGCCACACATGGCTGCCACACAATCCGGTACTTACGAAATAACATCTTGCAAGCCTTCTTATAGTTTGCTCCATTATCAGTTATTATCTGCACAATATGTTCTGGCCCTAGTTCTTTCACCACTTTGCTAATTTCCTACAAATAACAACATCGATTAATACCATGTAGCATAAGTATGAAGTTACAACATTATGATCGTACCGTGTGAATGAAATTTGCATCCTGGCTATGACCGGTGGCATCAATTGACTTGTAAAAAAACATGATCCCATTGCAATATACCATGAAATTGATGACACTCATCCCTGTTGGTCCCGTCCAAGAATCACACATTATAGTAATACCATGCATATCCCAATCTAGCTTGAACTTTACAAACTGCTTTTTGATGTCTTCCTTATTTGCATCTAAATACGTACCATCTATTTCTCGACCCATTGGACTGGGGATACCCTCACCTACAAATTTGAACATTATAAGATCTCATATGTTATAAACTGAATGAGTTACAATCCAATGAAATAAACTTACCCCATCTTTATGTCTCCTTCACAGCGCTAGTGAAATAAGGACTATCGGCCTTTTTACCAGGAATGGCTTCTGCTAGAAACCATTTAGACCAAGCCTTGCCAATTGCCCGTCTTGCGAGTCTACTCTTCGCTGTCCACGGCCCAGTGTCAATCCTTGTTTGCACCTTCTCACCTTTTCCTTTTCCAGAGACGGACCTCTTCAACATCCCCATTAATCCACCACCTTCACTGCTCCTAGGTTGAGACGATCCACCACCGTGCTCGTATTGCCCACCTTGCTCACGTACTCGCCTCGCGTATGCCTCCTCCTCCCGTGACTCATGCAAGGCACGCTGCAACTCATCATCATCCTCATCGTCCATATTCCCTTCGGCGGCAATTTTCTCTCTTCTCAATCTCTCATGTTGCCTGCCCCTCCTCTTATCGGCAGTTCTATCCAACTCACGACGAAAATAATCACGAACCTCTGCCGGAACAAGAGTGCAAGACACAACATTTTTTCCACGTCCTGCCAAGTGTTCTTTGAAACGAGTGGCACCACCCCCCTTCTTCCGTGTCTTGCAATACTTGCATGCAAAGCCTGGATATATGTTCTCTCCATGCTCCCAAACCTCATCGCTTTGACTACGATCCCCCATGGCGACTATTTTTCCTGTCCATATAACATGTGCATTTTCTAATTAAAATCTTTAAATTATCTAGCCACCTACTAGTTAATAAAAGAAATAAATCTTACAAAAAAAGAAACACTTACCTTTCTGTAAACCGACGCAAATCGCGGCTAACCGCCCTGCTGGTTCGGTAAACCGCCGCACGGGAGCGGCTAATCGCCACCCATAACCGGCTAGCCGAGCGGTTCTCCACCGGCGCTCGGCTACCTCGGCTAGCCGTTTCGGCGCCCGGCTAGCCGCTGAAACCGCTCGGCTAGCCGGTGAACTCGGCGGTTGCCGGTGCTGCGGCCTGCTAACCGACACGAAATCGGATTATTGAGGAGGATGAGCGAAGGGGATGGCGATTTGGTGAGGAGCAAGCTTGGGTACCGCGCAGGGAGTTGGGGAGAAGAGAAAGAATGAACGGTGGGGGGTAGGGAGAAGAGGATAAGGTGAGTTTTCTTTTTTCTTTTTCTTTTTTTTATATTTCATCTTTCTGTAATTTTTTTCCCTATCAAACTTTCTTAATTTTATAAGGTTGTTTCATCATAATTTAAAGGTTTCCCTCTAGTTTTTTGTCATATTTTTTAATACAAATTTTTTTAAATTTGAAAAAATTTGAATTTTGTCCGGTCGAAAACCGGTTGTCCGGTGAAACCGGACCGGACCGGTTTTGTCGAAAACCGCGGTTTTCGACCGGTTTCCAACGGTTTTTGAACCCTTGGTTACGCGTTCGGCTTGTGGCATGACGGCGCGCGGGCGCTCAAGGCTGCATGCGGCGTTCCGTTTCTTCGGCGACACCAACGCCGTCGATTTCCGCTCCAAGATCCGCAGACACAGTGCCAATTTCATACTGTATCAATTAACTTCAATCGATTGAAAGCTTGGACGATCATTTGTTATTTTATATTTAAAAAAAATAGAATTATTTATATAATAATTGTAAATTATTATATTTAAATCTGATGATTCAAAACGATGATCGAAAGTTATGTAAAACTTTCAACTGAATATTAGCAAGTCACTCTTCCAATGCTTCTCTTTTAATTTGCAGGCAGAGGAAACATGCATGGAGATCAACAAGTGGCCAAGTGGGTGACGATCCTCTACCCGGGGTCCGTGGACGAGGACACGCGCCTCGTGCACACCAGCGGCGTCCACTTCACGGGCAACTGGCGCCGGCCGTTCGATAGCTGGCGCACGTCCCGGTTCCGCCGCCTCGCCGTCGACGCCATGCTGATGCGCAAGACGGGTTCAAGGTGCTCAAGATGCCGGAGCTGGACCACCAGCGAGATAGAATGCGTTATGGCCTACGACGCCATGCACTGCATCGAGCGCGAGGGGCTGAGCCGCCCGCAGTCGTTCGCGCTCTGCGTCTTCCTCCCCGACGCTGTCGACGGGCTGTGGGCCCTCGAGGAAAGGATGGCGTCCAGCCCGGAGGGGTTCCTCTACGACCACCTGCCGGAGAACGAGAACCTCGTCGACGTCGAGGTCCGGCTGCCCTATATATATATATATATCAGGCTGTCCTTCGCCACCAGCGTGAAACGGACACTCGAGGATCTCGGTGTCAGAGCCGTGTTCTCGACCGGAGCCGAATGCTGGAGGTGGAGGAGCACCAACACGAGGACAGAACGAGCGGCGAGCCATTCTTCTTGAATGACATGCTGCACAAGGCGGCCATCGTTGTGGACGAGGTGAGCGCCCAGGCGCTGCCTTGCGACGACGCTTGGCATCGTTGTTGGCCGCCGACGACCAGAGCGGACTTCGTCGTCGACCATCCGTTTGCGTTCTTCGCGGGGCACGTGCTTGATAGTTGATACTACAGCTACAGAATGGGTTGTCGATAGGTTAGGATCACCTGACGCGTGCAGGTGGTACTCGTAGTAATCTAATAAGAGATCTTTGCAAATAAGCAGGCAGCAGCAGAGGAGCCCCGTTGTTTCTCCATTCATGTTTTGGTTGCTCTGGAATTTTGAGTAACCCTTCTCTTGTTTGGCACCGGAAAACAGTTGCCGATTGATTCATTTCTTAACTGAAGAAAAAAGGGGCCTTTACTCCTATATTGACGATAATTAAGGATACACACATACAACAGTAATAGAAGAATGGAGGCCATCTACAACAAGATCGATGCGGGACAGTTTGGAGCTCCACCCTGGATGCTTTCGAAGCTCCATTTTACTAATCATGCTGGATTCAAATCTTTTCAGTTGTGTAACTGTCCACCTGAATTTCTTGTCTCACTCTACTCTTTGTAGCTTGCTCCAGTACGTCACTCCCTCCAAGGCTCCAATGATACTGTGCATAATAGCTATCGTCAAAATTTGAATTATTTATGTGTTCTTGTTTAATAAGATTCCATGAATCTTTACCATGATAAATTACTGGGTCAAAATGAAGACGGATTTTTCTGTCAAATCTCTTCCACTTTCGTGGCACAAAGAACCATCATGATAAACTCAGGCACAATTTCGAAGTCTGTTCCTTAGGTGAGAAGTCATGCAACATTTAGCTTCGTTAAGACTAGAAGCTCCATTGGAGGTCATGATGTGTGCTGCTGCTACTCACTGCCGTTCAGTACAACAGAAGTATAAAAAAAACGTTCTGTCCTGATCTAAGCAACTGAAAACTATTGTTGCAAATTTTGCGCAAGATGCGCCGCCGCCGGGCTCATAAGATAAGAGCACCATATGATGCAGATCGTGCCTGGCAAAGTTGAAGCACTACAAAAATGTACAAGCAAAATTATTCAAAGCACGCTCCTTCCACATCTAAACAAACATCGTCATGGGCTAATGGCCCAAGCAACGAGACCCATGATTACCTCGCCAAGATCTCCCAGGGATTCGTAGAGCACGTACCATGATGACCACACCCCGATCCACTTCTGTAAAAGGAACGTGGTTCATGGGACATGCCAGAAAAGGCATGTACTATGAAATGATGTGATGCTTTGTTGCATAGGTAATGACCATGATTATACCAAACAAAGAGACAGGTTTATTGCAAGGCAAGGAAGTTATCTCCATTGGTAGTGGGGTGCACTTTATTTGATTTGGTCATTCTGTCTAATCATATAGGAGTAACATGTTTTTAGTTTCCTCTGCAAACTAATAGCAATCTATACTCATTTCTGAGGTATAATCAGAGTGTAAATGTGACTTAAATGCAATTTGGTTGGCCCTAAATTTTGGTTCAGCAATGCAGAGCCAAATTTGATTGCCCATGACCGAGAAATTGGTTATAAATATAAAACGGGAATTGGAGGTTGATGAAATTGATTTAGGAAAATATGAACTAGACTGACATCTTGCAAACGAACTCGATGGAAATACATGCCAGATCCTATTAATGTAACCTTTGTACAATCCTCTCCCTCTAATAAAAAATATCAAATGATGAATTAAGAGCTAATTAACAGCAGTACAAAATTGTAGTAGTTTGGTTAAAATTTTATAGAAAACAATTGAAATCCTGTAGGATTCCCATGTTCTAAACAGGGCGTAACCAAAATCGCGTCATCATTAATGCAACGTGGTGCAAGAAATATTGTCTATCCAATAGAATAAATTGGACTGAAATCTGGAACAGCAGTACGAATGAGTCGACCAGTAAAATAGTCTTGTTGAGAATTGCACCAATCATTGTTGTTCACAAGAACATCAATCCATTTTTAACATAGCTGAATTATTTCTTGTACGCTCAACCTGATTGTTACTAACAATCAAAATCTAGAACCGTCCAATAAATAATGTTAAATTCATAAGTCAGAAGTCAGATACACAAAGAATAATCAAGACTAAACAGAGAGCCCTCAAACAGATACATATCGTCGACAATTGAATAGCGCGTTCCATGGGCATCCGCGGTAAAGTGCATATATCATGACAGGCCTGGAACCAGCTCAGCTTAACCTTCATATGCACCAGCAATCATCTCCAGCAGTGGAGCAAGGTCTGTAACCTGATACCCCAATCATGATTACCTCAAACAATGCATTATCAAAGAAATAAGATCACCGCCCTGTTTTTGCACGCTTCATGCCAGTGGAGTTGAAGGGGGATAAACTGGGACTAAGGCGAGGGCTTGGGCTTTCCTCCCTTAGAGTGCCATTCAGTATCGCCAATTCTCTAAGCTGCTGCTTCTTGTAGTAGTCCATGGACTCATCCTAAGGATAAAAGCAGTCAATGAAGCAGAACAAATATTCGAAGTAGGAATAAACTGATGAAAGTAAGGGTACGTACAACTGGTTTGAGAAGATCTTCTAATATGGCCACAGCTTGGTTTAGTCGGGCATCAACAATGTCCGCTGCAAACTCAGCTTCCACAAGCACATGCAGTGGATCATTTAAATGCTCATAGCCAGGCTTGTCTCTGAGCTTGTCTTCCTATTTTAAAACAGGAATTATCTTTTCAGGGCCTCTCAAGTCTCAACTATTAGTTTATGTAGATCAGGACTTGAAAAAAAATTGGTAAATGCAACAGTTGTAATGGTAAGAATGCTTACAAGACATAATTAAATTTTAGTAGCTATGTTTAGAAAAATCCGAGTAAAGGGTTGCAGGCCAGAAGAAAAGCTTACAATTCGCAGAATGAAACCAGGATAAAAGATAAGTTAGGAAGCTTAGTTACAGTCAATGTGGATCTCAGTGATGATCATTAATTACTAAACAAAGCATTTGAACTATGTGAAAATATCACCTCTAAGTTAATCATATCCAACTGCAGGAATACTTAAAAAAAAGTTTATATTGAACAACTGCAGAATAGCGACTATACATCAATATAACATAAGAATATAGAATGTCTCTTACAAACAAAAAAGTTGAGATACCACTACTACATCAAACTCAGAAATCAGAATAGAATGACCTTCCAACGTTTGGTGTTATGGAGTTTAGATGTTGTTTCCTGATCAATGTACTACATAGTTCAATATTATAGATCTTTACGAGTTCTAGATTACAACTCATGAATAGTACCCACCGTGGCTTCACGATAGGTCAACATTTTGATTTGTAAAACAAAAATGATCTCTCATTCCAAATATAGGTTCTTTCATGTCAATCAGAACCATCTTAGTTTCATATAGGATAAAGTAAATATAATTGATTAGCCAATTTAATTAACATTAGGAGCCAGGTGGTGGTGTTTATTAAAGTACAAACAGAAAGTACTGTGGCACAGAGCTGACTCTACAGGCTCCAATCCTTTCAATAGGTAATGGGCAACTATAACATGGCAGTTCTAATCTGTTTTAATTACCTTAACAGAATCTTTCACTGAACCACGTCCTCGAATAAAGACTCTACATTGGGTTGTACCTTCAACTCTTTTCAAGGAGTTCCCTCGTGGCCCCAACAAACGACCAACAAAGTTGAACTAATCATAACAAAATATTGTACTTTGAGTTGGCATAGTACATAAAAAGGGGGTTAAAACAGCTATGGAAGAAAACAAGAAAGAAGGTTGTACATACATTGGGATACTTGTCAACAGGAACATCTATCCTGACAACCTTTTTCACGATAGGACTGCCGACAACTCCAGGTCCAGGGGCACCATTCCAACCAATGGATGACGACTGGAGTACTCCCAAATGCTGAAAAAAAGGCATTTCAATTTAAGCGATTGAGATAAATAATATTAAGATTGGCACTTGACATAACATAAGGAATGAAGTATAAAATGAGGAAATGAGGGTTTTCATGAGACCTCTGTTTGCATTCCTGACCATCCCTCTATATCCATTGGTTGACCATTCATTGGGTGGCCAGCTATTCTTAATGGGCTTGGGCTACCATGGTCAATTCTCTCAGGTTCAACAAAATTTGGGTTAGGTGGCAAAGAAGATACCCGCAAAATTTCTGCATTGAACAATAAAAATCATTATGGCAGCAAATAGACCTTACCTGAGACACTATTATATGGTAGGTTATAAATTATTCTGATTCATTTTACTTGAGATATCTAGACCAGCAAACTGCAACTACGAAAATAAACTAAAATACTGGTATTACACTAAACAGTACTATGTCTTACACAAAAATAGTGAATTAACACAACGGGGTTCATTCCAAAAGGCATGTAAGAATAAAATGTGCCAACTAAATGATATAATTGAAACTTTGTACTATTATCAGTTTCCAATCTTTCACTGGAGTAGGGTTCTGTGATTTAAGAAACCATCATTGATGGCATTTACATAGACATTATTTGTTTTCTCGAACATGGTATCACAAGCGACTAATGTATATCCTTGATGTGAAGTAAATCAGTAGCAAGTTAACATACAAACTAATGAAAAAACTTTACACATTGAAAAGGGATGGGTAAGATTGTGCACAGTTTATTCTAAACAGCAAGGGCAGCTAAAAATAGTAACTGATTCAGACTGAAACAGACTCTTAGAGCAGCTAGTAACTGTTTATAACTGCATAACAAAAATAGGAATGGAAGATAGAGAAGGAAGTTAAAGTTTACCTTGGTTTAGAAGCCTGTTACAGAAAGGAAGAACTTGCATGAACGGGGCTAATTTCTGCCTCTCGGCAAGTAATTCTGCAAGATACCTACCAAGCAAATAATTTCATTAGTTGGATCAACTATTACTATTACAGACACTGGCAGGATATTGAAAACATAAACCAAAGAAGAAGAAAAAATTATTCCATACAATGTGAATAGAAAAATCTCAGGACAGGAGTATCAAATGATGTGCACAACAAGCTATAGAACTCAGACACAATGCTGACGTATTCCTACTAGCACTCAACAGTCAACCAGAGAAGCACGAATACATCAATAGCAGGCGATCCCTGAAAATCCCCAAATTGTCATATCGATATAGCAGCAGGGCAACATTTATGGGCGCCAAAATGACGCCAAGATGGCTACGATCAAGGACACGAAAATCTCGAACAACAATACCCAAATCTCCTAGTCGGTCAGCCTGCCCTGAAAGCGATTCGGTTCGAACCGCACGAACCGGACCTCAGATATTCGCTCGATTCGATTCAACTTGACCCGGCATCCAAAAAGTTGCAAGAGGAGCGTGACCCGTTCGACCCCAGGGTCGAATCGATCCACTGCGGCATTGCGGGCCTTCGCCGTCTCCTGCCAAGTCGACGAACATGAGGGCACGGAGAAACGTGAAGCAGTCAGCGGGGACCATGATGTCGAGCACGACGGCCATGAAGATATAAGCTGAGGCCGGCGAACGGCGTGCGTCCCCCGCGAGGCGGCGCCCCTGGTAGATTCTTCATCCGTGCTCTGTGAGACTGTGCCGGTGTCGGTGGCTCATTTGGATCTCTCTCTCTCTCTCTCTCTCTCTGTCTCTCTCTCTTTCTCCAGTCTGCACAAGAGGATAGGTTCGAGGTTCGCCGGTTCGCACCAGAGAACAGGGGCGGGTCAACCCTTACCCCGCTATCGACTGCATGAGTTCACAGGGTCAACGAACGGATCGCTCCGATCCGCACCGTTTTCAGGCTGGGCTAGTCGGCAATTCGGCATGGTCTCAGGAATAGGATCATCGAGAGCGTAAGAAATCAAACCGTCAAGAGACAAATCAGGAGATAACAGAAGGCGCATACCTCTCCCTCTCAGAGGCGGACGACCTCAAGGGACTCTGGTGATGAGGGGAGGAATGGACCCCAGATGGTGAGTACTGGAAGAACGGCGGCGCCGGGATCCTCTCATCCATTGCTGATGGCGCCCAAACAATCAAAGCAACAAAAATTCGAAGCGAAACTCTACAAAATTGAATCTTCAGGCAAAGAACTCTGGACAAGATTGAGCAGGAGTCAGCAGTCCCCAACCAATCAAGAAACCAAGAAACAAGGATACGAGAGGTAGCTATCAGAGCAAATGAATGGAGTGGCTGCCTACCTAAATGGAATCCAAGGAAATCAAAAAAGGGCAGAAAGGTGCCAGGAACCAAGGAGCAAGTATTATAGGGATGGGTGGGATTGTATATGTATGTGAGCATAAAAAATGGAAAGGGAAGGTTAATAGCTGGTTTTGTGTCAATCAATGATCAGAGCACAGGCTGGGAAGGGGTTGGCAGCTCCTCCTTTGTGGCTGCCTACTGCTGCTTCTGCTGTTGTTCTTGCTTGCCTGCTCTTCCTCCTCTGTACAAACAACAGCAGTACACCGGCCTGTGTGGGAGGAGGAGGGGGTGGGTGGGCGGAAGTGAGACAGAGGGGGCGGCCGGAGAGGCAGGAGGAGACAAAACCAAGAAAGCCTTGGATGCCCTCTCACTCACTGATGTGTGCATGTATCTCAACGGCTGGTCCAGCTAAGATGATCGAGACTTGCCTGCTTCGAGAGATGGTTACTTTTTTTCCACCTATCAAGATTTTTTTTAATCTTTGTTCAGAAATTTACAAAATAAATATAGCTGGAACACGAGTTAGAGGGAAAAGTGCCGCTGCAAGAAATCGAAATAAAATAATAATGTCACAACTTTTCAAAAAAAATCTTCTATAAATTTTAGATAGGATGATATAGTCATTAAAATTTAGACCTGTTTAGTTCCATAATTTGTTCTAGGTAAACAAATATGTATTAAAAATATGGCTAAAGAAAGAACAGAAGTTGTAACTCAAGGTTGCAACAGACACGGTTTTGTCCGATTGTTTGTAAAAAAAAAAAAACCGACAAGAATGAATGTGAGTGACGCTCATCACAATAGACACAAGTTGAACTTGAAACCAACGGACAAAATGAAATGAACAAAATATATATATATAAACATTAGCTACACATGACATGTGGACCTAAGTATAGATAGAATAACAGGAATGAAAAGTAGCATTTTTTCAATTGATGGTCTTTTTAGTGTTATTTTTTTGTTATTTCTTTTGTTATTTTTTATTTATAAGATTATTTGTATTAATTAGTGTTATGTATAGACTATAGAAAAGTTTTATCTTTTTATATCCATTAGATCTAAGAACTAAAAACATTGATTGAAAAAACCTCTATTTTTAATCGACTGAAAATTAGATACTCCTCCCTCCATTTTCAATCGACTGAAAATTAGATACTCCCCCTCCACTTCCTCCCTCCCCACCCCCACACAACCACCCGCCCATCCAATTTCAATTAACGTGAATCATCACCACATGTCTCTTCTCGACACATGACACAACAGGTGCAGTAACGCAAGGCTTAGACCTTTCCATAGTGAGACTCGTGACTTGTTGTTTTCTTTTCGCTCTCTATATGTCTTGTCTCTCTATCATCTTTGCGCCGCTTAGGACCCTCCTAGTCATGATCGCCATTGTCTTGGCGACATACATGTGTATCTTTGGTTATCAGTGAGGTAAGAGGAGACACGAGTATCCTTTAAGTTGGCATTAGACCTGCTGCACAACTTAGAAACTATGTTGTTAAAAATATGTTTTATTTAGAAATAAGAACGACAAGACACATAATAACGAGAAAATGTTTCACGAAGTATCGTCATCCTTGTCAAAAATATTCTTCAATTTTCTAAATTTGTTTTTTTAGATGATTGAATTTTTTTGCGAGTCATTTTCAAATGATTGAGAATATGTTATCCTTATTTAAATAATCTGCTTCATAGAGCTTCAAACCGTAATTCCGCAACACAAGTGCAGTCCAGATAAAATTTATCAACGTGCCCCACGTGGACAGAAAAAAAAATCATCAAATGCCGCGTTACTTAGACCAGTTCGTCTGACCAAGATAAGTAAAACAACGTCGGTCTTCTTTCGTCAGTGCCGACCTGTTACCGACTTATGAAGCAGGTTTTATACAAGCCGCATCTACTCTCTAAACATTGTTATATGAATTAGGATACCAAATGACAGATCACATCAATCGATTCAATAATCAGCGACCTGCAATTAATTTTCGTAGGTCGTTTATAATCCAGTTTTATTAGGTAACGAAAGCCGCGTCGTCTCTTTGTTTTCCCCGAATTTTATTTATTTTCAGCCTCCAGGAAATGTGCACTGTTCTCTTCTGGCTACGAAGTTTTAGCGATCTATAGTAGACATGATGGACGGAAAGGGGAAGAAGGATCGGCGGCATCAGCAGATGCCACTACGGATAAACACGAACTTTCAAAGTGCAGACGTGAGCAAGGTCCACGTGGACCTCGCGCTTGACAGGTGCCACTGGGTCCGCCGGCCAACATGTCACTCTCGACTCTCCATCAGAACTATGGTTGAAACGACGCGAACGAGATCACGACACGACCTGGGTCTGTTTATGTCCGGTTATTAGCTACTACGGTCTGCATAGATCATGGAGATGCATCATGGATGCATGGATTGACCGATGGAGGTGGCCGTGAATAACCTTCGACAGTTTGTGCTATCTGAGTAATGCATGTGGTGTCCAACACGTAGTATAGAGTAACGCAAGGCTTAGGCTCTGTTTGCTGTTTATTTAGAGAATATTGTCATTCCTAATGTATTTTTTTTCGTGTATCCTAAATAAAAATAATAACTGATATAAAAAAGAATAAGCAATTTTCGCTTGTTGGGTTGAATTTTTTCCGACTCTTGTTCTTGCATGAATACCCTCCTTGCCATTTATAGGAAGTGGGCTAAAACTCTCCAGGGAAAGCCCAAATCATTTAACAGACACACTCGTTCAAACAAGTGTGCCAGTTCCACCTACGGATCTCGGTTGGGCTAGTGGGCCTGCTTGTCGCATTAGCGCACAGGCCTATAAGCACACTCTACTCTCACGGACTTGCATCCCAAATCAACAACAAAAGAAAAAAGAACTGCATCCGCTTACGCTGCATCACATCTTCCGTTTCTTTTGTAAGCATATATATATACACAGAATGCATGCTACATTCGTGCTGCTGAACAATTATCTAATTAAACAGTAGTAGCAAAAAACAATGTTAGAGCATCTCCAGCAGATGCTTTATAAATGGTGCTTTATAACTGGTTTTAAAGATCCTGTAAAATGCATATTTAAAGATCCAGAGTCAGCTGCTCCAGCAGCTACTGTATAACTAGTGCTTCATGTTTGCTTCGTTTCTTGAGACATTTCATCGAGCAGCATGTGGTCGTCAGGAGGAAACCACCGGTGAGGTGCTATGGAAGGCACCAGATCGTTGGCGAGCTGCAGGCCCCTTTCCTCTTCTTCTCCGAAGCATGCGCAGGCCGTTCAGCTACGTATCGTCAAGGGCGTGGAGGCGAGTCGGGGTCGCGTCGCCTCCGAGGGCGCGATGTCTCCGGCGGCTGGACGATGAGGGCATTGGGGCGGCAGACGGACGATGAGCTTGGTCGGGCCACCACCTAGCAGCGGCGAGGTCGGGCATGGGAGGCGACGGTCGCTCCTCCGTGCACGGGCTCGCAGGGCCCTTCTTCTCCGACGTCAGCCCATGCGAACTCCCTTGCAACCTCTCTGTCGCCTTCGCCTCTGACCCATCCCTCCACTTGCCCGGAAGGGATGCCGAGAGCTCGGTCATGTCCGAGGCGCGACGCGCACCTGGAGCTCTCAGCGTCGAGCACTCCGGAGATCCTGGTGGCACGAGTTCAATTTGGGGGCACGTCGTCATCTTGGGGGCGC
The DNA here is from genome assembly GCA_030378355.1 of Eleusine indica. Taxonomy (NCBI): domain Eukaryota; kingdom Viridiplantae; phylum Streptophyta; class Magnoliopsida; order Poales; family Poaceae; genus Eleusine; species Eleusine indica. The sequence goes on from CM059494.1 coordinate 62,651,156, forward strand.
GGCAACGTCATCGAGAGCGGCGGCGAGATAGGCAGCCGGCATTGCGTCTGACTCCGAGCAGCAGCGTTGATTCATGGCGCTGCGTCGATCCAGTTGTGGCGAGAGCGTCGGGCAGGAAGAAAAAAACGCTCCCGCCAACCCAAAATCGGGATAGAGCAGCGGGTACAGCACCTCTGATGGTGCTCCAAATATACAGTAGGAAGGGGTAAGTTTGCAGGATCTCTAATTTTTTTAAAAAAAATCATCTGCTGGAGGAAGATGGTGCTGTATATTCTCAAATTTTACAGCATGAGGTCCTTTTAAAGCATCTGCTGGAGATGCTCTTAGCTTGCTCGAAGTTAACAGAACATGCGTTCGATTTATCTGCAGAAATTTCACATACAGAAATGATAAATGCTTGATTTCTAGAGAGTAAAGACTAAAGATCACAGATAGAGCTAGCTGGTAACCATCCTTTCAAGTAAGAGCAGCATAGCATTCAACAGCTATTAACAAACCTGTAAACGTTTTTTTTTTTTCCCTATTCCTGTGTGTTTTATTCCTTCATACCAAACAGAACATAGAAGATGGAGCATTCCACAGAGGTCTGCAGAAGTGTGCTACACAGGAATCAGGATCATGGGACTCTACGCATCCACTTCAACACAAGAACAGCATCGGGAAAAAGATACACTTGTGCAATACAGAGGCTATCACAGAAAGGATCAACATACCCTGAGCATTGGCCTATATATACCAAAAAGGCTTTTGAAATTAAAGAATGTTTTCCAAACCTTACATTTTTCTCCTCGAAGCTATTCTCATGCTTCCTGCACTGCAGTACGTTCCATATATAAAACTAGAGTACACAAGACCTTTTACCTCAGAAGGTCTGCCAGTTTAAATACAACAAATTCTTTACATTTGACATGAAAAATGCTATGAGGCCCATCCAGCAAAAATCTGTAGACCAAAAAGAAATGTATTAGGACAAGGGCAAAAACCTGTGCATCAAAATGCTGATGTATGCTTGTGCGCTAAGCATCTTTAAGAAAACATACTGTTTAACAAAGTCCGGTGATGCCTCTTTCAGTTATTCAAGATTACGAACCAATCATACTGTACATTTATCATATACAAGCAAGTTATAGGAGTTCAGGTACATAGGAGCACCAATTGAATTCCATGAGAGTTTCTCTTGCATTTGACAAAACTAAAATAATTTGGATGCTAAAGATAATGTGAAATATTTGACCACCAAACTTTGGTATTAGCTAACTGCGATTCAAATCAATGCGAGGAGCTTTGAAGCTTCCATATTAGGACTGGGTTTACACAGTGAACACAAGGAAAATCAAATAATGGGGAAAAAAACAAGCAATCATTGTTAATTGCCCTTGCCAACTTATGAAAAAGGAGAATAGAGGGGATGAGGTGTCTCAGAAAATACCTTGTCAGCCAAGATACTCTTGCTGCACATAAATCAGTATCAATCTCTAAGACCAAGCTCAACCTCAATGTCATCATCCTCTTCAAATAGCTTTAGCAGACGTGCATGCTGCTCCTCCCTTTTCTTCTTCTGCCAATACTTGAAAAGGAAAAAAGACAACAGAATGGCAGCACCCACTACTAGGAGTACGATCAATACTGTTTGGCCAGTATGGCCTTTTGACTGAGCTTCAGATTTCTTATCATCCTTGGATGTTTGAGGGTCATCAGAAAGCACTGTAAACATTGTAGGAGAGTCAATTATCTGGAATTGGATGTCCAAAGAATGGCTACAGATAGCAAAAAAATGAAACAACAACAGAAGTTACCACCTTTAAGAGTTCAAAAATGATAAACATACCCAAAGAAAAGAATTAATCAGTAATCAAAGGGAAATGCATCATTTTAAAACTTTATGTCAAAAATAGCTTCGAAATCAATGCACATACTATTCACACAAAGCTAGACCTTTTTCCAGTTGTAACACCGACATTCACACAAAGCTAGACCTTGCTGGACAGCAAGAATGAATTCTTGCTGTCAAGATGGGCCCCATAAACAATATCCTTGCTAGCAAGCAAGAAGTAACAGCATAAAGCGGTTGGTCTTTGCCAGCTTCCATAAAAATTCAGAAAAATGAAAATTCACACTTAAATATCATGACCTAATAAAATACTGTGGAGTATCTTGTCTACTTCAAATAACATATTGAAAACAGTTAGAATGTCACACAAGACAGCAGCACCTTCACACAACAAGTGTTCATCAACTTTTTACAAGCATGTGTGGTAAATATAACAGCAGACCTGCCCATGTTATTGTATTTCAGCAACCAGCCAGATTGCACTGGTCTAGTTTATCTTGACTCTTTGAACTTTAGTTGAGACCCGAGAAATACTTTGGGTACTTCAAGGAACAAAATTCGAGAGGTGATATGTACGGCTGTAAACTCTGCTGACTTGTAAAGTAAACCATTACATTAACAAAAATAAATATAATGTTTTAACTCTTTTTACAGAATCAAGGTTTCAAGATGTAACTATGGGGACCTACTAATGTACTCCTCCGTTCTTTTTTTGAGGTCATAGGTTAGTTCAAATTTAAGCTACCCCGCAACACCAAAAAAAAGAATAGAGGGAGTATACCAGAATTATCCAGTTAATTTACATGTGCAACATATACCATGGATGATAAATGACATATGCGTTGAAGAATGTCCCGTGATGCAAATGCCTAATTTCATAATGTATCCTTACAAAACACTGCAAACAGTCTGTAGGTTTATGCAAAATCACTACAGGCGATAGTATTGTGATCCTTCAGAAGTATCAGATTGGCAACTAAGCAAGTTATTAACAGATAAATTCGTTCTATTCATAAATCAGGTTATCACACCAAAGTATCCATTTCATACTGTTAATAAGCATCATCTAAACTAATCACTACAGACAGCTCCACAAAGTGCCGAAATTCAGTCAGGCATGTGGTGCAGCAAATTACGATTCAATATGTCATGATTTCATAGCAAAGCGCGCAATCAATTAGAGCGTCATCTCCAATTTGGGCAGGTTCACGAAACGCAATAACCGAATCGCAGTAGCGCTTTCTCAATCCCTGCCCCGCCTCTAACCAGATCTCCTCGCAATCTCGGCGACTTCACCACCCGAACCCTCGCGTATCTGGGAGAAGATCAAGAGCGCGAACCTGTGGCGAACTGAGCGCAGATCCCCGCGGCAGCGAGGAGGAAAACGGCAGCCGGGATCGGCCTGGATCTGTTTCTCATCTCCACCCTTCACGAGTCAGGACCAGCCGGCGCGCGCCGCTCCGCTCCGCTCCCCCTGCGATCCCCGCGACGCAGTGGTGGCTTGGGCCCTGGCGCCGCCGCTGCTGGTGGTGGTGGTTCGGTTGATGGTTTGCTGCGGCTCGCTTGCCGTTTGTATTGATAGACCCGGCCTGGCTGGGTGGGACTCGGTCGGGACTTGGCCCCGAAGGCTCCGTTTCACCGACCGGTGCGTGGTCCTTTTCGGCGGCGTTGTGTGCCTGCCGGTGGGCCCCGTTCGCGACGCGTTGTGTAGCATAAGTGCATAACCCACTCTCTGATTAGAAAGAAGAAGATTCGTAATCGACTAATCGGAGCAGCGTGACAACCTAACAAAAAACTCCTTCCGACGTTATTATATTAAAGGGTACGTACGTCGAGAAAATCTCCGAACCCTCTCGCTAATCATATATAGGAACTCAGTTGATCGTGTGCTGAGAAGCGAATCTTTATCTATGTTTTATTCTCGAGAGAGCGAGGAGATTTTTTTGCCACCTGACACTGTAGAGAGCTACAACGCACGTGTAGGATCAGGGTCGAACCCCCGACCTGACGGCAGCCAGTCCGGCGCCTTGCCACCAGGTCAACGGTCTGTCGCGAGTGATAACCTAACCCACTATATGTAGCATCATAACCGTTGTTTAAATCATCCATAATATCGCTCCATATTGATGTGGTACAGAATGTTGCTTCACTAGTTGTCCAGTATCTATATTATCTTTTGTAATTTTGATTTGTGTTTCATGCAAATCATCTAATCCAAACCCTTGCAAATGTATATTTAGATTTTTTTTTAAACACATTGATAGATGTTTATTTTTTTAGAGACATACACATTGATAGATGCTGTGCTGACTACCATGCATATAAAGTGTAAAGAAAAACTCTAAAGATCTTTGAGGGAAAAAATTTCTAAAATAAACTCGCATAAGATTTGTGTATCTTATATAATTTTGTTGAGTACCACATCTTTGGATGTTCTATTTTATAGAGCTTTACGGGATAAAAACTTGTTATTTGGTAATCTAATCTGTGAGACGAGATATTAAATCCGTATTTGATCATTGCTATATAAACAAGAGGAAGATAGAAGGGTGATCAAGGATGGTTGTAGGCTTCTGGCAACAGTGATAATAGAAATTTTCGCTACATTTTATTAGAGGTTTTCGAATTGAATAAAAACTTAACCTCTCTAATTGAATATGTATCATCTATATCTTTGTATCCATTTTGTCGAAGTTAGAAGTCTACGTGCTATTTAGTTGTAATGCACTATTGTGTACATCTTTTTAAAGATGTTGAGACAAGGATCTCTTGTACTATTATTAAAAATAGATTTGTGTATCTTTATATTAATAGTGAAGGTTTTTCATCGTAGGATCCAGAAAAAGTATCAAAGAAAAAAGGCTTCAAGATCAATTGTTTAGGAAAATCCACATATACCACATATTTGCCGACGAGTGTTGGTTACACGGCGAGGTTAAACGATCTAGTCGTGACTCGTGTGTGTGTGCAGCAGCTCTCTTTTTAATATGCGTATATTTTGTTTAGGTTCTTTTGCACCATATATTTTTTTCATGGTTCTCATTTTCGGTGCCCACGATTGGAAGTTAACCGAACGAGAGCATTTCTCTCTATTCTCAAATCTATTCGCGCGAAATAGAAGGATAACCAGGCCATTCCCGTTCCCTGGAAAAAAAAAAACAGGCCATTCCCGTGATCGCCTCGAGCACGGCCCGGCCCACGATTGGAAACGCAAAGAGCGAGTAGTAGGAGTACCACACTTCACTGTGCCGCGCCATGGCTGCAGTCGCGTGCACGCGTCCCAAGAGAGCTCTGAGCTCCCTATTTACTCCGCTACGCCAGCAATGGCAGCGAGAGCCCCGCGCCGCATTTACTCCTCCCCCATCCACCCCCAACCAACCCCAAAACCCTTCTTTCTCCCTCTCCCCTCCTCTATATACGCACACAACACACCACACCATTGAACGCAGACCACTGTTCAGTGCTCAGCCTTTGCTCTCCGAGCGCGGCCAGCTAGCTATACCGGCCAGTCACCACCGCCCCGCACTGTGCAATATGGCTGCGGCGTCTGGGGTCCTCCTCCTGCTCTTCTCGGCCGCCCTCGCCGGCGGCGCGGCGGCGCAGCCGGCGTTCCCGCCGTGGAACGGCACGTTCCCGTTCGGCCCCGGGTTCGGCGGCATGGGCGGCGGCGCCGGGGCGGGCGAGGCGGCGGGGACGGGCGTGCCGGCGATGTTCGTGTTCGGGGACTCGCTGACGGACAACGGCAACAACAACGACCTCACCTCGCTGGCCAAGGCCAACTACCTGCCCTACGGCATCGACTTCGCCGGCGGGCCCACCGGCCGCTTCTCCAACGGCTTCACCATGGTCGACGAGATAGGTACGCGCATCCATGCATGCATGCCCACTTCTCTTCTCCGCAGTTCTCTACTGAGGCCTTGTTCATGTTCATCTTTATTGCTACTACTAGTAGTTCTGAAGAAATACAATTGCTGCGTTGAACAGAGGAAAAAAATCAATTAAATAAAGATTCGAAGTTCGAATGCATGTCTCCACAAATTAACCGGCTGGGAAAGGGTGAACTCAACATTCTACAGTTCTCTTAACATACTGAAAAAACTTCCTGCAATCTTACTGATTGCCAGTAGTATATTTCTTACACAATGTGTTGCTTGAGCTAGCTAGTGCAGCATTGTTTGTTTCATGAAATAGAAGATTTACTAGCAGCAAAGTACGTGTACAATCTTTATTAGACGTGTTCAGATTCCAGTACACCCTTAAACATTCCTCTCAGGACAAAATATTGCATCCAGAACTGAGGTACAAAATTCCCGGAAATGCAAAATTCCAGCTTAGATTCTTTGGGAATTCACACGATTTTAAGGGAACTAGCTAGGTACATTAATTTAGAGAATTTCCAACTATCGGCAACTGTACAATCGATGTACTAAAAGCGTTCATTGTCCCAACATGTTAGCGTCGCCACCGAATTACTAGAAGAAGCAATCCAACTGATACACGACAGAATCCCACACTGAAAGCCTATACCACTGTTTAGATACCTTCGTTTGTTCTAGCATGAAGTGGCTAGTGCGTCTGGTCCACACTAATATACTAGAATTCATATCAACGCTGCATCAACGCGGAGTAGGCGCCAATAGTCCTTGTCGCAGTAAATTGCCCCGACCGACCTCTTGCCCTGTGCACATGTGAGAGATAGAGAATTCACCAGAGGTGAGGTAGGGGCGTTGGGCACTCACCCTTTTCCCGGGTGAAATAATGACGCTGCTCCCGCTCTATTGACTCCCGTCATGCGGTACACACGAGACATGTTGAATCCAATGCGTGTACCGCAACCGTGGTTGCATCAATGTTTCCATGTGACTCTAGGCTATACGATGGGCACGTAGTAAATGCATACGTGCTACAGAATGCGGTCCTGATCCGCTGATCTCGTACCAGCACCAAGATTACCAGCAGGAAGCCTTACAAGATCGATGCATGTTTAGAGCCAGATCTCCATAGTCCGTAAGTATAGTAGTAGTAATTACTATGTACGTAGGAGATGATTTAATCGAGACATTCCTTAGAGCAGCTTCACTCCCCATGTCGATGAACTGCTTAGCTCCGCCATGACAATTAAGTAGAGTGTACAGTAATGACAACATTTTGTTTTGTCTTGTTGAACTCGCTCTTTCAGCTCAACTCCTGGGCCTGCCGCTGCTGCCGGCGAACCCGGAGGCGGCGACCGCCGACGCGGCCCTCCACGGCGTGAACTACGCGTCGGCCGCGGCGGGGATCCTGGACAACACGGGGCAGAACTTCGTGGGGCGCATCCCGTTCAACCAGCAGATCAAGAACTTCCAGAAGACGCTGGACCTGCTGACCCCGAAGCTAGGCGCGGCGAAGCTGGCCTCGTCGCTGGGTCGCAGCATCTTCTACGTGGGCATGGGCAGCAACGACTACCTCAACAACTACCTCATGCCCAACTACAACACCCGCAACGAGTACAACGGTGACCAGTACTCCACCCTGCTCGTGCAGCAGTACGCCAAGCAGCTCAATGTCAGTGTTGCTGTTGACGATGATCCTCTGCTGCTGCTTTATTTGTCCTGAACGTTGTTTGTTGCCGTTTCTGACGATGGGTGGGTTGATGATCTGTGTGCAGAGCCTGTACAATCTGGGCGCCCGCAAGTTCGTGATCGCCGGGGTCGGGTCCATGGCGTGCATCCCCAACATGCGCGCGCGGAGCCCGCGGAACCTGTGCTCGCCGGACGTGGACGACCTCATCATCCCCTTCAACAACAAGGTGAAGGCCATGGTGAACACCCTCAACGTCAACCGCCCGCGCGCCAAGTTCATCTACGTCGACAACTACGCCATGATCGCCGAGGTCCTGCGCAACCCGTTGTCCTACGGTGCGTACTGCGTAATCCATCCATCCGGCGTCTCGTCTTTGTTTTGACATACTCCCTCCGTTTCAAATTATAAGTCGTTCTGAATTTTGAGATGCTACGTTTGACGGTCCGTCTTATTCAACAAAATTTATTCAAACATCATTTATTTTGTTACAGTTTGTTTTATCATTAGATATACTTGAAGTATATCATATGTATTTTTATATTTATATAAATTTTTTAAATAAGATGAATGGTCAAACGTCAGTATCTAAAAGTCAAAAACGACTTATCATTTTAAACCGATGGAGTATATGGAACCATGGTTTTGGGTGGGTTCTTTACTGATCGATCGATACGTGCCGTGGATATGCAGGGTTCAACGTGGTGGACCGCGGGTGCTGCGGCATCGGGAGGAACCGGGGCATGATCACCTGCCTGCCGTTCCTGCGCCCGTGCCTCAACCGGAACGGCTACATCTTCTGGGACGCCTTCCACCCGACGGAGCGCGTGAACGTGCTGCTCGGCAAGGCCGCCTTCAACGGCGGAAACGACGTCGTCTACCCCATCAACATCCAGCAGCTCGCGGCGTGGCAGCCGTAGGCGTCGTCGCGGTTGCACGCGGCGACCGGAGGTAGTGAGGTTTTGCAGCACTAGTGTGTGACGTGGTACTAGTGTACGTGTGTGTGGATTTGCAGCAGTAGGTGTGAGCTGAACCGAGTTATATGGTGTGTGGATATGCTCTGTTTGTAGTAGAATCGTATCGGTTGTTTTTTGTTCGTGAGTGCTTCAGAAGTACCTGTACCGGGTCAGGGAGATCAGCCAGTGATTTAGTATTGCTGTGGCGTTGTCTTCAGTGTTTGCCTGTTTAATGATAAAAGCAGTACCTTTGATAGTGTTTCGATACTTGTCCCATGTATATTTGGATGGCATCACATTCTCTAGCACTTCATTTCCCTTCAAATTTATTCTGCATTCTTGTTGAGGTTGGTTAAGGACAGGTTTCGAACACACATGATTTTTTTGGAATTTCGCGAAATTAATAAGAAGAGAAAAATACTCCAGTTTTTTTGGCGGCAATACAAATCTGTCGACTGTTCCATGAAACTACACCTGATGGAGAACATGACATATATGGTGCTGGATCTGTGTAAACAAACATACATAATCGTTTTCTGCTCAATGGGGATACATATCAAACTTTACATAAACTGTTTACAGGCTTAGAAACAAACAGGTCCCGTAGCTCAGTTGGTTAGAGCGTTGGTCTTATGAGCCGAAGGTCGCGGGTTCGAGCCCCGCCGGGACCACCTTTTTTTGTTGTTATTTTTTAAACTCTGCCTGAAGTTGGTAATTCTTTTCATCTCGACGGTTACCCACGCGCTTCATCAGTGTTGTTGCTAAGTAGAAAGTTTATACTTTATAGTTGCTTTTTCAATTATCATAAATGTAGAACGGAGCAGTATACAGGAGACGGCTACCTCATACGAACCCTGCATATGCAATTCGGTATGTACAATTAACCTTTCATTCAGCGAATCGGCGAGGATGTGCCATTGTGTTGCCCTGTCTCCGTCTGCAAATATTTTTTCGATGAGGCAACGAAAGGCGCTTTCTACGTTACCCGATTCCGTCTTCACCTGTCGCGGCACAATACATCCATGCGTCACTCCACTCGATAGCCTTCGTGCTCGTTCGTGCGGTTCCACGGTGCTTCTCCGTTCTCCTTCGTCTCCCCACCCCCCGTCGCGCCCCACGAGGGGGGCCTCCGATATGTGGACGCTCAACAACCTCAAGGCCGGCGGGCCGTGCCTCACACCGACCCGCCCCGCGCTGCCGACGGCGGCGGGGCGTAGGCTCTGGAGGCGCGGCCCCGCGCGGGCGCCGCTGGTGGCGGTGCGGGCGTCGTCGGGGGGCAGGAGGAAGGACGGGCCCGGCGGCGGAGGCGACGGCGAGGAAGCTGAGATCAAGGCGTCTTCGTCCGGTAAGACTCGCTCCCGATTTCCGGTCGGTATCGCCTGTCGCGAATCACCGCGATTGGGGTCGGAAAAGGGAGGAATCGTCGGACGATTTCGATGTGGAATAGGTGGTATAGCCTTTTGGTAGATTCGATTCGGTAGCAGTTGATGCGATTGAGTGGTGGAGCATGCATTTCGTGAGGTCTTCGTCGTGTGATCTCAAGAGTTGTTGTGATGGGACTAGATGATTTGCGATCATATCATTTAGAGCACGTTAGAGGGTTCGTTATTCGCAGGAATAAGTTCGATTTCTTAGAAGCTTATTCACAATAGGATTTACATTTAGAGGAAATACCTGAACATGATAAACGTGATGGATGGGATATAAGTACATTTATTTCTTGATGCGCTTACACCCTTTATAACTTTTATTACAGAAGAATTCTAAGTGCATGGATTAGAATGATTCTCTGACTTGTGCTGAATTGATGATTTGTTCATATACAGGGAGTGGTGATGCTGATGCATCTGGCCCAGCAGGTGATAGCTCTGATGGTCTGAATCAGCCGGATGACGAAGCTAAACCAAGCGAGCCTATTAGTATTTTTAATAGCAATTACTGGCGGGATGTTAGGGCGAGCCTTGTGCATAGGGAGCAGGTGAGGTGCATCTATCTATTCTTAATTTCAATAGGCAGTGTCCAACCATGTGAGTCATATTAACGTCAACAAGTTTCACTGATCTCGTGAAAACTACATTTTGGGTAGGTGTGACACATGTTACTCTGCCACGACAATATAACTTCAAATTTACTTGGGTGTCCTTTATGTTTATTTGTGTTTAAACAGTCGTATGCAAAAGAAGAAGAACAAGCACTGCCAAGATGATATTTTGTTCCCATGAAAATTTCTTCTAGATCAATATTTCTATAGAATGAGCTGTTTCACATCTCTATGTATATTTACTTGTCAGGCGAAAAGCTGAAAAGTGAAAAACTGTCATTTAACCAGCCCAACACCATACCTTTTTGGGCTAATCATATCTATTTTTACTTTTTTTTTTTGGAAAATGGAAGGGTCTTCCCGCCTCCGCGTTACCGCACACAACATTTTAACATTATTACATCACTTTTGGCCAATAATGCCAAGTAGCAAGAGAGCAATAAAAATTAAGGAGAATGACAAAGTCTATTATTATTATAGCACCATCCATGAGATGCGAACAGCTCTGTTTTTACATTTTTGTCCTGCTAATTAAATTCTTTTTTTGAATCAGGAACTATTTGTTGATCCGAGTGCTCCCACAGAGTCAAAGACATCAACAGGAGATCCTGCACACCATCTTCCCCAAAAGTGGGCTCATGCTATTACAATGCCAGAGGCAGGGTGTGTCTTGGTTGCTACCGAGGCGCTTGATGATGATAGTATATTTGAAAGAACTGTCATCTTCCTCCTCAAGCTAGGATCAAGAGGTACCTTTGATGGTCCATTTGGAGTCATACTAAATCGCCCACTATACACCAAGATCAAGCATGTGAATCCAGCCTTCCAAGACCAGGCAACCCCTTTCGGTGATTCCCCGCTCTTCTTCGGAGGCCCTGTTGACATGAGCATGTTCTTGGTAAAGACTAATGAGCAAAACAGATCACGTCTCAAGGGGTTTGAGGAAGTGATACCAGGCATCTGCTACGGCTTCCGGACTGACCTGGAAAAGGCTGCCGTTCTGATGAAGAGCGGCGCAATCGGCACCCAGGACCTAAGGTTTTATGTTGGGCATGCTGCCTGGGACTACGAACAGCTGTTGGGAGAGATCAGAGCGGGATTTTGGGCTGTCGCTTCGTGCAGCACGGAGCTGATCAGTGATGCGTTGACAGGCGATCCTTCTTGCCTCTGGACTGAGATATTGCAGCTTATGGGAGGGCAGTACTCGGAGCTCAGTGAAAAACCAAAACAAGACAATTCATAGATGTTGCTCATTTGCAACAGATCATAATGCACAACAACTAATGTTGTGGTCAAATCTGTACATAATTGAGATAGTGTAATTTACATGTTACTCTTCTAGCTTTTATGCTTAGCAACTGTCTTGCTCTGTTCTACTGGAATAAGATCTAAATAGTGGCTACTTATAGGTGTTGGCTATTGGCAACTGTGAACAGTGGTACTTTTTCAATGGGTGCAATCTATGAAACCCAAAAAAAAATGGTGGCTAAAGCTATGAAAATTGTAAGGAGCAGTTTTCCATACACAAAAATTTAGGAGCTTCTATCCATTTCACAATTTTTCTACACTCTCTCTGTCTACCAAATCATTGTAGACAGAATCTTTTTCTACCAAATCACTATTTTTCGACACTATATCATCCATTGTAGCATGCCACTGTACAAGAAGTTTTACATGGCAGCTTAACCTGAGAATCTTCTCAGTCTATCAGAAAGTCAGAACTGTACAGACGGTTCGGATCGGAAGTAAAAACCTGGGTATTTGACCCGAGCTGCTTCAAAGCCTACAGCTTCCGTGCTTTTTGAAACCGGTCAAGGTTTTTGTGGGTCATGCACTGAGCACGCGGTCCGAATCCGTGTGTTCTAGAACATTCTGCTCCGTCAAACCGAAGCAACCGCATCTTCGTTTCAGGCGGCAGGAGCGCGACCAGATTCAACGGGGCTCAAAAGGCGTCGCGCCGCCATCAGCTGATGGCCCAGACGCACCGTTGAATCCATTGGCAATATCTGAGACCGAGCGCATCTCTCAGTGCGTTCGTGTCCGGTTCATGAACTTGATCGTTCTCGCCCGGGGGATGATCGGACTGCCGTGCTGACCGGCCGGCGGCGGCAGACAATGGAGGCGTGGGAGGTGCAGGTACGACGAAGAGGGTCCACCTATGTGAGCGTGCCATGGTAGTTTGTATTGTACAGCACCAGAGACATGGTGTGGCAGTGCTCTGAACAGAGACAACACTGATGCTTATTACTATTTCACTTTATGCCCTCTGATTTTCCTTGGCCTATCCCTGTCACCTTCACCTCATTGACCACGTGTTTGTATTCATTGAATTCTTTGATCTTCTTCTTGTAATGGTCAGTAAGTATATACTAGTCGGAAGTATGGAAAATCTGTGATCCAAACACTTAATGACCTCAAAAATTTCACAGGAGTTCATTCAATTTCACGTGACGCCCATAGAAAGGTAGGTAATACTGTACTTTTCTTGTTCATCTATTTTATTTTATAAGCATCCGCTTTTTATTTTATTTTTAATCCGGTCGTGTAAAAAAATCTGGTCCTGTAAATTCTTGTTTATTGCCATCGACCGCTTTCATATTGCATCAATATGACAATCTCCGCCAGCATTGTTCCTTCAACCGACGGTCCAAACGCACCATTGAGTCCAACACTCTGATGTTCGAGATCAAGACAGACCATACGCATTGCGCATCTTCGAGTGCGTTCGGGCGTCCGGTTCATGAACTTGATGGTGCACGGCCGGGCGAGTGGGCGACGACCAAAGAGCCAAGCTGACCGGCCGGCGGCGGGGCCTGCGAACAATGGAGGCGTGGCCTGACTGAGAAGATCTGTGTCCATCGCGGCGCCCCGCCAGCATGGCATGGACTGTACGAGTGGCTGTAGTCTCTACTCTCTAGTTTCTACAGACATACACATATAGCGCGACCGCAACGATATTAGAGCATCTCCAGCAGATGCTCTAAAATTGGTGCTTTATAACCAGTTTTAGAGATTCTGTAAATGTCATTTTTAAAGATTCAGGACTAGTGCTCCAGCAGTTACTGTATAACAGTTGCTTTATATTTGCTTTCCTTCTCGAGCATTTCATCGAGCAGCTCGTTCGCGCCGTACGACAAGCACTGGCGCCGCGCCAAGAAAGGTGGTCGGGGTCCACCTCCTCTCGCCGCGCCGCCGCCGGCGGGGAGGTCGCCGTCGAGCTAAGGCCGCTCCTGGTCGGGTACACCAACGTCGTGGTCACACGCGCCACGACCGGCGCCGCGGGCGACATGGCCGAGAAGCTGAAGCGGCTGCTGGAGTCAAATTATGTGACCACGTGCGTTGTATAACTTGTATTAAGCGGAATCTTTCGTCATCTTCCCGGCCAAGCAGTCAAAATATGTGACGCTCGTTATCCAAAACTTTTAGAAATTTGTTGGGAACATTATATTTTACTTGATCACCGACCCCTGTAAAGTACTATTGATTATTTGTCACTGACTGCTTCCATCAACTTTACATCAGTATCTCCATGTCGTCTACGCTAATGTCGCCGTAAACAAGGCGACGCTCCTGCTCCTCCTCGCGAGTAGTACTCGCGCTGGAGCTCCTGCCCCCGTCCACGCGCGGCGCCGTGCACCAGCTCGCAGACGTAGCGCTAGCGCCGCCGTCGCTCGGCGCGTAAGACCGCCGCCGCTCACTCGCGCCTTCTTCGCCACTTCGCTCGTCGACGACGCCAATGCCGGCGTTCTGTTGCGCGGTCGGCGGCCGCGACGACGACGCGCGTTCCCGCAGCTCGAGCAGCTGGGCGTCGGCGGCCATGCCGGCGTCGGACGCCACGCGCTGCACGGACCGCGGCGACATCGGCGGCTGGCCCTGGTGGTGACGATGATGCGCGACGACGTAGCAGGCGGCGCGCTCCGGAAAATTGAGGTGCCGGACGGCGGCGTTGGCGTGGCCAACGCCGCGGAGGAGGCACGCGGCTGCGTCGTGGGCGACGGCGGCGGCCTCGGGCGCCGCGTAGGAGCCCAGCCACAGCCGTTCCCGCGTGCCGGGCACACGGATCTCCGACACCCACTTGCCCCACCGCCGCCGCCGCACGCCCCTGTACCTGCACCGCCGCTGATCTCCTCCCGCTTCGTTCGCCACCCGACTCATCGACATTTGTGCCCTCGCGCGCGCTGGTTAGCTCTCGATCTGTGGCTTCAAATTGAACTCTCTAGATCGATCGCCTGGCTTGGACTGGTCTCTCTCAGCTGGACGTGGGACACCGCCCGGGCACCTATTTATACGTGTGGGGAGCATAGTGGAGGTCAGCGCGGCCGCGGGGGTTGACTTCGGCAGCCCGCTCGTTCGGATAAAACAATGGAATCAAGATATGTAAAAAGTAGCTTTTGCTTAATCTGCACATGGGTCTTATGCTCTTCTTCTTGCTGGGGTAAGCTAGAGTGGGCCGGGTCATGGTCAAAGCTTCTCCAGTTGCAAGTTACAAGTCAGCCACACATCAGATCGATTCCTCAAGCAAGCACTCCTGCACCTGGGAACGTAGTGGACGTCGCTGCCACACGCCCGTCACGTTTCTTTATTTGCCAAAAAAATGGAGGCCACTAGGCCCGACGGCGACGGCGGGCGTGCTGGCGCAAGCGATGACGCATGCACGCGATCGAACTAGCTACCTGTTGGTCGGTGTGTCCGAAACGGAACGGGAGTTATACGTTGACGTTGGACAGCTGCTGCTCCCGTCAGTATTCGATAACGACACAGCTAGCCCGTCGCTGACTCTCTCCCCTCCCGCTAACGTTGCGACGCTCTTCTTCTACGCCGACTTTGTAATTTGTAAGAGGTCAAAACTTGCGGTGTCTCCGTGGCCGGAGATTGGTCGATCGGTCGGTCGGCACGGTATGGTGGTCAATCGTGTCGCGTTGATTAACCGCTAACCAGCCAGCCGAGATCATGTCGGTTGACAGTCGACACTTGATACTAACGACTACCATCATTGACGTGATACAAAGTGAAATGAGCCCATGCATACACGTAGGGCGTCAAAGGTTCCCTCTTTTGTGTGACTTCACTCAATTTGTCCCAAAGCTTGAGGACGAGAGAGGCGCACACATGACACATCAGATCAGAGTCGAAGGAAGTCAAACACGACTGTTTAGTACTAGCATTGTCAACTGCAGCATGATGGCAACTTTTGCAAGGTAAGCTGCAATCACGATAATATGTATGTTGAGTACGCATTAGTGACAATGAGGCAAATTTTGAAGAAATAAATTTTCTGCATACGTGCTGCAAAATGAAACACGCACAACACCGTTTTGGTGCACTGCGGAACTGGACAAGAAATTAAGAGGAGACCACACGGACATGAAAAAAAAAATGGCTTAAACATGTTATAATATGCACCAAATTTTTATTGTTCATTCATGCACACATGCTCTGTAGAGCCTTACAATAGCAGTTTTTATGGCAAGCTAAGTCATCTTTGCTCGTGTATTTTGACATATAATAATAAAAAGGAAGAGAGATTTTGAAAGAGCAAGAATATAAAGTTTTATATCACTACAAGGTACGTGACATTATGTAGCACGCTACACACCGCCTATGTGGAGAGTGCCTCTGAAAAAACTACGGAATGCAGGACTTCTATATAACACTATTGATTTGTTATAGTGAGCCATGTAATGTTGGCAGTATCAAGAGATGAATTGATAAAAGGCGCGAAACCAGAATATAGTGTAACACTTAAAATAGGAGGCACATAATCAAGAACAACTTCCCGCGTGTATGCTGGGCCTTGATCCTCTCCACAAACCAAGCAAGGTAGGGGTGCAGGTTTTGTAATTCACCAAAACTTCCATGCAAGTGTAGTACACTAGCCTCTCCTTCTGTATCCTCTTCGTGAGTTTCCTCCTCATCCATATTGTGCCACCATTCTGATTTCAAGTTGAAGCCTCCTTAGTCCAAGCATCACCTTTTTGAGTAGCAAGAGCACTAATGCTCTTTACATTTGTCTGTTTCCACCGCAACAGTCTCATGCTTCTTGCTCCCTTTCAGAGCATCACGATTATAATTTGCCGACATCTTTCACTGTCCAACTCTTTCTTTGATTTTCCATCCACTTTGTCTTTGTTAGGTTGACCCTTCTTATTCTTCGTTGCAGTGGAATCCTTTAGAGCTGCACCAGCAGCAATAGCCTCTTGAGCCTCCCCTCCCAATATTGCTTCCAAGAGATTATACATATGAAGCTCATCTTCTCCAATTGGTATGACACATGTGCTCACTGCTCTATCATACATATGAGAATTGTTGCAGTCCTTCCTTGCAAGGTTGTAACCACCGTACGTGACATGTGTTCGACAAGGGTCTTCAAGATCTTGATGAATCTTTGTTCAACCATCAGTGATGAGGATTCTTGGCCTTTCCAGACTGAGTTCGAATATGCGTCACCTTCTTCTTCCCCTTGCCAGTCGGGGTGGCCTCACTTGCCGCATTCTCGGACTCAACCTTGGCCTTTTTAACTCTTCGACTTGCGGGAAAAAGCACGCTTCGACTATGGCATTATCTTGTTCTTTGTCACGATCTTGGACATGTTGGTCATGGTCAACTTCTTCGGCACCGACTCTAGGATCTCGGCATCTGACTCTAATAACTCGTCGTCTTCCTCCTCATCTGCATCGGAGTCTAGCAGGGGAGACGCGCTCATTGGTTTGGCCTTCTTCCTCCAGTTGTCAGACGCAGCAGGCTATGATGTCGACCTCTCATTGTGCTCCATGATCTTGGACTTGTTGGTCACCACTAGAATAGCCTTCTTCGACACCGCCTTCGGGACATTGGATTCAACCTCGGGCGAGTTAGAGCCCAAGGTCTCGAAGCCGGCGTCGAAAAAGCCTGTTGCGGCGGTGACCAACAAGTCCAAGATTGTGGTGTAGGATAAGAGATCGGCGTCAAAGCCTACTCCATTCAGCAACTCGAAGAAGGCCAAGCCGGTGGCCTTAGCTCCCTGCCGACCTCCAAAGCTGACAAAGAGGAAGACAATACATCATAAGAGTCAAATGCCTAGGTATCGAAGCCGTCGAAGTCGACTCCAACCAACAAGTCCAAGACTGTGGCACATGACAAGAAGAGGTGAGCATTGAAGCCTGCTTTATTTAACAAGTGGAAGAAGGCAAAGGTTGAGTCTGGGAATGCAGGAAGTGAGACCATCCCGACTGATAAGGGGAAAAAGAAGAAAGTGAGGCTTGTGCAAACTTGGTTTGAAAAGGCCAATAATCCTCACCACTGATGGTCGAAAGTTTATTCGATCAAGATTTTAAAAGCCCTTATAGAACATGAGGCGCATAAAAGTCGTATTGGTGATCTTACTAGTCTTATGCACATACGACACATATGTGCAATTATTTATCTTCATAACATATAATAACAATGTTTTATTAACAATCAAAACTTTCATTACTGCTCTGTAGATAACATGACTCGCGCATGCGCAGACCTATACATATAACATAAACAATGTTATGAAATTAAGAATGACAAACCATAAAAAATAATGAGAGCATAATGTACAATTGAACGATTTAGACAATAACACTCAGGTACGACATTTGGTACACTTATTTTTAAAAACTTAATTTATATTTAATACAGATGGCATAAAATTAAGCATGCAAGTAAAAAAGATTACACTCACCTTTTTGAGAGGTGTAGCATATGCCGCAGGTCTCTCTTGTCTTCTCCACTATCGTTGTCCTTTGTAATTAGAAGCTCGAGCTTGTGGAACTTGTTTCGGCTCTTTGTTAGATGGTTGTCATGCTCCAAGATTATGCCACTCTCCTCTTTAGAAACAAAACCGGTGTTTGCATTTTTCTCAATATATTATCCACAAGCATAGAAATTTCCTATTATAAATTATATAGAAAAAGAGTAGTACTTAAACCAATGCCAAAAAAAAACTAATTTGCAGTTAACTCAGTAATTGGCATATGGACACATAGAAACATAGATGCGTGCAAAACATACAAAACGAGCAATAGCCCCATCTCCAACACGAGGGTAAGCTTTTTCAGTCTTATTCAACAAAAGGGAATATACACATATGCACAAAATTCTATATCAGTGAAATAAAACACTTCTGAATATAATTTGGAATACATAAAGGGTAACTTTTCTCTAAAGTTTTCCTAAACGATATTAAACTCTGTCTAAACGGCGTCTAAACGCTAGACGGACTACCATCGTCTAGGCCATTTAGGCCCGTCTATCCCGTTTAAACCCGTTTAAATGGATTTTTGGCTCGTTTGAATGGACGTTTAAACAGATTAAACATTAAACGAGGGTCGATCGACTGTCTACCGTTTACCGTCTATATTATCCTTGCTTTTCTCTAATCGTGCATTCTACTCCTTCTATATTAGAAAAACAAATTGTTGTAGCCCTATGACTACTTGTTCACAAATTAATTTATTTTGGAAACTTTTCACACTTGTCGACTAAAATTACACCTACGTTATTAACTCTCTGTGCAAAAAAAAATGAGCTTTTATGGATGTGTGGAATTGAACTCAAGATCGTGAGACTTGAGAATGAAGCTGCTAGCCAATCCCTCCCACACGACTCTATAAAAGAGGTGGACCCAGCAGATTATTTAGTAAGAGCATACAGGAAAAATTACCTCCTAATTAATGATTATTTGGTATCACAAATGATATCCAAAACGAATTGCTTTTCTAATATGGAAGGAGTATCAATGAGGCGCTGTTAGAATTGATCATGTCTAGTTCTGCCTTATGGCCCTCCCTGACAAGAGGAATCTATGAAGGAAAGTAACCAAATTCTAACCTTTTGACCAGAGACAAAGAAACATTTCCCATTTTACTGAGAGAGAGAGAGAGAGAGAGAGAGAGAGAGAGAGAGAGGTAATTAAAGTGTGCAATACACTAACCAAAACAACAAACTCCCATTTTAATAGAAGGAACTCATCATCGCAAAATCCAAGAGGCAAAAGGATCGGCATGTCCCTTACTGGACATCATTAACCTGGCCATCAAGAACAAACAAACCAAATCAAGATATGACCAGCGCCATAGCTAGTCACCATGATCCTCCGCCATCGTTAACAAACTCTTGACGCTTCGGCAAAATTTTTAGTTTAATCTGCAGTCATGTAACAATTAAACAATAAAAATCGTAAGACAGAGTTGCTGATGGAGCGATGGAAAGTGTAGATATGGATAGATCGAGAGATCATTAGGAGCACTTGATAATGGAGTTGTGGCAAACTGCCTAAACCGAACAGGACAAATCCAATGAATAATCGAAGATAACAAGGAGGTCAATGGCTGAATACGTACGTACATCCAAGGGACCTCGACCTCACTGTTCCCGCTGTTGATCCGCTGCAACGACGGTCAATGGTTGGGACTTCGAACTCGCCGCTCCTGGTGTTGATCCGCTGCAACGACAGGCCGGGCCTGCTTCACTCGGTGACGCGATTATCAACCTCGACGAACCCCTGCGTTGAGCCGCCAAGGGAACAAGCCGAAGGAATTAGGGATTCCCGGGATTGATTGAGGGAGACGAACAACACGAGGCGCAGGGGAAGGAGCGAAGAAGTCGGGGTGCGACCTTTTTTGTGGCAAAGCCGCGGCCTGCCCCATGCACGCATTTGTTCAGAGACATCATGGGCTTCTCGGGATTCCGGGGATTGATTGAGCATTGAGGGCGAGGAAATGGATTCGCGCAGTCTTAAATCCGGACGAAACGTAGAGGAAAAACGTAAACAGCGTGACGTTTGTGTAGCTGGGCCCACGAATAGGTTATTAGCACCGTTTTATGCATGCCACGTGTCCATTTTGATGTAGCACCGTTTTGCTGCAAAACCTAAAAAAATCACCAGTCGCTCCATTACTGGGGGCCATGTCATCAGCATGGGTTGCCAGCCCATGTAACGGGGTTTCTGACAAGCGGGAAATAACAGGCCCAACCCAATTCTGGCTGTTGTTTAGAGCAACACGGCCCACTAGAATCCGGCGTGACCTAACCTACGCCACAAAAGTGCGTACCAAAAGTTGCAGTTCGCCGCTTCTCCTGTCCGCCGCCGGCGGCTGAGACATCTGCTCGCGGCGTCGTTCTCAGAGGCGGCCCCCCAGGAACCCAAGGCCAGGGTGTGACATTCCCGTTTAAAAAAATTAAATTAAATTAAATTATCTTTACTGCTAGTGTGTCCCGCTGGACCCATCTGTCAGCCTCCGGCTCTCTTCACCGCACGCCGTCCGCGCCCGTGCAGCGTTGGCTCGAGCGCGAGCGCCGGAGGCGCCACGCTAGCCTGCGAGCGGGACTCGCCGGCACCGCTGTCAATCGGGGAGGGCGTTTTTACCGCCTCCTCTCCTCTCTTTCTTCTCTCTCTCGCTCTGATTTCTCTCTTGCGTGCTCAGTTTCTTTTCTCCTCTGTTTCTCTCCCGCCACCGCCCGTCGTGCCCGTTTTCCACCGCCGACCATCTCCCAGCCTCTCCCGTAGCCCCAAGACCGTCGTAGCCCCAAGACCGTCGCAACGACCCTTCCAACGTCTTCTCATCGCCGCCCAACGCTACCGCTCGTCGAGATTTGCCAATCGCCGCGGCCTTTGCCGAGCTCCGAATCCGTCACAGCTCACCATCGCACTTGCTCCGGTGAGCAATCACCACCATGACCTCCTCCCCTACCATTCTCTTGCATTGCTGTCTCGAGTTTTGCTCCCAATTGGCCGAGCCGCACCCTGGAAGTGTGCCTGGCCGCTGCGGCCGCGCGGTTGAGCCGCCATGCGCGCGCAAGCGCGGGCGAGCCGAAAGCTTTCGCCACTAGGCCGCGCTTACGCAACTGGGCCGACAGACCAAGCCGCCGTCGCGTGCGCGCAGGCCCGCGTGCTCGCGTCACTGGGTCGCGCCCTGCCCCGGCTGGGCCGCCGGCCCGCGCTCCCACACCCCGCCGTTGTGCTGCTGGGCTCAGTCCAGCAGCAGCTGGGCTGCCCAAGGCCCAAAAGGCCGAAATCGAGTTTTTCGTTATTTCTTTTCTTTTCCCAGGTTTTTCATTAAGATTTAATTCCAGAGTTTAGTTAAAATCTAGCAAATAAATTAGACTTTCTAAAATCTTGAAATTAATTTTTATTAAGTTCCAAATAAATTCCTCTACCACTTTATAAAATAAAATTTAATATTTCTTTTAATGATTTCTAAGTATTTAAGTAAGTTTAAAAATTATCTTTTAATTGTTAGTTAATTTATTTTTCTAAGTTAGTATTTATTTTATTAATAAATTTATTTTATATTTAAATGGAGTAATTAAGGGTTATTAATTTAAATTAAAACATGTTAAACTCTTGTCATTAATGGATTTAATTACTCTTATTTTGAAGGAAATACTTCAGACGAGAGTAATTAAAATTCTTAGTCTAAATATTCTATCGCATCATCATTCTCAATGCATTACATGTCATATTTCACGCATCGTTAATACTAACTTGCGATATGTCGACGAATCGTATAGGACCCGAGATCGTCGAGCCGTCTGCTGACTGTGGGCCCGAGGTGGTAATTGTCGAGACCGCTCCCGCACCTGAATCGTCACTCCCGGACGAAACCCAAGGCAAGCCCCGGTGCATCCCACCTATATTTTTAAATTCTTTCTTTTATCACAATCAGTCGAGTCATGCTTGTGCATTAGGTTCCAGGAATTGATTGACACCCACCTGCATCACTACCGTATCCTATGATGTTTTTACCCTATACAGGTACAGGTAGCACGATAGGCGCTATGCTTATATCGTAGGATTATCGGTAGCACTGCATAGGATGATCTTAAAGCATGGAGGCTTTAAGTTGATTGAGATCTTTGAGAAATTAAATGAAAGTTGTTGATGATGATGAGACCGGACGGGCCCCGTAGAGGAAAGTGCAAAGACTGAGTCTTGCAAGGTGGTAGCCCCGTCCGTGTCAAATTAGGACCAAACCGTTGGCGGCTCCGTGAACAAGTATTGAACAGTAACGTCTACATGCTGGTATGTGGGACCCAGTAAGCTGATGTACCCTAATTACCTCAGTAGTAGAACGTAGCCAACTTTCTTTTTTTGGATGCTAGTGAGATTGAAGTCTCACGGAAGGGAAATAGTGATCGCCCATGGATAACGTCTGGGACGAGTATCTAGTGGGGTCTCTATATTTCTGGGGGAGCTGGAAACGGATCGACCTCTGGTTGGGGTTAGTGGAAAAAGTTATCATATACGACCAATGCGGTGCGTATATGTCATGTAGTCGGGTTTTACCGAGCTGGTAGAAATTGATTCGAATCGCTGTCCCTCACAGCAATGAGTACCGCTTGTTCGCTTGGCGCGAACGGAGATAATTGAGAGTATCGAGAAGAAGAAGGATTTCTTTAAAATTATTTAGTTTGGCTTGATAAATTTTGATTGTAATAGTTGTAGGATGCAAAAACTTATTAATTGATAAACATAATCTTGAGCTAAAATATGGAATAGATATCCACTAGTAGGTGCTGTTTTTTTTCGCAAAAATCTGAGTCAACCCACCGGCCAAAGGCCTAAGCATTCTAGGTGTCGGTCTTAGCGAGTCACGTTGACGGGTCAGTCTTGCGGAGTATATTAGATACTCAGGGTTTGTTCGACTTATTATTTTGTTAGGTGGGAAGCCAAACTCCTATGGATGGTCAGAAGACATGCCAGAGGAAGTGCAACTGCCGGAGGGAGGTTCTCTTCAGTGGAAACGCATTCCGTCTCCGGAAGAGTAGAAAACTAGACGTGTCTTCGAGAGTGAGTTGGAATAAAAGTGGTTTCAAACTTGGTTCTGAATGTTGGTCAAACTTCTGTTGAGTTTATAAAACTTTGTTATAATAAATGTTTCTCCGCTGTAAACTCTTGTTCGTTCTTTTAAAAACCTGATTGTATTATACCATGATGTAATATATTTGGAGTTATAAGAATGTTTATGCTGTTATAACTCGCTTCGTCGAGTGTTCTCCTGTACTCGATCCTAGTTATCCCGGAGGGATGTCACACAGTGAGAAGATTGTCAAGGCCAAGTGCGCGCGGTGCCACGCCGTCGACAAGGGCGGCGGCCGAAAGCAAGGTGAGCAGTGAGCACTTGCCCCGTATCGCCTCGTAGTGCATTGGGGGGATGGGTGCAAATGGGCGTTTGTTCTAGTCGCTAATAAAATCCATGTTTGCAGCTCGCAGTGACTTTGAGGAGGACGAAGATGGTGGCGGCGATCAGGGTGCCCAGGAGCCAGCGCGCCAAGCGGGAGCTCCTCAAGCACGCGCCCAAGCTCGTAAGCTCCTTTTCATTTTTCACTGCCCCACGCTTTCTCTTCCCAAAGCTTCAATGCAGCGATTTTAGAAATAGTAACTCAGTAGGGGTTAGTATCATTGCTTTTTTCTTTTTGGGTTACTAGCTGTAGCAGTGCATCGCATCGCCATACCTCAGATCTTTAATATTATTAGCTGATATATTTGAAGTATATTTCAAATTGTAGGTTGTATGGTAGGAAATTTTAAATAAAATGTTGGATGTGTTTCTTTGTGACTGAGTCTCACTCCTGAATGCGCTCTGGTACTTTTGCCAGGTTGAGACCGGCAAGAAGACACTTATCCTCCATGGTACCAAGACTAGTGCTGTGTTGAACTCTGTGCTATCAGATATTTACCACCTGAAGCGTGATAACGCTGTGAAATACACCAAGAAGAATGACAACATTAGGCCATTTGAGAGTGGCGGAGAAACTTCTCTGGAGTTTTTCTCCCTCAAGACAGACTGCAGCCTTATAGTGGTGAGTGAAATCATTCTTATACTCGCCATTTGGCTGCTCAGTTTGACGGCATAATTGTTTCCATCGCAAAATATGATACTGCATTTGCTATTGCCATGATAATTCATGGTGTGGAGTGGAAGTATGAACCAGCTGCATGGTGAATTTCTGACAACCCTTCATAAACTTATCTGAAACAGAGCATAACATATTCTATTTCTGCTTTATATAATGCTTGAATCCGATGTCACGTAAACATGAGGTGATGAACTTAGCTGCAACATTGCATAGTATACTATATTTCTTTCCTACTGCACTGTTTTATTGACTTCCCTAACAAAATTATCCCACTGCGATGTTTTCAATTTCAACTGTGCTTGTCTATGCTGCAGTATGGTTCTCATTCAAAGAAGAGGCCCAACAATCTGATTTTGGGAAGGACATATGACCACCACATATATGACCTTGTTGAAGTAGGAGTTGAGAACTATAAATCGATGGAGTCTTTTGTTTATGACAAGAAGCTAGCACCAAAACTGGGATCAAAGCCTTTCTTTGCCTTCATTGGGGAGCACTTTGAGACTTCTGAAGAGCTGAAGCATCTGAAAGAAGTGATGCTTGATCTTTTCAAAGGAGAGGTGTGCCATTTTGCCAATATACAAGCTGGTTTGCAGGACTGGGATGATCACTTGATATTCTTAATAACTTGATGTTGTTGAATGCAGGTTGTAGAGAATCTAAACCTTGCTGGTACATCGGATCTATGTATGCACGGCTATCTCTCCTACAAGTGTCTACATGACGCATTGTTCTCTGCGTCTTAAAAGGTCAGGCACATCTATTCCTAGAATGGAGCTAGTCGAAGTTGGACCTTCTATGGATCTTGTAGTTAGGAGACACAGGCTTCCAGTTGAAAGTTTGAAGAAAGAAACTATGAAGACTGCTGATCCTGCCAAGAAGGTTAGCCTGATTAGATGCCTTTTGCTATCCGTAACATTGTTATCTTATATTGCTAACTTTAGTTCCATTAGCCTTGAACAACTTCCTTTCTCTTTGGTTGCACAATTTTTTCCCGGAGTCACTGTTCACGACCGTTATGTACCTTTTGTCAGATGAAAAATGTTACAAAGGATCCAGTACATGGCAAGTTGGGCAAGGTGTATATGCCAGACCAGGAGGTAAGCTAATTTGTTGGGGATAAAATAGAAATATTAACATGGTTTAACTGGCATATATACTAATTTGGTTCCTGGATTTCGCTAAAAGGTTGGCAAGTTGACTTTATCAAACGGCATAAAAGGACTGAAAAGGGAGCGCCGTGAGGCCAAGAAAAACACGGAGCACTCAAAAAAGCAAAAGGTCAACCCTGAATAGCAAGAGAAAGATTGTTCTTGTTCCCTTGATAACTGGTCCCGTTAAAGGATTTTTGGTTGCAGTCTTGCAGATCCTTTTTGTTGCATTAGCCTAGTTGAGACCTACTTGGTCATCGTTTAGGTGGTAAATAATTTAGTGCCATCTAGTCTTACTAAAAGTTTTGTGGTGACGTCGACAACAATATTATGCACCAACTCATCTGTTTGTCTTGAGCATGAAATTTTTAGGCAATGGTATGTTAAATATTTTATCTTACGGTCGATAGTCCTGCTGTCAGTGCTCTCTGCCGATTCGTGAGTTTTATACTTATGAAATGGATGCCATCTCTATCTATACTAAAGCGCAGCTGCCACCAAATCTTATTGCTATATAATCTCTATTATTCTGTGTGAAGAGCATACATCATTTCCTGCGCCTATGGGCAATAGTATGTGATGACGTTTTCAATATGTGGGAGATGTCTAATTGTTAATTCATACAGTATCGTGATTCCACCCTAATGTCGAAGTCGAAGTCGAACACAATTGGACGAGCCTACTGCACTCGTTCTCCGTACTGTGTTTCTAAATGTCTATAAACCCCATCATCGCAGGCTTCCCTAAATTTTCAACTTATCCGTTCTTTGTAATGCATGTCAGTATGTCAAAGCCCAAATGAAACTTAAATTGTTGATCGAATAAATTGTAGATGTGCCAACGCATATTCTTTTCCCCTGCCATCCATGCTAGATCTGAAGTGTGTAAGATCTGGAACTCGTTTTGCACGTCTCTTTTCCGTGACCTCTGAGTCGCAATACCCCGCGCTTGCTGTTTACCATTGGAGGCTCCGACATTGACACCGGCAACGGCAACCATGTTTGCTACAGTCATGCGGGTGTGGACCTATAAGTTACCAACAGAAGTCACCTGACTGTTCTGAGTGTCTGAATCACTCGTCGCAACTGAATTTTATGGTACCCATGGCTCGTTTATTGGTTGTTGATCTGATACACAGAGGCATTTATCAAAGTTGTACTCATGTTTTCCAGTTCCAAAACATCTCAACTTTCTTCAGAGCCAGAGTAATCAATTTGAAAAAACCTTTCGGAATCAGCGTTTTGGGGGCATGCTGGATTGGTCGGTCCCTGCATGTAAACACTTGTTTAATTCAATCTCTGAATACTGCTTTCAGGTTACATCAGTACAGTATCTCGATATCGTCTACGCTGATATCACCGTAAACAAGCTGTTGCTCCTGCTCGCTAGTACTAGTACCGGCGCTAGAGCTCCTGCTCCCGTCCGCGCGGCAGCTCGTAGCGGCGGCGCTAGCACGGTCGTCGCTGCACGTCGGCCGCGTGTACGGGCACTGTCCTCTCGCGCTGTCACCACCTTGCTCGACGCGGTCCACGACGTCCTGCGCGGTCGAGCTGGCGCGTTCCCGCAGCTCGAGCAGCTGCGCGTCGGCGGCCATGCCGGCGTCGGACGCCACGCGCTGCACGGACCGCGGCGACAACGGCGGCTGGCCCTGGTGCGTGACGACGTAGCAGGCGGCGCGGTCCGGGAAGTTGAGGTGCCGGGCGGCGTTGGCGTGGCCGCGGAGGAGGCACGCGGCGGCGTCGTGTGCGACGGCGGCGGCCTCGGGCGCGGCGTAGGACCCCAGCCACAGGCGCTCCCGCGTGCCGGGCACTCGGATCTCCGACACCCACTTCCCCCACCGCCGCCGCCGCACGCCTCTGTACCCGCACCGCCGCTGCTCCATTTCTTCTCGTCTGGTCATCGCCACCGGCCGGTTCATCGTCGTCGTCGTGCCCGTCCGGTGGCTTCAGGTTCTCTGTCGCCTCTGGCTTGGAAGATTGGTCTCTCTTAGGATCTCAGCTGGCGCGAGCACAGGACTCAGGACACGACAACACACAAGCGCTCCTGCGCGTTTTTTATACGGTGGTGGTCAGCGCGGGGTGAGGGGTTGACCTTCGCAGCTGGATCGGATAAAATAATGGAATCAAATTGTAAAAAGTAGCTTTGCTTAATCTCCACATGGGTCATGCTCTCTTTGCTACTACCTCCGTTCTAAAATGTAATCATTTGTTAATTTTTAGATACTACTTTAACCGTTTATCTTATTTAAATATTTTTATAAATTATAAAAATAAATAAGTTATGTTTAAGATATATCTAATAATAAAATAATTTATAATAAAATAAATAATATTCTCATAAATTTTTTAAATAAAATAAATGATCAAACATAATATCTGAGAGTCAACAAATACTTACATTTTAGACTGGAGGGAGTACCTGGGTTTTTCGGTTCTCACAGTCAAAGCTACCGAGTCCAAATGGCCGGTCTCTCCCTCCGGCCGGGTTGAAAACTTGAAAAATGTTCTTTCTGGCCACGCAAGAAAAGAAGCCACTTTCACCTGGGACCGGAGGGGGAGAGAGTGCGTGTCGCTGTGCAGGCACGCGAGTACGCGACATATATGCACGTTTTTGGTTTCGTTGTGTCGCTGCATGGAGAAGGAAAGCAGAGAACAAAAGTCACGCGGCCCGACGGTGAAGGTGGTCGCGCGCTTGCGCACGCGCTGACGTATATACACCGCGCGAGATCGGTGTGGTTCTGCGATCCCAAGGGGAAAGTCAAGGCGTCGCAACGAGGCGGAAGAACTATTTGGTCACAACCGATCGAGTGGACTGCATGCTTTCACTGTGTAGACCACATGTTGATTATTGAATAATTAGTGTATTCCTTAACCACCACCAGCCTCGCTGACTCTGTGATTACGACGATCTCATACGCTGACTCTGTAACAAGTCAACGTTCGATGATGTCCCCGACAACAGTGTCGGGCACGGTACGGTCATCAATTGAATTGATTGTGCCGATCAACCAACCAGACTAGCTATAGGTTAATTAATTAACACCGTCATTGACGTGGTATAAGTCTAATCAGTCCATGCATACACATGCACCTACATACGTAGGATGTCAAAGGTCTCAAAGCCTGAGGCCGAGGAGCGCACACGTCGACGTTGAAACAGTTGGATGTCAACGGTTCCACCGTGCTGTCTAACAAGTCAAACGCGACCGTGCAAATATTGTCAACGGCAGCGCGTGCCGGCAAGATACGTTGGAATCAGGATCAGGGTATGTATGTTCATGACATGATGTTCTAGATTCATGTGTCCACGGGCCGGCGATCGATGCTGGGGCTGCCAGCCCATGTGCCTTAGGTTTGTGAGTTTACAACGGGCCCAACCCACATAACCTTTTCTGTTCTTTCTACTCGCTGTGTCCTCATGTAAGAGCAAGGGTAATGATTTATCCAACAGCTGGTCAAATGCAATGATCCTAGTTATAGCCTTTAATATAGCCATTTCATTAATAAGATTGGCTATTTGGTTAGCTAAGAGGATGGTAGTACTAAAAAACAATATGGTCTAAGCATATAGAAGTGGGATTACCACTTTGTGCGTTGATGGATATTCAGTTTATTCCTTCAAGAGATAAAGTAGCAGATGGCTTCACCTGTAACCAGAACGCAGGCTGTTTTCTCACCACTCCTGAGTCCTAACTGAGAATGGACTTCTTTCCCGGCTTGTGCTTGTGCCTGGCGACTCATGAAGAGCATGTTTCCTTCTCTATTTCTGTTTCTCTCCCTTCCAGCTAGG
This sequence comes from Eleusine indica, assembly GCA_030378355.1. NCBI lineage: Eukaryota > Viridiplantae > Streptophyta > Magnoliopsida > Poales > Poaceae > Eleusine > Eleusine indica. Next base: position 62,680,349 of record CM059494.1, read on the forward strand.
ATGCTTTCTGATGTGGCAATAATTTCATAAAACTACAGGTTTAAGAAGATGTATCATAAAACTACAGATTTAGTGCACCTTTGCATCACAAAACTACAGATTTAACAAGATATATCATAAAACTACAGATTTAAGGAGTCAATTTATCATAAAACTACAGGTTTTAACTTTGTAAAATCTGTAGTTTTACGATTCACACGGACACTAAATATGTAGTCTTACGATAATACTTGTTCAATCTATAGTTTTACGATAAAGGGTGTACTAAATCTGTACTTTTGTGATACAACTCTTTAAATCTGTAGTTTTGTGATAGTTTTGACACAAAACCTATAGTTTTATGAAATTTACTCTATATAATAATTACTAAAGTTGGAGTATTTTTTAACTCATGACAAAATAGTACAAGAAAAATGATGTCCTTAGTCCTAACACTTAGTGTTGTTTTTCCTTTATTCTTGGCTTCCTTTTCTATTGTTCCCACTCTCAAGGAGTCTAAGTCGTTGTTAGATCCAAAGACCCCTCCCATTTTATTTTTTAAGTTGTTCCCACTCTTGCAATTGCAACGGCTTGTTACGTGAAATCATCATGATGCCCTAACAAATGATGACTTGACATCTACTCTCATGTAGTAATAACCTAATAATCGATCTAGAAATGTTTGATTGTCCAATCATCAACATGGCACGTACTAGTAGCAGGTAGCGAAGTAAGATGAGATTAATATGTTAATTGTAGCGCCACGTGACGTGAGCTAGTAGTGGCCCGTCCCATGTACTTCCCATGTTACGCAGCTGAGCTTGCTCCATTTTCGTTTTCTTTTTGGATTTTAATTTCCTGTTGCTCGAAATATACTAATGACTTGACCACAGGCACACAAATGCAACATTCCCCTTGTGGAACGCCGCGAAACTGAACACCTTGTGCCGGCGGCCGGCCAGAGAATGTGCGTACAATTGTACGCATACAGGCGTGGTGGATGCTCCGAGTTCGGCGCTTTGTCAGTGATCGGATCTACGTGCATGTGGACACACGACATGCCAACGTGCATCCTGCCTTCCTCCTGTTTGGCTGTTTCTCTCTGTCTTTTTCTCGGCCGCTATCGCAGTCGCAGCACCGTATACGCGCCGAATACGGCGAGAAGCATGTGGGCGTATTTACTGCGTTCCATATGGTTAACCCAGACCCAGTCGACGCTGCCACGCAAACAGTAGCCAGGCTAGCAGGAAAACGGAGACAAATGCGATGAAAATTAATCTAGCTTGGACCAAAGTACGTTCTCTCAAAGACCAAACCAAAAACTTTCCATGACAGAGGAGCCCGTTTTGAATACGAATACCGCAGTAACCCAGTTTATAGAAAAGGTCAATATTGAAGTACTCTACAGATTCCAAAGCATGCATGTACTCCAAGGGTAATGGCCCGTTGGCCCGGCATTTTCTTGTGTGCTTGGATCATGATGCTTTCATGAAAAAAAAAGAAGCTACTTTATGGCTCCAAGAATAATTATATTTCACAATATAACTAATGAAATGTGTACCAAGGAATGTTCCCAAGATAATATTTTGGTTTTATATTTTGCAATGTAACATTGTACAGGTAGCCTCCTTTTAGCTAATCAATACATCTCCATCCATCTGTGCACCTAACCTTTTTATACGCGTGGTCCATGGTGCATCGCCATCTTTTATCTGTGGGCGCTCAACGCTCAGATATGTCTATCATGGCCTTTTTTTTTTGTCTACAAAATGACGTTTTTTTAGCTAGTACTAGCAAAATTGGGTATGGGGGCGTCCGGGCATGCAAGCCTATCCGCGTCGAAGTTTGGTGTTTGAAAGTGATAGTGCTTTACATTTCAAATTATACCTTTTGATGTAGAGATAATAACCTAGGAAAAACTCATTGCTTAAAGATACCTAGAAAATTAAAAAACCGTTGGCGGTTAGCGGCCAATTTTTAAAAGTATGGCCTGTATATGGAAAGGTGAAAAACGGCTAATTGCAAGCTCGGATATGATATGGTCGCCTACCCCACACAATCATCATTAGGTAGCAATCGAAATTTGAATGGACAAAGCAGCTAACGGCGTCGTCGGCAAATCATTATTAAACCAAAATAATCATTTCGAATTTCGATTTTTAAATATTCTTTCCATATAATCCAAATCCAAATCTCTCTTTGCTGTTTGTTTCCCCCCGCTCCAGTAGTCCAGTCCCTACCCGTACGGCCGGTTCCGGCGCGGCGCCACCCAATCAAAGCACGTTCCGCTGCTCTCGCTGCTTGCTCCAGTAACTTCGTTCACACTCACACACCGCCTCGCTAACCCACGCACCTAATCCGGCGTGCTGGTCGCGAGCAAGGAAGGAATCCCTGTCGCGCTGCCCCCCTAGCGCGCACGCCGTCACCGGCGGGTTGGGGGAGTCCTTTTCTCTGCGGGAGGTCACGGGCGAGCGGGGGGAGGTTTCAAGAAGCCGCCGCTGAGCGAGGCCGCTCGTTCTCTTGCTTCGCTTACTCCCGGCCGGATCTGGGAGGGAGGGCCGAGCCGCGCTGGGCGTCACCGGATCGGCCGCTCGGGCATCAGGTACGGAGGTTCTTGCTCGTTCCCGTGGGTTTGTTGGGGGCAGTTTTGGGTGGCAGGCCAGATTTGGGTTTCTTGGTAGAGGCTGAAAGGAGAGATTTGTGCGGCAGATATGTGGTGCCCGCTCCGTGCAATGCAGCTGGATTTGCGTGTAATTTCATGCGCCCCTTGCCGCGTTCTTGAATCCTTTTGTCTGCTGCGGTTTCTTTGCGTTTCCTCGCTGGTTTCTTGTTTTTGTCTGGAAAGATTTATGTCCTATTCTAATTTCGGCAGTTGCTCTCATGCTCTCGTTATTTTTTCAAAATTATTTTTGAGAGGACCGTTGGCAAGAACTCTATGTGTTCTTTTTGTGCAAATTCCGCCTTTTTTCTTAAGAATTTCTAGTTTCAAAAAGACTGATATTGCAAGCCGTAGCGATTCTCCTGCTGTTGTTTTTCTGATTCCACCATGATAAATCATGCAAATTCTTACGAATTGGAGCTTCTGCTATAGCTTAGGTTTTGTTCATTGCTGGCCTGGTAGTAATTCTTCGCCGATTTTTTTTCTTTTATTTAGATTCCTTTGGATCTATCTAATGTTTCTATTTTGGAGACTAGCGTGTTTACAGTAACCTAATACGATCTTGAATGTTTTCTCCTTCTTTTGGTGATACTCATCCTCGTTTCCTCCACTTTGTGGGCCTAGTTGGTATCAATTTTTACGTGTTTGACTGCTTGACATATATAGAACTAGAATAACTTGTAGGTGAAGTGTTAACTTCTGAAGGTTGGTGCTGTTAGACTGATGCTGTTGGCCCCATTTGTTATTTGAAATTTGAAACAGTTGAATAATTGATCATGAGATCATGACCCTTTCATGTATTAGTTTGCATGCGGGGAAATTATTGATTCCTAGACAGTACTTGCAGGAATTATATCGCTATCAGTGTGTCCTGACATCTTTTATTACCTCTATTGGTCCCATTGAAATAGCTATGTTACTATGCAACGTTCTCATTCTTTCATCGTGATATAGTACCTGATCTTGCTTTTGATTTAACGAGTTTAGGCACATATTAAGGTTGTAGGTTTTGCATTTAGAGATTTCCTATGGAGTTAGTTATCCCCAATTATTTTATGGGACTATTGTATTTCTACCCCTGGAAGCACTGATCACTTTTATCAAACTGTTCTGCTCGGTTGTCAAAAGGAAAGCTCAATTGTTGTTTCTATACATGAATTTGTCCTATTTTTTCCCCCCATTTTGCAGGGATTGCAACTTTGCAAGTGAAGTTTCCCCAACAATAATGAATTAGGTATCCAATATAAGATGGCAACTGAGGTGAATCAGAACTATTTTGCATGGTCACAGGAGGAATCATCTGTGCAGGATATTTCTCAGGTAATCTCTATTTCATCATTCATTTAGTTAGCATGTAAGGTGTCCAGCCAAAGAATTTACCTGATATGCTAGAAATTTAGCAACTACTATTAGCCATATCTCTGTTGGAAGAATCCTTTTGGTTGGAGTGTATGATAGTCAGTCGAAGTAAAGAGTAGGTGAACTTCTATGTGCCATGTAATAAAAGCTGCTAGAATTTCCATAATCTGTTGTAACTATTATTAGGAAAATGTGCTGCTGATGTACTTTATTAAGAAAATATCTGTGATGATGTACTTTATTAAGCAAATAACTGTGCTGATGTACTAATTAATATTGCTGCCTTGAAAGCTTCTTGCTAGTTACAATCTAATAACAACGTTTTTGCAAGTAAAGATTCATTGCATTTGTTCTTGGTAATTATTGTTGGCTTGTTGATTTTCTCACTCTTGTATTATCTATGCAATTTCTTCCTTTAGGGAACGACACGATTGTTTGGCCATGGTTCCATATCTTTTGGAAGATTTGACTTAGAATCACTAGACTGGGAGAAGTGGTCTGTGTTTACAAATGACAGACGTCATGAAGAGTTTGGAAAGTTTAATGGATTGGTTGCTAAGAAGAAGGCATACTTTGAAGAATACTTTAAGAGGGTTAGGGAGCTCAAGGCTTTACAGCAACAAAACCAACAAACTGAACTAAATTTGGATTACAGCGGTGATGGTAGTGATTCTAGTCAGACAGGAGAAGATGAGCTAGCAGCAAACCATGGTGCTACTTGTGGATCTGGAACACCTGTCAATGATTTAAGGGAACAGAAAATATGTACAGCCACATTTGAGCATGAAGTGGAATGCCACTGTGATCCTGAGAATGGAAACTTAGTTGATGAAATTTCAGCATCAACACATTCTTCATCAGTTGTTGGGTTGCAGCAAATTGGCAAACAAGTGAGAGGAAGTGTCAGTGATAGCTCTGATATTTCTCTGCAAAATCCTTATTTGAGTCAAGATGATCCTGGGATGGCCAACGACACTATGTTGACTCCTAAGAGAGCAATTGCGAAAGAACCTTTGATTGGTCAAGCTACAAAAATTATTCCAAAGACTGTCAAGATGGCTTCTAATAATGTTCCTGCTCGAACAATTGCCCCCAAGGTACATATGTTTCAATGTATATATGTGTTGTTTTTGGATAAATAGAGTATTGTCATTTGCTTTGGTTTGTAATTTGTATAGAGCTTTTGTTTTTTTTTGGACTTTTGACTATGCAATGTAAGATGTTTCTTTGTTCCTATTTTTCTATATAAAAAATACCACTGAAGGTCCTCCCTTACTGTCTTCCTTAAAAAAAAGAATACTGTACTCTAACAGAATGACCTCTAGCTTCTTAATATGCAAGACACGGTGTACCAAACTAGAACACATAAGGTAGACCTTGTCTTTATGAAATGCTTCATATGCCTGGACCGATTTATTCAATTTCTTGCTACCTTTGTTCATACATGGCCTGAAGCATATAAATCATTCCATTAATTATAATATATTTTTCATGAATAATTTCAGGGCCCGTGTTCAGGCAAGCCTGGTATGATAAACCAGATGGTCAAGCCAGAAAGAAAACCAGGAGGAGCAACCTGCAATATGATTGGCACCATAGGGGGAAGTGGTATTACTGGTTTACAAAGGCCTTCTTCAGCAGCATCACAACGACCTTTGACCAGAGAACGGCGACCTGTGACTAGAGATGCTTCGTGGAAGCCTGCTGAATTTACCACCCCATGCCGGCCTTCTACTTCTGAACGGCGCTCTGCTACCAGAGAGTCAGCTCTAAAGCATGCTAACAATACAACCCCACGTCGACCTTCTACTCCTGACAGACGTCCTATCAGTAAAGATTTAGCACCAAAGAAATCCAACATTGTGACTCCAGGTCGCCCTTCTACTGCTGACAGGCGCACTGTCACCAAGGAGTCAACATCTAAACTGCCGTACATTGGTACCCCATGCCGACCTTCAACTGTTGACAGGCGCTCGGCCACCAGAGAGTCAGCACCAAAGCAATCCAACATTAGTAGCCCACATAGACCTTCAACTAGTGAAAGACGCTCTACCACCAGGGATATGGCGACAAAGCATGTTGCTATTGCTACCTCATGTCGGCCATCTACCAACAAACAGCGTCCTGTAACCAGGGAGGGTGCAAATAAGCTTGCTGATGTTGTCACCCTGCGCCGGCCTTCCACTGCTGAGAGGCGACCTGTCACTAGAGATGTCGCGGCGAAGCTTGCCATTGTACCTCCATGCAGGCCTTCTACTGCTGAGAGACGCCCTATTGCTAGAGATGTTGCACAGAAGCATCTTCCGTCATGCAGGCCTTCTACTGCTGAGAGACGCCCTGTTACCAAAGAGTCTGCACTGAAGCATGAAAATGTTGCCAGCTTGCGCTGGCCTTTGACTCCAGATAGATATCTCTCTAAAAAGAGTGAGACTTCCACCCCACGCCGTCCTTCTACTGCTGAAAGACGTCCTATCGCCAATGGCAGTATCATGAAATCGGATCAAAAAACACCAGTCAGGTCAAGAGCAGTGCCAAACTGTTCGAAGGGTGCAATGTTTGCTGCAGTATGTTCCAATCCATTCTCTTACTGCATCACACAAATATCAGTCATTTTCTAAAATGCAGACAAAATAATTTAACTCTTTTGCAGTATAGCATGGAAATACAAAAGACAGCTGAATCTCTCATTGTCAATTCATATTTCTTTTCTGTTCCTCATGCAGGCTACTCCCAGAAAGGCAGTGACACCTAATCTTGTCAAAAGTAGTAGGCCAGAAAACATAAGGTGTTTGTGCTTGCCTAAATAACTTTCAATGGTTTTCTCAATAACTTGCATTGAGATATAACTATTTTTTTGTATTATTTTGCAGCTATGTGAAAGAAAAGGTGGAAGTTCACATGGATGGGAAGCCAAAATCAAGGTTCTTTTCTGTAGCAACTTATATTATTATGGACCTTTTCTGGAACAATTCTAAGGGATCTGGATTGTTTCGAACTGTCAAAATTGTACTGATCCTGTTGCTCTAATCGCCGCGTCTTATTTTTCAGCCTTTCTAACCTTCCTCCAAAGAAAATGTTGTCTTCCAATGTTAGAGATGATCGAGTTCAGGATAATTTCAGAAGACCAAACGAGGTAATAAACTCTTTCTTGTGTGCTATCATTCCAATGCACATACATATGGGACTATATATGTGTGTATTTTTCTGTATTCTAAATACTTCTATTGACCTACAACATCACTGATAATAACCTGAGTATAAATTAGCTCTTAGTAAATGAAGGAAGGGCCTACACAATAGATAAACTGATGCCATTACATTATGCAAAGATTTTCACTGGTTTGCAGATTGCACCTAATTTTGGGACATGGCATAGTCAGCTTACTCTAGAACCTTTATCGAGACTTAATGATAAATTGATAATACTAGCGCTGTTTCTGGAAACTGCATGAAACCAGAACTGGTCTAGCTCTTGCTCTTCTGTTAGCCCTCCACTAAATACCCCATCTCTAACTACACCCTTGGTTGTGATTGTCTAACATATAACCCTTGTACCTAGGCCTTGAACTAGTTTTCTATCCACATAATGTGTGTATGTTGTGGGTCTAACAGATGATAAAAAACCATGAATCATGGAAACAAGAAATTTGACCTAGAAAACCCCTATAACCTTGGAAGAACTGGCCATTGGGCTATGGGTTGGCTTTAACTGGGTGAGAACTATAGCCCTGTAAATCAGCTTTCAGGCTGGTTACATTACAGCTGAAACAGGTGAAATACTACTAAAACACGCAATTGATGTGCTGATTTCTTATGATTATCTTTTTGTAGGGCCTTCAGGAGACAGTGCAGGCTCAAGCATTTGCATCAAAAAGCACAACTTCTTTGCAGACCGGAACTGTAAAAGCGAGGACTCCAATTGTATGACCTCTAATCTTTTCACTGCTTAACAATAATTGCAAATTACAAAATCGTCAATTATTCATGATTGGATGCACATTTTTGAATCTGTAACTTGACAATACATTTGATCTTCTGACTGACTTGGTTCTGCAGCCTTCGCCTCCTCCTCCCCCTCCCCTACCACGCCTACCATCTAGCATTGAGAGGAAACCAAACGCCAATAATCTGCCTGCAAGTGGAAGAAAGCCGAAGTAAGCCATTGATAACCCAACTGATACTGTTACTGCTGCATGTAAGATGTTTTTCACTTACCACACCTCTCTGATGTACCACACCTTTTTGATGCAATGCAGGGCCTCAACTCCACGCTGGCACTAACCCCAACGCCAAGTCTCCAGTAGGATCCAGGAAACAGAGTAACTTCAAAGTCGTGAAGAAAAATGATCCATTCCACTTTCCGCATCGTTAAGCAGCAGCACCCTCGCTATCTGCTTGCGCCGCCATCGATGTCGTTACGGCCACTTTTGTCACCTGTGTTAGAGTAACTGTACTAGCTAGCGTATGTAGCTACGTGTAAGATATCCACTAATGCCGTAGTTCTGCTGTTTCAGATTTTAAGCAGCACGTTGTATATACCTGAAATAATTGGAGCTTTAGTTGAAAATTATTGAGCAAGGAATTTGCAGGTAACTTAGCAGTTCAACTTTTAAATGATGTTCATCTGTAGCTCTAGTTACCTGCATGAACGAGCTATCCTGATCTTGTGGAACCTGTACGGCTGTACCTACTCTGTTACGTTCAGTGATATTGACTTCGTGGTCAAGGATCAGGATTTAGCAATCCGAAGCTGAAAGTTGAATATTTTTTACCTGCTTGCCTACTTGGCCCGTTGGTCACAAAGAGAAGTTTATGCAAGCGAGTATCCCAGCCGGTCTTTGGATCTATCCGAGTTTCTTAAAAACTGATTTTTAAATAAAAATTGGATGAAGATGTTTGGAATGTGGTTTCTATAATTTTTTGAGTAGTTAATGTATTAGAATGAGGCAAAAACTGATATTAACTGGGTTGAGCTAGATTATAGGTTTTAAAAACTCATAATTTATAGAAACCTACATAACAACTGATCTATTTGGAGGCTCTTCAATTTTTAGAAACCATGAAAGGATCCAAACAGGACTCTAGTCATGCTTTCGATAAAAAGTAGGGTTAAGTCTTCGGTTGAACCAAGGAACAGAAAAGCCCTTATCGTTTCTAAACCACCTCTAACTGCTAGCTTGCCAACCAATTGCCAGTTTCCAGACATCAAGATTTCACTTCCAAGTTTCGTTTTACATGAACTTTTGAAGAGGATGGTGGCGAAAATTCTGATGTTCATGGAACTTCTGTGACTGAAACCTCTCAAGTCGTCGCAATTTTGTTTTTATTATATCATGTGAAAATCATGTTTCGTGGCAGGTTTGCGGTTGTGCTCTTTTAAACAATCCGGGGACCGGTAACATGTCGTGACTCGTGAGTGCAAATTTAACCTGCAAAACTATCGGAGGGCGTCCCGTTCCCCACCGACGGACGCGATCAAACTTGGCGAGCCACCCAACGGCCAACGCGAACCCTTCATGAGCCGCCCACCAAACCAGGAGACGCGGACCAGGAAACGGCCTAGCACGTAGCATCCGCCGCCCCCACACCAAACGGGGCGTCGGGCGCCCACGCTTCCATTCCACGCGCCGCCCACGCTTTCCTTTTTCTCCAAGCCACGGAAACCTTCTCGAACAGTCCTCGATTCCCAAACTGCCCATCTCCTCGGCAAGCAAAAACACCCCACGACACTAGGGGCAACTCCGTCTTTCCGCCTCGTTCTCCGGCTCCACGCTGGTCTATAGAGCAACACGGCCCACTAGAATCCGGCGCGACCCAGCCAGAAAAGCGCGTTCCAAAAGTTGCAGTTCGCCTCCTCCTCCTCACCTCCTCCCTCGGCGGCGCAGATCTCTGCTTGCAGCGGCGGCGGCGATGGCGTCCTTCTCTGAAGCGCCCCCCGGGAACCCCAAGGCCGGAGAGAAGATCTTCAAGACCAAGTGCGCGCAGTGCCACACCGTCGACAAGGGCGCCGGCCACAAGCAAGGTGAGCGCCCCGCGCCGTAGCTCGTCCTGGTGCCGCTGCCTGCTAGGGATGGGGGATCTTGGCGGGTGGTCTCGGTCGATCTCCTCCCGTGTTGCTTGTAGGCTTTAGAATGATGTTATGCGGGTAGATGTAGATCTCCGCTCCTGGGGCTGCTCCGTGCAGCTCGTGCTGCTTAGATCTGATGAATGGGCCTTGAGATTGTTGGTGGAGACTTGGGTCTGTTTCTGTTGATTAGAAGCTGACGCCTAAGGTCTTACTACTGTGTATTGGTCGCAATTAACCTCGCTGCTTGATTTAGTGTTGGATTTGAAGTAAGCATGCGTTAGTAGAGTCTTGTTGCTCGTCATCCTAGAGTCTTCAGGATCCGGTGGTAAGCCCGTTGAGGTTGCTGCTGGTTAGAAGTAAGTTAGATCGACACCGTGACTGTATTTGTCGATGCTTCCTGTTGTGCTGTGCAATTTACCAAAATTGGTAGTTTTGTTTGATGGGAATTGATTAGATCCTGCTGCCACTTGATATTGTATGCTATAAACATAAACTCCACAGCTTGGTTATTATTTTTTGGGTTAGTTCGCCGGTGTTTTCCTGTTATATGAATTGTTTTGGAATTGTTTGTTGCGGGGCTACCTAACCTGTGTAATCCATCCATGCTTAAGCTGTCTGCTAGCTCTGCTAGGTGGGTATTAAACTATAGGTATTTGTTATTGTAGGTAATAAGGTCCATGTTTGTAACTTGCAGGTCCGAACTTGAATGGTCTTTTCGGCAGGCAGTCGGGTACCACCCCCGGTTACTCCTACTCTGCGGCAAACAAGAACATGGCTGTGATCTGGGAAGAGAACACCTTGTATGACTACCTGCTTAATCCTAAGAAGGTATTGTTAGTGCTCTCTTCTACTACATCAGATGATAAGTCTTCCAAATGGCATATGTTGATACGAAACAATGTCTTATGTAGTTATTACATTTTTGACATATTGTTCCTTTGTATATCTGGCTTGTTTCAATAGAAACACATGAATGTATCCCTTAATTTCAGCTCTGGGGCCTGCATCACCCCCAAAAAACAGTCTAGGGCTTGCTGTTCTTCCTTCACATTATAACAAATAGCCTGATAGAGTAAGCTGGAAAGAAGTGATGAAGCCATGTAACTTAAAGTAATTTTAGTATATGGATGAAACTACCTCTTGAAACATTGTAATATGAAGATGGTTAGTGCCGCTAGTAGGCATGGGAAAACTGGCTACTACTAGGATTCATTCAAATAGAAACAGATGCTGTGAATAGTCAGCTAGGGTTACTAATGTTTGATAGTTGATATTACCTTGTTGTGAACTTTGATTTTTGCTGTGCAGTTTTCGTAACCTGATTTTACTGATATCCACTGTAGCTAGGATTAGAAACACTTGGTTAAATGCTTTCTATCATGTTCGGGCATGCAGTAGTTGCAAGTTACATCCATGCAACTGGATGACTTACATATTGCTGTTTAATTGGTTGCCCATAGGATGACTGGATGATAGTGTTGTGATTGCAATACCGGCATAGACAGGCGTTCTAAACTTTTGGATTCCTTTGCATTCCATGTTTTTGTTAGCTCTGCGTGCAATATAATTAAGGTGTCTGTATGCTCTTGGCTATGATGGTCATTAGCATAGAGATTTGGCGTATGTTCTCTACATTTCCTGACATTTAATGTTCATAATCTAACTCGTTTTGATCTCTTTATGCAGTACATTCCTGGAACCAAGATGGTCTTCCCTGGGTTGAAGAAGCCGCAGGAGCGTGCTGATCTCATTGCCTACCTGAAGCAAGCCACCTCGTCTTAAACTAATGTGCTGCCAGTTTTTATCTTGAGGAGACAATTCGTTTTACTTAATAAACAGGGTTCAATCCACGAGACAATATCCTTTCCTATGTGTCCTTTTGAATGTCTAGGTGTTTTAGTGGAGCAAAACAGTGAATAACTTTGATTGCTTTTGTTCCAACTGCTGGAAAATCCCAGCGGGCATATTTTTGACCACCGGGTGGTGGAACTGGAATACACCCATTTTGCATTGAGATCTTTGAAGTTGATACATATTTTTAGCGCTGTTGTTACTCAAATTTTGTGGATTCTGGACCACGAGATCGACGTGACATAAGGTTATTCCGTTGCAATTTTCATTTGTTCAGTGTGCTGTGAGCAAGTAAATGAATGGCGGTGCTGAATCTGACAGAATTGTGATGAAAGTAAACTGGTAACATTTTTTATTATAACTCGTAAATTAGTAAACGAATGGTGGTGTACTGGTGTTATTACTGTGACGAAATATCCTGGTAATGTTTATTTGAGTGTGCTTGGATTGTTTTGAATAGCGCAGTTTGGATCCAACCGCTAGGTGTTACCTCATTAGGGCATTCACAATGGTTTGATATAGCTAGCTTTTGCAGGAGTTTGTCAGATGTAAAGAGTGAAATAGAAAAGAGAAGAAAATAGCAGTGGTCATCTGTAGGTAAGCCAAACGGTGTTCTATAGATGGACTTCGGCTGCGTTTGGTACAGATTATTCGAAGCTTACATTGGAATTAAGCCGGATTGAGAGCCAAACGGGTCGATTCTTCTTCCGCTTCCAAACCAATCGATTCTCCCCGGATCCGCCTTTTCCCTGTGATGTGGAATCAAGCCTCCCCTTGGATACTGGTCGACACGAGCGATTCCGGACTCGCTTTGCCCGCGTCGTGCCCGTCGGAGGAGCCCAGGCCGCCACCCTTGCGCTAAAGGCCGCCGCCGTCCGCCCCTTCACTCGGCCTCGAGCCCCCGTCGCTCCGAGCCTCCCGCCAAGCACCGTCGCGCTGCCCCCAGCCGAGCTCCCCGACGACGGAGCTCCGCCACGCTCCGCCTCGAGCCTCCAGCTGAGCTCCAATGTGCGGTCGTGGGGCGGGGCGAGCTCGGGCGACGAGGAGCTGCGTCGCGGCCCCGCCCCTGGCCGAGCTCTGCTGCTGGCCCCTCCCGGCCAAGCTCCGCCGCCAGCCCCGCCCCTCTCGGTCGAGCTCGGCCGCCAGTCCCGCCCCTGGCCGAGCTCCGCGGCTGCCAGTCCCGCCCCTGGCGCAGAGAGAAGAGGAGGCGAGGTGAGAAGAGAGAAGATGCGAAGACGAGCGCTACGGGAGAAGCGATTCCGTGAAAACTGCCAAACGGTCAACTCCGGCTCGAAGCGATTCTGTTAAAATCGATTTCGACGAAAATCATGATTTTCACAGAATCGATTCTCCTGTTAGCTGTCCTAAACGGAGCCGTCTAACTATGTGTTTTGTGAGCTGGACGAACAAAACTGAATCAAGAAAAGAATAAAGTATACTTTTATATGGGACTCATAAGTGTTTTGGACAGAGTGTTATAGAGGTCAGTTTTATATCATATAGTTATGTGAAAAATTATAGGCACCAACCACTATGAAAGCGCTAATATGTTTCGTAGCCGATGCGGTCTTGCAAACCAAAAATAAAATAATACCCTGTCAGTTAATAAAAAAAGGTATGCGAGTTCAATGGAAAGGGGGTACAGCAGAGAGGTGTAGCTTTTAGATTTACAGTCTTGTATAAAAGAGTTCAGTATGGTGTCATCTTAGTGGTCGTGCCGGAGTGGTTATCGGGCATGACTAGAAATCATGTGGGCTTTGCCCGCGCAGGTTCGAATCCTGCCGACCACGCCTTTTTGTTTTGTCGTAATTTTTTCATATCACCCATTGCTCTTCTCGTTAGGAGCGCGACAGAAGATTTTTTTCCAAAATGAAGTCTTTCATATGACCAGGGAAAATATGAGGATGAGGGAGCTGGATGGCTTACGGTGGCCAAGAGTTGGAGCAGCTAAATAAAGGGTGTATTGGAGAATCTCCTTATTGTGTAAAATAGACCATGTACTTTTTAAATGAAAGATCAATGTTCCTGCTCTTTTTTTTTGCGAATATCCTGTTCATTGTTCTTGCTTTGCCCTGTACCTCTCGTCTCTTCTTTCACACCCTGGCCTCTCCATATCCAGCTCCATCTTCTTCAAGCACAATGCTGAGATCACCATTACCTCCATCCAATACTGGTGCATGTGGTGGAGGTCGAGCATCACTATTTTGTCGGAAATTTTTTTAGACGAGTAGGCAATCGCCCTGATCCAAATATATTGGAGCAACCAGAGTTTACATCATGTGAAGCTCAAGAAAAGGCCCCATTAGCCCAAAGCTGATTACCTACAGCAAACAACTAGAGAAACTGGGCAATTCAAAGACAGGTACAGCAATCCACCAACACCGACCAAGCTAACGACTCCTAACACCACTCACGCAAGGAGTGAATCAGGCTTCCTCCAGGATTTCACAAACATCATGGACTGGTCCTCCGGCGGCCACCTCTTTAGCCGTTTTGAATTTGCAGTGGTGTTTGGAGTTCCTTCGCCAAGTAAGCGGTCCACAGCTTCAGCCTTTCTCTGGCAGTCTCCTTGTACATAGGCATCCAGTCGTTCATCAGTTGCTTCGATCTCCAGAGTAAAACTTTGACACTCTTCCAGTCCTGTTTATTGAAGATCATATCATTTCTCGTTAGCCAAAGAGCCCACAGCACATTGGACGAGATAACATTCACAATACCAAACTTTTTTTTTGATCTAACCAGCTAGTTGCCACATTTTCAAAACTATTCCCTATTCTCAAACTCAGGAAATTACTTGTGCAATTCCAAAACCAGACAGCCACCACACATTCAAAAAATAAATGAGTAATAGACTCGTTCTCCCCACAAAAGCAACAGAACTTTGGTTTGACGATACCTCTCTTCAAGAGGTTGTCCACCGTCATCAATTTATTTTGAGACAACAATTATAAGAACATTTGAATCTTGGGTGGAACTTCTATATTCCACACTGCTGGGATGTAAACAGGAGTTACACCCTGAAAGTTAATGATTGCATAAAAAGATTTAGAAGAATAAACTCCCGATTTTTCATACTGCCAAATCAAAGAATCAGATTTAGTGTTAACCTTACTGAATTAGCAATCTCTACTAATTCATCCCATCTTGATAACATCTCCTGCGAAAAGGACCTTCTAAAAGTAATCCTAATTTCACTTCCCACTACAATCTCTGAAACTGCTCTGCCCTTCTCATTGGCAATACAGTAAAGATCCCAGAATTGGACAACCAAAGGAGACGTACCAATCCAAGTATCTTCCCAAAAACGAACTTTGTTCCCATTCCCAATCATCCATCTATAACCAAACTTGACCGCTCATGTAGCCCAGAGGACCCCTTTCCAAAAAGGGGAGGCATCCCTATCATTAGCCGCAAAGACATTTACAGAGTTACTTAAGTACTTATTCTCTACCACTCTACGCTAGATTTTGTTTTCATCAGACACAAATCTCTTAACCCAAGTGCCCAATAGGCAGAGGTTAAGGTCTCTAATATTGAGGACAGACAGACCTCCATACTCTTTTTTCATCGACACCAAACTCCATTTAGTTAGGTGGATTTTATTATGACCCTCATAGTTATCCCATAGGCAATGGGCCATGTGTGAATTAATAAGATCCAAAGTCCACTTCGGAAACTTGAAAAAAGACAGCAAATACACAGGAATGCTGGCTAGGCAAGTCTTCACTAAAATTAACCTACCCACATGAGAAAGTAGCTTACCTCTCCACCCAGCAATTCTCCTAATGATTCTATCCACTAAAGGCTGAAGAGCTTCCCTACTTAATTTTTTATGATGTAATGGAACCCCAAGGTAGGAAATCGGAAAATTTCCTATTGGGCACTGAAACACCTGAGCAATTCTTGACACCTCCTCCTCATCAAGGTGGATGGGTATAATTTCACTTTTATAGTAATTCACTCTCATTCCTGACATTAGTTCAAAGGCTGCCACAACAATCTTAAGGTTTCGTGCATATTCAATCTCATTTTCAAGGAACAAGATGGTGTCATCAGCATACTGAAGGCCGATGACCCCTTGGTTGATGATATCATTAGCCAAGCCTTTAATCAAATTGTTATCTACTGCCTTTTGTAACATCCTAGAGAAGATATCTACAACTAAATTGAAGAGCATTGGGGATAGGGGATCACCCTGTCTCATTCCTTTCCCTGTGGGAAAAAATTCACTATCTGTATTATTAATGGAAACTCCAACAGAACCTCCATGCAGTATCTTATTGATTCATTTAATCTATTTTGAACCAAAATTTCTTCTTTCTAATACTTTTAAAAGGAAACTCCAATCTACTTTATCATATGCTTTCTCATAATCTAACTTAATTACAACACCTTTCTGTTTCTCTTTAAACACACTATGAATAACCTCATGAGCCGTTACTACACTTTCTAGAATATACCTGCCCCTAATAAAAGCTGTCTGGTTACTTCCAATTAATCTGTCACTGATCAAACCTAATCTAGCGGTGAGAACTCTAGTAAAAATCTTATAACTACAGTTAAGGAGACTAATAGGTCTAAATTTATTCATGGTTCTTGCATTCTCCTCTTTAGGAATCAAAGAGAGAATAGCAAAATTGATTCTATAGATGTCTAACTTTCCTTCATAGAATTCATCAAACATTTTCAACAGATCATGCTTGATTAAATCCCAAAACATTTGATAAAACATAAAAGAAAAACCATCAGGCCCAGGGCCAGTAAACTCCAAGAACTGGGATTCCTCCTGATCGCTGGAGCTAGAAACGATGCCACCGCATCAGCAATCGTAAAACTTTGAACAAGTCAACGTGTGGTCATATTCTTTATTCTACATGGTTGGCTAGATCTGGATGGAAGGAGGAATCCCAGTTCTTTTTTTTATGTGCGGTAAAAAAACCTCGTTAGCAGTTTGTTCACGCCACAAGATTTGTTCTCGATGAAGCAGCGGTCGTGCTCTCGGACCAACGGATCGGACGGACGGGAAAACCAGACAAAGCACAATGTATGATGTATCCAGATTTTTGCTATTTTAATCACGAAACTAACGAATTTTGTTAAAATGACTATGAAATCATGAGTTTAATAAAATAACCACAAAATCATTATCTCTTCGATAAAATGACCACGAGTTATTTTTTAAATAAAATTACCCTCATCTTCATTTTTTCTCTCTCACTTCTCTCTCCTCTTCTCTGAAGATGTATCTAGGACTTTCTAATGTGTTTTGGTATACGATGATATAGAATTAAAATTATGCTAATATTTATATGAAGTAAATATACAGATAATCAACCCAATATTCAAATCCACATTGTGAGATGGTTCATTCCTCTATAAAAAAGAGGAAAAGAAAAAGGACTCAAATGCTTCAAAGTTTAGTTTTTATTATTTATTTGAGTCATAGAGATGTCGAACTATTAAGAGGGGCAAAATAATCTTTTTTGCAGTAAAATTAATGTGCTCAAGTCAATCAAAGAGTTTTGAGAAAAAATTAGTCATCACAAATAAAAAGAACCAATCATTTCTGAGCCAAACAAAAAACAACGAAAGTTTCGTAAGGTCTCTTACGGAAGTTCCGTTAGTGTCAATATCCCAAATTCTAGCAACCTGAGAGCTACAGAAGTTTTGTGAGACCTTTCATGAAAGTTCCATCAATATCTTTCCTCTGGGTTGTTGTAACCCGAGAGCTATGAAAGTTCCGTCATGTTTATCACAGAAGTTCCGTTATTCCTTGGCTTAGTTGATTTCATCCCGCGCAACGACTCTTTTTGAACCCACGAAAGTTTCGTGGGCAACTGCAGATCTATTATTACTAGAATACATTGCAACGGCTGGTTTTTAGAATTCCTCTATAAATAGTCTACTCCTTCCTCTGGTCAACTTTCATTCTCTCTCTCTCATGAATAGGAGCAATGCCGCCTGCCTGTCTAGTCCGTCGCCCGTCGGCAGCGTCGCGCCGCCATGCCCCACCGCCATCGGTCACGTCATCCCCCGCCGCCTGCTGACTGTGCCCTTTCCTACTGCGTCCGCCGCCCACCAGCGTGCCTTCTTCTTGCTAGACTCCATCACGGGAGGGCGCGGGCTCCAACGCCGCCTGGACCGCCACGGTGAAGGCGAGGGCTCCGCCTCCGGCGGGCGCAACGAGGGCGTGGGCTCCGATAGGGGCGTGGCATGGTGAGAGTGGACGGGCGTCGGCGCTCCAATTTAGGAGATAGAGAGGAGAGGAGAGAGAGAAGAAAGAGGAAGAAATGAAGAAGAAAGATAAGAACATATTTGTCTAGAAAATAGCTCATGGTAATTTTATCGAAGAGACAATAATTTCGTGATCATTTTAACAAAACTCATTATTTCATGATCATTCCAATAAAATCTATTAATTTCATGATCAATATACCAAAAAATCTCCTCTTTGTAGGGTCTGGAACCGGCGCCCCACGGCTCTCGCAAATACAGACGAGAACATCTCCAGTGCTCCGCCGGGTTAGGTGCTCCCGTACTCCCATCATCGATTTTTACTAGAAAAATGTATGAAAAATTTAAATAAAAATATGGTTGAATAGCTCATATTACCAGATATCATCATGCAAAAGCACATATATAATAAGTACTTGTGCAATAGGTAAGAAAAAAGAGAAATTCGTGTTAGAATATAAAGGTTTATGGATCTAAAATGAATAGTTGCAACCCGCAACTGTTGCAACTGATTTTTTTTACTATGCATTACATAAATATTTATTATATATGTGTTTTTGCATGATGATAAATAATAACATAAAGAGGGAATTGCATTATAGACCTGTTTTCAACCCTAATATTAAGAATGGACCTATTTTTCAAATCTTTGCAGGAATAGACCTGTTTTTCCCAAATGATTTCACTTGCAGCCTTACTTACAAGTGGAGTCATTTGAGAAAAACAGGTTTATTCTTATAAAGATTTGAAAAACAGGTTCATTCTTTATATTAGAGTTAAAAACAGGTCCCACAATGCAACTGCCTCTAACATGAAATATTCAATTATATTTTTATTAAAATTTTTCATATATTTTTTCTAGTGCAACCTAAAATGCGGGAGCACTGAACATGTTCTCCAATACAGACAGCCGTTCTCTTTGTTTGAGGCCACAGTGCGCGGGCCGGATGAGCATCAACTCACCGGTCCGGTCACCACCATCGCCTGATGGATCGGCAAGACGAGGACCGGACCCACTCTCCCTGCGCATCGTCGCTGACATGAAGGGTCTACGTACACGTGTCCTGCGTTACCGCTAAGGGCCCTACTAGCACCGCATGCCAGAAGTCTGACTCAACACACTTCACGGTGTCAGTGTGTCACACACACAACACACTCCGCAAAGGCCAGAGCTCCTCTCCTTCCCAGACGAATCGCCCCCCAAAAAGTCCCAAAACCGAAGCGAATCCTCGCCTCCGCACTGCCCTGCATTATTACGCTCCGGCTCCGATTCCCTGGTCCCGGCCTCCTTTCCCTCGCGGCTGCCGTCGCCGGTGGGCGCTCGACTGGCCGGCGGAAATGGGGAGGGGGAGGCCCCGCCGTGGCGGCGATGGGAGTGCGAGCGCGAGCGGGAGGAAGCGCCCGCTGCAGGCCATTCAGGAGGAGGAGGAGGTGGATGCGGCGACGGGGGATGACCGGGACGGGGAGGACTTGTGCTTCGTGTGCAAGGATGGCGGCCAGCTCCGCGTCTGCGACTTCAGGTTCGCTCGCAGCCGCCGGACCCAACACCACCTCATTCTCTCGAGCTGCAGAGAGGAGCAGACTTTGGTTGAGGCTTTAGTTCTTACGGAGTGAGCGAGCTCCAGCAGTTTCGTTTGGTTAGTTACGGAGTTTTTTTTTTTTTGTGAAAAAAAAGTCGGTATGAGTTTGTGCATTGAGAACTCGGTATGAGTGTTTTTTTTTTTGTGCACACGGTGGTGCTGGCAGTATTTTTCCTTTTTCTTGAGATATAGGGTACCCCTGCTGGGCCGTGCCTAAGTGCTGTTGCTCGTGGGGAAACTGTAGCTCTACATTGATATTGGAGTAGGGGCTCTGGCGTTTGCTTATTCATGCAATTTGTGCTAGTTGTGTGCCTGTGTGGCCGTTACTGAGTTTACCTAGTGAATGAGCACCTGGTCGAGATTGTTGCATGTTAAGACTTAAGAGTTCATTTGCATAACAGTACTGTGATTTATCCATGATGTCACACCTACTTTGTTTACTAATGGTTCACTCCAAGGATAATATGATATGCGTCGTTTTATTGCTGTAGTATTAGTACATTTTGGTGTTCCAAAAATTTAACTGACCATCTCAACGCTTCTGTTTCATCCAGGAGCTGCAACAAAGCCTACCATCCTAGTTGTGTGGGAAAAGATATTGACTTCCTCACTTCGGATGAAGAATTCATTTGTGGTGAGCATTTACCTGTTTTCACATTGATGCTTCTATGACACTGTTGTTATGAAAAAGCACACAACTGTGAGCAGAAAAAAAAAATAGCTTACTGACATTTGAAAAAAGTGTTTTCCTCTTTTTGAGAAATAAACACTACAGGCATATAAGTCATTTGTTCGATGTGCTGGTTATCTACGTTGTTCGCCTAACTCTAAGTCATGCTATGATCAAGGGTTAACAATCTCCTGATTCAAAATATAGAAAACATTGTTTTGGGAAGGGAAGAGCTATATTTTTTGAGGCAGCCAACCAAGTGAGTGAACACATAAATGAACTAAATGCTTGAACGGGCACATGATTGAATGTAATACTCCTAACTGGGAAAGTTATCTCCGTTGTAACTTGACACTGCTTCTGAATTTTGTGGATTCAGTTATCTATTTTTTTCAGTTTGTCTCATGTTCTGCCACGAATCATAAACTATCCTATCCTGAATAGTAAATACTGACAAAGAACTAAACATGACAGAATGGCATACTTGCTTTATTTGCAAAGGGCGTTCACGATACTACTGCTTCTGTTGTCCGTGGCACACCTTTTGCAAAAGTTGTGTGGCACAAGCTGAATTTACCCCTGTCTTGAGAAAAACAAAAGGGTTCTGCATCAACTGTTTAAAGCTGGTAATCATGATTGAGAGGAATGATGATGTTGACTCTGATGGGGTAACTTTCTTAACCTCTACGAAAAATTCTAAGGCACCCTACTTTTACTATTTTCTTAGCTTCCCCCTTCCATAATCTGAAATTATCTAACAATCTTCTGTCCTTGGGATTGCAGTTTTAGTAAGTTGTACACATCTTGTTTAATAAGTCCATTTCGGACATATGGTTGACTGCTTGTAATTTAGTCATGTATTATTTTCTTGCATTAGTTGTGTTGAGTCTTTTTTTTTTGTGACCAAATTAATCTTTGGTTGTAATTCTGGGATCCTTTTTGTCAATTTGGCTGTTCGAAGGTACGTTACCATCATGCCAACTGTGGTTTAACTGTTACATGTGTCTTGCATCATCTGGTGATCCCTTATAATTTCTAATGTAAAAATAATTGTTTTTATGTAGCTATTGCTGGTTACTGCAAATGTTGATTACCATGCCTTTTTCTTGCAGTCAGTGTCTTTTCTTGGGTGATGTTCAGCTGTATATTGTTTCTTTCACATTAGTGGTGCATTTTCTTTGTAGAATTAATCTTGGGTAGCTGGAGTTTAGGATAATTCTTCAATGCAAGGCAACCTGTAACCTGTACCATATTGACCTCTCTCTCTGGACTTATAATAACTATAGTAATTCTGCGCTTTCTAGGAGAAGGCTGATTTTACTGACAGGGAGACATACGAATTTTTATTCAAGGACTACTGGGAGATAGTGAAAGATAAGGAAGGTTTGACACTGGATAAGCTTGAAGAAGCTTATGCATTTATGAGAAAAGGCCTAAAGTGCAAAAAAGCTGATTTGGAAAAAGTTCCTGGTGAAGAGCACAATTCGGATAGTGATTTCTTGGGCAACAGTGATGATGGTGATGCCGAGGAATGTTCCCTGTCCTATTCAAATGGTGCATCAAAGAAAATAAAATCTTATGTGAAGAAAGGGAAGTTAAAGAAGAATGGCCATATGGGTTGGGGTTCGGAAGCCCTCATTGAATTTCTTTCATCAGTGGGGAAAGATATATCAAACTCTCTAGATCAGTTTGATGCTGCCCAAGTTGTGAAGGAGTATATTAAAAAAAATAATCTGCAAAAAGATAAAAAAAAGCTCGTCATATGTGATGACAAGCTCAAGTCTTTGTTTAGGAAATCTAAACTGAGGGTTAACAGGATATGCAGCCTGTTAACGAAGCATATTACTGCAAACATGACATCAGATGATGAAACCCTTGTTAGTTCTGAGGATAACAATGATTCAGCTATGACAAAGAAAGCTCGTACAGCGAACTATGTGTCCAGTTCTTCAAAGTGTACCTCAGAATCAAACAAGAGATGTTTTGCTTCGCTTGTTTCTAATAACATTAAGTTAATCTATTTGAAGAGATCTTTAGTCATGGATCTGCTTAAGGAGCCAGATACATTTGAAAGTAAAGTTACTGGCTGTTTTGTTAGAGTAAAGAATGACCCTAAAGATTATAATTATCACATGCACGGAAAGTTGCACCAGCTTGGACAAATAACAGGTAACACAAAGTTTTTGCATTATTAGCTTTCATAATTTCTGTACTTAATTTGCCAGTATAAGTGCAATACTCCACTAGATGACCAGCTTCTTATACATGTTATTCTTTGCACTTCGTTCCAGAATCAATATTGTCCTTCTGTGAGTGAAATAGGAAATCCATTACATTTGCTATACTAGCCATCCATACTCTGTAGCTTTAGCCAACATATATTTATTTGTTGCCTGCATATCTTTCAGGCATTCGGAGATCCTCGGAAGCATACAAGATAAGGGACATGTCTACAGATGTCCTTTTATGTATTTCTAACATGTATGATGTAAAAATTTCATTGTTGTCAGAGGAGGACTTTGAGGAGGTATGATTTACTATGATTTGTGTGTTCTGGTAGCTTTTTCATGGTAGGGTGTGAGCTGAGTATAGACATAATATGCTTATAAGGTTGATACAATAATTACATGTATTATTTGTTCAAAAGAATAGTTATTGTGTACTATCAAGCTGTATTTTGTATATCTTGCCACAGCTCTCATTAGAAATTAATTATTATTTCCTTTATGTATAGCTTCAAAACGTTTCATGGATGCATATGCATGATACTGTGTAAAATGTATTGAACTATAAGTGAATTGCCCACCCTTCCTCATCAGCTTAGGCTTTTGGGTGCAACTGGTCGGTGCATAGTAACTTAACATGCACCGACCAGTTGCACCCAAAAGCCTAAGCTGATGGGGAAGAGTGGACAATTCACATATGGTTCAACAAAATGTTCTCATTGTTTGTAACAGGATGAGTGTACTGATCTTCGTCTCTTGGGCCAGAAAGGGTCCTTTAAAAGGCCTACTGTTGTAAGTCACTCTTCATTCTTGCTTGTTTAGTTATTTTAACAAAAATATTGTGTTCTAGTATCATATGTTAATGAAAGCAGCTAAGGTTCTAGTTTTCATGGGCACACTTTAAAGGTAGCAGAAAGAGATATCAAAGAAAATCTGCAAACTGCTTGTAAAAAAGTATAAATATATTTAGTATAAACATATTTCACATTAATACATCGAGCACATAACATTTGGATAATTGTTGTGTTTTTGTTGCTATATTGTCAAACATGACCTTTAACAAATGCAGTGAACGACCATAATTTTTACCAATCTTATAATTATATCCTTGCTAGTGATCCTTTGTGTAAGTGGAAGACGTTGATATGATATTACTGTGTGATAGTCCATGTTCACAATGTTTATGCCAAATGATGCCATGCATTATTCGTACGATGAGATGGTTCAATCATTTTGTACCATATATGAAATACTAGCGGGGTACAATACTATCAAGATAAATATTCTACCGCTGCATTTGCCAGCATGGTTTGTAATTAGATCTCGTCATGTTTTCATTTTGTTTTATTCAATTTGACACTTGAACTTTGACCATATTTTTCATTAAGTCATATTCCTAATTAGTTACTTGAAAAATGTTCTTTCTTCATTAAGTCCTTGGCAAAGTAAAGTACATACAATGAAAATCATAACTTTATAGTGTTACTTGTTTCTTTTTACAGAGAATGAATGTTAAGCTGTTTCGGAGCTAGAACTTTAACTAACAATGGGATTGATTTCACTGAAAATAAGTGCTATGGCTATGAACATATCCTGAGTGCAATAATTGAAATGGGGAGTACCTAGAGAAAGTTAGCCTGTAGTGTAAAGCATTTAACTGTTGGATTGCACTAATCAATACATGTGTTATCTGTATTTCCTGCTAAGTTGTCAAGTCAGTGCCTGTTTGTGCTCCTGTTGTAGCAACACTAAGAAGACATATCTTATATTTCTCGGTAGGAATCCACTATTCTTTTTTTTTCTGGTGGCCGAGTCTTTTCCCATCATATTATTTTTCTTGAGAAATCTAACTTACTTGCAATCCTGGTTTTAGTGATCTAAACATGCTTCCTTTTACAGGGTGAACTAGAGGAGAAAGCGAAAAGTATACGTAGGGATATAATGAGTCATGTAAGCATGTTACCTATTTTGTATCTCTTCAGTTCTCATAACTTGGCTATTGCATTAAAATCTTTACTTTTGCTTCTTAGGCATATTCTAAGACTTCCCTTTTCGCCTTTTTTTTTTGTTACAAACTGTGACTGAGTTATCATTTCCTTTTCAGTGGATCAACAAAGAACTTCAGAGACTGGAAAAACATATTGAACTTGCTAACGAGAAAGGCTGGAAGGACGCATATCCTTTCAAGATTTAACTCTTTTGTTCCTGTAAGAGTAAAATGCATCAATAGCCATTGTACTTGTTCGGTGTTTCAATTTGACCATTGTACTCATCAAATTGCAAATTATGGCCCCTAAACTAGCTCATATGCATCGATACAGTTATTACCTTCATAAATCTATGTACGTTGCTTGTGTGGCATACATATATTCATGAGTCATCATCCATATGGATGCCCACTCATCTAAACAGTAATAAAGCTGCACTATCGCTAGCAACAATCTGTGCTAAAGCTGCTGTTTTACATTTTTAATCTACACACATATTATGACGTCGTAGAATTGAGATCAAGATCAAGTATTAATCATAAATCTAGAGTGTGAACAGTACTTCAGCCTAGTGGTTGAGGTGGCTTAGTAGCATCCCCAAGGTCCCGGGTTCAACTCCCAGTGGGAGCGAATTTACGGGTTGGGGTAAAAAAAAATCCCCTCGCTTGTCAACACGCCAAAGCACAGGTCTAAGGTCCGGCCTAGGTCGTGGTCGTCCCACACGAGTTACAGTGCCGCTGTGTAAGGGTGGGGGGGGGGGGCTGTCTTACCCCCCGCAGGTCAAGTTTTTTTTATAAATCTAGAGAGCAAAACAACAATTTCCAGATTTTGACATACTATAAACTCGAGTTAGATGTGTGAGCATGCACGTATAGTGTTGAGTCATAAATATACATATGTTATGTCACCAAAGTACGTAGGCTTATGATGATAATGACCATATCGATGCGTATGAACTAGTTTAGTGGCCGTAATTTACAATTTGATGAGTACAATGGCCAAATTGAAACAACCCAACAAGTACAATGGCTATCGATGTATTTTACTCTTCCTGTAATGATGTTTTCCTAAACGGTAAACAGTCGGTGACCCATCGTTTAGCCGATTTTCAGTTTAAACGACTGTTTAATCAGGCTAAATGGCTAGTTAATCAGGCTAAACGGCCGTTTAGGGCAAGACGAGTACCCTCTGTCTACAGTTTAAACCTGTTTGGATGTCCGTTTAGGATTAGGAAACCAACCTTCTTTCCATGTTTGAGACTGTCTATCTTTTTTTGGCTCAAATGAACTTTGTACTGTACTGTTATATCCTTGACTGGTTCTGTTCTACTAAGATTGGATACTTGAATGAGAAAAAGCGCTTATGTGAACATTCTGAAAGACAACGTCTTCTTGAAGAGGTCCCACAAGTTATTCCAGATACAGATGACGGCAAAGATACCAAATTACAAGTTACTGCACAAGACAAGTCTATAGAGAAGAGTACAATTGCTTTTCAAGGTGACACTGCTACAAATCCTTGTCTATAGGATTTCTGCATTTGCTCATTCCTAATGAATTGCAACTGGTGTCTTACAGCGTTTTCAGAGAAATCTATGAAAATAAATGGCTAGATACGCAAGATGCTTTCTCCATATTATTAGGTTCCCTTTTGTGATATATTATTTTCCTTCACATTTGTGAATGCAACCTCTTTGCATTAGGCATTACTTACTACTCTTCAATAAAAAGGCACTAATTTAGGTTACTATGCAACATAAATCTTCTTTTCTTATCATCTGCTCTTTAAAATGAATTTTGAGTTTGAGCATCCCTTATAGTTCTTGCACCTTGATATATCGGAAAATCCAACCTAGTGTCTCCTTTTTGTGACGAGAAATCTTCTCAATGCAATACCTTGAGGGAGGTCTTCCCCTAGGGCTGAGTTTTTCATACTGTTTTTTACAATTGATTACTTGTTTGGCAACCAATAGATTTGCTGGGCCAAGCATTTTTTTTTTCTTATTTGCAGCTGCATTCTGTGGTTTTGTGATTGTTTTCAAGCCTTGTTTAGGACACATCAATGTCAAGGGATATCATTTGCTAATAGAAGCTTAAATTCTTAGTTTCTAAATTGCAAGTGCATGTCAAGATATCATTTGCTTGATCCACTAGCAAGTAGTACTCATATAATTGAAGCTCTGGTTTGTCCAGTTGTCCTTATCATGCAGTTCATGATATCTGCCATTGTATTTTCTCATTACGGACCCATATTATACAATCTTATTGGTTATGTTAAAATTGATGGGTGATTTTACCCATCCTTACAATGTTTATTAAAATTTATTTGCTTCAGGCCAATTAATTTGAACGTTTACAGCACTGAGGAAGAAACACTAAACTATTTTGTCAGAAATGAGCTGCTCTTTTATGTTGTTTGTTTCATCGCATCCTTTTTAGTAGCTCTGTACGAAAAGATGAAAGTAAACCAAAATTGTCTGTTTTGTTCTGGAGAAAAAAATAAAAAAAAAGGTTTTCTTATACATTGCACATTCAGTTATATCTTGTACAGAGCTAATTTCCTTTTACCAATGTAATAATGTTAGATGATGTAAATTTTTAGTCTTCCCATTGCGAGTTCTTGATTCAAATATCATCTATAGCCTACCCCAATTTGTGAGTTCTTGAATGTTGACGCCATGTTATTCTTGATGATGTAAATTTTTAGGTTGTACTGGTTGATACATTTCATTTTGTCTCTTTGTCATAATAAACTTGACAGCATATTAAACTTTTTTTGGGCATATGGTCAAGGGTTTTTGTCAAGCAGAATCAGCATTGATAAATAACCTGAAGGTTTATCTAATTGTGTATTTTGGTTAGTCTAATCAAATTATGAAAAGCTCTGTTGTCAACTATGTGTCCAACAATTTACTTGAATTTGTAAAAAATAGTTTCCACCATGATTACAAAAGTTTGTACAAAATGATCTACGAATTACTCCTGCTGGTTTAGTTTGTTGACACGAACCAAAGTCAAAAAATTAAAACCAGAGGGAGTAGGTGGGATAGTGTTACTAGTTTAAAAGAGCGGGTTTGGCTCTGCCAAGAAAAAAAGAAGACAAATGCATCCTAACTGTTAGCCAATGAGTGACCACTTACTATTTCGCGTCAATAATTTAATGATGTCTTGTGGTATAAATTGTAATGGCGGAGCTAGATGTAAACCAAGAGGAGGGCATTTTTATGTAGTTATGTTAAACTTATCTATCTAAAATATGAATCTGAATACCTACTTGGTGGGGTGGGGGAGGGGGGGTACCTGGGTCATAGTTTGTTGATTGTTAATGTGAAAACTGAAAAGAACACTAGGGGTCATGGTTTGTGGTTTGCTTTTCGTAGGACTTGCAGTTGGAGTGAGCTAAGCTACCTGGCTGGTTTTCATTATGCATATTGTACGATTGGGTGCTACTAAAGAACGATGCTGATGGTTTTTTACTATTCATATTGTTCGATTGCAGCTACTAAAGAGGATGCTGATGGTCGTACAGCAGGGATGAATGTTCAGAAAAAGAACACTAAAGGTTTGCTCTTATGGTCTGTCTTTTCACTTAGTTTTCTAGGATTGATTTCTAGCAGACTAGTTGACATTTCATTTTCATTCCGAGCTGCCTATTTATTTGCATTGTTTGTTTCTGTTGAAGATCTGGAAGCCAATGCTGCTGGTGAAGTTTCATGTGCTCAAAAGCAGGACTCTGAAGGTTGGCTCATGCTGGTGTAATTTGATAGAGACATCTCGTTATGCATTTTGAGCTACTGCCCCCCCCCCCCCCCCCCCCCCCCTCTTTTTTTTCCCTAAGAAAACAACTATGAGACCCACTGCCTGCTGGGTTGGACCTGCTCCTGCTCCCATGCATTCTTTCTGGCCAACAGAAGCACAGACTTAAGTATACCACATGAATAGTCTAGAGAGAAATCAACCAACTTAAATAGCTAGCTTCTCAAAGTGTGAATAACTTTGGTTAACCGTTTTAGTTTTAGGCAAAGCAAGGACAAAAAGCGTAAACAGTTACTTGTGTAGGGGTGGTCCTCTCAGCATGTAGTGCATAAGCTGTAATTGGGGCTGACATGTTACACTGATGTTTCCAGCTACCACTCTTTTTTTCTTCCATAAATCCCTGTATAAACAATTTCCCTCCCATCCTTCCGAAGGAAAAGAATTTTTTTTTTGAGTTGCTGCATAGTTTTCATTGTTCAATTTGCATAATGCAGATGCAGCTACCAAAGCAGACGCCAATGGTGACACACGTGCAATGCATGTTGAAAGGCAGATCAATGAAGGTTTGCTCGCTATACTTTTCTTATGATTGTTCTTCTATTAGGCTTCCTCTAGCTGCTGTTTAATGTTCACTCGGTTGTGTTGGAAATAAGATTGGGTTGAATGAATTGCATTGCATATCATAGGAGAGGTTACAATATATAGCCTAGCCTCTAAGGGGCGCAGGCAGGGAGGTAGCCTAAGGGCGCTGGCCCTAGATAGAGGTGGCGCACGTACAGGGACCTCCTAACCCTAGTGGGCCCCATGGGCCCACAGCCCATTACACAATAATTCTAACACCCCCCGGCAGTCACAACGTCTCTAACCACAAGGTGAGACATTGAGACTGGACCGGAACTCAGTAAAAACTGAAGTGGGCAATCCCTTGGTGAAGATGTCGGCGAACTGTGAAGAGGTAGGAACATGCATTACTCGAACATCTCCAATGGCCACACGCTCACGGACGAAGTGAAGATCGATCTCAATGTGCTTCATGCGTTGGTGCTGGACGGGATTGGAGGAGAGGTATATGGCGCTCACATTATCACAATAGACCAATGTTGCCTTGGAGAGTGGATAATGAAGTTCAGACAGAAGCTGACGCAACCATGATGCCTCTGCAACAGCATTGGCAACAGCCCGGTATACAGCCTTCGCGCTGTAGCGGGAGACGGTGTTCTGCCGCTTGGAAGACCACGAGACAAGGTTGCTGCCGAGGAATACCGCATAGCCGGAAGTAGACCGGCGAGTATCTGGGCATCCTGCC
The DNA here is from genome assembly GCA_030378355.1 of Eleusine indica. Classification (NCBI taxonomy): domain Eukaryota; kingdom Viridiplantae; phylum Streptophyta; class Magnoliopsida; order Poales; family Poaceae; genus Eleusine; species Eleusine indica. Next base: position 62,710,022 of record CM059494.1, read on the forward strand.
CAGTCGGCGTCGGAGTAGTCGATCAGCTCAGTCGGCAAGGAGGGAAGAAGCTGTAGGCCGTGGTCATATGTGCCACGAATGTACCGAATGATGCGCTTCATGGCAGTCAAATGGGCTTCCCTAGGGTTGTGCATATGCAAGCAGACCTGCTGAACCGCATACGCTATGTCCGGGCGAGTGAATGTTAGGTACTGAAGGGCACCGGCGAGGCTCCTGAATTGAGTAGCATCGGACACTGGAGGACCATCATCAGCAGCTAGCTTAGGACATGTATCCACCGGCGTGCTGCATGGTTTGCATTCAGCCATGGAAGCACGCTCCAAAATGTCCAATGCATACTGTTTCTGAGAGAAACATCCCTGAGCTGCTGAGCTGAACACTAATACCCAGAAAATGATGAAGAGGTCCCAAGTCCTTCATAGCAAATTCGGCCTGAAGTCTAGTTATGATGCGTCGAAGAAGATCAGTGGAGGAAGCAGTGAGCACAATGTAGTCCACATACAAGAGCAGGTACGCTGTCTTAGAGTTTTCGGTGAAGACAAATAGAGGTGTCGGAACGAGCTTCAGTGAACCCCATGGTGAGAATGAATGAAGCGAAGCGGCTGTACCATGCTCGAGGCGCTTGTTTGAGGCCGTACAAAGATTTGTTCAGGCGGCAAACATAATCCGGGTGTGCTGAGCTGACAAAACCTGCTGGCTTGCTGCAGTAGACTGTCTTAGTCAGGGTGCCGTGGAGAAAAGAGTTCTTGACGTCGAGCTGATGGACCGGCCACTGTCTAGCGAGTGCAATGGAGAGGACTGTCCGCACGGTAGCTGGTTTGACTACTGGACTGAATGTCTCGTGGGCGTTGGGTGAAGCCTTGAAGGACCCAACGGGCCTTGTAACGATCAAGGCGACCTTCTGCATTGAATTTGTGTCGAAAAATCCACTTGCCAGTGAGCACATTGGCGCCCTAAGGACGAGGAACAAGATCCCAGGTGCGATTGGAAAGGAGCGCATCATACTCTTCTTCCATGGCCGCCCGCCATAGAGGATCTGCTAGTGCCGTTTGGAAGGACTTAGGCACTGGAGAGAGCGCCTGAGCCTGGAAAGCAGCCGACAACCTGTAGCCGTGCTTAGCCCTGGTCACCATACGGTGCGCATTGTGAATCGGGGAGATTGCAACGGCGCCTTTGGGAAGGACAGCAGGGCGTGCTGGTGACGATGGTTCACCAGGCGGCCTGTAATTCGCCGGGCGCCGGACATAGACCTGGCGCACGGGGGGCTTGGTGTAGACAGGGGCCGCGCATGGCGCGGGCGTTGTGGTGGGAGTCGTGGCCGCGCGAGGCGCAGTCGTCGTGGCCGCGCGTGGTGCGGGAGTTGGGACCGCGTGTGTCGCGGCCATCAGTGGGGTTGGTGCGAGCGTTGGGTCCTCGGCTGGAAGTGGCGCATTGGTGGAAGCACCAGTCGGCGGCGGGGAGCTCGGAGCACCTGTGGAACGGGAAGGACCTACATGGGAAATGATTCCGGGGAAAATAAGAGTATCGTTAGTTAGAAAGTCAAAGGCGGCCTCATCGATCAAGGGACTCGACTTAGCAAAAGGAAACAATGACTCATCGAAGACGATGTGCCGGGAGATCAAAGTGCGGTTAGACGAGCGATCGAGACGGTGGTATCCCTTATGATCAGGAGAGTAGCCCAAAAAGACACATGTGGCGGAGCGGGGTGCAAGCTTATGCGGGGCCCTAGCAGAGAGATTCGGATAGCACGCGCAGCCAAAGACAAGGAGGTGTGCGTAGTTGGGTTGAGAACCGTGGAGTGCAAAGTGTGGACTGATGGATGCTAGGGTTTTAGATGGGCGCAAGTTGAGGAGGTAGGTAGCGGTGCTCAAACCTTCCGTCCAATAGGAAGGCGGAATGCTGGCCTGGATAAGCATCGTGCGGATGGTGTTGTTGATGGTGCGGATCATGCGCTCAGCCTTCCCATTCTGCTGGGAGGTGTAGGGGCAGGACATACGGAGGGTGGCGCCTTTGGTTAAAAAGAATGATTGGGAGGTGGCATTATCGAACTCGCGGCTGTTGTCACACTGGATGGATTTGATGTTGCTGCCGAACTGTGTTGTGATATACGAGAAAAAGTTAGCCAGTGTGGAGAAAGTTTCGGACTTAAGACGTAAAGGAAACGTCCATAGAAAGTGCGAGCAATCATCAAGTATGACCAAATAATATTTATAACCGGATACACTCAACATAGGAGATGTCCATAAGTCACAATGAATAAGATCAAACGGCTTAAGAGCACGCGAAGAAGAACTGGCGAATGGTAATTTAGTATGACAACCCAGTTGGCAAGCGTGACAAATAGGACTGCTATGTTCTTTATTACAAGAACTAATGAGCCTAGCTAGTGCATCATGTCCTGGGTGACCTAAGCAGCGATGCCAAGTGGAGGATGGCGCTGTGACCATGAGGGCGCAGGGAGTAGAGCCCGCCGACGGTAGTGGGATGGTGTAAAGCGGCCTAGAGCTATTGCACCGAATAATCACGTTCCGAGTGTGAAGATCCTTCATAGAAAGACCAAACGGATCAAATTCAATGGAACAGAGATTATCAGTGGTAAATTGACGAACCAAAAGCAGATTTTGAACAATGTGAGGAGCAACAAGCACATTATAAAGATGAAATGCATTTTGCAGGGAGGTATGGCCAACACCAGTGACAAGGAGAGTGGTGCCATTGCCGCCCATAACTGAAGAAGGTAAAGACGGATGAGGGGGGATCAAAGTGTCCAAGTTACCGGCAGACGGCGTCATGTGCGAAGAAGCTCCGGAATCCACGACCTAGTCCGAGGTGGAGGCGGGCTGGTTCAGCTGCATAGTGGAGAAAGCGTTGGCCAGTGCGTTCGGCGTCCAGGGGAGGAGGGCGCCATGGTGCTGCGTCGCGCGGGGGGGGGGGGGGGGCTGTAACGGCATGGGCAGGTGAGGCGAGTCGTAGGGCGCCTGGCCGTGGGGGGGGGGGGGGGATGCCCAGGAACTGGGGCGCCCCTGGAGGTGGCGTCGGGAATGCCGGCTGCGGCAGAAGGAATGCCGGTGGCGCGGTGAGAAACCCCGCAGCTGGAGCCTGTGGGCGAGGTGCTCGAGGGGCGCCAGCACGTGGCCCGGGATCCGACCACAGCTGGATGGAGCCGGTCCACGGGTCGTAGAAGGAGGGTTGCCACTGCGAGCCGCCGGCGGTGCCGGTACCGTCGCCACGACGACGACGACCGCCGGCGCTATGAGCGGGCTGCTGCGGTGGGGGGGGGGGGGGGGGGGGCAGGTGAACAAGGGGGCGGGCCGGAGGGAGGGCGCGGTGGAGCAGCGACGAGGGCAGAGGTAGGCAGGGCCGTAGGCGTCGGCCTGCAGAACTCCTCAAGGCGTAGGTCGGCCACCACGTCATCATACGGGGGCAGGGATTTTTGCCGGAGAATCCAACCCCCCACGTTCTGGAGGTTCTCGTTGAGGCCGTGAACAGTGTTGAGGACGAGCGTCCGTTCGGAGATTGTTTCGCCGAGGTCGGCAAGGGCGACGGCCATGGTGCGCATGCGGCGGCAGTAGTCGGTGACGGAGAGATCACCGTGCACAAGTGAGCGAAACTCGGCATCGAGATGAAGGGCGCGGGTCTCGCGATTACCGAGAAATTGGCGCTTGATGCGAAGCTAGACCGCGCGTGCGGTGATGTCACGGCGGTCATCGATGATCTCCATCAGCTCGGCGGTGACGGTGTTGAAGATCCACGATACCACGACACTGTCCATGCGAACCTAGGATGCGACGTTGGGGAAGACAGCATCGTCAAGGACGTGGTCAGTGAGGGCGTAGCGCCGGAGGGTGAGCAGCATGTGGCCGCGCCACGTGAAACTTGGAGGAGAGGGGACCCAGGACAATCGGCACAAGGGCTCGGATGTTCTTGATGCCGGAGGCTTGCGCATGGAGGTTGGCGATGGTGGACGCTTCGACGAGGGCCGCCTCGTCGTCTTCGACTTGTGGCGGCAGTGGTTGGGGCCGGGGCGGCTGCTCCTCAGCCTCCGGGGAGGCGCTCTAGTGCTTCCAGTGCGGCGCACTCCTACTCAAAGAAAGCAGCGGCGGCGCAGGCACGGGCACGGGCGGTTTCCAGGGCGAGGGCGTGCTTCTTGGCCGCGGCCTCCTTGGTGGCAGCGTCCTCCTGAGCCTTGGCCGCAGCAGCATCGGCGATTTGTTAGGCCTTGGCCGTGACCTCCTGGGTGATGAGATCCATGGAGGGAGAGGCCAGGGACGGCTGCGGCAAGGTTAGGGTTTAGCAGAAGCGGGAATCCACGAGGATCGAGTGGACTCTGTATACCATGTTGGAAATAAGATTGGGTTGAATGAATTGCATTGCATATCATAGGAGAGGTTACAATATATAGCCTGGCCTCTAAGGGGCGCAAGCAGGGAGGTAGCCTAAGGGCGCCGGCCCTAGATAGAGGTGGCGCACGTACAGGGACCTCCTAACCCTAGTGGGCCCCGTGGGCCCACAGCCCAGTACACAATAATTCTAACAGGTTGACATACTGGCCGTTTGAGCAGCTAAGGCATGTCAGGTGCATAAGCTGTATTTGGGCCTGGCATGTTACACCAATGTTTCCAGCTACCACTCTTTTTTTCACATAAAACCCCATATAAACAATTTCCCTCCCGTCCTTCCGAAGGAAAAGAATGTTTTTTTTTTTTGAGTCGATGCATAGTTTTCATTTTTCAATTTGCATAATGCAGCTACCAAAGCAGACGCCAATGGTGACACATGTGCAATGCATGTTCAAAGGCAGATCACTGAAGGTTTGCTCGCTATACTTTTCTTATGATTGTTCTTCTACTAGGTTTCCTCTAGCTGCTGTTTAATGTTCATTCGGTTGACATACTGGCCATTTTGAGCTAACTGGCTTTTGTTTGTTCTTCGCACAGCTAATACAGCCAACACTGCTGATGACACACTTGGTAAATTTGTTCAAAAGAAGGGTGCTGAAGGTTTGTTCTTACTCTCCTGGCGTTTAGCTAGTTGTCTGTGAATTGGAAGTTTTATAGTTGCGACCTGTTTATTTTGAAACCTGCTCTGTGACATGATAATGAAGTGTTTTACCATAGAACTTTGTATGATTCCCCTTGCTGCAAGTGAGTCATTTCAGTTCTGCTTGCATTTCCTTTCAGCCACATGCACATATATATAGTAACCCTGAATGGTAATCACGAGATGCTAATACATGGTAACAGTAATCGTTACTACCAGTGTTTTCTCTACTTTAGAAAACTTCCAATCTCTGTCCTTTATTTATGAAGCATTAATCCCTTCCTCCGTTGTTCTTATACCTGACCTAATATGACTTGTTGCAGCTGTTGATGCTGGCATGAAAACCCAAGTTATAATTGATCTAGAAGCTGATGATAGTCTGCGTGAGAGAGGTGGCCAGACAGCAATTATTGATATAGAAGATGATCCCAGAGACGCCCATCCTGTGCAGCACGAGATGGATAACACCTTACGCGCAAGGGTAACCTCACTGCAGAAGTGCGTGTGGTATTACATCGATCCTCAGGGTGATGAGCAAGGGCCATTTACAATGGAGCATCTGCGTCAATGGTGGGATAGGAACTACTTTCCCGACGATTTCAAAGTCTGGAGGAAAGGCCAGACTAGCGACTCTGCTGTTTTCCTTAGAGATGTTCTGTAGGTGAAGAGGTAGTGCTACTGGAGTACAGGTGAGGGGGCCTCGTGCTTTTGAAGTCTTAGGATGTATGTAAATATATATGGCGGAAAGTGGGGTGGCTTTGTTGTAATATATTCCGCCTGGGAGTTTCCCGTTTGTAGTAACAACCCCAAGGCGTGGCCTGAACCTTTCAAGGCGTAGCCTATTTCGGATTACAAAGTGCATTGCCATTTGCTCTTGCTGTATTCTGTCATAAGAAAGTAGTAGCTTCAGATGTTAATGCCATATGCATTCAGGCTGGGGTGCGCACGATTGTCTGAGGTGTAAAGATGTTTCGGTTGGTTTTCCAGGTCTTTTAAGTACTGCGATATTCAGATGTCGAAAGGCTTCAGGTACCTGAGATTGCCATGGCTGCTTCCTTGACACTGTTCCCTGCTGCGATGTTCAGTGTCGAAAAACTTCAGTAAAACCAACTGTCGCTCGTGCGCGTGGCGTTTTTTCTTGTCACAGAGTAGCAAAACCATGACTTGGAGCAAGAGTTGCTGTCCGTGTCCAACGTACAATCCAAGTCAGACCATACCCTCACGCCAAACCAAAGCAGATGTGGTCTCGCCTGACAGCACCCGATCTCCCAAACTTAAATCCAAATTAATCCTCCTCGCTTACGACTCCAATCAACCAAATCCCTTATAACTCTCGTCGTCGACAACCACCTCCCAAGAAACAGCCGCAACATCCAGGAACCAAGATGACCACCACGCGCGGCCGCCGCCTCCTCTTCTTGCCGTGCATCCTCTTCCTCCTCGCCGCCTCCGCCTTCGCGTCGCCAGCTCCCACGCCCGTCCACGCCGCCGGCGAGCCGAGCGCGTACGAGATGCTGGAGGGGTTCGGGTTCCCGCGGGGCATCCTGCCCGTGGGCGTGACGGGGTACAAGTACCGGCCGTCGGACGGCGCCTTCGAGGTCTACTTCGGCAGGGACTGCGAGTTCGAGGTCGACGGCGGGTACCGGCTCACGTACCGGCGGACGATCTCCGGCAACGTGGAGGGCGGGAGCATCCGCAACCTCGGCGGCGTCTCCGTGCGGATGTTCCTGCTCAACTGGGGCATCGACCGCGTCGTCATAGAGGACCCCGACCACCTCATGTTCTACGTGGGCCCGCTCTCGCAGGCGTTCCCGGCCGACGGGTTCGAGGAGTCCCCCGAGTGCCGTTGCCGAGGCCGCTGCGGCGGCGCCGCCGCCGTGAGTGACGGCGGCGTTGGCGTGGCGGCGATGTAGGATCTTGCCGTTGGGTGTAAGCAGTGCAGGGTCGTATACGCAGTGACGTTGGGTTGCACGGTTCACGGTGGCACCTGTGCACCTTAAACGAGGTGTCAGCGGAGAAGATCATCTAAGGAACGACGATTAATTTGACTTGTGATATTTAATGCAGAATTTGTATATTTTTTCTCGAATGCACATAATGCAGAATTTTTCATCTTCCATCCATATTATATATGCAAAATTGTGTCGTGAGTATGCAAAGCTGGCGTGCTTTTTATTAGTCCAGTGACTTGTAAGTGATTCATAAATCAAAGCTAGTTAATCAAATGACTTTTGTCTTTTCTCACGACAGTTTTTTTTCATAGCCATAGCTCACAACAGTTTTTCCTCATAGTCACAGTTCAACCAAACGCACCCTAAGAATTAAATTACAAGGAGTGTGACAAAACTACTCATATGTAAAGATGGCAAGGGGATAGCACCCTCGCGTGCCCGTGCCCGTACGCCAATATCCATGCCCGTGCCCGTTGGCCGGCGGCGGCCTTCGCGTGTGGGAGGTAGCGACGGGCCAGGCGCCGCCGCGTCGGTGCCATCGCGCAAGGGAGGTGACGACGGCCTCATGCGTGGGAGAGGGCGGCAGCACCATCACGCGGCAGGAGGGGCGACGACAGTGGTGGCCCATGGGAGTGGTGGCGGCGGCGTCGCAACACACGGGAGTGGTGGCGCACACGGGAGAGTTCGGCATGGGGAAAGAGTGAAGGTGGGGTGGCGGTTATGGATGGTGGAGGTGGAAAGAAGATATTAGGATGAGAGAAACCCTAGTTAGGTCACATGTCAGATAGACAAACGGGCAATCAGGTGCAGGCAAGGATTTTTTATGCCCGTTAAGGCGTTTGCCTATGGGTTTCATTTGCTGCCCGTGCCCGTGCCCGTGGGCATGAACTGGCGCCCGATTTCGTGCCCAATTGGTTTTTGCCCTCGGGCACGTGCCCGAACTCACACCTGTTGCCATCTTTACTCATATGTGGGAATTTGTTTTGGGTCAACGTTTAACTGCTGGGTAGAATGGTCCTTTGCATTCCTTGGATGCCAATAATAATCTCTCGCTCTCCAATTTCTCAATAAAAATTTAAAGCAGTAGTCGGTCCAATTTCTCAAAGCAAAAGAAAAAAAACAATGGTCTTCCCATTGCAATTTGCACAGACTATTTCAGGGCTCTATTTTGCAGATGAAAGTTTTAAAAAATACAATACCAATTAATAGTTTGATTCTAAAATAAAAATAAACTTACTTTGTTCCCAAAATACGATTTCAGGCATGATTACATTTTCTCTAGGCAGAAAATTTTCACTCCCCACTACGTAAAACTAGCTTTGTGCATGTATAATTTTGAACGATATTATAAAACAGAGACGATCTGATTTAGTGTTTAAACCAATCATAGATAAGTTGGAATAAATTACTACAAAAACGACCGGATAAGACTCATATATTGTTCAAACAAAAAACATCCACATGATGTGGTAAAAATCAAAATAAAAATGAAAACATATATAGATATCAATCTCCAACGCACTTGTATATTTCAATTACCTTCATGACAGGTTACATATATTGCCATCAGAATTATTATCTTCAAACTTTGACATTTTTATTAAAAAGCATGCCCTTACAATATATATATATATATATATTTATAATAAAATAGAATTCCCGCCTCTGTGAGTTCACACACAGCGTATGCCCTTACAATATATGACTCTTAAGAGTAAAAATTCCACAAGTAAACATGTTTTCAAATGAGAACTTGCACTAAAAAGTCAGTAAACAGATAAACATACCTTCAAACGAGAACCCACTCTACAAAAACCGTCATATATTATCCTATCACCAGTCCAAAGATGCATGAATTGAAGAACATACGAATCTGAAGTTTTCCTGCGAAGCATTATCATGTTAGACTTGTGATAAAGATTTGATTATAGAGAACTGGTGATAGGATAATATATGACGTTCCTTTAAACACAAGGAAGCCCTCCTCGGAAACCACCCCACCATTTAAGCACCTATCGCCACAAATCACCGCCAAACCGCTTGAATCCCCCACATCGCATTACTTATTTCCCCGATCCCGCCCCATTATCCCTCGCCGCTACAATCGTCGATCGGCGGAGATGGGGAGCGGCACCGGAAGGCGCCGCCATGGAGGTGGTTGTGGGAGTGCGAGCGGTAGCAAGCGACCTCGAATGGTCGTGGAGGAGGAAAGGGACGACGCTGGAGAGGGCTTGTGTTTTGTGTGCAAGGACGGCGGCGAGCTCCGCCTCTGCGACTTCAGGTTCATCGCCCCTCTCGTTTCCTCGTATCATCGACCCAGCTCCAGGAGTGTGGTTTGGTTGGTTGTTATATGCTTCTCTTTCCGCAAGACGGCGTGGTTGGGTTTGTGCTTAGGGAGTTAGCGTTAGCGAGGTCTTTGGATAGAATTTGCTTTATTAAGATGATCGAAACCCAAGCTGTGTGGGCTGAGAGCCGGAAGAGCCTTGTGGGCGCGACTGGGGTGTCGGGTGTGTATTATGAGTTCGTTTGCTAAATGGAATTCTTGACTCTGGAGATGAATCGCTTTGTCTAGTTACTTTTTGGTGCATTTTGGTGTTCCTGATTTTTTAACCAATGGTTGCAACACTCTTGCTCCTTCCAGGGGCTGCCACAAAGCCTACCATGCTGGTTGTGTGGGAAAAGGCAGTGACTTCCTCTCTTCGGATGAAGACTTCATTTGTGGTGAGCATTTGACAGTTCTTTCATCAATGTTCCTATGGCTGTGCTATTGTTGTTAAAAAGCACGCGGTTGTGATTCTGAAGTGAACAGAGTGTCTTGCTGAAATTTGACCGCTTGTTAACCAATGAAAAAAATAGCGGACTATCACATTTAGCAGGCTATAGCTTCAGCTATTACTTTTAGAGGTTTTTTAAAAAATAGGGCAAAAAAATCAATGTATTATGTCTATATAAACTGATGAACACATTAGAAATTAGGGAACTGGCTCATTAACGCATGCAGCAGCAGCCGCCGCAGCTCGCAGAGTCGCCACACGCAGCAGCCGCCGCCGCAGATCGCGTAAATGCTCGCACAGACGCCCAATGTCGCCGCCGCCGCCGCTGCAGCTTGCACGGACGCCCACAGCCACTTCTGTCCGGTAGGAGATGCGAATGGATAGGGTTGAGGAATGGGGACACGGGGAGAGAAGTCCTCTATATTTGGGCCTTTTGGCTTGTGCTGTAGCGCGCTAAAACAGCAGCAATTTAGCGGCAATAGCCCGCTAATTGCCGCTATTAGCGATGCTAAGGTGATAGCGCGAAACTGGGCAAATCCTAGCGCTGCTACTCCAGAAACGCTATAGCCGGAGATAGCGAACGCTATAGCCAGCTATTTTTTTCATGGTAGTTAACTTGGCATTCTATGTTTATCACAAAGTCCTTTCAGAGACCCTCATAGCTTTACGTGTATTATGTTTTGGCGAAAAAAGGAGGGCAAAAATTGGAAAACATTTTTCTAGAAAGGAAATAAAAACCACGCAGTTATCCTACATTTTCAAGGAAGGAAACAAAAACCTCTGAATTTTCATAATGCCCACTGGATGAACTTAGATTGCCACTTCAGAGTAAAATCAAATTGTTCCTAATCCTTTTTGTAGATTACAATTTTCTACTTTTCAATTTTTCCTTCTGTTCCGCCCTAAAATTATCAATTATCCTGAATATTTATTGAACTAAAAACATTGCAGAATGGCATACATGCTTTGTTTGCAAAGAGCGTTCAAGCTACTTCTGCTTCTGTTGTGCGAAACACTCCTTTTGCAAAGGTTGCGTGATACAAGCTGAATTTGTTCCTATCTTGAGGAAAACAATGGGATTCTGCTATAACTGTTTATGGATGACAGTCATGATTGAGAGGAATGTCGATGTCCACTCCAATGGGGTAAGTAATTGCACAGCTCTCTGCTGCAATTTCAATTTACCCAACTTCCATGCCATCTATTATTCTGGTTTTAGTATTTTGTTTGTCTATTGTCATCTGGAATTCTCAAATAATCTTTTGTGCTCGAAATAATCGATTACAGCTTCAGGAATTAACTACATGTGCTTTAGATATCTGCCTCATGTAATTATTTGTATTGCTCTTGCAAATATTGTCTAAAATACTTATTTGTTACCGTGTTGTTTTTATTTGAACACTCAAATAACTGTTCAGTTGTATTATTTATTGCAATTTATAGTGGATTTCAATGCAGAAATTTGACCTCTCTGTAGAGTCTGTTACACACTCTCTAATAATTATCCTAACTTGTATTTTGTAGGAGAGGGTCGATTTCAACGACAGGGCAACTTTAGAGTTTTTATTCAAGGACTACTGGGAAATAGTAAAAGACAAGGAGGGATTGACACAGGATGAGCTCGAACAAGCTTATGCTTATCTGAAAGGAGGTCAAAACTGAAAACATACAGATAGATGTAGCAGATCTGGAAAAAAAGGTTATTGAAGAAGAGCACAATTTGAAGTACCATGATCTCGTGGCCTGTAGTGATGATTAGCCGTTTTGTTCATCTATTTTGATTGAGGCGCCAAGGAAAATAAAATCCTGTGTCAATCCCTCCTTGTCTTTTATAACTTCTTGTTGTATTCATTAAAATGTATCTGATTCAGGACAAAAAAATCATGCATTTAGAGTGTTGCTTAAACATAATCTTAAACCAGTAACTATTGTTACCATAAAGCAGACACCCTTTTTATAGCTTATTATATCATTAGCTTCTTGTTAGTAATATCTTTTTTTTTATTTGAGTGAAAAGTAAAAAGGGATTGTTAGTAGTTTCTTGTATAATCAAGACTTGACTGTTTTGCAATAATAGTGGGTAGCAGTTGACAGTGTAATATCCCATGGGTAGCCGGGTAGGGGCCAGGGAACTCTATCGTTGAATATCTGGTTAAAAGAAAAATCCCAAGGTTTGCTTATGTAATGTGCAGTCAACTGTATTGAATGGAAAAGATAAACACTATAAATTTTTATAGGTGCTGATGGGGAGGTAGCTCTTCCTTTGAAAAGTTCCATTGAAAGAAACCTTGAAATATTTTCTTATTGAATATGAATTACATTTTATTCTGTAAAGTTCTGTTTCTCTTGTATATTTGAGATATCAGGTAGCTGTTACTGGTGCTAAACATCTCAAGTGTCTTTATGCTATACGACTATTAGATTCTTTTTTGGGCTTATCACCCTGGAATTTTGTATAGCAAAATTGGAACTGAAAGAATAATGTCTCTTCATGTAAACATCTGGATTAGACCACTCAGCAAATTACTGAAAAGCTCTATCCTCCACCATGAGCTGAAACATGTTAATTTACTGGCCTAAATAAACATGTGGTAGGATAGATTGGTTTGTGATTTTCTCTCGTTTTGGATTTTAAAGTGGAGTAAGAGTATTGAGGCTCCTTGATGGTTCTTACTACCTAGCCTTTCACTAGTTTTTTGCGGACTGATTTTCTAGCAAAATATTTCAACCTGCCTATCTGCCATTGTATTTTCATTCTGAGCTAGTTCTAAGCTATTTGCATTCATACCTCATGCAGATGCTGAAGCCAGAGATACTTCTGAAATTCCGTTTGTTGGAAAGCAGGATGCTGAAGGTTGGCTTGTCCTGTCGCTATATATCTGAATTTATTTTTGATTTAGGCACAGTAGTGAAGTATTTAGTTCAGGCCTAATTTCCATCGTTTGTTCATTCTTCATGCAGGTACTAAAGTCGAAACTGCTGGCGATACACCTGGGGAGGTTGTTCAACCGCAGGGTGCTCAAGGTTTGTTCTTACTAATTCGTCCTTTTAAAAAGTATTGGTAGTTATGTTGAAGCCTAAGCATTATATTCTTGTAGCCGATATTTTCTCACGCTGACTGAGTGTGAACTTCAACATCTTTTTTTTTTTGTCGTTTATGAAGCTTTGATCCCTTCCCCACATTGTTCGTGTACCTGACCTAGGATGACTTGTGCAGCTAGTGATGGTGCCACGACAACCCAAGTTATTACCATCGACGAAGACGAAGATGATCATCTTCTTCATACCAGAGGTGGACAGACAGAAGTTATTGATCTAGAAGCTGATGATGCTGCGGATACTCATCCCGCTGTACAGCACGAGACCGATTATTGTAGTCGCGGCTGGTACTACACCGACCCTCAAAGGCGATGAGCAAGGGCCATTTACACTTAAGCGTCTGCGTAGCTGGTGGGATGATGAATACTTCCCCGAGGATTTCAAAGTCTGGAGAACAGGCAAAGCTACCGACTCTGCTGTTTTACTCAGAGATGTCCTGCAGGTTGCAAGGTAGTGCCTCGGAAAAAAAGAAATTGGTGAAATTCATCGAAATATCACCTTTATCCATGCATGGGGTCTGGAATTTTCGAAATGATCAATTTTTCTTTTTTATCTTTGACTACCTTCTATGAATGCGAATTTCTTTGTTTCTATATGGTAAGCTATAAGGAAAATACAAAGTACCGAGTTTATCTATACAGATTCTAACAGGAATCATGATCTTTAATAGATAGAAGATAGTTTCTTGTGAGTATTGGTCCTAACTATTTTTAAAAATATTTAGATTTTTTCACCGAATTTACTGAAATTTCATATACCGGTGACCTCTGGTACTTTCTAGAGAGAATTTCTTCCTTGGCCCTAAAAAACTCACCACTTCCTTCTTTGGCCCATTCTAAAATGAACTTTCTTTCCTGGACTTAGCTTAATTTTCGATTCCTTCCATGACCCTTATGTTAGTTTTGGCATGAAACGGTGTTAACTTGGAGGTGTAAAGACCATTCTGTCCCTAACACAAATTTAAGCATTTGAGTCAGTATGTGTCAAAGTGAATATTTTGCATTTCAAATTTACAAACAGAGTGCAAAATAATATTGATACACGATTTTTCATTCGTAATTGTAACAACAATATGCGTGTAATATTTTTGACCATGATCAACTGAAAAAGAACTTGCCAAAATGATCAGACACATTGAGAACTGAAATAGCTTCTTGAATACACACAACAATCCACAACCACATAACAGAAGAGTGACAAGAGCATGCATTTAGATGCACAATTTTGTACATGGAATTTCGGTAGTTCACACAAAAGTAAGGTGCACTCATTCATTCAAATACACAAGCCAAACAACATGTATATTAAAAATCAAAGACTGAGCCTTCGTTTGCTTCTTGTACTCATTGTAGGGCTACCAGGCAGTCCTATTTTGCTTCTTGTGCACATTGAAGGGCTGTGTGGTGGGACTTTTAAAATTTTTGCTGCTGCTTTCTTCCTTGTCGGTTTGACCTTCTTTTTGGCCTATCATTGATAGGTTGATCGATTTGTGATAGGTTCTCAAAGAACAAAGGTTGGGGCTGATTTGAGCCACTCCTTGACCTACAAATGAGGACATGACAGCAATGATGTTGGAGCAAATAGAATGAAAAAAAGAGAACTAGAATTGCAGTAGCACGTATGACAATACCTTTTTGATCCTCCCGAGTTAGAGTTATGAAGTTTTCCCTTGTCCTTACTTGTAATCTCTAATGAGTGGCTGTAATCCTTACTTTAATTCATTGGAACATAAAGTAGAAATTAATTGAGTGGCTCATAAACGCATTACCTATGAGATGCTTCAGGAGTTGAATCAGCCTGTTTTTTCTTTTTCTTAGTTGTTGTTTCTAGTGTTTGACTATGGTCATAAAGTAGAAGTTTAGAATACATAAATACTATGAAGTAACCATGAGAGCAAGTAACAAATGGCAAACCTTGGTGGAAAAGACATGGATGCTGCTGGTGCATCTTCCTCCAATGGCACAATTGAACTTTGCACAGATTTGATTTTCTTTGCTCTCTTCTTTGGTGTTCCTCTATAAGAAAAATAAGAAGATCAATGACATGTTATTTATGAAAAAGAAAAAAATTATAAGACAAAACACACACACAATATTTCCTTATAGTTTTCATGGCAGCAATGTCTTCTGGATTACCCCTCTTGCAATTATGCCAATGATGCCCATAGTCCCCACAAATAGGACACAAGTGTTGGCCTTTCCTCTTCTTACCATCACCATTGCCTTTAAACCTTTCAGTTTTGGGCCTACCAGCGATAGCTTTCAATAAAGGAGGATGCATGAAAAATTCATGGTTTGATTTAGGCCCCTGGGTCTTGTCAGGCATAACAGGGATGAGCTGTCTGTATGCAATTTGACATTTCTGAATGGAATTATAGGAGTCAACATATTTCTCTATTGGTTCATTGGTTAGTGATGTGATGAATGCAAGTGCATGGTTGCTTGGAATTCCAGAAACCTGCCATTGTCTACAAGAACATGTCCTATCTTAAAGGTTGACCACAAACCTAAAGCCACTGCCTCCCAATGCAGTCACTTCAGCCACTTCTTCTGAGCATTCTTCCACTTCCAAGTTTAATTCCCTACTTCTCTCATTTAATTCCTTGATTATGTGGTAAAATCAAACCATCAAGTTTCTTTAATATTTTCCTTCTTTGATTCCACTTGGTCATTAATAGCTGTCTAAGCTTGTCCATGAAATCATCCAAGTTTAAGGATTTGTGATGCTTAATCCAATTGTTGAAGCACTCTGCTAGGTTGTTGGTTACATAGTCCACCTTGGAAATGGTTGAGAATTGGCTCCTTGTCCACAATTTTGTATGGGATTTCCTGAGATAATTTGTAGCAGCTGGCTTTTCATCCTCCATTGTTGCCCAATGTTTCTCAAACAAATATGAGTTTCAAGAATAAGCTGCTGCCCATAAATGGTGAAAGTCCCTTAATATCGCCTAGAGGGGGGGAGGGGTGAATAGACGTTTCTAAAAATTAACAAAAACTCGCAGCGGAATTAAAACTGTCAAAACCGATTGCTCCGGTTTAGCAAACCGGTTACACCGGTTTTGTCAGAGAGCTTGAAATAAAACAACTAATGAAGAGAAAAGAACCAAGCACTCCAGACAAGCAAGCTATCAAAGCAAACACAGAAACCACCCCAATTAGATTCACAAAGAATCAACCTCAGAAAACAAACTTTCAAAACCGGACCCACCGGTTTGGCAAACCAGTTACACTGGTTTTCCTGTAACAGATAGAAATAAAACAAGTCACACACTAACCAGAGGGACTACACTAGTGTGAACTACAAAAGAGAGTAACCAAGATACACACAAACTAGATTCACCAAGAATCTACACAATTAAGCACCAACCAAAACCGGTCCCACCGGTTTGGGAAACCGGACCCACCGATTTCCTCGAGGCAGAGAGTATAAAACAGGAAATAATCGCGTTCTACTTAGTTCTAGAAAACTTAAAGATCTTAACAGAGCATGCAAGATCTAGAGCAAGTAATCACTAAGAGTACTAGCATAACTACACATGCAACCTATGAATCACAAATAAAAGAAGCAAGAACTAAAGAAAGCAAACCAAATGAAGCACGCGGAGATTTGTTTGCCGAAGTTCAGATTCACCCCGTGAACCCTACGTCTCCGTTGAGGAAGCTTGAGCTGCCCACAAGGCACACTCCAAGCCGGGTCTCTTTCAACCGCTTTCCCCGATCCACTATCTTGGCTTCTTTCCTTGCGGAGGCAAAGCGGACCTTCACAAACTTTCCCAAGGCTCACCACAAGCTTGGGAGCTCTAGGGCGACCCCTAGACGACTAGGAGGATTCACCTCCAAGAGTAACAAATGCTTCACGGATTTGCAACACAATGCTCAAATGCTCAAGTGTAGGATTTTCTCTTTTGTGCTCTCAATCTCAATCCCTCTCAACCCAATGCTTAGGATTTCTCACAAATCACTCAAACCTCACAAAGAGGTGTTGGGGAGAGCTCTACAAGACTTTGGATGTATTTTCTTCATGTACACAATCAGCACCATCCAAAGGAGGGGTGGAAAAACTATTTATACTTGTCCCCTAAAAACTAGCCGTTATACTGAACCAGTCAAAACTGGTCCCTCCGGTTTTCCTGAACTAGCCGTTAGAGGTTTAAACCAAAATCGGTCCCTCCGGTTTAGTAAACCAGTTACACCGGTTTTTCCTGACACAGAGAGACTCGTGTTTTATGTGGCCATGGTGTTTCTCTCATCTCACTTGGGTTTTTCTTTGAGCATTGAGACATTAAATGCAAACCATGTAGCATCCCTCTTGATAGAGCGGCATGCCTAAACTCAAGATTAAATAAAAAGGCAATTTTTCTTCTTGAGCTTGCATGATAATGAATTTTGCCACTTCTTCTCTTTAGTGCTTCATAAGGAGTGTCACATGTGCTTTTGCTGAGCGTCATCACCTAGAGTATGTGACTTGGAAACTCTTCATTTATAAGATCCATTTCCATCTTTTAGTTCATAAGTCATATTATATCTTCATATTCCAATAAAGATTGATACTTGGAAATGTGTGACCACTTGTAGCTTGATCGGTCCATCGCGATTACGCTCCATCTGCCCTTCACCATGTCTTGGGTCCCTTGGCGCCAAGACTCCATCTTGCCCTTCTCTCGTGCATGGTCCGTCGCGGCCAAGTCATGCCAATCCTTCACCATCTTGCTGTCTTGAGTCACACACAACTTTGTATCATCGTTATGCCTTTATTTGAATGTCTTCTTTGAAATATTGTTTTGATCAAGTTGCTTCCAAGAATAATGCATAGAAGAACAATACTTGATCACTTCTTTTTCTTGACAACACCAATTTGTTGAGACCATCTCATATCAATGGTTTTTATGTCCCTCATTCATTTCAAATCTTGGTTTGTCATAATATTGCTTTATATGGATCTATTTATTTGACACTTCTCTTTTTCAACATATAGGCCCATTTTCCTTTCATAATTGTACATTATCGAATATGATCATTTGGATTCATGAAAAGTATATTCTTCATGTTCAACCTGCTCATATACTCACAAAGAGGATTAGTTCTTTAATCACGTTGTCATACAACCACCAAAATCCACTAGGGACATAGATGCACTTTCAAATGGTCATCGAACACCTTTCCATGGTATCTCTTCTTGAAGTTGTTCGCTAAATGAAACATGCATTCCCTATGTTCGGCCCATGGAAATACTTCACCCACCCCTGCCATCACAGCCTGGCCAGCATTTGTACATATGGTTAAGCCCCTCAGTGATCCTATGGCCTCTTTAAGCTAACTCATGAACCAAATCCAATTGTCATTAGTTTCTAAATGAAAGACTCCAATACAAACAGGATACAACCAATTATGCCCATCAACAGCCGAAGCACTAGCTAACTGACCCTTGAACTTGCCTGTTAAGAATGTGCTATCTGTTGCTAGGTATGGTCTACATCCATTGAGAAATCCCTCTATGCAATGCTAAGAAAAATCTTCTAAATCTGATTTTCCCATTGATTGAATGATGGTCAATAATTACTAAACTACTAGGACAACAACTCTCAACGTGTGCTTCAAACCTATATAGATTATCAAAACTGCTATCCCAGTCACTATAAAGTTCTCTCAATGCTAGCTCCTTACCCATATACACTCTTTTGTAGTGGATGTGAACCTTATGGTGTTCCTTCAGCTTCTTTTGCAATGCCTTTGCCCCCAAAGTTGCATCATCTATAAGGAAGTCTTTCACCTTTTCACATATCCAATATTTGGTTGCATTCTTGACCTTTTTTTTCCTCCTTGTGCTAGAGCAATCATGTCCACATGGGTTTTTTCTCACCTATAGGAGATATGTACAAATTTAAATTAGTTTGACAACATATAAGAAACATGATAACATATACAAATAAATTAGTTTGATTACAATATACCTTTACAGTACATCCATCCTCAGTGGTAGTTGCATATATCCACCAGGGACAATTATCAAACACTTTCCTTGAACAATATGCCCTGAACCTCTTTGGTCCACTTTTTGCAATGTTGTACTCAAATTCATGTTTAATTGCATGCTGAGACATAGCCAATCTGAACACCTTCATGCTAGGATAAGTGGAGCCAACTTCCATTAGAGGATCATCATGATCATATTCTACATATGGAGCCTAATTTTGTTCATAACGTGGCAAATCCTCATGAACTTCTTCTTCATTCTCAGAATCTTCCACATCTTCACTATCATCCCCAACTTCAGTGTCATCCCCATCCTTACTGTCATCCTTTCCTTTATCACTACAATAAGGTACCACCTGTAGAGCATTTTGTGGTGGTGCCATCTCCAAGTACACACTCTTCTCATCAATACCTACATGTTCATTTTCCGGTAATGGATTTCTAAGGTAGTCGTCCTCATCACTCTTTTTGTTGCACTTTGGCTGCTTATCAACATCAAACTTCCACTATGTGACAGGTTCATATGGATCGGAAGGACCACGGTATACAATGAATATAAGGACTACCTTTGTCTTACAATGCTTACTGAACATATCCATCAACTCTTGATCTGTTTTTACTTCAGGAAAGGTTTTTAGCACTTCATCATAATATTGAACATGTGGTACTTCTAAATAACTTGGAGGATACGGGTGTACTACTGAATCAATAAAATCTTTCAAATTTATCAAATCTGAATCAACCGTCATTTCAAAGCTATAGCATTCCATCTCCTGCCTACCCTTCTTACGGTTGCCCACCAATTTAATTTTTAGTAAGAAACTAGTATTTGGGTCCAACCTGACATTACAAAGCAGCCTAACATTTTGAATTAAATGCTAAAGGTAGCCTAAACCTAATGCAAGTGATGGAATCTGCTAGCTGAAACTCACCCTTGTAGGTTGTCCTGCTCGGAAGCGAAGGAAGAACCGTCCTGGCCCGTAGGTGACCGCGCCCTCCTCCATTGACGCCCTGGCCCGCTCCCTCCTCGACCTGGCTAGCGACGCCCTGACCCGCGCCCGTTGTGGCTGCACCTACGTCGGCAGCGCGGGTGGCGGCAGGGCGGGCTTCCGCAACGCGCGCAGTTGCAGGGTGGGTGGCGGCGCCCTTCTTCCCCGTGCCTAGGACTGTGCGTCCAACCCTAGCTTGTGGCGAGCGCATCAGAGGGGACCGCAAATGGCTGGAGGATGCGATGAGCAACGGCCGTGCCGAGCCGCTCCCGCGATTTGAGGGTGGATCACCGCCGGCGCCCTCATCCATTGACGATTTGGCGTCCGCCTCCTCTGGTTCCTCCTCTCTCTCTCTCTCTCTCGATTTGTTCGATTTGGTTCTGAGTTCCACGATTTGGAGAAAGGGCAGAAGAGTCAATTCACATAGCTTGGAAGGGGTACTTCACGGTCTGGGCTAGCATATCTAATGGAAGGGTCATGGAAGGAATCGAAAATTAAGCTAGGTCCAAAAAAAGAAGTTCATTTTAGAATGGGTTTTTTTAGGACAAGGAAGGAATTCTCTTTACTTTCTATCGAATTTTTTCCCCCTAGCGTAGTGCCGCGTTTGAGAGAAGGCTCATACTGTAAAAGACTCTCCCACAATCTCAATCAGCCAAAATTTAAATCAAAATCCATCTTGCCTACGACTCCGAACCCCCAAACCAAAACAATTGCGCAAACCATCTCCACGAAACTGCGCCCACATCAAGCCAGCAACACACATCCACACGCACAGCACTACGGCCGCCGCCATGCGCATCCTTCTCTTACCGTGCATCCTCTCGCTCCTCCTCACCGCCGCCGCCACCATCTGCGACTTCGACGATGACTCGGATCAGTCGATGCCCCTCTCACTCTTCCTTGCCTCCGTCGCAGCCGCCGGCTCCCGCGGCGGCCCCGTCAACCCGAGCGCGTACGAGAAGCTTGAGGGGTTCGGGTTCCCGAGGGGCATCCTTCCGGTGGGCGTGGCAGCGTACACGTACTGGCCGTCGTCCGGCGCGCTTTACGTGTTCCTCAACAGGGCCTGCGAATTCGAGGTCCAGGGCAGGTGATCTCCGGCATTGGTTTGAATTTCAAGTACAGGCCGGTGATCTCCGGCATCGTCGAGGCCGGGAGCATCCGTAACCTCCGCGGCGTCTCGGTGCGAATGTTCCTGCTCGATTGGGGCATCGATGGCGTCGTCGTGGAGGATTCCGGGCACCTCATGTTCTACGTCGGGCCGCTCTCGCAGGCATTCCCGGCTGACGGCTTCGAGGAGTCCCCCCGAGTGCCGGTCGTGCCGCCACAGCAGCTGGGACAGCATGGCTGCCATGGTTGATGCCATGGCCCACATGGCGGCGATGTAGAATCCATCCGTTGGGGCAGTGTGCAGTTAAGTGTTGGTTTGCACCTGTGTGCATGCATCGAGAGTTATACGAGGTGGGAACGGGGAAGGTGATGAACATTTTTATGACGAGACTGACGTTTGTGCAGCTTTTTTTCCTCACATTTTCTATGATCTGTGGATGCAAAATTTACTGCATTGCGGAAAAGTACTCCCTACATACAATTTATATTTGAAACAAAACAATCCGGAGCTAGTATTGGTTATTTGCTTCCTAAAGTTGGATTTGTTTAACCTCTATCAAGCTCTAATTTCTTGTATATAAGTATTCTTTTATGAACAAAAGAAATATGGACTCTCAAATTATTATTCAAACAAAATAATAACAGAGCTATTCATTGCATAGACTATTTTTCTTGTTTGTAGTAGTGATTTTGATGCAATTTAGATATAGAACCTGCCCTTCTCTAATCACACTTAACAAATTTCATAAAGACCATATAATTTAACTAAAAGCTAAAATTTGAATTAACTCAAACTGACATGGGTAATACATAGGGCTGATACTAATCTTCAACTTCGTGAGGCTTGCGAGCAGCTTAGTGGCAAAACATGTGATTAATTAAATAACAAAGTCTAATGTACTCCCTCTAGCTATGGCCCATGTTCATATAACCCTCCATATAGATATGGATAAAGAGAGCTACGAGTCAACTTAAATTTTGTCAGGCTTGTGACAAAGACAAAGTGAACATAACTAGCATATCATCATGCATTGACATACAATACCAAGTTGTCACCACGCGATCATGGAACATAATCATCAATGATCTCTTCACCAACAACTAGAACCACCACGCCTTCGAGTCTTGGAGATCCAGAAACCAGCTCGGCCTTCAGTTCTTGGTTCTACCTACATCTCTTGATGTGGTGATTCTATTATTTCCATGTGGCTCTTCTAATTAAAAATCACCTCAAACAAAACTAGCCATGAGAACTTGTGGGTAAGTTTCTTCGTAAAAGATATCACCTCTAACAAACATAACTAGTTTTTTAAGCATATATAGACAAAACTAATATATTTCTGATATATTCTTAATTGTTATTAAATGTGTCATTGGCTCGACCACATTCAATTTCACGTAGTTGTAAAATAGAAAAAATATTGTTATTAAATAAACATCATCATTTCTTGTAAGATTATTTCAAATCAATCATACAATTTCAGTTCGACCCACTACCTACACATACAAAAACAATTGTCTTTAGAGTGCTCCAGAAACAGTTGTTGAGTATACACATCAGAATAATTTGCATATCACCCAACTGACTAGGGTTTAACGATAGCAACTTGTGCCTAGTTCTCATCTCCCAAAACAAAATGTTAATTTTTTAACTATAATCTATTATTTGAAAAAAAATAATGACACAATTATATATGAGATTACATAAAAAGGCAAACATGTTACATCCATTGACAAAAAATTCTTATGTCAGGGATCATTCTCTTCTTGATATGGTTAGTTGGGGGTAGAAGGAACAATACTATTTGTTCCTGCACAAGGATTGCTTGCTTTTTGAAATATATACTCTTACATATATGAAATAAGCATATCCCTTCACCTACATAATATCTCGTACATAATATTCTATTACGAGATATATTTTGAATTTGCCACATGAATCTTTTTCCGCATTAGGATTGTTTGTTGTCTCTGAATTTGTTACCTAAATTACAACGAAGAATAACTAGAGTTGTAGTTAGATATATCGAGGCTCACAACAATAGTTGTTTATAAAGATATGTCAGGTTGCGGATGGGCTTGTGGCCCGGTGGTGAAAATGAATGGGCACATCTGAGCCGGTGAGGGTTCGATCCTCCATCCCGCACCTGCCTTCTGTGAAGGCTGCACGAAGTGGCGTTTCTCTAAAAAAAAATATGTCAGGCCGCCGGCGGGACCTAAATTTCAAGCCAACGTTTCCTTTTGAAATTCTGGCAAGGCAACCGATGTCTATTGGGGCATTCGAGGTGGTGCCTCGTGCGGAGAACGACGATGATATAATGGTCGAGGAGCTGAGTGTGGTAGCCAAGGTAACAGTAGGCCGAGGCAAGCAACGACAATGGTGTGGCAGCAATGACATCTAGCAAAAACGGCCACGGCGAGTCGGCGACTAGCGGGAGTCAATGATGCGGCTCCGTTTCAGAATGGGTCTTCAGGCTGAAAATTTTTCTTTGATGCGGCCCGGTTCTCCCGCCTCCGCATGCCCCCCCCCCCCCCCCCGCACGTTCACATTGTTTGGCCCACTAACCAAATTCTTTACCATTTGTAAAAGGAACCTTCAGTTATTTCATATATATTGTGTTATAAAACATAAAACATACTATAGCTATGTATATTTTAGTTAAGGACCCTGAACTATTTCAAATTACAGGGGTCCGGTAAAACAACTGCTTCACTATACACACACTGGTCAGCTTTACCAACCAGAATGATCCTCGATTACACTTTGGAAGGTGAGACGTGGCCTCGCCGCATTGCATGCTTTCCTTCTCAGTCATAAAGAATCGAAGATTCCAGCAAACGGAATCTGTCAGGCTCCTCTAAAGCCCTCCTTTTTCAATCGGTTGCACTTTCGATCTGCCCAGCTGATGTCACTTCCAATTCATTTCATCCTACAAATTGTTTTATTGATTGCTATGTGTAGCAACCAACCGATTCATGACCTTTCAAGCCCACAAGCAATGGAATCGTCAAGAAGACAAGTAAGCCAGCGCAATAGTACAATTACTACTAGAAAACAAATTATGATGTGGTTTAGGCTATCAGTACGCGTGTGCAGCTGGAACTTTATGGAACACTTTTAATGTTCTGCGGGTATAAATAATTACTTAGTGTCAACTACTCATCAGCGTGTACCGCGCGATTAAATTAATCTGATATGCTGGTCCAACCTATATAATCTATAGATTAGATACGGTTGCGCACGTACGTGTCAGGCGCGCAGAGGCATCAATGCATAAAAAATAAGTAAGCCGTAAGGTTGTATTTTTAAATTTTTATTACACTAGTACTTGGAATGGACGAAGAACTGGTCGATGCATAATGCAAATGCAGGTCGTACGAGTCAAGCATCACTGTGGCATCAGTCAGAATAGTATCACCGTATCTTGGCTGTTTGATTGCTTGATTTCTTCCCCTTAATTTGTTTGTTTCTCTCTTGGGTTGCTTTCTCTCCTTTTTCTCGATGCTGAAATATTGTACTATACTTGGTTGAAATATCCACGTTCACTGTTCATCACCTGTCACGGGCCATGAAGCAATAATTAGCAAAAACATTTTGCACGCTTTGGACTTGCATTTGAAACAGTGGCATCCCTCCCACTCGACATCAGTATCTCAGCCTTGTGTACCCGTACGTACTACTGTAACGTGGAAAGAGATACCTATGGTTGATTAAGAGAATAATAACAGATGCTAGGAGATAATCTACCCGTTGGAACTAAATAAAGACACGTCGACCAACGACATCGTCATCACTCATCAGCATCCGCTTTTGGTAGCCCACGTTCTCATCTTTAATATTAGCCTGCAAGTTGATATATACGTGTCACGTCCTCAACTTAGGTATTGCAATAATTAAACGAGGCTTTCTTCCGGAACCAGTCGATGGATCAACGCAGCACAACAGATAATTCCGATCCAACAATTGAATATTCCAACAACGTATATGATTATTTGTTAAGGTAACATATCTCGCCAGCCACGTAGATGTATTAATCAGGAGGGCGTGTCGTGTATGCATCGGTGGCCGCAGGTTTCTTTCACCGGAAAAAGGCAGCCGGGAAGATACGCGAGTTCCTGTGCGCATGATGTGTACGTGACACGCGCTCCCAACGCGGCGGACGGCGCCAAGCCGGGTCCCGTCCCGTCGACGACGATCGCGTACTTTCGTTTCTGCGATCGGTTACACGTACGTCTCGGACAGCTAACCATTCTCCGGCACGTTGCTGTCTGCCCGATGCAAGCACGCGTCCAGCTCCAACGAACAAGCTAGCCCCTCCTAGTAGGCGTACCTTGGGTCGTCCTTGCTGCTAGTGCTAGCTGGGACTGCGGTTAGCACGCAGACTGCAGGTTCTTGCATCATAGTCACGTGATTTTTCAATAATTCGTTTTGTATGTTGTAGAATGAGATGATAAAGAAGGTCTAAAAATTCCAGGAAAATTCGGGAGTATTACTTAATTCTCTTGAAAGCTACAAGATTCTAACAGCACCCGATAAGCATGCCAACCTTACGTGTCCATGGGAAAGAACTTTTCAGTGACTGCAAAAGTAGTGGTTTGACCCGTTGAATAGATCCTAATTCCTAATGGAACCTAATCTCCTGTCGTGTTGATCGGTTCCCGTCAAATGCAGCTAAGCTACCAGCGGAGGCATATCTAACTATCTACCTACACGGACATATAGGTATCTCTCCCGATTCCTACCTATGAAATTATTCCTATATGTATTGAGTTTAATTGAATTAATCTAGTGCTATATTTATATAAAAACATGTAGAACAGATATACGAGTGATAATACAGAAAAGATCGAAAAAAAGAGTGACAATATAGAAAAGGATCAGCTATTTATTCCAGAGTTCCAATTTATTTTGCAGGGTTGCTATGTATTGAATTGATTTAATTGCTTTAAAATTTGCATTTCAGAAAGAAAAAAAGTTTGGCATTTACCCTATCTTAACGTTCTATTAGTGTTAACCATGGAATGTTCATATATCATTAAATTTTTATATTATCAATAAGTATATTAACAAAAATGCATGGCGCATACATATCCAATGTAAACATTAGATTCCCTCGTAGCGGTGTCTTCTCATTGTATGTCATGAGAAATATATAAAGCACATGTACATTAAAAAAAATGCCTCTTTTGTCTACATGCTTCAATTATCGGGCATATGCCCCCTCCCATTAATAAATATAACTAGAAATATAGCGTGACATTGTCGTTGTTTGATCTTCATTGATTTCGCTATTCTGGCTGGTATTTTAGAACTGAAGTTAGTAATGCAAACCACTATTTCTGACTTTAATGTAAGTTAATTAAAAATCTGAAGCGAATTACACGTGTTGACAACAGAGTCAAACACCTGATGTGTCGATCATTATTTCTTTTCTGAAATAATCATGAACAGTTGAAAGAGGTGAAAGAAACAACTGCTCCATAAACCTAAAATATTCAACTATATAAACATAGATATCACCTGGTAGACTCGTTGAAAGTGCTTCTTGACCCCTAATTTTATTTTGGTGATTGGCGTCAATACAATTAAGAATGACTAATGCTTTCATTGAGTATGTGTGTAGATGACTATCGCAATTAATGAATGAAATGCATTGAAACAAAAAAGGAGAAAAGAAGATGTCATTTGTCTCAAATTAAAAGTACAAAATTCACTCAAGAATGAAGGATTCATGTTGTTTTTATTTCTAATCTTGAGTATAGATAAACTGTATTATTAAGAGGGGTATAATTTACAAATTTAGTAAAGTCAAATGCTCAAACTTCCCATAAATTCCTTTTTTGTCGTCCTCTGTTTTTACCTTCATCGGTAGTGCCGGTGGTCCTCACCGGCAGTGCCAATCCACTCTCCCAGAGGCGCTGTGATGCCCACACACTTCTTTGGCTTCTGTCTTGTCATCATCGGCAGTGCTGATGGTCTCATCGGTAGTGCCGGTTGCTTCATCCAGAGAAGAGTGTTCTCTCTGGCTGTAGCTCATCGGCAGTGCCGATCACCCTAATCGGCAGTGCCGGTCGGCTCTACCAGAGAACCACTTTTTCTGTCTGGCTCAGCCTGTAGCTCGTCGGCAGTGTCGATCCCCTGATCGGCAATGCCGGTCCCCTCTCCAAAGAGACTGTCAACCATCGGACTCTCTGATTGACTGCGATCGGCAGTGCCGATCTTACTTATCGGCAGTGCCGGCCAAGGTCTCCAGAAATGACTTGTCTTCTCTGTGGCTGCGTCATCGGCAGTGCCGATGTCTTGATCAGCAGTGCCGGTGCGGGCCGAATCCTTGCCTGCAGATCTATGACAGTGTGTCAGAAACCCTAACGGCAGTGTCGATGGCTCGATCGGCAGTGTCGGTGCGGGGCGTCCAGACAGGCCAACGGCTCTTTTTGAGCCCCTTGTATAAAAAGCCCTCACCCCACTTTGTGCCACCTCTCTAGAACCCGAAAATCATTTGGCACTTTTGAGCTTCACTCTCCTCACTCTCCCTCTCCAAGTCCAAGCTTCATTCCTTGAGCTAGGGTTTGAGTGAGCCATTGATTCCTAGTGAAAAGAGCACCCCTCTACTCTTGAGCATTCGATTTAATCATCTTTGTAACTTGTGCTTGTTACTCTTGGAGCTTTGCTCCTAGACGGTTAGAGGTGCCCGTAGAGCTCCCAACTTGTGTGGTGACGCCTCGAGAGTTTGTATCGCCCATCCCGCAAGGGATTTGATAGTGGAGAACTCGAACTCAATCTTTGTGGTCGCTTGAGTAAAAATAAGGTTGAAAGAGACCCGGTCCTTTGTGGACTTCTCAACGGAGACGTAGGGTTCTTTGTGAGTCCGAACTTCGGTAACAAATTTTGTGTCTCCGTGTGCCCTTTTATTTCCTTGTTTTATCATTTCTTATTGTTATTGTGTTTTCTTTATTCTACTGTTGTAGTCAATTATCACATAGTAACCGCGAAACCACTTAAACCTAGATTTCATACGACTGTCTGTTCATCCATCGGCACTGCCGATCTCCCATCAGCAGTGGACACCGGCACTGCCAATTACCATCACCGGCACTGTCGGTCAGTCTAATAAATTTGTTTAAGTCCAATTTCGCAGGTTTTTTAGATTTGCATATTCAACCCCCCCCCCTCCTCTAGCCAACTTTCACTCATGCCATTTTTTCCTCATTGCTTAGCCATATCATTATCAAGTACATAAAGAAACTACACAAACGCATATAAATTAATAAATAGGTATTTTAGCATTTCATTAAAATTTTCACTGCACACTGAACATGGGAATTTTGAATTTTTAAGAACGGAGAAACTACTCTATCGTGAATACTATTTCCATGAGCCCAAATTCGGCATGGACACTAAATCTATGATCATGGTGCATATTTCCGAGATTGATTATAGTGGTATGCGGTTTCTATCGGTGGTGGATGACTGGAATAGGCACCGGGCTTCGAAGGAGCAGTTTAGGGAGCGCGCATGTTGGTTAACCACAAATAGAGGCCAAGTGCCTATCATTCAGACAGTTGCGCGCTCCCAGCACTCCTTCAGATCAGGACTGAGGTGGATGTTGGCGAGGCAGGAAGAGCGTGGCACAAGGAGTTAGCACGAAGAGACAACAAGCGTCAGATATGGGTACACTGAGATGTGCCTGGTAATTGCACGTCTTCATC
The DNA here is from genome assembly GCA_030378355.1 of Eleusine indica. Lineage (NCBI taxonomy): Eukaryota > Viridiplantae > Streptophyta > Magnoliopsida > Poales > Poaceae > Eleusine > Eleusine indica. The sequence continues at coordinate 62,738,665 of CM059494.1, forward strand.
TTCTTGCACGTTTGGATTAAGTGGCGCTGGGGTAAGTGGAAGGAGGTGTTGGAGTTTTGTGGCGTATATGTCTTATGTGTTTTTGATAGATAATTGAAATTGTGTTTATCAGTGTTGGAGAGGGACAACTAGCTAGATCACGGAGATCATCGTCGAGAGACGTGTATAGTATATATTTTAGTATTTTGGTATACACTTTCATCGGGCTGCTTTGGGAGAACGCGTGAGCACAAGACTGATTCGTGATCTCACTTGAAGCTTCTGTAGCTGTGGAAGCACAATGCACAAATCAACTGTGACAAAATATTTGATTGAAAATCAATGGCAATAAATAACCAACCAATCATGTGTGAGATTGTAAGCTTTATGACCATTTGAGTGCGTCCTCTCAAAAGATATGAATGTTTTGATGATTCTGTACAGACACGAAATCCGTACTAATGCCTATGTCTAGTGTTGTGGATGTAGAAACAATCAATTGACTCAAATAATGGACAACATGAATGGTCGTCTTGGCGATCAACGTGGACTTGGTGGATTTTCATGATGATCTTAATGGAGAGTCGCGGTGATGAAGATGGATCAAGGCTAAGGACACCTAGGTCTAAGTGTGTTGTGATCACTTGGCTAATGTGTAGGTTTGATTCCATAGAAAAAAAAACAGACTATCAAAAGCATATGAGTCATTCTCTTAGGTCTCTCTAGTGTTAAGGATGTTCAGATGCTCAAGTGATGTTCTTGGACACTAGAAGTGACAATGGAGAAGGATCGACCAATTTTAGAAGCAAGAAAATGAAGTCAAGGAGGACAAGAAGTTTCAGCTTCAGACTAAGTCACCGCAATATACGACAAGGTCACCATAAGGAACGGTGACTGGGCGATAGAGTCGATGGAACCAAGGTGTTGCCGTAAGGTATGGCGAGGTCGTTGTACCATCTGGCGAATCAAGAGCGAAGAACACCAAATATTGGACGTCTCTAGTGAAGCTACGACGGGGTCGCCGTAAGGTACGGTGAACCAGAAGAGAAGAAGTTGGTTTGAACTTTGATAATGACATTGTGTGTATGGCGGGGTCGCCATAAGTTACGGTGACCCAAAGGAAGAGATGGCCAACATTCTGGTTGTCCCTGTTGAAGATATGACGAGGTCGACGTAATGTACGGTGATCAAAGAGGATTTCGTGCAGTGAGGCACTGAAGATTAGGAGTCATCGTAAGAAGGAGTGAGAGGTCAACATAATGTACGGTGACCATTTTCTGAAGTCGTCGTAATGTACGGCCGTACTTATAGTGGTTCGATCTATAGGTTCACAGCTTTTTGGCAACGCCTAGTGGAGTGATTGTAGCCTATATATAGTTATTGGTGGTGTCTTAGAGACCTCTCTTGCCCATTTGAATTGATGGACAAACATATAGAGAGTCAAGAGGAGAAGAGAAGACACTTGAGCAAAGATTACAGAGTTATTTTTAAGTGTCTTAGAGAGTAACAAGAGCATCCTTTTATCTCTAATCTAGGGTGGTTATAAAAAGTGATTAGTGTTGTTACTCTTGGTCTATGGCAGGGCCAAAACTAGTTAGGTGTCTGTGATCAAGCCTATCAAGTGTGCTTTGTTGTGAATGCCGTCATAAGTTTGTACAAGGTTGGAGCTCGTCTTCGAAAGGAATATCAAGAAGAGAGCGCCCATGCGTGCACTCCAGGAATACAACAAGTCCTTGAAAGAGGCAAACTTATACTCAAGGAGCGTTAGCTCGATGAGAAGTGGTTACGCAACCTCGTCGTCACTCCGGGAGTGATGCGAGCTTATATACGAGGACTCCATAGTTAATTGGCGGGAGGGACCAATACTCCGACTAGAGTCGATCCAATGAGGAGTAGGAGAAGGTGTCATACTTACGATACCTCGAACTAAAGATCAATTAGTATTCTTTAAACTCTCTTTTTACTTACCGTCTTTAATTTCACACTTGTGTGTAAGTAGGATAGGACTATCATGAGCTTGCAAGCTTGTTGATTAGCTTAGCACTGTATGCATTACATCATACTACTAGTATTGTTAGGATCTTGATTTGGTAGAATTGCATAAGACTAGTCGTTACAGGTTGTGAAGAATCGGCTGAGTAAAGTTTGAGTTGACAATCCATTTAACTGGTCCATTTCATCCCCCGCTTTGTACTCCTCGATTGTTAGAGAGAGTTTAGACATGTAGAGATATTTCAAATATTTTAAACTTTTATATGATATTTTTTCTAACCAAGTCTACGTTACATGTCATTTGTGTCCAGGGTTGAGGTCGCCATTTCGATTTCTCTCACTGCCTTGGGAAGACGCTTCGCGTACCGTGAACCGAAGAAATGAATTTCAATGCGCCTCGGGGACCGATTGTTTGAAAAACGTTTCAAATTGGCTCAAATTTGCAAAATGAACAGAAATGCGAAATCTCTCTTCCAAGCCAGATCGATCTCAATTATCGGGCATATGTTCCCTCCCATTAATAAATATAACATTTAAATATCTTAAATTTTCTTATGATCATTTTTATTTTCTAACCAAGTCTATATTACATATCGTTGGTGTCAAGGCTTGAGGTCATCGGTTCGATTACTCTCGCTGCATGTTGTTGGTCATCGCTCAATTTTACAAAATGAACAGAATTACAAAATCTCTCTTCCAGATCACATCGACCTCAATTTTGAAACCAGAAAGAGTATGCAGATTCTCTTTTGATAAAGTCTTGTATTTTTTAGATTTACTAATACACAATTTACATCCGTAGATGTAAAATCCAACTGTTCACATTATTTTTAATTTTGATGCATTTTATAGCTGATTTGCACTCTGTCACGAACAGCCAAGACGACAAGACCGTAGCCGCAGCACATCGGTCCGTGCATTCTCGCGAGGTCTGCATGGACCCCACGCTTTCATCTTTGGCATTCTTTTACCACGTGTCGCGCTATGGACGGTCGCACGTTGGCAACAGCAGGGCCCCGTTTCCCGGCCGAAAACGGAAGGCCTTTCCCCTTGAGCCGCAATTCGGTGGGCCCCGCCGTGCCGCCTCACCGCTCCTGGCCGCGCCCCCGTCCAAGCGCCCTGGCGTCAGCAGTGACTGAAGCTGCCCCCGGGCCGATGCTTCCCACGTGTCTCCGTGAACGGTCCCTACAGCTCGCACCGCAAGTGTCGAGGTGCCCCCGGGCGCTATATATGGCACGCGCGCCGCACGGCGCATGGTTTCAAGCCTCCTCGCCTCTGGAAGGATCCCTACTAGGAAGGACACCACCAGCCGGTTTGTCTTGGCAATTCCGAGCTCTGGAAGTGATAATAATTCGTTTTGCCTGATTTGGTCCGGTAGTTTTGAAGCGCCGCGTCACCGGCCGGAGGAGGAGAAGAAGGCGATCGAGGAGATGAGCGGCGGCCGTGGACCGGCGGCGCGGGACCAGAGTCCTCTGCAGCTGCCGCCGGGGTTCCGGTTCCACCCGACGGACGAGGAGCTGGTGATGCACTACCTCTGCCGGCGGTGCGCCGGGCACCCCATCTCCGTGCCCATCATCGCCGAGATCGACCTCTACAAGTACGACCCATGGCAGCTGCCAAGTAAGACGAAACACCTCCTCCGTTTCCATTCCGTGTTTGTTGCTGATCCCTACGTACAGCTGGTGTGTAGTTGTACACTGACAGCAGTAACTGATTGTGTATTTTGTATGTATGCGTAACAATCGTAGGAATGGCTCTGTACGGCGAGAAGGAATGGTACTTTTTTTCCCCGCGCGACCGCAAGTACCCGAACGGGTCGCGGCCGAACCGCGCCGCCGGCACGGGGTACTGGAAGGCGACCGGCGCCGACAAGCCGGTGGGCACGCCCAAGCCGCTGGCCATCAAGAAGGCGCTCGTCTTCTACGCCGGCAAGGCGCCCAAGGGCGACAAGACCAACTGGATCATGCACGAGTACCGCCTCGCCGACGTCGACCGCACCGCGCCCAAGAAGAACAACAGCCTCAGGGTATGTGAACCCGATCGTCCGAAATTATCTCACTTTGCGTAATCTGAATTCTCATTGCTTAATAGAGTATCTTTTTTTCATGTGCGCTGTCACTAGCTAGTCACCGCCGTATCAAAAGGTACAGATGCGAACGTTTTTTTTATCGCGATCACGGAACTATTCCGATTGGTTTCGCGCGAGTGTGAACGGGGGAAGATGCCGTTCGCCGTGCGTCATCTCCCTCGGGGCACCAATTATCTCTTCTCTCTCATCTCGCTTTAGCTAGCTGTGACAGCGATCGGATACGCTGGAAAACGACGGGTCAATTATACCTTGAGATTTTCTCAATAAAATCGTATTAGTGTAGTGCATAATTGCTCCAGCTTTTTGCAGGATATAGATACTATGGTGGTCATGATTTGAAATGATTCTTCTTTTGTTAAATAATAATTTTTTTTTTGTTGTGTTTCTGCAGCTGGATGATTGGGTGCTGTGCCGGATTTACAACAAGAAGGGCGCGTCGGAGCGGCCCACGGGCGGGTGGGACCAACACGCGGCCGCGAGCGAGCAGCAGCAGCAGGTCGAGGCCCACTCGCCGCCGGAGCAGAAGCCGCCGCCGGCCCTGCACCACCTGCTCCCTCACCCTCCGGGTCAGGGCGCAGGCTACGCGCCGCCGCCGTTCTCAGAGCTGGCGGCGTACCAGCACGAGGTGCGACCGTCGGAGTCGATGCCGCGGGCCCACGCGACGGACTCGAGCTGCTCGGGCCACGCGCTGTCGTCGGCGGCGGAGCGGCCCGAGGTGCAGAGCCAGCCCACCAAGATCGCCGAGTGGGAGCGCACGTTCGCGTCCGCGGCGCCCGGAGTGAACCCGGCCGGGTCCATCCTCGGAGGCCAGCTCGGCCCGGCCGCTGGGCTGTCCGCCGGCGACCCGCTGCTCCACGACATCCTCACCTACTGGGGTAACAAGCCGTTTTGAGTTCTGACAGCCTCGTGTTGGGGGCTGATTCGTGCCTGGCCGATCGGCCAGCCGCCGGAATGGATGATTGGCGGCGATGATGAGGCCGTTGAGTTCTATGGTTGAAGGAGTAGGAGCTGTGTAGTTGCAGCGAGAATTGAAACAAAGCTGTGTATATGAGATTTATTGGTTTGGTGCTGGGCTATTGGGTACTTTATTTGCTTAATTAATTAATTTTGTTTCGGCTTCTCGATCCTATTGGTTTAGCCACACAGATGGATCTCTTCTCGTGTGCATACGGGTTACTAGCGGTAATGGAGATGGCCAGATGGGAGGACATGGAGAGTCATGTAGCTTTGAGCTGTTGAGTGCTATCAACGTGGGTCTTGTAGCTTAAAACAACCGCGGATCTTGTAGTGAATTTGTGCCCAGTGAAATGCATGGTCATCCCGTATCCTCTTGACTCCCTTCCACAAAGTGCCCTGTTCAACAAATTCTCAGTTTTTTTGCCCCCCCCCCCCCCCCCAAAAAAAACAAATTCTCAGTTTCAGGTACACCAAGTGAATCCGTGCGTGCTTTCAGGGTTCACGTTCCGCTCCCTTCATTCCCAACGCCGTTTTCCCTGTGATCCGGACGGTCACCACCACCGCGTTCCACTGCCCGATGCGCACCACCTGTTGGTCGGCGAGCGAGACCTGGCCGCGACGCCAGGCGCACGCAGGCAGGGGTGGAGAGGTATTAGGTGGTCCACGGCGTTTCGCGGTGGGCGGCAACCTCGTGTCTTGGGCGCTCTCTGACTCGAGCGCATCATCTATCCGTTCCACCGTACGTGGCAGCCAGGACGAGCTCCCGCGTGACGCCGTCGACCCGCCTTGCCCGACACGCAACGCGCGCTAAAAGCTCCGAACAAGCGGGCGCGTACGTGCGCGCCGGCACCGGTCGTCGACGACCCGGCTGCGGCATAGAGTACGGAGTATTCGAAAAAAAGGCCCGGTCGCCGGTCAATCCGCACGTGCACGTACGCCGCCACAGGCAGGTCCAGCTGCATGCGCAGGTCTCTCACAAAGAGGCGGGGACACGACGGAACGCGCCGTGCCGTACGGACACGGACTCTTATCTTGGAAGACGGCGGCGGGACGCGTGCGTGGTCTAAACAAAGACCGCCCGCCACGTCGCGCCGTCGCGTGAGAGAGCCATTGGTTGAGGGGAAAATGCGTCTCGAACTTTCTTCAGAGGAACTCGGTGCTGGTCAGAAAACTAATGGCGACTTCGCGCTCGAGACGCGACGCGGCGGCTTGATGACAAGAAAATGACTTGGCGCTGGTTTTACTCTTTTTTTTTTTTTTTTTTTTTTTTTTGAGGGGATGGCGCTCTGGTTTTACTACTACGACGTCTTCAGAAGCCGAGGTTGGGCTCCGATTTGGGCCGGTACTAGTACAATTTGGTGGCCCAATTTGTAATATATTTCCTTCCTATTTCTTGTGCAGGAGCCGTGCATAAATGGCCCAATCTGACATGCATGATAGACAGCTAATAATTTTGAAATTGTAACATTTTTTTTTCAACCAATGCATCATACTACACCTGTCCCAAAATAAGTTTACATCTAGCTTTGATCAAACTTTGCTTTGACTAGTGATTTTTATACATACTGACGTGTGCATACACGCACATCATATTTCATGTGACCTTAATCTGTGAATTTGATACAATACTAAATCGTGCACGGGCAAACTAACATATATCGTCTTCCTTAGCTTGGTATATAAACCAGAACGTCGTTGGTGGTCTAAACGGCGCCGGCCCCTTGGGCGTTTGTTGGTGGGCTCAGCTGGGAAGAATTCGACGGCCCGACGGTGAACCAGGTCGCGAAGGCGTCGAGCGTGCGGTCGTCGGCGCGGTAGTGGCGCTGCGTGAAGCTTGCTAGGTCGGCCCACGTGAAGTCCGGGTACCGTCGGCGCGGGCCCGCGAGTCGCGGCGGCGGGCGCACGACGCGGTCGTCGCGCGGGCAGAGGAAGAAGGCCAGCGACCGGCGCGCCCGCTCCCGGTGCACCACCGCGCGGTGGAGGCAGCTCTTGTACCGCCCGTTCGACACCGCCTGCATGTACACATATTCAAAAAGGAGTCATATCTATCGTTCGCAACAGAATCCAAAAGGGAAAAAAAAAAAAGAATTTCATCATCATTGCCACGACGTGCGTGGTTTGTCGTCTCCTCCCCCGCCCATCGTCCTAGGTACGAGAGAGGAAGGAAAGGACTCTCCATTGGTGGAACTGTGGAGAAATGACAAAACGAGAACGGGACAAACGAAACGAGAGATCACGACGTGGAACGTGCGTGCTGTACCGCGCGGCGCGGCGAGGTCAGTCCGTCGACGAATGGCCTCTCTTCTCTCGGGCACACACACGACGAGACACGGCAGAGCCGGCCACTAGTAGCGCCGGGACTGGGAAAACGACGGTGCATTTTATACCGGGGCGCGGGCGGGGCCCCGTCTCGCCTGCCGTCCCAAGCAGACAAGCGTAAACAACGCTGTAGCCATTTCCAATCGATCGATCTCCTTTCTGGATCCATGGATCCATCCAAGGATTCGAGTAACCAGCAGAGCTTGCAGCTTTTGTTATGAACATGTTTCAGATTAACACTTTATAGGGCTGAGAGCCTGTACGGTAATATCTAGGCATAGATATTGCTGGCGATCCAAGACCATGTTTATTTAGAGGTTTTGTAAGAGAATGAAAACGAGACGGCTAGCTGGATATAGCTTTCTTTTGCACACAATCTAGCTGATAAATTTCGAGTCATATGTTACTTCTCCTTAGCTTGACAACTCGGTGAGACGTGGTTCATAAGGACTAAGGCTGGCAGCCAGCACAGATATTCTCTTACAGCTAGCTACTGTAAACCCATTTCTTTTTCTTTATCCAAGTCAACAAGGAGCACCATACCTTTTCTTTAATTAATCCAAGTCAGAAGGGAGCACCGCCATACCAAATTTTTATAAATACTATTGTTTATATACAGTTTACACATCTAGCTAGATTGGTTTAGTTTTATGCAGAGAGACAACATGAATTCATCCTTGAACTCCTTTTTCCATTTAACCAGGGAAGATGTTTTGCCATAAAAAAATGATGGAATTTGTGTGGTATAGTGCAAGCTCTGTTGAGCTTTTATCTTTAGGACAAACCAAAGCATTGGACTAAAAAAGTTTGTGTTTTAACATCTTGGATTGATAAAAGGTACTGTACAAACCCTAGGTCTAAGTTAGAGTTGAGCCTATACAAAGAGCCTCATTATACTAATTCCAATTCAACACACGCTATATTACTCGCATAATATGGTTTGGGTGATCGATGTCTTATTACATACAAAATATGGGAAGTGAACTATTAGATTGTTATTGCTAACTATAATGAGGTTCATGCCTGGAGAAGATCACTACGGATATATCTTCGTAAAAAAGGTGGCAGTTTGTTAGTAATCGACTAGCTGTTTAGATTATTGCAGTTTAGTAATGGATTAGCTAGCTGTTTAGATGACTACAACATTTGTTTCATTAATTTCCTATTTTCACTCGTGGTATATATGGCCAAACCTTTTGTAGTAATCAATGACTATAGACATCTTTGGATGTAGAGGCCGAAATATTTTTTGCTTGATGAAATGTAACTTTTCTTTACCTATAAAAGGTAATTAGATAGCTCTATTTTATTTTGGGACTGCTGATGTTGACTGGTATAAGAAGCTCGAAAGGTACAGTGCTCCAGCGCTGAACTTCTCATGCAACTGGATGACGATTGACGACAAAACTTAGGATATAATATGGTATCCACCTCGTTTTTTCATGCTTGCATCGATCAGGGATCGACGAGTCCGTACACAATTAACTTCGATGCTTATGTTTTTGAGCACTTTACTTCAGTGAAAGATATTGGTACTAATAAACATTTTTTTTACTATCAATGGTAAAAAAAACTTGACCTGCCGGGGAAGAAGCCACCCCAACGATATTTTACTAAGGAGAAGAAACCTTCTTACGTAGGCTGAGAAAATTCCAGAACCCCTTCTCCAATTATACATAGGAACTCAACTGGCCGTGTGAGTTGTCAATGGATAGATAGATGTATTATTGCACGTACGCTCAATTAATGTTGCAATATCATTCTAGCTTGTACGAGATATATAACTTGCATGTTTTCCATCTAAGATGTAATTAAGGAACCAGCTAGCTAGCTAGAAAGTGATCTCCTTAGCTTGCAGTAAAAAAAAACTAGAAAATGATCTGGACCGGAAGAAGGGAAGGGAGGTGTCATTACGTAAGGTAATTAACGCCAGGTGAGGACAAGAGTTGATGATATCATACGTTCCCGAAAAGTACGTACGTACCGTGAATGTGTCACCGATGTTGACAATGAGCGCGCCCGGCTTGGGCCGCACGGGCCGCCACTCGCCGTCGACGAGCACCTCGAGCCCGTCCACGGCGTCGTCCTGAAGCAAGACGGTGAGCGCCGCCGGATCGCAGTGGGGCCCCGTTCCCAGCGTCCGCTCCGGCTCCGGGCACGGTGGGTAGTAGTTGCACCTCATGGTGGAGCAGCCGTCGGCGAAAAAGTCCCTGCAGTAGCTCCTCTCCAGCCCAAGGCTCACTCCCAGCACCTCCATGATCGCCAGCGACACCTCCTTCATCGATTCACAATAGTCCTGGTACACCTCCCTGCAGTTGGATCGTCCTCATGGCTTGATTATCATCAGTGCATTAAATCAATCATACTTAAAGCGCAGAAGCTGAAGCGCAGCTAATTAATTAACCAGTTGCTTGATAATGTGTGCGCATGTGTACTGATGTGTTTACCCTAGGGGTTTGAAGTCGGTGCCCAGTGTGGAGGTGAAGTAGTCCGCGACGACGCTGTCGCTGGGGTGGTCACGGCGGTAGCCGAACGACAGCGTCTCCTTCCAGGGGAGCTTGGTGGTGAAGCGGTCCGCGTGGGCGGCCGTGTAGCCGGTCACGTGCCCGGGCGTGCGGCGCGCGCGCTGCTTCGTGGCGAGCGGCAGGAGGAAGAACTCCACGGCGCCGTCGAGCGCGGCGCGGGCCAGGGCCGGGTCCAGCCCGTGCCCGGTCACCTGGAACAGCCCGTGGCCCTCGCACGCCGACGCGACCTGCTCGACGGCGCGGCGCAGCCCGGCAGCGCCGCGCGTGGCCGCGCCGATGTCGACCACGGCCGCGTCCAGCTCCGTCTCCGACGACGGCAGCGCGTCGGCGACGGGCCACACGAACGGGTCCGGGATCCTCGGCTGCTGATGCCAGGCGTCCACGACGTCGTCGCCGTTCGTATCGTCGGCTGCTGCAGCGACGGGGAGGAGTACACGACGAAGACCGAGTTCCATGCTGCTCACAACAAGTTGGTTATTACTACTGACGCTGCTATTGCAATGGTGTGGTGTGGTCTCGTCTTGGTTTCTGTGGCATGTATTTGTTCGTTCAGGCAGTGTGCGTGTATGTGTCAATGGTTGAGGCGCTCTCAGGACAGTGATGAGTGGTTTTGCAAGGGTGGGGGGACAAGCTTAGGGACGGGACCAAATAAGTGCATCTGCCGACGCGAGAGGGACAAACTGAGGACAACGGAACGGATGGAGAAATATATTAGGATGGGATCAGCCTGTTGGATGGTCTGGATGCATGCGCTCAACATAGTACGTTCCTTCTGCGCTGCCATGATGAGCCATGCACGCAGGATGTGGCAAACAAGCCTCCAATGAACGCCATTTCAATCTAAAGTATACACTTACATGTAATGGACAAATTAAACGACGATGATGGCATATATAGAGTTCACTTATTATTCCTCGTATTTATTTGTACCGTCATCAAGTTTGGGCTTATTCGGTAGAGATTTTTTAGAAGTGATTCCCTAAGATAAAATCAGATTATGAGGATAGAGAATCACTTCGCAAAATCATGGGAGTAACTTTTCTGGCTCCCGGGCCATTAATTAAATTTAAGAGAGAACACATCAAACAATCGACTTAGAATCACTTCTACTTAAAAAGCAACGTGAGCAACCATCGATAGGCTTGTGTCATGACTTTCCCTTAGATATCAAGCATAAAAAGAAAGTTGAGAGATGAAATCACTCATTCTTCTAATTTTGTACACTATATCACGGTATGTTTTTACCGACAAATACCAGTGACGAACAGTTGGTCGTTAAAAACTGACAACAAAGGGTGGATTGGTAATTCACCCATTCTTCTAATTTTGTATTAGACCGAAGACACTATATATGGTATTATATGCAACTTGAATTTTGGGTTAATAAAATGATGAATAATTAACAATGCATAATTTTATTTGTCTTGTGCCAAAGTCCCAGCCACGTTTAATTTCGTTATGAAAGATTTTGAAAGCAGTGAACACATTGCAGCTCTGGGCTGTATATATTTGGATACTGCACCATTTTCCGTTTTCCACACAGTGCCGATCGATCTGGATGTACTAGTATACATGCATGCCGCCGCCCGGTGCGCGTACGTTTGCAGTCCGGAGCCGCACGTCTTTTGCCGGCGTCCGGACATGCATGAACGGGATATTATTCGCTGTCCGTACGTTTGACTATCTACCTTTTAGCGTTGTGGCTTTTGCGCGCGTCCTTTTCTCTGATGAGTAGTACCTGAATGGCCGTTTTTCACAAAGAGATACTCTGTGTCGGCCTATTTAAGCACATCGCGTACGCAAGCCGTACTCCCTTTCTCTGCTCATAATCCCCATCCCCCCGGGTTCCGTCTAGTCACTGCGTCAAGGTCGTTTGCCGTCAGCTGGTGGATCCGGAGAGATTATTCAGGGGTAGCTCGATCGCTCGCAGGATAAACCATGCTCGGTTTGAAGTTAATTTGTTTCCTTGAGATGCAAAGAGATGGCACGGTGGTAAGGACCGAAGGAACAAATAGTTTATTGGAGAGGGGAAGGCTTGGATACCGAAACGAAGGGCGAGAGGCCCGAGCGGCACTAGCTCGGTTGTCAGGACAGAGATGGCTATGGAGACAAATACTCCCTCCATCTCATTATATAAGCATTTCTATCTTTTCAATGCAAAAACAAGAAACAAGTAAAATGATCATATTACTCCTAATCCCTCTCTCTCCTTTCCACCACGCATGATCCTTCCGAATCCTCTCCCCAGTCCCCACCATGATGCCACCACGGCTTCTGCGCCGCGCCATCGAAATCTGCTGACGACTACCTCATGTTGACCCTCTCTGCCCGTCGAGCCGAGTTGCCTCCGCTTCCACGTTGTTGGCCCTATAGAACACCACTGAGCCCGCGCAAGCACAGCCGTTGGCCGCTCGCACGAGTGTCGCCGCTGCATCTCTTCGTAGTTAGGAGCATCCTCCTCCATGTCGTTTAAGGATGTCGCTAGACAACAACCAATCGGACCAGCGACTTTGCGGTGGGCTACAAAGAAACGACAATGGGGATGACCTCCCGCCAACCTAGGTTGTGGATTGGGCGACATTTGCGGCGATTAGGACGGCAGGCGAGGACCACATGCTATCAATGAGGCGAGCTCGCCGTGGTCTGGCTACGAGGCGAGGAGGCACTGGAGCCGCGACTCCGCGAGCACTAGGGTGAGGGGGATCCACGGCCGTCGCCGCCGCCGCCATAGATCCCCGCGTCGGCCGCCACCGCTAGAGATCCCCGCGCCGGCCGCCACTGCTAGAGATCCCCACGTCGGCCATCACCCATCCCATCGGTGGAGCACGCTGGAGGGAAGGGGATGTGATGCAAGCAGTGCGGCGCAATGTGGCGGAGATCGAGTCAGTTTCGTCGTGGAAGAGAAACAGAGGAATACAACTATTCGGGAGTGTTCGGTGGAGAGAGAGAAGAGTAATGACTGATTGACAGCGGGTCTTATCCTAGAAATATTTATATTTTAAGATAAGTTAAAAAGCTAAAAATGCTTATGAATTGGGATGGAGGGAGTAAGCTTTAGGTGGCAGAGTTGCAGAAACGCATCAGCATAAAGATCCGTGTAGGGTCCCAAATCATGCCAGCAATCACGGTGGGTCCGTGCAACTTCTCGTCCCCATATATCTTCGATTTTCATCGCAAGGGGGTTAGATGATTAAATGTACTAGAATCACTAATTATATGTTCTCCTTCTTGGTACTAGCATATATCATCTGGACTTGTCCGGTCCGTATGAATGGCAATCAACACAGGTGCGTACGACGTATGTATCTTCTAGGATTCTCTTGTTCATTACAATACAAATTTGTCCCCAACCTACATGTAGAATCAGTACCTACAAAAGGATACTGCGCGCATGCAAACCTACAGCATCTACGTAACGCCATTTGATTCTTGGCATTTTGTACTGCCGTGAAAGGTTCCGATCCGAAGGAAAAAAGGAGGGCATTTTGACGGCACAAGGAACGAAATATGACAAAAAAGCAAACGAGTGATGATAAGCATGCATATATTTCTTACTCCTCGAGCTCCCCGTGGCAAAACTGTTTGTAAATAAGTTGCACACACAAATGTCTGTATAAAACATAGACATTATGCATGAGTAAGCTATAAACTTCCACGTCAAAGCAAAAGTGTTTATTATTTATTTTATATGTTTTTCATTTTTCAGAATCTGTTGCAACAAAAATCACACTTAAGAACATGAAATTAAATATTCATCTAATTAACTAAATTACAAATGACAGCGCAACACAGCAACCCGAACAGAGCCTTCAATTCGTGCTCCACCACTATTGCTCGTACCCTATCCTCGTAACCTATCCCAGCTGTTGTGACCAGGCTATATATGCCTCCAAACCTATCTTATCACAAGGAATTTGTCACTCCGCGCTCCATCATTCTTGAAGTCGATGGCACCATCACTGTCATCGTAGGTTGCGAGGAGTAATTCCTTCAATAACGCTGATCGTTAAGCCTCAGGTAGCACAAAAGAAGTTTATTACTGCAAACTGATGATCTCCCTTCGGTGTGCGTTCGTTATGCAGCTAGCTTGTTGCGCCTTCTGTTAATTCATTGGCGGCGACATGTAAAATCCATGTGGGATATGAACCTAAGGATGGCAATGGGTCGGGTTCAGGACGGGTCGAGCAATCCTGTACCCGTCCCGACATAGGTGTTGGGTCGAAATACTGACCTGAACCTGTACCCGTGGGTCGAAATCCTTATCCGTGCCTGTGCCCGTTGGGTATCAAGGGCGGGTTTTGGGTAACCCGCGGGTACAACACACATTCACTTATTCACATCAAAAAATTGCAAAAACAACCCATATTCAATCTAATTCAGCACACATTAAGTGGTACGTCACAAATCACATGTATCCAGCCTAATTCGGCCCACATATTCAGTCTAAATTGCACAAACAACCCACATTCACATAATAATTCAGCCCACATTCAGTCTAATTCATGGGCTGGGTTGCAAAATATTGCACTGGACCGGATAGAAAAAGCAGGTGAAAAAAAAACCTGCCCCGAACTCGATTAACTTCGGGCTGGACACGGGTGCCACCCATGGGTACAAAACACGTCCCGTGCCCAGCGAAACCCGGCCCCGAATTGCCATTCCTATATAAACCTGCCCGGACAGAGCGATGTTGCCACAATTTTTCGATGCCAAAGATGAATACATGCATGCCCAGCTCTCATTTTCCTCGGTAGGTCCAGTGCTTCGCCATCGTTGCGGCCCATTTGGAGTCATCGAAAAAACCGTTAGCTCTCCGAGATACGTGCTGCCATCCTATATAGTAGAGATGATGGTGCAGAATTCACCCTGGACTCTATGAATAGTATTAATGATTTTTTTTTTCTATACAGCATCTGTTGAAGACGCATTGTTTCGTTGCCATCCAATCAAAGCTCGTTGAAGTATCCACCACCAGCCGAGGGCTCCGAAGTAGCAAGGAGCGAACATGTTGCACCTCCTTCCTAAGAAAATCAGTATATACTCACACCAGAAGAATGGTGCCTTCATTCCCCGCAACTATGATAACTCACATTCGACGGCTATCCATCGGAAAACCGAGGATGAAGTTAGCCTGAGCTCTTTTGTCTTTTCACACCGTCATGCGTCATGCGACTCATGCCACTGGGTCCTTGCATCTGAAGAGGGAATGAAGGATACGTCTTTGAAAAGACCAGCCCAGCAGGGACGATCTTGCAAACCCTTTGTTATGGAAAAGCCAGGCCCAATACAAGGACGGTACTGAAAAAGCCTTAGAAGCCCAATTATATTATTTGTTGTAATTTTCTTATATGCAATTATTACTTGGCCAATATTTATCTTTATATAGAACACCATTTTGAACAAATGTATGTATAAAGATATTATTAATCCATTTAAAAAAAAGACTTTAACAATATTTTCTTTGTGCTGACTCAGGTCATAGAAAGGTCCCATACCTCTAGTTTCAGTGTAGGTTTACTATGTTATAGAAAAGAACTGTCGGAACCACCATCAGATTAAATCGGCCAACAACATATATAAGTAATTTAGTACTGGATATTAATACGGATATCTTCAGCAGTAGTACTCTTTTTCATTCGAGTTTTATTGTCGTTCCCAATAAAATATTTGTGCAGCTCTAACGAGTTGGCACAGACGACATAAAAACCGAACGTAGGGAGTAACGCTGCTGTATATTAATTACTCCTTATGTATACAAATTTGTGTGATATGCGACTTAGCAACCAAAGATCGGAGGATTCGGAACAAATATACAACTTCATAAATACTATATGATCTCTAGTACTCCCTCCAGATTTAAATTGTTGACACAGTTGATTTTTTTAGTTACGTTTTGACCATGCGTCTTATTCAAAACATTTAAAAATTTATCAGATATTTTGTTATAATTTGTTTTATAACTAAAGAAAGTTGAAACCTATCTCATAATTTTGTATATTTAAATAAATATTTTGAATAAGACGAATGGTCAAACGTAGCTAAAAAAGTCAACTGCGTCAACAATTTAAATTCGGAGGGAGTACTTGCTACAAACATCTACACTAAACCCTGTTTTCTTGAAGTTGTGTATATGCTGTATCATCGAACCAAGATTCTCTTCTGTTTCCACCAAACTTACTTACTCCCTTCACTCATTTTTATGTTGTCGTTAGGACAAAGAAGCTAGTACACATTTAAACTAGTTTCCTTCTCCTTGGGACATTCAAAATAAAAACAGGGCGAGTATTTCACAATGGCTGTACATCCAGCTATTTACAGTGTATGCACAGAGGGGATGGCATAATGAATTAGGACCCCTTGTAGTAAACCTGGTAAAATATGAAAGCATGCCATTTAGTGGTGTAAAGCATAATGATACTGATTTTCAAAGAAATGTCCATTTGGTCAATTCATTTTCGCATCTCAAAAAGAAATGGATATGTGCAAAATCCAACAGGCACAAAATGATCGGCAAGTCAAAACTTGAAGGGTGCAGGAACGTTGAGACCACCGAGTGCACATTTCAAGGAACCAAACTCTATGGACGAGGACAAAAGGAGGTTATATTTTCCCCATAAAGTCATAGAAGAAGTTATGAGCATGATGCAAATTATAATTGTGGGAATTGCTAATTCTACACAAAATATATAGAAGTATAAACTAGAACCAGAAGTTAGAAAAGCATGAATGATGCAAAGGTGCCTACAATCTTCCGTATTTGGGAAATGCTGAATGAACAGATAAATGATTACTGCAACTTACCTTGATATCCCTGTTGGATAGTCCAGCTATCAGCCTTTCGTCCCAGGAAAGTAACGAAGTTATAATTGAGTCACAAGTAATGGAAGCGACATCTCGGAGTTCTACGTCTGACTCATCTTCCAATAACTCCTATCAAAAGGAAAAATATAAGGCACCCATTACATGTCAGCACGAGTTGCTAAATCAAGGCCTTGATTGCCGTTTCATTTTGTTGTTGTTTGTTACAGTTAAGTGTCACGTATGTAATAGATTAAGGATGCAGTTGCACCAGTGTATGTTGGTGTGGGCTTAAGGGGAACTCTTGTTTCCCTCCCTTGTACTTTATTTTCTTCTATTAGTGAATGACACACAACTCTTTTGCATACATATCAGAAGCGCTTATGTCAACAGAACAAGCAAACGTACCTGAATGTTTATGACTTTATCCCAGCCACCAGTATATAGCCATTTGCCACTCAATTTAACTGCATAGACAGCACCATTTTGAAGCTTCTCTGATTTGACAAGGACATCATTTTTCCAAATCTGATTTCAAAAGAAGAGGCCAAAATTTAGAATAGAAACAGATAGAACTTAGGGCAAAAAGTGTGCTTGAGTTTGTAGGACAGCATGCTGTTAAAAAGTCTAAGATTCATGACTCAGATTTAGGTCAACCTTAAGGTAGCCATTCTCATATGACGAAACAACAAAATTGGCTTCTGTTGAAATTGACAGCACAGGGGCTATGTTTCCTGGTACATCATCTTCGAGTACAGACAATGGTGTATGGTCAGTAAGCCACCATGACCGAATAGTACCATCCCAACTTCCACTATAAAGAATACCACTAGCTACTGCAAGGCAAGAGATAGTTGATTTATGACCTGTCAAAGTGCATCGAAGTGTATAATCCTGCCAAAGAAGGATAATGAGTTAATTTCATAACATGCTTGAATTAAAATGAATTGACAGTAGAGTCAGTAAGAAACAAAAACATTAAATGTGAGAACTGTGATTAAGGTATAAAATCGATGATTTATAAGATGGGAAATCATTCTGATATAATGTTCCATTACATAGCCTTAATGTAGCAAAGTTTACTGTTTGTACCTCCAATGACCAAGCCTTGATAGACTTGTCTCTACTACCAGTGTAAAGATAACCAGTTGTGGAGACAGCCAAACAGTGAACACCTTGATACAGCCAATCATTATTTTCATACCATTTCTTCAAAGGCTCTTCCTTGGGAGAGGAATCAACACACCAGATAAAAATTCCGCTACCACTGTCTCCACTTATACAAAGAGACCAATTATCATCACTAACAGCAATTATTGCTGTGATTTTGTGTTTGTGCCCTTTCAAACACTGTACATGAGAGAGGTCCTATGGAACAAAACCAAGAACCAGTAAAAACCAGAATAAATGAGCCCTACTAGAACACCACAATGTACTTATGATGTGCTTTCTCACAAGAGAAACATGTTGTGTTATTCCAACAATGATACCAAGTTAGCAGCTCAAAAATTATCAAGAGAAAAGCAACAGACTCATACCTTCAGTGACCATACATTGATAGTTTTATCATAAGAGCAGCTGAACAAAAATCCACCTAACAGTACCATGAAGGATTATAAGCAAAAAGTTCTTGAGCCAACATTATAAAAGTCTAGTTACAAAAGAAACCAAATAAAAACATAGAAATTAATGTAAATGGTTCATAAGCAGTGCTGGATTTTTACCTCCAATTGCTAATCCCGTGACACAATCACGGTGGCCAAGCAGTGTTGATGACTTAAACACTTCACCAGATTGTGGATCATCAATTCCTGAGCAATCATTTGCCTCATTACTTGGGAAGCCACCATTACATGGACCATCCTGATTTGAAAGGCTTTCATCAGAACCTGAAGAAGATTGCATATTACCATCTGAGTTGGCAGCACAAGATTCAACGAACATGGAGGATAACTTCCCCAGGAGCAAACACTGAAAACTCTTCTCATCTGGAAGGACATCATCAAGATCTAAAGCAGTATTGCTGCATTTCATCAATAAGGCTCTAATACATTTCCAGACATCAGCAATCTCTGGACGGCCTTTTGGATCATAGCTCAAGCATGATGCTGTAATTGCAGAGAGTGGTTCCAGTTCTGTACCAACCAATGAGGCATCAAGACTGGTAACCAATTTCTTCTCCCAGTCATCATATGATGCATCAGTACTCCATCCTATCACGAGCTTGTCATCACCAGTAAGAAGCATCACCAACAAACACCCCAATGACCAAACATCCGCATGATATCCTACTAAGCCATCAAAGTCACAATCCTTCATTCGTGATGTGTCACCTAACACTGCCACCACCTCAGGAGCAACAAAAGCTCCAATTTCAGATGAACTAGCCCCTGACCGGACTCTCCGACACAGCGCCAACACCTGGTTCAAATCAAGGAAGCAGTGCCCAAAGCGATCGAGGCTGAAGCAGTCCAGTCCGAGACACCCCAGCACCAGTCCCTCCCCGTGCAATCCCATGATGGCCTCACACATCTCCATTGCAACAGCTCCGATCTGAGACACCCTATTCTCTCCATCGATCCTCTCCTCCTCCAATAACAGGGACACACCGCTCTGGTGCCGTTCAGAGACCATCCACAGCGGCGCCGCTTCTGGGCCCATCCAGACCCCATAGACCCGGCAAACCCACCGCGCTAACCCCGAGGAGGCAGTGATCAGTCCGGCCAGCTCCTCCCATGCTGCGTCGTTCAGTGAGCTGACCGCAGCGAGCACCCGTGCAGTGTAGCTGAGCCGGTAGAACGCATCTTCGTGCTCCAGCGGGCGAACCCCGTTCTTGGTACCGATCGGGAGGAGGCTGACGGGGCGGCCCCGCGAACAGAACCAGGGCGCGCCGAGGTCGGAGTCGAGGGACCCGAGCGCGAGGCGATTTGGGGCAGGCGCGGTGCGGAGCGGGGAGGCGACTTCGGGGAGTACGGCGTGGCGGAAGCGGGAGAGGAGGCGAGAGTGGGCGGCCCGGAGCGGCAGCGGGAGGGGAGGCGGGGCAGCAGCCGCGGCGGCGGAACCGCGGGATGTTGAGGAAGCGGCGGAGGGGAGAAGCGCGAGGAGGGCGAGGTTTTTGGGGAGGGAGGAGGGGCCGAGCGCGCGGGAGAAGGGGACGCACTGGGAGCAGAGCGGGCAGCGGAGGGAGGCGGCGGCGGACGCGGACGCGGGCGGGAGGGCGGCGATGCAGACGCCGCAGAGGGAGTGGCCGCACGGCAGCACGCGCGGCACCGCGGAGGCGGCGTCGAAGGGGCAGAGGCATACCGGACATTCCGGAGGGTCCGTGTCCGCCGCCGGCGTCGAGCTCGCCATGGTCGCCGCTTTGGCTTGGCTGGCGCAGCGGAGGTCGTCGCCGCGGCGGTGGGTCCAACATTCCAACTATGCGGTCTTTTTATCAAAGGAAAAAAAACCAAAAAAAACTATTGGGTCTGCGGGCCCGGTTCGTGCTCGTTTTTGTTGCGACCGTTGCCGGGCTGATTAGAAGTGAGTGGGCCTATATGTGTGGAGCCCACTTTCAGGCTCTGATATTTTGCCAGCCGTCCCTATCCCCCCGATCCTCCACCGCCGCGACGAGGCAACGAGGCTCGACCTCCTCGCCCGCATCCCCTCGCTCTGAAGCCCCAATCGTCTTCCTCTCATCCACGTCGAATGCTCCCGACTAGGTAACAAGTCCTCCATTGCTTCCCTTCCTGTTTCTTAATACCTGGTGCTTCCCTTGCTGTTTGCTTGTTGAAAAGTAGGATCGCGGTGTTGTTTCCTACTCTCAATTGTGTTATTTGTCCTCAATTTTCCCATTCGCAAGCGGAATGTGAAGGGGGCACGGCTACAAATCAGCCAAGATCGTAGGGGAATAGAGATCTTTCCTGAAATGTGTACTCTTTGCCTGACCTGGCCGTGAGATTTGCACTGTTCACACTGAGCCTACTTTAGAATCTGCATAGGCGTGGATATTCGTAAGGAATTAGAGATCAACAACTAACGATCTGCTAGCCTAAATAAGTGAACACTTAAACTTATGCGGGATATACTGGCCATGCCCTGGGGGAAGGTTGGCCATGGCCCATGGGAGTTTTAGGGGAGCGGCACGAACAGGAGCAGCAGCTCGATGTAGTCGATCGGTGTTGTGGAAGGGATGGACCTCAAGACACCAGCGGCACTGTCCTGTCACTGTAGTCCTAGTCAGTGACGGTGCTGGAGACGTTGAACAGCAGTGGTCTTCCATTCGGTCCAGAGCCCTTAGGATGGTTAAATTTTTGAATGTGGGGGTGAATCATTAACGTTGGGCTCAGTGTGGACTGTGGAGCCGGTCACCCCTTATATATGGCCCTGTTCGGTTTGCAACCACGAGTTGGTTGCGCCTCTAATCGTGGCGAGTGAAATCAGGATCCGCTGCCAATTCAGTACCCAAAACAATGGGTTTCTTTTTATGTTTTTGCCATCCTACCAGATGGCGCAATCTCAAAAGCCATCTAACCAAACGTTCTTCCTCAAATGCCAAATGTCCGCATGCGAAGCAACATTTGGTTAGATGGCTTCCAGGAGTGCAGCGTCCGGTAGCATGACAAAAAGGTAAAAATAAAATAAAATGTGTAGCTATTTCCTTTTCTCTATTTTCCATTTTTATGCCACACATTTTTGTTTGTTAACATATTTTAGACCAAAGAACGTTTTGGTCCCGCTTTATATTGAAAGCAAAAGAGTTTGAACTGGGGCTACCAGTTTTACAATTTCTCCCGAAACGAGCAAAATATCACAAACACGAATCTAACCCAAGACAACTTCTACCACTACCTCTAAACACCATTTACTTTTTTTTTTTGACGGGAATACAGCAGGAGAGGCTCCCACTGTTAAAATTATATTAAAAGAAGAAAATACTCACAGGGTTACATCCCACAGTGTAAGAAAACAACATAGAAAAAACAACGGTAAAAAAGAAAAGCAGAAAAGTCCTATACATGCTGTAACTGTTGTAACCAAGAGATGAGAATCTCTTGTGGTAAAGTTAGTTCTACTTCTATGTACTTGTAGTCTGACTTCGTCCTGAAATGCTTTATATTGAAAGGAAATGTTGTTTATTTTACCACTACCTCTAAACACCATTTACTAGTTCACCAACATACTTATGAAAGCTATAAGTTCTTTCTGCCTTTTACAAAATAATAACAGACATGCTAGATTAACTTATCCCTTCTGGGTCTCCCTGGCCCTGCCTTCCATCTTGATGAAGTAATACCACCCTTCTCTTATCTTGTCTTGTATCGCCTCCAGCTGAGCCCTGTCCTCAACTTTCACTAGCTGCATCCAGCGCCGCACAGAGGATAGTAATCTGAAAACAACATTTTTCAGGTGAAGTAACAATCTTTCCTTGGAGTACAAACTTGTTTCTAGTTAGCCATAGTGACCAGTACGTTACTCCTAAAAGGAAAATAAGATTTTTGTTATCCCTATGCCCACTCTCCCGGAGAAAAAAAAAAAAACTCAGTGAAATGTTTGGTGCCAGCGCGTAGATCCTCCCATTCTAAAGCATCTCTAATTACACTCTATAAATACCTCACCATCGGGTATTGAACCATTGTGTAATCAGTTGTTTCCAACTCCCCACATAGTTTACAATTTTTACTTCCCTTCCATTTTTTTCCTTAATTGTATAGCAGACTGAATCCTGTCTTTATGCACTAGTCATAGGAACTTGAGTTTCAGAGGTAACTTCGAATCCCATGTCTCTCTAATTCTCAGATCTGTCACCCCCATTTTCCTAACATATTCAAGCCAGTATTTTTGCTACCATAACAATTGTCATAGCAACTACACTAATGTGGTTCATTATACTGTTTAGTCACACTGGATTTTTGTTCAATCGCCTGCCTCTGCTGGCTAGTGCTATGATGTTACCATAGGTTGCATGAAGGGTTATTGTCCTCTGAGTTTTTGAATTTTTCTGGTAGTTACTACTGATGACTGTTTTGCAGCGATTGCAAGTTAACTCTTCTTGAATCTCCAGGGAACCTACCAGATGAAGACCAATAAAACTGTGAATGGACCAGAGTGCAAGAAGAGCAAGTTGTTTGAAAGTCTAATTGGCAAAGATGATTCAGAGATAGATCCAAGTTATAAACTTTTCCTTGAAAATCTAAGGATAGACGGCGACACATATGTCCTTGATGTGCCAAACGGGGACCATGGCATGCCTGTTTCTGTGAGGTATGAGGAGAATATGTCCTGCGGTAATTTAATGGACAAGAACGCCACAGATTTCCCCAACAATTCACTGGGCAGAAGTTGGGGCGCTCCAAAGGGCAAACGAAAAGGTGAAGCATCAAGCAAGGCTGCCAGTGGAAATGTGGATCACTCCTTTTCACCATTGACATCATCTGTGAAGAGAAAGATGAAGGACTCAGAAATAGATGAGTCTTACGAGCTATTTTTGAGCCTTGTAAAGTTCAAGGATGGTTTCATGGTTATCGAGCCAGAACCAGGTGTTACCATTGTATATGAGCAAGAAGAGGACATGCCTGCTCGATATGATGAACTGAGAGCTGGCAGTTCCGCAAACAAACCTAAACCTTTGGTATCTCTTATTGGAAACATCGAAGGGAATGTTATGCGTACACAGGCTGGCGAAATTGCCTCTGAAAATGAAATGCCTGGACCTTTGTCGGAGGACCTGGATGGTCAGGATATAATCTGCAAAGATGATCGTGGTCATGTACTCCGTACTAAATCTTCTGATTTAAATGTGGGTATCTTCTGCATAGGTTCCAATTTTCTCATTATATGATTATTTTTTTATTTGATTCCCTTTCTTTTGGGGCCCAGGCATGCAAAGATGATCAAGGAGCACAGTGTGCTCTTATCTGTAGTGGTTTCTCGACATTTGATGAAAAGCTCAATTCCATCATAAATCAGCCATATGACCAAAATGAATATGAGGAGCTTTGGAAGAAAGCAACTGACCGGAAGCCTGTTAGCAGACAGAGGCACTTGCGAAGTGCATCAAAGCGCTATGTTACAAAGGAAATTGGGCTATCATATCTTGATCACTACCCTGGTAATTAATAAGTCGTTGATGGATAATGCTTGATGCTGCAAATTGTCATGTTATTCCCCCATTATCATGAATCTAGTCCAAGAGCCTCAACATTTTTAAGGTGATAGGGGTTTTGCCCTTTTAGGTCATTGATGTTTAGCACCATGTATGTCCTAAGACTGGTTAGCTTTAACTTTTCTGGTCAGCCTGTGTTTGCCTTGTTGCCCCTTGCTATGCACGTATTGCTGTTGTATAGTAGCTTCTTTTGCTTCTACGATGTGCGGGGTCTGTATTCTTAGCTGCCCGGTGTCTATCTGATGTCATGCTTTGACATTGATTGCTATTTGCACGAAATAACTTTGTGAAGAGTCACTGGTTCTGGTACCAACTTTGAAAGGTGTGATTTCAATGTTAAAAGGATTGAGATTTCAGATTGATTGGTATATTTTCCATTTAGTATTTCGTGAGCAAGACTAATGTTTGTTTAATCATGCAGATCTAGCGGTACAAATAGGCTCAGCTGACAGTGATGAGAGACTCAGCCTACTGCGAAAATTTTTCTTCTGGTTAGAGGTGATCTATGTTTATCTCCAAGTTAAAACATTTGTTTGCTACTGCTAATACTCTCTGGCGGTAGGTGAATATTAGCTAATATCAAACGGCTAGCAACGTAACTCTTACTCTTGTCGAGAATATGCAGGACTACCTACCCTCCTGTTAAAGAGAGCTCGAAATATTCCACAGAACATTTTAATTTACAAGTGAAATATCAGGCTCATATTATTCCTCCATGAATAATGCATAGTCAGTGTTAAGTATACCATTCTTCTCCATGCATTAGGGCTAAAACCAGGTTTGTTTGCATTTTCTTTGCAGAACTTGTGCCATGAGGGAGCCTACATGCCATGGATCTCTAGGCCCCTAGCCTGTGATCCCATCTCACCTGATGAGTATGAACCGACGCTCAGGGAAGAGCAGTGAGCAGATCTGCGCTTGCATTCCTTGCACCTCTATCGCTACTGCACTGGTTTTTTTGCAGCAACAAGGCTCCTCATTAGTCATGTTACACATCTATCATGCTTGTTGTGGCTTCAAGTGATGCCAGGAGATGGATTTCGTCACCTGATTGTCGTAGGTTTAGCTATTGTTATGCAGCTCACCTGCACTGCCAAGTCTTGGATTTGAGTTTCTGACTTTCAGCGTGTCTTGCTAGTTGCAACAGGTTTCATGAGCTATAGCCTTCAAGGATGTACAATGGTGAACATTTGACTTATTATTTGTGCTGAATTTCTGGGAGGAGCCGAAGCCGGGAATTCAGTAGGCCAGAATGCCAGATGCTGACGCGATGTACAGCTCCGGCTAGTCCAGAGGTTATTTGCACGGCGCGCTTTTGAATCCCCACTTTGGACAACCTTGTGAAGCTGATGTGCGCGTTTTGGGGAGCGGCCATGTGAAGCTGCAGATGACGTCTTTTATCTGGATGAAACGGATTGATCGATCGGTCACTGTTTATAGTGCATTTGCTTTGATTCATGGCAGTGGCTGCCCATGCGAGCATTGGCAACTTAAAAATCCAAATAAAATATTTTTTAGAGTTTTAGGGCACGGAAATCCGTACCCCTGCCTCATTGCATTGCAACGGCCATCTTAACAGTTTACAGCACTGAGTATGAATTTCATTACATTGGCCACCTGCCAAACACCAGCAGTTACTCGCCCAACACCATCCAGTCCGCCCACCCAGACTGATCCTTCAACTTCAATCCTGTTGGAGCGCTGAGCTTGCTTCCAGACTCCTTCCAGATAACCATCTCATCCTCTCTGGTCTGCACACTCGCTCCTTTATCAAGGACATAAACTGGTCCATCATAGCAATTTGCCCAATAGGCACGAGTGGCTTCCAGAGATCCAGCGTGCGGGCTATTCTCCTCCAAATCTCCTTCATCCCTGTCCATCTCCCATTCTGGAAGCAGAAATCATTTCTTAGTTTTCACACACACCACATGACAGCTGAACTAATAATATTTGTCAATTCATGCTTCTTTTTACACAGCCAAAGACCTGCTATAAACTGATAAGAGCTAGTAAACTGGAATTGCATAATTTCACTTAGTTCAGACCAAATAGAACATGAGACTACACACTCAAATAATAGATGATGAACTGTTTCTACCTCTGAGCAGAACACACACCTGTTATCATCTACTACTTTTCTTTTGCCTACATTATCTCTAGTTAGAATTTTATTGTTTGAGACCAGCCAGAGAAAGAAGTGAATTCTAGGGGGAACCTTGATGAACCGAAGAGCCGGAGTATGAATAGGTTGGATACCTCTGAAATTAATCACTTTATAAAGAGATTGTGTGGAGTAAACTCCACTGGCAGCAAATTGCCAAATGAGCTCATCATCTTCTTCAGAGAACTGAATAGTTGACGCTAGTTGAACTATCTCCTCCCACTTCCTTAGTAAATTACAGTCAAAAGTCCTTCTAAAGGTATATTTTAAGGTATTTCCCTCCCACAGATCAAAAACCGTTTTAGAATTCTCGTTAACTAATCCAAATAAAAAATGACTCGTGGGTTCATAATAAGGAACCATAAATTTGTACAGAGAGAGAGAGAGAGGGAAGCGCCAAATGGACGTCAATTCCCTCACTCTCACTCTGAAGCAAAGCAGGCCAGTTCTACTCTGCTCAGATCACATGCAAGACGTAACCAAACGACGCCACGCGAGCAGTTTCCATTTCCGGCCCTGCAATCCTGCACCAACTCGAAAGCCCCCTCACCTCCACTCCATCCATGGCGGCCTCTCCTTTACTCCTCACACGCCGTCCACTCACTACCTTCCCGCGACCGTGACATCGACTGCCTATCCCCACAGGCTATACAGTTAAAGTCCCTCACTACTGCGGCAGCTACCTTCAGAGGTGGGTTCTTCTTCGATCGAACGAGCTCTCTCCTTGAGAAGGTGAAAGGGAAAAGAAGGAGAAGCGATGGGGCGCGGCAAGATCGAGATCAAGAGGATCGAGAACTCCACCAACAGGCAGGTCACCTTCTCCAAGCGCCGGGCCGGGATTGTCAAGAAGGCCCGCGAGATCGGCGTGCTTTGCGACGCCGAGGTCGGCGTCGTCATCTTCTCCAGCGCCGGCAAGCTCTACGACTACTGCACACCCAGGACCACGTACATTCTTGCTCCTCTCACCGTGTGCTTGGAATCTTTTTACTTTAATCTATGGAGAGAAAAAAAAAATGCAACCTTTGGTTTGATTGCAGATTGTCCAGGATCTTGGAGAAGTACCAGACCAACTCCGGGAAGATACTGTGGGATGAGAAGCACAAGGTAATCTCTAGGGTCCCTGTTGCGTTTAGTTCTCAGTAGCACACACCAGTGGCTTAGAATTAGAAGTACTAAGTAATCTTGGAAATGTTTCAGAGTTTGAGTGCAGAGATCGACAGGGTCAAGAAGGAGAACGACAACATGCAGATCGAGCTCAGGCTAGTTTCTACAGCTCAGTTTGCCTTTTCATTTCTGTTTCTGGAACCAATTTTCCTTTCCATTTCCGGCTGCATATGCATTTCAGTCTTCGTGTACATAATTCTGTATGTACCATGTGCCTTGTGATTGTGCAGGCATCTGAATGGCGAGGACCTGAACTCGCTGCAGCCCAGGGAGCTGATCGCTATTGAAGAGGCGCTCCAGAACGGGCAGACCAACCTTCGTGAGAAGCAGGCAATCACTCGTTGGCTTCTGAGCTTCATCACATTTTTGGGAAGGATTTTCTTTTTCTGATGCTGGATTCATTTCGTTGTTGCAGATGGACCACTGGAGGCTGCGCAAGAGGACCGTATGAGCTCTGAAACTTGGATCTTGTGTTTTGTTCCTGCTCTATGGCTCATGGAGTCTTTGCTCCCTCTTTGTGAAGGAAACCATGGAGTGTTCCTTCTTCCTTGAGTGACAATATCTTCTACGACTTCTGATCAGTTCTTGCTTTTTGTGATTCTGGATGCAGGGGAAGATACTAGAGGATGAGCACAGGCTACTGACTCTTAGGGCGGTAATTCCCTTCTGAATGGCCATTTTCAACATTTGCTTGACTGTTACTCGTTTCTTCCTTTTACCTTGGAATCCAGTACATACCAAATTCCGAACACATTCAATGATCTAAGCTAAATGAAGAAAAAGTTGTACCTCTAACCACAGCAAATTTCCACAAAGGCAGGGGAATTCTTTGTTTCCCGTACTAGCACGAGTAGCTCACCGATTGGCGATTGGTCTTCACCTACCCACCCAACTAAGCAGATAAAATCAAGACGAACAGGATCATGCGTGCATTTTCCATGTCAGTACCATTTTTTTCTTCTATATCCGATGATCTGCGTATTGATACTGAAACGCCCAAATTCTATCAAAAGTTTAGATTTCAGTGAAGGTTTATCACATTCTGCATTTGCTGAAACAACCAGAAACCTGAGAACATACTGAAGTTTTCCCTGCTCTTTCCAGCATCAACAGGAGGTGGAGCTGAGTGGCAGCATGAGGGATTTGGACATCGGGTACCAGTACCACCAAGTCCATCACGATAGGGATTTCACCTCCCAGATGCCATTCACCTTCCGGGTGCAGCCTAGCCACCCCAACCTGCAGGAGGATGAAGACGACGAGTAGCTTAGCATGCTGTATCCTGATGCAACTCTGAACTGAAGCTCCTGTTCACCTGCACCTTCTAGCTCGTATTTCATCATGCAGTGTGCGTTGTATCTTTCTTTTCATTTTCATCTGGATGAACATTGTTGTCTGTCTGTTATTTTCAGGTCGTGCAGTTTGTTTAATTTAGTGGTCGTTCATGTCAAAATGATGGCAGCATTCGAACTGAAATAAGTAGATTTGGTAGCTCGTGCTTGTTTAATCTATGTTCTAACTTTCAGATTGTGAACATTCCCTCCAGCTAGCTCAATCCCTGTTCTAGTTGCCAGACTGTGAACATTCCCGTGTTAGTTTAATCCCTGTTCTAGTTGCCAGATTGTTAACATTCCTTCTTGTTAGTATAATCCGTGTTCTTGTTGCCAAATTTTGTTAGCATTATTCCCTCTTGCCACTTCAATCTCTGTTCTAGTTGCCAGATTGTTAACATTCCCTCTTGCTACTTAAATCTCTGTTGTAGTTCGCCAGATTGTACCATTAGAAAACAAAACCCAGAAAACTCGATTAAAAAAATGATGTTCCCTTTTGTCAATTGAACACATCATATACATGAACTGCAATCAAGAACACCTGAACTTAAACTCAGGATCCATACATGTAGTACTACTTATATCCATTTTGTTCTAAGCTAATCCCTTTTTTCCTGTTCTGTCAATCGACAAACAAAACTTGCCTTGTTCGATCATCATCAGTACTTCAGTAGCATCACCTGAGCATGTCCCCATTGTCCATGAACGGGCCACTGAACGCCGGCGAAGCACTGAAGTTGCTCCCGGCTTCGCTGAACATGACGCTGTGCCCGTACGGCAGCGGCCGGTCGGGCAGCTCCGGCACATCCATGTCCCCCTCCAGCATCCTGAGCGCCTCGTTGATGGTCGGCCGGAGCGCCACCATGACGTGCGCGCACAGGATCCCGACGAGCACGAACCTCTCCATGGCCCCGCCGCGCGGGCTCTCCGCCGCCGTGCCCGCCGACAGCATCGCCTCGTCGAACACCTCCCTCGCCTGCCCGGCCTTGACGAGCGTCCACGCCCAGTCGGTGATGAGCACGGGCCCGGCCGGGGCGGTCATGTCCAGCACGTGGCGCGCGCTCATGACCTCCAGCACCAACACCCCGAAGCTGTACACGTCGCTCTTCTCCGTGAGCTGGCCGTACAGCGCGTACTCGGGGGCGAGGTAGCCGTGCGTCCCCGCCACGCGCGTGGTGAGGTGGGACTGGCCCTCCCGGCTCCGGCGGGCCAGCCCGAAGTCCGCCACGCGCGCGCGCAGGTCGCCATCGAGGAGGATGTTGGTGGCCTTGATGTCGCGGTGGTAGATCGCCGGCTTCACGCCGTAGTGCAGGTACTCGAGCCCCCGCGCCACGTCGAGGATGATGTTCCGCCGCTGCGACCAGGTCAGCGGCGGCCGCTTCGACGCGGGTTCCTTGTCGCGGAAGATGAAGTCCTCGAGCGCGCCGTTGGGCATAAAGTCGTAGACGAGGAACCGCTGCTTGCCTTCCTCGACGTCGTCGTCGGAGATGCAGCAGCCGCGGAGCGGGACCAGGTTGCGGTGCCGGAGGTGGCTGATGATCTCCACCTCGTTGGTGAACTCCTCGTCGCCGCCTTCCACGTCCGGGTCCAGCATCTTCTTCACGGCCACCACGGAGCCGTCCGCGAGCACGCCGCGGTACACGGCCCCGAACCCGCCGCGGCCGATGAGGTTGCGCTCCGCGAAGCCGCCGGTGGCCTTGGCGAGCTCCGCGATGTCGAAGAGGATCGACCCCGTGTTGGGCCGCGGGTGCGACCGCCGCTCCATCGAGCCTTCCTCGGAGATCTTGTGATTCATCATCTTAGTTTTCTTCTTGCTGTTAGCATCGTGCCTCCTCTTCCTCCAGACGAAGAATGCGAGGAGGACTGATGCGAGGAGGAGGACGAAGGCGATTGGGATTGTGGTGGCGTAGATGGTGGCCGTTTCCTTGGATTTGGACGAACTGGGCGGAGGGGAGGAGAGGCCCAGGCCGAGGGCGCAGGCGGCGGTGGGCGGGTAGGTGGGGCCGGCCTTGTTGGCGACGCCGGCGGCGTAGAGGACGGTCAGGTAGAAGCATGGGGCGGACTTGGAATCGTTGCCCGCCGCCGCGGTGAGGCGCGACGCGGCGCCGATGCCGGCGTTGAGGCAGGGCAGGCACACCTGCGACGTGGTCAGGTCGGGCCCGCACGCGGAATCCAGGGCCGCGACGGAGTCGTTCCCGGCGGTGGCCCTGAAGTCCGCGACGGTAGTGACGCCGGCGCAGTAGGACGGGGTGATGGCGAACTGGTCGGGGGACGGGAAGCAGGCGGGGACGAGGGAGGAGCCCGGGAGGTCCAGCGGCGCGCCGGCGAGCTCGTCCGCGTAGCGGTCGAGGCAGGCGGCGGATGCGGAGGCGGAGGGGAGGCGGAAGCGGCCCGTGGCGCGGAGGCGGCCGGCGATGCCGATGGCCAGCACAGAGAGCAGCGTCTGGCAGCAGGCCGTCATGTTGCGCGGCGTGCCGCCGCCGCACGGCGACGGGTCCCACGGGAACGTCCGCACGTAGCCCAGGTCCAGCGGGCACGCCTCCGCCGTCGCGTTCCCGGCGCCGGCGGTGGAGGAGGGCCGGGCGAGCAGAACGAGGAGGACGACGAGCTTCAGCACCGCCGGGGCCGGCATTTCACCGAATAGTTGGCGTGCTCGGCCGGCGGCGGCTCCGCTGACGTCGGGGCGGAGAGTGGGTGGGGACAAGGAGCGGTAAGCGGGGGCGGCTACGCTACGGCCAACGCTTTTGCGTGCACGGGTTATATTTATCTTATCTCTCTTGAATTCAATATTCGCGCGCGGAGTAATTTGCATTTCGGGGAGACTGACGGGTGGGACCCTCTTGCAGTGGAAGGTCGGACTGATGGCGATCGGGGCATGTGCCGGAAGGTCGCTCGAAATGAGTGGCGGAGCAGGTGGATATCAGGTGACGTGGCGTGGGTTGAGAATTCTCCAATTTTGAAGGAAAAAAAATCCAGTCGACGTCCGTAATGTTTATGCCGGCGAGCTGTAGAGCTGCAAGATTATCGGTGAGGGATGAGGAGGATTATGTGCTACCGACGTTTAGAAGTGAGTTCTAGGGAAAGCACACAACACAGCTAATGCATGTAAATACAAATACGACCTCCAGCGATACTTGGATAAGCATCGGCTTCATTGACTTTTTATTATCGTGTTCAGGCGTTGTTCCAGACACAACGATCGAGCAGCTGCACATGCCCCTGAAGCCTGAAGAGCATCAGACGTGTCCATGCTAATGCAATTTTATTTTATTTGTTGTATAATCAACCACCGCGAAGGGCCTTGCAAATTCAACCATCTCGAAACCATTCTTTTATAGCATGTTGCGAGAGGAGAATCATATGTTCGCAAGTGGCAACTATTCGAATATATAATCCTCACTTTACAGAAGAGCTGAATGGATTCAGTTGATCGACACAACCATGCAATGTCTTTGGACTGCATATAGACAAGGCTTCAAGATGCTGCTGTCTTGTGAGACTGCATCTGCCTAGAAGTAGTGGAAATGGCATCAACTATCGCCTTCCCATTTCTTGAGTAAGCACGTATAAACAGTACGGCGAGGACGAGTAATTTATCTTTATGATTGTGGGTTTGATCATAGCTTCCCGGAATAGGAAGGGCTGGTTGCTGAAACCGGAACCCAGACAAGCTCGTAGATGCTGATTCAGAGATCAATTCTGATGGACACGATGATTATCATGCTTATACAATGAAACAGATCATGTGTCGTGCTTCTCTGCGAGCGTGTCCAGCGCCAGCGGAGCTTGACCGGTACGCTAATAATTTGGTTGGGTTGGACTTTTTTTAAAAAAATAATGGTTGGGCTGGATTTGGAAGAGATGTACCTGCATGCATACATCCAAATTTCTGTCCTGAATTTCTAGTCATTCTTTTTTCACTGGCCTGCCCGCATTTTTGACCAAGTTTCAGATCCGCATGTGCTTTATTTTGTTTCATGGACCGCAAAAGGTCTCAATAATCGCACAAGTTAACGTCCGTTGATTGAGATCTTTTATGGTGTATGTAAATCATATGGGTCATTTATTGTTTCAAATCCAATGTTCCATAATTAAAGACACCAATGAAAAAGTATTTCAATATTAATTAAGGTACTCAAGTATCAAGGAGGAACACGTCATTTCATCCATTGAATAATATGGCAAGGCAAATAATTCTTAGAATATTGATTGGTGCATAATCTCCTTCTTATTTGCACTGTCTGACTAAGATTTACTTGGTTACAATCTTTCTTTGCTGTCCGGAACTAGGATCACGTTTGATAGGAGACCTCCATCGTGGGTGGTGCATCTCGTTAAGACAATTAGTGTAGATTGCAACTTAATATGGGTGCGGCTGCATCCAATACTCTGAACGTAGCTCCGCCACTGCATACTAACATAGTGAGAATCGTGGCCATAATAGCCATGATGGTCGTTATGAGGAGGATGAGACAGGATGCGGTCAAACGATTTTAGAAATTTTGTTTTTTAAAATACATAATTTATGATTTTTATAAAGTTGTTTAGATTTATTATGAGAGAATCTTGCTTGCTGACATATAATACCAATTAGGGACATAATTGTGCCATTTAAGGAAACTTGAATCGCTTCTGCCATTTAGAGGGCCTAAGAGTGCCACAGGATATTTTAAGCCTTGACTTGTTTAGTGACATGTTATTTACAAAGTTTTTAAAGTTTGTCACATAGAATCTTTTCTTATTTAGCTGAAATCTTTTCTCCGCTGTAATTCTAACCTACAATCCTAATTAATTCATGCACAAAAATAACGGTATCAATTGATCAATCAAGCATAAAACTGAATGAAGTATCAACTTTTTCTTTCACACCCAAACATTGTCCAAATCCGGTCTCATGTCTTTCTCGAAAAAAAACTCCTCACATGTTGAGGTCTACAATCCATCCATGACGCTCAAGGATCGTGAATAATCTAGAGAAGAGGAGAGAGAGAGAGAGAGTACGTGTAAACACAGAAAGAGAATGATAGTGAAGTCTAATTAACAAAATAAAAACTCTTAGTTACTATGTTATTATTTACTCGTCATCATTTATGATAATTTTTTGCATATCTTGCTCGTGTCTTAATCAATGGTTCAGATCATGATATCTATTGGTACCTTTAAATATCTCACAAACATCATAAAAGATCTCTCGTTAATTTGTTGGACAATGCTCTCTCTCTCTCAGTCGCACCATCGTTTTCGCCTCGCGTTGTTTCAGAGTTTCCACCGCTGTCAGACAGAGCGCACCACACAACGTGCCAAGAGAGAGCCGGCCTTTGTTTCAAACCAGTTTTGAGCGAAAGGGAAGAGCTTGGTTGCTGAAACCGGAAAGAATCTTCAAGATTCTGTTGTTTTCTGAGATTGCATCAATCCACTAGCCGAAGTGGGACTGTGGGAGGAAGTATGACCTTCCCAGTTTTTGATTAATCGCGTAAACAGTAGAGCGAGGCCGAGTAATTTAGACAAACTCGTAGCTGCTGATTTAGAGATCAGCTTTGATGGACACGATGATTATCATGCTTATAGGATGGTGCTTATACAATGAAGGTAAAATTTGCTGGTGGACATTGTAAAAATGTGAACTTTGCTGCTGAACACTAATACATATTTTATTTGCTGCTAAACACCATGTCTAGTTGTTTTCTAGTATCTAATAGCAAATGATTCCTATCTCAATGTTCTATAACAAAGAATATTAAAAAGTGTCCACAACAAATTTGGTCTGCAATGAAACAGATAATTCTCTGCGAGCATGTCCAGCGGGACGCAGAAAAGGGTCATGCGCGATCGACATGCCGCAGCGGAGCCTTGTTTGACCGGTGCTCTAATAATTTGGTTGGGTTGGAAGACAGCGAGGTAGGAGAGAAAGCTCTGGTGCAAGCAAGGCAGGCACCCAACGGGGCAAGCTGCAAACGATAATACCTGCATGCATACATCCAAATCTCTGTCCTGAATTTGTAGTCATTATTTTTTTCACTGGCCTGTCCAAATCTTTGACCAAGTCTCATATCTGCGTGTGCTTTATTTTGTTGCATGGACCGCCAAAAGTCTCAATAACGACACAAGTTAACGTATGTTGATTTGTTGGACAATTCTGTCTCTCGCACCATCGTTTTCGCCTCGCGTTGTTTCAGAGTTTCCATCGCTGTCAGACAGAGCGCACGACACAACATGCCAAGAGAGAGCGGGCCTTTGTTTGAAACCAGTTTTGAGCGATTTTTAGAAGATCGACATATGCCTCCACCCTCCTTGTCGGCGGATTGTCCTCCACAGAACATGCGTCGAAGCTTCAGTCTTCACAGGCTCGCAGTCGCAGCTTTGTCTCTCTGAATATTTTCACAGCCGTGCAGTGCTCCTTTCCATTATTCTCTTGGATAATGACGGCTGTTAGTTGTGTTTCGTTTGAGTCACGTGTGTTAATTGCTGGTACTACTAGTCTACTGCGAATCTACGAGACAGCAGCTTCCTTCGCCTGCCACGCTGGCTGAGCTCCATGTGTTGTTGTTCCGCTACCGTGGCGACTCCTGCTGCCAGCGCACCATCGTCGAAGTGGATCACTCACAGAAAGGAATTTGGCTTAAGAATTTAGGCTTAGCTACCATTTCGTCTTTACACGGGCCGAGGCTGGGCATCATGCCACCAACCGACGAGAACAGCCAAACTTGTGGCAGATGGCCCAATCGCGTTTGATGTACGTACATCCACAGTTTGGGCTATACGATAATCAACGGTAGTCTGGGCTGTTAATGCGAGTGTGAGCTCATTTCCTTGAGCCTTGGCCTGTTGTCACAGAATCAGTTCTCCTTTTCTTCCCAAAACTATTCGTATTTTTTGGTGAAACACTTGGTCACCTGTATATGGAAACCAGGACCGCTGATTGGACGACAGAGACACAGAGAAAAGAAAGGAACGTTGATCGTGCAACAGCACATCACAGCATATGGAGTTCCACTTCCACCCTGACAGTAGTTTCACTCCGGCAAAGCGAAGCTCGCCGCCGTACAGCCTGTACAGGGGAAGGCAGCCGCTGTCCGCCCATCCGAGAGAGAGGCCAAGCAATGGCGGACCTCTTGGTATACAGTGACATGCATGTATACTGATGTATACTACGTACGAAGCGAGTAAAACGGGACAACCCGCGAAATGGAAACATGTGCACCGTGGCGTTCACATCCATCCCTAGCTGACCCTTCAACGACTTTTTTGTTTTTTGAGATACCCTTCAACGACTTTTGCTCCCAAGCAAGGAATCGATAGGAATCAGGCAGAGACCTAATTTCCGCGTTGCCCCACGGCCTTATCCTGGACCTTTGTAAAGCACGGACCGACCACGACGGCACAACCGGTGCGCCACCATCCTCTCCGGCGTGCGGCAACAGCGAGATAAGTAAAGTCGCTCTACTGTCGTCCGTGCCTGACTATCAGTAGCTCCAATATCTGTCTGATTACCATATTAATCCAGGTTGGAATTGAAAAGGCTTATCAATCCACTAGTGCGTGACTAGCAGTTAGCTAGCTCCATTGTCTGTCTGCTTAAGCTTAACCACGCATGTCGACGGCCAATATAGGGAGGCTACAGGAGCACCGTGTAGGACGTGTAGGAGCACATGCGTCGGCGAGGACAAAAAGATCGCGCAAGAGGGGCGCTCTGTCTGACAGCTGGAGCGTGGAGCCATTGCTTTTCGTACAGCGAAAAGAAAGAAAAGGCCCTAGCGCATAGGGGCCGGAGGGAAAAGGTGGCGCACAGGAGAAACATGAAACATGCCCTGCGATCGAGCGGCTGCAGATCGTGTCGATCTATCAGACTGTCTGTGGTGTAGCAGTAGATAGATCGACATTCGACAATAAGATCCAGGGGTCACTTGCAAGAGCACACTGATGCTCGGGCAATGAGGTGTGCTCGACGTCCAACACATCGCGCTGGTGCATTGTTTCTAGAAAATGGAAGTATCAATTATTACATACTTACTCCGTTTTAAAATTATTGTCATCATTGATTTTTTTTGTTATCTTTGACTATTCATTTTATTTAAATTATTTTAAAAAAATATAATGTATTTTCTTATGATTTGATTTAGTACTAAATAAAATTTAAATATAACTTATAATATTTTATATTTGAATGAATATTTTAAATAAGATGAATGGTCAAAGATAACGAAAAAAATTAATAACGATAATAATTTTAGAACGGGGGGAGTAGTTCTCAGAGAGCAAACAAAATTAAGAGACTAGATAAAGTCTATTGTTATGTTTTCATCCATGGGATGCCCAAACAGCTACAAACGTCGTGGTTTCTAATGTTCTGCTCAGCTTCTTTTAAATGATTTTCTTGTCTTCTTATCAAGCAGCAACAGAGTCCAAAACTACAGCCAGTATGCTCATTTGAATAAACCCCGTTGTGCTGGTGCATGGATGTATTCAGAATATATAATCTCAAATACATGATGAATCTTATATTTATTAATTAAAGTCTCTTTTTAAGATTTTCATGTTAATCAAAAGAAAATCTTATAATTTCTCATAGAAAAGCAAAATATCTAGCCATCCAGTTGATACGTCACAACTGTAATTATTAGATCTAACATATAATCTAAATTCCTCATACTACGGAAAAGTGTAAATTTATCGTGTGTCAAAATTTTTGCCGAGTGCTATTCTTCAGACACACGGCAAAGAGAAGATTTGCCATGTATTTTGGTCAAACACACGACAAAGAGAATGTACACGACAAAGGTTGTGTTTTCCGTGAGACAAAAAGTATGTATATAGCAAAAATGATATTTATCGTGTGCCTTGCCACTGTCACACGACGAAGTAGGCGCGTAGGCGCGCTGTCAGGGGTCATGTTAATGGCCATGCTTCGCCGGTGCCGCTTTTGGCGCACGACAAAGGTTTTTACAGTGTACACAACCAGGGACACATTACAAGCATGTCTTCACGGGCGTATTCGCCGTCGGGCTTTCGCCGTGAGTCACACATGGTAAACCTCTTCGCCATGACGAACATCTAGATTCCGATAGTGCCACCTTATTATTATAAAAATATCTCATGTATTTTCTAATACTTACGTCTAAATTACATACCAAATCTTTATATGCTGAACGTTCATCAAATTTATTCAACAACACGCTGACATCAGTAGAGAGAACCGATGGACGTGTCACTGTGTCAGCATGTCACTAAGCTCGTACAAAGTAAGGCATATACGCAGCGTCTCTAGCCTTATCATAGCAAAAATAATTACAGATACGCTGTGCTGAGCAGCTAGCTAGCTTGCTAATGGGGAATTTAGGTAACCAACACGGCATGGTGTTACTAGCAAGCTGTTAAGAATTAGCGCGCTATACATACCTATAACCCATTATTATGTGTGCCACTAGAGATGCAAGTTTGTGATCAATTGAGTAGTTATGAGTTAATCTCTAGTTTATTTATTATATTAGTTTTATGAGACGAAGAAAAATATTAATTTATTTTTAAGAGTTTTGATCCGACCTATCGATCCAATATAACCGATCCAATATTTGGGTCAAAACTTGCATACCTGTACTGCCACCCAAACTTTTTGATGGGTCATCGTGGTAAGCACGTGCATGCGGGGCCTGCACGTACGTTTCTTCCGAATCAAAACCGCGCATGAGCTTGCTGCAGCCTTACTACTAGTAGTACCAGCAGCGGTGATGCCGTCAATGCCGGTCTGATTCGCACGCTTCTTTTAAAAATCACAGAATCTTTTCTTTTCTATATTTTTAATTTTATTTTCGAAAGCACGGGTGGTCATAGGATGCTGGAGAGGTAAGCCGACAGCATCGACCGCTCCTTGCTCATTCACGTAGGCGCATGCTACTCAAGTACTCTCTGCAGAGAATCCGGTATTATTATTATTCATCATCGAACATATAACAGACTACACTGCTTAGTTGTTAATTGTACCTAGGCAATCCCACTCATGTCCAAAAAAATTGATGTTCAGAAGAAGATTTACAAGAAAAGGAGGATGATCCTTTGGTCAGGAAGGAATGTTGTCTTCCTGCCACTGCTTTTCCGTCTCTCTCCTCCTTGCAGTTTGGGCAGGTCAAAGAGAGGGATTAATATAGTCCAGTGCTTGGAATAATCTTGTAAAAAGTGAGGTACTAAAATAACCTTAAAAGGTGACAAAAAAGGAGGAAAAAAAATGTTTGGCATTACCATGATTACGTTGTGTGTAGGCTATATGGTGATGTAGACACATTGCACAAACGGAAACTTTGCCCTCACTTTTGTCCTAGTATTTTTATCATTTTCTCAGCTCCCTTTTGCTTGGTGTCTGAAGATGATGTGTATTTTATCATCCAAATGTTAGGTGATCAAGATTCTAGCCCACTATATATTCTAGAGCTGAGCAGGTTCAAATAGGATAGTAGTATATCCTAATTTTAATTTAGCTCACTGACTATATTCACAGTGTGTATATATATATATTCTCACCTCAAAGCTGCCAATCCAGGATAGAAACTAGCATGTTTATTCTACAAATTAAAATGAACAGATTTTCATATCCCTTAAGTCAATTATATTAACTAGATGTTTATCCCGAGCATTATTTTGCCAGCCACAGGTCAATTATATATATGGGCGTCCGAAAAGGAGGCTCATATTACCATGGCAGCATAAGTATGCGCACAAATCAAATATGGACTATGAGTGCACACGTTCTTTTAATGTGCCTGGGCACGGATTTTATTAAGAGAAAAATAATAAGTGTAAATATACCATTCATTTTTCTTGAACTATAAACAAAATGGAAAGATCGTTAATCAAATGGATAAAGGTTTGAGAAAATTTGCTGCATTCACCTATATAAATACTCCCTTTATATAAGAGTATATATTTGCACACTCTAATTTCAACATTTTAATAACCCCCATATGAATACAGGTCCTCACTTTCCCTTAAGAGTTCTTTGTTTTGTTCCTCCCTTTCGAGAACTGCCCTTAGGAGCAAGTGACCAAATTTTAATGCGCCGGAAAATATGCAAAACAAACACGACAAAGTATTTCCTTTTCCTCCTATGCAAATGGAATGATCCAGCCGAATAAACAGATCGTGATGCAATCCCTAGTGGGAGCTCAACTTATTATATCTCAACGGCCGAGATTAGGACCGAATTTATTCCCCAAGGGAGCAAAAGGGTGGTCGAAAACCCGTGGGGCACAAACGCCCGAGAACCCTCCCTTCCCTGATCCCTGCGACATGCATGCATGGACAAACCCCTGTTACTAATTAGTCCTTGATTAACAGGTAACGACGCCCTATAAAAGCCCTGCTAGTCTGCATACATGACACAACCAACACCGGATCTGCTTGGTTCACCCCATCCACCACCACTATCTTGTAGATCTTGTGCATTTCTCTCTTGTAAATCATCTTCATCAAGCTCTCGAAGAGGAGAGGAGGAAGCAGAGTAGACTTTTGCACAGGTACCACATATTTTCTCCGTGAAAAGGTTTTGTGTGTGCATGGCATGTGGTAGTAGTACACTGTTGCAATCTTATCCCATATCTGGTCTGGTGCGGCGCGTCTTCTTACAATGCTTTGTGTGTGGAACTGTCCCCTAGTAAGATCTCTGACGATCCTGTGTGTGGAACTGTGGAGGCAGCAGCAAGCAGGTGAAAATAGCAGTAGGTCCCTGTACCGCTAGGTTCTTCCGCTGTTTTCATTGACCGATGGAGATCCAAACGTTTACGAGGAGGGGTAGCCTTAGTGGTGAGACCGAGAGTGCGATTCTGATCTGCAAGTTGACATATCTTGTGCATGCATAGGACGGCCTTGGGTCCGACCATTAACTATGTTTGAACCACGTTTCGTTTTGGGCCGTTGAATCCTAGTGTCCTTGTGTTAGGACCAGTACTTCTTTTGAAAAAAAAAAAGGTAACATTGATCTCAAATGTGATTGTGCAGTGTTTTCTTCTTTCTTTCTTTGTGCCTTTAAAGTCTTCCATTGTGCACTTTCTCTGTGAAAATAGTTGCCTGGTCTGATTAATTTTTGAATTAAACAAGTTAATAAAACATCAGAAGATCCCATAACATTAACGGGTCCTTGAATTAATTTAGGTTATGTTCACGAAGATGCAATGTCCCTTTTTTTCAGAATGTTCAAACAACTTATTGGCTAACGTGCACAAAGACCTGAAAATAATCACACACGCATGTATTTAGATAGTACTCCAAACACCTCTACGGCATACCAAAATGATCGAGTGGACATGGCATGATGTTCTTCACATAATAGAGACGTCCATATATAAGTAGCACTAAGCGACACATTTCGTTATCCCTCGGCATCCATTTGACACCAAAACTAACTAACCAAGAATAAGTGTAAAACCCCATGGGTCTGCAAAATTAGGGATTCCTCTACTTCCACCCACCTTCGTGGCAAGCGCCTATAAATTGCCCTCTCCAGTCTCCTCCCTTGTCGCTCACACTCACACTTGAGTAACCAACCGCGAGCTAGTAGAGTGTGGCCGGCTGAGTGAGTGCTGGAGTCATAGCCCGCCTTTGAAATTCCACACGCCGAGTCTTCCCGCGCCCGCCAAAGTTTCCGTGTCTCGCTCACCACCTTAGTTGCCTGTCTTTTCGATCGGCGGCGGCTATATAAACTCCTAGTAAGTCATGTGGTAATGAGCATATCAAGCATAGAACATGAACTAGTAGTGTTGCAGCTTGATTAATTGCTGCCACGATACGATATATAGATTCTGCTGCACACTCTGGCCGCAGTTTCTTACACGGTGCTGTGACTGGTGCAGAGATCGAGATGGTGGCGGCGGCCATGGAGGTGTCTTCAGTGGAGTTCGGCCACACGGCGGCGTCCAAGTGCGTCGACGATGACGGCCGCCCCAAGCGCAC
Organism: Eleusine indica; assembly: GCA_030378355.1. NCBI lineage: Eukaryota > Viridiplantae > Streptophyta > Magnoliopsida > Poales > Poaceae > Eleusine > Eleusine indica. The sequence goes on from CM059494.1 coordinate 62,780,060, forward strand.
TGGTAAGTCAGGGAAACTGATGATACCTATGTTGCTCATGGGAATCGATGAAATTGTCAGAAACTGATCGACGATGTGTGGTCTGTGTTGTTATTGTGAAGGCACGATGTGGACTGCCAGCGCGCACATTATCACCGCGGTGATCGGGTCCGGGGTGCTGTCGCTGGCGTGGGCCATCGGGCAGCTCGGGTGGGTCGCCGGCCCCGCCGTCATGCTGCTCTTCTCCTTCGTCACCTACTACACCTCGTCGCTGCTCGCCGACTGCTACCGCTCCGGCGACCCGATGACCGGCAAGCGCAACTACACCTACATGGACGCCGTGAACGCCAACCTGAGTGCGCTTTCTTCCTTGCTCATGCACGTTGTTCTTTCTTGGCTCTTTGCTGTCGCAGCAGAGCTGACGACTCTGTTTTTTTTTGTTTCTGGTCGAGCAGGCGGCATCAAGGTCCAGATATGCGGGTTCCTGCAGTACGCCAACATCGTCGGCGTGGCCATCGGCTACACCATCGCCGCCTCCATCAGCATGCTGTAAGTAAAGTAGATCGCAAAGGACCTTTTGTGCTTCGTATCGTACGTGTGGCAAGTGTTGGTGAGCCTAACCTGCATCCTGGACGCATGGATACATGTGCAGGGCGATCAAGAGGGCCAACTGCTTCCACAAGGAAGGCCACGGCGACCCGTGCAACATCTCGAGCACGCCATACATGATCATCTTCGGCGTCGCGCAGATCTTCTTCTCCCAGATCCCAGACTTCGACCAGATCTCGTGGCTCTCCATCCTGGCCGCGGTCATGTCCTTCACCTACTCCACCATCGGCCTCGGGCTCGGCATCGTCCAGGTCGTCGCCAACAAGGGCGTGAAGGGCAGCCTGACGGGCATCAGCGTGGGCGCCGTCACCCCCATGGACAAGGTGTGGCGCAGCCTGCAGGCGTTCGGCGACATCGCCTTCGCCTACTCCTACTCCCTCATCCTCATCGAGATCCAGGACACCATCCGCGCGCCGCCGCCGTCCGAGTCCAAGGTCATGCGCCGCGCCACCGTCGTCAGCGTCGCCGTCACCACGCTCTTCTACATGCTCTGCGGCTGCGCGGGCTACGCCGCCTTCGGGGACGACGCCCCAGGCAACCTCCTCACCGGGTTCGGCTTCTACGAGCCGTTCTGGCTCCTCGACGTGGCCAACGCCGCCATCGTCGTCCACCTCGTGGGAGCATACCAGGTCTACTGCCAGCCGCTCTTCGCGTTCGTCGAGAAGTGGGCCCACGCGAGGTGGCAGGAGTCGAGGTTCATCACGGGGGAGGTCGACGTCCCGCTCGGACGCTGGTGCTACAAGCTCAACCTGTTCCGGCTGACGTGGCGGTCGGCGTTCGTGGTGCTCACGACGGTGGTCTCCATGCTGCTGCCATTCTTCAACGACGTGGTCGGGCTGCTCGGCGCGCTCGGGTTCTGGCCGCTCACCGTCTACTTCCCCGTCGAGATGTACATCGTGCAGAAGAAGGTGCCGAAATGGAGCATGCTGTGGGTGTGCCTGCAGCTGCTCAGCCTCGGATGCCTCGTCATCACCGTCGCAGCCGCTGCGGGATCCGTCGCAGGGATCATCGCCGACCTCAAGATCTACAAACCCTTCGGCACCACCTCCTGATGGTTGATTGCGCATGCACACATTGCACAGATTGTTGTTCATGGGCAGACAAGACAGGTGGTGAACCTATTGGCGCCTAGTAGTATGTGCAGTCCAAAAATTAGTCATTTAATTGTCACACGGTGAAAAGAAGAAGAAAAAAAAAGGAAAAGAAGATGCCAGCGGTATAGCTTGCGTCGCGGATGATGTACGTACCGTGTCCTAATTCCTATTGTTTGTGATATGGTTAACTGAAAAGATTAGTGAAAAAAAAATGAATTTGTGTATTTGCAACAAGCAGTACTTCTGTTTCTGTAGGACCATTTCTTTGGAGCATGATCGAACTAATTCCTGTAATTTCTTATGTTTCAAAACAAGAATGTTAGGACGATGCAAAATATATGCTCGATCGTATGAAAGTTCTTATGTTCTCAGTACGGTGGATTGCTTTTGTGAAGCAAGGAATCAATGATTTGCCACTTACATGATTTGAGTGGTTTCCTCTACACTTCCAAAAAGAAAAAAAAACAGTGACAGCATTCTGCTGCTAAAACTTGAGTATAAAAAAAAGTAAGACGAAATTATTATCGCCGTCGGCAACAATTTAAGAAAAAAAATAAGAAACTCAAAAAAATCAATAATGACAAAAATATAAAAATGGAAGGATCACTAAACTAATTTTCCGACACTTGAATAAATTTAACACAGAGATCTAAATTTGTCGTTTTCTATGACAAGTTGAAGTTTTGGACACAGAGTATAATATTGTTCGCTGCTTTATTTTCATCAGAACTGCCACCGAATATTTTATGCTTCATCATTCCCACAACTAGCAAAAGGAGCGGCATCTGCACTATCTTGCGGTGAAAGAATACTAATTCGGAAGGCCCTGAATTCCTGTTGAAAAGGGATGGCTCACACGGTGACACTAGTGTTGCCCGCGCCGCCAGAGTCATCAGACACAAAAAATACAAAATGGCTGAAGGCATCATGTTCCTACATGGTTTCATCCCCTTTTTTTCAACTGAGAAAGGGCATGAAACTAACTCAAGATTTTATTTTGAGTAAAATCCATGGTCGGTTCTCAAACGTGCATGTTAGTTTTCTGAAAGTTAACACTACATTGTACCCATAAAAATCACATGGTGCAGGAAGTCTGATCCAGTTCTCTACGACCACTTGACATCTAAAATCTGACACCTTCAAAGGATCGTGGTTAGTTTATGATCTAGTGGCATCACGTGTTAAAGCACGTACCCAAGGATAAACGTTGTGATTTCAACTCCTTGGTCATCCTCACACTGGAATGATGGAAACATCAAAATGACGGGGTCTTCAACTTCAAGGGGTCTTTGCCGAGTGTCCACGCTGTGAAATGGATGGTAGACGACGATACCCATCTTCATTGGCCGGGGAGAAGGGGTTTGTGTGTTGATGTCCTAGTTTCTTAGTGAGGAGTGAGTCTATGTTTGGGTTGTTTACTCTTGTTTTCGCATAAAAGGAATCCTCTCACACGGTGACACTAGTACTGCTGACGCCGTCAGAGTCACCAAACAGAACAAAAAAGAAATGTCCGAAGGCATCCTGTTCCTGCATCCCTTTTTTGAACTGAAAAAGGACATAAAACAAATTCAGCATATTGTTTCATAGATCGCCTCCGGTAGCAATACTGACGGTCAAGTGTTCTGATACATCGACTTGACTCCATGCAGTGCATAAAATAAGCTTGTATGTTGACACCATGAACGTTACCCCATGAACGTTGACACTACATTACCCACAAAAATAAAATCCTGCAGAGCCGGCGGTTCCAATCGCCGAAATGATCATAACAGGCCCCACAACATACATGGCGCTCGGCCGAGGTCAGGTGAGGTGGATCAGTGGAACACAGAATCTGCATCTATCTATATGTTTCTCGGATCGGAGGGACCCCGGGCCTGATTGGTCCCGGCGTGGCGCCCATGAATTGGACACAAAGGTAAGACGCATAAGCGCGAAAGGATAAAAGAGATCGCGAAACGATCGAGCGGACCAGCCCGGCGCTGCGCGATCGCGCGACAACGGCGACGCGACGGAGGCGCCGGTTTTCGCAGCGTCTTTTCGACCACGTCGATGCATCATCGCCGATTGCCTCACATGACGCTCCTGTGACCGGTCCAAATCGCGCGTGCGGTCGTGCTCGAACGCAGGAAAAGCGTCGGTAATTTAGTAGTGAGTTTCTTTGGCTACACATGCGGATCACGAGCTTGGCTAGCTCGGCGGCCGGCACGAGCGTTCCAGGCGACCGGGAGAAAGCCGGAAAGGTGAGCGGCGAAAGCGAAAGGGGCCGTATGATTTCCGTTGGTGTCAGCATCGGAAGATCAGGATCTCCTGGGACGCGACGTGGCATGAACAACCACACCCCGCGCGCCTTGCCTTCGTGGAATTTAAAGGCAGCTTTTCCCGCCAACCCTAGGCACTAACTAGCACGGTATGATCGGATGACCTCGGCCTCTGCTTTTTGGCGGGGTGATTAGACAAAGTGAAAGCGGGGGGCTCCAGCGTTTGCATCTAAAGTTTGTTATTAGTAGCAACGATGATGTGATGAAAGAAGGAAAAGGAAAGGATCCGAGAAGAATCTCCGAGCATGATTGTTGTAGCCAGACAAGACGTGATAATCCAACCCTACCACCACCTCCCGATTAGCTTCGGCGAAATTCCAATCCACGAACTGATGTCTATGATCATAATTTTCATTCAGAGATTCAGTGTTGTGGTTTGCTCCTCCGCCGTCACCGTCACCAGGGAAAAAAAAAGGACAATGGAAATATCTCAAAATAAAACAGCGGCTGTTACGATTGGAGTGTACTACACCTGTGTGGCTGCGTCCTGCGGCCTTCCGACCAGTGTTAACAGTTGTCTAATGCTGCATATCCACGGCTGATTAGCACTAGTCGTACGGCCGGGTGGGACAACACGCTTATGTGTATAGCAGTGCTAGCTCTATCCAGATGTGGGCTCCGTGCGTGGAACTTGTCATGCAGGTTCCAATGTGCTATTTTGGATGGCCTTTGGTTTGTGCCATCTCGACCAACATCAATCCACACACGAATAATCGTGAATTAGCGATTCTGAGGTTAACATGCCATCAGTTGCCTCAATGTGTAAGCGTGCCTTCATGCAAAGCTAAATATTTAGAATTAACATTCTCTTTTCAGGATCAGACACCTATTACTATACCACTAGCATATGGCGTCTACATCCAGCAGCAAGATATGCGCGATAAATATTCAGTGCGAAATGAATAGATTGCTGGATTGGATCAAGCTCAAGCTCAATTGCTATGCCCTTGGTGAGCATGAGACACAACAAACATATAGTATAAAAAAAGAAAGTTTCACCTTTGATTGCAAAACTTTTACTGATCCATTGAATTTTGTGTACAATACTTTTGATTTGAAATTCAACTCGTGACTAGATAATGTTTGTTTGTATGCCTAATTAAAGAAATTCATTAGATATGAAACTCATATCATGGGATGTTATGCCACATTGGACTAAATTATACTTTTGTTAAGAGTATCATGTATTTTTCTTTGTAAATTAAAATTGTGTAGTATCAACTCTTTATTTTCTACTGACTAAATAATACCTCATAGCTAAAGACTAATTTTCAAACAATGGTCTAGATTAAATCCAGTGCATATTGTTAGACTTAACTGTTTATTTCTTGGTTGAATACTTTTTTTGTAATATTCATCTATTTATGCAATCAAACCACTAACATCACATTATTAAGTTAATCACTAAGTACTAATATTATATAGTTATATAAAGAAAAAACTACACCACACATCACACACTTTATATTTTGCCCATACTTTTTTTACTCAATTTGTGTCTTCATACAATATATATACACATCCTTTGCCTGCATACAAAAGTGCTATCGACTAACATGGAGGGTGATAAGTGGAGCTAGATATGCTGAATGGTAAGGGTAAAATGAATCCAGGATGAAGAAACAAAGAACATTGAATTAGGGTATGGTAAGGGGTGGTTATGCCTCAAGATAGATTTTTGCATGCATTGAATGTTGTGTTTTTTCATGATGCATAGCGCTAAAGAGGTTTTTCTATGAAATAATTGTTATTAAGAGTTTTAAAATGTCGTATCTACAACTTCTTTTGTAGATGCTTTGGCATGTAAGTAATATTTGGCAAACAGTTCTGTACTAGATTTTTCATTATGAATTTCATTGTCTATTCATACCTGTTGGCAAATATTAAAAGTGGGTTATGTTGTAGTGGTTTTCTATTACATTTTATTTCTTGAAAAAACATGGAAGTGTAGTTATCGGTATTTATAGAGTTGAATGTCTATAGATACGTTGCCACGTGGGAACAATATATAGATGAGAAAATTTCTTGTATGCTATTGAAAAAAAAACCTTATTCTCTATCTGTCACTAAAATTTTTCAGTCTGTCCGTTCCCTGGAAAGAGCGGCCGAGGAGCGTAGCCTGTAATTGGAGAGCGTACTCGTGCGTGGGCCTGTTGCTTGGTTCCGTGCGTGTAGATCGACCTCGAATCTATGCGGATGCCGTCCTGGACGATGGGCTGGCTTCGGTTCTCGCCTTCCCGACCAGCAGCAGCGATCTACACACGGCTATAATATCCCTTCGAAATGGCGACCGTGTTTGGTGGCTTGCTTGGCCGACTCCGCTCAAGTTGACGGATCCATCAATCCCTGGAAAGACAGTGCATATATTCTGCACTACTCTGTAGCTAAGGAACAGAGGAGATCGAGCTGCTCCCATCGCACTCGCATTTCGCTGAAGGGATAAGAGTTCCGAATTCCGTCTCAAGTACTGCAATAATAGATGGCGGAATTGGCACAAATTGTGATTCTAATCTTACAAACAGCGACGCCGGTCGGCGCCTTGGGCATCGACGCCGCTACATGGAATCGGGAAAGTCTCGGTTGAGGCCCGCCTTACCGGACGCCGCGCTGCCCCGCTGCTAAATGTTACCACTCTGGCAATTCTTCTAGACATTTGGTTGCACTGAATCATTTAGGCCGGGAAAGCAAGAACTAACCCACGTGAGGTAATTCGCGTATACCATCGTTGCGTAGCTATCAACGGGAATCAGAGGAGGTGGCATTAACTAGGGTAGATCGGCTGCCGGTTCTGTTCTTATCTCGACAGTACAAGATGCTGGTCCTTGGCGTTGCTTGCAACTTGCTGTTGCCTGAAAATTGGTGTTTTTTCAACGTACCAATAGCATGCAGGGCAATACTGTGAGATGCGATGCGATGAGGCAACATTATTGAACAGTTGAAAGAGATCAGAAAGAACAATGCAAATTCACAACCGTGCAGTGCTGAAATGAGAGCAACTTCTCTGTAAATAAATCTAAAATCTCTGTTTTTTTTACTCATAAGAAATTATAGAGCTTCCGATTCATATTTTTAAATGCCCGATTTTTGTATTCTAATTTAGGGAAGAAATAGGAAATGATTGAAAATAATTAGTATCGAGGTAGCTGAAAATGATATATCAAGAAAATGAAAATAAAAAATTTTGGACCGAGATCATTTTTTGGAACCATTTTAATCCTAGTTTGGTCATACTACACTGCAGGTTCTAAATGGATTGGTGTTTCCTATAGATTACTTCATTTCAATATGCTATTTGTAGATTGTTTTAATAAGGAAATGATTCTGATTTGAAATAGAAAAGCAAGAATGAAAGTGGAGCCGGCTTGGTTTTTGGCCCAACAAGTCAACCGTATGCCTTCTTGGGCCATATAGATTTCTGCCGATTACATGGAATTCTCGTTTAGCCCATCCATGGTGTCGGACACTATGTGAACATCAAACACCAATCCTTAATCCTTGATGCCAAGGCGAAAATAACTTCCACATCTTCATAGTCATTTAAAAAAGGGAAATATATTAATACTTCAGTCTATTTATCAAAATGATGTATATAGCTATAATTATTACATGAAGTTTAAAGCTATATTTCAGATAGCACGAAATAAACAGAACACATACAGACCAAAAAGAAAAATACGATGAACAAACTGATTCCACAAGTGAACAAATTGATCCCACACGTTTGGCAAAGTTTGATAGATACTAGTACAAGTCGGATCAGGATCGACTGACTTGAGAGCTTTTTACTACAGACGTGCAGTAAGTGTGCATCTACCGTACGCTACATCCAACGCCACTCCTTTCTTCTGATTTCTATTTAAACAGTCTAATGAAGAGAATTGCTATATGGATTACTTGAGAGATTTTAATACGATGACACTGTCCCTTTTTATTGAAATATTTTTCTCTTCACTACTTGTCTTTTTTAATTTCACTTTCAATTTGATTTAATTTTTTTTACAAAATAGATTACACTCGGCCAGGGTTCGAATAACCGGCAGAAACCGGCCGGTTATTCCGGTTAACCGGATAACCTGTCCCGGCCGGTTGCGCTAACCAACCAGTTAGCCGGAGAAAACCGGACCTGATACTGTAGCAATACGGTTAACCGGTCGGTTATCCCGGTTAACCGATCGGTTTTTCACCGAACCGAGCCGGTCCGGTTCTTCCGGTTATTTGAACCTGCACTCGGCTGTATGAACAAACTGCACTCACCCTATCTTGTGAACTAGAGCACCATCAACCTTTTATGCATATCTCAAGATTCACGAATTCAATAGAAAAATCAATTTAATGTAAATATATTTTTTATTATAATAAATATTATGAATATATATATTTTAAATCCAAAACGAAGAGCATCACATAAATTTTGGCTGCCTTTGTTGTTGTATGGTGTGAAGCTTGAATGCTAGTTTCGTTCAGGTGTTTCATTCAGGTCATTAATATTATATATTTTTATTAAAAAAAAACAGGCCTTCTGGTTACGATCAGAACAGGTCCGTCCGGTGCTACTTCCGGAACACATCGCATTGAGTTACGTGCAGCGCAAGCACGACTGGGGACACTTTACTTGGAACGCAAAGCAGAGACTATTCATTCCCCTGGTCATATACACAGCAGAAGACGAAACAACAGACACGGACAAGCGCTACAAACTGCTGCTCGATGAACTCGTCATCACCCGACCGGCTTGGCGACGAGGCGGAGCGGCACCCGCCGCTTGGTGGCCATCCCAGGCGCGTCCTCCATATCAAGCTCTCCTGGCTTCGCACCATCCGGCATATCCCAGTCGAACACGCGCACGAGGCTGGCCAGCGCGGTCTCAACCGTGGCGAGCGCGAACTGCATCCCGGGGCAGACCCGGCGCCGGGCCCCGAACGGGATGAGCTGGAAGTGCGTTCCCCGGAAGTCCACCTCGCCACTCTCCTCCCCGAACCGCTCGGGGATAAACTCCTCGGGCGCGTGGCGCCACGCCGACCGGCGGGTGCAGGCGCAGCGTCTCCTTCACCACCGCGCGCAGGTACGGCGGTGGCCGGGTCGACGGTGAGCGGAGTTCGCGCTGCAGCGTTTCCATGGATTCGGGGTTCCTGACCAGCTCCGACATGGCACACTCCAGCGCGATGAAGGAGGTTTCGGTCCCCGCCGCGAACATGTCGGCCAGGAGCGCCGAGTTCTCCTCGATCAGCTCACGGAACAGCTCGCTCCTCCTCCTCCCCTCCGCCTCTTCCTCCCGGGACGACACCCTTCCAGAGACCGCGCGGCAGATCACCTCATTAGCGAAGTGATACAAGGCTTTGCTTACATTAACCACGGCACCACCAGGGGACGAGGCCGCCGCTTGGTCCCTGATGTCCCGCACGAGCGCGGCGACCTCGCGCTCCCGCATGGCGTTTTGGGCGTGCGACCTCGCGCCGCTGAGCACGTGCGCGGCGCCAGTGCTCGCCGTGGGGCGCGAACACGAGGTCGCGGAACCCGTACGTGAGCACCTCGGCCGTGCGGAAGTAAGGGCGCGTGGCGAAGACGTGGTCGTGCTCGCGCATGAGCGCCGCGGCGGCGGCGCATCAGGTCCGCCGCGCCGGCGGTCGACGCGGCGAGCGCGCGCAGGGATTGGTGCGGGAGCGCGCCCACCTGGTGCAGGTTGCGATGATCGGCAGGCCGCGTGGCGCGGGAGGTAGGCGATTCCTGGCGTCGTCGCTGCTGCGGACATTGCTGAGGTAGAGGAAGCCGGCGAGGAGGAAAGGGAGGAGCAGCAGCAGGGAGGAGAGCTCCATGGCTACTGACCGTCAAAAGGGTGTGGTTTCACTTTTGCTGGAATGCTTCACTGAGCTTTCTGCATGATGCGCTGGTGTTTAGGCTGAATGTTGGACACTACACGGTACTAAATAAACAAGTAAGGCCACTAACTGGTACTAGCTTCTACTACTAGTTTTTCATGTTATTTGACCACGCAGTAAAATAAAGACTATGTTACGCCTTGCACGAATACTAGTTTTTCAAGTAACTGGTACTTGCTTCTAGAACTAGTTTTTCAAGTTGCACCTTGCACGAATACTTCGCTGAATGGTCAAGTCTAATCTTAGTTTAACATAGCAATCGTTCGTGATCGATATCTTCCATATCGATCATGTTTCTGCCTACTTCATGTTACGGCGACAAAGTAAATGTCATTGGCTAGCGATGACGGCAGCAACGACATCGCTCCCGTTTTCCATAGATTTGCTTTGACACGCAAATCGTAACAATAGAACAAAAGTGTTTCAATCGGTTCTTCAACGTGCAATCGTCAGATGGCATAGACGAATCTATCAAACTACCAACTCGCAGATTACAGAAATGCTCCTGTTCAGTCAACTGAAAACCAGGAGGGGAGGGGGGCTTTCAGTCGACGTGCAAAGTGCCTGCGCGCGCGTGTTTGTTCAATTTTTTTTTCTTTTTTTATTTATTGTTGCTATTTATTTATTTGTAAAATTATTTGTATTAGACTATGGATTTTTTTTTAATATCCATTGGATCTAGATCTAAGAGTCAAAAACGTTGATTAAAAGAGACACTAATGTTCAATCGACTGAAAATTAGACACTCCCCGCAGATTACAGATGATTCCATATATGTACATTCATCAGCATATTGTCATCCATATGTATGTGTTAACGATGAATCAACTATTGATGGTTAAATGACATGCTATATATGCTCGTTCCATCTTCTGTATTCTGAACGAGTTGTTCTTTTGAGAAGAGTACAGCAGTGACCTACACAGCTCGCCGTGATTTACATAATAACCCACAACTCTTGATTCTCGACCATCCTGGTTATCATACCCAGAAGTATAACAAAAATATCCTCAAAATTCTGTACCACCAATTCCTCAGAAATTATATGGGGAGCCGAGCTGTTACCTTTGTATCCTACAGTCAACCTATGGGGTGTATCCAATGAAAGAATGGAGGGACGTTGATCCCTTCCCATGTAGCCTTGAAGCCTCATGATCCAACAGCAGTTGCAAACTTCAGGCAGTTATCATGTCGAGCGATATGATTCTGTGGCCCTTGGCGACCTGAGCGGAATGCCATCAGCAGCAGACCTAAGAGGAACAATTTCAACGCCATAACCATCCTCGTCAGCGTGTTTAGGAAGTCGCATGGGTAAATTTGGTGGGGCACCTGTGATGTAAACCAGTGAGAATTCATGAACAGGGGATATTACATTCAAAAAAGGGGCATAGATATAGACATACTGTCTGCCATGTCCTTTGTCTTGTGAAGAAGGAAAGTCCCAGAAAGGATGGTAACAAAGCCACACATCTCTGTCACAATCTGCGTCGGGCTTTGGCGATCCCAATCCTTTCATGGAGTAAGAGCTGACATTAGTAGATAGTTCTGAAGCATTGTAAAGGAACATGATAGGGAATTCACTGATGAACTGCCATTTTGACAATCCAGATTAACTAGTCAGTGTTTGATAAATTTTGATGCTATTAATTTTCAGATTATCATGATTGACAATTCAACTATTCAGGTATTAAGTTCTCAGCTATTCACTCTGACCTACTGACCAACAGATGCCCTTCCTGGTCAAATATAATATGTATCTAGAATGGACAAAAATGATCATCCGAGTATCAGTAATGTTAACTTGTTGAGGATAGAATTTAATAGTTTCCTAAATTTTGATAAACATGTAGATTCCACAACCCACATTTGTCTGCAGTCGAATTTGTCTATCAATCAGCATGGCAAAAACCAGGTTAATAGCAGCATTTAATGCCAAAAGCAACAAAGTGGGCAAATTTAAGCAATTGTTGGATCTTAGGAAAGATTATAAGGCAACAACAAAATTTAATGCTTTTTGTTGCTCAAGATCACAAAGTTATATGAAAAACAATTTATTTTATTACAGTACATTCAATTTAATTTGTCTTAAATATGAGCAACTATATAACCAGCGATATACGTAAAACTATTGCCACTAAATTCGACTAGCTAACTAGTGCATATTAAGATCTGACATATGGTGAGCGTCTTGAAAAAAGATTTACTATGCTGAGTCTCTGTTTAAGATATTAGTCAAAGAAAAGTTTGTTATGGAATAATGCAAACAAATAAAATAAGCTTGGAAGTTATTACCTTGAACATTATCACGCTAGCCAAAATGGTCAAGGATGTAAACATCGTATAATATATAGGTGAAACAACTGCAGTGTTGAACGTGTCAAGGGCCTGCAAAAATCAATTTCGCCAAGCTGAGTGTAGTGTAGAGCAGAAGGAAAATGCGGATATGGGAAACATTTCTTGTCTCTATCATTAGGACACATTTCTCTTGACATAAACATGAACACTAGCACTGACCATACCTTGTTCAGATAGTTCATCTGTGTCACTATGCATGAGACCACAACAAGTAAGAACACCCAAGTTTGTACATAAACAAGCTGATTTATTCCAGAAAATGTCAGTTTCAAAGCTATTCCGAGAGCCTTTACACTCATGACCTGCCAAACCAAGCAGATTACACAATGAAAAACATAGCCATATATAAAGTGTTATGTGAATATACATGAAAGTAACTGTTGCTGAGTTAAATTCATACCGATAAAGATCCCACGAGAGAACAGACACCAATATACACCATGATGTGTGTCTGGCCATACTGTGGGACAAAACGGAATATGAGCACGAAAGCTGCTGCGAGCACAATGGCTGCATATAATAGGAATGCTGCAAGGTAATAGTGTAAACTTCAGAACCCAACATAATTTGTTAAGACCGGTGGAGTCATAAAAAGATGCACATGCATGAGAGTGCTAATACATGAAGAAAGATGAATACCTGGTTCAGTAGCAAGGTCCCACACTTCTGCCACGGACTCGATCTGACGCTCTGGAGGTGCATGAAGGACAATAGTTGTCGAACCCACAACACAAAGAATACACCCAAGTATACCAAATATATGAAGCTTCTCCCGCAACATAACATGTGCAAGAACAGCACTGTACGAGACATACAAGGACTATCAGATTTACTGAAATACAACAGTATAAAATATTAATTCTTAAAGTATAAGCATGACTTAATATTTAAGTCTATAGAGCTAATACCTAATAATTATGCTTAGTGCACCGAGTGGAGTCACCAAGATAGCAGGAGCAAATGCGTAAGCAGCAAAGTTAGCAATTTCTCCAACAATCACTGCAAGATATCATCACAGTATATAATTAGTACCAAGTTGAACGGGCACGGAAGAGAGTTAATGAATGTCGAAACTTAATCAGTTGTTGGGAGGGGAAAGACCTACTTGTAATCATTCCTGCCCACCACAGTGGCTCAAGCAGGTAGGAGTAGCCACCAACACCTGTTTCAAATCAGCAACATAAGCATAATAAATGAGGAAAAGATGAAGGATTGAACCCGTATGGCATCAGAAATAGAAACTCTTAATATGTTGGCATTTGCATTCTCGGCTAACGGTTGATCAGAGGTCAGTTGTACACAGGTACCGTCAATGACGTCCCTCTTAATAAGTGATACAACCCGGCTCTTAATAAGTGATACAACCCGGCACGAAGGATGTTACGAATCTTTCGAAATTGGAACGTTTCAAGCAAGAAGTGAGCATGCGTATTTTACTCCCCTCTATACTCAGAATGCTTGTAAACTTGTTCGCACCATTCCGCATTTGTGTGCTCCACTTTTCAAATTTGGCAAACCAACATGGAAGCAGGAAATAGAACTAATGAATTGGAAGGCAGCAGTAGTGGGTCGCCCCCATCAGCACTGTGTATCAGCAATCAACCAGTATGCCACTAGTGATCATCCGAAGTGATGAACTAGTCGTGTGAGAACTGTATGACATTAGGTCGCCAAGCATGCTGCTAATTCAAGGGTCATAAGACCTAATCCATGTCAACGCGCTCACCGCTAACTGTCCCCAAGTCCTACCTCCACTCCAGTAGACCAGACCCACCGACACACCGCAGCCGAGATCCAACCCCGCGCGCGGATCAGATCTAAGCTGCACCGCCGGCAGCAGCAGACAAAGCGCCCCCACGGGACGGGACGCGGGGTAAGCGGAGGAGCACAGCAGCAAGCACACGCACCTGCTCTGACCCCAGACGCGCCAGCCTTCTTGAGCCCCTTCTTCTTGACGATGAAGCTGGCGCCGATGAAGAGGCTGGAGGAGAGCGCGAGCAGCAGGCCCTTGATGTTGTCGGCCGACATCCCCTCCACCCACTTGCCCAGCCGTGCTCCGCCCATGGCGCCGCCCTCCTAATCCCTCCCCCGCCGGCGACCGCCGCGCATGCGAGATCTGGGGGAGGGAGGGCGCCGGCTGGTAGTTTCAGCTTTCCGCGCTTGCTCTGCCCTTCACTCCTGACTGATTTGAGCGCAGCCTTGTGTTTGGTAGGGTAGAAGAGAAGCTAAAGCCTAGTAGCTACCGTGTGGTGCGGGTGGGGGAAGAGCCCCGCGCCGCGCGGGGAAAAGCGAAGGCGAGGCGAGGAGGCGTCAGGCGACGACGCCGGCGTCGTCGACAAGGAAAGGACGCGAAGCCGCGGGAGGGCGAGGAGAGGAGAGGGTGGTGGTGTATTCCGGCTTTCGGCCGCGGTCGGCTGGCTCGGGGGGAATCCTGACTCCTGCTGCGTTCGTGCCCGTGCCCGTGTGGTGCGGTGCGGATCACGGCGACCGTGTGTGTGTGTGTGTGTGTGTGTGTGTGTGTGTGTGTGTTTGGTTCGTCCCGTGCGCCGCCGTGGCGACTGGCGAGGGTGCCCGCACCGCGAAGTGTTGTTTTGGGAGATTTTGGAGGCCGAGACGCGGTGGAACTCTACAAGGGGCGGCCACGCGGGCGCCGGTGGTGCACACAAGCTGAGAGCGGTGCGTGACACGCTGCGGTTTCCTTTCTTAGCCAAAAGAAAAGAGGCCTCCTGCTTTATCTGTTAACGCCATGAGTCAGCAACCAAGCTAGCGCAGAAAAGTGGCTTTTGTTTGTGTGGTGCATAGCAAATTAGTAGCAACGTAGCAGTACAAAACAAGATCCAAAAGAAGCTGTCGCTATGAGAATGGGACGTGCAACTCAGCTCCAACCCGGCCGTGTCCGTGTGTGAACGAGGATGGCATTGTTTCTGGTTACAGCAACTTGCGACGCCAATGTTGCACAGGAATTCGCGGTCCCAGTGGCGGCAGATGATCATGAGCCATGGCAATTGGCAGCACGACGTGATCATATCGGAGTATTGTTGCGAGGTCAACAGGAGAGGGGACTCTGAAATAAGACTCGAGCGGCTCGACGATCACAAAAGTCCGAGTGAAGAAAAGAAACCAGTAAAGAATTCAAGTGTTGGACTCGTTCGTATATTCAAATCGCAAAAGAAAAAGGGACAATGTTCTGCCACCGAATAATAAGAAACTGTTAGTAGTAGATCAGAAGCCCCCTTCTTCTGCTTTGTCTCACGCACGGAGTGACCACTTCTGCGTGGTGATCCAACTAAGTTCTGGTCATGGTCCGCGATACCCGAAGCACGTGAGGTTGACGTCACTTGTTTGGTGTCTGATGCAGCTTTTGAAGCCCCACTGATGAGATCCAAGTTCTACTAGACGGCAAGCGTGGCAATTGTTCCAAATCCGATCTGGTGCCCTGAACTAGTAAGAAGTACTCTCTCTGTCTGTGTACACGACTGATCATCTGTCATTCAGTTCAACCAAGATTAAGCTCTGTAAAGTTCTGGAAGATGCCGTGATCGGTTGTTGGTGACAAGTTTGAGCCCTGACTGGAACATATTTGAAGGGAAAACTGATGAGTTGCCGTTTAAGGGACTAGCAGGATGAAGGAACGACGGCAACATTTAGTCAGCATCGGTACTCGGAATATCAGATAATATGACACTTAACTCCTGACTTTGGTAACTCGTGTGCCTTCAGCAGCAGCAAACAATACAGTACAAGGGACGGCCATAACCTGTGCATGTATGCCATACATTTTTTTTCCCCCCAATGAACAGCAGTCAGCAGGGCATAAATACAACTTTTACAATGTACAGATCAAATTCTACATAAATAGCAAGCTAATCTGCAAACTAACCACCCTAACTAACTAATATGTACACGAGCTGAATTTGGCTACAAAATTGCCTTCCTCCTTCAAGGTGGGGCTAGAATAAGTTCTAGGCTCCTAGCAGCTCTTTTTGTGACTCGTTCTAGCTACTGACACTGAATGGTGAGAACCTCCACCCGATTTCTAGCTCGGAATCATCTCGAAGAATTGCTGAATGTTGCTTTGAAAACAACCATGCAATGCAAGAACAGTTACCATATTTCTTTCTTGCAGAATGGGTGCATTCATCAGTTCCTGTCGAGCAATAGTATTTTGGCTACCAAACTGAAGACAGATTGTGGATGCTACCATTGCTCCAGAAAGCATTCTGCACTTCTCACTTCTCAGTCAAGAGCCCATCACAAGCAGAAATGCAAACTGGTGACTTTCCAGTATCAAGCTCCGGTACCCTCAGTTGGAATCCTAACATTTTCATAACCTCTCAGGGTCTCATGAGTAAATGATTCCAGTGCTTCAAATATTGGAGCCAGACCTGCCTTCAGATCAGTTGCACTAGCCTCTCGGATTTGTTTCACAGTTTCTTCATGTCTAGCTTTTTGCTCATCCAATCGCTTATGCAACGTATCCAAAGCAACCATGCGGCTATCAACAGCCCTGCCATCGTCGGCAATGGTGGGCAGTACTGATTTATCAGCTTCGAGATGTCCTTGTAAGCCATGTTCCTTTTGGAGAGATTTGAGTCTCTTTGCAAAATCTCTAGACAGATACTCAGCTTTTAACTTCTCCTGCTGCTCTTCATCCTGGCGCTCCCATAATATATGCACATTAACAGCAAAAGCCTCCATCGCACCCACGACAGTGCCTTCTGGTATCCTATTCATGGCTTGACACCAATCATTAGCTGTGATAAACACAGCAGGAGCTCCAAGCCTACCAGGAGAGAATGGTGCGACACCATCCGCAGTTTCCTCCTTTTCCTGAGGAAGCCATTTGAGTAACCAGCCATTAAGGGTTTCAATATAATCCTTTTGGGATAGGATCCAATTCCTGAAACAGGAACACCAATTCAAAAGCTCCATTTCTAATTCCAACGTAACCTTGGAAGAGCTTCTTTCAGGTCCATTCTTAGGGATGAGAATATGAGATTTTGTTTCAAGTATGGTCTGGAATTGCTTCCGATGGCACTCAAAAATGAATCTCCACATTCTAATAAGCCTGCACCAGAATCACAATAACTTATTCTCTGTTGTTTCAGTCATCAATTTTGCAATAACAAGAAGAACCAGGGACTCTTCATAAGAAAGGAAATGAAAGAAAATACTGACAAGACTAGCTATATGAAGAAGAGCACATCAAAGTGATTTCTTTTTCCTTTTAGTTGTGCAGATCAAACCTTCTCTTTTTTAAAAAAAAATAAAAGTATGGACTCCCTAACTCAACACTAGCAAACTTTACTAGTGTGATAGCATTTTTTGAATTTCAGGAAATGCCATTGTAAAAACTAGTGCTGAACCTAGTTGATCTTAGGAAATGGTGTAGCAACTCAACAATTTAGAAAAAACAAATCAACATGCTGCAAAAGTACTGCAACATGAAGCATGCTATTATTTCAAGTGTCATGTATTTTACATGAAGTACTGCTGCAGTCTTAGAAAAATAGTAACTGTTATTTAGGTTCTTCTGAGTTGCTAGAAACAGGTGTCCTTTTAGTGATTCTTCACCAAGGAATTGCATATTATATTTTACATGCCTGTTTGATGCGCAATTTCACCGAGTGGCTGAAAGTTTCTTTAGTAGAATTCTAAAGATATCTAATAGTACTAGAATTAGCAATTTACAAGATATACAAAATCTGTTCTACAATAATAATTTAATTTGCAGTCATGACATCCATTGGTACTCTGCAAAATAAATCAAAATTCTATTTAATAATTTAAAAGGTTTACAAAGGCAACATGTGAAATGGCTTCAATGACATAGTGATTGTTTCAAAGTTGAACTGTTAGAGAGGCACAGAACAGAAGTGGATGACAGTATAGAGCAGTAGGATTACAGTTTCATACCCTTGGATAAGCATAACAAGGTGTGGATGCAACTCAGTGTCTCGTAATATGTGAATCCTTCTAGAAATAACTTTAGCTGATCTCATGGCAATGTTGATTCTGGTAAGCAGTGTCCTAATTGAGGCCCGTGTGGCATCAATTTTATATGGTTCTGCACCAGTAGCATCCAACTCCTTTAAGCGCTTCCATTCTCTCTCATATGTAATCCTTAATCTTTCTTCCTCCTAAGATAATTTAAGAAAATGTGTAAAATATGTAAGTGCAAAAGAAACACACAAAGTATAAGTTTAGCTTTAAAGTTCACATGTAAATCAATTTCAACATCATGTCAAAACCATCTTTAACCATGTCAATCATATTACTGGATTCCTAAGAATAAAACTGAATTCATGAAAATAGTGTGAAGTTTGAACCATTCCTAAGCTTATTCTCAAAACTAATTTGACATGAGATTTCTCTTGTATTTCTTTTACCAAAAATACTGGAATTCTACCCTTTTTTATTCTCGAATGCGCATGAGAGTTGTGTATCATTTGCAGTAAGAAGAACAGATGAAACACAAACAACACACCCCACACAGTCCAACCACAACAGAAACTAAGCCGCACACCAGAGTGGAATTAGCATACCAAAATTTCCTTATGAAGCCTTTTCTCCCACACATACAACCTGTCCATTGTTGCAGAAAGTGTATTAAGTTCAACATCGCTGACAAAATCAAATCTTTTGCTCGG
Organism: Eleusine indica; assembly: GCA_030378355.1. Taxonomy (NCBI): domain Eukaryota; kingdom Viridiplantae; phylum Streptophyta; class Magnoliopsida; order Poales; family Poaceae; genus Eleusine; species Eleusine indica. The sequence continues at coordinate 62,798,944 of CM059494.1, forward strand.
GTTCTGATTTCTTTTTGATGAACTTATTGCTGACTGGTCCAAGTTCTTTGGTGGTGGCTCAGACATAGAAGAAAACAACAGGGCGAAGGTCCCGATCATCCTTGAAAATACCACTGCATCAAGAGCAAGGATCAAACTATTTGAATTAGAAGCAGAACTATCTATGGAAAAACAGAAGGTAGAAGAAGAATTCCTGCCCAGAACATTACAATAAGAAATCAGATGTATAAATCTTACAAACTGTTACCAATTCTAACAATGTGGAATTGAGTTTTGCATTTTAAGTGCAATGCGGTTAGGATCCAGACTACTTACATCTCAAGATCTTCTTCCTTGATCTGTACCGCATCCTCCCCACCTCAAGGATCCTCGCGACATCCTCCCCGCACGAAGCCACCGAGTTGAACTGCTCCTTGATCTCCTCCACAACCTCAGCAACATCTCTCGTCCCAACAACGTTCTCCGGTAACCGCACATCCTCACCGACCACCACCGACGAGCGCTGCTCCGCCGAGCTAACCTTGTCCACATTCCCCTGACCATCATCCCCTACCGGTTTCGCGACGGCATCATGGTCGCTGACACAGCTGCACACGCTCTCCTCCCCGGAATCGCCAACAACCGAGGCGCTCCCCACGCTCTCGATCTCGCCACACTCCCTGCGCTCCATGGACTCCTTCACTTTGGCAGCGACATCGTCCGCACGGTCGATCCGGTTGGACGCGCTGCTCTCCGCCGCCGCCTTCCGCGCTTTCACTGACTCCCGCATGGACTCGAGCTCCGTCTCCTCTTCCAGCTCCGGGATCCCCTCTCTCGCCCGTACCTCGCTCGAGTTGGGGCTGCTCGTGGCCGACCCACCGCCACCGCCACCGTACCCGCCGCCGCCTCTCCCGCTACTACCGTACTGCGGCGGGAGTTCCTCCTGCTCGTACGCGTCGAACGGGTTGAAGAAGTCCCACGGGGACGTCTCCGGCACCGGCATTGGCGGCGGCGCCGCCGGTTCGCGCGCTCGACGGTCCTCCGCCGCCGGTGGCGGCGGGCGGCTGTTATCCCCCTCCGGCGGCGGCATGGGGACGCCGTACATCGGGTTGTTGTAGTACCCCATGTAAGACATATTGGTGTCGAAGTTGCCGTATCCGTAGGGGTCCTGGTACACGGTGCTCGCCGGCGTCGCGCTGGCCTGCATGTAGTAGTACCGGGGGAATGTGGGCCGGTCTTCTTGGAACGTGGGGGGCCGGTCTTGGAATGTGGCGTCGTCTTGGAATGTGGGGTTGGGGAAGGAAGGGTAGGGGTTGTAGGACGCAGCAGCGTACTCCCCCCAGGGCGGCGGCATCTCCGCCGGCTGCTGGTATTGGTACGGCGGCGGCTGATGATGGAGTTGGCGTTCTTGTGGCGGAGCGTCCCATGACGGCATCCCCGGCATTGCCGGTACAGGCTGATGGTGTAGTGGCTGATGGAGTTGGGGTTGTTGGTGCTGGCCGTCCCATGACGGCATTCCCGGTACCGGTTGACGTGCTTGCCGTTGTTGGGGCTGGCCGTGGTCAGGTGGGGGCACGCCTGAATGAAGAACGGCAGGCGCTGGCTGCGGGATCTCAGCAGCGTGCGCGCCACCGCCGCAGCCACCCGGGCCGGTGCATGCGTCGGAGGAGGAGGAGTCGGGACCGTCGGTGCCGTCCTCGGAAACGTCGTCGTGGAAGTGGATGTGGGAGTGGCCGGAGCCGGTGTGCGGGGTGGTGGAGCTGGAGACGTTGGGTTTCTTGGGCTCGTCCGGGTCGGAGGGCGGCAGCGTGAGCACGGGCGAGCCCGGCGGCGTGGCGGCGTGGTGGTGGCTCGCGAACCGGGCCAGCGCGTCGGCCACGCGCGGCAGCGCGGAGAAGTAGGCGGCGTGCGCGGCGGCCAGCTGCGCGCGGCGATCGGCGGCGACGCGGAGGAGGTCGCGCCGCTCCCGGCACAGCGCCGCCGCGGGGGACACGTCCGCCGCGTCCAGCCGCGAGCTCCGGCACCCCATCCAGTCCCCGGCAGCGAACTAGCTAGTGCTAGTGCTACTCCCTCGACGCCGGCGGAGACCGCATTGCCCTCGCCGCCACCCACGACGCCGCCGCGCAAGCCTTGCCGCAAAACGCAGGGGGAGGAAGAAGAAAAAAAAAACAGTCGGCCGGAGCAGAGCAGAGGCGTGGAACAAGCAGCAAGGTGGTGGAGTGAAATGATGTGCGGGTGGGCGCGGCGGGGTGGCGAGGAACCGAGGCGGAGCGGCGCGCGCGGGAGCGTGACACGGGCACGTGGACGCGCTGCGGGAGAGGTACGTTTATTGTTGAGCCGATCAGAGGCCAGTGGCAGCAGGCGGCCAGGGTGACGCGACGCGATGCAACGTACGTACCCGGAGGCGGAGCAGCAGCACGGATCACTCGTCCATTTCAGTGCAGATGCGGAACGAGCATGGGCTGGAGTGGCAGAAAGCGCTCTCCCTTTTTCTCGTCGACGGAATGCTGTTTCGGGGACGCGGCGTAGGGGCCATCGCCGTCCCATGGATTGCCAAGGACATGAACTGATCATACTCTCCCTGCGTGAGGCCACATGAAGTTTTTTTTTTTTTTCAGAAACGTAACACACGAAGAATGTTGTGTTCTTGCAGCTTACAATCCACAAGAGACCAGATATAAGATCCGTTCCGCGTAAACAAAATCAATACTAGCACCATTCAGAGCACGCGCTTATGAAAAGACATAAACACTCTCCTCAGCAGCGGTATAAATTCCGCAAATCCAGCGTAATCATTGGCACTGAATGGTTGCACAGGAGTACTAGTAGTACTCATAAACAAGCTCATTTATCCGCCCTGAACGCAACATTTCCCCGTGATCCCCCGCGCGCGCAGCAGTCACATTTTCATCAGGCTGGTGGGAGTGGCGGTAACCACTGTGCCAAAACAGTTTGCTGCTGTGTGTTCTGCGAGTGTCGATGCGATCAATAAAATATTAGCAGCACGTCTCGCCATTTTCTAAGCGCTGAAACGAGCAGATCAAAGCGCGCCAGCTGCCGAGATCCTGCAACGGATCAGTGGATCTCGCCCGCAGCACTCTAGTACTACTACTCTGGAGTAGATGTGATCCGAGCCGAGCCGAGCCCTCCCTCGTCGCAGTAAACACGCCGGGTCAAAGACTCCATGCGCCTCGAATTCGCAGTACTAGTAAACCGGACTCACGTGTCGACAGTTGCTGCGGTAAAAAAATCCAGCATCTCACTGTTGTAGATTCTGAGGAGACGTGTACGACCAACACTACGGAACGCATACACTGACTTGCGCGGCGCGATGCCTCGGCGGCAGTCAGTCGCAGGCTTTTTGGACCTTAATCTGAAAGCTCGACTGGAGCACATGCGTGTCACGCTAATCACTCATGGCCCTCGCGCCTCTCTGCTCCTCCCAAAAGGAGTCGGGCTAGCCTCCAACACATGGCCGGCTGCCAAGATAACGTTTTCCAAATCGATCGATCGGCAGGTTCAGACGACGCATCCGATCGATCGGGCAGCCGTTGCGAGCGGAGCAAGCTTTGGGTTCCAGATCTGAGGAATGGCAACGACAGCAACAGCAAGAAGCCTCGTACGAGTAAGCAGCAGGTGGAAAAGCTGCGTTGCTTAGCGACACTGCTACGTGAGGGTAGTAGTAGTAGTACAAGGTTAGCGTGGTTAAGTGTAGATTAAGCAGCCCGAGGGGGAAGGGGGGGGGGGGAGCAGGATGGAGTGTGTGCCGTGCTTAGAAAACTGCGAGGCCCCATGTGACGGTGCGAGGCGAGGCGCGAGGAAGCCGATGAGGACTTTTTGTCACCACTGGTGGCATGGCGCGAACCCGAGCACGTTGTTTAATCCGTCCAAAGACAAGGAGGCCCGTGCTCCGTGCAGTTTAACAATCGCGCTTTTTAACAGTACAGCTAGCGGCCGCAGTGGTGCAGTATAGTAATTACTGTGCGCTCATCGAGCACCGGTTTCCGAGGACGCTGAAAAGAAAGCTGCTGTTGCGGTGAGACGAGGAGATCCCAAGGACGGGGACGGGGGGCGACAGGTCAAAGTGGGATGGTTTGACGGATTGGACCGGTGACAGACAGGTGGGGCCTTGCCCTGAATTTAACTGTACTATCACTGTCAGTTTTTTCCCGTACGGCAGAGCATCCCTCGCCGTAGCAGTAGGTAGCTCGTCGTAGGCTGCCTCGCTCGCCGGTGATGCCGCTGGCTTGGCTCGCGGCCCGGTGCGCGCTCGTGCGCTGCGCACGGATATGCTCTGCTCGTCGTGACAACGACGGCGACAAGAAACCAAGCACTCGGTGTGTACTACCGTGCACGGCAATCGCTCGCTTTCACCACCCGTCCATTGGTAATGCAGCGCAGGCATGGCCCGGTGGTGCCGACGCCTCGCCGGGGTGCGTCGGACCCCGCCTGCCGGATGCGGCAGGAGCAAATGACCACTTTCCGGTGATGGCAAGAAGCGCAGAGGGGTAGGCCAGCAGCTAGCTATAGCTATAGCTTCACTGAATGATATGGCGATGAGGCAGCAGGAGCGGCAGGACGCCCTTTATGCTTTGCCTTTAATAATGCAGGACGCACGGCGCGCAGGAGCTGACGCGGGGTCCGGGCCGGGCGGTATGGGCGCGGCAGGAGCAGATGTTTGCTCGTCCAACTCGTCGGAGAGAAGTGTGCTACGGTTACAGCGGTAAAAAATTTGCGTCCACAAATCACAATGCACTCAATGATAACGGCCGCGTTATGCTGTTTGGTGGTGTATAACCGGGACCTGTCTTCAAAATGATCAGTACTACAAGTACAGCTGCACGGAACAACGTTTTTTTAACCTATGCACGGAAGTACGTACTTTACTCAGTAGATAAACAACAAATATGTACAACGTTTTTTTAGGGGAATCTGTACAACGTTTATGAAGTACTCCCTCCGTTCAATATTATATGACGTTTTAGTTCTGGACACGGGAATTAAAAAGAGATAAAAAAATAGGTGCACAGAAAACGAGAATAAGAGAGAGAGATAGAGGTGTATTGAGAAGAGAGAAACATATATTAGAAAGCAAGAGTGTCGAGTACTATGCTCGCAACATGACTGAACTTGATCACTTGAACTATACCATCAGCATACAGACGGACCCTACGACTTTTTTTTTTAGAAGCAGACGGACCCCTAAGAAGTGAGCCTTATACAGCCCATTCGTACAGACGAGCCTGGGCCTGCACACCGAACGCAGTCGTGTCCAGGTCCAAAACTTCGGAGACTACAAAAGAAAGTCCAGCTTCCTTCCCAGTTCCCACCAACAAAGCGGCCATGGAAGAGCAGTGGGCCAGACTATGGGCATGATCTAGCCCAAAGCTTGGCCAACTTTCGACACGACACTTTTCTCTTTCACAAAAAGAATTTCATGATGTTTTAAATTTTCTCAACCAGATTATTATTAGCGTATATATGTTCTGTCCCAACCCTTTAAAGATGTTTCCGCTCTCTGGTAGTATTTCACTGGCACCAGTGGTAGTAGGATATTCTGTCATTCTCCATGGTCTTCTGTTTTTTCCACTCCTTTGCGTTTTCTTTTGATGGCAAGGTCGGAATGCTGTTCAGATAAACTACTCGTGCTTAGCTTTCTGGAGTGGTGCTCAGAGCATCTCTCATCAACACAGCAGCTCAGACGAGAGCCAACCACTAACCACAGATTAAGTAAAGCACATCCTCCGGACGCGACTAATTAATACATCGAGAGCTACAGAACATAGAGACTGATCGATCGCGCATTATTTTTTGGCCGTTCATGATACCACGCTGTCGCATAAGATGGGCGTGCGGAATCTGAAACCTATCTGCGAACGAAATAAAGATCTCTAATATACCGGCGGCGGCCACGTTCTCTAAAAAAAAAAAATCTGTACTGGTCCTTGAAAAAGAGCGGATGAAGGAAAAGGAAATATACGGCTCGTACTGTGTGAGTTGGATATGATGCAGCGTGTCTGAGCTTAGGCCCGATGCTTCTTTCTGAAAAGATTGCTTAGGTAGGCCTGATGCTGATGGAGACGATGCGCAAACATACAATACAAAGCAGTCAGCCTCATTGGCAGCTTCTGTTTCAATTTCAATGGATACGAACAAGCAGCGGAAGGCCCATACGACTCGCTTTCGCCCGTGCAAGTTGTAATAAGTTACAGACAGCAAATCCCGTCAGCTAGCCGACGTAGATGTGCACATCGCCTGTTTTATCCAATTGTCACCAAGACGACAGGCAAGTCCGGGATTATCAACTGGACCGGAATCAGAGGATGGATAGGCCTCGAAGAGGATGAGGCTGAGCCTTGTTAAACAATGCGGTCCTTTGCAATAGGTTGTGACCGATAAAATACAGAGACTGGATAGATTTGACAGCTCCGGAGATTTTCTTTCATTCAACATTCTAATCGTCGACGGCGTCAACTCAGAACGAGCCAGTGACAATTGCCAGGTCTCAGGTATGACGCGTAGTAAGGTGATTCTTTTTGTGCACGGAATTCAATGTTCGATCGGGGAGAAGGCATTTGAACTCCACAACCTTCGACTTTTCTTCCTGGAAGCCTCCTCGACCTTTTCTTCTTCCCTCACTCCCCGCAGCCGCCCAACATTTCCAATTTTTTTAAGAAACGGGTCCATCATTTTCAAACGGCCGGGCAACTTGTCAGCAATTTCCTTCACTCTCCTGTACAAGAATGCTATTTCCTTTTGCGCGTACGTACCCCAAAACCAAATATATCGACGAAATTTTCTGGACAGCAGGTATCCGTGCAAGTGCAACATGTAGCACCTTTCCATCTGATGGTTACAGTGTGGTTGTGGATCACAAAAGTGACTCAGGCTCGACCGGCGACCCCCCAACGGCGGGAGAGTTGTGGAATCCTTTGCCAGGCTATCCGTGAGCACGCGCCGGTCAAAAATTACCAACAAAAGCATGGGGCGGGCCTCCATCGCGTGAAGGGTCGTCTTCCGTTCTTCGTCTCTTCTCATCGGAGAGGATTTACTATACTATACTTTTAAAGTTGTTCTTCGTCTCTTCTCATCGACGGAACGCACATCGTCGTTTTTCTTGTGTAACCTAGATACTAACAGCCCGTCGATCGGTAGTAGCCCGCACGAGCCTCTTATACCGTCATGGGTAAACACCTCTCGTTCCTTCTTGTCGTCAGGTTCCCCCTGTTTTTCTTTCTTTGTCGGATGAACACCGAGTCGTCGTCGCTTATTCAAAGCTCTTTGTTATCGGTGGCGCGGGGAATATACGTGGCCATTCGGGCGGGTTAAACATTCATTTTCGCCTCCCTTGAACGCCCCGTGATCCTTGATCGATTTCCCTCGGCGCCGGGCAAACCACGGCACGTACCGGTGCAGAGGGGCCGGGGGCTGAGATCACGCGCGCGCCTCATTGCCTGGATTGGATGAACTCGGAAGCTCGATTGAAGGCGCGGGCGCGCGTTCAGTTTCATCGCACGAGCTGCTGACGTAGCCTTTGACAATAACCGCGCCGGAAAGCAACGTACATCCGGGGTAGTAGTAAAAGCGTGCGGGGATGTTGTGCAACGATGGCCTGGATGTGGAGCGCCGTGAACCACAGCTGATAACCACCTCTTTCTTGTCAATCGCAACAGGAAAGCATCGGTCGACGGGAGACGGACTGGGACGCCGGCGGCAATACGATGGAGAAGGCTCTTCGCTTTTTTTTTTCTTTTTTTCTTTTTTCACGTCGTTCACACGGCGCCCCCGTCCCTTATTATTGCACGATGGCAACAGCGCCGTCGTCCGCCGCAGCGGGGCGCGCCACAAATGGCTCTCACCACCTTCCCTACCAGTCCAACAGGCCGGCAGCCCCACAGGCCACTGACGGCTGGCAAGCGATTTGCAGACAGCCTCGCCAAAAGGCTATCAAGCATGGGGAGCACGACACGTTCCGGTACGCGCGGGCCTCGATCTTGTCGAACGGTGGACGAGCCGCCGTACGTGTTCCTCCCTTGTTTAGTGTCAGCATCAGTGCATCACTGAGATTTTCTTCTCTAGTATATATCCCACAGGATTGATATATATATATATACTGTATTTCGCAGGCGCCTTCATTCTTTTTATCGTCTTCTTTACGTGTGTCCTCATGTCATTTCTTTCCCTGTTTCCTTCCTTCGCCGGATACACACCGTGGCGTCGCTTTCGCGATGGTCTCATCAAGCGGCCTCGGGAACCACGACAGACGCCCGTTTGACGCAACAGCGACACTCTTTTTTGATTTCCCTCGGCGCCGCGCAAACCACGGCACGCACCGGCGGTCCAGATGAACGCCACGTTCGTCGCAAGCTCGATCGGAGACGTGGACGCAGGGCGTGCGTTCAATTCCGTCGCACTAGGTGCTGACACAGCGTGACAGTAACCACGGGAGAAAGCAACATTCCGGATACAGTAGTGACAGTAGCCGGACTGCGCGACGGAGAAGAAGTTGTTCCCATTCCCACGGTGGTGCATCCTCTTTATGGCACGACGACAACAGCGCCGTGCTCTACCTCAGTCCGCGCCACAGTGGACTTCATCACTCATCACAGAACAGAGCGGAATCGAAATCGGCCACCCGCGGGGGACACGTCGACCACCTCAACCTCTGCCCGTTCTGGCCACTCTTCCCGAACGATTCTTCTTCTTTTGTTTTTGACAGCCTTCCCGAACGGTTCGGCGGATTATAATAGAAGAAAGACGAGCAAAATATACACGTAAACAAAACGCTGCCGGCCGACGGCACGGGACGGCGCCCAGCGGATAACGCTAATCTAATCACGACGGCAGGGCCACGCGGCGAAGCTTCGCGAACCGTGATCGCGTATCCGACCGTCCACTGCCAGCGTGCACGCCCCCGCGAGCACAGTGGAACCCTCGTGACCCCGAGCGCGCGCACCACCCATCCCGTGCCGTCCCCGTCTCGCCCTCCTCCGCGGGGCGGCCACGGGCGTCGCTGTTTAAATAGCCCGACCCGTGCCCGCGGCATCCTCAGTTCAGCCTCGGTTGAACTTTTTTGTACACAGGCGCCCGTGCGGCGGTGAGGGAGGTCCCAGAGGAGAGGAGGAGGAAGGTTCCCCCCGGAGGAGGAGATAGCAGCCGTCGGCCGCCCCAAGCCCGCCTCGATTCGGTGAGTTCGCTTCCTCGCCTCCCCGATTCCTTCTCCATTGCGTCCCCAATCCTAGGCTTTTCCCGGTGCCGTTTCGTCGATTGGTTCCCCCGCGCCCTTGATTCCTGCGTGATTTCCGGTCTAGGTTTGCCTTTGGAACTGGGGCTCGCGTCATGCTTTGTTGATTTCGCGTCAAAAGGCAGAAATGATAAAAATGGAGAGGACACCTGGACCTAGGACCTCCTCCGGAAATTTCCCCGCGTTCCCCTCGCCTCGTGCTTGCGGCTTCCTCCTTTTCTGTACTACCCGTTTCCCCTTGGGCTTGGCAAGCTTTACCATCTTTCTGAGAGATCAAAGGTGGAGAGGCCTCACGCAGCTACGTTTCATTTTTTTTTTCTTTTGAGGGAATAGCTCTGTTTCAAATTGGGCAGCTGATTGCCGTTGCCGGTGGATAAACTAGTGATTGAGACATGTTTAGGTTCGTTCTTTTCTTCGGATTCCCGGAGTGTGTCTTCCGTTCCGTGGGATGAGAATGATGTCGATCTGCAGTATCGTGCGGTTGTGCAGCGCGATTTGTTTTGGACATGGGTATTTTTATTATTATTAGTGCTGTGTTTAGAACATGGGCGCGGTGCATATCCAGTAGTTGTTCGGTTGCAGCTCTTTCTATTAAGCAAATTTGGTGCGTGTTCTATTGGTTTCGTAGAGGTTAATTTCTGCCCTGCCTGCGAAACTCATTTTCATTGTGCGATATGTTCTTGCCTTTGACGAGTAGATTTCTAAGTGATTCTAGTAATTTGCCTTACTCTCATGCAAGCATCTAGTTGCACCTTAGGAAAGTGCTCAAATAGATGCCGTGCTTGATCTGCAATTCGTATGCCTTTTACTTATGACATGACTGATAATCGCAGGAATAGCTTGTTGGTGCAAGGAACCTCGAAAATGGTCAGCGGGAGGCCAGGAAACAGTGAACTAAATTCATGGTTTAAGACCCTCATGGTCTCTACTACCGGTGACAGAGGCCAGGCTGAAAATGGTGGTTCCATGCCTACATTATCAGGTTGGAAGGACCTGCCGATGGAGTTGCTCATGCGGATCATATCAATTGTTGGAGATGGTCGGATGGTCGTTGTGGCGTCCGGTGTATGCACTGGATGGCGTGATGCACTTGGATGGGGGGTCACGAATCTCTCCCTCTCATGGTGAGCTTTTTTTTTCTACCCTTTTAATTCCATCTCTTTAAATTGAGTGGGAGTGGTGTTCGTTTGCCATGAGGAATTCCAAGTTTTGACCAGCTTTATGTTTACAAGTTACAATCATTAGGAAAATAGGCAGACAGATTTAATCTGACTTTGATAATAATTATTGGAATACACTTGTTCGCTAGATTTTGCAACATTACTCCAAAATTGCATTGCCTAATCCCTTAAGTATTTTAATCTGGACTCCCAAGCCTATCAGGTTGTGTTGCTATTATTCAGTCATATGTACTGCAAATGTAAAGCAAGTAAGGCATGTGAAAGCCATGTCTATCTTACATTGATGATCTGCACTTCTTGCATTTGTAACCCATTGGCCAGCTAGTTACGTTTTTCATAGGGGAAGGCCATCACATTTTATTTGTTCTGTTTTCTATGTGATGTTTTGTTCTGATTTTCCAGTGAGAAGTGTGCTGTTCTGCCTTGTCCATTTTGAATGTTCTTATACTTTTGAAAGCAATCTGTACATTTTTTCAGTTCTGTCATAGAGTGAACAGCCCCCCCCCCCCTCTGATGTAGATTTGGGGTTCTGTAACCTACCTTGTCTAGTATTATGAGTCATATCCAGATGCTTGTTTGCTAAAAAACTTTGAAAGTGGAATTCTTCGTTGACTTAACTTTTGGTTTTCCCCAAGACAACCTTTAGGTGTATGACTAGTATACCAAACATCTTGTATTTGAACAAAATTAACCAGTTGTGAACCTGGAGGCACAACGAAGTATGTGTGTTAACATGCTTCCTCTTCACCTATTCCTGTTTTCACAAAAGCTTCTTGTCAACCATCTCTGAAGAAGACCCGTCTTTCCTCCCTGCTTTATCACTGCCAAACCCTGTGTCGGCTTGCTGAATTTTAGTTGGCTGATATATGCATGCTTAGTATGGTATGGTCGTTGGCCTGATAATTGTATCATTTGCAGGTGCCAGCAGAACATGAATGACCTAATGATATCTCTTGCTCCCAAATTTACAAAGCTGCAAGTTCTCACTCTTCGGCAAAACAAACCTCAGCTTGAAGACACTGCAGTAGAGGTTGTTGCCAACTACTGCCATGATCTACGTGAGTTAGACCTCAGCAGAAGCTTCAGGCTTAGTGACCGCTCGTTGTATGCATTGGCCCATGGTTGCCCGCGGCTTACAAAGCTGAACATCAGCGGATGTTCTAATTTCAGTGATACTGCATTGATCTATCTTACTTGCCGCTGTAAAAAACTGAAATGTTTGAATTTGTGTGGATGTGGGAAGGCTGCTACTGACAGAGCTTTGCAGGTACTTTGGCTAACCCAATATTTGCTACTTATGTATGTTTTCTGGTATGAATGCCCACTTACTTTCTGTAATCTTGATGAAGGCCATTGCAGAGAATTGTGTCCAGCTGCAATCTTTAAACTTAGGTTGGTGTGAGGATGTCACAGATAAGGGTGTGACCAGCTTAGCATCGGGTTGCCCGGATCTCAGAGCTCTGGATTTGTGCGGTTGTATCCTTATAACAGGTATTCAATCCCATCCTCGTAAAATGGTGTTAATTGACAACCGTAAGACTTCTTTGATCTATAGATTGTTTGTTGAAGTCTTATACATTACCTATCTTTGTGATATGTGTCACTTTGATTCTTGTTTATTATCTACCCTCTTCTTGGTGTGTCACATTACATATCTTGTTTTGAACTTAGGAGCTTTTTACCGTTTTGCCTTTTGCCGTGTTCCTATCACATAGCTTAAGTTGTATCTGGAATCAGGTATGAAACTACTGATACTTAGTGTATCTTAACTTTCCCATGCCTCTTACTTCAGCGGGTTGGTGAATGATGATATAATAGCTTCCATGTGGTAAACAATGCTTCAGTGATTTGTGACAAGTGCGCAACTAAACTATTTCATCCTCGATTTGTCATGTCCTGAAGAACACATCGACTCTTGAACATCAGTCCTGGGGTATCGTCAAATTTATCCGATAAAACTAGATGGCTCTGTGCCCTGAATGCCAGATTACACCTGTTTGTTCTTTACCAGATAGTTACCTCTTCTGTCATTGTTTCAGTCTTCCAATAGGCCTTTTTTCTTAAGAGTTTCTAGTGTGCCTTGAGCATCCTTGACCCTAATTTGTTCCACTTTCTTTGTCGCAGATGAGAGTGTGGTTGCTCTTGCCAGTGGATGCCCTCACTTGCGATCCTTGGGCCTGTACTTCTGCCAGAGCATCACGGATCGTGCCATGTACTCCCTTGCAAACAGCCGTGTGAACAGCAAGCATGCGAGGTTGGACAAGGTGAAGAAGAAAGAAGATGGCGGGCTCGCAAACCTCAACATCAGCCAATGCACGGCCCTGACCCCTCCAGCCGTGCAAGCAGTCTGCGACTCCTTTCCAGGGCTCCACACTTGCCCTGAGAGGCACTCCCTCATCATCAGTGGCTGCCTCAGCCTGACGTCCGTCCACTGTGCCTGCGCTCTCCACCCCCACCGTGCCGGGAGAGCCCTGATGCCCAGCCATGCGTACTAACTACTCAGCGTGGTTGCACCGCGCTTGGCTCCGGTGAACGGCGTTTGTGTGGTTGTGGTGGTGATGTGCCTGCGTTCCCGACGTAGTGAAAGGTGTGTGTACATAAACCCGGAACTTAATGGTGCAAGACACCGCGAATGGCAGGAGTAGGACTTCGTGTGACAACTATGGATCTGTGAATGGCACAAGGGATGCATGTAGTCCCTTGCCGCCAAGGACATTAACTAGGAATTTTATACTATTTTGTAGTGGATGTCTCTGAATGAGGTTTGTGTTTATATTATTGCACCTTGGTAGCTGATAGGTCGAATGTCCTGGACTGGGATTAGTAACATCTTTACTTTAGTTGATGGTGCAAATGCAGCAGGAAATGGTTTCTTTCACCGTTGCTTCCCGGTTGTCGCTTTTGTGGGTCGTTATGAAGTTTCTTAATAATCTGTAAAAACTTTCATCGGGTGAGTATGGACCACAAAATCTTTTTGACACAGAGAGTAGAGAGCCGGGAAGGGGAATGTCACATGCAAAATGGGTCGCAAATACTGTCATCCAAGATTTTAGACAACTTGCAAGCAGTCAACCACTGTTGTCCTACGAAGAAACAGAGAAATCCAGCATAGTAGCTATCGTCTTTTTTTAACAATCTGTATCGATGAACATTACTAGTTATATCTGTTATATGGCTACGATCAGCTCATCTATCTAGGAGCTACATCAGTCAAGCTACTACTTACCTAGTCTGCATACAATGCGTACTATTGCACATGTCCCACACAATCGAAGTTCAGCTTGGTTCTGCTGTCAGTTTGGTGGTGAACAAACTAGGAGGAGGATCTTTGTAGATGTCAACAACAGCATCAGCAGCAGCACCGGACGAAGAAGGATCGTTCCACGTCCTCATTCTGTGTCGTGGGCAATGCTGCTGCAGCACGAGCACGGACCCACCTCCCGCCACGTCGTCGGAGGCCAGCAGCTCCCCGACGGGCCCCAGCTCGGGGCACTCGTTGTCGAAGTCGTCCCCCATGCCGCACGTCATTGCCTCCGCCGACGCGCTGCCGCCGCTTGCCCTGCCGACGACGAGCAGCGAGAACTCCCTCGCCATGGCGGTCAGCGCGCTCACCGTCTCCGCGCCGTTGCTCACGTGCGTCTCCGTGTACGCCACCCGCCCGGGCGCCACCAGCCTGTCGTGGATCTCGGCCATGAACTTTTCGTCCGCCGCCGCCTCCGCTTCTCCGGTGGCGATTATTGGAGGGCACCCCGAAGTTGGGCGGAGCCTGCACACGGTCACGGTCGCCGACGGGTGGGCCGCCACCCGCGCCGCGTACGCCACCGCCTCCCTGTCGTCGGCGCCGCCCAGGAACACCGCCGCCACGTGGCGCACGGGTTGTTGGTCGCCAGTGGTGGTGGTGGTGGTGGAGGGGTCGTCGAAGAGGCGGCGCTCGACGAAGACCCCGACCGTGCATGGCGGCGGGCGGTGCAGGACGCGGCGGTTGAGCTGGCGCCGGCCCTCGCGGCGGCACACCATCCGGCCGTCGTACCGGAGCTCCCTGTGGAACGGCACCAGCACCAGCGACGCGCGCGCGTCGTCGGCGCCGTTGCGCACGTCGGCGTCCATGGTCGCCACGCTGGCGACCGCGGTGGCCTGGCGCACGGGCACCACGTGGTCGTACGTGAAGCACGCCACGGCGGCCGCCACCCGCTCGATGTCGCGCGCGTACCCCCACTCGTCGTCGTCGTCATTGTTCTCGTTGGCGTGGTACAGCTGGTCGGTGATGGCGTACTTGCGCGCGGTGACGAGCTCGACGAGGTGCAGCAGGTGCACGGTGAGCGGCGCCGCGGACCTGGCGAGGTGGGCCAGCGTGAGCATCGGGTGCACGTCCACGGCGCCGTGCACGCACGCCAGCACCCGCAGCTCCTGGTCCGGCCGCACCAGGTCCTGCAGCCGCCGCGACCGGTACCGGTGCGCGCGGCGCTGCCACCTGGCGATGGCCGCCGACGTGGGGCCCACCGCCAGCGTGTTGAGCACGGAGGAGACGAGCAGCACCGCCTGCGCGGTCTCGCCCCACACGCCCGTCCGGTCCCCGAAGTTGATGGCGAGCACGTCGGTGTACCCTTTCACGTTGAGCAGCGCGCCCAGCATGACCCCCTCGCGCGCCGTGATCCCGAGCGCCTTAACCGCGACCACGGTCCCCGCCACCTTCCCCGCGGCGCCCAGCAGCGTGGTGAAGACGACCGCGGCGGCGAACTGCGCGGCGGTGAAGTGCGTCGTCGTCCCGGCGTGGGCGAAGTCGAGGCGGGCGCCGATGACGGCGAAGCAGAGCGGCGTGATGACCTGGTGGACCGGGTAGGCGAGGCGGTCGCGGATGGTGCGGGCCGTGGGGCCCTCACGCGGCATGGCGAGCCCGATGAGGAACGCCGTCATGGACGGGCTGTACCCCATCCCTTGCTCCACCACGGACAGGCCCACGATGAGCAGCAGCATCCCGCACAGCTCGTACTTGCTCACGTGCTGCCGCCCGCGCTTGCGCCGGTTCAGCCGCCGCGCCGCCCACGCCGTCGCGCTCATCGCCACCCACACCGTCGCCGCGATCCCTGCCACCACCGTCGCCTTCGCCGACGGGGACGACGGCGGCTGCTGCTGCTTCTTGGTCCGCGGCGCCGTCAGGGTGTAGTTGATGGACATGACGCTGAACGCGGCGAGGCTGGCCATGTCGTTGGCGAAGGCGGCGCCGATGGCGAGCTGTCCCGTCTCCGATGCCGTCAGCTTCAGCTCCGTCACGACGCGGATGAGCACCGGCGACGCCGTGCTGGTGAGGAACAGCATGAACAGCGCCGTGGAGGCGTAGATCCTGTCGGGGTGGAAGGAGGCCTGGTCTGGGTGGAGGAGGCCGTACAGGAAGGGCCCGCCCAGCGCCGCCAGGACCAGGCACACCGCCGACCCGCCGCACGCCACGGCCACCGACCGCCGCAGGTTGTGTCGGAGGTACACCAGGTCCAGCTCCAGCCCGATGAAGAACATGAACACGATGCGGATGAAGTAGATGATGCCCCGCAACGCGCTCCCGGCGTTGTGCATGCCCAGCTGCTGAAGGTCCATGGCGCGGCCGAGGAACGTCGGCCCAACCATGATACCCGCCTGCATGCAATAATTCATGTCCTAGTCCTAATCGCGTCATCATCGATCAACTGACTTATAATGATGGAATCAATTAATGAGCATCTAATTAGGTTCAAATGAATGAATGAACCAACAACAAATTATTACAAATGTTGTACCAGGATGTGGGAGACGATGCTGGGCTGGCCGAGGCGTCGAAGCGCGGAGTGGAAGATGCCGGAGAGCGCGAGGATGGTGGCCATGATGCCGGTCACGGCCATAAGGCTGCCCATGAAGTAGGATCCGTCTCTAACCTCCGGATTGCACTTGACATCGACATCGTGCGCCATTACGTGCGATTTGGTTGATGGATGATTGGTCCAAAAAGTCGATCAGCCCCCTTAGCCGAGCATGCCAGATACCAGTTATCTACCTTGGATGCTTTGCCCGGAGCCGGACCGCAGAACAAGCACGCATGCCACCGATATAGCAAAAGTGAATTCTCCTTCTAGATGGATGGCCACCTGTTCAATTTGTACATGAGATTCATGAAAAATTAGGGAATCTTTTCTGACATCCTATTGGGAAGAAAATAGAGAAACAATTCCATAGGAACAAAATCCTAAAAACGTTTAAAGAGAAACAAAGATACCTGAAGGAGAAATATAAGTTCCTAGCTTGCGTCCGTCTGCGCATGCCTTACATTAACGTTGGACCTCCATGGCCGTTCACCTTCCACCCTCTAGAGATCTCTCTCTGCTCGTAAGAGAGAGAGAGAGAGAGAGAGAGAGAGAGAGCAACAAGGAAATGGTTTCTTTTTTTTTTTTAGTTTCATGACAAAGGAAAGGATGAGAAAGGGGGTGCAACAGATGGAGGAGAGAAGGCCATGCATTTGACAAACATTGGCTAGCGCCGTGAGCACCTGACCCTATAGGGCCCAAGGTTCAGTAGTCCAGTTTGCCAACCGGGAAAAGATCGGTCGATTAACTATTTAGCTATAGTACCAAGTTCAGTTTTCATCAGAAATCGATCATGGTGATCACCTCCTTGCTCCACCAGCAACGTCTCAGGGGCTTCCTCATGGTGATCACCTCCCACCCCGCCATCACGACCCCACCCATCGCTAACCATTGTGGTCAGTGATCAAGCTAAAGGAGAATCAAGAGGGGAGTTGTCCCTAACTGGTTGCTCCTCTTTTTGAATTATTTTTCTCTCCTGTATGCATAACATGAGCTTCAGGGGCTTAAAAGAAGAATTATATTTTCATTTTTATGAAAATATTAGTCCTAAGACTTGGACAATTTGGTTACTTGGTCTTCAATAATGTGAACCCAACAGTGCAAAATGTAAGGATAAGTTCCGGCACAATTTACTCCCCGAACAAAATATTGGTTCAATTTACTCCCTCAAACAATTGAAATCGGTGCAAATTTACTCTTTGTTGTAATTTGTCTTTTTTGTTTCTCTTTGTATAATATGATTTAGTGCTAAAATTTTACATAATAATAGTTTTCCTAGAATACATATATATTTATAGTTTAATAATCTAATACTATCTTAACTATAGAGTTATAAAATTATATACAAAATATTTATGAAAAATAGAAAAATATTCTTTCTACGTAGTGATTATTATCATATTTCATAAAATTTGAGCATCAAATTCAAATTGTACAAAGAGAAACAAAAAAGATAAATAATATAAGGGCCTAAATGGTACCAACTTAAATTGTTTCAGGTGATCAATTAAGCAAAAATTTTGTTGAGGAAGTAAATTTGACAAAGTGAATTGTTGATGGTAGTAAAATAGACTTTTCCCTTCGTTTTACTATTGCACATAGCGAGCCAGAAATACTTCCCAAGAATAATAGAATGACTAGAATTTGTATAATGTTTGTTTTCCTTTTATTTTGCTGCTTTATGTAACCCTTCTTCATATATTTATAATGTAATTAGTAGGGGACTTCCTCCTCCTATTTCATATCACTTTGGCCCCTACTAATGTAACCGACTTCGCTCATGATTACGTCTTATCGCCCCGAACTAAAAGGTTTCATTTTGCCCTAGGTGAAGATGATTAAAACATTCTAAACTAAATCGGAAAGCACTATATTGTTTTTGTTTCATATTTTCTTAGCGATTAAAAACACAAATGACATGGTTGGATTCTTGGATATCGAAAAATGATTAAAAACTGATACATAAAATGGAAAAACAATTCCACTTAAATATCATTGAAGAACTCAAGGTAAGCATTAAATTGTGATGATTTCTCGCTAAATGGTAAAAAAAATATATTAAGCAACGTGCATAAATAGACAAATTTACGCAGTTTCTGTGTTAAATGCACACATGTTTTTTGAGTGCAACCAAAGAAAAATAGGCCCCTTTATTGTTGATTTCCCAGCATAAAATATCACACGATCTTGGGACCCTTTTAAGAACACATTTTGAAATTGGAAGAAAGAACGAATTTTTTAAACAAGTGAGCGAACTCTGTATAACACGCGAACTCAACACGGGTCACACACGCGCTTAGCATCTTCCCTTCTTTTCCCTTTCTCCCTTCCATTTCCTCCCCAAATCAAACCAGTGGAGAGGAAAGGTTGAGCATGACACATACCGCCTGGCGGCAAGGCAGCGCTGCCGTGCGAAGGCGAGCAGGGGATTCGAACAAGTGCGCGTGCTCCCGGCGGGCCTTGATCCATGGAAGAGCTGCCTGCCTCTCGCACTAATGGGCCTTTGATCCTTGGAAAAAGGACGCACACTTGTTCCGCGTTTCCACTTGTTCATCCCTACGCGCGTACCCAAAATTTCCCCCTACCCCGCCTCCTTGTAGAAAAACGGCCACAAAGCAGAGCAGAAAGGAGCAGCTCAAAACTCAAAAGGCAGAGCAGAGCAAAGCAAACAGGACAGTCTTCATTGCCTTTGCCCCTACCCCCCTTGTGCATCTGGATCGGAAAAACCGATGTGCGTTGATCTTTTTTTTTTTTTGGAAGAAACGCCTTGATCTTCTTGTTATACGAAAAATAAAAACATCACAATTCACAAATACAGGAGGGACGGTCTCATGCATGACAGGCAAACATTCTCTCGTACATATAATAACCTTTCTCTAATACAAGTAGGCAGATCCGTATACAGTTTTCGCTGGATCCACCGATAATACATCAGGCCAAGCTAAACAATGTCGGCGCCGTCATCGGCGACCTTCTTGCTGCTCTTCGCCTCGGGCATCTCCACGTCGGCTGCGTCTCCCTGCTGATGCGGCTTGCCGTCCTTCCCGCCGCCGGCCTTGCCGCTGTTCCGGTAGATGGCGTAGAGGACGAGCTGCACGGCGCCCAGGAAGCTTCCGCACCCGTTGGGGATCTGCATGACAACAAACACCAAGATCGTGAGCCCGAAATACCGTGGCATATACGCAGTTACTATCAATCTATCTATCTCCCTACTCCACTTGGAATCACAAGATAGCGAGCACAATTGAAGGCGGCGTCTACGCGCGCGCGTGGGCGCTGCCCGCTCTCTTCGGCAAGGTCCATTACCGGTGCACGTTCGCGTGCTCAGCGTGCACTTGTGGCTCGACACGAACGAGCGTGTGTGCGCCGGCAAGACGAGGGCGTGCATGCAGCTTGTGCGTGTAGCCGAGACCAGACCACGAAGCGCTGAAAATTACGCGTCCTAGTCGATCGAAATGGAGGTGACAGTGACGGTTTCTTTTTCGGCACAGCGCTTTGGTTAATCCTGCTCCATCGTCATTTATTAACGATGAGGACATGCTTGATTACCGTGACGAAGGGGTCGCGCCCGAGCAGGCCGTAGACGAACCATGACGTGCCGCATAGGAACACGGCCAGCGACAGCAGGAACGGCATGAACTCCACGCTCTTCGTCTTCACCACCAGCCTCTGCAGGACGAACACACGCACACAGCAGCAGTTTAAGTTTAATACACCGCAAATTACACCAAATTGCAGACCAAGTGAAATGAAACCAAACAAAGAAGGATAGATGGATTGTATTTTTACCATGATGGAGAGCGGCGAGGCGTACATGCAGATGGAGCAGATGGTGGCGGCCAGGCCGCAGAAGACCTTCCGGCCCTGCCCGTGCAGCGCCAGCAGCGAAACCAGCACCACCATCGTGAACACGGCCGCCACACCCGACGCGAGGCCCAGCATCCGCAGCCGCGTCTTCCTGCTCGACGCGAACACCAGGAAGATCACCACGTACACCATCTCGATCGCCGACCCGGCGCCGTTGATCGTCGACACCAGGATGTTGTTCGGGGACACGAACGGCAGACCATACCTTCAGATAGTGAATCAGCTATCACGGTGGCGATGTAAATTACATGAATTCAAACTTGCTTTTTTTTTTTGAAAAAAATATTTAAACTTGCTTATCACTGTGAGCATTATCATATTTATTACTAGCTATAGGTTGTTTCACAATTTAAACTCCTACATGATGCATGTAATGACCTAATGGGTGTGTCCGACAGTCGCCGTGAGCAGGGGCCACCTGGCCGTACTGACGTGGTGTGGCTCGTCGGATGCACGACACGAGCCACGCGGATGGCGATGTTCCGGACCCCTGTTGTGTCACCATCTCGCGGCACTGTCCCTTCCGGACAGGCAACGAACGGCAACCATATCCATCGTCTCTAGCTAGCAGGTCCCTGAACTAACGGCTAAGCAGTTTGATGCATTTTGTCGACAATTTACAAATTTTGTTTGGATGAGCAGACTTCGTTGAGAAATCCAAGGACAACAACGATTCTATCATGACGGGCCCGTTTGAAGTTTCTGCTGAGCACAGTTTCTGTCGGAATGATGTGAACTGTTTTCTTTTTTCTTTTTCTTTGTTTTTAAAAAAGAACTTCTACAAGAACAGGATTGTACCAGGCTGAGAGAAGGCAGTTCAAGAGTGTCATGTTGTACGGTACCCCGGAGAAGTCCTCTGTTGATTTCCTCTTGATGATCCTCCAGAAGGTAGGCCTGTCGAGAAATAAAATATAAAACATTCTATTTCAAAAAAGAAATAGTTGAACAAGGTAGCAACAACAGCTGAATTGCGCAGTCGAAAAAAAAAACAGCAGAAGTGTAATATGTTTTCACTGGAAGAATGGAACACCAGAAGTGGGGAAACCAAGAGACATATCAAGATCTTGAAGGTGACAGAATGCAAAGGTGCGTTGCATGCTACAAGTTAATATGCATCCATGACTTCAGGTATATGAACCGACTAAACAAGTGTCTTCTTACTCTTGGTGGGTAACAAGAACTGAGTAAAAATATGAATAGTACTTCAACATTAATACTTACACCGGGGATAGGAAGAGAAAGAGAGCAATGACATTTCCTGAAACGAACAAACAAAAAAGCATGTAAATTAGCAGACGCACAAGAACACCTCCAAAACCAACACATAAGGAAACAGCAACACTCTTCACCTGAAATTCCAAACAAGAACTTTACGACGTCCTGCATCTTTTACACCTTCACTAAATCCTTCTTACACTAACGAAACCTTCACCTTAACTGAACTAGAAGTTCAAACTAAACGAGCTGAAAGCTCTATTCTTCAGAGCTGGAGATGTGCAGCAGTGCTGAGGGATTACAACAACTGCTCAGCAAGAACTAAATGAGAACGGGATGTGTGTGTTTGTAGATGGATGGAAGGATTCACAAACGGCTGCATGTTTATATAGGAAGAGTTGGAGGGCGGAGGGCACCTCTGGTGTCAGGGAAGGGAGGAAGGCTGCAGTGGAAAAATTGATTGCGTTCTTATCTAGAACTCCCCCGCCCTGAAAACGAGTGCCGCATGTAAACGTGGAGCGCTGCAACTGTGAGCAGTGTGGTTCCCGGCGCTATCAGACGCTGGTGTTCTTGTGTCGCGCCACAAAAGTCAGAATTCAGCATCATGGTCGATCCGGCATTCGGTCCTAGCTCATGAAACGTTCTAACAGATTATATTCTTTAAAGTTCAGTGTTGAAGTTTTTATTTTCCAAGAAAAATGTTTGTATGTTTTTACCCGATGCAAATGATGCGTTTGGACTTTGCAAGGATTTAAGCAGACCCTTTTTTTGGTTTCAAAAAAGGAGGGAAGAAGAGTGCAAGAATCTACCTTGCTTGCTGTTCTGTTTTCCAGTTGGATCCGTGAGAAGTTTCTGAAGATACCGACCGCCACTAACTCCTGACGGAGCACAAGAGTATTCTAGGTGCGAATCTGCATTTTGCAATCGTTACTATCCGATGACTTTTTCCATAACATAATCCGAGGAATAAGTTATACATGCAGAGGTTCCGGGTCCGGGCACAGGTCAAGGCACTGAAACTGGCACATGCGTTCTACTCAAGCGGTTTCCTAAGATAAGACTTCCATGTTCATTCAACATACGTCTACGTACGTGGACGCCTGGTGCGTCACCGCCGTACAGCTTGTTCTTCTGCCTCACAAAATGGAACGGAGTTGAGGGCTCGAGGATATTTACTAATTTTTTGCTTTCAGACCTATAAACCTGAAAACTTGTGCACAACAGCACAATACTGCATTCATGCCCATGCGCTGTTACATATCTGATGTCGCGATGCTGCCAAAGATTGCAGACATGCATGGGGTCAAAGTCTACACAACCGGCTCCCAGATTGGAAGCACGAGTAGCTCTGGTTTTGGGCCCTGGTTTTGGCGCTTTGCACCGTGAAATGCGTGAGCTGATCCGATCCATGAGGATATACACGCAGTATCTGCGGCTCATCTCAGACGCGAAGCTAGCCGTCGTAGAGCATCAGCAATGGATAGTGGATAATACGTGCCGCACTCCCGAGACATCAACGGCTACTGATCCGTAGGCCAGGCCCCTGGTCCATGTGGCGATGCTATCCGAATCATAAGCTGCTGACTCGAACGGGGTCCAGAAAACGAGTGCCGCCTGTAAACGTGGAGCGCTGCAACAGTGAGCAGCGTGGTTTCCGGTGTTCTTGTTTTTCGCCACACAAGGTATTCCTCCTATCCAAATTATATGACACTTTAATTTTTTTTAGTTTTCTTAAATTATAAAACACTCTCATATCTCAGTGCATCTATCTCTCCTCCCAATACATTCTTATCTTCATCTCTCTCCTTCTCATCTTTTATGTACCTACCTCTTTCACTTCTTCTTAATTCTCATGCTCGAAACTAAAACGTCATATAAATTAGAACGAAGAGAGTAAAATTCAGTATCATGATCGATCTGGTATTCAGTCACTAGCTCATGAAACGTTCTAACAGGTTATATTCTTGAAAAATTCATGTTATGTGTCTGGCTGTTGAAAACAGACCATATCTCTCTGTGGACACCATTAAAAATAGTAAATATAAATTTTTTTACATTAAATTAAGTGTTGCATGACAAAGTTGTAGATTGTTCAAGATATATTTTCTAGGCCTGTTTGGATCTCTGTAATTGGACTGAATTGAATCACTTTCCATAGGCCCGCCTGTTTGGATGTCATATGGATATAGGTGTCTAAATGGGTTGGGCTTATCGGGCAGACACGAAGCCCGATATTTTTGGCCCAGCCCAAGCACGGCACGGTCCGATGTAATTCGTGCTCGGGCCGGCATGACCCGATACATCGGGCCGTGTTTGGGCCGGCACCCCGACAGATGGGCGGCACGGGCACGGTCCGTTTATAATTTCTTAAATAGAATTTTATTTTAATACTCATTCAACAAAAGTTCAATGATACAGTGGTAAGGTTACTCATTCATTTCCCTTAGGTGTTGAGTTCAAACCTCATTGCACATATTTTTTCTTCACTTTTTCACCATTTATAATAACAGGCCACAAAAGATCAATTGGGCCACTGTTCTAACGGGCCAACCGGACCGGTCCGGCACGTTTAAACCAATTCGTGCCGTGCCGTGGGCCGAGGCCGGAGCCCGTGGGCTGCTTTTAAGGCCTGGGCTGGGCCATGCCGGGCCGCCCGTTTGGCCATCTATATATGGAATTGAATTGTCATTTCCAGCCTTTTCCAATTGTTGAAATGGAAGCCCAGAACTAATTCGGACCTCAACGCTTGAAAACTCCCAGAATCGTCGTCGTCTCCTGAAGTCCGATCGATCGAACTCTCCATCCCGCCTGAGGCCTCACCCCGCCATTGTCGCCCACGCCCCTGTCCCCGAGGCCGCACGATGCCGCCGCCCCGAGGCCTCACACCCCCGCCCCTGCCCCTGAGGCCTCACGCCGCCGCCGACACCGCCCCGGGGCCTCACGCCGCGGCCCCTGAGGCCACACGCCGCCATCCCCGAGTGACCGAGTCGTCGCCACCGGTCAGAAGACTCCCCGCGCCACCATCCTAGGAAGCTTCCCAGCGCCATCATCCTCAACATGGCTGTCCATTGTGCCGTCGCCGCTGCCGGAGCTTCACTACGTGCAGCGAGGAGGGAATCGACGTGGATGATGGAGGTTGCAGCTTCATCGTGCGACCACAACTTCCAGATCGACGCAAGGTGTGGCCTCTGGCTTGATGCAAGGTGTAGCCTCAACGCAAGGCACGATGTGTTGCAGGGGAATGAGAACCTTCGAACATAGATGTGATGATTCATCGGAGCATGATCCAGGTGCATGACCTCAAATCTGTACTCAACTGATTTCTAATGCAAGTTATCCAAACAACATTTTCATTTTAATTCCAGAAGTTTAATTCTGTGTGCAGCCAAACACGATTATTTGAAAGGAATCAGTTTCCAGCTGATTCAGTTCTAGACAAATCATTTTCTTAGAATGTGATTCATAGAAACCAATTCTTTTCCATAGAGCCAAACGGGCCCTAAGAGAATTTACTTGTGGTGTTGTTTAAAGTTGTGAAAAGGAGAAGTGGCACATGTGGAGTTGTTTTAGCCGTTTGACAGTTTCGGCAGTAGGAATGCATTGTTCTTTGCTCACATCCATGTTCTAATATCTCTGTACGGCTATATAAGTTGTTGTAGTAGCTTGTCAAAAGTGATGTTTAAAAGTCAAAAGTGATACTTTTTTATGGGATGGAGGTAGTAACTACCAATAGGACAATTGGCTTAAAAATATAATATATTCAAAAATTATTTGCTCATATGCTGTTGTAATAGTGTATAAGGAAGATAATTATCTATATTTCCTCTATTTCAAAATTGTTGTCACTGTTGACTTTTTTCATGAACTTTGACCGTTTGTCTTATTTAAAAAATTGTCTCAAATATGTAAAATTATTAATTATATTTTAAGTTTATCTATGATAATTTTTAAAATCTTTTAAATAAGACGAATGGTCAAAGATAACGAAAAAAGTCAATTATGACAACAATTTTAGAACGGATGGAGTACTATTTTAAAAAATGTATCTAACACTATGTTTTTCTGAGGCAGTTCTCTAACAGCATGTTTTAAAGTCGGGTTACATCAAGTTCATGTTGCAACACTGCTGCTAATCTAACAACATAAAAAAAAGGAATATACATCATCAGAGAGTAAAAATATTGAAGACCTTCTATGGGACAATTGGTTTTATAACCCGTAATCTCTACTCTTAATAATTTAAGTGAGGTTGTCATTAGTATCGTTTTAGTTCGGTGTTAGCTTTATTATTGATTTTACGTATTGGATTAGTTTGGTGTGAGGTCATGCGAGTCCAATTTGTATACGTAGTATGTTGTATGGTGTCTAACCTGCACGCATGTGACACAAGTCCGATTCATATACATATGTTGTATCCTATATTGTAGCGATACAAGAACAAGGTGTCGTATTTATGTCAGAAACGTCAAGGGACACGGATACAATACAGATAGAGGAAAAATACATATATGTCAAGTATCTAAAATAAAACAAAAAAAAAAAGAAAATCGGGTACTTGGCGAAGCTGCCGGCGCCGATCGCAGAGTAACCCATGAAAGAAAAAGGACAAACGCGGGACATGTCCTACTAGTAGTACTAAGTAGTGCTGGAAACTGAAGAGAAAAAAAATGAAGAAGAGCTGGGGGGGCTCCGCTCGCCGGCGTGGCCGCCGGAGGCACGGAGGGAGGGGACTGAGGGAGATTGGCGGAGGGACGGTTTGCGAGATTTTGTTACTGGTCAAATTTTGTTAAACATAACCTTTATAGCACAAATGATTAAATTAATCAGTGCGCTACTAAGCATTAAATGAGTGTGGCTGATAGTAGTTATAAGAGATGAAATCATGCATTTAGGTTGGGCCGTGAGGGAATGACAGCTGCAATGCAACCATCAACCAAACAATTGTTAGTTGCGGACAAGGCCAGATGATACATACGGATTCAAATCCTCTGCAGTGGCGTTCTCAATGCAGAGAGTGAACAGTCCTCTGAATTAGAACCCATCGTCAGCTGTCCGATTGCAAAAGAACGCTCCAGAATAGCTGCTACAGAACTGCAGTTACAGTACATCATCCAAACTAATGCAGGCTACTGTAGCTATAGGCTCATTCCACTACTGAAACAGTGCTTCTCTGCATTAATTAGCGATTACAGCAGAGGATATGCATCCCATACATATACATGACACTTAGCTGGTGATGCACCAATGGCATGAAGACTCCTTTTTGCTATATTTTTATACCACTCATCCATCGACATGAATAGTTCAGTTCCAATAAAAACGACATGAATAGATCCAACAGAAAAGGAAATAAATAACATGATTTGGCAATCGTAAACCAAGTTCCAGATTTGGCACTGTTACTACTAGAGCAATCCTTCACTTGTTTCATAATCTTCTGCACTGCAACAACATCTCACTTCGTGGAAGTGCCAAGTGACGTTCACTTCAACTTGATCATCATTGACTTCCCTTTCTTGACTCCTAATTTCACGGGTGAATTTTAGAGTGAATTTCAAATTCTTGTCCTCTTCTTGATTGTCTTGGCTATCACAGGTTGTGAGTACTGTCAGGTCCACCTCTATTAGGAGTTCGGGCTACTGACAATATGACAATGCAATCACAGGCGTACTAAGTGGTAGAATGGATGTGGAGCCACAGGAAAAAGACCAGCTCCTCCCTCGTCCACAACTGAAAAGGTGGACACTTTTGTTCCCATAGCCAGTGGTGCTTGCCTTGATCTTATCATACACGACACGACTTCTGGAACCGAGGTCTTTGAGCTTCAACCTGACCTCAACATTGGCTTCAATAGCAGTGGGAATCACCAAGAATGTGATCTCTAACTTGCGGTCAGGGTCTGGACAGATTGTTTTTGTGTATTCCTCAGGCTCATCCTCGTCGCTAACATCCCACCCCTGTTTGATGGGAGGACCAATAGAATCCTTATCGCCTGTTTTAGTTGCGTAATAGAAAACTTCCAAGTAGAAGGAGCCGGAAGCCATGAAAACACAACAGGGTCCAACAAGCACCAAATCGACCATTCCTTCCTGCAACTGCAAATATGAATGAGAAGGGTTTTAATTTATTACAATATATATGTGTGTACAAGACAAAGCATATAATTGTTTTAATTTATTACAATATATATGTGTGTACAAGACAAAGCATATAGTAGATAATATAACAA
This sequence comes from Eleusine indica, assembly GCA_030378355.1. Taxonomy (NCBI): domain Eukaryota; kingdom Viridiplantae; phylum Streptophyta; class Magnoliopsida; order Poales; family Poaceae; genus Eleusine; species Eleusine indica. The sequence goes on from CM059494.1 coordinate 62,826,487, forward strand.
ATGTAGCAAGAACATACCTCTTGTACTTCCCCCTCATGTCGCACGTAGATGCACCGGCCTAGTTCCCAGTCGTAGCCATTGATAGAGCTAATAGGGAAGTTTGAACGAATGGCCAACACTTGCACCGCACGTGGGCCACATGCCACAGTTACATAATCACTATCCTCCAAGGCCACTCCACGATTATCCTGGCCACCATCATGGTCCTCCAAGAGGGTTGCATCATCATCCATGCCACTATTGCCATCCTTAGGGTCATCCCCATGATCCTCTGGGAGAGCTGTGGCATCATCATCGCCTCTGTCACCATCCGCGTTGGCAGTGTGAAAAACCAATCCAACAAACTTCTTTAGTTTGGTTCCATACATGTTCCAATCCCACACTCTCATCAGCTGATTGGTGCCGTCCTTCCAGCGAGATAAAACGGAAAGAAAAGAAAGAGAGAGATTAGCAAATAGGATATGTTACTACAGAATGCCATCCATCACCACTAAGTGTTCTGGACTGGCTATTAGCGCATATCTATAGTACAAACATGACAAAGATTTACCAATCTTACCTGTTTTACTTCATTCCACAAACAGTGAACAGCAACAAAACCAACCACACCATGAGCAACGTATAGTAGAGCAGGCTCCCCCCCCCCCCCCCCTGAAAAAGATAGAAGAGGAGCATATAGAAGAAGGGATTTTTATTTCTAAGAAACATAAATCAGATGCAACCTAAGGTCACCTGTGTGGCTTGAAACCAGTTCATTATGATTATTATTGCAGTAAAACCGACAGTGCATCGCAAAAATACGCAACTAAAGAAACCGTTCTTGCTACGTCTTGGGATAGCAATACGCAGGGCAAGAGCAACACATATACCTGGAACCCAAAAGCAGAAATCCATATTATGTGCTGAATGATGCATCAACGGCTTGAATATGCAGAATTGCACACAAAAGTTAAAACAAGTGGGCAGTTAAAACTTAAATATAATTTGTTTTTGTTAGTGCATACTTTCCCTGGAGAAGAAAACACAGAGGGTCTCGTACTCTCGTCCAATGGGTCCACCACGAAGTCGGAGATGAAGCGTCGAGCGGCGACAAAGTCGTGCGGCGATAGGAGGTTGCCGGCTTCAACGTGCGAGCCCATGAAGTGGAACACCGCCGTGGTGGTCTGGCTGTTCCGTGTGTAGTAAGGGCCGAGGAGGCGGAGGAGCCCCGGACTGGCGGCGGTGGTGCATCGGCTGACGGCGTCGGGGTGGGCGAATTGACGAAGGCGTGCGGGTGCGGCGGCATGAAGGTCCGGCAGAACGCAGCGGCGGAGCCACGTTTATCATCGTCGTCTAATAACCGCCGCCGTCGTTTGTTGGTGTGCTACCGTGGGGCGGCGGGGAACACGACAGTGAAGTTGGAGCAGGAGTTGAGCGGCGTCCACGTCGTCTTGGCATCGCACGACTTCTCCATCGGCTACGAACTAGAAGAATCCGACGAGGCCACGGGCCGTGAAGCGGGGATCGAAGCCGCTCACGCTCACCATCGTGTTCTCCCTCGGCATCGTCGTCTCAACACGGCCAAGCGGCTGTTTGGGTTGATGATGCAGTTTGTTAAATCTATATTTTATTTAGTATATCTCTTCTCTTCTCTATATATATACTTTCTCCTTAATGATAAGTGTGCTGAAAACGTCCATACCTCCTAAACGTCCATACTTCTCTATCTCTATTAGTTTTCTGGTCTGAACAACGAGAGAGGTGGGCAGCTAACGGCTGGCCGGCCAGGCGGTGACACGAAGGAGCAGACACAAGCAACCGAACAACTGGCAATGCAAACACATCACGTCCAGTTGGGATTCTACTCTTCAAACATGGCCTCACGCCTTCACCAACACGGCCATCTCATAGGTAATACAACAGCGCTTGGATTATTCACGGAGCATAATTCGTGCTTGGTGTGAAGAAGCTAGCAGCAGCAGCGGCAGCTTCAAATAATCTCTATTCCTTTCTGTGAATTCTGCTCTCTAAATCATTCTGTAAGTGTCAAGCGTTTGTGTTAGCTGTCTGTACTTCCTTTGAATATAACTAACAGAGCTTCAGTCGTAGTTCTTTTTTTTTTTTGTGAGGGAGGTTCAGTCGTAGTTCAGTCTGCTTGTATATAATACCAATCTTTCCTGATAACACTTAGCTTTTGGCCTCCATTATCTGTTACTCGCATGCTAAAAAAAGAATAATAGTAGCTCCTTTTAACATGCAAGCCCAAGGTTATGATCCATTGACTAAGGATTTCTAGAAGGTTTATCCGAAAGGAAAAATTAATTTACACAGTTCAGAAACAACACTATGTTGTGTCATGGTTTTGGACTTCAAGACGTGCTCCATTGGAAAAAGTGTGACTATAAAAGTTGTAGATCTCATCGAAAGCTTTTTAGAACATATATGTATCATATTATTTGGACTCCGGAGCTACGAGATATATGTCCCGTAAGGAGACATGCGTAGAGGAGTCCGAATCGGAACAGATATTTTTGTATCATATATTTTGACACAAAGACTTCCGAAACTGTGACTCCATTGAATACCAAAGTTATAGAATGTTTTGAGAGCTACGAGATAGAGTCCGAGTTTGTTTCATTTAGACTCCGGACGCGGTAGTTATAATTTTTGAAAGTCGATGCTTAATATGGAAGGTATAAAAACCGATTTGGATTCAATCTCTAACTTTGTGGACATGAAGTGGACGACCGCATCCAATTAATAAGTTATAGAGATATGGATTGCATAGTTTCAATAATTAGTACAAATATATATATATATATATATATATATATATATATATATATATATATATATATATATATATATATAATGGCATGACCATCGGCATCACATATGAAGTAGGTGGAAATTCACAGATGATGTCAAACGTGACTATGAGTGAACAATACCATGTTCAACTTTCATGCTAAAATCTTTTTAAAAAAATATATTCAATTTGGGTTGTTTCATTTGTTTTGAGTTAGAGACTTAGAGGCATATTTGCCGTTGTGGTGTCAAATTGGGCTGCAAATATGTATTCAGAGCATATCGAACTTAAATTGTGACAAAGTGAGAAATGCCCCTTTAACTCGCGGCAAAATGAGAAATGCCCCACTCATTGGCGATCACCCAGTGTCACAGGTGGCGACAATCGATCGCAATGCCAGGGGTTCAAGGTTTTGATATGCCAGGGAAGTACAAATTTGGGGCTACTTGTGAACTCCAATTTTGTGGAAAGAAAATTGCATGCACAAGAGCACATAATCCAATCTCATATATGCTCCCTTTATTTCGATGGAACACCCTGGCGTGTTCATTAACAATTGGAAAATATTGTGATGGTTCCCTCCTCTTCATGGCGACGAACATGCTTATTTAGTCGGTTTAGCTACTAACAACAGACATAACTGCGTCCTGATTCGAAGGGCGCGCGAGCTAGCAGACCCACGAATTCATCGGAATTGGTCCTCACCCTCACCCATGCCTGGAGTGGCACACTGCCGTGCCATGCGACGAAGGGCTCTAACTATGGCCATGCAAGTCGCATGTCTTATCATCTGTACTTCTCTCGATCGTACCCTGTTAGCCGCGTCACCCGCGGGGAATTCGTGAACTGATGTGGAAGGTCAGTGGCTACCGCATGGCCAACGACTCGAGCGTGATTAGAATAATCTGCAAACTGCCGCAGTGTTTCTACGATCCATGAAAGCGATGCCTCGTTTCGTCACTGCACAAGGATGGTGATTGTCGGATTGCCAAACATCAATTTCAAGTGAGTGTAATGGCTAACCAGCCGAAGCGGCAATGCAAGTTCGAAAAGTCGCGAGCTGCAGCACGCACGGTTCCTTGTAAAGAAGAAAGAGCACATGTGTCAATTTGTGCGTCTCCTTTCATGGGTTCCCTGTCCAGTCGTTGTTCTGACAGTGAAGGAAACAGTCATTGTTCTCGCATGGAGAATAGACGGTGGAATGGAATCGAAGAAGACGTGTAGGTCGGCGATGGGTCGTGTGCGCATGCTGCACAGGTCCCAAATGTGTGGCAGATCAGGAAGGTTAGCTCGTTAGTCTAGGAGAGTAACAGAGCCTGCACTCAAAGGAAATGTAATAATGGCCAAGTAACAAGGGGTGTGATTGTTTGGGTGCTTATGAGCCAACCAGGCCTGGTGGATGCAGGCGCGTCATGTTTGGATGGTTGGGCGGGGTATTGGGTCAGGCCCGCGCGATGCAAGATGCCCTCCGCGGCCTGGCTCGTGGCGTGCGGGATTTTTCTTCGTTTCCCCAGAGCCAGGCTCGCGGCGTGCGAGAGTGAGGGCCATGGCAGCTGCGCGGGTGCGAGGCGGGTGCAAGCGGGAAGCTTGGCGCGCGCTGGCGGGAAGAGTTGCCTCACCGCCCATCTTTTCGCGCCATTCCTCCCCATCTGGCGCCATTCTTCAACAGCGCAGGCGTCGCCATTTTCCTCCCTCGCTGCTGGTGAGGTCGACCTCGTGCCACCGCTCTCGCTCTCTCCTTCTTCTCCCCTCTTGACCGGATCTAACCTAACCTTCTTTTTCTTGTTTGAGAGTGCTTGGATCTTATCGAATCCGAGGTTCTAGGCAAGTAGTTTTGTTTCCTCTTTCGATTCAGTACAAGTAGCTATTATTGTTGATTTTGATTTGGTTCTAGGGACCGACTGGATCTAACCTAACTCTTTTTTCTTGATTTTGTCATGTGTGCAGGCACCGACTGGATCTCTTCCATCTTTGGATTCAGTACCAGTAGCATTAGCCTTTCCTTTCCTTTTTTTTGGTCCAAGGTAAGCCCGAATGGATCTTTTTCCCTATCTGTACCTCCATTGTTCCTTGTCTGAATATGTTGGTCTGAGCATGTGCCAATGTCGATGATGTATCTAAGCTTATGCTGAGCATGTTTGCCTAAATGCCAATGATGTTACTACTCTGTTATAATCTGTATCTAGCATATTTACCCAAATGTCAATGATGTCCTTGCTTTGTTATGATTTGTATCTAGCAATTTTGCCCATGTGCCAATGATATTGCCTGTTTTGCTGGTTTGTTAACATGATGCTGCACTCTAAGCATATAAGCATGTCCCTAAGGTTGTATCTATTATCTCTTTTATTTAGATGTCCCCTGAAGAACAGAGAAACAGGCTCATCATTCATGCAGCTGCTCTAGTCACTGCTATTAATGCTTTTCTGTTTAGTAGGTTGAGTGCCTCTACTGAGGAACCTAAGCCTAGAATTACCTATGCCCCAATGAGTGCAATGGATGAAGAAAGTCAAAAGAACTTGAATAAAATATATAATTGTGATGATGTGAAGTGTATTAGCATGCTTAGAATGAGAAGAGCACCCTTTTTTCACCTTTGTAACTTGCTTAGGGACAGAAACCTGCTTAGGGACAACATACATAGCAGTGTAGAGGAGTAGGTTGCCATGTTTCTCCATGTAGTTGGTCACAACCAACGTTTTAGAGTGATTCATAACAATTGGAGGCGATCTGTTGAGACAGTGAGCCGGTATTTTAAAGAAGTTTTGTATGCCATTGGAGAACTTAGAGATGACATGATTAAGCCTCCTTCTAGTGAGACAACACTTAAGATCAGGAACAGTCACAGATGATATCCATATTTTAAGGTAATTGGCAATAAAATAAACCTGTAGGTACTTAACTTTGCTTGTATGACTAAACTAAGTTGTTGGAGCATATGTAGGACTGTGTAGGAGCAATAGATGGCACACATATCCATGCTAGAGTGCCATCAAAGATGCAAGCTGCATTTAGAGGGAGGAAGCATGTCCCAACCCAAAATGTCCTAGCTTGTGTGGATTTTGACTTGAAATTTACCTATGTACTTGCTGGTTGGGAGGGATCAGCACATGATGCCACCATCCTTGCTGATGCACTAGAGAGGCCTGATGGATTAGTAGTTCCACAAGGTAATGAACTAATTTGCTTAGATAAACAATTCAACTTGAGTACAACTAGGACTTACACTCATGTATATTTATTTTAGGGAAATTCTATCTAGTAGATGCTGGGTATGCTTGTCGCCCTGGATTCCTTCCTCCCTTCAGGGACACTAGATACCATTTAAATGAGTATGATGGTAGAAACTATCTAACCAATCCAAGGGAGCTCTTCAATTTAAGGCATTCAAGCTTAAGAGTGACTGTTGAGAGAGCATCAGCTCTAAAAAATAGATTCAAGATCATTGACAACAAACCATTTCATCCATTCAGGACCTAGGTTAAATTAGTGCTTGCATGTTGCATTCTGCATAATTGGATACTTGGTTTTGGTGTAGATGAGGTCATTCCACTTGAGTCTACCTGGAGCCCGAATGAGAGCTCTAGCCATGGGGTTGACATTGCAGAAAACTCAGCTTGGGCATCATTTAGAGATGATATTGCTAATAAGATGTGGACAAATAGAGGACACTCTCACATTTAGATGATTGCTTGTAATTGTGTTATGCATTTGTGATCCATTCATGTACCTTTGATGCACTGTGCTATATGCAATGATGATCAGTTTCTGTTTATTTTCTTGAGGCATTGGGCATGTTGCAATGATGATCAGTTTTTGTTTATTTTTTTGAGGCATTGGACAATATGCAATGATGATCAGTTTCTGTTTTATTTTCTTGAGGCATTGGGTAATATGCAATGATGATCAGTTCTATCTTATTTACTTGAGGCATTGGCATTATGCAGTGATGATCAGATCTTATTTATTTACTTGAGGCATTGGCATTATGCAGTGATGATCAGATCTCATTTATTTACTTGATGATCAGTTTGCATCTTATTTACTTGAGGCATTGGCAATATGCAATAATGATCAGTTTCCATCTTATTTACTTGAGACCATTGGCATTATGCAATGATGTTTAGTTTCCATCTTATTTACTTGAGGCTATTGGCATTATGCAATGATGTTTAGTTTTCATCTTATTTATTTGAGGCCATTGGCATTATGCAATGATGTTTAGTTTCCATCTTATTTACTTGAGGCCATTGGCATTATGCAATGATGTTTAGTTTCTATCTTATTTACTTGAGGCCATTGGCATTATGCAATGATGTTTAGTTTCTATCTTATTTACTTGAGTTGGGTCATTGGCATTAGGACATGGACATGGTTGCTGACCCTTTGCTACCAGCTGGTGCTCAGCTTGAGGCAGCGCCTGATGGTGCTCCAGCTGATGCTGCCGCTGGTCAGCAGGCTAGGCAGGCCATGAGGTGGACATCTGTAATGTCCTCTTTTGTGCTTCGCCGTTTTTGCCACCTTATCTCAACTGGGGTTAGAACTGACAAGGGTTTCAAGGAAGTGCACCTTAACCAAGTTGCAAAGGACCTACAAGAGTTCTCTGGGGCTGAGGTCACAGGAACACAAGTGTAAAACCACCTTCGCAAGTGGAGGCAGAGGTGGATTAAGATCACCAAGCTCAGGGAACTTAGTAGGGCTTTGTGGGATGAGGACTACAAGGGCCATGTGAAGGTAGCATTAGTCTGCATTTCAAAAAAAAATTTAGTCTGATTCAAGCAGTTCCATTTCACTCATACCTACCCACTTTCACTTAGGCACACCCTAAGGATGCTGAATTCCTTAACAAGCCCATAGAGAACTACCAGCAGATGGAGATCATATTTGCCAATGGCCTTGCCACAGAAAAGTTTACCATGGGGTCTAGTGAGGCATTGGGGTCCCCTTCTGATTTTGCTGAGAGCTCACTTAAGAGTGAGGATGCCAAAGTGCCTACTGAGCCATCCACCAAAGCTCAGGATGTAGCTGGGGTAGGGAGCAAGAGGAAGAGGTCCATGCTAAGTGATGATGATGTCATTGTCATGGGTGGCATGACTACTGCAGTGAATAATGTGGCTGAAGCAATAAGAGAGACTAAGGTTGATGACTTCCATCCTGACCTCTATGGTGCTGTCATGTTCATGCCTGGGTTCATAGAGGAGGCTTTGATGGCAGCTTACTCTCACCTTCTTGACAACAAGGCTCATGGTTCTGCTTTTGTGGCCATGTCTAACTCTCACCGTGTGCTGTGGCTGAGAACTTACTTGGCCAAGCACTACTATATGTGAGTTGGTAATGCTATCAGCCTGCTGTTAGCTGCATTCTTTTAATGATTTTATGGTGGCTTTCTTTTCTGGACTGGGCAGTGAGGAGGATGATTGAGGTGGTTCCACGGTGGCATTCTTTTGTGCAATTGATCTGATCCTGCCTTCTTGTGCAGTTGATCAGATAATCTTTTGTGCAGCTAACACTAATATTAGGTTATAGTCACTGATGTCCTTATGCCAATGATGCAACTGGGAACTTTTATGGTTGTATTTGTGTCCATGACCAATGATGTCATTAGACTTCTATTACTATTATCTGAGCATGTCTGCATGGCCAATGATGGGTTCTCTTCTATTTTCTTTATCTTTACTTGCATCTGAGCATATGCCAATGACCAATGATGTCTTCTTTTCTATTTTCTGTATAGTAACTTTAATCTGAGCATATGACAATGACCAATGATGTATTATCTTATATTTCCTGTATATTTAATTTGATCTGAGCATATGTCAATGGTCAATGATATTGGGACTGTTGCAGTTTTTATTCTCTTCTTGATTTGCTATCTAAGATCTAGTCGGCTGGTATTTTTGGGTGGTAACCTCACCATTGTGTGCAAGAGGTGAACTAACCCATCTATATGCAGTCAACCAAACACAGACTGTTTGCATCCAGTTTTTGAATGGTTGCATGCAACCAACCAACCAATCATCATCTATATTTGGCCTGGCTGACTCAAACCAAGAAACCAATCACACACCCCTTGCATCACCTTAGCCTGGCTCCTGAGGGCCTGGTTAAGTGATGCAAGCCAGGTTCGGCTCCTTAGGAAACCAATCACACCCAAGCTGACTCGTGTTTGTGCTTCTTCTTATGACACTGTCGTGATCAGAATGCTCCTGGGAGTTACCGTCCGACTGGCGGACAAAATCAATGTCGTAGCCCCCCCTCCGGGGCCTTCTTTATCCTTATGCACGGTACGGTCACTCGCCCCTGCCTCCGACCGCCTCCGCCGCTGCGTTAAATTCTTTCGGTGTTCGCTCCGCCTCCGACCGCCTCCCCCAACTCCGGCTACCTACGCCGCCATGATAACCCGTCGGCACGTGACGCCCCGGCCTCCACTGCCTCCCTCGACTCCGGCGGTGCCCACGCCGCCTCCGTCTCGCGGCCGGTTGCTATCGCTAGAGGGAGGAGTATTGATTCTTGGGTACAAACTCTACACAGCTAAGAATTCTCGACGTCACCGGTAGCAGCGCGAGGTGGAAGAAGAGGGGGGACGCGTTCCGTCCGACTGGGTGATTCTATCGTGATCAAGAAGGCTGTGACTCTGTTGAAACTCAAACTTCCAATTTCGGCCGTGGAAGCATGTAGGCTGAATTTAGACCACGTAGAAAGCCTTATTAGAAGAAGAAGAAGAAGAAAAAAGGCCCGTTTCCCCATTCAGAGCTGTTTTTGCTGGGCTTCCGTTGAGGAACAACAGGTTGACAACGAGAAGAGGAAGCAAAACGAGGTCAATGGCTCAATGGCCCGCCCTACACCGTCCAACACCTCCTACTTCCTCGGGCGCCCTTCCCTTCCCGCCACCGCTCTCGTCGCGCGCACTCCCATCACCCGCCGCTCTGCCTCCGACCCCGGGAGCCACACGTTGCCCTCCTGCCATTTTGCAATCGAAGCAGACCACGAGCGCCCAAACTAATAGATTCGTGATTCTCGACGACTAAACAATCCGCCGAACGAACAAGAGAATGGCGCCGAGCAAACTCCGGCAGGTGGTGGGCGCCGTGAAGGACCAGACGAGCATCGGGCTGGCCAAGGTGGGCGCGAGCGGCGGCGGGTGGGCGGCGCCGGAGCTGGACGTGGCCATCGTGAAGGCCACGCGGCACGGCGAGAGCTTCCCCGCAGAGGAGCGCCACGTGCGCGAGGTCCTCGCGCTGTCCCGCGGCGGCGCGGCAGCCTGCGTGTCGGCGCTGTCGCGGCGGCTGGGCCGGACCCGGAGCTGGGCCGTCGCGCTCAAGACGCTGGCCATCGTGCACCGCCTCCTCCTCCTCGACGACGCCGACGACGCCGCCGTCGAGCGGGAGCTCTTGTGCGCCACGCGCCGCGGCACGCGCGTGCTCAACCTCACCGACTTCTGCGACCGGTCCCGCGCCGACGCGTGGGACTTCTCCGCGTTCGTGCGCACGTACGCGGCGTACCTCGACGACCGGCTCGAGTACCGCGTGCAGGCCAGGCAGGGCGCCGCCGCGCGTGGGGCCCGGCCGCTCCGGGAGGAGATGTACACGTCACCTGGCAGACGGTGCCCTTATTACGACGATGACGTGGCGGACGCCGACGGTAATGACAAGGCGGCGGCGGTGGTGGCGAGGGATCAACCTTCGCCGGTCGGCGAGATGACGCCGGAGCAGCTCCTCGCCAAGGCCGGCCAGCTGCAGCACCTCCTCGGCCGGTTCATCGCCTGCCGCCCCATCGGTGCGTGCACATTCTCTTTTCTTTTCGTTCTTGATGATCGAATCATGCTCGTGTCGAGCCACAAACGCATGCTCACCGCCGGCGACCCGCAACGCAGGCGCGGCGAAGTCGAACCGGGTGGTGGCCGTGTCGCTGTACCCGCTGGTGAAGGAGAGCGTGCAGCTCTACTGCGAGCTGACGGAGGTGATGGCCGCGCTCATCGAGCAGTTCCCGGAGATGGAGACCGCCGGCTGCGAGCGCGTGCACCAGCTCTTCGTCGGCCTCGCCAAGGGCATGGACGAGCTGCAGGCGTTCTACGCGTGGTGCAAGGACGCCTGCGTCTGCCGCCAGTCCGACGTCCCCGAGGTGGAGGTCGTCACGCACAAGAAGCTCGAGCTCATGGACGAGTTCATCCGCGACAGGCGCGCCGCCGAGTCGCAGCCGCAACAGCGCCTGCCGCCGTCGTCGCCGGAGCCGGCGGCAAGCCCAGAGCCGCCGCCGCCTATCGTTGAAGAGAAGAACACCAAGGCACTTCCGGCGCCCGACGAGCTAGTCCAGGCTGCCATGCAAGACGACGACAACCAACCCGAGCCAGAGCCTCTGCTCATCGCAGCCGAGCCTGCCGACGAAGAAGCCGACTTCTTGAACTTGAAGGCGGACGCCATGTCCAGCGAAGCGCACGGGCACCAGATGGCGCTCGCTCTGTTCAACGGCAACCCGTCCGGCACTAAAACAACAACAGGCAACGCGTTCGACCCGTCGTCGGCGGACTGGGAGACGGCGCTGGTGCAGTCGGCGAGCGCGCTCGCGACCCAGCGCGCCGAGCTCGGGGGCGGGTTCAACATGATGGTGCTCGACGGGATGTACGGCCACGCCACGGCCAACGCGGCGGTGGCGACCGCGCAGGCCTTCTCCGGCAGCGCGAGCAGCGTGGCGATGCGGCCGCCTGGGGCGCCGATGCTTGCGTTGCCGGGGCCTCCGGGATCCAGCGGCGCAGCGATAGGCGCTGACCCTTTCGCGGCGTCTGCTGTGGTGCCGCCGCCAATGTACGTGCAGATGTCCGACCTGCAGACGAAGCAGCAGCTCCTAACAGAGGAGCAGATGGTCTGGCAACGATATGGCAGGAATGGCATGCAGGGGCCAGGGGCCTTGGCTATGTTGGAACAGCGACCACACCACCACCAGCAAATGCCTCACGGTGGCCAGAATCATTACGCATCCTAAATTAGTTGGTTCCAAAATGTGGTTCTCAACTGTTTACCAGTCTTTAGATTGTTCGAGAAAAATATACTAGACATTCCCATTAGCAAAAGATTCCTTACACGTGAAATCTGTAAGGTCCAGCGCCAAAGAGCAGTTATAAAGTAACAAACCAAACTTTAGTAAACTCACGAGCACCAGACATTATAAAATATATATATATATATATATATATATATATATATATTAATAATAATAATGGTTCACATAGTCACACAGGACACACTAGTTCACAGAAATAGCTTAAATTGTAACTAAAGTAGTTGATACAAGCCAATAAGATAAGCGAGGATTTACATGCCAAGTTATTATTGATCCTCAGCAGCGAGCCGAGCTTGGCAGCCAGCTCAACCACAGTAGACTGTGGGAGCATCAAGGTGCAAAGCAAATTGATCCAGCACTTTGCAAGCGAGATACCAGCCAAGTTTGGCCTGGTTCAGAAGAGCAGCAGACTTGGGATGAAACGATCTTGTTGAACCACTAGTGTCGTCGTCCCAAGATGGACAAATCAGCAACAGCATCAGGAAACTGAATATTGCAGCACCATTTCAGATTATAGTTCCAAGGAACGTAATAAGAAACATGACAAGTACCAGTAGCTTTACCTCTATGACAGTTGTAGGTAAATCAAGGGAATGCGTATTGGATCATTGGGTCTGACAAGTGGCCTGCCTGGTCTGTCACAAAGCCACCATTATTGGCAGGAGGAAACGCATCAAAAATGCTAGGCATTGTTGGAAGAGAGCCACTAGGTTCAAAGGAAGCTGACAGAGCAGGGACATCATTGTGATGCCCATTGTATGTGTATTGAGCAACAGGGTACTGTGGAAACTGATTGCTTTGGGCAGTGTATTCATACGAGGAGCTTGTATCAGGAGCAAGGATATCATTCAGTTCTAAGAATTCATCAGTTGAGAGTTCTCTGTCAGCAGGCAGGATAGTGTGTTCCACATTGCCATCATCGCCCGTGTAGAAGTTGTTACGCACATCTCCGAATCCAGAAAGCCCTGACAATTCATTGTAGAGGTCAAACGTGTTCACTTCAAAAGCTTGAGCCTCTGCTTCAGACATGGGAGGGAGACCAGAGTTCTGAAACAGAATTGGAAACAAATTAGTCAACAAGATCAAGTAGAAAGTGCAGAAGTATAATTAGCAGGGGAACTAAGGTTGATCTACCTCCCCAAAAGTATTGTCCCCAAGAGCAGAATCATCATTCAGAAACCTTGACAATTCTTCCAATAAAAATCCATCACATTCAGAAGGATTGCACAAGTTGTTGACCTCGTTAGAAGCATTGTTCTCAGAAACCACGGCATCTTGAACATCAGAACCAGCAACTGCATAGCCAAATGTTATGTCCTCAACACAAGTATTAGCAATAGCATCAAATGATGATTCCTCCCTAGCACACACAGCAGATGAATCTTGTAGGACGACTGGTTCCTCCATGATATCAGCAGGGACAGCTTGCTGAACATGTGGGTCCTCCGCAGGGTTTACTACTTCTGAAGAGGGCATCAAGTGAAACATTGAGGTTCCAGCCTCTGCATTTTCCCATTCCTCTTCATTGAATGGAGCCCCATATTGCTCCCCGATCCTCGGACCAAGGCCACTTTTCTTGAAAATTTTGCAGAGCACATAAGCATCCTGTCAAGAAAAAGGACCAATTCAGTAAGCCACAAACAAAACAATATTTATAGTAACTTATTAAAACTAAATCCTACCAAGAAAAATCTATAATACATTACAACTTATATACCTATAAAGAAAAGCATATCCTCCAGTTCTGTTTTAAACTTTAATTGATGATCATTTTACAGGTTTGTTCCATCTAGCAGAGAATATAAGATAAAGAATTGGTGCAGCTAGACTTCCCAAATAACAGATAAAAAGTGCAGTGGAGCAATTGCAGATGCATTATTTAAAAAAGATATAAAATAAAACTGAAAGATAGAAGGTCATTAATGACAGCAAGTAATACCTTTGAGAAACCAGCAGAAACCAAAGAATCATCTTCCATTCTGTATTCATACATCACCCAGTCTGTCCTGTCACCTTTAGGTGCTTTGCCTTCATGGAAAATCAATGTTTTCTTCAACCCAACCATGCGAGAGTTGAGCATAATGGTTCTATCTTTACCACTAGTTTTCCAGTAACCATTTGGTGTGGCACGGTTTGTCCTAGAGCCATTGGGATATTTCTTATCACGAGGACAAAAGAAGAACCATTCCAAGTCTCTGCTTCGAAGGCAGGACATATCTGCATATAAAGTAAAAAAATTAGAGCACTATAAGAGCAATTTTTTACTTGGGAAATCTAATTACTTGAAAAAAACTTGTACAAATATCTCTATTAAAACATCATGGTAATTACCAGGGAGATCCCAAGGAGCAAACTTGTACAACTCAACCTCTGATATAGCATCCACAATAAGCTTCTTTCCCATGATCTTCCTCTTCAAGTAGTAGGAAACAAGCTCAACATCGGTTGGGTGGAAACGAAAACCAGGAGGCAGGCTAGTTTGCGCCATCAGCTTAATTTGGTCTAACCTTCAGCACCAACAGGACAATAGCAAGATGGACACGAAAGCTACGCGTCAAGGAGATTGTTCGATCAGCAAAAGAAATGCTTCTGTGCACAGACAGAAGGGGAATCTAAGAGAGAGCCGCTCTGAAAAGTCTGAGAGCAGAATGCAACAAGGAAAGACTTCAGAAGACTCAAGAGCAGAATGTCTCAGAGTCAAGACGTCTTCTGAAGAGAGAGCAGGAGCTGTGACCAGACCAAAGGGATGTTGATCAAGTCACAGAAAGGAACCAGGGAACACGAGATGAGAAACTTTGTGTGGCAAGACTCAAGCAAGGGGTTGCAGGAGACCAAACACTTGACCAAAAGAAGTTTCTGAACTCAGATGAGAGAGAACTTGAGTCTTGCCGAATTCACCAGCTACAACTGATTCACATGGTAGGAAGTATTAGCACAAAAGTCCAGGTAATTCCACTTGTATCAAGTGAAATCTCGGAATTTTATGCAGTATATGAACCAGAAGTAGCACGAGAGGAGATAGGGGTGTCCTCCGGTGAGTTCAGCAGACATGAGTGACGAGAATCAAAAGCCTGCATGAAAACATCATGAAAGTTGAATACACAGAGGGATCAAATATGAAATATAAAAACATTGCTGACTGGACACAGAAAGTGTTTATAACATGAGCAATGGCATGTTTAACTCCTTGTAGTTAGAGAGTACATGTGGGCACATATTTGCAACAGATAAGACTACCAATAGGCAACTGATTCAAATGTTTATGCGTTGTTTACCTCCTACTTCTACAATCATGCAACATAACTTCGGTACCGAGAAAATTGACGGAATTCAGGTAGATCATATAAGTCAACGATCAAACGAAACCCAAATATAAGTACCCCCAATCTGCAATCACCCACAATTAGGCAGAAACAAGTCAACGCTACACAACCCAAGGCCCTGATCAATAAACTCCTAAACAGCATAAACGCCTAAAAGATGTAAACCAATCAACAAGACACCCGATTTCCGCGGCCTGGTCGAACTATCGCAACTCTAATCTGCAATTCAAAACGCAGGCCCCGATCTTCGAAGACGAAGCAATCCGATCTATGAATCCGCTAACCACAATTTCGAATTCAACGCACGGGAGCGGTCAAATCTCCCCAATCCCACACAGATCGAACCACGGATCAGCACGAATTCAACCCTAATCGCTACCAGATCGACCTAAACCATACAGATCGGAACGATAACAGATGAGATTAAGGTGGGATCGGAGGGTCTTACGCGGAGGCCGGAAGGGAGCCAGCAGGACGATGGGGAAGAACGGGGAGGAGGTGAGCGCCGCCGTCTGGTCAATGGAGGTGAGGTGCGTTTGTGTGGGGTGGGGGATCGCGTGGCTGGTGAGAAGGCTCTTTTATAAACTGGGCGGGTGTGGAGTTGGGCCAGGGCACTGGTCAGTGGGCCCACCTGACTCTGTGTTTTTTACTGGAACAGTTTTTTTTTCCTTCCACCCTCGCCGCGTCGTGCGACTACTAGGAAACTTCTCCCGCAAGCGAAAGGCACCCAAATTTCCACAGCCGCCGTGTCCTTGGATTTTACGTTTGGGCCCTGCAGCGCTCTGCGTTGGATGATGGGTCTAGACTAGGGACTGGTGACTGGTCAAACAAATTTAGAAAATTCGGTTTGGGTGTGATATTTGCTGGGTTTAATAGTATTTATTTAAATATAGTTTTAAAACATAGGAATCCTAACTATGATGCAGTTAGAAAGTTCGGATTCAGAACAAGATATGAATTTTGGAGGAAGCAAATAGCAAGGAGGAAATTACACTAAAGCATCCACAATGCAATGGTGGCTGAAGGAAGCACCGGTCAAACTCTGGTGAAACAACTGCAACTATCGATGTTGGAGTCTATTCCTTTTTTGACATCGGTCTGTGAGTGAAAGAAAGAAACAAGCATTAATGCTAAATAGCTTTAATTTGACAACCCAAACATCAATACGAGTGTGGATGGACTTCACAAAACTTGAGGACCATGAAAAAAGTTTTATAAGAAATGGAGATTACAAATTTCTAAATTCTTATGTTCTCAATGGCCCTCATACATGTCTATATTTTAAGTTTGAAATATTCATATGAGTTAATATCATGTTTACATGATGTGACGACCATGTCCTATTGAATAATAAAGGTAGGTATTTTCTTATCAGTATATTTTGTATGAGCACGGATTTAGATGGAATGGTAAAGTGAGATCATCTCTTATACTTTGACCCGCATTTTATTTTGCAAAATGAGATGGTGATCTTCAACTAGTTACTTGTATTTTGATTTCATGTTATACATCGAGGCAAACATGTTAACTGTCGATAGAATTCCTTTCTTGGGTTTAAAAAAATTCACCTCTTCCTTTCTTAGAATTTTTGAAATAAACTTTTCTATATGGATAAAAAGCTAATTTTCATTTCTTTTTTTGTCTTTTACTAATGGCATTAAGTAAGGAGTGAAATGACTATTTTACCCCTATAAAAAATAAAAATATACATTTTAGTCTCTATTTGTGATAATCTTAGATATATTTTCATATTTTATAGTTATACAAATTATTTATATTATATTTCTTAACATGAAAGAAAAATATAACATAGATATTTTAGGCAACTATGAGATAAAAATATTATATATGATATTATCATAAAAAGAAACTAAAAAATAATATTTGATTTTCTGTAAATGGTCATTTGACTCCTATCTTAACATCGTTAGTAGTTAAATTTGACGAAAGAGTCAAAAAAGAAACAAAAATTAACTTCTTATCTATATAAGAAGGTTCATTTCTTAGGGCCGCGTAAGGAATTGTCTCTTAATTGTTTTCATTCCATGTGTTTTGTTTAGATTTATGTGTCCGACATTTCATTTTATTCCTCCTGATGATACAAATTTTAAAATACGTTGGTTCGTAATTGTAGATAAACTAGAGTGATATATACGATAAATATGTATTTTTATAATAGTTTAGTCGAACTATCTAATTTTATTTATGATTTCTTGCCAAAAGAGTCCTTTTCAAACAGTTCCCTCAATCTGCACCGTTCTTTCACTGCGCAAACCTAGGCGCGCCGAGCGAGCTTGCTTCGCTTCCCTCTCCAGCCGCGCCGCCCTCTCCAAACCCCACTCCGCCGCTTTCCGGGGCCCGGCCGCTGCCTGCGCGCCGAACCCAGACGTGCCACCCTCTCGAGGATTCGTTGAGCTGTTCTCATTCGTCGCCGGCATCTTTTTCCTCGCCGTTCCTCCCCATCATGCCCAAGAAGCTCGGCAAGCCGCCGCCGGCGGCGAAGGAGGAGGGGAGAGAGGGGTTGTTTGCGTCGTGCTCTTTCGCCGACCTCGGCCTCCATCCCACCCTCTGCGCCCACCTCCAAGGTTTTCTTTCTCTTTCCTCCCTGCTCACCTTTCCGCGTTCGTATAGGCTGTGATTAGGCGGCAGCTTTGGATTTGATCCAGAAAGGAAAAAATGAGAGCCCGGCAGTGAATTAGGAGCCTTGCTCGCTTCTAGTACCATAAATTTATTTTGTGACTGAATGTCGCTTCGTTAGAACATCTAATTCAGTGACTATCTGATGAATGTTGGCACAAAAATCACATCTTCCTGGCTGGGTAGTTTTTTTGTTTAAATTCAATTTGGGGTTAAGAAACAAAGCTTCATGAGTTTTGTTTGAATTCAGGGCGATTTCTATATGTTGATGAGTAACTTTTGCAAGGCTAATGGCTGCCCCGCGGCTATCAAGTAGCCCTGCATTAGAAGATTGTGAAAAAGTTTGCATAAGAAGTGTTTTTAGACAAAGAAAGTTTGCAAAGAAACTGTATTTTCTGCTTCCTATAAACTTATTTTGTTCCATTTCTTTGGTGTAGATAAGATGGGTTTCCAAGCACCAACACGGATCCAAGCTGAGGCAATTCCAGTCGCGATGTCCGGACAACACATGTATGCTCTTTCCAATCCGAGCTTGTAAAATATCCTGGCTACAGTGATGCGTTTCTTCAAGCAATTTGTTTTGCATTGTCAATTGCAGGCTTGTGAAGGCAGCAACTGGGACAGGGAAAACACTTGCATACCTTGCACCCATTGTTCACCTCCTCCAGATGAGAGAGCCTCGTGTCGAGAGAACTGATGGAACTTTTGGTGATTACCTTGTTGCTCTTTTTTTTCCCTATGTGTGTTGCATTTCATGGATAAGCGTGACACATTTATTGACAGATACTTGCCTCCTTCATACTGGATGATGTACTGATTATATGATTGTAGCGTTGGTACTTGTCCCAACGCGAGAGCTATGCTTGCAGGTGTATGGGATTGCACAACAATTGGTTCACCGTTTTCACTGGATTGTCCCTGGGTATGTCATGGGTGGTGAGAATAGAGCAAAAGAGAAAGCAAGACTGCGGAAAGGTATATCTTGTTCAGTAAAGGAGTTGCTGCATTGTTCATCTTTTTTACGTCTATGTTGTATCACGATCTGACTCTGTACATTTGTATCTAGGAATATCGATTCTGATTGCTACTCCTGGGCGCCTTCTGGACCATTTACAGCATACTGCATCATTTGTTTATTCAAATTTGCGCTGGTTAGTTTTTGATGAAGCGGACAGGTCTGATTGCGCTATACATCATTCGGTTTCCTAACAATATTTCATCTTGCGGACACAACTTTTACCATATTGGTGATTATATCCATGCAGCATTCTTGAACTTGGTTTTGGAAAAGCACTCGAAGATATACTAGAGCACTTGGGTTCAAGGAGTGGTGTGCCTGATCAAAATATACACAAGATGGGGAATATGCAAAGACAAAATCTTCTCTTATCTGCAACTCTTAACGAGAAGGTGAATAGGTTAGCTAAAATTAGTTTGAAGAACCCAGTGATGATTGGCCTTGATGATCAAAAGAAGCAATCCAACATGCTGGGGAAAAACCATACTTCTCTATTATCTGATGATGAAGAGGACAAAATACTGGAAAAGAAAAATGATTTTGTGGAACATGAGCATGATGATTACAAGCTACCTGCACAGTTGGTCCAACGATATGTTAAAGGTAGCAGTAGGTCGCTTGCTTTAAACTATTCTTAAGTTCATGCTTGTCATCTTTTGGGTAGATGGTAACAAGGCTTTGCTTTTATTTAGTTTCATGTGGTTCGAGGCTTACAGTTCTTCTTACAATTCTCAAATCTCTGTTTGAAAGACAAGTCTCCCAGAAGGTGAGTTACATATCTTTGAAGCTGTTAGAGTTTCAGTGTTTCGTCATACCATAATATTTTCAAATTCAAGTCCTGAGAATTGAAACTATTCTGAATTACCTTGAACCATTTTGTAGGTCGTTGTTTTCATGTCAACCTGTGACTCTGTAGATTTCCATCATAGAATACTCAGCCAGCTCGAGTGGAGCCCTGGGCTGCAACTTGATATGGATAAGAAGCAAAAAATTCTTAGCTGCAAAGTGTTCTGTTTGCATGGTAACATGGAGCAGGAGGAACGCAAGAAGTCATTTTTGGGTTTTGGTTCTGAAAAATCTGCAATTCTTGTATCTACTGATATTGCTGCCAGGGGCTTGGACTTTCCAAAAGTCAAGTACATCATACAGTATGATTCTCCTGGGGAAGCTTCTGAATATGTTCACAGGTACCTAAAGTATCTCCTTGTCTCATGCATTTGTAGGTTTTTGGTCTATACATCCATTATATTTGTTGTGTTTTTGATCTGAACAAAATGTGTACTTGCCCCTGTTTCCATATTACATTTGCCCTGCACTATGGTTTTGGTAATCTTTGTTCCATGTATTGCTGTTATAGAACGTCATTCTGTCTAACAGGTTGCTCATACTAGGGTAATCTGCCACTATTTAATTGTTCTTCTGAGTGCTATTTCTATTCCATAGTATCCTATGAAGATGCCGGTTATCTGATATATAAGCAACAATGACAATTTGCATTCTACATCAAAATTGCTTTTTTTTCTGTTAATAACACTATACATTTCATCACAGGGTTGGAAGAACCGCAAGGATTGGTGAAAAGGGGGAAGCTCTCCTGTTTCTACAACCTGTTGAACTGGACTACCTGCAAGATCTTGAGCGGCATGGTGTATCATTGACAGAATATCCTTTTCAAAAGGTTTTGGATAGTTTTCCTGCAGTTGGCCAGAAACCTTACAAAAGGAAGCAAATATCTTTGGATATGCATCCTTGGATAATGTCTCTGCAGAGGTCACTGGAAGGTTTTGTTGCAGCAGAGGTAATGCATTTGCATCTTTTTCCCTCTATCGATGGGTATTATATTTCACCATTCAGTAATGAGAAACTTAGTGAATATATAAAATATCTATGCTGATTATTTGCTCTGGACATTGTAAACTAAACACTTTTTTGTAATGTATCATGGTTGTTTCTCGTTCAGGCTGAAATGAAGAAGCTTGCCAGGGATGCATTCTGTTCCTGGGTTCGTGCCTACACTGCCCACCGAGGTGAGCTGAAGAAGATTTTTATGGTGAAAAAGCTCCACCTGGGACATGTCGCAAGGAGCTTCGGATTAAAGGAGCAGCCTTCGTTGGTTGGAAGGTCACACCAAGTGCAACTCAAGAAGAGGAAGAAAGAGCAGAAGCGCGAGAGGCCCACCAAAAAAAGAAAACTTTCCTCTAAGAAGTGAATTTTCATTTAAAGAGCGCTCGTGGCTTGTCTTGACGATGGTGTTTCATGGTGCGCTGCAGTTTTGTGGTACTAACAACCGCCGTGTCTTCTAGCTGGATGCCTAATACAAACCTTTTGAGACTTGCCACTAGGGCCAGGGCTAAGAGGGGGCAGAAACTAGAGCTAATTTACTGAAGTATTACATTTTTAATGCATGTTTTCTAATTTCTATGTACTCCTAGCAACTAGCAACAAATGTACAATGTTTGTTGCATGAGAGATCATTCCAGCGGATACCATCTGTTTCTTCTAATCAGAATTTGTTGCCTTCCTTTCCAATTATTAAACGTTTCATTTCAAGTTCTACTATGTTCTATTGAATTGATGCAACTTGGCAGGCACCTTTTTTTCTTGTCTGAACCAAGAGCCTACTAGCTGATTGTGTGGTTAGAATGCATCTTGGCAGAAAATAATTAACAGCCAGCTACACATGCCTGTTGATTAATGCAACCAAGTACCAGCTGTCCTTAGTGGAGGACCCCTGTATAGACTGCTGTGTCACTGACAAATTAAACAAATTAAACTATTAGATCCGAATTACAGACGATCTCTGACTTTTGGTTCCATGGCTACCAATTCGCCGTTTTATATTATTGTTTCATTTTCCTCTCCAGGTGGCTGTCCGTACTGGTACTCGGTCACCACTCACCAGCAAAGCCTTGAGCAAAGACCAAAGGGAAGCAAAACAAAAGGGGCAGGAAAAGTTGGCCGCAATGCTGTGCTAATCCAATCGAGTTGGTAGTCGGGCGGCAAATCATCCGGAAACGCAAGCAAGAACGGACCAAACACCAATCAGGCAATTTGCACTTTCCAGAAGCCACAGTTCAAGTGTTTCTCAAAAAAAAAAAAAGCCACAGTTCAAGCGGCGTCTGCCTCCCTACCAACGCTACCTACGCAAACACGCGGACAGGTGGGCCCCAAGCCTCGGGGCCCCTCATGTCAGTAGCGTGAACCACTCTGACCGCGAAGTGAATCACACGACGCGAGTCCCACCAGCCGCAACCGCCGCCTCCGCTCCCCGTCGCCCGCGCCTGCCCCGGTTCGCGCCGTCACGCGAGCTCGCTTCTCACGGGCCAGCAAGGAAGCACCGCGGCGGCGCCACGCGGCGAGCTTGGAGCTCCTCCCGGGATATTCTAGCGCCCGGCTGGTCTTGGCGGCGCCACTTGGGGGAGGCGGCGACCGGCGGACGCTGCATATTACTGATTTGGCGGGCCTGGAGTCGCAGGATGGGAGATCTGGGGGCGGTGGCGTCGAGATGGTGAGCCGGAGCGTACCGGCCCGCGCCGCGGCGGCGAGGGCGCCCGGCAGCCCGCGCGTCTCTGCCGCCGCGGCCGCGGCCTCGGCGGCGCTGCAGCGGAGGTGGCGGTGGGCGCCGTCGGCCGCGTCGCTCGACCACACGGCGCGCGCGCTCCTCGTGGCCTCCGCGGCGCTGGTCCTCTCCTGCGCGCTCTACCTCTACGCGTTCCGCCACGCCGGCCGGGGACGCGCGATGGCCGGCTTCGCCGGCGACGCCGCCGGCCTCTTCGCGCTCGGTGGCGCCGGGGAGCCGTGCGACGTGTTCGACGGCGCGTGGGTGCCCGACGCGACCCGCCCGCTGTACAGCAGCTCCGAGTGCCCGTTCGCGGAGCGCGGGTTCGACTGCCTCGCCAACGGCCGGACGGACACCGGGTACCTCAAGTGGCGGTGGAAGCCGCGGCGGTGCGACATCCCGCGATTCGCCGCGCGGGCGGCGCTGGAGCGGCTGCGGGGGAAGCGGGTCGTCTTCGTGGGGGACTCCATGAGCCGCACGCAGTGGGAGTCCTTCATCTGCATGCTCATGCCCGGGGTGGAGGACCCCAGGACGGTGTACGAGATGAACGGGAACGAGATCACCAAGATCATACGGCACCTGGCGGTCAGGTTCGCGTCGCACAGCCTCACCGTGGAGTTCTTCCGGTCCGTATTCCTCGTGCAGGAACACCCGAGGCCGAGGCATGCGCCGAAGAGGGTCAAGTCCACCTTGAGGCTGGATAGGATGGATAATTTGAGTCGGAAATGGGCACATTCAGATGTGCTGATTTTCAACACCGGTCATTGGTGGAACCAGAAAAAGTTGTTTGATATGTAAGTTTTTTGGGCTTTGGTTTCCTATCCTTTTTCAGCTCTAAGTATGAGAATGTGTGCTAGTTTTAGTACTGTAGCCTCTTATTTGCTTTGCCACACACATTTTCTTATAATTGCACAGGTTTATTACATTGCTTTGTCTTACAAAGAGAGTGGGGAAATAGGCAATATTGTGTTCGCTTTGATGCTTTGGCTGCTTCTAAATATTTCTCATGTTGAGCCTTGCAGTTCTGTGGGAAGGGGGAACTAAATGGCTTCTTGTTCCTAGTCATATCCTTTGTGAATCCCCTATCAAAAAAAAAAAAAAATCCTTTGTGAATCAAATGTGTATGGTCATGCATGGATACTACCAATAGTAGAAATCACTGGGAACCAAGAAGTAAGAAAGCAATATGGCTGCCTTTTTGCTAGTTCAACTTTTTCTTAGAATCCAACAAACTCTACTATTTCCTCATACTTGCTTACTGATGTAGGCTTTATATATGTCGAACAGAACATACATGATCACATTCTTCCATTGGCATTGGCACAGTAAACAACTGCCAACTCAGCAAATGCTTCTATTAGTTTGCTGGGTGATGTGTGCTCACTCAACACTTATTCCTTTGTTTTTAAATTTGTGATGTGTAAGCCCATATACAACAACCAGTATGTGCATATCCCTGCCATAACATAAGATCATGAAAAAAAAATGAAACACCAGTCTGGAAAGTATTATTGTAGTTTTTTACCTGATTTTGTCTTCCCAACAGGGGATGCTATTTTCAGGCTGGACGTTCTCTTAAGCTTGGTACATCCATTGAAGGTGCTTTCAAGATGGCACTGGAGACATGGTCTTCATGGGTGGAAAAAAGAGTTGATTTAAACCGAACTCACGTCTTCTTCCGAACATATGAGCCATCCCACTGGAGGTATGTTTTATAACAAATTCAATAATTTAAGACTCCTGGAGATTCCATCCTTGGGGTAAAATCTATTGTTTTTACTTCTTGATGAATACAGTTTGAGGTGAATGTTCAGTCATTTAGATTGATGTGCTATGTGTGAAAAGTAATTGTATATATCCTGATAAATATGTGATAATTGTTCCATAGGCTGACACACATTATATAGATACTAAAAGCGTTACCTGTGTATGTGTGTACCTCGATATAAGGTATCATATGAACTCAAGTCTTATTAGATGATCTGCTGCTATGCCCTTGCTTCTGTTGTCGGAGGATCTCACCATTTTAATTATGGTCATATATCTGTTGTATTGTTTGGTTGAGATTACTGCTTGTTTCACCATACATGTATCCTCCTCAGTTGTCTGTCTAGTGTCATATTCATCATCCACTGTACAATGTGATTACAGATGTTCTTTGACCTCAAAGACATCTGGATGATGTGGCCTACGTTCCAATTCATGATTTGATTCTTACATTTCATTACCATGCTAGTTTTGCGTTCCATTTTTTTTGTCTGTGTGCACTGATAGTGTGTCTGTTAACTGAAACACCTAGTGGTAACTAACTTCACTATAGTACACTGCTAAACCATCTTAGTCATCGAGTATCAGACTGTGACTGTTGTACATGTAAATTCAAAAGCCTTATCTCACATTCTCACTGCACCTCTTCATTTGATATTGTTTACTGTTTTTTTCCTGCAACATTATACTTCGTTTCTGATGTTCCTCTGATTATGATATGGTCTATGACAGCCCTGACTGTCACACACACACACGTAAAGTTATGTGGTCCTTATTTTGAATTTTTCCCTTGCTGTCAGTTTTTTTCCTCAAAAACTTGCTGTCAGAAATTTCACATTATAAATGTTATGTTTGTGTGCTCTGCTGTAGCTATTTTTTTTTATAAGAACTGACAAAAACTTCTGTACATTCACAGCGAGACAGGGGAAAAGACATGTGAGGTAACAGAGCATCCTTCATCTGAGGCCAAAGGAGATGATAAGAGTGAATTTGGGGCTATACTTGCTGATGTTGTGGCAAAAATGAAAACTCCTGTTACTATACTAAATGTAACTTCAATGGGATCATTCAGAAGTGATGCTCATGTTGGAAATTGGAGCTATCCTCCCACTGTACTTGATTGCAGTCACTGGTGTCTCCCTGGAGTCCCTGATTCTTGGAATGAACTAGTATTTTCATACCTTTTGACAAATGGTGAGTTCCTAGTTATGCTGTTGTGTATCTACATTTTCTTGAATACTATGAGAATAATATACGCCAACCAAACAATTTATCATATAATGATTCAAATTTTGAGATGATGCATATTCGTTAACTGACTTAACTCTATGTAACCATGATGTCCATGGATTATGCATATCATGAATGGTGAGGTTGTCACACTATAAAGGTACTTGAAGGGCATCTGAGAAAGCAAGCATCAAGATAGATGATATAAGGCTATGATAATTGACCCTTGACATCCTACAACCAAGCAACTCAACTGGAAGTTTATTTAGGATTAAGTAGCTTTACTGATTCTTATAATTGCTTGAAAAGCCTCAACGTTGTAGTCTTCTAGATATTGCTACCTATTCTATATAATTTTGTCACCGACTGTTCAAATGTGAGTATGGAACCTGATAAATTCCACTTCTCTGCTAGTATGCTAGATTGCTATGTGGTTTGAGTTGCATCTTGTGTTATAGACCAATGTTGAGTTGGTACAATTTGTTTTTATTGACATGGTTTTTCCAAATTACACAGGTTGGCGAAATCTGGTAGGGTGAATGTTGTGGCTTCATACTCAACCTCCCCCCATCTGTGTATTGTGATTTTTCTTATTTTATCACATGTAGAAAATTAACATACGTCCTGGAAGCTGCCACATCTGCTAGGGCCTAGGTGGTTTACTCTTCACAGGACTTCGACATTCTTTTGTTCTTTGACTTATATACAAGGTGAAGTATGCATCCTGAGTAATAGATGCTGTATCTTTTCTTTTGTTTGTGGAGGATTAGAAGGCAGGCATCAATCTCAGCCCGAGGCACTCAGAAGTGAGCTGAGATTGCTGCCTGGGCCAGGCAGATTTCTCAGGGTCTCAAGCAAACAGGCCCTGACATTCTGTCAACATGTATGTAGTGACAGTTCATTTATATGCTGTCGAAATCACATTGGTGTTTTGACCTTCTTGTACCAACATTCACTTAATAAGCTGTCAAAGATGTACTATAGTCTTTCAATTGAAGTGGCAAATCTGCATGTTCAGTACAACATACAAATGCATTGTTCTGTTCTGTCCAAAAGATATTAAGATGTACTACTGTACCAGTTCAAGTCAATCAGTACACACGTGTTGCTTGTTAAACTGCAACATGTTCATCGTAAAGGGATTGTTCTGGTCAAACCTTCCATCTTTACCCGCCATAATCTCTCTCACACATTTCAACAAGGAACGTAAACAATTAAATTTACATGTAACAATAACTTATTTGCTCAACCAACCCAAAAGAATCGTCAGCTATCGAGGCAGGCAGGCAGTGATATAGAGCCGCAGCCATGACAGCAGTAAGGGTTGTATTTGTATGGGGAAGACCTAAAGCATAGCTACCTATACAAGCTATTGCTATGCATGTATAGTGCCATATAGAGGAGGAACTTTTGCTGTATATCTACAGATCACGAGCTCGCCAAGCTCGGCGTCGTCGTCTTCGTCCCCTTGTTCTCGCCCCAGTGCGAGAGCATGCTCTCCCAAAAGCAGAACTTCTCGAAGCAGAATTTCAGCCTTGTATCGGTGATGTTCCGGCGCCAATGGCCATCGCTGAAGTTAGCCTTCTCGGCCTGCCTCCGAAACCACTCCAGCGCAGCCTTCTGCCGAGTCCTCAGGGCGCAGTAGGATTGTAGGCGGCCAGGCATATTGTCGTGCACCTTCCACCACCGTGCGTGCGCGACGTCGCTGGCGAAGCCGCGCATCCCAAGAATGTTCCAGTTGCAGTCATAGTCTCTGAAGCACAGCCATGGCTTCAGACCCAGATAGTGAAGAACGTAGAGGACCGGCGGATCGGCACCGAACAGCTGAGTCTTGGTCTCCTTCATCGCCTCGCTGTCCCCTTCCCAGAAGTGCTTCAGGAAGTTCATGTGCTTGGGGATCCGGTGCCACCACGTGAATATCTCGTTCAGGTACCCTTGGTCGCCGCCGTTGTACGAAGTGATCTCGTTGATGTGCTCCATCAGCAGCTGGAACGTGCAGTTGGAAGGCTCGATGACCATGACGCCGGAGTTGAAGAGCGTCGCGTTGTTGCCCGTCGCGGTGATCTCCGGCATCGCGAACAGGAAGTCGATGTTCCTCAGGATGAGGAGGTCGGCGTCGATGAAGATGATCTTGTCGTAGTCCGTCAGCTGCCACAACCTGAACTTGCTGTAGTTCCACTCGTTGTACGCATCGCGTGTGGCTTTCGGGTTCCTGATTCTCTCGATTATTCTGACCTTCCACCCGGCACTCTCCAAGCCCTGTCGCTGGTGATCGCTTATGGAATCGTCGACAAGGATAACCAGGTCCCTGGTCGATCCTGCTTGACGAATGCTTTGAGCCGCTGCAATTGCACCGCAGACGTATTCGCTTGCTGAATGCAGTATTGTTGCATATGCTTCTCTTCGTCGATCAACTGAGAAAAGTCTTGCTGCAGCAATAAGAATATATAGGAGTTACCTACTTGAAGTTCCTAGCAATGTTCAGAAAAATGACTCGAGAAAATGTAGTGATGCGTAAGATGAACAACTTACTTTTTGCTTTGAGCGGAACAGCAAGCTCACAGGAACCAACAGGAAGCCTGAGCTTTTCCCTTAGTGCTTTCAAGTCGGGGCTATACAACCAAGCATTGCCTTCATGCCTCACAAGGTTCTTGCAAGGGAAGAGATTCGGAAGCGGGAAGCAGTCGGTTACAAAAAGCACATGGACCTTCTGGTTACGTTTGGAAGAGGTTACAGCCAGTTTTGCTGCTGAGAGCTGCAAATGGAGCCGTGCAACATCCCTTGGCCATCCTGCAACCCGGCTGCAAGGAAGCTTCACGGCAATAACATCATAGTGTACACCTTTTCGGACATTAGGCTCTGGAAGTGATGGACAAGAGGGTATCCCATTTTCTTCCTCCTCATCGATCCATTCTGGATACAGCGTCTGCCAGGTGATGCTATCCTTGGCAGGCTCAAGTCTTACAATGGAGAAGTGGCTTTCTGAGAATAACTGTATCCAAGAGCCATACTCGGTGCTGTTGAAATTCAGGAGTCCAATTCTGAGCTTTTGATTTTCACCGGGTAGATTTCCTAGTGCTCTATATACATCCTCCCACTGAACATTAACAGAAGACACGTATCGTGGGTCAGAACTTGTTTTGTCCCACATCCAGCCGACATCCACATACCTGAAAAGCACATAATTCGCTTGAGATTATCGTCATGGCTGTAAGGGCAGTATCCTGTTTTTACCGCATCATAAATAATATTTCAGTGAGACTAGTTGTACTCACCGGGAGGCCGTCTGTAATTGGTGCTCATATAAGGTTGGAGTTAAGAGGGTGACAACTGTTGCAGAAATGATAGCTATGATCAAAATCCGCAAAGATTTGAACTTGCAACCACAGTTCTTTTCAAGGACGAGAACTTCAAAGTTTTCAACATCTTTGAAACTTTTGATTTTGGAGGCCCTCCTCTTGGTTGTGTCCTCACTGCAAAATGTAGGAACAAACTTAGCGATGCAAAACAGTAGCTCCTTTATCAGACAAGATGAGTCATCAAAGAACTATGCTTGACAACTGGAAATCAGAATGAAATTCAAAAGAAACGTCTGAATTAGATAATGGTACAATGAGAATAAATTATTAGATTTTGATTCCACAAGAAGATAGGCTCTGAAGTTCCTTCTTGATTACATAGGAACACATCCTTTTCCCTTCGATTTGCATCTAATCATGGGCTAGTAATAGTGCGATCGCTCGAAAGCGACAGCCAGTATATACAAGATATAAACTAATCAGAAACAACTTGTACGGAAGCAGATATGCTTTTACTTAAAAGTCAGCAGTGCAAATGGAAGTTCAAGAATCAAGACCCTGCGCAAAGTTCTTGGTAGAAACAAGAGCAAGAATACTGGACGCAACAGTTACACTGAGTAAAAAAGCAACACAACCATGATATATACTCATTCCCTCATAATTAGTTCAGAAGATAGACTAGACCTCTAATATTTCCATCTTCAGGCAGTGCTGTGGTATCATCCTTTGAGTTCCCCTTGTGCACAAATAAGTGGAACGATGATGGCAACCACTTTATGGGCGAAAACAATGTGATGAGGAACGAAAGCACCTAAAGCGCAACCTTTTATTTTAGATAAAAGGAAATGCAGAGTATACCCGATAGTTGGATGTGATAGTGAGGCACACTAACAGATGTTTGCCAATCGAGAAAGAGAGAGTCTAAAGTGCTAGACACCAAGGAAAATTCAAGAGAAGAAGATTGTGTGGACTTGTATTTCGCTAGTTCCCTGCTCCATTCATCAGCCAACATGTCCCAGGTACAGAGAGCATCGTCACACATTACATAAATCGCAAGAGTAAGCCGGCTTTAGACCTAACTCACACGACCGATCCCTCGAATTCGAAGCATCAACCATGAGGCTCCTGACACTAACGCCTGACGAGAAAAATTCAGTAACTGCTACTGCTGGTGTGCAGATAACGGGATGATCCAAGGATGCTGAAATCATCGGTCACGCCAAGTCCAACGTCCACGCCACGTCGCACCGTGCCCGCTGCCAAAGTCCAAGTCCAGTGACACAAGTCAGCCGTGTGTGGCCGAAAGAGATCAGCAGCTGCCGACCAGGTTACGGTAGCAGCCAAAGCGAGGACGCGATCCACACGAACCGATGCGTCAGGGACTTCCACGACTTGGTGACGAAGGAGAGACGTCCAATTGGGGTCAACAGAGTCAATGGTTGCAGGGAGCGGCCTAAACAAGGCCTGCTAGCTAATGATCGCGTAATGACAAGCTTTTAAGAGCTTTAGCCATCGACGTGACACTGAGAAGTACTACTGCTTGACAGGACTCTGAAAAATCACCGACGAAGGATTGGACCAGGAGCTCAAGTGAAATTCCATTTGATGGCCTTAATGCGAGACCGCAGCCAGGGCGTAACCACCAACCACTGCGGCGCGCGCAATTAAGGAGTAAGGGGAAGGAAGAAGGACGCGTCGCCGTCGTCTCCTCCCTGTTGGTGGGACGGATCCATCTAATGGTAATGAGGCGACGTGCAGCGCGGGCCGGCCGCGGCCGCGAGCGCAAGAAGAGAAGGCACGCCGCCCGCGGAGGAGGAAGAAGAAGCCGAAGCCAAAAAGGCAAGAAAAGGAGACTGCTTTGATCACACGATTCCGTAATTGGGGAGAGGGGCGAAGATCTTACGCGGCGCCGGCGGGACGGTAACGAGGCTCCGGTGGGCCCATCGGTTCTTACTGCTCCCCCACCTCAAGCTTCTCTCTCCTCTATCTTCTTCTTCTCTCTCCTGAGAAGGCGATCACGCTATCGCCGCCGCCGCCGCCGCCGTTGCGCCGCTTCCCACCTGAAATCGCAACACGAAGCGCAGGGCAATGTCATGTAAAGCATGCGGTCCACCGGCACAGGGAAACCGCCCTAGTGACGACGAGAAGAAGATATATATCCAAGCAACAAAACGAATGGGAACGACACGCGAGCATTGATTCCTCGAGGAAAAAAAAAACAAACAAAAAGGGAACGAAGCGAGCATTTACGCGCACCATGAACACCCACCCGGAGCAGAGGAGGAGGAGGAACAGAGGAAGGATGAAACTGTGCCAGCGTTAACGGGTGGAGCAAAAATAAAAGGAAACGCCGAGTTGGAGACCCGATGCAGAAACATGGTTCTGACACCAGCGCAGCATTGAAAAACCAATTAAGCGAATAAAAAACCGAATCTACCACTACTACGAATCGGCGAGAGAGAAAAATAACATGTTTGAGTTCGCGAATGACAGTGTTGAGACTTGAGAAGAAGAAAAAACAGAGCAGGAACGAGGAATCAAGCAAATGCCGGTAGCTCCGATGGAGCAGAGCAGAGGCCTCCCCAGAACCAAGAAATTTATCAACACCGGCCTACACAGTTACAGAATCAAATCAAAAGCCCAAGAACAGCACGGGAACAGTCACCGAGGAAAGGGAGCTCAGTGTGGTACCTCGTGAGGCGATTACAGCTTGAATCGTCGAGAAGTGGAGGAGGATTCAAGGAACGGAACGGAGGGTGACCTCTCTCTCTCTCTCTCTCTCTCTCTCTGCCTGGAAACTCCAGCGGGGGAGAAAGCCTTATATACGTGGAAAGATGATTTGGGTCCTTGTGGCTTCTGGAGTAACCCCACAGAGACACCCACGCGAGGCGCAGCATCGGCGATGGATTTCTCGGTCATCTCACGATTATTAAGCGGAAGTACTTGTGTACTGTGGGTCAAGGCCAAAATATTTAGAGGCCACGCACTCGTGAGCTTTACGACACGAGAGATAAATGACAGTGATTGGCATTGGCTCTAAAGTAACTGGAAAATTTTACGTCTCCAAGAATAAATATTCTTATCTTAGTACAAGGAAGCGTATAATTTGATACTTTTGGACATAAATATGCGTCTTAGAAAATATAATATATGCAAATAAATAATAGATATTTAATTCCACTTTAACAATTCAGTAGTAAGTGTCCATGAGCATATCCAATTTCTAAAAGGGCAACACATGCTCGCCACGTTTCTAAAATAAAGTACGGAGGGACTGCATGAGCATATCCAGTTTCTCATTTATCATGGAATCGTTCATGAGATTTTGGCAAAAATGCACACTTAACTCTAGAATTACTCGGTTTGAAATTTCACCCTAAAAATATTTTATTACAAAAATCCACCCATTCAGGTAATCTGCATGTCAAAACAGTCCCTCATACATACACATGTTTAGTGATTCAGCTCGTTTCTCATTCCGTCGTAGAGGTGGCCGGCTTTGTGGTAGAGCGAAGAAGACGATCGTCAGGTGCATAACTTCCATGACTTCGACTAGATGAGACATACCGAGTGTGAGTCAACACATTGTGTGACCTAGGGATGGCAAGCTCCAGATCTAAATTAGATGTTTTTTTTTTGGATGAAATCTTGAACCGAGTGTGAGTTGTGTGCAATTTTATCTAATATTGTGAGATAAGAAATTAGCATTTTTTACAAGGAAAATTTGTTGACTACACTTAATAGGAGCATCGTAGAAATTAATATTAGGTATGGTTTTTTATTTTCCCTTAGGAGTAGCACATATGAGGAAATAGAAGACAGAGTGGTAGCATGTATATTATGACATAACATGAGATTTATACTTACAAGTAAAAAAAATACTGACATGTGGAATCTGAAAGCTAACGTACGATATTTATATATTGACATTTTTGAAGACCTGACACAATACAAAGCATTAGTAGTATTACTGTATTAGTAGCAGTAAAACTTCCTGTAAAAAAAAAGCACAAGTCACATATTCCACTATATATGTTGACTTAAAACACTTGTCTTCTCTTTTTTTTCGATACTAAAACAATGAAGTCCAAGCTTTGTGCTTGAATTTGTATGGGTGTCATCTAAGTTTCTGAACTCTTATTTTTATATTGAGATCACTCTCGGTCCAAATAATAATAATTAATGTTGATTTGCCTACTTATTGTCGTTGCATAATCAAAGTTAAACCAGATAAAAAACGAAAAAATATAAACTTATTTAGGAGACATAAGATTATGTTTCTTTTTCAGTTTTTATTTGATGTCACAACATATGCCTTCGCTGCTCGCCGCACCATGCCAACGCAATGCTACGCGAATTAATTTTTCGGCAGCAGTTCTTCTGTTCTGACCATCCCCACGGACGATGCTCTGCTGCACTGTGCATCGTGTGTCTGGCATAGCAGCTTCTGCTCGCATCACTGCGGTTGTGAGACTGGTGCAGCCCCATTGTGCACGCCGTCGCCACAGCCGTCGTCTCCACGTCCTGCGTGTTGCCGCCACTGCGAAGCGGGCACCTCTGTTGCACGAACGCCAATGTGCCTCACCCAACCTGTTACCAGATCTGGCCGAAGGAGGCATGAAACCGACGAGCAGGGGACTGACACCCAAAAGGCCCTGTCGTCGCCTTTCTTGCTGCCGGCGACCCGCTCGGACGGCGGCAAGGGTGGAAAGAGCCCGCTCGGGACGAATTTTTGGCTCTACCCTTCGGCACGCGTCTTCTTACTGCAGGCATGATATGCAAGTGGTAGACCACGGATCCGAAGGTGGACAATTTTCGATTGTTGTAATCCAAAAAGTGAAGGTCTAGATTATCACAACGGATCGGAAAGAACTCGGTCTTGTTTATATTTATGATTAGGTCACTTATATCTGTAAAGACATGTAGGTGTGTCATAAGATGTAAGAGATAGAACTAATTAACTGTGTCAAAAGCTTTAGAAATATCTAGCTTAATAAATAAAGCCGGTATTTTTCTTACTGCAGGTAAGAGCAAGCATCACATACATTGTCCTCCTCAAATATCAATTCTTGTGATGTTTTGCTGGAAAAATAAAAGCGCGGGATCCTCAAGTCTTGAGGCCGAGAGTGACTAGCTGGCATAAGCATCATCAGTTGCTATCACGCGTAACCATTGCGTACTTCTACTGTTTCAGAGATTACTCGGACAAGTCCGCGGGGACAGCCAATTGGATTACCGCTCACGTTGCGTCGTGCGCACGAGCGCATGCTTACGAACTGGCGCGCCACTTGTTCACTTACCCTGCTCGATCGTTCCGGTTCAGATATTCTCTGTTCTGACTTCTGAGCATGACCAGAAGTCCAGACGGCATTCTTTTTCTTCTTATGGAAAACATTTGCAAGTTAAACATGGCAATATGTCATCATCCACTTGGTTCGCTGCGAGCGTGCAATCATGGCCGTCCGGGTAGGGGTGAACTCAAAATAAAATGGAGGACGCGCTTTGGGCGGCGGTGCAGAGATACAGATCCACCGATTTGATGTGGTAAAAAGACTTGGTTTCTTGCGCAAGAAATCGCAGTGAGTCCAGTGTACGAGGATGTGGCGATGGTAAATAAACTTGCCAGATGCACGCACGCCAGGATAGCTCACACAGGCACGAAGTGAACTCTTCTGAGCACTCTCAAGTGCTCTCAAGGTGCTTGTACCTTCTTGCACCAGTGACGGATGGTAATTGGTGAGCCATCCTTGGTGGAATATATCTTGCCATGAGCTGTATCTCGTACTTGGAGGACAATGTCGCAATGGGCACTGACATGACAAAATATAAAGTTATTGCATACAACCATTCAGCATTTGCGGCATATCTTGTATTTGTAGATACCTCTTTTTGTCAGACGAAATGTCGAATGCTTAATTAGTGTCACCAAATTTCAGATTATTTTTGTGACATCAATGCATAAGAAAAACCGAGTCAACACGAGGAGCACATGATAGCAACAGAGGAGCGACTTCCCTGTGCAGCTATACTATAATTGCAGGAGCGTTTCAAGTACGGCAGGATATTTCTCTTCCCATACATTCTTGGGTTAATTGCAAAAACCACCCCATAATTCATTTAGAGTTGAGATTCCCACCCATAAGTCATTTTATTGCAATTCCCCACCAACCCATTAAGTTTTGTTGTAAAAACCACCCCAATATACACATGTTAATTTATTCAACATATTTTTGTTTATTTGGACTAGCAAATGATGTTCTTATCAAATATACAAAACTTTGAAAGTATAATTCATATTTTTATAGAGAATATTTAGTAAGAATGTCAATTAAAGTTCGAACTGTGTTTCATAAAGTTTGAAATTTGAATACATTTTTATGAAAATAATAGAAATTAGTTACTAAAAATCTTTAACAATGTTAAACTCATTTAACTTAGTTTATTTGAAAATTTATATAAATAAAAATATATAAAATCAATTAAACATGTATCAACTGGGGTGGTTTTTGCAACTAAACTTATTGGGTGGGTGGGAATTTGCAAGAAAAACATTAATGAGAGGGAATCTCAAACTCGAAATAACTTATAGGGTGGTTTATATAATTATTCCTATATTCTTTCAACATTTGGCACATCACAAAGGAAGGTGGATTGTTCCATCCACGCCATGAATGTACGCTAACTACTCAATTCAGTATCCTGTTCAGAGACACTGTTAATCCGATAGGGACCTAGGAATGGAATCTGAATACTTTTCTTCTCCTCGTGGGGGAAAATACATTGGGTATAGCCGGCAGTAAAATTTTCTAAAATGGTGTTGGTCACATGCTCCAGATTTTATCATAAAAAGGAAATGTGTTGGCGCAATGAGAATTATGCTTATGTGGGTATGTCATTGTCACACCGACCGCCTACACTATCATTCATTTCTCACATGTCACAAAACATCACTAGTATGCTGGTACGACGTGACTAATATCACTACGATTGAATTTCTATTTGTCCAGAAGCAATTGCGGCACCAACTGATGAACAGTACCATGGCTACTAGCTAGAGAAGAACTAGGTAATGTTTCCTGAATGGCCAGGAATACGTCCAATAGAGCATCTTCAAGAGTGCCTCAAAACTTCTTTCTAAATTGAATAATAGGGGGTTTTATCTAAAAAATTATCTTCAACAGTGTCTCTAAATTATCCCTATATTTATTTTCTCTCTAAACTCTCCTCACTTATAGCTAGAAACAGGGGAAGAATTAGAAGCTCCAATCCACCTTTTTTCAAGAGAAAGTTAAAATCTGTAGACCCAAGTGCTGACATGGACTAATAAAAAAATATTTTTACATCATTTTAGGAGAGAACTGTTGGAGGAGGAAAGAAATTTTTTCCCTAATACTTTTTGGGTTGCTCCCAAAAGAAGGTTTTTGGGACCTAATTATTGGAGAGCTCTTAGAGATGCTCTTACTAGCCAAAAGAGACCAGCATCGATTCTACTAATTATTCTGCACTACAGCATAGAAAGATTTGATGTCAACTGGAGGTTGGAGGGATAAGGCAAAGGGGCTTGGAAAGGACCATGGAGCATGGATTCATTATGAGAAACAACACGCCTTTTTTATGTTTTTTTAAATAAATAAACATATAAGTCCAAGGCAAGATAGCATAGAAAGATTAGATGTCAAGTTGCTAACTCCAAAGTGATCCCTAAAGTTTCAGTTATAGATAACATAATTATCACATGAATATAATTTATATTTGCCCGCTCAGTGCAAACAGCAACTGTTTGCATCAACTGTAGCGTGATTACTACTGGCTGGTACTTTGTATTGTCCTTCAGTAGTTCACTGTCCCCAGACAAACCAGATACGTATAACGTTTGCTTTGGATGTTTGTAATTTTTAGATAATGTGCGATTGCTGCATTTTTGGATGTTTGTAATAGTTGGCAATTGCTGCAATGTGCGATCGGCTAAATTGTTCTTGCCGAGCTGCAAGGGGCTCTTGTTGACATCAGTACACTCACATTTATGCTGATTTCGGTGGTAGCTCTTTGGTGATGTGAACATATATGACGTGTGTTTCATCGAGTTCCTGCATTAAGCCGGTCTGCGAGTAAAGATGGCAGAAGTTTCATATAAAAAAATATTTTGTCTTATTTAACCGAACATCTATGTGGCCTTGTTGGAGTTCCTTCATTCCCAGTGTGATCAGTTCCCCAAACATCAGCGGAGCCGTTCGTGTACAACAGTTAAAAGGAATGGCTTGTCACTTCCAGTGTGGTCAGTTGGAGTGGTGCTGTGTGACGCCGTCCCACTTACACTACGCATAGTAGCAGCAAGTAGCTAGAGTGGTGTTATTCTCGCAAGTAGAGTAGCAACAGATTCCATGCGAGGAGCCACAGATTTGTTGGTGATAGAGATGGGTAGGGAAGAACGGCACCGTGAGGATGTGGGAACAGTGGAGTAACCATGTGGGTGGGCCTGACCTAGGAGTAGTAGGAGACAAAATTTGAGAGCTGTGCAACAGTATATTAGTGCTACATTTCGGCAGGGCTGGCTATCGGTTGGTGCAAAATAGGCAAACAGGGCCACGATGAGTCACTGCCCACATTGAAATTGTGATGACCTTGTTTTGGAAAGAGCAGAAGTGGCAGTGGTGGCATTTTGTCAATCTCTAGCTTATTGCCCTCTGTACTACAATAAGATATTTTCATCTAAAAATATACAATAAGATATTTTTCGTTTAGACGTTGTCTTTGTATGATTTGATACAACTATGGACAATATCGCTAGTCATTCTGTGGAATCACAATTTTAGTGGAGTGTCACTCAAAATGTCGGCGAAATTAGCACCAAGTTCACAGGGCATCCTCCCAATGAGCTAATTTCATAAAAAAAAAAGTCATCCTCCCAATGAGCGATTTTCGTGCTGAGCTAATTAATTTTCCTGATGAAACTCATTTGGTCGCTTTTCATAACAAAACATGTGTAGTTTGGATGCCACTCATGAAAGAGAATTAATCAAGGTTTATAGTACAACTTTTTTACACGCATATACTTGCTCAAACGCAGCGCCACAAAATATACCATTGAAGGCATAGTTCGGACCTTAGAAGGAAGTTCCTCATGGGACAGAAAAAAAAATAGTGTTTTTTTAAGGAAAATACGGTAACCCGCGTTCGGTGTTGCCTGAAAAACTCATCATCAATGCCATCAATGATGTATTGTTTAGTTTTTTTAAGTGCTGTGAGGAATTTAATGTAAGAACAAGTCAAAAAATGTGTGTTTCACAAAAACTCATAAAGATCTGGATGTAATTGGCACCATATCCGTAAGCACATCCTCGTGGTTACTGATATATAAAGCCACATTTCGAATATAAAAGGAATACTATGTAAATGAAGAAAATAGAAGAAACAAATAAATCAATAAATTATTTTATGCTCAACGGAACAGAGTGTTTAAAAGATCTCAGTAGTTGAAGTAGCATAAATAACACCAAGGAATGCATGATGCCTCTGAAAGGTCATAGACTACTACCTTTTTTTCTTAGAAAAGAAGACAGACTGTGTACGGTATTTTCAAAAAATGTCAGTGGTTAAAGACCTTATATGTATCAACTGAATTTAGAACAAACAGTAAGCATTTATCGAACTACCCGGACCAATGAAACAAGCCTGGACTTTATTAATTATTTCCTCATACAACGATCAACAACTAACACAAACAGTGCAACATGGATTCCTTCCTTGACAAATGAAGTAATGCAGAGGTCGATAAATCGAGAGAGGGGGGACGGGAGAGACGCTGGCGGGTGGAGAACTGGCTGGCTCCCACGACGATGGTATCGTACGATCGCATCATGACGGAAATCT
This sequence comes from Eleusine indica, assembly GCA_030378355.1. Classification (NCBI taxonomy): domain Eukaryota; kingdom Viridiplantae; phylum Streptophyta; class Magnoliopsida; order Poales; family Poaceae; genus Eleusine; species Eleusine indica. Next base: position 62,865,035 of record CM059494.1, read on the forward strand.
AACAGCCACCGAACCTGAATTAAAAGCCCCTCTCTCTCTCTCTCTTTATGCATGGTGGGGGGCATACGGATCATTGATGTCTCGTTGGAAACTCTCTTCCCAGCTCCTTTCCAACATGACGCGCATGATTCTCTTGGCTGGTAAACCCTTTCTTTTTTATCTGCAAAATAAGTGGAGCGGCTCTCACTTCGGCTATTAGCTATTGGGGAATCATCGTCAGCACCATCAGCTTTGCGATGGCCCAATCCGAGAGCGCTGCTTATTTGCTGCAAATTTGCAGTAGTTAGGCTAGCCGCGCGCACCGACAGTATAGTGCGTGTTCAAGGAGACGGGTATCGTCCAGGGCTCCATGCCGTATCGGTTAGGCTTTTGCTCTCGTTCGGTCATCGTTCATAAGTTAATGATCCACAATGAGTTGTGTGAGGTGCACGGTTTGGTGATGCGTAGATTAGTATTACTCCATTCGACCGACGGTGTACTACAGTGTCGTCGTCATTAAGGACTGGTACTAAAATACTCTTATGTTGGGCAATGCGCGCGCAGCTATTTGAGTCACGCATCTGGTCATATCGTGCATTGCACCGGAAAGACGACTTTGAATTCATTACTGATGTGCTGTTAGAGTGTTGCATTAAGATGACGGCGAGAACCACAACGGAATGGTTTTCTTAATTAGTCGTTTTTGAAAGTTTAATTTGAAGGCTACCTAAGTGGTCAGGATGACGGGCGCCTTAGGTTGGATGGCGAGGCAATTTCACGTTCTGCCGACAGTACTATTCGTATTTGAAGCGAATGAATTGACAAAGAAGTTTGGCACGACACACCGAACGCCAGTTTCACGCATTTCCTCGTGTGACTGTAGGTGGAACCTGTGCGGAGGGCAGCATGAGCTAATATCACGGCATCTGCGTGGCTGTCTGGCCGGGCGCCTTTCCGTCGAGCTGGCGGGCGTGGTGCCTTGTGCGCTTGGTAGGTAGGCGCACGAGAAAGCTTGGTCGGGGACGTGTCTTTCGTGCAGAGGAATGCGAGGCAAGCGTGCTGATCTGACGTGATTACGCTCTGTGCTGAGAACCGGGCAGTTCAGTCGTGTTCGATCGCCCATGCATCACTTCAATCGCTACCCGCCGTAACTAACGCCATTGACGACTAGCCCGTTACTAGTAAAGTTACGTGTCTGCATTGTGTACGCAAGCTAGTGTATAGGCGAAGCGACTTGATGATGCGCATGGGATCAAGACGCAGACGCACGCACGGCTCCTGCCCTGTTCGATCGGCGCTTCCCGTCCGTTCCTCGTCATTCGTTCCCGTGCGCATGTTTCTCTCCACGTCCACGACCCGATCTCAAACGTTAACAGCTGGACACGCGAGAAAGAAGTACTTGTGCTACTACGTACTCCTACCGCAAAAACGTTAGAATTGCTTTAGGCACATATGACTTGCCGTTCTCGCTCGATCATTACTGTCCGTTTAAAATCCCAATGACGAAGGCTCCATTCCTTCTAGCGTGCTACGCGCGTCGCACCCGTGCCGTTCGCATGCGTGCCACCGCAGTAGCATCCATAGATTTCTATAATCCGCGTGTGGTACCAGCAGCCATACTCTTATCAGCATCAAGCCTCCAACGCTACAATTAAAGTCTATTGAGATCGCTATAGCGCCTACTGTGATCAATCGGTGATTCCTATAATTTAACCTTTTTTTCTTTAGAGAGATCTGCTGGGTGTTGTTCCACGCCGTTTGGTGCTCCGTACACATCGGGCTGATACGTCTACAATACTTTTGCATGCTCGTGGTACCCGCTTTTTCATCAGAAAACGAGTTTAGTGTCTGTCCACGGCATCAGATTTTTTTTTCTTTTTTTTTGAGGGCATCCACGGCATCAGAATCAACGGCTAACCATGTAGGCAATTGAATTCTCCTACACGGACGGTTGAGTTGATTAGTTGTGAATAAACGTGACAAGGTTGGTTGGGCTGGGTTGGGTGTACGTACGTATATGGTCCCGTACGAGGGCGACAATGGCTGGCCTCATCACCTGCAGGGCCGCGCGGAATATATTGCAGTGATTTGTTTTACTATCACATTTGATTCAGAGATCGCAGTTTTTCGTTGCGTCTGACTTTTTTTGTAGCTAGTCGGGTGATCTGGTACAGTACAAGTACTCCAGCAGATTGTGTACCAATCTCGAGTTTCTCGTTTCAGAGGATTAGGCATAGTAACAGGCAGGCTGGCACGAAGCGAGAGGAGGTCCCGTATTGTCGGTCGTCACCATCTCCCCGTCAGCGTACAGCACCTGTGTCCTGTCCCCTGTGGCTTCTATGCGTACAGCGACAACCTAGCTAACGTGCATATGCCCTGATTGGCAATTACGACTTGGATTTGATCAGATCGCCAGCGGGTCCTTGTACTACGTGATTTCGACGGGGATTCATTCTCCTCTCTGTAATCCGCTCTCTCTCACTTGTTGCGACGTCGCCCACATTGATTCTGCGTGGACCTCTCCACAGTAACGTTTCAGATGGAAAACGATTGCGCAGTTCTCGGGTACGCGCGCGCACCTGTCCGATATGATTGGATCGTCATCGCGACCGCTGCACAGGCCCGCCAGGCTGATCTTGCTGGCGGAGGGACAGATTAACTGTACGTTGTTTTTTTTTTTCATTCCGTTATCTATCCCTTAACCAGGACTGATCCGGTCGCTGCAACTAAAAAGAAAAAGATTGGTGCCTTAGCGGTACTTTGATCGGAAAAGCAGAGAGAGCTCTTGGACTTGGCGGTTCATCGCACGTTGTGGCCACAGGATGATAAGCTTGAATTTGAACTTCCAGAGAGTGAAAGAGAGAGAGATGGCACCTGAAACAGTACTTACAAGAAAAGAATCTGAACGCATCACGGCTCTTATATATGATAAGCGCTCCGCCCAGATCGTCAAGATCGTAGCGTATATTATATCTCCCCAGCTAATCAGCTGTGAGCTGACTGCGATCTCATATTATAATCGTTCCGTTCGGATCCCATCTGGCTCGTCGTGCCAAACAAAGCTAACCATGTGGCCGCTGGCGCGGCGATCGGCGAGCCGTGCGGTCATGTACGGGCGAGCAGCGCTGGCCCATGTGTTCATATATATGCAATTCAGCAGCTCATCACTGGCCAGTGCTTGAATCACCTGCGCCAGACGAATTCACCAGACCTACACTGCCATGGATCAGATTTGGACCGGCCTTCGAACTTATACATGCACAACCACGTGCTTGCTATTGCTATGCCAAGTTCCAGGCGTTTAAACACGGGCCCGGCTAGATTAATTAGGCCTAACTAGCAAGCTAGGCAGACGTACAGGACTTGGGGGCTGGGGCCGCCAACAGGAAAGACAGTAGTACAGAATTGCAGATAGAATCAGTGAAGGCATGTTTCTGAAAAGCTCTTTTGCCCGACGAATTCATCATTTGTCATTATAAAGTTAAATTCAGTTTGCCGTGTCATGCCGGTGAAGTACCAGTGTGATCGCCAACCTGCCCTACGCAACAGCGCGACCGGAATGGCACGGCAACAACTCTCCGAAAGCCGTGCAGCTATCAAAGTACGAGGAATCAAAGTACTGCCAGTACATATATCAGTATCGTACTGGTAGAACTACAGCTACAGTAGCACAAGTGATTAGGCCCGTCATATAATTCAAACCGTGCATGAAACGAAGTAGTGAACGGCACGCGCACGCGCGCCTTTTTTATACGTTCGTGTTCAGGGTTGCGGCTCACGTGTCGAGATCAGTCCGTTTGCCGAAACCGTACGAGAATATGCTCAGATTTGAACTGAACGAATAGATTGCCTGCCATGTACTTTGAGGCAACGCGGCACGGCAGCTGCCCACCCTCGAGTAGAGGATAAGCAACGACCCAAGCTGGAGGTAGACGGTACCAGCACAACTGATGCTCACTAACCAATCGTAGGATCGTTTGCATAGTGTACTAGTATGTGGTCACCGGCAAACATGATGGAAATAAAAGCACACGAAGAAGACCCATTAGGATATTGCTAATTTACTCGAAAAAAAAAAGGATATTGCTAATTCACTTAGATGCGCTAGTTAGACAAGTCTTGCCTTTTTCTTCTTTTAAAAATGAATTTGAAAACGCAAATGCTAAATGCTATTAGTATTCCTCAGTCTGCTAAATGCTATTAGTATTCCGCAGTCTGTCTATTTTTCTTCCAACCGCGCTGCGCCATGTAGCATGCTTCGATTTCTCCTTTTTTTTTTTGTGTGTGTGTGTCTGTCATTGTGTTTTGGGCTGAAACTGGAGGCAGGCCTAGTTCGTTTCGTATTTATTTGAGGCCCAGCTTGGTGGTCTTTAAATCTTTGAGGCCTAGTCAGTTTCAGTCAATTTTTTTTGGATCAATCAGATATTATTATTTTGAGGATAAACGTGACAATCGACTGCAAGACGTAGACTTACAATACAACGACTAAGAAGCAAACTGGAAAACAAAGAAACAAAGCAAAATTAAGTGACGAAAAAATTAAGCTTACTAGATATCATGACTTCGAGATCTTCCTTCGAAAAAAAACTTTCCTCAAACATTCAAGAAAGAAACCTTCATTAGAAAGTTCAGAATTTGCCAGACCCTGGCATGCGTGCTTAAAAGAGCTCGAGGTGGGCGTCAGTGACAAGGACTTGGAGTGGAAAGCAGTGAAGACTCCGAAGACTGCCCACGGATCAAGTCACCAGTGGTTTGTCTAGTGGGTTGTTCACTCGTAAAGTATGGCGACTGACCTCCATTTCTGAGCGTTTGGCAAACAAAAACATAGTCGAGAAAAAAGACGTCGACAGCAGGATTCGAACCTGCGCAGGCAAAGCCCAACAGATTTCGAGTCTGTCTCCTTAACCACTCGGACATATCGACGATTCTGATATGGTTCAAACTTTGTGTTTTAAGTACTATCTGAACTAACAAAGAAATCGCACTTAAAGTTTACTAGGCGCATTGGACCAAAAAAATAAGAAAATCTATGGCTCTGTTCTTTTTTAAATTGCTTATTTATTTTCTATTTAGTTTCTTATACTAAGATTAGTATATATATATATTCCTTTACTAGATTCTATAGCACAACACAACGTAACACTTCAATCGCAAAATGGAGCCTATATTTTTCCTAAAAGAATTTCGTTATGAATTTATAATTCAACTTGCTCCTGGAGATATAGAGACATTTGCACGGTTAATAGAACGAGATTTATCAATTGATAGTTATTATAGAGAAGAAAGGGTTGCAAGCTATTTCATTTCCAAGAATGGCTCAAAGTAATCTGTAAAATATTTAAAAAGTATACTAGCTCATGACAGTGGTTCAAAACATTTTGTACCGTAATGATGAAGAATTGGTACAAAAAATCTAAAGAGAAAAGGAAGATTTATATCTCATTTACACTGAGAAGTTGTTTAAATTTGTTATGTCCTTTGGAGTTCTTGAGCTGCTTTACTCCAATCAAAAACAATTTCTGCTATATGTTAATGTCAGTATCACTAGTATCATCAATGTCACAGGTGGATGGATGTTACTGTTAGTATCACCGGTATCACACGTGGAACATTCTTTTTGAAATAAGGAAGAAAAATAGAAATTCATGGCATGGAAGTCATGGGCCAACACTTGTGTCGAGCACCCCATGGGTGAGTGCAGACAGAGGGACATCCTTGCCAACTGGGTTATCACCCAGTTCTCGCTATTGTGGAACATTGATAGATTTTATTAAGATTAGTTTGCTAAATAAAAATTAACAAACAATTAGAGGTTGCAAAAAATGAACACACATAACTCAATGTCCCCTTACAACGGTAAGCTGTTCCATGCAAATTGGCACCCAATAGATGAATACCACTCTTTCCATTCGTGTCGCTTTTGTTCCATCCCTATTTTCTCCAAGGTGTGCACCTGTGCGGCCAGGTGGGGCGGGGAAGCCATGAACGGGCCATGGCCATGCGCCCATGCCAGAGCCAGGCCCGCCATCCATGTGCGGCATCCGGCTCCAGCTGCAACTTCGAGCAAAAGCGAACGAAACAAGGACCCCTTCATCTTTTCAACGTCCCTAGATGCATGGTGTAGTAGTACTACACAACCATTAGATTTAATCATCTTTGATATGACAGTGCCAAGGCTTTTCTCTTGCAGAATTCAGAAACCGGACAATTCAGTGCCCAGCGACCTCATTGATCGATAGAGGGCTCGAAGCTTTCTTGCATGTTCATAGACAACCCGATCGGTTTATAGAATGCATTCTCCATGCTGAAATGTTTTCAGAACTATGGCAAGTACGTAGCTGAATTCCTGTTCTTCTTTTTAGTTTTCGCGAACATGCATGAGCATGTGTTTCATTAACAAGAAATAATTCCTGTTCTTCTTACTGTATCTATCTTCAGATTTCTATATTTATGTTTTTTTTTCATAGAGGACTGAGGGTTTACTTGTGTTGTGTGGTGTGCAGCATAAAGCACGGAGGACCGGCCCTCAATGACTCTGCCTCTTTGGTACTCACAAGTCACTCACAATGCGCAGATGCACGAAACTGTATCTGTATGTGCCTAGCGATTAGTTATAAAATTGTCGTGAAATGACAAGGCGCAATGGCCCTAACAGATGCCTGCCCTCAAGCCAGCTAGTGTTCTGAGCTTAGAGCATTGCATGCCAAGTTCTTGAGTAGTGGACGGTAGTACACTTTAATCTTTGGGGAAAGACCAGAAAATCTAATACACTGTACCCTCACCTTATTCTATCACTAGACAGAGCGCTAGCTTAGATGTTTTCTGTTCAGGCAGAGGCGACAGAGCAAAGCAAAGTCCGTAAAAGCTAGAAAATTATTAGTTACCGTCAACCAACTGATTAAAAGATCACTAGGTCCTGTACGCACTTGCCATCGTACTGACAGTTACCATGGTAGGCGCCTTTGTTACAGACTACTGCTGACAGTGAAAGAAGATATGCTAACTGATCCACTGACGGTTGGCATCCAGCTTTTTTGGCGTCGTAATTGAGATTTTCACGTGCATGAGATTTCTGCAGCATGGAGCCGGGTATGTTACTGTTCGTTCCCGGGAAAGCGGGGGAAATTTAATCATTCTGTTCAGCCTAGATGTGGAATTGAAGACGATCATGACAGGCGCACCAGAACAAATCATCTACTGTAGTACTAGTATGAAGGTGAATTACTTAGATTTATATCATAAAATTTCAGGTGAATGTTGGTTAGGAGTTGGGGACCTGGGGTACGCATGCCTTCAAGTCCTCGGACATAGTTATTAACATGTTGGAACTTACACGCTATGATTCCATCTCCTGTGTCAGTAAGGCTCGTATCATTTCTGATCCCCGGAGACAGCCTCATACTGTCACACGGCATCATTTCAGAGCCGATAAGCCATTAAGCGAACGCCGTAGACGACGTTTAATTGAGTCATTTCTTTTTGTGTGTTCCTTAACAGGTCATTTGTGATACAGAGAGGCATCGATGCATCATACCAGGGCCATGTGGTTGCATCCACTGCAGTAGGACCCCGGCTACCTTGGAGCCTCAAAACGCCATGCCTCCCTGTCGAGCTCCTCCCAAATGCACAAGCGCTGGATCGCAATAATTGGGTGCGTCTCTTTTGCTTTTCCATAGCAGGGAACCGGAGAACATTGAGTTCAATTTCCCTTCCATTCATCACCAACCTCCTATTTCCTGAATTCACAATCACATTCATACTACTCTCTTCATTTCTATATATAAGCATTTGTAAGGAGTGTAGGAATGCTTAGTAGACGACTGGCACATCGCATCATACCAGGCGTGAAGATGACAAGACGTGGCCATGATTTCTAGCATGAGGATCATATCATCGACACGCTGCCAATTCACCGTAGAGTAGGAATGACCCGGCGTGCACATTATTGTTTTCACTGACTCTCAAGATCTGATCGGATCCTGCACAAGGCCAGAGTTCCATTCTTTTGATGCGCCGCTTTCCTCCCTTTCCCCTTTGTTTGGCTCTTTGCCCTTTCGCTCGGAGGCCCTTTATTTGGAATCATTGTTTTCCTCCTCTCCCTATATCCGTTTAGAATGGTCATAGGATCATGTGGGTCGCTACAGTACGTGCATGGGGCAAGGAGCCGCTTTAGTTGAGGTGCCCAAACATGATCCTGAAGGTTACTGTTTCGTTTTGCAGCGTGGTTGCGGGCATGCGGCCTGTCCTTCCCGTCAACTGTCGAAATCTATCTCATGTTTTCTGTAGGTGGTGGCGGTTCGTCGTCGCTCGGCACTCCTTTTTGTTCTTCTTCAACCTTTTGCTTTTGCTCCTCCTCTCTTTCCTCTTGACCGCTCCACAACGCCACTGCCATCACCACCATTGCCCAAGTGAGCTTAGGCCCTCCCCTTAAAAGGAAACAAGGGAGGGGCAACTTATTGCTGATCCTGGTGGCTCGTCTTTGCTGTATAAACTCTCACTTAGCTCACAGCCTCGCATGGTGGATGAGCGAGGCAGCAGCTAACAGAAGATTTGCTGCTTCCTGGGGTCGTGGCTTCCGAGCTGCTGCAAGGAAGTACAAGTATTAGTGCTAAAAGGTGAGTTTCTTTGCCGGAAACTTGTTAGGTGCTCCGTATGTCCAGAATTCAGGAATGAGTGCTTGTTCAGATTCCAGGCTTTCTCTGTTTATATGCTATTCTGCATTTCTTTTCAGCCTGCTTTTCAGCTTTGTACTCCATTAGAGTCAAGGAAGAGAAGGAAATGTCTTCTGCGTGTGCATCTTGAGAAAATTTCAGTGCGCGTTTGGAGCATCTTGCTTAAACTTCCCGTCGGTTGATCCGGCAGAGACCGTACAAGTCACAGGAACCACGCGCGCGTGGTGTGGTGACATATAGCCGTTGTCCTTCCCGTCCTGGTTCTCATCGCCACAGCAAAATGCTCATCATAACTTCTCCACTCCTGTTTGCAAAACGCAACATGAGTAGATGGCTGCAACAATCAGTTTTCGTTTCCGTTTTCAATCCTTTTCCTCGTCCCAAGTTCACATGTAGAACGTGATGTGCCTTCACGAGCCTCACATGCACAGCAGGGGCAGGAGGCAGGAGATAAGGCCTCGGCCTCAACCCAACCGTCTCTGATGCCTGCATTTCCTCTCCCCCGCCCAGGTGCGCTCTGCTGATCGCCACGTTCCGGTAGCCACCAACTGAAGAACCGCGAGCCATGAGCGGGTTCCCGGGGCCGAGGACCCGGCCGTGGGTGGGCATGGCCGGCGCCGACACGCCGTCGCAGCCCGACGCCGACGCCGCGGCCGTGAAGGGCGGCGGCGCCGACGCCGCGGCCACGAACGCCAGCGCCATCTCCTTCGGCTTCGCGGCGACGGCCGTCCTCGTCTCGCTGTTCCTCCTCATGGCCATCTTCGAGCACCTCATCAAGCCCGGCCTCGCCTCCTCCTCCTCCCACCACGACGAGGAGGAAAGCGGCGAGGGCAGCAACGGCCGCGGCATGCCGCCCGCCCGGCGGCACCCGTACGACGACGACGTCTCGCCGGATAAGTTCCGGCACTCGCTCAAGGTACGTTTTCTCTCTGACAGACTTCGCATTGGCACTGTTGTCGCGTCGTGCCCGTGCGCTCGGTTCACGTGCCTCGTGTCAGAAGAAACGACATGTCCTCTCTCCACACCTTTTTTTGCCTGCAGGCTGCAGCGACAGTGTGCGTAGCTAAATGCAGCTATATGAACTGTGCACAATGCAGGGTGCAGACTGCAGGGCACTATGCGCGCGCGACCTGACCTGAAAGGCTCTCGTTTGTTTTGTTGCGTTGCAGGTTGAGGAGCCCGTGACGGGCGCGGCGGACCTGCCGGTGCTGATGCCGGGCCAGCGGTACCCGACGTTCCTCGCGCAGCCGGCGCCGCTCATGCCTTGCCCCAGGGAGGGCGTTTGGTGGCCGCCACATGAGCATGAGCAACTCCATTCTTTTGTTCCACCATGATTCTTTCCTTTTTCTTCTTTCTTTTTCTGTTCTTCCTTGCTGTGTATTATGTACAGAGCGTAATGTGTAAAATGCAGTGGATTAAGTGATTCGTATTTGGGGGACGAATGTTGTTGCGTTGGCTTCACAAGCACTTGGGTTGCCTCTTTGTTCATGTAAGACCTGAAATTGGCAATGCTCGTCTTGACGTCTTGTCTGTGGAGGATCGACAGAAACATTTTGTTTCACTGAAGCTTGAATTTCATGACCTTCTTCATCGGCCGAAAAATGTTACTATCCACTAGTTTAGGACTTTAGGCTGGCTAGCCCATGAATACGGGCCCTCTATTTGGGCCGTATGAATTTTGCGGTCCATCACTGCCAATCTGCCATATAGGAGGAAAATAGAAAGAAGTTATATTTTCCTCCCTCAACTCTTAGTAGAGTTGCAGACCGTATCTGGAACTATAAATTCGGATAACCGGACTCTCTGAACTCTTATGTCCGGCTCAACTTTCCTCCCTCAACGGTATTTAGAGCGTTTTATCCTATGTGGCGTAGCAGGACCCACCTGCCAGCTGCCACGTCAACACACCACACACTCCTTTTGCTGACTCAGCTCCGGCGAGGATCCAGGGTGCGTGTGAGGTCAGGGCAGGTGCGGGCTAGGGTGAGGACGGCGGACGGGGGCCATACGAGGCAGGGCGACGCGGGCGCGGCGGAGCCACGGGCGCAGGCGGTGAGGCGCGGTGCTGGGGCGAGGACGGTGAATGGCGGCGGCGCGAGGCCGGGACGGGGTGGGCGCGACGGAGCCACCGGGCGCGGGCGGTGAGGTGCGCCGACGCGGGGCCGGGGGTGAGGCGGAGTCACCGGGCGCAGGCGGTGAGGTGCGCTAGCGCGGGACCGAGGCGAGGCGGAGTAACTGGGCGCGAGCGTGCAGCGGAGCCACCTGTCAGGAGCCACATTGACAGACGACACACTCCTTTTTTGTTGACTCAACTCACGACTATGGCCATGCGGTGTGTAGGTAGGGCAGGAGCTCGACGGCGGTGAGGTCGGTGCGGGGCAAGGCTTGGCGGCCACGTGACCAAGGCGAGGATGCCGGATGGGGGCGACGCGAGGTCGGGGTAGGGCGGGAGCGGTGGAGCCACCGAGAGCGGGCGATGAGGTGTGCGAGGATGGCAAACAGGACAGGGGTGAGGCGGGGGGGGGGGGGGGGGGGGGCTGGGGCGACGGCGGCGGACTGGGGCAGCGCGAGCCCGCACGCCGCCAGACGCCACCATGCGCGCCACTCTGGCTCGTGCGTCGGCGTTGCCATCGGATGTCCGGATGCGCATGGCGAGGAATCAGAAGGCGCTCGAGCAGGGAGGAGACAAACGCGAGCGCGACGCAGAGGAAGGTGGCCGACGTCTTGGCAGCGACCGGCAGGTCCTGCGTCGGGCTGCAATGGAGGTGGCGTTGGGATTTGGCGAGAAACAGGAGGAGGAAGAAGTGTAGCTGACAGGTGGGTTCCACCGCGCTGAGTCAGCTAAAATCACCCAAATACCGTCCGAGAAGGAAATTTTCAACAAATCTAAAAGTTCGGGAATTCCAGTTACCAGGTTTTGTAGTTCGGGATAGAATCTGCATGATCTGCAACTCTACGAAGACTTGTGAGAGAAAAATAGGACTTCTTTCAAAATATTACTATCCACTAGTTTAGGCTGGCTGCCCATGAATACGGGCCATTTATTTGGACCGTACGAATTTTACAGTCCATCACTGCCAATCTGCCATGTAGGAGCAAAATAGTATGTGTAATCCACAGAATTTACTTGCAAGTTGCAACGCACTCACCACAACTTCCTTTCTACTTTCCCCGTTCCAAAATATAAGCATTTGTTTACTTTTAAAGATTACGTTTGACTATTTTTTTTATTCAAAAAAATACGAGAATACTATTTATTTTATTATAAGACATACTTTAAATATGACTTATTTATTTTTGTAATTTTAAAAAATATTTGAATAAGATAAACGATCAGATATAGTCCTAAAAAATCAACAAATGCTTATATTTTAGAACTAAGGTAGTACCACTTTTTGGTGCTAATTGCTAAAACCTATGACAGTCTTGGTGCGTTGTAAAAACCTACAACATATAGTGGTAGTTGCAAGAAAAACTGCATTTATTTTGACATTGTCGTTGTAAAATTGAACGACTTTGTCACATTGGAGCAAGGATTAAAAAACCGTTCGTATCGTGAAAATCAGAGCCAACCGGTTTGACGAAAACCTCAAAAACCAGAAAAACCGATCAATAAACCGCTTAAATGATAAAACACGAATTTAAATATGAATTAAAAGGAAGCCGGTTGATTTTCTCGGTTTATTGCTCGGTTTTTCTGGTTTATCGTTTGGTTTTTCGGTTTACCACTCGATTTTCTGTGTTTTTCATGGATTTTCTCTGTTTAAAAACAAACCGCTCGGTTTTTCTGGTTTATCGCTCGGTTTTCTCGGTTTTTGTCATTTCAATTTTTTTTGAATTTTCAAAATTTTAAATTATATTATACCAAAAACCGGTCGTCCGATCAAACCGGACCGAACTGGTTTAGTCGAAAACCGCAAACTGAGCGGTTTTGGACGGTTTTTGAATCCTGCATTGGAGTCACATGTGACTGTGAGCTTCAAATTTTGTATGGTGATTCCGACACTCAGGTGACAGTTGCAACTTGTAAGGTTTTTGCTTTTAAACATCAGGACACTGGTAGTTTTTTTTTCTTAAAAGATGTTGTTTCGTTTTTTGCAACGCAAGTCAAAGTAGCTGTAGGATTCGAAGTTTATACTCCTTTCGTTGCAAAAAGACTATACTCTTAAAAATGAAAAAAAAAGGAAAAGGAAAAAAGCTGCTTCCTGCCTCCTGGTCCGTCTGACCCGGCCACTGGGTCGGCCGTTTCGTCGCAAGCTCGCGTCTCCAACAGCAAGTCTCAGTTGGTCGCCGATCAACAGCAGTCACCACTGGCCGGGTGACGTCCCTACAAGCCGTCTTCTACAGTCTCCTCCTACTCTCCTTCTGTTGCTTTTCAGTAACAGAATGACACAGGCTTCGTGCACCTTTCCTTCCCCCACCCACCATCGGACGCAAACGAACAAACGTGCGCACGCGACCATCACTCCATGGCGGCGACGCCTCTCTCTCTCCGTGCGCCGCCACCAGTCTCTCGATAGGTAACGCATTTGTAATTTTATATTAGCGTAAGCAGCCGCGTGCCGAAGCTGATGTTTCTCTCAGCTGGTAGCAGCACTGGTCGAATTGGCAGGCTCCGGCGCTCGGAACCTGTCAAACGCGCACCCTGTCCCGTCGCGACGAATAAACGGTCCGCGCGAGCGGCTATCGCTCGAGGCTCTAGTATAAATTCTGCTGTGCCCTGCGCCATTCTGCACACACTGCGGTCTCCATCTCCAACAAGCGCCATCACCCGGCCGAGTGGTGAGCAACCGAGCAAGCATCCCTTTCTCGCTTCCAACTTTCACTGATCACGTAGCTCCTTAGTCAGCGTCGAACAACTATGGCCGCTTCCTCCCGGTTCGCTTCACTCGGGTTGCTGCTGTTCGCTGCGCACTTCGCTGTCTTCCTCGCTTCGGCGGGAGCTGCCGCCGGTTCGTCGCTGAGCTCCACGTTCTACGACGGGTTGTGCCCAAGAGCCCACGACATCGTCCGGCACGTCATCCAGGACGCCCGGGTCGCCGACCCGCGCATCCCGGCCAGCCTCAACCGCCTCCACTTCCACGACTGCTTCGTCAACGTGAGCACACCTCTCTGCTCCATGGTTAATCAATTCATTTTAAGTGGGAAGTACCGTATTTGCATCATCTGACACGGAAGTCAATAATTCGTTTCAGGGCTGCGACGGCTCGATTCTACTGGACGACGAGCTCCCGGCGATCCAGAGCGAGAAGCACGTCCCCGCGAACAAGAACTCGGCGCGCGGCTTTCCCGTGGTCGACGCCATCAAGAGTGCCCTGGAGAAGGCGTGCCCTGGCATCGTCTCCTGCGCCGACATCCTCGCCCTCGCAGCCGAGATCTCCGTCGAACTCGTAAGCGCCCGAAAATGTTGTTCCATCATTCAAACAGTGCCACCTAGGATCTCGCGCATGAACTGAAGTGTCTGACTGATAATCACTGAATCATGGAACTTGGCGCAGGCTGGAGGTCCCCGCTGGAGAGTGCTGCTCGGCCGGCGAGACGGCACCACCACCAACATCCAGAGCGCCAACAACCTCCCCAACTTCTTCGACCCCCTAAACGTACTCCAGCAGAAGTTCAGAAACGTCAACCTTGACGACACTGACCTTGTCGCCCTCCAAGGTAGTAACACGCACAACTACCAACACAAGATATTTCAGCAAATTTAACTTTGCTTATCACAACTCTCACTAACCAAGAAAATTCTTAAACTGGCATGTATACTGATCTTAACACATTTTCACTTCAGGAGCGCACACCTTCGGTAAAGTGCAGTGCCAGTTCACGAGGCAGAACTGCACCGGCGGCCAGGCCAGGGGTGCACTCGAGAACCTAGACCGTGTCACACCCAAAGTTTTCGACAACGAGTACTATGCCAACCTCTTGCGAGGCCGCGCCCAGCTCCCGTCCGACCAGGTCATGCTGTCCGACCCCGCCGCGGCGGCGACCACCGCTCCCATCGTTCACCGGTTCGCGGGCAACCAAAGGGATTTCTTTCAGAACTTTGCGGTGTCCATGGTTAAGATGGGCAACATCAGCCCGCTAACAGGGAGCGCTGGAGAGATCAGGAAGAACTGCCGGAGGGTCAACAGGAGAGGATATTGATTGGTTTCCTTTTCTTTAAACCAACCATGATACCATTTTTCATTACCTGTAAGTGTAACTGTATATTGTTTCTTTCCCTCTTTGGGAAGCGAAAATGTTCTGACACCACTATGTAATTTTTTTTTTTTACGTTTCATGCATTTACACCCCTGTAAAGTGCAGTGTCATTATTGAACAAGATTAAGCAAAGACACTTTGGTAAGGAGTTCCACCATCGAATACCCATGTTCTTTGCTTACTCCTAGTAAAAAGCACGAGGTCAAATTGTCCATAGCTGGTGTTCTTGTCGTTGAAGATGTTTTTATATTTTTCTCTAGCTATGAAATACGGATACCCCAGATAGTCACATATCAGATAACGATACTCCTTTGATACGTATGTGTCAGATACCTGTACTCTAGTGATATCTCTGTGGGACGAGTATCTAACATTTTTAAGATTATGAAATAATTAAGATAATCCACATACTTTGGCGACACCTCCCCTAACCTTTTCCGGATACTTCCATACCTTAACCCAGCTCTTGTTCCAGTCATAAAAGGATCCTCTACTAGTATTAAACCTGTTTTGCACATTCCACCTGATGATTCTCACGTAGCTGAGGAGAGACATCGCCTCCTCAACCCTGGCCGCATTCTCAACCAGACTAGGTAAATACATTTGTTTCTATATATTTAGGCATACCGTTGTATCAATGTTTTTCAGAAAATGTCATGTTGGAGTATTGTCTTATCGACTATTAATATTTGTATTGGAGTGTATGTGCAACGTAGGTCTGTAGATAAGACCAAAGAGAAAAGATTTTAAAATTTTGTCACTTGATTGGAACATCTTTGTCGGTTTTTCCAATCATGGTTCAAATCTATGAACATCGTCTTTATCAGTTTCCAATCATTTTTTTTTCAACCATGGTTCAAATCTATGATCTCTGAGTCCTAGAACTTCATATAAATGACTTCAGATGCAACATTATTTCCTAGTTAGGTGTTAATCTAATGCTAAAAAAGACTGTAAAGTACAAAGTAGAAAATCAATTATGAAAATTAGATATTGTTGATTATGTTCTTGCCACAATATGTCATTCATATGTGCGATGTAAGTGACACTATCTCGATAAAGATAGATATAAGTTCATTCAGATCTTTAGATAAATATGATGAACAACGGCATTCCTTTATCACTTAACATTGGACAACTGTTTAAATAGTTTAGTACATGGCAATCATCTACAAGATATAGAAGACATCATAGATGTATTTTTCCTCATCAAAGATATTAATATGGACAAGTAATGTTAATTTTTATTGACATGTCGGTGTCTATCATGACAGATTCAATTGGCCAATAAGAGGGGGCTTGAGGCTCCCCCTTCCCCCGGCCCTACACACCCATCCACGACCCAACGGGCCGAGAAGGAAGGTGAAGTGAAATATAAGAAGGAATTATACTAACATTATCAGATAAAATTATATATAATTATCACAACAACAGTTTCTCTGGTCCTTACTTGTTTAATCATCACTAATTTTGCTAGAAGAAGTTGGAGATGGGGCACATTATATCACCAGAGATATAAATACGATTATTTGACATGCTTTCTTGTACAATTATGTGGTAAGAAAAAGTAAGGATGAGCAAATTAACCAAACATTCCTGTTATCGGGGGTAAATATTAGCCAAAACACATGACAATAATCGGAATAGCCTAGGAAACAAAAAGCCCCTAGATTCTGACAACGAGGACGGGTTGGCCACGTCTCGTTCGACCCCCCATAAATGGGGACGGATCTCCCTCACTTCGCTCGACCCCTTGTGAAGAGGGGTAAATGTGTCTCGCCTCGCTCGACCTGTGAAAAGGGGGCGAGATGCCTTTGTCTCGTTCGACCCCAGCGACGGGGGTTGGAAGCGCTGATGTTGGAGGTGCAAGTCAAAAGATACTACCTGATGGGTTAAAAAGCATGTTGGAACCTAATTTATTATATTGAGTATCAGGTGCAAGTCAAAAGATACCAAAGTAGCAGAGTATATGCAGCATGTTGGAACCATCAGTCGATGCCCCCAAGCAGAGGTTATATGCCCCTCAAAACATATGAAAAGCATCTCAAATCCATCGGGAGATAATATGCAGTAGCCCAATGGAAAATGAATAGCAATCGCTTGCATAGAAATTATACTTCTTGTCAACAATATATAAAAACAACTTTGGGTTACCTACGAAGAAAGAAACATTGGCCAAAACCATAGTAAAGTGAAAATTTTATCCTATGGTTATGCGTTTGATCATAATGAACAACGATACAATGGCAGTGTGGCACAGACTTAACAACAACAGTCTGAAAGATTGGGTCCGTCTGTGTAGAATGAGACAAGCGAC
Source organism: Eleusine indica (assembly GCA_030378355.1). NCBI lineage: Eukaryota > Viridiplantae > Streptophyta > Magnoliopsida > Poales > Poaceae > Eleusine > Eleusine indica. Next base: position 62,882,204 of record CM059494.1, read on the forward strand.
TTAGAAACACAATCAAGCCGTGTAGGTGTTCATTTACGAAAAATGGCCAAGCTTCTCAAACTAACAATTTGATATAGCAATTCCATATGCTATCTCAACGGCTCAACCAGGCAATGGATCGCATACATAATGTAAGATTGCACATGCATAGGGTAAGACAAATTACATAAGAATATAAGGGGATAAATTACCTAGACATCTGCAACTGTCAAAGCAGGGGTAAGTGAATACGTTGAACTTCCAGCTTATCGATATAACCATGCTATGAAGCAATAGCAATTCCAGTATGCCGCGTTTCATTTTATTAGACATTATTTATACTAGTACCTCCAAAACATACAGCTCAGATCGAAACAGAACACAGAAAGCAATAAAATCAAGTACAATTTAACTTTCATGACAGAGAGTTTTCCCACAGATATTAGAACACAATTGCAGAATTTGATTGTGCATACCAATCAATCATGATATGATCTCCATTTTAGTCTAGCAGCAAGGAACCCATTTAACAAACTTCATGTATTTTCAGTACCTACCAACTCACGAGTTCTGAACAACAGCTAACAAGCTAATGAGATTTCCAGTACAAACCATAAAGGCATAAAAACGTCATCCCTTTCTGACCAGTTTCTTAAGTTGAAGTAACGTTCATATTGATTCAACAATCAAAAGCTTTTCATGGCTCTGATGCAAGAAGCAAAGTCTGCCACATATGGACATATGTACTTGGTAAAGTGGTCCTTGCAAACTTTCACGAGCTTCTTTGTCCCGAGCTTGAGCATAAAGAGGCCCTCACCTACCACATAAAAGAACAAGGAGCCACTCTTCTCGCATAACCCCTGAATGGACAGTTCCACATTGCTTCCAGAGAGTACACTGAGTGGCAGCATTGGCATCAGATACACCGCCTTGCAACACGACCACTGTTTGCTTTTATCTTCCAGATTCCAGATTGAAAGCACCAGTTCATCCACAAGGATGAAGGAGAGCGGACCCTGCGCAGAACTAACCAAGCGTGCCGCCCTCGAAGCTGTCTCAAGACGGTGCACACCAGCGCGTGGTGGCAGGCCGAATCGGGAGACCGATGTCCCGGTCTCGGTGAGGTGCACGGCCACAACCTGCAGGGCGTGCGGCAAGGCAGGGGTGCCGCATATCCAGTGGACGGCCCCGCCATGGACGACTGCAGGGGAGGCGATTTCGACCACCATGTTGTCAGGAAGCTCCACGGCGTACGGCGTGTCCCAGTCCTCGTCCTCGGAATCGGAGGAGAAGACGCGCATGACGAGCGTTCCCTGCCGATCGTCCATCACGGTGAGCAGGCGGAACGAGGTGCCATCGGCCTCGAGGAAGACGACCTTCTCCGGGACGAAGAAGGATGGCAGGGGCGGGAGCAGGGTGGAGGTACCCGCCAGGGGGTTGCAGACGCAGATCCCGACGGTGTGGCGCGATGCGCACTGGAAGCGGCAGAGGGCCACAAGTCCCCCATCGCCGGAAGCCACCGGGGCGAAGCTATCGAGGTCGTCCACGGTGGTCAGGAACCGGGATAGCGAGAGGACCACAGGCGCGGAGGTCTGCGGCCGCGAGTCGCCGAGGAGGAGGAAGCGCGTCGGCCGGCGGCGGTAGAGGCGGCGGCGGGGGAGGCTCTTGGACGTGTCGCGGAAGAAGAACCCAAGGAGGGTGGAGGGGTCGAAGCTCTCGGAGCGGCGGCGACGGTGGAGGTGGGAGAGGAATCCCGGCTCCTTGATGAGGCGGCGCCAGGCTTTGCATGTGGCGGCGCAGCGGACGACGGAGGCGGCGTCGCCGACGCGGGACAGGATATCCATCTGCATGTCCGCTGGGAGGGGCGACAGCGGAAGCGGCGCCTCTGATGGCAGCAGCGGCGGTGGCGTCGACGACATTCGGCGGCGGGAAACGGGAAATGGGGACGGATGAGGCATGGGGGAATCAAGTGGAGGATGGGAGTAGGGACAGGAATTTGTGAATGCTGGTCCGCAGGTCAGTGACACTACAATTTTGGCTTGGGCCGTTGGGCGGTGTCCGCTGGCAAAGAACAACTTTCTACGGTGTCCTACAGCAAAAAAAAAAAAAGTCAATACACGGCAAGCCCAACTCAACCTGTATGATCCTGTAACACGAGTCAAGAGACTATTAAAGATATGTAGCAAAAAATCTGCTCTCCTAATTTGGTAGCGGGCTGACTGAGAGATATGAAATATAAGAAAAAAACAGTATGCGTTTTTTTAATCTAACCTGACAACACCGTACATATCATTGGAGGACTTGATGTTTCATCCTTTACTCAAGCCCTTCTTTTCTAGCACCGATGAAATTATTCTGCAATGTTGAGATATTTTCGATTAAGCCCAACAATTCATTGTTTTCCAAATATAAAAGTGAAAGTAAGGAGGCTAGAAATCCTTGTAAGACGAGAAGCCAATAGACATCTCCGATCATATAGATAGAGGAGAATGATAGAGTGGATTGAGAAGATCCTGATAAATCATCGATTTTTGGGTATAACCTAGCAAAAAAGTGGTTGATGTGGTAGATCTAACAATAGAAAACACATGGGATACAAAAGAAGGAGCCGAGGGTTCGGACGCAATGGAAACGTTCATAAGAGGAGGCAAGAAGAAGAGGTGAGGGATCAGGCTCGGGAGAAGAGGTGTGCGGTGGCGGCGGTGACGGGAGGAGGCAAGAAGAAGAGATTAAGAGATTGGGCTTGCCCCAGAGAAAAGATGTGTGGTGGCGGCGATGCCAAGAAGACGCGAGGAGAAAAGGGTAAGGGATTGGGCTCACCTAGGTGGAGAAGAGGTGTGCGGCGGCGACGGTGATAAGAGGAGTTAGGGGATTAGCCAAGAGTAGGGCTTTAGGTTTTATATTGAGTGAAGAAGATATAGACCGTTAGATCAGAAAAATAGACGGTCAAAATTATAGATCCTAGGTGTGGGTCCAACACTTACTTGACCTAAATAAGAAGTATGAAAAGCAAGTGTGAACAAACTATTATCACAATTTTAAAACCTGGCCCACTTCAAAAAAAAAACTACTTCACTTGTATCACATAAAACATTATTAGTAAGGACTTCTCAATGTACAAACAAAAGCATCGTGGCACCAGATAAATAGTAAGAACTTCTCTTTATGTGATAACATGTGTTACCTAACAACGCCTAATATGGAAAAACATAGAATCATTGGCATAACATGTGTTTTTCCGTAACAGATTAAGCAAGATGCCAGTGATTCTAAATATGCATGCGGCCAATCATTGGCATCTAAATAGCTAATCCCACCGAACTTTCAGCGAAATTAAACAAATAATTCCTTTTCAAATTTTACATCATTGAACAGCTCGCCACATCATCTTCATTGCTTCACCACCACCACTACAGTTGACAGTCCACAAGCAAAAGGTCCCAAAATTCAGTTAGGAAACTCCACTGTCACTACCATTGGAGCTCTCTGGTGTACATATTTGAATGTGGGATTTCAGTGCCTCTGTAATCACCAATGTCACCACTCCACTTGTTCTGCATTCTGCTTGCCTAATGGCCTCTTGGAAGCATTGAAGGGATATATGAGAAGTGCCTCCTGAAAATATTTCCTAATCTTTTAGCACCAGATCAAATTTCATGGCGAAATGAACTTTCATAAAACTTACAAATGGTGGTACCCCTGTTCTTATTATCCTCCTCTCTTTGTTGGGGCACGTATTCAAATAAGATTTAATATCGTTTGCATGTTTACCCTATCAGAAATGTCTCAGTTGTCAAATTTTCTCAGATACTTCCTGGTTGTCATGCAAATGCTCAGGTATCACTAGAAATAGGAAGTATTGTAAAATAATATTACAGAAAACACAAAAATAAGAATTACTGAAGGCAAGCACCACACGCAAATGCAACTATACCTTCAAATTTATGTCTTCTTCATTGTTTTCTTCAAGACCAGATAGTCTGCCAAATGCAATTAGAAGATGCTTGTGTCATGAAGTACTCATAAATAACAACATGGGATCCAACAAAAGTGACAGTACAACGTATACATTATAAGTATAAGATGCATGGTTACAGCACTGCATAGGCCTTTGAAATGTGGAAATTGTAGGAATACTGACCAATAGTTATTATAAATAATTTTACTAGATAGCATCAATCCAGTCCAAGTGAAGGTGCATCATGCCCTCTTTGATATTTATTCGCTCACAGCCTCATACATCACAAAGAAAGGAACAACTACCGTGCTTACCATGAATTTTGACCGTGTTCGCAAAATGAAGGTTGGACTTGAGAAAGCCATTTTATAACCTATAAGTTAGCAAATATAGACTACCCTAACAAAAGAACTCCGTAGAAGTAGAACACATAACACGTCCGACAACTAGTTGACTTGTTCAAGTGTACAGCTCCATAGTATTTATACACAGTTGAACACCATAAACAAATTGGTAAAAACAAAGCTTGAGAAATCACAAAGCCATAGGCCATAGCGTAAAAAGAGAAGAAATTTACATATTCAACTTATTAAAGAAATAACAAATCTAATTTGTTCTCTCAAGGTGGCCCAAGAGGATATCGTGGATGACATACCTAAAAGAAGGTAAGGTAAGTTCAGATGTACCAATTGTTTCACCACGCTCTGAAGTGCCAATGATATGATCATATCCTTCTTAAAATCCGAGGGCAGCATGTCTTCTGGCATATAAAATCTGGTTTTAGCTGGGTATAATCAGATTATGAGATTCTTAAAATCTGTGATCTAGATTTTAGAATCTGAAATAAAAAATCTATCCTATTTGAAGGTCTCATGATACTTAAATCCTAGTGGATCCAAACAGGGTCTAAAGTGCCTAAGCAACTACGCTAAGAGCTTGTTCGCACCATGTCATTTACACATACGCAAATTTCTGAATTTTCAAAAGTTGTGTGCCTGTGTTTTGAGGGGATTTTTATGATTCCAATGAAATGGTGGTTTGCTTGGAATAGTTTCTCAAATTTCATTCATTGAAAGTTAGATACTCACGATTACGTTCTTAAATAAATGTGTTAATTGTATATACGATGCAAAGTAGCTATGTCCTCATAGAGAAAAGTTTTATGTTAGCTAGACCTTTGGATATGCTGAATTAACATTCTAAACGGCATACATTTGTCAATTTGGTATCATGATCATTCAAAGAAGAGATGGCGTTAACACAACTAGACAAATTATTTTGCATTAATCTTTATCCAACGCCTTAACACCACAGATGTCTTGGAGAATCCATTGACTTGGCAGTGCAAGATCAGGCTATATATTAGATTTAACTGTAAGTGGTTTGAACCATGACGTAGTTTACCTCTGGATAAAATAATACTTTTATTGTTGCGTATATTTTAGCTTGTATGTCTTTTTCTAAACAACCGAACAATATTTCAACTTCAAATTACGTACTATATATCTGAACTAGTCATATGTAAGCACCGCGCCTTGCTTTTGGGTTGCTGATGATGACAACATCCAAGATACTTTTGGCTTTGGCGCCACTTTAGAAGCATTGAACCGGCTGTTCGATCAGCCGTTTCCGGGCAGCTGCATCCCTTGCTGGTCGCTGGTCGCCGTCGGTAGGCCATCGCAAGCAGCTACAATCTCTCGTTGTCTCTGTGTTACATTTTCGGACGAGACGAGTATTGGGCACCCTTTCCTTTTTCGCATGCACGCAACATAGCAATCAACAATCATCATCACGCAAGGCACGACCTCTTCTTCTCCCGCCGCCATGTTCCGAGTGAAACAATGCAATATTTTAGCAGCAACCGCGTGGCGCACGCAGCCATAATCAAGTTGACAAATAACAATGAGCTCCGGCATGCAGGAACGTGTCAAACGCGCACCAAATCCCGATATCCTAATCCCATCTCCGGAGAAAAGTCACGGCTCTGGCTTATTAGTCGAGACTGGCTATAAATACGCAGCACCCAACCTGCATAACCCTCACCCAGCTCTGCATCTCACAATCTCCGTCTGCGACGAAGCAAAGCAAAGCACAAAGCAGAAACACCCCATCCCTGCTGGTTGCTATAGCTAGAAGCTTCTACACTGCCAAGCAGCCGTTCCAGTGACCCCTAAATCACGTACGTAGCATTCAAGAATCACATACGCGAACAAGCGTATATGGCCGCTTCCTCGTGCCCCGCTTCTCTTGGGTTCGTGCTAGTCTTGCTCGCTTTGGCGGGAGCTGCCCACGGGCATCCCCCTGTCGCCGGCTCGGCGCTCAGCTCCAGGTTCTACGACGCGTCGTGCCCAAGAGCCTACGACATCGTCCAGAGCGTCATCCAGAACGCCCGGGTTACCGACCCGCGCATCCCGGCCAGTCTCATCCGCCTCCACTTCCACGACTGCTTCGTCAACGTGAGCACCATTTTCATTTCTTACATTGTTACGTGCATAGGGTGCTACGTGCACTGTATCATCATCAGAATCGTCTGACATGGACGCCGATTTGTTTCCGTGTGATTGTTCAGGGTTGCGACGGCTCCCTTCTGCTGGACGACGACCTCCCGGCAATCGAGAGCGAGAAGAACGTCCCCGCGAACGAGAACTCGGCACGCGGCTTTCCCGTGGTCGACGACATCAAGAGAGCGCTGGAGAAGGCGTGCCCCGGCATCGTGTCCTGCGCCGACATCCTCGCCCTCGCAGCCGAGATCTCTGTCGAACTTGTAAGCACCCGAAGCTTTGCCCTAGTCAACCTAGCTCCTCTACAGCATTCGGAATTAGTCTTCCTAAACTGACCGGAATCGATTAATTTGGCGCAGGCTGGAGGTCCCCGCTGGAGAGTGCTACTAGGCCGGCGAGACGGCACCACAACGAACATCGAGAGCGCCAATAACCTCCCCAACTTCTTTGACCCCCTGGACGTACTCCAGAAGAAGTTTAGAGATGTCAACCTTGACGACACTGACCTCGTCGCCCTCCAAGGTAACGTACCGGAGCATTTCTCTTGCTTATAAACTATAGCCAAGAAAATTCTAATTTGCACGTACGCTGATTGATCTTAACACATTCCTTTTTCACTTCAGGAGCACACACATTCGGTAAAGTGCATTGCGAGTTCACCCGGCAGAACTGCACGCGCGGGCAGGCCGAGGGAACACTGGAGAACCTGGACCAGGTCACGCCCAAAACTTTCGACAACAAGTACTATGACAACATCTTGAAAGGCCGCGCCCAGCTCGACTCCGACCAGGTCATGCTGTCCGACCCTGCCGCGGCAGCGACCACCGCCCCCATCGTTCACCGGTTTGCGGCCAACCAAAAGGATTTCTTCAGGAACTTCGCGGTGTCCATGATTAAAATGGGTAACATTAGCCCGCTGACAGGCAAGGATGGTGAGATTAGGAAGAACTGCCGGAGGGTTAACAACAAAGGATATTGAGAGGCTTCAGTTCAGTTTGATTGGTTTATTTTTCTTTCAACCAATTGTTATACCATTGTAAACCATTCTTTCAATTCCATTTCTCTTTACTTGTAACTGTAAAGTGTTCATTTTCCTTGTTTCTCAAGCAAATGTGAAGAAGTTATTAGACCATCTATAAATTGTCTATACCTTTTTTTAATAAACTTTTTTTAGATTATGAAGGAGAATTGTAAATGTTTGTAATAAACAAAAATTGAAAAGATCGATGACCTTATGGGGTTCCACATCTGACGACCACTAGGTAGCCTTACATATTACGTGAATGCATTGCACTCAAGAGAGACTAGTCTCACGACACCCAATTTACTTGGAGCCTGCAGGGACCAAGATATTTGCCTCTTCCTTGATTCGTTAGGCAATCGATCTGTTGCACTGATGCGGCTCTATTACGGACACCATGTTATTCCACTCCTTTCCCAGGTGCCACACAATGAGCATGCACATGGTAGCCATTCCTTTGCATAGTCCATTGGTGATCACTACGGGAAACCACACCTTTGCCTATCCCATGTCTTGTCCAAGCATCAAAGATTTATCTCCAACTCCTCTAAGAGGAACCGCCGTGCCGATGCATCTGCATGAAACAAAAAAATTGCCACTACACTTCCCAAAGACAATATATCAAGAGGTGCTTAATCTTCACAGCCCCCTGAGTCTTAGACTACCCATATCTCACCATTTTTTGAATGACAATTGTTAGTAATTTATAAATATTTTAGGATCCCACAACACCCAGCCTTTTTTAATAACATTACGATCGACAATAATGACCAATATTCTCTTAAAACCATAGGCTAGTATTTTGTTCGATGGTGTCAATCTGTTATCTTTTACCCACCTATACTTGCTAGTATTTTATTAAGCCAAGGATAATAAAAAAATAGTGGTAGACCAGTAAGTATTGTTTTTATTAATTCATATTATTAATATGATTAACCATCTGAATTACAACTATGGACTAAATTCACATTATTACTTTCCTTGTTAGGCTGCATTAAATCACTAATACAAAACTCTTCCATGGAATATAATGAATATTAGTAAATTAATACTTCGTCTCTAAAACTACCCTTAAAATGCTGGACATTAGTTTGGAGATAACACTGACTATTATTTTGACCGTAAATGTCCTCTAAGATTTAGCCGTAACACTATAGAAATGATTCATGAAATAAAGCTAGAAAAAATGGCTTCATCTTCTCACGTGGGCTGTTTTATATTGGGAGAAGGTGAAGCCCACGCAGAAAAAGGTCTACCATGTAAAATAGTTTGCATTAATCTTTATCCAATGCGTGAATATATTGACTTGGTAGTGCAAGATCGGGCTAGCTGTCAGATTTGAAAGTAGTTTGAACTCTGACATAGTTTACACCTAGGACAAAATAATACTTTGTCTTGCATATATTCTTGTTTTTACGTGTTTTTCTAAACAACCGAACGTTTCAAATTTTGTATCTGATGGACAATAAGTCATATTAAGTAGTAGAGCCCCTCGTAATCTGCGGCGACATCCCAAAGTATCGTTTCTTCTCCGAACAAACAAACACCGGCTTACTTTTGGGTTGGTTTGAGGGAAACATCCAAGATACTTTTGGCTTTGGCTCGCTGCTTCCGCGCCATGCATACGCATTTCAGAAGCACTGACCCGGCTCCTTGATTGGCTGTTTCCAGGCAACTGCAACCTTTCTGATTGGTCCGCGATTGGTAGGCCACCACGAGCAACCAGAGTCTCCCTTTCTCTCCGTTACCTTTTCGCAGCTCACGCAACGTAGCAATCATCAGTCAAGGTAGGCTACATCTCCCGCCGCGCGCCATGCTCCGTCAGACAGTAGTGAATAATGCGATGTTTCTTCATATTGCTTGTGTGTTCAGGGTTTTAGCAGCAACCACGTGCGTGATGGCGCGGCAGTAGCCGTCGTCATAACGAAGTTGACAAGCTTCGGAATGCAGGAACGAACATGTCGAACGTGCACCCAATCCACATATCTTAATGCCACACCAAAGAAAAGTCACGGCGCTGCACGAAGCAATTTTATTTATTTTGCTATTATATTTGGGTTTCATCTCTAGTCTATCTTAATTTGCTTGGGATAAAAGGTTTTGTTGTTGTTATTATTGTTGTTCGTGTTCTACGATGTGTTGTGTCCAGAAGCCCATGACATCGTGCAGCGCGTGATCCAGAACGCCCGGGTCACCGACCTCCATTTCCACGACTGCTTCGTCAACGTGAGCACCGTTTCGTTTCCTACGTACTGCATTCGTAGTCATAGGTGCTACGTGCACTGCCTCGCCAAAACCTGACATGCATGCCATATTTTGATTACAATGTGATGATTCAGGGTTGCGATGGTTCAATTCTGCTGGATGACGACCTCCCGGTGGTCCAGAGCGAGAAGAACGTACTCGTGAACAAAAACTCAGTGTGTGGCTTTACCGTGGTCGACGACATCAAGAGCGCGCTAGAGCGCGCGTGCCCTAGCATCGTGTCCTCCACGGACATCCTCGCCCTTGCAGCCGAGATCTCCGTCAAACTTGTAAGCTCGAGCTTCCACTTGATCGACCTAACTAGCTCCACGATTCAAAAATTGGTCTGCTTGAACTAATGGAATCATGGAACATGGCGCAGGCTGGAGGTCCTAGCTGGAGAGTGCTGCTCGGCTGCCGTGACCGCACCATGACAAACATCGAGAGTGCCAACAACCTCCCCAAAACTTCTTCAACCCCCGGAACATACTTAGGGAGAAGTTCTGAAATGTCAACCTTAACGACACTGACCTCGTCACCCTCCAAGGTATGTACAACTACCGAAATTTTGTTAGTTTTAACCTTTCCTACTTTAGCAACTTAGAATAATTCGTAAATTGGCCCGCACACTAATTTCAACTATGCAATTTGATTTCAGGAGCACACACATTCGGTAAAGTGCATTGCTAGTTCACCCTGCAGAACTGCATGGGCAGGCAGGCCGAGGATACATTGGAAAACCTGGATCAGGTCACGCCTAAAACTTTCGACAACAAGTACTATGACAACTTATTGCAACTTCGTGCCTAGCTCGATTCCGACCAGGTCGTGCTATCCGACCCCAATACGGCAACGATCACTGCTCCCATCTGTGCGTCGGTTCACGGGTAACCAAAAGGATTTCTTCTGGAACTTCATGACATCCATGATTAAGAGGGGGAACATTAGTCCTCTGACAGAGAAGGATGGGGAAATCAAGAAGAATTACCGGAGAGTCAACAACAAAGGCTATTGACAAAGACTCTGATTAATTGATTATGATCTTTGTTATGATTCATTGGTTCTTTACTTTATTAATTTTCATGTTGGTGTAAATTAAAGGATTCAATTTCATTTGTCATTTTGTTATTGTAATTGAGATGTTTCCTTTATCCCCTTCTTGAAAAGAAAATGCGAAAAGGTTCTTGTTATACAAGCATATTCCTTCTAAAATCTTTATATTTTTCCTAACATGTGGTACTACATGGGTACTATTTCTATTTTGTTTTAGTTTAGTCCTGACCTGAAATATTGTGGATGACAAGGCCATATAAATGTATTCTTTTAGAAAAATGTTTTTTTAAGAAAAGAAAAGTCGAAGTTCATATACATTGCATGCTACTAAAAAATTAAAAGAAAAATACAATAGCACATACCCACAAACACACTTGGATATTTAACAAAATTTGGGAGGCATATGAGAGATCAACTACAATGTACCTCTATGTTTTCAATTTTAGAAAATTATGTATTATACGAGCTTATAAACTCCTAACTCTTTAATTATGACATAAATATTCTTTTCTTTGACTATGGACGATAAAAGTTTCTACAAGTGTGATTAGATTTTAGAGAACAGAAAAGTTGCAACCAAATCACAAACCAGGTTTTCTATGGCCTAACTGTTACTCGTCTGCCTCAGTCCTGAGTGTGCTTGTATCTTCATTGCCATAAGTGAACAAAATAACAATCAACTGTTTTTCTTCTATTAGGCCTTTGATATATAAATTATTTTCCAATGACTTTACCATCATGTTTTCTTAGAGCCATTCCCCACTTCTAAGAAAAGTTCAAATTATTTTCATGTGGGTATTGACTATGCTACTCTTGGGAGTCAAATTATTTTCAGAATTTGCCACTTGATTGGACCTTTTATATTTACATGAGAGCATATCTAAAAGAGGCCCAAAAAGACTTTCTAAATCAAATAATTGGGGATTATTAACAACATGCCTTGAGGGTCTCAAAACCTTCTTCCATAGTTTAATTTTCTAAATTTCCCTCATTTGTAACTAGAGAGAGAGAGAGAGAGAGAGAGAGAGAGAGAATGAATTGGGCCCCCCCCCCCAATCCTCGCCTTCTAAATTACAAGTATTTTTAAATCCTTTTTTTAAATCCTTTTTTAGAACTGTTGAAGAAGGGGAGAAAATTGGTCCCAATATTTTTTAGATTGACTCGGAAAAGATATTTTTTGGATCTATTTTTTTAGACATCTCTTGGAGATGTTCTCAGCCCATGCACATTCCTAAAATTTGTGTGCTGCTTTCCAATCGACTGTTGTTTGTTTCTTGAACCAAGACTCGTACGTATTTATAATCTCATAGTCCTAAAATAGGGCATACATGACTTGAAATGCAATATTATATGCTAGCAGTTAGATGTTACGCTAATGGCAAGTGGCAAAATCCTCATCGTCAATACTTTATCAGTTGATCTTTGGATATGTTTAATAATGTATAATCCTTTGTATCTATATGATCTTGGAGCAACATCGTTCTTTTTTTTTATTATAAAAATCAATATCAACACTTACCAGTAGTCTTACTAATATATTATTTTGAATTATTGAACGGGCCAGCAAGGGGGTTTATCCCCCCCCCCCTCTCCCTCTTTTTGCAATAGAAACAGAGAATAGGTTAAGAATAAGGAGTTATAAGATGAATTGTTTCGTGTTGTCTTCATCCAAGCGTGAACATCTAATAATATCACACTCAAAACACCTACTGACTTGGCAAGGTAAGATAGGCTAAGTGTCATATTTGATAGTATTTTGAACCTTGATGTAGTTTACACCTGTTACAAATAATACTTGTGCTGCATATATTTTAGGATCTACTATCTTTTTTCTAACCAATCAATCAATCACTTGAAATTAGGTATTATCATTTGAACAAGATATAAGTAAAGCCACTTGTAATCTGTGCAGCATCCCACACATATGGTTTCTTGTCCCAACAAACAAACAAGCACTACTTTATTTTTGGGGTTGGCTGATGGCAAAATATCCAAGACACTTTTGGTTTCGGTTTTGGCTCTGGCTCGCTGCTTTGGTAACTACAACCTTGTTCCTGGTTGTTCCCAGATCGGTAGACCCATCACTATCTGCTACAATCTCTCTTTCTTTCTCCATTACACTTTTGAACGAGACAAAGACAAAGTGTTAGCCAACTTTCCCCTTTCGCAGCTCACGCAACGTAGCAATCATCACTACTCAAGGTACGACGACCACTTTTTCCCCCGCCGCCATGCTCCGTCAGACAATACGAATGAAATATTGTAGCAGCAACCGCGTGCGTGATAGCGCGGCAGCAGCCTTGAATCACCATAATCAAGTTTGGCCGTGCGGGAACGTGTTAAACGCACACCCAATCCAGATATCTAATCCCGTCTCGAAGACAAGTCATCGCGCTTATCAGTCGAGACAAGCTATAAATATGCAGCACCCAAACCCATTCCCCTCACATTCAGCTCTGCAACTCGCAATATCTGTGTTTGCAACGAAGCAACAGGCAAGCACCGTCGCGGGTTGCTAGTGCTGGAACTTTCTAAGCCGCCGTTCCAGTGACCCCTAAATCCCTGATCACATATCATTCAAGAATCACATAGAAACAAGCGTATGGCCGCTTCGTCGTGTTCCTCTATTCTTGGGTGCGTGATAGTCGCGCACTGCGTTGTGTTGCTCGCTTTGGCTGGAGCTGCCCACGGCCACCCCCCTATCGCCGGCTCGGCGCTGAGCTCCACATTCTACGACGCATCGTGCCCAAACACCCACAACATCGTCCGGCGCGTCATCCAGAACGCCCGGGTCACTGACCCGCGCCTCCCGGCCAGCCTCATTCGTCTCCACTTCCACGACTGCTTCGTCAACGTGAGCACCATTTCCTCTGTCCTGCCCTGAAGATGATGTCGTACCTTGTTCGTGCATGCACTGCGTCATCATCAGAAATCTGACTTGCATTTCCGTTCGTTTCTGTGTGATCGTTCAGGGTTGCGACGGCTCGCTTCTGCTGGATGACGACCTCCCCGCGATCCAGAGCGAGAAGAACGTACCCGCCAACGACAACTCAGCGCGGGGCTTCCCCGTGGTCGACGACATCAAGAGCGCGCTGGAGTATGCTTGCCCCGGAATCGTCTCCTGCGCTGATATCCTCGCCCTCGCAGCCGAGATATCCGTCGAACTTGTAAGCACATGAACCCTGAAGCTTTACACTTGATCGCTTGATCCCACGATTGTATTCAACTTTAGTCAGCCTGAACTGAAAGAATCATGGAACTTGACGCAGGCTGGAGGTCCCCGCTGGAGAGTGCTGCTCGGCCGCCGTGACGGCACCACGACAAACATCGAGAGCGCCAACAACCTACCCAGCTTCTTTGACCCCCTGAACATACTCCAGGAGAAGTTCAGAAAAGTCGACCTTGACAACACTGACCTCGTTGCCCTCCAAGGTAGTAACATACAACTACCAACATACGAGATTACATTAAATGTGACTTTGTTTACTGTAGTAACAAAAATCTTAAATTGGCCAGCACACTGACTTCAACTAAAAATTTGATTTCAGGAGCACACACATTCGGTAAAGTGCATTGTCAGTTCACCCGGCAAAACTGCACGGCTGGACAACCCGAGGGCGCACTGGAGAACCTGGACCAGGCCACTCCCAAAATTTTCGACAACGAGTACTATGGCAACATCTTGCAAGGTCGCGCCCAGCTCGACTCCGACCAGGTCATGTTGTCCGACCCCGCTGCGGCGGCGACCACTGCCCCCATCGTTCACCGATTTGCGAGCAACCAAACAGATTTCTTCAGTAACTTCGAGGTGTCAATGATTAAGATGGGGAACATTAGCCCTCTGACAGGGAAGAATGGAGAGATCAGGAAGAATTGCCGGAGAGTCAACAACAAAGGCTATTGACGAAGAAGACTCTGATTCAATTGATTATTGTGATGTTTGTCGCGATTCATTGATTCTTGTGTAAATCATCCATTTTGTTGTTGTTGTTGTTGTTTGTACGTGTAATTTCATTTATCATTTTTATAAGAGTAAATTTCATAAACTCCCTTAGGTTTTATTGTCTTCATACCACATAACCCTAGGGTTTGTGGTTCTATTGTTTCACAAAACCCCACCCCTATCAAAATAATATGAATACTATAGGTGGATCTAACTTTCGGAGATTCATTCATTCTTATTCAATTGTTTTTTTTAATCTTTGTGATTCATTGATTTGTTGTGTAAATTGTTCCATTTCTTTTGTTATTTTCTTGATGTGAAATTCCATTTATCATTTTTGTAACTGTAAGATAGTTCCTAAGCAAATATGAAAAAGTTCCTTATATGCAGTAAACGTCACTAGCTCCTTTATTTGAAGAAAATTAATTTTACCTTTTTCTTTCTATCATGTGGTCCTATTTTGGTGCCATTTCAGTTTTTCTTTGAGCTTTAGGCAAGACCTGAAATGCTATAACAAGGACAAGGCCATTTGCATTGGAATTAAATTCGAAAAGGCATTCGAATCCAGCCAAACTACTGGAAGGCCGAACCTTTTTTTATTGTTTAATACGTAAAATTTGAGCGCCATGCGTCCATATGTTACCTGATCTTTGATGTTCCAAGAAAACTAGCGAAAAATTTAAATTCCTCGCGACTTAAAGATTGTTGTCCTTGGACTACTGAGGCTGGACAGTTCTAAATGCCATTAGTTTACAGAGACAAAGTTGCAACTAAAGATTTATCTCTATTCTTTCTCCTATTGGTCTTTGAAATCTGTCATGAGTAATTTTGCGACGACTTAACCCACCATATTAGATCAGATACATGCACATGCACGGATTGTTGTTGTACGTGTCATCTCCACTTCTCAGAAAAGTTAAAAATTTTGTCATGTGGGTACTGACTATGCCACTGCGTGGAGTCAAAGACACTAGGAACATTGAAACATTTAAAAACCGGTAGCATCATGTTCTCCGCACCTGAAAAACGGTGAGGGATTGACGATCGCCGTCCTCCCCTCACTAAAATAGACCAAATTTGTTCCAGCATCCAACAGACATCTCTGCGATCCAAAAATAAAAAAAAAAACTGCGAGCGGAACATAGCACACACTGCCCTCGTAGAATCCACCCACAATCAAACCGCCTCCACCGTCCCACTCGTAACCGCCGTAATTTTTTTGACCGATTTTTTCTCTTTTATTTTGACCGAAGTAACCGCCCTAATTAACCAACCGGATGAACCGAAAACAAAAAGGGCTCCAAGTCGTTTAACCTTGCTAAACCTTGGATGCTTGACATAAACCCGCAACTAACCCATCGCCCGCGGCAGCAGAGCAGGTATATAAGTACATAGCCGTGTGCATTGCATCAGAGGACAAGCGCAGGATAAAATTTTCTGTGGCCAAATCTTGGATGCTTCCACAGCGTTCACCTGCCCAACTGCGATCTTGTCCTTGTTGCGCACACGAGTTTTTTTTTTTCTTCACCAGCTCCATTTGCAAACCTACAAATCGGAGCAACACCCGAAAAAACTTGCCAGCCAGCCAGACATATCCCAGATCCGACCAACAAGGAGATAGAGAGCGAGCCCGCGAGATGAATGGGTACTGCAACCTCGAGTCGTCTCCTCCGGTGGCGGTGGCGGCTGCCGCGAACGGCGCGGGCGGCAAGGCCAGGCGATCGCTGGAGCTGACAAACACCAAGGAGACCAAGGCGTGGGAGGGTCTGGCCATCGGGGCTGTGACGCTGGCCAGGACCTTCTCTACTGGCTCCCAAAGGTTTTGCCGGTCCGGCAGCCAGAGAAGCAGGGGCGGCTTGCCGGGCGCGTTGAGAAAGGCCTTCTCTATGCGGCGGCCTCCGGCTGGTCCTGGCGTGGGCGACGGGTACTGGAGGATCCACGACATGGATGGGGACAGCGAGCGTGGCGATGATACACTCGAGGAGCGCAGCGAGGAGGCCGAGGCAGAGGATGATGAGAAGAAGAACAAGCAGGAGGACGATGTTAAGCCAGGAGAAGACCCAGCAAACGCAGCGGTGAAGGAGGAGGAGGCGGTCGCAAACATCAGGAGGACGAAGAAGAAGCGGGGTGGCATCTTCAGGGCGTGCAAGAAGCTTCTCCTGTTGTAAATAGTTGCATGTCCTCTTGAGCTGCAAAAGCTGCTCGGCTACTGTAAGACAGGATCAGAATATCGGATTATGCAAAATGTTTAGTGTTCTCGTGTATCGTCGATGGCGGCGTCAAGCTGATCCTGTGTGATTACCACGCTGTTCATGCTGTTGATCGTTCGGTCTGTTCTCGTTGCGTCTGTCACCGGAAGGAAGGAAAACCTGACGATCACTTATTTTCTTTTTTTTTTTTTCGAAAGACAACCTGATGATCACTTCCGTTGCGGCGCATGGTTGAGCATAGTTTTAGCGGGAGGAAGGTTAGATCTTGATGATGTAGAACTGGTCTTAGATGCCATTCCTGGAGTCAAACGCGCTCCTGGGAATCCGTGAGCAATCTCTGTGTCGGGCGGGAACCACGGACCCACGGCTGTTGGGGTGTCGCCGCCGATTCGCGCCGGTTAAAAAACGGGGATCCGAAAAAATGACTGCGCTGCGCGAGCCTGGGTTGGGCTTACTCAGTGAAGGCCCGGTTCAGGGCGAATTTCGGATCGAGCCGCTCCTCGGGCGAAAAGCCCATGTTTACTCCGTGCCAGGGAAAGCCCATGGGCAACCAAAAGCACAGCCCATCTAAATGTAACAGACCATCTTGTAACACGCACCACGTATACTCGTGCTGTCGTGCAGGCTGCAGCCAAGCCATGAACCATGAACCATGCCACGACATTCGTCAAGTCACGCTGTCGTAAACAGGTACAGATACGGTATACAGTGGCGCACTAACACCATACAGAACCCGCTACCACCATCAAGTTGTAAAAAATGCACTGGCCACGGTTCACGGCCATAAAACCCAAAGCAAATGGACAGAGCATCGGCATTAAGTTTCCGATTCATTTCTCCCCATTTTTGCACGGCCGCCAGGGCATCGCTGACTATGCAAAACAATGACCGGAAGGCAGGAGAGGAGTCGCCGTCCACTGCCCTGCCGAAGCAAAACTGCAAACGGCCGCCGCCGACGACTTATTCGCCCGCGTTGAGTTGACTACCGCCGCCCGAGCTGGAACGTAATTCACTAAAATTTCTGGGGATGTCAGCGCCCTCTCGCGCAGGACGTAGACAAGATCCACCCGGCAGCAAGGCTTCCGTGGCGCTGCGCTATAAAACGGGACCAGCATACGCAGTACTATAGTGTAGTACCACTTCTGCACTTCACGTCGGTTTCGTTTCATACGGCACGTTCCGGCGGAGGCATCGCGGCGGGCACGCGTGGTGTGGCCAGTCAGTCGTCGTCGGGTCTACAGAGCCGTGTGCGTGGCACACGACGCGACGCAGCCGCGAATATTCCCTACCACCAGCCCGGCGAGTCCGGCCCGGCCGCGTCTGCGAAGTGCGAATAAACGACGCGGGGGGTGCCTCCGCGAGACGAGAATAGGCAAGCGGCTCCGGAAATCCAGGAGGCGCCCGCTCCGTCCGCCCGTCGGTCCTCCTCCCCTTCTCTCCTAAATCCGCTCCCCCTTCTCCTCGCCGACGACGGTTGTTGCTCAGCAGTCCTCTCTCGTCAATCCAGCCACTCGACGAATAAAACAGCCCAGGTCTCTGCTTCTCCCGGGGGGGATCCCCCTCCGATCCCCCGCTGTTGTTGCTTCCGGATTCCCCTCCGGCGGTCGGTGCGGTCTGCTCCTCTCCCCGGCTGATTTGGACGGCGCTTTCGTTTGCCAGGTGAGTCCCGCTCTTCATCCAGATTCGATTCGCTCCTCGCTCCGATCTGACTTGACTGACTGACTGACTAACCATTCGTTTCTCTGCTTCTCGTCTGTCCTGCTTTCTTCAGTTTCCGTTTCGGAATCTCGTCCCGTGCCATCCTCGGCCGGCGGTTTCTCCAGCCCCTTCCCCTCCGTGACTTCCGTCTGATAACGCCATCGGATTGACAACAGGTACGTGCAGTGGCAGTAGGTTTGTTGGCGCATTCTGATTCCTTGCTCCAAAGAAAAAAAAATGGGACTTTTATTGCCGGGCCGTGTTGTTATCCTTCTCGTGGTCTCGGGATGGATGGATAAATGGCATAGGATGCGGGGACAGACAAACTTGCAAGGCTGGCATCTCATGCCGTGTCGCTAACTGACGACCCACCGATTGATTTCCCCGCACGCTCTGATGGCCAAGTAGTAGTGGCGGTGGTTGCTTTCGGAACATTTCCCCCTCTTTTTTCTTTCTTTTCCCCTTTGGTGTTTGGTCCTTGACAAATAAAGATCGCTTCTTTGACCTTTCCGGTGTTCGAGTGTTCATCTCGCATTGTCTTCTTTTTTTTTCCTGCTTTTCATAGGCGATTTGTTACGTCCCAAGGTATCGTATGGGTTCATACTGTAGAATAGAATTCCTCCTGCTGTCTGGGTCACGAGTCAGAGATGAAATGAGAGCATCTTTTGTGTGGCTTTGCAATGTCGAACGGTTGCTTTTAGAATTCGTCTCGACGTCGGTTTGTGCAAGTCTTTGATGAAACGTGTTGCTCTGTTCCTGCGCAGTTTCGTGGATTCCTCTTGCTTCCGAGTGAGGATTGATTGACCGCTGCGTATCATGGCCGAGGTAGAAGACGCGATGGCTGCCCTGACGGCGACGACGGAGTCCGAGGGCGCGACGACGGACGACGACGTGCACCTCTCGCCGACCTCGGTCTGCCGCAGCGACGGAGGCGCCGGCAGCGAGCGTATCAAGATCCTCTGCAGCTTCGGCGGGCGCATCATCCCCCGACCCAACGACGGCGCGCTCAAGTACATCGGCGGCGAGACCCGCGTGCTCGCCGTGCCCCGGTCCATCCCCTTCCGCGGTACGCGTTCTTGTTGGATCGACCCTTCTCCATCTCCTTGACTATTACAGTATACTTAGTTCCCCTGATCACTGGAATCTTGTCGCTCGTCGCTGTGCAGAGATGAAGAAGAAGGTGGAGGAGATGTTCAAGACGGAGGTGGCGGCCATCAAGTACCAGCTGCTCTCCCTCTCCGAGGACCTGGACGTGCTCGTCTCCGTCACCTGCGACGACGACCTGCTCCATATGCTCGACGAGTACGACCGTCTCGAGGCCAAGCGCTCGCCCACCACGTCGCCGCGCTTCCGCCTCTACATCTTCGCGCCGCAGGCGACGACGCTCCCCGCCGCCGCAGCCCTGCCGGCCTCGTCCCGCTACGCCGGTGGCGGCTTCTCGCGCCAGTACCACCCGCACCACCACCACCACCATTACCAGCACAACAACCACTTCCAGCCGGGGGAGCGGTACGTGGCGACGGTGCCGGTCACGCCGAGCGGGAGCCCGCGTGGGTTCCTCGCCCCGTCGCACGGCACTATGTCGGCCGGCAACTCCCCCCGCGCTGGCAGCGCCGCGGCGGCCGAGCCGCCGGTGTTCGAGTCGCTGGTGGGCGGGATGCAGCGCGTGCGGAGCTCGCCCAACCTCGGCAGCCTGGCCGACCTCGCGGTGGCGGCGCAGCACATGCACCCCCAGCACGCGGCGGACGTCGGAGGGTACCTCGGCAGCTCGCCCGGGCACGCCGGCGGCTTCGGCCACCACTACCAGCAGCACCAGTACGCGCCCGTGCACGTGCCGCAGCACCCGGCCGGGCGGTACGTCCACCGGGTGGGCAACTACCACGCGGCGCCGCCAATGGTGCCGGTGCCCCGGCCGGTCTCGAGGGGCGGGCCGGTGACGCACGGCGGCGAGATGATGCAGACGCCCAAGAAGTCCGCGCTGGTCTGGGACTGACTGATGGTCTGGCCGTACGCCTGAGCCCAGAAGGGAGCCTTGACTAGTGATTTTTGCAGCATCGTAATGAGGGGCAGTGAGCTTTGAGCGACATGTAAATAGATGATCGTGGATCAGTGGATGGATGCACGCGGCCGTGTTCTGGCTGCTGGGATTCTGTCTTGTCCACGCTGAGAAGTGAAATGTGCGATTTTTCAGTTATCAGTTTCACCGACGGCGAAGCCGCAACGAATTCTACATCTGTTCGTCACCAATCACTCTGCTCACGGATGCATGATCGAGCTTCAAGTTAGTCAAACAACCATTTGCTGTTTAAGAACCCGCCCAGTACATTGCGCGCCGCCGCTAAATCGATGGCGCTGCTTTCCCCTTTCCTCCGCCCCGTCGCAAGCACAAGTTCTTCCTCTTCTCTCCCATGTTTCAATCTCGCCGGGTTAAGCCCGCTGCACGAGTATCAAAAGTTGACTTTCTGTATTGCTCTTGTGTTCTTTGAAGAATATGCCTCATCATGTAATAAGCTATCCGATCGAGTGCAACATGTCTCCAACCATATTATAGATTATTACACTAGTTTGTAACGAACTACTAACAATTTGTGGGTCAGGTTGGCACTCTTAGCCTAATTTAGGCGACCATTTGGTAGCCAATCTGGGCTATTATTGGAATGGAACTAAAGTGCAGCTCAGGTTCGGCCTACATATAGATGGTTCAATTAAGGTCGTTCCAGAAACTTCTTCATTGCCGTTGCGTACAAAGTTATGTGCAGGCTGTGGTCGTTGGCGTGGCATGATTGATGGTAGAGCCGAACTGCTCTACTGAGCGCAAATCATTGCAGGAAATTCAACGCCAGGTTGCTCTGGAAATACGACGGAGAACCTCTTTATTCGTAGCAAGACATTCGATGGAGTACTGAATACAGATTCTAGCCTATTACAAGCCACACGTTCTATGACATTTAGCCAAAACAAGGTTATCATATAATCTACTACAATGAGAGAACAGGATCAGGAATCTTTCCAACTCCCCAGAATTGCATGACGAGCTCGCACATGGATGCGGTGAGCAGGCAGAGCCACCACGTGCATGCACATCTCAGGCTGGAACACTGCTTTTTGTAAGCATGGTTTCCATTTCCGGCAAAATGCTGAACGCGGAAGAAAAAGGAAACCATGTTATGGTTGATCAGATCCAGATAGCAGCGGCGCTCCAGACGGCGCCGTCGCCCTCGCCGCATGCGCTGTGGATGGCCCTCATCCTGTCGACGGACTTGCAGATGCCGCTGCACGACCAGTCGAAGGACGCCGCGCACACGTTCCCGGCCTGCTTCTTCCACTCGCAGTCTGCACAAAGAAACAGAGCAAGGGCAAAAGCTAAGTGAGCAAACCAAACAACGCTGTAACCCATCATGTGGTCACATGGCGGCGAGCGCGCAGTTCAATAGATACCTGGCGGCGTGGCGCAGCAGAGGCTACGGTCGTCGACGTGCTCCACCTCCAGCCCGAGGAGCCACGCGCCGAGCGACACGTCCTCGTTCGCGAACCGGTGCAGGATCGGCCTGCGTCGTTTTCGCCGCGTAGGCGACACAGGTACAGATCGGCATGGTCAGCGTCAGTTGTCAGCATCAGCAGAGAGCGTTCTCGTGCGAAAGAGATTCGATCGTCGAGACGAAAGAAGCGCGCGGTGAAGATGCTTACTGGTTTATGGAGATGTAGGAGGCGAGGTCCCGGGACACGGCGTAGATCTGGCCGGTGGCGTGCCGGAAGTACTTGTTCCCCTCGTCGCCGAACTTCCAGTACTCCGGCTCGTGGTACTTCACGCCCCTGTAACCACGACACCACGTAGCCATTAATTTGTTCTTAGGCAGTGAAACAAAAAAAAATTATGAAAAAAAAGGTGTTGAAAGAATCAAGATGGCGCGTGCTTACTTTTGGGACAGAACTGGCCCGGACTTCATGCAGCCCACGTACACCCTGGGCCTGGACCTGTACTTGGCGAGCCTGTTCATGAGCATCCCTGCACCATCGACGAACACAAGTTCAGACTTCAGAGTCTAGCGATGCCGATGCACCCGAGTGTCCACGCTGCTGCGTGAACAAGCTGGTACCTAGGTTGACGTGGACGTCGTCGTCGACCTTGACGTAGAACTCGGCGTCCCAGGTGGCAACAGCAGTGGCAAAGTAGGTCCGCGTCTTGGCCGACAGCTCGTGGTACCCTTCCACGTGGTCGAGGCGGAGGAAGTCCGCCGTGGCCGCCGCCTCGACGTCGATGGCGCGGTCCAGCGCGCCGCCGGGCGTCGCGCTGTGCCCGATCACGAACCGGACCACCACGCCCTTCTCCTTCTCCAGCCGCCGGAGCTTCTCGCCGCGGGGCACCCACGTGTCGCGCAGCGAGTCGCGACGACGCTTGCTGCTGAAGGCCGTGTTGATGCCGATCACCACGAACGCCTTGGGGAGCAGGCCCTTCGCGGGCGCGGCGAGGCCCAGGCCGCCGTTGCGCTTCGCGCGCTCCACGGCCAGCTCCATCTCCAGCGACGACACCGACTTGTCCAACGACCTGTGTGTGCACACGCGCGCATCGACGTAAGCTCTGAACGCTGCGTGTGCGCATGTTCCACATACGTACACATGAACAGAATTACATAAAAGGAGTTAACTACTCACTGAATCGCTTGGTGAGTTCTTGACACCTCCTTCATGATATCATTCGGCTTCTTGCCTCCTCCCAGCTTCTGAAAAAGAAATTAAACAAGTGTTTCTTGAAAACATTTCTTCCATGGTGACCTTTTTTCTTTTTTGAAGTTCTTTTCGCTTCAATGGTGTATTGAGAACTAGTTGGCGTGAAGTAATCAAACAATAACAGCATTTAGCAACAAGGTGTGCATATATACTCACTGGCATTTGGTCGCAGTCCTCGGCGAAAAGATCGACCCTGGCGCCGTGCCCGGAAGCCGCGCTCGACGGCGGCGTCAGCAGCGTCGTCCGGCCGCTGAGCAGGAGCCCCACGAGGAAGCTCGTGGCGCAAAGCGCGACGACGACCTTCCCCGACATTGGCCTCGCCCGTGGCGCCTTCTTCTCCGTCAGCGGCTGCCGCTCGGTGAGCGCCTTCAGTGCACACGACCAACGCAAGAGTTCATCAGTTTCACTTCAGGAGGAGGAAATCGTACAGAATTTTCAGGTCAGCTCTTGCAGCACATAACGAACCATCGTTGCGTCTAATCGCCAGTGGTTTTGTTCATGAATGTGTGTCAAATCAGAGCTGACGCAAACTAGAGGGAAGGAGGGCACTGAAATGCGTGCGTGGCTCAGGTCATCGTGCGGAAAACGCCGGCTACCTGTCGTCGGATCACTGCAGGACGAGCTGGTTCAGTTGGAGAGGCCCTTTGCGTGATGAGGCTCATGCGACCAGTGTGAGCTTACTTACCATGGCACGATTGAGCCAGCAGAACGTAGAGGATTACCAGTTTGCATTGCTGACGACATGTCCCTGTAGGAAGCATCAGTGCAAGGATCAGAAACAGTGAACTGAAGCAGTTAGGGAGCAAATGATTCGTCGCGTAGAGCGCCGGGTGCTTCACCGGACTGCCCCCATTTTGATGCTTCAACGTTGCCGAAGCACGTTAAAAAAAGTAGTTAACACATCATTTGGCTACGATGCTTTCCCGGATTGATATGTTTCTTCAGCAAATATGGTCAAGACAAATCGTATACATACAATTGCACATTAAAATCAACTATTTCCTGTACATTGTGCAGCCTATTTTCGTATGTACCTAGCTAGCACAGTAGACTAAATTTGTACATTTGCAATGTAGTTGCACTTTCAGACGAACTTCTTTCCCTCATTCAGAACTACTTCAGCTAAACGGACTAGCTCCTGCTAACAGCCTGTGGCACCGTGGTACTACTTCACTGATCCCCAGCACAGCAGCTGGCGGTGGACTGGAATGCAAATCTAGTACTGGTGTTACAACGAAGTTCCATATGAAGTAGAATGAGACAATGCCGAATTCATCACTCATTACAAACTCTGATCACCTGATTTCTGGAGCTCCAAAGTAATAACCCATTAAACCTGATATTAGTGGTTTTCCACTGCCTCCAGGTACACGAGCTCAATACCCACGGCTTTCAACTACAACTTGATGAGCAATAATCAGCAACCCCTTGCAATTTTTTTTATGAAGGCTGCTCATAAGCACAGCAGGTGCAGTATCATCAGAACAATGCAAGAATGCAAGATCTAGATGGTTCATCAGTGAAGAGAGATTTAGCAGCCACACTTTTCAAAGCTAACCAACTTGGATCTGACAAACAAATCAAATGTGGAACTGATTGACCCAAGCAGACAAAGCTGGACCTGAAGTGGTATAGCTTAATCACTCTGAACCAGTTCTGGGATGATGAATGCCTGTTGCTGCCACACTACTCAAGCAAACAAGTCATGTGTACAAAACAAATGTGTTCTTAAGAAACAACATTCCTCCTGTCATCCAGCATAGTGCATATTCAACGGTGATGAAAAGCACAAAACACACCTATCTTAAAAACAAATTCACAATAAGCATGTATTTCCTGTTCTCTTTTAGACAACATTTCCCCTTCTGATGTACAACACAATATAAATATAACTGGGATCGAAAGCTGAAATCCACCGAATAACTTAAAACACAAACTCAACCTGCTATAACACCAAATAGCTAACGGCACTTAATGTAATAGCTGCAATAACAAACAGAAATTAGTTGTCACCCATTCACATTACTAGACTAGGTAAATTCCTAGCACAACCACGTTACTGGAGGCATGGCCTTGTCACTAGGACACAACATGGAACCTAACCAGCAGGAACAAGTCCCACTATACAATGTAAAGAACAACACAACAACCTATACCACCATAACCCATATTCACAGGGATGAAATGGTGAGTACAGAGGTAACCTTACATATGTCTGAGATAATACATAATGGCTTCAACGTCCTACTCCATCAGCATAACAAGTTACATCTCACTGGAGCTCAACATGCTAGTAGGAAGGGTATGTAATTGGTTCCCTGGAAGCTCGACGGCTAACATCACCCAGAGCAGAAGCAAATACACGTCTACTATAATCATATGTATCATTGCTTAGCCCTCTACTCGGTAACCCACTTGATGGTGCTGGTCAAAAAGGGAATTATAAGATTTAACACAATGCTCAACATTAAATGCCCCAATTTCTGAAAATACAGAAGAAATTCTCTCACCTTGAGACTGGGAATCATTAGAATGATTTGGTGAGACACCATAGCCTGCAATCCTACCATTCACCACTGTATGGTGTGATAAAGAAGTGTCACTAGACCTCATAAGCTGAGGAGACTTTGGCTGAGGCAAAGGGTTCAATCTTGGAGTTGCAGAAATATTACCATTTGAAGATGGTTTGTCTTGCCCAGAGATCTGTCAAATAAAAGCATCAATTTCAGGGTCCTGCCTTTTGCTAGTACTTGAAGATACAGTACGAGAAAGAACACTTGTATATAGTATCATGTCAGGTTGGGCCCAGACAGAATCCATCACCACAAACAGTATGATGTTCGGCATATAACAGACATATATATAAGGAAAAGCACGTTCAACTATAGAGCTAAACTAAAAAAATCATATAAACAGAGAGCAAAAGAAACGCACCGCAAATCTAAGTGTTTTATTACGAAGCCGCACAAGACCAGAAAATAGCTTAACAGCATACTGGGCAATCTCCTCTGTTTCATACTCAGCAAAAGCATACCCTTTTGATCGACTAGTTTCCTTGTCACGAGGTATGTGTAGGTCTACAACACGACCTACCTGAATAAGGATCTCATACAGAACCCTCTCAGGTACCTTCTCATCCAAGTTACCTATTTATGAAAAATATAGTTACATAATTAATTCATTATGAGAAATTTAAGTTATCACATATAACATATATAGATAGAGCAACAGAATAACTTGTACGGTTGTACCAGCACAACACGACACCAACAAAGCATCAACCACGTATATCAGGAAAAGAAGAGCATAACATACACATGAAGATGTGTATCACTAAAGTTCATACATCTTTATATTAAATTCAGAAACCAACAGGATGATAAGACCTAAAATAACCTAATAGGTGCAAAGTACCTTTTTCATGTAACTTGCTTCACAAGAACAGAAGGATCAATATTATTGTTGTAACTTGTCAAAGTTACTTAGAGCTCAACTCAAGAAGAAATGCAATGCGATGGCATCACTAGCATAGCTTGTAATAACTGAATTATGTTTTTAACTTAACATGGCATCCATGCTCTTATAAAGTGGATACAAATTGTTAATGTTTTTGTTTTCTATAAATTGCTCTGTCTTTTCTAATGCTACAAATGCCCAATTTGCAGCCCTGCACGCAGCGAAATGTTTATGGGGAAGCAATGTAGGAGTATTTCCATTTTAAGTTCATTGGTCTTTTTTGTTGGGGGGAAATACTGTGGAACCTCATAACTAACTCAAACAAATTCTAAATCCTCCAAGAGGCCAAAGTTCTTGCTTCACATCATATCTGTCTGAACCACCTTACCTAACATAAGAATCGGGGACCACAGGACGAAACCATAAACGCAGAACCAAAAATTTACACTCGAGTCAGCATCAAGTTACAGGGCACTGGCACGATTCAATTACCCTAGCAGACAAACTCCGTGCAGCGAGAACTGCAGCTACTAATCTAATCAAAGTAGCGCGAAAGAACAACTCCGAAACATTCCGAATTTGAGATGGAGGTAACAGAGCCAGCAACCTATTTAAATAGCGACCTCAGGAAGCTTAGGCCTCTAATCATCACCAAATCTACCTAATTCCAACACGGAATTGAACTACGAAAAAACACATGGAAGAAATTTTGGCTGAAACAACCCGGAATCACCGGTCCTCCATGCGAGCCGGGCTCGAACAGGAGGGGAGCCGGAATTGAACTACGAAAAAACACATGGAAGAAATTTTGGCTGAAACAACCCGGAATCACCGGTCCTCCATGCGAGCCGGGCTCGAACAGGAGGGGAGCCGGGAGCGTGGGGACTGGGGAGGGGAAATCTCACCTATGAAGACAGTGCAGCCTGGATTTCTCGCCATGGGTGCCGGATCTGGAAATGGAGGCGGACGCTGGTAGCAGGCTACGGGCGGCGGCCGGGACGCGTTGACGCGGCGGCGAATGCGAGGAGTCCAACCGGTGAAGCAAGCGAAGCGACTGCGGCTAGAGGAGAGGCCACACGAACACGAGGCAGGGCGTGCACGGGAGGTAGGTAGAAGAGGGATCACGACGTTGGGTCTGGCTCTGGCCTATTTGTGGGGCCGGTTTCGGCTGCCGACGCCGAGACGGCTGCGGATTCGTGAGGCTGGCGGTGGGGTTGGGTGCAGAACGGGTCAGGTAGGCAGAGAGTTGTGCAGGCAGCATTCTCGAGAGTTCTGATCTTTTGCGGGAGTGTGGCGCGTAGATATTTTGTGGGCTTGATCGATTGGCCAACCAGGCTCGTGGAGTGGAATGAAGGAGGAGTCTCGTTGAGAAATTCCCGTGCCATAACTCTAATCCAAGCCAAAGATTGAAATTCGAATTGAGTTGTCTTTAAAATAATTCTTCTTTCACCTAAAAAAATTAGGGGCCTATATTTAGTACAGCACCTATAATCTAATTAAGGACTCATCGACCACAATCCGTTACTCCCACATCTAGGCCCAATCATGTAGCCTCGTCTAGGTTCTAGGCTTGCATGACCCATAATATCATTTGGCCTCAATTAAGCTAAAATAAATTCTATAATATCTACTCTATAAAAAATAAACATAATTTATAGACATAATATCATGTTTCCTTTTTTACTTAACCCATATTTAGTACTTTTAATCAAGACTTTGAGAGTTCTAATAGTTATTCTAAAAAAAATCAAAAAAGAAAAAGAATGTACTAAGTAATCGCTCGATGAGTCGGTGCTATATGCTTGTCGTCCGTCCATCGGCCGACTAGGCTCATCTATGCCTACATGGCATCCTTGTTGCTCTTTGGTTGGATGATTGACATGTTATTTTTGGAAATTTTAGAATCAGTCGGCTATTTTTATTAAATAAAAAAAATCTAATTATGTATAAAAAATTTGTCGTTCTCTCTGCACGGCTGCACCTAGATCGTCGTTCACCATGGAGCACTAGGTCGAGAGATGTCGAACCCTATGTCAGCTTTGCGATGGGCGGTATATTGAAACAACCACACCTGTAGTTGTGCCGCTGAGTGTGGTTGGGCAGGCACAACCGCTAGGTAACTCTATCTCCTCGTTTCTTCCATCTATGTTTCTATTGATATTGTGTATTTTCGAACAGTACTTATCGTAATAGTGAAAACAAAATTTTGATTCAAACTAATATTTCAATATAGTGATACGTTGAACTATTGCAATTTTAGTGTGGCGTTTTGGTACTATATTTTAACCAAAGGCTCGAAACGATGATTGAAAATCATACAAATTTTCAGCTTGTTGAAAATTGTATAAATATTTCACTCTCAATTGTAAGTTTGAAAGATTGCACAACTCTTTCTTTTTCTGTATAAAAGAACCCCGTTTAATTCACTAATTTGGAAGAAGATACTAGACTTTTATGGTTATCACATTTATAATTGGAGTGCCTTTAACATTGGACCATGCAAACAACTGGGACAATATTTGGCAAATATCAAATTTAGTAGTCCCAATATGTTCATGGATTGCAATGCAATCGTGAAGTAAAAGATGCCACAGGAAAGACATATCTAAAGTAGTATGAATGATTTATCCTTCTTCATCATGATATCTATTGTGGTTACAAGGTCAGAACAAACACT
The DNA here is from genome assembly GCA_030378355.1 of Eleusine indica. NCBI lineage: Eukaryota > Viridiplantae > Streptophyta > Magnoliopsida > Poales > Poaceae > Eleusine > Eleusine indica. Next base: position 62,911,672 of record CM059494.1, read on the forward strand.
AAAAGACCTGACTAGGGAGCACCTCAAGAACTCATAAGGCCGAAGGCTCCTCAGTCAGCCCTATGGGTGGAGCACACAAGAGAATGCGAATAGAACAGTGATGAAGGCACTCAGAATGGGTCCCTTCGGATAATATTTGTATTACTAGGCTGAGCCCGTAACAAACGGCCCAGACTTCAGATATGATGGAACGACACCCGACAGGGGCTGTAGGGGAGCATTTATAGCCTTACGCTCACCTGTCCCCTCTATCGTATTTACATGTTTGCCCTAAGCTTATATTACATGTACAACACTCCTACTTGAGGGTACTCTAATACTTCAATCACCATCCGGTACATGCCTTTTGGAGTCAAACTTTGCCACCTGTATCAAGGGGCCCGCCTTGTCCGTACGCCCTCTGATCATACAGTGTGAGCGGGCGAATGTTGGGTCGAACCCTCTTTGACGTTGGCGTTCGCTAATGGGCTCCAATCAGGCCCAAGAGAAATTAGGAGGTGGGCTTCCCCCCAACAATATCACTATAGGCAGATTGGCTCGCAAACAACCACTGTTCCTTTCTTTCTTTTTTTGACGCATGATGTCGATGATTATTTGGAGTATAAGCTATGGCCATAAAGATAGACAACACACCAGAATGCATCCACATGCAAAGATTAATTACTTGCTTTTTAATGCAAACAATCTCTTAGCCAACTTAAAGTCAGCTCTACTATATGAAGTTATGAACTGGCTTTGTTGAAGGCTTAAGATAACATGGCAGATGTATTTCGCCTGGCTGAACCATTAACCCTGCTCTTAGCGTTGATCTGTGTTATTCTAGTCTTCATTCTCATTGCCATTGGCAAGCATACACAACAATCCTGCCGTGGGCCCGGGTGCATGTTCCAAGCCTCCAAGGTGATTCAAACGTTCATACCCCACTTGAGATCTGTGAAATTTCTTGGTAGATTTCTGAGCTGCTAAATGTTTATTCTGACTGCTCTCGACATTGTCTCAATTGTTTGCAGGGTCCTATATTGTGACCCCAAAGGCAACAAGATAAGCAGCCAAGTTTAATAGTATCTTTCGATATGATATAAATTGCTATTTGAATGTCGAACGTTATTGTTGGTCGTTTTCTTCAACTGACACTTCACTGGAGGTTCCAAAACTGCCTTTGTTTGGAACTGCTCCACTAATTGTTGAATGATAAATTGAGATGGTCCAGAACTCAAAGGATGTGAATGAGGAAATCCGGTCCTGACAAATTATTCTTGTTCTTAACCCAACGGTGAGGCGAAAGGGCTCAACTGCTTTTAGTTTGTTACAACCGAGCGTTTCCTTGCCACCGAGAAGTAGCACTGGCGGGCGGTGGCCGACGACAACAAGCACAGCGCTAATGCGCAACGGGGATGGCAACATGCCGTCGTCGTCATCTCTATATCTAGTGCTTGATGCAGCGCGCACAGGAGACGAGCACAGAGCAGTTCTGTGTTGCTGCGCGCTGTCCAACCAGTTCTGCGCTGATGGTCCGCGCGTTGACTTGCCTGTTGAAGCGTCCCTACAATCAGGCAACAGGCATCTGACAACCAGAGCGGATCATGTCAATCGGAGTTAGCAACTGATTTTCTAGATCAGGGAGTAGCATCGCCGCGTCAACGCTGCAGATTATCTGGGTCCTCAGCGACCCAAATGCTATCCTGAACTGAACTCTGAGCAAGCAAAATTGTCTTCCAGAACGCAGCACTTTTTTTTTTTGGAAATGGAGAGCGCACTTTTTTTTAACGGAACTTAACCCATCCCAGACAGATTTTGCATTCGGATTGGCATCATGAGCTGAAGTCATGATGTGTCGTATACATCCACCGTCCGACGAGTATTTCGAGGTACCTGGGTACCGGCGGCACATCGATCTTCGTCACTCCTTCCAGCACCTGCACCACTTCCGCCATGGTCGGCCGCGCTTCGGCCTCGTCCTGGATGCACCAGCATGCGACCTTGCATACTCGGCTCACCTCTTCGGCGTCCGCGTCGCCTCCTAGCGCCGGGTCCAGCAGCGCCATCACGTCCCCCTCGGCCTGCGCCAGCCTCCTTGCCGCCAGCACGGGAAAGAATAACTCATCCGCTACGGCATGGTCACTGTCCGTGCCGCCTACTCCCGACGACGGGTCCGTCCTGGACTCGGTTTTCCTGTGGTCGGCGTTCCTCCTCCCGGACACAATCTCAAAAAGCATCATGCCGTAGCTGTACACATCGGCCTTGGCGGTGATGGGTTCGCCGCTAATCCACTCTGGCGCGAGGTACCCGATGGTGCCGCGCATGGTGGTCAGCACCCGGCTGAAGTCTCGGCGCAGGAGCTTGGCGAGCCCGAAGTCCGCAACCTTGGGCACAAATTCCGCATCCAGGAGGATATTCTCCGGCTTGACGTCACAGTGGATGATGCAATCCCGGCACTTGTCGTGCAGGTAGGCGAGTCCCTTGGCGACGCCGACGGCGATCTGGTAACGAACACGCCAACTGAGCGTGTCGAGCGTGCTGCAGAACAGGTGCCGGTCCAGAGAGCCGTTGGGCATGTACTCGTACACGAGTAGCTTATTCCGGTTGCCAGAGTCGGAGCAGAATCCGAGCAGGCGGATGAGGTTGACGTGGTGGATGGTGCCCAGGGTGCTCACCTCCGCGCGGAACTGCTTCTCGCCCTGACGGAGCCCCTCCAGCTTCTTCACCGCGATCATGGTAGTGCGGTCGGGGAGCTGGCCCGTGAATACCGAGCCAAAGGCGCCTCGGCCGAGCTTGCCGGAGAAGTTCTTGGTGAAGGATTGCAGTTCACGGTACGTGAAAGCCATGACGCCGCCCTCAAGGCCTTGGACCTTTGCCGCTCGTCGTCGTACCGTCGTTATACGGACGATGAGGACGAAAGTGGCGACCACGAAGCAGACGATGGCGAGTGCGCCGACGGTGATCTCGAGGGCCCTCCGTTTGTGGTTCCTAGCGTCGGGCAGCTCTGATGCAGCCAACCGGAGGTACAGGTCCACCGCACCAGCCCCACCGTTGTAAGTGTCCTCCAGATTATATAAAACGTAGTACCAAAGGACGCAGCTGCCGTTGTACGCGTAAGCGTAAGCACAACATGTGCAGTCGCTGAGGCACGCTCTCTCGCAATCACCGGAGCTCGAGGCTCCGGCGGCGACATAACCAAATTCAGGGAGCCTTGTGCCAGCGATCAGAAAGAACTTGTCGTCCTTTTCTTTCAACCTGCCATTGGAGTAGCCGCACTTGCGCAGCTCGGCTTTCCGCACGCAGCCGTCGGTGTAATCGCGGAGGCGGCGCCATCTGGTGGCGGCCTTCGGCCTGAACCCTCTAGCGCAGCTACACGCGTCGGAGCCCGACTCAGTGCACACGCCGAACGAGCCGCAGACACGCGCGACGGCGCACCGCTCCTTGGGCTCCACGTACACCAGGTTCCACGCCTGCGTCTTGTCCACCCAGAGCCACCCCTTCAGCTGCCCGGACACGTCCATGACGATGCGGTACACCGTGGAGTTGTCGGTAAAGCCATACGTCATGTAGCTCTCCCGGTCGTCGTCCACGAACCGGAAGCTGTACCTGCCCAACGCAGCGGCTTCCGGCATGTCGATGAAGATCGTGCTGTTCCAGTCGTCGCTGGCCCAGTAGTAGCTCCTCGAGTCATACCGTCGCAGAACGTACAGATACCATGTGTCGTACTGCAGGTGCATCGTGTACGAGCCCGGCGCTGGGTCCCCGCGCGCCCTCCACGAGGTCATCCCCTGGAAGGCGCCGGTGACCTTGTGTCGCCGCAGCTTCGCGCCGGGCAGCCACGTGTCGCCGACGTGGTCGAAGCTCTGCCACAGCACGTGATCCGTGGCGTTGCGCGACGGGGCGAGCACGAGGTTGCCAGTGTCGAGCAGGACGGCCAACACCGTCGTGTTACCGAAGGCGCGGGCGCGGGCGTTCGTGGTCGTGGACCAGGCGCTCGAGCCGGAGGAGTCGAGCAGGACGAGGTTGCCGTCGGGCGCGATGGTGAGCCGCGAGGCGGCCGGGTCGGAGACCGGGCGGTCGCGGTTGGCCACCCACACCGGCGTCCGCTCCGGGATTTTGTGGTACCAGATCCCGACGTACCACCTGCCGGCGGCTCCTCCTTCTGCCGCAAACAGATCGAGCAATAATCATACCAGGAACACACGAGTCACATACGTTTCCACAACAATTATATGCACGCACACGCACTCCGTAATTACTCACCTGGCTGGAAGAAACCCAACGCGAACTTGCCGCCCCGGGAGACGAGCTTCCGATCGCCGGAGAGTGGCCGGCCCGCCGCGACCGTGTCCGTGTCCCCGGCTCGCACGACTGGTGTTGCATTCGCGGCGAGCAGAACCACCAGGAGCATGAGCGGCTGCAACCATGGCGTAGATACGCGCGACACGACACCTGCCATCCCGTCCTCCAGAATCAGAAGTAGCGGCGCCGACGTATCGACCGATCCCTCATTCGCCCGCAACGCAAGCAATTACTTCATGGCCTCCGATCTCGATTTGATGCAAGTGGAAGTGCTCGGTCGCGCGCAGCTACTAGAGCACGGCGGGTCACTGGGTCAGCACTCAGCAGTCCACGGCGACAGTGACGTTGCTATTGGAGTCAATTATTGATGGCTGACGCCGGCCTTGCTGGATTTGGCTTCTTCGGCTATATTACTAGGCTGGAAGAATCCCAACGCGAACTTGCCGCCCCGGGGCTCACGCGCGAGCCCGTGCGCCCCCGTGCGCGATGCCGTCCGCTGCGTTTTGGACGTAGACGCGTCTCGATGCCCTCTGTTGAACCCCCGCTGTGGCTCACGCGCCGCTGTTCCGCTCTTCCGCTCGGCTCACGCGCCGCACGTCCGCTCTTGGCGCATCGCATCGCGTCGCTCTCCATCCAATTGTCGCAGCGCCCATCAGTCATTGAATGAGATTTGTATATAGAAGTATGAGCATAAATTTTACTGTATTGAGTAAATATGCGGTCACACAGACATTATGAAAATTCAAACAGTCACTACCGGAAAACAAGAATTTGCCGTGTGTTCATGGCACACGGCGAAGGCAATAATGCACACGGCGAACATATTCGCCGTGTGCGGCTCACGGCAAAACTACGACGGTGAAGACTAGTTCGTCGTGTGTCAACGGAGCAACACACGGTAACAATTTTCACCGTGCGCCAAACAGCAACACACGGTGAAGTTCTGTGTTGAGGGCTGCCGACGCCGTTACCCACGTTTGCCGTGTGTCGCAGTATGACACACGGCAAACCTTGGCCACTTTGTTGTGTGCCGCAGCATGGCCACGACAAACCTTGGCCACTTTGTCGTGTGCCGCAGCATGACACACGACAAACCTTGTCCACTTTGCCGTGATAAATTTTAAATATTATTTCGTTTAAATTTTATAGAATTTAAATATTATTTCTTCAGACGGTTGTGATAATGTTTCATTAATATGTTTTTTAAAATTTTATTCTAACTACTAGATAAGGCCTTATAGTAGTCTCAATATCATGAATATCATTTTTTTCACTTATTCTATTATTTCATGCACCTACAGTTCAAATTTCACTTATTTGGCAAAAATGTTTTAAACGAAATAAATTGGTTAAATATATTTAACAGAATGACAAATACATCAAATTAAAACATAAAATACCAAATACTGTATATGAAGTACAGAAAAAGTTATGAAGGTGAAATCAAAGTTTTTTTTTCTATTTGCCGTGTGCTTTATCCAAGCTCACGGTAAAGGTGACCTTTGTCGTGTGCCTCTGGTAGGGCACACGGCAAACGGTGCTCTTTGCCGTGTGCGCCAGAGAGGGCACACAGTAAACTATGGACGTACTAACGGCCGTTAGCCAAGGCGTAACGGCTAACCTTTTGTCGTGAGCCCTTATCCATGACACGCGACAAACATGGTGTTTGCCGTGTGCGGCTTTCTGGACACACGACAGATTTGAAGTTTGTCGTGTGCTGCTTTCTTGGCACACGGCAAAAGCGCTCTCTGTCGTGTGTCTGCTATATGTCGTGGGTTTCGTATTTTACACACGACGAACGACCTCTTCGTCGTGTGCCCGTGGAAAAGCTCACGACAATAATTTTGACACATGGCAAATTCTTGTTTTCTGGTAGTGAGTATAACATCCTTTTGACTAGGATAGAAGATCTCACGGTTATGGGCCTCTCCCTTGTTCTGCTGCTAAACCAAGAAATATCAGATGTCAGTCATTGAAAGAGATTTGTATATAGAAGCATGAGCATACAACCTGTTTGCTTGACTGTTTTTTTGTTCGATTACACAGCATCCTTAGGCTGTGAGGTGCCTAGTTTATTGCGTCAACATATGATATACAAGAAGAATATATTCAGAGTTTGAGGAAAAATTTAAAAAACAATTTACATTGTCTTGTGAATTGTTGGAAGCTAACGAGACAAACTCGACATTCTTTGTTAAGTATATGCAATCTGATCATGGAGCAAAAGTAGTATTACACATCGAAGATTCGACTATTACATGCTCTTGTCGGATGTTTGAATGCATAGGTATGTTCAGTATTGTCTTGCAGGTTGTTTAAATTGCATTTTGCGTTCTCTAATATAGTTTGATTAAATTTGCAACTATATATGTCAGGTTTATTGTGCAAACATGCTCTTAGAGTCGAATGGAGTATATAATTTACCATCGCAATATATACTAGCTAGATGGATAAAATATGCTAAAAGTGGATTTTACATTCAAAAACAAGGATCCGAGAAGGCAGATTTGAAAACACAGGCATCACTTATATCTCGACAGGCCATATCTCTTGCATTGAAGTGTTCATCATCAAAAGAACTTCTTGATGAATTACAAAAAGCCATGCATGACTTCAACTTGGAAGCGGATACTTATCAAATGAGATGCATGAAAAATCTAATGAGAGGACCCCTACTCCAGATGAATATGTTCAAGAACCACTAAATGGTGTAATATTATTCAAGATTCCTCAAGTCATAAAAGGTCCAAAACAAGCACATTTTGAAAATGTTGTTGAAAAGAACATAGGAAAAAAAAAAGAAGAGGAAGGGTGCCCAAACCAAAGGTAATGATCCAATGCCACTTGCTCGTGTGTAAAATTTATTCTAAATATTATATTATCATATATATGGTATTGTAGGTGACGATATGGAACATAATGATATCAAAACAAGAGATGGACATGCTAAGCCAATCCAAATAATTGTAAGACATTAGCTAATTTCATAATTTTTTTACATTATTACAAGCATGATTTATGATACCTTTCTTGTGATGTACACATGATTTTAATGTTGGGACATCTTCAAGGATGAATGTTTCTTCCGTCCAAGGTGGATATGCTAATTTCACAATGCCCCAACTTAATTTATTTGCAAATCCTTCTACAATGGCTGCTCCATACATACCACGAGGATACACAAGTCTCTTAATGGGAGTTGATCAAGATGCTACATACATACTAGGAGGAGACATCTTCTTATATGTCAGCCTTTAATCCTTCAAACTCATTTGCTTCTTTTGATGCTCAGAAGGTATATAGACTGGCTGAGTTCTATCCTAAGGAGTTCTCAAACAATGCTTTGTTGAAACTTGAATTACAACTTTATAATTAGATTGATGACATGAGACTAGATGATAGTTTCAAAGGTCTTGACAGTATTGTTGAACTCTCAGTTAAGCTTATTGAAACATAAAGGCATAAAGTATATGATATGGTTTACTTACTTTTAAATTGGTATTGCTTCTACCGGTGGTAACAACAACAATTAAAAGGGTATTTTCTGCAATGGTTTTAGTGAAAACAAAGTTAAAGAATAAGATGGTTAATAGTCTTTTGGATGATTGCTTGATCATATTCATTGAGCGGGATATTTTCTTTCAAGTGGACGAAGAGGATATAATTAAGACATTCATGTCTTTTAGAAAATGGTGGCTAAAAAAATCAGTCACGTAATATTGTAAGTTCTTTTTCCTATATTGAGGTAAGTAATATTATAAGTCTTTTTTATACCTACAATTGGAATTATCAGAATTGTATTTGAACTATTGATATTATAATTTATTGAATTTAAGACTTATCTGCTATTTAGTGCCTTTATATTAAGGTCCATTTTTTTAGCGACATAGCCTTTATATTAAGGTCTAATTTTTTTTAGCGACATACCCTTTAGTAAAATACTAGATCCGCCGCTGCCTGTGGATACTATGTAATCAAACAAAAAAACAGTCAAGTAAACAGGCTGTTAATTTCATCCTCAACTGCTGTTGAAAACAAATACCGGTAATTGATATGTGTAATGCAACGACTGATCGGGCGCTGCGACAATTGGATGGAGAGCAATGCGATGGCGATAGAGCCGAGCAGACGTGCGACGTGTGAGTTGAGCGGAAGAGTGGAACAGCGGCACGTGAGCCACAACGGGAGTTCAACAGAGGGCATCGAGACGCGTCTACGTCCAAAACGCAGCGGGCGGCATCGCGCGCGGGGGCGCACGGGCTCACGCGTGAGCCCCGAGCGCACCAGGGTGACAGCCGCGTTGTTGGCTTAGGTTAGGATGTTTTACATTTTTGTAATTATTATTTGTTAAGATATAAACATGACATATACCTCATGAACCGGGCTAAATAGCATTACTATGTCGGCAAGCATAAAGCGGGCATGCGGTCGACCGGCCCGGATCCTAACCAGACGCTCCGAATGAACTCCTCACAGACATATCGGAAGGCAGCCACTGGGAAGCCACCCGACGCCCTGTTCGAGCCCTTAGCTGGCCAGGCATCACGAGAACAGGACATACAACATTGTGCCACACACCAACTATCTATGCTCAGCGATTACTCACAACAACAAAAATGGTCTGTAGCGGCGGGCAGGCCACCCGCCGCTACGCAAACGTAGCTACAAATATGCGTTTGTAGCAGCGGATGGTCTGTCGCCTAAATAAACCGCCACTACAGACACATTATTAGGGACGGTTGAAGATGTCAACCGCCGCTATTGTTAGCCATTAGTAGCGGCGGTTGACAACATCAACTGCCGCTACTGTTGGCTATTAGTAGCGGCGGTTGACAACATCAACCGCTGCTACTTGTTATTTTTTTAAAAAAAATAAATTTTAATAAATATACAGAAATCACAGATTCTGCATACACATAAATTTACAAATCTCTTCAGATATTTACAATATCTCATCACAAGTATTTACAATCTCATCACAGATATTTATATCTCATCATAGAATATATACAATATCGTCATCAAAATGTTCAATCGAGCTTACAAAATATTTTATATGAACCCTAATGCATAGTCATCATCTTTTTTCGACACATTAGGCTCATATGGTGCTCTTGAACCAGCCCACTCACAAAGGGACCTATATTTTATTGCTAGTTCATTGTTTGAGTCAAAGCACTTCCCTTCTGGACTAATTACCTCTCTCAACATAAAGCGACAAAGAGAAGCTACAACTAGATACATGACATTTGTACTCAAGTGAACGCGTGATTCAGGAATTATACCCTTTTTTATCGCGTCGTTCCTTTTCATCTTTGCAGCCCATTCTCTCTTTTACCTTGTGGCTTTCTATGTTACATGAGCAGAGTCCTCAATGATATGGTCCAGGTAAAGTAAAATGGACATAAACAAAATCAACTTACCCCTTGTTGAGACTCCTCAATGATATGGTCCAGGTAAGTTGAAGTGCCAGTCGAGAACACACAAGTGTAGTAACCACAATGCACACTTCCTCGTATTTTCTTATTGCACTATAAAGTAGAGAAACAAGTTCATTACACCTATGATAATTATATGAATGGATAGTAGGTAAGAACATGTATGAGATGCATATAAGTCTTACCCAAAATTTATGACGGAAGTACATCTTCTTTTTCCTTGTTGGATGACATGCCCCACCGGCTACGACATATTTCTCGTAAGCACTGCACGATCGATAAAAGCTTATCAGTAGATGATATTAACATCATCAAACCATACACACATAGACCAATTTCTTACCGATCTATGACTTCCAGAATGTCGTCGCATAAGTTCTTGTCGTAGTCCAGGCTATCGAGCGATAGAAGGTACCCTTCTTTCGGAAATATCATCAGACAGATCCAATAATCACTACAACAATGTTTGTTGTCAATAAGTTAATTATGATTGGATTTAATTTTAACATAGGATACATGACGAAGGCAGTGTTGTCCAACTTACTCGAAGTTGTAAGGGGCCATAATGCACTCTCTATCTTGCCACTTCATGAAGAAGTCGTACAAGTAATTTGCAATATAAGTCCTTACTTCTGTTGTCAAGACCGTTTTCATTTCAGCAAGCTCTGTTGGTGTCTTATCTGGATATTTTTTTGGATTTTTTGTTGGGTGTGATCGAGCTTTGGTTGATCCGGCTTGGGTTGACGTAGGCCACCCTCCAATCTTTTCTATTGGTCTCCTTTCTTTGGAAAAAGAAGTTCATACTATAAAAAAAACATAAGATCATATATAGAATTATACTTGAAATACGAAGTAGATCAAACACGACACTTACATGTACCATAGGGTGAAGAAGGTGACGTCCATCTAGTCTAGACGAAACATCGAGTGGACATCCTTCCAAAATAGGTATAAGATTTGTTCGTCATCTTCGTTGAACACCTCTTTTAGAATCCTAAAAGTGATTTCGGTGACCCCTTCCTTCGACACCATCATGTACCAATCGTGCAACTTCCGCATCTTCCATGGCAGGTTCTTGTACATGTTATTTGATATAAGGGGTTTACCGAGTATAAATTTTGGGTAGTCCACATTGTTCGTAGGATTCTCTAAAATTTGATCATCGTACAATAATACATTCCAAGGATCTTCTTCTTGCAGGACGAGCTTACCGGTGCTTGCTAGATGTTTTTTCAATGCAACCAAGTACTGATCAACATCACTTTTTGCTTTTGGGTCCTTTGGCTCTTTGTCAAATCCGGTAATCGTCTTTGGGATTACCGAAGCCTTGACGACAACTGGTGCAAGCTGGACTTGGATTACCGGAGCCTAAACTTGAACACTCTACGGAAGAGGCTCGTTGTCACTATAGATTATAGGACTATGAGTTGAGTTGGCTTCTGCATGAGGAGATTGGAGCTTGTTTCCTAAGGCTGCCGCAGACATAGGAGACGGCTATCCACCTGTATTGATTGGCTGGCTCGCATGAAAGGACCCGTGCCCAGACAACGGGGGTGGAGAAACTCATGGTGAGAGGACAACATCACAACGTTTCCAAATAATGAAAGAGCCAAGGGCATCTTGGAGAGTTTCTGTACCTGCCTCAGGTATCAGGCATTCGATCTCGTTGTCCTCATAGCCAGGTACTATTTCTGACACGGTGACACGCACGTAACCTGGGGGAATATCCCTGTTATGGAGCATCTCTCTTGGAAATGTCGTGCCGGATGCAACCTTCATCGTCTTCCCCTTGTAACCAAATGGCACATGCAACTCGCAAGGAGTATCCTCAATGATGTTCTCTGTTTCTGATTGCATAGGGACTGATGGTTGATCGGAGACAGATTGTTGCGTGGAGACAGTTGGTTGCGTGGATGTGGACGAACCACGTAAGAAGACATTCATCGCAGCTTGCAGGTTGGGGTCCAAACGACTGCTTTCTTTGTCGATAGCAAACATAAGAAGTTGCTGTCTCCAATCCTCCTTGACTTGATCTTCTCGCTCTTTCTTGTTCAATGTATGCTTCTTGTAGAGGTGTGAGGATGTATCAGAGAAACCTTCTTTCCATGTTGCCGATGATGATACTCCTCGTACCCGACCACCATGTTCTTTGGTCCTAATAGCCTTCGCTAGCTCATCTTTGTGATACTCTGGTGTAAACAGACCAGCCTCTGTCTGCGTCGTGATGGGACCTTTCAAGGCTTGCATGACCTCAACTGTCGCGGGATCCTTCACAATAATCTCTCCTTCATCGGTTAACTCACAGAGACCATATACCCAATTCCTGGTACGCTCATTGGTTTTTGGCAAAGGATCAGGTTTTCCTTCCACGCGGAGCTTGGCTTCCTTCTCTCTCCAAATCGGAATCTTCTTTTTGTATCCGCCCGGACCTAATCATGGCTTGTACTTGTTCCTCTTGTTGAGCTCAACCATCTTTTCACTGAGCTTCTTCGAAGCACTGCTCGTCTTCTGCTCAACAAACTCATCCCATTCCTGCTAACTAATATTTTCATGCTTGTCGAATGGGGTTCGATTTTTCTTGACGTATTGGCAGTTGAGCTTGGACTTGTAATCTTGAAAGATGTGATTGAGAGTGGACATCGTGGCCTTCTTGGCTCTCTCGAGATCTGCTGGCTGGAACCGGATGGTTACCATGACGTCAGCCCATATATCCTCTTTTCTGCCATCCGGGACTTGGCGCCAATCTTGCCACTTGATTTTGCAATAGTCCCTCACCACTTTGCCGTAACGGTTGCGCCATTTGGCGTTGACACCAGCGGGTTCAATCAGTTCTCCATCTTTGGGGTCTAGTTTAGTAACCTCGTAGATGCCCTCTGTCTTGTTCGCGGAGCGCTGACCGCGCTTGCGTTTGTGTGTGGACACTTGGGCAGACATCTCTTCCACTTGCTGCTCGAGGGACTCATCTGTCGCAGCCTCTGCTGCAAATAGCCGACGGGCACTTCGTCGAGGTCCCTAGGATATAAGTAGTAGATTTTAGTTTAGAAATTAGTTGAACAAATGAGAGAATTATCTTTGACAAGATACCTCATCTTGAGGCACGAAATCAGGATCCGGGCTCCCCAATCGATGTTCCTTTGGTAGTGGAGGATGCGGATCTTCTGGTTCTTCCCAGTGTTCACTTGATCCTTCATCGTCTGAAGATGACCTCACTTGTGAGTGTGCCTTCAGGGCGTCTTCCTCTTGAGACGGCATATTGTCCGTCATGACGAGAAGACTTTGACAGCTAATGTTAGATATGACGACTAGTTTAGAAAACAAGGAGTATACACCTATCATCATTGAGCATAGAGACAACGAAAACAAAAGAAAATAATAGAAAAATCAAAATTTGCTCTCTGTGCGGGTTGCCGAATCAACGGCCTTCCAACGCTCTAAGATCCTTGACTTATACAACAACATATATTCGATATCCTAGGATATGGTCTATGTCGTCACACTAGTCTCACTTAGCCTGCTTTCATCATTGAGCATGGATCGATTGCCTACGTAGAATAGATAAGTAGTACAGAGAGACAAGTAGAAGAATAGAAAAATCAAAATTTTCTCTCAGTGCGGGTCACCGAATCAACGGCCTTCCAACGCTCTAAGATCCTTAACTTGTACAACAACATATATCCAATATCCTAGGATATGGTCTATGTCGTCACGCTAGCCTCACTTTGCCCGCTTTCGTCATTGAGCATGGGTTGATTGCCTACATAGAATAGATAAGTAGTACAGAGAGACAAGAAGAAGAATAGAAAAATCAAAATTTGCTCTCAGTGCAGGTTGCCGAATCAACGGTCATCCAACGCTCTAAGATACTTTACCTATACAGCAACATGTATCCAATATCCTAGGATATGGTCCATGTCGTTACACTAGCCTCACTTGGCCCCCTTTTATCATTGAGCATCGATCGCCTACGTAGAATAGATAAGTAGTACAGAGAGACAAGGAGAAGAATAGAAAAGTCAAAATTTTCTCCCAGTGAGCATAGGGAATATAGGGCAGCAAGTAATATGGCATATATATGGCCACAAGTATATAATGCTACGGATTCCAGAAATGGCATATAGGAAATCTATAGTACGACAGCAAGTATATGAGTATCAACATGAAGTGAGCAGCAAAAAAAGGTAGCAAAAAATGGCAAATGATCCTAGCATGACAGTGAGCATTTTCAGATCCTAGCATATGGGAGCAAAAAAAATGGCAGCAAACAGTGAGCATTTTTAGATCGTAGCATGACAGTGAGCATCTAACATATGTAGAACTAGATAAATTTCCCGGGCGTTGCCACGGGAATTTGGAGGGAGACATCTATTTAGTTTCTGATGGTTGCTACAAAATTAATTTGGATGGAGATTTATGTATATCTCGGGAACACAAACACAATGTGGCAAGCATATGGCAGCAAACAGTGAGCATTTTCATCCTAGTATATATAAAGTGAGCATTTTCATATTCTAGCAAACAGTGAGCAGAAAAAAAATGCCAGCAAAAAAATGGCAAATGATCCTAGCATGACAGTGAGCAGTTTCAGACCCTAGCATATGGGAGCAAAAAAAAAATGGCAGCAAATAGTGAGCATTTTTAGATCATAGCATGACAGTGAGCATCTAACATATGTAGAACAGTGAGCATTAATTTGGTTGGAGATTTATGTATATCTCGGGAACACAAACACAATGTGGCAAGCATATGGCAGCAAAGTTAAGTATATGAGAGCACGCATATTTGGCAACCGACGAAATTTCTCAAGCTGTGGCATTTCTCATATCATGGCTAAAACAGAGGGAGTATAAGCACCATATCAATGAGCATGGCATTTCTCATATCATGGCTAAAACAGAGGGAGTATAAGCACCATTTCTCATCTTATGGAGCATCATTGATCATAGGGGTAGAAGGAGGGGGAGAGGGGCCAATAGCTGCTATAGAAACTAAATTACTGCAAGCAATTATGAAAGCAGTACTTATAAACTACAACTATTTTCTCATCTTATCACTTAGTCCTAATGCAAAAAGAACTCAACTGTAGTTACACAAGAACAATAATAAAAGATCCAAGTTTTTATGGAGCATCTCATTTCATTTCATTACTATACAATCTGTAGAAATCTAGTTTCATAGAATTATTATTGATATCATGTAATCAGTTAGAGCGCAAAGCACATGAGCACAAGAGCACAGAGCACAGAGCATAAGGGTTCGGCTCAAGGCACTGGAGGTGGTTCAGCACAGAGCACAGAGCACAAAGCACATGAGCATAGAGCACAGAGCACAAAGCATGACTAAAATAGAGTAGACAAGCTATTGAATGACAATGTAAAATTTTCACACGCATGACTCACTACAAAGTCATACGCATGACTAAAAAAGAGCAGACAAGCATTGCTGCATTCAATCGAACAAGTGGAGGATGTAGTCCCGTGCGCACCAAGCGAGCCAGGCCCTCATGGTGAGCAAGAAAATAAGAACAGAGGGCGAGATAGGGAGGGAGGAGGGTTGAGAAAAAGGGCGCACCTAGTCATCGACGGGCAGGAGGGCGTCGGACAGGAGGGGAGAGGGGAGGAAGAAGAGGGTGCGGCGCTTACCAGAGAGAAGGCGGAGGCCGTCGAGGAGGGGGAGTCCCTCGCGGTGATGGTCGGCGAGTTCGAGGAGGGGGAGGACGCCGGTGCGCGTATTGTCGATGAGGAGGGAGCCCACGGCAGTGATGCTCGGGGAAGGACGAGGGGCCCACGCGGTGATCGTCGAGGCACTCGGGGACGAAGGAGGGGGCCGGCGGCGGCGATGCTCGGGGACGAGGAGGGGGCCCGATGCGACGGCGCTCGGGGACGAGGAGGGGGCCCGCGGCAGCGGTGCTCAGGGAAGGACAAGGGGGCCTACGCGGCGACCGTCGAGGCACTCGGGGACGGAGGAGGGGGTCGGCGGCGGCAGTGCTCGGGGACGAGGAGGGGGCCCGATGCGACGGTGCTCGGGGACGAGGAGGGGGCCCATGGCAGCGGTGCTCGGGGAAGGACGTGGGGGCCTGCGCGGCGACCGTCGAGGCACTCGGGGACGGAGGAGGGGGCCGGTGGCGGCGGTGCTCGGGGACGAGGAGGGGGCCCGATGCGGCAACGCTCGGGGATGAGGAGAGAGGAGGCGGCGGCGCTCGGGACTTGGGCACCCTGACGGCGTCGTCTCTTCTCGCCGCGGTTAGGGTTTGGGCCCCGCCGCACCCCGTGTTTATATAACGCAATTCTCTTTAGCGGCGGCTCACATAGCACACTACCGCTACAAAGCAATAGCGGCGGTTGACTTTGTTAGCCGCCGCTAAAAACATGTCGATTTTTTTTAAAAAAATTGGGTTATTCATTTTTCAAAAATTATATTATTCATTTTAGCCCTTGATTTTTTTATAAAGAATATATTAGCCCCGGAATTTTACAAAAGAACCCATGAGTTCATTATTAATGATGTTTTAGTCCTGCCTTTTTACACTTAGGTCACTATACTCATAAAAAATAATGTTAGGTCCTAAAATTTTGCAGAAACATTGTACTATTATTGATTTTCTAAAAATTGTACTATTGATTTTCTAAAAATTATATTATTCATTTTCCAAAAAATTGTATTATTCATTTTAGTCCCTGATTTTTTTATAAATAATATCTTAGCCATGTAATTTTACAAAAGAACCCCTGAGTTCATTATAATTAATTATATTTTAGTTTTGTATTTTTACACTTAGGCCCCTATGCTTAATTAAAATTATGTTTAGGTCCTAAACTTTTACAAAAACAACCCTATACTTTTTGTTAATTACATTTCAGTCCTAATATTTTTACACTTTAATTCTTGTCTTTTTATAAAATTACAAATAGGTCCCTAAACTCTTTTATATTTACCTTTTAGCCCCTATAACTTCAAACTACATCATGCTTATAAAAATAAGTTACACAATGTTTATATTCAAATAAACATAAATTACATAGAACATAATACAAGGTTCAAATAATAAAAGATACTTAACAAATTAAAATTACATGATGCTTGAGTTATCCTTGAACGACTTTTCCTTGGCAGTGATCGGTGCGCATGTAGGGCATTCTGCCAGCAAAGAAGAGTCTTGCTTCCAAGACTTAAATATTTTTCGGATCTATGAAACATGACACATCGTCATATTGATTGTAGTCATCTCGATCCTCCATATTCTCCACTCCAACGATTCTTTGTTTATCTGGAACAACAATGTATTTCTTTTCGTCCTTTGGATCAAGTACATAAAACACCTGTTCCACGGTCTTGGCAAGTATCCAAGGCTCATCTTTATGACCAACATTATTAAGATCAACAATTGTGAAACCATATTCATCTATCTCGATGCCATTAGGGTGCTTCACCCATTTGCATTTAAATATGGGAACCTGAAAATTTGCACCATAGTCTAGCTCCCATATTTCCTCAATGTACCCGTAATACGAGGTCGTGTGGTCCTCTTCGTCAATGGCTTCTACTCGTACACCGCTGTTTTGACACTTGCTCTTCTTATCCTTCTGTTGGGTGTACAAGGTAAAACCATTGACATCGTATGCCTGAAAGGTAACCACGGTTCTTCTCGGACGATTAGCTAACTTTCTCAACATTTTCTCTTCCACGAACTCGCCACTTGAAAGATCTAGGGAGCTAAACCATGATGTCAAAGAGCGCTTGTGCTCATCTATGATCCATTTATCCGTTGCATCCTTGTTGTTCTAGCGGAGCTCTAACAGATGTTTCTTAAAGTACGGTCTCACAATCTGCGTCTATTGCAATACGCTAAAATGTGCTTGGTCCACTTGTTTGAAGTCACGGTCGATGAACGATCTACGTCCTTTCGTACCTTTTCCAGATAATCTACCCTCATGATGAGACACGGGGAGACCAATTGATCTGCTACCATCATTAATATAATATGAGCAACATTCGATGATCTCCTCAGTTATATAGCCGTCGATCATAGAACCTTCTGGATGTGAATGAGTACGTACATAGTGTTTTAATACATATTTGAACCTCTCAAACGGAAACGTATGATGCAGGTAGATGGGGCCCAATGCAGAGATCTGGTCAACAATATGAATCATAAATTGTTCCATCATATCGAAAAAAGATGGAGGGAAGGCCATCTCAAGTATGCATATTGTTTCCTTCATGTGGGTCCGTAGGTCATTTAACTCGTCTTTAGTTATGACCTTCTTCGATACCGTGTTAAATAAGTAGCAAAGGCAAGTTACAGCTAACTTCAACCATGGTGATTTAACAGCTCTTATAACAATAGAGAGAAACACCGAAAGCATTATGTGGCAATCGTGAGTGTTGTACTCACTTATCTTTAACTCTTCCATGTTTACAAGATTTTTGATATTCGATGAGAAACCCGTCGGTACTTTGATCCCACTGAGGCAGTTACAGAATGTTGTTTTCTCCTTAATCGTAAGTGTATAGGCTACCGGGGGGAGAAAGTACTTTCCATTTGCTCTTTCTTGCGAATGGAGCTCTGATCTTATTCCCATCACTACAAGATCTCTACGTGCGTTGAGTCCATCCTTTGTCTTACCGGGTTGGTCGAGTATAAGTCTGCTACTACTGTCAAATACACCCTTCCCAATATGGATCTAGTCGAAGGCATGATTCACTTCCAATTCTTTCCAATAATTGAAATATACAAAGAAAATGGATTTCTTCTTAAACGGCGTGAGACCTTTTTCCTTTTTGGCTCCCTTCATCGGCCTTCCAAAAACAACACTGATATTTTTTAACAAGGTCAAACACGACCCTACCAGTACAACGTCGAGGTTCTGTGTCGTTCTCAACTTTGCCATCAAAGTGTCTAGGGAAGTCTGTACTCAATGCAAACCGTATGTTCCTTTCCTCATTAGAGAAGTCTCGATGATCCTCATCAAACTTTTTCCACTGTGTTCCATCTGCGGGATGCCTGAGCTTACCGTCTCCCTTACGTGCATGCCATGTCATCATTGCCGCATCCCTAGGATTGGGGGACAAGCGTCTGATACGATCGACCACGGGTAAGTACCACATGACTAAGGCAGGAACCTTACTATCATCACTGTCATCGACGATAGAACTTCTTTTCTTCTTCCTCTCCTTAGTTGTATTCTTCGCGCCACCATCGATGTCACAATTGTTGTTCCTCTTGTAACGACTGCGTTTGCACCTTGGGCATCTCACAGCGTCCTGATGCTCCTTTCGATATAATATATAATGATTTGGACATGCGTGAATTTTTTACACGCCCAACAAAAGTGGGGAAATCAGCTTCTTAGCAAGGTATGTTATCCTCGGCAACAAGTTGGGCTTCGAGCGCATCGAAAATAAGTTCCAATAAATCCATGAAACTAGCGTCTGACCAGCCATGCATGGCCTTCAGCTTCATCAGCTCAAGTACAGTACACAACACGGTGAACTCTTTACCATATTCCTTAGATTCTTCATATAATGGATCCTTTGATGCTTTCTCCATTCTATGAAAATTATCAAGACCTTTAGTTGTACCGGCATTGATCAACACCTGCGGCTTAATGTGACACAACAACTACTCAATATCAAAATCAGCTTCACCAGGTGAATCCATCGCATCCGCACCAGGCGAGTTGACAACCTCGACTTCCAACTTCAATATGCTCATCAAATTCCATATCGGCCATACTATTCTCACCATGTTTTATCCATCTCGTGTACCTCTCAACAAAACCCCTCCACATCAAGTGTGACTTTATTACTTCTATATCATTCCACTGCTTCTGATTTTTGCAATCAAAATACGGACAATATATATCAGTCGTCCGTTCGCGTCGAGCATGTTGTGCGGCCGCTTCGATGAATTTGGAAACTTCTCGTAAAAATATTGGACCCGGTCTTGGTGCCTCGTACATCCAAGATCTATCCATCACGAACGGCCTTGAACGGAAACCCAACAATTATTAAAATTCATTAATTAATTATGTGTGACAAAAATATATATATATATATATATATATATATATATATTGAATATTACATGAAGTGAAAAATATTATGCAAGATAAAATGAAACAAACATCAAATTATTTTATATATTATTTAACTTTTATCACCATCTAGCCAAAAAATATTAGAAATTAATTAATTAATTATGTATAAAAAAATTTAAATATTCACTAAATATATAAACATTAAAAAATAATATACATGAATTGAGAAATACTATGCAAGATAAAATGAAACAAACATTAAATTAGTTTATATATTATTTAATTTTTATCAAAAAACAATAAAATAATTAACATCCCTCTTGCCCTAATACTACTTTCTCTCTCTTTGAAAAACCAAACTAGATCTAGATTCCCATTGACATAAAACAAGCTAAATATAATAATTCTTTTGTGTAGTGATGAAAAGAGATGATGTATGTCTTCATAAACTTCAACTATAACCAAGTAGAACCATCCAAATCAAATGAATTTAGCTACAATTTAATGAAAAGCTAACAAACTTAAAACCCAAAATTTTACTTGATTTCAAATTGAGAGAAAAAAAAAACAATGAGATGAGTTCCCCTTATCTCAGAGAGCAAATTTTTGCAAAAAAAACATGAACTCAAACCTTCCCCCCTTGATTTTCGTGATTTGCCCAAATTTTCGGACCGCCACTGTTCGAGTGAGGGCCGGAGCTGTCCGAACGCGGCTTTTATAGCCTGGGCACTTTATAGCGGCAGTTGGCATTGTCAATCGCCGTTAGTATGCCCTAAATAGCGGCGGTTGTCATTGTCAACCACAGCTATAAACATGGGCTGTTTATAGCGGTGGTTGACAATATCAACCGCCGCTATTGGGTGCCCTGTAGCGGCGGTTTTAGTTAGGGCAGTGCCCATTGGCTCTGTAGCGGCGACCGACTTTGGCTCGCGCCGCTATGGCGATTTGCCTGCCGCTACTACAGGCCATGACACCACGACTTGATTTGACAAAGTCTCCTTGTTACTTTACTATACCGGGTGGCAAGACGTGGCCAATCCGACCTCCGTAGCGTGCGGCATACGGACCCCGCCATGACGGACTGCCACACAGTCGACACTCACCTCACCACCCAAAGGTGTAATGTATCTAGAGTCAGGCAAGCCCCCTCCATCAAGCAATCTACAACCTGGAGGGTGACACGTAGGCGAGATCATTGGTGAGTTATCCATGGTGGGACCAGAAGGAGTGTCAAAGACCCAGAACCCCGTCCGCGTCGACTCAGGACGACGCCCGAGCTGCACCGGCCATGGTGACCTGAAGCCATGTCCAACCTCGCGGCTCCGACCCTGCTGACCCAGAGATACTCCAACTCCCAGACCGTGTCATGCTGCGACCCGCAGCGCCAACTGTAGCGACCCGGAGAGCCACGTGCGACGACCCGGAGCCATGTCCGAGTCCTCCCGTGTGCGGTGACACGGAGGCGCACGCAGGCTCGCAGCTCCAGCCACGTGCGAACTCACGGCTCTACTTCTGAGCCCTCTTCCCCAAAGAGTTGGCAGTCGGGGGGCTCCCCCGCCTCATGCCTCCAACCCGGGGACGGCTCCCGAGTCCTCATCCTCGACACATAGCCAACCCAGGGGGCTCCACCACCCTGCTTCGCTGACCCAGAGCGGTCTTCTGATGACCCTCATCTAACCATGCCGTATGCAATCCGGGATGAGTCCGACGCCCCGAATAAGCGCACCTCACGACCCGGACGGACGCGAATGACCCCGACAACTCGCACAGTAACGGACTCGGACGGGCTCGGTCAGACATGACGACTTGGAGCAGCTTTCGAGTCTGCGGCCCCGATAAGCGGACGACTCCGGTGTCACGGGCAAGCGCATCTCGCGACTCGGACGGTCACGGACTCTAACAAACTCGGTTGGACTTGACGACCTGGAGCAGCTTTCGAGTCCGCGGGCCGATATGCGGACCGATGGGGATGACCCCGATGACTTGGACGGTCACGGACTCGGACGGGCTCGATCGGACGTGATGACCTGGAGCAGCTTCTGAGTCTACAGCCCTGATACGTGGACGACTCCGGTGCCCCGGGCAAGCGCATCTCATGACTCGGACGGTCACGGGCTCGGACGGACTCGGTCAGACTTGATGACCTGGAGCAGGTCCCGAGTCCGCGGCCCCGGTACGCCGACGATTTCGGTGCCCCGCGCAAGCAGACCTCACGACCCGGATAGACACGGACGACTCCGATGCCTTGAGCAAGCGCATCTCGCGACTCGGACGGTCACGGACTTGAACGGACTCGGTCCGACTTGACGACCTGGAGCAGCTCCCGAGACGGCGGCCCCGGTATGCGGACGATTCCGATGCCCCGTGCAACCGGACCTCATGACCCGGATAGACGCGGATGACTCCAGTGACCCGGACATGCAGACCCTCATAGCTCCAACAACCCGCGGGCACAGCGCGCCATGGCGACGCCCGGGGCTCCGTACCGAAGCAACAAAGCCGTCATTTCACCATAATGCACCAATGCCGCTGTTTCACCACAGCGCAACAAAGCCGATGTTTCGCCGCGATGCATCAAAGCCGTCGTTTCGCCACGACGCACCAAAGCCGCTATTTTGCCGTAGCGCAACAAAGCCGTCGTTTCGCCACAACGCAACAAAGCCGTTGTTTTACCGCAGCGCAACAAAGCCATCGTTTTGTCACGATGCACCAAAGTCGTTGTTTCGCCGCAACGCAATCAAGCCGTCGTTTCGCCACGACGCACCAACACCAGTTGTCTTGTCACGGGTCTACAAGTCGGCCGCTCTGACACGGTCGCACCAAAACCAACTATCCTGCATAGTCTCTCAACCATATTGCATGGCTACGCTAAAGGCCGAATCGCCACGGCCCACAACTACCACATGAGTACACCACAGACCTTACGACTATGACGTTTGCGCTTCCATGAGGCTATCACCAGAACCGGTCGACCTAAATGATGTCTGAAAGTGGTTGAGTGCCAAGACTAAGATGGACTACTCGGGTTGAAGTCTGATGGCTAAGATCATCAACCTGAATCTTGCCGAAAGCAGTCCGACACCGCGACTAGGACAAACTACTAGGGTTGGATCTAGCTGCCAATAAAGGAAGTTAAAGGCTGATGATCGCGGGACTACGCAGTACATCCACGCGAGCTCGCTTCTGCGGATCGAGGTCATTTGATTGCAGCATCTGGTCATAAACATGGAAAATAACATTGTACAGTTGCGAGGGTTTTTGTCAGAGTTAGGGTTGACACCTAAGCCCTGGTCATCTAGTATGGCCCTGCGCCCGTGACACCGGTCTGGCTCAAGGCCGCCCCGATTCCGAAACTCTTGTGATTGTACTCGGTAGTTTCCATGTAGATGAACAACTAAAGCTTCACCTCAAATGATCACTCGACTTGCCAATGAGTTTTGTGTACTCCGCCTAACAAAGGATAAACCTATGAAGGCATCACAACGATGACAAGAATTGGTAGGCCTCGTCACCGGCCTCCTCCTCGCCCAGCAACAAGTCCGGGGCTCCTGTTGGTGTACTGGGAACGGGAGTCCCCCACACTGCCTACTACGCAAAGTCATGAGCCACAGAAGATCCGAAAGGATTGAACACATGACAAGACAAGACTATTCAGAGGGAAATCTTTCTCTCCCTTTCCCCTTCTGGCTTCTCCCATGCATGCAAGAGGGTGGTCCCGCCACCAAGTCTAAGCTAGCAGCAGCAACAGCTCATGCGGTCCAAGGGGCAGCAGCAGGACACAAGGACCAAGGTGACCGGACCCCCACCACGCACAGCACAGGATGCAGCCCCTTTTCTCCTCCCAACAGTGCGCATTTACTCTCCCTTGTACTGTCCGATGTGGGGTGCCCCTTGTCTAATAAAAGGGAGCACCCGGGGCAGGGAGGGGAGGAGGTTCCTCCGGCTAGAGACTTCTTCTTCCTCCTCTGAACTCTCCATGCTTAAGAGTATGAGCTCTTCTCTTTGCACTCTCAGATCTGTACATCCCACAAATAATACAAGAAATAATCAGACAAGTAGGACGTAGGGCTATTGACCACCGGGCGGCCTGAACCTGAGTAAAAATTTCCACGTGTTTTATTCGCTCTTATTCGACTATTTATTTAAAGTTTATAGTGTGTTCATCTCTAACCGAACCATCAAGGAGCGGTTTGGCTAACCCTCCATATATACGGTGTCTACACATCTACAACCACACACGAGGAATACAGAATGGTAGCTCCAGCATTAGACGTACAGGCGCACCGTCCCGAACCAATATAAATCCCTATCAACAATTTTTTATTTGCTTTTTTTCACTTAATATTTTATTAATTACCTCGAATATATATTTTCAAAATCTGATCTCTTTTTGTCATGCCAAATTGATTGGCGTGACACATAATATATTCACGCCAAAGCGATTGAGGTGAGATCAGATTTTATAAATATAGATTTTGACAGGTCATATGTATAAAATATTAGTTCTACAAGGATCGAAAAGGAAAAAAAAGTTTATCCTCGTTCTTGCGTGGTACCACCCAACGTCAGATCAAGGTGTCGATCACTGTTTACCGTTTAAAAAACACCGACACTATTTCTGTGTATTCTCTTTGTTGCTTTTAGACTGATCCCAACAATGAGAGGTAAAGTTATTTTTGCCTCTTCATTTATATTGTGTCTCTCTAAAATAGTCTCCAACAGAGGAGACAAATGGAGAGCCAATTTATATTCGGAGGAGAGAGATGAGCTAAAACTAGATTCTCTCTCTCCTCGATTGTATTTAGCGAGCGAGGACGAGTGCGATCAGCTAGCGTGGAGGTGGGCGAGTGTCGCGGGACGCCGGCGCGAGTGCAAACTGTAACGACCTCAATTTTGTTTGTTAGAAACTATCTGCAAAATATTTTTCTACCATCATGCCGATATATTCCTTGCATTTTTCTAATTTTCTCGATGTGTTTCGCATATTTGATCTAAGTTTTATGCTTTTATTTTGTCATATCTACCTTCCTAATAGTTGATAAATTCCTTGTCTTCAACAGTAATAAAATTTTCATGAATTTATAATTATCATACATATATGATAGTTGTGTGCATGCATCATGTTAGTCTATCACCCACACTTTGCTTTAGAGTGTACACGTCTTGTATGCTAAATTCTCTTTCAATTGTAAAAATTAAAAAAATGATTTCGGAGAGATACTTTAGGGGAAGACACCAGAACCCAGCTCAGCTATTTATTGTTGTTGTTGCATAGTCGTGTGACATTTCTTTCCTCTAGGATTTACCCATTTATTTCTTCTACGCTGCACCAGTACATAAGTGCCTCTCACTCTTATCCTGTCTAGCAGAGGAGAACTTTCTTCACTATGTCTTGACACCGTGCAACATTTTTCTTCATCGAGTCCAGCAGTTTCCATTCTTATCTACCCAGTACACATATCTATCCAGCAGCTTTCGTAGGTAACTCCTCTTTTTACTATAGCAATTAGAGAATTTAATGAAGGGGATATTTTAGGAGATGTCGGCAGGTACTACTACTGCAGCTATTTGGGATAAATTTAATCAGCCGTGAGGCACTTTCCTTTCTTCTCACTTTTATGCCGAAACGTAGAAGTTGTTGTGCCTATCCTCTGCGCTCAACCCATCTAGCTTCTCTACTGCCCTGACCATGTAAAGCAGAGGAAGAAACTCAGTTCTTCCCCTGTCCTCTCGAGAAGAAAGAAACTAGAGCTCGGCGGCTTTCTTCTGGTTTTTGCAACACATCTCCAAGTAACAATAGGGGTAAGCCTTGCGTCTCTTTAACTTGTAACTCCTAGCTTGTGCCATCCTGTGATCTCTGGGCAAGAAATACAGGTCAGATGGTAGTATATTTGTAGGTTAAAGCCCTGGTATTCTTGCATGTATGGGTGAAGTATTGGAAGTGAAAGCTAATTGCTTGCAAATAATTACTCGGTAGTCATATGGCTGTGTCAGAAATCAGAGGGCAGGCTCAGGTTGCCGTGGGTAACATCTGTTAGTTGATTGGAGCAGCTTTAGCTTTTATATACGATACATGTTGACTCCTAGTTGCAATGGTACGTTGAATTCTTATTCCTGTGACACACTCCTAGTTATGCATAAGCATCGCACACATATTTGACATAGTAGCTTAAGTTCTTCATTTTTAGGAAACCAACAACTAGCTTATCAGACATGCTACGTAGCAATACTTAGACATCTATCAAATTTAATCCTTTTAATTTTTCTGTGATTCATAAAAGAATAGATTTATTTCACTATTTGAACATTTTCGGTTGCCTTTAGAGTTTCATATGGTCTCTTTTAGAATAACTATTTACTATTGTTACTCTTACCCGATGACATTAGATCACAATGTGTACGAGCTCGGATCAGGGACTAGTATAGAAGTGGGGCAGGATTCTCAAGCTGTGGAGTGGAACAACAGCAAGCAAGAAGGCAAGTCACACAAACATTGATCATGTAGCACCTATTTCTTCTTAAATTCTTATGCATTACTCAATCAATATAGTTTAGTTGGGAATGGGTAGAGGTACCAAACCAGTTTGTTCATGTCAAATAGCCATTCTTTACACAATGGTCATATTTATATGAATGTAACCTTAGCTAAGCCTTCATATATAGTTAGATGATCATAACTATAAGATAAGGTAAAATTGAAGGATTTCTAGGAGGATAATAATGTTATGGTTATGATGGAAGAATGGATTGGGCTAAGGGCATGAGTTCGGTGGTGATTGCGTGCACATGTACCTTTGTGGTTATGTGGCGTATCACACGGCTATGTCCGAGGCATTTGAGGATAATCAACTAAGCCACGAATAAAACATAGTTATCGCCCATCCATGGGACCGATTATTCGGACTTGATTCAGTTATTGCTTTCATTTTGCGAGCATGCCTGGGTAGGTCCTCGGATATTGACCAACCTATTCCATGGGTAGAGCCTCTGGAGCTGGACCAGTCTACCACGGTACGAACTATGTAAACAGCGTCGACTGTTAAGATGGTCCTTAGCTGTACCGGACACGTTTCGGAAATGAAAGGGTAGCTTGATCCTATTATCCCGGTTTCGTACAAACCGTGGATATCATGTGGGTAAAGTTAGGCAAGCTCTGCAGAGTTGAATTTAAATCATTCGAATGTGTCGTGCTTCCGGCAAATGGAGCTATGTTTACTTCCATGGCAAGGTCGTACTTATTCCTCGTGGCTGAGATGGATATGATTATGGTGGACACTTATATCTTATAATTAGCTATGATATTGATGCTTAATCATGCTTAAGAGAAGAATATTACTAATTATGATGCTTGCATAGCCTAGTACTTTATGAATTATCTTGCACTTTATTACCTGTTCCGTGTGGCTTGCTGAGTACGAAAGTACTCACCCTTGCTTAAATATTATCAGAGAATGAGCAGCTTGAGGAGAATGACATGGGAGATGATAATTACTTTAATGGAGATGACTTTGGGTTTTAGGTCTCGTCCACGCTCGAGCTAGTGCTGTGGTTTATGTAATGTATGGGCGTTTGTATGGTTATAAATTAGTTAAAGTGTATGGTTGTGGAATTCAGTTGTTAGATCTTAACTTTATGTAAGTCTTTTCTATCGTGTGTAATAAAGTTAGTTTTATACTATTCTATATGTGACTGACTTTCTGGGAGGTCACATAATAGGGGATACTTAGGGTGTCCCCACACAAACCTCCGCCTTCTTCTCGCCTTCCTCGTTAAGATGTGACCAGTTACAATGACATGATGGGTCAGTTACAACGACAAGAGCTGGACAGTTACAATGACCGGAGCAGCTTGCCTGCCATGGCCCCGAACCTCGTCGCCCACCTACCCTGCAGCTTTCACGCCCCGGCCGAGCTTCCCCATAGAACTGTCCTGGCTCCCTCCTCCCCTCTGTGCAGCAGCTCCCTCCCTCCCGCAACGACGAGTTTGGATTTGAGATTTTTCCCGTCGTCGCCGAACGCCATTCTTCCTCCTCGCTCTTCTTCTTCGGTGAGCCCCCCTTCAATTTCTCTTATCGGCGACCTACCCTACCTTCTGCGTATCAATTTAACCTGATTCGGCTCCGTTTGTTCCAGCCATGTCACCAGATTGCCGAGTTCTGCCGCCGCTCATCGCAGCCACATGCCACCGCTCATCACGCCACGCCTTAGCTTGAAGTCCCCGCTCTTCCCCGCACGCCGCTCCTCCGCCCTGGCCCTTCGGCCCTACTCATCAAAGTCGGAGCCCTCGCCGAAGCCCCGCTAGCCCATCGCAGCCACGCCGCCGTCAAACGCAGGACGCGCTGATGCTAGCGCTAGCCCCGTTTGCCTCTCCAAAATGTAATCTCTGTTGAAGATACCATGAAATGCATGTCGCTTTTGTTACTGTATATGTGAGGCAAACTTCCATTTGCCTCTTAAAAATACCTCATTGTTGGAGTCAGCCTTAGAGCATCTCATATTAATTATCTTGGAGCTTCAAGCCTCTTATTATGCACATATGATGTTCATTCATGGTCTAGTTTAGTTTTGTGTATGGAGGGTGTAGTTGAGCGAGCAAGTGCCAATTCAAATCCGACCCAAAATCTCTATAGCTTCATGGTGGATTTTTTTCCGGACCGGTCTAGAGAAACTTAAATTGGTGGTTTCTCCGGCCTAGTCAAGCGTAGAGACTGGTAAGTTTTATGGACATACAGCTCACATACGTTTCCACAACAATTCTATGCACGCACATGCATTCCGCAATTACCTGGTTGAAAGAACCCAGCGCAGTATTAGAGGATGAGATGCCCTAAATGCAACAGAGATAATATGCAGAAATATTCACAAAAATGTAAAACATCCTAGCCTAAGCCAACAACGCCGCTGTCATCCTAGCATCCTAGTATTAGAGCCTTGAAGGGCAAGTGAAGAAACCAAAGCCAACAACGCCGCCGTCAGCCATCAATCATTGACTGCAATAGCAGCGTCACTGTCGCCGTGGACTGCTGACCCAGTGTCCCGCCGTGCTCTAGTGGCTGCACGCGACTGGACACTTCCACTTGGTCGTCGTCGTCGTAGTCGACACGCTAATTCCATGCCAGCATTGTATCGAATCGATGGGATGCCATGAAATATGTACAGTAGCTGCCTGTGTCGCCGACGCCACTCCCTGAATGACGGGAATGGCAGGTAGGTTGGTCGTGCTCCTGGTGGCTCTGCTCGCCGCGAATGCACCGCTTCTCGTGCGTGCGGGGGACAGGGTCGCGGCGGACCGGCCGCTCTCCGGTGACGTGAAGCTCGTGTCTCGGGGAGGCAAGTTCGTCCTGGGGTTCTTCCAGCCAGGTAATTATATACGGAGTTCATGTGCGTGCATATAATTGTCGTGGAAACGTACATGACTTGTGTGTTCTGGGATGATTGCTCTGCTTCCGGCAGAAGAAGGAACCGACGGGAGCTGGTACGTCGGCATCTGGTACCACAAAATCTCGGTTTTTACGCCGGTGTGGGTGGCCAACCGTGATCGGCCAGTCTCTGACCCGGCCGCCTCCCGGCTCACCATCGCGTCCGACGGCAACCTCGTCCTGTTGGACCCCTCCGGCTGGCGCGCCTGGTCCACGGACGGCAGCGTCGGCGGGGGCGGTAAGGCCAACAAAAATTTAAACGCGACAGTAGTGGCCATCCTCCTGGACACGGGCAACCTCGTGCTCGCCCCGTCACGGAACGTCTCCGACGTGCTGTGGCAAAGCTTCGACCACGTCGGTAACACGTGGCTTCCCGGCGCGAAGCTGCGGCGGGACAAGGTCACCGGCGTCATCCATGGGGCGATATCCTGGAGGGCGCCCTGGGACCCGGTGCCGGGGCCGTACACGCTGCAGCTGGACCCGGGCGGCTCGCCGCAGTACGTGCTGATGCAGAACGACATGTGGGCGCCCTACTGGGGCAGCGGCAACTGGAACGGCCGGACCTTCACCGGCGCGGCGCGCGGCGGCGGCGGCGGGTACAGCTTCCGGTTCGTGGACAACGACCGGGAGAGCTACTTCACCTACGGTTTCGCCGACAACAGTTCAACGGTGTACCGCTTCGTCATTGACGTCACCGGGCAGCTGAAGGGGTGGCTCTGGGTGGAGGACACGCAGGCGTGGAACCTGGTGTACGCGGAACCCAGGACGCGGTGCCAAGTGCCGCGCGTCTGCGGCGCGTTCGGCATGTGCAACGAGTCGGCAACCGATGCTTGCGGCTGTGCTAGAGGGTTCAGCCCGTGGTACGACCGGAGATGGATCCTCGGCGATTACACCGGCGGCTGCGTGCGGAACGTCGAGCTGAAGTGCAGCAAGAACAGCAGCCGGTTGAAAGCAGAGGAGGACACGTTCTTTCTGATGGCTGGCGTGAGGCTCCCTGAGAACGGTGGATTGGCTGCTTTAGCCTCGAGCTCCAGCGGTGACTGCGAGCGAGCGTGCCTCAGCGTCTGCATATGCTCTGCTTACGCATACAATGGCAGCTGCATACTCTGGTACGGTGATCTACAAAATCTGGGGAACTTTTACGTCGGGACTGACATTGGGGACTTGTACCTCCGATTGGCGTCATCAGATCTACTCGGCGGCGCTAGGAGCCACAACAAACGGAGGACCGTCGAGATCGCCTTTGGCGCACTTGCCATCGTCTGTTTCGTGGTCGTCGCTTCTGTCCTCATCATCTGCACAACTGTGTCACGACGACGAGCAACAAAGGTCCACGGCCTCGAGGGCTGTGTGGCGACCTTCAAGTACCGCGAACTGCGGTCCTTCACCAAGAACTTCTCCGACAAGCTAGGCGGCGGCTCCTTCGGCTCGGTCTTCAGGGGCCAGCTTCCCGATCGCACCACAACCATCGCCGTCAAGAGGCTGGAGGGGCTCCGTCAGGGCGAGAAGCAGTTCCGCGCGGAGGTGAGCACCCTGGGTACCATCCACCACGTCAACCTGATCCGCCTGCTAGGATTCTGCTCTGGCTCCGGTGACCGAAATAAGCTGCTCGTGTACGAGTACATGTCCAACGGCTCGTTGGACCGGCACTTGTTCGGTGCCACGCCCCACGCGCTCAGCTGGCGCACGCGGTACCAGGTCGCCGTCGGCGTAGCAAAGGGGCTCTGCTACCTGCACGATAAGTGTCAGGACTGCATCATCCATTGCGACGTGAAACCGGAGAACGTCCTCCTGGACGTCGAGTTCGAGCCCAAGATCGCAGACTTCGGGCTCGCCAAGCTCATGGGCCGCGATTTCAGCCGCGTGCTGACCACCATGCGCGGCACCATCGGGTACCTCGCGCCCGAGTGGATGGGTGGCGAGGCTATAACCGTCAAGGCCGACGTGTACAGCTATGGCATGATGTTGTTCGAGATCGTGTCGGGAAAGAGAAACGTGGAATCCGGACCGGACCCGTCGTCGTCGGGAGGCGGCACGAGTAGTAACCACCACGCCGCATCGGAGTTCTTCCCCGTTCTGGTGGCGAGGAGTCTGGCGGCGGCCGAGGGGGACGTGACGGCGCTGCTAGACTCGGCGCTGGGAGGCGACGCAGACATCGAGGAGGTGAGAAGGGTGTGCAAGGTCGCCTGCTGGTGCATCCAGGACGAGGCCGACGCGCGGCCGACCATGGCGGAAGTGGTGAGGGTGCTCCAAGGAGTGACAAAGATCGATGTGCCGCCGGTGCCTAGGTACCTCCAAATACTCGCCGGACGGTGGATGCATACGACACACGACTACAGCTCATGACGCCGATGACAAAGATCGATGTGTCGTTCAGAAGTCAGAAATGTGTGCTCGATTTGTACTCCGGCCGGTCGTGATTGCGTTGTGTCGAACTCGAATAATTTTCGGATGTTGACGCGTTTCAATTGAGTTCCAGTTATTATGTCCGAACAGGCCTCTGATATCTGCCTGCTAATCTCAAACTTAATGCCTGAAACTTGATGCCAAACATCGAACAAGTCTGTCTCTCGCATCAACCAATAGTAGATTCCTAGCAACTCGCCGACATGGGAAACTGCTGCGGTAGCGTCAAGGCAGACAAGAAGCAGACCAAGTCGAAGAACAAGCCGAAGACGACGACGCCACCTGCAACGAAGACGAAGCCGGCCTCCCCGAAGACGTCGAAAGGTGACGACGGCGCCCCGACACAGACGGCCGCGGCGAGCCAAGGAGCGGCGGCGGTGCAGCCACCAGCTGGCGGTTCGGCGAGCTCCTACTCCGGTGATGATAGTCTTACGTATGCCGCGGCACTTGCAGGGCCGACGTTGTCGATGGGCTCGGTGTCGGCGATCTCCATGGGCTGGGGGTGGTAGACCTTGCAGTATTTTTCTCTTCTCTGTCTTTATTTTTTTCCCTTGTCGAGTGTGCTTTAATTCCGTCTGAAATTAACCTCAGTATGTTCATGTCGCCGACGCTGGTTGAGTGGTTGTGTACTATACATCAAGGTTTATTCAAAAATTCCAACGCAACGCATTGAATCGAACAACGAGAGATATCTCAGGCCACACGGAGTCACCAGTCAACACAGCCATGCCTGATATGACATCGTTATTTGGCGCGACTGTAGAATGCTTTGCAGTTGCAGCTAGGCTTCAAGAGAAATAAATGTAATGACGTTGCTAGCTCACTTATAAAACCAAAGATTTTCTTCATATAAAAAACAAAACCTCTAACCTATGTACAGGGACATTGATTCTTATGTGCTCTACCAGAATCCTTCCGTCCATCTGAGTATTAACAGAGAACTAGTAACAAAATTTTTACACGACGATAGGTCGTCACAGAACATAACGCGGCGGCCTCGGACGATGAGCAAGAAAAGAACACCTTCAGACGCATCCCCTGAGGATCTCGGCGAGCCCCTTCCGCTGCTCCTCGGTGAGGTTCTCCGGGAACACGACGTCGAGCTTGACCCTGAGGTCCCCGCGCGCGCCCTTCTCGCCGCCGGCGACGGGCATGCCCAGGCCCTTGACGACCTTGACGTACCCGGGGAAGATGACCTCGTCGCGGAACGAGCAGCGCAGCTTCTCGCCGCCGAGCAGCCGGAACGATAGCGACCACCCGGTGAGCGCGCTCACCAGCGGCACCTGCGCCCGGAGCACCAGGTCATCGCCGAGCCGCTTGAACCGCTTGTGCCGCTTCTCCGAGACGACGAACACGGCGTCGCCGGCAAGGCAACCCGGCCGCTCGTCGCCCATGCCTTCTAGCGTCACCCTGGTGCCCTTCCTCCAACCCGGTTTCACACGGATCATTTGTGTCACCTCCTCCTTAACGATCATCCTGTCGGAAAACGAACGTCGGTCAGTGACTACCTGACTGGTGATCAGTAGGGTAAAAAATGTGAGCGCGCGTGCGTGGTAAGGAGGAGCCATCAGACGTCAGTAACGAGGGAAGTGCACAGTCGCTGTATGTCGCTTATCCCTGCTTGTCCAGCACCCTCACGTGCAAGCAAGCAGCAAGCAATACGCACCACCTAATGCCCAGAAAGGACAATCCTCTGACGTGTGATAACAAGCCTACCAGGCTAAGAAAGTAAGGGATGGAACACTGATACCCTGTTCCCAGTTTAGAATCTTCGTTGAGTCATTGTATTGTTTTGTGTTTGGTAGAAGATATACAGTCTGATGCAGAGCAAAGCTGTGTATTTTTGTCGATAAATATGGCCTACGACAGGATGGAGATGCTAATCCCATAACTTGAAAAGAGGTACTACGTATCAATGTACTACTGCAGTGTTCCCCCCTTAATGTGGAGAGCTAATTAATATTTTGTTCCACAAAGTACACCGCATAACTCAGCCAGCGTAAAGTGGGTTTGGTATCACAGTAGCAGCTCTGTTTGCATTGCCTGAAGCTTTCAAAGAAGCATAATGTAGCACATGTTAAATTGTACGGAGATGTTTTTTTGTTATACCAGAAATATGCTATGGCCCATTTATATTTGACATGTTTACTAGCATTCACATAAAACTGAATATGTCTTCGAGATGCGGCTTCGCATGTTGCCACCCTATGCGAATAATGGCAATGCGCCAAGTATATAAAATTAAGTTTATGAGAAAGTAGCTATTGTCCTTTTTGTTGAAGATTTTTTTTCTGTGAAGGAAAAAAGGACTTTTGATTCCCTAAATCAAGGAGTTTCCTGGAGAACACCGCTAAACGGCAACGACGCTGTCCGAAACACGTTAAAATCACGCACAGAAACGTTACTGTTCATCGTACCACGGCTGTACGTCATCGCGGGCAGAGGGAGCGGAGTGCGACGGCTTACCCGTTCTTGGTGACGACGTCGCGCGTGTACCGGACCTCCTTCTTGCACCCGCTGCAGAGCTCCTCCAGCGTGCACTCCAGCTCCCGCTCCACCGCCGGCGCCTTGCGCACCACGAACTCCGCGAACGCGCGCCGCACGCTCCCAGCCTTGCTGCCGGCGCTGTACACGTTGTTCCTCTTCCTCGCCGCCTCCGTCGGCGTCGCCGCAGCGCCTGCGGCGGCCTGCTTCTCGCTGTGCACTGGTCTCGCCATCGCCGCGCCGCCGCCGCGGTCCTTCTCGGCGGGCTTGCTCCTGCCGCCTTCGCGCGCGGCGAACACCGCCCTGTTCTCCTGCTGGTCCAGCAGCGCCTGCGATTCGAAACACACACACACACAACATTACGGTTATTATAATTAGCTATCGCTGCAATTGATGTGGTATACATCATGCAAAACGAATCAATTCGTGTATTCACCTCGTATGCCTCGGTGATGGCCTTGAACCGCGCCTCGGCCTGGGACCTGGTCGCCGGCGGGTGCTTGTCGGGGTGCCACTGCCTTGCCAGGCTCCGGTACGCCGCCCTGACGCCCTGCGGCGAGGCGTCCCGGTCGACGTGCAGGATCTCGTAGAACCGCTCCGGCGGCTTGTTCCCCATCACGGAACGATTATATTCTCTCCTCCCGCAACGTTGGCCTCTCACACTGCACTGCAATAAGGAAATGGATGAACAGAAGATCGGAGAGCCCGAGACCGAACTGAGTGCGCGAGAGGATTCAGGCGGTGCAGTGACTATAACGGGGATGGCAGCGCCTAGCGCAGGACTGGATCGAGAGATGCGTGGCTGTTTTGTAGGGATGGGCGCTTGGACTGTGTGCATCGATAGAGGGCGACGTGGGGGACGGGCGGTTGGTGCGAGAGGTACGAGTGGTCGTACGACATGCGGGCTGAGCCATCTTGTTGCCGCGAGAGGGCGTGGGATGACGACATGTATATTCCTCTTCACGAAACGCAGAGGACGCCATTGCCGTTTCGCCAACGCTTCGGCACGTACGGCGTCATCAGGTGGCGCGCGATGTGGGGGTGGCCAGACGGATCGAGCGAGCATGCCTGCGGTGCAGATAGATGTTCTTGCAAAGGATTTTGGTTGGGACGCATTAGTGTGGGAGGGGCCCTATCATGTGTGTTTCTGCCATGCATGTTGGAAATGGAACAGTCACGGTTGCCTATTCAGATCGAAACATAAATTCAGAAGCGTACCCTCTTCCCTGCTCCCGGAACTTGCGATGCACGTATTTCAAAGACGATCTATCCTAGCTAGCGTCACTCCTCTTCCGCGGAGGGGGGTGAAGAAGGGGGAAAGATAGATATATGGCGCAGTTTAGCGCCGTGTTGATCCAAGAGGCATCTGCTAGATAGCCCGTGATCGATCTGAGCTAATAACCCCGTCCACGACACACCGATTAGTAACGCCAGAGCCCCCGTACTTGCCGCAACAGTCCCAACGTTGTCCGCCTGCATTGCCGTACCTTTTTCAGCTCAGGTGCCATCGAGAATGAAGGGGGTCCGGCTCCGGCCGGCAGCGAGCGCATGCAGGGCCGCAATTTGGTCACGCAGTACTTTTACTTAGCCGCGGCTAACGACGGAGTCACGCCAAGGCCGCCAGCTCGATCATCATACATGTCGGAGACAGGGGCCGTGTTCCTGCGATGATGGTGCGTCTCTGTTGCGTGCTTATGGAAGTGGTAATCGCGCTCGTACATTCCCGTACGCCCATTGAGTACCAGGCAGGAAGTCATCAGGACTGTAAAACTCTACTACCTTACTGAAGGTAAGCGCCACTAGCACGCTCGAACGTACACCGTGGCAGTTACTCTCGTGTGGACTTGCTGTCTCAGTATGGCCTGTGACTTCTACTAGTACTTCTGTCAAGATCCAGGCACGCATGTGTGCTTGTCGAAAGCAGGAGTACAAGGGGGGGGGGGGGGCGAAAATACCGCCTCCTGAAATGATTATTCATTGCCATCTGAATCTCTATGAAGATCCAGGACCATATTGCCATTTTTTTTTTCTTCTGTTAATTAATCCTGCTGGCAGTTGTTGCTTGTTTCTTTCTCGCTCCCGAGTTATTTACAGACACGAAACATTGGTGTTTTCAGATTGAGAATACATATCTCTTGACAAAAGAAAAAGAGATGTCGGAGTCACAGAGAGCAAGAAAAGACGATGACAGACAGATACATGGAAAAGGAGAAGAGAAACGAGGACGACCACGGCCTGTAGGTAGGGGGTCGCTTCAGGCCGACAAAATTGTGAAGTTGAAATAAAGTAGCGATTTTGTGAGGGAATTGAGACAACTAGGTAAAGTTTGGAACTCTTGATCCAGATCTATGAGGTGTTTTCAACTGACACGTCACGAGCATATATATCGCCACGAGCCAATGTGGACATTGAAAGTGTGGAAAATTTACTTGGAATCAGAAAACATGCTGCCCCACACGAACCAGAGCTGACACAACTTGGTAGCGTCGCTTAGCGAGAGAAATAAGTTCGGCTGTCCATAGGGTAATCTTTCAAAGAAACGACTGAGATCTTCCATGCATTGCGCGCGGTGACTTTTTGTGGACTGTTCATATTATGGATAAGAACCTCACGAATTGAATGAATTTCAACCTTTCAGGGGTACAATTCTTATGAATGCTGTTACAGCTCTTTGTGTGGTACTAATAAGATATTAAGATCAAACCTTTTTTCTTAAAAAAAACTAGAGCAAGATCAAACCATTTATGCTACATATGTTTGTCACTTGGTATTTTACACTATACGTTTTGCCTTTTCCATACAAGATCCGGATATTATCTTTGTATTTTCAAAAGTGATGTTTATCATCTATCCTTGTGTCTATCATATCTCATACCCTAGCAACTTTGGTGACTAGAATACCGTCAAGTTGACAGTGACTTTCCAGGTGTGGTACATCCCTTTGGATGCGAGAAATGTAATGACGGTTTTGGCACTCTCTTGTAATCAAATCATATACAGCACCAGTCCTAGGTAGTTATGAACGTGAGAGAGCGCAGACTGGCATCTTTCTTTATGTTCAGTTCACTGATTTGGTTCTCCTGCTGTCCTCGGTGTCTTTGTTGCGTGTTAACATCAATTGAATGACCTGATATAACCTCAAAGATAGGACTTTTGAAACGAGGCTTTTGGAGCCAAGGTTATTCGATTATGACCTGTGATTTGTTGTTATCAGATGGAGTGTCGGCAGCCCGTGAAGATTTCTTAAAAGTGGCGGCAAACAAAATTCCCACCAACGAATTTTCTGAAGCATTCATGAATAGTAGGAAGAAGTTGTCGGCAGTTGACAGTGTCAAACCTCTGTTGCTTGTTGATCTAAATCGTCCCTAGTATGCAGTCAAACATCAAACAGAAATTTGTGTCTACGATCTGTCAAAAATTAGGCATTTCTATCAGTTATAAAATTATTTATAGTGTGGTCTGGGCTGCGGCCTGCGGGACATTTTCTAATCTTCACAGGAACGGTGAGCCTGGCCTGTTTTTCTTTAACTCGGCCACTTGGTCCAACCCAATCCATGTGGTCTGGAAAAGCCATATCGGCCCAATCTCCGTGGGCATCAGGCCACGTGGGCCGATGACCCAACTCGTACGCTTCCTCCTCCGGTCCTCCCCTCAAACCTGACGGCGACCTCGCTCCACGATGGCGCGGTTCGGCTTGCTGCGCTGCGACCCAACGCCTCCGACTCCAGGACGAATCCCGACAAGCCACTGGTGCATCATAGCGGTACAAAAAAAGGAGGGAGCACCTACGTTGTGTCGGGGGATCACATCGGAAGCCATCCTTCGATGATTTATCAAAGTCGGTCTGCGAATAAAAGTCAAAGTCAATATATTGTTATCCTTTTTCTTTATTGTTATTCATTATTAACCGTAATTTTGATGCATAGGCGTTCGTCGGAGGCCATGACAAAAGTAGGACCCTTTAAACGGGGTCTCCGCGCCCTCGGATGATGAAGTTGTCATCCTTCGAAAAAATACGTGCGAGAGAAGATCAAGAGCCTGTTCGGCGCGTAGAGGGCGACACATGGCACCAACACTTATTGTGACATGCAGAGCAAGGAAGGGTACCAGGAGTGCTCGAATGACCAATTTATCCTTTATGACCATTTTATATAGAATATTTAAAAAATATAGTAGATAATTAGGGGCAAAATAGTCATTTATACGTGGCCTAAGTACGGGCCTATAAAAGGAACATTCCTACTTACTTGTAATGGGGGGAATCTTTTTAGGAATACGTGAGAAAAACCCTTTCTGCCTCGTTTCATATCCTTCGCAATTTCTTTTTATGTTCGTTCTTTTTATCGGTGTCATCGAAGCTCGCGCTTAGTGACACCAACAGTGGCGCCCACCATGTTGTGAGCTCGTACACAAGCTCAAGATGACTCAGCTCCATGGACCGCTGTCTTCGAGCGGCACACCGCCCTCACGAAGCAGCATTCTGGGAAACCCCCAATCGGCTGACGACCAGTATTCATCGCAAGTAACAAAAGAAAACACCCCCGAAACGTAACCATCGCTTCAGGCAGAAGCAGCGGGCGGCAAAAAAGACCCAGTACAGCGCCCTGAACAACCGTCGAGCTCAAACCCTCCGGGAAGCAGCACCCCAACCTCGATGACAGCAGCACAAGAGATGGAACTGTTAGCCTAAAGAGCCGAGCATCTTAAGCAACTCAAGCAACAGATGTTGTAAAAACAACAGCTAAGAAGCAAAGCGCTGTCAGAGAGAGAGAAAGCACTATAAGAGAAAGAGTACATAGCCCAGCTCAGACTTAAGAATCTGCAACTAGCAAAAGAAGTCGAATAACTTCAGAGAACCATTGGCAGGGGGAGTCGTCAGGAATCAAACCCAATGCCCGAAGCCCACCCGTACCTTGAGCAAGAAGTACCACTCACACCAAGCCATCAGCCAACAGCCGCAGAAGTGCTGCCAATTCGAAGATCAAGCACAACGGACATAATTAATAAAGACTCACCTCTTTTCAAAGGGTTGCAAAGAGCCCCATACCCGCCGCAGTTCAGAATGATACCGTTAGCCAAATTTAGTGAAAATTCTGACACAAGGCAATTCCTCATGAGCTACGAAGCAACAATCATATCAGCAGGAGGAGACGAGATAACATTGGCAAAAGCATTCGTTTGCGCCCTCGACGAGTCCACCCTTAATTGGTACTTCAACCTGCATCCCTGGTCTCTGTACAGCTGGAAACACATCAAGGATAAGGTGGTCGCAAGTTTTTGAGGGTTCCGCACCATTATGGAACCATCGCACGAGCTGTTGAATATCGCTCAGCAGGAGAATGAGCAATTACATGAGTAATACGGAAGATTCCTCACGCTTCGAGCCCAGACCCCGAGCGTCACGGATGAGGCGGCAATAAACTCTGTACTCAGAGGCATGCGAGCATGCCAGATGTCTTCATACTGTGCGCAGATACCTCCGCACACCATGCAAATGTTATGCACAAAGTTTGAAAAGTATAGTAGATCAGATGTGGATTACAAGAGACGTAAGCAAAGTCAAAGTAAGAGCCGCAAGCAGTCACACAACGAAGGTGGCTATCAAGAAAGGCAGTAC
Organism: Eleusine indica; assembly: GCA_030378355.1. NCBI lineage: Eukaryota > Viridiplantae > Streptophyta > Magnoliopsida > Poales > Poaceae > Eleusine > Eleusine indica. The sequence goes on from CM059494.1 coordinate 62,951,353, forward strand.
AGAAAAACCAAACAACCCATCGAGCCCTCCCCTTCGTTCATTGGTCACATTGAGGAAGAAAAAGAAGACACTATCGGGAGAGGCAACCAGAGCAATGATTTCAGAGGAAGCGGCCAACGAGGGCGTGGCAGAGGCCGAGGCTCTCAAACCCAGACTCAGCCGACCAGAAAGTCATATTGTTTCTACTACGGAGAGTACAAGGGGCACAAAACTTTCACATGCCTCAAAGCAAAAGAAATCCAATAAAGGATCGAAGCATAAAAGAAGGCTTCGTCCTTACTCAAAGCTATCAATTATACATCGCCCAACCCATGGCCCTAGCAACCATATCCACAGCCCGATCAACCCAACTATCACTATCTAAACACCCACCATCATCAACTTTACGCACTGTCCCCATATTTTCATCCAACTCATCCTACACAACCTCAGCCAGTACACCCAACCCAGACAACAAATCCAGCAACCATCACCCAACCAAGACCAGCAAAGGCAAAAGCAAGAGCCTCAACACCTACCACAGCCTAAACCAGAACCTACCCCAAGCCAAGCCACAACCTTCCCAGTATAAGGTTACATTGGAATGATATGCGGAGGGTCATCTTCAGACTTTGAAAACAAAAGAAGAAGAAGATATCACTTTCGAATGGTAAACAGCGTTTTCACAGAAGGACCCGTTATCAAGTCAAAGTGGTCTCATATTCCCATCACATTCACCGAGTCAGATCTCAGCTTCAAAGCTTACCTGCATGTCGATGCATTCGTAATCGAAGCCCACATCCATACCTGGATTGTCAGCAACGTCCTTGTAGACAACGGCAGCCAGGCAGACATCCTGTTCATTAACACCTTCGAGCAAATGGGCCTCAGCAAAAGTTCTCTGCAGCCGTCAAATATACCACTCATTGGCTTCATTGGAGAAAGAATCACTCCCATGGACACAATCTCCCTACCGGTATCGTTTGGCAACACTCAAAACCCTCGAACAGAGTATGTAACATTCGATGTGATGGATCTTTGCCATCCATTTAATGTTATATTTGTCGGGGCACAATTAACACCGTCGAAGCCGTCATCCACAGTGCATATCTACGTATGAAGAACCCAACAGCCGGAGAGATTATCACAGTCAAAGGAGATCAGCAAATGTCAAGAGACATAGAAAAAGGTTATACACCAGGGGAAAGGAATTGCAACAACATACACATTTTCAGTCAAGACCAGCTAGAGGATGAAGAGAGAGCTCAAAAAGCTCGTGAGCAGCATAAAGTGAATGCAAGAGAAGAGACACGATGGCTCGACAGAGAGAACATCGCAGTGCAGCCGGACGAACAAACCAAAAAAGTACTCCTTGATGAGCAAGTCCTTGGCCAATTCGTCACAGTGGGCTCTGGTTTAGACTCCGATGAAGAGAAAAAGTTGTTAGCATTCCTTAGTAAGAACAAAGATATATTCTTCTGGTCTTCAGCAGACCTCGAAGACGTGGACAGAAGCATCATAGAGCACAAACTAGAAGTCGACACAAAAATCAAGCCAAAGAAACAAAGGCTTCGAAAGATGTCAGATGAAAAAACAGAAGCTATCAGAGCGGAAATCCAACGGCTACTCGATGCTTCCGTTATCCGCGAAGTCAAATACCCGTCTTGACTGACAAACTGTGTAATGCTGAAGAAAAAGAATGAGAAGTGGAGAATGTGCATAGACTTCACAGATCTCAACAAAGCTTGCCCCAAAGATGATTTCCCATTGCCTCGAATTGACAAAATCATGGACGCAGCAGCTGGGAGCGAGCTGTTGTCACTGCTCGATTGCTTCTCCGGCTACCATCAGATATGACTAAGGAGGGAGGATGAGGAAAAAACAAGTTTCATGACACCCTTTGGTACCTACTGTTTTATAAGAATGACCCTATATTTTGCCGCATGACTCAAAAAGCCTTCGAGTCATATTTTGGAAAAACCATACACGTTTATGTGAACGATATTATAGTAGCAAGTAAAGCAAAAGGCCACCATATCTCAGACCTCGCGGAAACATTTGCAAACCTCCGAGCAACAAGGTTAAAATTGAATCCGGAGAAGTATGTTTTTGACATCCGGAAAGGAAGAGTAATCGGTTGTCTGGTGTCAGCCAAAGGCATCGAAGCCAACCTAGACAAAATGAAAGCAATCATCCAAATGCAAGAGCCCCAGTGCCGAAAGAATGTGCAGAAACTCATAGGCAAAATGGCGGCACTAAATCGGTTCATATCCAGATCAGCCGAGCGAAGCTTGCCCTTCCTTCAAACACTTCGAGGGGCTCAACCCTTCGAATGGGGTCCAGAGCAGCAAAGAGCCTTCGCAGAGTTAAAAAACTAACTCAAAAAGCAATCAAAGCTCACCAACCTACAGCCCAAGACTGTGCTGTTGTTATATGTGTCTGCGTCCCAATCGGCGGTGAGTGCAGTCCTCGTACAGGAAAAGAAAATAATTAAAATGGTTAAAGGGGAGCCGAAGGAATTTTTGGTGCAACTACTGGTATACTACGTCAGCGAGGCACTGTCTGTCTCCAAGAGGCTGTATTCCGAGATGGAAAAAATTGCGTACGCGGTAATCATGGCTTTCAGAAAGCTACGACATTATTTTGAGGCTCACCACATCAAAGTGCTCACCAGCCAAGCACTTAATGAAATATTCGGCAACCGAGAAGCTTCGGGAACAATCGGCAAATGGGTCATGAAACTCTTGGAGCATGTAGTAGACTTCGAGAAACGTAGTGCCATCAAGTCCCAGGTACTTGCTGATTTCATAGTAGATTGGACAACTCCGCAACAAGTAAAAAATCAAGCATGGTCTGAGCCAGAGTGGACAGTGCACTACGACGGAGCCTCGGGACTAGCCGGGGCAGGAATAGCAGCATTAATCACCTCACCCATGGGCGTGAAAATGAAATACGCTGCAAGGCTCGAGTTCAGCAAAGAAGCGGACAAGTGCACCAATAACATAGCAGAGTATGAGGCAGTACTGCTGGGGCTCAAGAAATTAAGAGCACTCCGAGTCCAAAGGTGCAGAATCAGAACAGATTCCAAGATCGTGGCCAGTCAATACGATAAAGAATTCACTACCCGGGACCCATTGCTTGAGAAATACCACAGCACCATCCAAAGTATGGAAAAGTACTTCAAAGGCTTCGATATACAGTATATCGAGAGAAAGTTCAACACGGAGGCAGACGAACTTGCCAAGCTGGCAGCAAGGCAAGAGGCAATACCACAAGATGTGTTCTTTCAAACAATCACAAAACCTTCGATCAAAACAGTCCTCCAGGACCCCAAGCAAATACACACAGTAATCAGCAAAGACTGGAGAACTCAAATCATCGCGTACCTTAAGGGTTTTTACGAGCCAGACACCGAGTCAGAGGCCAAAAGAATGCAACAAAGGCCCAGGAACTACAAAATCATCGAGGGTCAGCTATACAAGTCAGGAATTTGTGCTCCACTACTTAAGTGTGTAAGCAGAACGAAGGGTACCCAGCTACTCAGCGAGATACACGAGGGAATCTGCGGAGCGCATATTGGACCTCGGCCATTAGCTACAAAGGCAGTTAGGCAGGGCTTCTTTTGGCCATCTATGGTCAAGGATGCTGCAGAAATAGTGACCAGATGTGAAGCCTGTCAAAAAATCTCGAATAGGCAGTCAACACCTTCGCAGCCAACGCAACTCAACCCCATCATGGCCTCTCCAACGTTGGGGAATTGACATCGTTAGACCCCTACCCATAGCACCAGAGAATTACAGGTGGGCAGTTGTAGCCCTAGAATATTTCACCAAGTGGATCGAAGCAAAACCAATCACAAATATCTCGGCAACAACAATCAGAAAGTTCTTTTGGCAAAATGTCGTTGCCGCTTCGGAGTGCCAAGAGACATAACAGTCGACAACGGAAAACAATTTGAGAACGATATGTTCAAAGAGTTCTGTCACTCCATCGGAACCAAAGTCGACTTCACGTCAGTATATCACCCCCAGTCGAACGGAGCCGTCGAAAGAACAAACAGCCTTATATTCAAGGCAATCAAAAAGATACTCCTCGATGACAAGAAAGGAAAATGGGCAGAAGAACTGCCAAGGATCATTTGGTCGCACAACACGACCGAAACCAGGGCAACCAAATACTCGCCCTTCAGGTTACTTTATGGGGAAGAGGCAGTCACGCTCGAGAAGATTTTGCACCAAAGTCCTAGAACCTTCAATGCAAAATCAACACAGCTGCAGAGGACGAATCGAAGGATCTGATGGAAGTCGACAGACTGGACACAACTGTCAACCTTGAAAAGTATCAATCAGAAACACGCCACTGGAGGGATCGAAAAGTCGCACCCCGAGCCTATGCAGTAGGAGATCTAGTCCTACTCCGAAGCCCTAGAACAGAAAGCAAAGGCAAGCTAGGGCCAAATTGGGAGGGTCGATACATTATGGCAAAATCAAACAGGCCCGGAGCGTACAGGCTCCAGACTTCGTAAGGAGAAGAGTTGCCACATTCTTGGAACACGGACAACCTTCGAAGATTTTATGTATAAGAAAAAGTATCACTCGAAGCATGTAATAAGCTAAACATAGCACGAAGCTATAAGTGCTACCTTGAGCTTAGTTGGTAGATTTTTTTTAGCCTTTTCTTTTCTAGACAATTATGTGAAGGACCGTACTCTTTTCCTCACAAGGGGAACCCTTCACAAGGGTAAGGTTTTAACGAGGCGGATCCTATGTAAACCCCAGCTAAATCTATAAAGCTGCCTTCCCCAAAGCGGAAAGCCTCGCTTAGCAGAGCACGTCGAAACAACTCCTACCACGGAGGTTAAAACATTCGACGAAGAGCAAAAAGCTCTCAAGCCATAGCTGCCGCACTGGTCAAGCCCGAAAGGCTAAGACCAGTGCAGCCAGCTAACTTAGCGAAAAAATGCTAAGGGGCTTGTTGCAGCCCAAATCCGTCAAAGGGTTCGTCCCAAAACACCTCGTCCCTAGCACTTCGAGGGGGAGGGTGGTGTTTTTCAAAAAACTTAGCGAAAAAAATGCTAAGGGGCTCATTGCAGCCCAAACCCGTCAAAGGGTTCGCCTCAAAACACCTCGCCCCTAGCACTTCGAGAGGGAGGGTGGGGTTTTTCAAAAAAAAAAAAACTTAGCAAAAAAATGCTAAGGAGCTTGTTGCAGTCCAAACCCGTCAAAAGGTTCGCCCCAAAACACCTCGCTCCTAGCACTTCGAGGGGGAGGGTGGCGTTTTTCAAAAAACTTAGCGAAAAAATGCTAAGGGGCTCGTTGCAGCCCAAAACCCGTCAAAGGGTTCGCCCCAAAACACCTCGCCCCTAGCACTTCGAGGGGGAGGGTGGCGTTTTTCAAAAAACTTAACGAAAAAATGTTAAGGGGCTCGTTGCAGCCCAAAACCCGTCAAAGGGTTCGCCCCAAAACACCTCGCCCTTAGCACTTCGAGGGGAGGGTGGCGTTTTTCAAAAAACTTAGCGAAAAAATGCTAAGGGGCTCGTTGCAGCCCAAAACCCGTCAAAGGGTTCGCTCTAAAACACCTCGCCCCTAGCACTTCGAGGAGGAGGGTGACGTTTTTCAAAAAACTTGGCAAAGAAAAAATGCTAAGGGGCTCGTTGCAGCCCGAATCCCGATGAAGAGTTCGTCCTAGAACACCTCGCCCTTAGCAATCCGAGGGAGAGGGCGGTGGTTTTCAAAATTCGACGTCAGCGCTAAGCAAATCATAGCAACACAAACCTGGCAAGACATAATTTATTACAATTGCAGCTAATAAATGTTTACATCAGAAATTATAATCAACGGGTTCTTCTTTTATAACAACCACAGAAGCTAACAACTGGGAAAGCAAAACCGACCATTCATCGGCAGTGTAACCAGGCGGAGGGGGACAGGGATTAGGTCTCGAGCCCCCGGAACCAAGGACACCCGAATCTTGGGCATTTCCACTAGTTGGAACCGGCGCTTGAGAAAAGGATCTAGCAATCTTTGTCGGCGAATTCAGCACGGAGCTAATTGACCGCTTCGCTACAGCAAGCCGAGGACTAGAGCTAATTGAGGTGTCGGAACCTTCGGTGCTCAAGGATTTCTCGCTTTGCTTCAGATGCGGAGACCCTAGTTCTCGCTCCCTGCGAGGTCTATCTACGGAGACTCCCCCACCACGGGACCTACCCCTACCTCGACAACCAAGTGTGGATGACGCACTAGACGAAGCGCCACGAGAAAATAAGTGGGAATAATCTCCCATATAAATCACACCGACGTCCAAAGTCACCAAGCGCGCTTTAGACGAAGATGCGCGTTCGGGGTACTCAAATCTTTCAGCCTCCGCCGCAACATCTAACGCTTCGAAGCCGCTCAAACTAGCCTCAGAACTACTCGAAGCAGGCGTTGGCATGGAAGCATCGTCCATTAGAGATCGGGACCCTTCACTCATCAAGTCCAACATGCACAACACGGAAGATCCACTAGAAGCATCCTCTTCGGACTCCCGCGCAGGCGACACGAAGGACACCTGTGCAAGGTGAAGTAAGCATGTCAAAATTATAGTTACAAAATTTCCCTCAGGACCTCCCAAAAAGTACGTTACATCAACACAACAACTACAAATAATCCTAAACCTCGCTCAGTGCGGCCTTTGATCCACCCTCCGGAGTTCCAGCCTTCTCAGCGGCGTTCCTTGAAGTCCCTTGGCCCCCCGAAGGATCTTCAGCCTGGCCGTCACCGCTCCTCGAATAGCCATGCATCTGCACAAGCACAATCATTTTCAACTTCGAATGTCGCATGAATAAATGAAAATACAATGCACAAACAGAAGTATAACCTAAGCCAGTTTCTCAATGGCAGCTTGTCGAGCAGCTTCGCGGCCGTGATCACGCCAGAATTTCATCGCGACATGCTTAGCCAAGGCGATGGACTCCGGTGACAAGCCGTCCCGAGCATCTACCCTAATCGGAAAGTTAAGCCTTCCCAGAGCATGGAAGTGATCACAGCCTTCGCGTTCTAGCAGCCCAAAAGCGGCCTCCGCAGTATGCAGCGCTCCGAAGTTGCTGCGTTTGTCCATCACCCCCTGGAGAGCTTCCAACTCAGACTTCAGCCACCCAAAGAAACAGCTTCGGTGATTGCAGCCCCGTCGATCAATGACATGGGCTCAGCACCAATATAACCTAAAACCTCACAATACTGCTGGTGTGCGGATACAGCTTGGGCAGCAAAACCATAGTTGCGAGTCGATCGGTTATGTTTCAAGGCTATGTTCTCATTCTCCAGAGCTGCGATCTTAGCCTCAGCAGCCTCCAGGCGATTTAAGCTGGTCTTTAGTTTAGCAACCTCATCCCGCGAAGCATTAAGCTTCTTTTGCATGCGCTTAGCTTCGAGCGTAGCCTCATCCTTCACAGACCGAAGGCTGTTAAGCTTCTTCTTCAGCAACATGTTATCTGTTGTAAACGAATTCTTCTCCTTCTCCAATAAAGCTAGCTCCATGCAAGTCTTCTCAGAAGAAATCCGCGCGAGGGTGTGGGCCTGAAACAAAACAATAGTCAAGATAACCCTGTCACAAAACTCAACAAAAACAGTACAACGTTTTTCATACACTATCAAAGCCAAGCATACTTACATGTCTCAAAACATGGCAGAGATTGCGCCGTAAGTCCCCGGCTCCAAACAACTGCGCCCCCTCGGCTATGAAAGCGTCAGGAGCTGAGTAGAGGTTAGACCAAGCCTGGGGATCAGCAAAATCCTCGTACCCTCGGGCAGCCCCAATTCTCTACCAGCAGACCCTCCAGAGGCTCTAGTCCCAATCAAAAGTTGACTCGGACTCGAAGGTCCGGGACGAGCAGAAAATTTTTGCTTGAGACCTGCAAGGATGTCCGCGGCCTCCGTATCCACAGCCTGACTCCTCGCGGGAATAGCGGAGGGACTCGTGGCTAGCGCATCAGCAGCACAGCGCGCAGCAGGGGGAGACACCACCACCACGTCATCCTCCTCGTCGTTGTCCTAACATATTCGCAGCCACAAACTCTTCGACAAGGTACCGGCCGCTTGAGTTGAAGGTAGCAACGTGAAAGGCAGCCTCGTTCTTGTAGCCTTTGGGCACCCTGCCTTCTGTGGACCGAGGCTCACAATGAGTTAGCTTTGAAGCTAAAAGAAAAGTAGTTGTCCCTCCCTCTTTCGCAGAAGCAGTTTCCGCGTCAACCTTCATGTACAGCCAGCACTCATGCCACTTGTTACTCCAGCGGTTTCGGTTGCACTTAACAAATTGATTATCACGCTTGAAGCGAGGTATGAAGGTTACGCAGTCAAAGTCAGCCTCGTGCACCATGCCATCAATCTTGATAGTCCTTGGCTGATAGTGAGCGCAGTAGTATTTGCAGAATACTTTGATGTCTGGCTGACCCTGATAACTTAGCACGCCCCAGGCAAATTTGCTTAGCATAGGCATCCCACTCGAGCTGATGTGATGCAGCTGCATGTTGAACCTGCTCAACACGTCATTCACGAAGGCTGAGCAGGGAAAGCGAAGGCCAGCAGTGAAGTGGTCTTCAAAGACCATGACCTCGTCTTCAGCAGGCCACGGGGTAACCTCCGAAGGGAAAACACCCTAACTCGGCAATCCTGTGTAGTTTGGGGGCATCGAGGCGAGAGCGCCCGAAAACGGAGGTCCGAGGTCTGAATCCCTCGTGGTCTTTCCCCCTCCCCTTTCGGCTTTTTGGCAGGTCAAAATCATCAGCGGGTAGTAGATCGCTGATATCTGCATCCACGTCCTCTAGGTCCTCATCCACCGGACCAGAGCTCCGAACCCTGCGGCTCGAACCTTGCCCTTGGGTGTCGGTGGCTACCCTTCCAACACCTCGAGGAGCGAAATCCCAGTCACCGCCCCCTTCCTCATCGTCCTCTTCATCATCATCCTCTTCCTCATCGTCCTCTTCTTTATTATCTCCAACCTCGCTCGATGGTTCCCGACCAAGGGCATGACTCAGCCCTTTGGGAGCAGCAGTAAGGTTGTCCTCCAAACTCTTAGTAAATTCTGCCTCAGAGTCGCCTTCACTTACAGCGGCGTCAACAGCCGTCGAAGAAAGGTTTTCCTTAGTGGCAGTGTCGTCAGGACGAGCAGTTTGCATAATCCGAGCCATGTCTTCAGATCCTGCAATTAAACACAAAAGGTGAGCTCCGTAGGAACCAAAAAACTAGCCCCCAACTATTATCAGGAACACTCCGAAGCAAGGATCCAAGCATACCAAGTTAGCTCAAACGTAGCTTCAAAAGCAAAAGCAACCAAACAGCAGTGAGAGCGCACGAAGCTAGGGGAAGCTAGAGTATTAAAAAGCAAATCGCAATAGAAGCTTCGTAGACCTTTAACCCCCCCCCCCCCCCCACCCCCGTTTATATAGTCGGGTAAAAACGGACGAGCATTTACTATGGAGCCTCGAGAGTCGAAGCCACAGTAACACAAAATTTAAAGCGGAAGACAAAGAGCCACAACACCCAACATAGCCAAGTGTTACCTTCAACAGAGCTGGGTGAGCTCCCAGAGACTCGCTTTTCGAAACAATTACTGTTCAAACCCTAGTCATAATCGCAGGCATAGTGGAAGCTCAACGGACAAGTAACTAGTAAAAATAATAATTTTCCACCACGGTTATTCTCCTTTTATAGGCAGAAGCACTGGTAGCTTCATTCGAAAAGTCCAACTTTGATGCTCGAAGGGTGGCGTTTGGGTAAGAGATCCCGGCGAAGCGAGGGTTTCGGCCCATCAAAGTTGGACCCACCCCTCGAGGGGCTACTGTTGGGGAGATCACATCGCAAGCCACCCTTCGAGGATTCATCAAAGTCGGGCTGCGAATAAAAGTCAAAGTCAACATATTGTTATCTTTTTTTTTTAATTTATTATTAATCGTAACTTTGACGCACAGGTGTTCGTCGGAGGCCACGACAAAACCAGGACCCTTCGAGCGGGGTCTCCGCGCCCTCGGAGGATGAAGTTGTCATCCTTCAAAGGAATGCGTGAGGGGGAAGATCAAGAGCCTGTTCCGCGCGTAGAGGGCGACACGTGGCACCAGCACTTGTTGTGGCGTGCGGAGCAAGGAAGGGTACCAGGAGTGCTCGAATGACCGATTTATCCTTTATGACCATTTTGTACAGAATATTTGAAGAATATAGTAGGTAATTAGGGGCAAAATATTCATTTGCACGTGGTCTAAGTACGGGCCTATAAAAGGAACATCCCTACTTACTTGTAACGGGGGGAATCTTTTTGGGAATACGTGAGAAGAGCCCTTTCTGCCTCGTTTCATACCCTTCGTAATTTCTTTTTATGTTCGTTCTTTTTATCGGTGTCATCAAAGCTCGCGCTTAGTGACACCAACACGTTGTGTGGAGTCCTGGGCTCCTGGCGCAGTTCCATCCGCCATGGTAAGCTGAATCCTTCTTCTCAGCAGATTCACCAGCATTCTTTAGCGCAGAGTTCCGTTTGGTAGCGCTCTCCATGAATCACATACGATGAATCCGCCCCTCCCACAAAACCTGACGCCACATCGTCCCGCGTCTCCTCTGCACCGCGTCCTCGTCGGTGGCAACGAGCTTTTATTCGCCGCCCGTCCACGAAGGTTCAATTTGGAAAAGGCAGGGACTTGATAATAATTGAAGCTCAAGTTAGGGGGGCAAAATGGAATTATGTGGATGGAGTTTAATAATATCGATCCTCCTTAAGGGGTTTATTATAAATATTTAGATCGCGATTCAAATATTTACAGTAAACCCCCTAATTTGGATCGCGATTATTAGTCGCGATCCAAATGAGGGGGCGATATGTAAATTGTGTTGACCGCTGTCAACTCTTTTGCGGATCACTCGCTGCCGTCGGATGCATTGCCTGCGCCTCAGATTGATTCATTGTGGGCCTCTCGCTCGCCAATGCTGTCACCGCGGGCTCATCAACCCCGCATCTCCCACACTAGAAGCGCAGTGTCCCATTCCCCTCGCTACATCGTGAGACTCACAGCTCGCCCAGATCCTGCTCGCATCACTCATCCGCTCCCTTTCTGCGGTGGAGGAAATACACTGGAAATGCGAGATCCTCCGCCTGCGCTTGTGGGACTCCACTCTCATTGCGCCCCGGATTTGTGTAATTTGGATGTTGTCTGCGGTCCGCTGGGGCGCGAGGGGAGGAGGTGGAGCAGCCGGTGCCACTTTCTTCAACGGGTGCAGGGCTAGCGCCTCCGCCTCCGCCTCCTACCCTCCCTTCGACAGGGGAGGGGCATCGATGCTACGGGCGGGCGCATGTGCATGTGAGTCGTGGCGCAGCTCCGTCCTCCATTATAATTTGTAAACCGAATCCGTCTCTTTTAGCAGAATCACTGGTGTTCTTCCCCGGTTGATTCACCTTTCTTCGTATGATGCATTCAGGTCGCTGTTTACAGTATCATTGCACGGTTCACTGGGAGAAGGGACCTTATATTTGGTCCAGGAAGGAATGAACTGGCTTTCAGGTGAATTGTACATCAATCTATTCAGCTCAATGCAATGTGTACATGCTATCTGTCACTATATGTTAGCTGATTGCAAACAATACCTGTTGTTAGTCTTTTATTGTCTATGCTTATTTCTGTTGATTTTACCTTAAAATAATTTCTTGGCTGATTTTGCCATTCAACTAATTTCTTGGCTGATTTTGCCATTCAACTAATTTCTTGGCTGATTTTGCCATTCAACTAGTATTTTCTTTGTTGTATACTTGTATGGTTGAATCATCTGCAACTTGCCACAACAAGAAGCGATTTCTCTATTGTTGGGCAAGGATCACCTCCAAATATGGTCGGAGTGACAGGAATTGAACACCCACTCTTACCAAGGCAAGCCTGAAACCAGTTAAAAAATGGTTACATACTGTTTAACAAGGTGGACCATCATGATTTGTTAGTGACAGTTTATATGGCTTGGTGATGATTAGGATGTGCCCATACCTGCTTTACGACAGATTCTGATGATCCAGCATGACAGCTTCCAAAGCCATAACTTATGCATCCCCCCATGGGATTTCCATAGCTAGCAAACTCAATTGCCGAGATGTATTTGCCTTCTTGGCACGAGAGATGTACCGACGGTTCCTTTTCTTCTGACAGGAGGGGTGAAGCGGAGAGCTCATTCACATTGCCGCACACTTTTGTGATGGACACTGTGTTCACAGTTATCTGCTGTGGGTTGCCTCCCATTTCCTCAAAAAGGACAAGGAGGTTGTCTTGAGGTTTAAAAAATTGTCGTGGTATGTGATACCTTAGGAATGGCGTGCCCATGAGATGCTGCTTATGAGGTTTTAGGGAAGAGAAGGATATATACTGACGAGACTGTGAGAGCTGGAGCTAACTCGACTTACAGAGATTGAGAAGGATTGCCACTAGGAGCCTTGAAGGAGACCCAGTACCGTCCGATGCTCTCTCCATTGATCCATACTTCGCCCTTACCCATACTAGTAAGGTTCAGTGTTACCGCATCACTGCCCGTTGGTGTGGGGAATGTTGCCTGGGTTGCACAAAAAATGATGGTAGATAGTCTTTACTGCTGGAAACAGTCAACAAATAATAAAACTTAAATGGTGTACTTGTTGAGTACGTCCTATACCTTGTACCAAGTAAGCGGATGGTATGTCAAATTATTGATGGTTGTCCATTCAATGCCGTTTGATCCTTCTTGTGTGTATATGCGATTATTTTCACCAAATAAACCAACCTGCATTTGATCAATTAGCGCAAAATCACAAAGTCATACATGTATAATCGCCATCTCGTTTTTTTTCACTTTAATATCGGCTTGACTTAGAGTTACCTGATATCCCCATAGTTCATCATTGAGAACATGTTCTGGCTGTTGTCCTTGTTGTATGCTCACTCTTCGTAGTCCAAAGGTCCGTCGTTCCATATGAGCACCAGAGTCCTTTGAATTGAATAGTTGACGAAAGTTCAGTTTGGTGCATAGCTAGGAATTCAAAGGCAATAGAAGTAACAGCACTTGTTCTCAACAGTATGTGTTATGTAAGGTTGATCTGAAGTTCACGTCTTATCAAAAGTTCAACGAATTATCTTTGACTCATTTGTTGATATCACTCTAAGATAACCCAAGTGCAATCATATGCCAGCCCATATGCTTTCAGGCTTTTCAGTTTTCTGCAATTGCAATTGAAATTTCTAAGCAGTTAAGTACAGAGTAGGAGTTATTGATTTATACCGGTGATCCGACCATAACACTTAGCAAGGATATGGTGTTTGGTCCTTCCTTTAGAGGAATGTGTGTGTTCAGAATTATACTGCTACGCTCTTCATGATTCCCATGAACAGACCCTAAACATATATTAAGTATTTATGGAGTAAGTATCAAGCATAATACAACATTGGATTAGACTGAAGTATGACAGTAAAAGTTAAAATATCAATTGTTAACTTACTACAGAAAAATATACATATGTATGGTTTCATAAAAGTACACCAGAATTTTTTTGGGGAAACTTCAGTTATGTAATAGGACACCTACCTACATATTCATTGTTGACAAAAGCATGCACTATATGTGCTCGTGACTCAACATTAAGTTGCACAAGTTGGCTATCATCACTTGGTGTATATTCATATCTGCATTTGAGAGAATTTTCTTTTGTCATACATTTCAGATAGTGCTTGATCTGTTGAAGACAGGTAAACAACAATAAATAAAGATCAAATGATAGGGTTAAGGACGTTTGTGAAAAATTATCATACCCAACGATGTACCAGAGATAGTCTGTCTCATCTTTAGTAGTGGATAGATGTTCAAAGAGCTGGTTTCCAGTGCACATAGCCTTACTCACATCTTGAGGAATTGGTTCTTTGAATGCCTTCCAAGTATTAACATCATTGAAAGACTGCACCTCTTTGACTGATCTTGAACCACGCTGAGCGTTTACCTGTGACAAAATAATAAATGATAAGAATTTATTGCTACCTGTATCTTGTCATTAGAAAAAAGAATGTCACAGCAGAATGTATGTTACTTACCTTAGATGTTTCAAAAACTACTTGGTTGCAATCTGAGAGAATGCTGATTGATCTAGGGGCCAGTTGCAGTGATATATTACGAAATACTACTTCAGATATTTGATGCGGATCAAAGTTGACCAGGAAAGCCACACACTGGGAATCTGTCTCAAAAACATGTGCCTGGAGCACATTATAAATTGTCATCATCTTGTTGGAACCTGTTGAATTAAGACATATTTTGCTTTGTATAGTTTTACCTCTTGTTTTTGACCTAACGAAAAATTGGAGTATGTCCCAGATAGTAATGGTTCCGATGACATCTTTATTGCAGCATGCAATTCTCTGAGATGGCCCCATGTCGGTTGCCATATCAAACCTGGATAAATGACACAATTAAATTTATTGAACGGTTGTATTGTGTGAGAGACATTTAGTGCACTTTCATTTCATGTAAATGTTTACCATATTCATCAAGAGGAGCTCCATCATAGTAGCTTGTTGTCACATATGAAGAAGCAAACCTTCCAAAGTTCGTCCCACCATGGTACTGTATATCATAATCAAAAGAAATGAGGAAAATATTGAGAGATTGTGCTGTGATGTTCAATTATTTTGGGGGGAAGTTCATACCATATAGTAGCTCACATAGCTTCCATTCTTCCTTGCTATAAAAAGTGCAACTGCAAAGGCGATATCTTCTGGAGACCTCAATTTTGTATCATTACCATATATAAGGTACCTGGATGCAGGAACAATCTTCTTTAGTCACTTTTGATTCCATCATGATTAGAAGACAAAAAACTAAAGATTGGAAGTATCATAGTTCGTAAAAAATATACCGAGACGTCCAGTTTTCTGTCCACAATGCAGGCTTGTTAGGTGAGTTTGGTCCAACAAATGTTTCTCCACATATAAGACCGTTGCAGGTATTAATCTAGCCATGAACTTTTTGTCAAGTTGGTTTGAACTTTCAGCAGGCCATTACAGAGAGATCTAGTGAAATAGCATGAGAATACTGACAATAGGATCTGGAGCATCATTTTGCTTGCACATCGTCCATGGAACACCTGTCTGGAGATTCACGGCCATTGCAGCCGCCCAACTGACATACCGTTGCCCGCTTGAGCCAAATGCTTGCTCAACCATCTGGTATTCATTCTCAATCTGCATATAAATATAGTTAGATGATTTACATGTCAGAAGCGGCCTTAATCAAGTTTTCTGACCTGAGAAGTTATGATGGGGCCTCCTTGTGGGTAATAAAGCCCTTCATGTTTCATCATGTTTACTATATCTGTGACAAATCTTTGCATATGTTGCTGCACATGTGAAATGAAAGTATATTAATATAATGCCTGAAATAGATTCACTGATGGAATTACTATAGCAGGGTTTCATTTGGATAATGGCAAATGGACATCTATGCTTAATTCACCTGCTGCAGATTGCTGGTGACTGAGTTTAATAATCTCAGACTTACTTACCTTAAAAGCTTCATTGTCACTTCGGAAAGTAATGTTTGGGACATCATGTAGCCAAAACGGAAAGCCTCTGCATGAACAGAAGAATTCAGCCTTTATTGAGGTAATATTCTACTTTATTTTTATATGTTATTACACATTTCTCCATAATTTATTTCAATTTATTGAGGTTCATCACATTCATTCGTACCCATATTTCCATTCCGCCTCTATAAAGGGACCAATCCTGAGGCTTACATAGAGCCCCTGAGCTTGAATTTCTCTGATGAATTTCACAAGATCATATCTTCCCTCGAAGTTGTACTGTATGAACAATACAATGTTTACATATACTAGTTTTCATCCACTCATATAGAATGTCTGCATGTGGTATTCACAGGCATTCATAACGAAACTGGAAGAGGTATACCTGGCCCTGAATAGGCTCATGAACATTCCAAAATACATATGTCTGTATCACATCAAGGCCCCCTTCCTTGGCTTTAGCTATGAGTTTTGGCCACATCTGTTGAATTCATTGTTCATGAACTCATTAGGAAATGATTTACTGGATGGAATGAAACAGGCAGTGCACAATAATTCTTTTTATGCAACCAGAAAATCATATTAACTTTGTTCTTGAAGTTCTAATGTTATCGACATACCTTTGTTTAAATGGCATTTTTTTTGTGTATACACTCTAGGGTGCTTTCACTGATTTTTATTGGCTTGACCACCTCACCTCTTAGCCAATTCAGCTCTGAGATATGTCTCAGATATCAGAAACCCTGAGTTGCTGATCACCCTAATGATTAATGAAGCACTGATATACAAGGAATCATTCAGCTTATTTCGATCCAGATATTTCCCATTAAAAATATATGTTGTTTGGACATAAGAGTGACTCTTCTATTTAATTATATAATATATGCAGGCTTGAAAAAATATGCTAGTATTATATGTAGTTCAAGTGGTAGCTAACTTAAACTTCCATTACTCGAGAGCTCATCTCAAAACTGTGTCATTAACATGATGCCATATGGTGAAAGAATACAGATCCAACATTATAGCACAGTTTCAGCATGAACTCTCACCCATTTGTGATGAGCAAGAAACAAGGCTATTTCTGAAGTTTTTCTAACTATGATCTGTCTCTGGTCTAACAGTCTCAGGCTTGAATGTGGAAAGAATACAGATCCAA
This sequence comes from Eleusine indica, assembly GCA_030378355.1. NCBI lineage: Eukaryota > Viridiplantae > Streptophyta > Magnoliopsida > Poales > Poaceae > Eleusine > Eleusine indica. Next base: position 62,968,031 of record CM059494.1, read on the forward strand.
CATTATAGCACAGTTTCAGCATGAACTCTGGTTGAATGTGGAAAGCCATTCAGAGGGCAAGAAATGTCTGCGGTCTGATTAGCAGGTAATGCTAGAGAATACCATATGAAGATTGCTTTTTTCGAGTCTGCTTCTGTTAAGTTCTTTGCGATGTGGTCATTTTTGTCACAAGAAGTTCTACTGAATTCTAATTTTTACTGTAGGCCATATACGCTGGTCCCTGCTTGTTTCTTTTGTGGGATCTTTCTTGGATAAAACTGAATCGTACCACGATCAAACCTTTGAGCCAACCATACGGATTAAGGACAGACGGAAACAGCAAGGGGAATACTAGCTTGCACGATAGCATCAAAGCAATTTCGGACGGTTACCTCAGGAGTGCTTCTGGTGTAATGGATCTCACCGGCGAACAGCATCCTCCTCTCACCATCCACGACCAAGGCCCTGGCGTCATGCGAGACATCTCGTCGCACTCTCTCCTCCCTCCACCTGCCCTCAGCTGCCACCGGCACCGTGCACAGCGCCGTCAGCGCGGCTAGAACCGCCGCCGCAACCATGTTACACATTGACATTTCTCTGTCCACTGTTATAGCTTATTTATACCCGGGACTGGAGTGGCAACATGTGTATGCTTTGATCCTTGGTGAGGTGATGCATGCGCGCGATGTGCATTGGAGTTGTTTATGCTACGATCAAAGTATATATGTTTTCGTTCATATTTGCCCTATCAAAGGTTGCCAAGATTTATCATGCTAAAACTGGCAAGTCATGATTTTGGCCAAGCCAGCTATTGCTGAATACATGGTTCTTTCCCCAAAATTTAGCAGAAATTTAGTTGATAATATCGGCAACAGTTGGCATAAATGAAACTGATCTCGGAGACTGCACTGCACATAGCCTTTTCAATAAGTTACTTATTTTTGTTTCCTCCCAGTGAATGAACCATCATGATTTCAAGCAGAAGTTTCATCCTAAATCTCTGCAGGTTAAGGGGGTCGCCTCGTTTTGATGGAGATCTCATCATCAACTAGATCTCTGGGTCTCTTACACACATATATCTGAATCTGGAAACATAAAAAACTGGAGTTTTACAATTGTAAGTGCTTGATTGGCTGGTTGAACGGGGGGCGCCGCTCAATTTACCGTGACCCGTACATATAGCTATATGTCAGTAAACACATTGCTACTGTGTTTCTATGCTCTGTCATAGTTGACCAAACAGATTTCCACCGTCTCAGCATCCCCAAATGACATGCACGTGGTTAATTAATTTGGCAGCGACAAATGATGTTATTAGGCTGTCTACGCAACACTAACACGAACTTCTCCTTTGCGATGTGCTGCTTTCAAATATTTGCCAGATGCGATCTCTTTGGGATCCATGCAGAAGCGCGGCGAACGAAGACGTCGCCCTAGCCTGTAGACTGGTTATAGGGCATGTAGGCTATTTGCATCATCCTCACTATTCACTACAGAAGACAACTGCCCTTGCCACTTGCTGCCTGTATGCGTCAATCGGAAGACATGAAATTTGTATTCGATACCGTTGCAGTGCTCTAATGAAAAATTACTGGGTTAAATGTTTTTGGTCAAGACGGGAAAACACACATGAAGATTTTCTCTTTGACGGGGGACAGCAGTAGCGCTCTCGTTGTCTCACGGGAGCAGTGCCATGCGAAATGGCGTGCCATTTGACCCAAGGATGTATTCGTACGGCCGGACCGATGCGTTGTGTATGCTGCATGTGCCGCACCGCCAAACAGCGCGTAGTTAAATCACGAGCCGCACCCAGCATCACGCAACTAATAATCCTCTATCTCTATGCGCTGATCTGACACACATCAACATTCGTGCATCCACTTGCTGATGAGTAGTGATGACCTTGGATCCCGGTGCCACAAACATACGGTCGAGAGCAGAGATCTAAAGCAGGTCATTGTACGCCGCGTTCAGTTACAAATTGACATGAACGTGGTACGGGTGCCTAATTTCGGCTTCTAACCAGGGTTGGAATAACCGATAATAACCGGCCAGTTAACAAAAAACTGGTCTCGGTCGGTCGCGCTAACTGACTGGTTAGTTCTAAAAAACCAGACTTAGTACTGTAGCAATTCGGTTAACCGGCCAATTTTTCACTAAACCGAACCGACCGATCAATCCGGTTATTCAAACCTTGCTTTTAAGTGCATGGACACCACACCACCACTAGTGTATTGACAACGAGCAGTTGTGCCGCCACAGCGCTCCTTTTGGCGAAAGCAAGAGTAGATCATTGATGAATTATCGATCGTCCAGCTAGAGATAGCATTACGAGCGGTGGCGCTAGCTAGGGGTGTTCGTTTTTATTAGAAGCTAAAGTTTAACTATTAAAAGCATCTTTTATAGGGCTAAATTAAGTTTAGTCTTTCTTTTAGCCTTTTTTTTTCTCTAGAGCTAAAGTGTAGCTCCACTTTTAGATCTTCTGTTACTATAACTAAAATTTGAACTAAAGTTTAGTTTTAACCCTTTAATCTATGAAAACGAACAACCTCTAAATACAATGATTATCTTTTTCTTCCTCGTTGATGGACGATGATATTTTTTTTAATGAAGCCGAGGACATCGCGCGCGGATTGCCTGCGTGTTCGCGACGCGTTTGCCGTGACCGCCGCGGCGCAAAACACACGCGCCGGGCCTTGTCACGCGGAGTGGACTTGCCGAACGCCGAACGGTTTCGGCAACCTCATCACATCCCCGTGTAAGAAATAAGTTCCCCAATGTACAAAAAAAAAAAAAAAAATCGACAACGAGAACACACTTCGATAGGAGAACGAGCAACGGAGGAGGGATTGCATTATACGTTACCTCAGGCGTGCTCCTTGGATAGTGTATCTCTCCAGAGAAGAGCAGCACCCTCCTGGAGCCGTTCAGCACCAAAGCCCTGTGGTCGTACGTGACCCCTCCAACTCGAAGCACACGAGGCCGCTTCTCCCTCCATTGCACGACGCTCCCTGCCGCCGTCGCCGTCGAAGACGACGTGAACAACGCCAGCCCTATTAGGAGCACCACCGCAACAGCCGCCTCCACGACGGCCATCTCTCTACTCTAAATCTTTGAACTGCTCTGGCGATCTGCCGAGCGATGTTCCGTGCAGTTCTCGTGCACTACTAGCTACTTATACCAGCGGAACTGTGAAGGACGCCTGCGTCTATGGAGCGCATTGAGATCGATCGGTTGAGATGGCACTAGAGGAGTGTCATCTCTCTCGCTGCTGATTTTTGCCGTATATGTCTGTGCTAGTCACTTAGTAATAAAGTTTGGCCAGTCATTAATTGCCCGTTTCTTAGCGGTGGATCAGTACGAGAGATCTCTTTGCATGCCGCGTTTTGGTAGAAGACGGGGTGCGTGGAAAACGATCCTGATGGACAGGGAAGGAAGAAGATGCTAAGCATACGTTCCTTGATTTATGATGCGCAATAACAATTTTTTTTGGACTGGCAATCAAAGTGAATCAATGCAGAAAGCTAGCACTAAGTACTTGCCCCGTAAGGCCGTAACCAACGTAGAAGTATACGAGAGTTGGTTGCCACGTCCAGCTTTCAGTTTGGACGATGTCATCGTTGGTCAATCATGGTGTGATGGCTCGTTGCTGATTGTACGGTGATGGTCAGTTGCGCTGCTTTCCGTTAATAAAGCGCAGAAGAAAACAGAGGGAGCTGGACAGCTATTGCTCCTGGACGGCAGTACAGCAATACCGGCCGGCACGTAATAAACTGACGCCATCTCGTTTCAAGTGTGCACGCGCGGTGTTTTTGCGTGATGAGCCCCGCACACCGCCATGCACTTCCGGTCCCGGATGAACCGAAAACTCCCCCGCTCTCTATGTTTTTCGAAGTTGAGACTTTCTGCTTTTCGTTGACATGCGCGCCGTGAGGCACTGATTTTCTTGCCTCTCAAACTCAAAGGACTGAACCTCTAAAATCTTAGTAAACCACACAAAACTGGTACACGGCGGCGTCGTAATTCGTAAATATGCATGAACCAGAAAACGAAGCAAAAGACACGCAAGAAAACAATAGAGCGTAGCAAGCAATGGAACTGGGATTGTTTATGTTACCTCAGGCGTGCTCCGTGGATAGTGTATCTCTCCGGAGAAGAGCATCCTCCTTGTGCCGTTGATCACCAAAGCCCTGTTGTCGTACGTGACCCCTCCTGGCACATCAGGTCCCTCCTCCCACCACTGCACACTCCCTGCCGCCGCCGTGCCCATCACCAGCCTTAGTAGCACCGTCGCAACCGCCGCCTCCACGACGGCGCCCATATCTCTCCCTCTCCCTCCCGGTGATCCCTTGTGATGTCGTCAACAGATTCAGTCGTTGCTTGCAGCTCGTGCTCATCCACTTATACCAGCGGAGGGAGCAGAGATGGGAATGCGAACATACATGCACCGCATTTGTGATAGGTTGGGGTGGCAGCATTTCTCTTGCGGCTGGCTTGGTTGCTATATATATATGCATGCCTGGACTTACTAATAGAGTTTGGCCACTTATTAATTGCCCGTTTCTGGTGTGGATATGAATACGAGATTGCGTGGAAAAGGGCTTGATGAACTGGGAAGAAGAAGAAGAAGATATGATCAGTAGCTAGCGTATTCATAACCGTATCTTTAAAGATTTCCAAAACGCAGGAGTAACATGCACATCTGCCTATATTTGCAGTAGAGTAGAATCAAACCACAACGCTTAGCTTCTTGGACCTCTCTACGGGGAGAGTCCGGTCAGGTCATCACCATGCACGATCAACTTTCAGTTCCGGCGCGCCAGTCATCATTGATCAATCATGGCGATGACTTGCTGCTGGTGACGGTGGTGGACAGTTGTGCTGCTTTCCGTTAAAGCAGACATAAACCAGGGGTACCGGCGCTCCAACTGGATCGCAGCAAGGCAGTGCCGGTACATAATAAACTGCCGCCGCCATGCCATCTTGTTTCAAGTGTGGTGTGCACGCTCGGGCTTCATGCGTGATGACCCCCCCGCGCACCGTGCACTCTCGGATGACAGGCGTCATGCTGCGATTCTGCTAGCATTTTGGTAGTTGAGACGTGCGGGGATGTCACTATACATAATGCCGCTGGCCGTTGACAATAATCCCATTTTTCGACCACTATCTGACATCAGATCAGAGGATCAAAGGATTTGAAACCACGGTTTTGTTGCTGCGGTTAAACGCAGCGCCGCCCGATCTGGTCTGGTCTCTGGATCAAAGGATTCGAGCTGGGTTGGGCTGGAGTAGACCGCAACAGCACATTGAAAGTCGGCTTCGCTTTTTGCTGTCGTGGCGGCCCATCAGCCGGAGCACGCTGGGGCGAACGTCAATCTACTGTTGATGGACTCTCCATGCGGGCCTACACCCTCGGCCGAACCACAGCCAGTCGGCCCAGACCAAGGGCCTGTTTGTTCGGCTGCTGACCAGAATACATGCCACCACCACCTTGTCTACACTAGATAGAAAGTACGCGCGGCGTTGCCGCGCTTGTTTAGTTCCCTTCCAAGTTGGATGCATCTATAGGCGTTCTTATAGTCTTCATTCATGTCCAGGTTAAAACTGGTCTCAACTTATATTGTAAAATTATGTTCATTCAAGAGGATAAATATATATCGTATTCAAAATAATTGTTCAATGAACCCTTTGAAACATACATTGCAGACAAAATATTTCCCATTGGGCCCAAAAGGTTTCATATACTACAAAGCTCCATGCTTTGCATTTCTTATTCCATAGAAATGTACAGTGTCATGATTGACTTGAGTAAATATGTACACTATCGAATAGGAAGAAAAACTTTATCCACCTTAGATATAAAAAAATACACACAAAAGGAAGTATCAGTCATAGGACATAGAAAAATAAGGAGTAAACCCCATAGTTGACTATTATAGACGTGCGAGTTAACAATCTAACTTTAAAGAAATCTGCTCTGGTCCTAATATACATGAAGAGTGGAAGGTCCAGATAGCAAAGAACTTAATTGAAGTTTCCAGAGGGGTGTAGGTTTAAACGTATTAACGAAGATCCGATGGTTTATTTTGCTCTGATGAGCAATCCGACAGTAGAGAATATTTAGATGACGTGGCGTGGTCCTTTTGTAAAAAAACGCATGTATTTTAGAAGTATAGAAATTTTGTTCTAAAAAAGACCCACTTTGTCTACATTGTCTTTACAACAGAAAAAGAAAGAAAAAAAACACGCAATTATCTAGATTTCTCGCTTCTGGCTATCTTCTCTCTTATCTCCAGTTGTCCCTCCTCTCAGCCAATCCTTATCCGCTTTCCTAATCATACTCGAACTTGCTCTTGTTGAAATTAAAATTTGATCAAGAATAAACTGCTCGTTGAATATAGTGTTATTTCTCCACTTCTAAATGACCCATAATAAAGCTATACAACAGATTTTATTCGCAAGCTTATTGTTAGTTATCCCTCCCTGCAACCAATTGTCAAACATTACAATCTTTTTAAGGCATTCGACTCATGAATTACTACTGAACAACCAAAGAACAAGTGTTCTACGGACTCATCTTGCTCACAAAAACTAAAACGTTATCACCTTTCCAGTTTCATTTTAACAAATTATCTCTAGTAAGCATCTTATCACAACCCATAATCCATATAAAGATTTTTATTTTGTAAGGTATTTTCATCTTCCAAACTTCCATTTTTTGCCTAGTTATAGCAATAAACCCAGCTTTAAGCCACTTTTATCCCTCCTTGATTGAATATTTACCATTGTTTGCCTTCCACTACAAAACATCTCTACCATTTGTTAACTAAAATCCTACCAACAATTCATTTAGGTTAGCTCATTCCTCTTCTCACTCCCCATGTAAATATCTTCTAAACTTAAGCATTAAACTCCATAAACTTAACACCTCGCCATAGTGATGTTAGGATTACTGACAATCTCATATAACCCAGGAAATTGAAATTTCAGTGGGCATTCACAAGCCCAATTGTCTGCCTAGAAATTAATATTTTTCCCATTTCTCAACTGAAAATATGAGAAACCATGCATTTCCTTAATTTTAGTATTATCACATCAATCATTCAAATGCTAAATACGATGATTAAATATAAAACTAATTATACAGTTAAATGCTCATTTACGAGACGAATCTATTAAGCTTAATTAAGTTATCATTAGGAGATGTTTATTGTAACATCATATTATCTAATCATGGTCTAACTAGGCTTAATAGATTCATCTCATTATTTCGTGGGTGAGTTATAGAATGAGTTTTATCATTAATCTATATTTAGTACTTCTAATTAGTATCCTAATATTCGATAGTACGGTCTACAAATTACTGGGTAGGAAACGAACACACCCAAAATCAATAACCCCCCTCCAGAACTCTGAATCTCCCTTCCTCTTTGGAACATGGAAAATGCTGATATCCTTTTTCTTGAAATACTTGTTCTCTAACAACTCAACCCACAAATCCCCATTTGTATTATTCTGTAGCTTGAACCCCATTTCCCAATTAAAACAGTATTAAAGACCCCAAGGTCCTTGACAACAGGTAATTTATAAATAGGTATGAGAGATATTTTGGTCTAAACTTTTTTGTAATGACTGGAAACTTTTTGTCTAATATCTATCCACGGTCGGATGATTTACTTCTTTTTTAAAGAATTTTGAAAAAAATTCAATAAATGTAAAGTCTCCAATAAGTATGTACTCCCTCTGTCCCAAAATATTTGTCATTCTAGGCTCATCTAGTTTTTTCAAAATAATTGACATTCTTACTTCTCGAGACATCTTTCTCTCTTCCCAATACACCTTTATCTCTATCTCTCTCCTATTTGTTTTTTGCGTACCTATTTTATTCTTTCTCTTCTTAATCTTCGTGTGAAATATCAAACATTATGAGACGGAGGGAGTATAACACAATATAAATTATAGTTAGCACTCTTAATAGAATATTTTATTACTAACTGTATCATCCTTAAACCAATTTCCTGGGGTTCCTCAACGAAACCAAAAACGTAACCGTGCCCATGAGATGAAACTGAAAAGTTCATTTCACAACATCACGAATCCGACAGCGTAACTGCCGCGATCAGATACCCCAATCGTCGATCGATGAACTGTTCCGCAGCGAAGCGGTCATAGAGCTCGTGCGTCGCTTTGAACGCCCCGGGAATCATGATCCATGATGAGCCCGCCTGCACCCGTGGATGCCAAAAGCCTCTCGCCGTCGAGTTACCACGCCACCCATCTCGCAATGGTCCGCCATCATGGCGCCGTGAAGGCTGGAACGTAACAACCGAGCCCGCGGCCCGCCTGAGCTCTCCCGTCAGCTTTGCCATTCCCGCGGCCATAATGATGCTGCCCACCGGTTTCGCTGATCCGAAGTGAAGGAGATTCAAGGCGCCTTGCCATGGTCCCCTGACTCTGCCGGATTTGCCGCCGTGTCGACCGGTCCATCGGCCCGACGGGGTTTCTTCTCGGATCCCGGGACAGCGGCAACCGTGGTGCCGGTCGTGACAACTTGTGACCACGCCGTGTTTGGATCATGAACTAATCCATCGTTCTGGAGCATTAATAGGAGTTGAAGTTTATACGATGCTGTCGCGGCTGCCTGACACTGCATTGTTCAATTAATTAGACGCAGACGCTGCACGCTGGCCTCGTATCGTGAGATGTACTATGCTTCGGACTTTTGGAGAGTATGTTAGCAATACTCGAAATGTTGTGCTCGTTAATCGTTTTTCTTCTCTTCTGAGTGGTGCTACTCTGTTGACGCAATACTGTAACTGAACGTAATTCTTGGGTACGTGGTGAAGACTTTACTAGAAGCAGACAGATGGTCAAAGCCACAGATCATATGACATATGGTACATATCAGCAAGCAAACAAACGCATCGCACACTGCACTATATGATAGTTTACGCAAAGCTCCGTCCTGCACTCGTGCTCTACAAACACAGACACCACGAGCACGGACACGGAGTGGATCAGCTTTCGGCTTTACAGCAGCAAAGTGAGCTAGGAAGAGCTACAGCTAAACAAACAGGATATTACAAAACAACAGCAGATCGCACACATACACAAGTAGTACTACCTAGAACAGATCAGCAGGCACACGCACACGGCACACACTAGGGCTGTCGTCGAGGTTATTGGTACAAGTCGTAGTTATTTTATGATTGACCTTGTTGTAAAAGCTGGAGTGGCTGCCTTGGCGGTAAAATTTCGCGGTAGGCCTGTCGTCAGCGCTTGGCTTCAAGCCAGGAGCCAGAAGTTCTTCTGCCACCGGGTGCTGATGAGGTAGCCGCCGACGCCGTTGCTCTGCCGCCGCACAGCCATAGTCAGGCACTCAGCTCGGCTGATGCACTCCTCCACGAACTCCTCGCTGCCGCTCCGCATGAAGCTGCATTTGCAATTAATCCGCATTTTAAACAACACGCACAAAAACAAAACTTGCGCTGACTACCTATAGAAGTGGCAGTAGTAACTTGGTAATAACTTTTCTGACAGCCAGTGTAAGCTTTTACGTGTGGTTTTAAAACTTTCTCAGTGGACGTTGCTTTCACACGAGTACAGCACGCAGCAACAGGAGGTCAGCAATGGCAGGGCGCACAGTGTACCGCTACTACGGTTCTTGCTGGTTGCCCTATTCGGGAGACCGAATTTAAACCGGGAAGGACGCCAAGGAAAGGCATCTGCGGTTTATGGAAGGCACATGGCTCTCGCTGTCCGCTAGTTTTTGACCCAAGGCAGAGCCCCCATTTCCTGCTCTGTTGCTCTGGTAAAGCCTCTGTTCTCCCTATAATTGCGTTTGCGTGTTCGCAGATCGCAGAACAGTTCCGTCTCAAAAGGAAACTGGAGCAGCTAACGAGTATATTCACGCTTGGGTACTTGCCACGACGATAACGATCACACATGCATGTGTGTTCTGTAAAAATCTGATGAGCAAATGAGCACGCACGAACGAGCAGTGTGTGTGCCAGCGGTGTTAGATTCTATTCCTTCACCTTTGCACAGAGCAGCAGAGCTGATCCGTGACGAGGGGGCGTGGTGCACGCACATGACATGCTCGGTGTGTTGTGTGGTGAGGTAGAGGTGAGCTGAGTGAGTGCGTACCAGCAGAAAGGCGAGGTCTTGGGTTGGCTGAGCACGAGCACGGACGCCTCCAGCTTCTTCACCTGGCTCAGGACGGTCGACAACTTGGGTCCCTGGATCACAAGCGCTTCCACCTCCACCTAACATTTCACAAACAAAGCCAGTTCAGTTTTTGCATGACACCGCACATGAGATGCTGTGATGCATGCGAGCGCGCCCTTTTCACGGGCTAAAGGACGCCAGATAGCGCATGAATCCACTGATAACACAGTGAACTGAAGTACACTGAACCGCTGGCCCGACTATAGTTTATTTTTATTGTGTCCAAATGACAGGTAAAATAAATGGGCTTCACTGTACGTGATAGTACTCCAAATGGGACTTGTAAACAGTTCGGGAGATCAGGCTATAATGCCGAGTATCCGGAGGAACCCACAATTTGGATGTTTTCTTTTTCTAACCCTTGCTTTTTTTTTTCTGAAGATTGAGGCCCTTTTAGCTTTAGGCCTGCCATGATCCATCAATAAAAGGTTGGCTATGATGATACCCCTCCCCCTCTCTTTTCATGAATGTTCTGATCTGATCTATCCCACCCACCTACTAGAATAACTGTTGGCTCTCAAGGGTTCCCAGAAAGCACTTGATCTAGGAAAAGCAACGGGACCGAAATGTTACTGCTCTCAAAATAGTAGAAATTTCCACTGGGAGAACTGGTTAAAAGAAGTAATCTTTTGACGTACTAAATGAGTAATAATACTAAAACTACTCCACAGTACCCCTATTCTTCAGTCACTTTTATGTGGCGTTGTGATCTTGCGAGTTACTGTTGGTGCAAATTAAGGTCACAATGGACGTTCCAAAAACACCACGTCTTCTGTCACTTTTATCCTCATAGAATAGAAAATGCAGAACACCTAGGAGTAACTCTGTTCTTGGACCTATTACACTAGAAAATGTACCAAGACTGAAGGTTTCGAAAAAAAAATTTATTGCCGAATGCGCCTTATCTGCTTACTGTTCACTCATACTGTAACTACAAGCAGGCGCCAAATTAAGTGAACCACAAGCTGACTGGGCTGTGGATGAATGAGGAAGCAAGCAAGGAGGGGGTACCTCAGGCTTGCAGGCCTTGCAGAGCGAGCCGAGTGAGTTGGCGAGCGCGGAGGCTTCCTCGGAGCTTCCGCGCGGCAGGACGTGCAGCAGGGTGAGGAAGTCGCCCTTGCTGGCGACGTGGGTGAGCGCCCACATCATGGCGTGCTTGGCGCCTGAGCTCTGGTCCACCACCACCATCACCCGCTTCCGCCCCGCGGAGGAGGACGACTCCTCCCTGCCGCTCCGGCCGCAGAACCCGCCGCCGCCGCCGCGCCGGTGGCCGCGCTTCTTCTTGGACGACCACCGCCGCGACCCGCCGCGCCGGCCGCCGCACTCGGCATGCTGCGCCCACTCCTGCGGCGGGAAGTCCGGGTCGCTCGAGCTCAGGTTGCGAAGGAAGTGCTCGCTGCTGCCGCCGCTGCTCCCCATCGAGAGCTCTCTCTCTCTCTCTCTCTCCCTGACTCCCTCCTGCTGCTGCTGTGTGCGCTGTGAAAGAGTGAACAGTGAAGTGTAGCTCGGTGCGTGTGCGCGCGGCGGTGGTGTGGAGCGAGTGTTTGGCGGGCCTTGGTGCGCGTGTGTGCGTGATGTGTAGTAACGTTCTTTCTCTTGGTTTTTAAAGCAGAGCAGGCGCCGGTGATAGGATGCGTGCGGTCGCTATCACATTATAGGGTGCACTGCACTGCAAAGCAAACATTTTTTTCTTCTTTTACGAAGCTCGGTTAATGTACGCTGAGCTGAAGACCTACTAGATTAACAATGACCAATGATGTCTAACCGTCGAGAATCTCTTTTTGTGTCCGTACTAGTATGAACTCTCAAGTTAACGAGTTTCCCAGTCTCCCGCGTGGATATATACTCTGTGTCGCCATACCTCGTCGCAGCACGTAGTACGTACGTACGCGGCTCAGCACGTGAGGACGTGACGTGACGCCCCAGAGCAGCACAGCATGTGTCGGTGGGTGGACTGAACAGGTCGTCGGAGGCTCCATTTTCTCTACTCTCTTCTTCAAACAATATAAGCATTTTTAAATATTTAAGTTTATTTAATAATATAATTATTTGTAAGATATAAACGTAATAAATAAGATATATGAATCATAATAAATAAGATATAGTTGAATGAGAGGGAAGCTTTTTATGTGATAAAAGTAGGAGTATGATAGTCTTTTTATTTTATTTTTATTTTATATTAAAATTTTAAAAATGCTTATATTCTTGTACGGAAGGAGTAAGATTTTTCTTTCTTCGTGTGAAACTACGGATCCCAACTACACAAACAACATCACCTGAGTTATTGTACTACTTCCTTCGTTCAACATTATATGACACTCTAGCCTTCTCAAGTTTTCTTAAATTATAAGACACCATCGCTTTCCAATATAACTTTCTCTCTTTCTATTACATCTCTATCTCTATCTCTCTTCTCCTTATTTTTTATACACTCATATTTTTCACTTCTACTTAATTTCCGTGTCCAAAGCCAAAACATCATATAATGTTGAACGGAGGGGGTAGTATGAACGAATTCTTTTATCACACACAAAAAGTATATGAATATTAAATAAACAAGACCAAAACCATCCGCCCAGAAACCGTGAATGGCCGAAACGATCCAAAGACCTGTGAAGGTTCAGTCAGCTCAGCCAGCGAGCAAACCAAATCATGTGCCAGGGAAATCCTTATCCATTCCAAGCTCAATTAGCAAACACATGCAGGAATAATCAATTGTCATGCCGATTTGATTATTCCTTGTTCATATGGTATAGAAACTGCATATTCAGAAGATTCAGTTATTACGATCCCTTGAGTATAGATTACATTTACACAGACTGCCGATTCAGAAGTTAGGATCCCGACGCTCTCCAAGAGAGTTTACGGCGAGGACTACTACCGACGAAGCTAATTGCACAATGGAATGAGCCGATTTGAAAGTAGTAGTACTCCTACTTTATTACTAGTCTATAGTATTACTGTACTAATAAGACAAGGTGTATAGGAATGAAGTATATAAATGTGAATGAACCTGTGAGTCTGCGTCGGTTCAGTGTGTGCGCTTAGCTCGTTCGGGCGTGGCAATGATTTCAGGGCAGCTTTCCCTGCATCAAAAGGTCGATGCGGTACAAATTGTAAACAGAAGCTGAAGTAGTGAACAGTGAGTGGTAAAGGACCTTGTCTTTATATGTGGACTGTTGAATAAATTAGCACTTTTAGTTTTATATTAATTAAGAAATAAATCAAAAATATAATTAACAGATTGCATAATAAATTAGATAAGTGTACGTAAGATCTAGACATGTCTATAAGGCTAGACAAAAGCATAGCATGTATCATACTAGTAACATCCATTATAGATACATAGATCACGAAAGCTAGTATGAAAGACATGGTTTGAGATAAGAGTACGTACGTTTCTTTCTGGACTGGATAGAGAAGGCGGTGACGACGTTCATCACCGTCATGTTGTTGGTGACGGCGAGTGAGACTGACTTGACAACGAGGAAGACAAGCCGTGGCGACGAGCTTGACGAAGACAAGAAAGCGATCGAGCAGTCGCGCAGAGCGCTTCTAAAAAAAACCTTATTCGTCCTCTCCCGATGCAGGATCGCAGAGGATGACGGTTCCGGAGACCAGCTCTCCCGTTCGCCGGTGCACGCCGATGATCGGGATGGAGAAGTCTTGACGACGCAACAGTAACGAGAGGCAAAACCATAGACGATTACGAGATGTGATTTGCGGCGATACCCGTATGTATTTATAGGGAGAACCGCTAGGGTTGGACGTCCCGCAACCGAGTCGGTTACCATATTAATACGTCGGTTTCCATAACCAAATATACGGAAATATATGAACACGCAGCAAAAAGAAAGTGCAAAAGGAAGTCGCGTCCCCGCAAGGCAAGGGACCGAATTTCGATGAACCATTCACGCAGGTGATGCGCGGTCGTGCCCATCGCCCACGCCCACGCCCACGCCCCGCTGCGCCCGGCCTGGCTCGGCAAAGCGAGCGAGCGCGCGCGTGTGTTGTTCCTTCTTGTCATCCACACACTTGCAAGAGATGCTAGAGCAACCAACCTTATAAGTTGGACTCCCTCCACCTCCACTAGCAATGTGGGACTAAACCTTTGCACTCCCACCACTCATGAATGAGCCTTTAAGATTTTTCAGGAATTATTGTCAATATTAATGGGTCAAGCCCATATAATTCCAACAATCCCTCACCAGATCTCAAAGTTTCAGCTAGACTTTGGCTCACTCCATTGTTGTTTAATATACCAGTGTTTTCAGTGGAGACTGTTAAGTTGAACTTCCACCTAGAACAATAAGCTACACTCACTCACAACTTAAACAATGGACTATGCCTTGAATTGCAAGTTTTGTGCAAACAAGTTTCACTTACTGTCATAACTGATACTAGACCTCTAGTAGGCTTCTCCGCGGGTGGAACATATAGGTCATACTCACTTGGTCTTTCATGAGCTTAATAGAGATCACCCAAATCTCACAGATTGCGACCTTATAACAATCGGGCTCAAATAGGTGTATTCATTCAAGAATGTTCTGTAGGACAACATTTTCGCTATTTAAAGCCAACTGAATATATTAAGTCAACAACCAACCTGCCATACAGATATCGAGAGTAATGCATCGCTTCTCGAGTGGGTTATAAAAGGTTGCTCTCATGCTAACCAATAGCTTGTTCTTCCTAGGTCCTACTTCACGGGATCTCCGATCATATAGATTAGGTTACTACTATGGAATAGCACATATGGGTCTCATACCCATCTCCTTCGATGCACTGTCTATCACATTATGTGACAGCCCCTTGGTGAATTGATCTGCCAGTTTCTCACCGGTTTAAATATATTCTACTGATATGACTCCGGAGTTTCTCATTTTCCTGACAGATTTCAAACGTCTCTTAATATGTCTTGATGACTTCATATTGTCCCTAGAATTGTTCACTTTGACTATCACAGTTTGATTATCATAATTCATGAGGATTGCCGGCACAAGTTTCTCGACAATAGGCAAGTCCATCAAGAGCTCACGTAGCCAATCAGCCTCAACTATAGGTGTATCTAGTGCAGTAAGCTCTGTTTTCATGGTAGACCTCGTCAAAATGGTCTGTTTGCATGATCTCCATGAAACAGCAGCACCACCAAGAATAAATGCATATCCACTCGTGGCATATAGTTTATCAGCATTAGATATCCAATTGGAATCACTATAGTCTTCTAGTACTGCTGGATATCCAGAATAATGAATTCCATAATCCATAGTACCAACTAAATAGTGCACTACCCGCTCAAGCGCACGCCAATGATCATCTTCTGGTCAAGAAGTAAACCGGCTCAGTTTACTCAAAGCAAACGAGATGTCAGGCCTAGTAGCACTAGCTAAATATATAAGTGATCTAATAATCTGATAATATCTTAATTGGTCTTTACCAATTCTCTTATTCTTTCGAAGGATCATACTGGGATCATAAGGTGTTGGAGAAGTCTTGCAATCCTTGTAACCAAAACGGTTCAAGAGCTTCTCAACATAATGAGATTACATATGAGTAATCACATTCTCTCCTTTGATTAGCTTGATGTTCAAAATAACATCAGCCTCACTCAGATCCTTCATATCAAAGCTTTGGCACAGAAAGGTCTTGACCTCATTGATCACGTCAAGATTTGTTCCAGAGATAAGTATGTCATTAACATACAAGCACAGTATAACTCCTTGACCCCCAGCACGACGGTAGTACACACATTTATCAGCCTCATTAACTGAAAAGCCTGCTGATAGAAGTATTGAATTAAATTTCTCATGCCACTGCTTAGAAGCTTGTTTTAGACCATACAAAGACTTCAACGACTTACACACCTTATCTTGTTGACCCTTTATAACAAATCTATCTGGCTGATCCATATAGATTTCCTCATCCCACTCTTCATTAAGAAAAGCTGTCTTAACGTCCATCTGATGAACGATAAGACCATGTGAGACAGCCAGAGCAAGTAATACACGAATAGTGGTCAATCTAGCAACAGGTGAATAAGTGTCAAAGAAGTCTTCGCCTTCTTTCTGAGTATAACCCTTAGCCACAAGCCGAGCCTTATACTTATCAATACTACCATCAGGCTTAAGCTTTTTCTTGAACACTCATTTACAACCCACAGGTTTGCAACCATATGATCTATCGACAACTTTCCAAGTTCCATTAGAAGGAATAGAGTCCATCTCATTATGGACAGCTTCTTTCCAGTCATCTGCATCAGAAGATGCATATGTCTCTGAAATGGTTCTAGGAGTGTCATCCATAAGATAAACAGTGAAATCATCACCAAAAGACTTTACAGTCCTTTGTCTCTTGCTCCTCCTAGGAGCTTCACTATCAATCTCCTCATGGATTGGTTCAAGTATTTGTTCAGCATGATTAGAAAATACACTAAGTTCAGGAGTTATTTCAGCAATCACATCAAAAGATAATCTAGACATGCTATGTAAATCTTTTATAGGAATTATGTTCTCAAAGAAAGTAACATCACGAGACTCCATTAATGAATTAACATGAACATCAGGCACCTCGGATTTAACCGCTAAAAATCTATAGGCAATGCTATGATGAGCATATCCAAGAAAGATACAATCCATAGTTTTAGTCCCTAACTTACGCTTCTTGTTGATTGGTATGTTAACTTTGGCCAAACAACCCCATGTGCGTAAGTAAGAGAGCGATGACTTTCTACCAATCCATTCCTCACATGGCGTCTTCTCCTTATTCTTCATAGGAACTCTATTTCGGACATGACATGATATCAATAAAGCCTCCTGCACCATGCCTTAGATAATCCAGCCGTGTCTAACATGGAATTAACCAAGTCAGTCAAGGTGCGATTCTTTCTTTCGGCAACCCCGTTTGATTGGGGCGAATAGGGAGGCATCCTCTTATGTATCATACCATGTTCCGCACAGAATAAGTTAAACTCATTTGTGAAATACTCGGCACCACGATCGGACCTAATTCTTTAGATCTTTTTCTCTAGTTGAGTTTCAACTTCTGCCTTATAAATTTAAAAGTAGTTTAGAGCCTCGTCTTTCGTTTTTAGCAAATAAACATAGCAATATCTAGTCGCATCATCAATCAAAGTCATGAAATATCTTTTTTCACCTTCAGTCAATATACCATTCATCTCATAAAGATCTAAATGTATAAGTTCTAGCGGTGCTAAGTGTCTCTCCTCTGCAGTCTTGTGAGGCTTTCGAGGTTGCTTAGATTGCACATAATTTGAGCACTTAGAACCTTTGACAATGAAAAAATTCGGAATTAAATTCAAGCTGGAAAGTCGAGACATAGAACCAAAATTTAGATGACATAAACGTGAATACCAAACACTAGCATCACTCTCATTAACACCATCACAAATATAGTTCACAGACTTATTACAATAATCTGAAAGGGAAAAGCGGAACAAGCCTCCGCACTCATAGTCTTTATCAATAAATTGTCCACTCTTAGACACGACAACTTTATTCGACTCAAGCACTACCTTAAAACCATCCCTACACAAAAAGGAGCCACTAACGAGATCTTCTTGATAGAAGGGACATGTTGTACGTTCTTTAATTGGACAATCTTCCCCGAAGTGAACTTCAGCTCGACAATGCCAACATCATGAACAGAAGCATGTGACCCATTCCTCATTAGGACGGAGGAATCCCGGGCAACCTGGTAAGAAGTAAACAAAGAAGCATCAGCACACATATGAATATTAGCACCAGTATCAAGCCACCAACTAGTAGATTAAAATACAGAAAAAACATATGGTAAATTACCATACCTACTATTTTCTCCAGCACTGGTTACCATGTTCACGGTCTTCTGCTATGGAGGCTTCCTTCCTTTGCGTTATGGACACTTTTTTGCCCAATGCTCATTAGAACCGCAAACAAAACATGCTCCCTTCTTCTTATTCTTCTTCTTGAAGATAGTGGTCTGCTTAGACTTATTGTTCTTGCCCTTGCCTTTAGCACCACTGCCATGAGACTGTTGTGGATGATGCACCATATTAGCAATAGTGTGTCCCTCGTTAGCTTTAGAACGTCCATCCATCTCACGAGCTTTCTCCTCAACATCAAGAGACGCGATCAAATTTGAGACAGATATGTTCGTTCTCTTGTGTTTAAGAGTAGTGGCAAAATCCCTCCAAGACGGAGACAATTTGGCAATCATGCCCCCAGCCACAAGCTTCTTAGGTACGACGATCTTAAGCAGTTTGAGTTCCTTCACAATGCACTGTATCTTATGAGCCTGCGCGACGACAGATTTACCATCTATCATCTTATAATCATGGTACTGCGATCAGAGCGTCCCACAATTCCTTTGTGACTGTATGATGTATATAGACGTCCTGAAGACGATCTATCAAAACTCCAATAACAGCGCCCAAGAATATTATGTTGGCTTCACTGTAGGTCTTTTTCTGATCTGCAGTGAGATCGCCTTCATGTTTGACAGTGGACACCCAAAACACATTCATGGCAGTAAGCCACAGAGTGACTTTCACTTGCCATCTCTTAAAGTGCACGCCAGTGAATTTCTCTGGCCTCAGTGCATCGACAAATCCAGCCATAAAACTAAAATGCCTACAATAAGGTTTTTTGGATTGTTGGATAAATTAGCACTTTTAGTTTTATATTAATTAAGAAATAAATCATAAGCATGATAAACTAAACAAGTCTACGCAAGATCTAGACAGGTCTATAAGACCAGACAAAAGCATAGCATCTATTATACTAGCAACATCCATCATAGATAAATAGATCATGAAGGCTAGTATGAAAGACATGGTTTGAGATAAAAGTACGTACGTTTCCTTCTGAACTGGGTAGAGAATGCGACGACGACGTTCAGCACCGTCACGTTGTTGGCGACGGCGGGTGAGACCGACTCGACGATGAGGAAGATGAGCCGTGGCGATGAGCTTGACGAAGACAAGGAAGCGATCGAGCAGTCGCGCAGAGCGTTTTTCAAAAAAAAACCTTATTCGTCCTCTCCCGGTGCAGGATCGCAGAGGATAACGATTTCGGAGACCTGCTCTCCCGTTCGCCGGTGCACGCCGACGATCGGGATAGAGAAGTCTTGGCGGCGCAACAGTAGCGAGAGCCAAAACCCTAGGCGATTGCGTGATGTGATTTACGGTGATACCCGTACGTATTTGTAGGGAGGAACCGCTAGGGTTGGGCGTCCCGCAACCGAGTCGGTTACCATATTAATACGTCGGTTTCCATAACCAAATACATGGAAATATATGAACACGCAGTAAAAAGAAAGTGTAAAAGGAAGTCGCGCCCCCGCAAGGCAAGGGACCGAATTTCGGTGGACTATTCACGCAGGTGATACGTGGCCGTGCCCATCGCCCGGCGAGCCGAGCGAGCGCGCGCGTGTGTTCTTCCTTCTTCTCATCCACACACTTGAAAGAGATACTAGAGCAACCAACCTTATAAGTTGGACTCCCTCCACCTCCACTAGCAATGTGGGACTAAATCTTTACACTCCCACCACTCATGAATGAGCCTTTGAGATTTTTCAGGAATTATTGTGAATATTAATGGACCAAGCCCATATAATTCTAACATGGCCCTGTTTTAGATTCATTGGAAATTAAATCTCTTTGCTTTACCAGCTAATGACAGTTTTATGCAGTGAGCCAAGTCTGTCCACATTCTACCCCATGTGGTCACAGCCGAGTTGAGACCCAACCATTGCTTGGATGCATGGAAGGTTAGATAGTTGTACCGTGTTTACCAAAAAAGAACAAAAAAGGTCTTTAGATTGTTGCTTGGGTGGGGGCTGTGTTTGGGTGTTAGTTAAGGAATGGGGTGATGCAGCACAGCGTCACTCCTTTCCAAGTTTTGTTTGAGCAACAGGATGAAATGATTCATTACCAGCTCGCATTTTAAAAGAACCACGCTACTAGTGTAAGTGTTTAACATAGGATAGTGTAATATTGCTATCACACCAAATTTTATAGGTGCGCTATCCCGTCTAAGATGGGCCTTTTTTTGAAGAAAAGAAAAACGTCTAAGATGGACTCGTCGTTAAACACTACTACAAAACAGGCTTTTAGTGACGGGATCTAGGCCTTTAGCGACACAAAATATGACCGCCTTAATTTTTACGTCTCTAAATCTTAGAATATAGAGATGGAAAAAAATCCGTCACTAAATCTGGACATATACAGACGTCAGTCCAACCCCGTCCCTACTTCTCTGTCCCTACTTCTCTATAGGGACGAAACTAATCCCCGTCCGTAAAAGTAATTCTGAATAAAAAAAAAAGAAAAGGCGAGACCAGACTGGCCCGACCTAGAAGAGCCTGAGATTGGGTCTGGAAGAGGCCGCCGGCGCCACCTGAGGGGGAGCAGGGGAGGAGGCCGAGGTGCCCGATCCGGCGAGCTCGAGGTCAGGATCATCGCGGATCCGCCGTGGTGGGAGGCCGGGGCCGCCAGATCCACCATAGAGGGAGTTCGCCGCGTGAGGTCGAGGAGGTCACCGGCGCCGCCTAAGGGGGAGGAGGGGAGGATGCCGAGGCGCCCGATCCGACGAGCTCGAGGAGGAGGTCGTCGGCGTGAGGGTGAGATGGCCGGGGAGGAGGGTGTCGGCGTGAGGGCAAGGCGGTGGAGGAGGAGGGCGAGGCGATGGAGGAGGAGGGCGAGGTGGAGAGAAGGAGCGGTGGCTAGGAAACCGGGGCAAGGTGAGGAGAAGGCAGGGATTGAAAATAAAAAACAGGGGGCGGCTAGGGATGAAAAATGAAACGAAAAAGAAAAATGGTTGGTAGGATTCGAACTCTGGATCTAGGAGAATAGAGGGAAGACTTCTACCACTGTGCCATCCATCGTATTTGAATTAACCCCGTCTCTATAGCTTAATGTATTAGGGACGTGGTCTCGAAACCCGTCCCTACTATAGAACTCCGTCTCTATTTCTTATATCAATAGTGACGGGGATTAAAAACTCCGTCCCTACTATAGAACCCCATCTCTATAGCTTGAAATAGTAGTGACGGGGATTGAAAATTCCGTCTCTAGTCTAGAACCTCATCCCTATTCCTTGAACATATAGAGACAGGTTTTTTAAACACGTAACTAAATCTATTTTTACAGACATTTTCTACTCAACCGTCACTATAGGTATCCTTCAACCAAATAGCAGTGACGTATTTTAAAGAACATGTCATTATAAGTGATCTAGTGACATGACTATTTTAATCGTGTCTAAACTCGCGTCACTAAAAGCCGTTTCTATGGTAGTGAAAGCCGAACACCGTATAAGTTGATCAATGTACTCTTGCACCAAATTTAGCTTCCAAATGTCAACCGAGACACCAAACCAGAGGAGTGACACTTCTCACGTCCCCTGAGTCCGCGTCATAGCGAAAACCCTGATACAGTAAATACTATTGAAATATACTACTGCTGTAGAATACGAGTAATCTTGAATGTTATGATGAAGCCGCCGAGCCCGCTGACGCCAACCTGCTTAGGTGCTCTTCGGTGACCACGAACAGCTTGTCGTTGTCCCGGATCACGTCGATCGAGTCGATCTCTGCTCCTTCGTCGCTCACGATCACGGCATTCTCTGCGTCAACTTTGAGTTTCTCACCTGAAGATCAAAGAAACAGAACACAATAACACTGTTCAGTTTGCACTGCTTGCCGTCGCAGCAAAGATTGGATGGGTAAAGCGCGTACGTACCGATGACGGCTTTGAACTCTTGCATGGTGCCGGGCAGGTTGATCAGCTTGCCGGCCTCCGAGTTGTGGTTCCTCAAGAACGGATGACCCTTGTATATGCTCACCCGAAGGGACCAACGCGCCCCGTCCGGTTTCGTGCCCTGACGCCCTTTTCCCGACGACCCGCCGTCCCGGACCACCGCCGCCGCCGGCGGCGCGTCGTCGCGGATGGTGATCTGGTGCCCGACCTCCCGCTTCCGCAGGAGCTCGCGCACCTCGTCCGGCGACAGCGGGCCGCAGGAGCCTTCGCCGGCGTCGAGGCTGGCCTTGTCGACGCTGGCCCCGTTCATGATTAGGAAGCCGGCGGCGTCGGCGTGGCCCTCGGCGAGCGCGGCGCGAAGTGGGGTGGCGCCATCGTGGTCCTCGGCGTCGACGTCGAGGCCGTGCTTGAGGAGCTCGCGGAGCGTGTCGACGTCGCCGCGTCGCGCGGCGCGGCAGAGGAGGTCGCCGCCGGCGTGCGGCGCGGACGCGCGCGCGAAGTGGTAGAGGATGTTGAAGGTCTTGTGGTGCCGCGCCGCGATGGCGTTCCACAGCGCCGTGTTGCCCTGCGTGTCTGCACACGTCATGTTGCCGTTTGGTGATGTTAGTACCGGTTCTGTCAGATTGAGATGCGTGTCTGTGTGTGTGTGTGACAGCGAATTGCTGGTGATCAGTCACCTCTAATGTTCACATTGCAGGCGTGCTTGAGCAGCACCAGCACGCAGTCCTCGTACCCCTTGGACGCCGCGATGTGCTGCGAGTGGCATTGGCAAGAAGCAGAGGAGTCCAAATCAGCACCTACGACGCATCATAGGATTTTTTTTTTTCATTCAATTACTTGAATTGCTTGTTCGCTTACCAACGCAGTTCTGCCCTTGGCGTCACCAACGTCAGGGTCCATTCCTGCCCTTAGGAGGTCCTCGAGGAAGCCGCTGTTCCCCATCGCGGCCACCGTCAGCAGATTGCTGTCGTTGTTCTCGCCGGTGCTGTCTCCCAGCAAGTCTTCAACTTTCATGTCGTGCATTTCGATTTGGTGCTGCAAGCAACAACAAATTTTTCAGAAACGCATTGCAATATGTCAGAGAACAACCGCCTCACCATGACTGACAGATTGAGTTACCTTGAGGAAGTTCCTGATGATGACGACGCTGTCCTCGGGCCTGCTCTGCATGGCCTCCTTGAGCGTGGCCTGCTTCAGCCGTAGCAGCTGGCTCAGCGTCCTCGTCCGAAACGTGAAGCTCTGCTTCCGGTCGCTCAGCGCGCTCACCTCGCCGAAGATGTCCCCCGTCCCCAGCAACGCCACCACCTGCTCGCCGTCGCCGTTGAAGAATATCACCTCCACCTCGCCGGAGACCACCACGTACACGTCGTCCGGCGCCTCGTTCTGCACGATCACGTCCTCCTTGGGCGGTATGTACTCCGGTTTCATCTTGGTAACCTGCAATTTTGAAGTTTGGATTCATAGTTACTTATTGCAAAATTCATTTCTTGCTCCGGGGGGGTGTTTAAACGCGATCACAAATGGATTGCTAATAGTATGTTGTTACCAGGCATAGGAGCACTTCTTTCGATACTCCCTTGAAGAGGTAGACGTCCTTGACGACGGGGAGAAAGAGGTAGTCGCAGATACTCTTGCAGATGGACTTGGGCAGCTGGTCCATGAGCTGCTGCTGGTTCAGGCTCTCCGCCCTGAACTTGAGGCACATGTAGGCCAGTATCTGCTGTTTCAACCGCGGCGGCAGGTGGTTCCGGCCAACGAAGCTCGACGCAGCCCGGATGCTGTTCCTCTGCAAGCAAAATCAATGCCGATCGATCGTGTCATTTCTATGACCATGTCATTCGCAGGGTGCGACGCGACGCCAAGGCATGAGCTACTAGAATAGAATCTTACGAACTCCATGGTGCGGCGGGTTCCCTCGACGACGAGGTTGGTCATGTTGCCGATGAGGTAGGAGGTGAGTCCGAGGTTGAAGAGCATGTAGAAGATGTTGAAGACCATCTCGACGGTGTTCTCGGCGTGCAGGTCGCCGTACCCGACGGTGGTCATGGTGGTGATGGACCAGTAGACGGAGGAGATGTACCGGATCCTGAGGCTCGCCTGCCGGAAGTTGGGGATCACCGCGCCGATCCACGTCTTGTCCCGGTCCGGGTACCGGTCGGCGATCAGGTAGTACAGGCACCCGGCACAGTGCACCAAAAACAGAGTCACCTGATGAGTAAATGACACAATGGTGCCTCAGGAAGGTTCAGTGATTTGAAGTGCTGAACGAGATGATCGAAAGCGAATTTCGCTTACCGCGACGAGGCGCGCGCATCGGATCCAAAAGTAGCTGAACCTGATGTCCTTCTCGAGCCTGGTGAAGAGCTGCTTGACCTTGCGGAGACGCCACAGCCGGAGGATGCCGAGCACGCTGTACGCGGCGCTCTCCCTGACCTGGCCGGTGGCGAGATAGGCAAGGCCCTGGAATGGGATCGTCGACGCCACGTCCATCACGAAGAACGTCGACAGGTACCTGTTTCGTGTGCAGCGCAGAACAGGTTTTCAGCGTCAATTGCCTCTGAATCTGATCAAGCAATTCTCAATTAGGGACCCGGCCCATCCCCAATCAGGACCCAACAATCTAAGCTTGCCTGAATTCTTGGCCCAACAAGCTAAATCATTTTTTTTCTTTGCCTTTTCTCAAAGCATGTGGATCAAGATTCAAGCAATATCTAGAGGTCGTTGGTAGAGCATATTCATATTCTGAGACAAGTTGAAATCTTCTTTTTGAGCGTATTCTGAAACAGGTATTGTCTGGTTTTATAAAGCTACTATTTGTAGCTACATCCAGATTCCAAAACATCGAATCGTTCATATCATAAACGGACAAAACCTACCTACCACTATTTTTGAAGATGACGTGGTCCATTTGGTCCGCCTCACTAGAGGATCCACACAAACCTCCTCCGTGCTACTCGTGTTTTGCACCAGGAACTCACAAATCACACGATGTGCACTGTGTAGGGCCCTAGGTACTAGTCCATGAGCATGACTGTAATGTGATAACCAATAATGCAGTTTGGTTTGGGTCCCATACTTTTATAAATTGTCACACTGATCTTAATCCTCATTCTGTGGCCTCCCTGTTTTAGATTTCTTGACCTGTTTCATAGCAGTTTTCATGTTGCTTTCTTGACTAAAATGTGGCCACGTAAAAGGTTACTTCTCGAAATTTCCTTAGCAACTATGTGAGAATATGATCCATTGCACCTCCTTCAGAAGCAAATTTGATAATTATGGTTCATGGACACCATCACGCAATATTTTTTTTTCTAGATCACGCATGACTTAGCCGTTGCTTATTTCCACATCGATCAGTCAGATCAGAATGGAAATTTGGCATCAGAACTAACACAATTTCTGACAACCGGATTATGGTACCCTTGCTATTTTCTGCCGGATGCAAAGACGTGAAGGTAATAGAGAGAAGATAAACTTGCAGTTGCATCCATCCAAGAAAGGAAATATCGCTGCTATATCTACTAAACTTTAATAAGAAAACAAGAAGAAAGAGTAATTCGTACGTAGGTACCATAAAAAAGTGCCACCACGTGAAATGTGAAACGTACGCAAATTCTGAAGCAAGACATGACATGATGTGTGCGCACCTGAAAGCTATCCTCTTCCTGTCGTGCACGAGGAGCTGCGTCCTGGAGTCGATGTAGGCGAGGAAGAAGGTGAGCACGATGTCGACGGCGAAGAAGAGGTCGACGACGATGTCGGCCACCTCCAGGCCGCCCTTGGGGACGGCGTTCATGAACGCCACCTCGAACGGGTACACCCACGCCGAGTACACCACCAGCAGCACCATGAACGTCTCCCAGCACCTGATCAATCGAAAAACAGCCATAATGCATTGCCGTGCATTTGCATGCGAAGGTCGCGATTACATTAACCATGGAAACAAATCTTGGTTACCTGTATCTGGAGTCGAGCGGCGAGATGACCCACTTGTCGGTGCCGCCATGGCACTGGCTGTGGCCGGATGTCACGCCGCCGAGTGGCGGCAGGATGACCTTGGACAGGTTCCGGAGGTTGAAGGACCCGGACCCCGAACCGGAGCCAGAGAAGCCAGCCGAGCCGGAGCTCCCGGCGCTGCCTGGCTGGCCCGTGCTCTCGGAGTTCGAGCTCTTCATCGCGCTCCCGATCACCACAAAAGCAACGCTACGACCTTTCCTCAGCTGCCTAGCTAGCAACTAGCTATAGTATTTGACGTTCATGTGGCACACGGCAATCCGGGCCGGGAGATCAAGGAGAGAAAGGTGGAAGAGATGGAGCTTCAGCCAAGAATGGCGAATCGGTATCAGAGGGGCATCGAATTGAAATAATGGAGATGAGCATCCAGTCAGCAATAATGGAGAGGATGGTAAAAGGGAGAGGGTGCTGGGTGCCCAGGATGACAGTGACCACCTGGTGGCGCCTCTCAAGCTGCAGATGTGTGGGGTCTGGCAATGAGCCGTAGACCGTAGTGAAGATATATGCATGTAGCCGATCGACGCAACTGTTCACAGTGTACAGTCAGCAGAGACCGGTTGGTGTGGCTGACAGAATTTACCGCTGGATTCAGACACTGCACTCGTTGTCACTGGATGGGCGCCCGCGAAAGCGGAATGTTCGTTGATGTTGCTTGATGCGCCATGGTCCACGGCGACGATGCTGTCTGCTGTCTGCCTCCGGAGCCAAGCAAAGCCTGTGTGCCATTCGCTCAGGTCGTTTCTCGATTTGGAGCTTTGCGTAGTAGAATTTATGGGTGAACCGTGACAATCTGATGGCTCAGTTCGCGGAGCCGGTACGCAAATACAGTTTTGCTTTGATATCCACGTGTATTTACTGTAATTAGATATTTCAACTTATTTCTTAATTTATTTGTTTACACGTACTTTAGGTAGATATGTCCTCCACTTTTCATGCTTTTCTTAGGTAAAATGTGTCATCACACACCACCAGCGGTCTCGTATGATAAGATGTGTCATCCGAAACGCAAGAAAGTTTATTTGTTTCTTTTTTTAAAGGCTCCTTCTTTTTTGGTAATTTTAGAGCTAATCAATTTCGGAGTTACAAAGTAGAAAATAGCTAGATTCGGTTGGTTGCCAAAACGAAGTCAGTACTTTCAGATAATCTAGCAAAGAAAGAACTGCCGACACGATTTTTTCATGCTCCCTGCATGACCAAGGGCAAAAGAATCCGTGATCCATGATCCATATCTTCTTCACCCTTCACGTGCGTTTTTACGAGACAGGCATGGCGTGGTGGGGGTATGCTGCAATGCTGATTTAGAACTTCTACTTCAGTGCTTAGTGGCATCCTGATGGGAAGGCGTCAGTTGCAAAATATCACGAAAGAGGAATACATATGGAAGAAGTTTGTATAGGATTTTTCTAAGACACACAAGTCTCACAACCGTTTTTATGTTTCTTTGGTGATAGCTTTAGTCGAGAGTTGAATTGGAGCCTGCAGACCATCTTTAGTAATGAGAGCATCTACATACTCCTCTGTTCTTTTATTATTATCGTTCGGACATGCTATGGTAGTTCTTTTTTAAGGACATTATCTCTGAAACGACAGGAATTTTAGACTGGAGGAGTATGTTTCATTTTTTGATTGACCAGTCTATCTATCCAAGGTGCAAAGAAAACAATTCTAGGATTTCGAAAAAAAAAAAACTCTAGCTATCTAATACTAGGACCTATACATGCTAGTGAATGAAAAGGGATGACTGAGGAGGAAGGGAATGGTGTGGATCTCATGATGATCTTTAGGAGAACTGTAGGACAAGAACTCTTTAATGAGTGGTTAGCGGGAGGTGATCCCAATTATACAATTAGTGAACCTTACATAGGAGCGAGATTTGATTATCTGGTGTTATAATTCTAGTGGCTGGTATGATATGCAATATTTATATGCAATGATCACCGTTAGTGGGAAACTTTTAGGTGTGTACCCTCCTGTTATTTGGAACATTGTGGTTCTAGGAAAATTCATGTTTTCCTATGCCTCTTAAAAACTAATAAGCTTTTGATCCAAGATAACGTAGCAAAAAGAAAAGAAATAGTAGATAAGAAATTCTGTTGTGCAATGAATCTGAAAGTATAGAGCACCTTTTCTTTTCTAAACGTGTGGTAGCTCAACAAACTCGGAAGCTTATTACTCAGATCCTCGGAGCCATGTAAGTGATGATTACACATCTCTGTTGCTACGTGTTGGATCAACAACAAGAAAAATATCGTGATGAATATAGTGTTGTACCCTGGTGTCTATTGAGTGGTGCTGAAAAGGCAAAGTGAAAGACCGCGTTTCCAAGACAAGTTTGATGATGGACGAGATGAAGAGATTGCCATGGTCAGAGGAGTGTTTGGCTGGAAGCAATCAACAATACAAGCTGGAGCTAGACAGTATGATGAACAACATTTTTTCTGTATTAGAGCCAGCACGTCAGCTGATGCCCACAGAGCATGTAATCGACTACACTAATGACAACTGAGCACCTTGGATGGCTTGTAGACTGTATGAATTTGAAAAGTCTCCTCCCACCGAACCATGTATGTCTACCACAATTCAAGGTTGAGTTGTGAAATTGTTCCTTTGTTTCAAATTTTGGATTGTGGTCTTGTGATTTACCTTATAGAATATGTTTATTTGTTTCAACTTCACATCGTGGTACCAAAATTCACATCCAAACCAAAAATGAAGAGACCTTACCCTAAGTATCTCTAGTGTGGTGTTTCTGGTTGGAATGACATTTTCGGTCATATTTCAATTTATAACAAGTTTTCTTCCAACTCTTTTGTCTTTTTGTCAATGTTTTCTTGTTTCCTGATGTTCTAAAGATAACATAATGTAACAAAGATACCTGGTTGTGGCGTGCAACCAAGCATGTCCTTAAAAACAAAATACCGGTAAATAATTGTAATTTTTTCTAGTTAATAATACAGAGTTTTAAATCTCGAGTACCAGAATGAGAGAGGTATTTGACCGGTGATCTAGACTATGAAACAGCAGAAGGAGACAGCTGACCCAAAATTAGCCAAGAGAATGCTGCAAGTTTTACTACTGCAAAGAGCCAAGGAGGCTCACCTGCTGGCCACACAAGCGGCAAGTGGTAATCTTATTTGTACCTGCACGGCTGACTTTCCGAATGGATTGTGGGAAGCTGTTGTCAAAGATTGTATTTCTGCCCATGATGAATGAAAGTTCTGTGACTTGCCGAAAAACAAACACACAAAAAAAAGCGGCAAGTGGTGTTGTGTCAAGGCCCTTAAAATTGATCTACAGTCTGCACGCTTTGCACGACAAAGATATGCGGTCCACTAAGAGCCTTACAAGGGCTTGAAATTGGTACTGTACTACCTTTCGAAGTATATGGACCCATACTTTGTCGGTTCTATACATCCAGTCCAATGCTCTGGGCTCTGCCAGCAGAAAATATTATGGGCCGGACCGTTGCCGGCAGACCTCAGCCCGTCAAATACGGAACGGAGTAGTACTAATTTTGGACAGTCTTGCTTCACGAGCTTTTGATTCCAGCAACGAAGCGCGTGTTCTGAAAATTGCTCCCTGGGACAGGAGACACCGATCACCAGAGTTACGATGCATTGCAGCTGCAGAGAACTCCGGCTTTTCTGGCTCTTCGTCTCCTCGGGACAACCAGAGCAAGCTCGCTTTTTTGGAGTTTAAGGATACATAGGAAATGGAACAGAGAAGAATCTTGTTGCGACCTCGAGACCCAAGGCCTGAATCGTGGAGCTTTTGGTCCGTTCCCCAGGCAACGCAAGTGGAACCTCACCTTTCTCCAAATGGTGCAGTGCTAGAATCCAAGGTCCAAACGGTCGATTGTTTCCCAGGCAACGCAGTACTACTACTGTGTCTGTAGCCCTTGTTCGGAAACTACGGTCGTTTCAGATCGGAAACTGTAGTATTCCCTTGTTCTTGAGTGCATTATAAACAATGAGGAATGAGCATGTGTATGTCATGAAAATGAAATCGTACTAGCATACCACTAGTATTATTTTTAGACTAGCAAAGTGCTTGTGTATTGCTATGGGTTTGAAAAAACAAAACAATCTTTATAATTTAAATATAAATTATTTACATAATATAATTTTTAATATTTTTTACATGAAAGATCATATTTATATTACTCTTGGTGCTTCTTAGTGTACTATTTTATATGTCTTTTTTACTATTTTTCATCGTATTCTTATCATAAACATTTTTTTTATCTCTAATGTTAACAATTTTCACATGTAGTGTTGTTTGAGTCCTATATTGCAAAATTCAGTGAAATGGTATTAAAAAAATACTCAAATATGAGAAGTACCGATATGAAGTCTAACTCACCATGCAAAGAAGATTTTCCACAAGCTCATGACGCCTACAAGACATCTATGAAGCCCAACATACAAAACTAAGGTCGTGACCTAATGGCTAAAAATTTCTGGAAGCTTTATTCGGAAGAAAAAATCAATTCACGCAGAATAGAAATAACACTTCATTGCGATACTATTTTAGACTTAAAAACGTGCTCTAATGAGAAAAATTAAAACATGAAAGTTATAGATCTCGTCGAGACCTTTTCGGAACATATATGGATCATATTATTTGAACTTTAAAGATAGGAGATATGGACACCGCACAGAGACCTGCGTAGAGGAGTCTGAATCAGAATAAATATTTTTGCATCGTAAATTTAGAAACCAAAACGGCGGAATCTTGACTTCTATTGAATATCAAAGTTGTAGAACTTTTTGAGCGCTATGAGATAGAGTCTAAGTGTGCCACATTTGAATTCCATATGAGGGATTTATGATTTTTAGAATTCGGTGCTTGATATGAAAGGTATAAAACTGATTTGGTTTTAATATCTACTTTTATGGGCGTACGGCAGATTTTTTGATGGCGTGAACATTTCCACCTAAATTAATATGTAGTAGAGATAGCAAAGTGCCCGTGTGTTGCTATGGGTTTAAAAAAACAAAACACTCTTTATAATTTAAACATAAATTATATATATAATATAATTGTTGATATTTTTTAAATAAAAGATCATATTTATATTACTCTTGGTGCTTCGTAGTGTACCATTTTATATATCTTTTCCATCATTTTTCAACATATTCTTATCATAAATATTTTGCTTATCTCTAATATTAACAATTTTCATATGTAGTGTCGTTTGAGTGCTATGTTACAAAATTAAGTGAAATGGCATTAAAAAAATGCTCAAATATGAGAAGTACCGATATGAAGTCCAATTTGTCATGTAAAGAAGATTTTCCACAAGTTCATGACACCTACAAGACACCACTGGACCTCTATGAAGCCCAACATACAAGATCAATATCGTGACCTAATGACTAAAAGTTTCTAAAAGCTTTATCCGGAAGAAAAAATCAATTCATGTAGAATAGAAACAACACTTAATTACGATGTGATTTTAGACTTGGAAACGTGCTCTAATGAGAAAAGTTAAAACATGAAAGTTGTATATCTCATCGAGATCTTTTCGGAACATATATGGATCATATTATTTGGAATTCAGAGCTAGGAGATATAGGCACCGCACAGAGACCTACGCAGAGGAGTCTGAATCAGAACAAATATTTTTGCATCGTAAATTTGAAAATCAAAACGGTGGAATCTTGACTTCTATTGAATATCAAAGTTGTAGAACTTTTCGAGCGCTATGAGATAGAGTTCAAATTTGCCTCATTTAAACTCCAGATGAGGGATTTATGATTTTTGGAATTCGGTGCTTGATATGGAAGGTATGAAACAGATTTAGATTTAATCTCTAACTTTGTGGGCATACGGTAGATTTTTTGATGGCGTGAATGTTTCCATCTAAATTAATATGTAGTAGAGATAATGATGCTACTTGTGTCAAGCTTTCATTGCATTTGCATTTGGAACGCGCAATATATAACTGCCGTTTGGTAAAAGGAGGTAGCAACAGGACACTTTACCGGTTCCCCAGAGCATGCTGAGCGAGCTTTTGCCGCTCACCTTCTGTTCCTTTTTCTCACGCATCACAGACCATTTTGATCTGTCTTCTTTCTGCCCTGTTTTTCTCACTGAACGCTCCATTCTTTCTTTCCTTTATCTGTGCTTGGCCCAAGTGCTCCCAAAAGTGGCAAGCTACGGTAACGAGCTGTTCAGCTCAACGCGTAGGTATGGCACTGACGGCTAACTATATACTATATAGTACTATGGAGGTACTACTGAAATGTATGAGACACGGCGGACGTCATAAAACAAGCAGACGGAGGCATGAGGAGCACACGCGCACCCAGCTAACCTCGTCATTAGGTGCTATCCTCGTCATTAGGTCCTGCGCGGCTTTGCTTTTCCAAGTTGAAGCTAAATGATTGCACCTCTCGCCTAACCATACCTTTTTGGTATTTGCTGAGCAGTGATCATCGCCACTTAAATTTCCCAATCAAGTGTACGGCTACGCAAGTTTCTAGCAGTTGCACGTAGTACGGTTTTCCTTTTCCACCAGAGGATGATGCTGTTCCTCTATTCCTCTCTTGGATTGGGAGAAAGACTCAGCTGAACTGAAGAGGAAAGAGTGCCACCAGTGTTTCGATCTCTTGCCGTCCGGCATACACCAGGGCGTGTCCACATGTGGCGTCCATGCCGGCCGTTGGTTGCCACTCGGATTCCATGTTTGCGAAAGATCCAACGGACTCCTGCCTGCTACCCGGCGAGCGATCAGATCGATCGCGATCTTATGGCAGAACACAGGCGCGACACGCTTTGTCGTATGCACCTGTACAACATATCACAAAGCAAGCGCGTCGCCCCAAAACGCTTTTCTTTCCATATCACGCTAAAAACGGTAGGTCGTGTCAATTCAAACGTGCATGGTATACAGTATCGATATCACATTTATGTGATTACATTTTACCTTTTTCTTTTAATATTTGATCACGAGTCCAGTTTCGAGCAGACAGGAAGGGCTCATCGCCCTCCCAATTTTGCCAAGCACGGTTTAGGATCCTGTAGAGCAGAGCCACCACAGGAGGAATGGAGGATCCAAGGACGACGAGAGCTACCAAGGGACCACGGAAACCCACTTCATCCTCGGCGCGTCCTGATCCGCCCTCTCGCGCGATCACAGGGGAAAACGCCCAAAACTGCGCATGATTTCCGCCCCTGCATCGCGCGGATTTGGTCGCCAGGCGCAGGCCGCACGCACGGTCCATGTTTGTTCGCTGTCCGGCGGTACAAAGGCCCTCATCACCTCCGTAAACTCGTCTCCTGATCGTGATCCAGAGCTGGTTTGAAAGATGTCGCGGCGTGGCGCGCGTGAAAGGGACCGCGCCCCCGCGGCCTTATCTTGCTCCCGAACTGATCGAGACGAACGGCGGAAACCAACAAACGGAACTCGGTTTTGTACCGTAGTAGAGTACTAGCTGTTTGGTCTTGCCGTCTCTAGTGTCACGCAGCACGCGACAAGTAAAATTCAAGAGGAATTTTGATAACTTTCTGCTTGGCTTTGGTCCCGAACTGGACATGTGATAACGCCGAAAGCTCTATACTGCGTGCTGCTGCTGGTCCATCAGGTCCAGGCGCGAGTGACAGTGCAGTGGCAGCCTTGCGAGTTACAGTTCCCGGCCGGTTCTCCACTCTGGACCATCTAATCTTCCACGCAGGCGCAAATGGAAGACGATGATGGTGGACACGCGATGCAAGCAGGCTGAGGTGGCCCTCCCGATAGAGTGACGGTACGGGAGGGAGGGAGCATATGAGCTGTGGGGGGAGATGACTTGTACAGGTGCACCCTCATTCATCATCGCCATGCATGACAACCCATTTATTTGCAGGATTAAATTCAGGTTACGCGACCCGCGCCGTAACAAAAGGATATGGGATGCTCCACCGCGACGACCACAAGAAGCGCCATCCCGACCACGGCATATGTAGTGAACCCGGTGGCAAGGGGACACGCCCCCGCCCATCCGCCTGCTGGTGCTGCCTCAATCAACGGCACCCCAAGCGAAGCGCGTCAGTCAATTGGCGCCGCCGCCGCTCGTCCATGCCGTGCCAATGCCATCAATCATCACCCGAAATCATTTAGAAACGGGGGCCTCCGGATAAAGACGGAGCAACACACAGGTTGTCCCACGCTCCATTATTCGTGCAGGAGGAGAGGAGCAGGTGGGGGAGGTCGACCGATCATGGCGTCGTGGCCGCGCTGGACACTCTGCATGATGACCGCGCCCTTTTGGGTTTTATTTCAGCCGGTCGGTAGGCCGCCAGCCTGAT
The DNA here is from genome assembly GCA_030378355.1 of Eleusine indica. Taxonomy (NCBI): domain Eukaryota; kingdom Viridiplantae; phylum Streptophyta; class Magnoliopsida; order Poales; family Poaceae; genus Eleusine; species Eleusine indica. The sequence continues at coordinate 63,002,298 of CM059494.1, forward strand.
TGGCGCGGTCAAAGTTCTTGCGGTTGCGGAGCCACACACAGACACAACAACATTCTCCTCCATCCCCCCTGTTTTCAATCTCCTTGTCAATCCATCTGTCAACAGCTCGCCCCATTTACCCTGCTTTCGTTTGGCCACTTTGTTTCTCCATCTGCTGCTTTTCGTAGCTGATGAGAACAGCCTAGTATGGGGTATAGCATAGCAACTCCCTACAAATGTCCCACCACCTGACCCAAGCATGGTTTATGCCTATCATTAGCACCACAAACACTTTGGAAGATGCCTGCTCTTTACATTTCATTATCATTGTCATGCAGATGAGTTGTAAGAGATGCTGTGTTGCGATTAGGAATGCCATCAGCACTAAAGCTCCACAGTGCTTCGGTTCTAGTAGTGCTCCGCAGCCTTGCCAACTGATTGCAAAGAGATTCTGTTTAGGCTGGCATATCTAAAATTTTAAGCGGACACAGGCAAACGGCTGAGATCCTGACGTCCATCGCAAGCAAGTGAATTTGTCTTCAAGGGGAGTTTATTATCGTTGCCAAACGCAAAGCATCTAAGAGCAACGACAAAATGGAATCAGCGGAAGAACATGAAGAGTAACATGGGAGCGGCTGAGGACAAAACGGGATGCTTTCTAAAATCAACAGGTTGATGGAAGAGAATCCATGGGTGAAATGTACAGAAAGATATACAGAGCAACAAACTATCCTGCCTTTCAGTCCCCCCTTCCACCGTCCTGACCCAGAGAACAGTCATCATCTCATAATATTTCCCCCACCTTCTCCCATCTATCCCATCCTCACAGAACAAAAGCTCACTTTGGTTCAAGTAAAAACATACAAATGTGACCCCAAGAAACAGCATACCAACAAATCAAAGAACCAAACACAAAATGGCCCTAAAAACTCTTATTGTCCTCTCCTATCATGCAACATGTTCAAATGGTGGTGATATGGACCTGTGGTGAACCGGGTTGGTGATCAAATGTGTTGAGTCAAGTAGCAGCTGGAATATCAGGCAGACTCAGTGGTGCTCTTAACCTTGTATCGGTATAGTAGCTTCTTCTTCTTGGATGCCGGGTTGTTGACGGTGAGCACAAGCTTGCCGGGCTCGCTGACCTTGAAGCTACCCTTCATGATCGGCTCCTCATTGGCAGGCACCTTCCTCGTCTTCTGCACGATGACAGTGTAGCCACCCTCAGCATCAGGGGTAAATTCAGCGCCGTAGCTCACCTCCCATCCAAGCACACGGAGCTCCCACACAACCGTGGAGTTCTGCAATGGTAACACGTTTCATATGCCAAAAAACAGTTAGTTTCATCACATTGTCGAATTTTTGTATGAAATTCAGGATGCATGAAAATTGAGGCAACCTCTGTGGCCGGAATCTCAATTGTTTCTTTGGATGATGGTTTCACTGTGAGCTCAGTAACAGCATCAGAAGTGGAGAATTCAGTGTCATCCTCTTTGTAGAGGCCACCGAATTGCACAGGAACTTGCTCTGGTGCGATGTATCTGCATCAAATTAGATGTGTGAGAATTGAGGAACAACCTGGGTGTATGATTACAGTAAAATTTGATTGACACGCGTATCCTTATGTTCAAACCTGAAAAGAGTCTCTGCGGACTTCCCAGGGCTGCAGAAGACGATCTTGCTCTTGGTGCGCTGGGTAAGGAATGGGCTCATCATTTTGTTCGCAGCAAGGTACCACCATGGCACATTGATGAACACCTACAATTGATCGATGATCCAAACAAACCAATCAGAACATTCAACAACTGACATATCTGGAGTCACAGTAATCTCAACGAACTCAACTTCCTAGTGTGTAGCATACCATTTTAAAACAAGCAGCATGTATAGCAGCCAGTTACAAAAGAATGGAAAGCAACAGTATGAACACAGCATTACTTGCACCACCATATCCAGTAAGATTACTGAAGTTGTACAAGGCAAAATAGAAGCATGACGGCCTGGATCACTAAAATTCCTATTTCTAACCAAGCACGAGAAAAGAATATGAATGTGCAGTTTTTGAACTGATGGTGTCAAATTATGGACTAGGAAATATGATACAATATAGATGATTCGATCATAGATCAATGCAGAAGAAGATGATGAAGATGTACCTTCTTAGCGATGAACTCAGGGTAGTTGTCCTGGAGCAGGGCGAGGGCCTGGCGGGTGACGGACCGGTGCTTGCCGAGCATGGGTGGCGAGTTCTTAAGGTCGGTGACCTGCACCATGGAGCAGATGCCGCTGGGCGAGAAGTCAAGCTGCTCCCTGATGCCGCGCTCGAGGAGCTGGATGCGCCACTTGAGGAAGCGCTCCCTCTTCTCCTCGTCGCCGAACGCCTTTTCGTAGAGCTCCTTGTCCTGGAACTCGCCGTAGACGTTGTAGCAGACGGGGTGGCCCTCGCGGTCAGCGCCGCGGTAGAACACCACGTTCCCAAGCTCCGGCAGGCCGAGGTCGGCGTCGAGCACCGCGTCGATGCCGAAGCGCTTGCGCCACAGCACCGCGGACTTGAGCATCGCCAGGGCCTCCTTCACCTTGAACTCCCGCGCGCGCAGGAACTTGAGCAGCACCGTGTCCGTGCGCTCGTCGTCGCCGACGAGGGGCACCCCCCAGATCAGCTCCTCCTTCGGCTCGGCCGGAGCCGGCGCAGGCGCGGCCTCGGGCTCCACGGCAGCGGCGGGCGCGGAGGTCTCCTCGATGGCTTCCGCCGCCTTGGCTGTTGCCTCCTCGGCGGCCGCGACGGTCTTCTCCTCCACCTCGGCTGGCTTAGCCTCCTCTGCGGTAGCCTCGGGTTTGGGTTCCTCGACGGCCGCCTCCGCTGGCGTCTCGGGCTTGGGCTCCTCCTTGGCGGGTTCCTCGGGCTTGGGCTCTTCCTTGGCGGGCTCCTCGGGCTTAGGCTCCTCCTTGGCGGGCTCCTCAGGCTTGGGCTCCTCCTTGACGGGCTCCTCGGGCTTGGGCTCTTCCGGTGCAGGTGTCTCGGGCTTGGGCTCCTCCGTGGCCGCTGCCTCGGGCTTGGGCTCTTCCGCGGCCGCCGCCTCGAGCTTGGGCTCCTCCTCCTTGGCCGGCGCCGCGTCCTTCGCCTCCTCCTTGGCGGGCTCCTCCGGCTTCACCTCCTCCTTGGCGGCCGGCGGTGGCGGGGGCGGGGGCAGGTCGAACTCCCCGTTGGCGAGCGCGGCGGCGACGAGCTCCTTGAACTGCGCGAGCGCCGTGCGCTCCGGGTCGGGGAGTTCCGACACCAGGTTGCTCTCCTCCTTGAACGACCCGGTGCCGTCGATCACGGCGGCCTCATCCGCCGCCGCCGCCTCCTCGGCCTCCTCCGCCTTCTTCTCCTCCTCGGAGTCCTCGTCGGCCTTCTTCTCCGCCTCCACGGCCTTCTCCTTCACCTCCACGGGCGCGGACGCGGCCTCCTCCGCCGGCGCTGGCGCGGCCTCCTCCGCCTTCTTCTCCTCCGCGGGGGCGGGGGCCTCCGCCTCCACCTTCTTCTCGGGTTCCGTCACGACCTCCTCGGCCGCGGCCGCGGCGGCGGCGGTTTCCTTCTTCGCCTCCTCGGCCATGCCTGATCGATCAAACCGAATCGAACGGCTCCTGTGGAAAGGGGACAAGAGAGCGGGGGCGGCGTTCGCGAAATTTTGGAGCGCGAGAGAAGGATGGACGAGGAGAGAGAAGTGGGGAGAGAAATTTGTAGAGAGAGAGAGAGAGAGAGGGAGGTGGCGAGGCCAGCAGAGGCAGAGCAGGCAGGCTGTCAAGGTGGCGGACCAGCTTGCCTTGCTCGCTGGAAGCGTGAGCTAGGCAAGGCAGCACCAGAAGCCTAGTTACTCTGTGGGCGGGACCCACGCCGTGCAGGTTTAAACATGGCACGTTTTTCCCCCTCCCTGGAAAAAAAAAGTATTTTCTTTTCGTTCAAAAAAAAAGGAAAACATTTCATTTCTCTCTGACCGTTTCTTTCTTGTACCACAAACGTTGTCATCTGACCTCCAGCAAGCAAACCGAATTACAGTCTCTGAACCTTGATAAATATACGCTCAAGTTTTAAGCTCCGAAGACAGTAATAGTATCTTTTAACAACAGTAGAAAGATGCAAGACGAAGTTCATAAGAGAATTTTTCTCTCCTGTTGCACAAGATGAATAGAAGATACTTCCCAAAAATTAGATAATGGTTACACTCTATCATGTAATCTTCGTTATTTTGGTTTCTTTCTGTGTAACAAACTCTTTATATTTGTTTAATATATAACATGAATTCTCCAGTTACATAAAAAAGTAATATCTTTTAAGCTCGGAACACTCTTTTTTGTATAAATAAAGCTATGTTAAAAGCGCCGTAAAAAAAGTCTAAACGAGGTGTCCTTTGTTAATTCGCTTAATCGAAAACTTTACACGCTGGGTCACATCCAACGAGTCCCTGTTGTCTGGCAAGCAGTGTCAAATTGCCATCTTTTTCTCCAGTCGATTGGGATCACTGTCACATTGTCATCAACAACCACTCATCTCATCTTAATCCAAGCAGCGGCAAAAATTCTTCGTTCTAGAAAGTAGAGTCAGGCGGCTTCACTGATTTGGTCGCGGAACATTTTTTTTTCGAAAAAATGGTCGCGGAACATTTGACACGCAGGTTCGGACCGTCCTTTTGTCCACCTTTCCTTAAACGATCATCAGTCCATGGAATGGATAGACTAGTTTGCCGTCAGTGGAGGGCAAAATTTAAGCAGATGAAAACGAAGTGCACTTCTTCAGTACTGTTACTAATATAAAGAAACTTTTCGTTCCATAGTTTCGGTGCTGAAGAGTGGAGGTTGTGGTTTCATTTTCCGTCTTTTGCCTATTGATTGCCGATTAAAGCAGAACTTTGATAATACACTGTTCTCGCCTTCTGCACACATGCATTATCATTTCACCAAACTTTTCTGTGGAGTTCCATTTTACTCAAGTAGTACCATGTTCATTGTTTAACTTGTGCTTGGTTAAGCTGGGAGGCATTTTTATCAAGTGAAGGAACATCGAGCTGCTTCTAATTGGCCGGTGAAACATGGACCAGAAGGAATTTTGAACTCCCTGATAATAGAATAAAAAAAGATTTTTGATAAAAAAATAATAAAAAGGGACCATCAGCCAATTGTCGTGTCTGGTATGGTCACTAGTCCGTTCCCCCTACTCATCTCGTGAGGCTCGCTTTGACCGGTTACAGAATTCAAAGAATTACCCGCACCTTTTGTCGGCGTCGAAGACAACGGGTCCTATCAGCAACAAAAAAAATACTACTACTATTTCTTTTATCCGTATCGTCAAACATTTCTGTCTTATTGTCATTAGCCATCATAAGCAGGCATGTCCGAGATTAGCAAATTTTCCATTCATACGATTAATTTTCATAACGTCATATTAATAGGAACAATATTTTGATGTCTTTTTATTAGGATAAGATCCGTTGATAACTGCAAAATATTAGTGAGTAGTGGAGAAACAAAATATTAAGGTATAATTGCAAAATGGTTTTAGTATCTTGGTGATAACTTTTGTTTTTAGCAAGGGCGTGTGCCCCTTAGGTTTCACTTTTTATTAGGATAAGATCCGTTGATCAAAGTCAAAATTAGATGCATGGATGTATCAGACTTGAGCATTTCAAATTAAATTAACTTCTATACAAACTAATTCATTGAATCACGGTCAAATCACTATTAGATTATCCACGGCAGGATCGATTTCCCAAGCCCAAAATAACTTATTTTTCTATTCCTTTTTTCATGATGTTGCTTAGGTTAAATTGACATGAAAAAAAAAGACAACAATGGTGTATTTCACTACATAACGTACAAACCCGATGCTCTTCAGATTAAATAACTAACAGCCCCATACAAAATTACAGAAAAATTTCCTTTTTTTTGTTACCTCAGACTTCAATTAGTTCCTATTCAACATCTTTTCAGTAAACAAATAATAGTATTTGCAGCACTATTTACCAACTGCTACATGCATGCATGCCATCGGACAAGAATCTTGTATTTTACTTTATTCATATGCATCATATTTCTAGTACTAGTATCCAATGAAGCAACGGGCAATGACCAGGCATGCATCCGTAGCAACGGGTTTGTAATCCTGGACAAGAAGGCGTTGCTGCCTCTGTCGAAGGAACTGCAGGCTGCAGCAAATCGTGGATCTGGCTGGCCTATGTGCCTTCGTTTCGAAGTCGAAGACAAGAAAACAATGCAGCAGTCGATGAGAATCCAATGAGAAACCTGTTGGAAGTGGCAGGAACTAGACGTTGGATCCGCAACCGTAAGGCGTACTCAATTTCGAGTCCTGGATGTATGTTTTTAATCAATACAAAAACACATAGCAAGATTCCATTCCATCAGGCCTTAACCAGTTCTTAATTCACCGCCAAATAACAGGTGTCAGTAAAAACCCGTAAACCTCAGCTGAAGCTGTACCTCGTGGACTTGTGGCTGTAGGGTGATTAGTTCGATAAATCAGGTGACCTGGAACGGTAGTCCCTGGCTCTCCCTGAAACGAATCGACAGTTGTAGTATCACGCTGCAATCCCATTCCCATGAAGACATTCTTAATGAAAACCTGCTAAACGAATGATAGAGCAGCTCCCAGCTCCTAAAGCCAGACTGAGCAATGATTGATGCAGGCAGAAAACAAGGCTGGAATTAGGACTTTGCCGATCGCCCCCGATTGCGATAGGTGACAACGAACATTGGGGTACTGGTTGAGAGCGAGCTAATGCTTCGTAGGAGTTGGATTGTTGGGAGCTTGGAATAAAGCCACTACATTCCTAACCAATTATACAAAGCCAGCTGGTGCAATTAAGCCATGACAGCCAGCTGCTACACATTCTTTTTCTGCATTGTTTTCCCCTTTCTCGAAAGAACCAGTGCTAATCATGGTACTAATCTGCGTTTAGATAAGCAACAACAGCACACTGGCCAGTACTAACAAAGACCAGCATTAACGCTTAACAGCTCATAACATGCACATATACTTCGTTCATGCATTTGCGCCGAGTAAATAAAATAAAATGCAATGTGGCATCCACTACCGAACGTGAAGTAGTAGCTTGATGAACAACGGGTCCCAGCCTCTCAGGACGACATGTGTGCCTGGCCAACACATGCCAACTGCTGCCTGCCGAGTGTTGTGCCGGCCATGAACACGGCAGACCGAACCCACATCATTCATGGCTCCAGCCAGCTCCGGATTCCCGTCATCCCCGTGCGTTTTTTCTCGCGCACGAACCTCTGCAAGCTGGTCAGGCCATGGCCGTTGCTTCCTTCCTCGCTGGGATGGCGCGTCGCCAGTCTGGGAACGAGGAGCTCAAAAAAGCCGTCGTAGGCTTGCACTGCCGCTACTTTTGGAGGAAAACGTGATGTTGCTGCTGATAGCTGAATCATTGCTGCCATGTGCGAGGAAGCAGGTTGTTCCCTTCTGTTAGCACTCGAAACGGAAACTAAGCACATCATCGATCATGCTCTCTGTTTTCTTTTTTCTGGTGGTACTGTGCTATCAGCTGCGACAGCGATGTGCTTGGAATGGCTTATGCCACGTTCCGGCGCCCTGGGTCGAGGAAGGCGATGTTTACACGCGAAGGAAGCAGCCAGCACTCTCGTTAAATTAGAGACTATGATAATGGTTGTATTGGAGGATCCCGCATTGGTTAGACGGGACGCTGATCGCCCCTGGTTTTGGCTTGTGGTTGCAGAGTTTCTCCAGAGTTTGGCACCTCTGACTGCTGCATCTGTAGCCATTCTTTCCATCTTCGCTTTTGAGCTGCTACACGTAATTTTGACACTGGATTAGGTACACAAGTACACACAAACTGTTCATATTCGCACCCCTGCCATGAGATTTTAACTTCACGGACAACAGATGAAAGTGTATGATTTTTTAGCACGTGTCTATATGCCCGTTCCAGTTTGACTTTTAATTAGGATTAAAGAAACTGGTCTATTTTCGATGATTTGATACTTAAATACGTATGATCAATAATAGTCTGCCGGATAAAGATGTCAAATTATGATCAAATATACATATCTATCTATCTATCATATATATTTGAGCAAAAAAAAAACCACAAAGTCTAGAATTGTTCATGTGCACATCAATATCATGTGATTTTCACTTTGCAAAAAATAAATGAAAGAATTATTTTGAACAAGGGTGCAATTTTTTAGCACATGAGCATATGCCCATTCCTGTTTGACTTTTAATTAGGATAAAATTTGTAGTCAATCTGATGATTTGATAATTAAATATATTCATAGTCTACATATGATAAAGTTATCAAATTATGATTTAACTTACATATTTAACAAGTTTAAGCATTTCAGATGGGTATACCATATTTAAGCATTTTGGGTCCAATTAACTAATGTTATATTTGAGTCGTTACTCATTACATCATGATGGAATAATTGTCAGAATATCCATGTCATTTTGGGGGCATGTGCTCCTTTTTGGACATTTGAATTTTGCATTTTAGTTAGATTCTAATGTTATTGACTTAACCGGTCTACACCATATGTCATATATTTCCATAATATTAAATGGATATTTGCATACAAAAAATTATTCATTATTAAATTAAACTACTATAATTTTGTTGAACATTAATTAGCTAAAAATCAATGTCATGTCAATCAGTTTTCACATCCAGTCATGGTTTGACACGTTCCTCTCTTCATTATCGCGCTTGGACCTTTGTTGGGCCTAAATGGTTAGTTTTGTCCCTTTTTTTTCCTTCGGCCTATGTAGTTGGAATATTGATTACTACAACATCCAACATGCATAGTTTGCAGCAACTCCACGATGCACACATCCTAATATTACTCTAATTAATTTTATTTTTACCTTTTTTCTAAGTTTTTCTTCCTCTTTGTTTTATATATAGAGCATTTCACCCTTTTATTTGCAATAGGAAGGAGTACCTTTTTTTTTTATGAGGGACGCAGATGCAACTTCTGAGTTCAATATCACAATGGCAAACAAGATATAGAATTTGTCCTTAAAAACAAGATATAGAATTTGTCCTTAAGAAAACAAGATATAGAATTCTTTGTGATCTATTTCTACAAAATATTGTGTTAAAATTTGGTGTTATTTATTTCATTAGGGCTCAAAATATCTTGTATTGAGTGGGAGTTGATGTTTCGTACTTCTGACAAAATGAGATATATATACATGTCCTAAAGAATTAGCTGACTGAAATGCAGTTCAGTTCTCGCCTTCATTTTAGTTTCTCTCGGTGATGTGTATGAGTCCATTGTTTGCTATGTATAGCAACTGAAATTTGTCTGAAACAAACTCGTGATTTCAGTTAGAATTTCCTTCTCTACTTGTTTCATGAAATTTGACTGAAAACTCATTATAAACATTCATTTACACGATACTGCTATCAGACATATTATTTTCTTATTAGGTTGAAAACTAATTGAAATTAAATAAAAAAATAGCTAAATGTCATATAGTTATACCCAACCACTAACTTGGTTCATGGTGCAATCCATTCATGGTAAAAATATAAGTGAGCTCATCCTTTCGCTTCAGTTTGGCTGGAAAGGTATAACGCTTTATGTAGGACGTCGTCTAGTGCTTATTAATTTAGTCCTTAGTAGCGTATCTATATTTATGTCGTTATGTTTCAATATGACAAGAGAAGTCTTAAAGAAACTAGACTATCATAGATCTAGATTTTTTTTTGACAAGAAAACACATATGAAAAGAAGTATAGATTGATAAAGAAGGGAATTCTATGCACACCCAAAAAAAAACAAGAAAGCTTTGGTATCTTGAACCTCGACTTACAAAATAGGTGTCTCCTTACTAAGTGGTTATTCAGTTTGATTAACGAGGGGTTGTGGCAATAAATTTGTCAGAATAAATATTTAAGAAATAAAATTATTACCCAAGTTTAACATTCTCCTAGAGGCGGTAATTTTTTGTCTAGCCTAGTGAAGGTGAAAAGTGACTTTATGAGACTAGGAGGATTTAATTTGAGAGATGGTTCTCACTCAGTTGAGATTATGGAAGTGTAAGTGGTTAGGGAACGTCACCCTCAAGACTCATATCGTAGTCTCTATAATATTGCTACAAGAAAGAATGTGACAATTAATGCGGTGCTAGAGTCTTACCCTGCAAATATATACTTTACAAGATCACTGAAGGGAAGCAATTTAGTGGCATGGCACCAACTGGTAGCCACAATTTTGGATGTCCAACAAACTAATGAATGGGGTATATTTTCTTGGTCTCTACAACAACATAGGAAATATTCTGTTCATTGGATGCATAGAACTTTAGTAGCTTCTGATGTTGTGATGTATAATCATATAATTTGAAAGCTCAAATTACCCCTAGAAATCAAGATTTCTTCTTGGTATTTGTTGAAAGGCTTTCGTCCTGTGTGCGCGGCACCAGAGGTCCTGACCAAGGATAATTTAGTAATAAAACAATAGAAAAGGAGTGTAAAATATCTTTTAACCTAAATGAGGATATACAACCTCAGTTTTTTTATCGTCATCTTGCTAAATTCATATGGAGGGTTGTGCAAATTTTCTTTAATATCTAACCACCTAGAAGCATTGACCATCTATTTGGAAAGTAGCTAAATGGGGTGGATCGGAAACTAATGTACAAAATTTTGGTGTGAACGATCACCCTTTGCTAGGAAATTTTTGTTATGGTGAAATGGTTTGGTCTTTAACGCCGTTGGCTCTTTGTGATTGCTCACGGGCTAAAAGTGTTTGCTCCGACCATTGGGTAACCATCGTGTTGGGCCAAAACCCATGTAGTAAATGGAAACAGAGCAGCCCGTTGAAGCGGAACGAAGAAGGTATTTCCCATGGGCACGTAAACATGAACAGAGCATTTCGCTTTACACACCACTGGCTCGCAGAGGCGAATATCCGGACGGAACACAACAACATGTCGTATCGTATGTACTGTTGAAGCGTCGTTCAACCCAATCCAATCCTAGCTACGCCAAGCCGTACCAAATCTCTGTACTTCGCCGGATGCAGGTGTCTGAGTGGCGCCCTGGCGATGGTCAGGCGAGCAGGTGGTCGTGCAGCCATGAGCGCATGGCGTTGAACGCGTCCTCGGCGTCGGCGTCCTCCTCCTCCGACCGCGGCCGGTGTGCGAACGCGTGGCCCCTGCCGGCGTACACGACGGCCTTAGCTCCCCTCGCCCGCCGCTCCAGCTCCCGCACCGTCTCCACGGTGCACAGCGCGTCCCCGTCGCCGCACACGAATAGGACCGGCGCCGCGACCCGGTCCCCCAGCGACGCGTCCATCCGAGACCCGTAGAAGCAGACGCCAGCGCTGAAGGCGTTCCCGGCGTCGCGCGCCAGCGTCTCCACGAGCCGCCCGCCGCCGTAGCAGAACCCGATGACGCCCAGCTTCTTCGAATCGCCCGCCACCGTGAACTCGTCCACCAGCCACCGCGTGCACGCGTCGACGTCGCCCGACACGCGCGCCGGGGCGTGTCCCGACAGCCACTGCTCGAATTCGTCCGACGGGAGGCTCTTCCTCCACGGGTTCCCGCGGAACAGGTCCGGCACCAGCACACTGCGCATCATCCAATCCCAAGACCAAGATATTATATGTCGGAAACTGATGGTGTTCGTCCGTTCAGGGGATAATAATGCGGATTGAAGAATTCCGAAATAAAAGGTACTTGTATCCGTTGCAAGCGACGCGGTAGGCGAAGTCCCGCGTGGCGGAGTCCTCGAACCCGAAGATGTCGGAGAGGAGGAGGATGCCCGTGCCGTTGTTGTTCTTGACGGCCTCGAAAAGGTAGGCGCGGACGCTGTCGTCGCCCTCGCCGATGACCAGGTCCGCGCCCCTCACCAGCTCGCACGCCCCGTCTTCATCCACGGTGCTGCTCGCTGCCGCCACCGCTTCGGTCTGGCTGCACCGCGGCTGAACCTGCCGCTGCCGGCTGACGGCGTGGGAGCTCTGTACGGGAACTGGAACCGTCACGTCAGAGCAAAGAAGATGCGACAGTGCTAGTGTGGAGATTGACGAAACGATAAGGAAGTGGATAAGCATACGTACGTGTGGCAGCGGACGGCTTGCGCAGGACGTGGTTGTGCCTGGGGCGCGCACCTGGCGCGGCGCACCGGAGCGAGGACGCGATGCTCCGGCGCGGCGGGGACGGAGCGCCGCGAGGGAGCGACGCCGGGCGAGATGCTGCAACAGCCGCGGGCGCCATCGAAGAGGACTGTCGGGAAGGCGCGCGGGAGATAGCGCACCCTCTCTGCCTCACCGGAAAGCCGCCAGTTCAGATATTTTTGCTACCTGCCGTGGGACTGGTGAATCCTGAGCGCGACGGCGCTTGTTCTGCTGTTCTGTTACTGACAAGGATGGTTTATTACTAGCAAGATGGCTCATGCCGATAGCACGGCTAGCCTTATCGAGAACAAGGCTCCGTTTCGATATACTACGTAGGTATTAAAGGATTTGGAATAAAATTGGGTTGAATACCAATTCAGACTGGAATTGAAATGATTTTGATAGCAAAGTGATTGTTTGGATGTACTGTGAATTCCAATTTCTACGCCATATACATCCGAATCGGCTCAGTATTGAGGGTGAGGGAGGGAGAGTGGGATAAACGTCTATTGAATTGGGGTGCATTTTCAATTCCGAATTTCTTGTCATGATTACAACTGGTGTTCGGATCTACTAATGACAATTCTGGCCTCAATATCTACATCTAAACGCAGCATGAGCATTTTTCATTTTATTTATAAATTAAATATTTTTTGATGCAGAGTTTGCTTAAATTTTCAAAGACGTTTTTGTTGTTGATCAATGTTTGCAGTTAGATGTTTGAAGGGAAAAAATCTTGATTCATATGAGTATATTAATTTGTCCTTGTTTGTTGCACTTTTTTCTAAAATAAATATTTTGAGATATTTTATTCTAGATTTTTCTAGCTAACTACTTTTTGTTTGTTTATCTATCACATGCAAACTTCTTTCATTTTATTGGCAAAAATAAATTCATATAAAGAAATGTTTTCTACATAGATATCCTTCAATTATTCTGGACTTGTGTCATAGCCATCTTTTACTACCCTTGACCTCCTTTTTTTTTGTTTTGCAAAAGTGAAATCCCTTAGAGCCCGTTTGTTTTCCTAGAATTGAATCAATTTCTACGAATGGGATTCTGGGAATTGATTGTTTAGATTTCAATTCAAATATTTTTGTTTGGTTGTACAAAGAATTAAATTCCTAAAATTAAAATCATGATGTTACTTGGCTATCTAGAATCACTTTATCAATGAATCAACATATATAATACACTCTATATGTTCTAATTAAAGATACAATAATTATGTAAATATCAAGAATTAACAAGTTTCTAATAATCATGCAAAATCTTTCCAATCTTCTGATCCAAACATCAACAATTATTGGACATGTTCCAAAGACCTACTACACATAGTAGATACATAAGTGTCACCAGCTGTCATACATGCTAACAAACAAAGATATCTCATAACACTACTACAAGCTGAAATAGTCGAAAAGTATGATAGATTTCATGAGACTAAATGGAAATCTCAATACACATTATTTTTACATAAACAAGACAAAAACTCAGCTATTAATATTGCATTATTGTAAATTTTAGCACACTATCAGTTGTACAATTAAAACCAATATGCAATAAGTACTAAGTTTACAAACCAAGGCCATAATTAGTGGTGATCAAAATTACTAGTGTCATCTAAAGTAATCTAAGTACAAAACTAAATGTTGATATCCTAGAAAATAGCAAGCTAACTTATAATTACTCATATCAAAAAAATAACAGGCAACAATAACAAGGCGGTATTAGAACAAAGCAAGTCAGTAACTTGTGCACAATATGAAGCATGACAGTCTTTTGTTTTTTCTAACCTTCATAAATGGAACAACAAGTTTGATTTAGTTCTACTTCTACCTAGTTTTGCACACCTAATACATGATGTAACATGCAACTTATATTTATGTAACTATGTATGCTCTGCATGCTCGGAAGCAAGCATATTGATTGACCTCCTTCTCTTGATATAACAATGAACGATTTTGAACCCTATTAATATAATACAGTCATGTTTTCAGTTCTAAAAAATTAAAACAATTATTTGTTTTCTATGTTCAGGCTAAAATGGTAGAAGGCACAATACAAATCAAGCAAGCACAACACGAATCAAGTAAAAACTTTTGACAAACATACTAGGAACATCTAGTAGCACATCAGCAAACATCAAATAGCACATCATCTAGGAATTAGAATGGAGGTGCGAGGAGGAAGCTGAGGATACCTAGGATGCAATTCTTTAGCGAGCTCATGGTGTGGAACGATGGGGGAAACGAGGACGTGGCAGGCAGATGATGTAGTAGATCGATCCATCTATGTTGACGGCAACATGGTGATACGTCCACAGGAAGCTCAAGGAAGGGGATGAGAATGGTAGGCGATCTAGCTTAACAAAGGCGGCACAGGTAGATCATGTCGTGGATCGAGGATGATGGTGTCGCTAGGTTTCCTCCTATGTGGCGGTGATGTAGTCGGTGGAGCTACCCTTCTTCCACAGAGGTGGTGACAAGACGAGCGAAGATCCTGTCCTACAGATGTGACGGCGTAACCTGCGGAGCTCCCCTCTCAGGGAGGCAGCAACGCATCCAGTGAAGATCCCCTCCTACGGAAAGGATGATGTGTCCTCATGGAGGTCCTTACGGCGACGAAGTTAGCGGTAGGGGGTCTCTCCCATAGTGGCGGCAGGGTGTTGTGGAGTCGGGAACAATCGAGAGTTTCTAAGGGTTTCAAGGCTTTTGGCTCAGGAAGGGAAAATGCTTGGGCTGGAAAGGGGCTCATTGTACAATTCAATTCGATGGATGCCAAAGAGACCTTAAAGAAATGTTTTCAATGCCAATATCTTCTGATTGTTATGCATTTCTGATTAAATTTGACAAATTATTTTCTGTAAATCTTGTATGATAAGTTCTTGCGAGATAAAGCTAAATGTCAGTATATAATTGAAACAAAATTAAGAGAGAAATCTATTTTATTTGAAAACCGAACATTTGAATATACCCGAATGGTATATTGAATATTCTTTCTCAAGTGAATCAATTAAGTGTAAATTTTCTTTTCTCCAAATAGTTGGGTTCCGCTTCAATCAACTTTTCATTATTAAGATTGAATAAAAACAACAAACATTTTCCCATATAGTTGCTGTATCATCTTCATATTTCCTATCATTGGGCTTGAATCTAGTAAAGTTGTGACATTGGTTTTCCTTAACTAAGACTGGTATTCACGTTGGTGTTGATTGTTCCCGTGAAAGTCAATAACATTCTTTTATGATTTTTGACGACAAAATGCTAGTAGTTGGGTAAGTAACCTTTAGTCTTTATCATTGAATTTGGTTGTGTCCTCACTTATGTAATAAATATGATTATATATAACAGTGAATATATCATAATATAATTGTTCATGCCATGAAAATAATCACACGCAAAAAATCAGTGGAATGTTTCATCTAGCAGTTATTGCTTCAATGTTACTATTGCACCTTTTACATTAATTACTTGTTTTGTAGTACTGCACGTTTTGTTGCAATCATAACATGACATGTACCCATGCTGAACTTTTTAAACCTTGTTCCTGTACTAAATGAAGTACAAGACTGTGATGTTATGAACTTCTTTGTTTTACAAAATAAATCCAAAGTAAAAGAATGGTGCTGGACTGCTGAGAACACGTCGCCTATTGTTTATTAAAAAAACGTTCTTCCATGTTTTTATTTTTGAAAACTTTTTCAAAACTATTTCAGCAACGATTTTTTCCCAAACTTTTCTCTGTTTAAACAAACTTTCTTCCAGATTTGGCATTGGGCCTAGTTTTCCAGAATATCAAAACTTACGTTAGGTCCTTGAGCTTGTACTCGCCCTCCTCGGCGACTTCAGAGTTCAGATTGCTACGATTGGGTTTCTTATGGGCCAAAGTATACAATATACACGATCAAGAAATTATCCAACATTACATCTCAAATTGGGTAAAATTACAAGCAACCACAGATTCGGTTTCGTTATTATGCATTTCCCGCTGAACTTGCAAAGGTTAATTTAGGTGGACTGGTGGTTCATCGAAACCCTCTTGGCTGCGAGTTGAGACTTGCAACGAGTTGGTGAACAAACTCGGAAAATATATGCTCGTAGCCGCACGTCCAATACCTGATGAGTCCTCTATGCTCTTGCTCTGAAGATATTGAGAAGACCGCAGGTCTAGAAAAGCCACCTCTGACAATTGGAGTTCAGGAAAGAAAAAAAAAACTCCAATTCCGGAAGTGTATTACGCTCACGAGTCATGCCTACTTCTCCTACTCCTAGCCAACACGCAACCTCGTTCTGCTAGTAAATCAATCCTGGTCCTTGGTTGCATGTCTTCCCTTTGTGGGTATCTTATGTTAATCGAAGGAGAACCGGGCGTTTATTAATTCAGAACATACTGACATACATCAGCATCCAGAACGCAGAAACTGCGGCTTTATTTCTGGACTGCACCACGGAAATCAACAATACGTGCTACAACGCGGCATCGTCAGTCAAAGAGTAAGCGGCCAAAACACACTTGTAGCTGAAGGCCACAAAGATGATGAAACTCTGATAGGGCCAGCAGAATTTCTCACCAAACAAACATTGCAGGAATCCACCAACAAAGGATCACAACTGCAGCAAGCAGAGCATGATCACTTGACCAGGAACAACAACCTGGAGTGTTTCAAACAGCATACTACACATACTGTGCTTGAAAACGGCAGCATCAGTTGAAGTTTCAAACAATCTTGCAGGCCACAGCAACTACAAATTTTGTACTAAATGCCAACATAAAGTTCTAACAAAACAAACATCACAGCAAAACTGCTCAACAAGGAGCACAGATGCAGCAAGCCAAGAATGACCATTGAAAAGAAGGTGAGTGGCTTAAAAAGCATAATGCACATAAATACAGACAACATGATCCATGCCAGGCATATGGACTCTGAAACTGAACAAAACTGAAGAAATCCATTAACAAATACACTGAAGATAAGCTTGTTCCTGCATTTTGTTATACACTAGAAGCCTGAAACTAGATATAAGAACCGAAAAGAAAAGAAAAATTTTCTTCTCCCTGTCCCAAAACTAAAGGAGTCCAGTTGATACCTTCTTTTTGCAGTAACCATGCAAATAATTTTAAACTGACACCTCATTCATGGGCCATTGCATCCTCTAATTTACCAACTCATCAGGCATATTCACATCTGATCTGATGCCAATCAGAAGGAACAGATTGGAACAGACATAAAACAAGGTTAAAACTTTCGTCCATTTCTCTTGCTCAAAGCAGCATATCAGATTTTGCAGGCAATCTCCTGTAGAAGTTGAAAGGCACAGAGGGCATCCTGCTTCGGAACCGGGGATGACGCAAGAGGTATAGCATAGTTATCACCATCAAAACCTGGAACGGTGTCACGTACAGCACAATGGCGACAACCAGGGACAAGAATATGAAGATGGCGGTGGCTCGAGGATCCCTCCAACTCAGCAATGCATGGGCTCTCTCACCTTGCGTCGCCAGGTCCCCAACCACTGTCTGCACACGACCTCCGACACTCCTCAGCCTATCATAGCGCATTCTTACAATATCAGCAGGTCTGGAGGTTGGGAATGTGTCGAATTCCTCATCAAGCTCGTCAGGGTGTGTCATTTCAGCATGGGATAGCTTAGTATCCATGTGTGATGGGTGCCTTGGCCTGTAACGATAGTTCCAAAGACCAATCATGAACATGTAGAGGAAGATGGTAGGCAAGATGAGCTCCGGGTAGCATATTAGTATCAGAAACAGCATGTGCACTAGCATCGTTGTGATCGGGTTCCGCCAGCTCCTGATGCCATCGTACCACTTGACCATTGCCGCGAAACCGCAGAACAGTGTGGTAATACGATAAAAGTTAGCCTTGCTGCGCCGGAGACTGAACATGTGTGAATCCACATCCAGCATGTACTCCACGACCTCCCTCCGCAGAGGGGGCTCTGCTCGGCTAAGCCTTGCTGCAACAATCTGCATTGCCTGGTGCCTCAGGTAGTCCAATTGCATCACCGAGATTGGCTGCGTGTAATGCATCTTCGGTAGCAGTGGTCGACCATACATCGCCATCATGTTCACCCAAGCTGTACAAGTAAATCTCACAGCCAAATGCAGCTCACCAGTCTTCTTGAGCCCACTAGGATGAAGAACCAGCAAAGGGTAGAAATGTGTGTACACCCTGTCAGTCTCAAGTGTTGAGAGGCGGATACGCACCTTCCCAATCCGCTGATCCGGGCCGCCACCATTCTTGCTTCCAATCTGTGCATTGTCAAAGACCACCACTGTGATTACGGTGCAAGGATCAAACACCTCCCAAGTATACTGCTCATTCCACTGCGGATTCAGCGTGTCAAGGATAGTTCTTGTGCGCACCCACTTAGGCCCATACTTGGCAACGCAGTAGGCGTCGGTGGTGCGCCCATCCTTGGCCTTCATCGGAATCAGGTTGCGAGCACCCAGAATCCCCACCTCAAGCATCCCAATGCTGGGCTTCCTTGCCGGCTTCGACGACGGCTGCAGATCACTGCTGTAGTAGGTGGACTCGTCGAGAACATGGTACCCGAAATCGAGAGACATCCGAAGCTGTATCTTGCTTGCGAACTTTGCCTCCTTCTTGTCCGGATCGTCCATGGGGCGCGCGAGGCTGTACCACCGCGGCTCCACCGGCTTGCCAAAGTGATCATGCCGCGGCATCGCCGCCTGGAGGGGCAGGATGATGCGCCCCAGCGGCTCGTCGCGGCCCGGCGCGACGCGGTCCTCGACGGTGACGACCAGGGGCTCGTCGAATGGCTCCGACGCGACGAACATGAACTCCTCGTTCCAAATCGGGTTGGGCGTCCCGGGGGGGCCGCCGGGGCGCGTGCGGCGGACTTGGCCGGCGAGCTGCAGCTTGACGCAGGCGGTCATGGGGCGCGAGGTGTCGTGCGGGACGAGGTCCTGCGCCCCGATGGCGGCGACGCGGAGGTACACGAGCTTGGGGGAGAAGTAGACCTTGGCGCGCGTGGAGGCGACGGCGGCGGGGCCCGCGGCGGCGTGCGCGTCGGAGTGCCACGCGTCCGGGAACGCCTCGTCGGCCTGGGTCCCGAGCCAGACGGAGAGCATGACCTCCCCGCGGGGGAGCTTCTCCCCGCGCCGGGTCTGGAGGCGGTACCACTGCGGCGCGAGCGGCGAGTCCGGGGGCACGCGCACGGGGACCTCGGCGAGGTCGAAGGCGACGAAGCCGACGAGGTCGTCGCCGGCGAGGTCCTTGGCCTTGACGGCGACCTCGAGCAGGTGGGACTGCAGGTGCGTGGCGGAGAAGGCGAAGACCTGCTGCCACGCCGGGTTGTGGTTGGCCCCGACGACGGGGGTGGTGCCCTTGAAGTTGCCCAGCTTGACCTCCACGAAGGGGTCGATGCCGCCGGTTGGGGAAGTGGCGGGGAGGTCCCGCGCCTTCACCACGTGCACGTAGAGGAACCGCATCGGCTCGACGAGGTCGTAGGTGGACGCGATCTTGCCGGCGCCCGTGGCGGCGGCCGCGGCGGCGGCGGAGGGGTGGAGGCCCGGGATGTTGAAGCGCGGGCGGAGCACGGCCGCCAGCGGGGGACGCGTCTCCACCAGCCCGAACTGCTGCTGCGGCGGCGGCATCGGGCCGCCCGGGCCCGGCATCATGTACGGCCGCGGCGGCATTGCGCCCTTCATCTCGTCGGCGGCGGCGGCGGCGCTGCTTCGCTTCGCTCGGTGGGGGATAGGCGGCGGCGTGGGGAGCGTGTGCTTGGTGCTGGGTTCGCTGTGACCCAAACCAAAAAACAAAAAAAGCTAGCCGTGTGAAACGGAGACCCGAGTGGGTTACTGAGCTAGCGCTACGTGTTTGTGCGTGGGATGCGTGACGGGGATGCGTACGGCGCGGCAGAGATCTGCCTCCCGTGGCTCCTCGTAACGGACGACGCCCGTCAGATCCTGATCCCACGGCGCGCATCTGGCTGCATCTTTCGGAATGGAGAGCTCGATTACGGTCAGCGAAACTTACCGGAGTTTACGTCGGTTCCCTCCCTGATACGTGGGTCCGCGTCCTTCGCGACCGAAAGTGTCAGCGTGTTTGATAATCTGCGTCTCGGTGTGGAAACAGCGGCCGTATGGGGGGTAGGCGTGCGTTGTTGGGAGGCGCGGATGGGGACGGCGGGGGAGGTGGGGCCTAGGGGAGCCTCTTTGCTGGGGCCGATGTTGCTGGCCAGCTTGGTGCGTCGGATCCTCTGCGCTCCACCCGCCAGGCTGTGGCCCGCTCCGTGAGCGTGCTGCCAACGCTTCTTTTGCCGGCGAGCTAGACCAGAGATGGAAGCATTTGCATGCGCGATCTCGGTCCGAGCTGGCAACCTCTCTCCACGCAGCGCCGGGGTAGATAGATGGACCATATGCGAGAGCCCGAGACGGATGTACTATCATCATTCCATGGTCCCGTAAAGTTTTCTTGTCATGAATCATCGTTTGCCTGAACTGGAAACGGAAGACATGTGCGATGTTTTGAACGCAGGGTGAAATCGGTTGGTTCAACTCCATCCCTCCTTAAAGATAAGGTCATTTAGACTGCTCAAAAATAAGGTTTGATTGAACACCTTTCATCCGTAACGAAGTAGGGTTTTTTTTTCCTTCAAAGGAACTTTAAAGAAGTAGTTCTGAATCTAAATCAAATGCTATGTATCTTTTGTCAAATAACATGTTTATTTATTTACTAGTTTTTTTTTTTTTATTAAACTCGAATTTGAGCGGTGAAAAAACGCCTTATATTTCTAGATTGGGGAAAGATCTTGGCTTTAGGTCATGTATTACTATTATGTTTAACAATATCAATAGCAAGATTTTAGAAACGCCTAGAATTTGAAATGATGTTTCTGTCTTTGAACAGCAGCGACAAGCTAATGATTTCTGCGTAACATAATTTGGGATCAAGGCGTTGATTCAGGGACAAAAATACTTGGTTTTGCAACAAAGAAACCGGCCGCACGCGATCTGGTCGCCTCAGGTACGTACGGTTACGGGGTTGTTGACACCGATGTGTTAAGGCTGCGTCCTTGTCAAGCTTGCCGTTCCAGGAAAACTGCGGTAGCTGATAGCCTCATCCGCGCAATTTGGACACGCCACACACGCCTTAAGTAGCCGTTGCATCTCCATCATTTGAAACGTCTCCCTCTCGTGACACGCAACCACGGTAGTACTAGCCATCTGCGTTCCGCACGCCGTACAAGTCCGAAATCTTCCACGCTGCCTCAACCACACTACAGTACTACCTTCCTAGTAGGAGTAGCATTTGGTGCGTGGCGTCCATGTGCGGCCACATCGTCTCTGCACGTCAAGCAGGCAGCGATTGTACCCGACACGACATGCTTTGGAGACCCTGAATATAAAACGCGCTGCCGTGACGTGGAACAGTGTACTGCGTACCCATATGATATTTGCTGCTACGTGAGAGCTTTTTCAAAAGCGGCTCTTTATTTATTTTTTCCTTTTTTCCTGAATGCATAAAGTAGCCATTGCCGTTTGTGTTTCCTCCTGCCAAAAGTCGCCCGCCCGTGGCTCCGGCCATCTCAGCACTGAGAAAGTGCAGGATATACGCGCGCGAATTCGGCAAGGACGTGTTGTCACCCGCTATACAAAAGTGTTTACGCGAGCAATGAGCGAGGCCGTGACGCCGATCACTACTGCAGACGAGAACATATCTAGCTCCCAGCGGGTTGCATGCGCAGATAAAAACGCAACATGTTACCCCGACAGACGCTAGTGTCTATTGTTGCCTTTTATGCTAAGCGACAGCGGTCGATACGGTGGCCCATTTTCGGAGACGACAGGCATGCTCGTGAACGTGAACGCGCCGCGGCGTGTGGCTCACGTCCCGTCCCGTTCCTCTCCGTCCGTGGATCTACGGATCTACCGCCCGTCACAGGTATACGCGCTATGGCCGGTGGTCGCGAGGAAAGCTTGGACCGGCCCCGCGAAGCAAGCACACCGGAAACGGAGGCGCCGAGTAAAGCGCAAGGAAAGTTTGGTGCCGCGCCTGTGGAGGGAAAAATAATTTTGTGGAGGAGGGGCCGGGAGCGCACTTCGTCGGCGCCGCGAGATCCCGGCTTCGATGGGCAGCGGCGCACATGGCGTGAACCGTTCCCCGCGATTTCATTCGAGCCACTACTGGCGGTGTACTAGAACTGAGCGAGCTCGAGCGTGGTTGGTGCCGGCGACAGTTCGCTGATGCCGCCCGCTTTTAAGTATACTATATGGCGTGGGAGCAGTAAACAATGCGCAGTGCGGCGAGCTCCCCTCCCCCCACATGCGCGCAGCGGGGCCGTCGAGGCCATCTCATCTGCCTTCCCTCGCCGTCCATGTGTTTCACCGGACACAAAAGTGATTAATAACAAGGGAAGGGGATCTGTTTACTTGGACCAGAGGCGTGAAGCCGTGCAGGGGGCCGCTCGCGGCGACGAGTCCCGGCTGCAGAACTGCAGAGGGAGGCAGGCGCCGCAGCTGCAGGGGAATCGCGCCAGCCCGTGTGTGTGCACACACACGACACACGGGTGGGCGCCCTGCGAAGCGGTGGAGATTTCTTGTGCGGTTTCCTACGGCATGGCGACAAGCTTCGTGTACAACGCGCCTTTTGTCAGGTTGCGTGGCTGATGGAACCGGACGGGGAGGCGGGGGATGGGGCGTTGTGTGTGGAGGCGACTCGAGAACAGGGATGGATCCGTAGCCCGTACTAGAAGCGGGTGGTGTCGTCGCGGTGAAAAATTTTCCCCGGCGCTTTTCCTCCAGGCAAGGCAGCGGACAGAGGGGCAGTACTAGTTCTAGTGTTGTGTGTGCCGTGGTGGTGGTCTCCAGTTACTGAGTCGCTCATGTTCGATGCCGGTCGCTCGGCGCGACGCGCACCTAAAATTTTCTGGTGTTGCTTATCTGTGCGTCTGGCCGGCAGGGAGGTTGGTTGGTTGGTTGGTATGGCCGTCCCAAGGAACGGCAGCACCTTCGTGTAGCAGTTCAGGGCCATGCCATCAACCCGACAGAAATGGTAGCTGCGGGACGTAGGACGCCTCGCCCTCAAGCTAAGGACCGTACGAGACCATGACCAGAGATTAACCAAACCGAAGGTGGATGAACGGCACGCCACGCCGGTCGAACCGCGCACACCGGTCGGCGGTCGCACGCCGGATGCTCGACATCGAACGAGTGACCCTGCGCGGGTTTTGGCCTGGGGACCGAGGCGCGCCTTGTGGCCTGTTTATGGGCCGCACAAGCGCTTGGGTCTCGCTCTCGCCTCGCGCTTCCTGCTGCCACGGCCTTGTGGCCTGTTTTGTTCGTTACTTCACTGCCAGTGCCAGGCCAGGAGCATGGGCCCGGCGCCTCCGGCCTTCTGCGCGTTCGTTTCATCATGGACTGACTTCCTGGAAAAGGTGACCTTTTCTTCGTTCGATGAGGCCGTGTGTTGCCTACCAGTAAGGCAATAACTTGCGTCACAGTACCTCAAACTCGTCGTGTTCGATTTGCTCGCCGACGTCTCTCAGCTATCCGCAGCGAGCAATGTGTAAAACATGTGCCAACACCATCAATCTATCTATTCTGTACTCCTACGTGGCTACGTACGCAGTGGCAAATCCAGAACAAAATTATAGGGGCCTGAATTTGCGTTGCTAACATGTGGACCCAGTGTCCACGTGCCAGTGAATAAAAGTACGTCAACAAAAATTGATTTTCACAAAAAAAAGCCGCTAACATCCAGGTGGATAAGCTTTAAGGTGTGGCTGCCATTGTCTACGAGAACTTTGCTGACCATCCAGGTGTGGATGTGAGCTTCGATTACAAATACGTCAACATGTAGATAAGCTTTAAGGTTGAGATCTGACTCGATGAATATGATGAGAATATGAGACCACTTTGACTTGATAACACGTCCTTCTGTGAAAACGTTGTTTACTATTCGAAAGTGATTTCTTCTTCTTCTTTTGTTTTCAAAATCTAAGAATGACCCTCCGCATATCATTTCAATGTAGCCTTATACTGGGAAGGTTGCGGCTTGGTTTGGAGTGGGCTCTGGTTTAGTCTGTGGTGGGTGTTGAGGCTCTTGCTTTTGCCTTTGTTGGTCTTGGCTAGGCGATGGTTGTTAGATTTGTTGTCTGGGTTGAACATATTGGCTGAGCGCTTATGTGAGATGAGTTGCATAAAAATATGGAGATGATGCGTAAAGTTGATGATGATGGGTGCTTGGTTAGTGATAATTGGGCTGAGCGGGTTGTGGATATGGTTGCTGGGGCCATGGGTTGGGTGATGTATAATTGATGGCTTTGGGTAAGGACGAAGCCTTCTTTTCTGCTTTGATTCTTTCTTGGATTTCTTTTGCTTTGAGGCAAGTGGAAGTTTTATGACCCTTGTCCTCTCCGCGGTAGAAACAGTACAACTTTCTGTCCAGTCGAGTCTGGACTTGAGAGATTTGGCCTCTGCCATGTCCTCGTTGGCTGCTTCCTCTGAAATCATTACTCTGGTTATCTTTGCCCATGGTGTCTTCTTTCTCTCCGTCGATGTGCCCGATGAACGAAGGCGAGGGTTCTATGGATTGCTTAGTTTTTCTGTACTGCCTTTCTTGATAACCATCTTCGCTATGTGGTTGGTTGCGACTCTTATTTTGACTTTGTTTGTGTCTTTTGTAATCCACATCTGATCTACTGTATTCTTCGAACTTTGTACATAGGATTTGCATTGTGCGTGGTGGTTTTTGTGCATAGTATGAAGACATCTAGCATGCTCGCATGCCTCTGAGTACAGAACTTATTGCCGCCTCATCCGTGACGCTCGGGGCCTGGGCTCGAAGCGTGAGGAATCTTCTGTAGTAATCATGTAATTGCTTATTTTCTTGATGGGCGATATTCAACAGCTCATGTGATGATTCCATAATGGTGCGGAACCCTCGAAAGCTCGCGACCATCTTATCCCTAATGTTTTCCCATCTGTATAGAGACCCGAGGGGGGGGGGGGGGCAGGTTGAAATACCAATTGAGGGCGGACTCTTCGAGGACGCAAACGAATGCCTTTGCCAAGGTTGGCTCGTCTCCTCCTACTGATATGATTGTTGTTTTGTAGCTCATAAGGAATTGCCTTGGGTCAGAATTTCCTTTGAACTTGGCTAGCGATATCATCCTAAATTGTGGTGGGTATAGAGCTCTTTGCAGCCCTTCGGAGAGAGGTGAGACTTTATCGATTATGCCTATTGTGCTTGCTCTTCGAATTGGTAGTACTTCTGCGGCTATCGGTTGACGGCTTGGCGTAAGTGGTACTTCTTGCTCGAGGTATGGGTGAGCTTCAGGCGTTGGGTTTGATTCTTGGCGACTTGCTCTGCCGATGGTTCTTTGGAGTTCTTTGACTTGTTTTGCTAGTTGCAGATTCTTGAGTCTGAGCTGAGCTATGTACTCTTTCTCTTAAAAGGCTTTCTCTCTCTCTGATAGCGCTTTGCTTCTTAGCTCTCGCTCTTGCAACAGCTGTTGCTTGAGTTGCTCGAGGTGCTCGGCTCTTTGGACTAACAGTTCCATCTTTTGTGCTGCTGTCATCGAGATTGAGGTGTTGCTTTCCGAAGGGTTTGAGCTTGACGGTTATTCAGAGCGCTGTACTAGGTCTTTTGGACCACCTACCACTTCTGCTTGAAGTGATGGTTGTACTTCGGGGGTATTATTTTTTTGTTACTTGCGATGTAGATTGATCGTCAGTCAGTTGGGGGTCTCCCAGAGCGCTGCTTCGGGGGGGGGGGGGGGTGCCACTCGAAGACAGCGGTCCGTGGAGTTAAGTCATCGTGAGCTTACGTACGAGGTCACAACACGGTGGGCGCCACTGTTGGTATCACAAAGCACGAGCTTTAGTGCCACTAACAAAAAGAGTAAACAGAAAAACAAATCACAGAGGATACAAAACAGAACAATGGGCTCCCTTCACGTATTCCCAAAAAGATTCATCCCCTTACAAGTAAGTAGGGGTGTCCTATTTATAGGCCCGTACTTAGGTCATATGCAAATAATTATTTTGTCCCTAATTACCTACTATATTCTCCGAATATACTGTACAAAATGGTCATAAAGGATAAATCGGTCATTTGAGCTTTTCTGATACCCTTCCTTGCCCCGCACGCCACGACACGTGCTGGTGTCACGTGTTGTCCTCTTCGCGCCATGCCGGTTCTTGATCTTGTCTGGTGTCCTGTCTTTCGAAGGATGATGGCTTCATCCTTCATGGACGCGGAGGTACCGCTCGAATGGTCCGCTGCTCTGTACTTTGAAGGATGATGGCTTCATCCTTCATGGCCGCGAAGGTACCGCTCGAAGGGTCTGCTGCTCTGTTCTTCGAAGGATGATGGCTTCATTCTTTGTGACCGCGGAGGTATTGCTCGAAGGGTCCGCCGCTTTTGAGTGTGCTTGCCTCTTTCTGCTAGGGCCGAAGGGTCTTGGTTTTTTCGAAGCCTCTGATGGACACCTGTACCTAGAAGTTATGGTTAATAGAAAAAGGAAAACAATGGTTAACTTTGACTTTTATTCACAGCCCGACTTTGATAAACCCTTGAGGGGTGGCTTGCGAAGTGATCCCCCAACAACCATAGATACCACAATGATCCAGATTATATTGTTTGTTTCCATAGCGTCTTCCTCACTCTCGTTCTTCTCCTCCCTCTGGTTTGGAAATGAACAACTGCGTAGAACGGAGCGGGGGCGAGAACTGGTGGTAGAAGGCAACACATATCAGCGCCGCCTGACTAATATCTCTGTTAAACATTCCGACGAGCCAGCAAGCTTATTTCGCACTCATCTCCTACCAGAGGTCGCAAAGCTAAATCTAGCATTCGCCTCAGAAGTAGAGGTGCAAAGCAACACTAGGTCAGGCTTGATTTTTTTTCACCCAACAAATAACCCCTTGCCTACAGAAAGACGGCGGTGTCGTACAACATGTAGGCCGCAAGGAGGACACGTTTTGACCTCCTGCTATGGATCAGAGATTTGTTTGTAGAGTACTTCCTCCGTTCCAAAATATTTGATACGTTAGCTAACTCGATTTGTCTCAAAATACTTGTCATTCTCACTTTTCACGGGGTGCAGAACCGAGTAAATGCACATTGAAAATCATGCTGGAGTATTTATTTTTGTAAAAAAAACTGAAACTTCTGGAGTTCTCTTAAATGGCCATTCAGCTACTACTTTCTTTCTCTTGAGAGTTGCATCTATCGGTGCATGGTTTTATATGTTTCATATTATATTGTACCGCTTCTTATAGAAATATTTATTGTATTTTAAATGTTACATTCAATACATGGACATGTATTTTATCTTTCCAAATTTGTATTGGATTTCTTGTGTGTTGCAAATCAAATATTGTTACTTTTTTTTTATTAAACCTGAATTTGAATGGTAAAAATACGTGTTACATTTCTAGATTTGGGAAAGCATTTGGCTTTAGGCTACATATTAGTATCAAAGAATCACTAATTTTAATTTCTAATGAAGTCCATATTTATTATCATATTTGAGAATATCAATGATATGATTTCTATAAATACTCAGAACTAGTAGCACACCCGTGCATTTGCACGGCTAGTTTTCTTTCTATTGAAGTTGGAACCACACGTTTGCAAGGTTACACCTAAAATTGATGTAGGTGTGATGCGCATGCAATGCTAGTTTTTTTTTCCTAAATTTGGTGTTTGGAAGTTGTTTCTTGGATTGCCCCACAGATTAATCAATGCCAAGATAGTCATTGTTATGTTCCATGTTTTGCTTGTCTGTTTTTTTATAATAATCGATTGAAAATGTTTAAATATCATAGATTCACAATTAATTTGGTAATTTTTTGAACATGTAAATATTTTTTGCTATGTTGATTTATGAATTGTTTTCATTTATATATTAATGATCATCATATTTAGAATAAAATTTTTACTGAGATTGTTGTTATAGCTTATAGTTGTATTTGTTATCTTTAATTTGAGTACCAAAAATATGTCTTTTTCAGGGAGCAAAATTGTGTCAATATGCATTCATTTGTGTAGAAAATAAATTGTCTAGTTTCAGTTGAGTATTTTAGAGATTTTGTTTTGGATTCCTTCACTTCCTATAGACAGTTATTACCTTACTGATAACACTGCATGACCAATTTGTTTTGCTTGTAATGTTTATGTAATTATTAGCTGTATTACAATCTGTTGATGATTGATCAAACAGATCAATGAGAATCTATATATTTCAAATTGAATTCACATAGCTTTTTCAAGGGAGGAAACTATTACTTTTGAATCTCTTATAATGCCATACCATCATTGTAACATGATTTTAATCAAGAGTATTGCTGCCCAGAACCTACATGCATCTAAATTTTACATCAAATTCATTTTTTAAATGCAAACTTGATTCCTAGTAAATATGTTGCCTTAATTGTTGGTATAGCTTTTTAAAAGTTTAGAGAAACACCTTTCCACACAATGGGTTCAGCCATGATTTCTTCTGAATTTTCTGTTTGCTGATAAGTACATTCAGAGAATTCCTATATCTAATCTCAAGAATTATTAGTCATGGTTGTGGCAAAAAAAAAAAAATGGGAAGAGGTATTGCCTTCTCCAGTCCTCTTCAGCTTGAATGACCACTTTTAATTATCTGGTACTTTGTGTCCTGTGATAATTTGTGCTCCATATACTTATATGAAATGGCCACCTAATTCATTGGTGTATCCTAGAGACATGGGTATAAGATCCAGGGATTATGTTTTGCAGTTTAATAATGAAGCTACACCTCCACATATATCATCAGATTCTGAAAGACAAAAAAAGACTACTTGTTTGTAGCGAGCGTGACTAGACGTTTGGCCGCTTAAAGTTCTGTTATACTTGTGTTTGTTTTTTTTATGAAAGCCACATGAACTTATGGACGATTAAATTAGGAAGAAGAAGAACGGCACCAGAGATGCCTATATGATTCAGATACATCAAAGCCGGCACAATAGGCAAAAATGAAATGGCACGTAGGTCAGACCGCCTCTAGGATAACCACAATAGAAAATGACGCACAGACCTTATACTTGTGTTTGTTAACATAACAATGATGTGAACGCTTGACCACATGAAAACGTGAGCATGATAACACTTCATGCACCTAAATTTCTTTAATCAAGCTTTCTACTGCATGAAAATACGTCATTTTCACCCTCTAAATAGTACATCATTATATGCTTAACTGAAACTCCTATTTAACCAAGTTCTTTTTTTTTTTTGGAGGGAACTGGAGGAGCTCCTACAGAATTTTATTAAAATGAAAAGTTACAAGTACAATTATTTAACCAAGTTCTTAGCCCATCTGATTCTGATAAGACCATACAGGAGCATGCAAGGTACTTACCAACCGAATGTTTTTTTTTCTGAGCACTAAAGACGAATGAACCATGAAACGTACGCACAAGTCTACAACAGAATAAGCAATGGCTTCACGACCTCACTACGACACAAGAAAATGGACTTTTAAACACCAAGTTTTAGTGACCCAGGATTTTTTTTATGGTCACTAAAAATTGACCAATAGCGACCAAGTTTTGAGTTTGTTGATGGACATACTTACTACATCTTTAGTGACCAATGTGTATGGTCATTGGTCGCTAAATACATATTGTTACCAAGGACGTCTTTGTTGCTATTAGAGTTTTAGTGGTCTGCAATGTGACAAAAGCTTATTGGTGGCAAAATAACGTTGTGACCAATATTATACATATAGTGATCAAGCACACACCTTGGTGACTAATTGTCTTTTTTCTTGTAGTAGTATCCTGATTAGCTGGTTGTTCCTCAGTCCGAAGGTTCAATAATACCTCCGCGCATGACAAACCGATTCATGCCGCATGGCGAGCTACCAGCAAGATAAGGCAACAACCAGAACCAGACATATCTGCAGATGCAGCATTCATCATATGTTAGGCTCCAGCCTTGTGCAAGGACACGCCCACTGGGGGGCTACCATAATTCTTGTTGCACCTACCTTCTCCTACACTACATCCAGCCAACGTCCTATTGTGCTGCGAGGTGCGAGCCATCAACATTCTGGTTGGCACTAAAGAATTAACGCCGCAATTCCGTAGGGACGCGCCAAGGGTCACATGCCCTTCACGGAACATGCATTGAGCTTGAGCGACGTGTTTGCAGGCGCACGCGAACACGCGCTCGCGCTGCTGGCGACTGGAGCGGTACAAAAATCAAAATGCGAGGTTGGTAGGCAGGTAGGTAGGAGAAGCCCTCCGTGCCAAGCCAACAAAACAGCATGTTCCTCGAAATCAGCCACCGCCTTCCCCCCTGATGCCGTTTGTCTGCACTGGAGTCTACAGTACTGTAGTGTAGGAGAAAAAAGGGAAAATGTAAAGAGAAAATAATGCACTCATCACTGTCGTAATACACAACTGAAAGTAACCCTGCACGTAATCACGAGATAGCAAATGCTTCTAGATGCCTTTTGTTGTGGTGCAGACGCTGACGAGGAGACCGGGAGCTTGCCTAACTATCTTTTTCTTTGCAAGAACAATTTTTACGAGAGTTCAGACAGTGACACTAGTCCGTGAGCCATCATCATGAGACGATGCTTCCCTATCATGTCCACCGAGGAAAGAGAAGCGCCTAACTGCCCTTTTTCGGTTGCGCTGCGGCTCGACCAGCCGACGATGTGGCACCAGATCATCATCGCAGAAGCAATCAGCTACTCGATGACAAAGGATATTCGAACGGTGTGCCAGTTATTACGATCGGTTGAAAGCTTATCAGAAATGGATTATTATGCAGGTAATGCTAGCCTTCCCTGCATTTTGTGCTTTGTTTGTTGCTTGTAAGCTTGATCGGATCGGAGCGATCAGGGATCTTGTTTGTGGAGAACAGCTAGCTGCGAACAGAGCACGGGAATCACGTTTAGATACCAGAAGCAAACGACCTGCTGATTAGGTACGACGAACAAGTGGCTAAACGAGGTGCGTGACGACGGCAGTCCACCAACCTCCAGCTACCACCGCCATCCCGATTTCATGCCGTCCCGTGTCCAGATTCCTTCCACCCCGAGAGGAAGTTATTGCGCTCATCCAACCACCTACTCGCCATTGTCAGTTGCGAGATATGCTGCCCGTCGGACATTAATCGGTCTGTTAATCGGTTGGTTAGCTAGGAAGCTATAATTGGTAGTAGAAGGCTAGAAGCTAGTCGCTGTTGGTCAGTTGGTGTGAACTGAACTCTCATCTTATTAAGGCCCAGCCAAATTTAGTTCGCGAATTGACACGCCAAACCAGACACGATTTGCATACCGCCAGTTCAGTAGACACGTACGTTAGAGGAATTGAACTGTCAAGAGCTTCGATTGATTGAGAGGTCTTCCTATGTACCAACTGTCAAGAGCTTAGCAGCCAGGGAAAGATCATAGTAACTTACGTAGCAAACAATATCAGATGCAAGGAGTCTTGACTATATTTTGGCAGTTTGAGTGCGTTGTTCAAACCTCCGAGACTCATCAGGGTCTTTCGACACCATGTGTTTTCTGTGAACAACCTTTCCATCCCTGGACAAGACAAATTCAGCAGACCAACGCCCCGAACCACTGGAATTCTGGAAATGGGCGCCATCATTAGCTTGGAAAAGACCTGCTTTGCCAACCACGGTTTTGACTCTAAGCTGAGCTAAATTTGCGCTTATCTCTTAACTGATCTTCTGGTCATGAACATTTGGACCATGCCAAGTAATAGGCTGAAAGACAAACACTAGGTTGCGCTCCTTTACACACAATAGCAAGGGGGCGACGCAACTTTGAACTGACTGGAAAAACATAGCTGGTCTCTAAGGGATCCCACACATGATTTGCTTTAATCCTCCACTTTCCGTGGTCAAAAACATAGCCGGCAAAGGACAGAAATGTGACAGATCAGCTAGTGAGGAACATTATCTTGGAACCTTGGCTTGACAGTGTATCACAAAACAAGCATTCCCCCAGTTCTGAACAGGAAAAAAAAAGGAAATGTGTCTTGACTAGATCACTTTGAGCAGTGATGTCAAGTATGATTTGATCGTTCAGATGGAAAACAACGAGAGAGGGCTTGATAACCACAGCTGCAGATTTGACACGCAAGGGCCGGTTCGGAGACAACGAAAGCACACGCACAGTACTTCTGAAAATCTGCTCTGAATATTCAAGAGCGTTTGAAGATGCAAAGCGCTAAGTAGGGAGTAATAATCCCACTATCCCAGCCGAAAACTGCGAGCTGCACTGCACTGCCCCAACCAAATCCACCTACTCCTCACCGCCGGCGCAGAGCTCACATGACGCCCACTCTCTTTTCCTTCCTTTTAGGTTGCCAGGTCCTTTTCATCAGTACCATGTAGGATTCCGGCTACCTACCACCAAAACGAAAACGCTCGCATGGCCGGCGTGCGTGCCTGGTGTCGCCACATCCAGGTTCCGCCCCCTGGTCGTCAGGGTTTGAAAGCAATCTCGTCCTGTCTTGCAGACTCACATACTGATGAAATTTGGTTTGAATGGTTGTCCTTGACTTCATCAGTTAACTGCACGCGTAATTCCGGTCTCATGGTACTTTCGCATTGAAGCAGTCTGTAGAATTCTGGAGCTCAATCAACGTACCATGAACTCGCAATCTTGTTTTTGGCAAAATGGACCCTATTTTCCTCTGCATAGCAGCATTTCCAACATTGCGGAGCCTCACACAGAGTCGACTAAGGTTGGTTATTCTAGTCTGGTGCATGTGCATGAGTCCACCCGTATATGAATGAAGTTCATAAAAGTTTTGTTCGTGGAGCACAGGATACGAACCCATCATGGATCCTCCTACAGACACGGACTGGCTCAGGTACACCTACCGAAAAAAAGAAACAGATTAGTGTACATGATAACCGCACGGTATGTACATGATTGGAGCCGCAGAAGACACTGAAATCCAAATCTTGAGATCAACAACACAAAAACACCGATTCGAAAACTCCATTTTGCGATTTTCTCTGAGACTGCACTGTCATTTGGGAATCCCTGTCTTACAACTACAAAAGGAGCTCGATGTGACTGAAGATATCTAGCAGAGCATTATTTGGCCTCGAATTTCATCGTATGTACTGGCCTTGCTCCAACGGCCTGAAATACATAAACCCCTGCTGCGAACTAGTAGTAGTAGAGCTGTCCGCTTGTTGACAGCCGCACGCCTCCCCGGCGCGGAGGCCGAGGCGGTAGCACAGGCACACCGGCCGCTGCGAGTGCGAGGTGGGCGTGTCGTCGGCCGCCGCCGTGGGGAGGCCCACGGACAGGTCGAGGTTGAGGTCGGGACACCGCGGCGTCTCCCCCGTGCTCGCGCCGCTGCTGCTGCCGCCGTCGTCCGATAACGACTCCAGAGCAGCCGGCGGCGCGGCGAAATTCGCGGCCGTCACGGCGGGCTGCAGAAACGCCGCGGCGTCGGTGGCGGTGCCGATCGGGCGGTGCGTCTGCGGGTCGATGCCCCGGGCGAGGAGCTTGCGCTTGATGTGCGTGTTCCAGTAGTTCTTGATCTCGTTGTCCGTGCGGCCCGGGAGCTGGCCGGCGATCAGGGACCACCTGAACGAGCGATAGGTAGAGAGAGAGAGAGAGAGAGGAAGGACGCGCGGTCAGCGAAAGGACGAACAATTCCAAGCAGAAAATGAAATGAAACGAAACGAAACGAAAGGAAAAGGATTGATTGCGTAGTACTTGTTGCCGAGGACGCCGTGTAGGCGGATGATGAGCTCGTCCTCGTCGTCGGTGAAGTTGCCGCGCTTGAGGTCGGGGCGGAGGTAGTTCATCCAGCGGAGGCGGCAGCTCTTGCCGCAGCGGAGGAGGCCCGCCGCCTTGGGCAGCGAGCGCCAGCAGCCTTCCCCGTGCGCCCGGATGTACGCCACGAGCCGCTCGTCTTCCTCCTTGGTCCACGCGCCCTTGTTCGTGTGCGCCTTCTCGCAGCACGGCGACCTCCCCATGGCACGCGCCGCCCGGGTTTGTGTGTTTTGTGTGGCTTGGCTTCCTACTCCAAACAGAAGCAGCACGCGCCGGCCGGGTCGTCGTACTGGAACTGGACGGGACGGAGCAGAGCGCGTGAGTGAGATACTACGGGAGATGTTTTCCAGTTCCTGATGAGGCGCGCGGCCGCGGAGGAGGGCCGGTATATATGGCGCCCGCGCGTGCTGCTGGCGCGGGACAAGTGCTTTTTTTCTCTCTCCATTGACCCGACGGCGTTTTTGGGGCGAGTTTGTCGTGCGCGCGCGCGGGTTGGAGAAGAGTTGTGGGTCGGGGCGGGGCGCGGCGCGGTTCCTGGAGCCCGCGTGCGTGTGCGGCCGCACCAGTTCCGGTGCGGTGCGTGTCCCGCGTCCGTCCTGCACTTCGGTTTGGTAGTCTTCACGGTTCAAAATCAGAAAGAAGAGAGAAAAAAAAAATCGGAGACGGTTGGATCGGTCGAGTAATGCCCGTCCCGCCGTCTTTATGAGGTGGAAGTGGTGGGAGCAGAGGAGAGGAGGTTGGTGCGTGCCGTGATGGATCCTGCCTGCTGGATAGGGTGGGGGCGCGCGGCGCGTGTGCAGGACAGCACGAATGAATTTCCGCTGGAGGCTGGAGCCCCTCTGCTCGACCGAACAAAGGAACGGTACTTGCGCGGCGCTACCTACGACGAGGTTCAGCGCGACGAGCCGGCCCATCATCATTAGCTCACGGCGGTGTACCGTGCGATCGACACGACATGACATGAACACGAGTGTTTCCGTTTTCATCGGGGAAAAGAACAATCAATATAGCTGCTTCTTCGTCACGCGGTTGCCATCGACAGAGAGTGTATACGTATTGTGGTCTAGAAGCCTACTACAAGGGATATATGGGGCAATAGTTTAGGGCATGATTAGGTGACATGCGTCTGGTTCTGGTTAGGAGTTTAGGTCGAGTTTGGTAGCCATAGGTGGGCTCGAAACGGATAAAGAATCGCCCCCCCGGTCAAAACTACTAACATGCCAAGCTTCCCTTTTCGTTGGGAACTGCTAATGAGTTCTCTATTGAGTCGGGGCCCGTCAGTCCGGCGGGGTACAACTTGACACGTTACTATCACACAACTAACTCGGGTCCAATACATGAATTCCCTACCGAGTGCTCGGGCAACAAGGAAAATGCACCTGATGATGATCAGACAAATTTTAAAACCCAAGGTACAAGTTAGTACTGCTGATACGTAATAGCGAGGTACAGTATTTCTTTTTTAAAAAAAAAACAGTCATCTATGACTATGATTTTTGTGTTCATATATATAGTAGTATTTGGTTCGTGTCTAGTAGCATCATCTCGTTCACGGTACTGCGGCGGTCGCACGTCAAGTGGTCAGTTGATGACAATTGCTACACCGTTATATACTCACTAGCTCATGCTCAACGGTCAGGATCTTGGCTGCGTTTACACATAATTTACATGTCACGAGCCTGTCATGCCATGTCACGGGAGAGCGAATAATCCTTGCTGTTCTGGCAAATCGACCAACCTGCCAGCCAGTTTCACCGGCGCCGCCAGCAACTCGGCTGGCATGTTGTTGCACTCTACGCCAAGTCATCAAACACGTTTCGTTGACGTTGGTAGAACAAAGCAGCAAACTGAAACAGCTGTGTTGTTCCAACTGTTATTCACCAGGGTGAGGACGAACCGTGATGCTTTGAAGTCAAAAACAAGTTACAGTATGTGTTGCCCCCGGCCGACTAGCTATAGCTAGGTACGACCGAACGAGAGTCAGAGTTCCAATTCCACTTGGCTACTGGCAAGTATCGCCTCGAGCGGCAGCAGAAGAAGCCACCCACAACACGCGCGTGCAAGTGCAACCTCACTCGCGCGATTGTTTACGTGTGCTGCTACGTATACCCCTCATGTCAGCGCATGCAGCCTAGAGAAAGATTCAAATAAGGGTCGTCAGTGATGTGGCAGCTGACCCTGATGACGCCGGGACGCGATGGAGGGTTCGTACGTTGATCCGTGCCCGGATCGAGTACCCCAGGCTGGGGGCCCCAGCCACGCACGAGTCTCCGACTACCGGGTAATTAAGGTCAGTTTCCCGCAAGATATTTTCTAGAGAAATCTGTTCGTTTTGACATACACGTATATCGTGGGAGACTATATAATTTGGGCAAGACATGGGTAACGGAACTTTGGAGGCGCTGCTACTTGGCAAGTGGAACGAATGGAGCGGACCGGACGCGGACAGTACATGGCAACACGAAAGGGATGGAAGCGGAGTCAGCGGGATCCTCCTCAATCAGGCACTAGGGGAAGAACACAAGTCGGGGACGATAAATATCGGAGCATCTTGCTCGAAAGCAATGCGTGGACCGGAGAGAGATCCATTTGTTGGAACAAGTCTTCGACGGTTACAGGTCCTGGTACTGCAACACAGACGACGCTAGGTACAATGCATGTTACTGCACTGTTCATTGTTCCGGTCATCGTGACTATCGATCGTGGCGGGGCAAGCAAAAGTCCAAGCCTCCAAGTCCAAGGTGTGGAGATTGCGCGCTTTTGGCCTACAGAAAGGGCCGGTGGTGCCTGCAACTTATTGCTCATCAGCCCATGTCACTTTTAATCAATTGTTATGGGGCGAGCATGGTGGATACACGAACGAAGAAAATGATTTTTTTTTCTGGAACACCAAGGAAAATGACCTGGAATG
This sequence comes from Eleusine indica, assembly GCA_030378355.1. Lineage (NCBI taxonomy): Eukaryota > Viridiplantae > Streptophyta > Magnoliopsida > Poales > Poaceae > Eleusine > Eleusine indica. Next base: position 63,039,129 of record CM059494.1, read on the forward strand.
TCTCTGGCAGCCCCCCCCCCACCCCCCACAAAAAAAAACTGCAATGTCAAAGGCGCGAGCTCTTTAGTGCGACTGCGAGTACTATTGTATCATGCTTCCCGGCCGGGAAAGTAGAACGTACGTATCCTGTTTTCAGTTTGAGAAGTCAGAATTCACCCACACGGGCGCGAGATTGTTCTGTTCAGAGCGTGGAACGGACAGACAAGGTCGTCAGCCTACGCGTGCAACAAAAACATCCTCATTGCTGCATCGAGCTCTTCCCAAAATTAACGGCCAAGCAGCAGGTGTTGTGACTCGTCAACCGTGCGACAGCTCGCCGCTCGCCGGAGACCGGAACCGCTGCCCCGCCACTAGAGCCCGCGACCACTGAACAGTGTCGAGCAATGAGAGCACCAGCTACCAAACTGGCTAGTCCTATATGCGTAGCTCATCGACAGGTTCGTTGGCGCAGCAGTAGGCTGCAGACCGGCAGTTGCTCTCAGCTGCTGGGGTCGACCGAGTGCACGCCGAACAAATTGCCAAAAAATGCAGCCATTCCCCATCGGCATGTGCAGCCGAGACAGAATGACAGATACGGGCGATATGACAGGTATAGGTCGGCACGGGTGGTTCCCGGTACATAATTAACAGTTGGTGCCGAGTCATCAGTGTGGATGATTAGTTGGTCGGTTAACCGTTTTAGCTGAGGCTAGCTGGCCTGTTCCGCTTGTGGACTTGTGGGCATACTAGGAGCACATTGACAGACAACTGAACTCTCTGGCTGTTCATTCGTGCGTACATACAACTACCGCTCCGAGTTGTCAAAACGACGGACATAGAGGACAGTAGCAGCTTCATGGCATCTGACCATAGTCCATACTTGTCGGTGTAGGAGAATCCGGGGCTCCCCTAATCGTCTATGGGCGACTACTATAAAAGCACAGCGCTGCTGAGGCGACGGTCCGCCTAGGCTGAGTCGAAGTCGGGAAGGCACCTGGTGCGCGTCCGCATGGCCATCCGCCAACCACCCGAGTTAATACGGCCACTCGAGTGCCCGCGCTGACGGGCGGCGGATGGGACGGGGTGCAACCGGGGCCATCCTCCGTCTGTCGCCGCCGCTGGTGCTGTCGCGTGGGGAACACGCGAACCGGGAAAAGCACAAGGAGCGCCGCCATTAATACCGAGGCAGCCGGCGTCGACCGTTCGAAGCGTGAAGAACGAGAGCGGCGGAGGAAGATTTAGGAAGATCTTGTCCCCTTAGAACCGGCGCCCGAGTCGTTGGTCTGAGGGAGGGTCCGGGTTGTGTAATAACCTCTCCCTTGGCCTATAAAAGGGGGATGCCCGTTCATTGTAAAAAAGGACAGACATCAGTAACACGCATATAAGCAGGACATAGGGTTTTACGCTCCGAGCGGTCCGAACCTGGGTAAAACTGTGTGAGTTTCATCCTGCATCCAGCTCGCTTCCAACAAGTGCTCGATCCGATCTCCCCGTAACCTTTCTCAAGTACGGCCCGGCAGGCCCCCATTTGAAGGTGCTTGCACGCACCGACATTTGGCGCGTCAGGAAGGGGGAGCATCGTAGATCTTGCGCAGAATCCTCAACCGGCGATGGTGAAGATCACCAGTGAAGCCCCGTCGCGAGACAGTCGTTCCGGGTCGTGGTCTGGCTTTAACTCTCGAGGCCCCCGCCACCGGCGGGGGGGGGGGGGGGGGGGGCAGAAACCGGCCTCGCTAGCACGCAGCCTGAAGGAGGCGTGCGGCCGGCGAGACCAGGCAGGCACCGTCAAAAGGGCACTCCCGAAGCAACCCCTCCACGACCCGGCCAACCGTGCGACGGTTGTTTGAAGAAGAGGAACCAGTGGATCCCATTACCGCCGTGAAAACCATGATGCGCCAACCGCCTCCCGGGATATCCCAAGTCCCCCGCGCCGAGTTGTGGCTCGACAACCTCGAGCGGGCTCTTAATTATGTGCCTCGCACTGGCAGGAAGGGGTACGTAGGAGAGACCGAGGAGGCAAGGGCAAGGCGGCGGCCCCCACGGTAGATGCCTCACACTCGGTCACCACCCCTTGCAACCAGGACCTGAGGGACGACCTCAAACGACGCCGACGAGGGAACGAGGACGCCCGTGTCTCCATTGAGCATTCCCGTGAGTGCACCAACGAGAGCCAAGGGCGCAGCCCCGAGCGTTCCGATGAGCATACTCGCAGGGAACACAGCTCAGAGAAAACCCGTGGTAGCCGTCGCGGGTTTGCCTCGGAGTCGGACTTCGAGTCCTTCCCAGAGCGCCTCCACAAGCGAAGACGAGAACCAGTCAGCACCTCCTTCACCGGGAAATGTGCGGCTCTGTCCACGCGACTCCGGCGAGTGGCGTGGCCCCATAAGTTCTGACCAGATCTTTCGGAGCGTTACGACGGCATGGCACCCCCGGGTGAGTTTCTCCAGATCTACTCAACTGCCGTCAAAGCCGCCGGGGGCTCTGAAGACGTCATGGCCAACTACTTCCACATCGCGTTGAAGGACTCCGCTCGGTCTTGGTTTAAGAATCTTGCCCCGAGATCCATCCGTTCATGGGAACAACCGTGCCAGGATTTTTTAGCCAACTTTCAGGGCATGTCGAAACGCCCCGGAAGTCAGATTGACTTGGACCGGGTCGTCTAGCGCACGGGCAAAACACTAAGGCAGTTCATGCAACACTTCAGCCAGGTTCGCAACACCATCGCACGCATCGAGCTGACGCGAATCATCGCTGCGTTCAGACACGATGTCCGAGACAAAGACATGCTGGGGGAACTCGGGGTCAACGCCCCCGAGTCCGTCACTGAGCTGTTTAAGCTTGCTGACAAGTGCGCCCTGCGCCAGGAGGCCCAGGCGTGGCACGACCACCCAGCCAAGGTAGAACTCGACTCCAGCGGAAGCCTTTCCAAAAACCAGAAGAAGAAGCTGCAGAAGAAGCGGAAGGCTGAGTAGGTCACGGCAGCAGGCCAGACCAGTCGGGCAGCGCGCCCCAGACCGAGTCCCGGGACGGCGAAGCCGGGCGCCAAGCTGTCGACCGACAAGTTCTGCGCCCTCCACGAGACAACCGATCACGACCAAACCAAGTGTTGTTACATCCAGGCAAGCATCAAGCGCCGACCGGAGAGGCGCACAACTGCAGCGAAGGAGAAAAAGAAGGAGGAGAAAGACGAAAAAGAGGCGAACGCCTTTCAAGAGGCAGGGTCGGACGATGCCATCGCTGTCATCAGCGGAGGATCATCCAACCATTCCTCCAAGAGGGAGATCAAGCTCCTGCATCGAGAAATCTGTGCCCTGCAGTCCGGCAAGGCACCGGCGTGGCAGGTTAAATGGGTGGACGTGCCCATCACCTTTGACCGGGGCGATCTCGTGGGTCCTGACAACTTGGATGGCAAGATCCCGCTCATGGTCACTCTGACCATTTCAAACAAGAAGGTGGCCCGAACGCTCATTGACGGTGGGGCAAGTATCAACCTCATCACCCCAAAGGTGTACGAGATGGTCCAAGGCTCCAAGGCCGACCTCCAGTCATCGCGCCCCTTTCACGGAGTGTTACCCGGAACTGCCCGCCCACTGGGTAGGGTAGCGCTCCCAGTAACCTTCGGCTCGAGGGACAACTTCCTTACGGAGAAGATCACTTTTGACATGGCAGACATCGACCTCTCCTACAACGTCATCATCGGCCGACCCGACATTAACAAATTCATGGCGGTGCCCCATTACGCCTACCTTATGCTCAAAATCCCGGGCCCCAAGGGCGTCATCGTGGAGCGCATGGACGCGGTCAAGGCAGTGGCCTGCCTTGAGGACATCTTGGCCTCTGAGCTCGCAGCAAGCAAAAGGGCCGAGGAGCCGACAGAGATGAGTCTGAGTGCGCGGCACACTCGGATGTCCGCACCTGCGGTGGCTGACACCAGGAAGATCGCTCTGGACGCCGAGGGGTCGAAGACCACTACCATCGGCGGCGGCCTGGCCCCCAAATAGGAACTCGCACTGATCACCTTCCTGCGCAAAAACATGGATATATTTGCCTGGCACCCGACCGACATGTGAGGAATTCCAAGGGAGGTGATCGAGCATAAGCTAAGGATGGACCCGGCCGTCCGCTCCGTAAGGCAGAAGGCATGACGTCAAGCACCCGAGCGAGAGGATTTCATAAGGGTAGAGGTCCGAAGGCTCCTAGAAGCTAGTTTCATACGGGCAGTCCTCCACCCCACATGGCTTGCCAACCCCGTGGTCGTACCTAAAAACAATGACAAGCTTCGGATGCGTGTAGACTATACCAACCTGAACAAGGCTTGCCCCAAGGATCCCTTCCCTCTTCCAAGGATAGATTCGGTAGTAGACTCCACTACAGGCTGCGACCTGCTCTGTATGTTGAACGCGTACTCGGGGTCTCATCAAATTTGTATGGCGCGCGAAGATGAAGAAAAAACAGCATTTATGACTCCCTCAGGGAGCTTCTGCTACGTAAGCATGCCCTTTGGCCTCAAGAATACGGGCCCTACCTTCCAACGGGCCATGCGCCTAATGTTGGACACCCAAATTGGAAGGAACGCCCAAGCGTACGTAGACGACATAGTTGTGAAATCCCGAGAGAGCTCTTCCTTACTGGCCGACCACGAGGAGACATTCACGAATCTGCGAAAAAACTAGGTGAGGCTCAACCCGGAAAAATGCGTCTTTGGGGTTCCAGCGGGGAAGTTACTCGGTTTCTTGGTGTCGCACCAGAGAATCGAGGTCAACCTAAAAAAAATAAGAGCCATCGAGGCAATAAAGGCGCTCACCAGCCCTCAAGGACGTGCAACGCCTCACCGGGAGCATGGCGGCCCTAGGTCGCTTCATATCCCAACTCGGAGAGCGCGCACTACCTTTCTTTAAGATACTAAAGCAAGCGGGCAACTTCCAATGGACCAAGCAAGCTGACGACGTGCAGCAAGAGCTAAAACGGTACCTTTCGTCACCTCCAACTCTGACCGCTCCGAGCCCAGGAGAACCGCTCCTCCTCTACATTGCTGCAACCCCGCAAGTGATCAGCATGGTCCTGGTGGCCGAGCGATTGGAAGATGCCGCTCTTGCACCAAGAAAATCGGTAAAAAGACGGAGGAGGAGTACAGAGCAAGACCCAGGGGCTACGCCTGAGTCCGTCTCAGGGGCTGCACCCATCTCCAACTCCAGGTTCGTGCCCGAGCCTCACTCGGGGGCTACGCTCGAGTCCCACTCAGGGTCGGCACCCGAATCCGACTCGGGGGCTGCGCCTAAGCCCAACTCCGAGTTGGTGCCCGAGCCACGCTCGGAGGCTACGCTCGAGTCCTTCTCAGGGTCGGCACCCGAGTCCGACTCGGGGGCTGCGCCCAAGCCCAACTCCGAGTTGGCGCCCGAGCCACGCTCAGGGGCTACGCTCGAGTCCCGTTCAAGGTCGGCACCTGAGTCTTACTCGGGGGCTGTGCCCAAGCGCAACTCCGAATTGGCGCCCGAGCCACACTCGGGGGCTACACTCGAGTCCCACTCAGGGTCGACACCCGAGTCCGACTCGAGGGCTACGCCCAAGCCCAACTCCGAGTTGGCGCCTGAGCCACGCTCGGGGGCTACGCTAGAGTCCCGCTCAGTTTCGGCACCTGAGTTCGACTCGGGGGCTGCGCTCAAGCCCAACTCCGAGTTGGCGGCCGAGCCACACTCGGGGGGCTACGCTCGAGTCCCGCTCAGGGTTGGCACCCAAGTCCGACACGAGGGCTGTGCCCAAGCCCAACTCCGAGTTGGCGCCCGAGCCATGCTCGGCGGCTACGCTCGAGTCGCGCTTATGGTCGATACCTGAATCTCACTCAAGAGGCACTCCCAAAGTTCTTCCAGACGCCACAACCGAGTCACACCCGAGGACGGCACCCAGGTCCAAAGGCACGGCCAGTCTCTCACCACCACGCGGCCCGAGGGCTCCGGCTCTGACCAAGATCACAGGAAAGGGCCGCGTTATGCCTTAAATAGGCCAAGCGGACTCCGGCCATAGCTCGAGTGGCCCGGGGGCTCCCGTTTTGACCAAGTCAACAACAAAGGGGCCACCCGAGCAAGACCGACTCCACCAAACACAGGTCGCTGTGCCAACTGGCCACGCGGGGGCTCTGGCTCTGACCAAGCCAGAAGAAAAAGGCAGCCCACTAGTCCCAGCAGCGACTGCCATGCTCGTCCGAAGGCCAGTGTACTTTGTCAGCGAAGTACTGCAAGACGCCAAGACGCGATACCCCATGCACCAGAAGATGCTCTATGCCTTGCTAGTGGCCTCTAGGAATCTGTCCCTGGAAATGGTGCTGCACCACTGAGAAGCCATGGGACGCATCACGAAGTGGGCCTCAGAACTGGCCGAGTTCGACATCTTGTTCGTCAGCACCCACATCATCAAGAGTTGGGCCCTGGCCGAATTCGTCGCCGAGTGGACCCCAACCCCGGAGCTCGAGCGGGAGGAATTAAGTACTCGGGTGCAGCAGCCACAAGCCTCGGACGGCTCCCATTGGATGCTACATTTCGATGGGTCGTTGATGCTGAGTGGAGCCAGAGCAGGGGTACTCCTAACCTCTCCCGCGGGGCATGAACTTTGCTACGTGATCCAGCTGCATTTCAAGGCCACAAACAACATGGCGGAGTACGAGGGCCTTCTGGCAAGCCTCCGCATCGCGGCCGACCCAGGCTTTTCACGCCTCCTCACCAAAGGGGATTCGCAACTGGTCGCTAACCAAGTTTCTAAGGAGTACCAGTGCACCGATCCACAAATGGCAGCATATCTCGTCGAGCTCAGGCACTTGGAACGTCACTTCCACGGCTTGGAAGTACGCCACATCCTATGAGCCGAAAACTATGTGGCCGACGAGCTAGCATGATTGGCCTCCACTCGGGCACCGGTCCCAGCAGGAACCTTCATTGAAATCATCAACTCCCCTTCAGCCCGCATCCTGGATCCAGAATCCCACGAGAAACCAGCCACACCCCCACCACCGCTCGGCAACCCGCAAGTACTGGTGTCAACGATGGAGACCTGCTGGATCGAAGAAATCCTCGGGTACCTGCGTGACAATGTATTGTCGGAAGACGACGCGGAGGCGGAGAAGCTGGCTCGACAAGTCTGACGATAACGGGTGGTCGACGGCCACCAATACAGGCGAGGCGCAAATGGCATCCTGATAAAGTGCGTAACTCACACGCAAGGGAATGACATTCTAACAGAGATTCACGAGGGGGAATGCGGAAGCTACATGGCCTTTCGAACCCTAGTCGGGAAAGCATTTCGACAAGGATATTACTGGCCTATAGCCCTCATGGACGCCGCGAAATTAGTTAAGCATTGCAAAGCGTGCCAGTTCCACTCCAAGCAAACTCACCTTCTGGCTCAAGCGCTACAGACAATACCACTCTCGTGACCTTTCACGGTTTGAGGCCTCGACATTGTCAGCCCCTTCCTGACTGCAGCTGGAGGCTACATATGGTTGTACGTCGCCATCGACAAGTTCACCAAGTGGGCAGAGGCATAGCCGGTTACCACCATCAACAAGCACTCCGTGCAGAAATTCATAAAAACCATAGTTTGCAGATTCGGCATGCCTAACCGTAACATCACAGGCAACGGAACCTAGTTCACCAGTCACGCCTTCACAGCGTACTGCGACAATATCGGCACCCGGGTATGCTACGCGTCCGCCGCCCATCCTTAGAGTAATGGTGAAGTCAACCACAACAACATCACTAGAAAGTCAACGCGATTGGCAATGTGTGGTCGGGTCTCGGATGCTTACCTTAGGAGGCATAGCCGGGACGGGCGTCGGAGTGGCCAACGGGGTTGGCGCAGCAACAACATCCTTCAGCGTCGTCTCCACGCGGGGGCCCCTATTGCTAGAGGTAGTCAGAGACTAGGATCAGCGAAGAATCCCAAGGCAAAGCGTAACGGTCGACGAGGACTTACTTGCGGAGTCATTTCCACTTCCGCATGGGCACGTCGGGCACCTTCACACCAGCGCCCTCACGCGCTGTGACTGCGGGCTCCGAGGATGGGGCCTCCTGGGTGGTGGCCGCTGCGGGAGCGCCGGAGTCCCACGTGAGCGGGGACGGACTGCGACGCCTCTTCCGGCTTGACTCCCCGGTCGGGGCAGCGACTCGAAAGGTGCCACCGGCAGCTCATAGAGGAAGCGGACCGGCAGGTCGACACGGTCGCCGAGCATGAGGCAGAAGTCGGGCGCCACGAGCGGAATGTGGCCGCCCAGTGGACGCACTCGAAGGCCGTGGAGCTGGAACTGGCCGAGCGGGCTGAGGGAGGCGAAGGAGACGGTGCCTTATTGCCCTTTCTAGGGGGCGAACTGCCGCCACCACCGAGTCGGGGACTGTCGGGTCCAACTGGCGGCCCTCCCCTAGGAGGCGCGCGGTCGGACTTCACGCCTTGCGCATCCAGCTTCGGCATCGAGTTGATGATATCGTATTTGTCGGCAGCGAGTCGTAGAGGGCTGGCACCATCGGGATAACTGAAGCCAGATGGTAGGTCAGTGCCGATCAAAAGCTTGTACGCCGCCCTTAGCACCGACTCGGGGACGTCTGACCCGGGTCCCCTCCGAGTGCGACCCGCGTTGTTAAATTCACGATACAACCAGGCCGGCCGCGAGCGCGTGCGAAGAGGCGCCAAGCCCGTGGTCAGGAAATCGAAGATGACCCCGTTGACCGAGAGCCCGGCCGCACCTAGAGCCTCGATCCGATCCATGACTGAATCCAAATGTGCGTCGCTCGCCGACACGTGTTCCCAGAATTCGGGGACCGGGTCGGGCTGATGGCGTGCAAGCCGAAGACGGCAGGGCATGGCTGGAGACGATGGGGATGCCTTCAGGTCCATAAGGAACCACTGACGCCTCTATTTCTCGATCTTCAACTGGGGGTGTAGTCGATGTACCCGGCTCGGGATCGGATGGAGAGTCGGACGCTCCCCACCGGATCGCTCCCTCTAGTCTTTGGCAGCTTGAAGAAGCGGCGGAAGACGTCGACGGAGGGCACCACCCCCTCGAAGGCCTCACAGAGATGGGAGAACACCGCCAGGGTGATGACGGTGTTGGGCCCGAGGTGCGTCATCCCGAGGCCGTACGACACTAAGAACTCTATAAAGAAATCAGAGAACGGTGGCACCAGCCCGGCGAGCACAAAGAGGGTGAAGGTCACGATCTCGCTCGTGTCCTCGTTCGGCGACACAGTCGTAGTCGCGGGGCGAAAAGCGTGGCTGTCGGGGTCATTCGGGTCGACCACCAAGAACGGCCGCACCCGGTCGAGGGAGGCGTCGGAGCGGAAGATCGAGGCCGGCAGCAGGTCGGCGGCTCTGTCTCCCCTCGTCGCGGATGAGGCACGGGATGCCCCACCGCGTGGCGCGGCGGCGGAATCTCTTCCCGAGGGGAGGCTTGCGGCCCCGGCGTCCACTGGCCATGAAGGATTGCCTCTTGCAAGTGCGCAACGAACGGAGAAGAGGCAGAAGCAGAGGGCTATGCGCGATGACGGAGGCAAGAGCGGAAGACAACGCTCAGTGGCGAGGGAAGAAAGGATGAAGCGAAGTGCGCAGTAGCAGAAGTGGCGTTGTTTCCTCTCCCCACTTAGGGATTCAAAAGAAGTGGAAGAGACGGGCGTGGTTCCCGAAATGCCCGCGGCATGACCTCTCACATCCCGATCATTGTGCGCTAAGAAGCCCCGGGGCAATGACGAGTGGCCCCAGTCCCAGGTGCGACCCACGCGCCAGACACTGGGGCCGGGGGCTCCTATCGGTGTAGGAGAATCCGGGGTTCTCCTAACCGCCTATGGGCCGATTAGCCGGCCCATCAAAGCGCAGCGCTGCTGAGGCGACAACCCGTCTAGAGCTGGGCCGAAGTCGGGAAGGCACCTGGTGCGCGCCCCCATGACCATCCGCCAACTACCCGAGTTAATGCGGGCACTCGAGTGCCCGCGCTGATGGGCGGCGGATGGGACAGGGTGCGCCCGGGGCCATCCTCCGCCTGTCGCCGCCGCCTGGTGCTGTCGCCTGAGGAACACGCGAATCGGGGAAAGCACGAGGAGCGCCGCCATTAATGCCAAGGCAGCCGGCGCGGACCGTCCGAAGCGCGAAGAACGAGGGCGGCGGAGGAAGATTTGAGAAGATCCTGTCTCCTTAGAACCGACGCCCGAGTCGTTGGTCTGAGGGGGTCCGGGTTGTGTAATAACCTCTCCCTTGGCCTATAAAAGGGGGATGCCCGTTCATTGTAAAAAAGGACAGACATCATCAGTAACACGCATACAAACAGGACGTAGGGTTTTATGCTCCGATCGGCCCGAACCTGGATAAAACTGTGTGAGTTTCATCCTACACCCATCTCGCTTCCCACAAACGCTCGATCCGATCTTCCCGTAATCTTTCTCAAGGGCGATCCGGCAGGCCCCCATTTGAAGGTGCTTGCAATACTATATGCTGGAGTGTGCTACCATGTCACCGTATATATGCATTGTTAACAGGAAAGATCTAGCTGCACTGCTAAAGGACACCAAGTATATACCTACCAGTAACCTAGACGCAAATACAGTGCGTGGTTGAGTCTCACCGAATTGAGATTTTGGCTATTATAGCACTTTAAAAAGATAATTTCTCTTATATAACCCTGATATCGTGTGATTCTTTAAAATGGCACTAACAAAATTGTTAGTTCTCTAAAATATCACTATGCATTTATTTAAATAATTTTTCTTTTCTTTTCTTCTATCACTCAAAATGACCGTATTGCCCCTATCCTTTTGACATGAGTCACGGGAGCATTCTTTCCGTGTCTCATCTCTCTCTCAATCGAACCCAATAGGAGAACCCTGGTCTGGTTGCCGGTTGTTGCACGTATTTTTTTTTTTTTGCTTTGATTGATTTGTTCATGTGTTATATAGAGAGAGGTAACAACGTCATGCAAAAAAGAATTAAAAAATACTAAGGGGACTATTATCCTTTCAGGTGGCTGTTTGTCCAATAAAAAATAAAAATTATAACAAACAATGTATAGTGATATTTCAGAGGTCTAACAATCTTGTTAATGTCATTTTAAAGAAGCTCACAATGTCAGTGCTAAGAAGCCAACTCTTATAAGTGCTAAAATAGCTAAAATCTCCACCGAATTGTAGCATGCTAAAAGAGCTATGGTTCGTAGCTCGCGGACAGCTCAGCTACAGCATCTTTGTGGGCGCTTACCCATTAACATTAGTTTACAAAGCCTGACTGTGCTATCATAAAATTTGTCCCTAATTGGCTATGCCATATGACCATCTTAATGTGGTTTTAGCGGAACACGGGTATCTGTTCTGAACTAATAAAGTGCACTTGTTTTGCACAATTTGGAGAATCAAGCTATGTGGTGGTAGGCTTGATCGGTTGGTACTACCTGTACCATCAGGGTTGAGGTGTATGTTCTGTCTTATCGGTGTGGTTCATGATCATGTCAGGGATAACATTATGTACAGTATTTGAGCAGAATCATGGGTTTGGGTTCATTCGTCGGTTAGTGTATTCTATCATGTCACTATGTCAGGATATAAATGTTTCCTATTGTTGTATTGTTAGTGCAACTGTTTGATTCTTTGGCCACAAGTCTGGTCTCAGTCTATTCCGTGTCGTTGGAACCTTCATTACAAAATGAATGGATTGAATTATCGTTTATAGTATCAAGTTCATTCTCCCTTTTATCAGACCGCTAAATTATTGAACAATGCAGTCAAAGAGGCTAATGCTTGAATCGTTCTGCTACAACAAGGTCTTGCAAATGTGGTTATTTCTTTCAAAGTGCAATAATATATTACCTTAACAAAAAGAAAGCCATCAAATCGCCATGTTAATGCTAATTGAAGAGATAAATAACCGTCAAGCTCTGCTGCCGCATATTTAAATTACCCACCATTAAGAAAAAAATCTCAAAACACCCCTCCACTTTTTAAATTTATCATCACCTCCATTGCAAAGAAATTAATCCAAACTACTTATGTACATGTTATCAATTTCACAACTTTATATTCGATACTAGGTATGCAGATATGGCAAACCTGCTAGTTTGCATACAAACGATTCATTTTGAAGCAATTTTCATATGTCACATGTTATGTGGATCAAACAACATAACGAGTCCCTGATTTCCCATAATTTCTTGCTACTTATGCCTATCACACTCAAATTCCATTTCTTTTAATTGCTAATTTAAAATATATTATTTTGGTAGGGTGGATTCTATTTTCCCTAGAGAAAGTTTGGGAACCGTTGGGTTTTTATCCCTCCTTTGAAGTTCAAAGTAGTAAAAATAATAGGAAAATTGTGAATCTGTTTGGAGCACCACAAAAGGCCGTACCATTCTCTTGAACCAGGACAGGCCGGCCCATATCCGCTGAGCCCTAAAGCCCATGATTCAGCAGGCTCCTTCACGAGCGCCCATGCCGCTAGTGTCATGTTGTTCCAGCGGCGTCCCTGAAACCAGGGGACAAGCCCACCCATTCCTGTGAGAAGAAGAAAAAACAATTCGGTTGCCCGTGCTCCGCGGTCCAAGCGGACCCACTCGCCAGCCACCCGCGCACGGCTCCCCGGAGACCACCCCACCAGTCTCCTCGGGCCTCCTCCCCGCCCGCTTCCCGACGACACATCTCCCGACGAGGGATAACGCCAAACCCAACCAAAACCCCCAAACCCTAGCCTGGGTGAGCCCCCATTGATGAGCTCCGCCGCCGCCATCGCAGCAGATGCACAGGCTATCCCTCGCCCCCGCCGCCGCCTTCATTGACGCCGCAGCAGCCACCGTTCCCCCTCTCTTCCTGGCGTCCTCCACCATGCCCGCGCTCCGCCTCGGCTCCCCGGCGCTCCTCCTCGCCGCGCGCCGCCCGGGCCCGCGGCCTCCACCGTGGCTTCGCTTCGGTGGCGGGGGAGCGCGGCGTGGGCTGCTCTGCTCCGCCGAGGCCGCGCGGCGTCCCGGCGACGAGGAGACGGATGAGGAGAGGCGGGCCGGCGCCGTGGGCCGCGCGGCCGCGGAGAGGAGGCTGAGGGGCGGGAACGCTGCGGTGGGGAGCGTCGAGCTCCTCGCCATCCCCGGCGTCGGCCCGCGCAACCTGAGGAAGCTCGTGGACAAGGGGTTCGAGGGAGTTGCGCAGCTTAAGCAGCTCTACAGAGATAAGGTGTGCCTGCTTTTGTTTCGCAATCTAACGTTTGTGCGTGCAAAGTGAGATTTCATTCATACCATTCGCCAGTTCGCGAGATGCTCATGTCTGTATGGTGCTTTGCTACTGTTATTGTGGTGTATATTAGTAGATTTACATCTGTAATAGCATTTTGTGCACCCACGTTTTTACTCTCAGTTGTCAGTCAACCGGAAGTAGCATTTCGGCAACGACAATCCAATGTAATCCAAATCGTGCATGTAGCTTCCCTGGCCTTCCATAATAACCATGCAAGGTTTATTGTTAACTCCATAATAAGTTAAGAACAATAATAATAATATGAAATCAGATGTGCACACATTCACGGACAGTATACTGACTGTTCATGGGTATTACTATGTGGGAAGAACATTTACAATGTATCTTTTCTGCAATACACTTATGGCACTGAGAGGCCTTAGTTTTTCAGCACCCAACGATATGAGAGAGACCTGATAATTTTAGTCATGTTCTGCTAAACAGTTTTGATTTATTGGGCTTTTGGGAACTTAAGCAGGTAGATGTCTGTGCTTCAGTTTTCTTAAAGAAGCAGTTCGATTTGGAATATTTCAATCCGGGACAAAGTTAAAATTGTTTCATGCCCATTATGTTGTAAGTAAACAATCTTGTGGGTCTTTGCCTTATCAGCTATGTTTGATACATCGCATGATATTAAGGTTGCAATTCTGGTATAACGCCTTTAAGTGCTCACATAGTGTTTGAGGTTAACAAATGATTACAGTTGTACCTTGGCTTTCACAACTCTGTTGTTTTGCTTGTCCTTTTTAATTTGCTCAGCAAAATTTACTGATTCCTATATTTGAATACATTGTTCCATATAATTTAATATGATTGCGTCCTTCATAACAATATGTATGCATGTGCAGTTCTTTGGCAAATCAAGCGAGCAGATGGTTGAGTTCTTACAGAGTTCTGTTGGTATAGTACACAAGAACCATGCTGAGAGTATAACTTCATTCATCAAAGAGAGTGTTGATGAGGAGCTGAAGGATTCAGATTCATCTAAGCCCTCCCAGAAGAAGAGGCTGACCTTTTGTGTTGAAGGGAATATAAGCGTTGGGAAGAGCACCTTTCTCCAAAGAATAGCTAATGAGACTATTGAACTACGTGATCTTGTAGAAATAGTTCCTGAGCCTGTTGATAAGTGGCAGAATGTTGGCCCTGATCACTTCAATATATTGGATGCTTTCTATGCTGAGCCACATAGGTATGCATACACTTTCCAGAACTATGTGTTCGTGACGAGGGTCATGCAGGAAAGGGAATCACAAAGTGGAATAAAACCTCTCAGACTGATGGAAAGAAGCGTTTTCAGTGACAGGATGGTAGGTCAATCCTTATCGCTAATGCTAGTTCAATTTCAGGCACTGGAATTGAGTTTCAGTTGCCTTCCAATACAAGGACCTTCTAACTTATTCTTCGATTAATATTTTCCAGGTATTTGTCCGTGCTGTTCATGAAGCTAATTGGATGAATGAGATGGAGATCAGCATCTATGATTCCTGGTTTGATCCGGTTGTTTCATCGCTGCCAGGACTCATCCCTGATGGATTTATTTATCTGAGAGCTAGTCCAGACACCTGCCACAAAAGAATGATGCACCGAAAAAGATCAGAGGAAGGTGGTGTCACACTTGAATACCTGCAAGGTTTGCATGAGAAACATGAGAGCTGGTTGCTTCCTTCAAAAGGATCAGGTTCTGGTGTATTATCAGTCAGTCAGCTACCCATGCATATGGAGGGTTCCTTGCCTCCAGAAATACGGGATCGCGTGTTTTACTTGGAAGGAAATCACATGCACTCCAGTATCCAGAAGGTACTTAGTCCTTACTCCCATTGTTTAAACTTCTGGATTCAGGAAATAATATCAAGCACGGGAGGTACTGATACTGACCCTAACTGATATTTTCCTGGATGGTTTTCCAAAGTTTGAAATAATATAATGATTAAATGTACAGACCGTTGTGCTTTTATAAGACTTGGGGACTATTAGCTGATTCTTATTTAGGGGATTACTTTGTTATAAAACAATTTGTAACTGAGATAGAAATATTACTGTATATATATAAATTTTCATACAAACACACTGATTTGGTTTCAATTTGCTAGTGAAGAAAGCATATATCATATAATCATGTATGTTATCACTTCAAATATTGTAATTTTGCTGATGCTACTTAGTGCAAGCTACATTGTTTTTCACATGAACCGCACTGCTGTTCTTTTGATTTTAGTTCAAGTAATTGTTCGGTGTATGATTGTCCTCTTGAAGATCAA
This sequence comes from Eleusine indica, assembly GCA_030378355.1. NCBI lineage: Eukaryota > Viridiplantae > Streptophyta > Magnoliopsida > Poales > Poaceae > Eleusine > Eleusine indica. The sequence continues at coordinate 63,054,607 of CM059494.1, forward strand.
AAGCAGCTTCTGGTGGTAACCATCTTGTTACTGCTGTGATTTGTGTGCTGGTTATTGCTGCGTTGCTTTCAGATCTCTAGTATTAAGCACTTCACTTAACTTGGGATCTTTTTCTATGTAGGTTCCTGCTCTTGTCTTGGATTGTGAGCCTGACATTGATTTCAACAGAGACATAGAAGCTAAACAACAGTAAGTGTGCAGATCTTTCTTACACATATTGTATGTTTGTGAACCTTACATTTTTTAGGTAATTGCAGTGGACACTTTAGCTCTAGTTTGTCACCTTTAGTTCTTGGGGTTCTTTTTCTAACAAAAAACCTTGACCTACCTTTAAAAATCAGCATTCTCATACAAGGTTGATCTTTTGCCTGTATAGATATGCTCGTCAAGTTGCAGAGTTCTTTGAATTTGTGAAGAAAAAGAAGGAATCTCCACCTGAGCAAACAAGCAATGACAAGGACCGCATGAACCCCCAGATCATGCTTCCTAATGGAGGCCATTTGTGGGTCCCGAAAGGCCCTTTCCCAGGTGGTTCCCCTATGAATATGGATTTCAGAAGAGCCATGTCTTCCTATCTCTCAACTTAGGATTTCAGCTGCAAAGAGACTCGGATCGCAAGTTGCTCCTTCCATCCTCGCTCACTGACCTCGCAGACCACTTGTATGCCTTAAGTTAAACCTAGGTTGCCGGATGCCAGCCACTGATGTATAATAGCCTGGCTGTATCTCCGTCTTGTAAATTATGATCTTACTGCTAGCTCCACGTTTAGCAGCACTAGCATCGACATTAGTTTATCTGTAATCTGACGATGGCTCTAATGTATACCTTACGTTTGCTTGCTGGAAGCATTCTGTTGAAAAGATTTGGGGTGCTACTTGTGCTTGTGTTCTGTAAGTTTAAGCCTGGAAGGTTCCTAGGGATTACGTTTGTTTTCTTTATGTTAAACCCAATGCTATACATTCCAGAAACACTGCATCTACCCGCCTTTGAGGATTGGCTCGCGACGTCCGTCTTCGAATTGCTGTCATTATTCATTAATCATTGGAAATTGTTCGGTCTTTGCCGTAGCCAAGTTGGTACATTGCTCTGGAAATGTGACCAATGTGCTGTTCAACTTCAACCGTCGTGGTCCGCGGGGTCTTGTGCCTTGTTCCATGGGGAACTTCCAAAGTCCGAATGCATATATCGCAAGTTCTGCAGGGAAAGGTGCACGTAGGCCTGGGAGTACTAGTCACCAAAACAAAAGTGGTAGTCAGTACGGATCTCTGGAACACGCTGAATTGCCAATAAAAGTTCTGCATTCTCCGGATTTTCTTGAATCAGCTTCACATACCTCCAAAATCCGTTCGGAATTCAGCCGTTCCTCCAAATGTGGCCTGACACTACAAGAGTAAGTAAGCCTTGGCCGTTGGCCCAATGGAACGGACAAGGGAAATCACCTGTGAACCACGTCAGGCAAGGCGACGAACACTGTCTGCAGGACCGCTCTACACGAAGAGAGACATGCGTTCTGTTCTTGCGGATACAGAGAACGTGAAGAGCCACATGTTTTTGGCCAGGCGCGCGCCACAAAACGATGCTCTCGACGCCCGTTCGTTGGCGCGGATCGAGTAGAAAGGGGAAGGGAAATTGCCGGCCGGGCAGTGGCAATGGCAACGTGCCGTCGACCAAACAACACGGCGCGCCCTCGTAGTGGGGCGTCAAAGCAAGGCCGGACGCGGTCGCAGCACGCACACACCCTGCCCGCGACCCGGTCCAACGTCCACGCGGATAACGCGCGCGCTCATGCCTCATCCGTTCCACGCGCGGCACTCTCGCGTCGCTCTCGGTTTCTTTCTCTCCTTCCTCGACGACGGCGACGCATCCTTCTGCGTGCCGGGGGAGTTGCCGCTGCCATCGTTTTCCGGCTGTTTCTGGTCGTGCATCAGCAGGCCGAGAACACGAGAAATGCTTACTCCGAGAGCTACTACGGGTTTTCAGCTGTCCGGGTGAGTGAGTGGCGATTGGTGATCAGGAATGCAGAACGAGCTACCACTACAGAGATGTCAGATGTGTATACAATACAACAAGACTAGAAAAGTGAAAACCATCACTTAACATGTGACACGTTCAGATCGCGGCGCAAAAGGTCACTGGCTGGGTTCTACCTTTCCTCACCTCGAAAGGTGAATATTCTTCTACGATGTTGTCGCTGCTTTCGACGGACACGAAAAGCAGCCGGTCGGCGAAGAGATCCGAGGCTGTAAAAAAGTGCCGAGGTCGCTCGGCGCTACCCTCCTTGCTCATTTCGCCGTTTACTATCACGTGGTTATCACACGGTTCTCGGAGTAAGCGAGCGTGTAATCCACGTGCGCGAGGCAATATTCAAAGAGTTTACCTGTGAAGCTAGGACTACTGTCATGTCAAGCTAACAATAAACTACATTATTATATTAACACGTAATGACGGGGTGATGAAGCCGGTCTGAAAATCTGTTTTGCTAAGAAATGCACCCTCGGATATGAAAAGGCAAGGTTTACTGCATCAGTGCACCGACCGGATGGGGTGCGTTCTACCGATTTGTTTTCCTCCTAAAGTTATGAAATAACCCATCACTTTGGTTGGGGGTGGATGTGTGGGTTTACAACCTTCTGCCAAGTCCCTCCCGTTCAACTCCTCTCTATTTGAAGATGCATATTTTTTTCTTTTAACAAAAAACCACTTGTCTTAATGTAATATTTCTTCATAACTCTAAATGAGATTAAAAAATCAAACCAAGTACTTTTATTGTTTCAAATTACTTGTCATCCTGATTTTATATCATATTCATTCAATATTCAATGAACCTGTATAAACCGTCTGTAGTATTTTATTTTCTGCTTCTAGCCATTGCAATAACTTTGGTGACATATATTTGGTGATTGTTAAATATATCCGCTAATATCTTTGGTGACTCTATCAGTAGTGACATTGTGGCTCCTACTGCCGGTCAACAACAATAACCGACGTTGAATGAATCCTTGATAGTATTGTCTTTCTTGACGTCACAATAATTCACAATTGTATACCGGTATTTTCAGTGTCATAGATTTTGAAATAGTTCTTGATTCAAAGTTGAACGTATCCTTGATTTTCAGTGTCATAGATTTTCACAATAACTTGACAATATTTTTTCTTAATGTAATATTTCTTAATAATTCTAAACAAGACAAACAAATTCAAACTAAGTACTTTTATTATTTTAAATTACTTGTTATCCTGACTTTGTATCATATTCATTCAACATTCTATGAATCAGTACAATCCGTCTGTCCAGATTTATTAAAGATTCTATGTACCTAGACACCCTAAAACCTTGCTAGAATAACAAGTAAATTCGAACGAAGAAAGTAAAATATAATAGAAATCATGGTTGCCCATGGTAGACACTACTAAATAACAACAACAGTTAAACATTCTTGGAGGTGTACCTAGATCTAGGTATTACAGTCCTCACAAGTGGTTTAATTTCAAAGATACAAATTACCTTTTTCTATTAGAAATCATTTTAAAACATGCATTGTTGACCCCATAATTTATTCGGATATATATTTTGAAAAATGGCTGTGATTTTTTTAAATAATAATACACTATGAATTTGGTTCATGCTAACATATTTGACGATTGTTAAATATATCCGCTAATATCTTTGGTGACTCTATCAGCAGTGACGTTGTGGCTGCTACTGCCGGTCAACAACAATAAAATGTTGAATGAATTCTTGATAGTGTTCTCTTTCTTGACATCACAATAATTCGCAATCTGAATAAAAAAAAGTTCATAATCGTATATTGCCATTTTCAGTGCCATAGATTTTGAAATAATTCTTGATTCGAAGTTGAACATATCCTTTATAGAGTTATCCACCTCTTGTTGTTGTAATAACTTCACAATGGCTAGTGGCCTTTGCCATGTTTTAGATTACAGATTGATGAAAATGCATTAAAAAATCTTTATTGAATGTAAAACTATTAAAAACTGAAAAAATATTTTAATTTTATGGGAGCACAATGATACTTACAATTATCGAATGACTCGGCCAATTTTCGATTAACCACTTATGCTAGTGTCGATTAAAAACATTAAGGCAATAAAGTTGAGAAATTCTTGTTAACGAACTATAGATATTGTAGCCCTAAAAAAGTCTATATATCAAAGTTATGCATTACTTTTTTAACTTAAGTAATTTCTTTCTTGACCATGTAATTCAATCAAATGCATATTTTTTTAACAATACATGATGCATATATATTTAGCATAATAAAACACTACGAATTTTTGTCACGCTATCTTTGACAAGGGTTGCATGTACCCGCTAACATTTTCAGCGACTCTATCTGCAGTGACATTGTGACTGCTGCTGATGTTCGTCAACGATAACGGACGTCAAAGGAATCCTTGGCAGTATTTTATTCTCTGCTTCTAGCCATTGCCATAACTTTACAAATCGCGTATCGACCTTTCTCGTATCGTGGATTTTGAAATAGTTAAGACACAATAGAAAATCTGGCTGGATATTTAATTTTATAAGGGTAAAAATAATTTGTTCTATAAAAGGGCAATGCATTTCACTTAAATGTACTTCACATTTTATTTGTTTGTCACACTCTTCTTGCACTTGTTCCCCCGCTCCTGCAGTCTCATCCCAAGTTCACCACCGCTCCGGTCTTCGCCACCTCGCCGACGTCGCAGCCTCCTCCTTTGGGGCCGCCCCGCAGCCGAATACACCTGTAGCCTCTTGCGCCGAGTAGCCATCGCCTTCCTCCTCCCCTCTACTGGTACTCGAAGCGCAGATCCACCCTTGCTTGGATTGCTGTTCTCTTTTTGCTGCCAAGAGGCCCTACCTTGCCTGGATGGATTTTGCCCCGGGGTGCGTCTGAGGCGATCGACCGTACTAGGACAAGCTGGGCATCAGGATTTCCTTTGAGGAACGATGGGGGGCCTCTGCTCGAAGGTTTCAGCCGTCAACAAATCGCTGAGCGACACCACGCTTGGCCGGAACCAGGTCGCCGATCATGAGGCAGGGGCGCTAGAGGGGGAGAAGCCGTCGGTGTCCTTAGAGGATGCAGAGGCGAAGCGGCTGGAAGAGGAGCAGCAGTCTTTCTCGTTCCTGGAGAGCGTCGTGCCCGGGCTTGCTTTCCAAGGTGGGGCTAGCGCCGGCGGCGCTGCGGAGTCCAGAGCCTCGCCGCGGTTAGCCCGCTCGCTGTCGCAGAAGGCTGGTCTGGGCAAGGCGAGGGGTGGCGCTGCTAAGGTTTGACGAATTCTGGCGCCTCTCGTTTGATCTGTGGTGAATTTGATAGCAATACAGCATGTTTCGCTAGCTACTAGTTGTTCTGAGGTATTACTAATCCTTTGTTAGTTCCCGAAGAAAAACTAATCCTTTGTTATTTACAGTTATATACCTCTGCTACTTAACAACCGAAAAGTTCTAATCATGATACCGATACATGGAGGCATTGTTCAAATGTTTCTACTATCAAATGTTTCTACTATCAAATGTTTCTACTATCATTATATTCTCGTCTGTTTGAATCTGGAAATAGTTGTCCACGATTCTTATATTGGGAGGTGTTGCTAATCTGTATGTCCTATACTCCTATCACTAAAATAATGTGATTATTTACGGCATAGTGGCATCTTGGCAAAACCTTATTACTATTAAACGTTAATCATTTGGTACATACTACTTTATTCTGCTAGTTATTATGCATGGTTTTCTATGATAATGTATTTCGCTAGCAGCATGCCATTGATTACCTGAATTATCCCTTTTTTTCATAAACCTTTGTAATTCATCAAGACGTATAAGTATGGTTCAATGTTGTGCTTCTGACAGAGATTGTCAGGTAGGCTTCTTATCATTCTCAATGGATCTTTTTTTTTTTTGGTGTGTGTGTGCTAAAACAGGTTTCAGAAGTGAGCTCAATTTTAGGTAGAGCTAGCACTGTTGGGCTTGAGAAAGCAGTAGAGGTTCTGGACACACTTGGCAGTAGTGTTACAAGTTTAAATGCTAGTAGTGATTTTGTGTCAAGTTCTGCAGCAAAGGGAAACAAAATATGTATGTTGGCATTTGAAGTGGCGAATACCATAGTTAGAGGCTGCAATCTGATGCGTTCTGTTTCGAAGCCAAGCATAAAGCATTTGAAAGAAGTGGTCCTTGGTTCAGAAGGTGTTCAAAACCTTATATCCAAAGATATGGATGAATTACTCAAGATTGCAGCTGCTGATAAAAGGTTAGTGCTGACCTCACACTTCATATCACGTATCCTAACTTATTCATCTTCACGTACATATTACCCTTTCCAGATATATATTGAAAGAAATGTACCACAGGCTTTTGTTACCTTCAGTTGAAGTGCTTACTTAGTTAATTCCAACAGGGAAGAGGTTGAAGTATTTACAAAAGAGGTTGTTCGCTTTGGAAATCGCTGCAAAGATCCTCAGTGGCACAACTTGGATCGCTACTTCGACAAGTACAGTTCTTTTCAACCCGTGCATTTTCAAATGTCTTTGTTTTAGTCTACTAACATGTACTTGTGGTTGGATTGCTTAAGTTTGGCATCAGAACGAATACCACAGCATCACCTGAAAGAAAATGCGCAATCAGTGATGCAGCAATTGATCATCTGTGTTCAGTGTACATCGGTGAGGATGTCCTGACTAATTTAGCAAGATATTTGTTATTTGTTTTACTTTATATATAACACATTTTGTCTGCCTCTGTTTTCAGCTTTCAGCTCTAACCAATAAATGATTTAAGATCCTATCTTGACTAGACAATAAATAAAATATAGCATTCTCTTTGGGCTGTTGTAGTAGTCAATAGTCAATACTTCAATTTTGTATATTTTGACTGTACATGTTTGGCACCTCAAAATTATTTAGCAAGCTTGGCATTGTGCTAGTGGCAGTATCCATGGAATGTATTCCTTGCAAAGTTGCACTTACGAGATGCAAGTCAACCTATAATGTGAAGTTAAGCAGTTAAGTTTTGGTCATCAATGTATGAAGACATCGGTTCTTCCCAGATGAAGTTGTTACCATGACGTTTCATTGAACTTTCACAATATACAACTTTTGTGATTTGCTGCAATGTATTACAATAGATGTGTGCAGTCAAAATGGTACCTTGGGCACAGGCAGGACTAGAAAGTAGGGCGGTTTTATGTGAATAAGAAATTCTCTGGATGTGTGATGAAGTTGATAGTTTTATGCAGTGGTCCAGTTTGGCCTTTTTATTCTGGTTGTTGATTTCACACTACTGAGTACCCTTACTTTTCTGTTTTTTCCCCTCAGGAATTATATCATGAATTACATGCTTTGGATAGATTTCAGAATGATTATCGTACTAAACAGAAAGAACAGGATGGCTTGACTTCAAAAGGTTTGTTTCATTGGGAGCTGTAACACCACATTTAATATCTTACTACCTATCTGCATAACACCATGTCGTATGAAAACCTGTGCTCAATTTCCGTATGCGTCCAAGGAGAATATGTGTCCTATTTCATTGAATAACATATCAACATTTTACTTATACAGTTATTTTCATTCTGCGAATATAGTCCTTGTCATTTGTAAATAGAAATGTATCTCGCCTACCCCAACATGCTTGAGACTAAAAGGCTTGTTGTTCCATTCTCTTTTCTACCCTTTTTTTTGTCAAAACCAAAAACTGAATAGAAGTGACAAATATAACTAATTATGCATCTCGAAGGTTTATCGGTTGGCTCAGTTTCATTTTATTCGTTATTAACCTTAGTCTATATGGATGGATAATATAATCTTGCAACATGGTTTTAACGAATTAGAAAAGTTCTGATTCATTTGCAGGAGATAGTTTGCATTTGCTGAAGCAGGAAGTGAAGGGTCAGATTAAGCATGTTAAAAGTCTGCAAAAGAGGTCACTTTGGTCCAAGAGTTTGGAAGAGGTTGGTATCAGGCTCTTTTATCGCAACTTACAAATCTATTATATTGTCAAATGCAGCCAGGGGATGCACTTTTTATGATCGTGTTACCATAGAAAAGTTTTATGGCACCTTTCATACTACAAGCATCCTTTTCTGTTTTTCATCGTCAATGCATGAATAATAAGTAACATCATGTTTTCTTCCAGATGATGGAGAAGTTCATTGACATTGTCCACTTCTTATATCTGGAGACATACAATGCCTTTGGTTGTGCTGGTATAGTCCTTATGTTTCTTGTCTTGCTTGTGTTGTAGTTTGGACTGATGTTAACTTATATTGTTTCTTGATTGTGGTACTTTGGGAAGTACATTTATCATTACATTGCTTTGTCAAGAGTAACATTTATTAGTATTTTGTTGCAGCAGACCCATCCCCTGTAAGTGGACTAAAAATCCGTAAAAGGGGGTGACCATGTGACCTGGATAGTTGTGGGTTTTAGCTATTTTCAAATCTTTAGAGTAGTTCATATTTTCTTATTCAGTTATTATTTAGTCTTATTTAGCAAAATCATGATTTTAATATACTTGTAGTATGTCAGTTCTTGTAGGTTTAGCCATTTCCGAATCCTTTGAATGGTTCAAAATCATGATCTAAACATACTTGTACTAAGGCAGGGCATTAAATGCACATGCATTATTTTGTCCTATTAGCAAATTGATGCTCTAAACCTGCTAGCGCATCTTAGTATTTCACTGTCCTGTTCTACATCATGAATAACACAATGCATTCATTTCCATACTTAAACCACTAAACTCATGTCAAGGTTCTTGCATTTTTGGTATGTAAATGTAACTGAAGAGCAATCCCTATAAAAACGCTACATAGATATTCGTATTATGCATCAATGCTTTGAGACAGCTACAGAGTTTCTTTCTCATATCTGAATGTAGGCACTGAAGAGTCTCAAGAACCTGCCAAACATCACAATAGACTGGGACCAGCAGGCCTTGCGTTGCATTATGCGAATATCATCAATCTTATCGATACTATTGTAAGCTCACATACTCTACTAAGCATCTTATTGAACTAGCTTGTGATTACAAGGATAATTTGGTCAAGTTTCCAACAAAAGTGATATAAAGGACTGTCAATGTAACACGTCTTTTATCAAGTTCCATTGCATGGCCCAAGATGCTATTGGAAAAGCACTATTGAGTTTCTGTGATATTAGAATCGCGACCTTCTGTGATAACTCATTTTCTTGAATGAATGTGTCAACTTGATTTTGTTTGATCAATTCACAGGTTTCTCGGCCAAGTGCAGTCACTCCCAACACGAGGGATACATTGTACCGTGGTTTGCCACCTACCATTAAATTTACTCTCCGTTCTAAGCTACGCTCTTTTAAATTTAAAGAAGAGGTGTGCCAGACTGGAGACTCACATTTGATAATTGTTTTTTTAGCCTCATTTGGTAATTGTTGTGCTAAGGCTATAACCTGAACATGGTTCTGCTAAATGGATGCAGCTTACAGGTACCCAACTAAAAGCCGAAATGGAGAAGACTTTGCGATGGCTTGTCCCTTTTGCAAATAACACACTGAAGTAATTTAATCTACCCTTATCACCTACAATATCATTACTTACAGCTGCAAAAAATTACTCACATCTTACTTAGAATGTGATTTACTTGTTCATTCCAGGGCACACCATGGCTTCGGCTGGGTTGGAGAGTGGGCAAATACAGGGTTAGCATCTCTATAACCAATCTGAAGAGAAATTATTGAAACTGAAGTTTATCAGTGATGTAAATAGATATTAGTAATAACCTTTTTCTGATGCAGATCCGACATGGACTACAAACTATCAGGGCAAATGGACTTCACCCGTATTGAGACACTATATCATGCTGAAAAGGCAACAACTGAAGCACATATCCTTGAGCTTGTTATCTTGCTTCATTATCTTATCGGTAAATCAAGAAGCGCCATTGGAGGTGTAAGGTCCCCTATTAAATCTCCCATTAGTTCACCAACACAAAAGGGTATTACAATCAAACTGTTGCAAGGCGAAACAAACAATGCATCACCAGTTCTCTCACAAGAGGATCAGGATATGCTAAGGGATGTTAAGTACAGGAAATTCATCCCTGGAATTAGCAAGAGTCAAGAGTTTGACACAAAGCCAAGACACAGCAAACAGAGGTTGAGCAAAAGCAACAGTCATTCTCCAGCCAGTGGCAACAGGAAAGACTTGCTCTCAGTCAGGAGGTTTTCCATGCTTCCTGTTATTGACTTCGAGAGTGATAGAACCAAAGCTCTGGATCTAATTGACAGGCTTGACGACCTCAAAATACAGTGAGCAATGGAACTAACTGGAACATAAACCTGAAATTTGTGTAGTCGTTTGCAATCCTGAAATCCGTAGCCCCAGCTGGGATGTAGAGAATTAACATTTATCTACAGTAAGGCCGCCCGTCAGAGACTCTGAGGTGAGGAACTTGCAGGATGTCAATGGAGCTGAGATACCGGAGTTAGCAAAAGATTGTATCGTACATCATTTACCAGACATATTAAGAAAACAATGTCGTAAAAAATATCTGTTGTTCCTACCTTTACAAGAAATGAAAATGCAAGTTTTGAAAGAAAAAAAAAACAGAGGTGGAAGGATCTCCATGTTCTGACTTTTCACTGCCAGAATAATGATGCGGGGTTCCATAAAAAAAATGGCATCACATTTGGAACAAAAATTCAAGGCAAAGTTGCAACCTTCTTTTACTTTCAAACTTAATACCGTTACAATTCAGAAAAGAGAGTCGAAGCCAAATTAGCTGATCACACAAATCAGCTCGTACAAGTGCATCTCTAGACTGCCTGGTACAATCAGTCTCTCTAGACTGCCAAGTGACAGTCAGTCTCTCTAGACTGTTGTGTAGGTAGATGGACAGCTACTCTAAATTAATTTAATTCCTCGTACAGGTGCATGTCTTGTCCAACGCTTGTGCCACGACATTACATTATGCTGTATTATGAACAAGTGCAGTTGTCTCTGATGTCTCCATTGATCTTGTATTCATGTTGGAGGTCTTTCCAGCGCCACCCAGCCAAATTTGCCTTTCCTATAGTCAGACAATATACGGAAACCTGCTTGGCTTGCGTCTCCATTGAACAACTGTAGAGAGAGCTTTGTGACAAACCTGCAACATATTGAGCGTGTCATCAAAACATTGACTAAATTTCTAGTGAGAACAGGTAGAAAGAACAAGAGGGGATCAAAGCATACATTTTACCGCAGTCACCATCTACATCAATCTTGTATCGCCTTCGAAAAGCTTCAGAACCTGTTCAATACACGCCCATCATTGAAGATATGCACAAAAAAAGGCAGACAAAAAATCATAGCATGCAAACGTTCAAAAGTAGAAAGCAGACGGATCTTGGGGATGCATTACTATCAGCTACAAATATGTGATGATAGCCATTAGCTTGTTAGACAAACTGACCTACTGCACGGTGTCTTATCAACATTTGTACAAGGATTGCTGCTACATCAGCAAAGTCATACGATCTTTCTCCAATGTCATCACATATAGCAAGCTTAATTGCAGCTGTCTGGTCACTAATTCGCATCGGCAAAATTCCAGGTGAATCTAACAACTCTAGATCTGTTCCGAAACGAACCCACCTGTTGAGTAGCAAATGTTAGAAGCCATACAACGCAAAAACAGGATTATGTACAGGTAGGTAATACTTATAAACAACAATGTGTAAAACTACAAGTACACAACTGCATAACTTACTTCAGTTCTCTTGTGACACCTGGTCTAGGTGCTGCTGGACACATTCGTCGCTTTAGCAAGCGATTAATCAAAGATGATTTGCCTACATTTGGATACCCAACTATTCCAGCTCGAACCTTGGAGAACAATAGAAACAGCAAGCATTTCATGTTTGATAACTAAATTCAGAATAATTATGAAATGGTTGAGCTTCACACACATGTTCAGATTTCAGAAAACAAATATTCAATATGAATGAATGTATAAAAAAGAAATGTAGCAAGGCTCATGAAACACTAACTTGCACATCTGGAAAATTAAATGGACAAATGAAAAACAAGAAAACCAACATAATATTAGTTGGATTACCGGGCGAGGAAGTAGTCCCTTTTCTCTTCGCTTTGTGTTCACAACAGATGCTACTGATTTTGCCATCCTACCTAGTTTCATTGTACCCTGTAACACCATCAAAGCAAATGGTAGGAAGGAAATGATAAATGCATAGGCATAAACAATGTAGATCTGATCAGTTAGCTTCCAAAATATACAAGGCTATCTTACCATGCCCAGCTGCCCGTTGGAGAAAACAACTTTGGTGCCTTGATTAGCAAAGTAAGTGGCCCATGCATTCCTGTCCTCTGTTGAGATCATGTCCTCACGATTCAAGACTATGATCCTTTTCCGGTTGCCTAGCCAGGAATCCATCTGATCATACATAACATGCCTCAGTACCATCTCAAGTAGATTTTCACAGATAAATGCGAGAAATCACCAAAAGCATAACCTTAGGATGGCTGGTGGACAAGGGAATCCTAGCATCACGGATCTCTATGACAACATCCATGAGCCTTAATTGTTCCTTCAATTCTTTCTCTGTTTTCGCAATGTGACCAGGATACCACTGCAAAGCACCAGCGGAATGAGAAAATGATATATTGAATACCTTTTTATTCATGTTGTATATGCTGCTGAACAGAAATGCTTGTTAATTCCACTAATGCATAGAGGGCAAGCCCCTCCTGTTCTCTGAAAAACAATTCCACTGATGCACACCTTATATATACCTGCACTGGGCGCAGGGATCTTGTCCAGTAGCGCAAATCAGCATCCAATACTTCCCAGTATCTGTCGTCATCGGCCTCCTCATCTGCATACTGTGAGTGGCCTAACCTCTCTTTCTCGTACAAACCAAGCAATGTTTCACCAGAAACCTAACAGTGCACCATAGCATTAGCATAGCAAACAAAATGTCTGAAACATCGATCGGATACTTATGACTGCATAATCCAAAATATATTTGATGTGAACAAACTGACTAGTCTTTTCCAATGAAGCAGTTACACAGTGTAAATGATGTTAAAAACTGAAGAGTTCTCAAACATGATAACAGAAAGACAATTAACTAATTCCTGCAAGGATAATTAACTATGGATGGGTGTGTCTGTGTGTGTAGAGGGGATTGTTTCTGTTCAAATGATATTTGGCGGTTTCTTACAGAGATGAATAAGCTTATATAGATGTCAAAAGTTAGGTTTATGTGAACTAAACCAGATTCCCTTTTGACCAGGAACCAGCTGTTTTCACCAATCAAATGGTGCCTACGATTGCTCAAAACTGCACTCAAAGGCAGCGGTGGAGGTGGCTTTGGGTTATCTGCTACTGCCTAGTGATGTCAGCTAGAGCAATGCTTCAATGGTTCAGCGTTGGCGGCGCTCTGCGAGCAATCGAAGGCGAGTCCAAAGAGTAAAACTTCCAGGGATACGGGCTTCAGGCGATGGCGGCAAGCACAGACGCCCGAATGCGAACAAAAGTACCCAATCCATAGAATAGAGAAAAATATTCAAAAACTGTGGGAATGGATAATACTGAGCTCGAAATGGTTGACGAACCATGGCTGACTCGCTGGCCGCCCTGAGGAGGACGCGGCGGGGCAACATCTTGAGGGATAAAGGCGAAGCGTTGAGCCTCCCAGGCGCCGGCGCCGGCGCGAAGGAAGTGGTGGGAGCAGCCCAAGAAGCGGCTGCCATGGCGGTGAGGGGCAGAGGCTGCGGGCAGGGCGAACTGGAGTCTGGAGATAAAACAAACGGGTGGCCGTAGGATCTAAGATGAGCTCATCTTCAACAGTAGTGTGACGCAGATATCCACAAAATGATGTCAGCTATCCGGAGAGGTTAGAGCATCTCCAGTCCACTGATCAAATGAGAATCTAAACTTCCTTTTAGTTATCTAACCTAAAAAACTGAATTCCAACCTCTCTCTATCATATTAACTAAATTTAGTGACCTACTAAATTTTAAAGCAAACCCCTCATATTTGTTCACCCTCATCCCCTCCCCAAACGTGAGCTCCACTCATTTTTTTCTCTTTCTCTCTCTCCTTCCCTCTCCTCTGCTCGACGAGACATCATTCGTTCCACCAGCATCTCCCGCCGCCATCAACCCGCTGCCATCGCCTGTCGCCGAAGATGCACCCCCGCCTCCCGCCACCGACAGATCTACCAGCGACATGGCCGGATCCAACACCTGGAGGACGCGCGTCCGGCGGCGCGCGCTGGAGAGGAGATAGAGAAGCGGCACGCGTAGGTGAAGGAGGGGAGGAGAAGCGGCGGTCTTGCTCCAGCTCGCCGCCGATGCCCCAGCCCACCTGACGCCGCGGCAGAAGAGAAAGAGGGAGGCAGCGATGTGCACGTGGTGGGGGAAAGAGGGAGGCGGCGCTGCCGAGGGAAGGAAGAGAGGGAGGCGGCACGCGGCGCGGGCGAGCGAGGCGGCGGCGCGCGCGGTGGGGAGAGAGGGAGCCGGCAGCGCGCGAAGGGGGGGGGGAGCCGGCGGTGCCGAGCGGGGGGAGGGAGGGAGGTGGCGGCGTCGGCTAGCAGAGGAGGCGTCAGGTGGAGAGAGAGAAGCTGGATCGATAGGGTCCTCTGTCAGAGGATAGATACCCGGATTTAATCAGTTGGACTGGAGCAGAAAATGATTTTGGACCACTAAAAAATAGAAGTTGATCCTCAAAATGCTATATAGAGGCTCAATTTTTATCACCGGACTGGAGTTGCTCTTAGGCCTAACCAACACATTGTGCATCCTTTTAAGTTCTAACTTTACGTGGTGTGCGCTGATTCAACTTTTAAACTTCAGATTTTGACTAAAAATTAAGCTCAGAAAATGTAGGTTTAGTAACACAAAAGTAGTTCATATTTCAATATAATTCAAGATCTTATGATTTTGTATCTTGCATTCTTGTAAAATATATTAAAAATAAAATGCATGCTCTATAATTTAGAAAACGTAAGTTAAACCTCGCCCTAATTTAAAAAACTTAAGTTAAACCTTGCCCTAAATGGGATCGACAGGGAGTACAAGGAAATTGGAGCATCCCAACCTTTGTATCACGCACATCCATTTCTGTTATAACTTGGCCACAATTGTTCACCATCGTAATAATGCTACTATAAAGAAGCTCGCCAAAATTAGTTGATGATACGGGTTCAAATTCTATATGCACTAATTTACATATTCACATTGGAAAGTACAATATGAATACATCAACTAACCACCTTATAAGCTGAAGAAAGAAAAGTGTTACACTTGGGATAGCCGTCAGATGGATGAGATAATACTAGTATAACACATGGCTGCACCTCCCAAATAAACTCGCAGAAACACCTCGTTTAAGTCAGCAGGCTAGGTTTCTTAAATATTGCTGCAGGGCATCGGCGAAGATGCGTGATGATCAAAGTGGAACTTCAATTAATCCTACCATTCTTGCAAAACTTTGCTATCATTTTTGGCTGTTCTGGAGAATATGACCATGGAAACAGCATCAGCTTCCGGAGGTAAGCAAATGCAGTAGGGCCACAAATCAGTGAGAATAAGTAAGGCTTCGTTTGGAATAAAGGAAATTCATAGGAATTTCAAAGGAATCCATTCCAAAGGATTTTTTCCTATACTTAATGTTTAGAATGGAGGAATGATGAATTCCTTTCCGGAGGAAAGGAATGACTTCCTTCATAAAACGTAGGAACTAAAGAATGAGGCTGAAGCTAAAGAAAAATTTCCTTTGCTTTGCTTATTGCGTTGGCCGTAGAGCGCCTTCATACAAACAACCTAATTAAGTTAAGCTAATTTATATGTCCGATTTGAATCTAATTGACATGGGCTAATCTACATGCGTGCTTTACATGTTAGCAAAGGACATGTAGGAAATGGTTTCCTTGAGAAATAAAGTGAGTAGTTAAGGATGGCAAGAGGTTACTAATTTAATTAAGTGCATAGAATAATAATTATATAGCTTATACAAATATTTTATCTAGTTGTAAACTTGTTATGCATTTAGTTCCTGTGTTAGTGTTCCTGCATTTTAAGCATCTCAAATTCCCATTCCTCTGTTTTGGATTCTTGCGGTTTTGACACTTTTTTCTTTCTTGTGTTTTTCTTATTCTTATGTTTTTTTTTTATTCCTGTATTTTTCATTCCTTTATTCCAAATGAAGCCTAAGATCCTTTGATACTGTGCTTCAAAAGAAAAGACTTGAGCGTCCTGGAAAGTCTCTAGACAAAATAGTCTTGTCGCATTACTGTAATGAAATTGCCTGAGAGTAAACCGTCCTCTTTCTGTTTTCCTATTGCTTCACCATTGCCTTGGATATGCCAAAATATTGGGGGAAGAGGAGTATACAGATCTGTAGTGATATCCAAAAACAAAATCCGAGTAAGTCACAGCAGTAGCAGTTTGAATAAGAACATAAGAACGAGCTCCAAAAGCCAAAATATTTACATGGACAAGAGGAGAATCGGATATTGTTCAGTATCCATCCTAGAAAATATATTAATTCTTAGTTTCTTACAATGCTAACTAGAGACAAATCTTAAAGCAGTTGATAGGGACAGATATGCCAATACAACACAAATAGTTGAAGTGAAAGCATGCATAAATCGTGGACTTGGATGATGGACCATTCTTGATCCATTAACATCAAGATAACGATTTGATATCCATGAAAATAACTGTTAATCGAAATATCTCTAGCAACCCAGGACAATTTACCAAATTCCAATTCAAACCAAATTCGAGTTAAAAATGTTAACCAATTTTAGCTTGAAATGTCAGATTGGCACCCACTACAACAATAGCATAGAACACAAACTCTAACCAACCAAACTTATACCAGATTCGACACTAAAATGCTGGTGAGGGAAAAGTGACATTTTGAAATAAATTTACCAAACGCCTTTTCAATTCAAACAACTTTACAGCTACACATATACTGTAAAAAGGAATTTAGTAGCGATTGCCAGATTGTTACTCGGTAAAAATGTAGCATAAATCACCAACGCCTAAAAAGGACAACTTACACAAATTTTTAATATATTAGTGCTGTGAGACTGCTAAGACGGAGTTTGGTAATTTGAAACATTAGTAACGACTAAACATTTATGTTCAAACTATATGAACATAGTGTCAAAGCACTATCTCAGAGACAATGTTGTGAGGCCTGCACAATGCTGTCATCAAAACCAACTTATATATTTTTGACCTTACATCCAATGGAATCTTGTTACTACTAGACTGCAACTAGAATGAACCAAGATATAACACTTATGTCATGGATATAAAGTGATCATAGTTCTTGTTTCTAGAAAGGTGCTCAGAATTTAATTGTTGTTACCTGGAGCGAAGCTAATTGTTGTATGGCGGCAAAAAATTAGTGAAACCAAACTAGTGTTATCCAAATGCTTACCTCATATAATATCTTCTTTTTTCTCAGTCTTTCATGCTTTGGCAGGGTGCGCTATAATTTTGTCCTCTTTTATCGTGATTCACTGTCTGTGATTGTCGTCTTCGTATCTTCCCAACTGACTCGTCTAGTTTGTGCTTTCCATGCAATATTTTCGCAGCATAAACATGGGCCAACCAGTGAGTGGGTCGCGAATTGTGTGGTGCCAACACCTTCTGACGAGTAACGGCCCGTAATGCCAGATTGACTCATGGATGAAGCAACAATAAAATCGCATGGGCTAATGCCATATGTTCCGCGTTTCCTAATCCAGCCCACAGCACTTCAAGTCGGCCGCCCGCATCACTGCATCAGTCAACCACAACCCGTACACCAGAGATACTACGGCCGTTGGCGGCCGTGTGCAGCACACACGGCGTCGTGATCCGACGGCCGTCAGGCGCCCACAAAGCAAACCTCTTTAAATCCCGCCCTTGACGCGCACTCCGGGAGGGGGCATATTCGCCTGTGCCCTCCTCACCACCCTGCTCCAATCCCCTCCACTCCTCCAATGGGAACCGCCGCCGCCGCCGCCGCCGCCACAACTCGCCTCCTCCTCCACCACCACGCCGCCGCCGGATCCGAGCGCTACAGAGCGCAACAACTCAGGTACTCCGCTAGCCCGTTTCCTCTCTCGCTGCGCAGCCGCTCTGGCCGGCGAGATGCGGCGGCCGGCGCGCTGCTCCCCGACCGCGTTACCCCCTTCTCCTACGGCACTGATGACGACGCGGACGACCACCCGCGCGAGGAGTGCGGCCTGGTGGGGGTTGTCGGGGACCCGGACGCCGCGTCGCTGTGCTACCTGGGCCTGCAGAAGCTGCAGCACCGCGGCGAGGAGGGCGCGGGCATCGTGGCCGTGGGCGGGGACGGCAAGCTCAAGTCGGTGACGGGCCTGGGTCTGGTGGCCGACGTGTTCGGCGACCCGGCCCGCCTCGCCTCCCTCCCGGGCCCCGCCGCCATCGGCCACGTGCGCTACTCCACCGCGGGCGCCGCCGCCTCGCTCCGCAACGTGCAGCCCTTCCTCGCGGGCTACCGCTTCGGTCAGGTGGCCGTGGCCCACAACGGCAACCTCGTCAACTATCAGGCCCTGCGGAACAAGCTCGAGGCGCGGGGCTCCATCTTCAACACCTCCTCCGACACGGAGGTGATCCTCCACCTCATCGCCACCTCCCTGTCGCGCCCGCTGCTCGCGCGCGTCTGCGACGCGTGCGAGCGCCTCGCGGGGGCCTACTCGCTCCTCTTCCTCACCGCCGACAAGATGTTCGCGGTGCGGGACCCGCACGGGTTCCGCCCTCTCGTGATGGGCCGCCGCAGGAACGGCGCCGTCGTGTTCGCGTCGGAGACGTGCGCGCTGGACCTCATCGACGCCACCTACGAGCGCGAGGTGCAGCCCGGGGAGGTGGTCGTGGTCGACCGCCGCGACATGTCGGTCGCCTCGGCGTGCCTCGTCCCGCACCGCCCCCGCCGCGCCTGCGTCTTCGAGCACATCTACTTCGCGCTCCCCAACTCGGTGGTCTTCTCCCACGCCGTCCACGAGCGGCGCACGGCGTTCGGCCGCGCGCTGGCGGAGGAATCCCCCGCGCCCACCGCCGACGTCGTCATCCCGGTCCCGGACTCCGGGTTCTACGCCGCGCTCGGGTTCGCGCGTGCGTCGGGGCTCGAGTTCCAGCAGGGCCTCATCCGGTGGCACTACAGCGGCCGCAGCTTCATCCAGCCCACGCAGGCGATCCGCGACCTGGCCGTGAAGCTCAAGCTGGCCCCCGTGCGCGGCGTCATCCGCGGCAAGAGCGTCGTCGTCGTGGACGACTCGCTGGTGCGTGGGACCACCTCGAGCAAGATCGTGCGGCTGCTCCGCGACGCCGGGGCAAGGGAGGTGCACATGCGGATCGCCAGCCCGCCCGTCGTCGGCTCGTGCCTCTACGGCATCGACACGCCCAGCGAGGGCGAGCTCATCTCCAACCGGATGGATCTGGAGGGCGTGCGACGGGAGATCGGCTGCGACTCGCTCGCGTTCCTCTCGCTTGACAAGCTGCACGGCATCTACGGCGACGAGGCGGGGGACTACTGCGACGCCTGCTTCTCCAAGAATTACCCCGTCCTGCCCACCGTGCCCGAACCGGTCGTGGAGCTCGAGGAGGCGTGAGGTGCTGTTGCTGAGCAGGTGAACTCTGCTGCTTCTCTGCTCTGCTTCGGCTGTACTACTTGTAGGCTTTTAGATTCAGTTTAGATTGGACTTGCAATTTTGCGTGCCTGTGACAGGCCGTGACTTTGATCGATCATTGATACCATGGCACTGAAGGAATACTGGTTATCTAATTAAGCTGTTGATCTACTCATCCATTACTTCTGTTCCCCTGAGGTGAGTGCCAATAAGGTTCTGTGAACCAGCTCCCAAAATGAAACTGTTCTTACCGTGCACCCTAATAAATCAAATACTTCCTCGGTCCATAAATGTTAGTATTATTGACTTTCTGACATCACTTTTGATCATTTGTCTTATTCAAAAAAATTATAAAAATAAAAAAATAAAAAAGATAAACTTGAAATATATCTAATAATAAAGAATATTATAGTAAAATTAATATTTTTTCACAAAAATTTTAAATAAAATAAATAATCAAATATGATATCCAAAAATTAACAAATGCTAATATTTGTGAACAGAGCTGAGTAAGGTTCTGTGAACCAGCTCCAAAATGAAACTGTTCGTAGGCAGAGACCGTGCACCCTAATATACCAGGCTAGTAGTAAATTTAATGTGCTGCTCATCTGCTCTGCGTCTGCTGTTGTACTTGTTGCTTTTAGCCTAGCAGATTTGCGTGCGTCCGTGAGGCCGTGACTTTGATCAAGCATTATATCAGGAATACTGGTTATCGACTTAAGTTCCCCTGAGCTGAGTTAAAATATCCAGTTCTCGAAATGAAATTGTTCTTGGGCAGATAAACATGCAAATGGCATCCGACCTGATTTCGCCCTTTCTCTGAATTTCGTTACAGGAATATTTTCTTTGTTAAGCAATTAAGCACTAGTGACTAGGGAACCAGAAGAACAACAACGAATCACTGTTGTACTCTTCGTCCTTGCTAAAACTGTACCGAGATGCATTACTTGTGCCAAATGCAACTCCGTTATTGCTACCATGAATCTGTACGATCCGAACTCTCAGATTGATCCGAGATGCATTACTTGTGCCTATGACCTGAACTCACAGGTAGATGTACATTTGCGGTGCTCTGTTCATGCCTTCCTCCTGTAAACATACGAACTGGAGAAGCAAGCGAAAGCAAGAAGCTCCAGCGCGGTGAGCGAAGCGAGCAGCAGATAGAAGTAGTCGAGGTGCCCCTTGTTGAGGTTGTCAGCAAACCAGCTCGTTCCGCCGTTCCTCGTCGTCACACGGTCGATGACCGCGATGAGGAAGCTGCTGATGAAGCTGCCGACGCCGAGGACGCTGAGGTAGAGCGCCAGCCCCAGGCTCTTGAACGCGCGGGGCACCTGGTCGTAGAAGAACTCCTGCATGCCGACCATGGCGAACACGTCCGCCGCGCCGAGCAGCACGTACTGCGGCACGATCCACCACAGGCTCATCGGCACCGCCGCGCCGGGAACGTCCAGGACGCCGGCGTCCCTCGCTGTCTGCAGCCGCTTCATCTCCACCAGCGCGGCCACCAGCAGAGCGACCAGGGCCAGGGCGATCCCCGTGCCGACCCGCTGCAGCATGGTGATGCCCGTGGCGAGGCCGGTGAACCGGCGCGCCACGGGTACCAGCACGCGGTCGTACAGCACGACGCAGGTGACGATGCTGACGCCGAGGAAGCACTGCAGCGCCGCGGG
This sequence comes from Eleusine indica, assembly GCA_030378355.1. Lineage (NCBI taxonomy): Eukaryota > Viridiplantae > Streptophyta > Magnoliopsida > Poales > Poaceae > Eleusine > Eleusine indica. Next base: position 63,075,912 of record CM059494.1, read on the forward strand.
CGGGACCTGGAACGTTGGTCCGACCCTTCGGTCCAGCGTCGCCGCCTGCTTCGTGAACAGCGTCGGCGGCTGCGCGAACACGACGCCGTAGAGCAGGCACGCCGCCCAGATCGGGAACAGCCGCGCCAGCCCCTTCACCTCCTCTGCCGCAACCAGCGACGGGTCCTCGGAGCGCTCGCCGTGTTCCAGCTCGAGCAGTCTAGCTTCGTGCGACCTATTCTTCCTCCACGCCGCGGTGGCCTTGGCGACGCTGGAGAACGCGCCGCCGTCCTCGCCGGACTCGTAGAAGCGGTACGTCCTGGTGCCGAGCAGGAAGATGACGAGCGCGAGCAGCATGACCATGCTCGGAATGCCGAAGCCGAGACCCCAGCCGATGTTGTCCTGCACGTAGCTCATGAGCGCTACGGTGACTGTCCCGCTCGCGCAGAGCCCGAGGTACCACAGGTTGAAGAAGGAGCCTCGGGCTGCAGACTCCTTGGGGTCCGTCACGTCGAACTGGTCGGCGCCGAAGGCCTGGACGCATGGCTTGTGCCCGCTCTGGGCGATGGCAACCAGGTAGAGGGAGACGTAGAAGAAGACAGTCTGTAGAGACGAAGGCGGGCATAGTCTTCGGCCGTTAGCCGAGTCGTTGCATTGGTGACTCTGAGGTGATGGGACCATAGATGAGAGCGTCAGCATGCCGAGTCCCTGCATATTCGCAAAAATTCTGGATGAGAGGAATGGACAGTTTTGATCATGAATTAAAGCTTGCATATTCGCAAATTAGATGCGTTCAGTAATCACCGATTCAGATAATACGATTTTATTATGAATGTAATGCTCATCAGTGCTACATTTACATAGAAAAAAGTGTGTAGATTTCAAGATTGTACAATTAAGTTAGGTTCAAAAACAAAAGAGTACTGCATAACTTCCAAAATGTCACCGTTTTACTCGAATCAGAAGCACTACAACAAAAGTTTCCTACTACATAAGAATAAGAAGTTAAGGTCCTATTTGGATCCACTGAGATTTTAAGAATCCAAATTTTATAATCCGTGAGGCCTCCAAACGACACAGATTTTTTTTTTATTCTAAAATCTTGAACCTTATATTTTAAGAATCTCATAATCTGATTATACCTAGCTAGAGCCAGATTTTACATGTCAAAAGACTCATTGTCATTCAGATTTTAAAAATCTGATCGGTATCCAAATGTCAGTACCTATGTTTTATTTAAAATCAGATTTTAAAAATCTAAACTGGATCCAAACAGAGGCTAAGACACCAAGATTTCGAGTTTCTTTGGACTATCGAGATTCTTAAGGAATGGCCATTACTGCAATCAGTTGCGATTCAGAAAAGTTGATGGTATCAATAATTCCAAAATAAGTTTCACAAACAAAAAAAAACACCAAAAATAGCAGAACGTGTCGATGCTCAAACCGGAGTACTGTTCATTCATTTCTTCGGAAAACATGATTCGAATCTCAAGGGAAATAGATCTATTTGTTACCAAAAATAGTCTTAGCGTGGGTAAGTTTTGCTTCCCATTTTATGTTGGTTCTGATTCTGATTCGAAAGCAACCTCACGCAGGTAATACAGTATTTCGTCACTGACCCAACCTACGCATTGAAGTACGGGGCACATTTTTTCTACTGAAGTAGACACGCTGAAAATAACTGGACCTATATGCCATGTATAATCTACTCCCTCATGTAATAGTTCTAGTTTTTTACTTTTGGATATCACGTTTGATTGTTTGTCTTATTTAAGAAATATATATAAATATTATTTATTTTTATAACTTGTTTTTTATTAAAAATATTTTAATTTTAATATATTTATTTTTAAATTCATATAAAAAAATTAAATAAGACGAACGGTCAAACGTGATGTCAGAAAGTGACACTATTTTGAGATGGAGTTAGTATTGATTAAGACATGTAGTACAAACATTATTGATAGATGGAATTGCAGAGCAATCTGAAAATCCGGGAAGAAAACTGCACATTCCTATCGACAAGGTTGCAGAGTCACGTGGAGTTTAGAATGATCACGGAAGATTTCTGAAATGGCGCACACGCTTACAGAAATAAGTTGTTTTAATTGTCACGTCAGGTTACATGGATGCTTGTAGGAGGAAGAGCGCTCACTGTTCTGATGCGTACAGCATGATGCAAGCTTGAGCTGAGCTCTGAACAGATTACAGCTACAACAAACTCTGATACAGCTATGACACGAGAAAAAAAAAAAGGAAGGCGTGAGCCATGAGACATTGAGACAAGCCGATGACGTGTTGTAGTCGGCGTCCACTCACCTCCCACTATCGACAAAAATTTCTGAAAATCTCTTCGATTACTAATTACGCTTCGGACTAATCATGCAGTATCCGAGGCTCATATCTCGTTTGGAATTCTAAGCAGCATTAAGTGACTGGAAACGTGACACAAGCACATGCTAGCAACAAGCGAAGCACGCAAAGTTGCAAGTGGAACTGATAAAGAATGCCAGAAGAAAAAAAATAACAGCAATGGCGGAGAAAATTTTTAGGTGAGTTGAGCTGACCGTGATGTAGAGCACGGAGGAGGCGACGATGGTGCGGTAGCGGCCGAGCCAGGAGTCGGCAACGGCGGCGCCAAGCAGAGGCAGCATCGACGCGGCGCCCGACCACGCGTTAACGGCGGCCGCCGCCGCCGCCGTGGTCTGGCCGAGCGGGCCGGTGAGGTAGTTGATCAGGTTCGACGAGATGCCGTAGTAGGCGAATCGCTCCGCAATCTCCACCCCTTCGATTTGTTCCCCACCAAAACACAGACACTGATTAGGCCATGCCAAACCGGTCTTGAGCTCGAGAGAGGTTCACAATTTGCTGACTTACAGATGATGAAGAGCGCCGATTTCCAGCCGCCGGTGGGCGGCGCGCGGCGGGGGAGGAGGAGGTCCGAGGCGCCGGGATTTTCCGGCTCCGACGCCATGGCTGACAGCCGCCTTTTTTCTTCCTAGCCGGTGTGTGAACGAGCGAGCGAGCAGTGCTGCTCGGCGAAGGTGTTCTGAGTTCTGACTGGCGATTTGGAGAAGGGGTGAGCGGTGGTGTGGACACGCCAGATTTCGGTTTAAAGTGGAGGGACCGACTGGGTGCGGCGCTGCTGGAACTGTGTGCGGCTTTGTGCCGGATTAAGTGTGTTCCGTGCAGAGCGTGGCAAAGCGATGTGTCCGTTCGCTTGATCATTTCTGCACGATCATGGTTTTCCTGTAGCGTTCCATACCTGCTCTTCAAATCTATGGACCTGTCGCAGCTTCTTGCACAGTATAAAACTATCATAGCCTTATTTTTATCATATAAAAAGTCTTTCTCTCATCTAATAATACCTTATTTATTGTGTTCACACATCTTATTTATTATGTTCATACTATACAAATATTTATATTGTTAGATAAATTCAAATGTCTAGAAATATTTATATTGTTGTTATATTGTTGGACGGAGGGAGTAACAGTTTGGAATGTTTGGAAGGCTCGACAAGACTCTTTATGGTGTGCGGATCTGAATGACCTCCTGTTTTGGTGGTCCTACTGTTGCAACAAACAAGCACAGAGCTGAGACAGAGCCAGCGTGATTCATAATTGTTTCCAGGATATGCTAACATTTTTCTCTGTTTCTGTTGGTTTCTTTTGCTTTTCCCCTTGTTTTCTTCTGTTCGCGCCTGCATTGTTAAACAAAGGCAGAGATCAGATGTAGGCGAGGTTGCAAATAAAATGGGCTGACAGATAGTACATCCCCTTTTGGACGCTTGAAGGCAAGCATTGTATAGCCATCTCAACATATACAAATGGGAATGAACGTGTCTAGACTAGTTTCCATACAACTCCAAATCGAGGAGAAACAGGAGCCATTTACAATTTTACATCCCATCGATCGACTACCGAACTACAACACGTCTGCACGACTGTCGCCCTTGTTCTTGTACCTGTACGTCGCGGCGAAGAAGACGTAGGCGAGGAGCTCGACGGCGCTGAGCGCGGCGAGCAGCCAGTAGAAGTAGTCGAGGTGGCCGCGGTTGAGGTCGTTGTCGAACCAGCTCGTTCCCCTGGCCTTGGTCGCCCGGTCGATCCCCGACACCATCGCGCTGCTGATGAAACTGCCCACGCCGAAGATGCTCATGTACAGCGCCAGCCCGAGGCTGCGCAGCTTGTCGGGCACCTGGTCGTAGAAGAACTCCTGCAGGCCGACCATGGTGAACACGTCGGCGGCGCCGAACAGCACGTACTGCGGCACCATCCACCACAGGCTCATCGGCACGGGGCCGGCGCCGCCGTCCACGAGCCCGGCCTCGCGCGCCACGCGGAGCCGCCGGGCCTCGACCAGCGCGGCGATCGCCATGGACACGAGCGAGAGCAGCATCCCGACGCCGATCCGCTGGAGCATGGTGATGCCCGACGGCAGGCCAGAGTAGCGGCGGGAGAGCGGGACGATGAGGCGGTCGTAGATGGGGATGAACGCCACGATGGTGATGCTGATGAAGCTCTGCAGCGCGGCCGGGGGCACGTTGAGGTGGTCGCCGACGCGCCGGTCTAGGGTTGCCGCTTGTTTTGTGAAGAAGGTGGATGATTGCGAGAACGCCACGGCGTAGATCAGGCACGTCGCCCAGATCGGGAACAGACGCAAGACCGCCTTGGCCTCCTTGATGACGCCTGCATTCGCTTCCTGTTCCTCATCGACACCCACACTGATGATCCATAAATAAATCCACATTACAAAGGCATATCAGTTACGTTCCAGCGCAAAATTGATTGTATGAGACGCGCATTTGGTAGGTACCTGACTTGGGGCGCCATGGATGCCGCTCCAGCCTTCCGCCTGCTCCGCCACTCCGCGAACGCCTCTTTCGCGCGAGCGAACAGGCTGACCTTGCCGCCGGTGGTGGTGACGTAGTAGCGGTAGGTCCGTGTGCCGAGCAGGAAGACAACGAGCGCGCAGGCCATGAGAACGCATGGTATGCCGAACCCGAGGCCCCACCCGATGTTGTCCTGCACGTAGCTCAGGAGCACCAGCGTGATGGCGGTGCCGCCGCACATGCCGAAGTACCACCAGTTGAAGAAGGAGCTCCGGGACACGGACTCAGATGGGTCGCTCGGGTCGAACTGGTCCGCGCCGAACGCCTGCACGCACGGCTTGTGCCCGCCCTGCGCCACGGCAACCAGGTACAGGGAGATGTAGAAGAAGGCCACCTGGAGGGTGGACGGTGGGCAGGTCTTGTTGCCGCCGGCGGCGGTTGTGGTGGGGCATTGGTGGCCGCTGCCGGGGGAGAGCAAGGTTGAGAAAGCCAGCATGCCCAAACCCTGCAACGTGCAGTCAGTCAAGTGTCAACTGTCAATTTCGATTTTTTTTTAAAAAAAAGTCTCAATTGTCAACGTAGACAAAAAAAAAATCTCAAAAAAAACGTAGACCCCCCCCCCCCCCCCCCAAAAAAACGAAGACTAAATGCCAAGCCCAACGAACAATGTCGGCGAACCACGCTATGGCTTTTGGAGGCCCATATTCTATCGTGGGCCGTACAAATATCAGATGTCTTGTTCCCAGATTTTGTGGGCCAAAATTTATGCACGGTTCCTAGCCCACTCTCATAGCTTAGGTAAATCCAGATGATGAAAGCAGATATCTGCTGACTGAAGTGGGAGCTCCTCTAAACAAAACGATGAAAAACTGGCCTCACAAAAAAAAAACCCGAAGATTAATCTAACACGTGAAACAAAGGTGCAGATCTCTTCCGTTTTCCCTGATTCCGTCAGCGATGATGATTATTATGCAACAGTATCATTCATGGCAGCTACTAACTGACAGCGATGTGATGTGATGTGAGGCGGCCAACAACTTCATAAATTTTGAGATATTTTAGCAACAACTTGGAGCCACAACTCTCTAATGCAAAGCAGCAGCTTCCTCCTAGGTCTCGCACATTGTTTACATGTAAGACTCAGCAAATGAGGAAACAGAGTGTTGAGGACGAAACCAACTTTGCCAAGTGGAAAGAGGAAAAAAAATGGTTGCTCAGGTCACATCTTTTGCTTACGAAGATGTAGAGCAGCGATGCGAGCGCGATGGTGCGGTATCGGCCGAGCCAGTTGTCGGCGATCGCCGCGCCCAGCAGCGGCAGGAGCTGCGCGACGCCGTTCCACGCGTTGATGGCGGCCGCCGCCGCCGCGGTCCCCTCCCCGAGCGGGCCCGTCAGGTAGCTGATCAGGTTGAACGACACGCCGTAGAACGCGAACCGCTCCGAGATCTCCACCGCTGCCCGTCGGAATTGATCTTCGGGTCAGCTCAACGGCCGCTCGGGTGAATCGAATGATGAGGGAGGGAGAGAACAGTGGTGCTTGCCTATGATGAAGAGCGCTGAGTTCCATCCACCGGTGGCGCGGCGGTCGGCGGGGCGGCCGCGGTGGTCCACCGCCACGGCGCCGCCCTCCGCTACGCCGTCGCCGGGCGTGAGGAGCGGGTCCGATCCCGAGCCGGAAGGCATCTTCGTCGTCGCCTGAGGATTGGGGCCGCTGAGCAGAGGAGCACGGCCCGGGACGAGCTAGCGCGGACACAAACGGCAGGGGGGGGGGGGGGGGGGGGGGCGCAAGCTGTCTCTGCGCCCCGCGTCCGCACACGGTCGCTTCGGCGGCGGCGGAGAGTCGCAGAGGACTCAGACTCTGAACTGAAACTGGCTCCACTACTGATTTTATCGCTAACAGAACATTCTGTCATCTGTCAACAGACACGGACATAATTGGTGTGAGGGGAGACACCAGGTATGCACGGACAAATCGGCCGGATCAGCCGGGGCTGCTTCCTGATCGCATCGGACACAGTCACACAGGACGACTCGTGTGGCGTGGTGGGCTCCGCTCGCGGCGGGGCGGTGAGGACAGATATAATGTTATACATAGTTAGCTTTATAGCCTATTTTATGTATTATTATATAAGATTTTTGATAATATGAAAGAGAGAAAGAGTGATGAGAGAACGAGGTGGTTGTTTCGTGTAGTAACCAACTCATGCGTAAAAATTTATGAGTAAGAGACGGCTCTCACACCATTGTATGAGTTTTAGTAGTCTTTTAATTTATAAATAATCCTTTTTATCACTATAAATTATAAAGTTGTATAATTAATAAGAGACAACTAATAAGACCATCCATTATATAAGTTGTCTTATATAAACCATCTTAAGATTATGTGTCATACATGAGATAACATATAAGACAACACCATTATACTTGTCCTGAGAAGCCGAGGCCAGGCCGCATTCGCCATGCATCGAGCCACGCCACAATAGAAGAAAGGCTTCACATTTAAAAGATTTGGCTCCCTAAAAAAAAAGATTTGGCCCTTTAAGCATAAATCTACTGACCAAAGTTTGGAATACAATCTTGGTACTGGGGGCTTCACATTTAATATGCAGTAAAAATGAGGGTATTTGCTACAGGTTGAGGCCGATAAATGGAGATGTCTCTCTTCAAAAAATAAAATGGAGATGTCACTTTCATTTCGCTGAAATTCAGTATATGATCTATGTTAAACTTTTTGTCCTGGATCTCCTAATTTCAAGATCGTTGCCTCGCTCCGACGCTGCTCCTCTTGCTTGTTCGGTGTCTCTTTGCACGATGTTTACTCAAACATCTAATCTTGTGGCACACCGAATTCCGGGCTAGCTCATCATCCACATGGACTCTACCGAGATTTGTGGCATGCATTGCTGTTAAATACCCTCTCGGTGTTCCGCTTATCCAATTACGTAACAAGTAGAACTAAGCCAATGAGGAGGTATTTCATTTTGTTCTCTTCCAAATTAACGAAATCAAAAGATATAATAATCAATCGAAATTCACAGGGTCATCCGGTTGGGTATATTTTGCTTACGAGTATGTAGAGGAGCGAGGCGCACACTACGGTCCGGTAGCGGCCGAGCCACTTGTCCGCGAGCGTCCCGCCCAGCAGCGGCAGCAGCTGCGCGGTACCGTTCCACGCGTTGATGGCCGACGCCGCCGCGGCGACCCCCTCCCGCAGCGGCCCCGTGAGGTAGGTGATCAGGTTCGCCGACACGCCGTAGAACGCGAACCGCTCCGCGATCTCCACCGCTGCACATGCATACTTCATCACTGCTGTTCATTTCAGCAGAGTACAAGCTGGTGATGAGATACTTGCCTATGATGAAGGAAGCCGATTTCCAGCGGCCGGTCAAGGCTCGGGAGGCCGGCTGGCCGCGGTAGTCCATCGCTTCTGCGACGACGGCAACTTCCGACGCCGTATCGGCGCCATCACCCGCCATTCTTGATTCTTGAGCAGGGTCTCCGACGTCCAAGCTGGAGCCGGAAGGCATTGTCGCGCAGAGGCAGAGGAAGCCTTATATAGAACTGTCGTGGACTCTCCGCGCGTTCTCCCTGCAGGGGATCAGGGGATATGACCCGGAGGAGAAGGCGGAAATGAGCTTTTGCTTCCGCTCCCGTGCTCTGCTCTGTCTCTTTATTTCCCAGTTGACATTATCTATCTATAAGAGCGACAGCGACAGATCAGGCAGTATAAAATATTTGAGTGTGTGGTGCATACATGGTCAACAAATGGATCAACATGTGCTGGGTTGTTTCCTGGACAAAAGTTACGCGAGCAAGTCGCCACGGCGGCGGCACCCGCTAACAATAATAATGGAAAGCGCGAGGTCTGCAGCGAATGGCGATGAGCTGCTTCTCACCAACGGAAGGAGCGGACCGGCGCCGGTCTGCGCGCGCCGAGAAAAATCGGCAAAAGCATCATATCGGTGGCTTACTTCTCTGGGAGACGTTTTCACACTGATGGAGGATTGAGGTCAATGATTGAGTATTGAGATTGTTGGGGAAGAAAAACAAACAAAAATATAAGCTGTTAATAGAGAATTTAAGTGAGTACGATTATTGATGACTCGTTAATTTCGATTTTTTATTACTCATCTCTTTCCGACTGTTGCCCTAACGACACACTTCAGCACTCTTATCGAATTTAAATCGTACCGATTCGAAGCATCTAGAGGAGGTAAAACTTCGAAGTTTGTAAATTTAAAAAATACAAGAGCACGAGCACAACAACACCAAGGCTTTGGAACGCCATAGCATGTTATTGTTTTAAGATAACACTAATACTGATCATGGTCTCTCTTATGGTTGACGGCTGGCTCCGTGATTGCGCTTTTCAACTATGTAGTTTTGACCCGTCGAACCAGCACCAACTTAACGTTACATAATTCACTTTGATTATTTATCTTATTTAAAATATTAATATAAATATATAGAATTATAAATTATGTTTCAACTTTCTCTAATAGTAAAATAAAACATAACTTTTCTTTAAATCTTTAAGTGAGATGAATGATCAACACTCAAAAAGTCAGTATCAACAACAATTTTAAAATAGATGAAGTAGCTTATAAGATTCTGATTTATTGGTGATTGGATTATATAGATCCCCCACAAGATCAAAAAGATGTTCCTAATTTTATCAAAAAAAAAAGAGAGATTCCTAATATATAACTCAAAGCCTAATATTTCTAGCCTGCTTACCTGTGAATCATAGGTCAAAATATTGCCCTTTGCAACCTAACCTGACACTGTAAAGTCTAAGACATATAAGAGAATTCAAATAAATACACATTGTTTATTTTCATCCATTAAGGGTTAGATCTGGATTTTGATACTCTTCTAACCCACCATGTCATAGGAATCATATAGATATTATAAACATCTTATGGACAATATAGAAATTAGAGTTTATTCACTAGCGGTGCGTAGGATGAGGACACACCTTGTCGATGTTGCACATACATAAGACTTGCTGTCATGACACCATCCAACCCTCACCTCTATAACGTTAAGTCTCATCGGATACATAATTCATTGTCATAGACCACACGTCGGATCTCGTAGTGTGCCATGAGGATCAATCTCATACTATATAGCAACAACAACATGTATAATTAAAAGAGTGAATTAGGCTGAAAATTAAAAGTATTTAGACCATCAGTTAGTTAAACACAGTATAATTTCGTTGTATTTCGTGAGCCACGGGGGTGCTGGCTCCACCCCTGATTGTGGGGTGTTAGGTTAATGTAACCGTATAGAACGGTACAATGATCAAATAGCACTTATCTATTGCGAAATTTACTAATAAGTTACCTACTAATTATAAGTAATGTCATCCAAAATAAACGATTACATTTAAACCATGATACTTAATACCACACATATTATAGTCTACTACTATAAAGGCTATCAGATATAATTCCATCAAAACGACCCCACCATTGGTCTAAGTTTCAATACATCTCAAAGCGCGGATCACATTGATATCATTAGCCAAAGTGAAGCCGTCATTTTTCCGTAGTAATTACCAGAGAGCCTGTGCAGATACGGAGTGTTACAAACTTACTCGCTTGAACCGTATGTCTCTCTATCAGAAGTGTCGCGCGACAAATGTTAGAAAGTATTGGTAATTAAGAGTTTACCCAAAATTTCATCGGCATATAGGGCCAAAGAAGAGTTAGTACCCCGCACGCGAGCTTCAGTTGATTTAAAAAAAAAAAAATCTTTTTTTCCTTTTATCTGAAGAAGCTTTCATCAAAACTTAGATTTTCCGCGGGCAAAACACAGAAGCTTTGCGTGCGAGCACAACCCTCGACGAACCATATCCAGGTAACGACGCGGCCACACGAGTCGCTTGCCAAGCGCGAACTGGGGCTCATTATCATCCTTCTCACGAACAAGAACAGAGACAGCTGGTTACCGCTGGTGGCGACAGAGAAACAGGCGGCCACGACCACGAGCCTCATCATCGCTTCCCAAGTGTGTCAAGTGTGCCATCGTCACTCGAATCATCAGCGAGATATAAGTGGGCGACGGCACACACGCGATTAGGCATTGTTCGCAGAAAGAGAGACACGGATTAGACAAGGTTTCGTGAGCTACGCAACGTCCGCGGAGAGAGCAACACGGAACGTAACCGCCAAGGGCGCGCGCACGCCGGGCTCGTGTCGAGTGTGCCTTGCGCGCGCGCCGCCTTGCAGGCCTATAAAATGGCCCTCGCGCGCCGGGCACATCAGGCTCCTCAGTCCTCGTCTAGCTAACTAGTCTCTCCCACGCAGAACCTGCAGAGGAAGTGAGAGAATCGTGCGCCTTCAGCCTTGACACCATGGCCAAGCTCGGCATGCTGCTCTCCGTCTCCCTCGTCATCGCCCTCCTGCTCCTCGTCGAGGTGAGCACCTGATCGACCCGAAATTCCTTGACCAAAGTCACCTCCTCTGATCGTCACTTGGCTTATTAAACTCGGTTGGCTCTGTCTTTGTTTTTCCTCTTGAGCAGACCACCGCGCCCCAAGGCCAAGCCCACGCCATCGGTAAAGTGCAGCGCTTCAATTTTCTACGAGTTTAGAGTTACACACAGCTTGCACGCGACGATTACTGTAATGAAACGACTATAACTAGCTCGGTCCTCGTATTGGTGATGTTGCAGACTGCGGGGCGAGCTGCTCGTACCGGTGCAGCAAGTCCGGGCGTCCCAACCGGTGCCTGAGGGCGTGCAACACCTGCTGCCAGCGCTGCGGCTGCGTCCCACCGGGTACCTCCGGCAACGAGAACGTCTGCCCCTGCTACGCCAAGATGACCACCAAGAATGGCAGGCACAAGTGCCCGTGATCCATCCGACGGCCCATGATGCTTGCCGAGAGACAACATAACTACGTACTAGTCCTATACTACTACTCTACCTATTAGCTGCCTACCTACGGCGGTTCTTCAGCCATGAGCCATATCCGTCCTGTATGCATGTAGTATATGTGTGCTTGTCACCTGTAGTATCACTATCACCCACTACTGTGTGAATTACACTTGAAAAAGAAAAAGCTTTATTCCTTTGTCTCCCTGAATCTGTGTGTCTTACCTTTCTCGATTGACGATCGTATATATCTATCTGAATGAAATAGACCGGGTTCGGTGAGTGAACTTAGTTGACAATACGTACCGCGCCGCGGTAAAATGGTTTCGGGAAGTTACCAAATGAGCAAAAACCAAAAAAAAAAAAAAAATGCTTTCGTTGTGCGCATGCGGCATTCCGGTGACAGATATATTCCTGGCACGCATGCACGACCTACGAAGAAGTTTATTTGTTGGTACGCTGCTATTGTAACACACGGGCGCCTTGTAAGCTTGCTGCATGTGATCAGGTTGATGTGACCGGCCCAAAATGGCAGCATCACCGAGTCGTCCTGGTCGTCGCAGGATTCAGTGGACTGGAGCCTGGCTATACGCGCCGCGGATATGTCTTTTGTGTGCGCGCGGTTGTTTCAGGGACATGCACTCGTCGATGCCTGGGAGAGTGCTTTTTTGGGTTGGATGTGCAACGCGTCGCGACGAGGTACCGCTATGGGATGGAACTGCTTGGCTTTGCACTGCTGACCAGTGTTATTTTTATTCTTTTTTATTGTCACAGTGGTATAGTTATACACTGATTAAACATTGTTTTTTTTTCACTGCTGCTTACTTTGATGGTGTGCCTATCGACGCGGAAGCAATCATGCTTAACGTAGCTTAAACGCCCAGCAGGATACGAAGGAAAAGATTAAACTGTTCTTTGTCGAAACGCGGTCTGTGAATGCGATTAAACTGTTCTTGATCCTCCCATTTCTAGTGCTTCATCATGATTGCGTCATTGCGTGTACGATTAAAAGACGACGAGTCGTAAATGTATACTCTTTTCTAGGCTCTCCTCGATCGCTTGTGAAAGGTGAATCAAAGTTGTTCGGTTGAGCAAACTTATCTACAGATTGGCGATAACACGAAGGATGTGTTTGGTTGAGTTTTTTCTAGCTTTAATTTTTTAGAAAAATCAAAAGCCTAATTAAAGGGTTGGTTTTTAGAAAAAGTCACAGTCAAAAGCAGTTTTTAGTTAGTTTATTTCTGAAAGCAGGTAGAGAGGTATTTTTTTGGGCTTTGGTTTTTATAAGTTTGGCTTTTTTTCAGATTTTTTCTATAAACTTTTTAAATTTTTAAATATATTTTCAATTTGTTTGTTAAAAAATTTAAAATCTTTTTGAATTTTTTAAAAAATAAAATTTTGAATTTATCAAAAACATTTTAGGATTTTTTTTAAAAAAAATTTAAAACTTTTTAAATTTTTAAATAACTTTTTGAATTTTTAATTTTTTAAGAAACTTTTTAAATTTTTAAACAACTTTAAAATTTTTAAAAACTTTTTAAATTTAGAAAATATGTAGTAAAATGAAAATTTTAAATAAATTAAGATTGAGCCTTTAAGTTGCATGTAAATTTGAATGAATAACACATTATTTTACAGTTATCAGCTCACAATCACTTTTTCACAGTCGTTTTCACCAAACGGCTTTCAGCTTTTTATACCTCATATCTCACAACAGCTTTTTTTCACAGTCCACAACCCATAACAACTTTTTTCACAGTCACAGTTAAACCAGACACACCCGAAAGCGGTTCTTTAGGCCTTGTTCGGTACGCCTGTTTTGAGGTCAGACCTGTTTTGAATCCTTGCCCAGGATCAAGTGATTCCAAGAGGACACTAAATCCTGGTGATGAGCCATTCCTCGTCAGGATTGCAAACCAGAGTTTCTCCTAGATTTCAAACTGTCATTCAATTGACAGGAAATAAACACAGGTCACAAACTCGTTCAACAATGCATGACAGACCTTCAGTTTAACACATCAAAACAAATAAAACCAGATTGTTCGACATTCCATTCATAGTTCAACAGTCACATCTACGCACAATGTTCAACAGAAAAACTGTCCAACAGTTTAGTACAATGTTGCTACTGAATAGAAAAACTGAAGATTCACGCCACAAGTTTACATTATTGAAAAATTTATAGGCGGTCACCACACTTAACTCCTCAGCAGAACTCGTCCATGACCACCAAGCCATCACAGACCTGCAATAACCAATTCAATATTTCAATATTGGTACAGCCATGTCATATACTTAATAAAAAATCAGCATCAGTATTTTGGGGTTAGTGAAGCTAAGTTGGGTACTAAAACCCGTACTTAGTGAAGCTAAGTTGGGTACTAAAACCTGAACTTAGTGAAGCTAAGTTGAGTACTACAAATCAGTATGCTTCCTACAACAGAAAATGTGAGGAGAAACTAACACCAGGATAAGAGTGTGTGACTATAAATAAGTTATATAGAGAGAACCTCTATGGCAGCAATCTGATCGATAGAAATATCACCAAGAAACAGTTCAACAGTCTTACCAGGAGGGTTCAAAGTTGACAGTTCAGTGTTGTTAGTGAAGCTAAGTTGGGTACTAAAACATAAATTTATTACTGCATTTTCTAAAATTGGCCCTAAGGCAAAATGAACAATAAAGTAACAGATTCTTGTATGTTGTCATTCAAAGTTATGCCATTTCACTCCTTAACCAAATCTCAATTATTGAACAAGAAAGCTAAAGATCTTACGTACCTGCTATGCCATTTCGCTCCTTAGCCAAATCAATGCAGATTCTTGATCTTCCTCACAAGAAGATAAGAAAATTTCTTTGTTTTCCACACTCTTGAAGACTGAATACGCTTTTGCCTTCTCTTGTTTTGTCATATCCATTGTGTTGAGAACAAAAATGCACCTCTTGAAGGAGAAATCAGAACCCTGAGCAGTCTCCTTTTCTTTTGCTAGTTGTGCCGCTTCGTCCTCAACTTGCTTTGTCCTCATGTTCAAATATCTCTCCATCATGCTTTCGATTTTTGCGGTCTTCTTTGGCTTATTTTCCTCCTCTTCTCTTTTGCTTGATGCAGGGGCAACTCTCTTTTGTTGTTGTTTGCTCTGAGCTGGAGTAGGGACAGGAGTAAGAGCAGGATCACTTTCACGTCCAATCCCTTCAGCTTCTATATCATAACTTTGTTGCAATGGCTTGTCTGTGTCATCTTCTCTTCTGCATCATGAATTTGCTGCAATAGCTCTTCCACGTCATCTTCGACATCATGAATCTGCTGCAGCGGCTCTTTCTCTTGCGGTGGCTCGAAAGATAAGATATGATGTTATAGGTCCCTTTAGTCAAATGTCCTATACAACAAAAAATGAAGAGTACATGAGTCATTTAAATAGTAATAACTCCTATATGAAACAAACATGCAGCTGATTAGCAATGAAATAAAAAACAAAAAATGAATGTGAACTTACCATCATAAACTATAGATATACAGGACTAGAGCTGAAGAGATCTACAGAAAATAGAGTATCATAATACAAAAAAATAAACCATCTAAAAAATAACATGATGGCCTATAAAAAATAAAAGATTAGTAACATGTTAGAACCAAGAACTTATTACTATACATAATAAGGGCATACACGTCAGAACCATATCGTGTGAACTTATTGTGGGAGGTTCTTTGAAAGGTTGCATGTTCAATGCACTCTACTATAGTTCATACAACACTTTCAAATTACAGGTTTAAAACTCTGAACTGGATAATAATTATATGGCTATAGTATCATTGCAATGAACCAGAATAATCATTCTGCTAACCTGTCGGCTGCCTAATATATATATACCTACTTTTAGGCGTCCAATAACAAAAACATAAGTCTTCAAAAATCATTACAGATTTCAGGTCAGTAGTGAATCACAAGTGTCTAGTTATTGCAGGGTTGAACAGAATCAGTAACTATGGCATGGAAGTAAATCACAAATATACTAGTCACAAGAGTTACTTTAGTAATGAAACAGGGTATATACTTATGTCAATGTTCTTAATGAGTAGCTAGACAAGTCTATTATGCTATCATCATTAACCATAGATTCACACAGTGGCTACTCTCAATGACAGTACAATACAGTTGTGTCAATATGTTCATCTATAATACAAGTCAAAATTTCAAAGGCCCAATAATCAATACACCAATCATAGGTCTCATTGGACTCTTCACTAGCCATATCTAATCACATTTCACACAGATTAGTTATTTTCAATCTTGAGCAAGACTTTAAAAAGCCCTATAATCAATACACCAGTATAGATGCCGACATCCCTATTCTGGTTTTCAATGGAACAATCAAGAAAAGCCAAGAGTAGCACCATAAGGATAAATAACATATCCTTTTTCAGTAAAGTAAAGCATGAATAGCCATGACATTATATACAACAAAATTAGCCAGATCAACTGATAAAGTGCTATTAGAGATATATTCCTTAAATATGGTATGTAATCTTCTTGCTCTATTTAAGAACAACATATTTTTATGGGGGTTATTACAACCATATCATCATATTTTCTGAGAATCAGGTCACTTGATAGATATTATATGGCCTTTACACCTTGATATCCGTAGGAGGATAAAGACTTATCATGGATCAGGTTGGTGCTTATCATACACTTATCAAAATTGTATGATTTCAGGTTGTCCTGAATCATGTTCACTCCTGTGTCAGTGAGCACCATTTTTTGACAAGCAATTGGCTTTTTGACCCTTTCTATGACAACAAGGGTAACAATACGGGTGAAATCAGAACAGAGTGACATGTTGCCGCACGAGCTTTCTAGTGTAAAATTTAAAGTTCAAACTACAGTCATACAAAGCACAAGAGAAATCAACAGCATGTTCTAAAAATGTACTTCCTCCGTTTCTTTTTACTTGTCGTTTTGGCTCTTTACCAGATTCATTAAACATTCTCTGAATCTAGACAACATGTATGTCCAGATTCAGAGAATGTTCAATAAATCTGGACACCAAAAAACACCTCCAGAACGACATGTAAAAAGAAACGGAGGGAGTACTAAAAAAGTACAGACATCTGAGAGCTGCCAGTCCTTTTCATTTCAGCACAACTGTAGAACATACAATACAAAGAGAAGAAGAGCTAATTCAGAATAGTACTGCATAAACTGCAGGCTGTGTAGTAAATTATGGGCTACAGTGAACCTAAATATAAGAACATTGTTCATCGCTAGACTAACCATTGAAAATATCTATCCTGTGTTTTGCTGCTCATCACCATTTCTTAAACTTATCAATCATCACCTCTGCATCAGCCAAGATAGCCCCGTGTTGCTACTAAGAGCCAAGAACACCAGAATCGTGAATAATTCCTGACCTCTACAACGTCACTCTAGGCACATCTATGAGCATACCACACCGAGTCAAGAACAAACCATACCGAACCCTAGGACAAGAGCAAGAAGGATGAGACATAAGGCCAAAGAACCACACGCCCCACCAAGATCAAGCACCAAATCGAGTTTCAGCACATCAGATGTCGAACTCTAGCTATGCGCGGTGAAGAAAGAGGAGGGGAAAGATGAGGAGGATGGAGCCTTACGGGCGAGAAGGTGGCGAATGACGTCGACGTCGGATGGGAGGTCGTCGCCGTCGCGGTGGTGGTCGTGCCGCGCCACCGTCTCGAGTCGTCGCCACCTACGCCACCACCTCGCCTCATCCTCTCCTCGAGTTGAGCCAGCGTCGCGGTTATCTTCGCGGTGGTGGCGGTGCCATGCCGCGCCGCCACCTCCTGTGCCGCCGCCTCGCCTCGCCATGCCTCAGCCTTCGAGCGCTGGCCGTCGGCGTCGGGATAAGATCCGGAGAAGGCAAGGTGGGGATCTCATCCGGGTGTTTTTGGGAAGGAGAATTTTATTCCGGGCTGGTTTACATTTTCAATCTGGCCCAACCGAACGGTCAATTTAGTTCTAGACTAACTACAAAATGGGTCGCTGAAATTCGGCCAGAACGGGCCCTGGAACAGGCCGTTCTGGGTGAACCGAACGAGGCCTAGCGGCGCATGTTAGGTTCCCACTCGAGCCTCACTCTCACGTAACGTACGGTTCCAATGGGCCAAAAGGCAATTGTCGAGGGAGCGCAAACAAGCTCTCCCTGGAACAAAAGCTCTCGCTCTAATGCATTATAATCTTTTCCTCTCTCTTTTCTTTCTTCAAGTATGTTATGTCATGGCAATCACCGTTCTAAACATAACTAATATTCCCTTCAATTGTTTTTAGTCGATGTTAGGGTAACAATTAGTAAATTAATTTGATCCAATATAACAATCAGACGCAATATGTTTTACTACCTCCAAATTCTTGATGCTAGAACAGTTGGGTAAGCTCAAATTGGTTGGAGTATATCTATATGAAGGATTTGCATGTTGTATGACATGCAGAATACCGATATACAAATTATGCTTAACGGAAACTTGATTCTCTTCATTTAGACATGCATGAAAATATGCTTGAGCTGTCGAGCATATGCTTTTTGGTTGATGGCAGAAATGTTGAACACATATGTAATGGGACCATATGTCAGACATTTATAAGAAGATGGAGTCCTATGTTTGTTGGTGGCAGAGGATGTGGCAATTGATGATTGAAACCATAGTCGTCTTGGTGGTTGCCTCTTTGATATTAGGGAATGATGATTCAGATGGAGGATCATCTCGGAAGGAATGATCGTTTGGCATTCAAAATTATTTCATGGTATATGTTAAACTTGTACGACTATATCATCTTACTATCTTCATAGTCATCTAATTTAATAACTTGCCAATCTCCTATATGAATGATTTGAGTCACAAGATGTATATCGGATGTCGTGTCATGTGTATGCATTGACACATACATATGACACAACTAACCATAGAAGGAAGATGGGCAAGTAAAGCTTGAACCAAATAGTCTTATTAATGTAAATAATAAATATTAAAAACACTTTTTTATGTCAAACTAGCATGCCATCTATCAAAGAAATGTCTATGTGTCAGCTAAAGTCATAATTAATTCTAAAAAATTAAGAAAAATAGAAAGAGTCTTATTTGAAGACTGACCTGAGAGTCAAATTTTCTTGATTCACTCGACGAAGTACAATTTGGTTTTGTTTTACTTAGATCTCTTTTTTTATAATGTTTTCCTTGGATCCTTGGATATAGTATAACATTGTTACTTTTAATATTTTTTATATTATAACAATGCCGGGTAAATAATCAAACCAGAAAAGAAGCCGAGTCAAGTTTTTGCAGTTTATTTTAGCCTTTCTAGATAAGGTATCTTCTTATATAAAGGCTGTTGTCTCATATAGTCGGATCTAAAAGCTGAACGGTTTGGCTTCTGGCTTTTAGGACGAGAAGCTGGTCAAAAATAGTTCAGACTTCAGACCTCCGGATCGAGAAATTGCGCACGGCTTTCCTCCTCCTCCTCCTATCTACCCCCGCCGCCCCGCCCAAGCTCAGATCCCAGGCAGCATCACAGCGGCGCAGCAAGCACGGCGGCCCGTGCGGCCTCAGCCAAGCAACCTAGCAGCGGCTCGGTCTCGTGCGAGGACGGGGAACAAGCCTGCCGCCTGCTGGCCCTCCTCCAGCTTCGACGGTGAGCTCTCCTCCTCAAACTCTAATCTTCCTTTTTCTTCTGTAGTTGACACTTAGGCAGCATGTAGCGGGGCGGGGATGGGGACTCCGTCGATCCCTGCGCGGGGGCGAGTATAGAAGAAATTTTTGCCCGTGAGCGGGGACGGGACGATTTCATCCCAATCGGGGTTGGGCATCCTACCCGCTGGAATTTTCATCTGTTACTTCGGTAAACAATTGAAGCGGCAGGCAGCGACGCCGCCAATGCGGAGCAGCTGTGTCTGGCGACATGGGGGCCGGAGCTCTTGGAGAGGGGATGATGAGGGTGTCTCTCCGCGGGTGAGGTAGGGCGTTGCCCTATTGGTCGGTCTACCTCTGTTTTTAGGTGCTGAATGTCTAATTGTCTGCTCATGTAACGAAGGATGAACCGTTTAGTTCCCTCAAAAAAATAAAATTTGGAAGAACTGTTTAGAGTCGCCTATCCTAGCCTTTCTAATCTAGCAATGCTATTAGTTTCCACTCTAGATTCAGTTGCTAACACTTTGGAAGCGTTTTGTGCCTTTCTTTGAGAAATTTTGTTGTTGTTTTCTCTGTGCTGGTATCCTTGGTAGTAACTTGAAATTATCTGGCATGGCAAAGTTGTATTTGACTTCAGCCCTTATCATCCTCAACATACTCAGACGAGATGTATTCTTTTCTTTTAATTGGTCCCGATATTTTCTGTGCAAAATTTGCTCCCTATCTGTATAAGTTTGATCACGGGGCATAAACCTTCCTACATAGATGGATTACTATGGCTGCCATGCACTGTAATTTTTCTGCAATCCAGCAGATGCAAATGAAACCAATGCTGCTGCACACCAGCGATTTTTGTTGCATCCTGCTTGTTGACTATTGCCTATTATCTAATGGCATGTCAGCTATTTTTGTTCAGCAAAGAGTAATAAAAATGAAGCTCATGTCATATGTTTCTTCACCAGTCATCACTTTTTTTCCCCTCGCGATCACTAGTCATCACTGAACAAGTAACTTCTTTTATTAGAAGTGTCTTTGCTCCCTGCAGCAATAGCTGGTTTCAATCTCCATGTGCAAAATTGATTGTTTGTTACATGCATTGCAGCATGGCCATTTGAAATTTCCTATATGTTGTAGTAAAATATTTCCTAACTATCACTTATTCCATTGCAGTTGTAACCAACATTTCGGCCAGACAACATGAGCCTCGCCTGTCTTGTATGTCATGGCATGAACAGCCCCTCACACTCTCTTAGAAGCTACTCGGTATCGAGTTCAGAGGAGGAGAGTCGATGTGGAGCTGTTGTTGCCTGCTTAACTCGGAGAGTAACACCAGCTGGAACTTCTACTAGTGTTGGGACATCAAAGGTGACACCTTTTCCACCCATGGTGTCTGGTCAAAGTGCGGAGGGCACACCTCGCCTTCAACGCAGCCGTGCTGTGTCCAGGGACCTTGTTAGAGACTGGAACTTTGATGAAGTTATTGTTTCAAACTAGAGTAGTTTTCAACAGTTGTTCTACTGGACTTTATGCTCTACTTATATAGGAGGAAATTCCTTCACTTGATGTACATGTTTTTCTAGTAGACATGTGGCAGTCCATGTTATATATCAAATACTTATCAGTTGCAGAGAATTGCCCAAGTGTTATGTTCCCTTTCGGAGCAATATTTGGATTGTTGCTATATGTCTTGCCTCTTTGTAGCTAAGATAAATCTTTAGGTTTTCTACCTATTTTCGATGTGGATATTATTATACACAATCCAATGCACCCCAGTCTTGTGAAAACTGATGATGTTTCCATTTATTCATGTATGAGAACATCTTGTCAGGCCTAACGGAGGTTGTGCACTTTCGCTTTTGGGTGGATTGTCTGAATGGTAGATTTATCACGGAATCCAGGGACACAAGTACAGGGTGGACTCCCGGAAGGCTTGATAATACAGACAATTTATTTTCTCAAGTACTGTTCTCATAGAACGTATCAGCTTCCATGCACTATCAAGTTACAAGTACTCTGTTGTTTATAGACAAAATAAATTACAAATCCTTCAAATAATATGTATTTTTCATTTGGGTTCTTCCATTTGTTCCCGTTAGCATATGAACGAAGGCACTGAGGAGTTACTTTATTTACTGTCACAAATACAAATTCCAAATGTTTTAGACAGCAAATCAAAGCAGACAATTATTTCCAAAAGAGAAGCAGCAACACAACCTATTTTTCGTTCACTGACCCTGAATATTTGATTTAGCACTGCATATGAAAATGTCTTCAAATCATTACTGTCTAGCAGAAGTATCAATTTCATTTTGCAGCATCAGGGGGCCTGAGCAGAGCCATTGCTTCTTTGATCTTTTCCATCGCAGTTTGTAGTGTTGATAGTGCGGCAGCATATGAAATGCGAGCACCCTTATCATCTCCAAATGCATCCCCAGGGACAAGTGCAACCTATAATGCATTCAAAACTAACACTGTAAATGTTCTCGTATTCCAGGCTGGTGCACTCAAAATCAGAGTAATCCTTACCTGTGCCTTTTCTAATAGGAACAAGCAGAGTGACTCAGAGTCTTTGATTGTGCCAAATCCTTCCACTTCAGACCCGTAATAGGAGCTGAAGTCAATGAACAAATAGAAGGCACCCTGCAAACTCAAAAGCTTAGACACTTCTTTATGCGTCATATAAGTTCAGTTAGTATTTCCAAACTTACCTGAGGTTCTGATACTTTGACTCCTGGCAGCTCCCTAAAACTTCTTACTAGGTAATCACGGCGCTCTTGGAATGCTTTAACCATGGTTGATACTGCTTCACCGCCAGCATAACCTAAATTCAAGGCTGCAAGCCCTGCCTTCTGTGATATACTACTAGCACCTGAAGTAAACTGCATTAAAAAGGTTATGTCAGGGGCAACAATAACAACAACGCCTTTTAGTCTCAAGAAAGTTGGGGTAGGCTAGAGATGAACCTCATAGGAACTATAGTATCTAGCAAAAAAAGTTAGAAGAAAGTAAAGGAAAGCATAAGCAAAAGCAAAAGTAAGTCCGTCCAATATTGAATATTTCAAGTCAGTTTCTAAAGATTTCACTGATTATATGCGATAATTAGTATTTCTTACTGGGGCTGAAAATTAGCTGCTCACGAATGAGGTTGCATGCTTATAATAAGCAGTGATGGATGCAGTACATCTAATGGTTGCTACTGTTTAGTAATCAAAGATAAGAGTGGTATGCTAGTAATGGGAAACTAAACATCAAAATGACATATTCTCCTGATAAGTCATGTTATAAACATAAAACCTATGGTTTTTGAAGGATTATATGCTGCAATCTTCATTTCAAAATATATCACAGTTGCAAATGTCAGAGGACAGACAACAAATAAAACCAGTAAATTTCACCTTGCACAGAAATTGAAGGATAAGAAATTTGAATTTAGTATACACAGAATTTTGAATTTAGTATACACACCTGGCTCTGAATCTTTCCACAGGCTGAGACAAAATGTTTAGGGGCAGCTAAATATCCAAGTCGCCAACCAGTCATTGCAAAAGCCTTTGAAACATAAGATCATTAAATATTCAAAATAGTTAACCATATGTACAGATGAAGTAATGACTAGATAATGTTTTGAAAGTTTGAGAACCCAAGTCTATCACTGAACGACCTTTACAGCCTTAAGAGAAGAAAAGGAAGACCAGCACCTTAGAAAACCCATTTACAGTTAATGTTCTCTCCCACATTCCAGGCAATGAAGCAAAACTTGTGTGTTTAGCTGGCTGATAGATAATATGCTCATAGATCTCATCAGATAAAACCTGAAAGGAAAAGTTAATAATATGGTGTCATAGACAATAATCAAGGTGAAATGCCAATGACAAAGGTCTCGAGGAACTTGAATAAATTACAGAACACCAAAGAGCTAACCAGGAGCCTGGGATGCTTTCTGACAATATCAGCAATCTCTTCAAGCTGCTCCTTAGGATACACAGACCCTGTTGGATTAGATGGAGAGCAGAGAATCAAGAGTCTTGAATTTTCGTTGATAACCGAGGCAAGTGACTCTGGCTTTAGCAGGTAATTGTCTGATATGCTTGTCGGGAGGATTACTGGTGATGCACCAGCCAACCTAGCCATCTCAGGATAACTGACCCAATATGGTGCTGGTATCAAAACCTAAGATGATATAAAATTCAACATCTCAAAATCACGCTTGTTTCATCCAGATTAGCTCAATTACTTGCGGTGAAACAAAAAAGAAACAAATAATCAGGTAGGTTTGTGAACATTTCTTTTTCTCCTAAAAAAATAAAAAGACGAAGCACTTGGTGCTTTTACTTCATGGACATTCCAATTATTAGTGCTAGCATACTAGAACATTCCTTCAGAACTAATATCAAGAGAGAGAATAACAATATACACAATGTTTACAGCACTTGTGTGATCCAGTTTAAGCTACATACACACAATGAAGAACTAGGACTTAGTAGAATCATTAAACTATCTAATCAATTTCTTCCACACTGAGAAAAACAAGGACCCCAAGAATGTTTAAAGATACAGGAAAATCAATCAAACGATTGGCTAGGTATTAAGGACTTTCCAAAAAATGATAAATGGTCACAGGATACACTCCTTTTGCGTCAAACTGCTTGTTGTTTAGTTAAGTTGACTCAAGCAGACGGCTTGCTCATAGAAGGATGTTTTCAAGGAAACAGTGAAACAACTACAACATACAACTATTTAATGATGCTTATGGCCTGAACAGTGAGATGATTAACCTTATAATATGTAAGAACGGTTCTAGAAAATAACTATAAGGAGATGAAAATGTTACTTCGTCACCAGGGGAGCAAACGGCAAGCACAGCTTGGGTGATACACTGCTTGGCTCCATTGCTCACTAGCACCTGATCTGGGGTGTAGGCTAAACCATTCTCATCTGCATATTGAAAGGGATCATCAGGAGAGTCATTAACTTCTTAACCAGTACAGCAAATCTTGAAATGAGGAACTCAGCCGCACGCACCCTGAAGCTTTTTGCAGATAGCCTTCCTCAGCTCCATAGTCCCAGCATTTGGTGTGTATCTTGTAGACCCATCTCTGATTGCATTCATCCCGGCCTGTACCGAAGCAGCAACCAAAATGTTTACCTCCAACATTATACAATAATATCTATAAAATGCACTACTCTGAGCTCCACCCTCCACCCCGAGATTCAAAGTCGCTCTGGTTCAAATGGATACATAATCAAACGACGAACTCATCTTGAACTTATCTAAACCCTGGAGGAGATGCATTTAATCGAACTCCAAATTATTAATTATGCCGTGATCGAGATCAATAAGTGAAAAACAGTTTTCCCCTTCCCTTAGCAAAAGGAACCAATTACGAACGCCGCCTCTCACCTCGGCGATCGCGGCCGGTGTGTCGAAGTCCGGCTCCCCAGCGGCGAGGCCGATGACGGGCACGCCAGCCTGTCGAAGCGCCGTGGCCTGGTCGGTGATGGCCATGGTCTTTGACGGCCGGAGCGAGCTCACCCGGGGGCTGATGGACGCGTCCACCGCCTCCGCCCGCACGACCACCGTCCTGGCCTGCATCGTGCGCTTCCCTCGTTGCGGCTCCCACGCCCTGCGTAGTCAGGACGAGCAGGCTTTTACCAATGGGGGCAGGCAGCACGCGAAGGTATTGGCAGAGAGAGGTGCGCAGAGGAAGAGACAGCTGCCGCAGAGTGACGCTCACCTGGGGAAGGAGACGGAGCTTTTACCGGGAGATTTGGTGGGGAGAGTGAAGGATGGGGATGAGGAGGGGGTGGAGAGAGAGGAGGAAGCCATTGGAGCAGTGGACGGACCTTCTTGGCTGGTGGCACGCTGCTCCGGGGTGGGTTATAGCTTGGGAAGGGGAAGGTGGGGGCGGTAGGTGGTCGCCGCCGGAAACCGGGTTGGTGCTGAAAACTAGATCGTTTCAGTTGTCCAGTTCTATTGGAGGCCTGCCTGGAGGGGCTGAATTGGACCCTGCATCAACAAGTTTTCTTCTTTTGCAGACGACTAGCTAGTTAGTGTTACCCTCAGTATCTCTCTCACGATAAAAAAAAAAAAAGTGTATTTAACCATTTGGCTAACATAACGGGCAACGATTTCTTTATGTTTTCTAGCTTAAAAATCAAGCATCCACCTGATCTCAAGAAAGAGATGCTTTGCTAACAACTTTGAAGTTCGTAGCACACAATCCAGGGGAACAAAGCCCCCCCTCTGCACATCAAACAATGGGGTAGAAATCTCTACCTAGAGAAACTCGTATACACAGCACACCACATTTACTTGTAACAAACATATCCTCTTGTATTTGCGCAGCACCAGGAAGACCCAGCAAAATGAAACAGTATTAGCAAGCATGAGTCCAAATCGTAGCCACATTCCACTCCCAAGCCCCAACTCCCTGGTACGATCAACATGGAAAGAAAAAGAAAAAAAAACACGACAGAGAATATTTGCTCAAAAGCATAAAATCCAATTTCTGATCACAATTCTATCAACATACTACACAGCGAACATGTAAGTACTAATTCTCTTACAACAGAGCTGCTGCTAAACCAATTTTGAGGAAGTAACTGAACTACCGTGGGGCAAACTGGGATAGAGATCTTTCTGGTACTCACCCAGTACGGGGAACAAATCAGGATTTCAAACCCCCTGGGTGATACACCACTTAGGATTCTTTTCTCCTCGATCCTTTTTGCTCGTTCTCATAACAGGGAAACATGACAGCCCAAAATTAGAGTATAAATGAGTCTGGTAGACAGCTATAGGCTAATCAGCGAGTGACTAGCAAAGTCCAAACTGTGATAAATTCCTGACACTATTAAGAACGGAGCATTTTCACTTTGGGACCAGACTTCTTCATCTGCCGAGCCCTTTCTTTCTCTTCTTTCTTTCGGAGTGCTTCAGCACTTAATTTGGCCTCTGCCTCCTCCATAAGTTTCTTCTTTTCAGCTTTTTTCTTTTGGAGTGCCTCCTGCCTAAGACTCTGAAGTTCCCTGAAAGCCTCCTGAGCTGCCTTATTTCTTGCTGTTTCAGTTTTTGAGCGGGCCTGTCATTAGCATGGGTAAGCAGTATTAGACAATATACAATAAAAAAACGTTGTGGATGAAATGAAGGAGAGGAAGACACTAACATGAGAACTGAGCTTATAACGTCCAACCAAATCAATGTAGTATGGTATAAGAGCAACCAATCTTGTCATCTCAGACATGTTCTTTGCATCAGGCAATACAAACTTGAACGTGAGGACTTTCTTGTACGAGCCTGGCAACTGGTCCGAGAAATGAAGAGAGATAAACAACTTTCCAAACTTCTCAAATGCTTTATCACCAAGGACCTGGAGACGACAAACTATTAGAAACAGTATTGTCAAGTAAACACAAGATAAACTGTCAGTTTATCAAGTCACATTAGTCCCTGGGCTTAATACATGATTTAAGTCCAAACCGTTGGCCTCCTTTTTGTCTTAGAATGTCCTTAATTAAAGGCTACCTCAAAAGATGAAGATGAAATTCCAGATGATAGTTCATGAGGTTTAAAACTTGATGTTGGCTTATCATATTCAAGGTAAACAAAGTATCACAGTAGTTCAACTTATGACACCAAATTAGCTACGCAGGGCCTTGCCTCTTATCTAATTCTAATCTTCTCATTGCAGTGCAACACTAAACAACTGACAAGCATATCATGTCATTCGAACATGAAGCTTCTTTCACCATTAAGCTACTTCAATCATGAAGTTCAATTATGGAAATAACTGTTCCCAGATGTTATTTCTCTGTTGAAATTAGGCTTTCATCAATGCCCAAAAGGTACCAAAGAAATAAATTATAACAAATGTGTCATGTGCAAAATCTTGGTCGAAATAAATAAAACACAGGAGGAAAAATGCTGTTCTCAAAATCAATAAATAGTCACAAAAATTATCAATATGTTACTATACATCTACATCAACATGATTCCAAACTAAACATAAAAATGGTCATTTCGATTACTTTTTGATACTTCATCACCTACTACTAACTAAATGCTAACAATTGGAATCACCTATTATTAACTTTGCTAATTATATCGAACAATAGGGGCCCAAATCCAATTGACATCAGTCCTCCCATAAGCAACAAATAGAGTTAAGATGCACATTCAGACAATAATGTAACTTAAATTCCAGCATAACTTCACTCTTAACTGAATTCCCAGGTTAGCTTAAGAAACATGATGCTAACAGGACTAGTAATTTTTTTTTATCCCTCTCTCAACTTCTCATACTTCCTCTGGTGAAGATTACTTGATGCTAAGGGCTTTTCCAAATGCACGTGAAAGCTTGATGCTGAAGGGAAAAGCAAAGCAATGGTCCCCGTATATGGTTATACCCACATTAACTCACATGCATGCATGCTTATACTTTAGTTAATTCCGACAAATCAAATCAATACTAGCAGACAACTAGTACTACTAGACATGTAAAGATAAGAGAAGTGATCTGCAGTTGCAGCTACAATTCTTCGTCACAGCTCGAGCATGAGTGACAATCGATCTTCCTCAGAGGGAGTATTAGTTAAAATTCAAAAGCTATCATAGCTCCAAAATGAAGAAATTTATCTATATCAAAATCATTAGAATTATAGTGGAGCAGTTCACTTAAGGTAGCATCTAATTTAACCATCTTATCCCAAGGAAGCATTTATTGAAGTGATCCACAACGAAATTTCTGAATGGAAGGAAATAAGCAGGATAAGTTCTCACCTGATCTAGCACAGCCTCAGTTATCATATCTCCAGCCACCTCCTTTGACTCAGCCACCACCGCAAGCTCTTCCGCAACCCACTTCCTCCCAGCTGGTGAGGAAGTGAGAACGGTTGCGAACTTCTGCAGATCCCTCTCCTCCTTCTGCATCGTCTTGGCCGCCTTCTTTCTGGCCACTGACAGGACCACGTGGTCCATGGCTTCCTCGTTCATCACCACCTGTAAGGTGATCGTGTCCTTCCTAGGGAACACGAGCTCCACCATCTTGGACAGCAGGTCGTGCCGAGCACGCATCTCCATGGTGGCGAGCATCCCCTGGCAGAAGCGCCTCCCGCTGGCGTAGAACTTGAACACGTCCTGGCCCTCCTTGAGCAGGAGCGGCGTGTCCTTGCCGTCGCCGGTGCCAAGGAGGCTGAAGTTCTTGTCGAAGATGGAGTCCCTGGTGGCGAACTTGGAGGCCCACGCGAGCGCGATCGCCTCGTTCTGCTTCTTCCCCGTGAAGTAGTTGAGCACGAAGCAGATCAGGAAGCTGACGCAGGCGATCTCGATGGAGAACGCGCGGAGGAGCTCCTGTGGCGTCCTGGGAGCGGCTGGGGCCGCCTCGGTCGCCGCTTCCGCGGAGGGATCTGACGGGCCGGCCTCGGCCGGCGCGGAGGATCCCTCGGAGGATACCGCTTCCGGCACGGGGATGCCCTCGAACTCGTCCTCGTCCCAGAGATCGAGCGCGGGGGTGGGGTTCGGCGGCGTGGGAGTGGCGGGGTTAGGGTTGGGCGTGGTGGTCGTGACGGGAGGCGAGGGCGTGGAAGTAGAGAGGGAGATGGGTGGAGGCGGCGGGAGGTCGACATCGAGGCCCTCCTCGTCATCGTCGGCGTCAACGCCGCCGGCAGCGGAGGCGAGTTCGTCGGAGTCGAAGCCCTCGAAGTTAGCGGCCAGGGAGAAGGAGAATTGAGCGGCGAGGAGTAGTAGGAGGAGGAGGGCCGCGCGCGGCGGCCGGATCCAGCTCGCCGCCGCCATGACTGAGGAGGTGGAAGGACTGGTGAAGACGAAGCTGTTGCTGTTAATTAGCGCGGTGGTGCGGGGAAGGTGAGATAAAGGACGGACAGATAGAGCCGTGTGAGTTCGTGATTGCGGGAAGTGGTTGATCGTTGGTTCGGATCTGCGATTTGGATATTGCAGCCAGATGTAGGACTGAAACAAGAATTACAGATGCACCCCTCACGTACTATGAGTATGATGTTCGAGTTGAGTTTAATTTTGATACGACCGAGGTTCAAAAAAATCGCTCAAACCGACCGGCTCGGTTTGGTTGAAAACCGGCCGGTTAACTAAGAAATCAGTCGATTAACTAAATAGCTACAGTAACTAGATACGGTTAGTCGGATGAAACCGATCGGTTAGAACGACCGGCCGGGACCGGTTCTCCGGTTAACCGGTCGGTTCCAGTTGATTCTTCAAACTTTGGATACGACTAGCATAGTAGCATGGTACCGAATGACTCACAAGCCCTTGCCAATTAAAAAAAACTCACAAGTCACAGTTGCAGCACTTGTGTGAACTGATAATAGCACTTAATGACAGAGCTAGAACTGCAATGATGGGTATTCAACATCATAAAAATTTACTAATACTGTTGCATGACAACACATTGATGATTCTCCTTCATATTCTTATTCTAAAAAGTTTTAGGAGCTAGAAATTAATTTTAGCAACAAATATCCCTTATTTCTCTTTATTATTAATGTATATATATGCAATATTACTTCCAAATATTCATCTTTGACTAAAATTTATGGGCGTTCAACTGAACACTCATGAATCATACTATGGCTCCGCCCATGGTAGCACTAATAAGGAGTTGAGGATTTATTCTTAGTAACTGGTGAACATGTTTGAGTTAGACTTTCGGTGTACATTTGCACATAATTTTAAATTTAGTTGTTAATTAATTCTTAAAATAAATGATATGCATGCGATGAACGGTTTTAAGAGTAGGTTCGGAGCCAATAGGTTATAATGCTTGCCAATATATAGATCTATAGCAATATGTATTTGTAACCATCTATTCATCTTCATTGTTGGAAGCAATATCGAACACCTCCGATGAACAATGTCCTAAGTTTTTTTTGAACCCATAAAATCTCGAAACACATAAAAATCAAAATGATAGTGAAGAGTAAAGAAGAAGGTAAATATTGAGTTGTGACATAATCACAGATTAAAAAAACGTTGAAACCGATTGTTTTTTATAGTTTTCAGTGAACCTGGTTCAGACCGGCTTATTATAGAAACCAAACCTGGTTATTGTAGCACAAATAATTTTCGTTCGATTTTTCCAATTTATCGACCAATTTGTAACAATAACAAAAATCAGTACTGTACCGATTTTTCAATCCTTGGACCCAATATAATGCAACGTAGTTTGTCACTCTCAGAGATTGTCTTCAAACTTTTTCACGCTGAGATAGTTCAGCCTGAGAATAACAACGGTACATAAACACTTATCTGATGTTTACTATATTAACTCTATCCCGTATCATAAACAATTCTAGCTATACATTTAGGACTTTAGGTTGCTGCAATTTTATCATTTCAACAAGGCTATGCAAGCAAAATTTACTCGCCTCTTTTGTTTCCCGAACACTCCGGCTCAGTCCGAAGTCCGAAGTCCGAACTCCACCGCACGCCTTGCCCGATGGAGGAGGTGCAAGCCGCCGTGACGGCGCACCTGGACCAGGTGTCGGGCCTCGTCCAGGCGCTCTCCTCCGAGCTCCGCCGCGGGATGGAGCCCGCCGCCGATAATCTGCGCACCTTCGTCCGCGCCGTCGACTGGACGGTACCCTCCTGAATCCCGATCCCCGAGAAGAGATCGCATCCGTGGATCACCAAAACCTTGTCCTCTTTTCTCTCTCCTCTTGGAGCTAACAATGGCATGCTCTCTTCCTATTTTGAATGTGTGCAGGAGCCATGGCTGATGTGCCTGATGGTATTCCATGTGATTTTGCTGCTCACCGCCGTGGGATTGAGGAAGAATGCCAACTTCCAGCTCTTTTTGTTGTTTCTTGCTTGTGAGTACTATTGTTTTTTGTCTCCTTATGCAGTATGCCTGGACTAGTGAATTGTTGAGGAACGAGTTATGGTTGAATCAGCAGCAAAATTTTCCAATTGTGCTAAATGAACTGAAGGGGAAAAGGCCAACTCCACATGTGCTTGTTTTGGTCAAACATTATCCGGTAATAGGCTTAGCAATTTAGCAACGACACTGTTTACTGCATATGTTTCACTCACTCGACTTGTGAGAACAGAGGGAGCATGGCATTGATAATCATTTTTGTATCTAATATTTCGCATTAGGAGTTGCTAATGTTTGCTCCTTGAATAAACATATAGTTGTTACTGTCATCTAGAAAGCCTTGAGATTATAGGTATTATACCACATTATCTTGCTGTAATTAATTGACTAAAAATGGAACCTAGCATTTTCTTTTACTCCCTTTCTGATTAGATTCATTCATGGTTTGCCTGTGCAGATTCAGGAGTGTATATGGCTGAAAAGATGAACAGATACCTGGGAGAGCATTGGCAGAACTTTGCTGGTCAGAATTACTTTGATCGTGCTGGAGTTTTCATCTCTGTCGTCTGGTCTGGGCCCCTTATCTTTGTATCTATTATCAGCGTGGTTAGTAAAACCTTGCTTGCCTCGATGTAAAAGTTTCCTCGCTATAGTCTGCTGTCTATTTGCGATTCAGCTCATGCTGCTTACATTCAATTTTTTCTACATCCCAGGTTTGTAGTCTCATAACATTATGTCGGATGATGGTAAAATGGAAGAGAGCAGAACTTAGGCACCGGGCTCAACTTGCCCGTGGCAAGCAGGACTGAGAGTGAATAAATTCTTATTACAGTAGAACTGAATACTAATCTGTAACGAGGCTTGCATCTCAGGACGATGCTAGGATCGAGTACTGTACATGCTGAGAGCGCTAGAAACAGGTGCCTATTGCTATCGTTGCTGATCATGAATTCTAATAGCAGATAAAATAGATTTGGCATCTATTTTGATCTTGCATTGACTTGAATATGCACTATGAACAGGGAGTGTATTTTTGTTTGAAACTGGATATGATAAGTTTGCTCAAGTCTTGCCACTATGGTATTATGTTTGGTTTCTCATTAACCTATATAAAGCCAAGGGATGTCAGAAAAGGGAGGGACTTTCCAAGCAAAATTCAAATAGTTACTTTCTTAGCTTTATGTTCCAGTGGAATATTATTATCCATGGTGCAGAAGCTCATGCATGCATCACTGGTTGTTACGAATATTTTACATATCACAATTGAAACAAACTCGTGTAGATCGAGTGTTACAGTTTCTATAGCTTCTTAGCTGCCACAAAATTCCTAAACCTTTTCCTAAACAAGAAAAACCCCAGGGTGCGGAGAAATGGCCATGACGTAACAATAGCAATGTAAGCAAGCAACCAGACAGACCTACCCTGAGATCGAATGAGCTGGTTGAGAGATCTCTTGGCAGGAGCTATGACATCACGGATTTTATTCACATCTAGTTCTTGCTGTTCTTGAGATCCTTCATGGCCTGTATCAAGCACCACATTCCCTTGTGAGCTGTTTCTATTCTCCACACTGTCATGCTCATTCTGTATTTCTCCAGTGTTTTCATTGTCATGGCCATCTTTCGTTACTGCAGCTACCATTCCATCTTCCATGAAGTTCACATATGGGCTCTTGTCGATGGACGACTCCAATGAAGTGTGCAAACCATGCTCTTGTGCCTGCATTCAACTCATATCATGTTATATCATATCACTAAAAGCTGATAGGTGAACTAGCAGTCACCACCTTTTGTCGATGCATGCAGGGACTATCATGCAGAGCACAGAGGAACTCGGAAGCAGCCCTGACCCACCTACAAAGCATTTAGATAGATACAGACTCACATCATACACTAAAATTGACATGCAAGTGGAAAGCACATTGGAAACCCAACAAAAAAAAAAAAAGACTTGATGCAACCAGTCCCTGTCCCTAGCAAATGAAATTTCTTAACAATGTAATGTAGGCACTTGCGCATCCTAATTCAGTAATACCTGATATTAGTTTCTCTGGCGCAGAAACCATGCTAGAATATTGTGAAAACAACTTACCATAGCCTTCCAGCACTTAGACCTTCAAAGAAAGCAAGATGTCCACCATTAGGAGTAGTTGCCAACACAATATTTTTGTTTGCCCTAAATCATCAAAATATGGGCCTCATCAATGAAAAGAAAGAAAGAAATATTCGGAATAGTGACCTTTCTTCACGCATTGATTACCTGCATTCATCCCAGGGAATGGCCTCCCTTGTGCATAGGGGATCATCTAAGGCACTGATACAAAGCAAAGGAACTGATACGTTACCAATATAGTTTGCACTGCTACACCTGCGGTAGAATGTGTCTACTGTCTGAAAACAATTAGTCATTTCAGGGAAGTCATTTTCTAAAAATGTACAGAATCTACGAAACTAAAGTTATACAGCATTTAAGCGATGAGACAACACATCATTATTCTTCAGTTGCACCAATAAGTTCTTTCGCTCAACAATATTCTGTGATAACCCAGACCATTACGAAATTCTTGACTCATGTCTAATGATCTGAATTATAAAAATGTAAAATTCTATAAATACAAACTTGGAATCGATAGGAATGTCTCAACTGCTATATTCAAGTATTCAATGTTTCATCATGAGGTGGAACCATGTGCATGTTATACATGTGGAGGCCACAAATACCAGAATCAACCCTATAAAGCTCGCTTTTCACAGGCTAGTTGGGTGTGATTAAACAAGAGACCTAGCTGCCCGCAATCTGTTTGATAACTATGGTTTATATAGTTCAAAATAGCCTCCTAAATTTTGAGTTCCCTTGGTCTAACTTTTCCTC
The DNA here is from genome assembly GCA_030378355.1 of Eleusine indica. NCBI lineage: Eukaryota > Viridiplantae > Streptophyta > Magnoliopsida > Poales > Poaceae > Eleusine > Eleusine indica. Next base: position 63,109,992 of record CM059494.1, read on the forward strand.
GTATCTTTTGATAGGACTACTCTGTGATTTTTTTTTTTTGTATTTTAGTATCTATCACTAGGATTTATTCTATTTTTGTATTCCATGGCTACAAGTTGAAAATTGTCCATAGTCAGTACTACATCTGGTTCTTAATTGATATCGTTAGGATAAATTTATCAGCTAAAAAATGAACTAAAATTGTTGTCCTAATGTCGTCAATTCAAATCCTGGAGGGACAAATAGGTGTTATTGGATCAAATGGTTTGGGGTTTTCGACAGAATGTTATGAATAGCTTTGAAAATGATGTCTGATGAAGAAATAGAGCCACCTTCTATTATTCTAATCTAACAAGCCAATAAAGTGTAATTATTTTGAATTCTTAAAGTCAATGAGATGCCACTTCAGCAAAAAATATTTCATCATTATATTTGAAAATTACACATAAGCAAACCTGCAAAAACTAAATTCACATTAATCTTTGGTATTGTGATTTGAAATAAATGCAAATGGGTATCGTTGGCACATGATAAAAAAAAAAGATTGAATGCTGGATTACTTTGTTTCTTGGCATCTAAGATGAAACAAAAAATGAATTTTGCTGGTCTAGTTTACATTATTCAATGTAAACTAATTCACACACTATTGTGGAATGTGGGGTACATCAAATGGTTTACTCATTCCATTGCTATATATCTAAACAACATATCCAACAATAGATACGGTAAAAAGGAGTCTGGTTTGACTGGATGTACTTAAGGTGTAAAATGTTTCTTGATGACAATTTAGTTAATTGTCTCCAAAATGTTCAATTTGATGCACTCGTCTCTGACTCAATAGGAATTCCATCCCTAGCGCGCAATCCATTTCTGCTTCAATCAAATATTTTGTTTGCCGCATTCAACTCAAATTTCAATGAAATAGAAAATCAACTCATCAAGGAATAGTAATAGGAGCAGTGAAATTGGGCTTATCTCAGAATGTTAAACAATCAAATACGGGTGTTCTTTTGTTTTAGATAACCATAGAGTACATCTAGCATTAGAAAAAATACCTCATATTTTGCAACAACACAAGTGGCATGGCGGTCGAATTCTCGGATAGAGCGTGACTGACAACAAAAGGAAAAGAAGAATGGATAAGCACGGCATATTGTATGACCAGCTAATTTACTCAAAAAGGAGTCAAATTTCTATCTATATAAACTGTAATTCAATGATTTGTTGATACAAACTAGAAATTATACAACTATAATAAGGACCATACTAATAAATGCCTATGAGAAAATAATTAGTGTCATGAGCATACCGATGTAATAGCTTCCCAGTTTGCAAGTCGTGCCAAGACTGGTTGGTGTCTATAAAAAATATGACAATGCAAATACTGTTAACTGAGTATGAAGTGAAAAACTAATCCCATCTTGGCGGAGATCTAGAAAGGCAAGGCATCAGTGGCAACCAATCAATGTATCAAGATTGATTAGATGCTTAGTAATCATTAATCAGGATAAAAAGATAGGAATGTATCAAAATAGCTGTGGCATTCGAGATGTAAAATTACCCAAAACTTCCGTGCAACAAAGCTATGTTTATTGTTATTGCATTACAATACCAACTGTAACAATCCTACCTGGCAGAATTTTAATATTTGAAATGAAGGGTACAAATTAACCAAAATTCTCACAAATACTACTGTAACAGTAAACATTCTAAAATTTTTGGCATTAGATAGAATATACAGAAATTTGTGCAAGCCAACGCTCACAGATAATTATACACGAGCACATATTACACACTGGATTATCCATATTACATTACAATATTACATGTGTGTTTCAACTTAATTTATAAATAGGTTGTGCAAACATTGTCATCATATAAGTGGGGCATTTCATCATCACTTTACATTATTCAGTGGTAGTGCTCAAGGCACGTTAAGATAGCAAGTTCCTAAAATTTCTTAAGTGATACCGTCTTCGCTCATTTGCATCCCCAGTGGACTGCGTGTAATAAGAGAAAGTGCTGGTGTGCACCATTGACTGACCTACTTACAGTAGTCATTGACAAGTGAGCTTCATAAAAAGGTCACTCAAGGGAGATTTAGATGGACCTCAGCTCCAATACCGATATCATCGAACGAGATAGCATTTGATGAAATATGTGCACAAGGCTATCATCCACTACGTATAGAAGTGTGGCCACATTGGTACACAGGGCCACCCGCTCACGTTCCAATTACCTATTGTATCACACACAATCCAGCTGCTTTGGGAATGGAAATAAGCAGTTTCACCTAGGACCTTAGGAGTTGTTAGTTCAGCATGCTCTTGAGCACTATAATTTAAAGTGATGATAAAATTCTTCACTTTATGAGATGATAAGGTATATAAGTAAATTAAATTCAAACAAAGATGTATTGTAACAAGAATTCTGTGTAAGTGACATATGATAATTTCTGCACATTATATCGAACAAAAAATTCTGGAGCATTTACTGTTGGCATGTAACTACAATAGGTTTTCTGAGTATTTTTGTGAGAAGTTTTAAACCTCTATTTTGAAGGGTGAAAAATCAATCAGCTGTGATGCTATTAAATAAGGCAGATCAGACATAAAGAAGATACTGTTTAATACGTAGCTGGAAATAGGCTAACGAATACATACAGCTTTGCATATCCTTTGAGACCAATTGCAAGAGCTCTATCATAACATTGCTGGACAAGCTTGCGTGAAATAAATCTGTTGGTAATCTGCATAATTGCATTACGATACAAAGTTGGTGAAAACCCATGTGCAGTGCTCGTACCAACATGAGGAACCAAAATAGTTTTATTTGTAGTTTGTTAACTAGACAAACTAGCGTGCAAGTGAATAAAAAAAAAGGAACAGTATTCAAAAACTCAAGTCTAATATTAGTTCAGATTCAAATCAAAGTATTATGTATAAAGTACCAATAACTAAACAAGAAAGAAGGAGCGAAGTTTCACTAAGGTATTCAACTAAAGTCACTGACCAGCAAATCCCAGGGTGAACAAATAGATGCAGCACCAGCTATAGGTGTACTTTCACCTTCTTCTCCTAGATACTTGACCTAAACAGACAAATAAGCCAACTGTCAAAGCTCAAATCAAATTGATGAATAACAGCCACAGCAGATGTTGCACAGGAACAGGGAGAGGATCGGAAAACCACGCCTACCAGAATATTGGCTCCTATGCTTGTCCCAATAGTAAATAATGGAGCCTTTGGGTACCTTTGGTGAAGGACATTAACAACTTCACGCAGATCTTCTGTCCATCCAGCATTGTAAAAGCAATCAGACTGCCAAAAAAACGAGTCACTTTAGTAACACTTGCCTGTTGAACCTTTTCTCATCCACTAATGTTGGTTGATGATCTTTCGGTAAACATGTATTCAAAGGCACTATATTAACATGAATTCTTGGTTGAAAGATTACGAAAACCATATCTTGTCAAAAAAAAAAAAAGTTTTATGATAACTTGCCGTTATGGAGATACCACCCAGACCCCTGTGATTGCTTACAACGACGTTCCATCCTTTACTTGCCATAGAAAAGACCAAGTGCTTCACATACTGCAACAAAACCCTGGTATCTTGTTTAGAATGCCAAAAGATGATAGAGTCATACCATTAAGGCATCAAGTTCCAGTTCCTGTTTATACAATTGATTCTGTAGAGCAATCCTAAGGACTTACAGCAGCACTAGAATCGCTAGTTAATCCAGGTATCACAAGAAGAAGGGGCGTGGAATTATCCTTAGAAATGGTTCCATCACAAGAGCCAACATCTTCAGCTGCAACACAGCACCAGAGGCAAAACGTTAATCATCCCTTTCTTCCAGGTCAAACTTAAATACACTATCTAAAATCCGCACAACCTTCCAGTTCAGAGGCTAGTAACCAATCCAAAGCAATGGTTCCACCATCACGAACAGTGTACAGCTGTCTGCAATGTAATAGTCCAATCACTGTGACATATTAACAGTAGTAAACTTTCTATAGCATCACATGAAGTTGTGAGGTTAAAACTGAGCATCTTCCACATAACGGTTGCTATTCCCCAATTACTGAACTTTAAACAATCCCAGATATTTTGCATCCCTACATCATCTCCGCAATACTTATTGTACAACCTATTAGTGTATATAAGCAGAACTTTTATGTGGACTGCATGCAACAGCCATGAAACAGCAGAATTGTGTAACTGAAATTGTACAAAGATCCCAACCAAACCTTACCAAAGCACCAGGGCAGCAACATAACAGTCACATCAACATTCACCAAACTTGTAATGTACTACTCACTTTACTAGAGGGAACCACGAAACAACACGCCTGGACAAACCTAGTATACAAATGCATAATATTAATCAGGGATTATTCCTACCTCCTATAGGTGAACGAAGGTGGTCTTCCCGAGATGCTCAGGAACAGCGTCTGTAAATGAGGGCTCGCCAGCCACGGCGTCGCCAGGTACCTACGCAATCAAATTTTTACATCATCGGAAAATTTCATAAGCAAATTTCCCAAGTGGAGCGAAGAGGCAACGGAGCGGAAGCAATTGGTTCCATCCCACCTGCCGTGGAGGGACCGGCACTTGGAGGCGACCCGGTGGTAGACGCGGGACTCGGGGTGAAACGTGAGCACGATGCGCCCGCCCCGGAGGCCGCGCACGAGGTCCCCAAGGAGATGGAGTTCCAGGAAGCGGTACAGCAGCGCGGCGGCCAGCGCCAGGGCCGCGAGGGCGTAGTGCGTCCACGGCACTAGCGCTGCGGCCCGGAGAATCAGCTCGCCTACCGAGTCACCGCCGCCACCGGAGGCCGTCACCGCGGCGTCCATCCGCTTGCGATGCCGCGAGCTTAGCAAGTGTTTAGAATTCGAGATGGGGACGGCGAAAGGGGAAGAGAGGGAGTCAGGCGAGTGATTCGAATCGGCGCGAGTTCGGGTTCGGGAATGAACGAGCTGACATGTGAGCGGTTGCGTCGTTGAACGGCCCACCTATTAAGATTAGCCTATGCCATTGAAAAAAGATGTTCTTGACTTGCGTGCCACTAAAAAGTTCGTTCGTATCTTAATGTTATCTACCTAAATTTTTTTGACCTCTACGTCATTCCGTCCGCATTCAGTCCATTTTTCACCGTTAGCAGCTCCTGATGAGTGAGACTGGATCTAAAAATATTCAAAATATCCTTAGATTGTTTTTTTTGTCACAACACGTATATAGGCTCCAAATAAAATAACAGAAATCACAAAACAAGTAATATGAGCTCACGAAGACCATAAAAAATTCGAAATTCGAAAATCAAATTTGAAGTTCAAATTCGAAATTCGAAATCAAATTTCAAATGCGAAATTCGAATTTCGAATTCAAAATTTAAATTCGAATTTCGAAATCAAATTTTTTAAACATTTTCAGACCTGGTCCCACTCGTCAGGGGCTGCTAACGGTGAAAAAAATGGACGGAATGCGAACAGAATGGTGTAGAGGTCAAAAAAGTTTAGGTGAATGACACCATGATACAAATGAACTTTTTAGTGGCATATAATTTAAGACCATCTTTTTTAATGATATACAGATAAAAAGCTCTATTAAGATGGTGTTTCTCACGTGACCGGCTGACCGGTATGAAGCCAGGAGATACACACTGACGCGTGGGTCCAGGTCATAGCAAATGACATGTGGGCCCGAATGCCATCATCGGCAGGTTTCTTTCCCCATCCACCACAAGAGAAAACAAGCCATACAAGCGCATCACCTTGGTTGTCAACCATTTTATTGAAAAACAACAATGTGCGCATAAAGAGCATTACACACTTCAGAAACAAGCCTGAAACTGTACGGAGGTACAGCTGATGCACCCTTTATTCACACAACGCATTCAGGCTACAGTCATACTTAGCTAGAAATACATTACAGTCTTCTTAACTGTTCCTTCACATTAGGCCCAGGGTGCGCGTCGTGCCTGTTCTAGCGCCTGACTCAGGCCCATGGAGGTGGTAAGTCTGGCTTGGCACAACCTGAAGAACGCATGGTTGCTCTGCAAATCAACAGCCAAATAGCCATAGTTAAAAGAAGCCTACTACAAGAATGTATTGAGGATCAATGGAGCATGTCCCAAGTTCATTTCTATTTCTCGAGTTCTTTTTAGAAAATAAAGTACTACATAAAGGTCTCTAAATGGTGAATAATGCTAATTTATGACGTTGTAAATCTGTAGCACAATGATGTGGTTGCAATTGTTCTGCCAATAAACTGCATTGATAATTTATCCTATATTCTATTGATCATATCATGTTCAACTTTCTCTGATAGGAAGGACGTATTAAGATCCAAAGAATAGAAATGTGCTCCTCTGTTGAGTACAAATCGTAATCACAAACCCTAATGTATTTCCATAGGAGTGCAACAACAGGTAATAACGTAATCACAAACAGATTCTTCAGCACAAATCGTCCATACAAAATAAATAAGAGATTAAGTTTCTAACCAATAAAATGTCCACAAGACCTAATTTGGAAATAGCTTTTATATTACACAAGAGCAAACTTCATTTTTGGTTATATATCTGGTGTTATTTGCCTAAGAGAAGTTCAGCCTGTGTGCTCTCATAGTATTTGCTGAAAGTACATTATACAAGAACAGATTTGCTCATTAGCAGTTAACTGATTTTTTGCTTTTGCCTCAGTCAGATTTTCAGAACAATGAAAATGTACTGCTAGAACAATTAGTTTTTAGGCGGAATATTTTTATTTTTTTCAGAGAACATTTTCTTTTCGCACAAGTGAATGAAAAATATGGATGGTTGGATCAAGATCCTATGGCCTTAAAAGGTGACTTAGAGATTAGCAAAATCTAAGTCACCTGAGAATGAGACAATCATACAAGAAATGCTCAAGCATATAATCAGAGCTTTGGGGGACCTTAGGTTCATAGAGCAGCCTGAAGCTACAATCTCACGAACAGATTCTAGTACATTGTGATCTGTGCAGTAAAACGCTCCTACTGTGAGAGATAAGTGCAACATGATTTCTTATGACTTATTATGAGTATTCACTAACAAACCCTAGAGCTTAAAGTAGACTTCAGATAGCATACTTAGCAAGGATATAAGCCACCCATGGGCATAGACATGTGCAGCTCACAAGAGAAAAAGAATAATCCCTTCTATGCAAATTTCACTCCAACTCAACGGAATCACGAAGCACCACAACTTAATCGCAAGTGAACAACTAAACATATGAAAGGGGACTCACTCTTCAGGTCCTCGACCTGCTCGGGGGTGAGCTTCGCGGAGAACCCGCTGGCGGCGTGCTTGTAGTGGTAGAGCACCGCATCCTTGGCCTTCTCCTCGCTGTCATGTTAAATAAAAATTCCCCAAATTAGAAGATCGCAGTACGAACCTCCGCAAACTAGAGTAACCAATCGAGTACCCCAAGGGACAAATTCCTAGTGAATATCGCGAGCCAATCGGGTCCCCTGAGACCAAATCTCCAATAAATTGCACGAATCGAAGGTTACCTGCCGAGGACGGGGGCAAGGGTGCGGATGTGGAACTCCTCGGCGTCGGCGCCCTCGGGGCGGTCCACGTACACGATGTGCACGGCCGCATCCTGCGCCGCGGGGGTCGACTGCTCCGGCTCGGCCGCCATCGCTGCTGCTGTCGCCGCGAGGAAGAGGAGGATCAGGAGAGGGCTGCGGGGTTGAAGGAGAGGTGACGTGGTGTTCATCGCCGTGGACTTCGAGGTGGGACTCGTCTTTATAACCGTCGGCAAGCGTGGAGGTGGGGATCGTGTTCCGTGTGCCGGCGTGTCCACCTCGGCATCTCCGCGTCGCGTCTGGCTGTTTTGCTGTGCCTTCTCGGCGAAGCATTTTTACTTTTCTTTTGCCCCTAATGTTTGCGGTCTCCTCCTCATTGATTTGGCTTATTCAAAGAAAGGTCCTTTTCTCTGTGTCGTTAATGCGGTTTGCAAGGATATGGATGGAAAAGGAGAAACGTGTAGGGTGGCTGCTGACTTGCTATTGTTGTCTTCTGTTTTCTCTTGCTGGTGAAGCAGCCAGCTTCGGCCTGACCCTGCTCATGATAACTTGATAAGGTCAGAGCAATCTGAGATAAGCTACCATCGACGTCGTGTAACACAAATTTAATTAGGCGGAGCTTGCTTAAGAGAGAAGAAGGTTATCGTCCTCCACGTAAAAGAACTTGTGTGCTAACGAATGTGATCATTTATACTAGTTGTGTGCTTGTGCCGACTAGCTTGTGAGGCATAAATTCCTTCTTCAGGAAGCCAAATTGTCTGGACAACCTTTCAAATGGAAGCACCAATAAAGAAATGTAGAAGCTTTTGTAAAGGAAAGAAAATAAGTTTGTCAAATCGGCACTTATGCGAATTTTCAACAGATCACGGTCAATCACCCACACATGTCTGGTTATGAAAAATTGGAGCTGATTCGGTGTCATTGGCTCAGCATATATGTTATTTCAGAATCCAACAATAGCTTGATACAGAATGCAATCGATTTCTATTCAAAAACACAACCAAGTGTGCCTGTACAAGAAGCTTTGCTTCTTCAAAACCAACTTTAGACCACACATACAATTCAAACCTTATGTTACAGAAAGGGCAAAGAGAAAAAAAAAATGTTAAATATCCGGCTAATAAAGCCAGATTTTGATACATTCTACAAAGCACAGCAGATATAAAGCCAATTATCTACATCCAGCAGCCTCATTTGTTTATATGCGCAGCGAGGCCATATCCAGCTCTCCGCTCTCGCGAACCTCCCTGACCCTCTTATCACACTCATCTTCTTCTTCCTCCTCTTCGGGTTCGTTCTCCTCTGCCTTTTCCTCCTCATCCGAGTACTCGTAACCATAACCATATCCCGATGTCGACGATTTGGGCATGGTTCTTGCCTCTTCGACAATGTTCATGATTTCTTCAGTGCTTTGGTCTGAGAAAGTAGGAACACTGTTTCCTCCCCTGTAGTAGATTGACTGTGCTGCTTCTGTAAGTTCCCTTGGCAAGTTCTTGAGGAACCACGGATGGCTCTTTATTTCTCTCATGGTAATTCTCTGTAGAAATCCAAAGTTTTCACATCAGTGAGAGGGTAGTATAAACCAATATACACGCTGATACTACAATGAGATTATTCAGACTACTTACCCTCAATGGATTGCTGACAAAGATATGTGAAATGAGCTGTCTGCAATCAGTAGATATGTGAATATGGTCCGGGATCTTATATTGAATTGCTGCTATTCGCTGCAAAAGAAGATGAGGGACTGACACTTATGAGCATGAACATTATTATGGGATAAAAGGACTATCATTTCAATGTATGTGAAGAGCATCCGTGGCATAGGACATAGCTGTCACCTGAATAGTTTTCTTGATATTTTTTGGGTCGTCCTGATCTTCAAATGGGTAGGCTCCCACGAGCATGACATAAAGAGTCACTCCACAAGACCATACGTCTGCAAGCTATATCACCAAAATACATTGCAACAATGCTATCTCAGCTACATTAGGTAATAATGCTGCTTTAAAGGAAGCAGAGTACATGCATGGCCTGATAAAGGATAGCTTTATGATAAGACAAATTAATTCCCAGTTTGATCATATAATTATGCAGAAAAAAAAGAAGTGCCAAGAAAACGAAAGCAGAAATATTGCTTTCATCAGAAATGAAAAGATACAATGTTCCTTTACTAAAACCTGAAACTCAATCCCTTCTGGTTTCCTAAACGGAGACAACTGCTAAATGAAACAAGCGACAACAGTGGAAATATCAGAGGACTCGATATGCAGTAAATTGAACAATATCTAGCTAAAATACTTGCCAGAAAGGCATATAATACTAGATAACCATTTAAACACAAAATTGGACCAATATATTAAAGGGGCGAGAATATATAGGATGAGGTCCACTTGGTGTATGGTTAGGTCTGCATGTGCAATGGGCCAGAAGTCCCACAATGTCTAATCATCCCCCAAATCACTGTTGACACTTTTTCCAATAGTAAATCCGTTTTCTTCTAGATCAAGAGAATTCCAGGTTTTCTGGTGGTCCAATATATGTTCCTGTACCTAACTATGGAAATGAAATGTCTTTCTTGCTGGTGCCTAAAATTATTAGCCAATCGCTAAAAGGTAACCAGATCAATCAAATAAGTAGTTTTTTAGTATACTGTTGCTGATAAAAGTATAACAACTAATGAGATAACTCAAGTGCAATACCAGCATCTTGTTCATTCATCAAGTCTCTTTCCGACATGACACTAATATTGCGGTGAATCCTCCATAATAAATCCAGTGAACCGTGGATCATCAGATTCAAGCGCCCGCAAAAGTTCAAGAACCAAGTGCGTGTGTGCCACAATCTATCACAATCACGAAAAGAAACCAGATATGCTTCGCACCATTTACGGATATCTTCAATGACAATAGACTACTAGAGTTTGGTAAAGAGTACTTGTACACCTAAACACATTTAGTTTAGTGAATGGCTACACCAAAATAATCTATGAAACTCAAGCTAGTAGCACCTGCAGCTTTGCTTGGCAATGTATGAAAAAGTTGGTAACTCCCTTTTCTACGTAATGTGGCTAGACAACATTATGTAGTAATGGGAATGCCGGCAAGAGAAGGATTAAATACGTATATGTCTACAAAATTATATATGAAGAATAATCGTGACGTACTCTTGAATGCTATGTTTAACGAAACTTTAAAATACATGTCATAGATAAACGAGATTCTTTCCACTTACCTTACCATCATACTCCCGCCGAGAAAGCACCTCTGGTGCAATATATGCTGGCGTCCCCACTGCTGATTTTGGCCTTGAATGTAGTACTGATGACTGTTACAAAATGACAAACGGGTTTTATTAAGCAAACTTGCAGGAATGTGAAAGACAAAAGTCGAACCCAGTGAGAAATTGGCAACCAACCTTGGAGTACCCAAAATCACATATCTTGAGCCGTGGTGCTGGACTTCCATCCAAGAGAACATTCTCCAGCTTCAAATCTCTATGGCATATTTGCTGAAAAGCAGCCAAGATTGCAACATTTAAGCATATTTTCAGGTCCCACTGGTAATCATTTGAAAAACTGCACTTGCACTTTGCACTACTACAAAGCAAGATATGAACTGTAAATTGTTGAAAACACAGCTAATGAAAGACTAATTTATTGTATCTCCATACCATGTGGTGGCAGTAGCTCACACCACAGATCAACTGCTGGAAGAAATATCTCGCCTGTGAGCAGAGGAAGAAAAAAAAATTCCGTTCTTGTGAATATCTAAGATTAAATCAAGGAAAATAAGGATTGAACACCAGTGAAGGATAATGTAGTGTAACCTCATCTTCACTAAACCGTCCACGATCGACGATCCGATCAAAGAGTTCACCACCAGCTGCATACTCCATCACTATTGCAAGATGCGTTGGAGTAAGGATCACCTGCGGGAATGTATAAAGGAATCAACTTTTCAATGGGCGCCATTTTGTTTAATAACGCAGTATCTTTCTGGAGAGTAATTGAAAGTAGTGTTATACTGTTGTGCCTCTGAAAATTAAAAGCAAGAGAGATAACACGTCTAAACGCAACAACCACTTTAGAGCTGCCCCACAAATTTTGAAAGGAGAGCATAGTGATGAACATGAATGCAAATCTAGAGAGAGAGAGAGAGAGAGAGAGAGAGAGAGAGAGAGAGAGAGGAGAAAAACAAGTATGTGTGTAGACTCAAAATGGAAAGTTTCCCTATTTATCAAGCTCCCTTTCAAACAACACGAAAACACAAGCAACCCACATAAACAAAAAATTTCCCCAATAAAAACAACCAATCAAACCTAACAAAAAGGAGAATATTAAATAATGTACCAAATGGCATTCCTCATTCCCGCACCTCTATGAACTGGATGATGTTGGGGTGCCGCAGCGACCGGTGGTTGACGATCTCCCGGTACACATTCTCATCAATCTGCGCAAAACAAAAGCCCACCTGATCAGCATTCAGCACAGCCAAACCGACGGCCACCGGATCCGATCCCTCCGCGTAACTAGCCAAATCCGAGCCCCGGAATGAAAGGTAACAGAGAGAGAAGAAATTAAGGCTCCGACCCTTTGGCCCCGTTCGATGAGCTTGACGGCGACGAGCCCGCGTGTCTCGCGGTTGCGCATCAGCCGCGCCACCCCGAAGTTGCCCGACCCGATGTCCCGCACCTCCTCGTACTTGTCCATCCCGGCCGGCGCGCTCGCTGCCTCCGGGCAAACAAAGGAGAGGATCAAGGCAGGCAGGGGAGGGAGACGAGTTCGGCGAATCGGCGGGCGCAGGGCAGGTCAGGTGGCGGGGCGGAGGAGGCGCGGTGCGGTGTGGTGTGGTCTCGGCCGTGCGTGTGTCGCTTTCCGGTGTGGCGCCTCGCTGGAGGGTGTGTATATATAGACGCGGCGGTGGGTGACAGACGGGCCCGCGGCCAGTGCCCCCATGGCGTATCCGAGAAGGAATCGCTTGTTGTGTAACGGATTCGGCGCGCTTTGTTTGATCTTTATCAGTGTCAGATTAGGTCTTTATTAGGCTTTAGCGATTAGCGTTGTTGTTTGTGAAGTTTCAGTGTGATCGCTGCAGCATGTATAATTTTGATTTGAAGGAACATTGTTAGTTTGAGTTGTTAGTACGGCTTTGTGCCACAGGGACGTATCTAATTAAATATATTGGTGGGGTGTTAAGTATGGTAAGATAAGGTGTGCAATGTCTTGATTTTGCTAGGAGCATCACTATTATCTTCCATCTTTCTATCGCTCCATCTTCCACTGTCATGAATGGAGCTAGGAGCAAGTCTGCATTGAGCTAGGATTGAGGGAGAAAGCTAGGAGCGGGTCCCATAATATTGGACTTTAAATAAGGTGGTATTGAGAGGTTTTCAATGTTAATTTTATGATTTTGGGAAGAGGTTCCTCCATTCCTACCCTTTCCACTTTCATCCATATGTGATACTCAACCTCAAGGACACAAACTTCATCACAACTAGGTGTGCTAAACATGTTTTTACCACCTTCGATCATGACGACAACCACTTCTCCGCATACACGCAGACTACAACCTTATTACCTCTTGCACACCGACGTGAACCAATCCAAGCTCGTTTGTGCCCTTGGCGCCTCCATCAGCCTCCTCACCATTGCGCGTTAGACAATGTTCGACTCATATGCTATATATGGACCAACACTTATGGTGGTTTATAACATGGTAGCCTATGTGAAGGGATGCACCACGGTAATGCATGCGAAGAAGCGATGGCACGAGATAGGTGTAATGGTGGCGGTGAATCTTGGAGGGGGCCTAGGCCACAAAAACATAGCTAGATAAGTCATGTTAGGGCGGAGGGAGCGAGCTTGCCTGTGTGACGGGAGCCAAGCTCACCGGTCATGGCGATGGTCGAGCTTGCTACGGCGGAGTGGCTAGCTCATTGGTGTGGAGGGAGACTAGCTCCTTGGCATGTTAATAGTTGAGCTACGCCGCTGGGACGGTGGTGACCTTGCTGAACTAGACCTAGAGGCGGTGACATTGAGCAAAGGCTCACGACATTTCCCTCGTACTCCAGCTCGTTTTGCCTGTGGGGCCCAACCGTCCAACTATTGAGGAGAAAGAGGAGATTTCTCATACATTTCTTTAGCAGGAGGGGTAGTTAGTGAGAGGTTGTTATACAAGTCTTGGTGGGGCATATCTGGAGATGTTGGAGTCTTTTTTACGTACTTTAATATGATATTTTTATGTTTTAAAAGTTGGATTGGAAGACTGATCGAGATACTCTATGTCATTGCGGATGGCTATGAGTGTTGGTCCACTCGAAATACCCTAGTTGATTCTATCCATCTTTCATTTTGTTTTCATAGGCTTCCAAATTTCCAAAATAGACATTAAATTTTATATATCTTAAATTTCTGGTTAAGACTTCTTGTGATGATGATTTGGACTTGAATATGTTCACATCTTTCAACTTGTTTCCAAATTAAGCTTCAGAACTTCAAAAATAGCTGGACATTACACTAAAATTTATATACAAACTCTCTCTCTCTCTCTCTCTCTCTCTCTCTCTCTCACAAGGGGGGTGGGTATCCATATTAATTTCGAGATTGTTCATGTAGGACGTCAAAATCTTGATTTGAAATTCAGCTTTCAAAGGAATTTTAAAACAGTATTAATGTTTTTTATTCTTCTTTCAACTCAACCGATTAAGACTTCTTGTTGAATTTAATACACTATTGGGCATATTTGTCTGATTTTGTTATTGTCCGTATATGTTGACCTAGCCTATGTGTGTCTTACGCCCAAGTTTCCATTTTGCCTAACCATGATTGCCCCGCGCAAACCATTGACGGGGAGGTAAAGCTCCACAGAAGTTAAACGAAAAATATTTCAAAAATAAAATGCAAGCTTGATTTATAAATATTTCTAAAATATATGGTTTTATAAAAAAAACAAAATGGACGATATGGTATATACAAACATGTGGTTTTGTTCAAAAAACAATTCTAGAATATGTGGTTGTGTGTCACAAGTTCACAAGAACCAGTTGTTTCTTGAAATTTGCTCTTACTTTAAACATACTGGTGCATCGTTGTCCAAATCCAAGCCGAGCCAGCTCTGTTTGACTGTTCCCGCAAGCCGTTGTGGGAAGTCATTTTCGACGGTACAATTTTACGTATCACGGTATCAGCACTTCACACGGCCACGGCGGCACGTCCTTCGCCGTGCCGACTCCGCGCCGAATGCCGCAAGATCAAGGTCGCACCGGATCTTTGGCTAGTCGTGCGACGGAGCTTTCGATCGAAACTGACCCGAGAGCGACCCGCCGACTAAAAAAGAGTCGACGTCGTCGGTGGAGAGGCTGGGGAGATCATTCAGTAACGAGCAATGCAAGCAAATCCAATTACTAGTTAACCTGTCATGCTATTGCTATCCAATACGCACTGCCGTTCACTACTCCTGAATCCTGATACTCGTCACCGGGTAACAGTCGATCGCCGAGACGAGCCGTTGCCGTAGGACGTTGCTTCGGGGACGGGGACCGAAACAGATTGCACAGGCAGCCGCATCCAGTCTTTGACTCGATCGGCCGAGACACGCAGATCGATATTGATGGGCACGATTCAGACGGCAGATTTTTGCAGCGCGGCATGTGGAGTGCATCAGCAGGGGGCACTGTCAAGTACCAGGAGGCATTCAGGAGTCTAGGATCAACAAGCACTGCCTTTGATCAATCACTGAAAAGCCAGGACGACGAAAAGAAGCAGAGCAGTTCGGCCGAAAAGGATCAGCAAGCACTGCCTTTGATCAATCACTGAAAAGCAAGCATATTAAGCCGCAGCAGAGCAGTTTGGCGGGACGAACTCGGCGCGCGAGATCAACAACGAAACCGGCGTCAGATCTTCTGTCCGTGCACAGGCCGACGGAACGGCGGTGGAGTCGAGACCGACAGATCGCTGGCTCGTTCAGAGTCGTTCTCCTTTGGATGCCGCCAGGGGGGGTAGGGGGGGCTGCATCATCATCATCACCACCACCATCAGAGGAACCGACGCAGGTGCGGTGCAACGCAACAACGGCATGTGACGACTCCGTATGCTGCGTGGTATCATTGCGTACCAACGAGTTGCCCCTCCCCGGCGCGACATGTTCGGTCCTTGGTGGCCCTCGAGTGCATGAGTCGTCGTTTCACTTTCACTCGTAGTTGTGTTCACGTTGTACGTTGTTAAAAGAACAACAAAAAAGATAACACACGGTGTGCGCGTCCAGTGCTACACTTTCAGCGGAAAAACTGATGGAGATCATTGATACCGAGGATTAGGCTTCAATGGCTTGTAGTTGTAGCAATAACGTCATTTCATCTCACCTATCAGTCAACATGATTAGAGAAGAATGAAGCGCATCCTCGTCGGGCCTATGAACAACACATGCGTGCAGCGCTGTCGTGTCGTGTGAAGGCAACGACGTTTGCTCCGCCCGCTCAGATGTGTGACCATGTGACGCAGGGGGTCCCGACGACAGCGAGTCGATAGATACAACCAGCAGCAGCCCCGCGACGTGGACCGTGGTCCAAGTGTGCTACAGCCTACAGCCCAATGCGTAATTTGAAGCACCGGCTGGTCAGTCATGTGTTTCACTTGTTGGGCGTCCGTTCCTTCAATTTGGTTGCACCGAACCATATCCGTCATCGACACGCATGTTTGGACTTTGGAGCCAAAACCGTGGAGAAAGAGAAGCTGCGTGCTTGTTGGCCGTAGAGAACTGCTTGGTCGATCGGTGTCGCTTTAGGTAGCGATAGCATACACACGCGAGAGTCGCCAGAAACCCCCCGGGAGCTATAGATGAGCAACGTTGGGCGGCACGTGGTGCGGCGGTGGACCGGTGGTTGCACGCTCGCTCTGAGTTCGTGGTGCGGCTTGAAGAACGGATGGTGGTCGACTCGTGTGATAGGATTCACCGTTCACGTCTCTGAAATGGACGAGATGTTCGTTTCGGCCCACACGGACCAGCATTTCGGCCCCGAGCTCAGCACCACGGTCCTTCACGGCCGCGGCCGGCATCCATCGATGCTTCTTTCTCCGGTCTCCCGCGCCTCTGCTCCTAGGGCCGCCCCCGGTTCATACTTCCCTCGTCGTACCGTCTGCCCGCCGCAACTGACACATGCATTTGGTTGACACTGGCCTTGACAGACGGAATAATATCGGGCTTACATATCTCTTACACCCCACTCTCGTCCGTTCCTCGCGGCAGAGACGACCAAGTCAAGTCACGCACAGAGCATATGTGCTGCAAATTACATTTCTTTATGCAGTTACATACTTGATCAAACGAATTCTTTCTGCCGTTCGTCCTACAATCAAGGAACGTTTTTGCGGCGGCACCACCCCAGATGCGCATCTCGCAGTCGTGCAAATTAATGTTGCCAGCTGAGAAGAGCTGTCAGCTTGGTTTGCTGCTGGTTTACCATCCGCCATCAGTCAGTTTCAATGTCAACTCAAGGTGCTGCATGCAACTCGCCACCTCCAGACTCTCGAGTTTACCTTACTGGCAACAGTAATTTAGCTACACCTCCCATCCCCACCCACCCGGATTGGGATCGTCGACTGCTGGCGATCTTGATCCCAATCGCCCACCACCCATCCACACACACGCGCGCACATCTTTACTCAAGCTTCGCCATTGTGCATGACGTGAAAGGGGAAGGTAGTGCGCACGACTTGTGATTGCTTGAGCATCGCCGTACGTTCAGGCTCTACGCCCTGTTGATTCAATTCCACATTTTGCCAAGCTAAGATTAGTTTTGCATGAGTGAATCGCCTGCTTTTTTCCTATCTTACGCTCTGCATATGCATGCAAATAACGAGTTGCTTTCGGAGTCTTTCCTTAGCAGACGGTAATCGGCAACCGTTTACTTTCGAGTCTTTCCCCGCTCGTCGTATAGCTAATCGCGCCGTAAACAAACAAGCCGCAGCTGTCTACCCCGACGACTGACTTCTGGAGAGTCAATCATGGAGGAATTGCACCGAACATGACAGGGACATGATTGGCTGTATAATTAGTACTCTTTCCCACCAGAGCTTGTGCGGCGCAGTGCCGAGTTGACAAAAATGCGCCACACATTCTCTCTATATAAACACACGCCGATCGAATTAAGACACAGAACGCCCAAGACATCTCACTCCTCTGCGAGAAGTAGATCGAGGAAGGGCCAAAGGGGGGAAGAGGAATATGGGTATCAAAATGGATAAGACGGGGATCATTGTGTGCTCTGTGGTCGGGTCTCTAGGGTTGTTGAGTGCCATCTTCGGGTTTTCGGCAGAGGGGACAAAGCTCACGGTAAGCACTACTCTGTGATCTACTACTTAATTACCTGGCTAGCTAATTTGTACCAAACGTAGATATATATGCAAGCAAACTTATTAAAGTTTACTTTTCTGTTTCAAAAGCATTTAATTGCCTGGTGTGCATGATTTACGTACTGTGATTTTGTTTTTTTGACGAATGCTCTACCAACATTATGAACTCAAATTATTACTCTGCATGCAGCCGTATACCATACTGGTGCTTGACGACGAGTGCATCTACCCGTCGAACCCGGCGCTGGGGCTGGCGATCTGCGCGGCCATCTTCCTGGTGCTGGCCCAGGTCACCATCTCGGCGGTCGGCGGGTGCTGCGGCTGCTGCAAGTCCCGCGCCATCCCTTCCGAGACCAAGCGGATCGTCGGCATCATCTGCGCCGTCGTCTCGTGGTGAGTGCACACGGTCCCCACACGTTATTAGCTTATTAGGCGTGACGTGAGCAGATGAGGAATTAATACATGCTTCCGTGCACACAGGATAGCTGCGGTGGTCGCGGTCGCGCTGCTCAGTGAAGGCGCGTCGTGGAACGCCAACGTGGTGCGGATCGGCCCCGCGCCCATCTGCCCGTACCTCAAGGACGGCATCCTCGCCGGCGGCGGCGTGCTGGCCCTCGTCGCCACGGCGCTCGGCATCACCTCCTTCATCTTGCTGCGGAGCCAGCCAGCGGGCGCACCAAACGGGATCGCGATCGGTCAGCCGCAGCAGTACCCGTCTGCAGCGGCCAAGCCAAACGAGCAGCCACCACAGGCCGCCGAGGTCATCGCGTTGGGCCAGTTCCCTTCGAAACCTCAGGTCGTCCCAACTACTGTTTCTCACGCACAAGGGTACGTGCACGCACCACCACAGATGACCCCACAGTTCCATCCTCAACCTCAAGTATACGGATCCCACGCGCTGAACGGGCATTTCCCATCACCTCCTCTTCCTCAAGGGCACCCGCCGGCGAACATGGCGCCGTTGCCGGCAGGGGCGCCCGCCGTGCAGTCGTTCTCGCCGCCTCAAGTTGTATACGCGCAGCCGCAACAACAGCCGCCGAGCTACTCACCACAGCACCCGGCTCATCAGCCTCACGCATACGGCGTGCAGGCGGTCCCGGTCCCTCTCCCTCCGGTTCTTCCTTCGCAGGGCAGCGGAGAAGCTGAAGGACAAACAGGTATCAGCACAGGAGGCCTGTTTACAGCAGGAGCTAAGCTGCTCATGCGTGTGGCGGAGCAATCCCTCTCTTCCAACGACAACACCAACAACGCAGATCCGGCTACGACTACTGGAGACGATGTATATCTGCCTTCGATGGGTGATTCCACTACTACTCAGGATGCTGCTCAGAATACAAATTATGCCTGATCTGATGGACGGACTGGTGGATGTTCCTTCCGTGTTTCTACCACAAGTCTAGCTATGTCGTTGTCTCGGTGTTCTAGTCTGTATTTTCAGGGTTTTTTTTTTTTTTTTTTTTACTTCGGAGGCGTTTCGACATGGAAGGCGTGTGCCACTGCCATGTTATCGTTTAAAGCATCCCATCTATTCTGTAAGCTCAAACTACACATACTCTGTTGCTTGCAAGTTGCAAATTGTAATGAGCAGCGATCCAACCGGCTGATGCCGTGCGTGCTACCGTGTCCTAGGAGCAGAGCAGGGCCAGTGAACCCCAGACGAGCGACGGGCTTTCAGAGCTCACTTCGGCCCGCTTGGACCCAAAAACACACAGAACGGCATCTGGGCCCTGTGGTCAGCCCACCAAACGGGAACGGGCCCTTACGGCCGCGGCCATTCAGTATCTAGCCAGGTACTCTCAGCCCGGGGCCGATGCTTGTATCTTGTAGTATGTTCGTTCTTTTTTTTTTTGAACGAAATGTATGCTCGTTCTTTAACCGGTCTCCCACATGGTTTGGTTTACACTGACCTTGACAACCGGAAGTCTACGTTGATACTCCCTCCATCCAACAATATAAGTATTTCTAGATGTTTGGATTTATTCAATAATATAAGCATTTGTAGAGTATAAACGTAATAAATAAGATATGTGAACGTAATAAATGATGTGTGATTGGATGAAAGAGAAAATTTTTAAGTGATAAAAGTAAGGGTATGATAGCCTTTTTATCCTATTCTTATTTTGTATTGGGATTTTAGGAATTCTTATATTCTTAGACGGAGGGAGTATACAGTACTCCTTTCATTTTTAAATTGTTGTCACCGTTGATTTTTTTCATTAACTTTGACCATTCATCTTATTTAAAATATTATTTTAAATATGCAAAATTTTAATTTATGTTTCGATTTCATTTGATAATAAAATAAAATATGATAACATATATGATATTACTTAAATTTTTTTAATAAAATGAATGAGCAAAATTAATTAAAAAAATCAATAACGATAATAATTTAAGGAGAGGGGAGTACATCCTATGCGGCACTCTCATTGATTGCTCTACGGTGGACGCGCGCAGCAAAAGTGCCAAAGTCAGGTACCCAGAGCATCTGTGCTGCAACTTATGTATTTAATTTATACATTTAGTGCATATAGATATATACTCAATCGGTTAATTCTTTCTGCAGTTCTCTAGTTTCATCCTATGATTACGGAACGATTTTGCGGGCGTGCCCACATGCATCTCCCTACTCGTGCGAATTAAGATTGACAGCTGAGAAGAGCTGTCACTTTTGTTTTCTGGTTATCATCCATCGTTAGTATCAAATGTCAACTCAAGGTACTGTGCCGTTAATTGATAAATATAAAAAAAAACACGTGTGTGATTCGAGCTCTGGACTGCAGAAGACGGTCAACTTATTATTAGTTGTGATCGCTTGAGCATCAGCACAACTACATACATAGCTTATGTTCACTGTTCATCATCAGGCTATCAGAGCGTGTTGGTTCAAAGCCAATTTTACGCCACACATCAAGTTAGATAAGTTAAGCATCAGCATGAGTGACCCGCATTTTTCCTTTGTGCTACCGTTCTTAACTTCTCAATATAAGCTGCGGGTGCAGTGTGATTACAATCTAACGCGCCTCCAAGAACGGATGAGCGGCATCGTGTGCGGCGTCTTCTCGTGGTGAGTAATCGTGATCACCGCTGAAATATTGAGCAAACGAGTGCGTACAGGATATGTGGCTGTCGCGTTGGTTTTGTTCCTGGGTCCTGGCTGTCAGCACACTTGCGGTGGGCACCTATGCCAGCGGCGCCGTGCTCACGCTCCTCGCCGCGGCGCTCGGCGTCACCTCCTTCATCATGGTGCGGGGCCATCCGGCTGCGGCGGATGGCGGTATGTGCCGCCAACGCAGCACCAAACGGCAACAACATAGGCGAGCAGCAACTGCTCGCCGGGATCGCGATCGGTCACCCGCAGTTCCCGCCGTAGCAGAACATTCCTTCTTTTCGGACGACACCAGCGCAGCTTCGGCCACAGCGACTGGGAATATCTTTTGTATTTTCGATGATTAGTTCCACTTAGGACGCTGTTCATGATACAAATTGTGCCTGATCTGATCAACAGACCAGTTTTCCTTTGGTGCTTTTACGTTGTTGTTCTAGTCTTCGTACCCGGTGTTTTAGTCTATTTTTTTGGTTTCATTATTTTTGGATTTTTTTTTTACCTTTTTTGAGGTTTCGACATCGAGGCATGTGTACCTTGCTTTTCTTTTTACAAAACAGGGGTGGCTCTCCTGAAAAATTTCATTAGTAAAGAGACAGTCTGTACAAGAGCGAACAAACAAAGAAACAAAAGAAAGCAAACTAAGAAATGGAAGCTAGCCATGACTAATTTCTGGGAAACGTTTCCACCATAGTTCATTTGTAGTTCTTTATCCCTGTCTGAAATGACAGTATTTTCAGACCGAAGGGATACTTAAGAAGTTACATAGTGATAGAGAAAGAAAACAACAATAGGCTTCACAGGTAAAAAGAGCACAATGACTATTCTATTTGTTGGTTGTATGCAATAGGTGAGCCCTATCATGCCAAGTTAGCTAAAACCGCTCAAATACCGATCAAAGAGGAAAATGATTGTAACAGACCTAACAGTTCATTGACTTGGGTTACCCAGTTTTGTAATTGGAGCCACAATCTACAACTCCCTCAAAAGTTAATGGAGAAAAATATGACTTCTTCCTTGGTTCTTTTTTAAAAAAAAAAAAGGAACAGGAGGGGAAAGCCTCCTACTGATTATATATTAAAAGAACAGACAAAGTAAACAAAATAGTACAAGCAGTCAGGAAAAAACAAAGAGGAACCAAAAGGAAAGAAAAAACGCTATTACAAAGCATCTAGCCATTCTTCCATTCTAGCAACATTGGTTTGTTTCGCTCTTAGAATAACCAAAGCGAATTCCCTCTTGAATTTTTCCTTGCAATTCTCCACTTGGGTCTATTGCGTTGAAAATCCATGCATTTCTTGTCAATCAGATGCTCCATGTCATTAGGATGATGATCTCCATAGAGAATGACACCTGTAATTGTCTTTTAATTCTCTGCACTGCCACCCCTGGATTTGCAGTTATTGGGACGAATATTCTAATGGATTCTCAGCAAGCTCGAGCAAAATTGCAGTATGAATAGATGATAGATGGTTTCTTCTCTTTGGAGTATGCACATCTCACAATTATAGTCATCCAGATGCATTTCCCTTCTTCTTAGGACCCCTCTGGTGTTCAGTCTGTCCTTGCTACAGCTTTATGTTACCATGGATCTTCAATAAAATCCGCTGTGAAATCCGACGGCAAAATGAATGAATAGAGCACTAGGACCTGTCTGAAAGTGGACTGCACTCATGACTCATGAGGTTTTAACAATAATGTAATTCAGCCTTCAAGCATGCCTGCTCCTGTTAGCATGCCTGCTCCGAGGTCCCCCGATCCCCCACCCCGCCGGCGAGTTGCTCCGGGAGACAGCCGTGACGAGGAATAAGGATTCAGGACGGGTAAGGTTTATTTAACAATGCGTTCATGTTCCTTTCGTTGCGTGCAGGATAAAAATGACTAGTAGCAGTACTAGAGGGTAATCTCGATCTGTCAGTCGTGTTTGTACTGCCAATCTCAGAGAAGAACAGTAAGGGGGCAGCAGATATATAGTTCACTGAAGAATTGCACATTTAGCTTTGTCATCTCAGCAAGCCCTGTCTGCCCTGAACGGCAGGACGATGGAATCTGATTATACATAAAGACGCATGTATTTGTTAATTATCATGTCAACCTCCTTATTATGGAATCAATCATGGAAGGCCGCCATGCAATGAATATATCCAGAGCAAATTTGCACTAGCCAACGTCAACAAAAAAAAAATGAAGGGAGTAGTATAAACACCCTTAGCAATGAACATACCCAGAGCAAAATCAAAATAGATAGGACAGAGATCATCGTCTCCACGGTGGTAGGGTCTGTGGGGCTGTTGAGCGCTGTCTTGTTGATCTCAGCCGAGGGGGCAAAGAACACCGTAAGCATTTTTACTGATTAGTTAGAGCTAGTAGCTTTACATCGTAGACGTACCTAGCTCTTTACATATGGTGTGCTTAACTCAACTGAGCATCTTTTGCCTGCATGCAGCGGCCTCGTTACTCCAATCCCTCACGCCGCGTGCCGGGTCGTGCCGGTGCCGGGCCAAAACGGCCGGGCCCGTTTAACCCGGCCCGAATGGCGAGGTATACTCACGCGTGCTTGGCATCTGCGCTATCATCTCCCTACTCCCTGATGGTGGCCCGGGTCTTCGTTTCGGTGTAATAGTACGTTGCCGCCCCCTCCAAGACCAAGAGGACCGCCAGCGTCGTCTGCGGCATCGTCTCATGGTGACTGGTGAGTGAGCTAGCTGCATATATCATCCCTTCTGCAAGCCAAGCATGCAAGCACCAACCACCATTGATCGATTGTGCAGGATAGCGTCCGTGATCACGTGGGCGCTGATTGGGAAACACATCTTCGCCGGAGGTGCCGTGTTCGCCCTGGTCGCCACGATGCTCGGCGTCGCCTCTTTCCTTGCGCAACGGAGGCAGCCGTCGGACGCGGTGGCATGGGATGAGGGCACTCCATACATATGGATGGACGGCTTGGATTTGTAATGGTCCCACCGCTCCCGCCGAAGAGTGGCCCGCGGCATGGGCAAGCTGCTCAGGTTCTGCTGATCCTCCTCCTCAAGGACAACGCCCACCAAGCTCACAATTCCATCCTACTGCCGCTGCTCAAGGTCAGCAGTTCCGTCGCCCTCGCACGTACCCTGTTCAGCCTCAGCCTCAGGTATCAGTGGAGGCTCCTTCACTAACCCTGCCATTACCGATAAGGTGATTACATAAAAAATCAGAACACTGTTTGAGTGGGCCTTCTCTAACCCTGAAGCAACGACGGTTGATTCCACCGGCGGTGATGCTGGAGCTACATATTGTGGGGATGCTGCCTAATCTGGTTACCCTCATCCGCAATGAATTTATTTGTTTTTCTTCAGTAAAAGTCCTTGATCTATGCATCTGTGAATGGAGAATATACTCTGTACTGCTAAAAGCCAATGCTTCTTCACGACACAATTCTGATTTGAGTCAACTCGGGGAACGTCAATGGAGACCAAAGTTAGTCTTCCTTCCTTGCGTGGCCTCGTCCTCTCAAGATGGCTGGTATACCTTGGTGGACGGACCACGCCCCTTCTCATGGAACAATTTTCACAACAAAGCGCACGACTATAGGAGCAGCTGGGCTATATACGACCACAGTATGGCTTGGTGAATAACATGTGAAAGTATCATCAGTCATTAGTGCAAAGCAAAAGAAAAGGCCCAGAGAATGATGATTCGCCACTTTAAAAAATCAAGTCTGACTGTTGACATCATTTAGTACAACTGGGTGATTGCCTATTCAAGATGTCTGCCCTCTAGAAACACATAGTACTCCACCAAAACATGCATTTACAGAGTTTTAAAAAAATTGTATATACAAATTGTACAAACACAACAACAGGCATCACCCCATGGAACCCCAGTTGATCTATTCTATTGTAATCACATCCAATAATGTCAATGAAATAACACGCATATAATAGCATATATTTCTAGCCGATTTTCTCCTCTCATCCAAAAGTTACAAGAGATCAAAACTGGGCGCACGATCACAGGATTGTTTGGCAGCGACTACATCATCAGTGGTACACTGTTCCCCATAACTGCGCAGGGCAAACCTAAGTTGTACAACTCTTTTGGATCATAAACCTATGAGGACAATACAAAGGGGGACGGCGGTGCTGAGTCAATCAGTCGAAGAGGCTACAACAACACAATCCTCATACATTCTATTGACTACAGATGGCTCATTACATGACAACACAACATACAGCAACTAATTCACGGAGACAGCAACTCATTCCATGGTGTCATAGATGACATCGGGAATCACCACTATGATCCTGGAATTTACATAGGCCTTTTGCTTTGGCCAACCAGTTGGTCCTTTACCTGAAAAAGGAGGTGTCAGTTTCAAGTCAAACAATAAGATCTTGAGTACATAACTTAAGTTCCAAGCAAAACATTTTAAATCAAAAGGTTGGTCATAATAACATCCACGTAGTATCTTTCTAGAGAGGTCATGTCCACAACCAAACTTTGAGATGAAAACCACGGGAGGTCAGTAAAGTATAGACGCAATGTAGAGTTATCTGAAAGTCTAATCTACCACTAAGCTGACTGCAAAAGCTCCATGCAGTTACGTTAACTTTCACAACATTTTATGCACGCGTGTACCAGATCGACTGGTAAAATCTAACTCAACCTGGCCCACAATTACTCGGTTCGCTGATCAGACCTGTCGAGAGGATACATTCAAGAGATCCAAAGATTTACTAACATTCAGATTGTGTCAAATTTATAATTGGTGTGTACCCTCAGATTTCCTTCTACATATATAAGACATTCATTGCACTTGCCTTTAACCAATTTTCATTGGTCTACATATCACAGTATCACACTGAATTTTTATTATAGAACCAATATACTACTTTGTAGGATGAGAACTTGTTATGGGGTAAATATGCACAAAACCCCTTATACAATGGGGAAACTACAAGAATACGTATACATCTAACAGAACTTACCATGTTAACAAACTTCATCTGCTTTAGAACTTCACTGGTCTTCAGTTCCTACACAACAACAACGCCTTTTAGTCCCAAGAAAGTTGGAGTAGGCAAGAGATGAAACCCACAAGAGCCAATACACAAGAAAAATTTCAGTTCCTAGACCAAACAAAAAAATATCAGGAAGCAAAAAATGCATCACTTGAAATGTCCATTGTATCTGGCCTACATCACTGTAAGCATAAAATAGACCAACTAGAGGTTTTGTATATCAATAAAGGGTCAGTATCAACAGGACCTCCTGTGCTAACCTTTTCAAAAATTATAGGGAATATAAGACCAACTATTAATTTAGCTGTGACATTTTACGGTACATTGAAACTAGTACTACACGATAGGAAAATCTCAATGTATCGGTTGAAATTTTGAATATCACTACAGACAGCCTTCTCCATTCTAAACTTCACTTGATTACAAGGACAGACTCAGTGCTGTAAGCTCCCACGCTAGGTGGGGTCTGAGGAAGGATTATATGAGGCAAGCCTTACCCCTGCAATAAATTGCAGAGAGGCTGCGTCGAACCCAGGACCTCTTGGCACAAGTGAGATTATACGAGGCAGTTCACTTGATTACAATCGATTTTTTTTTTGACAGTATATAAAATGTAAACTGCAGGTATCTACTTCAGCCAAAAATATAAAATATAAGGTTGTTCCAATGAAAGAAAATGTATAGATCATTATGCATAAATACTAAAAGTCCAAAATTAAAAGATATATACAGCCATCTCCAATCTCCATAGTTCAAATGAGATTCTTGATCTATGGCCATATACTTATTATGTGGTAACAACCAGCTCTTAGATGGTGTTTGGTTCACCATTCTGTAATGCAATCCCATTAGTGATGGTAAGGAATACCGTTAAATGTGTTTCTTTTTTGTTCAACTCTGTTGTAATCTGTTACCCTATAATCAGTTACCAGCCCACCCTAAACTTCAGGCTGCAGCTTCTAGAACTCCTTATATTGTCCTAATTATCGAGACACACGTTTAGGAATGGTGGTAGCTGCCAGAGCATCCTTTTTCGAAGGAATAATGCAATTTCACAAAATGAAGTAACAAGTGCAATTTTTCTGAACAGATGGACATGTGTTGATAATTAGTTTGTGATATAAAAATTATGACAATATTATACAAGCTAGAAATTAAAAAGAGGCCTTTAAAGATAGTGAGTAGTGACAACCATTTAATATAAATATTCAAGTCTTTTGCCCAGCTTATGGGTCTCCTTAAGAAGTGTTGAATTGATGAGAAAAGCTGTCTTGGTTTGAAACTAAGATTCAGTAGGACATATATTGTGACACTTAAAAGAGCAGTCCAGTGCATGTAGCACAGAACATATATTGTGACACTTTACGAAATTAAAGTTGTTGCATCCTGACCAAATCAATCTAAAGTGGCATAGATTCTTCTCTTTTTCATCCCACTATGTGCGGGCCCACTATCAGACGACAGGTCACGTGCAAGCGTAGCTCAGCTGACTCACTTCGATAAGAAAGAGACAGGTGTGGGGCGTGGAGTGGTGGTTGCATGTGGGTGGGGCGGCGCTGTGGCGAGGGCACTGCTGGCCACCTCTGGTAGAAGGGGGTTTGAGGAGCCAAATGAGACAGGCTGACGATGGGCAGGATAGGAGGTAGGGGAGTCACGAGGAAGAATTTAGCAGCAAACGGCAGTATGGTGGGCGGCGGCAGCAGTAGGAGGCATATCGCCGCCGGCTCCGGAGATGGTGGCGGGTGGGGGAGGGGCTGGTGCGGCAGGCAGCAACAGTGTCGGGGACGGGCCAAAGACAAGTTAGGTGGCATGTTGGGGCAGGAGCTGTGATGGCCGACGAGGAAGAAAGTATGTTCGCCAATATGGTGAGACACATGGCAGCAGGAGAAGGGGGGCACACAATAACCTTCCCTTTTAGCTTTATGGAGTATTTACTCGAAAAAAATAACTAAATTTTAAAAATGTCATAAAAGAATTGTGGCATGCCAATATAGCAATATGCAGAAAGGCAGCAAGAAGATATAGTTCCATAAGATAATTGATTACATGGTTAACACAAGCAAAAGCAAGATGTTCTACACTACTTTTAGCAATTATACTGTAATAACAAAATAAGTAATGTGTTACCTGTGGAACAGCACAATCAGCACGGGCTGGATCCCAAAGAAGACAACAAGAACAATCCCAGTCATCTGACTGAACAGCATATAAAGGTGCCCTGCAGGAGATCCATGAGACAAAATATCATACCTTCAATAAACATAAGATACGCACAAAGCAAAATGAGAAAAATAATCCTCCGCTGCTAGAGGTTACAAAAAGGAGAAAATGCAGAAAAAGAGGATGCTTTACACATAATTACAGAAAGCAAGAGTATAATATATTTTTCACCAAAATAGCATAGCTCCACAACCAATATGATTAAAAAAAAAAGCAGTCGAACTGCTAGATGCGCTAAATGGAGTGCACTATAGATTAGGTAACAGATACATTTTTAGGAATTCGCTAGCGATTTATCAGCATCTCTTCAAACAAAAGGTGCAAATATGTTAATTTTGATTCCACAACTAGCTATAAATAGACTAAACTAGCCATGTTTTGACCAGCTTCTGCCATGTCCAACATGGGAACACTACAAAACACCTTGTAGTATGATGGAAAAGAGAAGTTTTATGCTTCCAACACTACTCGAGAACTTACGCAAGGGGGAAAAACTAACCACCAGAAATGACTTTGATAAAAAGAAATAGATTCAAGTAGGAATTTGAAATGTGTATCTGCTCAGATTAGAGTTGGCATGTTTTTAAAACTTAAATGCTAGGGTATTTTGGCTTAAGCACATGCAAACATGCTGCTAAGAGAGAACAAGGACCAAATGACCATTTCAGCCCATAATTAACTGATGCATTTAACCTACTCCCTCCATTCAAAAATTGTTGTCACTGTCGACTTTTTTAGTTATGTTTGACCATTCATCTTAAACATTTTTTAATAAATTGTCATATTTTTTATGATTCGTTTCATCACTAGAGAAAATTGAAACATAACTTATATTGAAATGATATTTTGAATAAGACAAATGGTCAAATGTAACTAAAAATGTCAATGGGGACAACAATTTTGGAACATAGTAAGTGATTATATTTCCAAAGAAAAAGTCAATTGATGCATTGCCATAGTGCTGTGCAGCAGAGCAATCTGCATGGTGTTGCTTCAATTCACAACCTATAGCTGAGCAGCCATGCACGAGTATTAGAACTACTACTAACCAATCGGGAAGAAGAGAAGCAATAATGTGAGAACCGCTATGTGGGTTGGCAAACTGAAGTAGGGCGCGCCGGCACAGGTTCGGGAGCAACTCAGCGGCGCGCCAGTGGGGAGATCGAGGAGTGCTGACAGAGGTTGGTCAACAATTAGCAGGACAGGATAATGGCCATGAACAAGTATGTGTAGGAATTCCTGAGGATACAGAGCGGAACAGCGAACAGGGATTATGGAGCACTGGTGGCACATGGATCCCTGCAGTGTCAGTGAAAATCTTAGGTTCCTTTTGGTACAGCTTATTGCTGCTTATGCTTCACCAGCTTATGTACCTTTTGGCACTGTAGCTTTTCTCAGCTTATGGCACTACTCCATGAAGGCATAATCCGTGATAAGCAAGGTTTTTTGTAGCTTTTCTCAGCATATGGCACTATAGCTACATAAAAACACTGTAGTAATGAGCATAAGCTGCACCACCATAAACTGTACCAAACGGACCCTTACAGCCAGCACCATACAAATCCAGATGGGGCAACAGAGCCTGGCAGCACATGGAGCATAGTGGCACATATATCCTACAAGCATGAAATTGTTCCATGGAACATGAAGGCAGCATAACTCTGCAACGCACAAAGCTACAAACTTGTGAGTTATTTTTGGGAGCGGTAGGAAGGCAACCAGAAGACAGAACATTTTTCTTTGTTTTTACCCTGGAATGATTTGCCTCAAAGTAAATAGGGGAACCTTGCTTTAGTAACAGAAATCCTGTTTAAACTTTTATCTTTTGATGACCAGAAATATGTATTTGGAAACTTAAAAACAGGAAATTCGTTTACCTTCTCCATTTGCCACAGATCTTGTCAGAGTCTCCAAAGTTCCCTCTCTCTTGGCACTGTATCCAGTTACCAATTGAAGCTCTATTTTCATTACTCGTTTTCTGCCACTACACAAACAAGGAGCTTAGCTTAATAAACTTTCTGTGGGAATATAAATACATAAATGGCACCATTCTTACATTCAATTGATTTAGTTCAACAGGATCAAATTCATAGGGCTCGTCAAAATAGTCATCAGTACTGCAACATATAAAAAATTGCAGATGTAAGAATTATTAACCAGGGAACAGTGACAGTTTGTCAATGAAAATAACA
The DNA here is from genome assembly GCA_030378355.1 of Eleusine indica. NCBI lineage: Eukaryota > Viridiplantae > Streptophyta > Magnoliopsida > Poales > Poaceae > Eleusine > Eleusine indica. Next base: position 63,140,395 of record CM059494.1, read on the forward strand.
CATTACATCAATGAAACATTAGTACAGTTTATTTGACAGGATCCAAAAATACCAAAGAATAAGAAAAAAAAATGAAAATCTGACTAGAGCAGCATGCATAAACTGTACATGTGAAGCTTATACAATAGATACGCTACTGGTGTAGAATCAAACACTGAAAGTCTGACAGTCACATGCTAGCTCGCTAATGTCTCCTACATCAGTGATGCTTGTTCAAAATTAAGCTATACCATAAGTTTGGCAACACCAGCACCATCTGAAAACAGTCAATCCAATAAACGTTCATGACTGTACGTGCAACAGTAGGTGGTTGCTGGAGACCAACTCACCTAACATTGACTAATTATTAAGCTTATTTCACATAATAAATTCCCTCCCATCTTTCAGGTCATATGAACTTACTTTTGAAACTATTTGACCGATCAGTTGTGTTAAAGCATCTAATACTACTGGCTACTAGTATGATACGCATATAGTTTGCAATGAAAAAGGTACTGGCTACTAGTATGATACGCATATAGTATGCAATGAAAAAGGGTAGCAGATAAATTAAGGATTAAAACCTCATATCATCTAAAAAGGAAAGTGATATCATTCTATTCCTCCCAATAGAGCGGGAAGTTATCATAAAGAATAGATAAATACAACGATAAAAACATATGAATATTTTATATCTAATTTAGCTATGTATTCAATTCTAGGATTGTACCGAATAAATATGATATTTCTTTATAAAATAACTTTATAGTGAAAAAATGGTTACAATCTTTATCTTCATGAAATTGGACATTTCAGATATTAAAGTTTATCATAACAAAAAAATATACTGGTTCTAATTATTTGAAACAATGGAAATAATGTAACTGCATAAGTAAACACACCTGGAAGTTGGGCCAGACCATTCTGGCACGTCTGCTTGAAAACCTATACCAATTCGAGCCCCACTTACATATTGTTCAGTATCTTTCAGCATGTACTCTATGTGACTCATGCCATGAGGCTTTTGGTTTGTATTCGCAGAAGGCTTGACCTTGCCCTCCCTCTGTTTACCATAAACACGCTTAGGTTTCTTTAAGTAGCAAGTATTGCAAAACCACTCATTAGCTGGTAGCTCCTTAATACCAGGGTTGCAACAAGACAAATGAAATGCTGCTTCACATGAATCACACATTAGCATCTTTAGTAGATGCTCCATGGCACCACAAGTATTGCATGCCAATAGTGGGTTGGCATCAGTGAATTCTTCTTCAGTTATTCTAGTTCGTGATTCAGTTATGACTCCATTTTCCTTAAGTATGGCAATGCAGAGGTCCTTTGACGATGTAAGCTCAGTAATCGGTTCTATAGGGCTGATATTTGATGAGGAACATTCAGCAGCATCCTTTTTCTCTGTTGAAACCATGCATTTGTCATTCATATCAGAACTTGGCTCCGATGGAACTCCAGTAGGTTCTTCAATGTCTAGGATAAGATCTGTTGTGTTTGCTTTAGAACTTAAAACCATTGTTTCCGAGGGAACAATAGGTTTCAGTAATGACGAGTGATCCTTGGAAGTTGTGCAACTTTGAATCGTGGATTCTTTAGCTTCTTCGTATGCTGCAAGGGAATTTGAATCCTTATCCATCTTCCTCCTCTTATAAACATTGCCATCCTTCTTTTGGGCAGATAGGGAACACATTCTGTTAGCAGTGGGTACACCAAAATAGCTTGTGTATGAAGGGGTTGTTTCTATTACAGCTGATTTGCACTCTCCATTTACAAGTGATGATAGTTCTCTGTAATTATTTAAAGAGCATTCATTCCATTTTGGGGTCATCTGTTGACACAATACAACAAATGTTCAGAAGCAACCAAAACCTCTATGTAGCCAGAACTCTATATGTCCATTCCTCTTGACGTTCGATTCTGATCTGTGTCGTGGCCAATCACCATAGAAGTAACAACAGACCTGCCACAAAATATTCTTGATTCAGTGCAAAAAGAAAAAACAGCATGCAGCTTACAAAGTTTTTTTTACAAGTATTAATCTCATGTGTATGACAAGATAATCTCAGATAGGGTAACTTTAATGAAGCATATGCCTGCAACATACCTATAATTTAAATATTTGAATAATCAGCAGAAAGGTGGTAGGGTAAAATATAGTATAGATAAAAGAAGAAGCATAGACCAGAGCAGTAAGAGGGAAGGTAGTCCAAACAGTGGGGTGGGAGGGAGCGATTAGGGATGACAAGGGAAATTAGAGAAGGGGGAATATGGGGGGGTGTTGCACTGCTACACATGAAAGAGTAGCACCATAATAATTTACTATCTTTGAGGTGTTCCGATAAACACTAACAAAAATGCCATATGCATGTAAATTTGGCAAAACAATAGCAATGAATTGCTTTGGAGGGCTACATGTTTCCCTTTATAAGCCAACATCCTTGAACTTTACCCACCACATGGTGCCTCAAATTGTCTAGATATTTCCTTTACGATGCAGCTATCTAGATACCACTCATGAAAGTTTTCTGAGTTTTTCATTATAAAATATGCAAGTGCCCTACGTGATGTTCAGACAATATGAGGAACATATGTGGCAACTAAAGTTCAAGGATGTAGTTCTAGTTTAATTAAGCCAATCAGTTTCCAGAAATGGGGAATCAGTATTACCAGTAATTGGAAATATTATTGCGAAATCATTCATGATTTGAATATAAGAAAATGTCCATTCATTAGGTGACTGGTTTTTTCCTGTCCTAGTAGCATGTAAGTTAAATGCTTTGCATATCTGTCCTGGAACTGGAAATTAACTAATCTGAAGCAAGAACTTCATGTTTTGTGCTGTGCATGAGATAGAACAATTAATTGCTGCAAATGAGCTCACAACATAGTAGTTGTGTTGCTTTAATAGCACCTGGAGCTGAATTCGATTCCGTTCAGACCTGATTAAAAAGAGGTCACTCGCAGGTTCCTCTGGTCGGCCTGGGCGGTCATCCCCGTGTATTAGGGGGGCAACTTTCATGACCTTCACGGCTGGGCTCGAGTTGAGCTCTTCTTAAAAAGAAATGCTGTGGGAGCGGTCCTTCCCCCACCGGCCGAGTTTTAAGAACAATTAAGTGCCGGTCTATCAGTTATTGCTACAAAGAACCAAAAGGGCATCCACACAGGAAGTTACCTAAAAAGAAGGCATAAATGGCCACCTAGACAGCTTGGGCAGAATGCTATGGCTGGTAATTATGGTGTATGGTCCAGTTACTACGTTGGCAAGATAGTCATCTAGGAGAGGTCAAGTTGGCCTTAACAGCCACTAAAAAGCAAGCAAGAGCACCACCATGCTGGTACTTTACCTGGCTCCGCTTTTGGGCTCAGCTGCAGAGGCGTGAGGAGGAAACCACCATGCTAATGGAGGCATGCCGCTCTTTGGAGACGGTGGTCACGCAACTTTTCGCCAATCATGGATGGAGATTTAGCAATAGAATTGCTGTCTAATAATACGGCCCTCCAAACTATGTTGGTTTTGTTTTATTTCTGTTACATGTTATGCGTGGTGGGTGTGGTGTTTGTGGTGCGTGTGATGCAGTCATAATAATGTAAGCATGGGCTCTATCCTCAATGAGGTGAAGGTCGGAACAAGTTTTATTCCATTGTCTAAAAAAAAGCAAGCAAGAGTGTCACAGGCACACACGTTCCAACGCCACATTTTAAAATTGATTTCCATATATCATGCCAAGCCAATCTAGCTGTTTGTAGCTTGTATGAGAAAGAGCTTGAGGAGCATGTAGTTTAATTTTAAGGCGTATCTAGGTCACCGCAGGAGGTCACAAAGTCCTAGTTACACCTTATTCCCTACATGGTGCTAGATTGCCACAGGACGTCTTACCACCTTAAAAACTTGCCTGTTTGTTTTAGAGGTGAAATGGCACGAGAAAACCATGTTCTTAGCAGCTAGAAATCGAGGAAGAGTGAATTCAGCTCGCCAAGCTGGGCAGGCATTTCCTTGCCTCTGCATGATAGCTTGCCTCCAAATGACAGTTTTCTATAGGGTTACCAAGCAGCCACCCTTGTTAAAGCAAGGGGCTAGATCAGATTTTGCCATAGACTCAAAAGCGCCCTAAGCATTACAAACTGAAATTTCCACCGCATCTCGCCCACCACCATGGATCTCAACCCTCCCACCATTCTCTTCCTCTATGTCTATATCGCCTCAGAGGCGGACCAACCAAAAGTGCGAGGTAGGGCCGCCCTAGCCCTACCTAACGCCATCGGAGAGAATGTCACTCCTCCCATCTCCTCCGAGTGCTACGGCCCCCAGGTCGCCAAACATAGCTTGCCCAGCATTTCATCCCCAACCAGATTGGGATGAAATCACCCCATCCACGTCCCTGCGACCCCGCCCACGGGTGAAAATTTCTTCCGCCCCCACGCAGGCTACACCCACCTAAGTGTCAACTGCCACAGGAAGGAGGAGGATTAGAGGATTGGGAAGGAGATCTCACCGTTGAAGCTGGAGGTGGAGGAGGGCAAGCCCAGGGCAGCAGGCTTGTACCCCGTTCTGGCGCCGCGTGCCGCCGCGCGCTGGCCGCACGAGACCTGGCTCCGCCGTGCTTTCTGCGCCGCTGCGGTGCTGCCTGGGATCTGAGTTTGCTTGGCGAGGGGCACGTCCGCCGCGGCTGCCGCTCGTCGTCCCGGCTGAAGAAGGCGGCTAGCGGTCGCGGGCAGCGATGGAGCGGCCGAACCCGTTCTGACAGTGACAGGATGAATGATTTTGGTTATGAACTTCTGGGTGAGACCTTAGGGCAGTTCAGGGCCAGATTTTGGGCCTATCTCAGCCCGACGTGGCTGAGTCCGGAAGCCCAAATATTTAGTTATACTCCTTGCTAACATATCTTTTAATAATGTATGTATACATAATGAATTGTACATTTCCACTTTTATTTCCAATATAAAGGGGGACCGAATTAAAATTTGAAGAAGTATAGGCCCTTACAACAAGACTCTGAAAGACAAATAAAATACATGAAAAGCATTTAAACATTTTACTATCTTCAATATCACTTCATCGATTGTAGTAGGAACCAAATAGAAACCATGTCGGGACATCAAACTTTGTTGAAACTGCAAGGTCGTCATCTTCAAATTCATTTCCAAAACAATTTTAATTCTATGAACGAGAATCAGTGAAATCTATGTTGGTATAGGAAGAAAAGAATATCCCATCTTATTACTAATTAACTCTTTATCGTGGATGGATTGAGCCAAGAGAAAAAATGGAGAAGGAACCGAAGAACCTTATTTCATGATAGGAACATTGTCTCTGCCTCGTCATTGTTATCAAAATACTAAGTATTCATGTTAGCTTGTCGAGAAGATGACGTCATCGTTGTCGCCACCGTCACCCTTGTTGGAACCGTCCCGAGGAATCCAGCAACATCTAATAGAGAAGGAGACACCAAGATCCTAACACCGAAAAATTTAACATGGCTAGACATAAGTACTAAACTTAGAATTCAAACTAGCACTACTACTAGTGACGACACCTATCTGTTGGTGAGGTCATCAGAGGCTAGAGAGAGGGGGGGGGGGGGGGCAATGCAAGCGGCGGGGTGGTTGTGGCGTGCTCTATCTTCAACAAATATTTGTCTTCTCTTAGAGTGTTCTTTCTCTGGCTTTGGCTTGAATTTGAATTCATACAAACACATCAATTTAAAACAGTTTTAGGCTGAAGAAGCACTAAAATGGTCTTTTACTAATTGAGCTAGAAGCCAAAAGGCAAAAAAAAAAAGAAATTTCTTGACACCTTTTCCACCTCTCTGGAACAAAAAAAAAGTATTTATCAAACATTTTTTCCAAGTACTTTGGATTCACCCCCAAAAAGTTGCTTTCATCATAGTAGCCAGTAGAGCAGTTAAAAAAAACTCTATCAAACTGGCCCTTAATTAATGCTACGACGGTTTGTAATAAGGGGTCTATGCTTCAGTGGGGGGATGGTGCGAATATGGTATGGAAGTTGAACTGATTTTGGACAACATTCCAAAGTTAAACTAGATGAATACCCCGTGTGTTGCTACGGACATTCATGATGAACTTTAGATAATTGTAGAATATATGAAGTATAAAGTTGTAAAATAAATTCATAAAGCTGCATAGATTTTTTTTGGGTCATGTATAGTTAATCTTTACTATCTTTGTGGATGATGATATGGGCTAAAGTGAAATATTAGAATTGTGTATTGGTCAGACAGCAGATATAATGCCGCACCTTGCAGTGTAATTTCTATGTGTGATGTTAGAGAGAATTGTTAGATGAAGATAGTCCAGCTCCAGCATGCATTACAATGGTAGCTAAAGATAGTCCAGCTTCAGCATGCATTACAATGGCAACATATTTTACAGGGGCACAGATAGAAAAAGAAATGCCATTCGTGCAACTCAAGGTTGCATAGCAACGAATAAATCAATTTGGAGTTTGGACAAGTCTGCACTTCAAAAGAATCCAGTATAAGAATCCAGTATAAGAAAGGGCCAGAGAGCCAAAGATGGCGCGCGGATGAAGATAACAATGGATGACAGATTCTTACATGATGTCTCGCATGATATAGGATGAGGTGAACGACAGGGTCACAATGATTTCTTGCTTCTTGGAGACGAACAATCACTAATGGCTGGTGTGGAGTTTTGCTTGGTGACTCGACAAATGTAGGTGTCGAGTGATCTGCCGTGTATATTTTTGAAGAAAATCTGTCATATATATAATAACACGGTCAGGTTGCTGTTTTTTTTTTTAAATTTGTGAAGCTAGACGCGTTACGGTGGAGGCTGACTGTTTGCTTGAGGAAATGCAAAGAAGAGCAATTGGCCTGAGCAAGTGCTTCAGCAGAAACGTGTGGCCATAGTGGAGCACAATAAGAATGAGGACTTAATGAAGGCAGTTTCCATCAATATTTAAAGCACCCCGGCACCGGCTGGTTAATATATATTTCGGAATGGGATTATGGGAGCAAAGCAAGCTGTACGTAGGAATGCAATGAACGGTCAAGTTGACACAAAAATGGAGATCGGACGGTGGCAGTGAATTCAGTGACGTGGCTTAACCTGATCCAAAAAAATAGTAATGCTTCTTAGTGGGTTGCGTATATGTAGATTCATGATTTGGTTATTACCTGCTTGTCTGAAACACGTTTCCATTAATGGAGTTTATATCCATCTAAAAAGAAATCTGAAGCATAAGTGTTTTTCATGCAATTCACTGGGTGACCCGCAAGTTCATGGTATCTTAATTTCTTTTTGGCTACAATCACAATTTGTCATTACCATTCCTTGTCATTTCTCTTCTTTTCCTCGCTATATGACGTTTTCCTTTGATAGGTACTCCTTCATGTTACATTATTACTTGTCATCATATATTCATCCAATTTGTTAATTTACGTGTCATTCTTGTATTCCAATACATCTTTCTTTCTTTCAACAATTCCTATCTCTATCTCTCTCTCATTTTCTATGCATGTACCTTTTCCATCTCCACTTAATTTCCATGTCCAAGACTAAAACGACAAGTAGGACGGAGGGAGTATATGCTGTTAGCAAGGCTCTATTTTCTGTTATGTGGAGTTTGAAACCGCAGGAGATGAGATTGTTGTCTATATCTACGGGAGAAGATTTTAGCTGTCTCTTAAAGATTTCTTATCACGGTCGTGAATTGTGATTCCATGGGTGGTTGTGGAGTTCGAAGCAAGAGGAGATAAGGGTTACTTTTATGTTGTACTTTTATTGATACCTCAATGATACTCGGAGGCTAATCACAATTTGGAGCATGCACAAGAGAGTTAGAAAATGTTGCCTTCCGACCAGAAGTGCAGTGCAAATTTGTATTGTCAATTTGATACGGACGTCAGTATATATAGTTTGTAAAAGAAACCGTAGTGGCAAGAGTCTAATTGTCAAAGAAGCCCCCTCCTAATTTTGTATGTAGTACGATATATACTCGGATAAAACGACTTGGAGATTATATATGTGCTGCAACCTGTACTTTGCAAGTACAATCCTCTGAATTGTTCAACCTAAACTTGGGAAATGTTCAGCGGCTGACTATGGTGCAAACTAACATACGGGGAGCACAGAAGACTCGCTGTATCTATGCGCCCACCACTTGCATCTCGTAATCGCACTGCACGAACGTTGCGAGGTGAGCAACATGTGATTTGATTTAGTCATTGCCACCTAGCTGTCATCTAAAATGTCAAACAAATGTTAACTACAAGCAGACATACTTAATAGAGTTTCTGTATGCACTATCCCTCCTACGAGAAACAAAAAAGGGGGCAAGTAGATGGGTTCAAAACGTCGTATATATACGCGTCATAGCTGGCAAAAAATATCAAGGAAAAGTGCAGTTTAATTGTGCCCAATGAAACGGTCAAAAACATATATAAAGAAGACAAACTATTCTTATACGACATTTTAACCGATGAATTGCAGTTTTAACTAACTGTCTAATTTGTCAATAATACAATCAAGCTACATGTATATATATGCAGCTATCTTTTGTTCTGATGGTAACCATGCCCTGTGCCTGGCTATTGGCTCTCGTTACTGCAGGCCACCGGATTGGCTTGTGCTTATCGCATGCCACCGGATTACTATACTACTCCTACTACTATATATAGTTAGCAACAATATATCCAACCGGCGCAATTCAATCATGCATGGAATAATTACAGCAATGAGCATGCCATAACATAATGACTGCTGGTTGTTTAGATTTTTTTTTTGTCTTCCTGTTTGTATCGATGAGCTGACGACGGCCCAACCTTGAATTGAGTACACTAGGCTGCAACCTGCAAGGAAGAAGCAACATCTCTGTATAAAAACCAATGGGATCCTTAAACATAAGCAGCTGATCTATCTCTGTAGGGAATAGCCACGCCTCTCTGCTTTGTCTCTCTGGAGAGCGAGTGGGCCGGAAAAGAAGAACAGAGAGAATATGGATAAGACGGTTATCATCGTTTCCGCGGTGGTTGGATCTCTAGGGGTGTTGAGTGCTGTCTTGGGATTCGTTGCGGAAGGAGCAAATCTATATGTAAGAATACTCTATACAGCTTGTAGATTTCATGCATGATCTTGTGTGAGGTGTGTGTGATACTGTGATACGATCTCGGCGTGCTGACGAGTGAAAAGCATCGACCTGCAGAACCAGTCGCCCGCACTGGGGATCGTTGCCTCTCTCTTCCTACTGGCGGCCCAGATCACGGTCTCAGCAGTCGGCGGCTGCTACGGCTGCTGCAGTCCCAGCGGCCGCACCATTCCTTCTGAGACCAACCGCATCGTGGGCATCGTCTGCGCCGTCATCTCATGGTAAGCACTAGTGAATGAGATCACCAAGCGTATACTAGCATGTGAAAGACGTTATTGTGAGTGAACAGACGACCAAATAAAGGAGTACACGTGTTGCAACTGTGCAGGATACTGGTGGTGATCGCGGTTTCGCTGTTCTTCCGAGGCGCGTCGTTGAACTCTATGGGCTACTACCTGTCCGGTCTCTACGCCGGCGGGGGCGTGCTTGCCCTCATCGCCACGGCGCTGGCAATCACCTCCTTCATCATGCTGCGGAACAACCCGGCGGGGGACGTAGAGGTCGTCACTGTAAGCGCTTCCAACACGCCAAACACGCATCAGTCGCCCATGGCGTTCCTGGTGGGCCAACCTCACCTCCGGCCGCCGCATGAGGCTGCAAACGCACCAAGCATGCCCGATGTGCAGCCGGTGCCCGCGTTCGTGATGGGCCACCCGATGTCCTCGCCGGGAGCGGTTGCAAGCGCAGAAAACGATCAGGATTATTTCAAGCAGCCACCGCTGCCGCTGCCGCACACCGCCGGCATAACGAGCCAACCGCAGGTCCCACATCCTCAGGTTTCATTGGCTCCTCTTCCGCAAGGGATCAACCCACAAAATCAACAAACAGGTATTGGCAATCAAATTCTTAAAAACGGAGTTGAATTCGGAGTTGATTTGGCTGTTGAGATGGCTGGGAATGCCTTGATATCAATGGCGACTGATGCTGTCGTCGGAGGTGATACAGAAGCTACTGGATCGGGAGATGCTTCCTACCAATACGCTTGAATAGCAGCTTGATGCTCTCTTACAACGAAAGAACACCTTACATGCATGTTATGTACGCGTATAATATAAGGCAATCTCTCTATTCATTATTGAGTATCTTACTTATATGTACTAGTGTTTGCATAACTAATCAATGTTTTCTGATTTAGTTTTGGATAAAGAGAGTTATTTTGTCAGTATGCATGCTGTGATTTTAGAGAGAGAGAGAGGGAGAGAGAGAGAGACAGAGAGTACACATGTGCATCCTATATATTGCAGCCCAGCACTAAAAAAAGAGAAGGTTGTTGAGTGTCTCTAACGGATACTCGGCAAAGATCCAATAACAGGCTGTTGTGTTATATTTTGTCGAGTGTGTAGTTTTTGCCAAGTGTTGTCATCTGATATTTTGCCGAGTGTCTGAGACACTTAACAAAAGCAGTTAGTTGTTTGCCACACACCAACACCTCTCTATCCCCATGCTTGCCGTACCCTTTTACTATCGTATCATTGCTCCATTTTATGTAGTAGGCATACTTCAAAAACACTACTACAAAAGTGATTGTAGTGACAAATGTCAAAAAGTTCCGAGTAGCAGATATTTTTGGACCCGCTACTGCAAATGCAATTTGATTCGGACATCAGTATATAGCTTTGTAAAAGAACCCCTAGTTTCAAGAACCGGTTTATCATAGAAGACCCCTCCTAGTTTTGTAGTAGTAGGATATAAGGATAAAATGGCACGGATCTTAATATATGAGCTGCAAGCTATACTTTAATTTGCAAGTATTATGATGCTTTAGTCAACTAATTCTAAACTGTTATACTTAAACTTTAGAAATGTTCAGAGGGCAACTGTGCTGCACGTTCCAACTTACGAGTCACTCAGAATACCCGCTGTATCTATGCGCCCACTTGCGTCTCGTAGTGATTTGATTTGGTCATTGCTTTCTGTAATCTAGAATGTCAAACAAATGTTAATTACAAGCAGACATACTTAAATAGTTCTATGTGTGCACTGTCCCTCTTAGGAGAAATAAAAGAGTGGACCGTTACAAATATGCTCTAATTTTTTTTATGGCCATCAAAAAGATGAATCATTGCTAAAAATATATATTCAGACTTATTTTTAAAGGCAAACAACAATGTGAACCGAGTCTAAAAAAATAATACGTCATGTCATCGATCTGTTATTCTGTCTTCCTCCATCAATCACTGAGCTACACATGAATTATATGATTTCTCTCTCTCTTCCTCTCTCTCTCTCTCTCCAAAAGCGACGACTGCTGCCCCTCCCTCCCTCTCTCTCTTCAATCTCTTCCTCCATCCCTCCTCACGAAACCCACCTCCTCCTCCTCCTCCCTTCCCTCTTCACGTGAGGGCGGCGGCGGTTGTTCGGGGTAGGCGAGGCGGTGACGACTCCGGGTGGCGTGGAGCCTAGGTGTGGCGGTGGCGGCTCTGAGTGGCGCAGAGCATGGGCGAAGTGGTGGCATGGAGCCTAGCCTCTCAGGGCTCCCTCGGCGAGGTGGCGGCATGGGAGCCCTCATGCAGCGGCGTGGGCTCGGGATGGGCGAGACAACATCGGCTCGAGTGGCGCGGAGCCTCGGTGAGACGATGGCATGGAGCTCGGTCGCTCAGGGCTCTCTGGGCGAGACGATGGCTCCGTCGCCAGATCTCTGGTATACGTGCAGCGGGAGGGGGGGGGACTGTATCTGGCCACCCCACTCTCCAAGCGGTGGCTCAGCACCACTGGACCTGGCCATCGGATCCCTCTCTGGGCGGTGTGATGGGAGCCACTATGACTCCATAGGCCATATTTTTTTTATTTTACTGATTTATTAGTAGCAACTTTCAACGATTTTGTCCGCCGCTCAATTATCTTTTTTTTTTGTGATGGGTGAATCTTTGGTCATTATTGCTATTTATTTTTAGTTACGTTGGTGTAGCGGCCAACTGTTGTGTCAGCAGGTAAAGCGCATTTGGGCCTGCCACTACAGTACCCCATCCGTTGTAGAGTTTGTTTTGATTTTTTTAGGGGATAGTGTTTTTTTAAAATGAGGATATATATATTAATATTCCAGCCTCTGCATCGATAAATGCATATAGATGTTTATTATTACATCCAGAAGATACAACTCCAGAAAAACAAGATGCCATAGCACCATATGACCGACACTCCAGTCTTCTAATCAAGAATCCTGTTATTGAATTGCCATTTATATTTAGCAAAAACCTCCATGACTAAAGTTTCAAGAACACGACATCCCCATTTGAATTGGGACTGGACCTCCTCTTGCAGCAGTGACCAGAACCGAATCCAATATGTTCCTTTGAAGATCACCTGCATAGAAGTAACAGCTCGTATGTCGTTAAAAACTAGGTCATTTCTGCTTAGCCAGATTGCCCAGCGTAAGGTACTAGCTCCCACCAAGATTTTAAGCTTAAGCTCCATGTCTATGCCATTGAGCCATAATCCAAACATATGTTCTATGCTTATTGGCTGAGGTAGATTAAAAGAGAATTGTACAACCATCCAAACGAACCTGACTGATTGTCAGTAAAAAAAGATGTTGTATGCTCTCATTCACATTACAAAAACAATATTTTAAACTTCTTTTTCACTGTCTCCTAGCCAGATTATCCTTGGTAAGAACTATCCCTCTGATCAGATACCACAAAAATTTTAATCTTCAGTGGTAATTTTAGTTTTCAAATGAGATGGTTATTTGGCACAACATTGCCAGCCGCAAGTACGTTATACATCAAACGGACAGAAAATTGCCGATCTTGGTGTAAAAACCAGGTAAAAATATCAGGGTGGTCGGATAGATGGATATTCATAACTAATGCTATAAGCTGCACGCCGGCCCGGGGTAAATTGGCTTTTGCTTAATGCACGCCACCGGATTACTACTATGTATATAGTTGGCAACAACCAACCGGACCAAATCAATAATGCAGGAAATGATTACATCGATGAGCATGCCATAACCCATAACACAGGCTGGTTGTTTAGATCAAAGAAATTGTCTGCCCGTTTGTGTATTTTTTTTAGAAAAGAAAATATATTTCAATATCCAGCCTCTGCCCGTTTGTGTATTGACGAGCTGACGATGGCCCAACCATGAACCCAGTCCGCTAGGCTGCAAGGAAGAAGCAACAAACAACATCTCTATATAAAAACCAATGGGATCCTAGCATATGTTGATGTAGATGCTCTATGTACATACGAAATAGCCACGCCTCCCAGCATCATCATTCTTTGTCTCTGCGGGGAATACAGAGCGAGTGGGCCGGAAGAAGAGAACTGAAAAGATGGATAAGACGGTGATCATCGTGTCCGCGGTGGTCGGGTCTCTAGGGGTGTTGAGTGCTGTCTTGGGGTTCATAGGGGAAGGAGCAAATCTATATGTAAGAAATTACTCTATATATCTAGCTTGTTCAGCTTGCACATTTCATGCATGATCTTGTTGTGTTTGTGTGTGTGATACTATCTCCGGGTGCTGACAAGTGAATGCATCGTGACCTGCAGAACCAGTCGCCCGCACTGGGCATCGTCGCCTGCATCTTCCTACTGGCGGGCCAGATCACGGTCTCGGCAGTCGGCGGCTGCTGCGGCTGCTGCAAGTCCCGCGCCATTCCATCCGAGACCAACCGCATCGTGGGCGTCATCTGCGCGGTAGTCTCATGGTCAGTACCTAATAACGATCAGTGAAATGTGACCGGTGCTGATGATCACCAAGCGTATATTAATGTGGAAGTTAGTATTGTGCGTGAAGATCAAACAGATGAACAAAAACGATTACGTGTGCTGCATGCAGGATCCTGGCGGTGATCGCGATGGCGCTGCTCTTCCGAGCCGCATGGTTGAACTCTATTGGCTACTACCTGTCCGGTCTCTACGCCGGCGGCGGCGTGCTCGCGCTCCTCGCCACGGCGCTGGGAATCACCTCCTTCATCATGCTGCGGAGCCAGTCGCCGGCAGCGGATGTAGAGGTCGTGGCTGTAAGCGCTTCCAACAGGCCAAGCGTGCAGCAGTCGCCCATGGCGTTCCTGCAGGTGGGCCAACCTCAATTCTCGCCGGTTGGGGTCGCAAGCGCACCAAGCATGCCCGATGTGCAGCCGGTGCCCGGCGGAGTCGCGATGGGCCACCCGATGTCCTCGCCGGGAGCGGTTGCAGTCGCAACAAACAATCAGGAATTCAAGCAGCAGCCGCTCCCCGAGGTCGTCCCGATCGGCCACCACCCGCAGTCCCAACCGGTGGTGGCGGCTCAAGGCACAGTAATCATGCCACGCGAGCAGCCGCCGCTGCACACGGTCGGCACGATGAGCCTACCGCAGCAGGTCCCGCAGCCTCAAAACGTCATGCCACAGCAACCACCGTACGCCGTTCAGCCCCAGGAACCACTGGCTCCTCTTCCGCTAGGGACCAAATTCTAGGAAAAACAATTTGGCGAAATTTCGTCAAATTGTCATCTTTATCGGTGGACTTCGATACAATTATATCATCAGAATTTCATCATTCACTCTCTTTATTCTTTTTTTTTTGCGATGAATTCACTCTCTTTATTCAACGTGAATTGCTTTGTTTGTATATGTAACCATGATATATATTCTATAGATTTGAAGACAAATTCTTATCAAATAATCATGCTAAATATTGGCAATCAAATGCTTAAAAAAAGAGCTGAATTCGGAGTTGACTTGCTAGTTGAGATCCTCTTATCTGACAACAAGAGTCCCCCCTTGCAACCGCTGGGGATGCCTTGATGCTATCCAGTGGCGGATCTAGACTTATACCCTAGGATATGTCATAAAAAAATTAATTCAAAGAAATGATATTGTTAGGAATTAAACTCAAGACCATTATGTATTAGATTTAATTATAGCCACTCTATATTATACGTATTAATATTTATCAAAATCTAGAGTATGCCATGACATATATGACATACCCACTAGATCCGCCCCTGATGCTACCGGAGGTGATGCATTCAGGGAATGCTTCCGGGTAATCTGAACATCTCTTCGTTATGCGGGTCGTCAGCTTATCCATTTGTTTTCATAATGGAAACGAAATAAAGGCCTCGGACGTGTAGCCACGATACCTTATAACATCATATCTTATATATTCTTGTTCTTTGATTTGTAAGACATATCTTTGCATCGTTGAGTATGTTATGTATACTATTTGTATAATTAATTGATCAAAGTGCATGTATTTCATGAACTGGAGGGTTGCTCCTATGATTTTATATTAGTTAGAGAAGTACTAAAGGTAGAAACCAAATTGAAAACAAAATAGAAAGGGACAAAACTTAGGCCCAAGTCTAGCTTGTCTTGCTAGCCATGTATTGTACAATTACAGACGATAATTTTTTTTTCCTTTTCCCATCCAGGGATAGCCATGGAGAACATGCTTGAAGAGATTTTTGGCCGCTGTAAATGTTATCACCACACATCGACACCATCTCGTGAGTGCGATGATTTTCATAAAGAAAGACAAGCTAAAATTGTTGCTAAACTCCTCCCCACCCATGTTTGGCTGGAAAATGGAGGCATTACTACATTCACTTTTAAGGTATAGTAATTAACACATCATTAAAGAAAAATATCAACCATTATCATTATAAAATATTAGTAGAAAAATACCTCTCTCTCTATATATATTTCAAAATACCCACAATTGTCATTAAAAATTAAATATATTAAAATATATAGCCATATATAAATACGGAAATTACTACTCCAGCTATTACGTGCATAATAATTTGCAAGTATTGAAAGAAAAAATAATAATGATATGTCTAAAAAAATAACCATGATAACACAATAATAAGTTATTAATTACATAGGCTAAGGTACATAATACAATCTTAATTATATCTAGATAATTCATACTAGCCATGACAATGCATGTTGGGATAACCTACTAGCATGTGTTTGGTTGGAAGGACCAAGAGGGATAGATGATGTAATCTAGATATCCTCTTTAATTGATTGAATGAAGTCATCCATCTTTTACTAATCATGCTCATTAGTAACAAATTAGTGACATTTAGTATGTTATGACAATAATTGGTATTTATAAGTGTTAATGTGTTTGCTAGTGGTTAGACAATATATAGCCTTAATGTTGTCACAGGTTCAAAAGTTGGCACACCCTATTATTATACTTTATTCATTCATCTGTAGTGTTAGTGAGTTTTTGAGTTATGGGCTAGTTGGGCCTAATAGGCTGCCACGACATGATTGCCCTTATTAGTGTCATGTGTGGAACGACACGGTCCTTTAATTTATTGGGTCATGTCAGGTCCAAAATGTCTGGCCCGAGCCCATGCCTGGATCGTGTCGTATCGAACAACCTCTGCTTGACCATGTATAGATGATCTCATCCATAATACCATGAATGGTTCTCTTTGATTCCACTTTGGCTCCCAACTAAACACATCTCTAGTTAATGTTATCTTCAGAAGATGGCGCAATGCGATGTGACTAGTTCATCCTCATTCTTTTGTAGAAATAGAACTCGTATTTTTCTTTGTTTATTAAATAAAACATTTGAACCAACCAAGTTTGTTTCCTTTGTTTTACACATGTTCCATTTAGCCTTTGTTGTGGAACCTCATCAACGATGTTAACAACCATTGTATCTGCTGTTGAAACCAGCAGGATCATGTCGATGTTTGCTCAGCTCGACCTCCTCCAGAAATCTATACGTGTGTACATACGAGACCCGTCTATATAAAGAAGGCAAACAAACTTTCATTGACCTCAGAACATGTCTCTTTGTATCTGACGAAAGCAGAGATCTATGATAAGAGCGGCCACAGAATACACATGGATAAGAAGATGATCATCATGTCCACGGTGGGCGCGTCTCTTGGACTGTTGAGTACCATCCTGGGCTTCTCAGCCGAGTGAAAAAAGCTCACTGTAGGTGACTCAACTGTGGTCTTGCTGCGGTGTGCTTGACTGAACTGAAATCTTGCATGTGTGCAGCCATCTACCCGTCGAACCCGGCGCCAGTGCTGGCGATCTCCGCCGGCGCCGTCTTACTGCTGTTGGCCCAAATCATGGTCTCGGCGTTGGATGGCGCTGCTGCGGCTGCTGCAAGCCCAGCTCCCGCGCCGTCTCTTCCGATATTAAACGGATCATCAGCATTGTCTGCGCCATCCTCTCCTGGTAATAACAGTGGTCACCGCTGGTTCTTTTTGCACCATGGACTACGATGTTGAATAAACAAAACGTGCAGGATTGCTGCGGGGTCGCGTGGGTGTTGCTGCTCAACGGCGCGGCGTGGAACGCCAACATGACGCGGCAGACCGCGCCGAACTGTTTCCACCTCACGGACGGGGTCTTCGCCGGCGTGGCCGTGCCCACCCTCGCCGCCACGGCACTCGGCGTCACCTCCTACATCATGCTCCGGAGTCAGCCGGAGGCATCGATGGGCACGCCAAATAACAAGCCACACGAGCCTGCCGCTATCGCAACGGGCCACCCACAGCTCCCGACGCCTCAAGGGGTTTTAGCATAGAGGATTTAGGTCCCGTTTCGTTTGGTAGGGCTTTTTAGTGATTTGATTTTAAACATCAGTTCTAGCTCCTTATAAAAAAATAGCTTCTCCAAAAAAAAACTATAAAAAAATGGTTTGGCAAAACAGTTTCTCTTTAGACTCAATGCAAAGATGGATGGAAAAACCATGAGAAGCTATATTTATGGTGATTTTGGATTGTAGTATAAACTTGACAAGCACTTCTAAGGAGGAGGAGGAGAAGTTTTTTTTTAGAGTTTAACTATCTAAAATACTAAATAAAAAGTGATATCGGAAACTACTGTGGCCAATAGTTTTGAGGGCAATATCGGAACAATAAAAGTGATATAATTATAATAATTAATATTTTATTATCATAAATAAAATTAAATTATTAATCTGATTAATAACTAATATTTTCTATTTATTAAGATGAGCTGGTATATTAATGAATTGGTAGGGTTTACACAAACGAACACACAAACCTAGTACACGCTTTAAAAATTGTTATAGAAATTTTTATTCAACAAAAAGATATCAAAAGACAGAGCATGTTATTGTACTCCCTCCGTTCACATTTAGATGTCGTTTTGGAGTTGGACACGGGAAATAAGGAGAAGTAAAAAGAGGGGTGCACTAAAAACGAGAAGGAGAGAGATAGAGATACAGATGTAGTGAAAAAAAAGAATATTGTATTAGGAAGAGAGAAATGTGCATTGAAAAGCGAGAATGACATGTAATTGGAGAAAAGTTAAAAACCTTAAAATAACATGTAAATGTGAACGGAGGAAGTAAACTATAATGCGAGGAGTATTGTTTATAAAAAATTATGGACAAATACAACAAAAAAACATAAGTGAATAGTAGTATGTTTTGAATTAAACATGAAGAAGAGTGATGAGGATATGCTGGCACAGCCCGTTGAGTTGCTTGCACTACCACAAAAGGCTACTATAGCGTCCGAGCCAATTTTTTATTAGTAGCGCACAAATCTTCCCCCATCGCTACAATGCGCTATAGTACAAAAAATATGATTTTAAGATGAACCGCGCTGCCGTCTCCTCCTCCTCTCGTCGGGCGTCGACGCCTTCCCCTCCCCCTCCAGTCGGCCACCACCTCCTCCCCTCCCCCTCCATCGAGCGACGCCCCCTCTCGTCCCCCTTAGCGGCAGATCCAACGCCCCTCCTTCTCGGGTCCGGCGCTCCTCCTCCCTGACGGCTCGGTGGCGGTGCCCCTCCCCCTCCTTCGAGCTCGGCGGTGGAGCTCCTCCCATCTGGATCCGGTGCCCCTCCCCCTCCTTGGAGCTTGGTGGCGGGCTCCTCCCATCTAGATCCGATGCCCCTCCCCCTCCTTCGAGCTTGGCGGCGGGCTCCACTCCAGATCCGGTGCCTCTCCCACCCCCCCTCCGGATCCGGACCCCCAGGCACGTCGGCGGGCTCCTCCCCTCCCCCCTCCGGATCCGAGCGCTCAGAGCGGCCGAGCGGCGGGCGGGGCTGCTACGGATCTGGCGCTCAGAGGTGGGCGGGGCTGCTCCGGATCCGGCCTGCTCCCTCTTCACGGAGGCGCGGTCGGGGCCCGTGGCGTGATGGCATGGATGGGCCTAGATGGGCTCAATGTGGGCTTTTTTTTTTGTTTTCTCTGGTTGCTACTATTTGTTAGGTAGTGGCGGATTGTTTCCTCCCAAGAAAGTCCATCACTACAAACATGTTTTTTTAGCTGCGGAACCGTAGCGGCGGCTGTGCATAACCGCCGGTACAGTACTTATTGAACCGCCGCTAGAGGCTTGTTTTCTGGTAGTGTTGCAGTTCTGTTCATCAAAATCTATGCCCACGCTTTGGATACTGACTTGGACTACCTACCTGACAGCAAACCACAATTTTACTACACTCATTATCATCGCTAATTTGATTGAGCAATCCTAATGTCCCACGCTATATGGCAATAAAACAATTTATCTCTGATGTTACTGTCATGAATAACCAGTCCTTATTATCTGGTTGTCATGGACGTCACAGTAAATTGGTAACATGAGCGGCGCCATGGAAAAAGACCGAGGGATATGAGATAGGCCATGATATTCATTCTCATCGAAACACATACATGCATTATTATCTAAAGCCTGAAAATTGTAAAAACATGAAGTATACCCTGATCAAACTAATTCTGCACTGTTCTTACTAATCTAAAGAATTGTTGTGCGGCTGTCGTGTGCACGTTCCAACTAACAATCCACAGACATGCTGCAGCTACACGCCCACTTGCGTATGGTAGTCGCGCGAACGTTGCGAGCTGAGGATAGTTTGATTTGATTTGGTCATTTAGCAACCTAACTAGCAACAAATTTCCAATATCCTTGTTTATAGTGGAGAAAAGTCTAACAGTCTGAACTTTCTTGCTTATCTTGGATTTGATTCACATTCACTGGTTACAAATTTGTGCTATTAATGAATAGCACCAATCGAAGAGCATTTCTTATTCTTAAAGTAACATCTGGCTGCTGCCTATGTTCGTTCCAACGAGAAATGTGCCAGATAAGATACTTGCCATTCATTATAAGCAAGAAAGTAATGGAGTCATTTGATTTTGTTCACGCGGCAGCAGAAGTTGTATATTTGTGTAAAAAAAGACGTACTATTCCGTTTGTTTATAGTGTGACAACCTTGTTAGGGAATCATTCGTGTGGAAGAACTACAAGAACACATGCTGGCACGATGATGGCCGGCTGTTTACTCAGCATATTTCCAATTTCGCTAAAAAATAAATTAATCCTCCCATTTGTAGCAACCTAATAACATTTGAGCGGCTTGCAACATCAATATAAACATGCACTGATTTGATCGATCTAGACTAGATACGGAATAGCCACGCCTTCCAACATTACCTGTCTGCTGCCCGAAGCCGGAAGAGGGAAGCAACAATAATCATGGCAATAAAGTGGGATAAGACGGCGATCATCGTGTGCTCTGTGGTTGGGTCTCTAGGGGTGTTGAGTGCCATCTTCGGTTTCTCGGCAGAGGGGACGAAGCTCACTGTAAGCACCACTGACTTGCCTAATAACGAGTTTGTACATACATCTGGACATATGGTCTTTCTTTGTACTGGATTCCAGTAATGGATGCGTGCATGCAGCTGTACACCATACTTGTGATCTACGACGCGTGCTACTACCCGGAGAACCCCGCGCAAGGGCTAGCTATCTGCGCCATCGTCTTCCTGCTGGTGTCCCAGGTCACCGTCGCGGCGGTCGGCGGCTGCTGCGGCTGCTGCAGGTCCCGTGCCGTTCCTTCGGAGACCAACCGCATCGTCGGCCTCGTCTGCGGCGTCGTCTCATGGTGAGTTATGACCATCTCACTCACTAATGTATATGATGTGTAGTTAATTACCGTGTGAGCTGAAGCTGAGGGGCAAAACGATCGAACGAGCACGCGTGTGCAGGATAGCGGCGGGGATCGCGTGGTGGCTGCTCGTGGAAGGCGCGATCATGAACGCCAACGTGGTGCGGTACACCGCGCCGGTCTGCTACTACTTCAAGGACGGCGGCTTCGCCGGCGCGGCCGTGCTCTCGTTCGTTGCCACGGCGCTCGGCCTCGCCTCCTTCATGTTGCTGAGGGACGGCACAACCACCAAGCCGCGCGAATTGGAACAGGAAAACAGGTCATCAGGCGGGGATGTAACACCCGTCGGGCCCTCGCCGAGAGCGGCTGAAGTCACACCAATAAGCAAACCGGCGGTCGTCCCAATGGTCCAGCCGGTGTTCCCGCAGCCGCAGCTAGGTGTACCAGCGATGCAACCCCCTCAGCAGCCGTTGCCCGCTGCAGCGAACGCCATGGGCCAACAGCAGCCCCAAGTCGTATATGTCATGCAAACGCCAACGCAACCACAGTACCATGTTGTTCCACCTCCCGCCGTACCGGTTCTGGCAGTCCCTCCACCGCCAGCTCCTCTTCAGGAAGTGGCGGCCGGCCTACCAGGAGAAAATCAACAAGAAGGTGTTACCAAAGACGACATGATTAAGGCAGGAATTAACCTGGGAGCCAAGGTGTTTATGGGGGCGGTGAACCAATCCCTCGCCCCTGAAAACGCCGATCCGGCTGCGATGGCTGGAGATATCCTCCTACAAATGGCGACGGGTGGCAATGGTGCTTCATGCTAACCTGATGCTCTCTACGTTTGAGATAATCTTCGTCGAATTGGTCGTCTTTCAGCGTACAACTAATAATGACCGTGTGGGGGCGTGAAGTGCCAAGCCCTTGAATTGGTCGTACGTATTACGCTCGTCGTTTTTTGATTGTTTCTGACGTGGATCTGTATACAGTCGCAGTATCTTGTGTAATATTTGCGAAATTTATGTTGCTGTGTTGAGTTTTTACTTATTTCGAGTAAAAACCTGCTGTAACGTGGGCGATCTTGCGGCTGTTTCATCAGTTCGTGTACCACCACCCTGCCTCACTATTTCGTCATGCCAATCTCACCACGCCTCTATTCCTCGGGCTCTCATGCCTCTATTCCTCGGGCTCTTCCCGCCATCTCTTTTTCGCGGCGACTCTTTTTCACCCGTCATCACCCTCACTCGACTTGCCGTGAATCCGACCAGGTACGCAGGTATTACCATTTACCAAATACCAATACCGCCTCCGCGTCGTCCTGAGCCAGGATGCCTCATCTCATGCACCTCTTCCCCGTAGAGTAAAGACACGTCCCTTGGTTATTATGGCCACTTTTGATCTGGTCATTGCGAGCTGCCATCAGTGTCAAAGGCTGAATTGCCAACCCAACTCCCGAATCTCGGATTATCATACTGCCAGAAACGATCGTGTTAACCATTTCCACCATCCCACCTAGCACTCCAACATAAAAATATTAGTCTTTTTTTTTTATCTTTACTATAAAAAATTCATACTACAATTGTGCTCCGTAGTAGTGGAATAACTTTTTGCCTCAGTAACGGGTCCTTAAAAAGACCGCAACTGTGCAGCACAGTAGGCAGACCGTGAGTACGTTAACAAAAATAGTAGCGGGCATAAAAGGACCGCAACTATGGACCGTAAGACCCGCTACCAAATAGATCCTGCAGTAGCAGTTTTTATCAGACCCACAACTAAGGCCTAAGGCCCATTTAGTTGCGGGCTTGATAACGGGGCCCGCTACTGCCAACTGCACCCTTCTATAAAGAGAGGGCAGTGCGGCGCGGCAGTACACTTCCGCGCGCGTCGCACCGCCGCCTTAGGGTTAGGTTTCCTCCTTCGCCGCCAACCGTCCTCCTCCGCCTCTGGCCGCCTCCTCTCCTCCACCTCCATGGCGAAGATGTCGAAGCGTCGGCGCCGTTGGGGCAGCGCGCTGTGCGTCTAGCGCACCTGGTGCCGGCGCTCCATCAACCTCGCCAACACGCTGCCGCTTCGCCCCCCCCCTCCTCCTCCTCCTCCTCTTTTGTCTCCCGACCACCATCGTGCCTCTTTGCGTCGCCCCATGGGTGGATCTGGAGGCGCATAAGGCGGGGGCGCGTCGGCCGCGTGGAAGGGCGGGAGCGGGACGATGAACGGCAACAACGGGCAGACGAATAAAACGAGCGCGTTGCTAGACCTCCAGCGCATGTGGGCGTCAGCGGCGACGCGTCTAGGACGGGTCCAGCTAATGCTGGGACCTGCCTTTTTATTTTGTAATATATTAAGGTATCAGTAGCGGTACTTAGACCACTACTGACGCATTTGTTAACATATTTGTAACCTAGAATAGTAGTGATCCTTAGACCCCAACAAAATTCATAAGTAAGTAGCAACAATGGCTCAATGACGATTCTGTTGTCCGCCACTGAGTCCCCATTTGACCCGCTACAACAGAGCTTAAATGTAGTAGTGAATTTGGTATTCTGTGATGCAAATATTACATCACAAAAACACTAAATTTATGTTACAGAAAAATCTATGACCGACATGATAAAACAATATTTGTCACATAAAGTACGTCATTGCAAAAATACATATAGAAAGGGGATATTCGTTTCCTTGTGCTAAATTTTAGTTCTGTCATGTGTGCTAAACTTTAGCCTAAAGGAAAAAAAGGGGCTAAACGGAGGGCAAACCATTAGCCCTCAATTTGATGCTAAAATGGACTAAACTCCTTGGAGCCCGTGCCAGACGCTCACTATCCCTCCCCTTCGTCTCATCCTCTCTCTCTCCGCTCGCCCCGCTCGGTTGCTCCGCTACCATCTCTGTGCTCGGGCCACCGCCGCCCCCTCTACCGCTCCACCCACTGCCTCCCCCTCCTTCCTCTGTGTGCTTTGCCGCCTCCATGTGTGCCTCGCTACCTCCACGCTCATCTACGCTCTGCCGCTCCACCTGCTGCCTCCCCCTCCTTCCTCCGCGTGGTTCGCTGCTTCCACGCGCACCTCGCTCCCGGCGCGCTCGTCCACACTCTGTCGTCACACCCTCCGCCTTCCCCCTCCTTCCTCCACATGCTCTGCCGTCTCCCCCTCCTTCCTTCACGTGCTCAGCCGCCTCCACGCGCTCTTCACCCCCTTCGCACTCCTCCACGATGCGCTGCCTCGACACCTTTATCTCCAGTTCTCCACACACACTGCTATGGGCCACCTTCTTCAGTCGCCTCCACCTCTTTGTCTGCCGCCCCTTTTCCTATCGATGCCGCGACCCTACTTCCTTTGACATTGATGTCTTGTTCCCTGCAGGAGTCTGTTTGTAGCCCAGCATCAGCGGTGCGCAGATGCGGCGCAAGGCCGTTGTCGCGCTCGTCGAGCTCCTCTGTGGTCGCTCAGCCGCCGCCGCCTCTCTGCCGCCACGCTCTGCTCCTCTGGTGAGCTCTTCGTCGTCTCACTCTCTGGTCAACCTTGATGACAACCAGCTCTTTGGTGTGCTCCATCATGCAAGATGAGCAGTGTCCGGTGGAAATTCTTGATCTATCCATAAACAACCTCACCGGAATTAGGGGCAAAGAGGTCATTTTAAAGAGAAGAACTAAATTTTAGCCTTGAAAACGAACACCCGTAAAACTAAACTTTTTATTCAAGAAGGGAATATCTTTATAATTGTATCTCTGTATCGACCAATACATATAACAAAGAAGTCTTACAAATAAAGCTTCAAGCAACCCGTTACACTATAATATCTCAAACATAAAGTTTATATCTATTGATTTATAACTAGAGCATTATTCTATTTGAGAAACGACACCTATTCTTAACGAAGATCTCCATGACTATAGCTTCAATCATTCTGCAAGCCGGCTTCATCCATGTGTGTTCCTTCTCCTTCAAATGAAGGGACCAAAACTGAGTTCAATATGTAAAACTAAACTTTAGCTTTAAAGTTTAGTCTGAACTAAAGTTTAGGAGTTAAACTTTAGCTTTTTTAAAAAATGAACACCCCTCTTAAATGATAGAACATGCATTCGATGTGGCAAGCTGACGTGGTGTACGGGTCGTGATGATTTGATTGAGTCTTGGCCATATTTATTTCAGTTTTTGTTCGATTCAAATTTCTTAGCCATAATTCAAAATAGGCACTGGTTTGCGTGTTGAAGAACTCGCGGGCGCTCATGCTGGTGCGTCGTCGGTTCGTAATCCTCAGTTCTCCCTTCCGTTCCGGCCGGATGCTCTGCTCCCTCGCGAGTCGCGGGCTCGTGAAATTTTGCGCAGGAAGCATCGCAATTTACCTGGCTTGGCCCTCATCCATGGGATATGGTGCTGAATCCGGGGATCTGAGCTGGATATCGTGGCTTGATATATGATAACATGTGGGATATGTGAGTTTTTTTTTTCCTTTTGACAGGGGGAGGGGCACCGCGAGGTGACGTGAACTACCGACAGCAAGCGTCTTGCAGTCTTGCTGCACTCGTTATCTCCACTAATATGATTGTCATGTCCATGTTATATGGCCAGAATCAAAATTGAGTAAATGTTATTTTCATGAATAACCAGCGGTCCTTATCAGGTTGTCATCAACGTCAAGATAAGTCGCTATACGTGCCCACCGCGCTGCCGGACACTACCGCTAAACTGCCATCATCTGGCGTGGCGTTCACCGCGTGAGTAGATATTTTTTGAGATACTCCGTACTAGGCTACGCGTTGGCCTGTGGTTCGTGCCACGGTAGCTGGCGACCTGCCACGAAAACTTCCGGCAGGTGCCAGACGGCAGATGTGTACTGGGCTGGCACATCATCAGACGTCGTGTCGCGACATAACCCGAAGGGAATTTGATGTACCCTTCCCTATATCTACTTTGTAGAGATCGAGTGAGCATCAGGTTTCGTGCATAACCAGCGCCAACACAGACGGGGCAAATTCCAGTGCAAACACAGCCACCCCAATATCTCACTCTCCACTAGTAGTGAAGAACAACAAGGTCACTGCAGGATGATGCGCACCGGTGCAATCATCATCGTGTCCGCCGTGGTGGCGCTATTCGGCGTGGCGAGCGCCGTCCTGGGGTTCATCGCCGAGGCCACGCGGTTGAAAGTAAGTGCAACGATGGGTACCTGCTCTGGTTTCTCCGGCCGGTCTCTGCTATTTGTCTGTCAATTAATTCTGAACCCCAAGTTTAAGAGATGTTGGATTGATGATCTTGCTTGCAGCCGGACGACATCGGCGTGACCAGGAGCCGGTGCGTCTATCCGGCGAACCCCGCTTTCGTGCTGGCGCTTTGCGCGGCGTTCCTGCTGGGGGTGGCCCAGATCATCGCGTCGGCTGCCGGGGGATGCTGCGGATGCTGCCGGCCACGGGCGACAGGTTACCGTGCTCCCAAGTCCAAGCGATTCCTGGGCATCATTGTCTCAATCCTCTCATGGTAAGTACTTCGAAACCTGCTGATGATTGCCTTGCCTGGGATGACAATTCAGATCAGACCACTTAAATAAACGTGTGATACGCGTGTGCAGGATAGCGGCGCTGATCGCGATCGCGTTCTACCTGCAAGGCGCGGCGTGGAACGCGCCGGTGACGCGCGGCGGCGCCGACGGCGGGTGCTACTACCTCAAGCCCGGCGTGTTCAGGCGGGCGGCCGTGCTGAGCCTGGTCGCCGCAGTGCTCGGGATCGTGTCCTACATCCTGTTGACGCGCCGCCCGCACGGGATGGCACCGGGTGCAGGGTACGGGCCCAAGCCGGACGGGCACTACCCGCCGCCGGGCGTCGGGATGCAGCACCAGTACCCCGCCGGTCAACCGGGGTACGGGCAGCCGCCGTACCCGCCGCCGCCAGCGCAGGCCGGGGCGTACGGTCAAGCGCCGACGAACCAGCCATACGCTGCGCCGCCGGCTCCTGCCGCTGGACAGGGCCACGCGTACGCGAACGTGTAGGTGACTCCTGTTGACACGGAACACGTGTTCGTGCCTAGTTGAACCATGTTCCGGACTCGACACCCGTGCTTCGGCTTCTTTATTCAGTGGGTGCACATAGATGTTGCGCTGGCAAAGGAGTGGTAGTTTGTGGATACGTGTTTTGTATGTATGTGTAGGCGATACGTGTAGGGAATGCGTGTGTTCCAAATCTCTAGATGTTGATGTATATACCCTGTTATTACGTTCTACTAAGTGGAAAAAAAGGGAGTTTGCTCTTGGTGTGTCCACAATCACCACCGATTCAGAACTGTGCGCTGCACGGGTACAGGTCACAACAACTCCCAAGTGGCTATGGGTAGTGGCATGTGCAGGATCAAGAACGAATTACGATACGCATTTCAGAACGAACTTTGGGCCGCAGATACGCATTTCAGAACGAACTCTGGGCTGCAGAAATCAATCCCAAACTTTTCACAGTAGCAATTTGTGTTTTTATATTGTTATTATGAACTAAGCAGAATTACTTAAACCATAGGACTGAAAAGAACTGTTTCTCAAAATTGACATTCTTTGGAAAGTTGGGCACATCACGTGGAGGGACTCTTGGTCTATAGGTACATGTTGGGAGGACATTGCGCAACCGCTAACTACATAGATGTATGATAATGACATGAGATGTTTGTCTTGGTAATAGAATATTTCGATGAAGAATTTCATCCATCTCAAGGAAAAAAATATCTGCCGGATGAATAAATATTTGAAAGCAAAGATGCATGATTTTGAAATGGTCAAAGAACGTACTGAAGATTCAAATAAGCCATCTTAGTTATTTTATATGTATCATCAAAGTATGCAAAGCATGTAGGGATGAAAACAAAAGTGGTAATTATCGGTTTACTGTGACATCCCCTCCGGGATGACCAGGACCGTGTACAGGAGAACACTCGACGGAGTGAGTTACAACAGCACATACATTCTTACAAGCCCAAAATGGATTACATCATGGTATAATACAATCAGATTTCTAAAAGAATAGACAAGAGTTTGCAGCGGTGAAACATTTATTATAACAAAGATTTGTGAACTTAACAGGAGTTTGACCAACATTAAAAACCAAGTTTTTTTTAAACCACGTTTATTCCGACTCGCTCTCTAAGACACACCTAGTTTTCTATTCTTCCGGAGACGGAATGCGTTCCCACTGAAGAGAACCTCCCTCCGGCAGTTGTCCTTCCTTTGGCATGTCTTCTGACCATCCATAGGAGTTTGGCTCCCCATCTAACAAAATAATAAGTCGAACAAACCCTGAGTATCTAATATACTCCGCAAGACTGACCCGTCAACGTGGCTCGCTAAGGCCGACATCTAGAATGCTTAGGCCTTTGGCTGGTGGGTTGACTCAGACTTGCGAAAAATAGCATCTACTGGTGGAAATCTATTTTCAAAATTTTAGCTCAAGATTATGTTTATTAATAATAAGGTTTGCATTCTACAACTATTGCAATCAAAATCTATCAAGCCAAACTAAATAATTTTAAATAATGCTTCTCCTTCTCGTTACTCTCAATTATCTCCGTTCGCGCCAAGCGAACAAGCGGTACTCATTGCTGCGAGGGACAGCGATTCGAATCAATTTCTACCAGCTGGGTAAAAACCCGACTACACGACACATACGCACCGCATTGGTCGTATATGACAACTTTTCCCACTAACCCCAACCAGAGGCTGATCCGTTTTCAACTTTCCCGGGAATATGAAGACCCCACTAGACACCCGTCCCTGACGTTATCCATGGGCGACCACCATTTGCCTCCCGTGAGACTTCAATCTCACTAACAGCCAGAAAAAGAAAGTTGGCTACGTTCTACCACTGAGGTAGCTAGGGTACATCAGCTTACTGGGTCCCATAAACCAGCGTGTAGACGGTACTGTTCAATACTTGTTTACGGAGCCGTCAACAGTTTGTTCCTAATTTGACATGGACGGGGTTACCACCTTGCAAGACCCAGTCTTTGCCCTTTCCTCTACGGGGCCCGTACGGTCTCATCATCATCATCATCTTTTATTCAAATTCTCAAGGTCTCAATCAACTTAAAGCCTCCATGCTTTAAGATCATCCTATGCAGTGCTACCGATAATCCTACGACATAAGCATAGCGCCTATCATGCTACCTGTACCTGTATAGGGTAATAACATCATAGGACAAGGTAGTGATGCAGGTGGGTGTCAATCAATTCTTGGAACCTAATGCACAAGCATGACTCGACTGACTGTGATAAAAGAAAGAATTTTAAAAACATAGGTGAGATGCACTGGGGCTTGCCTTGGGTTTCGTCCGGAAGTGACGATTCAGGTGCGGAAGCGGTCTCAACAATTATCACCTCGGGCCCACAGTCAGCAGATGGCTCGATGGTCTCGGGTCCTATACGATTCGTTGACATAACGCAAGTTAGTATTAACAATGCATGAAGTATGACATGCAATACTTTGGAAAAGATGGCTCCAATAAATTTTTAAACTAAGAATATTAATTACTCTTGTCTGAAGTATTTCCTTCATGGTAAGAGTAACTAAGTCCATTAATGACAAGGGTTTACATATTTTAATTCAAATTAATAACCCTTAATTACCCCATTTTAAATATAAAATAAATCCATTAACAAAATAAATGCTAACTTAGAAAAATAAATTAACCATCAATTAAAAGATAATTTATAAACTTATTTAAATATTTAAAAATCATATAAAATAAACTTTGGGATTATAATTAATTGGAAAACCTGAGAAAAGAAAAGAATAATAAAACACTGGATTTCGGCCTCTTGGGCCTTGGGCAGCACAGCTGCCGCTGGATCCAGCCCAGCCGCACAGCTGCGCAGCGCGGGGGCACGGCCCAGCTACGGACGGCCCACTCGGGCGGGACACGGCCCAGCATCGCGACGGCTCGGCCGGGGCGGGACGCGGCCAGCGGCACGACCGCGCGGGCCTGCGCGCGCGCGACCGCAGCTCGGCCTGGCGGCCCAGTTGCGCAAACGCGGCCCAGCTCCAACTAGCTCTTCGAGCTCGCGCGCGCGCGCTCGCAGAGCGATTCTGCCGCCAGAGCTTGAGCTCGCTCTCGAGCTCGGCTCGGCCAGCAGGCTAGCAGGCGAGCCTGGCACGTCACGAAGAGCGGAAATGGCTAGGGGGTGTTGGCTGTGTTCACCAGAGAAAAAGCGACGGGGAACGACGGCGGGAACAGAGCTCGGCAGTGGCGGCGGGAAAAGAAACTCGGAGCAGGGGATCATCCGAGGTCAAAAGCGATTGCAAAAGGTTCAAACCGAGTCGTAATTAAGTTAGAAACCCTCCATTGCCAGGAATTGAGTTAAGATAGAATGTAGTAATCGAATTTGGAGAAGGGGCGAGAAGAGGTTGCCGGTGCTCACCGAGCTAAAAGCTGGCTTCACGTCGCGTCCTTTAAAAGGGAAAACCAGTCGGTGACGGGGACAGGCGGGAGATTCCTTGCGGTGGGGTAGGGCGACGGTTTTAGCCGGGAGACTGACGACGGTGAGCAGGCACGGCGGTGTTGGCGGTGGCGAAGCAGAGGAGGCGGAAGGAGAGAACGAGCGGGAGAGAGAAGGTAAATGAGAGAGAGAGAAGAAAGAGAGGAGAGAGGAGGCGGTAAAATCGCCTCCCCGATCGCCAGCAGCGCCGGCGGGTCCCGCGTGCAGGGCGTCGTGGCGCCTCCGCCGCTCCCGCGCGCGCCAGCGCGGCTCGGTCGCGGGCGGTGCGCGGCGGTGAAAAGATCTGGGGGCTGACGGGTGGGTCCAGCGTGGCCCACCAACAGTAAAGATAATTAATTTTTTTTAAATAAATGGGAATGTCACATTTACCAATGCTTGTTTTCGTATTTTATTAGCCACAACAAGCAAAAATGATATTACGAAGAAGTGAAAGCAAAAATAATAGTAATTCATTAAAGTGATAGTGAAAACAATTTTAAAGTCTTCCAATTGTTTTCATAAATTTCTATTTTAATATGAAAATTACCGTAGAGCAATGTAGGTAATTACCGTATTGTGTCTTTTGATTATAGCAAATATCTCTAAGACGCAAGTAATCCTTCTAGTCTAAAATAAATCAAAAATTTCTCAACATAATTATTTACTTTCTATTTTTGTAGATGCCATTTTTTTTACATGTACACACAATTATTCAATAATTAATACATGTGACAGCCCTGTACTTTTAGTGTTATGAAAAAAATGAATTTACCTTACCTTGCTGACCAGTGGGACCCGTAGGTCCCACCTCTCTGTCTCCCCGTCTCAGCACCACCTGCCGCCCGCGCCAGGGCAGCGCTGGCGTGCGCGCGCCACGCAGCGCGGCACCGCCCTGCGCCCGGGTCCTGCCGCCGCTTCAGCCTGGTGGTTAACCCACGTCTCTCCTCTCTCTCGTTCATTCCCTCTTCTCTCTCGCTCTCAATTTTTCTCCTCTGTTTCTCCTCCGCCTCCGCCGAGCGAGCTCAGAGCTCAAGCTCCGACCTTCGCCATCGACTCCCCGGCCAGGTCGTCGCTCCAAACCACCACGCAACACCTCCACCATACCGCTATGGCCGCCCAACGCCGCAGTCCATCGTAGCTCCTGAATAGAAGCCATTTTCCTCCTCGGTGATCACCGACACCTCCTCTGTTCATCTTTAAATTCTCGAGCTACATCGAATCATACTCAAATTCCTCGCAAACGAGCCTTGCTCACTTGTTTGCGCATCATTTGGTTACGTCCCTGTCTTGTTTCCATTGGAAGGTGAGCCGTGCTCTCCGTTCTTCCCTCTGCCGACGCCCGGCCGAAGCTCGCCGCAGCCACCGCCTGCTGTCGCCCTGTTCCGGTGAGCGCCGCCGTTGCCTACCTCTCTTCTGCACCCTCCTCGAAGCGCCGCCCCTGCCCGTGAGCTGGGCTGGCCGAGCTGCGCTCGGGAGCGCGCCCTGGCAGCCACGGCTGCGCCGCCATGCGCACGCGCAGGGGCAAGCTAGGAGCCCCCTCGAGCTGGGCCGGACCCCGTGAAGCTGGGCTGCTGGGCTACCAACTGGCCCAAATGGCCACTTTTCAAATTGGCCCATTTAATTTCGAGATTTTCACATATTGAAATAATTCCAGAATTTTGAAAAATTATAACTAATGATCTAGACCTCCTAAAATCATGGGACCAATTTTGTTAGGTTCCAAATAATTTTCTCTGCCACTTTGTGAAATAAAATAAAATATTTATTTTCCTTGATTTTTAAGCAGTTAATTAATTTTTTGAAATACCCTTTTTATTGTTAATTAATTTATTTGCTGAATTAATATTTATTTTTTAAAATATATTTATTTTATGTTTAAATGGGGTAATTATGGGTAGTTAACTTTGTTTAAGCATGATAATCCCTCTTAATTAATAGGCTTAATCATCTTTAATTAGAAGGAAATTCTTTAGACAAGAGTAATTAAATTCTTATCTATCATTCTAGTGAATTAGCATTTCTTGCATGTGCATTCCGCATTTGCTAGCACTAACTTGCGACGTATCGACGAATCGTATAGGATCCGAGATCATCGAGCAGCCTGTCGAGAGTGAACCTGAGGTAGTGATTGTCGAGACCGACCCCGCACCTGCATCGTCGTATCCGGACGAACCCCAAGGCAGTCCCCGGTGCATCCCACCTATGTTTTTAAATTGTTTCTTTTATCACAGCCAATCGATCCATGATTATGTATTAGGTTCCAGGAATTGATTGACACTCACCTGCATGACTACCATACCCTATGATGTCTTTATACTATACAGGTACGGGTAGCACGATAGTCGCTATGCTAATGTGTAGGAATATCGGTAGTACTACATAGGATGATCTTAAAGCATGGAGGCTTTAAGTTGCTTGAAATTATTGAGAATCCAAATAAAAGTTGTTGATGATGATGAGCCCGGACGGGCCCGTAGAGGAAAGGACAAAGACTGAGTCTTGCAAGGTGGTAGTCCCGTCCGTGTCAAATTAGGACCATGCCGTTGGCGGCTGCGTGAACAAGTATTGAACAGTACCTATCTACATGCTGGTATATGAGAGCTAGTAAGCTGATGTACCCTAACTACCTCAGTGGTATGATGTAGCCAACTTTTTTTTCTGGCTGTTAGTGAGATTGAGGTCTCACGGGAGGGAAATAGTGGTCGCCCATGGATAACGTTTGGGATGGGTATCAAGTGGGGTCTCCATATTCCTCGGGAAGTCATAAACAGATCGACCTCTGGTTGAAGTTAGCGGGAAAAGTTGTCATATACGACCAATACGGTACGTATATGTCGTGTAGTCGAGTTTTACCCAGCTGGTGAAATTGATTCGAATCGCTGTCCCTTGCAGCAATGTGTACCGCTTGTTCACGTGGCGCGAGCGTAGATAATCGAGAGTAATGAGAAGAGAAGAGTTGGTTCGGTAAAATGATTCTTGCTTGCAAAACATGATTGTAGTAGTTGTAGGATGCAAACCTTATTATTTATGAACATAATCTTGAGCTGAAATTTGAAAGTAGAAATCCACTATTAGTGCTGTTTTTAAGTCTGAGTCAACCCACCAGCCAAAGGCCTATGCATTCTTGGTGTCGGCCTTAGCGAGCTATGTTGACGGGTCAGTCTTGAGAAGTATATTAGATACTCAGGGCTTTGTTTGTATTATTTTTCTAGATGGTGAGCCATATTCATATGGCTGTTCCGAGAACATGCCAGGAGAAGGACAACTTCCGGAGGGAGGTTCTATTCAGTGGGAACGTATCCCGTCCCCTGAGGAGTAGAAGACCAGCCGTGCTTAGGGAGCGTAGTAGTTGAGTTAGTTAGAATAAAGTTTTTTGTTGTCAAATAATTTTTATTTCAAGTTTTAAACTCTTTTGTTGTAATAAGTACTTTCCGCTGCAAAATTCTAGTTTGTTTTCAAAAACCTGGTTGTATTATATCATGATGTAATATATTCTGAACTTGTGTGAATGTATATGCTATTATAACTCGTTTCGTTGAGTGTTCTCCTGTACTCAATCCTGGTTATCCCAAAGGGGATGTCGTAGCTGGTATGAGAGCAATACAAAAGCAATGGCACATTGTTCTCAAGTCGGTTTTCAAAATTAACCTTATGTAACCTTTATAGGAGCCCAAGAGTTAGAATAGCAAGTTGGTGTGATGCTAGAAGGTACGAGTAGATGTTAATTATTCGTATTAGAGCACGTTTCTAACTACTAACTCGTTTACCTGTTGTTTGTATATTGATTGCATCATGTCATTTTGTAAAATTAGAAAATCTTAGGGTTTTGATGGTAAAATTTGTAGGCGATTAGTTTTTGTTTTGGTACTTTCATTTACTTTGTTTTCACTATGGGAAGAAGTGTTTAACTTGTTAAACCTTTTTCCGGCAGATGCCACGGGGACAGAGATGTGTTCGCGAGTCTGACGTGCAGGAGGCATGTATCACAGACTTAGAGCGTCAGCTTCACGACGTGGAGATGCAGCTAGCCGAGGTCACCCAACAGAGAAACAACCAGCGGGTTGTTTTCTGAGAGCGGTTCGAGGCAGACAGTCATCGGATCCGTGAGTCACGCGCATGGATCACTGAGTCATGCGCACAGATCGCAGAGCTTGAGGGACAGGTTGTGGAGGCCACTGAGGATCGTGACGGCTTTCACCAGAGAGCGATGGACCTCGTGGATCAGATGACAGGACTCACCGGAGAGCTTGACGTGGCCCGTCAGAGGGTTACAGCCGTGCAGGGTGAGCTTACAGGTGTTACGCAGCAGCGTAACCAGGTGGTCGAGCTTATGCTCGACATGCAAATTAGAGGGATCAACTTCAGCTACAGATCCAGGACTTTGTGCAGGCGCAGCAGGTACGTCAGGAGCATCACCACGACCTTCACCTGTAGATTGCGTAGTTAGAGCACCAGCTACAGCCACAGCAGCAGCTCGAGGGACAGGCAGGAGACGACGAGGCCCCTGTGTCGGGCCTAGACCCTGAGGGACCCCCTGTTGAGTTAGAGGATGACGTTGCGTCAGACGCGGATAGCCACACACCACCACAGTAGATGGTGCGGGAGTAGCGGTAGGATTATAGGATTAGTAGAGCTGGAGTAGGAGGGTAGCCACATTTTTGCTGACAGGATGTCAGATTGTATAACCACCGGGTAGTAGGCCAGAGATATGGTTGTCTGGTTAGGATGGCGATAATAGCTACATTTATTCTGACATGGGTCAGATTGTACAGTAGGTCGACAGTAGACCCTCATAATAGCAGCTTATTCTGGTAGTAGTAGAAACTGATGTATCATGTTTCAAATGAATAAAAATGGATGCTTTTTTAGTAGACTACTTCAGTTGAGTGTGTCATAGACCAAGTTGCAAACTAATTGTAATGCATGTCAATTTTATTGCTCCGTAGAGATGGCTAGTGGCAGCAATGACATCAGGGATGCGGAAGGGTAGCAATGTCACTTGTGTCAAGAGAAGGACGCTCGTATAGCAGAATTGGAAAGTCAACTATGGGGAAGGGATGAGTTGTTGGTCATTCAAGAGAGTCGATTAAACGACAAGGATGAACAGCTTGTGATCATGGATCAACAGCTTGCAACTGCTAATCTTACGATGCAACAACTAGAAATGGATTTGATTCAGATGCATAATAATGTGATAAATCAAGAATTTGGGCAACAACAACTAGAGGAAGAGGAAGAAGAACCAAAGGAAATTATGGATGCAGAATCAGTAATGGAATCAACAGAAATTCCGTCACTACAGGATGAGGGTTCGGAAGTAGAAGACTTCATGAAACAGGAAGTAACCTCCGCGTTTCGCTCGGTGCAGTGAGCATTATCGCGTTGTATCATGTACCTTTGAAATAAAAGGGGTTGTAGTAGGTATGCAGTAGTTATGAGTTGGTGTGACGAATAAAGTTGATGTAAACTATGTATGTTGATCCATGCATCATGTCGATTACTAAGTTGCCATTATAAACAGTTATTTTGTGCAAAGTTGTGCCATGGAAATGTTATTGTTAATTATTCCTATTTCATTCATAAGCATTGAGATAGTAATGACAAGCTTTTTCTTGGACAGAATGGCTGAAATAGGAAATGGAAATGGTGCGGAGAACTCACAACATGGAGGAGGAGAAGTGCCACCACCTCCGCCCACCTTGGCACAAGCTATTGCTGCTATACTGAATTCTGGTGTAGCGCAGCAGGAGCTACTCCGTCAATTGGTTCATAATACAACTCCACAGGAGAATCGTCAAGGTCATCATGCCCCAGCTAATCAATTAACTTACTTGGACTTCACAGCTACACGTCTGCCTACCTTCTCAGATACGGGAGAACCCCTGGAAGTGGATCATTGGCTGCGTACTATTGAATCCAAGCTGGAGTTAGTACCATGCACGGATACTCAGAAGACACTGTTCGCTGCCTAGCAGTTACAGGGAATTGCTGGAGCTTGGTGGGCAAATTACAAGGCAATGCATCCACTTGATCATCAATTCACTTGGGCAAAGTTTACTAAGGCCTTTCGAGAGCATCATATTCCAGAAGGTCTTATAAGTCAGAAGCGGAAAGAATTTCTGGCACTAAAGCAAGGTGATATGACGGTGCATGCTTACTCTAAGATATTCAACCGCCTTGCTCAGTATGCCCTAGAACATGTGGATACAGAGACAAGAAGAAAGTTCTTTTCAAGGAAGGATTAACTACAAAGCTGTAGTCTCGCATTGTTCTAAATTGGACTGCTAGCTTCAATGAATTTGTCAGTGATGCTATCATTCTCGAAGACTCTCTTCGCATCCATAAAGCAGCATAGGATAAAGAGAGGATCTCCATGGGCCAGGGAAGTGGAAGACCACCCAAGTACAGGTTGGTATAAATTCGCCAATAGGTCAGCGCTATCGTGCTACACCTTCCCGCCCAAAAATCTATCGGGCACCTCAGCAACCACCACAACAATATCAATTTCGTCCAACGTATCAGTAGCAGAATGTGCAGCAGCCTCTGATGAGTATATCACACCCATGGATACACACAACACTCCTCCAACTAAGATGAAAGTTCATGTGCATCACCTGAATTTATAGGTGAGATCGTTTCTAATGTTTTTTATGTGGTTTTGAGAATAGATTGCTACCTAATGAATTAATCATTGTTAGAAACCATAGATATGATAATGAGATGGCTGGAGAGGTGATTGGAGGTGTGATGGGCCATCAAGGACGTCCAAGCCAAGGTGGAGGCCCAATCAAAATCGACTTCGAGTCTTTTTCGGGGCCAGGACCAGTCTGCACTAAAACGGACGCCCAGGACACATACAGACACGGATTTGGATGTTCTACATGTGCTTGAAAAGATAACGAAAAGACCTTTCCAATCCAACCAGTCTCATGTCAAAATTTGTCCCGAGCCGTCAGAAATCGCCAAAACAAATTGACTTGCAGAATCTGTCCGTGTGCTACGACACCATAATCGGTCTTTGGGCCATGTATCGAGTTGACCCCACTTAGAGCTGTGTTCAGGGGGTCTTGCACGATCCTAGGGTTCTCATATACAGCCGCCGCCTCTTTATTAAGGTTTGGGTTTTGCTTAGATTGTTCCGTTGATAATAGTTTTGCCGTTTGATCGGTTTATGAGATCCCAACTTGTGAGATTCATCGTATACTTGCAAATTTGATTGTATTCTTCTTTGTTCTTGCTTGTGTTCTTGATTTGTAGTCAAGGATAAGACTTCTTTGTGAGGTCAATCGTTCTTGAACGGTTGATAACCAGAGGAGACGTTGTGCTGTGATTGCGGAGTTCAGAACGTGTCGTTGGGAAGTCAGGTCGATTTGTATATCGCCTCCGCCTTAAACAAGATTATTAGAACCTATCGGAAGATCGGGAACCCTTGTTCACATCATTTGGTATCAGAGCTGGGCCCTTGTTTAAGGGGGTGAGAATGATGAGGTCATCCTCCACTATTACTCGTGACAAGGCGGCGACCGTGTGAGCCTCTGAATAATCCCACCTTGCTTAGGTTGGGAAGAGGAATCTACCTTAAAAGGGAGAGCCACCCTTCCCTTTTTGGACTAGTATTTTAGGGCGATTGGGCCTTTCCCCGAGTGGGTGTGTCGGAGTTGCGGTGCTAAGATTGCAGGGGGCAGATCATGCATATCTAGAATCGGGTCGGTGTGTCGTGCTTTTCCAACCGCACCTGGGCCGGATGAATCATTTGGTATCAGAGATGGGCCCTTGTTTAATGGGGTGAGAATGATGAGGACATCCTCCACTATTACCCGTGACAAGGCGGCGATCGTGTGAGCCTCTGAATAATCTCACCTTGCTTAGCTTGGGAAGAGGAATCCACCTTAAAAGGAAGAGCCACCCTTCCCCTATTAGACTAGTATTTTAGGGCGATTGGGCCTTTCCCCGAGTGGGTGTGTCGGAGTTACGATGCTAAGATTGCAGGGGGCAGATCGTGCGTATCTAAAACCGGATCGGTGTGTCGAGCTGCCGGAGTTGTGGTGCTAAGACTGCGGATTCGGATCACGGATCTAGAATCGGGTCGGTGTGTCGTGCTTTTCCAACCCACCTGGGCCGGATAAATCATTACAACAATTTGTTCTTTATCTTTCTCAGTATCCTCTTCTTTGTGTAGAAGCAGAAATGTATTAGTTGCAACAAGAGGCAAGAAAATATGTTCATCCTCTAGTAATTCAGATTTTAATGAAAGTGTTGCAATATTTGAAACAGCCTATTCTATCTTAAATGATTCGTTCTTTCTTCTCTCAAGTCTTTGTTGATCCTCTTCTAAAATTTCAGCAGCAGACATAGGTTTAAGAGTAACTCTTCTACCATTGTATTTAAATGAATAGCTATTAGTAATGGTATTATGCAAAGCATTATTTGTAGAAATCCAAGGCTTACTCAATAACAAATGACACGCTTGCATAGGCACTATATCAAAATCTGCACAATTCTTATAAGAACCAATAAAAAATTTAATACGTGCAATTTTATCTACCTTTATCTTACTACAAGAATTTACCCATTGGATGTAGTATAGACATGGGTGTAGCTGTGTGGTCAAGCCGAGCTTCTCGACCAATTCCAGGCTTGCGATGTTGTGGCTACTCTCTCCATCAATGATGACACGACAACGTCGATCCTTCACAACAAATTGAGTCTGAAACAAGTTGTTCATTTGATTTTGCTCTACCTTCTCTATTTGCGAACTAAGCACTCGTTGTGCTACAACACTTGTATTAACCTCATTTGACACCATCGACTCATCACCATCGGTGTTGTAACGTGTCATTGTTAGAAAACAAGAAAAGACACAAGAATATATTTTCCTATCACTACTATTTAATCAAGGTGGAAACTCTCAATAAGAAAATGGCAGCACTAACTGAGTTCTCACAAGATTCTTAATAGCAAAACAGAGGATACCTTGGAGAGTGTGATCCGACGATTGCGAGTGTCCAAAGTTCTGTGTCTATTTAGAAGGATATATATGGAACTTGGAAGGCAAATTGTAGTAGCAAGGATTAGCAAAATTTTGATTTACAAATTGCAAAACTAAATAATAGTCCCAAGCTAGTCTATATCATCGGCCTAAACTTGTCTCGGACCTAGTTCAAGCAAGCAAGCAACTGACTCAACAAAGGACACAAAGGCTGCAAGCAATTCTGAATTTTATCTTTTCCTTTTTCTACTTTCTTTTTTTTGTGTGGCTTTTTCTATTGTGCAGTTTTGCCTTTTTTCTTTTCTTTTCCTTTGAATTAGAACTGCAACAAGAATTACAAGTTTTATAACCCAAAGGAACACCTGAACATTTGTTCTTACTACAAGTGTAACAAAAAGATTTTTGCAACAACACAACTAAAATAGACCTCTAAACAAGATCAAACACTAATTGGCTGGCTTTTGTTCAAAATGAGGCAACAACAGGACACTCTAATTTTCTTTTGCACATGAAACTAGACGGCTAGATGTTAAAGAAATATTTAGTGCACACAATTCCAACAGTACTATTCCCTCAACGTGTGCAACAATCTGATTTTTTTCCAACCCCACCTGGGCTGGATGCATCATTACAATAATTTGTTCTTTATCTTTCTCATTATCCTCTTCTTTATGTGGAAGCTGAAATGTATTAGTTGCAACAAGAGACAAGAAAATATGTTCATCCTCTAGTAATTCAGATTTTAATAAAAGTGTTGCAACATTTGAAATAGCCCATTCTATCTTAAATGGTTTGTTCTTTCTTCTCTCAAGTCTTTGTTGATCCCCTTCTAAAATTTCAACAGCAGACATAAGTTTAAGAGTAACTCTTCTACCATTGTAGAAGTCCGGCAGTCTTAGCACCACAACACACCGATCTGATTCTAGATCCACGATCCGAATCCGCAGTATTAGCACCACAACTCCGGCAGCTCGACACACCGATCCGGTTTCAGATATGCACGATCTGCCCCCTGCAATCTTAGCACCGCAACTCCGGCACACCCACTCGAGGAAAGGCTCAATCGCCCTGAAAGACTAGTCCAATAGGGGAAGGGTGGCTCTCCCTTTTAAGGTGGATTCCTCTTCCCAAGCTAAGCAAGGTGGGATTATTCAGAGGCTCACACGGTCGCCGCCTTGTCATGAGTAATAGTGGAGGATGTCCCCATCAGCCTCGGCAAACCAATTTAGTACCACCACAGAATGCTCTACCCTATTATAATTGTGGTCATCCTAGACACTGTGCTCGCAGTTGTCCATATGCACCGAAGGCACCTAATGCACCACGTCCTCAGGGACTAGGACCAAACCAGCAAAAGAATCAGCCCAAGAATCCTCAAGTGAAAACAGGGCATGCTAACTTCACCACGGTTGAGGAAATACCGGAAGGAGGACAAGTTCTTGCGGGTATGTTTTCTATTGCTAATCATCTTGCTATGGTATTTTTTGATTCTGGAGCCACTCATAATTTCATCAGGAAAGCATATGTTCAACAGCATCATATCATGCCATCTGAACTATCATGTCCACATCTTATTTCTACACCTGGGGGTAGAATACTTGCCAATAAAATTGCGGCAAACATACCATTAGTATTGGGTAACAAAGTTTATCCTACATTTTTGATCATTTTGGAAGGGCAAGGATTAGATGCAATTCTTGGGATGCAATGGATGAGTTTCCATAAAGCAGTCCTAGATTTGACTTCTCGAGCCGTATATTTGGACTCTCCTATCCATGGTCAAGATTGCTTGACTTTAACTCTCCCACAAACCCTTTCGCCAATGGTTAATAAAGTCATTGGTAATAGTAGTGAGTACCGAGATGTTTTTCTAGAAGATTTACTAGGATTACCTCCTGAGCGGGAAATAGAATTCAAGAAGAGCTTTAACCTGGAACAACACCTATATCTCGAAGATCTTATCGTATGCCTCAAAATGAACTTGCCGAGTTGAAAATACAGTTATAAGAGTTATTAGATAAGGGATACGTACGCCCAAGTTCATCACCTTGGGGTTGCCCAACATTGTTCGTCAAGAAAAAGGATCAGACACTAAGGTTGTGTGTGGATTCTCAGCCTTTAAATGCCGTAACTATCAAGAACAAGTACCCACTTCCTCGGATTGATATCTTATTTGATTAGTTGATGGGGGCCAAGGTTTTTTCTAAAATAGATCTTCGTTCGGGATACACAAGATCCGGATTAGAGCGGAGGACGTACCTAAAACAGCTTTCTCTACCAGGTATGGACTCTATGAATATCTAGTGATGTCTTTTGGTTTGACAAATGCACCGGCACATTTCATGTACCTAATGAACTCGGTATTTATGCTGAAATTGGACAAATTCGTAGTGGTATTTATAGATGATATTTTGATTTACTCCAAGTCAGAAGAGGAACATGCTGAACACTTGTGGATTGTTCTACAACGCCTAAGAGATAACAATTGTACGCCAAGTTCAGAAATGTGAATTTTGGTTGAAGAAGATACCATTCTTGGGTCATGTGATTTCAGTAGAAGGCGTAGCGGTTGATCCAAGCAATGTTCAGAAGGTATTGGATTGGGAACCACCAAAATCAGTTACTCAGATATGAAGCTTTTTAGGATTGGTAGGCTACTATCGAAGGTTTATTCCCAATTTCTTGAAGATTTCTAAGCCAATGATAAAACTACTCGAGAAAGATCAAAAGTATGAATGGAGCAAAGAGTGTGATTCTGGAATACATACCTTCCGGGTATCCATAGATATGCTTAAGTCGGCAACCGACCGGGTATTTCATCAATAAGGGAACCGACAGAGTCAGCTTGGAGCATAAGGCAATTAGAGATAGACTTTCTATGTAAATCCTTATAGACGACAAGTAGGACTCTTCATGTACCCCCTGTCGACCGGATATATAAGGCGGTAGGGAGCCCTCCATTAGGGACACGATATTACAAGCAATACAAACCACAGAACACAGGACGTAGGATTTTTACTCTCATCGAGAGGGCCCGAACCTGTATAACTCAGTGTCTTTTGCAACCATCATAGTTCTTAGTCTCGACGTAGCCCTATAAATACATTGCCGAGATCAAGTCTTGACAGTTGGCGCGCCAGGTAGGGGACAAGGCTCGCCGGGATTCTCCATTGACTACGATGGCCGAAACTCCCAACATCCAGTATTCACCGAACTTCCAGATCTCCTTCGGATCGCTCGACTTTGTCGTCGACACCAACGGAGAGCTAGGTCTAGAGAACCACCAATCCGACTCAGCCGCAACCAGTTTTACGCCGCGATCATTGAGCTCGTCAGATCTGATCCCAGCATTGGCTCCACTCGGATTCGGCAAAACAGACCTACCCTACGGGTATGACTCAAAGTCGGTTCATTCCTTTGATGAGGATTCGGTCAGATCTGCCTGCTTATACCCTTTGAGCATGAACGTGGTCGATATAGATGAGAATCCACCAGGAGACAACGAGGAGGAGGGTGACCGTGAAAGAGACGGTCACGAAGAAGATGGCCGCGCAGAAGAACGTGCAGAAGAAGGCCACAGGGAAGAAAACCCCCAGGACAACAACTTGTCGGAAGGACATCGCCGCCGACCGAGAGGATCGCGTGGGTCCTGCCTCGCACGCCGACTGGACCTTGGACAACTTGAGATCGAAGTAGACGACATCAAGGTCTACGGCACCCCGCAGAACAACAGCACCGGGGCTAAAATGTTGCTTGACAGCTTGATGGCTGACGCAGCATACCAGACCCCCATGATGCAGAAGGCGATGGCTATGCTTAAGGCCGCTACAGCCCAAGATGCAGCCAGGGACAAATCACAGGTGATGGCGAGTTCTAGTAATGCGACATCACGAGGCGAAGGCATGAGGATCTGAGAAATTC
Source organism: Eleusine indica (assembly GCA_030378355.1). Lineage (NCBI taxonomy): Eukaryota > Viridiplantae > Streptophyta > Magnoliopsida > Poales > Poaceae > Eleusine > Eleusine indica. The sequence goes on from CM059494.1 coordinate 63,183,684, forward strand.
CCTCAGCATCCACGACGATCAGGACACCATCAACTGCCATTATGAAGAGAAGGCTCGAGACGACCGACACCACGAGGAGGAGCGCCGTGATCGGAGGACCGACAACTGATTCGAAGACCGACGCGATCCACCTCCAAGAAACAACCGTGACAACCGACCTCGACATGATGATCGGGACCGATGCGAGAATCATGATGGAGATAATCAGCATCGTTCCCACGATGATGACGTTGGCCCATGCCATAATCGTCGTTCATCTCTATCTCCTTACCGACATAGAAGGTCAACTACTCCGAGCGAGGAAGAATTCAACGGCATCAATGCCTATGTTCCTGAGCTTCGCATAGCTCGGTGGCCAAAAGGGTTCAAGATGGTTGCCATAAAAAAATATGATGGTCAGACCAAGCCTCGAGAGTGTCTTCAGCTGTACAGTACGGCGATTCGGTCAGCCGGGGGTGATACCTTCATGATGGCCAATTATCTACCGGTCTGCCTTGACCCGGCCGTTCGGATTTGGCTCACGTCTCTTCCAGAGAAATCGGTCACCTCTTGGGGAGACCTCAACAGGAAGCTCATAGAATGTTTCCAAGCTACTTGTAATCGTCCAGGCAATCACTTCGACCTCACTCGGATCAAGCAGAAGTCTGACGAGCCCTTGCGTGACTACATCAAGCGGTTCTGTGCCAAGAAGGCCGAGATCCCTAACGTCCCAGATCAGCAGATCATCGCAGCCTTCCAAGGAGGCATACGCAGTGATGACCTGGTCCGAGAGATCGGTCGGAGGAATCATGACCTCAAGTTGACCGCACGGAAGTGCTTCCAGATTGCTAATAAGTTCATGTCAGGAGAGTCGATGCTAGATCAGCGGCAAAGGCAAGGAGAAGCGCTCGGACAAGCTGGAGTCCTCCAAGAAGGACAAGAAAAGAAAGTCCGACAACATGGTCGCTGCATTAGACCGATCCCAAAAAAACCCTCAGACAAAATAGCAGACTATGGACGACTTGCTAAGTGGCCCGTGCCTATGGCACCCAAAGGGGAACCACAAAGCAAATGACTGTTATCGACTGAAGAGCTTCATGACTGCCATGCTCAAGGTGGCAAAGGATCCGCCAAGGCGCAATGGCAAAGACAAGGCTAAATATGGTGAGAACAAGGACGAAGAAGGAGAGTTCCAGGAGCCCCGAAAGGAAGTAATCTTCATCTTCGGAGGTCCCGATACCTACGCGTCCAAGGGCAGGCAAAAGATGGAACTACGTGAGATCAACTCCGTAGAGCGTGCTACACCCAAATACATGAAGTGGTCTGAGGTACCAATCACATTTGATCGGTCGGATCACCCCAGGCACCTGCCCAAGCCATGTTGCTACCCGCTGGTGCTCGCAGCCACGATGGAGGAGGTCAAGTTCAACAAAGTACTCATCAACAGAGGAAGCAGTCTGAACGTGATCTTCACCAAGACTCTCCTAGAGCTAGGCTTGTCTGTCAATGACCTCCAGCCGAGTTCCTCACCCTTCCATTGGATCGTGCCCGACAAGACTTCCGTTCCCATTGGACAGATCGTCCTGCCGATTACCTTTGGAACCTGTGAGAACTTCAGGACTGAGCATGTTACCTTCCAGGTGGCCGACTTTGAGTCAGCACACCATGCTATCCTAGGCAGACTGGCGATGGCGAAGTTCACGGCGGTCCCGCACTACCCATACCTCACTCTCAAGCTGCCAGGCCCCAAAGGAATAATCTCCCTCCACTTTAATCTTCGGAATTCTTTCGATTGTGATGTGTAGAGTTGTGAGATGGCCAAACAACAGTTGATGCTGTCCGACCAACAGGAGATCCAGAAGGTAGTCGGCAATGAGGAGCAGACCGACGCGGAGATTCCCATGAAGAAGCCCACCAAGGACAAGATACAGACGGACGACGTCCCTACTAAGGACATAGCGCTCGACCTGGAGAACCCTGCTAAGATCACTTATGCAGGGGCCGACCTCGACGAGAAATAGGAACTCGTGCTCACTCTTTTCCTCTAGGAAAATAGGGACATCTTTACATGGAAGCCTTCTGACATGCCAAGGATTCCTAGGGAAAAGATTGAGCATGAGTTAAGGGTGCCTCCTGGGGCCACCCTTGTCAGGCAAAGGCTTAGAAGGTTTGCACAAGACCGCAAAGATGCCATGAAGAAGGAGATAGCTAGATTATTAGATGCTAAGTTTATCAAGGAAGTGTACCATCCAGATTGGCTGGCAAATCCAGTCCTTGTACCCAAGAAGAATAAAGAGTGGTGGATGTGCGTTGATTATACCGATTTGAATAAGGTCTGTCCTAAAGACCCCTTCGCTCTGTCGCGTATCGACCAGATCGTAGACTCAACGGCCGAGTATGGGCATTTAAGCTTTTTGGATGCCTATTCAGGCTATTACCAGATCCCACTAAAAGTCAAAGACCAAATCAAGACTTCCTTTATAACTCCCTTTGGCGCCTACTGCTACATTACCATGTCGTTCGGTCTGAAAAACGCTGGCGCAACTTACCAATGTGGTATTCAACGCTGCCTCGAAGCTCAGATTGGTCAGAATGCAGAAACATATGTAGATGACATCGTGGTAAAAACTCGGAGCGTTGAAGAACTTCTCTCTGACCTGGCAGAGACTTTTGACAATTTCAGATGTTACTCGATGAAGCTAAATCCTAAAAAATGCGTTTTTGGGGTTCCTTCGGGCAAGCTACTCAGTTACATCATTTCAAAATGAGGTATAGAGGCTAGGTCGGATAAAATCAAGGCAATCCTTAATATGGGGCCACCTAATTCTCAGAGGGATGTTCAGAAGCTGATCAGATGTATGGAACCCCCGAGTCGCTTTATTTCTCGACTGGGGGTCTGGGGTCTACCGCTCTTCAAACTGCTCAAGAAGCATGATGACTTCGTCTGAACAGCGGAGGCGCAATTGGCATTGGATGAGCTGAAAGTCCACCTTAGCAATATTCTAGTCTTGGTGCCTCCGAAGCCGCAAGAAAAGATTCAACTCTACATATCGGCCACAACTCAAGTTGTGAGTACTGTTTTAACGGTCGATCGAGAGGAAGAGGGTCACATATAAAAAGTACAACACCAGTTCTACTTCGTTAGTGAAGTTCTCAATGCTTCCAAAACACGATATCACCAGATCTTGAAGCTGCTATACGTGCTCCTAATCACCTCAAGGAAGTTGAAGCATTGCTTTCAAGCTCATCCTATCAAGTTCAAACATCCTTTGCACTCGGCGCAGTCCTTCACAATCGAGAAGCCAAAGTAAAGATTGCTAAGTGGGCAGTCAAACTTGGTCAGTATACAATCACGTTCGCAACGCGCTCGGCAATCAAAGAACATGCATTGAGTACTGGAAAATGTATTTTGATGGATCCCTCCAGTTACCTGGGGCAGGTGCAAGAATTGTGTTCATCTCACCCACAGGAGAAAGATTGCGATACGTCCTCTAGATCATGTTTCGCGTGTCTAATAACACTATGAAATATGAAGCTCTCCTACACGGTCTGCGCATTGTTGTTTCGCTCGACATTCAGCGTCTTGACATCTTTGGTGACTCGGCTCTGGTCATTACCCAAGTCACCAAGGATTGGAACTGTGTGGATGATAACATGGGTGCTTACTGCCAAGAAGTAAGGAAGCTCGAAGACAAGTTTGATGGACTAAAGTTCACACATGTTCTTCAAGACAATAATCAAGCGGCTGATGAATTAGCCAAGATGGGATCGTCTCGATCGATTGTCCCACCCGGTGTTTTCGTACACACTCTGGATTCTCCCACTATTTCTCCTCGGTCTGATGTCTTGGTGACCGATGTTGCTGAGCCCATAAGCGATGTCGATATAGAGACCGACTGGCGACCTGATTGTCCAATTCTTGAGCAAGGGTACGCTGCCTACGGACCCTAATGAGCAACAGAGGTTGAAGGCTAAACGTCGAGGATACTTGATGGTGGACGATCTGCTTTATAGAAGAGGAGGATCGAACATCTTGATGCGGTGCATCTCAATACCAGAAGGTGAAGTGTTGATGGAAGAAATCCATTCAGGAGTATGTGGCAATCATGCAGCTTCCAAGACTTTGGTTGGCAAGGGTTTTATTGGCCTACGGCGGTCGATGATGCACTCCAGGTCGTTCGGAAGTGTGAAGGCTATCAATTCTTTGCTCAACAGACACATGTGCCTTCGCAGCAACTTTAGATGATACCTATGACTTGGCCTTTTGCAATCTGGGGACTTGATATTGTCGGTTCTTTCAAGAAAGTGCCAGGCGGGTTCACTCATTTGTTTGTTGCTATTGACAAATTCATCAAGTGGATTGAAGCGAAGCCGGTCGGCAATATAACTTTGAAGAAAGTGGTCGAGTTTGTCAGAGATGTCTTCACTCGGTTTGGGGTCCCTCATGATATCATCACCGACAATAGTACTCAGTTTACATCTGAGGAGTTCCGTGACTTTGCCGATGAGATGGGCATAAAAATCCACTTTGCATCAGTGGCTCATCCTCAAAGCAATGGGCAGGTCGAATGGGCCAACGGTATGATTCTTCAGGGGTTGAAGCCCCGGATATTTGACAGGCTCAAACCTTATGTCGGTCGGTGGGTACGAGAGCTGCCTTCAGTTCTCTGGGGGCTGCGTACTAACATCAGTCAGGCTACTGGCCAGTCACCTTTCTCAATGGTCTATGGCGGTGAGGCTATGCTGCCGACCGAGGTGAACCTTGTATTAGTGCGAGTCAAGGGATACGACGAGAAGCTTTCTGAAGAAAACCGAGAGATTGATTTGATTGCGGCAGAGGAGTTGCGTGATCGCACTCTGTTTTGGTCGGTGCTATACCAGCAAGGCTTGCAATGTTACTATGATAAGAACGTCCGCAATTGCCATTTTCATGTTGGGGATTTAGTGCTACGCCGAGTGCAATCAGCCAAGAATCAGCACAAACTATCTCCTAAGTGGGAAGGACCTTTTGTGGTTAAAGAAGTCACTCGGTCGGGGGCTTATCGACTGATGTATAAAGATGGCGATGATATACCAAACTCATGGAACATAAATCATCTATGTCGTTTTTATATTTAGTCTATCTTTTGTATTCTCATACATTATTAGTGAATGAAACTTCAGTCTTTTTTATGAAAGATTTATTGATGATTTTCAATCTTATTTGTCTCGATTCCTTAATCTATCATATTAAACAATCGAGCCAGGGGGCTAGTAATAATGCCCCACTACTCCTTAACCATTGATAAATTCTGGTTTCGGATTTTGTTCGACCGATTTCTCATATCTTGATATAGTCTTTAGATTTTTGGTCTAACGCCTAACATCATGGTTATACAATTCATACGGCACAACAGACTACCACTACACTAAACCCAGAGCCAAAGTGCAAGAGGTCATGTGTCGACTGGTCGACTCTGCTTGTTATGCGGCTATGAGTTACAACCTAATATGCTAAGGTAGACCGATTACAACTTCTGTCTTTATCTCTGAAAGACTCATGGTAAAAAGCGCAAGTAACGCAGCTGAGTACTGATCATTATTCTTTAAGTAACAGGAGATTGCCTTATGACTATTTTGTCGATCTTTTAACTTGTTTACGAACTAAGAAAGCATAAGAATTATTATTTACATGGAGATAATATTGTCTTCCTATATACATACTACTAATGTTTTCTAACATTACAGATATTACAACTCCTTCGAAGGAGAGGAGGCATCATCCTGCAATTCCACTTCTATAGATGCTGGAGGAGTTGGCGCGATTGGATCAACCTCTACATTGTCAACCAAGGCACGAGAGGTCTCCAGCATTGAGTCCATAAGCAATTGGCATTGGTCTATTGTCAAAGTTGGGTTGAAGCCCTCCTTGATATTATCCAATGGCAATGCAGGAGACCAAGACTAGCAAATAGCCAGCACTTGGCTCCCGGCTTCGGTCGCCACCCTCCGGGTATTGTTAGCAATTGCCTCTGAAGCATGCTCCAGTAGATACTCCGAGGAGTGACTGGTCTTCTCCACTTGGTTAGCATGGATATAATCCAATGCCTTCCGAGTGGCGTAAGACAATGCTGCAAAAGATTTTCAGAATGTCAGAATCTAAAGCCAGCAAGAGAAATAATGAAGATACGATAGAGAGCTTACTGGTAAGATTACATTTGAAAGATTTGGAGATGCTTTTAGCCTCCTCTATCTTCTCTTCGACTGCCTCCAGCTTCTTCTTCAGCCGAGTGATTTTGGAGTTTTGCTCTCCGACCGACTTGGAGAGGTCATCCTTCTCAGCATTCAGAGCATCCAAGAATCTCTGTTGGTATAAAGTCAACTTCTCCAGGTCAGTGACTTTTTGATCACGAGCTAAGGACACATATAAAATCTTTAGTCTTAGAGTGTGCAAGAAGCAAATGAAAGTTGGAATGCGATCTTACCGATGACATCAGCACGACTTTGCTCTAGAGCTTTGGTCGCCTCCTTGTGGTCGGTCTGCAGTCTTTCAATCTGTTTCTTGGCCACGGAGAGCTGCTCGCCGATAACTAGCAAGATATCAACAATAAGTCAATATCTTGAAGAATGGATCTAATATGAAAGAAGATTCTGGAGCATACCAAAAGTCTCGGCTTCAAGATACTCAATCCTGGCCTGTTTCTTCTCCATACGTGAATATATTTTTTGATCGCGAAGAAGGGCATGGTTAGTCGAAATATTAAGTCAAACGAAAGGAAAAACTTGGTATTGATGTTCCTTGTTGGCCTCTCGGTGTTGATGAATAATCTCCATATCTTCAGCTTTAGGCCGACCCAATGAGTCCTCGACCAACACGGCCTTACCCTTGTTGAGAGGGGAAGAAATGTCGGTCGAGGAAGGATTGACAGATTGAGGTGTCGGTGCTGGTATCAGTGTAGGAGCTGGAGCTTTGGGCGACTTCCTCGGCTCGGTTGGTGCATTTGATGGTGTGCCGACTGATCGAAGTAAGTCGGTAGGATGAGGAATAGGAGCTGACCGGGTGTCTTCAGACCCTTGGACGCTCTGAGCATCACTCGACCGACCACTGTGACTATCGAAGAGCACAACATTGAAGATTAAAATATGGCTATTAACTACAGAGATGAAGAATCGAAAAAATGCAACGAAGTTTACCTAGTGGCTTGTTTGATTTTGATTCGGCAGACTCTCTTCTTTAAAGAAGTGGTCTGCGAGTCAGTCTCCTTCCTCTTCTGGGAAGACTTGCTGACTTCAATGGTCTTCTTCACCGCTCCTGCATCACTCATCATTTTGCTCGGGGGCTCTGACCGGCTTGATGGTCGGACGGAGTATGCAGGGGTTGGCAGACCGGCGTCCTGGGGTAGCTCTTCTTCATCATCGTCATTGTCCCCCACGTATTTCCGACGACGATGGGCGGTCTGCTTCACTCATCGACTTGGGGAGGGCAAGTTGACGGGAGATAAGATAGTGGTGCCTGCGATGGTCCATGTGGTCGGCCGTGCACTCACTGATGAGCTTGAACCTCCAGTGCTGGTCTGCGGCGGCTTCTCAACATAATCCGGTCCCTCAGAATCAGTCGGAGGGAGCGGAGGGTGTGACACAAAAGAGTCCAAAACCTGCAGAAATATGAAGACATCGCATATTATGATCAGTCTATCAATAAGAATATCAGAAATACTCAGAATGACCGAAGCTTACTTGGGCCCGCATAGTGCCCACGTTGTATGCCTTTGCGATTAAGAAGTGATCCTAAATAATATCACCTTCGAACACCTTCGATAGCCACGACCGGCGCAGAGAAGAGTTCGGTGGATCAAGCACTTCTCCTGTTTCATCATCAGAGGCATACATCCAGGCGGGGTGACTCTACTGCTTCAAGGGCTGCACTCGGTGAACTATGAAGCTCTTCGCTATAGTAATGCTGTTGACCCCATCACTCTTTAGCTCTGCAATCTTTTCCGGCAGAGTGACCACCTGGGGGTCGGTCGGATCCGGTCTCTTTGACCACCGCGCTTGAGGAGTGGCCTTCGCACCAGAGAAATCAGCAAGAGCAGGAGGACGATTGTCACAGTAAAACTACTCATCCCTCCAGTTCTTATTCCCGGTGTTCAGAGGCACATTGATATATGCCTCCTTCTTGCGCAATTGGAAGTCGAACCCACCAATGGCGACTTGGTTTTCCTTAGTTGGTAGCGGTCGGAGGACAAAGAGATGGCAGAACAGAGTAAAGTGGGGCAGAATGCCCAGGAATGCTTCACACAGATGCACGAAGATGGCAATGTGAAGAATAGAGTTGGGATTGAGGTTGACGAGCTCAATCCCATAGAAGAAAATGAGTCCACGTAGAAAACTGCAGCAAGGAACTCCAAAACCATGCTCGAAAAAAGAGCAAAAAACTACAATATGTTTATGGATTGGGAGGGAACGAGTTTCCTTCGGTACCTTCCAATCTATGCGCGCCTGCTCCGGGAGGAAGCCATCCGTCACCATTGAGTTCAGATCGGTGATGGTGAGGCTGCTCCTGGAAAACTCTTGCTACTGTTCCGGGATCTCTAGCTCTGAGGAAGATGATTCGGCGGCGGTGGCCTTCTTAGACGACTTGTGAGGCATTGTCGATGAAAAAGTAGCACGCTGGATCTCGAGGAAGGGAGCTAACCCTAGCCGGAGCTCAAGGCTTGCTGATGGTGAAGATCTGTGGCGGTGGGAGAAAAAGCTAACCCTAGCTTTGAAGCAGAGGAGTCGCGGGAGCAGGGGAGGCACAAGGAACACGAAGCGCTGCACGCGAAATGGCGGCGTGGACTTGGGGTCAACAGCCCTCTATCCTTTTTATCCTTTTCCTTTTTGACCTAGTCATTGAGATCTCCATGGGCTTTGGTGGGCTGTACAGTGCCAGGCTTTTTCTATTTATAAAAAATAGTGAGGCATTGTTCTTTAAAAAAAGAATTAATGCAATAAACCTTGAGAACTTGATCTCGGGGGCTTCTTTGATGAGAAGAAATGAAATATTCAATTAAAAAAAATATATGCTTCCCATATCTATATGATTAGAAGATAATATAGCAAGAGGACTTGATGGTCGTATGGGTTCAAGTTCATAGGTACTTTATTGATTGAAGTCAATAAGTAATTACCAAAGTTGGGTTTGCTTTGATCTGGATAAAAATTTCTTAAAGAAAGGCTATAACATGATTGATGTCATTTGGCTTATTGATTATATGATCGATGTCATATAAATTTGCATATAGAATGCAATATGATTGATGTTATGGAATTTTGAGTCTATAAATTATTCAGATAAGAGTGTAAATCACTCGGCATAACTTTAAATCAGTCGGCATGTTTCATGTCGTGTAGGCTGATCCTTTGGTTTGATGATCAGAGGATTATTAGCTCAGCCTTGATGGTTTGAGTTGAATTTATAGATTAAAATGTTAAGAGTTGATATTATTAGACTCTTGCATTATTTGTTAGTCTCTAAATTATATAAGAGTCAGGGACTACACCTGATCAGGTGCACCTAGTCGGCGCACCAGATCCATCCGGAACTTCAATCATGAGGTCTTACTAATTTATGATCTGTTCGCATCTACATTGAAGATCGCTCGACAAGTCTCAGCTCAAAATCAGAAAGCACTCGGGGGTTGTTGTGGAATACTTACCTTCCGGGTATTCATAGATTTGCTTAAGTCGGCAACCGACCGGGTACTTCATCAATAAGGGAACCGATCGAGTTAGCTTGGAGCACAAGGCAATTAGAGATAGACTTTCTATGCAAATCCTGTATAACTCGGCGTCTTTTGCAACCATCATTGTTCTTAGTCTCGACGTAGCCCTATAAATATATTGCCGAGATCAAGTCTCGACAGTGATGAACCTTTCCAAACTTTAAAGAGATTGCTAACATCTGCACCAATATTAGCCCAACCAGATTTGATGAAGCCATTTGATGTTTACTGTGACGCTTCTAGTACAGGACTTGGTTGCATCCTTATGCAAGAAGGTCGAGTAATTGCATATGGATCACAATAACTTAGGAAGGATGAGGAACATTACCCAACACATGATTTATAATTGGCATCAGTAGTTCTAGCCTTAAAGATTTGGCGACACTATCTTTTGGGAAATTTGGTACACCTCTACACGGACCATAAGAGTCTCAAGTACATCTTTGCCCAAGTAGATCTGAATATGCATCAAAGGAGATGGTTGGAACTAATCAAGGATTATGAGATCGAGATCCATTATCATCCTGGAAAAGCAAATGTTGTAGCTGATGCTTTAAGTCGGAAAGTGCATTGCAATAACCTCACCACTCAGTTACTGACCAAGGAGTCGAAGAAAGGAGTAAGTGAACCCAATCTTTGCATTCTTCCATATGGAGTACTAACCAACTTGACACTTATTCCCACCATCCTTGAGGATATTGTGATAGCTCAGAAGAAAGATGTGGGTATCAAACATATAAAAAGGTGACTAAAGATTGGAGAGGTAAAATGTTTCAGGGAAGACGATGAAGGTGTTATTTGGTTCAAGAATAGACTGGTAGTCCCTAAGAATTTTAGCCTTCATAAGAAAATTTTGGATGAAGCTCATACTTTCAAGTATTATATTCATCCTGGAACTAATAAGATGCATCAAGATTTGAAACAAAGGTTTTGGTGGACAAGAATGAAACGAGAGATAGCAAGGTATGTCAACAAATGCGATACATGTCGACGAGTAAAGGCTGATCATTTGAAACATGCAGGACCACTTCAACCTTTAAGTATTCCTGCGTGGAAATGGGAAGACATCAGAATGGATTTCATTGTTAGCTTACCGTTAAGTCCGTCGAAGCACAACTCTATCTGGGTTATTGTTGACAGGTTAACCAAGTCCGCTCATTTCATTCCAGTGCATACTCAATATACTGTGGAGAAGTATGCTGAGCTTTATATATTTCGTATTCTCTGCTTACATGGGATACCAAAGACTATTATCTCGGATAGAGGGGCTCAGTTTATTTCCAAATTTTGGGAGCAATTACATAAGTCTCTTGGAACTCAATTGATTCGAAGTTCAGCCTACCATCCTCAAACGGATGGGCAAACGGAGAAAATCAATCAATATCTGGAAGATATGCTTCGCGCATGTGTATTCACATATAGCAAGGATTGGGAAAAATGCTTACCATTGGCAGAGTTCTTATACAACAACAGCTATCAAGAGAGCGTTGGGATGTCACCATTCCAAGCCTTATATGGACGTAGTTGTCGCACACCACTGAATTAGTCTAAAAGTGGTGAAAGGATAATCTTTGGTCCGGATATAGTAAAAGATGCTGAAGAACAAGTACATCTTGTTCAACAAAATCTGAAGCGGGCCAAGTCACGACAACTCAGTTATACAAATAAAAGGCGACAAAAGTTGATGTTCGGCGTTGAAGATTAGGTATATTTACGGGTATCTCCTACAAAAGGTGTCCAGCGTTTCAGAATCAAAGGAAAATTGGCACCATGATACATTGGACCCTTTGTTATTCAAGAGCAGTGTGGGCCTATAGCCAATCGCTTGGAGTTACCAACACATCTCTTTGGAATCCACGACGTCTTTCATGTATCTCAGTTAAAGAAGTGTCTGAAAGCACCAGCAGACGTTGTTATTAAACAAGTGGAACAATTGCAGCCAGATTTAACCTACGATGAACATCCAGTCAGGATCATTGATACAAAGGATCGAGAGACGAGACACAGGACTACCAAATTTTACAAGATCCAGTGGAGTAATCACTCTGAGGCGGAAGCTACACAGGAGCTAGAAGAATTCCTGAGATCAAATTATCCAGCGTTCCTTAAAACCGCGATCCTTTAGCACCGTAAGCTTCTGAATCTCGGGACGAGATTCCTGTGAGGGGAGAGGGCTGTGACAGCCCTGTACTTCTAGTGTTTTCAAAAAAAAGAATAAAAAAATGAATTTACCTTACCTCGCTGACCAGTGGGACCTGTAGGCCCCACCTGTCAGTCTCCCCGTCTCAGCACCACCCGCCGCCCGCGATGGGGCAGCGCTAGAGCGCGCGCGCGAAGGCACCACGCAGTGCGGCACCGCCCTACGCCCGGGTCCCGCCGCCGCTTCAGCCTAGGGGTTAACCCCTGGCTCTCCTCTCTCTCGTTCACTCCCTCTTCTCTCTCGCTCTTGATTTTTCTCCTCTGTTTCTCCTCCGCCGAGCGAGCTCAGAGCTCAAGCTCCGACCACCACCGTCGACTCCCTGGCCAGGTCGTCGCTCCAAACCACCGCGCAACACCTCCAGCATCCCGCTATGGCTGCCCCACGTCGCAGTCCATCGTAGCTCACGAATTGAAGTCGTTTTCCTCCTCGGTGAGCACCGGCACCTCCTATGTTCATCTTCAAATTCTCAAGCTACATCGAATCATACTCAAATTTCTCATAAATTAGGCTTGCTCACTTGTTTGCGCATCATTTAGTTAGGTTCCTTCCTTGTTTCCATTGGAAGGTTAGCCGTGCTCTCCGTTCTTCCCTCCGCCGGCGCCCGGCCGAAGCTCGCTCTGCCGCTGCCTGCCGTTGCCCTGTTCCGGTGAGCGCTGCCGTCGCCGACCTCTCCTCTGCACCCTCCTCAAAGCGCCGCCCCCGCCCGTGAGCTCGGCTGGCCGAGCTGCGCTAGGGAGCGCGCTAGCAGCCATGACAGCATCGCCATGCACGCGCGTGTGGGCAAGCCAGGAGCCCCCTGGAGCTGGGCCGGGACCCCGTGTAGCTGGGCTGCTGGGCCGCCAACTGGCCCAAATCGCCACTTTCCAAATTGGCCCATTTAATTTCCAGATTTTCACATATGGAAATAATTCCAGAACTTTGAAAAATTATAGCTAGTGATCTAGACCTCCTAAAATCATGGGACTAATTTGTTAGGTTTCAAATAATTTTCTCTGCCACTTTGTGAAATAAAATTAAATATTTATTTTTCATGATTTTTAAGCATTTAATTAAGTTTATGAAATACCCTTTTTATTGTTAATTAATTTATTTCCTAAATTAATGTTTATTTCTTTAAATAGATTTATTTTATGTTTAAATGCGGTAATTGTGGGTAGCTAACTTTGTTTAAGCATGTTAATCCCACTTAATTAATACGCTTAATCATGTTTAATTAGAAGGAAATTCTTCAGACAAGAGTAATTAAATTCTTGTCTATCATTCTAGTGAATCGGCATTTCTTGCATGTGCATTCCGCATTTTCTAGCACTAACTCGTGATATATCGACGAATCGTATAGGACTCGAGATCGTCGAGCAGCCTGTCGAGAGTGAACCTGAGGTGGTGATCGTCGAGACCGACCCCGCACCTGCATCGTCATATCCGGACGAACCTCAAGGCAAGCCCCGGTGCATCCCACCTATGTTTTTAAATTATATATTTTATCACAGCCAGTCGAGTCATGATTATGCATTAGGTTCCGTAATTGATTGACACCCACCTATATCACTGCCATATCCTATGATGTCTTGATACTATACAGGTACGGGTAGTACGATAGTCGCTATGCTTATGTCGTAGGAATATCGGTAGCACTGCATAAGATAATCATAAAGAATGGAGGCTTTAAGTTGCTTGAGATTATTGAGAATCCAAATGAAAGTTGTTGATGATGATGAGACCGGACAGGCCCGTAGAGGAAAGGGCAAAGACTGGGTCTTGCAAGGTGGCAGCCCCGTCCGTATCAAATTAGGACCATGCCGTTGGCGGCTCCGTGAACAATTATTAAATAGTACCGATCTACATGCTGGTATATGGGACCTAATAAGCTGATGTACCCTAACTACCTCAGTGGTAGGACGTAGCCAACTTTCTTTTTCTAGCTGTTAGTGAGATTGAGGTGTTACAGGAGGGAAATGGTGGTCGCCCATGGATAACGTCTAGGACGGGTATCAAGCGGGGTCTCCATATTTCCGGGGAAGTTGGAAACGAATCGACCTCTGGTTGGGGTTAGCGGGAAAAGTTGTCATATACGACCAATGCGGTGCGTATGTGTCATGTAGTTGGATTTTACATAGTTGGTGAAATTGATTTGAATCGTTGTCCTTTGCAGTAGTGAGTACCGCTTGTTCACTTGGCGTGAATGCAGATAATCGAGAGTAATGAGAAGAGAAGAGTTGGTTCGGTAAAATGATTCTTGCTTGCAAAATATGATTGCAGTAGTTGCAGGATGCAAATCTTATTATTAATAAACATAATCTTAAGCTAAAATTTGAAAGTAGAAATCCATTATTAGTGTTGTTTTTGTAAGTCTGAGTCAACCCACCAGTCAAAGGCCTATGCATTCTAGGTGTCGGCCTTAGTGAGCCATGTTGACGGGTCAGTCTTGTGGAGTATATTAGATACTCAGGACTTTGTTCGTATTATTTTTCTAGGTGGTGAGCCATATCCATATGGCTGGTCCGAGAACATGCCAGGAGAAGTACAACTTCCGGAGGGAGGTTCTATTCAGTGGGAACATATCCCGTCCCCTGAGGAGTAGAAGACCAGCCGTGCTTAGGGAGCGTAGTAGTTGAGTTAGTAGAATAAAGTTTTCTGTTGTCAAACAATTTCCGTTTCAAGTTTTAAACTCTTTTGTTGTAATAAGTACTTTCCGTTGTAAAATTCTAGTTTGTTTTCGAAAATCTGGTTGTATTATACCATGATATAATATATTCTAGACTTGTATGAATATATGTGTTGTTGTAACTCGCTTCGTCGAGTGTTCTCCTCTACTGGATCCTGGTTATCCCGGAGTGGATGTCACAATACATTACAGCCAGTTTACCCTAGTCCATGTCACGTCGTCGAGACACAAACATGACACCTCTAATTTCCCTGTTTTATAAGTGTTATACTTCATAATTCATGTTTTTTATTATTAATATCAATTCCTGGTCGATAGCGTCCATTTTAGTTGCAATAATATCATCTCCGACTTTACTGAAATATCGATGCCATATTCGTTTTCGTCAGTACCGTTATCGATTTCGCTTCCGAAAAAAGTATGAAAGCAAAAAATAATTGAGTTTTCTTCCGATCGTTTCCGACCGCTTTCGTCCCTATAAGTATGTGCCTCTCTATTTATATTTTGAATCTTTTCAATCACTATTTTTGTTGAGTATGTCAATGAAAGAGCACAAGCCACATAGATGTTTATGAATAGGTTGAGATTTTGGTGGAAATGGAAGACAGATGTGTATGCATATGGTGCGATTTTGATGAATGATGTGTATGCATATAGTACATTTTTTATGAAGACGGTTGTTATAAGAATGATTTTTTTTTGGACAAACTTCGTGTCTGTAATCATTCGTTGCACACTACAAAGACAAAGCACTCCTAAAAGGGTGCGGAATAGAAGACTCTCAGTCAGTGGCGGGTCCAGGATTTGGACCCTAGGTATTCAAAATTTGTAATGGTAAAATATTTTTTATGACACCCGAAATTATGGATCTATGACACATATTTTAATGCCAACATCATTGATTAATAAAATTAATTACACCTCAAAATAGCTAACATGTAGATGTACTAAATGATCAATATAAAAAAAAGTGGCAACATGTGAAATAAATAAAGGGAAAAATAGTAAAATAATAAGAAAACTTACAAATTATAGGATAACTTATCGTTTCTTCATACTTTGAAAATGAGTGATGGTGTCCTTATCCTTAGCTAGTGTACTAGTCAAACTATAATCACAACCGGTATTAGTATTACTATTTACTAGTGTACTAGTCACTACACCACACGTTCTTAAGAAAAATAAAAATCAAGAATAAGAGCTGGTGAATTAAAAACAAAAATACCTGGACGCAATGGCGTGAGGTGTGTTGCTTGTGCTGCTGCCGGCGAACGATGATCAGCCACAGGCAACGTGTGTCTTGGTGATTGGGCAGGATTGAGATCGACCAATTAAATCTTGAACGGCGGCGGCGGCAACAGTCGAAGGTTCTTCGTTATTCTTTTCTTCTCACGGCAGTTTGTAAAACCTGATCGTATCTTCTCTACTCTTATTAATTTAGGTGAAAACATTCATACCATCAAAAATCTGCCGTACGCACATAAAGTTAGACATTGAATCCAAATCGGTTTCGTACCTTCTATATTAAGCACCGAATTCAAAAAATCATAAATCCCTCGTCCGGAGTTTAAATGAGGTAAGCTCGGACTCTATTTCGTAGTCCTCGAAAAGTTCTATAACTTTGATATTCAATAGAAGTCCAGATTCCGCCGTTTTAGTTTCCAAATTTACGATGCAAAAATATTTATTCTAATTCGGACTCCTCTACGTAGGTCTCTGTGCAGGGCTCATATCTCCTACCTCCGAAGTCCAAATAATATGATCCATATATGTTTCAAAAAGGACTCAACGAGATTTACAACTTTCGTATTTTAACTTTTCTCATTAGAGCATGTTTTCAAGTCTAAGATCATGTTGTAATACAGTGTTGTTTCTATCCTACGTGAATTAATTTTTCATATCGGATAAAGCTTCTAGAAATCTTTAGCCATTGAGTCACGATCTTGGTCTTGCATGTTGGGCTTCCAAGAGGTCCAGTAGTGTTTTGTAGGCGTTATGAGCTTGTGAGAATTCTCTTTGCATGGCGAAGGAGCATGTTTTTAAGTCTAAAATCACGTCGCAATACAGTGTTGTTTTTATTCTACGTGAATTGATTTTTCATATCGGATAAAGCTTCTAGAAATCTTTAGGCATTGAGTCACGACCTTGGCGTTGCATGTTGGGCTTCATAGAGTTTCAGTTGTGTCTTGTAGGTGTTATAAGCTTGTGAGAATTCGCTTTGTATGACGAATTGGGCTTCATATCGGTACTTCTCATATTTGAGCATTTTTTTAATGTTATTTCACTTAATTTTACAACATAGAACTCAAACGATAATACATGTGGATATCGTTAACATTATAGGTAAAAAAAATATTTATGATAAGAATACAATAAAAAATAATAGAATAATTATTACTTATGATATATAAAATGATACTCTAAGAAGCACTAATAATAATATAAATATAATCTTTTATGTAAAAAATATCAACAATTATATTGTATAAATAATTTATATTTAAATTATAAAAAGTATTTTATTTTTTTAACCCATAGCAACGCACAGACACTTTGATAGTTCTATTTTCTACAAGAAGAATCAGCGTTGTGCCGTCTCCGTGGAATTGAGACTGCAGATCGAGAGTGCTAAGTGGGCTGATTTAACAATTGGGCCAACAGTAATAGAGCTAGGCATACTTCACGTGGGCCTTTTTGTTTGACACTGCTTTGTTTTTTGTTTTTATTTATATACATATACATAAGAGATTATATATACAAAAGAATTTTATAAAAAATAATAGGTATTCAACTGAATACCTTTGAATACATGTGGGCTCGTCCCTGCTCTCAGTGAGCAAAGTACATATTACAGCAAGACCGACTATCCATGAGCTAGTCCCTAAAGAGTCGTTGAAAGGGTCTCGCTTAGAACAAGCATGAGGCTGATGTCTTCTACCTGCATGGTAGGATATCGTCAGTGAAGAATATGGTTGACATTCACATGGACACATGAGGGAGACAAAAGCAGCACCTTGGTTGACAACATGAGAGAACCAGACGTATTAGATCCGCGTCGAATTGAGCGCAACACCCATAACGGTCAACGTGAGTACGAAATGTCATTGAGGAAATAGAGGATCCAGATACCATGCCTGAATTGAAGTTATAAGAATGGTTAATTACTATCCACGTGACGGAGAGACCGATGCCCCTATATGCTCATCCCGACGAATCATTAACCTATGTGAACTAGTATTTCAGATGGATCGGCAAGGACGACAATAGTTGTTGAGACGACAGAGCAATTACATTCAGGTAGCATGCATGGGGAGGAAGCTTTTTCTAAAATTTTGAGTAAAAATGTTCAACAGTCAATAACATCTAAAAATATAACAGAAAGCATGTTGTTATGTATTATCATGAAATGCACAATAATTACTTACGCAAAACATAAAGAAAATGGTAACATTTAAATAGTAACAGGTTGGGATGAAACATGGCGGGGATTCCACTTGGTAGCTATAGTACTATACCTTTTCCGCTTCCACACACACTGATTTTGGATCATGACGGCGCCCATCTCCAATTGTTTTTTTTTTTCTCCTTTTGGCAGGCTGAAATTCCATTACGAAAAAGAATCACACATTATTTTTAAAAAACGGAGGATACATATCAGCTGACCGCCGCAAAATATTTCAAAATCGCATTGTACACTTCTTCTCCTGACAGAGAGTGGTTTTTGTGTTAAGTAACGTGAGATATTTTTAGTAGCCGAGATGCTTCACGATGATTGTCTGCAGGCACCGCACCTGTCCGCTGCCGGCTAATCAGGCTTCAGCCGAACAATCAGTCAGTTACATTGACAGATCATCCTTAAAATTGACAAATACAAGTTCTGTCTCGTCTGAGTTGACTTCGGAAGTTGGGACTCTGTCTACAGCAAGGCACAGGCCTGCGAGGCTGATCATGTATTCATGTGTACTATAATTATACTGCTCTGATTAAATTCCGTTTTGATTCTTCATTATCCTCATTGATCACAGAAATGAAATTGAAACAAAGCACAGTTAAGGTATCATGTTAGTGGCTAAAATATCCGCTAGTTCTTTTTCCCGGCCCCATTTCCATGTAACCTGATCATAATTAAACAGTCATCAGTCTTTGTTCGGTGTCAAGAAGATGTAATGAGTGTCAACTCAAGTTGGTACAGTTAACGACCACCGTGTTGCACTCTATTAGTAAACTATGTTATCATCTGGCTTAACAAGTTGACATGAGTAGATTTTATTTCCTTTCCCTTTTTTTTCTTGGCGAAATATGGTCCTCTGCATGTGGACCGTGCCTTAATCAAAGTGCTAGGGAACAACCGTCCATTTCACATAGCAAGCTGCATGTTACAGTCTTCATCTTCTTCACCACTTATAACACAATGATAATAAAAATTAGATATTATAAATCTATCATCTTATTTTTTCAATATTATTCTTAAACTAATAAAATACTAACTAGCAGTTGCGATTTGAGATTAGCGAATCCACACAGTTAGATCAAATTACTGACCAGTTGGATAGTAAATCTCCCCTAAAATTTCTCCGTTGAGTTGTCATCGTTGGCATCTGTCCTATTGAATGGTTTTTTAATTTTCCCTTGGATATAGACCAATCATTGAAGAACGAACGCTGTAATGACTAGGTCAAAGTATCGTGATACTGATTTGTCCCATCTGTTAATACGAGAGAACCAGACATCCCCTATTTCCTTCACAACCTCTGTATAAATACTAGCACCATCTCATCATCGCTATATCTCACACAAGGTATCTAAGAAGGTCGAAAGGTCTCAAAGGATCAATGGAGGCTGCCGTAATCGTCTTCTCCGTTGTGGCGAGATTACTGTCGGTGGCGAGCGCCGTGCTGGGGTTCATCGCCGATACTAAAAAGCTCACAGTAAGTACGATCGACGACATCCGTGTACACAAAGCATTATTCACATGTACATGGCATGGTTCTTGCATTACAATCAAGCATAATATGTGTCTTCTTCCAGCCGAATGACATATACTATTCTCAAGGCAAGTGTGTCTACCCGTCCAGTCCAGCTTTCGGGCTGGGGATAGTCGCGTTGTCACTGCTGTTGGCCGCCCAGATCATCGTCTCCCTGGCCGGCAGCTGCTCCGGAAATGGTGGGGCTACCGGCTCCAGACGGGTCTGGGGAAACGTCTGCTATGCCCTTTCATGGTGAGCCCGTGCGTGGGATGTGTATGTAGTTCCGATTGCTAGCTCCGGTAAATGATTCCGGCCTATCTGCAGGGTGGCGGCAGTGATTGCGGTAGCGTTATACGTGCAAGGCGTGGTGTGGAACGCGGCTACGACGCGCAGTCCCGAAGCCAACACCATGTTTTTCGTGCGGTGCAGATACCTTCTGGGCGCCGTCTTCACGAGGGCGGCCTTGCTGAGCCTCGCCGCCACTGCCCTCGGGCTCTTCTCTTACATCTTGCTACGGGCGCAGGTGCAGATGCCGACTGCTGCGCCGTCATCGACGCCGGCGCCTGCTGCCCCGCCAGCAGCAGGGCCCTCCCATCCAAAGCCCGATTTCCCGCCGACCGGGGAAGCGGTCGTGGTACCCGTGGAAGGTTATTACGCTCAGGCTTGGAACCCACAGAGCTCTCGCCCTCCGCAGCGTCAAGCACAACCTGCATATGAAGTGATGATGGCCTGAGAAAGACACGACCTCTGCTCCTTGTCCGTGTTGAACCAGAGATGTGCGAGCACAGTTCAAGTAATCGTAGTGTTGAGAGGACTTCTCTGTAATGTTTGTGTACGTGTTTATTCAAAAATATGTTTGTGTATGCGATTCTTTGTTACCATGCATGTTTTCGAGAAGCACATTATGCCGTGCTTGCTCAATTTTATAGGCAAGATTCAAATTGCGTCCAACCTTTATTGTCTTTAGTGAAACACACTGAACATATAGATGATCATATACAATACACGTACGATCACACATCTCTATGAACACATGCACACGCACATCCTACCTCTGTGAACATCTTCAAAATGTTGGACCGGCTGATCTTAAGATTTACAGTGTCATCACAGGTGTATCATTATCAATGAGAACATCATCTACCGGTAAAGGAATAATTGATCATAAATAAAACACGCATACTGAGTCTAGGACTCGAAGCCAAGTGGGAGAGTCAGTCACAAGAAACCTAACCACTTGAACTCTCAGCTTGTTCGACCAAAGTTTAGTTCACTCTTGTTTGGGTAGAAAATTTTGCAAGTTTGGGGTATAGATTATCTTCGGTTTGCCCATTGTTCATATGTTTGTCGAGTGGTTTTGTAGCTGACAAATGCTCACTGTCTGGCTACAGTTTTTTTAAGGTCAGTTGATGGTGCGGTTGTGACCGGCGTCACCCGTCATAACCGCCCTATTTTTTGTGTTACTGAAAATGAACCGTCATAAATGTAATTAAAAATCAGTAATGTTTTTTAGTAGCGGTTATTTTACTCGCCACTAAGATTGTTTATGGTTTGTTACTGAAAACAAGTATTGTAGTAGTGTTTCTCCTTTTGCCCAAAACAGAACAATGTTGAATGTTGATAGAAATAAAATAACTGCAGATTTGCCAAATAACTGAGGCTTCGTGCGTCCTAGTGGACTGGTTCTTCTGAGAAAGACGTCTGCGGCAGGTAGGCAAGAGCCAAGAGGCAAACCTGCGAATAAGCAGAGCCGGTAAAGCTGGTCGCAGACGTGATTAGCACGAATGAAGGCGCCGGAGGGGGACGTGTTTTGGCAGGCGTGGGACGACTTCACCCTGCTGCTGACTGATGACTTCATGATTGGCTCGAGGCATCCTTAAATTTTGCACGTATTGCATCTTGTAGTTGACCTAGGATTGTATACTACTCATTCTAGCTGTACTCGTCAACCGCATCTTTTATTTCTCAGATAAATCACCTGATTACGCATTCTGCAAGAACGTCATCAGAGCTGCTACATATCAATATATAGTGCAAACGCTAATTAATATCACCCCGCATATAACGGCCTCCCCTAATCGTCAGTGTCAACTCTCAAGATAGCACACTCAACAACCGTGTAGTGGAACTCTAGTAAACTAGTATATGTTATCAGATGACTCGGCATGCGTGAATTGATTAGATTGACAAGTTTAGATTACTATGCGTGTGTTTGTGTGGCTAGAAGATGTGCTGGGAGATGCAGATAATGACATTCTTCAGACTCCACCACGCGGATGAGCTGCATGACTCCTCTCGCTCTGAACCAGCAGCATGCGTTGATGAAGATTGTTTCGGCCCCAATGTGATTCGGATCCTGCCGCAAGAATGGACCAGTGGACCGGATCTTAAGGTTGGGCTGCAGAACTCAAACTTTCCAGGCCACAACAACACAAACCTAACTCAGAAAAGGACCACAGATGAAATTGTGATTGATACCGACACTTGGCCCATCGATCCCCAAACAAAGTCAGCGTTACATCAGAACAAGCAGTCCACGCAGATGTCAACTCCTGCTGAACAACCAATACTCATTGCTCTAAAATCACCGAGTCATATGTGCCAGCAGACTGAACCAATACAACACACTGAAGCTAGTGTTAATTTCTCTGATGCTGCAGTACAGACGCCTGACGAACACATTGCACAAGAGTGTTTTTTGCAAATATGGCTCCAACCATGCCTGAAATTGCAACTCTACAAACACAAAGTTCAACTAATCCCACTCACATTCAGCAGCCTCAAGCAGTTCAGTCAGATGGAACCTCAAGCATCTTCTTGGGAGGGGCATCAATACTAGCCTCCTTCGTATCCACCATTGCCAGCTTTAAATCAGCGAGTTCCAACGCCATAACCTTTTTCTCAGCCAACTCGCAGCTCTTGAGATCGCAATCGTATGAAGTCTTGATGTCCAACTGGAGAGAGATCACCCCCTTTGGTCCTATCATATTCAATGTCATGTACGGGTAATGCGGGATCACCATGTACTTTGCTATGGTCGGTCGCCCAATGATGGCATGGTAGGCCGAGTCCGGGTGCGCAACTTCGAAGATGATGTGCTTTGTCCTGTAGTTCTCCCGAGCCCCGAAGGTCGTCGGCAGAGTGATCTGACCAAGTGGCTACGACTGCATGCTCGGAATGGTACCATGGAATGCCGAGCGGCTCGGATTGAGATCGGTTAAAGGGATGACTAACTCTTTCAATGTCTTGATGAATAAGAGGTCCAAAGAACTACCTCCGTCGACCAGCACTCGGTTAAGCCTCACCCGATTGACGGTGGGCGACAACACTAGAGGGTACTTGTCGACAACACTAGAGGGTCCGATTGATCAAAGATTATCAGGATCTCCGACCACTTCAAGTATCGTGGAACAGCTGGTGAGACAGAGTGGACCTCTCGGTGAAGGATCTTTTGTTGGCGCTTGGACTCGGCCTCAGAGCCACCGCAAATATAGTTGACCTTTCGCTCGGGATCCTGGAAGTCGCCATTCTCTTCTTCTTCATTATCCTTGTCTTCCTTGCGAGGTCTCGGTATCCAGGGCCTCTCTTTGGTGACCTTCAAAGCGTGGTGCGTGAAGCCCTTGAGCTTGAAACACTGTCTAGCCATGTGGTTCCCATCGTGCCTCATGCAAGTACAATCCAACATCTTGTCGAAGTCTTCCTACGTCACTTGTTTTTTTTTTCTGAGGAGGGTGTTCGGTGTTGGCGACCGTCCAATCTTGCTTGCACTTCCTGTTGTTGTCTTTGTTATAGTTGGACGGGTCAGGTTGACTGCGATTCCTTGGCGCCTCCTCCTTATACTGTTGCATCTGGTACAGAGCTGAGGTGCTAACCGCGTATTTATCCGCCATGGAAAACAACTCCCTAGCGGTGAGCCGCCCATTGGCGTCCAACCGACCGATTTTCTCTATGAGGTCATCCTCGCGCAGGCTAGACTGGAAGGCGGTGACCACCTGGGCATCAGGTATGTTCGGGATCATGTTTTTAGTGCAGCAGAAGCATTGGATGTATTCACGCAATGGTTCTCCGTTCCGTTGCTTGATCCTAGCCAGCTCCCAATGGTTGCCTGGACGTTCAAAGGTCGCCTGGAAGTTGGTTTCGAACTGCCTACAGAGCTCTCTCCAAGATCCATTAGAGTTAGCTGGCAAACCGGCTTCAGACCAGATGGCCAGACAACATTGCGCAGGTCTCGGGTGAATGCTCTGATGCTGACCACCTCGCTGTGGTTTGTTGCGTCGGGAGTCGGTGATTGCCTCTCATAGCAGTCTTCTTCTCTGCCGGGCCTATCATCACGCCTTTCACGGTGGTGATCGTTGTCCTAACATTCCTCCCGACGGTGTTCTCGGTGGTCTTCTCGACGATCGTTGTGGCCACGATCCAGAGAGTGTTCCTCCCAGTGATTCCCGGTGGTTATCCTGATACTCGTCTTGCCCATGAGGTCGATCGTCTACATGACCTTGTCGTCTACGCTGGTCCTCTTGCTCTCAGCCAGCAGTCTCTTCATGCTCTTGATGCTTGTGGTTGATGCATACTCGGGCATTGGGTTGAGGGATTGCGTTGTGGTGGTTAGCGTCAGGGTTCCGGTCATGATAGTCTGTCATCTCTGGTCCCTATCGTCTTGGCTGGGGTGGGAACTAGCACTCTTGGATATCGTTCTGGTCAGCGTGACCTGCGTGGTATGTTGCTCTAGGACCACCACCGCCATGAGGTGTGCCTTGAGCTTCTTGACTTGTAGAGTTTTCATGGGGTTTGCTTCTAGTATCGGCCCGAGTGCCTCTAGAAGAGTCGAGGCGGCCGTGATGTTCCGCTACGGGATTTTGTATACTTGCTTACCATCCATCTATAAGGTAAGGTCTCCCATGTCCAGGCATTGTATATCCCTAGACCCATTTTCTCGGTTGCGCGGTCGTTGAAGCGGAGGGGTAGCAGCGTCCGGATCATCCTTTGAGACCTCGGTTTCGTTTCCATCCCGTGGTTCGCCAGGTGTCGTTCCTTCTTGTGCCGCGGCCGTGTCTACAGCCGTCGTTGCTGCTGGGGCCGCCGATGTTGGCACATTCATGTAGCCGACCGTGAAAACTTCACAATAACCGTCCGCACAGTAACTCTTAGAATCACTCGACTCGTTGATCAGATCTAAGATTGAGTTATGATCGACATTGATTGTGACCACCAGTTGTGACGTCAGAAAAAGGTTGAAATCGTCATCCGACTCTTCTAGGTAAAGAGTCGGGGAATCGTGCGAAGTGGCAGTCAGTTTGTCCAAGTTTGATGACTGAGCAGTTGTGGGCAACGTTGAGGAGTTGTCCGAGAGAGCTGAGTAAGCCCTGATCTAGAGGGCCTGAAGCTTTGTCGCCGAGTTGCTGAGTCTAAGCGAGAGTTGGGATGGGGAGTCCATCTCACGTCCGACTGGCGAAACTCCAGTTGCCCCTAGATCGACTAGGGCTACGGCGAGTGCCGGAGAAGTCGCTGGATCTTGCTTGACGAGGTTCCCGTTCTGATTGGCAACGAAGCTGAAGGCGACGAAATGGATCTGGTCTCCCGGCTGAAACTTGACATTGAAGAAAGCCATTGATTTCGACGAAGCAGAACTCAACACAGCCCCTTCCTGGCGCACCAACTGTCGAGGAATATTCTCAATAGTAAATCTAGGACAACCCAATGTCCTGTTAGGTATATTATATTAATGATATTTCGCACTAGAGTTAAGGTTTTCCAATGTGAATTTTGATGATCCTTCAGAGGACCCCTGCAATTACATTCAGGTAGCATGCATGGGGAGGAAGCTTTCCCTTAAATTTTATATAAAAATGCTCAATAACATCTAAAAAAATATAACAGGAAGCATGTTGTTATATATTATCATGAAATGCACAATAATGTCTTATGCAAGACATAAATAAAATGGTAACATTTAATTAGTAACAGGTTGGGATGAAACATGGCGGGATTTCACTTGCTAACTATATCTTCACTACTTCCACGCACTGTGACTTTGGATCATGATGGCGCCCATCTCCAACTGTTTATTTTTCACCTTCTGGCAGGGCTGAAATTTTTACGAGAAATAATGACACATTATTTTTACAAAACGAAGGATACATATCATTTGACCGCTGTAGACTATTTCATAATCGCATTGTACGTACATCCTATCCACTTCTTTTCCTGACAGAGTGCTTTTTGTGTTCGGTAAGACGAGAGATTTTTAGGAGCCGAGATGCTTCATGATGATTGGCTGGAGGCGTGACACCTGTCTCCTGCCAGCTAATCAGGCTTCGGTCGAACAATCAGTCAGTTACATTGGTAGGTCATCCTTAAAATTGACAAATACAAGTTTTGTCTCATATGAGTTGACTTAAGAAGTTGGGACTGTCTACAGCAAAGCATAGGCCAGCAAGGCTGATCATGTATTCATGTGTACTATAATTATATTGCTCTAATTAAATTCCCTTTTGATTCTTTAGTTAAGGTATCATGTTATAGTGGCTAAAATATCCGCTAGTTTTTTTCCCGTCCCTATTTTCATGTATCTCTACTTTTTATTAATTTAGGTGAGATCGTCATTGGTGTTGATTTAATTTGGTGTTGGCTTTGGTAGGTTTTGGCTCTGGTAGAAAAAAAAAACTAGATATCATAATCGGATTATAAATTTCCAGCCTGGTGTTGACTTTGATGACTATTAGCTTCGGTGGAGAAAACTACTAATCAGACTCAGACTTTAAATTTCCAGCCTTACACGAATACACACACATGCAAAAAACTGGAGGCAATACCTACCACGACCAGCACCGACACATCCAGACGTGCGCGCACGCGTCGTGCTGCTGCCCCGACGCTGAGCATGTCTCCAGAGCTCACATCTGGCGGTACATCTCGTTGTTGTTATTGTTTTTTCTTTTTCTTTTTTGTTTTGAGGAATCAACGGTTGGGGAAACCCTCACCTGAATTTCTCATTGCAATACAAACAAGGTTTTACAAGTGCTGGCTCCTCAAGCACTGAATGGACAGAGGATAAGCAGGAACAGCTACTACTATATCGTATTATTAAATCGACAACTAGAGCACAACAGTCCTCCATCGAGTAGCTGGGTGTGGACACACTTTTGGTGTGCGCACTGTCGCGCAGATGTTCTTGTAGCAACGTGATCGTCGCCGGCAACAGCACGGCAACACCGTCACCATCGGAATTCTTTCTGTTACTCCTCTTCCAGACGGTCCACAGCAGTCCAGGAAGCAAAGTTTTCTTAGCTGTTGGTGCCAGATGGGGAACATGGAGGAGAACACCGCGCACGGTGCATCTCCTTCAGGCCCAACCATGGAGGTATAGAATATGAAACAATATATGAAAAGTGCAATCAACCATGAACTGAGCGAATAATGCACACATTCAACTCACGCCATCATGGCTATTATACTGTTCTTAGGTTTTCCTTGCACTAGGTGTCAATGCTTTCTCAAGGAACTCGCGAAAAAACCTCTAAGGGGGAATCCTTGCTTGAGTGTCGAACACAATAATATTATGAACGCAACAAACAGAAATATATATAGGAAGAAAAAATATGCATGGTGATTTATCGGATGGTGTATACGCAAAACACAGGATTTGTAGATGAATCTTATCGTAGCCAACTGCCAACCTATATTGATTTATTTGCTTAACCACAATATCTAGCAAACATTATCATAGTAGCATTGTAGCAGTTTTAGCTTTTAGATGAGTTTTGATCCTTATCTTTGTGCGTAGGATTTTTACAGCCAGAGAGACGGCACACCGACGACGTGTCCATAAATATTGCAGATGTCATCATCACAACGCAGTTTCCCTGGACTGGAGTTTGATTCATGATGAAGTTTACAAGTCATTATTTGCATTAGTACATAACTACAAGGGAGGGAGGGACAGCAGGATCAGAGGACAGAAGGGCAAGCGGGTGCTACGGATGGAGGAGCCATAGAAGGACTTCAACTTTGACAATGACAATGACTCCCCCGGCTCCTCCGGTTCGATGGCGCCACCTCCGCCGTGGAGAGCGCAGGGGTGGCGGCGTACGTGATGGCGGACAACACCGACACCCTCGACTGCAGCGTCTGCTGCCTCTCGCTCAAGCCCCAAACTTCCAGGTACGACGTATCCATCCCTTGAAGATGTCGGTGATCGTGGTAGCCAGTTGAACCCTAATCGAATCCATGGATTACTCTATCTAATTGCAAGTCTCTATCACTAGGCAGCTAATCATTTTCTCTGGGCCGACAGATCTAGATAAACTTAGCCAAGATCCCTCTCACTGCGTCTCATTCGGTTGCATCTTGATCCTCAGAAAATTTCACAACTACCAATTTGTCATCAGTAGTAAGAGCAACAATTCTAGCACGTATTTAACTACAAAGTACATTCAATTCTTCTAATTTAATAGCATTATACCTACGTTACAACATTCCAATTAGGCATGGCTGTGTGTCACTATCACCCTCACACAATCTGCTGATCAAGTATGATTCAGCAGCAGCATTCCAATTAGGCATGGCAAGTATTTGTGGTTGTTTGAGTTTTCAGTCTAGCTAATACCTACCTCTGTTATGAAAATTCGAGCTATTTTAGCACATGTATGGACAGGTAACTAAAACATTTATATTAAAAAGTTGTTCAATACATTTCCAGGTACTCATATTAAAAGTTGTTCAATACAATTTCCAAGTACAACAACAATACATATTAAAACAATAACAAAAATAGGAGAGAGGAAGTTTTTTTTTTAGATCAAGCCGTTGCAACGCACGGGTACTTTGTTAGTCCTGATATAATTAACCAGTCATCAGCCTTGCTTCAATGTCGAGAAGGGGTGTTGTAAGGATCTAGGAGTCCAAGAGGGGAGGGGGGGGGGTTGAATTGGACAGGTAAGTGGATCGTCAACCCAATCGAATTCCATCAAATCTTCCACCTTGATAATGACAACTCCTATGCAGTTCTAGCGAGCCAAGACCCTAGCAATTCTGGTGATATCATGCAATGCAAGTGATGCCAAGCCAATCAATAAGCAAGCATGCCCATGGCAATCCTATCTCTACTTACACACAAGTGTGGAATTAAAGGCGGTAAGTAAAAAGGGGTTTAGATATCTCTACTTACCACTACTCATCGAGTCCTCGACTCTTCGAACATAAGCTTGCCTCCTTCAAGGACTTACTGCACTCCCAGAGTGCACGCACAAGCGCTCTCTTACGATGCTTCTTTCAAAGGCGAGCTAAAATCTTGTACATACTTGTGACCACCTTCACAACACGTCATGATACGACAGGCTCTATCACCAACACCTAACCAGTCTAGACCTTGCCATAGACCAAGAGTAACAACACTAATCCTCTCTACAACCTCTCTTAGGCTAGTGACAGGAGATGCTCTTGTGTTACTCTCCAAGACACTCAAAGTTAGCTCCAATCTTTGCTCTAGTGTCTCCTCTTGGCTCTCCCCAAGTTTGTCCAGCGATCCAAATGGCCAAGAGAGGTCTGAAAGACCCCAACAATAGCTATATATAGTCTCCAACTATTTCAGTAGTCGTTGCAAAAAAGCTAGTGAAATTGAGAACCCACCGCCGTAATGTACCACCATACAGTACGACAACCTCTAAGTATAGCCACTCTACAATACGGTGACCTCTCCTCAACCATACAACAACCTCTTATCTTCAGTGCCTCTCTGCACACAAGTCCTCTAGTTCACCGACCATATGGCGGCATCGCCGTAAGGTCTCCAGAGAGTACAAAAAACTAGCCACTTCAACTCCTCTGATCGATATATCCTACGGCGACCTCGCCGCAATGTCAATGGAAACACTTGAGTTCTTGCCACTTCTTCTCATCCTTAGGTCACTATACCTTACAGTGACCTCGTCGTAAGATCTCCAGGGAGTACCTGAAAAACGGCCTCCTTCTCCTTGACTCGTCGTATCTTACGGTGACCTCTGGTCCAAAGTCTCTGTCCCTTCTGTACAACTATTGGCATTCACCATACCTTACGGTGACTTAACCTCCATGCCATATGGTGATACCTATATACCTACGTGTACAAGAGCATTTCTCAATGGACCCTACGGTGACCTCGTTGGACCTTATGGTGACTTGTCCTAAACCTGAAACTTGATGTCTTCTTGACTTGTCTCTAAGCTTCCAAACCTTGACCAATCCTTCTCCACTGCCACTCTAAGTGTCCTAGAGCTTTACCTTAGCATCCCAACACTCTAACCCTAGAGAAGCCTAAGAGAATGACTCATGCACTCTTCATAGTCTGTTTTTTTATGGACTTATGCCTACGCACTAGCCAAGTGATCACACATACTTGGACCTAGCTTTTCTTAGCCTTGATCCATCTCTATCACCATGACTCTCCATCAAGATCTTCATGGCACTCTGCCGAGTTCTCCATTGATCATCAAGGCGACATTCACCATGTTCATATTTCAGTTAATAGTTTGTTCTACATCCACAACACTTGATGTAGGCATTAGTAACCATTTCATGTTGTTACTCAATCACCAAAACATTCATACCTTGGGGTTTTCAAACACCAATGGTCATAAAGCTTACAGGTGTTCCTTTAACTTTTATGAAATGACTGTCAACTTCAGTTGGTACAATTAATGACCACCATGTTGCACTCTATTAGTAAAGGAAGAAGTCCGAATTCAGTCCCTTAACTATTGTGTCCATGCGGTTTTGGTCCCTTATTTATAAAATCGGCCATTCAAAGTCCCTGAACTATCTAATCCGTTTGTTTTTCATCCCATGACGGTTTGTACCCCAGTCTCATCTTACGTGGCGGCCTTAACTTGCTGACTCGGCTATTCCTACGTGGCATCCTACCTGAGACCTCGCCGTCCATCTTCCTTCATCTTCCTCCATTTCTCAGCCTTCAGTCGACGCCACCGCACATCCAAGCCACGAGCGCACCGCCAGGCCCATGCACTGTCGCTCGCTGCTCGCCGTGGCGGCTTCGCACCCCATGCAGGAACTCGACACGCCTTGTCAGCCCTCCGCGCTACCGCGGCTCCGAGCCCCACGCGCCACCGCAACTTGACGCGCTGTCACACCCGGTTTTAAGGCCAAAGCCGAATGAATCTATATGGGTGCCCAGGATCAAGTTTTCATACACACAGGACAAATATATGTGATAAAAGAACAATATATTTATTACATTAATAAATTTTATTACAAGAAGTTATATTACAGCAGAAGTCTAAATGTTGGCGCCATCAAACTCCACAGGCAATCGACCAGAGGACCGCATGCCTAGTCTTCACTCCACGATGTCCATCGTGCAACAATGCTAGCTTCTTTCTATCTAACCAGCGACATGATGCAACAAAAAGAGAGGCAACAAGACGTATGAGTACATAAATTACTCAGAAAGTGGGGGAAAGTAATGACATGCAGGCTAAAGACAAGAATAAGTTTAACACTAATTTACTGCACTATGCATCCTTAGCCGTCGGTGACTAAAGTCTCCCTGTTGTCAACCATACTACCATAGGTGTGAGGCAAGGAGATCACCACATGATCTTTCAAAGAGCTCCCTAGCTTGCAAAACGTCCGTGCTAAGGTTTCACCGCTACGGGATTAACCATCTTTACAGAAGCCCCCTCTGACGCCGTGGCAAGAAGCAATCCCTTCATCACCTAAGGTCAAAAGTGACCCTCTCTTCCTCCTTCCTTGAATGCAGCAAAACTGGGAAGGCATCTAACATCGGACCTTGCCTACCCATATGAGCCCTGTGCTTTGCGCTGTTTTCCTGGGTGGCCGCTAAACAAACCGGTCCTTATGATCACAAGCAGGTACTACCATAATCCAACCAGTACATTACCCGTACCTGTGCATACCCGCACCATCATCAACACCCTCCTGCTTGGGTCACCTAAGTTCCATGTTGCTGAAAAGATTGCCAACCCAAGTGATGATTAGGTTCAAGTGCATATTATCATTATTCAATTTTATACCCCCACGGTACTGCAAACTAAGTGTGACGTACCCATACTCATCTACTAAACCAAACCCAGGCGAGAAGGGCAAGATTATTCAATAACTAGTCAACCCTAACATAGGATTCAAATTTAGACAAGAATGCAAGAAAAAGTAAACTAGTATCCTTAATAGGTCCAATATAGTCAAGGACACTTGCCGTAAAAGATGTTGCTGCTCTATGACTACCGATTGTCCAACTTTGTCTTCACGATTCCTGCTTTGTTTTCAAGCGCACACTTATTCGCACACATAAATAACAAACATACGGGCTAAGGATAATATGCAACAGCAGGGGCTAATCACAGATATGATGTGGGGCACAAGAAGCTCACCAAGGTTTATGCAATGGCGGAAAGCCTCGTCGACACGGGTGATGGTGCAAGGTGGACAACAACATGGCATTGAGTAGTGATGTGGGAATCAACGGTGTCTCAATGATATAATGATGGCATCGTGTAGAACACATAATGGTGAGTTTTGGTGGAGTGGTTTGTCATAGACGGAGTCAAAAGAAGCAACGGTAAAACAATTACAATTGTTGCAGAAATTTGTGGCATGGCAGAACAGACATCCATGCAAAGGCAAGCATGTTCTTGGAGATTGGCTGCAAGAATAAAGGAACTAGTTTCACAATCATATGAAAATATATCAGGAACATGATCTAGACATGCTGAATTGGACGGGACGCAAACTGGAAATCAGATCAAGGGGCTGAATCATGATAAACATGTGCAGCGGCAGTTGAAACGCCAACTGCGTTCCCGGGCGATTAGCAAATTATCTCTGTGTATCCTCTGATGGACAAGGAAATAACTTGAGGGAACACACGCTGGTATAAGTCTTCTTCCGAAAGATCAAAGGTTGGCTTAGAATCATTGGGAAATTCCAGTCATGCGCGTTGAACACGACCAGAACAAATATCAGCGTCCTTGTGCAGACATCATGACAAAGACGTGTGTGTTCCCGAAGATAGGCTACTGGTATAAAGAAAATAATTGAACATAAGCATTGGTAGGTGTCGAAAACATGGCTGGGACAATGTTATTCATCAAGAGTTCACCTGAATGAAAGATCAATTGAATGGACTGTGATGAGGTGGTTCAGCAGCAGGTCAAGCGCCAAAGGCGTTCCTGGAGGCATCGGGACAGATCTAGGCATATCCTTCGGTCAAGACGATCATGACCAACTGGAACACATTGCGGATATGATTATGTATCAAGTACGCATCAGAATTGGGAGAAATATGGGAGGAATTATCGATGCACGTGCTGGATGCGCCCAGAACAGAGAGCAGTCACCATTCAAAGCATGATTCTGCTTGCATCACTGCTCCTATGGCCATGAATTTTGTATATGTTGTAAGTAACATCAAGGTGCATCTCCTAGTAAATGTTTTGTTGGCTAGATCAACGGGAATGAAGATTGAATTTGGGGCATCGTGGCTGGACAGGCAGACGAACAGAGATGAACTCGACCCAAATGGTTTGGAATGAAGAAGAAGGGGCAAGGGAATTCGTGGGACAGGCTAAGGGGCGTCCTAGCATGCTTTTAAAAGCCTAAGAAGGGGAGAGGAAAGGGTAGGGAAGGGATGGGAGAGCCCAAGAGACAAGCAAAACTGCCCAACCATGAATGGTTCTAGTTATGGCCATTGTGTGGTTGATGTTTCTTTCTCCTGAAAGTGGGAATTGATGGGGGACATAGTTATAAACTGGCTTTGATTATAAACCAACGTGCGTGCAGCTTTATTGTGATCAAGGTGTGACAGTTTTGTCATATCTACTTATGAAAATTAAAGGGACTCAAGTGG
Organism: Eleusine indica; assembly: GCA_030378355.1. Classification (NCBI taxonomy): domain Eukaryota; kingdom Viridiplantae; phylum Streptophyta; class Magnoliopsida; order Poales; family Poaceae; genus Eleusine; species Eleusine indica. Next base: position 63,217,096 of record CM059494.1, read on the forward strand.
CCACTCAGTTTAGATGGGTAATGGGCATGCAACTGCTGCTTTATGGTGTTATATTCAGAGCTTGGGACATCCATCAAAGGGAAGCAAGAGAGAGAGGAGTGGATGACTTGGAATAGGAAAGGTTCGATCGGTTGTGGACACCTTGGGCTGAAGTTTTTGTGTGCCAGCGGCCTAGGTTTGCTCCATCTGATGTTGAGAAGGGAGGTGGGATCAGTCTAGGTGATTAGATTGGTTTAGATGAATGGTATATGTGGATATGTGGACATCTCACATATGGGGAGTTAGCAAAACCGCCCCTTGCTGGTTCGGTTAGGGATGAACAGGCTGCAATCTCCAAAATAATAGCAAAATAAAGGCGAATAAAACACGCGGGGATTTTACCCAGGTTCGAGCCGCCCAGAGGCTAATGACCCTATGTCTTGCTTGTCTGTATTATTTGTGGAGTGTACAGATTTGACTATAAGAGCTCGTTCTTGAGCCATGGAGAGTTGGGAGGAGGAAGAGATCTCCTGGAGCCAGAAGAAAAGCCTCCCCCTCTGCCTGTCCTGGGTGCTCCCTTTTATTAGCCAAGAGGCATCCCACATCGAGCAGTACAGAGGAGAATAAATGCGCATAGTATAAAGGACCGGACCCCCCTTATGTGCAGAGCATCATGATGCTGCTCCTTGGACCGCGTGCGCTGCCGCTGCTAGCTATGTTGTCTTTGACTTGGTGGTCGGGCGCCCCTCTTGTGCGCGAGAGAAGGGGAGAGGGAGAGAAAGATTCTCCTCTTAATAGTCTTGTCTTGTCAAGTGCTCATCTCATTTGATCTTTTATGGCTTGTGCTAGTGTGGTAGGCGGTGTGGGGGACCCCTAGTCTCATATCACCGACAGAAGCCCCCGGGCTCGTTGCCGGACGAGGAGGAGGCCGGTGATGAGGCCTAACCATTCTTGTCATCGTTGCGATGCCTTCATAGGTTTATCCTTTGTTGGGCGGAGTACACGAAACTCATTCGCAAGTCTAGCGATCATTTGACATGAAGCTTTAGTCGTTCATCTCCGTGAAAACTACCGGGTACAATCACAAGGGTTTCGGAGTTAGGGTGACCTTAAACCAGACTGGTGTCACAGGCGCAGGGCCAGACTAGACGACCAGAGCTTAGGTGACAACCCTAACTCTCACAAAAAAAACCCTCGTGACTGTACAACGGCATTTTCCACGTTTATGACCAGATGCTGCACATCAAATGACCTTGACCCGTAGAAGCGAGCTCGCATGGGTGTACCGCGTAGTCCCGCGACTACCAGCCTTTAACTTCCTTTATTGGCCACTAGATCCAACCTTAGCAATCTGTCCTAGTCGTGGTGTCGGACCGCTTTCGATGATATTCAGGTTGATGATCTTAGCTACCAGACTTCAACCCGAGTAGTCCATCTTAGTCGTGGCGCTCAACCACTTTCATACATCATTCAGGTCGATCGGCTCTGGCGATAGCCTCATGGAAGTGCAATCATCATAGTCATAAGGTCTGCGGTGTACTTATGTGGTGGTTGTCAGTCGTGGCGATTCAGCCCTTGGCGTAGCCATGCAATATGGTTGAGAGACTGTGCAGGACAGTTGGTTTTGATGCGACCGTGTTGGAGTGGTCGGCCTGGAGACCCGTGACAAGATAGGTGGTGTTAGTGCATCATGGTGAAACGACGGATTGATTGCGCTACAGCAAAACAGCGGCTTTGGTGCATCGTGGCGAAACGACGACTTTGTTGCGCTGTGGCAAAACAACGGCTTTGTTGCGTCGTGGCAAAACGACGACTTTGTTGCGCTGTGGCAAAACAACGGCGCTGTGGCAAAACGACGGCTTTGTTGCACCATGGCGAAACGGCGGCTTTGTTGCTTCTATGTGGAGCCCCCGGGCGTCGCCATGGGGCATCATGCACCTGGGTCGTAGGAGCTATGAGGGTTTGCCTGCCGGGTCGCCGGAGTCATCCGCATCCGTCTAGGCCGCGAGGTCCGCTTGCCTGGGTTGCCGGAGTCGTCCGCGTATCGGGGCTGTGGACTCAAAAGCTGCTCCAGGTCGAGTACGACCGGGTCCGTCCGATTCCATGGCCATCCGAGTCGCCGGGTCCGCTTGTCCTGGGCGAGGTCCGCTTGCTCGGGGTGCTGGAGTCATCGTTGTCGGAGCTATAGGGGCGCGATCTCTGCATCATGGAAAGGGACATGCAGATCTGAGCTAGAGCTGTGGAAGCCCGCACTCACGTCGTGGGAAAGACACGCGGGTCTAAGCCAGAGCTACGAAGATGCGTGTTCCATGTCATGGCAACAAACATGCGGTTCCTAGCCAGAGTAGCGGAGGAACATCATCCCGAATTGCACATGACGCGGCCACACGAGGGTCAGCGAACCGAACCAGATATTCAACAAGGAAAGAAAAGATTAGTGATCAGTGTAATTAATTAAAAAAGCAAAAGACTTAGCCTTGACGTGTGCAAGCGGCTTGATCGACTGCCCGGGACGTGCCAGCCCCCGAGCTTACGTCACCAGGAGCCGAACGCGCGGCTGCGAGTGGTGATGTGAGCTAAAAGTGTGCTTGTTGCAGTCGTTCCGTTGGTAGAACAGACGAGCCCCCGAGTCGCGGCCCCGCTCCTCCGTTGACTTGTGGTGAATCGCTGCGTGTAAACAGCGCGGACCTGCAGGGCTCCTCAGGTGGCAGTGCGTCAGTGTCGTGGACTCGTGCGTGGTCTGATTCGTGGCTCGACGTGGCGTGGGACCCGGAGTCCGTCCGGGTCATCGTTGTCGAGGTGGGAGACCCGAGCCGGAGACCGACCCGCATGGCTGCGGATCGAGTCGCAGGGCTCCGGCGTTGTCCTGAGCCAGCGACGTGTCGAGGCGTAGGGCCAGAAGCCAACCCGATTGGCTACAGGTCAAGGCGGAGGCCTGGCGTCGTTCCGAGTCGGAGTCGGGCGTCGCTCCGAGTGGTAGTCGGCAGTCGTCCCAGGTCGGAGCCGGGGAGTCGCCGAGTCGGCATCCGAGTGGTAGTCGGGTGTCGTCAAAGGGAAACGAGTTGATGCGTCTAGGTCGCCGGAGCTGCGTGGATCCTCTTGTCCGGGTCGCCCGTGTTAGAGTCACGCGTAGCTATTCACCGAGGAACATGACCGGGAAGCAATCCCAGCCTGGCGGCGTGGCCCCTGGGTCGTCCCTCATCATGCGAGTCTGTCTGCCTCGATCGCCGACTGTTGCCCGAGTCGGGTCACCGGAGCTGTCCGAATCGGCCATCCCGAGTCGTGGGAGCCGTCCGAGTCGCGGTCACCGGAGCCGTCCGAGTCGGCCACTCCGAGTCACCGGAGCCATCCGAGTCAGACGCCCCGAGTCACCGGAGCTGTCCGAGTGGCTGGGGATGCGTTGCAAGGGTTGCTCGATCGTCGTGGAGCACCCGCCCGGGTGACTGGAGGAGCCCACCCGTGTCAGAGCAGCGAGCTACGACGAGCCCCCGGGTTGCTGCTTGCCCATCACTGGCGAGTCGGAGATCACTCCGGGTCGGAGCCGCGAGCTCGGACGCGGCCCCGAGTTGGGACCGTGAGCTTGGCCGCGCCCCCGAGTTGCCGTGCGACTTGGCCAGGGACCCAGGCTCAACGGCGGGCCACCGCGCGCGTACCCAGATGCGGCTGCCGATGGTCAGGTGTGGTAGCGGAAGAGCCCCCCGGGTGTCCCCGCGTTGCACTGTCGCCTTTGAATACGGCCTCCTGTGCCATTGCCGGCGAGCCCCGGCTCTCTACGCGCCAGGAAATGAAGATAAGTGCCGAAGACGAAAATAGGTTGAGATTCCCTGCTTCAAGTTGGGGCCCACGCACGTGTGCCGAGGCGTGCACGTTCTTGTCCTCCTTCGAGTTGGCCTGGATTCCACAGGGTGGGGATCACGCACGCGCGCGAGATCTGCGTTAGAGTGTGTCTGCTGCGAGCCCGTGACCTATAGGGTGGTCAAACCCGCGCACTTGCGCCGTTCTCCACAACACCAGAGGCAAGCAACAAGTATTAAATAGAAATAAACAAAACCAAGTCCCGATGATGGAAATCCGGAAAAGGCCATGCCTAGCTGTGCTTTGGCGGGGAGCAACGGTAGCAGCCTCCTCGGGAGCAATGCGAGTAGCACTAGTGCATCACTGTAGATGGACCAGCCCCAGCACGCTTTGGCCCAGGCTTCAAGCCAAGTAACTGCAGTGTGAGGCCACGCATGCGTGATGCGTTGCCATGCGAATGTTCGGTGTAAAATAAAGAAAAGAGTAAGCTTGTGCTCAAACTAAAATTAGGGAGGATTGTGCTCCGAATATAAGCAGATTCCCGCACGAAATGTAAGAACACATGCTCGACGCTCACAAGAAGTTTAGATCTAGCAGCAGCTCATGCGTGCACAGAGACATGCGTATGAAAGAAGTTGGTTAAAAAATGTTGTGATTGGAGGAAAACAACGCCTCTTCCCCCTTCCCGGCGCGTCAAATGTGGATGTGTGGACATCTCACATATGGAGGGTTAGCAAAATCATCCCTTGCTAGTTCGGTTAGGGATGAACACGCTATAATCTTCAAAATAATAGTAAAATAAAGGCGAATAAAACACGCGGAAATTTTATCCAGGTTCGAACCGTCCGGAGGCTAATGACCCTACGTCCTGCTTATCTGTATTATTTGTGGAGTGTACAGATCTAACTACAAGAGCTCGTTCTTGAGCCATGGAGAGTTGAGAGGAGGAAGAGATCTCCCGGAGCCAAAAGAAAAGCCTCCCCCTTTGTCTGTCCTGGATGCTCCCTTTTATTAGCCAAGAGGTATCCCACATCGAGCAGTACAGAGGAGAATAAATGCGCATAGTATAAAGGACCGAACCTCCCTTATGTGCAGCGCACCATGCTGTTGCTCCTTGGACCACATGCGCTACCGCTGCTAGCTATGTTGTCTTTGACTTGGTGGCCAGGCCCCCTCTTGTGTGAGAGAGAAGGGGAAAGGAAGAGAAAGATTCTGCTTTTAATAGTCTTGTCTTGTCAAGTGCTCATCTCATTTGATCTTCTATGGCTTGTACTAGTGTGGTAGGCGGTGTGGGGAACTCCCAGTCCCACATCACCGACAGTATATTTCAAAAATAGAATATGGTTGTGGATTGACATAAAGATTTGCATGCCAAATAGACGGAAAGACGAGTTTGCTTCGTGACTTTTTAGAGAATGAAGAACAGTATAGGAATTATAAGGAAGTCCAAAGAAGAGAGATCAAGAATGAAGTCTGGGGTTGACCAATGATAAGGTTATAAAGAAAATTATATTTGATAGAGAATCAAGGGCAGCAATATGATAAAATTAGAAGAATTATGTGTTTTGAGTGTTAAAAAGGCTCACAGCCCGAATTAGGAAAATACGGGTGTGACAAGCGCCCCGTCAGCCCGCCGCACTATCGCGGCTCCAAGCCCCACGTGTGTTAGCGCCTCATGCCTCCGCCCGATTTTGCGCGCCGTTTTGCCCCGCGTCGGGCCTAGGCACGCCATGCGCATCTGCAACTCGACGCGTCCCGCCGTCCCACCACACTGTTACGACTCCAAGCCCCACGCCCTTCGGTGCCTCATGCCTCTGCCCGATTTTTTTTACTCTGGGAACAGCTGAGCCAGCAATCATGATTGTCACGTATGATGAAACCAGGGTCGATACCGCCATGGGATGAAAAACGAACGGATTGGACAGTTCAGGGATTCTGGATGCTCGGTTTTGTAAATGAGAGACTAAAACCGCACGACCTTAATAGTTGAGGGACCAAAATTAGACTTCTTCCATTAGTAAACTATGTTATCATATGGCTTAACAAGTTGACATGAGTAGATTTTATTTCCTTTCCCTTTTTTCTTGGCAAAATATGGTCCTCTGCATGTGGGCCGTGCCTTAATCAAAGTGGTACGGAACAACCGTCCATTTCACATAGCAAGCTGCATGTTACAGTCTTCGTCTTCTTCACCACTTATACGCAATGATAATAAGAAAAAGTTATTACAAATATATCATCTTATTTTCCCAATATTATTCTTAAACTAATAAAATACTAACTAGCAGTTGCCATTTCAGATTAGCGAATCTACACAGTTAAATTAAATTACTAACCAGTTGAATAGTACTAAAACTCCTCTAAAATTTATCCGTTGAGTTGTCTTTTTTTTTTTTAGAAGGTCGGGAGGGGAGGCTCCTACCTTGATTTCATTAATAATAGAAGAACGATTACAAATGCAAATGCATGTGTGCAAGTAAGATGAAGATGTAACTAGAAGTATACAGAGAGCGCACATGCAAGTGCTGCATAATTGAATATGCAAATCCGTTGAGTTGTCATCGTTTTATAAGAGAGAACGATGTTTTATAAGAGAGAACCAGACATTCCCTATTTGACTATTTCCCTCACATTCTCTGTATAAATACTAGCACCATTTCACCATCGCTATATCTCACACAAGGTATCTGAGAGAAGCTAGGTTGAAAGGTCTCAAAGGATCCATGGAGGCTGCCGTAATCGTCTTCTCCATTGTGGCGAGATTGTTGTCGGTGGCGAGCGTTGTGCTGGGGTTCATCGCCGATGCCAAAAAGCTCACAGTAAGTACGATCGACGACATCCGTCTGCACAAAGCATGGTTCTTGCATTACAATAAGGATGTATAGGACCTATACAGGTGGGTGAGGAATGCATATTAATTAATATGGATCATCATTATCTTGCAGCCGAATGACATATACTATTCTCAAGGCAAGTGTGTCTACCCGTCCAATCCAGCTTTCGGGCTGGGGATAGTCGCGTTGTCACTGCTAGTGGCCGCCCAGATCATCGTCTCCTTGGTCGGTAGCTGCTTGGGAAATGGTGGGGCTACCGGCTCCAGACGGGTCTGGGGAATCGTTTGCTATGCCCTGTCATGGTGAGTCCGTGCGTGGGATGTGTATGTAGTTCCGATTCCTAGCTCCGGTAAATATGATCCCGGCCTATCTATCTGCAGGGTGGCAGCAGTGATTGCGGTGGCGCTATACGTGCAAGGCGTGGTGTGGAGCGCGGCCACGACGCGCAGTCCCGAAGCTAGCACCATGCTTTTCATGCGGTGCAGATTCCTTATAGGCGACGTCTTCACAAGGGCGGCCTTGATGAGCCTCGCCGCCACTGCCCTCGGGGCCATCTCTTACACCTTGCTACGCGCGCAGGCGCCTGCTGCCCCGCCAGCAGCAGGGCCCTCCCGTCAAAAACCCGATTTCCCGCCGACCGGGGAAGCGGTCGTGGTACCCATGGAAGGATACGCTCAGGCTTGGAACCCACAAAGCTCTCGCCCTCCGCAGCGTCAAGCACAACCTGCATATGAAGTGATGATAGCCTGAGAAAGACACGACCTCCTTGCCCGCGTTGAAACAGAGATGTGCGAGCAAAGTTTGAGTAATCGTAGTGTTGAGAGGACTTCTCTGTTATGTGCTTTTGAAAGAAATATATTTGTGTATGCGATTCTTTGTTACCATGTTTTGGAGAAGCACATTATGCCGTGCTTGCTCAATTTTATACGCAAGATTCAAATTGCCTCCAACTTTTATTGTTAAAAAGTGAAACACACTGAACATATAGATGATCATCATATACAATACACCTGTGATCACTCATTATCGATGACACGTACCTAAGGTACCTCACAGAGAAAGAAAAGTAGAGATACATGTAACCCTGTCCTCCGGATATATAAAATGGGCCAGTAAACCCCTCTCATAGACAACAAGAACAGCTCCTACGACGGGACACAATTAGACATCACTAGATATCAACGTCTAGTTAATCCCTCCATATCTAGATCTATGATCTAGACATATTAATACAATTTCATAAAACATAGGACGTAGGATTATTGTCCTCTGTGAGACCCGAATCTGTATAAATCGGCGTAACTATCGTTTTTCGATCTCGTGCATTACTCCTATTCTACATATAAATCCTTATGGGTGAACTACCCTATATCTAATGGCCAGAATAACTCTTGACATTTAACACGTCAGGAGGGGCAGTGCAATGGTCAATTTGTCGAGTTTGATGGCCTTAATTTTCTTCTAAGATCAATCTACAAGCATACAAGGCCAGACGTTGAGGCAGATCGTCGTAGCTCAAGCTATACGCATCTACCCGAGATTGCATTCATCCAGACGAGTCATCTTCATCGTGCTCATGCATGATTATCGGCCGGTCCAATTTATTTAGCTAGCATATGGACGTCGTCAGCGGCAACCGGAGGCTTTACCACGTGCGTGAGGCCATGTTGTGTGGTTCGGTTGCAATCCGCGCACAGCACGTCACCAAGTCAGCTGTTGAAGCAAGCCGGCGAGAGTTGATTAACTCGTCGAGTTCAAAATCTCACGTACAAACGCAGCACGTGTACTCAGAAGCTAAATCCAATCCGACTTGTTGAAGCAAGCCAACGAGAGTTGATTAACTCATCGAGTTCAAGATCTCACGTACAAACGCACGTGTACTCTGAAGCTAAATCCAATCCGAGTTCTACAGGCAGCAGCGTACGACAGGAAGCTGCACGGAGGCCCATCGATTTCTGATTACATGGCAACTCAGACTCCGCGTAGGAGTAAAATCCGAGTTGAATACTAAAGGCTTCACGGAAGCAATAGGTTCACGCAACCAACAGGAAAGTTTTATTCTTCTTTATTCCTACCATAATATTTTATTTTATATACCTACGCTAATCAATTTGATTAGATGATTATTAATCATACAATGCTTCCTGCATGTACGCAAGCTTTGCGGAAGGTGTCACCGAGGACCTGGCTTGCGGTTGCAGCGCGCTCTTCAACACTCGGCCAACTCGCACGACCAAGGCGGCGTTTAGAACCTGGCCGTCTCCCCGTTCTCGCTCTACTGTACATGACACTGGTGCTCCTCGGTGACAGCGCGTACGTACAGCGCCGCACACGACCAGATCGTTGCTGTCTTTAGAAAATGGAGGATACATATCAGCTGACCGCCGCAGAATATTTCATAACCGCATATGCACATCCTATCCGCTTCTTCTCCTGACAGATATTTTATGTTCAGTAAGGCGAGAGATTTTTAATAGCCTAGATGCTTCACGATGATTGGCTGCACGCACGGCACCTGTCCGCTGCCGGCTAATCAGGCTTCAGCCGAACAATCAGTCAGTTACATTGACAGCTTAAAATTGACAAATACTCCTTCCATACTTCAAAAAGAAGTACGTAAAAAAATATTATGACTGTGGAGAATTGAACCAACAACCTCATAGGTTAATCACTTTTGCTTTATAGCAACAACCACTAGGGTGAGTATACATTATTAATTGGATTAGTTTCAAGACGTTTTTAATAAAGACAGATGGGAAAAATACCTTCTAATTAATAAGTCATTGGTATGCTAAATCATGTTCTAAACGACTTCTTTTTAAAGTATGGAGGGAGTACAAATTCTGTCTCGTCTGAGTTGACTTGGGAAGTTGGGACTCTTTTTACAGCAAGGCTGATCATGTATTCATGTGTATACTATAATCTAATTATATTGCTCTGATTAAATTCCCTTTTTTTGGGAGGGATTAAATTCCCTTTTTATTCTTCATTACCCTCTTTGATCACAGAAATGAAATTGAAACAAAGCACAGTTAAGGTATCCTGTTAGTGGCTAAAATATCCGCTAGTTTTTTACCGGCCTCATTTCCATGTAACCTGATCATAATTAAACAGTCATCAGCCTTTCTTGTGTTCCTTTTCCGTTTATGAAATGAGGGTCAACTCAAGTTGGTACAGTTAACGACCACCATGTTGCACTCTATTAGAAGCTATGTTATCATCTGGCTTAACAAGTTGACATGAGTAGATTTTATTTCCTTTAACTTTTTTCTTGGCGAAATATGGTCCTCTCATGTGGGCCGTGCCTTAATCGAAGTGCTAGGGAACAACCATCCATTTCACATAGCAAAAGCTGCATGTTCCAGTCTTCGTCTTCTTCACCACTTATAACAATAATGAAAATAAAAATTAGTTATTATAAATCTATTATCTTATTTTTCCAATATTATTCTTAAACTAATAAAATGCTAACTAGCAGTTGCGATTTCAGATTAGCGAATCCACAGTTAAATCAAATATTGACCACTTGGATAGTAAAACTGGTCTAAAATTTCTCCTTTGAGTTGCGGGAATGCTTCTTTTCAATCGATTGAAAAGAGAGCACTCTTTCAATCAACAACATTTTAAAAAGTGAGAGAGAGAAATATTATTTTATTTATTATTTTTTGTTTATAGGATTATTTGTATTAATTAGTATTATATATAGACTATAGAAAAGTTTTGTTTTTTTATCCATTAAATATAGATTCAAGGGCTAAATGCGGTGATTGAAAGAACCCCATTTTCAATCAATTAAAAATTAGACGCTCCCTTTGAGTTGTCACCGTTGGCATCTGTCCCATTGAATCCTTTTTAATTTTCCCTTGGATATAGACCAATCATTGAAGAATGAACGCTGTAATGACTAGATCACAGTATCGTGATACTGATTTATTTGTCCCATCTGTTAGTAAGACAGAACCAGACATTCCCTATTTCCCTCACATCAACTGTATAAATACTAGCACCACCTCATGAACGCTATATCTCACGGTATCTTAGAAGGTTGAAAGGTCTCAAAGGATCAATGGAGGCTGCCGTAACGTCTTCTCCATTGTGGCGAAATTGTTGTCGGTGGCGAGCGCCGTGCTGGGGTTCATCGCCGATACCAAAAAGCTCACAGTAAGTACGAGCGACGACGACATCCGTCTACACAAAGCATTATTCACATGTACAAGGCATGGTTCTTGCATTACAATCAAGGATGCATCGGAGCTATACTGGTGGTGAGAAATGAATAATAATATATGTCTCTTCTTGCAGCCGAGTGACATATACTATTCTTGAGGCAAGTGTGTCTACCCCTCCAGTCCAGCTTTCGGACTGGGGATAGTCGCGTTGTCACTCCTGGTGGCCGCCCAGATCATCGTCTCCCTGGCCGGCAGCTGCTCCGGAAATGGTGGGGCTACCGGCTCCAGACGGTTCTAGGGAAACGTATTGATGTGGACAAAGGATTCTCGATTTTTTGAAAGGTTCTAATAAACTTGATTAAGATGGAGGCGATACACAAATCGATCCAGTTTTCGAACGACACGTTTCAGAACCCTGCAATCGTAGCACAAAGTTTCCTCTGGTTATCAACCGTCCAAGAATGATTGATCTTGCCGAGAATACTAATCACTGCCTACGAATCAAGAACACAAGTAAGAACAAAAAAGAATGCAACGTAATTACAGATGAATAATTAAGCTCACGAGGTTGGAGTCTCACAAACCGATAAAACGGTGAAACTATTATCAACAAAATAATCTAAGTAAAACCCGAACTCTAATGGTGCGGTGGCGGCTGTATATGAAGACCCTAGGATCGTGTAAGACCCTCTGGACGCGTCCCTAATTGGGCTCAACTGGATACAAAGCCCAAATGCCAAAAACAGGCGACGCAGCACCGACATAGATTCTGGACCCTCTCTTATTTCGACGATTCCCGATGACTCCGGATGAATTTTTGACATGAGGCTAGAGGCATTGGAAAGGTCTTCTTCTTATATTTTCGTGCATATATAGAACGTCCAAATCCAAGTCCATGTGCGTACTGGGCGTCCGTGTTAGTGCAGACTGGTCCCTGGCCCCGAAACAGACTCGAAGTCGGTTTTGATTGGGACTCCACCTTGGCTTCCAAGTCCTTGCTGGTCTTCCATATTTCTAAGCTCTTCTCCCATCATCTCCTGGTCTTATCCATGGTTGCTAATCATAAAATATTGATTAGGTAGCAAACCATTCTCAAAAGTAACATATAATGAAGAACGTAGGAACGAGCTTACCTCTAAATTTAGTCGTCGTGCACGAGCTCTAGTCATTAAACCTTGCAAGTTCAGAATTGGAGGAGTGTTGTGTATATCCATAGTAATGATCAGGTATGCTATGTGCTCTCATGATGAGCCCGTGCGTAGGATGTGTATGTAGTTCCGATTCCTAGCTTCGGTAAATGATCCCAGCCTGTCTGCAGGGTGATGGCGGTGATTGCGGTGGCGTCATACGTGCAAGGCGTGGTGTGGAACGCGGCCACGATGTGCTGTCCCGAAGCCAGCACCATGTTTTTCGTGCGGTGCAGATACCTTCTGGGTGCCATCTTCATGAGGGCGGCCTTGCTGAGCCTCGCCACCAGTACCCTCAAGGTCTTCTCTTACATCTTGCTACACGTGCAGGCGCATATGCCGACTGCTGCACCATCACCGATGCCGGCACTTGCTGCCCTATCAGCGTCAGGGCCCTCCTCCCGTCCAAAGCCCAATTTCCCGCTGACCGGGGAAGCGGTCGTGGTACCCATGGAAGGTTACGGTCAGGCTTGGAACCCACAAAACTCTCGCGCTCCGAAGCGTCAAGCACAACCTGCATTTGAAGAAATGATGGCCTGAGAAAGACACGACCTCCTTGCCCGCGTTGAACCAGAGATATGCGAGCAAAGTTTGAGTAATCATAGTGTTGAGAGGACTTCTCTGTAATGTTTGCGTATGTGCTTTTTCAAAAATATGTTTGTGTGTGCGATTCTATGTTACCATGTTTTGGAGAAGCACATTATGCCGTGCTTGCTCAATTTAATAGGCAAGATTCAAATTGCCTCCAACCTTTACTGTTTCATGTTTTCTAGCCTTCAATTAATTGATTGAAAGTTTTCAGTTAATAGTTTGTTATTTTGTGTTTGGATATTTCTTTTGTAAAATTATATGTATAATAATCATAAATATAACAGAACCGTTTTACCACAAAGATGATTCCATTGTCAAGATCCGATGATACGCGCTATGGTGCCCAATAGTACAACATATGATAGGAATAATATAGTTTACACAAAGACATAGATAGGGTACAGAGTTTTTATATAAATTTAAATTTAAATTACAAATCAGAGTTTAAAAGTGCGGAAGCAAAATGGTTCAATAGTAATTAACATAGTTCGATGAAAAGATTTAAGAGAAAATCGTCCTCTCACGATGATACATAGAAGCATATACGACCTTGATCGATGTCATGCCCACGATACCATACCGGCACACAACAGATCTACTCCTCATTGTTGATGCAGAGTTCTTATTCGATATTCCGATAGTCTAGACGCTAGCCCTCCTAGTGGAACCTTCTACCACAGTGACATTCCCCGTTCTAATCATCTGAATATTATATAGAGCTACATCCTGAGCAACTAATACTCAGCAAGACTTATCAAATAAAAAAGGGTCAACTACAACCGACTCCTAAACATGCAAAGGGTTAAAGATAGGGGTTTAAATTGCTAAAAAAGCCAGCTTAAGAGTGGATCCTTACTTTTCAAGTTTTAGTATCAAGTTAATTTGTCATACAAAATAATAAATTTAGTTTGCACTATATCTACAACAAATATAGTTATAATACAACATAATATAATCAATACAGCAATATTCAACACATTCACCATGCTGCTCTTTTTATTACATTTCAATGGTGTGATCAAGTGGTACTCGTTACTGTGAGGGGTAGCGATTCGAATCAATTTACATCCTGCAAGAGAAATCCTGTTTGCATGACCCATACGCGCTTCCTAAAAGTCACATGGACCAACTTTTCGCTTCAGTGCTACAAGATCTTTTCTGGTCCAGACTCCCACGAGAAGGATCTCCCAACGCGATGTGTCTTGGAGGACATCCGTGAGTGGATCGTTCCCTCCTCTCAACCCCAGTTCCATCGAAAAAGGGAGAAGCCTATCTTTCGACCAGGCACTAGTCATCGTTATGTTAATTTAATGGGTCTATAACTCTAGCATGCAAATAATACATTCAAATTTGATCCCATAGGCCGGACAGAATACAGGCCTTAAGCGACACAGACGGGGCTACCTCCTTGAAAACTAGGAATGGCAATTTGGGGCCGGGTACTCGAAACCCGGCGAGTACTTGACCCAATGGGTCTGGATATGGGTCACAGTTTTTACCCATGGGTCGCACCCGTGCCCGACCCAAAACGAGTCGGGTTCAAGGCGGGCTTTTTTTTTTACCCATGGGTCACCCGACGGATACCTGATTCTAACATAGTGCAAGATTGGGCCCAACCCAACAGGTAAACACCTGGCTAGGACTAAGTGCTAATCCTAATCTTATCCACTCGGCCACCCCCATACCTATCCCACCTAGCCGGAGACCGACAGCCCCCACCCCGCCCGGCGTGACGCCAGCCCAGCCCCCACCCCGCCTCGCACCCGACCGCCGCCGTCGGCCGCCCCCTGCACCCCGCCCCGCACGCCGCCAGCCCAGCACCCGCGCCCGCAGCCCCCAGCACCCTGCCCCGCCGGCCGTCCCCAACACCCAACCCCGCGCCGCCACCTCGTTCACGATGGGCACGTCGCACGGCGGCAAGGGCGCCTAGGAGCACGAGCACCGAGCACATCGCAGCACATTCATAGCACGTCACGTGCCGGTTGCCGCGTACCCGCCCGCGTCTCCAACCATCGACCGCTCCTCCAACCGTCGACCACGGATCCATGTTCCAGCAGTGCGTGAGGGCGACACCTAGGCGGCAGGCCTAGGCTGCCGTGGTTCCTCATGGCATCTTGAGGTTGTGGTGGCATGTCAACCCATGGATCTGCGTCTGGAGCTGCTCCTCGTCCTCTAGTTGCTCGGCCACCGAGGTCTTCCACGCCATCCTCTGCTTCGACGAGGAGGCACAGCTCAACCCCTTTGTCAAGTGATGCTGCTACTGCTGCTGGAGCTACTGCTACCCCTTCTTCAAGTGTTGGTGCTGGTGCTGCTCCCCCATCTTCGTCTCCGTCACCTACTGGTACTACTGCAACCAATCAAGGTGAAGCTCATTCAACTAATCCTCCTGGTACACCTGTAGTGATTGTAGAGGATAGTGACAATGTTGTTGTGGGGGTGAAGAGGAAGCGTAAGTCACAAGTGTGGCTTCAATTTGATGAAGTTAAAGAGGGGGGCATTGATAAAGCTGAATGTAATTGGTGTAAAAAACGGTTGGTTGCACGTGGTAGTGATGGAACAAATCACCTAAAGAATCACCTTAACTCTTGTGGATCCCGCCAAGCTAGAAAGGGATTGAAGCAGTCAACTCTTAAGTTAAGCAAAGATCAGAATGGGGCAACAATCATTGAGAAGTATGTTTTTGATCAGCTAGTTGCAAGGAAAGAGCTTGCACTGATGATTTGTGTCCATGAGTATCCCTTGTCAATGGTTGACCATGCTGGCTTTAGAAGGTTTTGTGAGGCATTGCAACCACTTTTTAAACATGAGTCTAGAAATACAATAAAAAAGGATATATTGGATATGTATGAGGTGCACAAACTATCTTTGGTGGATTACTTGCAAAAGTGCCAATCTAGAATTGCTGTGACTACGGATATGTGGACAGCAAATCATCAAAAGAAAGGCTATATGGTTGTGACAGTTCATTTTCTTGATGATGATTGGAAGCTAAAAAGTTTTCTTTTAAGGTACTAATTCAGTTTCCACTTGTTTTGTTTGCTGAATTTTTTTAGTTTCAGTTTCCACTTTGCTGTGAGGTTGAACTGATGTTGTATCTTGTTTCAAACTTTGTTGTAGGTTCATATATGTGCCAGCTCCACACACTGGTGAAGTGATTAGTGATGTCCTTCATGATGTGCTGCAAGATTGGAGTATTGACAAGAAGGCGTCCACAGTGACTCTCCATAATTGTACTACAAATGACAACCTGATGGAAAAGATGCATGATAAGTTGCCCCTTCCTTCTCTCATTCTAAAAGGTCAATTGGTTCATATGCGTTGTGCTGCTCATATTATTAATTTGATTGTGAAAGATGGAATGATTGTTATGGAAGAAGGCATCGATAGGGTTCATGAAAGTGTTGGTTTTTGGTGTGCAACTCTCAAAAGACATGAATGTTTTGAGCACACAGTAGCACAGATGCACCTTAAATACAACAAAAGAATAGCTCTAGATTGTAAAACAAGATGGAATTCAACTTATCTAATGCTTAGCACTGCACTAGAATATCAAGCAGTTTTTGAACGTCTCGGTCGCCAAGAAAGCCTTTGTAGTCCTTTTAAGCCGCTGCCAGAAGATTGGGATTTTGCTAAGGAACTTTGTGGTAGGATAAAGGTATTCTTTGATGCAACTGAGCTATTGTCAGGCACTAATTATGTTACAACAAACTTGTTTTTCCCTAAAATCTTTGGTATTTATTTGGCTATTGAGAAATGAGAGCTAGTAAAGATCCTAGAGTAGAAAAGATGTCAAAACTGATGAAAGAAAAGTTTAAGAAATATTGGACAGATGTACATGGTCTCATGAAAATAGCTACTGTCTTGGATCCTAGGTATAAGTTGAAATTTATGAAAGCCTTTTACAGCTCCATTTATGGGTGAAAGGATCATAGTGACCGAGAGGGGGGGGGGTGAATTAGGAACTATCTCTATGTACTAATTTTACCAATTCCCAATGCCAATACACTCAAAACAACTCCTACATAATTCTAGTAGTGACCACACTAATAAGATAATCCTATGAAAGAAAAGACAACCTATGCATACTAGTGGATCACACAAGTTAATACAACTCCTATGCACTTCTAGTGATCAAGCACGCCAATGCAACTCCTACACATGCTAGTGATCAAAAGCAGAAGCTTAAACACTACTAGCAAGCACAGGAGCCCACTCATGCAAGTCTACAAGCAATCAACTAGAGCATAGTAAGCATACAAGCATGAATAGCACGGTATGTAAATACGAAAAGTAATGCATCAAAGTAAGGAGTAGAGTAAGAGATGGCTCATGATTATTTTTCCGAGGTCTCGAAAGAATGGCGCCTTCCCCTACTCCTTGTTGGACCACTCCCGTCGGAGTCCCGATCCCTCCCGCCACCAATGTGGAGTTCTCGCCCATGAGCCCGCAATCACTCCCGGAATCAAGACACAATGCGCGTCACCGCTGCCACTAAGGCACAAGCTCGCCTCCCCCGAGAACTTGCCGGACTCCCCGAGCCGACATGGGCGCTCACTAGTGATGCCTCTTTCACCGGCGGGCTCAAACCGTGTACAAACGTGTGATAGCCTTCACAACCAATCATGATAGGCTTGATCACCGACACCTAACCGGTCTAGGTTTCACCATAGACCAAGAGTAACAACCTAGATCACATCCTCAAGGACATCCTAGCCTTAGATGTGCAAGATTGCTCCTTGTTACTCTCATTAGCACTTTCAAGATATGCAATATCTCCTCCTAGTGCTCTCCTCTTTTCCTCTTGGATCTTACCAAATGCTCTCAGGTATTCCACTGGCCAAGGGAGGTCTTCAAGACCCCAGCAATGAAGTTATATAGGCTTCCAACCTCCAACTATCCGTTGCTCCACGAGATCACCTTTCTGGACGTACTGACCGGACTGTCCGGTCTCTGCCTGACCGGACCGTCCGGTCACTCCTAGAACGGTTCCTAGAACCGTTGGCACTTCTGTCCTGGCTGATCTCCTGCACTGACCGGACCGTCCGGTCTCTCTGTCCGTCGGACAAGTCTGACATGTCGGGCATCCTCGTCGGACTCTAGAGAGTTGCTTCCTCTCTGCTCTATGTTTCACCCATACTGACCAGACCGTCCGGTCAGTAGATCGGACTGTCCGGTCTCTATGGTCCCTGGCACAAACAGATTCTTCGCTAAGTCTTCTCTCTGGATTTCCTGTCCTCCTAGTGACCGTACAGTCCGGTCTCCACTGACCCTTATGTCCGGTCACTACGTCCAGAAGCTGAAATTTGATGTCCTCGCTTGACTTCATTTCTCGGCTCCCCCGGCGTAGCCTCTTGCCCAACTTGCCGACGGAGGAGCGGACACGATCCATCTGCGAGGAATGCGGAACGTGTGCGAGATCGTGGGTAGTGGGGAAGGTGGAGAGATTACCGGGATGGTGTGCCGAATGGGGGGCGCCTGGCCTCTTTTTTACACTGTGGGAAACTTCCAGGAGAAGGAACCGCCATAAAATTTCAAAATTTGAGAGCGCGCCGATCGGCACAATTCAAATTTTGAATGCTCTGACCACTCTGATGCTTGATTCCCCTCCTTCATGTCCCTTCCTGGCACATCGTGTTGGTTGGCACGGGAACAGCACGGAATCCTGATGTCTTGTTGGCGGCGCTGATCGGCTCAGGCCCGCGCCGATCGGCGCGTCGTCTCGTTTTCAGCTTTTGGTCAATTCCGTGTCCCCTCTGCACTACACACCCGCATAATAGTCATACCTATTCCTCAAAATCAACGCCTGCCGCCTTTGTCGCCCATTTTGGAACATCATGGGTACCCGCGCCGATCGGCGCAAAAGGGCGTCGAACGGCGCAAGTCCCTTGCACCTCGTGTTTAGATCTAGCGCTGATTCTGATGCCTCGTGTTCATCTCTTTTACCTAATTTCCACTTCTCCAATGTACCTGTAGTATTGGCATACGTGTCGGGGCTCATTTGATGACCGCGCCGATCGGCACTGACTCGCGCCGATCGGCGCGATGTCCTTTTTTGCTTCTGGCCCCTCGTTTCTTCGTTAGATGTTGTCTTCATTCTTGAAAATAGCTCTGTCTCCGAAAATTATTGTGCTTGTTTAGCACTCCTTCAATTCTGGGCGTCGTCGGCCTTCTGTCCTGACTTGGGCAATGCTGAGCCGATCGGCGCAGATGTGCACCAATCGGCGCAAGCTCTGTTCCTTCTTGTTTTTGGTCTTTTTTTTAATATATTCCTATATTGTTAGTCTACAGTATGTATATACACAGTTTTACACGAATAAACAGACAACGTAAGAGCACACAAGAATTAAGCACACACTTTTCTAATTTTTTTTTATTTTATTCGGGAGATTATTTTTATCACAAGCAAGCAAATTTAAAAACACCGGGTTGCCCACCCGGCCAGCACTAATTAACTAAATGAAATGGGTTGCCCTCCCATAAGCACTAAATAACTTCTAAATCCCCCGATCATTCGGTTGCCTTCCAAGAGCGCTCTAGTTATTTAGAGGTCAAAGAGCTCGACCTCACCGCAAACAATCAATCCTTAGTGTCACGGTGCGGGATGTGAAGCCGCCACACTACAAGGTTATCTTATCTCTATGGTTCATATAGATTGGACGACCTATCCATACATCCCCTCCAATTACTTTCGACGCCTCGATGCCATGGTGTCTTGTATCTCTTCACTTCATCAATAGCACGACACTCTTCTTCTTTTGGGTGAAACTTGAAAGAGTAGGGAGTCCCACTTATATCGAAGCTTATCTCACCACTCCCAACATCAATACTTGCCTTTGCTGTCCTCAAAAAGGGTCTGCCTAAGATCAACGGGGTCCTCGTCCTCTTATCCATATCAAGCACAATAAAATCAACAGAGACGATATGATCTCCAATTTGAACAGGCACATGCTCAGCAATTCCATCAGGGAAGCGTACCGATTGATCGGCTAACTCCAAACACATACCCGTAGGCTCTAATTCAGGCAAATTGAGATTTGTGAATATATGACGGGGCATAACACTTACGCTTGCTCTAAGATCGCACAAGCACCTATCAAATATCCTTGTTTCAATCATGCATTTGATGCTTGGTGATCTAGTGTCGGGTTTCTTCTCTAGTGTAACATCATTGATTGTCACCGTTAGTTCCTTAGTGACCTTCACAACCTTCTCAGAAACTAGAGACTTCTTGTTTTGCATCATGTCTTTAATGTACTTGGAATAGGTGGGAACATGGATAGCATCAACAAAAGAGACATTGATGTAAAGCTTCTTCATAATATCGACGAATCTTGCAAACTGCTCGTCGTGCTGTCGCGCTCTTTCTGTCTTCGTCAGTAGTTGAGTATCTAGAAACGTGGCAGGGCAATGCTCTTCTGTCTCCACGCCTATCTTCAGACCAGAGAGGTCATCATCCTCCTTGCGCCGATCGGTGCGTTCAGGGAGCCGATCGGCTCCAACAGGGTCGTTGCGCCGATCGGCGCTAGGTGTGCGCCGATCGGCGCGAGGCTTCTTTGCTCCCGCAGAGTGTTCTGGATCTTCTGTTTGTTTTCCTGATCACGTAGCTATTGCCTTCAACTGTTCTGCAGACATCATATTGCCAGGAATAGCCCCCTTATTGCCTTGAATGGCTTGCAATAGCTGTCCCATCTGTTGCTCCATAATCATGGTATGCTTCAAAATCTGCTCGTTGGAGCTCCCAATTTCTATCACCTTGTCATTTACTCTCTCAAGAACACGATCAATCTCCTTGAGTCTAGCTTGATTGTCCTTGTTGATCTTCTCTTGAGCTTGGAAGAACTCATGACATTGGAGACGAAGTGGGATAGAGTTTTGCATGAACGAACTAGGGGAGAAAGAACTCCTTTGTTGTTGATATTGGGGCTTCCATCCACTATTCTTCATATATTCTAACATCTTCATCTCTTCAGGGCAATCTTTCTGCACATCACCAAATTCTCCACACTCACTACATGTTGAGCGTGATTCCGCCACCTTGAGTGTCTCTTCCTTAGGGATATGAAGATTATTATCCAACCTTCTTTGAATAGCATCGAGGCGATCTATAATCAATTCTTCCTGAGTCTTCTCAATCACACTCTTTGCTACTCCTTTTGAAGGTTGCAAATTCCTTGAGCTTCTCTCACCATCCCATGATTGATTTTCAACTAACAACTTGATCAAATTCTTAGCTTCGGTGGGGGTTTTTGACATGAATGATCCTGCAGCTGAGGCGTCCAAATGTTGACGTGACAAAAGATTCAATCCTGTGTAGAACTTCTCAAAAACTTCTCCAACCGTCAAACCATGATGAGGGCATGCATCCATATGCTCATTGTATCTTTCCTATGCTTCTCCAATGCTCTCATCAATATTCTGTGTAAATCCAAGAATCTTATTTTTCAAAGCTTGAGTCTTATCAGGGGGAAGTATTTGGCCAAGAATTCAGCTGCTAATGGTTTCCACACTATTTTTACTATGTTTTCCAATCCATTGTACCATTGCTTGGGGCGTCCAATTAGAGAGAAGGGGAACAGCCGCACACACGCTTGATCTCCTGTCAATCCCGCTATCTTGAATGTGCTGCAAACTTCAAGGAAGTGTTGCAAGTGATGATCAGGATCTTCTGAACCTGTGAACGATTGTTACGCCACTATTCCAACATATCTCTCCAATTGATACGGAAGTTGATCTTGAGCTTCTTGGAAATCTGTCTTGACAATACTAGTCAATTGTGGCTTGAGACGATTAACCATAGGTACCTCTGCCATCTCCTCTTCTTCTTGCTCTTGAACTGAGTCTTCTATTGTGAATAATACTCGAGGTGTTGCGCAGACTGCTTCCAAATCTCCAAATGACTTGCTTCTCTTCTCCGCTGTTCTCTTCTTGTGTAAGAGTCTTTCTGGATCATCGGCGTAATTAGAGGGTTTGTTTGACTTAGGACCGTTCATACCTGTTAGTTTCACTTAACAGAATATATGTACTAAAAAGACAAGTAAAGCACAATGACTAAACACTAATACATCAAACAATGTTTAAAAACCTTCTATAGTCCCCAGCAACGGCGCCAGAAAAAGGAAGCTTGTTGGTCGTATCTACGCACCCACTTCTATACCGCAAGAGGACAGTGTATGATTGTAGCACTTTTTCCCTTGAATTGAGTATTCCAAGGTATATCGAATCCACTGGGACCTTAGGGATTTATTAAACAAAGTTAACAGTAAAAGATCTAGTCAAGGCTACTGTCAAAGTCAGGTTGCATGAGGGGGAGACTGGCCAGCGCAAAGATGCACCAGACAGTAAATCTGTCGTTGCGCCGATCAGCGCAGGAGTCGAGCCGATCGGCACACTAGTGAAACTGAGCCAAAGTGTGCGAGATCTAGTGAATCTGGGGTTGCGCCGATCGGCGCTGGAGTTGAGCCGATCGGCACACTGGTGGATCTAAGCTGAAGTTGTTGCGCCGATCGGCGCAGGGGTTGAGCCGATCGGCACACAGTGAGTCTAAGCCAAAGTACACCAGATCTTGTAAACCTATGCTGATAAGTGAGTAGCCAGATATCTACTAGTGAGATCGTAACCAGATAATCTAATTGAATAGCATCATAATGGGTAATTACATAGATCAATGAAAACCTATAATGAGTAAGACCACCCTGCTTACCGAGCGGCTCCCGATTTATCGCTGCCGGGAGGAAACCCTTAATCGCGCAAGTATCTTACCCTACTCAACTATCCAATAGTGTTGCGCAGGCTTAGTGCTGTCACCGCTAAACCACACTACGGGCATCATCAAGCAACTATAATCAATACAATATCCGAATACTATCCTAATCATCATGATTAAGATAATATCTACTTACTTAGCCTAGAACTAAGCAATTGGAATAAGCACATGCATGATTATAGAATCAAGATAGACAAATCACCAAAACCATCATCAACATATTCAATCATCCTTGAGATACATAGAGTAAGATTCATCCCCATCGAGATGGCCTACCTTGACGGATCAACTCTTGACTCCAATGGTTCTTGAAACTCAACTAGAGATCTATTCTAACGGGGCAAGCCTCGGTGGCTCTAACTCACGGATCTGGTGTCCCTCTGTCGCCTCCTCCTTCTGCGGCGAGGGTTTACAAGTATTTATAGGGGTTCTACTCGTAAAGGACTCGGTTTCTAGCAAATAAGGCGGTTGCGCCGATCGGCGCAGGATTGCGCCGATCGGCGCAAGCCGTGTCTTCTCTGATTTCTCCCCCGAGTCGGTTCCTCTGTCTTCCACAGCTGCCATGTGGGTCTTTTCCTTCGAGATAAAGTCTTGTACTGCACGTTAAGATCTTGGAGTTATATAAATCTTCTTGAAGTTCCATAATTCTTCTTAGACAAATATCTTCAAGTGTCTTGCGCAGATAAACTTCCATAAACATGTGGAATGGGCCTCGGTCACTTCTGTGGGTCAAAACACCCTTGCGCTAATCGGCTCATGGGCTGCGCCGATCGGCGCACTGGGCTTCTTCAGTGCTTTTCGTCGGTTCTGGACTCCTGTCCTCTCCATCATCGCATTAATCACCAATTTTACCTGTTTCTGTAATAAAGCTCCAAAACAACGCATATACAAATATATAGGCAATATCACAGGTAAATGGCCTAAATTAGTATCAATTATGCTCTAATTGAGGTAATATTCACATATAAAAGGGGCACTTGGGAAGTGCCAACATGAACTCTCACTAAATTTTGTGAGGAGCTGGAAGGTGTACTTGTGGCATTTTGGGTTGGTTCTTGCACCTCGGAGGAAGAGGTTGGTTGAGGTGATGGAGTAGATGGCTCATCAATATCACCATTGTTTCCCTCGTGGGGTAAAACCTCGCCCACGGGCATTCTTCTCATAGCCTCCCTCATGGGTTTATCACCAATGTTCACTTTAAGAATTCATCTCCCTTTTGAGAACCATTTGACTCATCAAATTGCACATCATAGGATTCTTCCACACAACCTGTGGCTGAGTTGTAGACCCTATATGCCTTAGAGGTCCCTGAGTACCCAACAAGAATGCCTTCATCAATTCTGCTCTCAAATTTCCCTAGCTTTCTCCTCTTCTTGAGAATGTAGCACTTGCAGCCAAAGACTCAGAAATAGGAAACATTGGGTTTCCGTCCCACCAATAGCTCATATGGTGTCTTCTTCAACAGCCGGTGGAGATAGACACGGTTGGAGGTGTAGCAAGCTGTGTTGATTGCTTCAGCCCAAAACCTCTCATGAGTCCTATACTCCTCCAACATGGCACGAGCAAGTGATGAATGTCTTGTTCTTCCTCTCCACTACTCCATTCTGCTCGGGAGTATATGTAGTGGAGAATTCATGCTTGATTCCCTTCTTGTCACAATATTCCTCCACTGTTGTATTCTTGAACTCAGTCCCATTGTCACTCCTTATCTTCACAATGCTAGCCTTGAACTCATTCTTTGCTCTTCTTGCAAACTTTCTGAAGATATCGCTTGCTTGAGACTTTTCCACAAGAAAGAAGGTCCAAGTGTATCTCGTGAAGTCATCCACAATCACCAAGCAATATAGATTGCCTCTCAGACTCTTGTAATGTGTTGGCCCAAACAAGTCCATGTGCAAGAGCTCCAGAGGATGAGATGTAGACATGGAAGACTTGGTGGGATGTGAAGATGCAACTTGCTTTCCAGTCTGACAAGCACTGCACAATTTGTCCTTCTCAAAGGTCACATCCTTGATTCCTTCAACCAGATTCCTCTTGACCACTTTTTTGAGCTGATTCATTCCAACATGTGTCAGTCCTCTATGCCACAACCATCCCTTAGTTGCCTTAGTGAAGAGGCAAGTACTTGGTGGCATGTTACTTGATTTGAAGTCTGTGACATACAAGTTCCCATGCCTCACTCCATGAAATACTAGCCTTTTCTTTGAATTTTCAATCATTGCACCATCCTCATCAAATGTACACTTGAAACCCATGTCATATAGTTGACCAATAGACAGAAGGTTGAAGTTGAGGGTTTCCATAAGAAAGACCTTGGAGAGATGGAGGTCCTCCATAATGGCCACCTTGCCTGATCCTCTGACTCTCCCTTTTGAGTTATCCCCAAAAGTCACTTTGTCAATGTCTTCGTCTTCACCAATGTTGGTGAACATGGTTGGCTTCCTGGTCATGTGTTGGGTGCACCCACTATCAAAAATCCAATGAGTACCTACACTCTTATAGTTGACCCTGGTGGTAGCCATAAGACAAGCACTAGAGAAAGAAGGGTTAGTATCCAAAGCATTGCTCAATTGACTTGTACTAACCTCATCATGTCGAATGATAAGACCATCCTCATAGATAGGGATTCTTGCAATCCCTTACTGAAGTCTCCTCCTAATAGGATAGTGAGGAGCATGATACCTCCAATCTCCATGACCATCCCCCATGTGTACATTGTCGAGGTTGATGTAGTAGTGGAGGGATCATAGAGTCCAGTGACATGCTCGAGCATGTGTCCCACTTGTGAGTGGAGCACAAGTATCATCTCCATTACTCTCTCAATTGAGAGCTCATGTCTTCTGTTTATCACCTCCTCAAGTAAGAAGCCCCTCTCAGGAGCTGTGATTTGTCGAAGAAGCTTGTCAATCACTTCAAGTGGAGCTATCCTCCGAAGACCTCTGAAGGAGTTTATCCTGCACACAAGATCATAAATCCTCAAGAAAGTATCATAAAGGTCATTATTCGGATTTCTCACAACTTCATCAAATTGGAAGAAGAACTCCTGTTGTTGAGCTCGACGAATGCTCCACAGTCAATCTTATGGAGGAGGTGGGGGAGCTGGACTGGTAGAATTGATCATCTGACATGATCGCATGAGCAATGTAGATGATGCTCCCCCTGCACCAGTGTGTGGCCCACTCGAAATGCTTGGAGTAGAATTTGGAATGGC
The DNA here is from genome assembly GCA_030378355.1 of Eleusine indica. Taxonomy (NCBI): domain Eukaryota; kingdom Viridiplantae; phylum Streptophyta; class Magnoliopsida; order Poales; family Poaceae; genus Eleusine; species Eleusine indica. The sequence continues at coordinate 63,242,625 of CM059494.1, forward strand.
ACTTGGGGTAGAACTTGATGAAGCGCCTAATGAAGAGCTTGGTGTAGGTCTTGATCCAAAGGGGTTGTAGAAGCTGCTGCAAGGCAATCTTGTAGAGAGATCAAGGAAGCTTGAGCTCGAAGCTACTTCCTTCCCTTTTCTTGATGATACTCCATTTGCCTTGGAGATCTTCTCCCCCGTCCAGCTTGCAGTGATCTTCTCATCATCAAAGAGCAACCCAATCACATTCTCGACAGAGAGATCCTTCTCCATGATGAGATCAAGGGTGATGTAGAGGAGCTTGCTGCTAGGGAGCAAGGTGAGGATCTTCTCGACTATCATAATCTTGGGAAGCTTAAAAGTAGTTGCTCCAATCCTGTCCACAATACCTCGCAAGCGAATAAGAGAGTTAAGTAAGTCCTCATTCTCATTAGCACGAAAACCAAAGAACTCCTCAACAAGTGTATCACTAGCATGACCAATAAAAGACTCACAAGCATCATCATCGCAAGTCATACTAGAAGTGCAAGTAAGATCAAGAGAGCCAACATCATCAATCATCACATTAGGCACACTATTAGAGCAACCTATCAAACCATCACTAGTAGAATCTAGGCACTCACTAGAACTAGGCACAGCCACACAATCATCATCATCATATACATGATCATCAGTAAAGGTATTGTCAAAGTCCACAAGTGTGTTCATCAACTCATCCGGAACCATGGCGTTTAGGTAGCTTTTCAAGTGATCCTTTCATGAGCCGTGACCCGGCCCCGAATGGGATGACATCCCAACTCAATTCGGTCACTACTCAAGGCGGTTAAACCCTATATTGAGCACTTGGCTCTGATACCACTTGAAAGAATCATAGTGGCCGAGAGGGGGGTCAATCGGGAACTATCTCTATGTACCAATTTTACCAATTCCTAATGTCAATACACTCAAAACAACTCCTATATAATTCTAGTGGTGATCACACTAACAAGATAATCCTATGAAAGGAAAGACAACCTATGCATACTAGTGGATCACACAAGTCAATACAACTCCTATGCACTTCTAGTGATCAAGCACGCCACTGCAACTCCTACACACGCTAGTGATCAAATGCGGAAGCTTAAACACTACTAGCAAGCACGGGAGCCTACTCATGCAAGTCTACAAGCAATCAACTAGAGCATGGTAAGCATACAAGCATGAATAGTATGGTATGTAAATACGAAAAGTAATGCGTCAAAGTAAGGAGTAGAGTAAGAGATGGCTCATGATTTTTTTCCTTAGGTCTCAGAAGGATGGCGCCTTCCCCTACTCCTCGTTGGACCACTCCCGCCGGAGTCCCGGTCCCTCCCGCCACCAATGTGGAGTTCTCGCTCATGAGCCCGCAATCACTTCCGGAGTGAAGACACGGAGCGCGTCACTGCTGCCACCAAGGAACAAGCTCGCCTCTCTTGGAAACTTGCCGGACTCCCCGAGCCGACACGGGCGCTCACTAGCTATGCCCCTTTCACCGGCGGGCTCAAACCGTGTACAAACATGTGATGGCCTTCACAACCAATCACGATAGGCTCGATCACCGACACCTATCCGGTCTAGGTCTCACCATAGACTAAGAATAATAACCTAGATCACACCCTAAAGGACACCCTAGCCTTAGATGTGCAAGATCGCTCCTTGTTACTCTTACTAGCACTCTCAAGATATCCAATATCTACTCCTAGTGCTCTCCTCTTTTCCTCTTGGACCTTACCAAATGCTCTCAGGTATTCCACTGGCCAAGAAAGGTCTCCAAGACCACAACAACGAAGTTATATAGGCTTCCAACCTCTAACTAGTCGTTGCTCCATGAGATCACCTTTCTGGACGCACTGATCGGACTGTCCGGTCTCTGCCTAACCGGATCATCCGGTCACTCCTGGAACGGTTTCAAGAACCGTTGGCACTTCTGTCCTGGCTGATCTTCTGCACTGACCGGACCGTTCGGTCAGTAGACCGGACCGTCCGGTCTCTCTGTCCATCGGACAAATCCGATGCGTCTGGCATCCTCGTCGGACTCCAGAGAGTTACTTCCTCTCTGCTCTGTGTTTCACCCATACTGACCGGACCGTCCGGTCACCGGACTGTCCGGTCTCTATGGTCCCTGGCACAAACAGATTCCTCCGCTAAGTCTTCTCTCTGGATTTCTTGTCCTCTTAGTGACCATACAGTCCAGTCTCCACTGATCCCTCTATCCGGTCACTACGTCCAAAAGCTGAAACTTGTTATCCTCGCTTGACTTTGTTTCCTGGCTTCTCCGAACAGCTCCTTGGCTTCTCCACTGTCATCTAGTACCTGTGATTTTACTGAGCAACCTTGCACATCACCAACTAGACATGACCTAAGAGAAATGACCTAGACCCCCTTAATAGTCTGGTTTTTCCTATGGACTCAAAGCCCTAACAACTAGACAAGTGTTCCCAACACTTACTCCATAGCTTGTCCTTCGCTTTGATCCATCTCCATCAATCCTTGGACTCCATCAAGCTCACAAGCCTCCACACTTGCGGTCATTGTCATCAATTGCCAAGGCCGCCGTCTACATTCATCATAGAGTAGAAGAGGTTTCCTACACGAACAATACTCATGTAGACATTAGTCATATTTCATGTTTGTCATTCATCACCAAAACATTACCTTGGGGTGACCTCAATGGTCATGATCCTTACAATGGGGAAGATGGTTCTGCCATAGAGAATGAAGTGGCTAGAGTTAAAGGTTTGTTGTATGAGCTTGTGGTGGAATATCAAGGTTCCATGGAAGGTATTGCAACAACTGATGGTGTAGGTGCAAGTGGTAAATGTGTTGTTGACAATGAAGGAGATGACCTAGTTTTTGGGTTATTTGATAAATTCTTGTCTGAAGAACCAGAGGAGAGTTCAACTTATGTTCGAACTGAATTGGATTTGTATTTGGAGAAGCCAACACTACCAAGAACTCAAGAGCTCAACATCATTCATTGGTGGCAATATGCTGGTATCAAGTATCCAACTTTGAGAAAGATTGCTCGAGATATCATGGCTATTCCTGTCACAACAGTTGCATCTGAGTCGGTCTTTAGTACTGGATGAAGGATTATTAGCCCACATCGAACTAGACTTGCTCCAAAAACAACTGAAGGTTTGATGTGTATGCAAGCTTGGTCCCGTGCTGACATGTTGGGCGATCAGTCCTGTTTTATTAATGCTCTAATGACTTGTATGGAGGATGAAGAGGAACAAATGGTAACATCTTACTATCTTCATCTATTTCTATGCTAATTTCTCTTTTTATTCTTTATTGGTACTTTTGTGCTAATTTCTCTTTTTATTGTCTGTTGGTACTTGCTAGGATGATGTTGAATCAACTGTGATTGATTGAAACTGAAGCTTCCAAGTTATGAGTTGTGGCTTGTAACATCTAGGCTCACTATCTTCAAGACTTCGAAGTCTCCAAGTTATGAGTTGTGGCTTGTAACTTTGCTACTCATTTATGTAATAATGTTTGACTCTCTGAGATGTTTGGGATGTACTAATGTACTGTTGTTCAGTTCAAACTATAAACTTGTAAGTTGTGACTTGTGAGTTGTCAGTTGTGATGTACTGATATTCATTGTTATGAACTTATGTTTCTTGTTTGCTAAATTTTGAGTCTGAACATTTGGGTATCAAGTATCAATATACCATGTTGTCTAGTATAATAGGTTGTTATGTTGCTTGTTTGTTGAATTTTGGTTCTGCTGATATGTTTTTAAACTGGGATATACATTGGACCCGATGGGTGCCTGAAACCCGACGGGTCCCGATCCGGGTATGGAATTTTACCCATGGGTCTAGGTCCGGGTCTGTAATTCTACCCGTGAGCTCTAGTCTGTTAGGTGGGTTTTTCTTCTACCCGCTTGCCATCCATAAAGACAAGTTGTTCTTCCCTTTCCACCTAGTTGCTCGTCTGGTCTCCATTTGTTATCCCCTCTGAACTTTCCTTCACCCCATATTGTTCCCAGGTGATAATATTTTTCTTGATCTACGAGCGGTCTCTATACCACTTGACAAATTTCTGTCCTAAGTTAAGCAGAGCTACTACCGTCCTGAGACTATCAATAGAAAACAAAGGACCTACTGCAATATTAGGTTTTCAACCAACACCTATAACATAATGCACAAACATTCCGACATCACACAAGGTAGTGATAAAATAAAGACGGAAAAATTGGTGGGATGCACCGGAGCTTGCCTTGAGCTGGTTCTTGGCTAGCGGGATCACCTCCTACTTCTGGCTCCTGTGCGGCCTTAACCTCCACGTAGTTAACCTCGTGATCTACATGATGCAAATGTAATGTTGTGTATGAGAAAAGATTCATCATAGTTTAATAATATAAGACTTATTGTTACAAGAAGCACCTGGTTTTGACGTATTAAGCAAACATGAGTTAAAGATATAGGGAGGGTATGTGTGACGTATTTCCTGCATGGACTCCAATCGATTAACGCGGTAATGACGTATGGTGTGTCGATCGCAATTGAAATAAGTTGTGAGGTACATGGGCAGGGGTACTGACCAAAATAACACTTTGTATGTGTTAAGCATATTGGTAGGCAAAAAGGAAATATACGATGTATTGTTTAAAGTACAACTATAGGAGAAATTAAAATATTAAAATTATAATGCAATTAATTAATTTATCATGGTTCTGTAGAAGATATGTCTATGACCAATTTACTAGGGTTATATTACAGTAGTGGTGATTTTTTAGCTAAGTGGCATAAACATGCAATGAGTCAATATTTTTTTAATAATTAAAGGAAGGTAAAAGCTAAAAACATATTTGTGACAAATATACTGAAAATTAAATTGTGTGACTTTGTAGGATGATTAAGCATAATGAAAGCTAAGTGTGTGTCAAAACTTCAAGAATTTATCAGCTCTATATATTTATATATGAATTTATTGATGAGTTTCACATTATTATTGTCCCTGATAAACATAATTTTATGCATGGGGATTTAACATTTTTGATAAATACTAGTTAATGAGAGGAAAACGTAGAAATTGAGTTTGTCCCAAAACACCTAGTATTTACTTACTTATGGATTTTACAAAGTAACAGTTTTTTCTGGTATTTATTTAAATGCGCAAAAATGAAAAAGGGCGTTGTGTTTGTGTTTCCTGGAGGTCGCCGACAAGTGGGACTGCAGGGATTTTATTTTTTTTCAAATTCTCCCATCTGCTTTTCCTTGTCAACTTCATATCTTTATTACAAGAAATGATCTGTAGAAACCAAAAATATGCTCGTGACAAGCATGATGTGCTCTAGATTTCAAAGATTTGTTTGCCCCTTAGATTGAATTCAAATTTGAACTGGGACTTCCAAAGTTAGGGTGTTTTTTAGTATTTGGGCCACCAATAATTGGAATAAAAATTTGGGATTTGGCTTAGAACTATTATTCATCATTCCCTACAACATATATTTTTAGTGGCACTAGGTCCTGTGGAAAAATTTTGACTTGTAGTTCAAGTGGTGTTGCAATTCGTTAAAATTTCTATCAAATGAAGCTCCAATGGAGTGGGTGCCACAATAAACCGTTGGATTTAGATCGATGGCTTAAAGCGGTGATTGAGAGTTGCCTAAACTTTCAGTCAGCTCAAAATTAGCAAGTCCCTTACTATTTTTCGTGAAACACACTGGACATATAGATGATCATATACACATGTGATCACTCATCTCTATGAACACATGCACACGCACATCCTACCTCTGTGAACATCTTCAAAATGTTGGACCGGCTGATCTTAAGATTTACATAGCCATCGGGTGCATCATTATCAATAAGAACGTCATCTACCAGTAAAAGAATAATTGGTCATAAATAAAACATACATCTGATTGAGTCTAGGACTCAAACCCGAGTGGGAGGATCAGTCACAATAAACCTGACCACTTGAACTCTTACCTTGCACGACCAAAATTTTATTTCACTCTTGTTTGGGTAGAAAATTTTGCATGATTGGGGTATAGATTATCTTCGGTTTGCCCATTGTTCATATGTTTGTGGAGTGGTTTTGTAGCTGACAAATGCTCACTGTGTGGCTACAGTTCTCCACTGCAAAGTTCTGGTGGGTTTACCTCTATTACAACATTAAATTTGAGTTAATTTGCATTTCGTATTTGACAAATGTAATGTACGAGTTCATCCAATGGGTTATATATACACGGTACATGACACTATCGGTGCCCCCTCCCCCCTCCCCGTCCCCTTCCCTTTTTTATAAGGTCGGCTGGTGTCTGTCACAACCGTGTTACTGAAATGAATTTAGTGGTGGACACTTAATCCGTCATAAATATAAGTAGAAAACAGTAATGTTTTTTTAGTCTCTACATTTTAATTATATTCCTGCCCACCTCCGCTTTAATTAAGTCTGTCAAAAACAGATCTGATTGTAGCTTTTCTTTTGAAAGAAAGAGAGAAGCGTAACTCAAACTATGCCCTGGCGTCTTTTTAGCATTTCGTATTGGCTGTCTTGCATTTCGATCTAATAAGTAGCGGTTTTTTTCCCGTCACTAAGATCATGTATGGTTCGATACTGAAAACAAGTATTGTAAGTAGTGTTTCTTCTTTTGCCCAGAACAGAACAATGTTGGTAGAAATAAAATAACTGAGGCTTCATGCGTCCTAGTGGGCTGATTCTTCTGAGAAAGACGTCTGCGGCAGGTAGGCAAGAGCCAAGAGGCAAACCTGCGAATAAGTAGACGGCCGGCCACAGACGTGATTAGCATGAAGGCGGCGGAGGATGTGTTTTGGCGGGCGTGGGACGACTTCACCCTGCTGCTGAGTGATGACTTCATGATTGTCTCGAGGCATCCTTAAATTTTGCACGTATTGCATCTTGTAGTTGACTTAGGATTGTATACTACTCATTCTAGATGCACTCGTCAACCGCATCTTTTGCTTTTCAGATAAATCACCTGATTACGCATTCTGCGAGAACGTCATCAGAGCTGCTATATAGAGTATCTATATAGTGCAAACGCTAATTAATATCACCCCGCATATAACGGCATCCCCTAATCATCAATGTCAACTCTCAACATAGCACACTCAACAACCGTATATTGGAACTCTAGTAAACTACGTTATCAGGTGGCTCGGCGTGAATTAATTGATTAGATTGACAACTTTAGATTACTATGCGTGTGTTTGTGTGGCTAAAAGATGTGCTGGGAGAGGCAGATAATGACAATCTTCAGACTCCACGCCAGCGGAAGCCTAACGATGCAACCATATGTGGGTTTGCTTGCCGTACGTAGTAGCTGTCAAAGGGAGGCGTGCTGCGATACCTTAATTGCACATTAAAACCTAGCTTGTATCATATTGGATGAGTAGCACTACCTCCCTTCACAAACCTAAAATTAAACTTATGAGGGTGTTTGCAATTGCAACTTTTCCTTTTCTACTTAGTGGTCAGCGATCCAAATTAAAACAATTTATGAAAGTTGATGTTTGCTGATTGGCACCTCCTCCTTTGTTTAACTAAAGCGGTTTCATTATAAAGCCCCAGTTGGCATATTACATAACCTATTAGATCTTGTGTTTCCTCGCTCCTGAGTATAAAAACATTATGAGAGTTGATAACACAGGTACCCATACAGCCAGCCATATCATCCTTCTCTCATATAGTGCATATCCCTCCGAGCAAAGTAAGGCAGCAGTGAAGATTACCCATGGATGCTGGCGTGATCGTCCTGTCCATAGTGGTCGGGTTGTTCGGCGTAGCGAGCGCCGTACTGGGGTTCATCGCTGAGGCCACGAAGCTCACCGTAAGCATAACACATACCACCCATCATCGCCTACACTCTTAATACGAAGACGACATTTGTAGCTGGTGACGATTGACTGCTGTGATCTTGCAGCCGCATGACATCGACATCGTATATGGCGGCACGTGCGACTACCCGCCCAACGCGGCGTTCGTGCTGTCGCTCATCGCGGTCCCGCTGCTGGCCGTGGAACAGATCATCGTCTCGGTGGCCAACGGCTGCTGCGGCTGCTGCCGGCCACAACACGGCGCGTCCGAGTCGAAGCGGGTCATCGGCATCATCTCCGCTGTCCTCTCATGGTGAGTCCGCACCGAACATATTATTTTAGCTATACACATCATCGTGGATACGTGGATCGATCGTGGTGGACTGACAGATCGGAACGGGTGGTGTTTGCGATGAGCAGGATAGCGGCACTGCTCGCCGGGGGTTTCTACCTGAACGGCGCGGTGTGGAACGCGCCGATCAGCGGCAGGGGCGAGACGTGGTGCAGGTTGCTCAAGGACGGCTACTTCAGACTGCCAGCCTTGCTGAGCCTCGCCGCCACCGCGCTCGGGATCCTATCGTACATCATGCTCCGGGCGCAGGCGCCAGCAGCACCTGCACTCCTGCAGCAGCCGCCGGCTAGGGAAGCGGCTGCAGTGGCCAGCTCCTCGGTTTGAGCAAGGGCACGAGCAACAGGAGGCCGCACTCAGGTCTCAGAATACGGTCAGACGTCGAACCCACAGAGCTCTTGTCCTCAGCTTGAAACACATCCTGCATTCGAAGTGACGATGGCCTGAGGAAGACACGGCCTTCCCGCTCGTGGTGAACCAGAATACGTATGTCCACTGTGTGAATCTTTTGGTTTGTTTCTGTTTTTGCGTACGCCCTATCTTCAAGGAGAAATTGCTAATTGAGTCATCTTTTTTGTATGTGAATTTGTAACGACTGTAAGAGTTGTTCATACTATAGATTTCAAGTCCCACACGATTAAAGAGCTGATCTTTTTTAACTGGATCTGATGACGTTTTCCTTTCTTTCCATACTTTTGACCTTTTTAACTTAATTTCCATTGAATTGTTTTCTCGAGAAGATCTTCGTTTGTGTGTATTAAATACAATTTTAATGTCAAAAAGAAAAGAAAAGAATTTTGTTCTAATTGTATGATGTTCATTAAAGTTGTATGCCATACAAGGAGTTGAACCATAAGTGAATTATTCACTCTTCCTCATTATCTTAGATTTTTTGTGTAACTGGTTAGTGCATAATAACTTAATATGATATCAGAGTCAGAGGGCTTGATTTTATGACTTGGTAATCATAATTTTTTATGTGTCGCTCCTATTTTCACATTTACGCTCTGAGGAAGATGCACGTAACAGGGAGTGTTGAATCGTAAGTTAATTGTCTATTCTTCCTTATCAGCTTAGCCTTTTAGGTAAAACTGGTCCGTGCATAATAATTTAACACAAGGGCTAACCTACTACAGAAATATGTCAATAACCGACAAGCAGCTTGTCATCATCACCGCGAAGGCGGATAATGACAAGGACATGACTTACTTATCATTGGTTCAAACTTCAAAGCACTCCAGCTAGCAAGTATGATTTGACAGTTCATCCTTAAATTTGACAAAAACATCCTTGAGCAGGATCAAGCAGTGACTACCACTGCTACTGTACAACATGTCACATTCTTGAGTCCTAACGTACTCATCTCTCTCTCTCTCTGATATTTTCTCCACCTGGACATCCTGCGGGCTATATATAGGCTAGATCTTACTTAGAACATGAAAAAAACATCAAACTCAATAAAAGAAAAGCATGAGGTGAACTAGGATTGGAGGCTAGGGACTAAGCATGTGTATGGAGGCTTTTAATATAGCAATATGTTGCGGGAATGGGAGTTTAAAATTTATAATAGTGAAAAATTAGAACTTACTAAGAATTTTTACAAAATATATATATCATGAAAACAAGGGATGTCAATATTTTTTACAGACACCATAGAAGGGGATATTTGGAATCCTGGCAAGGAGCTATACATGACTTAACTAACTTTCAGTTGGGGGATGAAAAACTAATCTCGGCAAATAACTAAGAGAGGAATGTCCACTATGACATCAATTTGCAGACTTATTTGAAATAGCTAGATATCAATTTGTTGCAATATTAGATATAAAAAATAGACAAAGTGGATTTTAAGTTTAGATAAAATCTAGTAGAAAGATTCATGAGTAAATTGAATCGAATATAACTTTAGAGGATTTCACTTCGAATAATGAATGAGAATCACAGACAAAACAAATTTACTCCTATTAGAAATGAGTAGAAAAATAATTATGACGAATATAAAAAAGTGTAAAAAAGGTATACCGTGGCATGATAATTTTTAATTGAGAACTTGTTAACTCATGAAATATGACTAGATGTAGTGAATTTTGTCATGAAAGATTTGTTGTATTACATGTTATTCTAGCACATATTGAATGTATGAAATGAAACATATTTCCTTGTAGATACAAAAAAATGTAGAAAAGCGTGTGGATTAGGAGGAAATGAGAGATCGACACCATCATAAAAGTCAAAAGCACCCTAAAAGAGTAAAGATGAGAAAAGACAATGAACAAATATCTTACAAGTCGGTAAATCCTTAAAAGATTTTTGTAGATGTGTGTTGGTTATGTCTATTGATTGTGTGTATTTGATTAATAGCTTGGTCTCTCTATTCGCTAATTCACATGATATAAATCAATACGTAGAATGTTTGGTCTCAATAGAGTTTGTGGTGTAATAAAACTAACTTTTTCTTAAAAAAAAGAACTTGGAACAATCTAATTAACATCACTGATGTAATCGCATTCCTACTAATTGGCAAGTCTTTTGTTGTCATCATTATAATGTCAACTCAACTTTGTGTGCAACCGTCATCATGCAATCGAACTCTACTTGTTTTAAAATTATTGTCGCAGTTGACTTTTTTAGTTTATTTAATCATTTGTTTTATTTAAAATATTTGTTTAAATATAAAAAATTATAAACTATTTAAATTTTGTCTAGTGATAAAACAAATTATGAGAAAATATATGATAATTATTGAAATTTTTGGAATAAAAAAAATGATTAAAGATAATAAAAAATAATGACAATAATAATTTTGAATGGAGGAAGTACAATGTTATCAAGCGAGGTGCCCGTGAAACCAGACTAATAATAACATACTTTTATTTTCGCTGGGTCCAAGTAGCGCTCGATCTTGTCCTCTAAAATTAATCTCTACATTAATTAGCTACCTGCGCCTTCTGAGGCACCGTCGCGTTACATAGGGACGAAATGGGCGTTCTAATGAAAGGTTAAGGTCTATAGGATTGTTCTTGTCCTCAATTTCTAAGCCTCGGCAGAAACCAATTCTCAGAACTTAAGCATGTGTTTTTCCATTTAAAGACCTGAACGAAATAGTGACGGGCAAACAAGGATGCAAATGTCACATACTGAGATTGTGAACGCGCCTTTTCATCACTAACAATTTCGTTGCTGGCGATCGTTTTTTCGTTAATAGAGAACAAAGCCAGTCATCACTAACAATGTGGTGATGCAAGCACAAGCACTGAACTACAAAAAATTGAACACGGTGATGTTTTCCATTATTTTTTCAGGAACAAGATAGTTTCATACAGAGAGTTTTCAGTTTTTCCACACGCACAAAGCCTCAAACTTCATCACAAACGAAAAGCAAGTAGCAAGCTTCAGTCGCCTCTGCTCTCCAACCGGCCATTCATTCCCGTCTTCAGAGCGCGGAGCCGCAGAAGGGGCAGAACCGGAACTGCGGGTCGACGGCGCGGCTGCACGCGCCGCACCGCCCGTCCCGGGGCAGGAGCGGCGGCTGCCCCAGCTCGGCGCCAAGGGACCTCGGCGCGAGGAGGCCGCACTCGCGGCAGAGGTAGGCGGGGTCCTTCCCGGGCCACCGCCAGACGGGGACGAAGAAGAGCTTGAGCACCTTCTCCGTCTCCACCAGGTCCGCCGTCCCGCCGCACCGCAGGCACCGCGCCGCCGCCGCCTTGAGCACCCGCCCAGCGCCCTGCTCCACGCCGCCCACGAAGAAGAAGAACATCTCGCCTGCCGGCGCCTGGCCCTGTTTTCAGTCCCTCTCGGCGATCGGTGTTCAGATGGTTTGCTCGCTCGATCTCGCGGTTCGATTGTCTGAATTGGTTCGAGGCGGATGAGGGCTTTGTAGGGGGCTTGATTTGTGTTTACGCGGATCGGCTATCAGGAGAGTGGAAAGGGGGATTGTCGCGAGAGCTCGGTTGGGGATCACGAATTCGCAAGAGTTCGAGATGCTTCAGGCTTCATGCTTCTCTCACTTGCCACTAGTCGTGTCCAAATGGGCCGTGCGAGCGGGCTAGCCTGAATCACGTAATTTTTGCCCTGGTCCAACCACGACACGGCCATTTAATTTTGTGCCGGATCGGCACGGCCCGAGCCTACGGGCCGTGCTTAGGCCGAGGGGGTGATCCAACGGATGGCACGGGCACAGTCTATTTAGCTGTTGGTCCATAAAACATGATATAGGCCCGATTAGGTACGACACAAAAATCTAACATTAAAAAGAAACTATGTACTATAGCTCTTGAGTTCAAATCTTATCATCAACATCTATTTTTTCTTTATTTTTCATCACTCAAACACTAACGGACCGAAATGTTTATTGGGCTACCGTGCTTAACGGGTCGACCCGACACGGCTAACTAAATTCGTATCGGACCGTCGGCCAAAGGTGCGGCACGCACGGATCGGCCCAACACGGCTAACTAAATTCGTGTCGGGCCGTCGGCTAAAGACGTGGCACGGTACGGTCCGAAATAATTTTTGCGCCAGGCCGACCCGAAATTAATCGTATCGGGCCATTTCGTGCTTGGGTCGGGCCGTACCGGACGGCCTGTTTGGCCAAGACTACTTGTCACTTTGCAAGGCAAGATAGTGCCAGATCATGTAATGGGCCATAAAGTGGGTATATTATCAGCCCATTTTTTATTTATTTTTTTTGGGCGCTCAGAAAAAAAAAACTTCTCTAACAGGGCACCTATGCATTTTACATGGACTCCCAAATTCAGCTCTTATTTCTTCTGAGTTGACAGTGAGGCCCACAATATTTCTCTCTTTTCCCTCTCCTCTCGTCTCCTCCCCGATCTCTTTCGATGGCGAACCAGCCCCGCCACCCGTCTACGACCGCGTCGCCTCGTCGCCGTATCTCTGCGGTGGTGCCTCCTCTCCCCCGCGCCGCCCTGCCGCTCAAGCTCCCCCGTGCCGCCTCCTTTTCGTCGGCCTGTGCCCCAGCTCCCCTCCTGCCTGGCCGCCGAGGGCGGTGGCATCCAGCGCGGGCAAGGCAACAGCCCCGGCCGTAGGCGCGAGCACGAGCGGAGGGCGGCGCCGACGCGGGCCCCTGCCCCCGAGCTCACCTCCCTTGACAACAAGGCCAGGCGCTGGCGTGGGCCGAGGCAAGCGTGGGAGGCGGCGGGCAAGATCCACTCGAACCGAAGCCACTGCTCGCCACCAACATCGGGGCCAGCACCCCGGAGGTTCGCGACGTCGGTGCAGTCGACGACGAGCCAAGATCTACTTCTCGGTTTGGAGCCTAGCGTCGCCGTTGGAGGTTGGGCACGGCGAGCACAATAGGCGGCGCGGGAGGGGCAGGGCTCTAGAGAAGGCGAGCGCGGCCGTGAGTGGGCGGTGGAGCAGCGCCGTCGTGGGCGGGGGCCGAAGCCCGGGAGCAGGATGCAGGAGAAGGAGATGGGGATCTTTTTTGTTGCAAATAGATGGGTCCCACTAGGAATATGGGCTTGGGTTGGTTCCTCCGCTGGAGTTGAGTGACTTTAGGGGCTCAATTTTTCATGCATTGCAGGAGATGCTCTGAGAGTATCTTTATTGGAGGCATGCATCCAAATCCTTATTCTAAAATTTGCATGTTAAATAAAAAAAATTGCTCCAGTAAAATCCCTACATGTACATGCATTTTGCATGAGTTCTCCAATTCTTCCTCCCAGCCCAAGTTTTACAGCCTATTATCCATCCACCAAAACGTGGGCTCCATCTATTTTTTTCATTTTCTTTTTATTTTCTCTTCCCTTTTTCCCTTTCTTTCTCCTCTCTCTCTCTCCCCCGACGCGCCGCCCCTCCCCCGCCTCCAGTCGGCGCGCTACCCCTCCCCAGCTACCGGCAGACTCGCCTCCCCTCCCCTGCTTCCGGCCCGGAGCGCCGCCCCTCCCCCGCCGCCGCCCGACGCGCCGCCTTCCCGAGGTCGCCCTTCTGCAACTTCGCCGCGACGATCCCTCTTGCGCCGGCGACCTCCATCCAACCGCCGTCGGGCGCGGGCGAAACGGCGGCGCCGCCAAGACCGGGCATTGGCTGTTCGGCGGCGACGGACGGGAAGAGACACGAGAGGAGGGCGGCGAGGGCAGAGGCGGCGACAGAGAGGAGGGGCCGAAGGTGGGCGAGAGTGGGGGAGGAGGGCCCGGGCGGCGTCGCCGACGGAGGCGAGCACGGAGGGAGAGGCGTCGCCATCTACAGCCGCGCCTGCTCACGCGGCATCAGGCCGGAGCGGATGCGGGTGGGCGCGGCGTCGGGCCGGAGCGGATGCAGACGGGCGCGGCGTCGGGCCGGAGCGGACGCCGCGGGGGGGGGGGGGGGGCGGAGGAGGGGGGGGGGAGGGAGGGAGGGCGGCCAGGGACGGGGGCCGGCGTGGCCCAGGTCGGGGGCGGGCGCGGCACCGGCGTGGGCGAGGAGGAGGTCGGGGGGCGTGGCGCCGACGCCGCCATGGTGACTGATCCAGTTTTTTTTCAATGTATGGCTGACAATATGGTCCCACTCGAAATAGGGGCTTTGGGATGTTGGCTCTGCTGGAGTTGGGGCAAGCTTTTAGGCCTCTAAAATATGCAGACCGGCCTGTAAAAATGAAATATGGGCTTCAATTTATAGGCCTTGCTGGAGTTGCTCTAAGACTCTAACTGGGTGGAGAGCGAGATGGACTCGCCGCTCGCCCCAGCTCGTTGCTAATGGGCTAGGTCGCAACGGTAGCGTTGCTTTCTGCCTTGTGTTGTGAACGACGGGCTTCCGCAGGCCGCACCCTAGAATGCGAAGGGCTGGGCTGGCCGACTGGGTCCCAAAAGGAAGGTTTGGAGATGATCAGAGCTCAGCTTCGACCAGGAGTACCAGCGTTTGGTTACTTTACATCAAAAACCCAAATGCAGGACATTAAAAAAAATGCTGGATTTTACTCAAAATCAGGGTAATGTTGTCGACAGAAACTTTAGGTATGAAAGAAAAACCTTCCGATAGATAATGTCACTAACCTACAGTGCCCGTCCCTAACCTACAGTGCCCGTCCCACCAGACGCAACGTGCCAATGTGACAATGCCGGCCGAACGACGGCACCCATGCGCACCAAGATCACATCGTAATAAGTTGCTGCGTTGTGATCCGCACCCACACCGGTGGACGCCGCGCGCTCCGAACGCCGCTGGTCAGTGGTCACTCGACGGAGACCCCCTTGATTCCTAGCGAGAAGCTACAGCACCAGCGTAGCCGCCGGTGAATGCGCGCGCCGCTGTTGCAGCGTGCACGTCACAGGTCACACTCACGTCGCACCCTCATCAAAGGGTCGAGCACTATTGTCGGAAAAAAAAAGGTCCAGCACTAGCATATAGGAACAGTGAGTGGCCCTAAAATGGCATGATATATTTGTCCCATTTTCCTCGGAATAAAAACCCTTTGAACTGGTGGCGCGTCAGCATGTCTGTCTGTCCTTCGGACTCGTACCTGTGATCTAATCTCCTTGTCTAATGCCGTGCCGCCGTCTTGACTGATCAGCGGTTTGGGACCACGGGTCGTCCGCTTAATCCATTCAAATCTCTCGTCTCATGGATGGTCCACGCCTCGATCATTAGACGCATGTGATGCGTGGACGACAGGGCTAGAACGAACAACGTTACACGCATGCCGGCTGCTGGTGCTGCCTGTGTCAGAGAAATTGCGGGGTACAGTATCAATCAACGACTAAATATGCGTCGGTTTCTATTGGCTGGCCATCACTCTCAGCTTCACAAAGCTGAAAAGGGAGCCATTATTTGGCTGCTCGCAAGACACAAGTTGAAGGAACTGTTTGCGTAATCCTTTCCTGTAGGACTGGTCCGTTTTGTTTGTGGAGTTCTTGCAGAGGTAGCACCAATTTTCTGCGCTCGGTGTCCAAAAACGAGCGCGCGGGGTGAAGAAGTGTGTCTCTGTTTGGTCTCTGGACACTGGAACGGCTCAACAAAAGAATCACCAGTAATTGTTTTCTTTGACAGATGCCATAAAACGAGAAGGAACCAAAGATATAGCAGGATTGTCTCTTCCCCGCAGAATCTTCGCCGAAATTAGCAGCGTTGTTGCTTTCTGATCATCGAGAAGGAGCCAAAGATATAGCAGGATGGTAGATGCATGATACGCTATCGTATACAATTGTAAAGTAGTAGCTTCCAGTTGTGAGGTCCGTGAGCACACGCCATGTGCAACCAGCAACCACGCGTGGTTCGGCTCGCGAGTCGCAACGCGCGCAAAGCCGACGCAGACGACGAGAGACACATTCCGGTGGCTTAGCTTGTCCCCAGCAGTAGGGACGGGACGAGGCAACCACCGAGCCGGGTCGTTGAGACGTCGAACGCACATGGTCTCTATACACGGACCGTCAGGTCAAATACCCCGTGCACGACGTCGCGCAGAGTTCTCGCACAGTAGTCGTCGTCGCTGCGGCAATGGCGGGCGTCGCAGTTGCTGACACCGCGTACCCGTGGCTGCTGCTGGCGTCGGTGCTGCTTGCGGTGTCGTGGAACGTGCAGGCTGCGTCGACCGACGAGACCACGGCGACGTACATTGTGCACATGGACAAGTCGGCCATGCCGCGGGCGTTCTCGAGCCACCAGCGCTGGTACGAGTCCACGCTGGCCGCCGCCGCCCCGTACGCCGACATGTTCTACGTCTACGACCACGCGGCGCACGGGTTCGCCGCGCGCCTGCGAGCCGACGACCTTGCCGCGCTCCGCCGCTCGCGCGGGTTCGTGTCGTGCTACCCCGACGACGCGGCGGCCGTGCGCCGCGACACGACGCACACGCCGGAGTTCCTCGGCGTCAGCGCGGCGGGCGGGCTGTGGGAGTCCGCTCACTACGGCGACGACGTCATCGTGGGCGTGGTGGACACGGGCGTGTGGCCCGAGAGCGCCAGCTTCCGCGACGACGGCGGCCTCCCGCCCGTGCCCGCACGGTGGAAGGGGTTCTGCGAGTCCGGGCCGGCCTTCGACGCCGCGATGGCGTGCAACCGGAAGCTCATCGGCGCGAGGAAGTTCAACAAGGGGTTGATCGCCGCCACCAACGCGACGATCGCCGTCGACTCCCCGCGCGACGTGGAGGGCCACGGCACGCACACGTCGTCCACGGCCGCGGGTTCCCCCGTCCCGGGCGCGTCCTTCTTCGGGTACGCTCCCGGCGCCGCGCGCGGGATGGCTCCGCGCGCCAGGGTGGCCGTGTACAAGGCGCTGTGGGAGGAGGGCGCCTACCCGTCCGACATCCTCGCGGCGATCGACGCCGCCATCGCCGACGGCGTCGACGTGATCTCCATCTCGCTCGGCCTGACCGGCGCGCCGCTGTACAAGGACCCCGTCGCCATCGGGTCCTTCGCGGCGACGCGGCGCGGGGTGTTCGTGTCGACCTCCGCGGGGAACGAGGGCCCCGACCTCGGCTTCCTACACAACGGCACGCCATGGACGCTCACCGTCGCGGCGGGGACCGCCGATCGGGAGTTCGCCGGCGTCGTCACGCTCGGCGACGGGACCACCCTCATCGGCGAGTCGCTGTACCCGGGCGGCCCGACTGCTGTCTCCAGCACCGGGCTCGTCTTCCTCGGCGCCTGCGACAACGACACCCTGCTCGCCCAGAACCGCGACAAGGTCGTGCTCTGCGACGCAACCGACTCCCTCACCGCCGCCATCTCAACCGTGCAGGACGCCAAGGTGCGCGCGGGGCTCTTCCTCTCCAACGACTCGTTCCGTGAACTCTCGGAGCACTTTTCCTTCCCCGGCGTCATCCTGAGCCCACAAGACAGTCCACTACTCCTGCAATACATAAGCACCACCCGCTACCCAAAGGCCGCCATCAAGTTCAAAATCACCATCCTGGGCACGAAGCCGGCGCCGGTGGTGGCGACCTACTCGTCGCGCGGCCCGTCGGGGAGCTGCCCTACGGTGCTCAAACCGGACCTGCTCGCGCCGGGTTCGCTCATCCTCGCCTCCTGGGCGGCCAACGCCAGCGTCGCCACGGTCGGGTCCCAGTCCCTGTACAACAAATTCAACATCATCTCCGGCACGTCCATGTCGTGCCCGCACGCGTCGGGGGTGGCGGCGCTGCTGCGGGCCGTGCACCCGGACTGGACCCCGGCTATGGTGCGGTCGGCGATGATGACCACGGCCAGCGCGGCGGACAACACGGGCGCGGCAATCAGGGACATGGGCCTGTCGAACAGGCCCGCCACGCCGCTCGCCATGGGCGCGGGGCACCTCGATCCGGCCCGCGCCGCGGACCCAGGGCTCGTGTACGACGCCGGGCCCGACGACTACGTCCGGCTCATGTGCGCCATGAACTTCACCGCGCAGCAGATCAAGACCGTCGCGCAGTCCGAGTCCGCCGCCGTGGACTGCGCCGGCGCCTCGCTTGACCTCAACTACCCGTCCTTCATCGCCTTCTTTGATCCGAATGGCAGCGCTGCGGTCGAGAAGACGTTCACCAGGACCGTGACCAACGTGGGCGACGCGCCGGCGAGCTACACTGCCAAGGTGGCCGGCTTACACGGGTTGACGGTGACCGTCGCGCCGGACAGGTTGGTGTTCGGCGCCAAGAACGAGAAGCACAAGTACACGCTCGTCATCCGGGGGCAGATGAGGAACAAGACGGACGAAGTGCTGCATGGCTCGTTGACGTGGGTCGACGACGCCGGCAAGCACACCGTCAGGAGCCCGATTGTTGCGACAACCACGAGCTCAGACCAGTTATAGATATAACGGGAATATACAAAAATACCCATAAATTCGATGCAACCAATGCAGCCAAAATAAAGCCCACTCAAGCTTGTCAGCAACTAGATTTCAGAACTGGAAAACTGGAACCCTCCATCCAATGACAAAAAGAAATCAAACGTCCCAAATGACCTGTGTCACTCTGTAAGACTTGAAGTGATAATATGCATGTTTTGATTCTCAATCAACACATTATAAAATGGCTGTCAATCATGCTACATATTTTAGACATGGTTACCACATTTCACCCATCACCAACATGAACACGATTCAAGTACAACAATAAGCAACGTATACTTCCTGTAAGCTTGAGTTGGAAATTGGCATCTATTCAAGCCAGAAATGGTACAAACGACAGCAGGTCCCAAGTGGACACCCCGATCAGTAGCAAAAGCCAGATCATATTGCTATCACAGACAGTTCAAAACTGACTGTGGAAGGCAGTCAAGACTATTCTACACAACATAACTGAAAAACTATGTATCCTGCCATTACTCTGATCCAGTAGCCATCAGGAACTCCCCTTCACATACTAGGTCGGCACCAACATAAGCTTTCCCTTCCATTTTTGCAATTCCAAATCTTTTCTGCAACTTTATCAGAGTCATTCTCATAATCAAGGTGTCTCCAGGGACTACAGGCTTCCGAAACCTCACTTTATCAATCCCTGCAAAGAAGAAGTTCTCTCGAGATCCACCTACCTCAGGTTGCAACATTACTATACCTCCAACCTGGGCCAGTGCCTGCAAATTCAGAAAAGGAAAAAAAAAATTCTCACAAAAGCAATTTAGAAAGTAGACTACCTGATCTCAGACCATAACTAGCTTAAGTAATGTCTTCAGACGAAATACAGAGAACAAAACATACATATAGTAAATTGTTTATCAAATATTCAACTTTATATTCCAGTTCAAATGCATCTTGAGGGAGAACTGACTACAGTCTCTAGCTACTAACATCCCAGTTAATTATATGGTCAGCTTATCAACTAAAGCAAGTCAAAAGGAAAACAATTTGTCCCAGCACAGTCTTAAATTACTACAGTTGCAACATTCTCAAATTTGCATTTATTATAAACCTGTAGCACAGGTCAAGCAAACAAAAACGTGCTACAGTATATAGACTTCAATTTACAATGGCAAGAAAATGCTCGAATATAACCAATCAGCATCAATTATTCATTCATCGGCTTAAAAAAACCATTCATCATCAGTTCACTGTACAGTCAGCAGAGAAATGAAGCAATCAGTTCTGAGTTAACAATAAAGAGTGGCACACGTTATGGCATTCCAAGATTCCAACCATATAGTTTCAGGGAACTGTATGATGCTGCACAGCAGTTTAATTTTCATGTCAAGAATGATAAAATGTGCATGTCAGTAAGCAAGAAAAGGTGAACATAAAAAAAGGAGAAAAATAAAAGAGAACAATATACCTCAACCATGAGAACACCAGGCATTATGGGTCGATCAGGGAAATGCCCTTGGAAGAAGTCATCATTTATTGACACGTTTTTTATGGCAACAGCATATTCTCCTGGTTTGTAATCAATCACTCGATCAACAAGAAGGAACGGGTACCTAGCATGCGCATCAACAGAAAGAAGCATTTAACACACAAAACTTACAGGAAACTGAATATAACCAATCACACATCTTCAACATGAATATGAAATCTGGAACAACATTGGGTTTCTGTTCCACATTAATGGCATTGTCAACCACTGTGCATAATGACAGTCAACAAGAACCCACTCGAACTTTTAATTACATGGTTAAAGGAATTTAACAGAATTAAGAAACTTAGAAGCCTTCGTATGGGATCTTCCAAAAAAAAAAAAGACTCTGCATGCAGAGAAGCTAAGCCAACTCAAACACTTTAGCATGAGCAGACACGGTCCTGGAGGATTTTTTTTCTCTCTTTCATAAACTTAGCCAACACTGCATTTATCCAGGAGGCCAGAAAGCATAGCACTTGCTTATGAACCAAAATACTATCTTTAGACATTGTTAGAGATTATGTATTTTTCATGACCATGGTGGGGAATGCTTATTTTATGTCCCCATCAACATAATTCATTTTGAAAGCCACTAACATGGATCAAAAACGAAGAGGCCACAGTATAAATAGTTAGAAAAAAATCCCACGCTACAAGGTTAGGGCCTTGGAGGTGACCCACACTCCACAGTATAATTAGGTGGACAAAAATCCCACACCTACAGAGGTTGGGCCCTCAGATGCCAGAGTATAACATTTTTACTCTTTATGAAATGGTAGGAAGAATTATATGTATTTTTTACAGCCATAGTTGGGAATCTTTATTTTTATTTCACCATCAATATGATTCGTTTAGACAGCCAGCATCAATCAAAATAAGAAGAGGCCAGAATATAAAATGGTAGACAAGAATCCCACGCCTACGCAGGCCGAAGTGGCAGCCGACCAGCCATTAGTCCATCACATAACCTCCACAGCTATGGTAATCGCCTTGCTAGCCCAGCGCATGTGTTGTGCTCCAGTTCCAACTGCAGGGATCCTTGAGTCTACCCTTCCTGTTGACTCCTAGATAAGGTTCAATCGAATTGGACAGTTCTTTTTCGATAACATGTCATTAAGAGGAAGATCAAATTGGACAGTTGGAAGGGTTGCAGGATAAGGATGGAAAAATAGAGTTTTTTTTTTCTAAAATGGAAATAGTGCATAAAAATCGGTATGGCAAAAAACTCCCAGATTGGAGTTTCAGTACCTCAGGTATGCCTTTCCTTCTAAAACTCCCCCTGGTATTCATAATTTCTTCATTATTTCTTCTTTCTGATTTGCAGTAAATGTATGGATTGAGATGGGATCATTTTCCATGGGATTCAATATTGCCACCCAAAATCCCCACCAGGGCTGTTTAACAAGGACTTATTCCCCTAAATACCGGAGCAAGCTCTAATGTAAGAAATGGGTAAGTGTTCAGCTTATTACTTGGCAGGTTGCAAAACTATATCAATCTACAAGCAAATCACATGTTAAGAACGCAACATCATCCATTATTAGGTGAATAATTCTAAAAGCACTTTTACAAGGTAACACTTGCTACTAATAGATCCTGAAATTCACATTATGAAGTTCCTTCGGCAAAATGTATCGGCAGTCAAGTGCAGTGCTGCGATCATAAAGTAACTACTTCCAGTCTCTAGTAAATAAACGCTGAAAGACATCATCAAACGCAAATTCAATGAATAAACGAATAAATATCACTCATTACAGCTCACCTATGTGGCAGGATATCGCGGATCTGGTTGATGTCTATAACAGTGGGGAATGAAGGAAAACCTGGAACGGAGATCGCATTGGTATAATGATCCAAACATATGAAGAGAATAAACACTAGAGGCATAATTGCAAGTGAAAGGGCGAGTACAGAGAGAATGAGCCGAGGTTAAGGCACCAACTTTTCTCGATGGGTGTCCCGGCCTCGACTTTGTCTCCGGCGGCGGCGCACCGCGCGACGAGCGGCCTTGCGGGGGACGAGAGAGCATGCGGGCGGCGGGTCCGGGCGGCGAGGCGGACGGGGAGAAGCGAAGCGGGTGTTGGGGTGGCGGCGGAACACGGGGACCTTGCCATGCCTGCTGATTCCATCGGTGGAGAGTGGGAGCAGAGCGAGGAGGGATGATGGGGAAACAGTTTGGTTTGTGGAGGAACAGAAGACAAGAGCAGGGGCGGCAGGGCGATGCGTACGAGGTGACAAGGTGGGAAAGAGGAGGGTTTTGACACGGGCTTTGGAATCTCAGCCCATTTCGAAGTATATGTTCCAGTGCTATTGGGCTTCGAGGCAGCAGTTCTTGCACGAGATATTTTTCCCTTTTGGTCGTCGCAATTTAATTCAATTGGACTCTGGTGAGCGTTGAAGTAGCAAACCCGGAGGAGCTGGGTCAATTCCGACCAATCAGTCTGTGTAATGTGTTGTACAAGATTGCTTTGAAGGTCCTTGCCAATCGGTTGAAAATAACTCTCGCTCATATTATCTTAGAGGAGCAATCTACTTTCGTACCGGGTCGTCTGATCACGAATAATATTATCACGGCTTATGAATGTCTACACTTCATGAAGAAAAAAGGAGGTCAGGAGACAAGATGTTGTGCATTGAAGTTGGATATGAGGAAGGTGTATGATAGGGTTGAGTGGGCCTATTTAACTGCGATCATGAGTCGACTTGGCTTCCACCAACGTTGGACGGACATGGTAATGCGACTGATCACCTCAGTTTCTTTTTCTGTCATGTTCAATGGAGATACTCTAGAAAGCTTTAGACCTACCCGCGGGATTCGACAAGGTGACCCGATTTCACCATATTTGTTCCTAATAGCAGCAGAGGGCCTCTCGTGCCTCTTGAAATCAAGAAATAATTCATCAGCACTCAAAGGTATAAAAGTGGCAACATCCACTCCGGTGGTGAGCCATGTACTCTTTGCAGATGATAGCCTGCTGTTTTTTAGAGCAAACATGGAAAATGCTCACGAAGTCAAGACCGCGCTACAGGAACATTGTAATGCATCCGGCCAACAGATCAACATGGAAAAATCCTCTATACATTTTTCTAAAGGATGTACTCAGGATTCCCGCCAAGAGATTAAAGATATCTTGGAGGTTCAAAATGAAGCATTAAGTGCAAAGTATTTGGCATGCCGTCGGATGTGGGGAATGCCACTTATGGGGCTTTCAAATACCTGAAGGATCGAGTATAGAACAAGGTTCAAGGGTGGATTGAACAATGCTTATTGGCGGGAGGCAAAGAGGTCCTTATAAAGGCTGTTGCCCAGGCAATCCCGACATACTCTATGTAGAGGCGGACCTCCCTTGATTCAAGGGCATTCAGCTGAATGCCTAAATATTTTAGCCAACTATCAATTATACTACTATGTATAAAACATGTAAACAAGTTATCTATAATATTTAGGCTAAATCTTCTCCTAGATGCAAAAACCGTCTTCGATTCACCCTATTTTCTCCTTTCACGTGTTTTGTGCATTATTAGCCTAGCTAAAACACCTCAAACTTTCATGTTTGAATGCCCAGCCAAGAGGTTCTGGGTTTAGACTACCACAAGGCTTATGCGAGCACATTACAGGCATTATTCGCAGCTTTTGGTGAGGGAGCAAGGAACGGAAACGGAAACCATGCTGGGTTGCCTGGGAGGATATGGTTAAACCGAAGGCAATGGGAGGTTTAGGTTTTCGGGATTTGGAATTATTCAATCTGGCACTGCTTGGCAAACAGGCCTGGCGACTGCTTCAAGACCCAACCTCACTGAGTGCACGTATTCTCAAGTCAGTTTATTTTCCAGACACTGAGTTCTTGGAGGCTAACTTGGGCTCATCTCCATCAAGGATATGGCGCTCAATTCTGGACGGCAGGGAGACTCTTCAACACGGTCTGATCAAGCGTATTGGGACGGGAGAAAAGACCAACATATGGGATACAAATTGGCTCCCGTCGGGCAATCTACGGAGGCCTATCCAATCTAGTCAGACCAATCCCCCCCAACGGGTCTCTGAGTTGATAGACTTGACTACGTTTTCGTGGGATTCAGATAAGCTCCAGCATTTTTTTTCTCCTACGGATGCAGCAACAATCAGTAATATTCCTCTGAGTACTCGAGCTCAAGAGGATTTCTGGGCATGGCACCATGAGAGAAACGGTTTGTATACTGTGCGGTCGGCCTATAGGATGCTGGTAAACAGGAAAGAGCAGACAAGGGCCGAAACAGGGAACCGGGCTGGTCGGTCAGACACCAGAGCAGATGCGGCAGAATGGACTGCCTTGTGGAAGATTAAAGTGCCATCAAAAGTAAGAGTATTCTTCTGGAGGCTGACTCGCCATTCTCTTCCGACGGCGGATTTACTACACCACAGACATATGGCTATGCACAAGTTGTGTGGTATCTGTGGACAGATCGACTCATGGAAGCACTCCCTTCTTGAGTGCAACATGGCTCGATGCGTCTGGGCCTTAGAAAAGGAGGAAACCCTGGAACACTTAATGTGAAACGGAAGCAAATGAGGCAAGAAGCTGGTTGATGTCGGTTACAAGCTCGTTGACACAAGAGTAAATCACGAGGGTCGTGGTTACGCTTTGGGCGATTTGGCATGCCAAGAGAAAGGTCGTCCACGAGGAAATCTACCAGAGCCCCCTATCAACGCACAATTTCATATGTAGGTTTGTGGAGGAGCTGGCGGACCCGCAATCAACTCAGAAGCCAAGCACGCCGATACAACAAAGGAGGCCTCGGTGGATTCCCCCACCATCAGGACTAATGAAAATCAATGTTGATGCGGGTTTGTCGAAGAATACTGCAACAGCCTCAGCTGCAGCTGTGGCTCGAGATGAGGCAGGGAGGTTCCTGGGAGCCTCGGCACTAGTGCTCCAGGGTATCACTGATCCAGAGATCATGGAGGCAATAGCATGTAGAGAGGGTATGGCCCTAGCGAGTGACCTGGGACTACAAAGGGTAAGGATGGCAACTGACAATATCAGTGTGGCAAGGAGCCTGAAGAATGGAAGCCTCGGCACTTACGGCCAGTAGCGCGAGAGATTAAAGCTAGGAGCGAAAGTTTTGACAAAGTGGAGTTTGTTCATGAAGGGCGTGCGTCAAACATCGACGCTCACAATTTAGCAAAGAGTGCACTCTTCTCTACTTTGGGTAGGCATGTTTGGTTCATCACACCACCTGATGGTCTGTAATGTCTACACCCCTTCAAGTTAAATAAAGAGGGATGGTTTGCTCAAAAAAAAAAAAAACTGATTTCGGATTTGAGGGTAGCACTGGGCGTTCAGGTTTACTTGAAAAGTTCGGATCGGGTATTTCAGGTTTTTGAAATTTTGGGTTTTCAGAATCAATACCCAAAATTATCTTAAAATTTTGAAGACCCGATATTTCGGGTACCCAAAAATTCATGTTCGGATTTCGGATTACCCGAATAACCCAAACATAATACATATCATGTAGAAAATAAAGTTTCTATAACACTTTTATGTAAAAAAGAGATGTATTTAGTCTTTATTTTATAATAAAAAAATACAATTGATTCAATAACCTTTCAACTTTGTTGGTTACGGGTGGTTTCACCTTTAGTATTGGATGAAAGGAAGCTAAAGAGAAGTGGATTAATGATATTTCGGGTAAATAGGGTATTTCGGGTACCGGAGGTACAAACCCGAATTACCCAAAATTTATTCGGGTTTTTAGATTTGTCACCTGAAAATATAATTCGGGCATCGGGTTTCGGATTTTTCGGGTTCAGGGTCGGGTTTTTGGGGTTCGGGTTTCGGGTTTTGTGACCTATTTGAGGGATTCACTGCTAAAATGGCATATTAATTATAATTACGATTCGATGCATGTGAGTTTGCAAGGTTAGTTGTGTGTCAGATGCTCGGGTATCTCATGACCATTGTCCTTGAAAGTTTCAGAATTCTGGTCTCAATGAATAGCATAGTGTCAGAACACGCGGGTACAAATACAAGCATGTATCATCCATGGCCGTAAAAAGAGATGGTTAATTAGCTCCCTTTCTTCCTTGGTCAGGTATCTGCACATGAATCTCGTCTATTTGATTTCTTCCTTGCTGGCTTGCTGTAATGCGTTCACCCTTCAACAAATTTCAGCTGAACGGATTTGTGTCCAGATGCAAGGTTTCCCCCAACAAATTCCTGTGTCATATTGCTAAACAAACGGATCAGTTCACGCCCGGTGATGAATCAGAGAGTCAACAGCACACATTTCTGCAATAGCATCCCAAGGTCCCAATTGATGAACTGAATAATCGAATAAATTGTTTCACTTTCAGGACACTGCTGGATCTTCTCAAGCAGTTAATTCATGTATTTGGATAGTACCACTTCACCTTTGATTGGTATTTACGTGAAGCACAGCTACTAATTGGACATAACTACATGTCGGAAACTGAAACTAATTTCCTGATGCGTGAACAAGACATGACGCACGGATCAGCATCTTTTCATCTCACTGGGCGGGTAAGAAACTGCAGCAGACATAAGGAACCCACTGGCACCACGCACGGATGTGATCTGAAAAAAGAGATGAAGATGCACTATGTAGAGACTCTGCTCAAATCACATAGGAGACTATTTTTTTGCGTCTGTGATGTGAAGTCATTGGAGACTCGGATTTTCGAGTCTGTAATAAAAACGAGTCTCCAACAAGAGAGACATTGGAGACTCTGGTTGCCAATAAGAGTCTGTAATAAATGGTCATCGGAGACTCGTTTTGTCAACCAAGTCTCCAATGATCATTCATTATAGACTTGTTTTACCAACCAGAGTCTCCAATGATATATTAAAAAAAGAAAAAAACATATTTTTATTCATAATATACTATAAAATCTAGTACACATGCTTTATCCACTATATGTATTATAAATACACCACCTTGATCATTACAGCAACTACCATGTTTCATTGGACATACAATTGTAGCTTTACTTCAATTGACATACATTTGCTAACTATAGCTTTACTTCAATGGACATAAAATTTGTTACCATGAACAGTCATTACCAGGAATAATGCAACTCAAAGTTTGACATACCCAAGTCACATGATTGGAGCCTTCAAGTCAATGTCAGCTTTTTCCAACACAATAATAAGCAACCCTGCTTTGTTCAAGAAAAAAAAAAAGAAAAGGTTACTTTATATTAAAACAAAAACAACTAAGCAAACTGAGAACAAATAGGTCCATTATTGAGGAGCAAAAGTGGTGTGCACAAGAAACTGGGCAAGTACTACTCTATCTTTTCAATTATTTTTCCTATCTGTCATTTCTAAAACTAGCAAAGCATGGAGAGATTCACATTTTGTTCCTTTGAATACTGGAGTCAAGTGTAGATAGCTCTAGATGGAAGGTAAACAACTAAGTTCAGTTCACAAAAGCCTAAAAATTAAGTTTACACAAAGCATGAATTGTAGATTAGAGTATATAATCAAAGTATTATCAAACATCTTACAAACTGGTACTGGTAGGTTGTACCCTTCACTTCGCTGTGAACTGAACAATGATAAAACTCCCAACTCGTACATTTAATAAGGATTGCTTGCCCTAAATAGAAGCATGATTATCAACATAGCTATAAAAGCATAGGGATAATTGTATTACAGTACCTGTTTTAGACTTTAATATCAAAATCAGACCTCTTTTTCAGACTTTGCAAAAATGGACATCCTTTTCAAATCTGGAGCTGCCGTTATACCCTATTTCTCACTTCCGGTAGTTGAAACCTGATTTCCGAAATAAAAAATAGAAAAGAAAATGGATTGGACCGACTTGCCCCTAGTCACGATGTCTCTTATCCCACCCCAGCTCAAGCCCGATTGACTCTTCACTTCTCTCTCTGGTTACGAACAGCCATGGACGGAGAACACCTAACCTAGGGCGGTCAGAAGCGAGGCGGCGAGGGGCCAACGGTCCAGCCGTGGGCGGCGGCGGCAGGCGCGGCTCCAGCGCTTGGCCAGGGCGCGGCGTGGGCCGTGGGCGTCGACGGTTCCAGCACGCGGCGGCGCGGGTGCGAGCAGCGGCGTGGCGGCTGCAGGCGCGAGCTAGCGGCACGACTCTAGCGCGCGGGCAGCACGCCGGCAGCACTAGCAGGCAGCACAGCTCGAGCATGCCGGCGGCTCCAGCGGGCAGCGCAGCTCCAGCACGAAGCCAACAATTGAAATATAGCACGAATTGTTACAAATATGTTCAGATTTTCATTTAATTTAGTAGAGGTCACATCTTCAAATCTATTCAAGCTCTGCTGTACAAACTATTTTGTAATGGATATTCGTATTCACATGATTTAAACTCAAAGCAGGTGGAAATTTGCAATGGATTGATAAAAAAACATGTTCATTGTTGCAAAGGGCATATACGTCTTTTCACATTAAATTTAACTCTGTTAAACACTCCAAACGACCAGGGGCTATCAGCTTGTTCAGATTAAAAAATTAGGTCCATTTTTGCAAAGTCTGAAAAAGAGGTTCGATTTCGATATTGAAGTCCAAAACAGGTCCTGTAATACAATTGTCTCAAAAGCATATACATGTGCTAAAAGCAAAGCCAAGCTATGAGTACATACCTTGATGTTATGAAGTGTGAGAACAGAAGTGTAGTTTCTTTCCTAAAAAAAAGAAGACACCAGACACATGAATGTACACTGTCTTAAGGAGACAACAAACTTGCACCGGAAGAAACGCTGATGAATATACCATATTATTTATAGTACCAACCATTTTGTATAAATGGAAGCACAGAAAAATAAATTTTGTATTTATTATACTCACATTTTTTTTCAATTGATATGGGAAATGAAGTTCTTGCATGTCTACACTCACCTGACAAATAAATTTGGATGCAGTGCTAATGAATCTAGCAACCATGGCATGCCTTGTGAATCTGAATCTCATCCCCCAAAAGCAGAGCTCATGCTTGATTTTTCGAACAGCTGCACAGAGTCAAAAACAGGTGTAAAACACTAACTACCAGGAAATAGTTTGTGCAAGGAAATAGTCTGCACTAGCATAAGGAAAAATTAATTATTGAAGCTTTACGGTTAACATTTGCAAAATTCGAACATCATCACCTCAGATTAGAAACAGATAGCAGCAGCTAAATACATGATACTACTTGCAATTTAAGTTTTCAAGTGGTCACCTATCATACAAACTATCAGTACGGTTTAGAACAACTATAGTCATACTGAACTATTAGTTACATTTATACACATAATTATGTAATAGAGGCAAAAGATTGATAAATACCTTAACAAAACATTGATAAACACAATTATGGTAATGTCAAGTCAAGTTGTATAAAGAAGTGTCGTATCAGTGCATAACATACTTTGGTTTCTAGCTCTCTGCCATTCTTTTTAGTCTGCACAACAGAGAAGAAACAAATGTATGCTGAATACAGAATCTGTAGAATACTTAAAATGGCCAATTAATGACACTGACAGAGGTACAGGTAACACAAGGGGAAAATAATAACAAC
The DNA here is from genome assembly GCA_030378355.1 of Eleusine indica. Taxonomy (NCBI): domain Eukaryota; kingdom Viridiplantae; phylum Streptophyta; class Magnoliopsida; order Poales; family Poaceae; genus Eleusine; species Eleusine indica. The sequence continues at coordinate 63,272,545 of CM059494.1, forward strand.
CGTGTTTCTTCATGGCTTACTAAATACATTAGCATCCAACATATCTAGCAATGCTTCTCATGGCATGACACTATTTCTATAGATCTCATTGCCACAGTTCGAACAAATTTAGGAGCTACCAGCAATTTTTGGTAATTTATGAAAGAATAGAGATGGATTAGTAGTAACTAACATTGGCATAAAAATTAACTAGCTCCTTTGTTGCCTTCAAGCTCAGATATGTACGCTCGCACATGAACCGCCATTGATGGCTCTAGCAGCGTCAATGGCAGAGATCGTGGTCTATACACAAACATGATCCTAGACTTATTATACATAACAAATGATAGTAAAAACAAAACTTGTAGGCATGCAGCCAGTTGAACAATTCAAATCTATATGTGCAATAGGCAACACTTAAAGAATAAAATGGTAACCAGTTATCATAAAAGGACCATTTCATACAACAAAGATGCAATCAGTTATCCTAAAAGTTTCTTGAGGAAAATGAATGTATGGCTCTACAAACCTACACAAGAACCTAACAAGAGTCAAGTTGTCAAATACTATTCTGGTAAACAATGAATACATTGAAGGTAAATACAAATTATCAATGGACTAAACTCCCACTCCGAAGACGTACAGATGTTTACTATAGTATCAGCTGGAATAACACTGAAGTGAAATACAAATAAATCTGTTTCTCTGAAACTACATGACAAAGTGAATCTCGGAACTTGTGATACCTGCTCATCTGCATCTCTGCTCATGTGCATCTCTGAACTTCGTCCTCACAACCATTCATGCTATCGCTACAGTTTTCATCAGACAATGAAGATTTTTAGATCAGGAGAACATGCATCACTCCTAAATTTTATGAGAGGTCAGTCCAAAGGTAATGTCATTACAGGCATGGTTCATATATTTGACAGATGCAACTGAGTGATCTGAAACAACCAAACAAGTCAACATCAATCTGACATACTACCATGCCAAAGCAGGGAAACACTTAGCTACTAGTTATATTCGGCAAAACAAACCAAGCAAGCTGCTAGTTGAAATTTGTAATAGAACAACACACTAACTGACAGAATATGATCCTATGGTTCATCAAAGTATGCAACACACCTGTCAATGATAGCTAAGTGACAGAATAGTGGGACACAAATCATACTTTTATGAGAAATTTTGTCGGTGTTTAGATCACCGACTAGTAGAATTTGTTCACAGGGATGCGCGTTTCGGGCTCGGTGATGGCTAAGCAAGAGGACACGGCGGGTTATACTGGTTCGGGGAAACCCCTTACGTCCAGTTCTCAGGCCTGCTCGTGTTACTTGCTCCAGTGGTGGAGTACAACGGTGATGAGAGAGGAGGAGGCTCCAAGTCTCGGATGCGAGTGAATTGTGTGTGCTGGGTGTGTGTCTGCCTCTATCCGCCCTTTTCTAGAGAAGAGAGTGGGTCTCTCCTTTTATACTTCAAGGGGATGGACCCGTTTACAGAGAGAGAGAGAAAGAGAGAGCGGGGTTTTACGCGTGTGGAGTTGGTGGAGGCGTGTAGAATAAGGCGAAGTTCCTGGTCGGTGGCATGGTCTTCGGTCCTTGCAGGCTCATCGTCCTGGCCTCGTGTCAGGGGGAGGGCACTGTGCTTAGGCGTGCTCCCGTTTTCCATCGTTGGATCGTGCTCCCCTTGTTACTGTAGATGGCGTGTGCGCCCATACGTGGGGTGGTGCATCATGGGTGCTGTCACGCTATCAGAGTGGTGATCAATCCTGCTGTCCATCAGTTCATCCTGTATCACTGTGGTTACGGATGTCTGAAGGTACATCTAGGTCTCTAATTTTATTTTGGTGATTGGCGTCAATAAAATTAAGAACAGACTAATCTTTTAATGAGCATATGTGTAGATTATGGTACAAAGTTTGGTGATTAAATACATAGAAACAAAAAAAAGAGAAAAGAAGATGGCAAAGTACTTCAAGATGAAATTCAAAATATGCTCAAGAATGAAGTTCATGTTTTTTTATTTTAAATCTTGAGTATAGGAAAAACCATATTATTAAGAGGGACACAAAAGTGTAAAGCGGAGGTGAACTAAGTGTAAAATTTCCCTTACCAGGCCAAATAAAATTTTCCAGGGCAAAATTATCGGACTTGTCCGACCCATCGGACAAGTCCATCGGACTACAGTAGCTCTGCCATTCTGGGTCGTCGGACATATCCATCGGATTTCAGTTCCTCTGCCCCTCCTGTGTCGTTGGACATGTCCGATGGCCATCGGACTTGTCCGATGGTCATCTTATCCGAGGCATCGGGCAAGCTTGTCGGACTTCAGTTTCTGCGCCACCTTGATTCATCGGACATGTCCGATGACCATCGGACTTGTCCGATACAGATCTCAGAAATTGGGTCTCCAATGACTCTTTTTTTTTATTGGGCTATAAATAGAACTCCTCTTCGCCCTTTGACTGGTTGGTCACTCATTCCACTCAAAAACACTCTCAAGCTCACTTTGCTCTCTCCAACTCTTCTTCCTTGCTTCCACTCTTGATTTGTGAAGGGATTGAGAGAAGATTGAAGTGCTCCATCGACTCCAAGCTTTCATCCTCTTGAGCACTTGGTTCATCCTCACCGCGACAACTATTGTGTTTGTTACTCTTGGGGATTCATCCCCTAGACGGTTAGAGGTGCCCATAGAGCTCCCAACTTGTGTGGTGACGCCTCGGGAAGTTTATATTGACCCCTCCTTTGTGGAGTTTCTAGTGAAAAACCAAGTTTGATCTTTGTGGTCACTTGGAGAGGTTAGGGTTGAAAGAGACCCGGTCCTTTGTGGATCCCTCAACGGAGACGTAGACTTCTTTATGGAGCTGAACTTCGGTGAACAAATCTTGTGCCTTACTTGTGCTTTTAATTACTTGTCTCTCATTTACTTGTTCTTGCTCATAAACTTGATAGTTAGGGTTTGCTCAATATTTCTTAAATTAACTTGTGTAGGTTCCTTGCTAGTTGCTCTGCTTATTTTTACAGCTTTCCCTTGCTTATATTCACTTGCTCCTAGCTTGCCTTACACTAGTTTTAATATTTAACCGGTCGATCTACTTTTCTATCTCGTGTCATCGGACAAGTCATCGGACTTTCCCCATAATCGTCGAACAAGTCCAACACTACACATTTAACTTATATTATTAAGTGAATTTCAGGGATAATTGTTTATTCACCCTCCCCCTAGGCACTTTCAATTGATACCAGAGCGGAATCTTCTTGAAGGCTTAACCGCTTGAAGATAAAGATGACAAAGGGAAAGGAAATTCCGCCTAGTGGATCATCCGAAGTAAGGTCCGAGGGTGATGCACCTCGAGAAAATCCAAGGATTGAAGATATTGATAAAGATGAGCTACTAAAAAACTACAACAATGTTATGTTTGATTATGATGATCTCAAAGAAGATCGCATTGGGCAAGAATCCGGTAGACTCCCCTACTTTGATGGACAATTTTATGATCATTGGAAATGCAAGATGATGATATATATGGAATCTATGAGTCCTCATGTTACAAATATAACTGAGAATGGTTTCTTGTGGGAAAATAGAGACAATCCAACCCGTAAGGATCAAATCAACATTCATCGTAATGCCGTGGCTGCTAGTGCAATTGTTTTCGCACTTAGTGCCACCGAGTATGACAAGGTAGCCGGAATAAAGAATGCCAACCAACTATGGAAAAAACTTGAGGTTATCTATGAGGACATTGATTCCGTCAAAGATGCAAGACTTGAGGAACTGCAAAATGAGTTCAAACTATTCATCATGGGTCCGGGAGAAGGCCCAAAAGAAGTTTATGATAGGCTCATGAGGATTGTGAATCAAAGAAGAGCACTAGGAGCTAAAATGACAGACTTGGATATCAACAAGAGACTACTATAAGCATTGAGACCATGGGATAGCAACATTTTCTCAAACATTAGAGAGAAGGACAACTTCAAAACCTTCTCCACCGATGAAGTGCTTGGAAAGCTTCTTTCCCAAAAGCAACAAAATGATCAAGCCAACAAGATAAATGCCTTGATCAAGCAAATTGAGGGAGCAAATGGTGACAAAAAGAATGTGGCACTCAAAGCCACACAAGAGAAGAAAAAGAAAGTGGTTGATTCTAGTAGTGAAGATAGTGATGATGAGATGGCTTTGCTTGTGAGGAGATTCAAGTCATTTCTCAAGAAAGATGGCTACAAGAAGAAAAGCTTTGACAAGGACAAAGCAAGAAGGTCAAAAAGAATTTGCTATGAATGTGATGATGGAGGACATTTTATTACGGAATGTCCAAAGAAGAAGAACAAAGATGAAAGAAGGAAAGACAAGCACCACAAGAAAGACAAGAAGTACAAGAAGCATAGAAGAGGTGAAGCTCACATTGGTCAAGAATGGAATTCCGATGATTCATCCTCTTCATCATCTTCCTCCTCCGAATCCGGCTCGGATGAGGGAGGCATTGCTACACTTGCCATTAGCGTCACTCCCACCAACACTTCTCTATTTGGGAGCTTGAGTGATGATGATGACGACAACACTCACAAGTGCCTCATGGCAAGAGGATCGAAGGTAACAAAATCTAAACACAAGCGTTCCTCTTATGCTAGTAGTAGTGATGAGGATGATGATGATGATGTTAATGCTTTACTTCCTAAAATGCTTGAATTTATGGAATTACTTGAAAAACAAAAGGAAGAAAATGATAGGCAAGAGGAGCTACTTGAGAAACAAGAAGACTTGCTTGTTCTTAAAAAATAAAGAAACCTTGAACTAGAGAAGCTCCTAGAAGAAGAGAGAGAAAAATAATGACTTAACTATGTCTCTCACTAAAATTGAGAACACTTGTGAGATTGCTAAGAGCATTAAAGATGAACTTCAAGAGAAGTATGAGGATTTGGATATGTCCGACGGCACAGGAGGGGCAGAGGAACTGGAATCCGATGGACTTGTCTGCTGGCTCGGACAAGTCTTGTCCATCGAACAAGTCCGATGAAAATAGGGTGGCAGGAGAACTGTACTCCGATGAAAGTGTCCGATGCATCCGACTTTCCTCTGGTCATCAGACAAGTTCGATGACCATTGGACATGTTCGACGACCCAGAGTGGCAGAGCTACTGGAGTCCGACGGGTCGGACAAATCTTTTTGCCTTGGAAAATTTTATTTAGCTTGGTAAGGAGAATTTTGCACTTAGTTCACCTCCGCTTCACACTTTTGTGTCCCTCTTAATAGTACGACTTTTTCTATACTCAAGATTTAAAATAAAAAACCGTGAACTTTATTCTTGAGCATATTTTGAATTTTATCTTGAAGCACTTTGCCATCTTCTTTTCTCTCTTTTTGTTTCTATACATTTGATCATCAAACTTTATACCATAATCTACATATATGCTCATTAAAACATTAGTCCATTCTTAATTGTATTGACGTCAATCACCAAAATAAAATTAGAAGCCTAGATGCACCTTCAGAAGGGCAAGTCGTGCTTGGATTCCGTCAGGCGGGACAACTTGTCCTCGATCCCCATTAAGGGGTCGAGCGGGGCATAGCGAATCCTTGACCCCCATTGAGGGGTTGAGCGGGACGCGACCGGCCCTCGACCACTCGGGGGTCAAGCGAGTCGGGGCAGTGGCACGACCTTTGCGGCTAAGGCTTGACTACCGCGGGGACGCTTCCTGTGGGGACCCACGCTGGTGATGTCTTGGTAGCGATCCAGCGGGTCCTTTTGAGTTGGACACGTATGGATCTTTAGGCGGTGCCACGTGGCACCCCGATCCTTACCCTCGACAAATTGTGGTCCTCAAATTCACGTGATACTACACTAGAGGACCATCCAAATCCACATCAAATGACAACTCGTTAATATGCAATAGCGAATACAAGGATCTAAGAGGCATTTTGCTGAAGATTAGAAATAGATACAAACCCTAACCTCGTTTACCCAATTCTCAGTGATTCCACCACCAGAACCAAATCCATCACCATCTCACGTGTGACAACTATCTAAAATCATCAAACAAACTCAAATCTACAACTAACTTGGAAAAATCGCTAGATTTGTCTCAGATTCACCAAAGAGAGAGAGAGAGAGAGATGAACTCACCATACCGATGGGCTTGGTCTGCCTCAATCGTTGCCCACTCGTCGTAGGAAGCTGGATCTAGCCACACCACCTGCCTCCTCACACAGCGCCACCGAGGAGAGGGCCTGGATCCCACCGCGCCGCCCACCATCTTGTGTCATTCGAAAGGATCCGCCTCCTTGCTGCATGGGCCCACCGTCGGGGAGGCTGAACCCATGTTGCCCGCCTCTTCCTCGCCACACCCGGCCGCCATCGGGGAGGCCGAACCTGTGCCACCCGCCTCCTCTTCGCTGCATGCCCCTCACTGCGTCGTTGCCTCCTCACCACGGTCCCTCGCCGAGGAGGCGCGAGCTCGGGAGCCTCGTAGAGAGGCAACCAGATTCGGGCGATGGGGGATAGGACGCGTCCAGATCAGGGGAGGGAGGAGCTCGTCGGGGAGGGGAGGGATCAGGGGAGGGTGGAGCTCAGGGAAGATGAGAGGGGAGGGAAGGGATCGAGGAGCGTGAGACAGAGAGGAGGAGAAAGGAAGGAGCAGCGACGAAAATGAGGTGAGGTGGACCGAGTTTCGGACGGATGTCTGGAACTAAACGAGAGTTGATAAAACAATCGGGTCTGGTTCTATGTTTCAATCACAGACTCGGTTACATAAGAAGAGTCTCCGATAATCTACACCTATCATTGGAGACTCGTTTTGTTCACCTGAGTCTGCATTTACCCGACACCAGATATGCTAATAGATTAGTACAAACATATGAGAGACTCGTCCGATAAAAATGAGTCTCCGATAATTCATTGCAGACTCGTTTCAAATTAGAGTCTTTAAACATGATGTCTTCTTTAACACTTTCTTACATAGTGATGGCGCCCTAGCCTCCAGTATTGATCGATGTATCACACAAGAGCTTCTGAAAATAAGTTGCAGAGACTTCATGATAGAGTTTTTGCTGTCCTCGCTGCTCGCGTTCATGTTGATGTATGTATTTCCTGTTGAAACTAATAAGCCGCAACAACTCCCTTGTCCTCGAATTGAACCCGATGTGCTTCCAGAAGCAAACGGATTTCGTTACTTCGTTTTCTTTGTACCGGAATACTAGTACGTCTCATGCAGTCCACACCAAGTAATCACCAACACGCATTCAGTCGATCAGTTCAGAGAGCAGCAACGACGGTATTGGAAAGTAAAGCGCCCTAGTCATGATCATGTGAGAGTGCTTGAGAACCTGGCTCCAATTGCTCAGAGACGGGATCTCTCGATCGCACTAGCTGCCTCTGGTCTCTCTGAGGTCGCTGTGTGGCAGAGAGTGCTTCATGCTCATGCAGCCGCTGCTTTGTCGTACAGAGTGGATCGCAACACGTTAGATCGATCCGTCGGTCAGCACGTAGTGCCGCGAAGGCTAGAAAGTTTGTTTCCTGTCGCGCACTCGACCACCATCAAGTGGCTGTGGCTTGCGGCGTCGAGGGCTCCGCGTTGGCAGTTGAAGACTGCGCGCGGCTTGCCGGAAACTTTGTCGATCTCCCGTGGGCTAGGGCTTGGACCGGACGTAGAAATGATTGCCTCTGTGGAAGGCTACCTGGCCCAACTTGGCAACTTGCTCCCTGCGCCTGAATCCAAAATCGTACAGTATGCACCATGGTACGACAATGGATTATTCTCCTGCTCTCATCGGATCTAGTATTCCTCACCAACCCGAATGCCGGTTCTTATTCCTGAAAAAATTGCAGAAAAGTATTCTACTCAAAGAAATACTGTACTAGCTACATTCAGGGTACCAGTACTGGAGACCGGATGCAGAGCTGCACATACAACATCATATAAATGAACATATGCTCTGAGATAAGAACAGTTCACTATACACACACTCGGGCAAAGCTACGTCAACAAGAGCACAGTTCCAGACCTAGGTAGTCAACCAACCACGCTTCCAACAAAAAGGTTACGCACCAACAAGGTAAGCAGAGAGCCTGATCAAACGGCACCGACGAAACAGTGAGCGGGCACTGGCTACATGTCCTGGACCAGTCTTGAGGGCGTGCTGGCAGTGGTCGTGTTGCCCTCGTAGCAGCTGCTGTCACATGACCCTGCCACCGGCTTTCCTGGCGTTCGTGCCTTCTCCAGGGTGAGGGGGCTGCCATTGCCCGGTCGAAGAGTTCGTCGATCCTGCAAGAAAGTGTGTACAGAACCAGAGTTAAAGAAATGAAAGAGACAATGGCAGAAGGGCAGATGCAAACAGATGCGGAACTTAAAAAACATGTCTCTGAAACTTCTGTTCATTCAGGATGGAGCGTTACAATTACATACAGGAGTAGATTAGAGTAGAAAATTGTAAAAGCATCTATGGTTATGTCAGCATGAGACATCTCTGCATCCGAGTACTGGACACAATTCATTAAAATGAGTACCAAAAAAACATGCCGACACGGTGATTTCGATTTTTATAAAATAACTCTTCAACATGTCAGATTCACTAACATCCCAACGGGTAGTTCAGACAAATTCAGGACAGTATTTAACGCTCGGTCTCGGGTCATACAGAGCTACTAGTAATCAGAGCCAGCCAGTGTGCTATTTTAATCCTGATCCGCCAGCTACCCATATGTTTCTTAAAACCCAGATGCAGAGGGCATCGCCGTTTTAATATTGACAACGGTGCATAGAGGTTAAGCGGCGAGCACCAATGGCGCTGATTTCACCATGTGTAACTTGGGATCGGCTTCGGCATGGATATAGTACGTTGTTGAGAGCAAATGAGCAGCATGATTGACTTCATAATAACGACGGGAGTAGAAGAAGCAACATGGCTCACCTCTCGATACGGGAAATCATCGACTTCGAGCATATGGATTACATGTCCCATCTTTGGCCGTTTCTGTGAATCGGGATCCACGCACCTCAGTGCGACCAGCAGGGCCTTCTTCAGTGCCTTTGACGAAGGCTTTTCCGGCAGTTTAGGGTCCAGAATTGCTTCGTAGTCCCTGTTGGACACCATGTTCTTGAGCCATTCCACAAGGTTAACCTGAAAGACAGCAGCAACATGAAGCAAGTCAGCTTTTCAAGGCAATTCTGTAGCACAAAGAGTGACTTCAGAAGACCGTTTAACATTCCTAACCTCTCCAGGAGGTCTGGCGTAGTCGACCGGGCTTCGACCGGAGATGATCTCCATTATAAGGATCCCGAAGCTGTACACGTCGCTCCTCTCATTGAGCATGCCGGTGCTCGCGTACTCTGGTGCCACATAACTGCCAAAACAGAAGGAATTCACATCATACAATTCACCGGGCAGATCCCATAGTTCAGAGAGCATCCCAAAGCCAACTCACCCAAATGTACCCATCACTCTTGTGGTGACAAAGTTGCTATCGGATCCGAGGAGCTTGGCGAGGCCGAAATCAGACACCTTGGGGTTCCACCTCCTGTCCAGCAGTATGTTGCTGGACTTGATGTCCCTGTGTACCACCTTCGGCTCCAGCCCCTCGTGCAAGTAGGTGATCCTGAATTTTCCCCAAATTCATAGACCAGTTCATAAACAATTTCAATTATAAACTAGCGCAACAGAACATTGGAAAATTCAGGCACCCTTTGGCTGTTCCGAGCACGACGTTCATCCGGATGTCCCAGGTGAGCGGGCTGACAGGCCCGACGTCACCGTGCAGCCACTGCTCCAGGTTGCCATTGTCGACGTACTCATAGACAAGTATCCTGAGATCACAAGCAACAAATAGTAGGTACAACGTATGCCAAACAAATTACCAGAAGAAGCAATGCGCGAGGAGAGGGCGGGCTCTGTACCGGTGCGCTCCCTCGGCGCAGTATCCCAGCAGCCGGACGAGGTTCTTGTGGCGGACGCGCCCGATCGCCTCCACCTCCACCTTGAACTCCCGCTCGGCCTGGCCCCTGTGACGAGCGAGCAAAAGTGAAGAACGTCAAAATCCTTTCATTGTGGTCAAGAACACATCGTCGAACGTTGCGAAATAAAAGGTGAGGTTTTTGCACCTGTTGTTCATGAGGTTCTTGACGGCGACCTGGTAGCCGTCGGCGAAGACGCCGCGGTACACGATGCCGTAGCCGCCCTCGCCGACGACGTGCTCGGGCGCGAACGCGGCGGTGGCCTCCTCCAGCTCACGGAGCGTGTACCAGTGGCCCCACCCGAGGTGCGACACCTCGGGGCCCACGGCCACCGCCACGTCGGCGCCGGCCTCCAGGTCGGCGCCGCACGCCGCGACCATGCGGCGGCCCTTGCCGGCCTCGATGTACACGCGCTGCGACCCGTGCGCGGTCCCCACGGACTCGCCGCCGTCGCCGTCGTGCTGCTGCTGCTGCTGCGCGCCGTTGGTGGCGTCCTTGGTGAGGAACGCGTGGCCCATCTCGAGGTAGTGGCGGAGGGAGCCCACGTGGACGGCCACCTCCTGGATCTCCTTGGACACCGGCGGGATGGTGGTGGTGGCCGCGGGGGAGAGCGGCGGCGCCACCGCCGCCGCCGCGCGCGGGACGCCCTTCCTCGGCCGCCTCCGCCGCGCCGCGGCGAGGTGGAGGGAGATGAGCGCGAGGAGGAGGAGGAAGGCGAGCCCGACGGCGAGGCCCACGAGCACCCACAGGCGCAGGCCCAGCACCGCCGTCCTGCGCGACAGCTCGTCGCGCAGCAGCGGCGGAGGCGGCGGCGACATTGCCGGCCGACGACGGGAACGAGCAGCTCGCGCGCTCCTCGTAGCCTGCCGCGCGGGCTGCACACTTGGCGCTGCTCCTACCTACCTGCTAGCCTCTCACTACAGCTGCATGGGGACAGTCTCACACTGGTCACAAGTGGCGCCGCTCGCTGCTGCACTGCGCTGCCGATAGCGAGAGGGGTGAGGGGGGCGAGCGCACGAGACGACACGAGCTCATAGCTTGGGTGGTTTCTGTGGGCCCGGGACGGGGCGCTGGGCACGGAAGGTTGTCCGTTTCTGTGCGCGTGGGCCCGGCTGGCAGTGAGGAACCTGGGTTTGAAATGGGATGCCGTAATTAAGCTACAGTATGCAAGTCAGAACCGACTGGCTGGAGATCATTTTAAGCTCGGAATCTCGGATTAACTGGCTGCGATGCAGCTGGGACGTGCAGGCAGAACGTTGGTTGGGTGAGGTCGTGCTTATCGGCTTGTCCAACTTTGACCTTAACCGTCGATGATCCAACTGAGGTTGGTCCAAAAGCGTTTGCAGTGACATGGAATCTCTGGACTATTGCCCTGTGCGCTGTGCGACCCTGCCTACACACCGAACACACCTAGCCAGAGCTCTCAGCTTTTTTGTTTGATGCAAAGCAAGCTTTTAGCTTCAACCGGACAAAATGTCTGTTGGATTTGCCAAAAGTTCTACTGCGACACCAGAAAAACGTCATCGATTCACGTCTTTTCTGTCCGTCACAGGACTGAGCCCTCCTGCACAAACTCGTCGTGACACTGTCCTAAATTGCTCAGGAATCACGCGCACGAATCACCCGGGTATTGCTTATTTTGCTTGTGCCACATGTACTATTTCCACGATGAGAACTGTTGTAGCTTGCCCCCTGTAACCTACTTTGGCGGGTTGTATAAATATGGTCGAGTTGGATTAAGCGAAACGGGGGACCGGGTGTGACACTGATGCGTCCGGCGTCCCCGTTGGCATATTTATACGCTTATTATACTCCTACGGTCCCTCAGGCAAGGTAGTAGTAGCGAACAAGCTATACGATCCGTCGCGAAGCATTCCGCTTTGGCTCTACGCGTTGGTTGCGCCACTAATAATTCCGGAACCTGTGAGCAATACGTGCGCCGCAACGTACCGTGTTGTCCACTACTGCCACTGCCGCCACGTAACGGAAACACAGGCTGGCTGGTGCCTTGTGTGTTCTGTCCTACTAGTAGCATTTTGCACACGCATCATTTGGTAGTAAACGGCAGTCACAGACTTCTTCGCGCGCTCTGTACCTGGCTGGGAACAGAAAAGGGGAGCAAGGTTCTACGCGCGTTCTCACGCGCCTTTGCTACTCCGTGTGCGCCGCCGAGCAGAGCAGAGCTGCCGACACATGTGCGGGAGCGCCGACGCGAGGTGACTTGGAATAAGTAACGCTGTTCTACCAGTTCCCCTGCTTTCTGCCGCTTCTGAATCTCGACACCTCACAGCCTGACAAGTGACAACCACGAAGCTCTGGATCGAAAATCGATCGATCGATTGATGAGGCGAGGGAAAGAAATGGAGGTTTGCGTCTCTGCCAAGATTCCGACGGGAACAATGCTGAGTCTGAGTGTGCACAATGAGTAGAAGCAGCGTCGAGCAAAGATGGGCAATTAGTTGCCCTAGCCTGTTCTACGAACGTAGAGCAAGAGCGCGGCCAATAATTACAGCTAAGCGGTCGGATCAAATCGACCTGATCGTACCACTCATCCATGCCTACTGTATGCAGTAACTGGGTACAATTCAGCATCCAATGGCTTTTCCAGAGCAGACGTTTTCAGTTCCATGGACATTATTGTTCCGAGGCCATAGATGAACAAACTTGCTCAAAGATCTGGCGTGCCGCTACCATTTTGGGAACAAATAATGTGGCACAGTACCCTGGAGTGTACTATTGTAGCGTGGAGCAGTCCTAGTAGACGCATTAATCCCGTGCAACATATCACCCCTGCATGGGTTTTATGAGCAGTCGAGGACGACCTAGTACTTAGCGTCCTCTCGACTGCACAAGATACAGCCCGGTTCGCGATCTGCCGTCCTGAACGGGACGGGATACGCTCGACGGCGCGGAGCCGCTCTTGATTAGTCCGGCGCCACGGACGGATAGATTTAGATCGCTGTGATGCAGATCTAATAAGCAGACAGTGTCCTAGGGATAAGCAGTTACTACTGTGAGCAGAGGACGCATCTCCTTCACACAACAGGAGAGCAGCACGAGCCTCATGTACAGGTATCGTCAGGTCCGGCGCAGCCACGCCAAAACTGGCGAGCTGGCATGACAGCGAGCAGGCCTCACTCTCGAGCCACTGCCACTGCCACTCCGTGAAGACAGCATCTCTGACGAGCTTCAGATAGGCAGTTTTGTGCTCCCGCATGCTGCCGCTGGAGTGCGCCGTGCGCTGTCAGCCGGAACACGGCCGCCGCGGGCGTTACATTACATTACATCATCCCCGGATCTCTACCCGCTTATTATCATCATTCCATTCAATCTGATGCTGCATGCAAACCCGGTGGTGGACGGACGGACGGACGGCGGCAGGCAACCGCTGCTGCTTCCTCCTACAGTCCTCCTACGTGAATTCATTTCACTGCCGAGAGCAGAGGCAAGTACAACACACGGCAGAGCTGGGAGCAGGGCTTGCTTTGCATCAACGGCAGCCTCAAGTAACCAACCCCAACTAGGAATTGAACCATCAATATATCTGGTCCAGTGAGACGCTGTCTGCGAGATCAGCAGTCCCATTCAATTCCTTTTATTCCCCCAGTGCGTTACCGAGATTCCGAGAATGATTATTACTTAACCCGTGCTGAACTCATCAAGGACTTCATCCACACTGCTACTACTAGTAGTAATTACAAGCGGCAGTACCGCGTCTTAACGGCGAAGTGACCCGAGGATCGGATCAAGATCGAGAGAAGCTTCTTTGCCATCCCGTTTATTAACTGTCGACTTGCATGAACCCGTGGATTTATGGGGTTGCCCCCCTGAGCCTCCAGGGTAGGTAAGGTGAATGCCGATGCGAGGAAGGCGGAGGACCATGAGATTTTGTGCGTGCTGCACATCTGGCGCGGTCACGACCTGTTTGGTTTCTTGTCAACAAATAATAAGGAGAATTCACACTTCAGTTACCCGTCGCTGTCACTCGCATCGGTCCGGTTCGCTGTTTGTTCATGGCGAGTGTTTGTGGAGAAAGATCAGCACTGCATGGCAGGGGACGCAGGTATACCCGGATCCGCCGTTCTGACACACCGACACTGGGAGCCTTGAGTCCACAAGAGTAGCACTGTATCCTACAATCCTAGGATTGACGTAGATTAGCATTTGTGTTTCATGGAGTAGATGATTTCTGGTCGTCACCGAAAGGGCATTAACAGAGGCCGGTGCAGAGGATCGAATGCACCGATGTCCTGCGGTCGAACAGGCGACAGGATCGATGCGGTCCGGGCGCGGCCACCAAGCAAAACACCGATTGGTGAGACAGTGTTGACCACGGCGCCACCGTGCTCCGCGCTGCTCATCATCGTCGTCGGCGTCGCCATAATTTGGCCATCATCATGCGCGTAGGCTGGGGCGCTGTCTGCGGGATCGCGGAGAGCAGCGGCACGAGGCCGTGGCCCTCTCATGTCTCTCCGCGTGCGCTAGCTACAATGCATGCTCCCGGCAACAGCGTTTTCTCGAGGGCAAACAGAAACATGGGACGCCCAATGATGCGGAGCAGAGCTCGCAGGGCTGGGGGAACTGCAACTGCTTATTCGATGGGGAGCCGACGGCTTCGTACGCGTTCATGTAGAACCCGAATCGAACGTATAAGGCGTTCTAGTAGCATTTGGATACGTTCACGCAAAAAAGTTTGCAGAGAAAGTTACAAAAGAAAAGGACTAAGCTACGGCTGCAGTTATATAACGTACGATCATCTAATTTATCACTGTACAGTGCTACTGCTAACCACAGTGTCGCACTGATAAATATTCGCCAAAAAAAAGTGTCGCACTGATAAATGCATCACTGTGGTCGGGCCGCTACTGGAAGCAAAAGAAGCCCATGGTTTATGTGTTGGACGGGGTGGAGAGCTATCAGCCCAATAATAGCCCAGCCATATTGGACTGCGCACGTGTATGTTGCTCTTGCACGCCCGACGGCCCGAGCGAGGAGGGTGGACCGCTTTCTTTTAAGGCCTGCTCTGTTGACCTTTTGTTTTTTTTTTGGAGAGGGAGAGAGAGCGTCTCTTCATTCTTCAACCTGCTGCAGGGGGACGCCCTGATGCCTCTAGCGAGCACAAAATATTTTCAATTTCAAAACAGGATAGCCGTTCTTCGGTTCTCCGCGGGCCCTGACCTAGGGGCATCCAAGCTGAGCAGGTGAGCGGTGCGTTCGGCCGCATGACGTCGGATCCGTAAATCGCCGGCGCAAGACCCCAGCATTCTGGGCCCGCTGTGAGCCAGTAAAGGGCGGACTGCTGGATTGCCATCGTCGGTGCCGGCGGCCGCTTGGTCAGCGGAAGGCGGTGCACGCCGCAGCGGCGCTGAGGCAGTGGGTCAGACAGCATGAGGGCGAGGCGGTCCGCCGCTGCGGTGAGCCGAGCGATTTATCCCCTTTTATGTTTATGCTTGTTCATCTATCAGATTCCCCTTATTTTTGGAATTGCTCTGATGAATCCCATCAACGCGAATGATCATGTTAGTTGTTTTATGGCCGCTATGCCTAACGTTCAATTGTGGATCCAACCCTGGAACCAGGAACCCAGAACCCCGCCTGCCGGTGGCACGACATGGAAAAGGCGGCTGCGCTCTCACCACGAGACACCTCAAAGTGTGCCCACGCAGAGGCTCCCTTCCCGGACCAAGAACCAGGAGGTGACAGAGGAGGTCCAAACATCCAAAAAGCGGACCGCCCTCCAAAACAAGGGGAGAGGCCGCAACGCTGGAGCTGCGCGCTCGCCTGTGACTCCTCTGCGCCGATCGCTGCGGCTCACTGGCAGTGATCTGGAGCACCCAATCGTTATTGATGAAGTAAATGAGGCAGGAGCTGTTCTTTCTTCATTTCAGTGTTTTTGTTACTTCTATCCATTTCATGCTTATCTGATACTAATATTATCATATTTGTTAATTAAAAAGCTTGATTCAATTAATAATTGATTCACAGTTTGTGAAAAATAATATTGTAATTTGCACTCAATCTTGTAGGAGTGTAAGGGCAGGAATAATCAATTAGAAGTCAAACCTCTACGTAGATCCCCACGGTTCTGTCCAGAGAATAAGATTTCTGGCAAGCATGTATCGCCATCAGACCCCAGGAAAGTTGCTCATAACAGGAAGACTGAAAAAGCTCTTAGGAACAATAAAAGTCAAGAGAGTCTGATAAGGAATAAGAGAAATTCAGGAAGTGAAAGCCAGAAAGTTCCCCAGCGACCTTGTCATGGTCCCCAAAATATTCCTCCTACAAACAAGATTGCCGATTTATCTCACAGAAACAGTGGGAAGGAGGTAAAGCCCAATCACCGTGAGGTGTCGAAAGGAAAGAGGAAGAGAGACATCGGAGGGAAGTCGTCATTAAAGAGACAAAGATGCCATAATTCAAAATCATCGCCTTCAGATTGCCAAGAAATTGTGCCTAGCAATGAATCTAGTAAATTCATTGATAGAAACATTGAAAAGAGTCCTTCCATCATAAGACATTCTAAAACTGACAAAGTGGCAAGTGCGATTGAAAGGGAAGGAAGGGAAGATTGCTGTGATCCAAATGACTGGACAGGAGAGCAGGAAATGGCATTGCGCAATGCTTACTTCGCTGCTCGCCCATCTCCACATTTTTGGAAGAGAGTTTCCAAAATGGTATATCCAGCTCCAACCCTTACATAATTTACTTTAGTGGTTTGAGGTCATTACTTTGTAATTCTTTTGACCTGGCATTTCTTCATAATTTGAAGTGCTACTTCAGGATTACAAATTGGCTGATTATTGTTTTGGCCTTCTTCCATAAATACTACTTCCCTACGCAAACTTATGATGTCAGGACAAGGATACTAGTTCAGAACTTAAGGTGTTATGGCCCAAACTGAAATAATATCCTTTTCTTAACGCCATGATTTACGATATGGGGGTAGTAAATGCGAATGCTTCCAATAGGTATCGTGGGCCAAAGCACGTTTGCATTTTTCAGAAATGGACTTAGTGTATATAGTGGCGAAGCTTGGAAGAAATCTCAGGAGGGGCCAACCATTGGAGGTGCATAACAGGAGAGCAGGTCTGTCCAATGCAACATGATGGCAATTGGCAATGACTATGAGCTTATTTTCGAAAAACAAAATCTCAAACCAGGCGGGGTGGTGGTGGTGGGGGGGGGGGGGGGGGGGGGGACACGGCCCTGTTGGCCATCACAAAGCTTCGCCCTTGGCATATATGGATTGTTCATTGCATTGATGCTAGTCTTTGTGATGTTCTGTTTCAATTTTTAGTTGGTGCTCTTCTTATTAAAAGTATTCAACATAGATACAAAATTTGTTATTTGATATCGTCTCTGTTAGGCAGGCAGGCAGACAGGTTATCATTCATATTTATGCTATCTATAATTTCCAAGAATGCCCTCGATACACGTGGGACCATTAAGGCAACTGTGAGCTACTAAGCTCCTAAATTATTTCAGATTGTGCCATCAAGCCCATGAAGTATAGATATCTTCATGTGAGCCGTGTATACAGTATAGATATTCTATAACTAGGGGCCTTGATAAAAAACTGAATTAGGAATAAATTTAAAATACTTCAGTCGTAGGACCTATTTGTTAGTCAGCATAGTAGTTCATTGATTTCTGACACAATTCTTTTCAGGTGCCAGGGAAATCTGCTAAAGAGTGCTTCAACAGAATTCATGCCGACCTCTCAACACCCACTCCAATCGCCCCACGTCCCAGAACGAGTAAAACGTTTTCTCCTCTAGGAAAATTCACATTATCTGACTCAAAACTTCCAAATCTCTTGGAACCTACAGTTGCAAGGCGAAGAACCGCGAAACAGAAGAGCCTGGTAGCACAGAAGATAGTGACACATTTGTTGCGAAAACATTGCCTCACTGATCAAGCTCAAGAGGCTGATCACTTCTCCATATTTGAAACGTCACCAAGTGCCATACAATTGAACATATCTCTTGAGGATTCTCCTGGGACTCCGGACAGTTCTATGAATTCAGGTTCTCTAAAGAAATGCAGTGGAAGCTCTTCTGCACGAAAGAAACCACTGTCAAGGTTGAGAACTAAGCAAGCTGAACCGAGTCCAGCAGTTCTAAAGCCCATAAAGAATGTTATGTTACATGAGAGGTACATCACCCATTTGTCCCGACGAGAAGGTACAAAGGGGTCTCGCAAAAGAACTTCAGGCTCTAAAGCTGCTGACTCCAAGAAGACTTTTTCTGAGAAGCAAGCTAGTGGTCTGAAGGCTGCAAAAAATGCTCTCATCTCAGAAGCAAATGACTTCATTGGCCGTTTCAGAAAGTTGCAAGCCAATTCTCATGCACACATTGTGGAAAATAGTGAGGATGATGAGACTGATTGAATTGAATGTGATGCTTGTTGTAATGACAAATAACAAGGTGGTGCTTACAGTGTTGATTCTAAGTTGTAGCTTAACCTTCAGTATTAAAGCAGCAGTTGGGTAGAATGGGGTTGACAGATCTTAGTCATCAGTTCTTTCTAGTTTTTTCAGAGTTGTAACCTGAAAGATAATTGTGAAAACTATTACTTCAGCATGCCTTATGAAGATCGAAATCACTTGAAATTACAACAGACTTGTTTCTCTTGTGTTTGCGTAAATCAGAAAGTATCATAAATTTTAGGATTTTCAATTCGTATGGAATTTTTGTACCATGTTACATTCGGGCAATGTGGGTTATGAGTACTCAGAAAATACAAAATGCACATAACTCATTTTTTCATGACCTTGATCAGCTAGGTTAAGAGATGTGTCACAGAAGTACAGATGCTCCAAGACCTTCAAATTGTACACAACATTTCCTCTTTTGAGCTTACAGTGATGAATCGCATGGCACCACAGCCATCTTTTGTGATTGATCCTGAGGAAACATTTAGCACTGATTGAGGAAGTTGAGCTAAGCATTGCTTTGCTGCATTGGCCCATGGTATCCTTATATTTGTGAAGGTGAGCTAAACATTTACCACTGATTGAGGAAGTGATTATTATATAGCTAGTTTTTTTTCTCGAATATGTAGGACAGCTGCGCATCTTTGTATTGATAGAGAATTATATAGCCTGTTAGCCAATGAAAATAGTGTCTTCTTTCACTTGTAAGAGATCTGGTAGATGGTCCATTCTTTTCTTTCTATTAGTCTGTTTAGCTGCTCAGATCCTTTGAAGCAACATGTTACCTGGCTTCACACATACATTGAAGTATGAGCTCATAGTAACATATCCATTATCCAAGTACGGATGGTTCACTGTTTGCCAAGGTAGGCAGTACCGCAGCAAGCATTTTATAGCATGATCTACATGGACAGATATGTACGGAAATACTTAACATATTCTTAGAACTTATTTTGTGAAGTTGATTCAGTATCCATTACAATTTAATGTATTCATACCTAATTGTTCTTCTACATCTTATGTGAAGTGTTTATGTTCTGGAGTGAATGAACTCTGCAAATAGTTCATATCTAGTATTTGTCATAAAAGAAACTTCTATAGACCTATAAGGTTAAGGTACCACATGATTTTGTTTGATACGAAATGCGCCACCTGACTCTTAATACTACTTTTTTTTTTCTTTTGTTAACCAAAAGTTGTATGACAGGTAACCAGCAGGTTGTTTACAACGAATTATATTCCATTGGTAGCCTCCATTACGACTTTCATGCACTGTCAGGAGCATGCAAGACATTCCATTTACTAATTGGGAGATTGGGGCTGTCTTCTGTAATTAACTGTTGGTGGAAATTTTGACAGCCGATCCCTGATATCTTGTGTAGTGATTCAGGTGAAAATGAGGTATGTTGAAATAGGTAATTATAAAGCTTCATGAGGACACAAGATAATCATCCTCTTGCATTTTCTTCATTGTGTTTGTTAGCATTCAGGACTGAAAATCATTGTATATTTCTGCTGTGTTCTGATTGTTTAATCTGGAATGGAGTACATGTATGAATGAGTGCTCCGACATTGTAAAGATTTTTGTGTGTTCTTGTAGTACACAAGTAGCCAGAAAGAGTCATCAGCCTAGGTTCCCGTCATACTGGTAATCTCATTATGTGCTTACACTAACTCTGACTTTATTATGGCTAGAACTAATAATAATAACTACAGAACGTCATTGGTGGTTAATAGGTTCCCTAAAGGCCTTTCTTTGATAACTGACATTTTGTATTCGCCTTTTCAGGTTGCTTGAAGCCTTGAAGACTAGATCAAACTGGTTTCGGTGAATGTGTTCTTTATCTCCTAGTATTATGAGAAATTAATCTTTCCTCTTCTTAGCTGCAAAGTTGCATACATGTTTCTGCGCCAAATAGTAGTTCAGAAAGGTACATCTGTAGTACAATCTTTTTTCACTACATTCTATTCCCTCCACATGGAATTTGAAGATTCACGAATTGCCAAGTTTGACACTACAACCTACCTGGCATTGTACTACTCATTTTATGTGAATATGAAAAGATTGATATTATTGAGCCGAAAAAGGGCCTCGGAAATTGGATGATTAACATTGATCATTAACTGTAGGTGTCATAGCATGTTCCTCTTTGCATATGCCTTTGCTTGCAGGGATGAAAGCAATTTATATGTTTTATGTACTCCTACACTTGATAGAGCGACAAATCCCAGCAAGTATGAATTAGTTCAGTGTGTCTGCGTGTTAGAGGTATGTTGTACAGACTGCCTCTTGTTACTCAACTTGTGATGGTTGCATCTAACCAAGACCGCCTCTTGTTACCTGGTGATGGTTGCATCTAACCTTCTGTACTACATGTTAGTGTACTGTGTATCTAGCCCTTAGTGCTGTGTATATTTGGCCCGTAGAGGTCCATGTATAGGGATGAATATATACCCACCCTTCTAGGGTTTGGAGATATACAACAATCATTTTTCTCCAACATGGTATCAGAGCCAGGAGGTCTCTAGTTCGAGCCCTGGTTCCCGCATTCCTTGCGCCACTCATTTCCCACATTGCGCCCCAGCGGCAGCCGTTTGCGCCCATGTGGGCTGCGCGTGTGGGGGGGGGGGGGGGGGAGCGTTGAGCTATAAAGCCGCCCTAGCTCCTTCTTAATCGCTTAAGCTTTTGGGTTGGACTGGTTAGGTGTGCTGCTTCATGACCTCCTGCGGACATAGAGGACCAAGATCCGGTCGCTCACCGGGCAACCGAGGTCGTGAAGGGCATCCGCCATGCCCTTCATCCTCCTGCAGTATTCACCGACGGAGAGGTTGCCCTGCTGGAAGGTGCGGAACGTCGCGTCGAGGTGGAGCGCACGAGCCTCGGCGTTGCCAAGGAACTGGGCCTCAAGAGCCAGCCAGGCCTCACGCGCCATGCCGCCGTGGGACCGGACGATGTCCTGGAGATCTAGGGACAGGGTCCCAAAGATCCAGTACATAGCGACGTTGTCGAGGCGCAGCCAGAGCGCGTCCCGCGCCGCAGCAGGCGTGTCGGCGAGGACGTGGTTGTCGAGGGCGTAGCGGCGGAGGGCGAGTAGGACCAGGTCGCGCCAACGCCCGTAGGAGGAGGACCCGGGGTCGAGGACGACGGAGACCAGTGCCCGGATGTTCTAGACACCAATGGCCTGGAGATGCAGCTGCATGACCATCGGATCGGTCGCGTCGTGGCGGAGCGGCGGAGGCTGGTGAGACGAGGAGGCAACGGTGTTGTCGGTGATGTGGGCGACGGGCTGGTGGGCGGCGGCGATGTCGTGGTATTGCTGAACTTCAGCAGCCCCGCGATGGAGGGCATCCACTGCGACAAGTTCGCGCTCCCAAGCGAGTGCAGCCACACGGGCACGCTCCATAGCCGCGGCGGTTTTGGTCTGGGCGGCGACGAGCTCGGCGGCCAGCGCAGGGTTGGCCAAAGCGGCCTCGTCAGTGAGGACAGGCCAGCCCACGGCAAGAGTCGAGGCGGCCGTAGGCAGCAGCGACGGTGGCATGCCCCGGCTAGTGTAGGGCACAGGGGACAGGCCACCAGCGGACGAGGGAAGTCCCGGGGACCACTTGCTTGCCCTTGTCGACGGCGGCCGGGGGCCTAAATCCCGGCGCCGGCGGGCAGATCTAGGCGCGAGCCGGCGGTGGGGGCCCGAATCCCGGCGGCGGCGACCAGACCCGTGCCCGCGCGGCCCGCGGGGGCGGGATCGAGGCTGGTGGCAGATGAATCGGCGGCGGCGGTGGCCGGGGAGGCTCCAGTGACCAACGTGGCGGCGCAGGTGGGGGAGGAGAGGGAGGGAGGCACCGACGGGTGGTGGCACGAGGTGGGAGGGCGGGAGGGAGAGAGAGAGAGAGAGAGAAAAGAAACCCTAAGGCGGTGGCTGACGCCCCCCTCCCCCAGAGCCACCGCCCCGCCCCCCCCCCTCCTCGACTGCCACGGCTACCCCCCCCCCCCCTCCCCTCGTGTAGTAGCACCGAGTAGGGAAGTGGTTGGTGAGGCAGTGGTGGTAGGCGGGAGGGGTCCTGGTGCGAGCCCACGGGTGATCTCATCAAGGACCACTGCGTCGCCTACCACCACTGCCTCGCCAGCCACTTCCCTCCTCGGTGCTACTACACCAGCGCCCATCGGGGGGGGGGGGGGGGGCGGCAGCCGTGGCGGTCGCCACCGTCGAGGGGGCTGGGGCGGTGGCTCTATGGGGGGCCTACTGCTCCGGCATCCACGTCCTCGATTCCTACCCCTGGTGGTGCACCGTGGTCAGGGCGTATCTCCATGTGGCCCTTCCAGGCTCGGGAGGGCGGGGGGGGGGGGGGGGGGGGGGGTGTGGGCCTCATCCTCAGCACCTGCCCGCAGATGGTTCACAACCTCCTTTCCATTCGCCAATTTATTGCTCATAATTCCTGCTCTGTTGAATTTGATTTTTCTGGTCTTACTGTGAAGGATTTGGTTACCCGGCATCCGCTCCTCCGATGTGATAGCACGGGGCCCCTTTACACCTTTCGTCTTCTTGCTTCCGCCGCTTCATCGTCGCTTTCTACTTCAGCTGCTTTTGTGACCACACCAGCGTCCACGACTTGGCACCCCCGGCTTGGGCACCCCGGCCGCGACGTTTTGGCCCGTCTCAGTCGTAGTGCAGATCTCCATTGTACTAGGGCTTTTGATGAGCATCTTTGTCATGAGTGTCAGTTAGGCCGTCATGTTAGACTTCCTTTTTTTTCTTCTTTTTCACATGCGAGACATGCCTTTGATCTCATTCACTATGATTTGTGGACTTCACCTGTCATCAATATGTGTGGCTATAAGTATTACTTGCTGATTGTGGATGATTTCTCACATTACTCTTGGACTTTTCCGTTGCGTGCCAAGTCAGACACTTTTTCCACCCTCCTCCACTTCTTTGCTTGGGTTTTCACTCAGTTTGGGCTCATTGTCAAGGCCGTCCAATATGACAACGGCCGTGAGTTCGATAATCACGCCTCTCATGACTTCTTCCTCTCCCGCGGCGTTCAGCTGCGCATGTCGTGCTCTTACACCTCGTCTCAGAATAGCAAGGCTGAGCGAATGATTCGTACCACGAATGATGTCGTGCGCACTCTCCTCCTCCAGGCCTCCCTTCCTACCCGTTTCTGGGCCGAGGGTCTTCACACAGCCACCTACCTTCTCAACCGCCTTCCTTCCATAGCCTCACCTGCCACCACTCCTCACCATGCTCTTTTCCGCACCCCGCCTCGGTACGATCACCTCCGGGTCTTCGGGTGTGCCTGCTACCCTAACACATCCGCCACTGCTACTCATAAGTTCGCACATCGATCGACTCGGTGTGTGTTCCTTGGCTACTCCTCTAACCACAAGGGGTATCGTTGCTTCGACCTCTCCTCCCGCCGTGTCCTTGTCTCCCCGCACGTCATTTTTGACGAGTCGGACTTCCCTTACTCCACCTCTACTACTCCCTCTCCCGATGTCGGTCCTGACCTCGAGTCCGTTTTTCTGACTGACCCGGTGATCCAGTCCCTTGTTTCTGTTTACCCCTTTTCAGCAGGTTCCCCGGTGATCTCCGCTGCACCATGTGCGGCACCGGAGCTTTCCACCGCGCCACACGCGGCACCGAAGTCGTCGCCTATGCCACGTGCGGCTTCGTTGCCACTTCCTGCGCCGCGGGAGCCTCCGGGGTTCGCTGCCCGCTTCGTCGAGTCAGTGCAGGTCTACAGGCATCGTGCGGCGCCGATGCCGGAGCCGGTGGTCTCTCCGCCACCGCCACCTCCGCCTGAGCCGGTGGTCTCTTCACCACCACCACCTCCACCTGAGTCGCTGGTCTCTCCGCCACCACCACCTCCGCCTGAGCCGGTGGTCTCTCCGTCACCACCGCCCCCTCTTGAGCCGGCAGTCTGCTCTCGGGCTCGCTCTCGGCTCGATCCGGAGGTGTACCACCCGTCTGTCGTTCATCGGGATCCTGGGCACACTCATCCCATGGTGACACGACGAGCGGAACGCGTCCTCTCTGCCGTCGAGGCGGACTCGGCAGTCTCACCCGTGCCCTCCTCAGTCCGCAATGCTTTGGCGGACCCTTACTGGCGTCGGGCTATGGAGGAGGAGTACGCGGCTCTTCTCGCCAACCAGACGTGGAACCTCGTGCAGTGTCCGTCTGGTTGCAACATGGTCACCGACAAGTGGATCTGGACGCATAAGCATCGGGCCGACGGCTCTCTGGAGCGCTACAAGGCTCGCTTGGTTCTTCGGGGTTTTACCCAGCGGTCTGGAGTGGACTACGACGAGACCTTCAGTCCGGTGGTAAAGCCGGCCATAGTGCGCACGGTTTTTTCACTGTCTCTCTCCCGCTCCTGGCTCGTGCATCAGCTTGACGTGAAGAATGCCTTTCTGCACGACACTCTGATCGAGACAGTCTACTGCAGTCAGCCAATAGGGTTTGTGGATTCCAGCCGTCTGGATCTTGTCTGCCACCTCAACAAGTCACTCTATGGCTTGAAGTAGGTGCCTCGGACGTGGTACTCTCGGTTTGCCACGTTCTTGGCCTCGTGGGCTTCACCGAGTGCAAGTCTGACACTTCTCTGTTTGTCTACCGCCGCGGCTCTGAGGCTGCGTACCTGCTGCTCTATGTTGACGACATCATCCTCACAGCTTCCAGTCAGTTACTACAGCGTGAGTTTGCCATGAAGGATCTGGGTGTGCTCCACCACATCCTGGGCGTCACTATGGAGCCTCGTCCCTCTGGTCTCTTTCTTCACCAGCGGCAGTATGCTCTTGATATCCTGGAGCGGGCTGGGATGACTGACAGCAAGCCCTGCTCCACCCCGGTCGACACCCAGGGGAAGCTCTCTGCGGATGTGGGTGCTCCGGTTGCTGACCCGACTGCTTATCGGAGTCTTGCTGGGCCCTTCAGTACCTCACCTTCACCAGGCCGGACATCACTTATGCCATCCAGCAGATCTGTCTTCATATGCGTGATCCTCGAGAGTCACACCTCACTCCTCTGAAGCGTCTGTTGCGCTACGTTCGAGGCATTGTTGACTACGGCTTGGTTCTTCACCGGGCTCCCTCCACCGAGCTCGTCGTCTACACCGACGCTGACTGGGCCGGGTGTCCTGACAGTCGTCGGTCCATTTCCGGCTATGCCATCTTCCTCGGCGGCACCCTGGTCTTCTGGTCGTCCAAGCGGTAGCCAGTGGTCTCCCGCTCCAGTGCCGAGGCGGTGTACCAGGCGGTTGCCAACGGCGTGGCTGAGGTGTCCTGGCTACGGCAGCTTTTGGCGGAGCTTCACAGCCTGCTGACCAGGAGCACGCTCATCTACTGCGACAACATCAACACCGTCTACCTCTCCACCAACCCGGTTCAGCATCAGCGGACGAAGCATGTGGAGATCGACCTTCACTTTGTTCGTGATCGGGTCGCTATTGGTCAGGTTTGGGTGCTCCATGTCCCGACCACCTCCCAGTTTGCTGACATCTTCACCAAGGGTCTCCCTTCCTCGACATTCTCGGAGTTTCGTTGCAGTCTGAACATCGTTAGTGGCTAGTTGTGACTGTGGGGGAAGGGGGGTAGGCTTTTCTTATCCAGTCTTGAACTCCGCTGCGCCGATAATTCTGACTGCGGGGGATGCTAGTGTACTGTATATCTAGCCCTTAGTGTTATGTATATTTGGTCCATAAAGACCCATGTATAGGGATGAATATATGCTCATCCTTCTAGGGTTTGGAGATATACAACAATCATTTTTCTCCAACACTACAAGCTACAACTGATGCCAAACGTATTGTGCTATGATTCAGTATTTTAGTTGGACCACTGGACGTGGATTTCCATGGAGATAGATTTTGCAGCATTGATGGATATTACTTCATTCAGCATCAATGGACATATGAAAAACAAATGGGTTCGGTGGAAGCACCTAGCAATTTCAGTCTAATGGATTGCAGCTTTTCATAGGTCAATCAAACACTGTATGAAATGGACAAGATTCCTTATGGAGTAGTCTATTATCTCGTGGAAGCTGAATCCACTTTTGACGAATGAAAAAACAATTCATTGAGCACTTACCTATTGGTAGTGGGACTCGAGAAACCACCATTGGCTAGAATCTATAGATTTTAAACCAAATCTTATTGCAATAAGAATTCCATCTGCAAAGTATTTCATTTAGCTTTGAGCCTATGACAGTAACAACCGAGTAATGAGGGATAGCCGGTCTTTTACATATTATTGCACTCAGCACTCTGTCTGACTGTCTCAATGCTGATGTCCTTTTGTTCTAAATTATTGCAATCTCTCTATGAATTTGTTGGCTGTCAATCTGTGTATGCACATCGTACTATGTAGTCGCCTTTCATGATTGACATGGGTACATGTGTTCTCTGAATCTCATGTCCACCACATGAGTTATATTTTTCAGTATATAGGTAATGATGATCTGAAAGATAGAACAAAGAAGGAAAAAAGTGACACAAAGGACTTTATTCCAAGCATATGTTCAATATATAGGTGTTGTCAATCTGAAAGATGAAAATGAAGAGGAAACAGTGACACAAAGTACTGTGTTCCTCGCATATGCTATTCTTTTCTAGTATGTTAACAATTTTTCCCTGACTTACCGTCTAGCTAACTATCACTTTCCAAGCTTTCAATCTGCTAGTAATGCATGAAAAGAATTTGATTTAAATCATGAACATCCCATGGCTGAATCTTTGCCTTTGTTTCCAGGAGAGCCATCTCAGCATCTTGACCTGTCGACAGTCTTCGGACTTTGGGCCAAGGAAGCAAGCAGCTCCGCATTGATGCTATCCAGCCATTCCAGCTCATGTGATGCCACAGTAATTAAGCAGCAAGAGGTCAGTACTCTCAACTGCAGAACTGATTTACCTTTGTTCCTAGCATATATTATTTTATCTGTTCTGGAGCGGGTCTTGCTTCTTCTGAAACTCTTGAGAGCAATTGGCAGAATGTTTATGCAATGGCCCACATCCCCGCACTTGGCCACTAAACTCTCTAAAATGTGATGTCCAGGAGTAGATTCTGGGATTGTTTTTACTCTCTGATTTCACGGACCACGTCTGAAACTTCAAAGAAAAGGTTAGAATGGTAGGGTTAGAGGGAAAAGCACTACATGCACTGGCACATTGACTCAATACACAAGAAACCTGGAACGTACTCTGTTCGGAATGTATGAAGTAAACGAAAACACAAAATCTAATACTGTATAATGAAGAGGTCACCGTGATTCTGTTGGACTCTCGGAGAAAGTATTTCATTCTTTGGACAAAGTTTTCTCTCAAGTCCCATCCAGTTTTGTCTCAAAAAAAAAAAAGGTCCCATCCAGTTTCTCCCAAGAGACTAAAGCTGCGTGTCCTTCCCTGGTCCTTTTTTTTTAATGTCTTTCCCTGGTCCTGGACACCCGAAAAGGAGCTTTTTCGTAGGACTGGTCCTGCTCTTCTCAAACAGTTTGTTTTTTGAAGGAAAACAAAGTGTTCTCCTATTATGGTGACTGCAGAAAGATAGGACAAATATCCAAGGAGCCGAGTTAAGAAATCGAGAGGAGCAGAGCCACAAGTTCTGGTCGCCCTAAAAAAAGCGTCAAGCATCGATTATAATATTCTGCTCCTGCGTTTTCGCCAGTGGATTGGCGATGACACACGTGCGGTTATTATCTAAATCGCAATCAGCTCTCAGCCTCTCAAGCAAATCATCTCCTACCGAGATTAGTGAGCAACAAAGTACGCTTGTGGTAGGAGTAGGACTTTCTGATTTGCCTGCCCGTGGGCCTCTTCTGGCGCCTGCCCTCTGGGCCCACCAATGCGTCTCAGCCTAACTTCGATCTCCCCCCCCCCCCAGGCGCTTCGCTGGCTGGGACCGGTTCACGGTGCGGCATGAACATTACCGGGCCGTTTCTGTTTGACCATTTGTGGGGCCGTCAACACACCTGGCACACTGGCGACGTCCCGCACTGGACTGCATGTTTTGCACGTAGCTCCTCACAAATGCTTGATTTCAGAGAGGCGGAGATTTGATACTTGGCTGCAGCACGTCGTGGATTTTGTTCGCTTTCTAATTCGAGAAAACTTTGTTGTTACAAGGATAACAGCGCAAGCCTTGTCTTATTGCTGTATGTGCCACTTATCTATTTCAACTCTATCGCTTACATTATATATTCATTTCTTCCAAGCTCCAACTTTCATTAACACATTTCTTGTTCGTTCAAGATACACGGATTACAGGTTTATAAACCCATATCTAGGAATATTGCTACTCTCATCCAACATAAAAGCTTATTTTGCTAGCCATTCACACTACTCTCTCTCTCCAATAATGTCGCTTTGCTTTTGTTTCGAAAATAGTAATATTTTCATATAACCGAAAGGGAATGGTTTCCTGTGATTTTTTTATTTTGCATATACTCATATTTTCTTACTGTTTTTTCTTAAAAAGAAAAAGACTTGCTAATTTTTAGCTTACTAAAAGTTTAGGTAATTTTTAATCATCTTCTTAAACTATTAGATCTAGATCTAATGGTTGATAATTATTATACAAATAATTTTATAAAAGAAAAATTAAACATAAAATAACAAACCACCTTTTAGCTGATTGAAAGCTAAGAAATATGAAAAAAGAGGCTTTTTTTAGACAGTTAAAAAGAAAAGGCTGGTACAATACCTATACCAGCGCGTCTAGTTTCTGTAACACACAAGGTGTCATATGCAAGAACAGCGCTGAGCTGAACACACTCTTCTCGGGGCCCCTTTGACAGCTTGTATCCCGTTGAAAAAGAAAAACTTTGGTTTTACACCTCATCACCACCCCGTCCCCCACGCGCAAAGACAGGCAACGCAAGCAGCTTTGCCTTTTCTTGCTCGTCCTCGCTGTTTCGCCATCCCGTTCCTCGACAATTTTCATCGGTTTATTCCGCTTTGCTTTTCCGAATCGCCGCTTTTCTCGTGCGCGTGTCGATTCCTTCGTGCCCGCCGCCGGCTCCGAGGCGGTCGGATGTGGCCGAGCTGATCGGAGAAGAACACCTCGCCTGCCATGGCTCCGCCGCGGCGGGTCTACGAGACATGGAAAGGGAACAATGTAAAGCTCCTGCCGTCTCTCACCTCCGGTCCTCTCGGTTCCCCTTCTTGCTTCTTGAACTGGGTGTCTGGGGTTAATCTGATGGGTTATTTCTCTGGAAATTCCGCTTGCTGTATCTTTTGGTAGACTTGGTGCCTGGTACTTGGTAGACTCCGGTACTTTGTACTGTGTCAGTGTGCTCTACTTTTCTTGGAGCTCAACGCATGAACAGTGCATAGCTTCGGATGTCCTTTGCTATGATGTCATGTGTTGCGTGCTGTGTATGTGAAATTGCCCGTGTGCGGTGTGCTTGCATTCTGACGTGTTTGGCTCGCTGTCTGCAGAAATTCTTCTGTGGTGGGAGGCTGATATTCGGACCTGACGCCAAGTCCGTTATCCTCTCTGTTTCTCTCATCGTAATACCGGTCGTGGTCTTCTGCGTGTTTGTCGCGCGACATCTCCGTCACCATTTCTCGGCCTACAATGCAGGATATGCAATTCCTGCAGTAGCAGTTGTATTTATGATTTATGTAAGTGTGCTGTGATTATTACTGCAGGTAGTAGTCACTGACTATAAGCGGAACAGATTCAACTGAGCAAGAACCTTTGTTTCCTGTTGTGTACATTGTAGGTGCTTGTATTGCTCTTGATTACCTCGGCACAGGATCCAGGGATTGTACCTCGCGCATTGCATCCACCGGAGGAAGATTTTACATATGGGAATTCATTACCCGGGGCCACACCAGGGAGGCTGCAATTCCCCCGTGTAAAGGAAGTAATGGTTAACGGAATGCTTGTAAAAGTAAAATACTGTGATACCTGTATGATTTATCGGCCTCCTCGGTGTTCTCACTGTTCGATATGCAATAATTGTGTGGAGCGTTTTGATCATCACTGCCCATGGGTTGGACAATGCATTGGACAGGTACATAATCTTTTTTCCACTGAAAGCTAGCACTACTTGTAAACAAATTCATTGAGACCATGCCTGTTAATTCCATACTTTTGCCAAGAACAAGGCACATTACTTTCATATGCTTTGTTTGTTTGTTTACTTGAAAGACTACACACACATCAGATGAGCTACAGAACATTTTTTTTGTCTGCTAAAAGCAAACCTCAACACCTTGGACTGTTACTTCCATATTTCTGCCAAAGACAAGGCATGATACTTTCACATGTTTAGACTACTTCGAAGGCTATGTGCCATGAGACGAATTATCAGATATTTGTAGTTACTTTTGTTTAGTAGTTTTAGTTTTGTTGTTTCAAGAAATGTATACCACATATATTGCTTATGAATGTATTTGATTCACATTGTTATACAACGTAACATTAGTCAGCCTGCTTTTGGTTAAGGGGATTCCAAGTGCTATATGGAACAAAGAGTTCAAATAGGTTAAAATTGCATAAGGGGCACTGAAATGCTTTTATGTCAACTATGTTGTTTGAGTTCTGTTTGGTGTCAAATTATGTCACAAGACCATATTTTATGGCATCATTAACTAATTTTTTATATGAATATCATATCTACTATGTTTAATTGTATTAATTATTCAGGAAGTTATTGATATTTGTAGTACAATCCAGATAAATTTATGGTAGGTTAAAGTTGTAGTGCAATATAATGCCCCGTCAGTGCAGTTATGTCTCTTTAGATTTCGATCAGACAATTGTTATGAAATTGTGTGATGTAGTGCTCTATAGTGTCTCCTTTTGTACTCGACTAAGACCAGTAGAGAGACAAGATAGGTTATGAAACAGCAGTCGTATCAGTATAGGTTGGTTAATTTATGATTTTTTTACACATGGATTCTAGCAGGATTCCAGTGACCTGGCATTTTTTTTTCTGCTAAATCATCTTCACTTAATTATAATGTGTGGTTCCTGGACGTATTTATGCATATGTATGAAATTGGACAGCATGGAAAAACAACAAATTCAATTCCATAACAGAAACATAATCACGTGCCTATGTTGACCAAATAACGATTGATTCAAAAACATTCCAATCAAGTGATTCAAAAACATTCGAATCAATTGGACACATCATATTGTACCAGCTAAATTAACCGACCTATACTGATACGACCTATATTGATACGAGTGCATGATGTATCTCATTTAGATTGGTAAAGAAAAAAAGACGCTCAGTATTTTCTTTCATGTTTGTCTAGGAATTTATGATTATGTAATTGTTCCTTCCTTTTCGTGTCCTGATCTTTATTGGCTCACTTTTACATTGTGCAGCGCAATTACCGGTTCTTTTTCCTGTTTGTTTCTTCCTCAACTCTTCTCTGCATTTATGTATTTGCAATGTCAGCATTCTACATCAAAGTTCTCATGGATGAGGGTTATCCAACAGTATGGAAGGCTTTGAAACACTCGCCAGCTTCTTTTGCGCTTCTGATATATTGTTTCATTGCTCTCTGGTTTGTTGGTGGACTTACTGGATTTCATTTGTATCTCATTAGCACCAACCAGGTTAGTTTGTTGATACAAGATCTTGTAGTTCATCTTTTTTCCCTCCAGCAGATTGTTTTCACTCATGAATGCAAGTTCTTTTGATGTATCTGTTCAACAAGTCAAATATCAACCAAAATGTGTTGGTACATGCTTGTGACATTAATTTCACTGATGCCTAAAACTGAGATGGTTCATATCGTACAACATGACAAGCTTCACTATAGCTATTACTTTTGTGTTTCTTCTTGGGCAATACCAAAAAAAAATCATTATAGGTTAATGAATTTACCAAACAAACTTTTAGGCACATCTATTGTTATTTATGCTTTACCTTTTTGATATTTGTAAACTTATCAAGAGTCCACTATATCATTTACAGAACAGCAGGCACATTCTATTTATGTACTCGTCCGTTCGTGAAATGTTGTCGTCCACCAGTTCATTCTTGAACTGGCCAGCGACAACAAAAGAAAAATGGACGACTATGTATTTTGTGATGTGACTAGGATTTGGTTGGATTATTGGCTCAATACCTATATGGGACAATTGTGTTTTTACCCTCACTCTCAATTCTAATTGTGATTTTACCCTCAGTTTTTCAACTTTGTGATTTTGCCCTCACTTTTTCAAGGTGAAGTGTGATTTTTATTGTGATTTTACCCCTAGTAGGGGCAAACGAAGGCTTCATGTTGAAAAAAGTAAGGGTAAAATCACAGAGTTAGAAAAGTGAGGGT
The DNA here is from genome assembly GCA_030378355.1 of Eleusine indica. Taxonomy (NCBI): domain Eukaryota; kingdom Viridiplantae; phylum Streptophyta; class Magnoliopsida; order Poales; family Poaceae; genus Eleusine; species Eleusine indica. The sequence continues at coordinate 63,305,189 of CM059494.1, forward strand.
AAAATCACAATTAGAATTGAGAGTGGTGGTAAAAACACAATAGCCCCTATCTATATCCCCTACAATTGTTCAGTATCTATGACTATAAGAAAAGGATTTTATCATTTGTTCAAACTTTGTAATATATGTATGATAATGAAATAACAATGCTAACATTTCTACTCTGATGCTTCTGTTTTGTAGACCACGTATGAGAATTTTCGATACAGATCAGACAACAGGCCTAATATCTATGATCAAGGATGTTTGAATAACTTCCTAGAAGTCTTCTGTAGTAATCCTAAACCTTCTAAACACAAGTTCCGGGCCTATGCACAAGAGGATGTGCGGCCTCCAACAGTTAACTTTGGTAGGGGAGCAGAAGAGGAACCAGTTGGTGGTCCTAGGTCGAAGGTAGAAGATGATCTTGAAATTGGTAGTGATCTATTGAAGATTTCTCAGCGGCGCAATTATGAGGATGTTGGTGTTGAAATGGGTGGTCGTCGCAGCAATGACATGGAAGGCATAACCACACAGATTCCTGCAGTTGGAAGTGATGTGCGAGTTCGACATTCGAGTTGGGATCGGAGAAGTGGGAACTGGGACATGACATCAGATGTACTTACAAGAAGTGCATCAGATGTAATTCAAAGTAGTGTATTGGGCACCGAGGCTGCACCTCCATCTTAAACAGAAACTCACTAGTCAATTTGTTTGTGCATTCAGATCACATGTCAGCATTTTGGATCGCAAGACCATTAAATTCATGACGACATAGCCAGAGATCAAGGAAGGAAAATCTCCATCATGCATTTTGACTTTGACTGTCTTGATATTTTTTCGATCTTCAAAATGTATGAACAATTATTTTAGTCAAAAAATGGTGCCATTGGTTTCGTATTTTCCTGATTTTGAGCTACTATTTCACTTTCACCCAACGTTATTGATGTGGTCCTTCCGCTGTTGGTGGATTCGCATAACCGTGATTCTTCAACTATTCGTTGAAAATGTTCAGTCTGCATCTCAATTAGCCTTCATCATCATCATCCGCCTACCAAATTTTGAGTAATCCGTTTGGATTCATGTCTAGTTAGGCCTCATAAAGCTGTGTGATTCCACTGAGTCCAATCCCGAACTCATCATCCAAGCAGTTCAAAGCATGCAACAAGAAGCTGTCATCATCCCTTCGTTTGCAAGCATGACTAGTTATTTGTTTCTTTCCAGTATTGACTCTTTGAAGGTTGATATTCTCTTGTTTGCAATGGGAACTCTCATTCCGAGGAGCATCTTTCTTTTGGTTTTTGTATTCTGACTACGGCAAAACGACTTATACTGGTGGACCAGAGTACCAGAGCATGAAGCCTGGTGACAAGGACAGACCGGATGACCGTAGAATCGCCAGGTCCATGTCTCGGACCAGACCAGAGCTTGAGGCCAGTAAGAATATGCTTGGCTTTTTCAGGGTTGTTTTCGTTGAGTTCTTGAGCAGTTGAAGGAATACTTGGAGGTGGTCCTTTCAATCATTTGGGTTCCAGTTGCAGCATGTTCCGAAAGTGACTGCCACTTGCTGTTAGTTTTGAAGCGCGTAAGCAAAGTCCACTCGAAAGTGTAGTAGTATCGTCAATCGTTGACGTAGTTCAAATAATCCATGCGCCGCAGCTTTGAGCCTGCTTCGTTTTTTGCACTAGCATATCTGGTCTCTGGTAGACTGGACCTTCAGATTGGCAAAATGGCAAACATGTTAGTGTAAAGAGTTATTTTGCGGAGGCTCTTGTTTCTTTTTCTTGTGTTTTATGCTAATTTGGGTTTGGAGCGAAAGATGTCACACTTTTTCGAGTGCATGTACATGTTACAGTGATCAAACATAGTAGCACCTGCAAATTTGTATCTAAAATTACAAAAAGAAAGTATATAGAGATAGGGCATATAATCATCTACTATCATATAAAAAATTAGGTGTACATTATACTTGTGTAATAAAAAAAGAGAAATCAGTCTGCAATAGTAGCGGGTTGCAGGTTTGTAATAAATAGTTACAACCCATATTATTTATAGACTGATTTCTCTTTTTTCCTCTTTATAAAAGTTTTAGTCGCGCCTCAAGTTTTGGATGATGATAGATGGTGGCATCCTTATCTATCTATATTTTATTGTAATTTTAGATGCATATTTGATAATATTATTATAATTAGTAATATAGTAATGTTGGACCTTTTTCTTATTTAGGTCATGTTTGTATCTAGTTCAGATTCTTGAAATTTTATTATTATCTTAAGATTTTAGAATCCGTATTTTAACTAAAATCTAGATCGTGGTGTTTGGATACCGATCAGATTTTTAAAATCCAAAGTGCAGTAAGTATTTTGATATATAAAATCTAGCTGTAGCTGGGTATAATCAGATTATAAGATTATTAAAATCTAAAATCTGGGAATTAGATTTTAAAATCTAAAAAAAATTATTCTATTTGAAAGTCTTACGGATTCTAAAATTTAAATTCTTAAAATCTTGGTGGATCCAAAGCGAAACTTATTCTTGACTTTCTTAGTTCTATAACCATTTTCAAGTTTCAACTGCAAGAATCTTGCGGCAGGGAGTATACCACATTCCTTTTCAACTTTCTCGACGCGTTTTTGCCTCACATGTTGATTCCTAGCCGAATCCTTTGTACTTTTTTAAAATAAAAAGTTGGACTGAATGTAACATTTAGTAGTGATGATTCCATGAAAGCTACCTTGTTCAGTGACTAAGAGCTCACTGTACAATCCACTTCGTCCATGGCCCGTTGTCGATTTTGCATAAATTCTGTTCCGTGCGATTCCACGTCGGAGGCCCCAGAAAACACCAGCAGCAAAGGAGGAACGTCGTCACGAGTCGTTTGACGGGAAGACTCTTTTGTCCTGGTTTGCATTGTGCAGAGAACGTAGCAATGCCGTTATTATCCATTCGAGCACTTGTAGCTGATGTGGTTTGAACGACAAGCTGGCGTTGAATGTGACCTGAACCTGTACCAACGGCGGCGCTACAGCAGCTTGACGTTGACTTGTACAGCTGAGACTCGAGCCATGTTAGTACCATGAAAAACTGTAACTCGTTTTGGATTTTACGAGTTATATGGATCGTAAAAGATTTGAACCTTTAAGATTTGGGTTCATTGCATAGCATGACCTGTTTTGAGTTTCAATATCAAGATCTGACCTCATTTAATGACTTTGCATAAATAGACCTCTTTTTTGAATATGAAGCTGCCGTTTGCCCCTGTTTTGCATTTCCGTCACTTGAAACCTAATTTGCGGAATAAATAAGAAAAAGAAAAAAGAAACGGACCAACTTGGCCCAAACCCCCAGCTTGAGCCCGAATCAACTCATTTTTCTCTCTATTTCTGGACACGAACTCTGGAGCACACCCTAACCGCAAATGCTGGCGGCGGACGATTTGAGGCGAGGACAGCTCAGGGCAGGGCGACACGGGCACGGAGCGGGCGCATGCGGCGCGCGGTGCGGGCTGGCGTGGCGGACGGGCGCAAGGCACAAGCGAGCGCGCGCTGCCAAGGCGGCTCAAGGGTCCGATGACTTCGCTTCCTGCCTCGTGCGTTCGATGAAGGTGTCACCAGGGAGCAGCAATAACACGGTGTGGAGGATTGTAATGCTAATTTTGTTTCAGTTTGGATTTGTAATCGTATTTTAGTTAAAAACTTCTTGTTGGAAAACTACGCTGCTGGATACGTGATTTTTGTGACTTATTGTTTGTTATGTTATGATTCTGTTGGTTTACTTGAAGACTTCTTGTTGCACAAATTATTTTGAATAGATGAATATTTGAATTCACATGATTTAAACTCAAAACAGGGACAAATTTGCAATGGTTTGATAAATACAGGTTGATTCATGTAAGGGCACATACGTCTTTTTATAAGAAAAATTTAACACCGTCAACCTCTCCAAACAGAATAGGGGCTCCGAGCTTGTTCATATTTAAAAAAGAGATCTATTCTTACAAAGTTTGAAAAAGTGATCCATTATCGATATTAGAGTTCAAAACAAGTCCTCCTGTGTTATTGCCTCTTAAGATTTTTTTTTTTTTGACCAGCGTTGTAGAAGATGGGAGTACACTTGTCAAATTCCATTAATAACATGCATTTCTGTTTTTTGATGGGATCAGTGCAATAACCCCCTCGCTGCTCTCATAAGATTTGATTGAAAGCTAGCCCTCTTATATCTCCTGTCTTTCTTTCCTGCAAAAGTCATTTGCGTCTACTACTTCTGTGATTTGAAATCATATAGGATTTGGTTAGGAAAAAAGGGGTGTTTTCTTTACCATTATTCTTGTATTTTTTTATGTGTTCAAAGAGTGCTTAATAAATCTGTATCTTTTAAAGCGAATAAATTTGTACTTTACCATTTTTCCTGCCATTTTAATATTCAGAAACTTAGTACTCTCTTGCCGCTCTCCATGGTCCTAAACTTCCTCCTTGCTCTGCCCTGCTTTATATTAATTATTATAGGAAGTGAGTATATAATTTCTACTATCTGTACAAGTATACTTTTTTTTGCGAAGGAATATGCACAAGTATACTTTAGTTTTAAACCCAAAATACACTAGTCAAAAAGAGTAACTAAGAGAACGTAATAAGCAAGAAAATGATCTATGTTTAGTCACGGAGTATCCTGGACACTTTGATCAAGAGAATACATGGCACATACGCACAGCCTCCTCCAATTTTTCAAGTTTCAATGAGTAGGCCCCTCACATTACAGGCCTGTTGACCTCGGACGATGTGTGCAAGTCTCCCTGACATGCAAATCAGATAAAGCGGTGTCAGGGCAATGCACGCTCGCTCGCTTAGAGGATAAGCACGGACTGACATCGTCAAAAAGGAATGTAAATGGAGACTTTGTCGGTGATAAAAACCTGCCAATTTGGAAGTTTGAACTGTTGTTTCCAAATTTTTTGACTCCAAAAAGGCGCATGCCACAACCTACTTATTTCAAATAATAATAGCAAAGCTTGTCTCCCCTTCTAATGATGCCCTGTTTTATTAAAAAGATCTGGCTTTTGCCGTATGTCTAGCAACGCTTCTTGCCTCGTCTTTCCAAGACAAGCTTTGTACACCTCTTAATATCTTTTTATAAGATCAAAAGTTTTGACTTAGTTAATTAATACGGAAGACAAAACCAGCCGCCTGAAAACCTAACTGGACGTGTGAAACCGACCCGAGCTTAGCAAATAGCAACGACGATTTCAACTCCACGCTCGTGCATATGCATGCCTTCCGGCCTCGCAATCATGTTCTCAGATGGAATGCCTGGCGTGTGGCCCGAACCCTGCGTCGCTTTTCTTTTGTTTTCATCCTGTCCTCGAGTTTTCTATTAGCTCTCGTACGAATTGATCTAGAAGTTCAAACAGGATTAATTCGATGCTTGACGAAAATGTTGATGGATTCGCTGTGCTTTGCGCGCATGCTTGTATGCCTCCTCGAGCTAAGAAACTTGACCTCGTCGATTAGATTTCCCCATCCCAATCCCCACGCACTTTGCAGCATTGTTCAGTCCTCTAACCAGATGAAATTTAATTATATATCATTACTTCTTCATGCAATCATGCTTATGCAAAGTTCACAGTCGCCGCCAAAGTGTTGGTTTTCGTTTGGAGCTTCGCAATTTGACGGTGGTTCCATTGCATGTGTTTATTTATTCTGAAGAAATCTGTGTTCGTAATGTGTGCTTGATACGGCATGTCTGTTGTTGGATTAGCCTGAACGTCAAAGCGCACACGCGGTTTTCCCTGTTTTTTTATTACCAGACACTGGTACTGTAGTGATCTGATCTACTAGTACACAAAACTAGTGGAGAGTAGTAGAGTGAAGCGTCCGTTGACCGTACACTAGCTCTAGTCCACTGCCGACCTGTTAGATGTCGTATCGTGTGTACACATATATTTAATTTATCATGAGAAGCAAAAGCATTATATTATAAAAAAATACGCTGCACACATATTTATTTATTTTTCCTCGATGGATCGGCTGGTACTGCATGCTGCTGTATCTCAGCCTTTCATTGGATCGTCGCTAGTCAAAGTTTGAGTGTGCACTCTCGATCTATCTCGAGTGCATAGAGCGCGCTGGAAAATCGTATACACAGAGCAGTATAGTTTAATACGTACGTCTTCTAGATACTGGCATTGATTATGGAAGTAGCCCTTTCGGTGCTTAATTAACTATACTGTGCAAGCAACAGGAAATATGTTCCAGTTTGTTGAGACTGCCGCCGAGATGCCACATCATACCGTGAACAGCCCTACGTACGTCGTCGTTGACCTGGGATCAGCGCTCGTACACGCTGAGCTCCAAGAGGCCGAGACAACCTCGCATGCACCCATGCTTATACTGTAGTACTTGGAATGGGCGAGGTTGGCCGTTTTTTGGCCCGTGGAAACGCAGACTCGCCGGAGTAGTTTTGCCGTGTGCGTGTTGGAAACGTGCCCAATTAAGTGCCCCAGCTCGAGAACGTGTCGGCCATGCAATGCGTACGTGGAGGAACGTACGGCTGAAAAACTCTCGGTTACATTAGTGCTACCCGAGGAAGGAATGTGCCAGGGAATGTTTTCTTCTCCCTCGCCTGTGGACTGTGGCGAAACTCGGAGTAGATATAGAAGTTTAAGAAAAATATTAGTTTTGATCCTATCATCACACAAATTTTAGACTCCATAGCCTCTCAATATTGATTCCTTGCTCCGTCACTGTGTGACAGTGTGAGAGAACATTCTCGAAACGGTGGGCTCGGCAGCTCACTGTCATGGGAGCGGCGACGAGGTCCCCGGCCGCACGCCGTGTGTCGTAGTATGGCCGTAGAGAGAAGTTGACGTTGCTGGCCGCGCGCAACGCATGCGTGCCAGCTGAATTGATTTCCTGGCGCGTGCATGAACCACGTCGATCTCGTGTGTCGTCCTATATAGCGAGGTGAGAGGAGAGATGCATAGCACCTGCTCTCGTTGCTCTGTTTCTAGATGATCCAGTGGTGACTGAAGACACGGATTATACCTACGCACGTTCGTGGCTCTCGTCTCAGCTCTCCTTATTACTCCGTCCTTGCCTGACCAGATCGTAATAATAATGCTAAATACGGATGCTGTTCTGAAGGACTTAATTAATCCGCCGCAGTTGCAACGACATTTCAACACAAGCCCTGTTATAGGAAATATAAAGTTGGAATTTACAGAAATTGCCTAGGAAGCACACAGTACTTGGTAGTCGGGACTACCCACGTGTACTGGATCTGGACAAGAGTATTTTGTTCCAAATGTTTGGTTGACGACTTGACGTAATAATTAGGAAAGGCTAAAACACTCATTAGCTAGTTTGACCAAAGTTGACCGACCCATGTCGGCAAAATGCAAGTTGATGTCTTGACGGTACTAGGAGTGCGAGTTCTTCTACACTCGCTAATCGCATCCGGATGCATACAAAACCTGGGCAGGGTCGCCATCATGCTTTGACTTCGAATAATAATCTCATACCAAAGACACTAGCTAGTTGAGGGCAAAACTCCAGCCGACACGATTTACTAACGAGCCTCCAAAACTTGATCGCCCAATTTACCTAATTAGGCCAACAATCAATACGGTTTCTTGCTTTAGGGTCGTAGCGAGGCGGGCCGGGTTTCAAGTTTCGACCGAGCGAGATCCGATCTACGTACAGAGCTAGGCAGCTTTTATTTTTTTCTCGTGATGACAAGCAGCCAGTGCAGTCAGCGCGAAGACTCGGTCCAATCTGAAGCCCACCTTTTCCCGGCGGCGGTGAGAGACGGCGCTGCGCCGAGCACATGTTCTCCTTCGTTCGCCTCGTAGATCTCTCTGTAGCCTGTACCTAAAGTTTCATCTGCATATGTCAGTTCATCTTTCTTTCTATATATAGACAGCTGGGCAGGCGGCTAGTCCTCCTCGTGCCACGAACGGATCGACGTGTGCTTTGAATCACCACCGTTTGTCTTCGTCATCTATTCAAAGTCTCCGCACGTCGTACGTGCGTGCCGTCTAGCTGCTTACCAGAACTTGCATTACAGATTCGCGCAGACCCCTGTGACCTTGCTCAGCGTGTAGAAAGAGAGATCAGATCATCTCTCAGAGAGATGGCGGGAGGCTGGTGGGCGGCTGAGGAGGACGACGGCGCCGCGGCGAGCTCGCCGGTGCTGTCCGGGGAGTACCAGGCGCTGGAGATGTCCACGATGGTGTCGGCGCTGGCCCACGTCGTCGCCGGCGGCGACGACGACCAGGCGGCGGCCGGCGGCGGCGGCGGGTACGTGGGAAGAAGCTACTACTCGGCTGCTTCCGCACCGACACCGGATTTCGCAGCAGGTGAGCGCGCGCGCACGCATTATTATTCTATTTCAAAAGATCGTTAATAAGTTGTTGGTAACAAGCCAATGAGGAATCAATCCCAATCCCAACAACAAAAAAACAAGTTGAAGAAGAACACCTCCGCATGACGTGGTGCTTTAGGCACTTTTTTAGTTGATGAGAGGTTCCTTCTCGCGACGGTTTCGTGTTTTGCATGTGTTAGTCGTGCATGAATGAAGAATCTATGGTTGGTAGCTCGGTGGTGCTACACAATAGTAGTAATTGTTTCATAACAATTGATATGATGCTTTCCTTGCAAAAGGAGGAAGAATGCTAGCTACTAACCATGAACTGTGATTTTAAAAGTTCTTTGATTTGATTTAGCATCGCGCGGTGCCACCAAATCAAATGCACAATGTATACCTAAACGTGATTTGACTTGGTAAGGCTGAAGCCAAACAATTTTGCCGTTATCTGAACAAGCTAGCTAGGCGACTGATGAGTCGATTCCAAGTGTGCACAGCATGCATGTAAATGAGCCTTGCATGTGGATCTCACCCAAGAAAGATTAGGCAAACACTACACTATTCCAACATCCACCAAACTATCCACCAGAGCCTATAGAGATATTAACTGTAGCTAGTGCAACTCAGGAATACACATCATGCATAATGAGGAGTTATCATCATATTCCTTTTTGTCGAGATAGATAATCATATTACATTGCCATTCTACATATATGCCCTAAGTGCGTGGCCACTGGCCAGCGATATGTGCATTGTTCGCCTACATTTGCAGATTTGATACACATATATTTTCTCTGATTTTTACATATAAATTAAACTAAAAAATGTGGATTTATTTTACCGCTACAATCTTAAGCTGCTGATTAGCTATACCCTCGGACGTACGGTAGTAGGAGGCTATAGACGCAACTGGTAGGTATACGGATATGCACGTATTCAATACCCCACAACCAAAATACGACCCGCATGGAGCAAAACAAGGCAGAAGTCAAATGTAACGCGCACTATATATCCATGGCCGTCTTACCTTACAAGAGCACACGACCCGTGTGCAAAGCTAGCTAGTGTGTACTCACCTCTCGTGGACGCCCACGTACAGGTACAGGAGACCACCACGACACGCAGCGAGCGGCGGCGGCCGCCATGGAGGAGCATAACAACCAGTCCCCCACGGCCGCGGCCGGCGACGCGAGCGGCGGCCGGCGGTTCCGCGGCGTGCGGCAGCGGCCGTGGGGCAAGTGGGCGGCGGAGATCCGCGACCCGCACAAGGCGGCGCGCGTGTGGCTCGGCACATTCGAGACCGCCGAGGCCGCCGCGCGCGCCTACGACGAGGCGGCGCTCCGGTTCCGCGGCAGCCGCGCCAAGCTCAACTTCCCCGAGGACGCCCGCCTCACTCCGGCCGCTCCGACGATCACGTCGGCGGCGCCCGCTCCAACGACGGCTGCGGCGTACCCGGCCAGCGCGGTCTCCGAGTACCTGCAGTACCAGATGCTTCTGCAGGGAGCTGGCGGCGGCTATCCTCAGTACTACAGCGACGGCGGCGCCATGAGCAGTTCGTCCGGTTCGTACTCTTTCCCGGCCTCCTCTGTCACCGTGGCTTCCGTGCCGTCCTCCTCGTCCTCTGCTCCGGGCTACGGCGACGCGGCGGCGCAGTGGAGCTGGCCGGCGGAGAGCGCGTGGAGCTACCCGGCGACGACGGGTTCCTGGTCCGGTTCGAGCAGCTATTATCCACCGCCACCGCAATAGTCGTACACGATCGGTACTTGCATGATCTTCCTTCTTCTTCTTTTTTCCCCTATACTATACTATTCCATCCAAAGAAATCTTCAAAAGAAAAGAGTTGTGAGCGATCAAGGTTATTTAGTTCAACTTGTATCCGTGCAAGAATCCAAAGAAGGTTGCACGATGTTTCTTCTTCTTCTTCTTTTGGTGTTGGTGCGTGGTGTGTTCATCTTGTACTAATCATGTGGTTTTGGTTGCAACTTGATGGAAATGGAAAAGGCACGTGATAAATAACTTTCTGATTAGAATATTGTGTTGGTAAGCCATGTGATGCTGTGCTAACACCGTGATGAACCAGTAAACAGCTGCTAAAACAACTCTATTACTAATTGGGATGAAATCACTTTGATGTTAATATGTCATGGCGCGTCCCTCCTCGGACTTACTAATTTCATTTTTGTGGAAATAGAAAATAGCATGGTTCTCAAGACAAATTTAAATGATTTCGTTTGAAATAGTTTTACTTGTTCAATTGAATTTATTTATATATAACAACATTTAGCCGTGCCCAACATTAATTGAAACTGAACTTCTGATGGACGCGCCACTTCCAGAGTGATATATGCATCCCAGCCGCTCTCGAATAGGGGTGAGAATAGTACTGACATGGTGATGAATAGAATAGAAAGTAGAATAAAACGTGTTGGAGGTGGTGAGTGCTAGGGAGGAGGAGGTGGTGAAGACGAATACGATAATGCCATTCTTTATGTCTTTGATATTATGTTAAGATTGATTTGACGCAATAACCATGATGGGTCATATTCATGTTAATATATTGAAGTACTAGCTTACATGATTGCCTCGAGAACTAAGGAAGTTATCCTTCCTTCATAGCCCATATGACCGTATACCTCAAAGATACATGAGATATTAGAGATTACAATACTGATTCTCTAATCCTAACCAAATGTATATCTTTACATATATAAACGTGCCATATTTTGAAGGTTGTCTTCTCTACAATGATAGCAACATGGTAAGACAGAGATATGTGCTAACGAAAGATATATGCACATGCTATGTACTTCTTTAGATGATCACGAAAATGTAGATATACATACAACATATTGTATCATTGAGCATCATATAAGGGTGACCGCAATGTACAATGTCCAACCTGTCAACATAGATGTGTCAATGTTTCAATACATTCCAGATAAGAGTCATAATGTGTACTCCATTCATACTTTAAAAAGATATCGTTTTGGATCTATACCTCATTTTACGAAAGCAAATCGTTCTAAGGAAAGACATCTGTTTGAGACGATACTGCTCCCAGCAGAGTCGTCGCTTGGTCTCTCCTACGCTGCCCCGAGGAATATTAATGACACCGCTGACTCCTCCATTCGTCTAGAGACCGAGCAGAATAGAAAGGGGACAATTACATCTCTGATCTTATTTTAAAGTCTAATTATATAATTGATCTTCTTTTTAAAGGGTTTGTACGTTTTATCCTGTGTTCTTTGATACTGATCTATCATCGGTGGGTAAAAAAGTGGTCGGTCGATAAAACTTTTATCAACATCACCTACAATGACCAACATTGTTGGTCAATAAATATAATAAGTCGACGAAGGGTATTCTAGTGATTAATGATAAGTTACTTAGAGCATCTCTAGCCGGATGACCAAATAAGTCCCTAAATCTTATTTTAATCACCTAAACCTAAAAACACAACTCCAACCCCTGACTATATAAGCCTCTAAATTTGGTAGAGCACCAAATTTTGGTTCCAAGTCCTCACATTTGCTCACCCACTATCTCCTCCTCAAACGTGGGCCCTATTTGATTTTTTTTCCTTTCTCTCTCTCCTTTCTTCTCCTCTGCGCCCGCCACCGCCGCCCGTCGATGCTGCCGCCTTCTCGCCAGAGGTGCTCTCGAGCCTCCCACGATCGGTAGATCCGGCCGCTGCCGGCCGGATCCGGCGGCCTTTTAGCTCCGATGTTGTCCGCGTGCTCCGTCTGCCGCGCCGCCGTGCTCTAGCTCGCCGCTGCACGTGCTCCGTCTGTCGCGCCGCCCAAGCCAGCCTCCTCGTCCGTCGTCTCCACCGCCTTCGACTCGCCGTTGGAACCCGTGGCCGCGCTCCCTCCCCCTCTGTCCCGGCGAAGCCCGTAGGGCACGTACGTGGTCAAGATCCAGAAGGACCGCCGCCCGAGAACGCCTACCTCGCCGAGTGCTACCGCTTCGCCGGCCCAAGCAAGCAATCCTCCTCCTCCTCGTTGTGCTCCCCATGCGTGGTCCGCGCGGTCGGCGTGCTCCTCGCCACCGCGGCGCTGGTGGGCGCCGCCATCGCCATCTGCGTGGTGATCCTCCGCACGAGCCTCCCGGGGTTCAGCATGGACGAGCTCTCGGTGACCGTGCACGCCGCTCCTGGAGAGGTGGTGGCGGTCAGAGGTGGAGAGGGAGGCGGTGGCGCCGAGTCGGAGGGGGAGAGGGAGGCGGCAAGCATGGGGGAGGAGGCGCGCAGGGGTGGGGGAGAGGCGGGGGCAGTGGGGCCCACTGGCAGAGGATGAGGATCAATTTTACTCAGTTAGATTGGAATCCAAAATAATCTTTGACCTCTAAAAATTAAAATTTGACTCTCAAAATAGTATATAGGTAGCCAGATTTAGTCAGTGAGCTAAAAATGCTCTTATAGTGAAACGTGGTACAGTGGTAGCTAACAAAGTAGGGAGCATATCGGGTGAAAACCAACCCACCTATGCAAACTACAATCAGGGGCGTTAGATCTCCATCCGATGGACCGCGAGAGAGCTATGCACTATTTGCAAACAGCCGCCCGCCAGGCCCCTCCTCTTTTGCAATTAACCCCCCGCCACCAATCCCAGGCCGTACGGCACCCCTCGGCCTCGACGTGACCTATTCCACGATCGCCGCCCCACGCGTGACCTGACACCGCCGCCACCCACGAGTGACCACGCCAAGGGTCGCCATGGATTCCGGCGACCACGAATCGCCACCCCGGCGCTCACGCCGGTGACTCTTTGAAAGCCCGAGACGTCATGGACTCCGGCAGCCGCCAGGGGATCTGCGTCGCCGCCTCCAGGCATGCCGCCCTCTCCAGGCACGCCGCCGCAGCCTCCACGACCGTCGGCTGCAGGGCCACGAAGCCTCCACGGCTGCTGCATGGAGGGCCGCTGCATGGAGGGTTGCCGCAGCCAGGGCCCCTGGATTGTCGTATGAGGTCCATCCCCCATCAGGTTTGTCACTGAAAATGGATTTTTGCAGAGAGCCGTGATGCCACCACATGACGAGGACACGAAGAAGTTATTTTGGCACTCTTCGGTGATCTGCTTGCTATCGTCGGGGATCTTCAGGCACTCGTTGATGATATGTTCGTTGGTGACATGCTCGCTGTCATTGGTGATCTTGAGACACTCTAGCATGGTGAAGCAGAATGTAATGCAACCACTGCAATGGCAATTGTGCCTCCTATATCTAATACAATTTTGTGTATTCTGTTGCTTTTCAATGGCAATTGTGCCTCTATTCTGTTGCTTCAATGGCAATTGTGCCTCCTATGTAAATCAAATTGTGAAGCATGAAATTGAATAAAAATGATGTTTCTCTGGTGTAATGGCTTGCTTCTGAATTTTGATGTTCTGTCTTGCTTCTGAATTTTTGTTTAGTGGCAAATAGTGTAGTGGCAATGGCAAATTTGCCTTCCCTGTAATTTTTTGTGTGCATCATGAGGGAGAATAAATTGATGTTTCTCATCGATTCAAAAAGCAGTATTACATTGGAGATCAAATGAGGGTATTATCTCACAAATTTCTTGCATGAGTTTGCTATGGTGGAGCACCAGTTTTCGTGAATACCAGAATCTATGCAGCCTATCTTTGTCCAGTTTATTTACTGTGCAGGCCAAATAAACTGTGCATACTAAAACTAAAAATGTCAAAACAAAATCAATTGTGCAGAATGCTGTCAACTGAAAACTTATCTCTAGTTCACAATAATTCACTGACACACTGATAGGTGCTTACAATCATGCAACAATATTCATTAGGCAATTTCGTGCATCATGATCCACTATTTGCTTGCATTTTCCACACTTCCGTTTTCTTGGTGCCTTCTTCTCCTTGCCCTTCTTAATTCTTTTGCATCGCCTTTTGGAGACGATGTCAGTTGGTGGATGTATCTCGACTTCATTTGAAATTTTGCTACCAAGAAATGATTCAAACTCATCTTGTTTATTTACTATTTCGAAAGGAATGATCTTTTTGAGAGGTTCTTCAAGGTTACATAAACTAGAATATATAAGCTCTATTCCTGGTCCAGATTTCTTGGCCATTTGGATTAGATCTTCAAACTTATTGCGTGAATCTGAATTTTTTTTTCGCATAGCCACCTCCATAGGATATTTAGCCTTTTCATCCAAGAGGTTGCCTTCGTCATCAAAGAACATTTCTTTGTGAAATTAAAGGTTGGAAATCAAGACTAGCCCACATAGAAAACCAAACAACCATACAAAAAAGGCGTATTAACTCACCTTTTACATCTTTTCTCCCATCTCTTCATAATATAAATTGATGGTATCTCATTTTGCTTTTTGCCTCTAAGCACTTGTGTGACATGACGACACGGGATGCCATATGACTCATATAATTTACAAAAGCACGTATCAAACATGTTTGACTTGTTCATCTGAACCACTCGCTCTTTTCCAGATACGCTACTGATGGTGACAATTTTCATATCTTCAGACTCTGAAATCCCTTGAATAACGCAATGGTCTCTTGCAACTATGAGTTGTTTCTGAAACTTACTGAAAACTTCATGTGTATATATGACACTGCATTGCTTCTCCATGAGCCATGGTATCAGCAATCTAGGATTGCTGTGAAGACTTGCATTGTCGGCTTTCAACTCCTCTTTGCGCTGGCACTCCAACGGATGAAACGGTTAAAAAAGGAATTTGCACTCTCCGATCGTGATGTGGTCCTAAGGATTCCTGCTAGAGGTACATTCATTAAATATGCTGGAATCCATGAATGTCGTATATCAAACTTTGTGGAAAATCACTCATTTTTCATGAGCCCATATTTTATCATGATAGCATTCCATTCAGACATAAACTCATCAGGATCCTCGGAGCCCCATACGCACTTGCGTAATCTGACCCTGAACTCCTCATCCTCTCTTATGGAGAGACCGACCTTCTCAGGTACCTTATCCATGATATGCCACATGCAAAATCTATGTACTGTATTTGGTAGAACCTGAGCAATAGCAGCCTTTATGCTCGTATCTTCATCTGTTATAATTAGATGAGGTGGTACTTGACCCATAGCCTTAAGAAAGATCTGAAACAACCACACGTATGACTCGACCTTTTCATCTGCCAAGAATGCTACCCCAAGGAAAACACTTTGCAAGTGATGATTGACTCCAGTAAATGGCACAAACTTCATATCATATTGGTTAGTGGTATATGTTGCATCTATCGAAAGCACATCACCAAATAGGCTATAATTTTTCCTGCATGTGGCATCTGTCCAAAATACTCGAATAAGTCGGCCTTGTTCATTCACCATGAAGTCATAAAAGAAGGCAGGATTTACTTTCTTTTTTCGCTCAAGCTGTCCCACAAACATTTGTGCATCAACATCCTTGAATTTGTTCCTCAGGTCACAATAATAGTTCTGCAAATCCCTCCGTGTGCAACCAACATTCTCAGGACCACCATCACTGGCTTGAAGAAGTCGAAATGCCATGGACATACCAATGCTAGCCTTATGACAATTGAACAAAGTACTCTTTGCCCTCTTACTGACATTACGGTTGGATCTTAGCAAGTGCCTCTTATCCGCCGATACAAAATCATGGTTGTGCTCCTCAACCATTGAATATATTCGATACTTGTTGTCAGTCTCAAGCTTCACAACAATATGTACCGGACAGCCACATCTGATTTCCATCATATTTAGTGTCTTTCTTTTTTTCCCGGATTCATCTCTAACATCTTTTTCGCTCTCCTTTCTATACCCTTTCCTTGCACAATAATACCGCTTGAATAATATTACCTCATTTCCCTTCTTGTGCTGACCAACATGAACAACAAAACCATTATTGTGTGCATATAATTTGTAAAATTTCTCCATATCTGAGAGTGAATCAAATATCATTCTAACCTTAGGGTTCAAATGTTCTGTGCAATTTTCAGATGTTGGCCGTGGTGTGCTTGGTTCACCAAGTCTTGCGGAATCAACGTTGACTGCAGGTTCACTGTCCACTACATGCATGAAGGGTTAATCATTTGGCCATTAATGATAAAAGTAATGATGACCACACAAAGCATTTTAGCAATGATCAGATAATGCATGAAGGTTCAGATCATGCATGGCTTTGGATCGTGGTCACAAGGATGAAAACAAATAGTGAAAACAAATGGTTTGCGTGCTCTTGTGCATGTATATTATTCTGGAGTGACTAGCAGCAATACGAAATCATTTTAATCGATCGTGGACTTTCACTGAATACAAAGGTTCACCGTCCACTAGCAGCAATAGGAGAAACTAACCATGGCGTGAAGGGCTGCCGGAGTCCATGATGTCTCGGGCTTTCGAAAAGTCACCGGCGTGAGCGCCGGACGGCATGCCGTCACGGACGGGTGACGATTCGCGGTCGCCGGAATCCATGACGACCCTTGGCGTGGTCACTCGTGGGTGGCGACGGCGTCTGGTCGCGTGTGGGGCGACGATCGCGAAACAGGTCACGTCGAGGCCGAGGGGTGCCGTGCGGCCTGGGATTGGGGGCGGGGGGTTAATTGTAAAAGAGAAGGGGTCTGGCGGACGGCTGTTTGCAAATAGTGCGTAGCTCTCTCGCGGTTCATTAGATGGAGATCTAACACCCCTAATTATAATTTGCATAGTTTGCACAGATGAGTTAGTTTCCACCTGATACGCTCCCAACAAAGTAACAACCGGGCAGCACCACCCCTCTACCTTCGGCACTGATATGTCCTGTTACTGTGCCTAACACGCAAGTCTGCTTCGAACTTGCCTCCTAATTAGTTCAGGGAAAAAAAACTCGCCTCCTAATTCCTCCTGCCTGGCGCAGGCGGCGCAGTCAGCGACCAGCCGACTAAAGCGTGGAGGAACCGAAACACGACGGCAGCCGTGCCGCGGCTTCGAAATCCAACCGACCCCGCCGCCCCACGGCGTGGCGTAACCCGTCCGCCCACGCACGTGCCCGCATCCCAGTTTCCCAATGACAAGTGGGCCCGCATGCGCCTTCCATGATATCACCGAGCCTCCAGGAGAGAGGGCAGTCCGGTCACTTCAAGCGGCGTGTCGCTTTCGAACTATGCCACCAACCGCTCCCGCAGGTCCCGTTTGGTAATTTGGTCAGCTGCCGCCGTTGCAGCTGGTAGCCACCACCAGCGGAGTCCGGAAGCCGGAACCACCTGCCCTTCCTCCTCCACTCCGCGAGACGCTTCCAGAAGTTTCGGGAAGCGGTTCCCCGTTCCATCGCAGCTCTCGATCGCGCAATGCCGGAGGAGAAGGAGTACGCGCCCGTGCCGCTCGGCCAGGCGGTGGCGGAGGCGGCTGCCGCGGCGGCCGACCCCGAGGACCCCGTCAAGTCGCCGCCACGGCCCAGCTCGCCCGCTACGTCCACCCGCAAGGTCTGGATCCGTCTCGCTATCCAACCCACCCCTGCTGCTCGACCCTAGCTGCTCGGATCTAGTAGTCGAGCCTGCGTGGCCGCGCTGGTCCCGTGCCTCTCTCTCCCTCCTGCTTTTGGGAGGGCAGAGGGCGAAGTCTGCAATGCGTGCGCTAGCAGATAGATCTTGCACCGCGTGAAATAGGCACGGAACCTTGAATGTGGCATTCTTTTAGTTGATCGTCAAGGAAAGCTCATGCGAATGTTCCTGGTTTGAAACGAGTTTTGAACTTGTAACACCTTCCTGGTGTTGTACAGAGGGAATGCATATATGAACTGGCCATATAGTAATTTTGTTAGAGAATATTCATCTAACATCAGAAGTATATATGGTCATCTAACTGGACTTGAGTTTCTCGAAAATCAGAGCGGTTAAACTCAAGACTGGAATTTCTACATGAGATCAATGGACATAGAACAGCTTACATATCTTTGTATTCATAGTAATTTTCTATTTCAAAATTTATTTGCTAAACAAGCAATATGTTTGCAACATTCGTATATACTGAACTGAAATAACAAGCTTATTCAAGCAAATTGCACAAAACCTGGCCGTGTTACTTTCTGTACCCAAGCACTTATACATCTGCAAGGTAGTCTCCGAGCAGTCGTTTCATATTAATACACTTTATTACAGGCATGCTTCGCTGTCCTTCAAAGCTGGGTGTCAAGGAAGTTTATGACCGGATGGTATGTGTCACAGAGAACTAGTAAGACATTTTTCAAGAACTACAATGATGTGTCTGTACTAACATCCTCTTTTGCCGACTTCTTTGCAGTGTAGTTCTTTTCCCTATTGCTGTCACGTTCTTCCTCACGTGGTGGTTTATTCAATTTGTTGATGGTTTCTTCAGTCCACTCTATGCAAAACTTGGCTTTGACATATTTGGTAATTGTGTTGGTCATGATAGTAATTATTTGTGCTCATACCTCGTTATTTTCTTGGTACATTACTATGATTCTAATATTAGAAATGTGCTAATTTGCATATTTAATCCTTTTTTGTACAAGTTTTTATTTACAAAGGATTTTCCCCCATGGCTCTTATATTTGTTTCATATATATTTAAGCTCCAAAGCAATGCCTACCCAGGTAAATATTGGTGGTTTTGTTAAGAAATTTAGTTTGTACCAATTCCCTTTTCTCTGCGGTGAAAAACGGACCCTGAACTTTCCAGATTGTGTCAGTCATCAGATTCCTTAAGCTTGTTGAATACTTGATGAACATTTATGATTAGTACATTTAAGCCCTCTTTCCTGAATTCATTTTTTTTTTTGGTTCATGACAAATGCTTATGTCAATATTTCAGGCCTTGGGTTCTTGACCTCCCTGCTATTCATACTTCTTATTGGGATATTTGTGTCATCTTGGGTGGGTTCAACTGTCTTCTGGGTTGGAGAATGGTTTATAAAGAGAATGCCATTTGTGAGGCATATATATTCTGCATCAAAGCAAGTTAGCACTGCTGTTTCACCAGGTAATGTTATTCATACATGGTTCAGTTTGCAATCCTATGTTCACCAGAATATGGACCATTTGTACCCTTCTTTTCTTTAGAGCTGTCATTTGCATACTTTTTAGGAGCTTCCTTTACTTTTCCATTGCTAGCACACCATTCCTTACATCAAACTAGTGATTTTTAAACCAGGTAATCATCATGAGTAGCTGAACTTCAAAAGGAGCTGAGCCAATTTTGTCCTTGCAATTTCATTTTTGAATTACATGCTGTTATGTGGACAAATTGTTTTCTGTTTGCTTTTGACTGCCATATGAGCCATGACTCCTCTGACCACAACATATTTGTGTGCACCACATGTTTGTTTATGTAGATACAAACAAGTTGGTTGATCGATTTCTGATTTTCTTGCAGTTCCTTTCTTCAATGAAAAATGTTTCTTATAATATGTTTTTCCTTTTGACAGATCAGAATACAACAGCATTTAAGGAAGTAGCAATAATTAGCCACCCTCGTGTTGGTGAATATGCATTTGGATTTATAACATCAACCATGGTTCTTCAGGTACTTTTTGCACATTTTTCATAGATTCAGAAACATGAATCTGAAGACTCATTCGGCTATACTCTGTTTTCTCCTTTTTCTCTTGATGAGATTAGACCTATTTGAGCCTATCTTAAACTGTAATGTGAGTCCTATATATTTAACTAAATATGATAGGCCTTTATACTAACTGCATTACTAACTGTATAACAGTTAAAAATTGTAATTGTAATATCAACTTTTGTAGGAAGTACTTATATCTCTTTGGAACAAATAATCAAAACCCCATATTGATTTGGTCATTCTTATTCTCTATACTCAAGAAATGATGAGTTTCCTAGTGAACTCTGAGGTGATCCTATTATTGCATTGCAGACCGATAAAGGTGATGAAGAACTGTGTAGTGTTTATGTGCCAACCAATCATTTGTACATCGGTGACATCTTTCTGGTGAACTCTGCTGAAATTATAAGGCCCAATCTGTCCATTCGAGAAGGCATAGGTTGGTTCCTTGCTCTCTGTTTTAGCATTTTCCTCTCTGCTCCTGTCCAGCGAAAGAAAAGATTTTGCATCTCTTGTAACAACTTTCAAATGATTTGGTTTAAGAGATAGGAAGCTATTATTAGGTTGCTCCTCCCTTGTAGCAATTATTCAGACTATTATGTTTCTGGTAACTGGCTTATAGTGGCATTGTGCATATATTTGCTGATTATTCTTCTCTTATGATTTTGCATTTATGCTTTCTGCAGAAATTATTGTTTCTGGAGGAATGACTATGCCACAGGTGATCACATCACTAGAACCAACACCTTATAAGAGCCAGATCCGATTAGACAGAGTAATGACTGTATGACGCGTGAAAGTCTGTCAGGTATAACCTTACATGTTTCCTAGCTTTCAGCTGATTGAAAGTTTTCAATCAATGGTTTGTTACTTTGAGTTTTGATTTTTCTTTTGTAGGATTATTTGTATAATAATTATAAACCATTGGATCCAATGGCTCAAAATGGTAATTGAAAATTGCCTAAACTTTCAGTCAGCTGAAAATTAGCAAGTCCCATAACCTTATGCTGCAAGCACTCGAAAATTACTTTTTTTTTTCAAGGTTGCTTCTTATCAGTCCACTGGAACTAGCTTTTTATTCATTTGCATATGAATGCAGCCAAAATGTGAAAGAGGCAAATTGCTATTTGCTAATGAAGTTCTGATCCATGTCAGTAAAACCTGTCTTCTGCTTGGAGCATAGAACTGATATATTGGCTTGTTCATCGGATTACAGGATTGCTGGGGAGAGTCTGCCTATAGCCCTGTACTCCTGAAATATTAGCACCAGTGACACGGAACACAATGAAGTAACAACTGTTTGTAGATTGCATCTAGTGTAAGGAGCTAGTAGAGGCAGGAACACGGATCACAATGAAGCAGCAACAGTTGTAGATCGCATTCAGTGTAAGGAAGTTTGTACTTAAAAGGGACCTGCAACTCAATGGTCCTACACTGACCAGTAACAAAAAATTGCATCTTCAGTTGAAGAGTTTACCTGCAATGTGCTCACAGTTCAGTAACATGCTAAATCGTGTTTACCTGCAATGTTGAACAGTCTTTTGGATCGTGTCTGATGTAGTTTTCTGTCTCTGGCCCTGTATCTGGTGATGATATTCATGACTTAGCTTCTGACGATGCTTTTTTCCGGTTTGAGTAAACAGCAGATGAGTCCCCTACTTGATTTTTTTTATAAATTTTAATAACAGTTAATGTAAGCATGTCCGTAGGTCAAAATAAGACACTAATAAAAAGTACTGAAAGATACTACTCAGCCAATCTGTTAACAGGGTTTGGTGGATGCTTTTGCTCGAAGCAAGACTAACAAGTTTGAGTTGCGTATTTCCCCCACCCCACCGAGGAAGAAGAGCAAATAGAAAACCGTGGGATTTTGCGTGGACGGTGAAAGAAGGTACAACTGCACAGGTAACGTTTAGAGGATCGTCGGCATTGTTAAGTTCTTTTTTTTTTTTTTGATAGTGCATTGTTAGGAATTGGCGTTGTAAATGCTGATGACTCCTTTAGACGACCTCTACAGCTGAGAGTCGAGCCTTTTTTTTTTTTTTTTTTGAGTCGAGCCATTCAGCCATACTAGTACCATGAAAAACTGTAACTCGTTTTGTATTTGACGAGCCATATTAGAAGCTGCTGCGCATGTCGGTAGGTGGCGGATCTACAGGGCGGCTGGAGCTGAGGTCATGTGTGCCGCTGAGAGGTTGCATGTACAAGAAATTGAAGCATGGAGGAAAAAAAAAAAAAAAAAACGGAAGCGCCGTTACTCTCCCATGCTAATCCATTGCTCCTTCCTTCTATCAGATGCTAATAGTAATCACTTGCTTGATTCGCAGCAGCTGCATCTAGCTTTTCCTCTCCTTGTGTATTATGCTTGGAAGAGGAGTGAGGGACAGTATTGAAATCCTGCGTGAAGTAGCGGCTGCGCTTCAATCTTTTCCTACGGCATACCCAAGTCTCAATTTGGCGTGGTAGGAGCAGTGCGAACAAGAAAGGCTCCCGCATGTACAATCCCTCAGTTCTCGTCTTCGTTAGCACTGGAGAGGAGCATCTACGCATGACCATCCAGTTTCGTTTCCTACAGGCCACAGCCATGGAAGCGCACCTACGCATGGGGCAATTGGATTTTTGCCACTGATAAGCGTCACCGTCCCAAAAACGCAATGACTAAAGGGCCCGTCCCCAGAACACCACCAGCGAGTTGATTTTAGCTGGAACCGATGCCATTCTGGTCTTTTAGTCGGAATTCTTTTCCTTTTACGCTGCAACTTAAGAGAATAGACGATTATGCCCTTCCTCTTACAGACCAAGTGCGGCGGCGGGTTGGGACGACGGCGTTCGATGGCAGCGAACGGAGACGGGCGGCGTCGGCGAGCAGCCTTCCCTGACCGGCGAGTCGGCGACGGAGGCAGGTGGCCTTCTGCGCGTGGCGGCCCAGCCTCATCGGCAGCGCGCGGCTTACCCCAAGCGGCGACGGAGGCGGACATCAGCGGCCTTCCCCGACCGGCCACGGAGGTAGGCGGCGTCAAGTGTGTTGCCCCGACGGCCTTGCCCGCGCGGCGACGGAAGTGGATTCGGCGGCAGGCGGCTTCCCTGACCGGCCACGGAGGTCGACGACGGCGTGCGCGCCGCGCTGGTGGCGGGCGACCTTGCCCGTGCGGCGACGGTGGTGGACTCGGCGGCAGGTGGCTTCCCCGACTGGCCATGGAGGCCGGCAGCGTCAGGCGCGTTTTCGGGACGGGTCCTTCAGTCATTGTATTTTTGGGACGGTGGCGCTTATCAGTGGCAAAAATCCAATTGTGCCCCTACGCATGAGGGTCTTCGCGCTGGAGAGGAGCCGCAACCGCAACGACTAGTCTGCACAAACAACCGTCCATTGCTGCACGAACAGTCCAGATTCAGGGTAATGCGCAAAAGTGCTTCTGTATTTACACTAGCTAGTGCAGATGATCTGGACCCGTCTGTCTGCTAGCGCATTGGAGTGCTTCTGTATTTACACTAGCTAGTGCAGATGATCTGGACCCGTCTGTCTGCTAGCGCATTGGGGAGCACTGGCACCAACTGACACGTAACTTATTCACAAAATCATTGTAACCGGCCGATTTGGTTTGGTTAAAAATTAGCCGGTTAACCGGGGAACGGGTGAAACCGGTCGGGATCGGTTCCCCGGTTAACAGGATAATCGGTCGGTTCCAGCCGGTTCTTTAAACTTGTGAGTCTATTACCCCGGAATTGTGTCCAGTGGTTTAGCTGGAGTCCGCTCAGAGCAACTCTAATAGTTCCCCAATCTTATCCTTATATAGTAAAAAAACTATCATATTAAAAATAGAAAGGAGAAAAAACTGCTCCAACAATTTATCAAGATCATCCCTAATAATTTTTCATCCAAAAATATTCCTCCATCCTCACTATAGTAGGGATCTCTCTCCCATCCCCGTTAACTGGTTCCCACCAATTTTCTTCCACCGCTCGCTCGTTTTCTTTCGGCGCGAGATTTTTCCCCGACCCTTTCTCCTTCCCGCTCGTCGCAACCGCCGCCGCCGCCCACGGTCAACGCCACAGCCTCACCAGATCCGCCCGCCACGAGCTGCCCCGATCTCCAAAATCCCTCCCCCAGATCAGCCCGCCGTTGCCTGACCCGATTTGGGCGGCACGGCGGCTTGGTGCTGCCCAAATCGGGACCTTCTTCCCAGGCGCAGGCGAGGAGCGCCGCTGCCGGTTTTCTTCCCCTCCTGCTCGCTCCTTCCCGCTCGCAAGAAATAGCAAATCTTCCGCCTTGGTTGCCGCCCACGAGACGAAGCCTCCGGCCAGCTGCCCTGACCCCGACCCCGACGTCCCTGACCGCGATGTGCTGGTCCGGCTGGTGCCACGCCACTGTCTGGTTCTAGTTCCGTAGCCTCGTCGAGCTCGTGGTTGCAGCTTCGTCGATTGTGTTGCCACGCTGACGCATCGTTCTTGCAGCTTCGTCCTCATAGCAGTGCTACCCGACAAGCAAGGTGCGTTCGACTCCGTTGCTTCCCTAATTGATTAGCTTGCAAAAATGCTAGCTCCGTTGGCTGCCTAATTGATTAGCTTGTAAAATGTTAGCTTCGTTGCCTGCCTATTAGAGTAGCTTGCAAAAATGTTAGCTTTTGTACATCGGTTGAAACATAAAGATATTTTCATGCTCTTATCAATTTTGTTTCCTGATGCAGGTGAACCCATTAATAGAGATGTTCTTTGATGACTCCTCATCGGATGATGATGACTTGGACATGGTTGCGACAATGTTGGACATTTGTAGGAAGAGGTGACCCAAGCGTGGTGGTTCAGTGATTGGGCGGGACATAGTTCGGCGGCGACGGCAGGCCGGACATGACAAGCTTTGGGATGACTACTTCAGTGAGAATCCTATCTATGGCCCTTATTTTTTTCGCAGACGCTTCAGGATGTCGAGGCACTTGTTCTTGCGCATTGCCAATGTCGTGGAGGAGCATTGCCCATACTTTGTACAGAAGAAAAATGCTGTTGGTGAGCGTGGCCTTAGTTGTTTGCAGAAGATGGCAACAGCAATTCGCATGCTAGGCACTGGTGGAGCAGCAGATTTCATTGATGATTGGCTCTACATAGGTGAGAGCACTATCATAGAGAGCTTGAGGATGTTCGTCAAGTCTGTGGTTGAGGTTTTTAGAGATCAATACTTGCGAGCTCCAAATGAAGAGGATACAGCAAGGCTCATGCAAATGGGTGAATCAATTGGTTTTCGAGGCATGTTGGGGAGCATCGATTGCATGCACTAGAGGTGGCTTAACTGTCCTACAGCATGGCATGGCCAATTCAGTGGGCGTTCTCGAGATCCAACCATCATCCTAGAGGCTGTGGTATCAAATGGCCTTTGGATTTGGCATGCTTATTTTGGGATGCCGGGAAGTTGCAATGACATCAATGTTTTGCATAGGTCATCTTTGTTTGCAAGGCTAGCAGCTGGAAATGCATCACCAGTAAACTTTGAGGTCAATGGTCACCAATACAACATGGGCTACTACTTGGCTGATGGCATCTATCCTTCATGGGCAACATTTGTGAAGACTATCTCCAAACCACAAGGTAACAAGAGAATTCATTTTGCCAAATCACAAGAATCAACTAGGAAAGATCTTGAGAGGGCATTTGGGGTGCTACAAGCTCGGTGGGCAATTGAAAGTGCATCTAGTTCCCTAGTGGGTTTTGGTGTATTGAGTGACAACGTGATTAAAGGACTAATGATTCTTGTGAGTATTTCAGCAGGATATAATTAACAAATGTACATTTTATGTCTCAATGTGGATACTATTGTTTAAAATGTACACCGACTCAAATTGTGCGACATGGATATTCATTGTATGATTTGGAATTTACTTGAAAGGCTTGCTCACAAGGATCAAAGAATGTCTGAAGAAGGTTGATGATCAATCGCTTACGGCTTCATAATTTGATACCTTATTAAAAGCAAAGTGATCACAAATATCTAGACAATGACAAAAGAATTCATGTGGATGATGCAAAGTAATGTATGGCTCAAGTTAGCAAGATGGTAAGTGATTGGCTTGACTTGACCGCGATGGACCATGCAAGGAGAAGGGCAAGATGAGTCTTGGCGCCGAGGGACCA
The DNA here is from genome assembly GCA_030378355.1 of Eleusine indica. Classification (NCBI taxonomy): domain Eukaryota; kingdom Viridiplantae; phylum Streptophyta; class Magnoliopsida; order Poales; family Poaceae; genus Eleusine; species Eleusine indica. Next base: position 63,331,158 of record CM059494.1, read on the forward strand.
AATGCAATGGTGAAGGGTAAGTATAGCATAATCATGAACCGATCAAGCTACAAGGTGTCATATGTTGCCAAATATCAATTAATGATGAAAGTGAAGAAATGAAGTGACTTGTGAATTCATTATAGAAGATGATTGTATGGTTTCAGATATTCTAAGTCACAAGCTCTAGATGATGATGTCAAAAATGAAAAGCACATGTTGCATCTCTCATGAAGCTAAAGATGAAGAAGTGGCAAGATTCAAATTATGCAAGCTCGAGTTGAAAAAAATCTCCTTTTATTTTTAATCTTGAGTTGAGGCATGTCGTTCTCTCAAGAGGGATGTTACATGGATGATATGCTAGGTCTCAATGCTCAAAAGAAAATACGAAGTGAGAAGAGTGACACACAATAGCCAAACACACACTATCCTCTCACTGCCCTAGAAAAACAGGAGTGTCCGGTTTCAGAAACCGGAGTGTCCGGTTTCGGGCTGGTTTGAATTCCAACGGCTAGTTCAGCCTAAACCGGATGGTCCGATTTTGGAAACCGGAGTGTCCGGTTTTCACTGGCTAGTTCCTAACGGCTACTTTTGGAGGGGTGAGTATTTATACTCATCCAACCCCTTCTTCGGTAGCTGCTGACTCCATTCACGAAAATAACATATCCAAAGCCCTCTAGCACTCTCCTCAACTCCTCTTTGTGAGGATTGATCTCTTTGTGAGAATTGGATTGAGAGAGATACTCTTTGTGAGAAAGTTTGAGCACTTGAGCATTGTTGCACAGCAAGACTTCGTGAAATATTTCTTACTCTTGAAATTGAAGTTTCCTAGACGGCTAGGCGTGGCCCTAGAGCTCCCAAGTTTATGGTGAGCCTTAGGAAAGTTTGTAAAGGTCTGCTTCACCTCCGCAAGGGAAGAAGCAAGCTTAGTGGAGTACCGGGCTGGATCTTGGTGATTGCTTGGTCATCCAAGCTTGATCTTGGTGATTGCTTGGCGAGGTAAAAGGGTTGAAAGAGACCCGGCTCAAGTGTGACCGAGCCCCTCAACGGAGAGGTAGACAACTTGGTTGCAAGTTGGTCGAACTCCGATAAATATATCCCCGTGTGCTCCCTTGTTCTTGTTGTTGTTTAAGTTTCTAGCTTGCTTTATTTTTTCTCATAGGTTGCATGTTTAGTTGCTCCTGTTTTCCTTAGTGGATAAACTTGCTCTTGCTTGTGTGCAACCTCTGATAGCTTTGCTTGTGCTAGATCTCTTTCACGAGCTGTTTTTCCCTTGCCTTTGTTTTCTGTCCCGAGAAAACCGGAGCGTCCGGTTTTGGAAACCGGAGTGTCCGGTTTTGGACAGTGCTCTGTCTTAGTGATTTCTGTGTGAAATCACGTTGCTCTAGGCTTGTTGTTTTCAGTGGTAGGGTGCATGCTTAGTGTTTTAGCTTGTTTCTCTTGTGTTTGATTATTTCCATCTCTCTAACAAAAATCGGAGTGTCCGGTTTTGACAGTGCTGATTTCGCTGCGAGTTTTTGGGATTAAATTTCAGGAACGCCTATTCACCCCCCCCCCCTCTAGACGACATCAAGGTCCTTTCAGTAATTATTCGAGGGCTGGCTAAATTCTAGGATCAAAAAACTCTATGGTACATCCTGACAGCGTGCATCATCATGCACAACATGATTTTAGAAGACGAGCGCGGCCAGGATGTAGACTATATCTATGACACACGTGGCACACAAGTTGAGGAGGTGCATCCTGAGAGGGATGAAGATAGGCTCAAAAAATTTCTCGAAGTGCATAGGCAGATCAATGACCGTGAGGAGCATAACCAACTCCGTGAAGACCTCGTTGAGCACTTGTGGGAATTCCATGGTCAATGAATTCATTAGTGTTTATGATTGTGTTTCATGTATTTCAAGCATGTGTTATATTCAAATTTGAATTTTAAGTTTTAAATTTGAACCTGCATTTAAAGTTTGAAATTCAACATGTGAAATTCTATAGTCTTGAATTATTTGCATGTGCAAGGGGAAAGAGAAAAAAAGAGAAGTCGATATTGGGGATGGGGTTATTGGGGAACTGCTGGAGCAGAGATCCCTAATATACAGAAAATGGTTTTTGTCCATCCCTAATAGCTCCATATTGGGGATGGATTATTGGGGAACTGCTGGAGATGCTCTCAGTTCCACTAGTTCGAGTTGGAACCTCGGCTGCCGCCGCCACCGCCGCCTGCCGAATTCGCCTCACCTTCTCCTTCCAATCCCCATCGGTTTCAGCTTCCCCTCTGTTCCTCCCTGCCGCTGCATATACCGTACTAGATCCATCCAGACACAAGCTAAATCGAGAGAAGGAAGAGATCCATCGATGGCAACCGGGAGGCAGACCCGATTTAAGTTGCCAGATGCTACCTTGCACCCGCCTGCCCTCTCCTCGGACGACGACGATGCTGAAATCCCATGGGTGCTTCTCGACCAGCGCGCCTACGTCGCTGATTGCACCAACGCCACCGCCGCCGCCTCCACGACCTGGGACAACAAGCCTATCTAGGTTACCTTCTGTATTGCCCGACCGCCGCGCGTCTCCTACTTCTGTGTCTTCTGCCCTGGGCTGGACCACATTGAGTTCCCCCTGGAGCCCAGGATCCTCGCTATGGAGCAGGACCTCGTGCTCCTTACCGTCATCGTCAGCTCTAAATTGGACGTGGATCAAGATATGGACTACTACATCTACAAGGCCGTAGATAGATCTGCCGGCGGAAGGCCGTCACTCAAACGGCTCCCGCGGCCCCCAGAGCCCTATGTATTCGAGTCCAATATTGGCATCCTGCGCTGCTGTACCAGCCACCTAAACATGGTCTTTATGCGCCGCCATGGCGACATAGCAGATGATGATTTCTATGTTGTCGCCGGACTCTGTAGGGCACGCTATCCTCGACCAGGGCAGTTCATCCTCTATCTCTACAACTCCAAGGTCCCCACCCATTGGAGTACCAACAATATCTGCGTCGCGCTGAGTGAACAACATATAATCCAACATGGCCGCTACTTTCACCATGCCAACACCAAGGTGATCTCTATAGGAGGAAATGGTGGCACCATGGGCTTTGTCGACCTCTGGCGGGGTATCCTATTCTGTGATGTTCTCAAAATTGTCGAAGGCGGAAAATCCATCGCCCCGCTTAGCTATGTAGCATTGCCTACTGCGCTCCGACCAGACTCAGTGCCCAGCGGAGATGCGTGCCTTTGTCGGGACATTGCTGTCATCGAAGAGGAAGAGGGCCGCATGATCAAGTTTGTCGACCTGGGGGTTCAAGGTATCAAGGATTCCTCCGCCATAAACGGTTGGGTGTCTAGGACATGGAAGATCCCAGTGTCTGCTACTTACTTGGAGGATAAATGGGTTCAGGACTGCAGATGTGAATCATCCCGTTTCTTTGTTGACAAAAACCCGCATTTTGAACTGCTGCCTAAGGTGCTGGACGGTGAAGGAAGGCCTCTGCCAGCATTCAAGGAGCTCGACATACGTCAACCCGCACTCAGCTTGAATGATGATGATGATGGCATTGTTTACTTCATGATCAAGAAGAATCCGGGGAATGCCAAGGCGTGGGTGATTGCTGTGGACATGAGGGGGAATGCATTACAGGGAGCATCTGAGTTTGCTGCAGAAAGAACCGTTCATCTGACATACGCCTATATGCACAGCAGGATATCAAAATATCTGAGAAAAGATCCAGGTAAATATTCCAGCATCGTTTCTCTTTTTGTGCAGTTATATAAAACTTTTAGTTGCCCTACTCTAGTCTAGAAAACAAAGTCCACTGTGTCACTGCCATGCATCTAATTGAAACATGGTTACTAACATCGGGGTAGTTGCAGGGCACAAAGCATTAGTCTGGTCTTTGTACTTTCTAAAAATGTTATTTTATTTCTCACCTTTTCAGTAGTGTCAAACGACAGCACTTTTCCACATGTTATACCACCTCAGTGTGCTGTGACCCACTATATTGCCAAACAATTTGTTTATCCTCCAGTCTCTTTACTGTTTTTGCTTCTTGTAATTTTTTTCTTTTTGTGCTATTTTCTGCTATTGTCAAGGGACCAAATTGGCTTTTGACCTGATAAAAAATTGAGACAAAAAAGTGACGCAAATGTATATTACTGTTTAGAACTGCCAGTCACTTGTGGAAAAAAACACTCTTTATCAGCGAGCCAGCTCAATCAGATATATGATGAATTTTTTGGACATAAAGGTGTATAGAAGAAAGGTTCTACTGTTACTGCTCCAAGATAACTTGCCATCACTCCTGTCTATCATCAGAGGCATAAACATTCGTAACTGTTGGGAATAGTGAAGGGATTGCAACATACCTGTTTCGCTGCATTCTAATATCACGTTGCTGATTTTGCAATTGATAATAAGTTAGCTTTATACTGAATGTTCGAATAAAGTAAATTGTACCTTTGAGGCAAGCACATAGGTGCATTTGGTGGATTGTGATGACATGATTTTGCTTAGGAGGCTGCAGAGCAGTGTTTAGGTAGGTAAGGTATAAATGATGGATCATACCGAATTTTCATATTGACTAAAGCTTTGGCTGGTGCAGGCACAAAGGGATCCCTGAAACGACATGGGATGGTGCCGCTGGGATCCTCTTCCAAGAGGCATCTGGGGATGTCAATGTTAGACTGGGAAATTGCACGCCCAACAGATGCTGAAATGGAAGCCTTTGGTATGGAATTGGATTAGAGTTAATGTGGTGAGTATTACTTGTCTTACTATTGTAGTATATTTTGTGAGAAGCCAGGGATCAATAGATTTCAGTACTATTTATTCACTAAGTTATATGATCTGCTCAGGATGTAAGGGATACAAGTGTTTAAATACTTGGGATTGCCACTAGGTACAAGTAAGTTAAGAATAGAAGATTTTGAGCCTATGGTAAACATACGGTAAGGAAGAATGATACCTCAGTCTTTCTTACACAAGCTAGAGATGGTTAACTCTATATTATCCTCACTGCCTACATAATACATGGCCTGTCTCAAAATACCAGCAACAGTCATTAATCAGATAGACAAGTGTTGAAGCCTTGAAGGCATTGTTTATGGCGATGGTCTGATGTAAATGCAAGAAAGGCTCCACTGGCAGCATGGAAAATGGTGATCCAACCAAAGTCTGAATGTAGAATAAAGAATGATGCACTGATGATGAAAGCATTGCACAAAGCGACAAAGTGCTTAACAAGGTGGAGAAGTATAACCAAACTCATGGATCACTATAAAGGCATTGCTCAATGAAGTGTTGGAGATGGGGCCTCCATCCAATGCTCGTAGGACTAATGGCATGTAAGAGTCCTGAAACATATGTTTCTTGAACTCTTTTCATTGGGATAATTCCATATAAGCCATTGCAAATTGATTGAGTCCCAATTTGTCAAGGCAAAACTGTTTATCTTGTTAGAACCATTGGGTTGCAAAATTTATCCCATACCTGCCACTGTTGAAAAGTCAACTGTGTGAAAAGACAAGAATGCCCCTGGCCTTCTTCCTTCTCATGCCGGTGGAGCTCTCATTGCGCATGCAGCGGTATCTCGCCACCCCATGCGAGCTCGCTGCTGTCGCCTCTGACATTCCCCTCCATTCCTTACCCACCACCCACCATCCTCAATCAACAGCGAGTTTGATTTTCGCCGCTACAGCTATTCCCGCTCGATGGAGGTTGCCACCGCGCACGCTTGTCGCCTCAGTTGCTCCCTCACCCCCCCCCCCCCCCCCTCCCGTCCGAAGCGGCGAAGCCATGGCTTGCCCTAGCAACCTTGATCTGGCGCATGCGGGCGAGCTCCACCTCGGCCGTGCGAGGTCACTGATGCGCCATCGTGCTGAGGTATACCGTGCAAGCTGCCAGCTCATTGCTGTACCAACGCACCCCCTCCTCCCCCACGCGTTCATCAACACTGGTGCCTACCTGTCCGAGAGGTAACCATCTCAAGGTTGAAGACAAGGGTATTTTTTTATTTTTGGAGGAACGAGTATTATGGTCATTTTACGAAAAATATGATGCTGAAAATGATGCAGATGGTACAAGTGGAATTGATTTTGCAACCCAGCGACATAACAGGATAAGAGATTTTACGATGACAGATTCGAGATTGTTGAAATTTGCAATGGCTTATAAGTAATTGCCCCCTTTTCATTCCTCAAAATGGAGCAGATGTCCTTACTCTAAACAACACAAATGGATCTGACAGACTTCCTCTACCTCCCACTGTCAAAGCAAGCTTGTGATGATCAATTTCTGCGCAGGCACAAATGATCAATGGACATATATATGGGGGGATTCTCATCGGTCAAAGTATATCAACAACTGATCCGTCATATGAAGGTTTACGTGGCTTATGGTTGGCTGTGGAAATCATCTTGTCAGATGAAACATAAGGATTTTTTTTTTTGGCTGCTGCTCAAGGACAGACTAAAACACGTGTTGCTACACAGGAAAAATATGCATTTGGAATCTTATACGTGTGACCTTTGCTTATGACAACAAGAAGAAACGTCGGAGCACCTATTCTTGCAATGCAACTTTGCCAAAGCTTGCTGCGCCTCCATAGGTGTCACACCAGCGCTGTGACACCCCAACGAAATTATCAAAGCTCTAAGAGGCACCTAGCACTCCGCCACTCCCCTTGTTCATGGAGATAATTAGCATCATGGCATGGGCCATATGGACCACTAGAAACAAATGGATGTTCAGCAACATAGATCCTACAGTGGTAACCTGCAAGTCCAAGTTCATAAGAGAATTCTTGCTGCTGTTGCACATAGCGGGGAAGAAATATTTCCCTAGGATTAAGCAATGGCTAGAAGATATAGCTGAAGCTCCTTGACGCTCTGCTTGCTTTCTATGCTGCCTGTAAACTCTGTTTTGCTAATCAATATATTTGATCAATAGGGGTTCCTGTACCTTAAAAAGATAAGAACCTTTTTTTCAATGGTGTTTGATATATTTGTGGATGCTGAGCCCACCTAGTTCAACGTTTGGTTGATAATATCGCAATCCAACAAAACCACGGAGCAGAGCACATGCAGACTCCCTGCAACAGCTGCATCGTTCTTTGGCAACAAAATATTCTTCTAGTAGAGACCTTTTCTGTTGATCTTGATGCTAACACATAGTCAACATGTAATTACACAAGCTCATGCTGTTCATTGCGATTAGAATTCTGAAACTTCTTCAAATGACAATGGTAAGTGTAATGAGATATAAAACTGGAGCGTTTTGTACAGTAAGCTTACAAACTCACAGGCATAGAATTGTTAATTAAGTTTGATGAAATCAATGTAACCGTGTCCAGTTTGCAAATGTAACCCGAAAAAACAAATGCAAGTCAAGATTATCATAAACTAGGATAAGAAAACCTGAACTCAGAAGTGACATGATGATATAAAATGGTCTCGCCCACGCTGCCTTCGGCATTTACACATCAACCCAGTCTTGTTCTTTCGATACCATCACACAGGATCTCAGAATCATCAGTGAATAGTTAGAAAAAATTGCAGGCTAAACGTAAATATATATAAGACGTTTATATAAATATAATTTTGTATGTGGTCCCCCTTTGACTGCGCTCTAGTCTCCGGCTCGCTTAGGCCTTGTTAGGTTTGGTTGGAATAATTGGCCCAGAACCACATTGTTTGTGCGGAAAAAAACCTGCTCGGTTACGGTTGGTCCATAATGAAATAGAATCCATTTTAATTATTTTGTGTAGTTTATGATTCAGATTAATTTTCTACCTCTCGAGATCCGGAATGAAAACAACTGACTCAATTATTTCTGGCATAGAATAGTTTTTGGGCCTAATTCAATCAGCTGGAAACAAAAAGGCCTTCCTCTTTTTGAATCCGTATAGGTTTCAGCTTCGCTTGTCCTATATACTGAAATAGAGCCGTCGAAACACAAGCTAAATCGAGAGATGATCAATCCATGACGACCATGAGGCGGTGCCTGTTTAGTTTGCAAAAAGCCACCTTGCACTCACTTGCCTTCTCTCCAGACGACGATGATGCTGAAATCCCGTGGGTGCTTCTCGACTAGTGCGCCTACGTCGCTGACTACACCAACACCACCACCGCCTTCATCACGAAGTGGGGCAGAAAGGAAATCCAGGCCTGCTTGCACCAAAGCCACTATTCTCCCTCTTTCATTGGGAACACTATGCTTGCACGACGACTTCATGGTGATGATAGAAGACTTTAGCAAATCCATAGTGGTCGCTAGAGGATGTTCGAGTTATCGACAGAGGAAGGGCAAAGACAAAATTAGACAATGGGATTTCATGTGGATGGTACAAATGCATGGGATTCCGTGGATCCGCTTTATCTCCAATAAAACTCTTAAACAGAATTTAACTCTAAATTTTAGAAGTTAGAAAAAAGAAAACTTAAGGACTAAATAGAAAACCCTAGTAGGCATTTGGCCTTAAAAAAACATAAGCTAATAAATCGATACTAGAAAGCTCTTTGACAAGCTCGCCCATCCAAACACATCGATGTCCTCTGGTAGTCCTTAACAAGGTCGCACATCATGAAAGTAGATCTTTCGATTTTGCAGAAAGGTTTGTACGCAATGAGAAGCCATTGCATGATGGTCCTTAAAAAAAGAAGCATATAAGTGCTTCATAATAGTGGATGGAAGCACCTAACCTGACGGGAGTACTAGATATGTTCTCATGGATGGAAGGCTTGAGCAAAATCCATGGCGGCCGCTGGTGGAAGTTTGAGTTGCGTGTTTCACCCACCAAGGAAGAGCGGCAAAGAGAAATTTGGGCCGTGCGCTTTCGTGTGGACGGTGAACGAAGGTACAACTGCTCGGATGACTTCAGAGGATCCTCTGCAGTACTGCTATAGCATTGGCACTCACTGACACGTAGGCCAGACGGCACGTGGGTCCACTCGTGAAAGTAATGTGACCCCGGGAAAAAGAAAAAGGAAATATTACTCCAGTTAGCGAGCTGGTATCTCCGCCGCCCACACTGCCCTAGTTCGAGTCGTAATCTCAGCCGCCGCCGGCGGCGACCGAGTCCGCCTCACCTTCTCCTTCCAATCCCCATCGGCTTCCCCTTCGATCCCCCCTGCCGCTACATATACTTGTACTAGATGCATCCAAACACAAGCTAAATCGATAGAAAGAAGAGAACGATCGATGGCGACCATGGGGTGGTCCCTGCTTAGGTTGCAAAGCGCCACCTTGCACCCACCTGCCCTCCCTCCGGACGACGACGATGCTGAAATCCCCTGGGTGCTCCTCGACAAGCTCGCCTACGTCGCCGACTGCGAAAACGCCACCACTGCCTTCTCCACTACCTTCCCAACAAGCGTATCCAGGTTACCTTCTGCCTCGCCCGCCCGCCGCGCGTCTCCTACATCTGCGTCTTCTGTCCTGGGCTGGACCACACCGAGTTCCCCCTGGAGCCCAAGATCCTCGCTATGGAGGAGGATCTCGTGCTCCTTAGCATTATCGTCAGCTCTAAACAGAACGCAGTCCATCATATGGACTACTACATCTATCAGGCTGCCGACAGTGCCGCCGGCGGGGGGCCGTCACTGAAGCGGCTCCCGCGGCCCCCTGCTCCCTATGGATTCGAGTCAACCCATGTTGGTATCCTGCGCTGCGGCACCAACCACAAACAGCATGACGACCAAAGTAGGTTCTTCCTGCGCCCCCACAGAGACACCACGGATGATGATTTCTATGTTGTTGCTGGGCTCTGTGAAGCACCCAGTATGAAACCCGGTCAGTTTGTCCTCTGTCGCTACAGCTCCAAGGTCCCAACTCATTGGAGTACTGACAACATCTCACTGAACCATCAACAGCTGGTCCAACATGGCGACTGTGGCTTTCTCCATATCAACAGCAAGGTGATCGCAATAGGAGGAAATGCTGGTACCATGGGATTTGTTGACCTCTGGCGGGGTATCCTCTTCTGTGATGTGCTCAAAGGTGAAGGGAAGTCCATCCCCCAGCTTCACTACGTACCGCTGCCTCCACGGCTCCTGCCTCACTCAATCTCTAGGGGTGATGCACGCCTTAGTCGGGACATTGCTGTTGTGAAGGACGAAGAAGGCCGCAGCATGATCAAGTATGTCGAGATGCAGGTTCAGTGGAAGCCTGGCCAAGGTTTCAGTGGTTCCTCTGCCAAACATGGTTGGGTGGCCAGGACATGGAAAATGCTAGTTTCTGCAATTTGTTTGGAGGATGGTTGGATTGAGGACTGCACACATGAATCATCTGTTATCCTGGTTGACAACAACCCGCATTTTAAGCAACTGCCTGAGGCGCTGGACCATGAAGGCAAGCAGATGCCTTCATTTAGTGGAATTGATGTGCGTCAACCTACACTCAGAATCCATGATGGTGATGGTATTGTTTACTTCATGGTCAAGAAGAATCGGATGGATCCCAAGGCTTGGGTGATTGCTGTAGACATGAAGAAGAATGCATTACTAGAAGTGGCTGAATTTGCTGCAGAAAGAACAGTTGACATTACTTTTGTCTATATGCACTGTGGGATATCAAAATATCTGAGACAAGCACAAGGTAATTATTCTCTAGTGCCACAGCTCATATTTTAGTAGTTACGTCTTCAAAACTTTTGGTCGCCCTACCCTAGAAAACTTTTGCCATGCATTTAAACAATAATTGGTTATGATTTACTTGGGGGTGATTGCCAACATATAGTTTGAAGGTGCAAAACATCTTATAGGATGGGAACTTATCTGGTCACTAGTTGAAGCATAATGAAAATATGTCTTTTCTTTGAAATAAGAGGCAGGCAAGACAATCCCATGCTCATTTGAAATTGACATACACATGCTGCTGCAATGGCTTTTGTGATGGTCAAAGCGACTTTGTAGGTACTAGTCATAGCTGATTAGAGAAGACTGGGAACCTGATGAGCATGTACCGTACATAGGGTTTTGAACTTTGGATCCAGAACCACTGATGGACTAATTTTCTTAAAATGTCTGCAAGGCTGTGAAGAGGAACTTATGCGCAACTTATTGCAATACAATCCCTAGTTTAACTACAAAATTGGCTATTTAGGCTGTATAGTGTCTAGATGGATGGTCAAATAAATGCACTAGGCCAAGGATCAAACTAAACGATGTAGATCAATTGCTACAGATGTTCCCATTGATCAATTTTGCATGCATCCCACTTGCTATTGTTAGATAACAGAAGCATGCTCCAGGAATGGATGATTCCTTCCATAGCTTCTTGGAGATGGCATCATTGTGTTCTTTATGGATCTTATCATGGTAAACTTAATACCAGTCTATAGTCTATACATATCTTCTCTTCCTAATAGAGGAATTGAAAAAATCCTTCAATATGAATAATCAATTCAGTCCCTGAACTTTCTTAAAAAGGATACTTTTGTCCTTCACATTTCAAAAAGGTCAAACAAGTCAACACATTTGATTTTGGGGCCAAGCAAGGACACTTCCTACATGTGCCACCTCAAATATTGCCAATTGCATATTCATCTTTTCAGCTCAACAATAGTTGCAATCACCTTGCAATCTCTGTTACCCTTGTTGCTTCTGCTAATTGTATATTCTTTACTTCTCCTACTTCTTTTCCTATTCCACACAAAGGACCTGGTCTCCCTCTAGATAGGAATCATAGCCCTTTGCTACTAACATTGAGCTAATATAGTAATTGACTAAACTAGCATCATTCTCCCCTTCCTCCAGCTTAACAAAACCAGTTTGTTCTGTGTTCCAAACTTATGATTTAGAAGCTAAATTGTTATAAAAGTAATATACTATGTATTGCAGAATTAGTTTAGGACACTGGTGGTGGAGGGAGTACAATTTTGTACATGTGCTAAGTCATTTAGTTATCCTAATGCCAAATTGGTGACATGAGCCTAGGACATGCCACCATTGCCCATGAGTGGGCAGATGTGGACTCATCTGACTCAGGAATGAACTTGATGATTTGTAGAAAAGTTTTTGCGGGGACTACAATATGCTCATGAACCATATCTTTCAAAAGTTAATGGACCAATTTGTGCTTTTAATATAATAAAAAACCACTAATTTTTATAATAAGAAGTGAAGAAAATATTAATTATTTTCTAGAACTGCTGGGAATTAAAAAAATATATCAGTGATGCATCATAATCAGATCAATAGAGGATTTTATATTTGACAAAAAAGAAGAATAGAGTTGTAGTTGTTGTGCAATCTGTGACAGCTTGCCATCATTCCTTTCTGTCACCAGAGGCATAATCATCCTAATCTGTTAAAAACTAATGAAGGGATGCTTGTTCAAATACGACTTACCTGTTTAGTGTATTTTATAATATCATAGTGCACAGGCTCATGACTGCAACATCAGGTTACTGATTTTTCACATGTACAGTGACATTAAACAGAGAATTCAGGATAGGTTACATTGCTGAAACCTACCATCCTTTTGTGGCAAGGTCCTTACATATACATCCATTCATGTGAATTATGATGCTCGCATTGAAATATAATCACAATATTTCAGGCTATGTTGATATTGATTATTTGATGGTATTCTTTGCTTACAAGGCTGCAGAATAGTCGTTGAGTAGGCAAGATAAAAGGATGGGTAGGGTTGATTCCGCAGCATCAGCTGGCTGAATTTTTCGTTGTAACTAAACCATGGGTCATTTTGCTCGGTGCAGGTACAAAGGGAAAGCTGAAACGACCAGGGATGGTATTGTCCGGTTCCTCTTCCAAGAGGCGTCAGGCAGCGTCAATGCTACTAGATGACCTTGTATTTCTGCCATGTGATACTGAAATGGAAGAAGGTGATGCAGATCATATGTCATTGGATTGGCCTCACTATGGGTGATGGTGCTGATTATGTTTGTCTCACTATTATAGTATCTTTGTATTAGAAGACTAGGATTGATAGGTCCACTTATTATTCTGTGAAGATCATGTAAGGAGACAAGTGTTTGAACTATGTTCAATTGTGTGTGATCTATTTACGGATGTGCCTCATGCGACCTTGTCAGTTAATCTTATGTGTTCTGCTGCGAATTGTTGTCAAATGTTTCTTGGGGTCTGCAATTTTGGATGCGTCTAAAACAAATTTCATTGTAGTTGGATTGTGAAGCCACTGCTGCTATAGGCCATCGTGCCTGAACTCTGAACCAAAAGCATTCGCCCTAGTCGTGCGGCTGTGCACCCTGGTCAAGTGGTCATCGGCACCGTGGGCCGTGGCTGACTGAGCCGGCCCGGCCGGGTCTCTCCGTCTCTGTTCTCACAGCCGTTTGCTAGGGGGCGGATGCACGATCTCTAGTTAATCGTGTCCGTCCAATATACTAGACCGCATTTCTAAACCCTAGTAAAACCACTCGGCGCCTCCCCCTCACTACTCCCCCTTCGCCTCCGGCGCCTTTCCGATTCCGAACCCCCTCCTCAACCCTCCTCGCCGCGCCGTCTCCACCATGAGCGGGACCAAACGGCCACCTGACTACACGGGGGGTGGGAGGAGCGGGAATGCCGGGAGGAACACTCCGGGGGAGGGGGGGGGGGCGGCTTTGGAGGCCGTTCTTCCGCGTCATACCCCGGGAACCCATCCACGATGCAACGCGGCGGGAGGGGTGAGACTGGCGACGCCGGGTAGAACACGGCAAGAGGCGGCCTCTCCGGCAGGGACACCGCAGGAGGCGGTCACTCCGAGAGGAACACGGCAGGAGGCGGCCTCTCCGGGAGGGACACCGCAGGAGGCGGACTCTCGGGGAGGGCCACCGCTGGAGGCGGCAGGAGGGACGGTTCTTCCTCGCCGTTATCTGGTAACACATTCGCCATCTCTCCTACGGCGAACATATCTGCCCTCGACTCATTCAGCTCTAGGAGCGCAACTTCTTCCAACCCGCACGAATCAGGGCCTCTCTTTTGTAAGAGCATAACGGACTTATCATATTCCTACCAAATCATGTTTGGCTCAATCGACCCAACTACCAGTCCTTCCAGATCCGCATGGAACAGATCTCCCTCCCTTTCACCGTCGCCACCACACTCTCCGTTCTCTATATCAAGCTCAGGTAGCCCCCGTGCACTTCCGTCTCCATCATCAACTCCAGGGATTCTGGGTCAAGCTAATCTTCTACGGTTCCTAAACACGTATGTCATTTCCGTTTTGTCTAACTTCTGAGTACTAGCATTGTTGCTATTTCTTGATACTAAGTTATTCGTTTTTCAGCTTTCAATTTCCACATCATGGTGTTGCTTTCTACAAGGCAGAGATCGCTAAGCTTAGAGAACTAGGAGACTATGAACTGAAGATAGACTTTGAGCACGTGTTTGATGTGGATAGACATTTTGCTGGGGTCATATGTGAAAGACAAAAAAGGTAATTTAGTTGACCCTCGTGGTATCTGATAACTTCTCTAGTATTTATGTATCATGATTGTACACCCATGGCGAATTTATCATAATTTCTTCATTTTCATGTCATGTCTTGATCTTGAATTTCTCTAATGTTAATTGCTCTGATTTGATTCAGCAACAACATGTGGCTCAGGAGCGCAGCGAATATGTTTCTAACTGAAAATGGGCTGGCCACCCAGGAAGGGAACATCAGCTTCATCAATGTCCCTAAAAGGTACCTGGCCCTCAAACTTAACTTGATTACACTTGAGTCCATGAATTTAAGTTAAGTTAGTTTGTCTTGTTAGAAGCAAGAGATTAGGTGAAAGGATGACCCTTGTTAGTTGGTACAATTTCTTGTGTGCTGATGACTGATGCCATTGAACATGGTAGGGTAATGATGGTTTATGATGACATATTGGTGGCACGTAGGCCTGCCAAAAAAGGTGAATCTAAAGTTTCTTGTAGGCTTCTTCAGTACAGGTGCCGCATGCATCATTGAGTTAGGTCGGTTTTAGGCTAGTTAGAAGCAAGATATATTAGGTGAAGGGATGACCCTTGATATTCGCTAAGCGTCTATTTCTCACATGTTTGGGACTGATGCTATGTAACTGGGGAGGGTTAATGATGTATTATGTGACAGACTGGTGGCATGTAGGCCTGATAAAAAAAAAAGTTGGAATTTTCTTGGAGGTTGCAATGTTTGCCAGTTCTTACATGCATGGAATTGTGAGTTTGCAAACTGTTTAGAGGTGCATCTGCCAAAGGCGCATTCTTCATTGCTTCTTCAGATTTTTTTACAGGATTTTCTTTATTTTCACTGTGTTGTTCTCTGGACGTTTGGAACAACATTGTGAATATACTTTTCTTAGACATGGAAGGATAGTTTACATTTTGCATTTATACTTGATCTGGTACTGGTAGACACTTCTATATTCTCTCCATTCAAGCATTTATACGTTTCAAATTTTGTTCTTTGCTTATATTGCAGCCTTAGGACAGCAAGAGACGCACTCACTTCTCCTTATGCGCCCCTTGTGTGGCCCACCAAGCTTTTCAAGGGAGAAGTGGTGGTTCTGATGTGTTCCCTCTATGGATCTGAATTATGCTACGCTATCATTGATGCATTGTCTGAATGGCTAGCAACTGGTAAATCTTGTCAAGGAAAGTTAACACTTGATGGGATTCTGATAATGGAAAGGTCAGAAGGGTTAAAAGCAATAATCACCCAAGAGGCAGCAGTGAATGGTGATGCATCAGGGGAAGACAAGGCTCTTGATGTCAATGAGCTCTGGCCTCTGATAGAGCCATTCTTCACTTGGGGTGGATGTTTACAAGTTTTTTTTTAGCAGCTCAAGGCAGATTTGTTGCAGGCAACTGCTGAACAAGTTAACAGCGATTGGTTTTGGGAGTATTTGAGATTTTTTCCAGCGTGGGTTTCTTCAATGGGCAGAAGGAACTTCGAATGCGGTTTATATATAATTTCTAAGGCCTTTTCCCTTAACAGAAACATTCAGCTTGCAAGTCTTTTTGCTGCACCTCCTCTGCCACGAGATTGGAGGGATGTGGCAAAGGTAGATAAGTATTTTTCTGAAAATTACTACTATGAGAGTCGTAAAGCTAAGGATAGTACTAGCAAGGATGGAGAAATTGGGAAAGGTGATAAACTTGTTGGGAAGGATGGCAATATCGGAAAGGATGATGGGGAAAGTGCGAAGGGGTATGGTGCAGCAGAAGGGCAGGAAGGAAAGGATGATGGGGACAGTGCGAAGGGGTATTGTGCAGCAGAAGGGCAGGAAGGAAAGGATGATGGTGAAAGTGCGAAGGGGTATGATGCAGCAGAAGGGCAGGAAGGAAAGGATGATGGGGAAAGTGCGAAAGGGTATGATGCAGCAGAAGGGCAGGAAGGAAAGGATGATGGGGAAATTGCGAAGGGGTATGGTGCAGCAGAAGGGGAGGAACTAGCTGAAATGAGAAAGAGCAAGTTAGAGGAGGATAACACTGATCTGAAAAAGGAGCAAACTTGTCTGCAAAAGGTTACGGAGAATGCTGATCCAAAAAGCAACCAAACGGCTCATAAAAAAGCGATTGCACTTGATGATGACCATCATGAGAATACCACTTGGGGACTACTGGAATTAAAGAGACAGAACCACCAACATCCTAAGGGCAATTTTCAAGATGCTGACGAGACAGAGATATATGGAGCGTATCTATTTCCTGAGTTGCCAAAACTGATAAAAAAAATTACTTGCACAATGTGAAATGGGTGGCAGGTGAGACCCATTTTCCTTTTGTTCTCTTATAACTTTCAGTTCTCTTTTGCTGCTCTGTTTTTTTATAGTAAAGAAATTTCCTGGCAGATTTGCTGGTATTTGGTCCTCTTACAAATCATCGAGAACAGATCCAAGGCGATTACCCCCAGTCTGATGTTTGAGCAGGTATGTTGAGTTTTTTTTGGGGGGCATTTGTAGCCCTTGCATCATAAATGGATTTCATGTTTTGTGGCCATTCTATTTGTGCTGATAATCTTGATTTCCACATGCTCATTTCAACATGTAGTAGCAATATACATATACTCTTGCTCAAACTTGTAACACAGATGTTAGTAGAGGTCATATAAGATGTTTGGCTGAAAATTGTCTAGGACTAATGTGCCTGTAGTATGCTAATATATTTGATTTATTACTTGTTCGACGCATTAGTATATTTGATCCATCAGATTTAGATGAGTTGACCCAGTAAGATATGATATGCGTAGAATATGTTTGTTTGGTAGTGGTTTTTTCGAAAATGACAAAATAGCTTCACTTAAAAAGGAAGATTTATGTGCTGTTCAGTTCAGTGCAGGAAACAAGATCGCTCCTCTTGGTGGTACGCTCTGGAACCAGAAGATGCTATTTTCTTACCAGGGAACAACAGTATTTAGTAAAGGACAGTATTCATGTATAGATTAACTTGTGTAAACCTAAGTTACCAGTAGCTTTTGCTCGCAGCAGATTTATCACAATCTCTGCGCTTAGTTTGGCTGACGTAATGCAATAGATTGCATGTAGGCCAGAAAATACCAATCATACTTTAACTTTGGTTAGGATTATGCGCAAATGGGTGAGATTTTCTGACATCTGCAACATGTAGTTGCATATGGGTGACCCGGTCGCGCTAACTGGCCGGTTATTTCTGTTAACTGGTTGGTTTTTCACCGAACCGAATCGGCCGGTTAATTTGGTTATTCCAACCTTGTGGATGACACTGTTGATGATATTGGCAATGTTTAGTCGCATATGGGTGAGATTTTTTTATGATATCTGCAATATTGTGTAGTCGCTTGTTATCATAGTGCTCTGGGGGGATTGTATGTGTTGAGAGCATAATAAATTGCCTCCTTTTCTTCTATTATTTGCACTAAGATATTTCTACTACTGAGTCCATCCAAATTGTGCCAAAACCGCCGTAATTTTCACTTTCCGATTCGTCCGTTCGCTCAACTGTCGTTCCTAGTTTACGCTGGGGTTTCATCATTCTACGCAGTGCGCAGTGGGCTGGGTTTCTGATTTCGTGAGGTTCCCAACGGGCGAAGGACGGAGGGTGTTATCGCCAGGCGGCGGGAGATGCTGCAGGTCGAGTCCTAAAGCTCGCCGATCCAAGTCTCCTCTGTCCCATCTTCGCAAGAACCGCTCATCATTCCTGCCCGACGAACGACTCGGTGTCTTCGCGCCTAGCACGTGCGCGCCGTCGTCTTCTGCCGTAGCGCCTGCCGGCGCTGGTGATGACGTTGTCCGGTTGTAGTCTTCAGCGTATTCAAGCGTGCGAAGTGATTATGTCCCTCGACGCCAAACGAAGGGCGCCGTAACCCTGCATTATGTGTGTCGTCGTTGTCGTGCTCTACTCACTCGGGCCCTGCGTGTGCTCATGTGATCCTCCTGGCGGAAGTGTCACGGTGAAGCGTGCGCTGCACAGCCCCCACGTCGACTTGGCCAAATTTTTCTGACTTTCGATTGCATAGGCACTGTTTGGATACTCTAACTGTGTTAGAGGTTAGAGTTAGTTTCTAGCTTATGACTAATTTTAAACTAACTCTAATTCTTGAAGTGTTTGGATGCAAGGGTTAGATTGACAATAAAGATGCTGATGTAATCATTTGTCTCCTTTGAGCACAGAGGAAAAAGTAACTTTTTAGTAGACCCCACTCAAACTAGCTCCAATTAACATCTCTTGGATGGGCTAGTTTTTTTGGATGGGTTAGATGCAACTAACCCAAACTAACCTTACCTGTTTGGAGAATTTAGGATTAGTTATGCTCAAACTAACCCAAACTAACTCTAACTCATGGATCCAAACAGGACCATAGATCCGTAGAGGGAGATGGATTTTTTTTTTGATCGGATTACTCCACTTTCATTTCAGCCGAAAGTAGCAACATAACCGGGTCTGGAGGTCACGCCCTAAGGGCAACTACTACCGTTTAAAGGACTAGAACACTTGTTTTTCAGGCCTCCCACAGTAATACAGCACAAAAACAAAAGGATAGATGATGATAGTTGTCTGTTCTGTTGTGACAAAGAAACTATACATCATTTATTGTTCGATTGTGTTATAGCTATAGTGTTATGGCAGGGCATTAGTGATCTTCTCAACCTATAGATTAGTAGTAATTTTGAGGTTATAGCTAGTTTATGGCTTTGTAAAAAAAACACGAGTCTATGAAAACTGGAAAAATGAGATGTGTTTCCAGAATGGCAGATGGCTAGGGATGAAGGAGATGTGAAGAAAGCTCGAAGTATGCTAGAGATCTGGAAACCGCCCGTACCAATTGGGAAGCTAACTACGATAGACCAATATATCGCGTGGATCAAGATGAGGACAGATCAACCAGAACGACTAATGATGTGATATGCAGGGAATCAATCATGGATCGGAGGATGCTGGACCAGAACAAAGTGGTAAAGCCTTTGGAGAATATGGGTGAGTTTAGAGTGTGAATCCTGTGTGGCTGGAGCATCAGTTGTAAGGATAAATTTCAAACCTGTGCTTTGAACGCTGTTTTGGTGTGTTTCAATGCAATAAGATGTGTAAAACTATATAAAAAAAGCAAACACATCAAGTATACAGAAAGAAGACGGTTTAAACATGCCGTCGATTCCTATCCTTGCTATCATCATCTTCTTGCTCTGGAGCTTCAGCAATTGGCAGCATGATGCACCTTTCTTATCGCTCCATCACCTGCATCGCTGTTCTCAACATGGCTTCTGCTTCTATGTTGATGACCTTTTACATATCCTCCGAATATAAACCTATCCAATATTTCATAAAAGAAACGATATTACAAATGATCTCGTCAAAATGTCTTATCAGTATTTTTTAATCAAAGTAGGTCCTATTCCTTGTTTTCTCCCTAGGAAGAGTTTTCTTGATCCAAGCACGAAACTAGCATAGATGTGTTTTCTCCTTTATTTCGTTATTTCTCCTGTATATAAGAATTTATCCAAGTATAAGTGAAATCTTACTAGTTCTAAATAACATACATGGTGAGAATGTTAAATCCTTTTTTATTTGAGTGATATTGATGTGATCGGAAATGGTAGTTATCGATCGTTAACAAAGTCTCGAACACTTCCATCATGCGATGACGATGTTCAACTCCACTTCACCCTAACTGTGTTATTCATTTATATTCAGTATATTAATCGTCATCACCACCTGCATGTTTTTCTAAATTAAATTAATTATAAAATTAACTAAATAGTTAACACAGATTAAGAGTAAAATCGCAATAATTTACAAAAGTATGATCCGAATTTAGGTGTTGACGGATATGATATGGGAGTAAGGGCTGTTATGAATTTGTCCCAAGTGAAACTTGAATTCTAGAGATTTTATTTTTAAAAAATATTGTGATTTTATCCTCAATAGGAATAAATTTTGTCTTCATTTTGAAATTACAGGGATAAAATCACAAATTGAAAAACGAGGATTCAAACAAAAATCACAATAGACCCGATTTGATTTGCATTTTGAAAGCTTTGTACGGTGTTTTGCATTTTTATAATAATATAAACAGGTTATAAAAAACTAGAGAAGTAAACACGGGCAATCCCCGGCCCCTGCTCTTTCTTCCCCTCCGTCTCTACCCCAGCAGCGGCGTTCGCTGGCAAAACCCTAGATCTCCCTCCCGCTTAAACTTCCGAAGAAGGTAACTTTTGCTCTAGATCTCTGGCGGACTCTCTCGCCCCGTTTTTCCGATTGGTTCGTGGCATTGTATCCAAGCAATTTCATGGTGATTAGTTGCTGCTTCTTGTAGTACAGTGCGGGAGGATGGCGGAGCCGTCTAAGGTCATCCACATCCGGAACGTGGGACACGAAATTGCGGAGGTGAGAAGGGTTAGAGAAGAGTTAGAAAGGGGGGAAATCTTAAATTCGATTTGTCCGGTTTTGCGGCGAAGGATTTAATATTTATTAGCTGTTCACTTTCTGTGTTGTTGCTATTGCAGTCCGATCTGCTTCAGCTGCTACAGCCGTTTGGGGTGGTCTCGAAGATCGTCATGCTGCGTGCCAAGAACCAGGTTTCCTTCTTTCGTGCTCTTCGCTAGCATACTAAATAGGTCGATTTTTTTCGTTGCTGAGCTGGTTGTTTTGGGGCCACAGGCTCTTCTGCAGATGGAAGACATGCATGCCTCCGTGAGCGCGCTGCAATATTACAGCACTATTCAACCTAGCATAAGGTATAGCTATCTATTGGCTATTGCCCAGCCCCCAGTGACTGATGATTTATGGATGCCAATGACTCCAAAACCAGAGTTTTCATACACGTTATGCAATATATGCTGCTATACGTAGTTATGACATGCTTGCTATACTCTAGGCAATATAAGCTGCTATGTAGATGACATGCCGGACGGATAGTGCTTGTTTCTTGATATTTATAAATGATGAGGAAGATAGTTTAGGCTTCCTGATGTGATTACCTTCTCTTCAAGCACAAGAATAACTTTATCTTTTCAATTTGGCTTTCATATCTTATTGATTTTTTCTTTGCATGATTGCATCCTTGCTGTTGCCATTTAGGGGAAGGAATGTGTACATGCAATTCTCATCCCACCAAGAACTTACCACCGATCAGAGCTCTCATGGAAGAAATTCTGATCAGGTATGCCATGCAAATTAGCTAATGTGCGATCTACAGTAGAATTAGTCTAGTACATATTGTGAAATGCTTGAAGCCTATTGATGTCATTATTTTGATTTTGGTCTGCATGTCTTATGCCTGTTGTTGCATTGTGTGGTTCTTTCTAGTGGTGATCTTGCAGTTCTCTCCAGTTGAAGCAACCCATTTTTAACATAAATTTGCACCTGCTATCAATGGTGTGGCCGGCTCGAATGGGGAAAGGTTCTTAGAAGTTGGACATAGAATTGCAACAGTGTTAGAACTAGTATACTAGAGAAATTGACCTATGCTGCTAAATTACAACATTTAAACTGCCTTGCTAGAAGTATGATTTAGCTGTATTTTATATCTTCCTACCTACTCATAGGTAGCTCAGTTAAATTGCATGTCTTACCTGCTCGTATTTTCCAGTTAGATATGCACATTCCTCCCTATTTATCCTTTTCTTGCTATCTCCTCTTTTCTGCCTTGGTGCTTGGCCTCAGGAATCTGAACCCAACCGAATCCTCTTAGTTACTATCCACCACATGATCTATCCTATAACAGTGGAGGTTCTTCACCAAGTTTTCAAAGCTTACGGATTTGTGGAGAAGATTGTCACATTTCAAAAGTCAGCCGGTCAGATTCTCTCTCTTTCTCTGTGTGTGTGTCACTTTTTCCACACATGTACACCTGATAAAAATTTTCTGACACAGAATACATGTGAATGGTGAGGTGGATCTATGAATTTATATGAACTTTGTTTACATTTTCTGATGTGTATCCACTAAGCTGTAACCTGTTTCAGAACTGTAAAAGTATTTTTGTAACTAGCAACAATGAAATGTTACTATCTCGGGAAGGGCTTCAGCCTCTCCCATGTATTTTTTTCCTTCTTAATGAAATAATGCGCAGCTCTCCTGTGTATTTGAGAAATAACAATTGGCAACAATTTGTATCATATAGAACAGTTAATTACATATTTTCAAATTCTGTAATCAGTTTACAAGGTTGTATGATGTTTATACCAACAGTTTTTACCAGCTTTGCTGCTGGGGCATATTGCAAGAATTGAATCACTCAATCCCTTCTAACTATAGGAAACGAATCACTCGTTCCTCACCATACTCCCTCTCTTGAATCACACAGGAGAAACTTTAGCAACTCAATTGTATTGATCTCACATCAGGATACAACAGCTTACAAAACTACAAGCTCTCATAGCTTCACACTATGAGCTTACAAGCACTCCATCTAATCTACATCTCTACTCCTCTCTACTTTGTCTACATAAGGGGTGCTGCCCCTTTTATAGAACTGTCAAGGCGGTTGCTACAGTAGCTGCCATAGCTACAGTAGTTGTCTGTCATGGTCGGCATCCAGTATCGCCGGCGCCAACGCGACCAACGTCGAGCAAGAAATCAGGAGCAGATAGGCGCACATAATAATAATAGTTAGCTGGTTTGTTTGGATAGTTGTTAGCTGAGTCAGTTTGTTATTCAAGTTGTTAGGCGTCAGCTAGTTTGTTGGGCAGCCCTGTCATCTATAAACAGGGAGAGACCAGTCGAGAGTCTGAGGCTTTGTTTTGGGTTCTACCTTGTTCGCTCCTGCTTCGGCGGCACGGTGCTATCACCACGGCTCCTCCGCGCCGACGAGGTCCAGGGCCAAGGCTGGCTACTACCTTTAAATACAACCTCCGTCGTTCAGTTCCGAGTAATCTTTTCCCTGTTTGCTCCCCTGTCCGTGACATTGTCACAGCTACTTTACAGCTCATGATCAACTCCAAATTTACTTCTAATTGCTCTAACACTATGCATATCCAGCTGCTCAAGATTATGCATGAACCACCTAACATCTTCTAAAATGTTCTCCATTATTCTCCAAGCAACCATGTGCATACTTATCCATATGACAAGATTATTTCCAACACATATTAACTGCCCCCTTTTTTTCTTTATCAAAATAAATGTTTTAATATGCCTTTACATGTTGTTTTATTCAGGATTTCAAGCCCTTATCCAATATCAGTCACGCCAAGAAGCTGTGGAAGCGTTTGGCTCCTTGCATGTAATGTTACATAGTTGCACTAATATCCTTCAATTGTGCATCTATATGTGATATTACTCATGTATATCTGTTATTCTTACAAAATAAAAATATCCCAGGGAAGAAACATATATGATGGTTGCTGCCAGCTAGACATTCAATACTCAAAGTATGAACTCTGACATATAAGAAAAAGATTTATTTCTCACCTTTTTCTATCCCTCACATTTTCTTTTCCTTGAATATTCAGTCTCAGTGAACTGCAAGTCCACTACAACAATGATCGGTCTAGGTAGGATTTACTTCTTGGTTCACATCTGTGCAAGTGATGTTGCATCATATCAGTTCCCTCTCATCTTGTAATGTTATGCATGTAACATCAGTTAGCAGCTTGGTCTTTTCGTGACAATTTTTATTTTCTTCAAAAAATGAAAGTTGCCTGCTTCAGATTTCACTTTTTTTTTCAGGGACTTCACTAATCCATCATTGCCTACAGAACAACGTCCAAGAAACTCTCAGGTTGGATTAATACTTTTCTTGCCAAACTTGTTGTGCCTAGACCATTTTGATGCTCTAATAATGCTAAATGGTGTCTTTTCTTGGAGCAGCAAGGTTATCCTGATCCAGCTGGTCTCTTTGCCTTCCAACAACCTGGAGGTAGTGCACTTAAGATTTAATGAGATCTCACCAATATTTGCGGAAAAAAGTACCTGATGTTATTTTCGTTTTTTTTTTTGTTTGCAGCTTCATATGCCCAGGTTGGTGTCTGAATGACTTCTTCGATGTCTGAATGTAGTTGAAGCAGAAAATTCATTAGCTAAAATATCTTTTACTGGTTCCTTTGCATCTTATTCAATTTCTTTGAATACTAATAAAAAGCATTTGCATTTCATGCATACCAGATGGGAAGGGCTGCAATGATTGCTGCTGCATTTGGTGGAAGTTTACCTCATGGAGTGACTGGTACCAATGAACGGTGCACACTCATAGTCAGTAACTTGAACACAGATGTAAGTCTTTAGCTTTTTTACCGCTTCAGGAATTTCATACCTTGTCAAGTTTCTTCTGTTGAAAGCATTTAGTTACATTTGGTCTAAATCTCTATTCTCTGTTTTAAAAATAAAAATGCAGAAGAAACCATATTTTGTACTGGTTGTTGGTAATATTTCCTCTTCCTTTAAGCTAAAATGTAACTTATTAGTAACCATATATGTTTCAAGTACTACTGTAAGATTTACGCCTTTTATTTCGGTAACTATTCAATGTTTTGTGCAGAAAATTGATGAGGACAAGCTTTTCAATCTATTTTCTTTGTATGGAAACATAATACGGATCAAGATATTGCGTAACAAACCAGATCATGCTCTTGTTGAAATGGCTGATGGGTTGCAGTCCGAGCTAGCTGTGACTTATCTAAAGGTAAATTCTTGATCATTGTATTTGTATTTTCAGTCGCATTGCTATTTCTCGTTCACATCCTATATCTGAAGTTACATTCAAACACCTATTTTGATGCCAATTTTTGCAGGGGGCAATACTGTTTGGGAAAAAGCTGGAAGTTAACTACTCAAAATACCCCAACATTACTCCTGCCCCTGATGCACATGACTACTTAAATTCAAGCCTTAACCGGTTTAACAGCAATGTTGTCAAGAACTACCGGCATTGCTGTGCCCCAACCAAGATGATCCACATTTCTGCTGTTCCACAAGAGATCACTGAGGATGCAATCATCAACCACGTATCTGAACATGGTTCAGTTGTCAACACCAAGCTGTTCGAAGTGAATGGCAAGAGGCAGGCTCTCGTCTTATTTGAGACTGAAGAGGAGGCAACAGAGGCCCTTGTATCAAAACACGCAAGCTCACTCGAGGGGAACACAATCCGGATTTCCTTCTCCCAGATGCAGAGTATATAGCTGCTCTTCCATGGAAAGCTCTTAGCTGTTTGCATTGAACTTAAAATGTGAATCCTATGGGACACACACTAGACTGTTGCTTTATTTGTGTTGTACCACCGTGATATTGTTTTCGCTACTTTCCTCAACTCTTAGCCTTGCACCAAATTGTTTCCTTTTTTCTGTCCACCTTCAGTTTTTTCTTCCTTTTTTATAGGTTATTAAAGGATTTCACCCGTGATTGACGATCTGAGTCGCAAGGTCCGTTGGTTGTATGGATTTTTGTGTTTTATGTTCTTACAGATCGTTGTGACAATCAGAGTACACGTTTGGCTCCTATGTGAAGCATTGTCAACAGTAGAAAATGAAACACTTGAAGGAAGAAGTGTAGGAGTGAAAGCTGAAGGGATTAGCTTCCGCTGTTTTTGGCCTGTGTACACGTAGAAAACCTTGCTCAATTTGAGGGTCTGATCGGTCGCACCGAGTGTACATGGCCTGGGCCGGCGCTAATTCAGCTGCTAATTTTATCCCAAATATGTTGATTATTCTTGATATTGGCCATATCCAGTTGTGAAGCACACCGTAAAAAAAATGAAAAGGTGAGATTGTTAAAAAAAAAATGGTGAGACGTGGATAAATATACATACATACAAATATGCCAACACATTTGATGCCAAACAATATTCAATACATTTTCTGAGTACAACGAAGAGAGTCGCCAGGCAGAGTGACGTCAGATAACATGGCGCCGGGAGCCGGACAAAGGTCCATTTTCCGGAATATTATTCTTAAAGATCCAGTTGCGAAATTTGTTTTTTTAAATGGCCAGAATATAAAATTTCCACTGGGGTCGGTCGGAGACTCGGAGGAGAGGAGAAAAGCTCCTGGGCCGAATTCAGCCCAAACCGAGGGCGGCCGGTCTACAAGTAGGCGACGGTTTTGTTTCTATCGCCTCACGCTACATACATCAATCCCATTCCTTCCATAAAAAAAAAATCCCATTCCCGTCTTGTCTCTCTCACTCGCAGACTCGCTCCCTCCCTGTTTCGATCCGCCGGCAAAACCCAGAATCCCACCCGCTTAAATCCCCTTCCTAATTGGTGGTCGCTATCTTGTCTTTAGCATGGCAGATCTGTGTTTTATCAAAATCCGGAATGTGGAGCAGGAATTTGAGGTGAGAAGGCATGAAGAAAAGGAATTTATGCCTTTTTATGTTTTTCCTGAAACTCGGCTTGTTATTCGAGCGAAAGATTTCAGTTTTTGTCTTTCGGTGCTACTTTTTTTTTTTTTGCAGTCCGACTTGCGTGATCTGCTGAAGCCGTTTGGAGAGGTCGATAGGATCTACTGGGGCAACGGCCATGTGAGTTCTATCTTCTCGGGATTATGGGATACGGAATAATCTGATTGTGGGTCACCGAGTAGTTCTTTTGTGGTGCAGGCTCTTCTGCAGATGGGTGACGTCACGCCGCCGTGAAGGCAGTGCAGTACTACAGCTCCATTCCCCCTACCCTAAGGTACACTTATTTCCCCGCTAGTGGCTTTTGAAGGAAGATATACCATATTACTTACACCGTATGCTGTTAATCTAATGTATTTTTGAAATTTATGAATGCCTGTAAAGAAATCATTTTGATCTGCTGCTTATTCTATCGTTCTTGCTAATAGTACCTTTTCCCTTCCATTCCTGTTGTTTGATGTTTTAGGGGAAGGAATATCTCCATCCAATTCCCCTTACTCCAAGACCTTGCCACTGCACTGGGCTCTCATGGAAGAAATTTTCAGGCATGCTGCATAAGTAACATAATAATTGCTCTTTTTTTATGGTAGAGTTAGTATAAGCATGTTTCCCTTAGTCTTTCAAAATTATATTATGATTATTGTGGTAGAGTCAATCTGTCTTATCACTATTGATCTTAATATTCACTTAGTTGTGTTAATGTCACAACCGGTTTAGGTATGGAAGGAATATAATTATAAGTACATTTTTGTATGAGGATATATATCCATAATTAAGACATAGTAACCAAGTTTATCATAGATTTCCACTTGGTGAGCACTAAAATGGACGTAAGATTCCAACAGTTGCTGAACCTGTATATGCTGACAAATTTTACATATTGGTAGCAACAAGAAATATAACAGCCTATAATTTATATCTTCCTATCCTCTCTTTTTTATGGCTGAGTTAGATTGCATGTCATATTTTCCGTCTCTTATTTTCCAAATAGATATGCACATTCCTCTTTATTAATTGTTTTCCTTTTGTCTCCTATTTCTGTCTTGGGTTTTGTGCTGCTTGGCCTTAGGCTTCGGGAAACAATAGAGTTCTCTTTGTTTCTATCCACCACGTGATCCATCCTATAACAGTGGATGCTCTATATCAAGTTTTCAAGCCCTTTGGATTTGTGGAAAAAATCACAACACTTGAAACAGCTGGTCAGATTTTCCTTCTCTACATATCTCTTTTTACACATACACATAACCTGATATACAAATTACATACAAAAGTGGATTCATCAATTTATGTGAGCTTCAAATTGTGTCTAATAGGGTACTCTGGGTATATATCATATGCAGCAATTGATTATGCATTTTAGATTTGGCTGCCAATTATTTTGATACAACTTGTGTGCCTAAACCTATAGTTCTATAGTTGCGAGTTGTATGATTTTTATGTCTGTTCACAGATCTACTATTCTGCCTATAATTTTGATACAACTTGTATACCTAAACGGCTCAACCTGTTTGATAGTTGCAAGTTGTATGATGTTTATGTCTTGTCACATGCTTACTATTCCGTATATATGATATGGTTAAGTTTGTGTGTGTCTTGTACTCACTTTGTTAATTTACATATTCACATTCCCTGCTGAGATATGCATCTTTATCATATTTAGTAAAGTTCTTTACATGTTTTTCTGATTCAGGTTTTCATGCTCTCATCCAGTATCGGTTGCACCAAGAAGCTATGGGTGCATATCAGTCTCTGCATGTAAGATTATTTGGCTCCACTTATGTTGTTGAAACCAGAAATTTCGTTATGTTCTTACAAAAATAAAACAAATTCCCAGGGAAGATGCATGTATGATGGTTGCTGCCAGCTTTCCGTTAAATTTGCTGAGTATGAGCTTTCACAAATTTTGGCTCATTTTCTTTTTCTCATATTCGATATCTTATTTTCTTCCTGCTTGTTTTTTCGCATATCCAGGACCAAGGAATTGCAAGTTCGCTATAATAATGATCAATCTTGGTAAGATTGACTTCTCACATCCGCAAAAAATGTTACAATGTGTGTTAATGCCAGATCCTTTTAGGCTAAAATTTCATTTCTTTTCTTCAGGGATTTCACAAACCCGTCATTGCCTACAGCACGCCCAAGTAGCTCTCAGGTTGGTTGATTTTCTTTTCTATACTTTTTGCCTGGATATTTGGAGCGGCAAGGCTATCCAGATCTAGCTGAGCCTCTTTGTCTTCTAACTATGCGCTCAAACTTTGGTTACCATACAATTTTATTGTTTCCTGTGGCATATCTAATCACAATGCTCTTGCATTTGGTACATACCAGATGGAAAGGGCTGCTGTTATTGCTGTTGCTTTTGGTGGATCTTTACCTCCCGGTGTGACTGGCACCAATGAATGGTGCACACTCATGGTCAGTAATTTGAACACTGATGTAAGTATTGAGCTGTTTTGAGACTTTTCAAGGATTGTTTCATACTGGTCATTGTTGAGCTTTATCTAGTCCATGGTTAGTTCGTATTTTCAACTTCTGCAATCTTCTCAAGATAGCTACCAGATTATGCTGTGACTAATGATTTCCTATGCTTTGAAGTTTTCGTTTAACTTAAAAGCTACCATATAGCTTTACGGTACTATTATAAGTTTTCTTATAATATTTCTCTGTTCTGTGCAGAAAATTGATGAGGATAAACTTTTCAATCTATTTTCGTTGTACGGGAATATAGTAAGGATCAGGATATGCCAAAACAAACCTGATTGTGCGCTTGTTGAGATGGCTGATGGTTTGCAAACAGAGTTAGCTGTTCACTACCTAAAGGTAATTCATTGGTGTTTTATCTTATTTGTGGTTCTACTGTTCATTCAACCCATTTGGATGTTTTATCAGGGGGCACCACCACTATTTGGAAAGAACATGAAGCTTAACTACTCAAAAGAATACCCCAAACTTGCCCCTGGCTTAGGTACTAAAGAATACTCAAAATCCAACCGGTTTACCAACCATTATGTCAAGAGCTACCGTTATTGCTGTGCTCCAACCAAGGTGCTCCATATCCCTTATCTCCCACAAAAGATAACTGAGGATGAAATCTGGAATTTTCTGTCTGAACATGGTCCTATTACCAAAATCTGTCTGTCCCAAGCGTCTGGCTGGATGCAAGCGCATGTATCGTTTGATACCGAAGGGAAGGCAATTGACGCTCTTGTTTCCAAACATGGCAGTTTTTTTGACGGGCAGAAGATCCGGATTTCCTTCTCCCAGCAACTCAACCTTTAAGCATTAAACTTGAGATGTAAATCTAAGGATTGGTCTTGACCGTACCATCTAGAACTTGTTGTATCTTCCTTTTATTGACACTTGAGGCCTTGCATCAAATTGTTTCACCGCTCTGAATACAATTTTCTTTTTGGGATTTTTTTTAAAGGACTTTACTCATTATGTTGTGCTATCTGGAGTTATAAGCCCTTGGTTGGCAAAACTTTGAATTACTAGATGAAAACCCCGCGCATTGCTGCGGGGATGAAAACTGGACTGGATATTTTCTATTTAGTGATCTTCTGATATATGTTAATAATATTAGAACATAGAAAACAATACCCTAAGGATCATGTATAATCTACTGATCTCTCCTCCCACAATTCTCCCATCTTACTTGCATTGACACATGATTCTTACATGACAACTTGAGCTAAGAAAACGTCAGGCTTACCTCTCTTGTTATTTGTTTTTTTTTTGCTTCTGGAGCAGTGTATAGATCAGTGGTAAACAACTTAGAACGCAATCGTAACAACTCAGAAAACTCAAAAAAATGAAATCGTAAAATACTATTGAACTGAATATTCTGTTACAAATGAATTCATTGAAGATTAGTGCAAAAATGAAACGAATTTGCCATGAGTGAAGTTGCATTTTCCTGTGTGATACGTAAGATGGTATGGTCACTGTAGCTCACTAAGATAGATGGTGATGAATCTTGTACTATGTATCATATTGAAGTAATATCTAGCATGTTGCTGAATGGCTTTTGTTACTTGACCACCTGGGTTGGATTATTCTTCATGTGGTTAATCCTTACTTAGTATATAGGCTAAGTACCTAGATGCTATCTTAATTGTGGTAATTAGGGTAGTAATCAGGATCTTATAATGAATAAGATTTGCACGTATAACTACTTATGAATGGTAGGAGGTACGTGTAGAGGGGAAGTTTTAGACCGATAAAGGAGACTTCTCGTGACAGAATACCCTAGAAAAAGTCTCTCCATCACTCGTCTACGGCGTTTTGTACCAAGTAATCCCGTTTATGGTGCTACTAGATTATGCTTCGTGGTTACGATCTCAACTAGTAGATTATCTAGTTAAACTCACTAAACATGTTTTCTTTAAGCCTCTCTGCAAATAAAACACCTTTCTCACTAGATCTTTTGTGCTTGATTCCCACTGGTCTATGTGGATTCGATTAAATCTTAGAATACTCTAAGGGAAAATATGCTACAACTGTACGCCGTTCTCTTGCGGTATATAAGTGAGTGCGTAACTACGATTAACAATGATCCATTCATGTATGTGATTATTATGCTTGCATGTTAGTAGTGTAGTTATGCTATACTACCATGTTAGACATATGTTTTTATTATAGTCTTTATTTATATCATTATACGATGTATGACTAATGTTTGATTTAGATCATTTTCACATGCTTAGTTTCCACTCCAATATGATTGCTCCTTTTTTGATCTATTGTTAGGGGATTATGAGTATTGTTCTAGAGATGTAAGCATGGTGCTTAGATCAGTAGAATGCACTATTTATTGCGTAGTCCACGAATTGCTCGAGGTAGGCAGTAGGTGGTGACAATCCTATCTATACTTTAAAACACTCTATGTTTGGCTACGTAATTGGCTCTTGGCAGGAATCGTCTATGGGTATAGGAGTAAACCCGATGTCCAGGGTGTGATGACCAGATTGTCTTGCATGACTTATATGTTTATATAAATGTGTATAATGTAGATTATGCAATTGTATAAAAGCAACATAGGAACGTAGCTCTTTTCTTTGTTCTTTTCTACTAGACTAGTCTTTATTTATCAAGAATATGTTGTCTGTGGGTTGCACATTTCATAAATACAACATGGAACACTATTATTAAGCATCACAAGATTACTATAAGAAGTGAGGTTAATTATTTTCTAATACAAACCAAGTGGCGGTAGGCTTTCGTACCGTTACTTAATTTTTGTACGGAAGAGTAATTGACAATGTTACATTCACATTCTGATAATACAAATTTCTAACTCGCTTAATTTGATCAAGATGTGCATGCAAGGCTTTCAGTAAACATTTGAAGTCTTGTATGAAGTCTCGACTCGTCACTCCAACCTTGACATGCCTGCATTGAAAATTGAAGTCTTAAAGAAGCAAAGTTGCGTTGGAAAGAACTCTTGCAAAGTAAAAAATTTCCTTTCTCATCTTTACTATAAAGACTAAACTTCGTGCCTAATTCTCCTTACCATAGAAAATAGTCAGCCACAACTTATGAGTGTTTGATCAAAACTAAAATGCAAGCAGTTTGTATCTCGGCATAGCTCAATCTCAATGCCGCCTTCTGAATTATGGGCCCGACCAATAGATGTTACACATCTTATCTTGGTTTTACGTGAGTGTCGTCCGTTTTTTCCCCAGCTTTTCACACCGAGTATTTTTCCTACTTGCCTGCAGACCGGATTGATTTGTTACCCATTTGTGAAGCACGATTGATGGTCTGTCAGAAGGAAACTTATTTACGCCCGTGATTCATACGCCTCCTTCCTCCTCTTCTTGCGCCGATCGGCACCACCACCTCCTCTCTTCCCCTATCCACTCTCCACATCGGCGCGTGTGTAAGGACCGAAGGCATACCGAAGGGGGGGGGTGTGAATCTGTAAACCGACCACGAATCGAATACTTTAATTTCACACTACTAGACCCTAGCAATCGTTGCAATCTAACAATTCTAGTAAGACAAGGCCCTACACATGCTAGTATTCATGATGAGTACAAAGTACAGAAGCTAAACATACTAACCTATGCAAGCCTCAAGTCACCCTATCAATTATAGCATACAAATATAGAATAGAAAAGAGGGTTTAAGGAATACTCATAATTTTTTTCCGATGTCTCGAAAGGATGGCGCTTCTCCTAATCCTTATTGGACCACTCCCGTCTGAGTGCCGGTCCCTCCCGCCACCAAGTGGAGTTCTCGCACACGAGCCCGCAATCACTCCCGGAGTGAAGACACGGTCATGTCACCACTGCCAGCAAGGCACAAGTTCGCCTCCCTCGAGAACTTACCGGACTTCCCGAGCTGACACGGGCGCTCACTATTATTGCCCCTTTCACCGGCGGGCTCAAACAGTGTACAAACGTGTGACGATCTTCACAACCAATCACGATAGGCTCGATCTTCGACACCTAACCGCTCCAGGTCTCACCATAGATCAAGAGTAACAACCTAGATCACACCCTCAAAGACACCCTAGTCTTAGATGTGCAAGATGTTCAAGTTACTCTCACTAGCACTTTCAAGATATGCAATATCTCCTTCTAGTACTCCTCTCATCTCCTCTTGGCTTCTCACTAATGCTCCCAGAAATTCAAATGGCCAACAGAGATCTCCAAGACCCATCAACAAAGTTATATAGGGTTCCAACCTCAAACTAGTCGTTGCTCCACGAAATCACCTTTTTGGACCCAATGACCGGACTGTCCTATCACTGCCAGACCGGACCGTCCGGTCTCTTCTGGAACGGTTCTCAGAACCGTTGACTGCTCTGTCCTGGTGATTTTCTCGTACTGACCGGACCGTCTGTTCAGTAGACCAGACTGTCCGATCTCTCATCCTTGTGCTGATTACAGAGAGCTCCCGAAGTGTATCCTCTCTGTCCTGCGCTGATCACAGCCACCTAGTGTCTGTGATTTCACTGAGCATCCATGCACATCACTGACTAGTCGTGACCTAAGAGATATGACCTAGACCCCCTTGTTAGTCCGGTTTTTCTTATGCACTCAAAGCCCTAACATCTAGACAAGTGTTCCAAACACTTGCTCCTATCTTGTCCTTAGCTTTGATCCATCTTCATCAATCCTTGGACTCCATCAAGCTCATCAAGCTCCATGCTTGTGGTCATTGTCATTAATCATCAAGGTAACCATCATCCATATGATTTGTAGTAGAGTTAGAGATGATTCCTGCATACACAACACTCGTGTAGATATTAGACCACAATTTTATAATTGTCATCTATTACCAAAATATTCATACCTTGGGAATCCAATTATCAATGGTCATGAAGCTTACAATCTCTCCCTTTTTGGTGATTGATGACAACCACTACTTAAGTATATAACAACAAGGCTAAAAGCTACACTAAGATCGAGAGGAACCTCAAAGGAATAACAAGGAACGCACAAGGTCCTACTCAAATGAGCATCATCAAGAGCTAAGGGAATGAAGAGAGAAAAGCACACTCTAGATTATATGCATGCATGTCATGATAGGATATTAAAGAAGGCATAAAGACATGCAATGCAAGACATGAATGATGAAATGCAACAGGTTAGCATGACAATGCATAGGAATTAAATGCAAGCAATCATCATCATGAAATCATACACAGACATACAGGATAAATAAAGAAAGACAAGACACTGCGTATGAAAATAAACCAAGTGAGATCATGACGAGTCAAACACAAGCGAATGAAAACATCATGACTCATTAAAATCCATGAACATCGATAAATCTATCAAAATAAGATTCAAATGTATCTCACTCCCAAAACCTATGTACACGTATGCTCCCCCTACATACAAGACTACTCTCTCGATCGTCACAGAATCACACTCCCCCTATCTCTATGTCTTCTCCCCCTTTGGCAACAATCACCAAAAAGAGAGGAAAAGCTACTGAGCGCTCGAGGTCGTAGGAGGTAGTGGTGCAGCGACGTCCTCTGAAGGCTCTGCTCTGGGCTGCTCTTGTGGCTGATCCTGGTGCTCCTCCTGAGCCCGTGTCACCTGAGCGTCAAACTGCTCAAAGAAGGAAAGATCCTCAGATGACTCGGACCCTCTATCCTGTCCTGCTGTTGTGGCGCCCCTTCCCGAAGGATCGAGGTCCCGAAGGTGCTGATAATGCAGACACTTGATAATACAACAATGGTCAAAATTTAAGTTAAATTATTACATCATTAAGATGGATGTAGTGCATCGGAATGATACAAGTTCAAGTTTGTTTTGAAAAACAGCGGAAGCAAATAACGATAAGAAACTACGAGCTCGATGATACAGCATAGTGATGATTCATGCCCGAAGAACCATCACCCTAGCAGCACACACAGTCACTGCGGCGGCAGGTTAGACTCCCAGTGGGCAGTCCAACCCTCAGGGACTTGCACGTCCCAAGGCAACACATCTACAGACAATTTTATTTCTTCAGCACCTGAAAACAACAGAGGCACAAAGACTGAGTACTAATTACTCAGCAAGACTTATCCGTCAAGGACCTAGACATGCATTGGCTCTAATAGGTGGCTTGTTTGAAAGACTCGCACTAAGCAACCTATTAGTTCTATCAAGTTTTAATTGTCAGTTTAAATGGGTTGAGCTGAAACATAACTTTAGTGGGAGCATAAAATAGTAAAACAGTACATAAAGTAAGTACAACATGAGAGCAGTAATAATAATAATAATCAACAATAACCAACATAATCATTTTTCAAGTATCATGTGCAACTACATGATTGACGCGGTGACCAAGCGGTACTCATTACTGCGAGCGACAACAATTGCAATTGATTTACACCAGCTGGGAAAACCTGAAGTACATGATGCATACGCACCAATTAAGATCGTATATGGCAACCTTTCACAATGACGATAAACAACTTGGTCCGGGTCCAGTCTCAGCGAGTGGGCATGCCGTCCTGCCAGCAGTACTTTGCGGTATGAACCGCCCACTCCAGCAGCAGAAGGGTCAACGACCACTGTACTGGGTACCGTCCTCATTGCCGCGTCAATGCAACATCAGTTTACTAGTGCCCATAAACTAGCATGCATTCGGTACTGTTCAAAACTTGATCAAGGGGCCAACCACGGACGGTCTTAGGGTGGGCAAGGCAGGACTACCGCAGTCAACACCCATGTGTGGCTACAAACCTATCCATGCATAATTCCCTGCCCGGCCATAACATCAATAGTAACCTTCTTTCATTAAGTTCAAATTTAGTGATCAAGTTCATACCTTAGTAATATTATCTACCGATCTATTAACTTGAGCATAGCATTACAGTACCGAGCCTACCAAGGTTCTAATAACAACAACATAGGTCATTTGGGGTAACATGCAGGGTGGGTTTCAATCAACTCCTATAACCTAGTGCAACAATTAAACATAGACACTAATAGTATTATAAACTAGCAAAACTTTAAAAAGAGCGAATGCAAACCGGGGCTTGCCTGGATCAGCGCAAGTGTTAGTGACTATAGTAGACTCCTGCTCTCCGGACTCCTGGTCCTGCTGGAAGTCCGGCTCCTGCTCCTGAGTGTCGTTAACTATATATGAACAACGATTTAACGGTATTGGCGTAACACCGTTATATGCAATGATATGATGGATGCATGATGACTTTAGTGTTGAAGTGATAACATCATTATGAAAATGTTCTAGAGGCCATATGCTTCAGGTAAGTAAGTTAGGGTTTCATTATTTTATGTGTGTTAACCAATTAAGTAGGGTTATTATAGTTTTATAATCCACAATATAATTAAAATAGTAAACAAGTGATTATGGACTTGAGTGATTTAATATAAGCAAGGACATGAATGAAATCCATTTTTACCAAGTTAGAGCTTCTGGACATTAATATTTTATTTACTAGCATTTATTCAAGTTTAAGTAGTAATAAATCATAAAGTATGAAATATTGCAAATTTAGCTTAACCAAAAACCAGGATGATGTATTAACAGGAAATAACAGTTCATGAAAACTATTAGAATTAAGTTCCATTTATATAATTAATAAATAATTAATTAGTGTTTTCATGAGTTATTTAATTAACTAAAATATATTGACAGAGACAGATGTTTATTATTTGTATAAAATATAGCACATGTTTATGAAACTAAAAAAAATTGGTTTGAGGTTTATTGGACTGCCACGTCGGGGCCACATAGGCTGCCAGTAGGCGCCAGCTCAGCTGCCAGGCAGCTTCGCCTGAGCGCGGTGGCGCGCGGCCGGAGCTCGTCGGAGGGGTCGCTGCCGGCGGCTACGGACGACGGGAGCTCGCCGCGGTTGAGGGGAAATGACGCTCACAACGCGGAGAAGGGAATGGAGGGGTTCGCGAGGTCGGGAACTCACCGGTGGTGGCCGGCGTCGAGCGGCGGCTGAGAGGAGTGGTCCGGCGGTGTCGCGTTTTACCCAGGGGACAGAAACGGGGCCGCTACTTGTTCCTATATCTTCACGGAAGCTTGGGGATCATCGGCATATAGTCGGCTTTCGTCGCGGGGAGCCGGAGCACAGGGCTCATCGACGTCGCGGGTAGTTATTGAAGTTTTCCCGGCGCCGGAGCAGAGTTGGGGGAAAACTTCAATAACTACCGTCAGGAACCGAGGGATTAGCTTGGGGTTAGGCCTGAAGACTTGCGACCAAGAAACAAGGACGGGGGAACCGGAGCGAGCTCAAGCGGCTTACCGCATGGCCGGAATTTGATCGGTGATGGCGAGGGTGTCCGGAACGGGGGTCGTCGGCGTTTCTCCAAAATTGCCTGGGTTCTAAGGGGAGATGAGTAGAGAGCTTGTTCGGGGTGTAAGAGGGAAGTGAGGCGCACAACTCCGAGGAACTGGCGGGGATCAGGGAGGCTCGGGAGTGAAGGTTCGCGAGCTCGAGCTCGGTTCTAATGGCGAAACCAAGTGAATGGCGGGAATTGGCAGAGGGGAGGGGGAATTTATAGGCCGAGGGGGTTGGTATGGAGCGGCACGGGGTCTCAGGGAGCTCGCGCATGGTTTTGCTTCCGGTCGGGAGACCGGGGGTGGGCTGGTCGTGGGGGCGCAGGCGCAGCATTGCTTTCGGCCATGGCGGGCGTCGGGCAGAGGGAAAGGGACTCGGTCATCTGGCAGTTAGCGGCGCGCAACGGCCGAGTGAGCTGCGCTGAGGGGACGGCGGAGTCGCGTGTGGCTTGGCGTGCTGTCGGGGCGACGGGAGCGGTCTGTGGCCGGAAAGCAGGGAGCGGCAGCAGCCATGGTCGCGTCGGCGCGTCGGGCAAAGGAAAAAGGGGCTTTCGGCGCGGCGTTTAGCGGCGTACGACGGCAAGGGAGGACGTCGGCGATGGGACGCGTCGAGGGTTAGTGCGGTAGTGCGGCTCCGAGTTTCGAGGCTCGGCAGAGAAAGAACGACGGCGGCTGGCGGGCGCCGGGAATCGGGGAGCAGCAGTGTTCACGGCGGTCTCGGCAAGGGCGAAAGCAACTCACGACAGCGGCGGCTAGCGGCCAGTGGTGTCCGGGCGGCAGCGGCGATGGGACAGTGGCCGAGTGCGTGGGCAGGGCGCCGAGTCCCGAGGCGGCAGCAGAGGAATCGCGCGGGCGGGAGGAAGAAGAGAGCGCGCTTTTTGCAGAGGGGTCCTCTGCCTTTTAAATTATTTACAAAAAGGTCCCTGACAGAGTTTTGTTTCCATTCCAAAAGCTAGAAGAGTCCAAAAGAGCTGGAATTTTGCACATAGGTCCTCAAGGATATTTCGGAGTCTCTGGTGGGGCCCATTTGTCAGAGCACTTATAATTATTTTAGAATAAAATTTCACTTGTGAAAGGTTTCTAAGATTTAATTAATTATTTGGGGTATTTTTAATTGTGATAAAATTCCCATTTTTGGCCTAAAATCATATTTTATTATTTCCAATATGCTCATGAATTTATTTGGCATAAGTTATATAAAAAATTTTAAAGTTGCTTCACAACTTGTTTCTACCGGGTTTTGCTTGGCCAAAATTAAATTGGTTTGGCTTCATTATGTCATGTGATTCTTTAATCACACTTGGGCTTAACCACACTTGTTAATTAAGGTTTAGTATTAATTAATTAAGGTTAAGTATGGGGTGTTACAACTGTGACTATGAATGTCTCCTGTGCAACTGATGCATGAAGAAGGGTGAGATCATCCACTTCCTCCTGAGTGAAACTGCTCCGGACAAGATCCTCCGCTACATGAGGTGTGACAAGTGAAGGAGCTGCAGCAGAAGAAGGTGGAGCTGAAACTGAAACTGAGACTGTCTTTGTCTGTGGAGCTGCCTGAGTGGTGTGTACAATCTCTGAAAAGGTCAGACTCCTGACTGGCAGCTGCTGTGAAGTAGAAGGTCCTGCCATCTATGAAGTAGAAGACTGAGTCGGTGAAGTGAACAATATAGATATTGAGAAAGCTAACATAAGGGAGAACAGTGTCAGTGAGAAGGAAAGTCTTGCTGCACCTGTCGGTAGCACCCCTTAGTGTGATGACAACAAGCCGTTGGATTGAGTTGTCATCATAGCAGTGAAGGGGTCTGGCTGAGTCGGCAGCGGCTGAGATTGTGGAAGTGTAGACGGTCCTGGCTGCTGCCTGGTCTGTCCTCATGTAAGCTCTGACATTTGTCCCACCAGCATGGTCAACATGCTCATCTGCTGCTGCTGAAACTCTGTCTGCATCCTCAGCACATCCATAATCTGATGTCTCTCCATAGCTGTGCACTGGATGAAATCACCCAGTCGTACTACAACTGCTGCTATAGTGGGAGCGTCCTCTGTCTCTGTAGTCGCTGGCTGAGGTGATGCTCCAGTATTGGCTGACTCAGGAACCACCCTCTCTGGATGAGCCTGCTGCTCGTGAGTGACCGGCGGTGACTCCTGCTTATCCGTCTGCTGGCTCGAGGCTGACTATGATCCCTTAGGGACACAAGGTGCATAGCTGGTGGTCACCTCTAGGAATGCCTTGTACTGCTCCTCTGTCACTAGCCCTAGTCTCCTCAGAAGATAATAGATGTAGGGATCGTAGACTAGGTGACGTCCTCCGACTCTTTCAAAAATAACCTCCTCCATCTCAGCAATCATCAAGTCTGTTAGATCAAACTGCTGTCTGCTCATTGAAAGGACCTTGATGTCGCCTAGAGGGGGGGGGGTGAATATGCAATTCTATAAATTTCTACGAAATTAGACTTAGCAAAAAGAATAAGTATGATCAACAGTGCTGACGGGACCGATCGACAGTGCCGGTGCTCAATCGGCAGTGCAGATAGTGGTACAGAAAGTCGCCCAAAAGTAAATCTGAGTTGGTTTCGTAGTTACTAAATTGACGGAAAGACTACAAAAGTTAATATGAAGTACTGCAACAATAAAGCAACTACTAGACACAAGCAACACAAGTAGATCTAGTAATTTAAGAAAATACAAGAGCAAACACTAGAGAATGAAAAAGTAACAGGTAAATAAAGGAGCACACAGAGACAAAATATTTGTTTACCGAAGTTCGGACTCCTCAAATGAGTTCTACGTCTCCGTTGAGGGGCTCGATCACACTTGAGCCGGGTCTCTTTCAACCCTTTTCCTCGAATTTCTTTCTCTTGATTCCTTTCCTTTCGGAGGTCAATCGAAACCTTCACAAACTTCCTGCGGCTCACCACAAGCTTAGGAGCTCACGGGGCAACGCCTTGTCGTCTAGGGGATGAATCCCCAAGAGTAACAAATGTTACAACGATTGCTTGCTTGCTCAAGTGCTCAACAATGGAGTTTTGCTCTTTCTCTCTCAATCTCTCACCCACAAGGTATAGCACTAATCACTAGAGAGTGGAGAGGTAATTTTTGGCTCCAATGAATGTTTCTTTGATGTATTTTCGGCACCCCAACCGTTAGGAACCAAGGGGGTATAAATAGGAGAGGCTCAAAAACTAGCCGTTGAGGTTCTGGACATCCCGCATCGGCACTGCCGATGAGGAAATCACAGAGGGCAAGAAAAAGACGTTCTGTTGAGTTCTGCATCGGCACTGCCGATGAGGAAATCACAGAGGGCAAGAAAAAGACGTTCTGTTGAGTTCTGGATCGGCACTGCCGATGCCCGGATCGGCACTGCCGACTAGAAAAAAACAGACAGATAATCAAAAGAGAAATGCCCATAACTTTTGACTCCGGAGGCCGATTTAGGTGACCTTGGACTCTACAGAAAGATAATTTAAAGGGCTATCCAACCCAGCTATTACCAAGCTTCAAAATCACACATATGTTTGCAAAACACTCCTCCAAAGGTTATTGGATCAATTTAAGCACCAAGACAAGAGCAAAGCCATCAAAGTTGCATCCCTCTTTATAGTACGACGTTCTCATACTCAATAGCAATTAGAAAATCTATGTCAATAGGAACATCTTCATATCATTTTCATTCTTCTTTATGAGGATCGCCAAATCCATAAGCAATTTATCATTTTGGATATTTATTTGATTAGTCATCAATAAGCATATATATCCAATATTATACCTTTGGCTTGAGCAGTGCCCATATGAGATAGACTTGATGTTCATCCACTTATGAAGTTTCACAACTTCCTATATTCAAGCCACTTGGTCTTCTTTAGACATTGTATATGCATCTTTAGCTCTTTTTGTCAATTGTACTCGTTGTGACATATCAACATCATCTTCTTGTTTCGTTAAATGAGTGATGTGGATAATCCATAGCTTTACATGGTCTTGCATGGTTCATCCCGCTAAGCCTTAACTTACTCTTCACCATTGCCTTTGGTTCTTCGGCGCCAAGCCTCTTGCTTGCCCTTCACCCTCGCACATGGTCCATCGCAGCCGAGTCTTGTCTAACCTTCACCACCTTTCCATGTAACACTACTTTGTATCCAACATCAACAATGTATCCACTTAATCAATTTGATCTCCAAGATGATATTTCCAAATTCATGACTTTTATCTTCTTGTAAATGGTCACTAGAAATCCATGTTCTAATTTTATAATAACATCCTTGCTTTAACCATCATCACTTATTAACTCATGAATTCCAACTAATACTTGCATTGATATTTCCATTTAATACCAAGCATTAACATAAGCATTTTGATATCATCAACTATAGGGATGTCTAATTCTCCTTCATGAAGTGCCTTGATCTTCTTTATGTATACGTGTTGCTTGTATCAACAATCAACACTATCATCAATATCATCCCTTGTCATGAATCAATAATATGTTGTGTTTGACATTTGAATATGTGATGTGTCTTTATTTTTAAGCACGGATGTTGATTATGTCCACCGATACCTTTATTAACACATTGATTACCATCATCCTTTGTCAAGCATCTTCACCATATAATATAAGAATTTCCAACATACGATCAATCAATTATCTTGTAATGGGTCCATAGCCTTTATGAATATGTTAATATTGAACTTTGCTTGATGCCAGAACATAACCTAACATTGAACTCACAAACTTATATAAAAGGTTAGTTCCAACATATATTGTCATTTATCATCAAAACTCATCATTAATTCAAGGCTAGAAACATAGGCCTTTCAATCTCCTCCTTTTTGGTTATCAAATAATAATAATGAAAAAAAAACTTTATTTGTACATGTGCATATAAACAATAATAAGGCAGGACAACCATATGCACATAAGAGTTTTTTTTGTATATCCTTCTTTTTCTCTCCCCCTTTGGCATCAAGCACCGAAAAGGGAAATAATCTCATGAAAAAGACTATGAGCACATGTGAGAGTGATATGACCATAGGGAGTTCATCACATAAAAGTACAATCCAAAGAATGCATCTTCAAATAATAGGCAATAATAGCAAGCATACCTTTAGAGTCACTCTTTTATCACACTTTGAGACTAAATCATATGAAGCTCAAAGTAAAGTTACTCTCATTACCAAAAACATAGAATAATTTCCTTCATATGATGAGCATACATAGATATTCAATAAAATCATATGCACATAATAATTAAAAAAGGCAAGAAGTTAATAACACACATAAACAATTCAACAAGATAAATCAAGAACATGAATACATACCTTGAAATGTCCATCTTAACAAAAAACAACAACTATGTATCCATGAAAAAACTTAGCAACCTCATTAGTCTCATAAAACATAGTGCAACTCCCCCTTAAACTATGCATAGTAGAATATTCAACATACACATATGCATTAATAATGTAACAAACAAGAGAGTAATTTAAACTATGTCGTTTGGTCCAAGAAGGCAAATATATTATAATAGATTTTTCATGAAGTGCAAATTATATGAAAGCAAACTTTTATGAACCAAAGAGAATATAAGTTGGTAGATCACAAAGAGCTACACTATGCAGCATAATAAACATGAGTAATAGATAGGTAGTTATAGAAACAACTCATGTTCTCACGATGCTATGAAAATGATATCCTTGAATGATTATAGGATATTTTCACCATTCTTTATTCCTTTCATAACAAATATGAATATAAGGTTACCCCTTAATCCATCACTTCTCCTTGATGAAACTAAACCAAAGAATAAGCTTGCCAAAATATTAGTCTCAACTTCTTAAAAACAAAGGATAATCTCCTCCAAGATTTGTGCATACAAGTATTTGAATTACTTGTGTGAGGCATGCACTTGTTATTGATAACAATTAAGGAGAATATCTTGCAATTCAAGTGTTCATGACCATGAAATCATATAATAGAGAATAACACGCATATGTCATAAATAATATTATTTATTCATAAGCACACATGCATTTTATTTCCATGTCATCAAGGAATATAAAAGCACATGACTAGTTTTTAATATGTCAAGATAGAATATCTAAACTTAGAAACACATAACATGTGTGATGGCTTAGAAGGATATAAATAGATAAGGCATAAGCCGACTAAGTGAGCATATCATGATAAAAGATAAGGATTTAAGACAACATGATATGAAACATTTTGAACATGGTTACATATGAAATGATTCACAAGTAAAAACAAAACAATCCATCACCATAAAATGCATCTTTGATTCACATACAAGAAAAAGATATAAAAATAAATTGACAAATTCATGCAATCCTAATCGTACACAAAGAGGCACAAAGCAACACATGCATGAAATTGATTCTCGTCTATTCGACATTTAAGAGAAGGATTTGAGCATAGGATAGATGATCAAGAAATACCGCTTATAAGATGGATATCCTTGGAGGACTTTGTTTCTCATTGCTTTAATTCTTTTTTGAGCAAAATCTTCAAATCCTCTCAAAGCCGATATGCTCATGATGAAAAAATAAATATTTTGGAGCCTTTTCAAAGATTCTGCATGACGGTTCATGGGCATCCAAAAAGATTGTAATTCCTCCTCATCACTTGCTATGTTGATATTGTAAGCAATCATATTC
Organism: Eleusine indica; assembly: GCA_030378355.1. Taxonomy (NCBI): domain Eukaryota; kingdom Viridiplantae; phylum Streptophyta; class Magnoliopsida; order Poales; family Poaceae; genus Eleusine; species Eleusine indica. The sequence goes on from CM059494.1 coordinate 63,375,293, forward strand.
ACAGTATTATTCTCAAGTATATGTTGCCCTTGTTCCTTTTGACATTCAATTCATTTGGTACATTTTGTTTTCCTTGATCTCCATCCACCACATAGGCAAATTTCCTAAACCATTGAGAGAAAACAAAGAAACTACCAAGATACTTGATAGACATGTTAGTCTCATGTACCAATGACATAGTATATGTTCCCCTAAATTTATGCACACAAGTATTTGAATAATTTTACAAATATGCACATAGTCAAAACAACCTAGGAGGGATCCTATATCTTGGGTTATGGAAAAATAAATAAATTTGAGAGAAACAACATGCCATAATCCATATGAAGAAAAATGATTTTAACCCCTTTTTTTTTAACTCTCTATGAAAGAGGGATTGGCACTGCCGATCAGGGTGATCAGCACTGCCGATGGAAATTAGACAGGAAAGGTGCTCTATGGATGTCATGACCGTCACTGCCGATGGAGCCATCAGCACTGCCGATGCTGGCAAGACAGAAATAGAGAAATGTCTATGCTCTACAGCGCCTCTGTATAGGAGGATCGACACTGCCGATGGAGATCATCAGCACTGCCGATGAGTGCAAAACAGAGAGATCGATAGAATATAATTAGTTGGGATATTGAGCATTTGACTTTATCAAAACATGTGATTTGTTCCTCTCTATATGAAGAAAAACATTAAATCATGTAGATTGCTTAAAAAGAAGATAATAAGAAGCATAGCAACCTACCATATGAAACAAAACTATGGACTTAGTGATTTTTCAAAAATTTACCGTATTAGCAAATGCTAACATATACTAAGACAATCATGATGAGCATATGAAATTTCCAACCAAGATCACAAAGGAATAATTACAAAGAATGACTAGTACATCCATCAAACATGATTGGTGATATAGAGCAACATGCAAAAACATAGAATAAAATCTAGTTGCTCTTTATTATTAGGAAAGAGAGAACTTACATAAGACATAGAGATAGTTATCTCATCGTGCTTAACAATTCGAGAGCTTGGAATCTTTTGTATATGCATCAAGAATATATACCAAACTCGAAATCCCTCCATGATGTCCAACTCAACCATTGACAAGAATAGATATAAAATCTTCAATGTTATGAAAATTTTTCATGCATGGTCATAGTTGAATTTCCTCTTTATTGTCAAACAATCATCATCCATGTTGACCTTCCACTAATAGGACTTAGTCATCATCATTATAATATAGCAAGTCATATTTGATCCCTCCACAAGCTTATTCATGATAGACCCGCCATCTTGCCTTGAGCAACCCAATACCATCGGCTCAAGCTCTTGCCCATGTCTACCAATATCTTGAAGAGGTTTGACAATGCTTCAAATTTTCTTTGACCAAGTCTTTTTGAGCTTTACTATTCATGTTTGATCTTCTCAATTCCCTTGCACATGGTTAGTCTTAACAATGATATTTTCATTGCAAAGAGAAGACAAATAGGTTCCACATGCTCCTTAATCAAACGGTATTGAATTTGTGAACTCTTTACAATGGATGATATGCATGAACAATGAATTAAGCCTACACAAGGCTAGAGCATAGATACTTTCAATGTAAATACTTGTTATCGAAATGACATTGGTTGAGGTTATAGACGTTAATGTTCATACTTGACATCCTTTCCATAAGTGATGAGCAATACCAATTTGAAAGGATCTTGACTTAAGATGTTCAATATAAATCATATCAAGTGTGTCAAGTCTTCAATGCATCTCCAAGTACCTATTAAGAAAATCAAGCATTTCGTGGCACCCAAGTGACATTGGGTCCTAGTATGTTAGTCACAAGAGATTTAGGCACCCAATTGGCCTTTGTATTAGCATTATGTGAACTAGCAACATTTGCAATAATATTACCACTTCTAGCTTTCTTAGCCAAATGATGATCATAGAAAGGAATAGGCTTAGGAATGTTACCCATAGGACAATTTTTACCAATATGTCCCTTTTCTCGGCAAGTATAGCAAATACGTTTCTTATTCATACAAGACACTTTCTTATCTTGCTTCTTAATTCTTGCTTCCTTGCCGGCAAGCCACTTCTTGGATGACTCAAAATCATCATTTGTTATGTTAGGGCATGAAACAATTTCACGACCCTTCTCATGACATCTATAACACTTCTTTTTACTTCTCCTTATCTTCTTCTTTAGAAGTGTGGTTTCATAATCAATCTTCATGGAACACATAGAGGCATAGTGTCCCATGTTTGAACACTTAAAACACTTGACATGAGCTAACTTCTTTTTCTTTTGTTGATTATTGCTCATGTTGGACTTGCTCCTCTTATTGCAATTTTTCTTCAATTTATGACCCTTATGCTTCAATTTTTCACCTATGCAATCCAAGTCACATGTAGTGCTCGGGGAAATATTTGCTTGGGAGCAAAAAGGGTTATCACATGAATCATTGCAACAAGTAGATACATTATCAATTAAATCATGTGTAATTCTTATATCTACTTTTGCACTTTCCAAAGCATTAGAAGCAAGTGAATCATAAGCATCTTTGAGCTTCTCATGAGTTTCACTAAGATCCTCATGAGACCGCTTTAGCTCCTCTAATGAGTCTTTTAAAGAAGAATTTTCATCATGTAGATTTTTTATTTTAGACTCCTCTAATTTCATATATCTTCCCATGCTATGCAACAATGCAACAAGCTCATCATATGTATACTCATGATCATTATCATTATCACTATCGCTATCATTATTATCATGACCGTCAACATCAACAACATCATCATGATCACTATGAATTTCATTTAATTTTACTTGCATGTTACCTTTGGCCATAAGGCAACATGGTGATGTTGATGGAGTTGAAACTTCATTAATATAATCATTTGAAAAAGAATGGTCATCAATATCATGTGAACTTGAGGTGGAGCAATCATCCTCAATTACCAACTCATTGTTGGAATTATCACTTGTCATGTTGGATTCTTCATATATTTCTTGAATTTGAATCCACATAGCATGAGCACTCTTCAACTTGTATATCTCATTGAAAACATCCCTACTCAAAGAACCAAATAAACCATTAGTAGCTTGGGCCTTGAGATGTCGGCATTTCTCTTGCCCTTGTGTTGAAGAATCACGATCCAAGGCATGAGAAAATCCCACATCTACAACCCATCAAATTTTGGGACTCATCTCCTGAAAATATGAAATCATCTGTGATCTCCAACAAGCATAATTTGTGCCATCAAAATATGTTGCCTCATATGAAGGTTATGAAATGATAAAAAACGAGGCGCTAGAACAACCATAGGGAATTTGACACATTTTACCTTGCGATATCATCAACTCTCCAAGCAGTTAACCTTAATGAGAAGATTAGTCTCTGATACCAATTGAAAGGATCTTGATGTCGCCTAGAGCAGGGGGGGAGGGTAAATAGGCGATTCTATAAATTTCTGCGAAATTAGACTTAACAAAAAGAATCAGTATGATCGGCAGTGCTGATGGGACCGATCGACAGTGCCGATAGTGGTACAGAAAGTCGCCCAAGCTTGTTACTAAATTAACAGAAAGACTACAAAAGTTAATATGAAGCACTGCAAGCTTGGGAGCTCACGGAGCAACGCCTTGTCGTCTAGGGGATGAATCCCCAAAAGTAACAAATGCCACAACGATTGCTTGCTTGCTCAAGTGCTCAACAATGGAGTTTTGCTCTTTCTCTCTCAATCTCTCACCCAATCTCACCCACAAGGTATAGCACTAATCACTAGAGAGTGAAGAGGTAATTTTTGGCTCATATGGATGTTTCTTTGATGTACTTTCGGCACCCCAACCGTTAGGAACGAAGGGGGTATAAATAGGGAAGGCTCAAAAACTAACCGTTAGGGTTCTGGACGTCCTGCATCGGCACTGCCGATGAGAAAGTCACAGAGGGCAAGAAAAAAAATGTTCTGTTGAGTTCCGGATTGGCACTGCCGACTGGAAAAAAACAGACAGATAATCAAAAGAGAAATGCCTATAACTTTTGACTCCGGAGGCCGATTTAGGTGATCTTGGACTCTACGGAAAGATAATTTAAAGGGCTGTCCAACCCAGCTATTACCAAGCTTCAAAATCACACATATGTTTGCAAAACACTCCCCCAAAGATTAATGGATCAATTTGAGCACCAAGACAAGAGCAAAGCCATCAATGTTGCATCCCTCTTTATAGTACGACGTTTCTATACTCAATAGCAATTAGAAAATCTATTTCAATAGTAACATCTTCATATCATCTTCATTCTTCTTTATGAGGATCGCAAACTCCATAAGCAATTGATCATTTTGGATATTTATTTGATTAGTCATCAATAAGCATATATATCCAATATTATACCTTCGGCTTGAGCAATGTCCATATGAGATAGACTTGATGTTCGTCCACTTATGAAGTTTCACAACCTCCTATATTCAATCCACTGGGTCTTCTTTTGACATTGTATAATCATCTTTAACTCTTTTTATCAATTGCACTCGTTATGACATACCAATATTATCTTTTTGTTTCGTTAAATGAGTGATGTGGATAATCCATAGCTTCACATGGTCTTGCATGGTTCATCACACTAAGCCTTAACTCACTCTTCACCATTGCCTTTGGTCCTTCGGCGCCAAGCCTCTTGCTTGCCCTTCACCCTCGCACATGGTCCATCGCAGCCGAGTCTTGCCTAACCTTCACCATCTTTCCATACAACACTACTTTGTATCCAACATCAACAATGTATCCACTTAATCAATTTGATTTCCAAGATGATATTTCCAAATTCATGACTTTTATCTTCTTGTAAATGGTCACTAGAAATCCATGTTCCAATTTTGTAATAACATCCTTGCTTTGACCATCGTCACTTATTAACTCATGGATTCCATTAATACTTGCATTGATATTTTCATTTAATACCAAGTATTAACATAACTATTGTGACATCTATAGGGATGTCTAATTCTCCTTCATGAAGTGCCTTGATCTTCTTTATGTATACGTGTTGCTTGTATCAACAATCAACACTATCATCAATATCATCCCTTGTCATGAATCAATAATATGTTGTGTTTGACCTTTGAACATGTGATGTGTCTTCATTTTTAAGCACGGGTGTTGATTATGTCCACCGACACCTTTATCATCACATTGATTACCATCATCCTTTGTCAAGCATCTTCACCATATAATATGAGAATTTCCAACATACGATCAATCAATTATCTTGTAATGGGTCCATAGCCTTTATGAATATGTTAATCTTGACCTTTGCTTGATGCCGGAACATAACCTAACATTAAACTCACAAACTTATATAAAAGGTTAGTTCCAACATGCATTGTCATTTATCACCAAAACCCATCATTAATTCAAGGCTAGAGACCTAGACCTTTCAATCTCCCCCTTTTTGGTGATTGATGACAACACTATCAAATAATAATAATGAAAAAAAAAACTTTATTTGCACATGTGCATATAAACAATAATATGGCAGGACAACCATGTACACATAATTTTTTTTTTTTGTATATCCTTCTTTTTCTCTCCCATTGAATATCACTCTAACCACCTTCCATATTTCTAGATCAAGGGACTCCATGTAGGCTTGCATACGAGACTTCCAATATCCGTAGTCCTGCCCATTGAATATGGGCACACTCCCCACATGTCCCGACATCCTTACTCAAGGCGATGAAGCCTCAATTCAAATATTTCAATTTTATACCACTAGACCCTAGCAATCGTTGCAACCTAACAATTCTAGTAGGGCAAGATCCTACACATGCTAGTATTCATGATAAGTACAAAGTGCGGAAGCTAAACACACTAGCCTATGCAAGCCACAAGTCACCCTATCAACTATAGCACACAAATACGGAATAGTAGAGAGGGGTCAAGGAATGCTCATAATTTTTTCTCGAGGTCTCAGAAGGATGGTGTCTTCCCCTAATCCTCGTTGGATCACTCCCGCTGTAGTGTTTGTCGCTCCCGTCACCAAGTAGAGTTCTCACACACGAGCCCGCAATCACTCCCGAGTGAAGACACGATCGTGTCACCACTGCCACCAAGGCACAAGCTCGCCTCTCTCGAGAACTGTCCGGACTCTTCAAGCCGACATGAGTGCTCATTATTGATGCCTCTTTCACCGACAGGCTCAAACTGTGTACAAACGTGTGACGAACTTCACAACCAATTATGATAGGCTCGATCAATGACACCTAACCAGTCTAGGTTCCATCATAGACCAAAAGTAACAACCTAGATCACACCATCAAGGACACCCTAGCCTTAGATGTGCAAGATGCTCAAGTTACTCTCATTAGCACTTTTAAGATATGCAATATCTCCTCCTAGTGCTCCTCTCTTCTCCTCTTGGCTTCTCACTAATGCTTCGAGCAATCCAAATGGCCAAGAGAGGTCTCCAAGACCCCAACAATGAGTTTATATAGGCTTCCATGAAATCACCTTTCTGGACCTGATGACCGGATTGTCCGGTCACTGCTAGACCGGACCGTCCGGTCTCTCCTAAGACGTCTCCTAGAACCGTTGGCTCCTCTGTCTTGGCGATTTCCTTGTACTCACCGGACCTTCCGGTCTCTCCTCCTTGTGCTGATTCTAGAGAGCTCCCGAAGTGCTTCCTCTCTACCCTGCGCTGATCCACATAGACCGTACCGTCCGGTCTGTAGACCGGACCGTCCGATCTCTATGGACTTCAGCACAAACAGATTCCTCGCAGTCCTCTCTCTGATCTTCTAGTGACCGTACAGTCCAGTCTCTACTGACCCCTCTGTCCGGTCACTATGTTCAGAAGCTGAAACTCCTCGTCCCCACTTGACTTCGTTTCCTGGCTTTTTTCAACTGCTCCTTGGCTTCTCCACTGCCACCTAGTGCTTGTGATTTTAGTGAGCATCCATGCACATCATCGACTAGTCGTGACCTAAGAGATATGACCCAGACCCCCTGGATAGTCCGATTTTTTCTATGGACTCAAAGTCCTAACATCTAGACAAGTGTTCCAAACACTTGCTCCTAGCTTGTTCTTAGCCTTGATCCATCTTTATCAACCTTTGGACTCCATTAAGCTTATTAAGCTTTATGCTTATGGTCATTGTCATCAATCGCCATGGCAACCATCATCCGTATCATTTGTAGTAGAGTTAGAGATGATTCTTGCATATACAACACTTGTGTAGATATTAGCCCATAATTTCATAGTTGTCATGTATCACCAAAACATTCATACCTTGGGGATCTAATCATCAATGGTCATGAAGCTTACAGCGTGGGAGGCTAGGCCTGAGGATGACGGTGCGCAATCTGCCAGGCTCATAGCGACCTCGCCCGCCTGCAGCCGACACTAGATCACACGTGCGATGAGTTGACGCGGCGAGGGGGGGGGGTGCTAGGGCTACACCACTAGTGCTTGAAGCCAGAGAAGGCGGGAAGCACAGATCTGACGAGGCAAATCTGGCACTCGCCACGGTGGTGGGTCCTCGGGGGGGGGGGGGGGGGGGGCTGCGCGAATGGCGTGGAGCTAGGCCAACCGATGTGAATTTGTTCCTTGGAAGATTCAGTGAGGCATGGTGGCTGCACAACGTTGTTCAGTTCTGAGCTGCCAATCCGGCAAGACGGCGACGGATCCATTGGCCCTGCTGTCCTGCTCCATCCCCGGTGCCTGATCTCATCGAGGGCGAAGGCGAATGCTTTCAAGGATCCAGACGAGCGTGCACTAGGTCAACTCTGATCCGCCTTGCGCCATCGGTGGACTTGCTCCCCATTGGTCGCCTCCTCCACTCCTATCCCCCTTCACGATATCTATGGCAGCATCCCATGGGCCAACACGGAGCTCCAAGTCATCCCCGATGCGACAATCAGACCAGGTTAGATGCGTTCTTTATGCCCAAATCTTCTATTCTCTCATGGGTACCCTGCGATCCTGTTTGTTCTGGCTCAGATTAAGCACTATATTCATCCAGCTAGCTTCAGTTTCTGAGCCTTGCAGGTTGCTTCGCCTGCCGGTATTCATTGTGTGTGGTTCAATTTATGTCATCATTGTGTGTGCTTCATTTTAGTCATCTTAGCACCTTTCATAGGACTATTATCTTGTTAGTGTGATCACCACTAGAATTGCTATAAGAGTTGATTGAGTGTTCGGTTTTAGTTTTTGACAAATTTAATACATATAGCGAGTTCCTGATCTCCCCTTTCACAAAGCATAAAAAGAGAAATAAGTGTGTATCCGGGTTACAGTTCTGTTAGAGCAGTTTCAACCCGCAATAACTGATGCTGCTTTCACTTTTTTGTTGTGCATTGTAAAAGTATCGGTTGTATCTTAACTTTGGTATGTTTATAGAAAATAATATGTACTATTCATCCATATTTTTGTTTGAAATTTTCATATACTTTTGTAATGCAAAAAATTTTATTGGAGCATGGGAGCACTTGATATGTTGTCGATGCGACTGGTCGAGACACACAAGACACAAGCGTTTTTGTCTTGCAAGAAATATAGGACGTGGATAAGAGATCGTACAGTTAAAATTTTCAATCGTTGAGAGAGCAGTGATTTCTTCCGCGCTAGGGAAGTACATATGACTTCAAGATGCAAAAAGACATTAGTATTAGTATCTTTCCTATACACCAGCCACTTGAACCGATCTAGCAACTGGAGGCAGCAGTTGATATCCACGTTAAATACCGGGTAAATAGAAACCATAACTTTTTTTTCTATCACCCTAACCCATGCTTTGATATGGTCTTATCTTTTTTGGGGCATTGTTAAATGTCATTTGTCTTTATACTCTTGCGACCTTTTAACCAAGACATAATCTTTGTGCACGTTAATTTTTTTTGGCTCTAACCTTGCAAAAAAAAAAAAAGCAACGGGAGAGAAGAGAAGATAACAATTCTTTTGTTCTTCTTTTTTTTAAGGAGAAGAAAACGATTCGATTCTGTGTTTGAGGTAGGGGCAGTTTGATCTTTGCATCAGCATGTTAAGTAAATAAAACGTTAATTACAATTATAAATTTAACGATGGCAAAGAAAAGGAGAGGCTGTGATAGTGAGACCCAATCTTATCACGGTAAAAGAACGAAATGCACTGGTGCAATAGGAAAATAGCAAAAATCGAGAGGAGACCACTGACCAATCTCCGTCATTTTCACTACCAAGCTTAACAGCCGGTCTTGTCTCTACTGCTCTACTTGATTGAGCTGCCCCTAGCCCCTACAGGGCTACAGGCCCCGTCGACGACGTCACCCCTCTGGCCGGTCGCCGGCCGCCTCACTCGCCTTCGACGCTCGCTGGTCCGTGGCGACGACGAGGAGCTGCTGGGACTCAATCTTGGGTAACACCGAGGACCTCTGCTCTCTCTCCCCACTCCAGGTGAAACCAACCCCCCTCAAAATCTCCGGAATGCCCCGAGAATATCTTCTGATTCGCCTAAATCTGATTTGTTCTTCGTAGTTTGGGTGGCTCAGCGGTCTACGCCTTCACGTTCATGATATGCTTGGTGGTCGGACTCCGCCCTGATAATCTTGCTATTCCCTCGCAATCCGTCCCCGTACCGTTCATCATGTAGTTGCTAGCTTCTCAGTTTATATGTAGGTGGAAAATTAAGCCTCGTGGATTATGCCATTCTCACATATACATTATCCGATCGAGAAAATTAATTTCATCCGTGTCTCTTGCATCGTTCTATTCAGATTATATGATTTGACATTTTGTCTTAGACTTACCAAACAAATTTGGATGTATATACGAGCAGATGTTATTGATATTTTAGGGAACGGGAATTTCAGAATGGGCACAAGAGATTCTGCACTGTCAGATTACTTGATCAAGAAGCACATTGTTAGATTTTTCTTCTGTCAATTGTTAGACTTGCCATAGACTTTAAGATGGTAGTGGCAAGCTTTGTGCACTTTATAGCGTTAGGTTCTGGTAATGACTTTTGAGTCCTTCATAGCATGAGATAAGTTGGTTACAGCAAGCTTATCCGTACACCATATATTTTGATTAGAGTAATGACTTTGAATTCTTCGTTATCTTGTAAGAGCATCTCCAATAGTTATGTAAAAATTCAGTCCCTAAATATTGATTTAGGGAGTTTTTAAAGAGGTATTGGGAGTAAAAAAGTATACCTCCTCCAACAATTCCTAATTTTAGTTCCTAAATAATTTTAAATGTGTCCATACGTATGGTTGTATTTGTTGGCGAGTGATTGTTGCTGGCAAGACGGCGGCGGCCTGTAGTCGAACAAACCCGGGTGAATCGCCTCGAATCTCCTCGTTCGACATCAGTTTTATTGCTAATCTGATACACGTGGAGGCTGACTGTAGATCAAAACTTATTTTATCGCTAATAATTGTTGGCTCGCAATACAGCTCTAAGATCTCAAGTCATACAAGGCGTTGGTGTGTGCAAGTTTCTTCATTTGATTGCTTAAAATTTATTTTGTTCCTGATTTTGACGTATGAGCTGGCGGGAATTTTTCTTTTGGGAGTGCCAAAGACCCTCTCCAAATGTAGCAACCAGAAGAAGGGAAATGAGAAGTTTGTAAATTTAGGGAGTTGATTTAGGGAACTGTTGGAGAGTGGTTTATACTAATAATCTCCTAAATTTTGATTTAGGAACTTGGTTTAGAGAATGGTTGGAGATGCTCTAATACATTAATTACTTTCACCCTCTCGTGTAGTCACTTCATGTTTTCATCAGTCCTACCAACTGTGCGTTATTGTTTAAATTTGGAAACATAATGGCAGTTGCAAGGTGATTACACAGTTTATTTACCTCTATACCTTTCTCAAGTTTTCCTATACTTGCTTTACTACCGCCCCCCTATTTGGTGTTGCTACAATGCTGCTTTAGTATTCTCTATTTAGTACTCTTTTTGTGCATTGCCACGTCCTCTCATAGAGCTGACCTGTACACTTATTCTCTGTTACTTATTTTCTTAAATATTTGTCATGTGCTGATTTCAGTCTTCGTTTTGCCAACACAGCCTTGTAATGGGCTAACAAAAACAGCTGAGGATGATGTTTGATCCAGTTTGTGTGTATTCAACAGCTGTTTATGTTGGATGTGTTACTTTGGCCCTAATCTTTGCTCTTGTGATCTGTAATCTATGAGTTGTTGTTTATATCATGGCTATAGTCTCTAATGTCCAAATTCCACATAACTATGTTCTATGCCTTTGTTTTGACTCTGCAAATTTGTGACAAGCTGCAAACACTGATCCCAATCTATGTGAGACCTGTGCCCCGTTTTAGTGTTGTTACTCAGGACTTTTCGTTTGACATGTTTAGATTTAGACAGCAATGCTAATTTCCTCACAACTGTAAAATATTTATTCCCATACTGTTAGAGGAGGTGAGGGAGGATGTGCAAGTTTCAGAACTACTCTAGTTTATTTTTTATGTGAAATGACAAAACATGTTGTTACCCGGGTTCAAATCATCTGACATTGTAAACTAATGTCAGAGTGTGACATTCCTCCAATCCAGGCTGTTCATCTCCAAACCAATGGTTGATAGCTCGCAACGCTATTAATTAACCCATCTGTTTTTTTTTTTTTTGACAAGAGTTCCTAGCAAGATTTTTTTTGTTCTTGCTGGCGTGGAGCTACAACTCTTTTCATAGATCAAGAAATCTGTAGTTGGTGCGCCTGGCATGCATATGTGTGAAGAACTGAATATGTGTGATAGTGATTACTAAGATTGTGATGAGTGATTACTAAGATTGTGATGATAAGTGGCTGGCTGCAACTGCAACGGTGTGATGATCGGCTCTTTGAATTGACTAGATGATCAAGAATGGTTGCCACAGCAGTCAGAGCAATGGAATGAACGATCAACCTTCGTCCTGCTGTGGCAACAAAAAAAAAAAGACCTAACAAAAATATTTTCTACCGGTTACTACCAGGATCTCTTAGTGAAAATATTGTATCAATTAATGAATGTGCCAAGTAATTAACCTATACTAATTAGGGGCCACAGATTTGGAGATCAATGGCCTGGAAGGGAGGAATGTCACGTGGTGACCACATTCTGGAGTATATGGTAGGCAGCTAACAAACTGTTCATAAGCATGTTGACATGTTTTTGATGTTTCTGTAGTAGATAAATGCTTCCATGGTAAATAGAACTGGAATTACATGCTTATGGGCATGATATTTTCTTTTCCGGTATCAATAGCCATCCTGGTTTTATGAGTCTTGGAAAAAAGAAACACGGTAGTCTCAGGGAACACTAAAGCTATAGTAACTTTTCTCACTGACATAGAAACACGGTAGTTGTCTTTGATCCATTCTCCTCTGTTTCATATACAACATTTAAATTGGTGAAATAATTGGAATTTTACATCTATATTGTACTTTATATTAGTTCAAATATGACTGAAATATGACAAATAAATCCTGTACAGACAGGCTAGAAGGTGGTATTCTGAAACTGCAAATCTCCATGTCAGGAAACATTATTTGCTTCTTTGCGTATTTATTTCCACTTTCTGTTTTCAGTTGACTGATTTACTTGACAGTTGGAGCAAAATTTTCTGAGCAACTTAACTAATCATGCTCCCATATTCTCATCAGACTGTTGCATTTCAGGTACGTTTGAGCTGCATTCCTTTTGCGTGAAGGATGGTATCTGATCTGATGGTGAAGCATTGTGAAACGGAAGCGCCTGAAATCAGGGAGGCCTGTGGGTGCTTTGTATAAAAGTATTACACGATGCGCTCATTTCTAACTATCACTGCATTTGTAAATTAGATTGCTAGCCTTAATCTTCTGCAAAATATTGTGAGTTTTGACTATATACGTGTTCTTTTAAAATCTTGGACATTTCTGACCCTGTTTTTTGTGGCGTTCTGGTGTCCTGCAGCAACCCCACCCTCCTCTGGTGTTGGTGGCGTAACAAACAATGTGTACGTCCCGTGGCGACTCACCACAACGCTAGACAACGCCACAGAAACAAGGTTAACCAACATGTATTTTTTCTCTTCTCAAATATGACACCGTCATGTACTTATTCCTTTTTTGCAGAGCTGAAAAGATTCACAAGTGTTCATTATTTTGGAAGCAAATTTTGCTATGAGGTTCAAAAGAAATTTTGCCTATTGTGAAGCAACCGCGGCGCTATGCTTCTAGTTAATCAACTCGTCGGTCTATTAGTTCGTAGTAACCAGCCTAGCGTCTTGATGGACCCACAGGTCAGCTTAATGTCGCATCTTAACTCGTCCGCTAACCTTGCAAGCCATTTCAAATTTCAAAGCCATGCAGCTGGCGGCGCTTACATACAAAGTATAAACGCAGTCCTCGCCCACACCGAGCACGCTGCGCCTCCGCGAAGCGCTTCTCCGACCACTGCAGCCAGGGCGAGGGACCTAGGGTGAAGGCGATGGAGCTGAAGAAGTGCCCGAGGCAGTCGCGCGTCGACCCCGACCTCGTTTCATCCTCGCCTACCCTGCTTCTGAGGAATCAGGCGCAGAGGCAGGCACTGGCGAAGAGGCCCCGGGAGGCGGCGGAATTGGCGGAGCAGCAGCATCCGCGGAAGAAGGCGAGGTGCGCGCGATTGGGAGTCAGGAACCCGGTCGCCGGGCTTCATCCTACGAGCTGCTTCCGGCTGGTGTGGCCTCTCCCGCCGCCAAAGCCGACGCACGTGTTACTCCCTCGCCATCCCTTCAATTGGTAAGCCGTGTGCATGCGCTCCTGTTGTTCCGTGTGATCACCTATGGGAATTCCTGTTGTTTGGTTTTGAATTTGGCGCTTTGAGAACGGGTTGGTCATAATGGCCTGAATTTCTCTAATTTAATTCTAACGACTCCGAATTTGTGCTTGCATTTCTGTTCGGAAGTCTCGGGAATTCGGTTCTAGGAACTCGAAATTCGTGCATGCATTTGCGTTTTGAAATGATTCAGAAGTTACAGCTGTTGGATCGAGTTTGGTTTTAATGTGATCCCAATTCAAAGCGTTTTGTAAAATATCTATTTGTTTCTCTGAGCGAGTGCATCTGTATAAGAGTAGATTTACGCCCTTCCAGGAGCAAATGTATTTTGAGATGATTCGAATTCGTCTGTTGCATTTCGTCTGTATGGATTGCATTTCCTGCTTAGTGCTTAGAATTTGAATGCGTAGGTTCATGTGCTTGTGTTTTGGTGCCGCGATGGTTGGAGATTTAGGAGCTCGAATTGAGATAAGGCCTTCATTTCTGTTTGCACTGTTAATCACAGTTTGGTTGGTGAATTCGATGGAATTTCACAACATTTATGAGTTGTTTGCTCAAATTTGTTGGAAACAGAGTACTTGTGAACTCAGTGTTTCAGAGTAGTAGTGCTGATATATGCATCCAAATAAAGGATTAGGTCTAACAGTGAGTGATCTGCATTCAGTTATAGTAATTCTGGTACTACATAAGTTCAGCAATTTTAGGCAGTGCCTGTGAAATGTCTTCTCCTACTACTAATTTTCTTCTAATTAGGCCGAATATTGTCCATGAATCTGAACCCGAATTCTGAATGCCAATTATTTCTTGATGCAGCTATGAGAAGGACATATGGACAGAGATAGCCAAGCACCTATGCGGCTATGACCTGGTCTGCCTCGCCCTAACCTGCCGCTGGTTCCACCTCCTCATCGCCGATGACTCCATTTGGCGCCACGCCTTCATCCGTGACCTCTCGCTCCCTGTCACTTATGTGCCTCCTCCTCGCCCGCTCCACCGCTCCTGGCGCTGCCTCTATGCTGCCGCCTTCGGTAAGCACCAATCGGCCCAAGCGGCAATCCACTTGCTCTTAATGACACCGGTAACACTTCTGACATGTGTGCTCTCTGTCTCGCAGATGGCTCGCATTCATACTGCTACCACCAGAGGCACAAGCACATTGGTAAGGACAACGACTGCAGGATTGATTAATTGATCTCTGTATTTCTCACTTCATTGCAGTTCGCTGTGGCACATTTCTGTGTTTGAGTTGACGCCGGTGAGATGCAGATGGGTCAAGGATGGGGGGATTCCTGTTGGACACACCATACATGCTGCTGACAGGGAAGCTGCCGTTGCCGAGGTGGGTGCCGAAAGAAGTACACGTACAGCTCTCCATCGAGATGATTGGTGCCGGCGTGCTCCACAATGCCCGCCCTGGAATTTGGATCGCTGGTGTGTGCTCAGGTCCAATTGTGTCCTCATCAGATTCTAGCTCATGTGCAGTAAACGGCTTGATCAGATCCCTCACTGTTCTTTGACTAATGGATGCTGCAGATAGGCATCTCGTGCAATGTCACGCATGCAACGGCAGCCAATGCACAGGTAAGCCGGTGGATGCTGGGCAAAGCGTCCTGCCACTCAGCTCCATTTACTGAATTTTGTTGGGGTGGATTGGGTGGTGCAGGGGTGGTGCAGGTTCTGGACGTACGTCACTCTGAGCTATTCGTGGAGGAGTACTGGGATGGGACCTGGGAGTACGAGGACCTTGGCGAGCACTTCATGGATGAGGAGGCCGCCACTGCCTGCTGTGCCGTCTTCAACCACAACTGCCTTAGCCTTTCACACGCTAGCAGTACGCCTCAGCTATCTGATCATCATGTGCTTTGTTCAGTGCATGAATTGGAATTACATGCTTTGATAGACAAGCTTAACATTCGTGTTGCTGATTCTTTTCAGTTGTTCGCCACACCAAGTCATGGATCAGGAAGCACGACGACTTGCGGCCCATGGCGTGCCTGACTCCATATGCTGTTGTCATAAATTCCAATCTCCAAGAAAATAAGGGTATGTCTGCACATCATGTTATGGGTTATGAGTGTTAGCAGTAATACTTATGTTTCTAGAATATTGTAGAAATGTTACTGTAGCATTGATCTATTGGCTGTAGCTAGTGGCCTTTGAAATCTAGGAGATGCAGCAGTCAGTCCCTCCTATGTACTTATAAATAGCACTTAAGTGTGCAATAGAATAAAGTGTGTGTGTGTATGCAATATAATTCAAAACTGCTAGACCCCTCTCCCTTCTTTGTTCTAGCTCTCCTTTAGTTGCTAGCTGGATTTCCAGCAGCCACTAAACCCAACAACGAGGGTAATAACTAGGTCTGTTGCACATCCCAGCGCTTATTAAGAGGATTAGAACAGAAGAAGATTGATTATACCCTTGCCTTATTCCTTTGTATTGCACAACATATATATTTGGTAAGTTACAATTGAAACAGCTCTATCTAGGAATCCAGAATGTCTAAACTAACAATCATGTTCCAACTCCAGCTAAAGACATACTCTTATTAGCAAGTAAACCCGACTCTTTCTATAATCCTTTGTCTCTTTTTTCTTGCGCCTGACATATGTCCACCCCCACATAACACATCCAATCGTAGTTCTAACATTAAATGTTGTGTTGACAGGATTGCTCTCCAAGTTCCAGGGGATGCGCGACATGACTGGCGACCGGCGTATCGTGTCGGTAAGGATCATGCAGCAGCTCATCTGATCCATCGCTTATGTTTGTTTGTGGCGCTGCACTGCTTTGTAGAAATGTGTTAATGCCTGGTTCTTTGGATACTGATGAAGGTAGAGGAGAGTATGATAAAATAGATTTAGCATTGATGTTATTACTACATTGTTGCCTAGACTTGTAAGTTTTATCTGAGCAGGTTTCCAGCTCATATGGAACTATCAGTTAATGTAATGTCACACTTCACTGTGAAGTTGCACAATTTTCAGATACTATGCTTCTTCAGTTGTTTGTCTGATTTATAATGTAATTGCAACGATGTGCTGCAAATAATACTACTGATATTGTGCTTGTCTCCTAATATGGTCTGTCCAGCTTTGTGACAAGATGCTTGTCTCGTTTATTTATAATGATACGATAATGTAAAATGTGAAAGGAGGTGCAGTGGCCTGAAGATGTGCCATGCAGTTTGTTTTGAATGCATTCTGAAATTGACAATGAGTTGTATATGTATGGTCTATTAAAATGACAATATCTGTTATGAGATTGTTTGCACTAGCAGGTTATGATGCGCTCAGTTTCTCATTAGCATATGTTGCGGCTGAAAAATACGTTTAGCCACGGTGATCTGAATCAAAATTTTCACAAAGTTTTGAGCCGAGCACGGAGCAAAGTGATACAGGATCCTGCCTGCAGACAGAGAGCACGACAATCAAGCTACAAAGACTTGTAAAAGAGAAAAAAGGTACATCCAGAAGTCTTCCAAAATATTTACATAGATGCAAAACATAAAGTCACGATTTCTGATAGTAATGTAGCAATCATTGACACCTTAATCTATTGCAATTATGAAACACCCAACTGAGACATACATGAGGAACACAGGATACAGCGCCAAGGCCTTCCTCCTCGAGTTAACAGCAGAGCTCATGAACGGATAAGCTGCCCAGGAGCTCCATGCTAGTGTCATCATCACCACAATCATCTTCAATACGACACTGTACTTCAGTAGGCAAAGCAGAGCTCCAACATCCAGAGGGAATAAGCAGTATCCAAGAAGACTGAGGCTTTGGAAGAAGTTGATGCGCCCACCCTGCAGCAGAATATTGTCATTACAAGAATTACATGTCATGCATCAGTCGATATGTGCTGGAAAGGTACGTCACAAAAAAGAGATAATTAAGATGAAAGCACGTACAAGCAGTAGAACGTTGAACGTGAGAACTATAGCACCAGCAGCTAATACAGCGAAGGCAACAGCAAACACTTCAGACTAAAAAACGAAAAAACAAATCATCAAAATTAGCATGCAACACATTATAAATCATACTACATGAAAGACGTGACAATGCAAATAGCCCAATAAAGGGGGTTAATGTAGTTGTTAACCATATAATACACCCATTACATGCCAGCAAGTTGTTAACCACTTTCACAAAAGAGGGCATTCAACGCATGAAGACATTGTATAAACATGCTTAGCCTCACAAAAATGGATCTCGTCATTCAACGGCCTGACCTCCTGCCTTCTAAATATTTTATCAACAACATACACCTTTCATTTCTGACGCATGAGAAACATTGTACTTTGGCTAGACTTGCAACCTAATAGATGGGAATAAATTTAAGCTAAATAGGCATATGCTCAAAGGTAAACACTGCTTATTAGTTCTCAGTGTTCAAATTCCGGAGGGCTATGTGAACACATCTTGGTATAACTGCTGAGAGTTTAGCACCAACTTAATCAACAATCTCTGGTTAATGTTCTCTTTGCACGGAAAACAAAAAAAAATATCATATCTTCACAAAATATGCTGCCTTACAACAGCATTACCCCTAAATTTACTACTCCCGCATAATGGAAATGCCATAAAAATGATTTATTGACATCTTGAAATCACCAAGGGTAAATGGCGGAAATTACTCGAACTCCACATTTCTGGGATAAAGGCCAGGACACAACTACAGGCTGAAGTGTTACATTACTGCAGCTACAGTGCAGTGGAGGGAGCAAGAACAAAGAGGTCGTCTGAGACCAACATAGATTGGTGATGTTGAGGGCGGCCTGTCTCTCATAGGTCTATTTCAGTTCTTCCAGCTGGTCGACATTTTGGAGGAATTCATGCTCACCCAGGAGGAAGATAAACATGTGTGACGCCTAGACAGCTCTGGTTCTTACGCATCTAAATCTGCATATAAGGCGTACTTTAACGGTGCCGTGACCTTTGAGGTGGCGCAGAATTTGGAGATCATGGGCTCCGTCGAAATGCAAAATTTTCCTTTGGTTGGCTGTGAGGAATAGGTGTTGGACAGCAGATCGCTTGGCCAAGCACACTCTTCCCCATCCAAATAGATGTCCCCTATGTGACCAAGAGGACGAAGATATCCAGCATCTCATCATCAAATGTGTTTTTGCACGACAATTTTGGCACCGGGTGTTGGCTCCCCTGGGACTTGTGCAGCATGTGTTGCCCTGGAATCACAACAGCCAGCAATCACACACTCACAAGAACACTCACTCACACACAGCTCGGGCAAGAAGAGAGGAAGAAGGTAAGTGGCAAACACTTGCACACAGGATTTTGGGTGCAGCCAAGCTGCTTGAGGAGGAACACCTCCTAGTTACTTTATACATAGCAAAAAGGGTCAAACTCCTAATACTATTACACTATAGCAGCCATGCTGCCCACTCCCTAAGACCACCGGCCATGACATAAGCCACAACCCACTTGGGAGCAATAACTTGCCCCAGCTACTACTATCTACCTAGCTGAAATCAGAAATGGCGCCAAAGACAGAGCAACCAAAAACCTGAGCAGCAAAAAATGGTCTTAGCACTAATCAAAAACTAACCTGCAATGCAGTTTCCCAACATTCTCCCCCTAACTGCATTGCTTCTTTCTTCAAACCTTGATCACTCCAATAGCTGAGCAGAGCTCTTTGAACCGGAGTCGACCAAGAGATTTGGTGAAGATGTCCCCGAGCTGCTTGCTGGTCTCGATGTACTCGAGGACAATCAGACCCTCCTCGACGCAATCACGGATGAAGTGATAACAAACGTTGATGTGCTTGCTGCGGTCGAGGAGGACTGGATTCTTGCAAAGGGCGATGGCGGATTTGTTGTCCACCATCAAGGTTGGTGCCTGCAGCTCTTTTCCGATGAGCTCACAGAGCAGCCGGTGTAGCCACACCCCTTGAGAGGCTGCAGTGGCGGCGGCGATGTACTCGGCCTCGCAAGTGGACAACGCCACTACCCTCTGCTTCTGCGCCTGCCAGCTGATCGGGCTGTGGCCAAGGCAGAAGAACACCCCAGTGGTGCTCTTCCGATCATCAATGTCACCGGCCATATCGCTGTCACTGAACCCAGTCAGTTTCAGCTCTCCCTCGTTGCCTTCCTTGTTAAAGACGATGCCATAGTCTCTGGTTCCTGCAATGTATCGCAGGATTCGTTTGACAGCAACAAGATGATCTTCCCTTGAATCCTCCATGAACCGGCTCACATAGTCCACGGCGAATGCGAGATCCGGCCGTGTGTGCACCAAGTATCGCAGGTCACCCACGAGGCTTTGGTAGCGCGTCGCATCGACCGCTGCCGCTGTGCTTCTTTTGGACAGCTTCAGTCTGTCTTCCATGGGTGATTGGGCCGACTTGCACTCTGCCATGCCGCCCTTCTCAAGCAACTTCAGCGCATATGCGCTTTGGCTGAGTTTGATTCTGCCCTCCTCCTGCTTTACTTCAATGCCGAGGTAGTATGATAGCAACCCAAGATCACTCATCTTGAACAGCGAGGTCATTTCCTTCTTGAATTCTTCAATGCCCCTCTGACTGCTGCCGGTGATGATGAGGTCATCCACATATACTCCCACGAGCAGTGACCCATGCTTGGACTTCCTGATGTAGAGCGCATGCTCATTCTCACACCTTGCGAAGCCAAGCTTCTTCAAGCTTTCATCAAGCTTGGTGTTCCAAGCCCTTGGAGCCTACCTCAGCCCATACAAGGCTTTGCGCAGTCGGAGCACCTTCTGCTCGTTTCCACCGACGATGAACCCAGGCGGTTGCTGCACGAACACTTCTTCTGCCAACTCCCCATTCAGGAATGCTGACTTGACATCCATATGATGAACAAGTCAACCCTTTTGTGCTGCCAGTGCAAGTAAAAGTCGAACTGACTCCATGCATGCCACCGGCGCAAAGACCTCCTCGAAGTCGATCCCTTCGCGGTGTACATACCCCTTGGCCACCAATCTCGCTTTGTGCTTCACCAGCATACCCGCGGCATCACGCTTGACCTTATACACCCACTTGAGTCCCATTGGACGACAATTCCTTGGCGGATCAACCAATTCCCAGGTCTGATTGTCTTCAATTGATCTCATCTCCTCAATCATGGCCTTGCGCCAATTTGGGTCTTGTTCTGCCGCTGCAAATGTGCTTGGTTCTTCCGCTGCTGCCATCAGTAGCTGTTGATCTGCCACATTGCGCTCGGCCAGGCCTGGGTTTGGGCCCTCTCCAACCAAGTTGTCGAGGCGCCTGAACCTGAGTGGTTCTCCTTCATAGCTTGCATCAAGATCTGGTGAAGGATGCGGTGGGGGCGAGACAAATTCTGCTGAATCTGGTGTCGATCCCACCGAGACAGGGGAGCCTGCCGAAGAAGCAGGGTAGAGAGGTGTCACTACTCCCCCTGGAGCTGGCGCCTCCTCTTCATCCTCCATTGCCTGATCCACTCCCCCTGGATCAGCAACCTCTTCCCGCTCGACAGTGAAGTCGTAGAAGACTGAACTGCTTGAGCTCGACCCCGCCTTTGAACCCCGGGTTGATGGCGTCCAGTTCCAGCTTGCTACTTCTTCGAAGATCACATCCCGAGAGATATGCACCTTCCTTGCCGCCGGATCATAGAGCCGGTAAGCCTTGCTGCCGTGCTCATAGCCGATGAACACCATGCGGGTGCTCCTGTCCTCCAGTTTGCTGAGATGTGGCTTCACCGTCTTCACGTGTGCCACACACCCGAATGTCTTCAGAAAAGAGACATCCAGCTTCCTCCCGTGCCAAGCTTCAAATGGAGTCATTCCCGACACTCTTGGTTTGTGCGCGGTTGAGAATGAACAATGCAGTGGTTACCGTCTCCCCCCAGAACGCCGTCGGCATCCCCTTGGCTTTCATCATGCTCCTGGCCATGCCGACGATGGTCTGATTGCGCCTCTCCACGACGCCGTTCTGTTGTGGTGAATATGGCGTCGTGAGATGGCGCTCCACCCCCGTCTCGGCGCAGTGGCGACCGAACTCCACTGAGGTGAACTCGCCGCCACGATCGGTTCTCAGCACCTTCAACTTCCGCCCGGTCTCCGTTTCAACGCGCGCCTGGAACTCGATGATGGCCCGCGGCGCCTCATCCTTGCTAGACAACAGCCGGATCCACATGAAACGGCTGCAGTCGTCGACCAGTAGAAGGAAGTAGCGTCGACCGCCGTGTGTGGCCGGAGTGATTGGCCCACACAGGTCGTCGTGCACAAGGTCCAGCAGCCCTTCCGCCCGGTAGCTGGCCTTCTGCGGGAACGGGAGTCACCGCTGTTTGCCGGCGAGGCAACTGCCACACAGCTCCTTGTCGTGCTCGATCTTTGGTAGGTCGCGGACCATGTCCTCGCGCCCATGCTTCGCCAGACCATCAAACCCGATGTGGCCGAACCGGCCATGCCACAGCCAAGCATCTCCGTCATGCTTCGCCACCATACACGTCGCCTGCGTCACGTCCAGCTTTATGGTATACAAGCGGTTGCTCGAGCGCGGCAATCTCATCAGTAGTCGCCGCTTCTGATCTCGGACGCGCAACACACCGTCTTCGATCATCACCTTGCACTCGCGCTTGTCAAGCTGGCCCAAGCTTACGACGTTGTTGCGCAGGCGGGGGATGAAGTACACCCCTCCTAGCGTTCGATGCTCGTCGTTCAAGCACTGGAAGGTCACTGACCCAGACCCTTCAATGCGCACCACAGAGCCGTCTCCAAATTTCACTGAGCCAGTAATGCCGGTGTCGAGCTCAGTGAAAGCGGCCTTGTTGCCAGTCATGTGGCTGCTTGCTCCGGAGTCGAGGTACCAAAGGTCGTCGCGGGCATCACCCTTCTGGCCAAGATGGGCCTCTGCCCGCACTTCGTTGAGCGTCACCTCGTCGTCTTCCGAGGCAACTTCGAGTGCGCATACTTGCGACAGGAGCAGAGATGCCTCGCCGTCGTCTTCCTTCTCTGCCATGTTGGCGTGCTCCTGCCGGCCACGGTCCTGGCGCTTTGGGGCTTTGCAGTCCCTTGCCCAGTGGCCCTCCTTGCCGCAGTTGTGGCACTTGTCGTCGGCACGCGGTCCGGATTTACCCTTTTTCTTTGGCTTCCCTTTTCCGCGCCTGCCGCCCTTCCCAGAGCTTGACGCTCCGGCCTTTTTCTCTTTCCAGCGGGCAGCCCACTCCTCTTCAGTGAGGAGCAGCTTTTCGCCTTCCGCCGCCGGCACCGTTGCCTTCCGGTCCTCGACCGTCTTCAACCGCCCGGTGACGTCCTCCAGCGTGAGCTCGGAGAGGTCGAGCAGAGTCTCGATTGACATGGCAATCTGCTCAAACTTGGGTGGCACTACGCGCAGCAGCTTCTCAATCGCCTGCTGCTCGTCAATGTCCACCCCGAGGGTCGAGAGCTCTGTCACAAGCGAGCTCAGCCTCAACGCAAAGTCCTCCACTGACTCGCCGTCGCGGAATGAGATGTTCTCATAGTCCCTCCTGAGCTGCTGCGCCTTCCCCTTCCTTGCTCTGTCCGAGCCAGCTCGCAAGGACTTGAGCTTGTCCCAGGCGAGCTTGGCCGTCTCCTTCGTTGCAAGGGTGGAGATGAGCTCTGGCGGCACCGCGTGCAGGATGGCCTCCAACGCCAGCATGTCCTCCAGCTCGTCGTCGGTCCCGGTGTCGACAGCGACCCAGAGCCCACGCGCCTGGAGCATTACCCTCATCATCAGCGCCCAGTCGGTGTAGTTCGTGCGTGTGAGTGTCGGGTACGTGGTGCTGCCGCTGATCTTACGCACCGTCTTATGCACCACCACCGGCCGCGAGACAGAACGCGATGGGCTCATGCTCCCGCCTCCTAGGCGCGGCTACCGTCCCCGGTTCTCGCCTCCTCGTCCCGTAGCGCCACTGACGCCCTCATGGCGCGGCGTCTCCGGCGGCGTCACCATCCCCGCTGCTGCTGATCAACCAACGGCTTTGATACCAGATGTTGCCCTGGAATCACAGCAGCCAGCAATCACACACTCACAAGAACACTCACTCACACACAGCTCGGGCAAGAAGAGAGGAAGAAGGTAAGTGGCAAACACTTGCACACAGGATTTTGGTTGCAGCCGAGGTGCTTGAGGAACACCTCCTAGTTACTTTATACATAGCGAAAAGGGTCAAACTTCTAGTACTATTACACTATAGCAGCCATGCTGCCCACTCCCTAAGACCACCGGCCATGACATAAGCCACAATCCACTTGGGAGCAATAACTTGCCCCAGCTACTATTATCTACCTAGCTGAAATCAGAAATGGCGCCAAAGACAGGGCAACCAAAAACCTGAGCAGCAAAAAATGGTCTTAGCACTAATAAAAAACTAACCTGCAATGCAGTTTCCCAACAGCATGTGCCGAAGCGACATGAGTTTTCTTTTGTTGAATGGTGGAGGAAGAGCAGCAAGAGGGTGCATAAGTGCAAGAGAAAAGGATTCAATTCCTTAGTCATCCTGGGAGCATGGTCGATTTGAAAACATCGCAATGAGTGTGTCTTTGAGGGAGCTAATCCGAATGTCAACCAGCTGCTTAGAAGCTTTCATGACGAGAAGTACCTATGGGGTCTAGCTGGTGCCCGAGGGCTCTCAGCCCTTGCACCGGGTTAGGATGGTCAGGGTGGTGAGCTCCATTAGTGTTTAGAGCTCATCTAGGTCTTGTTGTCCTTATTGTTTGTATAAGATCTACTGATGTAAAACAGCCCCCTGCAGCTCGGTCCGGAGTGGGGAGGCGAAGATTGTTAGGGGCCGGTTTCTATTCTTCTTAATACAATGATACACAACTCTCCTGCGTATTCGAGAAAAAAAAAAGACCAACATAGATTGCGTTAAAATCAAGCAGAATAACTCAGATACTCTGTAAAAGAACATGAAGAGGAGAAAACTACTACTATCAGAGTTGCTTTGCAGTCCTTGTTTCTTTAGTGCCCAAACCATTAACCCGCCGCTCCTAATGACTTGCTTCTCTGTAGCACCCAAATCCAAAAGATACTTCAGGGCCCTTTCCCTGTCCCCTCAATCAGGCCATGGTGCCGTTCTTTCCAGATGCGCAATGGATAAGGCCATGACACAGTTTTCTTTTTCTCTAAAATACGCAGGAGAGATGTGTATCTTTATATTAAAGAAAGAAGTGATTGATGACCATTACATGATTTTGTCCACTTTGCATTGGACACGGTTAGCCTTACATGATTTGAAATTAAAGCCAACCAAGACTACCGCTCGCTTGCTCCTAAAGCCTACGCTCGTGGCATCAGACTACCTAAGGCTTTTGCGCCTGCTGTGCGATCAGGAGTCTTGCTTTGTCTCTTATTTCCACCGTAATGCGTTGAATGCTCGTTGCTTCCTCTTGAAGACTCTGTTGTTTTGCTCAATCTAAATGTGTCAAGCAATGAGCATAAACAGTGTGTCCACTCCCTTTTGTTGCTCTTTTGCTAGGCCTGCCCGCAGCTTTGTCCATGTCTCGATTATGTCTCTCTCGATCATGTTGAAGCGACTCTGCAGACGTGTAAGGATGAGTAGTTCCCACCATACTTGCCAGGCAACCGGCAGTGTAGCAGTAGGTGTTCGATGGTCTCAGACGGCTAGGCGCAGAGTGCGCAAGCATTACAGTCCTGAAGGTCATGTTGATGACGACGCTCTGCAGTCCACGTCCGCCTCTGAACTGCGAGATACATGAACAATTTTGTCTTTTGAGATGCTCAGGTTATCCAAATTAGCTGCGCACCTGCCAGCTTGGTGCTCCCGCAGAAGAACATGTTGTACGCTGTTTTGGCCGTGTAGGCCAGTGAGGCTGTCCATCACCAACATACCCTGTCTTCAACCAGAGGTTGCAGCTGGATCTCTTGTATGAGACACCAAAGTTCCAGGTATTGCACTATGGCAAGAGTATTGATAGAGGTCCTGTGATGTCGTGGATCCACTATTTGTTCAGCATTGCTTGGTGCACTGTCCGTGTTCGCCTCGTTCTGCTGTTCACAACCAAGAAGAGATCCGGCACCATCATTAGAGCCACCAGTCCATCCAGAGTTCCAGACGGGGCTGCCTAATCAGCGCGCATGCGCTAGGAGACCAACTAGCGGCCTCCTTCAGACCAGCCCCACTACTTTCCATTTTAGGAAAGTCTTCAATCCCACAACTTTCCTTTTTTGGAAAGTTTTCTTTCAAACTTTTACAACGAACTTTTGGACAGAACTTTTTCAGCAAACTTTTGGATGCAACTTTTCGGTTAAACTTTTTTATTAGAGTTTTTGATGAAACTTTTTCTTCAAACTTTTGACTTAAAAGTTTCGGTGCCAAAAATTTAACACAAAAAGTTCAGTGAAAAAGTTCGGAGTCAAAACTTTCCTAAAAATGAAAGTTACGGGATTGAAATGTTTTCAAAAATAGAAAGTCGATGGGCAACCAGGCTGAGCACAGAGAGTAGGCGAGCCGTAGGTTTGGCCGCCAGCGCACGCGCGCATATCAGAGTTTCCGGTTCCAGACGAAGGTTTGCTCGCCATTGCCGAGTTGCACTTGGATGAATGCATTGAACATGTCATGAACATCTCTGTGTTAGTAGATCTCCTCTGTTGGGCCCAACGGCCCAACATCTAGATCTAGCGCTCTGATCGGGGGCGCCCCAACCCTCCTCTGGTTGGTGGGCCCTCGTCACGCTGCGCACATAAATAGAGGGAGGACGCCGGGGCACGGACACATAAGTTGAACGCCGCCACCACTCCTCCCTACAGAAACCCTAACCTGATCAAACGGAGGGGCGCAGCCAGCGACCGGAAGCACCACCGCCACCACGCCGTACACCGCAGCCGGGACGCCATCGACATGTCAGGAACCAACGCTGTCGCCGGCTCTTCATCTGCTCCGGCCATGGACACCACGACGGCACCGGCCTTCGCCACCTCTTCGGTTCCCGCTCTACCACACAACCCAGGTAACCCTCACTCTTCTCCTCCCTCCTCCTTAGATCCACATCAGAACCCCTCTCGCACACACATGTTTTTGATCTTGTCTAGAACGATGCCTAGATTAGCACCCAACACTCTGTCGTAGTCTAGCGGCAGCCCATGCCAAGGCTTGGATGGATCAATCCTCTGAAACCAGAGCCACCTCAACTGCAGCGCGTAGCCGGCAAGTCTCATATCAATGATGCCGAGCCGGCCAAATTCCAATGGCCTTGTGATGCGGTGCCAAGCCATCGTGATTTGCCTCCTGGCGCTGTCGCTTCTCCCGCCCAAAAGAAACCTCTTCAAAGCTTGTCAATTGCCACAACTACCCAGTTTGGGATTTTGATCGAGATCAGTGGGTAGATGGGTATTGCTGAGAGTGTTGACTTAACCGGTGATAAGTGCCTGGCTTTGTTCAACAGTCCCGCTTTCCATGTTGGGAGCCTACCATGCACTTGATCAATCACAGGTTGCACGTGTAACTGCTCTCTGCTCTTCATGCATTTATCCCTTGTCGAACGTCACCAGCCATTCAGTCATCCATGGAAACAGGAAAGTCATGCCAAGAGGCCGTAATTGGATAGGTCAGTAAACATTGGTTTTGCCATTTTCGGTACCATATCATCTACGATTATTCGATGCCACAAGCCTGCAATACGTAATGGTGCCGCAAGTTTGCAACACTAAACCATTCACACCACAACATTTTTACCTAAACTCGGAATATGATTGCCACACATGCACTTCAATAGACTAAGTCCCTATTTCTGCAACTGAACATGAATGATCACTTCAAAATTTTGTGATCTTTAGAATTTTTGTTCAGACTACGTGCAGGTTTTATGCTCTGATTGTGTGTGGAGAGGTAGACAAATTTTCTGTTTCATTCACTATCTAGACTGTAAACTGGCACCACCGTCACACCAAATGTTTACCTCTAACTATGGATGAGATAAGCCAATGCATTTTCTTATCAACAGTCACCAATTTTGGTTCGGCAAACTAAACATGTGCTCATTTTATGACTCTTTTGGTACCAGACTGCAAGTGAAAATGGAAGGCTTCTGTTACCAGTTTGGCACATTTCTGTTATCCTAATACCTCCTTGATATTCTAGAAAAGCTACACAAAATAATTGCTTTAGAGGTAAAGAAACTGAGTCTTCTTCCGTGCCAAAATTAGCCATAGTTTACATTACATTTGGAATGTAAGTAAGCTTTTGTTACAAATTTTCTAAAAGAACTTAAGTCTCCATTTGCTTTCTATTAATACATATGCTTCTAATAGTTCGCATATGCATTATAAGTTAATAAATCTTACAATAGGAGGGAGTGTCTGGCTGAAGACATTCTATCAATCTAGTCTGATACCTTTATCTACCTTACTTGCTACCTGAAGCTTCGCATGTTGCACAGCGGTAAACTCACACTCAAAACTCAAAACCGAAGTGGTAGTTACTGCTAAGGATTGATTGTATTGCAAAAGAGGTCCAGTTAATGATATAGGGATAACTAGAATTTATGCGCGGTGTTGCCGGCTTGCCGCGCTTCCCTCTGGTAACAGGTTTAAAGCCCCCTTATTGTTAATTAACTGTTCAAGTCATTTTGATGATGCTGAAAAGACTTTGAATTTATTTTTGTTTTTAAAAATCTACAGAATTTAAGTTTCACATGTATTGTCTCTCAACTTTATGAACGAAGCAAGTGAAAACATATGATAAAAATGAAGTTCTCAAAGCATGACACACTATCCTGTTTCTTTTTCTTTGCTAACATTTCCCACTTTGGATGATGTCCGAGGCGCTTAAGGGAGTAGTGTAGAGGAGGTCATTACTGCTAGCTTATTCATTTAATGCAAAGGCAATTAAGACTTTGTATTGGCATTGTATTAAGCATTTTAATCATGTTTCCACAACGATATGATAAAATGTATTACAAAGCAAAAAAGTACTCCAGAATTGACGGAGCAAAAATCTCTGCCACTGAAAAAATTAAAATGTTCAAAAAGGATTAATTCAGCTATTCTTTTAGTAGCATCGCTGTAAAATGTTTTCTAAAGGAATAAGTAGTATAAAAAAGCAAAGTGAGAGTTGACTTATTTATTTGTAAATGTGGTGATAAACAACTCAAATTTGAAAAGAACCTCCTAAGATAAATTCAATATTGAATTTGTAACAAAGAAGTGCCTAAAAACCATTTGTTATTCCATATTATATTGCTTGTGAAGGCAAATAATTCAGTGAACTTCCAAACCAATTAACAATAGAACTGAAGAGTTATCTTGATTGTTGAAAATGGTGATTAGACCAAATCATTTAGCCCTATTTTAAAAAGGATTTTATTTTGTTTTTAAAATATTATCCTCGTTTATCATATTATATGACAGTAGAGTAGCTAGCAATATAAATCAAATTATGATATATTTCTATTTAAATTACTTTCCTTTACTATCATATGATCGATGATTTATAACATAGAGGGAAAAGTTATATAAACTTTATTAATGATGGAAGGAACGAGAACAAATTTATATTTCATGTATTCTGTTTCAAAATATTTGCTCGTATTATGTTATAGCTTGCAACAGAAATCACACTACATGGTATACTTGCACTTGATTTTTTTAATGTCAAATAACATGATGTACTTGCACTTGAATTATTAAATTTTGAATGTTTTATAACTTAGAGAGAGAGAGAAAAGTATTGTAGATACCAAAATGATTAAATATTGAAGAACCAGGAACAAATTTATCTATCTTGAAGGATCTAGATGCAAAAATCAAGGAATGGTGGAAGGACTCGAAACAAAATCATGGTTCGGGAGGGATCTAGGTGCAACGATGTAGAAAGATGGTGGAAGGGCTGGGGAAACCTTTTTCCTTTCGCAAAGGATGTTGGTGTCACGAAGCACAAGCTTCAAGGCCACGAACAGAAATAAAGGGTAAGGCGAGGAATCACGGACGATGCAAAGCGAACGGTGGGTCTACTTCACATATTTCAAGAACATTCGTCCCGTTACAAGTAAGCAGGAGTGTTCTATTTATAGGCCCGTACTTAGGTCATGTGCAAATGACTATTTTACCCTTGATTACCTACTACATTCTACGAATATTCTATACAAACCCGTCATAAAGGGTAAACTGGTCATTTTGAGTCCTTTCCCTGCCCTTCCTTGTCCCGCACGACACCGCAAGTTGCTGCTCCACGTGTAATCCATCATGGACTACGCAGAGGCTAGGCTCGAATGTTGCTCCATCCTTCGAGAGTGTGCTGGTGACCTTTGACGGGACCTCTTCCCTCCGGAGAGTCTTGCCAGCTTTCTCTTGTGTGATGGGCTCGAACCTTCTGGGTTTTCGTCGAGTACTTGCGCTTCGAAGTCTGGATTCACAAAAAGGTTCGATAGTTAACTTTGGTCCGTTGCATGCCCTAAATTTGATGGGCTTCGAGGGTGGCCCATAAGGTGATCCCCCAACAGTAGACCCTCGAGGGGCGGGTCCAACTTTGATGGACCGACACCCTCGTTTTGATGGGGTCTCTTCCAAACACCACCCTCGATCATCAAAGTTGGGGTGTACAAAGTATACTTGAAGATAAAACATGGGGTTTTAATGATATTTTCAGGCGGTCTACCTATAAAAAGAAGATTCTTGCGGTAGAAATAGTTTTTACTACTCTTGCGGTGTTGCACCTTTGCCATGCCTGCGATTATGACTTTGGTTCGGACGGTAACTGTGTCTAAGAGCGAGTCCTCGTCTGGTAGTTCGCCCAGCTCCCTCGAAGGTAATATTCTCTATTTCTAAATACCATGATTGTTCGTATTCTGTTCTTATACTTGAGTTACTATGCTCTTGATTCTCGAGCCCCCGTAGTAAATGCTGGTTGGTTTTCACCTGACTATATAAGCGAGGGGGTGAGGGAGGGTAAAAAGCCTACGAAGCCTCTGCGCCTGACTCTTCATTCGCTCTCGTGCTTTTAAATTGTGGTCGTGCTTTTTAGGGCTTTGCACGGTGCACCCATGGTGCTTGGTTTGAATTTTTCTTCGAGGTGTTGCTTCGTGCCATTGACCTGCTTCTCGAGTCTTGTGCGCTTTTGTTCATTTTATGGCTCGTTTTTGGTTTCTGGATCCTGGACATGGCTCGCGTAGAGATGACCGTACGCGTAGTGATGATGCTCTAGAGGCAAATCAACCTTCGTCGAACGCTGAGGCTCCTGCCACTCAAGCGGACTCCGATGCGGATTTCGCTCGGAGTCTAGAGGACTCTTTGGACCCCGCCCCATAGGGTGGAGGTTAGGGCGACCCTGTAGCTATGCACGAGGTGGTTGATGAACAGGAGGAAGAGGATGAGGGGGATGACGAAAAGGGGGATGAAGATGATGATGAGGAAGGGGACGACGAGTATGTTCCCCAAGGAGACGACAAGGCTGCGGCAGATGCTCAAGAGCAAGGGTCGAGTCGTAGAGTTCGAAGCTCGAATCCCACAGAAGAGAGTTTAGAAGTCATTGACGTCGATGTTAGCGATTTACTGCCAGTTACTGAGTTTGACCATCCAAAGGGGCGGAAAGGAAAAAACAAGGAGAGCAAGGAACCGAAGCCTCGAACTTTATTGTCTTCGGGAAGTCTCGGTTTGAAGCCTCGACACTTCGCGATTTGGTCAAGCTGGGTTGCTTTCCTACTGTAAGGGGTCGAATGGCTAGTCAAGAGGAGATTCCTTGCCCTGGGAAAGATGAGGCGGTGGTCTTCGAAGATCATTTACTGCCGACTTGTGTTTCCCTTGCTCATCTTTCTTGAAGGGAGTCCTGGATAGATTCAACTTGCAGCTTCATCAAGTTAGTCCTAGCGAAATAGCAATGCTTAGCAAGTTTGCCTCGGGGATGCTAAGTTATTAAGGACAGGCTGACATTGAGGTTTTTTGCAAGTACTATGCTGCACACTACCAGCCAAAGATCGCCAAGATCAATGGAGTGGCGCACGAGGCTGAATTCGAATGCATTACTTTCACGCCCCAGTTTAGGAACACGAACCAGTTTGTGAAATGCACTCGCAATCGTTAGGGTGATAAGTGGCACGAAAGATGGTTGTATGTTAAGGTTCCTTCGGAAATTACTATCATGGATGGGAAAGAGACAGAAGTTTTTCCGCTGGCTTCGAGTCTCACTCCATGCGAGCCCTGAACTACGGATGGTAGGGTGCCCCGAATGTGCAAGAATGACGTTGTGTTTCGCGTCGTTACCATCAACTCGAGCGGTTAAGACCTTGTCGAGGAATTCATAGCTGCAAATATGTGGCCTCTGCGCGAAGGGTGCTCTATCCCTGGCTTTATTCAAAAGAGGATCCCCTCGAGGCCTGACCGCATTATACCTTTTCCTGAAGTTTCCGTGGACAAGCGGGACCCTGTCGTGGAGGATTTTTTGATTTTCCTCAGTCGTGCTGGCGAATCCATAGTCGGGCCCTATACCTACGAAGAGCACAAGCATACTGGCAAAAGAATTTTGTAAAGTGGTCGACTCAACCGGGTGCTAACTCTCGCCGATATATAGTATCTAGCTCGCGTTGCGCCCGGGCCTCGCCAAAAATGGAATCGTCTTCCCGGGAATATTGGCTCCGAGGCTGCTGGGGTGAAGAAGGGCAAGAAAGGAAAGAGCGTAACGGGGCCGCTGCAATTGTTGGGAAACGGAAAAGGAGCGAAGACACGTCCAGGGAGCCTTCGAAGCGTGTCGTTGTTATTGAGCCACATCATGATTCTTCGAGCTCATCTGCTCCTGGTTTTCATGCCGTCGGGAATCTGGAGACCGCCAGAGCTATGGCGGATGCCTTTGATGAAGATGATGACGAAGATAGGGAGGTGATTGTGACCTCATTTGCTGATGCAGCGAACCGTGGCAGTGACCTGCCCGCTTCAAGCACAAAGGTTGGCTTCCCTCCGGCCAGCGATGCTCTCGAGTCTGCCTGTCGTGTTGTTGACACGTAAGCTGCAGATACTCTTGCTGGTCTCAAGGGAAAACTTACCGCTCGTTCTGGCGCTGACGGTCCGAGTCGTGACTTGACCGTGACCGATGCTGCCCGAAGAGTTGTTGGTAGAGGCTCACAGGTGCCTAAAGGGTATGAAGATTTTGCTGACCCGAAGGCCTGAGCTGAATTGTGCTCTGCTCCGGATGCCTTGACTATGGCAGGCGTTGAAATATTTGAGGCGAGGGATCCGCGGCATAACCTCGTTCATATCCTTAGACACGTGAGTGCGCCTGGCTTTGCTTTTTCGATTGCGGTGATTTACATATAAGTTTTATTTAGCTTTTTTCTTTGCTTCAGGCTCACGCTCTTGCGCGCGTTGCCGCCAAGAAGACTTGCACAGAATAGGCGTCGTTGAAGAGGGTGAAGAATTTATATGTCGTGGAGAATGCTTCACTTAAGGAAAGTGTTACCAGCCTGCAGGCTACGAAGGCTCAAGCTACCCTCAAAGTCCTACGATTGCAGGATGAGCTTGAGACTTCACGAGCGGAAGTGGCTGAACCAAAGTAAATCCTTGACTCTCCTTATAGCTGCTGAAGCTAGGGTGATTGCCCTCAAGGATGAAAACAAAGCTTTGAAGCATGCCGAGTTGTCCCGTAATTATAGATTTGCTGCTTAGGCTCTAACCGTCCACCATCGGTACCGCGAGGTGTTGAATAATGTAGGCGTGGAGCCTATGTCTTTGACTTATGGATCTGCCGTGATAGAGGATGCTTTCTTTAAATGGGTCGAGGCTGAGCCGAGTGCGCTCCCGAGTGTTATGGATAAACGCTGCAATTATGGTTCGCTCCATACTGCTGAATCTGCTTTTGGGCTGTTGGAGCGTGAAGGTTGTGATCATTTTCACGCTTTGGGGAAATAAGACTTCCCAATAGGGGCCGACGCTCGAGAGAACTTGTCCACAGATGCTATTGCTGCAGCTCGGCGTTTGGCTGTGAAGTTTTGACGTGATCACGGTCATGAAGCTGCTCGACGAGTTGCGGTTGAAAGACTTGCTCGGGTATACTTTTGTTTTGAATTCTAGTTTTGCTTGCTTGGGTGCAGGCATAAAGCTTACTTTGTTTGCGCAGGCTTGTGACGCTGTGAAGGCTGCGGCTGGCGATGGCACTGATGCCCCGAGTGGCGAGGGAAATGGTGCAACTAAGGCCACAATGGCGGGAGTGTCTTGGGGGCGAGGCGGAAGAAGCACCTCTCGAGGTTTAGATTTGCTTTGGCTTAACGAATGTTGGTCGGTCATATTTTGAGTTGGAGAGGAATTTTTGTAAAGGATAATTTTAATACTTGCTGTTGGACCTGCGCAGGTGCCCGATGTGCTGCCTGCGCAGCGT
This sequence comes from Eleusine indica, assembly GCA_030378355.1. Classification (NCBI taxonomy): domain Eukaryota; kingdom Viridiplantae; phylum Streptophyta; class Magnoliopsida; order Poales; family Poaceae; genus Eleusine; species Eleusine indica. The sequence continues at coordinate 63,409,321 of CM059494.1, forward strand.
ATCGAGGATGTGTCTTCTAGCGATTCTTCCGTGATGCATATTCTTGGTTCGCTGGACTAAACTTCCCACCCGATTGTTATAACTAGCTCCGAGGCTAGCTTAAGTGACTTAGAAGCTTTAGATATTGTTGAAGACGCCGACGCGGTTGAGAGTCGAGGCCGGCTCGGATCTTTAAGGGGTTGTGTAGTAACTTTAGATGCCGAGGTAGTTTGTGTAGGAGATTATTCTCATTTATTTGGACGTCGATCCGAGTCTTCCAAATCGACTGTGCGACGTCACCGTGGTGTCGTTGGCTCGTGCCAAAAACGGCTCCCGCGTAGCTCTGAGTTGTGTGCCTCGTGGAGCCGCCACTGTACTGGGCCTACTCGCTCGTCCGGATCTTCGCCGTTGCGGGGCAATTGTGGCCGACCAACGGCTAGCGAGTTGCCCCGGGACGAAGGTTGCTCTGAGGGTTCGACTCTGAGGCCTCGACGCCCTCGCCGTGCAGTGGCTAAGCGTTATATTAGCTCTGTTATGAATGCGTTTACCAAGGGCGTTGATCCTTCGACCCTAGTGCAGTCTGCCTCTGATGAGGCTGTGAATTATATGAGTGTTGTCGGGGCTAGAAGTTCAAGGTCTAACCCTGGCCCTCCTCCGCCTGGCTATAGTGCTGACGAATGGTCTCTTTTGTTTCCCCAGCTGTTAGCGTCTGGGGTTGTTGTAAAGGAGGAGCCTTGTAGCGTATTTCATTTTTACGTCCGTTGGCGATGTAACTATTGCTTCTATACCCGCACCGGCGAACACCAATGCTCCATCACAGTGTATTGTCCATTCAGCTTCTGGCATCACATGATCCTTCGGGCCATTTGGTGCTGTTCAATCTGCTATAAAGTCAACGAGGACTTGGGATTTAATGGCGCTTCGCTTCTCGAAGTCTACCACGTGTTCCAAGAGTTCCATAGCCCATTTGTCGATTCTGCCAGAGGCGTCCCTCTTGCCGAGTACTTCATTGAGCGGTTGATTGGTGGGTACTTTGATGTGGTGGGCTTCGAAGTAATGTTGTAGCTTTCTGAAGGCCATGATGATTGTGTATGCAGTCTTTTCCATTTTAGAGTAGAATTTCTTTGAGCCAAACAATGCTTCGCTAACATAGTAAACCGGGAGTTGTACTAGGATTTCCTTTGGTTCCCCCCTAACCATTTTCACGATCTTCTTTTCCTGCACCAGGACCGCGCTAACTATCGAATGCGATGTCGCGACGTATAACAATAGTATTGCACCAGGCTCGAGGTTGGTTGACTTCGACTGTTTCTCGAGGTAATTCTTTAATTCGACGAAAGCTTTTTGATGCTCTACGCCGCATTCAAAAGGTTGGGCTCCTCGGAGCATTTGGAAGAAAGGCAAGCTCCGTTCTACGGACTTGGATATGAACCTAGTCAGAGCTGCCATTTTGTTAGTTTTTGCACATCCTTCTTGGATCCGGGCTCTTGCATCTATGTGATTGCTTTGATTGATTTTGTCTGGGTTGGCCTCGATTCCTTTGGCTAACACGAGGAAACCGAGCACCTTTCCCCTGCGTATTCCAAAGACGCACTTCTCTGTGTTTATTTTCAGCTTTGCTGCTCGGAGGTTTGCGAATGTCTTTGGCAAGTCCATTATATGATTACTCTTCTTTTTGCTTGCTATTATGATGTCGTCCACATAGGCGTGTACACTCTTTTCAAACTGAGATTTGAAGGCTTTCTTGGTCATGCGACAAAATATTGGACCAGCGTTCTTCTGCCCCTCGGGCATTGTAACGTCCCGCCCCTCCGAGGCTGGACCCGCTTACATCTAATAGCTCTCTAGGACCTCTAGACTACCCTCACAGACCAACACATGTCTTGTTCGCGTACTTTGTCCTCACTCGTGCGCACCCGGGACAAACTTCCCGGTCGGTCACTCATCCCTAAATTGCTCCAAGCCAAGCACGCTTAACTTTGAAGTTGTTTAGCGATGAGCTTCCGGAAAAGAAGTTTTAACTTGTTGGTATGAGTATTCTATCAATCCTTTTAAGCTTTAGGCCAGGATGTTACAGGCATCCTTACGAAACAATAAGTACCGAAGGATGTGATGAAGCTTGTTTTTTCTCGTCCTCTTTCCTTAGCCAGATTTCGTGATAGCCGAAGAAACAGTCAAGTAACGACAGTATCTCGCTGCCTGCCGCCGCATTGAGGATTTTGTCGATTCGGGGTAACGGGAAGTCATCCTTCGGGCAAGCTTTGTTGAGATCTGTGAAGTCTATGCACATTCTCCACTTACCGTTCTTTTTCTTGACCATTACACAGTTTGCTAACCACCATGGGTGTTTGACTTCGCGGATGACCAAGGCATCGAGCAGTCTTTGCACTTCCGCCTTGATGGCCTCGGATTTCTCGTCGGACATCTTTCGAAGTCTTTGCTTTTTGGGTCTGATCTTTGCGTCGATCTCTAGCTTGTGTTCTATGATGCTTCTGTCCACCCCTTTGAGATCTGTTGAAGACCAGACGAATACGTCCTTGTTTTTGCCGAGAAACGCTAGCAACTCTTTTTCTTCTTGAGGATTCAGACCCGAGCCGATGGTGACAAACTGCCCGTGGACATGTTCGTCTAGGAGTACTTTTTTCGTTTCTTCATTCGACTGCACCGCGATTTTCTCTTTGTCATTACATAAGGCTTCTTCTTTCGCGTTTGCCCTACGCTGCTCTTGTGCCCTTCGGGCTCTTTTGTATGTTATTATTGCAGTTTCTTTCCCCCAGAGCATAGCCTCTTTCTATGTCCCTTGCCATTTGCTGATCTCCTCTGACTGTGATGACCCCCTGCTGCCGGGTTTTCGTGCACAAATACGCGTTGTGGATGACAACCTCGAAGGTACTGAGTGTGCCTTGTCTGAATATGACGTTGAATGGGTGACAGAGATCCACTACATCAAACGTTACATATTCTGTTCGAGGATTCTGGGTGTTACCGAAAGACACAAGAAGACAAATTGTGTCTAATGGTGTGATTCTTCTGCCTCCGAAGCCTATAAGTGAGATGCTTTTTTTTTTGACACAAAACAGTAGGAGAGGCTCCCACTGTGATTTATTTATTTAATTATGAAAAGAGAAAAGAGAAGACTAACTTTACAAGACTATCCGAAAAAACTAAACAAGAACTATACAAGAACGAAAAAAGACTAGTTTAGTGATTGGATGGAGGTTAGCCAGGTTAGCATGCTGTCTCTTTGGGTGGGACTGGCCCTATAGGCCTGACGTCTGATTTCATCTTGGAACGCTTGCCACCAGGACTGTAGTGTTGATTGCTTGCCGTCAAAGATCAATTCATTACGTTGCTTCCATATGTGCCAAGCGGCTATGATGAAAATTTTCATGAAGTAGGGCATTGTTGCTTGCTGTTTTGCTTCTTAAATCATGCCGAAGAATTCTGCTGATGTGTTCCAGGCAATCCCAATATGCGCCTAGCAGTTCACACTGAAGGTGCATTGGAAAAAGAGATGATAGGTTGTTTCTTCTGGTGCCTGCGCGCATAGACTGCTACTGTAGTCATTTCCTTGCACTGGGCATCTTTTCCTCCTGAGTATGTTCCTTGTGTTTAGTTTGTCCATGAATAGGATCCGTGTAAAGACTTTGACCTTCTTGGAACATTTTGATTTTCAGAGCCACTGAAAAGATGATGGTGGTCTTAGCACCTGAAAAGGGAGCATGTAAAACTTTGCAGCAGTGTAGTTCTTAGAACCCCAAGTGTAATGCCATTCATCTTGTTGATGGTGGTCTTGATGTTGCAGCTGTTGGATGATGACGTTCAGGGTTTGCAACTCATTGTATGCTTCTGGACTTAAAGGAAGATGGAAGTTTTCGGCAATGGATTGGTTTCCAATATATGCAGCCACTAATATCTTGCTGTTCTTTGCATATGAAGGTGCATCTAGGCCCCTAATTTTATTTTGGTGATTGACGTCAATACAATTAAGAATGGACTAATCTTTTAATGAGTATGTGTGTAGATTATGGTCCAAAGTTTGATGACAAAATGCATAGAAACAAAAAAGGAGAAAAGGAGATGGTAAAGTGCTTCAAAGATGAAATTCAAAATATACTCAAGAATGTAGCTAATAGAGTTTTTCTTTTTATCTTGAGTATAGGAAAAGTCGTACTATCAAGAGGGACACAAAAGTGTGAAACAATGATGAACTAAGTGCAAAATTCAAATTCCATAGCCAAAGAAATTTTTCCAGGGAAAAATTATCGGACTTGTCCGACCCATCGGACTCCAGTACCTCTGTCACTCTGGGTCGTCGGACTTGTCCAACGGTCATCGGACTTGTCTGATGACCAGAGGAAAGTCCGACCCATCGGACATCTTAATTGGAGTACAGTTTAGCTGCCACTCTTGTGCCATCGGACTTGTTCGATGTCCAGAAAGTCCGACCCATCGGATATCTTCATCGGAGTACAGTTTCCCTGCCAATCCCGTGTCATCGGACTTGTCCGATGGTCATCTTGTCCGAGGCGTCGGGCAAGCCATCGGACTCCAGTTTCATCGCCACCTTGTTTCATCGGACTTGTCCGATACAGATCTCAGAAATTGGCTATCCAACAACTCTTTTCATCATTGGGCTATAAATAAAACCCCTTTTCGCCCTTTGGCCGGTTGGTCATTCATTCCACTCAAAAATACTTCCAAGCTCACTTTGCTCTCCCCAACTCTCCTTCCTAGCTTCCAATCTTGATTTGTGAAGGGATTGAGAGAAGATTGAAGAGCTCCATCATCTCCAAGCTTCCATCCTCTTGAGCACTTGGCTCATCCTCACCGCCAACCACTCTTGTGTTTGTTACTCTTGAGGATTCATCCCCTAGACGGTTAGAGGTGCCCGTAGAGCTCCTAACTTGTGTGGTGATGCCTCGGGAAGTTTGTATTGACCCCTCCTTTGTGGAGTTGCTAGTGGAAAACCAAGTTTGATCTTTGTGGTCACTTGGAGAAGTTAGGGTTGAAAGAGACCCGGTCCTTTATGGATCCCTCAACGGAGACGTAGGCTTCTTTGTGGAGCTGAATTTCGGTGAACAAATCGTTTGTCTTACTTGTGCTTTATTTACTTGTTCTTCATTTCCTTGCTCTTGCTCTTAAACTTGCTAGTTAGGGTTTGATTCGTATTTCTTATATTAACTTGTGTAGGTTGCTTGCTAGTTGTTCTCCTTATTTCTACAGCCTCCTTTAGCTTGTAATCACTAGTCTCTAGCTTGCCTTGCACTAGTTCGTAGTTTTAGTCGGTCGATCTATTTTTCTATCACGTGCCATCGGATAAGTTATCGGACTTTACCCACAATCGTCGGACAAGCCCGACACTGCGCATTTAACTTCTATTATTAAGCCATTTTCAGGGATTATTGCCTATTCACCCCCCCCCCCCTCTAGGCACTTTCAGCATCTGAGTACAGTCTCGGCAGTTCTTCTCTGAGATAGTGATTATTCCACACATCATTCCATAACTTTATTGTGGTTCCAGTACCTGCTTTGCAGGTTGCAATTCCCCAAAAGTGGTCAATGTATGACATAATATCTTTCCACCAAAATGAACATGTTGTTGATGTTTCATGCTCCACTTGCTCTTCTGAGTAGTATGAGTGCCACACCAGGTTGACCCATGGGATATCCTTCTTGTTGTAGAATTTGTCCAGGTGCTTTAGCAGGAGTGCCTCATTTTGCAGTTTGATGTTTTTTATGCCTAGGCCACCTTTTTGTTTAGGAATGATGCATTTGTGCCAAGCCACCAATGCTTTCCCTCTAGCATCCATTTCCTTGCCTCTTCAGATAGCAGATCTTGATAGTTTATCAATGTGACAACTACTGTAACATGGATTTTGAGTCTGCACACGGCATAGACTAGTATTGATCTAACCGCTGAGTTGACGTAAGTGACTCTCCCGGCCAGTGACAAAAATCTGCTAGTGGTCCTCTATGGTTGGCTTTGTTGTTCCTAATGGCAGCCCTAAATAAGTGAAAGGTAGAGTGCCAATTGAGCAACCGAAGGTGGCCGCAAGCACCGCCGTCTGTTCTTGGGTTATGTTATAAGTGAGATGCTCGAAGGGTGCAGGGAACTTTTGCTAAGACCCATCTGTTCACCAAGTATGTATGTGGCCTTCTATTACAAATGCATCGACATGCAGATGACCGGGCCCTCTGTGAAGACACTATTTACCATTCGGAAGTGATCTCTTCTTTTTCTTTTGTTCTCGAAGTTCGAGGATGACCCTCCGCATATCATTCCGATGAAACCTTGTACTGGGAATGCGGTTGCTTGGTTTGGTTGGTTCGAGGTAGGCTTTGGTTTTGGGTGTGGGATCGACTGAGGCACTTGTTTCAACCTTTGGTGCCCTTGGCTAGATTCTGGTTGTTGGGTTGGTTGCCTTGGTTGGGTGTACTGGCTCGGTGGTTGTGTGAGGGTGATTTGTATCGAAGTACGAGGAAGGTGTGTATAGTTGGTGGTGATGGGTACTTGGATAATGGAAATTGTGATGTGTGGGTTGTAGGTGTGGCTGTTTGGCCATGGATTAGATGATGTGTAATTGATGGTTTTTGGTTGGGATAGCAACTTCTTTTCTGCCTTGATCCTTTCTTGAATTTCCTTTGCTTTGAGACAAGTGGAAGTTTTGTGCCCCTTGTCCTCTCCACAATAAAGGCAGTATGGCTTTTTGGCTGGTCAATTTTGACCTTGAGGTCCTCGGCCTCTGTCCCAGCCCCTATGGTTGTTTCCTCTAGAGTCATTACTCCAGTTTTCCCGACTGATGAAGACTTCTTACGCTTCTTCGATGTGCCCAATGAATGAAGGCGAGGGTTCAGTCATGTGCTTGGTCTTTCTATATGGCCTTTCTTGATGACTGCCTTCGTGATGGGTGTGGTTGCGGTTCTTGCTCTGGTTCTGTTTGCGCCTTTTATAATATTCGTCTGATCTATAGTACTCCTCGAACTTTCTGCATAAGAGTTGTATCGTGTGTGGGAGCTTCGTCTGCGACACTCGGCGCTGATGCTCGGAGGGTGAGGAATCTCCTGTAGTAGTCATGAAGCGACTCGTTTTCTTGTTGAGCAATGTTCAAAAGCTCATGTGACGGCTCCATGATGGTTCGAAACCCAGAAGCTTGCCATCACTTTGTCCCTAATGTTTTCCTAGCTATACAGTGAGCCGACTGGCAAATTGAAGTACCAGTTCAGAGCAGAATCCTCGAGGGCACAAACAAATGCTTTTGCCAGGGTTGTTTCGTCACTCCCCGCCGATATGATGGCAACTTCGTAACTCATGAGGAATTGTCTTGGGTCGGAATTGCCTCTGAACTTGGCGAGTGGTATCATTCTGAATCGTGGAGGATATGGGGCTCTCTGTAGACCTTCGGACAGAGGGGGAGTCTTTGTCAATTACACTTAGTATGGTTGCCCTTCGGATTGGTAGGATTTCTATGGCTATTGGTTGGTGGGTTGAGATTAGCGATGTTTCATGTTCGGGGTGTAGATGGGTCTCTAATATAGGGTTGGGTTCTTGGCGGCTTGCGCTGCCGGTGATTTTCTGGAGGTCTTCGATTTCTTTGGCTAGCTGCATATTTTTCAGTCTTAGTTGGGATATGTATTCTTTCTCTTGCAGACTTCTCTCTCTCTCCCTCTAGCAGTGCTCTGTTCCTGAGCTATTGCTCTTGTAAAAGTTGTTGCTTGATTTGCTCGAGGTATTCAGCTCTTTGTGCTAGCAGTTCCATCTCTTGTGTCGTTGTCATTGATGTTGGGGTGCTGTTTTCCAGAGGGTTTGAACTTGATGGCTGCTCCGGCCGTTGGACTAAGTCTTTTGGGACGACTGGTGTGCATGTCTGAGGTGGCGGTTGCACTTTGAGAGTTTGCTCGATTGTTGCGTGCGATGTCGATTGATCGTCAGTCAGCTGGGGGTCTCCTAGGATGTTGCTTCAGAGGGGCGGGGTGCCACTCAAAGGCAGCGATCCGCAGAGTTGAGTCATCGTGAGCTGGTGTACGAGCTCACAACACGGTGGGCGCCATTGTTGGTGTCACGAAGCACAAGCTTCGAGGTCACGAACAGAAATAAAGGGTAAAGGCGAGGAATCACGGACGATGCAAAACGAACAGTGGGTTTACTTCACATATTCCAAGAACATTCGTCTCGTTACAAATAAGCAAGGGTGTTCTCGTTATAGGCCCGTAATTAGACCATGTGCAAATGACCATTTTACCCCCCGATTACCTACTACATTCTGCGAATATTCTGTACAGATCCGTCATAAAGGATAAACTGGTCATTTTGAGTCCTTTCCCTGCCCTTCCTTGTCCCGCACGACACCGCAAGTTGTTGCTTCATGTGTCATCCATCGTGGACTGCGCCGAGGCTAGGCTCGAATGTTGTTCCATCATTCGAGGGCGTGTTGGTGACCTTCGAAGGGACTTCTCCCCTCCGGAGAGTCTTGCCTGCTTTCTCTTGCGTGATGGGCTCGAACCTTCTGGGATGTTTGCCGAGAACCTGAGCCTCAAAGTCTGGATTCAATAAAAGGTTCGATAGTTAACTTTGGTCCGTTGCATGGCCCAAATTTGATGGGCTTCGATGGTGGCCCGTAAGTTGATCCCCCAACAAAAGGGTTAGAAGCAAGGGTGTCGTATGCATATCATCTCAGAAGAGGTCTAATGACATAAGTTGTAACAAAAGGTGAAACAGATATTCAATCAATGAGGCTACATGACGATTGTCCGAACAACTACCACATAATTCGAAAACAAAAACCATGATAGAAAGACAAATTAGGGGGAATACACAACTCATCGTAGTTATATACAATGTGATGGTTTAAGCCCTATCCTTGGCGATTGCTATTTTGCGTTATAATGGTTAGTTTCCACTAGCTCTCCAACTCACATTCTGAATTTGGGGATTGTGCTGTGGTTGCCATAACGAGTACTTCGCCATGAAGAACCAGGCTAATAAACATAGAAGGGTAAGTGGCTGAAATTACTGGAACTCCAGCTTTCTGGGATAAAGGCCAGGACACAACTGCAGATAGCAGGCTGAAGGCAGCGTTCCGCACTTCCGCTACTGTTGCTACAGTAGAACAAGAATAAAGAGGTCGCCTACCAACACAGAGAGCCTAGATTGAGTTGTAATCGAGCAGAATAACTCAGAACATGAAGCGGAGCAAATGATCCTTGTTTCCTTAGTGCCTAAACTATTAACCAGCCGCCCCAAATGGTGAACCTGCTTCTCTCTAGTACCCAATTCCAGAAGGTACTTTTAGTGCCTTTTCCTGTCCCCTCGATCAGGTCATGATGCTGCTCTTTCCAGATATGCAATGGATAAGGCCATGGTTGAGTTAAAAGTGTAACTGCACTCATTCACGCGCTGATCCTTGTGCAACACCACCAGCCATTCAGTTATCCATGGAAAGTCATGCCAAGGAGGCATGTAATTTGATAGGTCAGTGCACATTGGTTTTGTTATTTTTGGTAACATATCATCCACTATTTTTCGATGCTACAAGTCTACAATGCGTAGTGCTGCCACAAGTTCGCAATGCCGGACCATTCAAACCACTAAATTTTCACCTACACTCTGAATATGATCACCACACATGCACTTCGATAGACTAAGTCTATGTTTCTACAACTGAACATGAATGATCAGTTCAGAATTTTGTACTCCTCCGTTTTTATTTTGCTGTCACCGGCTAGTTCACAAATGAACTAACCAGTGACAGCATTTTAAGACCGGAGGAGTATTCTTTAGGATTTTTCTTCAGAATTACATAATTGTGTGTGGAGAGGTGGACATATTTTCTGTTTGGTTACCCTGGAAAATTATTACCCGATGTATGGACTGTTAGCTCTTATTACCACCGAACCAAATGATTACCTCTAGCCATGGATGAGATAAGCCGATCCATTTTCTTATTAACAGTCATCAATTTTGGTTCAGAAAACTAAACATGCGCCCATATTATGACTCTTTCTATACCAGACTACAAGTGAAAATCGAGGGCTTTCGCCAGTTTGGCAACTCTGTTATTCTAATGCTCCTTTATATTCTAGTGAAGCTACACAAAATAATTGTTTTAGAGGTAATGAAATTGAGTCTTGTTCTTCAGTACCTAACTTAGCCATAGTTTACATTACATTTGGAACGCAAGTAGCCTCTTGTTACTTATTTATTTTTAAAAAATTGACCTTCTGTTTGCTTTGTATGTGCATATGTTCTATAGTTCTCATATAAATCACAAGTTAATAAAGCTAACAATTGGATGCAATGTGTAGCTGAAGAAATTCTATCAGTTTCTATTAATTTAGTCTGATACTTCCACACTACCCTGTAGATACTTTTATCTACCTTACTTGCTACCTGAAGTCTGAAGCTTAGCATTTTGTCTTGGACGGCCACAACAGCGCTAAACTCGCTCTCAGAACCAAAGTGGTAGTTTACTGCTAAGGATGGGATGCATTACAAAAGAGGTCTAATGACATAAGTTGTAACAAAAGGTGAAACAGATATTCAATCAATGAGGCTACATGACGATTGTCCAATGGTAAACCAAGCACCACATAATTCGAAAACAAAAACCATGATAGAAAGACAAATTAAGGAGAGGTACACAACTCAAATTAAGGGGAGGTACACAACTCGTCGTAGTCATATACAATGTGATGGTTTAAGCCCTATCCTTGGCGATTGCTATTTTGCGTTATACTAATGGTTAGTTTCCACTAGCTTGCCAGGTGACAGCCTGAAATTGGGGATTGAGCTGTGGTTGCCATAACGAGTAGTTTGCCATGAAGAACCAGGCTAATAAACATGGAGTTTGATGATTGAAATATCTGTAGGATCAGTTAGATCGACCCTGACTAAGTTTTGATCGCATTCCAAAGCAATGCAGCAAATTGAGAAATCGTCCAGATGCGATGGGTACCTTCTTGACGGTGGCGGACCAGGACAGGATGAGGCCGAGGAAGACGATGAAGAAGAAGGGTCCCCACAGGTCCCAATCGCGCAGCGCCTTGCCTGGGTCCTCGCGGAAGGGGTTGGGGAAGACGACGAGCTTGAGGTTGCTGACGATGCGGGTGAGGTCGCGCTTGACGGTGTCCCAGACGGGCTCTGTGAGCGTGTCAGTCTCGGGCCCGAACCCGTCGGAGCCGATGGGGACGACGACGGAGCCCGAGCCGGAGGGGAACGGCGGGAGCGCGAGGGGCTTGGAAGCGGCAGCGGGGAGCGGGGCCGAGGATAAGGAGGATGCGAAGACGGGGATGGAGGCGCGCACAGGGGAGGCGGGCCGCGCGGCGGGGAGGACGACGGCGGGTGATGGCGCGGCGTTGATGAGGTCCTCAATCTCGTCCATGTCAGAGCGTGCCGACGAGGGGTGGAGCGACATGGTGGCGGCGGGGCGGAGAGGTCAGGGATCGATGGATCTCTCGCGGTGGCTCGGCGAGCGCGGGATGGAGGAGGAACGGCAAGCGGAGGCCGCAGGAAGTGACACGTGGAGTGTGGTGGGGACAGAGGGAACCGCCGGACGAAGCAAGCGGAATGGTTTGACCGTGGACCGTAACGTTTTCCTTTGGGCACGCCTAGTAATAACATACGGGGAATTGTGCCCGTGTACACGGACCGAGATTGATTGAATTAGGTGCTGTTTGTTTTCTAAGCGGATTATTTAATTTAGATTATTTAATTTTGATTATATAATTTAGATTAAATAATTTAAAGAGTTATTTGTTTGCCCGACTTATTATTATTCAGATTATTGGTTGTAGAAAGGGAGAAGATAATAACATCCTTAGTTACTATGACGACAATAATGTCTGATGGCATAGATGAATAATTTACTTAGGGTAATGGGTCTTTTACTAAATAAGCTGAAAAAAGCACATCTTAAAGTGCTTATTAGATTATAATAATCCCGTCCCTAGATTATTTAATCTGATCAAATAATCTGATCCAGATTATATAATCTAGATTAAATAATCTGATTGTAAATAAGCTGAAAGAAATAGGCCTTAGGTAAATCCCCCGATTCCCTCCGCGCTATACCACCAAAACTCTGCATCGTCTGCACGAGTGCACCGTTGCCGTTGTTCGCGTTTGCAGCCAGCTGGCGGAGTAAGAAATCTCTAGTTCTTATTATTTGTGTGAAAATGTTCATGCCATAAATTTTCTGCCGTACACTCGTCCTATACATGTGACTAAACGGACGGAGTCCGGTTTTATTTCTACTCTGATTCATGCCATAATAAAACACACGTACACTCTGCTTAAACGGAGTCCAGTTTGATTTATACCCTGATTCATGCCATCAAAAACACACCTGATTCATCACCTCAACAGAGTAACAGACACACCAGTGAGAAACGCAAAATGCAAATAACTAGAAGTAAAGCTAAGATCTTTTGCATGAGCATTGAGCAAACATAAAGCTTTCCACAACAGTAGGACAACGACAACCAATAGAAATTCGTACTGGGGAAGGAGCACAAGAAAAGCGATTGCTTGACTTGCCTATTGGCTGCTACGGTTGGCTGGAGCTGGACATGGTCGCTGCAGATGGGGGCACCGGCGGGCTGGATCGATGGCGTCGATGGTGGTTGCAGACAAGCGCGTTGGGATGTGGCACGAACACCTCCCGCTGAGCACAACGCCGCTGTCGCACCCGCCGCTCAACGTTGTCGCCGCTGAGCTGAACGCCGCCGCCACCTCAGCTGAACGTCATCGCTGCACCCGCGGCTCAACGCCGTCGCCGGCTCGCCGCTGACCTGAACGCCGACGCCGCTGCTGAGCTCAACGTCGCCACCTCCTTAGCTCTCAAACGTCGCCGCCGCCGCCTGTGTTAGGTTCGGCAAGGAGGAGAGCACGACTGCTCGTGCTCAGGGCTGCTGCCTGCTAGGTTTAGGGGTAAAGCAAATGGACGAAAAACTTAGGTCTAAGAAAATGGGCCGGCCAGCCATTTAGCCGCTAATATTGCAGCCCGTTTAGCGGCTAAAGCGAAATATAGTCACTATATAGCGCTTGACAATGCTTAGCAGCAAAAATAGGATAATTTAGCGGCACCTCTTCTATAGCCGGAGATTTTTTTCGTGGCAATAAACACACCAAATAATTTTGTATTGATGAAAATGAATTGTATGAAACAACGAGAATATTAATTCTTTACATATAAGTCCCTGTTGTTTTACAATATTATTGCGTCAGTTCTTACATTCGTTTTTTTTTTTGAAATACTTTGCAAGATGGTCCTTAAACTTTGGTAAAAGGTACAAATGTGATTGATCAGAAAACACGTGAAAGAACTATTCGTCAGGTGGACCTTTATTAAGTTATTTTCTAAAAACTAACATCCGACAAAGCATTAATTATCACACCACTTTGTTAGACAAAAGAAAAAAATATATCATATTTAAAAAATATATATTACATAAAGATTAATGGCATGAAAAAAACATTAAAGATCTTATATAGAATATAAACTTGTCATGTGTAATCTTACAAATGTTAAATATTTAATATTAAATAAATTATAGACAAATAAAAAACATATAATATATAAAATTTAAAAATATAAAATATAAATATTATCAACCATATCTATTAATTCATTTTTAAAGTTTTAAAGCCCGTGACAACGCACAGACACATTGCTAGTTTTACATAAGAGGGGTTAGCTAAAAATTTCATGAATTGTTTTTACCACATATATATGCGCAACAAGTATTTGAAACATAGAATTTATGACCCTATTATTATAAAAAAATATTTGTAGGGAACTAACCTTATTTATTTTAGTAATACGTACATAGCATGTTCCTCCCTCGTCTTGTTCTCGCTAGGCAGCAAGCCAACCGGATATTTGATCCTGTTCCTCATAATTTTCTGGTGCATCAGGCGCATATATTTTCCTACTCTTTTTGTTTATGTTCATTTATGAGTATCTTCATTAATAGGGATCACAAAAATTGTCGGCCGCTTGAAAAGAGAATCGACAAGAGAAATATTGAGAAAGACATACAACAATCTCATCTTGTTCTAGGAGACTAGCACTTTGCATCTGGTCAGGACTTAGAAGGGATAGAGAATAGCTGGCCACTCTGTGTGGCTCGGCTCATCGTTGGGAGAGCATGCGGACTGCCGGTGTCTGCCCATGGCGATGCGTTAGGTTTAGGGGATTAGGGAGTCGATGACAATATGACAACCACGCGTGCACCGGCCTCGCAACTAGGACACGTGGTGCATGCATCAGTTGATCGAATGGTCTATTTTGACTTCATTGAATCACTTGAGATCGGAAAGCCACATGGTTCAAGACCGAAAGCAAATGAATTTATCGCTAAATTTAAGATTAAAGTCCCATGACCCATTTCAACACATGCTACACAACAGTTTGCTCTGTCATTAGGGGGGGGGGGGGGGGGGAATGACCCCTGCTGCCCCCTGGCTTCACCGAACACGAACACCAAATCTATATACACCTTCGTCTAGTCATGTGAGAGTTTGTGTGACAGATCTTTTTTGTTTGGACAATGGAAATTGTGTGATGGATCATGGAGAGAAGAAGACCTTGATTTGTTGATGAGGACGACATGAATTTTTTTTTTATCAAAGAGTCTCCTTATTAATGGTGGAAGAGAGGGGTTCTAAATCAAGTGTAGATAATAAATGGTTTTAAATCAAGTGCAGACAAATTTCTCTGTATAAACATCATAAGGGAAAGTTTGTACGTGTAGACTTTCCCTTTTTCTTTTCGTCTTCGGTGTACGGTATACGCTAGCAATGAAGCTTTGACCTTTGTGTTGGGCCGAATTAGTCGGTACTCAGAAGATTGGGTGTTTTTTTTTCTTTTTCGAATATATAAAACCTGGGCATGTGTTGACTGGTTATGAAAATAATACAGTTTTTTTTTGAGGTTCTGAGCTTCACAAAAAATGTAACACCATTCGGTTAACAAAAATGTTGCAACATCTTATCTGGTGTAACGCAACTTTGAAGGACAAAATAAGGCAAAGAATGACATTAAAAGGTTTTGGAGAATAGATTTCAGTAAAATATGCAGTACATCAAATTAACCAAATACATCATACATCTATATATACATCAAATCAACCAAATACATCATACATGCATTTCTTTTCATAGAAAAAATATATATAAAGATTTTGTGTTAGGATTTTTAGCATCCAATTGGCTCTGAATAAAGGCAAGTCAATTCCATTCCACTATCACAGTTATGTTGCCAAGCACTGTCTAATCCGATTCATTTCCGTATGTGGCTTTGAACCAGCACAACTACCGTCTTGCTTGCCGAATTCTATCCATCTCAATATACAAGTGTCACATTCAAAGCTTGTTATGTGTCACCTTCTGAGTGAGTCATCTGTCACCGTCGTGTTAATGTAAGTGGATGCACAGTTGCGTGTTGCTACATAATTACTATCGGTGTGCCTAATCATGCGCTAAACGGGATAGCCAAACACTTTTTGCGCAACCTGTTTTCCAATCTCAACACCGTGAAAACGTTACGATATCTGGCGCTCCTCTTGATCCCCGCTGCTCCAGGTCCATCGTGGCAGGAGCAGGAATGGTTCTTCGTGCGCCCAATGGCGACGTGACGCCGTACGGCTCGGCAGGTAAAGAAACTTCAAAATCATCCGTGCAAAGTACGAGACGGCCATGGAGCTCCGCCGGCTCGCAGTCGCAGGCCAATGGGATAAATAAACGCGCCGGCGGGCAAAAGCCGAAGCGTCACCATCAGGCATCAGCCACCCCGCCGAACCCGGTCAGTTCTTCAGTCGCCCGATTCCAAACCGCGTCACACTCACTGTTGCAGCTAGCTGCAGTGCACGGCACCGAGGAAGGACACGCGCAGAAAGCCGCAAAGGCGCTTGCTGCTGCTGCAGCCTGCGCGCAGGAGGCCGGCGAGCGGGCGGGCCTTTCGATTCCAAAACGGTCGCGGTCTGACTCGCTCGTTTTCCCCTCGCCTCGCCACGCGCAGAGCTGCAGGCTGCGCGCTGCTCTCCCTCCCTCCCTCCCTCCCTCCCCAACCAACCAACCAGCTTTTTCCTCCTCTCCTCGCTCTTCTTCCCCCTTCCTCCTCCTTCACATCCTCTCAACCAGCAACGGAGCGCGGCGCTCGGCGATAAAATCAGCGAAGCCGAGGCGAGGGAGGGGGTGTGCCGTGCCGCGGCGTGCGGGTCGCAGCTCGCCGGGCGCTGGATTTTTCTCTCCCCTCTCTCCTCTTCCCGTTGGGCGCATGGCGTCGTCGCGGGTGGCTTCGTCGCAGCCGCAGGGGTCCTCGGACCTCGCGCGCTTCAGGAGTAGCAGTGGCATCGGATCCATGAACATGGACGACATCATGCGCAACATCTACGGCGACGCGCCCCCGCCGGGCGCCGGCGGGCCCGCAGAGCCCGTCCCCTTGGCGACGGTGCCGCCGGGTGGCGCCGCGGTCCGGCGGACGTCGTCGGAGGTGTGGAAGGAGATCTCCGCCGCCGGGGGGCTCTCGGTGCCCGCTCCCCCGCTCCCCACGCCCGTCGCCGTCCCCACCGCCGGCGGCGGTGCGGCGGAGATGACGCTGGAGGATTTCCTCGCCAGGGACACCGGCGCCGCTAGGGCGCCGTCGATGGAGGGCGCTATGGCGCTCGGGTTCCCCGACGGCGATGTGGTGACGGCGGTCGGCGGCGGGAGGGCGCGCAAGCGGGCGCCCATGGATCCCACCGACCGCGCCGTGGTGCAGCGGCAGAAGCGCATGATTAAGAACCGCGAGTCCGCCGCCAGGTCCAGGGACCGGAAACAGGTACTGCCCTCAAACATTTCGTCGAGCAGATTTTGAGATGCTGTTCAAGGCACCTCTGATGGTTTCAGTGGCTAAAGTGAATTTCAAATGCAGGCGTACGTCGCAGAGCTGGAATCCCAGGTCTCGCAGCTAGAGGAGGAACAAGCAGAGCTATTAAGGGAGCAGGTATTGTTCTTGTTTTTGCTTGGGATGAGGACTCGAGAGAGACGGTGTCTACGTAGTAACACTATTTTCCAACATTTTTGCTTTATAGAAGTATAGTCTTTACTGTTGCGTTGGTGATTCCATGACCATCTCTTTAGATGACCAGATACGAAAAGATAGCTGCAAAATAATGTAACGACATTTTGCTTTATAAAAGTATATAGCGTTACCTGTTTCGTTGTTGATTCCACGAGTATCTCTTTAGACTAGATACAATTATACGAAAGGATAGCTGCAAGATAATGTGAACCTCAGGGCACAGCTAGGTTTATGAAATATAAGTTCTCGTTATTTAACAACGATATCCAGTACATAGCCGTCTCAAAATAAACGAGATTTATAATAAACCAAACCATTCGTGTTTTCTTTTATCTCATATCTTTGAGCATTGCATTCAAATGATTAACTAAAGATTTAAAAAAAGAGAGAATATATTACTACCAGAGCACAAAATTGAATAAGAAAACAAAGAACATGGTTCCACAACATACTGAGTATATCTTTTATCATTGCATTCAGAAACATAACTAAAGATTAAAAATGACAAGAATATGTTACCACCATTTAGAACGGAGTAAAAGAACACAGAGGACATGTTTCCACCAGAGATGTCTCAAAACTGGTCTTTATTTTTTTTTAAAAAAAAATCTCATCATATATCTTTGCTAATAAAATTCATAAGAAAAAATTCCCTTGTGTGTCATCATAAAAAAAGGAAATAAGGAGAGATTGCCCTTGAACAAAGCAGTTACAGATAATTTAAGAAAAAAAGAAAGAGACCTGAACCTTTTTTGTTGGTTGACTATAGTTCTTGCACAGTTGCAACTTGTCATTTGGCTGTACAGTCTTCCACTCAATTGTTCTTACTTCTAATATTTCTCAGGAGGAGCAAAACCAGCAGAGACTTAAGGAGGTAAGCTTGATTATCTCATATTATTGCATATATATCATTGTCACAGTTATATTTATTCTAATATATTTTTTCACTTGAGGGATTTATATATATATATTTGAATCCACATCAGGATTTAGAAATATTTTTGCAGTAAATATTATGATTGTTCAGTCATTTGAGAACACATGTCAATGAAGTATTTCAGTGTTTTGGCATCTTGCAAATGCGCTGTTATGGCACGTCCCATTTTGTGGACCATTTGATGATCTTTAGTTTTGATCAGGGTGGCTGAATTCTTTAAAAATGCTTCAGCTAGATAAATGAAAACACTGTATTTGACAGTAGACAGTGTATTAATTCTGAACAGCGTGTGCTGATTCATTTGGGATTCCTTACCACAATAGGGTTCCTCTATTATTTTTTCTTCGTAGGCTCCATGGCCTGATTTGCAATTCTGATAATCATCTTGCACTATGGAAGCATAGCTGTTGTCTTGTCTTTGTTTATTGAAGTTAATCTATTTATGCAGTTGATGGAAAAGGCAGTCCCAGTTATAAGGAAAAAACCATTACAAGACCTTAGACGAACCAATTCCATGGAATGGTAGAAGATACCGAGCTCTGTTGGCTCTGTTGTCAGTCTCAACAGAGGTTCTTGCTTTCTTTTAGATTTATTTATATTTTCCCAGTTTCCTTTGGCGGCCGTTTAGGTGACAGAAACCATTGTAGAGGGATCGTGCGTGTTTAAAAAGACACGCCATTCTGAATTAATCTGTGGATCTGTTGTCGGCCTGGTACTCTATGTTGTCTTGTCAGTATGGTTAGACTGTTGTATAAACAAGAACCAGCAGGTATTGTTCAGAGTGCACAAAGACATCTCATTATCAACGGCATCTACCTGTAAATAATGAATCTAAGCATCTAGCACTACGTGTAGTGGACTATTGTGCATTTAGAACATATACAGGGTATAGGAATAACCGGAAATGCTGACGGGCTGCTATACTGACACTCGCCACTATATGCGTTGTCCCGGCGCTGGGCCGCAGCAACCACGGCAACTAGCAACGCCATGATGGTCATAATCCTGAGCTCTGCGGTACATCACTTGCATGGAACAGCAATCCTGCAGCAAGGCGCAAGAAATGAACGCAACAGAAAGAAGGTAAGGTCAATGGTGTAAACGGATCCGGGAGATTCACTTGTTGAGTTCCAATCACAAATCCAAGTCTCCAACAAGAAAAAACTAGCAAAAGGCAGGGCCAATTCAAGTATCCAACTATATTTCAAAGAGCCTAAGATGTTCCCATTTTTCTTGCACCAGGAAGAAAAGAAGTGAATGCATTGGATCAAATAAATATTTTTTCAATTATTTCAATTTTGTGCAAAATACAGGCGCAGATGAGAACAAAATGTATGTAAATTAATACACTATATAATCCACATAAGCAATACAAAACGGTTACATAAGAAGTAGTGTAAATACTTGGCTAAGTGCCTACATCAACAAGCATTCCCATTCTGCAACAATCCAGTTTGTAATAAGATGGCTTGGAGCTGATAGTCGCCCAATTGAGGGAGGTTATGCTGAAAGAATATTTGCCAACCCTATATGAGTAAGCGAACATTACCATTGAAACAAACAAATAACCACATCAGTAATGATACAACAAAAAAAACAGATCCAGGACTGATAACACATGAATAAGGTATTTAGCTTGGGCCAAGTGGTCAGAAGAACAAACCAAATTTGAAGGGTTACAAGACAAAAACATCAGAAAAATAAGCCAGTACAGTTCAGAATAAACTATACTCTGTTTTTCTATTGCTGTCGTTCGGACAAACGTCCGTAGTTCATTTTTAGTTCTCTTTGCTTGTCCGAAATGACAATATTTTCTGACCGGAGGGAGTATCAGCTATCAAATTCAACAAGTCCGAGAATACATGTTACTTTGTCGACTCGCCCAATTAAGCTTGCATCATGATACCAACAATAGATATATTTGAACATTTTAAACATAATATTTAATAACACAAACTGCCAAAAACATTAAATAAGAGACCAAAGGGACACTAGAAACACAAAATATAAGCTATAATGCCACAGATAAAACAGAGCAAAAAGGTGTGCTGCACAAATAACATGCATGCACGCACATAAATATCGTTACCGATAGGTACAATCCATCCAAGAGAGTGAGGATTTCCATACCAACAAAAGAAGAAATCCATCTAAGAGTCTAGATGGATCCTAACATCCATGCCGATGGACGGGAGAGGAAGAGATGGAATGAACCCTCCACAACGGTGGACCCACTTATCACTGATAGGGATCACCTGAACCCCGAGCATGCTTCAACAACCAAAATGCAACATTGCACTAGCCATTTCAGGAGCTCCAACCTTGCAAACGTGAGGGTGACTCCCTAGAGTTAAAAAACTTCAAATTGAAACCATTCAATCAATCCATCCATCCATTAGTTCAACAGGGGTCATCATGTCATCACTAGGCCTGGATAAACTCGAGTAAAGCATGAAAAAGTGAAGCGGATCACCAAATTCCAAAACTCTAGTCTGTTAAGCAAAAAAAGTCTGATAGCAACAAAGAAAAAATTTAAAAGGCAATAACTAGGCACAAAACACATGCAAACTAAGATGCATAGTCACAAAAACATTTGACACGTTAAAACTTACAACAAAAATACCAATTAAATATATGTTATGCACAGCATGTTAAGCCTTAGTACAGGGAAGGACCCAAAATCCACCAATGATTAAGATACTGCATTTTTAATGGCATAAAACATGCCCTACATATAAAAACCGACCAGCACTCCAACTGTTGGGATGGCAATTTGAATCAGCAGCTGATGTTGCAGTAAAAACACAAGACACTGTACACGGTCAACACAAACGTAATTAAGGGGCTGTTCGTTTCTATGGGCTAGAGAGCTAAAACTAAACTTTAGTCTAAATTTTAGCTCTAGGGAAACAAACGGGAGGGCTAAAAGTAACTTTAGCTCTAGAGATGAAAAAAGGCTAAAAGGAGGGCTAAACTTTAGCCCTCCGAGAGGGGCTAAAGTTTAGCTTAAATTTTAGGAGCTAAACTTTAGTTCTTCATGGAAACAAACACCCCCTAACTAAGCTACATAAGAGATTCATCAACAAATAAAAGACAATAGAGCATAGTAATGACAAATAACAGGCCAAGCTATAATGTCATAGACAATACCAGAGCAAACAGTTAAATAAAAAGAAGTGACAACCAGTAGTACCATATTTGAGCACAAATGGTGGAATGCAACAGAAGAATTTTTCATCAAGCAGACAGAGAAAACCCTGAGTTTTAGGCTTGCATTACCAACCGAATGACAGAAGGCATGAAATTGCAAACAAAGTTTCATTACCGCAATAAGGCAAGAGGGGAAATCGAAGAATATATGAGAAGTTTGATCACCCCAAACGGCTAACATGTGACATCTTATAGCAGAAGACCGTCTTCACTTGAGATCTTTTGCAATGATACTAAGATCTTTTGCATATTTTTATAAATTCTTCATTGTTTTTTTACAGCAAAAGGTACCAATTAAAGATATGCTTCATTTGATCCAAAATATAAGCCCATAAGTACATCAACAGGCTCCAATATGACATTTTGACTATACAATCTATAAAACTATATGATTTCAAACAGAAAGAATTATATACTGTGTAAGTAGTCTTCATGATGAATCTAGTAATATCAATTTGATGTTATCAAAATACATGAGCATTTACCTATTGATGTTACCAAAATACACAGGACCAAATTCAAGAATGTTTTTCACTTAATACAAACCTAAATGGTCTGTATTTGGGATCAATGGATATGAAAATCATGTTAACCCCTAAGATCATGTATTAAGAAGACCCTCACAGCCTCACCCCACCAATGAACTCTCGCACATAAACCGAATGAGATTTGCACACCCTAAGAAATCATAGATACTGCATGATGGATGGTATGAGACGAGTTATATGTCCAAACAGATCAGTACTATATCGTTTGATGGCAATCCAAATCTGCAGCAGCTGCTGCATAAGCAACACTGCAACACTCTGCACAGCCAACACGCTCATCTAAGCAAGCTAAACAAGAGACACAAAATCTGCTGAAGATACAACGCAAGCTGTTTGATCAAATAAAAGGCACTTGAAAGGTTAAACATATATAAGAAAGTAGTAAACAAGTACAAATGAGGAATTAAAAAGAATGATATCTGAACATACAAGGAATGCTCTAATCAAGCCAACAGAGACAAAAGGCACTCAAAGCAAATATATAAGAAAACATCAAATAACTTTCCTTTGTAGCAAACGAAACAGTATGCCCTCAGATACCATGGATATAAAATTATGGCACAAATTGCTGCTTCCTGCTGCACACATGAGACTTGAGAGAGCCAGAAAAGGGGAATTTATTATGAAATACGAAGGTTTACAAAGCAGTAAAAAAAGGAAATCTAAATAGGTGAAAAGGGGGACATCACAAAGATAAAGAAATTTTCTCAACTTACATCATATCCGGAAAGCCAAAACTTCTCAAAAATTGAAACCTCCGATAGAAGAAGGCAATAAAAAAGAAAAGAAAATGAAAAATAATGCCCCTCAGACTATGTGATGAGCATATATTATCGTGTATCGTCAAAAGCTAATGAAGGGGGCTTCCATACTTGCACAAGAACATATCTAAAGGGATCAATGGAAAAGGTATAACCAAATGCAGTGGAGTTATGGCATTTGTTGATGATTCAAGACATGGCCATAAATTCATTTTCATTTCAGCACAAACAGTCACACCAAAGATGCTAGTAAAACTGTGGAAGGAGAAACAACAGAAACAGAGGGAGGGATGAAAGTCCTTTTTTCAAAAAAAAAAAAAATGGTTGCTGACTAAACTGTACAAGTAGAAGCAGCAGAGAAAGAGATGAGACTATCCATCGAGTACCGTTTTTTCTACAATAGCTCTCGCAGTCCACATACTCTCAAGTCCCATCATTGAGCATTACAGCAGAGTATCACACCAAGGCAATTGAACCTTCAACACCCTGATAACTTTTTCTGTGTACGCCAGCACAAACTAAAGGTCATCAAATCTATTCCAATAAAAACACAAAAAAATGCGCATTATCAAATGGCCCTCAGATCTGACAACTCTGTTCTATTTCCATCACAGGCTAATGCAGTGGGTTTCAACGCTGGCACCGGAACATGTTTCAGGTTTTGGAAGAGGAGGAGGAAGAAGAAGAAGAGCCAACAATCCATCCAAGCAAGCTAGGGTTCCGTACCAACAAAGAAGAAATCGATCCGAATCCCAATTGATACGCATCCAGAACCAGCAGAGGAGGGAAGGAAAGCGCAAGAGGAGGAAATTGAGACGGACACAAGAGCAGACCCACTTGTCAGCCACTGTTAATACTACTGCACAACTGCAGAGGATCTTGACTCCGTGCTCCGGCGCCCAGGACGCCGAAAAGCCAAAACACTGCACTAGCCGTTTCAGGAGCTCCAACCTTGCAGGCGCAAAGCGCGACCCCGAGGAGCTTAAATCCAGACCCGATCCATCTATCCGTCCATACTTTCATGGGGGTCGTCGTGATCATCATCGGGCCAATTGCAATCCGAACAACGAGCTCGGAAAAATCGATAATGCGATTTCAGAAAAAATATCTGAAAAATAACCTAACGCGTTGGGATCTACCCCAGTATCCCAATCGAAACTTCAAAACCTAGGTGAAATTGAAACAAGCAAAGTGCGGAAAGAGGCGGCAAGGAGAACCAAAACGTACAGAACGGGAGTGGAGCGAACGTACAGAACGGGAGTGGAGCGACGCCTCCAATGAGGCGGGGAAGCCGTGGCCTGCGCGGGCGAGGTCAGAGCCCTCGCCTCCTGCCGGTGCCCTAACTTGACAAAATAAAAGGCACTTGAAAGCTGAAACTTAAATAAGACAGCAGTAAACAAGTACAAATGAAGGATTTTAAAAAAAAAATGATATATGAACATACAAGCAATGCTCTAATCAAGCCAACAGAGACAAAAGGCACTCAAAATAAATATATAAGAAAAGATCAAATAACTTTTATTTGTAAGAAAACGAAACAAAATGCCCTCAGATCTCATGGATATAACATTCATAGATGGCACAAATTGCTGCTTCATGATGGCAATGTACGGCTGCTGCTGCACACATGAGAGAGAGAGAGAGAGAGAGAGAGAGAGAGAGAGAGAAGTGCCATGTCTGTATATTCAGTTTTCATCACTGGGCAAAATGTTTTAAAGGCTTATTACAGGAGACATGTTTTTAAAGGCTTATTATAGGAGCTAGAACCATTCATTGTTGCAAGTTACAACTGCACAAATGAGAGACAGAAAAGGGGAATTTGAATTACGAAGGTTTACAAAGCAATCTTCAAAAATAAAGGACATCTAAATAGGTGAAAAGGGGGACGTCACAAAGATAAAGAAATTTTCTCAACTTACATCATATCCGGAAAGCCAAAACTTCTCAAGAATTGAAACCTCCTGACTTCTCCAATAGAAGAAGGGAATATAAAATAGAAAAGAAAATGAAAAATAATACCAATAGTTTATATTACCAGACGGCCCTCAGACTATGTGATGAGCATATATTATCGTGTATCATCAAAAGCTAATGCGGTGGGCTTCAATACTAGCACTAGAACATGTCTCAAGGGATCAATGGAATAGACGATGATGATGATGATGAATGATGGCAAGAAAGAAAAACAAACAGTGCGCAAAGCATATGACTGAGCATATGTCAGTGAGAGAACTCTCCATTTCATTGAATTCAATCAATACCTGAACATGCTTCAGCGCAAGAGTATGGGGAAGCCAACACAAAAGCAATCAGCATAGGCTGATCCCACCAGCTCGAACGTGCTCAGTGTATCAATCTACCAATGCACAAGTCTCATCATAATCATCATCGGGCCAAGGACCTACCAAACAACTAGGCAGTAGTAAAAACGGAAATGGTCTAAAATGGAGTTAAGATACCAAAAAACAGCTATTACGGTAGTAAAGGTATAACACCAAATGCAGTGGAGTTATGGCATTTGTTGATGATTCAAGACATGGCCATAAATTCATTTTCATTTCAGCATAAACAGTCAGACCAAAGATGTTAGTAAAACAGTGGAAGGAGAAACAACAGAAACAGAGGGAGGGATGAAGGTCTTTTTTCAATTAAAAAAAGAAAAATGGTTGCTGACTAAATTGTACAAGTAGAAGCAGTAGAGAAAGAGATGAGATTATCCATCGAGTACCATTTTTTCTACAATAGCTCTCGCAGTACACATACTCTCAAGTCCCGTCATTGAGCAGTACAGCAGAGTATCACACCAAGGCAATCGAACCTTCAACACCCTGATAACTTTTTCTGTGTACGCCAGCACAAACTAAAGGTCATCAAATCGATTCCAATAAAAACACAAAAAAATGCGCATTATCAAATGGCCCTCAGATCTGACAACTCTGTTCCATTTCCATCACAGGCTAATGCAGTGGGTTTCAACGCTGGCACCGGAACATGTTTCAGGTTTTCGAAGAGGAGGAGGAGGAGGAGGAGGAGGGAAGGGAAGCGCAAGAGGAAGAAATTGAGACGGACACAAGAGCAGAACCACTTGTCAGCGTCTGTTAATGCTAATGCACAACTGCAGAGGATCTTGACTCCGTGCTCCGGCGCCCAGGACGCCGAAAAGCCAAAACACTGCAATAGCCGTTTCAGGAGCTCCAACCTTGCAGGCGCAAAGCGCGACCCCGAAGAGCTCAAATCCGGGCCCGATCCATCTATCCATCCATACTTTCATGGGGGTCGTCGTGATCATCATCGGGCCAATTGCAATCCGAACAACGAGCTCGGAAAAATCGATAATGCGAATTCAGAAAAAATAACCTAAGGCGTTGGGATCTACCCCAGTATCCCAATCGAAATTTCAAAACCTTGGTGAAATCGAAACAAGCGAAGCGCGGAAAGAGGCCGCGAGGTGCGAGGAGAACCAAAACGTACAGAACGGGAGTGGAGCGACGCCTCCAATGAGGCGGGGGAGCCGCGGCCTGCGCGGGCGAGGTCGGAGCCCTCGCCTCCTGCCGCCCACGGTCGGCGGAGGGGATGCGGATTCCGCCATCCGCCTTCCCCTCCCCGATTTTTAGGTCCCGTGCGCCACGTCACAAACCCCGTTCTGCTCTGCCAACTCAACGGCCAGGTCCTGCTTTTGAGGCTCTGAAGGGCGGCGGGTCCTACCCCGAGGATGGAAAGGAAGGCCACGCCACGCGCTAGGCGCTACGTGGACGGCTGGACGCGGACGAATGAGTGAGGCAGAGACGGGCTGCTCTGGACTCTGGACCAGTGGCCCAATAGCATATCGGCTCATGAGGCCGAGAGCAGCGAGCACGGCCTGGCAAGCCGCATCGCATTTCGTAGCGGCGGAAGGGCCTCAGCCCATAACCATACCCAGTTCAGTTTCTCTTTTTTAAGGCCATACACCCAGGACCCAGGAGTTCAGTTTGTTCTTTTGAGGGCCATACCCAGCAGTTCAGTCGATTCAAACACGAGCGCTCGAGCAGAAACAGGGGAATATGTACCATACCCCCATCATTGTTAGCCACGACGACGGACGAATCCATCCATCGCACTCACACTCACCGTAGTGGAATTCCACTGCGTCGTTTTCCACCCACGAATCATCTCTGAGGAAAAAGAAAGGCATTGAGCCGACAAGATTAGAAATTCTCCCACCTGAATTACAGGGAAGTTGCAACGATGCCCCGCCGAGTCGCATCGCATGAACGAATGCATCGGCCCTCCTCCAATCAAACCCACGGATTTTATTCGATTCTCCGCGGTCTGAACATGCAACAGCGAACGCAGGCACATACGAAACACCCTCTCATCACCCTTTGGCCAAGCAGCAGCCGACACCACACCATAAGCTTCGTCGTGAAGCAATAATCCAGAGGATTAGTCCTGCTGACCCCATATCAAGCGCAAAAAGCACCTGATCTGGTGGGCACATAGACGTGCGCACTGCCGCCATCCTGGGAACCGTGACCACTTGATGCTGCACCGGGCGCGAATGATTACTGGGCACCATGTATTCAATTATTTCTTTCGCTCATGCGCGCCAAGCAATCCACAAATACGCTTTCATTTTTCTCGCATATATGATGATGGATTTAGCCATCCATCGTCTGTTTATGTGCATTCCAGCTCAGTCACATACTCACCTGCAGAGAAAAAATTGTTCCTTCACCCAGCCACACTCACCATGGGTCCACATGCACACCCCTTATCTATGTACTCCACGTCTCGAGCTGTACTGTATTGCTCCTTGCTGTCGCTACAGAAATGCATCGCTTCAATGAGGAAAGAGCTAGGGCCTTCTGATAAAAGAAAAGGAAAGAAAACCAGAAAGAAAGGAGCTTCGACCTAAAAGAGCAGAAAGGCACGACTTTGTGCTGAGGAAAAGGGGCGCATTCATGTGCAATGATTCTCCCATCAGGCGTAACTACTGTAGTTAACGCGCCAAACAAGGGGGGCGTTTGCAGATCAAGCAATGATGGCGCATAATGGCTGCGAACAAACCATACTAGTATTTAAAAGGGTTACGCTAAGAGCTAGGAAGGCTCCATCATGCGAGACAAGTCCGGCGCAACCGGATGCAAAGCACGATTCTCATCTTGTATAATAATGCAAGCACTCATGCGCAACAGAGTTTAAAAACGATCTCCCCCGCGCTTTTTGTTGTTCACCATGGTGCAGAATCAATGCAAAAGCTGAAAAAGAAATTCATGAACGGAACCTTTCACGTTCAGTGAGAATCTCATGCACATCGCACAAACGGCACCGATGCAATAAACTTGGTTTTCAAGGGAAACCCCACCTACCATGGTGCCAACAGGTGAAACATACATGCTAAAAAGTTTGGTTCCAGGTTACATCAACAAGCAGGATACAACCATAAGAAAACAACAAAATGCAAACATCAACTAGAATCCTAAGGGGCAAATGCATCTCCTTTGTGCATTTCCAATTCTGCCTCCCACTGATTCTGCCCTACCAAATTATTCACAGGCCAATTTGGTGTCAAAGCTACTCAGACAGATCGCGAACGCCTGGAAAGCTGACAATGGATAGCGGTAATCCATTGTGAACATATCCTTCGCCACCTTACCAAACTGCAGGATGATCTTGTCCTGGTCTGGTGGAGCAGGTTGTGACGGGATTGGAGCCCCGGCAGGGGGCTGGCTTGACGCAGCAATCAACTGGAAATTCTTCACCGAGGCAATGGTTACACGGCCACGAAAGTTAAGGCACCAACACTGCAGCTGCTCATGCCACCTAGGGGCCTTGTTGCGAAGCACTAGAGGCCTCTCCTTATTTTGTCCCTCTTCATCACCAGCTAAGGTGCCTCCAGCAATGTCAGAAAAGCGGGCACTGCTGAAATTGCGGGAACTACTGAAATCCACAGACTGGTCCATGATGGATGACTTGGAGAATGAGGTTGTGCTACGAAATGACTCCTCTAAAGCTCGGGGAGTGATTTGCTCAGGCTGTCCAGGGACTATCCCACCAGGCTCAACAGCGGAAGCAGGGATAGAGTGCATAACACAATTCATCCGCCTAGGGCCCCTCGTGCCAAGAACATTTAGCTCATAAGTCACCTGAGCCATGTTGTAATTACCAGTTGGCACCTTAGGAGAGACCTTCTTGGAGTTGAACCTCCGGCTGGACCGTCCAACATGAGGAACTACAGCCCCATTATACGGGGGCTGTGTGTCATAGATCATAAATTTTGTGCCAAGGAAGTTCGACCTGAAAATGACAATAAGCATCAAGGTTAGCATACACAATCAAATAAAATAGAACAGGACAAAAGGATTGTGATCCACATCCATTCCAATTACCTCAGTTTTCCGATATAAGTGCTGCTTGATCTAGAGAAGTTGTCAGCATCCATTGAGATAACATACTCTGTGCAGGTAGTTTTGCGATTCCTTTTCGCTGATAACAGGAACTTGCCGTTCTCTGCGAGCACAGCTGATTCCAAAGAACAAAAAAAATAGTCAATGATGTGCAAACTTATTCATTCACAAGAAGTCAAATGTGCCGGACTTTTAAGCATTATATATATATATATATATATATATATATATATATATATATATATATATATATATATATATATATCCATTCTACTCCTATGTTGAAAAATCCACCTTGGATATGTGTTCATACCCATTTATCATTTTTGGTATGTACACATACTTAAAACAAGATTTTTACGAGTGATAACCATAAATATTTGTGAAGGGTCTTCTAGTTATAAGCATATGAAGATATGTCGCATTTACTGCTATATAAAATTGAGTATGTCCCCATACTTCATGTTTTCCAACAAAAAAAAAAGTGAGTATGTCCACATACCCTCTAGTATGACTACATACTTAATTTATAAATCTCAAGTATATAGTGATACTCTCTAGATTGTGAGATATACATGTGGGAGTAGCTACTCCTGAGAGTAGAAAAAAGGTATATAAAAGAGGAAGCAAAAAATCAAGGTCCTAACTGGAGACTTGATATTAGATTCTCAAAAATGATAATCGCCATAGAAATGTTGAACAACAAAGGAAAGACCTAACAAAAAGCATAACATACCAGTACTAAGGCATAAGTATAGATGGTATGTAGACTTAGATTTATCTCGCTTTATGAAACATTGAATCATTCCATCTCGTGGACCAGGCTGTCAAAACAAGATTTGAGACAAATATTAATAGCTGTTCAGTAGTAAAGACCAAATAGGCAAGAGGTTGCTCTCACTAGGTACGAATTACAATTCTTAAAATGGCACGCATCTTACCTGCTTTAGAGATACCGGGAAGGTCAGCTTCCCGCAAAACTCAGGGCTCAGCACAATCTCCCTGCACATCTCCCTCCACGCCCTGCACACAGCAGCACAGGACACGACATTCTTGCGGGAGGGCCAGGTGCTCTCGCTGGCTTCCAACCTTCTGATCACATCACGGAGAAGCTCAGGAGGGAGACTAGCCCACCGGCCCTCCTGGATGATGATATCCACATCACGGAGCTCATGTACCGAGCTCTGAGCCTTCCCCCTGTGATGCCCAGTGAGCCCGTGAAGGCTGGCGATAGTCACCTCGAAGCTACGCCTAGACAGGCTACCAAAGCCATCACGGACATCACGAACAATGCTGCGAAACGACATGGATCCCAACTAGAACTGGGCAGGAAGATCTAGAAGAGGGTTGAGACTTCGCCTGCCAATGATGTGTGCCAGGGAAAGCCACCGACAGCCCTCAGCTGGTTGCTACACTTATGTAACAGTTGCTGCTTTGAGGTGCGTCTACAGTGAAGTAATCACCAACTTGTACCTGCCACAAGAAAAGAACCTTTGGTGAGAAAGCGTGTGAATCTTACTTATGATGGAATAAAGCCAGCGACATATGTCACGAACAGCAGACCAATTCCAGGTACAGCTCGCAAGTCACAAACAGCAAACCAATTCCAGGTACAGGCGGCAAGCCCACCGGAAACAGGGGAGTCCGTGGGACTAAAACAAAATAGGAGTACTGCTACGGAAATTGAGGAGTGCGGCAGCGAGGGAATGCCAAAAAACTTTTTTCTAGAGCCGTCGCGTCACACCAGCAATTCTGGTGGCATGTTGCAACATTTCGAGTACGAAAACTTGGGGCCGTCGTACTACCATCCATTCGTATGCTAGAAATTAGGCGCTCCATGACAAGAAGACCCTCTTTTTTCCCTGATTTACTCATTAATTAACCACATGACAAAAAGGAGACACGTCCGGTACCCAATCGAGGTGTTGAAAAATCTCAGAAGAGGTCGACGGAACACAAGATCTAAAACAAAGTCAGGAATGGAAGCGACGACGGCGGCTGAGTCCGTACTCGTCTGCCTGCCGAGCTGCGACTACCGCGAGCATACACCAGTCTCCTTCAGCGGCACCGACTAAACCGGTAACGAGGCGAAGGACCTAGAAAAAGCTCGACGACTCGTATTCCCGGAAGGGAGCACATTTACGACGTCCGGACAAGAGAACGCCCGGAAAGACGACGTATCCCTACGCCTGGACCGACGAATCAGGCAGAGCAACACTAAACACCTCCAAATCGGACCATTCTTTAGAGAGAAGAGCACTCACATCAGGTCTTGCCGGACGAACGCGACGACGCCCCAGTCCGGAGCCTCCGTCGGAAGACAGATCGAAGCGCAGGCGGTCCCGATCCGTCCGCCGAGTTCAGTTCTGGCTGCTCTGCTCGGTTCTTTTCCTTCCGACCACGCGACGACAAGGAGGAGGAGGGGGGAGCGGAACGGGAGGTGGATGGATTGGTTGGAAGTGGGTGTGGCGAGGAAGGTGGGGGAGAGAAACGCGGAGCGAGTGAGCGAGAGGGGGGAGAGGGAGAGGAAGAAGGAATTCGGGGGCAGCGGAGCTGCAAGGTGCGCGTTGTTTATTATTATCCGCTGGTGCGGTCCACCGCGGGCCGGGTGCTGTGGCAGGGTTGACCGTCCCGTTTCCGTTCCCGTTTGGACGGCAGGAGGAGTGGCCGACGCGAGTAGTAACGGCGTCAGCGAAAACCGGGGCGGTTTTTGGTGCGTTTCGTTCGCCGTTTCTCCCTTTCCTTTCCCGGTGCCCGCGGCAGGGAAAACGGGGCGGTTTTGGGTCGTTCCCGTGGCGGCTGCGCGACAGTGAGGCAGGGAACACGGGCGGGGGTGACAGCGGCGGCACGCTGACGCCGCTGACTCGCCGACGTCAAGCATCAACCGGGGATCAGGGGATGGAGATAAATCCGGCGGAATAATGAGATGACGACATGTGACCCATCGCAAGAAACGACACATACGGCACATCAGACGCCAGTCGTGGCACGTCCCAGATAAACCCGAGAAAGATAAGGGGAAAAAAGAAACGCGCAGGTGACTCTTCCGCAGCTTTTTACCGTCGACGCCGGCGGCCACAAAGCGTCGCAGGTTTTTACCTTTCTTCACCTCCGCGTGCGAGCTCAACTTTCCGTCGCGGCTTTCGATCGAGCCGTCATCATCGGCACAGCCAGGGCGCAGAACCTCTTTCTGTTCTGGCTGGCAGTGGTAAAAGAAAACAAAACGCAGGGGGGCCTTCCTGCAGGCTGCAGCCGAGGTCGGCCGGCGCGCACCCGGCGCAAGTGTGAAAAGCCGTGCTCCGCGCTCATTAGCCGCACCGAAAAGGGCGGTCCTTTTCGTGGTAGAGTGGTGGTACTTAATAATAACAGCCGCCATTAAAAGCAGCGATAAGCACGGACTTTAATCCGGCACGGTTGGTTCGCCGGCGGAGGGAACAAATTAAAGGTCGTCCGTCGCACTGCTTGGTTGTTAAATCCACGGGTACGGCGGCGGTTGCGAAACGAAACCCGGATCAGAACTCTTCGCTTGACTCGTGAAACTGTACAGTGGAGCTTGAGCAAGTCAAAACGAAAATAAATGGATACCAGTCCGCTTCTCAGTGGCTAGGTTGTCGCGATCCGCCGCGGTCGAAGGGAAGCCCTCTCCGGAACGTGGCACACGACGAGAAGGCGACGCATGCGCGATTCTATAAGCAAGAGCGGTACAGGTCAGCGTCCCGCTGAACCGAACTTGCAAATTATAAAGGGCCGTCCGTCTCTTTCACGAGCAGGCCGTCGGCCGGGCGAAGCCGAGCAGCGGAGGAGCAGGTCGATCCGGCACGTGTGCTTCGCTGCGCGTGCACGGCGTGTCATTCGCCACCGGTACGTGCTGCTCCGGTTCGAACCATGTCGATCATCGGCAGATATGGCTTTGGAGAATCGTAGCACTACGTGTCCTTCCGTCCATCCAAACCAAAAAAGCGTGACGCGACAAAGGTTTCGACGTGTTCACGTAGTCCTGCCGTCCTGTCTGTGTGCCGTTGGCATGAAAGACAGGCCTTGGTAGCACTGTCGAAGTGCACTTTTTTTCCTTACGGGAGGCCGACATGGATAAGGAAGCGAATGGAACGGTGCGTTGCGTGCAGGGAGAGTGCACTCGAGTTAGCCAGGAACGCATGACAACACAAGCCTGTTGGTTCACACAAAGAGGCTTGCGAATTGCGACACTGCTGAACCACTGTCTACTCCATGATCCTTCCTTCTACGTGTACCAGATGCTTCTTCTGCTTCTTTCCATTACAAAAAACCTCGACCTGCCCTCGTGTCATATCTAGGCGGCCACGGTAGCGGGTAGCCTGATCTGTTTGAAATCAGCTGCGTTTGGATGAATAATACCAACAAAGTATGCCGCTGTCTTGTAGGTTAGCGGTAGGAGGTTTCGAGAAGATGCTGATGTTCGGGGTTGCACTTAATTTGTGATTTATATCCCGTGAAAACTAAGCCGCACGAGTGCGTAGCGACAGGTGATCCAGTGAATCCGAGATATCGGCCATGGTGTCCTCTTACCGTTTTTTTTAATTTAAATAATAGTATTTTAATTGAAAATTGCAAAACTAGGGTACAAATCTGAAAAATTACAGAAATAGAGACCAGTCGGTTGTGGGAAAACCGATTAGTGACTTATCGGTCATCCAACGACTGATAGCCTATGTGACGGTGACGTGGCATCGGCCGACAACCTAAAGGCACGATGTCAGATCATTTTATATGGTCGAGAGGGCTATCGGTCATGGGATGACCGATAGATCCCTTTCACATCCTAACAAGCCTATCGATCATTGAGTAAGGGCTATCAGTAGCCTATTGGTTATGGGATGACCGATAGGTCTTCTATCTATAAAAGTTCACAAATTATTTAATAAAATCAATCCTAAACAAAAAAAAACTATCATGGGACCAATAGAAATTTTTATTTTAAAATAATCATTTTAATATAATTTTTTTACAAAATGACTGAATACTAAATTTTCAGATCTAGACGTTTTGGTTAAAAAGGCTGAATACTAAATTTCTAGATACTAATGTGTCTTGGTGTCACATCATGGGGGAGGAATGACTCGGATCCAAGCTCTCTCGCTTGAGATATGTTGTAGTGTTTGGCGTATCTCAGGCTTGAGACACGCCCATCTCTTTGACGTGTCTAACCTGTATATTTGTCGCGTCTGGCCTCCATCCACTAACACGTCGGAGCAGATGGCGTGTCAGTCAAACATGTTGTAACAGATGGCGTGTTTTGATTGACGAACACGCCAATGTGCTTGGCATGTCTAAAACGTATAGATCGTAAAAATTTAGTTTATAACCATTTTTTTAAAAAAAATAATTTTTTGAAGAAAAAAAGGCATAAGCTTGTCCGGACACAAGCCGAACACGACACTATGGCGGAGACCGATGGACACTGCTGTGCATACCCATGTACTCCAAGCAGCCAAAACAAGAGCTCAGACATAATAAAGACACAATAAAACGAGAAATGATTGGGGAATTGAATTGAATAATTGAATTACTACGAGAAGAATCTTCGTAATAATAAAATCATTTTACGATTATGAGTGGAGACCTATCGGTCATGGATTGACCGATAGGCCTATCGGTTATCCCGTAACCAATAGGTCAACATGACAGACTAGTCCGATGACATGGCAAACTAGTTGGGAGCTGAAGTACCGATTTATGCTTATCGGTCAGCACACGATCGATAGGCCGCTAATCGGTCAACCAATGACCGACTGACTTCTATTTATGCAATTTTTCAAAAATTTACCCTTGTTCTGCAATTTTTTATTAAAGTAATATTACTTCAAAAAAAAACCTGCTCTTACGTGCCCCCTGAAAATCTGAAATGGTCGGAGAAGCGAGTTCCAGCCGGGACGTGGCACCCAATCAGTCAAAGTACGCCAGAATGAAAACGCCATTCAGTCGTACCACAATTATGCGCAAACTGTTTCAGCGAAATGGCCATGTTATTCGGCCCAGGCATTCAGCAAAAGCAAATTGTTTCAGGCTTTCAGCGAAGAATATCACGACGTGTCAACATCACCACACAGGTAGATAGAGAAGAAGAAAAAAACTGTCCAGTCACTGTTTCAAACCAACCAACTCCGGAAGCAAAACAAACAAGAGATCACCACCATACGCCTGAAAGAAGTATGGAAAATATGCCACAAACAAACAAATCTGGAACGAAAAAATTAGGGGCGTATACGGGCATCAACTTCATCGTTTTAGCATGAGGAGGATTCAAGCGACTTTCTCCAGAGTGGACGCCGGGAGCTCGGCCTCCGACACCGCCTTTTCCTTCTCCTTGCCGTGATCAGCGTCGGCATCAGGAACCTCCTTCGCTTCGTCAGGCTCTTTGATTTCAGCTGTTGCGGCGGTCGTAGCCTCCTGTGTTCCGGATAGGGTGCAGACATGGTTAGCCAAGGTTTCATGACATAAATCTAATGTAGTACTTCTCGCAATTGTAAACAAAATTATTTCTTTTTAAGGAAAAAAATAGAAAAACACGATTTCATGAACACGTTTTTTAAATTTTTGAGAACGATTATATGAACACAAGCGATCTGCATAAAAACAGCGAAGTCAGAAAATGAATGCAGTAGTTTGGACAGATCTGCGGGGCATGTATATGAAACTCGGGCCATCATAATGGACTAACCAGGCCTACTTCACACAGCAGACTGGGTCTAATCATACAGAAAACCGGGCCGAATACGGGAAGTCCCAAATTTTGGGAGCTGAAGTATATATGTTTGTGCATCAGAGAATGAGTGGACATCTCTTTGGCGAGTTAAAATTCCTTCCAAGATCAAGGTCTTTCTGTGCAGGCTGGCAAAGCATTCGTTACTAACAGGTGATGTTCTCAATCACAGGAATATGACTGATAATAGCCGGTGTGCCATCTGTGGAGCATCTCACTCGTGGAGACACTCTCTCCTAGAGTGCAGTATGGCGAGGTGTGTTTGGTCCCTAGAACCTGAATACATCGTGGAGCACATGAGTATAACAACTGATGTGGAACCAAGGGACTGGCTGATGACTATGGTTGACTCCATTGATCACAACTCTTTTATCCGAGTGGCAGTAACAATGTGGGCTATCTGGTATGCGAGAAGAAAGTAATTCATGAGAATATCTATCAAAGCCCATTGTCCACCCACAGCTTCGTGAATCGCATTGTAGCAGAGCTTGAGGGTTTGACGCCATTGGAAATCAGAAAAGAAAGGGTGGCAATCAGGCCACCAAGATGGATCCCTCCTCCTGTCGGACTGATGAAAATCAACGTTGATGCAGCAGTGTCAAAGAACCAAGGGAGATCCTCAATGGCGGCAGTTGCTAGAGACTTCCATGGCTCCTTCTTGGGCGCATCTGTTATAGTGATAGAGGGAGCTACAGACCCAAAGACGGTAGAGGCGATGGCTTGCAGGGAGGGTATGTCCCTTGCCGCGGACCTTGCCATCCGCAGGTTCAGATTAGCCTCGGATAACGCGGGGGTGGTCCGAAGTCTCCGTGAGGGGACGAGGAGCCAGTATGGCCAAGTGACTGATGAGATCAGGGCAAGAACAAGGGAATTCCAAGCGGTGGAGTTTGTTCATGAGGGAAGACTTTCGAACTAGGACGCGCATAACCTTGCTAGGAGTAATGTATCCTCTGAGAGAGTCAGGCATGTCTGGCTGATCTGTCCGCCTAAGGGCGTTTGTATCTCCTATAACCATCAATGAATAAAGGAGGGTGGTTTAGCTAAAAAAAAAGTATATGTGTTTTTTCCCCTGAAAAAAGTATATTGGTTTTCCCTACCTCTACCTGAACTGGTTCTCATAATCCCACGCTGAATGGTAAAGGATTCGGATTAATGCAATGCAATCATCCAAACACAAGGGCGGAATTGGGGAAAGTACAACAATATAATTTAAATTAGTAGCAAGCATCGAGTAAGAATTTCACACGACGAGAATGTGGCTAAGCGACTGAACTTTAGAGATTAGAGATGATCAGTGGACGCACCTCACTTTGCGGCGCCACGACGACGTCCCGGGTAGCCTCCACAGGCTCCTGTGCCTCTTCCGGCGCGGCGACCTCCTCGTCCTTCCGCTCTCCCTCGGCCGGCGGAGGAGCCTCGTCGTGGCCTTTCGTCTTGGGCTTCGTCGCGCAGTTCCCCATTGTTTCTGCTTCCGCTCCTTGCGCGCTGTACTCACCCCGGGCCCGGCAAGCAGGGCGAGGAAGATACAAATGATGTAGCGGAGTTGCTTAGAAACGTACGTGACAGACGAAGGCGACGGTGTAAAATAAGCGAGCGGCGTTGGGCAGATCGAAATGGACGGCCGGTTGGTGCAGCTATTTGCGATTCGACGCTTTGTCATCAGCGACGGGTTTTTTTGTTGGGTGTGACATATGGCGGCGTGCGGTCAAGACAGAGCTAGAGCAGCTGGAATTTTCCCATTAGAGAATACATTGCTCGCCTGCTCAGGCAGTGCGCAGTAGTGTATGGCAATTGGCAACGAAGAGATATTTTGGAACTCGTCTTAAGGGATCTGCAGCAAAAGAACCGGATGTATGTGTTCATTCTCCACGGCGTCACAGTTTAGACGTGCCTATTTCGAGGTCCCCACGCGAATCTTGACGCAACAACAAATTTTACATCGTTATACAGTTACAGCATTTTGGTCTTGTGGAGGAAGGTCCGGTGGTAGAAACAATTTCATCGTCAAAGCAAGCAATGAGCTCAGGTCCACCTACAAATCTACAATGCAAGTAGAGCGTACGTCAAAATCGATTGCTTTCGTGTAGATATAGGTGCTCGATTTTGGTAGTCTGTTACTCGCGTATGTCCCTTTCGTGCTACAAGCATACGTTGACAGAGTACCGTCAGAGTGATGAACGTGCCTGATACTGCGCCGTACTGCACGGAAGTCTCTCAAGCTAGTACAAGTTCTTCAGTTCTGAAGCTCAGGAACCATTTTATTTGAATCGAGCAAACACAAAGCAATTCCATTATTCATGCGTACATAACATTTACCAAAAAAACATGCGAGAAGATTTATCGAAGAAACGACCATGAACGGCCTGCATATACTACTTCCATATATCAGCGTTTTCCTCTGAATTTCTCAAGCACGTATCTACGAAGCCTCTGGATACGATCCTGCGCATTTAGAAGAATGAGCATGCCTATCCTCCAGGAGAAGTAGTAAACCAACACGTAAAGCTCAAAGAAGCATAGGTACACCGCACTGCGGCAGCTGCGCTCCCCTCGTTTGCATCCTACCGCTGCCTCCTCGCTTTCCTTCGCGTGCGCCGGAAGCTGGGCCTCGGCGTCGTGTGCCGCCGCCTTCGTTCGCGCCATTCTCTGCGCGTTACAGGCTGCAGGCAACGGGCAAACAGAGACGCAGGGAAGAATTACCACGGTTTTCAGCTGTGGACGGACACACGACCGGGTTCTAGAGCAACGAGTTTACCTGCATCTATCTCAGTCAGCAAGGGGTGGTCGGAAACTGAGAAAGAAGCACACGTTTTATAGGTCGTGCTCAATGGAGAGAGAACACAAAAGATCGCCGGCTCAGTGCATCCTGATCCTGGCAAAAGCTTTGGTGTTTACGAGGGAAGGATTTGGTTGCACATGAACAGGTCGTTGGTGTTCATTATCTAAAAAAAAAAAAATGAACAGGTCCCTCCCAGACTACATGTACGCTCTGTAGTTTTTGGCCATCTCAAAGTTGCGTAGCTAGTCTCCAGGAGATAATTTGCAAATACTAGGAAAAAAGGACATTTTTTGTCCCCTTTTATTTCCCTGTGTGACAAGTTTTGCCGCTGCTTTTGCAATACAGATGGGCAGAATTAATTTTTTTTTAGCATCGGGCAGAATTAACAAATGAGAAGCAGATTATACGTAATAAATAGGGGCCCATGAATCGTGTTCCTTCTTCCTTGGGCCAAAGCACAGGCCCGAAAGTTAAAAAAAAAACACAAAAAGCACAGGCCCGAAAACGGGTTTTGTGTTCTGGTTCCGCGACCTCGACTCGAATCGAGGCTAGCTAGGGTTTAGGCTCCAGATCGCGAATCGAGGAGGGAAGGGAGGAGGAGCCAGCGGCAGCGATGGCGACGGAGGAGGACATGGCGGTGAAGGAGCCGCTGGATCTCATCCGGCTCAGCCTCGACGAGCGCATCTACGTCAAGCTCCGCTCTGACCGCGAGCTCCGCGGCAAGCTTCATGTATGGCACCCCCGACCCTCTTCATGGTTTCCTTTTCCGTTGCGACAGCCGTAGCTGTATTTGTCCTGTTAGCGTTCAAGTGCTTCCTGTGGTATACTCGTTGTCAAGTGTTGTGAACTGTGCTTGATTGCTTCCGAGCAGAAAAATATTTCGAAGTTAAAACTCTTTGGCCTTGTGAACTGTACACACTGGAACTGAAATTTGTTCTTTACTATAATTTTTGCCGTGTACATTTCTTCTGGGTTTTATCTACATGCCAGCACACTGCTATCAGTCACTGAAACAGCACATATTTTGACGTCCTCTGTTTTTCTGAATGCTGGTACAAGCCATCATTGTTGAA
The DNA here is from genome assembly GCA_030378355.1 of Eleusine indica. Lineage (NCBI taxonomy): Eukaryota > Viridiplantae > Streptophyta > Magnoliopsida > Poales > Poaceae > Eleusine > Eleusine indica. The sequence continues at coordinate 63,448,796 of CM059494.1, forward strand.
CAAGAAAAGCTCCATATAAACCTTGGTTACTAGAGCGAGAGTTATCTTCGTTTAATTGCGCATAATCAATTGGCAGGATCATGATAGTCAATCGTACAAACTGTTAACCAGTAACATAAGCTGGGTTGCAGCATTCCTACGGAGCTGTGCACTGTACTTTTGACCTTATGTTTCCAGCTATGTCTCAGATACCTTTTCTACTATTATATGATTCTCCTGTTATTTTTCCTTCTGAAACCCATATGGTTATTCTGCCGATTCGTTGTGAATGCTATCTTTGTCTTGCTATTCATTGTTACTGATATGGGTGATGTATCCCCGTTTTCGTCTTGCTATTCATTGTTGCTCAGCTGTATACTGATAACTGTTTTTCACAGTTTTGATATTTTACAGAGACTGCCAATCTGCTTACTCTTATTGTTTCCTGATCTTTCACCATGATACATATTCATATTTTAGTTTCTGGAACTCTAAGATACCTTTATGCCCTCTTGAATCCAGGCTTATGATCAACATCTCAATATGATACTTGGAGATGTGGAAGAGGTAGTGACCACTGTGGAAATTGATGATGAGACTTATGAGGAGATTGTCCGTGTAAGTATTTGTGACTTCTGTATTTCTTTATTACGCATTGTCCAATACATCAATGGTGAAGCTTTATTGTGGCCATTTGGGCCGTCCTGCCCCCCCCCCCCCCTGGTCCAGCAAAAATACAAAAAATCACCATATAAATGGTAGCAGCCCAGTGTTTACTCCACTAGCTGGCCCCCCTTATGACCCAGTACTGACCTTTGTGCGTCCCATGGCCTCCTCCTAAATCCGGCCCAAGCTTCACCACTGCAATACATTAAAGTTTTTATAGCCTACTATCGAAGAAAAGTTGGCAGTACCTTTATGTAGTTTGCATTGAACATAGTAGAGCAACTTAATGGTGGTCTAAAACATTCATCAGGTCTTTTACAATAATCAGTTCCTCACTCACTTGTCTTTTTGCTTCTGCACTGTCACCAAATCCTGCCTGATACTTGCTAACACAGCAGTCACTGTGCATGGTGCTGATTAGCTGTTCTTGTTATTGAATGCTCGGACAGCCAGCTTTATCTTTTAGGTTGGACCCATATTCTCAAACTCAGCCTGCAATGAAATTTTGCCTAGGTTGGCATTGGGCTGTTGGTTTTAAAAGCTTTTAAATGGTTTTAAAAGCACATAAGTGTAAAAGATTTAGGCTTGTTGCAGTTATATATTAATGGAGAGAAAATATTCACCATGAAAATTTTGTTGCCTGCTTGGTCCACCTGCCCATATTGCTTGTCAGATACATGCAGTTTAATTCCCAATTCTCCGTGTTCTATACATTAATCAAACAGCACTACTGCACTAGCTTTCTTCTCTTTCTTTTTAGAAACATGTGGTTTCAGTCAACAGGGTATATCAAAACTTGCGGTCATCCCTGTTTTCTACGGATCAAGGGGGTTCACGCATTATAGAATGGATTAGAGCAGCTTAAGCTCCAGCTTGCTTCTTCTCTTTCTTTTTAGTTAAACTGACAAACTGGTCTTAGTTTTACAAAAACGGTTATATTGTTATATTGGCGTGCTAATTATTTCAATAACCTGTGTCTCTCCAATGCTTCCTCATTGAAGATATGTTATATTGATGAATCAACTCTTCCACTGTGTTCCTTCCAGACGAGTAAACGCACTATCCCTTTCCTTTTTGTCCGAGGAGATGGTGTAATTCTGGTTTCTCCGCCCTTGCGCACTGCATGAAGCTCTGGAGGAGCATTCTTCTACTCTATCAGTACCAGCACGGTTGGAGAGAGCAAGCAGCAGTTTTCTGAGATACTGTATCAGTATCAGTATCAGCACTGGTTTAGACTGGGATACTGTATTTCAACAATGGCTGTGTGAATTGGGCGATTCTACTTTCTTGTGTGTAACAAATATTCAGATTAGATTGATGTTATCCAGTGACCGATAACTTTTGACTATGTTGATCATCTTTCAAGCAAATGGAGATATTGACTGGTAACGAACGCTTACATCTGCTATGTGATGGCGGCGTGAATTGATGTTAATGTTTCGAAAGCGACAATGACCAAAACTCGGTAGGCTCTTTGCTACTTGGCCGGCTTATATTATGTTATTACACATGGGAAACTGTATATTTTCCATTTCTTGGGAACAAGTGAAGATGTGCATTACCACGACGACGAATTTGATTGACATGTGCCACGCCGTGGCGTCACTACGGCACCTTTCTTCCTTTCTTTATGCTGTACACATGATTAGAGTAGTGCTCTAGACATGTGCATCACGATCTCGAAAAGCTTGGACACAAGGCAGATTGATTCCACAGCCTGTTGTTGCTTTCCAGACGGCACGAACATAAATTACAGCTACAAAGTAACAAAGCGTCGCGTTAAAATTGCCGAACGTGGAGCATCACGTATGTCAAATAAATTATCGCATGTTAGCTTTTGCGTTCACATTCAGGCAGGGACCAGCGGCATATTCGTACTTCAGAGCGGATAAACGCGCAAGCGTGTGCTTGACGTGTCGAAGCAAAGCAGCGCGACCAGCCGGTGACGACCAGAGGGAGAGCCGCCGTATTTCTGGGGAACCAGCTCCATAGCGGAGAACAACCTGCGACCCGGGGAACGAAGCTTCCCCTTGCCAGCGCGGCACCGCATCGGCGACTGCCCACGTGCCGCCGCGTCGACCAGGGCCTCCACCACCACCAACTCCCGCGTCGACCACCCGCACCGCTCCGCCATTTCCTATATATGCAAGCCGCGCGAGCCCTGCGGTGATCCACCATTCCATTCATTCACCGTTTTCCGAGCACGACGTGAACCACAGAGCACCGCCTTTCGATCTCGCGCAGAGCAAAAGCGAAGATGAGCCACCAGGAGAACGACGGAACCAGCGAGCACGACGCCGTCGCGGAGCTGGCGATGGAAGGGTTGGAGGTGTCGCCGAAGCGCCGCGCGCCGCGGCTGAACGAGCGCATCCTCTCCTCGCTCTCGCGGAGGTCCGTGGCCGCGCACCCGTGGCACGACCTCGAGATCGGCCCCGAGGCGCCCGCCGTGTTCAACGTGGTAAGCTATCCCTGATCACTCCTCTTTTCTTCTGCCGTGATCCATCGAATCGACGCAACGCGTGCCTGACGGGACTGACTGATCCGATCCAATGATTTGATGCGCGTCGATCAGGTCGTGGAGATCACCAAGGGAAGCAAGGTGAAGTACGAGCTGGACAAGAAGACGGGGCTCATCAAGGTGGACCGGGTCCTCTACTCCTCCGTAGTGTACCCGCACAACTACGGATTCATCCCCCGCACGCTCTGCGAGGACAACGACCCCATGGACGTCCTCGTCCTCATGCAGGTACTCCCTCCGTATTTATTTTCTTGACGTTAGGACAGGATCCACAGTTCAAAAATGAACTACAAACAGTGTCCGAACGTCAACAAATAAAATCTGGAGTAGTAATTACTATGACCTGAGATCCCATATCAAAAATTCAAAATTCAGCATCAAGCGGATTAATTGATCGCATACTAATAAAAAAAAATTGATCGCATAATTGTTACCCCGAACAGAATCATACGAATGAATGAACTCTGATCTGCATTGCTGTCTGACAACTCTGCATGCCATTTCCGACCAGGAACCTATCCAACCGGGCGCCTTCCTCCGGGCCAGGGCCATCGGCCTCATGCCCATGATCGACCAGGGGGAGAAGGACGACAAGATCATCGCCGTCTGCGCCGACGACCCCGAGTACCGCCACTACAACGACCTCAGCGAGCTCTCTCCTCACCGCCTTCAGGAGATCAAGCGCTTCTTCGAAGACTGTAAGCTCGCCGCCTCATCAGATCGATACATGATAAATGTTGATGATTCGTGTTGCACGTTCCCTTCAATTTACCGTTTTCTGCACAAATCTTCCAGACAAGAAGAACGAGAACAAGGAGGTGGCCGTCAACGAGTTCTTGCCCGCCGCTGAAGCTCGTGACGCCATCAAGTACTCCATGTAAGTTCTGATCATCTCGGACGATGATATGATCTGTTTGTGTGGTCTGGATGCGTATTAATATGATTGTTTTTTTTTTTGGTGCAGGGACCTGTACGCGCAGTACATTCTGCAGAGCCTGCGCCGGTAGAGCGTGTCCCGCCCTTTTTTATTTTGGCCTTACAAGCTCTTCTGCCAGACGAAGCAGATCGCATAATTAATCAGAACATCTGGATCTGATGAATAGACAAATGCCCAAGTCAGATGAGTGCTCAAGCATGTTGGTCATTTTTAGTCTGTGTCTATGTATTTATTATTTGGATTTTTTTTTCACATTTTGGTTTGATCTATGTACTCCTGTTCTACTGTTCTTACTGAGTGAACAAATAAAATTACAATATGCCATTTTATTGTTTGGCTGATCATCTTCTGGCATGAATGTCTACACACTGCTGAAGTGCTGATGGCAAAATGAATGCAGAGCCCGTTGCAGACTTGCATCAGTTACGTTTATGTTTGATATCAGTATTTCATCTGGATATTTGGTTCCTTTTCTTTCGTCCGTTAGTATAGTTCTGCTATTTGGGTTGTTGTTCTGGTTTGCCTAGCAAGTAATAAACTACCTATCTTCCCATATAAAATGCAACATGTGTAATAGTTTGACTTCTACACACTTGGTTAGTGTATGTAAAGGATTGTTTGAAACTACTACAAACTCGATAACTAATCATATTTCCTTCTTTTCAGGTGAATGAAAGTTATCGAAATTTTTAGTCACTTAGAAAATAGTTGAAGTTGTATTAGATTTGTACTAGTATTTATTTTTATAGGATTATATATATTAGTAAGAAGAGGATAAAAATTTGTTGATGTGTAAACTGTTGAACCATAAGTGAATTGTCCATCCTTCCCCATGAGATTAGTCTTTTAGGTGCAACTGGTTGATGCATAGTAGCTTAATATGGTATCAGAGTCAGAGGTCTTAAATTTAATTCCTGATGACTGCATTTTCTGTTACGCCGCTCCTATTTTCACGTTTACGAGGGAGTTGCACGTGAGGGGGAGTGTTGAACCATAAGTGAATTAACCATCCTTCCACATCAGCTTAGCCTTTTGGGTGCAACTGGTTGGTGCATAATAACATAAACTATAGAAAAGATGTTTTTCCATTAACCGTTGGTTAAGGTATGTAAAGGATTGTTGGAAGCTACTACAAACTTGATAACTAATAGAACATTGCAAAACCAGAAGCTAATCATAATGGCAGAAGTAATATCTTCGTATATACCTCCTCTCTACATGAATCCAATTTTCATTTGCACGGACTCAATCACGAAACACTATTAAGACGTGTATGAAAAATATGCCTCGGTCGATTACTTATTCAATTGTACAGATTTTTTTCTTTCAATGGGACAACTGCACCTATGCCCCCATTTTATACAATGAACAGAAAATACATCTGTTTGAAACAAAAAGAGTCGTCTGACCAATAGATTTATAATGTGAATATCCAGAGAATGAACAATGCTTGTGTCCAGGCCTCCAGGGCAGACAGATCAAGCGTAGACAGATCAAGCACTGCTTGACTCTGAAGCGTACAATGCTTTTATCTCCTCCACATCATGGTAGCTCCCCAGGAATACTGGGGACCTGTCATGAAGCTTAGTAGGAGCAAGCTCAAGGGCCTGCAATACAAATTTAGCACAATTTTTCAGTTATGGTACGGCAGCAAGGTGAAAGTACGTCAAGATTTTTTTTGGCTAAATTGTACATGAAAGTTTTCTAGTAAGTCAAAATGAGCCAATAGTGTGGTTTGATCTTCTCTGCATCAAGGTTTTTCAGTGGGGAAGTGATCATCTGAAAAAAAAAAGGAAGTGAAATTATGCCCACCCGTTGTTTGCCTGTGAAAGCCTGGCCTCCAGCTTGTTCCATCAAGAATGACATTGGGAAGACTTCATACAGAACACTGCAGTTCCACATATTTAACACCTTAAGATATGTAGACATTTGAAGTTTCAGAAATACTGCAGAGACAGATGTCGTTAGTATTGGCATACCGAAGTTTTCCATTTGGGCTCTTCTTGTCTGCAGGGTACAAAAATATGCCTCCATATAGCAAGGTACGGTGGACATCCGCCACCATACTGAACGATTCACAAGGATTAGAAGAATATAACTAAGATCATCAGGCTCAACAAAACAGAAGAAATGAAACTAAAAAGGCTTCAAGCGTATAATTTTCCAAGTAAACTAAAGATACGGCAGTGGCGGATCTAGACTTGTATGTTAGGGTATGCCATAAAAAAAAATTTGCAAAAAAAAATGCTATTGTTGAGAATTGAACTCAAGATCTCTATGTATTAGAACTAACTATAGCAAATAAACCAATTAAGCTATGCTATTTTTATGAATTTAGATACTAAATTATTATTTGTATACCCACTTTACACTATATGTATTAATATTTACCAAAATCTTGGGTATGCCATGGCATATATGGCATACCCCCTAGATCCGCCCCTGAGATACGGCATTCAGCTCATAACAAAAGGAGAGCAACATGTCAAAATCCTTTTTGTTTAGTATTTAGTAACTGATATGCTTTGATCTTGAGGTTTTGTGTCATTAAACTTTAAGAAATGTTTTTATGTCGTTTTAAAAATAATTCATTGAACGAGTGAGTCACCTTCCAATATATCTCAAGGATTTAGGTGATGAACCGTCTTGAGGAAACTTGCATTTCTCCACATATCTGGAATGTTGCCATAAATTTTAGTTGAATATTCTTAACTGCAATATTTCAAAATAAGAGTGACCCCTACATACTTCGTTGTAGGTCCATCCCAATTTCTGGCATTCCCTTCATTGACAGAATAGATCTTCCCTTTCTTTGGTATCTGCAAAAAAGCAGAGACTACGGATGTCAAAACCTAGGTATTCTATATTCGGTAAAAGAAAAAACTGTATTGTTTGTTGATTAACCTTGATATTTGGATGAGTTAGGATGAACTCCCCAAGGGAAGGATCAAGAGTGAACCCGTTGACTCCATTGCCAGTGCTCAACACAAGCTGCCATAAATCACAACTGCGATCAATTTTGAAAGAAGAGTCGGAGAGAACTATCTAAAGGGTTGGTGAAAATAGTTACCGTGCAGGAGCTCCCATACATGCAGTATCCTGCAGCAAGCATGTGCGTTCCAGGTTGCAGTACATCCTCCAAACTCACGTTATCCTTATCTTTGATCATGTAAATCCCAAAGATCTGTTAAACAAGACGTAATGATACAACATTTAGTGATAGTTTCGAGATTGAGGGGGAAACATCTCTCAGAACTTTATGTCGTCAGAGCTATAATTGGTTGGCGTCGGACATCGAATGCGATGAAACTTTTCACTAGCAGGTAAAAAAAAGTGCGGCATATTCAGCAAAGGTAAAAGTGAGTTAGTTAAAAATTCTGATAATAATAATGTCAGCATACCGTTCCAATGGAGACACCGCAGTCAATGTTGGAGGAGCCATCGAGGGGATCGAAACAGACACAGTACCTGAAGCAGGGAACCAATGGATGTCACAATCAGAGAAAGCGATACTGGGTTGTGTTTGTGTAATTAAACTCCCAAGTCATAATAACAATAGTCCTTAAGAGCAATGACATAAGGTGACTGAATTCACTGACTTTCCACGGAGGGCCGGGTCGACGAAGATGGCCTCCTCGTTCTCCTCGGACACGAGAACGCACTGCACGCAAGCAAGCGCAAAGTCAAAGTCCAAGTTCAGAGGTAAGTGTTGAAAAGCTATGCTCTTCAGGGGCGAAACGTGATAACGTTTAGTGATGTGTAAAAGAGAGAGAGAGTTGCGTTACCGTGCGGCCGCTGCTGACGAGCGCCTTGACAAAGACTTCGTTGGACAGCACGTCCAGCTTCTTCTGCTCCTCACCCTGCAGGGGGTGCTCTTGCATGTCAACGCTTCTCAGAATAATAAATTAAGCTAACTGACAAAAGATAATCGCTTTGATCACGGATTTTCTTTTAAGCAAGAGAAATGGATAGAACAGAGTATAGTCATCCATAAGTAGGCAGTCAAATGGACAACTAATTCACGAATATGAAATGTTTCATCTGATCGGCGTGTTTGCACCGCGACGTCAGTGCAGACTGCAGAGGAGGGTGACTCATAGAGCGCCTGTCAGCGGCGCATGAAAGGTGAAGAAGTGATGAGCTTGCCTGGACGTTGGTCTCGCCGGCGAGTCCGATGAGCTTGGCGAGGCCAGCCTTGTTGACGGCGGATGCGACGAACTTGCACCCGAGGACGATGTGGGAGAGGAGGATGGTGAAGTCGCCGCGGGACTCCGGGTGCCGGCTCTGCTCGTTGAGCACGTGCCGCGTGATCGTCATCAGGTCCGTCCGCTGCGCCTCCGCCGCGTGGTCCATTTTTTTTCTTTTCTTTTTCCACCGCCGGCCGGGTTCTCTCCTCTCTCTCTCTCTCGGCTGATCAAGCCTCGCTCACGCGCCGCGCGCTACGAGCTGCTAGTCTCGTGGAGAGGTGAGGGAGGCTTTAGCTGGGGAACCAAGGATCGGTGGTGGATGCGTGTGATGATGATGACATGAGACGGGCGGCGGTTGGGGCGCTTTGTCCTGTGGCGCTACCGGGACGGGTGCGGAGCAAAGCGGCAAAGACGGTGCGGACTGGCAACACGGCAGTGAGGTCAGGTGGGGGTGGCGCCTGCGCGACTGGCTTCTGATGATCGTCGGGACCGTGGTGGCCTGAAATAGGCGCCGGGCAGGTGGTTGAGTCCGCTCCGGATGGGGCGCGGATGCCACGTCTGTGCCGCATGGTTGCGGTTGCGGACATTTATCCCGAATTCACGATAGACTCGGGAAAAGCTGACTTGAAGGCACGTACCGATCGGTCAATCCACGCAAAGCTTAAGCGTGCCCGAGAAACAGGGGAAACGCCAACTGTGTTCCGGCTAATACTGATGACAATTGGATCATTCAGCGATAGGAGTCACTGCATCAGGATCGGATTCTTCCTCCTTGGTCCACCTCATCCGTATCGTGGAGAGCTGCGTCGACAGGCATCTGCAACTCCGAGCCACAAGGCGCGCAGAGCAGAGCGAGCATTAACAAAGCCGGGTTCCTGGTTCGGTTGGCATGGCACGCCGACCAGGACGCTTTGGCAGCGACGGGGCGTGGCGAGGCGTGTCTGCGATTCCCGTGGTTCGCAGCGGACGTTTGCCGCTTTGCCGTGGATTCCTCTTTCAGAGGTCCCATGACAGTATGACACAAACCAAAGGCCGGGCTTTCGAACGCGATAAGGATTCGCCACAACGAATTTCCCTTCAGATTCGTGTGTCTCAATTTGCAAGTGTATGACCAAGTGATTTGCGCATTTTCACAACGAATCGGCGTCGAAGACTTGCGCTGTGTTGAATGCGAAGGCCCAGTTGACCCACCCACCGCGTCAGCTGGCCCAACCCTCGCCGCCGACCATGCCGGCAACAGCCAACACACCCCCCCCCTCCCCTGCCCCCCTGAACGTCCGCCCAGCCGCTCGCTCCGTGCCCTTCGCCTGCCCCTTCCCCACTCATCAATCCGTTCAACCACATGCCGCAGTAAAGACTGGCGCAATTGCTGGCTGCGCCTTTTGGCAATCACAACCTGCCGCCGCTGGCTCCTCACTGTCGCCAAGGTCCTGTTCTCTGCCATGGCCACTGCGCACCGGTGTCCGCCCATCTCCTGCAATCAGGCGTACACGTGCTCGCGGACCGCAACGCCGGTTTCTCCGCTAAGAAGAAACAAGCTGACGCGCCGCCATTCTACCGTGGCCGCTGTGCTCCGGCCGACAGGCGTCAAGGGCGACGAGCTTATTCTCGAGTATTCGCAAAACACAGGGGCCCATACCTAAAATATTCGGGATAGCAGGGGTATTTACGAAGTTTTGGATCGCGATTGACCGCACTGGGTCCGGAACCCTTCCCGCTATCCCCTACTGCAGTATGGCTTTTCAGTAAAAACTGCTACACCGGGGTGCGCTACCCGTCCAGGATCATGACGCACGGGCTCCCGCACGCCAAATCTGGCAGGATAGTGAATGAAAGCTACCCATCGACGTGGCCTGGGCCCACGTGCCATCCCAACCGCCCCGTGCCATCCTAGCTGCAACGGCGAGATCCCAACTGCCGGGCGCGGGAGAACAGCCTGCGCGGGAAGACAACCGGCGTGGAGGAGAGAAAGAAGAGTTGCGCCGTCACCGTCGGGAAGAGAGGGAGAGGAGGAGTCGTCATCGCTCGAATCTAGCCGGAGGAGGTCGAGGGAGGGGCGGTCATCGCCAGGATCTGGCCGGAGGAGGGGCGTGGCGGCGCGCGGGGGAGGAGGACGGGCGCGACGGCGCGGTGGAGGAGGACGGGCACGACATGAGTCGAAAGGGGAGAGAGAAGAGGAGAGGAGAAGGGCCTCGGTGGCGGCGGCGACGAGCGGTGGAGGAGGGCCTCGGCGGCGGGGGAGGTCGCGCTCGTGGGCGGTAGGGAGCTCGCGGGTGGTCCTCGCGCTATTGCCTGGAGGAAAGAGAGAGATTGGGGAGGGAGGAAAGAGAGGGGAGAGAAAAAGAGGTGAGAGGCTGACGTGTGAGCCTCACAAAAAGTAGTTAGTGTAGAAAATGAAATATAGAGTAAAACACGTACGGAAAATATGACATCCCCTCTAGGATAATCAGGATCGAGTATAGAAGAACACTCGATAAAGCGAGTTACAACAGCACATATATTCATAAAAATCCAGAATATATTACATCATGATATAAGACAATCAGTTTTTTTTTTTAAACAACTAAAGTTGTTCAGCGGAAATGGCTTATTACAACATAAGAGTTAAAATCTCAAAACGGAAGTTGTTTGACTATAAAAGACTTTATTCCAAACTACTCAACTACTACGCTCTCTGAAGCACGACTGGTCTTTTACTCTTCAGAGGATGGGATGCGTTCCCACTGGATGGAACCTCTCTCCAAAAGTTGTCCTTCTTCTGGCATGTTGTCGGATCAGCCATATAAATATGGCTTACGACCTAGAAAACATTATGAACGAAGCTCTGAGTATCTAATATACTCCGCAAGACTGACCCGTCAACATGGCTCGCTGAAGCCGACATCTATAATGCATAGGCCTTTGGCTGGTGGGTTGACTCAGACTTACGAAAACAACACTACTAGTGGATTTCTACTTTTAAATTTTAGCTCAAGATTATGTTCATTAATAATAAAGTTTGCATCCTACAACTACTGCAATCATGTTTTCCAAGCAAGAATCATTTAACTCATCCAACTCTTCTCTTCTTATTACTTTCGATTATCTACGTTCGCGCCAAGTGAACAAACGGTACTCATTGCTGCAAGGTACAGCGATTCGAATCAATTTCACCAGCTGGGTAAAACCCGACTACACGATACATACGCATCGTATTGGTCGTATATGACAACTTTATCCGCTAACCCCAAACAGAGGTCGATCCGCCGGTAATATGGAAACCTCACGTGATACCTGTCCTAGACGTTATCCGTGAGCGACCACCATTTCCCTCCCGTGAGACTTCAATCTCACTAACAGCCAGAAAAAGAAAGTTGGCTACGTCCTACCACTGAGATAGTTAGGGTACATCAGCTTACTGGGTCCCATATACCAATATGTAGATCGGTATTGTTCAATACTTGTTCACAGAGCCGCTAATGGCATGGTCCTAATTTGACACGGACGGGGCTACCACCTTACAGGACCCAGTCTTTACCCTTTCCTCTACGGGGCCCGTCCGGTCTCATCATCATCATCAATTTTCATTTAGATTCTCAATGATCTCAATCAACTTAGAGCCTCCATGTTTTAAGATCATACCAAAGTAACTCGCGAGTAGTGTTCAATACCACTCGACTTCTACCGTTTTACTAAGAATTAAGCATAGCAACTATCGAGCTACCTATACCTGTATTGTAAATCAAGATAATATGAAGTGGTAGTAATGCAGATGGGTGTCAATCAATTCCTAGAACCTAGTGCACACTCGATTGACTGTGATAAAAGAAAAAGATTTAAAAACATAGGTGGGATGCACTGAGGCTTGCCTTGAGGTTCGTTCGGATACGACGCTCCAGGTGCTGGGTCGGTCTCGACGATCACCACCTCAGGTTCGATCTCGATAGGCTGCTCGACGATCTCGGATTCTATACATTTCGTCGATACGTCGCAAGTTAGTACTAGCGATGCATTAATGCGAAATACAATGCTTAAAATGATGATGCAATGAAATAGTAGACAAGAACTTAATTACTCTTGTCTGAAGTATTTCCTTCTAATCAAAACTGATTAAGTCAACTAATTGAGAGGGGTTAACATGCTTAATCAAAGTTAATTACTCTTAATTACCCCTATAAATTAATCAAACTTATTAAGGTAAAACATTAATCAAGTATCAATTAAAAGTGTATTTTCTATACTTAATTAAGTGCTCAAAAATTATGGAAAATAACTAATTATTTTTATTTTATAAAGTGATAGAGAAAAACATTTAGAGTTTGACAAAACTGGCTCCACTATTTTATGAAGTCTATATCATTTATTATAAATTATTTAAGCTAAACCAATCTCTTGGAATTATTTTTATACGCAAAATTATAATAAGTGGCACTGGCTAATCGTTGTGCAGCCACACAGGGCCACACAACAGCCAGTCGCACGAGATCCCGGCCCCGGTCCCAGCACTATGGGCTCGCGCGCGCACGGCCTGCACGCAGCGGCAGAGCCGCGGCAGCCGGAGCCGGCCTCCCGGGGCGGCTCGGCCAGCCGAGGCGTCCAGCAGGGTCGGCGCGGCACGGGGAGCACAGGGAGGGGTTTTGCGGCGGCGGTGGCTCACCGGGAGTTGCTCGGCAACGGGCGACGGCAGAGACCGAGGTTCGGCAAGGCTTAGCTCACGGCAGCAGGAACCAAACCAGGCGCCGCTGGTTCCTAAAGCTTCGCGGGGACGTAGTGAAGACCGATGTTGAAGATGTAGGTGACGAGAAACAGCGGAACCGGGAGCTCGCCGACGGAGCAGCTTCAGAACTCGACGGCGGCAGGAGAAACTACAAAATCCGACATGCTCAGATGTCGAATTCGATCAAGAGCTTGATCAATAGATGCACAGAGACCCAATGAAGCTTCCTTGAAACGGAATCGAAGTAGAACTCACCGAGAGAAGAGGAATAAAAAAGGGGGCAGAAGGAGCTTGGTTTCGGCCTTTTCTGGAAATCGACTTCAATCTCGCAGGCTAGGGTGGAAGAGTGCTATTGGAGGCCATGGGGAGGAAGAGGGAGGGGTGGCGCGGCGGTTTACGGAGTTGGTTTTGTCGGGGAGGCGCCGGCGCGAGAGCTGAGCTCGAGCTGGAAGGTGTCGCTAATGGCGTCGGGTTCTAGAGGAAACTAGCGAGAAAGAAAAAAAAAATGGAGAAAGAGATGAGGCGCGAGCGGGATAGAGCCGGGAAGAATTTCTTCTCGGTGCGGGCGGCGCGCAGGGCCAGCAAGACAGTCAGGCAGCCTGCGTGGCTGGGCTGCATGCCAGCCACCAGCGCTGAGGCACCGCTATGCTGAGAGAGACGGGAGATGGAGAAACAGTGGGTGGGGCCAGGCGGGTCTCACAGAAACAGTAAAGGTAAGTGTTTTTTTTTATTTTACACAAGGCTGTCACAGAAAAAAAAATATAGATGAAGGAATATGATCAGGACAGTCGTCGCTACCCACCACCGGGAACCAGCTGCTTGCTCAGCCCCGGCGCCACCGCGACCCCTCGGATTGATCACCTGGTGTCCCATCCTACGGTTCCGTTCCCCTCCCGACCTCTCTCATCTGTCCTGCCAATTCGACATTGGGACCTTGTCAACACCAGCGAAGCAATCGTTTCAGCCGAATCATTCAAAAGCATCTGCGAGGATTCCGCGCCTTTTCCAGGATTGATCATCTTGTGTCCCGTCCTGCGGCTCCTCTACTCCGGACCTCCCTCATCTGTCCTACCAATTCGACATTGGGGTTCTGCATCTGAAAGGATTCCGCGCCTTCAGCCTTCGGCCTTCTAGCAGAGCGAGGTGTTGGGCAGAGCGGGAAGGCCATCTCCATCATCTGAGAAACCTCTGTTCCTGTGTGATTTCTACCGTGCCCGCCTGTTCCTAGTTAGTCCCAACGAGCATATCTGAAACTTGACGCTGATGGCTGTTCTATCAGGTATGCAGTATCTGTGGTTGGCAGCTCAACAGAGCAGCAAAAAAGGAAAATGCGATTGTTCAGGGCATCAACGCTATGACATCCTCGAGGATGCAAGTTTGGCGAGACGTTAGTGCTTGACAGGCTTATGAGTTGTGACAATATATTAGCACATCATACCAGCGATGACAGATCTGCAATTGCTGTGGGGTGCAGTGTGACTTACTGCATAATGCAAAGAGGAAGCAGAACTGTTCATGTGGCGATAAGTTAGCTGCATGATTCAGATTACAGGGGCGTACTTTTGAGATGTACGAGTACCCATCAAGTTAAAACGAGCAGGGAGATCTAGGAGAAAGAATGCTCGTTACACCATCAAGTTCAGAGTACCGATTCACTAATTTGACATGAAACGACCAAATCGTTACGCCAGGAAATAATGCACCCTGAATACAGCAATCATTCTAGTATGACTGAATCCACAGGTCCGTGCTGCATTCAAACAACAGAAAATGAGAAAGAACAGAGTTAGATAAGGTAACCCACAATTCCATTGCTGATGATATTGAGAAGGTAACATCAGGGCCTACATCACATGAGGACAACAAACGACAACATGACAAACAGATTAAAACTTCTACGGGGTCACACCACCACGACGAGGTAAAACTAAGCGACTACGAAACATCTCTACACCACCATCGATATCCATATCAAGTCCTGCCCGACGGGACACCACCACTCTAGGCCCTCTCGCCACGGATGCGACGCGCGAGCTGGATGTCCTTGGGCATGATGGTGACGCGCTTGGCGTGGATGGCGCAGAGGTTGGTGTCCTCGAAGAGCCCGACGAGGTAGGCCTCGGCGGCCTCCTGCAGCGCGGCGACGGCCGAGCTCTGGAAGCGGAGGTCGGTCTTGAAGTCCTGGGCGATCTCACGAACCAGGCGCTGGAACGGGAGCTTGCGGATCAGAAGCTCCGT
This sequence comes from Eleusine indica, assembly GCA_030378355.1. Lineage (NCBI taxonomy): Eukaryota > Viridiplantae > Streptophyta > Magnoliopsida > Poales > Poaceae > Eleusine > Eleusine indica. The sequence goes on from CM059494.1 coordinate 63,464,017, forward strand.
GCTCTTCTGGTACTTGCGGATCTCACGGAGCGCGACGGTGCCGGGACGAAAGCGGTGGGGCTTCTTCACTCCGCCGGTCGCCGGAGCCGACTTGCGCGCCGCCTTCGTCGCCAGCTGCTTCCTCGGGGCCTTGCCACCGGTGGACTTGCGCGCGGTTTGCTTGGTGCGGGCCATTGCAGGAGAGGAGGCTAGGGTTTGCTGCGACGAGCGGAGCGCGCGAGGTGGAAGAAGATTGGGAAATTGGAGGATTTGGAGTGAGGAATGGCACCGAGGGGTAAGGTGAATAAGTAGGCGGCGAGCGGGCGGGAGACTGCGAAAAATTTTGGGTTCGAGTGGGCGGTGGCCGGTGGGTTTGGTTTTCGGGTGGCGGTGGGAAGTTGGAGCGTCGGATTCGCGGGGGATGGATGGCTGCGATTGGGTTTGGTGGGAGGCACGCGGATCGTGGGGGGCGATCCGCGGGGTGGGGGTTTCCTGCGCTCTGATTGGCTGCGGTTGCGGGAGGCGGATTGCTCGCCGCTGCGCGGCGGCGGGTGTGCACTAGGCCACTGGCCACCTGGCCTTCGGTTGGCTCACATATTCTGGGCCTGGAGGCCCAAGTCGTAATCTGCGCTTGTTATTCACGGACTGGTCCGATCATGATCGTCCGACAAGGCGACAACCGAATCAGCGGATTTAGCCACGTCGATTCGCCTCGCATTGTGACTTGCGAGATGAGCGATGGTGTCTCGATCCACCAACAAAGGTTCGAAAGGAAACAAGTTGCTTCATAATATAATTTTACGGGAATCCTAAATTTCAGTTGACTGAAATCGGCAGAACGTTTAGTCGACTGAAATTGGCCGGCCGCACATGTACACTTTCAGACGATGGTGATGCAGAATTTATTTTATAGGATTATTTATATTTATTTATTTGTAGTATTATTTGTATTAACTAGTGTATATATAGACTATAGAAAAATTTTATCTTTTTATATCTATTAGATCTAGATTTAAGTACTAAAAGCGTTGATTGAAAGGAACCCCTATATTTTAATCGAGTGAAAATTAGACGCTCCCATAATTTTATTATCTCAGGCTCCTTGCATAGCAGTAAGAAGGCAAAAAGCAAACTATGTATGGCTGACCCTTACTCAGTATGGACGAATATAAATGCACAAACTATTTCGTACAAAGAACACCAAACACTATTATGTATATGTGCAGTTCACTTACACGACCTGGAGTAGACTGCTACAGTTATTTATGTTCGCTCGCTTGTACCCTGCCTCTCTACCTCTTCTGTATTGCTTGGCAACGCGCCAACACGTAACCATGTTCTCTGGAACTTAGAAGCACTTCATGTGGACGATGCCGGGACCGGACTCGTCGTACTCACCCTTAGAGATCCACATCTGCCAATCAATCACCCAATGGTCAGAGCTGATCTAAAGGGCACCAATTACAAATACCGTAAGAAAAATAATTGGATTGCAAGAACATTGTTTAGTGCTGTCGAAACTGTTACTTTTCAGTGATCATCAGAAAGCTCCCTCCCCTCTTAAGAAATACTACCTGGATGGCAACTCATTCGTCACATTTAACCAAGACAGAGAGCAACATCTTCACCTTTTCAGTACCCAGGAACAGCCGGTTATCTACAAACGTGTGTGCCAATTGGATTTATTGGAACTATAGACAGTGTAGATACTTCCATTTTGGATCTCGATTGAGTAGGTGCATAATGGATTATTATCTTGCCCGCTAAAAATAGAAATGTGCAAGATTGCTGTAAATAATGAACAATTGAGATTTGAGAAGGAGAAGAAAGGAACCTGCTGAAAAGTGCTAAGGGAAGCCAAGATAGAGCCTCCAATCCAGACGCTGTACTTCCTTTCAGGTGGTGCAATCACTTTAACCTTCATGCTGCTAGGAGCAAGGGCCGTGATCTCCTTGCTCATGCGATCAGCAATTCCAGGGAACATGGTGGATCCTCCACTGAGCACGATGTTGCCATACAAATCCTTCCTGATGTCGACATCGCACTTCATGATGGAGTTGTACGTGGCCTCATGTATGCCAGGGGATTCCATGCCCACGAGAGATGGTTGGAACAGCACCTCAGGGCACCTGAACCTTTCTGATCCAATGGTGATAACCTGGCCATCAGGCATCTCGTAGCTCTTTTCAACAGAGGAGCTGCTCCTAGCAGTTTCCAGCTCCTGCTCGTAATCAAGGGCAACGTAAGCAAGCTTTTCCTTTATGTCTCTGACAATTTCTCGCTCTGCACTTGTTGTAAGCGAGTACCCTCTCTCTGTGAGGATCTTCATTAGGTTGTCGGTAAGGTCACGTCCAGCAAGATCCAGACGGAGGATAGCATGAGGAAGTGTATAGCCTTCATATATTGGAACAGTGTGGCTCACACCATCACCAGAGTCCAGCACAATACCTGAGCACACACAAGAAAATAAAAGGTGTCAGATCCTATCTGTTTCTCCTTAGCTACTCCCATTTCTAGTTGATAACAATCTTACCAGTTGTTCGACCACTTGCATACAAGGAAAGAACAGCCTGAATTGCAACATACATCGCTGGACAGTTGAAAGTCTCGAACATGATCTGAGTCATCTTCTCTCTGTTGGCTTTGGGATTAAGAGGGGCCTCGGTCAGTAGAACAGGGTGGTCTTCAGGTGCAACACGGAGCTCGTTGTAGAAGGTGTGATGCCAGATCTTCTCCATGTCATCCCAGTTGTTTACAATGCCATGCTCAATTGGGTACTTCAGTGTCAGGATTCCTCTCTTTGCTTGAGCCTCATCACCCACATAGGCATCCTTCTGGCCCATACCAACCATGACACCAGTATGCCGCGGTCTGCCTACTATGCTAGGGAAGACAGCCCTAGGTGCATCGTCGCCAGCAAAACCCGCCTGCCAACATTAGGATTTGATCAGATAGTTAATAAGAATACGGTTTGATTTCTGGAAAGGAATTTCGTGCAGGATAACAACCTTGACCATTCCAGTGCCATTGTCACACACAATAGGTTGAATATCCTCGTCAGCCATCCCTTCAGTGTCCTGTAACAGAAAGCAACTTTTGGTATCCATCAGACCACAGGTGCAGTAATTTTTGAACCATGGCTAGCTGCATGTTCAGCGAGCATCTCTGAAAATTTACGGAGTTATGAATTATGGAGCTGCTCTGAACATTAAAGGTACACGTCTGTAAGGTTGGAAGCAGATGAAGTGCCAAACAGCTAAAATAATCATCCTATTTTTTAGATATTTTTTTTGAAATGACCCTATGTGGTAGCAGTGATGGTACGTAATCAGGATATCAGAAAAACTTCAGAACTTCAGCTCTTGACAGATCCCCTTTTTCTAATTTTAGTACAATAAAGTGCATATCGCCCAGCGAACATAAAGAATTGGAAAAGGGAACAGTAAATAGTTCTTGGAGACTTTTTGGGAGCAGCTAATCCGTCAAATGTGTAAGCAATTCGTCCTTGCTACTGTACGTACGTGCGTACGAAAATCCATCAATTTTTTTCCTTACAAAATGAAATCCATCAAATTTATACAGTAGTCAGATGCTGGATGAATATATCAACGAATCTGTACATGGCCTGCAGAATAATTCGAATTCGCGATAACCACAAGATACGTAAATTCGAATTCCTAAAGCAATCCTGCTATTATCAGGCATTTCGCAGAGCATCAGAGCAGCGGACCCAAATTTCAGTACGGACAACTAACGGCCCCAAGCAACCATGGTCCAGTAATAAAGTACGCACTCGGCACGAAACAATACATCCCACAAAATTCGTTTCCTCTATAAGGAATCATAGACGCGCGAAAGGAAATCATGAATTCCGGCGTAAGTACAGCACAACAGATGCGGGGAAACATCAAGACGCCATCAGCACAAACCCTACTGAACTGAGGCGATCTATCTGAGGAATCGAAGCACTAGAATTCAGCAGAGGATTTGGGACCGAGAGGAGGAGGAGAAGGGATCACTCACCTGCGGCGGGAGAGGCGCGGCGATCGCTTCGGCGGCCCGGCTCCGGAGGACTGACTACTCGATCGGCGAGTGACGCGACGCGACCTGGAGAGACTAGAAGAAAGGAAGGAAACGCACGAGCGGCGTGACGGCCGGGGGTTTGTACTGCACGCCTCCTCCGCTCTCGCCTTCTGTCTTCGTTCGAAGAGAAAAGTGCTACACCGCCCGTGGAAAACGGCCTGGCCGGGGTGCGGATCCGTTTTCCGCTCCCGAAAAATGAAAAAAAAAATGCCGGTTGTATTCCACGTCATACCTTTGAAAAACTTGGAACCCAGCACGTGTCGTCGCCGGTGACACGTTGGAGCGTGCTCGCCGCTTGAGCCGTGTAGGAGCAGGACTCGAGTCTGACCGGTGGGTGGTGATGGACCGGGACGGCGCGAAAGGACACCGAAAGGCATCTGCCGGTCCGGTCTGGCCGTCGCCGTCGCGGGAAAACTTTCGGTGCCCAAAGCGGCGCTACCACGTCGGCGCCAGCCGGAAATTCGGCTGGTGTAGGGCCGCGCCGGCGCTTTGCGACGGCGCCGAAGCGCTCGGACGTCGCTACCGCCTGACGCTGCCCCGCACGTGGCACGACTAGAGGACCCACCGGCTCTTCATGCGTGGGCTCTTTTCGACGCGGGCCTGGATTCACGCTCCGTCGCAGGGGCCTTTGTTCGATTACGCCACTGGACGAAGCCTTTGTTGGTTCGGTTTGCTGTGACCGGCTCTCAGCTTTTGCTTTGTCTTAATTGCACAATCGCGATATGAAGAGGTCTAAATGGCTACTTCGCATGTTTCAAATGGAGTGCTATTAGCAATCTATAAACACTGATACAATATTATTGGACCTATGATACACTGACAATCGGTTCTTATACAATTAACACAATACTAATGTATCCTAGATGATAGTGACAAGATGTTTTTTGGACGAAAATGATGACTTTTATTTATCTGGGTGAACCGAAAGATAATCTGCTAACAAATCATGAACGCACAACGGGACTATACTGATCAAATGTCAAGACAGGGTCATCGTTTCCCTCTCCTCCTGCCAATTCTGCTCTCTCTCCATAAAATTCAGAGACACTACTGTAGCTAGCAATAGCTCTATCTACAACCGTTCAATCAAAATTCGGTGGATCAGATCAATCGCTACAGTACATGTAAAACAGTAAAAATCGGTGCATAGTGAATCAGATTACTGTTGCTGCAGTATTTTGCTACATTGCAACTACAGAGAGTAATTTCCGCTCTCACATTTTACTGTAGCAGACCCCATAATTTCTCTGCATTGATTGAGCCAATGCAGAGGATATGCATCCTGGGGTGCGGGCTTGAACCCCCGTGAGATCTGCCCCTAAAAAAAGTATGATGATATAATAAACAAAGAAATCGAAGATCAAGAACCATAAAAACTCCGGGGTGGAAATGCACTAATGAATCGTTGGTTTTATATCATCCTTGTCTCTTTCTACTGCAAACACTATCACCTTGAGCCGAAGCAACTTAATGTTTGATATAATTTTAAGCTATGCATTAGATGATCATAAAATGCTCATTTAAATCAGAATTTTGATACATCTCTAGTCTGATAAGATAACAAAATTACGAGCTCTAACCACACTCCACCCAACTTTCTACGTCTTTATTTCTCCTTGCTTATATGTGTCACTCCTCCTTGAAAGATGTCTCAGGTTTGAGTGAACAAACACCAAATCTTCAGCACGTTCTGGAGTCAAAGCATACCTTTTGACACTATATATAAAATTGAAGGTACTCTAATTTCTTTTGCAACAAGATGATGAGGATGGGTGGGTAAGTAATTTATTGGCCAAATTCATTAATAGAGGAGCATACTGACCATAACTTGACCACCATGCCCATGGAGAAGCAGTGTACCAATCATTGATAGCATCATGATTGCTGAATTCATCGGAACAACTTGAGAACTTTGCATACTCTTCTTTGACTTGAGCCAATTCTTGTCGTATACGAAAGAACTTTTTGAAGCATGTCATCCTCATTCTTGAAACATCTCTATCCTTGGGGGGGAGGGGGTACTCGGCCAGTACCTTCATCCAACCATTCCTTGCTATAATACCTACATATATAAGAGCAACAATTAGCAAAAGATGTGCTACACAATATTTGTAGGAATGTAGGTTACAAATAGGAGCTGTTAGTGTAAAATACCTTGGGTTTAGTGAATGATCTAGACAATGAAGTGGATTATTTCCTTTGGTCCACCTAAATACCAAAATCTCATGAATAACTGAGTATAAGTCTGAAATCTCATTGGGTTCCTTCCCTTCCCACTGATATATCTCTTTCTTGATTTTTTCGATCATAGAATCACATCTCATAAATCAAGTGAAGGCATGGTGTGTCCATATCAGCCAACCGAATCATGTCATGGATAGGATTAGTAATTTTAAGAACAAATTCCACTTTTGACCACCACAACTCATTTAGCACGGTGTCATGAACAAAGGAAGAAATCTGATCATCATCTTTATATATGGTCCATTCCTCACTAATTACCATTTGCTTTAGAGCCATTTTAACCTCCACCATTCGCTTCAGCATACACACAACTGATACAAACCTTGTTTCAGCAATAGAGAGTAACTTAAGGCGGCTGAATTTCTTGAACATTGAAAGACGCATGCCATGGTTTATTAGAAATTTTTTTATAATTGATGCATCAGATCTAATGGTGTTTATAAATTCAATTTGCTGCCAAATATATTCATCTTCTCCATTTCTAGGGGTTTTAGGCTCACAAATACTCTTCAAAGCAAGATTAAGTGTATGCGCAACACATGGTGTCTAGAATATATTATCATATTCAACTTCTATTAGGAGACCCGCACCTTTGCAATTGGCTGCATTGTCAGTGATGATTTGAACAACATTGTGTCTACCCACTTCCTCAATAATAGATTTCAACTTCTCAGCTATGTATTCCTTCGTCTTCACTTCTCCTTCATAGTTATCAGCCCTTAAGAACACAACATAATTTCTAGAAATAACAACAAAGTTTATTAGTGGCCTCCTTTGAGGATCAATCCATCCATCTGCACAAATGGTCACACCTTTTTTATCACATGTGCTTTTTGTACTAGATAACAACTTGTCAATGTGAGCCCTTTCTTCTCTCAGCAGTCCCTCTCTAAGCTTGTTGTACCCAGAAATATGTGTTGGCTGCAAAGGAAAATGCTTCTCTCAAGTATGGGTTTCTTGCAAAGTTGAAAAAAAACCCCACCAGAATAGAATGATCTAGCTATTAACACATCCAAATGATTGCGGTCTTGTAGTGCCCAAGATTTCTCCAATGCACTAATTGATCCCCTCTTGTTCTTCTTTGTGCTACTGCCATCATGTGAAGTTGGAGCAGTAGGCATAGGCACGGTTCTGGTTTTGGCTCTTTGCACTAATTCTTTGCACCTTTTAACTTCGTTTCTCATCTGATTTAGCATCTCAAATGTCACTTTATGACATGGACTGATTCCCTTGTCAAGGATCTGCAACAAATGAGCTTCAGCTCTAGTGTAGCTACTGAATCCATTGTGGTTACAGTACTTCCACTGCCATCTGGTGTTGCCACCCGAAGCTGCCTTCTCTACAATGTTGACATGATCCCATAAAGGTGCTCGGTAGAGCTCTTAGAAGAACCATATGCAACACTACTTGATGTGTGGGTGGCCATCTACTCAAGATCGAAATGAAATAATGAAAGGTCTAAATATCTAGCCTTGAATCAATGATGAGTTTTGGTGATAAATAACAATCCATGTTGGAACTAACCTTTTATATAAGTTTGTGAGTTTAATGTTAGGTTATATTCCGGCATTAAGCAAAGGTCAAGAATAATATATTCATAAAGGCTATGGACCCACTACAAGATGGTTGATTGATCGTATGTTGGAAATTCTCATATGGTAAAGATGCTTGACAAAGGATGATGGTAATCAATATGTTGATAAAGGTGTCGGTGGACATAATCAACACCTGTGCTTAAAGATGAAGACACATCACATGTTCAAATGTCAAACACAACATATTATTGATTCATGACAAGGGATGATGTTGATGATAGTGTTGATTGTTGATACAAGCAACACGTATACATAAAGAAGATCAAGGCACTTCATAAAGGAGAATTAGACATCCTTATAGTTGATGATGTCAAAATGGTTATGTTAATACTTGATATTAAATGGAAATATCAATGCAAGTATTAGTTGGAATCCATGAGTTAATAAGTGATGATGGTCAAAGCAAGGATGTTATTATAAAGTTGGAACGTGGATTTCTAGTAACCATTTACAAGAAGATAAAAGTCATGAATTTAGAAATATCATCTTGGAGATCAAATTGACAAAGTGGATACATTGTTGATGTTGGATACAAAGTAGTGTTACATGGAAAGGCGGTAAAGGTTAGGCAAGACTCGGCTGCGACGGACCATGTGCGAGGGTGAAGGGCAAGCAAGAGGCTTGGCGCTGAAAGACCAAAGGCAATGGTGAAGAGTGAGTTAAGGCTTAGCACGATGAACCGTGCAAGACCATGTGATGTTATGGATTATCCACATCACTCATTTAACGGAACAAGAAGATGATGTTGATATGTCACAACGAGTGCAATTGACAAAAAAGCTAAAGATGAATATACAATGTCAAAAGAAGATCAAGTGACTTGAATATAAGAAGTTGTGAAACTTTATAAGTGGATGAACATCAAGTCTATCTCATATGGACATTGCTCAAGCCAAAGATATAATATTGGACATATATGCTTATTGATGACTAATCAAATAAATATCCAAAATGATCAATTGCTTATGGAGTTGACGACTCTCATAAATAAGAATGAAGATGGTATGAAGGTGTTCCTATTGACATAGATTTTCTAATTGCTATTGAGTATAGAAATGTTGTACTATAAAGAGGGATGCAACTTTGATAGTTTTGCTTATGTCTCGGTGCTCAAATTGATTCAATAACCTTTGGGGCAGTGTTTAGCAAACCTATGTGTGATTTTGAATCTTGGTAATATCTGGGTTGGATAGCCCTTTAAATTATCTTTTGGTAGAGTCCAAAATCACCTAAATTGGTCTTCAGAGTCAAAAGTTATGGGCATTTTTCTATCGACTGTCTGTCTGTAATGTTCCAATCGGCAATGTTGATCTGGGCATTGGCAGTGCCGATCTGGAACTTAGAAAAACATCTTTTTCTTGCCCTCTGTGGTTCCCATGTCGGCAGTGCCGATCTGGGCATCGGCAGTGCCGATGCGGGACGTCCAGAGCTTCAAACGGCTAGTTTTTTTGCCTCTCTATCAGCAGTGCCGATGTGGAGCACCCAGAGCCCAAACGGCTAGTTTTTGAGCTCCCCTATTTATACCCCTTTCGTTCTCAATGGTTGGGATGCTGAAAACACTTCACAGAATCATCCATTTAAGCCAAGAAAACACCTATCCACTCCGTATTGCTTAGTGCTATACCTTGTGGGTTAGATTAGGTGAGAGATTGAGAGAGAGAGAGAGAGAGAGAGCAAAAATCCATTGTTGAGCACTTTAGCAAGCAAGCAATCATTGTGACATTTGTTACTCTTGGAGATTCATTCCCTAGACGACAAGGCGTTGCCCGGTGAGCTCCCAAGCTTATGGTGAGCCGCGAGAAGTTTATGAAGATTTCGATTGACCTCCTAAAGGAAAGGAATCAAGAGAAGAAAATTCGAGAAAAAGGGTTGAAATAACCTGACTCAAATGTGACCGAGCCCCTCAACGGAGACTAGGACTCATTGAGGAGTCCGAACTTCGGTAAACAAATCTTGTGTCTCCGTGTGATCCTTTTACCACTTATTATATTATATTCTTGTTCTAGGGTTTGAACTTGTGCTAGCTCTAAATTGCTCGATCTACTTACGTAAGTTTATCTTGTTATTGCAAGCTTGCCTATTATCATCTATCCCTTCTTTTACATTATACTAGAACTACTTACTCTTAATCTTCCGCGTTTGTCTTTACCTTATCGGCACTCTCGGTTGCCCCGTCGGCAGTGGCCATCAGCACTGCCGGTTGGTCCCATCGGCACTACCGATTATACTGATTTTTTTGCTAAGTCAAATTTCACAGAAATTTATAGTTTCGCCTATTAACCCCCCTCTGGGTGACATCAAGGTCCTTTCAATTGGTATCAGAGCCTAATCTCTTTATTAAGCTTAACCGCCTGGAGAGTTGATGATGTCGCATGGTAAAATATGCCAAATTCCCTATGGTTGTTCTAGCGCCTCGTTTTCTATCATTTCACAACCTTCATACGAGGCACCATATTTCGATGGCACAAATTATGCATGTTAGAGATCACAAATGATTTCATATTTTCATGAGATGAGTCCTAAAATTTGGTGGGTTATAGATGTGGGCTTTTCTCATGCCTTGTATCGTGATTCTCCAACATAAGAACAAGAGAAATGCCTACATCTCGAGACCCAAGCTAGTAATGCTTTATTTGGTGCTTTGAGTAGGGATGTTTTCAATGAGATATACAAGCTGAAGAGTGCTCATGTTATGTGGATTCGAATTCAAGAAATATATGAAGAATCCAACATAACAAGTGATATTTCCAACAATGAATTGGTAATTAAGGATGATTGCTCCACCTCAAGCTTATATGATATTGATAATCGTTTTTTTTCAAATGACTATATTAATAAAGTATCAACTCCATCGACATCATCATGTTGCCTTATGGCCAAAGGTAACATGCAAGTAAAATTCCATGAAAATTATAGTGATGATGATGATGTTGTTATTCTTGATGATGATAGCGATAGTGATGATGATGATCATGAGTATACATATAATGAGCTTGTTGCATTGTTGCATAACATGGAAAAATATATGAAACAAGAGAAGTCTAAAATGAGAAATTTACATGATGAAAATTCTTCTTTAAGAAACTTATTAGAGGAGCTAAAGCAGCCTCATGAGGATCTTAGTGAAACTCATGAGAAGCTTAAAGAATCTTATGATTCTCTTGCTTCTAATGTTTTGAAAAATGCAAAAGTAGATATAAGTATTACACATGATTTAATTGATAATGTATCTACTTATTGCAATGATTTATGTGATAACTCTTGTCGCCTCCAAGCAAATATTTCCCTGAGCACTACATGTGACTTGGATTGCATAGGTGAAAAAGTGAAGCATAAGGGTCATGAAGTCAACAAAAATCACAAGAAGAACTTCAAGTCTAATATGAGCAATAATCAACAAAAGAAAAAGAAGATAGCTCATGTCAAGTGTTTTAAGTGTTCAAACATGGGACACTATGCCTCTATGTGTTCCATGAAGATTGATGACAAAACCACACTTCTAAAGAAGAAGACAAGGAGAAGTATAAGGAAGTGTTATAGATGTCATGAGAAGGATCATGAAATTGTTTCATGCCCTAACATAACAAATGATGATTTTGAGTCATCCAAGAAGTGGCTCGCCGGCAAGGAAGCAATAATTAAGAAGCAAGATAAGAACGTGTCTTGCATGAATAAGAAGCGTATTTGCTACACTTACCGAGAAAAGGGACATATTGGTAAAAATTGTCCCATGGGTAATATTCCTAAGCCTATTCATTCCAAAGCTAATCATTTGCTTAAAAAAGCTACAAGTGGTAATATTATTGCAAATGTTGTTAGATCACACAATGCTAGTGCAAAGGCCATTTGGGTGCCTAAATCTCTTGTGACTAACATACTAGAACCCAATATAACTTGGGTGCTACGAAATGCTTGACTTACTTAATAGGTACTTGGAGATGCATTGAAGACTTGACAAACTTGATATGATTTATGTTGAACATCTTATGTCAAGATTCTTTCAAATTGGTATTCCTCATCACTTATGGAAAGGATGTCAAGTATGAATATTAATGGTCTACAACCTCAACCAATGTCATCTCGGTAACAAGTATTTACATTGATAGTATCTATGCTCTAGCCTTGTGTAGGCTTAATTCATTGTTCATGCATATTATTCATGTATGTTGCTTGCACACTTCATTTGTACAAATTTGAGAAAAGTTATGGTTACCATGTTTCGGAAGGTACTATATCATTCTATATAGATTGCAACCCCAAAATGAGAATGAATTCTTATTGATGCTATAATAGTTTTTGAAAAGCTTTTTAAGTAAACTTCAAAATATTTAGAATGATTTGCAAAATTGCTGAAAAGTGTTTGAACATATTCATTTATGAAAATAAAAATGTGATTTGCAAACAAAATGCTTTATTATATCAAAACAAACCGTTTTTAGAAAAGCTTTCAAAATAAATTATTTTGCAAATTTCTCTAATTGATCATTGTCAATCTTTTGGTGTTTAAAATTTTTTTACAAGACTAATGGTTTTAAAAATGGTATTCAATTTTAAAAATTTCTCGAAAAACTATCTTGATCAATTTCGGCCCTATTCTAGCATCAAGTGTGTCCTGTCACTAATGCCACATATTTTGTATATCTTGGCTCACAGTGGTATTTGTGACTCATAAAAAAATTTCAAGTGACTCGTCACCTTACTTAAATTTGTATCAATGGAGCTTTGTTTTAATTATGAGCATTCTTTTGATCATCCTTGAGACAGTGAGATACTCATGCTTCTTTTATTACTAAGTGTAAAGAGTTTGTTTTTTTAATTTGTTTAATTAAGGAGCATGAAGAACTTATTTGTCTTCTCTTTGCAATGAAAATATTGTTGTTAAGACTAACCATGTGCAAGGGAATTGAGAAGATCAAACATGAATAGTAAAGCTAAAAAAAAAAGACTTGATGGAAGAAAATTTGAAGCAATGTCGAACCTCTTCAAGATATTGGTAGACATGGGCAAGAGCTTGAGCTAATGGTATTGGGTTGCTTAAGGCAAGATGGCGGGTCTACCATGAATAAGCTTGTGGAGGGATCAAATATGACTTGCTATATTATAATGATGATAACTAAGTCCTATTAGTGCAAGCTCAACATGAATGATGATTGTTTGACAATAAAGAGGAAATCCAACCATGACCATGAATGAAAAATTTTATAACATTGAAGATTTTATATCTATTCTTGTCAATGGTTGAGTTGGACATCATGGAGGGATTTCGTGCTTGGTATATATTCTTGATGGTTTGCATATATAAAAGATTCCAAGCTCTTGAATTGTTGAGCATATTGAGGTAATTATCTCTATGTCTTATATAAGTTCTCTCTTTCCTAATAATAAAGAGCAACTAGATTTGATTCTATGTTTTTGCATGTTGCTCTATATCACCAATCATGTCTTGACACAGGCACTAGTTGTTCTTTGTGATTATTCCTTTGTGGTCTTGGATGAAAATTTTATGCGCTGATCATGATTGTCTTGTTATATATTAGGATTTGCTTATATGGTAGATTGCTATGCTTCATGTTATCTTCTTTTTAAGTAATCTACATGATTTAATGTTTTCCTTCATATAGAGAGGAACAAATTACATGTTTTGGTAAAGTCAAATGCTCAATATCCCAACTAATTTTATTCTATCGACCTCTCTGTCTTGCACTCATCGGTAGTGCCGATGATCTTCATCGGCAGTGCCGATCCTACTATACAGAGGCACTGTAGAGCACAGACATCTTCTCTCTCTTTCTGTCTTGCTAGCATCGGCAGTGCCGATGGCTCCATCGGCAGTGTCGGTCATGACATCTAGAGAGAACCTTTTCTGTCTAATTTCCATCGTTAGTGCCGATCACTCTGATCGACAGTGCCGATCCCCCTACAGAGAGTTAAAAAAAGGGCTAAAATCATTTTTCTTTATATGGCTTGTGGCATGTTATTTCTCTCAAATTTATTTATTTTGCCTTAACCCAAGATATGGGATTTGTTCCCTCCCGGGTTGTTTTGACTATGTGCATGTTTATAAAATTATTCAAATACTGTGTGCACAAATTTAGGGGGAGCATATACTATGTTATTGGTACATGAGACTAACATGTCTATCAAGTATCTTGGTAGTTTCTTTGTTTTCTCTCCATGTTATAGAAAATTTGCCTATGTGGTGGATGAAGACCAAGAAAAACAAAATGTACCAAATGAATTGAATATTAAAAGGAACAAAGGCAACATATACTTAAGGAGAATAATATTGTGAAGATGATTGCTTACAAGATCAACATAGCAAGTGATGAGGAGGAATTACAATCTTTTGGATGCCCATGAACCGTCATGGACAATCTTTGAAAAGGCTCCAAGATATTTATTTTCCCATCATGAGTATATTGGCTTTGAGAGGATTTGAAGATTTTGCTTTAAAAAAATTAAAGCAATGAGAAACAAAGTTTTTCAAGAATATTAATCTTATGAGCAGTATTTCTTGATCATCTATCCTATGCCCAAATTCTTCTCTCAAATGTCGAATAGACTAGAATCAATTTCATGCATGTGTTGCTTTGTGCCTCTTTGTGTACGATTAGGGGTGCATGAGTTTGTCAAATCTTTTTTATATCTTTTTCTTGTATGTGAATCAAAGATGCATTTTATGGTGATGGATTGTTTTGTTTTTACTCGTGAATCATTTCATATGTAACCATGTTGAAAATGTTTCACATCATGTTGTCTTAAATCCTTATCTTTTATCATGATATGTTCACTTAGTCGGCTTATGCCTTATCTATTTATATCCTTCTAAGTCATCACACATGTTATGTGTTTCTAAGTGTAGATTAATGTCATGTTAAAAACTAGCTATATGCTTTTATATGCCTTGATGACATGGAAATCAAATGCATGTGTACTTATAAACTTACCTTGACATGCTTCAAGTAAATAATATTATTTATGACATATGGATATTATTCTCTATCATATGCTTTTATGGTCATGAACACTTGAATTGTAGGATATTCTCCTCAATTGTTATCAATAACAAGTGCATGCCCACACAAGTAATTCAAATACTTGTATGCATAAATCTTGGAGGAGATTATCCTTTGTTTTTAAGAAGTTAAGACTAACATTTTGGCAAGCTTATTCTTTAGTTTAGTCTCATCAAGGAAAAGTGATGGATTAAGGGGGAGCCTTGTATTCATATTTATTATGAAAGGAATAAAGAATGGTGAAAATATCCTACAATCATTCAAGGATATAATTTTCATAGCATCATGAGTACATGAGTTGTTTCTATGCCTACCTATCTATTACTCATGTTTATTATGTCGTATAGTGTAGCTCTTTGTGATCTACCAAATTATATTCTCTTTGGTTCATGAAAGTTTGCTTTCATATAATTTGCACTTCATGAAAAATCTTTTATAATATATTTGTGTTCTTGCACCAAACGACATAGTGCAAATTGCTCTCTTGTTTGTTACATTATTAATGCATATGTGTATGTTGAATATTCTACTATGCATAGTTTAAGGGGAAGTTGCACTATGTTTTATGAGACTAATGAGGTTGCTAAGTTTTTACATGGATACATAGTTATTTTTGTTAAGATGGACATTTCAAGGTATGTATTCATGTTCTTGATTTATCTTGTTGAATTATTTTTGTTTGTTATTAAGCGCATATCATGGGATGTATTTTCTTCTTGTCTTTTTTAATTATTATGTGCATATGATTTTATTGAATATCTATGTATGCTCATCATATGAAGGAAATTATTCTATGTTTTTGGTATTGAGACTAACTTTATTTTCAGCTTCATATGATTTAGTCTCAAAGTGTGATAAAAGAATGACTCTAAAGGTATGCTTCCTATTATTGCCCATTATTTGAAGATGCATTCTTTGGATTGTATTTTCATGTGATGAACTCCCTATGGTCACATCACTCTCACATGTGCTCATAGTCTTTGTCATGAGATTCTTGCTCTTTTTGGTGCTTGATGCCAAAAGGGGAGAGAAAATGGAGGATATACAAGAAGGGAGAGATGAATGAAGAAAAGAGCAAAGAGAATAACTCTTATGTGCATATTGTTTTCCATTATCATTATTTGATAGTGTTGTCATCAAGCACCAAAAAGGGAGAGATTGAAAGGTTTAGGTCTCTAGCCTTGAATCAATGATGAGTTTTGATGATAAATGATAATGCATGTTGGAACTAACCTTTTATATAAGTTTGTGAGTTTAATGTTAGGTTATGTTCCGACATCAAGCAAATGTCAAGAATAATATATTCATAAAGGTTATGGACCCATTACAAGATGGTTGATTGATCGTGTGTTGGAAATTCTCATATGGTAAAGATGCTTGATAAAGGATGATGGTAATCCATATGTTGATAAAGGTGTCGGTGGACATAATCAACACCCGTGCTTAAAGATGAAGACACATCACATGTTCAAATGTCAAACACAACACATTATTAATTCATGACAAGGGATGATGTTGATGATAGTGTTGATTGTTGATACAAGAAACACGTATACATAAAGAAGATCAAGGCACTTTATGAAGGAGAATTAGACATCCCTATAGTTGATGATGTCAAAATGGTTATGTTAATACTTGATATTAAATGGAAATATCAATGCAAGTATTAGTTGGAATCCATGAGTTAATAAGTGACGATGGTCAAAGCAAGAATGTTATTATAAAATTAGAATATGAATTTCTAGTAACCATTTACAAGAAGATAAAAGTCATGAATTTAGAAATATCATCTTGGAGATCAAATTGACAAAGTGGATACATTGTTGATGTTGGATACAAAGTAGTGTTGCATCGAAAGGCAATGAAGGTTAGGCAAGACTCGGCTACGATGGACCATGTGCGAGGGTGAAGGGCAAGCAAGAGGCTTGGCACCGAAGGACCAAAGGCAATGGTGAAGAGTGAGTTGAGACTTAGCGTGATGAACCGTGCAAAACCATATGAAGTTATGGACTATCCACATCACTCATTTAACGGAACAAGAATATGATGTTGATATGTCACAACGAGTGCAATTGATAAAAGAGCTAAAGGTGAATATACAATGTCAAAAGAAGATCAAGTGGCTTGAATATAATAAGTTGTAAAACTTTATAAGTGGATAAACATCAAGTCTATCTCATATGGACATTGCTCAAGCCAAAGGTATAATATTGGACATATATGCTTATTGATGACTAATCAAATAAATATCCAAAATGATCAATTGCTTATGGAGTTGGCGACCCTCATAAAGAAGAATAAAGATGGTATGAAGGTGTTCCCATTGACATAGATTTTCTAATTGCTATTGAGTATAGGAACGTCGTACTATAAAGAGAGATGCAACTTTGATAGTTTTGCTTATGTCTCGTTGCTCAAATTGATCCAACAATCTTTGGTGGAGTGTTTAGCAAACCTATGTGTGATTTTGGAGCTTGGTAATATATGGGTTGGATAGCCCTTTAAATTATCTTTCCGTAGAGTCCAAGATCACCTAAATCGGCCTTCGGAGTCAAAAGTTATGGGCATTTTTCTATCGGTTGTCTGCCTGTATTGTTCCAATCGGTAGTGTCCATCCGGGCATCGGTAGTGCCGATCCGGAACTCAGAAAAACGTCTTTTTCTTACCCTCTGTGGTTCCCTCCTCGGCAGTGCCGATTTGGGCATCGACAGTGTTGATGCGGGACGTCCAGAGCCCCAAACAACTAGTTTTTTTGCCTCTCTATCGGCAGTGCCAATCCGGACATCAGCAGTGCCGATGCGGGGCGCCCAGAGCCCAAACGGTTAGTTTTTTAGCCTTCCTTATTTGTACCCCCTTCGTTCCCAACGGTTGGGGTGCTGGAAACACTTCAAAGAATCATCCATTTGAGCCAAAAAAAAACCACTCTCCACTCCCCATTGCTTAGTGCTATACCTTGTGGGTGAGATTCGGTGAGAGATTGAGAGAGAAAGCGCAAAAATGCATTGTTGAGGACTTGAGCAAGCAAGCAATCGTTGTGACATTTGTTACTCTTGGGGATTTATCCCCTAGACGACAAGGCATTGCCCGGTGAGCTTCCAAGATTGTGGTGAGCCGCGAGAAGTTTGTGAATATTTTAATTGACCTCCAAAACAAAAGGAATCAAGAGAAGTAAATTCGAGAAAAAGGGTTGAAAGAGACCCGGCTCAAGTGTGACCGAGCCTCTCAAAAGAGAAGTAGGACTCATTGAGGAGTCTGAACTTCGGTAAACAAATCTTGTGTCTCCGTGTGATCCTTTTACTACTTATTGCATTATATTCTTGTTCTAGGGTTTGAACTTGTGCTAGCTCTAAATTGCTTGATCTACTTATGTAAGTTTATCTTGTTATTGCAAACTTGCTTAACTGACTTATATTGCCTATTGTCATCTATCCCTTCTTTTATATTATACTAGAACTGCTTAGACTTAATCTTCTGTGTCTGTCTTTACCTTATCGGCACTGTCGGTTGCCCCGTCGGCAGTGGCCATCGGCACTACCGGTTGGTCCTATCGGCACTACCGATCGTACTAATTTTTTTGTTAAGTCAAATTTCGTAGAAATTTATAGTTTTGCCTATTCATCCCCTCTCTAGGCGACATCAATATCCTTTTAAACAATCTCAGAAATCTAAGGGGCAGCGGATCTTATCAATGTTCAGATGGGAGAACAAGAAGGAGAGGAAGCAAACGAGCTCATCTGCCCTGCTGGCCGCTGTTGACTCGCCGTCGGCGAGCTGGCTGGCACGCGTGCTTCTGCTGCTTGGCTACTGGCGTGCTCCTGGAGAGACCAGCTGAGAGTGGCGGTTAGGTCAGGAGTGAGTGCGTGAGTGACCATGAGAGAAGGGAGGCAGTGTTGTATGCTTTCATAGGGCTGTTGTTGGGCTCAATCATATCCAGTATTGGGCCAAATTCAGCCCAATATGTATTGGTCCAAGTATCCAGTTTATTTCTATTTATTTTTAATCGAATACTTCCTAGATACATACCTGAGCCGTATCCAAGACGTATCCATATCCATCATGTATCCGCACGTCAGCCGACGTATCCGTGTTTCGTAGCTATATAGGAACATCCATTTCAAAATGTATTCTTTATGTCTGAACTTTGTAATTTGAGCTTGAATATATGCAAACAGTTTGGACACATTTGCTATTAAATCTAATTTTAAACATAAGCAAGTTGGGTCGAACTGTAAAGTAAATTTCTTATCTTGCTATCAATATTGTCCAATATATCAACACAACACTGGTTCACAATACTATACGGCTGCTTGCTCTCGTGTTCCGTACATTATGCTGTATGTAGAGTCCCAGATCCAAACGGCTCTATACCAACATGCTAAGGATAGAATGCCCATGCAAGTTTATAGTTTAATAACAGGTCTCAGTTGCCTAACACGCGCGCTGCTGCTACAACTGATGTAGCGATGTATTGTAGTTCTGTACACCGGCACACAGAGTAGTATGCTAATTAATAAGGCTAGTCCACACGGCGGGCCACGCTATCGCTTACAACCACCACTCGCACCAGCTGCACGTCGCCCGGCGGCCGCCCCGCACGGCGGCCTGTAGTGTCCGGGTGCACGAGCCCGGGTTGCTCATCGGGGAACGGCGCCTGGCGGCAGGTCGGGCACGTGGGCCGCGCCGCGAGCCATCGGTCGATGCAGCGCGCGTGGAAGCCGTGGTTGCAGCGCGGCAGCACGCGCACCCGGTCCCCGCGCGCGAACTCGGCGAGGCAGATGGCGCACTCGGACCGCGACGACCCGGCCAGGTCCAGGCCCGCGAAGTAGGCCAGGCACGGCAGCGCCTGCACCAGCGCCGACCTCTTCTTCCTGCTACTTCTCCCGTGCCGCCCTCCCGCGTGCTGCTCGGCGGCTCTGTTATTGTCATCGTAGCACGAGGCTCGGCGCGTGACGCGGAGCGCGCACTGGACCACGGTGTGGATCGTGAGCAACGCGACGAGCGCGCAGACGAGGAGCGCGAGGACGGTGAGGGCGGTGCCGTTGAGCAAGGTGAAGGTGCACTCGGCGTCCGGAACAGCGCCGGCCGCCGCGGGGCTAGCAGCTGGCGCCTGCATCTGCAGGAGGCGTGGCCTGGAGTTGTGGTGCAGCCGCGGTGCCATGGCCGTGAAGGCGGTCTCCAGGGGTAGGGCGCGCCAGGAAAGCCGCTGCTTATATACAACGTGACGGGCCAGCGTTCGTTGTTGTGGCAGGGGATAAATGTTTGTGGTCGCTATCTCTGCGTGGTTGTTTAGTTGGCAAATCACCGGTTCGTAAAAGACGGGTGCTGTTTGGCTAGGTGTGGGCAAGATAACACACACGTCAGAGCTAGGCTCAAAAGTAAAAGGGAAGGAACAGACGCACGTCAAGGTGTAGTAGCATCAGAAATGATGAACCAGGTGATGGATCATGGAGATATAGGAAGGGAGACATCCAGGACAGTTCAACTCCGTTGGATCGCCTTCTGGGTAGTACTTCTGGAAGAGAAGAACGCGACCAACTCATATAAATCATCTATACTGATTACGACGACCACAAGGCACAACCAAACTGAATTCGGAGCTAAAAAAATGGCACCAATTAAGATGTATTTGCTTGCAGCTGCATCGCAGAACTGAGAACAAGAATTGCGTGTGTCAAACATGCGTCACCATGCACGTATGGCGAAACGGAAAGCAGCCTGCTTAAACAATGTTTCCAGGACCAAATCTACACCCGCATTTTCGAATGTGCGCTAAGCTTGCAAAGGTCAATCTGCTAAAACCGCACTTGATCAGTCCCATCCCATCATTCCGCCACCAAAAGAGCCTGTGGGGAGCCGGCGTACGGCTTGGATCCCGCGGCCCCGCCACTAACTGCGACTCGCAGGTGCACGGCGAGGCCGCACGTCGGCGCGAGGGCGGCCAGGGCGCCGGTGACTTGTCAACGACTGAGTGGTTCGTCGCGGCCAGACTGATCTGCGTGGCGTCCGGCGTGTCTGTACGTGAGTTTTCGGCGGCTCCACGTCAGCATCGGCTGCGACTTCCGTTGCTGGGCTCTGACTTGGGACTTGGACCAGTGCAGTGTGCCCTCGGCCCATGCTCGAGTTCATTCCGCGATCGTTTTTTTTTTTTTCTTATGGAATAGAATTGAACACAATACTTCAGTCTCTGCACGTTTTGCTATCGACTCTCATTGTCTTGACCTCTTATGTATTTGTTGACCTCGTTGATCCACGAATGCTAGCTAGGCGACTTGTTCGTTCTCACGTTTTTCTTGACCTGTGGGAACTCGATCGTCTCATGAACGCCCTGTGGCGTATCGAATATTACTCTCCCAGTCTCCTTTCAAATGTTCTTCAACACACATATTAGGATGACAGGATCCTTGCAGCCTCTTATGATATTTATGCGTTCTCTTTTTATCTTATCGTGAAAGATTTCATGTAAGGCAAACTGGGTAGTGGATGTTCTCCTATGAACCCAATCCTTTTAGTACGTGCAATGAAATTCATGAGACGATGATTGCCTTTGATTTAAAGTGTTTCTTTTTATTGTTTTGTCTTTTGAATTTTGCATAAAATCCAAAAGTAATTTTTAGCAAAAAAAAGCCGATATCCAATTTGTGACGGGCACTGTATTATCTGCTACCAATTGTGGGCTGGGAAGCATGCCTGTCACTAATTTACACAACATACTAACGGACACAATATTGTCCATCATAAAATTGGGTTGTACAAATTAGTGACAGGCCATAAATATGATCCACCACTAATTTATGAGCCAATTGATAAAATAGCACCCATAAACGACGCCAACTCAAAAAGGTCATCAATAAGTGGAGGAGCTCCAAAATAGCATTACTAAGTCGTGTCCACTCTCCAAAATGCTAAAATTCACGTATTCTATTATTTTTAAATCAAACAGTTATAAGAACCGACTCTTTTGCCCTTGGCCTCTTTTTAGCAATATATGAGCCAGAAATTCATAAAAATCAAATATTAAGTTTTAGTATTCTTTTAGCTGGTGGAAGACGAGCTTGCAATGGAGCTCGGCGTTCAACCCTCCACTGATTCCTTGCCGCTGGACATCGTCTTCTTCGCCAGGATACGGAGCTCCGTCGCCAGGATACGGAGCAGTGACAAATGCGCCGGTGGGAGGTCGCCGTACTTGTCCTCCATGGCCGCACCTTCTTCTACAGCCTCGGCCGTGTGCTGCCCTGCCCGCGCGCTGCTTCGCCGAGCCCACGCGCTGCTATGCCGAGCGCCGCCTTCGAGCAGCTCCGCCCACCGCTGCACGGCGCACGCCTCAAGGCGAGCGTGGCCCCGCGCGCGCTGCAAGCGCCGCCCCGCCCATCGCTAACAGCCCTGCCAGCCCTTCCAACCGCGCCGCCGTCGCCACAGCAAACCTAGCTAGGCTAGATCAAGGAACGGGCGCGTCGGAGAGGACAGGGCTTTGCTCGATTTGGACAGAGGGACAAAATGGTCTGCAATAATTCAGTTTAGAGGAGAAACGAAAAGAAAAATCTGATAATACTATCCTCCTTGCGAGAAGGGATTTAGAGATGACGTTTTGGAGTTTCTTTACTTACTAATGTTATTTTGGAGCCATCACTCTTTAGAAATATTATTCTCGTAATGCTAACTAATTTGTGTCACATGCTATAAATATAGGAGTGAGGGAAGGAGCACAACTCCAAACACTCCTCGACACCCCTTCGACGGCCACTCCCCTTCTCTCTACGTCACTCGTCTTGGATTCCAGATCCACAATCCAATCTCCATCACCCACCACCATGGCAGTAGCGCGCCGTAGCGGCCTCCACCACCCGTTTGTTTGTCGGTTATGCCAGATCTTGATGCAGTAGAGCTGTCGGGCCTTCACGTGGCGGCCGCCGCCGACCAAGACAACCCACACAAAGAAGTGGAGGATCGCCAGATCTGGCGGCTGCCGCCCCGCCAAACATTGCCACGAGCACGACGGCGACGGTCTCCTCGCACAACGACCGTAGAAGTGGCGGTGGCAGACAAGGCCAATGCGGTGTTGGCAGTGGCCTAGGCCATTGCCACAGCGGCCACGACCGTTTATAGGGACGTCGCAGATGCCACTGAGGCGGCGGCGGCCTTCACGATCGAGGCGACGCCGCTGGACTGGGCAACGACCCATGCGGCGGCGGCGACCTAGGGTCAGGTTTAGGCGGGGCCTAGAACCTATCGACGTGGGTCTCTTTTTTTGGGTCGGTTGAGGGTGAGGTAGTGACGAACAAGTAGTCCATCACAAAAATATGTACATAATTATTTGTGCGGACTTCCTGTCCGCCATAAAGGCCAATTATAGTAACATACTGAAGATCATTATTGGAGGTGTATTCTCTAATACTTTTTTTTATGAATTTACCGGCTAAAATAACCTTTTTTTAGTTTTTTTCATGTGTCTTTGCAACCATAAAAAATAATCAAAACTTATATAATTTTTATATTTTTCTATTTAAACTAACACTAAAACTAAAAATATTGTATAATCAATTTTATCTTATGGTAGTTCTCATAGTTCAAGTTTACTTTTTATTATTTTAGCTAAGCTACTATAATCGGCCTATCAAAGGTGAAGATTCTCCAAAATCTTATAGGTTTAGTATCCCTAACTCTATTAGTTGCTACACCTACCGTATAGGATACCACCTTTCTAGTAATACTCATTTATATCTTCTTTGTTGCGGTTCAAATTCACTTGTACTTTATTAATCTTCTATATGTGTTACGATATACATAATTCTAACTTTTTGTGCTTCTCATAAAACTATATTATGTTGTTGTTATGCTTGAAATACAAAGGAAGAAATTCAATTTAAAAAAAAATTGAAGGTGTAAACCATACACTTTGTCATGTGGAGTTTGATTGTAGATTAGAAACATTTGTAATGGCATTACGAATTGACTCTGTGAAAACAACATTGTACAATACTATTTCATTGTCTCTCTAATAAATTTATTTTTGGTTAAAGTGGTAACTTGTGTTTATATATACAGATTTGATCTTAAGAGGGGACTTGAGTATATATGTGGCATTACATTAAAGTCATTAGTATATATGTGATATTATATTGAAGTCAGCTAGCATTCTCTACATAGAGCAGAATGTTAATCTCACACGTTGCAGCAAAGATCAAATTGAAAGTATCATAAGGATGTGTTACCTATACCTGATTGAGAAGTTTGTTTGAGTAAAAAGTGTTAACCAACTGAATTCGAACAACATAGCTAGACACTTCTAACAATTCTTCCATCAAGGAACCATAATAACAGGTTGATTTTAGGCTGCCTATACGTTTCCTTGGTTTAAAGCCAAATGTTGGTCATGACACGCATGGCTTTGTATGGTAACAAGCATCTCCCTACCGAAATATCTGAAATTCTGCAATATGTTCAGATGATCCTGCCTATATGCTATAGTGATCCATGGAAGCAATGGAGCATGGTCAGATGATCAGGTGGTGAATTGACTGTTGAGCCTATTGCTTAACTAAGACTGACTCTAATAAGACATTGCAAATTAGAGAGACAAATTCAGCTTTACCTCTCACGCATAGTGCAAAAGTAGATAGGTAATTGTTGTTGTCTCCAACAGATATTGCAATTTGACGAGGCAAATCCTGCTCACCCCGTCGTTGGAGCCTACTCGTCCCGCCGCCGCCTGCTTGCCCCGTCTCGTCGTCGGAGCGACTGGTCCTGATAACCAGTAGTTGTAACTGGCTCACTCTTGTCGTTGTAACTGACTCATTCTGTCGTTGTAACTGGCCACATCTCAGCGAGGATGGCGAGAAGGAGGCGGAGGTCTGCACGCGCGCCGGCATCTCAGCTCGCCACGATGTGCGCCGGCGTCCTAGCTCGCCCGTACGCCCGCCGGAGCTGTTCACCGCCGCCGCCCTGCTCGTCCCGCCACCAATTGCTCGCCCTGCCGGTCGTCCCGCGTTGCTTGCCCACCTCCACGTCCGCGCTCGCCCGCTCCTGCACGTCCTCCGCTCTAGCTGTTCGTGCTCGCCAAATACAATCAAGGAGAGAGGGAATCCATATTTACCTTGCCTTTTTCTCACACTGCAAAATGCATCTCGATTTGTCTCGAGATCGATTTGAAGATGCATAATACCACGGGAGAGTCAAAAATAGATTTACATCGCGTTGTTGAAGTCAGTCTAATGCATGCATTAATCGAAGTAGATCGGTCGAGTCTACAGTACCTGGCACTGGCAGTGGCAACCGCTCATGTAACGACAAGTCAGCTCTGCATACCTGAGGGCGTCCACACTGGTTCTCAAAGCACTATCATTATGGTGTACGCGTCCATCCACTATAAACCCATGCGTATAGCACAACGATAGTACAAATAGAAAAAGAAATATTTGGACCATGCTAATCGTGTATTATCCTCTGCTGCAAGCTAGTATGCATATCTAGAAGTCTGACATGCATTTTTTATTTGACGAGACAAAGGATGTGGAAGTTGGCATGCACATGCTTAGGGCATATATTAAACACAAACATCGCAAATGCAAAACAAAATGCGTTGCTTCCAGAGCATGTTCTTGCCTTCTTCATGGCGCCAACACTTGCTCGTAAGACTGATCGCATCGGGTACTGGAAACCATTTACCCCGATAGCGGATCGGCAGCTGCATCGGGGTATTGGGAGCCTTCCGCTAAATTTTCGGACGGTCTCCCGCACGTTAAATATGGCGTGGTCCTGGACGTCCGCGACGCGCCGGTGTGGCGCGGGGTCACGCGTAGGCACGCCATCCCAACCACCCGGACGCTCGCCCGCTCGGAGGAGAGCACGGACGAACGGTCCGCGGCGGATCTGGAGGAGGGGCGGCGCGGGGAGCTCGAGGAGGGGGAGGCGCGCCAGATCTATTGGAGCTTGAAGCGAGGAAGAAGGAAGGAGGAGGGCGCGCGGCGACGAAGGAGGAGGAGGAAGGGCGCGCGGCGGCAGAGAGGAGGGCCTGGATCCGATGGCGGTGGCGCCCCGGGGAGGAGGAGGCAGGACGTCGGCAGAGGAAGAAGAGAGATTCGGGAGAGAGGAAAAAGAGAGAGGGAGAGAAAAAAAGAGTGGGAAGGCTGACGTGTGAGTCCCATAGAGGGGTAGTTAGGATAGAGGATAGGATATAGAGTATGACGGGTGCGAAAAAAAATAATATAGAGAAAGAATCTCGCTGACCATGATAGAATATACCTTTTAGAGTATGAATTTAGAGGACCACGAGTACAGTCAGTCTAATAAAAAGTAATTACGTATGTTACAATAGAAAAACATTTCTGATCATCCACTTTACAAAACCAAAAAAATACTTTTTGAGAGAAATTTGTAACCAACAAAAAAACACTTATATCCAATCTGCAAAAAGATTGGCCTCACTTTGTTTAGAATACATAGAAAAGCTACATATCTTTTCATTAAGAAAGAAAAGATCAAATGCCCTTATTACAGATCACGAGCCGTGCTTGCCAGCTCATACAAGTGGTGTACATGAATGTCCAGTATGCTATCAACTAAGCTACTTCCTCCGTTCATATTTATATGTCATTCTAAGGTTTTTCAATTTTTCTCTAATTATATATCATTCTCGCTTTTCAATGCATCTTTCTCTCTTCTTAATATAATATTTTTTTTTCACACTACATCTCTATCTCTATATATCTCTCTCTCCTTCTCGTTTTTAATGCATCTATCTTTTTACTTCTTCTTATTTCTCGTATCAAACTTTAAGTAGGAAGGAAGAATCCTACTCTCGCGATGTCAACATTGGTCTCGCTAGGCCCTATCAGTCATCAGGGTGCTCTGTCCATCTCGCGATCGCGATGAGGTGGCGACTGCTCCACAAATCACAACACTTTGTATCTGAACAAAAGCAACAAACTCATCTGTCACAATAATCAGTCGTCACTGCCATTCAAATTCACATCAACCCAACAATCCGACCCAACAAATTCTGCATCGTCGGCAAGTTGCGATGCCAGGACATTCAGCACGGCGGCAAGGCCTCCCAACTCCGGGCCCAGCTCCTTGCCGGCGATGAACTCCCGTACCACGTTGTCCACCTCGATCATGCTGCACCCGGGCGTCTTCCTCATGCTCCGTCTCCTTATCTCCTTCCTCGTGCTCGCCACGTCGCCCCACCGCCCAGCCGCGGCATACACGTTGGCCAGCATCACGAGGTTGCCCACGTCGCCCGGCTCCAGCTCCACCAACCGCTCCGCGGCAACCACGGCCGTCTCGACGTCGCCGTGGCTGCGGCACGCGCTGAGCAGCGACCCCCATATCTTGGCGTCGGCCGGGAACGGCATGCCCCGTACCGTGTCGAGCGCGCGCTGGATTCGCCCTGCCCGGCCGAGGAGGTCGACGACGCAGCCGTAGTGCTCGACGCCAGGGTCCACGCCGTAGACATCCTTCATGCGGTCGAAGTAGCGCAAGCCTTCGTCCAACAGTCCGGCGTGGGAGCACGCCGACAAGAGCCCGACGAACGTGACGCCGTTGAGCCTCACCTTCCCTTCCCTTTCCATCTCTGCGAACATCGCGACGGCCTCGCGAGCCCGCCCGTGCGCCGCGAGGCCGGCGATCACCGTGCTCCACGATATCACGTCCTTATCATACGTGCCGTGGAACAGCTGCAGCGCCTGGTCGATGCACCCGCACTTGGCGTACATCTCCATGAGCGCGTTGCGGACGAACGTCCTCCGCATCATGCCGCGCCTGTTGCAGTAGGCGTGTATCCACCGGCCCAGCTCCAGCGCGCCCAGCTGCGCGCAGGCGGGCAGCACCGCGACGACGCTCACGTCGTCGGGCTCGAACCCTCCCGTCTGCATCAGCCGGAACGCCTCGACGGCGCCGGGGAAGTCGCCCGCCGCCGTGTACCCAGACACCAACGCCGTCCAGGAGACGATCGTCTTTTCCGGCATTCCGTGGAACAGCGCTCGCGCCGTCCTCATCTGCCCCGCCCTCGCGTGCGCGGAGATGAGCGTGTTCCAGGAGACTGCGTCCTTGTCCCGCATTCCGTCGAACACCCTGCGCGCGAGCGGCAGGTCCCCGCAGCGCGTGTACATCTCGATCAGGGAGTTCCGCACGATGGGGTGGGCCTCGCACCCGGACCGGACCACGTGCGCGTGCGCCTGTGCCGCCAGGCCGGGCGCCGCCAGCCCGCCGACGGCCTTGAGCAGGAACGGGTACGTGAACCGGTCGCCGCCGGAGAAGCCCGCCGGACCGGGAACGGAGGGCGACCGGAGCATGCGGACGTAGGCGTCGACGGCGTCGCGGTGCCGGTGGTTCTGCGCGTACGCCTTGATCACGGCGTTGTGGAGGTGGAGGCTCGGGTAGGGGACGAGGGCGAAGACATGCTCGGCGTGCGGGATCGCGCCGTGCGCGTTGCAGAGGTGGACGATCTGGGTGGCCACGAAGCTGCTCCCGGAGAGGCCCAGCCGCACCGCACGGCCGTGCGCGCGGAGGACGTCGCGGAACGTGGCGCACGCGCGGAGCGCCGCCACGGCCGCGTCCTCCAGCTGCCGCACCGCGGCGGGCGGCGGCGCCGCCATGGCAGGAGTAAGCGGTTCCTTGGGTGGATGTTTTGGGTGGGCTTTTTCCGCGGGAGTGGGACAGGTTTGACTTGCGTTTTGACGTGTGATTAGTT
Source organism: Eleusine indica (assembly GCA_030378355.1). NCBI lineage: Eukaryota > Viridiplantae > Streptophyta > Magnoliopsida > Poales > Poaceae > Eleusine > Eleusine indica. The sequence goes on from CM059494.1 coordinate 63,492,621, forward strand.
AATAAATTAGGGGTATTAACCAAAGAAAGGTACAGCATCGATTTCAAACAGTCCGAAAAAGATCAACAGATCCAAGTCACTGATAAGAAGGAACTAGAAAAAAGAGCCGCGTTTCAATTTCAAGCATATTTCTTTTTCTTCCTCGTTATCCCTTGACGCTACTCTCTCTCGTCCCTGACGCTAACCTCAGTCGAAAGGTGGATTCCAGGATCGAATCCAACCCAATTTCATCAGCCCGAAACCCAGGTATCGAAGCCATAACATCGTCCAAATGCTGCTCCAGCTGGTCAATCACCCTCGTGCACAAACGGTTTTAGTTAAAGATAGATGCGCTGGCGCCGTTGACAAGGATACGCGGAGCCAAAGCAGAGGATCGCGATCCCCCAAGGCTGAGGCTGCCTCGCCATCGCCGGCGAGGGAATCTGCGCGCCTTTGCGCCGGTCGCTTTCCCGCGTTCTTCTTGTCGCCGGACCAATCATGCCGTGCTTTGTGGGATTCTTCGGCGTGCCCGCTTTGGGGAAAGAAGTGGCCGCGTTCCACGAGTGTCCAAATCAGGGGGTCATACGCATAGCCGTGACAAAAACCAGAGGGATTCTCGGTTGGGGGCTGAAAAGGACGGCACAAAGCGGGCTCTGCCTTTGTTCATGGTGTTTGCATACATAGCCTCTCAGCTTCGCAGTACGTGTTCAGAGAAGATGGTGGTGATTTTTGTGGTGTTTGTTGTGACAATTAAAACACTTTCTCCAGGCATTATGCATATGGTTGCAGTCCGGTGTCTCTGTTGCATCCTTTCTAAAGGTTTTTCTTTTTATTAAAGTAGAATCTTATCTTGCGCAAAGCTTGACCAACCTTTTCTTCGGTCCCATGACATGGTTCTTGTAAATTGCACGTACGAACATGTTTTCAATACAATTTTGTTGCAACTAGTTAGCTAGTTTTTAAGTCTTGATTTCTGCATTGTACATTGGTCTTCCAGTCCCACTGTGATATGGGATCTGGTTGAAACTTTGATTTTACATAGTGAAAGTTGGAAGTATTCGTCGAAGTGCATGTCTTTTAACGTAAAAATTTCCACTAAGTTCTCTCTCGAGTTTGACCCCATTCAAAATGAATGTTGAGTGAAATGTACAAATGCATGAGTGTATAATGTTGAACAAAATGAATTGCAAGCTCTTCCTTTTTATGAAAAACATGCCAAGGCATGTTCTCGAAAAAAATTTTTGCAAGCTCGATAAGATGGTGCATAAAAATTTTCTTGAGAAATTGGCTCCAATCCGAGGGACCAAGGGAAGGGCTAGTCTATGTAATTCAGTTTCAAACAACATTAAATAATAAATAAATTACTGATTTTAGAGCATCTCTAACCGAATCCCATGACCCACCCCTAAAGTTTCCCCTCGATTCGGTTCTATATGACCTGGCCTGGAGGTGGTTGCATCAACCTAGGTCATTGCCGCTGCACTATCCTAATCCTTGCTCCTCTCAGGTTGATCCTAGTTATTGCTCCACTGAGCGACCTCCTTGCGGTGGTGGCCATGGCTGGACAGAAGAGCATGGTGAAGATTTCAGCCCTATCTAATCATGCAAGAACATGCAGGATGTTTGCTGAATTTCGTGATGGAAGAACATATCACTCTTCTATGACGTGATTATCAATGAAATCATGGAGAAATTTTAATTCCTTCAATTTATTTTAGGAATTGACCCCGATTCATATTTTAGCCTAGTTCCGGACGTTGAACTATATGTGTTCTGTTCGTGTTGAGGATGCTCCGGTGCCATAGTGGTTCATGGAGCATAGGGAGCAGTCAGTGATCGTAACAGTGTTGACAGTGTCTTCGTGAATGAGGCAGACACGGTTGTCATGCGAACGTCGGGAAGCTATTAGTAACTAAGAGCTGCTAGATGTTGCACAAGTTATGTCAGTAAGACCAACGCGTAGTCCACATGTGTGCGCGTGGTGAACTGGACGTAGACCTTGGCGAATGAGCTCGCCATCACATTTACCACGTAAGCATGGGATTAGGGAAGCGGTTCTACTTGAGGTTCAGTGGCTTACATCGAACATTAGGAGCCGGTTAACCCTTTCTCCACATGTTAAACGTGAGGATCGTAGGGTCATAAATCGGTTCAGCCCGTACCGCTCCCTTTTCAACCCCATGTCAGTGTGAACCCATAGAAGATCATGTAGAAATTCAAGTTGATTGAGTAAAAAAGATAAAATGTATTTTTCTTTTGTGACAAATCAAAAATCTTTTTGGGCTTCTTAAGGAAACAAAGCCCATCTGTTGAACGCAAATTAGACACGACACACCAAACATTAGGACTCACGATAAATTTTTGGACATAGTTTCAAAACAAGAATAAAGTTTGGCACCTTTTTTAATGTAGCCAAATTTAAGGGTAATTAAATGGAATTTTAGAATGATTGCATTAACTCTTAAAAGGTCGTCTTGGAGGTTTTGTTTTCAAGTTCATAGTTATAATTTATGACTTCTTGTGATTTGTTAATTGCCAAAATTGGCTATCAAAACTTGGAAGAAAAAAAAACCATCAAAAATCAAGTAATCAGAACTTCCATAAAACAAATTCAAAACATCAAAATAGATAATCACGGACCTGCCATGTAGCAGTTGATAGATTAAAACCCCATTTCATGTTCTGAGCTGCTATTTGGTATAACTTTTTCCTATGTTGAAAAAATGGAATTCGGATTTTTCTGATGCAAATTGCAAAAATTTCAACCGGAGAAACGCAGCAGAACTCATGGAGCGGACCCCACGGACATAAAAAAATCTGTACCGAAGTGGCATCTTCATTCACACCCACCCTCGCGTTTTCCCCGGCCGTTGTCCTTCATGGCACGAGCTGGGAGCCATCCTTCCAAAAGAAAACGTCAACACTAGCAGCACCCACGCCACTTGACTTTGACCGTTGACCCGCCGACGTCACCGCCCACCATTCTTAAGGCCCGCCACTCTCTCTCCCCCCTTCTCCGTTCCGTCCCCCCACCCAGCGCAGGGAGCAGCAACCCCCACCCCCATCGCTCGCCATGGACGCCGGGCAGCAGTCGCGGCGGCGGATCCGCCCCCCGGAGCCGCTGGTGATGTCCCCGGCGCCGCCGACGCCCGCCGCGTTCCGGTGCCCGATCTCGCTGGAGGTGATGCGGTCGCCGGTGAGCCTCCCCACGGGCGCGACGTACGACCGCGCATCCATCCAGCGATGGCTAGATTCCGGCCACCGCACCTGCCCCGCCACGCGGCTCCCCCTCGCGTCGACGGACCTGGTCCCCAACCTGCTCCTCCGCCGCCTCATCCACCTCCACGCCGCCACGCTCCCGCCCTCGCCGTCGCCCGAGGAGGCGCTGTCGCAGCTCGCTGCGGCGGGCGGGGAGCCCGCGGCCGCCGAGAAGGCCGTGCGGTCGCTCGCGGCGAAGATCGCGCCGGAGAAGGGGAAGCGCGCCTCCGTCGCGCACGCCGTCGCCGCCGATCTCGAGTCCGCCGTGCCCGCGCTCCTCTCCTTCGCCAAGGGCGGGGCGGGGGCCGACGCGCGGGTGGACGCCGTGAGGATCCTGGCTGCCGTGTCGTCGGAACTGGTCGCCTACGTCACCGCCGACGAGGATGGGGCGAAGGGGGAGGAGGTGAAGGAGAAGCGTGGTGGGAAGGTGAAGATGGCGGTGGAGGCGCTGGCCGCCGTGATGTCAGCGGACGGGGTGAGCGACGAGGCAAAGGAGGCCGTGGTGGCCGCGCTCGTGGCCGGCAGCGACCTGGGTCGCGTGGTGGCGACGCTGCTAGCGGCTGGTGCGAACGGCGCGGTGGTGCTCGAGGCGGTCCTGACGTCCCCCGCGGCCGACGCGGACGCGAAGACCTTCGTCGCCGACCGTTCGGAGCTGTTCCCGGACCTGGTGCGGATCCTCCGCGACGCGGCATCGCCGGCGGCGATCCGGTGCATGGCGGCGGCGGTGCAGGTCCGGGGCCGCCCCGCCCGGGCCTCGATGGTGCGCGCCGGAGCCGTCCCAGCGCTGGCGCTTGCCGTGGCGGCGGCGCCCACGGCCGCGGCCGAGTCGGCGATGCGGCTGCTTGCGGAGGCGGCCCGCTGCAGCGACGGGAAGGCCGCCATCGCGGGCGACGCGGCGGAGGTGGCGGCGGCGGTGATGGGGCGGATGATCCGGGTGGGCCCCACGGGGCGGGAGGCCGCCGTGGCGCTGCTGTGGCTGTCGTGCTGCTCCGGCGGCGGGGAGCGGAGGATGCGGGAGGCCGTCGCGTCGGCGCCCGAGGCCGTGGGGAAGCTGCTCGTCGTCATGCAGGGGGACTGCGCGCCGACGACGTCGAGGATGGCCGGCGAGCTGCTGCGCGCGGTCAGGCTGGAGCAGGAGCGTAAGGGCGTGGCCACGGCCTACGACAGCCGCACCATCCATGTCATGCCCTACTGATTACTGAACCCAAATCGCCGGGCTGCTGCACCGTAGGCCGCAGTTGTAATCGATCTATCGAGAAGCGTGATATGCTGCACAACTGTATCATCATTCGAGAAACAATTTGTAGTGTATGTAATGTAGGGAGGGAACCGGAATCGGATCATCTGCTTGCAAATATGCTGCTTCCATAATCCATATCATACCAAACGTGTCCAGTTCTGAGGATTGGAACCGGAATTTGATTCTGACAGACGGCTGCCTTCCTTTTGCCCCCTTCTGTATTTGTCCAGTTCAGATACTTGATGGAACAGGGTTATCTTATCCCGTAGATTCAATCAACACACGCGTGGCAGTTAGGTACCTGTAAGTCTCGTCTAGCACGGCCAGTGAAGCTACTTCAAGCGTACAAGTACTACTGGGTTGAATGCCCCTTTGTATGTATCTTATATGTTTGGGGACTGGTTTTCAGTTTATTCTTCAAAAAATACGAAAACTCATTTTTGTAGGGGCAGGTCGTAATGATATTTGTTTTGACAATGTGTGCTATACGTCTTTTATGTAAGCTGTTTTCAAATGACCATATTGGTTGTGGTATTGGACACTTCTGCAGCATGAGGAGGTCCGAGCTGACATCCGGTCTGTGAGCGCGATGCTAGAAGTTATCGCACTCAGAATCTATGCGAGACATAGATGGAAGTTTAATTACACATTGAAGTATCTTTAGTATTTTTTTTCCTCTTCGAATCAGTTCATAGACTGCACAATGTAATAAGAAACAAAAAGAATCAGGTTGTGTTGTGAAACAGAGGACGGAAACTGTTTTTGGTTTCCTTTATCGAAAAAAGTACTCTCTAGACACGAAACTGCAAGACTGTTCATCGTACATGACCAATTTGTGTATCTGTAATGATTGCCTGCATCACGGGATCTGACCCTGGGGCAACTAGTGGAAGCGCCAACTTGATCTTGGGATCGTCTTCCTGCTAAACAACACTCCAGGCCGTACGATGAACTACTGAATCGCCACGTTTATCCTCACATGTTTTACTAGTAAAACTCGTCCCGATCAGCAATTTTTTTCCCCGAAAGATAGCAATTTTGTTTTGTCGAGTGAGTGCTCTTTGCCCTGACTTCATTTGAAGTCTCCGGGGGTCCAGATATTGTGGAAATGGTCAGGAATCTGTAGCAGCCATAAGTGGACTTGCTTGTGCAATGGGTCGCTTACATGTTAAAACGAGCTCAGTACAGGACAAACCCCCAGAAAAGGGGTCTGCATCCGATGGATAATTTCGTTCGGTCCAAAACTCCAAACTGTTTTTTTATCTCGGATCGCCTCTCATTTGTGCGGTAGCAGACGGCCATCGTCTGGTGCTATTGATGTTGTTGGGTTACATGGGGTGGCGGGTTCCCGTTGACGTTCTTCATGCTATCTCCATCCAAAAAATATAAATATTTGTAACTTCTAGACATCATATTTAATTGTTTGTTTTATTAAATTTTTTGCTTGTAAAACATTTAAAAACATGATTTTATCTATGGGACATCATAACTTTATATTTTATCTTAGGGATATTAAGAAATTACGTCTTGTGTTTAAAAAACACTAGAGCGAAAAAAGTGTTTTTTTTCTAATGTTTCTCGCAAGTTCACCTTTTTGAAACCCCTGACTTAGAGATTAATTTTGGATGTTCATTTTACAAGCAAAAATAGTGCATCTCATCCCCCCCCCCCCCCCCCCCTCTAAAATACATACAAAAGTGAATCAACATAGAACTTTGGAATTCTGAAGCTTTGATATCCATTTTGAAGTAGTATGTTCCCCATCCTTGACTGGATTTGTTTATATTTGTTTTACCTGATATCTTTGGAGCGATGAAATCCAGGTCGAGGCACGATCAAGTATAATTACACATTGCTAAATATTCATCCTCTTACGAGCACTTTTAAACCATGGATGATTGACGGCTCAGTCAACACCTTGGCTTATCTGCATGGCCCGTTTCGAAGCTGACTCAATAGCTAGTTTTGATTGCAATTTTGAAGCAGTGTATTCCCCATCCTTGGCAGAATTTATGAATATTTGATTCATGTAATATCTCCTAGGCGATGAAATCCGGGTCTACGCGTGATCAAGTACAATTACACATGGCCAAATACATTCATCCTCTTGTGAGCACTAGTAAACCATGGATGATTGACCAAGTTTGCTTACTCTAGTTTTGGAACGCCGGCTCGGCCAACGACTCAACATATCTGCATGGTCCGTTTTGGAGCTGGCAACATAGCCACTTTTGATTGCAATTTTGTAGTAGTGTTTCTCATCCTTAATAGGATTTGTGAAGATTTGATTTGTCTCCTAGTTGATGAAATCCTAGTCAACGCGTGATCAAATGCAATTACGCGGAGCCAAATATTTTCATCCTCCTACAGGCACTCGTTTACGATTGACCAAATTTGCTCGCTCTAGCTATGGAACATCGGCTCGGTCAACGACTCGGCAGATCTGCATGGTTTGTATCAGAGCTGGCAGTATAGCTAATTTTGATTGCGATTTTGAGCTGGCAATATAGCTAATTTTGATTGCGATTTTGAGCTGGCACTATAGCTAATTTTGATTGCGATTTTAAAGCAGTATGTTCCCCATTCTTAAAAAAAAAAAAACTCGACCAGTGAGGAAAGAACTGTCCACACGGCATTATCTAAGGAGAAGACTCCATGACACCCGGTTAAGAAAACCCCCCGAACTCCGACCCATACCCAGCGAAGCCGGACCAAACTAACCTGGACCGGCGTAGCACAGACCGACAGCAGTCTTAGTGCGCCTCTAGGCCACGCGCGCTCAAGCCACAGGCCAGCGAACACAATGAGGGGGATTTTTTTTTTTTTTGGTGAGACACGCGAGTGCGAGTGCTAGGACTCGAATCTTAAAATGATGTGTGAAGATTCGATTTATGTAAATCCTGGTCAACGCGTGATCAAATGCAATTACGCGTAGCCAAATATTTTCATCCTCCTACGAGCACTCGTTTACGATTGACTAAATTTGCTTGCTCTAGTTGTGGAACATCGGCTCGGTCAATGACTCGGCATATCTGCATGGTCCGTTTCGAAGCTGGCAAAATAGCGAGCTTTGATTGCGATTTTGAAGCAGTGTGTTCAGCATCCTTGGCAGTGTGTAGCTGGACGAGATCTGTGCTGTGGTCTCGGAATCGTCCCTAGCGTTTCCAGCCATGCACGAGTCGGGCCACCCTCCTGTTCCTTTCCAGATGAGGACTCAGGAGCCCGTTGGTCAACAGGAAAAATCTCGGTCGTGTTCCTTTCCGGATTAGGAGTCGTGGTGCGTCTATAAAACTCCAGCCCTGGTCTAGGGTAGATCATAGCGATTTCGCGTGTTTTTTTTTTCTCTACGTTGATCCTCGTAGTCCGGCTCTGCCGCCGCAACAGAGAGGAAGCAATGGCGCCGTTCGACTTCGACCTGAACGAGCTGCCGCCGGAAGAGGAGGACGTCGTGATCGACGCCGCCGCTCCAGACCTCGCGCGCCAGCCCTCGCCGCAGCATCCGCCACCACCGCCGCCGTCGGAGAGCGAGCTCTCGCCGCAGGATACCTCGCCTCCGGCGTTCCTGCGTGAGGCCTCGCCGCAGGATACCATGCCTCCGGCGTTCGTGCGTGAGGCCTCGCCGCAGGACCTCCCGGCGCCTCCGCCATTGAAGCGCGAGCCCTCCCCGGAGGACCTGCCGCCTCCGCCGCCGTTGGTGCGCGAGCCGTCGCCGGAGGACCTGCCGCCTCCGCCACCATTGAAGCGCGAGCCGTCGCCGGAGGACCTGCCGCCGCCGCCACCATTGAAGCGCGAGCCCACGCCGCAGGACCTGTCGCCTCCGCCACCATTGAAGCGCGAGCCCACGCCGCAGGACCTGTCGCCTCCGCCACCATTGAAGCGCGAGCCGTCGCCGCAGGACCTGCCGCCTCCGCCGCCATTGGTGCGCGAGCCGTCGCCGGAGGACCTGCCTCCGCCTCCGCCGTTCCCGCCGCTCTTGATGCAGGATCGGCCGCCCCGGCCGCCGGCGCGCGAGCCCTCGCCGCTGGACCCGGTGTCGCCGGACTTGGACCTGGAGGCCCCCCTGTCGCCTCTGGACGAGGAAGAGTACGACGCCGCTGACGATCGGCAGCAGCTGCCGCCGCCTCCGCCCCTCCCGCCAGCCATGCTCGTGCACGCGCCGCGCAGCTCGGCGCGCCGGCCGCGCTCGCCGCGTTCCAGCGGCGAGATCGTCTCGTCCGACGACGACGACGACACGCTCGGCGCGACACGGCTCCCGGGTCCCCCGAGACGCCACGGCGAAGTCACCTCGCCGCCTCTGCCGCCGCGCGCTCTTTCCAAGGCTCCCAGCGACACGACGGCGTCGTCCCAGAGGTCGCGCCACGCGCCCCGCGACGACGACGCGGCGTCCAAGCGCCGCCGGAGCGGTGGCGGCGGCGGCGGCCACCACGACGAGGACTCCGCGTCGTCCTACGGAGGGGCGAGCATCCGCTCCGGCGGGCCGCGACCGAAGAACAACCGGCGGCGACGCCAGAGCAACGGCGGCCAAAGCCAGAGGATGCAGCCGCAGGGGTACCGTGGCCGCTACCCGTCGCACGGTGGCTTTCGAGGCCAGGAGTGGCTACCACCGCCACCGCCGCCGGGCCAGCACCAAGCTTATCACGGGCCGCCTCATCGGGGCAACGCGCCGCCAAGTTTTTCTGTTCAACAGGGCTCTTCTGATTACAGGCCATCGAACTCCGGACCGTACGGAAGGGAGGAGGAGCCGTACCGTCGCCGTCAGGATCAATTGCAGGAACATCCCAAGACTGGTGGTGGCTATCAGCACGGCAGGGAGGGTTCTTACAACCGCCGGCTGAACCCGGCGCAGGAGCCTCCCAAAAACGGCGGGTACCAGCACCAGCAGCGCAGGGAGGCGCCTGCGTTCAAGTCACCACCTTCTCGAGCGCACGGGCACGGCAGCGACGACTCCTACGCCGGTCGGCCGAACCCGGCGGCACGAGAACCCGGCCACAACGCCGGCGGCGGGTACCAGCACAGGGATGCTCCTCGCCATGGTCGTGGGCACGGCCCGGTTCGGCCGTACCATCCCTACGCGCGGGACGCCGGCGCGTTCGACGACCGGGCCGACGCCGGGAACCACCAGCCCAGGCACGACTCCCGGCCCAAGAACTACCAGCGCAACACGGCTGGAGGAGCTAATCGTAGCCGTCGACCTTACGGGCAGGTGCAGAAGTGAAACACCTGGCCCCGTGGCAAGTAGACGTGATCGCGTGTTGAATTTGGGTTGAATTTTGTTGTTCGGGTCAGGAGGACTTGCCAGCCGTCACTCCTGAGCATCTTCAAAGATATTTGTACTGTTCTAGTATTAGTTCCGGCATCAGCGTCAGGATTCAGCTGGGCCTGTTGTATTCCCATGATTCCATTACCGGCCCACGCTTCTCAGGAGGGCGTTCGCCTCATGTGCAGAAGTGGAGTCCGGCCATTGCAACTGTTTTCATTGAATTTTGTTTGGTCCAGGGAACTTGTCAACTGTGATGTGATGAGCATCTGCTGCTGTTTCGAGTGTGTTTCCGTGATTCCAATTCGGCCATGCCGGCAACCTGAATCCTGAATGTGCGGCCGTGCTGTGCAAGAAGGCAGATTTTAAGGTTCGTGCAACATGCTATTTTCCTCTTCCCAACAAGATAAGATGGCGCAACAGGGTTCTTGTCCGGCCCAAGCTGTTTACAATTTGACACTCGAGCCTATTACATGGCCCAAGACCCAAACACGGGTAAAGATTCAACGGCTAACAAGCTACTAGTACAGCTTAACAAAGCGACCAGATGCTCTCTCCTTCTTGCCGGATCAGAGTCAGAAACAGTCAACTCCTCTGTTCCTCTCCACTCGTCTCGACTTCTCGGATCTCTTGCTTTTGCGTTCTGTTTCATCAGTGATTGTCGTGACCAAGATTTACAAAACTGGTTGAAACCGATTGGTTAATTCGATTAGCCTCACTAGATGGCCGGTTTTTTTTGTGAAAATCAAATCTGGTACTGCAAGATAACCAGCCAGTTTTCATCCGGTTTGAAACCAAACAGGTTTTCGATTTTGTAAACTCTAATCCTGACATGACAGGAGACATTTGTCGATATCGGAGGCACTGAAACACAAATGACTATGACGACATAATTCTCTCACGGTCTACATATAGGAAACTGGAGAGGCTTTACGCCACTGTCCTTGCACATCATCCAAACGAACCAAAATCCTAAGGCCTCCGAGCTATAGACTTTGGCAAAACCAGACTAGACAAGACTCATCTTCAGGCATGAATAATTTTCAAGCAATTTTCAGTTAAATATGTGCTATCTAATGGTTCAAAGCATACCTTCGCCAATGGCTATAGATTTTGTTTGCCGTGCTACATTGTAGGTTTGACTCTCTGTTTGAGAAAATCTTTCACAAAGTGAGCTCCAAACACCAAAACGGTGTGGATGACCATTTTGGCTGCGTGCAGTATTCGGGCACAGTTGACGCACGAGGAGGCCTGGTAATTGCCGGCCGATGAGGAACATATGTCCTCCCTCCATTTTAAAATATAAATATTTTAGAATGAGAGAGAATATATCCAGATTCATAACATCTCTTATGTATTTGTACACTATTGTATCTATATTTATTAAAAATACTATAAATCTAAATAAAAGTCTATAATGCTTATATATTGGAACAGAGGGAGTAGCATATACGGAAAAAAAAAATTCTGTGCGCACCATCCGTAAAGACTGGTCTGTGCGTCTCCGTCCATATGATCGACACGTGGAGATCAAACAGCAACAGAGGATCGGCTCAAGCGAATAGCATTAAGCGATGACTGAGCTGCACCGAGACGGACAACTCAGTTGCGTCTGCTAGGCTCGGCTCGCTTTAAGAACGCGTCCCTCACCTCTTCCAGCAGCGGACGAGTTAGCCATCCGCCGCCACTGTCACCGTCGTTTAGTTCTGCCTCCGTCACCTGGCATGGCAGCCGGCGGCAGCGTCAAGAATAGCGACGACAACAAACTGAAGATATCATCCATGCACCTCGCGCAGTTGCATCAATTCTAGTTATGATGTTCGACACAGCAACAAGATGGGAATTGAGCCGCATATCGTGGAGGTCTGTCCCGCCGACGAATTGCTCGTGCTCGCGACCAAGGGAGGAGCAGCGCCGGCCGGATCAAGATTGTGGATTTGCGTTTTCCTATTTTTCTCCGGCTCGCTCAATGTTCGGCTTCCTTGGCAGTTGCTTCACGACTCACGAATCATGCGGACGGGGCCGATCCTCGCTCTCAATATTCGCTTGAGCCGATCCTCTGCTGCCATTTGATCTCCACGTGTCGATCATCCAGATGGGACCGCACAGACCAGTCTTTAGGGACGGTGCGCACCGAATTTTTTTTCCAGCCTATACTAGCCTGCAGGAAGCAGCCGTTTAGCGCCGGACAGCATGTACAGCGAACCCCCATGGCACCACGGTTCAATCACCGGTACGTACACAGTGCAGGAAGCCACAGGGACCAGGAACGTTCGCTTGGATGCGTGTCAGCACGCGAAGCTACAGGCTACAGCCATGCGGGCACGCCCGATAATGCGTATGCATGCCCCGGCCGGTCGGGCTGTGGCCTCACGCAAGTGATACGGCGCAACAACTCACCCGGCTACACCGGGCGAGAGCAGGCGCCACCGATCGAGTCGATCACCACCAACCTGTGTGGTCCTCGACGCCGGCCGGCCGGCGGGGCGCACGTACGGCGCCCGCTGATTCGCTCACGACCCGTGGTCCTCGATCTCGATCGGGGCTCTCGCTCTCGCCGTGCGACCTGCTGTTCCCGCAACATGCTCTCGGCGTGGTCCCCGTATCTCAGCTGCAAAGCCTGGCCCTGCTGCCTGCTGGGGGTAGTCCACCCTCTCCATTCAACTGTGTGCGAAGGTCCCCGTCACCACGGAAGAGATCGTCAACGCCGTGTTAATCATTGTGTTAGTTGCGATGGTTGAAGAAGGCATTATGGGACCGTTCATATAGACGGTCCGTTAAGTTAGGATGCCGCCGGCCGTTTGCCTAGTTTGTTTGAGGGTCTGTTTGATAGGGATTCAGCTCATATAAAAAATAGTTTTAGCTTTGGATTATTAGTCAAAAGTAGTTTTTTAGCTTATTCTGACTTATACAGCTTATCCAGTCAAACCGTTTGACAAAACAGCTTATGCTGTATTTTCATAAACAGATTCTACGTGTCAAATGACTACCATGCATGCGTGAGCTGTGATAAGCTACTATTTTCAGCTTGGATAAGTAGAGCAAAATAAAAAACTGCTTATGACTGCTTTTACATATAAGCTGTTTTACAACTTCATCGTTTGATATAGCTTAAGTCGAAAACAGCTTTATGAGTTGTTGCATAAGCGTACCAAAGAGACCCTGAATGCTTGATTGCATCTCAAGGAAGCGGCCGATGTCATCATAGGACGCGCTTATTGAGCTCAAGGTCATGTCGCTGTCTGCGATACGTACACGAGACGCCGGCTATTCATTTTCGGGTGGCGTACGCAGGTCGACTTGCGCTGGTATTTATGTCGTGAGAGGGAGAGGAAACAGTCGCCGCTTCCTCGTGTTGCTGCTATAGCTTGTGGCAAACTTGCTAGACAGTATCGCCATCAGCAAGTTTGTTGCAGCTTATTCGTAACTCAACAAGCCATCTCTCTGAACATTCAGAACGAAATTCAGCGATGGCAGCAGCATAAGTCGAAGTCGAATGGGACATTTGCTTCTTTTTTGTGGGAATTGGAAATCCTCTTTACATCTATTTATATGTTACGAATCCATTTATTCATGCAGAGACGAAACTCTGTTACTTCCTCCACTGCCAAGCTACAACGATCACCATCCCTTTCTGTAGCAGCTCTCTGCCGAGATGAACCAGCCAGCCTGTTGCTCGATGTTCTCTGTAGCCAACAGTCGCGGCCGTTGGGTTTGCTCCTGCTCCAAGCCACTACTCCAACAGTCCAAATAATTGCCGGGCGTACTCCGGTCCTGCATGCACCCGCCACAAGCCCACAAGGCCACAAGCCAACGCATCTGTTGATGTCTCGACCGCCGATCGATTCTCCCGGTACCGTGCGGCTGTCCTTGGCTGCAGGGCCAGCTTCTTCCTCGGAGAACCCATTGGCTGGCCTCTGCCCCCGGTTGTTCGTGCCATTTATGCGCGAGCGGCAGAGGCGTGCAAGCTAAGGAACGGATCTATCAAGCTCCATGCTGATCAGGTCACGTACCGGTACGTATCCTCTGGCCCTGGCGGGACATGGCGTGTGCTGCCTCGTCGGGCTTGATTTGGCGGCATGCGTGCATGTGTGTCGTTCTGTAGACTCCACTGCTGGTATAGTGGTGCGGAAGACGGACGGCGTGATCATGGCTTCGCTTAAATGGAAAGGTGAGTGGTATTAGTCTTGTTGTAATTATGCTGTTCAACCTTGTTAATAATTAAGCTCTCATGCTCCGGGATCTGGATGCATTTGCTGTTTGTTGCAGAAATTCGTGTTTAGTACGTGTTAGGAAAAAAAGGGAGATCATCAACGATCATCAATATTCTTGTTTCAGTACTTGGAGAAATCTCGTCTCGATATGCTTTGTTTCGCCACTGTTCAGTTTCGATGGGCAGAGCGAGGCCCTCAAATGTTGGCCATCAATGAATATTACTAACAGCTGGCGTTATGCTTCAAGACACATATGTCGACGTGATTTGGTCTTGATCTTTCTGTAGCTATACAGGGGTCACTCGATATCTGTCGCACTCGCGCCGTCGCGTGCACGGGAGCATCAGGACGAGAAAGCTAATAAGGCAGCAGTCATAGTGCAGTAACTGTCGGCTATACCTATACGTACACTTGAGCAAACCATGACGCTGGCCTCTCAGACCATAATCTGGTCATGAAAACGGCTTATGCCCTCCAAGCCATGGCAAGAACAGTTGTGTCAGGACAGAACCGTCGAATCACTGCCGTACCATTGCACGACCAAGTGTCTAGGAACTTGTTTTGTGCTTGTTTATCATGTTTATGATGCTCAATTTCTACTGTTCCACCAAATAACATTCCACCTCAGTTAGAGACAGTTTTGGACAATATTGGACTGCAATGTAATCCAGCCTATAAACTGAATTCTAACATGTCTAGAACAATCTCCCGTACCAAACAGCCTTATTAATGACCCAGAATCTTACCGGAGAAAAAAAATGTTTCATTCACTTGTTTTCTTCTAACATGCAGCACGCATAATAATAATTTTTAACATGAAAGTAGTGCTCACTTAATAAGGTTATTTATGATCATTACATCACTTTTTGGGCAGTCAACTAATGACAGGTAAAGTCTTGTCGTCATATAATTGAGACATGTTGATGGTATAGTTGAAACGAGCACGCGCGCACACAAGCACACCGAGGTTGTTTTCAAAGAAAATACAGCAAAATATAGTCAGGTATAATTGGACGAGACGATAGCAGGCCCACACGGAGGGAACCGAACAGTGAACAGGCCCGATCAATTTAATTTCTACGTCGGGCCCAATATGCTTCCACCATGAACGTGGTTCCGGTAACAGATCGACGCTGCAGAGTCCCGGACCACACACAGGAGTCGCAAAGTACTGCCGACGCTGACCTGCCCCGGGTCCCGGCGTGGACGAAGATCCAATAATCCGTCCCGATCGGGACAAGGAACTCGGAAATTACTGCTGCGTTCTCGAGCTGTTATGTAGTTTCAGCTGACAGCGATCGGCGAAGAAGATATTAAACGGTGTGTGCCTGTCTGTGAGCCCCTGTCACCCTCCTCCAGAAAAAAAATCACACACTAGTAGTAGATCAGAAGTTTGCATTTCCCTTTTGCTTGTCTCGAGCTGACAGTTGAGTCGATCACCCCGTCGCTCCGTATGTACCGGAAGTGCACGGTGCCCCGCCCGGTCAACACAGCCCGGCGGTCGTTGGTTTACCGGAACTGCCTGCTTGCTTCCACGGCGGCGGTTGCATGGCTTTCCGTCGCCCTCCCGGCGTTAAACAGTCCGCGCTGGTCGCTGTCGCCGATTGGCGCACTACCGTCTACCGATCGAGGGGGTTCGCCGGCCGGGGGCAGCAAGAAGAAGCAGCTGCACGCCAGCAGTAGTATACCTGCCAAGGCCCAAGGCGCGTGTCGCGGTACGGGCGAGAGGCTGCCATGCCGTGCTGTGCGCGGTAAGAGCTGGGACGGACGCCGCGCCAACTGCGCGCACACACACAGCAATTGATAAGCCGCCCCCTCGCGTTCGCGTACTGTCCCTATACTGCGTCGTCGCTACATGGACGTACGGGTCCAGCCCACCGTATTGGTACTGTTCTGCTGTTCGCGCGTGCCGTCGCATGGGTGGCGTACGTACGTACGCCGCGTGGACCGCGGCAGGTTGTCGTGGGAGCGTAACGCGTACTTGGCCTTGGCTTCACCAGTGCCCTGCTGCTGCTTGCTTTGTTTGTTGATAACGGATGGATGGAAATCCTCTGAATTGGAAGCTTCAATCCAGAGAATATTCCGTAGCTGCCATTAGCTCTATTTACGTCCGTTGGATTGGAAGTTGAAGGATCTCACCGCGAGCTACAGTAACCACAGAAAAAAATATTTAGATATAGTACCTCGGGTCCTATTGTAGTGCCTCCCTCATAATCTACTGTGTAAATTCCTACAGACCTGTGCATTGAGTGGTTAAAAATAAGGACATGTACAATATAGGTGTTTATATGGTTGATTAAAAGTAGTTCTTTTTTGTAGTAGGTGCTTACACAAGGGGAAAAAATGTTTAAGATTGCATTTGGTGCTTGGGGTGTTGACATAGGTGGTTAGATCTATTTACGCATCCTTTTGCATTGTACGAAAGAGATTTTCTAGAGATGGTTAGTGATTTTTCCCCCTATATATACAAGTTGATGAATGTGTAGTAGCTGAGTGGGTTGGCTTTAGATCAATCTTATGTAAATTTTGTACCACCAAATACGCCTTGTCTCCTAAGCTAAACAAGTGACAACTGACGAATAAATTTGAATATGTTAAATAGTGTTAATAACTCATATACTTTTTTAATGAAATCTAAGTATAATCTTATATATAAGGAACAAGGATTTCAATTAGACAATTATAAACATATCTATTTGATAAAAGCATAAATTTCATAGAATAATTAATATATTTTTGTGTTTTTTTAAAAATAGAGTCATCTTAACAAAAGACAATATGATTAAAGAAAAGACCAGTCAATCACAATTCTCTTTATAGACTAAAATTATCGCCTAATAGGTAGTTACTTCTTAGTATGTGTTTAACATCCGGGTTCCTTTTCCCAAATTTTTCTTATAGCAATCCTGACATTAAAAATAGCATGTTTCGTGATTAAATCGTGAATTACAAATTATAGCTGAAAAAGTTTTATTGATATCTCTAACGTTAATCCACATTGATGTAATGAAAGCGAAGGACACACAACAATGACAAAACGCCTTGAGTAATCAACCTGTTTCCCAAGCAGTCTCGCGGACTAGGTAACCTCAAGTTGCTATAGCATGAGATTAAAGTAGTTCTTTATGAAGGGGAAAACATGTACTCTTAGGCATCATAGCTAGGTTTGAGCTAAAACCTAACTTGTTTTGATAAAAAATTAATTAAATAATAATCTATCATGCATGTGCATGTATGTATTATTTGACAAGTTTATATTAAGAGGATATGCAATTCATCATTAAAATTGGTGTTGATCAGGGTTAACATAACTAAGGTTAACCGGTAAACCGGTCTGGTCTAGTTACACCAGCCGGTCGGTTAACTTCCGATTTTGATTTAAAATTTTTTAAAATTTTAAAAAAATTTATATCTGGTGCAATCGATGAAACCGGCCGGTTAACCAGTAAAACCGGTCGGTTAACCGGTATAACCACATCAAAACTGGTATATTCAAATTTAAAAATATGTATTCAAAAATAAATTAAATAACCGATGAAACCGTCCGGTTAACCGGTCTAACCGGCCGGTTAACCAGTAAAACTGGCTGGTTAACCGGTCCTTTGTTGTTTACTTTTTTGAATCGAATTTTATCTGGTTAACCGCCTAGTTTTACCGGTTTTCTGGTTAACCATGAACCGGACCCGACCGGTTACACCGGTCGGTTCGGTTATGTTAACCTTGGTGTTGATTCTATATTGAACACTACAGTAGAAGTGATGTGCATGTAAGGGAGATGCATCATACTACCAAGATAACGAGCTAGGCTAAGCAACTGAAATGGTGGAGATGAAGATATTTAGAGAAGTATGAAAAATGATGAAATGTAGCAAACTAACGCATGAGTAACACCTTGCCATAGTCGTCTTTGTTTCTTCTTAATGGGAACTTATTTTCATTTGAAATAAAAATGAAAAAATCAGATAAAAAGAAATACTATGCCTAAGCCCGATTCTAGATAGGAGGGATGGACTGGTCATGCCCAGATCGAGCACACACGTCAGTTAGAGTGTCAGATCCGATGAGTGACGCAGGTTGATTATAAAGGCTCTGCGTCCCAAGCTATGACCTTGTGGGTTGCATCATGTGCATACATCACACGCCATGTGTCGGCAAACTAGCGGCGAATCCAAATTAGCGCGCCCCAAGTGATGAAAGAACGGCGAGAGAGGCCCGATAAACGTCGGCGATCCCGAGGAATTTAGGTGCTTGGGCCACGCGCGACGCGATAGACGGCATACGTGGCCGCGGCCTGCCGGGTTCATCATATGCCAATGAGCGGCGAGCTGGCGACGCTGCCCACCACGCATCAGGTTCCCATGGTACCTATAGGCGAGCGCGAGACATGGCTTCCTCGCTCAAAGTCGTGAGATATTAAACCCGGCCATTGCGATGGTGACCTGATGCCGATCGAATTTAAACCTCCAGCTCATGCTCTCGCTCTCTCTTTTACCCTCAAGTTTTTCCACGTTCCCATCAATGGATGGGGGTCGCACTGTGCATGGCTGTTTATGGCGCGTCATTAAGCGGCATCGGCATCGCTGTTGCCGCTAAAGGGACTGCACAGACACGGGTTG
This sequence comes from Eleusine indica, assembly GCA_030378355.1. Taxonomy (NCBI): domain Eukaryota; kingdom Viridiplantae; phylum Streptophyta; class Magnoliopsida; order Poales; family Poaceae; genus Eleusine; species Eleusine indica. Next base: position 63,511,185 of record CM059494.1, read on the forward strand.
GTGGTGGTGGTACCTTTTGATTTGCCAATTTCTGTTCTTTCCACTTAACAACAGCACAGTGCACGCACAGATCATGCATCTCAGCAGCAACTTGGCCACGTCCGTGTGGTTTCGCACAAACTCGGATGCACATGATATGGCACACTACCAACCGAGGAAAGAAAACGTATCGTCCTGTGCGCAGTACTGGCGATCCCCACATATATATACGCCACTGATCCCCCCTCCTGTAGGATGAACAAAGCTCTCATCGCATCTTGACGAAAGCTCAATAAGGTCCTCACTGACTGACCGAATTTGCTGCAGCGCTCCTCCAACTATAGTGGAGAGATCGTCGATGCTGTCGTCCCACTGCGACAACATGCTGCCCGCGTACGCGGGCGGCGGCGGGCGGCGTGCCGTACTGCTCGACCACCACCACCGGCGGCCGTACCGGCCGAACGTGGAGGTGGCGCCCAGCTGCCCGCGCTGCGACTCGCCCAACACCAAGTTCTGCTACTACAACAACTACTCGCTCTCCCAGCCGCGATACTTCTGCAAGGGCTGCCGCCGCTACTGGACCAAGGGCGGGTCCCTCCGCAACGTCCCCGTCGGCGGCGGCTGCCGGAAGAACCGCCGCGGCAAGTCGGCGGCGCGGGCGGCCATCGCGGCCGGTGGCGGCGCCGCGGCGTTCTCGCACCGATTCCATGGCGCGATCCGGCCCGACCTGCTCCTCGAAGGCATGGTTGGTAACCCAGCCGCCGGCCTGGGCGGCGAGGTGGTGTCTGTCGATAAGCCGGCCGGGGCCGACGGGTCTGGAATTGACCTGGCATTGCTGTACGCCAAGTTCTTGAACCGCCAGCCGCAGGCGGTCGAATCGGTGGACACGTCGAGCAGGTCCTCAAGCGACGTGAGCCCGAACGCCGCATCACTGATGGATCAGCCCTTTCTCTCGAGCCAAGACGGGTTCGGCAACCTGCCCGGGCCCGCGAGCACGGAGGCGCTCGGGGAGCTGAGCTTCAGCGTGGACCAGAGCTGCTACGACTCGCTGGGCTTGCCGACGGACGACGGCGGCGGCGACTTGATCTTGCCCACGACGACGTGGCATCATCAGGCGGCCAAGTACGAGCCGTTCGACCCGTTGCCCGAGGAGGACGCCATCAGCCTCCACAACAGCATCATCGCCGCCGGAGCCGACGACGTGTGGAGCAACGCGTTGGCATGCCAAGGACTGGAAGCAGCCCTCTGCAGGCCGTAACCTCTCGCTGGCGCCGGTCGTTCTTGCGATTGTTTCATGCATTCTTTCCTGTTTCTTCATTGATCTTGTTCAGAAGTAATTTAATTATATACATGACCATGCATATGAAAGATTTACTACAAAAATGAATATGGAGGAATTAACCGGGCGTACTGTACGTATGAGATAGTTGAAAGCATGTAATAAGTCTGGATACTTTATTTGGTACTTCAAAAGAAGGTTCCTCTGTTCTGGACTACTCTGTTTGATCGCAGTTCTTGCATTCAACGCTCTTCCCTCTTGTATACACACACACATACATGTGCATAAATGCTGGTGATGCTTCTATACATGTCCGCAAGCTATATGGGGATGTCAATTGTTTCAGTCCAGATCGGCTGCCACTAGTTGCTGGAAAGCTGAGTTTTGACGTTAGCTAACTGTGGGGTTTACAGTGGCTGCCCATGCATCTCAGTCAACAGAGTTAGCAATTAGCATAGAACAAGACCTGCAACCCCCAACTCTCCAAGAAAAAGCTGTGGACAACGGTTCGCTCCGTGTTCAAAACCTGAATCTTGCAGACGCGGGGAGAATCCTGCAATGTTAGATTCGAATTACACGTTTAGCATGCTGATGTCCAAAGTGGCTGCGCAAGTGCAGGCAACAGTGTCCAGGAGATGAAACTCTGCCAACTACGGGAGTTAAGAGATTTGGCGCTGGTGAGCGCCGAGCATGGGGGTTGCCTGGCTGCCACATAGTTCTCGACCATTCCACTGTGATTCCGTGGGAGTCAAAAATAAAATAAATTGCGTAGTGGTTCAAGTTCTAGGAGGACTTTCGTGCAATCCAGTCATCAAACGAGCGTACCTGCTCAATGAAATCTTGCCTTTACCTCACCGAAAAGAAACGTACACCGAATCCACTAATCCTGCGTTAATGGCCGCAATATGATTTGATGGCTTGACTTGTAAGCAAACAGTAGGTAAGGTTCCAGCCAAACCATTTAGAATAATAATAAAAAAGGAACGGTGGTCACTGTTCCATTCTGGTTTCATGTGATGATGAACCCATACACTAAACACTCAAATTCTCTAAACATACTCGCACTGTATTTAAAAGAAAATATTAAAAGAGACGGTAAAACAGGAAGTCACATTGACGAATTGGTCATACGTCCATACGAGTCTTCATTCCCTACTAGCACCTGCAAGTTGAGAGGCGACTTGTCTTGTGGAGGCAGAACTCGTACGTTCAGGAAACTAATTTATGCAAGTCAAACTTATCGTCGATCGAATTGCAAGACAAGTCGTCATTCTACCTAAGTTATCTCGATCAAATTAATGCTGCCTGTGGAAGATCCATTCAAGATTGATTCATTTTGGTTGCCAAGGGCTGTAATGCGCCAAGCACATGGGCTTCCATCCTATCGAGAGAGTAAGCTCGCCCCATGATCCAAGAAACGCCAGTATCGAGTGCCTCTGTCTCAACACATTGTCAACTTGGTTTTGCAATATCATGTAAGGGGGCGCAAATAATTTGCAATTTAGGTAGAATAATAGATCTCCAGCAGCTAGCAGTTCACATGAAAAGAAGACGTCTGTTGCTAGAAATCAGCATAAAGCTTTCAGCAGTGTAGCGCGTCTTGGTGTTTTCTGCATATGTGAGGAACAACTTTACCATTACGTGAAACTGATGCTAAAAATAGAACCATCTGCGGTTGTCAAATGAACTTACTAGACGTTGAGCTATTCAAATCAGTTGATACGAACAAGACAATCTATCATTCGCAAAAAAAAAAGAACAAGACAATCTATTTTAATATTTTTACTACATATTTCCAAAAAGAATATATTTTTACTACTGCACCACATTGCTAAATAATCTGGTTCAACAAAGTTTCAGCACGATTTCAACACAAAGGACCAACTTGTTCATATATTTATCAACAGTAAGTTTGGTAGGTAAGCAATATTCTAAAAAGGTGAATAATGATGTATTTTACAATACTCCCTCCGTTCTAAAATTATTGTTGCCGTTGACTTTTTTTGTTAACTTTAATTATTCGTCTTATTCAAAATATTTATTAAATATAAAAAATTATAAGTTATATTTAAATTTATTTAATAATAAAATAAATCATGAGAAAATACATGATATTTATTGAAATTTTTGAATAAAACGAATAATCAAAAATAGCGAAAAAGATCAATAATGATAATAATTTTGGAATGAAGAAAGTATGTTACTGGGATAAATAAAATGTTGAACAAAAAAACTCGATCAACCTATTGGGAACTAGGTTGCTAGTGGTCATCAATGCCTCCATCCACAGTAAACCAATCAAGCTAGACTCGGTTCCTAGAATATTGAATGAGAATGTGAGTCCTACTTCTCTTGGTGAAATACTTTCTTGGGCAAAAGGAAGGAGTGTGCAGTATGACGGGTTTTTTTTTCAGTTCCTAATATCTGTATTCAACAAGATTCCTTGTTACTTTATTTTCCGTCCATGTGATTTTCTCAATTTCGTCATCATTGTGTTTTTTTATATATTTTTCTATTATTCCTACTCTTTTTATTCTTGTGTTCCAAATAGGGATGGCAATTCGGGTCCCGGATGTGAGACCCCGCTGGGTTTGGCACCCGACGGGTGCGGGTGCGGGTGCACTTTCTCACCCGCATCCGTCCCGCATAGTCGTGGGGCGGGTGTGGGTTTTTTCTCTCACCCGTGGATGCCTCGCGGGACCCAAAATAATATACGTATAAATAATTTTAGTCTAATATTTCTTTGTGAGAATGAGAATTATATGAGTCTAATAATTTTTAAATATATATATATTATCATATTTTGTTAACTATGAAGTTATGAATGAGTTAGTATTTTTTTTATTATATAAAATATGTAAAAATAATATAAAATATGTTAACTAAAGATATATTTTTTCATGTATATGAAAAATCCGGGGGAGACCCGTCACCCGCCCGAAACCCGACGGATGCGGGCACGGGTGTGGAATTCCACCCGCGGGTGCGGATGCGGGTGGAGATTTCCACCTGTAATATCTCTCATCGCGGGTGGACTTTTGCTCCACCCGCTCCAAACCCGTCCCGTTGCCATCCCTAGTTCCAAACATGCCCCTTAGATATAGAAGTTACGCTAGTGTTCTTACCAGCCAAATGAGAAGTGAAATTCCCGAAATCAATGGAGTCTAGTATTTCGGCCTACTTCTGATACTTTTAAAAAGCAAAGAAATAAATTGATTTAGCTCTTAGTGTTGTTTCACCTTATCCGTTTAGAAAGAAGAGCAACGGCCAAGCCAATCTACCACAAAATATACTAAGTAGTCCCTAGCGGTAGGTGGGTCATTTCCTACTTTTATCATGGCACACGAGCACTTTTAACATGCCTTGGGCTCCATCAAACAGAAATCCTTCTCTTCTCGAAAACCTAAATTCTAAATCAAAATGGTGAAATGGTTGGCACTCTGCACTCTTCTACTTCAGTTTCTACCCCATCATCCATGCTCAAGGATCCGCCGATCCAAGCAGAGACAAAGCTTTTGTTATGGCCAAAGTAGGTGGTCGTGCACCCCCCCCCCCTATTTTTGGAAAATTACGTTAGAAGTCCCTTGATTCAGTGTTTCATTGACAAAATAATACTACCATGCCCCCCTCCTCCTCCCCCCCACACCCCACCCACGCGCACGCTTAAATTGCAACAAACTTGTCCAAGCTCATCACTGGATTGAAGGAAAACAAAAATGTAGCATAAGTGATATAACTTGTAAATTGTAAGGAGGTATTCAATGTAACTTATACAGTGGAGTCCTTTTACTATATTGTATAAACGATTCCCTGATTGGTTACAACTTATTCACAAACAAGTAAAAATTATGCCAAAAAATAGGCTTCTACAACAGTTTATTTGTTAAGTATCTTGTTCAGAATGAACTGAAAAGCAGCTTACTAGTTCGACGACTTTTTACCAGATCTACAAATTAGCTGTTTTTTTAATTAACAACCAGAAATCGTGCCAAACTGCGAAATAAGCTCATAACCTAAGCAGTGGCCATATAGCATGCATGCTGGTTGTCGCCCTACTTGTTATTAGCAGGCTGCTGCAGCCGGAAGTAGTCAAGCGTTGGGCGGCCATCAAGGCCTTTGTTGAGAAAGTGCGCGAGGTACTCGTGAATGGTGACGTCCCTGTAAAGCGGGTACCCGGATGACACGAGTTCTCTGATGGGGCCGTACAGCCGCGTGGACCGTATCACGTCCGCGCTGCAGAAGGCCGCCACCGACACCCTCGCCGTATCCCTGCTCTTGTTCGCCAGCACCCTGTGCTCCACGCTCCTGAACTTGCCGTTGCTAACAAGCTGAAATAGTGCATTTTTTTTTCATTTTCTTATGATTAAAGGGAGGGCAATTCGATCATTGAGCGATGGAAAAAAAAGTTGGCGATCGCGGGAAGAAGGGATGCCTGAAGAATGTCGCCCACGTTGATGAGGAGGGCGCCGGGCACGGGAGGGACGTCCAGCCATGCGCCGCCGCGATCGTCGTCGACGAGCACCTGGAGGCCGCCCATGTCGTCCTGCAGGAGCACGGTGAGGGAGGACCCGTCCGTGTGCCTGCTGGTGCCGAGTGTGAGGTGCGGCTCCGGGCACGGCGGGTAGTAGTTGCTGGCCACGCCGACGCCCTCCACGCAGCCCGTGTCCCCAAGGCGGTCGCGCGCCAGCCCCAGCGACTCCGACAGCAGCTCCAGCACCCGCTCCGCCAGGTTGCGCGCCGCCTCGCCGAACTCCACCATCACGTGCCTGCGTACCCTCCAGTTAATCGATCATTGTTATTTTTAGTTTATTATTCCCTCCGTTCCTGTTTTGTTGTAGTTAATTTAGTTCAAAGTTGAACTAATCCGCGATAACAAAAATGGAACAGAGGAGTGAGTATATATTACGAACTTGTTATTTGCCGTATCAATCAAACATGTTAATTTCTTTTATATATGTACACATCGTGCGCATGTGACACCAGTAGGTACCTGACGGCCTCGGGCAGCTCGTCCGGGCGCGGCGGCTCCGGCGCGACGTCGCAGAAGAGTGTGTCGCGCCAGCCGGCGGCGGGCGACCGGAACAGGTCGAAATTGGAGCTGAACCTGACCTTGCGCGCGTTGCCGCGCCAGTAGTAGGGCCGCTTCGCGTCGGCGGGCGCCTCGTTGAACCGCCGCACGGCGTCGAGCGTCTCAGCCAGGAGGTCGCCGGGCACGCCGTGGTTGACCGCCTGGAAGAACCCCGCCGTCTCGGCCGCGGCCCTCACCCGGCGGGCCAGCTCCTCCCGCGGCGACGAGGCGCCGAGGTCGATGACCGGGATCGTCGTCGTCGCTGCCGCCTGCGGCAGGGAGAAGGATTCCGGCGGGTGGCGGAAGATGGCCGGGACGGACGTGACGCCGGCGTCCACGAGGCCCTTCACGCCGGCCTTGGTGTCATCGAACGCCTGCAGCTCGCGCTGCCGGTCGTAACCGTCCGCCGGGGACGCTTTTGTAGTAGTGGACATAATCGATGAAGCTTTGATCGAGATGGTGCTCCGACGACGGTCGGATCGAGTGACTTCTGTTTTGCTTGCTGATTGCTGTCCATATATTTTGTGAGTACAAGATTGCTTATTTAATTACAGAGAATGCTACTACAAGACATATGTAAGGGAGCATGCCTCCAAAATGAGCAGTCGATGACGGACGGAGACATTTCAATCGCAAAGGTGTGCCGGTTTCGTCCACCACAATTTGATTCATGTTGTAACGCCGTTAGAGAATTATTCAAGTGATGATTCAGGCTGTTACGTCTTGCTAAGCCTAAATCATCCCATCAAGTGAAACTGACCTTTATGGCTCTGCTGCAATGAATTGTCACCTGTCAGTTCACTTGTCCACGCTGCGGACAACCATCCGAGGTGGCCAGCGTGCACGTCTCTCCCACGGTGATTTCGCGCAGAAAAGAGCTGCATCCACTGCATAATACGAACGGTTGTGGGAGGGGCGGACAACGGGACAAGCAACAGAAACTAGATCAGCAGCCCACAAGTTGGTACACCTACTGCTGGACCATCCAAATTGGAATTTACGAACAGGCAACATAACATCCATTTATCTTGATACAACATCACTAGACAAGCCATACATGATCACACTCATACAGTTTTTGCCGAACGGGAAGTTCACTTCGACAGAGTCTCAACACTTGAACAGATTTGAACATGCTAACCAATGATTCAAACATTTGGCAACAGTAAAGTAGGTCTGGACTGATGTACACCACTCCAGACGTTACACAACAATACCACGCTTGATTTTAAGCAGCGAGTGTCGTCGGGGCCGAGCTTTGGGATGGAGCCACCAGGTTTTGTGCCGGAACCACCACCTGAGCCATGTTCTCCACTGCACGAATCCTTCCGGTTGCCAGCCCGGCCGTCAGGTCCTCAACTTCCACTTTCACCACGTCACGGCGGTTGCCAATGTCAGCCGCGAACCTGCTGGCACAATACACGCCAACGGCCATCACTGCCATTCCGTATATGTTTGTGGTGACTAGGCGGAAGGGGGTCGAAACCACAGCAGCAAGAGGTCCACCAATGATTGAGATGGCCTGCCCACTCTGGCCAACGACACCCCGCTCCGCCACGAGCAGGCCAGTCTTGCAGTATATTGCGAAATCCTCGCAGTTGCTCTTGAACAAGTTGTAGCACCTGAAACCATTGCTCAGCAAGTGTTTGGCACGACGGACGACCGTCTCATCAGGATCAGATGGTGCAAGTGTGCATGTTCCTCCTCTTGCTTTCGCAAGGAAGAGTGCTGGATTGACTGCATACTCGAAACGGTAGAGGGCACCCCCAGCCAGGAAGCAGTTGAGGCAAGACGATACTACACCGTTTGTCTCTGTTGCAGCGGTAGCGCTAGTGCCTTCATTGCTGCAGACTGAGCATGGCATGTCGCTTCTTTTTGGGGCAGAACTCACAAGAATAAGATCGAGGAATGTTCCTGTTCCAACTTCCTGGCCCCTCCCTCTGGTAAAATGGATCACCGTATCATCACCCATGTATATTCCTGTGGTAAAATATGGTTAATTCAGAATAAGAAAAAACATTGTTGCAAATAGTATCTTCAACAGAATGTGTATATCTTTTCCTACAAATTGACCACAAGATTCTAGCCCCGTCAATATCTACAATTTCTTCTTGCAGTAGTAAAGCCTCTCACAAGCTGATTAGTTAAAGAAAATCACTAATGTTCCTTGAATAAAGCACTAAAAATGACTTTGAATCCCAATATACTCTGTAGACATGCACTGCATATATTAATCAGATATAATTGGTAGAAAGCAATTACATGCTTGATGCTTTGATATCTCAATAGTTGTAGACAATCTATACCACAAAAAAAACTCCTGAAAATGTCTGGTTAATATGCACGGATGCATCATTTGGTGAGCATATGCACGTTATGTCTAACGAAGTAAATTACTGTAAAAGTAATATTATGCCAAAAAAAAAAAACAAGTGAAGTTTGTTTGATATTTGTGTCTTGGAAGTAATGAACTGACAATCAAAAATGTAAACAAGATCTAAAAAGACACCCTAACATTAACGGCATTTTGTCCCCACCATACTCTTTAACTCTGAACTTCCAATTTTGGGGGAGGCACACAACACACTCTAGAGGCATGGACAGCATCTAAAACCCGTTTATGTTTAGTACGTAATTGATTTTTAGGGCAAATGTGCACTAAGTGATGCTTCTTACAGTATTTGGCAGCCAATACAAGCCCCAATAAGACATCTGGATCACATTCGCCTCTCAGTTGAAGCGACGGCTACCCTACTGAAATGAAAATCCCTACATCATCAAGAAGTAATCCACTCGTGAATTAGTTAATACTTTCACTCATATAATGCAGACTTAACATTCAAGCTAAAATGCCCCTTTGTTAGATCCACTAATGTAAAACAAATCAAATTCATCCGATCTAATAAAGTAATAAATCCAAGAAAACAGCTAGAGGAATAAACACTATTTCCGCACCGTGATGCGCGTAGACCCATGCAGCCCTCCACGAGTAGATGTGATCCCCCGCCTTCAGGCTCTCCTTCCCGATTCTATTCATCCAACAGAAGACAAAGGGTAAGATTTCTCGGGGGAAAAAAAGACGACAGAAAATCACAATACACTGCATGCATCCTTGCAGCGCGATACGGAGAAACAGAGCAGCGAAATCGTGATGAGAGAGGGATGGGAGGACGAACCTGTTGGAGAGGAGACCCATGGAGACGGGAGGCGAGAGCGCGGGCGGTGGCGCTGGGGCGCGAAGGCGTGGAGGGAGAAGAGGGAGACGAGAGGGATTGAGAAGAGAGGAGAGGGACGGGAAGCGGAAACGGTTGCCGTGCGCTTTTGGCTTTTGAGTAAAGGGCAGAAAAGGAAAAGCGCGTGACCGTCGGATGCACTAGAAGAGACGCTGCTGATCGCACGCGTGCGTGTCCTGCCTCCTGCGGCTTAGGTTCTGGATGACTGGATGACTTCTTCGTGTTCACACCGGACACGACTGCTCTCATTGTCACGAGGGGCTTATGTTGTTCATGGGATATCCAATTTAGATGTAAGTATATGCAAATGCAAGGGGCTTTCCTCCGTCTAATCTAACTTCGAGTAGTAATGTTCGAAGCGAAGTTTAAAGAAAATGATTAATTTGAAGACTTAAAGGCGAAGTTTTCTGAATCCGCGGTTGTATTAAATTGTTGAGTGGAGCCTTGATGGGGATAGTCTGGTCGGCACTACAAGCATGTCGGCAGGCGCAGCACGCGTCGGAAACGCGTCTCTTGTTATCGAAACCTGAAGCAGAAGAGTAAACAACTTCCATCTCTCTGCAGAAGAAAAGCCCTTGGCACCAAGGTTAATATAATCAGCTGGATCGGTATAACCGGCCGAGTCCTGTTCACCGGTTAACCGGTATAACCGACCGATTAATCGGACAAAACTCGTTTTGATTAGCACAGGGTCGGCGGTCAGTTAACCGGTCAGTTATATCGGTTAACCGACGGTTAACTAGTCGGTTTAAATTGGTTTTAGTGATATATTTTGAATATATATTTTTAAATTTAAAAATATAGATTTTTAATTGGTTTTACTGGTTAACCGGTTGGTTACTTCGATTAACCGGTCGGTTATATCGGTTTTAACTAATTCGAATTTTTTAAATATTGAAAATTTTTAAACTATAACCGGGTTAACCGGCCGACCAGGATAATCAATTCGGATCGGTTTTCTGATTAACCAGATTAACCTAACCCTGATTATTTTAACCCTGCTTGGCACTCGCCACGTCTCCACTCTCCACCGTTCACCGTTGTGCACTTGTGCCACTCGTTGCTTTTAGGTAGCGATAGTGTCAGAAATCACCGTGCCACCTTAGCCTGTGTGGTTCAGCAGAACGTTGTCAGCTGAAGCTAGCGTCGGCAGCGGCCACAATCATTTATTGCAGCTACCTATTGCAGTTCTACCTCAGCTGTCGTACGAGTGTGCAGTAGTAAAAAGAAGAAAGATAGTTGTATTTGTGACGGTTAGGTATAGCGAGTCTTAGAGTTGCCTGTAGTTTAACTCGTCTGTTTATCACGCGTTTTGTGGATTTATAGTACCGAGTGCTTCAATTCTCCTCTATAAAATGCTAGATATATGAGTCCTATTTTTGAACAGTGTGATGTCAGGTAGACGCAGAAAGAATTAATATTTGGAACTCGGCTATATGTAAATGTGGCACTGACCATCCTTGATTGTACTACAAACCATTATGGAGGCCTTAAGGAGGGAAGAAAATGAGTAATGAAAAATATAGCATATGAGATCCACGAGAGACTTGACAGTGTATCAAACGATAGTTGTGTGAAAAAAAAACCTTGACTTTCCACCTGACAATGGATATCACTAAAAAAAAACTATTGGAGACGCCCTAACACACAGAGATCATGTCTGGCCTATCCCGCCCGGACTCGCGTATGGTTGTCGTCGTCTACACCATAAGAGCAAGTTTAATGGTTTCGCCGGCAGCCGGCTGCGACCAGCGATGAAAGGATGTCTTTTGATGATGGGTCCCGCTGAAATTTAATGCGCTGCTACTCGTTCAACGAATGAGAGCCGCGCTCGCGCGCTGCGCCGGCGTTGAGTGGGCGCGTCGTGAGACGCCCCCGCGCGTTCTCTCTCTTGCTCCATGTCAGATTTGCCCTTATAATACTTGCTCTAATGAACGGCAGCTACAAGGTTGGGACTGCGCCTGGCGCAGTGGCGCGAGCATCTGCCTTCAAGGTTCACCATTGAGCTCAGTTGCCGGTAGCCAGTATAAACAATTGAGCAAGCATAGCCAGCTCCGGAGTAAAAAGTCTTGCATTGAACGCACTTGTCCGGCATTTATTTGATATGGGGCACTCCATCGGCTAATGAGGTACAAAAAATTAAAGCATGAGCATGAACGTCACAAAATGGTGCAAGAAAAGCATGCAAGTAGAATACGATGCGATGTGGCGAGAACGTTTAGCCGCCAACCGTAGCAGGATGTCCATTCCTTCCGGTGAGCCTTTTACAGAAAAAAGGATCGATTCTTTCCGGGATTTCTCGGTGACTTCAACGGTTTCTCCAGCAGATATATGCTTCTTACTCCATTGGACGGTGAGCAGCAGTCGAGCCAGAACAAAAAAGCACATTCCCATTCCACCGGCATGAACATCCTGAACATCACTCTCAGCATTGCCTTTTCGGGTTTTCCTTCCGGACTGCCAGAAAAAAAAAATAGACTGACGAATGATGGTGCGCGGCCATAAAACTGAAGTGTATGAATACAACATTCCTTGGGAGCCGGTTCTTCTTACAAGTGTATACATGTAAAATATGATGTGATTGAGGCTAATGTACAACATCATTTTATCCTGAAAGGTGGAAGCCTTCTGAAAGTCGGTTCAGCAATATTATCTTCTAAGTAGTCCAATAGAAACAATAACTTTTTAATACAGAATGATGTTTACTCGATCTAAATATGATTTTTTAGATGTCCTTCAAGAAAGGAATAGATTCATTCCAGCAATTCTTTATCATGTCAACGACTTTCATGGTGTACTTTTCATCCTCCGGATAATATGCGATAGGGTCATCCAGGAGTGGAGCTTGCAGATCCAAAACACCTTCTAGTGTTGCATGCAGGCAGTATGCTGAATAACTGATGTGATAGCCTCCTTCCTGGACAATCAATATTTGGCCATTGCAATATCGATTAGCCATGCTCCTCATTATTTGTCCAATTTTCCTGTAGCCATCCATGGTCAAGCATTGTCTTCCATTGGGATCAAACTGCAAGGAAATAAAAGTCACATAGCATGAAATAAATGAGCCTATAATGTAATGGATCCTCTTTCCTCCCCAAGAATATTAGAGATTAACCCCACTACGCATGCCACAGTATTTCAGTAAACAAAGCATGATGTTGGGTCCCAGCAAGGGACAAATAACTCGAGAAATTCATTGCTATTGTTACATCAAAACAATGAAAGTAGCAGATATGAGAAAACTGAAGATTCAGATTGGAATATCTTTCTATTAACTAATTCTAAACGAATTACACATATCTCATTCTCATCTTTGAGCCTACGACTTTCATCTACTATGAATAACTGAACTTGTTCTTTCACAGTTAGGGCAAGTTTGGTTGGAGCCCTCGCTCAGGCAGCCTGAGCCAGGCACGCACAAGCCGCAGGCGTCCGATCAGACGCCTGACACTGCTGCCTGGCTCAAGCATGATTGTCCGGTCTCCAATGAAACTAGCCCTTAGTGACGATCAGACCATCAAGCATATTCATACTTCAATTGTTCAGCAGTTTGTGGTTCTACCATCCAAATGCAAGTTCTTCCTGTGGTTGGCAATACATAACCGATGCTGGACTGCAGATAAATTGGCAAAAAGGGGCCTTCCTCACCCAGATAAATGCCCTTTATGCGATCAAGAGGAGGAGACAGTTCAACACCTTCTGACCACATGCGTGGTGACTAGACAGGTGCGGTTCAATGTGTTTTCGCCTCTGAATCTAACGGCTTTAGTGTCCCGGTTGGTCGATCACAGCTTTGCTGAATGGTGGAGAAGGGCAGTGTGCAAAGTCCCAAAGGAACAGAAAAAAAGGAATCAATTCGCTAATCATCCTGGTCGCCTGGATCATATGGAAGCATAGAAATGCATGTGTGTTTGAACATATCTCTACTTCTGTTGCCTCAATCATGAGGGAGCTAAAGGAAAAAGGATGAGCATAGTCCCTGGTGTATGGCCGGAGCAAGGAAATTAGAGAGTTTGGGCCGAGCTGGAGGTTTCTAGATTAGATAGACTCCTTGGTCGTGTCTTGGTCTTGGTTGTTTTTCCATCAAGAGTTCATGATGTAAACCTCATCTCATAACTGATCCCCATATGAGATGTAGGTGATGTAAGGGATCACTCTTTTCTCTCTAATACAAAGAAGCACAACTCTCCTGCGTTTTCGAAAAAGAAAACAGTTTATGATTTTACTTATGTTAAGGAGACTTAGGTGAACACAAAACAAAGGCAAGTCTGTAGCTGATATGCATCAATTTCGTTTTGCAGCTGCTTGCAGTCACATTAGCAGTGTTAGCTCAAAGGAAAAGCATGACACATATGCCGAGGACACCTATGCCCAATGGATGTATGTCAATTTCTGAACTGAAACAAAAAGGAATGCAGCCTTATCCAAACGGTACTTCTGGTAGTGCGCAATTCGCCACCCATACCAGGATGGATCGATCAACCTTGCACCACCCACCAACTAGTTTCCTTTCTTTTCTGATAGATCAGGGAAATGCAAATAAGAGAATGGACATTTCTATTCTCTCTTATAATTACAACTAGCACGGTGAATGAACCAATAATGTTTTCTATCACGCAAACAGAACCTATAAATGGAACATCTGAAAGGAAGACAAATACAGAGAAATATGACCTGTTAAAAAAAATCTATTGAGGAAAATGCAAGATATCAAATATGAGTATATGACAACATCACAATGATAAGCACCAATTAAAATGAAGACAACTGCTCCTCATTATTTTGATACCACCTTCCCTTATTTGTCAACCATAAATTTGATTCTACTATTCAACTCTAAAGATACGCTTTTAGAATTTAAAAAGGAGATTAGATTAAACTAACAGGTCGAACATCTCACTCCAGAATAGTGATATATCTTTTAGCTGTACCCATCCTTATTCGCTTAAATTTATTTCATGGGAATGCTACCTACACAATACATGATGGAGATGGCTAAAATAATGTTTATTTTGCAGTTTTATAGAGGATAGATTATACAAACGCACAGAATTACAACGACTTAATGATAGCAGCCTGTAATGTACCAAGGAGAGCTAAAATAAAAGGAAGACTCACCGCACTAGAATCTTGGCCAATGACAAAAACCAAAAGCTGAGGCTGAAATTTATCGATTGCCGGAACAACCAATTGATCCATCGCATATTTATACCCAGCATCCCCACTTCCATTTGGCAAGGGTATATTGAGATTGTAACCCAGTCCCTTGCCTTCACCAATCTCATCCACAGAGCCGCTTCGCGGATGCGACGGGCCCCAGGAACCATGCCACATATGAAGAGAGATCGTCAGCACATTGTCCGTGTGATAGAAGCCCTCTGCAGTACCATTCCCGTAGTGCACGTCAATATCGATGACGGCAACCTTTGCGCGCCCAGAATCCAGAGCCAGTTGCACGGCAAGCCCGGCGTTGTTCAGGAAGCAGTAACCATCTGCACGATCGGGCTGTGCGTGGTGGCCAGGGGGCCGGACCAAAGCGTAGGCCATGTTTCCCTGCCCATCTAGTATGTGCCTCATGGCCGCGAGTGTGGTCCCGGCAGCCAGAAGAGCGGCGCCCCAGGAACCCGGGTTCAAGAAAGTGCCTTCGCACAGCTTCGTTGCTCCGGCGGCGTTCGCTTGCACGAGCTCCTCTATGTATTCTGCCAAACACAGCAAAATTCAACAACACCGTGATGATTACTCTGATCAATTTGTAGTACAAACACCACAACACGATAACCGGCAAGGGGAGAGCTATCAATTTGAATTGAAAGGGGTATAAATTATAATCTGTGAGTGGATTTGGGGAACTGACCGGCAGAGTGGAACGAGTGGAGCTCTGTGGCGTGCGCGGGGCTGCCAGAGTGCCAGGAGAGGAAGGGCTCGATGGGCCCGCGGCGGAGGATGGAGACCATGTTGCGGACGCGGTCGGCGTTCTCCGGGTGCTGGTCGAGCACGTCGAGGAAGCCCGGGTCACGGCCGGAATCGAAGACGCCGCGCCCGGCGTCGTGGGCCAGCATGCCCTCGTTCCAGAACACCGCCAGCTTGTCTCCTGGTTGCCGGGGCGACCCCTCCACCTGCGTTGCCCCCGCTGCCGGTGGCGGCGAGGAGGTGCCGGGGTCCATCGGCACGGAGAGGGAGAGGGATGTTTGCGGTTTGACAGTCTCACAACCTGAAGGCTGAAACTGGAAGGACGACTTTTTTTTTTTTTTGAGGACTCTGGAAGGACGATATAGAATGGGCTAGAAGCCCATGGGCTTGAAGGACAGTTGCGTTGGTGCGAGGGCATCGTGGGCCAGCATGCTTCTCTCTGTTTTTTTTTCAGTATGCCAGTATGTATAAGATCTGTGTGCTGTACCATATTGTTTTGTTTGCACTTTACTTGTAGGGTGCTGGACTTGCAGTATAGTAGCAAAACGCCGGCCAATATGGAATCTCTTTGCACCTGTGGGTTGTGTGGAGTACGGCCGGTACTATATTCATGCTGTAAAAGTGACTCCAATAAGGAAAGTCAATTTCGAGAGGCAAATCTAGCTATGTCTTATGTGTATAGTGATATAATATATGTTCGTTTTGCGTTTAGTCTAACAAGGAGAGTCATTTTTAATAGGTAAATCGAGCATGTGTTCAGTATCTATCAATCGTTGTAACTGGTAAACTCAAGTCATCGTAACTGGTCTATTTAAGTCGTTGTAACTGATTGTTTAAGTAGTCGTTGTAACTGTTCATTGATGTTATTGTAACCGCGCTGCGGCTCATCTCGCGCGCCCTTAAGTTATTGTAACCGCACCGTCGCTCGTCAAATGCATTTGAGGAGAGAGAGATTGCATTTTACATCGGCTCTCTCCTCAAAGGCAAAATGCCTACGGGATGCCTACCCTGTTGGAGATCATTTTCTCATCTACAATAGGGTTTTGACATATATTTTGGCTTTGCATCCTCTGTTGCCTATTCTTATTGGAGTCAGTCTAATACTCGATAAATAACATGTCGAGAGATCAATCTACTCCCTCCATTCGGGATTTGTTGTCGCTTCCGACAACAAAATTAAATTGGGCATAGTTGAAGCGAGCCGGTCCGAATGACATCGGAGGGAGTAACTGCTAAAGCAACCTTCTTGTTTTACTGCTGCTAAGACTGACTGCACTCGTTATACTCTAAATCTATCATCTAAAAGAAATATTCTGTCCTAGTCATCGATATTTTCTCCTCTATATGTAGTTTTCTTGCATCCGTGCATACTCTATATTCATCCGCTATATCAACTACCTTACTGTGGGATCCACCCGTCAGCCTCTTTCCTTTCTTTTTTCTCTACCCTCTCTCTCCTCCCTCCCCAATCTTTCTCTCTGCCTGCCGAGCTCCACATCGAGCTCCACCGCTCCACGGCCGCTCGCCCTTTCTCTGCCTGTCGGCCCGCTCCGCGCCGCCCTCTCCTCCCCGCGCCTAACACCGCCGCCACGACGGCCTCGCCGAGCTCCGCCGCGACGACCGCCCGCGCCCTCCCTCCACTCGTTTTCTCTCTCTCTCCCCCCTCGCTTCCTCCACCCACCCCTGAGCACGCGCCCCCCAACCCCCCGCGGCGGACGGCTCTGCCTCCCCTCCTCTCTCCAGATCCGGCGGCGCGGTCCTCCAAGATCCGATGGCACTATGGCTCGAGCTCCGCCCTCCCTCTCCTCTCTCCAGATCCGGCGGCTTGGGGCTCCCGGCGGCGCGGTGGCTTGGAGCTCCCGGCGGCGAACTGGCTCCGGGCGCTGGCGGGAGGGCCGGGGTGGTTGGACGCAGCCGCTCTGGTGGTGGGCCCCGTCCGACATGGCGCGATAGCGGACGTTCGAGACCGCGTCATATTTGGCGTTCGGGAGTCCGTCCGGGAATTTACCATAGCCCTCCCAGTAGCCCGGTGCAGCTATCGATCCACTATCGGGATACTAGAGGATAGGTTTCCAGTACCCCGGTGCGGTCAGTCTAATGCAGCCTCGGATTAACACTGTCACAAAATATACAGTGATGTCCCGGCATGTAGACATCCCGCGCATCAGTCTATCTGGTAATACAAAACTTTGTTTTTACTGTCAACTACTAATGTACCCGCAAAATAACACTGTCAATTACTATACCGTGATTTGGTTGTCTCACTGCGGCAAGTGAAAAGTTATAGCAGTTTTACTATGCATATTACTACCAGTAATTACTGGTGGTAATGCTTAGAGATAATAACGTAATTTACTCATATATTTATTTATTTACCCGCACTGCCATAAAGGATAAAGAGGTTATTTCTAAGCATACTGAACCCATCCGTCGATCCGAAATTCAGCTTCGTTAGAGTAGAAAGCAAAAAAGATATATAGACCTAATTAACAAAATAAATTATAAGTTTATCATTTTTATTTTTCTAATAACGCCCTAGTAAAATCATTACCGCTTCTAATTACTGCTACTAGTAATTACTGCTCTACCACCAGTAATTACTATATTACCACCAGTAATTACTATATTACTACCAGTAATTACTGAAGGTAATATGTATAGTAAAACTGCTCAAAGGTTAACCCGAGGCTTGCCTTCATCACCTCGCCTGCAAGTTGCTCCCACCAAGGTTAACAAAATCGCAGTTAACCGGTCGATTAACCCGGTTAACCGTAAACCAGTCTGGGTTGGTTATCCCGATCGACCGGTTAACCGTCGGTTTGATTTAAATATTTTTAAAATTTAAAAAAATTTATATATATTAAAACCGTGAAACTGAGCGGTTAACCGAAAAAATCGATCGGTTAACCGGTGTAACCGGTTGGTTAGCAGCCAAATATGAATTTAAAAATTTATTTTTAAAATTCTATGATAAAAACCGGTGTAACCGACCGGTTAACCACCAAAACCGATCAGTTAACCAATGC
The DNA here is from genome assembly GCA_030378355.1 of Eleusine indica. Classification (NCBI taxonomy): domain Eukaryota; kingdom Viridiplantae; phylum Streptophyta; class Magnoliopsida; order Poales; family Poaceae; genus Eleusine; species Eleusine indica. The sequence continues at coordinate 63,529,683 of CM059494.1, forward strand.
AACCGGCCGGTTAACCGATTACTGATCGCCAACTCTCCAAATTGATTTTTGCTTGGTTAACCAGCCGGTTATTCTGGTTTTCCGGTTAATCGCTGAACCGATCCCGATCAGTTTTACCGGTTTATTCGGTTATGTAAACCTTGGCTCCCACACGGCGTACGTCTACGATCTCGTTTCTGCGAGTGGCGCCACGCTCGTATGCGATGCGAGCAACGTGCGGCTGCTCCCCGTCGGGTTGTCATCTTCTCCGTGGCCAACGCGGCCGCACGTGGATTCCCCCAACCCCACTCTGCCAATCCAGGCCGCCGTGACACCAAGTTTAACTTTCCCCTGTTCTGTTGCCAGGTTCGGGTCAGGTTTGCTCGCGTGCGCGCGTCCTGGGGCACACGAGCGAGATGCGTCTGCGACCACCATGGCTGCCGCATATACTGCACAGGCAGCTCGGTTGGTCAGTTTGGTCTTGCACTCAAATCTGTTGCTGCGAGCCTGCGACCCACTTCTGTTGCAGCGAACCTGTCCTGTACTCCTTGGTCTGTTTCTCACATTTCCTGGCCCAATCGGCAAAGGCGACTGTAGGTCAGGTGTGTAGGCCGAATGTCGAAATGTCACGCCATTTGGGAATGTAAGTGTCCACACAGCATGATAAGGTTGTTCTTGAGTCTCCAACTCCTCGATCGAGACGGCAAAGTTTTTCTTTTCTTTTCATTATGGTCGCTCAATAGGGTAAGTGCAGTGCAGGTAAGCTGCATTTTGGACTTGTGGAGGGCAGAAGTGCCGGATCGGAACTGCTATGCCATGTATTACATGAAACTACTTGTTTGACAACTACCTTGTTGGTTGTGTCGTTGCACCCGAGCACTTTCGCATTCCTTCTATAAGAGCTCGACACGTAGAGTCCTTGCATTGCCAAAAGCTACCCGTCTGTAATCTGATCTGTACCAAATTAATATAACACGACGCTTTTCCAGCGTTGAAATGACGAGAACACTGATTATTTTTCTTTGGATGGTCGCGCTGCAAATAAAAGACGCAGTAGAAGCCGCTACAGAAACACCGCACCTCGCTGATGCTTACGTAGAACCCTCTACAAGTGGGATCACCCAAATTCCTTCCGAAATTAGGTAGGCGGCACTAGGCAGACAGAACGATCTCTCCAGAATCCCCAAATCATCAGCGGGCTTATCTTATGCACGGACACACACCCGATTAATAATAGAGCTAAGCTAATAAAGTACAGTACTTTGTTACCAAATCACTTGCCCCAGTCTCAGGACAAGAGAGACGTCACCATCTGCCGCCCCGAGCTGGTCACGCCTCTCGATTCCGACACCGCTTCACACGGGCACGCTGCCATCGGGAAGCATGGCCCGCTCGCTCGCGCGAGAGGGCCAAGTCCTAATCCATCTCGAATTAGGTATTCGCTGCGTCCTCGGGCTGGCCGGCTCCGCTCGTTGCTTTCCATCTCCGGTGGTTTCCGTGTCCCCTGGTGGTTGCGGCGTCATTCTCCGGCCCGGTTTCTTAAGAGTTGGGATAATATTCTCGCAAGGAAAAGGGCTCAGAGACCAGCGACTGCGAGGAGATTTGGGCGTTGCGTTTGTTCCTCCGTGACGCCAACGGGGCACCAACCTTGGATGGATTTCGTACAGCTTTTTTGCGATCCAGATTTTCGAACTCTCGTTAAGGATTGAGAGAGAGGAATAGAAAGGGTTTGCCAATTTGGCATGGCGACGGACTGTACGGCTCGTCGGTTCGTTCAAATTCGGTACATTTTGATCGGAAGATGAGGCTGCATGCAGTTCACCTCGCAATGACTTTCTTGTCTGCAGTCTTCATCGAGCCAACGACGTGTGTTTGGAGCCGTAATTATGGGATTGCGTTGCTCGAGTGCACGCACAACGGCATAGCTGCACAGTCTGTTCTGTTGCTCACAGTGTGAAGGAGATGAAGATGATATATATTATTTTCTCCAAAGAACGAACGACAGTGATAATTGTAGGGAGTGACACTAACTTCTCACGCCATGGAGATTGTCCGGTTTAGCCGGGGCCACGCGCCTGTTACAGAAATTGATTTGTTCCGAGAGACACGGGAAAAATTCATGAGTACTGCAGCTTATGGTCGGCGCTTACATCAACTACAGTCATCAGCTAAACACAGGCCAGCGAGCAGGGAGCACGAAGAATCACCGGCACGCGGTCATCTGTTGTGATCTGCAGTTTTCTGACAGTCCGACAGGTCAATGCGTCGGTTTTAGCGAGCCTAACCATGACCCGACCTTGGAGCTCGCCCCAGGGCAGCACGAGCACGAGCACCCAGCACGGAGGCGTCACGTGCAACTCGGTGTTGTTGCCCCCCGTTTTTTTTTTCCCGTTATCCGCTCGCGGAACGCCCAGAGCCGCAAAGAAACCTTCCTTGACCGACATGATGCCAGATTGCCAGGAGGCACGGCGTTATCCTGGCTTAACGGCAGGCTCGAGCCCGTATGAACACCGGGCCCACTTGTCATTGGAACAACAGGAGGCGACAGCAGGTTTTGCAGGATCCAGTATCGATTGAGGCCGCCAAGCGCCCGAGTGCCCGAATTCAATTTCAGTTTTCCGTACTATCCTCATCCTGTTACTGTACTCATGATGCTGCCCGTACTCTGGTAATTACTTTTACCGCTCTGCGGACTGCGGGTGACATAAATTACCGTAACAGAGAACCTTTTTTTTATTTTTTCCCTGTGGGCCGTGACGCCGTGTGATCTTCACTACGCATAGTCAAAAGTACCACGGAATAGCTTGATCTTGAATGTTTAACTCCATGGCCTTGGGAAATATATTCGTGGCACATTGGTTTCCGATATTGCCCCCCCCCTACCCCTTACTAGGTACTAGTAGTGTTTATTGAGGAACCGTTAAATCGTTCTCAGAGAATCATCGTCTTCTCTGATTGACCTTGATAAAGAAAGTGGTAATAGTACAGTGCACGGAGCTGAACCAGCCACGCCATTATAAATTTCAGCCAAGTTGAGGTAAGCATGTGAACAATAATTTAACCACTTGTGGAGTTGGTCATGCCAAATAAGATGTGGACCAATCTATGAACTAAGAATTGCATATTTTTGGTTCAAACATCAAATCATTTTGTTGGAGTGTTGCCGCATATTTGATCGGCACATCAGACATAGTTAGTCTGCATAATAATATTATTTTCTCTGATTTTCAACATATGAATAAGTTACCTGTTGCGGAGCTTCTTTGAAATGGCTTAAGTTGTCAATGATTTTGATTAGCATTAAGAAGAAACTTCCAATCCTTCATAACTCACTACATGTGTTTGCCTTCCCGATCTCAAAAAAAAAAAAAAGTGAACTAGTAAACATGAGCTTTAGAACAAATTGAAGAAATGAAAATTGATATTTCAAATCATGAAAGGTCACTTCATCTAAAAATTGCAATTTCGTTAAGAATGCTAAACTTTACTGGCAATCACAGCGGGGAGAACACTTTTTTTTTTTAAAAAAACAACCAGCAGCACAGTCATCGTCCCCCCACCTGGGTCTGCTGATCTGCCTTTAACCCCACCGCACCACCACCGCCCGCTGTTGCGGCCACGCCGTATATAAGCCGCCGAGTAAACTCCGTCGCCCACACCGTTACGCCTACGCCGCAGCCAACCACCAAATCAAATCCAGAGCACAAGGCAAGCAGCCGCCGAGCGAGCAGGCGAGGTGAAGCCGCGCGACCGCAGCGGCCTGCGACGCGCGAGATCTCGCCGCGACGCCGCGCCGTAGCTGGTTTCGGTCGGAACCGGAGGAGAAGCTTCGCCGGTCCGGCCAGCGCTCCCCGCCGCGGGCCAATGCAGGTGGAGACCGCCGCGGTAAGCCCCCTCTGTCTCCGCCAGGTTGCGTTTGGTGGGAACGGTGTGCTTCCTGCGGTTTCCCAAGTGCAACTCTGTTTTGATATCAGCAATCAAATTTGCCTCCTGCTGGTTTGGGTGTCTGAGCACTAGATTCTCGTCCAGTAACCCATCGATTCCCGTGGTTCAAAAACTTGCCTGCGCGGCATCATCTCTCCTTTCTAAGGAAAGGCACATGCCCCGGCTTTGATTGGGTGGCACGTAACGGGGGTGCACTTTCATCAAAGCTTGTTTGGCTTATTAGGTGTTTGGGTGCTTTATTTTGCAGAGCTTGCTTAGACTGTCGAGGTGTTCGAGTTCCGGCTGGGCTGGAGAAATGTGATCAGTTTGGGAATTTAGAGATTGTCGTATAGCTTCTGCTGGCCGCTGCTACAAACCTGTTCTTGTCCTGTAACGGATTGGGGCTCATGGAGTCGCGGATGGATCAGTACGAGATCATGGAGCAGATTGGCCGTGGCGCATTCGGTGCTGCCATCCTTGTGAATCACAAGATTGAGAAGAAAAAGTAAGAAAATCAGTATGTTGACTGTACAAGGCTTCCTCCTTTCAGTTTGGTGACAGTATGCTTATCTTGCAGGTATGTGTTGAAGAAAATCCGGCTTGCAAGGCAGACAGATCGTTGCCGGAAGTCTGCCCATCAAGAGGTCGGTACAAACCAATGCAACATTATGAATTATACGGTTCTGTTCTGGATTCATTGGTTTCGTTTTGAGTATTGGATTAAACAAAACTTAAATTGCAGATGGCTCTGATTGCCCGCCTGCAGCACCCGTACATTGTTGAATTCAAGGAGGCTTGGGTTGAGAAGGTTTAAAAGTTTACAAGCTTTTGTTCTTTATTATTTTCTTTCTGTTTAAAATTGTTTAGTTGACAAGGTGAGTTATGCAGGGATGCTATGTCTGCATCGTCACGGGTTATTGTGAAGGTGGAGATATGTGAGTGTGATTTAATGCTTTGGAGGTTAATTTTTCCATATCTGTATTATGGATTGTATTATATCTCACTTTTGTCTTGTTTCACAGGGATGAACTGATGAAGAAATCAAATGGTACTTACTTTCCCGAAGAGGTATGACACAAATTGCCTCTTCTGTTCATCTGATTCAAAGAAGAAAAAAAAATGTAACATTGTGCTCATAATGCATGATTTATCCTCAGACATTGCTTAAATGGTTCGCTCAATTGGTTCTGGCTGTTGACTACTTGCATTCGAACTATGTCTTGCATCGTGACCTGAAGGTAAGTGGCAATGGGTGGAGCATAGTCATTGTCATTTTTTTTTATGCAATAGATGATAATGCTTCCTCTTAATTGCAGTGCTCCAATATATTTCTCACTAAGGATCAGGACATACGCCTTGGTTAGTATCTCAAAGAAAATATAGTAATATGTATCTGTAGCCAAGATATTATGTTTGTATCTCATAATGTCTGATACTACCAAGTTACAAATATTATATGATTTACTTGCAGGAGATTTTGGCCTAGCTAAAACTTTAAAGGAAGACGATCTAGCTTCCTCGGTATAGTCTTCCTTTTTTTTTTCCATACTTTCAAGTATTTGTTTCTGTCTCAATATTTTGTGTCGATGTGTGATCTTAAACTCTCCTCTTTTGAGGAGAAGTATTTAGTGGGTTACTAATCACTCATATTGTATGTCACCTAAGAAAATAATCATGTCACGATCATGCCCCATGAGTATACTCCTCATACCATTTATGTTTGTAGTACTTTCTGTTTTAATGCTTAACTGAAACCTGAAATCCTTTTCTGTGATTGGTTGGGATTTGAGCCTTGGCTGTTGAACACAAATTTCAGTGAGAGACCTAGTGGCAAAAAATAAATTCTAAGGGGAAAACAGGATTTCCCTTTTTCTTTCCTATTTTTCCATCATGGTCTAGACATGCGATTTTTGTTTTATGGGACGTAGACATGCAAGTTGATCTTATGGAAAATATGAAGGCATAATTCTTGTTCTATGCTGACATTCTAATTGGTTACACCATGCTTTCTTTAGGTTGTTGGAACACCAAATTACATGTGCCCGGAGCTGCTTGCAGATATTCCCTATGGATTCAAATCGGACATCTGGTCTCTTGGTAACACTTTGTCTTGCTCAGTTTCATTTGTAATATCAGATGTTCACAACTTCACATGACTCTACTTATTTACCAAATTTCTGATTTAATTTGTATGCATCTGTATAGGATGCTGTATGTATGAGATGGCAGCTCATCGCCCTGCCTTCAAGGCTTTTGTGAGTTTTGTTCAGATCTTATTTCTTGCTTCAAACTGATTAGCTAGAATTAATATATTCTTTGTCAACATGAGTTTAAAATTCCTCTTTCTATCTTACATTACATCAAATAGGATTCCAGACATAAGTAGGAATTCCTTACATGTTGTCATATACCTGCAAAATAACCATTCCGAAAATGAAGTCATTCCGACAGAAACAGTGAGCTGCAGCCAGTATAAATCTCTTGTCCTGAACAGCATGAAATTACCCAATGGAGGGAGTACATCATACTAGAACATTAGAAATTAGCTGATACAGGGGAAAAAACTGCTGGAAGTGTTGGCAATTATAATATTAATTTGTAAGTATAGTGTCACATTAGAGTGCATTTTTTCGTTGTTAAACTTTATTCTGTTGTGTTACTACTCTATTTTATATGAAACAATTTGCTATTAGTTTGGTAAAATAAAATGTCTGCTGGTTTAAGTGTTTATTTTTTTGAGGAATAAGTTTAAGTGTTTATTGACTGATAAAGTTTGTTTTCCAACCTCAAGTATGATGCTTTTCTAATAAAAAGTGATTATGGCTACTTTCCAGTTTCTTGGATGGCTTCTATATTCTTCTCTGGTGGATTAGGCATACATCCATGTTCTCAACTGAGCTAGGCTCAGTTCCTTACCACAAAACTTTTAGTAATTCATGCTGTTCTGTTCCCACAATAACTCATCAATGAAAATATTGACTGGAAAAAAAACTCAAGTTGATCTTCTCAATAGGAAAGAATGATCAGCACTGGCGAAGCTTCCTTGTGGCCATTAGGACCATGGACCCCCCTGCCTAAACAAAATCTCCATTGGCTAAACAGTAAATACATGATATTGTCTGAGATTGGCAAACTGACTTCAGCTCAGTTGGTTAGTGCCTCAGGTTGTGAGGCCTCCCACCAGGGTTCAAATCCTGGTGCGCACAAATTTGTGGGAAAAAAAAAAAATCCCCTCGTTGGCAGCCTAAAATATAGTGGCGACGACGTAGACTTGGGTGTCCGGTATCCGGGCCCTGGGTTGGTTTGGGCTCTCCTACCTGGGGTAGTTGCAGCAGTCGCCAACATGGTCAACGGTATTCGGTCTAAGTATCTATGCGTCCCTATAGGGTGATGCCGGGGTTCGGGGATTTTTCTCGATCGGAGAAGGTTGAGCTTCTCTATCAAAAGAAAGCCGTGGGGGCGGTCTTACCCCCACCGGTCGAGTTTTTTTTTTATATTGTCTGCGATTTTAGACATGATTAACATGGCCGGCCCCTGCTGCTCATCTGATTAAGCTTCGCCACTGAAGATCAATGTTGCTTCCGCCATGCAAGGCAAACAATGCGCTCTAGAGTTTTTTTTTTAATAGTGATATCACTATTTACTATTGTTTCTTAAATGTTTTGCTGGACTTATCTTATCACTGTTGTTTCCAGGATATGGCTGGGTTAATAAGCAAGATAAATCGGTCTTCCATGGGTCCCTTGCCTGTCTGCTACTCGGTGTCTATGTAAGTGTGCTTCTTTACACGGAGTAGGTCTTATGAAGTTGAATAGTTATTCTTATCATGTTTATATGTGATCTTGGTGACCTTCTTCCATCACTCACGTGTGCTTTACATAAGGGAACAGTTTATTGAGAACCACATAATTCTTGCGCCTATGCAATAATAACAGCAACTGATAAAATGCTATTTCCTTTTTTGGAGTTTATATATATTATATACTATACATCTCAAAAGGTCTTTACTTACTATTGGGTACAGGAAAACCCTAATCAAAAGTATGTTGAGGAAGAGTCCAGAGCATAGACCAACTGTAAGTAAATAAGCTTTCAAGTTTAAACCTTCCTTGCGATTGCAACTTCTTTCATATGTATCCTGAAGATATGTGTCATATCATTGAATAGGCATCTGAGATTCTGAAGAATCCATACCTGCAACCATATGTGAACCAATACCGTCCTGTTTCTGATGCTTCAAACCCCATGCGGATGCCAGAGAAACCATTGACAGCTTCACGAAACAGTCAACGAAGCATGTCTGACAGCCAAAGCAGTAGCATTTCTAGTAGTGACATCGACAGTATCCAATCAAGCGACAGAAGCACATCAGGTGGAGCTGCAAGTACTGATAGAAAAATCATTGATGCTGGTAGTGTTCGAGATGACTCAGATGAAAAATGTGCAACATCAGAAGATCTTAGAGGCAACAAAGAAATTTCCATCACTCAATTTAGAAGGCAAGATTCGTCTAAATCCATGCATGTTGATCACCATCCGAGAATCGAGAGTAAACAACCGAAGATCATTGAGCAGATTATGACAACACTTAGGGAGGAGAGCAGGCTTAGAGAAACCAATTCTCCTTTCAGAGGTGGTGGTGTAAGGCTGAGTTCTGGCCTTGACAACAATAATGAAGCAGAGCATCCATCACAGGTCTCAAGGACAAATAGTGGCATATCCTATGGGTTAAAGTCTGGTGACATCTTATGTCGAGATGAACATTTGAATCAAGTGGAAGCATCACCACCCTTGAAGCAACTGGTATGGTTTGAACTTTTTTCCTTGTTAAATGATCCATTTTTTCTATTTCTTACTCAATTCTTCTGGTAATGATCTTTGCAGTCGCCTATTGTTGAACACTGCACAAAAAACAAAACTGTCGGATCATCAACTCCTCAATCTGCAAGACCAATCACAGAAAATGGTACTGTAGCTTCAGGAAAAACTAAAAGCAAGACACCACCAGCTACCACTAGGCGCCCTAGCCCTCAGAGGCAAGCTGGATTAAGAACTCCAAGCCCCCCAGTCACAACGACAAAACGAGCTCATACCAGGGTCATGACAGATAGTGAGAAAACGCCACAACCACCAACCTGTGGCCCAAATAATGATCTCAGCGATCGTCCTTGTAATGTGACAGTCTCTGAAAATAGTTCAGAAGCACAACATATTAAGCCTGATACTTCACAAGTAAAATCTGCAAATCTTTGGGAACTTTTTACTGTGGCAGACAAAGAACACAGAAGTGCTTGTTCAAGTTCTACAATTGGCTGTACTGAAAAGATGAACCACTCTGAACTCTCTGAATCTAATGGCCCAGTTTGCTTCATTTCAACGTGTACAGGCTCGTCTCCAAGCACTGTCAAAAAAGAGGATGACATAAGCATGCTAGCATGTACGGAAACCAACCATGACAAGAATATTGTGACAATTAGTGGTGGTTCAAGCCTGAGGTCTGCTTTTGATCCATCCTTTCTTAGTTCTGAACAAAAGTTTGTTCCCAAGGATAATATGCAATCCAGCAAACAGGATCAGAGCACCATCACATGCCACAGTGATGAGGATAAGTTCACTGTCCAAGAATTCCTTTCATCAGCACCAACAGTTGCTCCTTCCGTTTCATCAGCACCAGAAGTTGCTCCTTCTGTTTCGTCAGCACCAGAAATAGCTCCTTCTGTTGTAGCCCCACAAGGCACATCATTGGAGGAACTTACTTCGATTCAGTCATCGAAGAAAGAAGTAGTTCCTCATTCAAATCCTTCAGTTCATGATGTTGAACAGAATATAAGACACAGTACATTGTGTGTTAGTGACAAGAAGCCTATACCAGCAAGTGTTGAAAGGGAAGCTCATAGTACGGATATCATCAAGCATCTGAATGTTGTAAGAGAAGATGTCAATGTACGGAGCAGTTCATCAAATGCTCTGTCTTCAGGACTTCCCTTGGTCGCTGCCAGATCAAATATTTCAGAGGCTAATACTGCCAGTAAGATACTTGTTTCTTCAGACGTGGCAAAATTGTCTATTACATCCGAGGCCAGCAATAGAATTGAGACATTCCCTGCTAAGGAAACACTTGATGTCACATCATTTAGGCAGCGAGCCGAGGCCCTTGAAGGGCTCCTGGAGCTTTCTGCAGAGCTTCTTGAAAACCATAGGCTGGAGGAACTTGCCATTGTTTTGAAGCCATTTGGGAAAGATAAGGTTTCCCCACGAGAAACTGCTATCTGGCTGGCTAGAAGTTTCAAAGGGATGATGAATGACGAACCAGGTCGCATGTCGCTTTGAGCGCCAAGTGTTGTTTTTGCCTTTTTTTTTTCTTTTCCATGTGCTTCGAGTAACTCAGAGCCGCTTGATTTGACAAAAGCAGTGCTCTGAGTTGCTCAAAGCTGCCTGATATGATAACAGCTTGTGGGTTTTTTTTTTTCATTTTGAGAAGACAGCTTGTTGTCTGTGCTGCCAATTTTTGCCATTTTGATTGTTCCATTCTTTCTGGCGTATGTTGTACATAGCCAAAGAACTGTAATAAAGCTTTGCCTATGGTGTGTAGCACAAAATTGCTGATAAGCTTTCTGATGAAATGTCCTCACTTGCCAATGGCTATTTTGCATCAACGTAATGTAAGTGGACCAGGTTGCAACGTTTCGAGTTGTACTGTAACTACTGGCTAGATCGCATCCTGATCTGTTTGATATAGTTTCCATTTCTAGTTGTCTTTATATCCATTGGTTTTTTTTTTCTTGAGACAATCTCCAGTGGTTTCGGTGTTATGTGTGGCAAATTTGTCGATCATTTGGTCATCCTCCGTTTCAGCCGAGCCCTTCAAGATCAATGAATGAGGTTTATCATTGAATGAAAAAAGGTATTTTTTTTGAAACTATGGAAAAAGGTTGTTGGCGCCTGAAAAACTGATGTTTGTAAAAAGTATATGATAGATTGATAATATGCGAATGCAGGGAAATGGAGTCTGAGTGGACGCATCGATTTAGTTGCAATTGTCGATCGCAGATATCTTATGCCGCTTTGGTGCCATTTTCTACTCTCTGCTGGTACTCGTCATTTTTTTTTTAATTTTTTTTAAAAGTGTAGAATTCCAATACTCACTTGCTGATATGTCATCAGCCACAATCACCTGAATTAATTCCAACCTCACACTAACTTCCTAACGCTGCCAATGCATGTGAAACTCAGAAATATAGAAAGCAAATTGAAAGCTATCCAAGTTTGGGGAAATTCTTTGGTATTGCGAGGGAAAACAAGAACGGGAGAGGGAACCGAGATGTGGCCGTAACGAGAATTCTGGGCCGGGTAATTGCGGTTTAAGTCCGTTCTTGGATCAGAAAGAAAGGCCCATGGCCTGACATTACCCAAGCCAACAAGTCCATTAACGCACCAGCCATCAAGGCCCAGGCACGGGAACCCCAGAGAGGCAGAGAGTTTGCACGTTTGCTCGAACAGAGCGAATCGACAGCAGCCCCTTCCACACTCTCGTCGCGGGTCGCCGCCGCCCGCCGCCGCTCCAGCATCCAGCGCTCCTGGCCGCAGAGCGCGCGACTGCGCCAGGCCGCTGACGCCGCCTGCTCGTGCGCCTGGTCGCCGATTCCAGTGGTCGGAGCTGCGCGACGCCGGCGGCTCGTCCGCCCGCTCTCAGGCCGCAGGGCATAGGTTCAGCCATCTGCCCCACCAAGGCGAGGAGGACAGGTAAACTACGCATCCCCCACGACGCCCGCGGCGTCACCTGCTATTTACGTGCGTGAACATTCGGTTGCTCCTGCTTGCTTGCTCTCGTTATTTTGTTTGAATCTCTGTGCGAACTTGAATCATGATTCGTTGCGGTGGATTTGATGAACAATTTATTACGGGGAAAGATGAACATGTCTGATCCCGCCGTGGAGTAGCTTCAGCACGTAGCAGTAACTAAGCATGTAGTATTCTCTTTTCAATAAGTATCATCTGAATATGCAGTTCTAGTAGCAACTGGCATTCTAGTTTTGGAAATGTAGGACCATGGAGTGTCAGACCATAGGTAGAAGCTGGAAGTCGTGTAGCGTGTTGCGATTAGAGATTTAGAGATTGCAAATTGAATCCATTTGGCTGTGGGCTGTGGCCATAGCACCAATGGACAGTCAAGTCTCATGAGACAACGCTGGAGAACTCTTGATGTGCGCACTCTTCCTGTTCGATAAAATGCACGAGAAGTTAGAAACTGCAGAAATTTGATCGATGTTCTTGGAACACATCTTGTTAGATGATTCAGATGCCTTTTTTTTTCTTTCTTGGAATTACTCATTCATCTTGGCTTGATCTGTTTTTAACCCTTCTCCAGTTTGTCTTAATGGGCAGGGTTTATTGATGAACACCAGACTGTGACTTGGTTTGGTTTTGTACCTGTCGAGCGTCCCATCAGCTTGCCAAACAAGGCCTGAGTGGGATCTGTTATGTTCTTGGCCAAACGGCCACCTTGGTTGTCTCAGATTAGCAGGCATTGTATTCTCCACACTGTTACTTGGATTATTTCGTGGAGGCAGCTACCGTACTGCAGCTACAGCTGCAGCAGTGGCAATGCTACTCCAGGGACTCCCGGGCGCCTGTCGGAGCTTTTCTGTCCAGTCCAGATACATATCAGTGGCCTTATTGTGCATGTGCTGGAGCGTGGGAGGTTGTCAGACTCGGTTGAGCTGGAGTTGGACAGGCTCCGTATCGACCTGGATCCCTTTGTTGTCAACCGGGTGCTCCGGGGCCTTTCAGATTCAGACACGGCAGTGCGGTTTTACTGGTGGGCAGAATCACGCCCTGGGTTTCATCATACACAGTTTGCGATAGCATACATTGTGAGCATGCTGTTTTTAGATGGCGACTTTGCTCTGCTCTCAGAGTTCCTTGAGAGAGTGAAGAGCCAGGGGTTGACATTGCATCGCTCTCTCTACCGGATCCTCATATCCGGCTATGTCAGGGCAGGAAAGTTCGGTTCTGTCATTCAGACATTTGATGAGATGGTTATGACCGGTTGCCGTGAGTTTGGTGTGGATTACAACAGGTTCATAGGTGTTCTAGTAAAAAATTGTTGTTTTGATTTGGTAGAGAAGTATTATAGCGTGGCACTTGAGAAAGGTTTTTGCTTGACTCCATTCACTTATTCAAGGTGGATTTCAGCATTGTGCCAATCGGACAGGATTGAGCTTGTAGAAAAGCTTTTGAGTGATATGGATAAATTTGGGTGTTTTCCAGATATTTGGGCATGTAACATATATGTTGACTATCTGTGTAGAGAAACTAGGTTGCATGATGCATTGCAAATGCTGGAGAAGATGAGGATAAGAGGGACAGGTCCTGATATTGTCACTTACACAACAATTGTTGATTGTATGTGCGATAATAAACGGTATTCAGAAGCAGTTGGACTTTGGGATGAAATGGTGCGTAGGGGCCTTAAGCCTGATACTGTAGCCTGTGGTGCATTAATATTTGGGTTGTGCAAGGGTGGCAAGGTTGACGAAGCTTTTGAACTAGCATCAAGGATGTTAAGTATGAATTTAGAACTAAATGTCTGTATTTACAATGCTCTAATAAGTGGCTTCTGGAGAGCTGGAAGCATTGATAAAGCCTTCAAAATTTTATCCTTCATGCAGACAAATGGATGTGAGCCAGATGTTGTAACATATAATATCCTGTTAAACTATTACTGTGACACTGGTATGGTGGAGAAAGCTGAAAATTTGATAAGAAAGATGGAAATGAGTGGGGTAAATCCTGATAGGTACAGCTATAATCAGTTGTTAAAAGGACTGTGCAAAGCTCACCGACTGGACAAGGCATTTGCTTTTGTTTCGGATCATATGGAAGTTGGTGGATTCTGTGATGTTGTATCGTGTAACATACTAATTGATGCATTTTGCAAAGCAAAAAAGGTAACTTCTGCGTTGGATTTATTCAAGGAAATGGGTTACAAGGGAATTCAAGCAGATAGTGTGACATATGGGACTCTGATTAATGGTCTTTACAGTGTAGAATACTGCAATCTAGCTGAAGAACTGTTTGAGCAGATGATGAAGTCTCAAATTGTCCCTAATGTTAATCTGTACAATATTATGCTCCATAACATCTGTAAAGCTGGTCATTTCAAACAAGCTCAAAAACTATTCTGGCAGATGATTCAGAAGGAAGTATCACCAGATGTTATTACTTTTAACACACTCATATATTGGCTTGGGAAAAGCTCGAGGGCGATTGAAGCCCTTGATCTTTTCAGGGATATGAGGGCGAGAGGCGTAGAACCTGATAGCTTGACCTTTAGGTACTTGATAAATGGTCTTCTGGAGGAGGGGAAAGCTACTATGGCTTATGAGGTATGGGAGCATATGATGGAGAATGGCATTGTTCTTGACAGAGATGTTTCTGAAAGGTTGATAACTATGCTGAAATCGAAGAACAGGTAAAGCTAAGTTCTTGGAGAACTTGTGCTTCAAGAAGCTTTCTGCATCTACATGCTCCATGCACCTGCGTATTGTCTAGCTTAATCGTCTGTCATTTGGACTGAGCATCGTACGCACCTGGGGAAGAATGCTGATTGGATGTTTGCCAGCAGAAGAAAAATAGCATACTCATCACAAACACAGCAGAGAATCAATGGACAAGGTATTCTCCTTTTTGATCTTCATATCCATGTTTGTTCTTGCTTGTATGTAGCATGTAAACACTAGGCATTCAATTGTGACCAAGAACAAGCACTCAAAAGTTTTTTATGCTAACGTTTTATCTCCTTTGCTAGTGAATTATGAATTATCTAGATCAACTAGACCACTATAATCCTTACTGTTGTACAGGTAGCCTTAATCTCACTGAAGGCATTACCTGATACATGGACCTCGATTGATTATTGCCACAACTGATGTATGGAGCTTGTGTTTATCTATGTTATTAGTTAGTTTTAGTTGTATTTCATTTTGAAAACGTTTTCTTTACATTATTTATCTAATGAGCCGTTCCATGAAAATCACAGGTGTGCTATTCAGTATTTCTACACAAAGTGTCATGTTGTTAAGTTCTCATCTAGTTCATGAGAAGGGTTGCGAGGTGGCTAAAACTTCAGCATGGAAAGGCATTGAGAGGTACATCTTCAGTTTCAATGATGAACTTTCACACATTTTCCCTCAACTGTCTGCACACCTCTGTAGTCAAATGTCCTCTTTTCCACGTTTACAACTGGTCATGGTAATCACTTTATAATGCTAATACTTGAGAACCAACTAATGTTTTGCCCATATGCAGTAATAAAGGCAACCAGTTTAACCTTTCTTTCATGCTTTTGTTTTCCACTCAACTTGTTATCAGATTTTTATGTAGAATATACAACTCAAAAGGTATTTCATTTCTTCACTCTTGGGTACAGGAAAATCCTAATCAGGAAATATGTTGAGGAAGAGTCCGGAACATAGATAAATGGTAAGCTATTATAAAGCTTAAAAGGTACTTCCGTGCACAAGTTTTGCCTTTCATCTTTATTCTGAAAATACATGTCATATCGTTTGAACAGGTATCTGAAGATGCTCTGAATCCATGTCATATCTACAAGCTGCAAGCTAATTTTAATCCATACCATCCTCTTTCTAATGCTTCGAATCCCATGCCTCTGTTATAGAAATCATTGTCCACTTCGTAAAGGCTTGAATTATAGCAAAAGCAATAGCATCTCAATAGTGACATAGACAATACCCAATCAAGTGATAAAAATACCAGACGGAGCTGCCAATACTGATACAAAGATAATTGATCCTTCAAGTGCTCGAGATGCAGCATCTCAAGTTAACTCAAAGGAAAAAGACTGCAAATTATGTGCAGTTGTGACTGATTTGTATGTATTATTTAGTCTGCCAGAAAAAATCTTCTGGAAGATTCGGAAAGTTCATAGTTGTGTCCACTAATATAGTCGTCCGTTTTGAATCGGATGGATGTGAAGTCAGTCTTAACCTCCGCTTCATTCTGTCACGTGCGACAGATTCTTTTACACGTGACTCCGCTCGCCTAGCTAGCTCCTCAGCCATAGTTTCCCGCGTTGACGTGTCGTCCCATTCGTGGAGAGTATACAACATGTATTTAGTTTTCGACTTGTGACTTCCAGATGGAACTGGAATAGGAGTATAGAGTTGGTCCGTAGCACTGCTTGTCAAGATATCAAGCAGTGCTTGATATCTCTCTCTTCCATATGGTATTTTTTTGCCACAATAATCTGACATTTGTCGAGGTGGAGGACGTGTGCGGACAACCATGGCGAGCGTCAGCTCGCAACTCGCTGCCCTCTGCGACAAGATCCAAGCCCTTGCTGAACCAGGAACAGACATGTCGCTTCGGCAGGTCAGTATGGCGTGCATCTGCATCGCGACGCACAATCTGGGCAACGCGGCGGTGCCATCAAGGATCACGAGGACGAGGAAATCCCTGCCCCCTGTCAGCACCTTGCAGTTCCGGGTCGACAACGAGGAGTATCTGATCATGGAGGGCGACCGCGGTTTTGTTTATAAGGTGTACCACCGCATGACCGGCAAGGCCTTCGCCTTGAAGTCCCTCTTCCGAGAACTAGGTGAGGACGACGACGAAGAGGCCGCGGCCATCCTTAACCTTCATGTGCTGCGTGAGGCGTGCTTCATGGCGGCCTGTCGAGGCCACCCTTCCCTCGTCCGCTTCTATGCCGTCGGCAAATTCCCCGTGCCCGACCAGTACTTCCTCCTTATAGAGCACGTTGTGGACAGGCCAACAGCCTGCTGGCAAGGCGCCAGAGTGGCAGCCGCTAGCAGTGGCGGACCCAGCATCAAATTCTTGGTATGGCGATACGGCAACACAAATTTAATCGAACAAGAAAATGTCCAGTATAAAAGCTAAAAAAACAAGTGTAGGTGAAGAAATAAAATGTACCTCTTGTATGAAGAGTAAACAATAACATTTGAAGTTTTGAACCTTATAATCCATATATATGAAAGAAAAATGATAGACCTGTGAATTCAAGATATAAATAATTAATAATGACAGCTAAATATATAAGATACTGTAAAATTCATTGAAGTATTAGTATTACCTTCAGTAAAACACTATGAACGTCTAGGTCTTCTAGGAGGCGGAGGCAATTTAATTTTCCTATCTTTCATGACCTCAAATGTCTTCTTAATCTTATAATAATCAAGTCCTCTAAAAATCTCTTTCTCAATATAGCACAAAATCAAGTCATTCATCCACTCATCTGACATTCTATTACGTAAATCAGTTTTAATTATGTTCATGGATGAGAAAGCTCTTTCAACTAATGCTGTTGCCACTGGAAGTAGCAAGGCTAGCTCAATGAGCCGATAAACCAAAGGAAATGTAAGATGTTTTTGGGTTTCAACCATCTTGATTGCAAAACTTCCAAAATCATGACAAGCAACAAAATCATCAACTCTTCTGACATGAAGGATAAAAGTCTCAAGTTGATCCCTTATCATGGAACGATCAACAATTGAGAAATATTGATCATAAATCTCCATTAAGCGAGCAATCTTATCAATGTCAAACTTTGAGAACGAGTCTCTTGGATCAAGACAAGATATACAAACTAGTAACTCAAATAATACCTCATTGAAGCGGTGATCTAACTCTGTGATAATAGCATCAAGAGCAGCAAAGAAGGTGTCAACACGATAATGATGTTCTTGAGTAATTTAGTTCCCTTGAAGCCTTGATCGACCCCATCTTGCTATTGGCTCATCCATATTTGGTACTAGAATTTGTTTTACAACACAAAATGATTTAACTTCCTCAAATAAAGGCTCCCATCCTTCGTTTCTCAAAGTGACTAAGCGTGCTTTCACATCAACAAGTAATGGCATGGCCTGGACAATATTTTGATCCTTTCTTTGTAGAAGGAGAGATAGCTCATTTGTGATGCGAAGCACTTTCAACATTAACTTCATGTTAAAAACAAAGGAAAAGCTCTCCATTTTTCCTACCAAACCACCAGCCCGTCCCGGATTATGCTCATCCTCATGAATCATGGACAACACTTTCACCACAGATTCCCACATTGACTCAATACGGAGTAGAGTTATGAAATGAGAACCCCATCTTGTATCACCAGGTCTGACCAGATTTGTATTTTGATGCTTTCCTTTTCCAGAAAAAATCTCGCCACTCTCCAACCTATTCAAGATGGTAGAGCAGTGATTGGCAACTAATGTATCCTTCCTCCGACAAGATGAGCTAGCACTAGTCACAATCAGACCCACATAGTTGAAGAAATCATCAAAAGATGAACAACTAGATGTAACAGAAACAATGACTAACTGTAATTGATGAGCAAAACAATGAACATAGAAAGCATAAGGATTCTCATCACGAATTTGTTTCTGTAAACCATTGAATTCACCTCTCATATTTGAAGCACCATCATATCCTTGACCCCGTAGTCTAGCAATAGGTAAACCATATGCAGAAAGCATATTTAGCAAAGCTTTCTTCAATGCAATTGATGTTGTATTTTCCACATGTTTAAGACCTAAAAATCTTTCTATTACCATTCCTTTATCATTCACAAATCTGCATGACAGATTGTATTATTAGGTAAGTAACACATGAAATGTTTTAATACTTAATGTAATGTAAAATAAAATACGACTAACCTCATAATCATAGCCATTTGCTCCGCTATTGAAATGTCTCGAGACTCATCAATTAGAACAGTGAATAGCTTATTATCAATCTCTTCCTTTATCACATTGCTGACCTCTATGGCACAACATCTAGTAAGATCCTTCTGAATCTTGTGAGAGATCATTTGGGTATTTTGTGGACACAACTCTTCAAATGCAGCTTTTGCCTCTGGACTCCTTTGTTTGAACCACTCAAGTAACTCTAAAAAATTCCCTTTATTTAATGAAGAAGAAGACTCATCATGCCCATGAAATGCAAGACCTTGAGAAATGAGAAATCTTGCAATACATAGAGAAGATGTCAAACGAAGTTCATATCGTTCTTGTGAATCTTTCTCATTAGTTTCGATCCTATGTGGGATACTTGCTCTTTCATTTCCAAAATCATCACATGCTGTCCTTGCTCTATTATGGCAACTAGTTGGTCCACCAACATAAAGAGGAAACGCATGATATGCATTCTTCCAAGTTCTGAACCCAACTTTAGTGAAGGCATCATGACCAAATTTTGGATCCAAAGGTTCTTGCCTAAAAAGAAAGCAATAGAAGCAAAAGGCAGCATCCTTCTCCATACTATATTCTAACCAATCATTTTTCTGAAACCATGACTCAGAAAATGTTCTATTATCATAGTTACGAGGAAAATTATGACCAAAAGGTTTGGTTGGGCCCTTCGACAAATCAGCCCGTTTCACATCACCTCTAATGTTTGGATTAAAGCATTTGATTGGTATACGGAGTCTAGGATCAGAAATCAGATGAACATCTAGAAGAAACACCTTAATAAGTTCTGAATCTTGTGATTGTGCATCTTTAAAAGCAACAGCTTCAGCTTGTGTAGCCTCCACAAAGTTTGCAATTGCAACTTGTGTTTCTGTTGCTTCTTCTGTTTGGGGCCTTTGGGCAGCCGTAGCCCTTTGCACTTCTCCTTCACCTTCTTCATTAGCAACACCGTAAACACTTTCATGTGTGCTTGGGTCTGAACCACTACCACCACTTGATGAAGTTCTACTAAAGAAGCTCTTCAAATCTACAAATCATTTAATCGACTAGTCAATAAACCATTCCATCTGTAATTTTTTTCTAAATGCATGCACAATAAAATAAAAGAGCAATGAGCAATTACAGACTTACCTAGACTTTTGAAGCGCTTCTTTCCTAGAGCAGCAGCAGTGTCCGTTGCCAGCGCCGTTCTTCTTCCTTGACCTCGCCCACACCCAACACCCCCCACTTCACCTTTCCCGCGACCACGCCCAGCCCCAGCGCCCACGCAAACGCTCCCCTCCTCGGCGTCTGCATCAATACGCCGCCCATGTCCGGCGCCGGGCCTTGACGCTGGCGTGCCCCGCCCCACCATGTTTCAATGTACTAGGATTTTGGGGAGAGTTGGTGCAGATGCAAGCGGGAGAGCGCCGAGCGGGTAGGAAGATTGAGCAAATTTGGGGATCGATTTTGCTTCTGAATTTCTGATGCGCTGGAGAGAGAGAGATGTCCTCACGTGGTCATGCCTGCCTGTGGAGTCTGAACTCATTTCGTGGGTGGGCTTCAGCTGCAGCTAGGCCTAAAAGACTTGGTACATAAAGCCCATAAGGCCCATACCCCTTCAGCAGGTTCTTCTTCCTCTAGCACTCACGAAAATATTATAGAATACATCCATGGCGGACGAAAAAGCTCAAAATGGCTGCGATTTCTAGGGGAAGAGTTTGAGGGGAGGAGGTGTAGGGGGTGTTCGGTCCTAGAGCTAGGTATGGCGGCCGCCATACCATGCCATATTGGAAGGTCCGTCTCTGGCCGCTAGGTCGGGGGTTCGAACCCCCGATGTCGCATTAAAAAAATCTCCTCGCTCTCCCCAATCAAAGCATAGGTAAAGACTTGCGCCATAGCTCATACGACCAGCTAATTCCCTGTGTATGGTTGGGGAGGGGGTTCAGAGATTTTCTCAGCCTGCGTGAGAAAGCTCTTCTACTTAGATGATGCCATCGAGGTGGCTTCTTTCTGAGAGATCGAGTTTTTTTTTATGAAGCACGTCGGCCCGAGCCTGCGTGAGGTCTTGACGAACAAGCGCCACGGCAATTCTGTTCCGGGAGCACGAGGTGCGCCGCATGATGCGGCAGGTCATGAACGGGGCCAAGGAGATGCACGACCATACCGTGGCATCGTCCACCGCGGCATACACCCGGAGAACGTCCTTGTGGTTTCTGGTGGGGACGACGTCAAGATCGGGGGATTTGGACAGCTGATGTGCACGTCGGAGACGGAGGTTCCGCCGCGCAGCAACACCGTGTGTTACAGCGCGCCGCCTGAGGTGTTGCTTAAGGGGCAGGGCGCGCTTGGGAGTGAGCTCGTGGACTCATGGCTCATCGGCTGCTTGATGGCGGAGCTTCTTACGGGCAAGGTGCTGTTTGAGGCGACGGACCACGAGGACGAGTCGGACCAGCTCCACAAGATATTCGGTGTGCTCGGTGTCCCGGACAAGGAAGCTATGAAGGATATATATGAAGCCTCAGGACCTTGACCCCGCTAAAGAGTGAGCAAATGGAGAGCTCGACGACGGGGAGCAGGGAAGCTGCGGAGCGACAGCACGCTGCGCAAGCTGGTCCCCCGTAAGGTTCTATCCAATGACGGATTCGAGGTCCTCCAAGGGCTCCTTACGTGCAATCCCAGAAACAGGCTAACTGCGGTTGCCGCGCTGCAACTTCCATGGTTTGCCAATGATGACAGCTCTCCGGGCACCGCTGCCATCCCTAAGCAAATCGTCACTGTCCGGTATTGACTGTTGAAGCCCTGGCCGTTTACATTGTTGCTAGTCAGTGACAGTAAATGTTTATTTGGAGCTTAACTGTTAGGTGGAAGAGCTACACATTTATTTAGAGCTTAATCTCAGTGCGCCAAAAATATAAACTCCATTCATGCATTTTTCGGTCTATTTGGAGCTTAATTGTTAGTTGGAACTACACATCAATATTTTATTGGTAACTTAATTTGTTTGCTGTCCCCATGCAACAAGAAAACACTCTCTTACATGCCTTTTTATGTACTTAAGCTTTCCCCTCTAACAAATTAAGTAGATGCATATCTCAACTCGAGTGCGTTGTTACTTAAGCAAGGGGCGCGTGTGGCCTCCATATGGTTTGATTTTTTTATTAGGTCAATTTTTTATTAGGTCAAGATGATTTTTAGTGACGGACCATATTGTGATCCGCCGCTAAAAATTAATTTTTAGGGATGAGTCACAATATGATCCGTCGCTAAAACATGAGGTTTTTTTTTTCTGGCCTATTTGGCCCAACTCTGCATTCTCTCATATATATTGGTCCCTATAAAACCCTACCCCTCCTCCACACTTCTTCACCCAGCCGCCCTCCTCCCCTCCCCTCTCACCCTTATTCCCTCCCGGCGGTGCCTCACCCGAGGTGGCCCCTCCCGGCGGCACTCTCACCCGACCCCGATAGCCCTCCCCCGCGGCGCCCTCACCCGACCCCGACGGCTGCGCCCCTCCCCCGCAGTGACTCTCCCCGGCGGCGGCGGCCCTCCCCTGCGTCGCCCTCACCGACCCTGGCGGCAGTGACCCTCCTCCACAGCGCCCTCACCCGACCCCGGTGGCGGTGACCCTCCCCTACAGTGCCCTCACCTGACCCCGACGACGGTCACGCTCCCCCCGCGACGCCCTCACCCAACCCTGGTGGCAATGACCCTCCCAGGCACGGATCCGTCCATGGCGGCGACGACCCCTCATCCTCAGCTGTAGCGGCCTCCCCCATAGCGGCGCCCTCCCCCCGCGGCTACTCCCTGGCGGCGCCCTTCCCCGTGACAGCTTCTCCTCACTCGACGCCAGATCCGGCCATGGCGGCGAGGGCGAGGCCGGGCGGAGGCTAGTAGGATGACATCGAATGCGTGGCTCTCCCTCTTCGGAGTTGATCCGTCAGGCAGCGACGGCTGACGACCTCGGCCACGTGGGTACTGCTTTTTTTTGTGTTTTGTTTGAACGGTAATGGCGTGTGACAATATGACCCGCTGCTACTAAGTTTTTCGTTGCGGCGGGGTATGCTATCCACCTCTACAAATCCATTTTTTTTAGCTACGGATGTGTAGCGGCGGTGTCCCTATCCGCCCTTATAAATGCGGTTTGATCCGCCGCTACAATACACATTTGCTCTTGTGTCAAATTAATGAGCTTTTCTTCAGTCCTCTAACCGGTTTGCCGAGTGATGTTGTACCAGGTAGAGCTCCACCATCAATGCTGATGGCTGCCTCTTTGTAAAGAAAAAAAAAGGAACTGAGTGGCTCGCGGAGGATTGTGACAGGCATCTATATGTTGGAAGCGACATCCATCGTCGGTAGCCTGGATGGCGGAGGTAGCTCGGTCATCTGCGTCCCTCGCTCTCCCGTCAGCATGAGAGGGAAACGGAACTCGTCTTCCTTCCTGGAACATCGCCCATCTGTGTTTGAATCTTGCGTGATGCAAATTGGGTGGAATAGCAGTAGTAACCAGCACTGTCATTCCGTCTAACCTTGATGTTGCCATCTGGGCCATGGGAAGACGAGGTAGGACACAAGGTTTTGCTCGGGCCTGTCGATCGATGAACTTGGATGTCACATCCTTGTGGCTTTCAAGAGCTAATGTGCCGTCGTTCCTAGAAGGCAGAGGATAGGTTCGGATCGGGGAAGGGAGGAGAACGCTTGGAATGGAAGAAGGGGTTATGGAAATAACGGGATTTTCTTTTGTGCGATATGTAGCGGCTGCGCTGAGTACCGGTGTTTCTGGTTTGTTGTAAATTTAATGAATCTAAGAGCATCTCCAAGAGCTTCCTTAAAAAAAGCTCTCAAAAACCAGTTTTTGGGAGTTGGTTTTTGGGAGCAGTCCAAAAATTATTAGGATCAAAATATTTCCTCTCCTTCAACAATTCCCCTAAAAGTGGTTCAATCCAAATTTAAATTGGGCCACGTCAGCCTAGCCCTGTCCAGAAAATTGATCTGTCCTCCTCGCGAGTCGCGACTCGTCAATGCGAGCGCCGCCGCAGCCTCGTGACTCGTTGATGCCCGCGCGCATTGGCCGACGCTGCAACGCTCGGCTGCCTGCGCGCTTTGCCATCACCGGAAGGAATATTTGGAGCAGCGCCTTGTCCTGTGCAGGTACAGTACACATGTCTTTATCAATACCATCCTCAATCATTTGTTCAACGTGTTCAACTTAATCATTACTTGTTGCATCAAATTAGTGGCCCTTGGTTGTACTCAACGACTGCTTAGGATGAGCCAACATCCTGACGGTGCTATAGTACTCCTCTTAAACATCGCTAAAACTCTATGGACTCGTATGTTACAGAGTAGTCAGGCATCTTGTGCAGTCGCTGGAGGATGCTCTCGGCCGCCTGCTTGGTGCTCGCGTCCCCTCTATGGAAGGCGCTCACTAGCGCCGTGGGCAGCATCCGGTCGCCGGCCACCCCCCTCATGCACCGGTCGCCATGCTCCAGGAGCTTCTCCACCACGCAGAAGCACTTCTTCCACAAGAGGTTCTGCCTGTGCTGTCTCAGCGTGTCGAGCACGCGCCTCACCGCGTCCATATCGACAAGCGCCACCACACTCTTCTTGACGTCCACCCTGTCATCGAGAAGCGTGCACAGCGCTCCGAGCGCGGCCTCCACCACCAGGACGTTGTCGTTCTCCAAGCAGGCCAGGAGGCCCTCGACGGCGCCGGCCTCCAGCGGGAGGGAGGCAGACGACAGAGGCAGGGCGGTGGGGGAAGACCGAATGGCTCGACGGGAGGGAGACGGACGACTGCGGTTCGATGGTGTGTGTGTGTGGGGGGGGGGGGGGACGACCGCGGCGGCACCGCACAAGAGGAGGTAAGCCAAAAGCGACACGTTCGAGGGAGAGGCGTGGCTTTGTTTTTTTGCCGGAGAAAGGCGCGAAAGTTGTCGCCAACGCGGGTGCGATGGGATTGGGGACGCCAATTCGTTCCCCACATTTAGCTATGTTTGAGGATGATTTAGGGAGAGGATAAAAACAAGGAGGTGTTTAGTAAAGCTGTTGGAGAATGATTTTTATAATAAATCCTAATAATTTGATTTAGGGGTACTTATTGGGAAGCTCTTGGAGATATGCTCTAACGGTGTAAAATGCAGTACCTGTGATACCCGATACATCTTGGAGTACTAGAAAAAAGCTCCAAATTAATTGTTGTTCCAACGACTTTCAAACTATTCTGGTCACTCCCGAACTCATAACAATTCCGGTTTGATTTTCTCCTCTATTATGAATTTTAGAGTAAGGTGCACCAGCAGATCTCAAACTTGTCTTGGTATGCCATTTAGGTCCCCAAATTTATAAAATGTATGTTTGGGTTCTCTCAACTGGTTCACCTACGTCATCTAGATCCGAAGTATTGAAAATTGCCTTAGTTGTTGACATGGTGGTCAATTGAGATTGATATTCTGTATTCTTTATTTATTACCTAAAGTTGGTTTTGTCTTCACAACTTACACTAGAGAACGTTATTTCACTATATATCATGACACGATCATAGATAAAAATGTTGTCAACTCATTTGTAAAAGGAACCACATCAGCAGCATAAGGAGTATATTTGAAACTTTTGACCGAAATGATAAATAATTACAATCTCATATATTTGAATATGCATTTTGAAATAAGTTCGGTGTGACCTAGATGACATCCTGGGGTAAACTTAGTAGCTACGAGTACATTTTACTATCTATATAGTCTCTTCTTTCGTACATTGCGGTTCCCGTTTAAATTCATAAATTATACTATTCGGTAGCAACCCAGCTAGGTCGCACGGTAGACCAAGGCCTACCCAAAACTTTTCAATTCCAAAATGAAGATCCATTTCTTGTATCTATTGCTCTTCTACACTTTGTGCCTGCCCATACAAAGAGACCCAGTCCAGTGTTCGAGGGGCTATGCAGCATAATCAAGCTGGGATGTTTTCTGGGCTCCGATTTGAATTTGATGGATGGCAAGTCGTGTTGAGCATACGCTTCATTCTGTCTCACGTGCAACTGGTTATTGAACATTTTCGCGCGTCCACGAATCGCTCCTCGGCCATCGTATACGATAAGTTGCAAAAAGTATACGATGAGGATAAGTTGCACGAAAATCGCGACGCGTCTTCTCTTTGGCGGAGAGAGTACAAAGGCGTATTAATTTCCGAGTCGACTTGTGCTCTCACAGGTCTCAGCCTCCCTGATGGAATCGGAATAGGAGGTTCGATCGGAATCGGAACACTGTTTGCTGCCCAACTACGGACTATATCTTTGGACCCTCGCTTCATCGTAGGTTGTTATTACCACAAAAAAGACCCGACACCGCGACAGGTCGAGGTGTGTGGAGTCCGTACGGACGACCATGGCCAGCGTCAGCGCGCTACTCTCCGCGCTCTGCGAAAAGATCCGAGATCTTGCAGAGCCAGGAACAGATATGGAGCTTCGGCGCGTCAGCATGGCGTGCATCTTCGTCGCGATGCACAATCTGGGCAACGCCAGGAGGACCTCCAAAACGAGGAAATCCATTACCCCTGTCAGCACCTCGCAGTTCTTGGATAAGGAGCATCCTCTCGGGACGGGCATCAGCAGCGATGTTAGCGAAGTGCAGCACCGTACGAGCGGCAAGACCTTCGCCATGAGAGGCTCGACGAGCAGGACGACGATGTTGGTTTTAACCTCCGCGTGCTGCGTCAGGCGTGCTTCATGGCGGCCTGTCGCGGCCACCCTTCCCTGGTCCGTCTCCACGCTGTCTGCATAGACCCAGACACGGACCGGTACTGCCTCCTGATGGAGAACCTCGGCCTGAGCCTGCACAAGGTTCTATCGTGCCAGCGCCACTACAAGCCATTCCTGGAGCACGAGGTCCGCCACATGATGCGGCAGATCCTGAGCGGGGCCAAGGCGATGCACGACTTTGGCATCGTCCACCGCGG
The DNA here is from genome assembly GCA_030378355.1 of Eleusine indica. Classification (NCBI taxonomy): domain Eukaryota; kingdom Viridiplantae; phylum Streptophyta; class Magnoliopsida; order Poales; family Poaceae; genus Eleusine; species Eleusine indica. Next base: position 63,556,241 of record CM059494.1, read on the forward strand.
CATAAACTCGAAGAACGTCCTTGTGGCAGCGATCGGCTACATCGTCAAAATCGGGGGATTCGGGCAGGCGACGTGCACGTCGGAGACGGACGTCCCGTTCCTTAACGAGGTGTGGGAGGTGGCGCCCGAGTTGTTGCTCCAAGGACGAGGCGCATACGAGAGCGAGCTCGTCGACTCGTGGTCGATTGGCTGCTTGATGGCGGAGCTCCTCACGGGCAGCGCGCTGTTTGTGGTGAAGAACCGCGAGAACACGAAGGAAGCGCAGTTCCACAGGTTACTGGACGTCCTCGGCGTCCCGGGCAAGAGAACCATGCAGGAGATGAAGCCTCGAGACCGAGAGCTTGCTAATGAGGTGCGTGAATGGAGAGCCCGGCGGCCAAGAGTAGGGAAGAAGAAGCCGCAGACCAACAACTACAGGTTGCGTAAGCTGGTCCCCCCTGAGGTTCTATCCGACGACGGATTTGAGGTGCTCCAAGGTCTCGTCACGTTCAATCCCAAGAAGAGGCTCACGGCGGCTGACGCGCTCCAACTGCCATGGTTTTCCGACAACAACGGTGATAAATCTCCGGCCGCTGAGGTCTCGCAGCAAGTAAGCCGCCCGGTATCGAGGCCGTGGCCGTTTACATGGTTGCTGGTCATTGGGCTGCTGCTACTTTTATGTTTGGTGGTTTTTGTTTGCATTGGCAGCAGATAATGATTGACGATGTACATGTTTTGCAACGAGTGAAAAAACACAAGACAATAAACGATAAAAGCCCTGTACATATCTATTATATATATATATATATATATATGATAAAAATAAGAAACATCCACATTCGCTCTCAAGATCAAGAAATTACCAGATTAATCAAAAAAATAAGAAGAAAAAATTACCCATCTATACCATTATAAAAAAAACTCGACCAAATTATCCCGAGACATGATTATAAAATTATTCACCATGTCATTACGAAAAGAAAACGACTAAACTACTCTTATTTATGATTATAAATTATTACCCATCATGTCATTATGAAAATAAATAACTAAAATAACTATATATATCCGACGACGGATTTGAGTTGCTCCAAGGTCTCGTCACGTTCAATCCCAAGAAGCGGCTCACGGCGGCTGACGCGCTCCAACTGCCATGGTTTTCCGACAACAACGATGATAACTCTCCGGCCACTGAGGTCTCGCAGCAAGTCAGTGGTCCGGTATCGAGGCCGTGGCCATTTACATGGTTGTTAGTCAGTGTGCTGGTACTGTTGTGTTTGGTCGTCTTCGTTTGGGTTGGAAGGAGATACTTATTGAATCCTATACATATTTGAAATGGACCAAAGCACAAGACAAACGTTAAAAATGAACACGTGGTCGGATGGGTTCGCCAAACATCCTATACTGAAACGTAGGAAACATTTGACCCACTAAGCTGGTAAGGTGCGCTCCGCGCGCCGCACACGTGATGTGATGTTGTATTTGATGTATTTTTTGATAGTGGACATGTTCTGACAAAGTTTATATAACGTTCCTTGTGAAAAATTGAAGGGTTCATATATAATTATACCTTGGCATTTGGGTCGTGTTAACTGGGCTGCCACGAGGACCGGTCGGCACGGTCAATAGTGGGCCCGTGCCAGCATGGCCCGGTCTATCATGTCGTGCTTGGAACGATCCCCATGCACGGGGCACGGCCCGAAAGGGGATGGCCGGATTACGACCTGAAAAGATGAGAGGCCCAGCATCATTTTTCTACAGAGTGTTTAGCAGCCTAGTGAAAAACAGCTTAGTGCCACATGCCCCTTCTTCCCTCCCTCCCTCAAGGCCTTACCTCCATCACCCACCTCACTGCTCAGTGCGTATTGCCTTCTTCCCTCCCACCCTCGCCTACCCGGCCAACCCGCCGCTCAGCGTGAACGCTGCCTTCTTCCCTCCTTGTTCGCTGACCTGGCCAACTCACCTCTGCGTTGCCTCACCGGCCTAGCCACCCCGCCGCTGCGCTGCCTTGCCACACCCTAGCACCTCTCTCTCTCTCTCTCTCTCTCTCTCTCTCTCTATATATATATATATATATATATATATATATATATATATATGGAAAATCCATTCTACTCCCAGGTGTAGTTATTCTCATGTTGAAAAATCCACCTTGGGTATGTGTTCATACCTATTTATCATTTTAAGTATGTATATATACTTAAAATAAGATTTTTGAGAGTGATAACCATAAACAATTTTCAATGGTCTTCTAGTTATAAGCATATGAACATATATCGTATTTACTACTATATATGTTCATATGCTTATAACTTAAAGACTCTTTTAAAAATTTTATGGTTATCACTTTCAAAAATCTTATTTTAAGTATACGTACATACTCAAAATGATAAATGGGTATAAACACATACACAAGTTGAATTTTTCAATATGGAAGTAACTACACTTAGGAGTAGAAATGGATTTTCCATATATATATATATATATATATATATATATATATATATATATATATATATTTGTGGCCTGAAACTCTGATTTGCTGCCATCTTGGTCCAGATCTTGGAGCTCACCGTCATGCTGGCTCACCGCCGCCACCTCTAGGATCCGGAACCGTGCCGATGTGCCGCTGGGTTTCATGCCATTCGGGCCGGACCCACACGGCGAAGTCAGTTCTATACCGTGCCATAGGTCGTCCCCCAAGCACGGGCACGACCCGGACTGTTCGTCCTGCCGTGCCGACACGGATCCAAAACATGTAGGGCCTAAGCGGGCTCGTGCCAGGCGGCCCGAATGTTTTCTGGTGTAAGCTAGTTTTTTTTGCAAGAACTGGTGTAAGCTAGTTAATTATTCGTATGCTTGAGAATTTATTTCATAGTCATTAAAAACTAGTATCGTGGCCTGCGCTAATAGCATGGTTACGGCTAGCCATAATTCTTTGTTTAAATTTTCATGCAATACAATACTTTTCTTAAAAAAATAATAAGACTTCTCACTTAATGTTGGACTTGCTTTTGCTTCAATTTTTTTGGTTTGAATATATGTCATACATGTTTTATAGAAGATTGATATTTTATAAAAATGTTAGAGAATTTATAAATATTTAGGTCAACTCCACCCTAGTGGTAGTGGCGGGATGTGTAGCAGAGACTTCTCTGAGTCGGCGGTATCTGCGGTGGAGACACCTTTGAGGCGGCAGGATCTGCCCTTTCTGCGGCAACAATTGTGAGTCCGATGCACCACCTGACGTCGGCTGTGCTGACTGTGGGCCCATCTATTTTTTAATGACTTTCCAGTGGCGGTGATGCTGTATCACTGGGCTTGCGTTGGAAACCCGCCACCGAAGATTCTCTAGCAAGGATTGACTTGTGGTAGTGCTGACTAGGCACAGATGTCTATCTAAATGACATTTTTACCGTCCGGGCTATGCCGTGTATAATCTAGGTAAAGATATTGCCGTGAGTATTTTCTACTTTACCGTGTGCTTTTGGCACACAACAAAGCTCCTGCTTCTCGTAGTGTCTGACATCATTGACATAACATACATCTAGATCTTCCTACTTATTGCGCAGACACTCAATTTGACCGTGCCCAACACATCAGGGAGGTGGAGATGGCCAATTTAGCAAACCAACTATTGAATGCAAATTGTCACCATAATATACGTGCACCAGCAACAAATGGCTCTATCGTCACCTCATGCTCCTACTCTTCCGCTCGTGTTGCTTATATCATTGAGCTTTGCAATATCAACTATAAGAACGCCACCATCGCTGGCCTACACCGACTCATGCTATTGCGGGGCCTTGGCGTGGTACCCCGTGAGTTCATGTTGAAGTTGATGAGCTTGTCGCACTAATATGGATCCTCTCCTTGCCTAGGAGCCGAGTAGGGACATTGTTCCATGTAGCTTTCTTTGCCAATGATGATATAAACAGGGTGGCCAGCCTCGATGCCTCCGCTGTCGCCCCCGCCCCCTCCAGCAGCCCCTAACGGCGGCCAAAGCAACCCCACCCCCGACCACCCCTCACCTAAGATCACCCCACCACCCACTTCCCAGTCCCTCCCTTTCTCCTCCTTCGATTTGGAGTGCGAATCTAGCCATGAAAAGCTAGATTGGGGAAGCATTGAAGACGAAGATGGTGCCTATGGCCCTGGGCGCGACTACCCAGGCTGGACGGCAACAGATGCCGAGAAGGACCTGGTGGTCACCGAGGACTAAGGAAAGGCCCGCCAGGATACGACGTCAGACCGCTTTAACTCCATGGAGCAAGGTGAGTGCAGCCGTGTGCCTGTCCACACCATTGATGGCTTTTCACAGGATTGCAACCTGCCGCTTGCACATGACCCTCCCAAGGCACCGACCAAGCTAAAATTGGAGATTCAAGCTGTGAAGCCTTACAGCACGCGTTCTGACAGTGTTGAGATTTCACAGGATTAGGAACTAGTGGAAACCAAAGTTTTGGTGGAGAAGGAGCTGGTTGCCATCTTTAGCGACGAATTCAAAGCCCCGTGCTTGCCAGCCCGGCCCTGAAGCATCCCCCTTCAACTACAAAAGATGGCTGGTGGGGAGGTGCTACCGGTGCCTCGCTAAGAACCACCAAGTTGCCGACACAAACTGACGCCCTATGCTTTCAAGCCCCCCAACTTCCATGACCGCCTCACCTTCCCTCCGCTGCCACACACTGCCAAGCCACCAATCCAGCACCGACTTATCTTGCCCAACCCCCCGACTACTGCGACGAGCATCCAGCAGCGCCTTACCTACAACAAATCCCCGACATAGGTCTCCAACACCCCAAACAAAGCCATATCTGAACCCTACATCCTCAGACGCCCGGACCAGCGCCCGACCCTAGGCCGTGTTGTGATCTTCACCACCGGACCGGTGATGTGCTGAGAGAGGCACATGACTAGATGGACCATGCGGTGTTCATTGTGGCCCCTTCAAATGCCTACCTTGCCAGCATGTTGGGGGTGGCGCACACACTCGCTCAACAACTGCGCATCCCCCGCCACAACATCCGGGTGTCCAAGCACTAGCTAGAAAACTTCCTGGTCAAGTTCCAGCTAGCCCCACGGCGAGACCGTGTTGTCCTGGTCGGCTACTTTAGCATTGTTGGGACAGCTTTTAAACTCCATCCATGGCATCCGGATGCTCATTCTGCCCCTCACACCTACCGGTACCACATCAAGGTGAGCATCGAGGGCCTACCTATGCATGCCTGGACGAACTCTGCACTCAGGTAGTTGTTCCTCGGCACGGCTATCTTCGATCGGCTGTCCAGCAACTCGGACACGCGCGAGGACATGCACTTTTGCTCCTGTTGGGTGTGGATGTTCAACCTTGACCTCCTCCCATTGTCGATGCTATGCACCCTTCTGCCAGAGAAGTCGAGCCAGAACCTGGAGATTCAAGACCTTCCATCGCCCCGCCGCCGAATTCCACCACTGCTAGAAGGACAACAAGTGGAGCTACTGATGCACATAGATGAGCACCATGACTTGGCGTTGCTGCTGGATGGACGGGTACCTATGGTTCAGTCATTCACCTGGACCTCGGGCGTGTTCAACAATCGTGTTGTGCCGCTCGGCATTGCTATGGGGACAATGACCATTCTAGCACCACCTCTTCGGCCCCGGCGTACTGCATGGGGTGCCGGGAGCCACAGGTGATACGTGACCGACATGACCATGACCCATATCAGGATGGGGGCCATCGCCACCGTGGCTCCTGGCACGATAAGTTCTCCTGTAGTGCGCCACTAGAACTTTGTCGTGGGTACAACACGGTTGCTACCTCAAGGCACTCCATAAAGGGCTATCGCCACCATGGTGTGGCGAGCTATGACAACGCAAGACGTGGCTGTGAGTTTACTCGATCCCTAGTGCACCGTCGTGACCGCGATGAGCTTCACCATGATGGTGAGGGCTAGGAACGCCGCTGCTCTCACTTCCCACCACAATTCAAGCGACGGTAGTGGGTCCGTGTTGACAACCGTCAATGGGGACAGGCCAAGACAAAACTGGACACGGGTCTGTCTATCACGGACCCAACGACTGCTCAGCCTGCCCTGCTTCTGCTTCTGAAGCACTGCATGCCAGGCAGCAAGGGCCTAGTGGAGGATCCGCTCACCCTGCTGGATGAGGTATGGTTCACAGACAACTTTAACCATGTTACACATCAGTTTTGCAGGACCCGATGCTTCACGAGTGTGCGATGGGACAGCCCCTAGTGGTCCAGCCTGCAGGAGTCTCTCCAACTTACATTCCTTGCTCGTAGCTCTGGAGGCCACTTGCTACCACCCTGCGTGAAGAAGCCGACATGGGCCTAAACTCTGGGCCCAAATCAAGGTTGTTGACGGTCATTAAATGCTAAATCCAACCGTCAATTGCATGTATAAACATATAAAATAAATAACTAACATAGTGGTAGGAGTTTATTACTGACAATTTCTACTAGTGTTGGTGAATATTTATATGCAGATGATTTATTAATAAATTCAAAAAATATCAGAGTTACAAGAGCAGAAATAATAGAAGCCCATAAATATGAAGTGAAAAGTGGTCAAATAATATATTAGACCTCATCATGTTGAAGCTCTCATCAAGTCAATCGAAATGCATATATAACTTGTCTAAATTAAAATTCGGATGTGAGAGTTATAAAGCACAGAAGATCAGGTGTTTGGCTGAACCGACGCTGACATCAGCATGACATTAGCACGTGCGGGAGTAGAAGAAAATGACAGTTCAGGTTGCTTGGCTGAGTGGAAAACCCCATTACTTGGCCCCTAAGGATGAGAAATAGTTCAAATAATATTCCCTTATTCTTAAGAAGGCTTCTCCAGTCTCCCAAAGTCACCTTCCACTATAAATAGAGCTCATCTCTCTCTCATTTTCCACACACAAGAAGAGTTTAGAGCTCCACTTCAAAAGGCTTTAGCACTGCCAAAGTGCTTAGAAAATAGGGAGAGAGTGAGGGAGAGTTCGGGGAAGCGCCGGGCTTGTCGGCGATCTTCCCCACGCTTGTACCTCGATGGATGCTTTCCTTTTCAAGTAAGTGTTCGTGATTTATCTTTGGTATTTAAGTTTCCTATTTAAGTAAGTTCTTTTCTTTATTGCTTACGGGATCATCGCTCTATTTAGTTAGAGTATCTTAGTCTTCTATAAGTGTGGTACTAAGATTTTGATAGTAATTGATAGTGTAGACGTGGTGTCTAGACTAGAGGTTACCTGTGTTTGCCACGTGTCCTACGATTTGTTAGAGGTAGTCGGTAGGTGGTGACAGCTCTATCCGGCCTTAGTAATCCTCCGCGTTCGGGTACGTCGTAGAGCTGTTGGCCAGAGTCGCCTATGGATGCAGGGGTAAGCCGGTACCCGAAGTAAGCAGTAGTAGACCGAACCTATCTTATTATAGGATCCTTGACCATAGGAATCCTCTCTACCCTGTGCCTACCATATTCTTGTTATCCTTGGATGGACTAGTTTAAAAGATTAGTACACACATGTTCCCTGTGATTTGAAAACCTGAAATACTCCTAGGTGAAGTGCTATATTGGTATCCGTGCGCTTGTGGATTTATCTATAATCGTAAGAAATACCAATAGTACTCAGCAAGGTCGGACATGAAATTTCATCGGGGAGAGGGGGGGGGGGGGGGACTCGCTCAGACTTTCCAACAATAATATGGAGCGTGTGGGCACCTCCACGAATAAAGGTCTTTACTTGACTCATGTTACAACATCGTATTTGGACAGCCGACTGGATGCAACAAAGAGGTTTGCCAAATCAATACTTCTACCCATTATGCGAGAGGAATCTGGAGACCTCGGAGCAACTATTCTTCGAATTCCAAATGACGCATTGCTTCTGGGGTATGGTAGCTAATTAGCTCAGCCAGCGGATCTGCGACCAACAAATTGGCGGGAGGGTGTGAGTGTGCATGAGTGGCTAACATCTATGGTAAAGGCACAAACAGACGCGGCGACAGCCAAAGGAATAAGATCGATCATACTAATCACCATTTAGACCATCTGGAAGGAATGAAAGAATAGAATCTTCGACCACAAACACTCCAGAGAACAGCCTTTATTCTCAGAAATACAGGAGGAAACAAGAAACTGGGCATCGGCAGGAGCTACAAACATGGTAGCAATAGGCGTTTACATTAATAGCGAATAGTCACCTTACCACTCTTGCCTTGCGAGTCGGTCAGACCAAGCAAAGGATTGATGTAAAATGCGCATTTTGCGCAAAAATTTTTCTTCTTATTAATATATGCCGGAATCATTCTACGTCTTTCGAAAAAAAAGAAGATATAAACAGGGTGGGGGCCTAGAGGCCAGCACAAATCGCACAACCTGCTTCTTTTTCCATTTGGAGTCGCGGATGACAAACCACGTCCACACGTCCCAGATCAGCAACGGGCCAAACAATGAGACCAAAGTAGACTTCTGCACATGCCACTGGAGATCATTCACGTACAATTTTTTTAACAATCTCCATGAGCGTAAGATCAAAACAATCCTCACGTACGCATGCATCAGGATCTTGTATTCTTTTGATCCAACTCCAGCTCAGGCCAGACCCCGTCATGGATTTCTTTTTTCCAAAATTTGAACGTTCCTAAACTTATGTATCGCTACGTGAATGTATCATAGTTGAACTCTTTTCTTTGATCTACAGCGTCCAATCTTCATAGAAATCAACCGTGCAAAAATTTTCTTTTCTTTTGATTAATGTACAAAATTTGTGACCTTGATAGTGAACGTTGAGGTCTTTTTGATCTTCAAATAAGAATTTAATAGAAGATACCAATATTTGAGCCTTTCATAATTAAAGACGAAGCCGGACTATGGCAGCTAGAGGGGCAGTGCATTGGGCAGAAGCCTTTGATATCGTGGTCTTGCCGAAGGGGCACCTGGCCACCCACCGGTCGGATCTGGCCGCCGCTCTGCCATTGTTGAAAGTGGAGTTCGATCGGAGTATGACTGCTGGAGGACGTCACAGAGTGCAAAGGACCTAACGCAGGGGCTGGGCCAAGATGGTCTGCCAGCCAGTGCTTAATTAGTGTGAGACACGGTGGTCTAAAGAAAATTGGATCAAATTTTACTGTTCAACACTAAATTTCGCATAGATTTGTTTTGGATGTACTTAGCCAAGCTCGTACTGCAGCACCTCCGGCACGGGTTGTGGCTCCGCCCCTGACCTTACGTCGAAGCCATGCCGGAGGGGCACCATGGGTGCACGGATCTGGCCACTCAACGGGTGACCTGACCACTCACCTCATAGATCTGGCCACCCTTGGAGCATACCCAAAGTACTCCGGTCATCCACCTCGCTAAACCATGAGATCTAGATCCTTCTAGATATGACTTCATAGTCGTATTATATATTTATCTACAATCACGCTATGATAGTCAAATGACGTCCTTTAACATGAGTTGTAATGACAACACTGACTTAGGTAGAGAAAGAATATGAATAATCAAAGCTTTTTCAGTACTTTGGAGCCACATCAAGCAAGTTCAGTTTCCTAAATATGTATCTTATGAGTTTGGAGGCATCCCTAATTAAGTTTACAAACCACTACTCCGAGTGGCTATCTAAGTAAACACGAGCATTATAGTCTCTTCTTTCTGCAGTCCCCTGTCTAATTCATACTCCCTTCGTCCAAAAATATAAGGATTTGTTGACTTTGGAATAATAACTTTGACCTCTCATCTTATTTAAATTATTTGTAAATATAATATTTGTTTTTTTATAACTTGTTTTGTTATTTGAGATATTTTAAACTAGTGAGATGGACCGCGCATCTGCACGATTCTAGATTATTGTTATGAAGCTATTTTTATTATCATGATCACTTTTGGACATCTCCTCTATATTTTATAATTTATCAATCTATTTTCAAATGACGTAAGTTTTATTCTGTATAAAGTCATCCAATACCCTAAATTCAATCAATACTAATTATACTCCAATTTTTTTATCTAGGTAGTTTCAGCATCCCTAATCTGCAACTCCAACAATTGTGATATAATGAGAGTACATATGGAGGGAGAACAGTCGGAGCAAGGAAGTGCTAAAAATAGTCTAAGTGTAAAATTATGGTTATTTTCTAATTATTGATTCCTTCATGTTAATTGCAAATATAACAAATGCATGAATAGCTATGGATTCTGCAATGCAGCTTATGGACAGGTTATTCCATTGTCAAGTTGGGGGCCGGTATTGAAAACTTGTGTCATCTCATCGCACTTACACTAGTATAAGGAAGTGGTACCTATGCACTTGTGTCGATTCTTTATCTTGATGAGCTGCACCAGTGAGTTCTTGATTTTGATGGCACTTTAGATGAAATTTTTCCATGCTACTGATGGTGGTGCAATTTGAAAAAGCAAGCTCACAACATGTACTCGTACGAATGGGCACTCCATTACCCAGAGAAAACGGGGGAAAGAAATACCTAGGGGACTACTCCCAGAAGGAGGACCAGAGGACAACAACTGGAGCAAAGAAGTGTTTGTATAAACTAAGTAAAAAAAGAATTCTTTTTTCCATGTTCATTCAGTTATGTTTATTATAAAGCAAAAGAAAGAGGAACAACCTAACACGTTGATTCTTTGTCTTGGTGAACTGAATTATCGATGTTGGTGGCACCTTGGATGAAAATTTGCCATGCAACCGATGGTGGTGCAATTTTTTTTTAGTTCGACATGTATTCATACAGACGGGCACTCCATTGCCAAGAAAAGTGGGAGAAAGAATTACATAGGGGACCACACCTGATAACGGGAGGAGGACCGGAGCAAAGAAATCCTTGTATAAATAAATTAAAAAAACTTCTTTTTTTCATTCTCATCCACTCATATTGATTATCAAAATAAAAAAACAAAAGAAAACAACCTAACAGATTGACGACTTCATGAATGGGAGTACGGATTATAGTACAACAGCCACAACAAGGAAATGTGAGAATAGTTAATTCACTCATATTTTCTTCCAATTAATCTCTCACGTTAATTGCCAAAAAAGATGACAATGGTACGGACCCACCTTTTTTATCAACTAAAATTACTATGACATCTCACGTTATTCCCAAAAACAAATGGCATCTAACGAAAACAAAAGAAATTGCAATGATGGGTAATTAATTAACATGAATGAGGATATTATAGTCTAATTTTTTCATAACGGCAGTGATGGGTAACTAATTAATATGAATGAGGGTATTTTGATCTAATTTTTTTATAATGGCAGTGGTGGACAATTTTTCTTTTTTTCTCCGATGAGGGTATTTTGGTCTAATTTTTTCATAATGGCAGTGATAGGTAATTTTTTTTTTCTCTGATTAACGTGGGAATTTTTAGCCCTTGAGAGTGAACGTGAAGGCTCCTTTTATTGATCATATATATATATATATATATATATATATATATATATATATATATATATATATAATATTTTTTATAATGGCAGTGGTGGGTAATTTTTCTTTTTTTCTCTCTGATTAACGTGGGAATTTCTAGCCCTTTAGAATGAACGTGTAGGCTCCTTTTGTTGGTCAAATGTATATATATATATATATATATATATATATATATATATATATATATATATATATATATATATATAGATAGATAGATAGATAGATTAGCCAGGTAACCTAGCACTAAGGCTCATTGGTAACTAAATCGATTTGATTAGGCTGCAGTTTATAGGCTATAGATACATTGCATCAAAGTTCATATGGTATAATATATTGCTGCCAGCAGGCTTGGCTATAAATTATTAGGTTTGACTTGATGATGCAGGTAATTATAGCTGATGGGTGCCTGAAAGGTCTAGGTCTCTAGCTTTGGATTAATGATGAGTTTTAGTGATAAATGATAATGGTTGTTGGAACTAACCTTTTATATGAGTTTGTGAGTTTGCATGATAGGTTGTGTTCCGGCATCAAGCAAAAGGTCAAGCTACGACATCGAACAAGAATGTTTATTACAAGTATTGAGAATCAACATGGATACGCTTGTAGATTGATGATAATATGGTTAACTCAATAAGTTATTTGATGAAGATGCTTGGTAAAGGATAATAGTGATCAATGTGTTGATGAAGATGTCGATAAACATAATCAACACTTATGGTTGAAGCTAGAAACACATCATAGAAGATGATTGAATATCAATAGTTGATGGTGTTAACATGGTGATCTGTCAATAATTGAAGTAGAGATTATTGGCCAATAACTTGAAGCTAAGTGACCATTAAGACAAAAAGAAAATCAAGACACTTAAGAAAAGTAATATATCAACTTGGTTATTGAAACAATAATGAGCATATTGATGATGACGGATACAAAGTAGCATTACATGGAAAGGCGGTGAAGGTTGAGCAAGACTTGGCTGCGATGGACCATGTGCAAGGGTGAAGGGCAAGCAAAAGGCTTGGCGCCGAAGAACTAAAGGCAATGGTGAAGAGCAAGTGTAGGCTTAGCGCATGAACCGTGCAAGACTATGTAAAGCTATGGATTATCTATATCACTTATTTGAAAAACGGATGAAATATGAAATGGAAGAGCATGGTACTCATGGGTTTACCCACATCAAGTGAAATTGAAATAAAAGCAATGGTTGAATTTCACATGTTGAAGAACTTTAAATGGGTTGAACATATGGAAGTGGTCACATACACTTCATGAGTTGATGAACATCAATCTCAAAATATCATGCGGACATGCTCAAGGAAATGGAAAGAGTGGTTGCACTTTATGAGTTGATGAACATCAAATCTAAAATCTCAAGTGGACATGCTCAAGGCAAAGGTATAATAATGTTGGACATATATGCTTATCGATAGTTGATCAACAACTAAATGTTCAAATAATGAAATGCTCATGCATTGACAACCCTCAAAATATGAAAAGATTATGACACGAAGGTGTTCCTATTGGCATAGTTTTCTATTTACTTTTGAGTATAGGAATGTCATAGTATTAAGAGGGATGCAACATTGATAGCTTTGCTTATGTCTCGGTGCTCAAAATGATCTAACAAACTTTTGTGAGAGTTTAATGTTCCTTTGGGTGAAATTGGGGCTTGTTCTTAGTGAGGATGGATGGCCCTCTGAATTATCTTTCCATAGAGTCCAAAATCACCTAAATCGTACTTCAGGAGCAAAAGTTATGCCATTTTTTCTGGGTACTCCCGCACGAGGACGGATCCAGCCGGACTAGGACGGCTCGGCCTAGTCCAGAACCATTTTGGTTCTGTTTTCGCCTGACCCAAACTAGGACGGGTTCTGGGGACAGCCAGACTAAGACGGTTGAGGGACTAGCAACGGTAACTTTTGTTCCGTTCTAAGTTGGTCCGGACTAAGACGACCCCCGTTGCTAGACTAAGACGACCACTGACAAAACATAACGGCTAGTTTTTGAAAACTTCCTATATATACCCTCCCTTCGTCCCTAACGGTTGGCTATCAGTTCCATAGCAAAGAAACACACATTTAGGCCAAGGAACAACCTCTCCACTCCCCATTGCTTAGTGCTTGACATTATGGGTGAGATTGGGTGAGAGATTGAGTGAAAGAGAGCTAATTCCATTGTTGAGCACTTGAGTTCATAAGCAAGCAATCTTTGTGGCATTTGTTACTCTTAGGGATTCATCCCCTAGACGGCAAGGCGTCGCCCGGTGAGCTCTCAAGCTTTGTGGTGAGCCTCGGAAAGTTTGTGAAGGTTTCGATTCACCTCCGTAGGGGAAGAAATCAAAGGAAGCAAGAAAACCCGAGCTCGATCTTTGTGATTGCTCGGTAAGGATTTGGGTTGAAAGAGACCCGGCTTTTTGGGGCTCCTCAACGGAGACGTAGGATTCTTGAAGAATCTGAACTTCAAGAAACAAATCATCGTATTTTATATTTGGTTTGTAAGTTCTTTACCTTGTTCTTCATAGTTGTACTTGATTTGCTTACACCAAATTATTCTATCATTATACTTGTTGTTGGTTCAATTCATTCGGTATATTAGCTCATATATATGTCTAGAACAACTTGATAGAAGTCAATTTGTATCTAGATTGTTAAAAACGTGTTTTTGCTCATCTTTCCGCCGCGCAATCCGGACTAGTCCGGGAACTCAAAGGACTAGTCTAGGTCCTTAATTTGTCCAGAAATCTTAAGTACTAATTCAGCTCTAGGACTAGTCTGGCCCTGTTTGGACTTATCCGGGTTTATCCGCTGCAAATTTGTTTTAGTCGCCTATTCACCCCTCCTCTAGGCGACATTAAGGTCCTTTCAGTGCCAAATCACATATCGTATAGAAACTACCAATTATTATTATTATTATTATTATTTATTCACGAATGGGCCAATTGGCTTTTGAGACTGGCATCACGGATGAGGAAAAGGGTAATGGTGGGTAATTTTGAAATATGCATAGGGGTATTTTAGTCTACTATTTGTGTAATGGCAGTGATGGATAATTTTTATTTCTTTTTTTTCTCCGATTAATATGGAAATTTTTAGGTTTTAAGAACGAATATGGTGGCTCTTTTTGTTAGCCAAATATATATATAATAGATAGATTAGTCAGCTAACCTAGCACTAAGACTCACCGGTAACTAAATCTATTTGATTAGGCTGCAGTTTATAGGCTATAGATACGTTGCATCAGAGTTCGTATGGTACAATAATATATTGCTGCCAGCAGGCTTGGCTATTAATTATTAGGTTTGACTTGATGATGCAGGTAATTATAGGTGGTGGGTGCCAAATCACATATCGTATAGTAACTGCCAGTTATTATTTTATTTTTTTATTCACGAATGGGCCAATTGACTTTTGAGAATGGCTTCACGGATGAGGAAAAGGGTAATGGTGGGTAATTTTGAAATATGCATAGGGGTATTTTAGTCTACCATTTGTGTAATGTCAGTGGTGGGTAATTTTTTTTTTTGATTAACGTGGGAATTTTTAGGCCTTAAGAACAAACATGGTGGCTTTTTTGTTGGTCAAATATATATAGATAGATAGATATGATTTTTTTTGTTTTTGTATTTTTATAAGTTTTTTTGGAATAAAATAGGTGGTCAAACGTGTTCTCTATAAGTTAACAAATTCTTATATTTCTAAACGGATTGTACTATTTGCTTTGGACTCGAGTATTTCATTTTGAAAAAAGAGACCCAGTCCATGTTTGGAGTGGCTATGCAGCGTAATCAAAGCTACGACGTCTGGCGGGCTCCTATTTGAATTGGAATGGTGGCAAGTTCTTATTATTGAACATATGCTTCATTCTGTTTCGCGTGCAACAGGTTATTGCACATATTCCCGCGTCGTCGACAAACGATCCTCGTCGACGTGTGACATCTGTTTCGTGGAGAGTACAACGCGTATTAGTTTCCGAATCGTCTTGTGCTCCCTTAGCCTCCCTGATGGAATCGGAATAGGAGGTTCGATCGGTACACTGTTTGCTGCCCAACTACTGAGTATATCTTTTTGAACCCTTGCTTTTCCGGTTGTTGCAAAAAAAAAAAAAAAAAAAGAACCCGATACATCGAGGTGTGTGGACTGTGGAGGACGTTCGGACGACCATGGCCAGCATCAGCGCGCTACTCTCCGCCCTCTGCGAAAAGATCCGATGTCTTGCTCCGCCCGGAACAGACATGGACCTTCGGCGCGTGAGTATGGCGTGCATCTTGATCGCGATGCACAATCTGCGCAGCGCAAGAAGGACCACGAAAACGAGAAAATCCATGACCCCTATTAGCGCTTTGCAGTTCATCGACGAGGGCTGCCGTCGAAGCGGCCTCCGTGGCTTTGTTACTAAAGTGCGGCACCGCACGACCGGCAAGACCTTCGCCATGAAGACCCTCTACCCGCTGCCACACGAAGGATTGAACGACACGGCCATCTATAATCTTCGCGTGCTGCGGGAGGCATGCTTCATGGCGGCCTGCCATGGCCACCCTTCTTTCGTTCGCCTCTACGCCGTCTGCACAAAACACGATACCGACCAGTACCGCCTCCTGATGGAGCAGGCCGGCCCGAGCCTGTACGAGGTCACGCTGCACCGGCGCCTCCATGGCACGCCGTTCCGGGAGCACGAGGTGCGCCGCATGATGCGGCAGGTCCTGAGCGGGGCGAAGGCGATGCACGAACTCGGCATCGTGCACCGCAACATAGTCGCGGAGAACGTGCTCGTGGGTTTTAGTAGCTTCACCGTCAAGATCGGGGGATTCGGGCAGGCGACGTGCACGTCGGAGACGGACGTCCCGTGCAACGTCGCGGTGCGCGACGAGGCGCCGGAGTTGTTGCTTCGGGGAAGAGGCGCATCTGAGAGCGAGCTCATCGACTCGTGGTCCATCGGCTGCTTGATGGGGAAGCTCCTCACGAGCAGGACGCTGTTTGAGATTGAGGCGAATGACCACGAGAACACGGCGAGAGCACAACTCTGCAGGATCTTCGACGTGCTCGGCGTCCCGGGCAAGAGAGCCATGCAGGAGATGAAGCCTCGTGACTTTGAGCTTGCTAAACAGGTGCGGGAATGGAGAGCCCGACGATCAAGAGTAGGGAAGGCGATGCCGCAGAATAACAATTACAGGCTGCGCCAGCTGATCCCCCCTGAGGTTCTATCCGACGACGGATTCAGAGTCCTGCGAGGACTCCTTATGTGCAATCCCAAGAAGAGGCTCACGGCGGGTGCCGCGCTCCAGCTGCCATGGTTTGCCGACAACGACAAGTCCCCAGCCGCTGGGGTCTCACAACAAGTCAATGGCCCGGTATCGTGACCGTGGCCGTTAACATGGTTGCTGGTTAGTGTGCTGGTACTGCTATGTTTCGTGGTCTTCGTTTCCTTTGGAAGAAGATACTGATTGATCCTTATACATGTCTCCTTTTTTATATACATGTTTGCAATGGGTCAAAACACACAAAATAAACACTAAAAAAAAATTCACGTGGCCGGACTGGTTGGCCAAACAACCTAAAGTCCAGTAAGCACTTCATGTTGTCGTCGACGGCTGCTTATGCTGGAATGGGCATATGAAGTTTTTCTTTAAGAGTTTCTATGGGAGACAAAGCTCCCCCATGCATTGCATCAGGATAGAGTAATCAGATTGCAGCACATATGGAACAATATAATCAAGATTCAACTTCATGGTTTGCCGACAACGATGACTCCGGCCGCTAAGGTCTCGCAGCAGGTCAGTGGACCGGTATCGAAGGCCTTGGCCATTTACATGGTTGCTGGTCAGTGTGCTGCTGGTACTATTATGTTTGGAGGTCTTCGTTTCCGTTGGAAGGAGATACTGATTGTTTGCAATGGTTATTTTAATAGGGCAATGTTTGCAACGGGTCAAAAACACAAGATAAACGCTAAAAGAAGAAAACACGTTGTTCGGACCGGCAACCCCCGTGCCCCGCTGTTCCGACATTCGCCCCCGTCGGCCACGCATCTTTCTTTCCACCTTGCGCCGCGCTCCACCGCCGCCAGGTACCATGTCGGCTGCCACCCCCCAACCTTCTAAGACCGTCGGAGAGCTAGCTAGCTAGACCCCCTCGACAACCCAGAACCCCTAACATAACTCTGTTGGCGTTAACCACAGTGTCCTCACCATCGGATCGCGCCATCCGCAACCACCCACGCACCGCCATCACCCTGCATCATAGCTGAACCTCGCCCGCCATCGCCGCCACCTATTGCGGCGCAGCGGCAAGGGCCCACAACCAGCCCTCACCGGAACCACTGCCATTGTCCATGTTAAGCTACCACCAGCGACATGACAATATCCTAGCCTCCGCGTCACGCCATCCGCCCTTGCCTGCGCTCCGCCGCCAGGACTCGTCGGGTGCCACCGCGCTCCGCCTGTCGCCTTGTAGGTGGGTTGCGGTTGGCCCATGTCCGGGGATGGCTGAACCTGACAAAGAACCTCGAGTAAAGCTCAGTAAGAACATCTCCAAGAGATTCTGTATTTTATTTTGTAAATTTAGTACTTTTAGCTCACTTGTAAAAATAGAAAGCCTTTTAAAACAACGGGGTTACCAACAGCCTCTTCAAATATGGATTTTCTATTTTCAAAACTAGCCCCACGTCAACTGAATTGGTACCTTTCTATTTTTTTCCCCTATCACCGATCCCTGCCTGGCAACTCAATGCCGTTGCTCCTTTGCACCAGCCGCCGCCATCAACGATCAAAACAGTGACGTGCAGTCGTCAGCGGACGCCTTGCCGCTGTACTATACGTTGATGAAGCAACCTCCTACAATTAGTTGTTGCTTGTTGCGTGCGGGAATGTCGGCGCCTTCTTACTAGATCTGCTACATGCCTGGACCATGGCCTTCATGTTGCGATTATGTGCTGCACACATGGTCGTGACACTACAACCTGACGGCGGCGTTGAGACTGGAACCCAGCGAGACAAGACTGAAACTCGACGGTGGCAAAACTGGAACCCGTCGGAAGCGATTTCGTGCCTGGCTACGGCGATTTGGTGCCTTGCTCGGCTGCGATTCAGTGTCGTACTGCCCTGCGGCGACGATTTGGTGTGCACTGGGAAGAAAGCCAACGCGCGGGAGCAGAAATTTCAGGGCGGGAAAAGTGCGCTCACGCGCGAGTAGGTCGATAGCGAGTGGAGCAGCCTCGGCAAAGATGCAGGACGGGGAAGGCAGGATAGCGAGCGATAAAATATACATAGCCGGATGACGATTCTGTTGGATTGGAATTTCTATGGGCTTTTTTTTAAAAAAATTTAACTAACATATCTAATTTACAGAGGTTGTTGGAGATGCTCTAAGCATTTCATGTTGTTGTAGATGTGTTTGATCGTGGGCTCCTTATGTTCTATCACCCTACCTTAAATTTTGAAAAATCGAAGGGTTAAATGTAGTTTATATTGTCAAAACGTATGTGCATATTAATGATAGGACATGCAAAACTTTTGAGAGGAATTTTCTGAGAAATATCCAGGATTGGGACCTCCTATATCCGGTGGCTGATAAAAAAACATTAGGTAGATCGGCTCACAACCCAACAATGTAGTTCCACCATGACCTATTAACACACTGTGCCACAGCCCATCACGACATGATGCATTTTATTTTATCTTTTTAGATCTGTAACCACGGTCAACTTTAATGTTTCGAAACATCTGTTTAAATATTTTTTAAAATAACAAATTAGTTGTGAGACACTATAGAAATATGGATCCAGGTGTAGCACACTGTCAGAATCGTATTTAGGCTAGTCACACTGTAAAATCATGACTTTTAGCTGCAACACACTATCTTCACTATAATATTATATGTTGTTGTCACATATGAGAGGAATTGTTCAATATGACATTCATGCCCTTGCTACTCTATGGGCCAACGCCCCTCTCCTCGCCATCACTCCCACAGACACTCCTGCTGCTCCCTGCGGTTTATGCCCCTATTGTGTTGTCATCGTCCTATAACTATCATCTTGACTCGAAGCAGCCTCGATTTTATTCTGAACCGAGCAAGGACAAAAAGGCCATTCCACCCCCACTCACAATTCTATTCTGAACCAAGCAAGGACAAAAAGGCCATTCTGCCCTCACTCACAGTCAAAAATCATATTATAGTGGAGGCAATGTGCCGCAGTTAAAAGCCATGAGTTTTGCAATGTAATGTTTCCAAATTCATGTTTTTATAGTGCTCTATAGCTAATTTCCCCCTTTTAAAATATGTTTCAAGATTTATCAATAGTTTTCACCATGTTAATATTTTTAAAAAATGAAGTTGATATTTTTCGAAAACATTGACATAGTACAAAAAAAATGTTGACACAGATCACTCAAAATGTTAACAAAAATTTAAAATTTTATTTTTTTAATTCATACTTGATCTCATGTTATAGAATTAATTGTAAATAACACGATGGTTCAACGGAATCAAAAACTGAATTACGGTTTAGAAGAAAAAATGTGTTTCAAATTTACAAAAAAAATTTCTCACCTGCTCCAACTAGAACATGACACGTAACAACGATCTACCTACTGCCTCCCGTCCGGATAGGGCTTCCCCAGTATGTTATCATGCATGGACGGTTTGGCCAAAGCAGATAGAGGATTGCGCAGACAGCTTTTGGAACCTCAAGTCCATGCAATTGTGACCATTTAGTCAGAAAGAAAATTATTATGAAAGCTTTGTGAGTGCTATACTTTCGTCCACTAATATTATCGTCTGATTTGAGATGCAAATCTGGTCAGGTCTTGAGTTTAAATCTCCTCTTCATTCTGTGTCTCGTGCTCGTGCGACGGATTCTTGTACTCTGTACGCATGTATCGACGTGACGTTAGAGTTCAACGCGTATTAGTTTCCGAGTCGACTTAATTAGTGCACGACTAGAGCCTTCCTCATGGAATCGGAATCCGAAGCTCTTCCGGAGCACTGCCTGCTGATCTACTAATATCTTTGTATCCCCCGTTCCATCATCGTACGTTGTTGCCACAAAATAACCCGCCGCGCGCATCGTGGAGGAGTGGAGTACGCGCGGCACGGACGACCATGGCCAGCATCAGCTCGCGAGTCTCTGCCCTTTACAGCAAGATCCAAGACCTTGCCCAGCTAGGAACAGATAAGGCGCTTCGGCGCGTGTGGACGGCGTGCATCTTCATCGCGATGGACGATCTCGGCAACGCGGCGGTGTCGTCATCGAGGCCAAGGACGACGAAGACTAGGAAATCCCTTGCTCCTATTAGCACTTGGAAGTTCGTTTTTGATAATGATGATGATGATGAGAAGCTCGGGGAGGGCCCCCACGCCTACGTTACCAAGGTGCGGCACCGCACGACCGGCAAGACCTTCGCCATGAAGACCCTCTTCGAGGACGAGGAGGAAGAGGTGGCCAACCTCCACGTGCTGCGTGAGGCGTGCCTCATGGTGGCCTGTCGTGGCCACCCTTCCGTCGTCCGGCTTCACGCCGTGTGCACGGAACCGGTCACCGACCGGTACTGCCTCCTCATGGAGCAGGTCGGCCCGACCCTGTGCGAGGTCATGGCGCACCAGCGGCACGGCGCGTCATTCGTGGAGCACTACGTGCGCCGCGTGATGCGGCAGGTGCTGAGCGGGGCCAAGGCGATGCACGACCGGGGCATCGTGCACCGCAACATACACTCGCAGAACGTCCTTGTGGCTGCGGGCGGCGACGTCGTCAAGATCGGGGGATTTGGGCAGGCGACATGCGTCTCGCAGAGAGTCGAGTGCCAGATCGAGATGTGGGACAAGGCGCCCGAGGTGCTGCTTCTAGGGGAAGGCGCGCTTGAGAGCGAGCTCCTCGACTCGTGGTTGATCGGCTGCTTGATGGCGGAGCTCCTCACGGGCGAGGTGCTATTCATGGTGAATGACCGCGAGAATAATACGAGGGAAACCCAGCTCCGCAATATATTCGACGTGCTCAGCGTCCCGGGCAAGAGAGCCGTGCACGAGATGAAGCCTCGTGACCTTGAGCTTGCTCAACAGGTGCAGGAATGGAGAGCCCAACGGGGAGCAGGGAAGCCGCAGACCAACAACTACAGGCTGCGCGAGCTGGTCCCCCCTGAGGTTCTATCCGACGACGGATTCAGAGTCCTGCGAGGACTCCTTACGTGCAATCCCAAGAGGCGACTCACGGCGGGTGCCGCGCTCCGGCTTCCATGGTTTGCCCACAACGACGACGACTCTCCGGCCGCTGAGGTCTCACAGCAAGTCCGTGCCCCCGTATCGAGGCCGTGGCCGTTTACATGGTTGCTGGTCATTGTGCTGGTACTGCTATGTTTAGTGGTCTTCGTTTGCGTTGGCAGCAGATAGTGATTGATACTATGCATGTTTGCAACGGGACAAAAACACAAGATAAACGCTACAAGAAAAAGTCTCTGGCCGGATTGTAGATTTGGAGGCTTCGATAGAGGCACTAGCGTTGAACAGCACTCAGGTAGTTTTGTGCCGCACATTGATACATCTAGGCATAATATCTTATTATTGAGTCCAAGCCATTCTCTACAAAACAGTCAAATGCTTCTTTTTCAATCTGCAAATAGTCAAATGGGCAGTTCTGTAAAAAGGTAAATCATTAGTGTTATCTGTCTGACCCTAATAAAATGGAAGGACCATTTCTTTTCATGAAAAGGATGGAGCCCGCCGCGCAGAGATCAATAGATCCAACAACCTGGACTAAAGACCGTGAAGCATTTGAACCATTCGGCCCGCATGGGTGCTATATAAAAGCGTAGTTGCGGCAGAAAAGAGCAACATATTTTGAGGCAACAAAATTGCAGCCGAAGAGGAAAAAAAAAACATCAACTGCTACTGCAGCCGAAGAGAAAAAAAACATCAAGTGCTATGTCTCAGATGTGACCGGTGATCAGCGGAGCAGAGCACAACCACGGCCGTTCGAGCAGGCTGCAGCTCCGACACAACAGTGGTGGTGCCTCAGATATGAGTGTTGGTGTCAACGAGGATATGGCGTTAACAAGGAGCTGCTGCTTCTTGCATGTTGGTGGAAAAAAAAATAAAAAAAATGGGTAGGAACACTGTCTTTTCATTAAGGTAGAAATCAGAATTCATATTATAGATTACTGTGGTTAAGATATTATATTTGGCTTGATCTCCATATTTCCTCCTATTGATGTATGAACTACAGGGTTTCCACAAGCTAACCTTCTCAATGCCATGTCTATGTTGATGGAAATTGTCCTGGGCAGACGATGATCCAACTAAAATCATATTTCAAAATTTTTATCAGGAGGCCTATGTATGTTGTACGTACGTATTCAGGAGAGGGGTCCCTCTGGATCCGGGAGCCCAGGGCTACCGCCCTGGTAGCCCTCCCCTCAGGACCGGTCTTGAGACCTATTATGCATTGCATAAACCTGGTTTGGGCTAGGCTGGTTAGAACCCAATAGCCTGGCTACAATTAAACCTGGAAACCAAACACACCCTATGTGAAAGCCAAAACTTTAACTTTAGTCCACTAAATTTATACACCCAGGAAGGAGACAAGAAAAGATGAGAAAAAACCAACTAGTTAGCAAACAGTCCAAGAAAACACCTCCCTTGATTTATCTCTAACTTCGCAACTGCACATATATAAAGTTGTGTTTCGAGACGAACATTCGTCATTCCCCTGCTCGCACGAATAATCAAAGCTCCAGAGATACCGGCTCCCCTAGGAGGACGTCAAGCTAAACAATGGAGGTGCTATGATTTTAGCTCAAATTTAAACTAGCTCTTGCCCCTTCTCTATTTTTGAATAACAAAGCTTGAAACCTCTGTACTCGACCACATTGAGCCGCCTAATATCCCAAACTAGATGGCTGGTCCCGTATGACACGACTATAATTCACAAATGAAATATAGTACTATTATCAATAATCCAACTTATTATATTGAATGCTCCGATTTGTTCATGTCAAATCCTCCTTATTTGTCTATCACTGTCATGCCAACTAGAAAGTACGCATGGCACACACTACCATAAAACGGCCTTTCGTGGCGGTATAAAAAATCACGTAGCGGCCGATTAAAAGAAGGTTGTCACTATAGTGGTAAAATATTTTTTAGCGGCGGATCACAATATGTCCCGCGCCTAAAAATCAATTTTTAGAGACAGACCACGTTGTCATCCATCTCTATAAATGACACCGATTTATAGAGGCAGACTACAATGTGAGCCGCCTCTAAAATATGATTTTTAAGAGCAGATCACATTGTGACCCGCCACTAAAAAACCCAGCTCATTTCTATGGCCTATTTGGTCCAATTGATCCGAATAAAAGTGTAGTCTCCCTCTCTCTCTCCCAAACCCTAGCCTCTTCACCTGGCCGCCTCCTCCTCTCTCTCCTCTCACAACCGCTCCCGCCTCTCTCCCGTGCTCATCTCTCCCTCTCCTCTCCTCTACCGGCCACCCACGACTCCCTCCCTCTCCTCTCCTCTCCTAACAGCCGCCACCTTTGCCCTCCCTCTGCTCTCCCGACGGGCAGCGGTGGCACAAGCTGGGCTCGGCGGTGCGGCCGGGCGCAGCAGCACGAGGAGGCTGGAGGCGAGCCGAGCAACGCCTGCATGAGGAGGAAGGAGGCGGCAGCCTGACCAACACCACCGACGTGCGATAGTCAGTGGCCGGATGCGGCCCCAGGGAGGCGTTGATGACAAGTAGGAGTCAGATTCGGCCAAGCACTGCCCCGAGCGTCGCGTCCCGCAGCTGAGTGTGCCACCTCTCTCCGGCCCCTCGTTGAGCGTCGCCTCTCCCCGGCCCCTTATCGAGTGCCGCCTCCCCCCGACCCCTCGTCGAGCGGTGCCTCTCCCCGAACCCTTGTTGACCGACAGCGCAGCATTGTGCGGCGGCGTGGATCCACTCCTTGGGCGGTGGCGCACAAGCTCCGACAACGGGCAGGCGAAGGGCGGCGGAAGGGCAGCAGATCTGGCGGTGGCTCACCCCCTCTTGTGGGTCGTCGGGCTCTTGCGAGCCCGTGGTTTTTTTATTTTGGTTTATGGGTAGCGGCGGGTGAAGATGATCCGCCGCTAATAACATGTTTCTAGTTGCGGTTGATTCTGTCCATAAAACGTCCACCGCTACAGTCTTTTATTTTTAGCTGTAAAAATGTAACAGCAGGCCGGCAAACTTGCCGCTACAGTATGTTTTGGCCTACCGTTACAGGTCGTTTTTGTAGTAGTGATAGTGAAACGAGTAGTCTTTATAAATAAGTAAATTTTAATTAATCTTTATATAGAGAGAGGGAGTCTCGGTTATTAGGTTCGCCTTGGGTCCTGTGAAAATCCTAGGCTCCTGTTCAGGTAATACCCACAAGGGTTTATCGTAGTTTTCTTAAAAAAATAAGAAAATCCTAGGCCCGGCCCTGAGTCAAAAAAAATAAGGAAATTTCTACGATGCCTCGGCCCACTCTATTCTATAGTCATCCAACTTGAATTGGATGGATAGCAGGTCAGTCTTGTCACGTGAGACAGATTCTTGTGCGGGTCAACGAGTTGCTCGCCTCGACCATAGTATCCGTGTGGACTGTGGACGTGACATACCTTTCCTTCGTGATGAAGTGTGCAACGCGTATTAGTTTCCGAATCGACTTAGTGCGGTCAGCCTTCCTTGATGGAATCGGAATCCGAGGTTCGTGCGGAACGCTGGCTTGCTGCTCTACTATACAATGGTTATTGTACGTGGTTCCTCCTCGAGGTGGAGGACGTGGACGACCATGGCCAGCGTGAGCTCGCGACTCTCTGCCCTCTGCGCCAAGATCCAAGGCCTCGCCGAGCCAGAAACAGACGAGGCGCTTCGGCGCGTGAGCATGGCTTGCATCTGCGTCGCGATGCACGACCTTGGCAAAGCGGCGATGCCATCATCATCAAGGCCAACAAGGACCACGACCAGGAAGAGGAAATCCCTAACCCCTATCACACTCTCGCAGTTCGTTGACGACGAGTGTATGCTCGGGGAGGGGGACAGCGGCTTCGTTTCCAAGTTTCATCACCGCAAGACCGGCAAGACCTTGGCCGTGAAGGCCCTCTTCCCGCTGCCGGACGAAGAAGGATCGGAGGACGTGGCCACCTTTAACCTTCGCGTGCTGCGGGAGGCGTGCTTCATGGCGGCCTGTCGCGGCCACCCTTCCCTCGTCCACCTCCACGCCGTCTGCATAGAACCAGAAACGGACCGGTACTGCCTCGCCATGGAGAACCTCGGCCCGACCCTAGACGATGTCAATGGGCAGCGGCGGCGCAATGGCGCGCCATTATTCCGGGAGCACGAGGTGCGCCGCATAATCCGGCAGGTCTTGAGCGGAGCCATGGCGATGCACGACCGCGGCATCGTGCACCGCAACATAGTCGCGGAGAACGTTCTCGTGGCCGCGGACAGCGACGTCGTCAAGATCGGGGGATTTGGGCAGGCGACGTGCGTCTCGGAGACAGTCGACCCTTGCGAAAACACGTTGTGGGACAACAGTGCGCCCGAGGTGCTGTTCAAGGGACAAGGCGCGTGTCAGAGTGAGCTCATCGACTCGTGGTCCATCGGCTGCTTGATGGCCGAGCTTCTCACCGGTTATCCGCTCTTTGTGTATGCAAAACTCAACGTGATATTCGGTGTGCTCGGCTCCCCGGACAAGGGCGATTTGGAGGATATGAAGCCTCAAGACCTTGACCGTGCTGAAGCGGTGGTGCGTGAATGGAGAGCCCGGCAGCAAGTATGGAAGAAGCTGCGGTTCGGCAACAGGCTGCGTCGAAAAGTTCCCCGTAAAGTTCTATCCGACGACGGATTCGAGGTCCTTCGGGGACTCGTTGCCTTAAATCCCAACAAGAGGCTCACCGCGGATGCCGCGCTCCAACTCCCGTGGTTTGCCGACGATGACAACGCTCCGGCCGTGTCTTGAGGCCACGGTCATTCAGATGGTTGTTGCTGGCCGGTGTGCCAGCACTGCTATTTTTGGTTGTTTTTTGTTTGCTTTGGCGGCACCAGATAATTTGAATCAGTGCTATTCTCTATGAAGATACATATTGACTAGCAACAATAAACTCTGCATATGTCCCGCCATATGGGAAACTCCATTTATGCATCTTTTCAGTCAATTTGAAGGTTTAAATATTAGATGGTGCAAAACATGAAAACGTTTAGTGGTAACATGAATTTGTTTGTTGAACCTCGAGTTAACAAAAAAAAAAATGGTACATTTTCTTTGACAATGGATGCATTTCTAAAGACCATGTAATAAGTTTTATGTACTAAACTGAAACTTCCTTCTCCTACATAAATGAAAGAGCAGTGCTCCTACTCATTGGTTCAAAAAAAAAAAAGGTACACGCTCATTTATGTAGGAAAATAAGCACGGGTAATTAGGTAACAATGATGAGTCACATAATTTGAATCAGTGCTATTTTCTATATGAAGATACTCATAGATGAGTGTGACTCTTACTGACCCACCCGTTCTTACTATTAGTGCTAATTTGAATCAGCCAAGTCTATTATGAAAAGGGTGGAGGTGGCACCGTATTTAATATGGATAGACATGAAAAATTTTCTCTAATTAACTACTCCTTGATATGCGAAATGCTGTCTAAAACACAGTTTATTTTAGATATGGAGGGAGTACATCTCTCCATTGTTCAATTTAATTGGCTAGCAGCAATAAATAGTAAACATGGTTTGATTTGAGTTCTCAGTTTTTTATCATAGGGAATGCAGCCCAAATTTGTTTGAATTTTTATAGGATCAAATTTGTTTATCAAATTGTTGGGGCCACGATCAGCCCCTACAACACATGGCAACGACTTGCGCTGCCTCATGTCCACGCTGATAGGGAAGAAAGGCAGGAGAAAGTGCCACGCATAGAGACATTGTGTATCTTGGAAAGATCACGTCGCTTGTGCACTTTAGGGATTTTTTTTAATAGTACTATTCATGTGTATAGTTACAATTTTGTTCTTCGGATAGGACTCTTTGAGGATGGTCACGGCTGCCACATCGAGGGTACAATAGTATTTACACGGCAGACGGATACACGGGACAAGATGTCAGTGAGTCTATATTTCTTTCTACCATAACATTCCCCAACGGACTCCTTAAATTCCTTGTTGCACGATCCTCAGTTCGTTCGTCGGGCTCGAGAGAGATGGTAGACCTAGGCGCTCTATTCTTCGGAACGACGGTCAACTGGATTCCTTAGATAATAGTGGGTCTTGATGATATCTGACCGTCTTGCCCTCTGATACTGCGCCTATCGATCTCCGTCCAAATTTCCATATCGAAGAAGCTCGGGGGGAGGAGGCTCCAAAGGGAACATCGAGGTGCCCCTTCTGAAGGACCATCCCTTGGGCCCTCTTGCTGACCCACCCGTTCTTACTTTCCCGGAGACTTGGCTATTCTGGGGTTGCCACATAATAGACGTGACCCCACGATAGGATCTGTCCCCCAAAGCAAATCTATAATTTAATTAAAAATATATTATATTAATAATCGAGCTATCTAATAAATAGATTATATATATCATGATGAGATGTATACATGTTTCAGATTTAAGCATTTTAGACTCTATCATATGAACCATCATAGTATAATCAAAAAGTGTCAGACTATCTCCATAACTACGAATGGATAATCTAATGGCTCTAGCCAAATGAAACATAGCCAGTTTGGTGCATGATGACAGTTGATTAGTAATACGAAATAAGGTAGCTATGTACAATAGATCGTCGATCAGTGGGCTATGATACACAGTAAGGTCAACAAAATTTTGAAAAGAGTGTGTGCCATTCACTGCCATGTACATGCTGCTCACCGTCAAAGACTGGAAAAGTTTCGGCTTATCATCAGGAGCAAATTACTTATTTGTCCCTATTTCACAAACTTATCCCTTATTTGTCCCTGTTAAAACCGAGTTCCCTTTTATGTCCAGATTCTGAAACTCAATCCCTTATTTGCCCTATTCTGTTAGTCAACCGAGAAATTCAAAGTTTGATTGTTTTATTTTACGGTATGTTCTGTTATATTTTTTTTAAAGGGAGTGTCTAATTTTCATTCGATTGAAAATAAAGGTTACTTTCGATCAACGCTTTTAGCCCTTGAATCTAGATCTAATTGATATAAAAAGATAAAACTTTTCTATAGTCTATACAAAATACTAATTAATATAAATAATCCTACAAATAAAAAATAACATAAGAAATAACAAAAAAAACAACACTTCAAAGAGCGTTGATTGAAAGAATGCTACTTTCTAATCGACTGAAAAATAACATTCTCATTTTTTAAATGACCAAAGTGACCCTTCTTTTACGTTGTTTGCCCAGCTCGGCAAACTCCACGTTGTGGAAGTAGACGGGAACCAGGGACGGGATCGCCGCCATGTTAGGAGACACCGGCGCCGCCCCACAGGCCACAGCCATCCGCGAGCGACCCTGGCGTCGCCCTTTCGTGCAAGCCCCTCCTTGCCCCCCGCACGCAACCCCTGGTGGGTGCTCGTCTCCCCGCGCGATCCATGGCGGCGGGAGCTCCGTGCGCAGTGACGGCCGCTGAGACGGCGCCCCCGCTGTAATGTTGGCTGCCGAGTTGATACCCACAATCGCAGCCTGCACGCCGCCGCCCTTTCCGTTTAATTTCCTGGCACAATTAGCTAGCAACGCTAATCAATCAAATCTTCATAGGCCAACGAACTTTCCCTACTCCAAGCCGCGCGCTTTGAAGTGATTGAGCAGATTGGGGCATCAAGAGGACGCATCAAATTTGCTTGAGGGAGATTTAACTTAATTAGTGCCAATGGAACAATCTTTATGCTCTACAACATCTCGTGCCAATGTAACGAGAGCAAGAAATAAGGTCGGTGGTCAATCTGTCCAAATAGCAAGAAACGAGGGTATTTATATAATATACATGTTCATATTAAGGACTAATAAGGGATAGCATTTGGAGGGTATATCTGTCTAAATAGCATAAACTAACTAGACTAACTGAAAAAGGATAAATAAGGGACACACTTTTAAAATTTGGACATATACTGAAAGTGAGTTAGAATAGGGGCAAATAAGAAACAAGGTTATAAAACAGGGAAGTATTTGCTCTATCATCAGCGGCAACAGCCAAGTCGCCACGAACTGGATCGGGGTCGGGGCAGTACATGCTAGTATATCGTATATCGTGCTGGCAGACCTGACGTTACAGTATGCACGTACTTCTGTCGTATTCCTCGCTCTGATCACTGATCGAAGCACGGACGCACACCTCACTCCTCTTGCAAAGGCAGAAAATAGAACTACTTCCTCTATTTATAAATGTTAGTGTTTATTGACTTTCAGATATCACGTTTGATTATTTATTTTATTTAAATTTTTTGTAAAAAAATATTAATTTTACTATAATATCCTTTATTATTAGATATATTTCAAGTTTATCTTTTTTATTTTTATATTCTTACAATTTTTTTGAATAAGACAAATATTCAAAAGTAATGTCTGAAAGTCAACAAATGTTACTCCCTCCGTTCCATAATGATTGGTATTTTAATCCTTGACACGGAGATCTATTTAATAATAAAAGAAAATAAACTTTCCACCAAGATGGCTAATGTGATCACAGACGGTGGTCGATTTTCATCCGCAGACACGCGCAAAGCCATGGCCAAGAGCATCGTTGAGATTGGGGCCGATCGGCTCACTCGTAATCTTTTCCTTCCTCAAAGGATCAGTTACGAATGCAGGTGTATTAGTGGATGGTTCCAGGATAGTTCTTGATTTTTTAATTTTACTGCCGCAAGCACATGCGTCCAGGAAGCAAGCATCAATATGCAGGGTGAATTTGTGTATCTTTAGTTCGTCCAGAAAGCAACATCGAGAAGAGAATGGCCGGCGGATATGGTTTTGTGATTTTACGATCTAAAGAGTCATAGACAAGGTAACACCTTCATCCAAAGCATCAAGCCCCTGTTTCTTCTAAACTGGGTTAGTATTGCTATTTTTTTTTTGGCTCAGACATCACTTTTGTCAGAATACAAGCTGGATAGACGATGTTCCTCTTGGACAGTTCGATAGGCTTCTAGCAAAGTCACATGAAGGTTTTTGTTCGATACATGGTTACACATTTCATGATTTATTAATTGATCGTTGGTCAGGTTCAACCCCAGATATGTTTAGGATTACGAGACGGATGCAATTTTTTATAGGACGCATTTTGTTGTATTAATTTAGAAAATAGAATGGGGAGGGTTGGGTACTAGAGATACTGGTGCAATCATAGAGGTTAAGGAGCACAACATCTGCCTCAAAGCTTGATGAGAAGCTTCTGAGGCGCTGAGAAGATAATCATGGTTGGGCATTAGTCGGAGGCCACAAGGCCACTGCATGTTCACGTCATATATGCATAGTCCCCAGTCCTAACTGCATGCCCAACGGAGTAGAATGTTGATGATGCACTGGCAGATATATATGTCACTCGACTGCTCAGATTTAACTAGCACACGATACGTTTTGTCAACCTCGTAATAAATATGGAAGTCATTTATTTGATATTTTGCTAGAAAGATTATATGATCGCCACTGTTTTCTACTGAAAATTCTTTTCTGCATTGTGATTTTGTTAGTTAAAATGTTGTGTGTTTTCGTTTCATTATTGCAACCTGATTGATACACAGTTCTAAAATCTGTGAATATCTCCATCTAAGATCCCTTCCTTTGTTGGTCTTGACTCCCTGAGATATATTTTTTTTGTCTTAGTATCTTGTATTCTATTTTAGCAATATGTGAGATGTAATTTTCATGTCCAGATGTATTCATATATAAAATGAGGAAGTGTATCGAGTAGGCATCGTCCACAATGCTACGAACGAAGCAGTTGTCGTGAGATTAAATCAATATGCTTTGTCCCAGTTGTGTATCGACTTTGCCAGCAATTTCATGGAGGCACGAAGCCACGAACAGACCCATTGTCCACCTCGTGACTGTTCGTTGGGCTGCTTGTCACAGATTCTATCGATCTACTCAGATAGTTGAGTGAAAACCATTTGGTGTGTCATGAAGCCGGTGAAGAGGGCGAAGCCGATCTGGACATGGAGTTCTTACCATCGATAGCTAATCTCATGATGCTTCATCGGCGGCAATGACTCTATACTTCGAATTCACGGTGTTCTTCTTGCAACTTGAATCCATTGTGTTTCTCGTGTGCTGGCCAGATGTGACTG
The DNA here is from genome assembly GCA_030378355.1 of Eleusine indica. Lineage (NCBI taxonomy): Eukaryota > Viridiplantae > Streptophyta > Magnoliopsida > Poales > Poaceae > Eleusine > Eleusine indica. Next base: position 63,587,889 of record CM059494.1, read on the forward strand.
AGGAGCAAGATGAATGCCAGACAAAAGTAGAGGCCTGGCATAGGTGCATGACCTTGTCATCACTTCTTTGCTGATCGATACCGGTCAAAGGCAAGGTCTAGCTCAGCGGCATGTGAATTCCACTATGTTCCCGGCACGCCATTGACAGGTTAGTGGGCATGGTCCTAACTCCCAAATGGAGCTCCCTCTAGATTCCATGACTCACTAAATTAATAGCCGTAAGAGGGTAGAAATACTTTTTGTCTTCCATATAATCCACTGATTCAACCAAGCCACTAAAGCATCGTCAACCAAATGTCTACCTGTCTGCCAATGCCCTCAAACTTTAGTCAATATAACATGCTTTTCACGAGCCACTGCAGTTTTAAAGGAAGCAGTTTTTACCAATTAAAAGGCTAATCAGAGAATCTCTTAGAATTTGGTTTGACATAAAATTTCATCACATTTATCTATTTTTTGGATGGCTCCACAAAGACTAGGTGATTGTTGTGGCACATTGTTCACAGTTCTCAAGTGAAACAAACAGAATAGTTTGTTACAAATTATCATGTAGGAACAACAGATACAATATGTTGCTACAAATTATTATTGTTCACTTTCATAGTATTGACATTCTTTTACTGTAGGTAATTTTTTTTGCAGTTCAATTTAGTTTTAAATTGCGTAACCATATTATCATGTCTTCAGATTTTTCTTTATGACATCCACTAATTGAAGCAAATCTGGTGCTTGGGAAGGGTGACTGGATCCATGTTGTGGCTGGAGTAGCAATATATCTGTCAGGAGCAGTGAATGGAAAGCGTTGGAGCAAGATGCAGAGGTGAGCTGTGCCGTGACAGCAGAAATTCAGCTTTGGAGATTTTGTTTCTCCCATGAGATTGCCGTGCAACAGCCTGGCGTTGCTCCAACAGATGATTGTGTATGAATTCAACTTTCGTCATGCATCACTACACAAATCCATGATATTGTGACTGAGATGATAATAAGTCATTTCTAATGTTAAGATTCAATAATAGTGACAATAATGACAACGATGAAATGACACAATTAATGAAAACAACCACATACAAGGTATAGGGTATTAAAATAAGCTAATTGTCAAAAAATAATATTAAAAGCTATTGTTTTTTAAAATGTAGATACACATACAATTATTATTTTAGTGCTATTGGAAAAGATTAATTTTCTAGGCCTTATTAATAAGTTAGAATCAGTAATTTAGATATTTTCACTTAATAACTAGGTAGGAGAAGTGTGATATTATTTAAATTTTTTGAATAATATGTCGCAATTAATAAAAATATGGAAAGACACTCATCCAAGGAGATTGATATATTGATGTGTCGTACAAAACCTGACAACCACTAGCAATTCTCCATTCATATTTTAATCTACTTGATAAAGACGTATTAAGTTTTCTAAGAAGAAATGTTGGATCAAAATAAATTGAGAAACTTCAGAGATTCATTCATTTAGTAAAATATTTGGTGGGAGTATTATATAGATTTTGTATTTATTATGGGATGCAATAGTTGACATATACCTTCAGTATCCATTTTCATTCATTGTCTCACTCACGTACACTAATTCATATAGCATTTTTCATTCTATATAATACTCCTCTGTTTTTTTCTTCAGTTTATAGCTAATCAACAACAATTAAATCTGATTGCATAGAATAACTTTGTCTTGATTTTAATTAGTATAGTACACCAAACCTACAAGAATTGATTAGCTTTCCTCTATTTAATTTTGATTAACTCGATACCCAAGCATTTGAGATATTAGATAACCATTTTTTGTTTCATATAATATGTTTTTCATCCTTAGATCAATAAAGAAATTCTAACCATAGGATACATGTAGTGATTAAAACTTCAGGACACCAAACAGAAGAATAAATGATTCTAAAGTTTCTTAGAGATCACTAAGATGTAGCCTGCGCAATTGCACGGGCCATATAGTCTAGTTAAGAAAAAAAAGGAATAAAGTAGGTACGCAAAAAATGAGGAGGAGAAAGATAAAGATAGATATGTATTAGCAAGAGAGAAATGTGTCTCGAGAAGTGAGAATGTCAATTATTTTAAAAAAATTAGATGAGGCTAGAATGTCAAATATTTTAAAACAGAGTGAGTAACATTTATGGATGGAGAGAGTACACAAAATTATTGGAGGTGAGGCTGGGTACGCTACTGTACCGTGCAACAGTGCTGTTTCAGGCCGGCCGCTTGTCGCCACGCGATCAGTCGGTCAACTGAACCCAGGCCTTGTTTAATTTTTTGTTCCTCTTTTTTTTATCCACACGCGCCACCAGCCCAAGCACACGTTTGCTGTACCCAGCGGGGGGCCAGCGAGGGAGTACCGGTGACGTTGGTGGAAATTGAATCCGAAATTGATGCGCCTGCCACGGCCGTGCTCCATTTGCACCTCCTTCACGTCTTCCTCCTGCCGGAACGATTTTACCATGATAAAAAAAAAAATCCGCCTGATCCAGGACGCGTCAAATCAGAGTCAGACTAACCATCGACGGGCACACCGCCGCCTGCCTTCCCCGCCGCTACAGCACGCACACGCCACCGTACCGAACCATCGATTTCACTTCACTGCACCACCATGATTCTCAGACCTGTAGCCGTGGCTATAGCCTATAGCCTGCTCACCCTATCCAGCGCGTAAAAGCAATCGGCCACGTCCTGTCACCGCGCCGTAAATTTTACCGTGCTGTCGCGCTGCTCGCTGGCCACCGTGATCATGGCACGACGCGCTCCCTCTGTTCCTGTTCGCGTCCCCATTTAAAGCTTGGCCGCGTCGCTCCGGGATCAGGATCCTCGGCAGTCAAATCCTACGGCTGGCGTTCTCCTCTGTTCGATGAACTTACCTCCGCTCACGTCCACTGTGCTAGGAGCGGCCAAATCTAACTCCCTTCCCGATTGTTTGAAGGCCAAAACGATTACTCGCGACACTCACAGTGAATTCCTCCATTCATATAAGTTGTTAAATTTGGTTTTGAACAACTGATTTGTTCTCAATTTTATTTTTCTCTTCTCAAACCCTAACCAGAAAATCATGAAATTCGACACATTATCAATGATATGGTGCAAAATTAATTATATATTTATATTCTACATCCCTTAACGTATCCATTTTGATTATCACCAACATCTACCGAGTCCAAAATCACGGTTGGCCATGGATTTCCTCCGAGCTGTTCATGAAGAAGGAAGAAACAGAAGTATATTTTGGGCGAGCCGTGGGATGAGAGTCCATCAGATCGGACGACAGACAGCCGACTGCTCGGTCGACTGCCGAGAAGTCCGACTGCTGACGATCCTGATCCCTCGCTCCGTTCCCTCGCAGCTCCCACAACACGCCAGCTTGCAGTTTCGACTCCCGACTGTTCGACTTCGGAGTGAGCAACTAGCGAGTGGAGTGATCTTCGCTTCTTGCGCGCCGAGAGAGAGTGGAGACTAGAGCAACCATGTCGCGAGCGCGACAGGGCAAGTTCCAGCTGCCTCAGCCGCCGGTGGTGGTGGACGTGGGCTGCAGCTGCCGCACGCCGCGGCTGCTCAGCTCCCTCGTCTCCTCGCTCAAGTCCCACGCCCGCGGCCTCGGTCTCGGCCTCGGCGGCAAGCCCAAGCAGTCTCACCCGCAGCACGCCTCGTCGGCGTGGTCGTCCTCGACGGCCACGGCATTCACGCCGTCGGCCATCTCCACCTCCACCACCACCGCCTCGTCGCTGCAGGACTACCACGCCGCGTCGTGGGGCCCCGCCACATACGCCGCCACCGCCAACGCGCTCTACGACGAGGAGGCTTCTTTTGCTGACGCCGAGGCCGCGAGGGGCCAGCAACGGAGGCGCCGGCGCCGGAGGAGGAGGAGGCAGAGGAGCAGGATGGAGAGCTGGACGGCGGTCGGGGAGGAGACTGCGGTGGCGGTGGAGGTGGATTCGGCGGCGCCGTACGAGGACTTCCGCGAGTCGATGGTGGCGATGGTGCGGGAGAAGGAGATGTACGCGTGGGAGGACCTGAACGCGCTGCTGCACCAGTTCCTGGCGCTCAACTCGCCGCGCCACCACGCGCTCATCCTCGGCGCCTTCGCCGACCTCTGGACGCCGCGCGGGGGGCTCTTCTGCCCTCCCTCCCCGTGCCTCCTCTGACGACCTCTCCGTCGTCGATGGTTCGATGAGGGATTGAGATTACTGCAACAACGCCTAGAATGCTACTGCAACAACTAGGTACATGATAATGTTAGTCGTGTGTGACAATGTGCGTATGGGTAGGCAAAGCCTCTGGTGTGTAATGTTGATGTGATGTTAAGTACTGACTGCAACAAGTACGAGTACATGATTATGTTAGTCGTGTGTGACAATGCGTGCCTATGGATAGGCAAAACCTCTGGCCTGTAATGTTGATGCGATGTTAAGCATGTGTCCATGTAAAATTACTGTTTAGCTGCAACGCCTTTATGGGAACCTTGCTACAGTTTGACAATGTACAGCTTCTTCGCGTGAGACTCTCCAAGGGGAACGATACTATTCATCATGTATAGGCGTGCGTGTGGCACCAAGGAAGCTTGAATGAATGAAAGCCTTGAAAAGGCTGCGGTGCGTCGCCTTGTGTTTGTTCAGCTTTTGCTTGTAGCATCCGGGCGTCCCGCCGTCCTGCTCTTGCCTGTGAGCTACAGTTATGATGCAGCTGCCAAAGATGCATTGCTAAGCTTAGGTTCAGAGCAAAATAGCTCCTGATGGCTCATCAATTGGTCCCCGATTAGCTTGTTTTATTACCTACTCCCCTGTCCCATTAAAAATTGTCGTCTTTTACTTAGTCATCACGTTTAGCACTTCGTGTTATTCAAATTTTTGTATAAATCTAGTCAAACAGTTTGTCTAGGTTTCAAGAATGCTCAATAAATCTAAAACTAAATCGGCAAGTAATTTGGCACACAAGGTGTATTATATATTTTTATAACTTATTTTATCATTACAGATATTTTTTATATTTCTTTTGAAAATTTTGAATAACATAAACTATGATGTCTAAAATTATAAAAAATGATATTCACAATGGATGAAGGGTGTATAAGTTTACCTAACAAAATATGGTTAGTTGGGCCACAACACAGATAGAGTAGTGCTAGCTAGGACTTGGCTTGGGCCTCATTTTGTAACCAGGGTATATTTAGGTCAATGGTCCATGGTTAGTTGGGCCTCTAAAATCATTTCCGAAGGATGGACCCCAATATCTCACTTAAAAATGTCAAAATTTCAAAATATGTAAGAAAACTAATGAAACCTTTCATATAGTTAGGACCCTAAAAAATTGTAAAAGAATCTTGAGGCAACTTCACGCTATCATAGTGCTCCAATCTTTCCCGGTTACCACCGGCTACATATGATCAGTCTATTTTGATCATATTAACAAAATTACAGGCTTTAAGAAGGAAATCGGCATTAGCCAATCCCAAGGAAGGAAGAAAACGAGGGCTTGGGGTCGGGGATAAAGGACTCGAATTAAAAGGCGCGCAGCGGGATTCCTCCAAGACAAGGAAGAGCGTAAATGATAGGATCTTTATACCAATATCTTCATTGACAGTTATCCCTCTATATATGGAGGTCATGCGTCACCTTGATAATACGATCTTTATATCCATATGCTAGTTCTTCACACACTTCGGAAAAATTGATGTTTTCATTTAGAAAAGACATTTTGCTAATTTACACACAGGAACTTTTATTTTTCTTATTAAAAAAGCGTAAGTGTACCTATTTTCGTGCGTGAGGAGATAAGACAAGAAAAAATTTTATTAGTATTTTTTTCATGTGTTGTCGACAACGAAAATCCACCTTGTTCTGGTAGGGAAGAAGGAAAAAAAAAACAAAAGTAAGTTGCCGCAAGCTAGCTAAGACAAAGCATACGACAATCTATAACTTTTAAATACATTTCAAGCACTACAACTACAAGAGGAAAAAAAATACATCACTGCATGATCTTAAATTTTTTTGTACAGTTTATTATTATTAACAAATGGCCGACTCAAACATGAGGGGGTGCTAGTCATCATCAGTTGGATAACCTTTTGGGTTTTTTATTTAATTACTTGCATGACATTTTTCTCATTTTCTATTGATATTACCTGATGATTTAGGGAACAAAGGATGAAGGGGATGCTGAAGCAGGGGCAGCACCCCCTTGGCTCCACCCCTAAGTACTGGCGACAGTTGCAAAGTTGTCGACAAGGCAAGGGTCCTATTTGCTTCTACTTATAAGCGACTTATCGGTGAAAATAAGTAATAATCCCACCAAATGTCTTGCTTATTCTCTCTTCTGGTGGTCATCGCTTCACAATTTTGTAATACGAGAATCAAAAAGTGAGAAAATCTTCGCTTTGTTTATAATCTAAACGGTTCTTAGAAAATCGTAAACAAACAGAGCCATGCGATGATGGTTAAAATTGATGCAGCTTTTAGGAGTGGTGATGATGATGATTGAGGCCATGGCCAGCTCTCATAAGATCTCTCATATTCCTGTTGCTCAAGTCGCCGTGCCGCCACACGTTTATCATGTATGTCCTCCAAGCTAGCCTTCGCTGACAACTGGGCGCCCAACGACGGGTTTTCATCGCCTTCGGATAAAGGAAGCCATGCATCAGACACCCACCCCCTCCCAGCCTCATTCTTATGTGATGACAACCACCACCCCCGTCTCGTCGGCCCACTGTCCTTACGGTCTTCGACGCCAGCGCCGCCCGCCGCACACCCCCAACCACTGCCCGCCATCACGACCAATGGTCGGTGGCGCCATGCCACTCACGTCACCTGCACATGCTGCTGCCCGCCGCTAACTCGTCGGTCATGTGACGATCTCGCCGTGGACCCTGCTCACCGCCAACCTGCCATCTACCACCGGGTCACGGCCGTGGCCCCTTGGACCTCCGTGTCTATGGCCGGAGAGCATAAAGGGTCCTCCCGGCAATCCAAATCCGAACACTCCTAACCTATCCCATCATCGTTGTAGAAGAAGCGGTCCCGAGCCCACCAACATTAAGGCAGGATGGGGAGGGGGGGGGGGAGGGGGGGAGGTGGGTATCCAGCGCATGACTTCCCTCCGGCTATTCGGAGGCGATCAATCCCGCCCAGCGGCGACCACTTTTGCCCTCCCTCTTGCTGCCTCTTCATCCGTTATTGATAGTGGAGTGATCGAGATTATTGCAACGCGTAAAATGCCTTTACTGCGTGGTAATGTTAGTCGTGTGGCGATGTGTGCGTGGGCAAGGCAAAGCCTGCATGTGATTGTGAATCGTTGACATGATGTTGAATTATGTTAAGTATGTGTACATATAAATTACTGTTCAGCTGCAACGCTTTTATGAGACCTTGCAACAGTTTGGCAATGTAGCTGCCTCCGTGTGAGACTATGTGAAAGACACTATCTGTCATGCTCGGAATCCGTTCTAGCAGCAAGCGGGCCTGGCCGTGGCCCATGGTGCACCGGCGCAAGGTGCAGCAGTATGGACTCTGGAGAAGGGCTCGTTCAAGATGCTAATTAGAAAGATTAAACATAAGTGAATTATAAAACTAACTATAGAAGCGTTAGGCTAATTTATACAATAAATCTATTTAAATCTAATTAATTCATTCTTCACAAATGTTTACTGTAGCACTGTCAACTAATGGATTAATTAAATTTAATAGATTTGTCTCATCCAACTATGTAATTGATTTTGTACTTAGTCTATGTTTAATATTTTTAATTTATAGTCAAATGTTTGATGTGAAAAGACTAAAGTTTAGTGGGCCAGAGGCGAACAGGCCCTAATTCCCAATGAAGCTCAACCCTAAGGCTCCGAAGAAGCACACAGATCAAGCTATTTTTTTATTTACAATTAGGGCTCTCCTTATCCGGCCTTCATGAACGCCTTTCACAGGGGTGTGTGAAACGGGGCATCAACACCCACCGGCTCAGCTCTAGCCGCTCGAGATAAGAAACGCTGCGTGTGAAATTTTGCACTCGTACATGTACCCACGGGAGAAATCTAGCCGCTCGAGATAAGAAACCTGCAACTTTTCTTATCTTGCGTGACTTGTCAAATCTGTGTTGTCGGCGACCACAACAGTACAGAATGCCAAATCTGTTGTATGCCGAACAATCTACACACTGGAAAATTCATCTCCGTGTCCGTGTGTACCTGTTCCTGTGCGTGGCAAGGCAAGAAAACAAAGGAAACCTTTTTTCGTTAGTAATTAAATTTATTGGTAGTGAACAGGAATGGAAAAGGAAAGGGAAAGTAGCTTCCCGCCACGCCGGGCGGAGAGTAGCTGCAGGGGATATGGTCGTCTGGGAGCTTGGCACAGGTTTCGTTGATGATCGATGAAGATGAGGTTCCGGCAGCAAGAACACTAGCGAAGGCTGCGGCGAGGGGAGCTACCGCTACAGGGTGCATCGTCAACAGGCTCATGGTGGCTGATGTGGACGAGGCTGATGTAGTCCTGGTTCCTCGCAGCGCCGCTGGTCCTGTGATCGGTGAAATTTATCATCATTTATATAGGAAAAAATAGAACGGAGCATTTGAGAAGAAAAGTAGAACTGCAATATGCTTTAAATTGAATACATATGCATATAAATTCACATTTTGGCTGTACAATCCATGTGTGTGATGCATGGCAAAGATAGGAAATTAATAGATATAAACACATAAACAAAGTTGCTAATTTTCAGTCCATTAAAAATTGGAGGTACTTTCAAAGTTGCAATCACCGTTTAGAACCCTTAGATCTAGATTGGACAGCTAATAACTTATAATTTTTTAGTCAATACATTGGTAAAGTTATTTCTCTAATCAATAAATAATCCTACAAAACAAAATAAAATAAACCATCGGATTGGAGGTTCAGGCTGTGGAGGCGTTGATTGAAACAAGTGTTTGTTTTCAGTGAATTGAACACGAGCAAATATGATCAAATAAACATGTTTTGATGTCGTGAAAGATGAATCACATAAACGGACTACTCATGTGTTTCCGTATCTTTAGGTTACCAGTGCATCCTGATAATGGTAAAGGTAAGAAATTAATGGGTTTGAATCTCAGATTAATCTTCATGCAACCAAATTAATTAGCGATGAGTTATAAAGTAACTGCATGCATTGTTGTGTCAGCATGTCCTATTTTCCTCTCCATATTATATAGGGAAATTTATCTGTAGTACACTCTTCAATGTTGGTTTTATCTCCTGGACACTGGATCGTTTCTTTTGGTCTCGTAGACATTGAAAAATGCATCTTTTGTCTCCAGGACACTACAGCGGAAAAAGTGACTATTTTAAAAAAATTTATCTTAATGTACAAAATATATTGCATCTTGAAATTTTGCATAATGTTATATTGTTGCATTTTATGTTCATGTGATTTTTTCTTGATTTTTTTACCAATTGTTTGTATAGTTTAATTTTAAAAATAAATATTTTATTAGTGAAAAAGTTATGTAAACAATCAACAATAAATATGAAAAAAATTGCATATATAGGAAATTTAGTAATATAACATTGTGCCAAATTTCAAGTTCTAAGATATTTTGTACATTAAGATAAAAAAATTGAAAGTAGTCACTTTTTCCGCTATAATGTCCTACAGACAAAAGATGTATTTTTTCAATATCTACGAGACCAAAAGAAGCGATCCAGTGTCCAGGAGACAAAACCAACATTGAAGAGTGTCTTATAGACAAATTTTCCTATTATACAGGTCATGTTTGTCTTCCTCCGGTTTTTTAGAATTTTTTTTTAAAAAATTAGAGGGCCTCCAAACAGTCAAGTTTTAATGTCAGATTATATAAACCAAATTATGAGTTTTGAAGAAACTCACAATCTGATCCAACCCAGGTAAGACCTTGTTTGGACACACCCTAATTTCTTAAAAACTGATTTTTATTTTCAATTTTTAGAATATGGTGTATAAAAAAAACTAGGTGATCCTGTTTGGATACAAGTTTCTTAAAATCTGTAATCCAGTTTCTTTGTAGCTACTAGAAGTGTTTGCTCTTGCGTTGAGCTTGTTGGCTTGCTTCAGCTGCTCCTTGCTCAAACACTAGTGATCTTCCTTCCCATAACGAGTGATTCCATATTCCTCAACCGCAGTCCTACCTCAATGCAGTCACAGCACGATGCGATCGATCCAGAGGAAGGGAAGACAGCAAAATTCTAAAGTTGCAACAAGCCTATTGGCTGCTGCTGCTACCAGCAGCACGATGCGACAATGGTGGCGATTCAGACTTGAGATTTCATTCATCAGAATGTTGTTGCGAAGCGAGCTTACTGACTATCTTTTTTTTTTCTTCAAAATATGGTACTGTTGTTTGCTCCCACCATAAGTTTTGCACCAAAGAAAATTTGATTGAACTTGCAATCTGAAACGTGCAAATGGATTATGGTTTTTTTTTTTAAAAGACCTGAAACACTTTGTGTTCTGACATATATTAATAAGAAGAAGGTGCCTCATATTAAGACAAATGAGGCCAAACTGTATTACAGCACCACAGACAAAGCATGTTTGTCGGTTTGCTAACAAATAAAAACTAGAATCAAAACACCTCTTAAGAGATTCACAACAACCTCTATAATGGTGGAGCCTATCATAGGTTATTGTTGTCAAGCTTGCCGTATGGCAAAGTAGCTCCGACTTCACCATGACAAGTCTCAACCTTAGCCTCAAAGTCACTACACTTCATAGCAGGTTACAGTGAAAGAGCCACCGTATGTCATCGTTGTCAAGTTCAATTGCACACTCGCGACGCAGCAGCTCCAACTTCACCCAAGCACGCCCTTCCCATCCATCCATCATGGAGTGCAGCTTCAAAGAGACCACAACCTCACCAAAGCATCCCCGATGACTGATGTTCAACATAGCGCCACTGTCAATACTGAAGCTCCGACTTCATCCAAGGAATGTCATTGTCGCTGCCAATTAACCCATCTTGGTGGACAATTAACATGGAAAAAAAAGCACAAAAGGCAAAGCCTGCAAGAAGGAAATGACGTCCAGATGCCACCTTTGTCTGGTGCAGCTTGTTGAACCTGGGTTTTCACCCAGAGAATCCTTCACGGGTGAGAAGTATAGAGACACCTTGTAGCAACACCTTCAACAAGCGGAATAACACCAAAAGATATCGTCGTTGCAACATCGGCACAATGCCGAGCAAAAGCTTTCACTTGCAGCTCCCACACATCCACCACTCATACTATAACTGCGGTCCCGATATGGCGTATTCACTTGCAGATCATGACCTCCAGCAGCCAAGATAATCCTAGTGGTGCAACCACTTCCATGCTTGTTATTGGTCATCCCAGTGCGCCACTACACGACCCATAACGACTTGCCAGCCTCACACGAACCCTGTTGCAGCACCACTTCAGTCACCATCGGTCTTCACTTCACATTGTACAACCACATCTCCAGTCCGAACTCCACAACCGTATGCACACTAACTTTCCCATGCTGGCAAGAACGATGCGCCCGCTGCAGCCACCATAGCCTGACGCCTGCCGCAAACCCACCAAGCGCCGTCGTGGCCATCCACCAACATGGCCATCAATACCAACAACACCAGCACCACCACAGCCTCTCACTCCTGCACTGCCACCATCCTTTCATGGTGCTCGCCAGCTACTGTTGTTCTCCTCCATCGCCGCACACCAGTTGTAGCAAGGTCGCAACATTGTGCCCCTCGCCGAAGACCGCAATCGCAGAAGCCAGAGCCATGTGTCGCCAATCTAGCACCACGACCATCACCGTTCTGATGCTGGGGGACCAAATCTGCCCACACCGACACCGGATCAACCCACGACGACGCTGGATCTGCCACCGCTCATGCCATCTGAATCATCACAGAGACATTCCACCATATCTGCCGCTTTTGTCCATGCACCACCAACTGCATCGCCATGGCCACCACAACCACGCCGTCATGCGCAGGCTGCTGCTCCACCGTCAGTCAACCAGATCCGGCCATGAAGCCCACGAATCGAGCCGCAGCGACCGACGACCACCATTACCTTGCCCTCCAAGGAGCTCGTGGTTTGATACCTCCTCGGAGGGGAGAAGGCCATGCCGCCCCCGTCCTCGAGTTCGCACAGATTCCGAGCGTGTCCCTGAGGCGGCGGCGCAGCTGGGGACATGGGTTAGGGGAGGTGGTGGCGGCGTTAGCTAGGGCTCTGCTTGTGTCACCCATGAGAGGGGCGACGCGGGGGCCTGAAGTTGTTTGCGTTGGGTGATATCCTTGGATTATGGTTTGTTACTCCTCCTCCGTTCTCAACTATTTGTTGTTAAGACAAATTATTTAGTTCCTATAACGTCACATAAATTAGAATGGAGGGATATTTGATTAAGTGTTGCAACGGTTAGGAAATTAGTTTGTAGGGAATAATGTTGTTGGTAATGTAAAAAAAACCTGTAGAGAAAAAATATAGCAAATTGTGTATGGAAACTCTCGGCCGCTCATAAGTACTGTTGGCTGTTTCCATTTCAACAAAAAAAACTTCAGGGAAATTTTGGAACATTATTTTAGTGACATGCATGGACCAAATAAACGTCTAAATATTCCCAGCAACAAGATTAGCAATATCACTAGCTAGGCGGGCCATTTCGTCGTTGTCGGCATTCTCCTGGGAGAACGGGTTCTTCCCTGCCAGACCCTGGAATAGTTGTATGTCACAGCCCATCAAAGGGATTACAGAGACCTTGTCCACCATAGCCTTCGCCGCCTGGTGGAATCGTCCAGCGCGGTAGTCATTGAGGACGCCGGCCAACGACTCCACCATCTCACTGTAGTAACGGCGGCAGTCGCTAAGGTCGTCGATGAGGTAGGAGATGGCGCTCAGAGTCGACGCCGCTTTATGCGCGGTGATGTTTATCGCGGCCACGGCCAGCGCCCGCACGTCCGGGGCGGCGACGGCTGTTGCGTCGTTGGAGAGCACACTCGTGCAGTAGCTGCGGGGAAGATAGTAGTTTGGTAGCTTGGCACAGGTTTCGTTGATGATCGTCGAGGTGCCTCCAGCAAGCGCAGGAGCGATGGCTATGGCGAGGAGCAGTACAGCTACAGGCTGCATCGTGAACAAGCTTACGGTGACTATTCGACAATAGTCGTGTCCCGTGAAATATATCATCTACGGGGAAAGAAGGGAGCCTCTCAAGAGGAAAGTGAATAATACTGCAATCTGCATTAAATTGGATAAGCTGTACATATCAAACTTCAACAGTGAGTGGATATGGTAAAGATATGGAATAAATGATGTTCGAGATACTCTTCACGTGTTTGCATATCCTCAGGTTACCATTATTAATTAACCTCCAGCCTGTACATGGTTTCTAGAAACTATTTTTTTTTAAAAAAAAAGAAGAAGATTGGGTGGGGCTGTTGGAAACATAGGGTTCTGATTTCTGAAAGATCTTAATCCATTTTTTTAACTTTAATAGCTATATAAACTGGTTTTTAACTTAGATCGAGTCTTGTTGGTTTCTTAGTAACTAGGTATCTTCTGATTTTTAGAAACTAGGCAAGAAACTGACTTGATTGAAATTTTGGTTTCTAAAATTGTCTTTTTATGAAACTCTAGGGATCCAAACATGGACCGCAAAGACTTGAAACAAATACTCCCTCCGTCTCATTCTGAGTGTCGTTCTAGCGCTTGAAAAGGTCCAAGAAAGAGTGTCGCTCTCAGCTTCCGATGCGCATTTACCTTCCTTGTCTCCCCTCTGTCGTCCTGTTCAATCTGGACCTCAATGAGAAGGGTGTCGTCCAGTTCAATCTGGACCTCAATGAGAAGGGTGACCTGCATGGCCTCCCCCTTCCACATCCTAGCACGACAACCCCGCGCACAATGAGCAGGAGGTATGCGATGGCGGCGAACAAGGGAGACGCCCACAAGAGGAGTTGTTTCCCCTCCCTTTCGCTCCATTGGAGAACAAGTGGTTTGCGACCTTGGAGCTCAGTGAGCAGCAAATACACATGGATGTGGATGTTGATGGCAAGCGACAGAACACTCTAGAGCTCGTAGAGGGGCGGCGGCCAATGAACTTGAGGCGGCAAAGAATGGCGGTTGGGCGACATGTAGCGAGATCCTTATGTGCTGGATCGACCCGTGTCGGATCGACACATGGCAATGGGATGTGCCTCCCATGACTACCAAGGCTGTAGCACTGAGGGCCTGATGCCTTGTGGAGGATCTTGGGACAACGGCGAGCTCCAAGATGGCACAAATTGAATGCAAATCTTCGTCGGCAGAGTCCCTTAGCTGCGTGTGTTTGTACCCCCAAATATCATCTCCCTCCCCCGACGGACATAGAGGAGGTTCCGTGGGCAGCGAGCAACACGGCGTTGGGCGGCAAGGCGGCGATGACGCCATCGTAGCCGTGGACGGCAGGCGGGCGGTGGGCGGGGTCGACGGTAGGGGTGTTGTGAGCCAACCAGTTAGTGCGGCAGCGGCATGGCGGCGGCAGTGGCAGCTGCGAGCGGCGCGATGACGCGGCGTGGCACCGCTAGCCGCCGGTGGTTGAGGTGGGCAGTGGCCATGGCCGTGCAGCGGGCGACGACCGCGCTGGAGTCGCGAGGGTCACGGTCTGACGGGACGAAGACAGCAGCTAGCATTGAGGAAGGAGGAGGAGTTGGGTTGTAATGGGCCTGGGGGTGGGTCGAGGAGGGTTTGGTATTGACTTAGGGATCCCAAATTGAAGGTCAACTGCGCACCTCTTCTCTCTAGACTCTGGGCTTCAAGGTTGATGATAATTGGTGGTCGGGCGTTGAGCTTGGTGTGGCGTTGCTGCAGGCAGAATGTCCTTTTACTTATCGGCTATTCTATCGCGTGGCAGGCTAGAACAACACTCATAATGGGATGGAGAAAATAGACAAAAAAGATCTCTCAGAGTATCTCCAAAAGCTCTCCAAAAACTCTTCCTAAATCAAATTAATGGGGTTTAGTCTAAAAAACCATCTCCAACAGCTCCCTTAAATAACTCACAGATTTATTATCTCCCTAAATTCTAATTATTTGTAGCTAGAAATGAGGAGAAAATTGAGGACCCCAATACTTGTCTTTAGAAGAGAATTAATATTGTTGTGGTTCCAGTTGCTGACGTGACCCAATCAAAAGTTTTCCTGATCTATTTTTAGGAAGAACTGTTAGAGGAGACAATAAATCTTCTCCCTAATAAGTTTTAGACTGCTCCCGAAAACACTCTTTTGGGTTTAATTTTTTTGGGAGCTTTTGGAGATACTCTCATATATTTTTTTATTACATCCTAACCAGACAAATGAAATGCATGTTAGAATATTAATTTTCTTCCAATCAAAACACGATCATTTTACTAAAGCTAGAATATTTTTGTTGCTCATTAGAATATTTCAATGTAGAGCTTAACGCTAACTCTGTAACAAAAGAATGGGAATAATTTTTCTTTTTACAAATTTGAAGTACAAAGCAGACACACATACATCAACGAGTTCTCACCCTTGTAAACACACGCACACACACCTTACCTAATATAACGTTCATGTCAAATCTGAGATTTAAAACCGGTTAGATTGGCTCCACAGAATGAACATAATTACCTGACCTAGGCTCAGTTTGCAATGAGAAGAATATCTTAAAGCTTCGATTGATCCATATCCAATGAATGACAAAAAAAAAACGAGTGAGAGATATTTGTGCCATATGGGGCCGTTCTTTTTGTTTTTTTATCGTCGGACTGCAGTCCGAGAGTTATGCTAGCGGTTGATTCTTGCACGGTCTCCAGCTCTCTCCGGCCGGCAGCAACATGCAGGGCCACGCCACACTCGCGGCGTCGAACGCAAGCTTTAATCGATCACATATCGTCACGGTCCGCACGAGAAAAACCGAGAGGTTAATGAATTCCGGCACGAGAGTGTGGTGATCCTGTCAGTGTCACGCGTGCATTCTGGGCTTCTGTCCCTCGTGAAATGGCTACCGAGGAGCTTTCAGGAGGCAATGTAGCCGATTAACCATCTGTCCCTCCCCTCGTACGTATGTACGCGCTGATCATGTCTCACGTCACACGCATGAATAATGGAACTTCAGTTTTCGTAGCGGAGAGGACAACGTGCGAATATATGGATAGGCGTGTTTTTCTTTTTCGTCAGATTCATCAAGAGATGAGAAGTGTTGGGTTCAGGCCGGTCAAGTCAAAGATGACTTGCAGGACACATGAAACCGTGCAGGCGTGGTCTGCTCAAATGCTCGGGCGCCGAGATGGCATGGCCATGGCACAGAGTGCTGGAACTTGGTGACTAGAAGTGGAATCGGACAACGCCTCCATGGTTAATTTGCTTAAATCACGTGACGGGGAACGATCGGTGATAGCAAGTGTTTGGCATGATGTCAGGCAGTTTATCAGGAGTTTTGTCCCTTGTTTCATGGGGCATTTGTAAATATGTCATCATTTTCAAGTCCAATTCTGATTTTAGATATCTTTTTGAGACTTTACAAAATTAGACCTGTTTCACTTAAATTATTATGTAGTTGTTCCTATTTTAATTTTAATAGCAAAACTGTAATTTTTTTCATTAAAATAGGGGTAACTGTGCAACAACTTAGGCATAAGTAGGTCTAATTTTATAAAGTCTCATAAAAAGATCCAAAATCAGAATTAAGGTTCAAAATAAGGGCACTCATGCAATTGTCCTTTGTTTCATTTACTCATGTGCGTCGTGAAGCAAACGGTGCGGCCCACTGTTGCGCCAAATTTGCCTTCGAGGCTAATAATCTCTGTAATTGGGAGAGTAGCATTTCAGGCTTCTTGTTGGATGCACTCCAGAATGATTATAATCCTGCAATTTTAATATAAGCTAGATTGACTTTCCCAGGCGCCGAGACCATGTGCGCTCGGTGATAGCACAGAAGGCACGCGAACGATCGAAGGCAGAGGCTGACCACCGAGCTCGCTCGCTACTGAGCCCAATTACTGAATTCGGTTGATTTTGGGTTGGGACAGACGCACGGGGAACCCGCCGTAATTTGCCCTGCTCCCGTACGTACGTACCCCAAGATTTGCAACTGTGCAGCATGTACACCGGTTTCCTTGCCCACGAACAGTATTGCCTTTTTTGTACGTGCCTCGTTAGTGACACACTAGAAATTACATGTCGTTTCTTTAACATGTTTTTCAGATTCCAATATCAACTATTACTAAAGTTAGCCCAATGCCTGTTCAAAAGCACATGCTTTACATGATACCCATCTCTCGGGGATGCTGAAAATCGGCGGTACCTTATCATCATCAACAACAATGTATAACCAAGCTTCCGCGAGCATGGCTACTGCCGTAGGTAGGGGCGTGGTGAGAGACTGAGTGAAGGTGGTTGGCACTGATCAGCCCTATTCAGATTAGGTGTGGTTTTTCCACGACGAGCCTAGCAAATAGTAGCAATCATTTCTGTTGTATAATTTGTGAGACTGTTGTGTATGTTTCTGTTTCATAATTTTTCACGTCCGGGCCCGAAGTGCTGGACCTGCGTAAGTGGGCCTGCCTGCCAAGTGTGTATGCTTTTCCCGCCAAAGGATTCTTTTCCTTTTCCTTTTTGAAGTGCGTGAAAGTGTTCTCGGTGTCACTGAAGTTGTGCCGCCTTTTTCCAAACGAGCAAGCTCTCAAACTATTCAATGGCGTAGGACAAACCAGGACAGCTACCACTCAGTGGTCCGCTGCTGGCTCTGGGCTGCCGGAGCAGAGAGAGAGGTCCCTGCGCGAAAACTACCGGCCGTTAAACCGAAAAGTACCATCATCTCCTTCACCTGAAAACGTTGCAGGGGATTTGGCGGCTTGCAACAGCGCTTTTTAGACTCGGGCTCAGCCGCTCTCGTCAGGCTCATACGTACGTACGCTGTGGTGGTCCTCGGTCGTCCTCGACGTGGGCATGAAACGCGCGAAGTTCAGAGCATCTCTGGAGGCTTTTAATGTTATTCTACTCCAGTAAAAAAAAAAACTCATTTGAATAGGATTTTTAAATTGGCTCATATTTTTTATGTCCTCCTAAATTTTGATTCCAGACTAATAGCAATATGAGCCTCCTATCCTCTTCCAAAATGCGTGCATGGGTCCTACTGTTTTTCCATTTTTCTATTTTTTTTCTTCCTTTTTTTCCTCTGTTCTCCCCTTTCTCTCTCTTCTCCATCTCTCTTGCGCCCAACCGCCCAGGCACGTCGCCAGCCAACCGCCATCTCCCTCGCTTTGCCGCCAGCCGTCCTCACCCTCCCCCACTGTCGGCCCGGTCGCCCTCGTCCTCCACCGCGCCTTGCCGTCCTCGCCTCCTCTCCGCCGGATACGAGTTCTCCTCTTCCCCTTGCTCTCCTCTCCGTCGGATCCGGACTCAAGCTCCCTAGGCGCAGGCACTGACAACGGGCGGCTCAAGCAAAGGCGACGCTAACAGAGAACTACCCCGGGCCGGGTTGCCGATGGAAGGCGGCCCGAGCGTAGGCGCCGGCGTAGGGCGGCTCCGAGACTGGGCGCTAACGGATCCCGGCCCGAGCGCGGGCAGCACCGATGGAGGGGCACGTCGAGCTAGCCACCAGCCTCTTTCGGAGCTTTGATTGCTGCCACCCACGGGCGGCGCCGAAGAAGGGTCACGTGCGGCGGAGCAGCGGCCACGGGGAGGAGGGCCATGACGTCTGTGTGGAGGAGGGCGTTGGTGGGGAGCACAGCAGCGACGGAGAGCAAAACAACGGCGTCGGGCGATGGGAGCTGCCCGATTGGATCGAAGAATGCTGGATTTTTTTTTCCTGACAAACGAGACCGATAGAAATAGGAGTCCATATGCAAGATTCCACTAGAGTTGGGTGCATATTTGGACTCCCAAATTTTGCAAGTAGTCTTGTAAAATAGGATTTAGAAACCCACCACTTTTACATGCCCACTGGAAATGCTCCTAGTGCTAGCTGAACTGATCGCCGGTGCTTCAAGGACTGCCCGTGGTGTGTTATCCTCCCAGCTCACGAGAGTAGTACCCATCAGGGGCCAGTTACGTTATTTGCACTAGTTTCCGGCACGAACCGTAGCGCCGCCCCACCCTATTGATGAGCAGGGAGCAGCTGTGGCGCAGGGCGAGCTACGCGCCGGCGGACTCGAACCGGGGTCGGGGGGTGTTGCACGTCATCGTACCGCTAGTGGATGACGCTTCGTTGTCGCATCAACGTCGACCGGCCTACACGCCCTGTGCCCTGATGCCGATCTCGACGGCACGTGCATGGCGGGGGACCATGAAATGAGCAGAGTCCCCAGCCGGCGGGCGGCCACACACGGCACCGCGCTGTCGTCCGATCCCCACGCACGTCACGGGTCCGCGGGCTTCATGTGCGCCTGCTGCGGCGGACGACGTGATGATGCGGGCTCAAAAATGGCTCCGCGTCGCCGGCTATCTTTAGATCCAAACTCGGGTAAGGAGAAGTAGCTCGCGAGTTGCTTGCGTGTGTTGAATACGGAGCACATTCTTCTCCGGTGGCGGGTTTCCGTTAAAAGTACGTACCCGTGTCACGTCGGTCACATCGCTGTCGTTGTTAGCTGTTGCCCTGTTCGGTCGGCAACTTGTACTACGCCCCGGCAGTTAACCACCATCTTGCTGGTACTCACACTCTTGATCACTACACGCATCGCTACTGATGATCCAGTAAACGTAACACACAACCAAAAGATGGTTAAGGCGTGATCCACGAATTAATTCATCGGGTAGCCTTGCACGCGTTAAATGGATCGGCTGCTGCTACAACAAAAATTAACACGCACGCACACGTACAGTTACTAGCTGGTACATGACACGACGGTGAACACGTACGAAGGTAAGACGGGACTGATTAAGCGAGGCGGCCGCGCGTCGGCGGATTCGGTTTTTACCTCCGGCCGAAGGAGAAACGGCCGCCGCCGCCGGCGCTGCTGCTCTCCGCGGGCTCGCTTCCGACGAGCGTGAACGACGAGACGCGGGACGAGCCCGAGGCGCCGTCAGATGCGGCGGCCATGCAGACGACGAGGTCGACGAAGGCGGTGACGATGTCCGGGTGGGTGTCCTTGCCGTTGTTGCCGAGGTACCACGCCAGCATCCTCTCCAGCCACTCCCAGTCGCCGGCGCCGCCGTGCCCGTGAGTGTGAGCTGCAGCCACCATCTCCTCCATGGACGCCCGGAAGTCGCGGTACGGGTCGGCCGAGTCAACCGACACCGCCACGCCGCCGCCGAACGCGGACTCCTCCTCCTTCTCCTCCTCGGCCTTTCCGGCGGCGCGCCGCCGCCGCGCTGCCAGTTGAGTCGTCGTCAGAGGCTTCTTCTCGTCGAGGATGGAGCTGGAGGTGGCGCGGGGCTCGAAGAGGAGGCGGTCGGACCGGAGGCCACGCACGATGGCGTCGGCCATGTCGTCGGCGGAGGCGGCCTCGTCGGACTCGGTGGACAGGCTGTCGGACGCCGCGCAGTCGACGTCCACGTGCCGCGCCGAGGAGGAGTTGGCCAAGGAGGAGGAGGAGTCGGCGGAGGAGTCGAGGAAGATGGACGCGATGGTCTTGGCGGCGGCGGACGGCGCGCGGAAGGACTGCGTCCTCGGGTGCTTGCACGAAGGCCACATCCATGCCGCCGCCGGCGGAGCGGTGGGAGGCTGCGGCGGCGGCGGAGTGTCTTGAGCCGAATTCGTGGTGTAGAAGAGGGAGCTGAACGCTGGGAGCCCCCTCGCCATTGGTGTTACGAGATTTGATGCCAACAGCGAGGTGCAGTGACGCCCGAGGAGAAATGAGGAGGTGTGGAGTAACCACTGGTCTTGAAACACGGGGTTTACAAGCAGTTCGGTTTTGAAGGGTCTTTGGGAGGGACGGTGGGATTTTATATATGACTTACTGGAACCATAATACAAGTGCACTTTGGCACAAAATCTATGAAGCGGTAGTGGAATCAGATCTACTAGTGGCACGTACGTATTATATGTGAAGACAAGTCAAAACAGGATGACCTGGATAGACAATATCAGATTTAAGATAGGACAAAATGGATTGATTGCGTATATCGGACGAGGATGAAGCTTTACATGTTGGTTGAGTCACGACCCAAAGACTGGAAACAAGACCGGGAAACCTAAAATTTTAGGGATCACCGTTCTATTTGATGTTTATGATAACCTGAGTTGTGTGCCTTAATATGCTATTATCATAGTTCATCAACATAGCTAGACAGCTAGTTGCTTCAGGGTTCAAGCCGTGGTAACTTATTATGTTGGATTACCCAAATGAGTAACCAACGAGTGGAAATGGTAGTGTTAAAGCAGCCAAGTGAGATTGTGTCTTGGTCATCTACCATGGCCAGGAAAACCCTTTAGTGACCGGGAATTGGCAACAATTCTTTCAAAAAAAAAACCGAACAGAAAGTAATTGTGTTTCATTAAGTGTGTTTCATTTATTTTTTCATTTCACCGTATCTTTGAATATACACACGTTCATACTTGAAGAAAGAAAGTTGCATCATGCCACGTTCATACTCCATGTGCAGACCTGCTGGCTCTAGAGGATGCTAAGAACTGCCTCAAGATTAGGTGATTAACCCGAGCCATCAGCAAGGCTTGTACCCTGCGTACAGCACGAATAGAAGAACTGAAGGACAACTGTTGGTCGGTTGCTCATCGCTGCAAATCTGAGGACTGCGCAACGCTCGGCAGTATGAGGGCCTCCACAATAGTTACTGTATATTGTCTATACGGTGGTATGTGTCAATTGAAGAACCGATTTCGTTGCTGCCACCGTGTGGCAGAACGGACAGGGAATGCAGCTACCTCTGGCAGCAGCGTTGATGTATACCGAAGGCTAAAGCTGCTTGTAGCTCACCTCGACTCCACCTGACGCGCTTTGTGGGCCTCACTGTGCTCGCCCCGCGGCTCGAGCAATGGAGAGGATGAGGATGAGAGAAAAGTAGTATTTTTCTTATGCGGTGCTCACAGGTCTTGAACAGAGTGTTGGAGCTAGCTACAGTTTTGTGAGTAGCTTCACGTGTCTTTACATGGGACCCACACTTATCTCTACTGAAAACCACTACGGACGTCTGAGGACCTCCACAATGGTTCATTATAGTTAGCTATTGCAGAACTTTGAGAAAAAAGAAATGGAAAAGAATAAGAGAGAGGGAAGATATCTATAACAATAATAATAATAATCTATAGACAAAAATGTGAGACTCACATGTTCTTTTGTCTCTATTTTCTTCATACATGGTCTGCATACTTGTCTAATTTGCCTCCATAATGAAATTTTTACTCTTTGCGTTCTGCAAAACCGTAGCAGCGTGAAGATAACTCTGGTTGTGACAATCAGCTATAACCAAGCAAATGGGACCTGCACATCCTCTCTTCCCTTTTCTTCCTCACAGTCCACCGAATCTATCCTGACACGACACAGTGTGTAAGCGCTGCTTGTTTTTTTTAGCCCATCTTCTACCGGCGCTTTCACTCTAACACTAACGCTACTTAAAGTAACCACTGCAGAGGCATGCTACCTTCGCCGTTGTTCATCCGTTCATTTTTATACCGCTGAGGTGAAATCAAATTATTGTCTTGCAAAAGCTGCTTTTCTTTTTGAAATCGGAGAAGTACGGCAGCCTGCAGTTGTAGGAATAGCACACGTCATGCATTAGATAGCATCACATCCTGTCCTCTGGAAATCTATCTCCAATTTGTTTCTGTGATGCATGCCTACGTTCCCATGAGGCCATGAGAGAGAGAGATTTCAATCATTTCATGTGCTAGCTACGAGCTCGATGTCTCCGATAGCCCTGCCTTACCAACCTTGTCGTCGACTTAGCTTGTGCGTTGGTCACAGTCGCTCGGACCGCTATGACACATCGACGTTGGGTGCCGTATCCACATCTGATGCCTCCCACATATTTGTATCTTTTCGATGTCATCCTCACACACGGGATCAGCATTATTACACAATGATTAGCCGGCACCCATCACGTCAATCGTTAACCATGCGACCCATGATACTACACTACCTCCGTTCTAAAATAAAATTATATCTAGTTTTGATTAAATTTATTTTGACCAATACATTTAACTAAAAATACAAATATTAGGTTTTTTAAACTTAGTTGAATGCATAAAAATCACTGACCAAAACGAAGTTTAATCAAACTTAGATATAATTTTATTTTGAGATGGAGGAAGTATTATTTGTTAGAGTTTCTGTAGCTGTGGGGTACCCATGGCATCTAGCATGACGCAAGTTGCAGCAGTTTTGTCACGACGATGTAGCATGGCTTGGCTTATTCCATCAAGCATACCATGCAACGTGTTTGTTTTCTTTATTCTTTCTTTCTTATTTTTAGAGAACTTGTCCTACCTCCCAAAAAGATCAAGACGAGATCTCACGGCAAACATTGGTAGTACATTTGCAGCAAAAAGTAAGGACCGAACAGTTGGCTGCATATACATGTGTGTTGTTAACGTTTAGAACTTACTAGCTGAGAAAAAGTACAAATATCAGTTCTCAATATGGATATCTAATGCAATTTCACCTTATGAACTTATGATTTGCAAGATACGGATCTTATTAGCCATCTCATGCATAATATGTAATTATGAGATGATTTATTAAACAGCCTCTATAATAGGTCAGGTTATCTTTTCAGTGGTCTAAGAGTAGGTTCATACATAATCTCTTATTTTGTGAATGGAATGAAGAATATTGATAACATGCATGCTATGTGACAACTATAACTAATAGTTGTTAGTGCTCACTATATATGACCACTTTTTAGCGCCAAATTCTCTTAATATATCGATGATGATTTACCATATTATATTGATTATTGCCACTAGTCATGATGTTTTTTCTTGTTTAGTGTCTTTTTATGTCTTTGTGTGTCTTTTTGTATTTTTGTGTTATTTTACGTGAAATATAACATATAATGCAAGCGGGACGAATTATCCACGACGGGTCAAAATCTTACCCCACAACACCTCAAGTCCTCCCTGTATGTCCATGAAGCCCATCATGCAAGGCCTAAACTCAATTGTTTGATTTTCAAGTCTTGTAGAAGGCTCATCCAAAATATTCCTGAAATCTAAGATTTTCGCGGAGTCCAGAACAGCAACATCTTGCGACTAGAATTCAAAGTTCAAGTCAGTCTCAAATGAGAAATGTTTGGCTTACAAAGTTGTATATCTCATCGAGAGCTTCCTGAAACATATATGGATGACCATATTTGGATTTAGAGCTAGGATATATGGGGACTGCAATTAGTATTGCGCAGAGGAGTCCGACTCAGGACAGATTATCTTGCAACGTGTTTTTGGATATGAAGACGAGGTTTTGGTTGAATACCAAAGTTGTAGATTATTTTCAGAGCTACAAGATAGAGTCCGAGTATGCCTCAGTTTAAACTAGTGTTAGTGTAAGACGGGGCTGCGAATAAGGAAATCTAGTCCGAGTTGTAACAGACTCGATTTGTTTCCTTTTTGTTAGATCTCATGTATCGGTCGGTGGAGGACGCCTCGAGGCGCCTCCCCATTATTTATAAGTCCCAAAGGGCGTCCCCCCCTCTGTACCAATTACCATATAATGAAAGTATTTCGAGTTGAGAGTTAAAACTTATAGCGTTATACCACCGGTTTCATCATGTAGCTTAGTTGTCTAGATTTCTTATAGTTGGCTAGTTGGAGAAGATAGATAGGGTTCTAAGTTGAGTTGATCTACGTGGTGAAGCTTTAATTAGGCTCTAGTTGGTCTATGAATTCAATTCAACCAAGGTTCAAGAGCCGAATATTATCTCCGTCACGGTAAGTGATGGAGGTGATGTTCTATGCGTTATATTGTTTGATCTATCTCGTGTTCATGCTTGCTTTCGATCTTGTTTTCCTCTTATGTCTTTCTACTTGCTGGAAGTTGACTTAGGTCATTGTGTCGATCGGCATAACATCCGATGCAACAGGTAGGTGCGTTGTTTATCTTATCAGTGTTGTTTAGCTATTAGCGCTATTAGTTGCCGTCATAAAAGGATCGCAGCAAAAACTTAATAGTGATGCAATGCTAATGGATGCTCAATATAGTGTCTCTTCCTTTGCCTTATTAGCCGTTAGGGTCGCAACAAACAGCTTAGCTGCATAGGTGCAAGATTAGAGGGGATGGTAGATTGATTTATTTCAGTGGACTATAGATTGGATTGACTTTTGTTACGAACTACAACTTATGCTATTGGGTGTGTGTTACACGCGCCAACAATATAATATTAGGACAGATGTCACGTATTATAATATTTCATATTATGATATAGTTGCTTTGCAAAGCAACGACATGATTCTCTCACAACTCTTTTTAATCTTCCTCATCATAAGAAATTCTACATGTCAATGCACGATACCACCTATAAGTCTTCCTACATGCATGTATGTCATCATATCTGCACTAGTAATTTATATCATATATACATGTCCACTTGAAAAGAAAACTAAGCACAATAACACTAGTTGGTTGGAAACTTTGAATTACCGACCAACCGTGGATCGTCATCTTTTACCGACCAACCGTTAGTTGTCATTATTGGTCGGTAATAATGTACCATGCATGGTGTAGTCACTGTATCGGTGATGATGTCACACAATTTCCTATATTTGTTTCTTTAAACATCGTCTATCTAATTAATCTAGACTCATTGGGGCTCACGTTTATTTTCTTGCCAAGTTTCTTCCACTCTTGAGAAATCTCAATTGTAGTCGGAATGCCGTAGCCATTTGGCACAAAAGAAAAAGGAACACAAACCATACAATGTTTACACTAGAGAAACATTTAAGACCTCTTTTACATTTAAATGGCTTTCCTGGTACTCCATTTAACAGAACTGAAGATGAGCCAGACTAGTCCTGGCCAAACGGGCCGGGCTATTCGTGCCGGCCCGAGGCCCGCAATTTTTGGCACGGCTCAGGTCTGGTATGGCCCGCAGTAATTCATGCTCGGGCCAGCCCGGCACACGCCTTCGTGCCGTGCTAAGGCCAAGGCCTCGGCCCGGCGGGCGGCATGGGCACGACCCGTTTACCAGGTGGCCCATGAAAGCACGAAAAATATTATATCTGGATCTATAGTTGCTACTTCAACCAAGAAGGCAACATGGTCTGGTGGTTGGCGCGCTTGCTTTGGATGCTAAGGTCTCCGGTTCGAACCCTGCAGCTCCCATTTTTGTGAGTTTTGCACCATTTATGACTTATTATGCCAAGCAGGCTGATGGGCTGCAACATGCCCACGTGCCCAACGGGCTGGCCCGACACGGTCAACTCGTGACATGCCGTGCCCATGGCCGATGGCCAGGCACGAAGGTCAGCCCGGCATGGCCCGTTGAACATTCGTGCCGTGCCGGCCCGAAATGCTATGTGCCGGGTCTTTTCGGACTTGGGCCGGGCCGTGCCGGGCGGCCCGTTTGGCCAGGACTAAGCCAGACTACAAGATTTTCTTGATCCAACTGATCTAGGTTTGAGAGAAACCCTTGGCCTCTAGCATAGATAAATTAACATGATGCTCAACTTTATCAAAAGCCTTCTCAAAATCCAATTTGAGGATTACAATCTCTCTTTTAGACTTATGGCATAGATAATGAAATTGATAGGCCCAGGCAATCTTGTATTGTTCTGCCTTTGATGATGAAACCATACTAGTTTGTGTGGACAACCGATAAAATGACAGCCTGAAGTCTGTTGGCAATGATCTTAATGAGCAGTTTTAGGGTAGAGTTGAGGAGTGAAATGGGTCTGTAGTCATTTACTATCTATGGATTGTCCTTTTTAGGGATGAGGATATTGAAGGAGCCATTTATGCTGGTGATATCCAAGTTGCCAGAGGCAAAATCTACACATAGTCTTTTGAAATCCATTTATATAATATGCCAGCATTTTTTCATGAACTTGCCAATAAAACCATCTGGGCCTCGAGCATGATCTGGAGGCATGTCTTTGAGTGCAGCACCTATCTCATCATCTGAGAAGGGGCAATCAAGAACAGGTAGTTGTACCATTTGCATTAGCGATGATGATAGATCATACTGTAGACCTGTGAAGTCACTAACTCCTAACCTTTCCTTGAATGCAGCCCACAATGCATTGACTTTGAGTTCATGGTCAAGAACAATTGTTCCATCCTGAAGGACTAGCTCGGTAATCATGTTGCCTTGGTGCCTAATGGTAGCCAGTGCCTGAAAAAAATTAGTGTTCTCATCTCCAAACCTGACCCATCTAATGGTTGCCCTTTGCTTCCATTAAGCTCTATTGGCTTCTAGTAGATTAGATAGGTGTTTCTTCAGAATCTTTCTGAAATTCCTTTCTATTCTTGATAGGGGTCTTTGTTCATCCAATCCATCCATGAAGGCAATTACCCAACTACAATTATTTATGCATTTGTTCAGTTTGGATAATTTTTTGCTCCAAACTTTTAGTCCTTGTCTTGTCTGGTTGAACTTTGCTGAAAGTGTTTTCGCTGCATGTGTGTCTGCTTGAACCTTACATGTGTGTTGGACGTCAATTCTTTTAGTTTTAAACTATTGTTAGTGTAAGCTACACATCATATTATAACAGCATATAGTTTGCATGTTCTTACTGCATATATACAGTGGCAG
Source organism: Eleusine indica (assembly GCA_030378355.1). Taxonomy (NCBI): domain Eukaryota; kingdom Viridiplantae; phylum Streptophyta; class Magnoliopsida; order Poales; family Poaceae; genus Eleusine; species Eleusine indica. The sequence goes on from CM059494.1 coordinate 63,615,498, forward strand.
AGCCATGGAGTGAACATGGTGGGCCCTGGCCCACCCTGAGATTTGGGCCAGTGCTCCATCCCAACCCATGCCAAACAGTCGAAATGAAGTCAGCAAAGTCGCATTCAAGCGGCGAGCAAGCGAGCGCCAGCAGCGAGGGGCGATGAACACGAGAGGATCGAGCGGTTGTTCGACTAGGGCTTTAGGAAGTTTCAGTGAGATCATGAGAGGAGCGTTCAGCAGGCCGGCGGTGATCGGTGAGCCCTGTGCCTGTGCTCTGCTGTCTGCCATGGTCGTGTGTTACGTTGTTGCACTCTTGTGCGCTATGTGGATGCTTACCTGTTTGGGCCCGTGACTCAAGGTGATCAGCTCCCGTCAACTACTGATGCAACGATTCATGGTTCAAGTGCAAATATTATCGATTTACTATGTGTCTATGCTCAAATGGTTGCATGAAAAAAAAATCTTTATCAGTCCATCTTGACTTTCAATCCTAGTTCCGTCACTGCATATATAGTTGTATAATATTTGACGTTAACTAGATTGTCCTAAATATGATGTTATTATGTATATGAGTATGCAAGTAGTAGTTCTATTTATCATGATAGTTCTTTTTAGTAGGGTACACGGATGTTGGATAAATTAGCACTTTTAGTTTTATATTAATCCAGAATTAAATCATAAGCATGATTAACAGATTGCATGATAAACTAGACAAGTCTACGTAAGATCTAGACAGGTCTATAAGGCCAGACAAAAGCATAACATCTATCATACTAGCAACATCCATCATAGATAAATAGATCACGAAAGCAAGTATGAAACACATGGTTTGAGATAAGAGTATGTACGTTTTCTTCTGGACTGGGTAGAGAAGGCGGCGACGACGTTCAACACCGTCACGTTGTTGGCGATGGCGGGTGAGACCGACTCGACGACGAGGAATACGAGCCGTGGCGATGAGCTTGACGAAGACAAAGAAGCGATCGAGCAGTCGCGCAGAGCGCTTCCCAAAAATCTTATTCGTCCTCTCTCGGTGCAGGATCGCATAGGATGATGGTTTCGAAGACCTGCTCTCCCGTTCGCCGGTGCACGCCGACGATCGGGATGGAGAAGTCTTAGCGGTGCAACAGTAGCAAGAGGCAAAACCCTAGGCGATTGCGTGATATGACTTGCGGTGATACCCATACGTATTTATAGGGAGGAATCGCTAGGGTTGGTCGTCCCGCAACCGAGTCGGTTACCATATTAATACGTCGGTTTCCATAACCAAATATATATGGAAATATATGGAACACGTAGCAAAAAAAAGTGCAAAAGGAAGCCGCGTCCCCGCAAGGCAAGGGACCGAATTTCGGCGGACCATTCACGTAGGTGATGCGCGGCCGTGCCCATCGTCCACGCCCACGCCCCGCTCCGCCCGACTCGGCGAGGCGAGGTGAGACGAGGCGAGCGAGCGCGCGTGTGTTCTTCTTTCTTCTCATCCACACACTTGCAAGAGATGCTAGAGCAACCAACCTTATAAGTTGGACTCCCTCCACCTCCACTAGCAATGTGAGACTAAACCTTTGCAGTCCCACCACTCATGAATGGCTCTTTGAGATTTTTCAGGAATTATTGTGAATATTAATGGGCCAAACTCATATAATTCCAACAATCCCTCACCAGATCTCAAAGTCCCAGCTAGACTTTGCCTCACCCCACTGTTGTTTAATATACCAGTGTTTTCAGTGGAGACTGTTAAGTTGAACTTCCACCTAGAACAATAAGCTACACTCATTCACAATTTGAACAATGGACTATGCCTTGAATTACAAGTTTTGTGCAAACAAGTTTCACTTACTGTCATAACTAATACTAGACCTCCAGTAGGCTTCTCCGCGGGTGGAGCATATAGGTCATACTCCCTTGGTCTTTCATGAGCTTAATAGAGATCACCCAAATCTCATAGATTGCGACCTTACAACAATCGGGCTCATATAGGTGTATTTATTCAAGAATATTCTGTAGGACAACATCTCCGCTATTTAAAGCCAACTGAATACATTAAGGCAACAACTAACCTGCCATACAGATATCGAGAGTAATGCATCGCTTCTCAAGTGGGTTATAAAAGGTTACTCTCATGCTAACCAATAGCTTGTTCTTCTCAGGTCCTACTTCACAGGATCTCCGATCACATAGGTTGGGTTACTACTATGGAATAGCACATATGGGTCTCATACCCATCTCCTTCGATGCACTGTCTATCACATTACGTGACAGCCCCTTGGTGAATTGATCTGCCAGGTTCTCACCAGTTGAAATATATTCTACTGATATAACTCTGGAGTTTCTCATTTTTCTGACAGACTTAAAACGTCTCTTAATATGTCTTGATGACTTCATATTGTCCTTAGAATTATTCTTTGACTATCACAGTTTGATTGTCACAATTCATGAGGATTGCCGGCACAGATTTCTCGATAATAGGCAAGTCCATCAAGAGCTCACGTAGCCAATCGGCCTCAACTGTAGCTGTATCTAGTGCAGTAAACTCTGCTTCTATGGTAGACCTCGTCAAAATGGTCTGTTTGTATGATCTCCATGAAACAGCAGCACCACCAAGAGTAAATGCATATCCACTCGTGCCATACAGCTCATCAGCATCAGATATCCAATTGGAATCACTATAGCCTTCTAGTACTGCTGGATATCTAGAATAATGAATTTCATAATCCATAATACCAACTAAATAGTGCATTACCCGCTCAAGCGCACACCAATGATCATCTCCCGGACAAGAAGTAAACCGACTCAGTTTGCTCACAGCAAACGAGATGTCAGACCTAGTAGCATTAGCTAAATACATAAGTGATCCAATAATCTGAGAATATCTTAATTGATATTTACCAATTCTCTTATTCTTTCGAAGGATCAAACTGGAATCATAAGGTGTTGGAGAAGGCTTGCTATCCTTGTAACCAAAATGGTTCAAGAGCTTCTCAACATAATGAGATTGCGTAAGAGTAATTCCATTCTCTCCTTTGATTAGCTTAATGTTCAAGATAACATCAGCCTCACCCAGATCCTTCTTATCAAAGCTTTGGCACAGAAAGATCTTGATCTCGTTGATCACGTCAAGATTTGTTTCAAAGATGAGTATGTCATTAACATACAAGCACAGTATAACTGCTTGACCCCCACCATGATGGTAGTATACACATTTATCAGCCTCATTGACTGAAAAGTGTGCTGATAGAAGTGTTGAATCGAATTTCTCATGCCACTGCTTAGGAGCTTGTTTCAGACCATACAAAGACTTCAACAACTTACACACCTTGTCTTCTTGACCCTTTATAACAAATCCATCTGGTTGATCCATATAGATTTCCTCATTCAACTCTCCATTAAGGAAAGTTGTCTTAACGTCCATCTGATGAACGATAAGATCATGTGAGGCAGCCAGAGCAAGTAATACACGAATAGTGGTCAATCTAGCAACAAGTGAATAAGTGTCAAAGAAGTCTTCGCCTTCTTTTTGAGTATAACCCTTAGCCACAAGCCGAGCCTTATACTTGTCAATAGTACCATCAGACTTAAGCTTTTTCTTGAACACTCATTTGCAACCCACAGGTTTGCAACCATATGGTCTATCGACAACTTCCCAAGATCCATTTTAAAAAATAGAGTCCATCTCACTATGGACAACTTCTTTCCAGTCATCTGCATCAGAAGATGCATATGCCTCTGAAATGGTTCTAGAAGTGTCATCCACAAGATAAACAGTGAAATCATCACCAAAAGACTTTGCAGTCTTTTGTCTCTTGCTCTTCCTAGGAGCTTCACTATCAATCTCCTCATGGATTGGCTCAAGTGTTTGTTCAGCATGATCAGAAAATGCACTAGGTTCAGGAGTTGTTTCAGCAATCACATCAGAAGATAATCTAGACATGCTATATGAATCTTTCATAGGAAATATGTTCTCAAAGAAAGTAACATCATGAGACTCTATTAATGAATTAACATGAACATCAGGCACCTCGGATTTAACCACTAAAAATCTATAGGCAATGCTATGATGAGCATATCCAAGAAAGCACAATCCACAGTTTTAGGTCCTAACTTATGCTTCTTGTTGATTGGTACGTTAACTTTGACCAAACAACCTTATGTGCGTAAGTAAGAGAGCGATGACTTTCTATCAATCCATTCCTCATATGGCGTCTTCTCCTTATTCTTTATGGGAACTCTATTTAGGACATGACATGATGTCAATAAAGCCTCTCCCCACTATGCCTTAGATAATCCAGCCGTGTCTAACATGGAATTAACCAAGTCAGTCAAGGTGCGATTCTTTCTTTCGGCAACCCCGTTTGATTGGGGCGAATAGGGAGACGTCCTCTCATGTATCATACCATGTTTCGCACAGAATAAGTCAAACTCATTTGAGAAATACTCGCCACTACAATTGGACCTAATTCTTTTGATCTTTTTCTCTAGTTGAGTTTCAACTTCAGCCTTATAAATTTTAAAGTAGTTTAGAGCTTCATCTTTTGTTTTTAGCAAATAAACATAACAATATCTAGTCGCATCATCAATCAAAGTCATGAAATATCTTTTTCCACCTTCAGTCAATATACCATTCATCTCACAAAGATCTGAATGTATAAGTTCTAGCGGTGCTAAGTGTCTCTCCTCTGCAGCCTTGTGAGGCTTTCGAGGTTGCTTAGATTGCACACAACTTGAGCACTTAGAACCTTTGACAATGAAAAAATTCGGAATTAAATTCAAGCTGGAAAGTCGAGACATAGAACCAAAATTTAGATGATATAAACGTGAATGCCAAACACTAGCATCACTTTTATTAACACCATCATAAATATAGTTCACAGACTTATTGTAATAATCTGAAAGGGAAAAGCGGAACAAGCCTCCGCACTCAGAGCCTTTACCAATAAATTATCCACTCTTAGACACGACAACTTTATTCGACTCAAGCACTACCTTAAAACCATCTCTACATAAAAGGGAGCCACTAGTGAGATTCTTCTTGATAGAAGGGACATGTTGTATGTTCTTTAATTGGACAATCTTTCCTGAAGTGAACTTCAGCTCGACCGTGCCAACACCATGAACAGAAGCATGTGACCCATTCCCCATTAGGACGGAGGAATCCTGAGCGACCAGGTAAGAAGTAAACAAAGAAGCATCAGCACACATATGAATATTAGCATCAGTATCAAACCACCAACTAGTAGATTGAAACATAGAAAAAACATATGGTAAATTACCATACCCACTATTTTCTCCAGCACTGGTCACCATGTTCGTGGTCTTCTGCTGTGGAGGCTTCTTTTCTTTGCGTTCTGAACACTTCTTTGTCCAATGCTCATTAGAACCGCAAATAAAGCATGCTCCTTTTTCCTTGTTCTTCTTCTTTAAGGTAGTGGTCTGTTTAGGCTTATTGTTCTTGCCCTTGCCCTTACCACCACTGCCATGAAACTGTTATGGATGATGCACCATATTGGCAACAGTGTGTCCCTCGTTAGCTTTAGAACGTCCATCCTTCTCACGAGCTTTCTCCTCAACATCAAGAGACGCGATCAAATCTGAGACAGATATGTTCGTTCTCTTGTGTTTAAGAGTAGTGGCAAAATCTCTCCAAGACGGAGGCAATTTGGCAATCATGCCCCAGCCATAAGCTTCTCAGGTACGACGATCTTAAGCAGTTTGAGTTCCTTCACAATGCACTGTATCTCATGAGCCTGCGCGATGACAGATTTACCATCTACCATCTTATAATCATGGTACTGCTCAATGACATACAGTTCAGTGCCAGTATCAGAACCAGCATAGTCAGCGATCAGAGAGTCCCACAATTTCTTTGTGACTGTATGATGGATATAGACGTCTTGAAGATGATCTATCAAAGCTCTAATAACAGCGCCCAAGAATATTATGTTGGCTTCACTGTAGGCCTTTTCCTGATCTACAGTGAGATCGCCTTCAGGTTTGCCAGTGGACACCCAGAACACATTCATGGCAGTAAGCCACAGAGTGACTTTCACTTGCCATATCTTAAAGTGCACGTCAGTGAATTTCTCTGGCCTCAGTGCATCGACAAATCCAGCCATAAAACTAAAGTGCCTATAATAAGGTTTTTGGATTGTTAGATAAATTAGCACTTTTAGTTTTATATTAATCAAGAAATAAATCATAAGCATGATTAACAGATTGCATGATAAACTAGATAAGTTTACACAAGATCTAGACATGTCTATAAGGCCAGACAAAAACATAACATATATCATACTAGCAGCATCTATCATAGATAAATAGATCACGAAAGCTAGTATGAAAGACATGGTTTGAGATAAGAGTACGTACGTTTCCTTCTGGACTGGATAGAGATGGCGACGACGACGTTCAGCACCGTCACGTTGTTGGCGACGACGGGTGAGACCGACTCGACGACGAGGAAGATGAGCCGTGGCGACGAGCTTGACGAAGACAAGGAAGCGATCGAGTAGTCGCGCAGAGCGCTTCCCAAAAACCTTATTCATCCTCTCCCGTTGCAGGATCGTAGAGGATGACGGTTCCAGAGACCTGCTCTCCCGTTCGCCGGTGCACGCCGACGATCGGGATGGAGAAGTCTTGGCGGCGCAACAGTAGCGAGAGGCAAAACCCTAGGCAATTGCGTGATATGATTTGCGGCGATACCCGTACGTATTTATAGGGAGGAACCGCTAGGGTAGGACGTCCCGTAACCGAGTCGGTTACCATATTAATACGTCAGTTTCCATAACCATATATATATGGAAATATATGGAACACACAGCAAAAAAAAAATATAAAAGGAAGCCGCAGCCCCGCAAGAGATGCTAGAGCAAGAGATGCTAGAGCAACCAACCTTATAAGTTGGACTCCTTCCACCTCCACTAGCAATGTGGGACTAAACCTTTGCACTCCCACCACTCATGAATGAGCCTTTCAGATTTTTCAGAAATTATTATAAATATTAATGGGCCAAGCCCATATAATTCCAAGAACGGAGTGGCACCACACGCACGAAGGTTCAAAACCATTGTCCATCTCTCCTTATTAGGGCATGTTCCAGTATCGTGCAAAACTGCAAATGGCTCCCAGGAATCAGTGGAATCAAAAAGACTAGCTTAATTGACCCCCGAGAACTAGTGGAACCGAAAAATAACTAGGTTGGTTGTTAGTTTATTTTTTTATAGGAAAACAACTTCTACTTTGTAGTATTATACTATAGTAGCCATGCCGGCCGGAGGCACGAAGCCAAAGCTTTGGAGTTCAGCCAAAATGCACACTCGGTGACTCTCAATGGTTTCTGGTTTTATTGAAGTTGCTTTGGTTTTAATCAATGATGATAGACAGTATTTTTCGTTTATATGATGAACAATTAGATGATGTGAACTGTACTCAATACTCCCAAAATTCAGAATGCAGAAAAGAACCCCACAGCCAGCTCCTCTTCACCGTGGGGCGCACCCCTGCCATCCTTTGGACACGGCCTGATGCACGCAGCCACGCAGGGACTATTTACCATGATGACTAAACAGTTGTACGTATCCTCCCTCTGTTGCATACTGTTTTGCCTCGGTCACTTGCGAGAAAGTTACTGCTCGCGTCTTTTATCGCTTTTCTGCTCTGATCCTGGTAAAGGAGCATGCATGTGAGAGTAACCTGGTAGAGCAGTGTAAAGATTTCAAGCTTTTTCCTGATGCTGCTTCAAAGTTACTGCCCTTGATTTTGCTCTTTTTCTTCCTTGTTTGTCTGTATGCAGTGAGATATAGCAGAGAGGAGCACGGAACAATCATGGCACGAGCTGGACTTGCTGCAAAACTTGGCGATATATGTATCGGTACAAAGATTCCGGTTTCTACTTCTGGCCAGACAGCGGCGAATCCACCAAAAAGATCGCCACAGCTCACATGGAGACGAGCCTTGTCTTGTGTTTATTGAAAGTGTCATCAGAGGAACAGCAAACGGCCAGGCTTTTGATGCATACGTTTTTTTTCCCTGCATCTTCGCTACGATACCTCAAATTTAATACATATAAAAATATGGGAGTTATTAATTTTCAGCTGACTAAAAGTTTAGGTAACTTTCAGTCATCTCTTTAAGCCATCAAATCTAGATTTAATAATTTATAATTATTATATAGAAAATCCTATAAAAAATAAATCAAAACACAAAGTAACAAACCGTCAACTAAAAGCTTTTAGACGATTAAAAACTAGAAAATATGTAGAAATATTTTATCCTCCATATGCAGGATTTTGTAACCAAGGTAAAGAAAGTTCAGGTAGAACAACGGGACAATGTGCAGCGATCTAAATTTTTTCTTACCTGATTGGCCACCTTTGTCCTTCCACGATTCAGCATCCAGGGTTCAGCCAAGGGCTACATGCTGAAGCATGCAAGAAGAAGAGAAAAGACTGGAGCCTACTGTCGCCATTGGCCTGAAATGCAATCCAAAAGATATGGAAGCAGGCGTTGGGTGGGGTGTGGGAGTACATATGTGCCTTACAACCTCACTGATCTGCTGCACAGGCACAGAGCGTGCGTGCAGCGGCAGAGGCCCTGCACCTGCATTGGCATAGCGTGGAATATGAGAAGAAATGCTGTTTATTTATTTGGTATGTACACCTCGTGCTGCTGACTCTTGACCATTTCATGTTTAACTGTGCAGCGTCCGTTGGAGGCTGCTTCTGGGTTGCAATTCACATCATCGTCGTCGGTGAGTTGGTAGTCGCCTCAGGGTTCAAACTGCTAGTAGCACATTTGAATATATAAGACGGATGTCAGGTGTGACCATGCCAGCTTATTGGGTCCTGGTCTTCATGTTTTCGGCTGAGCACTGACGTTTTGCCAATACAACACGGGAAAGATTCAGAACAAACACCTCACCCACTCTGTAAATTGTGAAAACCATTTTCAAAACAAATAAAATATTTATGTGCCTGAGAGTGACGCGGATAGTCAAACAACCGTCCAGTTCTGTTGTAATGGCTCAGATGTGACGACAATTAAGTTGATCTGAAATGTTTAAATCTAACTCTTTTTCATCTAATCATAATTGACATACTTGTTTGATAGCTTAATTACCAACTGGATATATTTAACTATCAAATCATGAATTTTTTTTAGAGTTTAAGAGGGTGGGAACACCCCCCCCCCCCTGTCCATTATATATTGCATATGCAGAACAAGCAGTTTACAGTTCAGGCACCCTTCTGGTGCAGAGTTCAGCAACTTCAAACCACGAACATCAAATTCATGAATTTGAGCAATAGATTCGGTCCTAACTAAAAAAGTAAAGGGTGGAGACCGCTTCGAAATGGGCTGGGTGGTCCAACAGCGCCGGGCCTAAGGCCTGCCTCTTCAAGCCTCGTATTATCAGACCCATGCTTCACATAGGCCTTCAGTGAGCAAAGGTCTAGGTCCTTTACAGAAGGTTCTGTTCAAATTTTGCTCTCGTGTTCTCTCATAGCACTTGCCAAAGGCCTGAATGCCTTTAAAACGTAATTTTTTTTTGCATAAGCCGGGCAGCCCAAAACGATTCGGCTGGCCATGCCGCTTGAACCCATTACGGCATCCACCCTCGGCCTAATCTATGGCCTCGGCGCCTCTTCTCGGCCACTGTTAAAGATGGCAACGGGCAGCACGCCGGCGGATACTAACCACGCACGCCTGTGCCCGCAGCTAGAATTCCATGCCCGTGCCCGCGCCCGTAAACCGCAACGGGTAGAAAACGCTGCCCGTGCCTATGTCCGCGGGCGTCCATGTGCCCGCGGGCGTGCCCATTTGCCTGTCAATGGCAGGGAGCGCCTGAGCAAGCATCCAACTCGGCGTCGATGCGCGGAGCCGAGAAGACCATCATCGTCGTGGGGCTGTGGCATGGGCCAAGAGCTTTCGGGGAGAAGGATAGGTGCGTCTGCCGTCGGAGAGAAGGAGAGGGGCGCGCGGCGGCACGCGAGGAGCGGAGGGCGCGCGGCGGCGGAGGGAATGGGGCGGTGCGTGAGGAGCGGACGGGCACACGGCGCGAGCGGAGGGGGCGCGCGCGGCGAGAGGCGGCCGATAAAGCTTGGCGCGCGACGGGAGAAGCGACGCGCGAGGAGAGAGTGGCGGTGCCGACGAGAGGGGAGCGGAGGGGGAGGCGCGCGAGGGGACAGGGACGACTCACGGGGAAGACCGGAGCAGACACGAGCGGCACGAGGGTAGAATGGGAAGGGAAAAATAAAATGAAGCCCTAGTTCTTATCGGGTACGCGGGCATGTGGATATGGGTGGTACTTTTTCTTGCCCATTAAGTTTTTGCCCGTTGGATTTTAAATGCTGCCCGCGTACCCGAATCCGTGCCCGTTCAGGTATTTGTCCGCGGGCATGCGGGTAATGGGTGTCTGTTGCCATCTTTACGCCCACCGTGAAGTCTTCTTTTCATTACTTCGGGTCTGTTTGGTTGGGCTTCAACTCACACAAAAAACAGCTTTAGCTTTGAATTATCAGTCAAAAATAGTTTTTTAGCTTATTCTGTCTTATGCAACTTATCTAGTCAAACTGTTTGGCAAAACAGCTTATCCTGTATTCTCAGAAACATATTCTACATATGAAATGACTACCATGCCCCTAGGATTAAAGACAAGTATAGTCATATATTTTAGGTGATTTTCAATGCAGTATTGAGATAAATTAAATAAGAAAAATAATTAGATGAAAAAAGAAGACATTAGTGTTATAAAGATACATATATCAAGTTTTCCATGATCCAATAAACATGACCATCAAAATACATCAAAATGACGACGCGTCTACCTCCGTCGTCGTCCATCTCGAGCTCTTCCGGTACGGCGAGCTGGCGCAGACCTGCTACGACGCGGTTGACTACGACCCATTCTCTCGCTACTGTGGCAGCTGCAAGCACCACAATGCGACCTGTCTGCTGAGTGGCCGTGTCGACCGACGAGGAGTCGGCCCGGTTAGGCTGCCGTGACGTGGCCATCGCGTGGCACGGCTCGAGTGGGTCTCTGACCTCATGGACTTCCTCCACCCCGTGGCCGACGAGGGCCTGTCCTACCTGGACCCGGAGGTGAAGGTGTTGTTTGGATTCGTGGACCTGTACACGGACAAGGACCCCACCTGCCGCTTCTGCAAGTACTCCGTGCGGGAGCAGGTGCGAGGATGGGCGGGCGACTCCGGCGCCGGTGTGCGTGTACTCGTTTGCGGGGTCAAGGGTGGGCAACGAGGCATTCAAGCGACGGTTTGAGGGGGAGCTCGGGGTGAAGGCGCTACGGGAGCTCGTCAACGAGGGTGCGCCGGAGGTCGTGCGCCTGGTGGTGGAGGGACTGTTGCGCGTGCCATGGTGCTACGCCCACGTCGGCGTCGAGCTAGCCGCCGCCGTCCCCTCACCTAATCCACCATGCGCGGCGGCGCCCAGACGCGCGACCCCGCCTGTGCCTGCCCCAGCCACCGCGGCGCTTGGCTGAGCTCCTCCATCACCGGATCTCCCTTCTTGCCCTTTATGCGCCCCTCCATCCCATGCCGATGGGTGCAGATTCATGGAGATTTGGGGAGTATTCGGTGGAGGAGAACGAGAGAGAGAGGAAGAGAAACAGAGACGACGCTCGATTACGGGAGATAGAAAGAGAGAGACGGTGCGGGGGCAACGAATCGCTTTTCCCTTTTTTTTGGAAGGATATCGAAGGGAAGTCGCGGCGTGAGCGGGGAGAAGCAGGTTTTTGCCGCTTCGTCCACCCGCGGGAAGAAGCAGGTTTTGCCGCTTCGTCCGCCCAGTGCAAAATGGAAAAGCGCTCACCGCCGCTTCTTTGGGTAAGCTGTTTTTCAACTCTTGTCTTTGGTACAGCTTTAACTAAAAACAGCTCATAAAGCTGGTAAATAATCCCTACCAAAGGGGCCCTTCATCGATCTGGCCTTTTTGACCGGGTTCACTTACAGACAACTAGTTCTAGTTCCTTCTTGACACAGTTTGACTTAGCATGCTCTTCCAAACTTTATGGATTATCATTGATGATACTTATTTCTCTACGATATATATTCTGTCCGCTCTTGCACGGGCGAATCCGATGTCAGTTAAGGCACGGCAAATGGTGCATCAGCGCAGAGGCTTAACTGCCACGGGCGCACGGCGGCATCGGGCAACCAAACCAAAAGTTGTTCACTGAGCAAAGCAATTCTTAGTTTCAAATTAAAACATAGGAGTATAACCATAAAATGTGCACTGAAATACGAATCTATATAGTAGTGTAATTCTATAGCACTAAATATTATCCTGTTAGGCCTAGTTGTTAGTCAAAAAATATACATATTTTTGTTTGAAAAAAAAAGTTATATATTTTGACTCTCTGAATGCGTGCACACCATAAAAAATGTAAGATAGAGAGAATATAATACTTAGAATCTAGGAAAAGGAATAAGCACACTCACATGTCGTTCACACGCCTAGTTGATCTCGAAACTTGTTGGAGTACCATGTATCCAATTAAAAAAATTATTCAGAAGTCAGTTCCTTAACGGACTTCACATGCCCTCTGTGAAGAGACAAGCTTTGACTAAGAAACCTTAATTTCGATTAACATATGATGTATAAAGTTTATTCTCATTTCAGTATAGATCCAAACTCTAGTACATACCCCTCCAGTAGCATTTCTTGAAAGTTGACTTGGATTTGTACGCATGTCATTAACTCGATCGCCCATGCAGGAGCGTGGCAGCCACATGGTAATCTTGTTTATATGTACTGCGTATTATTCTAGCACTAAATATTTTATTATACATATAAGGAGAAGCAAGTAAGTTAGCATCAGAATTATACTCCAACTTGGATTCTGTTGCACTCTGCACAATACAGTTACTAATGCCCAATTTCACGTTCGTTGGACCTGACTGTATATAGAAATCGATCGACAGCAGTTTCCTTCTTAGTACATAGAGAAATGTTAAGCCTAGCTAGAGTCTTTGATTAAAAATCTGATGAAGTCGTGCCGCATGGTCGCTACGCCATAATTGCTACACTTTGCGACAGTCAACTTTATACAGGTATACTATTAAAAAAAATGAAATTTATACACAGGTATTAACAAGTCAACAGCCAAGAGTATGTATTATGGGACGTCCTGTACTTTGAACATTAATTTTCTCTGAGAACGACAAACATATGAAGGATATAAAAACGCCTTCGCGGACTGATCGAGCTACGCTGATCACACCGGCGCAATAATTCACCAATGTGTAATAAGGGCGTGCAGGTGTATTTGGATTCCATGCAATGCAATGCTCAGCACACAAATGAAATACTACAGTACTGTAGTGAAAGAGATGATCTGGTTTTTGAAACATAATAAAATGCAATTTGAGGTCTTAGAGAACAAACGGTTGTGTAAGTCATCTTTCGCTCTTCTTTGCGAGCTTTGTACAGACGTGGAATGGAAGTATGGAACCTCGCGTATACATGCGGTCCGTTTCTACATTCACACGCTTGTAGTCCTTGTGATCATCTATGAGAGAATACATGTGCTAGAGCTGGGTCGCAACTCACAGTTCATGCCGACAAGGTCGAGAAGAAGAAATGGAAACACGTAGTGTTCCCAATCCTTCGGCACTCTGCATTTCTAGGACTTAGGAATACGCGAGACGGCTCCGCCATTATATTCCTACCTGGTCATGGGAGTGCTATTGTACCAGAGACTTTTTTGTATATATAACGCTGTAGCAGAGACTTTGAATAATCAGAAGAGACATAAATAAGTTTGAGCATTCGTTTGAAATATATCTTATCTCGCTTGCAACCTCCCACCACACTCAAGATAGGGAATTCGTACACTAAGATGTTTACGATTAGTAGCGGGCATTTTACTGCCCACTACTAAAATGGGCCAGGGAAGACATGTCCGTCACAATTTGAATGAGACGGTACAACTATAGCTAGGTATCCGGACTACCTGGCCTGGCACGGCATGACCCCATTCTAGGCATGGCCCGGTAAGGCATGTCGCGCCATGTGGGTCGTGCCATAGCTTGCTTCGAGCCTGGGATGAAGCCCAAGGCACGACCCGGAATGATGTGACTTGTGTCGTACCAGCCTGTTTGGCCTGCGAGCCTGACGGCATGGTGGCCCATTGCGGGCTGAGGTGCCGTCGAGGAGGGAGAAGCGGAGGTGGAGCTGGCGCCATGGCACTGCTGAGGAGGGAGAAGCTTAGTCAGAGCCGCGGTGCTGCCACGAGGGAGATGCAGAGTCAAAAACGGAGCGGGGCACAACCACACGGGCCTGGCCTCGAGCTTGCACCGTGCTAAAGAGGGAGAGGAGGAGGGTTGCGCCACGCCGGATAGGGAGATGAGGAGAGAGGCGTCGCATCGTGCTAGAGAGGGAGAGGAAGAGGGAGGAACTGCGACAGAGAGCGAGTGAGAGCAACGACGGGAGCCTAACAGCGGCGTGGTACAGTTTCGTTTCACGAGGGAGGGAGGCGAGTGAGTGAGTGATGATCGGGGGGGGGGGGGGGTCCAAGGTTGGGTTGTAAATGGTTGTTGCTCGACTTCGGCTTGCTTGCGCTGATAGCCTGCTAGAATGAACTAGCGGGCCTACTAGGTCGACACCCTTTCTGGGCCGCGCTGCGTGTCATGCTATGGCCATAAGGATGAGCTTGTAGCACGACCCGCACAATGCTGCGGGTCGGCCTAGAATCATTTAAATCTATTTTGTGCTAGGCTTGGGCCATGCTTTTTTTAGCGACTTGTGTGTTGGCCCATTTTGCCCAGCCCATATGCCCAGTGTAAGCTTCATGACCATTCATGATTAGATCCCTAAGGTATAAATATTTTGGTGATAGATAACAATTATAAAATTGTGGACTAAAATCTACATGAGTGTTGTCTATGTAGGAATCATCTCTAAACTCTATTACAAATCATATGGATGACGGTTGCCTTCGCGATGGATGATAATGACCACAAGCATGGAGGCTTGATGAGCTTGATGGAGTTCAAGGGTTGATGAAGATGGATCAAAGCTAAGGACAAGCTATGGAGCAAGTGTTGAGAACATTTGTCTAGTTGTTAGGGCTTTGAGTCCATAGGAAAAACCGGACTATCAAGGGGATTTAGGTCATTTCTCTTAGATCATGTCTAGTCGGTGATGTGCATGGATGCTTAGTGAAATCACAGGCACTAGATGGCAGTGGAGAAGCCAAGGAGCTATTCGGAGAAGCCGAAAAATGAAGTCAAGCGAGGACGAGAAGTTTCAGCTTTTGGACATAGTGATCGGACAGAGGGGTCAGTAGAGACCGGACTGTACGGTCACTAGGAGGATAGGAATTCCAAAGAGAAGACTCAGTGAGTAAACTGCCAGAGTTGAAGTCTGTAGAGACCAGACGATCCGGTCTATACAAGTCGACTCTGGGCAGCGAGGAAGCGGCTCTGAAAATGTTTCCGTAATGGAGAGAGAAATGGACCGGACGGTCTGGTCAGCTGACCATACGGTCCGGTCAGTAGGAGTCAGCAGAGGGGCAGAGCCGTTGGAGTTGAAGACTGCAGTGACCTGACGGTCCGGTCAGGCAGTGACCGAACTATCCGGTCAGTATGCCCAAAATGTTGATTTTGTGGAGCAACGGCTAGTTTAAGGTTGGAAGCCTATATAACTTCGTTATTGGGGTTTTGGAGACCTCTCTTGGTCAGTGGAATTGCTTGGAGCATTTGGTGAGAGCCAAGGGGAAAAGAAGAGAGCATTAGGAGAAGATATTGCATATCTTGAGAGTGCTAGTGAGAGTAACTTGAGCATTGATGCACATCTAAGGCTAGGATGTCCTTGAGGGTGTGATCTAGGTTGTTACTCTTGGTCTATGGTGAGATCTAGACCGATTAGGTGTCGGTGATCGAGTTTATCATGATTGGTTGTGAAGGCCGTCACACGTTTGTACACGGTTTAAGCCCGTCGGTGAAAGGGGCATTGCTAGTGAGCGCCCGTGTCGGCTCGGAGAGTCCGGCAAGTTCTCGAGGGAGGCGAGCTTATGCCTTGGTGGCAGCGGTAATGCACACCGCGTCTTCACTCCGGGAGTGATTGCGGGCTCGTGGGTGAGAACTCCGCATTGGTGGCGGGATGGAGACCGACACTTCGGCGGAAGTGGTCCAACGAGGAGTAAGGGAAGGCACCATCCTTCCGAGACCTCGGGAAAAAATCATGAGCATTCCTTGATCCCCTTTTTACTATTTTGCAATTATGTGCTCTAGTAAGTAGGTTGAATTGTGGCTTGCATAGGCTAGTGTGTTTGGCTTTCGCGCTTGCTTTCATCATGAACACTAGCATGTATAGGGTCTTGACCTACTAGAATTGTTAGGTTGCAACGATTGCTAGGTTCTAGTAGTGTAAATTGAAGTATTCGAATTCGTGGTCGGCTTACCGATTCAAACCCCCCCCCCCTTTCGGTACGCCTTCGGTCCTTACACCCAGCTATAGGTACAACTAAGTGGCAACCTATAACTATGTCCTGCTACTAAATTGTATCACCTTTTATAAAAGAAGAGGCAAATGAAAGCTCAATCCTAACCGCTCATCATCTGTCCCCAGTTCTCCTTCGCCTCCTCTCTCTCGTTCCCCTTCTTCGTCACCACGCATTGCCATGGCAGCCTCCACCCCTTCGTCAGGCGGATGTGCTAGATCTTGACACGCTGCAGTCAGGCCCAAGCCTTCTCGTCGGTCCTCGTCGATCGAGGCAACCCACGTGAAGAAGCGCAAAGCACCAGCGGTCCGATCTGGCAGTTGCCACCCAACAACATTGACGGCAGATCTAGTCGTGGCAAAGTCAACAACCAAGGTTGTGGCGGTCGTTGCCAAGGCGGCCGTGGCAGCGGCTGTGGCCCCTTGACCGCTGATGCCGCCGTGGCAGAGGCGACGATGTTCACGGCGGTCCTCGAGGACAACGGGATGGCGCCGATGACCTGGCGATCGCCCATCATGCGGCGGCGGCAGCGGCCCGGACCAAAAAGACGAAGAAGGCGATCGAGGCGGCCACCAACGAGATGGTGGTGGCAGCGGCGTTAGCTTAGGATTAGCATGAGGCTCAACACCTTTCGATGTGTGTCCTTTTTTTGTGTCAATTGTTGGTTCGGCATAGACAGACGGTACATGTCATTACGACACCCCTGTCTAAAAAATTCATTTCTAGTAACATTTTATTAGTGACGGACGTAATCCTAAAAACGTTCACCAATGATGGAGGTGGAGGGGAAGAATCTTTTACGATGATTACACCAACGAGTCAACGACACATGGTTGTACTTATGGTTTCGATATTTCGATGGTTTGCTGAAATGCTTGCTTGTTTCCGTCAAGTACATATGGTCTGTTTGATAATCATCACTCTCACCAATGGAGTTACTTTGCACCGACCTATTAGATAATTACATGAAATAAAAGTTAAAGATAATGACAAAGGTGGTGGATTATTCAATTGTATTGTAACAAAAGATGTTGCCATGTACTAGCTGCGTATGTCCCATTTAAATATCATTGTTTGCAGACGTGTTTCTCCGCGTACACTCCTACCATTTTACTGTACACTAGTATTACTTATAGTGACAGTCCTAATTATATACTCCCTCCGTTTTAAAATTATTGTCGTTATTGACTTTTTTTATTCTCTTTGAACATTCGTCTTATTTAATATTGATGAAAAAAGTCAATAATAATAACAATTTTGGATCGGAGGGAGTAGCTATATATATTAATATATATAATCATTTTACTCTTACCATGTCACTAGATGTGCTATGATATCAAGACCATTTTCCCCTGCAGAGACAAGCACCATACACTAGTTTTAAGATACATAGCTGTCCCATTAACCTTCAATTCCGTACACTAGCACTAGCCCTCCACTGGTCATCACCCACAAACTCTATTAGAGAAGAATCCCATAATTCTCCATCCAATTTCGCAATCCAATTAATACATTTAATTGCCAACTACATGAAAGAGAAGACGATCGAGCACCAGGAAATTCAGAACACGGAGTGGCAGGGGGAGCGGGCGGGAGGGAAGCAAACAGGGGTTTAAATGCTGCTGCGCATGGCAATAAAGAAAACCATCACCTCCTCCACCTCGACGCATCACCCTCCCTCATTATATAACGCAAATCGGGTGTTGCACCACGGCACCACAAATACCCCGGCACTGGAGCTGGGTTTCCGATCTAGCAGCACCACTAGACTGCGTGCCTGCGTGTGAGTCCTCCTAGCTCCGCCTCCACTACTCCCCCGCAAGCTAAGCTAGCTTTAGTATACTAGTAGCACTGTGCAGCTGTGAAGAGGCAGGTCTGACAGAGCCGAGTGAAGAGAAGATGAGCAGGAACAATGGCAAGGTGTCCAAGCTGCAGGAGCTGCGTCTGAGCCTGTCACGGGCTCGCGGGGGCCCTTCCGCGAACCCCAGCGGCGGCGGCGTCTCGCCAAGGAGGCTCTCGTCGTCGTCGTCGTCCACCGCGTCGCCGCCGAGCTCGTGCGTGTCGTCGGAGGGCAGCCCGGAGGCCGGCCTCGGCGGCGGCGCGCCGATGATCCTCGCCGGGTGCCCCCGGTGCATGATGTACGTGATGCTGTCCCGGGAGGACCCACGGTGCCCCAAGTGCCACAGCACCGTCCTCCTCGACTTCAACGACGCCGGCGCCGGCGGCAACAAGACCAACAAGGGCAGGCGTGGCTGATGAGCGGCTCCGGCGGCAAGAGAAATAGCCATGGCTGCTATCTGTCCTTCGTTGCGTCCGTGCGTGTGTTCGTGTGTGTTTGGTGTCCGAGTTGATCATCAAGGAATTATTGCGTAGACCCGTTCTTCCATGGACCAGGGGGGGAGTAGCTAGCGATCTGCAATAGCCTTTGCAAGTTGTCTCTGTGTGTGTGTTTGGGACATTGGGGGGTGCCAATGGAACGGGTCTAGGTAATAATTTCGTGTGATCTGCAGGTGCAGTAGCGTGCGTGTCATGTGTGTGTATGTGTTCTGGTGAATGTGATGTGGCTTTTGTAGGGCCGTCAGTACTGCTAAGGTTTAAGATTTTGTCCCGGAGATTTTATCGAGCGTAATGCCCCTGTCCTTTCGCCTTGACGCGGCGTAAATACGCTGCAGCGACGCCCGCCAACAGCGGTGGGTGACTGACCGCACACGAGACGTCTGGCCTGCTACTGCTAGCTCATCGTTATTATTGTCGTTTTATTTATTTTTCGATCAGCTCGTCGTTAATTTATCGCTCCCGCACATGCATGAACCTGCGTAGGAACGGAAGTGGAATCTTCGGAAGCCGACACCGCGCTAGTAGCAGCCTGATTCATCGTCTCTCTTCCTCCTGATTCGTGCGGGGAATGTTAATCTATCTGCGCCGTACTACGAGCAGTGCGGAAACTTCAGATAACGAACTCGTCCGCAAAACTTTCAGAAAAACAAGAGTTCTGAGGAGAGCAGGGGCGCGCATGACCTACCACATCGTTGTCTGGTTCAGGGGAAAGACCCATGACTGTAACATGACCTCAAATTCCATGAGATAAGGCACAGCTCTCGTGGTGAGAACGAAGTGGAGAGGTGGTGATCACCGCAATAGCACGATGGGAGAAGGAAGATGCCGAGATGGTTAGCTCGGGCCATTGAAAGGGGAGACTATTGCGGATTAACTCGCTTTTAAACCGCATAAATGCCCGAGTAATTGGAGACAGTTGAGTGCAATAAGAAGGATTCTTGTCAGGGCGAGGCATGAAACCTCACAGTTCATGCCAACCCTGTCGCTTCAATGCATTGTTGCCAAAGGAATCCATCGAATTGAAGCGCTCTGCTTCGAGCCAGCCAGACACGTAAATGCCCTCAGATGCGCAAGCGCGAAACCATAGCGTATAGTAGGCGCTACACACCACGCTACTGTAGCCTGTAGCCACCATGCTCTTCGCCTCTGCTAGGGAACTGTACAAGTCAACAAACAGCTACAGCAAGCAACAGTGAGACAGAAGAAAAGATGATTTTAAGCTGCTTAAAAGTTTTATGGCCATAGGCAGTTCGTGATGTGGATAGAAGATCAACATGTGTTGGCTTATTCATCATATCAATTCTCATGTAAAGACCAGGCCCGGCGGTAGTTTGAGTAGTCAGTCATCCAAGGGAGAGAGGGAGGACACGTACCGGTCAAGATGATGGGTTCCATTTAGCGTTGCGTTGTTGCATTGTCTCTCTTTACGACTGCTGCATGCTATCTATCTGTCACGCTATAGCAGCCAACTTTTAGGCGGTACTTACGACATACGACAGTGATGCTGTGGTGCATGACTGCATTCAACGTCCAAGAGCGACAGTACTGTGTTAGCACTTAACAGCGCATGAAAAGCACCACCGACATCTCCCCCCCCCCCCCCCCCCCCCCAAAGGATAGAAATTCCTCGGTTTTTACGAACCAGCAAAAGTGGTCTAGCACGGTTAGCAAAAGCGAGCGGTTTTCAATAAAACCGAACCTATGTATGTAGAAAAAACGGTTTTTGCTCGGTTTGATTTACTAGTTTATCACTCGGTTTTAGCACTGTTGAAAACCGATAGTTAACGGTTTTTTGAACCCTTATCACTGGCCGATTACATCATGCAATGCTCCTGAAGTATCGCACTCATGTGTATGCAGCTGTGCTGAAAGTATCCTACAACAATCCATGGAGTAATGGAGAGGTCAGTGGCATCCATGATCCATCCTTGTCATGGAGGAGATGCAACGCAATCAAGGTCGAACAACCACTCAAGCTAAAAGATCAGCTCGTAATCTCATCGTAATTAAAGATCATATAGTGCCGGGAGAGAAAAATTCAGCATGGAATGCCTATAATAATAAGTGCCCATGAATAAGAATTGTTGCTTGGTACGATGGCCAGTGCTCCTACACTGATTGATCTCGTGCTCAATCGATCCTTCCATCGGCGGCCGCCGTGTGTGCCAGCTTGCTAAAAGTACCAGGAACTGAATGGTTTTCGTATATGATATACGTGCACTTGGACGCTTGGTTCAAGTTGCTAAGACGTATTGTCGAGGCATGTTCAGCTGGGATTTGTTAAGGTGAAGTTCGAAGCTGCTCATCGCTAGTCAGCATGTCTGGCAACGACGATCTATGATGGACTCCATTGACAGAGGAGAGGGTGTTGTTGATGTTTTTCCTATGATTCGTGTCTGTTGTTTTGGGGTAACTGGTCACTAAGGAAACAATTGTTGTAGACCTGTTGTAGTCGGATTTTTTTTTTGTTTATTTTGAGAAGTTTTACAATCTAAAATACTAGCCAGTAGTTTTCAAAACTACTGGCCAGTAGTTTGAGGGTAATTTGGTAGTTGCATTTTTAATTAATAAATTTATATTTATTTTAACGATAGAATCTTAAGTCTACCAAATTATTAAAATATTAGTTTATCTTAAAAATATATAAAATATTAGTTATTAATCAGATTATTAATGTAGCTTTATTTATAACAATAAAAACTAATTATTATAAATCTATGACTCTTATTTTTTCCGATATTACCCTTAAATTAACTAATAGACAGTAGTTATGATTTTAGATTATAAAATATATACCGTTAGATCAAACTACTAGTCAGTAGTTTCTTAAAACAACTGGTCTCGTGTCTGCTGTGTATGTTTGGTCTTGTTTCTTTTAATATAAAATATATTTTCTTATTAATATAAGACTGAATATTGAGTGTTTTTGGGATTTTTATTTTAAGAAAACATACCTGATGGAGGGGCCTGAGGATGAGAGGGACAGAAATCATTTGCAGCATTCTTTAGAAAATGGAAACGAGTTCTGAACTCCTGCAACCTTCATGAGTGCACACAGCAAAATCGATGGCAGCAAGGATGCAAGTCGTGAGAAATTGATTAAGAGTAGTCGATCAGCATAAAGTTAAGCCGTGTGGGTGCAACCACAACTCAGCAAAAACTGTCTGCGTAGTGAGTACGCTAGTATCGACAGCTTGCAAATTTGTTGGGCAATTCGTGTATTTATGATAAGAATATGGTCCATGTATTACATGGGCCTCTGCTAATTAATCCGGCATCTCCTCTGAAACCAAGTAAAAACAAAGAAGATTTACACAAAACGGCTATGGCGCATTCCAATTTATTACAATTACTATTTTTCCCTTCAAAGTCACATAGGCACAATTCAAGGTTCATTTCTCAAGTATAGTAGTAACATTTATTTGTAATAGGGAGTTACTCAATTTCTGGAATGAAGAAAATAAAAGGGAAACAGGCTAATAATGGGGATGAATTAGGAAGTGATTACACAGTAAACGGGACTTAATTGGATACAGCTTTTTAGTAAATGGACTTAATTATTGACTTAATGAAGGTATATACGGGCCAGCTATGTTGCAGGGCAGCTAGCAGCCCACTGCCTCTGCATGGGCTGCTTGCTATGAATCCATTTCTGCACTCTCCGTAACTCCACCGCTCGTCAGACAAGTCTCTGATCCCAGGCACCCACGTGATAGTTGGGCTCATATCTCGCTCACCTGGTGAACAGATCGGTCTGATGGTGATTCTAGTACTGTCAGTAAGATGTCACTGTCACTGACACTGGGGCCGGAAGGTTAGTGCACAGACGCAGAAATCGCGCGCGGTGGCTCCCATGGCAGTCACAAGACGGGGACGAAGAAGAGTCCAGGCAGACGCAGCCTTGTGATGCGAAGCTCTTAGTTAATGATCGGCGCATAAATAAGCCTGGAGCTGGCGCTCGCGTTTTCCGCGCGAGCAACGCCATGTGCCAGTCTTTACGCCCCCGCCAGAACCTTAATTCGAAGGAGACGATATACACTTATTATGGTCAATGTCAATGCTGCTGGGGTGTCCTCGGATGAGAGGACACCGATGTGCTTGATTAGTAGTGTAGTATAGTGTCAGCGAGCCGCGAGCGAACCACCGGCCGCCGAATAGGCGTCAGTGGCGTAGTTAGAACGGTCCAAAAACGCAGGGTCTAGTGGGCTGACACGAAACCCTTAAAAAAAAAGCATGATATAAATCTGACATAATCCACTGATTTTAAGACCCGTATCAGTATGATCCGATGGTAAGAGTCGTGTCTAGGCCGAAGAGCAGACCTTAAGGCATCATTTTGAGTTCAAATTTCATCACCTATCTTATTTTTTTTTATTTTTTATTACTTTTAAATGTTAATAGATTATAATTAAATTATTAGATTATGTGTAGTCACGTACCTAATGGATCGGTCCGGTACGAATTTATATTTTAAGACTATGCTATGGATCGACAGCTAAGCCCGAAAACTGTCTAAGCACGACCCGAAATCGCCCGTGGTCTGTGCCGACCCTTAGACCGTGCCAGGGCCTTTTAAGGCCAGGGCCGTGCCGGGCGTGCACCCCGTTTGGACAGGTCTCAGCTCTAGCAGAGGAGGGCCGTTCCCCGCGCCGAGGTTGCGCGCCATCATGATGCTAAGCTGATCTTCACGCAGGCTGCAAAACAAGGCCGGCCCATTAGATTGTAGGCCCAGTAATAGAAATATCTGTTGTGCAGATGTTCTCTGTGTTAGGATCTCTGTTGCTGTGGATTCTGGCACCTCGAGGCCAATTCAGGTCCTTGTTTACTGTTAGTTAAAATTGTACTGCAACACATATGTTGCGTGACTCACGTAAAGCTTATTTCATTAAAAAATCGATTTTGATAATGGGCTTTGATTTTATTTTTATGGTCCACCATCGGGCCTTGTAGTGGTGCGTTTTCGCCCATTTGTCCTGTCCGTGGCGTGGATTTTTCAGATATCATTATAAAGTCATTTTTGTAATAACACAGAAACACATTCAATATAAGAATAAGATCTATGAACACCTTATTCCTTAACATGGATAGAGATGATGACATGGTGATACATAGCTTCGAGGCATGAAAACTTGAGAGAATCGTGCAAATAATCAAAAGTTACAGTCTACATTTGTTAGGCATAAGCACATCCAAATTTATCCAAATTTGCAATCTGTGTAATGCCAAAAGGAGCAACCACATGAGTTTATGTCGTTTTCTTATTAGACCGTCAGCACGATGACATAATTTGGGATGTCACCGAGAGTACCCCAAACTGGGTGACCGCTATCTGGTATCAATATCCGACGAGTGATCGCTTGTCGTATTCTAGATCACATGCCTTAACCGGCATAAATAGTCTACTCTTGCAAGTCTAGCTCTGACCATGCAGTGCACCAAATTAGGTTGTTGGTATCTGGTAGGTAGTAATCTGACGAGGGATCCCTTGGCATACTATGAAGGACATGTCGTCAAGGTATGTACATTGTACCTCACAAGTTAAGATATGATTATGATCATGTGACGTGCCAAATTAGGTGGTCGGTTGATGATAAGGACGAGTGATTCCTTTGCATGAAACTAGAACTTTCATCACATAGTTGATGTAAAAAAATTAACAATCATGCCCATACGATAATCTAGAGGCACTACCTCTTGACAGCATTGCTCAAATCCTCACATAGCTGCTTTGATGGTCTTAATCATCAATTCAAGCAATGATTTTTAACTACATTTAACCGTGTGCTATCTGGACTTGCAAAAATGTGGGCTATGAGCTTACGATTTGCCACACCGTCAACTATAGTAATATATGAAAACATGAGAGTAATATGAGATACATTAACTAGAGGGATCATGATAAAAACCAACGAACAATAGGGGAAAAAACCACCAGGCCACACACAATAACTAAGAAATTTTGTGCATTGACATGTCCAAATTCTTCCAGACCCAGAAGAACAGTTTATTGCAGCATATATAATAATTACTGTAATAATAATAATACAAGTTCTGATGCCAGATTCCAACCAAGCTACATTCCTTTTATTTCTACAACCACAGGGACGGCCGTTTCTTTTCCGTCTCACAGAGGTTCTGATCTACGGGGTGAATGCAGGATTTGCAGACAGAGACAGAGCTCTGAGGTTGGATCTTCCATGCATGCTCCCCTGAGTTCACGGGGTGGTAATGTCATGGATGCTCTTGCGCTTGGTGTCCCCGCGGGTGGCGGCGTTGGCCTGGCGGATGAAGTACTTCTGCGCGTGGCTGGCCACCTGCGTCGGCGTCCTCGTCTTCACCGACCACCGCGAGATGTTCCTCCAGTCGCCGCGCCCGTACTTCTCCAGCCCCTCCAGAAACAGCCTGCGCGAACGAAGAATACGGTGAGAACGTGAAGAAAAGAAAAAGATTTTTATTTTATCGCAGAAAAGGGGCCCAGGGTGTGTGTGGGGCCATGGAAAATAGTCCGACGTGGAAAGATCCTCCGAAGTATCTGGGACCTCGGAGAACGCGCGTCGAATAACGAAACGGGGGCGAAACCGAAAGGGACAAAAAAAAAAACAGAGAAGTTGTTGCGATTGCGACGGCGCTAACCGCGTGCGCGTACCTATGCTCCTCCTCCGTCCACGGCACCCCGCGGCGGCGCTCGTCCCCGCCGCGTCCGCGTCCAGCTCCGGCGGCGGCGCGGCCCTCGTCGTCCCAAGCGTCGGGGACCTCGACCATGCCGCGCTCGATGAGGTCGACGTCGGCGATGAGCGCCTGGTAGTGGTCCCAGGCCTCCTGCGGCGTGCGGCCGGGCAGCCGCGACGCCACGAGCGCCCACCGGTTCGGCACCTGCTCCGGGAACGTCACCAGCGCGCTCTCGAACACCTTGTCCTCCGCCTTGCTCCACGGCCTGCTGCTCGCCATCGTCATCATCGGCGCCGGCTGGTGCTGCGCCACCGCCATCCCGCCGCCGTAGCCCGGCGCCGCCGCCCACGAAGACGACGACGACTGCCCGCCCAAGCCGTAGTAGTAGGCCATTGCCGCAACCCTGCTGATGACTAGACTAGTGATGATGATTGTTTTTGGCAGAGAGAGGTGACGCTTGCGATCGCGCTTTGGAGGAGGTTGTTGGATGTTGGCTGGCACAGAACCGAGGCGATGGGCGCCTTTTATAGATTTTGAGCGGCCGGGTCGGCTCGGGTCGAGTCGGGGGGAGATCCTGTGTGCGCGCCAACACGTTTTGAGCGTGAGCGAGCCGTGGCGCGGCGTGGCACCGGATAAGTTTATGCGTGGCCTGGGGCTCATCCACCATGGTGGTTAAGTGCACTCATTAACCGGTGGCTTAGAATAAAGGTGAAGGCAGGGGAAGGGGAATCACTCGTGAACTACCAGCAGATTAGTGATGAGGGGTTGAGCGAGGAGGTGGAAGACGGGTCACTTTCTTGCTGATGGGATAGCACTGTGTAAAAGGTGGGTAGGAGCTAGTAGGAACTAGGGAGGAGGAATCTGGATGGAGTTTGTGTTTGGTTACTTCAATTGGGTTGTGGAGTTTCCTCTTTTGGTTCATGCACAGTACCAGTGCCACAATGGACTGAACGTTTGACTCTCAGCTACTGCTCATATGCTGTTGATTTTATTTAACTGTTTGCTACATCCATCTGATAACTGATTACAATTTACATACGGGAAAAAAAAAACCAGGGTTACTACAGTATTCAGTGTTGATACTTCGATTGTGCATCCCGCAAAACGGCAAAAGGATGATGATTTACGATGTTGCTACGCTCAGTTGATCTCTGTCATGATTCGATGCGATAGCAAATGCCAGCGACATGGCTTTCAGAAACACTGCAGCTGCGGGAATGCGTCCTGATCGGCGGCGCTAGAAAATCCACGCATGTTCTGTTTATTCCCTGTCCCGCCAACCACCCAGATTTATCTGTAAATGCAGAGCTTCAAACCACACGTCGCACTTTTAACGAGATAAAATGAGATTTAGTGTATGGTTTGGTTACTTCAGTTGGGTTGTTGAGTTCTCCCTTTTGGTTCATACACACTAGAGTTAGTGTGCGTTTGGTACAGCTCCAGATTCACGTTAAATCAAAAACATTTCAAATTCTTTTTTAGAATGTTTCTCTAATAAATCACTCTAATTTTCTGAAAACATTTGGTAAAAAATTCTAGATTCGGATTCTTGAAACAAAATGAACTAAGTGATTTATGAATCAGATGAAACATCATTTTGGATGAATCAGGTTGATAATGTAAAAAACTTGAACGTTTTAAATGATTTACCTCTGAAACGTTTCACCTTTTACCTTAAATCTGAAATATTTTACTCAGTCAAACGGACCCTTAGTGAGTGATCGATTAACATGTGGTTTGACTTTGAGTGACCGCTCATATGTTGCTGATGTGATTTTAATTGTGAGATTGATGCAGGTTATTACATACCAGGAAAACAAACTGTGGTTACTCAGTTCTCGGATTCATGCATCATACTAGCAAGGCAAATATACGCGTGCAGTTGATACTTTGATTTGGTGCATCCGCAAAAGGACGATGATTTACAATGTTGCTGGTGTTCAACAAATCTATCACGATCTAACGTGATAGCAAACGTCGTGTCTTGGTTTTCAGAAAACAGGGCAGCTGCGGGAATGCATCCTGATCCGCGCGTGCTCTGTTTATTCCGTGTTGGAGAATGACACTCTGTCCCCGCCAAATCTATCTGCTAAAAACCGCGCCGGGGCTTCAAATCTGGTGCCGCACTTTTAACGATTCTCAAATTTAGTTTAGATTTTCCTCGCAAAAAAAACAAAACAAATTTAGTATAGATTCGCGCGACCGACCGAGCCGTAAAATCAGCTAGTACCCCTGAACGGGAGAGAGTCTGTAGATTCGAACAATCTCTGGATGGATCGAGCGCCGCCGCGCTGATCAACATCGACCGGATGCGCTATCCGCCGGCTAATCTCGGTCGTTTTCTCGCTCAGATCCAACAAGCCGATGAAACACCACCCACACCACGAAACGGAGGGTCCTCACCGTGGTCCGCGTCGAGACAACGTACACATGTGGCCCACCATGAATGAAGCGAGTGATCGATCGCGCGTCACATCACACCACGGCGGCGGCGTCAGTGTGGATCGGCGGCCGGCGCGCGACGGGTGGTGGCCGGGGACGACGGGCCCACCACCTCCCGCGGCCTGCGGGCCCTAGTAGTGCGTCCTCCCATCAGAGTGGAGGAGATTCGGCGCCATTTTCGCATCACACGGTCTTCTTTCCCCTGTGCTCGTGTTTATCCGTTTCGCGCTGTCTGCCTCTGCTCTGCTCTGCTCCCATCAGGTAGTTGAAGCAGAGGTGTAGTGCAGCTCGAGCGTCACTTGTCGCTTTCATGGCATACGTGAATCCGGTGCTGACTGTAAAATCAAGCCGGCCAGAGCAGGGGTCCAGGGGGGACGGGAAGGATAATGTAAAATTTGCCAGCTTCGCGCTGGTTAACCTGAGCCTGATTGCGCCTTGGTTGTGGATAATGATGCATCATGCTATGCTATCTACGGGAGTTGATAGGCCACTCAACTACTCAACTCAAGGAGAAGCAGATGAGGGAGACACTGGGACTGGCGTCATCAGTCGTCGCATCGGGTAAAGATTACTATGCGCGAGCGAGGCGACGACGAATGTGTTCAGACCACGGGTCATCAGGTCCTTTTACTTGACCACTTTTGTTGTGGATAATGATGCATCATGCATAGGAGCTGAGGTGAAAGCCACTCGAGACTGGCTAGAAAGACCTGAACGAGGAGAGATCAGACGAGAGGCACTGACTGGCGTCACACACATGCTTTCTCTTCCATTCGTGGCTATTTTCTCTTGTGCCCTTTTGTGCGTGTATAGATGAGCAGAAGCATAAAGGTTGTGACCTCAAAAGCAGCAAGGGAGTAATAAGATTAGCGTGACGTTAGCAGGAGAACATAACTGGCAAAATTCTATCGTCTCAGGAACAATATTAGTTTATTTACCTTTTTTTTTAGATAAAGGAAATAAAAAATGGCAGGTGTTCTATACATTCCGTCTCAAAAGAGAGATGTGCTTTGCATTGAAAAAATGGAGGAGGTCCAGCCCGCTTGCGTGATTCAATCAGTCTTCCCTCAAATTTCTCTTGCGTGATACAGTTTGCAGTTATACTCCTACGCACTGTCTTACAGTACTACGTACTTCCCAAGCTGCAAAGAGTGTACTTCGGTTGGCTGCGCGGCGGCAGTATTCTTTGGCTTCCGTTTCTCAGCCGCCGCAGTTTTCAAATTAGTACAGAACATGTAAAGAGAAGAGAGACTGGAATTTGAGCACGTTCCGGAGCACTGCTGCCGGGTCGGCGATGCGATTGCCCGTCCGTCCTTGGCCCTGTGGCAGTGACGGGACCTGCGGGGGAAAGGAAAGGAAAGGAAAGGTGAGGCAACAACGGGAGAGCCTGGAGAGAAAGCCTTTGTCGTGGCGCGGTGCGGGCCAGTCGTAGGTGCCTTGTCGCGACTTTTGGAGTGCGCGCCGCAGCAAAACCAACAGTGCCATCTCAAACGGATTGGATTCGCCGCTGGCCGGAGGGTGAGAGCGCCTCGCGACTTTTCCTCGCGCTCTCTCTCATCTCTTTCTCCATCCGTTGGTGTAGATTCCCCGGATGATGCGATTCCGCGGCCCGCACGACCATCCTTGCTGACGAATGCCAGCAAAGCACAAAGCACAAGCAAGCCTACTTGATCGGCCAACCAAGACCAAAAGAGATGGTAATGGAGCGGTACTTTTTTTTTTTACAACAAAAATGGTCGGTACTTGGGTGAAACAAACTAAGTTGACGAGTACTTTTTCTTAATCACTCAAAGAACAAGTAGCGTAGGTCAGCTGCTTAGATTTTTCGTGATTGAACCTACATACGAGTATGCTTTCGAGTCTTAAAACTTATTAGTAAATGGTCAAGCAGTGCTACAGGATGCTTCAAACAAAATGTTTAAATAGCGAGGGGCTTCGACAACAAATTTCAAGGCATGGCCGCTGCTGAAGATGGGTACTCCCTCCGTCTAAGAATATAAGTAATTACTAGAATCCTAATGTAAAATAAGGATAGGATAAAAGGACTATCATATCCTTACTTTTATCACATAAAAAATTTCTCTCTCATCCATCCATACCTTATTTATTATTTATTATATTCACATACCTTATTTATTACGTTCACACTCTATAAATAATTATATTGTTAGACAATTCCAAATCTTTAGAAATGATTATATTGTTGGACGGAGGAAGTACGTGGAATACTACGAGTGTGCTCAATGTTAATACACATGAATAGTAACCAAATTGTTGATGCTTAAAGTGACTAGAAATTAGAATAGCTTCATAACACGTTCAATTCATCTAACGATCTCAATTTTGGGTGTTTATTTGCTGGTCGTGTTTTTGTCTTTAATGAAAAACCAACTAATCCTCATAGGTTGGGTTGGGTATTTTTTTTTATATAACACGTTCAATCAATCTAACGCTTGATACAACTTGATACATATTCAATGAAACTATTTTTTATTATGAGGTTTCTGACATTTAGCACCTCTCTTACATGAATCCGACCAAGGATGAGTGATAACATGCTGTGACAGCCAAAGGATTGACGATGGAGCACCTCTCTTACACGAACCCGACCAAGTATCATAACTCAGTCTTTGTGCTCCGGTAATTAAACATTTCTCCGTTTCTTTAGTTGTTCTTGATTTGATTGCCTTGCTCTGTGGAGCGTTCTCAATCCGGATGCTAATGCAAGGGAAAAGAACAATTCGGAAAGAGCACGTGCGCGAGAAAGGCAGTGCGCGGCCGGCGCACACGCCGCCCACGTTTGGGTTCTTTGCTGACGCCAGCGCCTGGGCCCGCTCGCCCCGTTGGATCCCGGTCGGCGGCCGTGGGCCTCGAGGTGGGCCAAGACCCCGGAGCCTCGCGGATAAGATCGCAGCCCACTATTTTATCAGAGCTTTCTGTACCGTGTCACTGTCACGCTAATCAGCCGGATTACGAAGCTGCTCGGACCCAACAACCACTTCGATCGGTTAGTTAATTAACCAAGAAAATCTTTCTTCGAGGCCCTTTTTTTTTGTTATTTTAAGCACATAAATCCCGTCATCTCTCATGGCTCGTGCGCAAGCTTTTGGACCCCGACCCTTCCCTTTAATGACGATCCACGGAAGTCGGCACACGCACATTCGTTCGATACGCCGCACTAATTTAGCTTATCCGATCCGGCGTCGGGGCTGGGCCTACGCCGACGCGTGCCCGCGGTGGCGACCCTTGGCCAATGGGCAATGGCCGGCGACGAGGCTCTTTTTGCTCTTGGGCTCCTCGACGGCCGGTGCTGACGAAGCCGCAGCTGCAGCCACTTGTTCCGGAAGTGTTATTATATTCCTTTTCTCTTTCGTTTCAGGTACGCGCGATACGGTGCTCGTCCGGTGCATCATCCACCCATGCACGCAGCTTCGAGATCCGTCAGGATCGCAGGCAGAGGATCGATCGATCACTTCACGTCAGAAACGGGAGATCGGATCTGTGTCTTGGCCAAAAGAAGCCAATGCATATCGAGGTGAAAGTGACCGGAGCCAATGGTGGCATCGTGCAGTGTCAGGAATGAGGGGATGTCGGCCGTCCGTCCGTCTTGGTCTTGGTAGCCATGCCAGCTTCCCTTCACGGATAAAAATCGCCCCTTTTCCCTGATCTGCCGAATAAGGAATAACTCGTGCTCCGATCGCCCGCATGCTCCCTTTGACCCAACCGACGAGAGCATCGGTTCCGGGCGCCGGCGGCAGGGGCTGGCTTGGCGGGCGTGACTGGACGCGCCAAGCTTTTTGCATCAGCGCGCCTCGTCTTTCTCGATGCCTTGTTGCAAAGCTTATCATTCACACAATTCAAGCTTGATACTCTGATTCCTCGCCGCAAAGAGGAAAAGAAAGTTGGGTGCTCTGAAACCTCACGATGTACTGTACGTGCTAGAAAACAATGTCGAGTACAAGTGGATTACGAAGATCGAGGGAAGGTGTGGTTCGGGCTTTGCAAAGCAGATTCCGTTCGTCGCCCGTGGGCTCTCTAGCTAGATCTGATTCCTTGACATCTCCTGGATTATCAGTATCGGTGGCTGCTCGGTGCTCGCGGTTTGGAAGAAGTAGGTGTCGAACTCGCGACGCACACGGCTGTTGCTGGGCTGCACGAGTAGGGAACTGGCATCACGGACGGCCCAACGAGGCCTAGAGCCGACAACTTAAGAGCCCAACTGATACAGCTCCACGAGCAGATCGTGCACGATCCAGAGCTTTAGTTCTTTTACGGAAGAAGTCTATTTCCCCCTCCCCCCCCCCCCTCTAACTATTGGCAAAGTTCGTTTATCCCCCTCTAACTCTAAAACCGGATACTCAACCTCTCCAAACTATTAAAACCGTCTGTTTTACCTCCTCGGGTATTTTTGACTGGCGGTTTTGACCGAGTCAGGCTATGAGATCCACATATCAATGACAGAAAATATCAGTAACATAAGAGATCCACATGTCAGAGAAGGTGGAGCACATGTGGCGAGGTTGAAGACCGGCTCAACGCTGACCACGAGCTGGCCCGAGGAGGTGTCTAGCGGGTTGTCGCCGATGGCGTCGAGCGAGGCGGCAGCGGCGGACGACTGCTGCTTGTCGTGACCCGTGGGCGAGGTGGAGGTGCGCGAGGCGGAAGGTGGAGATGGTCGTGAGCGCGCGGGAGACGGGGAACCAGGACCGCGAGTGCAGGAGGATGTCGGGGCGTTCATCGGCTGTAGGAAGATCGCGAGGCATGCCATGGTGCGACCGCCGGCTGGGAGAGCTCCGACGCGGCGGATCTAGGAGCTAGGGTTGGGGATGTGGATCTGGGGAGGATAGGAGAGAGAAGGAGAGAGAGGGGTGGGCCCACCAATGCTGACATGACGCTCTAACATGTGGGACCCACCTACCATGTAGGACGTAACCACTCTGAAAACCGGACAGGGGTGTAAAACAAACGATATCAATAGTTCGGGGTGACCCGGTGTCTGGTTTTAGAGTTGAGGGAGAAAATTCAAACTATGTCAAGAGTTGAAGGGGGTTAAAAGGACTTCTTCCTTCTTTTATTAGATCTGCCGCTACCATGATAGAAATCTAAATTTTCTTTTTTTTTTTTTTGAATTGAACACTGTACAAGTCACCATAGACACCTTGTTGTAAATTATAGCTTAATCTGTAAACACCATGAACACAGGGATATCGCCTACTCGCTACCACTAAAAGAATAATTGAGCGTAAACAACACTCATGTCCAAATCAAGGATTTGAACCTGGATGGGTTGGTTCCATCACAATGAACCTAACCACGTGAGCTAAGCTCAATTTGCGATAGAAATCTAAGCTTCTACTATTGGTTTTTGTTGATTATGTCTTGCTAGGCTTAATTACTTCGTGTATTTCTGAGTTTAAACGTTGCTATTACTGATGTATAAATCCCAATCCACAACTCAGAAAACATGTTCATTGTTGATAATGGTGGCGCAATTGCAGTCAATTCTTCTCCTATAGTCAGAATTTCATTCATGTTGATATGCTGAAAGTCGGTAGACAAATGTCTACAATCTTCCCGTGGCAGGCGCCTGTCATCTATTTTCCAATGACCTTGCGCTTTATTTTGCCCTAATCACATGGCTGTAGTCCGACCTAATTAACTGGAATACACCAAAGGCATCGTATAATGGTTGCATTATAAATTTGTGCTAATGTGAAACCGAAAATAAATAGCAAAGAGTTAAATAATACAAAATTGGGGACGCAGTTCAATTGGTTGAACGTTTCAGGGTGAAAGATTTCGGGGTTTAATTTCTCGTGTCTCCGATAAAATATTTTTAGAGTAAAATACACTGGCGGTCTTTGATGGGCCTAGATGATACCACGGGACAAGTTTAGGGATGTGCATATTCAATTTATATGTTCATGGATTTAGATGACACCACGAAATAAGTTTAAGGACCGCTGATGTATTTTACTCATATTTTTATTTATAATTGTCCAACTATTAGAAATTGAATTATATTTAACTATAACAAAATATAACGTTGGGGATGTAGCTCAATTGGTAGAGCACTTCAGGTGGCTTCCTAAGCGGTCCAGGGTTCAAATCCTCGTATCTCCATTTAAAATGTTTTTATTTGCATTCATCCAACTAATAGTCAATTTAGTGACGACAAGTTATATTAGATACAAAATTGAGGATGTAGTTTAATTGGTAGAACACTTTACGTGGCTCTGTTTAAGAGGGGTATATGGGGGTCCAATTCCTTGCATCTCCAATAAAATAGTTTTACTTGCATTCGTCTAACTAGTAGTCAATTTTAATAACAACAAATTGTATTTAAAGACAAAATTGGGGATGTAGTTCAATGGGTCACATCAGGTGTATTCCTAAAAGGTCCGGGTTTTGATTCCTCACATCGCGTGGCGAAGTTAGGTGGTGCCTCCATCCTTGGTGCACAGGCACCAAGCTAGAGATGAAGATTAGTGCTAATCAGTCCATTTTGACCACATATATCAGGCTAGAAAAGAAGACTTGATATGTCTTAGACCATGTTGTGCTCCACCTAAAACTTCGATCTACCTTGGCCACTATACTCATATATCTCCGGTAATATTTTTTCCCTTTCAAAGGTGCCATGTTTGCATTCCTTTTGCACATAAACTTCATTGGACAGTAAATTTGAAAACTTCAGCAAATTATTCTATTAAAGAAAAATTGGGGATCTTCTTCAATTGGTAGAACACTTCAGGTGGCATCGGAAGAGGTTGGGGGTTGAATTCCCCAATCTCCAATAAATCTTTCCTTTTTTTTTCTCTCAGCGATGATAACACGTTTTGTAGAGTTTTATTTTTCCCAATCACCAGAACACTTTATGGTTGACTGCATGACTGCGTGCCAGTATACATGAAGCCGACGGGACTATATTTGCTTTCGTTCTGCACACGAAGTTCAACGGATAGTCAATTCGAGAAATGATTCCCCCAGATTGTGACAACCGATCCGGTGCACGTTTGGTCCGACGACGCAACATAATTAGATGTCACGGTCGCTGCAACCAGCACTGAAGACCGGATCAGAGGAAAAAGGGCGTACAAAAATAAGAGAAGCTTTTTGTGCATGCGCTGCCAAAACCAAAGGTACATTCTATTTAATTTTTCTGATTATAACAAATTACAAATTGCATTGCCTTGAAGGAGAAAACTTCACGAAGATTTCCCTAGTCAACCTCAGAAGTCTCATCTCTTCAGTTATGGTACAGAATTTGTGCCTGTAAACGTGTAATACCACGTCAAAGATTCTTCTAAAATTAATCACCTACTATAGAAGTGTATTTGGCTGTATAGGCGAAAAAAATTGTAAAAAATATGTTATCGGGAAAACATAATCGAAAAAACGGCAGAAGAGATGGAGCACGATCCGTCGTCACGGGAACAAGTTTTCAGCATCAAAACTTGGAAACGACTCCAAGAATTGTGCCCAGCAGTCATCCGCGCCGTCGGCAAGCCCATCTGCGGCGCCTTGGTGTGCCAGCAGCTGTTGCCTCCAGTGGCCGCGCCCGCCGTCTCCATCGCTTGAAGTCGTGTCGTCGTTTTGCTGAGACCTTTTCCTCTTCTTATTAGCCGTCTCCTCCACGTTAGCCAGGGCGGCCGTCGAGCACGATGCAGCCGACGGGTTCTGGCGGCCACCGCCGGCCATGGCTGCTGCTGCTGCGCTGGGCCGGCGGTCGAACTGCCGCGGGCAGCCGGATTTTTTGTACAGCCGGCACAGGCTGAACTCGCTCCTAGTCTGCAGAAAAAAACAATAACGAAAATTAAGAAAGCATAAACAATAATGCACGATCAAGACCGCAGGTAGCTAGCTACCTAGCCGCCTCCCTCACGACTAGGAAGCGACGAGGCAATTCGTGTGCCTATGGACTCTTATCGGCGTCAACTGTGACGGAATCATCATCATTACCCGGAGAGCGTGGCTGGGTGGTGGGGCAGCGACGTCATCGTCCTCGACCGCCCTGTACTCGTTGATCTTCCACTCGGTCTTGGTCCCGCCCGGAGCGCGGCCGCGGTAGAACACCATGGTCTTCCTGGACGCGATGGGCCGGCCGTCGGCGGCGTAGACCCAGCCCGGCGTGCCCGCCGCCTTCCAGTACCCCGACGGCGTGGTCCGGCTCGGCCGCCCGCCACGCGCCTCGCGCTCCTGCCGACGGCAGAAGTAGAACCACGGCTCGCCGCCGGCGCACGCGCGAGGGTGAGCCTCTGCACCCGATGATCAATCAACCAAATTAAATAAACCGTTTGTTAGTGTCAACTGAACTGGAAATAGTGAAATGTCTTCAGCTGCTGTGGCAGTATATTTGGAAGTGCATTTGTTGTTCGCCGAAATATCAACGTGCCTGGAAGCTGCCACGGGTCGTGGGCGCAGACGTCGGCGACGGGGATGACGCGCTCGATGTTGCTGTGGCGGCGGCCGTCGAGCTTGCCCCGGAGGTAGAAGCGTATCAGCTCCTCCTCCGTCGGGTAGAACCGGAACCCGGGAGGCAGCAGCTCGGCCATGGCGGGCGTCGGCGTACGGTACGGCAGAGTAGTTAGTTATACTCCTATAGGGTGTGTGGAGTCGTGGTCGTGGAGGCGTCGAGCTCGAACTAGTGAGAACACTTGTATGGTACATGTAAGTTTATATAAGATGCCGAGATTACGCGTTAATTTTGTTGAGTGTTTGACAAGGTGATAGGTTTACGGAGTTGATTCTGAAGAATTTTCTTTCCCGACGTGGAAATCTCAGTGGGGCATATGCATGATGCGGTACTGCATGCGACCTGGGGAGGAGGACCGGGTCACTCGATCGTACGTCCTTCTAATCTTGGGTTAATTATTTTTTGCATCCATTTGCAACTCGGCTTATTTCAACCAGAGTTGTTTTGCGGTCCCCGGATGGCAAACGAACGCTCCAAAAGCCGGGAAACATGTACGGTAAAAGGTTCTTAACAACACTTAAGTGACATTTGGATAATGAAGTGTGATGGTGATTAGGATCAGGTTCGAGATTTATAATAGGATTGAAGAATGAGCCATTAGGATTTTTACCTCTTTGTTTCCATGTCCCTTTCCCACGCTCTGTTACCAAGCAGCCAAACGCCACCCTACTTATTGTACCAAAAAAATAGGTCGTAGTGGGGCCATTGCTTTATAATCCATGAGTTGCAAGTAGTAGCTTTTCGCCACTTCTCCGATCCCTTCCCACCGTCTCTAATCCATTCTGGATAAGTTATTTTTACAAACAATTTGACATAAGAATATAGATTATGCGGATATAAGCTGTTGTAAGCAAGATAATTTGCTTTCACAAATAATCTAAAGCTCAAGTTATTTTTGGAACAATCATAA
Organism: Eleusine indica; assembly: GCA_030378355.1. Lineage (NCBI taxonomy): Eukaryota > Viridiplantae > Streptophyta > Magnoliopsida > Poales > Poaceae > Eleusine > Eleusine indica. The sequence continues at coordinate 63,652,767 of CM059494.1, forward strand.
CTCCATCAAATTAAACAGGCCCTAAAAATAGTATCAGGATTCGCCTAACGGGCGATGCCGGAGTCCATGACTATCCAACTCTACCGTTGATGCCACGGCAAACTAACATGATACAAAATCGTTTTCAAGTTTGTTGTTCCTATTGGTGACAATTGAAAAGTATATAAAAAAAAAATCCTAAGATGTGTATTTTTCACGCGCTCGGGGTGGGGGGGGGGGATTATGTGAAGTGAAGAAATAGAAGATGAAAAGACAGCATATCATCCTCTTATCATGCAATAAAGTTGAATAGCAGTCTCCATTCAAGAAGTTATACCAGTCACCTTCACCACTAATGCAATGATTTTCTTGGACAATCTGTTTAATAGTAAGAGAGTAGTAAAATTAATGGCAAACAACACTCTCGATCTTTTCTTCACTAGATCATGTAAGAATCTTCTCTAGGACTTTGAGCTACACCATAATAAAGATAGATACGACTTGATATGACATAATTCAACAAAGGCCCAACAAGACTACAATAGGTAACACCTTCAAAAAATCTAAAAGCCAAAAATAAACATATTTCTCGGCCCATGCAAATCAAACCATAAATCATAAGAACAAACTTGGTACTCCCTTTATCCTAAATTACTTGTTATCCTTTCTTTTCATCAGATTCATTGAACAATCTCTGAACCTGGATAAACTATATGTTCAGATTCATTGAACATTCTATGAATCTGAACACCCCAAAACCCTCCTAGGATGATATGTAAACCGGGACAGAGGGAATAACCTTTTATGCAAAATGAAAATATGTTACAACAATTTCGTACATGAGTCTAGTGGCAGATACTAGTAGACATTTCATTATATTATTTTAAAAATAATGTAATGTTTGAGATTTATATGGTTGTACAATTTCCAATCCCTTACATAATGTAGCTTCGCAAGAATTTACAGACTTTGATATATATTTTTGTGGGGACATACTTCCACAACTATATGAAAACTAGTTGTTCCCATATTATATATAGCCTTTTTGTGTTTTATTTAAATCATAATTTTGGGATCTCCGGTATAAAAATAATGATGGCATGTTGTTAAGAAACAATTTTCTATGCTTGTTGTTGATTTTTATTGTGAAACATTCGGCATCACTGTACAACGTTCCAAAATAGGGGGCCTACTTTACTGTCTTCAAAAGAAAGAGAAATCTGGCACACACAAAAAAATGATAACCATTTTCTTGACATGTTCAATGATCCATGTTGCATATGTGATGTACTTTCTAATCATAAGAGATCTTGTGAAACGCTACTAAAATGTCTGAAGAATAAAGTACTAAGAGCATCTCCAAAAAATAATAATAAAAAAGAACTCCAAAAGAGTGTTTTTAGTAGCAGACCACAAATTATTAGGGATAATTTTTCTTATCTTCTCCAACAGTTATCCTTAAAATTGGATCAAGAAAACTTTTGATTGGATCATGTCAATATCTGGGGCCATAACGACATTAATTTTCTTGAAAATAAAAGGATTGGGCTTCCCAACTTTCTCCTTGTTTCTAGCTACAAATAAGGTGAATTTAGGGGGAGAATAAATTTGTGAGTTATTTTAGGGAGCTGTTAAAGATTATTATTTAGATAAAATCCAATTAATTTGATTTAGGAAGATTTTATAAGACTCTCTTGAACATGGTCTAATTCCATGGACATATAGAGACAACCAAGTATTCAACTTGTTGACAGCAGGGCATAACAAATCAACTCCGGCAATCCTTGGGTTCCAATGGTTTTTGGAAAATGGAAATGTTGGATGATAAATTAGTAAAGGTGGATGTGGAAATGAACTGTTCAATGAGATCAATAAAAGAAAAGCCTCTAGTTAGTCAGCTGCTAGAATCTGAAAAAATTCTACTTGGGAGACATTTGAATTCCGCTACAGGTAAACGCCCGAACTCTTGTGCTGGGTGGTATAATTTTAGTTATGTACCCGGCCCCGTTTGCATTTGTTTGCTCCAGCTTGGTTGAAAACAAAATCTCAATTTGGTACTGGGTGACCATTCTAAATTGTTCACTGACGGACTTTTCTTTGTGGTTCCGGACAGGCAAGCAGTCTACCCACCACAGAACAAAACACCGTGACGAAACAGTTCCGCTGATAGTGGCGTGTTGTTTGTCCATGGTCTAACCGCCCAGCACTTTCGATTGCCAGCTCGTTTACCCGATCGACGAAACGCGTCCTGAGGTCTCTGTCTGTGTCGATTTCAATTTTTTATATAATAAACGTAGATCATTGGAAGTAGTTATCAGCGGAAAAAGGTGATCCGTCCTCGCGCTACCGCATAAGGCGATACACGACGTCTACCTTTTCCCCTTCAATGCTAGTTTATACTATCTTCTTTCTTCTCTTGGTGTTTAACGAGTCAGACATGATAGTCCAAATCAAAGTACGTGGAGCCATAGCAGTGCGTGCGCAGAGTTTTTTTAAGGGTAACTCGCATGCAGGGTTTAAATAACAGAATTAACCGTCCGGCTCGAGTCGATGGAAAACCGATCGATTAACCGATTTACTACAGTAACAGATTCGGTTATTAACGGCTAACTGGCCGGCCGACCAAGGTAACCGGTCCGGACCGGTTATGCGGTTAACTGGGATAATCTGCCAGTTAACCGTGGTTATTTAAACTATGCTTGCGGGTTCGCCATTTCGGTGTTTTCCCAACAAACACAAGTGGCACAGAGGTTTTCCGTAACAGAGTGTGTTTCATTCATAGCTCTCAGGAAAGAAAACTCAGGCTATAATTCGGTCGATCAAACTTTTGTCTTGTTTGTGAATCAATATGTGTGTTTGTGCACTTCTTTATTATGATATGAATCGACTTATGTTGGTGATTTTGTTTGACTTATTTAGAGTCAAGATCAATGAGAGGTAGATCAAGACTGTCTTTTTATTATTTTATTTTAAAAAGGAAACTTGGGGTAAGGATCAGGCAGCCGATAGTGTCTCCTTTTTTTTTTACAATTGTGTTTTTATCCCTGTTTTGATATCAATTATGATTTTACTTCTGATTTTTCAACTTTGTGATTTTTTACCCTTAGTTTTTAAACTTAAGACAAAGTTTACCTTTATTAGGGATAAAATCATAATAAAAAGCAATTTTACCATAGTAAGGGTAAACTTTGTCTTCAGTTTGAAAAAAACAAAAGTAAAATTACAAAGTTTAAAAATAGGAGATAAAATCATAATTAAGATTGAAATCAGGGATAAAAACACAATTGTTTATTTTTTTTCTCTTATACAAAACGACACTTTCTTGCCCTTAATTAAGTCTTATCCAGATTTTGATATAAATAACCAAAATTTAAAAGTTGGAGTATCTTCCAGCTGACCACAACAATAGCAGAAGTTGGCTTATCCCACAGCCGGTCGGTTCTCTTTTCATTTCAAAACACTCCAACATGATATCGCAAATCCGGAAAAAAAAAAAAAAGAACCGGTTCTGAGCGGATCACCTGCCGTCGCTATCACCTGGACCTGGAACACAGTTGCCCCTCCCGTCCCTGCCTTGCTCTCCATCGCACCCCACTCAGCGCGACCGCACACGTACGACGCCCACTGCACGCCGGACGATTGGATCATCGCGCGACGCAGTCGTCATCATCCACGCATCCATTTTTTTCCTGGTCGTACCCCTGTACGCCCTATGACTATGAGCATCGTCGCTCATAGTTACCAGGGAACAGCTCACCCCGGACCGCGACGTCTCGCCCGCGCGCTGCCGCCAAAGCGCGAGATCTCAACGCATTCCGAGATCCGGCGAGGGAGTGGACGGGTTCGTCCGGACGAATCTCCATTCTCCGGCCGTGCTGCGACGACATGAGCATCATCTATCTAGTGCTAGCCAGAAGTGAAGGAAGTGACAAAAGCGATCGGCTCACGCGCGACCCAGTCGACGCTCCTTGTCTATTCGCTTGATTTTATTGGGGCGATTCCACGGTATCATCGATCGTTGTTTAAACAACTTCGTCGTCGGTCGCGCGGTTGTTCCCGTGTTGAGCCCGAGACGGCTAGCTAGCTGCGGATGACTGCCGGCGTCCACGGGAACACACAGCTGGCAGCTCGACCGAGATGCGTCAAGCGGTTGACCCTCACAGGCTTGACAAAGCATGGAAAAAGGGCATGCTTGCTAGCTAGTCGTACGTGGAGCTCGGTCACAGCAGGCGCGCGTCATGGAGCCTGGAGTTGTCGTCAGTTCGTCTCTGGATTATGGAGACCCTCACAGGGCTAGGATCGCGTCGACTCCTCCGCAACTAGTTTCACGCTAATGTTGCACAATTATCATAAGAACCTTTGCTTTTTCACGTGTTTAAGCAGTTAACATAGATGATATATAAATTGATAGTTGTTCTTGAAGTATAAATAAATTGTCTTCCTTTCTTCATTAGTTTAATTTTTTTTTGTAACTGATCAGTACGTAGCAGCTTAGGATCCGTACTCCAGATTCACTGAGAATAATAAACGTTTAAGATTCATGTCAGAATCTGAAACGTTTCTTCCATCCAAACGCACCCTTAATACAGTATCAAAGGGAGAAGTCTCATATTCAAGTCTTAGCAGATGTTATTTGTTAAATAAAAAAATAGATACAATTAATTAGTGCATAGTAGCTCAATAAGTGACTTTGGTTGTCACCGTTTAGTTGTTGTTTTTTGTAAGCGTTGGCATTAATAGAGAATTAGTCATGTGAGGCATGAAACTAGCTAGATAGCAGGGCCACTGACAGCGTGTTGGCTTTGCAACTGCTCTAGATTTTGTCAAAATTTAGAGGAGGTTTAAGTAAAGGAGGGCGATGTCAAGTCAAGAATACTCAAGTTTTGTCCCTCAATTCATGTGTGGAAGCACACATGGGAGGGGCGCATACAAAGTACACAATATAAATAAGATGGTGGGTGCATATGTCCCTGTCATGGTAAAAGACAGCTACTAATAACAGAATGTACTTTGTTGGTTGGTTTACAACCATTGAGATCAATCATACATGCATAGTTAATGATTTTAAAAGCTCTTATTAAAGCCTACATGTTGATAATGCATATTCTAAATAGATATGTGATACTTGTTATATTGGTTACTAACATGTTCTATCTAGACAAAATGGACACTTCTCACTTGAGTTAATTACATGTTATCATTCTATATGTGATTATTAAGACGTGAAACATGGAAGAATATGTTTCCTTAGTTTCAAATTTATTTGTTGCTCTAATGGATAGGTACACAAGTATACTGTTTTTAAGATATCCTATTGGAGTTTTGATCCATCATATATCTCTCCTTGCCCATTATGTGCCACACGACACAACACGGGTGGGACGTCGTTTTTTGCTAAATGCTAGTATGTATAATTGGTACCCCTAAAGTAGTAAGCACTACTTCCCCATATAAGAATTTGAATAAAATACAAAAAATAAGTCATTTTAAAACTACGAAGCAATCTGAGTACCTAACTCTAAGCGACTAAGCCGTATGTTATTAGGAACACAAGTTGACGTTAAATATAAAATATAATCGACACTGAACATCAATTGACAGTTTGGCCGAGTGGTCTAAGGCGCCAGATTTAGGCTCTGGTCCGAAAGGGCGTGGGTTCAAATCCCACAGCTGTCATATATATATTTTTTTGTCACGTATATATTTTCCTTTTATTTCAACTGTAGCATTGTTTCGTGTTTCCCTTCGATCAGCTCTCAGACTCAAGGCAAGGGACCGCGTGTACAGTACACGTTTACAAATATCCTGAACCGTTCCACTTCCATGTAAATCATACTACTGCAAAATTAATTTGAACGAAGAATAAAGCGCACAGCTGCTTGCCAGTGCAAGATATTCAAGCCCCCGTGAGAAAATTTTCCGCGCGGTGACGACCGCCGGCACTCTAGCGCGCACGACGACCGCCGGCACTCTAGCGCGCAGCTCAGAGCCAGATACTCAGATACGAGGAATTACGCCTCATCAAAGCTCCTCAAATTGCATAGATAGCGCCCGTTGCAGATTCTCGCCCGTCATCAAAGCTTGCCATTCTCACACGCCGCGATCTTTGTATAAATTAAGAGGCGAAAGAATCGTGCATTCTTCACCTCGGTATTCCTGTGTCCAAGCTCTACGTGTGTTCAGAAAGCTCCACGCTATTACAATGGCGTTGATGTTGTCCAGAGGTCTCTTGGCGATCCTGCCCCTGGCACTCGTGATCGTGGCGCTGGCCGCGCGGGCCGTGACAGCAAATGACTTGAAGTGGGCGCACGACGGGCGCCGCCGACACCACGCCGCCCCTCCTCCCGTTCCGGCCGCTCCGACTGGGCCTTCTTCAATCCCGGCGCCGGCTCCGGCGCCATCGTCGGGTGGCATTTCGCCTAGCACAGCTTCAGGTGTGGAGGCGCCGGCGCCGTCGTCAGGTGGCATCGTGCCAGTTCCAGGAGCGGAGGTGCCCGCCCCGTCGCCTATTGCAGCAACTGCAGATCACAGCAATGGTGTGATTATCATGCCGTTTGCCTGGCAGGCTGTCCTCCTGGGAGTCGCCGCAACGATGATGGTCTGAGTCTAAGTGCAGCATTGATCGATATGAATTTAGTCATATGGCGTCAGGATTAGGGGAATTATTAATAGCATTGTGCCGGCGCACCTGGCAGTGTCCTTTTCATCTTTCAATTATCACGTTTCTTCTGAGGATACGCTACGTTTGTGCTCGTCTTTCAATTATCTATAAACTTTGGACAATTAACAATGTCTGATTTATTCTTTGTTTGTGTAGTACCAGCAGGATGGAAGAAATCCCATTTTCTTTATGGCATTGACATCCTGAGTCTCTGGTTGAGATCAATGATGACCGGATCGGTCGTTTGATCGGCTCTTGCACTTGGCTCATCCCATAGGTAACGGTATTTTGTAACCTGAGCCTTGCAACTAGAAACCTAAAGCGGATGAGGAAACAGAGAAGCCATGAAAGTGTTGAAAGTGGTCTTGTCCATTGATGGTTACTGGAGTGGCTGCAATAGCCTATTGCAGCAGCTTTCCTTGTCAATGAACCTCGACGATACACTGCAGCTGTGCGCCAGGAGTAAACACCGTTCTCTGTGGGTGAGCCAGTGTCGGTGTCACATTGTAAGTTTTCCAAATTTCAAAAGATAAAAAACACAATACCACTCAGTATACTACTTAGAGCAAAGCAGAAATCTACGATAAGCTGCAAACAAGGGCGCTTTCTGTTTCATTCACGCCTGAGTGGGCTGACTGAAGCCAGCCCGATATCCGTCTAACCAAGGCTCAACCTCCACTGGTGACTAGTCTATACAAATACAATATACCTCAATCTAATCATGCCTACAAGCATTGGGCTATTGACAAAAACAACTACTACAATTTAACTCCCCTTTATTTTCTCTGAGACATTCTTTTACTTCATTTTGACTGAGTAACGTCAATTGTACTACACAAGGTTAAAAGAAGCACCATCCATCAATTTGCTGCAGAACCAGAAGGAAAACCTATCTGAAGCTAGCTTCCACTTTCTTCGTGGATGATCTCTACTGCAACATTCCTGACGGTCTCACGGAAGGCTACAAATCCCGAACCAGTTGTAAAGCCCGAACCATCAACATCTTGCTCTTCAATAAGATAGCTCTCAAACAATGTTGAATCATCTTTCCCTCCATGGATAAATGTCAGTTTCGGTGTTATGCACCTGTCCTGCTTCAATCTATTTACTGTAGTTCTCAAAAGACCTACATGATATGAATACAAAATGAGTGAAAAGGGGGGTTTTAGCCACATTATTATAAGAACCAACTCCCTAATCATCCTAATCTTGTTCCACCCTGTACAATTAATTTTTTTGAAGAATAATAAATGTGAAACAAGTACTTACAGTCATGTGGAGGAGGAAATGGAATTGAAGGATCAGCAGTCGATGAATAATAAACAACAAGGTTGGTAAATGCGTCCAGGAGAAATATTGGGCTCTCACTCATAATTAGAGCAGCATGGCTCAAAGTGTGCCGTGGGAATGCTTGCTTGTCAGGTGAAGAAAATGAAATCAAAAGCGGGTATATAGCTTTAGCCAGAGATGATGGATCCAGAGAACTGCAAAAATAGTTAAAAGTAGTTTATGAAATTGAACGGAGCATGATTGTTCACATCAATCAATAATAAGGGACATGCTATCGTTGCAGCAGGAATATTACGAAATTTTATTTCAAAGTGATCAACTCTAACAACATGAAATGTGTTTAGGCATTTGAATACCAAATAACATTTCCATTAAAGAACCAAAAACTGTATGGGATACTAACATTTAGTACCCAAACACATATAATTTTCCTTACAATAATCAAAAACTCTTTGGGATAACATTTAGTAAAGGAAAGCTTGCATGCAAGAGACAGTGAAAAACATTACATAACATTTTACAAAGTACGCACCTGAAAAGGCATTGTAAATATATCCTGTAATCTGGGTGAACACCTTCTTCATGTAAACGAAGAAGAGGATTTCTCAATAATGCAAACACAAGCTGAGGTAACATTTGCAACTGAGGGCATTGTGAGAAGTCAATATCAATGCTAGACACTGGATTGCCTGTACCACTCATAGCCTGGTTATACCGGGCTGCAAGGAGAGCTAGCCAAGCATGCACCTGATGTCTGCCTTCTCTAACCCCTTTGTCCAAAGATTCTAAAATAACCTGGTGACAATGTTTGCTATTAATCACATCAAATCATTTGTTGCACACAGATATTTACCATTGAACAATTGAAGAGGATGTAACATTAAAATTTAAAAAACATTAAAGAAAATAGTTTACCTTGTGAACAAGGATATGCAGTACAACCTCTGGATCCACACTGTCATAGATTTCACTCATATTCCTAGCAGGTCGGTATTGCAATGTTCTTATTCTCAACCGCCTCTTTAAACAAAACTTATAGCTGCCGATGATTAATATTACAAGAAGAAAATCAGCTCCAAGGCCAAACATATGAATAGGCCGCAAAAACAATACCGACAAAATAAAAATGGAAGAACAGCGTCAGATTTTAGAATCCTAATTTGGTGTATTTTCCCTTTTATTGTAAACATGATAATTAGTTTAATCAAGCAGGGATGATGAATTGATGATTCCCATTCCCATAAAAAAATTAGAACAGAGATGTTGATATCTGATAGCACAAGGCCAAACCCAAGAAAGTCAATAGAAACAAAGCATGAATATTATTTGGGTCAAGAGGTATATTACAAGTGATAGGAATACAATCTTGTCTGCTGAACATGGACACTGACATTATAAGTGAAAGGCATGCAGCAAGTTAGTTAAAAATCACAAAGTAGTTTCTTGTCTGCTGCTTACCTTGCGGATGATTGTTTCTCATTGCCTGATGTCTCCTCGACAGGTTCAACAACACTGTATTGAAAAGCGATTTGTATAACAGCGGGATCTGTGTGCCTGTAAATTTAAATTGTGTCACTAAACAATCACCGATGAGTATCACACATACTCATCAAGTTAATAGCATCCAGAAAGAACAAAATCTTCTTCATATTGTAATGCTTTCATGTGTTGATATTTTGTTGAAAAGAATCAGCTCACTCTAGTAATCTATAGATAACCATGTGTGGAAAACAGAAAGTTACGGTTGATTTTTTACAAAGACACACTATTATGTGGAAGATTTTCCTACAGGAATACAGCTATGATGCAACACTAGAACCAAGCTCAGAATATGAAGAGTGGAGCAAACCAGAGGACTAACTGCATGAAGGAAAACTTTGATTGTGGTAAATCCCCCCCCCCCCCCCCCCCCAACACACACAGAGGTGGACTCGTGTTAAAAAATTTCCAAGAACTTTATGATTAACATATGAGGTAGAACACTAGGACACAAATATTAGTAAATCACTAAAGGTGTTTGCAAATCATACATTCCATGTGCTTAGTTTTTTTTTTGGCCTTTTGGGGTTAGGATTCAACATGTTTCAGCAACATGGCATCACTGAATAGAAAGTAATCAATCATAGGGTTATGTTGTATAAAATACCTGGAGAAGCCATCATTATGGGCGAAATCAAAATCATATGCATAAGTAGCAAATGAATCACAGCAGATGATGTGTTGCACATTTTCATACTGAGGGTCAGGAAAGAAATGCCCATACTGCAAGAATGGATGCATTATAAATTGGCTCAAAGTATAATAATACAGTTAAAGCAAGAACAAATAGCTTGACTGCTTACAGAATTGCCTGGTTCAAAATCTGAAGATGTTCTCAGTCTTAGAACGCATCCAAATGCATATGGTCGGCTCAGCAAGCGGTATCTGTCAACAGAATTATAAAGAAATGACAAAAAGACCATTCATATTTTTAGGAAATTCACAGTTGAAATTTTATAAGAATATAATACAAGTAAAGTATTTATTCAATCAAGCATACATGTCCTGGGGAAGCGTTGAATCATCCGTATTTGCATAGAGAAATAACGATCCACCACTTTCAATACTTAAGAACTTCAGTGAAGCCAAATCAGTATACTCATCAGTTACAGCAAATAGGTCAATGCAAACCCCTCCTTGAACGGCAACAGCTGCCTGTTACAAGTTTTCAATAAGGTCAACATATGACAGAAACAGTCGAGAAATTTGCAACCTTTAAGTCAAGCTTACTAGGTCTCTGTAGAAAGGTATCTGTTCAGGGAGTAGTGCGAGGTCAGCGTCTACCCCTTTACTAGCATACTGCTCCCCATATCTCCTGGTGTCTAGCTGACCAACTCCATAATCAGGAGCACCAGACAGAAAAGCAAATACCCGAGCTGCTCATAATTTGACAAGGAGAAAAAATATACAAATTAGGCATAAGAATACTAGGTACTAGAACTAATTCTATACAAGAATACAACATCTTATAAAATAATTGATTGATTGAAGCAAATTCTTTCAACAAAGCTTGCATATACCAGAAGCATGTTGACCTACCCAAAGCAAAAGTGGAACCATATTCTGAACTTAGGTAGTCAATTAAAGCAGTCATGGCAGTTCCAAAACCTCGCCCCCCAAGCAAAACTGTGTCCTCTTCCTGTCCAGAGGCAGCACCTCTCTCCCATGAAGAAGTAGGTCGCAGTGTCTCCAGGGCAGCAGCAATTCGATCCTTGCACGTGTCAACCTGCTCATAAATCATGTTACCATTACGCAACAAGTTTAGGTTATCACAATCAAGTTATATTTGAGACAGGTTGTTTGTAACATACTGGGGCTAAAAACGAGAGCAGGGGCATTGCATCTTCAAGGGGAACAGGCAGACCATCTTCTTCTAAGTCCGGAGGCACGAAAACATTTTTCACGACTGGAATCGGACCTTGGAGATCATACAACCCAATCTTGTGGCTGAATGTCATAAGCCCAAATAGGGAGCCCGGAATAAGAGCTGGTGCACGTTGAAAGCAGAAATGAGAAATGGTCAAAGTGGATTATCTAAGAAAAATTACTGAAGGAAGCCAAAATTCAGGAAATTAAAATATTTATAATTCTAACCTTCTAAGGCCGCCAGAAGCGCACTCTTGATGAGTTCCAGGAACTCTTCAGAACCTAAAGACATTGAAACAGGGAAACGATCAATTCCCAGATTAGTAAATACTAAAAAGGGAACTGTGAATTGAAATATATAAGTTCATAGTTTTCTATTCCATTTCTTCTGAAACCACAATGTCACTTTCTGATCCAGTAGAACTCTCGAAAACAAGACCTGATCATCAGAATTCTCACATGTAAAAGCAACTTCCCACCATTTCAGAGGTCGAAATTCAGGTACAAAGCTCCATGACCGAGGACGAACTAAGCAAAAGAATTGGGACTTACATGCGAGATCCACTGCGGCCACATACACCGGCCGCGCCTGCACGCCATCTCCCGCATCATCCACTGCACGAATTCAGCCCACGGGTCACACTTATTCTAAAATCACACGGCAATCCAGCCGCAGACAGTATTGATTACCTGGGATCTCCAAGTCGACGAAGGAGAAGTTGAGCTCGGGACACGCGTCGGGGCGCTGGAACCGGCGCGCCGTGTCGTCGTCGAACCCGTTGAGCGTGCCGCAGAGAGAGCAGGTCCAGCCCCATCGCTCCAGATCGCAGTAGCTGTTGAAGTAGGCCCAGCAGCTTTCGCAGCGCGGGACCAGGTCGCCGAAGGCGCCGGTGACCGGGGGCTGGCCGCGCTCGTCGGTGGCGGCGAAGGGCGTCACGGAGACGCCCCACTGGAGGGCGCACGCCTCAAGGTCGTCCGGTACGGCGGGGAAGCGGGATACCGTCGCGCGCACCGCCATGGTCGCGAGGTGGGGACTGACCGGCGGAGGAGACGAGTTGGGCGAGTCGTCGTCGCGAGCCGCGGCGCCGCTGCAGAGTCAGCCTGACACGGTGGGTCCAGACGCGGAGGTGGAATTTCTGCGACTTGCTCTACACTCGCTAGAGATGGATCATAGCCATTCATCCTTGATCGGACGCTTCTATGAGGTTTAAAATACGTCACGAGTCACCAGTATGGCAGTATTGGACTGTATAAGACGTTATGAAGAAGACAAATACAGGCCGAAATACAGCAAAAGAAAGGCCCAATATTATGCCCAGCAGAGACACGTTGGGCCTTTGTGCCCATCGGCGATTTACCACCCTAGGCCTGATTCAATTCGATGTCCCTCCTGCTCGGCAACGCTGCTTGCCCCGCCTTTGGCATACGAGTGCTTAAGCCGTTTTCGTTGCACTGATTTTCGTCTAGTTCCTGTGGTTTTGTTGCTCCGTGTTAATTAATTCCAGCCTTAATCCTGACTCGTAATGAGTTGAGATTCATCTATTTGGAACACGTGAGTATCGGAATTTGCTGTTACGCACGAATGACCAATTAGCTGTTCTCGAAATGTTATTATAAACAATTTCATCGTACCATCAGCTTCACAAGCTATAACAACTGAACGCAACTACACGTCCATACAGATAACAGCAAACGTCAGCTCGGTGGTAAGACAGCCGAGTGCTATCTAACCCGTCGGCTGATTCGATCCCTCGACATTGCACAAAAAAATTCACCTTGCCTATTCATACTCAAAGCGCACACAAAAAAAGAGAGAGAGAGAGAAAAAAAACAGAAATCTCCTATCAGGTGGATAGCGGGTTGGGCTGTTGCGCCGACTTTCCGAGCTACACCACTCATATAGTTGTGCGGGCCTTGTGTAAGGGATGAGTAGGAGTTCAGAGGATTTTTTAGATCTATTGTAAAAAAAAATCCTTCTTAATACAATATCGGTGAAGACAGTATTTTTTTCCTAAGTCTAGTAGTCCACAAAGCTAACAGTTTGACAGACTTTTTCTACAACATGCCAACAACAACATGATACGTGGATGAACAAAAGCAAACTAGTCATTCTATGAGTTCAGCTACATGCTCGCCGTGTTGCTATATAAGTAGTCCTGGCCACTTCTAAAGTTATATTCCAACATAGCTCATGCTTCAAAAAATTTACAGCGGCTTGACTGTTTGGCAAGATACAGTTCTACCTAATATTACAATAACCTTCAATCCAATCAACTTGTAATGGGTACCAAAAAATTTTGCTAGCCTGCATATACACAGAAAGTAAACGATCAGTGACATCACTAACAAAATAATTCAGTTGTGTGTCAAGTACCAGGCGACCTACGAGAGGAACAAGTTAACAGAGCATATACTAATACGGCACAGACTCCTTTGGCTTGGGGAACAGTAGCTGCATTTGGAAAGTGGATATGGAGTCATGCTGTCAACCCTTTTTATTTTTTTTTGGCAAATGTTCATTCGACTCTTTTTTATGACGCGAGCCAGGTGGCTCTCTTTGGTTGGTCGGTTCAGGACATGAGCAGAGCAAGAACCGATGAACCACCGGCCTGCCTCCCTGGAGAATACGCAACAGAAGACAACCCCTCAAATAGCACGACAGAGGCGAAAACGGCCAAGCATATGTTGCCTTCCAGGGCAGGGTGAGACCGACCACCTAGCATCATGGCTGACAAAGGTATGCCAAACTTCTCTCATCTCATCACTGATTTCTTTTTTCCCTGTCAAGCTTCAAGAGCCAAGCTATTGGGGGATAACTGATAACTTAAGCACTTTCTATCGCGTGTAGCTTGCGGTGATGTGTTTTCTGTTGAACACAGTTCTTTCGAGGAACATTAATAAATTCGAACTATTTTTGTAGCTTCACAAAATTGAAGTTGCTTTCGAACTGTAGGTACATAAAAAAAAAGTGTTTTCAAAATTCATGGCTACACCCAATGAGCCTGAAAAGAATAGTTGAAACATATGTTTGAACCAAAAAAAAAAGGAAGTCATATCAAGAACTGCTGGACAAGAGTAGCTTACCTCAAATTTATAATAATACGTGCCTGCTCCCGTTTGTCTGATATGCCATGTAAGCACACGGGTTGGTTAGAATATATCCACAATCTGCCTCGTGCTGAAGTGTGGCCGGTCAGAGGAAAAATGTAGCAAGTAGGACAACAAACGCTACCAGTACTGTAATCTGAAAGAGCGAATAAAAAAGGCAGAAAAAAGGATAAGCTTCTAGTGACAAATCTCGTTTTCTTTTAAAAGAACTTTTAAGTTAGGGCGTTATGAAAGCCATGGTCATGATGATTAATTTTCTTTCCTGTCAAGACCTAGATAGGAAAAGGTGTTTGGTGCGCTCTCTAGTGTCACATCTTCGTAGGATGGAAGTCTTAATAAGCAGTAGGGACTTTCTTTCTTACCGTCGGCCTGGAAGAAGATGAGAACGTGGACGTCGGCGACCGGCTGAAGGACGCTCCGTCGAACCCGAGGTTGTACACCGGCGTGCCGTTTGGGTAAAACAACCCGTAGTTCCTCTCCGACGCCGGCCCGGGCTTCATGTCCTCGTTGAACAGCGCAAACACGAACACGTCCACGGGCACGTCGGGCTTCAGCGGCGTGCCCTGCCCCGTCGCGATCCTCTTCATCAGGTTCCCGTTGTACAACGCAGCGTTCTGCACGGTGGCGCCCACCTCGTCCTCGTCCCCTTTCGACGGCCACCCGGTCTCGGAGATCTTCACGGCGATGTCGGCGTGCCCGACGGCGTTCATGGCCGCGTACACGGCGTCGATCTGGGCGTAGAGCATGTTGTCGTAGGTGAGGTTGGTGGCCGGGTCGACGACGCCGGGGTTGGGCTCGAACAGCACGTACGGCAGCGACACGGTGGCCGGGCTGGCCTTGTACGCGAAGAACGGGTACGCGTTGAGGAGGAAGGGCGACCCCGCCTGCGCGAGGAAGTCCAGCACCGGCCGCACGTACGGCGCCAGGTCCTCCCGGAACGCGCCGGACGACGGCGGGTAGCTGGCGGCGAGCACGTCGGCGGAGTGGGCCGTGGACACGCTCACCTGCGCGCCGAGGCCCAGGTCCGCCACGGCCTGGTGCACGGCCTGCATGGCCGGGAGGAGGCTCTGCATCGCGGCCGGGTCGCCGCCCGGGGCCAGCACCTCGTTGCCCACGACCACGCACGTGATGCGCGTGGACGGGAGGAAGGGCTGCACGTGCTGCGACACCCACGCGAGGGCGCTGCGCGCGTCGCTCAGGTTGTTGAGGTCCCCGTTGCTGACGATGAACTCCACGCCCGTGCCGGAGAAGGCCGTGAGGACCGCCGGGTCCGCGTCGTAGAGCTTCACGCGGTTCACGTTCAGCGATTGGAGGAGGCCCGACACCTGCGTCGGCTGGGGGAGGTTGTTCGCGATCTGCCCGTAGTTGATGCCGAACTTGAGCGCCGCCGTCGCCGCGGATACGGCACCGGTGGCTACAATAATCATGAACCAGATTTTTTTTAAAAAAAAAATGGCAAAAAGATATTTGACTTGACCGTTAATGATATTATTAATAACTTGATGAAATAGTTCTATGTACATGCGAAGAACAAAATGTTTAGAGAAAATAAACGTGTTTGTTAATTCCAAATATTAACATTGGTGCTTCATACTCCTGGCTGGTTAGGAAGTCGTTTTCGACGATAAAACGTACAGAGCTAGAAATTCATCAGCAACGCATGCATCCAGCGGAAAATCTCAAACAAATGTCAAATCAAGCATACGTGATTTCAACAGGGGATCACCGTATGGACGTGGAAAATTTATTGATTTCTCTGTCAAACACACGTCGGACCGGCCGACTGAAAATTTGTCCAAGAAAACGACCTCGCAATGCAACAACAGCGCTCCAGGGCATTAATCAAACAAGAAACAAGATAACACAGCTGTTTTGCATGATAGGATGATCTCATCTGCGGTGTTCAAAATTTACAACAACTCTTGTTCTGATAAAATATTGCTCTTTGTTAAAAAATGAAAGGAAAAAAAAAACCCAACATGCAGCTGTCACAGCCCTTGCAAGTTGCAACTTACTGAAATGAGCTATAGAAGATACAGAGAAGACATCAAAAACCCAATCATTGTCTAATAAAAGAATCAAGAACCCAATCAAAATCCCTTTCTGCGCAGGGAGCTTGTTAACAGGTAGAGAGAATCCAGAAAAAAATGGGCAAAATGAAGATCATGCTATCTGTCCAAGAACCCAGAAACGTACGTTTCCCACAACAAGAGCAAAGCAAGCAAGGGACCATGAACCGGGAGAACTGTTGTCTACCTGAGAGGAGCGAGAGCATCAGCAGGCAGGACGCCGTGGAGAAGACGAATATGCCGCGCTCCGCCCGTGCCATGTCGCCTCCCTCTCGTCTTTTGCTCCGACCTCACGGCGAAACGCAAGGAAGCACAGTAATGCTCGCATTAAGTCGCGGGTTCGTCTCTTGTCCGGGCTGGGCCGTGTCGCGCTACCTTTCCCAGTTTCCCTGCTCTTTATAGTAGCAGCAGCCTGCGGCATACGCTGCGCTCTGCGATACATATATACGGTTTCCTACTAGGGTCCAAAGCAAGAAAAAAAATGGACAGACCAAACATCGCTTTCGGATATGGCCCCTCATCACAGGTACGATCAGCAGCTAACGCGGTGGAAACTTTGGTGACTAACCAAAATAAGAGGGCGTCATTGCAAATTTTGTTGGAATTCATGCGACCCAAATGTGTAGAGCGGAGACGGCACGGCGAAACTTTTAAGTTTTGATCTTTGGTGCCTATTTAGGAAAGAGAGAGGTGTTTTTTTTATGAAACTAAATAGAGAGGTGTTCGTCGGCAAGCTACAAATGTGTGAAACTGTGGAACTGAAACGGCACGGCGAAAGAGAAACATCTGTACCGTGGCTCTCGCCCGAGCGCCACCGGCCCGGCTGCCGCACGTGCACGATGCTGCGCCTATCGTAGCCTTGTCGACTGTTGAACTGTAGCCCGGGATTGAGCGACTGGCTTCTGGCTCCGGCGGCGCACGGGCACGGCACAGCCGAGGACTGACCGTTGGTGGTCGCTGACCGAATATTTAAGTTTCCACGTCAGCCCGTCACAACTGACGGCGATCTTGAAAGTGAGAGCCTGCTGCCCTGCTCATAGATAGTAGTATATGATTTCAGAGTCCAGGTAGAAAGATTGGTCACCTCTTGAGCTATACCAAACCAAAGTTAGGGGCTGTTTTGCTTGTTATCTTCCGTGCTTCTTCCTTTCTTTGTTTCGATGGTAGATGAACCTATCAACTTGAGCATGGAAAGCAACCGATGAAGTTCAACGTTCAACAATCGACATGACACCAGTTTAAAGTCCAATCCCTGCATCCGAGCCACGATTCCTGATTTGTTGGATGGTTGAAATGTCTGCATTTGCATTACTTTGAAAGAGCACGTGTAGCGTTGATTAAAACTGTAAGAAAGAGTAAATTTGGATTTTTGCTCCCGTGTTTCAATGGTAAAAAGGAAAATGCTCGGTGCGCCGATGGTTGAAGACCAGATGTGTCAGCGCACACTCAAAAGGGAAGAAGAACGATGTGTCAGTGCTGATCTGCTATACTTTTTCCGTTTTAAAACTCTTGTTACTATAAACTTTTTTGTTAGCTTTGATCATTCGTCTTATTCGAAATATTTATTTAAATATAAAAAATAATAAGTTATATTTAAATTTTATCTAGTGATAAAACAAATCAAGAGAATATGTGATATTTTTAAATTTTTTGAATAAGACGAATAGTCAAAGATAACAAAAATACTAATAATCAATGACGATAATAATTTTAGAACAGATGAAATATATCCATAATGATAATGTGACTAAGCGGCTGCAAGTACCTCCAAATGGGGGCCTGCCGGGCCGCCCTTGAGAAAGGTTGCGGGAAGATCGGATCGAGCGCGTTATCGCAGAAGAGTAGGCAGCAGGTGGAAACTCACGCGTATTACCTAGGTTCGGGCCGCTCGGAGCATAAAACCCTACGTACTGCTTGTCTGTGTATATTGCTTGTCCTCTCTCCTTTACATGGTGCGTGCCTCCCCCCTTTATAGGTCAAGGGGGAGAGCAGTACATGACCCGGACCCTGAACAGGCCGAACACCCGGGCGCTGTGTTTGGGGGATAAGATCCCCCCCCCCCCCAAATCTTGCTCAGCCTCCCTCGATCCCTGCACCCCCGGTCTGTTCGGGCGGCTACTCCAATGTTAATGGCGATGCTCCTCAGGCCCTCCCTGTTTTGCTCCTTCCCCAGGCGACGACGCCATGCGGCGAGAGAAAAAGGAGCAGGCCCCGGGCGCCCCCAACCATCTAGCCGCCCCTTAATGTAGGGACTCGAATGCCCACATTAATTCGGGTGGTTGGCGGACGACCTCGGGGGCGCGCGTGAGGCGCCGCTCCATCCTCCGGCCGGAACCGAATTGGACCGTAGCCTGAGCAACTCAAATCCTCTTCGGCCCCCAAGTCGGCCCACAGGCGATTAGGGGAACCCCCGATTCCCGACACTGACATGAGCCCCCGGCCCCAGACTCTGGTGCGTGGGTCGCTCCTGGGGCTGGGGCCACTCGTCAGTGCCCTCGGGGTCCCTTAGCGTGCCGGCCGGAACGTGAGGAGTCGTGTCGTGGGCGTTTCGGGAACCGCGTCCGCCCCTCCTCTTCTTTTGAATCCTCAAGTGAGAGAGAGGAACCGACACCTTCATCCTCGCACACTCCGCACCTTCTGAACTCTCTCCGTCGTTGCGCCTTTCCTTCAGTTCTTGCCTCTATCACCGCGCACTGCCGCTTGACTCCTATCCTTTCGCAGTACGCTGCCGAGAGCTTCATTCCCTATGGCTGGTGGTCGTCGGAGCCGAGGCTCGAGCCTTCCCTCGGGAAGGGATTCCACCCCCGCAAGACGCGGCACGGGCTCCCGCGCGTCTGCTGTGGCGAGGGAGGAAGGAGCCGCCGATCTGCTTCCATCCTCGATGTTCCGCTCCGACGCCTTCCTCGACCGGGTGCGGCCGTTCCTGGTGGTCGACCCGAACGACGCCGACTTCCATGTCATCCGCCCTTTGACTGCGACCGTGGCGCCGGATGAGGACGCTGGCAAAATCTTGACCTTCGCCATCTTCGTCCTTGCCAGGCTGGTGCCGCCGTTCTCCGACTTCTTCATGGAATTCTTGGTGTCTTACGGCCTTCGGATGACGCACCTTGGGCCCAACGCCGTGATCACGCTGGCGGTGTTTGCACATTTCTGCGAGGCCGTCATCGGGGTGATTCCATCGGTCGACATCTTCCGTCGCTTCTTCAAGTTGTCAAACACTAGGGGGCACAATCCAGTGGTGAGCGTCCGACTCTCCATCCGATCTCGAGCCGGATACATACACTACGCCCCCCAACTAAAGATCGAGAAGTGGCGGTGCCAATGGTTCATCATGGTGTTGAAGGCGTCACCGTCATCTCCGACTATGCCCCGCCGACTCTGACTCGCACGCCATCAGCCCGACCCGATCCCCGAGTTCTGGGATTACCTCCCGCCTCGCGACGAGCGCCTGGACCCGATCATGAGTTGGATCATGGCTCTGGGGGCAGCCGGTCTCTCTCGACGTTATCTTTGATTTTTTGACCACGGGTCTGGTGCCTCTCTGTGCGCGCTCGCGGCCAGCCTGGCTGTACAGGGATTTCAACGATGTTGGCCACACTCGGCGAGTTCCCAGCTCGGACGTCTCGCTGGCGGTGTTGCAGGTGACGTACAAGCTGTTGACTGGCACCGACTTGCCCTCTAGCTTCGACTACCACGAGGGGGCCGTCCCTCTATGGCTCGTCGACGACAACTATGACATCATCAATTCACTGTCGAAGTTGGACGCATGGGGCTTGAGGTACGATCGTGCGCCTCCCGGGGGAGGGCCGCCAGTCGGACCTGCCGGTCCCCGTCCGAGTGGTGGAGAGAGCTCGCCCACTGGGAAGGGCAAGAGAGTTCGGTCCCCTTCGCCCCCTTCATCCGACTTCGAAGGCAGGGGCCCGCCTGCTGCCGGTGGCGCCTCTCGAGTCCCTGTTCCGACTGGGGAGTCTAGCCGAAAGTGACGTCGGAGTCCGTCTCCACCCGCACGGGACTCGGACACCTCCGTGATGATCGCCACTCAGGAGGCTCCATTCTCAGAAATTGTGACTGCGGCGGGTGAGGGCGCCGTCGTGAAGGTGCCTGACGTGCCCGTGAGGAAGTGGAAACGCCTCCGCAAGTAAGCCCTCCATCGACTTTCTATGCTTCGCTTGGGATTTTCATTGGTCCTGGTTGCTGACTGCTCGTTTTTGGCAGGGTCCTTGGGTGGAGGCCGTGCTGAAAGCCGCAGTCGGCCTGCCGTCACCCAACGCCACCTCGAGTTCCACCCCGGCTATTCTTCCGGAGGTAGTGCCCGAGTTCCGACTGCTGGTCGCACCCCGACGTGCTTTCTCTAACATCGTGGTGGCTATACTTTGTAGGGGAAGTCCGTGCTGTCCCGAGCAGTGCTGCCCAAGCCACCGCAACCGGGTCGAGCGATGTTGTCTCGACCAGCGTTGCCCGAGTCCCCATTACTAGCTCGGCTTGCCACAACACAGTCGGTCCAGTCTGAGGCCCGGCCCGGCCCGTCCCGCTTCCCTTGCTTGTTATGGAGCATGAATCGGGGGCTCGGGCCGAGTCGGCTTCCTCATCTTCTGGACATCCCGACGGTCGACATCGTCATGGCCCTGGTGGATCCGAGTCCGCAACCGGTGCCCGAGCTGAGGACCCAATCCATGTGGATGCGATTTCGGGTGTCGACGGGACTCCGTCTCACGCTCGGTCGGAGCTGGAGCAGGTGCTGCCGAGTGGGAAGCACACCACTCGTGCAGTGCCTATTGAAGATGACCGCCGCGTTTGGCCTCCTCGCCCGCTGCATGTGCTGATTGACAAGACGCGTAGGCTACTGCCCGGGCTGGCCTCGTCGGTGGCAGCGGCGACATCCGACCTAGGCCAGCGGGAGGCCGCCGCCACTTTGGAGTGGGCCAGGCTTGATACTGCCGTAAAGTTGGCCCGCCGTCATTATGTCGCAGAGATGGAACAGGCCCGCGGACAGATGAGGGCTGCCACTGGACTCTGCGAGGCTGCCGCCGAGCTGAAAGACAAAGCAGAGCGATGGCTTGACACAGTCGTGGAGCACGAGAAGGAGGCAGGACGCCGGGAGCGGAGTCTGGCCGAGCGGTGGATGCGTCTCAAGGCCGCGGAGCTCGAGTTAGCCGACCTGGCCGAGCAGATCAAGTCAGCGGAGAATGCGCTTCATTTACAGGAGGAGGGCGTCCAAGAGCAGAGGGAGGTTCTCCTGAAGCGTGAAGAAGATCTGGACACCCATGAGCAGGATTTGGACGATCGGGAGGGTATCCTTTGCGGGCAGGAAGACGCCATGGGGGTGCGTGAAGCCGAGGTGGAGGAGCAACACCTTGCTCTCGTCAGGAAGGAGCTAGCCTTTGATGTTCTTGGTTCCCTGGTGGACGCCTGGTTGGCCTCCCTCCGAGCGCATGTCCAGGAGGCAGAGGACGCGTACTCCGTTCGCCAGCTTGCCATCCGTGAAGAGCAGCTGGCATTCCGGGAGGCTGAGGCGGTGACAAAGCTAGCGGCAGCGGAAAGCCTAGAGACCCGAGCCACCGCCTATGTGGAGACCGCTCATGGTTTGGCGGCCGCCACCACCATCCGAGTCCGTCGGGAGACCCTAGAGGAGAGCTCCAAGGAGCGCGAGGAGCTGGCGGCTAGGGTCCGTGACCTTGAGGAGCGTGGTTCGAATTCGTTGGATATGAAGGCCAAGTACCTGGGGCGTACCAGCATGCTCGAGAAGGAACTGGACAGGAAGAAACCAGAACCTGCCATCGACGCCCACAACGCCCCGTCGAACAGCAGGACTGTCGAGGAGCTTGAGGACCTTCTGAACGCGTCGGAGTTGCAACGGGTTGCCATGGTGCAGCAAGTGGAGGATTCACGTCCGGCGGATGTTAGCTTCCCCGAAATGGCCCGTGGCTTGTACGACCGTGTGAACTGGGCGTTGGGCCACGGTCGGCTCATCTCGTTTCCTCGGCCGATGCAGCCGACGGCTCGGCATTACGTCTACGCGCTGTTGCCCATCGCTGAGTTGATGGTGGGGGTCGCCGCGCGCACCCGCTCTGCGATGGAAGCGGAGGGGCGCCAACTTCTTCAAGACGCGCTCACCGAGCTGCTTAGCCTGACGATTGCCCATGTCTCGAACTTCCCGACCGAGTTTGTTGTCTCCGTCGAATTGCCCTCCGGTCATGGCGACGTTGTGAAGGAAGCCCGCCGACTGGCCAAGGAGTTCGCTGCCTCGCTCGTGCGCGAGGATTGAAGTCCCACCTGCGAGTGGGTTTTGTAAAGGGCGTCTGTGCCCGTCCTGCAAAACATGATAATGGTTTTCTGGTTGTTTTTATTATGTGATTTTCCTGTGCAGTTTGTCGAGTCTTGCTCTTTTCGTTTTCTATTTTTTTAAGGAACTAGACTCGGACTACCTGCGGGCGGACGCATAGTTGGACCGGGTTCCGTAATTGACTAGCGCGAGGCACTCATATTTTTGTAATTCCGCATCTTTCGTGCATCGTTGCTTTCAGGGGTCACTCGTCATGTTGTAGGAGAAAGACTCAAATGCAGCTAGCTTGATTGCGAGTTAGTTAATCGAAAAAGACTTCATTAGATAGTAAAGAGAGAGCGTAGGAACAGCTCTGAAGGATACAAGCGGCGGCTTGGCGACTAAGGCCATTGGTGTTACAGGGACTCAGCCCCTAGAGGGCACGAGTGGTGCAAAGTTTACGGGTAGAACTTCTTCAAGTGTTCTATGTTCCACGTGCTCCGCTCGGGGACGCCATCTTCCGACTCGAGTCTCACAGAACCGGGTCGCTGGACACTCGAGACGACGAAGGGGCCCTCCCACATCGGTGTCAACTTGTCTTTCCCTTCATGGCTCTAGGCGCGGCACAATACTAAGTCTCCGGTTTGCAGTTCCCGTGGGCTGACCTTTTTCTAATGGTAGCGGCGGAGGGACTGCAAGTACCTGGCGTTCCGAATCAAGGCCCTCCGCCTTGACTCCTCCAGCGACTCCACGTCGTCGAGGCGTCCTTGCTCTTGAGATGCTTCCTCGAACAGGGCAACGCGTGGGGAGTCGTGCGCAACTTCTATCGGTAGTACCGCCTCTGCGCCGTAAACCTGGAAAAACGGTGTTTCCCCTGTGGCTCGACTAGGAGTGGTCCTTAAGGACCATAGCACCGACTGTACCGACGTGATCCATTGCACGCCCTTTTTCTTCAGTGGGTTTTTAGCCCGTGTAAAATTTCTGTGTTAGCGCGCTCGGCTTGGCCATTACTCTAAGGGTGGGCGGCCGAGGCGTAGCATACTCGAGTGCCGATGTCGTCGCAGTACGCTGTGAAAGTGTGACTCGTGAACTGGGTCCCACTGTCCGTGATGAGCCGGTTGGGCACACCGAATTCGCACACTATGTTTTTTATGAACTTCTGAGCCAATTGCTTGTTGATGGTAGTGATCGGCTCGGCTTCTGGCCACTTTGTGAACTTATCGATGGCCACGTACAGCCACCGGTAGCCTCCCGCCGCCGTCGAAAAGGGGCCGACTATGTCAAGGCCCCACACTGTGAAAGGCCACGAGACGGGTATCGTCTGCAAGGCTTGAGCCGAAAGGTGAGATTGTTTGGAGTGGAACTGACATGCTTTGCAGTGTTTGACCAGCTTCGCGGCGTCCATGAGGGTTGTGGGCCAGTAATAACCTTGTCGGAATGCTTTCCCGACCAGGGTTCGGGAGGCCATATGGCTCCCGCATTCCCTCCCCCTCCCCCCCCCCCCCCCCCCCCCCCCGCCCCCGTGGATCTCTGCTAGGATGTCATTCCTTTGTGCACGAGTTACGCACTTCATCAGGATGCCGCTTGTGCCTTGTCTGTATAGATGGTCGTCGACCACTCGGTATTACCGGGCTTGTCGAGCCAGTTTCTCAGCCTCCGTATCATCTTCCGGGAGTACATTGTCGTGAAGGTACCCGAGGATTTCATCAATCCAGCAGGGCTCTGCCATCAACGACAGTACCTGTGGGTTGTCGAGCGGCGGCGAGGAGGTGGATGACTGTCCGTGAAGTTCCGGGCTCGGGCTGCGAGCCGAAGGAGAGCTGATGATTTCAACGAAGATGCCTGGTGGGACTGGAGCTCGGGTGGACGTCAGCCGTGCCAACTCATCGGCCATGTGGTTTTCACCGTGCAGGATGTGATGCACCTCCAAGCCGTGGAAGTGACGCTCCAAGCGCCTGAGCTCGGTGAGGTATGCTGCCATTTGTGGGTCAGAGCACTGGTACTCCTTTGAAACTTGGTTCGCGACCAACTTTGAATCTCCCTTAGCAAGGAGGTGTGAAATGCCTAAGTCGGCCGCGATGCGGAGGCCGGCTAGTAGGCCCTCGTATTCCGTCATGTTGTTTGTTGCTTTGAAATGCAGCTGGATCATGTAACGAAGTTCATCACCCGTAGGGGAGGTTAGGAGCACCCCTGCCCCGGCTCCGCTCAGCATTAGCGACCCGTCGAAGTGCAACATCCTGTGGGAGCCGTCTCGAGGTTGTGCCTGCTGCACCCGAGTGCTAATTTCCTCCCGCTCGACTTTCGGTGTTAGGGTCCACTCGACGATGAACTTTGCCAGAGCCCGACTCTTGATGATGTGAGTGCTAACGAACGAGATGTCGAACTCGACAAGCTCTGAAGCCCACTTCGCGATAGGCCCGTGGCTTCTCGGTGATGCAACACCGTTTCTAGGGATAGCTTGGTGACGACTTTTATTGGGTGAGCCTGGAAGTAGTGCCTCAGCTTCCTTGAGGCTACGAGTAAGGCGTACAACATCTTCTGGTGCATAGGATACCGCATCTTGGCGTCTCGTAGCACTTTGTTGATGAAGTACACCGGTCATTGGAAGAGCACCGCAGTTGCTACCGGATCTATCGGGCCGCCCTTTACTTTTGGCTTGGTCGGAGCCGGGGCCCCCAGGCGGCCAGGTAGCGCGACAGTTTGTGCCTCATGGTGTGGGTCTTGCTCGAGTGGCTCCTTTGTGGCCGACTTGGTCGGAGCCGGAGCCCCCGGGCTACTCAGGTCATGACTTATGCTTTCGCGGTTGATTGAAGGTGTGACACGGCCCTTCCCCGTGAATTTGGTCGGAGCCGGAGCCCCCAGGGCGCGTGATGGCAAGAGATTGACCATTCCCTGGGACTCGGGTGTATCCTCCGAGTATAGTTTGGGCATAGCTTCTATGTGGGGCTCGGGCGCCACACCCGAGTGGGAATTGGGTGTAGCCCTCGAGCAGGGCTCGGGTGCCAACTCCGAGTGGGACTTGGGTGCAACCCCCGAGTGGGAATTGGGCACAGCCCCCAAGTGGGACCCGGGTGCCGGCTCTGAGCGGGACTCGAGCGTAGACCCCCGAGCAAGGCTCGAGTGCCAACGCTAAGTGGGAGTTGGGCGCAGCCCCCGAGTGGGACCCGAGTGCTAGCTCTGAGCTGGACTCGAGCGTAGCCCCCGAGCAAGGCTCGGGTGCCAACTCTTAGTGGGAGTTGGGCGCAGCCCCCGAGTGGGACCCGGGTGCCGGCTCTGAGCGGGACTCGAGCGTAGCCCCCGAGCAAGGCTCGGGTGCCAACTCTGAGTGGGAGTTGGGCGCAGCCCCCAAGTGGGACCTGGGTGCCGCCTCTGAGCGGGACTCAAGCGTAGCCCCCGAGCAAGGCTCGGGTGCCAACTCTAAGTGGGAGTCAGGTGCAGCCCTCGAGTGGGACCTGTGTGTCGGCTCTGAGTGGGACTCGAGCATAGCCCCCGAGCAAGGCTCGGGTGCCAACTCTGAGTGGGACTCTAGCGTAGCCCCCGAGCAAGGCTCGGGTGCCAACTCTGAGTGGGAGTTGGGCGCAGCCCCCGAGTGGGACCCGGGTGCCGGCTCTGAGCGGGACTCAAGCGTAGCCTCCGAGCAAGGCTCGGGTGCCAACTCTGAGAGGGAGTTGGGCGCAGCCCCGAGTGGGACCCGGGTGCCGGCTCTGAGCGGGACTCGAGCGTTGCCCCCGAGCAAGGCTTGGGTGCCAACTCTGAGTGGGAGTTGGGCGTAGCCCCCGAGTGGGACCCGGGTGCTGGCTCTGAGCAGGACTCGAGCGTAGCCCCTGAGCAAGGCTCGGGTGCCAACTCTGAGTGGACATTGGGCGCAGCCCCCGGGTCTTGCTCTCTATTGATCCGCCGTATCTTGGCCGCTTTTCTTGGTGTAGGGTCGGTGTTCTCCAGTCGCTCAGCCAGCAGGACCATGCTGATCACTTGTGGGGTTGCGGCGATGTAGAGGAGGAGTGGTTCTCCTGGGTTCGGGGCGGTTAGAGTCGGTGGTGATGAAAGGTACCATTTTAGCTCTTGTAGCGCACCGTCGGCCTACTTGGTCCACTCAAACTTGCCTGCTTGCTTGAGCACCTTGAAGAAGGATACTGCGCGCTCTCCAAGTCAGGATATGAAACGACCTAGGACGGCCATACTATCGGTGAGGCGCTGCACGTCCTTGAGGCGGGTGGGAGCTTTGATCGCCTCGATAGACCTGATCTTCTTCGGGTTGACCTTGATTCCTTGGTGTGATACTAGGAAACCGAGTAACTTCCACGCTGGGACCCAGAAAACGCATTTCTCCGGGTTGAGCCTTACCCTGTTTTGTCGCAATTTTGCGAATGTCTCTTCGAGGTCGACCAGCAGGGAGGAGCTCTCCCGGGTTTTGACGACTATGCCATCTACATAAGCTTGGGCGTTTCTACCAATTTGAGTATCTAACGTTAGATGCATGGCCCGTTAAAAAGTGGGGCCCGCGTTCTTGAGACCAAAAGGCATGCTCATGTAGCAAAAGCTCCCTGAGGGAGTCATGAACGACGTTTTCTCTTCATCTTCACGTGCCATACATATTTGATGATACCCTGAATATACGTCCAACAAGCAAAGCAGGTCGCAGCCTGCGGTGGAATCTAGTTCCGAATCTATCCTTGGAAGAGTGAAGGGGTTCTTGGGGCAAGCTTTATTTAAGTTGGTGTAGTCAACGCACATCCGAATCTTGCCATTGCTTTTGGGTACAACCACGGGGTTGGCAAGCCATGTCGGGTGGAGGACTTCCCGTATTAACCCAGCTTCTAGGAGCCTTCACACCTCCGTCCTTATGAAATCTTCTCGCTCGGGTGCTTGGCGCCGTGCCTTCTGCTTTACCGGTCGGATGGCTGGGTCCACCCTTAACTTGTGCTTGATCACCTCCCTTGGGATTCCTGGCATGTCGGACGGATGTCAGGCGAATATGTCCACGTTTTTGCATAGGAAGGTGACGAGCGCGAGTTCCTATTTGGGGCCAAGCCGCCGCCAATGGTGGTAGTCTTCAATCCTCCGGTGTCCAGCATGATCTTCTTAGTGTTGGCCGCCGTGGGTGCGGATATCCGAGTGTGCGGGGCGCTCGGACTCACCTCGGCCGGCTCTCCCGCCCCTTCGTTTGCCGCGAGCTCGGAGGTTAAGATGTCCTCAAGGCAGGCCACCACCTTGACGGCGTCTACCCGCTCCACGATGACATCTTTGGGGCCGGGGATCTTGAGCGTGAGGTAGGCATAATGAGGCACCGCCATAAACTTGTTGATGCCCGGTCGGCCAATGATGGCATTGTAAGGGAGGTCGATGTCCGCCACGTCGAACGTGATCTTCTCTGTATGAAAGTTGTCCTTTGAGTCGAAGGTCACCAGAAGCGGTATCCTGCCCAGATGGCGGGCAGTCCCGAGCAGCACTCCGTGGAGGGGGCGCGACGGCTGGAGGTCGGCCTTGGAGCCTTGGAGCATCTCGTATACCCTGAGGGTGATGAGGTTGAGATTTGCCCCGCCGCCAATGAGCGTTCGTGCCACCCTCTTGTTGGAGATGGTCGGAGTGACCACAAGCGGGATTCTTCCATCCGAGTTGTTAGGGCCCACCAAGTCGCTTTGGTTGAAGGTGATAGGCACGTTCGACCATTTGACCCATCGCGTCGGTGCCTTCTCGGCCTGTATGGCACAGATTTCTTGACACAGGAGCTTGATCTCCCTCTTACAGGAATGGCTAGTCGATCCTCCACTGATGACGGCGATTGCGTCGTCCGCCCCCTGGAAGGCGTTTGCGTTCCCTTCGTCCTTTTCTTCATTCGGCTTCTCCTTCGCCGCAGTCGTGTGCCTCTCCTATCGGCGCTTGATGGTCACCTGGATGTAGCGGCACTCAGTCTGGTCATGGTTAGTTGTCTCATGGAGGGCGCAGAACTTGCCGGTCGGCGATTTGGCCCCCGGATTCCCTTTCCTGGAACTCGAGCCAGGGCGCATCGGGCGACTGGTCTGGCCTGCCGCCGTGACTTCCTCGGCCTTCCTTTTCTTCTGCATTTTGGTTCTTGGATAAGCTTCCACTGGAGTTGGCCTCTGTTTTGGCTGGGGGGGGGGGGGGGGGGGGTCGTGCCACGCCTGAGCCTCCTGGCGTAGGGCACACTTGTCAGCGAGATTGGACAACTCTGTGACGGACTCGGGTGAGTTGATCCCGAGTTCCCCCAGCATGTCTTTGTCTCGTACGTCGTGTCCGAATGCAGCAATGATTCGTGCTAGCTCGATGCGCGGGATGGTGTTGCAGACGTGACTGAAGTGCTGCATAAACTGCCTCCGGGTTTCGCCTGGTCGCTGGACGACCCGGTCCAGGTCGATCTGGCTTCCAGGTCGTCTGGACGTGCCTTGGAAATTGGCCAAGAAATCCTGGCACAGCTGTTCCCATGAACGGATGGATCTCGGTGAAAGGTTCATGAACCAGGACCGAGACGACTCCTTCATCGCGATATGGAAGTAGTTGGCCATGACATCTTTGTAACCCTCGGCGGCCTTGGCGGTAGTGGAGTAGATTTGGAGGAACTCGCCTGGGGACGCCGTGCCGTTGTAGCGCTCCGGGAGATCCGGTCGGAACTTGTGGGGCCAAGCCACTCGCCGGGGTCGTGCGGATAGAGTTGCGCATCCCCGAGTAAAAAAGGCGCTATCGGATGCCTGACAACGCTTGAGTGGATGTTACGGGGAAGACTCGGACTCCGAGTTGGAGGAATATCCTCTGCGGCCGCTGTAGGATCTCCCTGAGCTTCACCTGGTGCGCGCACGCCCGTCAGAGCGCTCGGGGCTGCGCCCTCGGCTCTCGCTGGTGCGCTCGCGGTAATGCTCGATGGCGACCCGGGCGTCTTCGTGCTCCCGCCGGCGTTGGTTGAGGTCTTCTCTTAAGTCCCGGCTGCAAGGGGTCGCGACCGAGTGTGAGGCATCAACCGTAGGGGTTGTTGCCTTTCCCTTGCCTCCCCGGTTGTTTCTGCGAGACTCCTTCTTGCCGGTGCGTGGCACGGAGTCGAGTGCCCGTTCAAGGCTGTCCAGCCACGACTCGGCGCGGGGGACGGAAGATATCCCTCGAGGCGGCTGGCGCATCATGGTCTTTATGGCGGTGATGGGGTCCGTCAGTTCTTCTTCTTCAAATAGCCGTCGTGCGGTGGGCCGGATCGCGGAGGGATTTCTATGACGGGAGTCGCTCTGGGAGTGTGTCTTCAAGGGTGCTTGTCCGGTCCCGCCAGCCACGTGCTCTCGGGAACAGTTCTCCCTGCCCCCTCCCCCCTTGGGGAGTGGGGGAAGGTTGTCCGCCTCCTTCGGAGTGCGTGTTGACGGAACCGGCTTCTCCACGCGTCGGGGGCGGGGGCCTCGAGCGCTGGAGCCGGACCCGGACCCAGAGAGACTGTCTCGAGACGGCGCTTCGCTGGTGATCTTCACCATTGCTGACTGGTGAACATGGGAGTCACGCGAGATCTACGACGCTCCCCCTACCTGGCGCGCCAAATGTAGGTGCGTGCGAGCACCTCCAAATGGGGGCCTGCCGGGCCGCCTTTGAGAAAGGTTGCGGTGAGATAGGATCGAGCGCGTTATCGAAGAAGAGTAGGGAGAAGGTGGAAACTCACGCGTTTTACCCAGGTCCGGACCGCTCGGAGCGTAAAACACTACGTTGTGCTTGTCTGTGTATATTGCTTGTCCTCTCTCCTTTACATGGTGTGCGCCTCCCCCCTTTATAGGTCAAGGGGGAGAGCAGTACATGACCCGGACCCCGGACAGGCCGAACACCCGGGCGCCGGGTTTGGGGGGACAAGATCCCCCCCAAATCTTGCTCAGCCGCCCTCGATCCTTGCACCCCCGGTCTGCTCGGACGGTTACTCCAGTGTTAATGGCGATGCTCCTCGGGCTCTCCCCGTTTTGCTCCTTCCCCAGGCGACGACGCCAGGCAGCGGGAGAAAAAGGGGCGGGCCCTGCCCCCCCCCCCCCCCCCCCCCCCAAACCGTCTAGCCACCCCTTAATGTAGGCACTTGAGTGCCCACATTAATTCGGGTGGTTGGCAGACGGCCTCGGGGGCGAGCGTGAGGCGCCGCTCCATCCTCCGGCCGGAACCGAATTGGGCCGTAGCGTGAGCGACTCGAATCCTCTTGGGCTGTCAAGTCGGCCCACAGACGGTTAGGGGAACCCCCGATTCCCCGACATCGACAGCGCCCGTGGCAAAATGTATGATTAGAACAGTTCCAATTGAATGATTACAGAGTGCAATTTAACCTGTATCAGAGCATCAGTAAACAGTTGAACATTACTTAGCAACAATGGCTGACTGAACAGAACAGCGCAAAGGACTGACAGACAGTGAGCAGATACAAATCCATGTCTTGCATCTGATCTCTGAAGCTCTAAACTGTGCCTTCTGAACACCAGAAGCACTAGGACAGTCTAGATAGAGAATGTCAATTGTCATAAATCAAATTCAGGGAAGGATCCAAATAATTACCGTAATGTTTGAACTTTTGTGGTGAACAGTATTTGAACTCACAAACTAATATTGTCCTAGGTGAACAGAGGAGAAGCCAAAATGTGGTACTGAGCTCTGATATTACATCTTCCAATTTGAATTGAAACCAGGGTTGGAAATAACTGATAGAAACCGGCCGGTTATCCCGGTTAACCAAATAACCGGTCCCGGCCAGTCGATAACCGACCGGTTAGTCGGAGAAAACCGGACTTGGTACTATAACAATATGGTTAACCAGCCAGTTATTTTGGTTAACCAGTCGGTTTTTCACCAAACCGAGCCGGTCGGTTAAGTCGGTTATTCCAACCTTACTTGAAACATCATTCTTCTTTCGTTTCATAGGGTACACCCTAAGAACAGCACTACCAAATTTCACACATAATTTGCAATTGCTGCAGTTTTGTTGAGAACAGAGCAAATACAGTTTGGACTGCAGAACCATATTGCACGAATTATTGTCGCAATTCATATAACACGGCCTCATCAAGAGACCGAACTGATGACAAGGAACAGATGCCCTGAACAAAAACTAGCCCTTCCCGAATCTCTCGATTCTCTCTACCATGGAAATATGGAATGGAGTGGAGGAAGCTTAGTACAGCTCCTCCTCCTTGTGGGTGTGGATGACGCAGTCGGCCTTGGGGTAGGAGATGCAGGTGAGGAGGTAGCCCTCGCCCATCTGGGCCTCGTCGAGGAACGACCCCTCCGACTGGTCCACCTCGCCGGACGACATCTTGCCCGCGCAGGTGGAGCAGGACCCGGCGCGGCACGAGTAGGGCAGCTCCACGCCGGCGTTCTCCGCGGCCTCCAGGATGTACGTGTCCTCGGGGGCCTCGAACTCGTGCTCCGTGCCGTCGGGGCCAACCAGCTTCACCTTGTGCACGGCCGCCGCCACCGCGAACCTGCTTGACAGCCGACGGCCCGGCGCGCTCTGTGCCTGCCTGGCGAAGCCGACGAAGGAAGCGGTCCTGGTCGCCGGCGCGACGGCCCCGGATTTGGGGACGGTCAGCCTTGGGGCGGTGGCGGTCGACATCTTCTTGCTGGTCCTGACGGATTGATCACTGACAAGTGAAAATTTATGATCAGCCGCAGGTTTAGATCGTGACACAGTACGGAATTACAAAGCAGATGAATCCATTGAGGATTGGAAGGCTAAACAAGCATAATAGTCAAATTCGTACTAGTACTTAACATTTTGCAGGCATCAGTGTCTTGCGATAAATAACTGTCAAAAATACATAAAATTCACCAAAGCTTCGCGATCATTTATACATGTGGAAAAACCGCGAGCTTAATTTTACAGAACCGAACCCAGATCCGGCAAGCGCGCGCCGCGGGACCGGCGGGAGCCCGCACCACGCCAAGAAGCATGTCACATCACATCGAACACGGGCCGCGATCTAGGACTAGGCGGCTTGGGAACTTGGGATCCTACTGCCGCGAGAACGCACTACTACGAGAGATCAACAAGGTGACTGGTCGGCGGCGCGTACCTTCCCCTGACGACGAGACGAAGCGGTGGCGGACGCCGGCGACACAAACGAGGCGAGGCGGGCTGGGTCAGGAGGCGAGGAAGAGATTCGGTGGGGTGGTGGGCACGCGCACGGCGGCTTATTAATAGGGCATCGTCAGCGGTGTCCGGCCCCGACCCAACCCAAGTAGCAGTGGCCGCGGCGGACGGCTCTGCTTTTTTGCTCTGGGCCGCGCGGGTGCATGGCACGGCTGGCTGCTCGGGCGAAAGGCCGCGGTGCCGACCGCACCGGAAATGCCGCTTATTTTACGTGACAACGATGTGGTGGATTTGGGCTGCGATTAGGGTGGCGGCTTCGCTGGAGGAGGACGCGTCCCGTGATGGGTGATCCCGTCCCTTGGTGGGGATCAGGGGGCGGGATTAGCGACGCAGCCGGAGAGCAAGTGCCCTTACTGACAGATGGTCCCACGTGCCAGTGAAAGGCATGGAAAAGTGGGACCTGGGATCATTTGTTCGTTCCTACTCCCTCTGTTCATATTTAGATGTTGTTTTGTAGTTGGACACGAGAAATAAAGAGAAGTAAAAAAAATAGATATACTAAAAGATAGAGATGTAGTGGGAAAAGAGAATATTGTATTGAGAAGTAAGAATGACGTATTGGGAAGCGAGAATGACATGTAATTTAACAAAAGTTGAAAACCTTAGAATGACATGTAAATGTGAATGGGGGGAGTAGAAAGAAAAAAAAATCCGTTCCAGTTGAGACACTTGCTATGGTGCCATTCCATCATTCCATACAGGCCAACCGAGTTCTGAGTATGAACCCTAATGCACTTCAATTTCAAAAATATGAATCACATGCGTCCTAACATCCCACGAGAACGAGATGAACAGATGTACTTCAACAAAAGAAAAAAAAAGGAGAGAAAAAAAACGTCTCTCGGATGTGCTTACTTGCAAACTTGCTATTGTTCTCCTCATGCGTATGATTGGAATTGGAAGGAGTTGACCACCGCGAAAAGCCATAACAGAGCAACAAGCAAATGCAAAACGAACACCCAAGAGCCGTCTTCGCTTAAAGCACCTGATGCGAGTCCAACGGAAGCGGGAGCGACAGCAGAACGCTCAAGGTCCATAAGAAACCAATTTCAATACATATATCCCAGGTAGGGGCAGTTACAAGCAAGGCACTCCAATTAGCCCCAATACAATGAATCTGTTCGATTCGAGTCCCACCATCATCCAATATGATATGGCCTACAGACATTTTACACTTGGACTACATGTCACCGATTTGGCAATTCTGAGTCACACCAGTAGGATGAACAGAAACTACAAATACACCGTGTTACAGCTTTAAGCAGAACTTGTGGATTAGTGGAATGATTTCTGAAGTGTTTGATGATGGGTCACGCTAATAATAAGTGACCACAACTATCAACCACATACAGACGTTTGCAAACCTCTGTCGGCATGACATGACCGTTCCGAGCATAACATGGCGATGCTTCAAAAGAGTAATGGATCCTTCTCCATCAGAAACTATTGTACAACATAATTGGTACAATGCACCATGGACCATTAATATACATAGTACATGATAGGCGCCAAAACTGGATCTAATCAGTCATCTCGCATAGAATACCAGCAAGCCTGCAGCATGAACAGAATCACCTCAGACAGATAATAAGAAAACAACAGATCTCATGAAGTTAACTATCCTAGCTTCATGCAAGTTTCAACCGGCAAAGTAACAATTAACAAACCACCTGACAACAAATATATTAAATGACATTTCAATGACTTAAATAGGTCCAAACAGCGCAGTTCTTTATTTCTGATTTCAACTAAATACTGGCAAGTTAAGAATTATATGATAAGTGAACCTTGATGGTGGGTAAAAGTTTTCAACATTGGTGTTCATTGCCAGTTTTCAGGCCCAATTACCACACTGCAATCCTAAATATTTGCAATGGGAAATAGAAAACCTGGAAAATACAACCAAGCAATACTGATATTCGTTTGCAGACGTTAAAGAATCTGAACCTAATATTTTTTATTGCACAAAAGAGCCTTTTCTTCCAGAACAATATGATCAATCATCAGACTTAAATGCTTCAAAAGAGATGATGAATCAGGGAAGGAAATAACTCACAGAGAACAACAAGTGCAATTAGTACAGCTGTTGCTAAACGAATTTGAGGATGATTACGATGCGTAAAGCACTCAGTTCTACTTAATCTCCTCCTGATGAGCTCTGGCCAGAAACACATAACCTGCATAAAAAAAAAAAGAATCCCTAATAGTCACTAAAGGAAACATAAGTACACTGCAAATTTATTCCAATAGCTAATAACCTGTTACCCCAACACAATGCCAAGTACAACACTTAAATAAACAGAATATGAAGTAAATAGTTGAGAAGAGTGACCTACCCTTCCAGATGGAGGTAGATAGAAAGAAGGCAGTGTGTCACCATTTCTCAAGCTATCAATAGCTTCTCCATCCTTCCTCCTCTTTGTAAAGCTCTCACGGTCCCGCTTTGTAAACCATAAGTTTCTTACAAAACTACGGTACTGTCTGCTCAGTTTGTTTTTACAAAAGTGGATCATGCCTGCTGAATCATCCAGAACACACATACTGCTATTGTAATGATCCCCTTCACATGCACTTCCTCCACATGAGTATTTAAGTTCAGCTG
This sequence comes from Eleusine indica, assembly GCA_030378355.1. NCBI lineage: Eukaryota > Viridiplantae > Streptophyta > Magnoliopsida > Poales > Poaceae > Eleusine > Eleusine indica. Next base: position 63,688,248 of record CM059494.1, read on the forward strand.
CTCCTTCCACATCTCTTCCTGAATATCTGTGTTCAAATGTTCTATGTTCTTGGATGGAATGAGAACCATTTACTGCAGGAATATTGTCGAGCTTAAGCTCCACAATTTCATCTGTACCAGTGGAATAACAAGCATGGTTATCCATTTTGCTACCAGAAAGAAAAGATGCCAGCCCATCTCCATCATATTCGCTTGAGTATAAATGTCTTGGTGTTCTATTGTAATCTATTCTAAGGCTCTCCACATCCTCCTCCACCTGGGCAATCTGGTCTGCTATAGCTCTAATGAATTGCCTAAATTTTAAGATTGCATTTTCTCTTGACTTTGACTTGTCAGAGTATGCAGCTGCATTCACCTCCCTCTCAAATTGCTCCAACTGCCAGCATTAGGAGGACAAAGGACTTAGAAGAAACATAGATATAAATTGTAAAATATGGACACACCAAGTTTGGATGATGAAGATAGTTAAATACTGTATAGATTCAAAACTTGGTGGTTTGAACCTGCCATTTTGTAGTTCCGAGTGCAGTAATCACATCTCTCTCATAATGTACTGGAGCATGAAATTTTGTATCTGCATCCTGCATGACTTTCCTTTCATGCAAGAGCAAGCGGTAGACACCCTCCATCCTGTACACCAACACGAATGATGCCTTATCAGTCAACTCAACAAGCTGCCCATTACCAGGGGTGACAGAAGCCCCTCCAGCCCCTCCCTATGCGGTACACACAATGTATACACCCATGATTTCACCATATAAATCATAGGAATTTTCAGTTTTGGTCCCCCTCAAGAAAGAGTAATTACTATATAGCCCCTTCAACATAATTAAGCTGACTGTTACTTATCTTTGTGCCATGCAAGAAACATCTTTTAATCTCTAAAGTTATGGTTAACACTTCAAACCATCAAAGCTTGAACACATAATTTTGAGCTAAGATTCAGTAACATTGGCTTTGTAACAAAGATAAAAGAAGAGTTAATTTTCAGAAAAATAATATTCCTAATAGTCATCATTAATTGGAAGCTCTTATCAAGGCAATGTATCAACTTGACAAAGCAAAAGGCTAGACAATTTGCACAAATACAAAGCTCCCAAATCCTATGGCTACAAAATTTGCACAATTAGAAAGCTCCCAAATCCTAGCCAGAATAAAAGCTGCACGAGTTGTTAATTTTGTGAAAAAACTATTCATACTATGCAGACTTCGAACACCAGGTCAACAAGTCGAGACCATGGTGGTAGCAAAGACAGTTTGGATAACAGATAAGTTATGGTCAGACAAAATACTAGCAGTCTAGCAACCAGCTAAACATTATGATAAGCACTTGCACAGGCTTGCATTGACAGAGAAATAATATGTAGATTCATGCCTCCAAATGACGTGCCTCAACTGTGGAACCCCTCAATAGAGCCACCTTAATCCTTGTTGTGTTTCTCATCAAGGGCATCCTCTATGGCTCTATGCAATCAAACTGACATTTCTCCGAAAAGCTTCATCAAGGGCAGCCATGAAGCTTTGGTTGAAAGTAGTATCTCCGACGTTTCACCACTGACCAACAATTATGAGCCTAGCTTCTTGGTCTAAAATGCTAACCGACGCATAATTTACTCCGGAACCGTTCTGGTAAAGAACTAATAAACAATGATATATCAAAATGCGCCACAAATCTCCCGCTGCAACCAGACCGCTGGCGGTACTCCGATTACAGGCAGCAGATCAAGGTAGAAGCGGAGCGAGCGGGAGACCATACCTATCGGCGGAGTCCTGCACGCACTCGGCGGCGGGGAAGAGCGGATCCGACTCCCACCGCCCAAAGCTCTCCGCCATGGTGAAGGATCCGGCTCCTGGCTCCGCCCGCCGCCCGCGCGGACTCCAAACAGCGCGGGAGGGAAGGACGAGGCGCGCCGGGAAGGGAAAGCGTGCGTGCGCTGGCTTTGGTGCTCGTTTTGGAGGGGAAACTTGTTCGGTTGGTGGTGGCCTTCCGTTGCGGTTCTTCGGGTGCCTCCCTGTTTCAATGTTTCATCTTTCCGGTTCCGGTTGGCGATTCATGATTTGCTGGTGCTGTCGGGGAGAATTTGCAGAAAGCACCCCGCAAATTCTTATAAGACCTGTCTCATAGTTAGCCCGTGACGGGCCAGATCATTTACTTGACGGGCCGGCATGGCCCTTCTAGTTAACGGGCTGACATTTCCCCGACGGGCCTGCATCGAAGCCCAAGCACGGCACGGCTCGTCTTACATGGGTCATGCCGGCCCATCAGCCCGACGGGCTATTCAGGCTGGACTGGTCCGGAACCCACTTAAATTTTATATACTTGATTTTTCTCAAAAATTGATATTTTTTATCAATGAATTTGAAAAAAAAATATGATTTTCAGTATAAATATTAAAATATTAATCATTTTATTTGATGGGTCATGCCGGGTCGTGCTTCACGGGCTAAACGGGCCGTGCTCGGGCCAGCATGATGGGCCTGCAGCTAGGCCCAGGCACGGCCCGTGACGGGCCACCGCACGGCACGGTCCGTCTAGCTTCGGGCCGTGCCGTACTCGGATCGGGTCAAAACAGGTGGGCCTCGTGCCGGCCCGTTTAACCCAACCCACTTGGCTAGGTATACTCATAGTACAGCTAATTTTAAACTCCATTATTACTGACATGTGACATTGTAATTGTAAGTAGGGATGAAAACGATCAAAAATTAGCATTACCATTTCTCAACTATATTTTTCAATTGAAAATAAAAATAAAACGGATAAGCTCGGAAATGAAAACAATAACAATACTATCGGAAATCGAAAATGAAATTATCGGTACAAAAATATGCCGATATCGATCGAAAATTGATAATCATGATCGATAACTATCAACTATTACATTATGCTAGATACTCACGTCAACACAATCACATAATTAATCATACCATTTATCAGGCACGACGAAAATAATTTAACATCAACATAGTTAACATAATAAATTAGAGTGACATGACATATAAAAAAATAATTGTTTTAAGAGGTGTTGTAGGATACACACAAAAATAATCAAGAGTCCAAGAAAAAATTTAATGTTATAGATCTTAAGCTTGTGATGGTAAGATCCATTTGAGCTTAGTTATTTCCGTAATAAAGGTTACTCTTTCAGAAATTCGATATTTTCCATGAAAAATTTTGAATGAATACGGTATACTGTCCTCAGCTCTATTTTTTTCATTTTCATTTCCGTCAAAGTTTTCCTATTTCCGTTATTATTTTTACATTTCCTATAATCATTTTTCTATTTCTTGTTTTTTCGAAAACGATTGTCGGTATATCGGAAATTTTCATCACCGTTTTCAACCCTAATTGTAAGCAACCACAAAACCCAAGACATATATTAGATCCTGCTTAGTCTGTAAAAAAAATTGCAGAAGGTCAGAAAAAAGGTATAATTTGTCACCATGCAAGTCTTGCTAAATCGTGAGATTAATCTCTGATTTGCGATGAGTAAGGCACAAGCTCATTGTATATTGAGGTGGAGGGAATGCCCTTTCCGCTGGTCATCAAACTTGCGGAAGTGTAGTATTGCTTTTGGGCAATCCATGCGACGACGACAATCGTCTTTCTTGTTCCACCTTTCATGTCTCTTCACATCAGGGTACTATGACAACAATCACAATTCACAACCTTGGCCAGAGTAAGAAGTAATCAAGTGGATGAATTTGCTGTGTCATAAGCAGCCGTGATCACAGATTAAAATAAGCGGCTGTACATGTCATGTCATGTGAGTCACAGTTGAGGCTGTCACTGGCACCTGTCCCATGAGGGGCAATAGGAAACAGAGATAATGCCACACACGACTAACTGATTTTCTGATCTTTCGAAAAAAAAAAAAATTGATTTTCTGTCTGGCGCTGACTTGTTCATACACAAAACAAGCTCAACAAGTTGAAATCAAGATTTCAGAACTCAGATCATGATCCATTGCAAGCTACCAAGAAATACAGCCGGCCCCGCTAATCTACTCACATGGCGTAGTTTTGCACACCGATAAGACACGATTCAAGAACTAGAGACGACTAGCAAACACCTCTAGGAGTCTACTAGCAAACACCCAAGGCTCTAATGCTATTCCCAACAGGAGTATCTAGCTACGGAAGAGAACTGGAACAGGAATTTGAAACCTGACATACTACCAGAACATAAAAGGAGGGGGGAAAACCACATGATAAATAAAAGCAATGAGGCAAACTACTCTAGGAGTTAGACTCTGGGAAACCCTGAACGCCCTCTCTTCTGTAGGAATTCCGGGATCTGTAAGGCAGGGCCATCCTCCTGGGAAGTGGGCGAAAACCAACTCGACCGACTACGGTTGTTGTCTCCTCCACCCTGAGCACGAAGGAGTATTGTTAGAATATAAATACATAACAACAATAAGCAGAAAGTAGCAAACGATGCAACATGCACCTGCACAGATCGGTTCTCACTTTCCTCCTGGCGCTTGAATCCAGTTGCAATAAGAGTTATGCTCACCTAAACGGAGGGATATATCATGTTACTGGTATGAGCAATAGCAAGGTATGAATCTTCAAGATTGTGAAATTCAGCAGCCTTTAAACTCATACTATTGACAAAGTTGAAGTGATCATCATTTTTAAATTTTAAAGAAGAGTAGTGATCATCATTTCACTGCAAGCAGAAAACAATTTGTTTATTTTACTTACTTGACCAGTGTATGAGGGGTCTATAACAGAACCAAAGATTAGATTAGCACCAGGATCAACAAGATCATAGATTACTTCAGCTGCTGCGTTCACCTGTTGAAAAAGGTGTCCAGTGGGATTCAGTACAGGTGCAAAACTCAACAATTTACAGAGCCCTGAGATAATTATGATGTATATTACCTCTGTCAGGGTTAGATCATTCCCTCCCGTGATATTCCATACAATTCCAGTTGCTCTTTCAATACCAATATCAAGTAAAGGAGATTGTATAGCATTAAGTGCAGCATCTCTGGCTCGTGTCTTACCTGCAGAGTGCAAACAGGCCAACAGGATCAGTAGGAGGAAAATGGTATGCTAAGCTTACATATTCTGTCAGGGGTCGCATACATCAGGTGCTTCGAAATGTAAATTCATCATGTCTAGACATCATTAAAAACAGCCAAGCTATTTGTTAACCAACTTAATAGCATAATGCAAAAGGAATCCATCTGAACGAATGTTTTTTTGAGCTCTGAAATTTAACCTGTTGCTGTTCCAATGCCCATCAATGATGATCCTGCATCTGACATAACAGATCGAACATCAGCAAAATCCACATTGACCAAACCTGGCACCTGCAAGAAGGTAGCAATAAGTGACCTCTTTAGCTGCATAGATCACATACCGTTGTCATCAAGTGTAATATTTTGAGAGCAAACATTGACCATAATGTCATTGACCATCGAGTGCAATATTTTTAGAGAGCAGTGTTATTTGGTTGCACTTAGGTCTGGTTCTACTTTAGATTTGTAAAGAGGACAAAATGTGAACCGAACTAAAAATACTGAAATAACAGTAGAGAAATTGAAGTAGATTGAAGGCATAAAACAGATCTGAAAATGTAAGCAGGTTGTGATCCGTTCAACATAGAGCAAACATTGACCATCGAGTGTAATATTTTGAGAGAGCAAACATTGACCATAAGCAAAGATGTCTGGATCCCTTTTTAATTCACGAGTTGCTATAATTAATGGACATGACAAGTAGCCAATGATTCTGCAGAAAGGACAACCCTGGAAGAAGCCACAATTAGGTGCAAAACAATGTCATTTTATATTTCTCTATTGCTGCCAAGTGCCAACTTTACCTGAATAATTTAAAAAAACAAACATTGACCATATTCTCGTTCTTTGAAAAACCTTTGAAGAGATTGCTAATATGTCGACTTGCACTAACCAAAATATATGCCATGTATCAGGGCAATAACAGTGATATATATACATTTTTTATGTTGAAACATGGTCACAGAGATGTAAGAGGCTACGCTATAGCTTAGTTCATACGAAATCACATTCGAATTCAATAGAGTTTGTTAATCCTTTCATAAACTGCTCTTTGGAATAAATAAATAATATTTCATAGGACAGAACAAGGATCAATCATTGTCAGAAAAAAGTAATATGCATTATATAACTTATCACATGTGGCACATTTTCTTACAGTGATTATATCTGAAATCCCACGAACACCTTGCCGAAGAATATCATCTGCCAAATTGAATGCTTCTGTCACAGGAGTATTTGGGGATACAGCAGTCAGTAACTTGTCGTTTGGAATTACAATCAGTGTATCAACATTGCTTCGCAAAGATGCAATTCCTTCCTGTGCCTGAACAGCCCGTCTCCTTCCCTCAAATGAAAATGGGGTTGTCACAATTCCAACAGTTAATATACCCATGGACTTTGCAATCCCTGCAATTATAGGTGCCCCACCAGTGCCAGTCCCACCTCCCATTCCAGCCTACACATTGAATTTTTGAGGAGCAAAATTATGTATATCATATACCTTTGAATGAGAGGATAAAAATGAATGGATCTATCTAGGATAACAAGGTTTTATTTAGAAGATATCTAGATGTTACATAGGTCTAACAAATAACTAGAAAATGTGTTATTCCACATCAATCAAACAGTGGAAAAATAAATGGAATTTGCTTGAGTAGCATGAATTTACCGTCACAAAGACCATGTCAGCACCAGAAACTGCCTGTTCCACCAATTCCTGGCTCTCCTTTGCTGCATTCATGCCGATTTCTGGGTTCCCGCCAGCACCGAGACCACGTGTCAATTCCTGGCCAATCTGTAACTTATTTTCCGGGTCAATGGGTGACATCCTCATAGCCTGAAAATCAGTATTCACAATCCAGAACTCGACACCCTTCATAGAGCTCTCAATCATCCTGTTCACCGCATTGGAGCCACCACCACCAACGCCTATTACCTTAATCCTGGGCTCATTGTAACGGTATGTGGCAGGAGTGTCTACCAACCTTTCAGCAGCTTTGTCAATACCATGGTCCTTGCTGGACACGGTAGCTGCATCCCCATCCTCTCCATAAAGCATCGATATCTCAGGATGAAGGTCAAATAAGGTGTCTTTCGTGTGACGTGACCCAGCTCGACGAGAGTTCGCAGAGCAATGGAATCGAGAGGAGCGATAAATACCACCAGAAAACTGCTTCTTCTTCTGAAAATTTCCTGCAGTGTCAGCAAGAAGTGTTTTCCTGACATTGTTGGTCGACATGCCTGACGGCCACCGGCAACTGGAAGCATTGGAAAAGACCAGCTGTGTTGCCATCTTCTGTGCAGAACAAGAATTTGATTTGCAAACTGACGAATGTAGTATCCGATCCCTCACGAACGAATTGCTGAAGGTTTATGCCTGAAATCTACACAAAAGGAATAGAATGTTAGCTGCATTATTGTTGGTTAGACATCAAAATGACACAAAACGTATTAAGAACATAGATAGAAAAATTGGTAAGAGGTTTTTGAAACGCAGCCACGCTAGTTGCCAAGATTTGGCAAAGCAATGAGGGCGACCACTTTCTGAGTTTCTAACCATGTGGCAATCTTATTTGATTGCACTTAGGTCTGGTTCTACTTCAGATTGTAAAGAGGACAAAATGTGAACCGAACTAAAAAGACAGAAATAACAGTAGAGAAATTGCTTTAGTTTACAGGCATAAAACGGATCTGAAAAAGTAAGCAGGTTGTGATCCGTTCAACATTCCCTAAAAAAACACCGCATAAGACAAGGTACAGAGACTGCATAAACCGTCTTCCCGCTAATCCCCTCAATAAAATCGAAATCGAGGGAAAAAGTGGAGGCACCCACTAAAATCGAGAGTGCATAACAGCATAAGTCACCACAGCTCGAGGATGAGATGGAGTTGGGGCGAAATTTCCGTACTTCGCCTGATCCTTTCCCTTGTCTGACTGGAGGAACCGAGGACGAGGAGGCCGGCCGCGTGGACGGCAACGCAGATCCTCCCGCGCAGCTTCGTCCAGCGGCGGTGTCGGCGAGGAAATGGCTACGGTGGCCGACGGTGGAGGAGATGACCAGATTGGTGAGGGTTTTGGCTGGCGAGTTTTTCGGCGAAGGGTTTCTGCGCCGCGCCGGGGTCTTCGGCCAGGTTTTGGGCGAGAACGCAGCGGGCGGAGCCAACAACTTGGTGGTTGGTGGTGCTGGCTGAGTGCCGCCGAACGAACCCAACGGGCGATGCGGCCATTTCTGTTGGGAGAAAGCATTCAACGAGTAGTCTCTTCCAAAAAGAAAAAGAAAAAAAGGGAAAAGTGGCGACCCAGCTGGAGCTCATGGGCCATTGGCTGCACCGACGTCCGACGATCATTTTTGCCCCGAGGGAGGATACGGGCCGGGCCTGGCACGGTATGACAGGTTAGAGCATTTTTAGTGGGGCATATAAAATTAGGCTCTTAAATTTTATTTTGTAAGTTCACTTGTAAAATTTAGGAGTGTAATTTTACACCTGACTTCAGTGAAAATCTCTATATGAGTCTCTATATGTTAAAAAAATAGTGGGACCCATGAGTAGAAGGGAGAATGGGAGGGTCTAAGAATTTTTGAAGACTTGAGATCAAATTTTAGAACATGCAAAATATGATCTCATTTACAAGCCCCACTAGAGTTATTTTTTGCTCTCTCTTCCTAAAATTTAGAGTAGAGAGTTGGATAGAAACTTCCACTGGAGATGCTCTCACAACCCATATATATTCAACTCTCGCCATACTAGGCCGAAGGCCAACTCTACCTCTACCACCGTTTAACAGCCCTACCCAAACAACACAATCCCTGCCGGGTGGAGTTCGCCGCGCCACCGCGCCGCTGCCCAAATGGAGCCTGGCTTCTCGGATTGGTCGCCTCCGAGAGCTCTGCCATATCTCCATTAGGGATCCCGTCGTTCCTTTTCTGCCCTGATCCCATCCTGTCATTAGTCATGGCCTCATGGGATGGTACGAATTCTCCTTCCGCAATATTCATTTTTTTCCACACGAATTTCCGTGTTTTATTACAGAAAAATACTTATTTGTCGAGTGCCTACCTTTTTGTCGAGTGCAATATATCGGGCACTCGGCAAAGAAGGTCTTTGCCGAGTGCCACACAAAAAACACTCAGCAAAGATTGAGACACTCGGTAAAAAAAAAATACTTTGTCGAGTGTCATAATTAATACACTCGGTAAAGACTATTTTTTACCGAGTGTTTTCTTTGGCACTCGACAAAACCTTCTTTGCCGAGTGTATTTTTTTAACACTCGACAAAGATAAAAATTTGTCGAGTGTTTTTCTAGACACTCGACAAAGAATTTAAAAAAATTCCTCTTTTAACCTCAAATTTTTTTTCTACTCGTCACATACAACATGTGTTACTCCATGTTAAAATTTGGATTTTTTATTGGTTTGCTATATTTAATTATTTAATTATATTTTAAACAATTTTTTGGATCAAGTCAAATTTGAACTGTATATGATTTAAATAATAAAATATAATAAGTATAAAAATTATATTCATGTTATTTAGCCCAGTTTGATGCATTACCCATGAAATAAAAAGAAAATTTGCATATCTTGTTCAAAAAATATGACCACTATCGTTTGTCTGAATGATTTTTAAATTCTTAAAATAGAAAATAAAGTCTGAAAATCATGAGATTTATCTTGATGTGATGGTATCACATATTGAAGCTACGATAAAAAGTAGAGAATATTTCACATAAGTTGTTACGTACGTTGCTTACAAAACGAAGAATCTCCGAAGAAGAACCTTAAAGTTTAAAATGAATTGTTAAGACTTTGAGACAAATTGATGGTCACATTTGAATTTGACTTCAAACAATTTTATATAGGTCATAGATCACATAAATATTGTCATGTCAAAATTTTATAATTTTTCAAATTTATTTGATTATTTTAAAATTAAATTTACAAATACCAGATTTAATGTTTGTCGAGTGCCTATAAAAAACACTCGGCAAACGTTTATTTTGCTGAGTGCTCCTCGCTGAACACTCAGCAAATAAAATATTAGTGCAAAAACTACAGCGCCAATATTGAACGCGCGCGGCGGGAATAAAAAAAAATTGACACCGGCCTTATCCCTTCCCTTTCCCTCCCTCCCCTCCCCTTATCCCTTTGTTCCCTCCCCTTCCTCCCTCCCCGCGAGCCCCTTCCTCCCTCCCTGTCGGCCTCTCCCTCCGATCCTCACGGGCGCAGCAATAGGGCGGCGGCATAGCAGGGCGGCTCGAGCGTGCGGCGGCTACTGCATGGTGGCGGCATGGCGGGCGCAGGTGCGGGGGCGGCTCCCTCCCTCTCTCTGGCGGGCAGGGTCCAAAGAGGCACGGCATGGAAGGGTGGGCCAGCGCCGGCGCGGCTCCTCTCCCTCCCTATCTCGACCAGGCTCCCCTCCCCGCCGGCCTCTCCCTCCCTTCGGCCCCTTCCTCCCTCCCCGCCGGCCTCTCCCTACGCTCCCCGCGGGCGCAGCAACAGGGCGGCGGTGCAGCAGGGCGGCTCGGGCGCGCGGCGGCTGCTGCATGGTGGCGGCACGGAGGGAGTGGGCACGGGGCGGCTCCCTCCCTCTCTCCGACGGGCAGGGTCCAGAGGGGCACGGCGTGGAGGAACGGGCCAGCGCCGGTGCGGCTCCTCTCCCTCCCTCACTTCTCGGGGGGCAGGATCCAGTGGCCGGGCAGGGTGGCGTGGAGGGGTGCGACGGGCTGGAGTGCGGCCAGCGCCGACGCGGCGGCCAACCGGCAGCACGGCGTGGTGGGCGAATTTTTTTTATTAATTCAGAAATTATTTGTCGAGTGTTATTCTGGACTCGGTAAACTTTTTTTGCCTTTGCCGAGTGTCCGACAAAAGACACTAGGCAAATAGGTCTTTGCCGATAGTTTGTTTGCTGAGTGCCGTTTGTCTGAGTGCTACACTCGGCAAACCGTTTACCGAGTGTGTTTTAGTCTTTACCGAGTGTACCGAGCACTCGGCAAACGGTTCGTTTCCGTAGTGTTTGGTCACACTAATAATATCTCGCCCGAAAAATTGAGACCCGAGCATTTACCCCGTATTTATGTTTCATATTTCACTATCAGTCTCTGAATTTGTGGGCGTAGTGTTGCGTAGTACATGAACTCGGCTTGTCCGTGGGTGGACCAGAATTTCAAAATGCTGATGAAGTGCGGAAAATTCATAGATGAGACTATTGAATACCAATGAAGACGCATTCTGGTTGCTCCTAGATGTGCTGATGCTTGGTGCCGCATATTGCAACTGCGAAATTTAGGTATACTCGAGCTGGCATTTTTCATTGCCTTGCCGCTTAATTATGAAGCAAGTGATAATGTTGTTATTCCTTATTTCCAGTAAGGAACTATTCTGTTTCATTTCCACAACTAATCCGGTTTTATTTCTGTAACTGAGAATGTGGCAGATCTGTAACTGGACTGGACTGGACTGGACTGCTCTCTTAACATCATTTATGGGATGTTTTACATGCTAAGTCCCCAAACAAAAGACTATAAGTCAGCAATAATGTATTTGAATTTCGAAATCCTTCATCAAGTTTGATTTTGGCTCCAACATGACTTGTTATCATAGTTTGGTTTTGTGTGGTTCTTTCTCAACAAACTGATCTTCAAACTATCTGCCACAGACAAATCTGACATTTCTTTCTTTTGTTTGGCTGCATGGTCTCTCATACCTTTTCATTAGTATCTTTCCTTAGCTACCTTTCAGTTTAATTAATGCTGACTTTCCTATTGACTAGGCTGTAACTGTATACTGTACATCACCTAGAGTTCACGTAAGAGTGGTTCGCCATTTTGAGTTCACAATATGTTGGCACATTGTACACAATTCCACATTTTTGCACTGTTACCTGTATAATTTGGTCTACCGTTCTCTGATATTTTCTTTTTCTTTGAGAAAGGGCATTTGTTGCTGATGCTGCACATCATCTAGTTCTCCATTCATTCGGTCTACAATTTTTACAGGTATATGTAAACATGAATGAAGTGCAGTGGGTGGGGGGGGGGGGGGCTTCCCTGCTGTTTTCCGATAAAAAAAATAACATGAATGGTGAAAAAAAATCCTGTCTGGGTTTCTACAACTAAAAGTTTCTGATCTGTTGATGACCGTATAAAGGATAACTAGACTATCCTATGAATTTTATCAATTTTCTATCTTTACTTTCTTGTTTTCCATACTTATTTCTCACATGCATCTTTCAGTTTCAAATGATGAGGACTATTTGCTTGTTCATGATTTACAGAGTATAGGATCCTATGCAGTCCATATCTGGAAAATATCATTTTTTCTTGAAGAATGTTTTAATAAGGTTCTTTGACCTTTCTGTAACCTCTTTTTTATTATTGTTGTTATTGTTATTATGGGAATAGTTGAGTGCTTACCCTTGGTGGCTTGGTCTGCTTTTTATTTCTTTTTTTTTAGTGCTTTGCAACTCAGCTTTGCCATACCAAATGCTAAGTTTTGAATATGAAGTTCTGAACAAAAGTATGAGTAATACTTGAGTTGATGTAATACAGTTGCCACGCTCAGGAGGAAGGTGGCGGTTGTGGAACAGATTTATAGGGAATTAGTGGTTAAGGTGGTCTAGTAGCACCTTCAAGATCCCGAGTTCGACTCTCAGTGAGAACGAATTTTCAGGCTAGGGTAAAAAAATCCCCTTGCCTCTCCCTACACCAAAACATGAGGTCAAGGTTGTGCCTAGCCACCTAGAAGCTACGGTAACTCATGATGCTCCCGGCCTAGATTCTTCTTAGCAAAATGCTCCGGGGCTGTCTTATCCCTGCGGGTTGAGTTTTTCTTTAAAGGTGAGGTTCACATTCAAAATTTCTTCAGATATTCATGTAAATGGTCTATTTTGGACCTTTCTTTCTTGTTAATATAATGATGCACAGTTCTCATGCGCGTTTGAGAAAAAATTATGTCATCAGATATTCATGTAAGTTTCAACATTTGTCACTTCACTGTTCTTCATACCTAATTTCACATTTTTAAAAAAAATATTTTTACAAAATAATTGAATTAAAAATCTTGCCTCAAAACTTTGATACTTGGCTATTGCTGCAAATATATCAGATGCTGAATGTTTCGTAGACTAGATATTTGAATCCCTGGATTTCTGACACATTTAAATTTGGTCACAGAAGTCGCACCGCCTAGTGTTTGGAACTGGGAGAAGAACGTAGATCAGAATGGGTAAAGCTATGAGCTGGTTGTAACTGATCTTTCATGGCCTCAGATAGCCAAAGGATTAGGCAAATCTAAACAGAACTCAGGAGCTTTCCAGTGAGTATAAATGCACCTTCACTTCACCGGCCCACACTTCTCTTTCATATATACTTGGCCCTACTTTATGTAAAGGGTTAAGCACTAATAAGTTAAATAACAAGCAACTTGGTCAGAAATATATTCTCCCAACCAATAGTGATCCATAGCATTTCGAAACAGTGAAATCAGGCAATGCTGGGTCTAAGTTTCTTGTCAACGAAAAATATGTTGTAGTATTTGGTTCATGGTATATAAGGCATTGATGTTGACCTAAACTCGAAGTCATGGTCTCATGATTTATGTCAAACAATGCTTGTTCCCTTACAGAATTTGCGTTTTGAAATAGAACCCTCTGCAACTCCCCAAGCTCCTCCGGATTTATTTAATTAAGAAATTTGCTTTTGTGTGCCACTCATCTCCACCTCTCCATGATCCCACTTACCGAGTACTTGCTATCCCCACATGGAGGTCAGAGGGTAGCCAATGAGACATGAAACGTGGTTACAAGCAGTGTCGTAGGATAGGAGACATAAATCCTGACAAAGAAAGGCCTACCGCATCTCAACCATCACTCCTTAGTTCTCATTTTTCTCTGGCATGTGAAAACTGAGAAGAGAGTCCTCTAAAAAAGACTGAGAAGAGCTGAAGAGAGAGGCTCATAGGGCATGTTCAAAGGACACAGGAACTTCTTTGTGGTACTGTAGTGGATGAAACTACTAAGGGAGATTTGACTTGCCATTGCGAGAAGACAAACAAGAGAGAATGCAAACAGCCTACATTACGGTATTATTTATATATGTCCCATCCCTAGTCTTCTCTTGAACACATGCTACATGCATATGTCAACCTAACACACTGGTCTATCCTTGTAGTTGAGTTCTACTCACTCTCATGGTGCCAGGTGATTCTTTGGGATGGCAAGTGATCATGGTAGAGCTGTACCATTCAGTCAAGCACTTGCATACGCAGTCCAAGGCCATGCTCCCGCTGCACCACCTGCCAACTTCTTGTATTGCTTCTCCGCTCTCTAGTCTATTCTTCTTTGATATTCCTCTCTTGCAACTACTCATACAAGCAACGACACAGCTAAAGCTCTTTTGCACCTGGTAGTTCTCATTTTTCAAGTTGCTCAGTTGCATTAGAATATTGCTTCCTCTCTCATCTTTTGAACTATCTTTATAACAAACTCACCTATATATATCCGAACTTCCTCTCGTTGGATTACACCTCTTCCCACAAACCAAATAGTTTCTTAATGCCTAAGGCCTCGATCCTATAAGCGATCTGCTTACCTTCCTGTGGCTCCTTTTAGCCATCATCCTTATCTGCACACCTCTGACCTTCACTTTCAGTAATCGCTTTTACATTCTTGAAAAGTTTTTTTTTTCTGCTTTGCCTTATATTGCAAATGGCTACCGTTGGTGCTGAACACCGTGCACTACTGCTTGGTCCAGGGAGTTGCAAGCTGCAGCAGATACTGCTTGCTTTGGTGAGTTAGAGAAGGCCCTTATCCATGGCAGCCGTACTGCACTTGATCCTAGCATGATCGGAAGTGATGTTCAGACAACAGGTACGAGTGAAGCTGCCTTTTTCTGTATATCCTACACCTCTTTCCTTATCTCCGAATTAACTACCTGCTTACCTCCGAGACGGGTTTCTTTCTTTGCCTCACTCTAAGAGCATCTCCAGTGGGACATGTAAAATTGGGCTTCTAAATTTTATTTTGTAAGTCCACTTATAAAATTTAGGAGTGCAATTTTACATCTAACTCTAGTGGAAGTCTCTATATGAGTCTCTATATGTTAAAAAAGTGGTGGGACCTATGAGTAGGAGGGAGAATGAGAAGATCCTATTCTTGAAGACTTGAGATCTAATTTTAGGAGAGCATGAAAAATAGGATCTCATTTATAAGTCCCACTGAAGTTGGTTTTTTGCTCTTTCTTTCTAAAATTTAGAGTAGAGAGTTGGATAGAGACTTCCACTAAAGATGCTCTAAGGCACACTGTGATCCCACGGAGGCACAGACCCCTCACACTGCCCTTCTGTCTTCTTTGTCCAATTTTGTAAACTCTTGGAGAGGGGACAAGGGAAGAGAGAGATCGTGATTGAAA
Source organism: Eleusine indica (assembly GCA_030378355.1). Taxonomy (NCBI): domain Eukaryota; kingdom Viridiplantae; phylum Streptophyta; class Magnoliopsida; order Poales; family Poaceae; genus Eleusine; species Eleusine indica. Next base: position 63,703,683 of record CM059494.1, read on the forward strand.
AGACATTTAATTCCATTTGTATGCATGCATGCAGCAGCAGGATACCTTGCAGCTAGGCCCCCCACACTCGAGATCTTCCCTTCATGGCCAATGAGTCATCTACAGCAGCCATACAGTGTACGCACTGGTTCTATTTGATCATTTTCAGTGTTCTACAGTTTCTTGCTGACCGCAACAGAGAAAGGTGTTCTTGGTTAATTAAATTTTCACTGCCTTTTTCTGTATGCACCTCTTGAATAATTGCTGCGCAGGGGAACTCACAGTCAGTAGGCAGCACCTCTGGCTCAAGCTCAGGTCAGAACACAATACCACAGGCTGAATTGGTGTCCCCGTTGAGCACGAGGGCCGACTCTGGCCATCAACAGGAGGCTTTGATGGTGACCGTTGATGATTACAACTACGGGCAAGGATTTGGAGCGACAGCAGGCACTGCACCAATCTTTCAGCCGCATACAGCAGGCCAAGACAAGGTAACAGTGACACTGCGATACCATGGTTTGTTGTGTTCATGATTGCTGCGGTTTTTGGAGACATTAGGCCTTTTAATGGAGACCAAAGCATATGTTACTGTCCGGAGTCACCCTAAAAGAAACTATTTTTTTATGACTAAATTTGAATTATTGAGGGTTTCCAGCAGCAGGCATGCTTTTGAAAAGAGTGGTAATGGTTGTTCCTTAAAAAAAATCATGTTTTTGAACCTATTGGGGCTTCGATAGTAGCATGTCGGAAAGACACTGAAAGGTTGTTCCTAAGCAAGGGGCGACACACTTGGACAGAAACATGGTGATCTCGTTGAACTGTACCTTGGGAAAGTAACAAAAAAATGGGCATACTGTGGACTGATGAAGAAACAGGTAGACAGATGATATCTAAAAGTTGAGCAGCAAAACTCAACAGCAGATTTAGCTCCAATGTGTTTGATGTTGACTAGGTATCTTACTGTATAACTACCATTGCACAGTGTTTTAAGCCACCTTTTTGTTATGCTGGTGCAGATGAAGCATGGATCCACAAGAAAAGAAGGCAAGCTGTTAGATGACAAGGTGTGACTGCATTTTGTAATCATTTATTGCTTGCATAGTTGCATTGCATGGCGTGCAGTTTTGCCACAGTTTCTTACACATACTCTCCTAATTATTAGACGGAACGACGATTGGCTCAGAACAGAGAAGCAGCAAGAAAAAGCAGGCTGAGAAAAAAGGTGCAACTAGAAATATATAAAAAAAAGATCCCAATCAACTGAAACTCTGCCTAACGGAAAAAAATATTATATGGCTCCTGTAGGCGTATGTGCAGCAGTTAGAGACATGCCGGATTAGGCTACAGCAAATCGAGCAAGAGCTACACAGACCACGCTCACAGGTTACAATTCTGTTGAAACACCAGAAGTCGGAACATCTATCGGTGTTGCCATTGTGCAGTAATACTGAAATTGTTTCAGGGTTTGTTCCCGGGAGGATGCAGTGGACCTGGAGATACGAGTACTGGTAACCATCTCATTCAGCTGCTAAAAAAAGTATGATAACTTAACCATATATTCAGGGACTAGTGAATGTGTTATCACAGGTAGTATCATGTTCGACATGGAGTACGCCCGGTGGTTAGATGACGAGAGCAAGCACCTGACAGAGCTCCGGGGCGCACTACAAGCTCAACTCATCGATGCAAACCTTGGTACCATTGTTGAAGACTGCATGAGGCATTACGATGAGCTGTTCCACTTGAGGGCTGTACTTGCAAGATCTGACGTGTTCCACCTAATGACTGGCATGTGGGCAACATCGGCCGAGCGATGCTTCCTCTGGATGGGCGGGTTCCGGCCTTCTGAAATACTCAAGGTCTAAAAAAAGCACTATTCTTCTCAAATCACCTCCATAATTGTTAGGGTTACGTTAATTGCTGAATCGTTTTTTGGTCTATTGATGATGATCAGATGCTGATACCTCAGCTTGATCCACTAACGGACCAACAGCTACTAGGGATGTGCAACTTGCGACAGTCGTCGGAGCAGGCTGAGGAGGCACTTGTGCAAGGGCTTCAACAGCTTCATCAGTCACTGGCAGATGCAGTGGGGGCTGGTCCTCTCAATGATGTTGCAAATGTTGCCAACTACACTGGTCTCATGGCCCTAGCACTTGACAGGCTCGACAGCCTTGAGAGCTTTTATCGTCAGGTCAGTATTGGCTCTGTTTTGTGTCGTCCAACTTCAGCTATATATTAATAACACTAAGTATCAGCAACTTTGTGTGAGAAATCTTCTCAAACACATGCAGACATTCGCACTTTCCAACCTGCATTATTGGCATATTGTATGCTATGCCAAGCTTATGTTTGTGGTGCAAGATATTTGATATTTCTCAAGTAATTGTTGTAGGATTCAGGAAAAGTTAGATTCCTTTTTATCTCCTAAAAAATGTACATGCATAGATATTAGCACCTGTCGCTTTTCTATGTAAAGCCAAAGCAGGAATATTGGCTTCTTCCTATAAAATATTCTCTGTGTCCATACCTAGGTTCATTCTGGCCATCTCTCGTATTTTTCCTGCCTGATACAGCAGATGCACAAGAACAGCGAAATGATATGTTTTGGGTGTTAAATATGTTGTAAAACTTTCTTTCAAAATTTGCAAGCATCACTCCCTATAATCCTACCTAAGCTTCATCACCTGGAGATGCCTGGAGAAGCCTCGGGTTGAAGGTAGGAGCAGTGCTGCTCCCCCAAATTAGTAGAAAATGTAGTGTGCTCTCAACCATTGATTGTAACTACAAATTGTCCCATGTCACGTGTTCCCTTTTTTTTTTTCTAAGAAAGCATATGTCACCTGTGGTCTGTGGATAAATGTTGCTGGATTAGAGGGTGTAAGGATTAGAGGGTGTAACAATCTTAATCATAACATCTCATTGCTCAAATGGATGCAAGTGTAGGCTGATAATCTGAGACAGCAAGCCTTGCATCACATGAGGCGGATCCTGACCACCCGGCAGACAGCTCGGTGTTTCCTGTCAATTGGAGAGTACCATCGCCGCCTGCGCACTCTCAGCTCCGCCTGGACTTCCCGCCCTCTCGAGTAAGACTGAATTCACCTGAAACCCAGTGTCGAATTGTTTCATTGCAGAACGGTATGACATGCCATTCTGATCTTGGCATGGGATCTTGCCGCAGGAACTTTGTTGTGACAGAAAATATCAGCCCTACAGGCACCGAGCACGCCTTCCATCAGCAGCAGCACCAAAGTCAGTTTTCTGGGTTCTAAAGGTTTTCCATGAGAGGACTACAAATTCTGTTCTGTCATTATTGGAGGTGACAGATTGTAATGTTCCATCATTAACATATTTACTCATTGCGAATGGAACATCACTAGGGCAAAGAGAACATGCAGAAAAAGGTTTAAAGGGAAAAGAATTGGGATATGGCTCACTTCACTCGTGTTGTTCCACTGGCTCTTGAACTGAATGAAAGGGCGGTATAGCATCGCTGAAAAGTTGGGAACGAAAGGAAAGGGGATTAGGAAAATGGAAGCGAGTGCAGGTGGGAAGACGACGTGCTTCTTCTTGTGCTCACTTCGTACGGTTACGTGATTCCATTTGTGGATCAGGCAGGGGAACTAAACAATCCGATGAGCGATCTGCATAAGATCAGCTCGGGGCTATTCAAATAAGTGATTATGCCTTCGAATAGTCTTCATAATGTATGTTTTTTAATTAATCCTTTCCTGTGTAATCTGTCGAAGGGAGCGGCCGGGTATGGGCCATACTTTTGTACTAGTATACATATACTCTTTGCACCATATGAATGTGGCCACTAAATAATGGATGAAAACGGTTGAGAAGCGATCGTCTAAAACCTCAATCACTGCTTCATAGTAATTAGCTTGAGATCGCTAGAACCTGGTCAATAGAGCAGCATTGCAATTGGTATGCTGCATTATTAGTGTGAACACAGCCTTAGCTAGGTTCCATAACTAATCATCAGACAGAATCAATGAAGCAGTGCGAAACAAAGTTTTCAGAAGAAGGGAATTAGCTTTTATAGTGACTGCCGTAGCCACTTGTATCCAGTTCTCAGTCCAATGAAGCAGCCCAACGAAAACGGGGCCGTTTCCGAGTCCCGCTTCCACTCGGCGCGATCAACACAACACAACTCTGCAGCCCTTTTCTCGTGGGCTACACGGGAAAGTAGCCGACCGAGCCCGACAGAGTCGAAGACTGGGCCTTTCTCAACAAGCGAAAGTAGTCAGCCAGCTGACCCGTTCGCCACACGTCAGCTCCGCATGCTCGCCACTTCCGCCGTGATCCAGGCACAGCGGCCGCGGTGGCCTTGCTTTTTCTTGGTCCGTCGACGCACGCGGAGCTGACACTGGCAGCCGGCTCCCCTCCGGTCCGCCGCGTCGTCGTGTTTGATCCGTTGTTCGAGGTAACCAATAGCCACACTAGCCAGAGACCAATAATAAAGCCCAGTCCCTGCAGCACGGCCGCCGTCGACGACCACGCCACGCCGATGGAGACGCGCGCCGCGGACTCCAAGTCTGACATGTGTACCTGCTCGTCGGCGTCCTCCGGTCGTCCACTCTCCGCTGGTTATTTCGCCATCTCATTTTTTTTTTTCACCGGGTCGTCGCCGTTTCCTGCACACGGTACTGCGACCTCCACTTCCGGAAAGGGGAGTAGTCCCCCTGACTCCCCCACCTCGCACGACCCATGTCTCCTGCGAAATTAAACGTAACGCCGGTAGCTCACCAAGTTAGATCATCGGGCCCGCTTCTAGATCGACTCAGTGCTTCACCTTTTCACATGTAAACGCTAACACTAATTAACCCCACCAGGCCACCACCACCAGCTACTACTCTAGCTAGTATCGCTCAGACATGCGAGCATATGTCAACTCAAACGGGCTGACTGGTTTTTGTGTGGCGTGAGCGACGCATGATGGAAATGTACCTTTTTGACGAGGTCGCTATGTATAGTACGTAGTAAGTCGCACGCTGCACCCCTCTGCTCAATGGCTCGTTCTAACTAAAGCGGTTAAAGATGCACCTGATGGAATGCGTCACTGACGACCGGTGACTTGGACATTTGAGCACACCCTCATGATGAAAAACGTAGAAAATCCAGTTCAAATAACGTGCAAATTCTTTTTAGTGGGTCTGGTACGGTGTGCGTTCGTAGGACCGGACTTCATCACGATCCGATCCAGGGATTAGTATATACTATACTATCGTCAAGGGCTCATGCTCCGCGATAATCATATCCTACAGGCTAGACAAATACGCGCATGAAAAATGCACATATACACCTACTATGAATAAAAACAATATGCAACTCCAGTATGGCCTCAATCTTATATATATTATTATATGGGAGAGATGACTAATTTCTAGTGACTCAAATTTTGGTATATTTTACTTTATTTTTTCATGTTGCAAATAGGTATTTTTATATGTTGCAATAAGTACTATATATTGTGTGTATGTTGCATTGGTTTCTTCTTTTTGTTTCTCGTTTTGCATAACACGTTCTAACAAGCATTACTGTATGTTGAAATTTCTCATGTTGTACAAGTTATTTTTAGGTGTTGCAATGGTAAATACTTATGTGACCACATGGACACCTGCCCTAAGGTTTTTATTCTGATTGTTTGCAAGATCTGCTCATTATTTTAATATTTAAACTGTCGAGCAAGCCATATTAATAATAACAAAAAATTATCTCTATTTTTTAATGATAGAGAATACAATAATGTATGTTTATGCAAAGATTCAAGTTTTAATGTATTCTGTTTGTTGAGATAAAAAAAAGTTAAAAATAATTGTTAAAGGGTAAATGTGCCACAAACGAGAGCACCCAAAATCGTAGTGTGTCTTGGACGAAAAAGCGATATTGTGAGTGTGTTATGGACAAAACCATTATTTCTCAGTGTCTCTCCAACAAATTCCTCTAAAAATATCTCTTGGTCGCTACTACAAAAAGAAGAGGAAAGACAAGTTTTCAAACATGGGTGATGTGTCCTAGAAACAACAATGACGGAATTGTTCGCTCATAATGGCTGGTGTTTTAATAATAGGATTTCTCTGTAATAAGCTGGTGGGGGAGATGATGTGTACCTCTCATTTGCCACCGTTCGTATAGATTGTAACTGTGAACAGCTACATGTATTGATCGATACAGAAGCTGGAATATTAATAAATATTTTTTAAATAAATAAATAAATAATAGTTTACTATATAATTTGTTGCATTTGTTTTTTTAAAGCACATAGCAACATATGGACACTTCGGTATATATGCTATTAGAGTACTAGTGTTTACTGCTTGTACATACCATCTAGTATTCATCTTTGAGGTACAGAGTCAGGCTTTTTTCCCAATGTAATAATTCTAGCTAGCCGAACAGGTTATTGGTGTGGCACACGTTTTCTTGGAGCTACATGACTAGGTACGCAGTACTGGAATTGACTCTCGTGACATTGGTAACCTGGTACTTCCCCCCTTATGGCAAAGCAAGCCAACCACACAGATGAGAGTAGCGCGCAGTAGTGAGTTCCCACCCTAGGAATCGCCGGCAGATTACGCAGCTCTCCGTTCACATGAGAGGTAGCGATCGCGCACTGCCGGGGTTGCTTTGCTTTGCTTACCTCGTGCGTCGACGACGCCTACGCGTCGTAAGTGGGCCTTTCCGAGCTCCAAAGGGGCGCGCGCGCCGCACGCTCGAAAAGGGCATCTATAAGGAGAGCAACACCAACGACGCAGCGGCCTCCGATCCTCTCCATTTCTCTTTCGCTCTCTCTCTCTCTCTCTCTCTCTCTCTCGCCCGTCTTCTTCAGTTCTTCTTCCTGCTGGCTATATGCACGCGCCTTGACATCGACGACCCAGGCATCTCCGACCGAGAGCCTCTCTAGCTCCCTTCCTCCGCACGCCACCGAACCCCACCCAGATATAAAGCCGCGTGCACACTTCGGGGCCAAGAGAGGCGTATCAACCGGCGTACGTGTAGTCTCGAGGTGCGAGCAAAGTGACCTATGGTTTGCGCGATGGAGAGCGCGGCGGGTTTCGGCGTGCAGTTCTTCGAGTGGCTCAAACCGAGCAGGTCGTCGTCATCATCGTTCTCCTCGTCGACGACGTCCTCCTCCCTGATGTCCACGCCATCGATCGACCGGTCGTCGGTCGGCGATGGCAGCGGCCTTGATACTTCTCTGTGCTTGCCACTTCTCGGTAGGCTCGAGGAGCGGGCGACGAGTTCCGATCATGCCCGTAATGATAGCCATATCAAAGAAGAATTGAACAATTTTACCACCGCTGCTGACACGAGGGATAATGAAGCCGATGTTGAGCTGAACATCGGCTTGCCGGCGACCGGCGGCTACACTTCGTCCGAAGAGGCGCCCATGGATGAGGAAGACGAAGAAGAAGAGGAGTCGGAGGATTCAGAAGAGGAAGAGAAGTGCAAGGCGGAGGAGGCAGGAGATGAGCAAGTCCGTATCGAGATGATGGAGGGGTCCGGATGCCTCCGCGTGGGCGGGGAGGAGAACTTGATCAAAGGCGTGGTCAGCAGCCGCGAGCGGCGGTACTGGATCCCCACGCCGGCGCAGATCCTCATCGGCCCCGTGCAGTTCATCTGCCACGTCTGCAGCAAGACGTTCAACAGATACAACAACATGCAGGTGATTGATCCTTAATTTGCCTTATAATACACAGTACAAGTTTGGTTTTGAGGCACCTGATGATAAGGTGTTAATAATCCTCTCTTCTTGTTTTGGATCATCATGCATCTTCCTCACCTCTCGATCGGTTTCCCCCTTTTGTTAACTCTTGTGGATGCTTTCAAAGTACGCGTGCTCCTTGACTTCATTTATTTAATCCTTCAATTGATTCATACTTAGTGCACTGTGCCGACACCACATAAGTTCGATTCCTCTCCGTTTCCCCAACATGATGACAAAGACAACAAACGCGTTCAAGAAAGAGCATATATTCTCTGTTCGCTTCACACTGATTTTCCTTTCCCTCCGTGTTAGTTATTGTCCATGCCAATATGCCATATGTCTCTCAACGTCGATGCATGTTATTGTCCCCCCATGCAGATGCACATGTGGGGCCACGGGCGCGAGTACCGGAAGGGCCCGGAGTCGCTGCGGCAGGGCACGCAGGCGGCGACGCTGGCGCTGCTGAAGCTGCCGTGCTACTGCTGCGCGGCCGGGTGCCGCAACAACGTGGCCCACCCGCGCGCGCGGCCGCTCAAGGACTTCCGCACCCTGCAGACGCACTACAAGCGCAAGCACGGCGCCAAGAGCTTCGGCTGCCGCCGCTGCGGGAAGCCATTCGCCGTCAAGGGCGACTGGCGCACGCACGAGAAGAACTGCGGCAAGCGCTGGTTCTGCGCCTGCGGCTCCGACTTCAAGCACAAGAGGTCCCTCAATGACCACGTCAGGTCGTTCGGCGGCGGGCACCTGCCCGTCGCACCCGACCACCAGCAGGCGCCGCCGGCCGTGCCCAAGCAGCGCATCATACGATTCGATCAGGCGGCGGTGCCGGCATGGAATAGAACCCTGGCATGATGACCAGCCGGTTAACACACAGTTACATCAGTAACGTTAACGGGAACACGTACGGGAAGTTATTTGAACATAGACAATAAGATCCGGAGATGTTGCCTCCATCGAGGGCAGTGAAGTAGATGAATTTTCTTCCCAAGAGGACGAGAGTCACGAGACAAGAAGACTACTGGTATGGTTGAGCATAGCTCACTTTGCAAGGGAGAAAATTTCTCGGCTTCACAGCCCAGTACTGTGGCAGCCATAGATGTAAGATGTATCACAATATCATGCATTCACGCATGGCTTAATATATGAATGTCACTTTTTAATTAGAATTTTAAAATCTAATTGGTGGATGATCATTGCATGATGCATGAAACTCATTTGCAAAATTATCATGTGTTTTATTATTGGAGCTTGCCATGTGATAAATATTACTCATACGCAGCTTAAATATTGGCAATTTTTTCTTTAATTTCAATTTTATTATCTTTCTGATGCATGTAACTTACAATATCATCAACTTAGTAATAACAAGAGCACAACATGTATCTCAGTTAGTTACATAAAAATAGGATCATGCACGCTCCCCTCTAATTGCAAATAAAAGAGCTTTAGACTTGTGCACAAAGCTAGGTTAACCGTTAACACGGTCCTAGATCAGATGATTTTGTTTGCTTTCATTTATATCACATTTGGAAAAGGGAACCCATTCATGTGTGAGAGAGATAGCTTTTATGAAGAAAGGGCGTAAAAGAAGGAAAAGAGAAAAAAATATCATAGTATTCAGTTCTAGGATGATATATGCCTAGAGGTTGAATCAAGCTATATTTGTAATCAGAAAGAGTAATTTGTGTCAACTGCTTCAAATTTGGCTTTCGATCATGTCTTAGTCCTACATCCAATCATCCTTGTCTTCTTATCACCACTTCTAGTGTTACGGGCAGCCTCCTCCATCACCGCCTCAAATTATGTGAAGCATAAGTATATACCATAGCCAAAGATGAAGAAAATAGGTCTCCTTCGGAATGCAGGAAACAATGAGTTCATTTCTCTATAGGATTCATTAGGAAATACTCTCATGTTATAAAGATGGACTTAAGAGTAAATTTTCTCATGATATGTGGCATGAAAGCAAAGGTGATGACTAATCCTTTTCTTTTAGCTAAGGTTTACAATAAAAGGTGGCTAATGATTCACCTCTTATACACCCAGTGATGATGTGGGTGAGAATGTTGTGGGTTGAAGAATAAGGTGCTATGGTAGCATTGAGTGTTGTTGCAGCTCAAGGCCAAACGAGGGCTCCACAAGAGAGGCAGAGGTGTGTGCCATCATCAGCCTGATAATAGGTTGTAGCTGTGTGGGTGGAGTGGGGTTGTGGTGTCTTTCAGGGAGTAAGAAGCATATGGTGTTAAGAAACTATTATTGTCGGATAATTCACTTATACCTCAACACTCTTCCTCACACGTAGGCTCCCTCATGCCACAAATGTGAAATAGGAGTTAGTTGTAGTGTATTTTAGTATTTGATAAATCACGCCCTTTAGGATTTGAACTCGAGACATCTGACTCTAATACCATATTAAGTTATTATGCACCGATCAATTACACCCAAAAGTTAAGCTGATGAAAAAGGTTGGACAATTCACTTATGCTTTTATAGATGCTTTTAATTTTGGTTATATATATTGGTTTTCTATATATGTAAGGATATGTGAATAGATGCCATGCTATCAACTGCAAAGAAAGGCATCATACATACAGTACTGTTTTTCTTAAAATACCGACAGTACTGTTTAGTCATAAACGAACAACCAACTGATTACTAGTCAGTAGCTTTAGCTTTTAGAATATTGTCGAATCTTAAAATAAAATACATACAAAATCCGAATAGGTACTGCATATCTGGGCGGTTGTGTGTAGAATACTTGTCTGTTATATGTTAGTTAGTTTAGGGCCCTAATGAGCTAAATAGCTAGTTAGAGCAACCGACCAAGCAGCTAGGTCAAGGATGTAGTTTCAACAACATCCTGTGGGCGTTCACGCTTGTATGTCGCCATCCGATGATCATGAATAAATTATTCCAACAATTCGCAGAGATTGTCAAGAAAACGACGACTGCATTGCACGCTCGCGATGGGTAAGTATATATATATGTTATCAGTCATAACGGATAAAATACACGAGGTGTGTGCAAGAATTGTTTTAGAGCAGCTAAAGCAGGAAAAAAATAATTACTTAAGCAGAGAAGGGCATGCTTTTTTCCCTTTAAAGTCTCATGCAGGATAGGTCATACTAGCTTTTTCGATGAAGTCCAACTTTTGGGCTACTAGGTCATTGGGCTCTGAACCAGATCACACCTTGATCTGTTCCAACCTTGACGTACGTGCGTGGTGTATTAGTGGGATGGTAAAAAGCAGAAATGGGGAGAAATTTCGAGCGAGTGACTCGATGAACGAAGATAACATAAGTTAATTCGCTAGTTTGGCCAGGTGAAAATTCTACACTAGCTAGACAGGTATGTGCATGTGATGTCAAATCTGTTTTTCTTTCCTTTTACGCATATATAATGGCCAAGTAATTTTGTGTGCAAATAAGCCGTCCTTGCATGTCGCTTGTATGCTGTTGCAGGCTTTGAACTACATGCATGGCGTGCCACGACATTTCTATACCGTTGCTGGCTGGCTGCCGTGTCTCGATCGATCCAATATGCGCCTGCATGCGTGAGCAAACAAGGCATATGCGCGCTGCCGGCCAAGTGAAAAAGAAAACGATACTAAAGCTAGATATCTAGTGGGATGACTTGTTGCCCAGAGTTTGAACGCTTTGGACGATTACGCGGCGGAGGGGAATGTCAAAAAGGCGTCGGCCCGGTGAGTCGCCGTTCATGAGAGCGACGACACAGACCTGTCGAGATCACACGGCACCAGGTGCTAGCCAATGCTAAACGCAAAAAGGAAAAAATAAAAAAGGTGATAACTAATGCGCCGATGTAAATTTGCCTGCGGTTTATGTCAAAATGCCGGGAGGGAGGGGAGGGGATCGAATCCTGCACGCGTAGCCCTCGCCGCGGCGGGCGCCACCTGCGTTTGTCGGCACGCCCGCGCGCCGGCACTGCCCACTTCCGTTTCCCATTTGGTCATTTCTAGCCACAGCTAATTCTGAAGAGACGTGTGCGTGTAGTGGGAATGGGATAATTTACAGACCAGAAGTTTATTTTGCAGTAAGATCGTTCATTCTGTGATGTAGTGACGCATGCAGCCAGGCAGAACATGGGACTAGAGATAAACTTATTAAGCAGCTTTTTTGGTTGAATGAAATTAATAAGCTCGAGGAAGAAACAAAGTGAGAGAAGGCAAGTCATCATCACCGAGTCATCAGAGGAGCAACTTACGCACACCGTGCATGCAATTCCCTTTTCGTGCTCACGCCGTCGGGTGGCCTGCACGAGAATCAGCACAGCTAACAAGTGCCTGGAACGTAACCGAATGAACGGCCAACTTTTCCCATGGACGGGATCGTTCACTTAGCCATCAAAGAACAGAGAGATAGACAAGTCGACGACGACCGACAGAGAAATTCCTCAAGTTTCTTCTCTCTTTTCTCCTCGCCGCGAAGAAAAGCACCGTCGATCCTACGTCGTACACGGCGAGCAGCACATATTCGATCGTGCACTGTCCCGATCCGGCCTCGGATTCCACGGACGCCCACCCGGCGCGCACGCTTCGCTGTCTCTTCCGCGCGCCGGTTCGTCGGCTTCTGCTCCTTCTTCCGCTTGTCCCATATGCTCCGTGCCGGCTGTACAGTACAGTACGTGTCCCTGTCAACCCCAGACGCGATTTCGGCGGTGCTAATTACTAAACAAACTCTTGCGTCGTTCGTCGCCGTGTGGGAGGAACGTAAGCGCACGACCGAGGGATTATTTATTTTATTTATTTGTCACGCGAAACGAAAACGAGGCGTGTGGTTCTCTGATCTGACGAGAGCGGTGCATCACGCCACGCTCTGCGACGATCACTCGAGTGGTTTATTATATTCTAATAACAATTATAGTAGCGCTGCACGCTAGGTGGGTGTAGTTGGGTTAGATTAAGCTCGCGGATTGATCTTGTTAATTCGCGGCCTTGCGTCACAAGCGACTGATGATTAAGGCGCTAATAATATACTCCTATATCCCAGAGCTTATCTGGTTTGAACAGCGAAAGGGATAGCAAGATAGTGCCACGGACGTTTTTAGAGGTTGCACGCCGCAGCTATACACCAACCAACGTGGAACGTTTGACGAGACGTCTTGTTCATTGCTGAGACACGCCATGCCGCGCGGATCAATCAACTGGACGGCGTATCTAAAATTTCTGTTTGATATGTATCCAGCCTTGATGCGTGCAAAAAAAACTTAACAAAAGGAGCAGGTGCACGTGCCCCGTGACAAATGCATTGCTGCTCGTGCTCGATCAAATTAAGATCTCACGATATGTAATGACTAGCTGACGTCGTCCGCGTTCGCAGGGTTTCCATGTTCAACATTTTCGCCGCGGTCGTATCGTATTGAACCATGGGCATCCAGATATCTCGCTTGCTTTTCCTGCGATAATGTGCATGCGTTACATACCGGCCGCGGCCGGCTTATGTGTTGCTAGGCTCGTCGGTCTTGACCGAACAAATGGAGCGTCAATTCTGCCGGGGCCACGGCTAATTCCATTCCTAGTTTTGGTGGAAACTTACGGGTTTTTATTTTATCTGATAAATGCTTGACTCTAATCATACCAGTCAGTAGTTTTCAGTCGTTGCTCTGTTTTCGGTTTTCTGTCAGTACAGTTGTGTTTTTGCTGAGCGCTCCATGACTTTTGTATTTCTCCGTTTTTTCTCCCTCTTACTGCAAAACGTGTCCAAGCACGCTCTCGAGAAACGAACTAGCTCTGTTACATATAGCGCTAGTTTGGTTCGTGTCTTCTCAAGCAGCTCTGCCGTCAAACACAAATGGGGACTCGGTGGTGTTGAGCTCGAAGGCTTGCGCTAGAGAGGAAGGCATGGACATCTTTAAGGGCAAGCCCAATAAAGACCTGTTTGTTTCCGATTATAATCGGCTATGTGTGGAAATAAGCAAGAAACCCACCAAACGCCTCGCTTAAGTCCCGCTTATTGAGCAAGCGTGCGGAGAGAAAAAGCAAAGTTATAACGTAAAACTCGATTATCCCATACGCCGCTCGAACCACGCGTATCTCCTAAGCGAGGAAATTTTTCTCTGCTACTGTCGAGAGATAATCTCGATAGTGATTCTAGGTATGCGTATGAGTGTGAAAGTCGATGGATACAGGACACATGGTTTATACCGGTTCAGGTCTCTTGAAGGATAATACACTATGTCCTTTTGATGTTCTTCTATTTCTAGGGTTCACACTGGGTTAAGATTCTCAATACGAGTTTTGATGATCTTTAAGAGTCGTGCCCTTCTTATAGAAGGGCAGTCGTTTACATGGTAATCTATCATTCCGTTACATTTGATTCTATCTATACACCATATCTCTTGATCTAACTTGTAGTCTACTCTAAATAAATATTCGAGTAGTTATCTTCTGGGTCTTAATCTCCAAGGCTTCGTAATCGAGCCTCCGGCCCACTCGACCATATTACCGAGTGGTTAAGTATCCCGTATATATATATATATATATACACCACAGTAGCCCCCAAGAACTTTCTAATTTTAAATACAAATCTTGAACTTATCTTGATACTTTTCAAAATTAAAAAGTGCTTCTCTTGTCATACATAAAAATACCCTTCCTGATATGTAATTAAAAAGACATATTCTATGAGCATAGCCCCCAACTCAGAAGGTATTGAGACTTTTCTTAATATGCCTTATGAGTTCGAAATTAGCAATCTGAATCAACCATCAGATATTCTTAACCAATTATAGCCCCCAGTGCAGTAGTTATTTAAAGAAAATAACTTCTGATGTAACACTAAGGGGGAAACGCACCGTGATTGAAAATTATCATTTCCTCAGAGTGATATGTCAAAAATTAAGAAACCTAGCCCCCAAGATTGGTGCTACCACTCCCTCCGAATGATTAATATAGCTGAATGCTAAACAAATGTACTGTAACCCTGAAACTTAGAATCATTAGTCATCCGAGTGATTTTAATGATAAATCACAAAACAAAGGCATTATAGCCCTCAGTTATGAGACTTACCTGCTATCCAAGTGATTTCAATATTAAATCACCAAAAACCCAAATTTCAGTACGCAATAAATGTTGTAAACAGTATCACCACTTTCTTTTATCAGGGCGACAACACGTGAATCATTCCTGCCCGCTAAATCAACTTATTAGTATATATATACGCGTGCACCCATTCACCTTCTTCACTCAGTATTCCAACCGCCACCATCACCCCCGCACGAACCATAGATCTCGGATCCCTATTTCCTCTCGGAGATTTCTGCTCATCTCCATTTCTCCAAACACCGATTTCAATGGCGTCCAAGCGCACTCGTCAAAGCACCAAATCCCAGTCAAAGAAGCAAGCTTCCCCTGGTCAAACCGAAGATAAGGCAGTCTTCGACATCCCCGTGGGAATCAGAGAGTTCCCAGTTTCAGCCATGGATGTGGAGAAGATCAACGGGCTCGTGATCGACGGAGTGCTCCAAGATCAACAAATCGGGGATTGGAATAAAGCAATAGGTCAGAAGTTCCCGCAACCCCCTGTAGATATCACTGTTTTCACATCCTTTTTTTATCATGGATTTGGGATTCCGTATCGTGATTTCTTCCGAGGGCTGCTGTTCTTCTATGGAATCAACCTTGTGAATCTAAATCCAAACTCGATTCTTTATATCTCTATATTTATTCATCTGTGCGAGGTATTCCTAGGAATTGCCTCTCATTTCGATACTTTCAAAGAACTGTTTGTTATGAAATCAAATAGCAGCAATGTGATTGGAGGCGCAGGATTTCAATTGAGGAATAAGTCAAAATATATCGAAGTTCCTCTTCCTTCGACGAACAAAGAGTGGCACATAAATTGGTTTTACCATGGAAACCATGCATCCCCTTTGTCAGAGTTCACTGCTGAGGCTCCTGTGCCCGTGCCTGAATGGTCCGCGAAAGCGTCCCTGAACAAAAAGGCTCAGGTCAATGCAATCTTAGAGTAAATTATTGTGCTAAAATCAAAAGAATATAGTAAAGTGGATGTTGCTTCGAACTTCATATATCGCCGAGTCCAACCCATCAAGAAACGTCATGTCCCTGGTTGGAAGTTCAATCTCAACAGAGATTCCACCATGGAAGTGGCTGAAGAGTTGTCACAACGGGAATTAACACTCCGGCTTGAGAATATTTTTTCCTCCTTGCTTGATTGGACCCCGGGGTCTAAGAAAGCCGGACATCATTCCAAGACCACCAGGAATGAAGTAAGTAACCACTGCCAATCCTGTTAATCCCAATATTTTTGTGAACATCAAAAATAAATAACATGTCATATAAATTGCAGAAACTCGACATATATTCCTCAAGCCCTCCATTGCCTCCTGTGACATGAGAAAAATCACCAAGTCAACAGCCAGCTCACAAGCGTCATAAAGCTCAGATTAAAGAATCTGATGAAGATGAGTCTTTGACGGAAAGATCTGCTAGACTTCAAGAAGAGGCAAAGAAAAAAGCTGCAGTCGAGTCATCAACCACTCAACAAGGATCTAGAAGTGATGCAAAAGCCAAGTCTTCGAAAGAGCAAAAGCACCCGAGTGAGAAGAATACGAAGCATGCCTCAACTGAGTACACACCCGATGCTGTGAAGGATGCGAGACCATTTAGTCCTCCATCAAAACTGTTAGGATTGAAGTTTAAACGTCGGCCAAGGTAAGCGTGTCTAATAACCATAATTCTAATTTGTTATAAAACAACTCTGCTAATGGTTATATGTCATGTAGATCATCTGATAACACTTCTTCGGGCAACGCGACACCTCAGAGCACTGTTCCCAACGAAGATCAATCGAAGCATGCCTCACCCCCACCTACGGACTGCTCCCTCTCTTAGCTCCCTCGCTCAGCACCTCCGTCCCTCCCTCTCCCAGCTCCCTCATTCAGCACCGCCCGCTCGGATCGATGCCGTCGCCGCCCCTCCCTCAGAATGTCGCCGTTGCTGCCCCTCCCTCGTCCACTCCGTCGCGGATCCACGTCGGCGCCGTTCGTCCCTCTCTCACGGCATTGCAAGGCGCCTCGGATCCATGCCATCTTCACTTCCTCTGCTAAGATCCAGATGCCAGAACAAGTAACAAGGCATGTCCTCTTCGTGTGCTATGACCTCCTCTGCTTAGATAGTAATGTATGCACAAGTCCAAATGAACAGAATGACAACATGTCACCAACTAGTTGGATTGAAAGAAGTCTTTAACCAAGCGCATGCAAGCCTTAGAAATGTGATTGAACGAACATTTGGAGTTCTAAAGATGAAGTGGCGTATTCTCTTGAAGTTGCCTAATTATCCAATTGGGAAGCAATCCAGAATTATAGTTGCTTGTATGACCCTTCATAATTTTATTAAGGATCATGCCTTACATGGCTTGCATTTTGAATCAGATATCCAAGTCCAAGATGATGATGATCATTCAACTCCTATCATACATGATGAGAGTCCTTCACGAGATGACTTTGATATGAGTGCTTTTTGTGATGCTATTGTTGTGGTCCTAGTTTTATGATCTTTAGATTCTAGAAATATGATTTTTTGGTAGATTTGTTACCTTAATATGCACAGGACAATATTATTGTAATGTAATTCATGTTTATCAAAATTGTAAGATATTATGTATTTCTTCTCATTTCAAGAATAAAAATGAGCTACTATCAACTCAGGGGTATTCAGGTCATTTTACCAGTCAGAACATACAATCCAGTGAAAATAATCAGGATTGTCAAACGTCCTGCTTATTTAGATAGCAGATTCTCCAGACAGTGGCTTAACAGAAAATCAGGCTTCTCACATAAGCGAGTACCAGAAAAGCGGAAACAAACAGGACCAAAGAAACGTTAGCAGGCATATAGCCAAGCAAGATTAGACCAGTCTCAATGTGTCTTTCATTAAAAACTATCACCAGTCTTAATGTGTCTTTCATTAAAAACTATCACATCAGTCTTTTGAATGACATGGTAGAAAATTTAAAAAGAAAGAACAGATGCCTTTCATCTAGATGAAAGTCTATTTACACTCTTTTTTAGAGGATGAAAGACAAATGAAAGTAGATTGACATATTTGATTATCACACCATACAACTATTAATGTCACATATAAAACTGTGAAATAAAAGCAGACATTTAAAAAGGCAAATTCATTCTGCTTTTTAAAGAATAAAAATGTGATGTGATAGTCTTGGTAACTTTTTCGAGAAAAAAAAAACAGTCTTGGTAACTGTAAAATAAAAGAAAGAACTGAAACTGGCCTTAGTAAAATCCAACGAACGAGAAGAGAGAATAGAATGGACGCTTGCAGATTTGTTAGGCTTTCAGCTATTTCTTGGAGTGGTAGAGACCATACTCATCATCCATCCCGCTGCTTTCTCTTGGATCTATTGCTTGTCTCGTGGTTGCCGTGGCTTTACATATGGCCATTATAGTCAATGTCATTGTCCTTACTCTGTGAATCTATTTAACATTGATTATCTACATTGCTCAACTCTGTAAAAGACTGAATCAGTTTGATTTTTTTTTTTAGATTTACAAAGTCAGCACAGACGTATCGTTATCGACGGCGAATAATAATCATAAATATAATAACATTTTAGGCTCAGTTTGCTACTAACTGGATAGTTAGATTAATACAAAGTCCAATTGTTTTGAACAGAGTTCGACCTCAAAATTCACGGCTAGCAGCACGTATTGTTTTGTTTGTCCCCATCCGGTCCCCGATTCAACGGACGGGGACGGCGAGCGAGCTGCCGGTGCGCACGCTGCGGTGTCTGTTCCTCGCGCCCAAACACCTTTCGCGTTCCGTCAGCTGCTCCTTGTTCATATGCGCGCGCGCGCGCTCCCTGCCAGTGTCCCTATCAAACAGAACGTGATTTCGGCAGTGTTCTTAAACAAGACTCAAGAACAGCCATCCGTCGTCGACGCGTGGGAACGTAAGCATAGGACCGAGGCGAAAACAACTGATGAGCATGAGCTGATGGCATCGTCATCAGATTACAAACGGCGGTCAATTGGTACAACTGGGAATTTCTTAAGAACGAAAGCCAGGCGTGCGCGGCTCTCTGACGCAAAGCCACGCGCGTCCTGCAGATGCGACAGCGTATCGCATTTTATTCTAATAACGATGTTAGCGCTGCAGTCTTGGGGTTAGGTTAATCATCCCTCATCCGATTTTATTCGTCCTCTTGCGTCACAACCTGATGATTAAGCTAAGCCGTCTCTACTCTCTAATGCTCGAGCTTATCTGGTCTGAACGCTAAATCGGCATGCCACGAATGTTGGCGCGCCGCAGCTGCAACCAACAGGGAATGAATGGTTTGACGAAACGCCTAGTTTATTTGTAGGGACGCCATGCCATGCCACGCACGCGAATCTGAATTGGACGACGCGTCTACATCATCGAGCACTCTGTTCTCCAATATATCATCAAGCCTTGATGTGTGCAAAATTCGTAACAAAAAGAGCAGGTACATGATGCATGAGGGCCAAGACCTCTAATTTGGCAGTCGCAGATGTACTGCTCCTGCTCGATCAAAGACTTCGCGTAGTAATGTAACGGCTAGCTGACGTAGTTTGATGTTCCCTCCTCGCCGCGTTTTTTTCTTGTTCAACATTTTCGCCTGCAGTTTAATTTGTGAATCTACATGTGCTAGATCACATTGAAGTATTGAAACGTGGGTTTCCAGATCTCTAGGCTAATGTGAAGCTAGGGGCTAGGCTGAATGAAGCTCATCTGTCTTGACCGAAGAATTGGACTAGGGCGTATCCCAGTTTCGAAGAAATTTTGTAGCTTTCGTGCGTCTGCTCCCCCTGAATGCGGTGGCCTAGCTGTTTTGACTGGAATCAAAGATTGGTGTTACATGTAGCTATTGCGTCCTACTGCAGGTGTTACTGCTTACTGGATCTGCTGAATATTGATCATCAACGCAACGTAATGCACTTCAACGGACATGGTGTGTACCGTGGTCCACCTAAAATTTGAAGAAACTGTATAAAAGCATCCGGAAAAATGTTTCGCCAATTCAGGATGGTGACTTGGTGAGCCGCAAACTGGACCCCAAAAACCTTTGGCCCAGTGTAATACAAGGCCCATTTCATCAACAGAAGGAACGGTCCAGTCGGCCTACATACAGCCAAGCTGGCGGGCTGGTATAGTGCAAGCTCCCATTTCTTATCAAATAAGCCCATAAATATACGATTTCGCCACACTGGCTCAAAGAGCAATGAAATATGAATGTACTTGAGCTTTCGACTTTCTTTTTTTTTCTTTCCTTTTTTGCGGGGATTGAGCTTTCGACTTTCGTTGAGCTTGTTTAACGGAATTTGGTAAAACCGTGAACTTGATTACTTGAAGATGTGCTGGGGAAATGGGAACCATGTCCGCGCTTAAGAAGGCAAATAAGACAAAATCAAGTCATGAAGAAACAGGGAATCTAACTTGCACTTTTGTATTATTGTTTAAGCGGACAGGCCATTGACCTGGTGGCAAGGCGCGTGAGTGGCAGTTGCCAGGTCGAGGGTTCGAGTCTCCGATCTCGCACGAGTACTGTAGCTTGTTACAGTGCCGGTTGAAAAAAAATACCTCGCTCTCTGTAGATCAAAGCATAGTTAAAGATTCGCGTCATAACTCATACGACCAGCTGAGTTCTTATGTATGGTTGGGAAGGGGGTTCGAGGATTTTTTCGACCTGTGTGAGAAGACTCTTCTCCTTAATATAAAGCCGTCGGGGTGACTTCTTTTCCCGACAGGTCAAGTTTTTTTTTATTATTATTGTTTAAAAATTTATGTAATTAATGCTCCTTGTTCCGTTCCTATCAAGGATTATGATCCTAAGGTGCTATTCATCGCAAAAAAAAAAATGATGATCCTAAGATGCCCTGATGTGATTACATAATTTCGTTTTACAATTGGCATGACGAAGTAAGTTAGTTGTCAAGGTAGTCTGGAACATATTGATAAAGAAGTGAATTTTTGTGAAGAGGAACAAATAATTGAGTGTAGGTGACGAGATTCTTGGAGTTTCTAAGTCTGCCTTCTTAGTTGTTCGCTCTAGTAGGTTTGTGAGTTGTTGAGTGTGTTTTGTGCTCATGTTATGGTTTCGAATTTCCAGGCTTAGTGATGTACATAGCTCGGTTCTGTCAGTTTTGATGGGTTAGTCTATATACTATTAGGTTATAATTTTTTATCTTCTTTTACTTTAATAAATGGCGGTACTCCTGTCTTATTAAAAAAATAATTAGCATGACAATTTGTTAAGCACTGAACTCACAATAATTCAGACAGCGAAACAGGTAGGAACAAAAGGGATGGCCCAAAAACGGGATGGGCATACACCCCCAACGTGTGCCATTGTGGCAAGGTCCTTTTCAGTGCTCCATATTTCCGTTCACGGCTAACAGCTCGTTCTAAAAAAAACCAATACAAGCATCAAATTGGCACGTCCAACTTCGGTTACTACCCATCTGCGGATATGATATTATGACTGAAATCTGGTCTATAACTGTACCTACATGCTTGGACTCAGCTGTGGCATCGGATACGCCCTTTTCTCTATCCGGACCGGTGGCTGTGGCATCGGATCCTCAATCCTCCCCTTGTAATTAATATTTCTTTTCTGAAGCCATAAAGCTACTTATGGCCAACGAAGGAGCCTTGCAAATTGCACTAAACTTTCCTGTGCCGTGAGGCACGAGACGAGTATTGTATAGTGACAGGAAATCAACGGGAGATTGGAGATGGCACGTGCTGCTGCTCCTCCCAACTAACCGCGGGTTGCTAGTATATTGCACGAGGCCCATCTGCCAGTCCACTCTCCATTCTCCTGCTGTCTTCATCTTCTTCGCGGGCGTATAAATCTTCGCCTCCGCATCTACTCCGATTCGATGCTTCCGCGAGGGGTGCTCGGAGTCATGGAGGTCAAGGGGAAGGACTTATGGGGCTTGCTGCTCGTGCTCCTCCTCGGCCAGTTCGTCGCCTTCTCCATGGCTGCCGCAAGTTTCACTTCCTCCCTCATTGCAAACCTTGGTACTCGATTTCTTCATTTTTCTCCTCGGGCTGATCTGTATCCACAGAATTACTGAATTACAAGTGTATCTGATGAAATACTGGATAATTGAAAATATCATGAATAAATACGTGCTGCAGGAGTCGATACGCCACTCACGCAGTCCTTCTTCGCCTACCTGCTGCTGACCTTGGTTTATGTACCAATCGTCCTGCGTCGCCGGCAGAAGCTGCAAGTGAGCGTAGTTGCATAACATTCCACAATAGAAGCTGTTGCGATTCGTAGCTCACTGCTCTGAGTATTCGTCTTGCAGATATCTTGGTATTGGTATCTGGCCCTGGCTTTCATTGATGTCCAGGGGAATTATCTTGGTGAGTACAGGCACCAAACAATTGCACTGAATCCATACCATTAATAGCTTCCAGTGAGTCTTCCTACTGTGCTAAACATGTAAGCATTACGTTGCAGTTGTGAAGGCGTACCAGTACTCGTACATCACCAGTGTGACATTGTTGGATTGTTGGACTGTTGTATGGGCCATCATACTCACATGGTACGCACTGGGCACAAGATATTCATTCTGGCAGTTTGCAGGGGCGGGGACATGTGTGGCCGGGCTCGCCCTTGTGCTCCTTTCAGATGCCAAATCTCCAGATGAACAAGGTAAATTTTTTTTGACAAACTTGAACAAGGTAAGTTGGTGACCGCTGAAAGCATCATGACAATTAAATTAGAAAGTCCATTGCAAAGTCTTAAGAACAAACCTCAACAGTAGAATCATTTTCAGGGTTAGAAAATTAGAATTTCAGCTAAGCAGGAAAGACCATGTTATTAATAGAAGAAAGTCCATATTGTCCCCCATGAAATACATAATGACACAATGCAAGAACAATCCAAATTACTGTATCAGTGGTAACGAAAATGGCAATATAAATAATTACGACCGACTTTATAAACATCATGAATTGAAATCTACTCTCTAGTTTGCACATCAATGCCAGATGTACTTAACATTTCACCAAATATTTGACTTCCTGCAGATCCAAGTAAAATACCACTTCTTGGGGATGCCCTTGTTATTGCCGGGACAGTTTGTTTTGCCTTTAGTAATGTCGGGGAGGTTAGTCACGCATTACTATCTCTGCTAGTACCGGAAGTATTTTCTCACATTCTTCTAACAACCAATGCATTTTACTGGTATATTGTTGTAGGAATACTGTGTCAAAAAGAAAGACCGAGTTGAAGTTGTCGCAATGCTTGGACTGTTTGGCTTGCTAGTTAGTACAGTACAGATGTATCCTCCCCATAAACCTTTACTGGTTTCAGACAGTTGCATCTATAGGTTTTTTTTCTCAAACACATAGGAGAGTTGTTCATCATTATATTAAGAAGAGGAAAAGAAAGTCCAAGAGGACCAGTAGTATATTTTCTCCTCTAGGGCGGCTAACATCCACACCAACTCATCCGGGGCTCAAAAGCATGACCAAAAACAACAAAAACCAGGTCAGGGCCATAGATTACTTAGTCCTGTGGCCCCAGCCATGCAACAGAAACTAGCCTCATCCATAATGTCCTGAATGATCTTGGGAACATTAGGAGAAGCTCGTTCAAAAACACACTAATGAGTTGAAGCCCTTCCTCTGCTGCTTTGGAGCACTCTGCCACCACTCCTGAAACACCAAATCTTTGTGCAAAGGTATGAACTGCTGCAGGCCAACCATGCACAACACGCAAAACAGCACCTCATTGGCGAACACACAAGAGGTTAGTATGTGTTGAACTGTTTCGTCTTCCTTGTCACAAAGTGGACAGTGTTCGGGATGGTCCATCCCTTGACGAGCCAATCTATCCGCCATCCAACAGCGATTCAAGGATGCTAGCCATATGAAAAACTTGCATGTTGGTGGCGCCCAAGTCTTCCAAACTCACTTGGCCGGTTCAAAATGCACCACACCGATGAAGGAACAATCATACGCCGATTCAGATGAAAATTCCCTGGAGGCTGAAGGAGTACATCGGTGCTGGTCTTCAACGCCAGGAGAAAGCTGAAATTCTTCAATAATATCCCATATTAGGAAGTATTCAAAGAAAGCCTGGACCGACAACCCTCCCTAATATCATTGACCCATGTGAGATCTGTGAGTGCATCCTGTACTGTCCGGCTGTTGAGTGTTCTCTTTGGAACCAAGCATACCAGAGCCGGAGCAAGGTCTCTGATGGATTGCCCATGAAGCCAACGATCAGTCCAGACGAAGGTCCTAGCACCATCTCCCACCATTGATATCACAGATGTAGAAAGCATGGCCGAAATGTTAGGATGCACCTGAATATTCATCTCTGCCCATGGACTATCAGGTTGAGTTTTCTTTAGCCATATCTCATGCAGGGACCAACCAAGAATTTCCAAATTATGAATTCCGAGTCTGCCTCAGGTGATCAACACACACGACTCCAGCTGATCAAACAATGATCATGATTTTCTTTCTGTTTAAATAGTTAAACTATTACCATAATTTTCTGGATTTTTTTCTAAACGGGAAACATATATTGATGTTGCCCTTTGACCTGATACACCTTAGATTTATATTTGAAAGGAAGAGCCTAGCAGCAGTTACTTGGTCACCAACAATGGTACGAAAAGTACTCTGAACAGCTAACATCTTTTATATGTCATGTGCCTTATTGAATTGATTAGAACCTAAATCCTGATGTTGTCTTTTAATTCATCTCCAGGTAAGTTTATTCGCAGGATATGCAGTGGCCATTTTCATGTTCTACACGATCACTCCTTTTGTACTTAAGGTTAAGTATCTCTCCAGCATGTAAGGAATGAAATAAGCTCTACAGGTATACGAAGTAAAGAAACATAGGCCCTCTCATGTGGTTAGGCTATTTCAATGATATTGGCTACTACGTAGTATCAACCAGAGCTTATGGTCAGTTCACAGTACAAATACCAATTTACCCGTTTTTGGATGCCCTTTTTGCAGATGAGTGGAGCAACATTGTTCAACCTTTCACTATTAACATCTGACATGTGGGCAGTTGCTATTCGAGTTTTATTCTATCATCAACAGGTGCAAACTTCTGACTCAACATACTAGTACCATTTTATAAACATACAATTCCATATTTGTTCACATATTTTAGGTGCAATCTGCAGATAAACTGGCTGTACTATCTAGCGTTCAC
Organism: Eleusine indica; assembly: GCA_030378355.1. NCBI lineage: Eukaryota > Viridiplantae > Streptophyta > Magnoliopsida > Poales > Poaceae > Eleusine > Eleusine indica. The sequence continues at coordinate 63,728,599 of CM059494.1, forward strand.
AGTGGTGGGCATTGGATTGATCATCTATTCATCGAAGTAAGATTGTTCAAATTTCCTAGATCATTTTAAAGATGTGTCAATCTTAGTTGCAGGAACCTAACAAAATTAATTGCTTGCCCTCTGTGAAGTGAAAGTTGTTCAGACGATGAAACAGCTGCAAGTATAGAACCAGCAGCACAATATCACCAACTTCGAGGTGAGGATGTTTCAACAGGAAGTGGCTCTGGTTCAGGGGGGCAGGAAAGGATACAAAAGGAAGAAGTTCACATTTGTTAGCAGATCAATGTACAAAGACACCCTGATAAAAGATAAATTTGGCCAAATCACATACGGCAACAGAAATCTGCAAACTATAATGTAACTTGACCATGTATAGGGAAATTGTGATTATCAAGAGGGAAAAAAAATTGGGAGCAGAACTGCAGAAGCCTGCCGCCTCCCCCTCCATGATCGGTCTGTAGTAGATTGTTGGTGCTCTCTTCTACAATGTAACTAGCTTCCCCCTCCCCCTTTGCTGCCTATCTATGTAAACTGGCGCATGGCGCCATCCAACTGCTCATGGCTTGTCCATGACCGAATGGTAAATCAATATATGGTGGGATCCTCTCTCTCCCTCCCCCCCCCCCCCCCCCCCCCCGGCGTTCTTCTAAAAAAAAAAACTGCAGAAGCGGGTTTTGACGGCTATGCTTGCTAGTGTCGCCTTGGCAAGGGCAGTGTGGCAGGCAGCTGGTTATTATTGCCACGGCGAAGCAATGGTTTTGGGATGGAACCGGTTCCATAGTGGTTATTGACTCATCGTTTGGGCAACCAACTGCCAGTTGAGCCGGTTGGTTAATTTAAATACTTTGTCAGTAAAGATACACCATGCCCTCCCTACAGAAAAGTTTGAGATTCATCATCCTCTGTCCTTCTAGCACACTCTTAACTTTCTCTTGAGTTCTCCCTAGAAGCAACTGTGCTAAATTGCTAAGTGACTGTTCATTTGAGAGGATGCTTTTCAAAATTTGGTTACTGAAGCTGTCGACGGAAAGCTAACAATAACTCGTCCTCGTCTATACCAATTTGTTGGGTTTAGTATCTAATCGGATATTGATAATGATGGGGCCCAACTTATAAAGTGGAGAGAACCTCACCTATTAGACTAGTCTTTTGGGTTAAGGTGATCTAGGATTTTGGTTGGGGCTTTAGTTGGACCTGTGGTTTGACAAGCATGTTATGACTTTGGCTAGCAGTAGGGGCTCGTATGCGACAAGTCGGGTCGCACTCTAACAAATGGTATTAGAGTCATGGTCGGAAACCTGAAATATCTCGAGAGTCTCACACAGATATCGAACTGTCGGATTGGGTCTTCCGGGCCACATAGTTGTCGGGCCGTCAAAAGGGTGTTCACTCATGGGCCTCACACGGATATCGGACCATCGGGTTGGGTCTTCCGGGCCATATGGTTGTCCGGTTGTCGGGCTGTCGGAGGGATATACATCTGAGTGTGAAGGGGAGATGGGGCCACCCCATGTGTGATGGGAGAGATTGTTAGGTTTAATCCCACATCGTATATTGATGATATGAGAACCTAACTTATAAGGTGGAGGAAACCTTACCTATTAGGCTAGTCTTTTGGGTTGAGATGAACCAGGATCTTGGTTGGGGATCTAGTTGGACCTGTGGTTTGACATGTCCATTATGACCTGGACTAGCGGCAGGGGCTCCTGTGCGGGACGAGTTGGGCCACACTCTAACACAATTTTTGGCTTGTAATAGAACTACAAGTTTTACTTCCCAAATGCCAATTTCAAAAGAACGTTGATTGTTTCAACTTCTCACTTCTGCTAGTAACTATCAAATATAGATACATGCATTATAATAATAACTTATGAACTTAAAAAAATACTAGTAATAAATAGGGAAGTATAAAACTTCAGTATGGTTGTCACCAGGATTCTATGAATTCTAGCTGGCTAGACCCGATTCTCTTACTTAAGACCAACTATTTGATGAGCCTAAACAACAGAGAGGTTATTTTGGGAGGAGTTTTATTATCCAAAATATTGATCATTAATTTTAAAAAACTATTAACTATTGGCAAATAGTTTATCAGATTGAGGATAATATTAAAAAATAACATTTTTAGATTTATAATAATTATTTTATATTATCATAAATAAAAATAAATTAATAATATGGTTAGTAATTGATGTTTTATTTTTTAAAAGATTGACTGACATTTTAAATATTCGGTAGGGATAGATTTCTCTTGTAAAATAAACATAAAATCATTTATAATGATAAAATTATAAAATTACACTCAAACTATTAGCCAATAGTTTCTCAAAACTAATAGCCAATATTTTGGACAATAAAATTTTAGACCTTTTGGAATATTATCTAATCATTTAAACTCCCTAATATAGTAATCTTCAATTTAAACATTTATAGTGTATTGCTCTGTTCCAAAAGAAAACAGGATATGAAGGCTGGGTTAAGCACATCTTGTTTCACAGTTACTTCAAATAAATAAACAGAAATTGTGCCAAACGTCATGATTCTACATCATCTTATTAGTTAAGTGAATTCTTATAATGAACTAAAAATCATGAATCAGAAGCTGCTTTTAGCCTAAGTTGCTCTTTCAACATGTAGAGGTTGTGCCAATTTTAAGGGTGTGTTTGGTTGAGTTTTTTCTGACTTTGACTTTTCAAAAAAGGCAAAAGCCCAACTAAAGAGATTGGCTTTCAGAAAAAGTCACAAACAAAAGCAGTTTTTAGGGTAATTTTTTTAAACTTGTGAAAGCCAAAGCCCAAAAAAGCACCTCCTAACCTGCTTTTGGAAGCCAAACGCCAAAAATTTACTGTAAGTAGCATGAACAGCAGCCTAACACTAAATATATTTGGACTTTCAAATTTTTGTTGATCAGTTAATAACTGACCTACATGCTACATAGTATATATATCAAACAGATACCATGGCACTGGTATTTAGCCCTCGTTTTTATCGGCGTCCAGGAAAGCTTTCTTGGTGAGTTCACCATACAGGAAATGATTTGAACTTTTGAGTTACCAATTGGAACTGGGCAGGAGCTTCCAGTGAGATCTGTAAACAATAAATTTATGTTAGTAAATTCTTCTGGTTCAAGAGGAAATTACCAAAATGTCAACATTGTGAAACTTGTGCTACAACTATTAAGGCATACAACTACACATACATCACCAGCACAAACTTGTTAGACTGTTGGACCATTCCGTGGGTCATGATCCTCACCAGGTTGCGAAAGGTGACTGAGTAGCACCTCCCAGGTCCCAGGTTCGACTCCCAGTGAGAGCGAATTTGCGATCTGGGTTAAAAAAATCCCCTCATCTCTCCCCGCACCAAAGCATTTGGTTAAGTCCTTGCCTCTGGAAGCAACGACGTCCATGATGGCTCCAGCCCAGGTTCTCACAAGACTGGTGACTCCAATGTAAGAGAGGGAGGAGGATTCGGGGGCTTTCTTAATCTGCGTAAGAGGATTTTCTCCTTAAATGCAATGCTTGGGGGTCGTCATACCTCCTGTAGGTCAAGTTTTTTTATGATCCTCACCGGGTTTGCACTAGGTACAAGATACTCTTTGTGGCAATTTGTAGGAGCAGTGACTTGCCTGGCAGGACTTGCCCTTGTACTACTCAGATTCTAATTCTCCCGATGTGCAAGGTAAGTACGTATCCGTGCAGCATGCCAGTCACAGCTTAAGAAATTGATGACTACAGATTTATCATGATAGAAAGAAAACATGGTTCATGATTTGGGATTGAATTTTACCTTTACAATGTCATGGTTGAATAAACAGTTACCGATCTCTAGCAAATATTTAGATGAACGTTACCATCTTAACAATAGCTCAATTATCTGCAGATGTACGTAAAAGACCACTTTTGGGAGATGCCGTTATCATCGCCTCCACAATTTTTGCTGCATTTGGCTATGTAGGGCAGGTCAGCAATGTCATTCAGTTACTGCTTCCATCAGCTGCTTCACCATTTCTCATGATTTGTAAAGATGGACGAGTTTGCCTTTTGTGTAGGAATACTGTGTCAAGAAGAAAGACAGAATTGAATTATTTGCGATGTTGGAATATTCAGGGTGCTTGTCACTGGAATTCAGATGTATCCTTTCCGGGAAATCAGTACAGAATTAGCATGATCCATGATGATGTTAGTGATAGACTCGAATAAAAATTATATGTTGCAGAGAAAAAAAATGTTTTATGCTCAGAAAGTAAAGTTTGACGTTGCCCTATCATATACATCAGGTCTGTTTTTGAAAGGAAGAACCTGGAAAAAAATCAACTGGTCTCCAATGATTAAGTAACCAAAATCCACCAACCTACCACAAAAATGAATAATATTCATAAACTTCTTTGATTTTCTGTATGAATGCTCACACCCTCCTTTTTACATTATTCCAGATTGGTCTCTTCATAGGATTCACTGTAGCAGCTTTTGTGTATTATACTATTAGCTCTTTTGTTCTTCAGGTTAAGGTTCTCAAACCAGTTCTTGTCAACTATCTATCTAAACTCTCTCTCATTCTACTTGCTCAAAACCAGTTAGTAGTTCTCGTCCATTGCCATCTAGCACCATAGCAGTAACTTTCCAATGAACCTCTTCCAGATGAGTGGAGCCACTATGTTTAACCTCGCACTCTTAACAACTGACATGTGGGCGGTCGTCATTCAGATTTTCTTCTATCATCAGCAGGTCAACATTTTTCAATATGAACGAATGTGACAGAGACATTGGCTCTTCTACTGTGCTGACATTTCTCATGTTCAACCCACAGGTAAACTGGCTCTATTACATAGCATTTGCAGTTGTAGCCATCGGATTGATCATCTACTCAGTGAAGTAAGTTGGATGAATTCTCTTTTGAAACATGAGCACATATGGCAGTCAAGCAACTCAATCTAATATATACCTTAGTGCATGTGAATTGTGATCTATGAAGTGAAACTTCTTCATATGACGAGGTAGCTGCAAGTACAACAGAAACACCAGTTCAGTATGAACAACTTGCAAATGATGAAACAATTTGATTCAGTGACCAGAGTTCTGCAAGGATATAGTTCAGAGACAACAAACAATATGTGTTTGATAACAATTTAGAAAAAAAGGGATGGTAGAAGCCAACTCATCATCCTGGAAATGGTAGCCAGCTTGGTGCCAATTTGTACTGGCGGGAAAGAAAACAGCAAGAAGATGATCACGCCAGTCAAGGAATCTTGCAAACTCCATGGAATCAATAGAAATTGCGTTAGTTAAATCAGATATCATTATGAGAGTATGTGTGGAAGGGAATGTAAATTTGCTTGGTTCTCAGGCGAAAAAAAATAGATCTCACTGTTTGCTGTTTTAACAGTTGGAATTTGAACATTTTGAAGACTTATAACGATTCAAAACTGGAAGTGGACACTGATATGATATTTCAGTATTTTAAGTTCCATGATAAAACTATAAGTTTTTGTAATTTGATTATATATCTTTAGCCCCCTGGAGGCTAGTTGCACCCCAGTACCCTGCCACCACAAATCTGCAAATACCGTACAAAGGTTGACTCTGAATGAAAATAATCATTGAGAAATAAAGTACCAATAAAACATATAAGTATATACCAAAACAATTTCATAAAGGGCGGTAGAAATATGCTCAGATGCAATCAGAGGTAGACCTACCACTCGGGCCATAGCTCGAGTGCTGCCAATTCTACCAGAGGTGCCCGTTTAATTTTTTTCTTTTGTACCCTGGCTCAACTAGAACAACAGACCCAAGAAATGACCTGAATCATTGGGCCAAATGCTAAACCTGAAGTGCATTCTGCAGACAACAGCACATGTAGTTGAACGGACAGATTAAGCCTCTTCCAGACAAACTGCCGCTGTAATGTTGAATTGGATAGCACAGGTGAACCACTTGGTGATTTTTCCTGAGACCACTAATCTCTTGGTTTGCAAAATGGGGGGGTTCGGTTAGGCCAATTGATTAGCTTGCTAGACTTGGATCCAGCCAACAGTTTGTTCAAATCACACTTCCTGCAGATGCCTTCCAAAGGCAAAGGCTAAAACTACCTGTGAGTCTTTCTTGTTTGCAAGACGTGTATTATCCTGTGAGACCTTTATGGTATTTTCATGGAAAATCGTTGTTTCTGTTACTTCGCTATATTCTTAGTAACGCACCACTCTGGTGCCTCTAGATTCAAGGCTAGGACAAGTTTGTTCTCCATTCAGTCAATACAGACTGCAGAATCCATCAAGTACCCAAGAACACTTATATACCATAGAAATCGTAGGGAAACTTGTATCCTCTTCAGTTGTGTTTGCGCTAAATCAAGCATAACACTTGCTGCAACTGACTACAAGCACTAAGGTACCGGATTGCAGCTCTCGTCACCAAGCATGTCAATCTCGCTCTGTTCCTCTACAAGTACCAAGAAATCTAATTTAGGCATGTGGCAAATAACAACTTGAGACATCCCATTCCTCCTGAAGCAGCATACCAGTGATATTGTTCAATTATAGCATTGCCAGCCTTGCTTCCACAATCACTATGTTCCAATTCTATTCACCAGAAATCACCACAGGAGCAGGTTCCCGAATTGAAGTGGTGGAATCTGCTGAAGTCCCGCATTATAATCTCTCTGTGCTCAATTTTTGATACCATCTTGATCACTGTGTGGCAGTCACCACATACCCGCAGGTTTTTGACAATTTGAAGGGGTGTCCCTGGTGGCGTACTAATCAAACCTAAGGCGAGGGCTAGCCGTTCGCTGTGCATTGAAAGCATGGTCTCTTTCTTCTCTTCTGGCATGTCATGAAGCACAAAGCTTGTGTCAGGACAATAACCCTCTTGTTTCAACCTAGCTGTCATTTCCTTGAGCTTTGCATATATCTGTTCTGATAAAGGATGTGATTTGTCGGAAGCTATAAAGGAATGAACTTTGTTCTTGATCTGAATCCAACTGCATCCAGCTTCTTTCTTTACCTTTTTAGTGTCCATGAGCTTCCTCATTTCATCTCTCTCTTTCCACTTCCCTGCAGCTGAGTAAATGTTGGAGAGAAGCACGTAGGTAGCCGAGTCAAGTGGCTCAAGTGACAGAAGCTTCTCTGCCGCCAACTTCCCAAGCTCAACATTCTTGTGAACCCTACAAGCGCCTAGCAATGTGCGCCAGATTGCTGGAGCTGCTGGGAATGGCATGCTTCCTATAAAGCTCATTGTTTCATCCAGCTTGCCTGCACGGCTATAGAGATCCACCATGCATGCATAATGTTCCATGCTTGGATTGATCTTGTGGTCTCTGACCATTGAATCAAAACATCGTTGGCCTTCTTCAACCAGACCTGCATGAGTGCATCCTATGATCACTGCAAGGAATGTGATACCATCCATCTCAACGCCTTCAGCTTCCATCTGTCGGAATGTATCAAGGGCCTTTTTGCTGTAACCGTGCTGTGCGTACCCCGATATCATTGAGTTCCATGACACCAAATCTCTATCCGTTTGGCTCAAAAATACACTTTGAGCACTCTCAATGCTCCCTTTCCTTGCATACATGCTGACAAGTGCACTGCTCACACATATTGCATCCTGGTATCTGTACTTGATCGAAACAGCATGGAACTGCCTACCCAGGTCAACGCCCGCAGCTGGACAAGCACAGGCATCAATGGCACTGGAGATTGTGAACTCATTTGGTTTCAGGCCTTGTGTGGTCATTTCGATGAACAAACTTGTGGCGCCATCAGAGTCACCAGCTTGGGCATAGCAAGTTAACATTGCAGACCATGCAACAACATCCTTTTGATTAATCATGTTGAATATAGAGAGAGCTTCTTCAGTCATGCAAAGCTTTGAGTATGAGGCCAGAAGTGCAGTTCCAACAGTTGGTGAAAACTGGTAGTTTGTCTTGATGACCTGGGCATGAATTTGGGGCAGCAAGCTGGCCACTGATGCTGTCAGTATTATTGAGTAGGTGACCTCATTTGGAGCAACACCATTTTCCCTCATTTTGTTAAAAAGAGCAACAGCACAATGAATATCACCATTCTGAATGCAACCATTAATCATGGCAGTCCATGAAACAATATTCTGAGACCCTGGGATCAATAAAAATATGCTTAAAGCATCATCCAATTCACCGCATTTGCAGTAGGCATCCATGAGGGCTGTCATTACATTGCCATCGGAAAGGAACCCGTATTTTGAAACACAGACGTGGAGCTGCCGTACCATGGCAAGCTGTTTGAGATTTGCACATAGTTTGATCACAGTAGAGTAGGTAGACTGTGTAAGCTTCCCTTTACAGGATCGTGAATCAAGGAACAGCTGCAAGGCTTCCAGATTGCACCCGTTCAACAAGAGGCCTGCCATCAATGTGTTCCACGACACCCTGTCCCTGGTCTCCATCCCAGAAAACACAGTCTTGGCTTCTTCGACTAGTCCGCACTTCGCATACATGTTCATCAGAGAGTTGCACACGAACACAGTCGAGCGGCATCCAAATTTAACTGATTGAGCATGCACACACCGCCCAACTTCAGGAGCGCCATGGCTCGCCACTGCAGAGAGAACACTCGTAAATGTAAACGAATTGGGCCAGATCCCCCGAGCTTGCATCCTGAAGAAGAGCCCCATGACATCCGAATGTGCCCCGGCCTGGACGTACCCATTAAGCAATGACGTCCACGTGACGACGTTCCTCTCAGGCATCCCCTCGAACACCTTCCGTGCTTCCTCGGCATCGCAGCATTTCATGTACAAGTCGACGAGTGACGAGCCGACGCTGACGTCGCCGCGATCATGCCCGCTCCTGACGCACAGGGAGTGCACCTGCTCCCCGAGAACCCTGTCCGGCACCGACCCGCAGACCTTAAGGACGCATGACAGCACGGCGGCTCCGACGCGCCTGCCGCGACGGCTGTGCACGTCCACGAAGTACTCCATCGCCTGTAGGGCCAGGCCCCGCCGCGCGTAGTCGAAGAGAGCACGGTCAGAGCCCGCCGCAGCGCCTCGGTGGGAAATTTCGTCGAACGCCTTGCGGGCACGTGGACCGTCGCGGGGACCAACTTCGTACTCTGACTGGACGGAGCAGGCGACTATGGCCAACGGATTCCCTGCATGGTTCGGAGCCAAGGTCGCCGTGCTCCTGCTGCGGCGAAGTGCCAGCGAAGCTCGTGGGATCATGCCACTCTGCTGATGGATGTGCGGGTGATGGCGCGGCGATCAGCCGATCACGAAGAGTTAGGTTGGTTTGTGGATCAGATGGTGCATAGCGCGGCGCGACGTACATGGACCCCACAAGTTCCGTACGCTAGGACGGCGAGCTTGTGACCAATGCGGCAGCCGGCCGGCGGCGAAGCCGCGACGGCGAAGGTGTGGGCGGAGCCCAGGCCTGGGTAGCGGTTCCGTTTGTATAGTGGGCCGGCTCACTTTATGCACAGTACGCTGGGCTAGGCCTGCCAGGATATGCCGAGCTGAATTTGGGCTTTAGTTAGGTGTCTAGACGTCCTGTTGTTTTCTCCTCCTTTTTTTTCGTTCGTAAAGTCTTATAGCGCGGTAGGTCGCGCATACGCTGGAGTGCGCCATCCTCTGAGTTCAGCCCGGGCCCGGCCTGCACCACGCGCGGGCTTGGCTCATTATCAACCTTTCAAAAAAACCTTCTTCTAGTTCAAGAGCGGCGACGATCGCGGAGCGGTTGCCGGAGGTGGGCAGCGCGGTATATATAAGAAAAAGAAATATCTATTAATATTCATGGTCTATGTATTGGTTGATACATATAATCATTCATTATTACAAACCAAATAAGAAAGAATGGTGATGGAGATGGAGATGAAGGAGGATGGTAAGTGTGGTTACTTAGGTTTGGAGGGTTATTGGGGCGGGATATCCACTTTTTGACAGGTTTAGAGGAGCGTTGGGATGGCGACCGCGATTGGACGGTGGGCAGTGGTACGGTGGTGCAAGGAGGCGGTGACGACGGCGTCATAGCCACAGGCGGCAAGTGGGCTGGCGGCTGGCGCGTCATGGCGGACGAGTTAGCAGCGGACGGTGAGTTGGAGGGCAGTGACGATGGATGCGAACGATGTGGCAAAGTGGCATGGTGACCAACCGTCGGAGGAGGTGCCAAAGCAAAGACAGAGACAGCGTTGGCATGACACCGGAGGCCGCGAGAATGATGAGTACTATATCGGGGGCAAAGGTTGATGACTGGATGATGAACACGCGGTGTCAAGAGGTTGACGATGACGTCGTGACGCGATTAAGAGACAAGTAGCAGCGTTCAAATGGGGGTACACGATCCGCAATGGCACGACAAGTTGCACGATAACTACCTCTTTTTTTGTTTACTTGAAATATTTTCTTTTGGTTTGGTTGTTACACTATTTTCTTAAAATCTATTCTAATTAAAATTATAATAACTATAATATAAATTTATAATAGAAAATTCACAAGTTATAGAATTTTTCATAAACTAAAAGCGTATGTGAGAAGGGTTCACAGGTGTTCGATTGTTATCTAGCACGTCATAGCTAACATATTACTATAATAAGACTTAATTCATGATCTTCTTTGAATAGGATACGGAGGACATCATCTTATATGCAAGTCAACAGAGTTTTTAGGTATCTTCGATGGCATCTGCTTTTTTAGATATTTTGCTATTCTGATCACAAAAATAATGAGTTTTGTTAAAATGAACACAAAACGATGGATTTTGTTAAAATAACCATGAAATCGATAGCTTTTTGATAAAATGATCATGATCTGTTTTTTTGACAAAAATGCCTTCGCTCCTTCTTCCTCTCTCTCTCTTCGTCTGCCCCGGGTCAGAAGAGGAGACCAGAAGCGTCACGCGGGGCGGCACACGTGACGGACGGGGGCGGCATGCGCGACACGTGGGCAGGTGCTGTGGTGGATGGGGGCGGTGCGGCGATGGAGGCGGCGCTGCCGTGACGGGGGTGGCACGTGCGGCACGCAGGTAGGCGCCGTGATGGACGGGGGGCGGCACAGAGATGGAGGTGGGCCCATGATGGACGAGGGGCGCCACAACAGATAGGGACGGCGCGTGGTAGACAACAGACGGAAGCTCCTGCATACAGCGAAGGGAGAGGGAGGGAGGAAGAAAAAGGGACGAGAATATTTTTATATAAAAAAATAAAACCGATCATGATCTTTTTATTAGAAAATTAACGGTTTCGTAAACTCACCATCTCGTGATTATTTTAATAAAATTCGCTAATTTCATGATCAAAATAATAAAAATCTCGCTTTTCTAACAGTGGTGACAAAAACATGATTGAACCACATGTTTGGAACCGCAAGGCACAGCGATACAAGTTCAAAAAAAAAAAAAAGAAGGCACAGCGACACGCCGCCCTCAGAACAAATGATGTCTCGGCTAAAATGCCCGCTCCGGCCGCTGGACCAGCACCTTCTCCTCGTCACGAGCATCACGACCGCGACCGGCCCCGCTCGGTACGGCGCGACCGCGACAGCCTCGTCGCAGGACGACGGGCGGCTCCGCCTCGATGTGGTCGGCGACGCACCACGTACGTCCGGGGGAGAGCGAGCGGCGTGCAGCTACCCGCTTGGCTCTTCCAACCCCAACCCGACGGGCCGGGCTACTGTTCCGAGGTCAGCGGCGGGCGTCGTCGCCGGCCCCAGCGCGCCGGCTGCTACACTACACAGCGGCCTTCCGTACCGTCACCGCTCACCAAACAGAACAGCGCGCGAGGCGTCGCATTCTGCGAAACCTCGGCCTGAAAAACGCCACGGAGACGAGATGATAGATGATATTACAAACAAAAGTCCAAGCAGCAGCGTTGATGTCGTTAGTTCCGGTCCCGGGTTGCCGCCGCTGTTGCCGGTTCTGTTCTTGAGCCAAGCGGCTCTGGTTGTGGTGTCGTGTCTGCACGCGTAAGGGCGCGTTGTCGCTTCATGGAGGCCGGTGGGATTTGTCATTTCGCCGCGAGGGTGAGAGGCGCACGGGTCGTCTGAAAATGAAGCCGTGTGCTCCTCTGTCGAGCCGCTGTCGCCGTTCTCTTGTCAGTTGTCAATGTATTTTGCCATTCGATTCGGGGCGCGAAGTCACTTCGCCCTGGCTCTTCAGCGATACCATGCCCGCGCGCATATGACCAGGTTCACGGTGATCTGCACCAAGGAAGTTGCCCGTATCTGAAATCTGAAAGAAGTGTTCTATTCTATTGAACATTGTTGCTTTCAGATGACAAAGAGCCGCGGTAGAGGGAGTAATCCATACTCATTTCTCAAGAAGCACGAATCAGAGCACCGGATCGTGGTCTTGATAGTTCCCGAACTAGATTTATGCCGAACATGCTGGCCAATTAGTGATATTTAATGAACGGGATCGGGATTTGAACACGTCTTCGCTACAGATTTCAGTTACAGCTTTTTTGCCGTATCATGTGATCATGTCTCTTACTGATGTTACATGCATGGTGAAAAGCTTCACTGCATTGGGAGAAATAAGCACGAGATAGATGCAGACTCAGCATCACCTAACGTGGAAGACGACAGAACTGCTGCCAGCACCGCTCGCTCTGTGCACCTAAACATCAGTTCCTTATGTATGCAATGACGTAAACGTCGCAAGAAATACATTAAAACCGCAGGAACCAGAAGCCAAAACTATACCATATCACAGTCATTTTTTGTTCGACACCTCCTTTACAAGATCCCGTGACACGTTCAAGACCAATACCATGTGGGTGAGCATTTGCAAACTGCTTCACGATCTATGCTTAACCACGTCCGAATCCAAATAAATATCTGATGAATGAGCTCCTCCTTAAATCTCGCCTGCTGTCCTGCACAGTCCTTGACAGATTTTAGCCTGTGAAACGACCAAGAGACTGCTGATCTTCAGGGTCTTCCTTTACGTGACTATGCTAAGTGAAGTGAACCTTGACAGTTAACACTGCAACTCCAGCCCGAAACTGTTCTTTCAAACTGTAGATTCAGAAACGGTGAGGGTTCTTTTCGTTGGGTGGTACTAGTATCTATGATGCCTAGGCGGCTATAACCTCATCCTCGCCCGTGATTGGTAGTTTTGTGGCAATAACGAACTGGTGGGTCGTTAGCCGCAGGGGCCAGGAAAAAAAACGCATCTTTTGTGTTCAGGCAGCAGACAGGGACGGAGGAGCCAGCAGCGCTTCATGTTGTGCAATCCAATCCGTCAATGAACCAGGTCGCGTCGAGATAGCAATGTTTGATAGCAAAATGGTGAGCTGAGTGGAAGAAGTTCGTCCAACTGGTGCTAGTGCTACTCGTCATCATTTTGTTTCTCTCTCCCTCTCTGCTAGGAGTGAGGTGTGTGATGAATCTGTCGCGATATTTTATTTCATTCCATCTAAACTGTTCATGCGTTTGTTCACTCCATTGCGTGTAACTTGTGCCGACATGCACACTTTGCGAATCTGATTTTGCAGATACATGTTCGCCCGTATTCGGAACTTAGTGCTTCAGGTATTTGGCATGGGCTTGATTAACAATGGTGGAAACTTTTGAAATTATTATATGTGTGCAGTTCAGATTGATAGCTTTAGTTGTATGTGAGAACGGCGGCCCACACACTATTTACGGGAGCCTCAAGTCCGATCGAGAATAAAGTATGGATTTAGTCTCTCCATGACGATAACAATAAAGATGATGGCGGCGACGATATCGTCAATAATTTTTGTATCTTGGCGATATGGAGATTTAGGTTTCCGGATGGTGACATCAAGACGAAGATGATGTTGTTGGCATGAAATAAAATTCTCCGGTTCCTTCTCCGTTTTGTCGTGGTTAGTTCCAACCGCGATGAAGGGCTTGTGAGATCAGATTCACTGTTTTTTCTTCTTCTTCAGTGGCAGAAGGAGGAAGAAGGAAGACACAAAAAAGAAGAGAATTATGCTCAATTCTACCTATAGGAATGTTGCCCGTCGTTTCCTGGAAACCTGTTCTTAGTTTGTTTGCTGAGTGTTTGCCTATGTGGTCATCTATATGAATCTTCATACAGGTTTAGGATGGAGTTTTGGAGCTACATAACTGAGTGCTCTTAGTTATAATATCTTTATATTTCAGAGTGCTTGTAACATAAAGATATACTCAGTCATTATTTAATATAATCCTTCTTTTATCTAAAAAAAAAAGTCCGATCGAGGAACACTAGTCTTTACGTACCTAAATCAACACAACGAAATAGCATCTACAAGGGATGTCCAAACAATATCTTTGGGACCAATCTAAAAAATATTAGGGTTATTTTTTTCTCTCCTTTTCATACTTAGTAAAATAAAAAAAAACACTTTTAATTGATCCATATCAATATCAGATCATGTTTGGATCAACAGGATTAATTAACAGCTTATAAATTTTAATCTTTAAAAGATCCAAACAGATGAGTAATAGGGACTAATTATTAGTGGACTAATTATTTTCTTGATAATCAATAGTAAGGACAATCTAGCTGATATGGACTAATTTCTCCAACAAAATGCGAAAATATCATTCTACCTCTTATCCATTTCCAAATATATCCAGGCTAACAATTAGTCGGGATCCAACAAAATCAAACTAACATGCATGTTTTATATGGTTATCTGGACTAATAATTAGTCTAATCCCCAAACAAGCATATGACTAGTTATTAGGCTGACAAATTAGTTATAATTGATCCAAACAGGACCTTAGGAGCACATTATGTTGTTTTACTTGAAGTAGGAGGACTGTAGAGCCTAATTGCTCCCCTAATTGTACCTATAAATGGGATAAATGTAGGAACAACTAAAACATTGGATGAGATTTTGAGACCCTATCGAAGGCAGTTTTCTTTTTTAACTAATTATTACTATTAGTGTATATAACATCACCTCGTCACACTTAGAAATAGAATCAAATTGCTTATATTTGTTTATACTGAAACACTTGCTAATTATTGTGGATTCGATATTAAATCTTGAAATACTGTTAGAGAAAGGACATAGTTAATATGTGCGCTTACGATTATGATTTGGTGCATTAGATCACTCTAACAACTACCAATTATTTGATTTAGAAAGCTATTGAACCTCTTTTGAAAACGTTCTAAGACCATGCAAATCAGATATTTCACGCGTAGCAGTGGTCACTCATCAGGGTGCGGCCGCGTGGGAGCTGCGGCAAGCCAGCCTCCACGAGAGCTCTGTCCAGGAACAAGACGAATTTGAGATGGAGAGGAAGCCAAGGGAAACGCAATCATCTCCTGTAGTTTTCAGCGGTACAACCCTGGGGACAAGTGTTTGCGAAAATTTGAGGAAAAGGAGAGGGATCGAGAGAGAGAGAGAGTGATCCAGATCCTACTCCAAATCACGCACACAATCATGGCGTACGTAGGCCCCATTCTAGGGACAAATGTTTGTGCTTATCAGCTGAGGAAAGTAATGCAAGTCGATCGCATGATGTGGTTCTGACGATAAGGAAGCTGCAAATTTGACGACCGAACTGATGACGTGACCCACATTAGGAGGAACAGGAACCGGGCCGGCCCTTTTGTGCAATCTACTGTGCTACTTCCGCTCTGCAGTGATCAAAACCGGTTCTGTGATTTCAGCTTTCGAATGGCTGGATGCAAAAGAGAAGGCACCACGGGTAGGAGAGTCGAGCTTGAGCGGTGTCGACCATGCTCCTCCGTTCGGCGGTCGACACGTATCAGCCCCTCCGACTTCCCGCACGTGCCGCCGAGTTTCCATTTTGAATCAAACATATCCTTATCCGCACAGTACCCCAGACACACAGTGTTCCAGTTGACTGACCGACTGAGTGGCTGACTGCTCGTCGTAGCCCAATCCAACGGGTGCGTATCCTCTGCTACAGTAAACTGTGAGAGGCCGAGTTCTTACCTGCCGTAGTAACTGTGGCAAGCAGGTGTGAAATAGTAACCCAGTACTGTAGCATTTGTTTTAGTATTGTTCGTTAGACTGAAGTAGTTGATCTACTCCCTTCGTTTATATTTAAATTAGTTGGATATGAGAAATAAAGAGAAATAAAAAATAGATGTACTGAAAGCGAGAAGAAGAGAGATAAAAATAGAGATATAATAAAAAAAGAGAATATTATATTAAGAAGAGAAAAATATATATTAAAAAATGAGAATGACATATAATTAAAAAAAAGTTAAAAATTCTAAAATAGCATGTAAATATGAACAAAGGGAGTATATCCTTCGTTTTGGATCAAACGGCCAGAAATGGAGTCCAATTCTTTTCTACTGTAGCTTCCTCTGCATTGAAGCCTCCACAGCAGACGATATGAACCCCAACCAACGCCCGCACAGAGGCAGCAGGCAGCTCGCCCACGAGGCCGGCCGGCCGGCGGGCCATTTCGGCACGTTGCGGTCGCCCCACGGCTTCGATCGGCGGGGTCCCCGCCGGGCGCATCAGCCAGTCATCAGCGCTCTGGTCACCTGCGGGCGGCGGTTGGGTGGTGCACATTGTGCGCGCGCCATGGCCACGAGCGCGGGAACGTGCGATGCCGGCCACGAGCGCATGGGCCTCGGCGTGGGACGGGAACGGAGCGCACGACGCGGCCGTGGGGGAGAGGGCCCGGCGCGGGCATGTCGGCCGGAGAAGAACTCATCCCTTCGTGCATGAACCTTGAATTGAACGGACCGGCGCGGTCACCTCTCCGAGCCCGTCCCTCTTTTCCCGTGCAGACTGGTACGCGCGCGCTTTTGCTTTGGTACTGCGGTTGTAGAGAGGTTGTACTGATGGTACTGCGGTCGGCACGGCTCGGGCGAGTACGTCGTCCTTGCACCACACGGGGAACACGTTTCCACCGCCGGGAACCTTCCTGTCGTCGAGTGGAGTGCACGCAAATATGGGGTACCAGCGTTCCGAAACCACGTGGTTTTGTTGACGACGACGCAGACTACTGATCGATGGAGTGGCCAGTCTCGATGTGAGTTCTGCCGAGTGTCTCCAGCTCACTTGCGGCGGCAGTGTGTTTAACTTGTGGAACTGTCATTTCCGGGATCGTGATACTCTAGCAGCGGTGTTTAACTTGTGGAATTGAACTTTCATTCCGGGAGGCAGCAGCAGAAATACAGAATATCTGTAGCATTTAAGCATTTCTGATCATGAGTGTAGCTATACATTTTTACATATACATATCCAAAAAATTACGTACACATCGAAACATAATTAGGCCATGCATGTATTCCATGATGTAGCATCCTTTTTTTTTTTCATGTCTTCCATGATGTGATGAATTAGGCCATGTCATTGACTGAAAGGACCGGTACAGGATATAACAGAACGACTCCTCTCAGTTTTTTTTTCTTCACAAATACAAACAAACTTTACGCTTCATTTCACAACTTGTGCTCCGGATGTCGGGGTCACATAAATCGTACTAGTAGCAAAACAAGACTGGGTGGCAAACCTATCATGTTGTTTGGGCAAAACTGTTTGAGAGACAGTCCTTAAGGAATCTTGCCTCACGTGCTTACGCTGACACTGACTCGATGAGTGACACGAGCTTGACAACACTCACTGAGGACGACCCGGCAATAATCTTGCCGGTGGAAGAAAGCGTTAGCAACTTTGGAACGCCTGGTCATACCTCGGATATGATATGTAAAACAGCTACAGCTGCACTGGTTACTGTTAGTATTAGTACTGACTAATCTTGTGTCATCATGGTTTCTAGAGACCCGCCAGAAGAAACATAAGTGGATACAGGAATCATTAGGAGAGATGTTGCAAAGTGGCTTAAAGGACTACGCTCTCGCCATACCGCATACCGGTGTGCTCCTCTCCTTAATATTCATCGAGGGGTTTGTCACTTGTCAGCCTCCCTATCGTTTTTTTTTTCTTTCAAATTACTAGCTGACAACAGGACGATACTACTAACGGCCTCTCCAATGTGGCTATATGGGTAAGATTCACATCCAACTCTTTTTTTTTTTCGCGCTCTGTGGTCCATGCGATGATTTTGAATTACGGCATTATATTATTGTGGAATAGTTGTTATTGATTAAGTTATCAAGGTCCAGTTCCGTTTTACATAGTTTAGTCAATCATGTATGTAAAGTTTAGATTCCGTAATGATCTTGGAGCTGGAACTAATCTGCTTAACAGCGGTTAAGAAACTCTGTACATGTAGTGCCTTACATTTTTTTTTTAATTTCTTTTTACTACGAGCAAATATTCGTCTACTAGTATACCTTAAAATGGATTGAACTCGTGGTCCACGACCAGACGAATTTCGGCTGCAGATTCGTTAACAAGAGCGTCACTACGCCAGCGGATTGCACGGGCGAGTGAAAGAAAGAGAGCGTGCGCATAAAGGTTAAAAGCAAGCAAGGTCAAAACCAACAATAAAATAGGTACAGATCCTCGCAATTACTCATGCGAGCACACACCTCTCCTTCGTACAAAGTTGAACAGTTTTAAAACGTTTGGCACCCAGTATAAAACGGCGTGGTCCGAGGCTCTGCCACAGCACACCCGCGCGCGCGCGTGTAGAACGCAAACCAGAGAGAGGGCAGGCAGGCAGGCAGAGAGAGCCTCGGTCGGGGACGCCCGCTCGCGCGCGAAAGCAGAGCCAGAGCGAGAAGGAAGCGCCTAGTCATCATGGGCGCGGACGCGGCCACGTTACACGTCGCGGTGGTCCACGCTCTGGTGGAGAGCTCGCCCCACCAGGCGGTAGCCGCCGCCTTCTTCTTCTCGGTTGCCTGCACGGTTGCGCTGGCCGTGCTGCTTGCGTCGCTGCGGCTGCGTCCGCCGTGGTGGTGCGCGTGCCCGGTCTGCGAGGCGTACGTGACCGCGTCGTGGGCCGGCGAGTTCGACAACCTCTGCGACTGGTACGCGCACCTCCTCCGCGCGGCGCCGGGCGGGACCGTCCACGTGCACGTGCTGGGGAACGTGCTCACCGCCGACCCGGCCGCCGTGGAGCACATCCTGCGCCGCCGCTTCGACAACTACCCCAAGGGCGCGCCCTTCTCCGCCATCCTCGCCGACTTCCTCGGCCGCGGGATATTCAACGTCGACGGCGACGCCTGGCTGTTCCAGCGCAAGCTCGCCGCCGCCGAGATCGCGTCGCCGGCGCTGCGCGCGTTCGCCGTCAGCGTCGTCGCCTCCGAGCTGCGATGCCGCCTCGTTCCCCTGCTCCACTCTGCCGCATCGTCGTCCAGCGACGGAGAGAGGCTTCTCGATTTGCAGGACGTGTTCCGGCGCCTGGCGTTCGACTGCATCTGCCGGATCTCGTTCGGGCTCGACCCGGGCTGCCTCGAGCTGTCGCTGCCCATGTCCGCCTTCGCGGACGCCTTCGACGCGGCGTCGATGCTCTCGGCCCGGCGCGCCACGGCGCCCGTGCACCTGGTCTGGAAGCTCAAGCGGCTGCTCAACGTGGGCGAGGAGCGGCGGCTCCGCGACGCGATCCACCTCGTCGACACGCTGGCCGCAGAGGTGATCCGCCAGCGCCGGAAGCTCGGGGCCGCGGCTGCATCCGGCGATGACCTGCTCTCGCGCTTCATGGGCTCCATCGACGATGACAAGTACCTCCGCGACATCGTGGTCAGCTTCATGCTCGCGGGACGCGACACCGTCGCCTCCGCGCTCACCGCCTTCTTCCTCCTCCTCTCCGACCACCCCGACGTGGCAGCCGCCATCCGGGACGAGATCTCCCGGGTCGTCGCCGTCGCCGGAGACGACGACGGAAACGACTGTTCGCCGGTGCCGGCCACCTCCGACGAGCTCAAGGGCATGCACTACGTGCACGCGGCGCTGTACGAGTGCATGCGCCTGTTCCCGCCCGTGCAGTTCGACTCCAAGTTCGCGGCGGGGGACGACGTGCTCCCGGACGGCACCCCCGTGGCGCGGGGCGCGCGGGTGACGTACCACGCCTACGCCATGGGCCGGATGGAGTCCGTGTGGGGGGCCGACTGCGCCGAGTTCCGGCCCGAGCGGTGGCTCCGGGCGGGCCGGTTCGTGCCCGAGAGCCCCTACCGGTACCCGGTCTTCCAGGGCGGCGTCCGCGT
Organism: Eleusine indica; assembly: GCA_030378355.1. NCBI lineage: Eukaryota > Viridiplantae > Streptophyta > Magnoliopsida > Poales > Poaceae > Eleusine > Eleusine indica. Next base: position 63,748,639 of record CM059494.1, read on the forward strand.
CTGCGTGGGAAAGGAGCTCGCCGTCATGGAGATGAAGGCCGTCGTCGTCGCCGTCGTGCGGAGCTTCGACATCGAGGCGGTGGGCCGCACCTCGCGCAGGCCCAAGTTCGCGCCGGGCCTCACCGCCACGTTCGCTGGAGGGGTGCCGGTCAGAGTGCGCCGGCGACCGTGTGCCACAGCGCAACCCGCACCGAGCTAACGTAATCGACTGCCGCGTCACCCACGGCACGCGGGCGCGCGGTTTATTCCTTCATTCTGCTTTGGACCGGAGCAACCAACGGATCATGATGCATGCGCATCCGTAAATGCGAGTTTACTCACGGCCACTCACTTCGGCGGGTGCGCTGGGTACTACTGGGTAGCCTCCCCACTTTGAGATTCCGCTGATGAGTCATTACCGGGAGGAGATTAGTCTAATGCCGAACGGCATTTCTCCTCTTCTCAATCATGGGAAAACGGGGGGCGGCGCCACTAGAGTCGGCTCTGTAGGTCAGCGTGTGTGTTATTCTTTCCTACTTCAGACCAGAATGCCATTCCGGTGCCATTCCTGAAAAGAAAAATTCAGATTTACAAGAATACAAATCTTTCATGATGTCCTTTCTTCCACTCTTTTTTTCACATGGACAGCATCCTCAAAAGACCTGGAACATTGGCAGAATATATAATTTGTTTGTTTGTCATCCTGGAATTTCTGCTTGGATCAGGTAATAGCATTCTCATACGCCTAGGACTGAGATGCTGCCTGCCAGGTGCCAGCTATTGCTAGGCGGTAGCTGCATCATCCCCTGACGCATAGCTGGGAAAAGAAACTTCACATGTATATGCGCACACAAGGTTTATCATAGCCATCTATTCTTAATTGCTAATTACAGTATTTTAAGATTCGTGTTTGATATCCACCTCTTATTCATTTTAGCCTTGCTACTGGTGCTGGTCTCTGAGACGATAGCAGAGATAAGCCTTATGTGCGTAAGGAGATGTAAAAATTTCTCTTTCGACGTAGCTGGCTGAGCCAGAATCAAAGGAGTGCTATTGGGTAGCTGCAACATCCAGTGGCGGAGGACTCAGTATGGCAAGGTAGGGCCCTTGCCATACCTTGATTTTTTTTTCACAAACCTCTACTTTTCAACTGCCGTCGCCATGATTGAGCTTAGCTCAAGTTTTTACCCTTAATTCTTCAGTTTTCAACTGATTTCACTTGCTACTGCTCGGTGAGCATGGATGCAAAAAATTATAGTAACTGCAACAGCTCCGCCACACCTCAAATATTTTCTGTCCTCCGCCACTGGCAATATCCCCTGAGATAGTACAATGTAAACCATATTTAAATGTACTCATGTATGATACACATTTGATACAAAACGAGCATAAATCAACTTCTTTCGCTTCAACTCTATGTGTATTGTCTCTAAGATTCTAACATTGGAATATTACATGGCTAGCTCTACCATTTTTTATTAGTTTTAGAGACAAAACCAACACTAACGCTTTAAGGCTCATTTATTTACTACTAAGTACTCTCTTTAGCATTGTCGTAGCTTCTTGCTACAGTGTTTCATATAGATTTGTAAACTAGATTTGAAATGAATAAGATAATATAGGATTGGGCAGGTGGACTAAGAAATTAGTCAAATTATTTAATTTACCACCATGTCTCATACATTTTGTTTTTTTAGAAGTAGTTCTCATAAAAAAAAAATACTTTCTTAATATAGGGACATATGTCCCTAAGAGTTGAGTAACGTGAATAGCGTAAACATTATCGGATCAAGACACAATGACTTACATTTTATAATGGTTAATTTCGTCTTAAGTATTTTAGTTTTTTTTAGAAAACTGTATGTCTAATCATGATTTGTACATTGCTCGATCAAGTATCCCGTTGTTACATGATGCACGTTCGTTTATTAATTATCTTGCATTAATAATATTTCACTTTACTTTATTTTGAAATACTTCTTGGTTTTATAATGACTTGTACATCTTAATGTATTATTAAAGAGTTACATGTAGAAAACAAATACTATATCTCTAAACAAGTAAAGAACAAGATTTACACCCCTAAAAGGAATAACATTAAGATGTATTGTGCTCACAAAACGGATTACTCACTATCAGTTGAAACTACTCAATGAGCTTTGGTTCTAGCAAACAATTGATGGCTTATTTGGTCTTCAAAACTATTATACTTAGAATAATCAGTATGAGATGTAATTGCTCGTTAGGGCCAGAAAACAAAGATAGATTACTCACTATCAATTGAAACTTCTTCTTTAATAAAAAGGCAGAGCACCTGTCATTGTTCGTCGAAAAAAAAACCCACTATCAATTAAAACTACAACATGCGCTTTGCCATGGCATCACACTCGTTGATGGAGTATTGGCGTAGCATATCACACATTCTTGTCAAAACTTGGGGTCCATATGTATTCATTCATAAAATAAAGTTTACATGAAGGAAAATAATCTTATCACATAAAGTGACAAAACTCTTCTCGAAGTAGGTCAAAGCAACGTATATAAACATAGAAGGCACATCTCTATAACAAAGAAGCGAATATTACAACCAGTTTTATTACTTATGGGAGCTTCTACAGGCGTCTACGTTGCACTCTTCTGTGCGTGTATTTTCCATGCCCATAATAAAGAGTGAGTTACGCTTCGCGCAGCACCAAAATGTCTGCACGGAGAGTCGGTGCGTCCTTTCAAGGAAAAGCCATAAAAAAAGAGACATGGCAACAATGCACATGTGCTTGGGCCTCGTGGGGCTGCTACTGTTGGATTGGATCCTATACTTTCCAAGTACACCACGCAATTCTTATTCAGAAACTCTTTGCTGCCAACTGTTGCTACGCCGTGATGGCCGCCATGTTCTCAATCGTTTATGGAATAGTTCACGGCTCGTTTTCATATTTATAGGCGAGGTGGGGGAGCACGCGCGTTTTCTTTATCCGGGAAAGCAACGAAAAATATGTTATGGACATGTGTTTGGTACCACATTCGTATGCACTGATCTGTCCTGTTGCGTCGCCGGGCATAATTCGGTTGGACGCAACCTCGATTGCACTTTGAATTGATGCTCGAGAACTGAGCGAAGTGGGGGACCTTTCTGGGAAATATGTATTTGACCAGGAAAACCATAGTGAGTGGAGTTGTCAATCTGTTCTTCAGAATTACGCATGCGTTGCTATGCTACTCTAGCTACCATGTCCTTCATGATTACAATGCACATTGCACATTGTTTTTCATGCCAGCAGAACACGGACAAAATCTCTCATATAATACTTACATGCGGCTGACGTGAAGGCTAAACAAGCCAGAGAACAATCTCGACAGGCGGCCGAACCATGTAGAGATCAGGGCCGATCAGGCTATATTTTTTGCCGGTCTCCTGCAAAGCAGGGGCGGCAAACTCCGTCTGGTAGTGTATAAAATACCTCTCTGATTACCTTTCAGAAAGAGAGAATCTTTCATAGATCTGCGAGGGAATTCTTTTAGTTTTCTTGAGAACGAGTCCCTTTCGACCGTGACACCGGCAACAGCGCTGCACAGCGGTTCGGACAAAGGTGCAGGCAGGTGTGATGAGATGCCATCTCAGGCATCCATTAGTTAAGTCCGTTACTAGTCAAGAACACGAAGCGCATGCTCGCTGCAAGATTCGTCCTGAATTGTAATTTAGGACGACGACCAAACTGCTGGTAACAATGTTGCTAGTCTTACTGAACACTGGATGTTGCACGCTCCAGTTCACTGAAATCAGAGGACGATGATGATCCTGGGCGCCTCAGCGTATCAGAATGATACTATTCAAACTCCTCTGAAGTCTGAAACACATGCGTGCAAAAGACTGCCTGAAACACGAGCATGTGTTAAGGTACAATTACCAAAGTATTAATTTCTCCATCATTTCGTTCGTACAGACAAGCTGATTCTGTCCTTAGTAGGCTGGACCCTCTTAACGGTTGGCACTCAGGAAATGAACCAGTGGTAAAAAATAATAAAAAAAAAACACTTGACGTGCTAAAAATGATCTGTGCACTGAGCACGCAATGGTTCTGAGAAACGATGCAAAACCTGTGATGTGTTTCTGCACTTTGTCATTCGTTCTACGGTATGCCGTCTTGGGACACTTGGTTGTTCAGTGCTGCTGATGTCCTGCTGTGATTGAGCTCAACAGGCTCCGCCGCCACTGGTGCCGTCATTCGATTTTACACTAGCTAGGCTATGTTCGTTTTCTCGTTGTAATTTTTAGATCCGTTCTATCAAATAATAAGATACTAATTAAAAATATTAAATATAGATTACTGATAAAACTCAGTTTATAACCCATCCTTTAAACGACGAGACGAATCTATTAAAACTAATTAGATCATAATTAGATAATATAATGCTATAATAAACATCTTCTAATAATGACTTAATTAATCTTAATAGATTTATCTCATAAATTAACATTCAACTGTGTAATTAATTTTATATTTAATTTATTTTTAATTTATATATTTAATATTCGAATAATTGATATGATAACACTAAAATTTAGATCTAAACAAACGAACACACCCCTAGTGAAATGAAAGCGCTTCACGCCTGCTATAGAAATGCGGGGGCATGGTAGGAACGACGCTGTCAGCTAGCGGACACCTCCGTGTCCTTGTCCTTGTCATTGAGGCCTCAGCATTCAGCTGACGGCATGCAGGTCACTAGCTAGGGAGAGCCAGATGCCCACATCACCAGCAGGCCATGGCGACGCATTGCCGCCGGGTGCAATCTTTGCAGACGAGAGGGGTATGGCAGGATGCCCAGAATCCAAAACACCATCTAGCTCCCAAGTCCCAAGCGGCAGGGGAAAATTCGAAAATGCGAGATCCGGCGCGCGGGCGGTGCCCGTGTGCACTGCACCCCGCGCATGCATCCGTAGCCCATGCGCGCTAACCGCTAAAATGGCCGTGCCTATACACATACATACACCCGACGTAGTCCGCGGAAAAGTCGCCAATTGCAGCGCCCCGCGGCCTTGCCAACTTGGCGAGCCACCGACGTGCCCGCCGCCCCCGGAGCCCTCTGCCTACGTGCCGGACGGGGGCGCGTACAGGGAAATCCAGCGATCTCTTCTTATTTCGTGGAGGGACGAGAAATAGAGCGGATATATACTCAGGTCATAGGTGGCGGAGGCAGTGGGCGCGGCGGCGGGCACATGATTACGTCGAAAATGATGGCGGATTCGCGCGGGTTGGCTACTTGCTTCGTTTGCCCGTCAAACTCTCTAGTTTTTTTTTTTTTTTTTTTGGAATCGTCAAACTCTCTAGATTAGGCAACGTGCGCACGCCGTCCTCGCTGATGGTGCACCGCGGAAATCTTTTCTGCCCCGGCGTGCGATCACGGTTGCCCGTTCGCTCTCAGAGCGTGCCGATGTTCCTCGTCTTTGTTTTAAGGTTGTCGAACTGTGAGCGTGAGCCCCTCCTCTATCTGCTATTCCTACTTCCTAGCGAAAGCTGCTTTGCGTAGCAACAAGTGGGATGCAATCGATTGCGTTATCTCCCTCTTGGGTACGAGGAGGACATCGGACAGCGCGTTTCTGCCCATTGTTTATGTTTTGGTTGGCCGAGGAAGGGGTTGGTGAATGTGAATGGAAGTCAGCAAGACACGAGTACACGACATAGAAAAAGGAGCTGCTGAGCTGCATTTTGCCATAAGAACAAATGATGAGGCGACAGAAGTAGGGGATGTCAGTGCGACTGTGTGTTGTGTATCTCGCGCGAAAGAGGCCTCAAGTGGCCTATTAACGACCTCTAGACCCATGCATGTTTTGAAGCCCAACAACATGGGTCTAAGGCTCTAAGCCCAGTTCCTTGTGTGCTCCCGGGCCGCAGTTGGGCTGAGCCTCTCTACGCCCTATCTCCTGGTCTTTATGGCCTATGGGCTCCTCTTCTCATCCAGGGAAGTTCTGATTGGATCGAGCGACCGAGATTTAGCGGCCTCGGGATAACTGCATCCTGGCCGTTCCAACGGCGTATATAACAGGCGGAATGTTCGGGAGACGCGCTTGTTGCTCCCATCCGCCGCCGCAGTCTCTGCATCCGCGCCCCTCTTCGCCCGTTCAGGTTGAGGTACGCGTGCGCCGATCCCAATCCCCGCTTCATCTTCGTCCTTCGACGGGTTGCTCTGAAATTTTGATTGGAGTAGGGTCTAGGACAAAGGTAGCACAAAGGTCTCTGACGGTAGGTGGAATCGTTTAGCCAATTTTCGCATTTCTTTTTTGTGGGAGAATCGTTTTTAAGATGCAACGGCGTGTTATATGGCGAACTTACGCTGATGAGGAATCTGGGTAGTCGCGGTCTCGTGTAAAGGATCGAATAGTGTCACCTCGCCCTGTAGTATTAGACTCGGTTCGTTTTTAGATTGAACCCAGAAAATTCGAGTTGGAGCGCATCCGAACTGGTGCGTCGGCTGGTGTCTGAGGGGGCTTAGCTCGAGAATGTTTTTAGGGTTTGGCCCATTTGAAACGATGAATTAAATTCCTAAAGATTTGGATCAGCATAATGCCTAGCTGAAACGGATTTGCTTCTGTAATTGCGTTCGTATCAATCCCTTAAATCTATTTTTCGTTGTTTGTTTATTTCGAAATAATTAGAGAAATGGTGCTTTATTAACTCTTTCAAGTTGCAGTCACTTCGTGCTCGTGATTATGTGCATTTTCATTTCATGTTTTAGCGTGTATACCGAGATAATCTGACATGTGTCCAAATGCCATTTCAGTTTTCACGATGAAGGTGATCGCTGCCTACCTGCTCGCCGTTCTCGGTGGGAACACTTCCCCGACTGCCGATGATGTCAAGAACATCCTGGAATCAGGTATTTCTGCTTGCGTGGTTGTAAGTGCTGTTGATACATATTCTTCTAAGTTGGCCTGATTGCAGGTTCTCACAGAATTAGGCTTATTTTGTTTGTTGCATAGTTAGTACTCACTGTTTCTCCAGTTGCATGAAACTTAGTTTTTTCCCTTTTAAGATAACAAGGTTTAAAGAAACAGAACAGATGCTACTTGTGAATGCAGTTATACCTTGATCTTTCTTTTGTCTGTGATTGTCATCTATAATGCTGGTACCAGTTTGAGGAAAATGCTCATCGTCAGCGAAGTATATGAGAATTGTAAGTTCTTTGACATCAGTATATCCTTTGCCTTCACATCTATCCACTTTTATATTTTTGCAGTTGGGGCTGAAGCTGACGAGGAGAAACTGCAGTTTCTTCTCGCAGAACTCAAAGACAAGGATGTAACTGAAGTGATTGCAGCTGGAAGGGAGAAGTTTGCCTCTGTGCCTTCAGGTGGTGGAATGGCTATGGCAGCTCCGGCCGCTGCAGCTGGTGGTGCTGCAGCTCCTGCTGAAGAGGCGAAGAAGGAAGAGAAGGTTGAAGAGAAGGAAGAATCTGATGATGTAAGTATTGTTCACCTGCTCAATTGTTTCACTCCACTTTGTTTTATGCTTGCAGAAGTATCCCAATCAGGATTATCCTGTTAGCTAGTTATCTGTTTCATCCACTGGTACACTACTTGTTTCCATGGTTTGTGTCATTGCAACCATGTTTCTTTATTCACTGATTACATGTTTGTTACAAGTGTTAAGCTGAGAATTTCATACCTCTTTAACACCTGAAAGTAGAACTCGTAAAGGAATACCATGTTTATTCCTGTTTAAACATTTTTTTTGTCTAATTATACTGTTATTACATACTGATATTCCTGTCGAACTTTGTGCAGGACATGGGTTTCAGCTTGTTCGACTAAGTGGTCTGGCCCGGCAATCTTTTGTGTGGTGTTATGGTATCCGCAAAATACGGACCTATGTTAATATTGCACGTTTGTGCTATTTTGCGCGAGACATCTATGTTTGGTTTGTGAGTACCTAGTCTGCATTAAGTATTCAGCATGTATATGCTCGCTATATTCAGACCTCGTAATGCCACCAGTTTCATGAAGCAACGTTTGGTTTAGAATTGTAATGGATGAACCCAGTAGAGTCGACTGCCGATTTTAGTGCCGTTTGAGTGTTGAGCTTGAAGTAATCAAACGTAGGGAGGGCAATCGAAACATGTGTTTTTTTTTTTTTTGAAGTCTTGAGCAACAATAATCGGCATGGGTAACGTTTGTCCTGGGTGCTACCATTTGGCCGGGTCTGTGCTGTATACTGGCGACTGGCGACCCGAAACGGATTTGGGAGGTGAGCTCGATCTCCTTGGAATTCGGACGTGCTTCGGACTGCTCGACACGACTGAGGTGCATGTCACGGACGCTTCGTCGACGGTCTGCTATTCCATCTCAAGTCTCCAATGGATGTTCCACTTCCGTCACAAGATCCTTCGATCGATTTCGTGGTCAACGGTCTGCTATTCCATCTCATGTCTCCGATGGATGTTCCACTTCGGCCACAAGATTCTTGGATCGATTTCGTGGTGCCTGCCACATGGGACGGGAAGGGGCATGACCAATGGGCGTCGGAGGCTGCCTGCGCCACGGGCCGGGTCAAATGTTGTTAGGCCTTGTTCGGTTTAGTGTTGGAAGAACGTGCATTACAGACCAAACCATATGGATGGATCAAACATAGTTTGAAATTTGGTCCGATATGAAACAGACGTTTCCGCCACAAGATTCTTTGATCGATTTCGTGGTGCCTACCACATGGGACAGGAAGGGGCATGACCGATGGGCGTTGGAGGCTGCTTGCGCCACGGGCCGGGTCGGGCATTGTTAGGCCTTGTTCGGTTTAGTGTTGGAAGAATGCGCATTGCAGACCAAGTGATATGGATTGATCAAACATAGTTTAAAATTTGGTTCGATATGGGATATACGTTTTACTTTCGCCACAAGATCCTTTGATCGATTTCGCGGTGCCTGTCACATGGGACGGGAAGGGGCATGGCTGATGGGTGTCGGAGGCTGCCTGTGCCACGCGTCAGGTCAGGCGTTTGTTAGGGCTTGTTCAGTTTACTGTTGGAAGAACATGTATTACAAACCAAATCATATGGATGGATCAAACATAGTTTAAAATTTGGTTCGATATGGAACAAACATTCGGTTCAGCCTAACGTGATACAAAATTTAGTTTATTTTGATTTTTTTTATAACTTTAATGTATGGAACAACTTAGTGCTCGAGTCTGAAAATATGTTCTTTCATATAGATTGAGTGACTTATACAATGTTATTTAATTTATATCCTAGAACTAATACATATGAATTTCACTCTACACCAACAGAATAAATTCTCAGTAGGAGTGGAGGAGTGGCGTAGTAATAAAGCACAAGGGGTATTATCAAACCACCGGCCATCACGTGAGTACGTGCGTGATCGTGTCGTGTGACCCGACGCGGCAGGGCAGGCACAGGCAGGCGCACCACGGGACGCGCGGGTTGGCAAGCCAAAGCGAAAGCGCCAGGGTCGGTCGGCCGTCGCGCCATAGAAATCGCGACGCCTCGGATGCTACCCTGGACCGGACGCGTCTCTCTTCCCGTGCGCTTGAAACGACGAGCATTTCCGCGGGCGCGGCTGCTGCGCTCATTCGTGGTCTGCCGTGATGGCGGCGGCAGCGGACGCGACGACGGCCATGACCATCGACTTCCTCCGCGCGCGCCTCCTCTCTGAACGCTCCGTATCCCGTGCCGCCAAGGAGCGCGCAGACCAGCTCGCCAGGCGGGTAAGTCACCGCCGCGCTTCCCCCCGTCCCCTTCTACCGCCCCACATTGCCCGCCGGACGCTCACCGCGGCCATTCCCTGCAGGTCGCGGAGCTGGAGGAGCAGCTCCGGGCCGTCACAGCGCAGCGCCGCAAGGCGGAACGGGCGGCCGCGGAGGTGCTCGCCATCCTCGACTCGCAAGGCTTCGGCCGCCTCTCCGACGCCTCGGACGAGTCCTCAGGCTCCGACGGCGACCCCGGTGCCGTCGAAACGGTCCGCGGCGGCGGCGGCGGCAATGCCCGCGGGGACGCGCCGGAGGACGCGCTGTCGGGGTCGGAGCTGGGAGGCCAGGCGTCGGCGTCGGCTGCTCAGGCCGGGGGACTGTCGTGGAAGGGCCGGCGGCCGCCGCAGCAGCAGAGGGGCAGGCAGCTCAGGCAGCGGCAGGGCCACGGCCACAGGAGGGGCTACCTATACACGCGCGCCGCGGATTCCTCCCCCAAGTACCATCCGGGGCAGTCGTGCCGGAAGATCAAGCGGAAGGAGCTGAGGTCCAGGCATTTGCATTACTATTCAAATTCGGTGACAATTGATGACCTGCAGTTTGTACTGCCTATCTGACATGACGTAGTCGTATCACTGTTTCAAATTGACAGATCTCAGAGGGAGGGCAGGGAGGACATTGCTGGGGAGAGCGCCGAGGAGGGCCAAGAGAGGTCAGACTGTACCGTCTGCACTGACGAGCGACCTGATATGGATGGTGAGGGGAGCCAAGACGGGCGAGGTTCTTCCAGCAATGGAAGAGGCGAGGATGGTGGTGAGCGGTACGGCATGGATTGTGGGAAGGATGGGGAGATGGAGAGGGTGCTGGAGAAGCAGGCAGAGCTGATTGGGCAGTACGAAGCCGAAGAAAATGCGCAGAGGGAGTGGGAGAAGAAATTCAGTGCGAGCCGAGATTCAACTGCGGTATGCACTTTCCATTTCAGATATGTTGCATTGCTGTTTACAAATATCTCTTGTGCTGTTATTTTCTCACAGGTATACATATCTCTTGTGAGCCAAATGATTTTCTTTTACATTGTTCGTTGTCACTGGACAAAGAAAACTAAAATGAGCACGTCAACATTTTGCACTTACTTCTGCTCTCCATCTTCCAGGATACTGTTAACTTACGCAATAAACATCAGATGGAAAATGCATGTGGTGAGAAGGAAACAGCACAGATTATGGATAAAGAAGTGTTTAGTGAACAGACAACATCGAGCAAGAACAATCACTCTGGCATCAACAAACTCTCTGAATATCTGCTGCCAGAGGGCTCTGTTTCAGGATTGCTCCCAAATGCAGCAATGGATTGTGCTACTGAGGAGTGCAAGGTTGTTAAGGCTGATCATGATTTTGGAAAGGTTACTGCAATAGTTGCTTCAAGCGGTGGTGGATTGCAGGTCAGGAAAGATGTATTGGAAGCTAAAGGCTACATGGAAACTGTTGAAGAAACTAGTAATACTCCTGAAAAATCACCTCAAGAAAGCTGTGATAGCAGCCTAAATGCAGGAAAAAATAAAGATCAAGGAGACGGAAATTCAGACAGCGGTTTGAACTATAATGTGAATGCTCGCTCTTCTGAGCACTACATAAACACACCTTCTGTTGGGAGCCCATCATGTGACACCCCTAAAAGTGAAGTCTCAGAATGGAGCTCATCATGCTTTCATAACCATACTGACAACCAGCTTGATACACAACTGTATCAGTCATCATGCAATGATGTGGGAGGTGTTCTAGAGGCCCTTCAACGTGCCAAAATGTCTCTGAGAGAAAAATTGAGCAGGCCAAGTCCACCTATCCAGAATATGTTGGCACTTCCAGCACTGGAGGATCGATACACAAATGATTTGCCAGTCGCTGAAATGCAACTGTCACTCAGCAGATCAACTCCTCTCAGCCAAGAAATATTGGCATTACAGGCACCAGCATACTACATAAATAAAATTGCACCACAGGGCGATACAAAATTTCCTGTAGGTCAAGCCGGTTTGTTTCGTGTGCCAACAGATTCGTTTACCACAAATTGGACGGCCTCAAGTGATGGCTATGGTTCAAGATTCAGTTTGGCAGGAACAACACAATTCTACACATCACCAAGCTACACTGTTACTCATATCAGGTCAACTTCGTTGTTTCCCCAATATAGTTCTGGGTGTTATCCTCATAGTTCTATGCCTCTTCCCATTTCTACTGCTGGTGGGTGCAGCATCCCAGAGTCAGATTTCAGAATAGAGAGTGCTTCATTCCTCCCCGAAATCCCAAGGCCTCGGGACAATTTAAGAAAAATGCTTTCTGGAGATGCTGGCATGAGCTTTCAGTAATGCTCATGAGTAGAGCATCAATAAGTGGACGTTGTTGTGCATGCTTAGGATACTAGAGGAATCTTGGGTTAGACTCTCTTTGTTTTCCCTATGGTTTGATAATGCCGCATGGCATTTAGTATCGCAATCTAAGAACAACTTCTGTTTATAGCACGCATTGGTGTTTGAAATATCACAACAACACTTGGCGAGGTATTAAGGTAGGAAAAGTGTTTGGATGGGTGGATGAATTTATACATGTATGGGATGGTCTCGACTCTGCCACTCCTGTGTAGGGTCTGTCACTCCTGTGTAGGATGTGCAATTTTTACCTACACTTTTATGCTTAATAGGATTGTTCATTATGGCAAGTTTTAAAAAATGTATCACTCCCCCGTTGCTTGCTTCTCGAGCAATCCTTGTAAATTAATTCATTACATTGCTTCTGTTCTACTCATGTTTAGTGACGCCACCACCACTTTCTATCATCGTTCCAAACACACCGCATTATCATCATACTGCGGTGTACTTTCTATCATCGTTCCAAACACACCGCATTATCATCATACTGTCTATCAAAAGCCACCCTGAAAATCTACTCTATTCAGGTAAGTCCTTACTGAAGTTTCAACCGGAAGGTTAAATTTCAATGTTGAAATTTGCTACTTAAAAGTTGGTCGTTTATATTATTATTATTAAGAGTTCAACTATTTGGGAACTGAGCTGCCTACGGTAAACCGTAGCTGGAGAAGAAACCCAACCGGTCACACTGATGCTACATATCAGCTTGCAGCGACTCCTGTTCCATGACACTATTATCTGTTTATTCATCTCTCTCAGATGCAGGAAATAAAGAAAACAAGCACAGAAACATGGATTCCACCAAGTTAGCCGGCTATGAACCACTGGCAATGCACACCAAGACACTGGTACAAACTACACAAAGTCCATGACAAATATCAAAAATGTTAATAAGATACAGCAGAGCTTCAGAAAGGATAAAATGTCACTCTACACAGTCTAACAACTACGCCGTATTCATTAAAAAAAGTACACCGTAGGTTATAGTTTACATACGTCAAACGGAATTATTTGGTCATTCTTATGCTTAGTTCCCACATGAACAGTTGCAACTCCATGGTTTATTACCTCGAAGATTGTGGCTGTCGTCCGGCAGGAACTAATCTGACCCATGCACAGATCGAGAGCTAATGGTATCAACATAAACAGAATGTTGTAAAATTGATATCTTTGCTGTATCAGTGTACTTGCTCGGTTGCTGCCGTCTTTTGGCTTCTTGGCCTTGCTACAACGTGCAAATGGGAACATAGAGGTCTTGGTGCCCTAAATTCCCTGTCAAATCCCCGGACACACACGAATCCTGCATTCAATTTTAGTCTTTCTTAAGAAAACACCAAATTTTTTTAGGCAAAGAAAACACCAAATAGATGTTACAGGATACATAGTCTAGAGCACTTGTCCTATCACAGGATATGCATTCTGCAAACTGTTTGCTGAACAGGAGGCAAAAAGATGTTTCCCCAGTAGCATGCATTAACAGAACAGAAGAAAAGAATTGTATGGTTCGTACCTCTCCAGAAGCACTGCTGTATTTCTTCTGTTGTTAGACCTACATGATTAAAATAATTGATATTGGTACTATTATTAGCAGATAGGATTTTTAAAGATTTCTTCGAATAGTCTGTGCAAGGGTAACAACCTTTGAATATAGTAGGCACTGAAGTCCCAAAGAAGACCATGCGCCTTTGCAAACTCCATATCTGCTTTCTTTCAACATGTATGGGGTTGTGGCTAGATTTGTGATCAGCAAATACCTGCATGAACAGATTTATGAAACCTGGAAAGGTCTAGTCTATAGGGACACGAAGCTTATAAGTGGAACTTATCAGCCATTTTATTTCAACAAAACAAAATAAACATTTTCAGATTAAATGTTACTTAATACCTCATTAACTTGAAAATAAGTCCCATTAAGTGGGAAGCTACCCCTCATGGCTGTTCGACAAGGAACCTGTTCATACTCCGGTAACTTAACATTAGCTGAAAAGAGCATACAATTTCTCAAACTAACAATGTATATTTAAATTACAGAGATCTGTTTGTATTATATAGCGAGCAACAAATTTATTATGTCTTACAAGTCAGAATATCTGCTGCTGTTTTCTTGGTACTGAAGATAATGAACTATTAAATGTTATATCTTTTCCTTGAGCCCATCTTTAGATATAAACTGTAGGAAGAATAGATTGATATATTGCATGGATTATATTGCATTGTGGCTATGGACGGTATAGAATACAATGACATGGGAGGCAAGGCACTTCCCAATACATACAGTAGTTCGGGATTAATATTCTTACTATATTCTAACGTCGCAAACAGTCATAGGAGTACCACACTGTAGTTGGTGAGGTGAGGTTAGAGAAGAAATCAACAACTTGAACCCTGCTTGTCAGCATCATTGCATAGTGATGCAACAATTAGTGGAAAAAAACTCGACCTGTAGGGGGTAAGACAGCCCCCGGGCTTTTTTTTAACGAGAGAAGACATTCTTACACAGGTTGAGAAAACCCCCGAACCCTTGCCCCACCCTTACACAGCGGCACCGTAACCGTGTGAGACGACCACGACCTGAGCCGGACCTTAGACCTATGCTTTGGCGTGGTGACAAGCAAGGGGATTTTTTTTACCCCAACCCGTAAATTCGCTCCCACTGGGAGTCGAACCCGGGACCTTGGGGGTGCTACTAAGCCACCTCAACCACTAGGCTGAAGGACCGTTCGCACAGTTAGTGAAAACCAATAAGTAGCTTATACGGATGATAACCCTTTTGTTGCCGAGGTAATCGAAGTCACTGATGGCGTTGTTTCAAAACACCAAGTGCAGGTGGCCCTCCTTGGGCCACCGGGTAGAACTTCGCAGGTGCCCTGCCACCCAAGTAGTTTATGACGTACACTTGTGTTAGAGGATATTTGATAGTTTAGATATTATTATTGATCAAGGACTTCCATATGTATCTGAGGAGGTGTTTTGCCCCCCAAGTCTTGTACTCTTATATATACCGTTTGAGGGTCAATGCGATACAATCCATCCATTACTCACAATCTATTCAGTTACAACTTTCCGCTAGCGAGTGCTAATTCGAGAGGGGGTCATCAAGGAGCGGTATGCCACACCAGGTTGCAGGGCCATCAAAGAGCCAACAAGACATAGGGACGCCACTGGCGAAGCTACATGGTGTTGTTGTTGGGGTCAGCTGACTCCGATAAAAAATTGCTAACTCCATTGCATTTGTAGCTTTTGACCCACACAGATTTAGAGCCTGACCCCGGTGACCTTTTTCTTTGGCTTCGCCCATGACACATGCTGCTCAGCCTAACCTCTCTCCTCTCCTTTCTCCTCTCTGATTTCTCACTAGTGACTTTTGGTGGGCTCGATATGTCATAGACACTGATGGCATATCATGTATTTGAATCTTTTTTATGGCATACAATGAAATTGCTATTTAGGAAATATATTTAGGAGGCATCTATTCGTAGGCCTCAATGTAACACACCCATCTATTATGCACAATCTATGTTTCCTACAAAAACTAAGGGATGATTTGTCCGGTAGCATTGAAAGATGAGCTGGGGCCACATGTTGATGAAATCATTGTTTTTCCCTAACGCCTGTGATGTTTGTAGAGCAAGACTAAAAAACTTAATAGTTGATTCATCTAAACCATATTCGGATCAATACTCATGATTGCTAGGTTATATGGTTACTTTACCAGAATCGTGCCTCTGACATATCTAGATTGGTTCTGTCTTTCAGCTATACAATTGTGACACATCTCATTGTTGCATAAGCCATCTTCCACTTGCGAGTCACAACATGGTTTTGGTGCGTTGCTTATTTCTTTTATTTCACCTGCACACAGTTAGTAGTAAAAAATTGAAAACCAACTTGATGTGTACTAATGTGCATACAAAGAAAATAGCTTACCTGGTGTCCATATGGCTAATAAGTATGGACTTGGATCATCAGGCTCCCGTTGGTCAAGTTCTAGCTGTTAATCATTTACTGGATCAGCACTACAATTGGAAGTGCTTAAAAGAAAAAGGGCAGTATCTTACCTGCTGTACAAGAGGATGTGAATCTGGAAGTTCGTATCTGCAAACACAGGAATCACAGTTAAAGAACGAAATGTTTCTGGATGAATTGTACTACTTACGCTGGACAAGCAATACTTACTGTTATATAGTACATTACGATAAAACAAAAGAGCACTGGTGAAATGCCATAAAGTTCATAATGATAACTTTGAAATATTACCGTATGAGTGGAAAGGCATGCTATATATCTCTCGAGACACAGGGTCTTGCATCTCCCAAATGCAACAGAGTTTAATGTTGAACTACCTCATTAATATGGAACATGCTTACTGAATAACAAACTTTTTACAGAATCTACCAAGTTTAATTTTCATTCAGTTTAAGATGGTATTTACCCAAGCAAAAATTGGTTCGCCACTTACACATAGTGTTCTGTTCGAAGCCTATGCACATTCTTTAGTTTGCGTAGAGGAATTGAAGCTGCTTCACTGCTAATAGTAACCAATGCTTTTGCAATATCATCAGATTGGAGTTCCTTATTGCTTTCTTTAATGCAATGCTCCAAGTTTTGTGCAAAAGCTTCCATGTTAAGCTTAATTGTTGGGATTTCACCATCTTCATCAAAATCTTCGATATCGTTTTCCATTGTTTCTGGACATTCTTCTTCTCTTGGACTTGCTGGCTCCTCGATTATTGGCTCTGGGTTCTCAGGAATAAGATCTCTAGCATGGATATTCCCCTCAAGGCGAGGCAGATGAGATGAACTCTGAGGTTGCATGCTACTGCTCTGGAAAGGAAATTGATCTCTTGACTTCACTAAGCTTTTATCCTGTGGAGCAGGAAGTGCGAGCCTTGCACTTCATTCCAAAAGCAATAAGGAAAACAAATGGTCAATATAGAAAGGTAAGCTGTAAGCCAAACTGAAGCTCTTAGACAAGATCAACAGAAGTACCAATATTATGTTTGAGTTGTAAACAAACAAATAGATGTTATGTGGTCTTTGCATGAGAAACAATAAATTCACAGATCAAAGGATAGTTCTCTATTTGCAATCTTAGTGGAGGCAATTCCAAGATCTCTCTATCAATAAAAATAAGGGTACACATCACAAGTTTATGCATGCACACTCTGGAAGTATCAATTATGCCGGGCAATTTGGTGGCGGTTGGAACTCCCCCAATTTCACCATATTTCTCTTTGCTACTTGTCAAGAACAAGCTACTAGTACTACTGAAGGAGTGCAGCAAGTGTGACATACCTAGCAAAGGCACTTGCAAAATGCTTGCACTCACTTCTCAATGGGCATGCATTGCAATTTGGCTTGCTTTTAGTACAAAACACCTGCATGGTTAATGGGAATACATATTGTAACTAACCTTTGGATATATAAATATATCTAGGAAAGTTTAATAAAATCTATGAAAATAATTAAAATATCTACACATCTTCTTTGGGAAAAGGCTCAGATTACATGTAGATAAATTAAAAGAATAAAATTCTTCTGAAATAAAAGTATATTGATTATGGACATTAGAACACTAAAAGAAATACAATCCTACTTTCATTCAGATTCCTTGGAGTTGTAACGAATAAAAACACAAAATACCGCTGTAGGTGATTCCCCTACTGCATTCCGCAAAAAAAATGTATTTAGTTTCTATAGATTAATGCTAAGGAAGTACCTTTCCAAAAGTAATCATATGATAATGCAGCTCATACCTGAAATGGTTTTGTTAATTTGTTAGGAATGACTTGTGTTTAATTATATATTCATGACATAGAAATAATAGAATATGGATGGGTTCACAAAGTAATTAAGAAATATATATATGATACTAGCTTGTTTTCTTTAAGAGCCGTTATTGCAACTCACAGTGTTTGTTGATCAAGCTTACATAGGCGAGGCCACAGATACTTTTGTATGGTCGCCAAGACGGGATAGCTTTGGCAAGGCAAAAAGACAGTGATGGAATTGAATCAGATCATAACTGAAAAGTCGAGTAGATGACAATACATATTGAAAGAAATGGTATGGAGAAACGTGGCACTCTTACAGCTCCAGGAGATGTAACTGTAGAGATTCAGGAAGGGGTTGAATGGGCACCCATCCCAGTCTTACACATATGCGACCGACATTGGTATCAACCTGAGCAGGTCAAAGCATTGCTGTGTAAATAAATCTACTACAAGCAAATAAAATCGTCAAATAGAAACTTACTGGGAAGGCAAGATGATGTAGTGTGAGAAGACGAACACATTCAACACTTTTAAGCCCCAGTCCACGAATACTTAGTAGAAAATCTCTGACAATAAACAAAATATGTTTAAATATAAACACTTGTCATCACTTGTGAACTTCATGAAGCTTGTATGAACATGTATATTTAGTGTCGTTATAAACTTTGCATTTCACAGAACTTCTATGCTATGGAACAGTTCTGAGTTCTATATACTAATTTGCAATTATAGTTAACAATATGTTGCACGTCTTACTCCATCATTGACTCATACATACTGTATATGATGGTCAACCACTCGTATCTGGCACTAGAGGGATGAAGTACAAGAGTATCTTACTTTGCTGAGTCTGGGGGAATATCTCGTAACCACTCAAGATCAATGCTCCCATGATCTCTGACCAAACGATTCAGGAATTTCTGGAAAAAAAAATCAGTTTTACCATTAACAAGAACTATTATTATAACAAAGATTTAAATTTAATTGCTATACTTATGCATAAGTCATCTAGCTTAATCTAGCCTATGAAAAAAAGAGAGTCAACAGCATGATGCGAATATAAAACCTCTTTAACTATTCAAACCTAAGGTTAAGGAATAACTATTAACTCTCTTCCAGCTTTTTCAGAAAAAAAAATACATCAACCAAACATAAGTAGTGCATAAAAATCATAATAAACCAAAATAACTATTCCACTATTACCTGAATTCGTTCTGCTAAAATATTATTCATTCCCCTTTCACGAATGACATGAGAAATTCTTTGAACATCAGCACACCTTACTGCTTCCCAATCTACAGAGTCTCTTCTTTCAAAACTTCTTTCTTTCGCATGGCCTTCCCTACAAACTTGCCTACGCAATTTATCCCAGTCAAAATTCTCTGTATTCTTTTTACTTGTGGTTCTTGTTTTCTTTGTCCTTGATGTTTGTGCTTCTGTATCAAGTACTCCACTGTAGGAAGTAAAACCAGATTTCCAAGTACCTTCATCCTCTTTTCTTGTTGGTTCTGCTACCGTTTCATCCATGACAAAGAGCGATTCATGCTCCAGTAAGTCTGGTGCTTCAAAACCAGTATTTTTCTCATGGTTTGCTGCACAATGATTAAGATTTGTCAAGCATAAAACAGACGAGCAAATAAAGCATTTAATTCAAATTACAGAAAAAAGTTATGCGTAACCTGCAGGCCATGTGCTTGTTTCTGGACAGTTTAGAGCAGTGCTAGCAGTCTTATTACCACTCCTTTCTGCCACATGAGAATCACATGGTATGAACAGAGGGTTTGCTTTCTCGTCTTTACTACTTTTTATGTATGGTGATGCAGAACCTGAAGAACTGTTGGGAGATGTCGAAGAAATAATTGGCTCATTTCTCAAATCCAGCTGTTGATAATCAATGGTCGAGCAGAATGGCATCATGAGACTAGAAGTCTCAGGTTCACCAACAGCATCACCATTTACTGCTACTGTTTCCAGTCTCTGGTATTCAATTTCACTGGTTATGGTACCGTTTGTCGTCAATGATTTTCCATGAGTGAAATTGTCTTCTAGCTGCCGATATGCTGAAGCAGAACCACCACCAACAAAGTTTCTAGGTATTCCAGAACTCAAAAGTAATCTTGATTGACGAGTTCCCGAAGTAACACTTTGAGAGGATGAGATCTCACTCTGGAACTGCATTTCTTGCAGGATTTCTGTTGAAGTAGTTAATTCTACTAAGGAGAAATCTGACATTTGTTGTGCCTTCTGTTCCATTCCAGTCCCTTGCTGATTGAAAACACTTGCATTTGCTGTTTTGTAATCAAACGAATACTTTTCACCTATGATCAACTCATTAACTCTGGCATTGTCTTTTGGTCCCATGTTTCTCTTCTCGTAGTTCACTGATCGCTCCTCACGATTCAACACTGGATTAGGTCTGACACAGTTATGAAACAAGTCGAGCGTGCTTTTTCCTCCCAAACCACTAGTACCAATGGTTTGTCCATTGTCTTGGGTGGTTGTATTGTCCTTACAACTGTTATTGACAGACCGTGGCGGAAAGGTTGCAGCAAGGGCCATAAAGGCAGAGCTGTAGTTTGTCAAAATAGTTGTCATAAAAAGGATGCAAGATCAAATTTTTAATTATCATTTTGTTTCACAGAATAAGTGTATTGCCGAGGAACATTAATTTTGAATATCATACCTTGAAAGATGATCAGCTACATTCTGAGTGAGAAATACTCCTACTACAGAATCAACCACAGATCCTTTCCAAGGAGAAAAGCGCCTGTCTCCTGATAACAAAAAGGCTTAAAAATTAGGCATAAAGAAATTGTAAATTTTTTAAGGCCAAAGCCAGAAAGACACGAGTCTACATGGCTGTCATCATATTGTTTCACTTGTGTTGGTGCAACATGAAAGTGTTCCATACAGTAGACATTTTTCTGTAGAGAATAAGGTTGGTAGCAGTAGAAAGGGGATTTTGTTTCAGCATACTATACATGTTCAAAATTGTTCTGCAGCAGTACCTTGAACAAGTCGCATGCGTGCTATAAATGAATTCGCACGGCCTTGAAAAACTTCTCTTTCTTGATGCCACCATTTCTCCTTCTCAACATCAGTCCCATCTGCAGGCTCAGCTTTGCTACCCATCAAAAGGTTCCAAACTCTTGTTGTCTCAAAATCCAAATCAACCTTAGCTCGAGGGCGCTGTCTTTTGACTATCTGCAAGGGCCTCTCGTATGGAACCACCACCCCATCACCATACGGGATCAGAGCATTTGACATACCATATATTCCTCCAAAAGAAATAACAGATGGCGCAGCAAGAGATAAACTCATCTCAGTTCTGTGCACATGCTCAGTGTTCAAATCAAGATGTTGCAGCTTTGATGCGACTCCTTGAAGGTAATCACTATACGATACTGTTGATACACTTGTTGAGCTTCCTTCTGGTGCTTTGCATCGAACATTGAGGTCGCATGTTTGATTGTCCACGGGCCAAGGTGAAGATTTATGAAAAGTCTCTTCTGATATTTTTGGTCCATTATGTTCAGCATAAAAGATGCTTCCGGCTGATAGCCTGTTTATTAGCTCCGAATTTGGTTCAATGGAGCTGGGACATTGTGGACGTACCTTTTGTGAACGTTTCTTGGTCATAAACTTGATGTAGGAACTTTCATACAAAGCATCCATACATGGCTGTGGCAGTCTTGTTGATGCTGGTGAAGAATTATTCTGAAGATTCATAACAGAAACGAAGGAATTTCTGGGGATTCGGGACGATCGCTTTTTTTTTATCCCCCCAGTTTGGCAAAGCGCTACCATCCTAGCTGCAGCTCTCAATATAACGGATTCTCGTGCGCCAGTTAGGGACAACTCATCATTGTTATGGGGTGTATGGTTCTCCATTTTGGACATCTTATTCATCTGACTTGTGGGCTCCATATCAGGTACGGACAGGCCTGAGAAAGAAAAATCAACTGGAATACAATGGTTAAATTCCAAATGTGTTTTGCTCCGTTCTGCTACTGTTATCCCCACTTTTTCTTTAGTGTGCAGCCTGTTTTGACTAGTTTCATCAGCTTCATGACCTCTTACAGTATTAGCTTGTTCCCTTGCTAGTTCCTTACCAAAACATTCCGAAGTAGCAATTGTAACTTCTTCTGTAGGTTCTGGTGTGACCTCTGGCAGTTGGATGTACTCATCTAACATTTTATTCAATTTGAGACTCATGTCAAAAGCTAATTCTCCTGGTGAATTTTCCATTTCTACTTGCTGTCCCTGTCCAACCGGCACTTCTGAATCAGTCACTGAGCATAAAGAACTCTGACCGTGAACAAGATTCTCAATGTTGTGGTGGTGTGAGTTGGCTGTCGGAATATGGTATGCCTGCGCTCTTTGTTCCTCAAGTCCAAAATGCAAACTTCTTCGAACTGATGCAGTTCTTCGAGCAGCAATTTCCGTTCCTCCAGAGATCGATTGGTTACTAACAGGCCCTGAGCTTTTCTCCACAGAGCTGACAGTTCTTTTCTTCCGGACGTAACTTCTCTTGACTTTGAGGTTTGGAGATTTTCCGTCTGGCGTTGAATCTACAGGTTTGTGCATTTTGGCTTTCCTGTCCTCACGAATTACCTTTGGTCTGTGTTTTTTCCTCCTAGTCTTCAGTTTCTGTGCTGGGCTTTCCTCATTCCTAAATGTTTCAGTTTTCTCAGTATCTGCAATCTGCGTTTCTATTTGACTTAGTGTTCTCTCCTTGAGTACAGCTGGTGGTGTGGACAAAGGTGTGTGCTCACTTTGGCTGATTTTTCTCTTGGACCTTTTTGGCATCGGTTGGTATACATGAATGTTGTCATGAGGGGATCCTTTCCCAAGAATGGCAGTAGATTCTTGAGAATGCTTAACTTGTGCTTCCGAGGTGTTTGCTTGGACTGCTGATTGCAAAGTAGTGTGTCTGTCACAGGAATTGATCGTTGCTGATTGCTGCAGTTGGGTAGCTTCTGTTTCATTTTCAGTCTTTGCTGCTTCATCACCGATAACATTTTGCTGAAGATCTGCGGGTGCATGCTCAGACTTATCTGGAGTGGCTAGTTGTAAAGGATCCATTGACATGTGACTGACAACAATGTTTGATGCTCTTCCAAGTGACAAATTTCTCCCAGCATACTGAATAGAAGCTCCATCTCCAGAATATGCAGAGCAACAGCAGAAAAAAAATCAGTACATTCACAATTTATGGTGACGATTCCGCCACAAAGCTGAACCAGATAAACTCCTTGAAAAAAAAAACATCAAGAAATGCTTACCCTCTGGAACACCAGGCAAGGCAGGTGCCGGCGTGCAACTACGAGACAGTGGTATCTGCGGCCTCGAACCCCTTCCTATTAGCCGCCTGTGGAATACTATGATATTAATAGGAACCTGTGTGCATCCTGAAGGCAGATTCCAGGACGGCGGGATGGAGGGGCCAGCGTGTTGTTCGGCTGCGCAGCTCGTCGAGCTCGATGAAGCTGCTTGTGGAGCAGAAGTCCCATGCATGGCATTCAGCGTGGAGGTGGAGTATGCGGAGAATAAGGCCGGCGGAGGGATCGGATTGCTGTCGCCTGCTGCCACTGTACCATCAAGATTTTGACGCTCCGGAGAATAAGGCACCCTGGCACTCCTGAACCGTGGCCTGTTGCCGGGGATGTTTGGATTGCCCCTCCATGATGACATGACTGAACAGAATTCTCCTGGGTCTCAGCCCGAGCTGCCTGCAGATTTGAGCCATGAGGGGTAGCTTCCTTGCTTCTTCAACATCACAAGGGGAGAGAAGGAGCAGGCCTACCTGGTGGGCGCTCGTCGCCGGCGAAGGTCGTTGCCGCCAGGAAAGAAGGCCACACGAGAGAGGGGGCAGAAAGGGGAATGGGTGAAAGACAGGGGAAGAAAATACAGAGACGTGAATACACCTTGCGTCCCGTCCCGTTAGTTTTCTAGTTTCCGGGTGACAGCGCAGTGAAGCACCGGCGTGAGGGCCGGAGAAAGCGGAAGAGCCGGCAAGATGCCTCCGCAGCGAGGGGAAGCGGAAGAGGCTTGAAGGAAAATTCCGATGGAGGAACAAGTCAGAAGTTTTCGAAAGCTGTTACCGCCAACATGTCTATCAACCGATTTGATCGTTCGATTTTTATATAATAATAATTATATTAAATAAAATAAACTAACTAATATTCTCTTCGGTTTTTAAATGTTGTTATTGGTTTATTGAAAGTTGCTCATATTTAGTCGAGTAAAATTTAATACTTTTGATTGATTTTTATTTACGTTATAATAGATATTTTTTATATTACAATAAGTACTACTGAATGTTGCATCCAGTTCTTCTTTTTAAATTTCATTCTTGCACAATATGTTATGGTAGGAATTACAATGTTACGATCCTTTATATTGCACTACTTCTTTTGAGTATTCTAAGCTTCTTTTGAGTTTGAAAATATGATTAACATTTTAATTTTATTGTGACCATGCCTATCATACCTAGCAATAAGTGGATAGGCTAGGCGAAAGAGGAAGATAGAGCATAGATCAAAGTTATCAAAACTCTAAACCTAGTTATTTTAAAATATAGCTTCAAATAACACGTATTAATCCGTTAGTGCAACATATCTTAGCATAGAGGCAATGTGACCCAATACTAGTGTTGTTCACTAATTCAGGTTCGATGATTCTAACACTATAAACCAGTATGCCACAACACAATCGACATGGACACGTAATGACTCAAAACATATGTGTTTTATATTTTTTTGTTACTTTCTATTTTGCTTGATATTTTTTAAGTTTGTTAGTACTTTCTCACTGATAATTCATGATATATTTTATTGGTTACGTTGGTCCATCGGGCTGATCATGTTGTGAGTCAACATAATATTTTACAGTCATTACAATAGGTCGAGCGCATGGCTCATGGGCGCATGACACGACCTGATTGATGATCAGGCATATGTAGACCATGCCATGCTACGTAGCCCTACTAGGGCTATATCAAAACGTCTATAGGTCTTAGTAGCAGATAAAATAATAAATCTTTACTATTAATTTATATCTTAACATGCAAATAAAAATAACTAACTTTGGTAATCAAGCATTAGGAGGTATCAAGCCCTTCTAGCCCTGTTGCTTCTGTTATTACCAGGAAACGATTTCTACTGCAGAAGCCCTATTAGCCTTAGCGGCGGAATGCCTGTTATTAAAATGGGCCTAGGAGGACTTAGTGATAGACAAATCTTTACCCGCCACTAATTGAGACGGTGCAACTTAGTAACAAGTCATAACTATGATCCGTCACTATGTTATGCCACCACGAATAAAAGAAGGGGCACGACGGAAGCGTAACCCTATCCGCCCCTCCCATTCGCTACCACTCCTTCCCCTTCCGCTTCCCCTTCCACCACCGTTGACGATGACCTCCTCCTGCCGGTTGCGGGCATAGCGCTGCTGCCATGCCTTCGTGTGCCATACCCCGCCGACTGGCGTAGCCCACCTGAAGAAGCACAAGGTGGCATCAGAGGTCGGATCTGACGGGTGTCGTCCCGTCTAGCATCGCAAAGACGACGGCCGCAGGCGCTGCGGTGGCACCACCACCATTACCAATGCCTCCACCTTCGCCTCTGCACCGACAGTGGTGGATCTAGGGCTTGTGACCAAGCTGGGGGTGAGGGTGGTGGCCACCGTGATGGTTGCGGTTGTCAAGGCAACCTCGGAGATGGTGGTGGCGGTGTTCTTGGTCGCGAGCGTGGCGACCGATGCAATGGCTATTGCGGTGGCACTCAAGCTTAGTGCCTATGCTGCCAAGGTTGTTGCCGAGGCGGTGGCCTCGGAGATCATGACGACGGCCATTCTCGATCAAGGAACAAGTCAGAAGTTTTTGAAAGCTGTTACCACCAACATGTGCATCCATAGTGTGTCAACCGTTTGACCGTCCGATTTTTATGACTTCAAACGTTCTCAATTGTCCAATCTTCGCAGATAGTAACGATCACATTAAATGAGATGGACTAATATTCTCTCTGGTTTTTAAATGTTATCGTTGTCGATAGTATATCGAGTAATATATCATAGGATATGTTATCCATAATCTTTATTTATCGATGTAGACACGGGCGAAACTGAGAGTAGATAATAACACAAGACGCATGATTTATACAGGTTCGAGCCTCTCAGAGGATAACAACCCTACGTCCTGTGTTCTGTTATGTATTGTATTGATTGAGTTGTGAAATGTGAGATATGGTGTCTATGAGAGAGGCCCTTGCTCATCTTATATATCCGGGGGCAGGGTTACATGGCAGGTTTCTAGTCGATTACTATATGATATTCGAGCAGAACTCTATTTATAACCTTTCTTGTTTGGTAATTCTTATCTCCTAAGGATTCCCAGGTACATACTATCCATATTAGCCCCCGAGAGCTTTGTAAATGAGTTGTTGATCTTCAGTTGCTTGACTAGTGTTTCACCATGTATATGATTGAGCTTTTGTATATAACAACAAACTTGTAAAGGTCTCCATAAATCTTGAAGAATCTTATAGAAAAAGTATGCGTCGAATAAATACACCTACTAGGTGTAGGTATAGCCCCCGCCTGTCTTAGATCATTTGGTGCACCAAATAATGTAAGAGTCAAAAAAGATTAATCAATAATAAATGAGGGTAATTGCATTACAGTACCTCTTTTCAACTCCAATGTCAAGAATTGACTTGGTTTTGCTAACTTTGCAATAATGGACTTGTTTTTTTTTAATAAACGAGCTGACAGCCCCTCTTCCGTTTAGACGGGATAACAATGTTAAATTTGATGTGCAAAGACATATATATCCTTTGCAAGAATTGACCTATTTTATGAAACCAGTGGAGATTTTCCCATATTTCGACATTAATTCAAGGGAATCTGAATATACAATATTATTTGAAATAAAACTAATTTGGACAATATATTTTGAATAAATTTGACATCATTTTGACAACATTTCATCGGAGGTCATCCATGGCGTTGTTGTGTAACACGCGCCCCAAACGCGTGAGCCCTGGCCGAACCGCAACCCCAAGAAGCTGTGAGCGAGCACCAGCCACTCGCGCCATGGCTGGCCGCCCTAGTTGCCACGCCTACGCTGCCCTGGTCGTGTCGCTCCTGCCTTGGCCGTCGTGCCGGCCTCGCCCTGGCCACACCGCTCTCACCCGGGCCTGGTCGCACGCGCATGCGCTCGGTGCCACGCCCTCCATGGCCTGGCCGCGCACGCTCCCGCCACGCCTGTTCCACCCTAGTCGCGCCGCTCCCGCCCGGTCCTAGCCACACGTGCGTGTGCTCGCCGCCACACCCATCATGGCCTGGCCGCGCGCGCCTGCGCTCCCCGCCACGCCCGTGCTCGCCGCCATGACTGCTTTGGCTTGAACGCGCTGCTCCCGCCTTGGTTGCACCGCGACTAGCCGCCACCCCCGCCCTCACCATCTGCCACTCGGCCTGGGCGCCCGCCTAGCTCGCTGTCGCATAGGGTTAGGGTTTGCTTACTAGGAGCTCATGGGAAGACAGAGGAATTGGGAGGGTACAATGGCGCTTGGTCTGGGTGCGAGCAAGAGGTAATATAGCCAAGGGTAAAATGGTCCATTTGTTTTTGTTTTTGATTTTTTTAATTCATAAATCTGAATGCACCGACGAAAGTGGAAAATAGGGGCTGATGATTCGTTCATTTTCAGAAAACAGGTCCATGCTTGCAAAGTTGACAAAAACAGATGTGTTCTTAAAATTGGAGTTAAAAACAGATCCTGTAATGCAATTGCCCCGTAATGAATCATCAAAATATCCGAGTGACACTTGATCAAGTATAGTAAGTATAGCTAGCAGCCCCCGAACGTGATCCCGAGTGAAGAAAATCAACTGTTGCACGACTCTTCAATATTGAGTAAAATCATGATATATAGTCACAATAGCCCTTCTAGAAATAATTCTTAGTAAAATCATATGTATTTGGTGATGACCAAGTGATCCAATAATATAACCGAATGATCCAATGACTTGGGGCAACATAGCCGAGTAATCCAATAATAAGTCCAAATGATCCAATGATGTGGGATAACATGACCGAGTGATGTCAATGAAGTACTTCCAGATGATGTAGTCACTATAATTTATGAATATAAATAATTTACTCAATATGTAATACATTGATAAAATAAATAATATATTTAATATATAATACATTGGATGTCAATATACTGTATGAACTCCCTTTTAGGTCACAACCAGCAATATTATAACAACATACATGATTTCAACAATCGACATGAACCCTGGATGTAGACTGATGCTAGGAACTCACTCGATCAAGCAGGTGCGAGTTAAAATAAAACACTGACTCTGTGTTTTAATAGTCGACATGAACCCTAGACCTAGATTGATGTTAGGAACTTACTCGGTCAAACATGTGCGAGTTAAAACGAATATCGAGTCTATAACCAACATTGGACATACATCTATATTTATATGATAGCCCCTAGCTTGATGATAACAAATTTGATTATCAAGGCAACAAGATTAGTCAAAAAGAAACCATGTCTATAAGCTTAAGAACCTACAACCTTCTCAATAAAGTTAAAATTATAAAAACAACTTAGCTTTATAATGATCGATGAGTTGAAGACGAGCCTCCTAAGTATGTAGCTTGAAAAAATTAGCAATATGACAAGCCCATTGGCCGAAGAAATCACTGAGTGGTCGAGTCCAACAAAAAGTTGATTGGCTGGCCACCCAACAATATTGAATATGAATATCCATGTACAGTCATCATATAATCAAATGTTCCAATAACCAATTAATAATAAATCCCAAATAAATAATCTCATGCCATGATTGAATATCAAATGGCAAACAACTCAAAACAAGGTGACGGTGTGAATAAATTTTGAGAAAACCAAATGAATATATGCCAAGCATGACTATTCGATAAGATTCCGGTTGAATGTCCTCATAAAATTTCTGATATAATATTCCGATAATCAATGGAATTCCTATTGAGTATCCAAATAATTGATAACCAAAATATTTTTGATGAATGTCCATATGACCGATAATTCTAGACGAATATAATATTTCAAATGAATATCCAGAAGAACCATGAATAAGACCAAAGAGACATGCATCCTCCAAAGTAGCCATGGGTGATGGGCTTGATACACTTTGACTAAAAAAATCAATTGTGGCAGCTATTGTAATGGTCAAAACTATTTGAAGCATCAACAACCACAAATATGATAGTATGAAAATATAATGAACTGAAAATTGTGTAATTTGAGTAGCAAGAATAGCTTAGCTGGCACCGAATAGCCAAGATGTTTATTCCCATGATGCGACATATAACAATTGCACCGAATCATTCGGCTCGCCTTCCACCGAGTGATCAAATGAAGACTTGTGCTCTTGGCAGCAGTGACTCATGTTATTGGAATCTGCACTTAATCAATCGTGGTCTCCTCCTAGCCAATCATCATCGCGGCGGAGAATTGGACAATACGGGGAAACAACCAAAGCTTGCTACCTTGTATCGGCAAACACCTCATCCAAACAATAGTTACGTGAGGAAACAAGATTAAATATAATAATAACTTGTATATTGATAAGTAAAACAGAATAGAATAAATAAATAAAGTAAAGATAAAAAAGAAATCTTCTCTGTCATGTGTAGATAATATGATCTGCCACGAATCTTGGCAGAAGCTTGTTTGCATGAAAACGTCATCCATATTGTGTTGTTGTTGTGTTATCATGTTTCCAAGACATTAACCAAGAGGATGACACATCGTATCGCCGAATTGCTTGAGCCATCGGCTGTGCGGACGAGCCACTACGTCGTCGAGTTGCCGACACATCGATCAAGTGGATGACTGGACTCACCATCTTGATCTTCAACCTCTTCCAAACAACAAGCACCCAATTTACTGTAACGAACGCCATACAACTAACCACGGTGTGGATGATCAACTCACAGATGCAAAAGAGACATAACGTAATGAGTATCCGACCTACTAATTAACTGAATTAATTAACATATAAAGAATAAATAAATAGGGAAAAAATAAACAAGGAAGAAAATTTCCCGATGTAGTGCAGAGATTGACTCAGATTTTTCCTTCATGTGCATGCCAAACTCGGCGTGTTTAAGGATGAAATTGGCGACATCATGTTCAATACGATGAAGGTGACCACCAGCAAGCCACCAATATCAATCTGCCCTTTGGTTTCCATGTAGCTCGTGTCCATGCAAAATTGCACAGGTAATTAGAATTCTAACTAATCAAATCGATTAGCATAGTCCAAAGAATAAAATAATGTGTCTCCCCCTCCTCTGCTGATGTATTCTCTAATCTTGGTGAAATGCGCCATCCAGCTTTTCATGACAATGCTGTGATCAAATGGTAAATGAATATAAGGTGGGGATGCTCTCCCCTGTTCTTCTCAAAAAAAAAAAAAGAAATTTCCATGACAAGCATGAGAACACCTCAAGACTCCTTGTGGAACGAAACAATGACTAGTTCCGAATCAATTTGATATTCGACAAGTCAAAAAAGAGCCCCTGAGCATGTCGATCGCCATGTCGCTTTGCTAGTGATTCGTCAGGTTGCTGAGTCATCAAGTCCTCGAGTAGCCGAGTAGCCAAATCGTCATGTTCCCTCGCCAAGTGCTTGGTCAAGTCGTCGAATAGACGAGTAGCCAGATCATCAAAATGCCAAGTGGCTGACCGAGACGCCAAGTCATGACAATGTCGCCGAGTGACCGAATCCGTCGAGTTGCGGCGATGATACCGAGTGGCTGAGTCCGATGAGCGTGCTGATGTGGTTGACGAGAAGTCAAACATTGAAGTCGTCATTGAGTAGCCGATCGGCTTAGTAGCCAAATCACCAAATCTCGTACCAAGTCATCAAATTGCTACAAGTAGCGAGGAAGAATGATCCTAGCCGTAAGGTTCAGCCATCTTCCTGGTCATCACAGGTGGTTGGAGTATGGCCTGACTCCAGCATGACACTCGGCGTCTTTGGAGTCTCTAGCTTTCCTTCCTTTGATGCTGATGAAATCGGGTAAGCCGCCTTATGCATGGTCGTGACTGCCCCATGCTGGAGCCAACGAAGAGGCCCTTTGGTTATCGAGATCAGCTTGCTCCCTCGCGTGACGAGGTTTTTTCCTCCGTAAATATATGCAAAAAAGGCCAAGCCAGTCACATGCATGTACGTAAGTATGCACAAGATGATGATAATTAAGTCATCATTATTTAAATAAGATAGAAAAACGGAATTAGAAAAGGAATATAACTTCCATGGCAGCCCACGTGACATGGCTCGATGCAATCAGCTTGCCAACATATGTTTTTGCGTCACACGACTTCAACTCGTAATTGTTTTGGAAACCTCGATCGGTTTTCTATCGGCATGAATTAGTGTCTAGTTCAACGTTGATCATGTGCTACGGCTTTGTCATGCAATCTGGCTTGACCATGCAACATCTTGTTGGTGCCGACGCCGATCGTGTAAGGCTAGTGGGCGAACGCTATCTTGGGTAGGTAGATGAGGACATCACGTGCAACAGCGATCTGTACGCGACCATCACAACAACATCTCGATGCTGCTACAAATCGCTTCAACACCGGTGGAATCTACTTATAAACGAATCTTGAAGTAGATTGAGTCCATCGAACTTAACAATCCGATCACCGCGTGATCCTTACCTGACGCGCCAATTGTCGATATTATATCGAGCAGTAGATCATAGGATAGGTTATCTATGATCTTTATTTATCGATGTAGTCATGCACAAGATCGAGAGTTAATGGTAATACAAGATGCAAGATTTATATAGGTTCGAGCCTCCCGGAGGATAACAACCATATGTCCTTTGTTCTGTTTTGTACTGTATTGATTGAGTTGTGGATGTGGGATATGATGTCTATGAGAGTGGCCCCTGCCCGCCTTATATATCCGGAGGACAATGTTACATGGCAGGTTCCTAGTCAGTTATAAAATGATATTCGAGTAGAACTCTATCTATAACTTTGCTCGTATCTTTTTATTTGTATTCCAATTTTTGTGTCCTAAGGATTCCCGAGTACATACTACACATAGTCGCTGGCTTACTGAAAGTTGCTCATTTTTAATCGAGTGAAATTTAATACTTTTGATTGATTTTTGTTTATAATATAATAGATATTTTTTATATTACAATAAGTACTACTGAATGTTGTATCGAGTTCTTCTATTTAAATTTCATTCTTGCACAATAGGTTGCCGTAGGAATTGCATATGTTACGATCCTTTATGTTGCACCACTTCTTTTGAGTATCCTGAGGTTCTTTTGAGTCTGAAAATAGGGGTATAACAATTTAATTTTATTGTATCATACCTAGCAATAAGTGGATAGGCTAGGCCAAAGAGCGAGATAGATCATAGATCAAAGTTATCATGAGCTCTAAACCTAGTTATTTTAAAATATAGCTTCAAATAACACTTATTAATCTGTTAGGTCAACATATCTTAGCATAGACGCAATGTGACCCAATGCTAATGTTGTTCACTAATTCATTGGATCGATGATTCTAACACAAGAAACCAGTATGGCACAACACAATCAACATGAACACGACATGACTCAAAACATATATGTTTTATATTTTCTTTGTTAGTTTCTACTTTGTTTGACATTTCTTTAAATTTGTTAGTACTTTCTCACTGATAATTCCTGATAAATTTCCATTTTTAGTCAGTTTTTATGCTAATGGGCTTCACATATTTCATTGGATACCTTGATTCATCGGGCTGATCATGTTGTGAGTCAACATGATATTTCACAGTCATTACAATGGATGGAGTCAATGGCTCATGGGCTGGCATGACACACCCCGATTGATGATCAGCTCTATGTAGACCGTGCCATGCTACGTAGCCCTAGTAGGGCTATATAAAAATGCCTATAGACCTTAGTAGCAGATAAAATCATAAATATTTAGTATTAATTTATATCTTAACATGCAAATAAAAATAACTAATTTTGGTAATCAAGCATTAGGAGGTATCAAGTCCTCCTAGCCCTGTTGCTTCTGTCATTACTAGGAAAATGATTTCTACTGCAAAAGGCCTATTAGCCTTAGTAACAGCCATTTCAATGCTTGTTATTAAAATGGGCCTCGGAAGACTTAGTGATGGATAAATCTTTGCTCGCCACTAATTGAGACGGTGCAACTTAGTAACAAGCCACAACTATGATCTGTCACTACATTACGCCACCACGTATAAAAGAAGAGGCGCGACGGAAGCGTAACCCTATCCACCCCTCCCATTCGCCACGACTCCTTCCCCTTTGTAAGGATCTAGGAGTCCAGGAGAGGGGAGGGTGAATTGGATCGGCAATGTGGATCGTCAACTCAATCAAACTCCACAAATTCTTCCACCTTATTAATGGCAAGACCTATGTAGTTCTACCAAGCCAAGACCCGTGTAATTCTAGTGATATGATGCAATGCAAGCGATGTCAAGCCAATCAATAAGCAAGAAAACCCATGACAATCCTATCTCTACTTACACACAAGTGCGGAATTTAAGGACGGTAAGTAAAGAGGAGTTTAGAGATTGCTCATTGATTTTTAGCCCGAGGTATCGAGAGGATGACGCCTCCCCCTAGTCCTTATTGGATCGACTCCGGCCGGAGTATTGATCCCTCCCGCCACCAACCGTGGGGTCCTTGCACACAAACCCGTATCACTCCCGGAGTGACGGCATGGTTATGTGACCACTGCTCATCGAGTCCTCGGCTCCTCGAGCATAAGCTTGTCTCCCTCAAGGACTTGCTGCACTCATTGAGTGCACGCACGGGCGCTCTCTCACAATGCTCCTTTCAAAGGTGATCCCAAACCTTATACAGACTTCTGACAACCTTCACAACACGTCATGAACAATAGGCTCGATCATCGACACCTAACCGGTCTAGGCCTTGCCATAGACCAAGAGTAACAACATCAATCCTCTCTACAACCCCTCCTAGGCTAGAGACTCGGGATGCTCTTGTGTTGCTCTCCAAGACACTCAAAGATAGCTTCAATCCTTGATCTAGTGTCTTCTCTTCTCCTCTTGGCTTTCCCTGAGTTTGTTCAGCTATACAAATGGCCAAGAGAGGTATGAAAGACCCCAACAACATCCATATATAGTCTCCAACTACCTTAGTATTCGTTTCCAAAAAGTTGACAAAACTGAGAGCCCTTTGCCATAATATACCACCATACAATACGGCAACCTCCGAGTATAGTCACCATTCAATACGGTGACCTCCGCTCAACCATACGGCGACCTCTGACCTTACGGTGATCTCAAGAGAGTACCAGAAACCGGCCACTTCGACTCCTCTGATCGCAGTATCCTATGGCAACCTCGCTATAACATCAACAGTACCACTTGAGTTCTTGCCACTTATCCTCCTCCATGGATCACCGTACCCGACGACCTCGCCATAAGGTCTCCAGGGAGTAGCGGAAAACTGCTTCCTTCTTCTTGACTCGCTGTATCTTACGGCGACCTCCAGTCCAGAGACTCTGCCCCTTCTGTACAACTTCTTGGCATTCACTGTACCTTACGGTGACTTAACCTCCACACCATATGGTGATACCCACATACCTGCATGTACAAGAGCATTTCTCGATGGACCCTACGACGACCTCGCCGTATCTTACGGTGACTTATCCCGAAACAAAAGCTTGTTGTCCTCTTGACTTGTCTCCAAGCTTTCAAACCTTGATCAATCCTTCTCCACTGCCACTCTAAGTGTCCTAAAGCTTTACTTGAGCATCCCAACACTCTAACCCTAGAGAAGCCTAAGAGAAGGACTTGTGCCCTCTTGATAGGCCGGTTTTTTCTATGGACTTAAGCCTACACACTAGCCAAGTGATCACACACATTTGGACCTAACTGTCCTTAGCTTTAATCCATCTCCATCACCGTGACTCTCCATCAAAATCTTCATAACACTCCACCGAGTCCTCCATTGATCATCAAGGCAATATTCACCATGTTCATGTTTGAGTTAATAGTTTGTTCTATATCTACAACACTAGATGTAGGTATTAGTAACCATTTCATGTTGTTACTCAATTACCAAAGCATTCATACCTTGGGGTTTTCAAATACCAGTGGTCATGAAGCTTGCACCCTTCTTCTTCCCCTTCCACCACCATTGACGATGACCTACTCCTGCCAAAGCCACCCATTTCTGGGGCGCATGCGCCAGTTGCTAGCGCAGCACTGCTGCCATGCCTTCGCGTGCTAGACCCCGCCGTGTCATAGGCCTGACAAGGTACTGTAGCGCGGACTGTTACTGTAGCACCACGCTACTATAGCTGCGCCTAGGTTTTGAAGATTAGTTTTCTTAGTTGTTAGGATTAGTTTCTTAGGAGTTAAGTTGCCTCATCCATACATAGATAGGGATTGTATCCTAGTTCGCCAAGCAAGAAATAGATTAAGAGTTTATAACTCTCCTATACCTGCCCTTGTAGCGCGACCGATGCCATTGGTGAGGTTGCGTCGCTTTCAGGCCGATCTAGTTCGGTTTGTGACACGCTGGCTGTCATAGCTCACCTGAAGAAGTGCACGGTGGCATCAGAGGTCAGATCTGACAGGTGCCGCCCGGTCTGGCGTCGCAAAGATGATGGTCACAGGCGCTACGGCGGCACCGCCGCTGTTGCCAATGCCTCTGCCTTTGCCTCTGCACCGACAGTGGTGGATCTAGGGCTTGTGACCAAGCTGGGGGTGAGGATGGTGGCCACCGTGATGGTCGTAGTCATCAAGCCGACCTCAGAGATGGTGGTGGTGGTGTCCTTTGTCGCGAGCATGGCGGTCGAGGCGGTGGCTGTTGTGGTGGCCCTCAAGCTCACTGCCCATGCCGCCAAGGTTGTTGCCGAGGCGGTGGCCTTGGAGATCGTGACGGTGGCCATTCCTGATCAGAAGTTTTTGAAAGTTGTTACCACCAACATGTGCATCCATAGTCTGTCAACAGTTTGATCCTCTGATTTTTATGACTTCAAAAGTTCTCAATTGTTCGATCTTTGTGAATAGTAACGACCACATCAAATGAAATGGACTAACTAATACTCTCTCCGGTTTTTAAATGTTATCGCCGGCTTACTGGAAGTTGCTCATTTTTAGTCGAGAGAAATATAATACTTTTGATGGATTTTTTTCATGTTATAATAGATATTTTTTATATTACAATAAATACTACTGAATGTTGCATCGAGTTTTTCTTTTTAAATTTCATTCTTGCACAATATGTTGCGGTAGGAATTGCCATATGTTACGATCCTTTATGTTGCACTACTTCTTTTTAGTATCCTGAGGTTCTTTTGAGTCTGAATATATATGAGTCTAACATTTTAATTTTATTGTGATCATGCCTATCATACCTAGCAATAAGTGGATAGGCTAGGCCAAAGAGCAAGATAGATCATAGATCAAAGTTACCATCAGCTCTAAACCTAGCTTTTTTAAAATATAGCTTCAAATAACACGTATTAATTTGTTAGCTCAACATATCTTAGCATAGACGCAATGTGACTCTGCTAATGTTGTTCACTAATTCATTCGGTCGATGATGCTAACACTACAAACTAGTATGGCGCAATGTCACAGCAGTTCGTTGTGAACGGACTAGCACGCACTCTAGAACGTAGATTATACGAGTAGAACAAAGGAGGACGAGGTTGTGGCCGCCGAACCGCACGCTTGGATCCCGGCGCTGTTGCGATGTCACCGAGAACCAAGGCACGGAGATAACACGACGAAACCAATACCTTTCTTGCTTTATTTCTCACATTGGCCAATATTATATAGTAGCCATGATACACAAACTATGGAATCAGACTCAATCTCCTAAAACCTGACTTAACCTATGATTAACTTACCAAAAGGAACCCTAACGAATACGGAAACTACATCTAACTTGACTTGGAGCCAAAGTCAATACAGCTAGCCTTGCCGACATCGACATGATACCAACATACTCAACTTGCATGACTTGATCTGGCTTAGATGTCCTCACTTGCCTGCTCTTGGCGCCGGCCATGACATCTCTCCCTCCCACAAAGAAAAGCTTGTCCTCGAGCTTGAAGACTGAATCTCCGACATATCGTCATTGCCATCTTCATAGATGTTGCCACCACCATCATGGTCGAGTGCAATACAAAACAGACGGGGAATACCTTCTTGTGTTCCATAGAAAATTTTTCATCACAATTGAAGCAAAGTCCCTTAGCTTTACGCTTAGCCATCTCTTCTGGTTCCAGGAACTTGAAGACACATGATGGTGCTGAGGTTGGAGCTGCTATCATTCTTAGTTTGTTTGCTGCTTCTGATTGCTTTCTAGAGGGACTGATTGAACAAAGTGGTTGTGGCTTGCAGTCTCATCTGAAGTTGCCATGGCATTCGTACATCTGAGCCAAACTCATGGCTTCTTCAAACATAGCAGGGCTTTGAAGTTCATCATCTTTCTGAAGAGGTTGATGTAACCCAACAGTGAAGATATCCCTTGCATGTGTGTCGGTCATTGAGTCACAACGGCATAAGAGCAGTAAGAATTGCTCTTGATAATCAGCAGCCGAGTCATCTTGGTTGAGCTTTACTGACTCGCCCAAAGAACTTGATCGTAGGGGAGGACCAAAACACTGGTTGATATGCGACACAAACTTCGGCCAAGGTGGTTCACCATGATCACTTTCCAGGCAGTAGTACCACAAATCAGCAACACCATCAAGATGCAGAGTAGCATACCATACCTTGTCTGCCTCGTGAATATCTTGTCCTCTAAAAAACTGTTGGCACTTGTTAAGCCATGGCAGTGGATCAACTCAGCCATCATACATCGGAAAACGAATTCGATGAAACTGTTGTGGAAAATGATGCAGAGGACGTCCATTGCTGTCGTGACGCCCTCGGCCACCACCGTTGCCACCGCCGCCGCGACCGCCGCCATCGTCACCACCACCTCAACCATCATCACCGCCACCTAGAGCTGTCTTCTTTGGTATTTCTGAAATCTTGATGTCTTCATTTTTGCTATCCATTGCGATCTTGAAGATGCATCTAGGTCCCCTAGTGGGTTTTGGTGATTAATGACATGAGATTAAAACTGTGCTAACATGTTCATGAAGTAAATGTGCAGATTATCAAGAGAAAAGTTAATTGCCCACTCTTGTAAGAAATGTTTATCCCTCAACAAAAAAGAAAAGGAAAGGGACTCCTAGTGCTTCAAGTTAGGTTTTGCTAATTTATTTTTGAGTCATAGGTATGCTGAACTATTAAGAGGGGTACAACTTATCTTGCTTCTAAGGGAATCTATATGCTCAAGTCAACAAATAAACTTTGTGAAAGATTAGCCAACAAAGCCAAAGAACCAACTTTTTTTTGAGCCAAACAGAGAGTGACAGAAGTTCTGTGATCCTCTTCACGGAAGTTCCGTCAGCATCAGACTCTTTCTTTTAACCAACCCAAGAGTGATGGAAGTTCCGTCGTTCTCTGACGGAAGTTCCGTCACTAGAATTTCCATGGCTCTCACGGAAGTTCTGTGAGCCTTCTTTTCCTGTCTACCCGAGAGTGACAGAAGTTCCATCACCCCTTGACAGAAGTTCCGTCACAACATCTGCTTTATTTCCAGGCTCGCACAACGGCTATTTTTGAAATGACAGAAGTTCCATTGGCTCTCACAGAAGTTCCGTCAGACACAAAAAAACACTCCAACGGCTAGTTTTTGAGAGAGCTCTATAAATAGCCTACCCCTTCTCCGTGGGAAGGGTTGGACACTTTGGCATTCCACTCTTTCTTCAGCTAGAGCTCTTCCCTCTCACTCCTAAACTTGTTCTTGACATTCCAAGCTAAGTGAGAGAGATCCAACCACAAAAAGATTGATTCCATCCATTCAAAAGCTTGAGTACATATTTCCCTCCCCAAACAAGATTTGATTTACTTATTACTCTTAGAGACTTAGTCTCCTAGACGGTTAGGTGTCGCCCTTGAGCTCTCAACTTGTTATGGTGAGACGGGAACGTTTGTGAAGGTGTGATTCGCCTCCGGAGGAAAAGAATCAAGTGGAGAAAGAAATTCGAGCATGATCTTTGTGATTGCTTGGCAGGGAAACAGGTTGAGAGAAACCCGACCACTTTGTGTGGCTCCTCAACGAGGACATAGGAACTACTTAGTGTGGTTGCCGAACCTCGGGTTAATTACTTGTGTCTCTCTTTACTTTTCCGCATTTTATTGTGCTTGTATATTATTTTTATATTATTGTGCTCGATTCACTTGTTAATTGTGTTGCTAGCTATCTTTCAAAGGATTCTAGGTGTGCATTGCTATAGATTCACTACTGTCAAGTATTGTATCTCTTTCTCTTAAGTTATTCATATTTAAATTAGTTTTAGAGAAAGAATTAGGTGAAGTTGGAAGTTCCGTCATCTCTGACGGAAGTTCCATCATCTCTGTTTTTTATCAAAGCTGAGTGCTTTTTCAAGTTTAATTTTAAATTGCCTATTCAACCCCCCCCCCCCCTCCCTGACAACTTTCAGATCTTGCCATCAACTTCAATTAGTTTGTCAACATCATCAATAGTGG
This sequence comes from Eleusine indica, assembly GCA_030378355.1. Taxonomy (NCBI): domain Eukaryota; kingdom Viridiplantae; phylum Streptophyta; class Magnoliopsida; order Poales; family Poaceae; genus Eleusine; species Eleusine indica. Next base: position 63,788,147 of record CM059494.1, read on the forward strand.
AACTGCTGGCTTTCTCCAGATGAGAAATAGCAATGTTGTGCATAGCAATTTGTTGTTTCACATCATTGAGATCAGATTTGATGGATGGAAGAGCGAACAACCAAGTAGCTTGAAGCTTCAATTGGCCATTTATTTCCGTGATTGCCATCACAAGCTGCGTTAGCTTCTCGCTTAGAGTGTTGATCGATGACATAGGCGGAGCAGTCTTAGGGTCACCCATCGAATTGCTGCTAGAGACTGATACCAAGTTGTCACAACCGTTCGCCGTGACCGGACTAGCACGCACTCTAGAACATAGATTATATGAGTGGAACATGGGAGGACAAGGTCGTGGTCGCCGAAATGCACGCTTGGATCTCGACGTCGTTGCGACGATCATCGAGAACCAAGGCACGGAGATAACAGGACGAGACGAATACCTTTCTTGCTTTATTCCTCACATTGGCCAATATTATATAGTAGCCGTGATACACAAACTATGAAATCAGACTCAATCTCCTAACCTGACTTAACCTATGATCAACTTACCAAAAGGAGCCCTAACGAATATGAAAACTACATCTAACTTGACTTGAAGCCAAAGTCAATACAGCTTGCCTTACCGCCATCAACATGATATCGTCGTACTGAACTTGCATGACTTGATCTGGCTTAGATGTCCTCACTTGCCCGCTCTTGCCACCGGCCATGACACACAACACAATTGACATGGACACCACATGACTCAAAACATATGTGTTTTATATTTTCTTTATTAGTTTCTATTTTGCTTGACATTTCTTTAAGTTTGTTAGTACTTTCTCACTGATAATTCATGATATATATTTTCATTTTTAGATGTTATTTTCAGTTTTTATGTTAATGGATTTTTTTTTGAACCCTCTCAAACTGAGTAGCATAGCTGTAGAATCTGTTCATGTATATACAGACGCACACACAACACGTACACATCCACACAAACACTCTCAGACCTACAACTACACTCAACCTAGAAGAAAGCGTCCTTTGAGAAATCAACAGAATCTACCGAATCTGGTGTGCGATGGGGACGTCGCCCTCCCATTGTGGCACCACGCGCGAGAGGGTACCTGACTGAAAAAAGAGACACTCCAAAAGAGGGCTTCTCGATCTCCTCTAGCAAAGGGTCGAACACACTGAACCCTGACTCCATGAGCTCGACAGCAGCGTCGGAGGAACACACTGCTAAGACGGAGGAGAGCTCGAAAGATCTTATTCTGTAGCCGACGCCGCATCCTCCACCTGGACGACGTTAGCTGAAAGGGAGGTGATTGACGATTTCGACCCCTTGCCGCCGAAGGCTGCCAGCAGTAGCAGTTGCGGCCCTGATCCAGCAACAGGGAGCAAAGAAACACCCAAAATACCATCCACCATCGCCAGCAACGACGCCAGCAAGGGGAGCAAAAATAGACCTCGAGCTTGCACCGCTGGCGAAGTCGGGGAAGCCGTCGGGGATGAGTAAGAAGGCTGCAACGCAGCCCTACTCGACACATCCACGTCGTCACCCACCAGTAGCATCGAAACCGAGGTAAACAATCTGCCGCCGTAGCACCGACGACGGAGGGACGAACCCTAACCCTACCTAACCTACATCTAGAGAGAGAGAGAGAGGGAGGGAGGGAAAGGTATATACACCGGCCAACGGCTCCGTGGCTCGCACTCAGCTCCAGCGCCAGCCACGGCCGTCGGAGCCGATGGGAAGCCGGCGAAGTCGCCGCCGGAATCGGCATCGCTTCTCTATTCGCCCTTTTTCTGTAGCACGGGACAAGGGATGAGAACAGAGACCGATGGCTAACTCCGGGCGTCGATTCGGTCCTTCCCACGCTCACTCTGACGCCGGAGAGACCGCCGAAGGATGGGGAGCGAACGAATCGACGCCGGAGACGACGTCGCCATGAATCGCCTCTCTCGGATACTATAGCAGGACGAGAGAGTTCAGGGGCGGAGCTTCTCTTTTAGCTCATTGCTATGTTAATGGGTTTCACATAATTCATTGGCTACATTGGTCCATCGGGCTGATCATGTTGTGAGTCAACATGATATTTCACAGTCATTACAATGGATCGAGCGCATGACTCATGGGCTGGCATGACAGGACCCGATTGATGATTAGGCCTATGTAGACCATGCCATGCTACGTAGCCCTATTGATGATCAGGCCTATGTGGACCGTGCCATGCTACGTAGCCTTACTAGGACTATAAAAACACCTATAGGCCATAGTAGCAGATAAAATAATAAATATTTAGTATTAATTTATATTTTAACATGCAAATAAAAATAACTAATTTTGGTAATCAAGCATTAGGAGGTATCAAGTCCTAGCCTTGCTTCAGTCATTTCTAGGAAAACGATTTCTACAGCTAAAGGCCTATTAGCCTTAGTAGTGGGCATTTCAATGCTCGTTATTAAAATGGGCCTGGAAGGATTTAGTGATGGACAACCACTAATTGAGACGGTGCAACTTAGTAACAAGCCACAACTATGATCTATCACTGTGTTACGCCGGCGTGTATAAAAGAAGATGTGCGACAGAAGCATAACCCTATCCACCCCTCCCATTCATCACAACTCCTTCCCTTTCCGCTTCCCCTTCCACCACCGTTGACGATGACCTCCTCCTGCCAGAGCCACCAGTTCCTGGGGCGCATGCGCCATTTGCTGGTGCAGCGCTGCTGCCATGCCTTCGCTTGCCAGACCCCGCCGACTAGCGCAACTCATCTGAAGAAGCGCAAGGTGGCATTAGAGGTCGGATCTAACGGGTGCCGCCCCGTCCCACGTCGCAAAGACGATAGCTGCAGGCGTTGCGGCGGCACTGCCGCCATTAGCAACGCCTCCACCTTCGCCTCTAGACCGATGGTGGCGGATCTAAGGCTTGTGACCAAGCCGGGGGTGAGAGTGGTGGCCACCGTGATGGTCGTAGTCGTCAGGGCGACCTTGGAGATGGTGGTGGCGATGTCCTTGATCGTGAGCATGGCGGCAGAAGAAGTGGCTGTCGTGATGGCCCTCAAGCTCACTGCCCGTGCTGCCAAGGTTGTTGCTGAGGCGGTGGCCTCGGAGATCGTGATGACGGTCATTGCTGTCTAGGTCTAGTGTTAGGATTCATAGTGGAGCCTAGTACCTTTTGATGCAGGCTCACCCTTTTTTGTGTCGGTAGAGCAACAGTAGTAATGGGTGTCATTCGTCACTTTTGCCGATTTTTTTATTATAAATATGTATAACAGACTTTATAACCGACGTTCAGAAATTTTAATAAAAAAATAGCAACTTATTGCTAGTAGCGGACATGAACTAACTTACGCGTGGCTAGAAATGCATATTGTAATAGTGTGTTGCAATATATATATATATATATATATATATATATATATATATATATATATATTATAACTTAATATATGCGCATAAGATAAGATTTGTAGTGAGAATCTTTTTTTATATATAAAACTTGTACCTTTTTATATAGAATTTTAGATATTACTAATTAAAATATGAGAGAATTACTTTCTTGGCCCTGAAAAAGTCATCTCTTCCTTTCTTAGCCTCTTTTGAAATGAACTTTCCTGTATGAATAATAAGCTAATTTTTGTTTCTTTCTTGGCCATTCAGTTAGATTTTGGCTACTAACGGCGTTAAGTGAAGGTTGAAATGACCATTTTATCCCTGTTAGAAAATAAAATATTAGCGTTTTAGTCTATGACAATCTCAAAGGTTTTTTTTATTTTATAGTTATACAAAATATTTGTATTATATTTTTCAACATGAAAGAAAAATATAACATAAATATTTTAATATCTGTGATATTATCACAAAAACAAACTTAGAAATAATATTTGATTTTCTCGTAGGGGTAAAATGGTTATTTGACCTCTATCTTAACATCGTTAGTAGTTAAATCTGACGGAAGGACCGAGAAAGGAATGAAAAATAACTTCTTGTTCCTATAAAGAAGTTTATTTCAAAAGAGATCAAGAAAGAAAGAGGTGACTTTTTTAGGACTATGTAAGTAATTGTCTCTATGTGTTATTGTAGGTGTCTCTATACAGTGAGCTAATACTGATGGCTTGGCAATGAACTTTAGTCATGTCGAGGGAGACATTCTCGGTGTTATCAATATGATGATCTCTTTGGATGACGCTCGATCTGTTATGGTGAGAATCTGGCGTGATGTGCAAGAGTTAGACAGAAGCTTAGGTTTCTTTTTCTCTCGTTTGTGTAAATCTCGGAGGGCAAATGATGCCACATACCAATGTGAGCGTCTCTAATAGAGTCTCATAAACTTTTCATAAATCAAATTAATAGGATTTAATCTAAAAATCATCTTTAATAGCTTCTCTAAATAACTCATATATTTATTCTCTTTCTAAATTTTCCTCATTTATAGTTAGAAACAAGAGAAAAATTAGGGTCTCAATTCTTGTATTTATAAGAGAATTAATATTGTTATGGTCCTAAATGCTGACGTGGTCCAATCAAAAGTTTCCGTGATCTATTTTTCAGTAGAACTGTTGGAGGAGACAAGAAAACTTCTCTCTAATAATTTTTGAGGTGCTACTAAAAACACTCTTTTAGTATCAATTTTTTAGGGAGCTTTTAGAGATGATCTAAGTTCCTTGTCCTGATAAATAATCCTTATAATTGAGTGGGTATCCTCTAAAGTTCTTATTTATAGCAGACTCGCCGCAGATTGTAATCCTACTAATAATATAATTTCTTGCGGATTGTTTAGAAAGAACTAATAGCAACTGGTAAATCAAGAACAAAATTATGGTTTGTCCTAAGCTAAACACCATCCCGTCGTGCGTGATATTGCTCTTGTTCGGATTCGTCCATGTTTTTCTCTATACGGTGCATACAGGGACGAAGTCAGCAACATTGATATCATCAGTGTCACTATACGGTACAAGGCCAACGGAGAGAGGAGGCCTTGGGGTGACCGATCTTGAATGTTTTGCCCGAGCCTTCAACTGTGGTGGTCGTGGTTCAAATGGAAACGACCTGACAAGTCTTGGGCTGGCACAGAACTCCCGATTGATGCCTTAGATGAAGCTCTATTTGCAGTGGCCACACGAGTAACAATCGGCAATGGACATACGGCATATCAAGTTGGCTGCATGGCGTAGCTCCTGCTTCAATGTTCAAGCATAGCAAACGGAAGCACAAAACTGTGGCGGATGCGTTTTACAATGACAACTGGATCAGGAATCTACTACATGATATGACTGCTGAACTTTGGGAGGACTATGTCCAGCTATGGGGAATGATTGATGAAGTGCACCCGCAGCTACAATCTGAACAGTTGGATGAGATCGTCTGGACACGCACTGCTTCCGGTGAGTACTCTGCCAAAACTGCATATCAGCTACAGTTTGAGGGGGGCACCAAATCCATATACCCGTTCATCACATGGAAGGTATGGGCACCGCCTTGGTGCAAGTTCTTCTTATGGCTCCTCTTACAGAATAGAATTTGGACAACAGATCGCCTATAACAAAGGCAATGGCCAAATCAATATTTTTGTCCGCTCTGTTACCGTAACTTGGAAACTACGATGCACCTGTTCGTCTAATGCCTCCAGATATGGGAGTCAGTGGCTCTATGGGTCCGTGATGCACGGCTAATGCCGTCCAACTGGAGTGCATCTACAACGATAACTGAATGGTGCAGCAACCTCGACGACAGAGGACCGTCACCGAAAGCTAAAGGACTTCGGTCGCTCGCAATAGCAGTCATTTGGACAATTTGGAACGAGCGAAACCGAAGAGTTTTCAAGCAAGCAGAGAACTCAGCGGGCCGTATAATTACAATGATCAAAGATGAAGTAGGCCTTGGTGCGCGGCAGGAGCCAAGCACCTTGCCGTTGTGATTGTGTTGAATAATAGCTAGTAGTCAGCTATGTAAGCAAAGCTTAGCCCAGTCCTTGCTCCTCAGCTAGCTCCAAAGTTGTAATGTGCATCTTGCGTATGTAAAACTTTATTATTCTTATAATTCAATGCCGGAATTTCTCGAAACTTTCGAAAATAAACTATATGGTACAAGGTTAGCCTCAGTTTTATAAAACTTTTTTGCAAAGTCGTTGGGGTGACCGGATGGATGACAACTGTAGCTTCACCCCTGGGTGTGTGGACATGAACAATGACAATGGTGTTATAGTAGCATGATTAGCTATATCTAATTATCATGACAGCGGCAACGGGGCCCTGTGCAAAAATTCTAATATTGCCTACTGAGCTAGGCGCCTAGCAGTATATAAGAACAACAAATATAGCTCACTAATTCACTAATCAGCATTCATTCTCATTCATTTAATAACTAATATTTAAAAAAAGATTAGAAAAGAGAACTATGAGTAAGGAATATACCAGCTTCCGCTACACTTTTTTTTTAAAAAAAAATAAGGCAAGAGTGATGTCATTTATTAAGTAGAAAAAGAAAGAATTATAGTCTAAAGATACAATGACTAATCCAACAAGAATGCCAGGTCCGAATTATGATCATCACCAAGTTTGGGTAAAAGAAACAAAGCAAAAGAAGCAAACACAGACCAACCACTAAACAACATTGAGGTCGGTTGTTAATCTTGGAAGGGGCGCTTCCGCTACATTGACGGACTGGTAGTTGAGACGACTGTTCAGCCATGTTTGTCATTCGAGATTAGTATTTGATGGGCGATGGGTGACAGCGCTACACCGAAGCGATGACTTCCTAGTTGATGAATGTCAAACACGAATAGGTAGCAGCTGCCACATTATTTTTTAGATAATGAAACAAAGGTCCCGGCCTCTACAAGCAGCTGCCACATAAAAGATCGATCGATCGAATTCTGATCAGAACACTTGTGTATTGGGTTAGAAAAGAAACCCATCAAGAAAGGAAACCAAGCGTGCGTCGCTAGCAGGCGGCAGGCCTGGCATCTGCCACAACGCAAGAAAAACAATTTATATTGTCATATGAGCTAGGGAATTAGAGTACATTCTTTTTTTTCTTGAGATTAGAAAATCAGGAGCACATGTATATGGATTGCACTATTTGGGGGCCCTAGAAAATTAGGGGCACTGTGCGGCCGCACAGGTCGCGCGTGTCCAGGGACGGCCCTGACGGCGGGGAACTTATATGCAGTGGCGGAGCTACGGACCAATGTTAGGATGGACCGTAAAGGGAAAAAAGAGTAGGACGTGCCTTCTCCGAAGGTAGAAGGTAAAGCTAGCAGCAATTTTTTATAAAAGATTGATAAGAAGTGGGTTCATATTTAAGTCTTTTATTTTCCTTAGAGACTGATTCTTAATGAAGAGATAACTGTTTTATCTCTTTTTTTTTTCTAATAGACAATTCTAAGAGCTAGCTTAGAGTCAGCCTTTAGAGACGCTCTAACAAATATATGCTACAGTGTTAACTATAGTGTTCCATCTAAAAAAAACTATATATTAAAGTGAACCGCCGTCCATCCATCCATCCTGCTGGCTCCGTCATTCACTACTATAAAAACGGCTTCTAGCGGCGGACTAAAAAGCATTATAACGACGGGTTAGCCATCCTGCCGCTACACTACTTGCAGCAAATATTGCTGACAAGCAACAGCTCTCGGACAATCAAGAGCTCATAAAAAATATGAAGCGTTACCTAGGAGAGACAAAGCCAGAGAGGAAGACGACCTGAGGCGAGGCCAACACGCAAGATCGTTCGGTTCATCACCATTGACCAACGGAGTCGGCACACTTCGTGAACAATGATTCTTCATTGGTCTAGCAAAAAATCATCTTTTGTATCAGCTGAGGACCAACGAGACCACGTAGCGTCGCCCGTGTAAGAAACTAAGGACGCTCGAACGAGCTGAAACCTGAATCTGGCTCGCATTCCGCAGTCAGGTTGTCGTGGGCTCGGACTCGATACATGCAAGGTGAGAATGATTGATTAAAGTCTCCATGCAGCTAGGCCTGATAAAAGGGTCAAAAAAATAAACTAGATTTATTAAGAGCCAGATCGAAAAGGACTAAGCTGAAATCTAATATATTTTTAAACTAAAAATATATAAGGACTGATTAGAGTTTTTAAAGGGTCTGTGGGCCGTAACCCATTACTAGGCCATGCAGCCATGTTCAAGAAAAAATGGTGTTTGGTCGGTTGTGTCCACCATTTCTTCAAGTTTTTCACTCTTAGAGATACTTGTCCTACCCGTCATGCATCGCGCGAGCTAGGCCCGTGGGAGTCAGACCCACGAGAAACGGATTTCATTTTCGTTTCTACGAAGCCTGGCCGAAAGGAACGGTTTGCATATGCGTCTAGCTAGCTTGGCCCAAGTCTATATAAAATCATCCAATTAAAAAGATGTTGCATGCGACGTACCTGATTGGCCTTCGACCACACAACCAATCACGTCCTAAGAATAGGACGATATTATTCAGCTTGCTTTGCTTAAGTAGGTAGGGTGGCCTGCTTTCCAATGATCACAAACGTGGACACATGGATCACCCAGACCTGCGAGACTCAAGTTTATAGAAATACAAATGAACTATCCATTGAATAGTAATGAGTCATATTTTTAATTCATTTGCTCCACTAGATTGAAGACAACCTATTGACTCGAAAAAACAACAAATTTAATCTCAAAAAAAAAAGAAAAAACTTTTCCCGGGCAGTTGCCTCCCGCGTGCTCCTCTATAACGGCCTTCAGGAACCGCCGTTTAGCCGCCGTCGCCCGCGTCCCTCACGGGAGAACGCAACCCGCCCGCTATCCCCGGCGCGACGACCCTACCTAACCCGGGCCTCACAAGTCAGTTCGCCCAGCTCGCTGGCCTCTCCGTCGCCGGCGTCTCGTCTCCGGGTCCCAAAGCAGGCCACGCAAAAGGCGACACGCACCTGCCATTCCCGAGCCAGTCCACCGCTTCTGGAGGTTGGTGCCTCCCATTACTTTTTCTTTGCCAAAGCCCCTAACCGTACAGCGGCATCTCGTTTTCTCACACAACCTCTTTTTTTTTTCCTTTCATCTCTCTCTCTCTCTCTTTCTCTCACCTACTCCGAGTACAGAGGCATCATCATCCTTTGATTCTTTGTCCACTCTGATTTCATCGATATGGCCAAACCGCCCAGGGCCAGTCGGCCACTGCTCGCTGCTGCGCTATGGCAATGCTGCCACCACGCGACTGTCGTGTCATTAGAGCTCTGACGTGTGGGCCTGCTTGTGCTTGATAAGATCACAGGTCATGGGCGTGCTTGGGGCACCGAGCCTAGGTCCGTGTGCCCCGTGAACGGTGGTGAATTCACGGGAGTAAAGTGAGAATCTGCCCCCTGCTGCACTGATTCCACCAGAAAGGTGACTACTAGGCCGTGATAGTGAGTAGCAGTGGCCGAGTATTGGTGCACAGTATCGGTACGGACGATGTACTGCAATGGCATCTGTAAAAATAACGGAAGTGCCTGTTTTAAGACGACTGAAACGAAGCAGAGCAAGCAACAATGACAGAAGATTTGCTACTTCCGGACTCGAAAATGACTCAAGGAAGGCATGCCAGCCTGACGATGGTTACGCAACGTAGGCGAAGGAAGCGTTGGCACTACTTCGTAGACTATCAGAAATGACAGTTAGGTTAAATCGAGGTGAAGAGCTTAACGACGATCAGTTAGCGTAACGGAAGAGAAATTAGAGACTTAACAACGAGACGATCAAAAGAGGAAGGAGAGGCGGGGAGAACACGCTCGATGAAGATAGAGAGAGAGATGTTTTTGGGCTGGAGGAAGAAGATAATCTCTGATTGATGGAGATCGAACGATTAGGGTTTATCGACCTAAGGGTGCCTTGATTTTTGGTTGATCGAAAACAGCATGTTCCTAAAAATAAAAGAATCTACGGCGATTGGCTATCATCCGGACTGTATGTTTGATGTTTCAGACAATCCAACGTGGGAATTGGGATAATGTTGCTGACTCGGGCTGGCTTTGCACTTGGGTTGTGTAGATTGCACCGTTGCGTTTGTACTGAATTGCACCAATACAGCAAAGGCAAACCATCCATCCATCATACTCCGACAAGCCAGCCAGCAGGTGGCAGGCGTCGTGCAGCGTTTCTAGGCTTCTGCTGACCGCCTCGGCCTGATCCCGTGCACTGCGGTGAAGGGCCCCGCCGGTGGACTCGACCGTGACGACAGCCGGATCTTGGTCCAAGCCTTTGCTTTTCCTAACATCGCAGCCTAATAAGTTTGCTACTAGGAAAACTAGTTAATCATCAAGCAAAACTGGTCTTGCATCAGTAACAACTAACAACAGCAGAGCGCACGGTTCGCAGGTGCCCACGAAGCAGACGGCTTTCTTACTGAAGGTAGTAGAAGACGAGACATGAGTACAGCGCTAACTCGTGCAGTGCAAGAGAAGTTCCTCCTTCCCTGGCCTAATTCGTGCAAGCCGGACATCAACAAAGTAAAGGGCCGCTAAGGCCCAACTCGAGGATGGGCAGCACGCTGCAAAGCGGAATTATCAGCAATCGTGGCCGAAGGACTGAAGATGTTCGACAGCAACTGTTTAGGAAAGTTGCCATCAGTTTTTCCTGGCCCTGAATGGGATGGCCACCGCCTCAGATCAATCTCCTGAATCACTTCCGATCCTCAAACCGTAGGAAGTTATCAGTGGTAGCCTGGGATCATGATATATTCTATAAACATATTCATCCACCCGTGCAAAGTGTATAGCCTTTTGGGTTTACCAGACTTCAAAGTTCAAACGAATCAAGATAAGTATAAAGGGTGGTCTCAATGTCATTTTTATCTTCCATTCTTTGATTTCCCCAAAAAAAAAAAGAGACCCCCCCCCCCCCCCCCCCTATTCTAGTCTCAGATAGTGCACCATGTGATCAGAAAAGAAGAATGAGTGTCAAAACAATAGACAATCGACGGGGCAAATATGTCATGTTTTTCACCTTTCAGCCTCTGTTGGATCTTTACAACAAATCATAGAATGAACTCATGTGCAATGTTATCGCTACAAGAGTACAGATGAGTGTAAACATTCATGTGCACCTTTCACCGTAGCGTTGATCCCTCATACAAAGTTGCATATATCAAGTAAGGGAATAGACCATTCGACCAGATAGCTCCTTTCCAACCACTTTGACGTATTTGCTCAATTGTCCTTCTAGTGCACTCACGTGTCTCCTCTCGATCGGCCCAAACACTTGTTGAAGATCCTGAAATGAACAGTGGGAGCAGTTCAACAAACCAAACAACAGTCTGGAAGGTCATATATTCATGCACCCCCTTCGATGAATATGGTCACACATCCTACAGAGTTACAATTTTCTAGAGATATCATAGGATTCTGATAATTATGGAACATGGTAACTTTTAAGTTTGGTAACATTAAAGAGACAATTCCCAAGTTATACTACAAAAGCAAAAGTAATGCCAGCCAGTGCCGAGACTGGACAAGAAAGTAGGGAGTGTGTGTGTGGGGGGGGGGGGGGGGGGTGGCACACAAACATGATAAAATTTTAGATAAACATTTATTGATTTACATCAATTTTTTTATGTTCACACACACATGTTCTATCTAGTCAAATGCTTCCTACAATGAATATAACTTTTATTGCTTGAATCATACTATATGAGATGTTATTTTGTAAACTTTTTTTTCAGTTTATGGATACAAAATGAAGCTGAATTTAGTTACAGCTACAGTATAAAACCTGCATAGAAACACACTTTACAAAAATTTATATGCCCTGAATCAGATAGGGAATTTATATGGCAGGATTGAAATCCTTATGATGTAAATTAAATTCAATCGGAGGTGGTCAAAAGGGAAAGATATCATTTCTTATTTGGTCAATTAAGAAAATTTTTAATGCATTTGACACTCCCTGAACTGTTCTTGTCCTTGTCAACTACGTGAGGCCATGCCTCCCAAGCGCATGGTCATCATTCTCCTCTGGTAACCAATACATCACCAATTCCAGCATACTTCCAACTTTTATTCAACCCTAAATTCTCGGACTGTTTTTTATTTTTGCTGGATGGGGCAGTATAGCCATTTTTTGGCAGTAGACCCTTTTTCATGGGCTGGACTAGTTTTTGGCCTGCTAAAAGACTGAACAGTAGTACATGCCCAGAGAAACCTGCCAGCCCCCCCCCCCCCCTCCCCCTCAGTTCCACGAGTGATGCCAGCCAGATGATACAATCCTATTTAAGTTCACACAGTACAGAACTAGTATCATCCTTTGAATTGGAGATCAAATTTGTATGCATACCTTATATTTAACTCGAGAACCATTCAGGTCTAGGATGACATTTTCAATGTCTTTTATGTTGGAACCGTCCTCAGTTAAATCAGCCTTTTCTGAATGACTTATGTCATCATCAACCATCATGTCTGATTCATAATCATTCAATTCTTCATCATCCACGTCACTGGCAGACTCATCGTGATCAACTTTTGCTGAAGAGTCATTATCAGGACCACAAATATGTGGAGGCAGTTCATCTTGCGTCTTATCAAAATCAGATAGAACAGAATATTGACTTTTGTCTAGTAGACGTTTGGCTAAATCATAGCGAACCCACCTGCAATATTAAGAATTAAATGTTAGACAGTTAAGAGGAACAAAAAAGAACACAGAAAATGGTAATACCTCCAACATTTAAGCATGTCATTTCAATGTTAAAAACTTTCACTTTGATGAGCAAACAAATTTAACACCTTCGATAAATTTGCATGAAAGCCTGCTGCTTGAATAGTTGGGAATGGAAGCATAAACATTAAAGTAACTAGCCAGAAGTTTCAACAGTGAAGCTGGGGATACTTTTTAAGCAGATAAAAGTATTGTATATTTTTAACTTTTCGCTAACCCATGCTTAGTCAAGATGATATTGATATGAACTTGAACTGTAGAACAGCAATGTCCTAAAGTTACTACTCTGGAACCATCAATAATACCCTTATTAAGAAATATGCATCTTAATCATAATTCTGCACCTCCTGTAAGTTGCATTTACAACCAAAAAAAATCCGGAATATGCATTGCGAAATATAGTACATGAAAAATTAACTTACTCATAACGGACTGGACAGAGAAGCTCTGATGGCCGGTATGCAGCTTTGTATCTCATCTTACTGCAAGAATGTATGTAGTAACCAAGATAGTAGTACTGAAGGCTGGGGCAGTGCTCCTGTGCTGTCTTGACCCAATCTATCTCCTTTAGAGCAGTATACTTTCCAAGAGATAGGAAAGCAAGGTCAGGATCCCAGAACAAATACTTGCTTGACAAACACTTCGGTAGGATATCAACTACGCCAACGGCAACAAGTTTTCCATCAATTCTGTACTGCTGATGAAATGACCCAAACCCACATTGTGGAATTGTGTTATCACCAGTTCTTGGAGGAACAAACACTATCGGTGTATCCACTAGAAATCTTCTGTATGAGCTTTCCGAAACTGTCTTCTCCTTATGCACTATTGTCTGATACCTTCGGTACAAAGCATACTCCTCAGGATCAAAATGTGATGTCCTCATCCTAATTTCTAGCTTTCTTATTTTTTGAGAATGTCTAGCATTATTTATGTTTGCTTGTTTTGAGCTACCAGACTTGTCTTGATCTTGTGCAAGTGCATTAAGGCTTATATGGTTCTGTGTACTCTGATTGATGGCTGAATAGAAATTCAGATGCCCATTACAAGCTTTTACTTCAAAACCATCTAGTCCTCCAAGACGTTTCATGGTGATGGCCAGCTTTTCTGCAACAGAATTTGGAGAAATGTCTGCTACTAATGCACTTTGATCAGAGACCTTTTCTTTATGCAATGCACGCCTAACTGCTGCCACTACTTGGAAACTTATATTACATGTATATGCCAAATCTTGGACTGCTTCTCCTGCTTTCTTTTCTTGCATTGAGTCTCCTACTTTCTTTTTAACTTGAGGTTTAACAGTCTTCACGGCAGCTTTAGGGAGTTGGACATTACTAGATATTTCCCCTTTGAAGCATGTAGCTACTGCCTCGTCAATTTTTTTTGACAGGGGACAGGTGAACTCATCTTCTTTTGAAATTTTTGAACATGTGGCTGCTTGAAACTCATTTGATGACACCTTGGATACTTTTGAGGTTGGTGATTTCATAGGTTCACTGAGTGAGCGTTTAGTAGGGCTTGACTTGCACTTGGAACTTTCAACCTGTGGATCGAGCTCGCCATCAAGGAATCTGCACATGGATGGGGTGAAGACACAAAAAACAGGGTAAATTTGAGGAGTCGGTGAACTAAAAATAAGCTATGATCAGCATAGGAGGGCATATGCATAAATCGAGGAATATGCAAAACAAACAATTGTACCTTTGCATCTTTTTAAGCACCCGACCCTGCTCTTTAGAACAAATGAAATCATTTGCCTTCAAGCGTATTGTATATGAAGGACAGCATGTCCGTTCCATCTCAGGCTTGTAAAGAAAACAACCAGACCTCCTCCACCCACGATCAAGGAGAACTGGAGTAAAAACAATGATCAAGGAGAACTATAATTTTTCAATTATAAGTCATGAGTCAAAGTCATGCCATCTAAAGTTATTTTATTTATTTACTTATTTATTTGGATAAAAAAATGGGATAGTAAATACTGTATGGAAGTAACTGAACTAATTCAGTTATACACTACTAATGCCAACGGATCAGCTTATTCAATCTCACTTCAATTCTCCTTTCTTTCTGAAAATCCCAGTGGGTAAAAGAACTATAGCACTCAGTAAGTATGTTATTCTGAGCTGTTTTTGGTGGATATGAATCTGTGCAGAACTTAACAGGAATTGGCCATTGGTGCTTGTTGATTGTATGAAACAGAATGAGAGTAAATAGAAAGTGGAGACAATTGAGCCAGGAACTGGCCAGAAACCATCCGCTTACTGGTTCAGGGTCTAGGTTCAGGAAATTTTAAAAGTGTTTTCTGAAACCTGAGCTCATCTAAGAATTTTGTCCAAGTAATCATCCTAGCAACTTTAACTGTCCCTTCTCCTTCCCAAATGGATAGTTCCTCAACAAAATTATAAGGCTGTCTACATTCCATTATTTGAAGCAAATGTTTTCTCTAGGTCTAGACCAAAAAAAAGTTGAAACTTAAACAGAACATTCAGGACCATCATGGCAAAATATTATGGGGTAAATTTCATTATTGCTAACTAAATTCCATTTTGCAGCACAACAGTCAACAGCCACAAAATTGCCCTAGACACACTACAGTGTGGTTTACGACTAAAAACCATGACTAGGTGTCTCACTATTATTTTGAGTTTCCCAAGCTTTTGGCCATGCTAAATCACCTGTCACTGTTACTATGCAAAAAAGACGGAACCATGCACAAGTGTTTTGTTTGATCATTTACTCATATTAGTAGTTTTGCTAATTATAGGACCGTATAATCATTTTCTATGTGATAACCTTAAACTATGTGTATTAAAGGAACATAGAGCAAATCTCCAAAATACTGACCAATGTGGCAATGTGATAAAAAAAGAATCATGGTTTTAAGTAGATACAGGAAAACTTTGAACTAAATAAATTATGTACCTTGGTAGTCATCAGCTTTCAGACTGTTAGCCCACATACCTGAAAGATGAATTGGACACAAGGTATTACCACAAATGATATAAGAAGCCTGACATAGGCAATTATTTGTTGACAGGTAGAATGATAAGTAAAAAGGTAACAGAGTATGCAAAATTGGTTATACTTAATAAAATTACAGACTACAATATGTTCCATATTCATCCTTCATTCAACAATTATTTTTCAACTTTGTTTCAGAGTAAATGTTTGCTGCAAGTACAAGCTAAGTGCAACCATGCGGCTCTGAAGCATTCATACGCTAGTAGAATTAAGATCAGCAGGGCACATGTGAATTGGAAAAAAAAAATGGCAATAACCAGCATTTGCAGGTTCATAGAACATACGTATTTACACAACTAAACCCAGTTCGTTACAAGCATAAAGCTGAAATTACAAGGAATCCCACAATCCAAAAACAGAAACATCGTTCCGTGGCACTGCCCCTTAGCAGGAGCATAACACGGAAATTTTCAGATTCCGTGGTGATCCCTGATCCGGAGGCAGACATTCAGCTTTTGACGCAACTCGAGATGCCAAAACCAACGGGAGATACGACTAGGTATCGAGATACTAGAATCAACTACAGATTCCACGTGAAACAGGACATTAAGGTCCGATCCAGGTCTAAGCAGAGCAACGCAGTTTAATTGCACGGGATTTTGGGAATGGTACCGTGGGAGATGCTCGTGGGACCGGTGGATCGGCAGTAACCGCAGGTCGTGCGGCGCCGGCCGTAGTCAATCACCGCCGACTGGCCCCCGCCCCTGCCGCCGCCGCTCCCGCTGCTGCTGGCTCCGTCGGCCATCGCACGGCGGATGGGTTGTTTCGTCGCCGCGCCGGAGCGAGGAGGACGGGTTCGGGTTTAGCGGACTCGGTGGGTGCGGTTGTGGGAATTACTGGGTCCCCGGATCTGGATGGGACTAGCTGTAAAAAATACGTGACACTGGCTTCCTTTGCTAATACAATTGTGATAAGAACTACAGCCAATACAATTGGGACAAGGATTAGACATCTAAACTTCATATCAAATGCTAGCTTGTATTATATAAATTTTTTTATCTCTCTCTCTCTCTCTCATATATATATATATATATATATATATATATATATATATATATATATATATATATATATATATATATATATATATATATATAGTTTCTTTTCCTTTCTTACATTTTTTAATGCTCCAACATTGATCAATTCTCCGGTGAAGACTTTGTTTCCATTTTACATGATTTAAAATAGTATAGGGTATCCTAATTCGTTATCATATATTATTTCTTTAAACTAATTTACATGGAAAAAGTCATCTCACTCGTTTTTTTATCCATCATTGGCCTCTAAAAATTTCCCTCCAAAGTAGATCATGATACTGCATTCCCACATTCTCCCACCATGGCATCATCATCGTTTGTCAATGCCTCATATGCACCTTTTCACCATAGTTTTATATCACCATAGTCAGCGTACCACAGCTGACCCGAAAATAGTCTCGATGCGGATTAGAATCTTTTGCATTGAGGTCAATAGGTTCAAAAGTCGTCAGTTGGACGCTGGTAGTGTTGTCTAATTGGAAGCTAACGAACAAGATTAGATGGTACAGTGAGAATTGCGTTTCCCTCACATAAATATTGTAGCACATATTGCAACTCTTTGTGTTGGCTTCAACGCTGAAGAGAGAACCATCCTTCAAAGAATCAAACACACAAAAATATGGCTTCCCACGAAACCTTCAGCTTACAGAAAATACTCTTCATAGAAGAGTAAAAGAAATGCCAACTTTTCTTCCCTCCCTCCCTTCTCCATTTTTGTTTTATCTGGGTAACACCGTAACAGGGTGATGTCTTAGTTTTTTAGGGACCAACATGCTCGATAGTGTCCGCGGAAAGCAATGCAAATATCCAGATGTTATCAAAGAATCTTCAAGTAGAAGCTTGGAAGCATTCACTAGAGAAAAAAAGCAGGTAGAAGAAACTCGGAAGCTTCTAAACGAACATGTTATTTCAACCTAACCTAACTAGCAAACATAACCTGACCCAATTAAAACTTCACCCCTACCCAGCCAAGTTCTGTCACGGCCTATCTGCGGCCAGCTGTAGCCATCATGTCTCATGAGTTTTATGATCTGTGAACTCTAAGCTATGATCTTGGATTGTGTATCTTTTAGATAAAAGACATATTGCGGAGGTGGAAGGCTGATTTGATGATCAAAGTGGGACGTGTAACTATGGTGCAGTTTGTACTAACCGCAACGGTCATCTACCATGCCATGGCGCTTGATCTGCCACCATGGGCTATAAAGGGTATAGAAAAGATTATGAGAGGATTCGTTTGAAAAGGTCGTAAAGATGCTAAGGGTGAGCATTGTCTAATTGCATGGAAAAAGGTAGCAAGACTAAAGGAATTGGGTGGACTTGACATCTCCAATATTCAGAAGCTTGGATGGGCTCTTCGAGTAAGATGGTTGTGGCTCCACAAAATAGAACCTGATAAACCTTGGACCAGCCTCCCAATGCAAGCAAATGTCCACGTGCAAGCAATTTTTTCAATGGCAATGGCTACTGAAATAGGGGATGGAAGACACACACTCTTTTGGCAAGATAGGTGGCTCCTGGGACAGTGCTTGGAGGATATTGCACCACTGATCCATAGCATGATTCCCAAGAGAACTGTCAATAGGAGGACAATACATGAGGCGATTGTTGATGGTGCTTGGATTCGAGACATACATGGAGTTCCCTCCACAGAAGTGATCTCAGAATTTCTTCACCTGGGTGCCATTATCTTTGAAGTGGTGCTCCACCAAGATATTCCTGACGTCCACTTTTAGCATTTTTCGAGTTTCAGAACATACTCAGCTAAGTCCACTTATGAAGTTCTATTTAACGGGTCGATTAGATTTGAACCGTGGAAACGTATTTGGAAGAGCTGGGCGCCATCCAAATGCCATTTTTTCATGTGGTTGGTGGCGCACGATCGCTGCTGGACAACAGATCGGTTGGCTCGGTGAAACCTACCACGACCGGAATACTGCTTGTTGTGTGATCAAGAAGAAGAGACCATTGACCATATCCTAGCAAGATGTGTCTTTTCACGACAGTTTTGGAGGATCTTGCTGCAAAGAGTGGGACTGGCAGCACTCACACCGTAGCTACCAAATGGGAAATTTCATGAGTGGCGGCGCAATGTGGAAGACTTGGTGGATAGTGTTGCACGGCAAGGACTGAACTCTCTTATCATTTTAGGCGTCTGGATACTTTGGAAGCATCGACATGATTGCGTCTTTAACGGCTCTTCCTCAAACCTCTCCACTGCCCTTGCCATGGCAGGCGAGGAAATTCGATGGTGGAACATGGCCGGTGCACGGGTTTTATCCCTGCTAACCAACCGGGAGGACTCTGCCATTTGAGCACCAAGTGCTTAGTGTAGAAATGGGGTCGGGTAGCCTCTATTTGTTAATGGGGCGCGAATGTAATCTACAAAATGTGGGGGTGTGGGGTGTGTTATACTCTCTTTTTTTATTAATGAAATGATACACAGCTTTCCTACGTGTTCAAAAAAAAGATAAGAGACATATCTGACACAATACATAGGATAGAAGCTGGCGTTAGAGCCGTGTCAATTGCCAAAGTTCTGGAGAGGGGGTTGCATTAAAGTAGAAATGGACGACACGGACGTATTTCCAAAGTGAGTTTTACAGTCTAAATTTCTGAAGCTTAGTACAAATTTGAATTAAACCTGAAAATTCTGGAGTCAGAAAGGCCGTGCCCGCCATGAGCCTTATCCACTTTCCTCAGACAGCTCTCTCAACGCTGATATAAATTGCGTAGGCATCTACAAACCATAGTATCTTCAGCGAGTTGAAATAGCAAAGTGTCGACTACTGACAAACAAGAAGGCTGATGGTCAATCCATGATCAATTATTGATAGCCGGTTCTAATATCTAAGAACACAGCATTTCTGAAAGAAAGATATATACACAGAGACAATATGGTGGTCTTCTAGGTGTGAAATAGATGATCTTCCAAAATATTACCGTTGCATTGCATACGAACATAGACATCACCTATATGTGGCTCTAAATTATGCTCATTTCATGATGTGTCCATTTTAAAACCTAGGTTCATCAGCAGCTGCTGCAAGGCCTTCCAACCCCAAAGAAAATCATGTTCATAAGCATTGGTCAATCCATTCTCAACCGGAGCACCATCCTCAGACGAGATAATTTCTTCTGCTGCTTTTTCAGCATAACTTTCAGCAAACGGAGTGTAGCCATTTTCCTTCTCCTTTTTGAGCTGGCCTTGCATTTTCAGTTCTTCACGCAGAAATGGCTGGCCAGGGCAATAATAAAAGGACTATTATTTGAGCTTGAAAATGACAAGAACATTCAAATGAGAAATAACCTTAAATAGAACTACCAACCAAAACCCTTGGATGATAGTGTTATTTAAACATCTCACAAAGTGCTGGCACCAGGTTTTCAGGAAACCTCTGAACTGATGTACTTATACAGCTTCCACTTGTTAATTTAGTATTCATTATGTTTCAAGGGTGGTTCGAGTTCAACTAATTATCTTACATGATAAAAGATATCCTGACCTGGTAAATTAAACTAGCTCAGCGTTTTTAACCTGTCATGTATAATCAGCTTCCTCACTTGCAAAGTCTCCCAGGCAGCCAGAAGATAGTCATTTTTTTATGCAGAAGATAGTCATTATAATGAGATAAAAAAAAAAGGTAGGTCCCATTTAAGATAGCATGAATAGAATGGACACTGAAACTGGGAACATATTTACAGCAGAACATGCCAATGTATGTATAAAATGCTTCTGGGAATTCAGTTAGTTAAAAACTATGGCCACTCTATATGCCATTTGTAATGTAAACAAAAAAAGGTGCTGAAGAACTTCATTGAACAAATACCTTTGGTGGGTCTGCTTTGTAAGCCTTTACCGAATCCCCTTGATCAGAATCATTTGTGGCGAAGGCTGACTTCTGATCCTCCTCAGCTACAACGGATTCTTCCTGTTCCACCTCCTTGTTATCATCCATTTGAAGCTCATCTTCTACAACACTATCCTTTTTGCTTTCATTTTCATCTGAAACAACCGCATTCCCTATCCCAATCGATGCATTCCCCTCCTCTTCAATTTTCTGATTCTTCACATCACTCCAATCTTCATAGACGACCAACGTGCTCGCCGCTTCGCATGTCTGCAATCTTCTGTTAGGTCCATCCTGCCATTGGAACTTTCCCGAGGTATCTCGCAGCAGGAACTTGAAGTCAATCAGCTTGTTGGCCGGCAAATCCTGGTCAAAATGGATAAATAATAAAAGGGTGAGGAGATCAGTTAAGAAGTGAGGAAAACGTCAAACAACGCCCAACCCGAGGCTCACCTTCTCCGCGATCCACACGTGGCCTTCGGCCCACTGCAACGCAACCGATTCTTCCGGATCCCAGAGACCGAGCGCCGGGTCGTCGCCGACGAGATGGAAACTCTGGCCGAACGGGCACTCCTTGGGCAACACAAATCTGACACGCACGGTCTTCCCAGGAGCTGGAAGCGGCAGGTCAAAATTCTATTAGAAACGATCCATCACCATCAGATAGATTTTGATCAGTTTGCAACGTCACGGACTCACTACTACTGGGGGACGAGGCTTCAGTAGTAGCATCAGCAGCAGCATCCCCATGGACCTCCAGTTCCTCCTCGTCATCAGCCTGTGTCCCAAACATCAGCGAAGCGAAAATGCACCCACAACACCGCGGATTCAGAAACCAAGCGACTCACCTCGCGCGCTGGCGACACGGCGCCCTCCTGCGCCGGCTCCAGGGGCTCCGGGAGCGCGGCAACGGCGACGAGCGCCCTCCGGCGGCCGGGCGCGGCGAGGCCAGACCCCACTACGCGCCGCGGCCCCCGCGCGCAGCCGTAAGCGACCGGGGCCCGCACGAGCGATCCGCCACGGAAGGCCGCCGCCGCCGCCGTCAACGCGGCTTCCATGTATTGTCGGTTGGGGAGGCGATGCCCTTTCCGCCCGAAATGCAAAATCCCGCAACGCGCACGAGATGATGGGGGCACGGCACCGGCGGTTCACGAGCTGGTCTTGTTGCAGCCGTGCTGCCGCAACCGCAACCGTGGATGATGCCGCTGTCGGTCGATCGCGCCGGTTGGCTGGGCACCAGTGGGTTTTTGCGGGGGCCTTCTGCTGTGGTGGGGGCACGGGGGTCTCGTGGGTTTTGCAGCGAGCGACGGCGAGTGGCGTGGCGACGAGGGAGGACATGCCAAGCGCGGCGCAGGGACTGGGGGGGACGGGGCTGCGGGTCCTCGTCAGTCGTCTGCCGTTGGATCTCGCGCGTGGGCAGGAGGGCTGTTTCGGTTTTCGTGAGAGTTCCGCTCGTGCCGTTGCGTCGCGTCGCCCTGGTCCCACCACGGCCACGGATCCCCAGGCGCCAGCCAGCTCTCATCTCATCTCATCTCGTCGTGGGTTTTGGCGTTTCCGCACGGTAGGCCCGGCCTTTGTCCTATTAGCGTTTCGAGCTTCGGCCCAAAGGCCCACTAGTGTTGCACGAAAGCGGATCCGACCCGGCAGACGAGAGCGAGATGCAAAAACAGGGTTGTATTTCCGTGTCAATGTGAAACAGTTGCATTTACGGAGTATTCAGCAGAAATGCTCCAAATGCTCGACGCGGAAATCAACTGGAGCACTGTGCAGGAACTGGAAAAGAGCAGGCAGAAACTAGATGCTCGACAGATGACAGTTATTGAGGGAGAAAATATGCCATGCTCTAGTTCGTACTCGAGCCTGCTCAAACTAATTGACGATATTGAGGGAGAAAAACTGAAGCTGGACGGTTCTTAATTGATGATATTAGAATAATATTTTTAGTTAACAAATAGACAGCCTTCTATCGGCTAATAAACGCCGGCCACGACTACATTTTTAAACTGCAACTTTATACAGGACGATACAATGCACCGTCTATGATGTTTATGGAGCTTAAGTTTACTGTACATCCTACTTAAGAGATTGCTCTTCAAAAAGTAAAGCCGTCTTTCGTGTCAACCTTTTTACAGAACTTTTAACCAACTCCGTCTGTTTAACTCAAACTCTCATTTAACGAGGATCCTGGGTGTTTCCAAGGCACCAGGCTTCTTAAGCACCTCTATCGCAGTTCTTCCGTTTAGTTTGCAGATCGGACCAATATAAACGATATCGATAGACCTCATTGAACATGTAAGCAACTAGCACCACAGACAATATATATTTGAATCACAACACTAAAAACATTTTGCTGTTGCTGCTAAAACAGAAAGAGATCATATAAAAAAATAAAAAAAGACAATAAAAAAAGGCTTTATTCACAGCTAAAGACAACAAAAAAGTAGCTTTATTCACAAAACAAAAAGGCCAACGGCAGCGAAAGCTAGGCACCTGAACATGAATTAGATCAGTTAGTTGTACTTGCTGGACTCTTAAATGAAAAATTCAACATAAAAATATCTGATAGCTGAAACTGAAGTAATAGTCCGAAGTGGAAGTCTGAACTACTCGGAGATTTCAGGTTCCATCACAAGAAATAAATTACCCAATACATAAGCATAGGGTACAGCTCCATACTTCATATAATACAAGGTGCAATGATACAATTCTGGTCGTCTAGTTTATAGGACAAAACCTGATTGAACATGGGAATAGTTTTCTATAAGGAGGCCACCTGAGTGAAATTGACATTGAGACTCAGAAGCTGTCAACGACACCATAAATTGCCAGTTGGCATTTAAGTTATTAAGTACCGAGGGCATGAGAACTTCCATTTCATGGGAATACATACACAAGGCCACCAGGGAAACCATTAGCACCAGATGGCATATAAGCACAACTGACCAAACATAGTGAACATAATGCAGACATTCCATGGTACTATTACGTGCACTGTGCTATACGAACCTTCTATTTCAGATCACAACGTTAAGCCATTTTATATGCCTGTTTGACTTGATCAGGAAACAAGAAAATTGCTGAACACGCTCAGTATCTCTAACTCCATGGAGTTGTTCACATAAGTTTCAATAGTTTACCTAGGGAACAAACTTGAAAAGAACACTATATAACAGAGCTATATTTGGAGTAAGGCCTTTAGTTATGCCATGGTATGGTATGCAATAATTAGACGGATTTCAAGAAGATCCTTCTATAAACAATTAAAATGCACAGCTGAAATTGACATCCAAAACTTTTACCTGCCAAATGGACCATCACTCCATCAGTAGCAATAGTCAATTATAAGCGCCCAGGAAGTAAAAGCTTACATTACATAGTAAAAGATCCTAGGTATGCCACATAACAAGTAAAGGAAAATTGAGGCCCAACTTTCTGATACTCGATGCAAAAAATCCATTTCAAGGAGTAGAGAGACTTATAGTTAAAATTTTGTTGTCTTCTGAGATTGATGCCAAAAAACTTCAACAGGACGTCAGGACCACATAATACAAAACATTATTAACAATTGTATTGCAATTGCAAAATAACATACCGCGTTTTATGCATAGTAACACCAAACTTATTACCAAACAGCAGTTATTATTAAGATTTAATATACACGACTCAAGAGATGCGAAGCAAAGGAACATGAGCACAAGTTCACGATCATTTTAAGTACATATGCTACAATTGAGAGTTATATCAAGAGTCTCAGAGATCACCACGATCTTCTTAAGCCGATGCTTCACCTGCTTCGCTGGCCTTAGTCTGTGGGCGGCTGTCGTAGTCAACGACCTCGGCGTCAGTAACGGATAGGGAGTGCTGGACGATGGAGCGGCCGATGGAGTTGATCCACTCCTCCTTCTCCTTCTCAGAGTCAGCGATGAAGTACATGGTCTCGGCGGGGGTGGAGAGCTCAAAGGCAAACTGGCGGTTCAGCACATCCTCGGCGCCCTTGACGGTGAGGCAGGAGGCGACGGGGATGACGCCGCGGGGAATCGAGGCGCGAGTCACGGCGGGATCCTTGAACCAGAAGAGCCTGCCCTGCTTGAGCACGAACCACCGCCGCCGCCACGTCTTGATGTACTCGCCCTGCTTAGTCAGCCACCCCGTCCGCTCCGGTCCGTGCCAGAACTCGACGCCTCCCGCCGCATCGCCACCCGGCGCCGAGGAAGAGGAGGAATCACCCGAGCCCATCAGCGCGCGCCACAGGCTCGCCGCCATCGCGCCGGAGGATTTCGGGATTGGGAGGTAGGGTTCAGACGGGGGCGGCGACGGCGACTCAAAGTGGGCGGGGATGTGGTGGGGAACAGGTCGTTCCGTGCTGGATTCCGCCGGAGGGGGCGTGATGTGATCGGATCGGGAAGGGGAAAGCATCGGGTTTAACCGTCGATGGGGACATGAAGTTGGAAACCTGTTGGGCTGAATCGCATCGCTTGCTCACCTATTCAGACGTGTACAGGTCCAATTGCTGAACCTCCTCTTTTTTTTTTTTTTTTTTGAGCCTAATTGCTGAACCTCCTGATGAGATTAGGGAAAGCCCATGACTGGAAACCTAAAATAGAAATCATGGCATTTCAAAAAAAAAAATCATTCCAGCCACGTTTTGCCTAATAAAAGCTCATATAACTGTTGCAACTTAACAAACCTCCCATGAAAAACAAGTGCAATATCTTACATTTGTAGGTTAGCTATCAACATACATGATCATATCTAATTGGTCACTCACATTCAGCGCAAGTGTCACATTGACTATTATGTACTCCCTTCGTGTCTCTAATATAGGAGCTATCTTCATATAAGATTATTAAAAATTTGCTATTCTCTCAGTCACCTTTTTCAGACATAAGATATTGATTTATTGATCCTAAGATATTGATCCGATTGTCCATATTTTCATTCACTAAAACCAAAACAAATGTTTCCTGAAAAAACAAAATGTTCAAAGTAAGAACTAATTATTTCAACAATACAGTTTTATTGTCCAGCAATACATTTTTATTATTTTTGTAGAACTTTTTATTATTTATAAAATAAAACTAAACCAAAATAAAAATTTTAGTTTACTGAAACTAACAAAGCTGCTAATATAAGGATGTCTAGAATCCCGAGACAACAAATAGTCAACTGAGAAGAATCCCAAGACAACAAATAGTCAACTGAGGAGAAGCCACATATACTCCTCATTTTGCCTTACTCACTCACCCACCAACACATCTACCAACCTACTAGATTTTATTTTAATCCTAAAAATATTTATATTTTGATAAAAAATATAAACACCACAAATCCTTACATTTAAGGTACGGATAGAGTATAAGAGGTCATGGGACAGTTTGCCACTCAAGTTTTTTTTAAACACTGGCGCATATGCCCATCCTATTTACTTTTAATCAGATTCAAGCCATCAGATTATAGCCATTACGACTTTCATACTATTTTACGTAACTTTCGGTTTGGTGCCTATATGGTCACACAAGTATTTATTTTCGCCAATCATCCACAATTTTTATTGACAACCTCTTTATAAGCTTCATAAACACAGTAAATGTTTTGTTGATTGAGTACCAACATGAAATATAGGTGTGCGCTAACGCCTACATTTAATGTCGTGGATGTAGAGATAAATATATTATCTATCAACTCAACATATGAATATGGTGATTCGTCGTCTTGGTGATTGATGAGGACTCGATGGA
The DNA here is from genome assembly GCA_030378355.1 of Eleusine indica. NCBI lineage: Eukaryota > Viridiplantae > Streptophyta > Magnoliopsida > Poales > Poaceae > Eleusine > Eleusine indica. The sequence goes on from CM059494.1 coordinate 63,814,428, forward strand.
TTGTTATGAAGATCTTAATGGAGAGTTACATTAATAAAGATGGATCAAAGTTAAGGACAACTAGATTCAATTATGTTGTGATCACTTGGCTAGTGTATACGTTTGAGTTCATAGGAAAAAAACTAGAATATCAAGAAGGCACGAGTCATTCTCTTAGGTTTTACTAGTGTTAGCAGTGTTGAGATACTCATAGAGTCTCTTGAACACTAGAAGAGGCAGCGAATAAGGATCGATCAAGGTTAGTAAGTTAGGAAACAAAGTCAAAAGTACAAGTAGTTTCAATTTTAGAACAGCCCACCTATGATTATATAGTGGGATCACCGTAACCTTCATAAACGAGTATAATAACATCTCGAGCGTCTATGTGTTTTCTAAAGAAAAATATTTTAAGATACAACAATGCGCAGCAAACCAATTACCCAAAGAGGAAAACGACACCACCTGATTATCGAAGCCATGCGATCGACAAAACACAAGTCCCAGCCAGTTAACCAGTTCTACTACATTGTAGCACTACTAGATGTAAGTCGGCTGCAAATTACAAGGCAGCAACCCAAAAGCTTGTTTCGGACCTAGAATTGAAGGTCCATCTATCCCGCGCGCAACTAATGGTGCGGCGGCCCTGGCAACGGCGGCCCGGCCGGTGCGTGCGTCCTCGGCGGGCACTGGTAGCACTTGGCGAAGAGGCCGAACGTGTCGATCTGCTTGACGAAGTTGGCGACGCTGGCCCAGCCGCCGAGGCCGAAGCCGACCACCAGGACCCACCCCACCACGAACGCGTTCACCACGAACATCCCCGACCAGCTCGGCAGGAAGGACGGCGGCTTCTCCGCCGCGTTCTGCAAAGAAAATAAGCACCGGAAAACGTCAGAAGCCGAGCGAAAACAACGTGTGCACAAGAGGACGACAGCGACCAGATCATCGGTGCGGCGAGAATGTGGAAGGACAAGAGTGATGTTTGGCGCAACCCTTCCCCTTTTTTATCATCTAAATAAAAAATCTTTTATAGAAAATAAAAATAAAAAAAACTTTTTTATTAGTTTCCTTTTCTCATCTTCTTGGTTAGGTGATCACCTAAATCCAGTCTACCATCCCCTCCAAATCTCCTCTATGGAGGGTATCAGCCATCTCTCACCTAAATGGTGGACTCTACCCTTTTAGGTGATAAAATAGGTGGACTGCTATAATACTGTTACCTATAATTCAAAAAGTGGATTGAAAGAATCTCATTTAACCTATTTTAGGTGATAAGATTAAAGGAAAATGGCTGGAGTTGCTGGTGAGTGGCCACGCACGGTGATGAGGTTGCCTGCTAACTAAGTGCAGGCTCTTTTCGGCGCGCCGGGGAGATGAGGTCCCCGGCTGCGCCGAGGTCTAGGAAACCAAACAAGGACAGCAGCGTCCCACCCGACGGGCCGTCGTCTCAGTGGGTTCCTGTCGCAATCCCGGCCTATCGATCGACCGGCGTCCGGCGGCCCACGTCGCGGCGCCGTCGCCGTCCCGAGCGCGAAAGATGAGCCCGTCGAGGTCAGGCGAGCGCACCGGGTCGGCAACCCGGAGGGCGCTCTCGGCATCAGCGGCCCTGTGCGTTTGGCAATTAATTGGGGCACTAGCTTGATGTGCGAGTAGTACGTCTCTTTTTCTTGTTCTTCTAGTGTGACAGTGGACATTATGCCACAACATCAGGTAGTCTCATATCTTCAGAGGAGCATGATTGAGGGCCCATCGTGCATGAACGCACTGACAGAGTGACAGGGTGCTGTCTGCTAATAAACGTCGTGTTGAACATTTAGAGTTCGCTAGAAGTGATGAAGAACATGAACGATGCTTACCAGTCTGGCGGACGCGGAGCGGTACGTGAGCATGTGCGCGAGCGCGGGGATGATGTAGACGGTGAAGCTGACGAGGAGCGCGCCGACGGCGGAGTTGATGGGCCCGAAGAAGGGGAAGATGATGGCGAGGAACCAGACGGGCACGACGACGGGGAGCCGCGCCAGCGCGCGGAGCAGGACGCTGCCCGTGTCGTGCATCCCGATCGCCTTCTCCCACACGAAGTAGAGCGGGGTGCACGCGAACCCGAACGTGATGAACTGGTGGATCAGCATCAGGATCACCGCCGCGTCGCGCCACCGGGACCGCGGCAGCAGCGAGAACGCGTTCGAGTGGTTCAGGAGCTGGTCGCCGAACGCCCAGTACATGGCCGCCGCCGAGGGAAGCGTCAGCGTGAACACGTACAGCGTTGCCACAAGGTAGATGTACTTGAACTTCTGCGGCTTCCACATCGCGTGCATGATCTCGCTGCGCCCAAAAATTACATTAATGATGAAATCTGCTCAGAAAATTCTAACATGAACATTCAGTGTCATCATGACATCATCAGAAAACAACACGCTGTGTGTAAAGACCGCTTTCTACACTCTCTCATTAAAATAACAGTGGTCTGATTGAAAATCACACGAAATGAGTGCCAGTTGAAAGCACTACAAAGCTATCAGAAAAAAAAATGATCTGCTAACATATCAAAGGCGCATCAGTACTTGGAATTTAACGTACTACACACACACTTTCCGCACATGCGCGCAAATAATCTAACGGGCTTTTACGTTGATTGAATGATAAGCCATGGAGGGCGGAAAAAGTAGTGCTTCTCCTAGTCAGTATATTTTGAAAGATTGGGACATGAGGAATCTCACCAACTGTAACAACATCATTAAGCAAGATACGGGCGCCTCAAAGGTCAACTTAGCAGTGGGGGCCGACAAATACGGCCAAATGGAGCAATTAACGAATAAATTAAACACCTAACACTCTCAAGCGATCCTACCGTACTAGCTTCTAAATGGAAAACTGTCATATCACTCGTGAGAAAAGAAACGTAGAATTTGTTTCAGGCGAAAAACTGTGACAGGAACCTATAAGTCTGAAAACAAAATTATTTAACTTGGACCTTAAACAACTTTTGCTCCACTAACCAAAGGTCATTACCGAAAGATAAACTAGGATCATGAAACAACGGGTTTTTGAATAGTCGCAATCCAGTAGATATCTTATCACGCACGGGCGCAACATCAGGACGGAATTAGTTTATTTTGCATGATGTCAACTCGCGACTAGCTGAATTGAAACCAGTCAGCATCAGCCAACCTCTTGAAAGATCAGTACTTTTTTACCATTACAGAAAGCAGTTGAATTTTAAGGTAAAGGACTCCCTAATGCCTGGGCGTTTGAATAGCGCATGAACGCTGATTAATCCTAAAAAATGGCCTGTAATCATCACGCCGCAAAGATCATCATACCAGGTGTTAGACTAAGAACACGTAATGAGCAATGGGAATAAAGGATTTGTTCACTCGGAATATTGAAATGCATGGTGGGTGGCTAACAAGCATAGACCTTCACTAGGGGGAATGTAGGGGCTAGCTAGTCACCAGGGCTCAGTGGCTACATTTCTGTCTAACCAATGGTTAGAAGAAGGTAACAAAAGCTGGCTTCCACCAAACCCTGAATAATTTTCTACTCCTTGGGATCGGACTTGCCTCATCCACAACCCTGTTTTTAACTGGAGATCGTCATTACCGAAGAGGGGACAAAGATGGCGTAGGAATCAGCCAAAAAAATTGTCAATCGTAGCGATAAGTCCTCTCGGAACTAGGCAAAAGCTGCAAGTGGTGAACGCCTGTTCAAGGATTCATTCATAGAAGGGTTCTCCAAAAAAGTGGCATGGATGTCGGGCCCATTTGTCAATAACAGTTCATAAAATTGGTTAAGGAATTGCAGAACTGAACTTACACAGTGATCGCGTGGCCGCCGAAGGTGTAGAGGATGTTGGTGGCGCCGGTGAAGTAGAGCACCAGCTTCTTCGGACCCGAGTGCGTCACGCCGTCAACCTGATGAGCAATCCTCATTAATGCATCAGTGTAACGTGATCGTGTTTGACAATGACCAGACAGAGAGCAATAACCAGCGCAATCGATGTGCGACAGGGATCGACGGGATTCACCTGGCCGTGGACGGCGGCAGCGATGGTGAGGTACCAGGCGGTGTAGGTGGTCATGCCGAGGCCAAGGAAAGACCAGACGCGGTAGTTGTGGAAGGAAGGGATGAACACGGTGGTGGCGCAGCACGCGCCGAAGATGTAGGTCCACGTCCGCTTGTCCAGCCGGTCGTTGATGTAGTAGATGTTACTGCCATGGATGAATTCCACGGTGAGTTCATCTCCTGTCTCAGCATGCCGCCATTATCAGAGGTAATGAAAGAACGATTGTTCACTCACCTTGCACAGGCGATCAGCTGGATGACGGTGCCGAAGAGCAGGAAGGTGCAGTTGAAGATGAGCCCGGCGGCCTTCCAGTACGGGCCCAGGAGCCCGTCCAGAACCTCGAACCACTGGTCAACGGCATAAAACAATTCTGGTTTAGTACTACTGGAATAAAACAAGTGCATGCCGATGGCGTTGTCGTTTTGCTTGCTTAGTGTTCAGGAAATGGCTGGCAACGGCAAGGTCGGCACAGATAGCAAAGCGGAAAGCCTTTCCGTCGGGCAAGCAACACTAGTCATTACAACTCGCCGCTCGAAATTCCAGGCCACGCCACACGGCGTGATCAGATTCCGATTCCGGCGTGACCGATCACGGCGAGCGGATCCAATTCCCGGTGCGCCGCCACTACCAGCGGAAAAGCAGAAGCAGACGGATGGCGCGCGGCACGGAAAACCTTGCACCGGGAAGCCGGCGAAAGAGACGAAACTGTAGCGGAGATGCAAGAGAGAAGACGACGCAGAGCGATGCAGGGAGAGAGAAGCGGACCTGGATGACATGGTTCTTGAAGCTGACGCCTTGCCTCTCCTTGCGGGTGCGGTACTCGACGTAGAGGACGCTGATGAGGTAGGCGGTCCAGCTGCCCATGAGGCCGTAGAACACCTGCAGCAGCACGCCGGAGACCATGCCCAGCTGCGAGAAGGAGTAGGGCAGCGTCAGAAGCACCTGCGCCACCTGTGCAAACGCCATTGATTTGTTTCAATCAGAGCTTCGGCTAGGCGACGCGCGTCTCGGCAAGCGGCAGCGACAGAGCACGAACATATGCATACCTGGTTGGAGGCGCAGCTGAACCAGGCGTCCCAGACGGAGCCGCCGTGCCAGAGCAGGCTCTTCATGGTGAACTTGCCGCCGCCGTGCTCCTCCTCCTGCTCGCGATGATCGCCGCCCTCGACGCCCATCTCGCCGCCGCCGCGCGCCGCCGCCTCCTTGCCGTGACCGTTGGCGACGTCCGCCACGATGGCGTCCTCCGCCTGCTCGCCCGGAAACATCTTCCTCAACGTCCCCGGCTAGCCGCGCGCTCTCTCCTTCGCACACAGCAGAACCCGGGAACACGCGTGCTGCAAGGAGCAGAGTTACAACAACCACACATAACCGGTGGCAGAGGAGGGGAAGTAAATAACGGTTGCTGGGAGATCGGTCGGCGGCTAGCGCCACGCGCCGATGGAATTTACTGTTGGGTGGATGGAAAAGGGGACGACGTACTGTACTTTCTTGCAGGCCAGGCAGAGACCTGTACTACACGGTGGTCGCCGCCTGCGCCGCCCGGAGCGCAGAGCTCGCACGGACAGAGGGGAGCAAGGCAGTTACTCCGCCGCGAGCTTTACGGGATCTCACTGGCAGAGCTGCCGCGCCGGGATCTCTTCCTTTTAAGGCGAGGAGATCGGGGAGTAGAGCAGTGTGTTTCGCACGAACCGGCAAGAGAATTTCGGCGTGAGAGGGGAGGGTGGGGATCGGCAGGGGAGGGCAGCCGCATGCCGGGTTTTATAACGCGCCAGACCCTGCTGGCATGCTGCTGCCATTTTCAGCTCGTTTTTGGTCCTCTGCCTGCCACTTCTTTACTCAGCGCCTACGGGCGTGGCATGATCTTGTACCAGTTTTTGCCATATGGATTCTGGGCAAATTAAAATTGGTACTGTTATTTGCTTTGCTGGTTCTCCCTCTTTGGGATGGCTCATCGCTCGCTATCTACTGGTTGTGAAACTGAAGGATCGATGGAGTACGTCCTGTAGAGAAAATGTGTCAGCATTAGCCGTTGCTTGGTAATTTTCCAGCCAAGGATGAAGTCACCTCAGAGGTAGCAATTATCAGTCCTTCTTAAAAAAAAAGGAAAAAAAAAGACCAAGTAAACCCAGTGTACTCATTTAGTTATATCTTACCACCAACAAATGATTAATGTACTCATTCATGACTCATCCAAAGAGGCAAAGAGGCGGTGACGTGTCCTGTACTCATGTATAGTTGGAGTTGCGGCATTGCTTACGAGCGAAAGGTGTCGTGTACCTTGCCTTGCAACGTCAAGGTGTCATGTAGTACGTCCAATGCGTCTATCATCGCTAGACCATGTTAGTCAGCATGTCATCCCTGTGAAATGATTTACACATTAGTCTTCCAAAAAAGGATGAGCTCCAAGGGTGAAGGAAATCCGTATTTGCATGTAAAAATGTCATGCCATGGGTAAAACTGGCGTTTTGGTCAAATATGACCGTGGCAACATTTTGCAATTTTCATAGTTTGATTGTACAAGGCGTTCGAAGTTTCCTGTCTTTACCACCGAGATTTCTAATCATCGATTACAAGGTATGTTTTGTTTACTGGCATATTTGTGTTTTTTTAGTTTGTAAGTTGTTAGTCAGTTTGTGGCCTTTTTTATGCACTATAAATTTTTTTAAAAAAAGTTCATTTTACTCTCTCTAACAATTCACTTTATCCATGTCATAAACAAAATCTTGACTCAATTTAGTCCTTCGAACAATTCAAGTTGGTGCAATATGTTCTCGATTGAGATTTGTCTTTTTAGTTTCTTTACGTATAAATTGAATGTGAAGCTCAATTTTTTTATCATAATGGATGACACAAGAAACTTTGTTGAAGAAATGATAACATATTATTTTGATGTTATTTGTATCTATATATTGTTAATTGTTACTAAACTATAAAATAATATCAAATAAAGTATGTTATAATATTATTAACATAGCTTGTCAACTACCATCATGCAAAATTTAAGAATCAAATTCAACTTGTACACGGAGAAATCAAAAAATATAAATTTCATTAGGGGATATATTGCACCAGTTTGAATTGGTCAGGGGAGTAAATTGAACCATGATTTTGTTTGAGGTATGAAACGGATAAATTGAATTGTTCGGAGGAGTGTAATAGTAACTGTAGCACATCATTTTTTTTAAAAGATTTGTACTACACTCTGGTCGCCAAAGTATACCACCATGAGTTTATTCGTTGTCGTCTACCTCCCGTATTAAAGGCGTGTTTGCTTCTAGCCTAGGAACACTAAGATCAGTCTCGTTGTACAATTCCATTTCTAGAGTTTTTAAGAGTGCCACATCATCTCTACAGGTTTGGTTTGATGGATGAAATAATCTCTCTTAATGCACAATTTTATAGCTAGCTTAGATTGTTGGGAGGTGATATGTCAGACAAATAAAAGAAAAAAGTGTTAATTATTTAGAAACAAATAATAAGAAAAATTAACATGTTAAAAGAAAATTGCCTAACTAATTCCTAACCCTAAACGTCATGATCGGAAGTGCAACCAACTTATGGTTGCGGACCCAGGTCGTCTAGCGCCATATAAAAAGAGGGAGTCCGGCTCCACGTTGAACCAACCAACGTTGCCTTCATGTGACTGTTTCTCCCCTATATTCTCTATCAAAACGGGTGTTGGATCGACTTGAAGGTCACCACCGCCGTTCATCGTCTCTAGCACCGGTCCCCCAAACGAGATCGACTACAACGAGTTGCTGCGCTAGCTGCCGACAACCAGGTTACCACCACTCACGCTTCCACATTAAGGCTCTATGTGTTCATGATCTAGACTAGTAGGGATCTAAACGGCAAACATAGATAAGATGAATTTAAAGGTGTTGTCCAAACATTAAGAATGTGGCTAGAGACAACAAGTAATACTAGCCAGCAAATAACAAAGCAATTTGCGTTAATAAGATCGTATCTTGTCCAACCATGCCAATGTTTTTAGACCTTGTCATATATGGTCACCAATCAGTGGTAGTCCATGTCTTGTTTGTCACATCGAGCTGTCTAATGCATGGCTCGACGACTTGGCCGAAATCATCTTAATCTTGTGACTGACCTCTGCGTGCCTAACAATTAAGATGGAGTCAACTCATAATGCTCAAACTTGATACCTTTCAAATATATATGCATCATGCCAACCAGAGCTAAAGTTACATTTCCTAGAGTGGTAGCGAAATGTTGAAATGCCAAAGGACTGTAATTGGCTAATCACAGGTGACTTCAATTTCGTCAGATCGGCAGAGAATAGAAACAGACAAGGTGGCAGTGCAGTTGAAATGCTAGCTTTTAATGAACCAATAAGTGCACTTTATCAAAATTCCCTTAAAGGGAAGGAAATATAACTGGAGCAATATGCAAGCAAATTCTCTTCTGCAAAAAATTGATTGGGTCTTCACATCTGCAAATTGGGCTATCCAATTCCCTGGAACAGAAGCATCTGCCTTATAACGAGAGAAATCTCAGACCATGTCCCCTTCCTGATCACCATAAACACCACCATTCCAAAGCCAAGAATATTCAGATTTGAGACTTTCTGGATGGAACACCCAAAATTCATGGGGAAAGTTGAGGAAGGGTGATCTATACAAACATCGTTTACTGATGCAGCAAAGATCATTACTCCCAAGTTTAAGAATTTGAGAAGAATCCTAAAGAATTGGTCCTCATCTTTATCCAATCTGTATACAACTATTGAGAATACAAAGACAACTATTACACTCCTAGAAGTCATTGAAGAAAGCAGGGATATAACTATAGAGGAGTGGAACTCCAGACGAATTCTACAGACCCATCTACAGGATTTGCTTCATAAATAGAATATCTACTAGAAACAGAGAGGCACCATAAAATGGACTAAATTTGGAGATGCTCCAACCAATTTTTTCCATGCAAGGGCCACCATAAATCACAAAAGAAACACAATTGGTTGTCTTTTTGATGGAGGAGGTAATGACCACTAGGAACATGAAGACAAAGTCAGAGTTCTCTGGGACTCATACAGAGAAAGACTAGGAACCTCTGATTTCACATCCATGCTCTTTGATCTAGAATCTTTAATTGACAGAGTAGATGGACTGGATTGGCTGGAAATCCCATTCACAGAGGAAGAAATTAATCAAGTAGTCAAGAATTTGCCTTCAAATAAATCTCCAGGTCCTGATGGCTTTAATAGTGACTTCATCAAAAAAATGCTAGCCAATAATTGCAACAGATTTGTACAGGTTGATATCTCAGTTCTACGAAGGAGAGTTATGCCCGCAGAGCATAAATGGGTCTTATGTTACTCTAGTACCAAAAAAGGAAAGCCCAACAATGGTGAATGACTTCAGACCAATCTCTTTACTAAACTCAACAGTCAAACTTATAACAAAACTTTTGGCCAACAGACTGCAAGTGATCATTTTACAACTTATCCATCAGAATCAATATGGATTCATAAAAGCAATGAGCATTCAGGACTGTCTAGCTTGGGCATATGAGTACCTCCACATCTGCCATAAGTCCAAAAGAGAAATTGTTCTCATAAAGCTAGATTTTGAAAAGGCCTTTGATAAGGTGGAACATCATGCCATCCTTAAATTTTGGAGAGAAAAGTATTGGGTAATAAGTGACTGAGATGGATTGATCTAATTCTAAAATCAGGAACATCCTCAATTCTCCTTAATGGTGTCCCAGGAAAAGTGTTTCACTGTAAAAGAGGTGTTAGATAGGGAGATCTCGTATCTCCACTATTGTTTGTGCTGGCAACATACCTCCTTCAAACAATTCTAATCAAAGGAAAAGAAAGTGGTTTTTTCCATCTGCCCATCCCTCTAGGTGCAGGAACTGATTTCCCTATAGTTCAATATGCTGACGACACTCTTCTAGTGATGCAAGCACGCCCAAGACAACTCTATGCCTTTAAAGCTCTTCTCAACTCATTTACTGACTTGACTGGGCTCAAGGTTAACTACAGTAAGTCTGTCATACTGCCTATCAATGTAAATCCACAGAAAATGGAAATTCTAGCTAGGACTCTGGACTTTAAAGTAGGAACAATATCTTTTTCATACCTAGGACTACCACTGGGTCTCACCAAACTTGCAGTGGATGATTTTTTGCCAATAGCTCAAAGGGTGGAGAGAAGACTTGTAGGATGTGCACAATTTCTAACCCAAGCAGGAAAATTGGAAATGGTTAACACAGTACTATCATCACTACCTACATTTTATATGTGCACTCTGAAATTACCAGTACAATCATCAAGCAAATTTGACAATATCTTTCCACATAGACCCTACCGTGCAGGCCACAAGGAATAATTTCTTCAAGGAACTCACCTTGGTTATCCATAGCGTGAAAGCAAGACAATTGGATGGATTAGAATCATGGATTCAACAACACTAGTAGCTCTTTTTATTTTCTTTTCTTTTACTTTATTTTGTTGTTTGTTTCTTTTACAGTTGACTTCTTTGTTTAATAAAGTTCTGTAGGAGCTTAGGCTCCTCCAGTTTGCTTCAAAAAAAAAATCATGTCGCAAAATTAGGGACATGCATCTCCCGTCAGGATACACATTCAAAACCGTCTTTTACATATTTGCACGGTTGCACATAAGCCACGAGGTCGTGAGCCGGTTGCTTCTAAATGTGAATGTGATGCTCGTGGGCCATGGGCCACCCCATGATTACTAAGCACTGCTTGGGCAAAGACTCAATGAGCAGCTCGAGCTCTTCTTTAGATTTGGATTTCCGAAAGGCTATGAAGCAGGTGGATTACAGGATAGATACTGGCGAACATCATGATAATAATGCGCGATTAGACATGCGGCTAAGATCTGTCCTTCTATCCTCCGCAGGTGTCCGTCGTGCATAATTGATGACCATTTATCATCCGTGGCATGGGCTCTAGAAAGATAGTCTTGTCCAGGCATATCATGACCTGAAAGCACTGAAATATTATTCTCCGTTTTTGTCTATTTGGGAATGAAAGTGTTGTGATCCATCTTTTTACGCCCTGGTAGAGATCCAAAATAAGAGTTGCTTCCCTGTGATAACGCATGCAATATTCCTGATATTTTAATATATTCTCTCCGGATTTTAATTGTTAATGTAGTTGACTTTTTTAACTATATTTGACCATTCGACTTATTTAAAATATTGATTCAAATATAAAATATTATAAAATAAGTTAAAACTTTTTTAATAATAAAACAAATTGTAACAGCATATTTAATAATTTTTCAAACTTTTTGATTAAGACGAATGGTCAAACAAAGTCAACTGTGTCAATAATTTAAATTTGGAGGGAGTATTTGAGAGAGTAGTTTAAAACATAACAATTATAACATTATATAATAAGCATAGACTATGACTTATAACCAAAATTTTCGTAGCTAAAAGATTCCAGCCTTTGAGATATGGCCCAGATCCTGCCTAAATTCCACTCAAGCTTTCGACGGAATCGGTTCCCAGATAAGAGCAGTAGACTACCTAGCAGCTCTTTCCCCAGCCTCCTGACGGAAAGAGACGTGCATATCACCATCCTGTAGTGGCTATGTGTTCTCCATGTAGCTCTCACGATGCATCTGTCCCTTTGAACGCAAATAATGTTCATGATAACTTAATATTACGCCTCATCCATTTGGCAACAATAATAGTTTTTCTCTTATGGTTTCTTTGGAATGCAGATAGGTTTCTCAAAATATAAGAATAAAAAAATACACCATTATACATTTAGAATAACTTTAGCACATCAAATCCTTTTTTGAAAGTAAAATAATTCACGGGAGTGAAAAGGCAGAGATGTATACAAATGAATTTTTCGAAGAGGCTGCCTCTTATGTTTGCTACGCAATGAGAGCCGTAGAAAGGAAATGACATGGTAATAACCAGTACATTTCACAGCTAATATAAATTATAGCTTATATTTTAGTACGTGCTTTTTTTGTGATCACTTTTTCCAGTAAGATTATTTGGATGTTCAGCACAGCGCAATTGTTTCGGTCATTGTTTGCTTCATTGCAAAACTTATCATGTGCCGCAGTTGCCCAAGAGGCCTCTAGTTTATTTTTCATGCCAAAACATACCAAACTTATGGCGACAATTTTTTTTTTTTTTTGCTGAACTTTCGGCATGGCCGCACTTATGGTGTAACAAAGTTTTGGAATGCTGGTTTCACTGAACTTCATACTCTTAGTATGCAATGTGTAAAAACTTTTTGTGTTTCCATTAACAGCAACATTGTTAATTAATAAACAGATATAGTAGTATTGAGTTGAATTGATCACAATGGTAGTGCCAGTAATTTATATAAAAGTGCTTAGAGCATCTCCAAAAGCTCTCCATAATATTGACCCCAAAAGAGTGTTTTTAGCAGCAGCCAAAAAAATATTAGAGAGAAGTTTTATTGTCTCCTCCAACAGTTCTCCCTAAAAATAGATCACGAAATTTTTTTATTAGGCCACGTTAGTATCTGGGACCATAATAACATTAACTCCCTTGTAAATATAAGGACTAAAGCCTCCAATTTTCTTCTTGTTTCTAGCTACAAATGAGGAGAATTTAGGGAGAGAATAAATTTGTGAGTTATTTTAGGCAGCTGTTAGAGATGATCTTTTAAATTGAACCCTATTAATTTAATTTAGAAAGAGTTTATGAGACTCTTTTGGAGATGCTCTTACCCTATTTTTTGTAAAAAAAAGGACTATAGTGGTAATGGTGGTTATTTAATTTTGCTTTCTTATATTTGAGTCAAAACATGGTAATTCCCAGGCGCAGCAACTTGGGGTGAATTTGTCTGAAGGATTTAATCCCACGAAAGCTCTGTATTTTTTTGACCCAAATAAGGCCTATACAACTAAAAAGAGAATTATCACAGGCAGGAAATCACATTCTTATAACTCTCACTAAACCTACACAAGGAGGTGAGCGGACTCAAACCTGGACTGGTTTAATTAGTGAGAGTTCAATTCTCTATATGTAGTAGTAGGAGTTAAATCACATTCTTATATAGTAAGAATAATGATTGCTGGCGACCAGCGAAAGCAACTTTATTTTCCCTTTTTGTTGGATCGGTTAGTTGGAAAAAAAAAACCCACCTGGACGTAGTGCTCTCCCCTAACCTAGCTTGCAACTAGCTAGCTAGGCGGGCACTAGCAGGTGAAATGAAGGCCTTTCTTCGCCCTCCCTACACACACTGTTCTGACTTGTTTGAGTAATGGAGTATCAACTGAACTTGCTTCTCTGGGCCGCAGAATCTATATATGATAAGGCGCGCAGAACAGTTTTGATTTGGCACTTACCTTACTGATTGATGTCTGATAGCCGAATGTTCAGTGGCATTATATTTGAGTGGCTATGAGCCTATGACTCTTCCCTTTTGACTTGCGTCATGGTGATTCGGCGATGATGAGCGGGTAAACATAGAAAGACGGCCCTGCACTCCCCCACGCTGGCACACATTAGGTCATGGAACTTGCCGAACTTCCTCCCCCACTTTGAGACCCAAACAATTTTCACTTATGCAGGCATGACCTGAAGCAGAGGGGAGTCGGAGCTGCAAAATAAATCCAAAGTCTTCTTTCCCTTGTTGAGCCCTGGGTTGCTTGGATGGGCCTGAAATTTGGCCCGTCTCAAATACTTATCAATCATGAATATTTTTTGAGAGTATACCAATCATGAATTTTTTTGCGAGTGTACCAATCATGAATATAGCCTTGATTTATCTAAAAAAAAGTACTATGTGTTATAGCCTTGATCGATCGGGTAACGTTACCTGTGTGTGTGCTTCAAGATATGAATAGGAATACCCAGTCACCAATGTACACAATTCAATTCAGCGAGACACGTTCAGTGAAAGAACCAACATATCCAATTGCGGATTGTTATACACCTATGGCGACAATATTGTGGACACGGAAGAGTGACATGATCAGTTGTTGATAAATCGCAATAACGGCCAGTATTTGCATGCAATGGCACGATTCAGTACAGTAAGTAAAAAAAAATCAAATAGGGACACATGAGTGCAAAGTTTCAAGGGAAGACGACGAAGATAAAATACATGTATGCTGAAATAAATATAAGATAAATAAATAGTAATAAATGACGCATAATGGAAATCTAGATTCGACGGGCGACACTTCCTCACCAGGGTACCTTGGAGCCTTCTGGATTTTCCAATCGGATACGGCCCCTTGCGCATCGGATATGATGACGAATACGGGTCTGATCAACCTCAGCGCCGTTTCCATCGGATCGGCGGCCGTGAGCGGCGAGGCGCTGCCAACTCCACTCGTGATCGCCGGACACGTTCCTTCTCTGAGGTTTGATCGACAAGGTTAGGGGATTTCTCTCAATAGAAACGATGCGAGAGTCGCCGCGGAAATTCTGCCATTCCTCGCTCTGCTCGGCTGCGTCTTCTCTGTGCCGCAGGCGTATGCCCATCCATGTGCCCGGCACACATGGACGACATCCGTGGTACCATGCTAGGCCCGCTTCTCCACCGCGTAAGGTCAGCACAGACGGCGTCGTTCAACCTCATCCGATACGTAATTTTTTCTTCTATTCTCCTCGTCTCTCTCTCTCCTATTCATTTGACCATTCAATCTAAAATAAAGAGAGAAGAAATCTGCTCTATACTCTTGCACATTCATAATCTCTGTCTATGGGGATTACTCCTGATCTGCCGTCTGCGGAAGCTCGACAACTCGGAACTCTATTCTGACGGGCAGCTCGAGCTCAGCATGGTATCAGGGAGCTTGGCGGGCAACTCGAGCTCAGCAGCAGGGATGGATCTTGGGTATAATTCAAACGAGCTCGCGATCGATTTTCAGGTGTACTGCCATTTTGATTTGTTTGGTGATTTTTTTTATCAGGTTGAAGTATATAAAACAGATCTTTACGGAATTGCCAGTCCAAACGGCGCCGTTTTGTGCCAGCTTTAGAAAGAAAATACTGTAGGCCCGCCTCCTGGATCGGGCATAAGCGATGCGTCCACGTATGCCCGGCACATGGATGGGCATACGCCTACGGCCGACGGCACAGAGAAGCCGCAGCCGCTCTGCTCTGCCCACTCGTGAATCCTGGTGCTAGATTGGCTTGCTTGGTTGCAGAGTGTAGCTGGCCCGATTTATAGATTGGTTTGGTAATTCGGCTAGTTCATGTTGCAATTGCCTTTGCCGGAAATCACATGGGCCATAGGAGTGGGCTTTAGATTACTTGGGCCGTTCCGTTATTGTCGGGCTTTAATCGAAGCCTATTGTCAATCTCCGGCCGGTTGTTGGTGGTTGGGTCGGACGCTTTTGCTTCCGAGTTCTGACTGACCACATGCACTGATGCACTTCAAATTTTTTTTTTCAAAGTAATCACATGTTGATCAAATGAACCTAGTCCGATCCAACAAATAAATCAGTGAAAAGGATGATCCTAGTAGGATAGATTCAAAGCAGAAGTATTCAACTACACTACCATGTGCGTTCTTCGAACATGCCATGGTACTCCTGGAGCGAACGTAGAACTATGGGAAGATGCAACCCTCTGTTTTCTCCACATCATCCTTTGACACACTAATCAAACTGGCGTCAATGGACGTTTCCCCTTGGACACGACTGCAACTCACGAACCTTGGCTTGCCCCTTGATACAGCGTGTCGGATCAATCAGCGCGCGCACAGTCCCACGTCACAACTCGATCGAGCTAGCTTGATCTCGACATGACAGAGGAGTGGAAAACATTGCACTGGTCGATAGGATCAGACGCAGCCGTGTGCAGATCACACTTGTCCAGCGCCTTCGCAGTACACCGGGCACATGCCGCCGTGCCTGACGGCCTCTGCAACCTACTCGTGCCGACGAAATGGCCACCGCCAGCCCAGCAGGTCGCATCACGTACATGCACGCACCGCCTCCATCCGCGCCGTTCCAGAACCCACGCTTCTTCATCATCGAGTAAATCACACGCCCCCATGCCGGGTTTTGGCCGCGCCCTCTTGGTGCATTAGCCGGGGGATCATGGTGCTGCCGAGGCTGACGGGATGGATAACCCATCACCTAATGAACTGAAACTGTACGAGCGCTGTGCCCGCACACGGTCCGTTTTGTACTCTATCATGTGATCCGGAGCCCGGGGAAGAATATCTATTGGCCAGTGAGCGATCAGGTCGGTGGTGGACGAGTGTGATTGGTAGGTTTCGTGTCAACTCTGGGTTTCTCCAGTGTGTGCACAGTCAAAAAATGGCCGTGGGTGTGATGCCGACTGTGGCTTGGCACGCAGCGCCCGTGAAAATCTGGTAAATATCTTTTGAACAAACGGTTGTGTTGTGCCATAGTTTCAACGGGGGTCTGATTTGTTTACAGGGGGGCTGCAGCGATCAGTATTAGTAGCTGCTCTGCAAGGACTAGAGAGAGGGCGAGTGTCGATGGATGATGACTCTGAAATTACGTGAACGGTGGGACGAGGATTTTCCTGTGTGTACCGTCTAGAACGGGGTACCATTTTGATGCAACGCACCGGGTTGAAGCACATGGAGAGGACGGGCCACACAACTTACACGGGAGAAGGTGAGGAACCCGTGCTTACGCCTTCTTCGGTAGCGTCGTCGCTGGTAGTTTTGCGGTCCTCCGCTTCGTACCGCCTGCCTGTGACCTCTGTAGCAGGAGCATGTGCCACGGTACTTGCGTAGAGAGAACGCTCATCAACAACTTGGATAGGCAAGGGCCCTGCGGTCACTCGATAGTCAATACTGGTACGAGTACTAATTGATGTTCGTTCCATCAACTTCTAGGAACAGTCATCAGTGTGGCAGATCTCACTGATCGTCCAAACTGGCTGCGGCAAGCACACTGATCTCACATTCCTCCGAGCTCAGTGGTGGACTCGTGTGCAGACGACATTCTCTCGAACCCCAAAACCCGAGCTTGAACGAAATTGGGATCGCCGATACCAGTCCCTCCCAAGGACCGCATCGGTGGCAGGAACACGCAAGATCCGAGATTAGATTGTACGATCTTTCTTATTATTCACCGAGTTTTTATTCGCTCGTTTTCACATCTACATATAATTACAGGGTGCAAGTTGCTGTACACTACTACTCAACAGACCACCCATCCCTGATCCATGCCACATCGTCGCACTCACACTCCACTCTGCCGCCACAATTTCACAGCAGTCCGTCCATGCCACCCGGCCGCCGGTTGGCCTCGACAAGTTCGCCGGGATCCGAGACGCACTGCCGTCCCCTCCGTTCCCGGCCAAAAGCTCCAATTGCCTGATTCCCGGAACGATGGAAGAAGCACCACAATTTGCCTTTGTCCCCTCCCTGAATCGCAACTCACTCCACTCCACACCGCCCACGCCACGCACGCACGCACACTTCTTCTAATCAGCCTAAAGTAAAGGGGGGCAGATCGATCTCATGTGTCAGCTCCACTCCACCGCCCGTGCCCGTGCCCGTGCCATGGATGGATGGAAGTGCCGTGGCCTAGGCGTCTCGCCGCGTGGCCGCCCCCGCGCCTGCTGCAAGAACTTGAATTCCTTGAATATTTTTTTTTCTTTTTGTGATTTGTTTTGGCCGGTTCGTGTTTTGCTCCGCGGCCATTGCGGGGGATTTGCCGCGTCAATCGAGTGGGTAGCATGTGTCCTCACCTCCGGTGTTCCAGAGGAAGTGCGCGTAGGCGGCGGCGTGGTGCGAGTTCCCCGGGTCGGCCGCGATGGCCTCCTGGTAGACGTCCTCTGCCGCGGCGAGGTCGTCCCTCGCCTTCCACAGGAACGTCGCGTACCGGCTCAGCGCCTCCGCGTCCGCCGGCTCCGCGCGCACTGCCCGCTCGAAGTAGTGCTCCGCCCTGCGCAACGATTAATTAGTTACGTCTGTGATGAACCCCGAGCCTGGCAGTCAATCCGTCGAACAGGTGGTGGACGTGCGTACCTGTCGTGGTCGTTCTGCACGAGGTAGAGGAACTGCGCGAAGTTGGAGAGGATGAGCGAGTTGTCGGGCTCCTCGGACACGGCCAGCTCGTACCTCTGCCGCGTCAGCGCGTGCTCCGCGAAGTCCTCCGTCTCCATCTCCGCCTCCACGGGCGCCACCAGGCTGCCCAGCACGTCCGGGTCGCGCAGCTCCTCGGCGCGCGCGCCGGCCTGCATCCGCGAGGCCTCCGACACCATCATCTCCCACACGGCCTGCTCGTCCGCGTCGCCGGGTGCGGGCGCCGACGACTGGTCCGGCGCGACGCGACCCAGTCGGTACAGCGACTCGTCGGACCGGCCGTCGCCCGTGGCGCCAGCGACGGGCCGGGCCTTCCCGCCGCCGCCGCTGTTCCCGCCGACCGACGCCGTCCGGCCCACGGAGAACGTCTTCACGGACCCCGCGTCGAACCGCGACGGCTCGCCGTGCTGCTGCGTGTCGAGCACCTCGACGGCCGTGGGCGTCGGAGGCGGGATGGTGGCAGCTGCGGCGGCGGCGGCGACGCTGTCGCCCATGGACTGGACGGTGAAGTTGGCGAGGAGGAGCATGAGCGCGAGCATGAGCGCGGGCGTGCCCGCGAAGATGTGCTGGAAGAGCCAGACGAAGGAGGCGTGCATCTCGGCCTGCACGCGGGCCAGCACGCCGTCGTCGCAGCGCAGCGCGTCGCGCATCTGCCGCAGCGCAAAGCTCTGCAGCTCGCGCACGATGAGCACCATCGACGAGAAGGCCCGGCCCACGGACTCGCCCGCGGGGCAGCCCACCAGCAGCAGCCGCTCGTCCCACCGCTGCTGCTTCTTCCGCTTCAGCATCCGCAGCGACAGCGGCAGGCCCACGCTGCTCGCGCGCCGCTCCACGCTCGCGGGCCACCCGCACGCCGCCACGCCCACGCCGGCCGCCGCCGCGAGCTCCTCGATCCGTCGCAGGAACTCGGCGTCGCCGGCGCCCATGCCGCCGTCCAGGCTGGCGCTCAGCGCGCACCGCGGAGGCGTTGCCCGCGCGGGGCGCCGACGCACCATTACGCCGGATGCCCAGTTAATTGGTGACCGGGATCTCGACAACCCACCTCCGCCGCCGCCGAGGGACGGTCGCGAGGACGTGGAAGGCGACGACGTAGCAGCGGAGGAGCGGGCGCACGGGGACGGCGCCGCGACGGCCGCGACCTGGAAACCCATCGCCTTTGCGATGATGTCGTCTCACGAGCGCAGCCCTCGGCTGGCCTGTGGTTGGGCCACCACCGCACTGCACCGTACCGCACGGAGGGAGATGGAGGAGGGTGTGGAAATAGCAAAGCACAGCACGACCGCAGGAGGAGGCGAGGCGGGCGAGGCTGGCTCGAATGCGAGGAAAAGAAGGGAAAGCGTTGGGGCGCTTTAATTAAGGATCCGGAGAGGTGTCCCGGTCAGCAGCCTCACGCGGCCCGTGAATCGGCGGTACCGTAGGTCAAGTGGCGTGGTGTGGTGCCAGTCACTTGTGTAGAGATCACAACTGTATTTTGTAAAGGTCGCCTCGGAAAAGGTATTAAAAAAGAAGAGCTAACTCGTCTCGAAAAGTCTAATCATAACAAATTATATTTTGTAAAGCTAAGAAAATATCGCGTCGAAAAATCTTACAGTGACAAATTAGGATTGGTATAGTATTGAAAATGGAATAATAATCACAGCTATTTTGTGTAAAGGTCATTTCTGGAAGTCTTACCAAGAAACAATATATGCGCAATGTAAACTGTTTGAAACGAAAGGTGTTGTCATTTGAACGAGCGACTGAAACTATTTAGGTATATAATACATCTTTTGTTAGTGTAGAACAAAACTATAAACACATGAACACTTCTTGGCAGCAAACAATCAATCTATTTGTTGGTTATGAACGTTAAGGTTTAGTGTAAAATAAGGTTTAACAATATACAAATGCACGTTGAAACCGAAACTCAAATCAAGACCTCTCATTGCAATACATCTGATTATGAATTTAAAAGCACACCACACACTAACTAGATACCCTCCATTAAATCTCGCCACTTCAAAATGATTCATTTGAAAAAAATAAGACAAAACAATATGCGCCTTCAAATTAAAATAAAGTAAAATTAGCTATTAAAATAGAGTCTTTTTAGACAACGTGCATAAGATCTAAAGTTTAAGGATTTAATTTGTAGATACTTCTGCTCTATTTATTTTAGATTGTATGTAATTATTGCTTTGCTTAAAGGGCAAACATTAATATTTATACAATTCAACAGCATTAGGTTTTTTAGAGACACTTTAATTAATTATTTTATGATATACATTTCACATGTTATTGTATATAAATTTCTAAATAATTGATGATCAGATATAGAAACGTTTTACTTCGAGCAAATTAGATATAATGTATGAATTTAAAAAGGAAAAATAATATGCACTTATGAATTATTAAATGGATTCTCAAACTGAAGTATATGAATTTCAGTAAATTTCCAAATAGCCACATAAGAAAATTTCTATATAATTATGGTCACTCAGAAGTCGAATCCCAAGTATGTATTTCTCCCAATTTATTAGTGACAAGGACTACTTTTTCAAAACTATAAATTATAATAAATGGACTTTAATAGGTGTCGTGTACTTTGGAATTTTCTATTTCCTTTGAAGTTGAGTTTATTGTATGATTTATTACTTGGATAAAATGGCTAGTTACTTAAAAGACTGAAATTCACACTCTTGTTTGAACAAGCGACTGAAACTGTTTAGGTATATACATCCATTGTTAGTGTAGAACAAGCGACTGAAACTGTTTAGGTATATACATCCATTGTTAGTGTAGAACAAGCTATAAAACATGCACACATTTTGGTAGCAAAAGGTTAATTTACCTGTTGGTTATCAACGTCTAGTGTAACACTAAACAAATGCACGTTGAAACTAAAGGAACTTAGATCAAGACCTCTAATTGCAAATTTAAAAGCACATCGCTAGCTAATTAGATACCCCGCCGGTTCAAAATGATTCATGTGGAAAATTACGCATGAAACAATATCCACCTTAAAGTAAAAATAAAGTACCATTAGTTATTAATCAAGGGTGTTTTTAGACAATG
Organism: Eleusine indica; assembly: GCA_030378355.1. Taxonomy (NCBI): domain Eukaryota; kingdom Viridiplantae; phylum Streptophyta; class Magnoliopsida; order Poales; family Poaceae; genus Eleusine; species Eleusine indica. The sequence continues at coordinate 63,835,531 of CM059494.1, forward strand.
AACATAAAATCTAAATGTTATGAATTTAACTTGTAGATTTAAATATTTATTCAGTTCAAGGACATTAGGTTTTTAGAATCACTTTAAGTAAATATTTTATGGTATACATTTCATATGTTACACTATAAAAAAAAGTCTAAAAAATAATGACCAAATATATATAGAAACATTTGACTTTGAGCAATCTGGATATGATACGTGAATTTGAGGAGGACAAAAAGGTATGCACTTATGGATTATTAGGTGAATTCTCGAAGTGATGTATGTGAATTTCAGCATATTTAAAAATTGTCGCATGAGAAAATTTCTATATAATCAAGGTTGTTCTAGAAGCCAAATCCCAAGTACAGATTTGTTAGTGACAAGGGCTACTTTGTCGAAAGTATTGCAACTAATAGACTTTACTAGGTATTGTATACTTAAGAATTTTTTTCCATTTTCTTTGAAGATGAGATGATTATATAGTTTATTGTTTGAGTAGAATGGCTTCCCGCTGTCGCTGCGGATATATCTAGCCACAGGAGTTAGAAACAACACTTAGCAATATATAAATGCAAGTTGAAGTCAAAAAATATCACAACTCAGATTGTGTCATCTCAATGCAAATGTTAGACCAATCCACTAAAAGTATTAAGATGCCTTTTGCTCCATTTCGCAAATGAAACATGTGGGAAATTGCACTCATAACAACATGTTCTTCAAAAAACAAAGTGATGTTTAGTTGTTAAATCATGTGATGAGGTCTTTTTCAAATTTTCTAGATCCATAAACAAGTTTGTTCACATAATACAGGCAGTTGTAATTTTTCTTCTTCTCTTTTTAGACTGAAATGGTAGGAACACTGCAGCTAATCTTTTTTATGATCTACTTTGGCGATGCAAGCAGCTCCGTTCTGATTTTTACAACTGCAAATTGTCTAGAACCAGTTAAAAGTGAGCCGCAAATAAACTAAACCGTGTGATCGGCGGCGTTACGCGGTCCGTGCATCGCGCAATCCTTGATCGCGACTACTCCCCGGCCCCACCCGCTAGAAGTTGGTGAGGTCGACGCGACGCCTTCTCCCGCTAGCTGCTGAAGCGGTAAGAACGGCCACGAGAAAATATCCGGGTGAACGGACGGACGGGACGGCGAGGGAGGGGCCGGCAGGGGGCGGACCGCGGATGAGAGACGCGGCACCAGACTCTGACGTCCAATCCAACCTGGGTTTTTGTACGGGTTGGCCCGAACATGCGGGGGGCCGCGTGCGCATTTCCGCGCGATCCGACGGCGGGTGGCGGAGGCGTGGCCGATCCGGCGGGAGGTGAAGGCTCCCCATGGAACCTGGACGCTTCTCCGTCCACGCGCGGCACATGGGGAATTGGTAGGCGTGGGCAGCGTCTGTGGCGGGTCTAGTCTAGCTGTGGGGCGCTTGGGGCTGGGCGGTGCCAGGCCCAGCCGTGTCGCGCGCGTGCATTGGGATGGGCGCGGTAGCGGACAGTAGCAGCAGCTGGAATCACAGGCGTGCCCGAGCTCAGCTGGATCCCCGTTTTTTGGGAGCTGGGGAGTGAAATCGGAGTTGGCCTTCCCTTCCTACTGTGGCCTTTTCCTCCTCTCGACCAGTAATCGTTTGGCAGTATCTTATCGCGAGGAGTATCGCTGTTCGACGGGCACACTTCCGGTCGGCACCAAAAATCGCAAGGCGGCCTTCGTTTTTTGCCAACACGAAGAAGTAAAACGTGGCCTTCCCGGCTGTTGCACGCGAGTGAAGAATCCGCCGCTGGCAGCCAACAAATGCAGATATAATAGATGGCACTTTCAGTGGTGCACGGATGCGTTTGTCAGGGCCGCGCACCTAGCGGCGAAATGGCACCGTTGGTGCTCTGGTAATGAGACAAAGAAACGATATCTTGCACCCACTGACATGCACCCCTCCGCAGGAAAAATATCTCTGCGGCAGGCAACCACGGAGGACCGACCGTGTATGCTGTCTACCTAGTCGTGTCGTGATGGTACTAGGTTCCCGCGGTGGTCCATGCGCCAATGAAGAAGCTCTTCTTCAAGGATCACCGTTGATTTCCATTTCCCAGCCCGACGAAAACGTCTACCTCGCCGCCGCAAGCACAGCTGACAATACACCCGCACATGTGAAAAATGTACTACTAGTACTAGCTGCTGCAGCGTGCGTCAGTCATCAGCATGATTCGGGAGAATATGCCCCCGGCCTCCTCCTGAGGTTTCCGACGGCTGAGAATGGGCGAGACGCCAGCCCAATGATTGATGGATAATGGGATTTGGTTGGTAGATCTCCCCCAATGCCGTCGAAGTGCAACGCAAAACGATGAAGATTACAAAATTGGGGCCGGGCAGGATATTTTTGCACCAGGGCCGAGCTCTACTCCCCGTAAGGGAAAAATCGTCCAACCTGAGGAAACCCAAATATAGGGTGCAAGTGCGACGCCACAATCACTCCCTCCTCCGTCGGAAAACATTTCACATGCCGCAGCAACTTGTGTAGTCTCCCTCTGTTGGTACGTGACCAGTCGGCCCACCTGACTAATCAATCGCGTACCGCAGAAGAGTGCGTTGGAGAAGTGACAAAGAAAAGGCGCCATGGAGCCACCAAATGTTTCAAGATTTTTTTTTTTTATGTCGGCCAAAGCAGCTCAAAACTGCAATGGTTCATTTTGATCACCACCGGTGTGTTCAGAATTGGGGATGGAGAAGGCCGAGCAGAGTGGCCAAGCATCCAACGGTAAGCTCTGTGGCGCACGAGTAGTAAATCGAATTGCATGACGTGTGTGTAACCTGCTCCAGTAAAATCAGCAATCTAGCCTAGCGAGTTCGTGACCATGTGCCCTCGATCGACACTGGACCCTCTGCACTTTCTTTTGCAGGCAGCACGACCAGGGCCTACGTCCGGCGCCAACGCTCCGACGACACGACGTCCTTATCCCTTGCTCCAGTGATCGAACCTGACCGGGACGCAGCATCGTCACAGCACACTGGCCCGTCGCCACCAGCATCCGCCTGCGCCGTCCCGCTCGCTCGGCGCATCCGGCACCCGGCATCCCCGTTTCGGCAATTTCCCCGTCGCGCCGGCTCACTCACTCCAGTCCACACCAACCCTGCGCGCCTTATCCTCCTCGTCGACGCGGTTAACCTTCTTCCCCGTCCCCGCGACTCGATCGCCTCTCGCGCGCGATGCATCACGCATGCGCGGGATAACGATCACCATACCCGTAACAATCCGCAGCTATCTTCCCTCACTTTACCCGGCCCGGCCACAGCGCGTCGCGTCGCGTCGCCCTCGACGGTGAGACGGATACCACGGTCGCTGCGGTGGCGGTGGCGGCTTGTGCCCAAAAAAAGCCCCAACAACAACACCCCCCTAGCTGTCACGACGCCGTCGTCGTCGTCACTCGTCATTGTCGTGCGGCTGGTTTGGACAGCGGCAGCAGAAGAGAAGGTGTTGTGACGCATCGATCGTCCCAAGTCAGAACCTTCCGTGACCAAACTGCACAGTTTTTTTTTTTAATCTCAGAAGATTCAATGTGCTGCACAGTTTTTTTTTTGAATCACTTCTTCATTCATTAGACCATCATATTACAATCATATTGTAGGGGCCTTAACAAAAAAACTAGGGGGAAATTCGTCCCAAGAAGAAGAAGCACAAGCACTAGCATTCCTCGCACAGACATGAGCCGGTTAGTTTATCTTGCGCCTCACATGTTGCACCGTGAAGGACACGAGCTGAAAAGCTATTTCCTGTATATCTTCCAGGATGGTAGCTATCTCGGACCTGTGATCGCCTGCTTATTTCACGCCGTCACAAACTCCATTGACTCACTTTTGAGTATCACCCCAACCGGCACCGTATTGGGTATCAGCTGGACACCATCCCGACACACTTCGGCCTCCCCTATCAAAACTGACGCCATAGCCGACAACTGTCTCGTTGCTGCTCTGAGGAACACCCCATCAGAGTTCCTTACCACAGCACCAGTTGCGCCTGTGTAATCGCCGCTTGAGAAGGCCGCATCTGTGTTCACCTTGAGCACTTTCGGAGGCGGCCTATTCCAGTGTATCTGATCCGCAATTGGCTGGGTGTCCCTCATTCCGACTGCGCCAGTTGAATCATACATGCCCAATATGTATACTCAACTATTCTTAAATTATTATCGTTGTTAATTTTTTAATAATTTTAACTATTTATTTTAGAAAAAAATTATAAAAATACATTATAATGGCGGGCGTGGCTGGTAGGGCCCTCCCCTCATTTTCATATATTTTTTATTTTATTAATTTATTTATTTACATTTTATCAAGTGCAAGACTTTATTGAATGTATTTTGATAATACCCGATAAAAAACACTTAGCAAAGAGTTTTTTATCAAGTACTCTTTGTTTTGGGCTTCACGTACCGAGTGTCTCTGGCACTCGGCCAATCAAATGTTTTCGGGAGTGATCGTCTAACCAAAAGCACCACCTGCAAACACAGAGATTTGAGTACAAGCAAGAATATTTTAATTTCCACCTTGTTTGAACCACATTCATGATCGGCCGCGTCAGCGTTATTAGCATGTGTCAATCCTGCTTGTGTGGCACTCGTAGGGGCTCACTAGTCGCAAGCAAGACGAAATCCACAGCGTCTGGGAAAGTACTTGGGATGTGTCGTCCTGCAAAAGATTAAACCGGACAAATAACGGAAACAAATGCGAGCAAGCTTCTAGATAGTCTAAATATATTCCTGGATATTTGTGAGCAGAGTACTTCCCTCCGTGTCACCTCCGAAACACTTATGGACAAGGGCATACTATGACGATATTGGAATACAGATACTACTGCACTAGCAAGTTATATAAGAAAAGACCTTAGCTTGGCTAAGGCAACTCAAGAGGAGGGTTTCAAAACTAATGTGGTTTGCCATTTAGAGAGCATTTCCTTGTACAATCTGATTTCGAAATTAAGATTTAGCACTTAGATACACTAATGTCTACTGGTTATTCATATACGTGCTAAACTAATGTGTCAATCTATTATGTGGCCTGGTTTTGAAATTATTGGAGGAAAAAAATACATCATGCAACATAGATGTGGTTATTCATATATGTGCTAACTACAGGAAAAAAAGTTTAGCACTTAGATAATTATATGCAGTTATGAACTCAATGTGAAAACATGTACTAGCAGCAACAACCTCTACCATATTTCCAATCAAAATTAAAAGATAATTTTGTATAAAAGTTATAGTCTTATTCTTTTCTTAGTTTGTATCATCCTAATTTTGGTCTAGATTGTCTACTGGTTGTGTCAACATGAGAAGTGCTCCCTCTATCCCTTTTAAATTGATGTTTTGGACTTCAACAAAGACACTAAAGAAGATATGCAATTCATTAACATAGCAACATGGTGAGAATTAGATGCTCCTAGCACCACACATTGCTTTCGTCTAGAAGTTGCCCATCTCCTTCCTCATCTGCTCTAAGTCCATGGCGGAGCTCATAGCGACTGACCTCTCCCACCCATGGCGGACCTCGCGGCGATGACAACCCCGTTGAAGACGTCCTGCTTCCCTGAATCCATGACCATGGTGACCTCCTTCGCCAACCACACGCTTTATAGACCTCATGACAATGACAATAGTGGAGCCCACGATAACAGCAGCGATGTTCTGCTTCCCCGTGCGGCCACAGTGGCATCCTTCTCCATGGTTGCAGCAACCGCATCCTCCATCCCCAAGGTCACAACTATGACGACCTCCCTCCCAGATCTCGCACAACCATGATGGATCTAGCGGCAATGGCGATGGCGAAGTCAACAGTCTTCTATGAGCTCATATATACGATAACAACCTTCCTGTCGTAGTGACACAACAACATCCTTCTTCCCTGAGCTGCTGGCCATGACTGAAAGCAGATGGGGGGCAGGGAGGGGGAGTTGTGGCCCTTTACCCATAGAGGATCCTAGTGAGTAGTATTAGAAGTTGAGAAAGTCAATTATTTCAGTAAAAATTGATTAATACTAGTGAAAGTGCATCTATGTTCCTTTACCCATAGAGGATCCTAGTGAGTAGTATTAGAAGTTGAGAACGTCGATTATTTCAGTAAAAATTGATTAATGCTAGTGAAAGTGCATCTATGTTCCTTTACCCATAGAGGATCCTAGTGAGTAGTATTAGAAGTTGAGAACGTTGATTATTTCAGTAAAAATTGATTAATGCTAGTGAAAGTGCATCTATGTCCCTTTACCCATAGAGGATCCTAGTGAGTAGTATTAGAAGTTGAGAACGTTGATTATTTCAGTAAAAATTGATTAATGCTAGTGAAAGTGCATCTATGTCCCTAGTGGGTTTTGATGGTTGTATGACAACGTGATTAAAGAACTAATCCTCTTTGTGAGTATATGAGCAGGTTGTACATGAAGAATATACGTTGCATGAATACAAATGATCATCTTCGATAGTGTACAATTGTGTAAGGAAAATGGGCCTATGTGATGAAAAGGAGAAGTGTCAAATAAATAGGTCCATATAAGCAATATTACGACAAACCAAGGTTTGAAATGAATATGAGACATAAAAACTATTGATATGAGATAGTCTCAACAAATTGGTGTTTGTCAAGAAAAAGAAGTGATCAAGTGCTATTTCTTTATGGTATTTAATCTTAGAAGCAACTTGATCGAATCAATATTTTAAAGAAGAAGTTCAAATAAAGGCATAACGATGATACAAAGTTATGTGTGACTCAAGATAGCAAGATGGTGAAGGATTGGCATGACTTGATCGCGATGGACCATGAACGGGAGAAGGGCAAGATGGAGTCTTAGCGCCGAGGGACCCAAGCCATGGTGAAGGGCAGGTGGGGCGCAATCGTGATGGACCGATCAAGCTATGAGTGGTCATACATCTCCAAATATCAATCTTTGTTGGAACATGAAGACTTAATGCGACTTGTGAACCAAAAGGTGAAAATGAATCTTATTAATGGAGAGTTCCCAAGTCACATACTCTAGGTGATGACGCTCAGCAAAAGCATATGTGGCAGCCCTCATGAAGCTAAAAGAGAAGAAGTGGTAAATTTTTAATCATGCAAGCTCAAGTTGAGGATTTGTCTTTTTATTTAATCTTGAGTTTAGACATGCCGCTCTATCAAGAGTGATACTACATGATTTACATTTAATACCTCAATGCTCAAAGAAAACCCTAAGTGAGATAAGAGAAACACAAGGCCTACACTCACACTAACTCTCACAGTGACACGGAAAATCGGTGTAACCGGTTTACCAAACCGGAGGGACCGGTTTGGGTTCAAATCTCTAACGGCTAGTTCAGAAAAACCGGAGGGACTGATTTTGACTGGTTTAGTTTAACGGCTAGTTTTTGGGGGACTACTATAAATAGTTCCCCCACCCCTCCTTTGGATGCTGTTGATTGTGTGCATGAAGAAAATACATCCAAAATCTTGTAAAGCTCTCTCCAACACCTCTTTGTGAGGTTGGAGTGATTTGTGATAAATCCTAAGCATTGAGTTGAGAGAGATTAAGATTGAGAGCACAAAAGAGAAAATCCCACTCCTGAGCATTTGACCATTTGTGGTGCTAATCCGTGAAGCATTTGTTACTTTTGAAGGTGAAATCTCCTCGTCGGCTAGGCGTCGCACTAGAGCTCCCAAGCTTGTGGTAAGCCTTGAGAAAGTTTGTGAAGGTTCGCTTCGCCTCCGCAAGGAAAGAAGCAAAATAGTGGATTGGGAAAAGCGGTTGAAAGAGACCCGGCTTGGAATTTACCTTGTGAGCAGCTCAAGCTTTCTCAATGGAGACGTAGGATTCACGGGGTGAATCTGAACTTCGGCAAACAAATCTCCGTGTGCTTTATTTGGTTTGTTTTCTTAAGTTCTTGCTTTATTTTTTGATGATTCATAGGTTGCATGTGTAGTTGTGCTAGTTTTCTCTATGATTACTTGCTCTAGATCTTGCATGCTCTTTAGGATCTATAAGTTTGCTAGAACTAAGTGGGACGCTATATTTTCTGTTTTACTCTCTCTGTTCCGAGGAAACCGGTGTGTCCGGTTTACCAAACCGGTAGGTCCGATTTGGAAGTTTGTTTTCTGAGGTTGATTCTTTGTGAATCTAATAGGGGTGATTTCTGTGATTGTTTTATTAGCTTGCTTGTCTTTAGAGTTTGATGGTTTTTCTCATTAACTTGTTTTATCCCAAACTCTCTGACAAAATCGGAGGTACCAGTTTGCTAAACCGGAGCAACCGGTTTTGACAGTTTTAATTCTGTTGCAAGTTTTTGTTAAATTTTTAGGAACGTCTATTCGCCCCGCCCCCTCCCCCCTCTAAGCGACATCCAGGGACTTTCAGGTAGGACATCAATTAAAATGGGACAGATAGAGTAATAGCAAAGATGTGCACTCTCTTGCACCATTATGTAAAACTATGATTACTAATTTTTAAGAACATATGTTAAATATATAATTTAATTATCATAATACTTCTCGACAAATTGTATTGATAAATTTAAGTAGGCATCAACTCTCTAAATATTTTGATCTATATTTGAATTATATTTGTTTTGTATCTGTAACGGGTTTGTCTTTTTAAGGTGCACCGTCTATAGTATTTTGAAACAACTTTTGTTTCAATTTCACACATTTCCAATTGGATTTCATATAGAATCATGTATTGTTTTACTTTCAAACTAAATTTAGCTATTTACGGACTCATACATAAGGTTGTTATTTCTATTTTTATTTAAATATAAACTACACATTTTAAACATTTTGATAACAAATTGGATAATTTATGGCTTGGATATGTTATGGACACTTTTATTTCACATATTTCTATTGACTTCAATACAGATTCATGTGTTTTATTATTTCTTATCTGAATTCAGATATTTACATACTCATAATGGCAAGGTTGGTAATTTAGAAATAGATATTAAGGGTATTTTGGGATAGGTGGATGAATTATACAGAGTATCATGTTATAAATCATATGGCTATGGTTCATCTAACTTCATTTTTGATGGCTAGATTTTTTTGTTTGACAATGTAAGGATTTACTTGTGATTATTTATGTTAAACTAGAGATACATGCATTCTTCTTTGAAAATTCTAGAAGCAATGGTGTTAGGATCCTTATAAAACAAGTGCCAAAAAGAAGAACAAATTTGGGCCCTAGGTCTCATACTTATATTTACACTTCTAAACAATGTAGTTAGGGATAGATGTCTCCTACAATAATGTTTGAATTGGTTTGAGATAAATTGAAGTAATACACAAACTTCACTGTTAGATATGAAAACGAATGAAAACGGTTGGGATAACACCCATATTTGTTTTCATTTTTATAATTTCTCAAGCGAACATAAACTAAAAAGAGACTGTCAAAATCAGAAAACGAAAACAGGATAATCCTATTCCAGCCTTTTCCCCATTTTAGATCATACTTTGCAGGTATGAAAAAAAGAAAAGTAATTTTCATGTACGAGTTTCGAACTGAGAATAACCAAAATCAGCCTTTCGACCACGTTTACTTATGATGATAGTCTGGTAAATGTCAACATAGAAGGGGGAAAATATTCTTGAGAAGTGCTCCGGCGGAGCTTTTTAAAAAGTGGCACGGATCTTAAAGCAGCTGGTTTAATTAATTATTAATTTTTATTTTCCTTAATCGATTGTAGGGCCCAGCCCTGTCAAACGAGAACCTGAACTCAATCCGGTCCAAGGCGGGCAAAGCGGATCGAACATTCCTATCATCATGCTCCGCGGCGGCAGGATACAGTCGATTCACGATCTCCTCTATGTGGATCCATGGCAGAATTACGCATCATCAATCGGCGATGGCACTCGAACACGGCATGCGGCAACCCTCGACGCTGAGTGTTGGAACCCGAAATCTTGCCTCTCTGCGCTGCCTTCTCTTTTTTCTTGCCTCAATGCAATGGCAATGCTACTATTTATGCTTTGTTTTGAACTAATAAGAGTTGAGAAGCAATGTAATAATCCATCTTGTTAACCAGAACTGGTTCATCAATGTGTTCACTTTTATTTATAAGTTCTTATTGTGTGATGCGCTGTTTGGTCTGCAAGTTCTTACTACGTGAAGTGTTGTCATGTTTGCAAGTTCTTCAATTAGCGTCTCTGGTGTTGACTATTGTCCCTTCTAGATGACTAATCAAACAAAAAGACCCTTTCAAAGCTTAATCTTACATTCAAGTAATTCTGACTAATATGAGAACACGACGACAAGGAGCAGAGAAGGCGGCGCACTGAGCCTTGATTTAGGATCGGCGCTCTGCGGCCATTGCACGCTGCCGTCTCGGGTTAGACTGGGTTTGATTCAAGTGCGGCCGGGCCGTGTTTAATAATTAAATAATATAAATCAGACTACATTTAGGCCATCTACTTTGTGATTCGTGCCACTTTTGAAAACAGCTCCACCGGAGCATTTCTCAATATTCTTATGGAGAGTAACAGATGAACGACTGGAACATAAAGAAGAGAATAAGAAGTTACTACTACCAGTTGTTACATACAGTACCACTCTACTACGCATGCGCGGCCAGGCCTAAATGATCACCATACCCGTAACATCTCGCTGTTATCTTCTCACTCTCCCCGGCCTGCGCATCGCGCCGTCTCACAGCGGGATGGATCCGTCGGTTGCTGCGGTGGCGGTTTGGGCGAAAAGCTGCCGCTCTCGCTGTCACCGTGTCGTTGTCGTGGCTCGGTCAGCGGCAACAGCAGAAGGTGTGCACCAGAGAGCTCACAACCTTCCGTGACCAAATACAAATACACATGATGTTCGGCACTATGCGAGTTTGATGCTGGCCTGACAGTCGAGCTACGGCCTACGGTCTTCGTATGTAGATATTCACGTTCAAGGCGTACGCAAACCTAGTAGGAGATACGTATAATAACATGGATTTAGGTTTCAGATACAGGCAGTATATGTTTGGTTTGCTTCAATGCAGGAATCCTGTAGCAAGCTATATCTGCCTGGCCTCCAGTTTACGGAAAGAGACTGATGAATTAGGGGTGTATTTAAGATTGAGATACGTATATGTGTTGCTCCGGATTAATGCCGAAATCCTGAGCAAGCGACCACTGCCTAGCCCCTTCGCTTACGAAATACATGCTGATGCCTGATGATAAATTTCAGATGATTCGGTCGCTTTTCGCGTCGTATTGTTGACAGGAAAAAGTGCTGAAAGATGCGTTTGCAAGTTGTAGCTTACACATGTCCTCCTACACGTATATCGTACTTCATTATCCGGAGGCGTTTTCGATAGAAACATTATCCGGAAACATATTTTGGATGTATGAACAGTAGTGATGTAAAAGAAAAACAGCAAGTATTTTTTTTCCACCTCAGCTGTTCCACCTCGTTCCTGATCCGCCATGTCAGCGCGTTAGCATGCTCATCCTGCGTGTGTGGCGCTGGTGCTGGCAAGACAATCGAAATCCACAGCAAGGAAAAGCTAGTGCTTGGGATGTCATTCTTCAAAAGGTTTAATCGGCCAGACGGCCACATACGAAAAGGTGCTCAACCTTGTCTCAGGTAAGTTTTCTGATATCTGGATAGTGTGTATGTTTAACTGCATACGACGCCTAATAAAGATTTTAGATACGGTGTGGTGTAAGATATTTGTTGGTGCATGTGAACTGGGTCCTATTCGTTCAAGCTAGTGAAGACGACTTCAATAGAGGACCCTAAGGCTGGAATACGATAGTAGTATGTCAGTAGGACCGACCGAGGAGTGTTTTCTTGTGAAAACAAGCGAAAGTTAGGAGCGAGAGACACTGGGTGTGCTGTGCTGCACGACAAAGCCCAGAAATAATTTTTTAGAACGAGGGCCAGAAATTGGTGCAGGGCTTACACTGCTGGTTGCGTGGGCCTTAGTGGGCCGTTTAGCTTTTACCTGTACGCATTCGACGCAGGAATGCGTGGCAGCCGTAGGATTTCTTAGATGGGATTCAACGGTGATATTCTCAGATCCCAGGCACCACCAGTCCACCACGGCGAGCCCGCCGTCCTCAGCCTCTCAGCCAAGCCGGCCCGGGAACGGCGGCGGCTCGGTCTCATACACGGCGGTCGGAAGGGGGGCTAAGCCTGCCGCTGCCCCTCCTCCTCCCTCCAGGTGAGAGCTGCCAATCCTCCTCCTTCCTAGTTAAGATTCTAGCGTGGATTGCTGCGCGGGGACATCAACGCCACCAATTCCGGGCAGGCGACCTTGGCCTTTAGGTGGGGAGGGAGACTACCCTACCTCGCCTGATTGGTCGGTCCGCCTATGCCACTGCGGGTGCTTTTCGCGCGGCAGCTCGTCGCGCTGGCCGAGTCGCCTCCACCTCGAGTAGGTGCCGCAGGGACGAGATGGCTGCACGGGGCCGGCTGCGGGGAGCCCGAGGAGGATGAGGCGGTCCCGTACGCCGACGTGCCTCGGCCCGGGAGGAAGTGGGAGCGGAAGCCATACGTGACGCCGATGAAGGTCCTCATCCGGCGGGCCAAGGAGGAGCGCCGCATCCGGAAGGAGAACCCGTGCCGGGTGCTCGAGCACCCGCCCGACAACGGCCTCCTCGTGCCGCATCTCGTCAAGGTCGCGCACCGCGTGTACGCTGCCAGGGAGAAGCTCCTCGACGGCCTGACCAAGCTCGTCGAGGGAGATGCCGCCGTGCCGGTGAAGCGATGCAGGTGAACGCTCACACTATTATGCTTGTAAATTGTCGTGGCCTACTCTTTTTTTACGCACTGGGGAAATTACGGCGCGACGTGCTCTTGTCAGGTATTGCGCCGAGGTGCACGTCGGCCGCGTCGGGCATGAGATCAGGACATGCGAGGGGCGTGACAGCGCTGCGAGGAACTCTCTGCACGTGTGGCGGCAGGGGACCGTGCGGGACGTCGTCGGCTTCCCCTACTGCTACCACCTGTTCGACCGCGTCGGGAAGCCCAGGGTGGTGCACAAGGAGAAGTACGATGCTCCAAGGCTCCCGGCCATCCTGGAGCTCTGCATCCAGGCAGGAGTGGATGTTGAAGGTTACCCGACCAAGCGGCGAATCAGGCCGGTCTACTCCATTGAAGGCAGGATTGCAGACTTCGAGCTGGACGAAGGAGATACCTCTGAAGCAGGGACAGTGCATGAACCAGCGTGCACACCGTTGTCATATCTGCTTGTGGCACCAATCGCAGTTAATTCTACTTCAGCCGATCGCGGGAATGAAGAAGGGAAGGTGGAAGAGGAGATCACGATGCAGGACCTGGCATCCAGGACGCTGCAGTCATGGCTCGACATGCGGTGGGGCGCAGCAAGGCTGATGAAGAAGTACAAAGTGCACACCTGCGGGTACTGCCCGGAGGTGCAGGTGGGACCGAAAGGACACAAGGTGCGGATGTGCCGGGCCACCAAGCACCAGCAGCGGGATGGGCAGCATGCGTGGCAGGAGGCCACGGTGGATGACCTGGTCCGGCCGAACTATGTGTGGCACGTTGCGGATGATGGCACGCTGCCGCTGGCCAACGAGCTGAAGCGGTACTACGGCAAGGCCCCTGCAGTGGTGGAGTTGTGTGTGCAGGCCGGTGCGCCCGTGCCCACAGCATTCCGGAGCATGATGCGGCTTGATGTTGTGCCGCCCGCACGGGACGAGTATGACCTCGTCGCCTGAGGTGACAGCTTTGCCTTGAAGTTCATTCCCCTAGCAATCACTTTCCCAGCATTCACTTATTATAGCCACGCACATGTTAGCCATCCATGCCCGACTGGAACATAAGTGCCGCTAAGGCGCTAATTCTATAGGTGTGACATGCCTGGTCATGAGCTACCTGTAATTGAACACCATAGCTCCGAATTATTGCAAATGCCAGCTCTGAATTCCCAATTGATGAAATTAATTGTTATTGCTACACGTGTTATGGATGATCATCCCTAGTTTAAGTTTCCGTTCTTTTGTTCTCTGCATGCTTATCCAGAAGCAGAATGTCTCTCATGCCTTAAGAGTCAAGAAAATAAACTGCAATACTGAAGTTTAACATTCATTCACATTCTTGTTAAGTTAGCTAGAAGCTACTATTGATCACAATTCTTACTAATATTCATTGGTTTAAATGTTTAAATTTCATGTTCTGAAACAGGATTTCAAACTTAGTGAACTGTTAACAGGATATGCAACACTAGTGCTGGTTATTCGCTGTTTGTGTAACACAATCAGTTGGGAGTTTTTATTAGCCCGTACAGTTAGAACTGATGGTTTTACCCTCTCTTTTTTTCCATAGATATCTTTTCTTATGTTCAGTAGTTCTGCAAATATGCATAGACAGTACTTTTGTTAACTATAATGTGGCTTATTGTAACTCACATGGCTACCTGCTACTGTGCCGAACACACAGGACTTTATCGTGGACAGTGTTACAATAAGAAACCTTCAGGCTGCAAATGTGTTCTGGGATGGTCTGCACTTCAATCATGTGACGAAGGGTCACTACAGAGGATATTCATCAGCATATGAGGCAAGACCCTATTTCCCAATCTGATCTCAGAAAACTTCGTGTCAGCAATGAGAAAATCGGTGTTCTATTGCTGAATCTTGGAGGCCCTGATACTCTTGATGATATGCCTTGTTGTTTAATCTCTTTGCTAAGCTGGTAATTACTGTGCTGCAAACAACACTAGCTCCATTTTTTTAGCTTTGCAGATTTAATCAGTTATGTTGCCACTTTTATTAATGGTTGCATATGTGTATTCTACTGAAATCTGCAACATGATTATTGACCTGCCAACTTTATGCCAACATGATGTCAAGATCTTAGTTCTGTGGGTCAATGAACCTGGAAGCCTAGCTTTTTAACATTGATGTTTGCATGCTTTAGCTAAAGAGGGAGTGAATGCATGTTACTACTGTATTTCAATGCATTGCAATGGAGCATATTTTCTCTACTCATTGGATATCCCATGATGCATGATGAAAGGACATAGTCCGTCTTCTTAGGCTGTTTTTCTTCCTACAGAAGCCACTGGTCAAATTTATCTGTCGTAAGAACACCAAAGAGCAAGGAGGGGCATGCATCCATAGGCCTCTATGACAAGTTATTTATGCACAGGTGCAGTTTGACCACCTATTATTTCATTCATCTGCTATTTGTTACTGCCGCTATGTGCTGAATTGGTCAGCAATGTCGTTTTTTCTGTTTAGCTGGAATTGGAGAAATGGCGGAATGGGTCAGGGCCTCAGGGGAGGAGTTTTTGTTGCATATCTCCAAGTAGTCAATTTTCTTGTCAAATGACAAATTAATGCTTACATTTTGCTAAGGTGAATCATAGTATAACATTTCAAATAATTAGGATCGACCGTGTAACACCAAATTTAAACATGCTTGATATATGCCATGCTGAGAATAACTGCAATTTCGTCACTATTATGGTGTGTGCGCGCGCGCACGCGTGTGTGCGTAGTGCGCGTGTGGGTGTGTGTGCGTGTGCATGTGTGTGTGTGTCATGCTGCATGTTACTTCGTTGAACCACAGAAAGCCCGAAATAGTTGGGCTTGTGTTTTTTTGACTCATGTGTAAGGCTCATAAAATTTCCCATGATCGTGTACTGACAAGAAAGCAACTTTTTATTTGCTGCTTCCGTTCTGCTTCTTGGCCACAATGGGATTTCAGTAACTGGCTGCCGAACAGCATTTTTGTTTTCGTTGTGATTTTGGTAGGTTATCTTTACCCCAGTGAGTAAGAGCATACGGCTCTAATTTATTTTATTCATATCTGTGGTTTAGGACTCTAGGGATTATAATTTTGAAATTATGTTGAAAATTGCACTATGAGGTTTTCGTCTGATGGTTTTATGGATTGTACAGCTGAGGAAGGCATTATATGTGAAAAGGATGTTCCTGCCAAGTGCCAAGGTGTACATTAGGATGGTGATATTGGCATCCCTTCACTGGAGAAGCTATAGAACAAGTAGGTGGCTTGGCATATACAGATACAACCTAATCACTAATGTGTTCTTTTGTTTCTCAGTTTTTGCTCGTTTCAGCAATGAAATTTTACCAATAATTTTCAATTATTTGAAGTAGTGTAAGACAAGCTCAAATGACATGAGCTGTGGGTTCTCTTTAACTAGATCTTCTTTGTGCGAACAATTTTTTATTTTAGGATTTGCTGGGGAACGAACATGAACCTTCAGTTTATTACTTTGGCATGCACATGAACACTTTATTTTGAAACTTATATGAATAATGTTATTCTGGATTTACTGTACTCACAATCTTTTGCTGATTAAAATGGTAGGTTATTTTACTATTTATATTTTAAAAAAAACTCGACCTGCCGGGGGAAGAAGTCCCCCCGACGACTTTTTGTTAAGGAGAAAGCCCCTCACGCAGGCCGAGAAAACCCCCGAATCCTCCCTCCAATCATATATAGGAACTCAGCTGGCCATGTGAGCTGTGGCGCGAGTCTTTACCTATGCTTTGACTGTAGAGAGCAAAGGGATTTTTTTTTACATTGCGCACGCTACAGTACGGTACAGCTACAGTGCAAAGCACTGTGCGCAACAGTACCGAGCGCCGCTATAGTGACGTGCGGGATCGGGGTTTCGAACCCCCGACCTGGGGGCAGCCACTCGGACGCCTTCTAGCCGTGTAAATGAACAGGCCAACCTGCTAAATGCTAATACAAGGCAGGGTCCAGGGAGTAAGAATTGAACATTTTAATTAGTGTTTTGAAGATGAAGCCTACAGTCTTAAATCTGAAATGGAACAGGTAAACCTGATGAAACTAAAATCTAGTACATACAAACACCCAGCAGGCTTGGATCCAAATCCAATGCGCAGAAGACAGGAATGTTGCCATTGGATCTCACACTACCCGCCAATCAGTGCAGCGAATTCAATTCGCAAGGTGTCCCAGCAAGAATATTGTTGGGGGCGCAATGCGAGGTCGTTTTTCGTCTTTTTTTGACTGTGAGGTCCGTATCTTTTTATGCTGCTTCTACTAATCTTTTCACAGGGAGAGGAAGTACCAGAAGGCTTGGCAAGATCCGTCGGGGCTAATCGGAGAACGTCTGTGCATTCCGACGAGGATTAGCGAAGTATCCGCGGTGTGAAAACAGCTCAGAGAGTTTTGGCGGCGGTCAAGGCAGAATCGAAGACCGCAAGGGAAAAATACCAGAATGCCCCTGGCATCAGTCTCCTGATCGTTGGAGAAATTTAGGATTTCTAGGGGTATAATTGTCCAACAGGATAGTGTGATGAGCTCCTTGGGCTATAAAAGGAGGCTCCAGGGTGCCCCGAGAGAAGAACTGTAATCTGAGCGAATCTTTGTAACTTCACGAGATTAAATAAATATGAAAACCGGGATAATATTTATATGTCATTCCTAATTAGTCATTCCTAACTAGTACAGAGTGCTAGTTGTTATCGTAATCTTAAATCTGCTAGCGGTATAGACCTGACTATACCCCAACAAATATCACAAAATACTTTAACGGCAAATACGTACTAGTAAATCCGATGAGCTGGCGACATTCGCAGTTTGCTGTCAAACCGCCTTTGCGGACCGCATGCACGTCGTTGCGCGGGCGTTTAAGTACAATTGTCCAGTCGATCTAACCAGAGCAGCAGCCCCTGTTGCACTCGCCGGATATACACATATAGTACGGACAGAGTACAGTATATCTCACCGCTGCGACGCACACTCAAAAGTCTGCCTTCACCATTCCATCTCTGTGCAAGCACGAGCACGCACAACAACATGACGGCGTCTCAGCGAAGGTTCAGGCCGATCGAGCAGTGCGCCACGGAGGGGCGGTCGCGCCAGTCCGTGGCCGCCGACCTCGACGGCACGCTGCTCCTGTCCCGCAGCGCGTTCCCCTACTACCTCCTCATCGCGCTGGAGGCCGGCAGCCTCCTCCGCGCGGCGGCCCTGCTCGCCTCCGTGCCCTTCGTCTACCTCACCTACGTCTCCTTCTCCGAGCCCCTGGCCGTGCGCGCGATGCTCTACGTCGCCGTGGCCGGGCTCAGGGTCAAGGACATCGAGCGCGTGGCCCGCACCGTGCTCCCCAGGTTCTACGCCGGCGACGTCCACCCGGAGGGGTGGCGCGTGTTCCGCGCGTTCGGCCGGAGGTGCATCGTCACGGCGAGCCCGAGGGTGATGGTGGAGCCGTTCGCGAGGGAGTTTCTGGGAGCCGACGTGGTCATCGGCACGGAGCTTGAGGTGGACGAGTCCGGGAGGGCGACGGGGTTCGTGGCCGAGCCCGGAGTGCTCGTCGGCGATCACAAGAGGCGGGCGGTGGTGAGGGAGTTCGGGGACAAGCTTCCGGACGTCGGGATGGGGGACCGGGAGAGCGACTTCGACTTCATGTCCATATGCAAGGTATGGATTTTTCAGGTTCTTTCGTTATGCTTCATGCGTGCTGCAACACATTTTTTTTTTCCTCTTGTATACTGATAGTACAAAGTTGATTGGTATGCGTTACGCACGCAGCAAATGGAATAAGGTGAGACGAGTGTAGCGTTAACAGAACAGATGTACCATGCGTTCCCGGACGCCTTGATCTCTAGTTGGAATTCAGACATCGATCAGACATTCCACCTGCGGTGCATTTCCTCCGTTGTCGTTGATGGCCTTGTCCTTTATGCCGTTACCCTTCTTACTCGAACACTGAAGAGAATGACATCGTGTACGAGTCTGGTAGTTGCGGTAGTTGTGTCAGTATTGGTGCCCTAGAGGATGTCTTATCCCTGATGTAGTAGTGATCTGGTCTAGCTGTTTTTCCATAATACATTTCTGATCCCCATTAATAAAGCCAACAAGATTACAAGCTGTATTGTGTGTGGATAGAGATCATGGAACCGTGGATCTGCAGATTAGATTGGGGCCAAATCAATGCCGCATTGCTTCGCGCTTGGGTCGTTTTGCTGGCACTGGTCCCGAAAACATCTTGGAAGAGAATTGCTAGCACAGCGTTTCAGTTTGAACATCACGTGTTCATTCATGCTCCAATCTCAACCAACGCTCTGCCAGTCGTGCAGCTTGTGCTGATCCTGTATCATCGGGTAACAACAACCAGGGGGACCAGCACCGTGGTACTGCGTGCTGGGCGAACCACGGGACGTACTGTCCGGGAGAAATTCGTGCAACCATGCATATGACCGTGTTGCGAAGTTGTGCAGCTGTGATCTATCTATTGAAGAAAAAAAACTGAGAATTGCTTCCTTTTTTCCCAAAACGATCGAAACTGCTACTGATACAATAATGGACTATTGGCATTGCATTGCAGGAAGCGTACATCGTGACGCGGAAGCGGTACCGCGCGGCGCCCCGGGACCAGCTGCAGAGCCGCGCCGTCCTCCACGACGGCCGCCTCGTCCGCCGCCCGACCGACATCAACACGCTGCTCACCTTCCTGTGGCTGCCGCTGGGCCTCGCGCTCGCGCTCCTCCGCGTGCACGTCACACGCCGCCTCCCGCCGCGCGCCGCCTCCTTCGCATACAAGCTCCTCGGCGTCAAGCTCGTCGTGCGCGGCCACCCGCCGCCACCGCCTTCACCCAAGAACGGCCGCGCGGGAGGAGTCCTCTTCGTGTGCAACCACCGCACCGTGCTCGACCCGGCCATGCTCGCCGCCGCGCTGGGCCGCAAGGTGACCTGCGCCACCTACGACAGCGACGACGACTCCATCACTTCCTCCGCGCCGCTCGTCACGCTGTCCGGGAACCGCGACTTGGACGCGGCCCGCGTGGGGCGGCTCCTCGACGAGGGCCACGACGTCGTCGTGTTCCCGGAGGGCGCCACGAGCCGCGACGCGTTCCTGCTGCGGTTCGGCGCGCGCTTCGCGGGGCTCACGGACCGCATCGTGCCCGTGGCCCTCCACGCCAGGGAGACCATGTTCCACGGGTCCGACCCGTACCTGTTCTTCATGAACCCGCGGCCGGCGTACGAGGTCACGTTCCTCAACCGGCTGCCGCGCGAGCTCACCTGCGGCGGCGGGCGGGCGCCGGGCGAGGTGGCGAGTTACGTGCAGAAGGCCCTGGCCGCGCAGCTCGGGTTCGAGTGCACAAGCATCACGCGCAAGGATAAGTACAGGGTGCTGCTCACCGGCAGCGATCGCCGTGTGCCACTGAACGATTGATGAAGACAGCGTTACAGTACCTTACTACTACCATTTTGCTTAGAACTGGGAGTTGCGACCGATCGGTTGTCATGTTTGTAATAAGAACTCAGATGCGTTTATGTATCGATATAAGTTATCTTGCCTTTTGTATGTAAGAAAACCTTACAGAAAAGAAAAAAAACATTGACTCTCATCCCACCGGTTGTTGAGTTTCTTTGTGGCACTCAGAGCACCGTCCAAAAGGCCCAGTTCGTTCAACTTTTTTTTTTCTCCTGAACCAGTGAGAGAACATTGTATATATATTTGTATTAGAGAGAGAAAAGTCGATTCATTACAAACCTGCAGTTGAATGATACCGGCCGCCTTGTTGATTATTATCGTGGCTACTGTTGGGCAGCGTAAATGACTCCCTCGTGGCCGGGTTGAACAGGTACAGCTTGTTGTCGGTTGGGGCCAGCACCAGACCGTCACAGTGGGCAAAGTTACACACCATGCCAAACTCGTGACCGAAGTCCTTATCATGCAAAACGGTCGCCTTCGAATTACCTTGCTGCCATTGATAGAAGCGGAAGTGGTTGGAGAAGGTCGTAGGACATATTTCCCCAGGGATAATACGGTCAAGGGTGTGTGGGGTGATGAGAAACGACGGGTCCAGCTCCTGTCTGGAACAGGAATACTGGAGTTGCATGTGGATGAAGAAGGGGTCGGAGATTATGGTGCGCCATGTTTTGCAGACCGACGTGAACCGCACTAGGGACTTCACAGGCACCCGGAGCAGGATCCCAATAATCACTTCGTCCAACAGGTCGGGTGCTAGTGTGCTCGCCTCCCGCTTCCTCTTCTTGCTGTCTTCGGCTCCATCGCGTACATGCATCGAAGAAGAAATCCTATTGATTAGACATCAGCAGTGCATTCTGCGTATGTTTATTAGATCGACATTGTCTACGTGTCGGAGACGGTAAGTCACGTGTCGGAGCAGGTTTTATTTGATTTCGCATGAGAGTTACTTAAAAACGATTTTATTAAAGTGCAACTAAACGATCCCTTAAGGATCACAGTCCCCAGAACCCAATTTATTCAGCAACAACTCTTTGCTTGACGATCCACCTAGCCACTGAGGGCTGAGGCCACCAATCAATCGAAAACAGAGTGCCGACCTGCGTAAGAAGTATCGTTCAACTTTCACTGCGTCCGTTTAAAAGCACTCCAAATCCAAATCTCCACAACTCACGACTGTCCCATTGTAGCATCTCGAAGAAACCAGCATTAATGCTCAAAAAAAGAAACCAGCATTACAACATGGTCACTCCTTAACCAGTGACTGATCGCCAGATTTGTACTTGATGTAGTATATCTTTTCAAAAGCGTACGAATCAACAAACCGAAAAAAGTTAAATCCGCCACTGCCAATAACGGTACGGCTGCGCTGCGTGTCGACACAGCAGCGCAACACCTCCAGTCTCCATATGAGACACTTCCCTACTCTGTCACAGTGCAAGGGAGGACGACACGTAGCGCAAGAACTCGGCGTCGCCGAGGAGGCACGCCATGGTGTCCGGCGCGAGGCACACCTCGACGTCGACGCTGCCGTCCCCGTCTCTCCCCGGAAACGCCGACATCTTCCCGTCGAATTTGTTGGCCCACCCGCTCCGCACGGCGAGCGCCCGGCCCCACCCGAAGTCGTTCCCGTCGTACATCGGGAACCGCGGCGAGCTCCCCATCGTGAGCGCAGCCCCGTCGGGGTTCCCCAGCGGGAAGCACCTGGGATTCGCCTCCCACTCCGCCGCGGCGCGCCGGATCGCCGCGTCGTCGCGCGCCGCCACCGTCGCGTGCAGCCGCGCCGCCGCCCAGCCCAGCCCGTGGGACGCGAGCTCGGAGACCGTGGCCGTCGTAGCGACGCTCTGGATCGCGTTGCCGAAGTAGACCGGCGAGATCGCCGGGCGCAGGCGGTGCCGGCAGTTCACGGCCATGCGGAACGTGGTGGTTGCGTCGGCGGGCAACGTCCGCCGCGCACGCGTCACGGCGATCCAGATGTGCGCGCACAGAGACTGGAACGACGAGATTTCCCCGTGAACTTTTTTGGAGTCGTCGTGCGCGAGCTTGCCTTCAACCTCGGCCGCGTCTTGAAAACCTGTTCTTCGGCTCCAGCCGTTGGCGATCGCTTTGAGCTCGCGGATCGCGGCGGCGCTGAAGTGGAGAACGCGCTCGCGGAGCGGCGCGTCGGCGTCGAACGTGACGGCGGGGCCCGCGCCGCCGGGGAACCGGATGACCGCGGCGGACTCTCCGAAAAAGCTGCGGCGGAAGTCCGGCGGCTCTCGGACCGGCGGCACGCCGCCGCCACGGCACATCCCCGCCCACGTGTTGAAGAAGTGCCAGAACGAGGTGCCGTCCACGACGGCGTGGTTGGCGACGACGCCAATAAACACGGCGCCGTCGCCGCCGAGCACGGTGGCCTGGAACGACGCGAGCGGGCGGGCGTGGCCGTCGTAGCTCACGGTCCGGTCCATCGGAAACAGTCCCTTCGTGAGCCGGGTCGGCACGTCGGCGTCGGGCACGAGGAAGTCGCGGAGGGACAGGGACGGCGCCAGTGCGTGGCGGAACTCGACGGCGGCGGTGTTGGAGTCGCACCTGATCACGATGGTGCCGTCGGGGAGCGTGACGAGCCGGCCGGCGAGGGCAGGGAACACCCCGAGCGCGCGCGAGAGCGACGCGGCGAGGGAGGAGACCAGCGAGGAGGTCGGAACGCCGGGGGGAGGCGGCGGGAAGAAAAGGCCCTTCTGGATGTAGTGGCACGACAGCATCGGCATGTCGGAGACCGAGAGCTTCAGGTCGCCGACCGGCGCCGACGTGGGGCAGGCCGGGCGAATGGTCTGGTTCGAGACGACGGAGATGGCCGGCACGTCCGTGCAAGACATTTTGTTCGGCGGCGCGATGGCCGAGGCAGCGTCGAACATGGCATCGGCAGAGATGGGCGAAGCCGTTTTGTTTGGCGGCGCGATGGTCGGGGCTGCGGCGATGGACGAGACAGTCTCAACCATGGCGTCGGCAGAGACCGGCGGAGCCATCTTCCCGCCGCTTATCCGCAGTGGATTGTGTGGTTATGCCTTGGGCTTTGTTTGGTGTTTGGCGCGCTTTATAGGCTTGTCGGGCCTGGGTTCATGCACCTGTATTTCTGCAGTACCTTTCGGCAATTCATCCTGTCCTATCTCTGCGCATACTGAAACTGCTCTTCCATCGCTCTCAGAGTCAGAATACCCAACGCTCCTGACTCTCCAACCTCCAGGTTGTATCTGATTAGAATAGACAAACGAGACAATGATTTCCAAAGCTCGGAAACAAATCGCCAATTCCACTTGTACAGGAGGAGACGAGAACAAACGCATCAGAGGTGCATGCCACTGAGAGCTTGATACCCAGAACACCGAAACCGAGCGGCAAATACCGAGCAGCTCTGCATCGGATCGGAACACAAGCTGTGAGCGCAGAGCTGGAAGCACTGCACAAATCATCAGAACAGAGGAGAGCTTTTGCATCTGTGCGTAGGTCCACCCTGCCCTGTGACCGGGCCGTGCCACCCGACGGACCGTACGACTGTTGCACGCACGTGCCCCACGCGACCGCCCCTCGTGCGGCCTGTCCCCTCCTATGGCCCGCCACGCCGCCGCAACGCGCCAAGCATTTCCGGGGGGATAAAAATTTCGTATCCCCGCGACCGCGACGGCGGCGGTATCGCCTGTCACGAGCTGGCCGTGTGCCGGAGGGCACGCACCAACCGGACCGGACCCGGCCGGGGGGCCAAGCGCCCACGCGCAGCTCAGGCTCACGGCGGACGCGGCGGGGGGCAGCGCACATGGCACCCGAAGCCTCCCGAACGTCGTGGACGTGCGCGGAGCCACAACTTTGCCGGGTCGGCGCGTGCGGTGGCGTTGGCGCGCGGGTGGCCTGGCTCGTGAACGGAACGCTGTGCAAGGCGTGGGCGCCGCCCGGTGCTTTGTCAGCGACCGGACACACAGCGTGAAACGGTAGAAAGGCGAGGTGCTGCTGCGTGCCCCGATCGGCGTCGCGCACTGCGAGAGCAAACACCGACGCCGCCAGTGGGTGCTGCGTGGGCCACACCAACAGGTACACGTCGTATCATCGTCGATCGGGCGAAAAGCGGGTTACTTTCTTTTCTTTTTAGATTGAGTGATTGATGACGGGGTTCGGGCGGAAAGCCTCATTTTCCTTTTTTCTTTTGATGATGATCGGGATCGGCAGGAAAGCTGAAACAATTTAAAAGCCTTATTAAAAGTTGCGAACAGACTTGAGAGTTGAGATCAGGAATGGACTGGTAAAATGGGCCTTAAAGATTTGGGCCAATATGGGCTGAATCCTGAATTGTGCAGCCTGTGGTACCCGGCACACCCCTCCCCGGCCCAGGAAACACTGGATCTCATTCTCTCCCCGACCGTTCGGCATGTCCTCGCGGCCTCTGCCTTGCCTGTCGCTCAGAGCCGTTGCTGTTGCAGCTTTGATTTCATGAAGTACTACTGGCGTGGCAGCGTGTGCATGGCCTCCGTACTTACGCGACGCTCAGCTCCCACCACGTTGCAGCCACCAGGGCGCAGAGCCCGCGCCCACCATGTGTAACCGTACCCTGGAACGCGAAACAACCAAATCAATGGCCCGGGACCGGCGCACAGGTCGACCGCTCCGTCCGGCTGCCGGTCCCGGGCCGTCGCTGTCAAGAGGCGGAGCCACATGAACATGCAGATACGGAGAACCTGGGCTGGGCGGCTGGCCCCGTTGCAAAATTTTGCCTCTAGATCGAGTTGCCGGCCGGCAGGTTGAGTCATGATGACTCAGTCGTCTCATCTTGTGTGTAGCGCTACGTAAGCCACCGGCTGGAACCACCGAAGCTACTCCTCTACGTTCTGTACGTATATAGCACTCCCCGTTGCTTCGATCGTCCGAGTACGTCGCTGTCGACGTGCAGTCCCCGTCATCGTCCCGTTTTCAGGACGCTGACAACTCGCGTCCTTCTAGAAGCCACAGCCACGGCAGGAGGAACGGATAACCTCGACGTATTAGGTGCCTGCTGATAGGCTGGTCTCGTCGTTGGTCTATGGCGGCGCCGTTAATGCTTGAACGATTGCTTGCTTGAGTTCTTATTGGTCCGTCGAAGAACAAAAGCCAGGAGTGTACCTTGCCCGATTTGGTACCCTCGGGAGTCAAAGGTTAGGTTCTTCATCTTCTCAATATGGAAAATCTATGGGGTCTCAAAATCTATTGGTCTTCTCTGAAAGTCTCGGAAAGGATTTTATCAAGTCAGGTCCGAACGGACCACAAAAACTTCGACAGACACCATTTCATTTATCACTACTACTAGTAATACTTCGAAAAGCATTGTTAGTAACAACATAATAATGATGATAAAATCTAATGCCACTATATATATAAATATAAGATGATACACATAATCTAGTATGCATACAGTCACAAAAACTCCTATCTCAATTACGCTGTAGACCACAAATCGTAAACAAATAGCAATCGCTAATCATAGTGACTAACAACAGACTTACTGAGAAGCGCTCCAACATTGACCATTGCACACTCTGATCTGTTAATGCAGATGTTGAAATAGATGTAGGCGATTAGCGAAGAAGATCATTAGCAACAGACGTTCCTTACCCTGTGCAAGGATACGAGAGGACGTAGGCTTCGGATACCTGCTTTCCCGACACCAATAGCACGTCGACGGCAGGATGAGGAAGTCGTTATAGTAGTACAGAGGGAATGTCGAGAGAGGCGAATGACCATGTGTCCTTGGAGACGTCTCTTCCTTTATAGATATACACAGCGGAGAGGAGCGCACACAAGAATGGTAATTAATTGGTAATCAAGTCAGTAATTAATCCACAATTAATCTGGTATATTAATTACATTAAGAGAGAATAACTACTGACATGAAAGACCAACATAATTTTCTCTTGCATGGCAAAAAGTCTGAGTACAAAAGAAAGTTATGATCCCGCACACGCAAGCCTTGGATTTCGTCAGACCATTCACACGCATGTCGTGTGCCCTTCGTTCGGGCCGGTCTATCGGTGAGACGTGACGAGACGAGCGTAAGTATCCTTTCTCTTCTCTCCTACTAGTTCAATTAGATGAAAAACAACTGAAATATTTAAGTTGCTCTTCTTTTCCCTAGATTAACAATGTGAGGCTAAGTTTCTACCATGCCATGCATGTGCATATGAATTTTTAAAAATTATTTAAATTATTATTTGAATCACAGCCCAAAACTTTTTAACAAGTATACTTTCCTCCTCAGGGAGACAGAATTTTGTACTTGAAAACTCGTCTAGCTGTTTTGCGCTGCTGGTTATCGTGCCTGATAGCAGGCTTAGGCCCATTTGAAACGCGATATTTTTTTCCTTGAATCTTCTGCAGCATTTTTCTTGTGAAATCTATGTGATTCATGTGAATTTCCTATATTGAATAGTATATTCCAAGCGAGGCATTTGGCTTAGAAAAAACTGTAGATGCACGGACTGGATACGGTACCGAGATGTGTAGCCGACATCGATATTCCCAAAATTAATAGAACGACACAGTTGGATATATATTTATATATATATATTTTTCGGAAGACACGATATTCACTGTCTCACTGATAATAATGTAGAAAATAAGAGTTGGAAATAAAACAGATGGACAGGTGACAGCGGGCTTGCATATTTCTAACAACCAAACATAATACGTAGTCATCTAGTAGAGTAGTAGTATTTTTATAAATACTACTAGATGACTGGACGTGATGCTTGACGTGCTCGCTCCAAGATCTGCATCCAATCAATAGAAATAGTATAGAATAGCCCTGTGTAGTTTGACCATGCGATATTTGGACGGCCTGGAGAAAGAGACCAACGAACTGCTGCGACAAGCAGGCTGACAGAGACCTATTTCCATTTTTTCCAAGCATAAGAAAAGAACGGCATAGATCACCTCGACTGAAAAAAAAGGCGGCGCGAACCTTTCCACGGAGGGTCGAGAGGCGGAGGTTGGAACGACGATAAGATCGGGGAGATCAATTAAAAAACCTGCATGCATGGCGCGAACGAACGAAGAAAGTGTCAAAGCTCCAGCTGAAACCCTGCACGAATTGTCGTTTTCTCCTCCCCTTTTGATCGGCCGCAAAGCTCACTTGCAAAGTTGCAACTTGGAACAAAGGATGATAAATTATTATTGCCCGCCAAGTACAGCCAGAAGATGGATTAAAGGTAAGCCGGGGAATTTATCGGGCAGACGAGTTGGGTTTACGCGCCGCGCGGGGCAAGTGGCTTCTTGTTCCTACTGCTGCTCCCCACCATATTTTCTGTTTGGGCAGCGACCCGAGAACCAACCCACGCTACCCTGTAGCCTCATCATTCACCCCTAGTAGTAGCCATTAGTGCAAACCTCGAGACGGATGCCGCGGAACTCCATTTCTCACGGCAATTGTGCGGGCGGGGCCCGACTGGAACGGACACGGCGGCGTGGGCGCCGCGCCGTCCAGGTGCGCCTACGATGGACGGATGAGCCGGGTGGGGAAAGATTCTCTCGAGATCCGGCTCCGGCACACCACACGCTGCAGCTGCGTCCCCCTCCCTCCCGCCCACGCCTCGGATGCGTCCGCCAGTCGAGTCCGCAGCGCAGCACCACTTGTCCGGATCAGCGCGGCGTCACCCCCGCACATCACCTGGACGGCTTGAGCGCCGCCAAGAATTTGCCGGCAACAAGATAGGATTGTGATTTTGTGGATCGAGCGCTTTTATTTTACACAGACGCTGTGCTGCGTCCGATGAGCGATGATTAAAAAGTCCTGTGTTTTGCTTTCATCACAGGTAAGAGAAGGAAACAAAAAAAAAAACTGTACAACTTGGCAAGTGGATTTGTGTTGACCATAGCAGGTTATCGAAAGCTCAGTCCTCCATTGAGTAGGTTAGCTGTATAGGCTACTACAAACACAAGTACTACCTCGCAAGAAAAGGGCTAGATTACTCACTTTGCCTCCGTAATCTTGTTCGCAACACCATTTTTCCATATCCGGTAAAAAGGGAGTTTCCTTATAACGATCTCTGCATAATGGCGGCAAGCTGTAAGCTTCACGGTATGTCTAGATGCAGATCAGAGAAATCGTACAGAAACTGAGGGAAAAAGTTTCAGCTTTCCGGGTCAGCGAGGTCGCCCTTCCCTTTCCGTTTCTGGCACTGGGTACAGTGCACTCACTCACCTTTACGCCACTGATGCCAGGCTGCTCGCGCGCCTTCAGCGTGCTGCCATTTTTAACGAAGCACGGACGCATCATCGTCTTATCCTCTCCATGTTTAGTCGCGACCTTGATTGATGCCTAGATCACTTTCCTGTTTGGCCATTTTTTGTCGCTGAGAAAAATACGAGGGAGGCTCAGCCGAGAACAAGCATCACCAAGAAAATCTCGCCGACCTCTCTAAAATAAAATAAAAGTAGAATCCTCCTGTTGTTATTAAGATGATTAATATTTTTTTAGTATTTCTTACCACCCTGACTGTCCGTCAGCCATTGGATGGAGATGGATGGCTAGATGGATGGAGATGGATGGCTATGTCGTCGCGAATATTTTTCGCTTGGTGCAGCAATACGCAGCGGAGCGAGGGACCGGAAAATCTCACCGCGTTAGGTCAGGGTAAGAATAATTAGACGCGCGCTGGCGTCCCGGCGAACGAGAAGCACTTTTTATATGCACTAGTAATGACGTACGGCGTGTCCAGATGCCCACTAAACGACCTCAGATCGGATGCATCCCACCGGTCCGGCTTGTCTCTGCCCTCTCGCCCAATCGGGCAGCTTGCTTTCCCTGCCGCAAGAAAAAACTAGAAAGATGTTGCGACATGCTACGTGCACCCCGGCGTTGCTAAGATCCAAATCCTCTGTATTGGCTGCTACCAAATGCAGCAGAGCACTGTAGCTGGCATTTGGAGTACTTTACAACCGTTGGATCTAAAATGAACAGATCGGAGTGATCATTACACTGCTGAAGATAAAAAAATATATAGTAAACAATATAACAAAATACTATAGCTACAGAAAAATGACAGGCTCAGAACATTGTTCATCCTCTATATTGACTGAAGCAATGCAGAGGATTTGGATCTATGTTGGTACACGATATGAAGCTCTGCATACTGACATGATTTATAAAACCGCATTGAGACAGATTATGGCATACTCAAATTTGCATGTAGTTTGACGGTCAAGTATAACTCTACCCTTGATTCACATGTCAAGGACTTGGTGATACAGGACCGGTGCAACAATAATTTGGGCCCAAATAAACATTTCTTGACCTTTAACTTTCCATCCAGATTTTATTTCTTCATAAGGAAAACTGATCTAAACTTATTTGTTTGTCCCACCTTAATAAGTAGTTAGACAATCACTTGGTTGTGCCACCGAAGCAGATAGTTAACTATATTAAGGTATTATGAAGTTATGAACTATTTGCATTGTATCATGAACCTATATTTTTCAGCTTTCAATTGCTATGCTACCTTTCAATTGAATGCCTAACTGAGAAATCCTGGAGTCTATCATTGATCAAGGAGTATGATTATGTCTTACATAAATACATATTATGTCCATGTAATTGGTTGTACAAATCTAAAAAATAATGAATCTATTTTGCTAAAGTGTACCAACCACACACACAATGGGACACACACCAAACAAATTTGAGTCGAATTGTTTGCATGTAGTTTTGGCCTTTGTTTAAGCGAGCAGTAGTTTTTACCTCTTTTTCCCTCACAAAAGTAGCATTTTGGAGAAGTGAATATGACTTGCTATAAAAATCTGTGTTTTGAAGAAGAAAATGTGGCCTATTTGGCAACCTCACTTTTAATCGGAAGGATTTGAAAATATTGGGGAAGGCTCTGAGTGCTATGGTCGTAGCCATCGACATTTGGGGAAGGTCAGATGAAAGTGACTAGAGGGGGGGGGGGGGGGGGGAGGGAGTGAATAGGCAATTATCCCTAAAATTCACTTAATAATAAAAGTTAAATGCGCAGTGTCGGACTTGTTCGATGATTGTAGGGAAAGTCCGATGACTTGTCCGATGGCACAAGATAGAAAAGTAGATCGACCGGGTAAATATTAAAACTAGTGTAAGGCAAGCTAGGAGCAGGTGAATATAAGCAAGGGGAAGCTGTAAAAATAAGGAGAGTAACTAGCAAGCAACCTACACAAGTTAATTAAAAAATACAAAGCAAACCCTAACTAGCAAGTTTATGAGCAAGAACAAGTAAATGAGACACGAGTAATTGAAAGCACAAGCAAGGCACAAGATTTGTTCACCAAAGTTCAGCTCCACAAAGAAGCCTACGTCTCCGTTGAGTGATCCACAAAGGATCGGGTCTCTTTCAACCCTAACCTCTCCAAGTGACCACAAAGATCAAACTTGGTTTTCCACTAGAAACTCCATAAAGGAGGGGTCAATACAAACTTCCCGAGGCATCACCACACAAGTTAGGAGCTCTACGGACACTTCTAACCGTCTTGGGGAAGAATCCCCAAGAGCAACAAACACAATAGTCATCGGCGGTGAGGATGAACCAAGTGCTCAAGAGGATGAAAGTTTGGAGTCGATGGAGCACTTCAATCTTCTCTCAATCCCTTCACAAAGCAAGAGTGGAATCAAGGGAGGAGAGTTGGGGAGAGCAAAGTGAGCTTGAGAGTGTTTTTGAGTGGAAATGAGTGACCAACCGGCCAAAGGACGAAGAGAGGTTCTATTTATAGCCCAATGGAAAAAAGAGTCGTTGGAGACCCAATTTCTGAGATCTGTGTCGGACAAGTCCGATGGTCATCGGACATGTCCGATGAATCAAGGTGGCGCAGAAACTGGAGCTCGATAAACTTGTCCGATGCCTCGGATAAGTTGGCCATCGGACATGTCCGACGGCACAGGAGGGACAGAGGAACTGGAATCCGATGGACTTGTCCGATGGCTCGGACAAGTCTTGTTCATCGGACAAGTCTGATGGCCATCGGACAAGTCCGATAAAAATAGGGTGGCAGGGGAATTATACTTCGATGAAAGTGTCCGATGCGTCGGACTTTCCTTTGATCATCGGACAAATCCGATGACCGTCGGACATGTCCGACGACCCAGAGTGGCAGAGCTACTGGAGTCCGATGGACTTGTCCGATCGGACAAGTCCAATGATTTGGCCCTGGAAAATTTTATATGGCCTAGAAATAGGAATTTTACACTTAGTTCACTTCCGTTTCACACTTTTGTGTCCCTCTTTATAGTACGGCTTTTACTATACTCAAGATTTAAAATAAAACTCCATGAACTTTATTCTTGAGCATATTTTGAATTTCATCTTGAAGCACTTTGCCATCTTCTTTTCTTCCTTTTTATTTCTATACATCTGAGCACCAAACTTTGTACCATAATCTACACATATGCTCATTAAAAGATTAGTTCGTTCTTAATTGTATTGACGCCAATCACCAAAATAAAATTAGGGCCTAGATGCACCTTCATCCGAGAATGACAAAGTTTAGGATAAAGCCAACATCTGTCTATACGTGAAGCTCCTCTAGCCGACTGTTGATGGTATGTGGAGCTACTGTGCAAAATCATCGGCTAAAAGTGTGAAAGCTAGAGGAGCTCTCGAGGCGAAGCCGTCACGAAGGAAGGGTGCTTGAGCAGACATTGGCATAGAGGGAAGATTGTTGCAACCTGACAGATCTTAGGATCATTCTCCTTCGATTGTTGGTCCTTCAATGTGGTGGATAGGTCATTTGGCATCGGCCACCACAGAAGTAAGTTTCAGGGGAAGGGGAGCTCAGGTAGTAAGGAGAGCTCGATGTCGAGGCTATCACGACAGAGGCACAAGGAGAGAGATGAGAGTGTTGGGCCATTAGGGTGGAGATGCAAGGATGAGCACAAGGAAAATCTCAGGAAGTGACCCTTAATCCGTTTTCTGCTTTAGTACAATGAGTCGCATTTCAGTTTTTGTTGTTTGGGGAAGTAAGCCCAATTTTGAGGAGCTTTTTGCTTTTTCAGCCTTCTAAAAAACCAAAAGCAAAAAATGATCTCTCAAAAATTACTTAGGGGCATCACGTTTAAACAAGCCAAACTGTATCATTATAGAGCTCAAGATCACACTTTTATAGTATTACGTCACCTCATATCATGTTAACACATAATTAGAATGTATAAGTTACTACTCCTAATCAACTTGTCCCAAAGTACAAGCTGATGATAATGATCGTGCTCAACTAACACTCACATGGTACAGCTGCAATCGCATCCCGGCCCCATGTCAAATCTACCATCCTATCCTATTGGTCACCAGTTCACTTGACGGCTTCCGCTGCCACACACACAAGAACAGACGGACACGGGATACCACCCAGAGACAGGACATGTGTGTGTGCCGAGCAAATTGCCCTCCCGGCCCCGAGCCGACGTGGCTCGGCATCCCCAGCTGGATCGCGCAGAAGTAAACGGCCCGCCCCCAATCCCCATCCCCCATCGTCCTCTCCACACTTCCTCCAATAATTCTCTCCCCTCCTCTTGCTCTGCTTGCTTGCTCCAGCTCCACGCACCATCACCAAATCAGTGGGGGAAGAGGGAGAAGAGGAGGGAATCCCCATGTCTCCGGCCCTCGCCGGAGCAGATCCCCGGGGAACCGGCGCGAAGCTGCGGGCGTAGAGGCGGACAGCGCCGAGCCTGATCCGCTCGCCGCCTGACCGGATCGATGGGCGGGGAGGCGCCGGAGCCGCAGCGACTGAGCCGCGCGATGAGCTTCGGCGGAAGCGGCGGCGGCTGGGTCCCCGAGGAGGCGCTGCACCGGGTGATGGGGTACGTGGAGGACCCGCGCGACCGGGAGGCGGCCTCGCTGGTGTGCCGCCTGTGGCACCGCATCGACGCGCTGACGCGGAAGCACGTCACCGTGCCCTTCTGCTACGCCGTGTCCCCCGCGCGCCTGCTGGCGAGGTTCCCGCGGCTCGAGTCGCTCGCGGTCAAGGGGAAGCCCCGCGCGGCCATGTACGGGCTCATCCCCGACGACTGGGGCGCCTACGCCCGGCCGTGGCTCACCGAGCTCGCCGCGCCGCTCGAGTGCCTCAAGGCGCTGCACCTGCGCCGCATGGTTGTCACCGACGACGACCTCGCCGAGCTCGTCCGCGCCCGAGGACACATGCTGCAGGAACTGAAGCTCGACAAATGTTCCGGTTTCACCACGGACGGACTTCGCCTCGTTGCCCGCTTCTGCAGGTACGCAAACTCCTCTGTTCTATAGTTCCCTTCTGCTCTGATCTGGAAGTAGGAGGAAGCTCGATTCTGGCTTGGGAGATTGCGAGTTGTGACTCAGCGAATAATTTGCTGCAGTTTAGCTGATGCCCCGAACTGTTATATCTGTTTCTGTAATTAGAAGCTTGTTCTGATTATGTAATATACTAACAAGGATAGTATTATTGCTAAAAGCCGACTTGAGATCTGCAAGTTCCAAGTCGTGCACTGTGTTCGCATGATTATTAAGGTTGTAAAGTGAATCGAAGATGTTGAAAAGCATTAGGTATCCTTCTGCATTTCTGTAAGGTCAGTTGGTCACGAGTCACGGCTTTAGTTGTAGGGCTATTTTTTTTAATTGTTTTCAAAATGATTTGATCATTCTCCTGACTTGATGTTGTGATATGCTTTGAAAAAGGTAATGTTATGAGAAGATGTTAATATATGAACGATTTAGATGATTGCATCAGAAAGGAGTCAAAACAACCCCAGAGTTAGTGCAACGATTTCAATGCATGTATTGGATTATCAACAATATTGTTCTTGATACAACTTAAAAGCCTTTTACCTTTGTTACCTGATTATCCATTAGCTTTCCATGTTATGCATGGCAAATGTTGCAGTGCGGAACTGTTGTTTAAATTATTTGCCTGTGGTGCACATATTATTCTATGATTTTTGTTGTTAACATACTTATTATTTTGAAATCGTTGCACTAACTTGTTGTGCTAAATTCAGCAGATCTCTGAGGACTTTATTATTGGAAGAGTGCCAAATTGAGGATCGTGGTAGTGAATGGATCCGTGATCTTGCAGTCAGCAATCCCAATCCTGTTCTGGCGACATTGAATTTCCACATGACTGACTTAACAGTAATGCCAGCTGACCTGGAGCTTCTTGCAAAGAACTGCAAGTCACTGATTTCCTTGAAGATAGGTGGGGAATGTGATCTTTCGGATTTAATAGGTTTCTTCCGAGTTGCCGCATCTTTGCAAGAATTTGCTGGAGGAACATTCAATGAACAAGGGGAACTCACCAAGTATGAGAATGTCAAATTTCCATCAAGATTATGCTCCTTGGGACTTACTTTCATGGCAACCAATGATATGCCTATTATATTTCCTTTCTCGGGGGTACTCAAGAAGCTGGATTTGCAGTACACTTTCCTCACCACCGAAGATCATTGCCAGCTCATTGCAAAATG
Organism: Eleusine indica; assembly: GCA_030378355.1. Classification (NCBI taxonomy): domain Eukaryota; kingdom Viridiplantae; phylum Streptophyta; class Magnoliopsida; order Poales; family Poaceae; genus Eleusine; species Eleusine indica. The sequence goes on from CM059494.1 coordinate 63,870,130, forward strand.
CCCGAACTTGTTAGTTCTTGCGGTAATATCTCCACAACAACAACATTATATGACTGGTGATCTTTTTCGTTGTAACTAACATTATAAATGTTTTTTGTAGGTGAGGAATGTGATTGGAGATAGAGGATTAGGGGTTGTTGCAGATACATGCAAGAAACTCCAGAGGCTCAGAATTGAGCGAGGAGATGACGATCCAGGTCTGCAAGAGGAGCAGGGTGGAGTCTCTCAAGTAGGCTTGACAGCTATAGCCGTAGGTTGCCGTGAACTGGAATACATAGCTGCCTATGTCTCCGATATAACCAATGGTGCCCTGGAATCTATTGGTACTTTCTGCAAGAAACTATATGATTTCCGGCTTGTTCTGTTGGATAGAGAAGAGAGGATAACAGAATTACCACTGGACAATGGTGTCCGAGCTCTGCTGAGGGGCTGCCCAAAACTTCGGAGGTTTGCTCTGTACTTGAGACCAGGGGGTCTCTCAGATGTAGGTCTTGAATATATAGGACAGTGCAGTGGAAATATCCAATACATGCTTCTGGGTAATGTTGGAGAGACGGATGATGGCTTGATCCGTTTCGCATTGGCATGCTCGAACCTGCGAAAGCTTGAACTCAGGAGTTGTTGCTTCAGTGAGCGAGCTCTGGCCCTTGCCATGCAACGTATGCGTTCGCTGAGGTATGTCTGGGTGCAGGGCTACAAAGCCTCTCAAACAGGCCGTGATCTCATGCTGATGGCAAGGCCCTTCTGGAATATTGAGTTCACCCCTCCAAATCCCAACAACGTGGATCGGCTGATGGAAAATGGGGAACCTGGTGTAGATAGTCAAGCTCAGGTACTTGCATATTACTCTCTTGCCGGGAAGAGGTTGGACTGCCCACAATCCGTGGTCCCTTTGTATCCTGCGTGACTGTAAATACACTAAACCGGTACTCTGTCCTATGTTCTTGCCTGTTAGCTTCCTACGTCAACACGAATGTTGATAACTTGATATGTGGTTGTTGTATGGATCTGGATGGCTAGCTGCTATGTACCGTAATAAGCTACTGGTAGCTGAGATGTACTTGAATAAGCCGCTTATTATTCTCGCCTGTACTGCTGTCTAATCCTAGATGTATAGTAAGTGACAATGAGAGTCTGCTTGCTTCCCTGATTGGTACACCATTGGAGGTATAAGAATACCTGTTTTTGGCAGCCTACTTTGAGATGTTCTCTGCTGTATCTGTAAGAATACAATTAGAATGACTTGTATGTTGCACGACATATATCCTGATCATAATGTTATCTGAACAATTACTGGTGAAGTTTGGGTGCATCTCTTTGATATATTGTTTTACCTATTGTAAGGTACTTCTTCGTTTTCAAATTGTTAGCGTGTTACTGATAATTTTAGTTGTAAAATAAAGTAGAGATGTTGTCTTAACGATAAGTAAGGGAGTATATGATAATATTTCAAACTAAATAAGATAATCAACTTCATCAATTAAAAATCAAATTGTGTGATAGTTAGTGGAGATGTGCAGGAGAAGAGGAAATTATCAGCTACTACTGATACCAATGACATTTTGGAGCTGGAGGGCTAGAGACGATCAAAACGAAGAGAGAGCTCAGATGCGGCTAGCTCTCAACATCAACGGCACTATACGTTTCCTTTAATCAGCGTGAGCACGCCAAGAACACGACACCATTTTATCAAGAGACCAAAAGGCGGATGAAAGAACAGCACAATCGCATAGCACCACGGCTCGGTGATTCGGTCACTATAAGTAACTTCAATCCTTTCCTTTTCCTATCACCTAAACATAAAATTCTGTCATATAGGAAATAAGAATGAAAAAAAACTTATTTATCAGTTTCACTTTCTCATCCACTTAATTAGCTGATCACCTAAATCCAGTCTACCATCCTCTTTATAAACTTTCTCATCCCCTTGATTAGCTGATCACCTAAATCCAGTCTACCATCCTCTCTATGGAGGGAATCATCCTTACCTTACCTAAATGGTGGATCCTACCCTTTTAGGTGATGAAATAAGTGAACTGCTACAACACCATCATCTATAATTCAAAAAGTGAGTTGAAGGGATCCCCTTTAACCTCTTTTAGATGATGAGATTAAAGGGGAAGGACACTCCAACCCTTTCCCTTTAATCTCATCACCTAAAAGAGGTTAAAGGGATCCTTTCAACTCATTTTTTGAATTATAGGTGATGGTGTTATAGCAGTTCACCTATTCCATCAGCTAAAAGGCTAGGGTTCACCATTTAGATGAGGGAAGAGTGATCTCCTCCATACAGGGAATGGTGAACTGGATTTAGGTGATCACCTAACCAAGGGGATGGGAAAGGGAAACTGATAAAGAAGTTTTTTCCATCCTCATTCCCTATATGATAGATTTTTATGTTTAGATGATAGGAAAGGAAAAGGGTTGGAGTTACTCTTAGGTTAACCTCCAAAGATGCGTAGGATGATGTCTGCCTCGTAGCTATAACTGGCCAAGTGGGTCGGGCTAAATGAGCCGGTACGAGGCCCACCTATTTTGGCCCGGTCCGAGCACGGCACGGCCCGAAGCTAGACGGGCCATGCCAGCCCATGGCCCATCACGGGCCGTGCCTGGGCCTAGCCGCAGGTCCGCCGTGCCAGCCCGAGCACGACCCGTTTAGCATGGCCCGCTTAGCCCGTGAGGTGGCCCGTTTAGCCCGTGAAGCACCGCCCAACACGGCACGGTGATTAATATTTTAATTTTTATACTAAAAATCATATTTTTAGTTCAAATTTATTGATAAAAAATATTTTATCTATAAAAATATTAATTTTTGGAGAAAAATTAAATATATAAAATTTAAGTGGGCTCTTGATCAGCCCGCCCCAAATAGCCCGCCGGGCCACCGGATCGGCACGACCCGTGTAAGATGAGTCGTGCCGTGCTTGGGCTTTGATGCAAGCCCGTCGGACCGGCATGACACGACTCATTAATTAGAAGGGTCATGCTGGCCCATAAAAAAAATGGCACGACGCGTTGGCTAGGTATACTCGTAGCTAGACAAGTGGGGCGACTGGACTCACCGCGACAAGGGCGGCCGCGTCAGCAATGCACACAACGCCGGAGGATAAGCGGCTGACGCTGCTGATCCTGTGCGACCCGACGATCTGTAGTCGCCGTCCTCGACTCTTGGTACGCTGAAAATTAGTGCAAGGAAGGCTTTTCTCAATGAAGATCATTTTTTAAGAGAAGGCGATCTCGGTTTGTTTTCATTTTTTTGTCCGTGCGAATATAGAGGGAGCTGACAGCTGGGCGCCTGGGCCATGCTATTGACTTTACTTTCCGGCGCCAAGCGAAGGCGTTCCTTGCATCATGGCTCGGCGGCTCGCCATGTGCCTCGGTAATCACTGGTCGGCTCGAGGCTAAGCGTGATCCAGGACACGAAGGTCAGTATCACAGTATGTGTAATAGTGTGATCCAGGTTCCAGTTCCAGGCCACGTCGTGGCAACGATATTCCAGATCTGCACATGGTTGCGGCTGCAGAAATACCGTCAAGCATGACATTTTTGTCACTAGGAATAGGAATCCTAGAGTAGTGTTGTAGTAGTACAACTTGACCGACCCGACCCACGGGCTTCTCTCTCTAGTCTGTTCATGGATCTCCTCAAGCAACCTGCACCTGGTGCTGGCGAGTAAGCTTAACCAACTTGTTGTCGGTTCAAACAGGGCCTCTATCCACAAGCTTCGTACCGAAGCCAAGATTACTTTAGTTTTCTTTACTGTTAAACACTGTTACGAATTACGATGCAGATGCCGGTTGGGTGTGCTTCTCATGTTGCTCACAAGTCACAGCACTCCCGTAGTCCCGTTCCAGCAGCAAAGACGTGAAAAATCGGAGACTAATCTCGGTTTGAAAATCAAACAGGCTTCCATTAATTTCCTGGGCTGGATTAGGCCACTCTAGAGTCTAGAGCCCATTTCTAGATATGGCCCATAGTTCGTACCGTCTGATGTGGCTGCAGGCGCGTGGGTCCCAGAAAGGCCGCCGGTGATTTGAGAATGTAATCCTCCAGGTGGCACGAGCAGACGTCACCGCGCCAGTCGCGACAGTACGAGACAACTCGTTCCTCCCCAACGAATCCCCAATTCCCGTCTCCGCTTCGCTGCCCCCTCCTGCTCAACCGCATGGCGTCGACGCCGGCGCGAGGCGACGCGATGCCGCTGTACAGGGACGCGTCGGCTCCGGTGGAGGATCGGGTTCGTGACTTGCTAGCCCGCATGACGTTGCGGGAGAAAGCGGCGCAGATGGCCCAGATCGAGCGCACCGTCGCGTCGCCGGGCGCCCTCGCGGAGCTCGGCGCCGGCAGCGTTCTCAACGCCGGCGGAAGCGCGCCCCGCGACCGCGCCTCGCCCGCGGACTGGGCCGCCATGGTCGACGGTATGCAGCGCCTTGCGCTCTCCTCCCGCCTCGGCATCCCCATCCTCTACGGCACCGACGCTGTCCACGGCCACAACAACGTCTACGGCGCCACCGTTTTCCCCCACAACGTCGGCCTCGGCGCCTCCAGGTACCAATTGACTCTCGCCCTGTGATGATGCTCCGGATTGGACGCTTAGCTGTACATTCGGTGTGGTGATTTGATCTGTTGTAGCAACCGTGTGCCCTTGACCTCCCAGGGACGCGGAGCTCTTGCGTAAGATCGGCGTGGCGACGGCGCTCGAGGTCCGCGCCACCGGCATCCACTGGACCTTCGCGCCCTGCGTCGCTGTGAGTAAAATTCAAAACCATTCCGATTAAAGTTAAGCAGATACTATTCCTAGACGGTCTCCTTGATGCGCGTTTGTTCTGCCGTGTGATAGGTCTGTCGGGATCCGAGGTGGGGGAGATGCTACGAGAGTTACAGCGAGGACCCAGAGATCGTCCGCTCGCTAACCACCATTGTCTCCGGTCTGCAGGGACAGCCGCCAGCAGACCACCCTCACGGTTATCCATTCCTCGGTTCAGTCAGGTACTTCAATATTGATGTTCAGTGTGTTATCCTTATGCCCAAGACCTGTTTGCAGAAATGTATCCATGTGATGTGCAGGGAGAATGTGCTTGCTTGCGCCAAGCATTTCGTAGGAGATGGTGGCACGGACAAGGGGGTCAATGAGGGGAACGCCATTTGTTCATATGAAGATTTAGAAAGGATCCACATGCCCCCTTACCCTGATTGTATAGGTCAAGGGGTTGCAACGATAATGGCATCCTACTCTAAATGGAATGCTGAACCATTGCATTCGAGTCGCTATTTGCTGATGGATGTGCTGAAGGGCCAGTTAGGCTTCAAGGTAGTATAGCTTATGATGATTTATCGATATATTGATTTAAGCTTAGAGTGTAGTTATTGATAATAAATTGTGACATGTTTTGTCCTGTGTTTCAGGGTTTTTTGGTTTCAGATTGGGAGGGTATTGATAGGCTATGTGAGCCTCAACAGGCTCGAGGGTCCGATTATCGCTATTGTATTGCACAGTCAGTTAATGCAGGGATGGACATGGTAAATTGTTTTGATTGTTCACATAGAATAAATTGTGTAGCCACCATTTCATTTGCCTTGGCTGAGCAATCTACAGATTATGATACCTCACAGATTTGAGAAATTTTTGGAGGATCTTGTGTTCTTGGTGAAGACAGGGGAGATACCAATGTCTCGGATTGATGATGCAGTTGAGCGGATTCTTAGGGTCAAGTTCATTTCTGGAGTTTTTGAACATCCATTTTCAGACCCATCTCTCCTGGATATAGTTGGTTGTAAGGTAGAGGCATGTTTGTATATCTGTTTTATTTGTTCACCATTACTTCTTACTATTATTCTTTTTGAGTCATCTCATGATATCACCAAACATATACAGCATGTTAATCATTAACCTTTTAGGAACACCGGCTTCTGGCACGTGGAGCTGTCCGAAAGTCTTTGGTACTCCTCAAAAATGGCAAGAATCAGACAGAACCGTTCCTTCCCTTGGCCAAAAATGTAAAAAGAATACTTGTTGCTGGAACACATGCTGATGATATTGGATACCAGTGCGGTGGGTGGACAATAGCATGGCATGGAAACAGTGGAAAAATAACTCCTGGTAAGAACGAACTTAACTTTGCAATTTTGTGTAATAAAGATCCTTTGAACTTTAAGTCTTTATAAGACAGTGCAAAAATGTATTGTTATGCTTAGCTTACTCTCTCGAAATAATTATTATTTGCGGTGCACTGACATTGGTCCTGGAAAATCCTTTTCTCACTGGATATATATAGGTGTTTGTTAAGTTACTGGTAATTCATATATTATGATAGAACGAAATAGTAACTTCTTGCTTTCAGTGCAAGCTCTAGATGTCTGTAGTGCTCATTCAAATATTGTGTAGTGACTGCTCTTGAAAGGATCACTCTTTTTGTAGTTCATGCACTAATAGCACTTTTGAAATGTTTCAACTTCTTGTTGTATTTCTTCCAAAAATATTTTTATTCATAAGATGAAAGAAGTATTTTATTTTAAAAACATATATTTATAATATTTAAACTAACAGGTACTAGCATATTGGAGGCAATACAAGAATCAGTGGGAGCGCAAACTGAAGTGGTTTATGAGAAATGCCCCACTGAAGCTACAATTGATACTGGGGAATTTTCCTATGCAGTTGTTGTGGTTGGAGAGGTTCCATATGCTGAATGGACAGGGGATAGAACTGACCTTAGTATTCCATTTAATGGCTCCAACCTTATCACTCATGTTGCAAATAAAATCCCTACCGTAGTTATTGTTGTATCTGGAAGGCCCTTGGTTATTGAGCCGCAAGTTCTGGAGAAAATAAATGCTCTAGTTGCTGCCTGGTTACCTGGAACTGAGGGCATGGGAATTACTGATTGCCTCTTTGGAGATCACGATTTTGTCGGCACATTGCCTGTGACATGGTATAGGTCTGTTGATCAACTGCCTATTAATGTTGGAAATGCTAACTATGATCCATTATTCCCTATTGGATATGGGCTGAAGTTTTTTTAAAGTGATGGCAATTCAAAATAAATCATTTATATGGTTCTTATACTTTTGAATCTTTGTGATAATTGTTTAGCATTTTGTACCCAATAAATTTTGGAAACTTAGAAAAAGAAACAATGCCATGTGGCAGTATGCATTGTAATGTATAAATAACATTATACATTTCCCCCTGACTTTAGCTACTCATCTGATCACTTAGTACATTTACTTGATTTCCTTCAATTTAATCATGCTACAGTGCTATTAACCATGCTCATCATATATCCAGAAAGATATGTACAGGGGGAAGATTGGTACATCCTAATCATTTGTATCAGTGTATCAGCAGATAACTAATGTTCTGAATGAAGTTTCAAGCACATAACCCATTCTCTTTGTTATCACACTTCCCCGTGATGGTAAAAGATCTCAGCTCAGCAAAATGGACTTGTATGATGCAGTTTACCTGCAAGGCTTCAGATAATTTGTATTTCAGAGAATGGTCCATTTTTTATGACATGCAAGGATCTTTTATGCTGGCTACTTTCTGGAAACATGCCTGAATCTTGGTGTTGCCCCCATAATGACAATAGCCATTTCCAAATCGTAACTGAATGCAAGCTTCGATCTAACAATGAACAGAGTCTGAATGGGGATAAAATTATCAGGGTTTACTGGTCAATAGAAAACCTTGAGTTACCTCTGGCATACTACGTCTGTTGTAATGGCAGTTATCAACAGCAGGGTTCAAAGTATCACACCTTTCTGTAGAATGCAGACATCTCATTAACCAATAGATGTTTGATTTTGCCTCTTACTTTGGATTTATGTGCCCTTTATTCTGCCTACTCTTCTGTAGTCATGACAATTCAGAGGCTTGGGCTTCTTAACATTATGCTTCAATACTTTTCAACCTCCTTAGGTGATGAAGCATTCACAACTTGATACTGAAGGTGAGTGGCCATGCTGGATATAAAAGCCACCTGGATCTGCTAGATTTTGCCGGTTGTTTGGTTGTATTTACATTAGTTAACCTCAGGAGCATGAACAAATCAAAACTTTTGTATTTTAGTTTTAATATATGTTTCTGGTAGCTCCATAAGGACCTCAAATCGGTTGTGAACAATTCCATCAGAACCAAGCAAGAACCTGAACACATTTTATATTTCACAAGCAATTGGTACAGTCATTCTTTTGCAAACCAACGGCTTGCTGTGTCACTTTCTTGTCCTTCGTCCTTCCATATAGAATGATACACTCGTCTACTATGGAAGTTAGCTACTGTTCCACCCCCCCCCCCCCCCCCCCCCCCCCCCCCCTAGATTTGGGAGAATTTCAACGGACTTCATGAAGGACACTGTCATTTGAACTGTTTGCTCTATATGTCCCAGTGGGGATGGCATCTTCCCTTTGCCGTGTGTGTGTGTGTGTGTAACTGCTATGTGCTAAATGTTTTTCTACTCTTAGCTGGAATTTTACAATTCTGCCATTCACGTGATGACCATTTTGTAGGATAAAGATGGAATTAAGATACCCTATGTGGGTCTTGCACGTTACAGTTACTTATGTATAAACTTGACACATTACTACCACTTCTACACCTTTTCTTTCAGATAACTTACTGTTAAACCTGCAGCATGAATTTGGATAACTTGTGGATTACATCAACCTGCAGCATGAATTTGAATAATTTGTGGATTACAATCATTACATCAACCTGCTGCAAGATTGAATCTGAGGGGCTCATGAAGTAAAGGTTCTTTTATAAAAGTCTTTGAGCAACTATGTGCTTTGCCATTCATTCAATTGCCGCCGGTAACACTGTAAGTTCTTCAAGTCAGATGTACTTTCTTTGGTTGGTTTTGCACTTTTAACATATACATAAACTTAGCAAGAGTGGAATTATGAATTGTCAAGCAATATGTTGTAAGAAATGTAGTTATGCTAGTTCACCAAATGTAGCAATACAATTGGTACAACAGACAACAAAAAGAATTATTGATTAGATCTCGGCAGCCAGCGGGAGCAGACCCGGAAGCCGGGAGCTCGGCAGGAAGATGAAGGTACTGTTCATATACCCCTCGCGCAGTGTCGAACAGCCCTTGATATTCATACGCTGATAGTCAAAATCCTTCAAATTTGAATGCAAAATATTTCTTTTAAAATCACCGATAGCTTGTTAGACACTGACAAATATGTAAGGGCACGTTATTTACTGCCCATACTATTCCTTTATTATCACGAGTTATTTACTGATCAACCCTGGATCTGTATCACGAGGAAACTTACAGAATTACAGTCTGTCGACTCCTCTAACGGCTGTCATGCGTGAGAAAACGGTACTCTAACTCTAAACTGGTAAAAGATGCTTTGCGACTCCATTGTCGGTCAGCTAGATTGTATTGCTGCGGCAGCATGCACATCAGAAGGAGTAATTATTTTGCTTCCCACTCAATCTCGTGGCATGTGCCCATTATTGAGCGGTCATCCATCTTACTAACTCTTTTCGCATACTATGCTGATATGCATGTGCAGCATTCCCAGTGTCAACTTCCCTCAAGAAAAATAAAATTGACTGGTCCCTGTTCCATTTTTCTTTGCACATAACAGTTAGCATAGTATTTGACACACCCAACTTCTAACAGGCATGCCCAGCTCTATCTGTTGCATGGGAAGAAGTATTAATCTGCCGGTGCATAGGAGAATTCATATGCGTCTCGTAGATTCAAAGGCACAGGTACGTAATATTGTAACTGTTGCAGTTGGAGAGGTCGGTCCCACTACGGTGATGGCTACCTGCTGCGGGAACAAGTTTGCTGATTCGGACGGCCTTTGATGCAGCGTTGGAGTCGCTACTAGCACCGTGGAAGCAACATAGATGCTCCCGTTATATTGCAGGGGCTGGCCGGTTCACTGATGATTGACAATATGACATTGATCCACTCACTGCCGTCGGACCTGTTCGGCGATAACGACTGGTACCCGGCACGGCATCCCGTCTCGTCACCCATGACGTCGTTGCGACGGTCAGTTCAATTGGTGCTCCGTTGCCATCTGACTGCCAGTGTCAGGGAGATGCCGAGGCAATCTTAACCGTTGGGTGCCCACTTCTTGGCTTTGTGCAATTTGCAACTTTGCATCGCCGAGCAACGGTGATAATTGGGCGCAATAACTTGCTTTCGCATAAGGTATGTCACGCCATGCCAATTCTTTAATTTACTTTTGTGATAGTAGCAGTTGCTGTCGTCTTCTGGCCAAGCAAGCGAAAGCTGGGACTTGAGTTGTTCGGCACAGGCAGGGACAGGGACGAGAGTATTCTGATCGTAGGCTACATGGGAGTAAAGTACCCACGGCCTCCTGCTGGGAAAATACACCTGCCCGGCCCAATAATTCTGCCACTAATATTCTACACTGGTGGGTTATCAAGCACAATTATTTACTGGTTGTGCAACGATCAGCTCCCCCCGCAGTGGCAGTGGGCATAGAAGTGTCAGCTACGCCAAAAACGTGAGCCTTTTCAGCTCAGTGCGGGGTTAGCTATACCTACTTAAGATGATCTAAGCTCTTTCGACCGAATCTAGTCATAGATACCTCTGCCTTCCCTTCATTTTGGAAAAAGGAGGCGAAGTGGCCTCCTTTACTCGGCGGGCGCACTGGCGAAGCTTATGGCCATTAGGGCCATGGCCCCCCTACCAAACCAAAAATTCTACTAACTAAACAGTAAATAGCTGCTTTTTAGTGAGGTTTTTAGGCACAATAAGCATGACCGGCCCTCCCTGCCCATCTCTTCAAGCTTCGCCACTGGGCGGGCGTGCAGAGCTCAGTTAGAGTGGGTAAGGACATGTGTATACCAGTGGGAAGCAGTTTCCACTTTCCAGTAGAATCCCAAAAGCCGTTGTGGAGTCCTGTTGCTTGATACGTCTTCTACTTCCATGTGCCAAAGGAGAAGGTGGCAAATACGTGTTTCTGTTTTACGAATTTCACCTTGTGTTGCCGTTAAGCTCATTTCTCTCCCTCCCTCCCTCTTTCTCCTTTACGATACGCTTTGTCCCCGTGGGGAGAAGCAAATCTTTGTGGTCCAACACGAGAAAGCAGGGGGGCGGAATCTGGAATCTCTGCGCTCAATTATACGTCCATTTGCAGAGCCCCCAGAATCCGAGTGCTACTTCGTGCTAAGACTTTTACCGACGCCGACCCATGATGCCCAAAAGCGCGGTGTCGATGCGGCTTAACCCACCCGCCCAATGCTAGCTCGGCAACACCGAAAACACTCGGCTCCACGGCACGAGTGGCTGGCACCTTCTACTGCTGGAACAGGACCCTTTGCGGCGCAAGTGTCACCAGACGTGTACGTAGCCCGGAACCCCTGTGCCGCATGTCACTCGTGGTGAGTGGTGACTGGTCCGATACTTTGTTAGGGTTAACTAGAGTTTGCGCACCGCGTGTTGTCGTAGAATCATTTTCTTGTTTCTTTCTTGTTTAGTTCGCAGAGCTTCAGATTTAGAAAATTCGTAGGAGTAGATGTTTTTTCAAAATCCATAGATCCAGGGGCGGAGCCGCAGGCCCGCAGGAGAAAAAAAATCCTAGTGAAAATGATCATGTAGTTAGTCATCAAGAGCCCTAGCACACCTGCAGCTTGATCCGCCCCTGCATGGATCTAAGATATGGATGAATTGAAGATCTCTAGTTCAGTCATTTTATTTGGACTAAAAGTATAAATCCAAATCACTCTAGGCGTGTTTGGATGTTGCCCTCGTGCTGGCTGCAACAGTCGCAGCGTTTTGGCAAGATTCCATGGGTGGGAAGCAAATAAGCCCTTCATGTTAGCTTAAAAACTCATAATGTACCAAATGGTAAATAAAATGTGCTGTATGTGACTGATTGGGCACTTAAGCAGTATTTGTTCTATGTCTTGATCTTATCTAAAGTCAAGTGCAAATTATGATCCGGACTATAAATCATATTGCTAGTTTAGCATTAGGTAGCAAGGTGGCTTAGGATCATCTACTAGATTATTCTCTAGTCTAGGCCCGAAACTCGTGAAAGAAGCGGGTGAAAAGCATCATCTGCTTCTACAAGTACTATCATCTTATGCTTACTCGTAAGCTGATGCAAATTTCTGCCGTTTGCTAACACTTCAGACCTTATATATTTTTCCTCCATCTAGGTAGAGAACTTGTGCTGAATGGGCTAATTTCACGTCCCACAAATAAAGTAGCTAGAGGCTCGACAAAAAGTTTTACATGAGAGAGATCACCGTTGTCATTTCCTAGTGCGAGGAAAAGGAATCAAAAGAGAGTGAAGAGAGCAAAGAAAGCAAAAGGCAAGAGGAAAGGCACGCAAGAGCGAACGCTTTGCTTGTGTTGGATTGCATGCATCTTTCCTCTGCCACTTAGGGGTCCACATGCAGCCCCACAGCTGCAAGTTGCAATTGTGAGTTGTGTTTTTTGGCCTTGAGCCTTCAGGGACGTCCAGCCAATAATAACAAGCATACAAATAATAATTGGCGATGCTACAAGTAGGATGTGATTGGTTCACGTATATGACCCTAGCCAGCCTTATGTTATGCAGAATCTTCACTTTTTCACTTGTTCGGTTACCTGTGTGAAAAAGCAGCCTGGCTTTGGTTATGCAAAAGTGACTTGTTAGCCTGGCCAGGCGAAAACGCTCGAATGATCGTTCCCGGCAAGCCAGCCCTGCATAAGGCGTTGCTGGCCCATGAGATTGATTCCACTCACCTCCCCGTTCCAGTGCACTACCCCTAAGCTCATCCTCGCCGCAACATATGCGGCACCAACGTCCTGCTATCCAGATCCAGGAGCATGTCAGATTTTTCTGTTTCTATTGCTTCAGTTTTTGTTTGGTGCGTGTATGCCAATAAATTAAATACTTCGATCTGTTTATCCTATATTTATTAACCAAAAACATAACTTTATATTTTTTTTATCTATGTTGTATTTTTCTCATATTATAATAGTGACAGTAGTATGACATGCAATTACTGTGCTTAAACTAAAGGTAAAATTTAGAATTTTGTCGGTTTCTAGGATGGAAGAAACAAAAACAGGGTGAGAAGCTAAAACTCACCCCATCAAATACAAGGTGATCTTATTCAAAGCAAGACAACCAACCAAACATAAGCTTACACTAGCCAAAAGTTATCTAGACACCTAACCAAACAAGCAACTATTTTTGTGTCTTGCATTGCCAAAGACTAGCTTGTGCTGGCATGGTTTGAATCCTAACCAGCCTAGAACTAGCCCAGGCAACCAATCACACCCGTAGTGTAGTGCCATATGCCACAGTGGCAGAGGCACGGTAAGGAGATTAAAATGTGATCTGACGGTTCACGGTGAAGCGGACACAAACCAACCGTCATGTGACGAAGCAGAGAGGGCCGAAACACCGAATTACAAGTTTACAACCTTGCATTTCGAGCATACTTCGTCGTTCGTCACTGCCCTGATTGACCGGAGCATTCAGTTAAAACGGGGAAATCCTGAGGTCAGCAATACGTGGAATCGGGTTATTGGAGTATGGAGGAACTAATAGTTGACGTGACAGGAGTGAAATATATAATTGTGCTGGAGCTGAGTCAGGTGCCACCGCGTCACATTGAGGGCTAGCAACGTGCTGCTGTTGTGTTCTATTAACAGAAAACTTTTATTCTGGTTAACACATCTCCATCACCAGTGAACTTGGTCTATATTCGTGCAACGTCCTTGTAGATTCTTGTTTTAGTTTTGTTATGTGAAAATGATCCATTTCACATCGATTTGGAAAGTAGGAATTTCTCGTGAAGCAGCTGAATTCTAGCAGTAAAGTTCAACAAAATTTCGAGCGCCAAAAGTACTTAAGACTCCTTTGGAATACAGGATTGAAAAAATATAGAAATATAAAAAAAAACATAGGAATATAATAGAAATATATGTGTAAAACAGAGGATTCTAAAATATAGGAATTTTGTGAGAATAGTCCTTTGGATAGGTCACAAGAAAAATACAGGAATCTTATGGTCAATATTTACAACTGATGATTAGTATATAAAGTGGCTTGGGCCCCACTTGTCAGTGAGGAAAATTCATCCATCTGCTCCTGTGTACATTCTTGTTCCTCTCCACAATTAGTGTCTGATTTGCCTCGATTCTATGTGACGGTAAGGAAAAATGAGGTCTGAGCGGATGTTTTAAATCCTGTAATTTCGTGAGGTTTTCCCATGCCTCAATCCTTCATTCCAAAGAGTGCTACAGGACCAAATCCTATAGGAATGAGAATCCCATGTTTTTCCTATGAAAATTCTTTGATCCAAAGGAAGCCTTTTAGTAGAACAAAACACTGAATCCTTCAGTCTTGCACAACCATCTTTCTTTGCTGCATGGAGATTCTCGCCTATTGTCCAGGGCAGATGAGATACCGCAGCCACCATCGGAGGCCAAGAATTCTCCCAAGATTGCGTCTTCCCGAACAAATCAACCTTTTTTCCTCTCGCAGAACCGGACGAAAAGCTGGTTTCCCGTATCAAATCAGGCGGCCCTTTTCCTTTCCCGGGCAGCATTTCGGCTCTCACCCACGCACACGCCCATGCAGCCGGCCACTGAAACTGTCCGATTCCTCGCGCTTGGCGGTGCGTGCCGCTGAAAAAACACAGCTCAGAGTGGATCTGCAGGACGGGAGGCAAGTGGTGGGGCGAAGTGAATCCGGCAACAGGAGCAGGACTGCGACCGTATGCACCCACACGCTCTGCGGCGGTGTTTCTTTCGCTGGTATCGTGTGGTGCCCTTTGCAGGGGCGGAGGAGCTCTGCTTTGCACGGGAAAGAAGAGGACAGGGAGGAGGACAGCGGCTAGGGGGGGCATGTGATGCCTTGTTCCTCCTCCATTGGTGGACCTTCAAATCATTCCCTGCTACTGGTGCCTGTGCGCCAGCCATGCCTCCATCAACGTCAAGTAAGGTACATGCAAGGTACAACCTCCATTTAAGCTAATCTATTACAGCTAATCAGGTTCTCCGACGCTCTGTTCTCATTGGCCCAAGAGAAACGAGATGGAACTGAGTTTGTTCCAGTTATATTATAGAGTAGGTTGATATCTGACATTAGAAGTCATAAACAAACTCAGATCTCTGATATTTGAAGTACTACAGAAAATAAGCTGTCATTTGGCTAATAAAGTACAGTGCTTAAAATTTGTAAGACCAAATTTTCAGCCAAAGTCAATTAGAAGCTCAGCTTGGCTTAGATTGTACGGCAAAACAGAGAGGCTGACCAATCCAATCTCACACCCATCTGCATCAAGTTTTAACAGAAAAAAGCGACAGGAAACAGCTGATGAAAACTAGAATCATTAATCACCATCATGCTTAACACAGCACAGGTCAATGAGAGGGTGACCATGCTAATACACCCAGCGGAAGATCAAAAACTTATGAAAACATCAAACAGCATGCTACTGCTGCTGCTACGTGCTACCGAAATACTCTAGCGTAATCAACTGATGAATACATCAATATGAAGGAAACCTAGCGTAATCACAGCATCTAGAATCTTCTCCACTTAATCCCATAACACAGGAGACTAATTGCAATAGGAAATTATTTCACCGGGGAGCGTGGTCGTATGTACACGGAGGCGAAATGAAGATATGCCATGTCCATCTCTTGTAGTATGTTCCTGGTCTTTTCTCTCTCATCTCTGGGACGCACGGCAGGAGCAGGAAGCTTGGCTGATCAGCTCAGTTGAAAAGGGGCACTCGAACTCGGTTGCTAATTATGCTGTGCTCGACCTTGTATGATCCATATTCAACAGAAACAAATGTGTTGTTTGCATGTTTGGAATCAGGTGCAGAGACGCGCAACCGAGGCGATTCCCTCCTTGTGCACGGCCAAAGATGAGAGTTTTTTTTTCTTCTTCTGTGCCATAGGCTAGGTTGCTGCAGCAAGAAGCGTGGTCAACCGAGAGGCTGCAGCTGGCCGCAATGCATCTGCATCAGAACAGAGTCGTCCAGGAGTCCGCCGTGATGCGAACCGTTGGGCTCCAGTTTCACGTTGGCGTAGGGGAGAGGCATGAAGTGGTGGTGCTGGTGCCCGAGCGGCGGCGGCGGCTTGCTTTCGATGTGGACGCCGAACTGCTCGGACACGCCGGAGGACGGCGTGGAGGCGGCGGTGAGCACGGAGGGCGGCGACGGCGAGGGGTTGACTGTGTCTTCGTCGGGCAGGTTGACGGTGGTGATGTCGTGGATGCTGGAGCGGCGCTTGTCCTTTCCGCCGGAGTTGAGGCGGATGAAGTACTTCTGCGCGTGGCTGGCCACCTGCGTCGGCGTCCGGCTCGTCACGAAGTTGCGCGAGATGTTCCGCCAGTCTCCGCGCCCGTACTTCTTCAGCCCCATCAGGAACAGCCTGCGCGAAACAACAATCAGATTAGCCACGGAAATTCCACCAACTATTCTTCAGCCCCATCAGGATTCATCAATTGGTTCAGGAGTTAAATTGGTGGCTTACTTGTGCTCCTCCTCCGTCCACGGCACGCCCTTCTTGCGCTCCTGGTCGGGGCCACGCCCGCGCTTGCCGCCGACCACGTAGCAGGAGGAACGCCTGAACCCGTCGTCCCCGGCGGCGGCGTCCCAGTCGAAGGTGAACCCGGCGGCCTGCGTTCCGCCGCCGCCGAGGCCGCCGTAGGAGGGGAAGGGCACGAGACCGGCCTCGATGAAGTGGACGTCGTTCTCGAGGTCGTCGAAGTGGGACACGACGTCGGCGACCGTCCTCCCGGGCAGCATCGCGGCCACGCGGTCCCACCGGTCGGGCGCGTCCCAGTTCACGCTCGCCAGCGCCCGCTCGAACATCTTGTTCTCCTCCAGCGTCCACGCGCCGCCGCGCCGGTCCTGCAGGAACCAGCCGCCGGCCTGCCCGGCGAAGTAAGGCGCGGGTGGTGGCGGCAGCACCTCCATCCACGACTCCTTCATCATCTCCGCCGCACCACTAATTAACCAAACCAAACCAGGTGCGGATCAACGACGGGGCCGACCAAGATTTCGCCTTTCCGGTCGGAGGAAACTAACGGAAGGCGGGTGCTTGCTTGGAAGGCCGGAGGGGAAAGGGGGGAGGTGGGAGCGGACGGGGAGAGCGAGTATTTAAGCAGCGGTGCTGTGAAATTCCGGCAGATGCCAAAGTGGCCAGAGGTGATTCGGCCGCCACCGCGGGAAGCGCTTAAAGAAAAGCAGAGCCGCTTCCGCGATTGGACGGGCTCCCAGTGGAGTTTGTGGCCTCTCAAGTCTCAACCAAAGAAAGGTCTCCTCACTCTGTTTCTCTGTCTGTCTGTCTCTCTCTCTCTCTCTCTGCCGCCACAGCTCTAGCTCGCTGCGTTTGTCCCTCTGCGAGCACGGGAGCAGGAGGGAGAGGGGAGGAGCTCGCTCGGCGTCCGCCCGTGTGTCGAGCGTGTTCGTCCAGTCCAGGCTGGAGGAGGAGTCTCTCTGTGGTGCGGTTGCAGGCGACGTCGTGGCCCCTGCTCTTTCTTTATTGGCCGTTGCTGGCCGCTTTTCCCAATGCCGGACTCGGCTTCTCTGCTGCCGCTTTACTTTATGGTGCATTTATGGATTTGCTACGCTGCTCGTTTTCACTTGCCTGCCAGGATCGACCTTGCCGGGACCAACTATGGTTGGGAAACTGTAACCAAGTAGTACTAGTAAAGAGCGACTCTTTCGTTTAGATAAAGCACATTGTTGTGTTCCAAGAGGATCCTTCAACGCCTACTTCTGTTCTAGTAGCTGCCATTTTAACCAGTATAAGTAGCGCTAGGTCCTGAAATTGCCATATAGCCTACGATTGGAATACAATGAAAGTTAGAGGAAACGGGGGAAATCTCGGTTTCCTTTCTTTATTCTTTTATTAGCGAGGTGGAAATTCATTGGTCAAGCCGTGTTCATATCGAGAACGATTGCGCGCAGTGCATCTCGGCATTGCCGATTCATCCGTTCACTCCTGTTAACAGGAACTTCAACCAAGCGGGCATCTGACGCCGGAGGCCCCGCTCACATGGAACCGCACCTTTCTGGTGCATGCATGCACGCCCTATTCAGTCACTACAGAGCACAGTGGAACAGTGACGCACGTATGCGTAGTAAAAATGGGGACAAAAGCCAGAGGAAGCACAGACGCGGAATCTGTAGAATTTGGGCAGCCAGGGTGTCATGCAAAAACCAAAAAAAAAAAAATTAAAAATGTGAAGGAGATGATACATGTGGTTCATGTCTCGATAAATTATGTCGAAAGTTGTTGGATGGTCTAAGTACAAGAAATGTTATAGAGATCGATCCTAAATATGACAACACTGAAATAAGTTTTTGTGCATAATTGAAGATGCTCTTACGCAGCAGGTGGACATCTAGGTGAGCATATCGCTATGTAGCAACAATGCCTCGGTCAAAAGGTAGGTTGATTCAGTTCATTGCACCTTTCGTTTGCTTCTAGTCGTATTATTGGCTAATGTGGGAATTTTATACGTTGTGATGGAAGTGTCCCTAGCCGCGTCTACAATCACTCATCACTCAACCAGAAGCAAACGAAAGCTAAGCTAGAGACGTGACAGATTCCACCGCCCAAAGCCCCAGACCGAAAGTCCTTTTTACCCGTTTTTCATTAATGGTTGCGCGTAAATGCCCCCTGAGTCCACCAAGATCAATCTACGCCACCGAACTCTTCCCCTTTTCGGCAAGCCTAGCTATAATGGGGGTTCGTACATCACTGACTTGACCTCATTTTCAAGAGTTAATGCGCCATCTTATTTCACCGACTGCTTGCAAATGTCATGCGTGTCCGCGCCGTGGCAAAGTTGCCCTCAATTCCTCCCAGCATGCTCATCACAAAGTTGAAACCGAACCCAGCGGTATGATACATCAACACGAACTAACTAAAGCTACCGGTTTGCTTACTTAAAAAGTATTATGCGTACGGCGCTTGGTGCATTGGCGCTAGTGGTTAACCGGATGTATGCATGCATCTCTACCGGCTTGAGTGATGTGTTTTGATTAAAAAAAAAAATTGGATGACAAAGGGAGAATGAGATCTAAGAGCGGTTTGCTATGTACTTGGATGGATTTGGTGCGATGTGGACGTGCGTGGCCGCCGCCGTGTTTGTTCTGCAATACCGTTGAGGATTTGGATGTTCTCGTGGGGGTTCTTGTGGTTTCAGCGTGATCCCCGTGCGCCGCCGATGGTCTAGCGGTGGTGACGCCGGAGCCGTGCCGACGATGATGGGCCGATTGGAACGGGAATTAGATCCCTCGCTGTCACGCCGGTGTCCCGTCCCGTTCGACGTGACCAACTACCAGTCTAGCTACCACCTATGAGTCCATGGCCCGCGCTTGGACACACTCCAAATGCTCTCCTTATTGCCGGACGGGTTGCAGAGTTATCAGTGGGGTTAATATTCCGTTCTGTGATGGTCGTCGTTGACAGAAGGGATTACACAGGAACTGATTCCCGCTACTGCGGCTGGGGATTGAGATGGATCTTCACCGGGAGAATTTACCTAGGACTAGGACTAGTAGATGTTGCCTTGTGGTGGGCACCGGTGGATGTGCAGGAATCCTGGTCGTTTTCGTCCGGAGTGCTGTGCGGTGTCGAGTGCCGATTGCGCGCTAATGCGCGGTCGCTTTTGCTGGAATCATTAAAGCGGGCGAATTGGACGACGAACTCGTGTACCTGTCAGATCGGTGGCTAGCTGCGTGGATTTGCTGCGGCCAAACAGAGCTCGGATCTTTCAACCTTCAACAAGAGCTTGCTACGCGAAGTAGTAGCTTGTTAACCCCTCTTCACTCTTCAGCCGGTACACACTCTGCTTAAACCGTAGAAGATCCGGGCTTCAAATGATGGCCCCACGTCCGGACTAATCTAGTAAACCCCGGTACGGGCCGCGATGTACTTGTGTTGCCAGCCAATGACAAGCGCGAGTGCACAGACCAAGGCAACCAATCGTTTATTAGCGACAGATCACGCCATGATTAACAACCCACGCGGGGCCTAAGCACTCTTGCCCAGTCAACGGAGACCACGTACCAGCATTACTCGGGCAGTCAAAACCACAGCGTGCGGTCTCCGTGCTAACCCGTCCCTCAAGCGCCATAAACAAAATGATGGTCGTCCAATCCAAGCGTCCTATGCTACTCGGAATTCGCAGCCTCCATCCTGTAGCCTCCTTCCGTAGCTCGCAATCCTCTGATTGAAATTTGAGCGAGGCCCAGTGGGGGCACTTGACCATGTAGCCCACACCTTGGAGAAAATAGAGCTACTGCTCCATAGTTTCTTTTTTGTTTCCCGTTTTATTAATCTACCGCTAGAGCCTACTATTGTGTGCTTGTCACTACAGCTTCATAAACAACTCATTTCTTTATTTTTTGTGTTTATTTATAAACACCGCATGATCGGTCGAGCTGTGACAAATAGTAATCTATCAGTACTGCCTTGCAATTATTAGATCTGTATTTTTGACGTTTTTTTGTTGACCTGTCACTGGCTGATTAGGTTCTCGCATGCCTGTAATGTGTGGTACTACGATGCTGTGCAAGGCGCAGTGGCAGTGTCCTCCAGTTCCAAATGCCATATACAGCTCTGAAACCTTTTCCCGGCCTCCTTTTGGCATAGATCCAACAGCAAGGAGCTTGCTCTTTGGGGTAACGAAGGGATGCCACGAGATAAACAATGCCCATCCTTGCTGTGATGCCTCCGTCACATGACCTCACAAGGAGCCAAGCGGACGTTTTGGATCCGTGCAGCTCCTCCATTGCCAGGGAGGGAGAAAAGTACACCGAGTGCTGACAAGAGCGAGCCAGGGGGAGGGAAGAAAAGATTCCCATCATGCAAATGCATAATACTAGTATTATTTAAAATGGGCACATATAAATTATTTGTATGACTGGAAAAGCGGGTGGAGTTTCCTCCTTTTTCTGGCAGGAGAAGAAACAAATTTGCCGGAATGTTGAGCGGTGGTTGGTTGATCGATATCGGTGACAGTTGATGCGGTTGGTTGAATGTTGCGACCTAGCGTGCTTGTCAGACTTTCAAAGTGTGGCGTAGGAGTTCCGACGACCTCCGTGTGGTTGTGGAAAAAGAGAAGGTCATGGCGCAAGCAAGCATCCGATGCCGGTTATGGCCGAAAAAATGTGTTGTGCATGTGCGAGTGTGACAGATTGATTCCTCCACTGAAGATGGTTCACGGTGCTTCTCCGAGTTCACCCGCAGTTTTACTGATGGAAAATATCTGTGCATCTTTTGACTACGAGCTTAGGAGGCGTGCTGAACTGAAAGAATTACTAATGGAACGATAGATTGAAAGGAAAAGGTGCGGCGGCGACCATGTTTTTCGTTCGATGGCAAGTGAGAGATGCACGGCTTGGTGTTTCGGGGGGAGAGAAAGAAACAGTGAAGCTTGATAACAGATGGATCAACATCTGGCCCGCTTGAAAATTAAACAGGGCGTTTAGTCCACTGTGGCACTGACGATTGACGAACATACAACGCCAAACCCACAGGCTCCTGGGCTCTGAAAGCCACAGGCCCCAAGCGACCACGCAAATTTGGGAAACCTCTGTTCCTGGGCTTCGAAAGCCCATCTTCTGTTTGCAAGGCCTCATCAACGCGATGCCAGCCCGGAACATCAATTCGTGCTCAGCCGACAGCCTGTAACCGAAATACTTACAGCCCAGAAGCTACTTGCACACCATCCACAGCCCAAATGGCCGGCCCTTATTCTCCTATCCACAAACGCGCGTCCAGACTCCAGAACGACACGTCAGTTTGCTGGGCCTCTTCTCTAACATGCCTGCATCTATGTGGACCGTATATTGGGGGCCCTGTTCCGTCGCCCCCGCCATTCACATGCTAATCGACGGGCCTACAAGAATGATAACGACTTTTGCGCCACCGCCTTCCGTTTCGCGGAACGTGAGGACGAATGGCCGGCCGGCCGCGCGGGTACACGACCGCACGCTGCCTGCCCTGCCGCCGATCGGCGGTCACCTCTCTGACATTTCGTATCGTTCCTGCCACGATGCTTGCATGTTGGTTGCACTCATTGCCAGCAAGGAGTTTTCTGAGTGAGTTCTGACAACGCCACGTGAGCTGTGAGCATCATGGCTTTGGTTCCTCAATCCATACGCCTGTGATCCATCGCGGAGATATGGGCATGCCAATTGCCAAGTCGTCCATTTTTCTGACACTGATGAAACCTTTTGCTGCGTTTGCCCGGAGGCAGATCAATCCCGGGCTGCATCATCTCCCAATCCCAATCGTGTTACCGGCAGAAGAAACGGGAGGCAAAACTGAACTTAACCGAACCTACACCTGTTTGCTGTTGCAGGCCCCTGCTACCGTTTACAGCTCGTTCGATTCACAGCGCGTTCAGTGCTGTGCAGGCGAAGCATTTGGCATCCTTTCATGGATCATGACGGCTTCCCTTTAAACGGAAAGGCAAAGAAAGTATGGACGGCCACATTGCGCCGGCCGAACACGCACGCCCATCTCCGCCTCTCGTGGTCTGCAAACGAGCATGTGTCGAAACGCTCTCGATGCCTCACTCGGCGCGCCTCCGCACGAAGAACAGCTCCTCTTCCAACTTCCAAACCCAGCATGGCAGCATAGCCAACGCGTCACCCTTTGCTCTGCTCCTCACGTTCGGCACCAATCATCATTCATTCCCCGGCCATGATCACACACTTCCCACTCTGAAACCGAACCGCCGTAGATCAGAGGGCGACAGAGCACCCGAAATCCAAGCGCGCGGCAATGATTAGGCCAAGGAAGCCGGGGGTGGGGGAAGAAAAGAAAACGCTCTTTGGCGCGTGGATAAAAGCGATCGCGATCGTGGTAAACCGCCATCATGAGGGATAATATTGGGCGCGCGCGTCGAGATGCGCGCCCGGAGATGCCCTCCCATCATTCTGCTTGCTGGGTTGAAGACGACGAGCGAGAGCTGATGATCTGGCTCTGCCGCCTTTGTCATCCGTCCGTCGTGCGGCGGCCACTGTACCTGTACGCTGCGTGACTGATGAGCCTCTAGAGTACAGGCTACACGAGGCTAGTATAGCAGGCTACGACGAGTATAATATATACTCCACTACTCCTCCAGTGTACAGTGCACGAACGGCTTGTGCATGCGGGCGTGGCTGGAAAAGAGAGAAAGCTGGTGGACTCGTTGTTTTGCTTCGTTGTGCTTGTGCCCCACTTTGCTGGGATGGGAGCCTTTGAATTGAATTGAACGTCAGTAGCAGGAGCTGATGATTCCCATGCTAATGGAAAAACAAATCTGCCTTTGTGTCAATGGATGCGTGCCTCTGCAGGCCCCCACTCCACTCTTGCTGGGCCATCCGTGGCCACTGGACTGGTTTGCGAGTTTAGCTTTGCTTGGTCCCGTGCCTCCTATTTGTAGTACTAGTAAGTTCTTTTTTAAGAATAGGACTAGAACCTTAGGATTGGAGTGTCAGATAGTAGAACTAAAGTATTGCTGAACTAAACTTAAATCAGTGTAAATATAAAACTCACATCCTACGATACAAAATTCAGCCATTTGCCACTCATGCGTCGATCATGTTTAAGAAGTGTATCAGAAGTAAAAAAAAAAACTTGGAATCTAGAGGGCTGACACAAAAAACACGCACTGTCTGCAGTTGCAGCAGGCTCCAGCGATTTCCTTTTGCAGAGATGGAACCACGAGTCGAAAATAAAATTACTGACGGATGCGCTCGGCCGAGTCTATGCAAGATGTCTCTTTACTTCCCCCTGCCTGGGCCGCAGCAGCTGCTGGTCCTGGTCCTGCGCACCCTGCCTCGCTTCTATCTTCCGGGCTCCACAGAGGCCAGGCAAGCAATCTGCACACGCCCTGCCGGTGCAAGCCTGCTCGCAACGCACGCTGTCTTCGGGATCCGCGTTGCATGGAAACAGCAAACGGACACGAGCGGTCCGTTGCGGCGCGCAGCACGAGCTACTAGTAGGACGCTACTACTAGTAGCTCTCGTTTCGGCAAAGCATTTCCCGTTGCCGAGCAGAGGAACCCTCCCGAATAAACAAGTGAGAATTCCTGCGCGTTCGCCGTAGATTTCACCCTCTCTCTCTCTCTCTCTCTCATTTTTTTTCTTTCACCGGCGCTTCTTTGAAGCGATCCGGAAAGCTGATCGAATCCGGCCGTCCACATGTCGAGGCAGGCAATCATGATGGAATCGCTGTGCTACTTTTCTTTCGCTCATTCCTATACAGCGTCCATGTGCAACTTCTCTTTCTCCCCGGCCCTTTGATGCCACGGTGAATGAATCAGCATTAGCTCGCTCTCCTTGACCCTGGTTGCTATCATGCTGTGGACTTGACATAGAAAACGGCGAGGTAGAAAGCCGGCGTCCGGAGCTGCCGCTTGCGTTAGCGTTTGCTTGTGCGCATCTGGCATCTGCGCGATGTGATCGATCCCGATGCGTCGGTTCCGATCGATCAAAGCGGCACGCTGTGCATGCTCGCGCACAGCCCTGCTTTCGCTTTGTGCTTGCTCAAAAGAGGGCCGAGCTAGCTCGCGTAGGCTTCCGCCAAAATGGCGTGATTTTTAGACCACTCATAACCTACTCCCCATCTGTTCCGCTGCATCTACTCTGCTTCTGTCGTCTGAACCCGACACCAAGCATTATGTAGTACACGTACTGTTTATTTCTTCACACGCGTTGTTAGCGACTTGCCACGGATAAACAATGTTTAAGCCGGACGAGATTTCAACCATCTCGCCGTATATAAACATTTGTCCCCCGTTGCAATGTCAATGCTCGGCAACATGGCTCGATCGCCACGACGAATAAAATCTTCACCGTGTGAGCAGGAGATCCCCAGGACGGCGATTAAATTAACAAATCCAATAGCGCGAGTGCAGATCAGTGTAACCGTTCAATCCATTCCTTCCTGGAAGGAAGCTCGCATGCAACAGTGTCCATTTCGAACTCGGGCCTTTCATGCGCGATTACCCAGACCTCAAAGTCCCCTAAAGAAAACAAAAAGAAGAAAAATTGTACTAACGTACACTTGGATCCGTTGAGGTCGGCGCGTAGTCGATCGATCACGCATGTGACGATACTGTTCCGGATCAAAAGGGTGCGAAGAAGGCAAGCTAGTGAAGAAAAGAGGAGGGAGCCGCCATGATTTTTAATCATTCTCGAGCGCGAGACGGTGGCGACAGCTTGGTGCTGTGCTCATGTGCTCCGCTCTCCTTTTTCATCACAACTCCTAAGCTCCTAGGCAGAGGGCTTGGTTTATGCCTGCCCAAGTAGGACAAATCTGGAGTAGCGAGACAGTGACGCCCTACGGCCCTAGCGCGTGCATCTTACAAACTCTTTTGTTCTTTTGTTGTTGTGCCTGTTAGGCTGGAGTGAATTTACTTGGTTGTCCTTCTCTTTTGTTGCAGGGCCCCGGAAGACGTGGGGGTAAAAGAGGAAACTATCGCACACATGTTGTCAAGGAAAGCTTATTATGCCCCTAGCCGATCGTTTTGACTTGGTAATAAAGCAGGATTTTACCCTACGGTGTTAGAAATGCCTTCACCGGTTACGTTTGTTTAAGTACACTCACTCATGGCATTGTACAGTATTTGATTCCACTGACAGGATTCCCTGGAAGTGGCTTATTCTTTTCAGGAAATCCATCTTCTAGGAATATGATTGGTTGACAGGAGCAGGGTTTGTTCTAAAGAAATGGATTTGCCCCGCTAATTGAACCAGCGTGGATATCGTTTCATGCTGATGTTATTACCTGCATCACGTCAGGGAGATGGTTAACATGGTCCCATTGTACAACATGGACAGTTTCTACCCTCGCTGAACGAGTTAATAACTTCAGAAACTTCACGTGGTTCGGACGAGGTACAGACGCTGCCGGCCACCACTGGCTGTCAGAGCATCCGGCACTTTTGTTCAGTTTCACGTAGTGTTTCTGGGCATTTCGACGTGAGATTACCTGCGCGGTGACGGTCTTGACCTGACAGTCTTGTGCAAGTCATCATCAGACACGGCGGTATGGGACAGGACGAACGACGCGCGGTAGGAGGCAATTCCTTTTCTTCATCATGCTAACGAACCAGGGGATACGCGACGATTCTCAGCCGGCTGCATCGATGGGCTATGTGTGTGTGACTCGTTGAACGGCAGAGAAAACAAAGGAGTAATTGTGCAAGACGGCCGTGATTGGCATGCCAACATTTTAAACGCTGGGATTTGCATGCCAACATTTTAAACTCGATTCTCCTTGGCTGCTGCTAGCTGCCGAGCGTGCCAACGCGATCATAATAATGTCTACACGGCCGCTACATCCCCAGTTTTGCCGCAAGCCGGCAGCAAGTTCTTGGGCCCCATCCCTTATTGCAACTAAAATAATCGTAGCATACGGTTGGGACACAACACACCATGCTTGGCCCCTAGCTACTGTACCGCAGTACTGGCATACATGCTGTGTCTTGTTTGCATCCACCTACACGTTACAAATTGGCAATTGTTGGTACGGCCGAGCCGACTCGATTCGTCCATCAACATTGTTCCGTCTGATGTAGTACTAGCTAATCATAGTTTCCACGAGTTTGCGTTTAACTTTGGCTGGATCTTTGATGCCTATGACTGAAATTAGCACAACGCTCTTTCTACTAATATATCCTAAGTTTTGAGTTCCCGACTGATTAGTTTTTTTATTTTTCTGTTATCCTAAGTCACCGATCCAATGAAATTTTGTCACCGATCTACAATCAGATGGCTCCCAACTTCCAGATGAGCTCCTCATTAGCCAGGAGGCTTTTGTCACTCGTTAGAAGTGTACGAACATGAATGGAAGCGGATTGTTGTATTAGCTTCATGTAAACACACTGAAGCTCTGCATGCTATTTGTTTCCTGATATAATATTATTTATTACTGATTTCGTTCATTTTGTTAGTGCAAAGCATCGATAAGATTGCGCGCATGTCAACTCGGAGTTTATTCTGTGGCATACCAGTAAGCAGCTTCCAACGATCAACCCAATCCCAAAGGTCAACTTTGTCGAAAACACAGCGGCCGTAACCCGATCGACAGTTCGATACACACACACAGCATAGCTACAGTTTGTGGCCGCGGTTAGAGAGAGCTGCGTGCGTTTGAGCTTCGATTTCCTCCCTTGGGAAAGATGTAAAAAAGCAAACAAGCCTCAAACCCAAGAAGGCCACACGGTAGAAAGCAAACGGGAAGAGAGGAGAAGAGGGGAGAGAGAGGGAGGGGTAGCCGACGGGCCCCGTGATTCCCCTTCGCCCCATTCTCTCTCTAGTCTCTACAGCCTCCCTCACCGTCTCACGCATCCTAAAAAACCTTCCATCCCTCGAATCCGCCCGCCCTTGGCAGCTGCTGCTACTGCCCGAGCGTACGGCCGCCGTGCGCGTCCAGGAAATATGACGGCGCGCCGTCTCCACTAGCCACACAGGTGTCGCCGTGGCGATGGCAGCGCTGACGCTGGACCCGCCGGCGCCGCCGCCACGCCGGTCGGTGTCGACCAGCTGCGACCTCCACCCGGGCGAGACATTCACCGGCTTCTGCGCCGCCTGCCTCCGCGAGCGCCTCTCCGGGCTCGAGTCCTCCGCCGCCGTCGCCGGCGCCGCGCCGGGCCGCAAGTCCACCTCCGCCATCCGCTCCCTCTTCTCCCGCCCCTTCGCCGCCGCCTCCGGCGCTCCTTCCTGTTCCTTAGCTGCCGCTGAGGCGCCGCCGGACCTCCGAAGATGCAAGTCGTTCTCCTGCGGCCGTTGGGGCGGCGACGCGTTCATCGACGAGCCGCAGCGTCGGTCCTGCGACGTGCGGCGGGGCACGACGCTGTGGGCGCTGTTCCACCAGGACGACCGCGAGCGCGTCCGCGACGGCACGGCGTTCGGCGCCTTCCCGGCCTCGTCCTCCGCCGCCGCCGCCGCGCTCGCCGCCGAGGTCCAGCTCCACCCCGCTGCCCAACCGCCTCCACATCCGCCGGTGTGCGTCCCGGAGGAGTTCCCGGAGGAGGAGATCGCGGTGGCCGAGGAGGAGGAGGATTCGGATGAGATTATCCCCGTGATGGAGGAACCCGTCCTGGTGGTCGACGACACTACATCCGGGGAGGTAATACTGGATACAGAAGCAGCAACTGCAACCCGGGATGTGAGGGCGATGAGGGATCACATAGATCTCGAGTCCGCTCAGTCTCAACCGAAGAAGCCGCCGCCCAAGGACCTCAAGGAGATCGCGGGGAGCTTCTGGCTGGCCGCCTCCGTGTTCAGCAAGAAGTGGCAGAAGTGGCGGCGGAAGCAGAAGCTCAAGAAGCAGGACTCGTCGTCCGCCACCACCAGCAAGGCCGCGGCCGCGGCAATGCCGATGCCGTCGAAGCCCTCCACCAAGCCGTCGTTCCTCCGGCGGAGCCGGTTCCGCGGCGAGTCGGAGCTTGCCGGCAGGCGCCGGTCCTGCGACACCGACCCGCGCTTCTCCCTCGACGCCGGCCGCATGTCCGTCGACGACCTCGGAGGAGGCTTCTCGTGGGACGAGCCCCGCGCGTCGTGGGACGGCTACCTCTTCGGCGCCGGCGTTGCGAATGGGCGCACGGCGGCGCCGCCAGCTGCGGTAGTGTTCTCACGCCTCCCGCCCATCCTCTCCGCGCTCGAGGACTCCCCCGCCGGCGGCGGCGGGTTCGTTGAGCGCTCCGACGGGCAGATCCCCGTGGAGGAGGATTCCCACCAGTCGGAGCAGCAGCCCGATGCCAATGTCCCCGGCGGCTCGGCCCAGACAAGGGACTACTACATGGACTCGTCGAGCAGCCGGCGCCGCCGCAGCCTGGACCGGGCCATCTCCGCGCGGAGGTCCGTCGAGCTCGCCGGCCCAGCAAACCCATTGGCGGCGCGGAAGTCCGTCGAGTTCGCCGGCCCAACAAACCCTGTAGCCGGGCGGAAGTCGGTGGACCTCGCCGGCCCAACAAACCCACTGGCTGCGCGGAAGTCGGTGGACCTCGCCGGCCCAACAAATCAAGTGCCCGTGCCAGGAGTCCCCATTCCGATTATTACCACCAATCTGAACGGCAGGGAGTCTCCGCTCGTGGTGGGCAGCTCGGAGTTCTACCACTTCCAGCACGCGGAAGACCTGCTCGACCACCACCGGTTCAGCACCAGCTCCCTCGTCGACGACTTCTCCGCGAGCTTCGAGGCCGCGTTCAACGGCAACCCCGCGAAGAAGCCGCGGCGGTGGCGCAAGGCGTGGAGCCTGTGGGGCCTGATCCACCGTCGCGCCGCCGGGCTGCGGCGGACCCACGCCGCCTCCGCCGGCGGCGACCGCGCGTTCTCGGAGCCGTGGCAGGAGACCATGCGCGCGCGGGGGTTCAGCAACGGGCGGACGATGCAGCGGTGCAACAGCAACGCGAGCGCGCGGAGCTCGTTCAGCAGCAACAGCGGCGGCGGGCTGGGCAGCTCGCGGCGGAGCGGGTGCCACGCGGACGCCAAGCGGCGGCGCGGCGAGGAGTGGTGCGGTGGCGCGGCGGCGCTGGAGCGGAACCGCAGCGCGCGGTACTCGCCGGGCGGGAACGTCGACAACGGCATGCTGCGGTTCTACCTGACGCCCGTGCGGAGCGCCAGCGGGCGGCGCACGCCCGGAAGGGGGCTGCGGTCGCAGTCGTTCGCGCGGACCATGCTCAGGCTGTACTGAGTACTGACTCGACGCCGGCGAGGTCAAAGCTGCTCCGTTCAGTTTCGAACTAGTTTTAGTAGATCTTCAGGTGTAGTATTGCTGGCTGATGGTGCTCCGTAACCATAAATCCTCTTACATGATGATCCTTGTGTAGTGCAGTGATCCTTCTTTTGTTCATTATCGGTGGGCTGGATAGAGTGAAGTTTAATCTCACAATAACATCTTATTTCCTGCTCTTGTTCCATGGTTCCGTTTCACCATTGCCGGGCCCTGCCATTGCTGCTTTTTGTTCGCTGCCGAACGCAAAAAAAAAAAAAAAAAAAAACTGGCGATCGAGTTGCGATTTCAAAATTCCTTTGTCGCAGATGGTGTCACTTTCTTGTCAACTCTCGCTGCAATGCTAGTGCTTTGACAAAGAGACAGAAAAGTCGTCCTCCTGGTGTGCGCCCAGCGGTCGCAACGCAACGTTCGGCTCGGCTCTCGGCCCCGGCGGCCGGCCGCCACAGTGGCCAGCGCACCTGATGGATGGGTCCTTTTAGGGACAGCAGCGCCGCCTCGGAAACCGTTAAAGGCGACCACCCCCTATATTCTGTTCTGTTGGTCCCTAGGCGCACTCGCTGCCCGTTGGGCCAGCTTCACTCGACGTGCCGGGCCACGGTGCCCCACTCCCCGCGCCGCGGTCCGTGGGGTTACGCGGCGCACGGTTCTCTTCTCTGGGCACGCTCCGCCGGCCGATCCTTGCGGCGGCGCCGTATCGTGGCCCGTTTTTCCCGCTTGGCCGGCCGGGTTTGTTTCTCTTCGTTGTTGGGTTGTGCGAAGAGGAGCGAATCGCGGGGTTGCGAAGAGCAGCGGGATCTGAGAGAGAGGCGGGCGGCACAGGGGGAGGTGAGGAAGATTCTGATTCGGCGCGGGAGGGAGGAGGAGGACGTGGACGCATCCACGCGACGCGGGGGTGCGCGGCGCCAGATCTGAACTCAGCCGAGGCGATCACGATCCTGTGCCGCCCGCGCATCCACGAACGGAGCCCCTGTGCACGAGGGAACAGACAAATGGCCACACATGTTCGTGTGACTTCGTCGAACTCCGCTGATTCCAAAAGATCGCACAGCCACAGCAGCCCCTGGCAGCGCAGCTGCAAATCTGACGTACAGGAAGTCAGAATTTCTTTTTCGTTCAAAAAAGAAACCCACTTGCAAGGATTTGTCTCTGCCGGTAAATTTTTGTATACGCATCGCATTCCCAATCCAACTAGTAATAGTAACGCTATACTACGTTGGACAGTAGTACGAGCACGGACAGTACTGATTGGACGGGCGCCATGAACGATCACGCCACTTGCGATCCACTCCCGCTCTTCCCCACCTAAGCTATAGTAGCAGCAATGGCGCGCCGTGAGCTTTCTTGTCTTAGGGCGGCCTATACCTGACCATCCGGGCCGTGCTAAACGGGCCGGCCCAAAGCACGGCCATTTTGGCCCGGTTTGAGCATGGTCCGACACGAAAGCTAGCGGGCCGTGCCGGCACGAGCCCCGTTACGGGCCATGCCTGGACCTTGTGTGCGGCCCGTTGTGCTGGCCCGAGCCCAGCCTGTTTATCCAGGCCCAGTTAGGCACGATGGCTGGCCCGAGTATCTCATGGTGGCCGGCACGGCCCACCAACGACTCGGTAGTGGCATCGCCCGTCCTGGTATAAAAGCGTGTGGCGCGGGCGCGCGGTCAGTCACACCCAAACTCTAGCTCATTTCCGCCGCGACGTACACCTCGTGCGGTCCTGCCCACACCCGCCTCGCCGGCTCGCCCTCGCCTCATCCTCCTCCGCTCCTCTTGTCCTCCACACCTCAACGGCATAGACGCCGGTAGCCTCTAGCGTAGTCGGCCACAAGACCGACACTCCACAACCTTCACTCCACTTCCCCTCCTCCAGATCTGGTCGAGTACAACTAACTCACCTCATGGTGATCCAGATCTGAGGTTTGCGGTTGTTTGTCCGGTGACCTCGAGCTCAGGGTCGACTCGGATGAAGGACTACACCATCAACGACGACCTTCGCGCCCAAGGTTTGCAGGGCGATGACGTCAACAACATCGCCGGTGGAGGTGGAGCCGAACTTCTTCCTGGGGCTTCAGCTTCTACCCCGGTCGTTGTCGAAGACGTCAGCCCCACGACAAGCACGACGAAGAAGGCATGACGCTCCAGGGCCACCACCTCCGACGTGTGGAATGACATGGAGGAGGTCAAGGAACTACAGGACGGTAAGTTGGTAAGGGTAGGTGCCATCTGTAACTTCTGCAAAACTCGCCTCTCTGCATCTTCTAATGGTGGCACTAGCCATTTGCGTCGTCATATCCTTTCTTGCAAGAAGAAAGTTGTTGCTGGTAGCTCATCTTCTCAATCCCATTTGCATTTTGATTCTGCTGGCAATGTTCAACGTTTCGTATACAAACCTATGGTAGCTAGGACCAAGATTGTTCGTTTGATTGCTAGACTTGATTTACCTCTGAATATCGGTGAACAACCTGCAGGAGGGGATAACATTAGAACTGTTGTTTACCTTTACTATACTCATGTTTCTAGGCAGACTACAACTAAAGATGTTGATACCTATTTTGATGCTAAGCAATCTGTTATGAAGAAAATGTTTGAACAATGTACTTGTGTCTGCTTGACTTCTGATATTTAGTCTGGTAATTCAAAGGAAGACTATCTTTGTGTTGTCTTTCATTTTGTAACTGATGATTGGGAATTAGAGAAGCGCATCGTTGACATGAAATTGATTGATTGTTCTCAAAATGGAGTTAACTTTGTTGAGCGTATATTGCAAGTTCTTTCTGAGTATGGCATGGTTGATAAAGTTCTAGCCATTACACTTGATAATGCTTCTGCTAATGTTGCTGCTCTTAGACAATTAACCTCTCATCTGGTACTATATATTGGTTCTGCTAATGCTACTAGTAATACTTTTGCTAATGCTTCTGAAAATGATAGTGATGTTCAAAATGCACCTACAAATGAAGAAGGAAAGAAGGTATGTTCATGGAATAGGTTATTTGGACGGTCACGTGAACCTGCATCTGGATCTCCATCTCCTTCTACATCTTCCTCTTTACGTGCTATTTTTAAGTTAATAAATTATCTAGAAAATGACACTGTTAGCCAGTTTGATGATTCATTTAACATTCTTTCATGGTGGCATCATCAAAAACAAACCTTTCCTATGCTATCTATTTTAGCTAAAGACATCATGACTATTCCTGTTTTCACTATCTCGTCGGAGTCTGCTTTCAGTTTGTGTGGCAGGTTACTTGAGGACCGTCGACGGAACCTATCTTCAGAAGATGTGGAGATGATGTCCTTCATAAAAGACTAGGAGCAAGGTGATGCTCGAGAGGAGCATAGGATGGAGAACAAGGAGTTTGAAGAAAAGATGACCAACATGTTCTTGGATAGTTATGCACCTGATGGTCCTCCTCCTGCTGGTGGTGGTGGTGGTGATGCTGCTGGTGGAGCTGGTACTTGATTAGTTTCTTACTGTTTTGCTCGTGGTGTGATGCTCGTATTTTGAGAAATAGAGATCACTAAAAGAGTTGTGGTTGTACTCTTTTTTTCCTTAGTGTTTTATCCTCAAAGAGGTTTTATCTAAGAGTTTTTAATGAGACAACCATTTTACAATCTCCTAGAACAACTCTTTATAAAGTCTGGTGATCTTCTAAGACATAGTGATAATTTGTAATGTAATCTATTTTCTGAACTTAGGACTTAACGTTGAATATGAATTATGTCACAGTTTTAGAATTGTCAATTTTAGAGTCCTTAGACTTATTATTTTTTAAAGCTGTCCAAAGTCTTTATTTGAAGCGTGACTCATATCGACCCGATACAGAAAACCCGTCGTGCTGATGGCTCTGACACGACCCGTATAAAACAGGTCGTGTCGTACCTGGATCTGGGTGTAGACCCATCGTGCTGACATGACACGACTTTTAAAATAAATATGTCGTGACGTGCCAACAGGGAGAAGTCCCCGGCACGGTCCGTTGCCCAGGTATAGGGCGGCCGGCTTGGTCGAGGAATGAATACGACGAGACTTTAATTGGGCACCCGGGGATGTACGTGACGACGGGTAAAGCGTCTGGGCCCCTGACCGGCCCAGGGCCCAGCGCGCTCTGAACACCCCTCGCCCGCTGTTAAAGTCGCCCGCATTCATGGCGCTTGTGACTTGAGTTGCCCTTCCCCGCTGCAGTGAAGGCGAGCGAATATGATGATGCGTCGTGGGGCCTGCCTGGCATATGACAATGGCGCACGCAGCTTGTCGTCGGTCTCATCTCCTGTTCACGATCGATGTAACTTCTCCAGCTAATGGATCGGAGAGACGACGTGTCAAATGTCAATGGATGTCTCCTCATAACAGTTAGGCAACTGAACATGAGTTGGCCACTCGTCTGCGCGTGACCATACATTGATACATAGACTCGTTGCCGTGCTAGGGAACGGTGTTCGACGTGCATGCTCTGGCCTCTACGGCAGTCGGCGTGGATGGACTGTGCACGCTCCCAACTCTGTCATCTTTCAGCTCATGTTCGTGAAAGAAGTGCACGGAGGGCGCTGTACCGCTTCTCTCTTTTTTTTTGCAGCCCGTGCATTGCAAAGTTCAGTACGTGTTTCACGCTCATCAGAGTACAATTGCTGTTGGGATGACAGCCAGATGATGGTACTGCTTCAAACGCTGGATCGGAGACAGCGTACAGGCTCGTCTGAAACTTTGTAGTAGCCTCTAATTATTTCACCGTACAGGCTAAATAAGCTCGTCATTAACATTGATGTACTGAGGTCTTCCAGCTTGTTGCTTGCTGACGATCTGCTCTGTTAAATTCAAAGTTCAGTGGAACGTGATCTTTTCATCAAAGTCACAGGCATCAATATCAGATACTACTACTATATATCATCAAAAAACTGAATAAGCTGAAAAACTATTTGCAGGGCCAACTTTGCCCTGGTTAAAGTTGACCCCGGCAGGTCCGGCTCGATCCATGGGGAGCACAAGGTCGTTCTCCCAGTCGCTTCCTTGCCTTGCTCCAACAATTGTCCCTTCCGTGCCAGATGATTCATGCATGTACATAAACTTGACGTGACAATTGATCATGCCGGTGGAATGAGCTGTGCAAGTTCTGCTCCATGTTAGGCCACCTTTTTTTCTGGTCCTTCTTACAGGGGATGAGGGGAACAAGTTAGGACGTTCGTCAGTTTTTCCTTTGAAGCCACGCAAGATTGAGCTCAGTGTGAGTTTCTCGAATCATTTTCCGAGGACGTACGTGGGTTGTCATTCATCTCCAATGATTTTTGTACTGTGTAGCGCATTCAGTATTTCAGTGGGTCGAAGTAGCCCAGGCCATGATCCAAGCGAAGTAGCGGTTGTTATGTCATCATGGGCCGTGGTTGATAAATTTGGGCTTCCAGTCCACGTAGGTTAATCGTGGCCAGGACAGGGGAATGATCATTTGTTGCAGTTTAACGCCTCAATTCATTTTAATTTCAGAGATTCGTTGTGAAAAAGAATCAGGGAAAGCTGCCTTAAAATCTACTGTACTGTTTTTAATAGAAACCCACTACTCCAGTTGAAGTGCTCCCCGCCTGGCCCCGATACAGAAACAGACGCACTCTGTGTTTTGTTCACTCCTTCAGTTGAGTATCCATCCCGATCTTGTACTGCTGATAGCGTCTCTCACTCTCTCTCGTCTTCTGGTACCGTAGTATTTTATTTTTTATCTACAAAATAAGATTTTTAACCGCTCAATGTTCAACACAAAAGTTTGTGGAGAGAAGCATAAGTAATGCTAATGCACATAAGCTGATGCTAGTAAGACGAACTTTTTTCTGTCAAGTTTGTCTGCTGAATTTGATTGTGGCCGTCGTGGGTCGCACAGTTCCTTAACCAAGCGGACCCATTATCCGCCATCTTCATAATTTAAGCCTGGCGTGCGGAAAACAATTCCGTGCGGACCGTCCGCAATGACTCACCTACGCTCTTTATCAATGAAATCCAATAATTGTTCACGTTCCAGTTACATGCGCTCGACATTAAGCTGCCAAGTTACACAATACAAGGCACAGTGAACAGCACCTACTGCTGCGGTCCGGTTGCGATTGTGTCCTTTTTCTTCCTTTCTTACTACTAGCAGCGACATTAGGATTGAGCACGAGTTCATAAGACTTTTGACCAGAAACCATGACCACCGAACTTACGGCCTTGACAATCCTGCTCATTTGCTAATGGCCTGCCAAAAAACTTTGACAGGAAGATGGAGCCTGGTGCTTCAGGTCTGTGCATTTGCAAAGACTTTCCGCCCGCGCTCACAGTGTCGTACTTGAACTCTTCAATTGTACCAGTAGCACCTGCCGTTACGGCAACATGGAAATACAGGTGACGACCGGCCGTTGCCCACAGTCGGGGCGGGTTGGTACACGCCAAAAGAAGAGAAACATACAAATGCGACCAGTATCCAGGCGCTCGAGACAGTCCTGTATGACGCCGTCTCAAAGTTGACATATCCGTTTTGGGCGCGACCACGGCTGCGTCACGGAGTTGGTAGCACCAAACACTCACATACTAGTAGAATGAAAAGGCTGTCAAGTGGCGGCACCCCGCAACCACCTCCGGACCGGGCCTTCCGCATGCATGGCACGCCGCGGATCACACAAACTAACACCGCCGCATAGAAATGTCAACAAAGCCAAGATCGATCGTCGCAGTTGAAGAGCAGAGCAGGTCTCTCCTTTGTCGCGGCTGGGTAGGTGGGCTGCGGCGCCGTTCGTTATTTACAGAGCAGAGAGCGTCCGCCATCGACCGGTCACGCGACGGCGCTGCCACGCTTGCAAATACTACTTGACCCCTTCGGAAGTTCGGAGCGCCCACCAATCCCGCGCCGCCGCATCGGCTCGCGCGCCACTCGTAAATTACCTGTGCCCCCTTGCTTTTTTTTTTTTTTGGGCGAACCTGTGCCCCCTTGCTTAACACGAGCGCTTAAGCCTGACCCACTCTCCCCTACAGCGTAGTAGTACAGCCCCTGCCCCTACTCACCAACTTGCTCCGGTCCTTCCTCCAATCCTCCTCCTCCCGAGTCCTAATTTAACCCACCAACCGTCGATCAACGCGGCTGCTCGCTGCTCCCCATTGCCATGGGCTCAGCTCGTCGGCCTCCGATCCCCGTGCCGCTTTGAGAGCGCGTTTCTGTAGCCTCGAGGCACACAAGCTTGCCCCGCGCTCGGATCACCGAGTTCTGATCATGGCGTCGGTCAGGTCGTGCCTGTCCGTGAAGCCGGGAGCGAGCCCGGTCAAATACAGATCCACGAGGGTCGGGTGGGCCAGCTTGGGTGCGCCAGGGAGGCTGTCCATACAATCTGTTTCTTCCTCGTCGTCGGCGTTAGGCCGAGACCGCCGTACAGATACTCCTTGCGCCAGTAGCAGCGGGTTCCTCGGCGATGACGGGAGGATCACCATGCGGGGCGGGCGGCGGGTCGTCGCCATGTGCACCGCGAGCCTCGACGCCGTCCGCCCACCGCCGGGCGCCGCCGTGGCGGCCGGTGCCGCATCGGCGTTCCCGGAGCGGGCCAAGGTGGTGGCGCTCGTGGCCGCCGTGATGCTGCTCTGCAACGCCCACCGCGTCGTCATGTCCGTCGCCGTCGTCCCGCTCGCCGCGCAGTACGGGTGGTCCAGCGCCTTCCTCGGCATCGTCCAAGTAAGCACGCGCGAATGATTCACCTAACACATCCTTCTGTCTCGTCTCTCTGTTTTTCCTTTTTCTTTTTTTCCATCTCCTCGCATTGGCACGAAGTGCAAGCAAAGGAAAGCTTCTTTTGC
The DNA here is from genome assembly GCA_030378355.1 of Eleusine indica. Classification (NCBI taxonomy): domain Eukaryota; kingdom Viridiplantae; phylum Streptophyta; class Magnoliopsida; order Poales; family Poaceae; genus Eleusine; species Eleusine indica. The sequence goes on from CM059494.1 coordinate 63,907,637, forward strand.
TCAGAAATTAAGCAAGAACTAGCTGTTCTGTTCAGTCGCTGAGATAACAGATGGCTCCAAAGTCCCAAACCATAAGCTCGTAACTTAATAAAGTCAACGCCGCATAAAGCCATCGTTCAGACAAAGTGGGAGAGCGACTCTAACACTCTTTTACAAGAAATGGAACAGTGGGAGATGACGCCAGGCCATCGAGTGAAGCACGAAGCTACTATAGATCACCCGAAGAACTTTTTTGAGATTGGAAGATGATGTTTGCATTCAGAATCAACACTCATGATGCATCCTTTTCATTAGAGCATATATTGCATTTTTTGTGATATTAACAATGCTAAATTTGGCAACTAGATAGGATAGCAACTCAAAATGTAGCCAAAAAAAATTAAAAAAAAATCAACCGCTTGATATTAACAACGCTAAAATTTGGCAACTAGATATTTAAAATGTCCGAGCTAATGGAGTTTAATTTTCGTTTTGATAACGATTAGATGTATTGCAACTAAATTTTCGTTGTTGTGCACTATGCCCTTAGATGCAATCGAATAATTAGAAGAATATAAACACACCATTGTAACAACTTACCTATTGATGATGATGTGTTATATGCTGCAACCCATTCATGTATATTTTGACAGCCTGAAGAATATAGAAAATTGTATTGATGTTAAAGTTTAGGAGTTACTCACCACCCATTTCCATCACAAAATAGAGAAGAATACAGTTTTCTCTACCAAAGAATAGAAGGTTTGTGAGAAAGAAGCCTACACAAAAGTTTTTTTTACTCATTGATTCAAGCTGACAGATCTGAGAGCTAAATGACCCATTCCACTAGTAACTAACTGCTACAAATTGATTGACTTGAGGTTATGTTCTCACCACTTGTGCAGTCGTCATTTTTGTGGGGATATGTCTTCTCATCCATGGTTGGAGGAGCTTTGGCTGACCGATATGGCGGGAAGAAGGTGATGGCAGGTGCTGCTGCACTATGGTCCTTGGCCACTTTCCTCACTCCCTGGGCTGCATCCCGATCTACTATATTGTTGCTTGCTGTGCGTGCACTCTTTGGCCTAGCAGAAGGTGTTGCATTTCCAACAATGAGCACCTTCTTGCCTAAGTGAGTAAATCATCTCACCCATTGCATTTGTCATAATTGGTTTTTAAGTAGTCTGATTTAAGCAACAGCGATCCCAGAAGCCTAAAAGGACTGGGGGAAAGGAAACAAAAAGGAATGATCAATTGGGTTGAGATTGAATTTATAGTACATGTATCGGCTTCGGATATAGCTAATTACAGTGTAGCTAGGATATTTATTTTCCAGTAGTACATACAAGTACTCTTCACTCGGTTGCAATAATTTCTCGTATTTTAGCCTAGGTCCCTTTTTATTATCCAATTACTGCTTTACATAATCTAGAAACTGAAATGGCTGCTTCAATTGATGCCATCAAGCCACATTCCACTTTGGAATATTCAATCTTACTTCTTGAAAATGAAACAGGTGGTTCCCAACACAAGAACGTGCTACCGCTGTTGGCATTTCTATGGGGGGATTCCATCTTGGAAACGTCGTTAGCTTCCTGTCAACTCCGATCATCATGTCACACATAGGCCTAACTGGAACATTTGCCTTCTTCGCCTCACTTGGTTACCTGTGGCTCGCTGTATGGCTGTTCAATGTGGAAAGTGATCCACTTGACAGCCATACGATAAGCAAATCTGAGCTGCAATACATTGTATCGGGAAGAAGCGCATCAAAACTCCAAGGCAACAAATTCCCAACCCTCAAGGAATTGTTATCCAAGATGCAGTTCTGGGCCATCATTGTAGCCAATGTGGTCAACAACTGGGTAAGGCTGAAAGAGTAACAGAGCCATGATTCACTTAAACTGTGTACATATTTAACACTTGCAAATTCAAAATAACCTGCAGGGCTATTTTGTTCTACTATCATGGATGCCTGTGTACTTCAAGACGGTATGTTGTGACAGACTTACAACTGGTATATTGTACACAACTCTCCTCAAATTCTGACCATGATCCTTGCACAGGTTTATAATGTCAACTTAAAGCAAGCAGCATGGTTCAGCGCCATACCTTGGGCAGTAATGGCTATGTCCGGTTATGTTGCAGGGGCTTCTGCTGATTTCCTGATCAAATCTGGTTTTTCTATTGCACTAGTTAGGAAAATTATGCAGGTAAACTGCAGCCCCATAGTTTACATTTGCCCTGTTCACTGTGTAGACTGGTAGCATGAATTCCTTCCTTTTTCTGCTGCAGTCCATTGGTTTTATTGGACCAGGAGTGTCACTGCTCTGCTTAAAATTTGCTCAAACTCCATCAGTTGCTGCGGTTCTCATGACTCTTGCCCTGAGCTTGAGTTCCTTCAGTCAAGCTGGTTACTTCTGTAATGTACAGGTAGTGTTTCCGACAGAGTCTGATCATACCAGTTTCAACAAGAAGAACCTTTGTTTATTTCTTAGAATGCACATCCATCACAACTGCATACTTTCATGAATCTAACTGGACGGCTTTTCCTTTTTCTATCTGACAGGACATTGCTCCCAAATACGCTGGATCTCTGCACGGTATGTTCGTCACTTGATCGTCAATAGACACCAGATAGTACTTCCAGTTCACAGTGCGTCTTGGGCTTGCACTGACATCTCTTCCGCTGTGTGAACAGGGCTGACGAACGGCATCGGAACGGTGGCAGCCATAGTTAGCACCATCGGGACCGGCTACTTCGTCCAATGGCTAGGCTCCTTCCAAGCCTTCCTCACCCTCACGGCGGGGCTGTACTTCAGCGCCACCATCTTCTACAACACTTACGCGACGGGCGACCTGGTTTTTGACTGATGTGAAGAGTAAGATTCTTTTGTGCAAAATCACAAAGTGTACTAGCTCTCATTTGTTTATCACCAAGAACGGAATAAAAAAGGAAAATTGATTGTTTCATCTGTGTAAGCTCGAGGAAACTGCATAGTGATGAGAAATCACTGGTAAAGAGGGGAGATGTTTTGACGAAGTTACCGTGCGGACGCTGCGCAGCCGAGGACGGAGCGGCGGCGGCGATGAGCGAGGGGTGTGCGTGCCTGCCTGTCGTGGGCGTCGCAGCGTGTGACGGGAGTGTCGACGGCTGCCCGCCGCCGCGCCGGCCATAGGACAGGCTGACGATCATGGATTTGTGGACGACAAGGATCATGGATCTGTTGATTTGCTTGAGGCTGGATGATATGGGCTGTCATCAGCGGTCGGATCTATAGGACATGGAAGGGGCCTGATGGCCACGGCCCTATATCCCTATTAAAACCGAAACTGATCCATACCGTGCAGTTTGCATCATCTTGCACAAAATTCAGTTATGACCATACCAAACAGGTTGAAAGGCCAATTCAACGAAAAACAATTGATGGAACAATGCATCCTCTCGCCAAAACTCCAATTTCAAACTCAGGCCACAGCACTAGTGCCACAAGCCAACTGATTCATGGCACTTATGATAATCTTGCAAAAGAGAGCTACCAAACTCAGGACAGTCACTGGACGACACACACACACATCTGATGATCGAAAAACATACTTTATGTTCACTCTGGGCTAAAATTTCAAACTGAACCACTGAACAGAAGTACAAGTGTACACCAACAGTAAGCATGTTCAGGTATAATAGCATTGGTACTTGCAGACTTGCGAGCACTGCGATCTGCCCACCCCGCCCTTCTGTCTTCGCTTTCCACCTTTGTTTGTTATTCCTTGATTTTACACGAGTGATTGCATCATCTGCTATTTATTAGAACTCACACACAGCATGACAGCAACAATGAAGCCCAGCCAGGGCTCAAGAGTCACTCCTGCTTGGTTTGTTCGAAGCTGGAATAATCTGAAAGTTTAATAGGTTAGAGATCAGTAAGATGTAGCTAGCTTGGTGCTGACTTGCTTGGCGATGTTTTAATTGCTCATACCGTCTCAGAAGATGGTATCCAATCATTTGTTGCAGGGTTACTCATGCAGCGGACATAGCTGGCAGATGAGTAACCGGCGGTTGCCACATTCAAGGAGTTGCCGTTGGGTCTCTCAACTTTGATGAAGCCTGTACCAGTCTGTGAAGTAAAATGACTGGACTCAGTATATTGAAAAATGTGATCTAGAGGATACACGTCGTGACTCAGGACATTAACACTAATAATTCACTACCCACATCTAGAGATGGAAAAACAGAACGCACATAGTCGCTTTGAATCCATGGGTACTCTCCATCAACTGGCTGTATTCTATCATAACAGATCTAGGGCCTTAGAATTTCTGAGTTCCTAAGTACCTAAAGCCTGTTTTGATATAAAGCTCGGCCACTCTAGCGTCTGAGGATGATTATACTACTTGAGCTAAGAGCCTTTAGTAGATTATTACAAACTAGAAAACTGATGATCAAGAATATTTCAAGACGTTTTGATCAAGCCTGACTATGCAATGCAAAAGAGAATAACTATTACTGAAGTTTGACACATATATGTGAGATAAAAATGTTTAATAATTGATGAGAAATAAGGTTCCAAAAATAGTTTTTTCTTTCAAGTTTCAATCAGTAAAACCATGGGAAAATCAGGTCAGGACTCCAGACTTGATCATTGAGTTAATCATATTGCTACTGTCCAGGTCTCACATTTTATTGCACGCCCCTCAGATCTTAGCAATATGATATGAACCTTTTTTGGATGGCGCATGATTCTAAATTAACATGTATCCATCAACAGATTTAAGTATTTAACTTTAACCCAATGTACACATAGAAAACTGTACAATATCTGACAATCAGTGTACAAATAAATTTATCAGTTGAACCACTATATTTATCAGTGTACAAATAAACTTATCAGTTGAAACACTATATTTATCAGTATAAAGAAGCAATACAAATAAATTTTGGCAGTCAAATTAAACATATTATTATATATTACTAATTAATCAAGGCCCCGTATGCATTAAAACATTATACTTAACACACATTGTGTCGAAAGTACTCCTGGTATCCATATTCATTAGGCTAAGCGATACTTATAGAACATACAGCTAAAAGGTACCTGACAACTGAAAAACAGCTAAAATACAAAATGCCCTGTAGGGCTCTGGTCACTGGTCAGTGTACTAGTTATTTTTAGCAGATAAATTAACAATAATTGTATGGCTCTTGAAATAAAATGCTATGTCGGAGGCAATATTTATCAAGGTTCATGTGCGAACAAACTTCTTTTCTCTAATATGGTCATGGTGGATAGGTTTAGGTTGCATCAACAATTAGACCGTGCTAAAAAAACAACAACAATACGGTGCTACTACTTGATTAATTGATACCCAAAAGATTCTGAGCTCACAGCAAAGCACGAATTTCAGATTGCAGTTATCAACTTGACAATCCTAGTAGTCACGAAATCACATGGGTAGCTAGATAACAGCACATGTCACATCGAAGAGTTACAAATCCGGTAAATAGAACTTTCCCTAAAGAGCACGTCCACAAGGTACGGCAAAAGCTTACCGTGTGATGCTGCTTGTCGATGCCGTTGAGCCCATCGTAGTAGCGCGTCTCAACGTACTCCTCCCCGCCGTCCACGTCCCCTGCTCCGTCCAGCACCAGCTTCTGCACACGGACACGGGAGAGGCGCCACGCGTCACATCGATCGATCGAATTTCCAACCGTCAAACACCAAGAATTCGAACGAAAATGGTGCTGACCTGGGGCTCCGCGGCGAGGACCTGGAGCTTGCGGAGCTCCGGCAGGTCGCTGTCCCCATCGCCAGCCTCCGCGGCGGCGGCGTCCTCCGACGGGTCGCTGCGCGGCGGCTTGGCGGGTCGCCTCGGCGCGACGCTGTCAAAGTAGCCCCGCACCTCGGCCTCCACACGCGCCGCCTCCTCCGGCGGCAGGTGCGGGTCGCTGCGCGCCGGCCTCGTCGTCGCCATGGTGGGTGGCGGGCTTCCTTCCTCTACGCTCGGCTCTTGCTCTGGCTCGGTCCGAAGTGAAGGGGCGGGCGGGTTGGTGGTCAAGCCGTCGCCGTCGGTCTCTAGCTATGGGCGGCCGAGGCGCGCGGTTTCGGCCTGTTGGGCCGGGCACGGCGGTTTCGCCGTGCCGCTGACAGCATGGGGCCCGAATGGGCGGGCAGGTGGGGCGATGCAGACGTGCCGTGATGGTGGCGTTTGATTGGGACAGCGATGAGGGTTAGATAAGTGATCCTAATCCGCCGCTGCTATCGCCCGAACTCGTGACTGCTGACGGCGACGCATCGGCGGATGGCTCCGGATTACGCTGGAACGGCGCCGTGAACAGTTGCACGCCAGCAGTGTTCACGTCGCCCTCTTCAGGTTTCTTTGTTGGATGCGGAACACGCTTGAGCACTTTGTACCCATTGGTAGGCTCAAAGGCATCGCTTCTCTGATGCCCAGAGAAAATTACAGATAGTACATGTACTAGCGAATACAGAATAAGTATGTACATGTTTAGCATTGCAAACGCTGTCATACTTTTTTATCAGAACGCTCCAGGTATGATATTAGTTTTTTTTTTTTTGAGGTAAAACAGCGTAGCTTCATTAATCATTAACAGAAGAGTTACAATCCATGTCGATCAGATTGTGAAGAACAGACGGGGGTTTTTTATGCCACTCCTCCCGACTTAGTTCTTGCGAGACCTGCTTCGAACAAGTGTGAGCTACTCTATTACATTCCCTATGGGTAAAGACTAAGGTGAACTCATCGAAGTTCCTGCTAGCTAGTCTGATATCTCAGAGTATCAGGTTTACGGCAGAGCGTTGTTCAGAGAGAGAGAGTTTGTCAAATGTATGTCAGTGTACCGGCTGTTGAAAAACGAGAGGTTGTTGTTGGTTTTTATTTGAAGTCAATGATGGTTTAAAACTCAAGGATGAAATGTCGCGCACTTGTTGGCAGGCAGTCAATGATAAGTTTGTGGCACTGACGCATCGTTCCATTTCCATGGCCCAAGTAAAGCTTCAGAAGTCGCAAGATGGCTTGACAACGAATAAAAAAAAATCAGAATACATGCATGTATAAATGGGCTGATTCATTCTTACCAGACCAACGACGGAAAGGTTCAGCCCGTGATGATTCGGGACCCGGCCTCCCCTCGGGCCTCCGCGGTTCGGATTCAGGCCCACAAAAAAGATGGCAGTATATTTGTTTTTTCAAAAGGACCTGTATATAAGTTCGTTTTGACCAATTCAGCCCTGATCTGGATCGCGATTATTCTCCGTGATCCAGTTATTGGTCATCACAAGCCGTTAGATGGATCTTGCACGGCCCAGGTGTGTCCAGGGAAAAACACAGCGAGCAACTTTCGCAAAAGAGCCCTCGCACGGGGCGTCCCGTTCCGCTCCCCCGCGCTGTCATCCCCTGCGGTATTCCCTGGCCGCGGGCGAGACCGGCGGCGAACCGGGCGAACACCTAGCATCCACCGTTCCTCCCATTGGCTTCGTCAAGGTTACTCCTCTGCTACCTCCAGGAACCTTCCGCCCGCCGACACCACTCTCTTATGCTCTCGTTTACACCGTCTCCCGCCTATCGCGGCAACGCCCCAATTCCCCTGTCTCTGCTTGATTTCCCGGTCTAGTTTTCATGAAGGAAATTAGTGTTCTCAGATTACTGAGACTGCTACTTGTGCATCGATTTGTAAATTCGGAATGCTGGCCTCAGGCAGAAAATAAAATGAGTGGATCGCCCTGTCCAAAGAGGTAATAAGCTCATCTCAGAGTGCAGAAATCCGATACTGTCTTGATCAACTTGTCCGTACAGCTGAAACTATCCATGATTTTTGTTGCTTTTGCGTAACACTCCTGCATTGTTGTACCTCCATACCAATTCGTTCAGGGTTGTGCTTTCTAAAACCAGCCCATGCACAACGAGTTGAGCCTAAAACTAACCCGGACTGAAAGAAGAAACTTTAAGTCTTATTATTGCCATGATTTTGTCATTATTCCCTCGAGTTATGACATCTCGTTGCTTGCCTGTTCTAGGAACATGCCCAGTAAAACAAGATTATGGGAATTGTATCAGAGCTGACATCCTGATTATGCTGAAGATGACACTTCACCAATGCAATATACTCCTACTTGATATGGCATGGAGGAAACATGCACACCTAACTGAATTGAAGTGTGCAGATATTTATTGATGCAAATTATACTCCTTGGTGTCAGTTTCTTAGTGACATATCAAACATGCCAGTAGGTGCCGGGTAGAAACCAACACAGATACATGTCATGTCTACAAGAAATGAGCAAGCCGGCAACAACAGTTCCTCACAGACACGAACACGCATCTGGTGGGTACTGGGTACAAACCAACACAGATAGTATGTCACATGTACAGAGCATGAACCCATTCCAATGGCGGGTATCAGAGAAGTAAGGGTGCCATTCTGCCCGTGATCCGTCATTTCCAGAACATCACGTCGATATTATTTGCTGATAAGATTATTGAGATGTCAGGGGCGAGAACTGAAGACTGAAAGGGAGAGCTCATCTTCAGTGCAATCTGCCTAGGAAATCCCTAGCAGAAATTGCCTTTCCCTTTACACTGTGCCTGGGCTGGTCGTGCGAAACTCTGATTCTCGCGGTCTTGCATAGCAACCATGGGTCGCCAATACAACTATTGATCTTAGTTCAAGTGTTCAACTGATGGCAAAACCTGTCTGCAACCTTTCAGTCCACACAGTTCATGTCTCGCCATCTTCAGCTGAGTGCGTAAAGGCAACAGACATGGCGTTCCTGGTTGGCGCGTAGTGGGCTGCATCACGCTGAAATCACTTGCATTCTCCTATCAATCATGGGATCGCCGGAGTGCTGCGGACCCCTGGCTGTCCAACACTCCCACACGGGATGACACGTATGGATGTGCACACGATCCAATAAGGACATGGGGCCAAATAAAAGAAAAACCTCGCCAACGAACGGGATGGGACTCATTGTGTCTTCCTCACTGGCGATTTTGAAATTAATTTAGGCGCCAGTCGCCTTGTTGAGAGTAGGTGCGTGTGGTCCGGTGATGGCGCATGACAGGTGAATCGGTCGCCCATGCGGTTATCTGAGCTAAGAGTGATGTTAGCAGGTCCTCATCGAGCTGCTTGGTCAGTGCTCCTTTGGTTTGCAATATTGTTATGCACGAAAGGATAAGAAAAAAGAATCATTTCCAAGTGTCCTCTGCTTTGCTTGATCAAGAGCGCCGTTGACGCATGCATATCCACAAACTTTTTCTAATCATCATCATTCCTTCAGGTTTGCTGCGGTGTCTAAACAAGCTCCATCTTTTTTTTTTTCATAATTTAGCAATGCAGGTCATGCCAAGACATGGTTACCTGTCCAAAACATACAAGTGCAGAAAGAGACTGTAGGCCCTCACCTAGAAGCAGACCCCAGCTGTATAATTTGTAAGTATACACAGGCAAGGACAAAGGCTTCAAGATGGCGTGAATAATAATAATAAAAAGCTTCAAGATGTCGTGAACACACCAAGGAGAGAGGCAGCGTGTTCGTGTTCGTGTTCTTTAGCGTGAATGTAACGTGCTAACCTTATTTAGTGGCGCAAGTGCAGTGCACACTACTGCAATTTTAAGTGATCCTTTTTATGTTGAGTGTGCATGGAGTTGGAAAAAAGAGCGAAATCTTAAACCGGGAGGCTTGCAGCGCGTGCTCTCGATCCTGTCCTTTATCCCGGCGCACGCGGGCGGCCGCCGGCCCGTCTCGCCGGAAACCGACCTGATGTAGCCCGGCTGACCGAGAGCGACCCGTATACCTGACCAGACCCAACGACCCACCACCATCATCTTCCATCCCCACGCGTGCTGATTCACTACCGGGTTTAAGTTTTGCTCAGCCGCCGGAGAAAATCAATCCATGGACCAATGCCCAGCACGCTAAACGCTTGCTTGAGATGCCTGGCTGTGTTGGATCCCTGAAAGCAGGAACTGTACACAACGATCCCCGCACGTTTGTAATAGCCATAAATCTCTTCTCCTAATTCGCTCAAAAAATAAATAAGTCTCTTCGTCTGTGCCGGCGTCGACCATGTGTTTCCTTCCTCCGAAATCCCTGCCGAGAAGACGATGACTTACACCTTCGAAATGCCTTAAACCAGTGTGATCCGTGGCTACATGGTTCAGCACTTCAGCTGTCGAATACTGCAAACCCGTGCGACCAGGACCGATCGGTATATGCGTGTCCAGTTCTTGTTCGATAAGGCTCGACGAGTTGACGGTATTAACGCAGCTTTCAGGCCCCTCGTGTCGTGTTGGTGGCACTTTGCCCCTCGCGCCAACCTGAACATCACGATCAACAAGGTCGCCACCCAACGGCGAGCCTGAGCCATACGAAATAAGCTGTACACGCGTCGTGCGATTCAGCCAGAAAATGCAAATTCCGCCGCGGATTATCGGATAATAACGTGCCCAGGCACGATCGCGAAAAAAATAATTATCAGATAATAGACCCATACATACGCCGCTGACCTGATGTCATTATTGTCACTCGGTACACGGCACTGGTTGATGGGGAGGGCTAAGGTGATGAGAGCTACGCCGGTTTTGTCCGTGCGGCTCGGCGCCGGGCAGGCAAGGGCGAGCGGCGGCGTTATGACGGGGACGAAACGATCGAGAGAAGCGCTAGCTCGGCGCTCTTGGATAATGCCAGTATAGCTTGGCTGCCTTCTATATACGTCAGCACATTGTACTCTACTGGGTGTTTACAACACTTGAGAAGAATTATTTGACATAGTACTACAAGTATTCATTTTTTCTTAATTGATGACCCTCGTCGTCACCAACCTGTGTCGCTTAATAATCCACGATGTATTATTGGTGGAAGAAGACTCTGATAGCATTAACAAATTCAAAGTCATCGATGCCCAATGCTGTCGCCTTCCGGCGAGTCCTCGTTCCTTCAGCAATTCAACGTACGACTTCAGATTTTCATACAACGAAGGTCTGTACGATCCGGACGGTATGAATGATCGCCACTTCTCCACGAAACCAACCATGCAAATGGGGGATGATATGGATCACACCATAGTTATAAATCGGGGCATGGACACAGTGCCGGCACTACAAACACAAGCCGGGAGCAGGACCACCTCCACTCAGAATTGGAGCTATACTACTGTAGAAGCTAGCAATGGAAGACACGCACTTGTTTTAGTTCGCTGAGGCCCACCATGCAGTGGTCCATTGGCACGAACCAAACCTTGATTAGCTAGTCCCTTTTCCTCGTGATCAAAAAGGGGGCGAAAAGTAATCCAGGACGTCAGGAACGATGCATCAAGGGTGACCGAGTTCAATTGTGAAATTTCAGAACGTTTCAACACGCTTATAGGTTCGACACGGGTAAATTTAGAACGTCTCAACCCTGGCGGCCTGAACTCTGTCTGAACCCTCGGGTGTGTGTTTCCAAAAGCACCTTTAATTTCTTCTTCTAGTTGGACCTCAAGCATCGTCGTCGCTCTTCGGTAAGCAGTAGCGTCCATCTGACGGTCACATCAAAAGAGTAGTATACAAACATAAGCAAGGAGACAGATCACATGTGTAAATAATCTTCTACACACTTCTCGGCAGACCACGGATACGAAACGTTCCGCAGCTGCGAGCTGCGTTCTGCACATAAAGGTGCTCCTTTTGTTTTCGTTTCACGTGCTGGCGTCCTACGTGACACGGTCGGAGCCGCCCAAGCTAGCGTGCCGTGCGGCGCGTCACTCACGCCGACGCCGACTCGCGGACGACAGACGGAGTATCGCCGCCGCTGCCGAATTTTCCGTGCCTTCCTGGCATCGTCGTCGCGGTCTGAAACCCATATAAAAACCGCGCGGGCACGCACGCTTGAGCGGTTCTCGCCAGGGCCAGGCAGAGAGGCAGGTCCGTGACGCGCAGTTGGTCCGGTCGATCGATCGATCGATCGAGTCCGGTCAGGGCAGGGAAGTGTGAAAACGAGTGTGATTCAGTTGCTGTTTCCCGGGCTTTTCTCCCCTTCACCCGCGCCCGCCCAACTCGATATGGAGAACTATTCTTAGGCGGCGTTGCGTACGTGTGAACCAAGACCGCGCGCGGTTAAGCGAGGCCGTCGGTCGCGCGGCGCCCACCCAGGGCCATGGCCGCGGCCGCGACGACGGCAGCCACCACCACCACCACCTCCTCGACCACCACCACCACCAGCCCCATCCACTCGGCCGGCCCGCACCACCGCAGGCCGCGCCTGCTCAGCGACATCGAGCGCGACGCCTACCCGCACGACGTCGCCGACTCCTGCTGCGGCGGCTGCGCCGGCGCCGACGACGAGGGCGGGACCCTCCACGGCCACACGCCCTGCGGCGGGACCGGGAGGCACCAGCAGTCGGCTGCAAGGCGGAAGCAGGCCGCTGCTGCCTCGCACGATCGGTGGGCCTGGATGAGGGCCGTCGTGCTCTGCCTCCTCGGCCTCGTCGCGGTCGTCGGCTTCCTCGGCTCCCACCGCGGCGGCGGCAGTGGCGCTGGCTCCGCCGCGGGCGGCGATGGCGTCGTCGTCGATGACGATAGCGGGAGGCTGTTGCAGAGGGTGGACGCCGCCGACGCCATGGCGTGGACGGAGGAGGACTCCAAGGCTCGCGCGCGCCGCTCGCCGGTACGTGCCTGCACCTCCCCTCCCTCCCTCCGTCCTTTCCCACGCCGCCGGTGATCATCGATCATCAATCGCCGCCGAACCGTTTTATTACAGTGATCATTACGTTAACTGACTAGTGACTACTCCCGCAACCATAATTTTTTCCCCCTTGGCAAAAGAAACCTCTCGTGCACGTAGTAATACTTGGAAAAGCGGGCATTTATTGGTGCATTACTTGTTGCATTTGGAGGACGAAACAGTCGTTGTTGCGTTCTCTGATCCGTCGGCCATCGTTCCCGTTTCGGGATACGCCATTAGTGTAGCTGTAGTTGCCACGCAGGACCGGCTTCAGGCAGGTTTAATGAAGTGGGAAATTCTACTCCGCCAAGCAACCGACCGAAAATCGAGGCTCACAAAAGCTTTTCTTGCGGAAGCTTGAAACTCACTCTGCACCGTTTGTTTGCGTTTTCTATGAAACGGAACGCTGGAAAGCCTGAACACTGGAAAGCACCTCGCCTTTCGATCGATCGAGAAGAAATGAAAAGGGAGGCTTTTGGATCATGCCGTCGCGGGATGGAGGGAGGGTGCGTATAGGAGAAATGATTGGTGATAAGGACAACGATCGCGCCGGTATTTGTTGCTAGCGCGAGTCACCGGAACCGAAGAACAGAGCACATGACGTGATCCCGAGAGCCCACGAGCTCCGATTTTTGTTTTTATGACAGACGCATTCTTGTTTTTCGTGGCATTTCTTTGTCTTTGTACGCGGAATGCGTAGCTGTTTTTTCATTTCTCCAGTCGCTTTTGAGCCATTTATCATCCAGTTGTCATACACGATGCAACTTATGAACTTAGTAGTGGCGTGGGTTGGTGTCGCCGCGGTTGCTTTCTGTTGTAATTGTCAATCACTTAAGGCCACAACAAACTGTTAACTGTATCAATAATGCATTTTGACACAACTCTGTGTGGAGAGAGACAATTCGATTTGCTGAACCATTCTCTGCCTATAACAGCTTGCTAAATGCTTGCTAAAATTTTTCGAAAGTTTTTGAGGAATTGATCTGTACGAATTTGAACTAGAACCTAATATTCCTAGAGCTTCCTCCTCTTACGAATTTGAACTAGAACCTAATATTCCTAGAGCTTTCCCCCTCTTACAAGTGGTTGGTTTTAAACTTAGTACAACCCCAACCCCACGAGAAGGAAGAAACGTGGTCTCCTGTCCTGGTAGGGACAACAACCTTCAATTTAGGAAAGAACTGGTACTCTGGCAAAGAGCCTGTCAGAAAGCAATCTTGTGTTTATGTCCAGCCCAAAAATTGCACACATGATTCATAACTCATAAGCAATGCATTTATTCAGATGTCATGCTGCTCAGCTTGACTGTTCTTTAAATCTTGACTTCACTGAAGTTTCCTATTAAATCATGGACAGACACCTGAGATATGGATGAAACCAGACAGTGAGGGTTACAGCCAGTGCATTGAACGGCCAAGAAATCAGCGCAGTAATTCACTTGTGTACATTTTTCATTTCACTCTCTTGAATGTTCATCTCCAGCTGCATTTCTCACTTATATATGGCTGCTCACTGCAGGGACAAACAATTCAACCGTCGGCTACATATTGGTTGATGCAAATGGTGGACTAAACCAGATGAGGATGGGAGTACGTACAGCCCTGTATTAATCCCTACATCACGGCAATGCCTTTGATCTAACTCTTATTAATTCCTTCACAATTATTCTTACAGATAAGTGATATGGTTGCAGTGGCGAAGATCATGAACGCGTGTCTGGTGATCCCTACACTGGATCATCGGTCATTCTGGACTGATCCAAGGTCAGTAATCATGCATCTCTTGTTGCTATTAACCATCCTGTAGAAACTAATGTAAGTGCCAAGAAGACTGACAGAAAATTGTTTGATGCAGTGATTTCAAAGACATATTCGACGTCGATCACTTCAAGGAAACTCTGAAGGAAGACATTGTGATTGTAGATTCCCTTCCACCGGCTTACCAGAGGGTAAAACCTTATGTGAGAGCACCCACTTCATGGTCCAGGGTACGAGTCAACAACCTTGTTGACTAGCATACAAGATTGCTGCACCAGCTTAAAAAATAAAATCAGGCATGTGAATACTGAATGGTTGATGGATCGTCAGCTCCGTTTTTACAGGCTTCATATTACAGAGACTTTGGAAGGATACTGAAGAAGTTCAAAGTAGTGAGGTTTACGCACACGGATTCACGGATAGTGAACAACGGCCTTGCCCCTTCTCTACAAAGGCTTCGCTGCCGAGCAAACTACAAAGCGCTCCGGTACACGAAAGAGATTGAAGCGCTCGGCAACACGCTGGTCGAGAGGCTGAGAAATGGTTCCAACCATTACATCGCACTTCACTTGAGGTAACTGGAGCATCACAACATTCAATGATAAGAGCTGAGAACATTATGTTTCAGCCAATGAATCCATTTTCAGATGACTATAATTAATCTTCCGTCCATTTTGTATTTTGCAGATACGAGAAGGACATGCTGTCCTTCACCGGCTGCAACCACAACCTGACGCTCCACGAGGCCGAGGAGCTGAAGGACATGCGACTCAAGGTGCGGCACTGGAAGGAGAAAGAGATCAACAGCGTGGAGAAGCGGCTGCAGGGCGGGTGCCCCATGACGCCACGCGAGGCGGCCGTCTTCCTCAAGGCCATGGGCTATCCTTCGACGACAAATATCTACATCGTCGCCGGCGAGATCTACGGCGCCCGCAGCATGGAGGGCCTGAAGGCAGAGTACCCCAACATCTACACGCACTACAGCCTCGCCACGGTGGACGAGCTGGAGCCGCTCGAGCTGTACCAGAACAGGCTCGCCGCCGTGGATTACATCGTGGCGCTGCAGAGCGACGTGTTTGTGTACACGTACGACGGCAACATGGCCAGGGCGGTGCAGGGTCACAGAAGATTTGAAGGATTCAGAAAAACCATAAACCCTGACAGGTGTGTTTCTCATCGTCTTAAATCATGATATCTTCCTCATTTTGACAAGAAATCCCAAGAATAGATCTCGATTATGTGACCTAATTTGGATGTACTTTATTTGTAGATTGAAGTTTGTGGAGCTCATCGACAAGCTTGATGAAGGTTCCATGACGTGGAGCGAGTTTCAGAGTGCAGTGAGGCAGCACCATGAAAACAGAGTTGGAGGTCCGTACGAAAGATTACCTGGTGAAAGTCCAAGGCAGGAGGAATACTTCTACTCGAATCCTATCCCCGGGTGCCTATGTAAAAGGGTTGAAAGGATCAAGTGATAATGGATTTCATCTTGAAAAGGGGATATGTTCAGTCTTGAAACATACGGCCAGCGCTTTAATAGCTGCTACATGGACGGAGATGATGAAGCTTCCTCCACATGGCAAGGGATCGCCCGGTGAGAGTTCTAGCAAACTGACAGAGACAAGACAGTTTCGATTATTTTTCATAGGCTGACAGCTCATGCAGTCGACGTCTTGAGAGGGCTGGGGGACCGATAAGTGAATCCTCAAAAAAAAAAAAAAGTCCAAGAGAGGATGGGAGGAACAAGGAGATTTGGATGTACAAAATGATTCATAATGACACTGCTTCAGAGGAAATAGTTTATAAAATGTCTCATGTTCTTGGCACATCCAGTTTAATTCGTTTTTTAGATGTGCAGTAACAACACAGGTATTGAACAACCGATACTTCTGTAGTTTTTCAGACGACAAATCATCCTATACTGTCATCACTGTCATGCACGTTTTCAGTTTGAAAAAAGTCTATTTTATCTTTTTGAACTTTCAACAGAGTCTGAGTTTTCTTCTTTGGACTAGAAACCAGATATAATGACTCCTCCAACTATTGAAACCGGTTATTTTACCTCCCTGGGCTGTTTCCACAGTGGTTTTAGCCGAGTAAACACCGTGGGGCCCACATACTCGCAATGAGTCACGGTTTTAGCCTTGGACGGAGCGGGCGGCCGCGCCGGTGGCAGATGCAGTAAAGTGACCTCGCCGTGGCGGCTCGATAGATCCGGGAGCTGCTTCGCGCCGAGCGTGTCATCGTCGTCGGACAAGACGATCTCGCCGCTGGAACGCGGCGGGGGGCGCCTAGCCGCGCGGCCCGTGCACGAGCATGGCTGGCGGGAGGGGCGGAGGTGGCGGCAGGGGGGCCTCCAGGTCCAAGTCCGGTGACGTCGGGTCCAGCGATAAGGGCTAGCGCCGACGGTCGAGGCGCCGATCCTGAATCAAGAGCAGCACGAATAGCGGCGGTGGCAGCAGGTCTCTGATGACGGCTCGCGCACCAATGACGATAGAGGCGGCAGTCCTCCAGCGACGGCTCGCGCACCAATTGTGGTGGAGGTGGTAGGTCCTGCGGCGAGGGCTCGGGCTTCAATGAAGGCGGCGGCGGCAGGTCCTCCGATGACAGCCCACGCTTCAATACCAGGGGAGAGGAGCAAGAATAGGATGGCTCCGATCGGGATCCCGTTCTCCTTCTCTTTTCTATTCGCGACGCTGACTCAGCGTGAGTGTGTGGGTCCCACAGTGCTAAAACCGGTGTGGAAACAGCCCAGGGAGGTAAAATGATCGGTTTTAATAATTGGAGGAGCTATTATATCTGGTTTTTGGTCGAAGGAAGGAAACTCAAACTCCGTTAAAAGTTAGAGGAGGTAAAATGGACTTTTTTCTTTTTTCCAACCATATTGGTGCACAGTATTGGGCCTACGAAACTTTTCCAAGACGTATTTGGCCCATGTTCAGACACTCGTTCGGCCAGAAGCTAGCCCGTAAACAGCCCGCACCAACGCACAGTAGTAGCTGAACGCTGTTCGTCCTCTCCGAACCCCCGCAACGCGGCTGATTCATTTCTTCTTTCTCCCCACGCCGGCCTCCTCCTTCCTCTCCTCTTCCCTCTCTCTCCCCCCTTCCACTTCCTCAAAACCCTAAACCCTACCCACCGCGACCTCCCCGTGCAGCACGGCGGCTAGCCCACCGGCCGGCCGGCTTCGCGTCCCCCCCACCTTCGCAAGGTGAGCCCCCGCAGCCCGCTCTCGCGATTCGCACCAGGCGCCCCCTTGACGCCCCGGGTGGTTGATGTATTTGCCCTTTCTGCTTCCATTGGCGTGAGAGCATCGCTTCTTGATTTGTTGGGTGGCTTAGTGTTTTTTTTTGTCTTAACTTCGAATTCATATGGCTTTGTGAAGTGGATCGCTTAGCGTAAGTCTCTTGCTACTAACTGTTGTTTTGTAAATTTTCGCGAAAATTTCCTGTGGAAATGTTTAGTTTTAACGCCATCTTGTATGTACGGAGGTGTATTCGGCGCTGTGGTGGGACGCTAAGTGTTGATTTGCACGTTATGTATTAATTATGATTATTATTTTGCTTTTTTTTGTGGGAGATTTAGCAGCAACGATGTACTGTTTTAGCAATTTCAACGGGTTTGCTGTTGAGTGTAGTTGCAAAAGGATCAAATTCATACATTGCATATCAAGTCCAATGAATCATTAGTTAGTTTTTTCCCCCTCATTCTGTTTGGATAATTTTGTAATGATGATATGGTTGAACAATTGTGTTACTCCAGGTTTCCACATGAACTTGGCCTTCCCCTTGTGAAAGGTGAGAAGCATTCAAGTCTAGTATGGCTTCAAGGGCAATCATTAGGAGAAGGAAGTTTCTCTTGGATCATGTTAACACACCCATCCTCTCATCGTCCTCCTTCTCTACTTTCCTACACGGGAGGTCTGGTTTGGAGGTTGAGCCGAGGACAGCGCAGCGATTCCTCGAGCAAGCTTCTGGGGATTCTAGATGTGAGAAGGAGCAATGCAGTGTGGATTTGAACAAGAAGGATCTGCAAGGTCTTGGTAATGGATTTCAGCGTCCAGCTCATGTGATTTCTCTTCCACACTCTGGAATTGGAAGGAATGAATTTGGGCTGCCTCTGGGAGCTAGATATTTGTTGCAGTCAGTCCGCAGAGCATCAACTGCAACCGCAAGGCAACCTAAGATGGAGATGGATGATGAGCAGAGTGAGGATCAGAAGCAGATAAAAAAGAAAAAGGAGGCATCCCCAGAAGAATGTGACCAGGCTGTAGAAGGCCTAAGCTCGGCAAAAGCTAAAGCCAAAGCTAAGCAGGTACAAGAATCTCTGAAGGCTGGCCAATCAGTTATACAGAAAGTTTGGGCAAGGATTCTGGGTATTGGTCCTGCTCTCAGAGCTGTTGCCTCAATGAGCAGGTCTGATTATATTTCTTTTGACTTAAATTTATAGTTATAACAAGATTGATCCCTTTATTAATTCACAAAGCTAAACTTTTTTTTTTCCCTTTGTTTGGTAAGGGCTGATTGGGCTGTGAAGCTCAAGCACTGGAAGGATGAATTTGTTTCTACACTGCAGCATTACTGGTTAGGGATCAAGCTACTCTGGGCAGATGTTAGGATCTCATCAAGATTGCTGGTGAAACTTGCTGGCGGGAAGAGCCTTTCAAGGAGAGAGCGACAACAGTTGACGCGTACAACAGCTGATATCTTCAGGCTGGTACCAGTCGCCGTGTTCATCATTGTACCATTCATGGAATTCTTACTGCCGGTGTTCCTCAAGGTGTTTCCAAACATGCTGCCGTCAACTTTCCAGGACAAAATGAAAGAAGAGGTACATGTTTTGTGAGTTGTTACTTCATGAAATTATACTGTTTAAGTGTCACCTGTTGTGCATGCACACTACTTCTTGTATGTTACTAACTCAATATACCATGTGCATTATCCATTTATTACTTTGATCGGGTGGCATACCCTCTTGTTTTCCATGCTGCAATAGATTTATCTTTTCAGTACCACATGTTTGAAATGGGTTCCTGTTGCTATTTGTACTGTTGATATGAATCCACAGACTTTATCATAGTGCAAGCTGATGAAGGATGTACTTCATTTTCCTACAGGAAGCTTTAAAAAGAAAACTGAAAGCAAGGATGGAGTATGCGAAGTTTTTGCAAGACACTGCAAAAGAAATGGCAAAGGAACTTCAAACATCACGTAGTGGCGAAATGAAACAGACAGCTGAAGATCTGGACGAATTTTTGAACAAGGTATAAGTTCCCAGTATGCTGCATTTCCATTGTTATAGTTATGCATTGTAAACCTCTTTACACTATTTTTTGTCGGGAAATTCTGATCAGGTTAGGAGAGGTGAACGTGTATCTAACGAAGAAATCTTGAGTTTTGCAAAGCTGTTCAATGATGAGCTCACTCTGGATAACATGAGCAGGTTAGGCATTTGTTTAATATCTGTGCAAATCATCATCATAATCGCACTTGTGACTTAGTTGATTGACATTTCTTGCAGACCGCGCTTGGTAAGTATGTGCAAATATATGGGTGTCCAGCCTTTTGGCACAGACAATTACTTGAGGTTCATGCTTCGCAAAAAACTGCAAGAGTAAGTACTCAAACATAACTCAGATGCTATTCGATGACAATATGATAGAAATGTTCTATTTTAGAGATCAAACAGTGATGGTGTGACTTGGGGCTACTTGTATCTTTTTGGAAACCTTGTTCGACAATTATCAATTTGGAAGTTTAAATCTATTGGTAGTTTAGGTCGAAATATAAGGACAGTTAACACAAAACGGAACTTTATCTAGCAGGATTGCTAATAGTAAAATGCATGCAGTAAGCTCAAGTAAACACTCTAGCTGGATTGCTAATACTAAAATGCATGCAGTAAGCTCAAGTAAACACTCTGCATCAGCTACCACAGTAGGTGCTTCCTCTACTGTAATTCCCTCAAAAAACACTCTGCAACAGCTCATAATATCATGTTCAATTTCTTATATTTGCACTGCCTTTGCTGGTGTATATTCATAACATCTTTAGAAGTTTAGACTTTAGATTCAGGACTTTGGTTTCTTGTCTATATGATATATTGCCTTGGTTATTTTTTTATTTCCCCTATTTCCAAGCCCCCCCCTCCCCTTTTTTTTTGTCTTGTTATTTTTGCGTTAACTTCACAATAGTTTGAACTGTTTTCTTAAAATGCTAAATAAAAATATATGCTTGTTTTGGTAATGGTACTTATTTTTTCAGCATTAAGAATGATGATAAGATGATTCAAGCTGAGGGTGTTGAGTCTCTTTCTGAAGAGGAGCTTCGGCAAGCCTGCCGCGAGCGTGGTCACTTAGGTCTGCGTTCAGTAGAAGAGATGCGCCAGCAGGTTGTTTTTCATTTTTCTGATGGTACCCAAATCTTGAGTAGTTTACTGAGTTACTTATTCTTGGAGTTTTATTTTGTTACTCATTTACATTCATACATGTTATTTTAGTCATTCAGCCTTTCGTACTGCAAGCCAAGAAA
This sequence comes from Eleusine indica, assembly GCA_030378355.1. Lineage (NCBI taxonomy): Eukaryota > Viridiplantae > Streptophyta > Magnoliopsida > Poales > Poaceae > Eleusine > Eleusine indica. The sequence goes on from CM059494.1 coordinate 63,928,622, forward strand.
TCTTATCTTTTGAGACAGATTTGTAACATTCTCTCAGATACTCTTCCATTATTGATTATTTCTGATGTCTTAGGCCATCTTGAACAAGGATAAATTTAGTCTTCCTAACACAACCGCAACCTAACTCATGTGCCAGGAAAGTTACAGTGAAGGATTATGTTTAGAATTTATCACATCCAAAGTTGGATTACATGCTGGTGCACCTTAACTACAAATCTGTAACATACTCTATTCAAAATGACCAGCAATTTTGCCTTCATTGTTTAGATTTGACCACTAACTGTTTCATATATATCGGCCAACTGAATAAACTGATAACATATGAAGGTATGATATACTCAAAATGCGTCTGACGGTTGATGAATAACATTTGATCTATCATGTCTATTTTAATTAACAGAATATTGTAAATGTCCTTGTGACTTCTGAGTCAAATTTATATACATATATAAGAAAATATGTTGATACCATGTAAATGCATGTTAAACTGTGCTACTCCCTCCGTTCCAAATTATAAGATGTTTTAGCTTCAGGCACGGGAATTAAGGAGAAGTGAAAAAAGTAGGTACACAGAAAACCAGGAGAGAGATAGCGATAAAGATGTATTGGGAAGAGGAAAAGGTGCATTGGGATGGGAGGGTGTCCTATAATTTGAGAAAACTTGAGAAGGCTAAAGTGTCATATAATTTGGAACGGAGGGAGTAGTAAAATTGATTACAATTTCATTTTTTTTTCAGCTCCGAAACTGGCTGGATCTCTCACTTAATCACGCTATGCCATCTTCACTTCTTATACTTTCAAGGTAATTTGGTTGGCATTTCCCACTTTTTACAATACTTCTGTTTGTGACTTTGTGCTCGCATTCTTACATTGTAATGCTGCCAGAACGTTTACTGTATCTGGGAAATTGAATCCTGAGGAGGCTGTTGTAGCAACACTATCTTCTCTACCAGATGAAGTTGTGGATACAGTTGGAACAGTATTGCCATCTGAAGATTCAGTTTCTGAGAGGAGGAGAAAACTGGAATTCCTTGAGATGCAAGAAGAAATTATCAAGGTGATGTTTATAAAAGATTCATCTTCTCATTCAGTTGGTTTTCAGATGAAAGAGCCCAAATAGAAAGGTTTTGATCATAGATTTGAATATAAGCTTTATATGGCATAAAGCAAATCCCTTTAAGGCTTTGTTGTTGTTGTTGTGGGGGTCCCTTTAAGGCAGATAATTTGAAGCCAATCGAGAAGGATTTGGGTAATCCCTATTTATAACAAACCATTAACGTGTCTTGTCTTAGCACATGCTTTATACTATGTCATGGTAAATCTGGAATATATTTGATGGATAGAAATTGGAATATGCGTTTATAACTGAAACTCGGTCTTGATGTCCCTGCCTGTATCAAGGTGTCCTGGTACATGGTTTGTGCTACCAAATTGTGTAGTCTTTAAACTCACATGAATTCTTAGGATTTGCACTCGATTTAATGTGGAGTGCTGTTATCTGGTGTATGTTGTAGTGCTGTTTATATAATATCTTCACTGAATGAACCTGCTAATGCGTTTACTTGAATTAGTCAATATAGTTCCAAAGAAAAGCATTTATATTTTTTTCATCCGACAGAATTATTTTATTTAAAAGACAATGCCGAACACTATGCTATTGTTGATGTTTTTTTTTGGCATATGAAAAACATTCAGGAGGAAGAGAAAAAGAAAGAGAAAGAAGAAAAAGCAAAAAGAGAGGAGAAGGCAAAGCAAAAGGAGCCGGAGGCCGCTGAAGAAGATGTAGCTTTGAAGGAAATGACTGAGGCTACTGCTAGGGAAGAGAAAGAACTGAGAAAAGCAAAACAACATGACAAGGAAAAGCTCTGCAATATCAGCCGTGCATTAGCCGTGCTGGCATCTGCCTCTGTATGATCCGAATATATCTGTATTCTACTGTATATATATTCCAGAATACCAGAATACTCACTCTGACCTATTTTTCTCTTCCATTTTTCCATTGCAGTCTGTTAGCAAGGAGCGCCAAGAATTCCTGAGCCTTGTCAACAAGGAGGTATAATGCGAAGTGGGATTGGAGCAACAATATTATTCTTCACCTGTCTTTTTGTAGCATATCATGTAGTAATAGGACTCAGTTGTCTGAATCACTGAATGCAGATAGAGCTGTATAACTCCATGATCGAAAAGGAGGGTACAGAGGATGAAGAAGAAGCTAAAAGAGCATATATAGCAGCTAGAGAGGAGTCAAGCCATGACTCTGAGGACGATTCAGAAGGGAACGTCTCATCAGCGCTAATTGAGAAGGTAAGAAGACCTTCACAACACATTTTATGTAGTTGATCACTCTCTAGTTAAAATGTACTAAGTCCCGCAATATGTTGTTTAAGGTGCCACTACCTGCTGTCTAACTAGTTCTGAAGTGCTAGATAGAGTTGCAAACCATTATTGGACTTGCAGACAGTTTTATCAAATGTTTGTAAATTTGGCCTTTTATTGCTGATATTAATCATTATTGGCCTTTCATATCTCGATAGGTATTTAGATGGATAATGTATTAACCATGTAGCAAACTAACTGCCTGATTTGGTCATTTCTTTTGACATTTTAAACGACCAGAAAAGAAACATTTGGCTGATTCTCTTTATGTACCGTTTTCTGATGAGAGTTATTTACTTTATACTAATAGCTAACAAAGAGGTTATACATAACAAAAATGGTGCATACCTAAATCCACCTCATATAATATTTACTCTTTCCAGTTTTTAAGTGATGACTTATGTCACATAAACCGATAAAATGCGAAAACGAGCATCGGTAAACCGATAATTATCACTTTTGCTTTCATCCCTACTTATGTGACAACTTTCTTGGTTCAAAAAACTAAACTAATAATTTTGTCCTGGCATCACCAAATAAAAACTGGAGGGAGCATATCCGTAGTAATCAAATATGATGCTGTTGTATTATCTATATGTTGTTGGCATCTGCATGCTTGAGAACAAAACTGCTGAACAACCATTGATTGGGTGCTAGTCCTTAAGTAGGAATATAAGATGCTGAACTCATATTCAGTTGGGTCTAGAATTGAACTATACCAGTTTACCCTGTCCTTCGCTCAACTCATACTACTTTAGTTCGAAATGTTGATAGTTTTCCTTTTTTTGCCCGTGTTTATCTTAGCTTCTCTCCAGCATTTATTAATTAACATCCTCGTTGACTATTCACGCACACATTTCCAGTGTATTTATAAATAGTATTGCTTAGTCATTTACTCTTACCTTTTTCCTGTTGCTATCTACAATGTATTCTGTGTACTCACATGAAATAGGTATTATACTAGTAATTTGAAATGTTGGGAGCATCTTATCTTGCTAGCAGCACTAAATGCTATCTTGCTATGAGTTATTTCTGCATCAAAGGTTTTAATTTGGGAGGGGCAACCAGTGATATTGGTGATACACACATCTTTTTGACATTAATTTTGGGGTTTGTCTATTCTGATGAATCACATCCTACTTTGATGCATTCAGGTTGATGCTATGCTTCATGAATTAGAAAAGGAGATCGATGATGTGGATGCCCTAATTGGAAACCGCTGGCAACTGCTTGATAGGTACATGTCACTTCTATGTATGATGTTTTTATGTTGCATGACGGTTGGGTAGTGTGTTTTATTGCTGGTATATTCCCTGTTTTATGGAGCCGTAAATTGTTTGCTTCTTAGTTGTGGTTGTACCTCTGTTGCTCTTGAGCAGCACAGTTCTTTACCACCCATTTCGTGATTCACCCAGCAATACCCATTGAATCGGTATCGATGTCACTAATGTGATCACCTGTTACTTCCTTGACGTCACTGTTATAGCTGTGTTGTTTCATATAGTAGCTGAATGTTAAGAAAGGTATTCGAGATGGATTCTGTATCAAGCAGAAAAGTCATTCCTGACTAAAGTGCACCTGTGTATCTTGTATGGGAAGGAAACTAATTTTGCTCACGTTGACTAAGCGTTTCTCTCATATTCATCAGCATGCTTATCTAGTTTGCATTTAATTTGCAGGGACCTTGATGGTAAGGTAACTCCTGAGGAGGTGGCGGCAGCCGCGGCCTATCTCAAGGACACTATAGGGAAGGAAGGCGTGCAAGAGCTTATCAGCAACCTTTCTAAAGACAAAGGTCCGTTCCCCCTGATATTGACATTATGTTCACTACAGAATATGAATGATTCATTGACTTCGGATCAAATACTGTTTGTATGCCTGCAGAAGGAAAGATCCTCGTGGAAGACATTGTGAAGCTATCATCACAAACAGATGAAAATGACGAAGAGGACGAGGAAGCACGGCAGTAATTGCAGTATTTGGAACATCCCGCACGTCTAGATAGATGGCCTATGGCTGAGAATTTCTGATACCTTATACTAGCTACTTAATGGCTGTGCCTTCTGTACATGTCAAGGCGGCGTAGCCATTCTTTTTGTGCCTCTGGGTAGACCTCGATAGAATGACCCATGATCCTTAACGAAGACTTATATAAAAGCTACACAGACGCAGAGCTGTGGACTGTGGGTTCGGCAGGTAAATCGCAACCAAAGTTTTTACTGGTTGCTGTGGAAGAGGACATACAGATCGGTTGTACTTATGTGAACCGTGCATTCTGATAATGTTGGATCTATGTTACAATCCTTTTGATAGATGATTTGGCGAACTCATGGTTTATGACGGTTTTTGTGGCTATGCTGTTGTACTGTCGTTTGATGCAATCATACAATTAGCCATTTGTGATGAGGCATCGAAAGGTGAGAACCAGGTGAAAACGAACAGAAACTAAGACCCAAATCAAAATCACTACTCACCTGCGGTTGGACGCCGTTTTATGCCTCGAAATGGCAAGGTCACCACTCACCAGGGGCGGGAACAAGAAAGGCCATGGAAGAGAGGATATAATATAGTGCAGGGTGACCCTCATGTCCTCCTTGTTTTTTTTTTTTTTTTTTGGTGGAGAAAATTATGTCGTCCATGTGCGGTATGGCCGCGATTCAATACCACGATCTGGCGGCGACTCGAAACGGAGTTCCGAACACTGGCGTGTAAGACGTTCCCGAACACGATTGCCAATCTGCCATGAACCAGACGCGCCGTGTTTTGCCGACGCTAACCTGGCCCAGTCTGAATTTCCAAAAGGCCTGTAAGGAACTACTGACCCAATATAAGCCCAGGAGACCATAAATCTACAGACGTACCAGGCCGCCGCCACGACCGACTCCTCCGTTAGGGTTAGGTTCTGGTACAGAACAAACCTCAAAGCCGCCGATTGCCATCGTATTTTCTCGAGGACGGCGGCCTTTTGGCTGCCGTCGATCCAGCTGGCTGTCCGGCAACTGCGCCGCTATCTCCTCGAGTTCATCTGTGCCGCTGTACGCTCATATCTCGCGCTCGCCGCCTCATCCCCATCACAGTCTATCCACAGCCTCACGTCACCGTGACGCGATCTGTTTATCTTGTCGCCGGCGGAGGGTCCTCCACCCCGCTGGGAAATTGATACCTAGATCTGGCCTGTCTTTTTTGTTTTAATATGTTATTGGTTTCGTGCTTCGTGATTTCCTTTCAAACTTACCTTTGATTTCTTTGGAGCATCGGTGATGTTACATCCTAGTTTACTCATCCTTGCACTTTGAGCTGCGCGGTGAAGAAACCATGGGGGATTGTAGTCTGAGATGCTCTCGTGTTCTTCCTCCTTTTTTCTTGATCTGTTTTCTTTTTGTGGATTGGTTGTGCTTCGGACGTTCGGTCCGAGATCGATGATGTATCTGTTTACTGCGTTATCTTTTCTGCAACTTATTGAAGTGCTGAAGAAGACAAAAACTTACTGAGATCCCAGCCACGCTATAACCAATTGATTTGATCAATTTCAAGAAGGTAAACTGCAAGCTGTTGCAACACTCGCTATGCAGAGTAACAAATGAAGTATATAACATTAGCTTTTTCTTTGGGGTACAAAACAACCTGGCTGCTGATGTTAACTTTTGGGAGCATCTGTGATGTATTACCTCCAAAAATCATCCTTGCACTTTGAGGGAAGATTACCCTTTCTAATGAAGAAAACATTGGGGTAGTGTACTGAGATGCTCTTAATTTCATATGTACGTATTTGCAAAGCATGGTCATTTTATTATGACAAATGCGCCAATCAGCTTAAACAAAAGTTTTGTGGATTTGTGATGGTTCCGAGTTCAGGATCAATGATGCAACTAATACTGCGTTATCTTTCTGCAACCTGAGGGTGCTGAAGAACTCATTACTTGCTGAGATCCCTGTCCCGCTACATGCAAATTGATGTAATTTGAGAGAAGGAAATTGAAATAGAACATCATGCTCCTCATGTTATGCAGATAAACAAATCAAGCACACTGAATGTATAATTTCATATCTTAGTGCACACTGCTCTAGATTAGCTAATCAATTACTAAAACATATTGCACCCTGTTGTCAAAAATCTTTTGACTGCTGATGTTAAACTTATTGATCATCGGTGATGTATTTCCTCTATTCTTGATTTCACAAGGCAGCCCAGATACTGATGTTCGGTCCTGTTTGGCTCAGTTTGATTAGCGCTTCCTCCTTGGTTTTCTTTTGTTATTATTTAGGAGAATTGTTTTTGGCGAATGTACCAGTGGCCTGTAATGTATGATTATATTTTTGTAGTACACATGTGGCAGTAAGTCAGTTTGATAATTCAATTATCCATGATGATATATCACTTGTGAAGTTTGAAACCCTTCTTGCTAATTATGCCATATTAAAGCCTGAACTTCCATTAATCCGGCTCTATTTGACAAGCAGGCTCATTAGCATAACTCTGCTCTGTTCTAGAGATGAACTCTTACGTCAAGCAAGCCTGATGTCAAGAAAGGGCACGTGATTGCGTTCAGCTGCCGCCACTGCTTTCAACGAGAAGCGGCTACCACGCAAACCCTTGCATCAGTTGATTTGGAATGCTGTTTTATTTTTATTCTATGGGTTTGTTGCTGATCGTGTCTTGATAACTTCATTTAAGTAATCAGCGATGATGACCGAGTTCTCCCATGATTCAGTAAAGATTTGAATAATCACTGACGACTGAATCCTCCATCAATCTTGTGCAGCAACGACAAATCTAAATCACAAAACTGCAAAGCTCTCGCTTAGAGCTTTTAATCAAATCCTGAGAAGTTCCTTTCCGATGAGCCGAGCCTTCCCATGATTCAGTAAAGATTTAAGTAATCACTGACGACTGAATCCTCCATCAATTTTGTACAGCATGACAAATTTAAATCACAAACTGCAAAGCTCGCTCGCTTGGAGCCTTTAAACAAATCCTGTGACGCGACAGGATCAAACCACCTGTGACGCGTGCACGAGCCGAGCCGTCCCTCTCCGACGAGCCTGGACGATACGATGAGGAGTGCCGGCGCGCAGCGCCTGGGACAAACAACCGCGCAACAGTTTTGCCCGAAACATCTGAGAAACCCAAGTGCATTGCAGGTCACAGAAACAGCAGAGGCCGGGCAGATACGGCAGGCAGTGTTGCTGTTCAGACCGGGAGATAGCGTGCCGGGTCCTCTCCGTGTCTCTCGTGACACCCAACTCCTACGCCATTACAAGCCGTATATAAACGAACTGATCTCCTCCTCCCTCATCACCATTTCCTGATCATTCGTTACAAACACAACACGAGCTCTACACTTCTCTAGCTTTTTCTTCGCTAACCTGTTCAGTTATTAGTTGGCTCGTTTCGCATCAAAATGGCTTCCTCCGTCACCGCCGCTCTTGCCATTGTTCTCGTTGCCCTCATCTTCGCCGTCCAGACATCTCGTGGTACGCGCATCGTTGGGGCTCTCCACTTTGTCAAGTTATAATCATATATCGTTCATACAACGAATGCACGTATGTGATCTGTTAATAACTTTGAGATGACGCAGGTGCGGAGCTGGTGTGCGAGGCTCTGCCGCCGCACGCGTGCGCGTTCGCGGTGTCATCGGGCGGGAAGCGGTGCGTGCTGGAGCGCACGCCCGAGGGGCTCGCCCAGTGCCAGACGTCGCCGCTGCGCGTGCGCGGCCGCCTCTCCGGTTCCGCGTGGGTGGAGAGCGACGCCTGCGTCCGCGCGTGCGGCGTCGACCGCGCCGCGCTGGGCCTCCCCGCCGTGGCCGGAGAGGACGGCCGCCTCGTCCGCGCGCTCTGCTCGCCGGCGTGCCGAGACGGCTGCCCCAACATCGTCGACCTCTACGCCACCCTCGCCGCCGGCGAAGGCGTGTCGCTGCCCGCGCTGTGCGACGAGGCGCAGATTATGGAGAACGCGGATGCTGTCAGTAGTGGCTACCGCCGGATGATGCTCGGCGGTAGTGGCATGTCCCCGCTCGGCGCTCCGGTCGCGGCTCCGATGGCTGCGGCGGCGGCTCCCATGTGAATGACGACGTGCTGAGTTGAGACATTATACGTACGGGACCTTGTGCTTTCCTTCCCGTATAATTCTGCAGTGTCCTGCGCTCCGTGTTACATATGATTCCCACATAGACGTCTGCTTATATATAGAACGAAATAAAACACTTTAGTGCTTCATTTCAACATTTATTGCGAGTGATGCCCTTGAGTTTCTCTGCCTGACACACTTCAACATTCAACGTATACGTCTGGAATTTTTGGGCCTTTGGCTTGTTGTCATCGGTCACGCGGCCCAGAGTGCATGCTGGCTGTCCTCACGGAATTAGGCCCAAGATAGACGTTTCATCAAGTCGTTTGATTTTACGGAATTAAAATCCGCCTGAGTAAAGAGTAAACATACGATTATAATAAGGTTAATTACACTGAATACATAAATAAAATTGGGGATGTAGCTCTATTGGTAGAGCATTATCAAACGCTTGATAGAGGCACGGGTTCGACTCCTCGCATCTCCATGATCATATTTTTGTTATTTTACTGCATAAATGAAATATGGGACTAGGAAAGCGCGCCACGATGCGTGCAGGGGTTTTCTGCCCTCCTTTTCAAGTCGCCCCCGTTGTACGGCTTCCTCTCCTCGGGTAATTAGGCCCAAAATTGGCCCGTTTCATCAACTCGCTAGAGTATCCGGACTGCAGGAAAATGCATTAATCAATTTAATTATTTTTCTGATGCTCCATATTTTTCTGGGAAACGACATGCATGGTTGGTGTTCAATTCTGCTGTTCAGCTAGATTTTAATTCCGTGGGACTATAAATGACTGGTCGTCGTTCTACGTGGTATAGTTCCATCAATACATGACACTATGATAGAGTTCAGAGGCCAATGATCTTCTTGACCTTGGGAAAGTGTTGAATACTACAAGAAGTATAACACCAATCCTGGTCGTGCCTTGTTAAAACTACAAGCCTTTCTCTTTTTTTAGACAGAGAGAACAAGCCACGCCTTTCACTAAACATATGCTATATTGTGACTATTGTCCTAATATGAATGGACGACCACGGCCTCCTCCGGGCGCTCTGCTCGATCCCCGCTGTGTCAGGACGGCTGACCCAACATTGCCGACCTCTACCCTTAGTGGCGGACCTCCTATGATTCATGGGCATTCACTTGAATGCCCAAATTTTCACAGGAGGATAAAGTATGCTTGCATTTGTATTTAGCACATGGTCATACAACCAAGCAATTTAGCTCAAATGTTAATTGAGCAGCGCAAAATTTTAAAAACAAAGGCAAAAAACATGGACTTTATCTAGTTCTTTCTAAAAAAATTTTTAGCTAATTAAAGTTCTTCAACTACGGTGTTCGTTTGAATGCCCAAATGAGAGATTCTAGGTCCGCCACTGCTACCCCACCCTCTCCGCTGGTGAAGGTGTGTCGCTCCTACCGTTGTGCAAAGCGCAGGAGACCAAGCAGTGGCTAACTGGCTAGTGGCAATGGCAACGACCATGATGCTCGACGCTCGGCGGCTCGGGTCGCGGCTCTGGCGGCTCCAGTGTGAATAACGTGCGTATATTTGTATCACTATCATACTATTACATTACTATACTTTGTTGAGAGATGAGAGCGACCTTGTACGTCCCGTATAGTTCTACAGTTAATTTCATGCTTCGTAGTCCATGTTGCGTGCTACCCCTATATGTTTGATTCTGTCGATGTTATGTTACTTATGTATCGGACAATATTTGCATTGGTTCAGAATCAATCCATTCACTAAACAGGTTGTTCTTTGCGTGTCCGCAATTAGGAACTTGCTGATCTTCTTCTTACTGCGAGTGTACTTGTGTGTTTCTCTGCCCGCCACCAGTCTCTGAAACGTCTCATGCTTTGTATCATTCTCCATTGCGCTTGCGCCTTTTATCTTTGGATTGTTGGACCCATGGCCCGTCCACTGCCGCCCAGAGTACAGGCTTCCTCTCCTCACATAATTAGGCCCAAGACGACCGTTTCATCAACTTGTCCTCGAGTACAAAATTCTAAGTGAAAATTGCACGATTGCCATTGGTTTGAGACCTTAATTCTTCATAGCCACTAAATTTTTTCCGTTTGGCACAAATATCACTAGAGTGAGCTTCCGTTTGCTGCTGTTAGATTTAGAAAAAAATAAAATAAAAAACATGGCTAAAAATTGAGAAGGCAATAAAAAGACAGAACTGCTCTCCCCTTCTTCCTCTTTCTTTTCCTTTCTCCATTTGCTCCTCCTGCAAATTCGAGATCGCCAGGAGGTCGTTGTTGGCTGTCGCCCGACCACCTCGCCGCCATCACTCATCGCCCGCTCTCCACTCCTCTCCTCTCCTGTCTCCTCCCGCCCCCAATATCCCCACCCTGTCCTTGGACAAGAGGCCAGGCTGGCCTTGGCTCGTTGTCGGAGCCGCTCAGCGTGGAACACCTCGTCCCGACGCCTCTGATCTTCAGCACATCATGCCCTGCCCGTGCTCCAGTGCCACAGCACCCCGCCCGCTCTCCACTCCTCTCCTCTCCTGTCTCCTCCCGCCCCCAATATCCCCACCCTGTCCTTGGACAAGAGGCCAGGCTGGCCTTGGCTCGTTGTCGGAGCCGCTCAGCGTGGAACACCTCGCCCCGACGCCTCTGATCTTCAGCACATCATGTCCTGCCCGTGCTCCAGTGCCACAGCACCCCGTCCGCGTAGCTTCGCCCGTCGTGCTCCGCCGAGCACGGGCCCCATGAATCTAGGACGCCGTCGGTCGGAGAGGTCGCCCGCCGCTGATGTCGGGGACCTTCAAATCCACCGCCGCCCTCTTCTCCATGAGGAAAATCCGGCGGCAGAGAGGAGGGTGCGGGGAGGCGCGGGGGAGAGGAGGCAGCGGACGACACGGGGAAGCCGGGGCACGGCTGGCGGCGCGGGGACAAGAGGCGGGACACAGCCGGGAAGAAGAAATGGGGGTGCGGGGGAGTTGGGGTGCTACCGGGCGACAGGCGGGGCGACGGGTGGGCGTCGCCGGCTGGCGGGCGAGGCGACAGGCAACGGGGAGTTTTTTTTAAAAAAACGGGGCAATGGGGAGTTGACGGACAGGACAGTGATGTCTTTTTTAAAAACTCTAAACGATGTTTGTGCTCCATTTAAAAACAATGGCAATCAGCGCTGCCACCTAAGCAAATGAATGGCAACTGTGCCAATCAAAATAATTTAGTGGCAACCATACAATTTGTATAGTCAGCCAATGTTAATCATGCAAAAAGCCCAAATTCTAATATCCATCGGACCGGAGGAAAAGATATAATAAATTTAATTATAATGAAATCTTAATTAAAATTGGGGATGTAGCTCAATTGGTAGGGCATTATCAAACGCTTGACTTGATAGAGGCACAGGGTTCGACTCCTCGGATCTCCATAATTATGTTTTTGTTATTTTCCTGCATAGATGAAATATGGGACTAGGAAATCGCGTCACGATGCGCGCAGGGGTTTTCTGCATCCCGTGAACACCCCCGTGGTCTTCGGTCATGCTGCCCAGAGTACCTGGCTTCCTCTCCTGTGGTAATTAGGCCCAAAATTAGCCTGTTTCATCACCTCGCTAGAGTACCCAGACTGGAGAAAAATGCATTAATCAATTTAATTATACAAATAATGAAATCGTATCTGAAATTGGGAATGTAGCTCAATTGGTAGAGGTTATCATACGCTTGATAGAGGCACGGGTTCGACTCCCCGCATCTCCAGATTTTATATTTTTATTTATTTATGTTCATGAATAAATGAAGTGTCTTTATTCCCCTCTCCTTTTTATTATTTTCATGCATAAATGAGTAGAATCACGACGTAGATGAGGTAGATCTGCTTCCCATAAATATCGGACCAAATTGGTTTGGTTATTTTTACTGGTGCTCTTGGGCAGATATACAAAAGTGTCCATTACTATGCAGTTAATTTTTACTTCTGTAGAAATTTAGATGCAGTACACAACACAACAATAGTATAACACAATACATGGCGGACGCAATGATCTTCTTTATTCCAGTACAGCTCAATACCACGCGTTACAACAGCAACCTTGACTGTGACTCTGTGTTCTTTGATAGAACCGGCTACTCCGTTCACTGTGCAAATTGCCAAATGGGATACATCAAGCACTGAAACTTCTTATTGTTTGTCCTACTATGAACTGCCCATACACACATTTTCTGCATCAGCTGCCCCTGCAAGGTAAAACGACTTCCGACAGTATAAATTAAGAGAACCTATACGCGCTTCACTGCACCTGCAAGGCTGCAAATGCAAACTCTGGATGAAACGCAGCTCTACAGTAGAAGATTTCTGTGTGATCGTGACAAGATACGCTGTCAGCGCAGTTGAATGCAGGTCCGGCTTTGGCCTTAATAACCCGTCCCCCCTTGTTCCTTAACCTGCAACGTGCGAGTATGGTACGAACCTGCATAATCCCGCTCGCGATTCTCGTGTCCCCCTGCATGCATGTCTATCTCTCTACTACAAGCTGCAGTATTTCGTGGTGTTACTCCTGTTTGATCCTCCATGTCATTAGGTTCATAAATACAAGCTGCAGTTGTGTTGCTGCACTTTGCATTCATGTTAATGAAGTTAATTAAGTTTTGATTAGACGTAATCTCATTTGATCTCCTGACATCACTGCATCTGTCGTCCTTCGCTTGCAGCCACATCCATTAGTGCCAGCACTTGCATTATTCTGCAACATCAGTTTACAGCCTCATACCCATCTTTTTCTCTGAACAAAGTGCATAGCAATCTCTGTTGGTCGATTGAGCTATACGGCCATCATTAAATGAGCTGCAAGTGCTTGCATTATCTCTATGCAGTACATGACCTTCTTTTTCTCGATTAACCTGTCACATGGCCGGTTTTACTACTTGCATTATCGCACGGACTGGAGTAATGCACATCGTCAGATCCAACGAGCTTTCGGGACTCTGTAGTTTGTACCGTGGGCTTAATGTACACTAGTGTCAAAATTGATGCTGAAGAGGTTCACCAAACAGAGAAAGCAGAGAGGATTAGGGTACGATAACGAACCAAACCACCTACTTATTTTAGATTCCTTTCACCGCATCTTAGGTTGTGTAACCAAAACCATGCATCTCTAATCTACCTGTACTCGGTTATTACTAACTCGTAGCTGCTTCTGTTGGACTAACCAAGACCGAAGAGTGGGTCTCATGCCTCCAAAAGCAACTGATTGGCAAAGAATGATTCGAGTAGTGACTTAAAGGCAATTTGAGACTAACTGATGCTATCATGCCAGTACAGTATGTGCTGATTATTTGTTAATGGCAGAGTGGGAGGGTTGACACCTAACCCTTGGCCATTATTTGGCAGGGCTTCGAAGACAGGCAGTATCATGTTTGCTTTAGTTGCACTAAATATCTTGGCAACATCTTTTATGCAAAGGAGGTGACGTTACAAGCAAGCATCGGGTTCAGTTTCCCTTATTTAGGGTCACTGGTTGGTGGGCCATGCGTCCATCCACTGGTCCCACGGAAACAACACAAAGAAAGGTCGTAACATGCTTATGCTTTGTGGTGGTTGACACAATGACACTGCGTTTCAGCCGTTTCAACCCCAATTATTTCCCTACATTCCTGCTACGAACCTCTGTAGCTTTGTTGTGCTCAACGGCACCATGTCATCGAGCTCTCGTCCTGGTTTTCCGCAAGCATCTTCGAGCTAACTGACATATGCTTCTACTTGGAAACCTGGACTGATGCAGATGGCTGAGACAGGCAGACAGCTACTAACTAGCTTTGCTTGCAGAAAGACACAATTCCATTAGAATCAGGTACAGTAGTGGGGCTGAAACAGATAACAAATTAAATAGGAATTCCTCTCTTGTTTCAAGCATGACATGAGGAGGCTGATGGCTTCTAGTTCAGTGATAACTCATATGTTGGTACATTAGGTGGAAAAACTCTCACCCGTTGCTAACCCTACTATACTTAGCAGCACCAACCCTACAAAAACCATGCTGTACTTTTCCACCTAATTAAGCTCAACCAAAACCAGAGCAAGAGTTTCTTTCAAAGAATGGACAAGAGTAATCAATCGGTCTGACAGCAGCATTCCGCCAGCAACGCCATATGTTTTTTTCGTGATTAGCAAGGTCGACTGTTTCTGGGTTCAGAAAACAAGGCAATCAACCGACAAATGCAGGCCAACACGTGTGCTGTCGATGCTTCGCCATCTCCCCGCGTGGCATCTTGACCGGTCGGAGCCAGTTGCGATGCAAGCCTGCTGCCGATAAATCATGGCTGCCTACCTTTCCTGCATCTATGGGCATGATCGCTGCGTAGTGTGGCGCAGAGAAGCGGTGACGAGCAATGCGACTCCGGCAGACACAATTATTTATGCTGCTATAAAAATCATGGCGAGTACTTGTGGTGGGCTGCATGCATTTTTTTTTTTGCGGACTTTACTGACATTTTACTGGCGACTGTTTACTCATATTTTTCTATGGAAATTTTATAACAAAAACAAAACAATAGTTGGCTCCAATCCTGTAAACCAGTTTTATTTATTTTATTTTCCACGGTTCCTTGCAGTGGAGTACATTTCAGTCAGTGAAAATGATGCAGAGCGTGCCGAGAATAGCTCATGTCAAATCATGTCGAGATCAGGAATCCATGAACGATCCATCGCGCTGGAGACGGAAGGAACGCGCCCGCTCATCACGACCTTCACAGACAAGGTGTGTGCTCTATTCGTGAAACGCTGTAGGCGTGAGACTGTAAAAGCAGAGTACGTGTCCCATCGCACAGATCTGTACTACCGGAGTGGAGGCACGATGGTAAAATTGGCTGTCTATGCGTACCAAAGCTGCGACTTTTTTTTTTTACCCAAAGCTGTCACGGTGTTTTGTCAGATGAAAAATACGTAAGCCAGTGGCTCACTGAACTCATGAAACGATCCGTGCGAGATGAAGTCATGATAAACTAGCAACTTATTTCGCATGATTTCAGTAGGCGTTTCTCATCCTTGTCTAACCTAACAATAGTAAACCCGTGCTCCATGCTCCCCCGATGCGCAGTCCGGTATAAGTGCACGAATCATCAATTGTGATCAGTATACGCAAACGCTTGTCTGTTTTTTTTTTCTTTCGAGCAATGAACATTTCTCTTTTGATAAACCACGGATCTCATGTAGAGGATAAGCCACATCTGCAAGCAACGGACACGAGATAAACAATGACGCTTTCCGTTTCTTGGTATTGTATACACGACAGATTGACATCAGAAGAATAATACGATTTATTTTCTTTGAGAAAAGAAGGAGAAAACTAATAAAAAGTTGGCTGTAGCCTGGGTGCAGCTTCTCTTGCCAGCTCCATTGTATTCCACCACCCCATCATCCACAGATTCATAAGAAGCAGTCTTGTGCTGCACTCTTGTCCATGGCCATAAGATGAGTTGAGTGAAGCCACCCTCTCTCTATCTCGCTCTCTCTCCTCCCGACAAGCACGGGGCTCGTCTTTTCCTTTTCTCACTCCTCTTTTCCTCACAGTGTGTGTGGGGAGCACACACAATCCGTTTTCTCTCCCCCGGTTTCTCTTGTCCCGTTGCGGCCATGGACCAAGAAACCTCACGGGAACCCCACCTCAGGAGCCCTCCGGTGCCGCATTAGTGGGTTCCATCCCTCTTTGGATCGCCTCTCGCGATCGCATTGCCTCTATTTCTTGATTCTGTCCGTCTCGTCGGTTCTTGATTCTTCGAGGAAGGAGGGATTCGGCGGCGGCGGCAGCGACAGTTTATTGGTAAATTTCTGGTCCTTATTGGTTGAGGTTTTGATTTGGGAGTCATTGAATTGATCTGTCGATGTTTAGGTCGCGTTTCTTGATGTTTAGGTCGGAGTAGAGATTTCCGTTCAAGGAGGGAAAATGGTGGGCGGCGGCGGAGAGCAGCTCGTGATCGACCCCGATGCGGTGGACCTGGAACGCGGCGAGCGGCCGCGCCCGGGCGAGTTCGCAGATGGCGACGAGGACGACGACGAAGAAAGCCAGTACTTCTCGGACGCGGAGGACCGGTCGTTTCCGGCGCACTCACGCCAAGCCTCCACCGCCTACGAGGACTACATCTCGCCGTGCGCCTCCGCCCGCGCGAGCTCCTGCGACGCCGACGCCGACAGCGTGCTCGTCGGAGAGCACTGCAGGAAGTCGTCCTGCGTGTCAGAGGGCTCGCTGGACGACATCGACCTCGAGGCCGGGCTGGCCGAGATCGTCAAGGCCAGCCCGGAGAAGGCCGAGACGAACTGTCGCATCTGCCACCTCGGCCTGGAGAGCGCGGCTGCTGAGTCCGGCGCCGGCATCACGCTCGGCTGCTCCTGCAAGGGCGACCTGTCCTACGCCCACAAGCAGTGCGCCGATACGTGGTTCAAGATCAGGGGCAACAAGTAAGTTCCAGCTTGTAGAACTCAATGATTCAGTCCAATTCTGTTATTTCACTGCGAGCAATGTGCTTACTCTTTCGTGTCAATTCATATAAAATTGGTAATTTAACTGCAATTCGTCCAGTGGAGTCGGCATTACCACGAATTCTAGACAAGGTTTGCAGGATTTATTGTTGAAGATATTATCTGAAAGATGGTACATTTCAGTAGTGCATGGACACATGATTAAGGAATCTTAATAGGTGGTAGTTGTTTTCACTCTCTTTTGGTGGGAGGAAGGTAAAGGGAGTAGATGGGGGAGGCAAAAGGCACAACAAATGATTAATTAGTAGGCTTGTAGGAATCCCTAAGGATTAGATTGTAGGAGAGGATAAAGTTAGAATTTGTTCTTTCAGTCTACTTTGCAGATTCTATGCATTATCTGTTTGCTCTCCGAGATTGTTGTGTTGTTTTTTCTTTTCTGGGGGATTCCTGGAGTCTTGGGTTGACTAATTCTGTTTTTGATAGATTAACGTAGGCATGAGATGAGTTTTTGTTTGGTGGTGTAGGGATAGTGTAGTTATGTTTATGTCACATCCCACTACTAATGGTATTTGCTTTCATAAAATTGTAGTCAGCCTCAGCAACCATAAAGTTCTCCACTTCATCTCAGTTGCAGGTGTTTCCATTTGTGGGAAGGAGGGGTATTTCTAGAGCAGAACGTTTAGCTGCTTCTGTACAGTGTAGTGTTTATACCAAACACTATAAACTAGTTAGAAGCTGAGTTTAGTATATTGCTAGTATTTTGATAGAGTTATATAGCTAATGCTTTTATTGCTTAGGATAACAAATCGACATTTTATTTCATTTGGGGTTTAGGAATAATTGATGCATCCTATGATGTGAAAGTACTGTGCAAGCTGCTAATAAGGACATTTCTATAGTGATTTGTTTCTGGGTAGTTTGAAATTCTTGCTGAATATAAACCTTGAACAGGATAAGATTTTTCTTTTGGACTTGATTCAACTTCGAAGAGGCATTGGTCATTTGTGCTGCATGCACGCTCTACAGTACAGCTAGAGAGCACCTGTTTTTGTCTTTTTTTTTTTAACGAACAGCAGGGGAGCCCCCTACTAATTTTTATTTAGTTTAAGAGAAGTTTATTCTTATTCTTGCAAGTTACTCTTTCAAAAAAATTGCATCCTAGGTTTTACACTTGCAAATTAAGTTGATCTCGTAATAAATCATGCAGAGATGCCTAAGCATTATTTTTGTGTGCATTTGGAGCATTAACTTATTTCAGAAAATCAGGATTGTTTCAGCTATTACCCTTGTCACAACATACAACATTGAGTCCTCACTTGATACAACCTAAAGTTTCTTCTGGCTAGCAGAGTCTCTGCTTGAAGACCTCAGACCAGCTATGTGAACAAGAAAAAAGTTGAAATGTTCACTGTTTAACTCTATTATCTTCAACAAATGCGAAGCTTTGTTTGACTTTTCACAATTTGACGGCATTGAAATAATTTTGTGTTTCTGTGTCTAGGATCTGTGAAATATGTAGTGCGACGGCATGCAATGTGGTAGTTTTAGGCGATCCAGAGCTCAGTGACCAGTGGAGTGAAACAAACAACACAGCTACTGTGCAAGCACCACAAGCTGAAACCCGGAGGTTTTGGCAAGGCCATCGGTTTCTCAACTTCCTTCTGGCCTGCATGGTGTTTGCCTTTGTCATCTCCTGGCTGTTTCACTTCAACGTCCCGGGCTGAGATTTGGTGCACATGGCCTCAATAAAAGCTTCAAAGCCATTACTCCAAACATGTGGGTAAGATCTAGCGAATCTGAAGAACAGGACGCTGTGAAGTAAAGTTTGATGGTACAGGAAAAAGAAGAGTGTGGTGGTGGCATGATGATCTTCATTTGTCTGTGGTGAATGCCTTTCCTTTAGTAATAAAGAGTTCGAAGATTAAGGTTGCTGATGCGTCTGTGGTGGTGGCATGATGATCTTCATTAGATGGAGGTGGAAGCAGAGAGTAGATGATTTGTTTGTTGGGTTTATTGTTACCATTGTCTGGAGACAAGAATTATTTAGCGTAGTCGTTTCCTATCTTTCTTGCCATCTATCATTTTGACAGCTGGTGTGGTGTGACTTTGTTCATATTCCTTTCTACTTACCCTTTGTTTGAGTTCTCATGATCCTGTTAAGGATCGGTAGATAAATTTGCTACCACAGATCTGTCGCTGGAAAGAATAAAAAAAATATTGTGAAATGCTTGAGGTTATTTATACACATCGGGTTGTGATTGTTCTGTGTTTGATTGACAAATGGATGTTGGATGCTTGGACGCTCGACCAAGAAGGCAAAAACTGGGGACTGTTCGTTCGTATGTTTAGTTGATATATAGTTTCTCGCGTGTTGGATGTGCAAAGAGATTAGGACCGTGACGCGGAACGTTGTTCGACTGGGTGAGACGCTGCTTCAGAATCCGGGGTGCATGTTGTTAACTTTGCGGCAGAGGCACACGATAAATTGACTAGTACTACGATTCTAGGCCTGATCTTATTCACGGGAACTTTAAAGCTTGTAGGCCCGATTGTATAAATGCATGATCGAATCGATGTCGACAAATCATAAACGCTAGTTGAAAGTACCTATTCGTGCGTTTGATTTCGAATTTCTACAGGTACGAAGGTACTGTAGCGCAATGATGTTATCTTCAGCACGGCAAATCTCTTCTATTATCGACGCTTCTACGTTGGGCTGCTACGGCCTACCGGTACAATGAACGAATGTAGACCTTTCCTAATTACAACTAGTATTACTTTACTGTTCTCCAGAGGATTTGTGATTCCAGCTTCCTTGTTTCTCCTGTTTGGACTCTTCCATTTGGACGGATGGCAGGATCGACCTCATCCTCACAGAAAAACAAACAAATCTTATTCTCATCTATCGTCTGTATTGCATTTTAACTATTGCCTGAGGAGTCGCGGTGACAGAGTCGGGATAATCCCAATTCCGATATTTTCGTGTAGAGATAGCTACGACCAAAGAAGATCGAGGCAAACGCGATAGCCCTGTGCCCTTGTCCCTGGTGAACCGGCATTGCGCACTCGAAAGCGCTTGAGGCACGCGTGGCACAGCTTTCGCAGGTGTAGTGTCGGCGTCGCACGCTAAAACCAGCTCTTATACGGGAGGGCAACAGATCCTTTGCTCTCCCAGAGCATGAAACAAGTATGAAGGCGTCGCCTCGAGGCAACAACCAAGAGCCATTCAAAGACTCCAGCCAGTTAGACTCGGAGACCAACGATGGATACGATAGAGGAGAATCTACAGCTTTAGCTGATCAATATGTACATCAAGATCAAATTTCAGTGCCATCCAGAACTAGGCCATTGCAATGGAGAAAATAAACCAAAACTGTACCGAAGATCTGCACCACGCCACCAAAATTTTCTTCTTCGTCACGCGAAAGGCTGATCAATGAAGTGGCTTGAATCTTGGATGTCTTCAGTTCAACATGCAGATAGACCCGGCAGTTTGTCTGCCCCCGGAGGATTCTCCTCCGGACGCCAAGGACAAAACTCCCGGTGAAAAGCAGATGCCACGGTCATGTACCGTTGGCAGTGGCCTCGGAGAGCGCGTGATTGATGTCCTCGTCGTGCTTCCCGTTCATCTGCGCCCGCTGTCGCTGAAAGTCAGAAGCGGACATGTCAGGTAAACAGCAAAATAGTGAGGTCCGACAGGACACCGCGTACAGGAATGCCTAGATGGAAGAGCCAACAAAATCGAGGTTTGGTTATAACAAGCTTTAACAACTAAAGTAATCCTAGTAGATTCCACGAGGTTTCGTCGAAAACTGACCCTGATGACGAGGTATTTTATGAGGAACCAAAGGGCGGGTAATAAATTCTGTACTATAGTAGCAGGCACTAAACAAGTCATGTCTGTAAAAGATCTATTCCCTCCGTACGTTTTGGCTTTGAGCATAGAAATTAAAAAAAAGTGAAAAAGATAGGCAGACAGAAAACGAGCAGGAGAGAGATAGAAATAAGCATGTATTGAAAAAATGAAAAGGTGCATTGGGATATGAGGGTGTCTTATAATTTGAGAAAACTTGAGAAGACTAAAATGTCATATAATTTAGAACGGAGGTAGTACGTTACCCGATCAGTAGGATCCCCATGGTTCCCGTTCAGCAGCTTATGGAACTCATCCTTCAGTTTGCTGTCTCTGTCCTCCTTCAACCTGGTATCTTTTTCTTTGGCACTCAACGGAAGCAAAGGTGATCCACTCGACCTATCCGGCATTTCTGCAGAAATACCAGCATGTCCTGTTACGAAGTGCCTGGCATGGATCACCTCATTGCGATGTGTTAATGTCAAATTAAACAGTACCTGGGAGCTTGTTGTCGACAAAGAACACCACTAAGTTTACAGTATACCTGGAAGGAAATACCAGTCAAGAGAGGCTACTACCAACTGACAGATGTGTGAAACAGAAGTTTAACATACCAAGCAACAACAACATCCACAGTGTAATGCTTGCGAGAAGCAATTATAAGAAGACTCTGAATTATAGCCATGATCCAGGCAAGAAACTTAATAAACCTGTAATCGAAAGTCCACCATTTCAGTCTCACTTCAGGAGTGACCACGGCGATAACTCTTCAAAAATAAAAGTAACAGAGAAATACCTTTTTGAGCCATATTTATGGTATGTCCGAACAAAAACAAGAGTGAAAATCATGTGAGACGAAAATATCAAATCACCACAACCAAACAGTACTCCACGAGGAACTGTAAACAGCAATTCAAAGTTTCAAATGGTCAGTTAGAATTCATTAGTCTGCCAAACCACCAAAGAGACTTACAGTTAATCAGGAGCACTTCAATTATACTATTAGGTGGAGGAAGAGTCGCCAATTCTGAGCCCTACAAGAGCAACACTAAATGACTTCAGATGACTGAAATAAATGTTATCACGGGTGGTAATGCAGAGAGCAAATAACAAAGGTTACCTCGCGACAATGGTAGTTTGGGCCCGGGAGCTGGGTGGAATAGAATGTAATAATCCTTAAAAACTGTGAAGCCTGGACAAACAATATATGGTTAGGACTTTTCGATGTATGCATAGCAAATATACAGATACAGATGAAACAAATTTGGAACACTTAGTCTGAACTCACAACTAAAAAAGCGAGCACCCTGCGCCAGATTAGCACTGTATAAAAACGTTTGCTGTGATAAATGAAAGGATGAAAAGTCCACTGCACATAAACATAATGTCATATTAGGAGATCAAGCCTGATAAGCAGCTCTGAAATAAATAACTACAGCGCTCACACTTAAAAGGCGTGCCAAACATATAAAAAGGATAACATCAATGGTTATGATTTTATCGAGAAACATTTTTTTTTGCAAAATAGTCCATCTTTGCATGAGTTAAATATACCAAATTCAAGAAACATCTGAACAGTAAAAAATTTCAATGCAGTTTGCAACACAAGCTACCTAATATCAATGGAGTATAATCAGGTTTCATTTGAAAGAAACATGACTAATCATCTGTGGACCTTTCTTGAACAAAACCAGATTAGTCAACAGACCTAACTTTTTGGCTCATACAACATGTCCACATTTTTGGCTTTACAGCCCTACTGGGACAAGAACATAAAAAAACGAATGGATCCATATAAGGAGGATAACAGATTGACAGGTATCAAACTACATATAACATTGGAAGATTACTTCTACTGGTGAATAATAAAAAAGAATGAAAATACAAAGATTAGTTTTATATAACAAACTATGAATCAAACTAAGTAAAACAATGAAGAATTATTACCAACACAAAGGAGATGAAGATGGAAGAAAATATGCTCTCACTAAGATATCCTTTTTCTTTCCCAAGCTCCTAGAAATTTACAATAATACCACATGGATGTCTTGAGTTTCATATCAAATAATATATCTTATGAACAAAATAAAATACAAAAAGGATAATCGACGTACTGGAAGGGCCATAAATCCCAAATCCTGGAGCAGTGGTCCAGGTCGATGCAAATAGTGCACTCCTCGAGCAGCCAATCCATGAATGTACTATTTATAGGCAAAATAGTTGTATATGAATCTCCAAAGTAATCCATTAATCAACTGAGAAACATAGTTGAATAAGTAGACCTACATAACTATATAACAAATATATAAAATAAATGGGACGAACGGGAAATATCCATCACGTTTACGAAATGAAAACATGTCAGAGCACGAGGGAAGAAATAACATTAAGAACAGAGAATTGTAGCTGATCGATGCCATAGCCTACCAAATGAGTAGTGCTACAAATCATGCATTTCTCAGTAGTCAGTACTAACAATGCCAACCTGTTTTTACTTTGATCAATGATCATAATTGTGAAAGAGCACAAATGACAGCATAGTGTAAACCGCAGATAACATGTTCCACATTCATGAGAAAGTAATAGTAAAATCCCAGAATCATCAATTTACTAAATGTGGGAGGATATAGGTCTCTCATGTTATGGCAGACTGTCGTGCCCTGTTGCCAAGAGCGACGACGATAACTTGGTCGGAGGACCGGGGAAGAAGAATCAGCAGAAGGGGATCGGAGGAGGAAGGAGCAGAGAAGGGGGAACCAGAGGAGGAAGAAGACTTGGAGTAGGGGATAGAATATTGTTCTTTTTCATCGATATCCCTAACAGGTTCAGGAGCCGGGGCTATATCCCACTGATGCTCTCAGGTCTCAACATATTTGCTTACAACGGCCCAAGGCCCAAATTAACCGGACACACAGGCCCACCAACTAAACACTTGCTATTTCCTTGGCCTCTTCAGGCTCGCCTTCTTCTTCACTGGTATGTTGCCCATTGCGCCCAGCATGGCCATGACACAGACCCATGTGATTCACTAACACAGTGACGCTACTTGGAGAAACAGAGGAAAGCATTTAAGTACGAAGGTCAAGATGCAGAAAAGGATATTTCTTTCATGCACAACTTAATGCCTGGTGAAATTTAATTCTTTAAGTGCAAAAATAAAAGCCAAATTAATGTTGACATGTTAAAACACTAGTAAATGTTTCAAAGAGGAAGACAGGAACAAGAACCCCAATTCCGTTACAACATGGCAAGTTGGCTCCATGACACGATATATATCACGCAAATGCTGCTTGAGCCGGATAAGTATTCAAATGTCATGCTTATTACACAATGTCTTTCTCATACTTATGCCAACGAATTATATCTGTTAGTAGAAACTGAAATCTATCACGCAAAGACCGTTCAGGCACAGTGAAGATTTGAATAAAGTACTTGCCCGTGCAAATTTCTTGTGCTATTGACCATTGTTCGTGTGTGTATGTATAAAGATATGCTACTAACATTCAAACTAAAAAGGCAACATGTTTCAACCGCACCTTTCCTTCAAGTGGAAAAATGCACAGCACAGAGCAATACACAATTCAATTTTCGTAGTATTTTTATGCCCCCATCACCAATACAAAACAACAGAATGCAGACAACTTCACACAAACGCAACAATACATCACATTGGTTTCATTAGATACATCTACTGCTCTAAAATAAAAACTAACACAGACTGATCAGGGAACTCTGAAACAAAGGCCTTCAAATCTGAAGACACGATCAAAATCAGTTCATGATGCAGGGAAATTACTGAAGTGAAGAAAATTAAATGATGTCTTAAATAGCTTCAAAATAGCGCACGATAGACATAACAGAGCACGAACGGAATTAAAAACTAAGCATGGCAACAGACCAGGAAGCTCACCTGGAAAATCAGTCCGGCGAGGAGGAGCCGCCACTTCTCGCGCAGGAGAGGCAGCTCCGCCCATAACTCCGCGGTCACCTTCCTCCATACCTACACAATCCCGCAAGGAAAAACGTCAATCCCCACTGCTCGATCGAAGGAACAACTCCGCATGAGGGAGTCCATAAAACGTCCCCAAATCGACGGCGAAGCGATACCTTGGACGCCTCCCGCGCTATGTACATGGTCATGCCCGCGGCCGACGCAACAACCCCAGCTCCCACCCCGGCTCCCGCAGCAGCAGCTCCTACTGAACGGAGATGCGATCACGTCCATGCTCCGATCCGCACATCACGCCTCGCGCCGTCGCATCCCCCAGCCGGGATCGCCGATCGCCCCGAGAGCAGAGGAACCGAGGAGGAGGCCCGCCAATTCCGCCCTCCCGCTTGTCCAGCTGCGACAGCGGCGTGTAAGTCAGCCCCCTGGGGTTCCTCCCCAGGCAGCTGCTGCGACGGCGGCGGCGGCAGCCCCTGGGCGGCGGACGGCGGCGTGGGAGTAGGGAGTCGAAGGGAAGGAGGAAGAGGAGGAGAGTTCGAGAGAAACAAGAGAGTGGGGGACCGGAGGGGAGGGGCGGGTCTGGGAAGCGGTGCGGGACGCGAGGGGGTTTATGGAAAAAGGGACAAACGGTGATGAAGATCGTGCTTCGTGATGAGCCGTAACCGGCCCTTTCGGCACGGGGCAGTTAGAAATAGTGAAAGCGCGATCCATGTGTGTGCTCTCGTGTCTCGTGTCTTTAGCCAAAGCAGCCATGTGATCAAGCTCAAGAACACTATTCTAATCCGGTGTCAGGAATAACTTTGTGTCATAGGGATTAAGTTTGTTCCTTGGGTCTTTCAGGGAAAAAACATTCAAGTTCGGTTCTTCAGCATTAATTTACGTAGCGAAAGTTTGTAATCCATCAACATCGTGTGCAAAATTGTGCTGTGACATTGTAGTGGCATTTGGTAGCCCGCAAGGTTAACATAACCGGCTGGGTCGGTATAACCGGTCGAGTCCGGTTCACCGATTAACTGGTATAACCGGTTGGTTAATCGGACAGAACTCGTTTTGGTTGGTGCAGGGTTGGCGGCCGGTTAGCCGGTTGCTTATATCGGTTATTCGGTTGTTTTGATCGGTTTTAGTGATATATTTTAAATCTATATTTTTAATTTAAAAATATTGGTTTTTGAACGGTTTTACCGGTTAATCGGTCGGTTATTCCGGTTAACCGCATGGTTATATCGGTTTTGACTAATTCAATTTTTTTTTAATTTAAAAAAAATAAACTATAACCAGGGGTTAACCGATCAACTGAAGTAATCGGCCCAGACCGGTTTTCCGATTAACCGGATTAACCGGCCTGTTAACCCTAATTATTTCAACCCTGGTAGGCAGTCGAGTTCGCTTCCATGTAGTTGCGCCAGTAGCGTTCACCAAAATACATATAGAAAGGCATGAATACATGCTGCCGTGTAGGTAACAAACATCTTAAAGTTTCAGATCAACAAAATACTCCAAAGCTTATCCGCTAGTACTAGATCGGATGTCCACTTATCAAGACAAAGGGATTTGATTTTGTCACATCTTTTTCAAACACAAAGCGGTCGTCTGATTAAAAACGAAACCTGAATATTGGGATTTCAACGGACCGCGCACTTCAGTGGATTCAGACGCAAACTTCGCTAGTGGAGCAGGCAGTTGGCTGGGCCCCGGCTCCGCGGCTCAGATCAAACGCCCTGTCCCTGCCGCCGACGCCGACCCGGAGAGTGCCAGGTGACGAGATCACGCTACGCGACGAGTCAGCGGCGCCACCTGCTCCGGGAAACTGACGTGTCCTGGTTGAGGTGCTGAGCCCCTTGCGACAGCGAATTCCATTCCTTTTTTTTTTCTTCCCTGTAAAAGATCAATTTTCTTTTTGCAGCAAATTGGATCGATACAGCGTGTCCGGCACATGCAGCGATTGCAGATATGGACGTGCATCGTATCATGTATTCATGTGACCAGACGAGCTGGCAACAGTGACCAAAGATACAATCATACAACTTCCTGCCACATGAACATCTCCGCCGTAAATGGACAATTTTGCAGTAATAAGCCTACAAATAACCTATTTGATCTTGCGATTAGCAGAGAGATCTTACGAGGAAGTCATTCCGTTCAAATGAAACTACTGAACAAATGATGACTGAGCTATGTAGGCACGAGGCCAAGATCTGCAGATTAACAGGCATGCTTTGGAGTCACTGGATGTAGATTGTGGATGATCATGAACGCCATGCAACTGCAGCCCAAAGGCATGTCTCGCCGGGTGGTCTGTGTGTTTGAACGCCGTGCTTTGATCTCAGTCTCCCACTTGTTAATTTACTTTGAGAGAGTCAAATCACCTGTCACCTGTGGCAGAGAATCAGGTGGTATGTTCAGCCGGAAATGCTGAAGCTAACCACGTGAACGTGACATTGACATTATTGTGATGGACAGGCCAAAAGTCAACTTCCACTCCAACCCCCCGCTCTCTCAAACCCCTTGTCAGTCATAATAAGAACCATGCTGAAAATAATCAGAGTCTTTAGCAGCATGTAAGCGTAAGAGTCACAGTAGTTTTTTTTCCCCCTAAAAGTCAACAAATGTTAGGCTTTTGACTAACTGTTAGAAAAGCTGGGGTACAAGTGCGTACTTGTACTTCTTTGGCAAGAAGAGCACAGTACGCGCCCTTTGTCAAAGCACGGAACCGCAGTACTGAACATATGCCTCATCAGAAAAGGATGCCGTGACCATGCTAAACATTAGGGATGAAAGCAAAAGTGGAAATTATCGATTTACCGATGCTTGTTTTCGTATTTTATCGACCGCAACACAGGAAAATGATATTCCAAAAAAGTGAAAGCAAAAATGGTAGTAATTCGTAAAAGTGGTAGTGAAAATAATTTTAAAGTCTTCCGATCGTTTCCGTAAATTTCTATTTTAATATGAAAATTACCGTAGAATAATGTAGGTAATTTACGTATTCAATATTTTGATTATAGCAAATCTCTCTAAAAGTCAAGTGATTCTTCTAGCCTAAAACAAATCATAAATTTCTCAATATAATTTTTGTCTACTTTCTATATTTGTAAATATAATTTTTCATACATATACATACAATTATTTAATAATCAATACGCTACAGCTAGTTTATTATAGTCCATGTGCCGTCGTCGAGACGCAACTATGACTCCTCTAATTTTCCTATTTTATCAGTGCTATACTTCATGATTCATGTTTCCGATTGTTAATATCGATTCCCGATCGATACCGTCTATTTTAGTTGCAATAATATTATTTCTGACTTTACCTAAATATCGACGTCATATTCGTTTCCGTCAATACTGTTATCGATTTTGCTTTCCGATAAAATATGGAAGCAAAAATAATTGAGCCTTCTTCCGATTGTTTCCGACCGCTTTCATCCCTACTAAACATATGCACCATCAGAACAATATGGAGTCATTCTCTATTTCAGATTTTTCTTGTGCGAATTTCCTTTGCTTATGTAGTTTGAACAGCAAATACGACGAATTGGATCTTATCGTTTTCATGATTTCATCTGCGGTCGGCGCATAGAAAAAAGGGTGAAGCAACCAAGGAGAAGGAGGTCAACGGTGATGGCATCGCCGTGCGTCGGCAATCCTTATCCAACGCTCCGCGTCAACGAGAGATGATGGCTGGTCTGAAGTGATCAACGACATGGAGGCTACTAACCACGATCTCCCATCAAAGTACATGCTCTCTCCACCTGAAGATTTTGCTAATCCCCCCATTATCCCTGTTTGCAAATTCCTGTATAGTGCTGCCATGTAAAGCGGAGCAGGTGGCCGTGTTAGGGCGTGTTTGGCATGGCTCTACTCCACAGCATAACAGTTTCACTCCAAAACTCTGCTTTGAAGCTGCTCTGTTGTAGAGTTGGAGTTGTCTGTGGGGGTGATTGGCTACATCATAGACATCAGCTCCAGAAAAGAGAAGTTTCAGGATGAATTGACCTTCTTGTCCTTGGTTTGAAACAAACACATGATAATGATAAAGTACAAACTGAACTCGATTTTCAAAGCAAACTTAAAGTTTGAAACAAACACATAGTTGATTCAAAATATTACATGAATGTTTCAACTAATTCCATGCCAGGGAGAGAGATGTTGTTGTGCTAGCACGAAATGCATCCATTGTAAGCCAACTTGATTCGGATGTTGAATCATCAGAGACATGTCATGAGATCACATCTTTGTTGTATCTATCGGGAATTGTAGGCATAAAGTCAGGATCTCTATCACAATTAGCAAAGTCCACATCACCACTGGAATGCTCACAAATGAAATTATGGAGAACCATGGCAACAACAATCTTGCATTGCGAAAGCATTGAGTACCCCGGTGGCATTCTATAAAGGATTTGCCATTTATTCTTCCACAGTGCAAATGATCGCTCAATGACATTTCGAATTGATGAGTGCACCCGATTGAACTTCTCTTTTGGAGTATTCGGTTCCATACCTCTATGCCACTCAGGCAAGTGATACCTTTCGCCCTTGTATGGAGCTAGGTATCCTGGGCGGTTTGGATAGCCCGCATCTACAGCATAGTACTTACCTGCACGTGTCATTTATTAGAACACATAATCATTAATCATATGTGTCAGAATCTCAAAATGACCATAATAGAACAATTAAGCATTGAAGTACCTTCTGGTGGATATGGGAAGTGTTTCTCATCTACTTTAAAAGCATGATACAGTACACTAGTATCATGATAAGAGCCCGGTTGACCAGCAATCACATAAGTGAAACGCATATCAAAATCACAAACTGCGAGCACATTTTGAGTTGCCTTGCCTGTCTTCCCAATATATCTCACTTGTTCTTCGGGTGGAAGAGAGACATGAACATGTGTTCCATCAATAGCTCCAATGCAGTCCTTAAAGTGTGGATATGCTCTCTTGTCATCACGAATTCTTTTATGAACAGTCCGGAAATTAGGATTTGTGGGTCTCAAATAATGTTCAGCCATGGCAATGAGACAATCTAACACCTTATGAAAATTTCTGCTTATAGTTTCACCAGAGTGTTTGAACCTATTTTGTCCATGTCTATTGGACTCACAACTAGTAACAATGAAGAGAAATATTCCTAGAATCTCATATGTATTCATATGTTTTGATGGTTGCAATCCATACCTCTCAACCAACACATCATGAAGATCAAGAAAAATTTCATTGTTCATCCGAAACATATTGTGACACTCACCTGGAGTGTTCATGGTTTCAATCAACCAGCCCATACCACTCTGAATCGATGTCCTTGGTGCTGCCTTTCAAAGATATAACTCATGATAAATTTGTGCTAGTTTGCGACCACTAGTGATTATATCAAAAAATGATCTCCATCATCACTAGAGTTGTCACTCTCGGTATCAGACATCTGTACAAATAAGAGAACATCACACAATTTTATTGAAATAATGAACTCATAATAGTACAGACTCATAATAGTTCACACATCACAATGAAACAACAAACTGAAGCAAAAATTTGACAAACTCAAAAAAAAGAGAGAAAGAATAGGATACAAGTCATATAACCATGCAGCTATGACCATCTCTAATTGCCATACTTGGCCACATATTTCCTAGTGAGCCAGCTGAACCTAATCTCATTATTAGGCAAAGTCACGAACATCTCCCTCTGCTCTTTCTTCACAAATAATTCAAATGAAATGAAATGTTCATTGGTCTCGTAGGTGGCACTACAAGCAATCACATGCTCCATAACTTCATCAATAAAGTACTTTCCCTGTTTGTTGGATGCATAAGAGTTGGCGGAAGTAGCCATACTTGTCACAGCCTCTTGGATGGTTAGAACAGTCCCAGTCTTAGCTTTCTTGCCTTTATCTGGGATAGGTCTTGGTGGTCTCTTCCCATTTGCATTAACGAGAGAAATCTGCTCAACTTCATTTGTGTCACCTCCCTCACCAGCTGCATCATCTTGTTGTTGTGTCAAATCAATGTCAACTTCAACTTGTGTTTCATTTCCCTGAACACTAGGAGCAACATTGCCCATATGAGGAGACCAATGGTCATTACCAACACTAATAATGTCGCCAAAACATTTTTGAAGCTCCTCCTCATTTTGTAGGCCTAATTTTTTGAATTTGCCATAACCTGGAATATCCTGAAAGTATAAGATTACCACATGAGTATACATCATAAGAATGGTACAGCTATTGCATAACTGAAAACTGCATTGCACACCACTAACCTTTCTAGCTTTTTTCCACCATTCATCATCCATAACGATAGTCCCCTTTATAGGACACCAACATATCCCGGTTTGCCAAAACATCAATTTCTTCCATGCCTTAAATTCTTCCTTTAACTTATCTCATTTATTCTTGATTTGCTGCTTGCATGCCACCTTACCGATTCTATCTTTCAACCCTTTCTCAATCTCAGCATAACCAACGGAGTTCAGATGAGTGTTTGGACGATTTCCTCTCTCAACTTGTTCAGCGAACAATTGGCAAAGTACCCGAAGGGACTCGCTATCCCAATCAATATCAGGCATCTACTCACAAGAATAAATCTGAGAATACAGACTATTGCTACTACTATTTTTGTTTATTCGATTCATAAGGAGCACAAAAAAGACCCAATTTTTACTAGCCATTTGGTACTACATGAACAGCACAACAAAAAAAATACTTCAGATGCAAGCCAAAGTTCTCAGACCTTTGCAGCAGCAGGGCCGATGGTCCTCGTCGGAGCTCTACAACACGGCGAGCTCCTCTCTTCGTCGCTGCTCTGGCCTTCAGGGGCGCCGATTTGGAGTGGGGTCGGGTGGGTGCAGGGAGGCGTCGGGGACAGGCGACGGGGCAGAGTGGCGCGCGGGTGCAGGGAGGCGTCGGCGGCGTGCGCAGGGCGGCGCAGAGGCGGGGCAGAGCTGCGACGTGCAGGGCGGGGGCGGCGCACCTAGAGCGGCGGCTAGGGTTCGAGAACGCCTCCAGCAGAGACGCGAGCGGAAGAAGGAGGCGGGTGTGCGGGGACTCAGGGAAAAATAGAAATCGAACCGTTTTTTGTGTAATGAGTGGTTAAAGCGGGTAATTTTTTCACAGCTCCGAGTCTATGTTGGTTTTGCAGATTTCTAGAGTGAGGTTTGAGGTGCTCTATACGAATGAACTAGAGCTCCAAGAAATCCTCAGAGTTTGGCTGCTCCCAAATTTTCTAAAGTTCAGGTGTTTGGCTGGATTTTGACTGCTCCAGACTGGAGCTCGGCTCCAGAGCCATGCCAAACGCCCCGTTAATGTTGATGATCTCATGGGATCCAGGAATTATTATGTTATTCTTATGCAGTTCGTTTAAGCTTCCAGTTCCAGCTCTTCCCATGCTACTTTATTGTATGTATCAGTATTGTGTCTGTATTACAGTAATCTTTGGTAAACAACTGATCAATCAGTCGAGGCATCTGTTGTGCTGACTTTGTGAACTATAGTTCATTTTTTGGAGCTCCTCGACATGTGGTAGGTTTTCTTTTTATAGTCTGTATGTCTACACTTACAGAGAAGAACATTTTTTTTTTTTCACTTTGAGAGGGGAGTACAGAGCAGAGCATGTTGTTAGACAGTGTAAAGTTACCATGATTGGGCCATGTAAGGCTCTCACAACTCTTTTTCAAATGGGCCTTATTTGTTGGCTACGCCGAGATGGAATGGAGCCTAATCGATTCGCCCTGGTACGTAAACGGGTTGATTAGGACACGAGTGCCATCCCAATTCAGATATGTTAACACGGGCTGGAAGAAAACGGCCCTGTAATCCAACTGGGCCAGGCTTTATTAGAGCTTTGTTGCAGGCGCAGTACTAACCAAGTGTCAGTGTCACGCACAGGTTCCTGGCCTGGTGTTCTGTTCTGCAACTGCGAAGTTCATTTCCAGAATCATGAACACGAGAGATCCACGTCCCACAATCCACACGGTTCTTCAATCCTCACTCTTTACTCCCATCTGCCATGCCAGTCACGGACGCGATGTCGCCATACTCCGAAGCGTGCGACGTCGACGTCGCTTCCACTTGCCGGTTTCCACCACCCCTTGCGTGCTGCGGCAATCCCTTAACCCGCAGCCGCGCACGTACGAAACCGGAAGCAGGGCAATGGCGAGCGGCGCATGTCGTTCCAAGCGCTCCAGGCCGAGCTCAACGACCTCTGAGAAATTAGCTTTGCCGAGGCGTGAAGCAGACGCGTTCAAGCGGAACGATCGCGTCCGTGCGCCACAAGCAAAAACACACACGCCCGCGCGATTTCGTGAGGCCGGTCGGGCACGCCGCCCATCGGTGCGTCGGGGACCGCCACGGAATGTTGGTCGTCTGTAATCCAGCTGATTTCCTCGAATCGAACAGGTCCGGCGGGGTCCCGTCGCGGGGCTGGGATATTGAAGTCGTCGGTGGAGTGGAGTGGAGTGCCGCGATCGAACATGGCGGATCCATACGTTTCCGATGACATGGGAACATGAGCAAATGGAGTGTGGACGAAGAGTCTTGATTGTTACCAATAGTAGTGACAGGTGGACATCTGGTGTGCTCAACTACCCATATTGCTGGAGCCCATACACATACTACTTGTCATTTGCGCTAAGAGACAGAGCTTGCAGAGCTGATCGCCGCCATTGCTGACGCGTAAAACTGCACTGTCTTCCTTCGGCTATCAACAGCGGCTATTTAGATTAGTGGTGGCTTTCCATGTTCGGCAATAGTAGCAACCCAACTATGTCTAGGATCTTCTTTCTTTATATCACTATGCCTAGGATCTTGTCGCGTCGCCTACACTCACCGCCAAAGTCTCCCGGAATTGTACCCAACAACACGCCCAGCCTGTCAACCACCATCCACTGATTTAAAGTTTTAAACTAATCCTCCTTACACATATAGCAAGGTCCTACGTACCTCCTATGATTTTAATATGCCCATATGCATCTGAAATCTAAATCGAAATGAAAAAAGTGCTTTGGCCTGAAAAGTAAGATCCAAAACTCTGTGGATGAAATAAGTTTTTGTTTTTTAAGAAAGAAAAAATCTAGCTGATGCGTCTGATGAGAACCTATGGTGCTTATTATCATGATTTGGAATGCTTGGGAGACAAGGAATGCAATTCGCAATGGTGAGAAAAAAAAAACCCCCCGCCCATCCCAACTAAATTCAAATGTGAGTACAACCTTATGTACATATGGCCTTGAATTTGAAGATTCTGCTCCAAAGTGAATTACACCTTCGATGGATGATTGATGATCAACGAAGATGCAGCGAGCTTTGAATATCCCTCGTATGGGCGTTGTCATAGTGGTTCATGATCGTAGGGTTTCAGAGCTGCCAGCTGAAGCAATAGCCATCAGGTGTGCGGTGTGCCTAATGGCGTGACACTTGTTGCCTCTGGTTGCTAACATCACGAAGAAGACTGACCGCCAGAAGGATCTGTCCCGCAATCGCCTTGTCTAGGAATTTTTTTAAAAGAAAAAACATATACTTAGAGTATGTCAGTACAAGATATAAGGCAACAACTCATGCTGTAACTAAATTAGCTAAATTTAATGGCTAAGTTTAGTGTAACAGGCCTCCGAAGATAATCTAGGTCATGACTGTAACGAATGATTATCTTTATATATATATATATATATATATATATATATATATATATATATATATATATATATAACTTTTTTCTAAGCAAAGAGTCCTACTCCTATGTTTGTAATTAAACTAATCACAGTCCAGCAGTACTAACATAGGGGAATCCTTAGTACAACTAGCTGTCCTCTTAAGAACAAACATGTACTGATACCCACTAAAGATCAAGTGGGAAGAAAAAATAATTTACAACCCTGTACGTACTGCATTTCTGGGTTACCGAAAGGAGCAGGTGGGCCCTTCGGGGTTCCTAAGTTTAAAGGCTGCAGGTTAGTAATTAAACTGATTGTGCAGCCAGACTGTAGCTGTCCTTTGTTGGCGTCTCGGTGCCCTCGGCGCAGCCAGATGTGAAGCCGACCGGTGGTCTCGTAGAAGAAAATGCTCACAGGCCACGCCCACGTCCCGTGCTGTGGCTGTGTGGCATACTACTGGTCCAACAGCTAGCAACAGCCCGGCAAACCGCTGGCGGGAACGATGAGCTGTCATGCCAACGAGATCGGAGATCCGGGGCGCGGGTGGCGGGTAGTAGTACCTAGGAACGACGAACCAGAGCCACCTTGTCCTTCGCTTTGTCGGCGTGCTCTGCTCGTGTTCTTTTTCTACTCATCGCCTTCTCCTTCACTTGTGAGTTTTTTTTTTTGACAATAAAAATCTATATTCCATTAAATTAACGACAGATTACAGATTTTAGAATATAGGAACCCTAGGCAAAGTATTGCAACGCCTTTACTTCACTTGTGAGTTGTGACTGCCAGCCAGCAGCAGCAGTCTAAACCTAATTAACATGGGAAAGGAGCAGAAGCTAATTAAGAGACGGCGGATTATCAATTGGGAGTATGAGTTAGTTACAGCGGTGTTTAGTGGGAAAGGCGCGGCCGGCCGTGTGTGCCGCGCGTGGTGTAGTTGCCGACAAATGGACTAGCTGCCGGCGTGAGGCCATGCAAAGTCAAGGCGACGACGCTTGCCAGGTTGGTGGGATTTCGTTGCGTTGCACACACACGTGGCATCCCGCCAAAACGGCAGCTCGTCGGTTCGGGTGGTTGGTACACCGTCGTCATATATACTGTTCCATGTGTACGTAAGGCCGGCCGCCGGGAACTGATACGAGGCGTTCGGTTGGTAAACCACACCGAGCATATAGCATGGAGTTCAACGACGCCAACGACAGGAATACCCCAACGTCGTGGTCGTTAGGCAGCGAAATTCGTCGGCCGGGTCACAACTCACAAGTGCGCGCACCAGTTGGCAAAAAGAGCGAGGCACAAAAAGGGGGGTCACACGCCACCATCCCGTACAGAGATTTGTTAGTAATGAATTATAGAGAATCTTAACGAGTTAAGGAAGTTTAGCTGAGCAGTCGAGGTCCCACTTGCCGTCGCGCCGCCCTGTCATTGAGACGAGCGATGCCAATTGGGGGAACAGTCTTGTGAAATGGACTGGCGTCCGGCCATGTGATGTTGGCCTGGAGCCAATAATGCGGCTGGGTTTTGGTCATCGAACCGCAAGGTCATTACTAAAGAAAGGTTTGACATCGTCGCGCCAATACTATACTGTACTGGTACTCTGTTTTGTTAAGAAAGAAAGAACAATCGGGAGACGAATACATTGAACCCGGTCCGGACATTTGTGAGCAGCAACAGGTCTCTCCGGAAGCCCCTGCTGGAGGGCCCTGCGTGAGTCGCCGAAACAGTAGTTTACGTGAGCGGTTACGACGGCCCGGCACGCCGCGATAAGGCGGAAGGATAATCTTTTTGTTTACTTGGCGTGTCGCAAAATATCTACCGGCGTGGTGCGACTCCATCTGGACCGCGATGGCGGGAAGGCGTAGGAAGGGGATTTATGAAAGGGGGACCACGGACGAACAAAGGGTTCGGTGACAGAAAATGGCGGGAGTTGAGGCGCAGCCAACCCACCGCTGGGCTGGCGAGAGATGCACCGAGAAGGACAAGGAGCCCCGAGCGGACGGTGGTGGCCCTCCCAACCCAACCCAACCCAACACAACACACCACCACTACACTACCACCGTCCGCTCGGCACCACATGCGGGTTTGGCAGTGTAACCAACCCGCCTTTCCAGCGATCACGACGCCGCACCCCGCGAGTTCTATCTATCCCCTTTCGCAGGCCACACACAACCGCGCCACCACCACCACCACCGCCGCCGGTCCGCGTGCATGCCACTACCCAAAACGCAGCCCTCAGGCGAGGCAAGAAAAACCAAAAGGCAGTCTCATGTGAATTTCGATCCAGATTAAAGCTGAGATACGCCTGCGGACCGAGTTTTAAAATTTTGCGTGCGGTTCACCCTACCGGAAAAGGAACAGGATCATCGTAACAAGGCCCGAGGCGAGGCCGCTTTTTGATGAGCTCCGGTCGGGGGGAACCCGAGGCGGGCCGCTTTCTCTTGGAAACACGCCACCGATGGAGTCGAGAGAGAGACGCAAGGAAGGCGACCGTCGCACACTCCAAGCCAGGAAAAAAAAAAAAAAGGCGACCGCTTTGACCGGTCACAGCAGGGGCAGGAGGCCCATCATCCATCCTCGCCGGCCAGGGCGTCCGTCAGTCAGTCAAGGACGCTCCGCATCCCAGCATGCAAGGCGCGACATCAATGGCATGCACAAGACAACAACGAAGCCGGTAGCCATCAGCCACACAGCTTTTATCCTCGCCAGCAGCTACCGGCCAGAGACCAGGCGCACGGAGTCCGAATGCGTCCGAGACGGGCATTAAAACGGCCGAGAGCTCTGCCACCGGATGGTGCTAAACCAGCGCTGGACCGCCAGCCAAAGGTTTTGGCGCGCGCGCTGCGCCAGTGATTCCAAGGTCGAGATGCAGATCCCATGACCCACACCCAAGCCAGATTCTTGAGCCCGGACAACACCGCGCCCTCCTCACGCTCACATGCGTAATTATGGGAACGTTGAGGAATAGAAGGAGCAGGCAGAGTTGATTAAGACATGATGCACCGTGTTAGGCAAATGAAGTTTCATTATATTAAGGGGCCCCATGACGCAATGGGGGACAAGTAGTACACACAAGATTTATATAATAAAATCAGCCCACCCTTGGGTGCTGCTGCTACAGTTGTTGCAGCAACGAACTACAGCTACTGCACTCCTAACCATCCTTGTAACAAAAGTCAGGGGACACTTTAACTACCATCTACTAGTACAACTACAATAAAATCATCCTTTGATCATACTCTAATACTAGCAAACAGAGCAAGCGCCCTTATTCATGGAGCCCACGGCGCAAGCGTCTTTTGCAAGTTAAAAAAAAAGGCTGCAAAAAAGAGGAAGACGGAGGGAGCTTAGCTGGGTCTGTGCTGGTGGCAACCAAAGCAAGCAAAGCCATCGATTGGGGAACCGGGCTCAACTTGCTGCTTGCCGAGATAATTCAACCAGACCTTTCACCGTCATTTCTCATCATCTTTCTTCACCCTTTGCGGCAGCCGACGCCTCACCTCCCCTCCCCCCATATCTCCAAAAGAACCACTTATTTCTTATTCCTCATCCTCCGAAAACCACCACCAAACCGAGACCTGGATTTCTTCTCTGCGGCTGCTCATCCGTCTCCACCGCTCACCGGCCACACGCCAAAAAACCAATATATGACCAACACCAAAATGAATAGGCCTAGAACTGATGCTACTGCTGCTACTAAACTCCTACTACCTCAGTTGCTAACACACTACCTAACACAAACATACTGACGCTAATTTAATCATTAGCAACGAAATCGACGGGGACAGTTCAACAGTGCCGCCGGAATCCTGGTGGCACCGTTCCTCTGTTCCCGCCGAGAACTTTCTTAAGAACTAGGGCAGATTGCGAGCGAAGGCTCGGGCGCGACGGTGGCAGCCCTCCGTTTCTGGTTTGCCAGCATCGCGTTACTCCGGCTAATCAAGGCATCTGCAAGAAGAAAACATTATTACCACTCAACAAAGCAATAATCACCAAACCATTGTCTGAGAACACGAGAGCAGTTTCAGATGGTTACCGTGATCAAGAACGAAGCCGCCGGGGTAGCAAGGCTGCGCGCCGAGGTCGTCGAGGTTCAGATTCAGAGCCTGCACCACGCGAGCGGGGACAAGAACCGTCGAACACCCTGCAATACGCCAAACGAACCAAATAATCCGAATGTTAGGGAAAGGAACAACCCACCCAGGAATCTGGAGTGCAATACACAACCAAACAGGTGGGTACAAACGAAGAACCTGACTTCTTCCTCGGCTCGACAGGTGCCCCGGCCGGGCGCGGCAGGAAGACGCCGGTGCCGGTGCGCTCGCGCTTGGCGCCCGGCGGGGTGAGGAACACGGCGCGCATGCCCGCCGCCTGGGACGGCGGCGCGACATGGTGCTGCTGCGGCTTCTGCAGCGGCGGCCACGCCGTCTGGTTGAGCCCGAGCGGCGCGCTCTCGCCGGCGCCCTTGGCACCCTGCTGCTGCGCCCTCCAGGCCGCGAGCTGGCGCTGCTTGAGCAACTGCTGCTGCTTCAGCATATGGAACTGCAGAACACAACCAAACAGAACAGAGCTTCGTCAGTCTACAGGAACGGAACAAAGGGAAGGGTACAAACTCGAAGAATCTCGCTGAGAACAACAACGCACCTGGGCGGCCTGCATCTGGCGCTGCGTGACGAGGTGCGCGAAAGGATGGTAGAACCCGCCCCCGGCGGCAGGGGTCAGGACCTTTGCGCCGGAGGCCGGCGGAGCCAGCGGCGGCGGGGACGGCTTCCTCACCGGCGAGACGAACCCGCCGTGGGCGTTGAACCCGAAGGTGTTGGTCGGGACCGGGATGCCGGTGGGATTGGCACCGGCGCGCATGCGGGCGACCTCGACGGCGGCCTCGTAGAGATCCCACGGGTCGGTCGGCCGCTGCTCCAGCGGCGACGACGGCGGGGAGTTGCCCTTGGACGCGCCGTCGTTCGGGGTCTCCTGCCCGGACTTGGGCAGCCCGCACAGCGTCGACTGTGGCGAGCCAACCGTGACTTCCTCCTGCAACAGAAGAACATAAAAATCAGAACACCAAGAAAGTACAAAAGGCAAGAGAAACAGAGGCATGCAAAGATGAACGACGAATCCAACCTTGGCATCAGACTTGCGGTCGCCGTTATCGCCGAGGATGCTGGCAAGGCGGCGCGACAGGCTGGCCAAGCTGTCCTCCTCGTCGCTCTCGCTCCTTGCCGCAACTGCCGCCTTCTCCTCCTCGGAGAAGAAGTCGTCGTCCAGGAACTCGTCGGGAAGCGAGAACTCCTCGCCGCTGTCGGACCACTCCGTCGTCGTCATTTCTTCCACTTTCCAAACCCTCGAAGAAACCTCGGCGCCGACACAGAGCCGCCGGCTTCCGCAGGGCTCAGCGGCAGGAGGAATGGAAAGAGGATTACAAGAGGTAGCGTGCTTATCAGCGAAAAGAGGCTTGGACGGACGGCGGAGGGAAAGAGATGGATGGGGCGAGAGAGGTAGAGGAATGTCGATGGACGCGGGGGATATTAAACGGCCGGGCTTGGCGCCTGGGGCTTATAAAAGAGGACGCCGAGGAGAGAGAACCACCGGGCGGGGCCCTGATCGAATTAAGAAAAGCGCTCGAAAAAATCATTTCTAATTTGCAGCCATTTTTAACCGGTGCAGTCGAGCGTGAACGAACAACGGCTGTGGGTTGATTTATTGCGCGTGTTTTCGGACGGCCGGACGGCTGTGCGTTGAGTAGTTATTGTGGGATGGGTATGTACTCGTTGAGTGAATGCGTTTTCGCTGGGATTTTTTCGGCAGCGTGATGCGTCATGTCAATGCGGCTCCACCCACTTCTCCGCCCATAGTCAAATGATGGTGTCTTCTTTTTTAGTAACTTTTTGTTAGGGGCCTGTCAACGAGTGGTTCAACAAATTTATAAGCGTAAATGGATCCGCTGTATTCTTTGACGAACACTAATTTGTTTTCGTCATTGTGTGAGAAGTACGTAACGTGAGCCTCGGAAAGAAGATCAACAACGCTGCCGGTGCAACAGAAGAGCATGAGAGAAGAGTGGAGTCGGAGTGTATGTGTGTCACGAGAGTTGCCGCATCGGTGCGCGATTTCGGGAGAAGAATCTTAATTTTAACAGCGCATTAGAGACGTGAGCGCTTTAAAGGCGGGGTACGGAGCGTGAAAAGGGCCCGGGTTCGGGGTGGTGATGGCGGCACAGCTCACGTAGAAAATGCTGCGGCCCGTAACGCACTGCCTCCCTGGCCCCACCGGTGGAAGCAAGGGACGGCGCGGCCGGTAAAAGGTGAGCCGAGCTGTGTTCGGCCAAACGGAGATCACGTTCACGACGGGGATCGCCAGGGTGGGTTGCTCGAACCGGTGCGCCGATGAAACGGAAGCGATTCAAATTTCAGATACCAAGTAATCCGTATTTGAACTATTAGCTACTGTACCTCTGAATTTTAGAACGGATGAAACTTCAAACTCTATACTCGTACTGTACGTACCAGCCGCAGCCTTTGAGTCTGGGGACTCTGGCATGACAAAACAGTTCCTTTCGACGCTGCAAGTAGTAGGGGGTAGAACCAGAACATCATTGTTCGCGTACCGCACGCCGCGGTAGGATTTGGATAAGAGCGGCGCGACCCAGAACAGGGTCCTTCTCACAACAGGGTCCCACCTGCCATCGTCCCGGGCCGGAAGACTCGCGGATTCCTGTGAATCTCCGCGCGGGTGACGCACGACGCCACAGATTCCAGCAACGACCGCGCCCACGTCGCCGTCGCGCGGGGCCGTGCGGCCACCTCCACCTCTCACGTCCCGCTCGGCGGGGCGGGGCCACGTTGGACGGTGGCGGCCGGGCAACAGCTGCCGTCACCGACGCCGCAACGGCCGGGCCATTTGGATCCGGTTAATTCTGGCCTTCGTGCGCCGGGTCCACGAAGGTCGTGGCGAACCAGATGAAACTTGAAACGTGGCTTCGCTCTCGTTTTAACCCGCAATTTGTTTTTTGTTCTTTTTTTTGCGGGCAACCGCAATTTGTTTTTCGGTGACGTTCTTCCCGTTTCCGGAAAAGGACCCATCCCTGGCTGCTTGTTCCTTCGCTCTCTCTCTCTCTCTCTCTTTCCGCTTCAAGCTTTTGCGTGCGAGCATGTGGCGGCGAAATGAAAACCGATGTGTGCCCAAAGAAGAAGGAGCCGCCACGGCGATTCTATCTCCTGCCTTCGTCCCGAGACCAGCAGAACTTATCCAATAATCGCGCCGCGAC
This sequence comes from Eleusine indica, assembly GCA_030378355.1. NCBI lineage: Eukaryota > Viridiplantae > Streptophyta > Magnoliopsida > Poales > Poaceae > Eleusine > Eleusine indica. The sequence goes on from CM059494.1 coordinate 63,970,200, forward strand.
AGCATTATTGACGATCGCTCGACGGTGACAAGCGATCATATATTTTTACGTACGAAAAGCTCCAATCATGCTCGCGGGGGCGTGTCACGTCCTCAGTGGCAGCGTGACGCGCCGCCGAGAGCGACGTGCTGATTTTGGGCAGCCTTTACCATCGAGTGCGACGCTTCTTATCGTACTCGTCAGGACAGGTTTTGTAATCTACGATACGCGCCCCGTGATTTCTTCGCCGTAACTTAACCCTCCATAAATAAAAGAAAATTCTCCGAGCATAGGATACCCTGTTTGGTCATTGCAATGCTTGAGAACGCCCTCATTTTCTTCCGATCTTTTCGAAAAAAAGGCATGCCGCCATCTTTGGGCCAAGGACATGTAGGCCCCGGCGTGTTCGACATGCCGAGCAGTTTAAGCAACCACAGCTCGCGAAAGGCGGGCATTAGTGGAAATGTTAATGTGCGATCACTTTTGTATGTATCGTGTTGCCACCGGCAGGAACAGGGTACGGGCTCCGGCGTGGAGAGCGGCGCCGTGTGCAGACAAAGACTTGAAAGACTCCCAAAGTTTGAAAACGCTGGGAGGGAATCGTTTGTCTCCAGGCCGGCCTGCACGCTCCCGCTGCGCGCGGCACGGCGGTTCTCTCTTTTTCTAGGCTGCGCTCCGGCCTTGCCGCCGCAGTGACAAGGCTCGCAGCCACCACACCACAATGGAGAAAGAAACGCAGGTGTGCTGACTGCTGCAGCTGCGACGAGTGCTGAGCGGCGGCAGCAGCTCTGCCGCTCTGCGTGTGGCGTTTACATGGTGCATGCGCGAGTCAGGAGACGCGCCAGAGACAAAGGTTTTTTTTTACTTTCTGTACAGTAGTATTTTTTATTTGGGGGCGGAAGCGGCGGGAATATATTGACGGAGGACTGAGTAAGTACGTGGAATTAGTACGAAATGGACGATGCATTAAGAAATTCTTATAACGACAAATGGACAATTTGAAATGGCATGCCCTTTAAAACATTTCTTCGTGGCGGCTGTGACGTGACAATTGGATTTGGCCCTTCGATTCTGTTAGGACCGAGAACTGTACTGGACGGTCGGCACCTGCGAGCAGTGAGATGGCAGCGAAAGTTGATTTGGGTTTATTTATGTCGCTGCCACGCGAGCATCGAGTGTAAATCTCCTGGCGTGCATCTCGGCCTTTGCTGCTGCGCTCATCTCTGCGCGCGCAGTGCTGCGGGTCTTAGGGCCAGCTGTCACGGTCAAACGCAGCTTTGATGCCTCGTGCTCGCTTTCCCGCCATTTGAGGACGGGTGCGGAGCTTTCCCGCGCAAATGAAGGCACCTGCTTGTGGTGGCATGGCACGATGGCCATTTTACCGCTAAAACTGTACTACTCGCTAGCCTACTTTGTACAGCATGTACTCACAACACGCATCACAGATCCATATGACAGTAACACTGCATGCAGTGTTACTTTGTACAGCATGTACTCGCAACACGCATCACAGATCCATATGACAGTAACACAATTGCAGTATAGTACTCCGTACGTATATCGTTTCTCTTGCACTGTGGTGTTAGATAAAACATATCAAATTTCATACTGGACAATAATTTAGTTTCATAGAAGAAACACTGGATATAAAAAAAAATTCTCTCAAGCCAAAGCGGATTGAAACAGTAAAATCGGGTAGGGATTCAAAATCAGTGGTACGCAAGAAGGAAAAACTTATATTCAAAGTCAGCCTGTGTTGTCAGGTCCTCAATGATAATACCTCGGAAAAACTGATAATGGTACTAGCACGCGTGATTTAGTATGCCTAACTTATTCATCCAAAATGGTCAATTAATATAGTTTAATTCCTTCAAAGGTACTGATAATCTGGTACTTGTACATTCACGGAAGAAAAAAGAAACCACAAACATTCTATTTCACAAGGAGTCACATGCCAATAGCTTGTGTTTTCAAACACTCCCTGCCATGTGCCAAGGAAGTTTATGCTTTAAAAATATCTATTGATAGCTGAATTAGTAGACATGTGATTATCTAGACAAATTCAAGTCCATCTTTCTTATTTCAGACTTAATTTTGCTAAGACATGCTTCGGTTAAACATATCGAAGCTTGTGCTGTAGCACCCGTAGCACGGGCTATGGCTCCGCCACTGTTTCTACTCCACTATGTAAATTTGATAAATAGAGTCTTGTATGTCTGGAATCAATGTAGGAAGAAGTGTTTTGTTGTAGGTTATTTCAATTTTTTTGATAATTTCTTTTTTTTATTTTCCTTTTCTTTCGTGAAAAAGAGAGCTCCGTTGGAGGTTATAAGCTTATTAAAGCACACACTCACGTTGGACAACAATAACTCTAACTTTATGGTTTATGTTTACTTTATTTTGCTCTCTTTCAATTTTCACAGTGCTTGAAGCATGCAAATGTCTTGCTTTTCAAAGTCATATAAAAAATATGATGTTACATAAGATGATTTGAGAAACAGAGTTGGAGCTTGAACAGGCCCGGTGCTCCTGGTACGACGTACTCAAGTACTAACACAAATAAGCTCTGCATTAATGAAGTAAAACGATGTGAACTTGTGACGGACAAACAATACTTGATGATATAGAGGGCAATTATAAAGATCAGTAAATATAAGCCACAAAGTTCCTACGGTCCTTGTATGTTTTTAATTCCCTCTCTCTTTGTTTGAGCGTGTCTGATGAATTGGTGATCAAAACGTGAGCCACAGGTGCCTCCGCCCACTTATCGACACGATAAGTAATCAAGTGTCGTCAGCGGCGTAGTACTATGCCTGCAAAGCCTCGCCACGCCTTGATCACAAGTCGCAATCCGGGGTCGTCGGTTCACGAATCTCGATCCCGAGGTCTTAAGGTAAATTAAGGTCATCGCCATACGGATTGCACGGCCTCTTCACATAGACACCATCCGAGGGTCGTCATATGGAAGATCGGCGTCATCTAATACTGTCCGCATTCGTGATACTCTATATTTATTTTTTAAAAAGAATATTTTATCCTGATCAACAACATTATTTTCTCTATATAAATTTTTTCTACATCCGTCATATTCTATATCTCATCATCTATTTTAACTATCTCTCCGTGAGACCCACATGTCAGCCTCTTTCCTCTCTTTTTCTCTCCCCTTCCTCCCCAACCTCTCTTTTCTCTTCTTCCTCTGCCCGTGCGCGACCCTGCTCGCCCGACCTCGCCCGCCCGCCGCCGCCCTCTCCTCCGGTGGGAGCTCCCTGCCTAGATGCCCACATCGCGGCTCCTCCTCCGCGCGCGCTTGCGAGCTCGCCGCCTCGGCGCCTACGTCGCAGCTCCTCGGCGCGCGGAGGAGGAGCCGTCGAGCGGTGGTGGCTCAAATCTGGCGTCGCAGCTCCTCCTCCACGCGCCGCCCTCGAGCTCGTCGCCTGAGCCCCGTCGCCCTCGAGCTCGCCGCCTCGACGCCCGCGCTACAGCTCCCCTCTGCGGCCCTCTCTCTCCCCGTCGCGGCAGTGGCCCGGATCTGGTCTTCCCTCTGACAAATGAAATCACCACTTCACTGCCGCCGTCCACCATGCCCCCCCCCCCCCCCCCCCCCCCGCTGCTCCACCGTCCGCCATGGCCTCCACCTCCCTCCTCTTCCCGCAGGCCTCGGCCTCCAACTCCTCCTCTTCTTCCCCGCGCGCGAGAGGCCAGTCATTGGAAGAGGGGCCCTCGGCCTGCGCGCGTAGCGGACGACTGTACGTCTCCTGGGAAATAGCGGATGTGAAGCCGTCCGGTTTTGTAAAGGGAGCTATAGCGTACCACGGTGCAGAGCTTTTTCCGCTACCGCGGTACTGCAGGGCACGGTTGACGTACCCGGTGCAGTCAGTCTAAAGTCGGACATGAACTTTATATAAAAGGAAACGACATGGCATTTAAGACAACGACAAGTGTGCATTATGCGATCGGCAATTAGAAAGCATTAAGCACCTCCTCCTCCATTGTTCGGTGTCTAAATCGGTGGCCTTTGCAACCGGATGATCGCTGCATAGCACCAAATCGTGGACACCAGGGAATCCTGAGGGTTGGGTTGCCCAAACATACGCGCAACGGTCTCGACTCAGCCTTCTTACTCGAGAAGTTTTACTGTTCCAACTATTAGACAATAGTTGTAAAAAACTATTGGTCAATATTTTGAACAATAAAACTCCTCTTTTAGTGACGGGATGACAAATCTGAAAGGTGCGTAACGGCAAAGTGTTTAACAACTCTACACCAATGGCAATGGTAATCATGGAGATCATCAAGGCCGATTCCAAGTTGCGGACGCCCACCGGCGCCATAGCTTTAGGTACTTTAAGGTATGTTTGGTTGAGCTTTTTCTGATTTTGACTTTTCACAAAAGCCAAAAGCCCAATCAAAGGGGTTGTCTTTCACAAAAAGTCATAGCCAAAAATAGTTTTTAGCTAGTTCATTTCTGAAAGCAGATATGGAGATGGTTTTTTGTGCTTTGGCTTTTACAAGTTTCGATTTTTTTGTCAGAATTTTTCAAAAATTTTAAAAAAATGTCAAAATTTTAATTGTTTTAAATTTTAAAAAATAGATTAAAAATGTTTAGAATTTTAGAAATTTATTAAATTATTAAAACACGTTTTAAATTTACTTTTTCGAATTTTTAAAAATATTTTTACATTATTAAAAACGTTTTCAAATTTTAAAAAATTGAAATGTTTTCAAATTATTTTTTTTAATTAAAAAAACTTTTTAAACTGCATGTTTATTTAAGAAAATTAAGATGAAGCTTTTAAATTGCATGTAAATTTGAATGAATAACACATTATTTTAGAGTTAGGAGCTCATAGTCAGTTTTTCTCAGTCGCTTTCACCAACGGATTTTACTTTTTTCATAGCTCATATCTCATAGCAGCTTTTTTCATAACCCACAGTTCACAATAGCTTTTCTTTTCACAGTCACAGTCAAACCAAACACACCTTTAGTCTAACGAGAGTAAAACTATTTTGTGTAAGTGTTGGAATTCAAACAACTGATGGACTGCGGATATGTGTGTCATTGTAAATCTTAGAGTACATGAGTGAGCACTCAAGATGACTCACATTGTACTGGTCATCGACTATTTCTTTTTTTTTAATAAAAAAATACGTAGCTCTCCTATATATATATATTTTTTTAAAAGTCATAGGTTCACAAGTCAGGCATACAGATGTACATACAGAGATGATTAACGCGGCGTTGAAGTAATAACGCCAGCCATTGAGTCGGACATGCACGAAGCTCGCAAATTCGGCGCCCTTGCGTGGCCGGGAGATTTCGAAGGATGCCCGTGCTCGTGCCAGTAACAAAATGATCGCCGTGACTAGGACCGCAGATACGTGTACTTTGAAACGATCTGAGGAGCTGAGTTGGAGCTCAGATGGGCCCGGTATTCAAGGTACGACACACTCACTGCAACTATCACAGATAAGCTTTGCGATAGTGAAGTAAAACGATTCAGTGAGCATACTTGTTTTCCTTAATACCCAGAGTGCAGTTATAAAGATCAGTAAATATAAACCATCAACTTCCTACAGCCCCCCATGTATCTTTTTAATTCCCTCTTTCTTGTCAGATTATAGCAATGAAACTGTAGCAGCGGCTGACCGGTCGTCTATGGTGAATTGGCGATCAAAGACGTCAGCTACAGGTGCCTCCGCGCAATTGTCGACGCGATGTCAAATCAAGTGTCGTCGGCGGCGTGTTACTATTGCCTGCAAAGCCTTGCCCCGCCTTGATCACAAGTCGCAATCCGGGGTCTTAGTTCATAAATCACGATCCCGAGGCCCTTAAGGTGAGCTACGGTCGCCCTCATATATGTTGCACGGCCTCTTCGCAAAGACACAATCCCAGGGGGTCAGCCGTACAGATGTACTTATACAGGAGATAATGAACGCAGCGTTGAAGTAATAACACCATGGCAAATGGCCAGTGGGCCGGCCAGCCGGACAAGCACGTGGCCGGGAGATTTCTAAGAACCCGTGCTCGTCGTGGCCAGTAACAAACGATCGCCGTGATTAGGACCGCAGATCGCTGTACTTTGAATCGATCTGTGTAGAGATACGCGTGATGAAGAGAGAGGTTTTGCTCGTTCCTCTCCACTTGAGCAGCTGCAGCTCCATCTCCATGTTGATTACAGTTACAGCATGGCCGGCCCTACTTGGTTGGTCGGTAGGCAAGATCTGGCATTTACGAGGTTGGTTCAGGCCAAGAACTGTGCTACTGTAGTGTGATAAAACCCGACGTCACTTGGGCAAAGCAAAGCTCTCATCCCTCATCGGATATGGGCGACTGCTGGTTGCTGTTGCCACGGCGAAGCGAGCGGGGCAGCGGCGGTCGAGTCGGAGTAATGAATTGGACAGGATCCCAGCTAGATTCGATCCAAGCCAAGGCTGTCATCAGTAGCATTGATTCATGCGGCCGTTCCCGTCGCTTGGGACCGGGACAGCGCGGGGGTGTTCGATCGGCCCAGACGGCCAGATGACGCCATTGAAGGCTGGAGGAGGAAGTTACTGCTACGGTTTCGTCAGAGGGCGTTCTGTTCTCGTCACTTTTATTAAGCTAGACCTGCTCGTGATCTCTGCCGGGCTAGCACTGAATGAGCTTGGTTCGAAAGAAAATACTCGGTCCCCTCCGTTACTGCCACTGAATGAAGGATGCGATCATTATTCTCTTTTTTTAAGCAGATGAGACGATGTTCTAGTAACCCCTTTCAATGCTGTGATGTCGCGATCAGTTTAAGCAACATCATCTGGTAACGATACGGCCATGCGTGCGTCGTCGCAAATCTCGGCCCCGCAGAGAAAACCAGGCGCACGCTCGGGAGGACGGAGAAAGGCAGAGCTACTCGATGTCAATGACGTATCCTGAAACCGAGCGTGCAGACACGGAAAAGAAGCTACTACTACTGGTGGTAGCAGTGTAATCCGAGGCGTGACGGCAGCATTCCACGGTTTCGTGGCCGAGGTAGCCCGGCGCGGCCGATCGCACGAGCGATGGCGACCGCGCACCACGTCTCTCGACTCTCAAGTGGGCGCCGGACCGGACGCGGGTTCTTCCCGATCGATCGTAGCGGACGTCCCCGTCGCGTCGCGTCACGGCGGAAAGTTAATCTCTCTCGTTCGATCGATCCACCGATGGAACCGACCCGATCGTCACTCCGGCGGCGAAACGATATGGCTCTTTGGTCTCGACGGTACCTCGGCCAAACACGACCGCTCGATCTCCTGTCGCTTTCAGCGGACGAGAAGGCGAGACTGATACTAGACCACGCCGGATTGTAAGTAGCTCTCTGCTTTTTCGGCTCTGCCTAAACGAACAAGAACAACGGGACCAAAGGGATTGCCCGAGCGCGCCGTGACTCGAATTGGGCAAGGCCTATGGCTCCGGATAGGCTCGATGACCTGTCGACGAAGTAAACGGCCCGGAACAAAGCCAGTACTTTCCCTGCCTGTACTCGCACCCGAGTTTCCTGACTCGAAAGCTGGCGCCATTCTGATTGTCGTGCTAGTATCTGACTTGAAAGCTCCTAGCGTTGCATCATACTCCTACTCCTCGGATGATAATTGGCTCGTGTCGCCGCAAAGGTGGTGATAAGTTGCCTTCTCCTGGAAGTTTCCACCTGGTTTCTGCTGTAGCAAGTAATCGCACACGTCCGGCCGTACGTGAAAGAAATTTTCGGTGGGAAATAATCCACACGAAAATGAAGAGATGCTACTGTCAGATCAGAAAGCCTTTGGGGAAAAAAAAATAAAAAGGCAAAGAGTAAATTTCATAAAACTACAGGTTTTATGTTAAAATTATCATAAAACTACAGATTTCAAGAATTGTATCATAATAGTACAGATTTAGTGTACCCTTTATTATAAAACTACAGATTGAACAAGTGTTATCGCAAGAGTACATATTTAGTGTCCGTGTGAATCGTAAAACACAAAGTTAAAACCTGTAGTTTTGTGATAAATTGACTCCTTAAATCTGTAGTTTTATGATATATCTTATTAAATCTGTAGTTTTGTGATGCAAATGTTCATTAAATCTGTAGTTTTATGATACATCTTCTTAAACCTATAGTTTTGTGATAGTTTTGTAATAAAACCTGTAGTTTTGAGAAATTTACTCAAAGGCAAATAATGATCCATGCACGCCTTTCATTGCCCTACTCTACCTCTGAAGTGCAATCCAAGTCACCGTCTCCAATCACCTGCGATCGGGGAGCAATTGGACGACGAGATCCGTCGCAGTCGCTTAGCCCGGAACATCAGTTTCCTCCGCGGATGCAACTTCCGGGGGGGAAATCTCCTTTACCCGTGGCGTTATTTCAGTTAGGTGAGTCGAGTGAATCGACCGAGCAGTTCACGAAAGCCATTCTTTAACTACTTTTCCCGTAACCACCACCTCGATCGCTTGCTGCTGAATCAGCCTATAATAGTAGGAGGCGGCGAGAAACTGGGCGAGCATTCACATTTCACATCCCATCATGTCCGCATAAATACTTACAAAAGAGAGGTCGTTATGCTGTGATAGCAAGTGACCGAACATTACCACTTCCGTGCGGTTACTTGTTCGCCTTATACTCCTATTTCTGTGCTCTAGTATCGTCTCAGCTTCCTTGGCCAGGGCCAGGTGTAGCAGCACCACAGCATCAGTGCACGTCAAGGGAAATTCCTAGGCACATGCTACCTGAACTTCACATGCTTTTTGTGTAGTAACAGACAAGTAGACTCTGAATGTTTTCAGATACATGGAGACGCGCGCGCGCATCATCTTCACATGCACAAACATGGACAACGGAATATCACCACCGGTTCGAACTGTGTTCTGGAAAGCAACATCCTGATTGCCTGTTCAAATAATTTTCTCCGGAGGATGCAAATGCAAGCGCTGAAAAGCAACGTGCAGGCAGGAAGGCGAGGTTGGTGCGAGTTGGCTTCCCGCGACCTAACGCCGACGACGAACGAGAGCTCGAGGAATAGGCGAGATTCAGATCTCGCACCGACAGTGACGCCGGGGCTCGCAGCGTACTGCACACTCCAGACATTCCAGCAAGCAGAATAAACCCAGAGGTGCAGAACATCACAATTTTATTCAAGGACATCTGTACACGTTCAGCTATGACGGTATAGCTGTTGATATGTTACAAGAGCGGACGGCAGCGCTTTGCTGCTGCTATTGACGCACCCTTGTGGTAGCTACAGTGTGGGTGATGCACTGCCAGAGACAAGAAGACTTGCAGGATGCACTGGCACACTGTTCTATCGACTGTAAGAATGTTCACAGGCTACATACAAGGGTCATGTACAGCATATACACAAGGTGACTGGAGGACGAAGGACAGTGAACAATTTACATGGTGCCGGCCAGGAGTTTACGCGACAGCTTCAGTCCGTTCTTTCCTGTAAGGGAGACCTGAAAATGAATGAAACAAACCCAGTTAAGGCTGATAGCCAGGCATAGATACATTTTTTCATCCAATTTCTTGATCTTATGGAAGATACTAGAATACTTCAACGAGGGAAGATGCAAAGCATGAGATGAAATTCAAAGAAAGAACACAACATCCTACAACTCTTACCAAAAGAATATCCTCGTCAGTTCCAAAGGACTTCCGAGCCTCATCTAGGCTCTTCATTGTCACCCTTTCACGTTTTCTGAAATAATCAACAAATGTTGACATAATCTCCTCTTGCACAGTGAAACTTGAAATGAAAATAGGCATTCTTTGGTTTTGACTGGAATTCTGAGATTGCTGCTTAAAAACATATACAAATATAACTGGAAGCTGAGATGAAGCGTCAGCTCAAAGAAGTTAGGGCATTTGAAGTTATATGAATTTTTGTGATTTCAACACGATTAACGAACCTCATCTAATCCTGTATCCCAGAGCAGCATTAAATACAAATCATGCATAGTAGATTGGCTCGAATACTTTAACATGAAAGTTACCCAATTAGCAGAAGGTACATATGTGTAACCTGAGAACTTCTTATCATTCAAAAGACTTGACAAGGTGAATTTGTTACCTGGAACTGGCAGGATCCCTTATCTCAAATTCACAAGAGTCAGCATCATACCCACAGATTACAACATAGTGCCCTGCAAAGGGAAACAAACTTGACAGTCTTAAAAAAAATTATAGAATTACCCACGTTTGAGAAAATTTATGGCAACAGGTGAAGCCTATCAACCATCATAGCTACTGAATATTTCCATTTAAGGGATGTATGGATGATGAGTACGGTTTCCTTTCATGGAAATTTCATGTTTAGAGGAATGCTAGCTTTCCGTGCAAAAAACAAGGAAACATTTAAATGTGTATTAACCAAATCCAGAACTAAACTACTGAAGTTGTCTGTTCACCAGCAATGATTTTGCACTGCAAAGACATGATGGCAGAGAACAAACTGTAGTGCTTGTAGTCCATATTATAATAAAACAATTAGGACAGTAAGAACAAGAAATGCATGGCAAATACATATAATAGAAAGTCATTAAGTAGGAGGCAAAACGATTTACCCATGTACTCTGACTCCTCATTTAGATGTTGCACATCATGTATATCATTCATCCAAGATGAACTGCATACCAAATTACAGATATTATTTGATTGTGTCATTGCCTCAATAAAAATCAATCTAGGACACCATGCTTTCTCAGTTGAACTATCAAGTATTTTGGACTCATAATAAAAGTGGAACATCATCCTACTTACTGATACAGAAAAAGTGTACATATATGCATGGATTACATCCACAAGTTCCAAAACATTTCACAGGGAGAGAAAGATCGTCTAAAACCATTTTCCAGAACTAGAATAATTTCTGATGTATATGATCTCTATTCCTATGTAGTTCTGGAATAGAAGTAGCAAATGCAAATTTAGTTTGTTCAAATTCAGCTACTACGTTATCAAAGCATAACATTTCAGACCTTAGTGATATGCTAACAGTCACCAGGTAGTCATTGATCAATGGAACTACCGGTATTTAAATGAGTGATATCATGAATTTGTTCCATCCACTGTACTAATCTAATCATCTACACACACAAGCACACAGCACATTTCTCCTCGCAGAAAACTTCTTAATGGAATATTTGTTTATGCAGCATGTAATTGTCAACTGATAATTCCAAAATGGAGACAGTGACAATAATGAGTAAATGTAAAATGACGGGGCATATAACTTCTGAGTGACAACTAAAGAAAAAACACTTACTTTAGCTTTGTTTTATCCACTAATGCAATAGCAATGCAGTGCCCAGATAACACTAGAAAAGCGATATGATACGCACTAATTGATCTGCACTGAGAAGGAAAGACATAAGCTGAAAGAGAATCTTAAAACCAATATGAGAAGTACGTGTGATGCAAAATTTTCGTGATGATAGCTGTTGTGAGCATACATGAATACTTATTCCAGCATCAATTGCTCTTCCAAATAGCTCATCCACTCTATCAATGTCTTCTTGCAGTTGCTCCTATAACCATAACATCAACCAATTTGAATGTGACCTCCAGGAAAAATCTGAACTAGCAGATGACTAACAGCACATACCCTGTAAAATGTTTCAGCAGAATACTGCGGGTTTGCTCCAAGAGTCACAGTCAAGAAAGAAAAACTAACTGAAAACTTGTTTAACAGATAGGCCAAGTCAACCGTCCAAATGCTGCAAAAAGCAAATGAAATGTTGCCAGCGTTAGTTCATTGAGCCTTTACCTTCGTTTTAATAGAATGTACTCCTAGAAACTACCATACTCAGCTCAGATAGTCCACAACATATTATGACTGTATGTCTACAATCTGAGTACTAGATATAAGCCTTTTACAGTGGGTATCCATAATGAAAATCCAATTCCACACAGCAACCAAAAAGAAGGAACTCTGATGCATATCAACAGCTCATATCATCATGTTATAAAGTTTGGAGCAGTGAGAAAAGAAAGTCCTATAAAACGAAAATACTAGCAAAATATATGCTACTGTACAACAGAATAATTAAAATCATTGCTGCATTTCAAAATGCAGTGCACTTCCATGGTTACTTTAGACTACGTGCTGTCTTTAGTCTTTATTTACAACCAGCCATGTAAACCATGCTTTGCATCATGATTAGCCTTTTTTCAAATATACCGTTTCCAGAACCAAATCAAATCGAATGACCAAACAGAGTGCCGCACGGCTAATAACAGTACCTTGTGGTGCGGCAGAGCTTCTCGAGGTCGGCAATGCCGCCGCAGTAATCGTTTCCCAGCGTCCTGAGCACCATGAGCACGCAGGCGAGGCCGCAGTCCCAGTTGAAGGCTTGCTGCACGTGCGGAACCTACCACCACCGGGCGCCGGTACAGCAGTCAGAAATTGTCAGCAACAGCAACGAGGTAATAATTGGGTGCGCGACAGAGAGAGAGAGAGAGAGAGAGAGAGAGAGAGAGAGAGAGAGATAGGAAGGGAGCAGGAGGCTGACATCGACGTAGTAGGATCGGCGCGCGAGAGGAATCTGCCCGTCCGCGGTCGGCGAGTCCGGGCCGTGCCCGCCGTCGTCGCCGGTCACCTTGAACAGCCTGTCGGAGATGACGCAGAGGGGCCACATGACATGGTCAACCCGGCCCGCGCCGCGATAACGACCACCGTCGAGGGTGGAGGAGATGAAAAGGGGAAACAGGGCAGGCGCAACAGAGCGGAAGGGAGCGCGTGATGGGAACGGCGATGGCGCCGGCACGAATGATTGACTGGGGCGCGGCCGGGGCCGGGCGGCTGGACGGCGATTAAAACGGGGGGAGGCGCGCGGCGCCTTTATGGGGACGTGGGGGCGGGGGCCTTCCAGAACCCGCCTGCGTGGTGGTGGCCGAATATTTTAGGCGCCCGCCTGCGTGTTGCGCCCGCCCGGGCGGTAGAAAAGGGAGGCGAGAAGGCGGGTGAGTTGGACGGGAAGCGATCGAGGAAGAGGAGCAGGGAGGGGAAGCGGATAGGGATTGGGGCGGGCTGGCAGCGATGAGGACGGCGACGGGAGGGAATTCGCGCGTCGCGTCGTGACGTGACGTGTCTCCGCGGCGCGTAGCGGCGTTTCTGTGCCTAGGGCCGTACGCTTCGCGCTTCTGCCTTCTGCGTGCTTGGCTTGGCTTGGATTGCCATGGCAAATCCATCTCCCCTTGATCGATCGACCGTGAGGAGGTGGTTGCGCGCTGGATCCAAGGCGTCCCCTCACCACCGCATTGACCGAAGGAGTCGCCGTTGCTGGTGGCGGTGGGCCGGCAACGCTGCTGGGCTGCAACAACGTGATTCGTTGATCCATGGCCGACAGGCCCTGCACCGCCCCGAGTTGGTACAGAACAGAGCACGGCTACGATTATCGGCAACACCGGCCTAGCCGAGAGCGGAAGAAGCGTTTGGTGGTAGGAACGCCCGGCTCGTGACGGCGGCGTCGTGGCTCGCCGTGACCACGTACGTCGTCGGTCCCGATCCGTCTCCGTCCTCTGGTCCTACTACGTATTTTGCATCTTCCTCCGATTGAGGATAGGTAGCGCCACGGAAAAATATCTCGTGCTGACATGTCGGTTTCTGTTTCCTTTTTCGCATTCCACCGCGACGTGCGGGCAAGCCAACGGATGGTGATCCTTTCTTGTCTCACGCCACGCCCCCCACCTCGCAGTGCTGGTGCCGTTTTCGTGCTGCATCAATCGCTGGTCCCTGGACCGCATTGAGTGTTCAACTAGAGAGTTGCACCGCGCGCCTGATTACCCGTGTTGCCGGACCAAAAAATAGTTCATCAAAGATACATTTTTTTTTTTGCCGGAGGACCAAATAAAGCTAGAGTTATCGTAGTGTAGTTTTGCAATTACATGTTATCCCAAGTGATGAAAGTGAAACATCACAGCTAACGGGTGAAAGATGTAGAGATTGAGGAAGCAATCACTTAAGTATCAATAGTAATGCATTTGCGATGAGTGCATTCCAAAAAATGAACCTTTTTTTATACTATTATTGGATAGATTTTACTGTCATGTTTGTGACAAAGAGCTATAGCTGGCACCTATGGAGAAAAGCAGTCATAACTTATTCTACAAAATAACAAGCATCTGATGACTCTAAAAGATGAAGATGCAATATATAAAGATTTATATTTTTAAGAAAATTATAGAAGTTAAAATATTTATATTGATTGTTTTTATAATATTTTTACTGCATGTAGATCCCTCAATTTGCTGCACGTAGATCCCTCAATCAAAATGTCAAACAAGAAGTGATATCTCTTACAAGAATGAATTAGCATATGAAAAGATGAATTATGAGACGAAAGGCATGACACACAAGCACCAAAAAAGAAGTACTATGTCTTTCAATCCGGTCCAACACACCAGATCTCTCTGTGCACGACACCACGTAGAAAAACCAGATGAACCGAAGAGAAATTATGATTACCAGCCTGTCTGTCCCTGTCCCTGTCTTCCTCCTCTAATCAAATCTTCGGTGAGGGACAATGTTGTATTTTTTGCAGTTCATGTAGCACAAAGACTAAACACCATAAAGAAACCATGTTAATATCTTAATCTCTATTTTTTATCTTATCCGTGTAGCATAGTTATTTAGTGTTTAAAAGGATTATTTATGTTACAAACTATTAACGTAATAAAACACTACAAATGAATTTAACTAAACAAAAGAGCAATTTCAACAATAAAATTGTTATCAACAATTATGTTTAGTAACCTATAATATAAGATCAATTTTATAAACGAGATTTCACCAACCATCAACCATGCTATCTTCACTCTCTTCAAAAATGAAGACTGTTCTAATGCTTCATGCCTTCATTTGTTTGGTGAGACTAAGATAACACGGTGTCGTACTGGACTTAAGGATTGGAGTCTTCTTTTTATACATGCTTGCAGAAGCTTTCCAGTAGGTTTTTGTTTCCGATTTTCCGTTCAACTGCGACGTGCCTTTCACGAGCTGCCCTCACTATACAGGGTGTGTGCCGTTTATTCTCTCCAACAGTTTTTTTGCAAGCGTCGGAATATTGAGCCATGTTGAGTAACATTTTTTTTGAGAGAGAGAACAGGGCCGTGTCCAGTAGTAATCAGCCTTCCGAAAGAAATTTGGTCCATTGCTAGATATGGAGAACAACGTACTGGTCGTCGGGTAGTTCAGGTTCAGGGCTTCAGGCCTTCAGGCCACAAGAAGCTCAAAAATTGAATAATAAGGCCGTACTTTTTATTTTTTGAACTGGAAGCATTTTCCATTAACCAGAAGTTTGCTGGAAATCAGCAGCTACGAAAGAGTTTATAGAATTGGGGCAGGAATTTACCCACAGCATAACCTCACTTGGACCTAGCCCTGAACCCAAAGTGAGCCAAATGATTTGCTATCCTATTACAGCAGCGTGGAGTGTGCAGAACTCTAATACTATGAAAACCCAACGCCATTAGGGTCTTTACATTTTGAGCTATCATTCCGAATGGAGCCAGGTCATATTTCACAGAGGTAAGCGCCACACACAAGTTGACAGCATCAACTTTGAGTTCCACTTTGGCAAACCTAAAAGACATCGCATATTGCAGAGCTTCTAATGCACCTTGTGCTTCGGCCTGCAGAGCATCATGACAGTGATCCATTCTTCCAGCTCCCGAGCCTAGCACCTCTCCTGCTTGGTCTCTGATGATGAGACCTCAACCATCATTTATGTACTCCCGAGCGTTAATCTTCATCCATTCAGCATTTGGTTTTGTCCACCTGGGCACTACTACAATCGGTGTGATCACCCTGTTGTAGAATTCCTTATACTCCATAAAAGTCCTTTGAATCAAGTTTGCTATGCTTGGTGGTGGCACCCTATCATCACCAGTATTGGTGTCATTCCGTTTAGACCACATGGTCTATAGTGTTACAAATACCAATAGCTGAGTTTCTTCTTCCCACTGCCATATCAGTCTAATTAATTATGTACTCGAATTTGCAGCCTCCATATGTCCACGTTTCTCCTCCAGCAAAAGACATCGCCATACTGCTTTTGCGTGCTTACATTTAAAGAATAGGTGACCTGCGTCTTCGTCTAATCGAGCACACATGGGACAGAGTGTGTCGACATCCAAACCCCTGCTATTGATCTTTCTTCGGAGAGGCAAACTGTTGTCAAGCCTCCAGGAGAAGTGTTTCACCTTGTTTGGAGCTTTGATGTTCCATATTTTCTTCCAAGGGAAAGTCGTTCCCATTGTCGGACAATGAAGTGTTGCCTGAAGTAGGGCCATGGCCTATTGCTGTATCATCCACACTCACTTTATATGCCGATTTCACACTAAAGATTTCTTTCGAATCAAAATGCTAAGCAATGCAGTCCGGTCTATTTGCGCGCAAGGGAACGGCTAGTACCACATCAACATCCTCTCATGGCATGGCAAATCGAACAAGCTCCTCATTCCACATATGTGTTACCGGATCAATCAATTCACTAACCCGCTGGAGAAGAACTGGCCTTGAAACGTTGTGGTTTTTCTGGTCAGACCCCTTGGAATACAAGGATCATCCCAAATGTCAATACTGGTACCATCCCCTACCCTCCATATAATGCCTTTTTTAATCATCTCAATCCCCCGTGTAATACTTCGCCATGTATATGATGCCCCTTCTCCTGTTGTGGCATTCAGAACATGATCATTAGGATAATATTTAGCTTTCAATATCCTCGCACACAAAGACTCTGGATTATGAATCAGCCTCCAGACTTGTTTCGCTAGCATGGCCATATTAAAATGATAGAGGTCACGAAAGCCTAAACCTCCATCTTTCTTTGGCTGAAACATCTTCTCCCATGCCACCCAATGCATTTTATCTTCGCCCTGCTGACTCCACCAATACCGACAAATCATCATACTAATGTCATTACATACAGCTTTGGTTAAGTCAAAACAGGACATAGTATAGATAGGAATTGCTTGAGCCACAACTTTGATAAGAATTTCCTTCTCAGCTTTTGATAGGAGCTTCTCCTACCATCCTTGGATGCGTTGCCATATCTTGTCTTTAATATATTGGAACGCCTCCTTCTTTGAACAACCAATGTGCACGGGTAAGCCCAAATACCTATCGTTTGTAGTCTCAGATTGAATTTCCATGATTTGCTTCACCTCCTCTCTTTTACTTGCTCTGGTGTTTTTGCTAAAAGCTTAAGCTGACTTGTCTTTGTTAATTTTTTGCCCTGAACACTCTTCATACAGTGCAAGTATATTCTTTAAACAGTTAGCATTTTTTGCATTGGCCTTCATTAAGATGAGGGAATCATCTGCAAACAACAAATAGGAAACACTAGGCGCTCCTCTACAAATTTTGATACCTTGGATAAGGTTGTTTGCTTCAGCTTGGTGTAAGAATGATGAAAACCCCTTAGCACAAATTAAGAATAAATAAGGGGATAACAGATCCCCTTGACGAAGACCTCGCCGTGATGTGATCACATCTATCAATTCTCCATTCACTTTAATCCGGTACTGTACTGATCTAAGACACTTCATTAGTAATTGTACCAGATTATTATGAAAACCCAACTTTACCAGCATGGCCTCCAAGAAATCTCACTCAACTCGGTCGTAGGCCTTACTCATATCAAGTTTAAGTGCAAGGTACCCTTCTTCTCCTCTCCTTAGATTCTGCAAATAATGCGTCATCTCATAAGACACCAACACATTATCATTAATTAGACGACCCGGGACAAAGACGCTCTGATTGGGAGAGATAATATTATTAAGAAAGACCTTCAGTCTATTTGTCAGAACTTTAGAGATAATTTTGTATAGAACATTGCATAGACTGATCGGCCTAAGCTCCTTTAAATTTTCTAGATTCTTCACCTTCGGAATAAGGATCACAGTAGTATCATTCCAACCCTCCAGGATTTCACCACCATTTAGGACAGCTAAGACTTCAACCTTCACCCTCTCCCCAACAACTCCCCAAAATTTCTTGAAAAAGATACCAGGCATACCATCCGGGCCCGGAGCTTTCAGATCACCTATTCCATCAAGAGCTTGTTTAACCTCTTCTTCTGTGAATTCCGACATTAGCGCATCATTCATAGCCTCTGTCACTCTTGGTGCCACTGCATCAATCGTATCATATAACCGGTTCACACCCTGTGTTGCAAACAAGTCTGTATATTGGCTTGCTATGAAATCTCGTAGGCCGCCTTCTTCCACCCAGCTACCATCGTCCGTCTTTAATCGACGAATACGATTTACTTTACGACGCTGCGAGGCGTGTGCGTGATAGAACTTTGTATTATGGTCTCTATGCTGCAGCCAATTAACATGCGCTCTCTGCTTCCAGTATAAATCTTTTTGTTCTTCCAATTTCTCAAGTCTATATCGCAATACTTGTTCTTGATGTACTGAATTGTTAGTCAGAGGCGCACGCCTACATGCAGTCAAATCCTTCTTGACTTTCTTTATTCTTATCTCCAGACCTCTCAATACATTCCAACTCCAGTCTTGCAGCACTCCTGCTACACCTTTTAATCCTCCCTTCACTCCCTCAGCACCCATAATGAAAGCCTCATCCCATGCCTGCCTGACCAGTTCATCACACCCCTCTTGTAGCCACCCTGCCTCGAACTTGAAACAATCATCATGCACGTTCTTCATAGCCCCCTGCTGCCCTCCCTCTAGTAGAATTATAACCGAGCGGTGATCCGAATGCCTCGGTTCTCCATTAATCACCTCTACCAATGGGAACCGAGTGCGCCATTTTGTGTTAGCCACAACCCGATCAAGTCGCTCACGAATGTATCTTTCCTTCTTGTGACTGTGATTACGCCAGATAAATATGTCACCCTTATGACCCAAATCCACCAAGCCACAATCATCCAAGGCCCTTCTGAACTTCTCCATACTTGAACGGGGCCGAGCCGCCTTACCTTGCTTCTCATGGGAGAACAGAATCTCATTAAAGTCACCTGAGCATAACCAAGGACCCGGTTCCCTATTAGCCAAACTCCGTAAAGCAGTCCATGTATTATCTTTCAACTCAGCAGTAGGCTCCCCAAAAATCCCAATAAACCGCCACGAACCATTCAGATCATCCTCAATATCCACATCAATAAAATATTTAGAAATTTCCTTGAGATTAACTTTCACACCATTGCGCCAGAACAATGCCAGACCCCCACTCTTCCCCCACACACTCCTTGAACACCATGTTCGTAAGTCCTAACATCCACCGAAACTTTTTAATTCTTTGCTTGTCTATTTTTGTCTCGGACAAGAAAAGAATATCTGCATTCTCACGCTTCTAAAGATCCATAATGATAGGTGTAGAGTGCCCGATCTTTCGGCGAGTGGAGATAACTTCGATTTGATGGATGTCGACCCTCACGATCCGACTACGACGAGCAAGCCGAAGCGCCAATGCAATCGCTGAACCAACTTCCGGAGGATATTAACCTTGTGGTAAACAAGATCAACCTGATCACGAGGATCAATTCTTACGCGCAATCGAAGAACGAGCAAGAATTAGAGGCGAGCAATCTGATGTATTGCACGAAGGTGGAGTTCTGAATTCACGTCGAGAGACGGATGTATAGCTAAGCTAAACTTAAAACAAAACTCGAAGATTACAAGGGGCGCAGCCCTTGACTATATAGGGGGAGGACGAGGCATCTAGGACCGGCTGAAGTGGAGAGGCGCGCGGTAGAGAGGGAGTCGTGCGACTTGGGCCACGTGGGCCTTCGGACGACATCATCCTGGGCCGTCGTTCCTTAGCATCAAAACCGTCTTTAATTCCTGGGCTCGAGCTCTAGTGATTGGGCCCTTGTACGTCGTCGTCTCGTTAGAAGATGGATCCGTAACTCGAGGAGGCGCGACGACGAGAGGTGAAGGTGTGACAGCTTGGTTTGGCGCGCCATCTTCCGTCGTCATTATTCGTATGTCGTTGATGTCCTCATCATCCTCCCCTTCTTGAAGTGAAGTCGTCCTCGACGGCAACTCATCATCCTCACCCAAGTATGGTTTCAAATCTGCAACATTAAAACTAGTGGAAACACCAAACTCCATGGGCAAGTCAAGAACATAAGCATTATCGTTAATCTTGGTTAGCACTTTAAAAGGACCAGCAGCACGAGGCATCAGTTTAGAACGACACAAAGTAGGAAATCTATCTTTACGCAAGTGCAACCAAACCAAATCACCAGGTTCAAAAGAAATATGTTTTCTACCTTTACTACCAGCAACTTGATACTTTTTATTAGCAATGGCAATGTTGTGTTGTGTTTCTTCATGCAATTGTTTCATGTGATCAATATGAGCAAGAGCATCAAGATGTGGTTCATCTTCAGCATCAATAGCAAACAAATCAATAGGCGCCTTAGGAACATAGCCATAAACAACCTCAAAAGGACACATCTTAGTGGCAGAATGTGTAGCACGATTATAAGCAAATTCAACATGAGATAAACAATCTTCCCAACGTCTCAAATTTTTATCTAAAACAGCTCTAAGCATAGCAGATAAAGTTCTATTTACTACCTCAGTTTGCCCATCAGTTTGAGGATGACAAGTAGTACTAAACAGCAGCTTAGTTCCTAATTTATTCCAAAGAGAACGCCAAAAATGACTAAGAAACTTAGCATCACGATCAGAGACAATTGTTTTAGGAATTCCATGCAATCTAAAAATCTCTCTAAAGAACAATTCAGCAACATTTGAGGCATCATCAGTTTTATAACAAGGTATAAAGTGAGCCATTTTAGAGAAACGATCAACAACCACAAAAATACTGTCCCTCCCCTTCTTAGTGCGAGGCAATCCCAAAACAAAATCCATCGAAATATCATGCCAAGGAGAAGAGGGAACAGGCAAGGGCATATACAAACCATGATTACCCAAACGAGATTTAGCTTTTTGACATGTAGTACAGCGTGCAACAAGGCGCTCAACATCACGGCGCATCCATGGCCAAAAGAAATGGTCGGCCAACACCTCATGTGTCTTGAAAACTCCGAAGTGACCCATAAGACCACCTCCATGCGCCTCCTGTAACAACAAAAGACGAACCGAGCTAGCTAGAATACACAGCTTGTTAGCACGAAACAGGAACCCATCCTGCATATGAAATTTGCCCCAAGGTTTGCCATCCTTACAATGCATCATAATATCATGAAAATCAGCATCATTCACATATTGATCTTTCAAAGCTTGCAAACCAAAGATTTTAAAGTCTAATTGGGACAGCATCATATAACGACGAGACAAAGCATCGGCAATCACATTTTCCTTCCCGTTTTTATGTTTAATGATGTATGGAAAAGATTCAATAAATTCAACCCATTTAGCATGACGACGATTCAGATTAGTTTGGGTTCTAATATGTTTCAAAGCCTCATGATCAGAATGAATAATAAATTCGCGAGGCCATAAATAATGCTGCCATGTTTGCAAAGTTCTTACTAAAGCATAAAGTTCTTTATCATAAGTGGAATATTTAAGAGCAGCACCACTTAACTTCTCACTAAAATAAGCAATGGGTTTATGATCTTGCAACAAAACAGCACCCAAACCAATTCCACTAGCATCACATTCCAATTCAAACACTTTATCAAAATTAGGCAATTGTAAGAGAGGAGCATGAGTTAACCGTTTCTTTAAAGTGTTGAATGCGTCGTCTTGTGGTGCGCCCCACTCAAATGGCGCACCCTTCTTGGTCAGCTCATGTAATGGTGCAGCAATAGAACTGAAATCCCGCACAAAACGACGATAGAAGCCTGCAATACCAAGAAAACTGCGAACCTGTGTGACCGTCGTCGGTTGGGGCCAACTCTGAATGGCGTCCACCTTGCTGCTATCGACCTCAATGCCCTGTGGAGTAACAACATATCCAAGAAACGAAACACGTTACGTGCAAAAAGTGTATTTTTCTATGTTCCCAAACAAGTGAGCAGCACACAAAGCATCAAAAACAGCACACAAATGATCTAAATGCTCATTCATGGATTTGCTGTATATAAGGATATCATCAAAATAGACAACAACAAATATTCCAATGAAAGACCGAAGAACTTCATTCATTAAGCGCATAAAAGTGCTAGGAGCATTAGACAATCCAAACGGCATAACCAACCATTCATACAAGCCAAATTTAGTTTTAAAAGCCGTTTTCCATTCATCTCCTAATTTCATTCTTATTTGATGGTAACCACTACGTAAATCAATCTTAGAGAAAATTGTGGCACCACTAAGTTCATCAAGCATATCATCAAGGCGTGGTATAGGATATCAATAACGAATTGTAATATTGTTAATTGCACGACAATCTACACACATACGCCAAGAACCATCTTTCTTAGGAACAAGCAAAACAGGAACCGAACAAGGGCTGAGAGACTCACGAATGTAACCTTTATCAAGCAATGCCTGCACTTGACGCTGAATTTCTTTCGTCTCCTCAGGATTTGTGCGGTACGGGGCGCGATTAGGAAGCTGTGCGCCTGGAATTAAATCAATCTGATGTTCTATGCCACGAATAGGAGGAAGACCCGGTGGCAATTCAGCAGGGAAAACATCTTTATAGTCCTGCAAAAGGTTAGCAACAGCAGGAGGAATATGCAACATAGGCGCCTCATCTAGTGAAACAAGCATACGAGAGCAAACTAGCGCATAGCAAAGCAGATTAGCATCATGTAATTCATCAAAAACAGCACGTGTAGCAAGCAAGATAGGGTTATTCAATTTGATCTCATATTGAACAGGTGCAACAGGAGGCGATGTAACCAATTTTGCAGCTTTTGTCGCTCGAGCAATATCATCTTTAAGAACTTGTTCAGGTGTCATAGGATGAATAACAATTTTCTGACCCTTGAACATGAAGGAATAATAATTGGAGCGATCATGATGAACACTATCGACATCATATTGCCAAGGACGACCAAGCAACAAAGAGCATGCTTCCATTGGAACAACATCACAATCTACAAAATCAGAATAGGCGCCAAGAGAGAAAGGAACACGTACCGAGCGCGTTACCTTTATTTTGCCGCCATCATTAAGCCATTGAACGTGATAAGGATGTGGATGCTTCCTTGTTGGCAATGACAACTGCTCCACCAAGGTCGTACTAGCCAAATTGTTGCAACTGCCACCATCGATGATTATACGGACCGCTCGTTCTTGCACAACGCCTTTGATATGAAAAATGTTGTGGCGCTGATGCTTTTCATCCTGAACGACCTGTTTACTAAGAACACGCTGCACAACAAGAGTGGCATACCTGTCGGCGGCACTAGAGTCGACATGAAGCTCCGTATTATCTGCATGATTAGTGGCAAGCATAGTCTGCTGAATATCCTCAGAATCACTAGCAGAAGAATACCCACCGTCGTCACGAATTAACATAGTTCGTTTATTTGGACAATCGCGTATCACATGACCAAATCCTCGGCAACGGTGACACTGAATATCACGAGCTCGTCCAGACGACGAGGAGGACGGCACGAACGAGGCAGATTTGGCCGTGGATGGAGCACTCGACTTGGACGTGGTCGAGGAGTGATCGCGCGACGTGGAAGGAGGTGTCGACCGTGGAGCTGAAGGCGTCTTGGACCCTACAAAAATGTTAGGTCTTGACGAAGATTGTCGATCCTGCACTTCACGTTCAGCTTTACAAGCATATTCAAATAAGGTGGTCATATCATCATAATGCTTATAATCAAGAATATTCTGAATTTCACGATTTAACCCACCCCTAAAGCGAGCCATAGCAGCATCATCCAGTTCAACTAAACCACAACGAATCATACCCTTTTGCAAAGCTTGATAATAATCCTCTACAGAAAGTGAACCTTGTTGAAAACGCTACATTTGATTAAGCAAATCTCTAGCATAATATGACGGCACAAAACGATGACGCATAGCAGCTTTTAATGCCGTCCAAGTGGCTGGAATATTATCAGGATATCTTTGTCTATACTCACGCCACCAAAGTAAAGCAAATTCAGTAAATTCACTAATAGCAGCCTTAACTTGTAAATTAGCAGGAATATCATGGCATGCAAATTTTTGTTCAACCTCTAATTCCTAATCAAGATAAGCACCCGGATCATATTTGCCATTAAAAGTGGGAATACGAAATTTTATTTTGGCAAAAGAATCATTAATAGGAACACGTACCCTACGAGCACGACCACGGCGATTGTCGTCATCCTGCTCGGTGTCGGCGCCGTAGTCACGTGCATGTTGCAACTCCGTGAGCTGCGTCGTCATGGTCCCAAGCTGCGTCGACATGGCCTCAAGACGAGTCATGATCGTCGCGAGCGTGGTGCGGGCAGTCGTATCAGCAAGGTCCAGTTGATCAAAACGCTCATTCGACGAAGTGACCGTAGAGTCAAGTCTCTCGTGCATCGTCTTCATATCGTTTTGTAGACCATCTACCTGTGCCTGGACATCCTGGAGGGTGAGCTCCTCCGACTTCGAGCTGTTTTCTACCATAGAAACACAAGCAATACAAAAAGCGGGATCCTACAACGAGAGGTGAGTGGTGGATGAAAAGCTCGCAAATTATTGAACGAAAGTGCAAGGCTCAAAACCGTACTGGGGTAAACTTTTTTTTTGTAGTTTCTGGTTTATGTGGACTTGGATAAAACTCACCGAGAAACACTGGAATCTGATACCACTTGATAGGTGTAGAGTGCCCGATCTTTCGGCGAGTGGAGATAACTTCGATTTGGTGGATGTCGACCCTCACGATCCGACTACGACGAGCAAGCAGAAGCGCCAATGCAATCGCTGAACCAACTTCCGGAGGATATTAACCTTGTGGTAAACAAGATCAACCTGATCACGAGGATCAATTCTTACGCGCAATCGAAGAACGAGCAAGAATTAGAGGCGAGCAATCTGATGTATTGCACGAAGGTGGAGTTCTGAATTCACGTCGAGAGACGGATGTATAGCTAAGCTAAACTTAAAACAAAACTCGAAGATTACAAGGGGCGCAGCCCTTGACTATATAGGGGGAGGACGAGGCATCTAGGGCCGGCTGAAGTGGAGAGGCGCGCGGTAGAGAGGGAGTCGTGCGACTTGGGCCACGTGGGCCTTCGGGCGACATCATCCTGTGCCGTCGTTCCTTAGCATCAAAACCGTCTTCAATTCCTGGGCTCGAGCTCTAGTGATTGGGCCCTTGTACGTCGTCGTCTCGTTAGAAGATGGATCCGTAACTCGAGGAGGCGCGACGACGAGAGGTGAAGGTGTGACAGCTTGGTTTGGCGCGCCATCTTCCGTCGTCATTATTCGTATGTCGTTGATGTCCTCATCACATAAGGCCATACTTGAGATATAAAGGAACGGTGGATAGATGTTACTGCAAGAGCGTGTAGTAATAAAAGTCTATAAGTCAGACGATTCACGTCCCCTTCAACAACATTTTTTTAGTATTAAAGAAACATATTGCTTTGCTTTTAATTGACTGAAAGTTTTTAATCATTTATTTGTTACTTTGTGTTTTGATTTTTTTATAAAATTATTTGTATAATAATTATGAATTATTCAATCTAGATCTGATGGTATAAAGTGGTGATTGAAAGTTAGCTAAACTTTTAGTCAGCCGTTTTTTTTGCGATCGCTGAATATTAGGCCGTATCAAGTGGTAATTAACCTTCCCGAAACAAATGAGGCCCAGTAGTTGCCATGCATGGAGAACATGCCTTAAGGCCACAAAAGGCCCAGAAATTGAATTATAAGTAGCTTGAGATGGGCTGTGAGAGACAAAAGGTGGCTCATCGTCACAGGACTATATGAGTAATTGGGACTACTGGAGAAAAGCTAGAGCCCGGTTCACTGCACTACACTGAACGCACCTTCAGCCCCAGTTGTTGTCATGCATGGAGAACAACGCATTGGTTGTTCAGACCTTCAGGTCACAAAAGACCCAAAAATTGAATAATAAGAAGCTTGAGATAGGCTGTAAGAGACCAAAGATGGCTCATCGTCACAGGCCTATATGAGTCATTGGGACTACTGGAGAAAAGCTAGAGCCCGCTTCACTGCACTGCACTGCACGCACCGGCACGTTCGTTACCTACTGGCTACTGCTGGTAGAGCATGACATTGCAGTTTGCATGTGGGTTGCCTTCGGTATCAAACTGACACACCCCACTACCCGGCACGTGGCTGACCAAGCTTCACGGCATCATGTATTCATGTTTATCCCTACATCTACTAGCCATCTAGACTAACAAAGGGAGGTTGGTCGTTGCAGCACTACTACTGCATTGAGTGGCGTGATCGGTAAACTCATAGCGGTCAGCAAGGCTTATCGTGTTCAGGCGCCCACGCGGTTACATGAGTTTGTTAAGAAAATAAACAGGGAGTCCGCTAACGCTCCCCTGCAATCCGTGTGGCCCGTCAAACGTTTTCGTTCACGCAAACCCGGCGGCTTTTTTTTGTAAGACTGCAGTACTTTCTGCGCCATTCGTTTGCCCGGGAAGAGGAGAAGAAGTAGTCCCAAGTCTCAACCGTTTCACGACGACGGCGAGAGAAACCTCTCTGAAATCGTTGTGACTGCACGGGATCAGAGCAAGCGGCTCCGCAGCTTGCTTCCAAAGGTCTCAAAACAAAATAAAAAAGGGATAATTGCATGAGTGCCCCCAAATAAAAAGGAACAAAAACCGCTTGCTTCCAAACCAACGCCATCCACCATCCACAGACCACAGCCAACTGTTCAGGCAGGCGCACCGCCGCGCGGAAGCACACCGAGACCCGCGCCGGTGCCGTGTGCCAGCACGGGACGTGCAAAGATTCCGCGGGCACGGCGCACCAAACAAACGCTGGAGTGCACGCACGCTCCCTCACGACGCGTGACCCCGGCGGCCCGGCCGCCGCGCGGCGCGGGTCCCTTTCTCTGTTTCCGGCCGAAACGCACGCGGCGAAACGTGCCGCACGCACGACGGACCATTCGCCCTCGCCCGAGGCCGGTTCGCGCAGACCATCGCACTTTCATTCGGGACAAGCCGACGCGGCCCCACCTATCCAGCGACTCGTTTTATACCTCCCCCCTTCTCCCCCCGTCGATCGGTCGCATCACCGCAAACGCTTCCCATCGAGAAGTTCTCTTCCTCTGCCCAGACACCACCACCACCAGTCCACCACGTTCAGGAGCAGCAGCGGCAGCGAGCAAAGCTAACACCTACTACTAGCTGCAAGCGCGAGGGTTTTGTTTTGCGGCGATGGCCGGCGCCGGCAGCGACGGGGTGCGCAAGATCGGGGTGGCGATGGACTACTCGCCGAGCAGCAAGAAGGCGCTGGACTGGGCCGTCCAGAACCTGCTCCGCCACGGGGACACCCTCGTCGTCCTCCACGTCCTGCACCACGGATCGGAGGGCCACGCGCTCTGGGCCAAGTCCGGCACCCGTAAGACCACCACCGCCCCTCACCGGAATGGCTCTCTCCTCCTCCTCCTCCTCCTCCTCCTCGCTTTTTGTTGTTGGTTCAGAGTGATCTGATCTCTGGATCCCCTCGCCTCCTCGCTTGCAGCGCTGATCCCCCTCTCCGAGTTCCGGGAGCCCGCCGTGATGAAGCAGTACGGCGTCACCTGCGACGCCGAGGTGCTCGACATGATCGACACGGCGGCGCGCCAGAAGGAGGTCAGCGGCGATGTTCCTCCGACTTCGATTCGACGTTCCGTTGATTCTAATTTTTTTTTTTTTTGAAACTGCCGTTGATTCTAATTCGGATCACACAAGCACGCGGTGCGGGGAATTTTATCGCACTGACACTTTGTCCATTCCTCTCTGTGCGTGTGTGCTGAGCAGCTCAAGGTGGTGGCCAAGCTGTACTGGGGCGACGCCAGGGAGAAGCTCTGCGACGCCGTCGAGGACCTCAAGATCGACACGCTCGTCATGGGCAGCCGCGGCCTCGGCCCGATCCAGAGGTACGGTTCATTCCGCCATTGTTACCACCGTTGAAATGAAATGCAGCCACGTCATCAGCCGGTAATTTCGAGCAGTGACGACCTTGTTTGGACAAGCGATACTACCTATCTGCGTCACTATAGAAAGATTGCCAGGATTAAAATGCAGTAATTTACGATGCGTTGCTAGGACCGATAGTGATATACCGTGTGCCAGGTCAATGTCCTTGGCGGAGTACTTAAATCCGCAACGGCCTTAGTTCGTCACGTCGAGTGTCAACGATAACGCTGATCTAAATATCTGTGGAGGCAACTTGTATCGTTACAGTACTGAGCTGTACTCACATCTTGATTGCCAGAATTTTTATTTGTCCATGTGGAAACTGCGCTTGATATTCAAAGGCCCCTGTGGCCTTTCGGGAAAAAAAAAGATATTCAAAGGCCTCTATGATAGATGACGCAGTGGAATGATGCAGATAGGATTGGTTCGACAACTGCGTTATATGTGCTGTTCATGTGCAAAGGAAATAATTCTTAGTGCTACTGGACAAACTGTTCTATTGTACTAATGCTTTAGTACGATGACTCCAGTTCAATGTCTTCACAATTATGTCTGACAGCTTTTCCTAAAATCACGAGTCTTCATATAGAAAAACGACAAGCCTTCATGCTAACTGTTTGTAACTTGCTACAGTGTTTTCATTTGTCAAGTTCATTCATGCCTACCTATTAGATACATGAATAAAATAGCCAAAGGCACCATATGTACCCAATTCACTTGCTCCGTCTATTGTTAAATGTTAGAAATCATAATGAATTCTCAGGATTGCATATCTCCAGTGTCCACATTCTTTTTACTGTGTTTCTTTTAGCCGACTCTCACGATATTTGACGCTACTTTATTCTAACAACAATGGAATGGGACAAACATGTAATGATCTTTATATACAGACAGAAGATAGAGCTCAGATATTGACGCATGAAAACATGGCCCTGAACTTTCTAGCTTGTAGCCTTCTGCTGATGACTTTCTTATCCGGCAATGTACTGCAGGATTCTTCTTGGAAGTGTGACAAACTTCGTGCTCTCGAACGCGTCATGCCCGGTGACAGTCGTCAAGGGGAAGTAGAGTGTCCATGCCAGCCTACCGGTGATGTGATTGTGGATGCAGCGTGTGTGCTTTAAGCACTCGTTCCGTGTTTGTATTGTATTGAATAAAGTGTGGATCTTCTTATTTGCTGTTCTAGCTATCACAGATCTTTCTGACCGGTGTATGTCCATTAATATCCGGCGCGACTTTGTTTGATTGTGTGCGCTCGCTTTCATTCGGATCAAATATATATTATGATTCCTTCATTTGGCTGCCCCTGTCGCTTGATCATGTTCGATATTGGTTACTCTAATCGGCTTATAATACGTTAGAAACTCAATAAGAGGTCCGCATGGCCGTACCAATTACGTGCTGAAGCTTTGTTCAGTCTTCAGTGGACGTTGAACTACCTTCATCCAGGGAGCAGTGTCACGCGGACATGAGGTTGGACAGTAGTATTGGACCATGGTTGATGCTATTCCCACAAAGTGATTTCATTTCCAGTCAATTCTTGTCGCGCTCAAATTTTGTCAGCCGCGTGCAATGACGTTGTTGCTTGGTGGTGTCTTCACGTCTCAAATTAGGCATTTTAAAAGCTAGATTTCAAGTGACTGTAATTTTGCTAATGTTTCAATCATCTTTTTTCGGTTACTCGGTATTGATCAAACCGCTCAAAATTATATTCACCTATGACAAAAAAATATTCTCTGAAAATATAAAAAACACCTAAGAACTAATTGTTCCAACGATACAATTTCATTGTCTCGTCATTTCATTTTTATTGTTTTAGTTGTACATTTTCAATGTTCCTAATATCTGACTGAATCAAATATAAAATTTTAGTTAACTGAAAACAAGCAAATATGTTTTAAGATGTTTTCCTATAAAGAACCTTATAAACAAGAAACTTTTCTGAGTCCGATATGTGGAGTCTGATGGACGGCGGTTTTTGATAAAATGTGCTTCCACGTTAAGTCTTGTTGGAAAAGAAAGAATGGTAAGTAGAAGAATAATAAAAAACAAAACATACAAGAATTAGCAAGGTGACAAAACCATGCGTGTCTAAAAGCAAATAAATGGAGAAATCAAGGTGTTTTTTTTTTCTCGTATCATCCAAATCCCCAACTAGCCTCCTCCATTTCTTTACTCAACGAGCAACATCTAAACCATCGATCTACTCCCTTTTTTTCCTAGCTAAAGCACCCACGAGCCGTTGGGGATTTTGGAAAAGAAGGTTGCCTCAGTGACGCTCGAGAAGCCCTGATGCCAGCGACCAGGCTCCATCGTGCCACCGTCGCCTACTCGTCTCTGCTTCCTCTTTCGCAAGCACGTGTGCCTCGGGCTTCATCAAAAACTTTTTGAGATTTTCCTGCATTTCGTGAAGGAAGACAAGTCTTTCTGAAGGAAAGGGGAAGTCACATTCTTTCATTCCAAAAAGGTAAAATTTGCTCTAGAGCACTCTTTAATGGTAGTATTTGCCATCACACACTGCTCAATTTTGGTTTGCCACAACACACTCTTCAATTGCGATTCTTTGCTAAAAAATATTTAAGTTAATATAATAATGATTTACTAGAGAGAGAAACATTCAAATGATTAAAATACCCTTCTTCCAATTTAAGATTTTATATGATTTCGTTTTAGTTTATGACTTCATTAACTCCTAACTAATATTATTTAATTAAATATGACAATTAAACAATAGAACAAAAATTTATGACATCAATTTCAAATTAAAGAGTAGAAAAATTAATTAAACAGTAGAACAAAAAAGTTAACCATATTTATTTTGTTGGGGTTGAAATATTTATCACATCAATTAAACTAGCATTTTGAAATTAATGCAAGAAATATTTATTCTACTATTTACTTGTCTTAAATTTAATAAAATATTGCTAGTTATGGGCTGACGAAATCATAAGATGATACAGTGTCATATACTCCGTACAATCTTAAACTAAAAGAAGAATACTTTGGCCATTTGAATGTTTCTCTCTCTAGTAAATCATTATTATATTAACTTCAAAGCTTTTTAGCAAAGAATAACAATTAAAGAATGCGTTTGGTCAAAATCAAAATTGAGCAGTGGGTTGCGACAAATACCACTATTGAAAAGTGCTCTAGAGCAAATTTTGCCTTCCAAAAAAGGATGCATGACATCAGCATTCCTTTGGAATCAAGTTCCTTCATAATTCTGCAAAAATCCTTTGATCCAAACGGGCCCAAGCAGTGCTAACCGTTGGATCTGGCAAATCATCCGAACGCGCCGCGCGTCGCAGTCCGTAGAGGGCAAAGGCACGCCCACACCCTCCTGCAGCCAGCAGCCGCATTCCCGCCTCCAAAGGAGACCTCGAAATTCTTCCCGCGCGGTCACCCCAAATTCCCCTCCCGCCGCCGTGCCCCTACCCGCCCAACCGACCACCGTCACTTCTCCTTGCGGCGCCACTGTTCCGACCACCTCCCTCATCCCGTCCTCGACCGTTGCCTGGGCTGTCTCAGCGTCCTGCCGTAGCAGATCTGGCTTTCTCCTGTAGCGGCACTCCGTCGAGCACGTTGCGCGCGGCTACGTGAGGGCGTGTGGGACGAGGACAAGGATGTACGGGAGGCGCGCGTCGCAGCTGGTGAGGGAGATCGACTCCAGCGAGGCCGGCCAGCTCGCCCCTTTCAACGTAATTGTCCCTTCCCTGTAGCCACTTTCAATTTAGTTTGAAATCAGTGAATTGTCGGTTGCTTGTACCTGTTACTACTCTGTATTTGTTCATATCACGAAGCAATTTTGTTTGATTTGGTATGTTAGGTGTATGATTGAGAGGAATCAGTATATATTTTACTATTTGGGTGACCATGACCACCAAAATTAAAATTGGTTGGCCATTCTGGCTTGCTAAGTCATATTCAGATCGCGATTCACTTAGCCAGCATGTTTCTGACCAATCAGCACCAGCATCCCATCCCCTTCGAACAGTGCTAGCTGAATTGAGTTCTTTGTGAAATTTTGTGTGAAAAAACACTACGGTTTCAAGGCATGTACGTTTCATCATCTGTTTTACTATGTGTATTCCATATCAATGTAAACAATCATGTCTAGGAAAGCCTCACCAGAAACAAATTACGGGTAGCTGCTGCAGCATTGTATATTTATGTGCCATTTTTAGGCAACATAATCAAACGAGTTATATTTATCTAGCAATGTGATTTTGCTAATGTCAGTTTCTTTTAGTTCCTTTGATCCTCATTTGCGGTCTTTTGAATGCACAGAGTGACATATTTGATCAGGTCATTAGAGAATGCAATGAGCACAATGCTCAGTTTCAGTCACTGATCAGGTAATTTGCATTCAAAGAAAATGTTGAGTGCCCTTATCCCACTTTACCCTACAGGAAGGCATTATAGAATGCCTACTTATATATGTGCTTTGGCATATGACAGGAAAATGGTGGAGCAAAATTTAGATATCGAGACCACAAGAAATGAGGACCACTATGGTGCTGCAATCCATCATCTTTCTCTGCTTCGTAACAAAAGATGCCTCATGGCTTACATGTACAAATCAAAATTTACACTGAGCAAACTTTTCTTTTCTCCGTTTAAAAGCTGATTGCAAATGCTTCAAAATGATTTTCTGTGGAACACACTTGTATCCAATCAGGTACAACCGAGCAGAGGTCATTCAGAGCTTTAGATGGAAAATTGGCCCTGTGCTTCCTCATGATATACAAGAAAAGCTCCACTTCTCAGAGAAAGAGTATTTCAAGAACCACTCTGCAGCCATAAAATCATACATATCAGAGATGGATATAGATTTAACAGTGGTATGTTACTTTTATCATCATCTTTCTTACGATGAGGTAGATTCACTAGACTCACCCTCTTTTTTTTTTTTTTTTGGATGTTGTTGTAGGACATGGTACCTCCCAAGGATCCTTATATTCAGGTCCGGGTGCTGGAGGATATTGGTGAAGTATCTCTCGGTGACCATTCGGTATCATTAACCAAGAATTCTCTTCATTTCCTAAGGCGTACAGATGCTGAACAATTTATATCACAGGTTTGCATTCCTTCTTTGTCGACTCCTGCTATCATTGTTGTGTCAGGTAATAATATGCTACTGAAATTGTAATAGGGCCTTATGGAGGAGTTTCTGGAGTAGGGATCACATATGATGTATGATTGGTATTGTCCCTTGACTTTTATCTTCTCACTTAATATGCACTTTTAGTTGTGTAATAGTTCTACGTTGTTTTGAAATGGCCAAAAGTTACTTGACTTATATCAGAAAGATTTAGCATCTTGATGATTGCTGAATATATTCATTTGGCTCTAGCCAGTTCAGCTGCCACTGCTAACTGCACAAATATTCATTTTAGGCTTTTAGGGTATTGATAGCTACCGATTTTAAAGGATTTGTACTGTATTTGATCTGTTGCGCAAAGCCTCAAACTATGCATGCATGAGCTGATTATCAGGCAGGATGTACCCTGCCTCTTTTTCCAGCGCTGCTGTGGTGCTTCCTACTGCCTGATGGAATAAAAACCCTTGTGATGCATGCTGAAACTATGTGTCGGGTGTTGAGGTACAAGGTACAAGTGGTGATTTCTGAGCTGATGGCTTCTAACTGGTTCTTACTGATGACTTGCTAGTACTAGATGAATGGGTCGTGTTTCTAGCAGCTTTGTTGCGGTGACAATTTTCTATGCTGTATTACCTCATCGTACAATTTATAAAATTGTAAAGTGTACAAGCGATCTTCCTAAAATCCATCTCCTCTGCTTACTTCTGCCCTGCTTGTACCACAACTATGGTTCTTTCAGAAACATAAGATGTGTGCAGTTTGAGTCACTTCTACCCTGTTTGTGCTACATGCTTATAACTACAGTTCTACCGAGTTCAGTTTCTAACTTGTGCTAGTCAGAAGCCACAGTTATTGCAGAGTTTGGATTTTAGACTTGTTCTAGGTAGAAACCACAACAGGGGATCATTCTGCCTTTCTATCGCATCACAAGTGACTTCTCTATCTTCAATAGGAAACAGTACTGCTGCAGTACGTGCGGGAAAGTTTCTGCTTGCTGGATTTATGTAAAGGTCTACTATGCATCACTCAGTCACGGTTGGTATCTTCTTTAATCCATCACAAGTTTCTTAAGATGCTTTTATTCTTGGGAATCATGCAAATTGGCATGGCGATCTCTGCACTAACCTAGATTTGGAGAACTCCAGCTCAAAGTTTGCTAAATAACCTGAAGTACTAGAGCTCTTAAGTATTGTGTGCATCTTGCTTATAATAATCACAGGCTTTCAAATTTGAACTGCACCATTGTGTGATGCTGATTGATAAACATGCACCTCTTTGTTTACTGTGCTAAGTAAATGAAGTTCGCCCAGTTGGTTAGGGATGGAGCTGTTGGTAGCCACCTACCATCCAGTTTTGAGTCCTTTACAACTCGAATTTGAACCCCTTCTCAAATGATATAAAAAAAACACATCCTCCTCTTTCTCACGAAACTTATTTACTATGTTCCATGAGCTGTATTCGACAAAGCTGTTCATGTTTAGTTTATTTGCATGCAGTGCTTTGCTTTTTTTTCATCTGAAACGCTCGCAGTCCTTTGAGATGGCCCTTTGCATTAGGGTTAAAAATGGTGAAAAAGTTTGGCATGCATCTTTTCTTGCCTACTATCCAACAATTCTTTGTCTGTTGTGTTTAAATGATGATTTAATATCAGGATTTAGTGAGGAAATAAACTATCGGTTCACACCCCGCCGGTCCTTGTTTTCATTAAGCATGATGCGTGGAACAGAGTAGATTCATGTAAATAAAAGGAACTTTCTGTAATGTCTTCAGTATTGCTTGCATTAATAAGCGCAGCTCCTGAAATGTTTCCCATTTACTTGTGGTTCCTCCACCGTGTCATGTGCTGTAAGACATTCCAAGGAGCTGACCTAACCCTGGTCCATGCCGCAATTTTAAACGTAAAACCGAACTACCAACCGGAACGAGATATTCAAAAAGCACAAGCAACAGTATTTCAAATTCTTCTCCCTCTGTTTTTTCGGTGGTGTCGTAATGTTGTTCTTGGGGGCGTAATTAACTAGTAGGCCATGGTCCTGACGAGATAGTGCCACAACCATATGCTGTCCCTAATCTGGAAGATTTGTCTGGCCCCAACAAGCAGGCATGCCATGGTGATTCCATTCATCTTGTAGAATACTGCTACCTAGGCGACCAATGACAGGGTAGAGAGGTACAATTATACGAGCAATTATGCTGTACCTCAGCCTTCCAAGCTAAGAATGCCTTCTCTCTAGCACTTATTAGACCCAACATTCTGTCCACCAAGCAAACAAATCATAAGTTGGGTTCAAATAATTAGCCTAGTTTAGCTTAACCAATAGACCAGAGGGAACGTCATCCCGAGACTCTTGGCCGCTCTCTATTGGTTCTCTCTGAGCGCCGTCATCACCGGTCTTGTCTTCCCCGGCGCCACAGAAATCGACGAGTCGGCAGATTCCGAGCTAGTCCTAGCAGGCAGGTCGTCTTGGTCTGCTACGGGCCTTGCCCGGCGATGCATTCATCCCTGACTGATCCCTGGGTCGCCGTGCCCCGGGATGCTGCATCCAGTGAGCGCATGCCGCGCGTACGCACGCTTCGTCCTTGGGCTCTCAAAACCTTCTCGTGGAGCTGCACAGACTGGCGGTAGCTCTGTTGTGTCTGCACGCTGTCCACTGCTCGTACTCTCATGGAACATTCTTTAAGGCAGAGAGGGTCGTCTTCTCTTTGACATTCGAGTCCCTAGCTTGGAGTTCTCGCATGGCACGACTGTGATTCTCCTCTGCCCGTACTGTACGCCATGAACTTTGACTTGCAGTAAAGAAAAAATGGATAGGACAGTTGGTGAAGTCGGGCCAAGCACAGTTTTCTATTTCTGGGAATATGGAAGTCTTGTCTTACCACTGCAGCTACTGGATCAAGTCAGTATCAACTATCAACTGGATTTGTTAAGCGTTGGGACTCCGTGTACCTGCAGTAACATGATTCTCTAGTCGATCCTGTTTGCATAAACACATCCTCTGCTCTAGTACTACTGCTACGATTCGAGAAGCGTCCTCGTATGATTTAAAGCTATTAATCAGCCATCTGCAGCCAAGTAAAGCAAATACGGAGCATTATCAAAAGCCACTAACAGGTGGGCCAAGTAGTAAAGTGGACATCATTTCTTCCCGTTGCTTGCGATCACGACCAAATGTCTCGCCAAGTTCTTGAGCAATCTTTGCTTCGTGCACAAGTGAGCCGAGATTTATTTAGCTCATTGCACAAGTACGCGATCGTTTTGAAGAAGGTGGTGTCAGGTGCGAGCTGGATTGGTCCTGTGGCCGGGGGGACAGTAGTGTGGGGGACGACGGACAGGGAACGACACGGGCTGGATTTTCCATGCGCCGCAAAAAGGAGATACTTGCCGCGGTAACCGAGTCAAACCGCAGTCGCTCTTCTTTTCCCGAACGTTTTGGCTGACACCAGATGCGTCCGCCTTCTAGTCTATCCATTGCAGCCTTTTTGCTCCGGCTTTCGTTTTTGTTGTCTCGGCGTTTTCAAACCCTGAATTTGAAATCGCTAAGCTCCCTCGTGCGTCGTGGCTCACGACCAGCACCTGCTTGAAGGTAAGCCATTGAGTTCAACTTCCAACTCCGGGTTTAATTTCTACTGTCTGCGTACGCTGCCCGACTCGGCGTGATCGTTACGATCTCACAAACAAGCTTTTAAGTCTAGATATGCAATCAAAGAACGGTCTATCGATGCAAAACTAAATTAAGAAAATATATCACTGAAACACAGTCGCCCATACTGTTTTGTGTGTCCAAGTCACGGACAAAAGTCCTCTGCGTAGTTACTGACACGTGAGAGCCATCAACAAAATACCGCAAACAAAAGTCCTCTGGTTGTCTTGACCGTTTGATCACGTTCAACGCCATTAAACAATGCCCAAAACTGCAACGAGGAATCACCAAAAACGGCACCTTTTTTCTGCATCCTCAGCTCCCTCGTGCGTGCGTCCTGGCAAGCGACGAGCATGATGAGCCAGCTATCGCGAGTTCAACTTCCAACTGCATTTTTAATTTTCTACTATGTGATTATGCCACTCCATTCGGCGTGTTTGTTACGGTCTTTCACAAACAGGCTTGAAGTAAACAAAAAACTAATTTCAGAATAAAATATACTGAAGAAACACAGTTGTCGCAAGTCATAGACTAAAGTCCTCTAGTCTACTTAATCACTGACCGCTTGACCGTTTGATCACGTTCAACGCCATTAAACAATGCCCCCAAAAACGTTTGCTAAGTTACTGAGTACTGAATTAATTAACACCAAACGACCGCCAACGGAAAGCATATTTCCTTTCCATCCACTAATTTTTTTCTGAAACCTTTCCTCTATCTCTTTCCAATCTGAATTTCGTAGCCTTCTATAATGCATAGAAATTCTCAAATACCTAAAAGGGTAAGATCCCATACCACATCCGAAGATATGTGAGTATTCTCCCTCATAATTCCTAGCATCCCCGTAGCAGAACAATTCACTTTTGTAAAAATTAATTTTGAGACCGGAAAGTTGTTCGAAGTCACATAAGAGTACCTTCATGTTCTTTGCCTCGTCCAAGTTATTTTTTCATAAAAATAATTGTATCATTTGTGTATTGAAGAATTGAAAGGCCACCATCTACTAGGTGAGATACAACTCCAGAAAACTGGTTGTTTTCCTTTCCCCTTTCAATGATAATAGCCAGCATATCCACCACAATATTAAATAAAATAGAGGAAAGAGGGTCTCCTTGTCTGGCTTCTTTTCTAGATTGGAAAAAGTGACCTAAATCATTATTTACTTTAACAGCGACACTTCCCTTAGTCATTACTTGATTATAATCCAAGAGCATCATATAAGTGAGAACCCCTTCATTCTCAAAACTTATTGTAAGAAGGGTCATTTCACCTTGTCATAGGCTTTCTCAAAATCTAGTTTTAGAATGAGTCCGCTTTTCTTCTTCCTATGCATTTTGTGTAAGGTTTCATGCAAAATGACTACTCCTTCCATAATATATCTGCCAGGGAGAAATGCAATCTGAGACGGTCTAATTAATTTTTGAGCTATCAAGGATATTCTATTAGTCAATACTTTAGTAAAAATCTTAAAACTAACATTGAGTAAACAGATTGGCAAACAGGCTTGAAGTAAACAAAAAACTAAATTCAGAATAAAATATAGTACTGAAGAAACATAGTTGTCGCAAGTCATGGACTAAAGTCCTCTAGTCTACTTAGTCACTGACCGCTTGACCGTTTGATCACGTTCAACGCCATTAAACAATGCCCCCAAAAACGCAACGAGGAATCACCAAACTGCACTTTTTCGCGTCCTCGGAGGTTTCCGTAGCTTGCAGACCCTGCAACCCCACCCACGTTCGTACCCGTCGTCCTCCACATGACCGGCCGGACAACCCTCAACGGCAAAGCGCTGGTCCAGATACGTGGAGACGACGCCACTCACACGACGGTCCAGGAGCGTAGGCCGACCATCACTGCAGCCTCTCTCCAACCGTTGTTACTACTGTCTGCTCTGCTCTGAAAAAAGCCCACCAAAAAAACTCAAAAACCCAACGGTCACTCCTCCTCCTGCCTCCCTCCCCCCTCGCCTTTCGCTTCTTTTAAGCCTTTACTCCTCCCACCGTCGCAGCGCATGCACTCCCCGCCCCACCGGGATCCAGCCATGATCTAATGTTCGAGCTGATCTGCCCCTCTCGTTCTGCACGCAACAACAAAGTGTAATTAACACACACACCACCAGTAGGAGGCTAGGAGCAAGCAAAGCAACCGGCGTCTTCTCCGCTGCTGCGTTCTGTGGGGGAAAGCCGAAAGCGTGTGCGTGGTGAGAGTAATTAAGACTGAAATCGATTGAGTTGGTCTCGTCGGCCGGAGAGCAGGAGGAGGATGGCGCCGAGAGGAGGCTGTGGGGAGGAAGAGGAGGAGGAGGAGAGGTCTGTGAGCGAGGTGCTGACGGTGGACTCGGCCGACGACGAGTGCCGCCGCGGGAGCAGCTCCAGCTCCGAGACCGCGTCTACCGTCTCCTCCTCCTACGGCGAGTGGCAGCGCGTGGCCATCAAGACCTGCGTCTCCGCCCAAGTTGTTGTTAAGGCTGTCGAGAAGGAGGAGAAGCCGGCGCCGCCCGGCGGGGACGATGCGACGACGGACAAGCACCGGGCCTCATCAGGTACGCCGCGAACTCGATCTTCTTCTTCGCTTAATTCCCCAGTAATTCAAGAGTTTAAGACTCAGCCAGTGCCGAATCTCTTTCTTATTTCTAACTGCAGAGGTGGAGATGATGAAGGAGAGGTTCGCGAAGCTGCTGCTGGGGGAGGACATGTCCGGGAGCGGGAAGGGGGTCTGCACCGCGCTCGCCATCTCCAACGCCGTCACCAACCTCTGCGGTACGAGACGTGGCTCGCTTATAGCTTCTTATCCTTTTGTGCATGCGTTTCATTGGACGAAACGAAATCACTGGAATAATAATGGAGTACCATCTCTCTTTCTCGCAGCGACGATATTCGGGCAGCTCTGGAGGCTGGAGCCGCTGCTGCCGGAGAAGAAGGCGATGTGGCGGCGAGAGATGGAGTGGCTGCTCTGCGTCAGCGACCACATCGTCGAGCTCGTGCCCACGTGGCAGACGTTCCCGGATGGAACCAAGCTTGAGGTATATCATTAACTACTGTGCGCCCGTAGTACACGTACTCTCTCGTAGCAGTTAATTTATAAACCGTATTTCATTACACGATCAAAGTCTCAAACCAACACTGCAGCAGCAGTGTACTTGATTATTAATGAGCATAATATCAAGGCGGTAGCATATTCTTCAAGCACTAGTACAATTATACACTGTAGTATCAAATATTCTTCTACAGTGTGTATGTAGGAAATAATAACGCGGCTCGTACATTAGTTATGTCAACAACCGACATGGATTTGAATACACAGGCATCCTGAAATAAAGCTACGGTAATTCGCTCAGGAAATGGTCCAGAAATAGCATCAGCGCCTGCTTTGTTGTGTTCCATATGGCGAATGCTGTGACTCCGCGGGGTGTCCTGCCCGAGTGTAATCAAGCGAGAAATCTTGGGTGATTTGATCGAGTTGGATTGTAGTTGCGCAGGACCGCGGCGGCGAACAGCCGTACTTAGATATAGGGCAGCTTTGATAGCTAATCTACTGTATCGGATAGCGCAGACAGGCGCGTGATGGTTTGAGGTCCAAAGAGTAAAGTGCGCATCAATGGCTTGTCCGTTTGGTAGCGCGCTTTATCGCGTTCCGCCAAAGTTCCTTCGTCGCTACTCGCTAGTAGCGCGCCGCGCCAAAACTTCTTCCGTCTAATTTTACTTTTGTCCACGTTGCGTAGTTTGCTGATCGAGTCTTTCTTAACTACTTTTTCTGCACTAGAATGTATGAATGAATGAGATACCAGACACCTGCCCATCTGAGTATATGGCAATAAGTATTGCTTGTGCGAACGGTGTTAATTGAGTGTATATCCCATGGTTTCAGATCATGACAAGCAGGCCACGGTCTGATCTCTTCATCAATCTACCGGCACTACGGAAGCTAGACAACATGCTCCTCGTGAGTTCATCAGCAGACCTTTCTTTCTTCTTCTGCAATAATAATAAGAAATAAATCTGAGGTAATCAACGGTTACTGACAAGCCTGCTTCCGCCAGGAAATCCTGGAGAGCTTCCGGAACTCGGAGTTCTGGTACGTGGACCAGGGCATCAGCGCCAAGGACTGCGACTCCTCGTTCCGGCGGACGACGTTCCACCGCCGCGACGACAAGTGGTGGCTCCCCGTGCCCCGCGTGCCTCCCGGCGGCCTCCGCGACGCCACCCGGCGCCACGTCGAGCACCGCCGCGACTGCGCCAGCCAGATCCTCAAGGCCGCCATGGCCATCAACAGCAACGCCCTCGTCGAGATGGACGTGCCGGAATCCTACCTCGAGTCGCTGCCAAAGGTAGTGCACCATCACGATCGATCGGTCTGAACATTGGTCACGTACCAAATGTCGTGGTTGCATTTTGTTGGTTCTGACACGACGATTTTCTCTCTGACCAACAATGTTTAGAACGGGCGCGCGACGCTGGGCGACGTCATGTACCGGTACATCACATCGGACCAGTTCAACCCGGACTGCCTGCTCGACTGCCTCGACCTCTCGTCGGAGTACCACGCCCTGGAGATCGCCAACCGCGTCGAGGCCTCCATCTACGTGTGGCGCCGGAGGGGCGCCGCCGCGAATAAGCCGTCGAGCCGCGGCGGCGGCGGCGCCAATAAGGCGTCGACCTGGGGAGGCATGGTGAAGGAGATGATCATGGACACGGAGAAGCGGGACCTGCTCGCCGAGCGCGCCGAGGGCCTGCTTATCTCCCTCAAGCAGCGGTTCCCCGGCCTCACGCAGACCAGCCTGGACATGAGCAAGATCCAGTACAACAAGGTTTGTTGTGCACGCACGTGTGTTCACAATCGATCAATCTCTCATTCATTGATGAGCAAATAATTATTGTGGATTTGGATCCGCACGTGGGAATTTATTTGCTTGCGAATTATTATTATTATTGAATATTTTTGGTATGTCGTTCAATGTTTTTCAGGACGTGGGCAAGTCGATCCTCGAGAGCTACTCGAGGGTTCTGGAGAGCCTGGCGTCCAACATCATCGCGCGGATCGACGACCTGCTCAACGTCGACGACCTCAGCAAGCAGACGGACCACCTCCCCGCCGCCTCCGGCGGCGGCGGCGCGGACGCGAAGATCACCGGCATCAGCAAGAACATCAACGGCGTCAAGGCCGTCGTTATCGCGCCGTCGCCGCCGTACCAGGTGGCGGTGCCCGCCTCGGGCACGCCGTACGAGACGGCGTACGCCACGCCCAGCTGCTTCTCGCCGCCGCAGCCGTCGAGCCCGTCCAATAAGATGATCGGGAGGGCCGTGCTGGTCGACCGCCGGCCCCACCACCACCACTATGGCAGGCTCGCCGGTATCGGCGGCAAGAGGACGACGACGGCGACGGCTGACGGCGTGGAGGTCGTCAAGGGGACGGTGTTCGACCTCCCGGCTGCTGCCATAGCTGAGCTGTGAAGACTCGATACCAGTTCACCTCGTGTTGGCGTTGTAATGTGTGCGCGCGCTTTGGATTTGCTTGCTATGTGCTGAGAGTATGAGGGAGGGCGATTTGCCTTTGTCGCCCTCGGTTTGTAATGCGTGTATGTTTAGAACAGCTGTTACTAGTGCTCACTGCTCAGAGAGTTCTTAATCCAAAAATCCGATGTTCATCGGATCAAACCGCGGTCCTCGTCGGGCTCAGGCGATTGAGGAGACAGGCTAACGAAGCAGAAAGGCCACAAGCCCACAACGAACATGGGTAGGCCCAGTCTGAATTATAGATGGTCAAATGGGCCGTGCCTACTGGGCCGGCCCAAAGCACAATATTTTTGGCCCAGCCCAGGCACGGCCTGAATCATTTTGTGTCCGGGCCGGCACGGCCCGAGACGTTCAAACCCCCAACTTGCCTCTCTTTTTTCCTTGTTTTTCACCATTTACATAATTAATGGGCTAAAAAATCACTAATGGGCTATATGTTAATGGGTTTAATGGGCCAGCGCAACACAAAATTGATTAGTGCCGGGCCATGGGCCGACGGCTCAGCACGTGGGCCGGCAAGGCACGACCCAAAAAGGCCCGCGTGCCGTGCCGGCCCAAAAATAATCGTGTTGGGCCGTCCATTTGGCCATCTATAGTCTGAATCAAAGCTGAAAATAACCAAGATGGTCTGAATCAGAGCTGAAAATAACCGTGCCGAGCCTTTTAAGGCCCGGGCCGTACCGGGCCAGGTCGCCTGTTTGGCCATCTATAGTCTGAATCAGAGCCTTGATTGCTAAAGTGTTTCCTAGGCCCAAACCTTAGTCTTGGGCCTGCGCAAGGTTCCTCGTGAGCCTCCAGCCCTCCACAGTGCTTCCCAGGCCTAAACCTAAGGGGCAAGGTTCCGCAAGCCGAAACCCAAGCTTCATCTTCTTTTCATTTTGAGATAAAATTGCAACTCTAGAAAAATTCCTCTTCGCAAACGAGGAAAACAGCCAGTAGGAACTTACAATTCCAATATTGTGATTCATATCATTTTTCTTATAGTAGGAATAAGAATACACACCGACACACGGTACATACAATAGGTGATCATGCGAGTTGCGACTCTTCAACACAACTGCATATGAAACTACTTTCTTTTTTGTAAAAGTTTATAAAACTACTTCCTGCAGCCCTACCATTCCATTAGTGCTGCCACTAAACTACAGGAAACCAAAGGGAAAAGGAGACAGGACCGACGTCTGTCCAGGTGAGATGATGCATCTAAATACTGCTTCCACCGATAGAACTGATGTAACTCCATCTCCAGCTTCCAAGTAAGACTTTTCAGTGTCGGACGGGTTCATATCAACAGTTCAACACTACAGCAAACCAAAGCTCAGCTCCACTCCTTTTATTCTCTGAGAGAGACAAACAAACGAGTAAGGTGCAAAGTAAACCAACTACAAGGCTACCTGAAACAGAGTCGCAGTTTATAGTTGACCAATTAAAATGCAGAACAATATGCCATTAGCTATTCAGAATTACTGATTTACAAATTATCCGAAGTCGAAAAAGAAACATGTAGGAACACCTTAGATATTTCACGATCATCAGTTACACTTTCTGAGATTGTTGGGGTGAACCTTTGTTAAAGTTAACAAGCTCATATCATGGCACAATAAAGTAAAATGCCACCTTGTAAGAACTCCTTAGGAGCAATGAACCTTAAATAAGAAGTTTTTGGAAAGATCCAAAACACTTCCCTGCGACAGTACTATTTTCCTACAAGAATACCACCTGCTACAGCTGCAACTATGAATTCTGATCCAAAAATATTCTTTGCAGCTCCATATTCACTCTAATTATACATCACAGAGTTATGATAGAACTCTGAATGTTTCCAAATTCTAAAGCTAATGGAATGCAGGAGATGGTATTTTAGGCTAGACGGGTAAGACTGATGATGGTGTAAGTTGTTCTTTGATAGTTACATAATTATTTTCTGTTTAATTAAAGTTTTCACGTGATGATCTTGATATAGTTGACCCGTCACAGAGGCGTCATTGTCAGCCTCCACTACTATGCCACCACGTGCATGGATTCCACAGGTGACAAATTATTCTCGTGTATACTTCAGCCATTTTTTATTCAAAATTTAACTGTGATAAGAGCACAAACATAAAAAACTATGTGCTTTAATGTACTCAATGAAACTTGGTTGCGACATCACATCTTGTATGTTGCAGAGCACACAGCACAGTTAGGTTCCTAGTATAAAAGGCGAGCA
Organism: Eleusine indica; assembly: GCA_030378355.1. Lineage (NCBI taxonomy): Eukaryota > Viridiplantae > Streptophyta > Magnoliopsida > Poales > Poaceae > Eleusine > Eleusine indica. Next base: position 64,014,628 of record CM059494.1, read on the forward strand.
ATCTATCATCTATTTTAACTGTTTCAAATAATTGCTAACTGTCAAGATATAGAAGACGTTATGTTACTTCTGACAAACAGGATGATACAAATATATAACTAAGTAAATACAGCGTCTAATGATGCTTGACAAAAAAAGGCATTGCACAATATGGGGATGAACTAACTGCGTAATGCCAGCGTGTATATATGTGCAACGGGAAGCACGATTGAAACAATTGAGCCAGTTAAATATAAGAAACGCGTTTCAGTGGTATACCTTGTTCACAAAAGGAGAGCTGTCGAAAGATTATTCAGTAATAAAGTGAACCTGACAGTATAATACAGTTAACTTTTATTCATTAATGCACTGAAAATATTAGTATAAAACCTTACAATAATGTCATACCTTGCCACCAATCACCTCTAGTAGCAGAGCCATCTGAATCCTCCTCCTTATACTGGATTTGACATGCAAAATAAACATAAAACGTAAGCGAGCTGTACCACTATATAGAAGTATAGAACAGTTCTACGTACATTTCTTGGGGGTTCAGTGGTCTGCTTCTGTGGAGTGCTGTTGTAGAAATCCCGACCGCCGTAATGCACAGATGAGCCAAAATAAGGGGACTCTGAGGATTCATTTGGATAACCATGTTTTCCATCCTTGTAGGCATGGCTTTGGGATTTACCGCCTAGAGGATGAATAAAATATCCACAGTTATACGTCAATCCCCAAATCCCTCCCTAAAGTTTGATGATTATCAAACATGGTAAAGAAAACCTATACCAGTGAGCAATGATGAAAGAGACCGTTTTATTTTACGTCTGTTGAGCATTGGAATGCATCCTGTTTTATGATATCTTGCGTTGTTCAACTTATAAACTACTGCAAAGCTTAGCCGCATATATCAATATAAAATAGATTGGACATTCCATAACTACCTTCAACGCCACTGCCATTCTGCCCTCTGGAGCTCTGCTTGTTCAGCATCGACATCAAGTCCGGCTTTGTGTCTCTTGCATTTCCCTTCAAGATAAAATAAGCACAACTAAATCAAAATCATACCCAATTTTGAAGAATCCTCCATCGATCACGAAATAAAATTACCCCTCGACCCTCGTAACTACACAAAATGAATTTTCTTTTCTTTTCTTTTCTGGGGAAATCAACCAATTCAAAGGATAGTATCATTAATTTAAATCACCGAAACGAAAAACAGACATCGAAACAATCTGTATAAGCTCAAGAAGACGATACCGCAGGCGACGCGGGGAAGTAGTTGCTGAAGTATCCGTTGGCCTCAGGCGGCGCGGCTCCGGCTCCGGCTCCGGCTCCGGCAGCGGTCGATGTCGACTTCTTCCTGGCCTCCATGGCGGCTCGGTTTCAGGCTCTCAGCGGTTTAGGGAGATGAACCTGGCTGGGCTCTCGGGAGGATGGAGCCGTGAATAGGCGGAGAAAGATAGGGCACGTGAAGTGGTCGTTATAAGCGGCGGCGCGGAGGAAGCAGTTGGTGACTTGCTTCGTGGCGTGCTGCTCTGGCCTCCATCTGTGCCCGCATTTATAGACGACTTGATGAAGCGCCACGGTTTTTCATTATTTTCATGATTCTGAGGGGCTGGAAAAAAAATTATATTTTGGTCCGGCTCCCCTGCCCACAAGAGAAGTACTAGCACGCACATCCTTGTGGGATTGGAATTCCGCCGTATTTGTTATCCTCATTAATTTTTCTAAGACTGAACGAAAATAGCAACGTTCTTACTTTTCTTTTCTTTTTTGTAAATTAACAACGTTCTTAGTTGACGGGTGTTAATAAAACGTTTTAGTAAAGCCAGTGGCAAGGGGATCAGTGATATTGGATTTTTAGGGTTCTTCACGTCCGCAGGGTTTTAAAAAAAAGGTTCACCATGGTGAGCAGAGGCGTTGGCGGTAGAGTCAAAGGCAAGAGCCTGCACCTGGACTGTGAGAAGGTTTGATACAAGTGGCAGAGTGTAATCACCTCTTGACCACAGGAGGAGTCGGGGACTTGAGGACCAAGACTCTGCTCATAATAAAGCCTTACTTATACTTGTGACGCAAGAAGGGAAACGATTAATGATGAAGTTTTGTTCTATATTATGATAATTTTATTAGTTAGATACAAGAATAGTGAGTAAGGATTTTTATTCACTAACAAAATAGTGAGTATAGCTTTTTTTTTTAATGAATTTTGGTTTCTGATGCCATGGACTCTGCCCATGCTTTTCCCAAATCCTGATTATTATAAATAAAAAATAGGCACAGGGGCTTCCATGCTGACTTCTTGGTCCAAACAAAAAACTAAGGTTTCCCTTTCCCAGCTACTGTTTTGTTTCTGATTGTTTATTTGAGTTTTTCATAATTGGGATTTGAATTTGTTACATGTTTTTACGAAAATCTAGCATGTGAGTTTTGATGAAATTATCATTATGAGATTTGAAGCATGCAAGTTTTTTTACTGTGATGTTTTGTAAACCTGTTAAATCGTTATGTGGTGAGAGCAAGATGAGAGATGTTTTGCAAACCCACAAAACGCAATGCTCCTTCGTCCTATAATCTTTGACACTTTAGTGCCCTCTAGTTTTTAAAAAATAATTGATATTATCACTTTCTGATATAATTTTCTCTATTTTTAATATATTTTTATCCTTATCTTTCTTCTTCTTGTTTTATGTGCATTCAACTTTTTCACTTCTTAATTCTTGTGTCCGGAGCTAAAACATCAATTATTTTAGGATGAAAGGAGTAGATAAAAACAACTCACCAAGAGCCCCTGCTAGCCATTGCCGTTTTGGATATCTTCCAGCAATCCTAGCGAAGAAAATCATGCACAAAAGGGAATCTTGCATTTGACTAAAAAAAAGAATCTTGCATTTTCACACTCTGACTGGCATCGTCTACTTTGCACGACTTCATCATGGGCAATACTACTTGCAAATGCACGTGTGGATCCAATAGGATAATTCCATATCTTCCAGATTCACACGCAGCATTTTCACATCCTTGTACACGTATCCAAAAAGCAGTTGGGTTCTGTTCAATTCAACGCGAGCATCACGGCACCCATGGCACTGTCCACTTCGAGATGCAATGTCTGTTCCTTTCAATCCTGAACCATGCAAGAGTCCCGAAAGCACCAAGTAGCTTCAAATTATCCAATTGCGCATTGACCAATCTTATTGGGAGTTTACTATAACAGCTCTGCTTCACTCCTGCACAGGGTTTAAAAAACCGTTTGAACCTAGGAAACCGGATCACACCGGTTTTACGATTTTTATGAAAACCAGAAAAACCGCTCAATAAACCGCTCAAACATCAAAAATCAAATTTGGATGAAATTTTAGAAGCTAACCGGTTGGTTTCTCCGGTTTACCAACCGGTTTCTCTGGTTTATCGCTCGGTTTCTCCGGTTTATCGCTTGGTTTTACCGGTTTTCAAAATTATAATTTTTTCAAATTTACAAATTTTAAAAAATATTTTAACCGAAAACGGGTCATCCGCTGAAACCGGACCGAACCGGTTTGGTTGAAAACCGTGAAAACCGACCGGTTTTCATCGGTTTTTTCAATCCATGCTCCTGCACAATGGGGCCGCCTGCAAGCATCACCACCAGCACCATATCTCCGCGATCTGTGTATCTCCTGCCTCGACCCGGCAGCTCGCATCGATGCACCTGGAGGCAAACGTATCTTTGTTCCGGTCCAAAATGCTCGCCGGCAAGACGGCAACTGGAACCCGCACGATTCACCGGATAAACCCACCGTGCCTGCATCAATTCTGAAGATATTATCATTGATGACAAGTGGATAAGTGGATCACCCCTCCCCCTTCATCAATCAAACGAGCGAGAGAGAAAAAAAGCGGATCGTCACCCCCGACCAGACCAGTGCAGGGCCTCAATGAGATGAGAAGAGATATGCGCGACGCATCAATAATTTAAGCAGCACCGCCGAGCTCATCCTTATCTCATCATGTTTCCTTTCCAGGTCGATCTGTCGTCCTTAACAAAGCTGCAAGTAGCAGGTCAGGTCAGCTCAGCTGCCGTGTTGTGTGTGACAAGTGTGAGCCCACGCGCGCACGGCGGGCCAGCGAGATCGATGCTGCGGCGGGCTCTGCTTTTTATCCGTTCCTCGTCGAAGGCAACTTCTGCAGACGGGGTGACGAGGGGGGAAAAAACGGAAAGGCAAATGCATGGGAAGATTTGGACCCAGCGAACGATCCGTCTCTATCCTCCCGTGCGCGCGCGCGCGCGGTGGTTTTGACGAACCAACGACATGCAAGTGGAGTGAGCTATATCTATATCCGGGTTCCCGAAGGATTCGAGCGCGGCAACACAGGCCCCACGGTCTCTCGAGCCATTAAATCCGGTAATAATAGAACCGTGGAAGCAGCGAGAAGCATCGGATCGATATCTTTCTCTCAAGGCAGGGCCGGGCGAGCAAATCTTGTTGGATCGATCGAGAGCCATAGTGATCGTCTCGGGTGGTTTAACGATAAGCTAGTTTATGCGCTGCTCGATCGAGCGGAGCGCTCTCGGTGGGTGGGTAGGTAGTTGGCAGTTGCGGCTGACGCGGGCACACGTCAGGCATCGGCGTCGGCGTCCCCGATCGAGCCGAGCAAGGAGGATAAGCAAAGCAGCACGGCACGACGGGCGCGCCGAAAAGGTGGGCGGTGCGTGATCAGGACGGCGTCGTCCCTTGGCGGCTCGAGGGGACGGGACAGGGAAAGCTCGCCGGTGAAGTGGGCTTCTGATGTATGGGGGGGGCTCAGCTCCGGTCAGCAGCGGCAGTGGGGGTCTTTCGTGGGTAAAGAGGCCGGTCGGGATCAGGGATTTGGAGAGCTTTGGAAAGCCAGCAGTTGATCTCTGATCATGGATCGAAAGCTTCAGATGTTCGTGGTGCGGCCGTGGTCCAGAACCTAGGCGCTCGTAAAAGGCGGGATAGACAGGCGGTTGACCGTTCCGCAGTGTACAAAAGAGCGAGACAAGTGAAAGGCAGTGTACAAAAGAGCGAGACAAGTGAAAGGCAGTTCGACACAAACAAAAGGAGCTGACGAAGGTTTAGTATTGGGCCGAATGTTAAAAGGACGGAACAGCGATTGTGACCAGTTCTTCAAGTCCTATGGGCTAACATTTATGCTACAGGGCCTTGGCGATGAGAGTTTCTCGGCCTGGGAGTTTCTTCTGCGCCCAAGCCCAGTGTAATGTCATCCACGCACGAGTTCAGCAGCATCCTCCAGGACCTCCACCACATCGCACAGCGCAGGAGGAGGAAGAAGAGTTCGACAGATTCGACGCCGATCAGCCAAGATGATGCGATAGTTACGTTATCCACTCAGCTTGGTCTCTATTGACAATTGTAGTACGAACACGATCCCTTCCGCAGCAGGTCAGCAGTGGCACGCGCGCCCCTTTCCACAGTCCAGAATTACTTGCCATCAAGTATGTCTCGGCACGAACATGGCGTGCTCCGGCCGCCTCCCCCAGGGCTCCGACCGCGACGCCGATGTCATCTGTTGCTGCCACCTGACCTGCACGCGTCGTCCGAACCGCGCCGATGCGTTTCCCGTCTCCATCACTCGCCACGACGCGGGAGGATCTGGTCTCGCGTCAGCCGATCGACGCTACTATCCGTCACCAACCACCCACCGGCCCGGCCGGCGCGCACCACCCGCCATGATCGTCATCATCTAACGCGATGAGCGATTGAGCGCGCCGTGATATCATCGATGATCCAGCTCTAATCTACGCGACACCAAACCCGGCCCCGTTCCAGCTCCCGTCCGTTTCCATCTGATGACGCCGACCTCGTCCTTCCTTGCTCTTTCTCACCGCGCGCGCCACCGATCGGATTTTCCTCGCGACGTGACGCCGATGAGGGCGAAAGCACGGAAAGGGAATTTAAAAGATGCTGCCGCTGCGCCATCGATCGATCGACGGCTCCGTCCGTGCGTGGCCTACTACCGGTCTCGTCTGCTGCCGACCACGGATTGGTTCGTTGGTTCCGTCCCGTTGCACGGGAGCTGCTGGTGGTGGTAGTGCTGATCGATGACACAGCAGCAAACTAAACTACACCTACACGTATTAAGAAAAAAATACGACCCGCGTTGCGGTGGGAATTGAGCCACGCCGACGGCTAATCCATGCTGCAACAAATTAATCGAAGAGAACGTCCATGGTTGTAGCGCGGTCGATTTAGATTCTGCTTTCGTTCGCGATGGTTGGGGCCAAGCAAGGCCCAAAGACAAAGTGTGGTCGAGGCAGTTGGTTGCGCACGTTCAATCAGAAACCCTTTTCGATCGGTGAAATTGGGCGGCCACGCAGCTTCTCTTCCGATACGTGCGCAGCGCCCTGACCGCACACCTTATTCAGCCGGGTGCGAACCAAGCCACCTTTTTGCCGAGTGCGAAATCACACATGTCCCTGTCATGGCCCAGAATTCATTAGGTACGCTCCACGCTACTTATTATTACCGGCGTTACATCGACCATATAGCCGCAGTTTTCTCGACCGATTACACATCAAAAAGGTAAATACACCCCCTTTTGAAATGACCGTGAACTCATGTACGTAATGCGGCCAGATACATGCGTTTAGTATCCAGGCGTTCACCCGAGAAATTCTTATATCCTCGGCCCATGTTTCACGTTTCGTGCCGCTTTTCTCCGGTTACCCCGAGCGGCGCCGGCGGCGTTCATCACGACGTCGGATCCGATCGGTCGGCGCCGCGCGATCACACGAGCTCATGAACCGGCCGGCCCGACAGCGCGCGGCTGCGACGGCGAGGAATGGAGGGATCGGCGGAACAGGCGGTGGGTGGCTTAAACTACTGGAATACGGAGACGAGTAGTCCTGTGCGCCCATGCCGCGGCCGTGGCGCCAAGCCAAACCCGACCGCCGGGCCACCACCACCACGCCATGCGACCTCGTAGTTATCGGCAAAAGACACGCGCGAGTGACATGACACGGGGCTTTAGCTTGCCGGAGGAAGCGTAGCAGCGCGTTGATGGGCCGAAAGCCGCGGCCGGCGTATGCACCCTCGACACGTCTCCGGGCACGCCGTCCCGTGTAGCACCGCCGCAACTATACTGTAATTTATTTACTACTACTAAATGTTCATGTCCCTGCTAGCCGCTTCGTTATCAGCACACATGCCATATGCTTCTCGGTGGTCATTCTTATAAAAATCCGTGAAAGCGGGGTTACCAGCAGAGGCCAATGCCCGATGAATGAATGATCGGTGCCGAACCGACGACAAGACGTCCTGTTCTCTTCTCTTCTCCTCGCCACAAAATGCGTGCGCCAGTCCATCGGTGCATGGGCAGTTCGTGTCGCATATGCACAGAAAGTGAAGTTCCTTTTTTTTTAACCGCGTCGACACGTCGTTAAACTGCTCCTTTCTTTAAACCACGTCGTTAAACAGTGCCATGGGAGTTGGGGCAGGCAGACGAACATGGCCCGGCCGGAGCGCATACGTACGGGGACGCCGGATTCGATTCGATTCAATCAGTGGCCAGCCGCTGACGTACGTACGTATGAAGAGTCACTCACCCACGAAGTAAAGTACGTGAAGCGCTAGGTACCGGTACACTGCAGGCCGCGTGCAGACTGCGGCGGCAGGGAGTGGTAGATAAATGCCGTACGAGACTACGAGAACAGGACGCCTGGCCTCTGGGGTCGATAGCGTTGGGAATGCATGAGGAATGGGACATCCAACCAGGAAGTTTATGATTGATCAAACAAAAAAAAACGGGGAGGTCAAATCGGCGGCGTGATGACATTGTGACAAAGCTCGTTGAGGAGAAGAGCATGGAGCTTGTACTTCACGGTATATATATCTTGTGCCGCATTGTCCAAAACGGCCATTGACCTGTAACCACCTGCCATTACTCGATCCTAGTACTAGTGAGATGCATGGTCGAAAATGCTTCCTGAGCTGTAAGCCTGTACTAACCTGCTATTAGTTCGAGACAGTTGCATTGTTTATGAGTTAGGGGGTGGTGAATCGTTTGTCCTTGGATTAATACAACAGTATGCTAACCTAAACTGCATTCAGCTCCAGACAACGATGATGAAAGAGCGACACTCCAACTCCGACTTGCAGGTTGGACTAGACAGTATGACATGATCAGGCCAGCACCTGCCTAAATGCACCAAGGAGAAAAAGGCCAGCCACATGCATCTGCTGATTCAGCAATCAGCCGTTTAAAGCGCGCCATGCAAAAGAAAGTGTGCCTCTTAGAGGGTCAGAGATATGTCAGAGCCCCTTTCTACACTGCAAGAGAAGAGTGCGTCATAGATTAGCTTATATACTAGTATGTCCTTGTTAAGAAGCATTTGTTACGGAGAATTAAGTATCACTGTTGTACAAAAATGAACACGAGGGACTGAGTGATCAGCGCACATGTGATGCTAGAAACAGAGAAACCAAATGCGCCCATGCATCATATCATATCAAATGCGGCAGTAGCCTGGCCGGCTTTCGCCTGTCCCCTTCGCCCCCATATGCACGCACACTTACCACACTCATCATCAAGCCAAGCAAAGCAAAGCACAACAGGGCCCAGGCGCCATGCGCGGCGCCTCCGACCCGTTCTTGTTCACAATTCACCCACCCCATCTCGATTAGTAGGAGACCATTAAAGCGTGCACTGCTCGCATGCATGGCATGCACACGACACGCCCGTACGCGGGAAGTGAGACCCATGCACGCACAAGCGCGCAAGGAGGCACGGCCGCGGCAGGACGCCATGGCCCCCTTCTCTGCACGGAGGTCGCGTCATGGGCTCGACGGGAAACTCGGGCGCCTCTGCCTCAACTGCTCCCCCGCTGTGCTTAATTTTTTCTTTCTCTCTCAGCGATCTTGGTCGTCCGTGCCCCCATTGAAGCGAAAGAAAGAAAGATGGCGCCATGCCGATCCGGGCGCGAACGTGCGCCCGTGCCAGGATCGCTCGTGGCCGTGTCTGCATGCTGTCTCTGCTGCTGACTGCATCGCCACTTATTACTCCGGCGGGCCACCTCGCGTTCTGCGATTCTGTCGCGCCAGGACAAAGGGCGACGGTGGCGTTTGCCAGCCCAGGTGAGGTGAGGCGGCAGCCGGGGAACACACAGACTACTCCTGCGCGTTCGCTCGTGGCCGGACGAATTCCAGAGCGCACGGGACTCCTGTGCGCATGTGACTGTGGTGACTGACCGATCGAGAGCGCCGCACTGGCCACGACGAACCCATCAGTCCTCACTTACACGGTGAAACATTGGTACTGATACCTGCTATATATATACGAATTGGAATCAACTCCGGTCGTTGTGCTCTACTCGAGGATAGAAGCTCCTAAACCAGAAGGCCTCCTCAAATCTCCAGCGCCGGTTGTGGCCTGTAAATTCCGATCACGGATCGCCTCCCGTCCGTGCTCGCCGCGACAGTTAACGCCACCAACCCACCGCGCGCGATCGAGTACTACTACGCGCCCGTCCGTGCAATGGAACCAGGCTTGACCGAGCGTACGGGTGCGGTGCACGGGTCCTCGACGCCGCGCCATGAATGGGTGATCGGAGGTTGCTAGAGCTACCAGTGCTCCAGCGCACAGCAATGGCGCACAGTAACCCCGCGTCCACGTGCCGCGGCACTGTTGGGCCACTGTGCCGCGCTGTTTTTACTCGTCCTACCGCTGGTAGGAGGAGTACTGTACTGGCGAGGACGACGACGACGACGACGTAGGAGTACGTACTCTACGGGCCGGTGACGATGCTACGGGTACAAGAGAGGGCACTACAGGAAAGGCTACAGTAACAACAAAAGCCCGCCCACGGAGGACTGGTTCCTTTCACCCGGTCCAGTACCAGTCAGTACTCGCCTCTGCCTACGGCTTGATGGATGGACGTGACGTTAAATGGAAACAGCAGGCACGTCACCTCCAGACTGCCTAGCTACCACCTACTGTTGCAACAAGGCCATCATCATCATCACAGCTACACCGCCGTATAGCTTTATCCTCCCTACTCTCTACTACCTGTACTGCGGTGTGAACGTATCCATATCCCTTGCGTCGCGCGACCGTATCTCGCCGCGGCCGTAGCCTTTCCGCCTATGGGGACGCGACACGCGTCAGGAGTCTGCCTGACTCTGACGTGACGACCGTAGCGCGCGTCCGTCGTCGTCGTCGCCCCCCGTATCCCGGGGAATCTACTATACTACGTCACAATCCCCTTCCTTCTCCCTTCCTGCTGTACTGTACTGCTACGGCCTGGAACAGAGAGAGGAGGACGACGGGGCGCCGCGGCGGCCCACGCGTCAGCGGGGCACGTGACGGCGACGGGCCTGGGCCCGGGCTGAGCAATGTTACGTCGCGTCGGCGGCGGGACCCCGCGAGGGGAGGCGGATGCTTGCTTGCTCACTTGGGGGTCCAATTATTTATGGGCCTCATGGGGTCGCTCGTGCTCCCCCCACCCAACACCGTTCGTTGTTGCGTGAGCTGAACCAACGGCGACACCACCACCGGGTCCTTTGAAACGGCAGCGTTAATTGGTGAAGTTTGTACGTACGCGTCTGATTAGTCGATCTGCTGTCAAGTTAATTGATTGATTTTGTTGTAGTTGAGCATTCTCTATTAATAAGCTGGAGAAAGAAAGGTCAGGCATCTTTTGAAGTACAGGACTTAGTTTCGATTTCCCCGGATATTTGGAGAAAGAAAAATCATGATCTAACAATAAAGAAGACCTTAAAACTGGAGGACAAGGAAATATCTGACACAAGTCACACATTTCTCCTCAAAACAATCATATCTCATAAGCAGGAGTTACTCCATGTCTAGTGGAATCAAGGAGATTCATGTCAAATTGTTTTCTTCAAAAGATAAACTATCCACGGGATGTCAACAGTGCCCCAAAATTCTTGTGTGCCGACACAACCCACAAGTATAGTGGAGGATAAGAACCACATGTGTAGCTTTGTGCTTATACGACAAGACTTTGATCCACGATTTGACAATGGACCATGAATGATCAGAAGAGAAATAGGAAGGCGCTTTTTTTCCTTCTCGCAACGGTGTAATCTACCACTCCAACTTGCATCATAGCTGGCCCATTTCATAGCCCCTCAATTTTGCTGGCCATGCGTTTGGCGAGAAAGTTATGCGTACCATTGTGCTAAAAAAAATGAAGATATTTCATTCAAATGAGTACTTCAAATAATCATATCTGCATATGGAACATGGGAGTGCAATTTTCTTCAAAAAGAAGATAAAAGAAAACATGAGAGTGTTAGGAAGAGGGGACGAGAAGAAGTGGAAAAACATGTCGTAGGAAAATTGTAAAACAATTCTTTGCAATAACACCACAAAAAATCACCTACTCATCTCTTTCTTGTAAATTACTCAATTTAGTTACAATTAACAATGTTAACATTATCAATTAATTATTTAAAACCAAATGGAATTTGGCATAGCCAAGAAGAACATCACTGAATGTTACCATGAGATATGTATATGAAATTAGTAATTCTAATGTTGCCCTGAGATACAATATTAAATCAAGCCTTTTGGTTTGATTATTTAAAGTATATATGCTTGTTAAATATGGTAAAATAGAATTCATTAAAAATAAAAGTCAAGTAATGTAAGTGTCATTATGATCAAGTATTCTTGAAGGATAAGATAAAAGCTAACTATCAAATACCCAACAATTCTACTCTCCAACTTTTAATTAGTATCTTAGAATAACATTTTAGTTTAGAGATTAAATATTTTGTATGAAGATATTAGTTATGGTAGATACACATTCGGTATAAAAGAAAATAATGATAGGATTTGGACATTAGGTCATTTTTTAGCAATTTAGAGTGTATTTGATTAATTAACATTGCACACATCCCTAATAAGATTTGTAAAAAAATCCGATAAATACATTTTAGCAGCTATATATGCATAACATGTGAGATAATAATGTAGCAAACACTTTTACAAGAAACGTTCCCCAAAAATTTATAGCACCGCTAATGTTTGTCGTGGCAGTATTCGGTACTTAACAAAGAAACACGTTCATAGTGAAACATGATCTAGGTGTTACTACATTTCATTAAGAATGGATTTAAATTTTTTATAAGAATTAAAACCCGGAAGAAGAGCCGAAGGAGAGCAGCCAAGCCACAGCAAATCAGAACGCCAGACTCCAAGTTTGCGGTTAATTACGCAGCCGGAGTTTACCCGGTGGGGAAGTACAAAACCCTCCTGGTGTCGCCCGCACGCACCGCCACGCCCTAACAAAAGACCCCTCCTCTTCCTCGCAGGCTCGCACCACAATCACACGAGCAGCAGACAGGCACCAACTCCCTTTCTGCCTTTCGCTTTCACTGCTCACCATTTCCCGTCCCTGCCTCGTCTCTCGCCTCTTTTTCACCTCGCCCCCGTCTCTCTGCCACACGCACCTTTGATTTGCAGAAAGAAAGGCACAAACGCCCCTCCACCAAGGCCACCACCACCAGAGAGGAGAGCACAAAAGCGCGCGGCCCGGCTGCGAGTCGCGCGGGACAAAGCAAACAACGCGGCGGGCAGTACTGCCGCCTGCCTACCTGCAGCCAGCCAAGGCAGAGGCTCCTTCCATCCACCGTCGTCCGGCAGCCGCGCGCGCGCTATCTTCCCTTCCCTCCTGTGCCTGCTCTCTCTCTCGCTTTCTCTCCGCACGCGCACCCGGTCCAGCGCGTCGCCCTGCGTGCGGAGGTCCCGAGGCGAGCGCACGTACGTACGGACCGGTAGCCACTAGCCCGTGCGCGCGCGACGACATGTCCTCGGCAGCAGGCGGCGGGTACGGGGGCGGCGGCGAGCACCAGCACCACCAGCACCAGCACCACCTGCTGCTAGGTCAGGCCGCCGGGCAGCTCTACCACGTGCCGCAGCACAGCCGGCGCGAGAAGCTGCGGTTCCCGCCGGACGACTCGCCACCTCCGCCCGCGCCGCCGCACGGGCACGGCGCGTGGCACCAGCCGCCCTTCTACTCCGCCTACGCGTCCTCGTCGACCTCCTCCTACTCGCCGCACAGTCCCACCACCGCGCTGGCGCACCCGCACCATCTGGTGGGCCACGCGCTGGCCCCGGCCGGAGGGGCCCAGATCCCGAGCCAGCAGAGCTTCGCGCTCTCGCTCTCCTCGGCGTCCTCCAACCCTCCTCCGCCCGCGCCGCACCGGAGGCACCATAACCAGCAGCATCAGCACCAGCACCAGCTGGCTTGCGCCACGGGCCCGTACGGCCCGTTCACGGGATACGCGGCCGTGCTGGGGCGGTCCAGGTTCCTGGGCCCCGCGCAGAAGCTGCTCGAGGAGATCTGCGACGTGGGCGGGAGGCCCGCGGACCGCCGCGCTGCCGGCGACGACGACGGGATGCTCGACATGGACGACGACGCCGTGGGCGACGTGGATCATGACATGGACGCCGGCGGCGAGCGCGCGGCCGCCGAGGGGGTCACCGTCTCCGGCGCCGAGCAGCAGTGGAGGAAGACCAGGCTCATCTCCCTCATGGAAGACGTGAGTTATTCCCTAATAATTGCTACTAGTATGATCTGCGTTTCGTTTCTTGATCGTTTGAAGGCAGCTAGCCGCTCCCAACTCTTTCTTCTTCCTCCCGGCCGTTTCATGGCGTAGAATTGTTGCTTCTTCGTGGAGAAGAAGAATCTAACGAACACCTCATGGTCACATCATCATTGATTTGCTACAGCCTGTGCCAATCTTTACTTGCTGTGCCCGCACAGCTCATTTCTTGTGCTTGTGATTTGATGACAGTAGATACGGATTGCGATTTGAGTTCTTTCGGGATATGTTTCTTTCTTTGTTTATTATATGTATCAAATCAATGCTTTCAACTGTTACGCCGAGCAGTTTCCTTTCTTTTTTCCCTTTGGCTGCTTGTACAACTAGCAGCTTCTTGCGAATGAAGTTCATCATCAGTACTAGCTCATCAAACAGCAGTTCATGAACATGTAACATATCTCAATTCCTTGCTCTAGTTTTTATCCCATGTAAGATTTCAAAGTTCCTACTACTACTCGATAAGATTCCTATAGTTTTTGTCTTGTTTCACAACGATGCTATATGCATCAGTGTACGCTGCAGAAAGATTCTGTTTATCTGCTCATCCATTTCTTTTTCTTAAAAAAATCATTTGTACATGTTGTACTTTAACCTAGCAAAGTAGTATTTAAGAGCGCTATAGTTCCTTCATTAAGGAAGAGACATGCTTTGATGAAGTCTTGTCTAGCGGTCCGAAACAAAAGCTTGATTAAGGAAGAGACATGCTTTGATGGAATAGTTGCTACATGTCCTACATCCGTAATTTTTTTAGGTTAGTATTGATTTCACTCACTAGTTAAGACATGAACCTTGCAGGTCTGCAAGCGGTACAAACAGTACTACCAGCAGCTACAAGCCGTGATCTCCTCATTCGAGACCGTTGCGGGGCTGAGTAATGCAGCCCCCTTTGCTTCCATGGCCCTCCGGACAATGTCCAAGCATTTCAAGTGTCTCAAGGGCGTGATTCTGAACCAACTGCGCAACACGAGTAAGGTTGCCAGTGATGGTATCGGCAAGGAGGACATGTCGAATTTTGCGTTTATGGGAGGTGGCTCGGGGCTCCTACGGGGAGGCAGTGCGAATGCGTTTAACCAGCCTCATAACATTTGGAGGCCCCAAAGGGGTCTTCCAGAGCGTGCGGTGTCTGTTCTTCGTGCATGGCTGTTTGAACACTTTTTACACCCGTAAGTATATTCTTCGAATCTCGCTTTTGACCGAAGTTATTTGATGTTCATGAAACTGATCTTCCCAAGGCAATATAGTTAGTACACATTGCTGAATTAGGCTGTTGATCACAAATATTAAAGTTTGGGCAATGTTATGATGCTAAAGGTGCATTAGGCAAGTTTATCCATTGAGTAGCACTAGCATGGACATGACATGCCATGATGGCGTGCTACTTGCGCAACATATCGTGATTCTTTTGTGGTAGAATCATGCATTAGTCCTGAGAATGGGATAAATGCCTACATAGTTCCAACCAAACCAACGGCTGAAACTCATTGCCTTTATTGAAATCTTCTATATGTGCATGCACTTGAGCTGTATTTTTTTGCTTTTCATTGGTGCACAATAACCACTTCTTTTTATCCATATGTTTATCAGCTAGAAGGCATCATATGGAAAAATTCCATTCAGGGGGTTATCAATAATGAATCATTGCTATTGTGCCACAACAAATATTGTTTCTGATTCGTTAACATTTGAGTGCTTCTACATTTCTGCCTGCTGTAAATTAAAGGATGCTGATGCCTGTTGTGGATTTCTAAATGGGGCCCGTTTGTTATTAGTCATCTAGTTCTTCATCAACTTTAAAAGTACTATTTACATTCACATAAACACCTACCTATTTGAATTAAAACATAAAAAATTTAGGCGCACACCAATTTCTAGTCATATAGAGACATTTTATGTTTCATGGAATTGGTTGATCATTTTACATGGTCCTTACCCTAGTGTCCTTGTAGATGTGGATACAAACTAGTTTAAACTTTACTAAACAAAATCACTAGTAAAATATTTAGACCAGACATTCAAGAGTGATAATACAATTTTATTTGTTTTAATGAAATTAGGGGCCAAATTGTCACTTATTTGTTTTAATGTAAGAACGTTTTCTTAATTGGCCCTTGACATTATTGGAAATTTTATTACATGGTATTGAGTTCTACATCCATGGTATTGAGTATTATTCTTTGATTGGAAATGGAAGATACTAATGCCTGGAAAGACATGCACAATGAAGGTTCAGTTTTCTAGTACGTCAGTATGTGTCTCTCTCTCATGGTCCTTTGCATTCCAGGTATCCTACTGATAGTGACAAGCAAATGCTGGCTAAACAGACAGGCCTGACAAGAAACCAGGCAAGGAACTTGGCCTCTGAATTTCTTGTATTACAGAAATTAATAAATTTGTGGTAGTTCACCATTTGCTACTTAGCATTTTTATTAAATATATTGAATCCTATTATTACATTATAATAGTCATTTCTTGAAACCTAAATAGCACCAAACTAATATAGGTTCAAGTTTTGAAATATTATTAGGTGTCTGATTAGAAGCTTGGACATTAAATGTGCAGGTTTCAAACTGGTTTATCAATGCAAGGGTGAGGCTTTGGAAGCCAATGGTGGAAGAAATTCACAACCTCGAGATGCGGCAGCTGCATAAGAACTCATCTCTGGGAAAGAACCAGCTTGGCACGCAGCAGACGCAACATTCATCGGACAGCAGTGGCAAGCCTTCTGATCCTTCAAGTTCTCAACGGGGCCAAAGTAGTGGCATGACAAGGAACCTCAGCTCCCCGGCCTCCAGGCAAATCCAAGATGAGCTATCCCAGATGCCCCATGACATGTCATCACAGGTGAGCTTTGCATACAGTGGGCTGGCCGGGCACCACAACCTGGCACTATCACACCCCCAGCAAGCTGAAGCAATCAGCGTTGGCGGCGCTGCCAACAGCGGCGTATCGCTTACCCTCGGCCTCCACCAGAACAACCGGACCTACATCGCCGAGCCCCTTCCAGCGGCGCTCCCGCTTAACCTCGCGCACCGTTTCGGACTGGAGGACGTTAGTGACGCCTATGTGATGGGGTCATTTGGAGGCCAGGACCGACATTTCACCAAGGAGATTGGTGGCCACCATATGGTGCATGACTTTGTTGGTTGATCAAGACTCGTAGGAGCTGTGCAGGGCGTGCAGATATGATCCAGTTGTATTGTACTAGGGGTAGGGCAGTGAAGAAAAAATGGGGCTTTCGTGCGTCTCGTGTAGATCCGGGGAATGCTGTCAATATTTGACAATGTGGGGGCGATAGGGGGCATGACCATACCTTTGATTCAGGACCTGTGGCAGTAGTGTTGTATCCTATTTGTTCTAATCCAGAGGATTGAACCTTGTTAACATGTAATATTCCTTTGACATGCAATTGGAGTGATCGTAGCTAGATTATTTCCAGGTATCAACTAAATGGTTATTGCTCCATGTATCCCCAGCATATATCCTGTTGAAATGTTTGTTGCAATAATTTACAGCCTTTAGCTTCGTTGTGTAGCCCTAAAATATGACTGCATAGGACAGTAGCCTTATCTTCAAGGATGCCGTCTAGTTAGCCTTTCCATGCACTCCATTAAACTAAGAAAGCATGTGTGGCAGTATTAATTTGTGCCAGATCTTGCATCCTTAGATGGAGTAGCCTCCTAAAGCTTGGACAACCCATGATTTGCCCATCTGCTAACCTTCCAGACAGGCCTTGTCACCGCGCCCTAACACCACCTGTTAGGGCTGAGCTGTGCCTAGTTTCTGCCTTGATCAACGCACTAAACAAACTGGCCAATTAGCCAGCGGGGTGACATGGGCAACTGGGCAAGGGGTGTCATGATCTTTCATGCTTTTTTTTTTTTAGTTTTCCCCAGTGTAAACGCCCATGTTACCTGGGATCAGTTATCCATGGGCCTCGGTCTTGCAGCACCTGATTTGATGTACGCTTTGGCTTGGCCGGCGAGTGAGTAGAATAACAGCTGGGGCGGGCTCCATGCACGCGCTTTTTTGCGTGGAGAGAATCCGTGCACGTCACTGACCACTGCTGCTTCTCTGCCCAAAAGCGACCACTGCTCTTGTTTGAAAAGGCCGCTGTGGCAACTTTCTTTTCTAGGCTCTAATCTAGTGGTGACTGCATGGGCAGATTATTGCTCTCTGATTCTGCATGCATGCCAAGTGAAGAAAAATGATGTGCTGCCTTTCTCCTCCGCGGATAAAGCACGAGTGTGATCATTGCCACTCATGGAAGGAGAACTAAGTTTGTTTGTAGGCTTTCATCTCTATGTGAATATGCGTGGTATGTGTATGGGAGGAGAAAAGGCTGCCATGACATTCCAGTTCTCTGTTGCAGGAGGAGTGTTTTCCGACGTGAAAAACGAGAACTCTCTCTTGTCAAATCGGAATCACGTTAACTCATATCAGCACTGCCGGAGCTACATTACGTACTGAGCCGCGGCACTGTATTCTGGAGTGAAGAAAAAGCTCTCTACCTTACGATGGGGCCAATTTTGGTGCTTTGTTCCTTTTGTCGTCGAATTTTCTTCTCGACAGCTTAAACTAGCATTTCACATATCTTTTCAGTTAACTTGCAAGTGAGGAGACTAGATAGATCAGATGTTCTTTCGTAGTGGTACAAATAGTGCTAGCTTGATCAGATGATCTTTTTGTAGTTGTGCAAATAGTAGGAGTAGCAGCTACTAGCACAGTATTAGACATCTTTTCACTCCATCAGTCTGGCGAAGAAAATTCTTGATGAGCCACTAGAAAAAGTTAACGTTTTTTTTTCTTAACCACCGAAAAATTTCATTTCTCCTTTGTGTTATTGGATCAGTTTTTCTTTTCATAAGAGCCACTACACATGAGTCTTTAAGAGAAAATGAATTATTTATTCTTGGACTTCTTCTTCTTCCTCCTCTGGACCAATCGCCTTGCCCATGTCCGAGCCACCCGCGCATGGGCCATCTAGCCGTAGCGCTGACACACTTCTCCGCACTGCGTGACTCGGTCGTCCCGTTCTCAACCTCGCATGTCCAGATCGCCTCGCGTCGCATGTCATGGCCATCTCACTATCGCGCCCCTCATCGCCCTCAACCTCTCGCTCCCAGGCCATCCCACAGTCGTGCGCAAGACCGCCCCTGCCCGTACACGCGCACTGATAGCCTTATTGGATGCTTCCCTCCTCTGCGTGTCTTGACCGCCTCTACTGTGGTCGGGTCCACCACGCGTCCTAGTCGTCTCACCGGTCGAGTGGCCCCCGCCGGCGCACATCCTCAAGCCCATGGCCGAGTTGCCCCTCAACAACATTCTCAAACATTAGTTTTTATAGCAAAGACAAATTAGTCATTTTTAAAAAGAAGACTGACTAGTAATTGGACTAAGAGGATAGAGGGAAGCCAAAAACTCATCTAATAGTAGCATACAGAGGAAACGGAATTTTTCGACTAAGAAGAGAACGAAATTTTGTTTTAGTGATTCACAAGAAATTTGTCCTGTCTGACAGTGAGCAACTGCAACACTGGTAAACCTTTGTTAGCTTGCTTCAATGCTCCGTGGTGCCAGTTTCCTTTAACCTCTCTTTGCCAAAAAAAAAAAAAGAAAAAAAGAAAGAAAAAGTTTCTTTTAACCTCTTCTCCTTCTCCATCATGTTAACAAATCACGGGTGGACCATGGAAGTACCAAAGCAGCCAAAGCTAAAGGCCTTTATTTTCTTAACCCTAATCTACGGTGGTGGCTGATCCCGTTAAGCATATGTTCTTTCCACTCTTAAGATATGGCCGGCCGATCTGACGATCCGTCTCTGGATTTGCCTTGCCACTTTTAACGAGATGCCCCTAATGGCCCTTGCGGCTTTTGTTTGTCTAATCCGAGTGGCCATCTCCGACGACCTGCCGCACCACCCCCGTCCACAGCGGCAGGGGGGCGCAACGTGCTTTCGCCTCGGAAATGACATGCGCCACTGCCCCCGCATAGAATATTTGCTTTTCTCGGGAAGTGGGAGCAGCAGCAAGAAGGCAGGCACACACTGAACCGAACTGGAGTGCAAGCAAGCGTCGCAGTGGATTGGACGGGCACCGGAACCACGGGCTTTTGCATCATGCCTCAGCACAGCCAGCCTCGCTGCCTTGCCCGGGTGACCTATGGCTCTCTGCAGTGGCCGCAGTACTGCCAGCCTGCATCTGCATGGATGGATAAACAAGTCATCGGTACTATAGCTCGTAGCCTTTTTAAAAGAGAAATTGTTCAGTTTGTTGGGTTTGCTCTGGCTGCACTGCGGTGGTAAGTAGTATAAACAAATTGTTCTCGTTTCTCGGGGATGCCTACATAACGGTTTCCTTGGGGAGATACAGTGATGAAGCAAGCATTCGGGGAGCTTCAGAGGTGCTCCATGGCTGGCAAGGTGAGAATCTAAAGGGCGATGCACGCCTCACAAGGCATACAATTGTAAAGCAGACTCATGGGCTTGGATAACTTGTTGTGGAAAGGGCGCACATATGTGCACCATCCCCTTTGCGACCATGGATGAAACTAAATTCGCTAGTGTGGTTTGACTGGATGGAGAGCCGTATCTATATTTACCAAAACTCATCTCTTCGGTCATATCTTAATGGTAAATATTTGATGATTCCTTACAACATTAAGTCCATGTAGTCGAGCTTGGATCTTAAACAAAGGAGTACCTATTATCACGAGATTTCTCTTAGTTTTTGTGATTGTTTGCATATTTTAGTCTAAAAATTCAATAGTCTATTGAAATTTACATGTAAACAGTAACAGTATTAGAACCAATACATGGATAAATAATTAAGTAATGTATTTTCATGTAAAGTCACAAATTGTAGTGTACATTTTGTGCATTGACTAGATAAAAAATAGACTTGTTCTCTATAACGGTCCTTTGGGGGCAAGAGCTACAAATTCATAGTGTCGTCCAGTTAAATTCAAGGTTTACTGTTTTTTGTCTACGTGAGCTTTGTTTGTTTGTTTGTTTTGAAACTACGTCACAGGTTTGTTTGCACCGTGCTAAGGATGAAACTGTATTGTTCTGCAGACAATATTGCGTAGAGCCGTAGACTGCCCACGGCCCACCACAACAACACAGGCTCAAGCAAACACATGATCCATCGCATGCAAATTGCAAGGAGCCCATCACATCGACAATAAGTCCATAACGTCCAATGGACCCCAGCTCGCACGGTGATGGGCTCCTGGATGGGCCAGATGTGAGTTCGTGAGCGTGGGCCTCCAATGTCGTTGCGCGATTCCTCGCGCCGAGCCGCACGTCCACGGCTACGCCCGAGCGGCACGGCACCGCGGCGGCGGCGGCCGGCGGGAGTCGCTCGTGCTCCGCGGCTCAGGGAGGTCACTGTGGCTACCGCAGCACGGCACAGCCGCACAATACGATGGGAAACACTCGAAATCTTTTTTTTTTTGAGGGAAACACTCGAAATCTCATCGAACTCCTTGAAAAGACAATAATTTACGCACGCGTATTACACCAAATCATGACGATTGACGACGGTCATTTGTCTCGTGGATGGATAACGGCATATATTAGGCTGGAGCTAGGAGTAGCTAGCATCTAGGAAGAATCTTCCGTCATGGACGATGGGCTACCACCCAATGGCATCGTTGGGACGATAGCAGCCTCCCGATATGGCCACGCGCCAACAAGTCAATGATAAGCCCCTCCTCACGCCGCTGTAACCCGTCGAATCTCTGCTCGCAACAATGATTGATAAACAACTAACACTCCTGGCCCTATACCCTATACCCTGTCCCTCTCACGGGCCTCGGCAAGTTGGCCGGAGCACGGCCTTTCGGTTTCGCCAAAAGCTCAAGCAGAACAGTGTGCCAGACACGGTCTCCGTTTCGTGGCGAATAAGGCGTGTATCTTAATCGGGTTCTGGAAGCGGAGGCTATACGAAAGGATTATGTTAATCCAGGCCCCGTGGCCTTTGCGGCTTATTGCGTGCTCCTCCCACACGGCCTACTAAAGAAATCGTAGCATTTTTTGGAAGGCGTGTGGTGTATAATCCTTTAATTTATGGTTTGGCGGCGAAACATTATATAAACATAAAAAATATACTTTTATGATTACATGATACAATGGGCATGTAAAAACCACCAATGATACTTGATTTGTCAGATTTTTTCTACCTTCTGAATGAAATGACGACGTTCGATCTTGAAATTGTTTACAACCGCATAGTAAACGTTTATACATTTTTATTTTGACATTTTTTCAATCCTACCATTGATAGGCCAATCAATGTGTGTTTTATGATGTTTTAGTTCTACCTCCAACTGTTTCAAAATCAAAATAATCTATCGATGTTTTTAAGAGATAATTTTCAATATCGAGCTATAAATTAAACCAACATCTCTGTTACGTTGAATGTTTAATATAACACACAAATAAACCATTTGTCCAGCCCAATTGAGGCCTCATACATAAGTTCAGGAAGACCCACATTTCCACCATTCACGCTGATTCGTGGGTCAACTGTCAAGTTACTATGAGCCGCTAATTAATGTCGTCATGGAATCTTTTTTTTTATCTGGAAGAGAAGGTGCGAAAGACCACGCGTCGTGGTAGCTTTTGCAAGAGGCAAATCCTATGGCACATCTCTTGTGTGTTGCACTATCTCGCAAGAAGTGGAATCCCTCGTACTCTTTATGTTCCATTTGTACTATTTTATAGTTTGAGAGAAGGCCGGTTATTTATGATAAATATATCAAAGAACAAATCATGATATAAAAAACAAATGAACAAAAATATGCATATAAAAAGATCAAAAGCTGAAAAATGGAATGCTACATAAAACAAAAAAGGATCATACACCAGTACATGAGAAAGAAAGAAAGAAATTACTGAAGGTGTTTAAATGATAAAAAACATTTGCTGTGATTTAGAGGAAGCTCCGTCCAGAGAAAATATCTTTTTTTTTCTCGAACATGTAGGAGAGCTGCGTATTATTTTATTAATAGAAGAGAACAAGAAATACAACTCACACCACACCACCCTTTTTAGTTACATTCACGTCTGATTCAATTGTAGTAGCCGATCTAATAAAAGAAACTAGTCTCCGCCCAGCACGGACACAAGGGAAAGTCCCTTTGCCCCGGCCATGCTCCACAATTTACCTTCGTCTCCAGCCATCGTTAAGGCGGTTGCGAGATTACGAGAGGTGTCGTTAAAGACACAATCGTTCCTATGCCTCCACAGCGACCAAGCTCCTAAAATGATGAGCGAGTCTAGGCCATTCTTTAGAGTATTGTTTGCTGAAGAAGAAGCCCAACGCCACCAATCTTCAAAACTGATGTTCGAAGGTTGTGGCGCAAAGAAGCCTAGACCGACCCGCTGCAGGAAGGTAAACCAAAACTGCCTAGTAAAGACACATGACACAAGGAGATGATTGATTGTTTCTGCCTCCTGGTCGCACAACGGACAAAGGCTCGGGTGTGGAAGGTTTCTAGCGCCAACCTATCTGTTGTCCAGCAGCGGTTGTGAGCCATCAACCAAAGGAAAAAAAGACACTTGCCTGGTGCCCAAGATTTCCATATTCTCTCCCAAGGGCCGAAGTTTGTTGATCCTTGGAAGAGCGCCTCATAAGCGGACTTTGTTGTGTACTGACCTGAGGAGGACAGGCGCCATACATGCGTGTCCTGGACACCCTATTGAAGAACCATGTCTGAGACAATGTTGCATAATTGGAGGAATTGAGCCAGCACAGGGGTGGTGGCTAGTCCATGAATGTCAATAGTCCACCGCAGTCCCTCCAGTGCTTCAACAACCGTCCTTTTATTTGCAATTCTTTTTGGCACCATGAAGTAGATTGGTGGGGCAAGGTTCTTGATTCGCTGCCCAAGCAACCACTTATCCTTCCAGAAGAGAGTGTTGGCGCCATCCCCTACTACTGATGTAACAGCCAAGGAGAAAAGAGCTTCCACACAGTTGTTCATTTGCAAAGGAAAAACAGCCTAAGGCGTATTCGGTTCAGTTTTCTTCAACCACGCCCATCGGACTCTTAGCGCCCAGCCGAGACCCTTGAGGTCGGAGATGCCAAGGCCACCAAGCTCTTTTGGTCGGGTCACTTTACGCCACGCTATCATGCAGTGTCCCCCATTGGCCTCTTTTCTCCCTCGCCAAATATAGCCGCGCCTTGTTTTGTCAATGGCTTTGATTGCCCAGGGTGGTAAGTCAAGGGCCATAGCATGGTAAATGATAGTAGCAGTGAGGACGAACTGAACTTGAATCGCACGACCGGCTTTGGTCATCAAATCAACTTTCCATCCTGGAAGGAGGTCAGCCATTCGGTCAATAAGGGGCTGCAGCTCCGCCTTGGTGAGCTTCTTGGTAGACAACGGTAGGCCGAGGTATTTCACAGGAAAAATGACAATCTGGCAAGGGAGATGATCTTGTACGACCATTAGCTCATCCATGGAGCATCGAATAGGTGTTGCACTGCTTTTCTGAATGTTGGTTCTGAGTCCCGTTGCTTCTCCAAAAAGTTCCAGAATATTGGTTGTTAGCTCAATGTCACTGGCTGCCGGCCGGAGGAACAACACCATGTCGTCTGCATATAGGGACAGCCGATGCTGGATGGATCAAGAAGAGAGGGGCTGAAGTAGGCCATCCAGTGTTGCACGTGAAATGAGCAAATTCAAGATGTCCATAACCAGAATGAATAGCATGGGAGAGAAGGGATCGCCTTGCCGTAAACCACGCCGGTGGGTGATTGACTCGCCAGGAATTCAATTCAAGAGAATTCGAGTAGAGAAGGTGGCCAGCAACCCGCTTAACATATCCCTCCACACAGGACCAAAACCGAGCTTCTCTAGCACCTCCATGAGGAATGGCCACAACACCGAGTCGAAGGCCTTTGAAATGTCCAACTTGAGCATGATTCTTGGTTGTTTCTGAGCATGGAGGAGCCTGGCCGTCTGCTGCACCAACATAAAGGTGTTTTGTATAAACCTTCCTTTGATAAATGCACTTTGATCCTCGAAAACCATGCTGTTCAAATGACCTGCAAGTCTACTTGCAAGGATCTTCATGACCGGTTTAGCAAAGCTATGAATGAAGCTTATATGTCTGAAGTCCTTGGCATGAGCAGCGGCCTCCTTTTTTGGTAACAAGGTGATAAAAGGCCGAGTTGAGCAGCCAGAAGTTTCTGAAATCTCTCCTCCAAACGGCTGAAATAGCCATCATAATGTCCCCCTTTATAATCTGCCAACAATTCTTGTAGAAACGTCACATGAACCCATCTGGCCCCGGAGCTTTGTCCGAAGGTAGCAGTTTGATTGTATTCCATACCTCCTCCTCGACGATAGGAGCATCAAGTGTGTCTAAGGTTGTGCCGTTGAATGCCCAAAGCTTCAAGATCGATTGTACCCTCATGCTGCTCCCTTGATCCAATTAAGTCCATGTAAAAATCTAGCATCAACTCTGCTTTATCATCATGACTTGTGGCGACCCAGTCTTCAGTGCTTAGTTGTGCAATGAAATTCTTGCGCTTGCGGTGCCGGGCATGGAGATGGAAAAGATCGGTATTCGCATCCCCATCTTTAAACCAGCCAATCCTCGAACGGAGCCTTGCAACACTGCGGATGAGGGAGGCAAGAGCAAGTGAATGCTTCTTCAGATTATTGTGCAGCCACAATTCAGTGGGTGACAGCTGCCTGCTATAGCAAGCTCAGAGTTGAAGTGGCCCACTTTCTTGTCACTCCATCTCTGTAGACCCCGGGCCATAGCTCTAAACTTGAGGGCGAGTGTTTCTAGAGGACACGGATTAATCGGCACTGACTGCCAAGCATGCTGAACTGCCTCATGGAAGCCATCAAATTTGGACTAGAACGACTCAAAGTGGAATCTACGCTTCCCTTGCTGGGTATCATTAAGTCCAAGAAGAAGGGGACAATGGTCAGAGTCTTCCGTGGATGTACTTTACAGCAGGCAACCCGGAAAATACTCCTCCCAATCAACCGAACAGAATACACGGTTAAGCTTGACAAGAGTCGGGGTAGAGCTGGTGCTAGAGCTTGTCCATGTGAATTTACGACCATATAGAGAAAATATCTATAAAGCAACATATAATGTTTTCTCATGAGCACTAACCTCGCTACAATTCTAAAAATGTACGGTATATATTCGGATGAAATTTTAATTTGCTGGAATCCAAAAAGAATCATCCCTTTATTATTCAATTCTCTCTGGGTAGAAAACTTTTTCATGAGCATTTCATTACTTTAGGTCTGACCACATATTCGTCCAGTTTGTGCCTAGCATTTTACCTTGGTGACGCAACAACTTTATTATTTTTTACATAAACAATCGAGTCGTATTGGATTTGGGAAATGTTGTGTGGATGAACACATACCTAAACTCACCACACAGTGCAGCTCGTAATTCCTGAGTGCACTGTCACGTGTCAAGCATGCTAACGTCTTTGTTTAAACTATACATGAAAACAAAATTAGGTACTGTATACGAGAACACGGAAGGAGTGACGTCCTGGGTGTTTCGTTAAGCTGGATGTGATCGCAGAGCTGAGGGGGACTCGTGAGTGGACCACGTACCGCTGTTTATCTGAAAAAAAGGGAAACCCGATCGATCATCGTCGACGCTGGATCGGACAGGTCAGCGTCACAACAAGTACAAGTCACAGCCAAGAAGCAAGCAAACAATCCGGATCGTCGTCCGTCCGGTCCGGCCGGCCACGGGTGCCGTGTAGGAGTAGTATGTTTGAATCCTCTCTCGGGCATAGCGCACAGCAACGGAAAAACGCCACCGTGATAGCGTAACGCCCCTGAAGCAAAGCGCTGCTCGTTGCCGCCACGCTTCTGTGTTCTGAAAGCAATGTTTAAAAGCGCCGGGGATAGGCCGGAGGCGGACATCATGACCGGTCGCTCGTGCCGAAAGGCGTCGATCGCGGAATCTTGACCCGGCCGCCCGCGTCGCGCGAGGCGGCGATGCTCCTTCGAATCGACCGATTCCGAAGACGACGACGTACTGATGATGTGAGCGGGGTGAACCCGTGCGACATGGCCGCGCCTTGCCCACGCGACCCGGCTCGCTTAGCTCCACATGCCTCGCCTGCACTGCATACCTGCCCGGCCCGGCCCCCACCGAAATGCCCGGTATTTTCCCCCCAAATTGACACGCGCGTCCCGGCCGGAGCCACCAAACCGTCTCGTTCGGCGGGGCCCAGCCAACCACGCGACGCCACGCCGGCAGCACCGGGGGCGCGTATTTTACTCGCGAAAAGCCACCACTGAGCCGGGGGGACGGGGAGGCCAAGCAGCCGTCCATGTTGCGTGTTGTTTAGTCGCGCCAAAAGGCGAAAAAGGAGCGCGCAGGCAGGCGCAAGCACTGAGAAGAAGCACTGCACGCGATCCCCCATTCCATTCCAATTCATTCCATTCCACCCACCCGCACACGGCACGCCGATCTCGCGCTCTCTCCGGCTCGTGCCCGCCCCGCGTCTCCAGCCTCCGAAAAATCTCCTCTCCCGAATCGTCGGTGGCGGCGATGAGCTGCGGGGGGAACGGCAGCGGCGGCGGGTGGCTGCTGGACTACGGCCTCGTGGAGGAGGAGATCCAGGGGTCCGAGTTCATCTACATGGTGGACGACCCGACCGTCTCCAGGTCATCTTCTATTCTTCTTCCTGCCGTTCTTCACCGGCTCTGCTGCGTGTTTTTCTGGTAGTTGGTCGGCTCCCTCATGTTTGCTTACTGATTGATTGCTTGGTTTGCAGCGTGATCCTGGGCTTCGATGCTCCCAATAGGAAGGACGACGGCGTCCAGGACAACTCCGGCCCCAAGAAAAGGCAATCTTCTTGCTTCCTTTCATTCAGTTTATCTTAGCCTAGTTCAGCTCGCATGGTGATTGACACGCTAGGGGCAGGCGCCTGGATGGAGATACCACCGTGCTTTGTTTGACGATTTGGTCGCGTGTTACTAGTACCAATCAGCAATCATCCCTATTAAGTATTGTACTTGTACTTAATCAGCATCCGATTTGGTTGAGAAGATTGATTGGCAGACCTACCAGTACCACTAGATGCGTCATGCCTGAAAAGTGAAAACACTTCTAAGAAATTAGTAATAGACAAGTGCTACTTACCTATTGATCGGATTCAACTTAGACAGCTACGAGTCTTGCTGATTTTACAGCGCAGAACGATTCATCAGTTAAAACCGACTTCAGCATACAGTCAGAAACAACTGCGGTCCAGGAAAGTGAATCTGTCTACATCGCTGATGCAAGTATTAGCATCACAAACTTTTGGACCAGTTCTACAGGACCTGGATAGCATCACAAACTTTAGGACCACAACTACTGACCTGGAGCACATGAGCACCGTTTGACTGTAGCCTTCTTTGCCCTATGCAGATCCCGGCCGGAGTCCAGCGCACCACCCGGCACCAAGGCTTGCCGTGAAAAGCTCCGGCGAGACAGGCTCAACGAAAGGTATGTTACAGAGTTCAGAGTTTCAGTACTAACGTGAACATGCCAACGCTTCAGCCAGCGTTAACATGTACCATCTTCCTTTCCAGGTTCAATGAGCTCTGTGCTATTTTGGAACCAGGAAAGCCACCAAAGGCTGACAAAGTCGCCATTCTGAGCGACGCCACTCGTCTTCTGAGCCAGCTTCGTGCCGAGGCTCAGAAGCTCCAGAAATCGAATGAATCGCTGCAGGACTCCATCAAGAGCCTCAAGGTAAAATATCTTGCACTCAGCTGACTCACCATCCGTCTGAATAGAAAATTCAGAGATGAAATGGGTCTTCATTGACTAACTGACTGACTGCAGGCCGAGAAGTCCGAGCTACGAGACGAGAAGACGAAGCTGAAGGCCGAGCGGGAGAGGCTCGAGCAGATGCTCAAGGGCGTCAGCGCAGCAGCTGCTCCGGCGCAGTTCCTTCCGCACCCTGCCGCCGCCGCTGCCCCGCCGCCGTTCCACCCGGCGGCGTTTGCTCACGCCGGCAAGTTCGTCCCGTACGCCAGCTACCCGCCGCCGGCCGCGTTCTGGCAGTGGATACCGCCGACGTCGCTTGACACGTCCAAGGACCCCGCGCACTGGCCGCCGGTCGCGTGATCAGCTGATGATGCACGTCACTGTATTATTGATGATGCGATTGCTTGTATTGAGGTTGCCCGTGATTTAGAAGTTTGACCAAAGCACGCCTGAAGAAAAACTTCAGGTGCTGATTGTGTAACAGCTTATGCTTGTGCCGTGGATAATGATCAAATTATCCGGATTGTATAGATTCGGGTGGTCATTGCCGATTGGAGAAGCCTAATGTTGAAGTAATGGAGGTGATATAACTAAACCAGCAAGAATGTAAGTTGGCGCAAGTTGAGTTTATGACATGCTTGTGTCTTATGATAGGAAGTAACCAGCATGAGGGAGAATGCTCCCGAACTGGCACGAGTCATGGCCGGGACCGGTATAAGGATCATTGAATTTGGCAAAACTCAACTAAATAAGACAATGCAATCAATTAATTTATTTGAAGTATAAAATTCTCATACCTTTATATCTTATTGTAAAAGCCCACAACATTTTCACACATTAAGCACTATGGATGGCTATTAGCAAGAAAAAATTGTTTTTTTGCAGATAGATGTTAAAATAGTTCTATGTGTGTAGTATTTCACAACTGATTGGAAAGTAATCGTATATTGCTGTACTACGCTAAAAAAAATTAATACAACACTTCGATTCATTTTCTATACACCCATATCTCAATAAAATATTTACGAAAATAACATATTGAATCGTGGTAAGGTGAATAGAATGCCCAGTGGTAGCAATTTAAGCTAAAGCTTCACAATGCAATATAAATATATATTTTTTAAAACGGAGGAGATGGGTTTGAATTCTTAGCAAGAGTTTCAACAGTTCCACTACAGTATATTTTCGAGCAGCAGTTTCAATATATATATATATATACATTTTCGAGCCGCAATAAACTGTATGTAGCATTTTCATAGGTAAATCTGCATACATCATACTATATACGATGAATCTACTAGTACTCAATATACTGTCATGGAAGTAGTAGGGTGCTTTTGGTTGCTAGCCACACTTACACCACACATAACCTGGTTAAAAGTGTGAGCACTAGAAAAGTTTGATTAAAAAATTAGTGACACTTCTGGTGGCATTTGGCTACGAACCAAAAACGGCCTGTAGAGTACTAGATTAGCTGAACTGCATGAAATTTGTGACAGGAGGCAGTGCATTGTGGGGACGAGACCCAACTGTCTGGTTTCAATCACATTTCCTCGGTACATCAGTTCTGTTACTCTCAATACTGTTTTATTATTGTAACACTGGAAGGTGTAGCCTCAAGCTCATACAAAAGGACCTATTAAGATGCCGCAATAAAATGTTTTTTACACAATGACTGGACAATCAATGGATTCACCGTCCTCAATCTTGAAAAGATTCACCACTTTATGCTCCATGTCTGATGAAACTATCAAACTTCACAGGATAAACCATGAATCCTGATCAAGCCAAAAAAAGGCAATAACCTGCAATGTTGACCCCCACTATGATTTAACAGTAGGCAACAACAATCTATAACATCATGGGGAAACATCCGAAAACCTTAATACTCCATTGTCAAATTGTTGTCATAAGAACAACATTTTTGGTTCAAAACTAAACTAAAGTTGTCCTAACGACAATAATTTAATAATGGAGGGAGTAGACACTTCAATTGATTCATGTTAACGAAAATGAAAAGGTTAAAATAACATGTAGAAGAATCTGAAAATGAATCCATTAGGTTCAGGCAAAAAAAAAAAAAAAAAAAGCATCACTTGCCTCATTGTAATGGAATAATCTTATGGGTATATGCAACACCCTTGTCACCATTCACCACTTGCCCACTCCCTCGTAAGATCCTACATATCAAATTTGTACACGCAAAAAAGGTCAGCAAAATCCTAATGCATTACTTATAATAAAACAGGCAGAATACACATGTAGCAGCAGAACAGCTTTAATCTTGAGATTCAGATACATACGAAGCCACCTAATTCTTTAAATTGGAAGGTTAGCTCTTAGATAATTGACTAGAGTCCACTGTTGACTATATGAGCTGTGAGGTATAGGACGGTGATTCCTCGTGGTAGTTATCCAGAGAATTACAACATGACTAAAACTGCAACGCTATTAGAGCTGAAATGATAAGGCACATGTTTTTGATTCCAGACTAAAAATCAGATGATAAGGAACACACATATCAATGTTTGTAATAGGGCATATAGTATAACTACAATTATGCTAGAACTGACTGATCACAAGATAATATATTAGCCCAGCTTTACAATACTAGTTCTAAGCCTCCACGGTCCAGCAGACAAGAACTGTCACTGTAGAATGCTGAGATTCCACATGTGCAAATAACTGCAGTACCCCACATCTTATTCATCAGAATATATAAAAATAAAGTGTAGCAGCCTTCCACCCATCAATATGCTACGCACAGGTCTGGATTTCTATCAGAACCTTCTAAACTGATCATATGTACTTCTCTTGTGCGGCTTATAAATATGCAGCTAACATACAACAGTTGCATAATTGATAGTCACAATACATACTAAATTGAACTACAATGATTAAACGAGAAAGTCCATGTACCATCTTGTAGTTAAAAGACCTTCAACGCCCACAGGTCCACGGGCATGTATGCGTCCGGTACTTATGCCAACCTATTGAAGAATTTCGAAATGATTCATAAGAAAGTAATAGTTATAATCACCAAGACAGCAACTTATGCCAATCTACCTATTATCTTCCAAAGGGCTCAAATTTTGGAAGTTATAACTAAAACAAGTAAATAAAAACTCCACTTTAAGTACCTCGGCACCCAGTCCAAAACGAGCACCATCAGAGAATCGTGTACTAGCATTATGGACAACAGCAGCACTGTGGTATAGAAGTAAAACATAACACATGTAAGATATGTAAATCATCACCAAATGTGTGCATTCTAAACAAAGACTGAACAATTACTTTTACTAACTTGCACGAAACAAATTGAATAAATAAGGGGACGCTGATAAAAAAATACCTATCAACTTTACGCAGAAAAGTTTCTGCTACTTTATCATCTGTAGTGACAATGCAATCTGTATGTGAACTGAAAAAAGACAGGGACAAAGTCAGTTACACCAAATATGATTTCCCTTGATTTTATGGATGAGATGCGTGAGAGAGTACAAAGCAACTTTCGGCAACTTTGGAGTACCTTCCGTAACGATGTATGTGATCAATTGCTGCCTGTACATCATCAACGAACTCAACTGTGCAGGCCGGAGCACTATACTCATGATGTAACGAAGAAGCTTTTGGAACACCCAGCACTTCATGTGCAATAGGTCCACCATAAACAGAAACTCCTGCAGTACAACATATTTTTTTCAAGATCATGGCCACTCCATAACAATCCACAAGTTACCAATCATAGCATGAATGTCTACATTGGACACTTCATATCCATATAGTGTAACATAAAGGTTACCATATCTCTATGACATTGACATCCAAAATGCTAATTGATGAGACATCAGATCTCGAAATATGAAATATCTACAAACAACAGCAATAGATAGAGAATTGCATAACATGTGCTGACTCAGGAATTGCACTGTTTCAACCCTACTATATTCATTTTCAAGGTATCAACTAAATAGTAAGTGACAAGTTCCTTTTCACAAAATCTCAAGTTCTTAACAGAACTATGATATTTGAATTAGAAAAACAATACGTACAGTGGTATGCCTAAATTGATTCCATATCATAACACAAGCAAATGCAAAAGTAGCAATTATTATAGTTTTATAGGATACACATTAGGTATATGAAGCACCAAGGGACCAAAAGGTTTGCCACAAGCAGAAAACAGTACCAGAATAGCAATAATTTTTTTTCCTGACAACACGTTAGGTGCACTGCAAGTTTTTCTTTTCTTCGGAAATATGGTGCATGCAATTTTTCACATGTTCAGTCTAAAGAGAAACCAAACCTTCTGTTTTGAGTGATAACAGTATGTCATCCAGACCTGGAGACTTCATAAGATCTTTATGAACAAGTAATGTCTCCTGAATGAAGAAAATAAAGACCAAATCTGTTAATTATTCGGAGTATATGTAACAGTACTTAGATGTTTGAAAGGCAAGCAACAAGAATATGGGAGTTATGCTGCAAATATCATATGAACAACAACCAAAATGTTTCGCAAGTAACTCTACTCTTGCAAACAAAAGGTTAAGTTACAAAGGATAAACGTTCCAGAACATTTTTTTCAGCCATACATCAAGTTACAAACTTAAGAACATAAAGGTAATGACAGACTAAACGTTGCATGACCATACAATTGTCAGCTGCAGCTGATCATTTTTTTTTAAAGGAATTATGGAGACAATGAATCAATGATAGAGATAAGTTCAACATATTACTAGTTGTGTACATGTATTTATATAGACTTTGCCAAACACAGTCCATTATGAATAGGTGAAGCATCCTTCCAAGTGATGCTGAACGAGGAATGCATCAGATACTACAGACTAGATACTATACATTGTATAGTTCACAAAAAAGGGTTTACAAAAAGAAAAAAGATACTATATACTGTACAAAATTAGACACATACCATTGCATTGCAGGCTGCTGGATAATCAATTTTTGCATCCATGACAATCCGTTTTGCCATATCCATGTCGGCTGACTTGTCAATGTATACATGACAGACACCATCTACAGAAGAAAATATGCAGTTCAAGTTTAGTATCCAATCAACCATTGAGATCAAACAAATGTTGAAAGATTCAAATGTAAACTACCTGCATGACCAAGAACAGGAATCTTTGTCGATGCCTTAATTTGAGAAACTAGCTTATTGCTGCCTCTTGGAATGACAAGATCAATGACATCATCAAGCTGTATAATATATTAGGAGTTAGACATACATGTAAAATTGTTATTTCTATAATCCTTCCACATGCTCACCTTAAGCAAGTCAGCAATTTCATCTCTACTTGTAACAAGTCCAATAAGTTTTTCACCAACATTTTCAGGAATGGCACCAGTTATAACCTAAAAGACATTGAAGTTATATTTAAGGGCACCCAAGTTAAAATTATGTAATGTTGATAGTAGTTGGCTAATACTACAGAACACTAGAAAATACCTTATGCAGTACTGCATTTGATCTCATAGCTTCTTTCCCGCCTTTAAGGAGAAGACCATTGCCACTTCGGATTGCTAAAGATGCAATCTACAGAACGACAGCCGAAATTAGAAGTAAGTTTCTTAGCAAACGTAAGTACAAAGCATGCAAAACATCTGGATATTAGCTTAATAAATGACCATAAAAAATACCTGGACCAAGGCATCAGGCCGAGACTCAAAAACAATCAACAGCACACCTAAAGGGCAAGATGTTTTCTCGAGAACTAAATTTTCAGCAACCTGGGATGGTACTATTTCAGTTAAGATACATGTAGATGTAGCATATATAATTTCAAAACATGGAAAAGTTCACATCTAAGAGAGATTGTAGTGAGATGTAAGCTCTCACCTCCATTCTTTTGAGTATTTGGTTAATGGGATCATCCATATTTGCAAGAGTGCGGATTGATTTCGCTAGGCTTGTTATCTGAACAATGATGAAACATATGTTGAATCAGATTACAAACAGTATCTAAAAAGGAGAAAAGAAAAATGATCCATTATGAACACCAAATCACCCATACTATGCAATAAGAAATTAGAATCCAATGATAAAATTTTCTGAAATATGTATTGGCCCACCTTTCCAGGTTTCAAGGTCAACCTAGCAATCAAAGACTTCTCATATCCAGCATCTTGTGCTGCAGCTACATCAGCTTCATTCTCAGTTCTAATCAAATCTATATTTGCCTCTAAAGCATCAGCAACATCTAAGAGTATTTTCTTCCGTTCATCTGATGACAAATCCTGTTTCAGACGTCCATAGAATTAACATAGGAAGGTCCAGGCAAACCATAGTGTGTTAAGAGTAGTTTCTATCATATGTTAGGATAAAAAACCTGTAGACGCCTTGAACTTTCTCTTGCAGCAACAGCCATCTCTCGAGAAGTAATATCCTTAGACGGTTCCCACAAACTTGCATCCTTGTGAAATAAAGTACCGATTCTCTCTCCACGAAGAACATTAATAATGCTTTGGGATGCAAATCCACTTCAAATATGGTAGCAAAGTTAGTATCTTAACCATTCATGGCAGAAATAAACATAGCTTGCAACACGTAGACTTAACATGATTCTATCAAGCTGACCAATGGAATCAACTATCACAATTCACAAGAAAAATTTGGGTTTTAACAAGCAAAACACACAATCAAGATTACTTAACAAAAACAAAATTACCACGTGTAAGCACAGAAAATCAAAGCAAAGATTTTATTATAACTTGTGAGGTTCATGACATGTATGTAAACAAACTTTTCACTTTGAATCTTTGACTTTGCACCATTTCAGATCTTGTGAAACAGGAGTAAAATTGAAGGCCTAAGAACAATGCATTAAGTAAAAAACATCAGCTCACTGCTAACTATGTGATGAGAACATTTCGATACTAGGCACGTTATGTGAGTACATAAATGAGCAATGATGGACAGTCATGATCGTTTGCTAAGAGAGACAAATGCTCCCTTACCTTGTAATGACAACAGGCGTGCCACTGGTTGAAGCCACAATAGCTGCCTTCACTTTTGCTGTCATGCCGCCTCTACCTACACGCGACTTGTCCCCAAAAGTAATTTCATTGTGATGTTTATCTTTAATGTAAGTATGTATGAGCTTTGACTGAGGATCATTCGGCGGGCCATTATAGAGCCCATCCACATCACTGAGTAAAACAAGGAGATCAGCTCTGAGTTCCATTGCCAATAGACCTGCTAAACTGTCATTATCCCAGAATATACCAGATGAGTCCTGTAAAAAGATGCTATTAGTGAAAACAAAAAAGGAAACATTGATTCATATTTTTAAGTTACTACATGGCACAACTCACACCTCATATGGAGCCTTCCTTGTGCTCACAGCGTCATTTTCATTAAATACTGGTATAACTTTCAGATCTAACAGTGACTCAACAGTATCACGCAGCCTCTCCCGGAAGTTAGGATTCTCAAAATCATTGTCTGTCACAAGAAGTTGAGACGAGGACACATCAAGCTGCATCAGAAGAAATTTGATATTAAAAACAAATGAACAAGATACCAATTTTTTTACACTGATTTATAATACCAGGCTGGCTGAAAAACATACTTGGGTAAATAACATATCATAAAGAGCCATGAGGCCACTCTGACCAACCGCAGCACAAGCTTTTCCATCAAGCTCCATTTGTGGCTTTTGCAGATCAGCAAAGCTGCTATTGACAAGTTTGCGGTACTTGAGCCTTTGTTTCCCCACGCCAACAGCACCCGAGGTGACCAGAATCACCTCGTATCCGAGAGTGTTCAGTTCCTTCACCTACGTTTTGACAAATAATTGGCTAAGCATCTTCTCAGACTTAACAGTACTTGCTAGAACAAACTGAAAGCTCGGATTAAAATTGTACCTGCTCACACAGAGCTCCAAGCCTGCCCAAAGCAAGTCTCCCATCATTTCTAGTGACAACTGCAGTGCCCACCTGCCACGAAAGAGAAGGATCAGTTCCAAACTAATAACTGAATATGGACATCCTGACTGATTCCTAAGAAGACAGATTGGAACTTGCCAAAAGTTGCCAGTCCCCTTTTGGGATGAGACTACACACAAAAGGGTGTTGTTTAGCTCGAAAAATGATAGGTTTCTTTCCTTCTTTCCTTTTTGAGATCACTAAATTCCCTTCCCTTTGCAAGTTCAGTAATCAGTACATGGATATGTCATCCGGCTCTCAAATTCCCCTCAAAGAGAGGCGAAAGATACAGGGGATATCGCATATGAAAAGTCATCCACAAACTCGCGGGGCTGATTCGATATGATGAGTTCTATTTACGGATTCTTCATCTGATAGAAAAATGAAATCATAAAAAACTATGCTAATTCGACCCCTAAAAACAGCACAGATGAGTCAACGAACATGGCGATTTCGTATCTGAAACTTCACCATCAACCACCCGTCACCTCAAGCATAAGTGACAGGAGCAGCAATCTACTAGTAAAACCCAAACAAAACCCTCCTGCCACGCCACTCGTCCCGACGACGAGAACCCAAATCAGGCACGGCTGCTCCAGCAATCATTCGCGCTACAATCCAAAACGAAGAACACGGCCTAAAAAAACAATTGCAGCAGAGCGCGAGCGGCGCAATGCAAATTAAAACA
This sequence comes from Eleusine indica, assembly GCA_030378355.1. Lineage (NCBI taxonomy): Eukaryota > Viridiplantae > Streptophyta > Magnoliopsida > Poales > Poaceae > Eleusine > Eleusine indica. The sequence goes on from CM059494.1 coordinate 64,051,592, forward strand.
GCGCCGCGCGAGAACGCGCACGAGCCCGCGAGCGAGTTGGATCTAACAGGCCGGACGACGATCCGTTAATCACCTTGATGATGAGGCGCTTCACGTCCTTCATGAAGGTCCGGGTGCGGTCCGCGGTCGCCATGTCCGCCGGCGACGCTTCTCGACTCGCCGCGTCTGCTCCCCCGTCTCCGCCTCCTTGTCAGCCTCTCGCTCTCTCTCTTATCCGCCCTGTTTTTATGGGATCTCTCGTCGCCTCGTCGCCGCAATCGCGAGCAGAGCGGAGGAGGAGGGGCGAGGGGTTTTGAAGGGAAGTGGTGGTGGGATTGGGTGGGCAGAAAATCCTCGGCCACCAGCGCAAGCCCAACGACCTGCCGGATCCTCTGCGCCGCCGCCACGACGCGTCGGGTGGGTTTATCTGATCCTCCTGGCGCTGCACGGACGGAGGAGAATGAGGGACGCCCAGTTCGTCAGCTGATCCCAGCCGTCCGATTCGCAGGCATGTCGAGCGCGTGTGTGGCGCACGGACGCAGTGCGGTATGCAGATCGTTCTGAGCCAAGATTGGGATGGAGTTGTTTCGTTGCGAAATTTTCGTCCAAGTGTTCAGTTCGTTTATGGTTTCGTTTTGCTGTTGACACGGAGGAAAAGGGCGGTGCATTTTACATGTGTCTGCACCATTCACGTGCCACGTACTTTTCAATGTTTGTGCATTTATTTCTTTGTTTAGTTTGTATTGTACGTTTCGTTTATCTATAGTATCCTTCATAAACCTAAATACTATCGTGGAGTGTTCATGTTCAACGCATCTTCTAGCTTGCCTGTAAATTTAGTATATAATAAATAGAATGACAAGTAAATTAGATAAAGAAAGTAGTTGATTTATCTAGATTCATAGAATGTTATATGAACCTGATACAAGAGTCAGCATGATAAATAATTTGAGATGACTAGAATAATACATTCATATATTTTTTTTTATCTAAAAGGATATATCTAGATTGCTTTATTTTTCGATGAGAAATATTTTTTCTCGAACTCGCAAGAGAAATATGTATCTTTGTATTATAGGAAAGAGAAAAATAACAAGTTGGTACCATGGTCTGACGGGTTAAGTTTCCTACAAGGTCATGAAACTATAAAAGACAACAATAAGAAAACGACTTAGGGCTAATGCTTAGGTTTGCCCAAGCAATCAGCCCAATCTCAATTCCTTGAGACCCCGAGCACCTGTAAAGGTACAGAGCCGAGCTTTATGCTTTAGGTTATATAATAGACTATGGACTCATGGAGCAACACCCTTAAAAACTCTGGAGTTTCTATGTTTTCGGAGCGATCAAGCTCCCAAGATTATGAGCGTGTTGACATCCTTTCTGTTTTTCTTTGCAACCCTTCTACCAGTATTGTGCCATCAGTTCATAAAATATCCTCTTCGTTGCAAGGAGCAAGCTTCTGCAACCCAAACAAGATGAACAATTGTACCAGAATTCCCTAATAAACACGTAGCTAAATAGGATATGTTAAACCGTCTTTTCTTTTTGATCGTACAATACACACTTGTCGGGATAAGAAAGACCCCATTTACTGAGGTTGTCTGCCGTCCAACACTTATTTTTTGTTGCTAGCCACATGAACGTTTTGCATTTGGGGTGAAGGCCATGTTTTCCAAATTCCGACAAGGCTCGAAGGTGATGCGATGAGAAAATGATAAGAAACAAGTTTAAATGAAATGATATACACATACATGTTCAAACATTATAAATTCATGAATTCAATTTCAGGTACTTTAATATGCATCAAGTATGTGTTTGCACTTTTACGAATAATGAGCACTGGATCAACTAATGGTGCGGAATATTCGGATTCAGCCGTAGCGTAACGTGGTGCCACAGAATGATCTGTCACGATCGCGCACGATCCGTCTCGTTTTGGTTTTCGCAACTGTGGCGGGTCGCGACGCGCCGGAGCCGCTCGTGGGCTGCCGCGGCCGTGGAACTACGGCGCACGCGACGCGACAAGCGCCCTTTCGGGGGCGTGATCTGAGGGAGGGTGGTTGGAGCGGAATCTGCCGCTCGCATGACGCCGCCGCCCCCTGACAGCGCCAAATCCACGCGGGCCGCGCTTTGGCGCCTCGCGGCCGCGCGCGACAAACGAGTTACAGGAGCCGGTCGTGCTGGAACACTTGGCGGCGGCAGCGCGCTGCCCGGCGAGCGCGGCCTTTCCCGTTCGTGAGAGTCTGAGCCGGGGTTCAGATTAGGTGGAGTACTAGGGTGGTGCGTGCAGCTCGCAAGGTCTGTGTACGTGGGTTCCGTGAACCAGGACTTGTTCCTGTGTGAACTGTTCACCCAGGACAAGGTTATCCATTCTGAGCTCCAGCGCCGTGGACGCGTACGCGTTGGTTCATGACCCGCTACCCCATCCATGTTTTGTGGTCTTTGGGAACACAAGATCCTTTGTTGCAATCCTAAAACTACACGTTTTTTTTTCACGACTGAGCTGAAAGCAACACAGCTGCGAGCCTGCGACGGCTGACAAGTGACCATGCCTCAACACTCCACTTGTCACCTTGAGTGCGATCACTGTACTCTCAACTTTTTTCTTGAGCGTCACTGTTTTCTCTAGTGGGCCAGCGGCGCATGTCCAGCTAGTCCTGGCCAAACGGATCGTCCGGCACGGCCCAAGTTTGAAAAAACCCGACATGTAGCATTTCGGGTCAGCCCGGCACGGCACGTAATGTTCCACGGGTCATGCGGGGCCGGCCTTCGTGCCTGCCATCGGCCCATGGCACGACATATCACAAGTTGACCATGCCGGGCCGGCCTATTAGGCACGTGGGCCTGCTACAGCCCATCAGCCCGTTTGGCATAATAAGTCATAAACGATGCAAAACTCACAAAAAAGGGGAGTTGTGGGGTTCGAATCGGAGACCTTAGCTTCCAAAGCAATCACGCCAACCATAAGACCATATTGTCTTCTTGGTTGATGTAGCAACTACTATAGATCCAAATATAATATTTTTCATGTTTTTATAGACCACCTAGTAAATGGGCCGTGGCTGTGCCGCCCGCTGGGCCGCGGCCTCGGCCTTAGCACGACACGAAGGCGCGTGCCGAGCCGGTCCGGACATGAATTACTGTGGACCGTGCCAAAAATTGCGGGCCTCGGACCGGCATGAATAGCCCAGCCCGTTTGGTCAGGACTATGTCCAGCAGCCCAACATCCTCCTTGAATCCTGGACGGGCTTTGGTAGTCCAACATTCTCCCGACCTGGCCGCGAGCCCGCAGCCCGAAGAAATGCATCCGGCCCACTGAGCCGACCACTACTCCGCCACACGCACGCACGCACGCCAGCCCCCACGGCAAGCAAACGAAGGAACGCGCACAACTACGGCCGCGGCACACGCAAACGCAGAGGCATCTCTCGTCTCCACGCCGCCCAAACCATTCCCACCCCCAAATCGAAGGAAGCGACGCCATCGCGCACGAGCCCGACCCGACCGCCCCGCCCCGCTCCGCCCGCCTCTTCGAGCCCAGCCGTCTAGAAGCTTCGCCACCGTCCGTCCTCCCGCCTCCCCGTCCGGCTGCTCGCGCCGTCCGACACGCTCTCTAGGGTTCGGTTGCCGCGGGGGGATCGCCGGCGATGGACTGGAGCGCGGTGACGGCGGAGGACCTGGTGGACGCGCTGCGTGAGGTGGACTGGTCCACGCCGCCGCGGCCCGTCCCGGAGTTCTTCTCCCGCTTCACCGTCCCCCGCTCCTACTCCAAGTGGACCAGCCGCCTCAAGTGCAACCTCTACTAGTACGATCCGCCTCCTCCCCCTCCTCTGGACCCTCACCGCTGTACTATTGTATGCCTCGCGCTCACCCACGATTGGCATGGGACTCGGATTACCGCGTTGAATTTGATAGGAATTCGTGTTGAGGGGGCGGGTTGCTCTAGGATTTGTGGGCATCTCGAGCGATTTTGTTCTGGATCAGCCGGTTGCCTTTTGAGAAATTAGGGTGTACGGACGGGAGCCTGAGCTTGCAACTCCATCTGATAGCACGGGACCATCGTGTTGTTATGGTTAATAGGTAAATCGGCTGCAGATCACATTGAGTTTAGTAGTTAACTAAATCGGATACATTTCTCCAGTAGCAGCCCTTGCTTTGCTTCATTCTCATTGCTCAGGAATGATACTATTTAAAAGAATAAGACCATAAGAACTTATATCCTGTTCACTAGATTAGTTCTTTAGAACCCATTAAGTTTGACCATTAAGAGATTAAGGCTTCAGTCTAGTTCTTAAAAAAAAACATTCGACCGATTGACACTCTGGTGATATGGATCATGAAATGTTTATTTAGTTCTTGTTTTTTCCCCTCTGCTTTTGGTCTGCTTATTAGCTGGCTTAGATCTCTTAGCTCAAGATTTATTGCAACGATGGGATAACCCAGCTCTTCCAGAATGTAATTTACATATGTGAAGGGGCTTACACTTAGCAAGAGAATCACACAAGGTGCATTTGACATTTTGACTTGTGGGCACTCACATTAAAGGCTTAGAGCTTTTAGTTATGTCCAGGTGCAATATCAAACTTCAATCAATCTAGTTTCCCCTCTTCGGTTCCATTGAGGGCATCATGCTTCATATTTTTTGAATGCACGGGTTCATGAGACATGCTAAGACTTTTTCTTTTTCTTTTTTCACTTTGGATTAGATACATTGAGCTCAGAAAGGTGGATAGTGCACTAGCCAACTTGTCAGACTACTTCATTGTGTTATTTTTCTTGTATTAACTTGGAAGTTTTGTTCTGCAGCTACAGGACGAACTACTTCATCTTGATCATGTTCATCCTTGGTAAGGAAGAATGATTTATATACTACCTTGTTTTCCTGCATTTAGTTTTGATGCTGACTCTTATTTCCTGCCTTTGATATACATGAGGCATGGGCTTCCTTTGGAAGCCGATAGCTGTCGTTGCAGCCTTTATGACTGGAGTCAGCATTGCATTTCTCAATGACAGGTAAGCATACACTTGTATCCTGCTTGTGCTTTAGTTTGGTTTTCGTTTAAGTTTCTTCTACTTGTTCAACTGTGGAGGTTACGTGTACTCTTACTTTGCATTAAGAAAGGTATTGAGGCATTTGGTGGTATTTTCGCCCATAATGACTGTTATAACATAAAAGTAAGTAGCAACTGTAGAATAGATTTTTAATAATTTTAACTGTGGAACTTTAACAATTTAAAGCTTTTTAAATTAGTTCTGTACTAACACTTAAAAACTGACAGTTCCTAGCAGAGTTTCTGAATCCACATAGAAGATCTAGGGAGTAGGAGACACAATATTTTTTTTGATGGCATTACAACTTACAAACGATCCAAAATTGTTGACACAAGTTTAGGAATTGTCTCTAGAGCTGATGAAATTGAGTGCTGATGCTCCGGTACCATCTAGATCCATCAAATCTGTAGAAGTGATAAGGATATATTATGTGAGCCTCTTGACCCTAATTTCTTGCAAACAGCTTTTTTCCTGACTACTATGCTACATTTTCAGATTTACCGACCTAGTTTTGGGTATTATCTTGAGAATACAAGGACATGTTTACCTAGCAGTTCCATTTTCTTCTAAAGCCCCATGTTCTTTCATAAATTACCAAGAAATCATGTTCCTGTATAAACAGGATATGGTGCATCTATCTGCAACTTTCACTTTCAACAATCATCCGTCTATTGAGTTCCTAATCATCCTGATTTGTTACTGTGGTTGTGACTATTGCACAATTATGCATGTGCTTGGCATTGTGAATGAGAATAAAATTATATACAATTCCATCAATAATCGTGATGCATAATTCTTGAGTTTCTTATGTGAAGAAATCATCTGTTCCTTTTTCTTTAATATTGGTCGACAGGATAATTTCTGTAAGCTAATTATTTTTGTTTGATGTTTCAGCTTTGCAGTCACTTTCAATGAGAAGGTCACAAGGACTGTGAGGCAGTTTTCACCACATTTGGCTGCAAAGATGAGGCCACCAATGACGTGGGTATCTTAGTTTTGTGGTGCTTCTTTTTATTTGTTTATTTGGGGCGATTACAAAATGTGATGATATTAATGCCATTTTCAATGACATTTTCAGCCCTGTTCTTCGTGGTCGACCAAGCTCAAAGAGATCAATTCATATCTGTGGGCGACCTCGCTGGGTTTTTGTCCTATTCTTTTCTGCAGGTGAGCACTTAAAACTGCTCACCAACACTATTTCACACCATAATTTTTGAAACCGATATCCCCTGTTTTCATGTGTTCAGTTAGCTGTATGCTCTGGTTGACCTCCTGCAGTCTCCTCACAGTCTTGTGGGCACTTCTTATTGCGATATTTGGTATGTTAGTGTATGGTTTTGGATTTTGGCATATTGTGCCATACTACATGCAAATATGGAATGCCCTTATGATCTTCTCTTTTGTGCAGCAACTGTGCTTCATGCAAGTTTCAGAACACCTAATTTGAAAGCACGCCTTAACACATTCAGAGAGGAATTCCGAGCTGTTTGGAGGAATTATAGCGAGCTTTAATGTCTCTATGTTAATCTCATGTAAGTGCCTCAGTTGTTGTCTAAATTGTCGTCAGCTTATCCATAGCTGCGATACTGCATCTCTATTCGTACATGTATTCTTATGAACTGGACATTATTGCATTAAAATTGGTGCTGTATTTAATCTTACCATATTGAATTGGAACATGAACTCCAATGCAACATCACCATAATCTTACACGATATGGTTTCGTCTCACATGGATATTTGACGCCATCCTTAACAAAGATGTACTGTATTAATAACTAATAAGCTTGAAATTAACCCTATGTTGATCTGATTAGTAACATGTACTTAAGTTTCAATTGTGTCACTGTTGGGCAGAAAACAAACAAAACACAATCTGTGAGTGGATGAACAGCCCTGCATTGGCACTGTAGCAGTTGTAGCAACAGTAAATCACGTGTATTGTTTGTAGCATGTCCTATTCTACGTCAGACGGTCACTCACTCACTCAATGACTAATTAATCCTTTGCCTGTGTGCCTCGATATGTTGGATATGACATAGACTTGTTTGTTTATTCTACTGGCGCAAACGGACATGCTAGCTGATTATTCTGATAAACCTTGTCATTGGTAGCTAATCAATAAGTTGTCTTTTCAATGCAGCTTCATGTTGTAAGAAAAGGCATCTTGTGCTGAAACATCCGTGCTGTTTGTGGGTTGTGATGTAGGAGATAGGTGGATGAGGGTGATACGCCATTGCACATTACTTTGTGACTACTTGCTCGTTTTGGAGATGGACTTGGATGGCTTGGAAGCTGGTGCCACACATTAGCTTGCGACCCTCCAAATCAGAATAATTTTTTTTCTTGGACTTCTCCCTAACCGAGCATTGGAGAAAGGACAGCATGTAAAGGATGTAAAAAATGTATCTTGATCTCGATCAAACCATATGTTGTTTGAAATGACTGCTTCATACTACATGACTCATTTGGTTCATTTTACGGACTGTGACTAGAAATTTGTTTTGATATATGCTTCAACTGAGTTGGGTTAGTGAAAACTGGATCCATATCTCTTCAGATTATCTTATTTTCCAGTCATTTCCTAACAGTCACCATAGTGAATCTTTTGCTTTGGCTCAAATAATATCTAGAAACACAACATGTGTTGAGAAAGTATGGAGGGTACCGTTAGAGTAACTGGATTGAACATATAACATAAAGATGTTTTAATTTTCAGCTGTGTTATATGGACTTTTTAATTTTCAGCTGACTGAAAGTTTAGGTAACTTTCAATCATGCTTTGAGCCATTGGATATAAATCAAACGATTTATATTTATTATACAATCATTGACTAAAAGCTTTCAATCGATTGAAGGCTAGAAAATATGTATAACATAGGATGGATTTGTCCCTTCAATTTGTGAAATATTAGCTATCACTAGGGATGCAGGTGGGTACCTAATGGGTAGTTGTAGGTAAGGCTCTAGTTTATTTGTTCTACAAGCTTTATGAGGTGGGAGAAAAATCTAGTTCATTTTAGAGAATTTTGGACCGACCGACTGGCCCACAAAAATGAAAACCTGCACCCCTAGCTATCCCAGTTTCATTGGTCAAATGAGAGCTATTGCGACAAAACCCTCTTCCTATTAAATCGGTTAAAATTTTGTCATCAACCCCACAAGGTTGAAAGTAAGATGTATATAATGTTTCAACGACAGGAGGAAAAAATTACTGAAAACCATTTTCTTATTAAGGATACCCACATGGATTAGTCTACAAAATTATAGGAAGCTAAGTGTCTCACTGAGAAGAAATAACATCTCAAATGAAAAAATCTACAAGCAATCAACACTCCTTTTACTTTCAATTACTCTCTAAGGGATTCATGCACAGATTCTTGCTGGTATAACATCGCTTCATCCAATGAACAGTAATTATGTGGCAAAACTTCTGTCGCCAGCATCCCCCAACCCTGGAACTATGAAACTGCAGGAACAAACGAACAATCGACGTAGTTAGTTAATGACAAAATCAAGATGTTGCATGCATTGTACAGTAGGTGGATATCAGAGTTTAGAACAATACCCTTTCTCATTTACTTCAGCATCAATTATTCCTGTGTACACATGGAGCCTGGATTGGGAGAAGAATTGTAAATATGACATGCAAGATGAACCTTTAGTACACACAGCTCATCAATTCTTACCCAGGGAACTTTTCACTGAGCTTTTGCAGTGCAGGTGATGCTGCAACAGCAGATACCTACATTGTGAGTGAAGTAGTGTTCAATGTTGATTTAATTGTCATGGTTATGTAACAGCTACACATGGAAATTTCCAGAAATTTACCACTTTGATCTGTTTGCTGGTGGCTCCGCGTTCAATCAACAAATCAATAGCAGCAACAATTGTTCCACCTAAAGACATAAGTCACATGTACACCATCATACTTCTTTCATATTTGTGAGCAACTGTTACAATGGCATACTGATTATAATGGGCATATAGTTTATAATTTGTATATCTACCTCTCATATCTGAAAAAAAACGTGTTCATTTATCATATATCACACTTTGTTAGTGCCACAATGCTCAATTGCTTAACAGCAGCTTTTCTTGTATATCAGCTTAGGTACCTAAATTGTTTTTCCATTTATTCCTTTTGAGGAGGCAGGTGCTTATTTACTGGAGATAACAATTAACATGCATATGAAGAAGAACTGAGAATACGATTACTCTTTGGTCTGACAACAGGCAGAACACAAGTTGTTTATGTAGATAGTAGAAACAGAAGTATACCTGTGGCCAGCATTGGATCAACAACTAGCACACGAGTCCCCTCTGGAATCTTGTCTGGCAAGCTGGATTGAAATAAGAAAGAACATAGAGTACTCTGCTTAGTGTTGGAAATTCAAGTTTTTCCCAGTGCTTGTAGAAATAACAGGGCAGCTGAGTAAGAATGTGAGGTGTAACTAACAAAAAGCCTGGTGCTTAGTACAACAACAGGCACTTTTCTGTGACAGCAATGGGATCATTGAACTATAATATCTCTACCATACCATGCAGCAAAATGAGGGATCAGCCTTTTTAATAGTAAAAATTACAGAACTGCACTTGCAGTTTGACATAATGTAGTCTAATGGAGTCTGAACCAAAACAGTCAGTTAAAGCACTCATGTGAGCTAAAACAGGGCAAGTAATTACAAACAAAGTGTATGAAAGCAAAAATAGAGAGTCGTGAGGAAGAATGAAACATACTTGTTCAGATATACTGAAGGTTGCAGTGTTTGTTCATCCCTACGAAGGCCTTTATGTTTTAATAAAACAGAAGTAAGAATAATTGTTCAGAGATTTGAAGACTAAAGCAACTGAAATATTGCATTTTCAAGTGCGTAAATAATTAACTTCTTTGTTGTAGATCCCACACGGAGCAGTATTTCAATTCATGTCTTCACTAATACATTAATGGCAAAAAGAACAATAGTGTGAGTTCGTGAAGTAAAGAATATATAGATATTGTAGGCTGCAGACCGTAAAATGTACATGCATCAAATCCAGATACCAAACAATAGTACAGGTACACACGAAAACAAAATAATCAGTTTGCATTTCTGGAATTTGGGTCATAGAGTTTACATTAGCAATATGAGAGAAGAAAAGGCTGATGAATTTAACTAAAGAAAGAACAGCAGTTGACTTTAATGTGTTATAGACACAAATAACTCTACTAAACTTACCGAGGTGATAAGTCTTGGTGGCTGGCAGAACTGACGAAGCATTTTCAGCTAGTGCAAGGCCAGCTCTCAATATTGGAATAACCTGTTAGACATGCTAATGGAAAGACTAAATTTGACTGACAACACCACAAATGTCACATACAAAATAGTGTTAAAGAAACAGACTTACCATAACAGGCTCTCTTGGATCAATAAATTCAACACTGGATACAGCTACAGGTGTTTCGATCTCTCCTGTGATTGTAGGCTGCAAGGGTTTAAAACAATTTATCATCCATCTGATACACTATATACATTTTATTGATGCGCCTCAGACAGACCAAAATTTACACACCTTCATGGAGCAATGCATTGTGCATAATTGAAATGGTTTGATGGCGGTAATGATTGATTCTCAAGATTAATACAAAGCTACGTGCTTGGGATAAGCCTACCCCAACTTGCTTGGGACTACGAGGCTTTATTGTTGTGTCCGTGCTTGGGATAAAAATAAGTGAGGAATAAGAGAATACGCTTAGCCATGCAAAATTTCAACTCACCAACCAATCTCTGGAAGCTTCGTATATGAGCAGCCGGCCAAGCTCCGCCATGGCACTCTCTATCACAAGAATAAAGAATGGTTAAAATTCGCCAGTTAGGATAAATTTTGGTCGACTAGCTCAACGTTATCTGGGAAAATAAGTCTTTCCAGCAATCATAACCAACAATAACATTCCAACTCAGCAGAACAAAATTTTGCTTACACTACAAATCCCCAGCAACTAGTTGGGCTCAATTACAAGTATTATGCAACTTGCAAGTTATTCAGAAGAACACTCACTGAAGATGGCGCAGGGCGTCTGCTCGTTGCGCAGCACGGAGACCCAATGCTTTATCAACGGGTGTGGCGGGACGAACACCTGCGAAACAGACACACCACCACCGACCGATAGGTGAGTGCGCACGTGCAAATGGGTAAACAAATCCAACGGAGAGACCAAACCAGATCCGCACCAGCATCTGGCCGCCGGAAGTGGGCGACCTCGCGGCCGCCCTCACCGCCGTCGGAGGCAGCCTCGGCGTGTGGACGAGCGGCAGGACAGGACCCGGGGCGATGAGGCGCGCGGAATTGAGAAGCGCGCGGGAGGGGAGGAAGCTGGGGGGCAGAGTGAGGCGTTGGTGCGTGAACGCACCGCGGTGGAGAGGCGCCGACGGAGCCGCGAGCGCGGCCCTGGCGGCCGACGGCATCGTCGAGGCGCGGCGGTGTGCGGATGGCGAGCGAAAGCGAGAGCAGTGAGGAGGGGGGAGGGGGGATACGGTGGGGCCGCGAGGGTGTATGCACTTGGCGCATCTTGAGGTGGCACGTTTGGCATGTTTTACTGCCGAGTCGTATTTGTGTTTTGCAGAAATTTTAATCGTATTTTCAAATTTGTCCCTATGCCAAGGAGTACTAACCATGAGGTTCTTGATGCTTTTAAGGAAATTATGCTGTATCAAAAATTCATTCATCGTCGAAAGTAATCTAAGAAAACTAGGAAAGAGCTTTTTTCTTTTGCGTCAAACTAGGAAAGAACTTTTTTTTTTTGAAACTAACTAGGAAAGAACTGATATGCTACAAACAAGAGTTAAAATTCGGCTCTTAAATTTGAGACCAATATATTTGCAGGAATTGGATAATGCAACAAACAGCACGTAATAATATGCGTGTTTTGTATGGTTCGAGGATCTTACATTTACACCATTTTATAAAATTATTAGACCCAAATTCATGCGCGCATGCAAGTGTTTTTAATAAAAATTCAAAAAAAAATCCCATTAAACGTACAGTGGGCCTCGCTGGGCCGGTGGATTATTTATCGGGCTTTCCAGATGCAACCCGCCCCAGCACCGGCCCTACTCGTGGCCTTCTTCTTTCCGAAGCAACACCGAGGACGAGGCGTACGACGACGACTTCCCCTCCTCCGCTCGCGGCAGACCTGTGACCTGTCCCCACTTTTCCCCTCCGCTCTCAAATCCCCCCGATCCCACTCCGGCTCCGGCGACGAGCCCTTCGGCATGCACGGCTGCTGAGAAGCGGCGACGCCAACACGACCGGCCATGGACGAGGGCTATGCCAACCTCCCCACCAGCCACCTCCTCGGCTCCGTCCCGGTACCGACGCAATCCCTGGCCCCCTTTCTCTTCTCGCTTTTAATTGTTCGTTCCGCTCGTTTCGTAGGCTTAGCCACTGATCTGGGGTGCTCGGTTTCTGTAGGCTGTGACTCCCGACGACAGGAAGCCTGGTGGTGGCCCCGCCGCAGGTAACGGCGTGTTGTGCGCGGTCTTGATTGTATCTGATTGTTGTTGTGGTTGGCGCTAATTAGTTTCGGTTGCAGATACTGCTGCCACCTCGCACTTGCAGGAATTTCCGCCGCCTGCTCCTGGTGGTAGTGGAGGAGGTTATCGCCCACCAGGTACCCCTACACCTGCAGGTATATAACTCTTTTATTTTAAGTGATGTTGCTGTTTGCACTTAGCCGTGGCCACGTTCTGTAGCATCTTGTCAGGATTCGAATGGGCCTGCTGGGTTGTCGATTTGACAACATATGTTCTGGATACTGGACATGTTGTGGCGCCAGTGATTGTGCTTTGTGGTTACATTGTAAATGTTAAGGCCCAAGTGCATATATACATTAAACCCTGCCGTTATCTAATACAAGCTCCTTCGGTCTAGAAAAAAGGGCGCATGTATACAGTGAACATTGAACTCGAAATGAGAATGTTAGACTCAGGGGAATTGGAGAAGAATATTTTGATGTGCCTAGCTGAGGTGCAGCATTATTGCTTGTGTTCAAAAGTTTCGGTTGAATTGCATTGTTTCCCCATGAATATAATCTCAAATATGTCCTGCAACTGTTTTGTTTACAGGGGTCTTGTTGAAAGTTATTGTGAAACGGTATCCATTCATGCAGTATGCGTTTATTTCTTGTAGATTGGGGTTGAGAGTATTTTTCTCTGAGTAAGTCATTCATGTCATGACTGTTGCATACAATGACAGTAAATTTTTTAGATAAAAGACCCCGGGGGTCCTGCTTTGATTGAAAGCAAACACAGAATTGTTACTGGGGTTTCCAGCTTACAATGCACGCCCACACGCTTTTACGTACCCAAGTACATCAAAGCACACGCTGCCAGGTTTCCAGCTTACAACGCACTTCCACAAGCTTAGAGGTACCTAATTACAACAAGCGCACGCTGCCAGGCCTACTACTCTACGCAGCTAAGCCAAAAACGCAAAGACTACAGTAAACTGGTTTTTATCCTATACCCGAAGCCTCCTGGGTTGAACCCGGTCCCCTTACTTGGCGTTCCAGATTAGCGCACACATCCAGCACCTTTGTCTTCATGCTCTTCGGACTGAGCAAACTCCATCTCTGCAACATATTCATTAGTTTAAACATTAGCGTTTCTGGGTTAGGAATGATAATCTCTCTAAACACGAAATCATTTCTGTTCAGCCACAACGACCAGCAAGTGGCTGCCACTAAAATAGTTAAAACCTCCCTGTTTAGCTTTCCTTTTGGTTGAAGCAATTCTATATTGACTTCCGAGATACTACTTGGCACAATGTGCCAACTAAAGCAATCCCTTATAGTACTCCATGTGTATCTAGCTACTGGACAAGCACACATGATGTGTGAAGGTGTTTCCTCTTCTCCACATAGTTTACATTCTACTGTGCCCTTCCAGTTTTTCTTCTTCAGTTGTTCTTTTGCCTGGATCCTGTCCTTATTCAGTAACCACATAAAAATCTTCGCTTTCAGAGGAATTTTTGCCTGCCACATACCACTCATTGCTGTATATTCTACTCCCGGGTGGAGCAAGTGTCTATACAAGGATCTCGTTGAATATTTTCCTGACTTCTCTAACATCCATTGCACTGTGTCTGGTCTATCATGCAAGGTTACTCCCTCAATACATTTCATCAGTTCATCCCATTCCATTAGTTCTCTTGGTCCAAAGTTTCTTCTGAATGTGATGTTCCATACACCATCCCTCAACAGATCAGCAATCGTTCCTTCTTGTTGGTTACAAATTTTATAAATATTCTCAAAAATTATCTTTAAGGGGCATTCTGTTACCCAGACATCTATCCAAAATCTGATTTTCTTCCCATCTCCCAGAATATATTTTATCCCCTGTATGATCTCCTCTTTGATTTCATGCAAACCTCTCCAGAACTGTGAGCCTCCCTCAGGGGAGCTTCTATAAAAACCTCTATCACCCAGGTATTTGTTTCTTAGCAATTTAGTGCAGAGATCCTCTTCTCCTGTTTCCAATTTGATGATCCATTTTCCCAACAAGCATTTGTTCATCACTCTAGTTTCAGTAAAGCCAAGGCCTCCAAACTCTTTTGGAGTGCTCATAGCTTCCCATTTAACCATGTGGTACTTCCTTTTCTTCTCTAACCCATGCCAAAAGAAATCTGCTCTAATTGTATCCATGTCATGATGTATTTCTTCAGGCAGTAGATAGAAACCCGTTGTGTAAGTTGGTATAGCACTTAAACAGCTATTAATCAGAATTGCTTTACCTCCTTAAGACAGATATTGGCACTGCCAAGATGCCAATCTCTTTCTTATCTTTTGTTTCACAAAGTCTAGTTCCACCACTCTAATCACTTTGTAGCTAATGGGGATCCCCAAGTAGGTCAATGGAAAAGAACCCTCTCTGCAATTTAACATCCTGGCCACTTCCTGTTGTCTTTGATCAGATCTACCCATTACTATCACCTCACTTTTCTCATAATTAATCTTTAGCCATGACATATTCTCAAAACAATAGAGCAAGAACTTAGTATTGATTATTGAATCATCATCATCTTCCATGAAGATTACTGTATCATCTGCATATTGTAGGTGTGTTAAACCTCCATCTATGAGGTATGGTACCAGCCCTTTGATGTATCCTCTATTTCTGGCCTTTGTTAAAAGGGTCCCTAAGGCATCTGCCACCAAGTTAAACAGGAGGGGGGAAAGTGGATCTCCTTGCCTTAACCCTTTATAGGTTCTGAAATACTGGCCTGGGATTCCATTGAGGTTTATTCCCACTCTGCCTCCCTGGACTACTTGCTGCATCCAATTGATCCATTTGTTTGGGAAATTCTTTTTCCTCATCACTTCATCTAAAAAACTCCATTGTACTTTGCCATAAGCCTTCTCGAAATCTATCTTAAAAATAATACCTGCTTGTTTCTTCCTATGCACTTCATGAACTGTCTCATGCAGAATGACCACACCCTCTAAAATAAACCTACCAGGTATAAAGGCTGTTTGAGTTTGGCTTATCACTCTATCCGCCACTCTGGTCAGCCTGTTTGCCAGGATTTTTGTTACAATCTTGTAGGACACATTCAGCAAACAAATGGGTCGAAAATGCCTAATGTTATTTGCTTCTTTCAGTTTTGGTATTAAGGTTATTAATCCATAATTGAGTCTACTAAGATTTAGTTCCCCATCATAAAGTTTGTCCATCATCTCCTTCAAAGGATCTCTCACTTGGTTCCAAAATTTTTGGAAAAAACCCACTGGAAAACCATCTGGACCAGGGGCCGTGTTTGTTTTCATAGTTTTGACTGCTGCTTCTACTTCTTCCATTGAAAATTTAGCTTCTAGAAACTCTCTGTCCTCTTCAGATAATCCTCCCTGTTGTTCCCAAATGTTATCTTCTAGTTCTACTGCTCCTCTCTGCTCTTGACCAAACAACTTTTTGTAGTATTCCTCTATGTGTTTCTGAAGTACCTCTTGGTTTATTATTGTTCTATCTCCCTCTTCTAAAGACCTTATTTCGCATTTCCTTTTTCGTCCATTTGCTACACTGTGGAAAAAAAATTGTGTTGGAGTCCCCCTTTAGTAACCACGTTTCTCCTTCCCTTCATTGCCATTTGATCTCTTCATATTCAAAGATTTGTTCTAGTTGTGCCTCAAGAGTGTATCTCTGCCGCCAATCCTCCATCGTTACCACCCCTCGATCTGCTTTATCATCTATTCTTCTCAGCTTGTCTTTCAGTTCTTTCTTATTTTTCCTCATTTCACTATCCTTATTTCTGCACCAACCTCTACAAAATTTCCTCAGTTGTGTAGTGCACTTCTTCCAATAATCTAGAATGCTTTCTTGAGTTCGGGTCGGCCACTTATCCAGGATCTTTTCTTTAAAGCCCTCCTGGGTAATCCACGCCATCTCAAATCTAAAAACCCCCTCTCTAAATTCACCTTTCTCTTCCGTAGTTACCAAAATAGGAGAATGATCTGATCCCACTTGCAACAGGGCTGTTGCAGTCACTCGGGGATAGTGTATTTCCCAATCCGATGACATGAAAACTCTGTCCAGGTTGCACATTACCGGGTCTTCTTGTTTATTTGTCCAAGTAAATTTGCACTGGCCATATAGTCATGCTTACGAAATGTGCCTCTTATGGACGAATACTATGAACTCAGGCCATTTCAACTTGAAACAAATCATCAGAACACCTTTTTTCATTTCTTTATTTTATTGAATTTTGCTACTTTTTTTTTCTCGAACACGCAGGAGAGCTGCGTATCATTCCATTAATAGAAGAAGTTAGAATACAACACACTTGCACCCCCATCAAAAACACTCAGTTTACATACGCGCCTATGGAAAAAAAGAACTACACGACCCAAGCCAAACTGATCACTCGGCAGCGATGCCACCATGAAGTTTGCTACCTGGCATTGTTTGTTTTGATGAGGAAAATTGAATTTATTGTGCTCAGCATTGGATATAGAATGAAAGGATAGTGGTTTTCGTTTTATGCATGCATTGAATGTGTTGATGTTTCTCTTTACTTGCAGATGGAGATGTAGAAAATCAAGCAAATTGGAAAGGATACTTCAATGTTGCATCTTACACTCCATACTTCAATGTTGATACTGATGTAGTAGTTGACAGGCTCATCAGTTCAGTTTATCCAATGGATGGGTTTTTGAGGAAGATTGATGCCAATCCTGACATGTATGTTTCTCTTGTTCCAGATGGACTCTATCGCTATCTGTCTTCATTACCCAAAAAACTGGCTCTTAAATACTTTCCTTTGTTGTTTTAATCTCGTAAAGTTTTATGAATAATTTCACACAAAATCTAATTTGTTGTGGTGAAGTAATATTAGCATGAGATGGAGGTTTGAGTAGGGAACTTGTGGAGTTTTGCAGAATGCATAGTAGCTCTGAGTGCCTACCATAGCAGATTGTATAATTATCTAGACGAATAGGTTTTGGGGAACTAGACAAGTCAGAGTTTTGAAGGGATTTGTTGTATCATTATCCAAATGGATTTTGCTGTAGATTTTCAACATTCTGTGTACCCTCATTTTGATCACTTAGATTTAGGTTATGATATCTTTTGACTTGTTTTGGTTCCTGCAGGTATGGGCCGTTATGGATTACCACTACTCTGATATTCATGCTGGCTACATTCGGGAACTTTGCCACTTATCTGATACAAAAGAAAAAAAATTTGGACATATGGAACTTTGATGTTGGATATTTCAATTGGGCAGCATCAGTCATGTATGGTTATGCTATCATTGTACCCGCTGTATTCTTTTTCCTGTTCCAGTATTTTGGATCACGCCCAAGTCTTGTTCGATTTTGGTGTTTGTGGGGCTATTCTTTGTTTGTCTTCATACCAGCATCTGTAAGTATTCTAAGTCCATCTGTTAGTTTCGTAATGTTCATCATTGCCATTAATGCACAATTACACAGAGCACTGCCTTTGAACCTTTGTATACATGCTTATTAATTTTCACTGCCTCTTTGAATCCAGTTTATATAATAGTTTTAAGAATGATTTTTAGTGTAAAGAATCTCTAATGTTATTTGTTGTCAGCATTTAGCTTTGCTCTTCTTTTCTTCTGAATGAAAGGTATTTGTTTATATGTGATTACATATTGACCTACTTTGTATTTTCTTCTTTCTTTTCTGCTTCAGGTGCTTTTGCTTATTCCTGTGGAATTTCTTCGGTGGGTCATAATAGTTCTTGTTGGTGGTGCATCATCTTGGTTTATCGCATTGAACTTGAAGGAGTGCACTGAAGGAGCTGATATGATGGTTTTGATAGCAAGTGCTGCAGTGATACAGTTTGCTCTGGCATTGTTCATCAAAGTTTTCTTTTTTGCCTGAGGTTCTAGTTGATTTTGCTAAGGTTTGCCTCTCTTTTGTATTCTCCTTCAACAAAGTTATTCGATTATCTGAGGCTAAGGGTTCTAATATATTTGCTTCTGTTTTTGATAGGCAAGCTGATGTGCTCTTTCGACACATCATGGTTTGGCAAGCATCTTTTGAAGGATAAGAAGACTAGTTTTCCTTGTTGATTTGACATACATATTGACCCTAGATTTATTAAGCCTCAGAGATTGCACTGTGTGAAATTGTCTAATTTGCAAGTCTTTTTTTTTATCCCTTCCTTTTCTTTTGCTTCGGTGACTCTTGCTCGTGTAGCCAACAGAATTACTGAGTTTGTCACTTGAGCTGCACGAAGTAACATTTTCTGACTTCTGGCGTTGGTCAGCAAGAACACGCACAGTTATTAGCACTTTTTTGTATTGCCTGTACATCTCATATGGTTGCAAGCTGTTTTGCACTTTTGTCTGTAAAAACTGGAAGTTGGGTTGCAGACTTGCAGTGCTAGTTTGATGAAAGTTGGTCATGTGCACACACGGACCCGCAGCATGAAATCGACACAGGTGACTGACTTTCAGGTTCCAGTTGCCAGCAACTACGATCGAGGTGATCTCTACTGCTGGACAGCCTGCTGCCGATTGAACATGCCTGTCAGTTCTACAGTGGCATCTGATCGGGAGTTTTACGGCCCGTTTGGTATGGATTTTTATGAAAACAGATTCTGCTTTCACTTCAGCTTTTTTTAAAACAGCTTCTATAAAAAAAAATAGATTCTCTACAAAAACAGTTTTTTAAGGTGTTTGGCAAAATAGCTTCTACTTATTTTTGAAAAAGAAAAGCTAAAAAAAGCATTGTTTTGCCGCTTTCTGCTCTCAAGTGTTTCCAGAAAATCACTTTTGAGGTCTGGGACGTAGAAGCGCTTTTGACCGGACTATTTGGTACTGATTTTTAGAGAAGCAGAAGCAGAATCTATTTTAGGAGCCATACCAAACGGGCTCTTAAGCATTCATTTTCCCCTTCATTCATCTAGTTTCGTGAGCCTTAGACCAATCTTGAATGAAATTACTCTGACCAAAACGGAGCAGAAAAATAGGCACATGATGTAAAGGGTGTGCGCGGTTTGTGTCAACAATTCCACCCCACTGAATGCCACAAGGCCGAGCCTGAACAGTGAACAAGTTGAGACTAATGATAACTTGACATTCGAGGAGGAAGAAGTGTAATAGTCTGTAGACACAATATTGTTAACAAAACAAACCCGTAGTACACTTCTTGATCTCAAATGGTACATTTGGTAGCCGTGTCACATCGCTTTCTTTCGGGACTCTCACCTCGTCAAGCGATCCGAACTCAGACGACACACAGTTACTGGAAAAGGGCAAGTCAAGAACTGAAGAAAGGGGTAATAATAATAATAAAAAAAAAAAAAGAACTGAAGAAAGGGGCACCTCTTTCCCAAACAACGTAAAACCTTTGTCGTACCTCATTCAACTTTTAATCAAACTCTTGAGTTTTCTCAGCCAAGACAAGTACTCATGGCACTCCTTATTTATCATGTACGCATGTAAGAAATTGGTGACATCTTCCGAAATGCCCCTACTTTTCAAGTAGGAATAAAAAGCCATCTGAAGTTCCTCAGGAAGGGTACTGGAAAAGGATGTAGACCCATGATAAGTAAGAAATAATAACATACAAGAAGAAAAAAATTCAGTTCAACATTCACCTTAATTTAGCTTCAACGCTCGATAAAACAGATTCATCACTTGGCCCAAATGCCAAACTCTCGATGAGGAGTTCATCAGGGTAAGAGCTACAACTGATTTCCAGCGAAACCGATCCTTTGTGGATTCTCACCATCAGCGGGATACAGTACTGGCTCTTGCGGTTGTCATCTTCAGCCTGGCCTTCTTGCTCGCCATTTTGGTCTGCTGGATCAGCAGGGCTTGGCAAGAACACCTCTACTTCTATTTGCTCCTTTCGATATCTTTTGGTGAGAGTTATGCTGCCGGTACCCTCCGTGTCTTGGATCTGAAAGGGGAACCCTCCTCCAAATTCCTTGGCCTGGCGTGAGACAATCATACATTACTACATTCTGAAATGAAAAGGATGATACATTCCACTATCCTAAGTATCAACAATAACATGGAATAAAAATGAGAGAGTTCTCAGTAAAAATTACAGCCCTAATCCTGTCTGAAATAATTTGTAACAAGCAACCTGCACGCACAGCCATAAGTTGCAAACGGAAATAACTAGAATTATGTTCCCATAAAACGTTAGTCTCCATATGCTCTATCTGACTATTAATGTTGTCCCAGAACGTTTATCATCCTTCATTTCATTTGTGGGTGTTTGCTCGCCGACGGCGAGCAAGGAACATCCAAAGAGAACGGGAAAAAACGGCCGGTAGGAGTCGCATACCCAATCTCTCTTCTTGCAGTTTTGCTGGGCGCAGGAGATCTCGTAGTTGATGACCCGGAGGAGGTGGGCGTCGACGACGGCGGCGGCGCCCGGCTGCGGCGTGGAGGTTGAAGATAAAAGAGCCTGTGCAGGATGAGGATGGGGAGCGCGGAACCCTCGGATCCTGGCCGCGAGGAGGGCCCGTGCGGCAGACGCCGCCGCCCACGGCGCCCGACGGAGGTTGGAGGTGACGGCCATAGAGCCTGAATGGTTTTGCGAGGGAGAGGGTTCGCGAGTCGCCGGAGAAACAAGCGGTTGTTGGGCCGTTTGGGCTGCAGGGTTACACAATCTGGTCATAACACGGCGGCCATTTGCCTACGAGCTGCTTCAGTTCTCACTAAACTAATGTGGTCAATTACAGCCCATTTGCCTACAATCTGGTCAATTACAGCCTATTATTAACACTTAAAAGTGATGAAAAATAAAAAGAAATAAGATGGATGGTGGGATTTAAACTTAACACCTCCATTAAACTAATGAGATGACTTACCAACACACTAGAAAACTCTTTTTTAAATATAATTATAGTTAAACAAACTTTTTAGCGTCGTGCCGTGCCGGCCCTCGAGCCTGGCCGTCGGTCCAAGCACGACCCTTACCATAGGGCCGTGCCGATACGAGCCTGAAAGTTCCGGGGGAGGGGGGAGGGGGGGGGGAGGGGGGTTGAATAGATAAATCTAAAAAATCCTGCGAAATTAAACTCAAACAAATTTATCAGTTGGACCGGTAGTGCTGGTGGCTGGGATTGGCAGTGCCGATGACCATTGTCGGTGCTGGATCGGCAGTGCCGATGAGATAACAGAAAGTCGCCCAAATTAAAATTAAGCTAATTTTGCAGTTACTAGGTGGATAAGTGACTACATCAATAGTTGAAAGGAAGCTCTACAGCAATAAGAGACAACTAAACAAAGTCTACGCAAGTAGATCTAGTAATTAAACAAGTACAAGAACAAACCCTATAGCATGAATAAATAGACAACAAGTAAAATAAGAAGCACACAGAGACACAAGATTTGTTACTGAAGTTTGAGCTTACAAAGAACCCTACGTCTTCGTTGAGAAGTTCACAAAGGACCGGGTCTCTTTCAACCCTATTCTCACTCAAGCGACCACAAAGATCGAGCTCAATTTCTCCACTATCAATTCCCTTGCGGGAGGGTAATACAAACTTCCCGAGGCATCACCACACAAGTTGGGAGCTCTACGAGCACCGCTAACCGTCTAGGAGCAAAGCTCCAAGAGTAACAAGCACAAGTCACAAAGATGATTAAATCGAATGCTCAAGAGTAGAATAATGCTCTTTTCACTAGGAAACAATGGCTCATTTAAACCCTAGCTCAAAGAATGAAGCTTTGACTTGGAGAGGGAGAGTAAGGAGAGTGAAGCTCAAAAGTGCCAAATGATTTTTGGGTTGGAGAGAGTTTGCACGAAGTATGGTGTAAGCCTTTTATACAAAGGGCTCAAAAAGAGTCGTTGGCCTGACTAGACGTCCCACACTGGCACTGCCGATAGAGCCATCAGCACTGTCGGTAGGGTTTCTAACACAATGTCATAGATCGCAGTGCCGATGTCCTGATCGGCAGTGCCGGTGAGGCAGCCATAGAGAAGACAAATGGTCTCTGGAGACCTTGACCGGCACTGCCGATCGAGTAGACCGGCACTGCCGATCGCAGTCAGCCAGAGAGCCGGAGGAAAAACAGTCTCTGTGGGTAGAGGACCGGCACTGCCAATCTGAAGACCGGCACTGTCGATGAGCTACAGCCAGAGCCAGCCATAGAGATTGACTTTCTGGGAGGACCGACCGACATTGCCGATCAGGGTGATCGGCACTGCCGATGAGCAACAGCCAGAAAGCCAGAGAGAACAGCCTTCTCTGGAAGGAGAGACTGGCACTGTCGATGGAGCCATCGACACTGCCGATGCTGGCAAGACAGAAGCCAGAGAAGTGTTTGGGCGATACATTGCCTTTGGGAAGGGATATCGGTACTGCCGGTGGAGGCCACCGACACTGCCGATGAAGGCAAAAACAGAGGGCGATAGAGGTGGTATTTTTGGGAAAATTGAGCATTTGAGTTTACCACATTTATGAATTATACCCCTCTTGATAGTATGGTTTACCTATACTCATGAAATAAAAATAAAACTCCATGATCTTCATTCTTGAATAGATTTTTGGACCTTCAACTTGAGACGAATGACCATCTCCTTTTTCCTTTTTGTATCAATACATTTTTATTCAACAATTTGAGATAGTCATCTACACACATGCTCAATAAAAACATTAGTCCATTCTTAATTGTATTGACGCCAATCACCAAAACAAAATTAGGGGACTAGATGCACTTTTAATCTCGCCCTTTTTGGTGATTGATGACAATACAACTAAACTTTATAGAAAGTTGCAATAAGATTTATTTTATGATATAAAAGACATGAGGAGCTCCCCTTAAGTGTGTGCATGTGAGAAATAATGAACAATGAATAACAATGCACATATTTAAAGAAAAGTGTGAGAGCTTCCCCTAAAGGCATGCATAGGGGTCAATTTGCAACAATTAAGCATTAAAGCGAGAAACCATGCAAATGACAAGAATTTCCACACAAATGCATGTAGAAAGTGAAAACCAACTATACATCATCACAAAGGACATGAATGGCATTACAACTCATAAAACATAAATAGAGGTTTACAAGAACAAACTTAGCAAATAGTTTTACAAACCACATGAGCACAAACTTGTCCATCACTCTCACACCTCACAAAATAAGACTAAAAGATAAGTACTTCTCCCCCTTTGGCATCACAACATTAAAAAGGGAAAAGCAAAGACGAAAGCACACGAAGTCACTTATCCGCACTGTCAGCGTCATCGTCCTCCTCCTCCTCATCTTCTGCCGACTGGACCATCTATGACGCCTGAGTGTAGAAGCCCCATGAATCATCATAGGAGGTGATATCTGGCAGAAGAGTGAGCTCCATAAGGGGTGGCAGCTGAACACTAGCAGAGGTGGTGAGAAGAACCATATCTGATCTCATCTGAGTAAGCATCTCTCGCTACTCTCACACTGCAACCGCTGTGTCCTGGCATATGCAAAACATTGACTTGAGAGCACGGGTGACCTTGGACGAGCGATGACGTGGGGCAGTACTAGAGCCTGCTGCTGCTGAAGTCTGAGGGGCATCTATGGCCGCTAGAGGAGGAGATCCATCTCTGGGAGGTGTGGCAATGAGAGGAAACCTCTTCGGCGTGACTGAGGGATGCTTGTGATCACAAATGAACTGACAACCCATAACACGCAGAATCATCTTCATGATAAAAGGAGCATAGATCAGAGAAGCCTTGCTAGTATATGAGTTGTAGAGGATCTCTGCCCAGATGAAGTCAAACACACTGAATGGCTCTGCTCCCTCTCGCATAGCAAACATCAAGGTCTTGATGGAGCTCAGAATATGTGTGTGAACCCCCACCTTAGGAGTCAAAGTCACTCTAAGCATGTTGTTGAGAACACGAAAGTAAGGCGTCATGCCATGGTATGAACGGAACTCAACCCCATGCTTAGGGTCTGCATAGCAGGCATCATACATCAAGTCCCACTCACTCTCCTCCTGAGGATCAAAGATGGTCGCCTTGGGGTTCGTTCTGTCAGTCTCATCAAAACCCAGAATCTGAGAGAAGTTGAAGTAGGTGACAGTGAAGTAGTTGCCCTCAATAGTCCAGTGCAGCTTGGAGTCCATGTGATTTTCCTCTTCAAGCTCAATCCACAGAGTGGAGTACAACTAGGCAATAATCTCATCATTCTAGTGCTGATGCAGACCCATGATATCTGTCAAGTTCCTCCTGTCACACTCTGCCCGTATCAGCTGAAAAGTGGGATTATTAGCTGCTGCCATCCTGTCCCAGTCAATGCACTTCATGGTAGCAACTCTGTGAGTGGTCTTCTTCAGGATGTTCTTGTACCAGGCAACCTGAGTCATGTCCTAAAATCTGATATCTGAGATGCCTGGGGTGCTTGGGCTGGGTCCAGGGGTTAGTGTGGCGGTACTTTCTCATCTCATCCCTGGACAGAGCCACTGGGATCCTGAATTGCTCAGACACCTGAGGTGCCAACATCTGATATGTGACTGAGGAGCGCATGGGTCCATGGATAGGCTCATGGATGACCTCATCCCCAGACTCATCACCCTCCTCATCACCAGTCTCATTCTCCCGCTGAGCCTCCTCTTCCTCTTCCTCTTCCTCTGAGCCTCCCTCACTCTCCTCATCTGGGAGAGGGAGAGCGAGGTGGAAGGGCTTTGCCTTTCCCCTTCCCACGACCAAGGCCAAGACCACATGAGGTGGCTGGGCCGGAGTCTCCACCTCTGTCCCGTTTGCCACCTCCACCTCGTCGAGCAAGGGGAGAGGCAGCGGGGTCGAAATCCTCGTCGGAGTCATTGGAAGTTCCCGGATGCTTCTGTCTCTTGCCACCTGCCATCTGTTAAGGAGAGGAGAAGTGGTATGAGAAAATTGCATCAAAACAGTTCTGAACTGCTGTCTGTGTGCCCTGACCGGTAGTGCCGATGAAAGGCATCAGTAGTGTCGGTGGGTGAAATAGAGAGCAACTCGAGTGAAAATGCTCTCTGGTTGGCCCAAACGGCAGTGCCGATTAGTTCAAATAGACTGCAATGGTCACTTAGAGTTTTGAAATCTCCCGATCGGCAGTGCCGACCGTGGAGGATTGAAACCCTAAAACCACAAAAAAAATAGCCACTAAAACTCTACCAAATTGCAGGGGTGACTAAATTACTCCTAGATGAACATCTCTATCAAGTGAAATTACGTAAGAACATGAGGCATTGCGAGATTCAAAAGATGGAGATTTTCAAAAATACCTTCAAAAACTCCTTCAAATCCAGGAGGAGATGGAGGAGGGAAGGTGTAGAAGTTGATTTGATCCACTTCCCGCTTGATTCCATGAAGATTAGCAAGGTTTTGGAGAGGATTGACTTCGGTTAGGGTTGGGAGGAGAGAGAGAGAGAGAGAGAGAGAGAGAGAGGCGGCGAGATTTGTTCCAACTGAGAGAGGGCTCGGTCCCGTGAGGGGACCGAGCCGATTTCAAAGTTCCAGTACCGCATCGGCAGTGCCGGTGATGGGCATCGACAGTGCCAGTGCGGGTCAGTGCTCTGGGATACATCCCTCATCGGCAGTGCCGGTGAGGGGAACCCGAGGGACAAAAGTCCTAGGTAGAGAGCCTTCTCTGTTGGACTGACTATCGGCAGTGCCGATGGGAAAACTGGCAGTGCCGATCCTGTGAAGATCAGACAGAATAGAGCACAGAAAAGGGTAAGAGAAATTTTCAAAATAGGTTTTTGATGGACAAGAAGACATCTTGACATCATATGGTCTGCCAACAATCAACAATACATAACAATGACCATATTGTGACAAGATTTGATCTAGTGATCAAGAAACAACCTCATAGCAAAAATGATAGATTTTTGACATAAAGCAATGATTTTTGCAATAACAAGACAATCACCATTCAGATGTGCACATCTTCTACATCACATTACTAGAGTCAAGAATATTTAGTTCATTCCTAGGATAGCAAAATCTCTTCTCATCTAGGGGCTTGGTGAATATATCGGCTAGTTGATCTTCGGTTCACACATGACTAACTTCTATATCCCCCTTGATAGAATGATCTTTAAAAAAGTGGTGGCGGATATCTATATGCTTTATGCACGAATACTCAACGGGGTTGTAAGCAAGCTTTATGGCACTCTCATTGTCACATAGGAGAGGAACACGGTTCAACTTGTAACCATAGTTCCTTAGAGTTTGTCTCATCCAAAGTAGTTGTGCACAATAACTACCGACTGCAACATACTCCGCTTCGGCCATGGAAAGTGTAACGGAATTTTGTTTCTTGGATGACCATGACACTAGGGACCTACCCAAGAATTGACATGTTTCGAAGGTGCTCTTTCTATCTACCTTATCCCCGGCATAATCCGTATCGGAATAGCATAATAGGTTGAACTTTGAACCCTTGGGGTACCAAAGCCCTAGGTTGGGTGTGTGAACTAAATATCTCAATATTCTCTTTCCGGCCACCATGTGACACTCCATAGGACCGGCTTGAAAACGTGCACACATACACACACTAAGCATGATATCGGGCCTAGATGCACAAAGATAAAGCAAAGAGCCTATCATGGAGCGGTATACCTTTTGATCAATGGACTTGTCCTTTTTGTTGAGGTCAAGGTGGCCATTTATTGGCATGAGAGTTTTGATGGGCTTTGCCTTGTCCATGTCAAACTTCTTCAATAGATCTTATGTGTACTTGGCTTGACATATGAAGGTGCCCTCCTTGAGTTGCTTCACTTGGAAGCCTAGAAAGAATGTCAATTCTCCCATCATGGATATCTCGAACCTCTTGGTCATTATGTTGCTAAACTCATCACAAAAAGTTTGGTTATTAGAACTAAATATAATGTCATCGACATATATTTGGCACACAAATTTCCAAAACGCTTTGTAAAGAGAGTTGCATCGGCCTTGCCAATGATGAAACCCTTCTTAACAAGAAAATCCCTAAGGCATTCATACCATGCTCTTGGAGCTTGCTTAAGCCCATAGAGCGCCTTATGAATTTTATAAACATGATTAGGATACTTAGGGTCTTCAAAGTCCGGTGGTTTCTCCACATACACCTCTTCCTTTATTGGCCCATTGAGGAATGCACTTTTTACGTCCATTTTATACAACTTAAAATCATGATGAGTAGCAAAAGAAAGTAATATTCTAATTGATTCAAGTCTTGCTACGGGGGCATAGATTTCATCAAAATCCAAACCTTCTACTTGTGAATACCCCTTTGCCATGAGCCTTGCCTTGTTTCTTTTCACAACACCATCTTCATTTTGTTTGTTATGGAAGACCCACTTGGTGCCCACAACATTCTTGTTCTTTGGTCTTTTCTCCAATGTCCATACTTTATTTCTTGTGAAGTTGTTCAATTCCTCTTGCATGGCCATCACTCAATCCAAATCCTCAAGTGCTTGTTCTACCCTAAATGGCTCCATAGAAGAGACAAAAGAGTAATGTTTACAAAAATTACTAACTCGAGATCTAGTGATTACCCCCTTATCAATGTCTCCAAGAATTTTCTCGACGGGGTGATCATGTTGTACATTTTGATGCACTCTTGGGTGTGATGGATGTGAGCTTCCTTGACCACCATCTTTATCAACCTCTTGATCATGTCTTTGAGAATCATCACTTGATGCTTGTTCATGATCCCCAACATTGTGATCTTGACCACTTGCATGACCAATTTCTTCATTTTCATGATGTTGGTCTTGTCTAGAGGGAGAGGGTTGATCTTCAACACTTGATGTTTCTTGTGGTCTCACATCACCAATGGCCATCCTTTTTATTGCATTTCTAGGAGCTTCATCATCTACATAATCATTAACAACTTGCTCCCCTTGAGAGCCATTAGATTCATCAAATGTCACGTCACATAAAATTTTAACATAACCGGTGGTTTATGAGCAAGAACAAGTAAATAAAAGACATGTAATTAAAGCACAAGTGATACACAAGATTTGTTCACCGAAGTTCAGCTCCACAAAGAAGCCTACGTCTCCGTTGAAGGATCCATAAAGGACCGGGTCTCTTTCAACCCTAACCTCTCCAAGTGACCATAAAGATCAAACTTGGTTTTCTACTAGAAACTCCATAAAGGAGGGGTCAATACAAACTTCCCGAGGCGTCATCACACAAGTTGGGAGCTCTATAGGCACTCTAACCGTCTAGGGGATGAATCCCCAAGAGTAACAAACACAATAGTCGTCGGCGGTGAGGATGAACCAAGTGCTCAAGAGGATGGAAGCTTGGAGTCGATAGAGCACTTCAATCTTCTCTCAATCCCTTCACAAATCAAGAGTGGAAGCACGGGAGGAGAGTTGGGGAGAGCAAAGTGAGCTTGAGAGTGTTTTTGAATGGAATGAGTGACCAACCGGCCAAAGGGCGAAGAGGGGTTCTATTTATAGCCCAATGGGGAAAAGAGTCGTTGGAGACCCAATTTCTGAGATCTGTGTCGGACAAGTCCGATGGTCATCGGACATGTCCGATGAATCAAGGTGGCGCAGAAACTGGAGTCCGACAAGCTTGCCCGATGCCTCGGATAAGATGACCATCGGACATGTCCGACGACATAGGAGGAGCAGAGGAACTGGAATCCGATGGACTTGTCCGATGGCTCAGACAAGTCTTGTCCATCGGACAAGTCTGATGGTCATCGGATAAATCCGATAAAAATAGGGTGGCAGGGGAACTATACTCCGATAAAAGTGTCCGATGCGTCAGACTTTCCTCTGGTCATCAGACAAGTCCGATGACCGTCGGACATGTCCGACAACCTAGAGTGGTAGAGGTACTGGAGTCCGATGGGTCGAACAAGTCCGATGATTTTGCCCTAGAAAATTTTGTTTGGCCTGTAAAAGGGAATTTTGCACTTAGTTCACCTCCGCTTCACACTTTTGTGTCCCTCTCGATAAAACGGCTTTTTCTATACTCAAGATTAAAAATAAAACTCTATGAACTTTATTCTTGAGCATATTTTGAATTTCATCTTAAAGCACTTTGCCATCTTCTTTTCTCTCTTTTTATTTCTATGTATTTAATCATCAAACTTTGTACCATAATCTACACACATGCTCATTAAAAGATTAGTCCGTTCTTAATTGTATTGATGCCAATCACTAAAATAAAATTAGAGGCCTAGATGCACCTTCAATCTCTCCCTTTTTAGTGATTGATGACAATACAACTAAATTTTATAAAAATATGTAATAAAGGTTCAGTTTATGATGATGAGCTCCCCCTAGATGTGTGCATGAGTAAGAAGATATGAGATAATAACAAGTGCACATATTTAAAGAAAAAAAAATGTGAGAGCTCCCCCTAAAACTATGCATACATGTTAATTTGTAACAATTGATCACAAAAGATAGAAGAAATGCAAATGACATGTTATTTCACACAAATACAACAAGCTAAAGATAATCAACAAAGTACTAATACAATAAGCAAATAGAGTGCACAAACCAACCACAAAGGTAGCAAAATAGAGTTTTAAAAACCAAATAGTGCCATAAATAGTTCAACTCGAAACTCGCTCACAACTCACAAACTAAGATAAAAAAAAACTAAGTTAACTATACTTCTCCCCCTTTGGCATCAAGACACCTAAAAAGGAGAAAAGTGCGGGTAGAAGGTGATGAGAGCTTTAGTCGTTGGAGAACTCATAGTCTTCATCATCATCATCACCTTCTTCCTCTTCTTCCTCTTCAATGGCCGGTCCTTTCCCTTTGCGCTGGCAAAGAGCATAGGCAGCTTGATCTTCACCACCCCCGCCGTCCTCATCCTCAAAGCGAATGTGTTGAGCACTCGAACCGACACCAGAGGAGAAAGGAGGAGGAGTCGGGTAGTACCCAAAATAGTTCATCTCCTCGACGGTGAAGGTGGGGTCATCATGAGTAGTGGGGTCATCATGAGTAGGAGGAGGTGAGCCTTCAGCTAGGGATGGTGGAGGAGGAGTCTCAATACCAAAATGTTCATAAAGACCCTTTTGATTCCTCTCAATGGCGTCGAGCCTCTGATTAATGCTCCTGCACATGCTCATAAGAGATTTGAACATCTTCATAATCCCGCTTCTCTTCCCGCGAGGAGGCGAAGGCACATGAGAGGATCCAGTGCCCCGAGAGGCAGCCCGAGGTGGCTGAGGGGGTGCAGCTGAAGATGGAGGTTGAGCTGCTCCAAAGAACTGTCTAGAGGTGGTGTCGGGAGTCCAGTTAGAAGGAATTTGAGATTTGAGGCTCAGATGCTTCATATCCTTGTTGAAGGTTAAACCCGATATCTTCCCAATCATGAACATGATGTGAGGAGCGTATCCACAGCCACGCTTGGGAGAGATGGAGATGTCCCACATCTCCTGATAGACATAGTCAAATGCATCAAACTTTCTATTCCCATGAACCCAGTGTAGGATATCCCTCTAAAAGGCAGGGATACGGTTAGAATTGCCTCCCCTTGGAGCTAAGGTACTCCTGCAGATCCGAAACAAGACTGAGAAGAATGGTTTCAATCCACTGGAGTTGGGAGGAGAGCAGTTATCCGGGTCCACATACATCTACCTCATGTCCTCAGCATCCATATGATTCCCCTTGTTAACTTTGTGCTTTTCCTTGCGTGTATGCTTAAGTCCAATCATACTAGCAAACTGGTTCAGGGAGCAGGTGTACTTGGTGCCATTCGTCATCCAGGACATGGTTTTGGCATCTTCATCAAAATAGACAGTGGAGTAAAACTGAGCTATGATTTTCGTATTCCAGGAGTACTGGAAAGTCAGGAAGGTCTTGAGACCATGATGCTCACAGGCAGCCAGCACATGATCGAGTAATGGATGCTTCCTTGTCTTCATGTGATCCCAATCAAGCCACTTCATCTCAACCACTGCATTCTTCATGCGTAGATAGGTGGAGCGGTACCAATCCACATGGAAGTGTGCATGAAAGTGGAAATCAGAAGCTTCTTTCTCACCAGCATAGAAGTTGGTTAACCTTGCCTCAGAGCAGGTCTCAATGGAGGCATGAAGGTAGTTCACAATGTCGCGGTCATAGTTCTCCATTTCTGGTGGAGGATGCATGACCCTAACGAGCTCATTTGTCTCTTCCGACTCCTCTCTATCAGCTAGAGCTTTCAGGGTGGTGCGGCGGATGCGCTTAGCAGTGGCCTTCCTCCTCTTTGGGGGTTGGCTTTGACATTGGTCTTCGCCGGTCTTGGTTCTCTTCTCCCTCAAGGGGGATACTTCTACGTCAGACATGTTGAGAAAAAGTGGCGAGCAACAAGTTAGGAGGGAGTCAAAAAGAGGAATAGGGGTGAGGAGAATCAATGAAGAGTTCAGGTTTTTGAAGAAACTGCAGGTCGTCGTACATGTCCGATAATCATCGGGCAAGTCCGATGCGTCGGACTTGTCCGATGGTTGTTGGACTTGTCCAATGACACACAGTTTTTTCAAAAACCTAGATCCTTCATGAATCCACCTACCGCAAGTACCCAAACTTCTTCTACTCCACTAACAACTAACTAGAGGCTACTTCTATGGATCAAATATGCAAGGGAACAAGATTTGACACTAGAATTGATCAATAACCCTAACCCTAAGAGAGAGAGAGAGGGGGGATTAGGGTTAAACCTTTCAAAAATGATGGGGGATCGGACTTCTCCGATGGAGGAGGACCTCTTGACTTCCAAACTTGCTCCAATAGATGGTGGGAGAGGGAGATCGCCTTGGTGCCGCCAATGGGGGTGTTCTTGAGGAGAGAGAACGTGAGGGAGATGAATGAGGAGGGGTTGACCGAAGGGGTAAGTCGGGCTGGGTTAAAAGGGTTGAAACCTGGACCGTCGGACTTGTCCGATGATAGTCGGACTTGTTCGACGCTGTCGGACATGTCCGATGGCTGTTGGACTTGCCCGACCCTAGAATGACCAGAGGGATTAGAGTCCTGCCAGGAAAGAATAGAAGATTTTTATTTTCTTTAAAATAGTTTGATGGAAAGTCTTGACATCTTATGGTCAGCCAACAATCAACAAGACATAACAATGACCATATTTTGTCAATATTCGATCTAGTGATCAAAAATCAACTTCAGTAGCACAAATAATAGGTTTTTGACATAATATAATAATTTTTGCAATAACAGAACAATAACCATTCAGATGTGCACATTCTCTACATCACATTGCTAGAGTCAAGAATATTTAATTCACTCCTAAGGTAGAAAAATCTCTTCTCATCTAGGGGCTTGGTGAATATATCGGCTACTTGATCTTCGGTTCTCACATGGCTAACTTCGATTTCCCCCTTGATGGAATGATCTCTCAAAAAGTGGTGGTGGGTATCTATATGCTTTGTGCACGAATGCTCAATGGGGTTATAAGCAAGCTTTATAGCACTCTCATTGTCATATAGGAGTGGAACACGGTTCAACTTGTAACCGTAATCCCTTAGAGTTTGTCTCATCCAAAGTAGTTGTGCACAATAACTACCGGCTGCAACATACTCCGCTTTGGCCGTGGAAAGTGCAACGGAGTTTTGTTTCTTGGATGACCATGACACTAGGGACCTACCCAAGAATTGGCATGTTCCGGAGGTGCTCTTTCTATCTACCTTATCCCTGGCATAATCTGCATCGGAATA
Source organism: Eleusine indica (assembly GCA_030378355.1). Taxonomy (NCBI): domain Eukaryota; kingdom Viridiplantae; phylum Streptophyta; class Magnoliopsida; order Poales; family Poaceae; genus Eleusine; species Eleusine indica. The sequence continues at coordinate 64,084,712 of CM059494.1, forward strand.
GCCTAATAGGTTGAACTTTGAGCCCTTGGGGTACCAAAGCCCTTGGTTGGGTGTGTGAACCAAATATCTTAATATTCTCTTAACGGCCACCATGTGACACTCCATAGGAGCGGCTTGAAAACGTGCACACATACACACACTAAGCATGATGTCGGGCCTAGATGCACAAAGATAAAGCAAAGAGCCAATTTGAAAGTGCATCTATGTCCCTAGTGGATTTTGGTGGTTATATGACAACGTGATTAAAGAACTAATCCTCTTTGTAAGTATATGAGCAGGTTGAACATGAAGAATATACTTTTCATGAATCCAAATGATCATCTTCGATAATGTACAATTGTGTAAGGAAAATGGGCCTATATGTTGAAAAGGAGAAGTGTCAAATAAATAGGTCCATATAAAGCAATATTATGACAAGCCAAGGTTTGAAATGAATGTGGGACATGAAAACCATTGATATGAGATGGTCTCAACAAATTAGTGTTGTCAAAAAAAAAGAAGTGATCAAGTGTTGTTCTTCTATGCATTATTCTTGGAAGCAACTTGATCAAAACAATATTTGAAAGAAGAAATTCAAATAAAGGCATAACGATGATACAAAGTTGTGTGTGACTCAAGGTAGCAAGATGGTGAAGCATTGGCATGACTTGGCCGTGACGGACCATGCACGAGATAAGGGCAAGATGGAGTCTTGGCGCCGAGGGACCCAAGACATGGTGAAGGGTAGGTGGAGCGCAATCGCGATGGACCGATCAAGCTACAAGTGGTCACACATTTCCAAGTATCAATCTTTATTGAAATATGAAGATATAATGTGACTTGTGAACTAAAAGATGGAAATGGATCTTATGAATAAAGAGTTTCCAAGTCACATACTCTAGGTGATGACGCTCAGCAAAAGCACATGTGACACTCCTCATGAAGCACTAAAAAGAAGAAGTGGCAAAATTCATTATCATGCAAGCTCAAGAAGAAGAATTGTCTTTTTATTTAATCTTGAGTTTAGGCATGCCGCTCTATCAAGAGGGATGCTACATGGTTTGCATTTAATGTCTCAATGCTCAAAGAAAAACTCAAGTGAGGTGAGAGAAACATAATGGCCACATAAAACACGAGTCTCTCTGTGACAGGGAAAACATGTGTAACCGGTTTACCAAACCGATGTAACCGGTTTTGGTTTAAATCTCTAACGGCTAGTTCAGGAAAACCGGAGGGACCAGTTTGGGAAACCGGAGGGACCGGTTTTGACTGGTTCAGTATAACAAGTAGTTTTTGGGGGACAAGTATAAATAGTTCCTCCACCCCTCCTTTGGAGGGGGCTGATCATGTACACAAAGAAAATACATCCAAAGCCTTGTAGAGCTCTCCCCAACACCTCTTTGTGAGGTTTGAGTGATTTGTGAGAAATCCTAAGCATTGGGTTGAGAGGGATTGAGATTGAGAGCACAAAAGAGAAAATTCTACACTTGAGCATTTGAGCATTGTGTTACAAATTCGTGAAGCATTTATTTCTCTTGGAGGTGAATTCTCCTAGTCGGCTAGGCGTCGCCCTAGAGCTCCCAAGCTTGTGGTGAGCCTTGAGAAAGTTTGTGAAGATCCGCTTCGCCTCCGCAAGAAAAGAAGCCAAGATAGTGGATCGGGGAAAGCGGTTGAAAGAGACCCGGCTTGGAGTGTGCCTTGTAGGCAGCTCAAGCTTCCTAAACGGAGATGTAGGGTTCACGGGGTGAATCTGAACTTCGGCAAACAAATCTCCGCGTGCTTCATTTGGTTTACTTTCTTTAGTTCTTGTTCTTTTATTTGTGATTCATAGGTTGCATGTGTAGTTGTGCTAGTACTCTTAGTGATTACTTGCTCTAGATCTTGCATGCTCTGTTAAGATCTTTAAGTTTGCTAGAACTAAGTGGAACGCGATTATTTCCTATTTTATACTCTCTGCCCCGAGAAAACCAGTGGGCCCGGTTTCCCAAACCGATGGGACCGGTTTTGATCAGTGCTCAATTGTATAGATTCTTGGTGAATCTACTTTGTGTGTATCTTGGTTACTCTCTTGTGTAGTTCACACTAGTATAGTCCCTCTGGTTAGTGTGTTACTTGTTTTATTTCTATCTGTTCCAGGAAAACCGGTGTAACCGGTTTGCCAAACCGGTGGGTTCGATTTTGGAAGTTTTTTTATGAGGTTGATTCTTTGTGAATCTAATTGGGGTGGTTTCTGTGTTTGCTATAATAGCTTGCTTGTCTTGAGTACTTGGTTCTTTTCTCTTCATTAGTTGTTTTATTCCAAGCTCTCTGACAAAACCGGTGTAACCGGTTTGCTAAACCGGAGCAACCGGTTTTGACAGTTTTAATTCCGCTGCGAGTTTTTGTTAATTTTTAGAAACGCCTATTCACCCCCTCTCTAGGCGACATTAAGGGACTTTCACAATTATGGAGCGACATACCTTTTAATCAACGGGTTCATCCTTTTTGTTGAGGTCGAGGTGACCATTTGTCGAAATGGGAGTTTTGATAGGCTTTGCCTTGTCCATGTCAAATTTCTTCAATAAGTCTTGTGTATACTTTGCTTGACATATGAAGGTGCCCTCCTTGAGTTGCTTCACTTGGAAGCCTCGAAAGAATGTCAATTCTCCCATCATGGAAATCTTGAACCTTTTGGTCATTATCTTGCTAAATTCATCACAAAAGGTTTGGTTAGTAGAACCAAATATAATGTCATCGAGATATATTTGGCATACAAAGATATCATCACCAAAACGCTTAGTGAAGAGGGTTGGATTGGCCTTGCCAATGACAAAACCCTTCTTAACAAGAAAATCCCTAAGGCATTCATACTATGCTCTCGGGGCTTGCTTAAGCCCATAGAGCGCCTTATGGAGTTTATAAACATGGTTAGGATACTTAGAGTCTTCAAAGCCCGGTGGTTGCTCCACATACACCTCTTCCTTGATTGGCCCATTTAGAAATGCACTTTTCATATCCATTTGGTACAACTTAAAATCGTGGTGAGTAGTAAAAGCAAGTAATATTCTAATAGACTCACGCCTTGCTACGGGGGCATAAGTTTCATCAAAATCCAAACCTTCCACTTGTGAATACCCCTTTGCCACGAGCCTTGCCTTGTTTCTTGTCATAACACCATCTTTATTTTGTTTGTTACGGAACACCCATTTGGTTCTCACAACATTCTTGTTCTTTGGCATTTCCTCCAGTGTCCACACTTCATTTCTTGTGAAGTTGTTCAATTCTTCTTGCATGGCCATCACCCAATCCGCATCCTCAAGTGCTTGTTCTACCCTAAATGGCTCCATAGAAGAGACAAAAGAGTAATGTTCACAAAAACTACTAACTCGAGATCTAGTGATTACTCCCTTGTCAATATCTCCAAGAATTTTCTCGATGGGGTGATCACGTTGTACATTTTGATGCACTCTTGGGTGCGGTGGGTGTGAGCTTTCTTGACCACCATCTTTATCAACCTCTTCATCATGTCTTTGAGAATCATTGCTTGATGCTTGTTCATGATCCCCAACATCTTGATCTTGATCACTTGCGTGATCTAATTCTTCATTCTCATGATGTTGGTTTTGTCTTGAGGGGGAGGGTTGATTTTCAATACTTGATGTTTCTTGTGGTCTCACATCACCAATGGCCATCCTTTTTATTACACTTCTAGGAGGTTCATCATCGGTCAGTAGCTCATATGGTGTTTTCTTCAATAGTCGATGGAGATACAACCGGTTGGAGGCATGGCATGTGGTGTTGACGGCCTCGACCCAAAAGCGGGCGGACGTCTTGTATTCATCAAGCATTGTTCTTGCCATCTCAATGAGCGTGCGGTTCTTTCTTTCGGCCACCCCATTTTGTTGAGGGGAGTAGGGTGCCAAAAATTCATGCTTGATGCCTTCTTCATCGAGATACTCTTCAACTTGAGTGTTCTTGAATTTGGTGCCGTTGTCACTCCTTATTTTCTTGATCTTGACTTCATATTCATTTTGTGCTCTTTTCATGAATGTCTTGAGCACATATTTTACTTCACCTTTATCATGCAAAAAGAATACCCACGTGGAGCGAGAAAAGTCATCAACAATTACAAGACCATATTTGTTACCACCAATACTTATGTAGGAGACAGGGCCGAAGAGGTCCATGTGCAACATCTCCAATGGCCTTGTGGTGGTCATCACATTCTTGGCGGGGTGTGATGCTCCAACTTGCTTTCCCGCTTGGCATGCACTACAAATTTATCCTTCTCAAAGCAAACATCGGTTAGTCCTATGATGTGGCCACCCTTTTGGAGTTTGTGAAGATTTCTCATACCAACATGGGCTAGCCTTCTATGCCACAACCATCCCATGTTGGACTTCACTAATAAGCATGTACCAAGTCTAGCTTCATCCGTGGACAAGTCCACAACATAAAGCTTTCCTTTAAGCACACCCTTAAAAGCAACCGAGATATCACTCCTCTTATAGACGGTCACACCATATTCGTTGAACAAACAATCATAGCCCATTTTACAAAATTGCAAAATGGACAAAAGATTAAAGTCAACGTGATCAACAAGCATAACCTTAGAGGGGGAATATGAAGGAGTGAGAGGGACTTTACCATAACCTAGTACTTGTTCCGTTCCATTATCACCAAATGTGATGTACTCATTTTTGTTATGACTTGGCTCGAATGACTTGAACATCTTTTTGTCTCCGGTCATATGATTGGTGCATCCACTATCAATCACCCAACTTGATCCTCCGGAGACATAGTCCTATAAAACAAATTAAGCTTTGTTTTTAGGTACCCAAATTTGCTTGGGTCCTTTTACGTTAGTCACAAGCACTTTGGACACCCACACACAAGACTTTGGCCTCTTGTTGCGTGGCCCAACATATTTGGCAAACACACGACCATGCATGTTTCTCATGAGCACATATGAACCATCAAAATCATGAAAGAGTGCACAAGTAGTATTTGGCATATTAGTATGAGAATCATTAATAAAAGAAGAATGATTAATATTCTTGTTCTTGGCTTGCTTCTTTTGGTAAGATCCTTCCTTGGTGAACTTAAGGAAGTCCTTCCTATTCTCGTTCTCCCGAGCATTATGCTTGGCACCCTCAACATAACCAATGCCATCCATGACATGTGGCATTCTACTATATGAGTATGCACCTCTTGCATACTTTGCCTTCTCATCATCAACAACATCTTTCTCATGTTGTATTTTGCTTTCAAGAGCTTTTACTTGCCTGTTCAAATCATCAATCAATTTGATATTAGTAGCACAAGCATCAACATCAATATTATAGCATCTATCACATCCTTTGCTAGTGGAAGCATGAGAGGAATTTTTTGAGGAGGATGTGAAAGTTGAAAGAATCCTATATTGTTCTTCAAGAGACTTATGAGCCTTTTCCAAATCCTCATACTTCTCTTGAAGTTCATCTTTAATGCTCTTAACATTCTCATAAGTATTCTCAATTTTAGTGAGAGACATAGTTAAGTCATTATTTTTCTTTCTCTCTTCTTCTAGGAGCTTCTCTAGTTCAAGGTTTCTTTTCTTTTCAAGAATAAGCAAGTCTTCTTGTTTCTCAAGTAGCTCCTCTTACCTATCATTTTCTTTCTTTTTTTTTTCAAATAATTCCATAAATTCAAGCATTTTGGGAAGTAAAGCATTAACGTCATCATCATCATCATCACTACTACTAGTATAAGAGGCACGCTTGTGTTTAGATTTTGTTACCTTTGATCCTCTTGCCATAAGGCACTTGTGAGTGTTGTCATCATCATCATCACTCAAGCTCTCAAATAGAGAAGTGTTGGTGGGAGTGACGTCAATGACAAGTGTAGCAATGCCTCCCTCATCTGAGTCGGATTTGGAGGAGGAAGATGATGAAGAGGATGAATCATCGGAATTCCAATCTTGACCAATGTGAGTTTCACCTGTTCTATGCTTCTTGTACTTCTTGTCTTTCTTGTGGTGCTTGTTTTTCCTTCTTTCATCTTTGTTCTTCTTCTTTGGACATTCCGTAATGAAATGTCCTTCATCACCATATTCATAGCAAGTTCTTTTTGACCTTCTTGCTTTGTCCTTGTCAAAGCTTTTCTTCTTGTAGCCATCTTTCTTGAGAAATGACTTGAATCTCCTCACAAGCAAAACCATCTCATCATCACTATCTTCACTATTAGAATCAACCACTTTCTTCTTCTTCTCTTGCTTCTCTTGTGTGGCTTTGAGTGCCACACCATTTTTGTCACCATTTGCTACCTCAATTTGATTGATCAAGGCATTTATCTTGTTGGCTTGATCATTTTGTTGCTTTTGATAAAGAAGCTTTCCAAGCACTTCATCGATGGAGAAGGTTTTGAAGTTGTCCTTCTCTCTAATGTTTGAGCAAATGTTTCTATCCCATGGTCTCAATGCTTTTAGTTGTCCTTCTCCAGGTGCATCACCTTTGGACCTTGCTCCGGACGATCCACTAGGCGGAATTTCCTTTCCCTTTGTCATCTTTATCTTCAAGCGGTTAAGCCTTCAAGAAAGAAGATCCCGCTCTGATACCAATTGAAAGTGCCTAGAGGGGGGTGAATAGACAATTATCCCTAAAATTCACTTAATAATAAAAGTTAAATGCGCAATGTCGGACTTGTCCGACGATTGTGGGGAAAGTTCGATGACTTGTCTGATGGCACAAGATAGAAAAGTAGATCGGCCGGGTAAATATTAAAACTAGTGCAAGGCAAGCTAGGAGCAAGTGAATACAAGCAAAGGAAAGCTGTAAAAATAAGAAGAGCAACTAGCAAGCAACCTACACAAGTTAATTTAATAAATACGAAGCAAACCCTAACTAGTAAGTTTATGAGCAAGAAAAAGTAAATAAAAGACACGTAATTAAAGCACAAGTGATAGACAAGATTTGTTCACCAAAGTTCAGCTCCACAAAGAAGCCTACGTCTCCATTGAGGGATCCACAAAGGACCGGGTCTCTTTCAACCCTAACCTCTCCAAGTGACCACAAAGATCAAACTTGGTTTTCCACTAGAAACTCCACAAAGGAGGGGTCAATACAAACTTCCCGAAGCGTCACCACGCAAGTTGGGAGCTCTATGGGCACCACTAACCGTCTAGGGGATGAATCCCCAAGGGTAACAAAAACAATAGTCGTCGACGGTGAGGATGAACCAAGTGCTCAAGGGGATGGAAGCTTGGAGTCGATGGAGCACTTCAATCTTCTCTCAATCCCTTCACAAATCAAGAGTGGAAGCAAAGGAGGAGAGTTGGGAGAGCAAAGTGAGCTTGAGAGTGTTTTTGAGTGGAATGAGTGACCAACCAGCCAAAGGGCGAAGAGAGGTTCTATTTATAGCCCAATAGAGAAAAGAGTCGTTGAAGACCCAATTTCTGAGATCTGTGTCAGACAAGTCCGATGGTCATCGGACATGTCCGATGAATCAAGGTGACGTAGAAACTAGAGTCCGACAAGCTTGCTCGATGCCTCAGATAAGATGACCATCGGACAAGTCCGATGGCCATTGGACATGTCCGACGGCATAGGAGGGGCAGAGGAACTAGAATCCGATAGACTTGTCCGATGGCTCGAACAAGTCTTATCCATCGGACAAGTCCAATGGTCATCGGACAAGTCCGATGAAAATAGGATGGCAGGGGAACTGTACTCCGATGAAAGTGTCCGATGCATCAGACTTTCCTCTGGTCATCGGACAAGTCCGACGACCGTCAGACATGTCCGACGACCCAGAGTGGCAGAGGTACTGGAGTCCGATGGACTGGTCCAATGGGTCGGACAAGTCCGATGATTTTGCCCTAGAAAATTTTGTTTGGCCTGTAAAGGGGAATTTCGCACTTAGTTCACCTCCGCTTTACACTTTTATGTGCCTCTTGATAGTACAGCTTTTCCTATACTCAAGATTTAAAATAAAACTCTATGAACTTCATTCTTGAGCATATTTTGAATTTCATCTTGAAGAATTTTGCCATCTTCTTTTCTCCTATTTTGTTTCTATGCATTTAATCATCAAATTTTATACCATAATCTACACACATGCTCATTAAAAGATTAGTCCATTCTTAATTGTATTAACACCAATTACCAAAATAAAATTAGGGGCCTAGATGCACCTTCAATATCCAATGCCATCCATGACATTTGGGTGCCTATAAGATGAGTATGCACCTCTGGCATACTTTTCCTTTTCATCATCAACAATTTTTTTTCCATGTTGTATTTTGCTTTCAAGTGACTTCACTTGCTTCTTCAAATCATCAATCAATTTAACATTAGTAGCACAAGCATCAACATCAATATTATAACACCTATCATATCCATTGCTAATGGAGGCATGAGAGAAATTGTTGGTGGAGGATGTGAAGGTTGAAAGTATCTTATATTGTTCTTCAAGAGACTTATGAGTCTTTTCCAAATCCTCATATTTCTCTTGAAGCTCATCTTTTGTGCTTTTAATAGTTTCATATGAGGTTTTAGTTTCATTGAGAGACTTGATTAAATTTTCATTTTTCTTCCTCTCATCTTCTAGGAGCTTCTCTAATTCAAGGTTTCTTTTCTTTTCAAGAATAAGCAATTCTTCTTGTTTATCAAGAAGCTCCTATTGCCTATCATTTTATTCCTTTTGTATTTCAAGCAATTTCATAAATTTAAGCATTTTAGGAAGTGAAGCATTAACATCATCATCATCATCATCATCATCATCACTACTACTAGCATAAGAGGAAAGCTTATGTTTAGATTTTAATACCTTGGATCCTCTTGCCATGAAGCACTTGTGAGTGTTGTCATCATCATCATCACTCAAGCTTCCAAATAGAGAGGTGTTGATGGGAGTGACTCCAATGGCAAGTGTAGCAATGCCTTCCTCATCCGAGTCGGATTCGGAGGAGGAAGATGAGTCATCGGAATTCCATTCTTGGCCAATGTGAGCTTCACCTCTTCTATGCTTTTTATACTTCTTGTCTTTCTTGCTATGTTTGCGTTTCGTTCTTTCTTTCTTGTTCTTCTTCTTTGGACATTCCACAATGAAATGTCCTTCTTCACCATATTCATAGCAAGTTCTCTTTGACTTTCTTGCTTTGCCTTTGTCATAGTTTTTCTTCTTATAGCCATCCTTTATAAGGAATGACTTGAATCTTCTCACGAGCAAAGCCATCTCATCATCACTATCTTCATTACTAAAATCAATCATTTTATTTTTCTTCTTCTTGTCCTTCTTTTCATTAGTCTCATGAGAGGCTTTGAGAGCTATTTCTTTCTTCTCCTCTTCACCTTGTCCTAACAAGGTGTTCACTCTTTTTGCTTCTTCATCTCTTTCCTTGTAAGTGAGCAATCTCCCTAGTACTTCATCCGTACTAAAGTTCTTAAAGTTTTCTTTCTCTCTAACAAAGTCACAAGCATTTTGATTTCATGGTTGCAAAGAAATAAGCAACCTCTTGTTGACCTCAATGGTGTCAAGTTTGATTCCTAGAGCTCTTCTCTTGTTCACAATTTCCATAAGCCTATCATGAACTTCTTGTGGCCCTTCACCGGCCTTCTTAATGAACAAGTTGTATTTCCCTTTTACGATGTATTCTCTTGCCTCTCTCACACCCTCAGTCCCTTCATAGATGACTTCAAGCTTCTTCCAAATGTCATGAGCTTTCTTGATTCCTATCACCTTTTCATACTCTTTTGGTGATAGGGCGGAAACAATGGCGGATGCGGTTTGATCATTGTGATTGAGCTTGATCTCGTAATTAGTGGTTGGGTTTTCTTCATCTTCCAACTCAAAACCTTACTTCACAATTTTCAAGATCGGTCTTCCCATAGACCCCAAATATAGTTCCATTCTATGCTTCCAATGATCATAGAATGTGCAATGAAAGTGTGGTAGTTTTCCGGATCCACTACCAATATACTCATCTTTGAGTTTGCCATAATTGAATTGCACGTTGTTGTATCTAACTTTCAAGTCATCCTTGTTACCCTCGGTCCCGGCACCGGATGTTTCCGATGTAGTTTTCTTTGGTTTTTTCATATGCTTCAGCATTTATCTTCAAGCGGTTAAGCCTTCAAGAAGATCTCGCTCGGATACCAATTGAAAGTTGCCTAGAGGGGGGTGGGGGGGGGGGTGAATAGGTAAATCTAAAAAATCCTACGAAATTAAACTCAAACAAATTTATCAGTTGGACAGGCAGTGGCGGTGGCTGGGATCGCAGTGCCAATGGCCACTACCGGTGCTGGATCGGTAGTGCCGATGAGATAACAGAAAGTCATCCAAATTAAAACTAAGTTGGTTTTGCATTTACTAGGTGGATAAGTGACTACAACAATAGTTGAAAGGAATCTCTACAACAATAAGAGATAACTAAACAAAGTCTACGCAAGTAGATCTAGTAATTCCGCAAGTATAAGAACAAACCCTAGAGCATGAATAAATAGACAACAAGTAAAAGAAGGAGCACACAAAGACACAAGATTTGTTACCAAAGTTCGGGCTCACAAAGAACCCTATGTCTCCGTTGAGAAGTCCATAAAGGATCGGGTCTCTTTCAACCCTATTCTGACCCAAGCGACCACAAAGATCAAGCTCAAGTTCTCCACTATTAATTCCCTTATGGGAGGATAATATAAACTTTCCGAGATTTCACTACATAAGTTGGGAGCTCTATGGGCACCGCTAACCGTCTAGGAGCAAAGCTCTAAGAGTAACAAGCACAAGTCACAAAGATGATTAAATTGAATGCTCGAGTGGAATAGTGCTCTTTTCACTAGGAAACAATGGCTCACTCAAACCCTAGCTCAAAGAATGAAGCTTTGACTTGGAGAGGGAGAGTGAGGAGAGTGAAGCTCAAAAGTACTAAATGATTTTCGGGTTGGAGAGAGTTTACATGAAGTGTGGTGCAAGCGTTTTATATAAAGGGCTCAAAAAGAGCCGTTGGCCTGACTGGACGCCCTGCACCGGCACTGCTGATAGAGCCATTGGCACTGCCGGTAGGGTTTCTGACACACTGTCATAGATCGCAGTCAAAGAATTGGCTCGCACCGGCACTGCCGATCAGGACATCGGTACTGCCGGTGAGGCAGCCACAGAGAAGACAAGTGGTCTCTGGAGACCTTGACCGTCACTGCCGATCGAGCAGACCGGCACTGCCAATCGCAGTCAGCCAGAGAGCCCGAGGAAAAACTGTCTCTGTGGGTAGGGGACCGGCACTGCCGATGAGCTGCAGCCAGAGCCAGACAGAGAGAGTGACTTTATGGGAGAACCGACCGACGCTGCCGATCAGGGTGATCGGCACTACCAATGAGCAACAGCCAGAAAGCCAGAGAGAACAACCTTCTCTGGAAGGAGAGACCCACACTGTCGATGGAGTCATCGGCACTGCCGATGCTGGCAATACAGAAGCCAGAGAAGTGTCTGGGCAATACAAAGTCTCTGGGAAGGGAGATCGGCACTGCCGGTGGAGGCCATCGGCACTGCCGATGAAGAAAAAAACAGAGGGCGACAGAGGTGGTATTTTTGGGAAATTTGAGCATTTGACTTTACCATATTTGTAAATTATACCCCTCTTGATAGTACGGTTTACCTATACTCAAGAAATAAAAATAAAACTCCATGATCTTCATTCTTGAGTAGAGTTTTGGACCTTCAACTTGAGACGAATGACCATCTCCTTTTCCCTTTTTGTATCAATACATTTTTATTCAACAATTTGAGATAGTCATCTACACACATGCTCAATGAAAATATTAGTTCATTTTTAATTATATTCACGCCAATCATCAAAATAAAATTAGGGGACTAGATGCACTTTCAGAGCCCTAAATTGAGTGGGCGGTGCCGTGCTCGAACCGTGCTTTTTTTTACATGCATTGGGCCGGCCCACTGCCCACGGGCTTTTTGGACAACACTACTCTTAGCTAGTCCTGGCCAACTGGGCCGTGCCATCCCGAGGCTCGTAAAATTTGGCCCGGCCCAGGTCCGGCACGACACGCCTTAATTCGTGTCCAGGCCGGCCCGACACGCGCCTTCGTGCCGTGCTAAGGCCATGGCCTCGGCTTGGCGGGCGGCACGGGCACGACCCGTTTAGAGGCGGCCCAGTGAAACACAAATTCGACCCAATTAGTCACGGTTTGATATTAAAAAGAATAGATATTTTATATGCATACAATAAAGCTAAAGTGGTCTGGTGGTAAACCACTTCACTCCCAGCCTAGAATCTGGGGTTTGAATCCCACCGCCATCCCTATTTCCACCTCTTTTTTCTTATTTTAGTGTTATCAGTTATCAGACTACCGGGTGTAACAGGCTGGCCTGACACGGCCCACGTAATTCATGCCGTGCCGTGGGCCGACGGCGTGGCACGACGGACGGCACGGCCCGGCCCGGAACCGATGTCGTGCCGTGCCAGCCCGAAATATAACGTGTCGGGCCTTTTTGGATTTGGGCCGGGCCGTGCTGGGCGGCCTGTTTGGCCAGGACTGCTCTTAGCTGCGGCATCCTTTGCCTGTCCCTATCGGCCCAACAAGGATACTTGGCCCATAACGATTCAGCAGTCGACCTCGCTGCTGCCGCTGTGCCGCGTCCGCCTGCGCCATGAGCCCCCAGCTCCCCGCGCTGCCGAGGAGGGAGAGTTTGCCTAACAATACTGAATCATCAGCAGTATACCACTTCTCGCGGCTATGAACAAGGACATATCACTCGTAGACATGAAAGTGAACACATCATTTTCTGTGCTCCACCACAAGAAAATCTAACCAATTGCAACTTTTACAATTGAGGAATCCTAGTAATTCCTCCCTCATCTACAGCTACGGCATCAGAATCGTTGACCACTCAAGCCGCTTGATGAAAGGAATTGCGTGAAAGGGAGCCGCGGTCCCGCAAAAAAATCCAGGAAAGCGCGATGCGCCCGGCATAATTCGATAGCTACTCTGACTGAGGGACATGAATACATGACCAAAAGGTTCGGCGGAAAAGCGAACCTTAAAAGCATCTCTAACCCTTCTCCTTTTCTATCACTTAAACATAAAAATCTGTCATATAGGAAATAGAGATGAAAAAAACTTCTTTATCAGTTTTACTTTCTCATCCTCTTGATTAGATGATCACCTAAATCCAGTCCACTATCCCCTCTATGGAGGGGATCATTTATCCATCAGCTAAACGGTGGACTCTACCCTTTTAGGTGATGGTATAGATAAACTGTTATAACACCATTACATTTAATTAAAAAAGTGGCTTGAAGGAATCCCTTTTAGTCTATTTTAAGTGATGAGATTAAAGGGGAAGGGTTAGAGTTGCCCTAACAGCGCTCCAGTGTTGAGGGCACAACGGGGACGAACCTTAACAGCCAGCCACCGGATATCCATCTATGAGGAAGCGGGAGAGGAGAGGCCCACGCGGTCTGGATGAAGCAGATGCGGCGCCACACAGGGTGGTGGTCCGGTGGGTAGTGCCGTAGCAGACACGATGGCGCGGGGAATGCCGCGGCGAGGCCGGCCGGTGGAAAATATAGGAGCGCGGTGGAGTGGAGTGGCGAGGGTCCCTACTCGTTACCGCTTTCAGTTACAGTTTTGGGCTCCCCGCTGCTATTGTGACGTGGGACCGATCAGGCAGCCTCGCTAGGCTGCACCGCTGCGGCTGGGCAGCTGGCTGTGTTGTGCTCGACAAAGAATCGAACGTGAACATTGATCGTACGTGCACGCTTCTGCCTCTAGCAGACATCACGACAGCCGCATGCCGCAACTTTTGCACCAATGCGAGGAGAGCTGGATGGGACAACCATCAACGTGATCGAAAGCGAAAATGATTTTGTTCTAACTAAAATAGATGTTGATTTTGATGCCCCATCCAAAACTTCACGTAATGACTGAAATTGCTGAGACGGTATCGTCGTTGATGCAAAAGTAAAAAAGATCCTTTCTTGCAAAATGTTGTTGAAGGATGGGAAGCTCTTTGGTTCTACTCACATTGTACAGGCAGGCTACATGGGCTCTAACCTAGTACTACTAGTTCTAAAGAAACATCACTGCGATCATGAATATACCCTCAATAAATGTATAAAACAATAATTTATCATCTTCTAACCCATTTATCTAGGGAAAACAATGAAAAAAGACCATCATTACAATAATAGCAGCAAACCACACATACTTTACACAACTATCCCTGCATAATCATGAAACAATTATGGTCACACAGAAGCTATTGATCTCGATTTTTTTTCACAAATGAATGCAAGTATTTTGTGTTGTTTAAGAAAATCATCTCAAGAAATCAGAATGGTCCCCTGTCTCGGTTCTTTCATTCAGGGAAAACTCGTACGATACTTCACCATCCCAAAGATCCTCCAACCATCCAACGTTTTGTAACCGCTAAAAGAAATCTCAGGTAACATCTCTCAACAAAAGCATTTAAACATTTAGTTTCTGGAACTTCACATTCTACTAGTAGATTGCTATCTGTCAGAATAAACTTGTACATTCTTTTCTTCCTTTATTAGTTTTTACATCAAATGTACTTAAGAGTAGAGGCACAGCAGTTAGTTGTCTGCGCCCGAGTCCTCAGCCTGACGCGGGCTGCTTTCGTGCGGGGCTTGTGCATGCTCAGATCGCGAGCATGTCACGGGTAGAAGTAGCGGCCACGAAGGAAATAAATATATGCAGAGTCGTTTGAAACTTTGAAACTATGTCATTTTTTTTTAGCTTGGATAGTAATACCATGCTCTAACATCTTCCTTGTCATAAACATAAGTTGAGATCGAACTAGATATCAATTAACGGAGCAACTCACATGCCATCTATTTTATTTGGTCAAAGAAGTCAGAGCAAAGCCATCTTTGACCCTTGGAACACAAAACTCACTGAAGAACACAACATATGGGCAATTGTTCTCAGGCTTTCCGGGAAGCATTCTAGGCTGAACTGCAAATCCGAGGGAAGTCTGTATGCTTTATATTTCACCGTCCCAAAGATCTTCCAATGTATTGTAACCACTATTCGGGTGAACTGCAACTTGAACTCTCAGCAACCTAACCTGCATGTTTCAAACCAAAAGGAATGTCAGGTAACGTTTCTTGACAAAAGGTTTAGTGTGTGGGACTGCGCATCCTGGATTGCTACGCATATTGTTCTGCTACATCATGATTGGTGTTACAAATATAGAACAAGGACTAGAAGGATATGCAACTAGCAGAGAAGGCTATGACATGCCTGTTTGATTTGAGAGAACTTTGTCATTAAATCTTCAGGAATAGACCAGCCAAATATGTCGATATTCTCCTTGATCCTCTCTTCATTGGCGCTTTTGGGGAGTACACTATGCCCCATTTTAATGCCCCATCGTAGGGCAACCTGGGCAGGCGTTTTCTGCAAAATTTCAGCAACAGAGACAACAACAGGGTTGCTGAGAACGCTTGGCCCATTGAGCCCAGGTGATCCAGGTGAACCTAAGGGCGAAAACGCCTGTAACAATAGGAGTACGAGTTTAGAAAAAGAAACTTGATGGGTCAATAGTTGAGTAATAAAAATTACTCCAGTATTAGCTAGGCTGTGTCAAGCTTACAGAAAGATGAACACCCTTCAACTGGCATAGCTTCCGGAGCTTGCCTTGCTGCCAAACCAGATGACACTCAACCTGGTTGACAGCTGGAGGCACGCATGCAACTGCAAACAAATCCTCCAGCTTCTTACAAGTGAAGTTACTCACACCGATCGCACGAGCCTTTCCAGAGTCATATAACTTCTCCATCGCTCCCCACGTAGCAGGGATGTCAGTACGGATAAGGTTTTCAGGGCTCATAGTAGTGCCTTTCTTGATACGGATGGGACCATGGATCTGTAAAATAAGTTTATTTGAGCCACCATCCACCAAGCCACATGAGGAAAAGAAAAATAGCAGACATGTGCCCAAAAGCATGACAAAATAAGCATTAAAGTTCAACTATTCTCATCACAGGAAAAAATTGTAACTGCTCTGTGTGAAACATAACACAAAGGGCTTTCATATCGATAGCTGGTAACTAATATATGGGTCACTGTGCCTCACTAGCATGAAGTTAGTCAGACATAAAAAGAACGAAATAAATTATCTCTTCGGATAGTAACTTTAAGTTCTAGCGTTCAGTAAATCAGAGACATATCTTAACACATGAATAGCAACAAAAACTACTAACTGAATAAACTATCAAGCATGAGAATTACAAGGTACAGGTCTAAATAGTCAAGCTGCAAATCCTTAAGGCTGTTATCAAATCCCTCTACCACGTCTTCAGGTGCATGATTAGCAGACCTGCAAAACTCACAAAGATTATTAAATTATATAGTTTGAAGCTAAATTAGAAGTTACAAAGACTACAAACATTGCTTTGAGCAAGAATAAAAATGAATGGAGACTGACCATAGCTTAGAGGTGATAAACATATCTTCGCGCTTAACCACACCATCCTCAAATAATTTCATCAAAGCCAATCCCACCTATGATACGGAATTTTTTTAATTAACTTAGGAATATTAAATAATATAGTGCTTTGATATCAAATCAAGCGACAATAAAACTGCCAAATTTCCCATGTATCACATATCATATTAAATTATATAACTTCCTATATGTTTATAGCTTAATCATTTTGCTAGCCTAATTAAACCCCTTTTAGTCAGCATACCACTTGCATTTTTTGGTACCCTAACACCCCTTTCGATCTACCAGGTATGATTATTTCCTCTTGATATTGTTTGAAAAACAAGTCCATTTAATTTTCTGCACACAGGTATCCACAGTATAACATTACAGGGCAAAAGGAAGTTTTTTTTGAACGAATACAAGGCAAAAGAAAGTTAAAACTACTAGCAAGCCTGTCATATATTACTATCCAAATAATTATAAGTTATTATAGTTGTTCGATATTTTTGTGAGGGAAAACAATCCTGATGTGGTCAAACTAATAGTCAAAGACTAAATCGATTCGACTAAGTGCAACTACATCAGTTACGGTGAAAAATTAGTAATATGAGCATATAAGGGAAGATCTTGTGATTACTAGTTACCTCCTTCTCATTGCGGTATGCTGCAGCACAATCAATATGCCGATACCCAGCCTGTTTCAGATATCCAGCAAACAATTTTATATTAGGGGTAAAGAGGTTACGATCTGATAATATACTGCAGAGACCTAAAACACCGTCCTTTACAGAAGGACTTAAAGATCACTGTTTTTTCTTATATATATAAAAAAGAATACTTAGGAACAGAATATTTTTCAGTGCTCTGTTCTGTACAATATTATGGCCCTATGGACAATATGAAGGCATCAAGAGCAAGCCGAATTTGAATTTTTAAGTTCATTTTGCAATAGAAGTAAATAGTTAGGTCGGCAGAGGTAACCACATGGACAGCCTCGCGATAAAGCAAAGCTGATCTGTCCTCATGAAAATGGAATGAACAATTCAGGTGAACGATACAGACGCAAGCAAGCTTGCAATAAGAAGCAACCAGGAGAGCATGGGGACAATCCGGGAAGACCTTGACAGCAGCATAGATGACATCGCCGACAGCTTCAGGCTTTATCTGCCAGACGCCAAGGCCAACTGACGGGATCCTTGCGCCGGTGTTCAGAACAAAGGATTCAGCCATCCTTGACCAGTGACACGCGAGCAAAGATTTGGAGAGGAAAGCAGGGAAAAAGGATACTGAGAAGGGCCAGTGGAGCTGTGGATGTGGTCGGGCTTGTATGTGGAGGTTCTTTAAAGAGAAAATTTCTTGTGTACCATTGGAAGAACTTCCAATCCCTTTTGTACTATAAAAGAACTTTCAAATCTTTATGTACCATTAGTCTAAATTTCCCTACCCATGTATACCACTACTGTCAACTTTTACACTAACGGCTGCTAACTGTGTGGTAAAAAGACCTTTTACCCCTCATGCACTTACATGGTATATTTTTTTTCTTTTTGCCCTATATACCACTGAATATGAACTTTTCTGAACATTGCACAACGAGGCATATGGTTAACTGAGCATTTTTCATAACCAACAAAGCACCACGTGTAACTAGTTGATTATTTTAATGAGAGATGTCGAGCTAATAAATTGTAACTCAGATCTAAAGAACCAAGTACTTAAATATTGTTTCATCAGTTCACGATACAAGAAAAAGCAATGTAGAGTTCCTTACCTGCTTCGCTCCTCGGCCCTACTATTCACTCCTGTCGGGGATAAATATTAACGATGTCACGTGATAACAATTAGGTGCGAATAAAGGCAAATCTGTTCAGGTCCTACGGTAGGCCCCGATGACTATGACCCGTACGACCTCAAGTCGAGGTGGGCGAGCCTCTCGGGCCCTCCATCGAATGGGGAACCAGCACCGCTCGATCAACCCCCACCGAGGGGGCTAACCGTACTCACCACGCTCGCCCTCGCCCGCGAAGGTCCACGTCGGGACGCTTGATCCCCGCCCCGCTTGACCCCGCGACCAGGGAACGAGCGGCACTCTGGATAAGAACGCCGATGCAAGGCCCACCTTAATGACGTCCAGGCATGCAGCTATAGCAGCACTGGCACAACTTGCTGCCTCTGCCAACTCCGGTCAATGGTCCACACCTCTAAGATAGGACAGGGCACTATGTCGCTGACCACGTGAGAGTAATGGGATGGAGAATAGTAATTAGACTGTCAGGACGGGACAATGCCTGGTCCAAACACCTCGCGCCAAACAAAACACGACAAACCAAACTCCGCCCAAGGTAGGCCGAGAGGGACGGAAGCTGACAACACCTCATGTTTATTCTGATGCGCCCTGCCATGTGTGCGGCTACAGTATCAGGAGGTCAAATCCCCTGAAAACCTACCCACAACATCATCATCATCGTGCCCGATGAGACAATGCATCCTGTTGTGATGCCACCCATGCTTCACGGGTGAATCACAACCCCATCATGACGACGCCACCAACAGCGTCGACGGACGACCGACCGACGAGTGACGTGACTCGACCTAGCTGATGGAAGCAAGCCATCACGCATCGACTCAGAGGACGAATAACGACGGGATTATCAGGCCATCGGGGCCCACGGAGATCGACGACCACGCATTTGGCAAAAAGTCCACACCTTCTTCCTCACGACTTCAACGACTCTCTCTCTCTCTCTCTATCTCTCTGTAAATAGGACCCCATCCCTTGTAGTATAAAAGGGGAGGTCCTCATCCTTCTTCAACAAGCGAAGACTCAAGCCAGAACACACACATCACACTCGAGACTTGGGGTCCGTTCCTCTCTCATAACTATTGTACTCCCGGTGCAAGTAACATGAGCAGTGTCTCAAATTGGACGTAGAGATACTTCCCGAACCAGTATAATACTTTGTGTCCTCTTACATAGCCATCACCAAGCATAAACGCGCAATCCCCTTGAAAAAATTCACTCCGGTCGCTGAATCGATCAAGCTTTTGGAAGGAGACGAGGCAGGCTATCTGATTTGGGGATGGAGACGACTGTAGGTTGACTCCGAGTCCGGGCAAAGCGATGCATTGAGTAGAGAAGTCATGGGCATCAGAAGTCATTTTAGAATATATTGGCAGGTGGGCCAGTCTTTTTTAGATGAACTCTTAAACGTTGTTGACGGCGATGGTGCTCAGGGGCAAGGAAAATTGAAGTAATGGTACATAGCTGTCTGGAAGTTTTTTGATGGTACAGAAAGGATTGGAAGTTTTTTCAAGGGTACACAGAGAATTTTCTCTTCTTTAAAGGGAGGTGGAGTGGAGGTGTTTGTTCCAACAACTGCTACGCTCGTGTCAGGCTGACAGCGGCAGTGACGGTGGCGCTCTATTTTTTACCATACATTTTTCTAGGGACACGTTCAACAATTGAAAATGCACACTGATGGAAAGAAGACGCTTCTACCAGTCATTGTTTAGCAAGAGATGGGTACTGCCGTACTGCTGCTACTACCACTAATGGCTAAGCATATTAAAGGGATGGAGCATCTGAGAAACACGTGAAAGGTGTTGGAATTATATGATCTTGGTCCATAAATATTCACAATAATTCCTGAAAAATCTCAAAGGCCCATTCATGAGTGGTGAGAGTGTAAAGGTTTAGTCCCACATTGCTAGTGGAGCTGGAGGGAGTCCAACTTATAAGTTTGGTTGCTCTAACATCTCTTGCAAGTGTGTGGATGAGAAGAAGGAAGAACACATGCGCGCGCTCGTTTGCCTCGTCGAGCGGGGCGTGGCGTGGCCGCGCATCATCTGCGTGAATGGTCCTTACGGGGACGCGGTTTCCTTTTGCACTTTCTTTTTGCTGCGTGTTCCATATATTTTCATATATTTGGTTATGGAAACTGACGTATTAATATGGTAACCGACTCGGTTGCGGGACGCCCAACCCTAGCGGTTCCTCCCTATAAATACGTACGGGTATCGTCGTAAATCACATCACGTAATCATCTAGGGTTTTATCACTCGCTACTGTTGCGCCGCCAAAGACTTCTCCATCCCGGTCGTCTGCGTGCACCTGCGAACGGGAGAGCAGGTCTCCGAAACCGTCATTCTCTGTGATCCTGCATCGGGAGAGGGCGAATAAGGTTTTTGGAAAGCGCTCTGCGCGACTGCTCGATCACTTCCTCGTCTTCGTCAAACTCGTCGCCATGGCTCGTCTTCCTCGTCGTCGAGTCGGTCTTACCCGCCGTCACTAACAACGTGACGACGCTGAACGTCGTCGTCGCCTCCTCTACCCAGTTCAGAAGGAAACGTACGTACTCTTATCTCAAACCATGTCTTTTATACTGACTTTTATGATCTGTTTATCTATGATGAATGCTGCTAGTATAGTAGATGCTATGTTTTTGTCTGGCTTTATATACCTGTCTAGATCTTGCGTAGACTTGTCTAGTTTATAATGCAATCTGTTAATCATACTTATGATTTATTTCTGAATTAATATAAAACTAAAAGTGATAATTTATCTAACAAAAGATAATCCAAGCTTATCGTCAGTCGTATTTCACGCTCCGCACGACTCTTGTAATCCCTACATTGGTGCGACTATGGCGGCGGCACGAGCGGAGCTCCTGCTCATCTCGGCTAGTCGCCTCTGGCGGGGAGGCACGGTCACAAGGCGGGCGCGGACCCCCGCCGTCGCTGTGAGGCAGGAAAATCTTCTGAGAACAGAGTAAACGAGAACAAACGGACAGGACAAGAAAAAAGGCATATTTTTTCTCGGTTGTTCAGGAAATTGTATACACTCTGGAACAGGTGTTATCTTGTTGAGTGCACATTTTTCTCTGCATGACGTACAAATATAGTCTAGCCTCGGTTGTTCAGGAAATTTTACACTGTACATATTTTTTCTTTGCATTGTACACAACTATCGACTTTTTTTCCTCGGTTGTTTAGAAAACTTTACACCGGAACGGAACATGTACTTTTCTTCTCAAAGTGCACTATTTTTGTCTGCACGGCACATAAGTTGTTGGGCTGTCCTCCACATAGAGGATGAACTTTGAGGTCCAATAAGTCATAGTTTCAGCCTATAAGTTTAGAAATTGTGGTTCATTTATTTGAGCCAACTTAATGGTGGAAATTGATTCACATTTAATATATGAGACTTGTTATGGTGCTTGAAAGGTACCACAGGTTCCTCCCCTGCTAATTATTTGGAGCCGTTGATGTTAATATAGAAATTAGGAAAATGCTTTATTTTAAACAAGTGTAGTTTCGTAATCGTTTCTAATTAACCACCTCCCGATCAAAAAAATTCTCAATCGACGAACTCGAGTCTGACGATGGTTGCCTCCGGTACGGTGTGTAGACGACCATTTCCCTACCAAATGCCAATTTCCATTGTGAATCACAACGGTGAGCAGGGCCTTCCTTGCGAAGTGTTGATCGATGCTTCCCAACGATTTCCTCAGTGAACAACTGTGGCGAGCAGGCGTGACCAATGGGAGACGGTTGCGAGACCGGTGGCAAAGCGGCACCGACAAGCATCTCATAACAAGGCATCCTGCCCGCAAATCTCCCCTGATCCTGAGCAAACTGGATGCGTCCATGCAAGCTAATACGCCAAACATATGATATTAACCTGTGCGTGGCCATGGTTTACAAACAGAAAATTTAATTAGCTAATGTTAATTGAGGATAGTGCCGGCGATCGAGGACTTGAGGTCCAGGTCATGCGAGAAAGTCGATCAACGGAGAGTCAACTGTTCTTGCTGCGTGCGTCCCCGATGGTAAAACCTGTGGAATCATCCTCACGGCCTCGCCATTCTCAATGGCGAGGACAACGATTCGCATTCACTTTCAGCTCCGATGATAGAGTACTTCGCCGCCAGCAACCTTCAGTATTATTTATTGGGTTAGAAACTCGATTTTAATCTCAAAATACTAGAATACCTTTCTCATCTTTTATACAAAAAAAAATAGTTTTGGGTCTACCACTATATGGTACTGGTGCATAACTTAAATACCTTTTAAGAGGTACCTCTCTATTCTCAGCCATTAGATCTAATAAAATAGACGGTTATACTTGATTTCAAGCATCTTAACATTTCCCTTAATATATATGTGAGAAGAAATCCGACCCACCTCCACACCAGGAGTGAGAGACCATTCAGGTTGTCCATAGCACCCACACACCTACACACAACAAAGACATAAGAGAAGAAGGAGAGGTAAATCTGGATAGACTTTCGAACCTACCAATGTGAAGCTGTTGATTGGAGGCTCAAACGTGTCTAGATTGGCTTCAAACTTGGTGAGACTTAAGTTGCAATTATCTCAATCGACTATAAAAGGATTTCTTTAAGCAAAATTTCAGGTGAACTCATCATGATTGAGAAAATGTGCCAGAGGCGGTTCGTCGCGCTGCAGGGTCTGCAACTAGCAGACACCGAGTCTAGTGGTTTTGGTCATTTCTATAAGGAAAGGTCAAGTCAATTTATATGAAAAAAAAATCTATACATATTTTTTGACAGAGGAAAAAAGGCAAAAGAAAGATTAACAGATGAGTCACCAGCAACATCAGTATGATGTGTTCATTTTGGTAGTAGATATACAGGTTAAAATAACAAAACCAGTATACTACTCCTGATTCTATATGCAAGAGGATTACAAAAGCACATTCACATGGCACAACAAATTTGCTGGTTATCCTTAAGTGACAACAGTCTATAAACCCCAATAGTCGTCCAAAAAAACACAGTATCTTCCACGCAATGAAAATGATCTCAGTCAACCCAATCTTTCAATGTCCCTGTGAGAGACCACACACTCACTTAATTTGTTTAACCATCCCCATGATCTCATCTAGTCAAATCAGTCAACTAGCATGCTAAAAGAGCTGTTCTAGTTTTCCTTTTGGGGTTGCAATACAGAAAAACCTTCCCAGTGCACGTCTTGTATTTGGATAGGAGTGTGAAAACATTTGCACAAAGGAAGATTTGGTTGGGCAGTTATTTCATTTCTTCTATTAAACAAGACAAATATTTTCCTATTTTTACAGCAATTCAAGGACAATCTGCATACAATCGAAGTCAATAAGTAGTGGCTTCATGATGGCTTCTGTTGCCTTGAGCTTTGCACTTCATATTTCACCATCCCAAAAATCCTCCACGCTTTTATAAATACCTTGTGGGTGAACAACAAATTCAGCTCTTAGCATCTTAACCTACAGAATGCCAACCAAAACAAACTTCAATAACCAACAAAAGAACTTCAAGAAAGAATGATTTAAAGAAGTACTAGCCTACATGCCCGTTCGTTGCTACGGACTTCAATTATAAGATATTTTACTATAAAAATATCATAAACAAGTTTTATATATGATTTGTTCTGATTTAATTTTGTATTGATAATGTTGCAATTTTATAGGACAAATCACTGATTGTCACTAAATAGGCCATTGAGTACAAAATGTAGAACCACCCTTTGTGAGTATATAGCACAAATATATGAATATG
The DNA here is from genome assembly GCA_030378355.1 of Eleusine indica. Lineage (NCBI taxonomy): Eukaryota > Viridiplantae > Streptophyta > Magnoliopsida > Poales > Poaceae > Eleusine > Eleusine indica. Next base: position 64,108,669 of record CM059494.1, read on the forward strand.
ACTTCTTGATAGCTGGTATTATAAATACATAAAAAATATAGATATATAAGTATTTTTGTGTTTCAACAATCTAGGTACACGACATTGATATAAAAAGACGGGGAATTGATTAAAAAAAAGGAGACAAGGAATTTGGTATTTCATTTCTCATTGAAATATTTAATCACGAAAACGAGGCATTGATGTTAGACCTTGCAGTGCAGGCCTGTGGAATCAGCACCGGTCGCTAAAACATCGCTCCTGTTTTTGCCTCTCTGGAGCTCGCTGAAGCACCGAGATCCATTGCGAGCATAAGGAGGATACAGGGAGAAAAAGATTATAGACTGATAGAAGCGGAAGGGGAAGGGGTGACCTGTTGTGGTGCCATATGTCGGCACAAGGTTTCTGTGTGGAGGCAGAGGCACAGCGAGCAGCAGCAACCGCACACCACCAACTCAGATTTTTATGAGTAGTAAAGATAGAATGCAACGTAGATGTGTTCTTCAGTCTCATGTATAGAATACACCTTATGGATTTCAAAGAACTTTTCCATCAATTCATCTGGTATAGACCAATCAGTGGCGAGTCCAGCCAGAGGGAGGGTGGGCCGTGGCCCACCCCCAAATCCAGTCCAACTTGTCATTTTAGCACTGTAGCATAATGAACAGTAAGATTTTTCTTTTCATTTTTTTTCCTTTTTTTGGCCCACCCTTGTGAGCCCAACTAACTTCCGGCCCACCCAAGGTCTGAACCTAGACTTGCCACTGAGACCAATCAAATATGTTTAAGTTCTCTTTCATCCTTGCTTCATTGGTGCTTTTCGGGAGTACACTCTGGCCCATTTGAAGACCCCAACGAAGGACAACCTGTGCAGGTGTTTTCTGTAATTTCTCAGCAATAGACATGACAATGGGGTCGCTAAGAATAGTTGGTCCCTCGAACCCAGGTGATCTAGCTTTATCTAAAGGTGAATATGCCTGCAAAAGCATAGGCACAAATCAGAAATTAACTTAAGTGGAGCTGATGCCATTCTCAAGTAAGTGTGAAAGGCGCTTATCAAGACAATGAAATGTTGTATATTCACTAACGTCTAGAAACATATAGAAAGATGAACAGCCTTTGACTAGCAAAGTTCCCGAAGTTTCAGTTGCTGCCAAATTGGCTGGGACTCAACCTGGTTTACTGCTGGAGGTACATTGGCAATGGCAAGCAAATCCTCCATCTTCTTACTAGAGAAGTTACTCACACTGATTGCCCGAGCCTTGCCAGAGTTGTATAACTTCTCCATTGCTCCCCATGTAGCAGGAATATCAAGAGGGAGAAAGTTTTCGGGGTTTGCATGTAGCCCCTTTCTTAGAACGAACTGGGGAATGGATCTGCCAAAGATAAGCCATATCAGTAAGCAACATCTGCATTTAAAGAGAATGTACTTCAAGTTCATTTTAGATCATGCTTTGCATTTAAAGAGAAAAGGAGTTGTGGCCCCACAAAAAAAATCCAGGAAAACGCGACGCACCCGACATAATTCGACAACTACTCTGGCTGCGGGACATGAATACGCGACCACAAGGTTCGGCGGGAGAAGCGAACCTTAACAGCGTTCCAGTGTTGAGGGCACAGCGGGGACAAACCTGAAAAGCCAGCCGCCAGATATCCGTCTCTAAAGAAGTGTGAGAGGAGAATCCCGACAGCTTGGATGAAGCAAATGCGACGCCACACAGGGTGGTCGGTGATCCAATGGGCAGAGGACACGACGGTGTGGGTAATGCCGCGGCAAGGGCGGCCGGTGGAACATATAGGAGTACGGTGGAGTGGAGTGGCGAGGGTCCCCACTCGTTGCCGCTTTCAGTTTCAGTTTTGGGTGTGTTGGTCGTAATTACGCACCCACTTATATACCGCAAGAGGACGGTGTACAGTTGTAGCTCTTTTTTACTCAGAGTATTCCAAGGTTATCGAATCCACAGGAAACGAGAAGAACTAATACTATTAAAGGGTTACTAACAGATTGTAATGGGTTGGTTGGTGTGAATGATGACGGTGAGAAAGAGGAAGGTGAATGTTATTGAAGAGGTAACAGGATGATGAAGGATTCTCTCCTTAGGATTGGTTCACTAGCATACAACCTTATTCTTATCAACTTGAGTGATGACTCTAATATTCTATAAGACATGGTGGTTTCATTCATCCCGGCTATCACTACAAAGGCTATTAGCTCCCCACTGGTTTCTTGCACTATGTAATGGGCAAAAGTGTATTGGCCGATACACTAATGAAAGGGATAGATAGATGTGCAATAAAGTTCATCACATAGATTAAATTCATCGAGAGAGTATCAACAAGTATGAGAGTTATATGACCAGATCCCCGCACCAGAGAAGAGAATATGAGACTACTCACTCATCCTTCCGCTAGACATAGCAGAGGAGTGAGAAATAGCGCTGGAACGCGCACGAGCCGATCGGCGCAAGCGTCGCACCGATCGGCGCGGCTTCGCATCTGGCCCATCTTCGTTACTCTTCAGCTCTTTATCCATAATTGTCCTGTTTTACACCTGTTTCCTGCGATTACATTCAAAGCAGAACAAATATAAATATATGCAAATATGGGGTTAATTGTTAGTCCAAACCACCAAATTAAGACACAAAACATCCCTTTTTGGTAGATAAAATGGGCATCTAGAAACCACCAACAGGGTGCCCCGCCGCTATCGTGATGTGAGATCGATCAGGCTCTCCAGGTTGTAGGTTGCAGCTGAGCAGCTGGCTGATGTGCTTGACAAAGAACTAAACATGAACATTGATTGTACGTGCATGCTTCTGCCTCTCAGCAGACATCGAGGCAGCCACGTATCGCAAACTTTTGCACCAATTTGAGGAGAGCTTGTTGTGACAACCATCAACATGATCGTAAACAAAAATGATATTGTCCTGCCTAAAATAGATGTTGATTTTGTTGCCCCATCCAAAACTTCGCTACTTGAAACGTAATGACTGAAATTGCTGAGACGGTATCGTCGTCAATGCAAAAATAAAAAAGATCCTTTCTTCTAAAATGTTGTTGAAGGATGCGAAGCTTTTAGGTTCTACTCACATTGTACAGGCAGGCTACATGGGCTCTAACCTAGTACTACTAGTTCTAAAGAAACATCACTGCGATCATGAATATATCCTTAATAAATGCATAAAATAACAATTTATCATGGTCTAATGCATTTATCTAGGGAAAGCGATAAAAAAGACCATCATCTATTTATTAATAAAAGGAGATGACCTTTCCACCATAATGCCTATAAAAAAGAAAAATAGGCTAAAAAATCCCACAATAAAGCAAAACATCTAGCCTTTGATCTTCTATTATACAACACTTAGATGATATCTGGCTCTTAAATGATGTCCTTATCCCTAGACCGTGCCCTACTATTGATAGCATTGCCTCTCCCCTCGGTCGAATCCCCTCCTCCGCTAAATCTTATGTAAGCTTCATGACCATTGATGATTGTGGGCTAATATGAAATTGGACGGTTCGGTCTGTATGGATGAGGCTCAGGGCAGAAGGTGAAGTGTTATCGTGCTCTCTAGAATCGATGGAGAGACCGGACGGTCCGGTCTACTGACTGGACAGTCCGGTCAGTATAGAAAGTCAGTCTGGGCAAGGAGCCAATGGCTCTGGAGGAGCCGATCTGTGGAGACCAGATGGTCCGGTCAGGCAGTGACCGGATAATCCGGTCAGTTGGCCCAGAAAGCTGATTTCATAGAGCAACGACTTGTTAGAGGTTGGAAGGCTATATAACTTCGTTGCTGGGGTCTTGAAGACCTCTCTTGGCTAGTGGAATAGCTGGGAGCATTCGATAAGAGCCAAGAGAAAAATAAAAGAGCACTAGGAGAAGATATTAGATATCTTGAGAGTGCTAGAGAGAGTAACTTGAGCATCTATGCACATCTAGGGCTAGGGTGTCCTTGAGGGTGTGATCTAGGCTATTACTCTTGGTCTATGGTGAGACCTAGACCGGTTAGGTGTCGGTGATCGAGACTTTTGTGATTGGTTGTGAAGGTTGTCACATGTTTGTACACGGTTTGAGCCCACCGTTGAAAGAGGCATCACTAGTGAGCGTCTGTGTCGGCTCGGAGAGTCCGACAAGTTCTCGAGGGAGACGAGCTTGTGCCTTGGTGGCAGCGGTGACGCAACCATGTCTACACTCCGAGAGTGATTGCGGGATCGTGTGCGAGAACTCCACTTGGTGGTGGGAGGGACCAACACTCCGGTAGGAGTGGTCCAACGAGGATTAGAGGAAGGTGCCATCCTTCTGAGACCTCGGGAAAAAATCATGAGCATTCCTTGACCCTCTCATTTCTATTCTGCAACTATATGCTCTAGTGAGTAGGTTGAATTGCGGCTTGCATAGGCTAATGTGTTTAGCTTCCGCATTTGCTCTCATCATGAATACTAGCATGTGTAGGGTCTTGGCCTACTAGATTTTTTAGGTTGCAACGATTGTCGGGTTTTAGTGGTATGAAATTGAAGTATTCAAAATCGTGGTTAGCTTACCGATCCACCCCCCCCCCCCTCTCAATACGCCTTCGGTCCTTACATCTTGGACGCCAAAGGCTGGGAGCGCGGACGACACTCACAGGAAAAGTCGCTAATGGGTATCAAAAGCGGGGATCACAAAATTGGATCGAATCAGGAAGCAACAAATGGATTACTGGATGAGAGAGCAATTCATCGTGGAGGGCAGAGTTGCAAATAGAAGATTCATCATCCGCCAAATAGACCAGCGGAGCAAGAGATCATCTATAATGGGATCATCATCGCAATCACAGCAGGCAGATAAGCAGTAACACCCTAGTGACAGCCACCACCATATCTCTGTGCGAACAGTGTGAGAAGAGGACGTACCTATAGAATGAATACACGGGCATGGCCACATGGGTCCGGAATAACCTGCTGGGTAGAAGAGGGCGGCCATGATATTGGAATTTGACAGCATTTGGTAGATACATTGTGAAGCAGGACATCCTGTGGATGCAAATTCGGTTGATGGGAACCATCAACTGGATCTCTAATCTGGCGGGAGAAACAATACATCAGGAGTAGTGCCTAAAAGAGAGGTGAATCAGGAACAATCAATATGGCAGCATCTGCAGGCTGAGGCTATGCTTGATCTAACGAATGAACTTTAGCAGCACCAGCCAGAAGCTGCAGCATCAACAGATGATTGAGAAGGAACATGTGCATACTGTGGCATCCCGCACCTCGAACAGTACATACGCGAGAACATCCATCACTTGCAACTTACATAAGAGCGTGATATTCATTATTACAAACCGAGTTTGATTATTATTACAAGTCGAGCTTAGAATTTCAGATTTACATACATGTCCAAATCTGAAATTACAATACATATGTTCTTAGTTCAGAGTTTATTACAATACGTAGTGGAAATGATAATTAAACACGACGGTAGAATAAGACCTAGGTAAACCACAACAGCCCTAGTCATGGTTCACTCCTCAGTTCCGTGAGTCGGTGAGCAAGGAACCCACTCAAAAATCCATTCGCTACTCGGTTCCTCGACCCACCCTTCACTTTCACGGTTCAAAAAGAAGCTAGAGGAAGACATGCCTGTAATAAAATTTTAAACAACAAACCCTGAGTATCCAATATACTCCGCAAGACTTACCCGTCAACATGGTCATCTAGGACCGACGCCTACATGCAAAAGGCTGACCGGGCTTGCTGAAATTAGGTTGCAAAAACAGCACCTACCTAAGTTCTAATTTCATCTTTTAACCATATTAATAGGGTTGTGACATGAATATAAATTTAATGAGTGGCTACCTATTAACACAAGGTTGCACAACAATATTTAAATAATTCAAAATAGAAAGTATATTATCATCTTCATTTCTTACTACAATGTGATCTGCTCGAGACAAGTGGTACTCATAACCACGAGGGACGGTGATATATATACCGATTTACATCCTGCAGGAGAAAACTCAAGTACACGACATACGCATCATCTAAGAACACGTATGGCCACCTTTCACAAGATTACCATAGAGTCGAATCGGGCCATCCCTCCGAGCACATGTCCCCCCCCCCCCCCCCCCCCCCCCCAAGGATACAGTCAAACCGTCGTATCTCTGGAGCACGACCCATGCACTCTTCGATTTTCACAAACCCAACACCCACCATATCCATCATCGTCTCTAAAAAGGGATGGGTGACCGTCCAATACTAGGATGCCCAAGTTACATCAGTTTCCCAACTCCCATACGAAGGTATGCACTTGGTACAGTTCAATACTTGCTCGTAGAGTCACAACGATCGGTCCTCAACCGACACGCACGGGGCTATGGCAACAAGGGCCAACCTTGTCACCGCATCCTACACATGCACTTCCCCGTACCGTCTCATCTTTATAATCATTATGTGAGAGGTATCAGTTATAAACACCTATACCGAACGGTCTCCGTACCACTCGATATTTCTACCAGTGACTCATTATTAAGCATAGCATTTGCTACCGGAAAGGCTTATACCTAAACTAAACCAGACCATAGGTATATAGGAATTAAAAAATGTATCTATGGCTTTGATCAATTCCTACACGTAAATGCATAAGTCATGACACTTAACCGACGTGAAGTAAAACCGAGAACTTTCAAAGCATAGGTTATGCACCGGGGCTTGCCTTGGTACTGTTCGAAGTTAGTAGCTTCAACGGTGTTTAGTTCAACTTCGGGCTCCTCGGGGTTGCTTGCCTCGGCCTTGTTCCCGGTCTCGTTTCCTAGTCGATGTAGTGCAATGCAAAGTAAGAATTTGTATGATGATTCATGGCACTTCCTCTACAAATAAAATTAATGGGATGATGCTCATGCATGGGATGATATGCTTTCATATGCATTCTGAACAATCATTTAACTTAAGGAGACGAATTTCTAATTAGGAAAGTATAAGACATGGCAATTAATAAGCATATCACATATAACTCAAATAAAAGCATGGCACAAAGGAGAAACATGCCTACTGTCATACATGGTAGAAATGAACATAAGGTACAGTGCCATGAAGATATAATGCAAGACATTATACAACAAGATTATAGGGCAAAAATGAAATTATGAAATACTAGGGTAAGCATTGAGGTTAACAAATTTAAATTAATTAAAAATGTTTCTAGAAGGCAACCAAATTAAGGGATTTGTTTAGGGGCACATAAAATCATAAATAACAATAATGTAAAGTTTTAGAATTAAATTCCAAACTATTAAATTATAGAATTTCATATACTATAAATGCAAGAAACGCATATAACCATGAAAATATGAATTAATTAATTATGACCAATTGTCAGAGGGTCACATATGCTATGTTGAGTATGAATGCAAAATTTTGTGATTTAAATACTTACAGGGAATTAATTATGAGTTAATTGGCCATACAAAGGTGTTGTTTGTTTCTATTTTTATTTCAAAAAATTTCTATAGAAAGCCTGATCTTCATGCTAACCATTGGAAAGAACATGTTACAAGGATTCCAAAACATTTTTGTTTACAATTTTTAGCCCTGTATTTTAAGAGATAACAATTTTTTTAATCAAAAGTTCACTACTAATTACAAAATTGCCACCCGATAGATTTCAAACCGAGCACAGCACGCGCGCGATGCAGCTAGGGTTGGTCACCGGCAGTGAGCGGCGGTGAGATTCACTCATCGGTGCTCATTTTTGTGCTCAGGGTGCGAAGTGGGTCGGTGGGTGGTGGTGGTGTGCGCTCGGGTCACCGGAGCGTGGCCGGCGACGAGCGGCGGCGCCGGGCAACGATGGCCGCCGGCGTGCTCCATGCACAGAGCACGAAATGGCAAGGCGAAAGGCCCTAGAGCATCACCTTCACGTTGTGGTGCTCGGTGTGGGTGTGGACGGCGTCGAGGGAGGCCGGAGGTGGGTCATCGTCGCGAGCTCCCCTGCGCTAGTGAACGGTGGCGGCTCGGTCTTCGGCGATTCCGGCAAGGGCGCTACAAGGCAATGGTTCAGAGTGAGCAGAGAGCGTCGTAGGGACTTTGTGCCTCCTCAAGTGCAAACAATTGAGTGGGAGCTCACCTCAATCAACGGCGGCGGCCATGGCGGCTTGGTAGCCCGAAAACAGGGGACTCTTCGATCTCCTGGCTGCTCGACAGGGAAGAAGGTGTGGGGGCGGCACTAGAGTGAACAAGTAGTGGCCAAAGAGTGGGCGAGGTGCTCCACGGCTCCCCGGATAAGATCGATGGGAGAGAGAGAGAGAGAGAGAGGGAGAGAGAGAGGGAGAGAGAGAGAGAGAGAGAGAGAGAGAGCAATGGCGGCCTGCCACGCTTGGGCGCAAGGACGAGGTGTAAATGGTGAAGGACGACTGCTCCACCCACCTCCTATCCAGCGGCATGGGCGCCGGAGCGCCGGAGAGGGTGCCAGTGGCTCGCCGCCGCTGTAGCGAGTCTGAAAACCGATCAAAGTTTTTTTTTGTTTCTTTGCTCTCACCTGGTGCTCTCTGTCCTAGTCAATTCTGGGTCTTCCCTATTTTTGATAAAGGTGCCAAATTTTGTAAAGGTTCAAAAAGAAATTTGGAGCAACATTTGTATGTAAAGTTTTCTTAGATTATGCTTTGAAAAATTATAAAAATGCCTAGACTCAACTGTGTTTTCTGTAATTTCCCCAATTTTTAGGGCTATCAAACCTTTACAAAAATTTCTGGTAAATTCCCTAAAATTCTATTTTTACACGCCCAACATGAATGTGTAAAAACATGGACACACTTCTGTTGAAATATTTTTAGATATGTGCAACCCCTATAATTCCCATTATTTGTGTTTAATTCTTTTCTTCTTGCTCTTTTATTTAACTTTAAGCAAATTAATTCTCTTGGATACCTAAGACTATGTGGGCTTGCACTGTGATTTAGGCAAAGTGACACTAGGGTGTCACACGCACTTCATAGGGCAGCAGCATGTTGTTGGATAGGTGAAAGCTGAAAGCTTTTAGCAAATCATATGAGATTGTGCATGGCTTTTGTATTAGCAGGCATTAGTAGACATTGGAACCATCAGTTATATCTATTTAATAATAGAAGAAAACGAACTTTTCACCACATGGCCTGAAAAAATAAGAGAAATAGGCTAGAAATTCTCACAAAAAAAATCTAGCCCTTCATTTTATCCCTCTTTAATTGTAAGCCATTGATGCACTCCCCGCATATCCTCCCACGTTCTCCCTTCAATTATTTGTCTTGCGAACTCAATGGACACAGTTCGATCCCTGTGAACAAGACATGCAACACGATATATATTTCCAATATAAGAATCACTACGTTGCAAAAATATCTAGCTAGGTATACATATCCAAACTACCTACGCATTATTTATCTCTTAAACTCTAATATGTCTTGATTAAATAATAAAAGTATATCTCCAATTACCTATCGATATTGTTGTTCCAACCCTCACGTACTCAGGAACAATGTCGCATTTCATGAATCTGGTTTTTCCTGTGCATGCCAATGATGATGTCTCAACGGATCGGAAGGCCTGAAGATTAGGGAAACATGGTTGGATGTGCTGCTATGCGGTAGCAGCTGTAGGTTCGGGAGCACAACGAGAGATGTATACTCAATTGTTGCAGGTAAATCTTGTACCTTGCCATCCCTGACTCATAATCTCTCTCTTCCACCTTGATGATTAGGCAGCCTGTAGCATGGAAGAGGTGAATGCAACATGGATTATGAGCCTGGATCGCTGGCTTGCCGCGACATGCCGGCGTCTGGGTTCATGAGGTGCATAGGCGGATGCAAGACAAGTGGAAGCACACAACCACCGATTCATTTAGAGATAGCCATGACCCCATGACTGATGAGGTTCCATCGCACATGGACTCTCGACATGAACGAGAGCATTTGAGGGTCAGCTTCTGCACAAATCTATGGAGGTCGAAGCCTCGAACTCATAATTTTTGGATTCATGTACCCTGCATGTCCATGGCTTGGCCAATGCCCAGTATAAGCTTCATTACCATTGATGATTGGATCCCTGAGGTATGGATGTTTTGATAATTAATGACAACTATGAAATGTGGACTAATATCTACATGAGTGTTGTGTACCTATGAATCATCTCTAACTCTACTACAAATCTTATTGATTATGGTTGCCTTGGCGATTGATGACAATGACCACAAGCATGGACGCTTGATGAGCTTGATGGAGTCCAAGAGTGGATGGAGATGGAACATGGCTAAGGACAAGATAGGAGCAAGTGTTTGGAATATTTGTCTACTTGTTAGGGCTTGAGTCCATAGAAAAAACCAGACTATCAAGAGGGTCTAAGTTATGTCTCTTAGGTCACACTAGTTGGTGATGTGCATAGATGCTCAGTGAAATCATAGGCACTAGGTGACAGTGGAGAAGCCAAGGAGCTATGGAAGAAGCCGGGAAACAAAGTCAAGCGAGGACGATGAGTTTTAGCTTCTAGACAGAGTGACCGGATAGAGGGGTCTGGAGAGACCGGACTGCACGGTCATCAGAGGATCAAAGATAAGAAGCTGCGAGGAATCTATTGCACGAAGGCCCATAGAGACCGGACGGTCTGGTCTATATGGATGGGAGCAGAAACAGAGAGGAAAGAATTTTAGACACTCTCTAGAATGAGCGAGCAGCATAGAGATCGGACGGAATCAACGAGGGATAGAGGTGCAACGACTCTGGAGGAGTCGTCCAAGAGTGACCAGACTGTATGGTTTGTACATCCAGAAAGCTAATTTTGTGGAGCAACGACTAGTTTGAGATTGGAAGTATAGCTGGGCCTCCTCCCCCCCCCCCCCACCCCCTGGAACGGCCCGACCCGACACACTTCAGGGCACGACCTGGCAAGGCATGCGGGCCATGCTCAACCGTGCTTCGTGCTTGAGGAGGAGCCCGCAGCACAGCCCGATAAGGCATACACCGTGCCGTGCCGGCCCACTTGGCCCATAAGCCTGGGGGCACGATGGCCCATAACAGGCTCTGATGACACGGAGCAGCGATGACGGAGCGTAGCGATGGCGGATCGATGCGAGGAGGGGCAGAGCGACGATGGCGGAGCACGGCGATAGCGGATTGATGCGAGGAGGGGCGAAGTGGTGATGGAGGAGCGGCGGAAGAGCGAGGCGTGAGGTGCGATGCGGCGGTAGAGTGCGGTGACGGTGGATTGACGTGAGGAGGGACGGAGCGGTGGAGGAGCGCGGTGATGGCGGCGCGGCGATGGTGTCCGGCATGAGGTGCGGTGCGGTGACCAGGCGCAACATGAGAGAGAGAGGAGGAGGGTAGGCGCTAGGGTTTTGTGGTCACGGGAGAGGGTCAGAGAGCTCTAGAGAAGAGAGGGGGCGCAGCTTGCTGGGCTTAGGGGGATGGCGCGGGCGCGGCCTGCTGGGGGGGGGGGGGGGGGAGCTGCTAGGGGGGGCGGGGGGTTGCTGGGGCACGGCTCGGCCTACCGGGCCGACACCCTTTTCTGGTCGAGCTCCGTGTCGTGCTATAGGCCTGGGTGTCAGCCCGTAGCACGACCCGCACCGTGCTATGGGCCGGGCCGTGCTCGGGCTAGGCTTTTTGAAGCAGGCCTCATGTCGGCCCATTTTCCTAGCTCGGATGCCCAGCTATAGTTGGAAGCCTATATAAGCTCGTTGCTGGGGTCTTGGAGACCACCTTTGGCCCATAGGATAGCTAGGAGCATCAGTAGAGAGCCAAAGGGAAAAGAGGGGAGCACTAAAAGAAGATATTAGATATCTTGAGAGTGCTAGTGAGAGTAACTTGAGCATCTATTCACATCTAAGGCAAGGGTGTCCTTAAGAGTGTGATCTAGGTTGTTACTCTTGATCTGTGGTGAGATCTAGACCGGTTAGGTGTCGGTGATTGAGCATATCATAATTGGTTGTGAAGCCGTCACACGTTTGTACATGGTTTGAGCCCGCTGTTTAAAGGGACATCCCTAGTGAGCGTCTGTGTTAGATCAGGGAGTCTGACAAGTTCTCGAGGAAGGCAAGCTTGTGCCTTGGTGGTTGCGGTGACACAACCGTGTCTTCACTCTGGGAGTGATTATGGGCACGTGTGCGAGAACTCCACTTGGTGGCGGGAGCGACCGACACTCTTTACTATTCCGCAGTTGTGTGCTATAGTTAGTAGGTTGACTTATGGCTTGCATAGGCTAGTGTGTTTTAGCTTCCGCATTACACTCATCATGAACACTAGCATGTGTAGGGTCTTGGCCTACTAGAATTGTTAGATTGAAAAGATTGATAGGATTTAGTGAAGAAATTAGTAGTATTTGCTAATTGTGGTCGGCTTATCAATTCACCCTCCTCCCCCCTCTCGGTACAACTTTGGTTCTTACTCCTAGGTTATGAATTATTAATTGAAACACTTTGTTTTACTAAGCTTTCAACCACAGACGACGGCTACAGCCTGGCCTCCTTTTTTTTCTCTTGACCTGGGATCAGCATGCACACATTGAGACTGGTGAGGATGATGCTATTTGGCTTCCTGTAGTGTCATGATGGTCCTTTTCGGAATGAAACGAGCTCAGGTTCCAGGACATCATCGATGATATGGTTTAAGAAGGTATGAAACCAATTGTAAACCACCTGCACATGCTAATCTGAATTACGAGCAACAAACAAATGAAATTATCATCCTTGGTTATGTTACAAAGTGTTAGAAGTTTTGGGCAGTGATCCAAATTAATAATTCCAATAAATCCCAAAGGTTCATGTGCACATGCATAACATGGTGGAGGACTTTAGTCCCATATTGCTAGTCTAGGGAGGAGAAGAACAACTTATATACTTGAGCTATTTCCACCTAGTTGCACTAGTAGGAGAGAAGAGGAAGAACACACGCGCTCGCTCGCTCGCCTCGCCTCGCCATGCCACGCCACGCCTCGCTTCGCCTCGCCTTGCCGGGTGGGGCGAAGGGCGCGGGCGCACGACATGCGCGTGAATGGTTCGGCAAAATCCGAGCCTTGCATGTGCGGGATCGTAACTTCCTTTTGCTACTCAGATTTTTTGTTATGCAAGAGATAATTGCGCTGACCAATATGGTAAGCAATTAATCTCTCTTAATGGTGATTAATGTGCCTTCTTAATTGCCAATTAATTACCATAAGTGTGCTATCGCCGTGTGTATATATATGACGAGACGTCGCCTCTATAGACACAGTTTTTCAGCCTCTCTTACCATTCGCTACTATGCTGCCGCATTGTCTTCCCCATCCCACCGCCGACATGCCATCGGTGCCGGGAGGGCAGGTCTCCGAAGCCTACGTCTCCTCATGTCCTTGCACGGGGTAGGGGACGTATCAGGGTTTTAGGAAGTGCCATCGCGACTGCTCGCTGGTGATCCTCATCTTCTTCATCGACCAATCGCCTATATCTGCTTCGCCTTCTTCATCAACGGATCTGACTCTACTACGACCATCACCGGAGAGCTTCCCTATAAGCCATTCTTTAATATCTTTCTATGATTAAATCGAGTGATCTAGGCCTTGTTCCTAGGCTGTTGCTAGTCGCTATGATTAGCGTTGTTTTTTGTTTGTGTTTCATGCTCTACTAGTACACGTAATTGAGATAGGGGCTTACTTGATAATTTGTATGCCTAGATTACATGTAGTGTACCTAGTATTTGTACTTACTAGAATTAGATATATCATCACTAAACTGCTATTATTTTCAACAATCCAAAAACCTGATATGCATTTAGTGATGGCTGGTTTTGCTGATGTGACAAAACCTGAGAAGTTCACTGGAGTGAACTTCAAGAGATGGCAGACGAGAATCTAGTTGTGGCTCTCGGCTATGGGCGTGTTTTGGATAGTGGGGAACCCTCCCGCATTACCTCTTAGTTTCGAGAGAGAGATGCAGGAGTTCTTCGTGGCTACGATGATTTTCATCAGATGCATCCTTAGCGTTCTATCTAACCAGTTGTGCGATGTGTATATGCATATCAAGAGTGCTGCTGAACTTTGGGAGGCACTTGAACACAAGTTCTCGGCCTCAGATGCTAGGCGCGAGCTGTATGTCATGGAGCAGTACCACGACTTCAGAATGGTTGACAACCGTTCTGTCGTCGAGCAAGCCCATGAACTCCAACTCATTGTGAGGGAGCTCGATCAACTTGGTTGCAAATTGCCTGACAAGTTTGGGGCTGGGGGCATTATTGTCAAGTTACCTTCATCTTAGAGGAGCTATGCCACATCTCTGAAACATAAAAGATAGAACATCTCCGTTGACGATTTGTTGGCAGGTCTTGATGTTAAAGAGAAGGCTCGGGCAAAGGATGCACCTCTGAGAGCACCCGAAGGTCAGTCCAGCGCCAATGTGATGCAACATGCTAAAAAGAAGAACCAGAAGGGAAAAGGAAAGGCTATTCAGACTACTCAATTCAAGAAGAAGAAGATGAACATGGATGAGATTGTCTGCTTTGTTTATGGCGAAAATGGGCATTTTGCCAAGAAGTGTCGCAACCGCAAAGGCAAGAAAATCCAGCAAGGACAGAAGGCTGCCAACATGACTATTGGTGACTTCGGTGGAGCATCTGGGTATGGTAATCTACCTAGTGTATTTTCTATATATCAATCTAATGATTGGTGGATAGATACAGGAGCCAATATTCATGTTTGTGCTGATATCTCTATGTTCTCTTCTTACCAGGTCGCACGAGGTTCATCCGTCATGATGGGGAACAACACGCATGCTACTGTTCTTGGTGTTGATTCGGTCGATCTGAAGTTCACTTCGGGAAAGATCATGCGGCTAAAGAACATGCAGCATGCCCCCTCAATAAACAAGAAACTCGTTAGTGGATCCCTCCTCTGTCGAGATGGATTCAAGATGGTCTTTGAGTCAAATAAAGTAGTCATTTCGAGGTTTGGCCAAAGGCTATGATAGTGGAGGCTTGTTTCACTTTTCTCTTTCTGATTTTTGTAACAAGGTTGTGAACCATGCATGTGATTCAAACAATTCTGAGGCTAATGTATGGCATTCTCACTTGTGTCACATAAATTTTAGTTGTATGAATCGGTTATCCAGTATGAGTTTAATTCCTAAGTTTTCTGTTGTTAAAGGTTCTAAGTGTCAAGCTTGTGTGCAAGCAAAGCAACCTCGTAAGTCTCATAAAGTTATAGACAAGGGAAACTCGACACTATTAGAACTCATACATTCTGATCTTTGTGAGATGAATGGTGTGTTGACAAAAGGAGGAAAAAGGTACTTTATGACTCTAATTGATGATGCAACTAGGTACTGTTATGTGTTTCTACTAAAAAGTAAGGATGAGGCGTTTGAATGCTTTAAGGCCTACAAAGCTGAGGTAGAAAATCAACTAGAAAAGAAAATAAAGCATGTTAGGTCTAATTGAGGAGGAGAGTATTTTTCCAATGAGTTTGATCTTTTCTGTTCAGAGAATGGAATTATTCATGAACGAACACCTCCCTACTCACCACAATCTAATGGTGCTGCTGAAAGGAAGGACCGGACATTGATGGACTTGGTGAATGCCATGTTAGGAACTTCCGGTTTACCTAAAGCATGGTGGGGGCGACTGTTTTGACAGCGTGTCACGTTCTGAATAGAGTTCCCACTAAAAATTGTGATATCACTCCGTATGAAGGATAGAAAGGAAGAAAACCCTCACTCTCATATTTGCATACCTGGGGCTGCTTGGCTATGGTTAGCATACCAATAAATAAGAAACACAAACTTGGACCTAAGACGGTTGATTGTGTCTTTCTAGGATATGCATACCATAGCACAACATATAAATTTTTGGTGATAAGGTCTGAAGCGCCTAATATCTTAGTTGATTCACTTTTAGAGTCTCGTGATGTAACTTTCTTTGAGAATATTTTTCCTATGAAAGATACATACTCTGTACCTAGTTCTTCTACTGATTTAACTCTAGAACCTTCGACTCTACTTGAACATCCACATGAGAGTGACAAGGATGATAGTGAAGTAGCTCCTTGAAGGAGCAAGAGACAAAGGGTTACAAGATCCTTTGGCGATGACTTCACTATGTACCTTGTTGATGATACTCCCACATCCATCTTGGAGGCGTATGCATCGCCTGATGTAGAATACTGGAAGGATGTTGTCCGTAGTGAGATGGACTCCATCATCTCCAATGGAATATGGGAAGTAATTGATCGACCAATTGGCTGCAAACTAGTTGGTTGCAAGTGGGTATTCAAGAAAAAGCTCAGGCCTGATGGTACTATTGAAAAGTACAAGAGAAGGCTTGTAGCTAAGGGATATACGCAAAAAGAAGGCGAGGATTATTTTGATACTTACTCACCTGTTGCCAGATTAACCATCATTCAGGTATTACTATCATTGGTTGCCTCACATGGTCTTCAAGTCCATCAAATGGATGTGAAGACAGCTTTCCTTAATGGAGAGTTGGATAAGGAAATCTACATGGATCAGCCAGATGGATTTGTAGTACCTGGACAAGAGGGCAAGGTGTGTAGGTTAATTAAGTCCTTGTATGGCCTAAAGCAAGCACCCAAGCAATGGCATGAGAAGTTTGACAACACTTTAACATCTGCTGGGTTTGCTGTAAATGAGGCTGACACCTATGTGTCCTACCACTATAGTAGGGGTAAAGGAGTTATACTATGTTTGTATGTCGATGACATACTAATTTTTAGGACTAGTATCGATGAGATAAATGATGTAAAATCATTCTTATCCCAAAATTTTGACATGAAGAATTTGGGAGAAGCGGATGTGATCCTTAATATTAAACTTAAGAAAGGTGAGGATGGGATTACACTTATGCAATCTCATTATGTTGAGATGGTGCTAAGTCGTTTCGGCTACGTAGAAAGCAAACCTTCTCAAACTTCGTATGATCCTAGTCTAATACTTCAAAAAAATAAGGGACCGGGAAAGGATCAACAACGATACTCTCAAATTGTTGGCTCACTGATGTACCTAGCTAGTGCAACCCGTCCTGACATCTGATTTGCCGTTAGCAAATTGAGACGGTTTAACTCTAATCCGGGAGATGATCATTGGTGTGGTATTGATCGAGTCTTGTGCTATCTTAAGGGCACAATGAGTTATGGAATTCACTATTTAGGGTACCCTGGTGTGCTTGAAGGATATAGTGATTCAAACTGGATAACAGATGCTGATGAGCTGAAGGCCACTAGTGGATACCTATTCACGCTTGGTGGCAGTGCTGTCTCATGGAGATTGTGTAAGCAAACAATTTTGACTAAGTCAACCATGGAGGCAGAGCTCAACGCTTTGGAAACAGCTACCACTGAGGCAGAGTGGTTGAGAGAACTTTTAATGGACTTGCCGATGGTTGAAAAACCAATCCCTGCTATTCTCATGAACTGTGATAATCAAACAGTTATCAGGAAGGTGACTAGCAATCAGGATAATATGAAGTCCAGTAAACATGTGAAGCGTAGATTGAAGTCTATCAGGAAATAAAGGAGCTCCGGTGTTATAGCTGTGGAATACATTGAAACAGCTAAAAACCTGGCAGATCCCTTTACTAAGGGATTATCACGCACTGTGATAGATAATGCATCGAAGGAGATGGGATTGAGACCCACATGAGTTACATTACAGTAGCAACCCAACTATGTGATCGGAGATCCTGTAAATTAGGACCTGGGAAGAACAAGCTGTTAGTTAACTGGAGAGTACAATCAATATACTTAACCCACTCCGTTGGAGATGCAGTACTCTCATATCTGTAAGATACGATGACTTTGTCTTAATGTGTTCTGAGGCTCTTTCATGAGCAAGATACTATCCTATAGAGTATTCTTGCAAGAACATACCTATGTGTGCTTGATCGTTAGTCACGGTCTATAAGAATTGGGAATTCTTTAACAAGCTCATGAAGTGAGACAGGAGTACGACTTATATGCTCCACCCGCGGGGTAGACTCTTGGCAGTCAAGTACCAGTCAAGGCTATAAGTGAAACTTGCTCACACCAAACTGTCAATTCAAGGCATAGTCCATTGCATAGTTGTGGATAAGTGTAGCTTGTAACTCTAGGTGGATGTTCAACCTTCACTGGTCTTCACCGAAAAGCTGGTATATCAACAGTACCTTGATATGATGGGAAAAATGACATGAGCCTCTGGGATCTGGTAGGGGATTGTTAGAAGTTTTGGGCAGTGGCCCAAATTAATAATTCCAATAAATCCCAAAGGTCCATGTGCACATGCATAACATGGTGGGGGACTTTAGTCCTATATTGCTAGTCTAGGGAGGAGAAGAACAACTTATATACTTGGGTTGTTTCCACCTAGTTGAACTAGTAGGAGAGAAGAGGAAGAACACACGTGCGCGCTCACTCGCCTCGTCTCACCATGCCACACCACGCCACGCCTCGCCTCGCTGGGCCGGGCCGGGCGGGGCGAAGGGCGCGGGCGCATGACATGCACGTGAATGGTCCGGCAAAATCCGAGCCTTGCGTGTGCGGGATCGCAGCTTCCTTTTGCTACTCAGATTTTTTGTTATGCAAGAGAAAATTGCGCTGACCAAATATGGTAAGCAATTAATCTCTCTTAATGGTGATTAACGTGCCTGCTTAATTACTGATTAATTACCATAAATGTTCTATCGCCGTGTGTATATATATGACGAGACGTCGCTTCTATAGACATAGTTTTTCGGCCTCTCTTATCATTCGCTACTACGCTGCCGCATCGTCTTCCTTATCCCGCCGCCGACGTGCCATCGGTGCCGGGAGAGCAGTTCTCCGAAGCCTACGTCTCCTCGTGTCCTTGCACGGGGTAGGGGACGTATCAGGTTTTTGGGAAGCACCGTCGCGACTGCTCGCTGGTGATCCTTATCTTCTTCATCGACCGATCGCCTACATCTGCTTCGCCTTCTTCATCAATGGATCTTACTCTACTACGACCATTGCTGGAGCGCTTTCCTGTAAGTCATTCTTTAACATCTTTCTATGATTAAATCGAGTGATCTAAGCCTTGTTCCTAGGTTGTTGCTAGTCGCTATGATTAGCGTTTGTTTTTTATTTGTATTTCATGCTCTACTAGTACACGTAATTGAGATAGGAACTTACTTGATAATTTGTATGTCTAGATTACGTGTAGTGTACCTAGTATTTGTACTTACTGAAATTATATATATATCATCATTAAACTGCTGTTATTTCTAACACAAAGTCATACTTATGAACCCACGTGCATGGATCAGAAAAAAACCAGTTTTTTACCGTCAACTAGAAAGACCGACTAATCTTCTTGTGATAACAGACATATGGGTGTAAGTTAATTCAGACTGCATACTTGTGCGTGTACATGGAGTAGATGATACTACATGAAAACTTGATTTTTATATCAGCGTTCTGCCTTTGAACTTGTAGTTTACAGAATGGCTTTTTAATAAATCAGAGCTGAATTCATAATAAATCGATCACACATACAAAATGCATTGGTGTTTTCCTTATAAGACAGGTGTCCATGATATTGAATGCATGTATAACGAAACTTTAATCTCCTGATATTGTATTTTTCATTTACCATCATTTCATCAACATAAACATAAATTTTAAAATGTGCCGGCGTCATTAATTAACCAACACGAACTTACGATGAATTTCACCGGCATCATTAAATGTTTGTTGCTAATCAATTGATTTATTGTAGTGTTGAAAAGGTTGACACAAGAGTGATTAGGTTGGTACAAAACTACACTACAATCATATGTCACCAATCATGAGAAGCCCACGACACAATGCACAAAACATCTAACATGCTATCGAGAGAAGTCATTGGGCCGGATACCTTATCAAAAACATCTAAATTTGTGACACTGTTAAAGATAGCTGAGGGTGGGTTAGAACAAAAACTTTGATTGTAAGTTCGTCACAAACCTCAATATTTAGTGATGGTCCCTATGGAGTCACAAAAACATCGCTACTAATTGGAACAAATGAATTTAGTGATTGATGTTTTTAGACACAACAGCTGACCATGTTGGTAGGAAAATATTACAATCATATTTCATGAAAAGCCCACGACATAATGCACAAAACATGCAAGATGTTTTGGCGAACCGGATATCCCTGACCAATTATTTGTGACACTTGTAAAGATAGCAGGGGTGGGTCAGAACAAAAACTTTGATAGTAAGTTTGTCATGAACCTCCACATTTAGTGTTAACATCATTGCAAATTGAAAGAAATGAATTTAGTGATGGATCTTTTTAGAAATAGTCGTCAATGCACGCCCAACTTCATGAGCATCATTAAATTTCTGTTGCTAATCAACAAATTTTGTGTAGTGTTAAAAGGGGTGACAAGCTTACCATGTTGTTAGGGAAGCTATATTACAATCATATGTCACGAGAAGTCCGTAACATAATGCGCAAAACATCCTAAATGATGTGGCGAGATGTCTTGGGCCAGATATCTAGACCAATTAGTGACACTCATAAGTAATTTGAATGTACAAAGATAGCAGGGGACAGGAAACCATTTCATGAACTTGGTTTTGCTGATAGAGTTTTTAATAAAGAAAAAAACCCTTGATGAGTGAGATATCTAATAAAAGTAGTGATGCTATAAGTCTATAATAAAATATTTAATTATATCATGCTCATTCGCTAACATTACCATTTTAAATGATATATATACACAATCGAATTTAAAAATAGGTGATGCCCACATGCACAATAACTTCTTTTTCAACAAAAGAGATAGATGGTGAGAATCTATAAAGTTTTAAAATCAGAAGTGCAGATATTCCTGCCAACAAAGACTATTATTTCTCTCTCTAATACAAAGAAGCACAACTCTCCTGTGTTTTCATAAAAAAAACAAAGATGAACTAAAAGATCATGGAGGGTTATGAAAAAAGATAAATCCTTACAGATGTTGCCTAAATACGATGAACGAACAACATCAACAAACAACTACTATATGTCTAGCACGTGCAATTGCACGGGTCACTTGATCTAGTTACTATAATAGCAGCAGGCCACACTTACGTTACAAAACTATCCCAGCATAATCATGAAACAATTATGGTCACACATAAGCAATTGATCTCGATTCCCCCCCCCCCCCCCTCCCCCAAATGAATGCAAGCATTCTGTGTTGTTCAAGAAAATCATCTCAAGAAATCAGAATGGTCCCCTGTCTCGGTTCTTTCATTCAGGGAAAACTCGTACGATACTTCACCATCCCAAAGATCCTCCAACCGACCAACGTTTTGTAACCGCTAAAAGAAATCTCAGGTAACATCTCTCAACAAAAACGTTTAAACATTTAGTTTTTGGAACTCCGCATTCTAGATTGCTATCTGTCAAAATAAACTTGTGCATTTTTTTCTTCCTTTATTAGTTTTTACATCAAACGTACTTAAGAGTAGAAGCGCAGAAGTTAGTTGTCTGCGCCCGAGTCCTCAGCCTGATGCGGGCTGCATTCGTGCGGGTCTTGTGCATGCTCAGATCGCGAGCATGTCACGGGTAGAAGTAGCGGCCACGAAGGAAATAAATATGCAGTCGTTTGAAACTTTGAAACTGTGTCATTATTTTGAGCTTGAATAGTAATACCATGCTCTCACATCTTCCTTGTCATAAACATAAGTTGAGATCGAGCTAAATATCAATTTACGGAGCAACTCACATGCCATCTATTTTGTTTGGTCAAAGAAGTCAGAGCAAAGCCATCTTTGACCCTTGGAACACAAAACTCACTGAAGAACACAGCGTATGGGTAATTGTTCTCAGGCTTTCCGGGAAGCATTCTAGGCTGAACTGCAAATCCGAGAGAAGTCTGTATGCTTTATATTTCACCGTCCCAAAGATCTTCCAATGTATTGTAACCACTATTCGGGTGAACTGCAACATCAGCTCTCAGCAACCTAACCTGCATGTTTCAAACCAAAAGGAATCTCAGGTAACGTTTCTTGACAAAAGGTTTAGTGTGAGGGACTGCGCATCCTGGATTGCTACGCATATTGTTCTGCTACATCATGATTGGTGTAACAAATATAGAATAAGGACTAGAAGGATATGCAACTAGCAGAGAAGGCTACAGAATGACATGCCTGTTTGATTTCAGAGAACTTTGTCATTAAATCTTTAGGAATAGACCAGTCAAATATGTCGATGTTCTCCTTGATCCTCTCTTCATTGGCGCTTTTGGGGAGTACACTATGCCCCATTTTAATGCCCCATCGTAGGGCAACCTGGGCAGACGTTTTCTGCAACTTTTCAGCAACAGAGACAACAACAGGGTTGCTGAGAACGCTTGGCCCATTGAGCCCAGGTGATCCAGGTGAACCTAAGGGCGAAAACGCCTGTAACAATAGGAGTACGAGTTTAGAAAAAGAAACTTGATGGGTCAATAGTTGAGTAATAAAAATTACTCCAGTATTAGCTAGGCTGTGTCAAGCTTACAGAAAGATGAACACCCTTCAACTGGCATAGCTTCCGGAGCTTGTCTTGCTGCCAAACCGGATGGCACTCAACCTGGTTGACAGCTGGAGGCACGCGTGCAACTGCAAACAAATCCTCCAGCTTCTTACAAGTGAAGTTACTCACACCGATCGCACGAGCCTTTCCTGAGTCATATAACTTCTCCATCGCTCCCCACGTAGCAGGGATGTCAGTACGGATAAGGTTTTCAGGGCTCATAGTAGTTCCTTTCTTGATACGGATGGGACCATGGATCTGTAAAATAAGTTTATTTGAGCCACCATCCACCAAGTAACATGAGGAAATAAAATAGCAGAAATGTGCCCAAAAGCATGACAAAATAAGCATTAAAGTTCAACTATTCTCATCACAGGAAAAAAATTGTAACTGTTCTGTGTGAAACATAACACAAAAGGTTTTCATATTGATAGCCCTGGTGTCGATACTTTATTTGGCATGCAACTAATATATAGTTCACTGTGCATCACTAGCATGAAGTTAGTCAGACAAAAAAAGAACCAAATAAATTATCTCTTCGGATTGTAACTTTAAGTTCTAGAGTTCAGTAAATCAGAGACATATCTTAACACATGAATAACAACAAAAACTACTAACTGAATAAACTATGAAGCATGAGAATTACAAGGTACAGGTCTAAAAAGTCAAGCTGCAAATCCTTAAGGCTGTTATCGATTCCCTCTAGCACGTCTTCAGGTGCATGATTAGCAGCCCTGCAAAACTCACAAAAGATTATTAAATTATATATTTTCAAGCTAAATTAGAAGTTACAATGACTACAAACATTGCTTTGAGCAAGAATAAAAATGAATGGAGGCTGACCATAGCTTAGAGGTGATAAAATAATTTCTTCAAAGCCAATCCCACCTATGATACGGGAATTTTTTTAGTTAACTTAGGAATATTAAATAATATAGTGCTTTGACATCAAATCAAACGACAATAAAACTGCCAAATTTCCCATGTATCATATATCATATTAAATTATATAACTTCTGATATGTTCATAGTTTAATCATTGTACTAGCCTAATTAGACCCCTTTTTAATCAGTATATCATTTGCATTTTGTGGTACCCTAACACCCCTTTCGTTCTACCAGGTATGATTATTTCCTCTTGATATTGTTTGAAAAACAAGTCCATTTAATTTTCTTCACATAAATATCCACATTACAAGGCATAAGAAAGTTTAGATTACTAGCATGCCTGTCATATATTACTATCCAAATAATTATAAATTATTATAGTTGTTCGACATTCTTGTGAGGGAAAACAATCCTGATGTGGTCAAAGTAATAGTCAAAGACGAAATAGATTCGACTAAGTGCAACTACATCAGTTACGGTGAAAAATTAGTAATATGAGCATATAAGGGAAGATCTTGTGATTATTACTTACCTCCTTCTCATTACGGTATGCTGCAGCACAATCAATATGCCGATACCCAGCCTGTTTCAGATATCCAGCAAACAATTTATATTAGGGGTAAAGAGGTTACGATCTGATAATATACTGCAGAGACCTAAAACACCGTCCTTTACAAAGGATGACTTAAATATCATTATTTTTCTTATCAAAAGAATACTTAAGAACAGAATATTTTTCAGCGCTATGTTCTGTACAATATTATGGCCCTATGGACAATATGAAGGCATCAAGAGCAAGCCGAATTTGAATTTTAAAGTTCATTTTGTAATAGAAGTAACTAGTTAGGTCGGCAGAGGTAACCACATCAATAGACAGCCTCGGGATAAAGCAAAGCTGATCTGTCCTCTTGAAAATGGAATGAACAATTCAAGTGAACGATAGAGACGCAGGCAAGCTTGCAATAAGAAGCAACCAGGAGAGCATGGGGGCAATCCGGGAAGACCTTGACAGCAGCATAGATGACATCGCCGACGGCGTCAGGCTTTATCTGCCATACGCCAAGGCCAACTGACGGGATCCTTGCGCCAGTGTTCAGTACAAAGGATTCAGCCATCCTTAGCCAGTGACACCCAAGCAAAGATTTGGAGAGGAAAGCAGAGAAAAAAGATACTGAGAAGGGCGAGTGGAGCTGCGGATGTGGTCGGGCTTGTTTGTGGAGATTCTTATAAGGGTAGTGGAGTGGAGGTGTTTGTTCCAACAAGGCAACAACTGCTACGCTCGTGTCAGGCTGACAGCGGCAGTGACGGTGTTGCTCCATTTTTTACCATACATTTTTCTAGGGACACATTCAACAATTCAAAATGCACATTGATGCAGAATCAAGTAACAATCGCTATCAAACGTAATCAACAACAGGAATTGTCTAGAAAGAAGACGCTTCTACCAGTCATTGTTTAGCAAGAGATGGGTACAGCCGTACTGCTGCTACTACCACTAATGGATAAGCATATTAAAGGGATGGAGCATCTGAGAAACACGTGAAAGGTAATCCAAGCTTACCGCCCGTCGTATTCCACGCTCGGCACGACTCCTGTCATCCCTAGGTTGGTGTGACTATGGCGGTGGCGCGAGCGGAGCTCCTGCTCATCTCGGCTAGTCACCTCTGGCGGGGAAGCACGGTCACAAGGCGAGCGCGGACCTCCACCGCCGCCGTGAGGCAGGAAAATCTTCTGAGAAAATAGCAGGGTTGGAATAACCGGTAAAAACCAGACGGTTATCCCGGTTAACCGGATAACTGGAAAAAACCGGATCTGATACGGTAGCAATATGGTTAACCGGCCGGTTATCCCGGTTAACCGATCAGTTTTTCATCGAGCCGAGCCGGCCGGTTAAGTCGGTTATTCCAACCTTGGAACAGAGTAAACGAGAACAAACTGACAGAACAAAAAAAAGGCACATTTTTTCTCGGTTGTTCAGGAAATTTTATATACTCTGGAACAGGTGTTATCTTGTTGAGTGCAAATTTTTCTCTTCATGACGCACAAATATCACCTAGTCTCAGTTGTTCAGGAAATTTTACACTGGAACATGTGTTTTCTTCTTCGAGTGCACATTTTTTCTCTGCACTGCACACAACTATCGCCTTTTTTTCTTCGGTTGTTTAGGAAACTTTACACCGGAACGGAACATGTACTTTTCTTCTCCAAGTGCACTATTTTTGTCTGCACGGCACACAAGTTGTGGGGTTGTCCTCCACATAGAGGATGAACTTTAAGATCCAATAAATCATAGTTTCAGCCCACAAGTTTAGAAATTATGATTTATTGATTTCAGCCAAATTAATGGTGAAAATTGATTCACATTTAATATATGAGACATGTTATGGTGCTTGAAAGGTACCATAGGTTCCTCCCCTGCTAATTATTTGGAGCCGTTGATGTTAATATAGAAATTAGGAAAATGCTCTATTTTAAACAAGGGTAGTTTCGTAATCGTTTTTAATTATATCACCCCCCGATCAAAAAAATTCTCAATCGATGAAGTCGAATCTGACGACGGTTGCCTCCGGTACGGTGTGTAGACGACCATTTCCCTACCAAATGCCAATTTCCATTGTGAATCACAGCGGTGAGCAGGGCCTTCCTTGCGAAGCGTTGATCGATGCTTCCCAACGCGGCAAGCATCTAATAACAAGGCTTCCTGCGCGCAAATCTCCTCTGATCCTGAGCAAGCTGGATGCGTCCATGCAAGCTAATACGCCAAACATATGATATTAACCTGTGTGTGGCCATGGTTTACAAACAAAAAATTTAATTAGCCAATGTTAATTGAGGATAGTGCCGGTGATCGAGGACTCGAGGTCCAGGTCATGCGAGAAAGTCGATCAACAGAGAGTCAACTGTTCCTGCTGCGTGCGTCCCCGATGCTATAGCTTGTGGAATCATACTCACGGCCTCGCCATTCTCAATGGTGAGGACAACGACCGCCAGCAACCTCCAGTATTATTTATTGGGTTAGAAACTCGATTTTAATCTCAAAATACTAGAATACTCTTCTCATTTTTTATACAAAGGGAAAAATAGTTTCGGGTCCACCACTATATGCTACTGGTTCAAAACTTAAAGTAACTTTTAAGAGGTACCTCTCTATTCTCAGCCATTAGACCTAATGAAATGGACGGTTATACTTGATTTCAAGCATCATAACATTTCTCTTAATATATATGTGAGAAGAAACCCTATCCACCTTCACACCATGAGTGAGAGACCATTCAGGTTGTCCATAACGCGCGCACACACGCACACACCCGCACATAACAAAGACATAAGAGAAGAAGAAGAAGGAGAGGTGAATCGGACAAGATTTTCAAACCTACCGACGTTAAGCTGTTGATTGGAGGCTCAAACATATTTGGATTGGCTTAAAACTTGGTGAGACTTAAGTTACAATTATCTCAATCGACTATAGAAGGATTTTCTTAAACAAAATTTCAGGTGAACTCATCATGATCCAGAAAATGTGCCAGAGGCGGTTCATCACGCACTGCAGGGTCTGCAACTAGCAGACACCAAGTCTAGTGGTTTTGGTCATTTCTGTATGTAAGGAAAGATCAAGTCAATTTATATGGAAAAAAAGAAAATCTATACATATTTTTTGACAGAGGAAAAAAAGGCAAAAGAAAGATTAATAGATGAGTCACCAACAGCATCAGTATGATGTGTTCATTTTGGCAGTAGATATACATAACAAAACCAGTATATTACTCCTGATTCTATATCCAAGAGGATTACAAAAGCACATTCACATGGCATAACAAATTTGCTGGTTATCCTTAAGTGACAACAGTCTATAAACCCCAACGGTAGTCCAAAAAAAGAGTGAAGTGCATGGCATATCCTTAAATTTATCCGGCTGTGTCACTTATGTACTCATACTCTCAAATTGCACTTCTAACTCTCTAAACTTAGACTCGGATGTCATTTATGTCCTTATACTCTTAAAACACAAATCTGGATCATTAAACTTGGCTTCATATGTCATCTAGGTTCCTAAACTTGGCTTTGATGTCATTAGGTCTCATACTCTTAAAATATATAGTCATCTTAATTAAATTGATTAAAATTTATTTCTCATAGATATAACTTAACTATACTCCTTCTATTCATTCATAATATATATTTAGAAGAGACAGAAAGACCAAGTCATAATCATTATTGTTAATAGTTTATGGATGAACAACAAATGGGACACAAAAAAATCCAATGACTAGCATTTGTATTAATTACAGAGATAAAAGAAAGATGCACCAATAATCTATGTGTAGACAAATCATCATGTACATAGAATCAGGATTCAACAGAAATATGCACCATATTTGTGGAATTTTTTTGAACAATACAAACTATATAAATGGACAGGAGTAGTTAAATAAATATGAATTTCAGCTTAAATGTCTATCTAGAATATTGATAGGTGTGTTTGAAAGTCATGCTTTATTCTTGAAAGCATTGGTGGAGGTAGGTGCTAAATAAAATGGCGGTCACTTAGATCACATCATGATGATAAATCACAAAACAACATTTTATTCATTATCTAATAGCTGGATATTGCTAGAATTTTTTTAATGCTCTTCACCATCTTTTTTATGATATGTGTATCTTTATTGACTAATAATACATAGGGTGTATCAGGGTGATCAAATTTATATTCATTATTCTAATTTAATCAATTTGATTGAGATATATTATATTTTAAGTGTATAGGACCTAAATGACATCTGAAGCTAAGTTTAGAGAGTTAAATTTGCACTCTGAGAGTATAGAGACCTAAATAAACATCCAAACCTAAGTTTAGAGAATCAGAAGTGCAATTTGAGAGTACGAGGACCTAAGTGACATAGTTGGACAAGTTTCAGGATGGGTCATGCACTTCACTCCAAAAAAACACAGTATCTTCCACGCAATGAAAATGATATCAGGCTGGGTCTTTCAATGTCCCTCTGAGAGACCACACACTCGCTTAATTTGTTCAACCATCCCCATGATCTCATCTGGTCGAATCAGTCAACTAGAATGCTAAAAGAGCTGTTTTAGTTTTCCTTTTGGGGTTGCAGTACAGAAAAACATCCCAGTGCACGTCTTATATTTGGATAGGAGTGTGGAAACATTTACAGAAAGGAAGATTTGGTTGGGCAATTATTTCATTTCTTCTATTAAACAAGGCAGTTATTTTCCTATTTTTACAGCAATTCAAGGACAATATCTGCATACAATCGAAGTCAATAAGTAGTGGCTTCATGATGGTTCCTGTTGCCTTGAACTTTACACTTCATATTTCACCATCCCAAAAATCATCCACGCTTTTATAAATACCTTGTGGGTGAACAACAAATTCAGCTCTTAGCATCTTAACTTGCAGAATGCCAACCAAAATAAACTTCAATAACCAACAAAAGAACTTCAAGAAAGAATGATTTAAAGAAGTAATAGCCTACATGCCCATTCGTTGCTACAGACTTCAATTATAACATATTTTACTATAAAAAATATCATAAACAATTTTTATCTATGATTTGTTCTGATTTAATTTTGTATTGATAATGTTGCAATTTTATAAAACAAATCACTGATAGTCACTAAATAGGCCATTGAGTACAAAATGTAGAATCACCCTTTGTGAGTATATAGCACAAATATATGAATATGACTTATTGATAGCTGGTATTATAAATACATCAAAACTATAGATATATAAGTATTTTTGTGTTTTAGCAATCTAGGTATACGACATTGATACAAAGAGACGGGGAATTGATTAAAAAAAGGGAGACGAGGAATTTGGTATTTCATTTCTCATTGAAATATTTAATCATGAAAATGAGGCATTGATGTTAGACCCTGCAGTGCAAGCCTACCGGCGTGGGCAGTGTTACCGGGTCCCAAAGCATATACTTAATGATAATAAAAAGAAAATGAAAGTTACCTAGAGGGGGGGGTGAATAGGCAATCTAAAAATTTAACCTGAAACCAGCACTTAAAACAGAATAAAACAGACAATGACAGAACTTCCATTGGTTTATGATAGAACTTCCGTTACCACTGAAGTTCTGTCTGACAGAAGTTCTTCGTTTCAATGTTGACAACCAATTGAAATGCGGAAATAAAAAGGGGACAAGTAATTCACTTGAATAAATGAGTTGCCAACATAGTGTAGCTCTCAGATCCTGCAGGAGTTAGTAACTAATACAACACACGAGTGGATCGAGCATAATAGATACTAAGAAGCAAGCAAGCTTAATAATGAAAAACAAGTGCAAGAATAATAAGAGAGACACAAGGATTTTTAATGAGGTTTGACAGCCACACTAAGTAGCTCCTACTTCCTCGTTGAGGAGTCACACTAAGTAGTCGGGTCTCTCTCAACCCTTGTCCTCGCCAAGCAATCACCAAGATCGAGCATGGATTCTTTTCTTCACTTGATCCGTTTCCTCCTAAGGTGAATCAATCCTTTACAAATGTCCCCGTCTCACCACAATGCTTGGGAGCTCAAGCGCAACGCCTAGCCGCCTAGGAGACCATGTCTCCAAGAGTAACAAGTAATACAAATCGTGTACGGGGAGGGAAAAGGTGTGCTCAAGCTTTTGAGTGCATGGATTGCAGCTTTTCTTGGTTGAATCTCTCTCACAAATGATGTGGATCTCAAGAACAAGTGCAAGAGCAAGAGAGGGGAGCTAAAGCTAAAGTTGGAGTGAAATGCTAGAATGTCCAACCTTTTTCATGGGCAAGTGGAAAGGTATATATAGAGGAGCTCCAAAAACTAGCCGTTGGGGTGTAAACCTGGCACTGACAGAACTTCCGTGATAAGCCACGAAACTTCTATTATTTCAAAAAGAGTCGTTGTACGGGTTGCAGTTACACTGTGACAAGGCATGACGAAACTTCCGTGATGGGCACGGCGGTAGTCACTAGGATTTCCAGTGACGGAACTTTCGTCACTCTCTATTTGGCTTAGAAGAGTTGGCTTTGTTGTTTTGTTTTTGTGGCTAAGTTTTTTCTTAAAGCTTTGGTTTTGCTTGAGCACAATAATTCCCTAGTAGCAAGATTGTTTACCCCTCTTAATAGTTCAGTATTCCTATGACTTAATAAAATAAATAAAAATTATTCTTTAAAACTCTTTTTGAGTCCATTTTCTTTTCTTCTTTGTTTCAGGGGTGAACCATCTGACAATGTGGGGCATGAATAAACTTTTGATAATCTACACATTTTCTTCATACACAAGTTAGTGCACTTTTAATATTTAGTCATGATTCATCAAACCAATTAGGGGATACTAGATGCATCTTCAGAAAACAAAAACAGCTTCATCTCCCACATTCATAAGAAAACGGTTTCAATCGCTCAAGCAGCCTGCCTTTTTGCTAGCACAAATGTAGCTCCTCATGGCCACGATTTCTACACGCCCTATTATAATTGTTCATAAAATTTGATTTTTCCAACAGTCGCTGCTAACACAAGACGAAAGAACAATCTGGTGGCACGACGCCACACAATGAGAGGCTGACAGCTTGGGGAAGAATAGGCAGGTAGCACACAGGGAAGAAACAAGCAATATGGCAAAATTGATTCAAGCAGCAACCACCATTGATTCGAGCAGCGCATGTGAGCTCAAGTTCTGCGTCAGGTCCGTGATTCAAGGTCTACGCTACAAATCCACACCAAATCAAGCTTCAACATGAAGCTCTAGCCAAACCAAATGTTCAGAACTTTTACTCACACACCCGCCATTGGATCCATGAGTATTTCGAAATCCCAGTGCCTGTGGAATCAACACTGGTCACTAAAACATCGCTCCAATCTCCACCTCTCTGGAGCTTGCTGGAGCATCGAGATCCGCTGCGAGCGTGAGGAGGATACAGGGAGAAAAAGGTGATAGACTGATAGAAGCAGAAGGGGAAGGGGCGATCTGTTGCAATCCCACATGCCGGCAAAAGGTTTCTGTGTGGAGGTGGAGGCACAGCGAACAGCAACAACCGCACGCCACCAACTCAGAATTTTATGAGTAGTAAAGATAGAATGCAACATAGATGTGTTCTTCAGTTCATGAATAAAATAATGGTATCAGGAACCTGAAACATTGAAAAAATGGTGTTCAGATTTGAAATACACTGTTGGATCTCAAGGAACTTTTCGATCAAATCATTAGGTGTAGACCAATCAAATATGTTTAAGTTCTCTTTCATCCTTGCTTCATTGGTGCTTTTCGGGAGTACACTCTACCCATTTGAAGACACCAGCGTAAGGTAACCTGTGTAGGTGTTTTCTGTAATTTCTAAGCAATAGGCATGACAATGGGGTCACGAAGAACAGTTGGTCCCTCGAACCCAGGTGATCTAGCTTTACCTAAAGGTGAATATGCCTGCAAAAGCATAGGCACAAATGGAAAATTAACTTAAGTGGAGCTGAAGCCATTCTCAAGTAAGTATGAAAGGCGCTTATCAAGACAATGAAATGTTGTATTCACTAATGTCTAGAAACTTATAGAAAGATGAACAACCTTTGACTGGCAAAGTTCCTGAAGTTTCATTTGCTGCCAAGTTGGATGGGACTCAACCTGGTTTACCGCTGGAGGTACATTGGCAAAGGCAAGCAAATCCTCCATCTTCTTACTAGAGAAGTTACTCACACCAATTGCACGAGCCTTGCGAGAGTTGTATAACTTCTCCATTGCTCCCCATGTAGCAGGAATATCAAGAGAGAGAAAGTTTTCGGGGTTTGGGGTAGCCCCTTTCTGAGAACGAACTGGGGGATGGATCTGCCAAAGATAAGCCATATCAGCAAGCAACATCTGCATTTAAAAAGAATGTACTTCAAGTTCATTTTAGGTCATGCTTTGCAGTTTACAATGATCACTCTACTAAGCCTGACTTTCTATTTTATATATGTCTTCATTCCCTCCCTATTTTTCCTGCATTGAATTATATATATCCAAGGATTAGTGCAGCCCCATGTACAGTAAGATCAGACAGAATAATTGATTACAGATTTATGAAAAAAGGTGAAATCCTGCATCTTTAAAATTTGAGCGAGGATATTTGTTACCATAGGCGTATCGCCAAAAAGAAAGAAAGAAATAAAGCATCAAGTATAGCAATTTACAAGGAACAAATCTATATAATCCAGTCGCAAATCATGGAGAGTAGCTTCAATGCCCTCTGGCACATCTTCAGGGGCTTGATTACCACACCTACAAAATCAAAATATCTTTAGAATTTTGACGACATAGCACCTGTGAGTTACATATTCTACTCTAAAAACAATGCAATTAGATTGAGAAAATAAGCCTAACCAATGCTTAGAAGTGATAAATAAATCCTCACGCTTAGCCATGCCATCTTCAAATATTTTCTTCAGAGCCATACCAATCTATAAAAGGATGCACATGTAAGTTCACTTAATTTAACATAATATCTTCTGACAAAAACAAGCATATACAGTTTATGGTAGGGCATGGTTTGACAGTCAGACGATTATTCACATGCATGATCTTATGACCAATCCCAAATAATTTAGTGAAGGCCTGAAGGGAATTGGTGATGACTGATTTATGAAACTTATATCGTTAATGCACGGAAGCATGTCACCTGCAATCAGTTGGAGCACTGGTACATATTCGGTTGCATGTCTTATCACTTGTAACCAATGTGATATCAAATAACGTTTTACCCTGATTTTAACTGGAAAATATAAACGTGCGACTTCCTACTAAGAAATTATCCATGTTTCTTTCTCGAAAAGGTACAAAAATCTCATGTTTCGTTTCAATGGAAGCAAAACACAGCAACGCCCATAGTGCATTATTAGATCAAGAATTGAGAGGATTCGAATATAGCACTAATACATTAATACCAACCATTCCATTGGAAACAGTTCAATAATATAGTAGCAGATTCATCAAAGGGTATGAATACAATGGTTCACGAAATACTATTACCTCCTTCTCGTTGTGGTACACTGGAGCACAATCAATATGCCGATATCCAGCCTGCATTGTAAAACAGTCAGGCCTGGATGTGACAAGTACCGTTCAATATTTGAAATTGAAGTCCATAATAAGAAACTTGCTCATTTTCTTGAAATGCACATCGTGATATACCACAATATCTTCTTAATGTGATCAGCGTGTTAACTTAAGTAACAAAGTGAGAAATCATGTGGATAAGTGTCATGGTTTGCAATATGTGATGAGTAATTGACTTTGGTTGATTCGGTGTTTGAGTTAAAATGCGGGAATTTAGGGATTGCGTGAGGGTGTTCATGGTTATGGTTATGACTAACCGGAGTTGGTGAACATATTGGTGAAGTTGCAGGAGATAAAAAATATGTTTGCTTGTCTCATGATGTATAGATCACTAGAGTCAACTTGGCGGTCAATGGCGAGAGGATCGGGCACAAGTAGGAGACTTGGGGCTGGACGATCGGGAGGCCGGGTGAAGTCAAGGGTGATCAACACTGTATACGTGGAGAGGCAAGGAGCACGGATGGTTTCGCGGTTGAGCCTCAAAACCGTGAGTTTTGATCAAGATGGCAGGGTTGACCAAGTCAAAGGAGATAGGGTGTCGATGCAAGTAGAGGTTTCCAATGGACTGAAAGCAGGAGAGACTTGCCGATGAGGAGGATCACAGGACAAGGTGACATGCATCAAGATCAAGAAGTCATGCTTTGAGAAGCGTGCAAGACGGTTTTTCGGTTTGGGCCTCAAAACCGGTGGCGGCGATTGAAGGTGCATGTGGCATCATCGTGAAGCTTGCGTCGAGGCGAAGCAAAGTTGTGAAGGGCTCGATGGCGTTCGGGTGAAGAAAAAAGAGTTGGATGGTTTTGCCCCTAGTGATAGGTGACAATATATTATAGGTTAAGCGTAGAGTTGTCTTAGACCCTAGGCCTATATAAGAAGAGATAGGGCTGGTGGAAGAGGTGGCTCTCTTTTCTCTTAGCCTTGCTAGGTTTTCATTTTAAAGTGCTAGGAGAGGTCTTCATATTTTAGTGGAGAGAAAAAGGTGTGTGTGAGACGTCTCTTTCTCTTCCAAATAGTAGGAGGAAGAGGGTGGCCTCCTAGCCATGTATCTATAAATCTTGTATGTAAGGATCAATGATATGAGATTCAATTTTATGTTCAAGATCTTCTCTTCTCCCTAAATCCTGAATTTCTCTTTTTCTATATTTTTGGAGCTATTTTCATGGGTATTTTTTATCTCATTTTTAGGGAGTTTTGGGACGAATTTTTTGAGGGATCTTGATGCTAGGACATGCCTAAACATTCCTTGATGGATCCTTAGTTGAATCCTAGGCAAGAGCACCTTTGATTTCGTGGATTTACTCAAGAACATTCCAACCCTAGGATTTTCGGTAAAACCTAAAATTTTTGATGAATTCTTGAGCTTTTCGTGTGATTCCACTTGGAGAAGGAAGTTCCTACCATGAGACACTTTTTGTCCATGTTTCGTGATTTTTGGAGTTCATTTGCATAGTTTTTGCCAATTTCCTCGCCGAGTTTCAAGTTCAGTTTTTGGTTCTGGAAAGGGTTGATCGGCACTGTCGATTTCTGAACTGGCACTGCCGATGTGGGAGTCAGAACCCAGATCGGCACTGCCAATGCCACGACCGGCACTGCCGGTGGCTTGGGTCATCTCCTGATCGGTACTGTCGATGTGATGACCGGTACTGCTGATGCGCTTTGCCTGTGTTTTCTCGATCTCTTGCTCTGTCTACTGATCGGCACTACCGATGGTCTTTACCAGCACTGCCGATGGCCTGTTCCAACTCACGATCGGCACTGCCGATGCAGTGATCAGCACTGCCGATGTACTGACAGAATAGTCTGTTTTGAGTCGAGTTTTTGGCAATTCCAAGTCTTGGCTGTTCTCCTTTGTTTCCGCTGTACTCCGCTGCTGTTGTTGATCACTCCTAGGGTTAACACATCACAAGTTGGTATGTGTAACCTTGGTGATTTACTTAGGGGTTGGTTTCGGTTGTAATTAAGACATAGGTCAAGTTCTTGAAAAGAATTTTAATTAGATCTCATTCACCCCTCCCCCCCCCCCCCCACCACCCCCCATCCCCCTCTGGTCGCCTTCTCAGTCCTTCACAAAGATAATTCCAGGTTTTGAGTTTAAGTTTAAATATGTCCTTCTAGAGGCAACTCTGGACATTCTGACCTTGACAGCAGCATAGATGGCATGTCCAACAACACCAGGCTCTTCTTGTGATGTGCCAACGCCAACTGATGGGATTCTTGAACCAGTGTTGAGGATAAAGTATTCAGTCATCCCTGCTAATCTGAGCACCGAGACCTGCAAGGGATCACAGAACAAAACAGAGCTAGATTATCAAGCAAATATGACTGTCACAGAAGATAACAAGTAGGAAGGCACCTGCTGTAAAGAGTATCTTCTAGTACTTGTAATAGGATTTTAAATTGGACAATTTTTAGCAGGACCATGCTGCTAGAGTTTGCCTAAGTTGCTGATCACGACTCTGTTAAATGTGGCAAACAGGCAAAAGTTGTCAGGCTCCACTCAACAATACAGAATCATCAGCAGTATACCACTCTCGCGGCTATGAACAAGGACATAGCACTCGCAGGCATGAAAGTGAACACATCATTTTCTGTGCTCCACCATAAGGAAACCTAACCAATTGCAACTTCTACAATTGGGGAATCCTAGTAATTCCTCCGTCATCTACACCTACCGCATCAGAATCATTGACCACTCAAGCCGCTCGATGAAAGGAATCGCGTGAAAATGGAGTCACGGTCCCGCAAAAAAATCCAGGAA
This sequence comes from Eleusine indica, assembly GCA_030378355.1. Classification (NCBI taxonomy): domain Eukaryota; kingdom Viridiplantae; phylum Streptophyta; class Magnoliopsida; order Poales; family Poaceae; genus Eleusine; species Eleusine indica. The sequence goes on from CM059494.1 coordinate 64,144,836, forward strand.
AGTGCGACGATGTCCGACATAATTCAATAGCTACTCCGGCTGCAGGGCATGAATACACGACCACAAGGTTCAGTGGTAGAAGCGAACCTTAAGAGGGATCAAATTTGGGTTCCTATATATTATTTTGAGGGCCAACTTTCATTGTTTAGAGGCCCAAAATTATTTTGTTCTCTAGCCCCATGCCGCCGCCTCTCCCCTCCTCCCTTGCTCGCTCGCGCACCGCCGGCCTCCTCTCCCGCAGGCCCACGCCGTCTGCCTCCTCCTCCGCTGGCCTGCGCCGCTGGCCATCCTCCCCTATGAGCGCGCCCCACCGGCCCTCCCCTCCTCCCTCGCTCGCTCGCTCGCGCGCTACTAGCCCGCGACGCCGGCCTCCTCGCCTGCTGGCCCACGCCGCCGACCCTCCTCCCCTACGCACGCGCGCCGCCGCCTCTCCCTTCCTCCCCTCTTTCCCCGCCCACGCGCCACCGGAGGGGAGGAGAGGAGAGGAGAGGAAAGAAACAAAAAAAAAATTGGTAGGGTCCGCATTTGAGGGGAAAATAGTGGCCTACTATTTCTAGGGGGTTTAGGAGGAAATTTGATGGCCTGCTCAAAATAGTCATCCAAATAAGAAGGGGTTGAAGTTGATTTTTTATGTCTGGGTGACTAAAAGTGGATTTAGAGGCTCATTTGATCAGCCCACTAGAGTTGCTCTAACAACGTCCTCCCGTATTGAGGGCACGCTCGGAACGGGTCGGTCCGCCTCTACGGAAGCGGGATGGGAGAGGCCCGTGCGGCCTGGATGAAGCAGGTGCGGCTCCACATAGGGTGGTGGGTGATCCGACGGGCAACGGACACAACGGCGCGGGGAATGCCACAACGAGGCCGGCTGGTGGAAAATATAGGAGCACGGTGGAGTGGAGTGGAGTGGCGAGGGTCCCCACTTGTTGCCGCTTTTAGTTTCAGTTTCTGGCGCCCCGCTGCTATGTGCTATCATGACGTGTGACTGATCAGGCAGCCTCTCCCTCTCTAGGCTGCATCGCTACGGCTGGGTAGCTGGCTGTTGTGCTCGACAAATATGTTTGTTTACTGAGGTCTAAATTTTAGTATTATCATGACAATCTTTCGAACGTTAAATATAATGATTAAATATAAAACTAATTATATAGTTGGATGTTAATTTACGAGACTAATCTATTAAGCTTAATTAAGTTATCATTAGAAGATATTTATTATAGCATCATATTATCTAATCATGACCTAATTAGGTTTAATAGATTCATCTCGTCATTTAGTGGATAGGTCATGGACTGGATTTTATTATTAATCTATATTTAGTACTCTAATTAGTATCCCAATATTCAATGGGATGGGTCCAAAAATTAGAACCGAACGCATTCTTCTGCCACTCAGCAGACATCACGGCGGCCGCGTGCCGCAACTTTTGCATCAATGGAAGGAGAGCTGGTTGTGGCAACCATCAACATGATCGTAAGCGAAAATGATTTTGTCCTGCCTAAAATAGATGTTGATTTTGATGCCCCATCTAAAACTTCGCAACTTGAAACGTAATTACTGAATACAGTCAGGCTACATGGGCTCTTGTAGTACTAAATGTATAAAACAACAATTTGTCATCTTCTAATGCATTTATCTAGGGAAAACGATGAAAAAATACCATCATTACAATAATAGCAGCAGACCACACATACATTACAAAACTATCCCTGCATAAATGAAACAATTATAGTCACACAGAAGCAATTGATCTCGATTTTTTTTTCCCAAATGAATGCAAGCATTCTCTGTTGTTCAAGAAAATCATCTCAAGAAATCAGAATGGTCTCCTGTCTCGGTTCTTTCATTCAGGGAAAACTCGTACGATACTTCACCATCCCAAAGATCCTCCAACCGTCCAACGTATTGTAACCGCTAAAAGAAATATCAGGTAACATCTCTCAACAAAAACGTTTAAATATTTAGTTTCTGGAACTCCGCATGCTAGATTGCTATCTGTCCGAATAAACTTGTGCATTCTTTTCTTCCTTTATTAGTTTTTATTTACATCAAATGTACTTAAGAGTAGAGGCTCAGCAGTTAATTGTCTGCACCTGAGTCTTCAACCTGACGCGGGCTGCGTTCGTGCGGGGTTTGTGCATGCTCAGATCGCGAGCATGTCATGCCTAGAAGTAGCAGCCACGAAGGAAATAAATATGCAGATTCGTTTGAAACTGTGTCATTATTTTGAGCTTGGATAGTAATACCATGCTCTAACATCTTCCTGGTCATAAACATAAGTTGAGATCGAGTTAGATATAAATTAACGGAGCAACTCACATGCCATCTATTTTATTTGGTCAAAGAAGTCAGGGGCTCGGGGCATAGCCATCTTTGACCCTTAGAACACAAAAGTCACAGAAGAACACATCATATGGGCAATTGTTCTCAGGCTTTCCGGCAAGCATTCTAGGCCGAACTGCAAATCCGAGAGAAGTCTATATGCTTTATATTTCACCGTCCCAAAAATCTTCCAATGTATTGTAACCACTGTTCGGGTGAACTGCAAATTCAGCTCTCAGCAACCTAACCTGCATGTTTCAAACCAAAAGAAATATCAGGTAACGTTTCTTGACAAAAGGTTTCTGGATTGCTACGCATATTGTTCTGCAACATCATGATTGGTGTAACAAATATAGAACAAGGACTAGAAGGATATGCAACTAGCAGAGAAGGCTACAGTATGACATGCCTGTTTGATTTCAGAAAACTTTGTCATTAAATCAGCAGGAATAGACCAGCCAAATATGTCGATGTTCTCCTTGATCCTCTCTTCATTGGCGCTTTTGGGGAGTACACTATGCCCCATTTGAATGCCCCATCGTAGGGCAACCTGGGCAGGCGTTTTCTGCAACTTTTCAGCAACAGAGACAACAACAGGGTTGCTGAGAACGCTTGGCCCATTGAGCCCAGGTGATCCAGGTGAGCCTAAGGGCGAAAACGCCTGTAACAATAGGAGTACAAGTTCAGAAAAAGAAACTGGATGGGTCAAAAGTAGAGGAATAAAAATTGCTCCACTATTAGCTAGGCTGCATCAAGCTTACAGAAAGATGAACACCCTTCAACTGGCATAGCTTCCGGAGCTTGTCTTGCTGCCAAACCGGATGGCACTCAACCTGGTTGACAGCTGGAGGCACGCGTGCAACTGCAAACAAATCCTCCAGCTTCTTACAAGTGAAGTTACTCACACCGATCGCACGAGCCTTTCCAGAGTCATATAACTTCTCCATCGCTCCCCACGTAGCAGGGATGTCAGTACGGATAAGGTTTTCAGGGCTCATAGTAGTTCCTTTCTTGATACGGATGGGACCATGGATCTGTAAATTAAGTTTATTTGAGCCGCCATCCACCAAGTCATATGAGAAAATAAAATAGCAGACATGTGCCCAAAAGCATGATAAAATAAGCATTAAAGTTCAACTATTCTCATCACAGGAAAAAATTATAACTGTTCTGTGTGAAACATAACACAAAAGGCTTTCATATCGATAGCCCTGGTAACTAATATATGGGTCATTGTGCTTCACTAGCATGAAGTTAGGCAGACACAAAAAGAACCAAATAAATTATCTCTTCGGATAGTAACTTTAAGTTCTAGAGTTCAGTAAATCAGAGACATATCTTAACACATACATGAATAGCAACAAAAACTACTAACTGAATAAACTATGAAGCATGAGAATTACAAGGTACAGGTCTAAATACTCAAGCTGCAAATCCTTAAGGCTGTTATCAATTCCCTCTAGCACGTCTTCAGGTGCATGATTAGCAGACCTGCAAAACTCACAAAGATTATTAAATTATTAGTTTCAAGCTAAATTAGAAGTTACAAAGACTCAAACATTGCTTTGAGCAAGAATAAAAATGAATGGAGGCTGACCATAGCTTTGAGGTGATAAACATATCTTCACGCTTAACCACCCCATCCTCAAATAATTTTTTCAAAGCCAATCCCACCTATGATACGGAATTTTTTTAATTAACTTAGGAATATTAAATAATATAGTGCTTTGATATCAAATCAAACGGCAATAAAACTGCCAAATTTCCCATGTATCATATATCATATGAAATTATATAAGTTCTTATATAACTTCATATATGTTAATAACTTAACCATTGTGCTAGCCTAATTAAACTCATGTTAGTCAGCATACCACTTGCATTTTGTGGTACCCTAACACCCCTTTCGATCTACCAGGTATGATTATTTCCTCTTGATATTGTTTGAAAAACAAGTCCATTTAATTTTCTGCACGTAAATATCCACACTACAACATTACAAGGCAAAAGAAAGTTAAGACTACTAGCAAGCCTGTCATATATTACTATCCAAATAATTATAAATTATTATAGTTGTTCGACATTCTTGTGAGGGAAAACAATCCTGATGTTGTCAAACTAATAGTCAAAGACGAAATCGATACGAGTAAGTGCAACTACATCAGTTACTGTGAAAAATTAGTAAAATGAGCATATAAGGGAAGATCTTGTGATTACTACTTACCTCCTTCTCATTGCGGTATGCTGCAGCACAATCAATATGCCGATACCCAGCCTATTTCAGATATACAGCAAAGAATTTTATATTAGGGGTGAAAAGGTTACGATCTGATAATATACTGCAAAGACCTAAAACACCGTCCTTTACAAAAGGAGGACTTAAAGAAAACTATTTTTCTTATCAAAAGAATACTTGAGAACAGAATATTTTTCAGTGCTGTGTTCTGTACAATATTATGGCCCTATGGACAATATGAAGGCATCAAGAGCAAGCCGAATTTGAATTTTTAAGTTAATTTTGCAATAGAAGTACTAACTGGTTAGGTCGGCAGAGGTAACCACATCAATGGACAGCCTCGCGATAAAGCAAAGCTGATCTGTCCTCACGAAAAATGGAATGAACAATTCAGGTGAACGACAGAAACGCAAGCACGCTTGCAATAAGAAGCAACCAGGAGAGCATGGGGGCAATCTGGGAAGACCTTGACAGCAGCATAGATGACATCGCCGACGGCTTCAGGCTTTATCTGCCATACGCCAAGGCCAACTAACGGGATCCTTGCGCCGGTGTTCAGAACAAAGGATTCATCCATCCTTGGCCAGTGACACCCAAGCAAAGATTTGGAGAGGAAAGCAGAGAAAAAGGATACTGAGAAGGGCAAGTGGAGCTGTGGATGTCGTGGGGCTTGGATGCGGAGATTCTTAAAAGGAGGTGAGGTGTTTGTTCCAACAACTGCTACGCTCATGTCAGGCTGACAGCGGCAGTGACGGTGGCGCTCCATTATTGACCGTACATTTTTCTAGGAACACATTCAACAATTGAAAATGCACACTGATGCAGAAGTCTCAGTTTACTTGTTATTCTGGAAGAGTTTTGAGATATTCAGATTTATAAAATATTCAGTAAATCTAGATTTAAAGAATATTTAATTAATCTGATAAAAAGACAACATAACAAGTAATTTAGAACAAAAGGAGTAACAATCGCTATCAAACGTACTCAACAACAGGAATAATCTGAAATGAATACGTAGCAAGAGATGGATCCTGGCGTACTGCTGCTGCTACCACTAATGGAGCATCTGAGAAACACGTGAAAAGGGTAACCCAAGCTTACCGTCCACCGTAGTCCACGTGACGCATGACTCCTGTCATGAGTGTCATCCCTACGCTCAGCATAGTGCTGCTACCACTAATGAAGCGGAGGTCTGATTCATCGCTGTCGTCCAGTCACACGGAAACTTTTGTCTCCCCCTCCCCCCCCCCCCCCCCCTCTCCTTCTCTTCTTTAACCTCACATCGTCTCCTCGTCGACGTTGTCATCCCTTAGGGGGTTCGGGTTGCCGGGAGAGAGGGGGAGGCTCTATGCTCTCCGATGAATGATGAGAGGATTCGAGGGACGGCGATTGCGACCTAGCGGCGCTGCCGTAGCCACGGGCAGTAGGAGGTGGTGGGTGGGGTCAGCGACAGGGGCTTCACGTCGCTAACGAGTTAGTGTGACGATGGCGGTGGCTAGTGTGTGGCGCCACCGACCATCGATGGTGGCCGCAGACAGAGGAGGAGCCAGTATGGCGAGCGGCGACGATGCCAGAGTCCACAAGGACGGTAGGCCACCGGGGCAAGGGCGATGCCCGTGGTTGAAGAAGAAGGGGCGGACAGAGGATTCCGTTCGACGTGGTCGATAACGAGGGGTTCCTGGCGAAGGTCCTACTTTTCTCGGCTAGTCGCCTCTCGCGAGGAGGCACGGTCACAAGGTGGGCGCAGACCTATGTCGTCATCGAGAGGCAGGAAGGGAAGGACGAAGAGGCGGAGAAAGGGAAGGACGAAGAGGCGGAGAAAGAAGAAATACATTCTTTTTTTTAGTGGGGGGGGGGGGGATCGAACGGTCAGTAAACTTCTCCCTAACACAGAAGCAGGAAAATCTTTTGACAACAAAGTAAATGAGAACAAATAGACAAAACAAAAGCAAAAAAAGGGCTTAATTGTAAAAACTATCTCATAAGTCAGTTAGAGTTTAAGATTCTCACCCATAAATTATTTTGTCGTAAATTTCTACTCACTCATTGAGTTTTGTTGTAAAAACGACGCCAATTTGCACATGTGTAATTTATTCAACATGTTTTTGTTTATTTAGATTAACCAATGGTGTTCTTATAAAAAAATATAAAATTTTGGAAGTATAATTTTCATATATTTTAAATAGAGAATATGTAGCAAAAATATCAAATAAAGTTTAAAATTTGGACATGTTCTTCATGAAAATAAGAGGAATTAAACACACTAAAAATCTCTGTTAAATTTATTTAACTTAGCTTTATTTTAAATTTATATTAATAAAATTATATAAAAGCATTAAAAATGTGTCAACTGGAATGATTTTTATAACAAAATACATTGTGTGGGTGGGAATTTGCTACAAAAAAGCCTATGCGTGCGAATTTCAAACTTTAAGCGACTTACTATTTGTTCGAACGAACAAGTGTTTTGTTGTTTTTCTCCGCATGACGCACAAATATTGCTTTTTTCTCAATTGTTCACGAAATTTTAAACTGGATGACAGGAACAAGTGTTTTCTTTTTTAAACCGTTAGGCCATGTAATCCGTTAGTGTTTTCACCGTCCGATCGGTCAAACTCGTGATAGAGACCGTGCGATGAGGGATTGGATCGGTTCATCACCCAGTTTCCTGTGAACCCGAAGCTTCGCGGATTATCTAGGCTCGCGTAGCTCCGCACCCTTTTGTGCTCGCCTCGCCGTACTCTTCAGACCACCATGGTCGACAGATCGACGCTTGGATCCCAGACGGCTACGGCCAGCCCCACTCCCAGCCCCTTCTTCTGCCTCCCGTCCGCCGCCATACTCGGCTGCCACCCTTCGTCAACCGTTTGCCCGTCCAGTATGCATCAGCGGCGACAGACAGGCAACATCAATGCCGTTGGGTCTTGCAGCCCGCCACAGCGTCCCCACCTCCTGATGTCGTTCTTCCGGCTCCCGCGCTCGCATGATCCCCTCACTGGCGCACTCCCGCTTGCTGGTTAGCTATCCGTCGCCTCCGCTTCTGCACGCAAGGAGGAGAACTGGAGAAGGCTCTGGAGGTCGACAATGAACCATGATGCCTGGCTGCGACTGCCTCCATATCCTCACATAGTGCACCACTCGACGGAACGAAGTGGTACAGAGTGCTAGAAGACGAAGAAACGCCGGCTTCACCACTCGGTCTGCAGCCAGGTCCCAGTCCTCTGCTGTTTAAAAAATAGCCATGGAGATATTTGGCTCAGAGCTCGGGAACGGTAGCACACTTGTGTTTAAAAAACAGCACACTTGTGTCCTATCACCAGACTAACAAACAATTATTGCAGCAAGCAATTGATTTCTGCGGTTTCAGCTCCTTCTCTTGCTCTACTCACCCTTGAAAAAATTTCTGCATTCCTGCTTGACAGGTACTCGATGTAATGCCTAAGAAGTGCTTGCTGAAATACTTTTCACAAAATTCTTTTGGTATAATCAAGTGTCGCTCTACAACAATTTCATAAATTTATCATTGGCTCAGATATTGGACACCTTTGAAGCAATACGATAAGGCTACCAAACAATAATCAGAGTTAGGATAGAAAACCAAAATTGAAATGTTGAACATGTCGTCATCGAGACATCAGGGAAAATGTTGCTCATGATATCGGTGGAGTAAACAATGGGCAAGACAAAAAAAAAAGTTGTATATCGTGAGATTTGAACTATTTATAACTATTCATTCACTTAAGATTGTTGATGCTAAAAAGATAGTTTGCCTACTGACAGAACAATGAATTATTACGGAAGGTATTGATACAGGACAACATAAAGCTTTATGAAAACTCTTACTCTGAAGATTCATGAAAGATGTTTATCAACAAATTTCAAATTTTTAATATATACTTGTACAATATAGCAATAGTAATATAGGATAACAACTTATTGTCCTCTCATTATTTACTTAAGAATTCCATGATTTTCATTTAAAAGTATTGTGCAAAGTGACTATCCAAGACATTTTGTTTTACCAAAACATTTATAGACTTGAAAATAATGTAATTGGCCAAAGGGGAGGAAGAGGTAATACTACCGAACAGGGTCATTCAACGTCTAATAAAAAGCAGCAGCGCGGCAATGTCACGCGCTATTTCTAGTTTTTTTTTTATGAAACATGCGTTTTCTTCTTGGAATGCATATTTTTTTCTCTGCACTGCACACAACTATCGCCTTTTTTTTCTCGGTTGTAAAAATGAAGTCCTAAGATTCATATCTCGCCATCCCACAGGTCTTTCAGACTCTTGTAACGTGCACCGGGTGCACGCCAAACTCAGCCCTCAACAGCTTGACCTACAATACGCAGCAAGAGCACTATTCATAGCCAACAACCACTGAATAATGAAAAAACAACATCACCACCAACAACTCGGCATAGACAAGGACATTAAAAAGATATTTTTTTCGTTCTAAAATATAAACTCATAACATCTATAATATATCTGAATAACTATCTATACAGATTTATTAAAGATGTTATGAATCTGAACATTCTTCTTCGTAGTCTATAATGCTTATATTTTAAAAGAGAAAGAGTAAAATGTTTTGTTAAGCGGCAGACCTGTTCGATTTCTAACATTTCGGCCATCAGCTCTTCAGGGATGCACCAGTCAACGACGTCAAGGTTCTCCTTGATCCTTGCCTCATCGGTGCTCTTCGGGAGCACGCTCTGGCCCATCTGCAGGCCCCAGCGAAGCGCCACCTGCGCAGGAGTCCTCTGCAACCTGTGGGCGATGGACGTCAGCACAGGGTGGCCGAGCACGCTTGGCGCGTTGACGCCGGCCGCCGCTGGCGAACCCAACGGCGAATACGCCTGCAGAAACATTGCTTTTTTTTAGTTTTTATTCGTCAGTCATCACGGAACATGAAGAAACGGCAGTGTGCAACGTGCAGCCATGAAGATGGGCGAGGCTGTGTTTTACCGAGAGGTGAACGCCGGTGGACCGGCACAGGTCGCGGAGCTTGGCCTGCTGCCAGCCCGGGTGGCACTCCACCTGGTTGACGGCCGGAGGCACGCGCGCGACGGCGAGAAGGGAATCCAGCTTCCGGCAGGAGAAGTTGCTCACGCCGATGGCGCGGGCCTTGCCGGCCTCGTGCAGCTTCTCCATTGCCGCCCACGTCGCGGGGATGTCGCAGGGGAGGGAGTTCTCGGAGAGCGGTGCGGTTCCCTTCTTGAGACGGATCGGGCCGTGGATCTGCAGTGTTGGTGTTGGAGGAGGTCAGTGGAATTAGGCAAGAACTTAAATCTGGTGGCATATGGTGTACGGACAGAACAGCCTTTAATTCATCATTTGCTCATGGAAGCATCTCATCATTTGCTTATGGTCGCATTTTTCAGTGACTTACAAGGTACAGATCCAAGTACTCCAACTGCAGATCATCAAGAGTGGTTTGGATTGCCTCTGGCACGTATTCAGGTGCGTTGTTACAGTACCTGCAAAAATCCAGAGTACATAGAACGCGTGCTAAAATTACCTTTCTCTGTTTTTTTTTTTTTTGCTGCATATGTGTGCAAGAAAAAGGTTGCCTAACCACAGCTTGGACGTGATAAAAAGATCTTCACGCTGAACTACCCCATCCTGAAATAATTTCTTCAGAGCCAATCCGACCTGGAAAAGGAGACAGAACGGACTGAAGAATCGGTGCCAAGCCTATAATTTCTTTCCCCAATAATTTCTTTCCCCAGAAGTATGATAGTATGACACAATGCGCCGTCACCTCTTTCTCGTTGCCGTAAGAGAGATTTTTGTCATTCTACCATTCCAGAGAATGAGCTTCCCACTTATACCATTCTAACATGCGGCTTCCCCTTTATAGCATTAAACTGTTATTCTTTTCCTTCGTATACCATTGGTTAAAATATAATTGTAATTTACCTGAGATAACAGTAAAGGGTCATGTAAAAAGACTAAACTACCCTCGTGTTTCCTTGTCTCCAGCCGACCCGACAGAAATCTTTTTTCTCTCTTTCTCGACCCGTCTCTGTTCTTCGACACGAGCTCACCCAGTCGGGCACTCGCCCTGCCGCCGTTGAGGTCCTGCCTCAACCCGGCCGGCAACCACCGACGAGGGACCCCGCGCACGTGCTCTGCCTTCTCGCCGTTCTGCCTTCCATCGTAGGCGCTCATGGCTGGCCCGCCCGCGACTGGCCCGCCGCCTAACCCTAGCGGCTGGGCGAGTAGGATGGCGGCGGAAGAAGGCCTGGCGGCGGCGGAAGAGGACCTGGTGGCGGCAGTTGAGGACCTAGAGGCGAAAGAGGACTAGGCGGCTAGGGTTTGCGGCTGTTGGTGGCCTTCTAGTTCTAGGTCATTTTGGTAAGAATCTGACCCCTTTGTTGCACTCAATGGCACTATGATTTGCATACCAATTCTGAGTTCCTGTAAAATGTAGGAGAATTGGATGTTAATGAGTTGAATGGCCTGAGCAACACTGATCTGAATATGGTTGCAGAGGCACAGTAAGTTTTTCATGTTAGTGTTGTCATGTATAGTTGAAGTTCGAATGAAATGTTAGTAACATAATTTATTGCTATGTATTTCATTTTTAGGCTTCCATTAGCAGTGGTTGAACCCTCATTTTCGGGTATCGATTGGGACAAAATTCAAATTAAGGAACGACATGATAAAGAGGGACGGTTAAAGATGCCTAGTGAACAGCAAATTTATGGGCTTTTGGGGTTGATGGATGAGGATGAGGCAGCAGAAAAGGCAAGAGAGGATGCTGCCACTAGAAGTGTCGATGCTTCTAAACTTCCAAATATGCATGATACTGAAGGTGTGGCTATTCCATTTGATGATTCTGTACCTGGAAAGCATAGTTTGGATTATGACAAGAACAATCCTGTAATGAGGGTTGGAATCAAGTATGGCTCCATGAAAGTTTTTAGATTGGCTATTAGACAATATGCCATAAAAAAGGAATTTGAATTAGGCATCGAAGCTACTGATCCAACAAGATATAGAGGGTTTTGCTTAGGTGATGGCTATCCTTGGAACATCCATGCAAGACCAATTCGTCTGGGTGCAGATCCTGTACAGGTATTAAATGGTTTAATTTTCTAGTTTCTACTTGTGTGCTTGCATACATATCAAATGTTTTACTTTATTGGTTTGTTTTTTTGGTTCAAGTCATTGTAATGAATGATATACACACCTGTACTTCCAGCAGTAGAAGAAGGACTACTACACCTACAACTCCATGGGTTGCTGATAAGGCTCTTCCTATCCTTAGGAAGAAGCCTAATATTGGTACTAAGGAACTGCAGACTCAATTGCAGGATGAGCATGGATGTGTCATTGGATATAACACGGTCTGGAGGGGACAACAACGGGCTTTGAAGATGTTGTATGGTGTTTGAGAAGAAAGCTTCAAAGAACTATACGGTTGGAGGGCTGAGGTGTTGAAGAAGATGCCAAGCAGTGTTATTGAGATTGCCACAGAGATGGTTCATGGCCACAATTATTTCAGTAAGTTTTTTTGTGCGCTTGGTCCTTGCATTGAAGGTTTCTTGGATGGATGTAGGCCATACATTAGTATTGATTCTACTGCACTTAATGGTAAATAGAATGGTCATTTAGCTGCAGCAATTGGTGTGGATGGTCATAATTGGATGTATTCAATTGCATTCTGTTTTTTTGATGGTGAAACTGAAGTCAATTGGACCTGGTTTATGTCTCAACTGCATAAGGCTATAGGAGATCTCCCTTTACTTGCAATTTGCACAGATGCCCATAAAGCTTTGATCAGTGCCGTAAAGGCTATTTTCCCTAATGCTGAACATAGAGAATGCTTTGTTCATCTTGTGAAGAACTACGTTAAAAACCCTAAAGATTTCAAATGTGAAGAACTTCTATATCCTACTGCAAGAGCATATAAGAGAGAATTCCGTGACCATCTAATGTCCAGCATTTTGAGTGATCCTGAAGCGTCCTTGTGGTTTGAGCAGCACCATAATCTAAAGTGGACAAGATGCAAATTCAACCCAGCTATCAAATGTGACTATATCACCAACAATATAGCAGAGAGTTTTAATAATTGGATTGCTGACATCAAGGATTTGCCTGTGTGTGAGCTTGCTGACAAGCTTAGGGAGATGATTATGGTGCTGTTTTTCAAGAGGAGAAGGATTGGAGAGAGGCTCACCGGTAATATCCTACCTGCTGTCCTATATATTTTGAAGGCCAGGACTAGAGGGTTACAACATTTGTCAGTTGTGCAAGGTGACCACTATGCTGCAGAGGTGCGAGACAATAACAATTGTCTAACTCGTCATGTTGTCAAGGCATACAACCATGAGTGCTCATGTGAGGAATGGCAACATACTGGTAAACCATGTCCACATGCCTTATGTGTTATAACACAACAACCATTTAGAGATGTTAAGATGGAGGACTTTGTTCATCACTACTACTCTGTTGAGATGTTCAAAAATGCTTATAAGAGATTGATAGAGCTACTTCCGGATAGGACACAATGGCCCAAAGTGGACCTTCCAGGTGATTTAGGTGCGCCACTTGATAAGAGGAGTGTTGGCCGACAAAGAAAGAAAAGGTTCAAAAGTTGCCTTGAAGGTGGTGGTGGTAGTAAGAGACCTAGTGCAGAGACTGAGAAAGCAAAGAAGAGGATTAAAGGCCAAGTCACTTGCCCCAGATGTGGTTTGAAAGGTCATAGGAAAAACAGCCCCAAGTGTCATTTGAATGGCACAAAGAAAAGGCAAGTCTCATTTATTCTCTGTTTCTATTTGTGTTGCCAAATTTGAATTGCCCACTCACTTTTATAATTGCTTTGTACTCACCTTGTAGGATAAGGAAACCAAGAAAAAATACTACTAAAGGTTGGTTTCCTAAGGATGTAACCACACCAATTATGGCTGCTAACATCAATGAACTAGAGGCCAATGCAATTGTTCCAATTTAAGATAACTCATTGTTGACAGGAGAGGGCACTTCTTCATAGGAGCCCCTCATGCTTACTTCAACTCCTACCAAAAAAGCAACTACTAAGCGAGCAGTTAGAAAGATTACTCCAAAAAAAGCGATGAGAGCTTGATTTCTATCTTTCATGAATATAATGTTGAAGTATTGTATTTTGTAAACTTGTATGGAAAGACATGTAAACATTAAGATCATGCCTTCTATTTTTAATTAAGTTTCAGTGCTTGCAAGATAATGTAATGTCAGTTTGTCGTTATGATGATCTATGCCTTTTTAATATTGTGATTGCTTGCTTATGTCCTTGACAAATTATTTTATTTTCTTGCATATGTCATTTTTTAATGTGGCGTGATGTGAAAATACTTTGCATATGTGATTTTTGAATTTTCTGGAATTTTTTATTAACGTTAGTCATTTATTTACTTTTTTGAATTATTTTTGCCAAACAAACTGAAAAATAAACCAGCAGTGAGTGAGAGAGCTGTGAGGGTATTTCTGTCTTTGCATGTACCTTGATAGAGGTAAAAATAGTCTAACTAACCAATGGTATAGGAAGGAAGAGAATAACAGTTTAATGCTATAAGGAGAAAGCCCCATATTGGAATGGTATAAGGGGAAGCCCAGTTTCTGGAATGGTAGAATGGTAAAAATCTCACCGTAAGATGGAGCGCAGTCAATATGGCGATACCCTGCCTGCACCATCACAATTCAGAAACAGTAAAGTGAGTGGCGGAGCCAGAAATTTTTCATAGAGGAGGCCAGCTAAACAAAATAAACATTACTATAATAGATTAATTATAAATTTCAACTAATTTCTCACTATGCATTATATATTTGCAGCACAAATTTCATAATCCTGTGACATAAATAGAAATTAGTATCTACAGATATAAGAATGAATGTGAATTTGCATTCGAAAATAAATCTTACCTTGGCTCACGCCTTAGCACTAAACCACAGTATTGAAAAAACCAAAAATCTCTTGACTTGGTTGATTGGTTCGTATTCGAAGAGAACACTAAATGAGCTCAAACGTGCTAGCACTTTAACACATTAGCTTCCTAGGTCTGAAAGTAAACCCACTCTGCCACTAATTATGTGATTAAGCCTTGTTTGCTCAGCTATTACAGAATAAAAAAATATTTTCTCCAGCATTAGGGAGGGGGGGGGGGGGCACGGCCCTGCTGGCCCCTCCCTCCGCCACTGAGTGAAGTTTATTTGGTTTTTTGGAGCTGAAAACAGCGAAACTCTATACCATCGTTCTTGCAACTTCAGCAAGCAATTCCTTACATGTTTGATGTTTATTTTCTCACAGAAGTAAATCAGACTGATAAAACGAAACAGGTAAATAAAGGGATGGAAAGATCAAAGCTTTTGCGCGTTTGGGGAAGAAAACACGACCTTGACAGCGGCATAGACGGCGTCGCCGACAACCCCAGGTTGGGCGTGCCAGGTGCCGAGGCCGATCGCCGGGATCGTCGCCCCGGTGTTCAGAGCAAAGGATCCGGCCATTGATCCCCAAAACAATGACCTCCGCGAGGTTGGAGAAGAGAGCCGAGACAGTGAAAAGAGACTGCAGGTTGTCCAAAACTTGTGAGAAGCGAGAACGACAAAACGGTGGTTGTTGCTTTTGTGTGCGTGCCTCGCGTTGCGTTGCACGAGAAGGTGGCATCGCGCGCGTTTCTCTGACTCCAGCAACTTGTAAAAAATGTTCGCCGGTGTGTGCTTCGTGACAGAGGAGGTCTGGAACGGCTGGGACTGCGACTGAGCGGCATCATCTGTATTAATCATGGACTCATACAAGGACACATGGATGAGAAGATTCAGAGTGACAAAAGCGAGTGTAGTGCTGGTACATCCACACTGTCATTTCTGGTTTTGCAACGGCAACACTATTGTCTCACGATTCAGATAAGCTTATTATTCGAGAGAAATTTCCACGACTTCACAGATCATTCATATCTCGCCGTCCCAGAGCTCTTCGACGGATTTGAAGACGCCTTCCGGGTGAACAAAGAAATCCGCTCGAATCAGCCTCTCCTGCAAATCGCAGTCACCAACAGGAAACGTAAGCACACTGCCCCTGCCAACGGCTGAAGTTTTCAGCTTCTGAAAGTGAGCCGCCGTGCTAGTACTACTTGCCTGCTCGATCTCCGAGAATTTCGCGAACAGGTCGTCCGGGATGGACCAGTTGAAGATGTCGATGTTCGCCTTGATCCTCTCCTCGTTGGTGCTCTTCGGCAGCACGCTGTGTCCCTTCTGTACCCCCCACCGCAGCACCACCTGCGCCGGCGTCTTCCCCAGCTTCTCCGCGGCGGCGACCACGACCGGGTGCTCGAGCACCGCGCCTGCCTTCACCATCGTCGACCCCGGCGAGCCCAACGGCGAGTACGCCTGCGCATTCAAGACAACCAAGAAACTTTTGAGCGCACACACTGCTCAGGAACAGAGCCGCGGGACTGATGAACTGAACATACCGAGAGGTGTATCCCATTGGCCTCGCAGAAAGCGCGGAGCTTGCCCTGCTGCCACACGGGGTGGCACTCCACCTGGTCGACGGCCGGCGGCACGCGCGCGACGGCGAGCAGGTCCGCCAGCTTCTTGCTCGAGAAGTTGCTGACGCCGATGGCGCGCGCCTTGCCGGCGTCGAACAGCCTCTCCATCGCCGCCCACGTCGCCGGGATGTCGGATGGGATGACGTTCTCCGCGCTGAAGCCGGCGCCTTTCTTCATCCTCAGCGGCCAGTGGATCTGAGGAGCAACAATCTCAAAATTCTCAGCGCCCTGCAACAACGAGATGATCCGTGGGTACATCTAGCTCATTTGGCTTACAAGGTAGAGATCCACGTAGTCGGTCTGCAAGTCATTCAGCGTGCCTTCCAGTGCCACCGGGACGTCCTCCGGCGCATGGTTCGTGCACCTGCAGAAAATGTTGCATATCGGTAATGATCCAAGATTGCTGCAATCGCAAAGTGCCTAATAAGTACTCCTCTATTTCGTTTTTCTTGTCGTTAGGACAGGCTCATCAATGCAAATTTGCACTAGCTTTCTTGTCCTAACGATAAGATTTTCGGAATGGAGGGAGTACTGGATGATGAGAATACGATACTGACCAGAGCTTGGAGGTGATGAAAAGATCCTCACGTTTGGCTACGCCCTCATCGATCACTTTCTTGAGAGCAAATCCTACCTGCAGAGCATTAGCGGCGAGTCTGAATCTACAGTTCAAATACCATTGCCATGACTGGTGAGTGGAGTTGAGGCAGAGAGAATTACCTCCTTCTCGTTGCGGTATGCTTGAGCACAGTCGATATGCCTGTAGCCTGCCTGCACATTTTACCCAAAGGATAAATTCATCAGGTACTGCGAAGTGGCAACATGATGAACAGAACGGACACGCTGATAACAGGACACGACACCCGAAAACCAGCAGGAATCAGAACGAGGAGCACAAGGAGGATGCGCGCACACGCACCTTCACGGAGGTGTAGATCGCGTCGCCGACGACGCCCGGGTCGGCCTGCCATGTCCCGAGCCCGACCGACGGGATGGTGGCGCCGGTGTTGAGGACGAAGTGGCGAGCCATTTTTCTACTGTGCTGCCGCTGCCCTTCTGCAGCACTGCCTCCACGAGTGCGGAAATATCTTACCGAGATCGCAGCTTGTACAGGAGACGCGACGACACCGGCGACAGGACTGCATCGTCGGTATCGGTGACGCCGATGCGGCAGCGACGTGGCCCGCGCGGTCCCGGTGGCGATTGATGGGCGTCTGTCCACGCACGCGTCCGGTGGTTGGATGTCGAAGCAGAGCTGGTTCTTTTTCACCGTAGACACTGCCGGCAAATCTTCGGTAGCACTACGACGTGGGTGAATTTTTTTTTAGATAATGGAATTTGTCCAGCCTTTGCCTTTAATAGCTACGACCACATAATACATTAACACAGCACTTTCGTCTGCACTCAATAAAACGTTTAATGAAAGATAATCAACACGCATTCATGGTGAGTAAAAATTTGCATAATCAACACCTCCAAAACTTGACATGCATCATTTATTGTTTAATGGTCTTTCTCATGCATGTGTAATTGCGCCCAAAACCAGAACCAGTATGTCACTTTGTATAATGAGGACTTTATAATAGACTCAAATAAATGCACATCATCCGTTTTCTTCATCCGATGGTTCGGATCATTATTATGATACATCTGTCTCCCACCAGTATCATGGTATCTTAATCATGTATCATAAGTATCATGTAGTGGCAAAGTTGTAAATTATATGTTGTTTAAGGTAAATGTGTTAGTGTTGATTTTTTTTCAATTCGTTTGCATCGGAGGCGGTGCGCGACGATTGTCCAGAATCCGTCGATCACGACGCACCATGGAGCACAACCTCGATGGAGGCATGACATGCTTGCCATTGTCCTGTCTAGAGACTATAGTCCGACAGAGCCATATACACATGCGACCGCTGGCCGCAGACCTCGTCGGCAAAGCGAAACACGGCTGCTCGAACGTGGTCAGCTAACCTGCTGCCAAGGATACGAATCAAGGGCAGCGGCATCTGGTTCTGGTACCTAGAAGGATGATACCGGCGCGGCAGCGCCGGCGAAGATCTGGACGCCGTCACACGTGAAACAAATTACTCAACTTTCCCTGGACCTCATTACCCCCAGAGAATTAGCAACTAATTGTAATATTAACTAATCAAATAAAAGATTAGATTATCTTCATGATACCTTTTGTCTACATGTATCAGGGTCTACCATAGAACTCCTCTTGTATAATACATGCAAGTAAGTTTTAATTGGAGACTTCATCAGTCCTACTAAACCACATCGCCCGGTATAAAGCAGATGCGCCCTCCAACAATGTGCTTTTAGTATTACCATGCATCCTCAACAGACGGTTGTAAATTAAAAGTAAATTATACAGCTCTTTATAGAAATCCCTTTAAATCCTTTTTAGTTATATTATTCTTAGTTAGAATAATCTTTTTTATATCATATGAATATTTTAATCTTTAGAGGGATAGTTTTTTGTTTCCCTGCACATTGCCATTACTAATCAAAGTATTGTACATTGAATAAAATGAAAACATTCCTGAATGAGTGAGATTCTAACTAAAAGTATCTCTATTATTGTTCAAATGAATATGACAAATGCACCGAACCAAATGATGCCAAAATAGCAAATCACGACCAACTAACGCCCTTCTAAACGATATGTTTAGAGGTATTGTCTCAGAAACCTTTGCCACCCTGTTATGCTTCTTACGAGCAATGTGGTACGGAGCGAGATATTGTTGTTTTAAGGTGTAATTACCAATCCATCTATCTTCCCGAACCTAATCTGATGGCTATCATTTAGGTGAAAAGTTCCTAGTGAGATGAAGGCGTCCTTAACTTTCAACAAACCCGCCCAAAATTAAGAATCACCTGACGTCCTCTCAACTTGTGTTACTGTCTTATTCATAGGTATTTATTTCTCATAAGTTGTTGTCATAATCTATCCTTATTAAAAAGTTTAAAAAGTCATTTACTTAACAAACATTGGTTTTACACCATAAGTTTTTTAATTCCTAACCCACCTATCTTTTGGCTAGCATAGGATGCTTCATTTGACTAATTTATATTCTTTCTTATACTCATTTGATTGCAAAAAAAACTAAACTTGTGATAGTCTAATTTCTCTAGAATTCCTCTTGGGATTTCGAAAAAAATAACATAAACATTGCCACGCTTGTTAGGACCGAGTTAATTAAAACCAAACGTCCTTCTACGAACTTATATTTACCTTTCCAACTACAAAATTTTTTCTCATATTTCTATTCTATCACCTTCCAATCTGCGTATTGGAATATAGATAGACCATCCTCCACTAAGTGTGGTACTATTTCCACTATTTGACCTTCTTTCTTTGATCGGTTAATTAGAATAGCTAGTATGTCAACAAAAATGTTAAAGAGCATAGGTGATAGAGGATATCATGTCTTGGAAGTTTTGGCCAATCTGATCATTTATTTTAGTTTCTACGTATCCCCGTTGGATGAAAGACTCAATCCATCGGCACCATTTAGTTAAGAAACCTTTCATCCTTATTGTTTGTTGGATGAAATACCACCTTACTTTGTCATTGGCTTTCTCAAAATCTATTTTAAAGATTACACCTTTTCCATGATGTGTTCTACCTGGTAACAAAGCCGTATGAGTAGAGCTTGTTACCTTTTGGGCTACTATAAAGATTCTATTTGTCGCTATCTTCGTGAAAATTTTGAAGCTAAAATTAAGTATACATATGAGTCCCTTTATGAGGAGTTGGAGGCGGTGCAGATTGGGACAGTTGAGTACAGGATCAGATCAGGGCGATGGAGTGCGCGACCAGGTCGGGACGACGCGACTGCGGGTGACCGTCAAAGCAGCGGCGCCGAGACACGAAGAGGCATGGCGTCGGGGTGGTGTAGCAACAACGTTGGGTCACGTGGAGGCAGGGCGTCGGGGGCAAGGCGATGCATAGCCGAGGACGCCTACAAGGAGGGAGACGACGAGTACCAAGGTGACGACGTCGGCTGGGAGCAAGGCGGCAGCGTGCGGTGCGGGTTGCCCGATTAAAGAAGAGACTGTGAATTTTTTTACTACTGGGTCCCACACTTAAATATGAACCTATATGCATATTTTATTAGAGTTGGTTACAAGATTAGCCTCTAAAATTTTATAGATAAACTCGCAAAATGGATTTAAGAGCTTAAATTTACATGCCACTGAAGATGGCCTCATATGCTGGGCCTGGCGGATGCAGGATTGCGGCAACGGCAACGCAGTGACGGACGACGCGCGTCGAGTGATTGGATATGGTTCCGTCCAACTCGACCGGCGGCAGCAGTCAGCCGCCGCAGTGCAGTGTCTTGCGCGCTAGCTATAGGCTACGAGTAGGAATCGGAGCGTCAGCATCTGCGTCTCCTGGCATGCGGCCGTGATTAAGCCATGGCGAGAAGGTTAAGTAAAAAAGTCCGTCTCTTCGATTACACGAGTCACAACTCACAACAAGGCGACAGACTAACAGTCGTTGGCCTCCAGCGGTCCAGCCCAACGTGATGCACTCGTTAGAAAGCCCAAATTAATCGGCCCAATCTAATGTTGTTGGACAAGGACAACTACGATAATTTTTGCTCGCACGAAGCCCAGTTTTTTCCTCTGAAAAGAAGTCTAGATCCCAAAAGGAATTGCATCGAATATTCGCATATTCTTCCTCGGTCCACTATGGGGCCGCCATCACTCGTCATCATGGTTGAAATAACTGGGGTTAACCGGCTGGTTAACCCGTTTAACCAGAAAACCGGTCCGGGCCGGTTACCCCGACCGGTCGGTTAACCCTCGGTTATAATTTAAAAAAATTTAAAATTTAAAAAAATTTATATAGACTTAACCGGAAGAACCGACCGGTTAATCAGAATAACCAGTCGGTTAACCGGTAAAACTGTACAAAAACTGGTAGTTTTGAATTTAAAAATATATGTTCAAAATATATCAATAAAACCGACTTAATCCCGGTTAACCAGAACTATTCCGAAGACAATGAAAATAAGTAGGATATTTTTTTCTTCAATTGTGGAAACCCCAGGACGCGAAGTAGTAGAATTGGTTAACCGATCGGTTAACCGGTATAACCGTCCGATTAACCGATTCTCGATCGCATGCTCCTCAAATTAATTTTGCCTGATTAACTGACCGGTTATTCTAGTTATTCGATTCTTCCTCGGAGCGAGCAGTTGGCTATGGGAAATTACCCAATTTCCGTTTTATTTCGTGTCTTGGCCACGTCGCAATTGCGTTGATGCTACGTTTCCTCGCCCTGACTGGCTTCATCTTCGTGGCCTATTGTTTCCCCAAGACCAAATCATCAAAAGAAAGTTCCGGGGGGCTTAAATTGCAATGACTTAACCGGCCGGTAGAGCCAAGGATGCCAAGACGATACGCCAAACTGCTTTATTTATAGCGTTGTCCCCGTACAATGGCAATGGTGCATGTTACAGGGTCGCCCATGTTTTTAGCTTCCGTGTGGTGGTCACCGATGGAACGGAATGAATTGGAACCAGATTTTAGCGAGCAGTACCATGTGCCTGGACCTGGACTTCACTGCACTCCGTCCTTGTATCCCTCTTGAGCTTGTGGCACCGATTTGGCAATGTCTACTACACAGTCTAATGGGAAAATGGTCGGTCCCCTTTCCATTCCGACGCGAGAGCACTATACAGAGTACAGGCACGAAAGTTCGTCGAAAAGACAGAGCTTGCACGTAACTTGCTTAGTTTGTTTATTAGTAATTGTTTGATTATATCATCCTGCTATAAAGCATAATCGTCACCCTAAATCCACTATAACCATCTTAATCACATCCACGTAAGCGCACGTCCCTGTCCAACTTTTCTGTACGGCACCGTTAGGCAGGCGGAAGCCGCGTGCCGGCGTGCGCAAGCAACCCGGCCGCGCTTTTTTTTTCACCTGGCGTCTCGGAGACCGGGAGACTGCGACCGGGATCCACAGCCACAGCCGCGGCCGGCAGGGCCCGCACCATCGCGCGCGCGCGTCAGCGGCGCACCAAAGCTCCGCCGCCGTGGCGGGGGGTGGCGCCGAGCCGAGCGGGCACCGTCCACCGAAATCCACCTCCCCTTTCCTACCTCTCCCCCTCCTTTTCCTCCTCCTGTCACTGTTGGCTCTCTGCTAGTTAACCAATCGAAATCCCCTCCCCTATCGCCTCCGCTTGAGCGCCCAAAGCTCTAGAACCTGCAGCGATCCGCTCGCCCACCAACCAGTCCACCACCCACCGAATCAGCGAACGGCCCGCCCGCCGGGGGGCGCATGACCGATCGGCGCGGCCGCTGAGCGGCGGCGGGAGGCGAGGAGGGACGAGATGCCGGGGATGGCGGGGAGGCCGGGGTCGTGGGGCGGGCTGGTGCTGCGGGCCGGGCAGGCCGTCTGCGCGGGCCTCTGCGTCGGCATCATGGGGTCATCGCTCGGGTTCGCCAGCTACACCGCCTTCTGGTAAGCAACACCCCCTGTTGCTTTTCTGTTCTAGCCTACCACACACTCTGTTCAGCTGCTTGGGGCTTCTCGTTAATCTTAGAAGGGGATCAGGTCGATCTGCACTGCTTTGGTTCGCTCCCGCCTCTCAGCTGCCGCAATGCGAGTTGACGGTTGCTTAATTTTCTGTTGTGAGTTGGGGTTTCGGTGTGGTAGTAAGGAGTGGTAACCCATTCTGCTCAGAATCACTTGTCGCCGACTCATTAGTAATCGTAGCATGTCAAATTTAGCAGATAATAGGAGTGATGCAGGGGTAATTTACAAGGGTGTTAGTAATATGCAGGTACAAATTCTGTTAATTGTTAATTTACAAGGGAATTTAGTTAGGATGTCGATTACAGCACGCTCGAGAGGAAAATTTTCAGAATGTGATGCCACAGACCATTCAGTCATGTAGGAAATTCGAAAATAAATAGCAAGAGTTAAGTATTGGTGAAAGAGAACTCGACCCCTGTTTGTTTGATATGGTCTTGGTGTGGTGAAACACCATTTAGTTTTGTATGATGAATGATATCACCATTTTCTTTGGTATGATTTAGGGTGGGAGTTACGAAAGGTGCAATGCACGATCTTGAAACAGATGTTGGGTGGGAACATGAAATACTCTTGCATCTATAGCAATTCATATGCTCACAATAACCTGGTGCAGTGGTGACTTGTTTTGTGCTGTTTAATAGGCTCTCAACACACTGTTCCTATTTGGATTTGTGGACTTTCTAGTACAAAATGTCTGTGGGGCGTGTGGAGAGCTAATTTTGGCTTTTCATTTTTCAGCTACTTGCTTGCGTCAATGGCACTGCAGTCACTGTGGAGCTTGGGACTTGCATGTCTTGATGGATATGCCCTTAAAGCCAAGAAGGATCTCACCAGCCCAATTCTTGTGAGCTTATTTCTAGTTGGAGACTGGGTAATGACTCAACTCTTTCTGAATCTTTGGTGATCTAGCTTGCTGCTTTGATTGCTTTTTTTTTTTTTACCTTTCATGTACTCTACTAAATTATTACTTTATACTGTTTAAAGAAAGCAGTGATTTTGACCATATGGGAAAACCATGTCAATTTATACTTTCAATTTTTCCCCTCTATTTTCATTGCAGATATAGGAGGTATATTAGCCTTCTATCCACACATTTTCCTACCATACTCCACTAAAAAAAATGACATTCTAGGGTTCATGGTATCAAGCTTTGAACTTTTGGTTACCAGTATATTTACGTGACAGATATTGAACATATTGTGTCTTGGATTTGGTGGTCTATCTCATGTTTTAGAGACTGCTAGACATAATTGTCCTAAATATCACTTGTTGCTTGCTGAGGGAGTAATACTAAACTACCGCCATCACACTCAATTTCCCTCACACATACTTGGATTTAGTGACATTTTAATGGTATAGTTGGAGTTTCCTTTTGAAGAGTTGATATTTGTGCATTAGTACAGTTTATGTTAGTTTGTACTTGTTAGACATTGGTTTTGCTGTTGAGATTCATGCTCCACCAATTTGATGCATGATACATCCGGGGCTCAGCTTGGGATTATACTAATTTGACATAGAGGAAACATCAGATCATGCCAGTCTGCTTTGGACAAGTTATCATTGACAAACTTAAATGAGTTGGCTTTAGACCTATGTCCATCTAGCGGCATCTGTGCCTTCAGAAGCATTAATGAAATCCATCTATGGCATGCAGGTGACAGCAATTCTATCATTCGCTGCATCATGCTCAGCTGCTGGTGTTGTAATTCTATTCAAGAGGGACGTGCTTTTCTGCAGAAGGTATCCCCAACTCCCTTGCGGAAGATATGAACTTGCCACAGCATTTGCTTTCCTAGCTTGGGCACAAAGCGCTACATCAGCCATAATCATGTTTTGGCTCCTGGCTTCGTCCTGAATCTGTGTATAGTAACGTGCTAGCGATGTTTATAGTGTCTTCTTTTTATTCTTCGCTTTTCAGCTTTTGACTGATAATTTTCCAGACCACACATTCGAGAAATGACAACGCCCCAAAAATGGAAGTGTTGGGATCATGTAGAGTCGACGGGTGAGAATATACTAATTAACTAATTACTAGAAATTGATAAGAAACTTTGCTTTAGATGACAGAAGCTGATGAGTTACAGCCTTTTCATAATATTCGAATTCAGATGCTAAAGGGTCATTTCCTCGTGGAATGACAATGCATTGTCCATGGCTACATGCTATTCTGATTATCTTTTGATGGTTGGGATGATGCATTTTGACCTCACACTGTAACCCAACAGCTCCGATATATAGACACTATAATAATATACAAGGGCTTAATTGGGTCAGAGATGACACTTCAATTTCCTGCTGCATTTTCTACTCAAGCTCTTGTCGATGATAAACCCTGTTGCCTCAGAAACAAGTATGACAGTTTCGCATAGCGTGAGTTGTTTCTAAATTTCTGCAAAAGATATGTCCATGTCTCGCTTAAGCTTAACTAACCCATCTGAGTGACGAGAAAATTCACGCTTATTGCTGGAGAGATAGCATCAAGTAACGTACAATGTTATACAGCTTTTATTGCCGCAATATTGAACATAAAATGAATGGCAGTCGGCAGTCGCAGGGGCCAAGTAGCAGTAGCAGCACAGTGCAGAGTAAGTCGCACAGGTGTAAACACCACGAAACAGGTCCGGGGCAAGCTGATCCGCGCGCGAGCGCATAAAGACATTCCGTTCTATGAAGTAGAGAACCCTTGATTTGGGCCCTTTCACAAAAACTTCCGGAATACATGTCACAGCGCAGGAAAAACCTTGTTTGGGTGGGCTGGGCTCGGCTTTGGGCCGAGTCAAAAATGGCGTCACAGCGAAATTCATGTGCTCCACAGTTCCAGTGCTTCTTTTTGCCATATTATTCCAACTGAGAAAACACAACTCTTACTCTAAGGTGCAAAGCCTCCTTCGGAAGATTTGCACCCCATGCATTACATGATTTTTATTCACATAATGATTTACACTTACACTGCAACTTAGGCAGATAATATTCACAATTGCACGAAACCTGCATATACTACTCGCTACCACCTCCACAGCTAGCTATGTGCAAGCCTTCGGTTGCTTCAATTCGGGTTTCTTTTCTTGCTTCTCCCTGCATGTACTTCTCTCATCACAGAAGATGATCCTAGGAACGACGCAAGCGGTGCGACGGGCTCCTTGCCGGAGACCGCCGTGTCGAGCCAGCCGCACCGGAGTCCGCCCTCGTGTGTGAGAACAGGTCGTTCACGGTTACCTGGTACCGGCCAGAGTCACCCGGGAGATGGAAGTAGGACGTCGGCGATGGCTCGTCGAAGAAGAGGTCGGCGAAGGAGACCTGCCCTTCCTTCCTGTACTGCACCACGGCCCTGTAGATGAACGGGATGAGGCCCTCCATTTGAATAACCTGCAGAAGCTTTTGTGCTTTCCGAGAGCTGCTGATCCAAGAGGATGAAGAAGGAAGGATTCAAGCAGAGGTCGTTACGACACTCGAGAGAGGTTTCTGTCCCTGAGATGTTAAGAGAGGGGAAGGGTGAGCTTTAAAAGGGAGGCAAAGATGCATGACTTGAACTCTTGAAATGGATAGAGACCAAACCAAATAATGGAGTATTTGCCAAGGGTCTCACTGGAGCTGCTAATAGACAGGCAAAGGCAAGATGGTACTAATTGTTTATTTGTCTTCTGGCAGCTTGAGAACAACTTTGAGCTGAATATGTCTTTGTCAGTTGTCACATACTCAAACATATGTTCTTGATTTCGTCAACTTGTCCACCTTGCATTGCCAATTTAAGGTTTTATTAGTTGAATTTATTAGTTCATTAAATTTTAAAACTTATTGTAAGGTGGTGGTGGTTGTTGTTTTCAAATGGGAGGGTTCAAGCATATTGTCCACCTTTTCTCAATTTAAATTGATTCCATGCGAACTAGCTAGTTGTCAGCCTATGAAAATTCAAGTAATTTTATCTCACTAAACGAACGGGTTTAATTTGCACGGTAGAATTCCAGAAAGGGGAGCAGACTTGAACGCAAGTTATGGTCAGTCTTAGAAGGAGAGTTTTACAAGTGGACAGTGACGCGTGGGCAGTTCAGTGCGGGGATGTCTTTTCCCCAATTCAACTCATGGAAGCATACTGGTTACCTGCTACGAAAGAAAAGTAAGCCACCTCACCTCCGTGTCCGTGCTCTTATCATGATTGGGCAGTCGGTTGAAATTTTAATCCGACATATTCCGGGTGGCGTAATCCGTCTGAGACCCCGGCGCCAGCACGGAAAATCCCGGTTAATCGATCTTGCGTCACTCCAGCCGACTCCGCCCCGGGCAAGACAAGCCGCCTGTGCCCATCAATCCAGACGATGACTTCTCGAGCACTCTCTCGTACCGGGAGATGATAAAATACTAGATAATGTGGCAGCTCGTGTGGCTGGAGCTGAAGTATGGACGCATGATTGTGAGGTTGACCGGAATAAACTAGCGCGGAATGGTTTGTTTAGATGATCCTGTTCGAGTCTGGAGATGCTGCGGAGGCGACAGTTCAGACCAGAGCAATAGCTTCTGTGTATACTGTATCAGCTGTCTGAATTTCTTACGCTAATAAGATCGGCTAAAACAAAATAATAGGCAGCAGCTGGTACGACAGATGGCGCTGTTATATTATTGCCAGTTTGGCTGTGATATGGGCGTCCCAACTAATTTCGTTCAGGTAATCCGGTTGGTTCTCAGCAGACTTCCTGGAAAACCAGGAAGCTTCAACTCGGACTGGGTAAAAGAGTTGCATTCTAGGAAATTCAACTTGTGCTTTGCCTTGCCTTCCTGCCACGTCCTTTGTTCCTTTGAGCCTCTTCCAAGTGTCCTCTGTAGCGAAAACAAGGCGTCTCCAGAATGCAAAGGGCAAAAGATGATACACATATACCTTTGGACGCTGGAGGGAATTGTTAGAGTATATTTACTAGGCTAGATATTATGTATCATAGAATATCATGGTATCTCAGAGGTTCGATCTTACGTCCTCGCTTCCACTCCTCTAAAACCCTAGCCGTCGCCGTCTCTACGACCCCGGCGTGCCAGCCTTTGCCCCTGCCTCCCTTTTCGCTGACCGGCCTTCCGTCCTCAGTGCCCACTTCTTCACGTGCCTTCCCATGACGAACCCTTCCGATGCCGCTGATGCCGCCGCCCTTGAGGCCGCGGAGGCCGAGCGTCTTCTCGCCCGCTAGAAAGCTGAAGACGATGTTAGAGTATATTTATTAGGCTAGATATTATATATCATAGATTGCCATATGTATCCTGGAGGTGTCTTACCATTCAAGTCTTGTACTCTCATATATATCGGTCGAAAGGCTTATTAAAATACAACACACACATTATTTCTCATCTATTCTCTCTCACATGGTATAGAGCCAAACTGATTTTTCTTCTGCTGCCCACCCTCCCAACCCTATCCGCCGCTAGCTTCCGCACCGCGCGCCCCCGGGAGATCGATCTCCATGATCTCGCCGGGGGCAGCGCCTGTTAAACGACCGATCTTCTGATCTGTCGTGTGTCGTGCAACACAGATTGAAGGCTTCACGTTCTTTGCCGCTCCATCGATCTACAGCGGAGACCTGTCCTGGACGTCACCAACCAGCGTCAGGAGCGTTGCGTCGGTGATCCGTCCTATTGGCCGATCCATTTGCTATGTCGATGCCCAGCCTCCCGCGCTTGACGCGTCGGATGCATCGCTGGCTAGCCCATGCGGCCAATGGAGTCTACGTGATTCTACAAGCGACGCTTCTACCTGAAGGTGCACCACGTGAGTTGCCTGTCCTTTTCCTCTCTCTAATTTTCTATCGCATCCATGCGGCAGAGAACAAAGAGAGAATTATGGGGAAGGATGAGGCAAGATCCACTCGGCATATTGTACAAAGAAGCTCTTCCATCTGTTGCTGCAAGTTATTTTTTTTAACCCGGTCACTGACCGGGATTGTATCGCCCATCGCCGTCGACTCGCGTGTTTCTTCCTCAACATCGGCAACGACTAATTCGGCCTTTGCTTCATCATCGATACGTGCGGCGTAACCGGACAATAGACGCTCAAGGGACGCCTTCATGCATCGTCATCCGGCCGCCTCGACTGCACATCCTCGAGCCAGGTTCGTCGTCACACCGTTCGGAACATCCTTGACATCACCGCCACCACCTCCAACCTGTGCGACATCGTCACGCTTCTGCGTTCGCCATCGGTCTGATCAGCCGACCGCGCGTGCAACGACGTTGAGGCCACGTACCTTGCCTTCGAGCTTTGGGCTTCCGCTGTGTCGCCTCTTCGGGCCATAGTGTCGCCACCCCGTGGTTGTCACGGACTCGAGAATTGTCTTCCGAGACACGACTCCGTCTATTGTGACGCTCGCTGCTGCATCATCACCGTCGTCTTCGTGCACCGACGACTAGATCGTCCGCACACATGGTATTCGTCAAGTTGATGGTTCTTCTTTGCCTACCTCGAGCACCGCCGCCGCGCTTCTTTAGGCTATCCGCGTTGCCACTCTTGGCCACCGGTTTTGCCACATCTACAACTTTGTCTTCGTCCACCACGACCACGCCGCCAGAGTTGCAGTCTCATCCTCGACTCCTCTTCGTCTACTCCGATAACTGCGGGCTGCACCGGCATTCTCCCTCCTCGCCGCTCTGCGCCGCGACCGTCGTGGAGGCCTTCTCTGCTGACCTCCTCCAACACTGGCATATGATCGTGATGGTCCTTACCTCTACATGCTCGGTATTGGCAACACCGATGCGTGCCTTCGTCCACGATGTGTTTTCGGGCCTGGCAAACCCGAGTAACGCCTCGTTCAGGTGACTTGACTACATTGACATCGGCATCGACCTTCTACCTCATGTTGCCTCGACTATGTCATCGTCTTCGTCCAACCCTCCTACCTTGACGTCTTCTTGTGTCCGTGGCTTCATGTGCGGTTTCCTCGACATCAGCAACCTCAGCTACATCGACCACAGCTACCTCAAGCACAGCTTCCTTGACCATGGCTACACGCCCTCGCTCTCGGCTTTTTCGACATCGGCACAAAGGGTTATCATCCGCATATGCTACTCGCCGGTTTTGTTTCCAGTCATAGCATCCGCACCTCGATGCTTCAACTGCAAGGGGATGTTAGTTCGTCGGCTTCTACCTTCGGCTTTTTCTCCAATCTCACCACCGTCTGCGATGCTCCCGCTGTGACTGCGGGAGAATGTTAGAGTATATTTACTAAGCTAGATATTATGTATCATAGACTGCCATATGTATCCTGGAGGTGTCTTGCCATTCAAGTCTTGTACTCTCATATATACCGGTCGAAAGGCTCATTAGAATATAATACACACATTATTCCTCATCTATTCTCTCTCACAGAAATCCCATGGGGGCGTTTAGCTGGAGGTTTTTCGTTGGCACCGTCACAATGTATGTTTGTTTAGTCGAATTCTGACAGAGACTTCGCACCGATGCTGCTGCATCCGAACAGGGAACATATCTACACCTTTCTACTCGGTGCCTAATCTGAACATCGACCTGACAGCATCTGGGTAACAAACTTCATGCGCCGGAGAACAAACACATTGCTAGAATCCTCGTGCGTCTATACCTTACCTTTAATTTGTTGCACCTTCTTTAAAATAAGGTTAATTTGCCTTCGTAAAGGCGAGTAATTCCGAACTGGAAGCATCAGTGCGGGTCACACACAGACACACTATGATCTTAAGGTACGTATACCCGGCCGATTCGGCCTAGCTCAGCCACAAGCCCGATGTGCCAGTCCAAGCACAGTCTGATTAAGCTAACCTAGTCAGCCCGTAGATTTGACCTGTTTAGCCCGTGAAGCATTGTTGTCCGGTTCAGCCCGTCACATAAATGTTATAAATTATTAATGTTTCAATATTTATACAAAAATCATATATTTTAGTTCAAATTTATTTATATATAATATATTTTTATATATAAAATTAAATTTTTTTAAAAAATCAAACATATAAAATTTAACTGGGCTTTGGGTTGACCCGGTCCAGATGGCCCGTCAGGTCAAGTGGCCTGACACGGCTCGGCCATGCTATACTTGGGCTTGGGCACAAGCCTGTCATGCCAGCCCATTAAAGAAATGACCTGGCCCGTGACTCACTCGTGCCCCCGTTGGCCAGCTATAGGGTACGTTTGTTTCTCAAGAAAAAAAGACGGCGCCCTCATAAAAAGAAAAGAAAACAAGAAGGGCCCATAGTTGGGCCCAGCCCATCAAAGAAGTATTGGTAAATCGTGGCAGAAAGAGGCCTCAGCCCGGGAAAGGCCCGTGAGCGTGGTCTGTTTCGAGCTTCACACCCTGGTTGAATAGCACGGGACTCGAACACCCTTGTTGTTGTGCTTCTTCCACAGCCTCTATGCCACAAGGATAACCAGAGAATCGCAACCCAAAATCATGCACCCACGCAGACGCGGCATTCAACCATGGCTTTTAGACATTGGGTTGTTTTTGTTGAGTTATCGATGATCGAAGGTACGTAGATCGATGTAGAGAACGAAAATTAAAAACAACAAAAATAGAGGAGACAAAATTCTTTATTGAATAATTCTGGCGAAATTACAAAGGGTTGTCTCCTCAACTATTTATAAGGGGGAAATCCTACTTCGTGTTGGGTTCTAATTCGATAACGAAATTGCCGTTCCACGAAATAAGAACACATATCCAGTCTACGAGATTGACTTGTGTGGATCGGATAAGTAGCCAGCATCAGTATACCTAACCAAGGTTACTTCTGCATTCTTCTTGAAAAATAATTCGAAATCTTCAGTTCCTCTTAGATATCTTAATACTTGTTTAATGCCTTTTCAATGTCGCATAGTTGGTGCCGAGCTGTATCTAGCAAGTAGATTAACAGCAAAAGCGATATCGGGCCTCGTACCATTTGCAAGGTACATCAATGCTCCAATAGCACTGAGATAGGGATATTGAGGTCCCAATAATTCCTCACCTTTCTCCTTTGGTCTAAATGGATCTTCCTCTGCATTAATTGATCTCACAACCATAGGGTATCTCAGTGGGTATGCATCTTTCATGTTAAATCTCTCTAATACCTTCATGGTATAGTTTGATTGATGCAATAATATCCCTTCATGGGTATGCTCAAGCTACAAGCCTAAATAATATGCAGTCTTTCCTAAATCTTTCATTTCAAATTCAGATTTTAAGTAAGAACATGCATCTTCGACGTCCTGTGTAGTGCCAATGATATTCAAATCATCAACATAAACAGAGATTATGCAATAACCTTTCTCTGATTTCTTAATGAATACACAAGGACAATCATCATTCTTCAAGAATCCTTTCTCCAGTAAAAAGTTATTGAGTTTGTTATACCACATTCTTCCAGATTGCTTTAAACCATATAGTGACTTCTGAAGTTTGACACTATACAATTTGCGTTCTTCTTCATTTGGGACTTTGATTTCTTCTGGAACTTTCATATAGATTTCTGTATCTAACGTTCCATATAAATATGCAGTGACGACATCCATAAGTCACATTTGCAAATTCATATTTACTGCCAATGATATTAAATACCGGAAAGTAATTCCATCCATTACGGGAGAGTAGGTTTCTTCGTAGTTAATTCCTGGTCTCTGCGTGAAACCTTGAGCTACGAGTCTCACCTTGTATCTAATCACTTCATTTTGAGCATTTCTCTTCCTGACAAACCCCCATTTGTGACCCACTGGGAAGATACCTTTTGGTGTAAGGCTTATATTGCCGAACACTTCTCTTTTCTTTAGCGAGTTCAATTCTGCACAAATTGCTTCTTTCCACTTTGGCCAGTCAGGACGCTTCTTGCATTTCTTTATTGACTTTGGTTCAGATTCCAAGTCAATCTGTGTTGCAATTGTGTCAGCAAAATATGAGTCGACTTTCATTGTCTTTCTATTGTATACTACTCCCGTCTCAACATAATTCGTTGAAACTTCTTCTATTATTTCATTTTCTTGATTCACATCACTCAAAGGTGTGTTTAAATCAGGAATTTTCGGTAACCCGTCGTGAGTTTCAAGTGTGCGCACATTCTCACTTGGGATTTCTTCTTCAATGCTCACCACTTCATGTGGCTTGCTTTCACCTTCTATATTCTTCTTTTGAGTAGTTTGCTTCGGCTTATTCTCCGCAGGACGTCTCCTAGGAGCTTTAGCTTGAGCTTGTACTCTAGGCTTCTTTGGTGCCCATGTAACCGGATCACTCCCCCTCTTTTTAGCATTCGTTGCTTTTGAGGAAGGAGGCTGGAATTTCATATAGTCATCTTCTTCAAATGGGATGTCTATTCTTTCAGGTGCATTTGCAGCCGGTATATGAGACTTTACAATGTCTCTTGTATTGATGAAAGCTTCTGGCAGTTCATTAGCAACCCTTTGTAGATGGAGGATGTTCTGAACTTCGAGCTCAGTTTCTGTAGTGCGAGGATCCATTCCTTGAATTTCTTTAGTTTCCCATTCTATTTCACTGCATTCGTCCCGAGAGAGATACTTTCCTCCCCCTAATGCCGGGAAATGATTTTCATTAAAGATACAATCAGCGAAGCGAGCCGTGTATAGATCCCCAGTGGATGGCTCTAAATACTTGATTATAGATGCACTTTCATATCCAACGTAAACTCCGAGTTTCCATTGTGCACCCATTACAGTTCGCTGAGGCGGAGGAATAGGGACATACACAGCACATCCAAATCTCCGCAAGTGAGAAACATTTGGTATTATACCACGCATCATTGCTAATGGTGATTCTTCATATATAGCAGATGACCTCAATTGAATTAATGCTGCTGCGTGCAACACTGCATGCCCCCAACAAGAGGTAGGCAATAAGCAATTCTGCAATAATGGCCGTGCTATCAACTTGATTCTCTTAATTAATGATTCTGCAAGTCCATTTTGTGTATGCACGTGTG
Organism: Eleusine indica; assembly: GCA_030378355.1. Taxonomy (NCBI): domain Eukaryota; kingdom Viridiplantae; phylum Streptophyta; class Magnoliopsida; order Poales; family Poaceae; genus Eleusine; species Eleusine indica. The sequence goes on from CM059494.1 coordinate 64,178,389, forward strand.
GTACAGAATGTTCCACTTTCATACCCATACTCATCCAATAGTCATTAAACACCTTCGAGGTAAATTCTCCGGCATTATCCATCCTGATGGATTGGCTTCTGTGATCCGGAAAATTAGTTTTTAATTGTATGATCTGAGTTGTCAATAGTGCAAATGCATGGTTTCTAGTAGATAATAAACATACATGACTCCACTTCGAGGAAGCATCAATCAATATCATGAAGTACCGAAAAGGTCCTGACATGGGATTAATTGGTCCATATATGTCTCCTTGAATTCGTTCAAGGAATGCCATCGATTCTGCTTGAATCTTTAGCTTTGAGGGTCGAGTGATGAGCTTCCCTTTTGCACATGCAACGCACAAAAAATCTTCTTGATTTGGGAAATTTTTTGTTTTCAAATTATGACCATTTGAATTCTTCGTGATTATTTGCATCATATTGAGGCCTGGATGACCAAGTCTATCGTGCCATGTTCGATAGGCTTCTTGATTGCTAAATACGGTCTTGAGCGCAGCAAACTCCTTGTGTGGTTTAACGTAAGTGTAGTACATGCTTTCTTTAATGGTTGGAAAACTTTCAACGATAGTCTTGTGTTCTTCATCTTTCTTGGTCATAACGAGACATTCTTCGCCTTTATCATCATTGGTTTCTACGTAAAATCCATTTGCACGGATGTCCTTGAAGCTTAACAATGTCCGAGTAGACTCGGGATAAAGCAATGCTTCATGGATTACTAGCCGCGTACTATTCGGTAGGAAGATTGTGGCCCTGCCTGTGCCAACAATCCTAGTGTCATTGCCAATGACAGTAGTTATATCTTCATTATACTTTCAAAGTATTTGAAAATAACTAGTGTCCCTTAAAACGATAGCGGTAGTGCCACTGTCTATGAGACAGAGCTCCTCTTAAATAGTCATGTACTCCATGATTCTGTAATTAATATAATAATGGATAATCAATAGAAATAATAATGCAAACAATTTCCACACCACTATGATATATTATTGAACAAATGTCTTCTCTTCATGAGATTACATAAATAAACCACTATTAAAACTTAATGCACCGTTATTACTATTGCTTAATTCTAATGGAGAACTCTTGATTCTAAATAGTCTACGAGACTAGTGTGAATCTCCATGCAGGTCCTCCTTATCCTCTGCCATGAGGTTGTCATCAAATTCAATATCAGAGGCCTTGCTTGGTTCTCTATGAGCTTGAGCTTTGTCTAATGTATCAGAATTCATCTTCGTGATGTCTTCTTTGGCTTGTGGAGCATCGACATAGTTGGCTTCATGCTCCGCAAGCTTCTTCCTGAGTTCTTGGTACATGTCGACGACGTGCTTAGGCGTGCGACAAATTTTGGACCAATGTCCATTCATGCCACATCTATAACATTTCTGGTCCTGTTTCTCATATTCTCCCCCTAAAGGCGTCTTCTTTGACTTTTGGGTTCCTTTCGGTCATGTACTTATTTTTTAATGTAGTACATAAATGATGTCTCAGGAAATGCAGGGCTTGAGCTTGCTCTACTGTTGCTGCAGCAGGTTCCCCAGTTTTAGGCATAATTGTTTTCAAGAGATTTTTGTCACTGAGGAGAATTTCAGCATCAAGGGCCCATGACAGGTAGTTACTTCCATGGGGGGTAAGCACGTCAAATTCTCTCTTCACAAGATCAGACATCTGCATGATATCATGTTGCAAAAATTACTTCGTGTATATGCCAGTAATATCTCCAAGTAATAAGGGGCATAAGTAAAGTGGTATAACAAAAATTGCATGTTTAAGTTATATTTTATTGGTATTTTTGCATAAAATAACCAATAAACCGTGAAAACGGAATAATATAAGGGCTATAGTCCATATTGATATAAATCTGGAAAAATCTGGGGTGTTATATGCAAAATAACACATTCCCGTGAAATTTCTATTTTTCTGTAATTTTCTGATAATTTTCATAATTTTCACGAGCCTTCTGCAAAAATTGGATCTGTTTCTGTAAAAGCAGAAAATCCCAAAATTTTGAGAACTTCTTTGCAAATTTTCCAGATTTTTTTTCTGATTCGGACTTCTAATGGGTCGAAACCCGTCCCAAAAATTGAGCCCGGTCCGTTTACTTGTAGATAGTATAAAAGGGGCTGAAACCCTAGAGTTTCATTCACACCCTCACTCTTTCTTTTCTCTTTTCCTCCTCCCGGCCGCCACTTTCTTTCTTCTCCTTCTCCCCACCGACACCTCGCTCCTCTGCTCTTGCGCCAGGCCGAGCGCGCGCATAGAGATTTAGGGGGGGGGGGGGGGGGCGCGGACAGCGCTGCTGGCTCTGGCTTGGAGTCGGGGGGGCGCTCCTGTCGGCGGCTGGCGGCAGGTGTCCTCCGGGGCGCGCGCCGTGCCTGAAGCGGTCGCGGGTACGGGTGCGCGTGGCCCCGGGCACGCCTCCTGGTCGCGCTCGGTCTAGCCCATAGCCGCGAGCGGAGGCAGCCAACGGCAGCTGTGCTGCACAAGCCTGGGCCTGTCAGCGCCTTGCGCTCAGCGCGGGGGAGGTTCTCGTCGGATCTTCGCCGCCTTTTTTTTTTCTTTTCTCTCGACTTTCTTCAACATGCTGAGATATTGTGATGTATGGATTCAAATTCAAAGTTTGGAGGGACCGGATTTGGGCTAACAATACTCAGATATGAGCCGTTTCTAAATGGGTCTCGAGATTTTTTTTTCTTTTTTGTTTTCTTGTAGATTCGGTCACCTTCACCACTAGGGTTAGGTAGATCCGGTCTTTTCTTCTTGCCATCTTCGTGGCTCGCGTCGACGGAGGGCACTCACGCGGTCGTTTTTTTTTTTACTTCTGGACGTATCCCGTTTTGGATCTGGGGATTTCAGATTCTCCCCTTGCCGGTTCTACATCCGGTTAGGGTTGGAAGATTGCGGGCGCATAAGTGCCGTTAATCTGATTTTTTTTCACAGTGCAGCCTCCTATGGCGGGCTTTTGTTGTTGTAGATCTTGACTTCTGGACAGATCTTGACTGCAACAAGTTAAGATATAAAATCAATCGAAAATCATACCTTTAATCGCCGAGTAGATGGCCGGCTCTGTAGAGCATGCTAATAACGTGTTGAGTTATCGACGATCGAAGGCACGTAGATCGATGTAGAGAACGAAAACTAAAAACAACAAGAATAGAGGAGACGAAATTCTTTATTGAATAATTCTAACAAAATTATAAAGGGGTGTCTCCTCAACTATTTATAAGGGGGAACCCTACTTCGTGTTGGGTCCTAAGTCGATAATGAGCTCACATGGGCCAAAAAGCCTTCTTTTAGAAGGTGAGCCTGGCCTAACAAACGTTTTATAACAGTTTTGGCTTGTAGTTGGTTGGCTTTGCTCTTGGCAGCGTGGATGCCATGCAGGGGACCGAGACATACTAACGTGCATGCTCTCTTGCCGGAAGGTATGTGGTAGTGAGTCGAATAGGGACGGTGGCAATGCTGGACCCTGTTGTGTATGAGCACTTTTAATATAGATCATGATACTAGAGGATCAAAGGTGTCATGGATATAATCTGACCGTCTCTTTTGAATGGCAAATATTGTAATTATTCACTAATTTAGATAATCAACAATGGCGTACCCCTAGGGGAATTAGGTCATCCAATAAGCAGAAAAAATCATTTGGTTTGTTTCTTGCGTGAGGGCTGCCGTCGTCAGAAAGTTTGATGTGCACCGCCGCTGACCATTTGTTGCACGTAGTGATTAATCTTGTTAATGAAATCTAGATAGAAGATCATGTGCTGCAGTTTACAAAGTGTATTCTTGAAGCAGGCAGGTGAGTCAAGAATTCACCGGACATGACGACAATCAGGGATTCCCGCCACTCATTACGGCCAGATGAAACCTCATAAAGGACTAATAATGATTATAAGAAAATCTTAAATAAATAATTAATTATAAGTTTTTATTTTTCCCGATAATACTCATATGATGCACATGATACCTCGATATGATACTTATGATACCAATGAGTTCAAAGGGTATCATGATTAAGATTTCAACCGTTGGATGGAGAAAATAAATGACGTGCACTTATTTTGGTCTACTGTAAAACAGCTCGTTGTGTGTATACGATGTTGTAGATTGAGTTAAGCATCAGATTCGGATTTCGGTTTCTTGTGTTGTTCAACCAATTAACATTAATTAGGATTTATTCGCTCTATAATCCATTCCATTGCTAACAAAATAGAATAACTGGATTAGGGTCTGTTTAGTTGGGCTTCCAGACCAACTTTTACTTCTAAAAAGCCAGTAACCCAACCAAAAAGCAAAACTTTTGCGGACCTTCTACGAGAAAAGCAGCTTTCAGTGCGTTTATTTTCTACAGCAAGGTCCAGCCTGTGGCGTCGGTAGTTTCATCGAAATTACCTGCCATGCCACTGGCCACTGGTAAGTGGATACCGGTTCGTTTCTATTTCGTTCGTGACTGCCTCCTCCTCTCTCTCTCTGGTCATCCCTCCCCACGACTCTCCTCCCCGCAGCGGTGACAACACCCATCCTCCTCGTCCGAGGCCAGCAGCGACGGCGACGGCACCCCTCCTCCTCTCACGGCCAGTAGCCAGCGGCGACGGAGACGAGGCCCCTCCTCTTCCTCTCACGGCCAGCGGCACCCATCCTCCTCATCTGAGAGGCCAACAGCGATGGCGCCCCTCCTCCTCCCCCTCTCACGACCAGGAGCTACGGGGCCCGTCCTCCTCCACCTCTTCTGGCGGCCATCTTCGCTGCCTCCAAGCTAGCGGCCACCATCGAGGAAGTCAACCCATCATAGCCACCCATCCCCAAAATCAGCACATCCCCATAGCTCCGACACGAAATCCGGCATCAAATGATGGTGCCATAGCCTGCTGACTTGATCCCCCAACTTCCTGGTCACTATCTCCTCTTCTCCCTATGTCGATTTGAGCTTTTTGAGGTCAGCAATGGTGACTGGAGGCAAGCAGGAGATGAGGACGACATAAAACAATACTTTACAAAAAGGCCCTCACAATCCTTGTATTTTGTGTCTTGACAATTTTTAAGAACCCCCCACAATTTCGGGTATTTCCAAAATGACTTTTTAAAATTTTGATCATACATTAATAGTGGATAAATTTTTTAATAAATTACATTTTTCTTTTTTATTTATATGTAAATTTGTAAGCAGCATATTATTTTACAATTGATATCTGACAGTAGCTTTCTCACAGCAGCTTCAGCCAAACGACTTTTAACTTTCTCATAACTCATATCTCACAGCAGTTTTTTTTCACAGTCCATAGCTCACAACAGTTTTTTCCACAACCACAGCCTAACCAAACGCACCTTTTCGTTTCACATGGATTTGAACTGGAGCCCAGTCATTGTTGCAAACCGGACTCATTGCTGCATGAGGTGACTATATCTATACGACAGCGGGTCTAGTGATACTGTTGCGCAGCCAGTGGTTGCTGGTTGCAGCTTCATGGCCGAATGCAAATGGATCCAGTCCCAATTTCTCAGCTTGATGAATTATTGATCAGTCTACCATGTACAGCCACCGAAGACCCAATGAAACCCCAGGTCATGCGCCAAGTATGGTGGCTTGACGGATCTTTTCCGTTCACACCATCTGGTCCTGTTGAGATCGGTGGCAACTTCGTTGGAACTTCTTCTGCTTGTGTCGCCAGTGACATCCATCGCCATGTCTGAGAAAGTGCTGCATTGGTCCGTCAGCATCGACATATTTCGTTCGAGGACTTGCTTGTAATTTGTATTTCATCTATTTCTTGCACTAGTTTTTTGCACGTGCGATATGCATATTGCTATTGTTCTATAACACTATCACATATTAAATAAAAATATATATTAAAAGACATGATAATAGTACATATTCTCACTGATGTTAAAAAAATATGTGATTAGAGAAGGATTTATGCTACACAGAGTCCAGCTAATGTGGTCCCTTGAACTCGCATCATTCCTCACTCCTACCAGCATTCAGAGGCAATGGTTCAGCTTTGTGCACGTACAATAGGCACACACTTGCATAATCACCAAAAGTGCTACAAAAATAATTACATGAACTCTACAGTCCTACTGTAGAGCACTTTATCGTAAGCACTTTATCATATTTCATATTTTAAACCATGCTAGAAATATCAAACTATAGACAACATCAGAGAAAAATATACAGAAAGAAAGATAGCCGGCATTCATCCTCACCCGCAGGCTCACAGATAGATAATGAGATCATGTGAAGTAAAATAATTTTATAGAGCTCAGACCAAACATATATCTTGAAAAAATAAGATAATTAATTCTTATATGTGATGCATCAACCTCGGCACAAAGACTGCCAAATGAAAAGAGTTGAAGCATCATCTCCCACCCACACAAGGTGAGTTGCCTGATGTGCAGGTCCATACCAATCTCTAATACTTTGTTTCCATGCCTGTCCAAAGATATACCTATCAATCAGTATTATGCAACCAATCCACCACCAGAAGGGGTATCTCTAAAAGATAGTTCTCTAGTGCCCATCCAAGCCAACCTACCTGCCATTTTGAAGCATCATGTGGATTAGCAAAAATGCATCCCTACTTCATTTTGGCATTCTCACAGTAACCACCAGATCAAGATAGCTGACCAAAAGAAAAAAGAAAACAATATAGGACACTAAAAGTAGTCTAAAACCCAATTTTGCATGTTATATTTGAAGGCAGGCAGTATTAATGTGTTTCAAGAGACATGGTAACAAAAAGTTATAGCATATATATAATATTATTCCAGAGGTACACAACATTGTATCAATAGCCAAAAAGATAAAAATAACAAAATAAGAAGGGCTTCGATCCACCTATTACAGAATTCCAGCTTTAACCTTTTTTGAATTAAAAATTCGAGCTCCGAATCTCTTTCACGATCTGGAATAGGGTTATAATGAATGATTGGTACAGTACTTAATATATTTGCTATGTTTCAGGTGAGATTAATAACAGAGCAGCTCTCACCACAATAAAATTGACCATGTTGTTTAGTTCCTATTTGTCGCTCCCTACAACATGAAAAACAAATGACTTATTAGCTCCAATGACATAAACAGGCTTACTGATAGAAAGAAAGTGTAACTTCATGGTCACATGGTTGTATATGTATCATTCAAAAGTATGGGCTGTATATGTGTATGCATGTAGTTTGTAGAAATTACATCCAAATTTTAGGATCAAAAGTTGTTTGGTTCAACTTCTTGATATACTAAAAAATATATGTAAAAACCAGTATAAACAGGCTTATTGCAAGAAGTGCATACAACTTTATTTCTTATGATCTGCATAATTCAAAATGGAATTGTCTAACAATCCGCCAGAGAGAGATGAAAGGCAGCAAACCAGTGAGCTTCCGTTGCTCTCAGCTTGGCAAAACCCATACTTGTTATTCGGTAATGACATATGCAGAGGAACAGCTCCAAGATTAAAAAAATAGTTTGCATATGCACACGCTATCTGTGTAATGCGATGGACATTATCACTAAATATCCAAAACAATGATTGACCATATGTATCGACGATTCGACATACCTTCCTGTGCATATGAGCATATCTGACAAAAGCATGTGGTTCTTCCGTTGTAGTGGCAATTCTACGAACAGTTTTTGTGTAAAACAATTTCAGAATTTAACAATGACATAAATCTTTGTTCCAATTCCAATGCAGCTGCAATTCCGCCAACTGAGAAACACAAGATGCAACAAAACAAACGAAAGAAATTATTTCACCTTGTCTTTCAGATTCAGACGATTCCTTAGCCAATTTCTACAATTTCTCTCACGATTAGGCATGCGTTATCAAGAGGCTGGGGACGAAACTCTTGGACAACACATCACAATCGAATCTCAAGGCCAAGCATTCGACGGTGCTAGTAGAAGGAGTACGTGGCAGCATCTGAACTCGCACCGGAGGAGGAGGGGGCCCGGGCAGGGCTCTTAGTCGACCCTGGGCAGCACTTGGAGCAATTGTACAAGGACACCGGGTGGCACACAGCCACGTGCAGACGATAGGTGCCGCGCCGTGCGTGGCCACGCGCCGATGACCGTGGATGGCGTGGTGTCACATGCGGACGATGGGCCACACGCCGACGACCACGGATGGCACGGAGTCACCCGCGAACAACGGCGGGCGGGATGGAGGAACACGAGGGATGACAGACAGCACAATGCAAGAAACCAACGGAAAAAAGACCTCAAATCTCGACAATTCACAGTGAGAGTGAGTAAGAGAGAGAGAGAGATCTGACAAGAAATAGACCTGAGGGGCCGGGCCTGCAGCAACGGCCAGGCAAGGCAAGGATTTATGTTTTGTTCATGAACCAACGACAAGGAATCGTTGAGCTTGAGGGGCGCTCAATGGCCCCTCCCTGCCTCGCCCGCCATTAGCAAGAGATGTCGTTATGGCGTATGGCACTGCTCGATGTCGAGGAGCAACATGCACCGCAAGTCTTCCTCCACTGCTGCAGCTCGATGCACTCCTCCGGCGGCGGCTAGTTACAGAGACATCTAGCCATGATTGTTGGATTTGAGAGGAAGAAGTCAAGCCGCTGCCAATTTTGCGATGGAAAGGATTTTGCTGCCAATTTTATGATGGAAAGGATGTCTGCGATGGAAAGGAAAGAACGATACTAATTACAGCCGATCCCTTAAGGACGCACTCGACGCCGTGATTTCAGGAATTGGGTAGGTGGGGGCGGGTCGTTCTGTCGCGGTGAAAAAAGTAGCAAAATTGGTGGATCAAAACTGTAGAAGATGTAATGTCATATGTCCTAGTGGGTCAAGAATTAATCACATGGCCAGATTTAAATGGGATAAAAAATCAAAGGTTAGATGAAATGGGTGAATAGAATTCTCGGTGGATTTAGATGGACAGATGTTTAGTCTTTATGTATAGATTGATTGGTTGTTTCCTGGCCCTATGCGTAGAATCTATATTCTGTAAGGGTCCATTTTCATCTATGTTTCTAGCCCTTCTGGAGCGCGTGACTTCCAAAAAAAAAAGGCCGTTGAGGCGTTGACGACGTCTTGTGCAAGTCAAACCGGGCACTGACATACATGCCGGACCTGCTAATGGGATGCGATCGATTATTAATTAGGGCAGGGCCCGCTAACCAAGACCTTAATCTTGGGGGACCGATGGCCGCTGACACGATTCGACAGTTCACGAATAGGGTATTGGGGCAGTGGCGGAGCATGCAGACCTGCACGAAGTCGTCCGGCACGACGACGATGGCCTCCCACGATTTGGCTGAGCCCGTAGAGTCCACTGTTACCCATAAGTTGACGCCTATGTTGAGATCAAAGATGGGCGTCTTGTCGAGGCCATCATAGTTGCCATACATGAAGGCTGGCACGGAGGAGGTACTTGCTCCCGGCAGTGAGGGATCGGAGGGTGTAGCAGTTGCGCTTCCCGTTGGGGAAGCTGCGTAAGTCTCGATAGAGCTTTCGAGGCGGTGACGAATCCAACGGGATATTGTAGTTCTCACCAGCGCCGTCGGTGAAGACGGCGTCCGGATGGTATAGCAACTTGGTGATGTTGTCCACGTAGCTTGATGCCGCGAGGCCACAGTCTATGCTGATGAAACCTGCAAAAATGCGCTTGCAAAATTATATGACCTTGTTCGGTGCATAGAGACCAAGGATATGAAACCGGCTATGACATACTCGTCGTACCGTTGCTGTCGGGCTGGGCACGAGCTTGGAGTACGCCGGCGGGGCCAACGGCGACGAGGTAAAGGAGCAGTAGCAACAACCACGACGATCTTTCGACAAGTGATCGCGTCTTTGATTCCTCCATTGCCGCCGTTGATTTCTACGGGAGCATATAGTCAGGGTCGGCCCTGGGTGGGGGGGGGGGGCGCAACAGGGACGGCCGCCCTGGACCCCCAAGTCGGAGGGGCCTCTCCCTAGAGCATGCATGTGTGCATAGCTATAGACCCATGGACATGTTCAAGGCAAAATCAAAGTTTACAAACCGTCCCAGGATCACAGAACATTGCACAAACGCACATGTATGTACTTCAGCTTCGGTTAAGGTCAGCAAATGACCTTTTCATTTCACTCTTTGTTAATTTTTAGTTCAGTGATATCGTCCAAAACGCATTCATATGACAGTGAAAAATATTACAAATAAAAATTGGTAGATGAGCTAACTGAATGGCACCTATGGATGATTACACATCATGAGCAATAACCCATAATTCACCTCATAGTTTAGCTGCTAGTTTACCAAGCCATTGATGAAGATGAACACCCTTGAAATAAAAATTAGTTCAGATGCAACAATCATCAATGCCAAAAGAGAATAATAAAATTTATGTTTATAGCAAGGCCCCAAGTTTATAGGTTCACCCAGGACCCCTGAAATCTCACGACCGGCCCTGCATATAGTATAAGCAAGCCTGCAATGCATGGCAATGGAGCTAGTATGATATAAGCCTTCAATAATGCATGGCTCTCGCTTATATACTATGCTCCCGCGAGCACGACTTGCCAAAGTTGCGTTGGGCTGGACATGTGCCCGTCAAGCAAGCCGTCAACGGTCAGTGAAAAAACAGTAAGCCGTCAACGGCGCGTTGTCACAGTAGTTTGGCTGCCAGGATGCATGTTGTCGTGGTGTTGTCGTGGTGAATGGTTATTATTCCTACGCTTCACGATTTATTGCGGGAGATTGAAGAGAAATATAGGAAGCTATAAGAATCAAGCTGGTTGTGTTTTCATTTTTAGCATGCCATTTCGGGTAATAATAATAATAAGAGTGCGAGAAATATGCGACACAGGGGCTCAACCTGCTAGCCAGGGGCAACTTTGGCTCGACTGAAGATACAGGCATAGTGAGGTGAGCGGATCTCACAATTGATTGCCCTGTTCTTTTTCATGATTTAGCAAAGTTTCACGCTGACTTCAATTTTACTACTATACTACTGTCTAGTTCCTTGTTTGGCACTTAATCTGTAAACCTTTCAAACATTGACCATCATTCTTACAAACTAACAATATCGACTATACATGATTGTACATATGACTACATTTATTTCTAAAATATGCTTTTTCATAAAAAAAAGGTTGAAAATTTGTGGTAAATACTAAATAGTTATCCAAGCATAATCGTAATGCAAATGAGTCCAACTGTGCTATACGTGAAGCATTTTTTTGTCTTTTTATTATAGGTTTCTCAATGCAAGGCACACACATTTTAATTTCCTACTTTACAAAATCTTAGAAAAAAGTCGAAATTGGATCAACATATATGATACTTAAAATGAATTTAACTCTCTTAACAATTTCCAAAAGTCCTATACAGTACACAGTAGTCAACTTAATGGGTCAGTTCAATATATAATTGGTTGTGGAAACAATGGAATGGTTTCAGGTACCCCAATGATCCATACGACAGAAGGTGGTTTCCTATATACGACACCGAGAACTGGGAAGTCATATCAACAGAGAAGAGGGTGCAAAATTATGACAATGATACATTTGAGGCACCGTCGAAGGTGATGCAGATGGCGGCCACACCACGCAATGTTTCCGACAACATCTTGTTCCAGATGTACTCACAGTTAGACATATCGTTGGGGACCATACCTATCTTGTACTTCTCTGAGCTGGATCCACTCATCGGCAAAGCTACGAGACAATTCTACATCAACATCAACAAGAAGATGTGGTACATGCAAGGTTATACGCACCATACCTCTACTCCAATGCCATCTTTGGCACCAGCCCCTATAGTGGCTACAACAAATACGATGTTACCATCAACGCCACAACGAACTCAACGCTGCCGCCAATCATAAATACCTTCAAGGTTTACAAGATAATGTCCATGACCATCATTGGCACAAACTCTCAGGATGGTATGTAACACATACTACTCTCTCTGGTTACATATAAGAGTCATTTTGGACATACACATTATCACCAACACGCCACATTGATCACTGGTTATTACCACACCCTCCGTGATGTTTTGAGTTTGCACTAACCAATGTCAAGAAATAAAATTGGAGGGAGTAGTGGAGTATCATGAAATAATTTAAAAATATAATAAAGTTGTAATATATTTAGAAACTACTATTCAGATAAAATCTAAGAAGGTGTTGATGGACAAAGTTTAGATATGTTGGCTTCACACAACTTGAAACAATACTTATTTGTGACCGGAGGAAGTAATAAACATAGATGAACTGAAAATCACATCGCATATAATTAATAGTATCTGCAATAATGGCAATCAAGACGAAGTATGGGGGGACGGAAAAGTGGATGGGCGACCCATGCATCCCAAATGCTTTCGCATGGATTGGGTTGACATGCAACTACTCTGGAATTTCTGGTCCTCCAAGAATTACCGCCGTGTAAGTAGTCTCGATTTACATATTAGAATACTTGCTTTACTTCACATGAAAAAATGGAAAAAGCTAGTTAAGTTAAATGTGGATTAGATGAAATTAGCTGAGCTTTTGGGTATTTATTTTGCAGAAACATGTCCTTCAGTAGTCTTAATGGTGACATATCTTATGCTTTCACATAATCTCACGACCATCAAATGCATGTACGTGTGGCATTTTAATATATCAATATTGTTTTTCATCTATTAATGTCATCCTCAATGATCTTAGAAACAAAATGAGACACATATCCTTGCCTAATCTTGCAGAGATCTGTCAGACAACAACCTGACAGGCTCAATTCCTGACACCCTATCGCAGTTACCTTCACTAATAGCTCTGTAAGGCTAACTCTTGTCACATTTGAATGTTTCCACTTTGCTTTTGCAGGAACCCTCCTATGCATCAGGTTGACTCATATGAATACATTTCATTTGTTTCAGGGATTTGACTGGTAACAACCTCACTGGATCAATTCCCCTTGGACTTCTCAAAAAGATTCAAGCTGGTTCCTTAAATTTAAAGTTTGTTCCTCGGATATCTTTTGGTTCAAGCAGAAATGATAGTGCATTGTTTCTTAACACTTGACTTGATGATTGAAGTAATCACTTTCCCATTAATTTGATTGTAGATATGGCAATAATTCCAACCTCTACGATCATGGTGATTCATGTAAGATGGCCAAAGCAAAGAGCAAGCTACCCATCCACATTGCTGTTCCTATAGCTCTGACTTTGGTGGTAGTATTAGCGGTGGTACTTTTCTTCTTGCTGAGGCAAAAAAAGAAAGGTAACGACATACAAACACATCAGTCGTATGCTAGCTCTAGCTCTTTCTCTTTCCATCGTGAGCACAAAATTGGTATTTCATACATGTGTATGTGTCCTTTGGGTTGGGTGAACAACTATGTGAAGCCTCACAATGAGACACCCACGAACCATGTGCCGCCAAGTGACACGCACAGTTCGTTGTTGCTTGAGAACCGACGATTTACGTATAAAGAGATGGAGATAATCACGGGCAATTTCCAGCATGAGATCGGCCGCGGTGGATTTAGACGTGTCTACAATGGCTTCTTGGAGGATGGCACTCAAGTGGCGGTCAAGTTGCGGTCTGAGTCATCCAATCAGGGTGTCTAGGAGGTTCTCACAGAGGTAAGCAATTTCTCTAAATGCAATTCATTTTTTTAGATATTGACATCACAAAATTGCTATGCATTGGGGTTTGACAAGTTAGGATGTTGCATATTTAGGCTCACATATTAACACGGATTCATCACAAGAATCTCGTCTCCATGATCGGATACTGCAAGGATGGGAAGTACTTGGCACTTGTCTACGAGTACATGTCGGAAGGCACCCTCCAGGAGCACATTGCAGGTATGCCATTTTGTACTCCGGCACATCAAATTGAACATGGTTCACAATAATACTTTGAAAGTTGCTTTTAGGATGTTATGTTTGGTCTATAGAACCATTTTAAATGAGTTTGTTGCTGAATTTCTTATATTTTTGTGCTATTTGCAGCAAAACATTTGTCTTGGAGACAGAGGCTTCAAATTGCACTCAATTCAGCTCAAGGTATGACTTTACAAATTTAGGTAAGCTAAGACAAATTGCGTGTTAAAGGTCTGGTTTTGCTAAAAGTGAGAATGCTGATATACAGGGCTAGCTACCTACATAAGGGCTGCAATCCGCCTCTCATCCATAGAGATGTGAAGACAACCAACATCCTGTTGAATGCAAAACTGGAGGCCAAGGTTGCAGATTTTGGTTTGTCAAGGGCTTTCAATTGCAGCACCCACACTCATGTATCCACAAACACAGTAGTTGGTACCCCCGGATACGTCGATCCAGAGTATGTGTGTGCATCTCTCATACATAGAACTTGGAAGTAATATGCTAGCAAATGCTTGTCTTTTTCCCACTTTGAATGCTAGTACAAATTGATTGTACATGGACATGCAGGTACCAAGCGACAATGAAACCGACCATGAAAAGTGACGTATTCAGCTTTGGCGTGGTACTCCTGGAGCTTGTCACCTTGGCGTGGTACTCCTGGAGCTTGTCACCGGGAAGCATGCCATCCTATGCGACCCGGAGCCCATCAGCATCATCAATTGGGTGCAGCTACATCTAGCACGGGGTGAGATCGAGAGCATTATGGATGAGTGTATGAACCACGACCATGACATCAACACCATTTGGAAGGCTAGTGACATTGTACTCAAGTGCACCGCGTGGGTGTCTACACAACGACCCACCATGGTTGACGTGGTCACACAACTGCAGGAGTGCCTCGAGCTCCAAGAGGGCTGCATAGGAGGTTACGTGACCCAAAGCTTCTACACAGGCAATAGCGGCAATTTGAACACGAGCTATATTGATGTGAGCCAGAGCAGTGTTGCACTTCAAATGGTGGAAATGATGAGTGGAGGCCCTGCCACAAGATAAAGTTTTATTGCATGTTCAGTCCAAAGAGCATTTCCTTAAATATTAGGAAACGTATTCGCCGACTTTTATAGTGTATCACCTAAGTAATTGCAATTTTCAGATACTTGAAGTGTTTTCACTATACTTTTCCTATTCAGGAAATGAGAGCTTTATAGATTGAGGTTTACAATAACGGTTAAGTAGTTCGAGATATATGACCTTCGGAAAGGTGATGTACTTTATTGGATTACTCCAAATCTTTGATATCATGTCATGGTTTTAAAAGTTTCCATGTCATATGATATTGTTTGATTAAGAGATTCTAGAGTTAAAAAAATGTTTTAAAATGTAAGGGATTTAAACTAGGGATAGGGTAAACTTTGTGCAATTAATTTGGTGCCAGGTGGGTGGTGTGTTGAACTGAAATTAGAGGCATAGTAGTCTGTTTTTCACTACTATGTTGTCTTAGTGTTGGTGTTATTTATTGTACCCACTAAAATGGGTGGTTTGAAGGTGATCCATGGTGATCGTGCTACAAGCAGTTTCAACTACCCTTGGGACTGATTTATGTGCTTTCGTGCCACGTTGAGCTCCTCTACACTACATCTTCTCATGATCTGAGGTGGGTGGATTAACAACTACGACATGTGGCTGGAGAAGCTGTCCTCCAGATCATCTGAAGATGTAGTTGAGGAGCTCAAGGTGGCAGGGAATCCGTAGGATGACCACAATGGATCACTGGTCATATGGAGTTTGCCAACGAGTGAGCCCCAAAGTAACAAAACAGTTGGGCCACTAGATTAGACCCTTGGACGATTAGAATTGGCCATAGCACAAACGAAGCGGGTGATGGTGGAACTTGGAGCTACAACGCCCGAAACACCATGTGGCCATGCCTTCTTACAGCTGGACAAACTCGTGTCACTGTTGAGGAGAAGCTCCTGGTGAGGGGTGGCCGGGGGGTGGGGGGGATCCCAAATCCATGTTAGAGCTGGAGGATCCGGCCTTGGCATGGTCAGATTTGACCAACAGTCCACCGGAGCATGCTCAGCCACACACAGGCACAGTTGAAATAACCAGGGTTAACCACCCGGTTAACCGGAAAACAGGTCCGGGCTGGTTACCCCGGTCGGCAGGTTAACCTCCGGTTATAATTTAAAAAATTTTAATATTTAAAAAAATTCGAACTAGACAAAACCGATGTAACCGACCGGTTAACCGGAATAACCGATCAGTTAACCGTAAAATCGCACAAAAATCAATTTTTTTGAATTTAAAAATATATATTCAAAATAGATCACTAAAACCGACCTAACAGACTGGTTAACCGGTATAACCGGCTGGTTAACTTGACGCCGACTGTTCACCAACAAAAACAACTTTTGCCCGGCTAACCGGCTGGTTATACCGGTTAACTGGTGAACCGGGCTCGACCGGTTATACCGGTCCAAACGGTTATTGTAACCTTGCACACAGGCATGGTTTTTGATGAAACTGATCCGGTTTTCATGGTTTTTGATGAAACTGATCCGGTTTTGTTTCACCGGACATCCGGTTTATCGCAAAACTGATCCTATGTACTGTAGCAAAAATGGTTTTTGATTAGTTTTTCTGGTTTACTGACCGGTTTGTAGTGAGAAAAATTTGGCACTATAGCGGTTTTTTAACCCTTGCGCATAGGAAATCACGTGCCGGAGTGGTAGGCTCGGGGCAGCAAAGGAGCACCACACCTAGCGTAAGGGTTTTAAATCTAATTTGTTACCACTTTTTTTTTACGGACACCAGGGGCGAGGAGAACTCCCCACCTGAATTTCATTATAATGATAATAGTGTCGGTCCCAAATTGGCCCAATACAGGTTTACAACAAATAGTTTGAAGAAGGGACGTAAATAGAGGGATTATATAGGAGGAAATACAAACTCTAGGCACTAATGATAGGAGTAACCCTTTTCTGCATACACCTAGTGTCCGCGCTCACGAATCCTGATGTTAAGATCTTCAAAACAAGCAGAGCAATCTAAGCAACACCCACAGGATGGAATGTGACATCTTGACACTTTCATTGCCCTGGTCTAGCAAATTTTGCTAGAGTGCACCTAAGCAGCGCCTTAAAGAAGGAAAATGACGCACAAGACACCACCATTGCTGATTGAGTAAGGCTTTCGTCGGGAGCACTATGCCTTCCTATTGCGCATGTTGAATCCATGCCGATCGAACAACCTCATCCTGCAATAGAAAGCGCGCACGCACACACACACACACGCTGTCCGTCGGCAAGAGACGAGATAAAGACCACCATGGGCACGTACCGGTCTTCTATGGTCGACAGAGAACACATCGTCAACGTGACCACCATGTCGACTTCGTGAACCTCTGATTGTAGCATCCTTGACCAGAGTTGCTGATCCGAAGCTCCTTAGCAGATTGAGGAACATCACCACACCTAGCCGCTTGAACCCTTATGGCTCGCGCAAGTAGCAAGGCGCAGCGCGTCCTCTACGAGCAAAGGAGATGGCAGCTACCCCCGAGCCGTGAGACTTAGAAGTCGGCGCAGAGGCCCGGGGGAGCCTGAGGCGGGAATCGATCCTGCAGCTCCAACGTGACCAGATCCGGACCATGGAAGGCCGGATCTGGCCATGGTTGAGCGAAAGGCTCGGGATTTGAGTGACGGGCCGAGCCGAGCGTTGTCACGAGCAGAAACCAGAGACGGCGCGTAGTGTAGCGTGGCGCTGTCCATGCCCCAGAGCAGCAGCACCATCGTGGCCAGCCACCAGCCGCTGCGACGGTTGCTTCCCCTCTACCCGCGACGAGGCCGAGCAAGCCGCAACCGTGTAGATCCGGTAACGATGGGGCCGGATCCGGCGATGGCGAGGCCGGAGCTGCTATGGGGGCGCCAGTGGAGGCCACAAGGCGCACCGGAGTCAGGGGTGGATGGGTGGAGGAGCGGTGAGTTGCGAACGAGATCCGATCGCGCGAGAGAAGGGAGGCCCCGCCGCCACCATACCTTGTGGCCGCCTGCTTTGGCAAACGGTCCACTCTAGCGGTAGCAAGGGGGGTCGAGCTTGGGGGCGAGGCTAAGGGCGGTGGCGGTGGTTAGGGTTCCGCCCGTCGCCCTCGCAGTGAGCCCCCCCCCCCCTGTATGTAGTCCTTAATTATATTTTTCTCTAAGTGTGTTTCTATTTCTCTTAACTAATGCAAGAAATAAGATATGTGATTAGAACTCGTAGGATATTAAGAAAACAAAAGGGCATATGGGACCAATGAAAACACGGTGCAAATTGACGAATTTCTGGACCTAGAAATTTCTCCAGTTCGGATGTTCCTCTTGGTGGCAGGGGAAGCAGTGTAGTTTTTTTTTCTTCAGAAGAATGTTCCTCTTTTTCTGCAGAATCAGTCAATCTACTAGTGAGGGAGTCAGGACAAAGTCGTACACGAAGGAAAGCAAAGTCGATGACGACGTCCTGTGCAAGTCAACCGGTCACTTACATGCCAGACCCGCAAATGGAGGAGCGCGATCGATGATTGGAGCAGAGCTATTGTTTCGTATGCCGACTCATAGGATGATTGAGACGCAATGGCATGCGAAAATGAAAGCACAAACGAAACCATCAAATTGGTGCTTCATGCCAAGTCCCAAGTCGTACGTGCGTCAAGTAACGCCGTTGACGAATTGCGTGTTTGACGGATCCTGCGCTAGTCCAACTCCAACGAGTGACCCTCCCAGTCCCAGAGGCTCCCTCCACTATCGCTTCGACGCGGTTAAATGGCTCTTAGCACACAGTCACGGACATATACCGGCCCCACAAAAGGAAGTGGCGCAAAATTGTGCATGATGTGATCAGTGGGTGCTAGCTCCTAATATATACACAGTCAGGGACATCACATTAGAATGAGCCCCGAGTCCGCTCAATATAGACCGAGCTAGAGCTCATGGTAGCCACAGCATGCAGGAATCAAAGCCGAGACCGAGAACACTTGCAGCAAGCGGGTCGTCGTGGTTGCTGCTCCTTTACCTCGCCGTCCCCGACGGTGTACTCCAAACTCGTGCCCAGCCCGATAGCAACGGTATGATTGTCAATGAGCACCTCATCAGGCATTCAGGCGTGACCTCACACAAAGTTTCATATCCTATTATATATATCCATGGAATAGTGTTATGCACAATTTCTCTATATGATGCACCGTACACGACTGAACGAGGTGATTCCTGGCGCGTCTCCAGGTTTCATCAGCATAGACTGTGGCCTTGCGGGGCCAAGCTACGTGGACGAGACCACCAACCTAACATACCAACCAGACGCCGCCTTCACCGACGCCGGCGAGAACCACAACATCCCGTCCTATAACGTCTTGCCGGGGCTCCAAGGGCTCTATGGAGACTTACGCAGCTTCCCTAATGGGACGCGCAACTGCTACACTCTCCGGTCCCTCACTGCTGGGAACAAGTACCTGTTCCGCGCCAGCTTCATGTACGGCTACTACGACGGCCTCTTTATTCCGCCTGTCTTTGACCTCTACATAGGCCTCAACTACTGGGCAACGGTGGAGGGTTGGAGCCTGGAACGATCCGCACTGTGGTGGGAGGCCATCGTGGTCGTGCCGGACAATTCCGTACAGGTTTGCCTTGTTAAAACCGGTGCCACGACGCCGTTCATCTCCGGGCTAGAGCTAAGACCTCTCAAGAGCTCCATGTATCCGCAAGTGAATGTGACGCAGGGGCTGGTTCTGGTGAGTAGGCACAGTATGGGACAGACAGGCACCACCATCAGGTGACAACTTAATCGATCGCCTTAATATTTGCTACCAAGTTTTAGTGTGACTTCAATTTTACTTACTACTTAAATAGCAGGTTTGTTCCGTGCATTTACACGGCTAGTAGCAATAATGAAACTATTATGTCTCATTAATTTATAATTGTGTTATCATTGCTAATTTTTCCTAGTCTTTATGGATGATGATTTACGTATTGACAATAGTTAGGTCCTGTTTTGATACAGTTCAGATTCTTAATTTCTGATTTTTTATCTTAAGATTTTATAATCCGGATTCTAAATAAAATCTGTGTAGTGATTTTTGGATACCAATCAGATTCTTAAAATCTGAAGAGCTTTGAGTCTTTGGACATATAAAGTCTCACTCTAGCTAAGTGTAACCAGATTATGAGAATCTTAAAATCTAGGGATCTAAATTTTAGAATCTAGAAAAAAAATTATCATGATTGGAGGTCTCACGGATTTTAAAATCTGGATTCTTAAAATCTCAGTGGATCAAAACAAAGCCTTAGTAATTTATTAATTTATAAATATGAGTATTTTAGTCTATTTGATTATTGTAGCAGTGCTAAGTGATTGTAAAAACATGGATAAGATATATTTCGGACTATTGTCATAGTGATAGTGGAGGATATTTTTTTTCTTTTTTTGCTGATTAATAAGGTAACTTTTAGTTCTTGGAGTGAATGTGTGGTAACTTCTTTTCTTCGCCATATACTACCTTGTAATATGTTCATTTGTTTTTGTTTCATGCTTTAATTAATAAGTGATGGATGGTTACTGTCCCCATACATTGTTTCAAGCGCTTTTTATTAAATGGCTAAATGATGATTCTTTTGTCGGGACTGTTGGTTGATACCCGCCATTCTAAAATATAAGCATTTCCAGATTGGCAAAAAACAAACACTTTTCACTTTGACTATTGGAAGGATAGAATTTATAATGTTTGATGTTATTTGTAAAAAAAGTTAGAGAAAATTTGTAATCAAGTTAACAAAATCTTTTCATTAACTGGCTATGATAACTATTGAATGGTCAGATACCCGGATGATCCATATGATAGAATATGGCAACCGACTAAGATTAACACCACACAATGGACTGTCATTTACACGGAAGAGACGGTGCAGAACTATGATGATGATAAATTTGAGGCCCCATCGAAGGCGCTACAGACGGCGATCACGCCGCGCATTGTTCCCTACAACATCCAGTTCCAGTGGTGCCTCAGCCCAAACCCATCATCGGGCTGCTTCCACGTCTTTTACTTTTCTGAGCTAGAGCCCCTCCCCAGCAAAGCCGTGCGACAATTCTACATCAACATCAACGACGACCCACCGGGGGAAGGCTACACGCCACCGTACCTCTACTCTGGTGCCGTCTCCAATAAGTATCCTTACAGAGGCTACACAAAGTACTTTGTTATGATCAACGCCACTGCCAACTCAACGCTGCCGCCAATCATCAATGCCTTCGAGTCTTTCTACGTAATCTCCACTGCCAAGTTTGGAACAGACTCCCAGGACGGTACGCATATCTATAGAAATACATCGCTCTTGAACATAAGACCAGTATCAATGCAAGATTTTGGGTGCCATATCATATACTAATATTTGAGTTAATGAATGAAACAAGTTCTTCCAATGTAAGGTTTTATATTATGGTTTCATAGTCTAAGATATGATTTTATTGTTGCATCTAAGTGACCAATGATAATCCACAAAATGTGGAGATGAAACAAATTATTCTTAGTAGAGATTTTCCTTAAGTTTCATAGTCTAGGTAATCATGTATCGGTGTATACCAGGTTTGATTTATATGAAACCTAACTTCTCTCTCATCATAAATTATACTCCTATGTCACATTACTACTTTTGCTTATGTGATATGTTTGGATTGAGATTGTCCTAAGTATACATAATTATCATTTTAGATATACTGCCGATATCCAATTGACCACATTACTCACTTCAATTTTATTTCTTGAAATTGCACTAACCAATGTCAATAAAGAAAAGTCGGGGGAGTATATAATGAAAAATGTATAGAATATTCCCTTGTGTCAAGGCGTTAGTTTCCTCAAAATTCTTTCTATTCGTCGTATAAAATTCTCTTGCCCCACAAAAAAAATTCTAGCTATACTATTTTTGTAAAAAGTTCAATCAGAATATTAAATAAGATAATGATAATCAATGTACGTCATACATGTTGACTGCACGTAACTCAAAAGGTACTTATATATGGGCTGAAAAGCACATCATGTACGATTGCCAGTATCTGCCATAACGGCAATCAAGATGAATTATGGGGTGACCAAAAACTGGATGGGTGACCCTTGCGATACTTTGGCATGGTTTGGGTTGACATGCAGCTCCGCCATTGCTGCTCCTTCAAGAATTACTGGCGTGTAAGTAGTCTCAATTTACGCATGACACTACATTGAAGAAGTGAGGGGGAAGCTTATTGTTGATTTGGTCTAATTAGCTAAGCTACTGTGTGTTGGATTTATTTTGCAGAAACATGTCTTTCAGTAGTCTGAACGGCGAGATATCATCTGCTTTCGCAAATCTCACAGCCGTCCAATACATGTACGCATAGAAAACAAATATCTTATTTCTATTATCAATGTCATCATCAGTCATCTTATAGAAACAAATAAGACAAATATATATTGATCTATCTTCCAGGGATCTGTCATACAACAATCTCACAGGCTCAATTCCTGATGCATTGTCGCAATTACTTTCACTAACAGTTCTGTAAGTCTGCTGACTTGTCGCATTCTGAATGTTTTTACTTTGCTTTCACGTGGATCCTTTTTCTTTCTTTACTCCATCTGGTTGACTCGCATGTCACATGATAATAGGATTTCGTTTGTTTCAGGGATTTGACTGGTAACAACCTCAGTGGATCAATTCCTCCTGGACTTCTCAAAAAGATTCAAGCTGGTTCCTTAAATCTAAAGTCTATCCCCTGGCTCTCTTTTGGTTCAAAACAGCTCCTTAGCTTCTTGCTTGAAACTTAATTAAAATAATCGTTGTCACATCGATCTGTTTGCAGATATGGCAATAATCCAAACCTCTGCGGCAATGGCAATTCATGTACGACAGACAAAGTGAAGAGCAGGCTAGCCGTATACACTATTGTACCTGCAGTTATGGCTTTGGTGGTAGTATCAATGGTGGTAACTTATTTCTTGCTGAGGCGAAAGAAGCAAAGTAACCACGTCATTCTTTTGCATGAGCTATTTCTCATCTCCTTCGTGAGCAAAAAAAAAAAAAAACTGAAGTTTCACACTTGTTCAGAATGGGTGAACAACTCTGTGAAGCCTCAGAAGAATGAGATGTCGAGGAGCCATGTGCCAACAGGTGACTATCAAAGTTCGTTGCGGCTTGAGAACCGGCGGTTCACCTACGACGAGCTGGCAATGATCACGAACAACTTTCAGCATGTAATCGGTCGGGGCGGCTTTGGATACGTCTACAATGGCTTCTTGGAGGATGGCACTCAGGTGGCGGTCAAGCTGCGGTCTGAGTCGTCCAACCAGGGTGTGAGGGAGTTCCTCACGGAGGTAAGCATTTCTTTTTCCTCAGGTACAATTTTCATGTTTTGACTTCAAAATGGTGTCACAAAATTGCATTGCATTGGAGTTTAATAAGTGACGATCTTTTTTGTTGGATCAGGCCCAGATCTTAACACGGATTCATCACAAGAATCTTGTTTCCATGATCGGATACTGCAAAGATGAGGATTACATGGCACTTGTGTACGAGTACATGTCAGAGGGCGCTCTGCAGGAGCACATTACTGGTAAGTATATCATTCTGGGGTCGTGTTTTGAGGGTTGTTAACACATGAAATGTTTGCTCATTCGATTTAAAAAGGTCAGCTTAGATTTTGGATGTTATTAGGACATCATCAAATGATTTTTTAGGATTACTACACCAAAGGACCGAACAAGGCGACTAGAGAGGGTGAATGGGAGCCAATTAAAATTCTTCACAAGAACTTTACCTATATCCCAATTACAAACCAAAGCAACCCCTAATAAAATCACTAAGATCAAATACACACACTTGTGATGTGCTAACCCTAGAAATGATTCAAGATGATAAAACTTCAAGTGAAAGCAGAGTAATATGAAAGGAGACAAACAAAACTCAAAACAATAGAGAAATCAAGTTCAAAACTAAGGAGTTTTGTCAGAGCATCAGCAGTGCCGATCAGGCCATCAGCAGTGTTGATCAAGCCATCGACAATACCGATCGGTAGTGTCGATTAGGCTCGGCATGGTCTAAAAAGCAACGATGAACCTCAAAGAAAAATACCAAAACCCTATCAAACGAATATTAAAAATCACGAAATTTGGACTAGAGGTGCATCATGGAAGGGCGCAACTCCTCTAAGTGCATCCATCTAACAAATCGAAGAAATCACCACGAATTTTGGATTCTACCAAAAAGTCTAGCGTTTGGAAGAACTTGGAGAAATCCACAAAATTGAAGATGCTTGTGCCTTGTATTTGGTCAAGGACCCATCTAGAATTGTCCTAGCACATCATAGCATCAAGATCCCTCGAGAAATCTATCCCAAAACTCACTCAAAAAGGAGATCAAAAATTCCCAAGAAAATAGTTCTAAAAATAGGGAAAAGAGAAATTCGAGATTTAGAGGATGAGGAAGAACATGAGCACGAAAATGAATCTCATATCATTGATTCAATCATCCAACATATATGGATATATGCCTAGGAAGCCACCCACATCCTTCCACTCTTTGAAAGAGGAAGAGTTGTCTCTCACACAACCTCTCCTCTCCTCTACAACATGAAGCACACCCTAACTCTCTCAAAATAAAAACCTAACATATTACTAGGTGGGGTGACATCCATCTCTCAAACCAGCCCTACCTCTCCTTAGAGCACCCACAGTGGGATCACAGCTCTAAACATCAGATCGTTTGCATATAGTTGTGCTGCTTCGTTTCTTCTTTTCCCCACGACCTTGGCATTGATGCTTGATAAAAAAATGGATCCTAATGATCATATGCTCTAGCAATGTAAACAAATATTACTTTATTATTTGGCATCGGGTGCATGTAGGTTCATGGATGCTCAATTTTTTACTTCAAGCATCCATGCTTACAGTGGTGGCACAATGCCTAAATGTGAATATTCTATTAAGATCTTTTAAGCACCAGTGCATTGTGATTGCTTTTATATAGGCCTATACATGTCCTAAGGACCAAACTGTTCTTGACCTTCAATACACTGTCACCTACCACTAGAGGCAAATTTGTTCAACTTTTTTTCCATCACCTGAACGCCATCGGACCCTTCACATATTTGCTTTGCCTTGACGCAAGCTTCACGATGATGCCGCGTGCACCACCAGTCACTGCCATCGGTTTTGAGGCCCAAACTAGGAAATTGTCTGACACGCTTCTCAAAACATGACTTCCTACTTGCTTTCACCGAAACAAATCTTCTCGACCTTGACGCATGTCACCACATCCTGCAATGCTCCTTGTCGTCAAGTCTCTCCCGCTTTCGGTTCATTGGACAACCTTTAGACTTGCATCAACCTCGATTGTCTTTGACTAGTCAACCCCGTTGTCTTGATCAACATCATGGTTTTGAGGCTCAACCACGAAACCATTCATGCTACTTGCATCTTCATGTGTATGGTGTGGATTATCCTTGACTTTATCCGGTCTCCTCATCATCCGGCCCCAAGTCCCCAACTTGTGTTCGATCCTCACATCGTTGACCGTCAAGTTGACTATATTGACCTACACATCATGAGACAAGCAAACATATTTTCCTTCACCTATAACATCTTCAACATCTTCACCAACTCCGGTTAGTCATAAACATAATCATGCACAAACTCATGTAATCCTCCAATTCCCGCATTTCAACCCAAACACCAAACAAGCCAATGTCAATTACTCATCACATATTACAAACTATGATATATTTCAACATAGTTTCTCATACACCAAAATCAATTTAAATCTCTACTCCTTAATAATTTAGGTAAGGTCGTCATTGATATTGTTCTAGTTTGATGTTGACTTTAATATTGATTTTACGTGTTAGATTAGTTTGATACGAGCTCATGCGAGTCCGTTTTATATACGTATATTGTATCACATCTAACCAGCACATGTGTTATGCGAGCCAGGTTAGTATACGTTGCGGGTGGAAATTAAGATCTGCCCCCCACCTGTCGTGTGTCAGACGGATCTCGGGTCCGCTGCCATCGAAAATCGTACGCATCAGGAGTTGCTGGTCAAGGCAACGTGCGCTAGTGCTCGATGGGAGCCATGCACCGTCGGGAGCGGTCGAGTGCCACTTGCGGTGGAGGCTATGCCGTAGCATGGCCAGTGCCAAGGTCCTTGCAATCCTGGGTGTTGTGGCCGCTCTTCTCTGCACACCGGCCGCTGCCAAGTTGCCCCAGTTGAGACACCTGTCTGGGACAAGACGCTGAAGTTGCAGCCTGCTCATTGTTGGGTATCTACGGGATCCGGTCTATTGTGTTCATCATAGTACTAGAAAAAGGCATGAGAAATATCCTATATGGTGGTGAAGACGTTAAGAGATAAGGTTTTGTTGACCTTCTGGACAACTAGATGATGGTAAGGCCTCATTTGGATCGCATTCAGCTTTGGGCTTCGGAACTGGGCTAGTGTCTCTCTTCCTATTGAACTGGACTGAAATTTACTATCAAACCAATTTCGAGCACCCGTCGGGGCAGAAAAAAGAACCGTGACCTGGACCTGAGCCCTGAATTGCCATCCCTGTATTCATACTTTCCATCGTCTCTAGCCAGCATGTGTGTCTCCTATCTCTTGTAGATTCCTCTACACCCCGTACATCGTGTGGTCCACATCTTTACTCTTCATCAAGGCAACCACAATTGGGTCATTGTTTTGTCGGGAACACCTGAGACATTCTCAGGAAAATATGACGTGAAATGAATCGGCACACACTACACTCTTTTTTTTTTCGAAAGTTCCGGGCATTGCCCGACATATATTAATAAGTAGAAAGAGTTTTTTGCGCCAGAGGCGCAATTACAACAACCTTGTGCATCCAGATAGGATGGCAAGGCAAGACCTAATTTTAAGGACTACTCGCGGTATACATAAACACCTAAGAACTCCACATTTTTAGCTCCTGCTATACCCCAGTTTAGTGCTTCTTCTTTGATTTGCATGAGACGCCTTTCAATGGTATTGCAGGTTCTCTTGAATATTCGACCGTTCCTCTCATTCCATATACTCCAAATTGTTAGCATTATCATTGATTTGAGTCCTATTTCATTTTTATGTGCCATCCATGATATCATGTTGGTTGTGGAGCTATCTATCCAATTTTGTGGGCAGAGCGTCGGTTTTTGCAGCCAAAGTCCCACTCGGTTCCATACCTATCGTGCTACTGGGCATTCGACGAAGAGGTGGTGCACAGTCTCGAGGTTCCTTTCACATAATTGATAAAAATATTCATTTGGCCAGCCCCTTCTTTGTAGTCGGTCTGTTGTCCATATCCTGTCCTGTAGCATTAGCCAGATGAATACTTTTATTTTTGGGGGCGCCCAGGTTTGCCATACCATGGTCGGCAACATTGATTCAATGGACCCAATGAACTGCATGTTTTATGCCGAGCTAGCTATGTATTGTCCGTTCGACGTTTGAGTCCATGTTATGATGTCCTCTTCCTGATTTCCCGCAAGGTTCAGGTCCAGCGCTTCAATGAGCATCCATAGGCTGAAGTAGTCGTGTAGTATGTCATCGTTGAGGTGATGGGCAATGTCTCTAATCCACTTGTCATCATTTATTGCCTCCACCACTGATCTATTCTTGCGCCTATTGTGTTTGTAAAGCTTGGGGAATAGCACTGCCGGGGCCGACCCATTCATCCATCTCGAGTTCCAGAAGCTCGCTTTTTTCCCATTGTTGATGCTCACTTTTGTTGCTGCTTGAAACAAAGCTTTGTCCTTTGCGTCCACCGGCAGCTCCATACCATTCCATGGTCGTTGTGTTTGCGTCCAGTCGTACCATAGCCATGGCAGCCATAAGGCCCTCCCAAACCTATCAAGGTTGTGGATTACTAGGCCACCAAACTTCAGTGGTATAGTTACCTGAAGCCAACTGACCTTACATTTTCCCCCATTTAATTCATCAGCTCACAATTATCCAAAGTACCCCTGTTTTGTAATGCTATTTCCATCAGCTCACAATTATCCAAAGTACTCCTGAATTTTCTCATGAGACGTCGATTTAAATTACGGTTGTTTTTGTCTCGTGCCTCATATATTAGGTTGAAATCCCCCATGCATATCCACGGTGTTCCAGGTTGTGGTTTGGTTGATAGAAGCTCTGTTAGGAATTGACTCTTATCTGAGTCTGTAGATGGTCCATAGACCGTGGTGAGTCTGAAGGATGTGTTAGTCAGTTTCATGGTTGCCGTGAGGGATAGGCAGTGTTCTCCCATTACCAGGTCTGATGCATCGATGATATCCTCGTCCCAGGCAATGAGGACTCCTCCACGCACGTCGTCCGCTAGAATGTAGTTGAACTGTGACAAATGAGTTCCCAAGAATTCCATGCCTAGCTGCGAGTCAATGGCCTCTATTTTAGTCTCTTGTTGGCATACTAGGCTCGGCTGCACCATTTGAATTAGTTTGAGAACTGACTCACGCCTTGCTCGTAGGGTCAGACCTCTTACATTCTAGTTCAAGAAATTTAACTCGTTGATTGACATAAGAACCAATTCAAGCAACAATTGGGGATAAGAAGTACATGAACATCCTGAACACCAACCTGGTTAGGGAGCGACCCACCAAGGAGCTCCAAACAGCCGCTCCCCCGCTGCCTAATGGCCATCCATGAATACAGAAAACACCCTAAACTAAATATGCCTAAACTAGCTACAACGTCCCCAATATAGAGTGGTAACATGTTGCTTGATTACCAGCCGGGAGGTTATGTGACATCACAGATAGACCGTTGTAACTGCCATCTCTGGGTCCTGGGAAGCAACAACTACCGCCAACGCATTGGCTACTGGCTTGCTTGCTAGCTTGGTTGCCTTTTGGATCGCTGCTATCGCCTTCTCCGGCAGTGGTTGGCGGTACATCTTCAGGTAATCATTGATTGCCTTGTCTGTCACCTTCTCCATCGGCGCCACAAAACTTAGTTCCTTGATCAGTCGCTGCTGCGCGCGCTGGGCCACTGGGATGTTAGTCATGGTTGCTGCCTGCCGCTTGCTCTTCGGGCGCGCCGGTGGCGCTGTCGCCGGTCTTGCATCCTTCGTCGGCTTGGCGCGTGGCATAGTCGAAGGTGATCCTGGAGCCAAGGGCGTTGCAACCAGGGCAAAAGCTCTGGTACACGCCGCCTGGATAGCTTGGCCTTGGGCTTGTGTGGTGATGATGTGATCGATGTTGCTATCCTGTAGATGTTGGGCTTGTGTTTGGGCCCTCAGCCCAATCGTGGCTTCTTGGCAGTCGGGCAGGCACTGATGTGGGTTGCGCTCCTCGCAAGCGGCCTCCGCAGTATCTTCCTCATGCACCGGCTGGGTTCTTGGCTGTATCGAGGATGTCTCTGACATAGCAAGAGGCGCGTCTCCCAGTGGGTTTTGACTCGGCTTCCAAGCCAAGGAACACAGAACAGACATTGGTGACCCTCGTTTGACGTCATCCAGGATTCATGCCATTGCCACCTTGTGAAGCATGAGGTCGCTCTGACAAGAAGATATTGTCTCATAGCATTGTAGCAACAGATCGTGGTGATCCTCTAGCAGTGGGTCCAAGTATGCGCCCAGCGGCAGGATTGGGCTTTGCCGCTCAGCTGGCTCGGCAGTAATGCTGTCCAAACAGGCCGCCCGGCCCGGCACGGCCCGAGCATAAAAAGGTCCGGTCTATTTAATTTCGGGCCGGCATGGCACGGAATTCATTTCGGGTCATGCCGTGCCAGCCCACGTGCCTGGGCATCGGCCCACGGCACGGCACGAAAAAGGCCAGCCGTATCGGGCCGGCCCGTTTGGCACGGCGGCCCGTTAAGGCACGGTGGCCCGTCCGCTGGCGGAGGCGATGAGCCGATGAGGACGGCGGCGCGCGGAAGCAGTCGGAGCGGGGCGGCATCGCGATGCGTCAGAGCAGGGCAGCGACAGCGTCGTGATGCATCGGAGCGGGGCAGCGGCGGCGGCGCGATGCGTCGGAGCAAGGCGGCGGCGCGATGCGTCAGAGCGGGGCGGCGGCGGCGCCGCGATGCGTCGGCGCGGGGCAAGCGGCTGCGGCGGTGGGGGCAGCTAAGCAGCGACGACGACGGGGCATCGAAACAGTGAGTAATGCTGTCCAAACGGGCCGTCCGGCCCGGCACGGCCCGAGCACAAAAAGGCCCGGCCCATTTAATTTCGGGCTGACACGGCACGGAATTCATTTCGGGCTGTGCCGTGCCAGCCCACGTGCCTGGGCATCGGCCCACGGCACGGCACGAAAAAGGCCAGCCATGTTGGGTCGGCTCGTTTGGCATGGCGGCTCGTTAAGGCATGGCGGCCCGACCGCTAGCGGAGGCGATGAGCCGATGAGGACAGCGGCGCGCGGAAGCAGTCGGAGCGGCATCGCGATGCGTCAGAGCAGGGCAGCGGCGGCATCGCGATGCGTCGGAGCAAGGCGGCGGCGCGATGCATCGGAGCGGGGCAGCGGCGGCGCCGCGATGCGTCGACGCGGTGCGGTGGCGGCAGTGGCGCGATACGTCGGCGCGGGGCAAGCGGCTGCGGCGGTGGGGGCAACTAAGCAGCGACG
Organism: Eleusine indica; assembly: GCA_030378355.1. Classification (NCBI taxonomy): domain Eukaryota; kingdom Viridiplantae; phylum Streptophyta; class Magnoliopsida; order Poales; family Poaceae; genus Eleusine; species Eleusine indica. Next base: position 64,208,838 of record CM059494.1, read on the forward strand.
ACGACAGGGCATCGAACCAGTGAGGACCAGGCGCCGTACGACTCGCGAGCGTAGAAGCAGCCGTGCGGGCGTGCACGTGCGGCTAGGGTTTGGTCTCTTATTGGGCCGGTGTGAAGAATTTCGGCCTGCTAGATTGGTTTTGGGCTTTATTTCGTGAGGGGCTTCTACTGGACTGTCGGACTTTTTCGTGCCTCGCTGTAAACGGGCCGTGCCCGTGCCGCCCGTCGGACCACCCCCTCGACCGAAGCACGGCACGAAGCCTTTTATCGAGCCGGGCCGGCACGAAATTAAATGGGTCGTGCCGTGTTTGGGCCGGACCAAAAATTGTGTGCTTCGGACCAGCCCGCTCGGCACGGTCCATTTGAACAGCACTCAGCACTACTCGGCAGGAAGCGCGTCACCGTTCCTGGGCTCTGCAGAACGTGATGGGTTGTCTGACTTCTGGTCCCACGCTGGGAGTTGACCATCCTTGGTGAGGCTTGGAATTGTGGGTCCACCGTTACTCCCCGTTCGTTGTGGAGAACGGGAGCGACGGCGTTCCCACTTCCATTGCCCGCTTTAGCTCATCACGGCGGTGTCGCACTCCCGGAGAACGCGTGTCAGCGCGGCCGCGATTCTTACAACCTTCTTCATCCGTGGTGTCATAGCTCAACGTGTTGGCCTGTGCATGTCGTCGACCCTTGGGGAGTGTCGGTGCCGGCTTCTGCTTCTGCTACCTTGTCCGCGTCAGATTTCCGGTTGTGCCCTGCAGATGATCTTATCACGCCAGGAGCCTGTTCCAGCCCATCGGCGTCCTCCTTCAGTGTCGGGGTCGAGATCCTTCCGCTCCCAACGCTGGAGAGGAGGACGGCAGCCCTGCCGCTGTCGTGGCCGCCAATGCGGTTGAGGTAGGGGGTGCAGCATCCTCTCTTCGGGTCTTGTGGTAGTCATTCGGCGATCCATGATGCTCGGGGTCCAGGCAAAAGGTTGGATCACCGGCACCGGTCCGTCTTCTCGTGGCGCCCAGTCATGATGCTCGTCGATGTGGAGCATAAGCTCCACTTGTTGCCCCTCCGGAGGCGGAGGGACCCTTCTGTGGGGGGTTGGTATGTCGTTGATCTCCAGCACTTGCCCTGCCGTTCTTGGCAGCAGGGTGCAAAGCATAGTGAGGGGAATCAGGTCTGGGTTGTAAGTCCAGACCCAACATGATCATAAGTGTGTCGCCTCACGGAGATAGGTGTTGCTAGCAAACCTGTCGAACACAGCAATGTCGGAGAACACTTGACGCAGAGCTAATTCAGTCCACGCCTGTAGCAACAGGCCCTCGATGGTGATTCTTGTATGGTACCAGTAGGTGTGTGGAGCCGAATGAAGGTCAGGCTGCCATGCCTTCAGCTCGAAAACCGTGCCGGCCAGGAAGAAGGAGCCTGCCAAGACCGCTCGGTCTCGCTGGGGGCACATGTCGAACTCAACCAGGAAGGATTCTGGGCGGTGGCGGGACACATGGATGTTGTGCTGGGGGATGTGGAGCTGCTGTCCAAGGGCGTATGCAATCTCAATGGAGCTTGCCTCATACCCGCCCTCCGGCGCAATCACCAGCACAGCATGGTCCCGCAGCTTCTGGGCCTCCCTGATGATCTCGTCGTCCAGAAAGACAGTGGCTCTACCAAGAGCTGGGCGCTGGTCAGACCAGCTCGGGGTGTAGGACTGAACCTAGTCCATCGCCGACTCGGTTCGGCGTTGTGGGTGTTCGAGGAAAACAAGGCGGCTGGAGAGGCTTGTCTCCGTTTGATGTTGGGTTTGTGGGAAGGTGAAGCGGTGCTTGATGTTCAAGGATCTGTCATTGTGAGGGAGATCAGGGAAGTTTAATTGATCGTGGATGCTTGGTGGTTGGTTGTCTGGTGGGGCGGTGGATGTGTTTTGCTTGCGCTCGTCCGGGCAGGAGCGGGCAGTGTGCCCGTTTCGCCGGCAAGCCCAGCAACGAAGGGCCCTTCGGCACTACGCTACCTGATGGCTTGTGGAGAGGCACCTCTAGCATCGTCCGACAAGCCACCTTTTGTAGTCGAAGGGGGGGGGGGGGGGGGGGGGAGCCCGTCGGTCGTCCGGCGGGTAGTCGGGTCATAGCTGGTCTTGAAGACATTGACTGAAGTGGTGGTGGGGTGGGCGTCTGGCTGGCCCAGTCAAGCTTTTCAGAGTCGGATTCTTCACTGCAGTCTTTGATTGTGACTAAAGGTTCATCTGAGCTTGGTGATGGGGTGGGCGTCTAGGAGGTTGTGAACAATGTGGTGGTGGCGGGGAGGGGAGGTGGTGGGGGCGGCCTAGAGCGCAGCGGTGGGGGGAGGGGGTCACCGGGGGGTTGGGGGGTGGGGGAGGCCGTCGGTCGTCCGGCGGGTAGTCGGGTCACAGCTGGTCTTGAAGACATCGATTGAAGTGGTAAGCCGCGCTTTTTCCATCAGAACTTTGGTTTGATCTCCGTCCAAACTTGTGAATCATCAATATTGTTGTCTCGCGTGCTCTGATCCGTCAGCTTGAATACCACCGATTTTAGCTTGGGCGGCTCCTTGGTTTGGGCGTGCTCAGCCGGCAGGTCGCAATCTGGTGAAAGAGGATTAATGGCGGTTCGGGGTAGAGAGCTGCTCTCACCTTTTTCGAAGGCACCATGTGGCTCGGGTAGCACACCCTTCGCCAGGACTTCAAGACGCGTACCAAATCCGATGTCGTGGCGAGGGGATGGGCAGCCCAATGGTGGCATCGAAACCATCGCTTTGTCTTCTTCATCATGGCGTTTCTTCAGAGTCTTGAATGCGCTGCTGTCATCCCGATCGCGGTTGAGACGTCCAAGGGCAAGAGCTCCATCCTCATCTTCAATGTTGGCCCAGTCGAGCTTTTCAGAGTTGGATTCTTCACTGCAGTCATTGATTATGACTAAAGGTTCATCCGAGCTTGGTGGTAGGGTGGGCGTCTGGGAGGCTGTGAACAGTGTGGTGGTGGCGGGGAGGGGAGGCGGTGGGGGTGGCCTAGAGCGCAACGGCGGGGGGGGGGGGGGGGGGGGGGGGGGGAGGGAGGGAGGAGGGGGTCGCCAGGGGGGGAGGCCGCCGATCGTCCGGTGGGTAGTTAGGTCATAGCTGGTCTTAAAGACATCGACTGAAGTGGTAAGCCGCGCTTTCTCCATCAGAACTTCGGTTTGATCTCCGTCCAAACTTGTGAATCATCAATATTGTTGTCTCGGATGCTCTGATCCGTCAGCTTGAGTACCACTGATTTTAGCTTGGGCGGCTCCTTGGTTTGGGCGTGCTCAACCGACAGGTCGCAATATGGTGAAAGAGGATATGACGGTTCGGGGTAGAGAGCTGTTCTCACCTTTTTCGAAGGCACCATGTGGCTCGGGTAGCAGACCCTTCACCAGGACTTCAAGACACGTACCGAATCCGAGGTCGAGGCGGGGGGATGGGCAGCCCAATGGTGGCATCGAAACCATCGCTTTGTCTTCTTCATCATGGCGTTTCTTCAGAGTCTTGAATGCGCTGCTGTCGTCCCGGTCGCGGTTGAGACGTCCAGGGGCAAGAGCTCCATCCTCGTTTTCAATGCTAGCCCAGTCGAGCTTTTCAGAGTCGGATTCTTCACTACAGTCTTCGATTATGACTAAAGGTTCATCTGAGCTTGGTGATGGGGTGGGCGTGTGGGAAGCTGTGAACAGTGTGGTGGTGGCAGGGAGGGGAGGCGGTGGGGGCGGCCCAGAGCACAGTGGCGGGGGGATGGTCGGCCCGCTGCTGCGGGGGGGGGGGGGGGGGGGGGGTCACCGGCAGCATAGCGGTGTCCAGCGGGGAGGGTGGGGGGCTGTCGCTCTCATTCTCACTCATGGTCCCGTCTACGGCGAAACGTCGAGAACTCGATCTAACACACACTGCACTCTCATCGTCGACTTTTTTTTGTTTCCAGTGAGATGCTCGTCACGATGTTGTTCTTGTAGACAGTGGATAGGTGCACGCGGTATTTGATTGTGGACATGCCAGTAGTCTTCCTCATGGCGAACCTCGAGAATGACAGTGGCGAGTGGGGCCTATAATGGCAGAGCAGCCATCGATGAGTGACGATGTTGTTCGCAGCCATGGACCAGGAATTCAGGGATGGAGCAATTGTTAGAGGCAGGAACAGAAACATCCTTTCATTCTTGAGTTTACGTATAGTACTTTACAACCATTAAGGAAGAGCCATGAGTAATATATATTATAAGTAATATATATTATAAGTTATATCTGTAACGACATCATAGAGGAAGGGAAAGTGCTGATCTCAGCTCCCAATGAAAAAGTTTTGAGGAACCTGAATGAACAGTAATGAGTTTTGAAGAGAGTGGGATAAGAGTTAGAAAGCTCACATATATTTTTATATAAAAACAAGTTTTTTATTCTTGTAACATGTAGCAACGGGCACTTTACTAGTTACATATAAGTGCGGTTGTAGCACCAATATCTACTCATTGTAACTTCTAAAAAAGGTGGCTCTACCAATAGCAAGAAACAAAATCTGTGTGCTAGAGGATGCGACGGAGAAGTAGAAAGACAAGAAAAAACCAATAACGAGAAGGAAAAATATTCGTATGCTGGAGCTGACTAAAACGCCTAAGTAGGGAGTAGCTTTTCCTATATCATTTTGTACTTGTGCATGTCGACTTAAACATTTCCCTCTAATAACTCTCTCTGATCACTTGATCAGATGGATGCTCTCAGAATGTTACGTTATGGTTTCCTAAGATCAATTAAAGAGCCTCTTTTTATCTCATTTTCTCTCATATTGTTGTTCTCTATTTGCAGAAAAACATCTAACTTGGAGACAGAGGCTCCGAATCGCACTGGAATCAGCGGAAGGTACAAATTTACAAATTTCAGTGAAATTAATCGAACTTGATGTCGAGTGTTTTGTTTGTTAGTAGCAAGAATGCTGATGTGCAGGGCTGGAGTACCTACACAAGGGGTGCAACCCGCCACTCATTCATAGGGACGTGAAATCGACCAACATTCTACTAAACGGAAAACTGGAGGCAAAGGTCGCAGATTTTGGCCTGTCAAAAGCGTTCAACCGCGACATGTACACTCATGTATCCACAAATACACTTGTTGGTACACTGGGATATGTAGATCCAGAGTATGTGTTGGTCTATCTCTCTTACGCTAAACTTGGAAGTGATAGGTTGGTTAGTGTACGCTGCTGTTTTTTTAACATCTACGCCATCGATTATACCGGGCATGCAGGTACCAATCAACAATGCAACTGACCATGAAAAGCGACGTTTTTAGCTTCGGCGTGGTGCTGCTTGAATTGGTCACTGGGAAACCGGCCATTCTGCGTGATCCTGAGCCCATCGGTGTCATCCAATGGACAAAACTACGCCTGGCACGGGGCGAGATCGAGAGCATTGTGGATGAGCGCATGAATGGTGACCATGACATCAACAGTGTTTGGAAGGTTGCTAATGTGGCGCTTGCATGCACCGCACAGGCTTCGATGCAGAGGCCCACCATGACCGACGTGGTGGCTCAGCTACAGGAGTGCCTTGAGCTTGAAGAGGGCCATGCAGGTGGTGGCACGACCCAAAGCTTTTACACGGGTAACAACGATGACCTGAACTCGAGTTACAACACAAATGCATACACCGCTACTAGTGCAAGCCAGAGCAGCCCTGTGTTTGAGATGGTGGAAAGGATGGCCATCGGTCCTGCCACAAGATAAAGCTCTTATTTGATGTTTGTTTCTTTATATGTAGCGAACTTGTTTCTTTGATGTCCGGCTCCTGCATGGCTCTAAGGAAACTTCCTTAACATTGTTAACTCTATAATCTAAATTTGTTGTTTAAAACATTATTCTGAAAATAGTTGGTTTTGTACCAGTTTTCTCGAAATCAAGATTTAGTTGGGTATGTATGTGGTTAGGTATTGAAAATCATTATATAAAATTCTGAAAGGAGTCGCACAAATGTTGATTTCGCATTATGAAGTTTACCGAAATTATTGTTGGAAAATCCACCGTCTAGTTCGAGTCATTCCAAATACAGCCCACCGTATCGCCACATTAGTCAGGCGCGCGGAGGTAGCACGCCCACCGACTGGTCCGTCACCTAAAACATGCAAAAGGCCCATGTGATCCAGTCGAATAAGAGAGGTCGAACTTTCCTAGTTCCAGCAGACCGCAGAACGTTCGGCCGGCCTTTTGGATGGGTCTAGATGATGAACCGAATCGAACTGACTGGATTATTGTGGTGGGATTGGGAGCGTCTGAGAAGGAAAGCCTACTTGGACGTGACCGTGGCTGCTTTGCTTCTTCATGCGCACTTTCTGGTAGTTTCTACTTTCTAGTTGAAGACTCGGGTGTATGCCTATTAAAGATGCTCCAACTCTGCATCTTGCTTGCTTGAGCTTGCCGATCCAGAGATTCGCTAGATCCTCCTTTTATCTTTCCAACATCAGCAAATTAGTAATCGTTCGTGTCTTGCCTCTGCAAACGCTGGTAGCTTCTTGTGATTGCAGTGTACATACAGCTTTAAAATTTGGCCGGGATCTCGTCGTGCAAGCAAAATCTTTGTGGCCACAGTTAGTGATTGTGCGAGAGAGGCAAAGCAATATGTCGTTGCTGGCGTCGTCGGAGCCGGAGCCGCCGTTCCGGCCGCGGGAGAAGATACTGGAGAAGCAGAGGTACTTCCAGAGCGTCCCCAAGCCGACCTACCTCAAGGGTCGCTACGACGTCATCACCTCCGTGGCCATCCCCCTCGCCCTCGCCGTCTCCAGCATGTACTTTATCGTAAGTATCCATCTCATGTAGATTTCACAGTTCTTATCAATCTTGTTAGCTTCGTCTCATCTCGACGAGCGCATTATTTGGAACATGAGCTGATCACTCTGCTGACGCGTGTGCAGGGGCGCGGGATTTACAACATGTCCCACGGCATCGGGAAGAAGGAGTGAGCGATGGAGCTCCGGGCAATGGCGGTTGTGGCTATGTGACAGGTGCTGTTACAACTTTACAAGTATGCTTTCGTATGCAGATACGGTGGAATTCGAGTAAATAATAATCCACTGTGATCTTGACAAACCCAGTGTGTTATCCAGTTGGTGCCTTTGTGCACGTGTGGCTACGAATAATGTAAAATTAGCTGTGTTGGAAAATTCCTGAGTAGAAGACTAGAAGAGTGTTGCCTTTGTCAGGGGAGATGTATTCCGACAGGCGGCAGCGGTGTTGTAGCATTAATCAGTTTAAGCATCTTATCATAATTGAAGCAGGATAAGGCTTCATTAACGACTGCAACATGGCAGCAATCACGCGTGTTATGCGCGTCCCCCGCGTGACATAAACCCGACAGAACACATGACACCGACAGGGCCCGATCAGGATTCATAATTAGTCCCGCATAATTAAGGTTGGCACGTAGCGCACCCGACAATCAGCAGTCGGTTCCATCAGCCGCTGATGATACATTCATTCCCCGTAGATTTGTTGCGCGTGTCCACAGGGCAAGCAGATTCCACAGAGCGTCAGATGTTCTGCATCTGCGGGACACAGCGCAGTTTTGTTATGACTGCGAAGCTCATGGTCCACAAAATCCATGGGGACTCGTACTTAAACTATTATATCCAGCGGAACACTGAAGATTAAGCACGTAACCAGGGAATTAGGCTATTTATTAATCATGACGCGTAGTCGTAAGGTGGAATCAAACACATGGGCGGGCCGGGGCATGTAATCCTGCCTTCCAAGAATGATCAGGACGACCCCCGCCGGAGGTCGACGACGACCACGCTGACGTTGTCCGCGCTCCGGCGCGCGAGCGCGAGCTTCGTCAGCAGCAGCGCCGCGTCGGCGCACGCCCTGTCGGAGTCGGCCTTGTCGTCCACCCCCTTCACCGGGGCAGAGGCGGCGTCGGATGGGGGTGCCGGGAGCACGTCGTTGGGCCGCGCGCCAGGCGGCGGCGGCGGCGGGCCGTTGCTCCGGAAGCAGGCCCGGACCACCTGGCACGCCGTCTCGTTGGTGACCACGTCCCACAGCCCGTCGCTGGCCAGGATCAGGCACTCGTCGTCGTCGGTGCGCTCAGTTACGGTGACCTCTGGGTCCGACGTCACGAACGGCTTCAAGTACCCGTCACCTGCCAAGCGAGCATAGCAGACTAGTAAGCATTCCGGCCTCGAATGGCAAGATGCATTCTTGATCATGGACGACTCCACTGATTGCTCACCGATGGCCCGAGACATGGCGAGGACGCCGAGCACCCTGGCGCCGTCCCAGTAGATGACGCGGCCGCCCGCCGCTTGGATGCGCACCAGCTCGTCGGGCCGGTCAGGCTGAAGCAACACATGTAATTATGCACAATGCACATGACAGACTGTGAGGAAGGCCGTGAGCTGCCAAGTGCGCCCATTGGCATCAACAAAGCTTACCTTGTGGTCCACTGAGAGTGGGACGGGTACGCCGCCGCGGGAGAGCACGGCGCGGGAGTCGCCGGCGTTCGCGACGACTACCTGGGTGGCACCGACGACAGCAACGACGGCGGTCGAGCCGACGAGGTCGCACCGGGCCGGCGGCGTCTTCCGTTCGCAGCGGCAGGCGTGATCATCCCCGCCGCCGCCACGGCTCGCGGCCCAGTTCGCCGCCTCGTCGTCCATCCGGGCGAACCCCTTCTCCATCACGTCCTTCCACGCCGGCTGTTCCGCGTCCGCCGTGTCGCCGGAGGTAGCCTTCCCGTACTCGTCCCCGACCAGCTCGTGCATCCTGTCCTGGCACATCCTGGCCACCTGACCACGATCAACACCGTGGCTCATCAGCACAAACTACGCACGCATTCCCGGGAGGGTGAGGATCGCCCGTAGCTTAGAAACTGTAAACAAGATGCGCGTGCGTGCGTACGTGGGAGCAGCCGTGCCCGTCGAAGACGCCGAAGAAATGGTGCTTCCCGTCGCCGGGCAGGAAGTCCGGCCTGACGGACACGGTGTCCTCCATCTCGCGCCGGGGCCCGCAGACGGAGGTGACGCCGTACCGCGGCCACCACCACCTCGCCGCCCCTGGCCTCTGACCCGCCACCCTCCGGCGCTTCTCGCTGCGCGCGCCGCGGAACCCCTCGGGCACAGCAATTTCGGCCCTTGGCCGGCGCCTCCTGAGCGCCGGGGACTTGGCCTCCTCGCAGCAGATCTCGGCCATGCGCGCACACGCGGCCGAGGCGCCCAATGCCAATGCCACCGCAACAACGACGCGCGCGCTAGATTTTCTTCTCCTCCGGAACCGCACGCGTGGCCCTCGCTCTCGGGGAACAACAACAACAGCTCCAGCAAGCGCCAGCGGAGCGACGGGACGCGGCAATAAGAATGGCACCGTGCCGTGTCGTGCTCCTCGCCCGCCTCGCCCGCGGGAAGGACGGGAAACTGGGACGAGGCGCGGCCGCGTGGCGGAGCTACACGTGGAGGGGGACAGGGCGCCGGCTGTTGTCCGGGAGCGCCATCAGCGGACGGAGAGAGCGCGAGCGGCGTGGAGGGTACACGCGGCGGCGCCGGGTTGCTGGGCGGGCGCGCGACAGCGGCTCGACAGCGAATTTCAAGTTCGGTTCGCACGGGCCCCGCTGCCTCGTGGTGTGCCCGGCGCGGCGCGCCTAAAAATATCGCGGGTGCCTCCCTGTCACGTGGGGCCGTGTTTGTCCGAGCCAGTGCGCGTGTCGAAGGGAGAGGGATGCACACGTGTGCAGTGTCGACTGGACGGTTTCGGCTGGGCTGGGCTGGCCTGGATGTTTGCCAATCTGATGCGCTGCGACTGCAAGGTCCCGGCTTTCGTTGTCGGATCGCAAGATGCGAGCGATGGGGGCTCCAAGAAGCTGGCCAGTGGCCACAGCCATGGAAGTTTGATCTCCACCCCCACAGGAGGCGATCGATGATTTTAGGACGTGTCGTGCTGCGGAGCATGCACGCATGCATGCACTTTGTGCTTCCAGCGAACAAGATGCCTACGGAGGACTACGTGGAACCCGACATGGGGACGGGCGCCGAAGAGCGCGACGGCAGGGCGCGAAGCTGTGCACACGCGCCCCGTCGACGCTGAGACGAACACCATTGAACACGCCGCTCTACACGACTTTGACTTTTTTTTGGCAGAGCTCCACTATCCATGGAGTTGTGCCGCTCCCGTAACTCTATGATAGAGCTACTCCAGTATAGAGTTAGAGTTATTTATGAAGGTGTCTGAATAATAAAGCCACTTCAAATTCAAAAATAAAAGGTTTGAGAGGGATATGACTATTATGACCTTAGTATCTAAAATATTAACAATATCTATGTGTTACAATAAAATAAATAATTGTTTTATGTGTCATCAATACTCTAAATAACAATTCACAAAATATTATAAAAGAGTACATTAACACAATGATTCAATCCTACTCTTGTTCCATGCACCATGCATCAATATGGCACAACACAAGTTCAAGCTATAAAACATAAAAGGACAACTAGTTCTCAAACTTATCATCATACTTCCTCTTAAGCCAATGAAATGTAATCTCTCCGGGTGGCATTGTCATGAACATCTCTCTTTGATCCTTATTCACAAACAACTCAGTGACAATGTAATATTCATTGCTATCAAATGTTGCACCACAGTCAATCATATGTTCATGATTTCTTTGATAGTAATTTTATACTCCTTTTTTGAAATAATGATAGTGGTTGAATCAACAATTCTTGTCACTGCATCTTGAATATACAATGTTGTCCCTGTCTTTGGCTTCTTTCTTTTATCAACCTCAACTACACTAGCTCTTGTCTTGCCATTAAACAATCCAGGGGAAACACCCTCTTCTTGAGCCTCGTCAATGGCAACACCATCTACTACGCACCATTGACAACATCATCAATTCTTGGGCATCATCTTACTTTTCTTGTGAGTCAAGACTGATTGAATGGTTGGGAGAATATTCAAAATTAGGACACAGTGGACTCCAATGGTCTCCACTATCATTTGTGATATCACCATACATTTGTTCAAGTAGTGGGTTGTTTTGAAGGCCTACCTATCTCCCAACATGACATAAGTACTTCACTTACTTTTCTAGCCTTCGCCATCATTCATCATCCATTTTAATAGTTCCTTTCACATTGTTCCAACCACCACTTGTTTACCTTCTCATTAGCCTTGCGTGCACGAGAATGAGGTGGAACATTCGCCTGCGCCGTCGTCACAGTTGCCTAAGTTGGGCGTGACGTCTAGAACGGCGTGTCCTGAGAAGGACCGGTGCGGCCTGGGAATCTAGCTCAGCCACCGATGACCCAGTCCCAGACGCCTCGGAGGCCAGTCTGTCCGTCATGGCCTGGGAACTTGAGAGGGACCGTCCATGATGTTGCATAGCTCGAGAAGGACCTTAATAGGGTTCAATCAACTCACGATGACCCCCTCTTTCCGTTTAGCTAACTCCGGGAGGTGAACGTAGCCAGATTCGTGAAGGGCGGCGGCTAGAGTTTGGGGAGAGCCATGGAGGTCCGGAAGAGGAGTTGTGGGAGGAAGGAGACGGTGAAAAATAAAAATAGAATGATAATTTATGTAACAAATGACAGTGGTAGATAATTTCGTTTGAACTCTATAAGAAGGTTGGTTTCTTTCATCCGTAGAGTATCTTTTTTGATGTTTCATGAGCTCCATGTAAAATAAACTAAGAAGATTATCACTTTATAAAGTTGTTGCTCTCTAAAAAATTTAGAGTTGAAGGTGTTTGGCACAGCTTTGCTTAAGTTGAAGCTGTGTCAAACAGGGACTTTGTGGCTGCCCGTCCACGCTAAGCTCACGACAGCCGAACGGGAATGCCGAGGAGACACCGAGCAACAGGGCATTAACCGACCGGTGGTGGTCGGCGACAGGGTGATGTGGATCGTTGGATTTAAAAGGCTGGGCAGGATTCAATTTGATGACGTCAACTGAAACCTCTTCTGGTTAAGAAGAAGCCCAATATGGCCCAGTCTTTGCTGGAGCCGGTGATCGTGTGACCCAACGCGTGCGGACGACTGGGCCTGGCCTTGCAGCGCGGTTTCAGTCGCCGGCGGGCCTGTTCCGGTGCTCGCTGCCGGCGCCGAGTCTGAGACCAAATCGACGACGTCGTGAAAAACCGATGTGATGGGTACAGAAATATAGATTGCCCCGAAATCATACGGGAAATTCCGTTGAAGATCACGCTCGTGTATAAAGCTTTGATTCCGTTTCACTCTTTTTTTTTTCTCGCAAAACCAAAATGTTGCTCAATTCCCGCTCCAGACTCCAGAGCTCCAGCAACAGTATTAGTTTTTGTACTCCCTTTCTTGAAAAAAATAAAAAAATACTGCCATACACCACAACATGTCGCGTGCATCTCTTTGCAAATGTTGTTTTTTTATAGAGTATATGATCCGTACCAGAAAAGGTCGGACTTACAAAATATGCAGTACGGTAAACCGTAACAAACTCAAACTAAAAACATTCAGCCAGACTAGCATGTTAACTGATGGTTCGGTGCAGCCGCCCACTTGGGTAAATTCACTGATTATTGCATACTCCTATAGTTCCTACAGTGTACATGTCAGCAGGCTACACGACCCTGCCAATTCTAGTGTCAACAACAACAGTTGGTTTTGAAGGCTCTGTAAACTCTAATGCTTGAGCCAGTGTTAATCTACGATTCCTCCAAGCATCTTGTGCCCACTCCTTCATCCGCTCACCTTCCGCCTTCCGATTTGATTGGATAAGCAACAATGCTGCATACTCACCTGCAAGTTAAGAGCGCAGTTTCAGTATCATCTCAACCCTACAGAAAGGGGCCACAACACGAGCAGAGTATCCATATGCAAATGAACATCTAGCGAATATACTGACAGACTGACTACTCTAGTTGATATTAACACTGTTGCATCAGTCAGATTTGTCAGGTCTCAGCAAATCCCTGGCTTATAATAGCTTGAAGGAAAGTGCTTATTCCTTCGGGAAATCTCAGAAGACAGTACGTATAGGATTAGAAATCATTTTCCTCATCCGTTGATTATTAGTAATTAGTGCAAGCCAATTCAAATGGAACCGGTCCACTCCATGACCTTACTCCAAAGAAGATGTAGTGACAAAACACTATGCATAAGCTAGGATGAATACAGTTATCTTAAGATTCAAATCGACTGATTATGATTTGGATTATGAACAGTGTGACATGGGTGATTGATAGATAACAGATTAGTGCTCTTCCGACATTACAACCTAGAATAGATTACAAAAAACATGGCATCACTAAAGTACTTCCTCTATGTGCGATTTGCATGGGCCAATCTCAAGAACTTTAAGTTTCAAGACGCAAAAAAAGAAGGAAAATACTAGCAAACTTCAAACCTCTAGCAAGGGAGATTATATCTCTCCACTCCATCTGCTTGCTGGTACCTACAAAAATATAAAAAGAAAAATATATCACTCTGGTCACGGGAAAAGATATCTATCACAGATAGAAGTCATTACTTTACCTTCGGAACTGATAGCAGGGGCTTTCAATACTTCTAGGGCCTTCCTGTACAAACCCTGCCATAAAACAGCAGATTAAATAGGCAACAATTTCAATCAGTTCAGGTACGGGTCTAAAGGGTAACATGTATTGAAAAAATTTCGTTCACTCATTAGAGCAGGAAGAGAAAACAGGATGAAGTTCATGATTTCTAATGCACAGAAAAATTGTTCAAAGATGTAATAAATTACCGACCTCCTGGACCATAATTGAACTAGAACCTTCGGATTTTGCTTTCAGTTTGTACATCCTAGCGATACAAGTCAACACAATGCCGACCTTTGGGTGGCTTGCACCTGCATGGATTATTCAAAACGTAAATGATTGCTGAATTCTAGTCTGGTGACTATTTTTTGTATTTTATAACAAAATTAGTATGCCAAACCAAATTGTTCTTCAGCTTTCTTCAGTGCTCTTGTGAGATAATCCTCTGCCTCAGCAAACTTCCTGGATTAAAAGGAAAAGGAGAATCCCGTAGAAATGAAGAAATTAAGAAAGTTCCCTGTAAGCTTATAAATGTATTGAGGTAACTTTATAACAAACCTAATCAAAGAATAATGGTACAAATGAGTCCAAATCTTACCCAGAGTGACATAAAAGCTGACCATACGAAGAAGTGGCCCCAAGAGAAACCTCTTCAGGAACCATGTTTCCAGCAGCTAAAAGATTTCTAGACATATCTTCCATGGACATTGCCTCAAGAACTCTCTCATACACTTGTGTTGCCATTGAAAAATCCCCAACACAGTGTAAATATTCACCATATGAAAGAGTAGCATTTTCTGATAAAGACATTGATAAGACACATATCCGCTTATTGAGGAGAAAAATGTGAATGTAGCGTTTAATAGTATAAGTCGTACCTGTATGGTTTTTACCTCCAGCAAAGTCTCTGCACCCATCAGCAAACAGTTGGGCTGCTGATAAAGATCAAATTCAAATCAACTTTGGCAATTACTCCCTAATAATTGATCAAACAGTGATATTCAAGGCATAAGAGAACCTGAATCTGTTTCTCCATTCAGAAGTGCAATAAGGCCTTTGACAGCATTAACTCGAAATTTTAAATACTCCTGATCAGGCAGGTCATCATCTTTGATTGACATATCAACCGAATCATTTGGGGACATTGAGGACAATATCTCCTGTATTTAAGATAACCATAAAATTACACATAAGGGTCGTAGAAGACCAAATGAACTTCCAGTGCCAAACCTGGCCTGCTTCCATCTGTAGTCCCATTAATGATTCCCACGCTGTAACTGTACAACCCGTTACCAATCAGAAATGACACTAAAGAATGTTAACTGAAATTTATTTTTATTTTTGGGTAACCTTCCTCAAACATGGAAATGTTTCCCTTTTTACTCAGTTATCTCATTTTTCCCAACTCAAGAATGATAGTTAGCAAAAGCACAGCCAGATACAAAAAATAGAACACTTTTGAGTAACGACAGATTTGGCTTCTCACTTCCTCTAGCTCTGGCTAAAATTAGAATACAAATGCAAGACTTAAGACTTTTTTGCTGTAAACGCTTAATCAGCAAGCAATCCATTCTGTATCTCCAATTTAGAGATTCTCCCACAGAAATATCGAGATATTAAAGTACCTCTGAAAGGTGCAGATGGAGCAACTTGTTGAGTTGCTTTGAGCTTTTCAATAGCATCTTGGCGTTTTCCACTGCACAAGAGAAAACACCCATAAATTTACTCAAATACACAAATGCTGCTCGGGTGCAAGTTGGAACAAGCCAAGGTAAATCCAAGGAACAAGTAGGAGACCCCTAGCAACTCAACTGCATTATGCCACATGAAAATGGAACAGTAATTATCCACAGTGTATATTAATCATATCATACATCTTTCATGTTAAATCCAAACCATCCGTAATAAAATGTATGAATTCTTCATTCGTGCATCTTTCTGACTCTTTTAATGTGTCAGTGACAATATATACGTAATACTGTATGCAAAATGGAAGACACATCTACACTAGCTCCTCTTGTTCATCTCATAATATGTTATGTCTGAATCCCTAACTAACTGGCGTGCATACAAACAATAAAAAACCATAAGTAGCCATGCAGTCAGATGCCAATTTGCCGGCCCCAAGTTTAAGCAAAGCTGCCACAAATTTGCTCAGATTAAAGCTTCGGATTCCAGAAATAAGTGGTCCAGTGTTATACCTCCGGTAAAGCAGCGTGGACATCGCCAGCATGAGCATCCCCACGGCCTCGGCGCTGCCCTCACCGCCGCCCTGCAGGTTCAAGCCCCCCTGCTCAAGTATCCTCATCGCCTCCTCTGCCACAGGCAACAGCGGGTCAGCGCACGAGAGTGAGTCCCCGAACCCTAATGCAGACTAGCACCGAAGGAGGAAGGAATGAAGAGGATATACCTGGTGAGCTTCGCTGCACGGCACCGCCGAGTGCGTAGCGGACCATCTCCGCCGCCACCCTCTCCGGCTGCGTCTCGCCAGCGGTGGCAGCGAACTGGCGGGGCCCCCGCGGCTTCGGTGCAACGAGCATCCGCGCGAGAGCCGATCGGATCGGGCTCATCATGGCCATGGCTGCGCCTGCGCCGCTGTGCGAGAGTGAAGCGGCGGAGCAGAATCTAGAAGGGGACAAGGGGGCGACGTGTTCTGTTTGGAGGCCGAGAGCGGGCAGGGCGCAGGGGCAGCAAGACGCCGGTGACATGCGCGGCTCTCTGCACCCTGTTACGATTTCTGGGCTCCGTCCGGCCGGGCTCTTAAAACTGGGCTGAAACTCAGCCTGGTTTGGTTGGCTCTGAGGAGGGAATCCATTTTCATATAGATTTTTTTCTTCCCTTTTTCCGAGGGAAATGGATTTCTTCCCATTTCCATACAGAAATCCTTTTGTTCCAAACAGAACTACGAGTGGCAAACAGCAGTCCTGCGATGCAGTGCGCCTGGCGCCGACGAGCAGCAGCAGGAAGTCCATTGACCTCTTTATGGCTCATGCAGGCGGGTCCCCCCACCTCAGAACTCCATCACAAGATCATATTTTTTTTTCGAAATATCAAATATTCCATCACAAGATTATGTGATTTAAATCCTAGATGCGCCTGACGTTGTGCTCGTTAGTGAGAGGTCATGGGCGAATGTCTCGATTTGGACCGGAAAAAGAAATCACTCGATTAGCTGCAGTAACAAGATTAGGAGGGACTTAGGTACTCGATTTTGTGGCGGGCAGACCAAATCGTTCACAGGTTTGAGCAGCCATGGCCGACAAGTTTGTTAGGAAACATAATATTAATGATCAATTATTTAGTCAATTACACAATTATAATGGTTAATTACAAAATTAGTGGATAATAAGTGATCACACGTCTGATCGTTTCTAGAAACCACCACCCCGTGGGGTGTGTCCGTTAAGTCATTGTCATACCAACTGGACATCATTTCTAAATGTTGAGGACATATAAATGTACATTGATTAGGGCAATAATAATGTTTGTTACCGAGTTCGGTAGTATAACAGTGGGACCATATGTCAGTGGACATTAGCTAATTTCATTCTCACAATGCGGAGGGTACCGAGGTAGGGCTCACTGTGAAAGTTTTCTTGATGTTCCTTCTCATGTTTCTTCTCAACAGTAAAAGAATATGAAGAACAGGGGAGAGAAAATTAACCGTTCTTTACTTCTTGCGACCAGTAGTAGGCGTATTGCCGGCTTTAACTACTATCGACAATATTACTTGCTTTCACAATGCAAACTCAATAGTAGTGCTCCTTATTACCGGCATATTCTATTATTGCGGACGCACTTATATCAATGGAATAAATAGAAAAATTACCGGCATATTCTACCATTGCGGACGCACTTATATCAATGGAATAAAGAGAAAAATTATTCTTGATTACTGTCTCAATTTTACTCTAAACAAAGTTCGTCGATTGAGAAAACAAGGACATACATGTCATTTCCTTATTGTAACGAGAATTATAAACATGTAATAAATAAAATAATCTAATAGGCTAAGAATGATCTTTCAGTGATATAAATCTTTTTTTGATAAAATCTGTGTTACAAATATCAACAATCCTTTTTTAGAGTATATTTCTGAAAAGTGAAACGTCGGTGTCATATATCCAATTTTGCTTAGGTTTTATTAGGAGTCAAATGCATAGTAGATCAACAGTATTGATGAGTCAAATGCACGTGAAACTCCTGTATTATCCCTCGCTTTCTCCCCTTACTATATGCAAGAAGACTTTCAAGAAACCATATTAATTTCATACTATTTTTCATATATGATTGTCAAACTGTCGAACCACAGCTAAACACAAGCAGTAAGGCTACTCCCAATAGAGGGTTTTATTTTGTTGTTTTCAAAGTAACACATGTGCATAAAGGATGATTGAAACCATGTCCATAATGTATAGTTTCATTTTGTAGTTTCCTAGGCAACACATGCAAGAGAGAATTTTCTTATAACCAGTGTAGACATAGTTTCATCTAGATGAAACCACTCCACTCTCTCTCCTTATTAATTTCTTGCCACATCATCAAAACTGATGACATGTCACCCTATTTAGTGAAAATAAAACTCCCATTATGAGTAGCCTAACATAACAATAGTGATGGATGTCTTCATTTCTTGGTTCTGGCAACCTCCTTCATAATTATTCCAAGTATACTTAGTTGAAAATGAAATTGTTATCCATTTGAGGTTTCTGATAAATAAAGTAATAAAATATAGGGCTAGAGGTAAATAAAGTAAGACATAAGAGTACTCTTTTTTCGATGAAATGGTGATGACATGCAACAAGACAGACCATCACCTCCAGTTATAATTTCTAATATATGAATAATTTTCTTAGTGCTGTTGCAATTTTAAGATAATAGAGGTATTATTAAGACTTTCAAAAAGGAGCCAATTGCATGATTGCCTCTAGTTTCAATTCCAACTATCAGTTTATTCTTATTTATTTGATTTTGTATGGTTATCTCTACTTTTTAAAATTGAAGGAACTGTTTGTCCTTGATCTGCGTACAAGGACCATGTATCATGCATGTGTTCTTTCCTTGACTCATGTCTCAGTTCCTGTTCACAAAGAATGGATGGCGAGAGACAAACCCGATATGACTGAACCCTAACCCTAGGCACTACTTCGAGCAGGGAGGTCAGAGGTGGCGCGGGGAGTAGCAGAGCTGGGAGGTAGCACAGCGTCTAAGAGCAGGAAGGCGACATGGGGAGCAGCGGAGCAGGAGCAGCTCGGCCTAACACGTATTGCAAGTCAGCGCCGCGTGTGTTTTTAGGCGCATGAGGAGCTCGGCGCACCCACCTACACGCGCGTTGTTGGGCCCATTGACGAGCTAGGTAAAGAATTTTCTTGTGTTACAACTAAATTAAACCTATTTTTAGGATGAATTAGTTTCAACTTGTAAGTAGCTGACAACAAATTGTGTTTAGGTTGTGATTTGTAGGCCAAATTATTTTGATTTTTTCAAATTGAATTGAATTTTAGTAAATTTCTAAAAATCATAATTTTATTTTCCAAATCTCCATAATTTAATTTTATATAATAATTTAATATATTGGAAAATTACGAGTGGGCAATAGTGCAAACTGTTGAAAAAACAAGAGCAAGGGTGACATGCTACGCATGTCTTTTATAATCTGATTAACATTGTAAGCTTATTCTAACAAATCAGGAGCAAACGGTTCTTTCAATTTTGAAAAGTAGAGGCAACCATACAAATCAGAGGATGAATTCATAGTTGATGTTTATCCTACGGTCATCCACACTGGCGAAGCTTCAGCAAGGGGGGGGGGGTTCTCCCTTGTTAACTCCAAAATAAAGATAAACAATACTTAATTCACCGTTTATTTAGTGCAAAAATGTAATAGGCATGGGGGGCCATGGCCTATCTTGGCTCCTTCTAAGCTTCGCCACTGATCATCCATGCAATTGGCCCTTCAAGAAATTGTATGAATGCAGCATTTCTTCTACAAAAATTCAATGATTGGAATTGTCAAATTCCTCAACCATGCCATGACTAATACGCCCAGTAACATCAGAATAGTGACCGATGCATTCACTGACTTCTAGCAACCTCCTTCACAATTACTGCAGTAGTATACAAGTGGCTCAGAATAGTGGATAGTTGACAAGGAAGCAGTTATCCCTTTCACTTCGGTTTCAAGGCGGCTGATTTGGGTCGACACTAGTGGTTCAAGAGAATGTATCTATTTTACTCATGAATCCGTGGATCAAGTCAGACTCTATCAGTATCATCCCCTGTTGCTTTGACGATACGAGAACACGCGTCGCAATTATTTCCTTCACTCAAATATCACGGAGCTGCCCTGCCGTCTGCTTGATTCACACGCTACTAATTAACCTCTCTCGTAGAATCATCATGTGAATGTGTTCATCAGGCAAACGATTCATACCTCAAACACGGTATCAGCGGTTCTGCCGGGTCCTTCAAGAAATGAAGCGTGTTACCTCCTAGGAGGTATCTCAGCATTCACATGATGATTCCTAGGAGGTAACACAACACTTTTTGGTCTACCGTAAAAGAGCTCAACTATAAAGCGTTCAGAAAATAAAACTCATAGCATAAACCAGAACCACATCACTGCTATTCCGGCAAGAGCAGAGCTTAACAAGAAACTAAACACAAAGGGGTCCAGGTATTAAAGTTCAAGGGCGTTTGAAACTATCAAAAGAATCTGTGCAAGTCTTTTTTTTGTGTGGCATGGTAGTATGGTACTACTCTTATTGGACAAACATCTCAAACCAAAAAATTGTGTGTTTATCATGCTATAGTGCATTGAAAACTATGGAATGTCTGCTGAGTAGAACTGTTCATCTCTCCATCAGGGCACCATACAATCATGTGGTGCTACACTAAACCTCGGTATCGAAACGATACGTGACCCATGATTTATGTATGCTTGGATTATTCCACATCTGTTCAAGTATGGATCAGCTTGTTTTATCAGGCTGTACTGCATTGATAATCGTGGAATATATATCTTCGGAGTACAGACAGAATCTGTTATGAATACCTTGGGACCCTAGACATCATGGGGTGCCCATAATCCAGTGTGGCTTCTGTATGTCAGAACTATTAGACAAGGGACCGAATGCTTCTTCTCTTGTTTTTTCAGCCGAGATAAACTTCATACGAAATCACCAAGGTCATTGTTATAGTACGGTGCGACAGCGTTATTATAGGTGGGGTTTATAGTCTGCGGAAGGTAACGGGCCAGTTTCCGTTTTCACGTGGCACGACATGCTCTACGCGTGGATGCCCCCAGAGCGACAGGAACCGAGAAGAAGAGTTAACTCGAGGTCATCTCAGGGGCCATGACCAATCACAAGCACACGGCTAACATGTGGACCTGAGGACGACAGATCGGAAAGAACAGAGTACAGAGCTGGAACTGGAGCAGCAGCCGGTTAAGCACAGTTTCGTCCCAGTGACCAGCGTCTACTTTGATACAGTACAGAGCACAACTAACACATGAAGATTAAGCGCTACGATCTGCGGTAACTGTAGACATGGATAGCGCTACCCTGTTCCCGTGTTATGACGAGAGTGTACATGTGCGCAGCAGCCCCTGAATTTTCGTGTACAGCTATTACTATTATTATCGTTTCTGACCTGGTTTGCATTGAACCTGAACTGTTCGTTGCGTTTGCTCTAGTCTAGATGATGTGTTTGCTCATTCGAAAGGTCATGATGAACATGCATGGATAGAAGAAGAAGCCGACGACGACGCGCACGGCAGCGTGGACGATACGACTCTTTCGTTCCCTCGCACGGTCGTTGTCGTGCTGACTACTTTGAGCACGCAGCGACCGGTCGATCGATGGCGGCTCTTCAGTTCAACTAGTAGCGGGAAGGAGACCGCGGACACTGATGTTCCCACGGTGCCTCGACTGACGGAGGGTCAACTCGACGAGCGCGTGGAACCTCTCAAAACAGCCGGGCGATCCGTGAGAAAGTACAAGGCAAATTGGTACTGCACGCAAACGGCGGCTGCGTCGGAATCGCCGCGGCGTTGCGTTAGTTTGGTATGTGAAATGCTTAAAGCTTCATCATTGAGTAGTGCGATACGTAGGGCGCTGCGAATGCGTGTGCCCAATTCTAGTACTTCCTCTGTTCAGCGAAGAACAGGACAGCGTCAGCGTGTTATCACAAGGACCAGGTTCCTCACCAGTACACATGTCATCGGGCACCGCATGCAGTGTGACCATCAGCTTCAATCAGTATCATGCATGCCGGGTGCTATGTCGTTCTGTCCTTCCCGAAAGGTACCCCCATGTCATGTGTAACCAAACCAGCAGGTCAATCAGCGAACGTCACCTCACCTCATTAACTTACGCCGAGCTTGGCGTGTGGAAAGCTAAATTGACTAGTGGTGTGTACTTGGCTAAACCTCATTGATCTGGATTAGCCTGCCGTTTTATTGGGCTGGCGTGCATGCGTAAAATTTCAAATTGTAGAGGTGCTTAACGGCTAACTCATCACCGGTGCTCTCGGCGAAGCAAACGCGGCCGCGGCCCTAGTCGGTCAGTCCACGAGGCACGCGAGAGGGTCGCTGACCGAGTCGCTCGACGGCGACCAATGAAAGCGAAGAAGACACGGGAGCAGGCTGCCCGCCAGAGCCCAGCCGCGACCGCGAGAGATCATCAGCCGCGGTTTGTGCGCGCTTGAGAAGGTTCGAGCGCGCACTCGACCGTGAACTCGGGCCGCGTATAACGACCGTTGACGCGATAGCTTCCATCAGAATTTAAATCCCGTCGACCTCATCGCGCCGCGCAGTCATTCGCGCTGTCACGCAACCGCCGACCCGGTCGACCACGCATCTAGCTGTCGCCGCCATCCCGTGAGTCCACACGCACGCGCCCAAGCCCAACACCGCCGCGCGGAGCGCTTGACGCAGCAAGCCAAGCCGCGGGGACGAAGGGGACAAGCACGAACTGAACTCTCCTTTACTTAAACTTGATTGAAAGCCCCCTCGCCGGTGGTCTACTTAAATTACAACCAATTTGCCTAGCTTGTTTGTTTGTTTATTGCGAGGTAGGTCATCTGCCCGATCCCGCGCGTTTTCCCCGCCACTCCGCTGCACGCCGGCGTACGTCGTTCGCTCGCTCGCCAGTGCAACTGTGCAAGTTGGTGGCGGCCGCTTACCCGAATCCCCGGCCACGCGCATGTGCGCCGCTCGGTGATCGTGGTCACGCCAAACGCCGCCCACCTTCACCCAACCCCAACCCTTTTATATCATCATCCTTCGCCGCACGTCCTTGCTCGAATTCATCCATCGTCCATCCACCAGCCTTCCACGTCTCGATACATCACCGAGAAAAAAGCTAGATAGCAGACAGGAAGGAGCTGATAGCTCCAAGAGATTCAACGGTGGTGATGGTGCCGCCCGGGGTGGCGCGGCGTTCCGTGGTGGCGGAGCTGGAGGGCGCGCTACTGCGCAGCGCCGACACGTTCCCCTACTTCATGCTCGTGGCCTTCGAGGCCTCGGGCCTGCCCCGCTTCGCGTTCCTGCTGGCCCTGTGGCCCCTCCTCCGCCTCCTCGACCTCCTGGGCCGCGCCGACCTCTCCCTCCGCGTGGCCGCGTTCGCGGCCACGGCGGGCGTGCCGCGGGCCGAGATCGAGGCCGTGTCCCGCGCCGTGCTGCCCAAGTTCATGGCCGACGACGTGGACCCGGCCGCGTGGGCCGCGTTCGGGTCGTGCTCCGGCCGCCGCGTGGTGGTCACGCGGCTGCCGCGCGTGATGGCGGAGTGGTTCGCGAGGGAGCACCTCGGCGCGCACCACGTGGTGGGCTGCGACCTCGAGTACAGCCGGCTCAAGCGGTCCACGGGCCTCGTCCGGGGCGGCGGGCCCGACCGCGTGCGGGAGCTCTTCGACGGCGCCGGCGACGGGCCGGACCTCGGGATCGGGGCCCGGGCGGCGGAGTCGGAGACGGCGCGGGCCTTCCTGCCGCTCTGCAGGGTACGTATACTTTTTGTCCGGCACCACCCGATCGCGGTGTGCAGTGCTTACTTTACGTGGTTCTATTTATTACGTCGCGTTTTTCCGTCTACTGCTGCGGCCGCTTAATTTCGCTGTACAGCTAGTGTAATAGTTGTATAGTATCACAACGTAGTACAAAATTTGAAACATTACGGCAGCTGGATTATCTGCGCCACTAATGCACCAATGGTAGTAGAGCTTAGCTGCCCACGCGCGTTACTGTTCACGGGAATATCTGCGATTGGGGTGACGACAAATGTGAACCATAACCGCTGCCCATCGCCTTAACCAGTATTATTTTTTTTTTCCAAATTCGCCTTAACCATTTGTTCATGTGATCAAATAGCCATAGTGACTCGTCGTGGCACATTAATTCCGAATGCGATTTGCAATTGTTCCCTAGTCCCCAAAAAAAGAATAAACTTCGCAATAATAAGTACAAAAATAATCATCACTGGCTTAATATTGACAGTCTTTATTACGAGTGATCTGATGACTGATTGTGGTTCATGCAGAGTCAACTCCAGCCGCCGTTCGCCGCGGTGGACCCGACGAGCACCCCGCCGACCTTCCGCCCCGTCATCTTCCACGACGGTCGCCTGGTGTGCCGCCCCACGCCGTTCATGTCCCTGGCCATCCTCGTCTGGCTCCCCCTCGGCGCGCTCGTCGCCTTCGTCCGCATCGCCGTCGGCCTCATGGTCCCCATCTGGACCATCCCCCACATCGCGCCCATCTTCGGCGGCGCCGTCATCGCCCACGGCCGCGCGCCTCCCCCCGTCGGGAGCTCCGACTCCTCCTCCCCCTCCGGCGTCCTCTTCGTCTGCACGCACCGCACGCTCATGGACCCCGTCGTCCTCGCCACCGTGCTCGGCCGCCGCGTGGCCGCCGTGACCTACTCCATCTCCCGCCTCTCCGAGGTCCTCTCGCCCATCCCCACCGTGCGGCTCACGCGGGACCGCGGCGCCGACGCGGCCCGCATGCGCGCCGAGCTGGCGCGAGGGGACGTGGCGGTCTGCCCCGAGGGGACCACGTGCCGGGAGCCCTTCCTGCTGCGCTTCTCGGCGCTGTTCGCGGAGCTCAGCGACCGGATCGTGCCCGTGGCCATGGACTATCGGGTGGGCCTGTTCCACCCGACCACGGCCCGCGGCTGGAAGGCCATGGACCCCATCTTCTTCTTCATGAACCCGCGGCCCGTGTACGAGGTCACATTCCTCGGCCAGCTCCCCGCCGAGGCCACGTGCGCGGGAGGGAAGAGCCCCGTCGACGTGGCCAACCACGTGCAGCGGATCCTCGCCGCGCAGCTCGGGTTCGAGTGCACCAGCCTCACGCGCAAGGACAAGTACAGGGTGCTCGCGGGCAACGACGGTATCGTCAACGCCAAGCCGCAGCCGGACGCGGATGAGCCGCCGGCGTGGTGGCAGCGACGGACCATGGAGCTCCTCGGGTTCCTGCTCCACTGATCATCGCTACTGTTTTATTGACTACACATTTGATTGAGCTCTATATACGTGTAATGTAAATTACAGCGACTAGCAAGTTTACTCTGCACCATGGTGATTTTGTTTTGGAAAACTTTACTGGTACTTTCCTAGAATGTTTAGGAAATTTTACCACTGTAATTATAGTGATCAAAAGTTTGCTCCCTCAAATAAAAGGGTTCTAAGAGCATCTCAAAAAGCTCATTAATTTAATTTAGAGAGAGTTTTAAAGAGCTTTTGAAGATGCTCTAAGTTTTTCTTTCCCACGGCGTTTAATTTATTAAATATGGTCATCAGCAGTTATTAGGTGAGCGAACACTTCCTATCCTACATGCTACATGCCTAACGACAAATGTTTCACATAAACGTAGGTGAACCGTGACAGTTCAGCAGGCTGCAGGACACGCAACAGTATGAACATACACGGGAACGTACACCTAAATATACTGAAAATGGCGACTGTGACGTTACATGACAGCGCTAAGCCGCAGCCACGGGGAATTAGCGTTATGATCCCAATGATGTTCTGTCACTCAAACAATTAAGAGCGTGCCGACTATCGATGGAAAAGTTCAGCGCGCTTCAGATTTGGCATTGTCAACCTCAATACATCGACTGAATTTTCGTTTTGGTGCGGTTCAGCCGGTGGCCAGCCAAAGAAATGGTCCCTCTTTATCTTGATCATCTTCAGAGTTCAGATTATCAAAGCTCCTTTGTCACACTAGTCAGCTCAGAGAAGTCAGCAGAAGTTAATTTGCTACTTTCTTTTAGAGTGTTTAATTTTCAGTCCATTGAAAATATGGGTTCCTTTCAATCAACACTTTTAGTCCTTGGATCTAGATCTAATAGATACAAAAAGACAAAAAAATTTCATAATCTATACATAACACTAATTAATACAAATAATCTTACAAATAGATAAATAACAAAAGAAATCAAAAGAACAAAAGAATATACACACAACCATCAATTGAAAGAAATGCTATTTTTCAATCGACTGAAAAGTAACATGATCGTTCTTTTAGACTATAATATGTTTTCTTTTACGAGAAAGCAAGAGGTTGAACCATGGACTTAAGCCACATAATTAAAATCATTATATTGTTGGAAAGATCTCTTTGGCTCCCCATGAAAAGTTTCAATTGTTGACTCCCATAATAAAACCCCGTACAGCGACGTTCTGACATATAACGAGTCAGCAAGAGGCTATGCATGATCCAGCTAAATTCAGGAACGGCGAGACGTCAACTCGAAACCCTCTCTTGCCGATCATACATAGGCAACGTGTTTTGGCGATCGACATGATGCTTGAAACAGACGCGGCAACGCAATCTTTGCGGTAGATGTTTTGGATATTTTAACAGTGCTAGACGTTAGAGTTAGTTTTTTAACTTATGATTAACTCTGAATTAACTCTAACTCTTGAGGTGTTTGGATGCAAGAGTTAGATTGATAATAAAGGTACTGATATAATCATTTGCCTTCTTTGAGGATAGAGAAAAAAATAACTTTTTAGTAGATCCTACTTAAACTAGCTCTAATTAAAATCACTTGGATGAAATAGTTTTTTTAGATGAGTTAAATGTAACTAGTTTAAACTAACCCTCTTTGTTTGAAGATTTTAGGATTAGTTATACCTAAACTAACTCAAACTAACTCTATAGATCCAAACAAGACCAAAAAATAAGAAATGAAAGCCCACCACTCAAAAAGAGGCAAGCCATCAATCAACAAATAAATTACGTCGGGCCGGGGCTGTCTCCGGTGATGACTGGCCTCACATGTCACGTGACATGATTTGGTTACAGACGTCCAACATACGAGGAAACGGTGCAGTCCGTGGGTGCTTTCTTCCCAGGCGAACGTGGTGCTCGTTTGCCATACGCTCGCGCCCACACCTGCTTGCTGCAAATGTACTATCTCCTCTGCTCTAGCTAACGGCCACCCGTCGCTCCATTGGAAGGCGCCGGCGTGGAAAGGGAGGAGAGGAGAGCCTGGCGAGCTGTCAGACTGGAAAGGCCGTCGTTACTCGTTATCGTTGCGCTCCCGCGGCGGCGTCTCCCTTTTCGAGTCGAGCGGGTGGCGTCTGTTGTGTGTATGGCGAGTTGGTGACTGCCTCTGTCCACTCTCCGTCGACTCTGACGTGGTGACTGGTGACGACGATTACGTTCTGATCGACGCCTTGATGCAAAAGCAGTTGACCAAACTGTGTAGCGTGATTACAATATTTTTTTTTTTTGAGAAGAACGGGGGAGACAATCCCCACCTTGTATTCATTTACCAAAGTTCATGGCTAAGCCATAAGCAGTTGGATGACGTCATGCGCCAGGTTACAACAATAATCAGCAGGGGAGAGCATAGCGTATCAGTTACATTGGAGTGATGAGCACCAAGAGTCTACTATCGAACGATCACGGAGGGGGAGTCGGCAAAGCCTAGAGTCTGGCGTCTTCTCTGCATGCGAGTAGGAGGCGTTGGAGCAATGGCGTCAGGCATTGGAAGATAATTTCGTTGCGGTGCTTCCATAGGTGCCAGCAGCAAAGAAGGATGAACATGTCAAAGTGAGCCGCTGGGATGAGCTGTGGACATGGTAGCAGCCAGATGGTGGTTGCCGGCGGCATGTCTTCTGCCGCGATGCCCGGCGCGCTCCAGAACTCCTTTGCGAAGTTGCAGTCTCGGATGATATGGTTGGTGGTCTCCGGAGCGCCGTGGCAGATGTCACACATGTCGTCGTCGATGACTTGCTTGGCGAGAAGGTTGGATTTGCACTGGATGCGTTCCTGCACCAGGAGCCATCCGAAGGACTGAACTCGCGGGGGCGTCCTGTTCTTCCAGACGAAGTCAAAGAAGTCGCATGGCATCGTCGGCTGTGTGGCCAGCCTGTAGATGGAGGATGAGGTGATCTTGTGGTCGTCAACCTCAAGGGGACTTCTCCGGCTGTCGAGGGAGTCTGAGAGGGTTACTTCGTCCAGGAGGCAATCGAGTGCCTCCATCTCTTGCTGAGCAGCTTCAGTTAGTCGAGGAACCAGGTATGAGCCGATGTCGTCCATGATCGCGTCTCGGACTGTGATGTCAGGCTGTGAGGCGTGACTGTGGAGGGCGGGGAAGGCTTGCGAGAGTGGAGCCCCATCCAGCCAAGAGTCGTCCCAGAAATGTGTCGACCTCCCGTCGCCCACAGCCACAGTGGTTATTCTGCGGTAAGCAGGCAGGAGGGCCCTCAACGCGTTCCAGTGTGCGCCTTGGAGGTCGCCATCGAGCGTGGCCAGGTTGACATGATCGTGCGCCCAGCGCGCCCAGGACGACCCATCGGGGTGGTGAAGGCGGTGCAGGAGCTTGTGGAGGAGGTACTGGTTCTGAGTTTCCAGCTGCTTGAGGCCGAGACCACCTGCTTCCTTGGGTCGGCATACCCATTCCCAGGCGACTAGGCATTGAGCACCAGTCGCATTGTCGGTGCCGGTCCAGAGGAAGGCGTGACGGCGCCGATCCAGCTGGTCCTGTGTTCCTTGTGGTAGCGGCAGAGCGGACATGATGTAGGTGGGTCGAGTACCGAGTTGACGAGGACCCTCCGACCCGTGGAGTTGAGCAGGCGTGCCTGCCATCCTCCAAGGTACTTGTCGGTGCTGGAGATCACCGGTGCAAAGGCGGACAGGTTGAGCTTGTTGCAGGATAGCGGGAGACCGAGGTAGGTTTGAGGGAACCCTTCTACCCGGCACTGGAGAATGTTGATCATGGCAGTGACACTGTCGGCAGGGACGTGCATGGGCACGACAGTGCTTTTGGTGAAGTTGATGTGTAGACCGGTGGCATCTGAGAACTGGTTCATAATGGCCTTGAGGCGGTGGACGTCTGCGATGTCCGCCCTGATGAGCAGAAGTGTGTCGTCCGCATATTGGAGCACGGGGCAAGTGAGGTCAGCGTCTAGCGGGTGTTTCACCTCTTCGTCGTGCTTGATCAAAGCTCGCAGAATGTTGGCGACGAGGAGGAACAGGTACGGTGAAAGCAGGTTGCCTTGCCGCAGGCCACGTTTGCAGCTGATCCACGGACCCGGGCAGCCGTTGACAACGACGGCCGACTTGGAGGTCGTCAGGATGTCGGAGATCCAGTTGACCAAGGCATCTGGGAAGCCTCGCACCGTCATGATTCGAGTGAGGCTGTCCTAGTTGACTGAATCAAAGGCCTTCGCGAAGTCCAGTTTGATAACGAGTGTCGGGGCCCGACGCTTGTGGCAGCATTGGACGAGCTCGGTGGCGAGGATGAAGTTCTCCGAGATTGATCTCCCTCGGATGAAGCCAGTCTGATCCAGATCGATCAGGGAGGCGATCTGCTGTTGAAGTCGAGTGGTGAGTGATTTAGCTGCAATCTTCATGGGGCAGTTTTGGAGGGAGATGGGGCGGAAGGATGACGGCGTTGTCGCCCCAGGCTGCTTGGGGATCAGGATGATGTGCGCTCTGTTGATCCGCTCGAGGTCCGCGTTGCAGTTCTGGATGGCATGGAGGAAGGCCATGACATCGTGCCCCACGCTTCCCCAGGCGGCGTGGTAGAAGCTGGGGCCGAACCCATCAGGTCCCCGCGCACTTGTCTTGTTCATGGTGCGAAGCGCGGCCCGAGCTTCACTGTCGGTGAAGCGGGCAACGAGGGGAGTCGGCGAAGCTCGGGCTCATTCCGCGTAGATGTCGTGGAGGCTGAAGGACCAGGTTGTTGGAGTGGCCACTCCCGGGAGCTCGGAGTAGTAGGCGGTAAGGGCCACCGTCTTGTCGACGTGCGACATGTGTCTCACGCCGTCCGTCGTTTGGATGGCCTGAGTCTTGTTTTTCCGCAGGCGTTCGGACGCATGCGTGTGGAAAAATTGGGTGTTGTCGTCTCCCTCCTTGATCGCTCTAAATTTTCCACGTTGTTTCCAGTGGGCAGCTCTTTCCTTAATGAACAGAGTGAGGCGTTCCCTGCAAAGGACACGCAGACAGAGTTCTCTGACACTAAACCGTCGAGACTCTTTGAAGATGTGAAGAAGCTGAATGATGAATTTGTAGTTGGGGTAGGTAGACGGGGGAGCTTTCATTTTTCTAGCCCAAACCTTTGCAGCATACCTCGTAGCCTTGAGGCGGGTCACCAGGGTCGCAGCGGCGTCATTGCAGGCAGAAGAACCAGACCAAGCAGTGATGACCGTGGGGAGGAAGGCTTGGTTTTTCAGCCAGGAGTTTTCAAAGTGGAAGGAGTTGGTTTTGGGGATGGTAGACAACACAGATACAATAAGTGGGACGTGGTCAGAAGTTAGTCGTAGGTGAGAGGTGAGCGCATTGTTTGGGAAGGCGTTGCTGAAATCAGAGTTGAGGAAGGCACGGTCTAGGCGGGCGAACAAAATTATTTGCGTTGCCAATTCATTCTCCCGCCAGTGGCAAAAAGGAAAAATGGCAGAAATAATATCCCAAAAAAATGTTTATCAAGAATGGGATTCGAACCAATGCTGGTGACGACGATTACGTTCTGATCAACGCCTTGATGTAAAGGCAGTTGACCAAACTGTGTAGCGCGATTACAATATTCATGCCGTCACGGGAGAACAAAATGATTTGCGTTGCCAATTCATTCTCCCACTAGTGACAAAAAAGAAGAAAAGGCAGAAATAATTTCCCAACAAAATATTTGTCAAGAATGGGATTCGAACCCATGCTCTTTCGAACCAGTACCTAAAACTGACGCCTTAGACCAACTCGGCCATCTTAACTTACTTACAAAGCTTTGAAACTTTATTATTTGTATTTCTTACTCGCACATATATGAAGTGATTTGAAAGCACCTCGAAGGAAGGCTCCACCTGTTTCTTCTAATCGCCATCACTCTTCCGCCTCCGCGTTTCATCTTCTGCCTCCTCCCTTCTGCCACTCCTCCTGCTCCAATGGCCCCTCAGTGTGGTTGGCTGGCTACGCCACATCTGGGTGCAATGCCGCCGCCTCCTTCATCGGGTCGTGGCCTGGTGCACGCAACTGACGGTGGACACCCGCGCAAAGAAGCGAAAGGCTGGATCTCCACCGCCCTCTACCGGACGCTGGCATCGTGACCGCCTCTGCCTCTTCAAATCCCCGCCCCCCCCCCCCCCTCTGTGGTGGATCTGAGGGAGGGAATGATCGCCGGCACAGCGGTCGCCCATGGTCACCGGGGCCACTGCCAACATTGCGGGAAAGATGAGCATGTAGCTCGTCATAAAAAAAAATATGGCATATTTGTAATAATTATTTATGGTGGACACCTTGTTCATCACATAAAGGCCGCTTACGACCCATTGTTAATGATGCTTATTGTATTAGTGAATTGAGGTTTAGGATTGTTTGATTATTTGTTGTCTTTGTAGTTGGTCTTAGGTGACTTCCCTTCATACGAGTAGTTGCCTAGGGAGGTAGGTTGGATCATTTCTACTACGTGTGTTTGCTTCTTGGCGTCTATGCCAAGTCGGTTATGGTGTGTTTTCTGCTCTTCCTAGTTCCTTCCACTTTTGAAGGTGACTGGACTCCTCTTCTTCTTAATAAAATACCTGTTCAGACATTTTTTTTAAAAAAATAGATAGATAGATAGAGGGAGGGAGAGATTCAATATATAATAATAGTATCCCTATCCAGATGTATATATATTATTTGGCTTGACACATGTCTCATTTTGTGTTAAAATAGTTGAGAAAGGAACCGGACTCGCCACAATATAATGGTCAAACTCCTTAGTTCTTTCGGCCAACAATCCTGTGTTAGTGGCTATCCTCAGCTTTGTACATGGCAACCCAAAAGCAGGTGATATGTTCCATGCTTCTTGTATTACTAACCCTAGGATCTGGAGGTTCTCTATCTATCTATCTATCTATCTATCTATCCATTTTGAAATAAGGATTGGATCTTATTTTTCCTCAATATTCTTAGGTCTCGAGGCTACTGCAAGAAACGTTAAGGATCCGACTTGCTGGACCCTTGCAGATCATCAAGTGTTTTGCTTTCCATGGTGGACCAAGAGACACATATGCAAAAATGAGTGCATAAAGGAAATGTATGATGATGGTGATTGCATGATTGTTAATCCTTACAAGCTTCGTTGCATGTGTCATAAACCAAACTGCAAGTGACTATATATGTCTGTGTGATAAAGTATGCAAAAATAACAAGAAGATATAATCTTTCTAACGAATAATCCATGGATATATAAAGTAGTATATTGATTGTGATGATTTGACCACCATGCAAATTTTATAAACTTTCATGAACTACAAGGATCAAAGAGAGCATATAATAAAGAAAAGCTAAACTTAATAACTCTACAACGGCAAAGCATATACTTATTCTCTTTTAAACATGTCTGGTTAGAATTCCAAATTAAAGATGAAAAGCAAACAATTCTATTTATAAATGAAAGAATTTAATCATGCATCTTCTGAGTGTTTAAATTATTATGCTAAGGGTATAAATGACAAAAGTAGAACATTTTCAAGGATGTTTGCATAAAAGAAGTACCGACATGGTTCCACATCGTTTATCTACCCCTTTTTTTTTTCTAGAATAGCTTAGATCAAATGGGGAGCATGTTATTAGCACCTCAAGTGCTGAGAGTGCAATCAACCAGCAGGCAAACTTCTACCAGGATCCTCCTCTCTTCATCCTAGAGCTTCATTTCCCAAACTAGATCTTGCCCATCCCTAAGTGCGTTAGCTTGCCGTCGATGTGGTCCTTAGGTGAGTGACCTATCTATCTATCAATCAGTAATAACATACTATCTTCGGATGTAAATTGTTAACGTTTGGACATCACAAATGAACTAAAGTTGAACTACGAATGTTGTCTGAATGATAAGAATAAAAATCTAGAGGAACTATTTTTCATAGAAATAATAGGAGTCATCAACTTGTCCATATTGAATCATTGATGTTTAGTTGCTCCATGTTGTTCATAGCAAGTGTGGTGGAGTGATGTTGTTTTCTTTTCTCGTTTGGTCTGTCCCTGGCGGGTGTTTCTTCTCCTTCTGCTTGTGAATTTGAGGTTATTTTCTTCATCTCAAAAGTGGAAACTTGTTATGATGATATTCAATTTTTCTGTTGTATGGCATTATTAGAGCATCTCCAACAGTTATGTAAAAAATGACTCCTAAAATATTGATTTGGGGAGTTTATAAACAACTATTGAAAGCAAAAGAAATCATGTTCTCCAACAATTCCCTATATACCATCTCCAAATAATTTCACACGTCAGCCCATTTGTGGATCATAGCATGATTTGTTTCTTGACCGATCAATTCAACCCCCTGGTGCCATTCGTCTTCTACTATCCTGGGTGTTCGTGATGGCAGCTGAAACAACGAAGGCATGACAATTGCGTTTGCATCTATTCTGCACGTCAGAGCTTGGATATCATTGTTGCCGCATATACGTTGCCTATCTCTTTGACCAATCCCTGCAGCAGGTCGTCGCGGTGGGCGGGCAGCCTAGCGACCACCACCAATCCACTCAAACAAGGACAAGGGTTGAGGAGAAATAAACAAGCAAGCTAGTGAACTGAAGCTAACGGGGGAGGAAGAGGAACAAACGAGAACATGGATCCAATTCGACGGCATGAGGTTTTACCGGTGGAGTTGAAGGAAACGCATGGGAACGGAACGACGAGGATCTGGCCGGGCTCGAGCGACATGCCAGGATTGGGAGTGCCAAAGAGGTTGCCAAATGTGGGAACCAAAACACGATGGATTGGAAGTTTGTAAATATAGAGAACATGTTTTGGTAATGGTTGAAGCACGAAATTTCGTCTTCACTCCTAATAATCTTGCTTTAGGAACTCATATTAGAAATTATTGGAGATGCTCTTACGCCCAGCACTCACCAGACAGTACTTTTGCATTGCACATTCTACCTTAACCATTTGCTGTTAATAAGCCATGTGTGTTGTTTATTTTCAGTTTCGACTGTTCCTAGGTATTGAGAATTTGAGGCCAGTCAGCCGTAATTATTCCGTGCACACATGCAGGGTTAAGGGGACATATAATGATGTGTATACATGCACCCGTTCTCTACAGTATTTGGCATGCGTACAACGTGTTAGCAAACTTACCAAAAAAAAGGCACCACGACAATATAGCTCCCCCAAGACCCAAAGCAAATCATTGCATGTAGAGTATGACGTTATGTGCTGGAACAAGCAACCAACACCTCATCTTGGCCCAGATCTCGAACGCTAGAATGGACACTTCTTTTAATCAAAGGAAATTATGTCAGCTAGTTTTGCACTCACGCAAAGCCGTCACGGCCAAATCAAGCCATCTCACGCCACCGTTGTTTACACTCGCAATTCTCGGTTAACCACACGCGATGATCAACCTCGTATGTATTGGCAAGATGCCAAATCCCAAAAGCAAAAAAGAAAAAAGAAAACACTTTTTTTGTGAACATTCAAAAAGAAAACACTGAATACCCATGAATACCACGCGTGGCCCCCACCACGTCAACAGCACTAGCCATTCTCCTCACCGAACTGCAATTTCTCGGGTCCCATGCCTTGCTCGCTCGTCTCCTAGCTCCCGCGGCAAACAGAGCTAGCGAGCGGAGCGGCTTCCTTGCCTTTAACGGGCGGAGCGGACGCCGCGTGCGCGCGCCCGACCCGCTTGCCTGCCTCCCCAGCACGCGGACGTCCTCGATGCGCAGCCCCCGGCCGGAGGAGGAACCCTAGGCGGCTGCCTAGCTACTAGCTCGGACTCGGGCTCGGGCCGATGGCGGGACGGCCGGGGTACCTTACCTTGCCCATCTTCTCGGTGTTCGCGGCGATCGGGTACGTCTACTACACCACGGTGTTCGTGGCCGTGGCGCGGTGGCTGGGCCTCGCCACCGCGGCGGGGGTCGCCAACGCCGCCGCGTTCACGGCGCTCGCCGCCGCCTGCGTCGCTACCTACGCCGTCGCCGTTAGCAGGGACCCCGGCCGCGTGCCGCCGGACTTCGTGCCCGACGTCGAGGACACCGAGAGCGCCATCCACGAGATCAAGCGCAAGGTTCGTTCGCGCTCTGCCTCCCGGTTGTGTCGGTGTGGAGTTTTGGATCTACGGAATGGTGGCGTTCGTATGTAGGAAAAATGCCAAATGGAGGCACTTTTGGTTCCTTCATTTGGATCATTTCGGGTTAAATTGTTCCGTCCAGCCTAATTGGACTCAGAGAGCAGGATGGACCTGTTTTGCAAGTAGATAATTCACGAATTCGAATGTTCCCCTGTACCTTCCACTGAATATGTGGATCTAGTCTGATTTGAAGTTTTTTTTATTAGTTGAATGTCAGACTGGTTAAATGCTATATTATGAGCATCTAAATCTTAATCAATTAAGATGGAAAAAAAACAAACTGGCCCTGAATTGAGAAGCTGCCGCTGCTGATTGTTTTGGACAACTCCATTGAAAAGTATCATGCACATTTATTGAGTGCCATATTAAAACTTTTTAATGACATGGCAAGAAATTAAAGAAAAGAAAGAACAACATATGCAAAAATGTGTTGCTTTAAGAAGCCTAGAAACAACAAACTAATACCAGCAGTACGATACAATTCATTTGGAAGAGTCTTAGTGTGAAATAAAGCCTATTATGTACTACCCTACAAAGCCTCTAATTCATTATTTTGTTGTCCTTTCTTGCATTGCATTTCTTTAAATGGATGTGACTGAATGGATATAAACAGATAATACACAACTTCTCTCTGGAGATGGAAGAAAATTAGTGCCTTACATTAATTTTGCAAATAACACTCACTACAGTGTGGTACTCTCTATTTCAATTAGGACCTGCATTCTTTTCAAGATTCAAAACCAATAAACTTTGACAAATGAGTTAGCTTAAAACTAAATTTCCTGTCTGAATGCCAAGAAAAGAAATATGGACGGAGTAATAAATTTACAGATTTTATGATAGAAAATTGGAACCATTTGACTGTTATTTTAAATTATTTTCCAGTGGTCATGATTTTGCATCGTGATAAGTTAAGATACGATCCATTAGTGGTCTACACTTTTGGATATCACAAAAATTCAAAGCATGTCCTACATTTTAAAATGGAGGGAGTACTTATTGACTTGCCAAAAAAAAGGAGTGTGTAAGCTGAGATAAACAGGGCAATAACCTTTTAACATGTACAAAAATCTCGAGCCAGCCTATCACTTCTTTTGGAGTATACTTCCTTCTGCTGGTAACTGACAAATATAGTTTCTAATTCGCCTGTGATTACAACATGTTATATTTTTCATTGCTTTTGCAGGGTGGTGATTTGAGATATTGCCAGAAATGTTGCCACTATAAACCTCCACGTGCACACCATTGTCGTGTTTGCAAGAGATGTGTTCTAAAAATGGTACTGCCAGTAGTAATTGTGTGATGCCATCCTTTTATCATCCCTCCATGTTCACATTTTCACCACCTTCATAACTGCAGGACCATCACTGTATTTGGATTAATAACTGTGTTGGACATGAAAACTACAAGATTTTTTTGGTCTTTGTATTGTATGCTGTAGTTGCCAGCTTCTATTCAATGGTACTATTTTTCTTTAATTTACTCAAGGGCTATTTTTCTGAGAATTATAGCATTAAATATTTTCATTGTTATCTCAGATTCTTATTATAGGGAGTGTCATCCACAGTGTTCCTAAAGATGAACATGCTCGAACATCGCTTGTAAGTACTCTGTGGATATCTTTTGAACATTGCTGCGTGTTACTTATTAATCTGAACCATTGTCAGTATTCCATCGAAGTAAGATTTTTGAGGAACTTATCGAATTGGCAGATTATTTGTGGGGTCATTATTTGCCCTTTAACTTTGGCGTTGGCAGTGCTCTTGGGTTGGCATGTTTACCTCATAGTACAGAATAAAACTACAATCGAGGTCTGTGACATAAAATTTCCCTTGATATATCGGGCCGCACTATTGTTTGTAGAAGTTGACAATGGTTGTTATTAATGATTTGCAGTACCATGAAGGAGTTAGAGCGATGTGGTTGGCAGAAAAGGGTGGAGATCTCTATCATCATCCATATGACCTTGGTGTCTACGAAAATCTTATTTCTGTAAGAACTGGCTATGCTGCTATGCTATCCCGTGTGTTTCTTAGAGCATAAATGGTCCACATCCATTTCTAAATGCAAAATAAGGACGATCAAGTATTTTATCATGAGAAACAATGTTAAGGTCAACTACTCAACTTTTTTATCTTCCATCTAAAAGACATGAAATTTGGGGTGAATTTTTTTTCCTTTTTAGGATCTGATTTTGTCAGCCCATCTGCCGACAAGAAGGAATAAGAAAGGAACAGAACATGAAATGATGGTTTTCAACGTTTGTTGTTTGGCATGTTATTATTAGCGTTTCAATATTTTGCAGAAGGAAGAATGAATTAGTTGAATGCTATTTAGTATCCCTCCATATTTCTTTTGTTGATGTTCAGACAGAAATTTTTGTGCTAAATTAGTTTAAAGCAACTATCTGAACGTCAATAATTTCAATCTGGAGATAGTATGTATATATCAGTGATGAAATATATTTGTGTGTATTTGTGGTTGACTACCGTCCTTTCTTTCAGTTTGTTCATTTAGACTT
This sequence comes from Eleusine indica, assembly GCA_030378355.1. Taxonomy (NCBI): domain Eukaryota; kingdom Viridiplantae; phylum Streptophyta; class Magnoliopsida; order Poales; family Poaceae; genus Eleusine; species Eleusine indica. Next base: position 64,246,417 of record CM059494.1, read on the forward strand.
GTGCACACTCATTACGGGAAAAAAGTAACAAAAAATGTATGTATGGCACTAGTAAAATGTGCAACCAGATTACATCTGTATGTCTCCTAAACCACCCACTGACCGTTGGGAAAAAAAATGTTGAGTCTCGTAAATTTTAGTATAAATATGAAATTGAGTAAGATTCCTTCAAGGAAGAATATGCATGCATGTCTCCTTTTCAAATCTTACAGCATCAAATAAAATGAACACTTTCGAGCCCCTAAAACATCAAATGATTAAGAACAATGTAGGATATTTATATACCACAGTAGCTTCTTTTTTGCCCCAGGATGGCATCATCATCATTAGTCAGTAATGTTTCAATGTTTCCTATTTTTTGTACACAGGTTCTTGGGCCTAACATATTCTGTTGGCTATGCCCAGTATTGAACTCTGTAGGCAGTGGCCTTCGCTATCGTACATCCTATGATATTCCAGCGTCTACACCACCTATGTGATTACAGAAGATAGCAGTACATTCACAATAGGTGATTTTCAATTTGTGAAACTCTGACTTCCAATTCTGCTGCTTGAATGTCCTTGTTTTGAACCATTTTTTATTTGGGCAAGCCAGGTCTTGTAACTCTGCAAGATACAGGAGATCCCAGGAGTATTTCTCCATGTGTCTTATCTCAGTCATACATGAAATGTTAGCCTAGTTGTTTCTTTCATTCTTCACATACTTGGATGAGAAAACTCGCTGTTGCTTGCTCACAAAGTGGAGTAGGCTGTGCGTACAGAGTTTGGACAGTGGCAGTTCTGTTGTAAAGTTGTGTTGATACCGTGTTCTAAAGCCATGTAATGTAGTGAAAGGTGATGAAAGCAATTTTCGAAGATTTTGTGTACATTTGTGCTGATTGAATATTACACCTGAACCATATATGGATGTCATGAAAGTCTGCCATCCGAACTGCTTAAGCCATGCCCGGACCTCTTCTTGTAAATGCAGTTTGCGTGTCACAGAACCGAGAAGAAACAGGATGCAGCACAACGCTGCAGGTTAGAGCGGATCTTGGGATTTTACCAGATCCAGGGTTTTTATACATCATTACCTTCTCTCGTTGGGAGCCAGAGATTTATGTACATCATTGTCTCGTCTGATCATTGCTCTATAGTTGTTTAGAATTTGAGCAAATTCTATCTAAATTTGAAGCAATTTTAAGATGGCAAAGATTTACGCTAAAGAATATTATTTAACACAAGTCAGGAACTAAATTCAAACAATCAGGTACAAATTTGCAGCTAAACCATCATATGCCAAAACGTTATCAGATATGACCGATTTGTGCAGACTGCAGATACCAAGGACCGATATGCTTGTTCTCTCTTTTCAGTACAGCAACGGTGTCAAGCAGAAGCAAAACATGCAGCACATCAAGAACTGTATCCAGCAAGTGACCCAGGTTGATGACGCAGGCCGATTATTTTCTAGGTTATGATTGTCAGTAACAAAGTACTAGTTATCTATTTCCCCTTTCCTTTTCCCTTGCCCTTCTTAGCGTCAAGCTTTGCTTGCACCCGGGCTGCGGCAGCAGCCTTTGCTTCCTCCCTCTTCCTCTTCTCTTCCTCTTTGGTAGCGGCTGCTAGCTCACGCTGCTTCTTAAGTTCCCTGCCAAAATTTATGTATCTATTACTCCATGATCATAACATAAATCTTGTATATGTCACCTTTGATATAATTAACAAATCACACTTAAATACAAGTTGGGTTTTCCATATCATATTCTCATAAAAAAAACTCACTTGAGGATGAAAGTTTTAGAAGTAAATGATTTATAATTTTCACTATGTGCCAAATATTGAGAAAGATAAGACAGATGGGAAATATCTTACTCAAGCCTGGCTTTCTCTTCTGATACACTGCCCAGACTTGAACCTTTCCTTGGTCTGCAAGCCAATAACTCCACCTCAAAAATTAGAGTTGCACTGCAAAGATAAACTCCTCCAGTTACTAACATTATCACCACCACAGAACTTAATTTTGAATCCAAAGACAGTTGAAACAGGAAAGATACTTGGGAGGTATCTCCGGTGGTGCGCCCGCACTTCCATATGCATATTCTGGCTTGCATGTGATCTTTGCTACCTCGCCAACCTTCAATGTTCCAATACGTCAATCATATTACAGATGATCAGACCAAGCCAGAAACTAGAACGGTTACTCATGAAATACCTTCATGGTCCTTAAGGCTATATCCCATGCTTTAATTACAGCCCCCTGTCCAACTTCAAATGAGAAAATAGAGTTGTCTTCATGAGTGGTGTCGAACACCTCACCAGTTTCAGCAAGTGATCCTTCATAATGAACTGTAAATGATGTAGAGAGGTAAATGATTATCTAATTGTATGTGTTGTATTCTGGATATATTCTTATTTGAGACCTGAGTTTATTCATAGCCTACAAGACAAACTAAAAAAGCAGTTCTTGACAAACATCAAAATGTGAATTGCAGTTAGCTCAGCGCAAAGAAGCTGGATGAAGAAATTTTAACCAAAAAAAAAGGCCAACAAAACAATAACTCCTGTGACAATTCAGGTGTGTGAGCAATTTTCAAGCAAAAATAAGTCAGAAAAAAAAATGAATATGGCAATGCTTAGCTCAGGCGTGATAGATGAATTGCATACCATCAACCAAGGGAAGGCTATCAGATGGCGCTGTAGCATCATCCTTTGCTTTCCTGACCACTGTCTTAAGAACACCTCCATCCCCTGTTAAATCAATGGTCTCTGCCATGGTCCTGCTTTCGCGATGAAATTCTGAAAGAACGATACCTGATTACTAGTATTCTAATTCCTTAGCATAACCAAGATTTATCAAAGTACTAGGCATAAAAAGGATAAATCGAACACTTTTTCCGCTTGAAACCAATCAAAGTACTAGGCAGCTCATATTGGACCTCACACTGATAAATTTGTGGCACAGGAATACAAAATCGACTAGTGCAAGAAATGACGGGAGGAGACTCAAACAGTCGAAGGGTTTAATCCTATCAAACATTGAATAATTTAATTAATTGAGTCATCACTCACTACTTTCCCTAAACATGAACAAGTCGATCCGAATATCACGCAAATAAAGCTTAATCTAGACTCTAGAGCAATCCGTCCAAGAAAGCATGCTAGGGATTAACGACTCAGGTCGGATGGATCTCCACACCAGGCGGTCGAGGGGTGGAGGTGCAGGGGGACTACGACCTACGAGTACCTGGCGTGCTGTCGCTTCAGGGGCAAGATTTCGGGGTCCGACCTTCCAGTTCCAGTAGAGAGCAGTGGAGGGCGGATTGGGTCGCCTCACGCCGCGAGGAGGGAGGGGAAGAGAATCCGTTGGGGAGAACCAGATTGGTTTGTGCTGAGGCACAGGCAGGCAGGCAGAGGCAGAGCCTGGACGGGCAGAGAAAAAAATTCCGCGTCGCTATCCAGATTCTGCCCCAGATTCGAGGCATCCTGTCTTCATATTTCTGTAATATTATAAATTCCTATATAAACCATAATAATGTTTAATGTCTCGAATCAAATAGCACTCGATTATGGCGTGTTGGCCTTTTATATTGTCTTTGAGATGCAACTTCTTCTTTTTGCGAATTTATTAATGTCTTAAGTTGACTACCAAGCATGCTACGAGTCTAAAAGAATCTAACAAGTCAAATAATATACGGCTATGAAGATGCAACTTTAATTATTATGTATAATATGCTCGCAAACTAGCTCAACTGGGTAGGTTTTGAATGAAATTTATCAAGTAACATACTCTTGTAGCATGAGTCAATGATCTCTACTGATAACGAGACATGACTTCAGAAATCTCAATATCACAGAGTTCACGTGTGACAAAAATGATATATTTCAAAACAACAAGCAAAATATTATAGGAAAAACAAACAAAAAATGATAGAATCCAAAAAAAAAAGATTAAAATATTCCAGTCGAGTTCACATGTCCTACTATTATACTACATAAGTACACTTCGTCTGCTATAACAGGTCACACCACCCAAAATGCTCCAAGAAAACGCAAAGACAACGTCCTGTCTCCCCTTCTACCTCAGGTCGATCAGGAGCTGTCCCGCCAGCACGCCAGCATGGTGACACAGCGGCGCGCGATGTAGAGCCGCGCGCCCTGCTCCTTGAACAGCCTCGCGCACCGACGGCGAAGCGACCACGCGCCGCTCTTACCGCCGCCGCCGTCGCTTTTGGCTGGAGCCGTCACCCCTGCGGCGCCTCCCTTCCACCTCCTCTTTTTGCGGCTGCAGAACCCGCGCGCGCCGTCGCCATTGGCGCGCGTCTCCATGGGACGAACCACGCAGTGCACGCGCAACTCGATCGAGCTCGCCCTGACTGGTAGCGGGGAGAAGTGGGAGAAGCGGTAGCGGAGAGTGAGCAACGGGAGAGAGAGACGACGGGCCAAGTGGCAGCATAGAGCTCTCGTCGCGTGATGGAGAACGTGCCGTCATGGAGCGCGTCGCTGTGCACTGTAGGGCCCTCCCTTCGCTGCAACGCTGGGCAGCCAATCGTACTTTGTTACTAGCGCTTGAATCGTGGCTTGTACTTGCATGCCCTGCGCCGTGTCAAAGTTCACGTGTACTTTGGTGCCGTGCGCGCAGAGCAGGGATCAACAGCTAGCAGCAGGGCGCGAGAGGGACGCGTCGCATCGATCGCACACATACACAGCGCCACTAGTAGGATGGACCACTGGGGCGCGTCGTGCGCCTGTGCGTGACCTCCAGCCGTCTTCCTTTCCCTGCCACTCTGCCAGTGGTCGTGCCCTTGCGTCATGGGACGGCGGCGCACTCGACACCAGCGCGGCCTCGATCGATGCAGGCAAGGAGAAGAGGACGCGTCGCTGCTTTTTCAGGGAATTGCTCGTTCCAGGATCCTGAAACTACATACGGGTAGTACATATTTTTTTTGCTGCGCACTGACACCCAATTTGTTCAGCATTGAAAGCAAAATCTTGAATGAAAAGAATTGTTACAAAAAAAAAAAACAATTACACAACACACACACAAGCACCCATAAATGTGAATTTCTTACATCGGTCTCCTTTGTTTCTATCCCCGAGAGACAGAGCGTCAACATCCAGACATCGTCATCACAACAACAAAATGGTCATTCCACAGGCCAAACCATCGTCGAGCAGGAACCCTGGCCACCACCACAGAACCAGAGCTTCCCAGGTAAAAAACCAAAACCGCCTCGGAAGGGAGTATGCATCATCATATCAGCATTTGGGCAAGTCGGACGGCGGTGGCGGCAGCTTCTGGTTGGGCAACGGCCCGTCGTTCACGAGCCACGCCATGGCCAGCCCCCAGCTCAAGTGCACGTCGAAGTGGCAGTGCATGATCCACGCGCCGGGGTTATCCGCGACGAACCGGATGGCCACCCACCCGCCGGTGGGCACGCTGATGGTGTTCCGCTGCACTGGGTCCACCAGGTTGTACCTGGCCGGGTCCTTCCCCGCGTCGTAGTTCCCGAACCCGGTGCCCACGACGAAGAAGTCGTAGCCGTGGAGGTGCAGCGGGTGGCTCTCGGCGGCCAGGATGCTGGTGTCCTGCAGCACCACCTCCACGCTGGCGTTGAAGCGCAGCGGCACCACCCGCGTGCCGTGGCTCACGAACGTGTTGTTGGGCGGGGCGCCCGTGTAGTTGAACGTGCGCGGCGGGGTGGCCGGGAAGTTGGCGGCCAGCACGCCGGCGTAGCGGCGCTGGTAGTGCGCGGCGAGGAGGGAGGTGGTGCGGGGCATGGCGAAGGAGACGTTGTTCATGGACGCCGCGAACCGGGCCGTGCCGTTGGGGCCCTGGCACGTGGTCCCGTTCGGCCGGCCCTTGCACGGGTCCGTGCCCAGCCCGACCGCGAAGAAGAAGCTGCGGTCCACGGCCCGGGGAACCCGCGCCGGGTACGCCGCGCTCGCCAGGCTCCGGAACTTGGACGTGAAGTTGGTCACGGCGCCCGTGTCGTTGTACGCGGGGAGGGACGGGGTCGGGATGCCGCGGAGCGAGGCCGCGCGCTGCGGCGCGTACTCGAGCACGGCCGTGGCGGTGGTGTTGTCGAACGTGCCGACCGTGTTGGTGTACGGCGAGATAGCCATGGCGAAGGCCGGGGAGGCAGGCATGGAGGCCGAGGTGGTGAGGAGGACGTCCATGGTCTGCCCCGGGGAGATGACCACCGTGGCGGCGGCGAACGGCTTGACGTAGCTGGCGTCGGCCTGGACAACGGTGAGCGTGTGGTTGGCGACGGCGAAGAAGAGCTCGTCGTTGAGCGCGGCGTTGATGAGCCGCAGCATGTACGTCTTCCCGGGCTTCACCTTGAGCTTGAACGTGTCGGTGGCCGAGCAGTTGTAGGTGGGGCCTGGCAGGCCGTTGAAGGTGTAGGCATCGGAGACGTTGGGCCCGCCGCCGGACCGCAGCGCCTGCTTGATCACGGCCTCCGGGTCCGCGTTGAACCACTCGCCTGCAGGTTCGTTCAATTTGAGCCGTGTGAGAATCCGTTCGTTCATTCAGGCGTCAAGGTTATCGTGCTGATTGTTAGCGGTGCAACAGCATGATGATGATGTTCCATAAAAAGCAATGACGATGGCGCGAAGAGCTGCTTATTACCGAGCATGACGGGCACCTCCCTGTACGGCTTGGGGAACGGGTACGGCACGCCGGCGGGCGGGAGGATGACGAGCGGGCCGTACAGCGTGGCGCGGAGCCAGGAGAAGTGCGCGTGCCACCACAGCGTGCCGCGCTGCCCGACGATCTGGAACCGGTACGTGTAGCTCTGCCCCGGCCGGATCGGGCACTGCGTGATGTACGACGGGCCGTCGGCCCACGCGCTCCGCAGCTGCCGGACGCCGTGCCAGTGGAAGGTGACGTTGTTGTTGATGTTGTTGTGGACGTTCACCACGAGGCGGTCGCCCTCCCGGACGACGAGCCTCGGCCCGGGGAACTGCCCGTTCACCGTGGGGATGCTCTTCGTCACGCACAGCCGCGTCACCGTGGCCATCGTCACCTGCAAATTAAAAGCACAATCACCATTATTTGCTACTTCTGATTACCCACTAGCAAGACACGCTACAGACAGAGGCACAAATCAAACAACCACGCTTAGCTTATACGAGGCATGGACTGATCGCTGATGACAAATGGACGACGGTACGTACATTGAACGTGTAGTGGCGAGTGCGGGCGGCGGCGAGGCCCGGCATGGTGACGACGACGGTGACGGCGAGAAGGAGGCACGCAGGGGAGAGGCAGTGCAGGAGACGACGACCGCCGGCCATTGTCGTTCCGATCGAAAGATCTCTGCTCAAGCAAGAGATGAATCGATCGATTGCTTAATGGACCGATCGAGGATGAAGCTGGTGAGTGGCACAGCAGGCTATTTAAACGGCCGGGGCGCGCGTGCTCAGCTCCGGCGGTGCCGTGCATGGTAGGAGGTCACAGGGTGACAGTGGTTGGCTGGGGTTGGTGGACACGTACTCGCGCGGATAGAAAATTCTCGCCGGGCCATTCCTTACTTTTTCTGTTCTAGCTCCGGCGACCCGATCGAAAGACGCCCCGCCTGCGAGCGGTTGCGCCCATCGATCGTTGCAAGTTGCGATTATCTTCGAGTTTAGAAACATCTGAAATGTCTGTAGATGCTAGCTAGCCCTCACCAAAACGGCGGCTGAAGTATCAATTTCGTTTTCACGCTGGTGCGTAGAGTTTCAGTTAAGCCTACACGTAGCTACAACTGTGAATTTGCTGAACTCGTTGTTATCATCATCATTAAGACTAGTAATCAGTTAATTGTAATGGACCTGCTGACATGCAACATTATATCTGGAGCAAATTCTATCTATGAATACACAGTGACAAGAAGGTACTAATTGGTATCTCAGTATGGATGCAAAGGTGGTCGACTGGGTCCATCAACACATGGATCATTCTCACTGTCGTTCCAATATGGACAAAACAATCCCATTGCATTGCAGTGCTTACCCTGCCGCATGCATTAATCATTGGTAATTGCACATGATAATCTCATAATTGTGCTGTGCCCCAACTGAAAAAAAAATGTAATAATATGGTAGAATATCACTTCTGAAAGAGGCGTGCCTGAAAGCTTTATGGGACCTTCAGTACCGCAGCCAAAACAATCTCGTCGTCAGTGGCTGCATTTTTCTATCTTAATTAAGACCATTTCCTAGTTCTCTGCCGTCCTGTTGCGTCGCAGCACCGCTGAAATCTGCGCAATCTGCAAGCAGCTTTCTGCCTTTCTTTGTGAACTTCTGAAGTTAACCATGCCCCCCTTACCCAGGGTCAAATCCATGTCTTCTTTTTTCTTTTCCTGCCTTGCTTTTCTCCAATTATATATAACAAGAAATAATTAAATTGAATACTGTTTTTATGGTACGTGGAGTGTTGCTTAATTGGAGCCATTGAGTTGTTGCAGTGGAGCTCCCTGCTTTTTTGCCGGTTGGGATATGCATGCTACCTTGTGATATGATAAATCCTTTTTGATGGGGCCCTGTTAAAAGTCTCACATTATGTCTGTCTTGGTATCCAAGGGAGGCCATGGAGGTTAGGGGACCAACAACTAGTACACATCTGAATGAACACTAAATCTATTGCTTTAAGGTGGGACAACCTTTGCATGCATGTTAATATTTCCTAACAGTGTTTGAGAAGGGATGTCTGTTGGCAAGCATTTCTTGATGTGAGAAAAACTACATGCACAAGTCGTGCACAAAATGTGGTCTACCTTGTCATATGAACTTGACCAAATGCACTGCATTTCTAACAAAATGAAGGAAAATATATGCCTTTGGTTCAGTCACCCTAAAAACTTAATTATTAAAAAAGGTAAAATATATGATAGATGCCCATTTTCTCAACATACTAGTAGGATTAGCATGCAGGGTGATGAGATCAACCGGATTCAACGTCGGTTACGATGTGACAAAACGTTACGGTCCAGTTAGTTGTGATGCAACGCGCGGCAGGCCTGTTCACTTCTGCTCTGGCTTCAAGCCGACGCATCTTGTGGCCGACCTCGTGTGCCAGCCGGCCGGCCGCCGGCGTTTGGAGTCATGGAGCGAGCGGTTGGGGAGCGTTGCTGCACCTCTCGAAGATCACTACTTCACTAGTAGCTGACCAACTCGACGGTTCAGGCGTCAGGCCCAAGCTTTACGGTCGGAACCTAGCTCGTTAGTCGTAGCGCGCCACTAAACTACAATTTCCGGTCAGTGTTAAGTTGCCATCAGTAGAGATCATGTACTGCTGCTGCTGTTACTCACGGAGAAGGCTGACATGATCGCTCGAGCGAATTATAGCTGCCATCGTCCAGATAAAAGAGCGCCGAGAGAACTACCCCCGACCTGCCGGCGGCCGGCCTGCAGAGCTTGGATAGTTACACCTCGTTTGTGATGAGCATACTCGGAGTTCTAGAAATTCGTTCCCTTTTTGTTTTAAGAGAGAGGAAGACGTACTAATGATTGTTTCAGATGAACGATATTATTTATTCTTTTCAGATAAATGAAATTAAACTTTCGCCACATGCATTTTCAGAGACGGGTCTGAAGATTTGTTTTCGTCCATTAGACAGCAGTGACGCACGCGGTGTAGCGTACCAGAAATGCAGTCCAGGACCAAAGCTCTGAACCGGGGAGTCTAGCAGTTCGGCACCAGAATGAAATTTTACTAGTAACATCTCTATCCTGAAAGTAATTACAATCTGTTCCTATCGGCATCACCCATGCACCGAGCATTCCTCACGTTTGAGGACATGGATGCCTGGCCAACCAAAGAGAGGTTGATGAACTGATTATGGGTATTCACAGTAATACAGTTCATTTTTCCAACGGAAATGCTTGGAACATAGTAGCAGTGAACTGAACTGGAAAGCCATGTGACGTTGTGTCAATGTCATAAGACGGAGAAGGCTACCAACTATCTGGCCGGATCTCTGCAACCACCGAACGCACCAAACCGGCTGTCCGCAAAGGCTGCTGCCTCCTGGCCTGGGAATGTTTCAGGTCCGAGGATCTTCGTGCACGTTGACGTCTTCTCTTCTCCGACAGGAGGGGCAGATGTTGTTCTGAACTTGTGAGTTGTGATACCCTGACAACAGTGGTACAACAGCAGATGTTTCAGGCTTGCAGACTGCGAGATCTCTGGAGGCAAGAAAACATGACAGCGATACCTCACTGGTATTACGTTTGGGTTATACATGGCATTATGTTTGGACCATCTTTGGAAAACCTTTTTTTCGGTCTTCGAGGGAAACGTAAAATGGGCTACGCAAACTTCTCATGAGGAAGGAACAGAGTCAGAGTGCAAGCTGATCTAGGATCTTCTATGGCGAGGAGTAACAGGAGTATACTAAACAAACATCACATGAGCAGTTTTTAGTCTCCCTTACTTCGTACTTCATGATTTTTGAAATTAATTTAATTTTAGATTTTTTTTGAGACGGATTTAATTTTAGATAGGAGCATATAACAGTACATTTTTTGTGTTGGGCCAGAAGTGTGGGCGGTGGAACAAGGGAACAATGGGCTTTTGATCCGTACTAGCCCATTCAATTTTCTGCGCATAGGCCCAGCATCATCTATCAGATTGTTGTGATTTATCTCTGACTGCTGCCCCGCTGCCATCCAGGACGTTGATCAGATAGAATCGAACCGTACAAACCGCAGGGTACATGATGCGCTGACGTCACTGCTTTGCTAATCCCATTTCCTCGCAAGTTGAAAATTCATTTTCGTGCGATGGAATCAACATTCAAACCTATCCTACTAGTTCCTTTTTGGCTTTAATTATATTCACCAGCGTTTCTTTCTTGGGAAACAAGATCGATGGGAGGAGCCAAGAGCCCAAGAGAGCGCGTGGACTGCGATTAGCCACCCAAAAGCCTTTCAGATCACTGCTTTGCCTTTGATGTTTTTATTTATTCGAAAGATCGTTTGTCTTTGATGTTGCAAGCGTGACCTAGCCGACATCTTCGTACTCTCACCGTCTCCCAAACAACAGCTGTAGTATACGAGAAGTGTGTGTAAGTGTAACCTTGTGTGCTTGAAACGGGACGATTTCAGATCAGGAGTAGCTCATACCCATCTCCAGAAAAGATCTTGAGCCGTTTCGCCGCATCTTGGGTTTGGGTAGGTTGCTGTGAACCCGGTGGAAACCAGGCCACGCAACAGCATCCCCGAAAGCGACCACCCGATCCCGTGAGCGCCGCCCGCCCCCCGAAACCACGGTCGCGCTCGCGCCGCGCCGCACCCCACACTTCCCTTCGTCGCCGCCGCGGCGAGACCCTCCTCACGCGGCACCAACAGAACCCGCAACATCTCAGGAAACGAGAGAGAGAGAAATATCTCGGAGCGCTTCCTCCTTCGCCCTTCCCCTACTCGCCGCCCGGATCCGTACGGCCCGGTCCGGCCCTCCCATGCGCACGGCGCCGACTTGACGACGACGAAGACATGACGCTCTCCTCCCTTGCCCGTGCTCTCAGCCGGTCCGCGCGCTCCTCCCGCCCGCGTCAGGTGAGCCTCCCCTCCCACTTCCCCCCTTCCTATCGCTCGCATCTGCCGCGTCCCGGTGGGAGGCAGAGGCCTGACCCTTTCGCCGTTTCTCTTAGGGTTTCCAGCTCGGGGGGCTCGGCGGGCTCCGGTCGCCGCCCGCGCCGCCGCTGCCACCGCCTGCCCACGGCGGGGATGGCGTGGGGATTGGATTCGTGCGCGGGTACCTGACGGCGGCATCGACCGCCGCGGCGCTGGGTAGGCCCGCCGCGGGGAAGGCTGTGGATTGGAGGGGCCTCCTAGCGAGCCCGCAGTTCCGCCGGCTCTTCTCAGACGGGTCCAAGAAGAGTATGTTTCCTCCTTTTGCTCATTGTTAGGTCGGTCTGGTGGCTAGGGTGCTAAAAATGTTTTGTGCTTTTTTGGTTTTAGATTATGAGAACTACTACCCAAAGGGCAAGAAGGAGGTGCCGAAAGGAGACGGGAGTAAGAAGTCTGAATCGAAGCGTAAGTTTCCTGTGTTCCCCTGTGCTTCTCTTGTCTGTGTCAGCACGGTGGCTGTATTTGTTTCTATCAGGACGGTGGTGTATTGTCGTTTGGACATATCACATCTTATATGTTATATAATGTGGACAATCGCATCTTTTGTACACTGGCTGCAAATTGACTTAGTGAATTTTTGTATTTGATGAATAAGATGGGCAACTTCGCATTGGATTACTTATTTCCCTACCCTACATGTACCTTAGATGATTTATGCTATTATGAGAAACTAGGTTGTTCGCCTGGACTGGACAAGGGATTATCTACAGTTGCACACTGCATTTAGATTCTTAGCTTTAGAACTGGGTGTGCTTCTAACCATTTCACCCTGATGGAATTGTGGTTTTGTGACATGCAGAGGAATCCGAATCAGAAGGTCAATGGAACTTTCAGGAGACTATTACAAAACATCTGCAAAATCTCCTGGCACCTCTATTGATTCTTGGCCTGATGCTCTCATCCATGTCTTCTGGTACATCTGAGCAGAAGGAGGTAATTTCAGTTCACTACTTTGCTAAATCTTTGGCAAATAGTTCTGCAAGTTTCTTTTCCTTTGTTCTTTTTGTTATAGTGTGTACAAATTAGACTTTATGTTAAATTTCTCTGTTCAGAACATGTAGCATTGGTCTGTCCTGAAAGTATCAACAAAAAAGTTGACTTTGAAAGGCCACTGCTAGCCCAAGTCAAATTTGTGACATTGGTTAGTTTTTCATAGTAGATACAAATACAATCGGTATGAAATAGTAGGATCATCTTTAACCATATGATTTTTGTCATGGGCATGAGAGATCTCAGCAGAAACAGTTGCACTTTCGCCCTTTTAGATGCTTTGACCTGATGCATGCACTAGGTAGCAGGTGGCACATGATCATGATGTTCCAAGATTTAGTTTATATCGATGAGTGAAAAAAAATTGATGTTATTTTATTTTTATTGCAGCGTTGCTTTCGTACAATTTCTCATCCCAGCGATAAGTTTATTGACTGTTAATTTGTGCTGGCATATCTATCTTACTATCCTGTTCTTAAGTAGTTTTAATCATGCATGCTTGTAGTTGATTTTGTTGCCTTTGTACATGAATGCAATCTTGGGAACAATTTAGTTTTGAATAACTGATTTTTTGTTTTGGACAAAATGATTTCATGATTAACATATATCTGTTGTTAATTTAGCATATTGAAAGTCTATTCTGCAGTTGGATGGTCCATTACAATATCTTGTGTTTCATACATATGCAGATAAGCTTCCAAGAATTCAAGAACAAGTTATTAGAACCTGGTTTAGTCGACCGCATTGTTGTTTCAAATAAATCAGTGGCAAAGGTCTATGTCAGGAGTACAGCACAGCCAAAAAACCAAGGCCAAAATACTGATACCCATATTTCCACCAGTGATGTTCCAGGCAGGCCTGGTGCCAGCCGATGCAAATATTACTTCAACATTGGTAGTGTTGATTCCTTTGAAGAGAAGCTAGAGGAAGCCCAGGAAGCTTTGGGAATTGATTCACATGATTTTGTCCCAGTAACTTATGTTGCTGAAGTAAATTGGTTCCAAGAACTGATGAGGTTTGCTCCAACAGCATTTCTTGTTGGACTGATATATTTGATGGGGAGAAGGATGCAGAGTGGTTTTAATATTGGAGGTGGTCCTGGGAAGGGAAGAGGTGGTATTTTCAACATTGGAAAAGCTACGGTGACAAAGATGGACAAAAACTCTAAAAATAAGGTCTGTTCCTCTTTTTTTATGCTTCATCCTTCTTACCGTTGTGATTCGTGCTATGCAAAGGTGTCAATCAGAATGTACAACCCCCTTTCTCTACATGCACAGAAAAATTCTTGAGCTCTGATAAATCCATGTAGCTTATTCTTTTCTTGCAGTTGCCTATTTTGCAGGCTACATGAAAATCTTGTTTATTTCTTCTTTACACTAATATCAGCTTTTCTATTGGTGCAGGTGTTTTTTAAGGATGTTGCTGGTTGTGATGAAGCTAAACAAGAAATAATGGAGTTTGTGCATTTCCTTAAAAATCCCAAGAAGTACGAAGAGTTGGGAGCTAAAATACCTAAAGGCGCTCTCCTTGTAGGTCCTCCTGGGACAGGGAAGACCCTGCTTGCCAAAGCTACAGCTGGAGAGTCTGGTGTTCCCTTTTTGTCTATTTCTGGTTCAGATTTCATGGAAATGTTTGTTGGCGTTGGACCATCCAGGGTGCGAAACTTATTCCAAGAAGCTCGGCAGTGTGCACCTAGTATTGTATTTATTGATGAGATCGATGCAATTGGTCGTGCGAGAGGACGTGGAGGTTTTTCAGGTTCAAATGATGAGCGTGAGAGTACTTTGAATCAACTGCTTGTAGAGATGGATGGATTTGGTACAACTTCTGGTGTTGTTGTTCTTGCTGGGACAAACAGACCTGACATCCTGGATAAGGCATTGCTTAGGCCAGGAAGATTTGATCGGCAGATATCAATTGACAAACCAGATATAAAGGGCCGTGACCAAATATTCCGCATCTACCTTCAAAAGCTTAAGCTAGACAATGAACCTTCGTTTTATTCGCAAAGACTGGCTGCTTTGACACCTGGTTTTGCTGGAGCTGACATTGCCAATGTTTGTAATGAAGCTGCTTTAATTGCTGCAAGAAATGAGCAAACTCAGATTACAATGCAGCATTTTGAGTCTGCGATTGATAGGATTATTGGTGGGTTGGAGAAGAAAAATAAGGTAAATTCTTTTGCTATTATTGTAGTATTGTTTTATGTAAATATAGTTTTTTTTGTTGTTTCTTGACTACTGAACGTGTTAATCCTTTTGCAGGTCATTAGCAAACTGGAGCGCCGTACTGTTGCTTACCATGAATCTGGACATGCTGTTGCTGGTTGGTTCTTGGAGCATGCAGAGCCACTTCTAAAGGTCACAATTGTTCCCCGTGGAACAGCCGCTTTAGGATTTGCACAATACGTCCCAAGTGAAAATCTTTTGATGACAAAGGAGCAGCTTTTTGATATGACATGTATGACATTAGGCGGCCGAGCTGCAGAGGAGGTACAATGTTTTCTTATATCTTCTTTTAGCTGGTCATTTATGCTAAATAGCCAGGATTCAATGGACACTGCTCTGTCATTTCTGCGTTTTAGCCAATTTAGGGTTGAATAAAATTAGTCATCAGTATTTTTTTACTTGTATTAGATACCATTGTAGTCTTCTAGATTGATATTCACCACTTAGATGGCATCGTGAATATGACCAATGTTATCACAGTTTGGTAAAAATTCTTGGATTGCCCATGAGCTGAACCAGAAATACTGTTGTATTTTTTTCCTTCTGCTCTGCTTGTGTAATATCTACGATGATTAAATTTGGACATGCATCATCACATTTAGTCAAATTGGTTAACTATTTTCAAATGATTAAACATAGATAAACATCTAAATTTGTTATTGCAAAACACAAAAGTGCTACGTCAATACCTTATGTTGTTGTGACCATTTAGTCATGGATCTGTGTCAAATCTTTTGCAATATAACATTATAACCACATATTCTTTCTGTAACATGCTTTATTTCAGGTTTTGATTGGAAAAATATCAACTGGTGCTCAGAATGACCTAGAGAAGGTTACCAAAATGACATATGCACAGGTTGCTGTGTATGGTTTCAGTGAAAAGGTTGGACTTCTATCCTTCCCTCAGAGGGATGATGGTTTTGAAATGTCGAAACCTTACAGCAACCAGACAGCATCCATCATTGATGATGAGGTTAGAGAATGGGTTGGCAAGGCCTATAAGAAAACAGTCGAACTCATAACAGAGCACAAGGAGCAAGTAGCACAAATTGCAGAATTGCTGCTCGAGAAGGAAGTTCTCCACCAGGACGACCTTACTAGGGTACTAGGAGAACGCCCATTCAAGGCAGCAGAACCAACCAACTATGACCTCTTCAAGCAGGGTTTCCAAGATGAGGAGAATAAGAGCCAAGCACCGGCAAAGGGTGCTGAGGTGCCTGATGACGACGCATCTCCCTCGCTGGGCGAGGTTGTACCCACGTAGTTTGCCCCAAAGTCACAGTTGTACATCGCACGCTTATTCGCTAGATTCTTGTTTGTTGTTGCAGCATAAGAAACTGTATAAATTAGCGCCCTCGTCTAATCATGCCAATGTGGGAATGCCGTTGGCTTCCCACAGGTTGCAGCCCTGTTGATCAATGAGCTAGTCGAGGTTCATGCTTTGAGCTCATAGTTATGACCGAAGGTTCTGAATCTTGTATTTTTATTTTTCAAAGATTCTGCCAACTGATGAGGTGGCGCAAAGAGTGATTGTCCCATCTGGCGTGCTACCTTGAGTCAAATGTTCCCTTTTCACGAATGTGTGGATTGCGGTGTAGTCTGCACACAGATGAAGATGTTGCCTGTAACAGTGTCTCTGGGAACTGATGGACAACTGGAGCCATTTGATCATTGACATGTGTGGCCTACTTCGTTCGACGTTGTTACAGGTTGTAATTGCAGGCAAGCAAAAATGGTCGTTGCAGGTTTGCAGTTCATATTGGCAAATCAGAGTGTAATGGTATGTGAACTTAGACTTTAAAAAGTGAAAGCACTGTAATTGTTCGATTGTGATATTCACATGTACTACTCTATATTCTGAAAACCTTGTCGTTCAGCTAAGAATAATTAAGTCATAGGTAGTACAAATGTCATGTCCTAAACAGCATCAATATTGGAATGGAGGGAGTACTATACAAGGCTACAGTACCTGATTTGTATTTGTATTATCTATTCTAACGCAATGATACAGGGGATTTAAGACTATCAGTAAATTGCGTGTTCTTAGGCCATTGGCCCTGGTAAATTAAGCCAGGTTTTTGTATCAAATCTGTCGCTACACTATCGGCAGCTTTGAAGAAGGTATCATACAAAATCTGTATACTTGGCCTACGCATGGTCCTGGTAATTTAATTTACATGCCGTCGCCTTTCCAAGGCTGGAGGTCGGCCGGCGGGCCTTCCGTCCAGTTGAGGACCGTCTGCCCGGGCTTCAAGAACACGTCATCGCCGTGGGGCAGCTTCCGCGCGAGCCCGTTGAGTATCTGGTGGAACGCGTCCCCGGGCTCCGCCGGCTGCGGGAACATCACGGCGCGCTTCATGGCCGGGCTGGCGAGCAGGCGCTGCTTCCTGAGCACGGCCTCCGGCGGGACGGACGCGAGGATGGTGTCCAGCCTCGGGACGTCCTCCTCGGCCACGAACACGGCGATCTCCTCCCAGGGTATGGCGTCCGCGAAGGGCAGCACGATGTCGTCGGCCACGATCACCGGCACGCAGCCGAACACCACGGCCTCCACCAGCCGCGGGCTCCACGGCGCCCACCCCAGCGGGCACAGGCAGAACACGGCCCGCTGCAGGTCCTGGTAGTAGGTCGCCGGGTGGTCCGTGGAGATGTCGAACAGCGGGTTGTTCTTGAAGTTCTCCCACACCGACGCGCGCGCACCCCTGCACGACGCATCATCATCATCATCATCAGGAATCGGCATTGCCTTGTACAGACAAGGGCTAAGGCATTTGTTAGTTTATACCTTGCGTAGTAGCCGCCCTCGGGGTCGTTGCTGGTGTCGTAGAAGAGGCCGCGGAAGTAGGCGAAGATGGAGCGCGGCGTGCCGGGCGGGAGGACCTGGTCCCGCATCTTCCCCGGCGGCGCGTACGGCGGCACGGTGATGGACCCGTCCATGAGGCACGCGTGGTTTCGCTGCCCAAACGTCTGGACCAGCGTGGCTCGCCGTAGCACTGGCAGCACGCCGCGCGCGACGGCCTTCTCCTCCTTGAAATGGAAGCAGGCGCCGAAGTCGTGCGGCGCGACGAAGAAGTGGTCGGCGCCCTCGGACCGGTTCCAGTACGGCCAGCGCTCCGCGATCAGCTTGATCGCGCTGCGCATCATGCGCGGGGAGTCGAACGGCATCGGGTGGCCCGACGGGGTCAGGTCGCAGGTGGTGTAGACGGGCGCGAAGAACCAGTCGGCCTCGACCGGGTCGAGGGTGCGGACGGGGCTGGAGAGGAGGGAGCGGTGCACGAAGACCTCCGTGGCGAACATGTGGGTCAGGCACCGCGGGTCCTTCTCCACCACCTCCGTGTTGTACTTGCTCGGGAGGTCGTACACGTACACCTTGAGCCGCCCCGTCGGGTCGTCTTCCAGCACGTCGCCGGCGCGGCCTGCAGTTTTGTTGATGGGCAAAGCAAGAGTCAGAACGCGCCATTTGCAGTCTTTGACACTCTGCTTCAGTACCTGCATTTGCCCAAAATAATTGGTATTGCTTTGCTTGTTCAGAGTAGAATGGAAGCAAGCAGGTATGGACTCTGATGTTTAGTGGTTTTGTTCTGTTGAATTTCTTTCTTCTTTTCATTTTTTTCAAGGCTCGAAATTTGAGGTTTTCTGTCGCTACAGGGGAACAAAACCGGTACATTTCTGCAATTTACTCAAATCTCGACATTGCTCGTGTCTGACAAATTGATGTCATAAAAAACATTAAGCATATGATTGAACTGAACTTCCATATCATGGTAGTGCAATGTCCTGAAATTCCTAATTCGTTTTAACTGATTTTATGACTGAGAACCAGTATTTGATATCACACAATGGTTGAAACATGGAGGTGAGTTGCATTTCAAAAAATCTATCCTGTACATATTGTAGAGTATCCCACTGCACTTGAAACTTTTAGTCTTATTTTAGTTATGAAATTATGAAATTATGGACATACTCTTTATCAACTATGCAGTAATACTCAATGAAGTGCGGCTAAGGGCTAGGATTGATTTTCAGCCAGAAATAGGTAGTAACTATGATTGTACCTAAAAAAATAGAGAACGTGCCTCACTAGCAACATAAAAATGATAATTTTTTTTCTGACCAAGTTTTGGGCATTGTGAGTTAAAAAAAAAGAAGGTTTTGGGCATTATGTAGCTTCATATACTTGGATTATATTTTCACCTTCATTAATGAAGCAAAGGAGAAAATAGAATGCGGGTATTTCCTATTACTAATATCATCTTCAAGCGAATAGAGCTAATCATTTCTTTAGTTCGCACGGAAATTCATCATAATCCCTTTGGACAGAAACTTGTTTTCATTTTGTAACTTAATTCAAGCCTTGGATTATTTGTCGAGCGGAGGTTTTACTCCTTGCAGAAGTATCTAGTTAGGATCAAAAGCAAGAAGGAAATGACACAAGGAGAAGAAAGCCTTCCGCACCTGAGGTCCTCTCTGTTTGCTGCACCTCCTGTGCTTCAGATCCATCAAACAACACTGCAGCAGCAGCAGCAGCAGCAAGAATAGCAATGGCCAAGACCCATTTCATCTTCTTGACCACCACAATCCTCTTGGCAGCACCTGTGTCTCTCCAACCCTCTCCCTATCCGGTCTTGTATTCTTTTGAGTAGGTAGTGACCAGGGGTGAATGAAGAATTAAAGGAGCCTACCAAGAAGTATTTGGTGGAAAGAGAAGGTGATAGGGAGCTTTCCTAGGTTTCCTTCATTCTTCCTCCTCTCCTCTACGCATATTCAATTTCAGGAACAATTATTACTAGCCATGTTTACTTTGAAGGGAGAAAGTGAGGAACGAAAAACAGGGTAGGAGGGCTGTCTGCCTGTCTCTTGCTGATTCTGCCTTTTCTCCCCTCTTCTAACCTCCATCCATCTCCTTCTACTTTACTTCTATTTTGTCCATACATCACAGTGAGTAGGTGGGCCAACTACAGAGGAGTTCAACACTTCTGTTTTCATTTGACTGATTTTGTGTGAAATGGCTAGGAATTTTTACACTGCCAAATCCAAGCTAATATATATAGTTTGATAGAAACGTGCTCAATATTTAGATATTAGCTATAGTTTTGTAAATCAATATTTCGTCACTTATATCATGAATGCATACTAGAGCATGGGTAGTGTTGTCAATTTTTGGGTATTCTGCTAATCTGCTTCTGTAAATCAAGATACCTAACACATAACTATGTAAGTTTCTTGGTCTCATATGATCGAAACCAGAAAGATAATAGCGATTTTCTCAGGATTTTGAAATGACCAAACCTTACAGAAATCAGAGAGATGGTTAGCAAGGGCGTGAGACCTTAAGAAAAAATGATACTGATGAAGGAGCACGAGCAAGTAGCTCAAATGACAGAAATTGCTGTTTAAGAAATGAGAGAGAAGTTCTTCGCCATTATGTAGAATAAGATACTTGGTGAATGCAGTAGTGCTAGTGCACATTCAAGGCACTGCCGCAACAGAACAAACCATCTTGACCTCCTTCATGCATCTGTTCCTGGATGAAGATGATAAGAGCCACGCACCAGAGAAGAATGCCAAGGTGTCTCATGATCAATCTGTATATTCCTTCACTTGGCGAGGTTATGCACAGACATGCTTAATCTGATATTCCTGGTCATCGTTATAGAATCAGAAATTGTATGAATCGGCAGCATTATCCAGTTATACTAACTTGGAAATGTAGTTTTTTTTTGGGAAACTTGGAAATGTAGTTGAATTTGCACAATGGATCCAGTTATCCGACCCAGAGGGTATTCTGGTCCTTTTTTTTTTGAAAGGTATTCTGGTCCTTGAGTGGCCTGGGAGAGGGAAAAAAGGGAGAAAGAAAAAAGAAAAGGCAAAATTGCCTGTAACATATCGAGAAAACGTGGTTTCGTTTCTAACATATCGACAAAGTCGAATTTATCTGTAATACACTACGATCTGGTGATTTCTCGTCTGTGACATATTATAATCATTTAACAATTATTTTTAACTTCTGGTGATCTGAAGATGAAGTCATATTTTTTTAGTCTGTTACAGTCAATTTTGCCAAGAAATGAAAGACGCCAACGGAAACGGTCTCAATTTATAGTGGAGACAACCACCTATTGGATGCCAAATTGATCAAGCCCACCGACGGTTCCAAATTGTCAAGTCTGTCCCCCTGCCCAACGGCTCTCTCCCAACGGCTCTTTCGTCTTTCCCCTCCCAAAGCCTTCCCCATCTTCTCGCCTCTCTTCCCCAACGCAAACCCACTCGTCTCCGCCAATTCCACTGCCGGGAAACCCTAACCACAGAGAGAGAAGAGGCAAGGCGATCCTGAGATCGGCGCCATGAACGACCTCATGACCAAGTCCTTCATGAGCTACGTCGATCTGAAGAAGGCGGCGATGAAGGATCTGGAGGCGGGGGGCGACGGGATCGAACTTCCTGAAGGGTCGGCGGGCGGCGTCACGGACGAGCGCCTGCGGGGCTTCTTCCAGGAGGCGGAGGCGGTGAAGGCGGAGATGGCGGCCATCCACGACTCGCTGGACCGCCTCCACGCCGCCAACGAGGAGGGCAAGTCGCTTCACCAGCCCGACGCCCTGCGCGCGCACCGCGGCCGCGTCAACGCCGACATCATCGCCGTGCTCCGCCGCGCCCGCGACATCCGCTCCAGGCTCGAGTCCATGGACCGCGCCAACGCCGCGCAGCGGAGGCTCTCCGCGGGCTGCCGCGAGGGCACGCCGCTCGACCGCACCCGCACCGCCGTCACCGCGGGGCTCCGGAAGAAGCTCAAGGACCTCATGCTCGACTTCCAGGCGCTGCGGCAGCGGATGATGTCCGAGTACAAGGAGACCGTCGAGCGCCGCTACTACGCGCTCACGGGAGAGGTTCCCGAGGAGGAGGTGATCGAGCGCATCATCTCCGACGGCCGCGGCGAGGAGCTCATGAGCGCCGCCGTCGCGGAACACGGCAAGGGCGCCGTGGTCGCTGCACTGCACGAAATCCAGGATCGCCACGACGCCGCACGCGAGGTGGAGCGCAGCCTCCTCGAGCTCCACCAGGTGTTCCTCGACATGGCCATCATGGTGGAGACGCAGGGAGAGAAGCTTGACGACATCGAGAGCCACGTTGCCAACGCCTCGCACTACGTGCAGGGCGGTAACAAGGAGCTGGGTAAGGCCAAGGAGTACCAGCGCAGCAGTCGGAGGTGCCTCTGCATCGGCTTCATCATCCTGCTGCTCCTCGTCTTGCTCGTCATCGTGCCCATCGCCACCAGCTTCAAGAAGTCCTGAGGAAGAATTGTGAATTTTGGTGATGAGTGATTCGGATTCGATTGATTCATTGGGTGTGGTGGGTTGGGGCTTTGAGTGATCTGACACTCTGCGTTTGTGTCTCGTGTTGTTTGATTTCGCATTCCTTAGTTGCAGCCTGAATGTTTCTGTATCCATCAGGGCTTACCTGATGAAAATACCATTAATTTCTTTCTATTCATTCAAATGGCCCCACGTATGATGTGAAATTTGTCGGACCAGTGAAAATTTAGCAAATCAAATGCTTGAGTTTAACAACCTGAGTGATTGTATATGGATCATGGATGGATTGATCTCAATTTTGTTTGCCTTTGAATAGTTGTTTAGCTCCTTTCATCTGAAGCTTCGCGATTTTTGTGGACTTTGGAAAATGTGCTAATCATCTTTCACAGTTTTTATTTTATATAGAGCTATGCATCTTCGGTATGGTCTGCCTCAGTGTCTGAGTCCATTGCAGTGACACCAGACTGAAGACCAATTTTATTATCCCTCTTGTTCTTCCTGATGGCTTGCTGCTCTACCCTGAAGGCAGCCAGAAAGATTGCTCTGTCGGTACCACCGCCGTGTGAGATTGTTGACCACCCAGGTAGGGTGGTTAAGTTAGATTTATGGCAATAGCTGTGTGTGCTCATCCTATTTTTTTTTTTTAATGGCGTGCTCACCCTATTAGAACAACTGGAATCGGAGTCGTTCAACCACGCAGTCTACTACAGTGATACTGGCATTTTTCTTCAGATCGACGTAATTCCAATTCCCTTTCTATGTCATTTTATTCCTCCCTCTGTAACTAAATGTTAATTTCGTTTTCTTTGATAGAGCTTATTTTTTCTTGCTCGCTTTCCTGCACTGATCTTCTGAAGAGGGCATGTGGATGGTATAGTATACTGCCATACTATCCTATGAATTCTTGGTCATGATACAAGAAACACCTCTGGGAATATTACAGGCGCAATGCTCCTTCTGTTCATCAAATGGAATCAAATGCTTCTGGTGGAACGGAGACAACAACTCAATGAGAATGCCCCGATAGCCCTGGCGGAACACGTGTCTTCTCGCCTGCCTCTCTCTATAAACCATGCATATACCATGCCCTGCTTAACTTGTAGTATCAGTAGCTTGATTTCCTAATCAATTTACATTCATAGAACCGTTTCAAGTGCATCAAGATGGAGGATGAACTTATATGATTTTGCTGGAGCAACAAGATCACCAAACGTGTATGTGAAATGAATAATGTGAAATATTGTGAGTTTCCCTCCCGCTGCCATCGCCTTGAAGGTATGTTTGACACTTACTCTAACAATCCATGTAGACTGTACCCTTCTTAAGCTGGAGTCATTTTCACGGCATTTATTAACTCTTGTGCCAATTGCAAACCATGGTTTGTACCATGAATGAGGCTGATCTTATGTGTGAATTAGTGCTGAGTGGGATCCGTTCCCCATCCCCCATGACTGTTAGCAGTGATATCTGGCAGTGTGCATTACGATTTATGGCATACAAATGGGATGAATGCTTTATTTGGGTTTCCACCATGATAGTAACTGTGCCTCTTCCAAAACCAGCTGTAACCTATTTAATCTGTTGGTTCAACTCTTTGATGTTTGTGAACTTCTTGGTGTTGTTTGCAAATTGTTTTCTAGGCCAACATGAGAGAGGCCAAGGTGATGTGTAAGGTACTGAGGAAGGAGCGTGATAGCAAGAAGGATAGTTTTTCATGAGTCACTTTGTCTGGAATCGTACCTTGGGAGCTATGGCCAGAATATGCTACGATTTTCCTGCTGCAGAAGAGCCTACAACGTATGATCTGCATAATAACATAAGATGGCTAGTATTCTATACATAATCTGTTCTTTTGGTGAAAAGCATTGTAATGCATTGTTATGTTTAATATAACCAATTGCTGCCCTTCTGAGAAATCAGTACATGATGAATCTACTGACAAAAGCGGTTAGAGATGTGGACTGTAAAAAAAGACAACCCACGAGAAAGGAATGATACAAAGGATAAGAACATGGAAGAAACTTCAATAAAATTACTCTGCTAGCTCAGATTTGTTAATTCTTTAGTTTCTTTTGTTGCTATCCTTACTGACACGCTAAATAATGGTGTCAACTGTTCAAAGGCGGGGTCATTAAAAGACAACAACCTGAAGGAAATGAACAAGAATCTGCTGACAAGATAGGCTTAAAGATGGAACCAGTAAGTGAACACAATCCATAGGAAACGAATGCTACAAAGGATAAGACATCCGTGGAAAGAGAAATATGAAACACTGGTACAAGGTAGATATTTTTTTAAAAAAAATTTGTATTGCTAGCTCAATTTGTTAAATCTTGGAACCCCTAACTTGATTTATTTTGTGTTAGCGCGAGTTGTTGAAAATTTCCAGTGATAAAGAGCTTGATTATGAACCAAATTTGCTGAGCCATTCAGAGCAAAAAGAACTTAGTGGAAAGTCAGTTGACGATGTGTTAACATCAGCTGTAGGGCAACAAAAATTAAAGTGAAATGGCAGATGAGAAGGAATCAAAGAGAAACTAGGGTCTTATGTGCTATGGAATGTTTGTCTTTGCAAGTTTGAGAATCATCTTCCTTTTGCCTTATCTTGTTTAATTACATGTGAAAAGGTTGGGCTTATATCCTTCCTTCCGAGGGATAGTGAATTTGTAATGAACAAACCTTGAGGCAGGACGGCAGTTAGACAAAATCCGTCATGGATGATGAGGTAAGGCAATGGTTGGCGGCAAGGCCACGTTATGAGAAAACCACTGAACTGATAAAAGGGCCATGAGGAGCAAGGAGCTCAAATGGCAGAATTGCTGCTTGAGAAGAAAGTGTGGCACTCACTTTGCGAAGGTTGTTCCAAAGTGGTTCCGCGCAAAGTTACAGCCGTGAGTCGCATACTCATTTGATAGATTCTTACTTCGGTTGCAGCTTTGGAAAGTATTTCTTTCTTTTGGGAAAAAGGAAAAATAAATTGACATGTTCATTTAATCATCTGTAATTTTTTGTCAGATGTAATGAGCCTGTGAAGTTTGCTTGTCATGGCATCACCAAAGTTGAATAAGGGCAAAAGAAGTTTGTCCCATCTGATAAGTTCTTTTCAGAAGGCTGTGCATCTTTAATTAGTTGGAAGTAAAATATGTTTTTTCATGAATGATGTGTACTCGTTGACAGTTTTCTGTAATAGACCTATTACCTATGTGATAAATTTATCAAAAGTTCTGTAACTCTTTTCAACACTGTTCTAATCATCCACGAGACTAGTAGCTAGTACATTGTTTTCCCCTGAGAAGATGAGCTGTGTTGCACTTGCACCCAGTGTTAGCTACTGTACCAAACAGAAGAGGGAAGAGACAATAGTTCTTAAATCTGATAGTTCGAGAAGTCAAAAATCCACTGATATTATTACAAGATCTAAGATGGAAGTCCATACTACAGGGAGCATGCCAGCCAAGCGATCGACCGAGTTGGTTCAACATCCTTCTCTGCACCCGGAGGAGACTTGGAACAGGAAAGGATCGCCGGGATTCATAAGAAACCATCGACCGAGTACTTGCTAACTCTATTGCACACGGCTTGAACCAGATTGTAATTTCGTTTTCGAACCTAGTACGCGTGATGAACCACTTTGTAATTTCGTTTTCGGACCTGGTACACTTTGAATTCTGCACAAGGCACGAAGTTATTTGTACTTTCGTTGTGTAACAGTAATGAAGAAATTCCTGGGAGTGTCCTGTTCCAAGCTGTCAGGGATCATCGGTTTGATTTGCTTGTCATGGAGTCCCTTCGCATGTAAGAATAAGAGTTAGGAAGCCATGCTAGACGGCTAAAAAGGTTGTGAATGCACTTGCACTCACTTGTCACTCAAAGTGAAGATTCAACCACTGTTGATTTAACAGATTTCCAGGGGTTGGTGGAGCGCTCTTCTGGAGGTCTAAAGAAACTGGTAAAATATCTGTCGGCTGAAAAAGAAAAAAAATGCTCGTTAGTGTAATAAGTCAGATTTCGTCAGAAACGGGCCAGGATTAGAAACTGAATATGTCTATTCTGTTGATTTGATTGCAGATATTTGGATCATTTCATATTCATGGCCTTTCTAAACTAATTTTCCCTGATCTTGATTCTTGAATTCTTGCAGATATTTGTGGTTCGATCGTTGATTGATAGTAATGAAATTTAAGGGCCCTGTTCAAGGGGATCATCGATCCGCTTGCCACCAATCACGTTGAGTCCTTTTGATTTTGCTTGCATAGAGTCCCTTCGCATGTAAGAATAAGGGTTAGGAAGCCATGTTAGATGGCTAAAAAGGTTGTGGATGCACTCGCGTGCTCGTCACTCAGCGAAGATACATCCACTGTTGATTTTTACAGATTTTGGTAGGGTTGGTGGAGCCCTCTCCGAAGGCCTAAAAAAACTGGTAAAACGTCTGTCAAGTGTCGACTCGTCACAAAGAAAAACTAAATAACGTTTTGAATCTGAAACAGAATTCCATAGGGGTTGGTACGTGGAGTCAAATTTTGTCAGAGTTGGGCCATGATTTGAATCCGAATATGTGTTTTGTTGATTGCAGGTACGAATCATTTCATATTCGTGGCCTATACCTAAACTAATTTTCTTAGGATTTGGGTCACCATTTCGAAGTTGTTTTTAGACGGGATGCACTATAGATACATCTGCCTATCTATCCTTAACAGAGAAGAACAGAATAGATACATTTGTGCGTGTCAACCAAGGCATGAACGCATGCAGAAACATAAACTGTTCAGCATGAACAATACACACGCAGGTTGACTTGAGCCACACTCCAAAGCTACAGAGACCGATCGAGTGCTTTTTCTGCATGCACGAGTTGGCCACCCTCCCTTCTCTCCGTTTATCAGGAGCAAGGAGCCGCTACGCTAGCCAGCTGCGGCCGACGTTGACGCGACCGTGATCCAGAGTTCACCAATAGGTCGATCAAGCTGCCGAACAACAACGGAAAGCTACTAAACAGCACAAAAGGGCCAAGTCGCAGCCTTGAAGCATGGAGCATACCAGAAGTTCCCATATACGAAGCCATGCCCCATGCATACCGGCATGCATTGGTCCTTGGGTCCCACCAGCCGTCGATCAAGATGAGTACAGCCAATGCAAAGCACCTCGATCTTCCTGTGTATATATATAGATGCCATCCTCTGTGCTTCTAGCATGCATCACAAAAGAAGCAGAGCTTGAACTTCATTTTGCAATGGCGTTCTCCTCTGCTGCCCCTTCCGACAGGTGCTTCGTGGTTGTCGTCACCGCGGCGGTGACGTTGCTGCTCGCCGCAGTGGGAACCGAGGCCGAGACGAGGCGCTACCAATTCGATGTAAGTTCATCACGCTGTTGCATGCACGCGGCTGCAACAGCACCATCTCGATTAGCAGAAAGTAATTAGCTGTGACAGTAAAAACAATATATATATATATATGCGCGTAACTAATATTGCCGCACGGTGTAATTATTAATGGCGGCGGCAGGTGCAAATGACGAGCGTGACGCGGCTGTGCAGCATCAAGAGCATCGTGACGGTGAACGGGCAGTACCCGGGGCCGACGCTGTTCGCCCGGGAGGGCGACCACGTGGAGGTCAACGTGGTCAACCGCTCCCCCTACAACATGAGCATCCACTGGCACGGCGTCCGGCAGCTGCAGAGCGCGTGGGCTGACGGCCCGTCGTACGTCACGCAGTGCCCGATCCAGCCCGGGCAGAGCTACGTGTACCGGTTCCAGATCATCGGGCAGCGCGGCACGCTGTGGTGGCACGCGCACATCTCCTGGCTGCGGGCCACCGTGTACGGGCCCATCGTCATCCTCCCGCCGGCCGGCGTGCCGTACCCGTTCCCGGCGCCCGACGAGGAGGTGCCCGTCATGCTCGGCGAGTGGTGGCGGAACGACACGGAGGCGGTGATCGCCGAGGCGCTGCGCACCGGCGGCGGGCCCAACATCTCCGACGCCTACACCATCAACGGGCTCCCTGGCCCCCTCTACAACTGCTCCGCTCAAGGTTAGTTTTTGCTGTTAATTACCCCTTGGTCAGTGTTGTTGTTGTCGTGTCAGTGTGCTCTGTTCCCAAATTTCTGGTGGCTCGCGTGCAGACACGTTCAGGCTGAAGGTGAAACCCGGGAAGACGTACATGCTGCGGCTCATCAACGCCGCGCTCAACGACGAGCTCTTCTTCTCCATCGCCAACCACACGCTCACCGTGGTCGACGTGGACGCGGTCTACGTCAAGCCCTTCACCGTGGAGACGCTGGTCATCGCGCCGGGGCAGACCAGCAACGTGCTCCTCGCCGCCAAGCCCTCCTACCCGGGCGCGCGCTACTTGATGGAGGCGCGGCCGTACACCAACACGCAGGGCACCTTCGACAACACCACCGTCGCCGGCGTCCTCGAGTACGACGAACCCTGCCCCACCACCACCGGTTCCACCTCATCATCATCGTCCATCGTCCCCGTCTTCGCGCCGGACCTGCCGCAGATCAACGACACCAGCTTCGTGGCCAACTACACGGCCAAGCTCCGCAGCCTCGCGAGCGCGCAGTACCCGGCCACCGTGCCGCAGAAGGTGGACCGGCGCTTCTTCTTCACGGTCGGGCTCGGCACGCACCCCTGCGCGGTGAACGGGACGTGCCAGGGCCCGAACGGGTCACGCTTCGCTGCGTCCATCAACAACGTCTCCTTCGTGCTCCCGACCAAGGCAATTCTGCAGTCGCACTTCACGGGGAAGTCCCGGGGCGTCTACGCCTCCAACTTCCCGGCCTTCCCGCTCATGCCGTTCAACTACACGGGCACGCCGCCCAACAACACCAACGTGATGAACGGGACCAGGGTGGTGGTGCTCCCGTTCGGCACCACCGTGGAGCTGGTGATGCAGGACACCAGCATCCTCGGTGCTGAGAGCCA
The DNA here is from genome assembly GCA_030378355.1 of Eleusine indica. Classification (NCBI taxonomy): domain Eukaryota; kingdom Viridiplantae; phylum Streptophyta; class Magnoliopsida; order Poales; family Poaceae; genus Eleusine; species Eleusine indica. Next base: position 64,275,475 of record CM059494.1, read on the forward strand.
CCCGCTCCACCTCCACGGCTACAACTTCTTCGTCGTGGGCCAAGGGTTCGGGAACTTCGACCCGGCCAGCGACCCGGCCAAGTTCAACCTCGTCGACCCCGTCGAGCGCAACACTGTCGGCGTGCCCGCCGGCGGATGGGTCGCAATCCGCTTCCGTGCAGACAACCCAGGTCCGTTTTGGCTAATACAATACGTGCGTCTCGTTTTCTTTTTCTTAATAAGCTCATCGCCCCCATCGTGTTTGCCAATAATGGTGTGTGCAGGTGTGTGGTTCATGCATTGTCACCTGGAGGTGCACATGAGCTGGGGCCTGAAAATGGCGTGGCTGGTGCAGGACGGCAAACTGCCTAACCAGAAGCTCCCGCCTCCACCGTCGGATCTGCCACAGTGCTAGGCATGCATGCGCGCGTAAGAGTCGAGACCAGTGATCAAGTTGAATTGGCTGCTTCCTTGCTTCGACGCATGCCATGTTGTACACACCTCGTCGTACGTGTTCGTACATCAAATGGGCCCTGTAATTTGCTTCTTAGTGATGTGGTTTTTTGATTAATTTGTTCCTCAGGCTAGTGCCCATTGTTGCCCGGTAGCTAGCCATGTGTTTGTATGGAGTTATTTTTGCTCTTATTTCAGTGACATTATTATTGCGAGAGATTTGCTTCGACAGAGCTTCACTCTTATGAGTGCTTCTTGTTATGTTTGTGCCTTTTTTTATGTATTTGTGTTTGAATCCGACTCAAAATATGTGTAGTTTGAATCTATACATACATTTTATTGAAATTAAAGAAACATAATTGAGAATTACGATCACTTCAAATTTTTTTTGCTGACTTTTAATATAAGAGTGTGGTACAATGGAACTCAGACCATTTGTAGCCAAGACAACACTTGTCGTACTAGCTATGTTGGTGGCCTCTACCTCGCGTATGGATATGAGATGGGTGACACACCATGAAACCATTCATTTTAATAAACCTGACTATTTTGATTGTTTGTTTTTTTAGTCTGGGTGACTCTTTAAAAAACTCCCTTTACTGGTTTAGTCTTTTTAATGGAAAAAGAAGATATTGATTACAAATAGCGTAACATAAGTATCTAATGATAACACTGTAGTATAGGCTTTGGACATGTAAGTTAGGGCTATATTACTAAAGCTCACTAAACGAAAATCGATAATGAGTTGACATCTTAGGCTCCACGAGCACCAAATCAAACCTTATGATCATATAATTTAGTAAGTTACTACTTGGAATTGCTTCTTCGTGTCATGATTAAACTTTGTGAGAACTAGTGTTCTTAAAATATGACTACTTTTAATAAATTTCATTTCTCTCGATATAGAATCTTTCCTTACAAGTATGTGAGTTATAATTTTTTTATCAAATAAATATGTATTTGACTTTTGACTGCTGCACATACCACCATTGCTCTAAACCTCTATATATTTTTCTTTTTACAAAGAGCATATTAGTGACAATTGATGTTTAGGAAAACACATATAGCCACCAAACAATCTACAAAACAACTTTAGCAACCACACAACAACCTCAACCTACTAATGGATTTAATACGTCATGCTTATATAATCTGATTCGGGCAGAGGACACTTATATATATTCGTACGTATATTTGGAGTTTCAAATAACAGTAATTGCACTTAAGTCTTGAAAGGTTTACATGATTTATTTGTCCTACCCATTTAGAAGCGGATGCATAGGTTATTTCCTACAAGACTAACATTTTGTTTCTAAACGGTGGTTTTCTTACAAGTGGCCAGATGTTTACAGATATTAGATTAAATATCCATCAAAACTATGACGAACGATATTATTGGTGATTTCTTATTGTCTGTTGAAAAATATATAACTTATACTCGTGCTAGATTAAATATCCATCAAAACTATGGCGAACGATATTATTGATGATTTCTTATTGACTATTGAAAAATATATAACTTATACTCGTGATTGGAAGGACAAAAGGAGGCAAAGAAAGCACGAGATGGCATGGCTCATAGGTAACCAAACCAAATCGGCAGTAGCATACTGCACAGAACACAGGCTTTTTCAGTTGCTCACGCAACGCGATCAAGGTTAGCATAACCGGCTGGGCCGGTATAACCGGTCGAGCCCGGTTCACCGGTTAACCGGTTAATCAGTATAACTGGCCGGTTAACCGGTCGGTTATATCGGTTAACCGGCCGGTTATTCCGGTTAACTAGTCGATTTGATTGGTTTTAGTGATATATTTTGAATATATATTTTTAAATTTAAAAATATTAATTTTTGAACGATTTTACCGGTTAACTGGTCGATTATTCCGGTTAACCGGCCGATTACATCGGTTTTGACTAATTTAAATTTTTTTTAATTTAAAAAATTTTTAAACTATAACCAGAGGTTAACCGACCGACCGGGGTAACCGGCCCAGACCGGTTCACTGGATTAACCGGCCGGTTAATCTCGGTTATTTCAACCCTGGACGCGACGCATCCACGAGAAGATATATCAGGCACACGCAATGCTGTACAGTGCGACACAAGCAATTTGCCATAAGAAAAAAAGTCCAGCTTTTCGTTTGTCCGACAGCGACGGTTTACTCGTTTCAGCTCGATCTGTAGCGTTCTTGCATTGGTACAAGGACACGATCGAGGTTATTGCAGAATACTACTGTAGGAGTATTGACAGTTCAGGAGATCAAGCTTGCAAACCATGCCATGGAAATGCCACTGACGGCAAGTCAAAATTGTTTGGTCCGCGTGCATGTGGCGATACTACTTAGCAGTCGACCTTTATATTAGCATAATTTATCTGTCAGCAGCACTCCTTTAGGTGCCAAGGTAACTTAAGATGTTTGTTTAATTTTGTTACTTTTCCACTATTTACAGCATTTAATTTTGTTACTAAAATAAGTTAGCATTGGTGCCATGTTATAGCTGCACCCTTTTTCCCAAGAGAGGACAATCCGTGCACCCGGTTTTGTTTTTATTGCAAAATCTTCCTCAGCTAGTTAAAAAGTACCGTCGGCTGATATCATGATTAATTCAGGGGTATGTTTGGATAGTTGAAATTGGTTACATCTCTTAGTATAGACCCTGTTTGGATACTCTAACAGTGCTAGAGGTTAGAGTTAGTTCTAGTTCATGACTAACTATAAACTAACTTTAACTCTTGAGGTGTTTAGATGTAAAGGTTAGATTGATAATAAAGTTGCTAATATAATCATTTATCTTCTTTAAGGATAGAGAAAAAAGTAACTTTTCAGTGGATCGTATTCAAACTAGCTCCAATTAGCATCTCTTGGGTGAGATAGTTTTTTTAGATGAGTTAGATGCAACTAGCCCAAACTAATCCTTCCTATTTAAAGATTTTAGAGTTAGTTATGTTCAAACTAACTCAAACTAACTCTAACCTATGGATCTAAACAGTACCATAGTCGTCCCTCTTGCACATGCTTACTAACAATGGAGGATTAGGGGTATGTTTGGATTGCTACCAATGAAAACCTTCTAAATTTTGGCGTGCCCACAACATTTGATTCTCAATTCCTCATTTGGTTCTGTACCAACTATTGGTGTTACCCTTGAAAATTTGACACGGCCCTTGGCTTTCTGTGGCAAAAATTTGGGCGACAGATTCCTCCGCCAGGTGTCAATGCATTGGCAAGAGAGAGAAAATGAATTGGTGTGAGGTGACAGCACCACAATTATGATTTATTTGTATCATAAAAATATTTACAATTTTTTATCTATAAAATAAGATCTCATTTGACTATGCTATAATAAAGCAAAAGATCAATGACATATTGACCCCATATGTCATAGGTAGAATGTTGGTAAATATTGGTAAGGTTGTAATCCAAGCATCAGTTTTTGCTACTAAATGTTGATGTTACCATGAATTAGAAAGGCTGCAAACCAAACTATATTTTGTAACCTTCGATTTTAGAATACTGAACGGCAAACGGTCGGCGTTGACTTGATAGCTAAGGCATCAATGCATGCAGGTTAGTGACCACTGGTCGAACCAATTTAATACTCCAAGCAAGGAAGCTAGCGAAGCAAACAGCGCTCTAATGCCGAGCTGACCGTGGCGATACTCCAAAGCAATGCATGAGCATGACTGTTGCCTCGCATGCAGCAGATAGATGCAAGAGCATCTCCGTCCCCAGATCAGGCACCAAACAGGACAATGACAGTGTCCGGTGAGCGGCACGCGCGCACCCTGGTTAAGTCTCTCAGCTTGCCCAAATGAGGTAGTCACGTGAGCTATCAACTTGCCAAAACGAGAATCAGAGGCAGAAACACCATGGGTTGTCTCGAGCTAATCAAGGCTGGCCGCACCATATAAACGCACGTGCTCGCACTTGTTCATCCACCAATTAAAAGATCGAGATCTCTAGTATAGTCCTGTGCTAGTGTTGAGTGGCTCGGGGGTCGGCCGGGTTGACAGCATCATGGGCGTCTCCTCTGCTCTGCCTTCCGCCATCCTGGTGCTCGCGGTGGCAGTGGTGCTGGCCTTCTCCGGCGTGAAAGTCCAGGCCGCCACCAGGCACTACACCTTCGACGTGAGCATATATGCTCTCTGAAACGCGCGCGTTCCCATTCGGTTTCCGCTGGTCGAATTTCTCCTCTGACACACGCCGTATTCTATCGTTTGGGCGTAATAACAGGTACAAATGACGAACGTGACCCGGCTGTGCAGCACCAAGAGCATTGTGACGGTGAACGGCCAGTTCCCCGGGCCCAAGGTGTTCGCCCGGGAGGGCGACCACCTCGTCGTCAAGGTCGTCAACAACGTCCCCTACAACGTCACCATCCACTGGTACGTACATACGTAATTAATTACTCGTACCGTACGCCGCTAACCTTTCCCATGAATCTTGGTTCCACGACCAAATTAAAGAACTTGACAGTCTCCACGTTCACGCCGCAACGCAGGCACGGCGTCCGGCAGCTGCGGAGCGCGTGGGCCGACGGCCCGGCGTACATCACGCAGTGCCCGATCCGGCCCGGGCAGAGGTACACGTACCGGTTCCAGATCATCGGGCAGCGCGGCACGCTGTGGTGGCACGCGCACATCTCCTGGCTGCGGGCCACCGTGTACGGGCCCATCGTCATCCTCCCGCCGGCCGGCGTGCCGTACCCGTTCCCCAAGCCTTTCAGGGAGGTGCCCGTCATGCTCGGCGAGTGGTGGCGGAACGACACGGAGGCCGTCATCGCCGAGGCGCTGCGCACCGGCGGCGGGCCCAACGTCTCCGACGCCTACACCATCAACGGCCTCCCCGGGCCGCTCTACAACTGCTCAGCTCAAGGTTGGGTTTCGGCTACTTACTTACAGTAGTTTGTTTGGTGTGCCCGCGCGAACACGTACGAACTGACTTTGAAACTGAAACTGCGCGTGCCTGCAGACACGTTCAGGCTGAAGGTGAAGCCCGGGAAGACGTACATGCTGCGGCTCATCAACGCCGCGCTCAACGACGAGCTCTTCTTCGCCGTCGCCAACCACACGCTCACCATCGTCGACGTCGACGCGAGCTACATCAAGCCGCTGACCGTGGACACGCTGGTCATCACGCCCGGACAGACCGCCAACGTGATCCTCACCGCCAAACCGACACACCCCAAAGCCAGCTTCTACATGCTGGCGCGTCCGTACAGCACGACGCAGGGCACCTTCGACAACACAACCGTCGCCGGCGTCCTCGAGTACGACGACGACGACGACGGCCCAGCCGCGCCGTCGCTGCACCAGCTCCCCGTGCTGAGCCCGACGCTGCCGCAGATCAACGACACGGCCTTCGTGGCCAGCTTCTCGAGCAAGCTCCGCAGCCTCGCGAGCGCGGAGTACCCGGCCGCCGTCCCGCAACAGGTGGACCGGCGCTTCTTCTTCACGGTCGGGCTCGGGACCCACCCGTGCGGCGGGGCGGCCAACAACGGGACCACCTGCCAGGGCCCGAACGGGTCCCGCCTCGCCGCCTCCATCAACAACGTCTCCTTCGTGCTCCCGACCACCGCGCTGCTGCAGGCGCACTACTCCGGCGCGTCCAACGGCGTCTACGCCACCAACTTCCCGGCATTCCCGCTGACGCCGTTCAACTACACGGGAACCCCGCCCAACAACACCAACGTGATGAGCGGGACCAAGGTGGTGGTGCTGCCGTTCGGCACCACCGTGGAGCTGGTGATGCAGGACACCAGCATTCTCGGCGCCGAGAGCCACCCGCTGCACCTGCACGGGTTCAACTTCTACGTCGTCGGGCAGGGGTTCGGGAACTTCGACCCGGTGAACGACCCAGCCAAGTTCAACCTCGTCGACCCCGTCGAGCGCAACACCGTCGGGGTTCACGCTGGCGGATGGGTCGCCGTACGCTTCCGGGCGGACAATCCAGGTGACAGTTTTGTTTTCTCCCTTCAAATCAAAACACGGGTTTGCGATTGGTAAGCGCGAGTGACGAAGCACTAAAACAACAAAACGTATCTGGGTTCGTGTGCAGGTGTGTGGTTCATGCACTGTCACCTGGAGGTGCACCTGAGCTGGGGCCTGAAAATGGCGTGGGTGGTGCAGGACGGCACCCAACCAAACCAGAAGCTGCCGCCGCCGCCTGCCGATCTGCCCAAATGCTAGACGCCGCCGGCCCGGCCGGACGATCGAGCTACTAATTAATTTGCCCTTGGTGCCACCTGCAGTTCGATTCTTGTTCCTGAATCACGATATCGTGCTTTTGTTGTGGTTTGATTTGCGTTAACTGGTGTGCGCTCCTTCAGTTACTGACTGACTGAGGAGTACCGGTGCAGCTAGCTGATTCCTAGCTGACTATGCCCCTGCGTTAACTTTGTTTTGGTGTGTTCTTTGTTGTGTGTAAACTGCAGAACTGCAGTAAGAATGCTTTGGTAATTAATGGTTAACGAATAATAAAATGTTTATTTCGCACTGCAGAAGAATGAGAACATCCGCATATCAGATTACCTTTTCTATGGGAACAAAAGCAAATGTGACATTTACTCGGGTTTGCCAGCCCAGTTTGCAGCACATTGTACTGGAAACCATCGTTAAGCATATCCCCTAATTTCATATGTTCGTCCCAGTTTCTTCTTCGACAAGCAGACTCATTTCATCATCAGTTACAGAGTAGAAAGCTGAAGAAAGAACACTATCCGGGGTCTCCATGGTGATAATTGTTTCTTAGTTTACTGCTGTATAAGATAAGCCTGTAAGTTTCTAAAGCTTTGTTTTCTTTACACTTGGACACCTTTTCCAGACCAACAGAAAGAAACAAGCATAAGGTATAGCCTATGGGGAAAAAAAGAAGGTATCGCTAGAATGAGACGACTTTGTACACCCCCGCACCCCGCCAAGGAGAGATGGCTGGGTAGATCAATCCAATATAGAAGAGACTCTGTTTCTCTAGTCAATGATTTCTATCTGCATTTGGATCTTCAAAACACCTAAGACACATCAGGTCATCCGGTCCACTTCGGCACCAGATTTTCTGCAAGATGGGGAGAATAAATTATAATACAAGTATCTTCAAGGACCCCATTCATCTAAAACGCGGAATAAATTCAAGATGCATTTGATAGCTTAAGCTCACAAGTGACATCTTATTCATTGTATATGCATTATGCAGAACACGCAGATGTCATCCAAGAAAAGGGGAAAATGGAATAATACCTGCATGCTGCAGAACTAGATCAAATCTAACTTGGTTGTATGTGCAAAGTCCTTGGCTAAAGTTTCCAATCCAAACATATTCCTCATGTTTTTCTCTGGCATGTTTGAAATATCTGTGCTAGAATTGGTGTTCCAGGATGCGGCTTTTGAAAGATCAGGAGTACTACAATTGTCCATTTGTACTGATGAAAAATCTAGATGCCTCTCAATGCTTTTCAATACAGTCATCCTTTTCGACCTTAGCCGATATGCTGGGGAAACATCAACACTCCCTAGTGCAGTAGATAACCCTTCACCATCTGGAGGACCCAGGGACAAAAATGTTGCCGTCTTGAATGAATGTGGGCTTTCTGCAGTGCATTTTCCCAAGGGAGTATGAAAACTATTGCCATTAAACATATCAATCTTTAGATTACTTTCTTGATCATCCAATGGCTTTTCCCTCTTTCTCCTCCTTAATATTGAAGGAGTACCTGGAAAGTTTTCAGCTGCACTCTTCAATATTGATTCAACACTTAGCTGATCTGATATGTTTCCATCCACGGGAGAGGAAGTAGAATAGCCAGTGGGTGACTGGAATTCATTGTTGTAGCTGTAAATATCTTGTACAAGATGTCTAGAAAAAACTGGGGAGTGAGCAGGGATAATATCATCTATCGTAGGTATCTGATAACAAAGAGAACCAAGTGAGGAGCTAGACTCATTCATCAGGGATAATTCACACAAGTTACTGGCTGTTTTGCCTTCTGGTCTAATTGATCCTGAACACACCATTTTATCTGTTACACGGCCAATGTCCACTGCCTCTCGATTGAGTGAACCAATCCCCATACCCTTCTCACAAACAAAATTTATTTCTGTCCCTTTGTCATCAACAGCATCGAGCTTCAGCCCTTGCATTGCTAAAGCAGCAGCAGAACCCTGAGCTGCCAATGCCTCCCATGGAATTTCTGGCTGAGCAGTTGGCATAGAAAGTGAAAGGAATTCTGAGCAGCTCCTAATATCTTTCACATTGCAAGCGTGACGATGAGATGCATGTACAGAATGGCCAACTATTTCTGGGGGATCCCTCAAACGGATATTGGGATCTTTGTTCAAGTCAATATGGTTCAGGGCAGTAGGTTGCTTTGCATGTTTCAAACAATCACGACTAATATGCAACGAAACTGCCAGAGTGCTACTTGTCTTGTAGTTATCTAACCTTTTTTTCAATGAACTGTTCCAATGGTTTTTTATTGAGTTATCTGTCCTGGAGACAAGAAAATCATACATCAGCACAGACCCAAAATGAGATAATTATTGTGAGGAAAAATACAAGACTACGTAATCTGATTCTAACGAACATGTGTATTTCACTATTTTTTTATCGTCTTCTCCCAATCTAAATGCAACATGTCCATTACCACTGACATTTCTGGCTCATCATGCACCCCTGCTGACATCATACCACAAACAATGTAACAAACACAACAAAAAAACGAGTTGAAAAAAAGTTGTAAAAGTACACAATTATCCAGCTCGAGACTAAAACATTCGCAAAAAACAAATTACAACTTTGACTGGTGAGAAAAGAAGTATCCTAACAATATCTCTGCATGTAAGCACATGATAGACCGGAGATCAACAGTGTGCAAATAGGCAGTGCATTAGAAAGGTCCTATTATTTCATTCCAGCAGGTGAACCACATTTATGTGGAGGTAATACATAAAGCTTTCAAGATTAGTACAATTCCTGCACTTCATACAGACTCATTTGTCTTAGATCCCACACGTAAATCTTTCAAATAAAAACAAAACGTTATTTATCTAAAGCCAAAGTAATAATTAAATATTTTTCAAGAGGGGTGATTCTGAGTAGAACCTTCCAGGAAGAAGTTTTGCAATTTCTGCCCATTTGTTACCATACGCATGATGAGCATTAACAAGCACACGCTCCTCTTCAACTGTCCAGGCCTCTTTCCGTATTTGGGGATCCAAATGATTATGCCACCTAAATTTTAGAATTTGGCAATTAGCACCAATTAGAGAGGTAAAATAAGCTCTTTACTCTGGTGAACTTTTTAACTAAACTTAAGTAAACAATACAAATTTTAAAGAATCTAATAATCTTAGGCATCCTTATTATTCCTAAAAAAAGACAGCCAAGTATTGATCTCATTGTTTGTAAGAAACATTTTTTTTTCTAAATAATGACCAATGAAGAATAAATGGTTATGCAGAGCGCTGCATCCGCTTAATACAATGCCAAGAGATGTCCTTACTTTCTGCCCTTTTGCCAAGAAATACGGATACAAGACATGCCATTGGCATTCCAAGGATGCCGAAAGTTGGCCATAAATGAAGCAGTGGAACATCTTTCATCGACTTTACGTGTTGTAATATGCATATATTATGTGCATGTATTACTTGTGTACCAAGTCAAAACCGAAAAAACTAAAGGTATGACATAGCCATACTCATAAACCTTTCACTTTATACCTTCTGTATCAAAGTTTCTTTGTCACCCATGGTAAACTACTAAACATACACTCCTAACAGGAGTCTGTAGCACTGGTATTTCGAGACCGAAAGGCAGGAATATTTACTTACGGCATGAATTGTGAATTTGTGATTTGAGAGTAAGAGCTGGGCTGTGGGTTGTAAATTTAAATCTAACGAACTGCTAGAAGTGGAAGTTTACTTGGGGTTTCAATGAAATATGAACATGACATTTCCACTTATAATTTATCTACAGCCACATCCTTGGTAAGTCTTTAGATGAATACCTCTCTCGGCATTGTTTTCCGATGCGACCATCTAGCGCCTTTGCTATCACAGACCATTTTTTTGGGCCATGCTTCTTTACCATGTCGATGATGATATCATCTTCCTGCCAGACAACCCAGATAAGTTATAATACAGAACATGCAAGCATTTATTTTTGTGGAACTGGAATAATAATTTAATTTGACAAACCTCTTGAGTCCAAGAACCTTTTACAAGTTCAGGGTTAAGAACTTTCTGCCATCTATGCAAACATTGTACCTCTGTTCTATCAGGAATAAATTCAGCTGCATACAAAGATAATGAAATCTGAAGGCTTAGCAGACTTGTGATTTTTTTTTGTGAAGTTCCAGAAAATAAGCACAAAACTGCATTAAGAGTCTAACTAGCTCAATTTTTCTGAGTTCTGACTTCTGAGCTACACATTATTACGGTGCTATTTGGTTCCCCTGAATATAAGGGGCTACAATAAGTTCTACCTCAAGCATTCAAAACAAGAACAGAGGAGGTCATAAAAATAATGCAAAACGATTCAATCATTATTCATTAACTGTAAACCCACTATGTACAACACATTCTGTACAATGATAAAGAGCAAATAATTCATTGAATCCCCAGTCAACAATCCTATTTCTAAATAAAGAATGTCCAAGGTGCATAATGGACAATATACCCTGACCCATTCATATTTATAGATTCCTAGTAATCCATTTCATTTCTTTTTACATTAAGAATATGATATGATGACACCTCAATTATTACTGCAGTGACAACTGAAGCTATTTAACTGACACATTACAGTGAATTAGGCAACTAACTTATGAGGCAAAACAACAAGAAGCGAGAAGTCTCTTCCATGAAGCACAAATATATAATGTCCTCGAAATTAGACAAACTATGGGACACATTTATCATGTTTATAATCAAAATAAATGTATGATTACTAGTTTTCTGAAATTTCCTGTTGAATGCACAGTAAGGAATGCAGAGCATAGAGCAAAATGCAAACCTATCTTCTTCCAGTGTCTAGCCTTAAAAGTATCCACTGCCTTGCGCAAATTTTCATCCTGCAGCCACATATCATGAGCTAGATAAGCAAAAGATGGGCATTTGTATTGAAAGCAACTATGAGATAAATTTTATTTCAAACAGAAAAGATAAAATCCTGGCATTAGTGATATGTCAACAATCAAAGTGTCAGGCCATGAAGTAGAAGAAACAGAGCAAAACAATGACACATGTCACCGACCCCATCCCAAATATAAAAAGAAAAAAAGATGTTACAGTAGCACAGCAAAATAATGGCAGTAACCCATATACAAAACCCTTGTCTCCTGTATTTGATATAACTAAAAGGAGGCAATTAAAATTTACGATGTATCAGTATTAAGTACAAATGAGTTGTAGGGAAAAATACTCAAATACCTCTTCTGGTGTCCAGCCACCCTTAGCTCTCCTTACAGGGCCACTTGTTCGCCTGATCATAGTATGATATTGACAGTCATATAGTAAGAAACTAACAAGCAACCAGCAGAATATAAAAGGACAAGTTACATTGTAACTGTATAGACTATATTGAAGTTTGACAAGATAACAATAAAAACAAGAAATCAACTCTCCTAGCCTGGATTTCCCAGTAGTTTATAAGTCTATTTTTCTTTCAGAAAACCGCTTAAATCGTCACGGAATAGTTGATCAGGATTTGAACCATGAAAAATTCCTAGAACTTCAGGGAATTAAAAAATGGTTTATGGCAATATCTGGAGTCCAGTTGATAAACGAATTGTGGGCATCAAAACGAGAACAAATCAAATGATGCATGATATGTAGTGATGCCATAGGGAAAGCTAAAAATAGTGGAAACCCAAAATTTGGACCTTTAAATCCAACAAAAAACTCCATTCATACTCATGCAAAACAGCAGTTGCAAAATATCTTCAGTGTCCCTTCGGAAAGAAAAATCATCCACGTTTCCAAGACAACATATAGCTCTATCATACCTGCAAAAAAAAACCATATAGCTCTACCAAACTACTTGATGATCCAGCACAAGAATAGCTAGCAGAAGGCAAGCATCACATATCCACGAAATGGTAGACTAAACGCTATGGTACAAAAAATAATTACCATTTGTCCTTTCTGAACTACTATGACCGACCCAATACAGGGAATATGTAATGTCCAGCCAAACGAACCACCTATGCCCATAAATGTAAAGATCATAACATCCCAACACTAGCATTTTACAACCACGGGAAACTTTAAAAAAATGTATAGCACTGAACAAAATTTCGACAGAATCAGTGTCAATACACCAGACAGACATCAAGTTTCAGTCACAACGAACTCAGCTTTCGAGACCAACAGTCAACACACAGCTCGTGAGTCGGATTTCCATTCGAAATGGCTTCCAAAAGGCATCATATACGCAAGAGAACAATGGACAGGAGATGAGCTCATCAATCTAATCAAACCAGATCGGCGAAGTAAAACGAAACAATAAAAAACACTAGATTCTCGAGGAGAACAACAATCCCCTCCGATCCACAACCCGATCAGATGAGGAAATAAGCGTCAGGGCGACGTACGCAACCACTAGTACCCAACAACAGAGTCTGAGACAGTTCAGATGAGCAGCGAGCACTACCTGGGACCAGAGACGGAATCCGTCGGGCTGGGCAGTACCGGAGACATCTGCGAGCCGCCTCCATAACTTTCTGCCTTGAACGCCGACGGCGGCGGCAACGACACCATCAGATTCCGCCAGTCCTCCGCGGTCCCCTCGCGCTCCTCCATCTTCACCGCCGTCATCGCGCCCATCTACTGCAGCAAACACCTCATCAACAGCTAAAACCACACAGGAAATGGAGAAAACCCAAACTTTAGACCAAAAAAAAAAAATCCCCACAGAAACGCCTGGAGTTACAGAATCAAAGAGCCGGCGGCGGCGATTACGAACCAGGTAGCCCCCGGATAGGGGAATCGGGCGGGATCGGATCGGGAGCTGGAGATGGCGCGAAGGGAGAGCGAGGCGGGCAGGCCCGAAACCCTAGGCGGCGTAACCGCGCGCGGCTTTTTGCGCCGCGCGGCGGGGGCGGCTTCGGTTGTGTGTTGGGGGAGGGGAGAGGAAGAGGAAGGGGGGCGAAAGGGAAGGAGGCGGCGTTCAAAAAACCTCGCCCGTTGAGCAAAAGGGGCAAGGAATAATTTACTCCTTGCTTATTTCAACGTAGCACCCTGGCGTTTCGCGAATTGACAGAGGTGGTTCGTACTAGCTGGCTGGCAGTGGCAGCACCCGTTTGGTCAAAGGCTAAGGCTTGACGAGATTTTGAAGAATCTGTCATAATAATTGATCGTAAAAATTGGCAAGTGACATATACATTGACGTCACAAATTTCTGTAAAAATTAGCTGTATTTTTTTCCCAATATGGTAGGTAGGAGTGGAAGTGTGAAACAACTTAGATGGTCATTACCCGCAAAAAAAAAAAAAAACTTTGTCACGAAGTGAGCCGATCTGCAACAAGAGGACCGGTTTGGAATTAGCTGGTCTCCAAGGGCATGAAACGAGGACAAGCCCATGACATGACCCTGCAGAAGCCAAAACGGAAGGCGCCCACAAACAATGAAAGCGACAGGGAGGGAATTTCAAGGCGCGGTGGCAGCGGCGGTGCCCTCGGTCCTGGCGATCCCAATTCCCACGGGTCTGGCGAAAAGATCGCTGCTGCTGCCTCACGAGTCACACGAGTAACGAATCCGTCTGACGACGACGGCGACGAGCCCGAACAGTACCCATTGCGCCGGCGAGCGACAGCGTGTTTTGTTCGAACCCGTAACGGCTCCTCCGCGACCGAGCCGTGGCTCGCTCCGCGTGTTGCGGTCTACTAGTACTTCGCGGTCCAGTCAATGCCAGTCAACGGCTGCAGCCTATCTCGGTTGCCATCCGCGTCAGTTTTTTTTTCTTTGTTTCTTTTTTTTTCGATGAAAACCGCGTCAGTTAATTCGTTTGTTTCTGGAAGTTAGGCTGGTTGCTGAAGTGTGATGCGATGTCGTCATGTGTTTCGTGGTTTGTTTGCATGTTGGACGTTGTGTTTGGGATTCAGATGCTCCTCTGTAGAAAGGTGAAGGCATTAACAATCGCAGACACATAGGATTAGAAAGCACTACCGGAAACCGACGATTTGCCAAGTGTATAGAAGTTTGCCGAGTGCATTATCATGGTTAATCGGCATCTTGGTCATTGCCGAGTGTCACACGGGGCGTCTCTCAACATCTATGAGACACACCACATTAAGACTATTTGTCAAGTGTAAGGAGATCTGACACTCGACAACAAACCTTCAACCCTCGGTAACTAGAAACATCCGGCAATCCCTAGATGTCCAGTGAGGACGCAGCGCTGGCCGATGACGGAGTAGCCGCCGCCGTTAGGAGATGCCGAGTGCGAAAACCTAGCACTCGACAACTGACACAGATGTCGAGTGTCTACAGCGGTTCTCGGCAATTAGGCCTATATACCGAGTGTCTACCTCTCACACTCGGCAACTATGAAAAAAAAAACCTCTATCAAACACCACTTGTCTATTTTCTCTATGCACTAGTATAATATATGACAATCAATGACAAAGTATGATATTTATATTGACCTGTTTTCTATATTCTATTAATTTTTTTTTCAAATGTAATTTCTTGTTAAAAATTAAATTTGAACTGCATCTACTTAAAATAATGAAATATAGTGAAAGAAAAAATAATATTTAGGTTACTAAGTCTAATTTAAGTCTGTATGCATGAAAACGAAATAATATTTCATGCATCTTATTTACGAAATATGAGCACGAACATGTTATCTAATTCTATTTAAATTATATAAAAAACATATAATGTCTAAAGATTATCAAACTTCGCATGACATCATGACATCTTATAGGGACGCTGTAGTAAAGATTGGAGAAGGTTTCGAAAAAGTTGTCACGAGTGTTATTCACAAATCGAACAAACTTGGTTGAAGATTCTAATAGTTGAAGGTGAGCGACTAGGTTTTCGAATCAAATTCATCTTTGACTCTAAATTTACCTTTGATTCTTTTTATATAGACATAAGATCATACACAATGAGTTTATCAAAATTTGATCATTTTTTTGATCCATATGATAATTGTTAGTTTTTTTAAAGATCGAGTTTGAAATGAATTAAATTAAATTAAAGCTCTAACTGCATCAAATAATGGATTTTTTCATTCAATACTCAAATTTCAACTGATAAGTGATTATAGTATGTTTTTTATAAATTATTGTTAAACATTTGTATTCAAAAATATTTAATTCATAAAAAATTATGGAATTCATAACCGATGTTGTCGAGTGCCCTTTGGCAGGACACTCGGCATCTCTGTATAAGTCGAGTGTTCTGGATCAGGACACTCGGCTTCTCTGTATAAGCCGAATGTCCTGGATCGGGACACTCGCCATATCTGTAGATGTCGAGTGTCCTAGATCCAGACACTCGGCATCTTCATAACTGATAACTCGGTGTCGTGCCCACCCTCTCTCTCTCTCTCTCTCTCTCTCTCTCTCTCTCTCTCTCTTTCTTTCTTTCTTTCTCGCAACATTTTGAACGGCGTCGCCCACCGCTCGTCGGCCATCGTCGGCGCCGCCCACCGCTCACGCCGTTCGGGGTCCCCGCCGCCCACCGCCACCACGCCGCGCATCGCCAAACCGTGCCCACTGCCGTGCCACACCGCGAGCCTCCCTGCCGCTTGGTTGTGCACGGGCCAGTGACAGAGCCGGCCAACATGTGGGACGACTACATCGCCTGCCCCGATGCACGAGATTTGGAGGGCAGGATCTTTAACAACAAGGCGGAGTGGGTGCTGAATGAGTTGTGGGTAAGAATTTCTTATACTACATTGTTTAATATTTTGCATTATTTGAACATTATTGAAATAATGATATGATACATCTCATTTGTATGCAGGATTTCTTCCGATGTGAGCCGGGATATGAGGACCAAGCGGATGCTCAGATTCGTAGAGGATGTCGGAAACTGGTGAAGGACATGCATTACGAGGCGCGCATCCAGGCGATTGTGGACTACAACGCCTAATATCTTGAAGTGATGATCAAAAAAGAGCAATCAAGGACTATGAACCTCACCCGGAAATAATACCTGCAGGTAACTATAAAAGGTTCACACTTATGCATTTGAGATTTTGTACTTCTGTTTTGTGGCTCACACTTCATGAGACATAGGTGCCTGCGTGGTGACTTACTCAAAATCTTCAGTGCTAGGAGCATATCGTGGCTAAGTGGGTTGAACCCCAGTAGGAGAAGCAGCACAATGCTTGCTGGGAGCGTAGGCTGATGATGCAAGGTGCACCCCATCATCAAGGCAGCCTCACCCTCAGCGAGTATGCATCTAGATGGATACGTAAATTCATTTCTTCATTCAAATCTCAATACTACATAAATTCTAACGATCTTGCTCAACCCTCAATACTGCATAACTTCTAATCATTTTAATCTTTTGTTTCGCAGTCCGACTCACATGATGGCCAGGCTTGTGGCTAGTTCAAGGCATGGGCTATGCCCCACAAGGGCAAGGCGGCGTCCGATGTCAACTACAACCCGGTGGACCCACCAGAGGCCTACAGCAATGCCAGTATCCACAACCATCTCAGTGAGTACACGTCCATGGCACGGGAGGTCCATGGGCCTGAGTACGATCCAAGCGTGGAGAACCTTCATGTAGAGATCGTCATGAGGGTGGGAGGAGGCAACAAGCACGAGCGTTACTGGATTTGCGACAGCACCATCGACATAGCCAGTACACCCTCTCTCTCCCGGATCCGAGCGAGGAGCACAAGCTCGAGCCCTGCTATACGCTCCCGGCCGACCACTACACACGCTCAGATGGAGACGCTTCGGGTATATTTCAGTTTTATTTATCGTTCATTTATTTTGGCAATATTGATTCTCCATTGTAACATTCAGGACAAATATTGTAGGCCCACCTGGAACAAGAGAGGCTACGACGGGAGGAGATTGAACGGAACATGCTAGCCCAAAGAGAGGCAGTCGAAGCCGACCGGCAAAGGGTGCAAGCCGCCCAGCAGCATATTGAGGCTGACCGACAGGCGATTGCAGCCAACCGGCAGAGGGTGGAGGACATGTGTCGCTGGATGCATAGTCTAGGCCAGAAGATGGGTCAGCCTATCCCACCGATAATATATACTCCACCTCCAATTCCTGCTCCACCTCCTCCTACGAGTACTCCTGTGAGTGAATTTACTTATCTTATCACTTTACACTATCATTTCCTACCTAGTGACCAAACTTTACTTTAGAGCAAACTATACTTGTTTAGACCAAACCATACTTTTAGCAATATTTCATAAACTTATAACCAAACTATATGCTTCTAGCAATATTTACTATACTTGTCACCAAATTATACTTTAAGCAACACTTTCTATACTTGTCACCAACTATAGTTACACATGCAATCTCCTCTTTTATACAGGGTCAATTGTGGGCATCGAACGATCCCAATCCTTGCCCCAATCCACAGGACCAGGAATTATCCCCATCGCAATGGCGATAGTGGTGACCGTTTCTGATACTTTAGCATTTGCGATGTGGTGTGTTTGTTTGTGTACTTGAGGACCGAATTGTTATCGTTTGTGACTATCACTTGTGATGTAGTGTGTTTGTGGACTTAAGAACCAAATGTGGTGTGTTTGTGGACTTGAGTACCAAATTGTAGATGCTTGTGATGTTATAATTTGTGGATTAACGATCATGATGCTTGTGATGTTTCATGGATATGTATTTGAGGTGTAGATAATGTGTCTGTGATGATATATATAATTATTGTAATTTTTGATGGTCCGTGGCTAGATAAAATAAAAAGAAACCTGCTATAATTCAGCATCTTTGCCGAGTGCCTGGCATTAACACTCGGCAAAGAGACCATTTCCTGGCAACCTGGTCATGTAGTTGCCGAGTGTTAAACGAAGGCACTCGGCATCTTGGGGAGAGATATCAAGTGGCACGTTCCTGGACACTCGACATATAGGGGACAGATGCCGAGTGCTACGTCCCAGGGCACTCGGCATCTAGGAAAGAGATGCCGAGTGCCACATAACTGGGCACTCGGCATCTAGGCTGTCACCTTCACCTCCCCGTCACGTCGCCTTTTTTGTGCCGAGTGTCCAAACTGACCCTCGAGGACCTAGTTGCCGAGTGCGCGATTTGTGACACTCGGCAACTAAGTAGTTGTCGGGTATGTAGGTGTCGAGTCGGGGATATCGAGGGTAAACAGTTGTTTGCCGAGTGCTGTTGACACTCGGTATTTCGCGGGATTCTGGTAGTGAAGGCAATCATACCTAAGATTTGTTAGTAACTGTTGATGTCTTTGTTGATGGAAAATGGAGGAGGGTGTGGCACAGAAAGAAATATGTGTGAAGCTCATGACTGAATTTTGAATTACCTTAGATACCGACACAACCATAAGCTACAACGTAGATCCGTCCTTAACAGCTGATCCGAGAATATGTAGATGTGATTAGAATTCATGAACTTTTTCAAATATAGACTACTCCTCTGTTTTTTTAATACTGTCGTTCAGACAGCTCACTATATTTGTTTCGTAGATCAAATCTCTTGTCTGAAATGACAAGAATTTCTGACCGGAGGGAGTATAAAATACTCGATCATGTATAGGTCATAAAAATGAAATGATAGATGTAGAAGGTCCCAAATTAGGATACATGAGATTTTAAAAAAAGATACACATAAATTAGGATGCCTTATTTTATTGGGGCCAATGCACTCAGTGGACTGAAACTGGGCTGACCGGCCTCATTGCATGCAGACTATGAGCTAGAGCTACGAAAGGTTAGAGAAAAAAAAACCAACCCGACAGCATTTTGTTAAGGAGAAGAGTCCCTCACGATAAAATCTCTCGAACCCTCCCTCCAAGCATACACAGGGACTCAGCTGGTCGTGTGAGCTATAACACGAGTCTTTACTTATGCTTTGATCGGGAAGAGCGTGAGATTTTTTTTCTAGGGACAAGCCCCCGCGCGACGCACCAGAGTCGATTCTAGAAATCGAACTCGGGGAGCGAGCTGCCATCCCGGCGCTCAACCACCGAGCCACTGGCTCGTTCGCACGAAAGGTTAGAGAAGAACTGAAGATGCCGTTGGTAATGGTTTCTTTTTTTTTCGAGGACCGTTGATAATGGTTTCGGATTCAGAGGATTTTGCATACTGCAGTAGAGCTAACGTTGCAAAGGGGGGAGGGACGGAGGAACCTTAGATTTTGCAACGGACAAAATGTGAAATGCTGGTTCACTTGCAAACCTAAGCGTTGGCTCAATCCTAGTACCCTTTTTTTTGTTTGTGTGCAACTCGTATCCTGCATATTATTTTTGTAGCTGATCATTCTGGATGGTGATCTTTGACATTATTTCAGTTGCCTTTTAATGGTCATTTGGCGAAATTCTGTATTCATTTATGAACATTTGGCTCTCTCTTTATACCTGACATGATTTCATTCATGGTAATTTACCTTCACGAACTGTGATGTACTGGAAGTATCTACAAGATCTATGAGACAAGGATCGTTAACAATGCATAACTTCATCAGTTCGTAGGCTTGCTGGTCCAGTCTATCTGTATCGAGAGTTTCTATCGGGCACTTCATGACTTCAACATGCATCTTAGTCGAGATTTCTGAAGGCTGAAGCTGACGATTGATTTCCATTTTTGAATGAAAGCTGAATAGTGATTTCGTATATGTTCTGTCATTGGATGCATGGCTGCAAATTTACCTGTGTGAACCAAGCTTAATTTTTTTACATTCGATGTAGTGCCTTATGAAACAGTGCACAACTCTGAATCCCTGGCACGGTTACAGAATCAACTCCAAATTCTGGTATGCTGTTTCGAACGTGTGAATGCAATTGCCAACAAACAAGTTCGGTTCGTGTGGTAGTACATTTATTGTGTGCTCTGATGGTCTTTAGAGTTCCCAAGCTATCGATCGATTGTTTTTAGAGTTGAAATTCATCCAGTTTGCTATATATTCGTCCTCTATAAATATGATATAATCCATCAGCCATCAGAGTGGCGCACCAGCCGTCGCGCCAGTCTGCACTCTGCAGCATCGCGGCAAACCTGAAACCTCCACCTGACCGAATCACTGTTTCACCTGCCGCTGCCCGCGGCGGCCAGCCGTACTAACAGCAGTGGCTTTTATCTCCCGACCGGCCGACGACGAGGTCGCCGACTCGCCGTGACGGCCATGACCGTTCCGGCCGAACATAGCCCGAGACTCGTCGTTGCCCGGTTGACTGCTAAAAGGAGAGACGCTGACAGAGCAGCGAACACGGCTCCACTGTTGTGGCAATGGTGTCCCATGCCCAAGGCGAAGGCGAAGTTGCCTTCGCGCCTGTGCGGGAGGGGCGTGAGAAGGGTGTCGACTCTCGGCGAGGCCTCGGCGCTCCGGCCCAAGTCCACTGGAATTGCTGCAGAAATCTCGCAGGCCTCTGCATCCCTGGCCTTCTCCTGGGTTGAGATCGAAGGAGCATTGCGCCGCAGCCCCACCTTGGCCTTGCTGCGTACGATCAAGAGGAACAATGGCTGTCCGATTCCCCAGTTCCCGTCATTCCTCTCCGTTGCTCAGGGAAAATCGAACATGCCGTCCTCGTGCACGGCCGAGGTGAGACGACCCTGCAATTCACCCCGCAATGCATCAAAATCCGTCTGTCTAAATCTCGGAAATGATCTCACCGCATCGCAAGGTACTCCACTACATCGCCGAGCCTCCGACCCACGTCGTTACCAACGGAATCACCGCCAGCAAAAAGACCCACGAGCCGCCGCCGCCGTCGCCGATGATGCAGCATCTCTTGAGGGGCTACGACCGAGAGCAGCGCGGCGGGAGCAGGATATAGCGGTGAGTCTGGACGGGGACGTGTCTGGCGGAGGTATTCTGCGGCAGCGGAGTCTTGGCGGCGGCCGCGCCGGCGGCAGGAAGGTCGCGTCGCCGACCACGCCGACGGCCCGTAACTTTGCAATGTGGCTCCAAATATTTTCATAAAACCTCCTGATTTGGATTGCGATTATTCTCCGCGATCCAATTTAGAGGGCATTTCGTAAATATTTGGATCGCGACTACGATCCCAATTTTTGCAATGAGCCCCCTGGTTCGCAAGGTCGCTCGCTCCACCACAAGCGGGCTCTCTGTCGCCGCCTTCCTCTCCGACTCGGCGGGGTTCTCAATTCCCAACGGAGATGAGGCGTCGGGGCTCCGGACAGAGTCCACTGACTGTCGGGAACCGAAGCGGAGATCTCGCTGGCTTCTCCCTCTCTGATTTCTCCTGGGTTTGACCTGCGGCGCCGACCTGGCGCGCGCTGTCCTCACACAGGGCTCGCGTCAGCCAACCAGAGGCGGACTCGTGTCAGGACTGATACTTCTCTCTTCTCCACATCTCCACTCCTCTCGTCGAAGAAGAGTTTGGGATTGGCTCCGAAGGGAAGCATGATAGCAACATCACGCAGACCAGGTATTCGAAGGTATTCCCCTTTGAAGCCTGCATAAGCTCAATCGGGCCAGCGGCTTGGAGGTACTAGCTATTGCAGACATGCTCAATCTTCTCAACCTACCAGTCTACGACGACTGAGTTGTCTTGCTTGCGTACTTTACAACTGCTCTCGTGTGCTCATTGGTTGACCTGTATATGATTCTGCTTGCTTTTGATGTCTTGCTTGATTCTTGTGTGCGTTTGGTACTGATTCGATTGGATGTTCTTAAAGCTTTCATCACTGTATTTTGTCCACCTAAATTAAGAGAAGTTCTTGTCTCTGTGTAGGATGAGTGAGACAGCTTCCGAACCTTGTAAGCCAAAAGTTGTTTCTTGTTGTCTTGTGCCTTTATTTTTGCAAGCGAACTCATGCTTTCTTTTCTTTAAAGAAGGATGGTAGCTGAAAAATTGACAGCCCAGATAGTAACTATATCAACTTAGCGTGAAGCACGTAGCATGGCGCACCTCATTGTGCATCCAAATCTAGCCTGAGATTTTAAAAACATCGATATATGGCTTGGTCATGTGCATTGAGTAACTTGCTGTTTGCACTCTGTTTTGACTTGACTTAGATTTGTGTGCATTATTTGCTCACCTGGTAGCTTTAAAGGGGTCTTCTATCATGAAACTTCATATTTCCGTCCAATTGAGCACAAGCATCCTTTTTACTGGATTTTGATACAGTTTGACCATTACAATGAACTGTATTCTATGGAACAAAAAGATATGTTATATCTGAATTTGACGTATTTGTACATGTGGATGATGATTTACCTTTCATTACTTGGATGGAACATATAGAACTATAACATCTGAATTTGTTTGTGTTTATGTACATGTTGATGATGATCTTTTTTCTTTATTGTCGGCTCTGTTTGGCGGTATCCGACTATCCGTCATCATTTGTATAATGCTCCAGCAATATGGCAGCTCACAAGGTCAACTATGTAAAGACTCAACTTTTTATTTGGTGAGCTATAACTGCTAGATCATTTGGTGAGCTTTAACTCTCTGCACTTAATTTTGTCAATTTTCTTCATTTACATGCTTGACAAGGTATTCTGATCTTTTATAACAATTTGATACCTGTGCTGGTATCCATAGTCGATTACAGTTGTTGAGCTTTCTAATCATGAGCTCTCTGTTATGTTGATGTCATAAAGCTACGCATCGAAGCAGATCAACTTAGAGCACTAAACTTGGGCATTTATATTTTGAGGTTGAATGTTACACTGGAGAATGATCACTCAGCTGTACATTTGTGATGTACTTAGCTTAACATCAACCACCAGATGGCCGCTAGGCACTTCAGCCTTCGTATTCTTGTACTTTACTGACCCTGTGATCCAAACTGACAGAAAGCAAAAGGGTTTACATCTTAGACAGTGAGATTCAGGACAGAGTAGGCCGTTTATTAATGCTTTTGTTGTCCGTAATTCTGATGTGTGCACCGTAGCTTAATGCTGAAGATTTTGTTTCCTGAGAGAACTGATTCTTTTTTTTACCAGATAGAGAACTTTATTTAATAAAACAAGTAAACATTTTCTTGGGTCCATAAACCTGGGCTCAGTTTGGATAAATGAAATACCATATGCCAATTCCCATATAAGAAAAGTTTCAGATATATGAAATACTAAACAGGAAGCGCTCAATACAAAAGGAAGGATTAGCTGGAAATTTTGGATCTTGAAGTACAGTATCAACATTCAGTAAGCTCAAAATGTGCCAGGCTAGGCCTAGGTTGTTGCGCTGTCGTTGTTGCCGTAATTCCTAAATGGATTTTCTTTTAAGCATAGCATTGCCATCTGTGGTGAATAGCCTTACATGTCAAGATGTTTAACTGAAGAGGCTCCGACAGATAGGCATGATCACTCGCTTTCATAGCTGCAGTGAGTAGAGAATAAGAGAGCACAACGGAAGCTGAAGTAATGGCTCACCTGATCTGCTAAGACTTGTTGGAGCTTCTTCTCTACGCTCCTGTCAGGAGCATTGCCTTTTCCTCTCAAGTTCAGTTGTGTGAACAGGCAGGTATGTTTCAAAGTCTGTCTTGTACGTTTTCTTTTTGGGGTATTATCTCATTGGAGTTCTAGATTAACCTACTTTTGTATTGCTCCATGAAATCCATCCATCATCCTGAACTTAGGAGTTAGGACAAGAGCATATGAAAGAAATGGAATTAGATTTACATATGTGCACCAGTGCAGAGAACATATCCAGTGCTCCCGCCGGGTTAGGTGCTCCCGTGCACCCATCATTAAGTTGCAATAAAATAAAAAGTATGAAAAATTTCAACAAAATTATGGTTGAATAGTTCATGTTAATACCTATTATCATGCAAAAGCATACATGTAACAAATACTTGTGCAATGCATAGTAAAAAAGAGAAATCAGAGTTTGAACAGTAATAAGTTTTGGATCTAAAATGAATAGTTGCAACCCGCAACTGTTACAGCTGATTTTCTCTTTTTTACTGTGCATTGCACAAGTATTTGTTACATATGTGCTTTTGCATGATGATAGGTGCTAACTTGAACTATTCAACCATATTTTTGTTAAAATTTTTTATACAATTTTTATAGTGTAATTTAACAGTGAGAGCACCTAAAGGTGCTGGAGCACTGGATATGTTCTCGTGCACCAATGGTGTCTCATTATTTAGTCTGAACTACTCACTAATGCCTTAGTTGATCCTAGATCCTAGAATCATGTGTGGCGCCTTTTCAGCAAGCTGAGGGAAACATCATTTCCCGTCGAAAACATTGAGAAGCATCATCGTAGTTGGGTTGCTCTGTAGGGCTACACTACACCAAAAGGAATAGGCGAAACTGTATATACAAATGCACAGAAGTAGACACGCGTGCGTGTGCGTCTACAAAGATTCTGAAATAAACAACTGTAATTCGTTTTTATATGTCAAAAGATGGGGACATTGCCAGCAATGCCTCCGCGTTGTCTGACCAACCAACCAGATTACAAAAATGGTAAAGCTTAGCTCTTCCTTAATGCCCAAGCGGATGGCCCTTCAATCTGACAGCACCTTTGTGATATGGTACCAGCAGGCACAGCAAGGGGACGGGCCGTGGGACTCGTCATTACAGCCTTTTCCCGGGTCACCCCAGCAGCACAGCTCACTCCAGCCGAAAGCACGCCGCCATGGCAGAAGAGAGGAAGAAGCATAAGCACAAGCAGAAGGACAAGGACAAGGAGAAGCAATCGGAGCAGGCGCACTTCAAGCCGAGCGCCGACGTGAAGGGCATCCGGTTCGGCGGGCAGTTCATCGTCAAGTCGTTCACGGTGCGGCGGGCGTCGCCGCTTGAGCTGCTCCGGCTGCTGGACATCCCGCCGTCGTACCTGAGCGAGTGCCAGAGCCTGCCGTTCCCGTCCACCACCGCCTACATGCCCACCAGCTTCACCATCCTGGCGCACCAGGCGTGGCACACGCTCACGCTGGGCCTGGGCACCAAGAAGTCCAAGGTGGTCCTCTTCGTGTTTGAGTCCGAGAGCATGAAGGCCGCTGTGGACCAGCTCTGGCCGGCCATGATCCCGCTCGGGGACGTCAACAAGAAGCTCATCCGCGGGCTCTCGGGGAGCGAGATGGCGCGATTCAAGTTCCGGAAGGGCTGCCTCACCATCTACGTCTACGCCGTGCGCCGGCTGGGCGCCGCCGGGTTCATGCGCGCCGACGACCTCCGGAGGATACTGCAGTCGGTGGTGGAGCTCAAGGACTTCCTGGACCACACCGCTATGCTCGCAATCCCGAGCCAGAAGAGCATCACTCTGCAGTCCAGGGTCGCGGTGGCTCACTGAGATTACTGAGCATCACTCTGCAATCTCCAATGACGCCACAAGCATCCTGCCAACTTCAGCAGCTCAGGACAGGTATGCTGCTCGGCTTGCGATCTGCAGAGAGGGTCTAATTCTTTGAAACAGGTTCATGAATTCGTTTGTTCAGTGTCGGTGCAAGTGTTCATTCACCTCCCCTGCTGCTGCCGGGGAATGTATAGATCTGTTGAACAAAGTGTTTCAGCAAATCAAGCATAGGTTTTTTTTTTCTTCCATGGATCTCACATTTCGGTATACTCATGTCCCTGAAATAATCATCGATGAAGCCGTCCGTGCTGCCACACTTTCCTGGCACATGTTGCTATAGTTTCCTGTACAGTGCGTGGTTTGGAAATCTGCGCGATCCCATAGTCCTTTTTTCTCGCTGCGCTCATTGTTTTCACGGAAGAATTGTGAAATTCTTTTTGATCGAACTGCAACACAAATTCCAATTGCACCTTGCTCTTATTTGCTAGGCATTTACAAAAGCTGGAGCTGTTGACGAGAGTCGAGAGAGGAAAGTGACGAGCAATACAGAATCTGGGAAAAAGTAGCTGTTACTATCTGTTCTCTCTCTCTCTTTTTCAGCACCTCTTATCTGTTTTTGTGGAAATAAGCATCATGTACTAACTTATAAAAAAAAAGATGAATATATGCTAATCTTTTGACCTGTTATAGAGTGACACCGATCTTTTTCTGAGGACCATGTTCCGTGAAACAGAAATTTGTTTTTTGACCAAGGGTTCGTTCAGTCTCTGCTCTCTGCATTTTTCACTGGTGAAACGCATCTAAGAGGACAGATGGAGGGGGGGGGGTGTTGCCGCCATGATCATGGAGAGGAGCTAAAGTTAGTTGGGGGCAGGACACTCGATTGAGTGACATGATGAGTGGTTGAGCGGCATGGGCCACCCACTACGCCCTTAAAATCATTATTAGATTAGAAACAAAAGCCAGTCTCACGTAGTGCGCTGCAAAAGGACGACGCAGCCCCCTGCTGAAACTTGCATACTAAAGATCGTCTTCTTGGATCTCCTCCTGTCCTGTGCAACAATCCACTCCTCTTACATATGTAGGGCATATAAGGCGCATAGATGTTCTAGTGGAAGACACAAGAGTGCTCGTGCTTCTGTACCCTAAAAATCGACGGGAAGATTGTAGCAAGCAGATAGTCCTCAATCCAGCACACTGCACACACACATACATACGCACCCCGGCGGCCGGATACCTCGGATCACAGATCGGAAGGTAGCTGGCTGACGGGCCCTCCTCCTCGTGGTCCTAGAAGCGACGCGGCAAGGTTGGGAGGCCGAATTGTGCCCGGCGCGGCCTCATGATCTTTGGCGTACCGGTGACATGTATTCCACGTAAACGAGGGGACAGGCCTCACCAAACCTCTGATGGATCGCGCCCGCGCCGACGGGCGATGCGACGGCAATGGCTGAAGCTGAGAGCTCTCTCCAATCATGCCGTCGGGGACGGGGCCGACCGGGCACGGAAAGCAGATCGCGACGTATTCATGGCGGCGCATGGGCGCGTCTGCCTGTGCCCGGTTTGGCGCGAGACCCCGGCTGGCTGGCGCATGTTCTGGTGCTGGTCTTTGGCTGCAGAACGTAACGACCTTTTCTCTCTCTCTCTCTCTCTCTCTTTTTCCCCCTTCCTCCGAAAGACCAGGACCTTTTTTTTCCTGCTGCTTCCCTGTCCTCGTGCTGCACCGAAGTAGGTAACTCTTACAACCCGTGTAAGACGATCAAAAAAAAAAAGTGTAAGACGGTCTGGTTTGGTCCATTTTCGCAGACTGTTGGGCAGCCGGAGCCTCGTGGGTGGGACACTAGTTCGGCGACTGCGTGACATATAATTTTTGTTTGAGAGCATAAAAAAGAGGCAACAGTGAGAAATTCTTCGTTTCCCTGATGAGAGAAAGATGGGTCGCGGATAAGATTTTGGTGTCAATCTTAACATCAAAGAGGAATTAACGAGCGGTGGCGCTATCATTTGTCCATTTCAGGCTTTATATCCAACGCTTTTGACTTGCTCGCTCCCTTTCACTTTTGGGTGTATATAAAATGATTTTGGAATGCATTTTGCGGGTAAAGTTGATTGGCCCTGCCAAACTGCTGGCTTGTATCAAAGGCTAAAGTTAATGGCCATCGACGAAGAATAGAATAGAAGCATTAATAAAATCGTCGAAGCTCTGCGGTCCTTTTCTTTTTTCAGACAGAGGGGCCATGCTCTTTAGTTCAAGAACATTTTTTTTTCGTTTTTCTTTTCCTATAGAAGAATCACACTTTTAGGCAGAGGATTTTGACAGCATTAGCTTGCTTCATCTTTGCAATTGTTTGTATTTAGTCAAGTTGGGCCATATTTGACTCGAGCCCAATACGCAGAGGTCCAAAAATGAAGGAATGGGCCAGTATGAATGAAGGCCCATAATTTTCGTGGCCAGCAATAGACTAGTGCCCACGGGAAAGCCCGTTCCGTATTCGTAAGTGGGCCAGCAATAGACTAGTGCCCACAGGACTACTGGGCAACTGGCCCAGGACGGCATGGCAACAGAATCCAAGGTGCCTGCCTGGTGGTGGTCCACCCACCGCGTCCACGACCACAACACACCGCCTCGACCGTTCTAATTCGAACCAAATCCGCGCTCGCTTCCCAACGGTCACAGACTCACAGCACGACGAACACAACGCCGATCTTCTCTTCCGCTCACCGCCCGAGTCCTGACAGCGCGAGATCCCCTCGGCGATGGCGACCGCATCCTCCTCCTCCTCCTCGGCGCAGCCGCTGCGCATTCTGCTGCGCGTGCGCCCGTTCCTCCCGTCGGAGGCCGCCTCTTCCGGCGCGCCCTGCGTCTCCCTTGTCGACGGCTACCCCGGCAGCGAGGTCACCGTCAAACTGAAAGACCAGTACACAAGGTGAGCCTCGTCCAAAACACCGAACCCCCCGGATTTTAACAATTTGTACCCACGGATTCAGATTTTCCCCCGTTTGGCAGTTCCGGTTCAGTAAACTTGCCCAAAAATCGTAGAAATAGCCGTGAAAAATGCATATGTTTTCTCCAAAATAGATACCGTTTGCCCTTCCACTTAGTAACGACTTGTATAGCCGGGATCCCTCATGCTTGTTTTGATGACCCTTTTGTTTTGATGCACTGGTACTGTTTCTGCAGTCGGAGTGAGCACTACAACTTAGATGCGTTCTTCGGCCAAGAGAACAGCGTCAGCGAGATCTTCGACAGGGAGGTCAGCCCATTGATCCCGGGCATATTCGAGGGAACCAATGCTACGGTCTTTGCCTACGGAGCAACTGGCAGCGGCAAGACATTTACCATGCAGGTGACTGATATTCTCGTGATTGTAGTGTGTTTCACGAAATGCCCCTGTTGGCAACATAACCTGTCATTGAAACCTGGGTGTGTTGGTGTTGTGCAGGGGACGGAGGACTGCCCGGGCCTCATACCATTGGCGGTGTCGACCATCCTGGACCTGGCACGCTGCACCGGCACGTGGTGCTGCGTGGACATCTCGTACTATGAGGTGTACATGGAGCGCTGCTATGACTTGCTGGAGCCTAAGGCAAAGGAGATCATGGCCTTGGAAGACAAAGATGGTAACCTGCAGCTGAAGGGCTTATGCTGGGTAATGTGCTGGGGCTTGGTGATTGTTAAATTACTGAATATATCTGTCCAGATTGTTGCTTATTTTTATCTTTTGGTGGTAGAAGACCCCAGTGCAATCTATGGAGGAATTCGAGGAGCTCTATTCCATAGGTGTTCAGAGGCGAAAGGTTGCTCACACTGGACTCAATGACGTTTCCAGCAGAAGTCATGCTGTGTTCTCTGTTAGGGTTAGTACTTCTGTTGTGAAAGGGAAGCTTAACCTCATAGACTTGGCAGGTATGTCTCTCCAGAATGAGCTGCGTATGGTTAAGCTTTATTATCCATATAGTTTAACTTATGTTGTGCTTGATTGATCTTTATAGGTAGTGAAGATAATAGAAGGACAATGAATCAGGGGATTCGCCTTCAAGAAAGCTCTAAGATCAACCAGTCATTGCTTGCACTATCAAATGTCATTTCAGCTCTAAACACGAACGAACGCAAAATACCATATAGAGGGAGTAAATTGACCCGCATACTGCAAGATTCTCTTGGAGGCAGCAGCTGCGCTGTGATGATAGCATGCCTCGTGAGTTTTGTTGAATCCTTTTATAGAAATCTCATCCAATATAACCTTTGCTAACTGTTTTTCGCTGTTTTAGAATCCTGCAGAATATCAGGAGGCAGTCAACACAATATGCGTAGCTGCTCCGTCACGTCACATTGTGAGCTATATGAGTTCAGCAAGCAAGCCAGAAACTCCTAAAGTGAAGGTTGATATGGAAGATAAATTGCGGGCATGGTTGGAGTCAAAGGGAAAGACAAAGAGTATACAAAGAACAAATGGTCTTTTCTCCCCAAGTGCAAGAAAGACTCCATCATCTATGAGCCATATGAAACAACCGACATTTTCCAAGATCTCCACTAGAGTTAAGGCAATGGATCAAGATGGTACTAAGGTTAAGAAGTGAGTGTGTCTCATCATGTACTTTAATTAAAAAAATATAAAATCGATATTATTCTTATTTCTTTATCTTTTGCTACACAGAGTACTTTTTGATCTGGCCGGTTGTGCTCAAAATGAAAAACTACCAAAAGCATGCACACAAGATGATCCAAAAGTGAATAAAGGTATAATTTTAACATGCTGTAGAGCATTCAAGCTGTATTAAATAGTGATTACAGAATGTACATAGGTACAGATTCTGTGTTTTACATGTGTTTTCACATGCGAACCTGACATGTAAATTTTCTTGTGCAGCAGTACTTCCATCAGCAAATCCTTGCAAAGAGGTGAAGAAGTCTGATTCTTCCCTCAGGAGAGCTCTTTTGCCAATTTCTTCGAATGTAAACCAGCAAACATCTGATACCGACAATTCCTCCATTTTGTTAGAGCCTAACACTCCAGTAGTAACATGTAACATACTTGAGAAGATTCCAGCTGCCACACCGTTAGACAAATTCAATGCACTAGGGTCTACCCTGAAGGTTGGCATGACTCTTGTCTATTTCATAACAATATGATTTACTATAGTTTAAGATTTATTATTAACTATATAACATTCCAGGAAGCTCTTGTTCAGCAGTACCTTGACTTCTTAAATTGTGCAAACAAGTAAGTCCTTTTTGATGGCACCTCAGTGTTCAAGGATAGTAGAATCATTTTTACATTATTTGATATATATAAAATGGTTGATTGTTGTTAAAACTGATTAAGGTGGTAGATAAAAAAAAACTAAATTTAATCGCCACAAATCCTCCTAGTTGTGACTATCGTAATTGTATTTCAAGTCTTGTATAATTGTGACATTGACATATGTCTACTTTATTTACTAAAACCTATCTATTGATATGGTAATTTATAAAAAAAAACTATTTGATGGTAAATAAATAGATATTGTTATACAGCCCACATGTTAGTGGATATAACTTGAATTAAATCTTCCTCCTTCTTATTTCTATGTTTAGGCTGTAGTCCCTCGTGGGACATACATCTTTGGCCTTGACAAATCGACATGGACATGTCAGCTGTGTGGAAATGAACATCACAAATTAACTTAAGGACCTTTTCAAAGATGGGGTTACATGTGGTGGTGCTATTTTAGTTTCTCATTTTTTTATTGGCTTGCTTTTCTGACCTAAGAACTTTTTTTCTTAGGGCGCTTCAAATAATTAGATCACCTAGGTGTAGGTTTAAGTTGCAGACCAAACCATATTTCTTTGTCATCTACCTACTTGTGCTGAAAAGTTTTTCATAGACACTAAAGCACTGAACACTAAAACAGGAATCCTGTTGTTCCTCACTGTTTCCTCATCAATGAAACTCTGGTTGTGGACTTTTGTGCTTAGCTTGACTTCTGTGATTGTCTCCAAACATTTTTTTTTCAACCGTTCTAACTGTCCACTTCACATATCAAATGCAGGGAGGAGCTACAACAGCTGAAAGTATGGTACTTCCATCTCAAAATAATTTGACCAGTGTTATAGTGGCCTTTTCGTCTGACTAACTCCCTCGTTGTGTCTTAGGGAATTGGGGTGAAGAGAGCAGAATACATACTGGAGCTACGGGAGGATTCACCAAAGCCATTCAAATCTGTAAGTTTGTAGAGTACAAATTAATCCTGATGTTTGAAATAATCTACTAACACACATTTGTTTTCCAGCTTGCAGATTTGGAAAACATAGGCCTGTCACAAAAACAGGTACTTCTTTTTTGGATTTCTTAAAGTGGATAACTTGGCACTCTTTTGTCCCTCACTACCAGTAATGCCGTTGGTTTCCTGTGCTGTGTTGTAATTGTAGATCCAAGACATCCTAAAGAAGACGGCCTCTGGAATCTTCAAATAATCCTCCAAATGGATGGTGTACTGTAGTACATTGGGTACGCTCAGGTCTTGATTGTTGTGCTGCAGCTGAAGTTAGTTCAACCTTGTGTTGGCGATTTCTGGAGATATCCTGCTGCAACTTAGATCTTGTACTGTTATATTTTGAGTGTGTTTTTAGTTGGACAACTATCTAGGAGATCTACTGCTACTTTACATGGAGCAGTGAGCTGCTCCTCCCTGTTCCAGAATTACCTGTGAGAATGCGCTTCTCCGAAATGAGTTATTCCTATGTTGAATGTTCCATTCAGTTAGATGAAGTTTGGGAATATACTACCAATGAAATCGTATTTCCTGAAATGAACTGTTCTCTGAAATATTGCATAGGCTCTAACTCGCACCATTTAGGAATTAGAGAATGCGTTTTTGCGCATTCAGGAGGGACCTGTACAGGGATTGCAACCTACTGACACAGAGTTGAAAGGCCAAACAAAAAAAATGAAAACACGCCCACCGTGGGGCTCGAACCCACGACCACAAGGTTAAGAGCCTTGCGCTCTACCGACTGAGCTAGACGGACAACTTGATTATAGGGTGGACGGAGGTTTATGTACCTTATAGTTGACCACATCCTGCCCCTTGAAATAGTTCAGTTATATTTACTATCAAAGTGTCCATGCGTTGCCACGGACGTAATAATACATATTATTTATATATAAATATTAAAATAATTATGTACAAATGCAATATAAAATTTTTTACTATGTGTTATTCTTGATAAAACAAGTATATAAATAATATCACTATTTCAAATTTATCTGGACATGGGCACCGTTAGTTACCAAGGTTCTAGCTTCATTCCAGTCAAACACTATTATAGAACTATTCCCGCTTTGGTTATGTTTCTCTTATATTGAAAACTTTCTTGATTGGACTGATATTTATGTGTGAAATTGTTTTTTTCATCTCGTACTTGATCATGTCGTGGAAGGTCCTATTCTCGTAGCAACAAAGCTCTTCCGACATTCATTGGGGCTGAAAGTAGCTATCTTTTCACCTCTATGTGACATTCATTCTAGAATTAGATACTTAGGATACCATCATCTCTTTGTGCAGGGTTCCAAGTTCTTTTGCCAATTACTTACTTTTTGGTTCAGTTTTTCTTTTTTTACTTCAACATTGAGATGGCTTCAATTTTTCCTATTGCTTTTTACATTATACATTTAAATCGTTTCTTGTATTTTTAAGCTAATTATGAAATATATAATTTGTGCAAATCATAACCATATCAGGATATACACGGATGTTTACTTTATAATGCAAGTAATTTCTATCTTTAGATAATTCTTGGTATGTACAACACAAAATGCAATTTATATAAGTTCTCTCTCTATAAAAATATGGATGCTTATAGTTTCCTATATTTCCTATATATTTTTTTTAAAGACCGTATTTATGGTTTGATGCTAAATATAACTAATTATATGTCCAAGTATTTTTTTTCTTCCCCTGGACCCACCAACAGTCAGAAACATTATTTCTCTTCCACGTAGGGGAATTCCTTGACCGGCTGACCCCACCAGGCTAGCACTTACGGACGCGTCTTCTTCCCGTGGCATCTGCAAACCAGTATGAGGAAGAAAAACAGAAACTTTCCCCAATCCAATGAAACAGCCCGGATGGCCGGCCTCCCAATACATGACCATCAACGACGGATTTCTCCGCCAACCACCAAAAACAAGATCTTCGTGTCCTGTTGTTACCATTTCTCCAATCAATCGCGAGATGTCTCAGCCTTCCATGAATTCCGCTGCGCCTTGATCTCCGCCATGTCCGTTGTTCGACTATCCGACGGGCTGCGATTCAGAAATATCCGGGAGTAGCGTCGGTATATCCCGATCCGTAGAAAACTGGCCTCCCAAATTCGTAGCAGATTTCAACGAAATTTATCCGGAGCCGATGCTGAACCGATTGCTATCCGAAAATTGTACGCCGAACCGGTTTCACCCTTCCGGGGCAGAATAAGGTGGTGAACTACGTAACCTCAAATAATAAATTGTAGAGACTCAAAACAGCTCGCTGTATGATTAATCTGACTAGTAATGAACCTTCTGCTGTTTTTTCATGACAGTTTGGGACAGCTTATGCTTAAGGCATGACGGAAACATCAATCCCTTTCCTCAGCCTTTTGTGAAACATCCTTTGAACTGATGTGTTAGCATAGTATACTTATTAATACTTCCATCTTATTCATCCGATACGAAACTTCTAAACTAGCCAAGGCACATGGACTAGAATATAGAACATTTACATATGTTTCTTTTCACGTTTCTCTCAGCAGGTAAGCATCAAAGCGTCGCTGTCAGACATAACCCACGAGCAAGGACCATAATTCACGTCCGCTTAGCTTAGCCCACTTTAATTGTCCACGGCTTCTCAAATCAAGACCCTTGAAACATGCCGGCCGTTCGTCGTTTGACTCCGCAAACACATCACGTGACCCCTCCAACTCCAAATCAAGTCTTCATCAGCTGGCGGCCGCGTTTTTAAATCCCGATCCAAATCGAGCTCGAGTCGCGCTCGCGCTACGTCGTACTCGTGCCCGGCTGCGACCGCGACCGGGACGCCACCCCGCGCCCGCTCTCGGTCGGCCACGCGCCGCGCACTCCCGCCACCCTCCGTCCTCGCTCGCTCGCTCGCGCCACCACCTCCTCCTCCCTCTCCCCATTGCGCGGCGCGGGCGGGAACGATCGCGCGCGGGGGAGCCCTAAACCTAGCTCCGGCGGCCGGCTCCCGGTGCGTGGGGTGTCGCGGCGGGAGGGCCCGATGATGCAGGGGCAGGCGTACAGCCGCCTGGGGAGCTTCGGCGGCGCGGCCGGTGCGCCCTCCCCGCCGCCACTGCCGTCGTCCCCCGCTCGGGCCGGCGGTGGCGGGAGGCGGTCACCCGCGAAGGTGGCCGCGGCGAGGGGCGCACCGGTGGGCACGTCGGCGGCGGTGTGGGTCGGGTGGCGCGGCGCGGCTGGGAGGGCCGCGCGGGCGGTGCTCGCGGCGCTGCTGCGGAGGCAGGCGGTGTTCCTCTTCGCGCCGCTGCTGTACGTCGCCGCGATGCTGCTGTACATGGGCTCCCTCCCACTCGACGTCATGCCGCGGATCATCGCGCGCCAGGCGCCCGGGTCCGTATACCGCAGCCCGCAGCTGTACGCTCGCCTACGCGCCGACATGGACGCCGACAACTCTACCGACGCGGTCAGTGACTCCTCACTACACGTTTGTTGCCACATTTGATGTTTTGAATTGCATTGTGCCTGGACTGTCTCGCCATTTGATCATAATCTGTGTAATGTATGTGTTGGGTTCCACCTGGAGTGTTTTCGCCTATGTACCAATCAAGCAGAGAGAGTTCATTTCCGTTTAAATTAGTTAAACTCGTGTTGATTAGTTCTGATTTGTCTCAGTCTTCAGTTTGCCAATGGTAGTGTTTTTTTTTTTTTTTGCGCTTATGAGTAATGTCATTTCTGCTGTTTGGATGGTGATTTGCTCGCCAAACACATGGAAAACAACAACGTTTTAGTCCCAAGGGAGTTGGAGTATTAATTATTGAACACACATCATTGAGAGAAAAAAAGGATGAACCATGATATGCCACTCAATGTTCAAGAGGCTCCACTGGTAACAAGCAAACTTCATTTCTGAAGCTCAGGTGCTTCACATCTCTTTTGCAGTTGTCTGAATTATATGATACAGGAATCTCCTGCAATGACGTAAAAGAACATGCCCTGTATTACATAGTTAATCTTCTATTGCATGTTTTTCATGATATTTCTGTTACTTCTCCCCATATTTTCGTGCTTCTTTATTTTATGTTTATTTGTATTTAAATAAGAAGAAAAATAGACCAACCTAGGAGGAACTAAGTGGCTTTATATTAAGAAGAAATACACAATCATATTCATGTCAAAAAACAACTCAAAACTTGGATGGTCTATGCATACATCCACACTCTGTCTAATTTTTGTGTGTATACTTTTTTCTCACATTGGCATATTTTTTTTCTAGCTAGCAACTGTATGGAGGCATACCTCCAAAGGTGGCACTTGGCGACCCTGCATAAATAATGGAACTAACGGTATGCCATTGTTTGGACTGTTTTACTTTTCTTGACTAAATAAGATACGTCATATGGGCATATGTCATATATTTATAGTTATAGATCTAGCATTGTTTTTTACATGAAACTGTGGGAGTTCCCTTCAGTGAAAAAAAAAAACTGTATGTAAGAGAGAAAGAACAGGTAAGTATATGTACATGAAAAAGAGAAGAAGTTAGTTCTAGCATTGCTTTTTTTTTCCCTTCTCGTAATATTTCTTAAATGTAACTGCAGTTTATTTATTTATTTCTTTCTGATTTCTGAATAGTAAATCCCTGAACATAGTCTGATTTGTGGAGAAAGGACTTTTTAAATATTTTGTCACTCCTAGAGTTATTGATGACGTCTTATGTTTACATATTCTCAAATGATCTTTTGGATCCTTTGCTCATAGTTACATTGTTTGTTGTAGAAGTTTGAACATGTAAGTAGAATATGTAATATTTCTTATTATTGCTCTACGGCCTCTGCTGTAGTGGGTTCCTCATATAATTTGCAAGCAGTACATGTTGGGACCTAATTTTTTTTTTTTGAGGAATGTACAGTAGGGGAAACCCCTACTGTTAGATTTGTTGGGACCTAATATTATCTGTACTATGGCTGACAAGTCCTTATTGATGGTTAACAGATTGTCTGCCTGATATAACACTCATTTTTCTTCCTTCTTGAGTACAGTTTGTTCTTAGTGTTGTGCTTATTGAGTTCACACTTGAAGGACTCAGACATTGCTACCTTATAAGTGTTTTATTTCATTTTTAGAGCCAGGTTTAGAAAGTAGTTGAACCATGTTAATTTTGTTTTTTCGGATAGATGAAAATGGTATGGATAAATCTGTCATAATAATTGTTCTAATAAATAATATCACCTTGTATAACCTTACCATGATATATAGATATTTTGCAATTAACAGAAGTTCTGTCATATGGCCTGTGTAAAGGCAATCTTTTTGTTTGTGACTGTGATAAGTTGATTGCCTGCATATTTGAACGTGCCCCTTGTATCTCCCTGATCCTTTTTCCCTCTTCTGTTAGGCTTGCCTGAGTCAAATGGCTACATATATGTTGAGGCAAACGGTGGCTTAAATCAACAAAGGACATCGGTAGTTGCCTTCTTCAGTGATTTTCTCATTTCTCCCAATAGTTTTCATCAACTCCAATCGTTATTTGTTAGCTATTATTTTTTAGTTACTCAGTGTTTTTCTCTTTTGTTTTTCTGTTTTTTTTCCAGATATGTAATGCAGTGGCAATTGCTGGATTTCTAAATGCTACTCTTATTATACCGAATTTCCATTTCCATAGCATTTGGAGGGATCCTAGGTCTCCGTTACTACCATCTTCCCACTTCCAAATATTTATTTTACTTGTTATTAAATTGAATTATATCTGAAATATATGGTAAAAGTTCATCATGTTATTTTATGAATGCAGTAAAAGTTCATGATGTTGAAACTGTAACGGATCTTTTTGTTTTTTGTATTACTTGTGATGTTTGATGCTGATGTGAAGGATGTTTCTTCATTTCTGTGCAACTGTCTTTGCCAAACACTAATGACCTGTTTTACCTTCTAAACTTTTAATGTTGGTATAATGCTTAAGTCATGCTTTATACTTTTTCTTATTTTCATTTTAGATATAGCTTGTATTAGTGTCAATGTCGAGCTGAGAAAATTGACTTCTCATATTCATTACCTCTAGAAGCAACCAAAAGAGTCTTCAATATCTGCCTGTATAATCTTAACAGCATACAAAGATAATGTTTATTTGAAGCGACTTTTGCACTCAATCTCTAGTTGATAGATATTGTTATCTAGTTAAACTTGGGTAGTTATACTGTGTTCAC
The DNA here is from genome assembly GCA_030378355.1 of Eleusine indica. Lineage (NCBI taxonomy): Eukaryota > Viridiplantae > Streptophyta > Magnoliopsida > Poales > Poaceae > Eleusine > Eleusine indica. The sequence continues at coordinate 64,313,720 of CM059494.1, forward strand.
TTATTGTAATTGCGACGAAAGCCCTAAAAGACATGTATCAATTAATTTTATGTGGCAAAATGGCAGATGGCATAATTGTTTGCCGTTTGGCTTTACCTATTGTTGCACTTCGCATACGTTTGGAATTGGTTGGATGACTCTGCCCTTTTCTTGATTGTTCAGTTTCCTTTAGGTTCTTTCTTCCTTTAGTTCTTTTCTCTACCTAGAAGTGGAGTAGAATAACCCGGTTGAAGGAGCTCAGGTGGTTGCATATGTAATTGATCATTTTTATATGCCTAGCTTCATGATAGCACACAATAACATTGTCTATCAGTTTTGTACCTTGTGCTCATAATTTTATTAACAGGATACAATTATTGATATTTCTATTTTGTTTCCTGATTCAGCAAATTCAGTGATATCTATGATGAAGAACACTTTGTACAACGTCTACAAAATGATGTTCGTGTAGTTGACAAGGTTCCTGACTTTATAATGGAGCGATTCGGTCACAATCTCAGCAATGTATTCAATTTCAAGATAAAGGCTTGGGCTCGTATTCAGTACTACAAAAATGTAGTTCTTCCCAAATTAGTTGAAGAAAGGTAAGCTTAAGGTCAGTTCAATTATTTCTTCACCAGTTTAATGTTGCTTATGTTGAATCATTTTTTTAGGTATATAAGTGTTGTATTGTGCGTTTTGAACTCACGTTATATCCTGACATTAATATTGAGCCTTATGCATGCGTTATTGTTGAAGAGTTATAGGCTTAATCCTTAACACAAACTCGTTATTACCACTAGTGTAAAACTTTGAGATGCACTGTTATTGTGCTAAGTACGAAACTGATGTCATTAAAGCTTGGGATGGAAATCTGTAAGATCGCTATATGATATCTTTGTAATAACTACAACATTTATTACACTTCTACAATATTGATCCACAGTTAGTTCTTGTACCAAATCATTGTTGATAATTGGAGCATCTATTCAGCACTATCATGTTAACTGTTCTATCAGGCTAGTGTTGTTTTAGACCAAACGGAATTACCAGTAGCAATATTCTCTGACTGGGTCAAATCTTTCATCTCTTTTGAGTAGTTTCCATGGCCTGAGGGTACTGAGTTCCAAGGAACATTGAATTACTTGTCCTTTCTTTTTAGTTAGATGCATTTTTACTTGTAAAAAGGTGCCCTTGTTGGTGAAACCATTTATGTTTACCCTGACACTACTGTTTATCTAGAAATTGACGGATTGCATCCATTTCTGGAAATGCTGTCTGCAGTTTTCTTCTATTATAACGTGACTCTTTCTGATGCTATGCTCAATAGTACAGATTCATCAGGATTTCTCCTTTTGCCAACCGGCTCTCATTTGATGCACCAGCTGTTGTTCAGCGTTTGAGATGCTTGGCAAACTTTGAAGCTTTAAAATTTTCCAAGGCAATTACATCTTTATCAGAGATCTTAGTTTCTCGAATGAAAGAGAAAAGTGTTGAAAGCAATGGAAAGTATATCTCAGTGCATCTTCGCTTTGAGGAGGTTGGATTTCTTCATGGAAGCTTGAGAGTGCTTAATATATTTGGCATCCAGGGATCCACCCTTTTCCATTTAACTCTGGGTGTTATGTCACCAGTCCTATGGAATAATGGAGGCATATGCAAACTGTTAACTTGCAGGATATGGTTGCCTTCTCATGCTGTGTCTACGATGGTGGTGATGAAGAGAAGAAGGAGATGGATGCAGCCAGAGAAATAGGATGGAGAGGGAAATTTACTAAGAGAGGACGGGTGATAAGACCAGGAGTAATAAGAATGAATGGAAAATGCCCACTTACACCTTTGGAGGTATGTTGGTGTCTAATGAAGTTGGAACACCTCCTGTTAGCAAATTACAGATACTTGTCTTCAAGCATGCTTTGCTTACCATGCTGCGTTCATCTCCTTTCTTTAGGTTGGATTAATGCTTCGTGGAATGGGTTTCAGCAATAAGACGGCAATCTTTTTGGCATCTGGAAAAATTTACAGAGCAGAGAAAAACATGTCTCCTCTTCTTGAAATGTTTCCTCTTGTACAGACAAAGCAGACTTTAGCATCCGAAGAGGAACTTGCTCCTTTCAAGGTAGGGACAAAAGTTTATCTGTTGTTATTTTCTCTGTTTGTTTGTTCTGTGTTTCATTATGTTCATTGTTCTATAATTACACATGATTGCCAGAATTTTTCCTCAAGGATGGCTGCTATCGACTACAGTGTTTGTGCGCAGAGTGAAGTTTTTGTGACCACGCAAGGTGGAAATTTCCCTCATTTTCTTATGGGGCACAGGAGATACTTGTATGGTGGGCATTCAAAAACAATCAAACCCGACAAAAGAAGGCTGGCTGTACTCTTTGCTAATCCACGTATCGGGTATTATAAAATACTCATTGCCCTTAGTGTTTTTCTTTATTTTGGGTTTAAAGCACTGAATAGCTCGCATTCTTTGTTACTAAAATAACTGTAGTTTTCATTTTTCTGCAGATGGAAATCATTGAAACGACACTTACTCAGTATGAGAGTACACAGTGATTCCAAAGGGATTGAAATGAAAAGACCAAATGAATCCATATATACCTTTCCTTGTCCTGACTGCATGTGCCGCTTGAACAGAACAGACCACTCAAAACCCAGACACAATAGATAGTATCTTATATAGACACATTTGAATAGACTAACCTCATTCTCATTTTGTTCATTTTTTGTGTGATGCTAACAATACACAAAAGATCTAACCGCTATACCTATAGGGATGCTATCCATCATCAATGAAGTATCAAGCTGTTTGGGGTAGCGTTGACTCCTGTACATGGTTCATTTACAGTCTGACATTATGTGTAAAGTATGAATGCAAGGCAGAAAATGTAATCCATTTTTCATCTTGCTGCAACGATGGGCATTGCTGCAATAGTCTCTTTCTGTATTCTTATAGGTAGGTCTTCTCTGTTGTAAATTGTAACCATCTGACACTGGTATTAACAATTTTGTCAATGGAAATTGCTTGGTGACACTTAATTCTTTCATTGGCATTACGAAGCCAAGCCTTGTTATCTGCTTATTTGTCAGGCTACTTAATTCTGTCAGAGCATCTCCAACAAATCCTAAAAATTAAACTCCCAAAACAACGGTTTTAGCAAATTCCTAAAATTTATTAGGAGTAAAAAAACACTTCTTCTCCAACCGTTCCCAAAAAATAGTTACCAAGAAAATTGAATCATACCACGTCATCAATCAGTGGGCCTCTGAAGTTTGTGGCATGAATTATACTGATTTTTGACTGGCCTTGGAGATGGGGAGAAGGGGAGCGCTCGTAGAAGATCGATTGCCAATGATACCGGATGTCTAGATTGATGTTTGTTCGATCAATTTCGCTTAATTCGTGGGTTGTGACATTAATTTTGATGATTTATTTGCGGCTTGGTCTTGGAGACGATGATAACTCCATGCGCCAAGTTCAGACGAACGACGGGATACCCAGCACCAGCAGAGGCCAATTGTGGCGAACAATAGGCGTGCTCTGATGATTTTGGTGCGGGAATAGTGGGATTCCACCGATCGGGAGTGATAATCAGGTGTACAAATGTGGCAATTAGAATGGGGTGTACTGGGAGTGCGAAAATATAGGGCGTAGATTTACAGAACTGTTGGAAGATGGTTTTTCTTCGCAACATCCTAAATTATGGTTTACGAACTGCTTTTACAAACTTGTTGGAGATGCTCTCATAGGTGCAAACATTTAGCGTCATCAGTGTCAGCACAGCGGGTCTGATCATTGAAGTGGATCGCATGCGACTGTTGGTTGGCTGCGAATCTGGAACAAAGGTACTGAATTCAGAACAGGTCAACAAAAACTCTGTTTTGAAATTGGACACAGCTGCCCATTTACATGCTCTTTATTTTCACATGCAAGACTGTTGGTAGGCTGCGAATCTGGACACACAAAGAAGAGCGAGGTGTTGAATTCAGAATTGGTCAACAAAACCACTGTTTTGAAATTGGACTCACAGTAGCCCATTTTGCATGCTCTTTATTTTCAGTTTGGGCAAGGTCCATGGTTGATGGTCCAGCTTAATTCCCGATAGCAACAAGGCATCAATGCCATTGATAGGTCCAAATGATGAAAGAGTTCTACTCAGTGGCATTAGTTGAAACAGTCGCTCTTACTTCCTTTTTCACATGCTCCGGTTCATAATTCAAAGATCTCTCTCTTTCTCTATTGCCTTAGACTTAACTTAAGAAACAAAAGGTATTAGTTGAAACAATATCTGAAAGGAAACACTGTTTATTGATTGCTTCTCTAGCGGTGGAGGGTGCGCTTGCTGCTTGCATGTTGCTGTGGGAAATCACATTGAAGTGCCATTGACCACGTGGGCTCAGCCGCTCAGGTCTGACGTGGCATCGTCATATTGATGTTATTTTCCAATTCCCCTTGTTGATTGATTGTTCTCTCTATGAATTGATGCTCGCGTTAGCGCTGGGAGCATCGGCGGGAAAATGGACACTTCCTTTGGCCATGCATGCGTGGTTCCTACCTGATTAGGAATAATCACTGATTCCTCTTTGTGTGAAGCTGGTGTCACCCATCAACACGTACAAAGAGCAGCGGTAGAGCACAAAGCTCCTTTCTCGCGCATTCGTAAAGCCAGCAGTCCTGGCAGACACAGAAATCAGGAGCCATGAGATTCTACTGTCCATATTCCTCATATTCCTCTGTAGCTCCTCTTTTTCTTTACGTCATCTGATGTCAATGAGGTAGGGCGCTGCTCGGATCAAGTACTGCCCTGATCTAGAGTAAACACTATTTACCGTTTTCATGCCGAGGGCGAGTAGAGTGACCCGGTATCCAAACCACGCACACCTGGCAATAGACTGGATGTCAGGACTCACTCTACTTATCCAAATGACCGAAGTAAATACTTTGTTGATATCTAATTCGGACCATATCAGTATATCACTACAATGTTTTTTGTATTGTACTCTCATGAATTTCCGTTCAGATAATACGATTTTCCCTGTACTAGTTAAAGTAATTCCTCGATTTCTTTTGGTGGTTATGGTCCAGAGCGCATTGATCTTATAGATCAAACGCTGCTGCGAGTATCAGGAACCGTAGCCTAGTCCGTATTGTCGCATTGTTGCTCTTGAGCTGGCTCTGCGAAATCGCCTAGCTGCGTCTACAGTGTGCAAGCCACCCACCAGCGGGCCCTCGTGGCATTAATTTCCCGAAAACGCAAATCGCGACGCACAGACGCACTCCAACTTGATTTTTTTTTTTCTTTGCTATACGTACTCACCTGCTCTACGGTGCGAGTAGAAGAAGAAGAAAAGTCCATGCCTTTTTCTTCTCCGAAAAGAAATGGCGTTAGCCTGACATGAAAAAATAAAATAATAATCATTCCTTTCCGCTCAGCGCTCACCCTCTCGCATCTGAACGCCTCACCACCTTCACTCACTCCCACACTCGAGTGCGCTCTGCTCCACTCCCAAAGTGTGGCGGCCGAGATGCGGGGACAGATCCCTCCCGTCCCCCGCGCCGCCCTCCTCCTCCTCCTCCTCCTCCTCGCGGCGCTGCTCGCGCCGGCGGCCGCGGTCAACGTGACCGCCGTGCTCGCGGGGTTCCCGGACCTCGCCGACTTCGCGCGGCTGCTGGCGTCCAGCCCCGTCGCGGCAGAGCTCTCCGGCCGGTCGTCGCTGACCCTCCTCGCCGTCCCCAACGGCAACCTCCCGCCGTCCCCGTCGTCCTTCGCGGCGTCCTCGGGCGCCGACGTCGCCGACGTGCTCCGCTACCACGTCCTCCTCGAGTACCTCGCCCCCGCCGACCTCCGCCGCCTCCCCGCCTCCGGGAAGCTGGTCACCACCCTCTTCCAGACCACCGGGCGCGCCCCCGCCGACCTCGGCGCCGTCAACGTCACGGCCTCCGCCTCCTCCCTCGCCGTCGTCCGCTCCCCGTCCCCGTTCCCCGCCTCCAACAACGCCACCGTGCTGGGCGCCATCACCGCCGTCCCTTACAACCTCAGCGTCCTGGCTGTAAACGCCCTCCTCGTCCCCTCCGGCTTCGACCTCGCCGCCTCCGAGGCTCGCCCGCCGGCCTCCGGGGTCAACATCACCCGCGTCCTCGCCGACGCGCGCGCATTCAACGTGGCGGCGTCGATGCTGGAGGCGTCGGGCGTGGCGGGCGAGTTCGAGGCGGACGAGCGCGGCGCGGGCATCACGGTGTTCGCGCCCACCGACGACGCCTTCGCGGGCCTGCCCGCCGGAGACCGGCTGCAGTCGCTGCCGGCGGAGCGCAAGGCCACCGTGCTCCGGTTCCACGTGCTCCACAGCTACTACCCGCTGGGGTCGCTGGAGTCCATCGTGAACCCGCTCCAGCCCACGCTCGCCACCGAGTCCTCCAACGCGGGGCGGTTCACGCTCAACATCACCCGGGCCAACGGCTCCGTCGCCATCGACACCGGCGTCGTGCAGGCCACGATCACCAGGACGGTGTTTGACCAGAACCCGGTTGCGGTGTTCGCAGTGTCCAAGGTGCTGCTGCCCAAGGAGATGTTCACGCGGACCGAGGGGGGTGATGACTCGTCCGTCGTGGCCGCGGTGGCAGCGGCGGCGCCGCCGCCGCTAGCCGCGCCGCCGGAGGGCGCGCGGACGCCGCCGACCAAGCTGTCGTCCCCGCCCGCGCTACGCGGCGGCGGCGGCGGCGGCGGGCAGGACTACGGCACGGCGTCGTCGGCGCCTTATTCGCTGGTGAGAGCAGCAATCGGGTGGTGGTGTATAGCAGCATTGGTGTTACTTCCGCATCTGGTATGAGATCCGGGCATGGTTACCAGTCCACATTGCCATTGTTCCTCTTGTGCTCGATCGATTTTTGCCTTGCTCTTCTTTCTCTCTCTCTCTTTTTTCTTCTTTTCTTTGGATTTTGCTAGAACCTGTACGTACACTGGGACTCTGGGAGGGAGGGAGGAGGTGAAGAAGAAGATTGAGAGCTGCAAAATGCAGCATTTTTTTTTTCGTTTCTTATTACTACTACTAGTTTATCCATGTTGGAGAAAAGGGAAATAATAATAACACGACCATCATGTAAAACTTCATCCGATCCTGCAAGTCAATTACTTCATCTACATTCCTTGGATTTTTCTGTGTGCATTTGCTTGGATTACAGTGAAGGGGCTGGGAGGCGAAAGAGCGCACCGGGGGTGAGTGGATAGCGGTGGTGGGTGGCTGGCAGTGAGCTGGCGGGCAGGGACGCGGCCGCCAGAGTCGCAGGCGCCCCCGGCTAGATTCGATCGCGCGTCTCGCTTGCGTCGCCTCTCTCTGCTCGGCGCACGGCCACCCCGTGTCTGCTACCTGTCGCGCCGCCCGGCAGGAATTCCGGCTCGAGGCGCCCGTGCAAGCGCTCTTGGTCAGCGTTAGCCGGCTGATCTGATCGTCTGGGTCAGCAGCTCTCATCTTTTTTTTTTCTTTCTCCATAAACGGAATGTGTTACTTGTACTAATAAAAGCATCCTGATTTAACCTTTTACTACTAGTACTATTTACGGGCACTGAAACTGGAGTTTATATTTACCTAGGGATCGGATGGGTTTGTACGGTCAGAAAGTGGGAGAAAGTGATACCATTGTTATGCTTCGAAACGAACTGTGCTCGATCATTCATTGAGTGTTGAAGTGGACACGCCGCTGCCGGGCTGGACCTCTGTACCGCATTTGCAGCTGGATCTCGCTCTCGCGGGGCGCTGTGGGAACATGGGGCCTGCCCTATTGACTAATGACATGAATGAGAGTCTGATAAGCTTGTGTAGTATCAGGAGCTCGGTGGAACCATGGGCCTGGCTCATTCTGGTACTGTACGGGCATCAGGAAGTGAAGGACGGAAAGGAAGAGAAGACTGTACTGCGTGTTTTTTGAAGTCTCTGAAACGAGACCCCCGCCCGTGCCAAACACGACCACATCTCGCTACAATGACGAACCCCATCCATGTTCTGCCTGCCTGCGTGAGAAAAAATGCTCCTTATCTACTCATCCCAAAATGTGGGTGCCTGCCGGCCTCCAACTCCAAGCACGGGCCGATGAATCATTGCCTCTCTGCCTGCCTTGTCATAGCGTCCGTGACGCCTAATTAACGACATGATGTTTCTCGGCTGGCTCGTCGTTGGGAATGAGCTGGCGGCGCTGGAAATTCGTTTGGAGCCTTGCTACCGGGCTTGTGGGCGGGGCATGTTGGGGTTGGACCCGTGTTTTGTCGGTTGCGTCGTGAGCCAGCTCGAGCGTTGCTGCTTTGCTTCGGCCCCCGGGTGATGACCAGTTTGCATCTTCTTATCCTGCTGGATTCACCATTCCTGGGGAGGGGATCGCTAGTTCCACAGCTTGTTTGCATCTTATCCTGAATTTCCTCGCAAAACTTATCATTGACGCACATGCCTTCTTTTTTCTGCCGTGCCTACGTGATGCGGGACTGACGAGGCTGCTGGCTTTTTTTATCTTCTTGCGTTCTAAAGCTGCTACTTGGGTAGGTCCATGTTTGCAAACACATTATCCATTGTACGACCAAACTTCTCTCAAGGGCTTGCTCATTGGGTTTTCGCCTGTTCGTTGTAACTGAAGCAAGTTGAATTTACAGCACTACTAGTGTGAGTGTGATCGGTAGATTCTTTGGTCGCTAGGCAATGTGCATTTAAGCTATCTACAACAGTGGAGGAGACCCAAATTCAAGAATGGACTGCTACAGGATCGCTCGTGCATGATCCAAAAATCGTGATCTCCAACAAGAGGCTCAAAATAGGTCTTTGATCCACGTGGCACCCCTTCATGCTGGCCCGACGATGAGGACGACACCTAGGAGCCGCCACGACGTGACCTCTGCCCGCGTTGCTGCGTCCCGAGCCTTCCCCAACCAACGCACGGTGCAGCGGGATCTCTAACGGTCGCGGGTTGCTCGACGCTTAGCGGCGGCAGCGCAGATCCGAGGGGGGGGACTTCAGGTCGGGGAGGCGCAAATCCGAGGGAGGGGGGAGTTTAGGAGGCTTCTGGGGGAGAGAGAGGTCGCACGGGGGCCGTAATGAGCGGAGAGCAGCAGGGGGAATCTCCGAATCCACCAGCATTTGACTCCGCTTCGACGCGCTCAAGGATCTAGGAGGGGAGTTGTTGGAGGATGAGGAAGAGGAAGTGGACAAGCTGATTCGGAGGCTTCTGGGGGAGAGAGAGGTTGCGCGGCGCGGTGCAAGAGACGCAGGCGACGGAGAGAGAGAGAGGATGCGCGTGAATGGGTCACGCGTCCCCGTGATGCATTTTTGCATCGCGCATCGCCCATGGCCGAATTTAGGTCTTTCATTGGAGAGCGTTTTTCTGGTTTTGAGACCTATTTTAGATATAGGTCAGTGAATGGGGTCGCCTATCAAAGTCAACCTTACCAGTGCATACTTACGTAGTGTTGAGAACCACAGTACCATTTTGAACAATTGCAAGATTGGACCTCGTTTCAAGAAACAAATCTATTCTTACAAAGTCTCAAAAGAGGTCCATTTCAGAATTGAGATTGAAAATTAGTGTAGTTTTACCGTTGCTCCTTTATGGTATATATACTATAGCGGCGGCAATAATAATGACATGTAGGGATTTTTTTAGAAGATGTAGAAACCGTGAGAACTTACATCTGGAGAGCTATTGACACTGAGCATGTCACATGCCAGAGAAAATTTAGGTCAAAATAGGACATTTTTTCATATCAATCTTGGTATCTCATAGATATTACAACGCGCCGTCAAGCCCACAGGAGTACTAGTCGCATCTAGCTCAGCAATTCGAATAGATGGTCTGAAAGTATATCCACATAAAAGCCCATGTATCTGGTCCCAAATCCACTGGACCCATCTTATGAAAGGCCGAACAACAGAGCAAAATTGTCCAACTTGAACCAAAGCTCATTTCAGCCCGGCCCATTTCTCACCCAACGCGACTCACCTCCGCGCTTCTTATAAATGCCCCACTGGCTGCTAGGGTTTCTCCTCCGTCGCAGCCGCTTCACTTCTCCCAGGTAAGGTGAGTCCCCCACGCGCCGCCGCCGCCGCCAACGCCGATCTGAAATATTCGCCCTCTTTCCCTCTCTTATGTTGATCTTTCTCCTTGTTTGTGAGCAGGAAAGGGTTCGTTCTCATGGCGCCGGCGCAGCCGAAGTCGGGGCTCTTTGTTGGGATCAACAAGGGCCATGTAGTCACCAAGCGCGAGCTCCCGCCGCGCCCGACCGACCGCAAGGGGGTAAGTCTCTCCGACTCTGAGCTGTTCTAGTGACGCGCAGTTGGTGACGCTGGTAGTTGTGACTCTGTTCGATCTGCTTGTGATTAGCATGATGTTCAGTTCCTTGATTGGATTGCTCACTTGTAGATGCTTAAGCAGGTTGGAGGGTTTGTGAGTCTGCTCACCGCTAGCGTAGTTCTGATGGATCTGTTAGCACGCCACCATTTTAGACCATGTTTGCATAAGTTTCACGGTTCTCTTGTTAATTGTTTTCATTTTTTGAAACATAATGTTCCTGACCTCTGGTGCTAGGTCAGTATTAAATCTGTTAACATTCAATTTTGTAAATTGTCATCTTGGTAGGTTTCATGCTATTTGAGGTTATTTAGTTGTCGTAAGTTTTACTGGTCGACGCTACTGATTCTCATTGCCTGCAAAAAGTACTACCAATTAATAAATTATAGTCTAGATAGCCGTGATGTCCAACTGGTTTGTGGTTTCAACCAGCAGTTATCACGGAAAGTAATGCACATCTTAATGGATTGTTAGCAAAGGCTAGCTCATATGTATGAACAATTTGCTGCTGGCCAATCATTACCTTAGGATTTTGTTTGCATTGTAGGAATTGCATGATTTTTATCTCATCATCAGCTTGGTTCCTGTAAATTGTTTGTGGATTCAAAGTTTTGTCATTGTGCCTTCACATTCTATCATTACAAGTTGACATTCTTATTTGCAGAAAGCAACGAAGCGGGTCACTTTTGTCAGGAACTTGATCAGGGAAGTTGCTGGGTTTGCCCCTTATGAGAAGCGTATCACTGAGCTTCTTAAGGTTGGAAAGGACAAGCGTGCCCTGAAGGTCGCCAAGAGGAAGCTTGGAACCCACAAGAGGGCCAAGAAGAAGAGAGAGGAGATGGCCAATGTCCTGAGGAAGATGAGGTGTGTGAACTATCTTGTGCTACGTTTTCCTGACCTTCCATTGTGAAGGTCTTGTGATTTGATCATGTCTTTTTGACTCAAATTATGTGATCTAACTGGACTGAACTTTTGGGATTTTGCAGGGCTGCTGGAACTCACACCGACAAGAAGAAGTAGAGCATCTCATGTTTGTGGAAGTTGATGGCAATTCTGTTGGCTGTCTGTTTTTCCTACCAGTAGTACCAAAACTTAATGCCAAACTTATGCTGTTAGTTTGTGTGAACCTCATCAGTTTGAAAACTTTGAATGCATGGTTCGTCAATTTTTGTTTGTGGTATTGTATTATTTTGATTTGCCTTTCATGTTTTTACTGAAGCGATGTTGAATGTGCCCTTTAATGCTTGTGCACGCATAAGCTGTTTTCAAAAATAGTGGCAGTTTGATCCAGGATATGGCAACAGATTATCCGTAAGAGCTGTTTGGTCCGAAGTCTTCGAGTCTTTTATATTTCTCGGATAAGTGCACAGTGTTTAAGAGTTTTTTTCTCGAATAGCACAGGCGAGGTTGAGGTTACTGCATAGTATTCAAATTAGTAAATTATCTTCTGACAGCCATGAGGCATGAGCTCCAGTGAGAACAACTTAATGAGAACTTACCTTCCAAAACTATAGTATTGAAAGTTTGACATCAAAGCGAAACAACGTTGCATTGAAAGGTTGCCAGATATTTGAGTTAGGTTCTCGGTGCGTGACTTAACGTCAGGGTCTGCTCGCGTTGATCGAACTGCCAGTATTGATCCGTCGACACTATCATGAGATCAGACCAACAAAGCCCTGTTGCTCTGGTGGATGAAGACAATGATGAGATCAGACCAAAGAAGCCCTGTTGCTCCGGTGGATGAAGTGAAGCGGGACTGAGTCGCGGTTGCCGCGGCCGGCTTGTCCTGAGCACGTACATCTTGGCAAATGAGGACATGGTTGCAAAAAACAACACTCGTTGAAGAAGATGAGATGAGAAACTGTGTTCGAGAAAAAAAATATATTTGAATTGAAGATGATGAGAAAATAACTTGTGTATACGCAAAAAGTAGCGACAGGTTACGAAGGCTCAAAATTTCAGAAAGAGACATAGCATCGCAGCCTCCGTTTTGAGGAAGAAATTTCCCTCTTAGACAGTTTATCCTCCTCGTATGAAACATAAACGACTGCTGCTTCTTGCTCACACTTTACACGCAAATGAGACTGCTACTCTTGCCGACCAAACAGGGCCAAGGGAACCACCACCAGCAGCAGTAGCAGCAAATCTTTCCAAAGTCATGGGCACCTGGTTTCATAACGCAGCTAAGAACGGCTCCATCTTAATTTTCGAAGCGTCATTTGGCAGAACCGACGAGGTGAGCAAATATTAGATACTCTCTCCATCGACTTTTTCTTGTTATTTTTAGCATTCGTTTTATTAATTTTTTTAAAAGAATCATATATTTCTCATAATTTATTTTATCACTAAATAAACTTAAATATAATATATAGTTTTTATATTGAAATAAATATTTTAAATAAGACTGAATATATAATCGAACATAACTGAAGAAAAAAACGTAGTAGTATTGTTTGGAGCACAAACAATTTGACGAAATCGGCGGATAAAACAGATTAAACAGAGAGCAAGCAAATTAAGAAAAGTAAAACAAATTAAACAGAAAGCAAGAATGACAAGGAAGCATAGCCATGCTTTCAAGAGCTGATATCCAACATTTAAGTTCCACAACACAACTCAAAAGTCTTCAAAGTAAAACAAATTAAACAGAAAGCAAGAATGACAAGGAAGCATAGCCATACTTTCAAGAGCTGATATCCAACATTTAAGTTCCACAACACAACTCAAAAGTCTTCCTGCTTCCCAAACTGATTGACTACTACTACTAGAGATGACGACACGACACAGCGCTCAGTGAAACCTTGTCGAAGAACATGATCCCCATCCGCTCGAGATCAACCCAGAGCTTAGTCGACCTCCTCGATCTTGGGACCAGCACCACTGCTGCCACCCGCCGGCGTGTCCTCGTCCATCCCACCAGCCATGTCAGCCCCGGCGCCCTGGTACATCTTGGCGATGATGGGGTTGCAGATGCCCTCCAGCTCCTTCATCTTGTCCTCGAACTCGTCAGCCTCCGCCAGCTGGTTGCTGTCAAGCCAGCTGATGGCACCGTCGATGGCGTCCTCGATCTTCTTCTTGTCGTCCGCGGGCAGCTTGGAGGCGATCTTGTCGTCCTTGATGGTGTTGCGCATGTTGTAGGCGTAGTTCTCCAGGGCGTTCTTGGCGTCCACCTTCTTCTTGTGCTCCTCGTCCTCTGCCTTGTACTTCTCGGCCTCCTGGACCATCTTCTCGATCTCCTCCTTGCTAAGACGACCCTTGTCGTTGGTGATGGTGATCTTGTTCTTCTGGCCCGTCGTCTTGTCCTCCGCAGAGACGTTGAGGATGCCGTTGGCGTCGATGTCGAAGCAGACGGTGATCTGGGGCACGCCGCGGGGTGCAGGAGGGATGCCGGACAGCTCGAACTTGCCGAGGAGGTTGTTGTCCTTAGTCCTGGCACGCTCACCCTCGTACACCTGGATCAGGACGCCGGGCTGGTTGTCGGAGTAGGTGGAGAAGACCTGCTCCTTCTTGGTGGGGATGGTGGTGTTCCTGGGGATTAGCACGGTCATGACACCACCCGCGGTCTCCAGACCCAGGGACAGCGGCGTGACGTCGAGCAGGAGCAGGTCCTGCACCTTCTCGTTGCCCTCGCCGCTGAGGATGGCGGCCTGGACAGCGGCGCCGTACGCCACGGCCTCGTCGGGGTTGATGCTCTTGCAGAGCTCCTTGCCGTTGAAGAAGTCTTGGAGCAGCTGCTGCACCTTGGGGATACGAGTGGAGCCGCCGACAAGCACGACGTCGTGCACGGTGCTCTTGTCCATCTTGGCGTCGCGGAGGCACTTCTCCACGGGCTCCATGCACTTGCGGAACAGGTCCATGTTGAGCTCCTCGAAACGGGCACGGGTGATGGTGGTGTAGAAGTCGATGCCCTCGTACAGCGAATCGATCTCGATGGTGGTCTGCGCCGTGGACGACAGTGTGCGCTTGGCGCGCTCGCAGGCCGTCCGCAGCCGCCGCAGGGCGCGCGGGTTGCCGCTGATGTCCTTCTTGTGCTTCCTCTTAAACTCTTGCACGAAGTGGTTGACCATGCGGTTGTCGAAGTCCTCACCACCGAGGTGAGTGTCACCAGCAGTCGACTTGACCTCGAAGATGCCCTCCTCGATGGTCAGCAGCGACACATCAAAGGTGCCACCGCCAAGGTCGAAGATGAGCACGTTCTTCTCACCGGTGCTGGTGGCCTTCTTGTCAAGCCCGTATGCGATGGCAGCAGCAGTGGGCTCGTTGATGATGCGCATTACGTTCAGGCCGGAGATGACGCCGGCGTCCTTGGTGGCCTGCCTCTGGGAGTCATTGAAGTAGGCAGGCACCGTGACCACGGCGTTCTTGATGGTGGAGCCGAGGTACGCCTCAGCGATCTCCTTCATCTTGGTGAGGACCATGGAGGAGATCTCCTCCGCACTGAACTGCTTCTCCTCGCCCTTGTACTGGACCACGATCATTGGCTTGTCGCCAGGACCAGCCACGACCTTGAACGGCCATAGCTTCATGTCACTCTGAACAGAAGGGTCAGAGAACCTCCTGCCGATCAACCGCTTCGCATCTGCATCGAAGAAACATGAAACAACAGTAAGTTGGACCGTAAAATCACAAACTGAAGCAGAAAATCTTTTTCATTTACCAGGCACACATTTTCATTTAGCAGGCAGAATATTACCAATAATTTTTGTGAACAGGCATTTTTCTCCTGACGTGTTAGAGATTACTATAGAATCAAAACCAAGTATGTGTTCCCACAGTAAAATTCTAGTTCAAAATGCGGCAGAAATCATCTGCGCCTGCGCTAGCGTAGGCCATAGATTAACTAAGTTCAGAAACAGAGGATGACAACACGAGCACTAACTCATTTCTGTAGTGGACCGTAAAATTACAAACTGAAGCAAAAAATCTCTAAAGTACAGTACGAATACTACCAATTTTCAGACACTGGTAAGTGATTAACAGGCACATTTTGATGATCAGGCAGATTACTACCATTATTTTTTATAAACAAGCACATTTTTACTGAATTTGTTAGAGATTACTAGCTAAGGATGTGTTCTCACAGTAAAATTCTAGTTCAAAATGCTGGCATAAATTACCAGTCCGCGCACTAGCAGAGGCATACTACAATTAGCTATTAATAAACAAGTTCAGAAACAGAGAATAAACAACACCGGCACTGGCTATTGGACCAAAAAATCACAAACTGAAGCAGAATACTACCGGTAAGTTTCAGACACTAGTCAGTGATTAACTGACACATTGTGATGAACAGGCAGGATCCTACCGGTAATTTTTATCAATAGGCGTATTTGTACTGAATTTGCTAGAGATTAGACTATAGAATCAAAACTATGGATGTGTTCTCACTGTTATTCTAGTTACACGCGCGTGCGCTAGCAGAAACCGACTGTAACTAATTACTAGTAACAAGTTCAGAAACAATGGGTATACATCCGCAATGGAAACACAAATCTCTATTTCGAGTCACCTTCTTAAGGTTCACGTATCGTATAAACTGAAGCCTCTACAGCTGCACATAGAACAAAATCACTACTAGCATTACTGCCACTATTCAGAACAATGGGAACAGAGCAACTACTGCTAACATAAAACAGGTTCTCTCAGATCTAGCAAGTAAAACATTGAAGGAGTTACACAATTTCTACATGCACAAGCAAATCGATCTAAAGCAGTTGCAGTTCGAGTTCAAAGGGAAAGAGCATGGGCGCGCCGTGACTTACCGAAGACGGTGTTGGTGGGGTTCATGGCGACCTGGTTCTTGGCGGCGTCGCCGATGAGCCGCTCGGTGTCGGTGAAGGCGACATACGACGGCGTGGTGCGGTTCCCCTGGTCGTTGGCGATGATCTCGACGCGGTCGTGCTGCCACACGCCGACGCACGAGTAGGTCGTGCCGAGGTCGATGCCGATCGCCGGCCCCTCGCCCTTCGCCATCTTCTCTCCTCTCTCAAAAACAAAACTCACGAAATCCTCTCGCGGGCGCGGCTGGTTGCTTGCTTGGTGCTTGCGGTGAATCGCGGGCGAAACTTTTTTTTTTTTCTCGAACGAGACGATGTGGGAGAGGTAGAGGAGACGGGGAGGTTTTATGGCGAAGGTGGCGGGCCTGGAATGTTCCGGCTCCGGCGATCTGGGCCGTTGGATCTGGGTTCTGGAAGAGTCGCGAGGGTGCTGGGTGGTTCCGGTGGGAGGCGGGACGCGGCTGGTTAGGTGGGACCCGCGCGCGCTTTTTGTGTTCTGGTAGGTTCTACACTGTGCAGGAGCGTCGCATGGCCGGTGTGGTGTTGGATTCGATTCGTAGGGGCGGGCGCGGGCGTCAACGTTTTTTTTTTCTTCCCCTGATTTTGGCTGTGCATCAGAACATTAATGTGTGTCACGACTCACGGCTCACGGGTGACCTGCTTGAGCACTTGCATCGCGCGCAAGGTTTAAAAAGTCGCTACAAGCGACCGGTTTGGTTTGGTGAAAACCAACTAGTTAACAGAGAAATTATCTGGTTAATCGTTTAGCTACAGTAACTAGTTACGGTTAGTCGAATGTAACCGGCCGATTAGCGCGACCAGCCAGGACCGGTTTCATGGTTAACCGGGTGGTAAGCACCGGTCCTATAAATCCTGATCGCGAGGCGTCAGAGGTCAGGGTTACTGCTTTCGGTGGAGAATGAATGTCGTTTTTAAGGAGGTAAGATTTCAAATAGAAGCGGAATAATGACTTTTTATATCAGCACATAATTTCTGCTCATCTCAATTAAAATTTCTTTAAGCTCTTATTATTGTGTTTATGAGTAAAGATGAGACCAGAATTCCCAGACTTACACACTAACATGTGAGGTCACTATTAACCCGATTTCACAAGTCAGTGACTACTACAAGATGCCTTCAAGTCAGGCGGGCTCGAAACACAACCAGATTTATGATAGAGTAGAGTTACATGATCATTTAGCTCTAATTCTTTTTGTATGAATGATTATCATTGGACATACGCTTTTTATTATATTTTATTTAAGGTCGAGAGAAGTAAATGTAGTTTCTCCAAGATCAAAATAAAACATAATTGTATGTTTAATGATAGTTGATAGCTGTCGATGTGTAAGGAAATGTGGTTCCCTCAACCGCCCGTGGGTCGATACCACCGGCCCATACTTAAGAAGACCGAGGATGTACTCGTAGCGAGTGGACGACCCAGCAGAGGAAGCGGGAGCGCTGATCGAGACATGCCACCCCCAGCTGCCAACCATCCGAGTAAATGCGGACAATCAAGTGCCTGCGGGCGAGCGGGCGTGATAGGACGGGGGCACGTTAGAGGCCCTCCGCGTCATGCTTCTCGAGCTCGCATGGGGAAGACGCGCAGGACAGAGTCCGATGAAAGATTTGCATTGACGCTGCCATTCACCACCAATCCAGATGCTAGGCTAGGCTACAGGTCGGAACAAATGGGATCTTGGCTAGATTTGCTCCCTCCTTCTCTGTTGTCATGTCGGCTTGGTCATCCGCGGCACGGGTTGTGTAAACTCCCCCCTCCCCCCCTCTTCTCCCTTGGTATACAAAAGGGGAAGACGAACACCATGTGAAAGGATAAGAAAGGAATACACTCAAACAAGTAGGATCAAACAAGCAGGAATTAGGGTATTATGCTTCCAAGCGTTTCGAACCTGGGTAAATCGTCGCGTGTCATCTTTCTCCCACACTCAAATATGTGTTAGGATTTAGGTCCGAGTGTCCTGCAACCTTCATTAAGGATGGTCACATAGGTCCCCATTTGAAGGTGTTTGCACACACCTACAATAGCCATTCGAGTTGCTATATTATGTATTTCAAATTAAAATATCTCCACTCAAATAAAACAGAATAAAGGGTGTATGTCTAATAATTGACAATCTAAATTATGTATTTTAAATTAAAATATCTAAATAAATAGAAAAGAATTCGAGTTGTTATGATAACTAAGCAGTGACCGCTATGTAAAATAGAGTTTGTATCTTGTATTCTTGAGACATGCATGTGTCACTTTAATGACAGCACTGCTATTGATCGTGGTGTCGTCGTATGTCTTTGGGTTTCCGGTACAAACCGAGACCTTGCTTCCAGATTGGTTATTGCAACTTTGTGAGCCGGAATTCTTTCTCCATGTTTCATATCTCTTTCAGTTAGGTGATGAATATTTCAATATAATTGACCTAATTTTATGCGGTAGTTAATTAATCAGATGTTATGTAGGGCACAATGTTGTTTGTTGGTTTTATCTGTAATCAACACCGAGGTATGCTTTTTCCCGTTTTAATACCAAAACAAAATGTTTTGTACATGAAAAAGAATGGTTATAATGCCAGAAAAAAAAACATTTCTCTCGCTGATATAAAAGTACTGTTTGATTTTCTTACTGACTATATACATGAAAAAGAATTCTCACTGACTATATAAGTTACATTAAAAAATAGCAATTGTTCTTCATGGTTTTCCTTGTTCCAAAATGCGAGATGCAACCTTTTAAATTAGTCTAGGAAGATGGTGGCACTATACGCTGCTTCCTCGCCACTTCACCTTCCCCGTCCAACCGCAAGGCGTACAGTTTATTCTTGCTCTGCTTGGCATGGCTCGCCTTTGCTGCCGGCTGGCGCTTGGCGTTCTGCTTCTTCCACCGCAGGCCGCACGCGTTGCACAGCCTGTTTGGGCCGCCCGGGCCAGCGCGCCACTGCGTGGTCTGCGTTGTGCCGCACTCCCGGCAACGCCTCGCGCCCTCCTCCACCACGACCACCGCGATGAGCGGCGCTGGCGGCGAGACGCTTTTCGGCTTCCATTGCCCGGTCGGACCTCGCTGCTGCTGCTTCTGCGCCGGTCGAGGACGCATGGTGACCACGGCGCCGCCGCGCACACGTTTCTTTGCCTTGGGATGGAAGCAGGGGTCTCCCACGTCATCGTCGTCCTCCTCGGACGAGGAATCGTCGGCCGGGTTACGGGTCGGTTCACTCGCGGCTTCGGCTCCTCGCTCTGATGGCGCTCCCGCCGCTACGGTGTTGTTGGCGAGGATTGCCGTCGTCGTGTCCAGCGCCAGGCCCCCACCAGGAATTCCTGGGAATTCAGCCTCCAGATCATCGGCCAACACTCCGAATTCTATGTCGTTCTCGAAATTGTCCAACCAACCGCAGCCATTCCCGTTGGCTCTGCCGGCGAAGAGGAACCCCAGGAAGCTGTGGAGCGGGTCGGCGGGGGCGGGGAGCGCGGAGCGGCGCGCGGCCGGCTTGCCCAGACTCGTCGTCGTCATTGCCTTTGTTTGATGAAAAGAGATTATGCTAATAATACGATGATGATGCGTAATGCGCGTGGGCAATTAAGCACGTCGTTACGAGGTTGATTTGCTGCTTATATAAATCCACACAGGAGGACGGTGCGTCTGGCTCGGAAAGAAGGCTTTTTGGACTCCGTGTAGGTGACGGAGGTCCGCGACTCCGCGTCCAAGCAATCCGGGTTCGTCTGCCATTTTGATTATATGGGCTGCGTGCCGGCCCATCCAGCCCAGTTCCACCGAAAACAGGTGCTGAAACGAGCCGAGCTCAAGCCGGGTTTCAAGCTCGCAGATCGCGGACCCCGCCGAGCTCCCTTCCCCTTGGAGCTTGGACGCCAGAAACGAGCTTCAGTCGACCCGAGCTCCACCCAGTCCGCAGGGAGGCTCAGTCAGATTCCAGCCTCGCTCGAGTTCGTCTCCTTTACAGCCAGTAGGCCGAGTCCGTAGCTCCCACGCAGCCGTGTCCCTTTCCCGTTCCAGCCTTCCACACCGCCGTTTCGCCGCCGCCCCGCGATTCCTGGCGTCTCTCCTCCGCTCCTTCACCGCGGCCGTGCCTCGGTCCTCACTGCTCCTCCGCTCCCGCGTCTCCGCCGCCGCGGCGTCCTGGTCGGCGCTCTGCAGCCCTCCTCCCCTCCGCGTCCCCACCATGGCGGAGCCGGAGATGACGAAGGCCGAGGAGGATCCGACGAAGCTGAGGCTGTTCAACTCCATGACGAAGGAGAAGGAGATCTTCACGCCGAGGGTGGAGGGCAAGGTCGGCATGTACGTCTGCGGCGTCACGCCCTACGACTTCAGCCACATCGGCCACGCGCGTGCCTACGTCGCCTTCGACGTCCTCTACAGGTAGCGACCCCGACTCCCTCGGATGCAGCGCCTCTTTTGGCGTCCAAAATGCAGTTGTTGGGATTGGTTGTGCGGCGCGATTTTAATCGTCGGAATTCTGTTGATTTGGGTACTCTAAAATAACGTGAGGATTAAGGAATTTGTTCAGTAATTGAGTGCACTTCGATTGCTCCCTCTGCTCACATGCGGGGTTGATCAATCTTGTTAAGACATGATCCAGTGCTGATGACTCTGCTGTAATGTTTTGGGTTTATGGGTTGTTGGTCGTTCTCGGGTTTAGCCATTCGGCATCTGTTAGGTGGAGCCCGAGCCCGACTATGTTTGAATTGCATTAGCTTCTACTCTTTGGTTTTGAATTTTAATACATATCTTGCTGCATATGTTACCCATGGCATCCAGCCATGCTATTGTATAAGTTTTGTTACACCTTGGTACCTTGGATCTTGTTTATGCTGACCTTATCCTGATGGTACTACTATAACGCTGTGCTGGTTCAAATCATACTCGCAATGGTTTGCTTGAATTATAAATCTCAAATACGTGTACCAAAAGACTATCTATGAAGCAGCTTCTCTGTTGCTACCACTTCTGACATTTTGGTAATATATCATTTTATAATTGGGATTCCACATTCCATGCAGGTACCTAAAGTTTTTGGGATATGAAGTTGAATATGTCCGTAACTTCACGGACATTGATGACAAGGTAATAATTTGCCCACATCAGTAACAGTACACTTAAGTAGTTGAGAAAATGGACGGAGAACCTTTTGAGGTGTCATAACAGAAGGAATATAGTCCTGAATTCTTTTTAAACGAAAGAACCATATAACTAGTTGAGGCATAAGCAAGTTGCTTAATAACTATTACACTTTGCCATATTTTCCTTCGCCCCAGCATCACTTATTTTTGCTGTGTGTGTTGCTCATAGAACAGTTCCAGGCTTAAATATATCCTAGGACTTATGTTGCGCTGTTGTTCTAGATTTAGGATCAGCTCTCCACTCTATTCATTCTCTTGCAGTGTCTTGAATATGTTTTACGAAATTATTGTTATAGTTTTCTTTCCCTAGATTCATTTTCTGGAAAATGAGATAAAATATATTTTCGCATCTTCTAATGCTGTAGTGATCTTCTATTTTGCATTCTCTATACAGATTATTAAGCGCGCAAATGAAGCTGGTGAAACAGTTGAGAGTTTGAGTGGTCGATTTATCAATGAATTCCTTCTTGATATGGCTGAGCTCCAGTGCTTGTCTCCAACTCATGAGCCACGTGTGATAGAGCACATTGAGCATATTATAGAGTTGATAACAAAGGTATGGTTGAGTATAGCAGCAAGTAATACCAAGGCAGCATAATAACTGATACAAATAACATGTTTACTTATTCTTCCATAGTATAGTGTTTGGTTGCCCTAAACAAAATTAACGCTGGTGATTACATTAGGTTTTAGCATACATATCTAGGCCATAATCTTGCACAATATTTGATTTCCACCATAGTGAGCAATCATACTTAACTTACTGTATATGTTCCTGGGCAGATAATGGAGAATGGGAAAGGCTATGAAATGGAAGGAGATGTTTACTTCTCAGTTGATAGTTTTCCTGAATATCTCCGTTTATCTGGAAGAAAATTGGATAATAATCTTGCAGGTGCTCGGGTTGCTTTTGATTCGAGGAAACGTAATCCTGCAGATTTTGCGTTATGGAAGGTAAGTTTGGTGTGTCGTGTTTTGACCTTACTCTTATTTGTTGTCACTCTCATCTTATGCTTGACAAATCATGTTTCAGTCTGCAAAGGAGGGTGAGCGTTTTTGGGATAGCCCTTGGGGACGTGGAAGGCCTGGATGGCATATTGAATGCAGTGCAATGAGTGCTCACTACCTAGGGCACGTGTTTGATATTCACGGTGGGGGGAAAGATTTGATATTTCCTCATCATGAGAATGAAATTGCACAAAGCCGAGTGGCATATCCAGACAGTGAGGTCAAGTGCTGGATGCATAATGGCTTTGTTAACAAGGATGATCGGAAGATGGCAAAATCCGAAAATAACTTTTTAACGATCAGAGATGTAAGGGGTGAACTTCTGGTCTTTTTAATTTAGTTCCGTGGCTACATTTAAAACATTGTGGTTTCTTTTGAGATTGCTGACAATGACAATTATTTTCTTCTAGATACTTGCTCAATACCACCCAATGGCTTTGAGGTTTTTCCTGATGCGTACACATTACAGATCTGATGTGAATCACTCTGATAAAGCACTTACGATTGCTTCCGATCGCGTGTATTACATTTATCAGGTGCTTGGCTTACTTCAGTTCAAATATTGGCCACTGTGTTAATATCTGGCCTATTCATGCTCAATGTGAAATATATACAGACTTTATATGATTGCGAGGAAATGTTATCTGTTTACCGCAAAGGGGGTATCTCTGTCCCGGTACCAGCTGAGGAGCAGAAGATAATTGACGAGCACCATTCAGAGTTCCTAAAATATATGTCAGATGATCTTAAAACTACAGATGTTCTTGATGGCTTCATGAATCTATTGAAGGCCATAAACAGCAATCTGAATGATTTGAAGGTATGTTTGTATTCTTTATCATGCTTTATAGTTTAAAAGGTTTATGTGTTCTGAAATCGTCATACCTGTCATTTTCCATTTGACCTCTAACACCTTTTCAACTTTCAGAAACTTCAACAAAAATTGGAACAGCAAAAGAAGAAACAGCAGCCGCAGAAGAAGCAGCAACAGAAGCAACAGCAAGAATAAAAACGGCCAGAAGACCACGTTAAAACTCTGTTTGCACTGGAGACAGAACTTAAAAATAAACTATCTATTCTTGGTCTGATGCCGCCACTGTCATTGGAAGAGGTACCAAAGTCACTATTCCTGTGTAGTTTAAAAACATCAATGTTAATACGCATTTGATTTATGATTATGCTTTTTTTCACGAACAAAATGTTATTTCAATAGGTACTGAAGCAGCTTAAAGGCAAAGCATTAGAAAGGGCAAAATTGACTGAAGATCAGTTGCAAAATCAGATTGAACAAAGGAACGATGCCAGGAGGAACAAACAATTCGATATGTCTGACAGAATCAGGAAAGATCTTGCCGCCCTAGGCATTGCCCTGATGGACGAACCAACAGGTACCTTGTGGAGACCATGCGAGCCAGACTCTGATGAGTCCTCATTAATTGGATCGCCAATTAGAAACGGTGGTGACATGAGTTAGTTGCCTAGGCAAATCATTGATGTAGATTTACGGAGAGCGCCCGTTTTGGATTTGGATGCAATTGTACGCTAACCAGATAATTTTTTTTCTTGTTATTATGTAAAGATCAACAAGCCAACAGGCAGCAGACGCCATACCCACAGGTGTGTTCGTGCTTTGGAATCGAATATTCTGAAAACAAAGAAGAATTATTATTTGACATTTGAATTGGTTTTCAATCCATTTTGATCTTCGGTTTGTTGTTTCATCCGATTTGGTCTTTTTATTTGGTGGCCGAGCAAAGTAGGTCTGTCAGCCGGGCAAAAGGACCCAAGTTAGCACTGTTCCGGCCTTTAACGAAGAATGGTCTCAGTTCCCGTTCCTGAGTTCGTTAAGCATATCCGATTTTGGAATGGGTGAAACATGATAATAATAGAAGCCACAATAATATTTCATCTTTAGACAAAATATATGCCATTGACCTCCGTCTCCATGTCGAGAGCAATGATGCTGATGTGTTTGTAGCCTGTACAGACCTCCAGCCAGGTCCAGCGTGCATTCAGCCGTGTTTGGTAGACTGGACGGGAGTTTGGATCAGGTCCGACAGATGCAGAAGAGGCTGATTTGCCCGTACCACCAGTACAAGCCTTCGTTTCGGAGCCAAGCTTCCGCGATGTAGCTAGCTGCACCTACAGAGACAATTCGGCATGGTTATAACATTATTCCACCTCGGGCGCGTTTGGTTCTCATCTCTACGCAGCCGGGTTTGTATCCAGGAGCCAGGCGCCGCTGAGTCAGGCTAGTAACATACAGCCTCGTTTGATTGGTTTGCCTTGGATGCAGACGTCTGCATGCAGCTTCATTTGATTGGTTAGCCTGCTTTTCTCCTGCCTCGTGCATGTCCTCTCTCCTACGCGTACGCGCGTTGCGCTCACGCCAGCCAGGCTCCACGGAAACGAGTTCCAAATCCATTTCCCGGGAGCCAGGCTCTGAAGGCCTCGCTGCATGCGTCGGGCCAGGCCCGTGAGTGCGCACAGGCATCCAATCGACGTCGACCTGCATGCGTGAAGCCTGGTCAGCCTTCACCAGGGCAACCAAACGCGCCCATTGTGTCTAGGCTAACAAACAAACTCTTCAGTAGGCATGCACCCTCAAAATGCAACCTAGCAAACAAAATGATATTGCACAAGCTGATGTTGGCCCAAGTGAATCAGTCTCTGTTAGTACATATAGGCCAGAATATTCAGACTATCAAACACACCTTAAGTGTTTGGCTAATGGGCAAGGACACTCAAAAGAAAACTATGTCCACTAATCACATGTTATTCTATGATGGTGGAGGGAAATTTAGAAGCTTCTAGACGGTTTGCAACTTTAAGTTCCTTGAATGCGGTACTAATAAGTTTTTTCATGAATAGGTACTAAGGGGGTGTTTGTTTTCATGAAGAGCTAAAGTTTAACCCTACGTTTAGCCCATTTTTATCTCTATAGCTAAAGTTTAGCTCTAGTTTTAGCCCTCCTGTTCGTTTCATTAGAGCTAAAATTTGGACTAAAATTTAGTTTTAGTCCTTGGAAACAAACAGCCCCTAATAAGTTTTAAAAATTGATTAATAGGGTACTCCCTTCATGTTCATTACTAATTCTTTTGAAATAGTGACTTACATAAAACACCATGTTTTAGAGTCAAATTTTCTATTTGCACCAGGGTTTACCAGTTGTTTCACCATGCACTATATTTTAGTCTAACAATTATTAGCTTGCACTATCTTTTACGCTAACACCAGAGGCAACAACATTAAATCCATTGGATTATGCATAAGCATATTGATCGTATTTTAAAACACAATTGCTAATTAAGGGCCTACTTAAACATATATAATTTTATTTGTAATATATTTTTATAGTTTGATGGGATTCATCAAATGGTATGTATGAATTTAACAAACTTTACTCAATAGTTTATGTCCATCTCTTTACTACTATTTATTTTCCTGCATTCATGTATGAATTTTCTATTATGACAAAAATCAAGCATTAATTTCAAAATATTCATGTTTTCATAAATTTATTATGTTGGGATAACACTTTTAGTTTATTTACAGTGTGTCTAGTCTAAATACAATTCTGTGGTGTGTCACACCAAAATTCACGTTTTTATAGTGTTTCATAGCTAATTTTTTGAAATTTTAAATGGTTGATAAACAACTTGAAGTTTTTTAAATGGTTGATAAGAAATTTGTCCGTCACACATGTTTACAAAGATGATTTTGGGGCACTAAAGATGATTTTGTAAAGAGTTCGATAGTTCGGGTTGGACGACCAAACACACATGTTTACAAAGCGGTTTCAGGCCATAAGCAAGTTTCGGATTAATAATGTCAAGCCTAAATCAAAACTGATGATAAACCGCAGGATTAGCCCGGTTGTCATCATTAATCGATCTCGAACTCTCTCTCGAGGTTTCATATAAATCCTCCAGCCTGTAAGCCACCTCTCCTCTTCCTCCCGATTCATCCCACCTCCCTCGAAAGCTGCTCACGCCCCCAGAAATAAAGCAGCTCCTCCCAGGGGCGGCGTACCACACCAGCCCCATCGCCAAAACCCTAACCCCGATCCGATCGAGGAGCGCTGCTTCCCATGGCAGGCACCGCGAGCCAGGCGAGCCTCCTGCTCCAGAAGCAGCTCAAGGGTACGGATCCGGACGGCCCCCGGTTTCCTCTCCTTTTTCGCCCCGATTCGCTGCGATCGGCTCTTGAATCCTGATCCCTTCTGCTTTCGTTGTTTACTGTCGCAGATCTTACGAAGAACCCCGTAGATGGGTTCTCCGCGGGGTTGGTGGATGATAGCAACGTCTTCGAGTGGCAGGTCACCATCATCGGCCCGCCCGATACCCTATAGTGAGTTCGAGTTCGAGCCCTCTAATTACTGCACGAGGCGCTAGGGTGTTATGTACTGCATGCTTGATGGGTGCGCGTGTTCGCCTTCTGTCATAATTGTTTGGGTTGCATGGTATACTATGGGAATTCCACGTTGTGGTGTCGATCCACAGCTCTAGATTGTGAATTATGTTGTAACACACTGGATTCCGTGTTTTGATGCCGGTCCTTAACTTCTCGATGAATCGAGGCATCAGCAGCTGTTGAAGTTCAGACCGTTCAGCTTACCTGATTTGCCGAGCTGTATATGTCAGCAATTCAGCATGGATCTGTGTCCTTAGATGCCCTCCTTTTCTCGGTGCAGACACTTTGCCAGTTTGCCTTATGTTTTAGTTGTGCTGTCCAATTGATAAATACAAGTAGCTGGTTAGCATAAGCGATATATAAGTAGCTGCTTAGCACAATCGATATCCATAGGATTTGGCTTGCTAGTGAACTGATAGTAGTTAGACCTCATACCACCTCTACTTTTGTTAATGAACTGGGTGTAGAATGTGGGATTCTTTTTATTTGTTGTTCCTCATCCTCCAGGAGGAAGAGGGTATGTTGGTTTTGCTGGAGCTACTTGATAAGAGGCATGTGCTGGCACGGTCGCAAAAAACTATGTAGGTGCATGAAACAAAATTTCTGGCAAGGAAAATTTATGAATATATATAGTTTTATGTCATATTTGTTTTGAAGCAACAGCAACATTAATTTACTTTGATGTATCAAATTAATTCCATCGAAGAAAAATAAAACAGATTTGGAGGTAGTGTACAAGTGACCGGCGGTAAATTATTTTCTTTAGAGTTCAGGGCTGTGATATACAATTCTATTTTGGGTCATTAATACTTGATGAAAGTGTGTATTTGAGCTAACCATAAGGGAATGCCAGTTGTGTTTTTTACTGTATCATGCTATGGAATATTAGAACAGGGACGGATGATTTGAATTACACAATTTGCAACACACTTTCAAGCCCTGGAGTTTTTTTTTTCTAAAAACATATTGTAGATATATATTTTTCTGGAAAAGAATGTTCAAGTTCCTAAAAATATTAGTTCCTAAGGTTGAAAAAAGAAAATTAAGTGCCCTCATATTTGAAAGATAATTATTTATCCAGGGCATTGAGAGGGTGAACAGCCAATGTAGTCTCTTTCTCCCAGTCAAAAGGCAAACAACAAAATTTCTCTGTCCCAAAACCGTACATGAGGTTTTCATCTCATACAGCAATTATACAAACACACAGTGCAGTTAGTGCCTGGGTAGGGTTCCCTGAACAAACTGAGCAGTGTATATGACATTGCTATTGTCAAATTCATATGTTGTGTCAGTGTGCTGGAGTGAAACTGGTGGCTCAAGGATGATCAAACATTTCAAACCTGGTTGTCCTATTTCCTCATATTGGTTGTGGAACTAATTGCTTCTAATTCTAATGGATTTAACCTAGGGGGGGGGGGGAGTTCACGTCTTTATTATATTCCAGGCTAGCTTCAGACTGAATGCAAGTTCAAAAATTGTTGGTCGGTGGGTCGATCTAGAACTTCTCTAAAATAAACTAAAAATGTCTTTCATCTTATCAACCTAGTAGAACAAACGAACTAGAGACTTGACCCACAAGTACCCACTTGGGTACCCACCTACATTCCTACTGTTTACCCTCTTCTTTAAGGTTAGCAAAATAATTTAGCCCTTTACTGTTAGAAACACTGCAGTAGTATCTTTGTTTAAGTAAGTGGTTGCATTTTTGTGTAGTTGTCTTTCTTTGTTATCATAAACTTCACTTCTTGAGAAAGTTCATGAGAAAGACATCTGTTGAGTAAACATAGATATGTACATTTATTCCTTTATTTTTTTCCTGTAATTTCATGAATTAAACATGGTCAAATTTTCTTTTGCAGTGATGGAGGCTACTTCAATGCAATAATGACCTTCCCCCAGAATTATCCCAACAGCCCACCGTCAGTAAGATTTACATCTGAGATGTGGCATCCAAATGGTAAGCTCTTCCCCAGCTGGGATTCATATGCCTGATTCTATTATTTCAGTATCCTGATAATTCTTGTTATGACGAATTCTCAGTTTATCCTGACGGACGTGTGTGCATTTCTATCCTTCATCCACCTGGTGAAGATCCCAACGGTTATGAGCTTGCAAGTGAACGGTGGACACCAGTGCACACGGTAAGGTCATTCAGGTCATGTAGATGTTTCGTTTGCTCTTTTTGGGTCCCTCTTATAAACAGTTGTGCTCCCAGTTAATCTGCACTAGCTGATCTGAAATCTATATTCTATATAAAGTTAGTATTAATGATTCTGCTTCAATCTGAAAATTGCAATGTACACCCATTACTGTTTTCCTTGTCAAGATTGTCTCCAAACTAGCAAAATGACTAATTGAGTCTTTTCTTTGGGGGTTAGATGATAGTGCTTGAGACTTAAGACATCTATTGAAGAATGGCTTCAGGCTGATTTCCTTGTGATTTATTTCCAGATTCTTTCATTGCTGCAATTAGCTGAACATTTTAGAATCACAAACCAACTCTTGGTTTGTGAAATCTGTCAACTCCAAAAAGTTAACAACCAAGGTCATTATTGTCCTGTTTTATTGATTGGTACATGTATGTTGTTTTACGATTGAAAAACACGATTCTGCCCCCCCCCCCCCCCCCCGCCCCTCAAAAAGAAAAAAAGAAAAGAAACTGGGTGCTTATGCCCAAATAGATTGAATATAGGGTCATTTGTCTACAGGACACTGTGTTCATGTTTTTTTGTGCACAGGACACCGCCTAGTGATCTAAAAAAAGGTGTCCTACAGACAAATTTGCCTTGAATATATGCCATTCTTTTCTGCATGTTCCATAAACACCAAATTTGCTTCTTGCTGTTGCTAAGTGATTTCATGATGTGCAGGTTGAGAGTATAGTTTTGAGTATCATTTCGATGCTCTCTAGTCCAAACGATGAATCTCCAGCTAATATTGAAGCAGCTGTAAGTGCCCTTAACATTATTTTCTTATGTGAAATATAAGCTTGAAAAGAAAAGCAACGTGAGTAATCTGCTGTGCATCCAGAGTAACTTAAAAGTAGTCACTTGTCTGATTCGCAGCTACAACAATTAGCTTTGCTAGTTGACAACATTTATTATAATGCTAAATTAATATTTGCAACGTTGCCCCTGAGCTAATTGGCTGACACGTAGCTGCATAATATTCTTTGGACTGCATCGAGCTGTCAATTCCTGAAAACTTTCCAGGATTAGTTGAGAATGATATAGAATGTACAAATATTAACTAGCAGATGCACTTGCTTCGTTTCTGATGTTGTACTGAGTACTGTTTTGCAGAAGGATTGGAGAGAAAGAAGGGAAGATTTCAAGAAAAAGGTTAGGGCATGCGTCCGCAAATCTCAGGAAATGTTCTGAAAGAGGAAATGGGGAGTCTTAACTAGTGCTGCAACTGGTGCGGTGCACTTCATAATTCACCCGATGCACACCTGATTCCAGCAATTTCACGCCTCCCTGTATATTTTCCATTCAGTGTCATTCCTATGGTGGTGTTGGTCTTGTCTCTAGAGAAACTCGGGAATGTCTCCTATCCCAAAAATTCGATTGTATTGTGTGGCATGGAGTGATGTCGAAGAATATTTTGAACATGCTGCCACCTAATCATAATTTTCATGATGAACATCGCAAGGAAGAAGTGATTGTTGCCTATGTGAATGTGTAGAATGTGTTCGTGAAATGGAACAGATCCCTGGATTTTGTAATCTACTAACCTCTTGTGAAATATATGACGTTTAGGACAGCTAATTAGTTTAAATTAAATTAGATTAGCAAGTTAAGGCAGGTTAGAGATGAAACTTCGAAGATCAGAAGAACCAAGCACACGAGTAAAATAAACAACGAAAAAAAAGGTAAAGAAAGAGATGTGGAAAAAATGTAATAAAAAAATAAATAAAACAAAACTAGATAAGGAAAAAAGAAAAGAAGAGATACGATATAAAACTAAACAAAAGAAAAAAGGAAAAAATAAAAAAGCCAAAGTTTTAGTAGTGAATTGTTAATTTCCACGAAGAATATGCTGAATTGCTAACTTTGTCGAATATGCTAAATGCCCACAAAAACCTTAAATATCACAAACTAATAGGATCGATTATATTCATGTGATCAAGTTGTCTTGTTTTCACAAATAGATTGAATTTAATGGATTAAAAAAAAAAACTCGACCTGTCGGGGGAAGAAGCCCCTAACGGTTTTTTGTTAAGGAGAAGAGCCCCTCACACAGGCCGAGGAAACCCCCGAACCCTCCCCTAACCATATATAGGGACTCAGCTGATCGTATGAGCTGTGACACGAATTTTTACCTACGCTTTGACTGGAGAGAGCGAGGGAATTTTTTTACATTATGCGTGCTACAGTATCGTGCAGCAAAAATGCAAAGCACTGTGCGCAACAGTACCGAGCGCCGCTACAGTGCCATGCGGGATCGGAGGTTCGAACCCCCTACCTAGGGGCAGCCACTCGGGCGCCTTCTCACCAGGCCACTAGCATGTCCGCCAATGGATTCAAGTTACATCTGCAGAACATAAAAAGGGCCATAGATAGATATATTTACTAAATATGATTATTAACAAGAAGTGGTTTCGTGGTGTAGTTGGTTATCACGTCAGTCTAACACACTGAAGGTCACCGGTTCGAGTCCAGGCAAAGCCAGAATTAACTTTTGCCTCTTCGACAATGCTTTTTCTGCTTGTGCCTCTTTCGGGTTCACTAGTAGATGTAATAACTTTTTACGTGAAGGTTGCTTTTCACGTGAAAAAAGCTAATATTTTAACTTTTAAGTTTTTATTTTTATTTTTTGAGACGGCTTTCATGTTTTCATTAGTGGTATGTTTCGACCGCGCGATCCATCTGACTACAGGCCTCCAGCAACTCTGGCCCCACGCCACCCCCACCCTCTGTGACATCCCCTCCGGGATGACCCAGACCGTGTACAGGAGAACACTCGACGAAGCGAGTTACAACAGCATATACATTCTTACAAGTCCAGATATAAATATCATCATGGTATGATACAACCAGGTTTTCAAGAATATTAGACAAGAGATTTGTAGCGGAAAAATATTTATTACAACAAAGATGTTTGAACTTAACAGAAGTTTGATCGCCATTAATAAAAACAAGTTTTTAAACCAAGTTTATTCCATCTTACTCTCTGAGACACACCTAGCTTCCTATTCTTCCGGAGACGGAATGCGTTTCCATTGAAGAGAATCTCCCTCCGGCAGCTGTCCTTCTTCCGGCAAATCCTCTGACCATCCAAAAGAGTTTGGCTCCTCACCTATCAAAATAATAAGTCGAACAAACCCTGAGTATCTAATATACTCCGCAAGACTAACCCGTCAACGTGGCTTGCTAAGGTCAACATCTAGAATGCTTAGCCCTTTGGCTGGTGGGTTGACTCAGACTTGCGATAAACAACTCTTACTAATGGATAGCTATTTTCAAATTTTAGCTCAAGATTATGTTCATTAATGGCAAGGTTTGCATACGGCAGTTATTTGCAATCACAAATTATCAAACAAATCTAAATAATTTTAAATAATCCTTTTCCTTCTCGTTACCCTCAATTATCTCCATTCGCGCCAAGCGAACAAGCGGTACTCATTGCTGCGAGGGACAGCGATTCGAATCAATTTCTACCAGCTGGGTAAAAACCCGACTACATAACATATACGCACCGCATTGGTCGTATATGACAACTTTTCCCTCTAACCCCAACCAGAGGTTGATCCGTTTCCAACTTCCCCGGGAATATGGAGACCCCACTGGATACCCGTCCCAGACGTTATCCATGGGCGACCACCATTTCCCTCCCGTGAGACTTCAATCTCACTAACAGCCAGAGAAAGAAAGTTGGCTACGTCCTACCACTGAGGTAGTTAGGGTACATCAGCTTACTGGGTCCCATAAACCAGCATGTAGACGGTACTGTTCAATACTTGTTCACGGAGCCGCCAACAGTTGATCCTAATTTGACGCGGACGGGGCTACCACCTTGCAAGACCCAGTCTTTGCCCTTTCCTCTACGGGGCCCGTCCGGTCTCATCATCATCATCCACTTTCATTTAATTTCCCAAAGATCTCAATCAACTTAAAGCCTCCATGCTTTAAGATTTGTCCTATGCAGAGCTACCGATATTCCTACGACATAAGCGTAGCGCCTATCGTGCTACCTGTACCTGTATAGGGTAAAAACATCATAGGATTCGGTAGTGATGCAGGTGGGTGTCAATCAATTCCTGGAACCTAATGCACAGACATGACCCGACTGACTGTGAATAAAGAAAGAATTTAAAAACATAGGTGGGATGCACCGGGGCTTGCCTTGGATTTCGCTCGGAAATGACGAATCAGGGGTGGGAGCAGTCTCAACAATTACCGCCTCGGGCCCACAGTCAGCAACTGACCCGATGGTCTCGGATCCTATATGATTCGTTGATATAACGCAAGTTAGTATTAACAATGCATGAAAATATAATATGCAATGCATTGAAAAAGATAACTCCAATAATTATTTAGACTCAGAATTTTTAATTACTCTTGTCTGAAGTATTTCCTTCATGGTAAGAGTAATTAAGTTCATTAATGACAAGGGTTTAACATATTTTAATTCAAATTAATAACCCTTAATTATCCCATTTATTTATAAAATAAATCCATTAACCAAATAAATATTAACTTGGAAAAAAATAAATTAAACCACAGTTTTAAAAGATAAACCTATAAACTTACTTAAACATTTAGAAAAAATCATGTTAAAGATAATTTTCAAACTTACTAGAAAATCATATAAAATAAATATTAAATTTTATTTCATTAAATGATAGAGGCATTTATTTAGAACTTAATAAAATTATGTTCACTAGTTTAGAAAGTCTAATTTATTTACTAAATTTTTATTCAAACTTTGGAGTTAATATTAATTGGAAAACCTGGGAGAAAAGAAAGAATAAAAGAAACTGATTTCAGCCTTATGGGCTTTGGGCAGCCCAGCTGCTGCTGGATCCAGCCCAGCGGGGCAGCTACGCAGCGCGGAGCATGGCCCAGCTTACGGGCGGCCCACTCGGGCGGAACGCGGCCCAGCTGCGCGACGGCCTGGCCGGGCGGGGCGCGGCGCGAGCACGAGTTCGTGGGCTTGCGCGCGTGCGGTGGCAGCGTGGCCTGGCGGCCCAATCGTGTAAACGCAGCCCGGCTCCAAAGAAACTCTTCGAGCTCACGCGCGCGCGCGCTTTTGCCGGCAGAGCGCGGCTGCCGCCGGAGCTTGAGCTCGCTCTCGAGCTCGGCTCGGCCAGCGGGCTAGCAGGCGAGCCTATCACGTCACAAAGAGTGGAAGGGCTGGGTGGTGTTGGTCGTGTGCACCAGAGACCACGCGATGGCGAACGACAGCGGAAACAGAGCTCGGCAATGGCGGCGGGGAAAGAAACTCGGAGCAGGGGATCATCCGAGGTCAAGATCAGTTGCTAACGGTTCAAACCGAGTCGAAACTAAGTTAGAGACCTTCCATTGCCAGGAATTGGGTTAAGGTAGAACGTAGTACTCGAATTTTGAAGAAGGGCGGGAAGAGGTTGCCGGTGCTCACCGATGAAATCGACGGCGCTAGACGGCGGCCTTCAGCGGGAGACGGTGCTGGACAGCCAAGGTGGGATGTTGGGTTATTGCGCGACGGGGAGCGGTGTTGGCCGAGAAAAGAGAAGTCGACGGCGAAAAGTGGGCGCGGCGGTGTCGGCGGTGGCGAAGCAGAGGATGCGGGGAACAGCTCGAGTGAGAGAAAGAGAGAGAGTGAATGAGAGAGGAGAAAGAGAAGAGAGGAGGCGGTAAATCGCCTCCCCGAGCGACAGCAGCGCCGGTGGGGCCCGCGTGCAGGGCATCATGGCGCCTCCGCCGGCCTCGCACGCGCTAGCGCAGCCCGGTCGCGGGCGGTGCGCGGCGGTGAAAGTTCTGGAGCTGACGGGTGGGTCCGGCGTGGCCCACCAACAGTAAAGATATTTGAAATTTTTTTAATTAATTTTTTTTAAACATTGTGAATGTCACAATCCTCCCTCCTTAAAGGAATCTCGTCCCGAGATTCAAGGACGTACCGTACTAAATAGTCGCAGCTTTGAAAAACTCTGGGTAGTTTGCTCTGAGAAACTCTTCTTGTTCCCATGTAGCTTTCGCTTCTGAATGATTGCTCCATTGGGTTTTGCAAAATTTGGTAGTTCTATGCCTTGTCAGTCGATCCTTCGTATCAATGATTCTGATTGGATACTCGTCGTAAGTGAGATCTGGCTGTAGTTGTTCCACTTCTTTGATGACAATATCTGCCGGTGCCTTCAAACACTTCTTTAGTTCACATTATGAATTCCAGAAAGGTGTGCAGGCATTTCCAGCCGATAAGCTACGGGTCCACATTGTTCTTGAATAACAAAAGGTCCAATATATCGCGGTGCTAACTTTCCTTTGATTCCGAATCGTTGAACTCCTTTTGTGGGAGAGACCCGCAAGTATACCTGATCTCCAACGTTAAATACTAATTTCCTTTGTCTATTATTTGTATCACTGAATTGTCGAGATTTAGCCCGCTTTAAGTTTTGTTGGATCAAGCGTACTTGTTCTTCTGCCTCTTGTACTATATCGGGTCCAAAAATTATTCTCTCGCCACTTTCAGACCAATTCAATGATGTACGACAACTTCGTCCATACAAAGCCTGAAATGGTGACATCCTAATACTTTCTTGATAGCTATTATTGTAGGAAAATTCTGCCAAAGGTAAGCATTTTTCCCAATCTTTGTTGTATGTTAATACACAGGCTCGGAGCATATCTTTCAGATACTGATTGATTCGTTCAGTTTGACCATCTGTCTGCGGATGGTACGCTGAACTCCGAATTAATTATGTTCCAAGAGATTTATGTATTTGTTCCTAAAATCTGGATATAAATTGAGCTCCTCTATCCGAGATTATAGTCTTTGGTATTCCATGTAAGCAAAGAATACAAGATATATAAAGCTCGGCATACCTTTCCACAATATATTGAGTATGTACTAGGATGAAATGGGCAGGTTTAGTTAACCTATCAACAATGACCCAAATGGAATTGTGCTTTCTTGGACTTAGTGGTAAACCGACAATAAAGTCCATACTAATATCTTCCCATTTCCAGGCAGGAATGCTTAAAGGTTGAAGAGGTCCTGCTTGTTTTAAATGATCAGCCTTTACCCGTCGACAAGTATCACATTCATTGATATATTTTGCTATTTCTCTTTTCATCCTTGTCCACCAAAATCTCTGCTTCAGGTCCTGATACATTTTGTTTGTTCTGGGATAAATAGAATATTTGGATGTG
Source organism: Eleusine indica (assembly GCA_030378355.1). NCBI lineage: Eukaryota > Viridiplantae > Streptophyta > Magnoliopsida > Poales > Poaceae > Eleusine > Eleusine indica. Next base: position 64,349,719 of record CM059494.1, read on the forward strand.
TGAGCTTCATCTAAAATTTTCTTACGAAGGGTAAAATTCTTAGGAACTACTATTCTATTCTTGAACCAAACAATGCCCTCCGCATCTTCCCTGAAGCCTGTGACGTCTCCAGTCTTTATTCGCCCCTTTATATGTTGTATACCCATATCCTTCTTTTGGACTGTCACAATATCTTCTCGAATTGTGGGAACAAGTGGCAGATTGGTTAATACCCCATATGGAATAATACGAAGAGTTGACTCACTCACTTCTCCCTTTAGTTCCTTGATCATTTTTTGAGGAGTGAGATTATTACAATGTGCTTGTCGGCTCAAAGCATCTGCCACGACATTTGCTTTACCTGGATGATAATGAATCTCAATCTCATAATCTTTAATTAATTCCAACCATCTTCTTTGGCGCATATTAAGATCCGCTTGGGTAAAAATGTACTTGAGACTTTTATGATCGGTATAGAGATGCACTAAATTTCCCAAAAGGTAGTGTCGCCAGATCTTTAAGGCTAACACCACTGATGCCAATTCCAGATCATGGGTTGGGTAGTGTTCTTCATGTTTTCTAAGTTGCCGTGATGCATATGCAATTACTCGTCCTTCTTGCATAAGAACACAACCAAGCCCTGTACCCGAAGCATCGCAGTAAACATCGAATGGCTTGGCCAAATCGGGTTGAGCTAACACCGGTGCAGAGGTTAATAATCTTTTTAAGCTTCGAAAAGCTTCTTCGCAGTTTTGACCCCACTCATATTTCCGATCTTTCTCCAATAACTTGGTCATTGGCTTAGCAATTTTTGAGAAGTTAGGAATAAATCTCCTATAGTAACCTGCCAATACTAAGAAGCTCCGAATTTGAGTAACTGATTTTGGTGGATTCCAATCCAGTACTTTCTGAACATTAGTTGGATCAACTGCTATACCTTCAGCGGAAATCACATGACCTAGAAAGGGTATCCTTTTTAACCAAAATTCACACTTGCTAAACTTGGCATATAATTGGTGATCTCTTAAGCGTTGTAATATAATCCGCAAGTGTTGAGCATGTTCTTCCTCCGACTTGGAGTAAACCAGAATGTCATCTATGAAAACCACAACGAACTTATCCAATTCCGGCATGAATACTAAATTCATCAAGTACATGAAGTGTGCCGGTGCATTAGTCAGACCAAAAGACATTACCAGATATTCATAGAGTCCATATCTAGTAGAGAAAGCTGTTTTAGGTATGTCTTCAGCTCTAATTCGGATTTGATGGTATCTCGATCGAAGATCTATTTTAGAGAATACCTTAGCTCCCATTAATTGATCAAATAGGATATCAATCCGAGGTAGTGGATATTTATTCTTGATAGTAACGGCATTTAAAGGCCGATAATCCACGCATAACCTCAATGTTTGATCTTTCTTTTTGACAAATAAGGCTGGACAACCCCAAGGTGATGAACTTGCACGTATATATCCTTTGTCTAACAATTCCTGTAATTGTACCTTTAGTTCGGCAAGTTCATTGGGGGACATCCGATAAGATCTTCGAGATATAGGTGCCGTTCCTGGTTGTAATTCTATCTTAAATTCTATATCCCGCTCAGGAGGTAATCTTGGCAAATCCTCGAGAAAAACATCTGGGTATTCTGAGACTATAGGTATTTCTTCCAAACTTTTTCCAATGACTTTATTAACCATGGCCAAAAGTTTTTTAGGAATGTTTAAAGTCAAACAATCTTGGCTATGAATAGGGGAATCTAGATGTACAGTTCTAGAAGCTATATCCAGGATTGCCCTATGAAAATGCATCCATTGCATTCCAAGTATTGCATCTAGCCCTTGCCCTTCCAAAATGATCATAGATGTGGGATACACTTTACTACCCAGTTTTAGGGGCATATTTGCAGCAATTTGATTGGCAAGTATTTTTCCCCCAGGTGTAGAAATAAGATATGGGCATGATAGTTCAGATGGCATGATATGATGTTGTTGAACGTATGCTTTGCTGATAAAATTATGGGTAGCTCCAGAATCAAATAATATCATAGCAGGATGCTCAGTAATAGAAAACATACCTGCAAGAATTTGTCCTCCTTCTGGTATCTCTTCAATTGTGGTGAAATTGGCTCGTCCTGTTTTCACCGGAGGATTCTTAGGTCGATTCCTTTGTTGACTTGGTCCTGGTGCTTGTGGACGTAGGGTATTATTTGTCTTCGGCGGATACGGGCAACTTCGAGCGAAATGCCCGGGACGACCACAATTATAGCAAGGTAGATTATTCGGTGGTGGTGTCGAATAAGATTGTCGAGACTGTTGCACAGCCTGCTGTTGATATGGTGGACGGAACTGATATTGTTATGGCGGTGGTTGAGGTGCGCGATACATACTTGGGTGGGAAGGAGCAGCACGATATCGTTGTCCTGTAGGCGATGTATAAACCAGCCTGTATTTAGATGGTCCTCCACTTCCCTGCCCCATTGATGTCCTTTTCCTGTCTTTAGCAGCCTTATGGATACAGAGAGAATCCTCAAGAATAATGGCATCACTGACAAATTCGCTGAAACTAGCAGTCCGATTCAAAACGATACGAGACTGCAGCTTTGTTGTCAGCCCTCCTTTGAACCGAGCCTTCTTCTTACTCTCTGTATCCACATATTCTGGAGCATATTGTGCCAGACGGTTGAACATTTTAGAATATGCATGCACTGTCATATCTCCTTGCTTTAGTGCCAGAAATTCATTCCGCTTTTGATCAACAAGGCCTTCTGGAATGTGATGGTCGCGAAATGCTTTAACAAATTCTGCCCAGGAGAATTGATGATCGGGTGGGTACATTGCCTTGTGATTTGCCCACCAGGCTCCAGCAATTCCTTGTAACTGCTGAGCAGCAAACAAGGTCTTCTGGGCATCTGTGCAAGGAATTAGCTCTAGCTTGGACTCAATTGTACGCAACCAATGGTCCGCTTCCAAAGGTTCCCCGACATCTGAAAAAGTAGGCGGACGAGTGGCAATGAAATCTGGATATGTTGCCTGATTAGCATGATAACCAGGACGATGCTCCGGTGGTGCTGTATTTTGAGCAATCTGCCGAAGCAACTCTTCTTGTGCCACACCAGAATTTAGTATGGCTGCAATGGCTTGTGCTAGGGTGGGTGGAGGTGGTGGCACTTCTGCCCCTCCTCGCTGAGAACTTTCTGCACCATTACCATTTCTTGTATCACCCATTCTGTTCAAGGAAAAACTTTTTCATTAGCATCCCCAATACTCAAATATTATAGAAATAATTGATAACACATTTTCATGGCTCAACTTGACAGAAAATAGTACTTTTATTCCAACTTCTTAAAACCTGATACAAAACAGGTGTCACCACATAGAGTTCACATGACAACCCTACTCATACTATTCTCGAAACTAATACGCTGGTCACTGATCAACGCGAAACGTGGAAGTCACTTCTTGATCCCTAGAATCGCTCACTTGATCTCCCTCATCCTAGAGTCGCGGAATCTCCGTTGAAACTATCACTGATTCCATGTCCATTATTTCTTCTGGTTCTTCTGCTGCTTCTTCATTTTGCTGCTGCTCAAGTTCCTGGTTCAATAAAATGTTATGCATCTGTATCAAATCTTCTTCTAACTGTTGGATTGTAACGTTTGCCGTTGCTAGTTGCCGCCCCATGTTGATCAGTTGTTCCACTTGATTGTTTATTTGACCCTCCTGAATGATCAACATCTCATCCTTTTCTTGAAGTCGACTTTCCAGTTCTGCTATGCGAATATTCTTTTCTGGACACAAATAGCATTGTTGCCCTTCCGCTTCACCGATGCCATTACCAACACTGGCCATCTCTGCGGAGACATAAAATATAACATACATCAATATCAACTTGTACTCGTACTTTAAGCATAATTTACTGTCACACTTTTATAAACATCCACTTTTATTTTCTTAGTAATACGCTACATCAATTACTACTGCTAGTAGTACAAACTGCTATAGTGGGGGTGGTTAGGTCTACTATTGACCCACTATACAATCTGACCTATGTCAGCAAAAATGTGGCGACTATCGCCATCCTATCCCAACACTCATAACTCCAGTATCCTACCCGGTGGCTATACAATCTGACATCCTGTCAGCAAAAATGATGCTATCCTCCTACTCCTATCGCTCTATCCTACTCCCGCACCATCTACTGTGGGGGTGCGTGACTGTCGGCGTCGGAGGCAAGTGCAGCCTCGGACTCAGCAGAGGGTCCCTGAGAGTCTGGACCAGACTCAGGAGCTGTCGGTCCCTGCGGTGGCGGTATCTGCTGCTGCAACTGCGCAATCTGCACGTGAAGGTCCTGGTGGTGATCCTCCAGTATCTGCTGCGCCTCCATAACGATCTGAAGCTGTAGCTGAAGCTAGTCTCTCTGGTCAGCGAAATCGAGCATAATCTCGATCGCCTGGTTACACTGCTGTGTAACCCCTGTAAGCTGACCCTCCACGTCCGTGACTCGTCCTCTAGCCTCGTCCAGCTCCTCAGCAATCCCTGCTATGTGCTCCCCCAAGTGCAGTGTCTGCTGGTGTAAACCATCTCGCTCCTCTGTAATCTCTATAATCTGACCCTCTAACTCTGCAATCCGTGTACTCGACTCCGTGATCCGTGCACGTGACTCCTGTATCTGGCGTCCGTCTGCCTCGAACCGCTCTCGAAAGGCAACCTGCTGACGGTCTCTCTGCTGAGTGACCTCAGCTAGCTGCGCCTCAACGTCGTGGAGCTGACGCTCTAAGACTGCCATACGCGTCCCCTGCGCGCCTGGCTCACGAACGCGCCTCTGTCCCCGTGGCATCTGCAGGAAAAAGGGTTTAACAAGTTAAACACTTCTTCCCACAGTAAAACAAAGTAGTGAAACAGCGAGAGGAAAAACTGACAGTGTAGAACAAAGCATAACCCCCAAAACCCCAAGATTTTTTTTAATTATACAAAAATAACATGATGCAAACAATATGCAACTAAAAGTTAATAAGTTAGCAGTCAGATTCACGTTCTAAAACGAATAGCACATCTACTCGTGTCTTCTAGCGTCTTTCTACCCTGCCGTTCCCACTCGTGGGGTTCTATAAAAACTTTTCATAAAGACTGTTGAAAACGGACTTGAGAATGTTATGTCGTTGCTCCTGTATTGCTCTGATACCAGCTGTGACATCCCCTCCGGGATGACCCGGACCGTGTACAGGAGAACACTCGAAGAAGCGAGTTACAACAGCATATACATTCTTACAAGTCCAGATATAAATATCATCATGGTATGATACAACCAGGTTTTCAAGAATATTAGACAAGAGATTTGCAGCGGAAAAACATTTATTACAACAAAGATGTTTGAACTTAACAGAAGTTTGATCGCCATTAATAAAAACAAGTTTTTAAACCAAGTTTATTCCATCTTACTCTCTGAGACACACCTAGCTTCCTATTCTTCCGGAGACGGAATGCGTTCCCATTGAACAGAACCTCCCTCCGGCAACTGTCCTTCTTCCGGCAAATCCTCTGACCATCCAAAAGAGTTTGGCTCCCCACCTATCAAAATAATAAGTCGAACAAACCCTAAGTATCTAATATACTCCGCAAGACTAACCCGTCAACGTGGCTCGCTAAGGCCGACATCTACAATGCTTAGGCCTTTGGCTGGTGGGTTGACTCAGACTTGCGATAAACAACTCTTACTAATGGATAGCTATTTTCAAATTTTAGCTCAAGATTATGTTCATTAATGGCAAGGTTTGCATACGGCAGTTATTTACAATCACAAATTATCAAACAAATCTAAATAATTTTAAATAATCCTTTTCCTTCTCGTTACCTTCAATTATCTCCATTCGCGCCAAGCGAACAAGCGGTACTCATTGCTGCGAGGGACAGCGATTCGAATCAATTTCTACCAGCTGGGTAAAAACCCGACTATATAACATATACGCACCGCATTGGTCGTATATGACAACTTTTCCCGCTAACCCCAACCAGAGGTTGATCCGTTTCCAACTTCCCCGGGAATATGGAGACCCCACTGGATACCCGTCCCAGATGTTATCCATGGGCGACCACCGTTTCCCTCCCGTGAGACTTCAATCTCACTAACAGCCAGAGAAAGAAAGTTGGCTACGTCCTACCACTGAGGTAGTTAGGGTACATCAGCTTACTGGGTCCCATAAACCAGCATGTAGACGGTACTGTTCAATACTTGTTCACGGAGCCGCCAACAGTTGATCCTAATTTGACGCGGACGGGACTACCACCTTGCAAGACCCAGTCTTTGCCCTTTCCTCTACGGGGCCCGTCCGGTCTCATCATCATCATCCACTTTCATTTAATTTCCCAAAGATCTCAATCAACTTAAAGCCTCCATGCTTTAAGATTTGTCCTATGCAGAGCTACCGATATTCCTACGACATAAGCGTAGCGCCTATCGTGCTACCTGTACCTGTATAGGGTAAAAACATCATAGGATTCGGTAGTGATGCAGGTGAGTGTCAATCAATTCCTGGAACCTAATGCACAGACATGACCCGACTGACTGTGAATAAAGAAAGAATTTAAAAACATAGGTGGGATGCACCAGGGCTTGCCTTGGGTTTCGCTCGAAAATGACGAATCAGGGGTGGGAGCAGTCTCAACAATTACCGCCTCGGGCCCACAGTCAGCAGCTGACCCGATGGTCTCGGATCCTATATGATTCGTTGATATAACGCAAGTTAGTATTAACAATGCATGAAAATATAATATGCAATGCATTAGAAAAGATAACTCTAATAATTATTTAGACTGAGAATTTTTAATTACTCTTGTCTGAAGTATTTCCTTCATGGTAAGAGTAATTAAGTTCATTAATGACAAGGGTTTAACATATTTTAATTGAAATTAATAACCCTTAATTACCCCATTTATTTATAAAATAAATCCATTAACCAAATAAATATTAACTTGGAAAAAAATAAATTAAACAACAGTTTTAAAAGATAAACCTATAAACTTACTTAAACATTTAGAAAAAATCATGTTAAAGATAATTTTCAAACTTACTAGAAAATCATATAAAATAAATATTAAATTTTATTTCATTAAATGATAGAGGCATTTATTTAGAACTTAATAAAATTATGTTCACTATTTTAGAAAGTCTAATTTATTTACTAAATTTTTATTCAAACTTTGGAGTTAATATTAATTGGAAAACCTGGGAGAAAAGAAAGAATAAAAGAAACTGATTTCAGCCTTATGGGCTTTGGGCAGCCCAGCTGCTGCTGGATCCAGCCCAGCGGGGCAGCTGCGCAGCGCGGAGCATGGCCCAGCTTACGGGCGGCCCACTCGGGCGGAACGCGGCCCAGCTGCGCGACGGCCTGGCCGGGCGGGACGCGACGCGAGCACGAGTGCGTGGGCTTGCGCGCGTGCGGTGGCAGCGTGGCCTGGCGGCCCAATCGCGTAAACGCAGCCCGGCTCCAAAGAAACTCTTCGAGCTCACGCGCGCGCGCGCTTCTGCCGGCAGAGCGCGGCTGCCGCCGGAGCTTGAGCTCGCTCTCGAGCTCGGCTCGGCTAGCGGGCTAGCAGGCGAGCCTAGCACGTCACAAAGAGTGGAAGGGCTGGGTGGTGTTGGTCGTGTGCACCAGAGACCACGCGATGGCGAACGACAGCGGAAACAGAGCTTGACAATGGCGGCGGGGAAAGAAACTTGGAGCAGGGGATCATCCGAGGTCAAGATCAGTTGCTAACGGTTCAAACCGAGTCGTAACTAAGTTAGAGACCTTCCATTGCCAGGAATTGGGTTAAGGTAGAACGTAGTAATCGAATTTTGAAGAAGGGCGGGAAGAGGTTGCCGGTGCTCACCGATGAAATCGACGGCGCTAGACGGCGGCCTTCAGCAGGAGACGGTGCTGGACAGCCAAGGTGGGATGTTGGGTTATTGCGCGACGGGGAGCGGTGTTGGCCGAGAAAAGAGAAGTCGACGGCGAAAAGTGGGCGCGGCGGTGTCGGCGGTGGCGAAGCAGAGGATGCGGGGAACAGCTCGAGTGAGAGAAAGAGAGAGAGTGAATGAGAGAGGAGAAAGAGAAGAGAGGAGGCGGTAAATCGCCTCCCCGAGCGACAGCAACGTTGGTGGGGCCCGCGTGCAGGGCGTCGTGGCGCCTCCGCCGGCCTCGCGCGCGCTAGCGCAGCCCGGTCGCGGGCGGTGCGCGGCGGTGAAAGTTCTGGAGCTGACGGGTGGGTCCGGCGTGGCCCGCCAACAGTAAAGATATTTGAAATTTTTTTTTAATTAATTAATTTTTTAAACATTGTGAATGTCACACCCTCGGCCCCTACTGACCCGGCGTTCTCCGTCGCCCGTGCTCCTCCTCCGTCGTGTGGTGCGCCCGAGCTCCCTCCTCCTCCGCTGCCGTCCACACCTGAGCTGTTCCGCCGGATCCTCCGCATCTAGCCCTCCATAGCTGTTGGAGCTCTCGATTTTTGATCTAACGTTGGAGATTGGTATTTTTGGATCATTCCCTTTAGTACTGTGATCACCTATTCATAGATTTGGGTCTTCAATTTGAGTCTTCATTGTTAGAGATAGCCTAACGTTTTAGATTTGAGCATGAAGATTAAGTAGAAATAAAATGATAGGTACATAGAAAAAGCAAAAGAAAAAAAAGAGATAAAGGTGTATTGGAAAGAAAAAAAGTACATTGAATTACAAGAATGATAACTAAACTGGAAAAAAATAAAAGAGTGTAGGATAACAATTAATATAAGACGGAAGGAGTACTACTCATCAACTTGTTATGACCTGACGTCAAGGCCGAGCTTTAGCCAAAGTGTTATCGTCATTGACTTTTTTATCAAATAAAATTGTTAAATTATTATCCTACACTCTTTTATCAAACAACTATACTCTCTCTATTCTTAAATTGTTATCATCATTGACTTTTTTTAGTTAACTTTGACTATTTATCTTATTTAAAAAAATTTAAATAATATCATATATGTTATATAGTCTGTTTTATCAAATAAATTAAAATATAACTTAAAATTTTGCATATTTAAAATAATATTTTCAATAAAATTAATGATCAAAATTTGATAAAAAAAGTCAACTGCGATAATAATTTAAGAACCGAAGGAGTATTCATTTTGCTAATAACCTGAAAACAGAAAACAAATAGGTACGTATTTTCCACGTAACTTAAATGTGGCCCAGCTTTCCTCAATCCGGACCCACATTACAAAAGCCAAACCAGAAACTGGGAAGGAAAAAGAAAATTGAAAATCCGGCGCCTACAATTAACGCTTACCGCCTAAACCGTTGTGGGATCCGTACCGCACCGCAGTTATCCAATCCCCATCTCCCACGCGTTCTAATCGCAGCCGCCCATCCATCGAACGCTTCGGATCCTGCCATCTCATCAATCCGAGCCCTCATCCTGTCAACCAGTCAGGCTCCATCGCGCCGCTTTATATATGCCCCGCGCCTCCCCGCAATTCCCCATCGCATCATCACTCACGAAACCGCCTCTTCAAGCCTCCTCGCGAGCGAGCTTCCTTCAACCTCCCGTCCTCCTCGCTTCGCCCCGATCCGCTCGTGATGGCGCCGAAGGCGGAGAAGAAGCCGGCCGAGAAGAAGCCAACGGAGGAGAAGGCCGAGAAGAAGCCCAAGGCGGAGAAGCGGCTGCCGGCGTCCAAGGAGGGCGGCTCGGACAAGAAGGGAAAGAAGAAGGCCAAGAAGAGCGTGGAGACCTACAAGATCTACATCTTCAAGGTGCTCAAGCAGGTTCACCCTGACATCGGCATCTCCTCCAAAGCCATGTCCATCATGAACTCCTTCATCAACGACATCTTCGAGAAGCTCGCGCAGGAGGCAGCGCGCCTGGCGAGGTACAACAAGAAGCCCACCATCACGTCGCGCGAGATCCAGACTTCGGTGCGCCTCGTCCTCCCCGGTGAGCTCGCCAAGCATGCCGTCTCTGAGGGCACCAAGGCCGTAACCAAGTTCACCTCATCTTAGATTGCTAGATATGGCCCCCCTTTGACCAGTTCCTTGTGTTTTTGCCTCTTCCTCGTGTCAGGGGTCGAGGCTTAGTTTGTAATTGGTGGTGTTGGGTTATAGAAAATTGAATGAATGATACTGCCACATTTGCTCATTCTTGCTGTATGAAGGGTATGATGTGATAATACTATCTGCGATTCTCGTTCTGAATCAGAAATATTCGGGGAACAAAAATAGAGGAGAATCTTCTATTGTGATTGTATCGATGTCTCAGTTTTGGGTGTCATTGGTGTCCTCTGGATTGACGAATTCTTCCGGAATGCTGCCAGGGAGGTCGGAGCCATAGACGTGCCCCATCTTGGTCCTCTTTGTTTCGAGATACTTCTCGTTCTCCTTGGTGATCGGTGAGATCACCGGCACTCTCCCCACCACGGCGAGGCCGTAGCCCTTGAGCCCGATGAACTTGGCCGGGTTGTTGGTCATGAGCCGCATTGTGCGCACACCGATGTCCCGCAGTATCTGGAATAGACATTTGACTCAGTTCTTGCCGCACCAAATCCCCTTTCGGAAATCTGATGAAATGAGCCAAGAATCTTATGGATTGTGGCGTGGATTGGGAGCTCTGCTGATTACCTGGGCGCCGATGCCGTACTCGCGGGCGTCCACGGCGAGGCCGAGCTCGATGTTAGCCTCGACGGTGTCGTGGCCCTGATCCTGAAGGTTGTAGGCGCGGAGCTTTTGGCCCAGGCCGATGCCTCTGCCCTCGTGGCCACGGAGGTACACGACCACGCCACGGCCAGCCTTCTCGATCAGCCGCAGCGCCAGGTCCAGTTGCTCGCCGCAATCGCAGCGAGCAGAGCCCAGGATGTCACCCGTCAGGCACTCGGAATGGACCCTCACTAGGACGTCCTCGCCGTCACCGATGTCACCCTGCATACATTAGCCACCGTAGAACTATATGAGACCGTATTTGTATGGAATTTTGTTGATATGTCATCCTATCCAACTACTACACACCATGAAAACTGTATGTTTCAGCTCAATCTGAACATCCTGGCAAATGGAGATAAGGCGGAATTGGCACTGCATACCTTCACGACTGCAATGTGTTCAGTTTCATCGAGCTTCGATTGGTAGCAATAAGCTTGGAAAAGGCCCCATTTTGTAGGCAAGCGAGACACAGCGATCAGCTCTACCAGCTTCTCCCTTTTTCTTCTATACCTGAAAACACCAAAAATTTGAGATGAAATATTCATAGAGGGCACCAGCAGCAATGCAGCATGGAGCTATCCTGACATAATAACCAGTTTGTTTTTTCTTAGAACAAGACTCCATTTATCTAGTTGAAATTTCTGTCAGTATAGTTTATAGCAGAACAAAGCAAAGCTATAGGTTCACAAAGGCTTCACCTTAAGATATACTAACCGGATGAGATCAGTGATCGAAATGATCGGTATATCATGTTCCAAAGCCATCTGTTGAAGAACTGTTATGCCAGCCATTGAGCCGTCCTTAGGGTCCATGACAGTCGATAGGACGGATACAGGGCGCAGACCCGCTAATGTGACAAGATCTACTGATGCCTCCGTGTGCCCGGCTCTTTTGAGCACACCTCCGTTTCTGTACTTGAGAGGGAATATATGGCCTGGTCTTCTGAGATCACTGGGCTTGGAATCAGGGGAGGCTAGAGTAAGGATGGTTTTTGCTCTATCTGCCGCTGAGATCCCGGTGGATACTCCTACTCTGGCATCCTGAATAAATGAAAGCAAAGCTTCAACTTTTGCACAATGAGTCAATGACAAACCAGAAATACACAAAGGATCCTGGACCATTTTGTATTTGCAGAGGCTATTAAGGGGTAGATTTTTACCACTGTAACTGTGGAAGCAGCAGCTGAAATATCCTCAATTTCTGTGATCGGAGACATCATAGGAATCATCAATCTTGATAGGTCCTCTTCTTTCATGCCAACTGAGATGATCCCAGAACCATTCCTGATCATGAATGCAATGGACTCTGAGTTCACTAGTGTGGCTGCCATGACAAGATCTCCTTCATTGTCTCCATTTTCATCATCTACAGCAATAACGAACTGGAGAAGAATGAATAGTTAACTTTGTGGTTAAATTTAACTGCAGTAGGAAAACAACAGTAACACAATTATGCTTTCCAGGTCCAGTGCCGAGAATTTGCTACTGTTGGGCCATAGAACTCTTGTTTCAAAAATGAAAACAAAATTCAGTAATAATGCAAATCATGCTTAATTGGGAGCTACTGGTATATTTTAAATTGTCAAAAAAAAAAAAAACCAAGTACATGTAGAACAGGATATTTAAATAGAGATCCAATTTACTCTTGATCATGCCAGTTCAGTGTCCAGGACGAGCGAGAAATACAAAGGCGAAAAATATTGAGTGAACTCTTGATATCATGCTACAGAAGTACAAATTTCATGCCAACAGGCCAAGTTCAGATGAAACTCTGAATACGGTCATAAAAAATACAGAGAGGAAAAGTAGCAGTCTGTGAGATATTTTAATGTCTCCATTCACCTACCTTTCCTTCACGTAAAGCTTTTATAGCCTGATCAATCGAGGAGAAACCGTCGGTAGGTTTGTCTGGATCACCGTCTGCATCACTTACAAAGAAATCTCCTGTTTCCTGAGTGATTTCAGCACCAACAGTTCGAACTGAGGCACCAGATCCTTGGAAAACTGAACCATTTTTGTTCAATCGATCGTTTAAATACCCTGGATCACCAAGTCCATCACCAGTCGCATAACATCTCAATTTTATGCATCCCTTCCTTATTACTGCAAATCCGATACTGTTAACACCAACAGAACCTTGCTGAAGCCTGAAAGATGATCAGAATAACTGACATATTACATGACAAAGATATGAACATGAATCTGGTGTCCCAGAAAATTTCAACCAACTTTTTTTTAGATAAACTAAGTTCGAGATGCGTACCGTGCATTAATTATAGTGTGAGATGGTAAGTAGGAGCTCAGAAGAACACGGTCCATTTGGTGATCCCAACTGGTCCTCAAATCTCAGCTCCAAAATATGTTTATATACCTCTATCTTCGGTAGTGTCACAACACCTCTCAGCCTATCACTTGGACTTATCTGTTCATGTGGATGATAGAAGAGAAATACTAAAAGGTGGAGGCAAACTGACCACACATTTTTGGGCTCAAGATAGCAGCAGCGGTATGGACACATCACACATTTCAGGTCATGCCAAGTTATCGCCCTTTGAACGATTTTTGTTGTGATCACACTTTTAAGTCAAATGCAATAGAAACTGGACCTGATAAAGACAGGAAAACAATCCTTTCACCAATCTCATCTTTTGTCTGGTTCCACAAGATAAATGCAATCCAGATAAATGCCCATTGAATGTTTTTACCGGATTTCCCACTCCTTTATTTTTCTGAATAAACAGTAGACACGTTCACTAGTTGCAAACATAAATAATAACTATATATATTCAGAGTTAGTAAACCATCTGAAAAAGGTAACGACTATACAGATAATTCTTGGATTGAAAGCGTCGGCAGTTTGCACTGACAATTAGCTAAATAAAGCTTACTCCAGACAAGGGTTGGCCGGCACGGCCGGGGCAATGGGGTTTCTTGGCTGGAATGACGGCCCGGCCGCCGGCGGTGAGGCATTTTCGAGTGGCGTGATGTGGGATGGCGGCGGATTGGGGAGGCTGTTCCAGCCGCTTGGCTCCGCGTTGTGTAGATTGGGAAAGTCTCGATGGCTTCGGAGAGCAGGTGAAGACATGTTCACGCCTAAAGTGCTACTAAGTAAGGCCTATGACCAGTTTGAATTCAACTAAGCAGAAGCACAAATCATTATGAATATACATGATAATTCTTCAACTCGATGAGTGATAAAAAAAAAAGCTACAGTATCAGCAGATCGGTAACCATCCGAGCAGCTGAAATAAACAGAGGACCCACTAGACTGCTAATAGTCGAGTAAGTTGCTGCATCAAGCATGTCACAAGCCGGTGATAGATGACACCTGAGCAGACCTGAACCATTTTTTTTTCTCAGGCTCGTTTCTTCCTGTCCATCTTTCCCAGCTTCGACTTGCGTTGCTTGAACACGTGCAGGTACAGCTTCAGCCAAAGAAACGGATAGCACAGCAGCCCACCCTGGGTTTTGCCTCACAAACATCAGAAACCAGAAGGAGCTAAATTTTGTTAACAAACAGAACGCTTCAGGTAGCTTCATTGACTCGGCATACCACTAAAAAGGAATGGTAGCTCATGGAGAACTTCTGGAAGAAACCTGAGTAGAGATTCCTCTCCTTCACAAAGGGAAGAGCTTGGTATATGGTCCACACTGCAAAAAAAGCAATGATCAAGCTCAATGTTACTACACTGGGAGCAGCCATGCTGTGTTTAAGAGCATTTGAGCTTACTTTCTCCTGGTCCGACCCCGATTGGATACAGTGGGATAAAAGCAGTGTACCTATAGGCATATGCATGTGACCATCCAGAAAAATGATGATGTTCAGCTTACAAATACAACAGTTGCTCAAGCTGCAGACTGGAAATGCGACAGTCTATAAAATCTAAGTGGAGTAGGTAAAACTATGAACTGGACTGAAAAGGCCTTTTAATTTGCTTGATCGTATGCATCTTCTAAAACTGTGTAGCAAATTGAAAAAAAAAAGATTATGGTGTACTTCTATATCACGTGAAGTCATCTTAATGATGGCCTTTATCCAAGATGATCTGGAATCGATTTTGCAGAGCATGTGATGAAATTCTCAAAACAAGGGCTTTTGCTTGCTCTTGGAAATCAGACAAGCTTGCATACTCTGAGCTCACTGAACAACAAGAACAGAGAGCTGTTTTTTTTTCGGCGATGAAGCTGCAGTGTTTTCAGTTTCCCCTCCTTTATTTATATTCCTAAGTACAAAACTAGATCATGGCACTAAGGAGGCGCTGATTAGGCCTTAGTGACCTATTCTTCAGTATATGGCTAGCAAGATGTCGTGCTTTCTACTCTCCCAAAGACTAAGACTAACCTTCACTAAGGCCTGATCTGCGCCTCCTTAGTGACATGATGTAGTTTTGTACCAAGGAATATAAATGAAGGAAGAAAAGTTCTACCAGACATAACCTTGACTGACTATAAAACAGAACAGCTAATTGAAACTCTATCAGAAATTCTACAGGAGATTCTGAAGAAAACCAATAATAGGACATTACACAACATTACTGAACATACATGACTCAACACTTGCATGATAAGTGTTTCTGCAACTTTCGAACACTCGACGCTTTCATCCTTGCATTCTTACTTATTGAACTTTTCCCAGTGGTCAAACATTTTTGAACACCTATAGGAACGACTATCTAATTCATACAAAATATTTCACAATAACTTTTCCAATTTTAGGGGCAACATCTTCTTTTCATTAAATTATAAAGGTTATCTACCCATCAGTTGAATTTCTACGGACTATAACTGAGATGTTATTTGGTGGAACCTGATTACCTGATATAAGTCAGCCATGCTGGAGAAAATTTCAATATAGTCAGAGCATAATGAGAGTATCTGATGACCTGTATGTCAAAACAGCAGCAGATTGACATGTTTAAACAATAGTCACATAAAAGATTGAACTTCAAAGCATATCTTGTGGGATACATAATAGGAACAGAAAAAAATGACAGTTGAATTCAAGACCAGTACTAATGGATACCAAAGCAATACTTCCACATTCACATGTTGTGGAATACATAATAGGTTATGAATTAACATATGGTTGCCAGTCAAGCATTACTTTAAAGATACCTCTCTTTTCTTCACAAATATACAATATTTTTTAATTATACACCATTTCCATAAATTCAGTATCTTTTTCAACTTTTGCTGTCACTACTAAAGTGTTCATACTAGTTTAATCATTCTTTTCCTCAACCCGTAATCAGCAGTAAACGATACACTATTTTCAACCAAATATAGAAACATGTCAATGCATCAATAGTTCAGAACCACATTTGTCACATTACCTCAAATAGATATAAAAGATAAAATCTTCACTTTTTATGTTAAAAGTCAAGACATTAGGTTTCTACTAACTAAAACTATGAAGTCATAGTTTTTCTATTCAAAAAGAGTCTTTCTGCTTTAAGCTCCACATTTCTAGACATTCTGGTAGTTCGACCGTGGATTTTTTTGTTTTGGTATCTCTGGAATATGAGTGTGTGACTTGTTAGAATTGATCCTATTGATAATACATAGAAAGGGCCTGTTCTCTCTATCAAGATGATTCTAATTCGTCGGATATTATTTATCCTAGTATCTGGAACACGAAATACATAGAGTGGATCAAGAAAAAATAAAAATGGAACTATGGTTCATACTCACTATTTAGACCTCGCAACCAGACTGAAAAAAAAAATTCAAGTAGTTCTTAATAAAAAAAGAACTACAACCTACTGTTCAAATAAAATTGTATTTGTTGGTGTGAACAAAGAAAGAAATGATATTAACAGTCATTGTGTCACACCTCAGATATGCTCCAGGCTATAAACGTTATGAACACAGATGGGCTGCTCTGAACCTGCAGTTTCCAATTATTAGCGTGGATGTGAAATCTAAGGAAATCTATAAACGTAAAGATATCATTTTAAAAAAAAAAGAATCCTTCAAGGCTCTAGAAAAAAGTAGTTCCGATTCTGATATGTCGGAGTAGCACTCTCAAGGTCTCATGCCACTGTGGCTCACCTCGGGGATTTGCCGGACAACAGCGAGAGCGAAGTGAGTCCTCCCTCCCCATTGCAAGAAAGCAAGAATCGGCGCTGTGGGCACCAATCCTAAAACCAAAATGGCACCAGTGTCTCGTCAATGTCACGTCATCACAATTTCCCCTTTAAGAAAAGGAACAAAAGATGGAAGGAGTTCAATAGTTCATCCCACCAATGGCAGCGTGGACCGTTTCAAGAATCGCGCAGGTCTGCAGAAGGCCTGGTTCAAAAGCAGGAGAAATTATTAACGCGCGCCAGTCACAGCACAGATGAGATTGCATAAAGAACGGTGTGCGTGCGTGTGGGGGGGGGGGGGGGGGGGTGGATAAGGAAGGGTTGAGGAGGTACAGATGAGCTCGCCGGCGACCGCGTAGGCCGAGTGGATGGAGAGGGGAGGGGCGAGGCAGGGCAGGAGACGGAGGAGAGCGAAGAACCTGAATTCAGTAAGGAAATTGAGAGAGATGTCACTAGAGGAAGCAGGAGCCAGTAGGCCTGTCATCACAGGTGGTCCTGGCTTACCATCCCAGAGACTGAAGGGAGTTGTAGCAGAGGAGGTAGAGCTTCGAAAGGCGAGCCATGGATGCCGCCGGAGGCCGGACGCCCAGTACCGGGCTGCCGGCTTGCTATGTGGCTACGGTTTCGACAGACTGAGTCTGTGAGTCAGACACAAGGAGCTGGTCAGGAACGGGTTTACAAAACCGAACGAACTGTCAAAACCGCCCACCACCGGTTTGGCGGTTTTCATGAAAACCCAAAAACTACCGAACGGTTTGGTCAGCTAGCTGACCAGTTTTGTCGGCAAGCAGAATTTTTATCGAAAAACCAATAGTTTTACAATACTAAGGGGTGCAGAGAGAGAAACGGCAAGAGGGAGAGGATAAGAGCGTGCATGAGCAGTACAGGTGAATTTTTTTCACCAATTTGGTTTCACCCACATGACCGCGCTCGTTGGCAATTTTGATCTCATGGTGAAATTTTTTTTTATCAACGTGGCCAGGAAGTATGTCGTGGGACGGGCTGCGCTTTAAGAGAGTCAAATACCTTTTGGTTGAGCGTCAATCTTCTGCTTCGGGTGCAAATAAAAAAACAGCGAGATCAAGGGAGCCGCGGACCAACAGAACTGAGCTCACCCTCTCTGATCAAGAACGTCCGATCTACGACAAGAGTGAGACTGTGGAGCAGAGAATCTTACCTTGGTCGATGTAACATCCGCGACGATGCCGGTTGGGAGGATGTAGCAGGTGAGTTCGGTGAGACCGGAGCTGTTGTGGGATCGAGAAGCAGGTGCCAGGGAGGGCGGCGCGATGGGAGTATTCCTATCCAAGTTGGGATGGATGGGGGGGGGGGGGGGGATGCTGACGGTGCGGGAAGATGGCTAGGCGTCGAAGTCGCTCGGTGTGTTCTGAAATCGGGGTCATGTGGAAGCAATCCAACGGCGAGCGAGTGATCGAACGGCAGCTAGAGATGGCGTATTGACTGTAATGTTGTTTCTGTAGATCTACAGTGCATATGGCTTCAACCAAAACAAAGATCTTTATAGATTAATCAAAGTTGAAACAAAATCAAATCTGAGAAAATTGGTAACTCGGGCATTAAATTTATTTCTTCTTCTTCCACTAACAGTGTGTTTCTGGTTAATCTTACAAAATGTAGCTCTAAGTAGGGAATTAACGTCCACCTAAATCACTTTCACAAAAAAAAACCTTCCACATAAATCAAAAGAATTTAGCCAATCTTGCAAAACAAAAGAACATAGAGGTATATGAAACACATGAGAAAAAGAAGAGGAAAAAACTTATGTGAAGGAGGAAGAGATAATGCGGCGGAATGGCTTGCCGCTCGGCTAGTTGGACAGCTCCTGCCTTGCATCCGCGGCTAGCTGAACGGCTACCGCCCAGCCTCACTCTCCCAAGGAAAACCGCGTGACAGCGGCTAGTCTGAGCTTGTCGGTCGGATGACGCAATTTGCAAGCGAGATCAGGTTGACAGGGTAACGTGATTTGGGGTGGGAACCGAGGAGCGACGACGGACATTAGAAGAAATTAGGACTGTCTATTTTTCAGTCGACTGAAATTGAAGGTCCCTTTCAGTCGATAGTTTGAACCCTCAGATTCAGATCTGACCGTTGTAGTTGTTAGGTGCTGTTAGCTGTGCTTTTGTTGTTAACAGGCCCGCCATGCTGATCCAATAACAGATTCGAATTTAAAACGGACGAGCAGAGCAAACCCGATAAGCTAGAAAACAGGTTTACGTTGTTTTTTTGAGCTTCTTTTGTGTTGGGCGGGCCTTTATTCACTCAAAGCCCAAAATAAAAAACTGTTGGGCAGGCCTTTTGTGTAGGATTGGGCCTTTGTAAATGAAAGCCCAAAAACAAAAATTACTGTAGCACACCCATTAACGAATCAAATTGTTACCCCATCTGCAAGAAAGAAAACAGAACACAGATCGATCTGTGAAGTAAGAGACGAGAAAACTCAGAAGAGAGCATAAAGAACGAATCAATCAGGGGGGCAGGAAGAAACCAGATCATGGAAGAAGAAAAGGAGGGCAAATCAACAAAAAAAAGAGGCAATATTACCTACCTCATCTAATAATCTTGCTCCTGCTCTTGCATCCTGGTTCGTTTGAGATGGTCCTTTTGCCACCTGCTTCGTTTAGATGCACCTCTTGTCCCCTGATTGGTTGACATGCACTACTTGCCCGATGCTTTGTTGAGATGCACTACTTGACTTTGATGTTGATGCTGCTGCTTGAGATTGTAGTGATTGCTTTGTGAATTTGGTCTTCCTTTTTTGGTACTTGCTCAAATTTCTGATTTGAGATTGAAGAATCAAAACAATGCCAATAGAATAGCAGATGAAGCATACTATAATCCCTTAGTTCTTCATGATACACATGTAAATACCTGATATAAAATGTGTGATTCAAAATGCAGATATTAGTAGGTAGGTACTCAGGGATGAAAATACAAAGCAGACAAATGTGCAACAACTCAATTATGTGTCAGAGAGACTTTGCACAGGTAATAATATGAATTTTTAAGTGCAATAAAATGAAATTATGGTTCCCTTGTTCTCATTATTGTATAGGCAAGCACTTAACAATATGCTGCATGAAATATGAAAGAGGCACTGACATATATTATTTACTTTAGAGGATCAGCCATAACAAAAATTGGATATAATTCTAGTAGGAATTGCAATATAACTACCGGCAAGTAGTGAATAATGGGTATGAAACTAAGTTAGTGACTTGAGAATCAAATGATGCACCTAACATGTCCACTGATAATTGGACTATAATATATTGGGATTGGTTTAATCGAAAGGTGTAATTTTATTTTTTAGAGTCCTTGCAGATATCATTAGATAAACATCCGGAGATAGAAATACAAAGCAGTCAAATATGAAACAATCCACTGATGTATCCAACAGATTATGAAGAGGTAATGATCTATATTATTGAAATGCAAATGTAAAAAATGATGGTTGTTTTTGGTTCTCAAGAATTAATTTTATTTACTAATGCAGGGAAGCACTGAACATTATGCTGCTGGAAAGATATCAGATGAGAACAATACTTATATTGCTCTGAATCATGAAGCTAATTCTTCTATAGCAATGTTTGAAGACCAGACTGATGTATAGTAAAACTTAATATTTTGTTTACTAAATATTATTCAATCATATATGTAGTAATGGAATAAAAATTTGTTTGTGCAGCTTGACATGCCCATGTTAACGAGCTATATGAAACTACTACAAGGACCTGCTCAATATGATGCAAGTCACAAAATGTACAAGTACGATGGTGAAAAAGCTGTACACATACATAAGAACGATGGAGATGATATTGTTACCTTTATATTTTATAGGATGCAAGGATGTATATGACAACAAGCAGGTTAGAAACAGAGCAACAGCTGCAATCTGAAGCTTCTCACAACCTGACATACAACACCACAAACAATAACATATTTTATTCATTTGAAGAGGGAATGAATGTAGAATATGTAGCAGTTTCAGAGTCATGTGCAGAGAATGCATGCATTGAAACAGATAACATAAGTTCAGGTTTTGCTTTTCTCAATGAAGAAAGAAATGAGGCACCAACAGATGATACATATGTTGAAGTACGTGATGATACACATGTTGCAGCAGGTGATGGAAGTGAGGGTTATGCACCGGACATTGAATCAGAAGAACTAAATGAGCAAGATGAATTGGAACTCATAGAAGCAGAGAGTCAAAGTATAGCAGCAGCTAAAAGATTGTCACAGGAAAATGATAGCAGACATGTTCCACTGCTCGGGATGAAGTTTGAGACAGATAAAGAAGCATACAACTTCTACAATGACTATGGATTCATAGTTGGGTTCTCTATAACTAGATTTCAGACATACCCCTGCAAGGATAAAAAAGACCCAAACTTTGGAAAAATTACAAGAAGAACATTCAAATGTAACATGCACGATCGCAAAAAAGATACATAAAAGGAAGAGGATGATACTTCAAAGACAACTGGTGTCCAGAAATTGAGGAGAGGAAAAAAAAAGAATGGTACACCACCAACACCAAGCACAACCCCCATTACAAAGAAGACAAATAAAATAAAGCATACAGGTTGTCCAACTGAGATGATTATCACACAAGATTTAGGCATGTGGGTAGTAACAACAATCAATCTAGAGCACAACCATCCCCTTGCTGCTAAAGATCAAAAGGATTGCCTAAGGTCACAAAAAAAAATGACAGATATAGAGAAGAAGCTTGTTAAAACTTTCAGTGATGCAAACATAAGAGATAGAAAGATCATGGCCATCTCGTCTTATATTAAAGGAGGGACAACACCGTACAAGAAAAAACATGTCACCAACATGAAGGCCAAATTAAAAAATGAAAGCACAGATAGTGACATGACTCAAGTTAGGCAATGGTTTTCAAGAATGCAAGCAGAGGAACCATTGTTCTACTACACCTTTGACTTTGTTGGGAAAAGTAACAAGGTTAAGAACATATTCTGGGCTAGTGCACAGAACAGGAAGTACTATGAGGACTTTGGAGACTTTGTTAGCTTTGATACAACATACAACACAAATAAGTACAATCTCAAGTTTGCACCTATAGTTGGAGTTACTGGGCACGGAGACAACTGCCTGTTTGGTTGCACGTTCCTGCAAGATGTGACAGCAGAAACCTTTGAGTGGTTGTTCAACAAGTTTTTGGAATGCATAGGAGGAAAACATCCTAAGACAATAATTACAGATCAAGACCTAGCTATGCGTGCAGCAATTAAGAAAGTGTTCCCTAACACAGATCACAGAAACTGCTACTTCCATATAGCGAAAAAGGCTGAGGAAAGAGGAGGGAGAACTTTTGCAATGGAGAGAAACAAAGACCTCCATGCAGATCTATTTGACATATTAAGGAAATCCTTGACTACTGCTGAATTTGAGGTGCTTTATCAGCAGCTGCCACAAAAATATGACGTTAGAGAATTCAAATAGTTGGAAGAAATGTGGAAAATTAGAGCCACTTTTGCTCTTGTGTTATTCAAGGACAAGTTCTACCCGTTTGTGCACTCCATAGCGAGAAGTAAAGGTACAAATGCTCTATTCAAGCTGGATGTTGGTCCTAGTTATAGTGTCATGAGGTTTATGCATGAATATAAGAGAATAGCTGAAACAACACAGAAGAATCAAAGGTCACAAGACTATGTCACAAAAATTTCAGGTCCATACCTAAAAACAGGTTATGAGTTCGAGAAACAAGCAACACAACTCCTAAACAGGACAATATTCTATAAATTTCAGAATGAAGTCACCCTGGCCACTAACTTAATGTGTCAAGAAGTTATAAAAGAAAAAAGATGTGCAGTATACAAAGCACCACAATACAGGGGGAATGATTTTAGAACAAGAAAGTACATTGTTACATTGGACTTACCTCAAAATAACTATGCGTGCATCTGCTGCAGGTTCCAAAAGGATGGTATCTTGTGCTCCCATGTCTTGAAAGTGTTGCAGAACTTGAACATATTCAAGTTAGATGAAAAATATTTCATAGACAGATGGAGGCCGAAAGAACATAAACATGACAACACAGAGAGCACAATACCAGAGATTGAAATAGGAAGTAGCAGCCAGCTTAAATACAACATTTTGTGCAGAAGACTATGTGGATTGGCATCAGATGGAGCAAAATCAGTGCAAAAGTTCAAGGTAGTACTAGAGGATGCAGATAGAACTCAAGCAAAGTTGAATGAAATGCCAGAAGATGTGGAAGAAGCAGAAAATACATCTGAAGTATCACATGGTACCAAACTTCAAGACCTAGACTATGTTCTGAAAAAGGGTAGACCGCCACTACCTAAGAGATCTATTGGTATACAAGAACAAGTCAGAATGAAACAAGTTACTCACTGCAGTCATTGCCAAGGTGACGACCATAACATACAAACATGCAAAAATTTGCATCTGTCAGCAGTGCCAGCTAAAAGAAAAAATAGAAAAAGAGGATACAGAAATGAAGGTAAAAGAAAGAAAGAAATATTCATGACTTTAGATACTTCAATTGAAATAGATGTGTACTAACCTATACTTGTTACTGCACAGGGAAGATCCAGGCCGGCAACACAAGTGTTGAAGCTCCCACTGCCAAGAGAAGTAAAAAAGCAAATAGCAACCAACAAGTTCAAGGAAACAACAGACCGGAAGGCTAACCTCACACTAGTCAAGTTAAAGGATGCTGAACAAAGATTCTTGATGAGAAGATAAGGGGATTGAAGAGAATGTTTTTAAGTTTTGCTTTTGTAAGCACAAGATATATAAACTTCATGTATCAGTGGACAATGATATGTAGAATGTTTATTGTACTAAGACATTATTGTAAACAATTTATGTATGAAACTATATGTGACACTATGCAGCTTAGAGAGCTGATAACAATGCTCTTGACATAATAACCTTCTCAAAAACAAAAGTTTCATAGGGGGATCTCTAATGACATGCAATAGCATTACGTAACAAGACACAATAAAAATTGAAATTTTAAAAAGCATGAATCATGACAAACTAAAATAGGCTTCAAAATATATAGGCGCTACAGTAACTGCTTGGGACATATTCATAGTTAACAGTACCAAGAACACAATACTTGAGACGTTTGTTGCAAGAAAAAAGAAAAAAGGAAGAAGCCCTTATGTTACATTGACCCCAATATACAAACTAAGGCTACACCATGAGAAATAACTAGAAGATTTTATCTAGGCTTCAGCTGTCCTGAAAATACTTTTCAAAGACCTCAAAAAAGCTACAACAACTACATGTCACATCAGGAAAATCTCATGAAACCCATCATAGCCCCCCTTGCATGCATGACCTTTTATGCTTCACCTTGGAAATACTTAGAGTACACCTGGATTACAAGAGAATGTGAACGATTAGAAATATGAACATTGCTTACTACAGTTTTGGAGTGTACTTATCATTGCAGCATTGAATACTAAATATAATACATTTTGAAAATACATAAAAATGGACAAATCAACACTGACAAAGTCAGAAATATGTACCTCATTATCAAATGACTTCAAAATACTAAGGCCATTGTTAGCAACATTGCTTTGGTTGAAAATCATCTCATTCGCATACTTGATTCAAAGATTTGGTACATCTGATGCTTTAAATTTAGATTTCAGATCAACTATGGGCTCCCACTCTTCTAGAAACTTATTGATTAAAATTCCATCATCCTCACTGAATTGGAATGGTCACAAACATAGTGAATTAATAATTAAAATAACATAAATAAAACAATTTTTTGGAGTATAGGGAAATGAGGTTTTGGTACACATACTTGTTGGAAAACTGAGGAACATCGACAAACTGAAACTTGTCACTGAAACTACAATCCACTTTTCCAGATTGCTTCCATAGTTTCATGAAATTTTGTAGCTACAGAAAATAATTTTAAATCCATCAGTAAAATTTAAACTACTTCAAGTGAGAAACCGTAAAAGAACAACAACTATGCACTTACAAAAACAGCTTTTACATGTTGATGGAAAGCAGAATCTGGTCCAAAATCACGAAGACAAGGTTCAATAACAGCCCACACCCATTCTTTGATGATGGCAACAATAACACACCAGTGATTTTCAAAGAAAATGGGGAAGAATTGCTGCACATACAAAAGGACACAAAAATTTAAATACACGACCTTCATATAAAAATTTCAAGTTTCACTCAAATAAATGAAGAACAGCAATATACCAACTCTGAATTATACAGTAAAGAAGCAGCATTAGCACCCTTGAAAGAAGAGACTGCTTTAGAAAATCTCTTTCTCCTCTCTTCTTCATTTTTAAAATCATAATTATTCAACAGAAAATCCTAAAGCACAAAAGGGATAAATAAGATACAAAATGACATTAAAAGGAAACAAAGGTAATAGGAAAACAAAACCTACTGAGATAGGTGTCAAGAAGAAATGCTTCAAACTTCTCCTTGCATGCAACTTGTCAAATATCTTCTTGCAAAGTGCATTGACAACATATGTCTCCACCTTTCCTCCTGGTTGAAGAGAGCTTCCTAGTGATCCAAACTTCACTACATTCTTGTAATCAATAATATATCTCCTGAAAAGAATAATTCATATATAAACAAAGTGTTTTCTGAAATACATTTTCATAGACTTCAAAATACATATTTTGCTATAGTCATTACATAATCAAAGATTTTCAAATAATCCTACAAATATTTACAATTACATCCTATACAAAAGACCTAGCGGCTTTATCTTATTTTCCATAGCCATTACATAATCAAAGATTTTGAAAACCCTACAAAGATTTACAATTACATACTATATAAAAGACCTAGAAGCTTTATCTTATTTTTCCATAGTAAATACATAATCAATGATTTTCAAATAATCCTACAAAAAACTACAATTACATCTTTTACAACTGATCTCACATATATATTTGGGAGTGTCTATTTTTTCAGTTGATTGAAAATGGGGGTTCCTTTCAATCAACGTTTTTAGCCCTTGGATTTAGATCCAATGAATATAAAAAGACAATTTTTTTCCATAGTCTATACATAACACTAATTAATAAAAATAATCCTACAAATAGATAAATAATAAAAGGAATCAAAAAGAACAAAAGAATATACACACAACCATCGATTGAAATGAATGCTACATTTCAATCGATTGAAAAGTAGCATTACCATATATTTTTTGCTACAGTCAATACATAATCAAAGTTTAACAAAATATTACCACATAATCCTACAAAGATTTACAATAATCCTAGTTAATTTATTTTTCCATAGTTAATACATAATCAAAGATTTTTAAATAATCCTACAAAATTTTACAAGTACATCTTTCAATCAGATTTGATAGATTAAATTTCCCATAGTCATTGCATAATCAAATTTTACCTAATATAATCATACAAACAATAACAAGTGCAACTTTTGCAAAACACGTTGCAGATTTACATTGCTATAGCCATTACATAACCAAAAAATATCAAATAAACCTACAATGCATGACAACTACATCTTTGGAAATAAAGAGAGTTAGAACGTACTTGTTGTGATTGCTGTTAGAAACATCAAGAAGGACTCTATAAACATCTCTTTCTTTTGCAGATGTAGAAACTTTTGTACGCTCATGCACGTAAGGCGATGACACATATCTGCTAGGAACATGAAACCTCCTTGGTCTGTACATAGCCATCTTGCCAGATGAGCTCCTAGCAGCATATTGAGCATTACCAAAGGACCAATTATACATTTTGTTAGATTTATTGGATAATTCTGAACACTTCCCAAAAAATGTCTTCCTCGCAATAACAGCCGCAACCTCTGGAGACTCTTGACTCTAGAATGATGAAAATAATAAATCCCAAATGTGCCATACATTATATGCCAAAATTTATCAAAAAAGAAAGACGGAGACACTTACAAGATCAACATATTCACCACCAGACATCTCAAGAGCAAGTGGTACAGGTTGTTCTACTGGTACAATGGGAGATATTGCTGAAGATGACACTTCAGAGTTCACTGTTGGTGATGTTTTACAATTACGTCGCTTAGCAAATTCTTCAGAAGTTTCATCAGTTAATGGAAGAGATTCCATTATCAACACATCCTATAGAAATACAATTATCATAAGCTTGTAAGCACAATGGAATACGTCTTCACATGAATAAAAATTGACATTACATCTACAACCTTTGTGGTAAAATTGTGGTCATAACATCTACAAATGATGTTAACAAAATAAAACTAATGACACCATGCACGATCCATTAATGATATGCAGGAAATTGAAATTTTGCAGCAACATGAAGACTATTATCCTAAGCTAAAAAACAACATGATAAGTGCAAGATAACAATTAATGATCTAGTCAATGAGAACAGTGCAAGACTATTATCCTAAGCTCAAAAACAAACATGTGTAAAGTCATGTACTGGAATATGTTTTTGGAAAAAAAAACTAACCTCATGGTCGTCATTGACTAGATCATTAAGTACATGTGTGTTCTGTCCATGTGATATTTCTGAGGAATTTCTTTTCCTTTTTGAAGTGCTCTAAAATTAAAAAAAATCTGATCAAAAATATCAAATTGAATTATAAATGAATGACAGTAATTGCATATCAAAACTGAACCTAACCTGTCTAGGTAATGTAGGGCCAGATTCACCAACAGGTCGCCTTTTCCTCGGATCAGCCACATAATTTCCAAGGTCATCTTCATCATCAAAAATACGGAACGGAGGAACAGATGGTGAGTTGAAATAGGGTGATTTTGTCTTGGATTGCACTTGCTCTATAGTTAAAGATTACAAGAAAGTAAATACTTGGACAAAAATTGTAAATAAAGATAACCAAGTGATATGAGTTTATTAATTTGCATGTAACACTTTTTTCAGTTACATATAAAATAAGCACTAATTGCAACATACGTCCATTGCGATTTCAATGTCACGATTATGCAATTAGTATTAAGCAACAATAAATCAAAAGCAACAACTAAATATATGAAGGAAAAAAAGGACTCCCCCATGTAGTAGCTCTGAAAATTTAACAAATGTTCAATCATCAGACCCAAAATCTTTGTTGTAGAAAACTCTAGCATTTAGAAAATTTAGAGGTCACAATGTACTCTAATTTTTTTTTAAGATGATAGGAACATAGTCAACCATATTTATAATCTAGTACACATAAATATGGGAGTGTCTAATTTTCAGGCGATTGAAAATAAGGGTTTCTTTAAATCAACGCTTTTAGCCCTTGGATCTAGATCTAATGGATACAAAAAGACAAATTTTTTCCATAATCTATAAATCACACTAATTAATACAAATAATCCTACAAATAGATAAATAATAAAAGGAATCAAAAGAACAAAACAATATACACACAACCATCGATTGAAAGGAATGCTACTTTTCAATCGATTGAAAAGTAGCATTACCGCATAAATATCCTATTTCATAATCAAAT
Source organism: Eleusine indica (assembly GCA_030378355.1). NCBI lineage: Eukaryota > Viridiplantae > Streptophyta > Magnoliopsida > Poales > Poaceae > Eleusine > Eleusine indica. The sequence continues at coordinate 64,378,010 of CM059494.1, forward strand.
GAAGAGGCATGGACAAAATAAGCTTGTTCTGAACATGCATTTTCCCACGACCAACCTTGTCCTCTAAATGCAAAATCAGTATTCGAACATTAGGGATTTCAGAAATTTACAACATACTTGAGATTGATGAATGAGGAGCTTTATTTTTCAGATCAGGAGTTATTTTCTTCATATGTGGGGCAGAATTTTTTGCAGCAGTAGTATCACCAGGACCAGATTTTTTAGTACCCTATACAGAATTAAACATACACACTTGTTATATACTACTAAATCTGTTAATGCAAATAACAAAACATAAAACACAAAGTTGTGTTTGGGACTTGCCTGATATTTTTTATACTTCTTCATATGTTCATTGTCCTCATGATTGTTTGTTACATCACGCAATACTTGCTTTATAGTTTCAACATTCTTGTCACAACCTGACCTTTCGATCCAAACATCTTCAACATGTAAAGGGTTTTTTTTACTTCCACCTTCACCATAGCACTGCATGTAACATACATTGTCAAGAAACATAAGAAATAAAATACGACACAATTGCTTTGAAATCAGTTGAGAAATACACTAACATTAGAAGCAGTTGTTGTTTGACACAAAGGAGATTTACCAATACTTTTTGTTGCAAGTTTATGCCTAGTCCTAGAGGCAACAGAATCTGAAGATTCTGGACTGGAAATGCATGCCCTTGCTTTCCTCTTCCTCTTTCTTGGACTAATGACCTCATCTACATATAACCACAAGTAAATAAATCAACCCCACTAACAAACCGTAAATACAAAATTGTAAACATGAACAACAAAACAAATCTGTGCTACTTACCTTTGAAATCGGATTTTTGTGTTTCAATTATGATAGTAGGTGTATCTTGAGAAGCACCACTTCCATGATTCAAAACAGCTAGACTCTCAGTCATCTTCTTTCCCCGACTAGAGACGTCATCTAAAAAACAATTAGCAAATAAAAACTAGTATATGAATAATTGTAAAGAAAATAGAATGAAAACATGAAGCACATAAGACATATAAATGGTTACCTTTTGAACCAGAATTTTGTGATCCAACTATAACCGTAGCTTCCGAAGCTCCATTTGCACCACCAGATTCAGCAATCGTGTTATCAACGTTTTTGTAAGTTACAACGTCATCCTCTGCTCCATCTTCATTGATGCCACCATGACCCAGATTTTGATTGTCACTTGAGAGATCATTGATAGCTTGATTGCCTTCATTCATATTTTCTTCAGGATTTTTCATGCTAGCAGTACATTGAGTCATATCTTGCATGTACTGAAATATTGCCAAGATTAATTTGTCTGGTGTGTAATGTGGTGGCCTGAAATTATGTAGCAGGAAATCCTCATGCAAACAACACAATCCATCAATCATCTGCAAAATTAAAAGAAAAAGCATTTAGTTAATGTACTGTGTGCATTTCACTATTAATACAAATTTAAAGAATGCAATTGGCATAATCAGCTAACTGCAAATCATATAAGTTGGCACTGCAATAATAGAAACTTGAAAGTTTGCCTTTGTAGGTTGAAACATGAAAGGATGTGATTATTATAGAATTTTGACAGCAGCAAGGAGCATCCAAAACCAAAAGGTTATTCGGGGTAAGAAACAAATAATCAGGTTTTTGAATGATTTGCAATTGATAACATATCAACACTCTGAGTTTTGTATGAAGTTGTTAAATTGATATAAATAGGTTTTCAAAGAAAAACATTCAAATAACAGTTCATATGTTTCAATTGTTCAACAGATTTAGTGTAAATGACATAATGGTTCTTCATTGAAAGAAACAATGCTTGCATATGACAGAAATATGTTTCATGACTTTATGATTCAACACAAATAATATTGTGACAAGAAAACTTACATGTCGAAGTAAGTAGCCAAATCGTTCTTCCAAACCTTATCTCAAGTTTTGTACTTGTTCTTCACGTACTGCTCCAACAGCATAACAAGTATCATCAATATTCTTGACCTGAAACAAAATGCCATTAAGTCACATTATAACATAATATTTTATCTTTCTTTAAAATAGGACAGCGACATGAAAACTGAACTAGGTTACTTACGGGGCATTTTCCAAAAGAAACATTGTCTAGAGAATCAAAGGAACTGAATTTCTTGATCATGTCGCCTTTCCAAACATTAATCCTTGGTATGGTGGGTGAGATATGCCTATTTGGTCCAAAGTCCAGGAAATCCAAATAATATACCTAACAATATATGCAAAATTAGTAAAAGGTCATAAATAATGAGGACAAATAACTTATAAAACTGAAACAAAACTTTATGATAGCACTTAAGAATTTACTCACAGCCAAGAAATATATACATCCACCCAATGTGTGCTTCCTCTTATTGTACTTCTTGATAGATGTAATCAGCCAGTCAAATATAAACTTGCTCCAATCCCAACTACCAACTGTTGCAAGATCAACTAGAGGCTTGAAATACTTGGGACTTGGCTTCGTGCTTGAATTTGGACAAAGGAAACAAGAGAGAGCAACAATCATAAAGCACTGAAAAAATTGTTTATCTGACATTTCCTTGTTAAAAGTGATCATAGAGCCAAATGTCTTGATACTTGGAATCTCATCCACTTGAAACAGCTTCAGGAAATCCTCTTTATTGGACTCTCCAGTTTCAGCAATATCTGGACCTACTAAGTGAAGCCCCAAAGCCTTATGTATGGACAAAGGTGTGATTGGAATTATCTTGTCAGATGCATGAGTGTCCATACAGTTTTCATCAATATGATCTGCAATCCACTCAACAAAATGCCTTGGTATGGAGCAGCAATCGAACTCAAGAAGGACAGAAAAGCCATAGTAGCGCACAACATCTTTCCTCCTTTGGTCAAGGGACTAAATGATATTCTTGAAGTAAGAGTGGTTACACCTGCTAAGAGCATTGGTGGTAGCTGGAGCTTCAGTTTGTTTGTTTGAAGATCTGGCAGCAGTTTTGTGGCCACGTCTTGTGTTACATGTGGAACAACCTTCACCTCCATTGTTTGAAGAAATTACATCTGCCATCTACGACAAGAACCAGAATACATAATTCAATCACAAAAAGATAAATCAACTTTTACTAGAAAACAAAACCATGACACATAATATGCTAAATTAAACAACATACTCGTCTAATGATTTTGAAACTCTTGAAAAGGGTGTCATCATCGATGTATTCTTCATGTCCAGAAGCATGCTAAAAAGATTTAAATATTTTGTTAAAAAACAGCACCAATAATTTACCACAAATATACAATAATCAAAACTACAATACTCATTTACATGTGTATTTTGTCCTTGATGAGCAACATTGTCATCGCTGCCCTCCTCTTCATACATGGAGTCATCATCTGAATTTGATGTTTCAGATTCCGCCATTGCTACAAAGAATAGAGATTATTAGTGCTAGTCTTATTTTTTGTTTTCATATTTACTGAAAGGTAAAAAAAGTTTCACTGAAATGCAGCTGCTAAAATATTTAAAGTTCTCCTAATTACAGTAGCAATGGCAACATTGCGGGGGACAAGTACATTTTGAGAAAAAGATTATATAGTGTCTCTAATCTGGCTCATGCTTTCATTACGAGCATGACAATTTTAGGTGTCTTCACATTGACAACATATACAAGTAGCGAGTACGGGACATGACACAATTATAAAATTATAGAATTGGTTTTACGGCAGATGCATTAATAAGAAAATAGAACAGGAAGGTTGTAAAAAAACACAACATGGTTTGCATCCATACAGTGTGCTAAAAAAGACACATAGATAACAGACAGTAGCTTTATTTAAGAGGGAAATAGAGCTAGAGACATAAGTATATTTGATCTTATTAGAACACACATCTACTCTTGATAACAAAAAAAGTTTCATCATCTACTAAGACTTTGTCTATAAAACAAAATTGGTGATATAACTGTATCACATACACTTGATGATATGGCATAATAACTATACATAACACAATTCCATGTACAGAAATAAATAATCATATATTTATGAGAAGATATCGAGAAATTGCAATGATCTTGAGATGCAATTAGTATTAAAGGTACATGCAATTAATCTTTGTATTCTAACACTAAAAAGAAAAATACTCATGGGAAGATTAATTTGGGTACGTCACAAATGATAGTACACAAAAACATGATGAGGTGGTAATGAATGATTAGTCATGGCTATGATAAACTGCCTAACTTGGTCCATATAAATTTCACAAAGCTACAAACTATGGTGCAACAAACAAAAATGATTGTAATTCATCTCCAAGTACTAAAAATTTAAATGTTCAGATGCAATTTGTCTTAAAGGTACATGTAATTCAGCTTTTTATTTTATCAATGAAAAGAAAAAAGCAATGGCAAGATCAAATATAGTTCCTTTAACAACATGAGTAGGTACAACAACAGCTCTCTAGCAGGGACAACTTTAATAAAAATCTCTTCAAAGCTAGAGGCATCATAAGGTCTACAACCTCCAAAGCAAATCCAATTGCAAAGAAGATATGAGAAAATTGCAATGATATTTAGATGCAATTAATATTATAACAAAATGCAATTTGATTCGTAGTTGTTACATTAGAAAGAAAAACATCCATGGGGACATCAATTTGGGTTCACCGCATAGGTAATCCATTGCAAGGCTAACCTCATTTGATCCATGTTGGGGACATAAAGCTAATTGCAGGATAAAAAAAAATGGAACACTAAGAAAGAATAGATAACTTTTGAATTACAGCAGTTACAGTTTCAATGAGCGATCATGTAACTGGTTTCACAAAGACAAAGCTATCCATCAGATATATTCATCTTGCTATAATGAAAACCTAAACAAATTCATTTGTATGGGTGGGCCATTGAAATTAAGCAACAAAGGTGCTACAAGATCTAATAAAAATATTTATGCTAACAGATACAGGTTTTCAATCACAGAGGTTGCAATTACAGAAAAAAAATCCATGGAGTAATCAATTCATCAACAACTTTTAACTCTATAAGCAAATAGCATTTAAAAAAAGAAATATTGAAGCACCACACTGTAATCATAAAAAAAGGCACATTATGTAGCAACAAGATTACCAACAGCAGGTCTACAATTTCATTTTTAAATCACATTGAAATTTACATTAGATAGGTACACCAAATAGCATCATAATATTTCTAAATTAATCTGCAACAAAACCATATAGCATTTTATGAGTCGAGACAAATTAAAAGCACTCATAGGAGATAGGTACATGATAGTTTGGTAACACAATACCATTAAAATTTGAAGCCAGAATGACAATCAATGTTTAAAAAAGTTCCTTAAAATTACTTAACAAAACATCATAGCAATAAAGAGAACCATTTTGTTTTAATGATGCATGTACATCATATACAACCTAACAGCTGCATAAATGAGTAAAAGAGTGTTAACTATAGTGAAATGGAAGCAATGTATGACTAGAAGCTACCAAATGACCATTGTGCACATTGAAACCCTAACCCTAACGAGGTCAATTAGGCTAATGAACATATCACAAATCCTATGCACCAGTGACTAGAATCCCAACTTCCAGGTAACAAAGTTTAAAAATCATGTGTTGTAATGGAAAAATGAGTCCAAAATACAACACATAACCCCTACCTACGCCCACATTACAACCTCGTGAGGGCAAACCATAGACAGAACAAAATACAGAGTAGGAATCAGTAGCTTCCATAGGCATAGATCACATACCAGAGAGGCAAAAGAACGCCGGCAGCAAATCGACACCGACGACAAATGGACGCCGTAGAACCCCTACCTCTGCCTCCGCAGGATCCCTCCTTGTCTCCTCGACTCCTCCGCCTCCCTGGTTTCCCGTAACCGGCTGGGCCTACAATGAAGGAGCAAGGACAACGCGGTCGGAAGTGGATGTCGGTGGGAAGTCGACGCCGACGAGGAGCTTGGCGAGCGGGACGACAACCTCGTCGATGTTGCGGTCGCCGAGGGCGTGCTCGGACCGGAGCAGCAAGTGGAGGCTAATAGAAATCACCGCCGGCAGAAAATCGCCACCGCCGAGAAATCAACATCGACGAGAAGTCGCCGTCGTGGCACCACAGCCTCCGCCTCCGCCCGACTCCCTCCTTATCTCTTCGACTTCTCCCGTCTCTCTGGTTTCCCGATTGACTAGGCCCACAAAATCACGTGCAGGTTAACGCGTTCGTACAAACCCGTTTGAGCTTGCAGGCCCGTTAACAACAAAACCAAGCCGGGCTGGGTTCCATCAAGCTGCACGATAATTGAAACAGATCGAACGGGTGAAGCATCGACTGGAACAAAGTCACGTTTTGAGTCGATTGATCAAAAGGATTCCCGAAAGAAATTTGGAATGAGTTCGATAAATCGTGACCGAACGGTTGAAGAAGATGATAAGGTCCATTTTCTTTTTTATCTTTATTTTCTCTTTCTTGATTTTTTTAGCCCATCAAACCTATTTGTTTTCATTAACTTTTTCACCATAATTTGTAGATTTTATAAATTTTTGTTACAAATATTTTCAAAAAAAATAATCAAAAAAACGACCTTACAATGAAACCGGACAAGACTTGTTTTATCAAAAATCATGAAAACCAACAGATTTTTTTTATTTTTTGAAATCTTGGAACACGAGCCTGGCTAATTTTAGTCTTGCTGCACAATTTTCAGTAGGGACCGTTTTCAGTAAGATGTTTAGCTATCAGATGTGTATCCGGACAACAACACACATTATGTCTTTTTTTCAAATGTTTTTAAATGTAGTTTTATTGCGATTTTATCCTAATAGGTATAAACTTTGTCTTCATTTTGAAAAAAATAAGAATAAAAATTAAAAAATAAAAAATATAGGGTAAAATTACAATTGAAATTGAAATAAGAGATAAAAACATAATTGTTCATTTTATATAATACTTAATCAATACTATTGTACAACTTTAGTCTCTTCAATCGTGTCAAACGACATGTTATAGCCATACTCAAATATGTTGACTCTATCATGCTAACTAAGTCTTATTTGTACACAACTTTGGTGGATTCTAGTGAGAGAATAGCACGATGAAGCATAATAATCCACACAATTTGTTTGATATGATAAAAGAAAACCATTTTAGAAGATTTTTCTATTATAAACAATTTTAATAAATTATCCTATCATAAGCTGAAATGTATTTATGGTATGTGGTAAGCCCATAACATAGAAGTGTCTACGTGTGTGTAAATATAATAAATACGTATAAATTTATGTTGTGTATTTATATGTGTCATGTTAGAGACTAATGGTGTGGAAATTGTGATCACATAAGTCATACTTTATCCTAACGAATTTATTACGTCAAATTCTCGCATGATAAAAGAAGGATTCTACAGTGGTTTTTTAACACGTTACTTTTAATTGGAAGAACTAAATGAATTTATTCTAACTTTTCAAGTCGTGCTTCACGATACATGCTGTTGCATGACAAAAAACATTTATCACGCCATAACTCTCGGGTGATTAAAAAGAATACTCTGAAAAATATTGAGTTTGGCTATTCATATTGATTATTGAGAAATTTATAAATAACCACTTATAAGTAAGAGAGATTTTTGCTTATTCACCTAAAAAGCTTTTTATTCGGTCAATCACTTGCAAGAGAGAGGATTTCGTACTTTGCTATTAAACGTTTGTCACATTGACCATTACGTGAAAGCTATGTGTCATCAAAACATGTCACTTAGTTTCAAATCCACTTGTTTAGTGTGGCGGGTCAATATGTCACGAGCTGATGACTAATTTCGTCTGCTCATCCATTTCGAGTTGAATCTGCTAAAAGCGACATTACTTACCTTGTCTTGCTATCTTTTTTGTAGTAAAATCGTTAAATAATTAGACACACATGTGAGAAACTCGCATGTCGGCGTCAGTGATCTCAGAGACTGATCAAATTGAGATATAATGGCGAGAAGAAATCTATGTTGTTAAGACTGATGACAACTCGTTCTAGTACTTAGCCATATATGTAACAATAAGATTAGCCATCAGCTCGTAACTCTGAGCTGTCACGCTAGACAAATGAATCCAATGTTAAGTGACATGTTCTACTTGGTTGCAACTTGTAGGGCTGGCTCTTGGACCATGTAGCCGAGGCGGCCGCCGGGAGCCCATGTCCAGGGGGGCCTATCAGTCCATCACGAGGCAGTATGCAAACGTCAAGCTCGAGAATCCCAATCGCGAAGAGTTTAGTCTGAAGGGTCCATGATATTAGTTTGCTGGAGTACCCTTCAAATTATAGAGCCGGCTCTGACAACATGTAATAGTCATCATGACAAGCGGACATATAGAAAATACGAAAAATCTTTTACTTATAAGTGGTTGACTGGACAACAAGTTTTTATAGATGTAAATAAAAATTCCCCTCGGTTACAAGTAGGTATTTATAATTGATTAATAGAATGTCTCGTGTTGTGTTAGCCGCACTCACGCAGTCAGCCAGTCACACGTTCCAGCACACACAACTTACACAACCCTACAGGCAGTAGGACACAGCAAAGGCTCTCTGCATGCTTTGCTGCACAGAGCTTCATAATACCAAATAAACCCGTCCTCGAAATACTTTATTTTTCGGGACAGACCATCTCAGCGCCTCCAGTCTTCGAGTCCTCGGGGCGCTTTCCTTGATCTCCCTCGGCGTCCATGGCGCCTGTGAGGGGCGCCAAGAAGAGGAAGCGGGCGGAGAAGCCCGCGCCGGCACCGTCTCCCAGGTTGCCGCTGCCGCCGCTGCCGGACGGCGGCGATTGGTGGGACGTCTTCTTTCGCAGGATTGCAGGTCGCCTCTCCTCTCGCTCCCTCCTTACCTGCATCCCTTGTGCTCTTGGAAGTTTAGTCATGTGTGCCTCCTTGCTTCTTTCATCGCCGTAAGCATGATCACACTGGTACGTTAGAAAAGTTTTTTGTTCAAGGTGTAATGCGTCAGCCCCGAGAGATTGAGATAGTCCGTGGGTGGATCTGAAGGGAGTTACAATTGCACTTTGCGAGTGTGGATGTGTAGCTTAATCGATTGATTACGCGAGATGTGTTTCGAGGATGCAGGTGCAAAGTGGTAAGAAACATTGGAATGGTGCGTTGTGGATTGAGAGCTCGAGACCGTGGCTGCTGCTGGCGATTGCTCGCTGCTTCGGCTGCATCAATTCAGTAGAGCATATTTAGGAAATTCAGCAACCGGATTCCATTTCTTGTTGTTCGGTTGTGTATGTTGTGGAATCCAGATCTGAAAAGCCGCCACAACTGCAATTAGAGAGGATGATTTTGGGTGATGGTTGTTTCCCCCACTTTTTTTTATTCAATCCAGAATCAGTAGAGTGCTCGGCACGGTGTCGATGTTTTACGCAACAATGCCTTGAATCCTTCCAGAAATGGAACTTTCAGTTTACTAAATGGGGAAAGGAACGGTAAAGGAGGAAGAGAGAACAAACATGTGATTCTTTGATTTTGATAGATTGCAGGCTCATAATTTGGACATCGATTTTGTTGTTCTAGATCATATCGTGATTTGTGTGTCATCCGCAAAAAAATCGGAAACATTTGTTGTGACGTATGGCTATGTTCAGTAATTGAAAGCTAGTTGTAAATAATAGTGGTGTAATTGTGACCAGTGGTTTTATCATTTATTCTTTTGCTATTGGGGAATTGCTTCCTTATGAGCTTGGTGTTGTGAGTGTAAATCTTCAAGGTATGGGTTAGCTATAAAGGATTAATTGCAGTGCAATCTGATAGGGCTTGTGATCCTTTTTCACTGCTCGGTGTTTGGTATGATTAGCCAAGTTCACTTTGTATTGAGCTGTTTTTCTTTTTTCAAGAGCATGTGTTGCATACATTTCATTAGAAGGGAAAAGAGCCAGATTTCAAGTGTGGAAACCATAAGTTTGTCTAAGGAAAGTGGGTTTTCTCTGAAGACACACCACCAGATTTCAACAGATATCAGATTTTACCCTGACTGTTAAGCTGAGACTAGTAAGTGGGAGCTGAAAATGGCTAAACACTCTGCAGTCTGAACGGCTGGAATCAATCATTGTTTTATTTGTTTTTCTTTTCTTTTTGTAACAATTTTTTGTTGTAGTTGCATGCTATACTAGCTACTAGATCATTCTGATGCCATTTTGAATGGTCTCATTGAACTCTCCAAATCTGAGCCTCAAACTCAACGTCCAAATGTTTTGTTGAATGAAAAGGCCGGTTTATACATACATATATATAATCGTGTGATGGTGCTCTTAATACAAATATACAAATATCTGTTGCACGTGGTTGTTAACGAGAAAAAATTATACCTTCAAAGTCATGTACTACTGATCTAGCTATGTATTTTGTAATCGAGCAATTTTATCTTCCCTGATCATTGTTTTGTTGAAGAGTACCGGAAACATTTGTATTTCTATTGTCGTTTGTCCTTGAAGCTAGCTCCAAGTTTAAGGCACACTGTTTCTCAGTTTTTAAATTATTTGCTTTTCGTAGATAGAGCTTTGCTTATTCCTGATGTGTAGCAGCTATAAATTGTATTTACATAACAGCAATATTTTGAGATTTAATATTTGAAAATTATTTGTCTTTCATAGATAGAGCTTTCTTAAACATTTACATAACAACAGCTAAAATAGCCTCTGTTTATCGCCTCCACAGGACACTCCTCTTTTCCAAGAGAACACCAGAGCATGGAGTCTATCCTCATGATGTCAAGAAAGACCTTTGACTATATCTGCTCGCTTGTTAAGAAGGACCTGACAACGAAGACATACGGTTTCAGAAACTTCAGGTTCGGTGACAAGATGATCCTAGGTGTGGAGGATCAGGTCGCGGTGGCTCTAATGAGGCTGACATCTGGGGAATCATTGCAGAACATAGGAATGTGGTTTGGCATGAATCATTCAGCCATCTCAAACATCACTTGGCGGTTCATCGAGTCTATGGAGGAGCGTGCTATCTGTCATCTAAAGTGGCCGAGCCCTGAAGAGATTGCAACCATCAAAACAAGATTTGAAAAGATTTATGGCCTCCCAAACTGCTGTGGTGCCATCGATACCACACATATCCTCATGTGCTCCTCGTCTCAGCCAAATAGCAGAGTCTGGCTGGACAAAGAGAACAAAAACAGCATGGTCTTGCAGGCTGTTGTCGATGCTGACATGCGGTTCAGAGACATCGTCAGTGGCTGGCCTGGGAGCTTGGATGACTCATGCATCCTGCGCACCTCTGGCTTCTACAGACTATGCGAGAAAGGTGTCAGGCTGGACAAGCAAATGGAGCTTCCTGGAGGGTCAATGGTCAGGGAATACATAGTTGGAGATGCAAGCTACCCTCTACTTCCTTGGCTGATGACTCCATACCAAGAGCAGGGTCTCCCGGCGTCCAAAGCTGAATTCAACAAGCGGCACAAGGCAGCGACAACGGTGGTGGAGAACGCACTGGCAACGCTCAAGGGGAGATGGCGGGTTATTCAGGGAGAACTGTGGAGGCCTGACAAGCACCGGCTGCCGAGGATCATCTTCGTCTGCTGCTTGATCACCAACATCATCATTGACATGGACGGACCTCCAATCAAAGAGATGCTGGTTACAGGCAACCATGACCAGGGGTACAAGCAGCAATTCAGCAATGTCACGAATGATGACGCAGCTAAGCAGAGAGATCTCATTTCCCAATATGTCAGTGCCGGCAAATAGACTTTGTGAGCTTTGTGGTTTTCTACCACGCCTCTTGCACCAATTGATATAGAACAATGCATACAAAATTGTAAGGTGAATTTTGACAGATTCTGATATCCTTTCAGTGACATTGGTACCATTTTGAGAACAGCGCAGACCTAGTTTGTGAAGATAGACCATGCCTCTTTATTAACAAGCTGTTGCTTTCCATTCTCAAAAACAAACAAAGGTACAATAAAAATACCATGAATTGAACCAATCAAAGTGGAATAATCATAACACAACTTTTAACAGCAAGAAACACAAAATTGATAACCAGAGAATGTTGGAAGCATTGTATATAATTCTACACATACATAGGTAATGGAAAGAATGCATTATCCCTCCTTGAACATAATAAAAAACGATACTCCATCTCCACCCTCAAAAAGCAAAGCACAACATCACATGAGAAGAGACTTGGCAAAGTGCTCCCTTGCTGTCGTGAAGGCTTGGACTAAAGTCTGCATGCAGAAAGCAATAGCATGTTAAAAGGAAACTATTTTCTTGCCCTGAAAAAAAAAACACGGCTGCAGCCTACCTGCTCAGCTAATGATGTGGCACCTTCCATTCCATGAGCTGATGACACCTTTTCAGCTATCACACTTCCTTCTGTTTCTAATACAATCCTGTAACCAACCATTCAAGAAAGGGGAGCTTAGTGCATTTTTTCTGGATTCCAAAATCTAGGTCCCTAGATTTTAAGAATCTCATAATCTGGTTATACCCAGCTAAAGCCATATTTTAAGAATCTCAAGATAAAAATCAGGTATCCAAACACCACCACCCAGATTTTGTTTAGAATCTGGATTCTAAAATAAAAATCAGATTTGAAGAATCTGAGTTGGATCTAAACAGGGCTGAAGTTTAGCACTTAAGCATTTCAAACACTAATGAGCCCACAATGTTTGTATGGTAGAGTTGCAATATCTGAGGTCCACTCCCCAGATTATTTGAAATCAAAGATTTGGATTTCCTTCTGTTTATTCCTTTTCATCCTTGTGCAATTTTAAAGTAAACATTTTTTTTTCTAAATTTCTGTTTCCTGCCAAATCTGTCCACTTCTGTTCATGGCAATTTTGTCTTTTAAAGTGGCTCTGGATCCTAGCGAACTTTAAAGTAGAAAGATAGGGATGTACCCTCCATCAACAATTTCATCGATACACAATAGGATCAGGTCCAAATTTTCGAGTGCTGTCCTTTTGTCCACGATGTTCCTGAAAACAGAGGTTGAAAAGACATCCATATGCAATCAGCACTTGCATAAAAGTATGTGACATAATACATAGAGGTCGTCCAAAAGAAAGACTTTGCAAGTGATCATAACCTGAGAAGTTGGTCAACCGCATCAGAGAATCCCTGAAGAACTGATGCTAATATAAGCTCATTATCCTCTTCTCCTCCAGTAACAAAAAAATGCAGATCTTGGATAAACTTATACACAACAATTTGGCCGTCAAACATCACAATCTCAGCTGTGAAAAAAAAAGAGAATATGAAACGTTTTCAATAGATAAATACGAAATTCCAGATGGTAGCGTATAGAAGTTTAAGGATTTTGAAATTGTTCAGAACTCATTCTCTGATTGGTGTACCATGGAAGGGCATATTTGAACTTCAGATCATATTATTGGGTTAATTTTGAAATACCAAGAGCCCATAACAGAGTAGACAAGTACAAATGGAAATATATAGATGAGTAGAAGAAGTATTCTTAAGCAATGAAATGAAATAGGCACAACAAATTAACATGGTAAGGATCCAAGAGAATTGGAAAACAAGGAGAACATGATTTAACATTCACGAAGTAATCGCTCTACGGATTGAATTGATTAAGCTCGCTCATGTATATTACTCCCTCCGTATTTTTATTCTTGACGTTCCGTAGTGTAGTTTTGAACTGCCAGACGTCATCAAATAAAATACGGAGGTAGTATTCTAGAGCAGCATCAGCATATATACAATCCACTTTCAGCTTATTGTTTTGTTAATAATTTATGGGACGAAGTATAGAAATTGCATGTTCCAGATCCATGAATTCGCACACACGACAATAACAATATCATATTTTAGATCAAATCAAGCTAACACAGTAGCATCATTATCAGATACAAACCACACCATCCCTTATATTAGAAATTAGAAAACGAGGTGGAAATTACCCTCTGTGCCAGCATTAGCTTTCTGGGTCTTTGTGAAGACCGCCTTCTCGAAGGCCAGCTTCGCAGAGAGGGTGGGCCAATCATCGCTGTAGTACTTCACGGCGACGCGCTTCCCCTCCGAGTCCAGCAAGAGGATGTTTTTCACCTTCGGGCAGGTCTCCTGCACCAGCATAAGTTGAACCCTACCGTCAACAAATAACGCAATTAAGGTCGCCGCCCTCCGCGGATCCAATCGCGACCGCCTCCCCAGCACGGTTAGATCACGAAATAGAGAGGGAAAACGAGATCGCACGGAGCAAAAGGCTGGATCTCCAAGAAGCCATCATTGCGCGAAAGGCTGAGCGCGATGGATCGGGGGACAGATCAAGAACCGGCGGTGCTGCGAAGGCGCCTGGTAGGAGGCAGAGTGGAGAGATAAGGCTGCGTACCATTGCGAGAGGCAGGTGTCTCCGCCTGTGGCTGAGGGGAACGAACAAGGCGGTCCGGATCGCCGGCGGCAGCTAAGCGCAGCGCGGACCAACAAGAGGACGACGCCGTGCGGACGAGTGAGGTGAACGAAACGGGACGCCGTTGCGGTGGGAGTAGTATAGTCGAGTAGGCTGGGCTTGCGGATCCGGCTCAAACCGTGAGCTCCTATATGGGCCTATAACAATTTGGGGTCTGTTTCAATCAATTGACGGCCCACCTGGCCCCTGATGACCACACCAAAAGCGCTTCGAGGTCGAGCTGCTTGTTTGGCTGGCCGCGGTTTTCCCGCGGCCAACGTTGTTCGTGGCGCCGGCGTAACGATCTCGTTCGCACGCCCGACATGCCTCACCAAACATCAGATCTGATAACTTGAATCTGGTCTCAGAAAGCGAGAAATCATCTGATCTGGAGCCAAATTAGGAGGTTACTTCAGTGGTAAACAGCGATTAGCCACTCCCAGCTTACTGCGTGCTTGACGGCTTGTTCAGATTACTGAACTCTGCAAATAAATGGTCCTGACAATTTTCGCGTTAGTCCGGGAATCAAATCCTCTTTGAATTGAAGGTCGTAATGCAGAATTAGGGCGGGCAGTTGGACCTGCTAAATCGTCGCATGCCGGAAGTCAGTGAAAGGTTTGGTGTGACTGGACCTCCTACTGGGAACAGAAACGAAGCCGTTCCAAACCGCTGAATATGACCTGGTTTATATCAGGATGCTCTAGATCGATCTGTGTGTTTACAAGGCCAGATGCAACGAAATTACAAAGTCAATGCTGGTTGGAACGCATCAGGAAAGGATCAGAGGAACACAAGTTAGCGCTTAACGATCCCTGAAAACTGGTCAAAGAACGTCCAGAGCGGGGCCCGATCCGATCCGTGCCGAGGAACATGCCCCTGACGCTTGCCGAACATGATTAATGACTTCTGAAACACGAATTCAAGGTCCAGGCGGTCCAGCTAATGAGCCACTACTCATCAAGTTCAATAACACCAACCCAGGTGTGAAACACGGAACGGAACGCCGAACCACGGCTGGGTCGCTCGCTCCAGGCGGCGCTGCGCGGATGTAGAATTTGCAACAACCCACTGTTAGCAGTGTTGCCGCCCTTTTTTTTTCCCCTCTGAAGCTTTAATTGAGGCAGCTCGATCGCGCCACGCGTGCGTCTCGTACTGAGCCGATTGATCCATTTCAGACCGCGGCATTGAAAAGTTTACCGACATTTATCTAGAAAACTTTTTACACTGGGCCAAGTCCATTCCTGCATGCCGATTTGCTTAGCAGTGAGTCGCAATGTCGCATGTCGAGCTACATATAAATAGCCAATGTCCCATGTGTTGTGCTGCGTAGCATTGCACCACTCAAATATTGATCCGCCAAATCGTGGAGACGATGGAGACTGACGCGGCCACGGCCCGCGTGCTCGCGTTCCTTTCGCGGCAGCGGCAAACGCAGCGCGCCGGGCGCTTGTTCGAGTGCAAGACCTGCGGGAGGCGGTTCCCGACGTTCCAGGCGCTGGGCGGGCACCGCGCCAGCCACAGGCGCCCGGGTCCCTATCCTTACGGCCTTGGCAGCCGGAAGCTGGAGGCCGTGCACGACGGCCCGAGGGTGCACGGATGCCCCATCTGCGGTGTCGAGTTCGCCGTCGGGCAGGCGCTCGGCGGGCACATGCGGCGGCACCGGTGCGCGCGCGCGCAACTGCAAGTTTCGAAGACCGAGACACCGGAAGCATGCAGCTCCGCGTCCACGGCATCGGCGAAGGCTCAGGACAATGGCGAGGACTGCGCCGGTGGCATCTGTCTGGAATTGAACCTGACGCCGTCGGCGAGCTGCATCAAGTGCCAGAAGAACGCTATGCTTGGCGCTACTAGGCCGCAAGGCGTACAGAATATGTCGATAATGGATTGCATCTTTTAATAAGCTGTCGTATAATACTAGTTTTACTGGTTTACAATGGTTTCTTTCTTGTATAATATATGCTTCATATATTGGTCATTTAATAACCAAAGCTGTCCCTGATAAGTGATACAAAGAAGCAAGGCGGGGAAGACGCCCAAGGAATCAAATATCACAATTCACACCAGAGCAATAATACATTATTCCATGCATTGACTGATAAATGCAAACCCAACGACATGGATTTCATTACACACTGTAGGGAGAGGTTTTTAACGGATCGAAATCCAACAGTACAGGAGCTCCCAGCAAATGCAATAGCTACGTCAACAGCAAGCGTGGTTGCTTCAAATAACGGAAGCAAACACAGGTACAACCACATCAGTATCACAAGTAGCTTCTTCAAACTCTTCCTATAACAGCAACACGAGAAATAAATAATGTCAAATAACGAATGATAGGGAACTTCGTGCATCCCCTATGAGCCGCAGCAGGCTGATCGTGTGGCTGCTGGTGCCTCAGCACCCCCGTCTGTCTTGTTGTTTATCTTAATTGTCTTGTCCTGCAGAGAAAGAATATGACTCTCAGAACAGCGAAATGTCGAACAAGGTGGAAGTTCAAGCATAGTGTGTTTATCTGCACCTCTGGCTTTGAATCAGTCTCGGCAAGCCTCTGCTTAATGTCACGAGCAATGGAGAAAAAGACTTGCTCCACGTTAAGGTTTGTTTTGGCACTCTGAAAGACACCGCACACACTGTGAGACAAAAACAACTTTGATGTAGAAATGGTCAGTCAATTAAGGCAAGCAACCTACAGTTTCAAAAAATTTGATGCCATATTCGTCAGCAAGTGCTTGTCCTTTCGCAGTAGGCACAGCCTGAAGCAACAGTTGAAAAGGACATTGAGACAAATTATTTAGCAAGTTATGGAAACATACAATCAAACATATGATACAGCATGAAGTCAGTCAAACAATATAGAATGCTAGAGCAAACAAAGAAGAAAGATCAGCTCATGGATATGTACCCTTTTACTTTCATCCATATCAGCCTTGTTGCCGACCAATATTTTGTTGACATTATCTGAGGCATGTTGCTCGATATTCCGAATCCAGTTTCGGATGTCTATATGTTAGGTGAACAGATTGTTAACAAATGGTTAAAACATTTCAAAGTCAAAGCATAGAGGATAAGGGCATATGGTTATGAGGATATTACTGTTAAAAGAAGACTCATCGGTGACATCATACACAAGCAGGATGCCCATAGCTCCTCGGTAGTACGCTGAGATAAATAATGGTTACTAGATCAAAACGCTTATTACTTCGATTAAGTAAATAACCAATCAGAAATTGATAAAAGCACTATACCAGTAGTAATTGTCCGGAAGCGTTCCTGACCCGCGGTGTCCCAAATCTGTAGCTTGATACGCTTGCCATCCAATTCTATCGTTCTTATTTTAAAGTCAATTCTGCAGAAAACAAATACAAAATAAAATTAGGTACACAACAAATGCAACAATTTCCATTTGATGCAGGAAGACATGATAAGCACTTAAAATGTTCATCACACACCAAAGATACTTACCCGATTGTGGTGATAAAGCTTGTGGTGAAGGAACCATCAGAGAACCGCAAGAGGAGGCAACTCTTGCCAACACCTGACATAAGGGAGTGCCAAGGACTTTTATAAGGAAACCGATACAACAGAAGATTTAACTTTTTGAATGGAAACAGGAGGAAAAAATTATTAATGCTGGTAGCTACAAATTAACTATTCAGTCATAAACATGACCTCATATGATAACTGTCCAAAGCTATAATAGAATACCTCAAAACCAAAGACAAAGGTACTGATCCATGGGTGGTAACAATAGTACTGATGTCAACCAGTAATGCTGGATCAGGTTATCTAGGAATAGTGATGCAGAGAAAGAACATGGCAATGGTCCTAGTTTAACTGAGGCTTATTTCCTGGCCAAATTTTAATTACTTCAACTTTTGGAGAGAACTTCCAGAGGCATATTTCCCCACGTAACAAGAACTTCCAGAGGCATCCTTTTTCCTAACTAGGACAAAATTTCTGCTCAATAAATTAGTTTCACTGGTTCAACTGACATCCAGCAGTGGCTCTTTCATGAGTCATAGAACCTCAGAAGCAAGCAAGAAAGAAAAATACCATCCACTCCATTAGCATGTTGTTGCATAAAGACTTCATGCTATTCATGCTATGCACTACAAAGTAAAGGACTATACATACAAGACATAAGCCCATGAGATCACAAACAAATATTTTTACATTATGAAAATTCAAAAGAACCCAAATAGAACGTACTTTAAAGCAACATTTCCTATTCTCTCTGCCCATTGGTAGAATGAGTAAAAGAAAGCATTTCTTAACCAGGAAGAATCAACCCAACATGTCAACCGTTGAACAAGTCTGCCAACTTAATCTGCAGAGCAGGGGAAGAAAATCTAAGAACGCATTCCTACAGATTGGACTATTTCCAATGTGTCGCCTCCAGCCAAACAATTTCCACACTTGAAACGTTCATACACGTAAGAGAGAGAGAAACCGTAGCAATTTCACCAGTAAATAAAATGTTCATCCATGAAAGGAAAGGTGAAATCTCACAGCAAGCCACACAATCCGTCTTTCTAAACACTCCTCCCTAATTAACAGCACAAGCTAATGCAAACGAGCGGTCATTTCCGCTTCCAAAGGCCCAAGCAGGATACAACCACGGCAAGCAAGCAATCATTTCATCCCCAGACTACTGTAAATGGAACCCGGATCGATCGCCCGATAACGACCACGACCAGCACGAGCGAGATCCATTTCGGGCATAAGCCCCCAACCCGCCCCCGATCCCACGAACACTTACGCGACTCGATCGACAGGAACAGAGATCTATCGGGCACCCACCGCTGTCCCCGATCAGGAGCAACTTGATCAGGTAGTCGTAGTCGGCCCGTGCCCTCGCCGGCGGCGCCGCCATGCTGCTGCTGGTGGTGGTGGTGGTCGCACCACCCTCCGCCTCCTCCTCCTCCTCCTCCTCCTACCCCAACCTGCACGCACAAGCGCACGCGGCGTGAGCAACGTGACGGAATGGCAGACGGCGGCGTCTGGCGGAGGCGGATCGGCGGGGGGGCTCACCTGCGGGCGCGGGGATCGAGGAGCGGGGCGGTGGCGGATCTGGGCTGCGGAGACGGGGGCGAACGAACGGGGACGACGCGACGGGAAATTTTGGGGGCTAAACAAATGTGGCGGTTGGTCGATTCGGCCGGTGCCACGAGCCGTGTGTTATGTTATGGTGGGGGCGGATCCGCTCGGCTCATCAGTCAGTCACTTGGATTAGAAGAAGACAGGGCCGCTCGGTTACTTGTGGTGCTTCGCTTAACCCGAGGCGCCGGCCGGTGAGATTAAGCCTGGCTAGCACCGCACGCTAATCAAAGATGCATTGTGTTGGTTACAGTTACCCAAATCATTTCGTTAAAAAACATTACCTGAATCATTTTGAATGAAGATATGTGCAGAGTAGGGGGCACATGTGCAGACTTTCAGAGGAACATGCTCGTTGGACGTGGGATACTCTTACATGTGGGTCAAAGTGTGGATGCAATTTGGTTAGATATTTTTCAGACGACCATATAGAATAATGAACAAGTATTTGGAAGTTGAAGTATGCGAGCCGTGTTGAAAGTTATCAACAAGCCGTCGTGGGGGGATGGTGGTAAAGGAAGATCGAAGGAAAGCAGCGCGGTTGTTTTGCTTCCAGGTTTCCGAGTTCAGATTGAGTGGTCACGCAGCCTTCATGCACGGTGCCTTCTGAATGCAGTTACAGCACGCGAAAAGTAGCCCCGGAGATGGTGGTGGCCAGAGGGGAAAGGTAAATTGATTGATGCAGTTTCAAGCGTAAGATTACCAATAGAAAGCATCAGCCCTCTTGCAGAACGGAACGGTGGTGCATATTGCTCTGACATTCTAGTTCAAGCTTACAGCAATGCTTAAGCCAGCCACCAAAGTTGGCAACGAAATAGACATTGTTGACAAAAGATATCCCTAACTTCATAGTGTAAATCATTTTATATGAACCTGTTTACAGAGTTCTTGCATTTCATCAAACAGTAGTTCGGCAAAGGGGGGTGAAATAGCTGCAGATGAACGCATGTTCCGTTCTTATTCTGGAAGCACTTATGAATCCGATTGATTTGCAGCTTGCCGTCGGGAGAGAGAGAGAGAGAGAGGATCTTCGTCCTTGTTGATAGTTATCAGTTGTCATACAAAATAGACATTGAGAGCAAAAATCATACTAGAAAAAGGCCACATTCATCGTTTATACAATGATGAATATTTTTTAATTCATTACTGGCAGATTAAACTGCAACAGAACACAATCTGATCACTCGTTCAGAGAAGAATGAATGCTTACTTTTCAACAGCTTTTTACATCATTATTCCAACTTACCGTTCAGATCCATTGGAAGAACTTAATATATAGTCACACACCTTGATTAACGTACTGCGAAGCATTTAGCGATGGATAGTTCAGTGCGGATTTGGCAGCAACCAGGATGGCCACTGCCAGAATGTGTTGCAATTCAGCTTCGATAAGTTCCCGTACTTGACATTCTTCTTGTCCACCTTGCACCGGAGATTCTCGGTCGTGAGGTCGTCGAGGTTGAGCACGGAGACAGTGTAGTGCCCCCCGGTGACCTCCATCCCGTAGTCATCGTCGACGGACCCGTACGAGCTCGCTACGTACATGCAGTTGCTCCGCAGCCCGTTGAGCCCGTTGGCCTCGACGCAGAAGGCTCGGAAGTGGTCCACGAACACGGTGCGGTCGCCGATGCCGCCGGCCACCTCCGACCAGACCACGTCCGTCCCGCCGCCGCCCACCCGCCGCTGGTCGGCACGGAAAGCCATGAATATATCGTCCGAGTTGTACCACCCTGGGTGCAGCAGCTGCGTCCTAACGAGGAGGAGCAGCTCGCCGGGCGACACGGCCAGGTTGGCCTCGAAGCGCCACCTGGGAAACTTGATCGCCGGCGGCTCGATCACGGCAGCGACGGCCAGTGTCTCGGCGTCCACGACCGTGATCCTGCATACGTTCCCCTCGAAGAGGTAGAACGCGCCGTCGCAGTAGGTGACGCTGCTAGTAACGTCGGCTGATGAGTCGTCGTCGCAGCCGAGACGCGTCCACGACGACGACGCGTCGCCGTGGCGGCAGAAGAACGCGCCGCCGCCGGAGGGGGAGCCCACCACGACGCCGTGCGGGGACAAGTCCCACACCAGGTCGCGTGGGACCGGGTCGTCGCTGACGTGGCACTTGCCGCTGCGCGAGAACGGCAGCGGCGGCAGCTCGGCCGAGGCGCCGGTGAAGGGGTTGACCATCAGGATCTTTGACGAGAGGTCGCCGCCGGCGACGGCCAGGGTCCACCCGCGGTGCGAGGCGAAGAGGAACGAGCGGCCGCACGCGGCGGCGAGCGGGATCTCACGGAGGCTGTCGTCGGCCGGGGACCACACGTCGCGGCTGACGCGGGTGCCGTAGCGTTGGGTGGGGATGAGGAGCAGCGGGACGCGGCGGCGCGCGGCGTGCGCCGCGGAGGCCGAGCGCCATGACGGGCACACGGAGCGGAAGCGCGTGAGGTCGGCGAGGTCGGGGAGCCTGTCGGCGATCGACGAGGCGAGATCGGCCGGCAGCTCCGACCAGCTCATCGTTTCGTGCGAGATGCTGGAGATGGCCGAGAAGACTCTTGGATAACAGGGTTGGAGGAGTGTCAGAGATAGGACGTGGTTGACTTTGCTTCGACCTAGGCAAGTGTAGTAGAGCACCAAGTCGTCGAACCCATCTCGCCATCTGGATCCAGCTCCTGCTGAAAATGAAAATTCAATCCACCAAGTCGTCCACGACCTGTCGTCGTGGTGGCCCCGAACAAGGGCGCGTTCTTCTGCAAGCGCGGCGACGAATGGTGGAGGCTGCTCAGCTGTTCCTCCACCGGTGTCATTAGTGTCTCCTACTGCGACGGCGCGTTCTACCTCTTCGAGGATAAAACGTGCAAGACCACGGTCGTGGACGCCGAAACACTGGCCGTGATAGCCGTGATCGAGGGGCCGAAGTTCAAGGTGCCCTGGGAAAACCAGGCCAACCTCATGGTGTCACCAGACGAGCTGCTTCTCGTCATCACGGAGCCCTGGGACGAGAGGTTCTTCAAGGCCTTCCGTTCTGACGACAGCGCGGCAGCAGGTGGCCGTGTGCCGCGGTGTGGTCGGATGTCGCCGACATCGGCGACCGCGCCGTGTTCGTCGATCACCTCCGCGCCTTCTGCAACTGCGTCGAGGCCAACGGGCTCAACGGCGTCAGGAGGAACTGCGTGTACATTGCCAAGTCGCACGAGGGGGAGGATGACCTCAGGGGGAGGTACACTGTCTCCGTGCTAGACATCAGTGCCCGTACGAGGGAGAGCCTAGGCTATGGCAACCTGTTAAATTTGATGTGCGGTAGTTTTGGCAATATGCGTCGTGGTCGTTGCCAAATCGCCGTTGATCGATGGTGAATGAAATACTTTGGAATCGTTGAAATTATATGGGCTTGGCCTATTAATATTCACAATAATTTCTGAAGAATCTTAAAGGCCAATGGTAGGAGTGTAAAGGTTTACTCCCATATTGCTAGTGGAGGTGGAGCGAGTCCAACTTATAAGGTTGGTTGCTCTAGCATCTTTTGCAAGTATATGGATCAGAAGAAGAAAGAACACACGCGCGCGCTCGCTTGTCTCGCCAAGCCGGACGTGGGCGATGGGCGCGCATCACCTGCGTGAATGGTTCGCCGAAATTCGGTCCCTTGCCTTACGGGGGCGCGGCTTCCGTTTGTACTTTCTTTTTACTGTGTGTTCCATATTTTTTCATATATTTGGTTATGGAAACCGACGTGTTAATATCGTAACCGACTCGGTTGTGGGAAGCCCAACCCTAGCGGTTCCTCCCTATAAATACGTACGGGTATCGCCACAAATCATATCACGCAATCGCCTAGCGTTTTGTCTCTCGCTACTATTGCGCCGCCAAGACTTCTCCATCCCGATCGTCGGCGTGCACCGGCGAACGGGAGAGCAGATCTCCGGAACCGTCGTCCTCTACGATCTTACACCGGGAGAGGGCGAATAAGATTTTTGGGAAGAGCTCTGCGCGACTGCTCGATCGCTTACTCGTCTTCGTCAAGCTCGTCGTCACGGCTCGTCTTCCTTGTCGTCGAGTCGGTCTCACGCGCCGTCGCCAACAACGTGACGGTGCTGAACGTCGTCGCCACCTCCTCTATCCACTCCAGAAGAAAACGTACGTACTCTTATTTCAAATCATGTCTTTCATACTAGCTTTCGTGATCTGTTTATCTATGATGAATGTTGCTAGTATGGTAGATGCTATGCTTTTGTCTGGCTTTATAGATCTGTCTAGATCTTACATAGACTTGTCTATTTCATCATGCAATTTGTTAATCATGCTTCTGATTTATTTCTGGATTAATATAAAACTAAAAGTGTTATTTTATCCAACAATCCAAAAAACTTATTGTAGGCACTTTAGTTTTATGGCTGAATTTGTCGATGCACTAAAGCCAGAGAAATTCTCTGGCATGCACTTTAAGAGATGGCAAGTGAAAGTCACTCTGTGGCTTACTGCCATGAATGTGTTTTGGGTGTCCACTGGCAAATCTGAAGGCAATCTCACTGTAGATCAGGAAAAGGTCTACAGTGAAGCCAACACAATATTCTTGAGCGCTGTTATTGGAGCTTTGATAGATCGTCTTCAGGATGTCTATATCCATCATACAGTCGCAAAAGAATTATGGGACGCTCTGATCGCTGACTATGGTGGTTTTGATGCTGGCACTGAATTGTATGTCATTGAGCAGTACCATGATTATAAGATGAGCAGTACCATGATTATAAGATGGTAGATGGTAAATTTGTCATCGCGCAAGCTCATGAGATACAGTGCATTATGAAGGAATTCGAACTGCTTAAGATCGTCGTACCTGAGAAGCTTGTGGCTGGGGGCATGATTGCCAAATTGCCTCCGTCTTGGAGGGATTTTGCCCCTACTCTTAAACACAAGAGAACGAACATATCTGTCTCAGATTTGATCGCGTCTCTTGATGTTGAGGAGAAAGCTCGTGAGAAGGATGGACGTTCTAAAGCTAACGAGGGGCACACTGTTGCCAATATGATGCATCATCCATAACAGTCTCATGGCAGTGGTGGTAAGGGCAAGGGCAAAAACAATAAGCCTAAGCAGACCACTACCTTCAAGAAGAAGAACAAGGAGAAGGGAGCATGCTTTGTTTACGGTTCTAATGAGCATTGGGCAAAGAAGTGTCCAGAACGCAAAGGAAGGAAGCCTCCACAGCAGAAGACCGTGAACATGGTGACCAATGTTGGAGAAAATAGTGGGTATGGTAATTTACCATATGTTTTTTCTGTATTTCAATCTACTAGTTGGTGGCTTGATACTGGTGCTAATATTCATGTGTGTGCTGATGTTTCTTTCTTTACTTCTTACCAGGTCGTCCGGGATTTCTCCGTCCTAATGGGGAATGGGTCACATGCTTCTGTTTATGGTGTTGGCATGGTCGAGCTAAAGTTCACTTCGGAGAAGATTATCCAATTGAAGAACGTACAGCATGTCCCTTCTATCAAGAAGAATCTCGTTAGTGGCTCCCTTTTATGTAGGGATGGTTTTAAGGTAGTGCTTGAGTCGAATAAAGTTGTCGTGTCTAAGAGTGGATAATTTATTGGTAAAGGCTATGAGTGCGGAGGCTTATTCTGCTTTTTCCTTTCAGATTACTGCAATAAGTCTGTGAACTATATTTATGATGGTGTTAATAAGAGTGATGCTAGTGTTTGACATTCACGTTTATGTTATCTAAACTTTGGTTCTATGTCTCGACTTTCCAACTTGAATTTAATTCTGAATTTTTTCATTATCAAAGGTTCTAAGTGCTCAAGTTGTGTGCAATCTAAGCAACCTCGAAAGCCTCACAAGGCTGCAGAGGAGAGACACTTAGCACCGCTAGAACTTATACATTCAAATCTTTGTGAGATGAATGGTATATTGTCTGAAGATGAAAAAAGATATTTCATGACTTTGATTGATGATGCAACTAGATATTGCTATGTTTATTTGCTAAAAACAAAAGATGAGGCTCTAGACTACTTTAAAATTTATAAGCCTGAAGTTGAAACTCAACTAGAGAAAAAGATCAAAAGAATTAGATTCGATCGTGGTGGCGAGTATTTCTCAAATGAGTTTGACTTATTCTGTGCGGAATATGGTATGATACATGAGAGGACGCCTCCCTATTCGCCCCAATCAAACGGGGTTGCCGAAAGAAAGAATCGCACCTTGACTGATTTGATTAATTCCATGTTAGACACGGCTGGATTATCTAAGGCATGGTGGGGGGAGGATTTATTGACATCATGTCATGTCCTAAATAGAGTTCCCATAAAGAATAAGGAGAAGACGCCATATGAGGAATGGATTGGTAGAAAGTCATCGCTCTCTTACTTACGCACATGGGGTTGTTTGGCCAAAGTTAACGTACCAATCAACAAGAAGCGTAAGTTAGGAGCTAAAACTGTGAATTGTATCTTTCTTGGATATACTCATCATAGCATTGCCTATAGATTTTTAGTGGTTAAATCCGAGGAGCCTGATGTTCATGTTAATTCATTAATGGAGTCTCATGATGTTACTTTCTTTGAGAACATATTTTCTATGAAAGATTTATATAGCATGTCTAGATTATCTTCTGATGTGATTGCTGAAATAATTCCTAAACTTAGTGTATTTTCTGATCATGCTGAACAAATACTTGAACCAATTCATAAGAAGATTGATAGTGAAGCTCCTAAGAGGAGCACGAGACAAAGGACTACAAAGTCTTTTGGTGATGATTTCACTGTTTATCTTGTAAATGACACTCCTAGAACCATTTCAGAGGCATATGCATCTTCTGATGCAGATGACTGAAAAGAAGCTGTCCATAGTGAGATGGACTCTATTCTTTCTAATGGAACTTGGAAAGTTGTCGATAGACCATATGGTTACAAACTTGTGGGTTATAAATGGGTGTTCAAGAAAAAGCTTAAGCCTGATGGTACTATTAACAAGTATAAGGCTCGGCTTGTGGCTAAGGGTTATACTCAGAAAGAAGGCGAAGACTTCTTTGACACTTATTCACCTGTTGCTAGATTGACCACTATTCGTGTATTACTTGCTCTGGCTGCCTCACATGGTCTTATCGTTTATCAGATGGACGTTAAGACAGCTTTTCTTAATGGAGAGTTGGATGAGAAAATCTATATGGATCAGCCAGATGGATTTGTTATAAAGGGTAAAAAAGACAAGGTGTGTAAGTTGTTGAAGTCTTTGTGTGGTCTGAAACAAGCTCCTAAGCAGTGGCATGAGAAATTTGATTCAATACTTCTATCAGCACGCTTTTCAGTCAATGAGGCTGATAAATATGTGTACTACCGTCATGATAGGGGTCAAGGAGTTATACTGTGCTTATATGTTGATGACATACTCATCTTTGGAACAAATCTTGACGTGATCAATGAGGTCAAGACCTTTCTGTGCCAAAGCTTTGATATGAAGGATCTGGGTGAGACTGATGTTATCTTGAATATCAAGCTAATCAAAGAAGAGAATGGGATTACTCTTACGCAATCTCATTATGTTGAGAAGCTCTTGAACCGTTTTGGTTACATGGATAGCAAGACTTCTCCAACACCTTATGATCCCAGTTTGATCCTTCGAAAGAATAAGAGAATTTGTAAAGGCCAATTAAGATATTCTCATATTATTGGATCACTTATGTATTTAGCTAGTGCTACTAGGCCTGACATCTCGTTTGCTGTGAGCAAACTGAGCCGGTTTACTTCTTGCCCGGGAGATGATTATTGGCGTGCGCTTGAACAGGTAATGCACTATTTAGTTGGTACTATGAATTATGGAATTCATTATTCTAGATATTCAGCAGTACTAGAAGGCTATAGTGATTCCAATTGGATATCTGATGCTGATGAGCTGTATGCCACGAGTGGATATACATTAACTCTTGGTGGTGCTGCTATTTCATGGAGATCATGCAAACAGACCATTTTGACGAGGTCTACCATGGAAGCAGAGCTTACTGCACTAGATATAGCTATAGTTGAGGCCGATTGGCTACGTGAGCTCTTGATGGACTTGCCTATTGTCGAGAAACTTGTGCCGGCAATACTCATGAATTGTGACAATCAAACTGTGATAGTCAAAGTGAACAATTCTAAGGACAATATGAAGTCATCAAGACATATTAAGAGACGTTTGAAGTCTGTCAGGAAAATGAGAAACTCCGAAGTCATATCAGTAGAATATATTTCAACTGGTGAGAACCTGGCAGATCAATTCACGAAGGGGCTGTCACGTAATGTGATAGACAGTGCACCGAAGGAGATGGGTATGAGACCCATATGTGCTATTCCATAGTAATAACCCAACCTATGTGATCGGAGATCCCGTGAAGTAGGACCTGGGAAGAACAAGCTATTGGTTAGCATGAGAGTAACCTTTTATAACCTACTCGAGAAGCGATGCATTACTCTCGATATCTGTATGCCAGGTTGGTTGTTGTCTTAATGTATTCAGTTGGCTTTAAATAGCGAAGATGTTGTACTACAGAACATTCTTAAATGAATACACCTATATAAGCCCGATTGTTGTAAGGTCACAATCTGTGAGATTTGGGTGATCTCTATTAAGCTCATGAAAGACCAAGAGAATATGACCTATATGCTCCACCCATGGAGAAGCCTACTGGAGGTCTAGTATCAGTTATGACAGTAAGTGAAACTTGTTTGCACAAAACTTGCAATTCAAGGCATAGTCCATTATTCAAGTTATGAATGAGTGTAGCTTATTATTCTAGGTGAAAGTTCAACTTAACAGTCTCCACTAAAAACACTGGTATATTAAACAACAGTAGGGTGAGGCAAAGTCTAGCTGGAACTTTGAGATCTGGTGGGGGATTGTTGGAATTATATGGGCTTGGCCTATTAATATTCACAATAATTCCTGAAAAATCTCAAAGGCCCATTCATGAATGGTGAGAGTGTAAAGATTTAGTCCCATATTGCTAGTGGAGGTGGAGGGAGTGTAACTTATAAGGTTTGTTGCTCTAGCATCTCTTGCAAGTGTGTAGATGAGAAGAAGGAAGAACACACGCGCGCGCTCGCTCGCCTCGCCTCGTCGGGCCGGGCCGGGCCGGGCCGGGCCGGGCAGGGCGTGGGCGTGGGCGATGGGCGCGGCCGCGCATCACCTGCGTGAATGGTCTGCCGAAATTCGGTCCCTTGCCTTGCGGAGGTGCGGCTTCCTTTTGCACTTTTTTTTTGCTGCGTGTTCCATATATTTTCATATATTTGGTTATGGAAACCGACGTATTAATATGGTAACCGACTCGGTTGCGGGACGCCCAACCCTAGCGGTTTCTCCCTATAAATACGTACGGGTATCGCCGCAAATCATATCACGCAATCGCCTAGGGTTTTGTCTCTCGCTACTGTTGCGCCGCCAAGACTTCTTCATCCCGATCGTCGGCGTGCACCGGCGAACGGGAGAGCAGGTCTTCGGAACCGTCGTCCTCTGCAATCCTGCACCGGGAGAGGGCGAATAAGGTTTTTGAGAAGCGCTCTACGCAACCGCTCGATCGCTTCCTCGTCTTCGTCAAGCTCGTCGCCATGGCTCGTCTTCCTCGTCATCGAGTCGGTCTCACGCGCCGTCGCCAACAACGTGACGGTGCTGAACGTCGTCGCCACTTCCTCTATCCAGTCCAGAAGGAAACGTACGTACTCTTATCTCAAACTATGTCTTTCATACTAGCTTTTATGATCTGTTTATCTATGATAAATGTTGCTAATATGGTAGATACTATGCTTTTGTCTGGCTTTATAGACCTGTCTAGATCTTGCATAGACTTGTCTAGTTCATTATGCAATCTGTTAATCATGCTTCTGATTTATTTCTAGATTAATATAAAATTAAAAGTGCTATTTTATCTAACAGGAATAAGGTTTGGGTGATTGCAAGTTGGTGGGTTTTGATCGTGCAAGTACAAACAGAGTGCTTACTCTTTGCTTCCCAGTTTGTATAGTTGTCTTCTCCATTGTAATAAAAAGCGAATCTGGATGCTCTCTGAATATGTAAAGGTTCTCACGTTCTTGTTTTTATATACAAATAAATTTACATAATAATGTGGATGGGGAAATTCCTGATCATGCCATGATTATATATATACTAGCAAAGTGTCCGTGCGTTGCTATGGGTTTGAAAAGAGAAAAAAGAAAATTTATTTATGTATGGAAAATATTGTTAGTTTTTCTACTCTTATCTCACTCTCTTAAAAACTTCTTATTGTTTATTCATCTTCTCCAAAACTTTTTTGTTACGAGCTCAGATCGGTCGCTCCTCTTCCTGCATGATATCACTATGGATGTAACTTATAATGTATAATGTTCATTTTTTATTCTTCCTTAATAGTTGTAAAATACTATCTTGCCTAAACTGAAATGAAAGGATGTTCCTCACTTCTTGTCCCCGTCTCTATTTATTGCTTCAAACCTGAGTTTTTGGTCTATGGCCGTGAACAACACCGCCGCTCATTGATGGTTGCTCCGCCGCCACAGGTCTCACTTGTCATTTGATCACGAAAAAACAACTAAATTTCATAGTTTCTATGTTTTAAGCTAGTAGCTATAGTTCACACAGCATGCATGCTTTAAGCTAGTAGCCAAAAATTACAAATATAACCAAATCATACATACTACAATTGAAAAATTCTTTTTACATCAAAATTTAAGAGCCCCCAAAAATAATGATTCAGATTATAAAAAATCTACACCCATGTGACCATGTGTATTTAAGCTAGCAGCTAAATTGCAACTCACTATAATGGAATCATATGGTTATTCAATTTGGAAATTGCTTTTACATCGAAGAAATTGGTCTACTGTAAATCTTACCTACTCACAGGACGTTACAATTTCTCACCAAGAATCAATAGAATTACAGGACTCACCTAGTTAGAGGAAGGCTAGGCTACCCAATTGCCGCCTTTACATGCCTGCCGAGTGAAATCTTGACTAAACACCCAACTAATCGACTTCTCAATATTTTTTATATGTAGGAGCCAAATACAAACTGCAATTAATCCTATTTGCAAGCATGATAGAATGACAGCAGACGAGGGAGCAGATAACACTATTGTAAGGGGCGTACCTTGTCGATCTCGAGTGCCTGCATGGAGGTCGCCTTACTTGGACGCTATTGCAATTGCGATGTTGTCTTCGTCTCATCCAAGCTGTTATCGTCCTCTGCGACCAAACCTGCCAGACTCACAACGGCTACGGCGCTGTGTATCGATGCCGATCACAACTGTGAGACGAGACTGCACCTCACATGCACAATATTGGCGGCGGACAAGAGGTCGGTATCACACGGACACACGGCGCCATCTGCTAGGGTCTCCAACGTGGAATTCAAACAAACCACGACGGGAACGTACACCGACGCGGACACCACATATGCAAAGCATGCGCATAAATTCTCGACTTGATTCAAGTATATTTAGCTACTAACTACGCTAGTTAATTTATATACTGGGTCGATAAGAAGTGTTTAGCTGATCATAGAACAATTGGTATGTACAAAACTCTAAAACTGTGGACCAATATTGTAAATTCAACCTCTCATATCTAGTGTGAAAATTATAATCAATTATAAGGCGCTAAAAAAAGTAAAACCGATAGTTAGAAGACAATGTTCAGGATCTAACCTTCTCAAAATCTGAACTTTTTCCTGCTATAATATAGATAATTTTATGTTAAACATTAAAGGCAATGAAACTTACATCGTGATGAGCGCTACAAATTGAAGAAAACTTCGAACACAGTGCTTAAAACAATTAAAGTGTTTGCTAGCTACTGCCGAGAACAAGATAGAGAGGAATATTAATCTTGATCTGTTGTTTCATCAACATGAAAAAGAAGGATAGTAACCTTAATCTACAGTTTCAACATGAGAAAGAGATATTTGAAGTAACCAACGCACCTTGATGAGCACAGATATAGTATGGAAAAAGGCTATGACGCGAGACCAGCAGGCTGCTCCAGCGATTAGTTAGGCCTCACAGGTCAGAACGTCGACAGGGACAGCTCCTGCAGTTCATTTTTCTTTGCCTACATGTGTTAGTCGCACATACCAGAATGTCGACATTCAGACAAGTTGAGCAGGGTGCTCTAGCGTTTAGGCCGCACAGAACAGGGTGTCCCTGCAGATGATTGGATTGGACTGAATAATTGGTACGGCGAACACATGTAGGCAAGGAAAAATGATCAGAAATCGGACACTTTGTTTTCATGCAGGACTATTCATTGACTGTGCTTTAACACTGATGCCTGTGATTCTGATTCTGGTCGCTGCCGCTACTTGCTGATCATTGATACACACCTATATCAATATTAGATAGTACAACACACGGGCAAGCTAAAGTGTCAGGTTCAACACTCAGTTCAGAGATGCAACGGGCAGGAACAGGCAGGAAAGAGCGGAGATGATGTTGTCGTCTTACAAGTACAACTGAATATGGACTCCAAAGGACGGATACAGTTTGACCTGTGCTATTAGGTCGATGTCGTATAAGCCTGGCTCGAAGTCCTTGAGGCGGCACAGCGTGCGAAGCGAGGGCGACGTCACGGTGTGGCGGCGAGGCTACGTGATGGCGCGACACCACGTGACGCCGTGGATGTGACATCATGTCAGACTGGCAATCTTGTCGCTGCACTTTGGAGGCGGACGAGGCACATCAGGAGGATAGGGTTGTGGTCACCAGGTGGGAGATGGATAGTGCCATGGTCTATGGCTACATTGGCGTCGTATATGGCATGGAAAAAGAATCTGTGAATCAACTTCACTAGCTACCATAAAGTAAATAGAACACTCAACAATATTAGTGTCCCGAGGTAGAAAGAAGAATATCATAACTCACCTCAGAAAAGGGGATCTCATTGGTTCAATCTAGTCTATCGACGCATCTCAGCTTTGGCTAGCTCACTTGAGGAGATCGTTAGGTTGTGGAGCCAATGGTAGGAAGATTCGAGTGCCATTGAGTGCATGTGCATAAGTTTAGGTGGTGCCTAAGAGGTGGAAACAAGGTAGTACTAACCACTACGACTTCAAGTTTTCCCTGGTGCCAGAGCTCTCGGTGTGTGACTACCTAGCTTTGCCCTTAGGAAGGGTAAGGGGTGCTTTGTGATTGATGGATGAGACATGTATTGCTAATCCGATACGTGCTGCACAGGCTCGAGCACGTATGCAAAAAAAAAAAAAATCAACGTGGAGGCCCCTCGGTTGCTCTTCACATGTTCAAAACATAGTTGGGATTTGGATGCGATGCTAAGACATTTTTTATTTCGACATACAGACTTTAGATTACTGGGAGCGTGATGCACATTACTCCAACCGCGTTGAGTAGTCATTTGCAACATGCAATGCGTGGATATACAAATAATCTTTGGAAATCCAAATTTGAATAACTAGCATAGAGCTCGCACTCATTTTGCAGTGCATTATTTTTCTACAGCCACAGCAATTTAAACCATTACTACAACATCAAAGCTTTATTTTCACTCCTTGGGAGTTGGGAGAAGAGAACCATGAATCCAGGCTTTTCAGCACGCACAGGCATAGAACATCATTATTCCTGTGAAACATTTCGCGACGGATCAGTGCAGTTTTGGCAATGACCAGGACGGCCATTGCTCGAACCAGCTGCAACGCACCTTCAACAAGTTCCCGTACCAGAGACTCTTCGTCGTGAGGTCGGCGAGGTCGAGCATCTCGACGGTGTACCTCCCGTTGACGTCCATCCCGTAGTCGTCATTGACCTCCTCGTGCGCGCTGGCGACGTACATGCAGTTCCCCCTCACCCCGTTGACCCCGCTGGCCTCGACGCAGAAGGCGCGGAAATGGTCCACGAACACGGCGCGGTCACCTATGCCGCCGCCGACAACCTCCGACCAGCCGCCCGGGCTCCGGCCGCCTCCAGCCGCGCGGTCGGCTCGGAATACCTTGAACATATCTGAAAAGACGACGTATCCCGTGTGCAGCAGCTGCGTTCGGACGAGAAGCAGCAGCTCGCCGGGCGACACGACGAGGTTGGCCTCGGAGTGCCAGGGCGAGGGCGTCTTCAGCGTGGGCGGCTTGGTGATCTCCGCGACCACGGCCTGGGTTTCGGCGTCCACGACCGTCCCCGTGCAGGTGCTCCCGTCGAAGAGGTAGAACGAACCTTGGCAGTAGGTGATGCTGGTGACTTTGGCGGAAGAACAGCCAATTGGCCTCCAAGATTCGTCGCCTTGACGGCAGAAGAAGGCGCCCTCGCCCTTGCCCGGGGACACCACGACTCCGTGCGGGGACCAATCCCAGGCCAAGTCACGGATGGTCTTTTCCTCCGCGTCCCCGCTTGATGATGAGAAAGGCAGCGTGGGCAGGCCGGCCGAGTCGCCGGTGAAGGGGAATACCAGAGTCGCCCTCATGTCACGGGCGACGGCCAGCATCCAGCCGTGGTAGGAGGCGAAGAGGAAAGCGTGGTTTGCAGGGACGGGGATCTCTCGGAGGCGGTCGTCGGCCACGGACCAAAAGCGCCGGTAGCCACGGGACCCCTCGGTTGGCAAGAGAAGCAGCGGGACTCGGACGGCGTGCGCCGCGGTGGCCGAGCGCCATGACGGGCACACCGAGCGGAACCGCGCGAGGTCGGCCGGCAAGTCGGTGAGCTCGTCGGCGATCGCCGCGACGAGACCGGCCGGCAAGTCGGACCAGCTCATCTTGTTGTCCCCGTCCGTGGCCGGCGAAGGTAAGCCGTAGTTCCTTGGATGGATCGACAGATCAAATGAGGCGAGACAGTGGGTGACACTTGTTTGACTCTGCTTTCGAGCAGTGGAGATTTTTCTTTTTTTAACTCGAGCAGTGGAGAATTGGTCCGCCTAACACTGGACTGGAGACGCGCCCGTTTGGCTCTAGCTCCTGTGATAGTATATTCTTACATCAAGGCACGTTTGGAATGAAGCGATACTACTCTGAATTTGAACCCACTTTCTAGACAGACAGAGTTGGAAGGAGCTTTCTGTTCATAAGAATATATATAAATTTCCCAATTTTCAGATTATCTCAAGTTTGTGTGTACTCGTTCGTAACACAATACATATTTGATGTTTTGCCTCCTGCAGCGGAACATGACCCATGCTTACCACATACATATTCATAAAAAATAAAATGAGGTCATTTGGTGTTTCAATAGAATTCAATTTTGCAAACAAAAAGAGCATTATCTAATTTCAGGCAGCAAAACTGAGCACACAATCGCATCATCATGCTTGATCAGGCACCTCTTTTCTTAGGTTTTTCTGCCACCTCGGAGGGTAACGTCATGCAACTATTAATATTTCAAATATTTGAAACTTCGTTTCAACCACCAGTTTCAGCCTTGACTACAGTTGCATTTAAAACATGCAACTACTCCCGATCCGTGTCCTCTGCCTTCCTCGGTCGCTGGTACCACAAACTTTGCCATTCCTAATCCCTGCCTCTGATCTTAGAATTAACGTTACCCACACTAATCCTATTACTAATCCAGCTGCATATGCGTCATTTTCGTGGTGTAAGCAGTGAATTGTTTTCTTAACTGGATAGAGACTAATGCATGTTGTAGCAAATATTTTTGCTGATTTCCAACACTACACACCAGCAACAACTTTAGCACTTTGAAAAGTAAAAATATTTAGCATCAATTTTCTGTAGACAACACGAGTTTTCATTAAACAAATGCACCATTTTCAGTAGAACAGGGCAACAAAAACAAGCAAATTGAGAAATCGAAGGGACAATACTAGTTATTAGAAAAATAATTGTGCCACACCGTCTGGTTTAGTGAAGAACATTTTTGGGGCTGACTGCAATGCATTTAATCTCTTCCGAAATAGGAAGCAACCCCCTTAAACCAGTTAGGATTATTAGTAAAAGATTTAGATTTATAGATTCACATGGCCAACGTTGATCCTAAGATCAGCGATAGGGATTAGAAATGGCAAAGTTTGCCATAGCAGCAAGAAAGGCCGAGGATACGAATCCAACTACTCCATGCCGTTTGGGAGGAGGGCTCAAGCGTCTCCACAGCAAAAAACAGCTCCAGTGAGCTAGTGAAGCCAAACTTTCTAGCTTCATTGGCTTCCATTTCATTTGGAGAATTCATTTTGAGAACGGCTCCCATGATCCGTTTTTGCTACAAGGCCAAAAATTCCCTATATGCCAAAGCTGTTTGAAAAATAAAAGCCCCCACAAACAAAGCATTAATTGTTGCAACTTGCAAGAGAACATTTGATACTTCTCAAACTAGGGCACCAAAACAGAGATTCCTTGATGCATAGCTATTTTGGTACGCAACATACTAGCTCTGTTATTTTTTGAGGAAAACTACAGTAGAGGTTATCCACCTAAATTCACTCATTTCAATTAAATAAAATAATGGTTTACAAGGTATATCGTCGTAAGATGATAGAAATATAGAAAATAAAGGTAAATCAACACTCAAGATAAAACATTAAGCTCTAGAGTTTCTAAATGTCGATGTAGAAAGAAAACCCATCACACCACATTCATGCCACCCAATCTTTGTCGTCGATCCGGGTCACCCTGTCACCAAAAACCTGCTTGCTAACTTCGTGTCAGAGTAATTGACCCACCGCTCCCATCTTCATCTAACTAAGGTGTAACTACATCATAGCCGTCTGGCCGCCACTCTACCAACGTCCTTCAAGGGGAGGAAGCCGCAAAGGAGGGAATGACACCAGAACGGAACGAGCCTCCTCAAGACCTTGCTGACCCGACTTCAGATAGGAGGAGCAAACTCAAGATCCGACACTTGTCAGACTCAAAACCATCCAATCCACAACTATGGTTCACAAAGCCACTGCATATAACCAGGAGGGGCTGGCTACTCAAGTTGCCAATCGGAACAGTGTCCCTCGACGCCCTTTGGGGGAAGGAAGCCCCGAAGGAGCAAGAAACACTGATCAATATGACAATGCTTACCAAGCAAATTGATCGATGACGAAGCTGGAGCCCAATCACAGAACTCACCATCCCAAGCAACAAATATCAAGAGAGCAGAAACATAAGAGCAATGGACATTTGGTGTTGTCATGATCTTAGAACTCGCAAACACCTCGCGCCAACAAGCTCAGAGGCGCTGCAGGTACAGACACAAAGGAGCATGGCAACCTCAAGATTTCACCTATGCTACACTCACGAGTGCAGCACAGGCGACATGGTTGTATCCATCCATTTGCGGAGTGCCTCAAATGCAACACCTCAAGAGAAAATGACGGCGCAGCCGACATCATCGCACATCCAAGTAGGACTAGATTTACACCCTGAGGCATATGGTGAGTGAATGCTCCATAACAACGTCTCCAGCGAGAAATACGACACCCTCGAGTGTCGTCGTCATCGACAAAGACAGGGCAAGGCGTTAGCCCGGAGCATCGACCTCACCAACCACTAAACGGGAACGAGTTGTGGCCGAGCCCTAGCACCTGATGGCGACAAGCGCCGCCACCGCTGGTTGTGGGCCTAGCCGCCGTGGGCGCCGATGCCGATCAGGCACCAGCTCCTGGTGGCATCAAGCACCAACACCGCAAGCCACGGGTCGCCTAGCCCTTGGTGGCGTCGAGAGCCGCCACCACCAGCTGCGAGCCGACCACGGCCAGCTTGTCGCACATCACCGGTCGTGAGTGCTCATGCCCACCTCTGCGTAGATCTAGGCATGGAGGTGCCGGATCCATTGACTTCGAGGCCGAGGGGGGGTGCTGCTACGAGATCAGCGAGGGAAGGGGGCATGCTTTGATGCAAGAGGAAAAAGAGGTCCCGCCGCCGCCTTCCTTGCGTACGCGTGGTTTGGCCGGCAACCGGCTCCGACGGCGACGAGGGAGGTTGGATGGGTGCCACGGGCAGCAGCGGTGGCTAGGGTTTCGCCCGTCGCCTTGAGTTAAGGCGTGCGGGCTTCCCCTGACGAAAGGTCCTACACAACTAATTATGACACCTACATACTAGCTACGTTTACTCACACCTTACAGTCAGTTTAGACCAGCAGCAAAAGTATACCTCAATTTGGCTTCAATTAATTAAACAACATCGAACGTAATCATAACCAACCAAATTGCAAATTAAGCAACATTTGAATAGCACAAACTTGTATGGGTCATGGTACAGATGATAAAAATCATTCCAGAACTGCAATTCTCAAACTACGCAACACCTGACTTGCCCTAAACCAAGAATTCATTAAGAGAATTGTTTGAAGACAGTAAAGTAATTCATCAATAACCAATGTGTGCATTTGGCATGACAATAATAGGAGATCAAACAAAAATGGTTTACACAGATCCAGATTTTTGGCTTATATTTCAGGTACAATAGGGACACCTAGGTATATTTCATAGAGGACAATGCAGCTAAAGAAGACCATTTGCAATCCTCAATCCAATGTGGCAATTATTGAGCAAAGACAAATTATTAATTTATAAGCATCAAGTTATTATGCCATCTATATGCACCCAAATCTAACTATCAATTGATCACAAGACCTACTTCTCCCAAAAAAAAACACACACACCATAAAAACAATATATTTTACCCAAGTAACCCAATGGACAGGAACACAAAGAATCTAACAAGCAGTACAGACGACAGCAACAATCATGACACGGGAACAACCACAAATGACATTGTCAAAAGCTAACTGACATGTATTCATCACTACATGTCCTACAGTACCAAAAATAGGAATCCTATTATCAATACACCCCAAAAAATACTTTAGCTGAAAGCCCTGACATTCCTCAATACTCAATAAACTACCACAGATCACTGAAAACAGCAACAACTCACTCTACAAGCCTGTTGCATACTGTAAAATGCAGACATCACATGCTGCATGAAAACAGAACGAAGTCTCATTCTGAACTCATTACTCATTAGTTCGGCCCAGCAACAAATTCCAAAGGCATTCACAAGTAGTAATAATTTATGACTTTCAGCAATCAAAAGAAGGAAGCAACCTTTTGAAACACAGAAGATCTACAGCTATGTCATATCCAGCTAACATATTTCAGTGTTGTAGTTTTTGAAGAACCACACTGGATATAATATTTTTGCGGTCTACACAGGGCATACAGAAGGACAAACTATTGAACAGGTCCACTGTGATATCATTGATCAACTAACAGAAACAGCAACAGAGGTACACTCCTATTCAATGGAAACCGACACCACATAATGTTTAGCAACCACCCCTTGAACTAACATATACTAGAACATCTCGCAGCATACAATTTTAGGATTCAAACCATAACCTTCTATAGTTAAAACTTTAACACGATCAGACTAGAAACAACATGCCATAATTAAAACAAAAAACCTGCCAGATTACTATAACAACTAAAAACATCAGATACGAGCACACATAAAAAAGTTCCCAGCTAGCTAGTGCGCAAAAGCACATCCCCACAAACAAGCACAGAATTGAATCCCATAATTTTACACATCTTCACAATTTTATTACCAGCAGCACATAATGATTTACAGGTCCCTACCTGCCCTTCACACTCCTCGAACCTACCAGCGTTTTTTTCTGATCAGGACCTAGACCGTTTTTTTCTGATCAGGACCTAGACCGATGTTAACCTACACAGTACACAATGATCATGTGGTAAGACACACAATCACATACAATCATCCATAGCAAGCAACTGCAATTGTAACAACAAAAGCTAGGAGCACTTGAATTTAGCAGCTGTCCCTTGAATGAACATATACTACAAAATTTTTGCAGCATACAATTTTACATTTCAAATGATAACCTTCTACAGTTAAAACTTCAACACAATCAGCCTAGAAACAGCATGCCATAATTAAAACACAAAACTTGGCAGCTATATTATGTAACAACTAAACACATCAGATATGACCACACAAGAAAATTTTTCCGACTGGCGCGGACAAGCACATCACCACAAAATAGCATAGAATGGAATCCCATAATTTTACACATCTTACAATTTATTACAAGCAGCACCTAAAGGTTCACGGACCCCCTCCTGCCCCTCCCTGCCCTTCGCACTCCTTGAACCTACCAGTGTTTTTTCAGATCAGAACCTAAACCAATGTTAAACTACACAGTACACAACGATCGTGCGGAAGGCACACGATTACATACAATCAACCATGACAATGGTAGCAAACAACTGCAATTGTAACGACAACAGCTAGGAGCGCTTGAATTCAGACCAGACAGAGAGTGAGAGGCGGGGCACCGGCACTGCCCTGCCCTATGCCTTCTTGGGCGACTTGGTGGCAGCTTTCTTGGGCGATTTCTTCTCCTTGGTCTCCTTGCCTTCCTTGGCAGCGGCGGAGGCGGTCTTCTTGGGGAGCAGCACGGGGTTGATGTTGGGTAGCACCCCGCCGTGCGCGATGGTGACGCCGGCCAGCAGCTTACCGAGCTCCTCGTCGTTGCGGATCGCCAGCAGCACGTGCCGCGGAATGATCCGGTTCTTCTTGTTGTCCCGCGCAGCGTTCCCCGCCAGCTCGAGGACCTAAAAGAGGAAGGAAAAGGGGAAAAAGACGAATCAGACACCCACTTCTTCGACGGCGGATGGGGAAATGCCGGGTCGGACCTCGGCAGCTAGGTACTCGAGGACGGCGGCAAGGTAGACGGGGGCGCCGGTTCCGATGCGCTTGGCGTATCGGCCCTGCTTGAGGTAGCGACCGATACGGCCGACGGGGAACTGGAGGCCGGCCTTCACGGAGCGGGAGACCGGCTTCTTCTTCGGGCCGCCGCCGCGACGCCCAGCCGCGCCAGCCTTCTTCGGCACCTTCGCTCCGACATCCATCGCCGATCGACGCACGCGCGCTTGCTCTCTCGTCCTCCTCCTGTCCCTGACTCCCTGTTGCCCCCTCTCGCGTTCGATTTCTTTGGTTTTTCCTTGCGCCGTGTGTTTGTGTTGCGTCTGTGTTTTCCGTGTTTTCGGAGGTGGGCGGTGCTGCGATCTGGAGCGTTAGCGGCTGCGGTTCAATTGGTCTTAGCCGTTCGATGGGGCTTCACGATCCGTGGAGAGGCAAAGCGACCAATGAGAAGGCAGATTGAACGGGACAAGGATCACCGCCTCGAGGGTATTATTGCATTTTTGTTTGTTCACAGCGAAGAAGTATATCTGGACCCTCAAAATTTGTCCGAATTCAAAATCGCACAACTTCATCATTACTACATTCTATAGTTTTAAATTGATAATTTTATACCATAACTATCGTGTGATCTATTAAAAAGTTATACAATTGCCATCAATTAAAGAACACATGGAGTAATAGTACCCCCGTTCTATAGTTATTGAGGCTCAGATAAAGAAAGGGAAGGCTATAATTTGCAAAACACCCGATTTTAGGCCATTGAATCTGTGATAAGATTTGTATGTTATACTCAGATTTTTCAAAAGTTGAGTAATCTTCCTCACCACCTGAATTATTTTTATAGATGTAAGTAC
This sequence comes from Eleusine indica, assembly GCA_030378355.1. NCBI lineage: Eukaryota > Viridiplantae > Streptophyta > Magnoliopsida > Poales > Poaceae > Eleusine > Eleusine indica. Next base: position 64,418,969 of record CM059494.1, read on the forward strand.
TTTGTATTGGAGTTATAGGTAGTCTATATAGAAATTACAACTATTTTTTGGTGTAATATTAGTGTAATGAAAAACTCAAACGAGAACCCCCTTAATCTCATATGAATTTTGTTGTTTATTATCATTAGATGCAAATTGAATCATACATCACAAATCTAGTGCCTAAAAATTTGGATGAGATCTATCTATAAATCGTCGAGTAAATTATACATAGCCCTAAAAGGATCAAAATGAAAGAAATTACACTCTTTGCATCAATCGTTAATAAATTTAAAATAGAATGTAGATATGTTTGACACTTAATTTGTTTGTTAAAAATAATATTAATTAATCTCATATCATCAATATAATCACTATTAACACTAATCTTTAACATGGAAAAATAGTTAGGGGATGACATTTGAAGGTGTAATATTTTTATAATATAAGTATATGTTTTACTACTTTTAATGCAAAAAATATTTTTTTCATTTCTTAATATAAATATAAAGTTGTTATATTTTATATTTTATCATACAAATTTTCTCATAATTCCATGTGTATATTGATGTGGCTAAAACGTTAGCGCTAATAGCTAGTTATAGGTTGAAGAACCCCCTGGCAAAAAAAAAAAAAAGGGTATAGGTTGAAGAGATATAAACCTACGCTATTTTAAAATATAATGAGTCCAAATCTCAATGCACCTAAACCAATAATATTAATTATAGATTAATGCACATCAATTTAAACTCATAGCATTTTGATGTTTACTCAAAAAAAGAATATAGGAAAAATGGTGCTTGAGGTTAGCTTTCTTCTCCTTTCTAATTACTCGTTCCATTCCAATATTAATGTAGTTGAGAACAAAACATTTGTACTGAGTGTGTTTATTTTCTAGGTTCTAAATTTTAGAGTTGCGGAGGAAGAAAAGGAAGGGTACCGCCGCGCGCCCTTTGCCCGGCGTCGCGCCGGTGCGGCTCGCGGCTCAGGCCACGCCACATGTTCTCTCCCGGCCGGCGCAGACGAGCGATCCGTAACCACGCAACAAAGCCACGATACGACCGCGCGGTGACTCGTCACGGGCACGGGCTGCCGGTGCCGCGCCTCCCGTCCCCCATCCCCATGTGCGCGCGCTCGGGTCCGGGACCCATGCGAACGTGGGGCGGCGGGGCAACGTTCCCCGGCATGTGCCGGCGCAATCTTTTCTGTAGTACTACACGAGTGCCCGCGCGCGTACGGCGGCAAAGCCTGCATCCGGCAAGTGTCTCGCCGGCCGGGGTGTCGGGTCCCGTTTCCGGTGGCCGGCCGGCCGCGATGATTGCCCCGCCTTTTGGGTTGGGTCCTGCACGTGGCCATCTGGTTGGTCGGGGTAGAATGAGCTCGTGGGCCGTGCACCCGCACATGTGCGCGTGCCGACGGAACTTCGCGAACGGGGGACGCGTACGTGATGGATGCCACTGACAGAGTTGGTCTCGTGTGGATTTTTTGTATGCCCTGTGTTGTGTACCACACACGATTGATCAGGATCGTCGTGTTGGTGTTTGATTCCTGGAACGAACGGACACTGCCATGTTTCGCGTTGGGTGAGCACTGCCAACTGAATTCTAGTACTCCATTCGTGCTTTCGTAGATAGCTATGGTTCATGAACGTCTCGCGTTAACTGTACCTAGTCTCGTTCAAAACGGACTCATCCACAAACACGGAAGAAATTGCTACAAAACTTCGCTCTCATCTTTTATTCCCGGGGAAGAACCAAACGAACCCCGAAAGGATAAGGATTGGCGACGCCGATAGATCGATCGATCGATGACACGCCCCGCCCCAACCGCATGCATGCACTGTCACTGAGATCCAAAACCTTTATCAATTTTGGCGCGTCGCGGAGCCTCGTGGCGACATGCTTCGTCTCCCTCTGTACACGTCTGTCAGTTCACGCACGACGGTGCCGGGGGAGGCATTTGTTCCGATTCGATTCCTGGAGAGCGGTTCTCTTTGCTCTGTTACAGATAATGCTTGCTGGACCGCGCGATCCTGCTTTTTACGGCACACAAGTTGAATGAACGCGGGACGGGAGTGAAAAGTAATTCTGATGCTCCCAACTGGAGACGCGTAAATATATACGCCGTTCGTGGTAGCACGAACGCGCAGAATAAGCAATTTTTTTGGTTTGTGCACTAAAGAAAAGAATCTTCGATTTCTTTTTGGTGAGAATCCACACCGTCCCAGCGGCGCCCTATATAAAGCCGTGGCATCTCAAGCCAAACTCCAGCGCGCACTCGAGTCAAGTGACCACAGCCTCTCTGCTTACGCACGCCGTACCAACCTTCGAGCTAGCTAGCTCGCCAAGCCGACGATGTCGTCGCAGCGGCCGGGTCGCCACCAGCGCAGGGCGTCGCAGAGCGTGTTCGTGCTCCCGGACAACCTCGCCGCCCTCGACGTCGACGTGGCGGCGGACGTCGTCGGTGGGAAGGCCGGCCACGGCCAGGACGGCGGCGCCGCCGAGCAGCAGGGGAGGCCGCCGGCGGGGCGCCACCACCGCCGGGCGATGTCGGTGGCCGTGGCGTCCAGGGACCTCGAGCTCATCAAGGAGGACATCGGCAGCTACAAGATCGGCGCTTAAGGTGAAGGCCATCGTCAGCCGTGCACGTGTACCGTGTACATAGAGCCCTGGGGCTGAACACGCCCAAAGCTGGCTTTTGTTGATGCTTTGAAAAGTAGCTCGAGTTTGGGAGGTTCCTCTTCTCGCTCTCTTTTGGTTCAGGCATGTAAGATTGTTATGTACTGCGCGTTTTCACGGCAATGATGAAACGAAATATTTCGACTTCAGAATCTCGCACATCCTCATATCTAGGAAGATCGGCATCTGCAGAATAAGCAGGACTTCGTTGTTTTGATCTTGGACGGATTGTGACCGGAACAGACGTCGTCATCCGATACTATCTATATATTCGTCAGATGAAAAGAAATCCACACACGTCATCCGCGTAGCAAATGTGTTGATTTGCAGTTTCCAGGTCCGTCGATCTCAGCAAATAGTTCTCTCCACAATCGTTGACACAGCTACGAGAAAATCTCGTGATCTTCATGCATCAGAAATTCAGAATTGACGGGCTTTCTTCAGCTGCGGTACCAATCACTCTTACGCGATTCTGGATACTGTGGTAACCCAGCAGTAACTATGGAACCAGTTACTGTGCTATGGTTGTCGCTTTGTGAAAGCAAGCAGCAAGCAAAACAAGGCAGTGCCTGCCGTGTACTATCAGGACAGGGAGGGGGTGTTGGCATCGAAATCGTCAGATATTTTAAAGCTAATCAATCCCCTCGGGCTAGTTGATTCCTAACCACTCAATTAGGCAATACGTGGACACAAGATTAAAGTAGTGACGCCGTGTCCCTAACTCGAGAAACATGGCCATGTTCATCACATTTTGGCGCTTTCCTCGATCGCCCGCCCATGCTGCATGTTCCAGCTACTCTAGTAAATCACGACACTATACTTATAGCACAAACAGTACTAATAAACCGTTAAATGATTGCGTATACGCATGTTCAATCCGCGCCTAATTGTTTCACACAATTATCGTCTGCATTATTGTACGTATACGTACGTACTCTCACCGCCTGCCCTCAATGCTCGTATGATTGCAACTTCATTTTTGCTGGATTATTTGGACTTGGCCCATTAATATTCATAATAATTTCTGAAAAATTTTAATGAACTATTTATGAGTGGTGAGAGTATAAAGTTTTAGTCTCATATTGCTAGTGGAGGTGGAAGGAGTCCAACTTATAAGATTGGTTGCTCTAACATCTCGTATAAATGTGTGGATGAGAAGAAAGGAAGAACACACGCGCGCGCTTGTTCACCTCGCCTCATCGGGGCGGGGCGGGCTGGGGCATGGGTGATGGGCGCGGCCGCGCATCACCTACGTGAATGGTCCTGCGTGTTCCATATATTTCTATATATTTGGTTATGAAAACCGACGTATTAATATGGTAACCGACTCGGGTGCAGTACGTCCAACTCTAGCGGTTCCTCCCTATAAATACGTACGAGTATCACCACAAATCACATCATGCAAATGCCTAGTATTTTGCCTCTCGCTACTGTTGCGCTGTCAAGACTTCTCCATCCTGATCTTCGGCGTGCACCGGCGAATGGGAGAGCAGGTCTTCGGAACCGTCGTCCTCTACGATCCTGCTAGTATGGTAAATAAATTATAAGCATGATTAACAGATTGCATGATGAACTAGACAAGTCTACGTAAGATCTAGACAGGTCTATAAGGCCAGACAAAAGTATAGCATCTACCATACTAGCAACATCTATCATAGATAAACAGATTATGAAAGCTAGTATGAAAGACATGGTTTGAGATGAGAGTACGTACGTTTCCATATATTTCTATATGTTTGGTTATGAAAACCGACGTATTAATATGGTAACCGACTCGGGTGCAGTACGTCCAACCCTAGCGGTTCCTCCCTATAAATACATACGAGTATCGCCGCAAATCACATCACGCAAACGTCTAGGATTTTGCCTCTCGCTACTGTTGCGCCGTCAAGACTTCTCCATCCTGATCGTCGGCGTGCACCGGCGAACGGGAGAGCAGGTCTTTGGAACCGTCGTCCTCTGCGATCCTGCACCGGAAGAGGGTGAATAAGGTTTTTGAGAAGCGCTCTACGCGACTGCTCGTCTTCGTGAAGCTCATCGCCACGGCTCGTCTTCCTCGTCGTCGAGTCGGTCTCACCCGCCGTCACCAACAACTTGACGATGCTGCACGTCGTCGCCGCCTCCTGTGCCTAGTCCAGAAGGAAACGTACGTACTCTCATCTCAAACCATGTCTTCCATACTAGTTTTCATGATTTGTTTATCTATGATGGATGTTGCTAGTATGGTAGATGCTATGCTTTTGTCTGGCCTTATAGACCTCTCTAGATCTTGCGTAGACTTGTCTAGTTCATCATGTAATCTGTTAATTATATTTATGATTTATTTCTGGATTAATATAAAACTAAAAGTGCTAATTTATCTAACAATCCAAAAACCTTATTGTAGGCACTTTAGTTTTATGGCTGGATTTATCGATGCACTAAGGCCAGAGAAATTCACTGGCGTGCACTTTAAGAGATGGCAAGTGAAAGTCACTGTGTGACTTACTGTCATGAATATGTTCTGGGTGTCCACTGTTAAACCTGAAGGCGATCTCACTGCAGATCAGGAAAAAGTCTACAGTGAAGCCAACACAATATTCTTGGGCGTCGTTATTGTAGCTTTAATAGACCGTCTTCAGGACGTCTATATCCATCATACACTTGCAAAGGAATTGTAGGATGCTCTGATTGCTGACTATGGTGGTTCTGATGCTGGCACTGAACTGTGTGTTATTGAGCAGTACCATGATTATAAGATGGTAGATGGTAAATGTGTCATCGCGCAGACTCATGAGATACAGTGCATTATGAAGGACTCAAACTGCTTAAGATCATCATACCTGAGAAGCTTATAGCTGGGGGCATGATTGCCAAATTGCCTCCGTCTTGGAGGGATTTTGTCACTACTTTTAAACACAAGACTTGTGAACAAACATATCTGTCTCAGATTTGATCATGTCTCTTGATGTTGAGGAGAAAACTCGTGAGAAGGATGGACGTTCTAAAGCTAACGAGGGACACACTGTTGCCAATATGGTGCATCATCCGTAGCAGTCTCATGGCAGTGGTGGTAAGGGCAAGGGCAATAAAAATAAGCCTAAGTAGACCACTACCTTCAAGAAGAAGAACAAGGAGAAGAGAGCATACTATGTTTGCGGTTCTAATGATCATTGGGCAAAGAAGTGTCCAGAACGCAAAGGAAGGAAGCCTCCACAACAGAAGACTGCGAACATGATGACCAGTGCTGGAGAAAATAGTGGGTATGGTAATTTACCATATGTTTTTTTTCTGTATTTTAATCTATTAGTTGGTGGCATGATACTGGTGCTAATGCTCATGTGTGTGTTAATGCTTCTTTGTTTACCTCTTACCAGGTCACCCGGGATTCCTCCATCCTAATGAGGAATGAGTCACATGCTTTTATTCATGGTGTTGGCACGATCGAGTTAAAGTTCACTTCGGAGAAGATTGTCCAATTGAAAAACGTACAACATGTCTCTTCTATCAAGAAAAATCTCGTTAGTAGTTCCTTTTTATGTAGGGATGGTTTAAGGTAATGCTTGAGTCGAATAAAGTTATCGTGTCTAAGAGTGGATAATTTATTGATAAAGACTATGAGTGCGGAGGCTTGTTCCGTTTTTTTCTTTCAGATTATTGCAATAAGTCTGTGAACTATATTTGTGATGGTGTTAATGAGAGTGATGCTAGTATTTGGCATTCACGTTTATGTCATCTAAATTTTGGTTCTATGTCTCGACTTTCTAGCTTCAATTTAATTTCGAATTTTTCCATTATCAAAGGTTCTAAGTGCTCAAGTTGTGTGCAATCTAACCAACCTCGAAAACCTCACAAAGTTGCAGAGGAGAGACACTTAGCACCGCTAGAAATTATATATTCAGATCTTTATGAGATGAATGGTATATTGACTAAAGGTGGAGAAAGATATTTCATGACTTTAATTGATGATGTGATTAGATATTGCTATATTTATTTACTAAAAACGAAAGATGAGGCTCTAAACTACTTTAAAATTTATAAGGTTAAAGTTGAAATTCAACTATAGAAAAAGATCAAAAGAATTAGGTCCGATCGTGGTGGCGAATATTTCTCAAATGAGTTTGACTTATTCTGTGCGGAACATGATATGATACATGAGAGGACGCCTCCCTATTCGCCCCAATCAAACGGGGTTGCCGAAATAAAGAATCGCACCTTGACTGACTTGGTTAATTTCATGTTAGACACGGCCGGATTATCTAAGGCATGATGGGGGAGGTTTTATTGATATCATGTCATATCCTAAATAGAGTTTCCATGAAGAATAAGTAGAAGATGCCATATGAAGAATGGATTGGTAGAAAGCCATTGCTATCTTACTTACGCACATAAGGTTGTTTGACAAAAGTTAATGTACCAATCAATAAGAAGCGTAAGTTAGGACCTAAAACTATGGATTGTATCTTTCTTGGATATGCTCATCATAGCATTGCCTATAGATTTTTAGTGGTTAAATTCGAGGTGTCTGATGTTCATGTTAATTCATTAATGGAGTCTCGTGATGTTACTTTTTTTGAGAACATATTTCTTATGAAAGATTTACATAGCATGTTTAGATTATCTTCTGATGTGATTTCAGCTTCTGAATGATGTTCATGTTAATTGATTAATGGAGTCTCGTGATGTTACTTTTTTTGAGAACATATTTCTTATGAAAGATTTACATAGCATGTTTAGATTATCTTCTGATGTGATTTCAGCTTCTGAATCTAGTGTATTTTCTGATCATGCTGAACAAATACTTGAGCCAATCCATGAGGAGATTGAAAGTGAAGCTCCTAGGAGGAGCAAGAGACAAAGGACTGCAAAGTCTTTTGATGATGATTTTATTATTTATCTTGTGGGTGATACTCCTAGAACCATTTCAGAGGCATATGCATCTTTTGATGCAGATGACTAGAAAGAAATTATACATAGTAAGATGGACTCTATTCTTTCTAATGGAACTTGAGAAGTTATCGACAGACCATATGGTTGCAAACTTGTGGGTTGTAAATAGGTGTTCAAGAAAAAACTTAAGTCTGATGGTACTATTGACAAATATAAGGCTCGGCTTGTGGCTAAGGGTTATATTCAGAAAGAAGGCGAAGACTTCTTTGACACTTATTCACCTGTTGCTAGATTAACCACTATTCATGTATTACTTGCCCTGGCTACCTCACATGGTCTTATCATTCATCAGATGGATGTTAAGACAGCTTTTCTTAATGGAGAGTTGGATGAGTAAATCTATATGAATCAGCTAGATGGATTTTTTATAAAAAGTCAAGAAGACAAAGTGTGTAAGTTGTTAAAGTCTTTGTATGGTCTGAAATAAGCTCCTAAGCTGTGACATGAGAAATTTGATTCAACACGTCTAGCAGCAGGCTTTTTAGTCCATGAGGCTGATAAATGTGTGTACTACCATCATGGTGAGGGTCAGAGAGTTATACTGTGCTTGTATGTTGATGACATACTCATCTTTGCAATAAATCTTGACGTGACCAATAAGGTCAAGACTTTTCTGTGCCAAAGCTTTGAAATGAAGGATCTGGATGAGGCTGATGTTATCTTGAACATCAAAGTAATCAAAGGAGAGAATGGGAGTACTCTTATGCAATCTCATTATGTTTAGAAACTCTTGAACCGTTTTGATTACAAGGATAGCAAGTCTTCTCCAATACCTTATGATCCCAGCTTGATCCTTCGAAAGAATAAGAGAATTAACAGAGACTAATTAAGATATTTTTAGATTATTGGATCAGTTATGTATTTAGCTAGTGTTACTAGGCCTGACATCTCGTTTGCTATGAGCAAACTGAGTCGGTTTACTTATTGCCCGGGAGATGATCATTGGCGTGCGTTTGAGCGGGTAATGTACTATTTAGTTGGTACTATGAATTATAAAATTCATTATTCTGCATATCCAGCAGTACTAGAGTGCTATAGTGATTCTAATTGGATATCTGATGCTAATGAGCTGTATGTCAAGAGTGGATATGCATTTACTCTTGGTGGTGCTGCTGTTTCATGGAAATCATGCAAACAGACCATTTTGACGAGGTCTACCATGGAAGCAGAGCTTACCGCACTAGATACAGCTATAGTTGAGGCCGATTGACTACATGAGCTCTTGATGGACTTGCCTATTATCGAGAAACCTATGCCGACAATCCTTATGAATTATGACAATTAAACTATGATATTCAAAGTGAATAGTTCTAAGAATAATACGAAGTCATCAAGACATATTAAGAGACGTTTGAAGTCTGTCAGGAAAATAAGAAACTCCGGAGTCATATCACTAGAATATATTTCAACTGGTAAGAACCTGTCAGATCAATTCACTAAGAGGTTGTCACGTAATGTGATAGACAGCGCATTGAAGGAGATGGGTATGAGACCCATATGTGCTATTCCATAGTAGTAATCTAACCTATGTGATCGGAGATTCCGTGAAGTAGGACCTAGAAAGAACAAACTATTGGTTAGCATGAGAGTAACCTTTTATAACCCACTCGAGAAGCGATGCATTACTCTCGATATCTGTATGACAGGTTAGTTGTTCCTTAATGTATTCAGTTGGTTTTAAATAGCGAAGATGTTATTCTACAGAACATTCTTGAATGAATACACATATATGAGCCCGGTTATTGTAAGGTCACAATCTGTGAGATTTAAATAATCTCTATTAAGCTCATGAAAGACCAAAGTAGTATGACCTATATGCTCCACCCGCGGAGAATTCTACTAGAGGTCTAATATCAGTTATAACAGTAAGTGAAACTTATTTGCATAAAACTTGCAATTCAAGACATAGTCCATTATTCAAGTTGTGAATGAGTGTAGGTTATTATTCTAGGTGGAAGTTCATCTTAGCAGTCTCCACTGAAAACACTGGTATATTAAACAATAGTGGGGTGAGGCAAAGTATAGCTGGGACTTTGAGATCTGGTGGAGGATTGCTAGAATTATATGGGCTTGACCCATTAACATTTACAATAATTTCTAAAAAATCTCAAAGGCCCATTCATGAATGGTGAGAGTATAAAGGTTTAGTCCCACATTGCTAGTGGAGGTGGAGGTAGTCCAACTTATAAGGTTGGTTGTTCTAGCATCTTTTATAAGTGTGTGGATGAGAAGAAGGAAGATCACGCGCGCGCGCTCGATCGCCTCGTCTCGCCTCGCCGGGTCGGGCCGGACGGGGCAGGGCGTGGGCGATGGGCGTGGCCGCGCATCACCTGCATGAATGGTCCGCCGAAATTCGGTCCCTTGCCTTGCGGGGGCACGGTTTCCTTTTGCACCTTTTTTTACAGCGTGTTCCATATATTTCCATATATTTAGTTATGGAAACCGACGTATTAATATCGTAACCGAGTCGGTTACGGGACGCCCAACTCTAACGGTACCTCATTATAAATACGTACGGATATCACCGCAAATCACATCACGCAATCACCTAAGGTTTTGCCTCTCGCTATGTTGCGCCGCCTCCTCTACCTAGTCGTCTGCGTACATCGGCGAACGGGAGAGCAGATCTCCGAAACCGTCATCCTCTATGATCCTGTATCAGAAGAGGACGAATAAGATTTTTAGGAAACGCTCTGTGCGACTGCTCCATCGCTTTCTCGTCTTCATCAAGCTCGTCGCCACGACTCGTCTTACTCGTCGTCGAGTCGATCTCATCCGTCGTTGCCAACAACGTGACGGTGCTACACGTCGTCGCCGCCTCCTCTATTCAGTCCAGAAGAAAACATACGTACTCTCATCTCAAACCATGTTTTTCATAGTAGCTTTTGTGATCTGTTTATTTATGATAGATGTTGCTAGTATGGTAGATGCTATGTTTTTGTCTGGACTTATAGACCTGTCTAGATCTTACGTAGACTTATCTAGTTCATCATATAATCTGTTAATCATAATTATAATTTATTTCTAAATTAATATAAAATTAAAAATGTTAATTTATCTAACAATTTTCGATCGGGTTTTGCTGCATTTGGCGCGTCCAGATCTCGATCTGGAGCACCTCCACGTGATGGAGAAACGCACGCAGCGACGGCGGGTAAGATGGTTTGGTGAGCTAGCGTATCATCGCCCTGATTTGACAGGGCTGGGTTTGGATTAATGTCGTGTCGCCGGACGCTTGTACGGCCGCGACCACGTCGACGGATCTGTTTTCGCTTGTGATGCCGGAGTGGTGGTGGTTATCGGTGGCGGTGGCTGATAATGCGACGTCCTTCTCGTGGACTAAAGGAACAGTGAGGGACACGCGGTTGTTACAGGTAAGAAGCGGATAATTCTTTTCTTTATTTTTCAATGAGAAGCGGATAATGCTAGTAGTTCACTGACTTTGATCTTCTCGCCGTGGGTGAGCACAAGTTACCATCTTAACGTTAACACAGACAATGTACTAGTACTATCTGCAAGCCTGCAAGTGAATACTGATGCTCAGTTCAGGTTGAGTGAGTTCACCCAGATGCAGCAGCTGGTAAGCTCATTGTGCAGCTATACATTTCTGGGCCCAGTTTAGAAAGCACACCGCAAACGCAAACCATGCTTGAGCAAATTCGTAAAGATGGTCAACGGGGTTAAATGATTGTGCGTGTGTTCGATCCACGCATCATTATTCCACAAATATCATTTGTCTTATTGATACACACTTGCTCTGTTAGAGCAATTTCAATCCTTTCCTTTTAATCTTATTATCTAAAAGAGGTTAAAGAAGATCCCTTCAACCTACTTTTTGAATTATAGGTGATGATATTGTAACAGTTTATCTATTCTATCACCTAAAAAGATAGTGTCCATCATTTATATGAGGAAAGAAGAATGGTAGACTGGATTTAGGTGATCATCTAACCAAGAGGTTGGGAAAGAAAAATTGATAAAGAAATTTTTTTTATCCTTATTTCTTATATGATAGATTTTTACGTTTAAGGGATAGAAAAGAAAAAGAATTAGAGTTGCTGTTAGGATTACGCGTAGAAAAGTAAAAAGTAAAAGGGTTGAAGTTGTTGTTAGGATTACGTCTTACACGTCGAGTAATATGAACACTGGAAGATCTTTTGTCGAAAAGGAAAGCTAAAAAGATTGACCTCGCAAAAACACTGCCATACGTGCATTCGAGCGGGATTTGCAATCCAGACTTCCGAATGCACATACTAAATCGTGCATGTAAAATGCCAACAAAATAATCAAATGGTTTATTGGAAAAGTGGAGTCATACAAACTACTCCCTCTATGTTTAAATTATTGATACAATTATTTTTTATTTATGTTTAATATTTATATTAGTAGTATTATGCACTTGTGACACGCACATGTTATTTTCATACTAAGAATGAACTACACTACACATTTTATGCTTGCATTCTAATAATGTTATAAGAAAGAAACTATGCATGCTTAGATACAACTCTGTCGTTTTAATATATAATAAATTTACCTAAAGCCATCTCGTTATCTGAAATGGCTGATGTATGAATATAAATAATAAAAAAATCATACAATTTATTCAGATCCACACCAGCTGTGTATACAAGTAAAATAGGTTTTACAATAATATCTCAAAAAAAAATGTACTTGAACCGTCACATTAAAGAATCATAAAACTTATTATCTTAACATTCTAAGACATCTTTATAAATAATATTCTTTATGCTTTTCTCCTCTGAAACAATCTTTTTGTTCGGCTTGACTAGAACTCAAGGCGTTTCTCGGGACACCCCCCGTGACAGAGCAACATATAGCTAAGCATGGGCCCTTGCCACAACTACGTCCTATCACAAGATAATAAAAAACACAAACTTAACATTTGATGAATACAATGAGAACGACAAGGAAATAACTAAAAATATTATTGGGCAACACTCAACTCTTTCCGGCAATATTGATAGATATAATAAAAAATATGGCACAGTGAAATCACACTATTAATAAGTAAGATTGAAATCTGACTGCAGCCTGAATTTGAAGTTCTTTTTTCAAGCAAACGACAGCCGAACATTAGCCAGGCCCTAGTTCTTCCTCCCCAGCCAATTAGAAGAAGGGATGATAGACTTCACAGTCGTCACCTCAGACAGTAAAATCACTGCTGATGTCCATGAGTTCCTGCACTACCAACTTTCACAATGTGCATTGTCATTCAACATCGACAAGAAATCAGCAGGGTCTGACGGGGAGAGCATAAAGATAGGGTATGAAAAATTAGACGGAGTGGCTCACCTGGAGGTCGTTGTTGTGTGCAACAATGGCGGTGCCCTCTACCTTCAGGAACAGAACGACCTTCTCGTAGCTAGAGAGACACGATGTCAATGCGCTGCAAGAACTGTAGAGGTAAGAGAAACATTCCAAACAAGCAAGTTACACAGTTTGCAAGTTCAAGCTAGAGCAATATCATAAAAGATAATTATTTCACAATTGCCAAGTGTACAAAGCCCAGTGCTGTTCCAGTAATGCATCAATAAAACAAGCAGCTTGCCAACAAGACTAAGAAACCTACAGGATGCCGAGAGGAGTAAAACGCCGAGCTTCTGCTGTCTTTGTACAGAGACGATCAGTGCAGAGCTCGGTGAGCTGTGTAATCATGCCGTAGGAGCCCGACGTGGGTGTGGTTGTGCTTCTACTGTCGAAGTCTCTGGTCGGTCGGTATGTGCTCCGTAGCTGCGCGTCTCGCCTTTGATTACACTAATCTCTCTATTAATCTACCTTGGCGCACAGGCCATGCGCATTCGAGGAGGAAGAAAACAACAACATCGCCGAGGCAGAATGAGTATGCCTGATCGCCGAGAGCTCGGACTTGTGTGTCTGCGTCGGGGTGGCCTCAACCTTCAGGAACGGCAAACCAGACGCACACTCGCCGCAGATCGGGACAGCCTCATAGGAATTCAGATCGACCTCCACCACACACATGCAAAGTCGTCGTGTTCACCACGCACACTGCGTTGATGGAGCCGCAAGGAAACAAATCTAAGGAAAGTGAGAGATGATGAAATCACGGGATATGGTTTCATGGTGAGTAAATCACGTCGTGATGTATAAAAAGTCTGTGCTGAGTATATGTGGGCGGGTATACTCGATGCGGTGTGTAAAAGAATTGAAAAATCGGACAAAACTTATAGAAAAAACTGTAAACAGCATGACGTCCATGGTGTTGGGCCCACGTTCAGATAATTAGGAGGCTAATCTAACGGTTTAAGAAGGAAAATTTTGATAAGATCAAAGGTTGAGATCTATAGGGGTAGATTGACTCAGAGTTACAAATTATCCTCAGTATGTTTAGTCTTTATAGTAGAGATTTAAAATTTTTAAAAATTATTAAATATTTTATTATTAAAAAGTTAAAATCTATCTCATAATTTTATATATTTAAACTAATATTTTAAATAAGATAAATATTCAAATATAACTAAAAAATAATAATATCAATAATTTAAATTCGAAGAGAGTAAAAAGCACACATACGTGTATCCGGTGCCGAAACTTAGTTGGGACTAATAGAGCTCTGCCCCCTATCATCACCAATCACCAATAAACAAACAGTAAAAACGCTACTGTTTATATATGTTTTTCCAAGTTACGCTGATCGGTCCTTGCTTATTTCCAATTCAAGTTCCACTCAAAAATAAATAAATCAATCAAAATTCGCCAGTGCGTGTATCGACCTCGCAAACCTAAGGCTTTGACACGTCCACGCGACCTTGACGCGAAAAATATGTCCGTGCACTGCGAAAACCAAACAGGCAAACAGTGTGCACAGAAAGAAGAAAAGAAAAGAAAAACAAAATAATTAAAAAACCTATCGCGGCGAGCAACCGAAGCGAGAGGAAGTGGGCCCCAGCGCCGAGCGCCAAAAGCAGCGCTTGCTCACCGCGTCTCCCTCCCTCCTCGCCCCGCCGCGCCGCACCCTCCACCATCTTACCCCACACCCGCCGCGTCGTCGTAGCTCGCCGTGCCAGACGCCATGGTGAGTGAGGTCTCCCGGCCGAAACCCGGTCTATCTACTGCCCGCGGTTCCTGTCTCGTAGATCTTTCGCTAGATTCGATTTCCAGGGTGGCCTGATGTAGCTAATCTGCCTGTTGCGCGCCGGATCCTGTTTACGTGCATCCGCGATGCTCTACCTTGTGCCTAGCGTGCCGTAAGGGTTTCCCATTTGCGGATGTGCAGGGCTGCTTCAGAGCGGTCGCGTTACTTTGCAATTTCTGTTCTGTTTGGTTCCGATGAAAATGCACATCTGAAATTACATGGAGGAATGGCTGTGATGCCATCCGTGCTACCGGATTTATCTGCTTGAAAACTTGAGGCCTCTTTAGATAGATCTGCGCCCGGTTGGATGCTACTGCAAGGTTGGATAACAGTTGCAAACTTGCAATGCCAGCTACTAGATACCTGAATTTACTAATTCTGGGGGGTTCCAAATCTGTTTGTATTAGTCAACGAACATGCTAGGAGCTTCAGCTTTTTGTTTGACATAGGATGCTCGGATGAAGCTGCTTGGCTCCTCTTTGTTGCCAGCACAATGGTAGTACTGATGTACTGTTTGTGATGGTGCGATTGTTTTGATTCGACAAACATGCAATGTAGTTGATGATCCTTTTAAAGCACATAGTGTGTTGTGCTGCTTCGTCAGTAAACATCACAACCGTCTTTCTAGCTTTCTAGTTGCGAGGCCATCTGAACAAAATGTGCAAAAAGGTGTCTCTAATTGCAAGTAAACGTACCTGTTTGGTGTGGCAGATTTAATAAGCTTGCAACCTTGTCGTGATATTGCTGATATCTTGTGGAATTTGCATGTTCTTGTTTTTTCACCCAGATACCTTGCTGTTTGAATATAATGGAGTGTCAAGAAGCTAGTAATAAATTCAGGGGTGTATGGCTAATAGAAAATTGATGAACAGGCTAACGCTGCATCAGGCATGGCTGTGAATGATGAATGTAAGCTGAAATTCTTGGAGCTGAAGGCTAAGCGGACCTACCGCTACATCACCTTCAGGATTGAAGAGAAACAAAAGCAGGTCATCGTGGATAAGCTTGGCGCGCCTACAATGAGCTATGAAGATTTCATTGCCACCCTCCCAGATAATGAGTGCAGATATGCTATATATGACTTTGACTTTGTTACTGCTGAAGGCTGCCAGAAGAGCAAGATCTTCTTCATAGCTTGGTAATCATCTTATGTTTACTGTATTTCTTATTATGGGTGTTGTTGTACATTTGTACATTCGAAATTGGCTCTGGCAGTATCCATGGCAAGGCCTTGTTCAGTTATCTGAGAATACAGCTTGGATATGCACCACTATAAATTTAAGTCAGAAACTTGCAACAATGTTTTTTGTGTATAAAATGATGTGAAACATCATTCACTTGAATTCACTTGAACACCGCACTCATATAATGGTTATATATGAGCATTGTTGTCTTTTACTTAGTGAAGGAAAGCCTTGAAATCTTTCTCTAGAGTTTAGCAGTCACCACTATGCTGGTGCACAATCTTGAAAATAAGAATATCTTACATGTGTTATTTTGTCTGAATGGACTCTGAGCATTCACTCTTGCTTCATACCTTTCAGATAAAATTTTCAGTTGAGTATAACCATGTTGCTGTTTTGTGAAGGTCTCCGGACACATCAAAGGTGAGAAGCAAGATGCTGTATGCTAGCTCAAAGGACAGGTTCAAGAGGGAGCTTGATGGCATTCAGGTGGAGCTGCAAGCAACTGACCCCACTGAGATGTCACTGGAGGTCTTTAGGGAGCGTGTCTATTGAGTTTAGAACCGTTCTGTAGCTTGTTCGGTTGTTTTAGGAGTTACTCGGAAGTGTTGTCCATAAGTTCAAGGGTCGATGTACTCCACTAGATGTTATCCCGTTCTGTTGTTGGATTCTACTATGAGGTATCAGCTATGAAAACGCCTGACTTTGAAGCATGTATGACTTCTGTCACTTGAAAGTTGAAAGGAGCATCTTCTTGTGCTTCACTTCCACATTTATTCAAGTATGCGTGATTATCTCGTTGGTAGTACAGTAGTTCTGAATTATGAGTCACCTTATTATTTGATGTTTTACTGTTTTCCAAAACTCAGCGTATTCAAATTTCATGGTGTTCGACTCCTTTACTTGGAGTAATAGGTGATATGCTGGGGACCTAAGATAACAATTGGTGAATGTGAAACATTTAGGGCGCGTTTGTTAGCTTGTACAGACTGGTAGCCAGCTCAGCGCGTGCATTCAGCCGTGTTCGGTAGGCTGGACTGTAGTTTGGGCCAGGCCCGACGGATGAAAAAGAGGCTGATTTGCCTGTACCTGTGGATACGTAGAAATTGGTCTTTCCTCTGGAGGCATGCTCCCGCCATGCAGTTAGCTGCGTCCGTAGAACCAATTTGACCTCGTTACTAGGGATGAAAATAGGACGGATAATATCCGATCGTTCGATGATCCGATTATTGAAAAAATAAATATGACAAGATATGAGATGTACTAATAATCATCTGACACTATCTGTGTTCAAGTCTAAGAAAAACTAGTGCGATAGGATATGGGTGAGTAATATTTGTCCGGGATCCGGGATTTATGTAATTTGATTTAATTTAAACTATTTAGATATTAAAAATATATAAGAAATCTAAAAATTTGATGTATATAGTTAAATAAATTATCTTATTTTCATATATTAGCTATTGTTATCTTCATTCTCACTCTAACTACATGCCTATCATATAATTTTTCATCCATAGAAATCTTATAGTGGTATCCATGTTTAAATACGACTCTGAAATAAGAATACAGAGCGGGGTATGAGATCAAGAAATAATTATCCGTCACTATCCATTCTAATTCCAGATCTAAAAAAAAAAGATATAGAATAGGATATGTAATGAGCTATATCTGACCGTATCCAATCCGATTTTACCCCTACTGGTTATAGCATTGGCTCCCTTTATATCCAGGCTAACAAACAAACTCTCTAGTACACCTGCACCCTCATATGCATGCTACCAACAAAATGGCATTGCACGAGCTGATGCTGGTCCAACTGAACCAGACTTTGTTGGTCCATACAGGCTATTAATGGGCTGTTTGGTAATGCGATTGTTTCTCTAGCTCCTTATTTAGATGCAAAATTATGCTGTTATTTTGCACATTTGGGATGCTCCTTATCTAGTAGAATCCTTTAGTTAGTCGTTCAAATCACTTGCATTCAATTAAGATCTTTTCGACTCGCCAATTCTTGTAGAAAGATACGGACGCTTATCTTGTTCATGTTTAAGATCAGCGCCCTGCATCTTACTCTCCGTCCTTTCTCTCTTCTTTCTCCTTCATCTCTCTCTTCAGCCTCTCTCCATGATGATGGCTGACTTGTTTTATGAGGAAAGTAAAACGTTATTATTCAGTTTACAATTTCCAGCTACGGATTTCATTTCGGTTTACATCTCTCTCTCTGCTTCGGCAAGATATGGTTTTGGTTTTAGCACTAAATAGCTTATAACATCTATCATTTCCCTTTTTTTTTTCTTATGTCAACAATCATTTTCCCTGTAGGAGTATTTATCAGAGATCACTTCATCCTTTTTTCGTCCAAAAAGAAGGCAAAGAATTGCTTCCTAAAAAGGCACCAGATTCAGATGCGCACACGGCAGAAGGCACGCACGCACGTCAACATCCTTCACGCATGGAACACGCCTAGGCCAAGCCGACTTGCCGAGCCATTTGCGCCACGCGAGGTTGACTGATTCGCGGGCCCGTGGCCGTGTGCCCGTGTCCATGCCGGCGCTTCTTCTCCGCAGGATCAAAGCAATCTCAAATCTGAACCTCCACCTGTCCGCCTCGGGAACCGGTGTCCGCCTACCCGTACCGCACAGTGCACCGAGTCCACCAGCGCCCGCGCCATCCTACGCGTCCACCGTGATCTCGACGCCGCAGTCGGCGCCCAGCTCACCACGCGCCACCGTGCTTGCACCTCGCCTTCCTCAATTCCCACGGCGGCGACGGCGGCGAGGTGTGAAGGCGACGCGAACACTCAACGCAAAGCGCGCGCCGGTCTCCTCCTTGCTGCTCCTCCACTCATCCTCCATATTCCTCCGCGAGGCTGAGCGAGTGGCGCCGGATCGGGCGAGGTGCGAGGGTCTGAGCAAATGGCGGCGGCTGGAGCGAGGGGTGGCGGGGAGGGCGAGGAGCTGCTTCTCCGTGCCGTCGAGGGCGGGGATGGCGGCAGTTTGTGCGTGGGTGAGCGGCCGTGGCGGCTAAACTTCGACGGGTTCCGGCGCCGGGAGGCGCCCCAGGAGAAGCCAGAGCGCGGCCTCCAGGACTGCCTCGGCGTGCTAGGTCTGTCTTGTCCATTTGATACTCCTCGAGTGAAGTTTCAACTGATTGCTCGTGATTCTGTTATGGTTTTACTACATGCCAAAATTATTGTTTTTATTTTTTGACTGAAGAGATCAGTTGGTGCTGTATCTTTGTCCCTTCGTTAGTGGCGATTAGATGAGGTGATAAAGATGTAAACCGTGAAGACAGAACTTCCAACGATGTGATTTTGTCCTTGTCCCTATCTGTGCAGCAGCGTGTTGCTGGTGTCTTTATCTGTGAGGTGGATATATTTTTATGGAGCAATTCGCTTTAAGTATCCTTAAATTGGGGGAAGGATAAATTAGTGGATGATGTATGCTTGTTGGATGCTGGCATGTACAATATGTGTGCTCACATTTAGATACGGCACTATGATCCCCTTTGAAAATGATAGCTAATTTATTAGTCTCCGGTTGTGTTTGATTGGTTGACACTGCTGGCTATTGTACATTGAGCTTTGTTTGGAAACCAATTCGGTAGAAAGTGAATGTTGTAGGTACTGTACCTATCAAATTTGGAACCAATGAATGCTAGTTTTTCGTCATATATTGTTATTTCACACGTTGAGTTCATCTTGGAAGAAAAAATCATCCTGGGTCTGTTTACTATTGAAAATTGCTTGACCTTTTTGTCACTGTTAAACAGTCTAAAAGGTTTCTTAAGGACTTCTGAATTGAAAAGCCTCCTCCTTGTGCCTACCTAATTATCTCATGTTTCAAACTCTCCTTATGTAAAACGTTTCTATATTTACATTTTCTAAAATGAAATTGTGATCCAAATAAAGATGGAATCTGGAAAATCAGTCCATCTCTCCATGCAAGAATTATTTGCGCATGTTTGTATTTTCTCCCCTAATATTATTGTAGTTCGCCATGTTAACATATCATATCGAATTCTATTGCAGCTCAAGGCCCTGGAGATGTTGTTGCACAATACTACCAACAACAGCTGGAAATGTTGGAAAGCTTTACCGAAATGGATACACTGACAGATCATGGTTTCCTTCCTGGAATGACCAAGGTTCATTATATACTGTTCCTTTAATTCTAACATGAGAAAAGGACAGGGACAAATCTTTATTGCATATCAATGTGTAGAGTTTCTCCCCTTAAAATGAACCTATACATTATCCTACTTGCAGGAAGAACGTGAAAGGGTTGCCCGAAGCGAGACATTGGCCATACGGTTATCTAACATTGCAAACATGGTTCTTTTTGCTGCGAAAGTTTATGCCTCAGTGAAGAGTGGCTCTCTAGCTATTATTGCTTCCACCTTGGATTCTCTACTTGACTTGCTCTCTGGATTCATATTATGGTTTACTGCCTTTTCCATGCAAACACCAAATCCATACAGATACCCAATTGGTAAAAGGCGCATGCAACCTCTGGTAAGTATGACATGTTTCTTGTTCACTTTTACTTCTTGCATTCGACTATTTGAATTGAATCATCCAAGCATTTTAACTGTTCATTGTGTTCTCCAATAACCCTTCTGTATTGTTAATGTTGCAAAAAAAAAAAAAAACTTGGACACTGATTCAGAAAAAGATTAAACTACGGAAAATATAAAAATGAGAATGGAGGCAAGTACATACAAGTGCTGACTAATGGATACAAGTATTGGCCTTCTATTCCCGTTTCAATTATGTAACCTTAATATTGGGAGACAGAACTTTAGGGTTCAATTATGCTCATTTGTTATGTTCTGGCATGGGAACTAGCAATTTTGTAGCATGAATCTACAACTTACAAATACATCACTAGCAATATTTTAGTTTTTCTATGGACTCCACAATGGACAATTGCATAGACCACTAGAATGTCTGCTTGAAAGGCATCTGCTTGTTCGAGACGGTGTTGTAACTGTAACTGAAAGTGCTATTTTTTGAGGAAAAAAGATTGCTTGGAAAAATATCTGAAAAAAAAGTCTGAACTTGGCACTTGTTTCATGAACTTAGATTTTAGGTTTTACTTTTTTTTTGTGAGGAGTTTTTCTTACCTTCTGGCAACTTTACCATGGTTTGTGATGCAGGGAATACTAGTTTTTGCTTCTGTTATGGCAACGCTTGGCCTTCAAATTATCCTAGAATCCACACGCTCATTGGTATCTGATGTGAGTCATCTTCTTACTTATCTGGTCTTTGCACTTATTATCAAGCATAAATGAAAAGCTACGGATAATTCAATATTATTATTCCTTTATGAGAGAAGATATTCTAACAGAGGCAGAGCACTGCCTTTTCATTAAGCAGAAAGAAATAAGTTTATAAGTTTAAATACAGGATGCTTATTACATAATCCCAGGCTCGCCCTCTACTATATGTTGGACAAGATTTGGTTGCTTCTGTTTGCAATTGTGTAGGAGCTGTAGGTTGATAAACTTATATCGTGGGTGCAAATAGATCAAGGAACTTGAAACTAGACATTGAAGTCCATAGACATGTTTGGCTGGTATTCGAGAGTCCATGCCATTTTTGCATTACCGTCTCTTCTACCGTATCCTCTTAACCTAGCAGCACAACTGCGGCCAGGCTGAGCACTGGCTTAAGTACCCAACCAAGACATACGAAAATAGCCATCATTTGTGATCAATTCCATTAGCGGTGTGGCCATGTGATTTGGAACCAAAATCCTTGATTGCTCAATGCCATCCCAATCTTCGTCACAAAGATACATCAACTATTGACACCAAATCAAGCATCCACACACACAGGATACTGAACATAGTATATACTGCAGACTTCAAGAAATTGGGGAGCTAAACCAAGATTACGACAAAGGGAAATTGAGATGTAATTTCTACTCCCTCCATTCTGCTATGCTACGCGTATCTCATTCAGGCGCAAAGACCAAGGTGCAGCCCTGGTGGCACACAACAGCGTTCCACCCATTCAATCATGTGTGAAAAAAACGAGTTGGCCAATCAAATCTGGTCGTCCCGAGGTGTGCTGGCCACTCACGTTCAGCGTTTGGCACAATGCTGTGAGAACGCAGCAGGGACCTGAAACACATGTACAATCAATTGCCACATGCTAATCGGAACGAGTTTTAGCTGAGCACCAAGGAAAACCACAAATAGTGGGATTTTTAGATTTTGCTAATGCACATATCATTGTGGGAGAGGAAGTAGTTGATAGGGCATTGGGCCTGATCATTCTTTGTTGTAGATGCTAGAGTTTCTCTTCCACTATACATTCCTTAAGAGATCTCATATGTTCCCACGACAAATGATGAAAAAGAAATTTAGCGATAAAACCAATTGAGAGTGGAGTTAGGCAAATGTTGCAGAGAGAAGACAACAAGACCATGGATAAACATATCAAGGAGAAGACAACAAGGCCATGAAGAACGTATTAAAAAGAGGCAGATCCATGTGGAAGTTGGAGAGCCAAATTTGGTAAAGTTGCCTGCAAGCAACAGTTTACTTGCTCAGATGCTGCAGTGAGCGTTGATGAATTTGATAGGCTGATTGGTAGAGACTGAAATAGATAAAGAAGATGAAGTTGCTATGTCATGTCCTATTTTTACGAAAGCCACATTAGTTTCTTTTATTCTTGAGAACATTAGATGCCATAATACCATGTCAGCAAACCGAAACCACCCCTTAGACCTCTCCTGATCGGTTTTACAAGTTTAAGGACATACCTGTCCATTTTTCAAGTTCAGTGACTTAGATGCATTCTCCCTACAAGATAATGCACCTGTGGTGGAATTTAATCAATACTTCCTCTGATATTTTCTTCTGGATGTTAGGACGAGAAGATTAATTCATTTTTCAACTAAGTTCTTAGTCCTAACTTCATAAAAAAAATAATGGAGTATTTTTTAGGGATCAGTGGATACTAAAATGGAAATTTATTTTTTCTTTTTGCTTGTACGACCAATATTGAATTTGTTCTTTATTTAGGGTGGTGAGTTCCGCTTGACAAAAGAACAGGAAAAGTGGGTTATTGATATTATGCTCTCAGTGACGCTGGTGAAACTTCTCCTTGTTATATATTGCCGCTCATTCACCAATGAAATTGTGAAGGCCTATGCACAGGATCACTTTTTCGACGTCATCACTAACGTTATTGGACTCGTGGCTGCACTTCTTGCTAATTATGTTCAAGGCTGGATTGACCCAGTTGGCGCTATCATTGTAAGTAAGAAATATCCATCTCTATTTATTTCTTTCGTATGACGTTATTTCTTCAGAGAAGTATATGAAACAAAGTTGGATGAAGCACACAGGGGCAGCATTTACCTACATTAAGAATATGTAGAATGAAAGACGACATGTTTAACCTTATTTTGATTGCTCTTTCACAGCTTGCGATCTATACAATCAGGACCTGGTCAATGACAGTACTAGAAAATGTCCACTCCCTGGTCGGCCAGTCAGCTCCACCAGAATTTCTTCAGAAGCTTACCTACCTCTGCTGGAACCATCACAAGGCTGTGAGGCACATCGACACGGTGCGTGCGTACACGTTTGGTTCCCATTACTTTGTCGAAGTGGACATTGTCCTTCCCTGTGACATGCCCTTGCGTGAGGCCCATGATATCGGCGAGGCCCTGCAAGAGAAGCTAGAGCGCTTGCCTGAAATCGAGCGAGCCTTCGTCCACCTCGACTACGAGTTCACCCACCAGCCTGAGCATGCTCGGTCGCATGATACGTAGCTGATTGCAGAAAGTCAACAAGGTATCATGATCTGAGACAGATGATAAAAAAAGTCAACAACGACACCGTCATGATCCATGATTGATGATACCAGCACAATTTTCAGAATCCTAGAAGCAACCTGTTTTGGGCTAAGGCTGATTGCACGTGACATGCTTTTGGATTCAGTGTGCACTTCTTAGATTGCCCGCCGAACTTTAAGTTGGAAGATTGTACTGGGAGTGGGAGATACTCCACACAGTCGGCGTTGTGTATCGATTATCGATCTTAAGTTATCATTACGGCCTCTTCTATGTTCGCAATCTATCTGAACCTCACGTATGCCTGATAATCCAAGTGACCTTGATCCGCCATCATTTTCCAAAGTAACGTTCAGGTACTGCTCGAACCATTCTGCTAGGTACCTGTTCACTGTGCACGTTTGGAATTCGAGATATTAAAGTATCATTCAGGCCATTCAGAGCAGCCAAGGAAAGACGTACATACGTTGACACTGATCGTGTTGTACGGTCCATTGCTGCTTCACTAGTTCGACCTCTCTTTTTCACATTGGGCTGTTAGAGATATAGTTTGACTATAATCGTAATCACCTAGGATTATGTTGTTGTATCTATTCTGGAGTCTATCTCCTTGATGCAATCTGTTGTAACCGACATCCTTATTAATATATATGTACTGAGGACCTCCTGAGAGAGGCATCGCCTTCCACTATCTGTGCCATCTTACATGGTAATCAGAGTACCTCTTCTTTTTCTTCACATCTAGTGATCTAGATTATGGTGGGCACTTCTTCATCCCTTGTGTTGCCGACATCTCTTTCCATCCCGGTCACAGAGAAGCTGACCAGAGAGAATTATCAGTTGTGGCGAGCGCAGGTCTTGCCAACAATCCGCTCTGCCTAGCTTGAAGGCTTTATTGATGTCTCTGAAAAGGCGCCTACCAAATTGATTGAAGTAGAAAAGGATTCCAAGGCCATGAGTGTCGTGAATCCTAATTACATCACGTGAATTGTACACGATCAACATGTGCTTACATTCCTAGTGAACTCTCTTTCATGGGACGTCCTAGCAAGAGTAGTGAGCCATACCTCAGCTACCTCCATGCGGGTGGCGTTCTCGAAGTCTTTTGCATCTCAGTCTCGCCCACGCCTCTTGCATCTTCGCAATCAACTTGTTGCGACCAGGAAGGAGGATCGATTCGTTGTTGTGTATTTCTCGGCCCTCAGAAGCCTTGTTGACGAGATGGCGGCTATCGGGAAACCTTTGGATGATGAGGATTTTGTTTCGCACGTTCTGAATGGACTCGGCACGGATTACAACCCCATTGATTGAACAGGTAATGGCATGGCTGATCCCATCACTCCTGATGATCTCCACTCTCGCCTTCTGGACACAGAAGCCCAATTGAATTCTCAGAAGGCACAAAAGGAACAATATCAGATCCTTGCCAATGCTGCTGCGTGAGGACGTGGTGGCTATAACAGGCAAGGGGGTCGAGATTGTGGTGAAGATTATCATGGCCCTCAGTCCTCAAACAACCATGGCAATGCTGGTTGCGGGTGTGGAGGTGGTGGTAGAGGGGGCAATCCCGATAACCCCTACAAAGATCATCAATGCCAAGTGTGTGAGCGCTATGGTCATACTGTGTTGCGTTGGAGGAAGCGTTTTTACAAGAATTTTAATGGACCCGAGAAGAGAGCTGATGCTGCGACTGCCTCCTATAGTCTGGATCCAGCCTGGTATGCTGACAATGCGGCCACAGATCATACCATCGGCAATCTAGAAAAATTGACTACCAAGGAGAACTATGGTGGTACTGATCAAGTTCACGTCACCAATGGGTTGGGTATGACTATATATCATATTGGTACTTCCACTGTTGTTACCCCCTCTTGTACTTCGCATCTTAATGACATGTTGCATGTTCTTCAAGCTACACGCAACCTAGTATCTGTTCATCACCTCACTTGTGATAATGATGTTTTCCTTGAGCTTCATCCTAATATTTTTCTTGTTAAGGACCGACACACGAAGAACACTCTTCTACATGACCCATGTAGGAGGGGCATGTACCCCATACCGTCTCTGGCGTCCCAGTCCAAGGTTGCCCTTAGCACCGTAAAACCCTCTACAGATAGGTGGCATGGTCGTCTTGGACATCCATCCTATGCTACTGATCATCATGTCCTTCATAGTCATGATTCGACTTTTGTGTCCAATAAAAATGCTGATTATATTTGTGATGCGTGACAGCAAGTAAAGAGTCATCAACTCCTATTTTCAAGTCTGTAAGCATCTTTAAGGCACCCATAGAGTTAATCTTCTCTTATGTTTGGAGCCTTGCTCCAAATTCTATCGGAAATAAAAATTATTATGTGAGTTTCATTGATGATTTTAGTAAATTTACTTGGATCTATTTGCTTAAACACAAATCAGAGGTGTTTCAGAATTTTCATGATTTTCAAGCTCATGTTGAGCGCCTATTAGATCGCAAAATTTTGGCTATGTAAACTGATTGGGGCGGCAAATATCACAAATTTAGTTTGTTTTTTTTTGAGCATGTTGGGATTTCTCACCTTGTTTCATGCCCTTATACGCACCAGCAAAACAGATTCGCTGAACGCAAACATAGGCACACTGTTGAGGTTGGCCTCACCCTTCTCGCCCATGCCTCGATGCCCCTTAAGTTCTGGGGTGAAACCTTTATGGCTGTTGCATTTCTTATAAGCTGATTACCCTTACCAGTTATTAATAATATTTCACACCTTGAAAGGCTTTTTGCAACGAAACCTGCCTACATTTTCCTGCCTACATTTTCCTTCGTACCTTTGGTTGTGCGTGCTGGCCTAACCTACGACCGTACAATCCACCCAAGCTTGCTTTCCCATCCAAGCGATGTGCCTTCCTTGGTTATAGCACCAATCATAAGGTGTATAAATGCCTTAATATTCCTACCAGTCGTGTTTATGTTTCTAGGGATGTTGTCGTCGATCCGTGTTTCCTTTTGCTACACCTCATTGCAATGCTAGTGCGCGCCCTCGCTTGGACCGTTCTCTCCTTTCTCCAACTTTGCTAAATGATACGTCGTTTGGCGGTACTACTGTGGATGCTACTTATGTGCCTATGTCTCCTAACCCATCGGGACAATTTTCCGAGCTGCAGCAGTTTAATGATTGGTTGATTTTATCTCCTGGTAGCACATATTTTTTGCAGTAAGGTGCCAATCATGGTGGTGGCAGCATTTCAGTGCCTGTACTACCGCCAACCTCGCTCACGGTATCTAACCCTGGCATGGCGTTTGCTAGGACAGTAGGAGCCGCACTGCAAGGTGTTGCAGTGGCTGTTGTGTGGGGTCACCTGATCTCTTTGTTGCATGTTCTGCCTATCATTGATTTGGGGCCCGTGGAACCTATTGTGTCTCTATCGCCTGATGTGAGCTCTCCTCCTAAGTCACATGATGGGTCCTCGGCGTAGGCGTCAAGCTCATCCTCTATTCCTCCATCTCGTGCACGAACTCGACTACAAAATAATATTGTCCAACCTAAAAAGCTATTTATTAGAATTCTATGGTATGTTAACTTGTGTACCACCAAGTAGCCCGAATTTGTGAAAGAGGACTTGTCTGATTCTTGATGGAAGCGGGCTATGGATGAGGAATATTCTGGCCTTATGAGCAACGACACATGGCACTTAGTTCCTTCATCTCAAACTACAAATTTGATCGATTGCAAATGGGGTTTTAAAGTCAAGCGCAAAGCAAATGGAACCATTAATCGTTACAAGGCTCGACTAGTTGCGAAAGGGTTTAAACAAAGGTATGACATTGATTATGATGACACATCCAGTCCTATTATCAAGGCAACAACAATTCATTTGGTTCTTTCTCTTGCTATCTCCAGAAATTGGTGTCTTCACTAATTAGATGTCCAGAATGCATTTCTTCATGGCGTTTTAAAATAGGAGGTATATATAAAGCAACCACCTGGGTATTAAAGTGGGTCAAATTTGTCCTATGTCTGCAAACTTGATAGAGCTCTATATGGTTTGAAACAAGCACCTCGTGCCTTGTATTTTCGCCTTAGCTCCAAGCTCGTTCAACTTGGTTTTGTTCCTTCGAAGGGTGATACGTCTTTATTTATCTACAATAAAGGGCAGATGCAAATTTTCTTGCTTATATATGTTAAAGAGAGAATTGTGGTCAACTCATCTACAACAGTGGTTGATGCTTTGTTAACTGACTTGCGGTCTGATTTTGCACCAAAGGATCTTGATGCATTGAGTTATTTCTTGGGCATTGAAGTTAAACAGTGTTATTATGGTTTGTTGTTGACGCAAGAGAAGTATACCTCAGATATTCTTTGTTGACTTGGCATGGTTGGTTGTAAACCGATGCAAACTCCTCTTGCAACTGCTGAAATCTTTCTCTCCATGATGGTGATCCTCTATCGAGGATGCAACGACCTATAGAAATGTTGTTGACGCTCTCCAATATTTAACTTTAACTAGGCCTGACATATCTTCAGTGAACAAGCTGTGTCAATTCTTGCATGCTCCAACGACTTGTCATTGGT
Source organism: Eleusine indica (assembly GCA_030378355.1). Classification (NCBI taxonomy): domain Eukaryota; kingdom Viridiplantae; phylum Streptophyta; class Magnoliopsida; order Poales; family Poaceae; genus Eleusine; species Eleusine indica. Next base: position 64,447,217 of record CM059494.1, read on the forward strand.
CGGTAGTTAAACGGATCCTTCGATATTTTCATGGCACTTTGGGTCTTGGTGTGAAGATTCGTTGTTCTTCTTCTCTACTATTGAGTGCGTTCTCTCATGCCGACTAGGCGGGTTGACGATCGACGGTCTACCAGAGGTTTTGCTATTTTTCTTGGGCCAAATATCATAGTCTAGAGTGTGCATAAACAGGTTACAGAATACAAAGCTCTTGCTAATGCTACCGCCAAGGTCATCTGGCTTCAAAGTGTTCTGCGCATGCTTGGTGTTAATCTATCTCGTTCACCTATTCTCTGGTGTGACAATCTTGGTGCTGCGTATATGACTGCTAATCCTCGTTTTCATCGACGGACAAAGCATATTAGGTTGATTATCACTTTGTTCATGAGCATGTAGCTCGCAAACAACTCGACATTCGGTTTATTTCTACTAATGATCAAGTTGTTGACGGTTTTACGAAGTCTCTACCTGTCAAGAAGCTTGAAGTGTTTCGATCCAATCTCAACTTGACTAAGTTGTGATTGTGGGGGAGTGTTAGATATATATAGTTTGACTAATCAGAATCACCTAGGATTAGGTTGTTGTATCTATTTTGGACTCTATCTCCTTGATGTAATCTGTTGTAACCGACATCCTTGTTAATATATATGTACCAGCGACTTTGTGAGAGAGGCATCGCCTTCCCGTATTTGTGCCATCTTACATGGGCGATTCGTCGTCTCATCACCGTTCTCTATTTCACGCACACACCAAAAAGGGTGTTCATTTCATTGTCACGAGCTGATGACTCATGAGATGGAGTGCGACCTGCATAAAGCCTCACACCGGCTGCGCCGCCATTATTGCCGTGTAGCCTCGACACTGTAGCTCGAGCGAGACCATAGTGGTGTGACTGGTGTCGCCTTCACAAGAAGTAGCAGAAGCAGCCGATCGGCCGGCGTCTCTCTACCTGGGGAGAGGCAACCGTAGACGTCCAGCTCAGCCTGTGGGGGAGGCGCCAAAGGGAGCCAATAATACGACGGCGAGAGAAACCCTACAAATCGCGCAAAGCACACCGTACCCTCCCGTGAACCCCGGCACGCTACTGCCTACTTCTACATCTTTTTTCGGACGGGTACGAGACAAACAAGATAAGCAGCGCCGATATCTATCAAGTTGAGCTGCCAGCAAGTAGCAACGCAGATCGAGTACACGTCATCTCTGACGGATATGCCCTTGCGCGGCCACGTGTTGGTGCCATGATAAGTATAGCTAAATGACTAGTAATATCACACCTCTGTGTGGATCCGTACTTAAGCTATATACATGCATAGATACATATATACATGAATTCAAATATAATTAAGGTTTCCTAATCTTAATTACGTGCACCATGTATGCATGGTTCTGGCAGTAATAATGGCATTATTATAGCTAAATTAGGTAGGTACTAGCTAGCTAGTTATACTGCCCTGATCATATGGGGCACATGCATGATCCAGTTTGTAATTGTATGGAACAAATTGAAGAGCATAGCTAGCCTTCCTCCTCGTCGTCGTCGGTCTTGGAGGCAGCCGCGTCCGAGAGCATCTTCTGGATCCGCTGCATCGTCTCTTCCTCGATGTTCCGCTCCACACGGTCTTTGTTGTACGTCTCGAAGAACTCCTTGTTCTCCTTCTCCAGCTCCTTCCATACTGCACGCATATATGTGTAGATAACGTTCTCGTCACATGAAATGACCCAGGATAATAGTATAACTTGCTGTCATGATCAGTAAATAAACATTTAAGCCTATTTGCGTCGACCAAGCGAAGCATTTGTAATTGTTCATGCATCAATGAAGAACAAAGCATAATGAGAGGGAGGGGCTACAGGTGGTTGAACCGGGGCAAAAATTAAAACATCGTATGCAGTATGGAAAGTGCTGGTGGAGTACCTGTGGAAGTGATGACAGGGTTGATGTTGGCATGCTTCTCCAGGGCGTCCATGCACTCTTCCTTGTTCAGGTTGAAGCAGATGCACTTCTCTATCAAATGGTGAACCTGAACCAGCATCACGCAATCAGTTAAACCTATATCATTAGATGCATCCACTGATCTAGTTATTGATTTTATTAGCAGCTGAAAGCTTACATGATAGTTACATACCATTCTGATGTAAGAAGCCGACGATGAGTCGCCCATGGTGAGCTTATGAGGGCTACTGTCTATATCTAATGGGTAGAGAGGAGAGAAGCTTCAAAAAATGAAGCAGCGCTGCTCCCAGGCAAGGCGTAGGACTAGTGGAATGAAGCCTATAGGACTGAAGATATACCCTTGTGCCTGACCTGCAAACTGCAACGAACACCGGTAGGGAGATAGAAATAGGACACGCGAGGGAGGGGGACGTGGAGCATGCCACGTGGGCGCCGCCTCCTCATTGGCCGGGAGGTGGCCGAGGAGATTTTTCCGGGCCCACCGCCATGCTCTCGGCTTTAGCCTGCTTTCTGTGGCTGGAGAGAGTGGGCGAGCGAAGTGGTGAGTTTGGGCGGCCAGCTAGGTGGAATTCACTGGCTTAATTAGCCCTTCAGCTTTGGCGTATTCCTCGCTGGACATACTGGTCTTTTACTTTTACACGATGTTGAGTGCGTGTTCTTCTTTCCATTATTCTATCTGGTGAAAGCTGGAAGCTAGGTATATTTGAGAATAATAACAATAGGGTTACTTTCCCAGCTCTTATTATGTGGTTTTGGCCTGCCTTTTTGTAGCTTTACTTGCATTGGATGCATAAATGTGTTATCTATAATGCTGCAGAATTGCAGTTTCCTGGTGCGACAAACACTACCTTATCAAGAGCAAAAGTTTTAAGTAGGCATGCATATGAACGTTCCCTTGAAATATTTCCTTTTTTTTTTGTGAAAATCCTTCCAAATGTTTCTTTTGTGGGGTTCCCTATATTGTTATGACTAAAGCTCAACAAATTAAATATAGTATAATTATATCCATCTTGCTTATGATCGATAATAAATAACCTAAAAATAAAAATGGTGCCCTAGTAGAAAGATTGAAAAGAACCCTCAACCATTTATATTCGTTCTGGGAAAATATGAAACCTGCTGGTTGCTTTTGCATGCCATACATCCGGGACGTTCATTACTATAACTATATAAGAAAAAATCACTGAATCAGATTGTGCGCCTGCGGTATCCTCGGTTAATTTGGCATGCGCTAGGATGGTCCAGAGCTAAGCTACGGTAGAAGATTTTGATTCGCCGCCTCAAGCCGCAGATGAACCGAATTGTTTCTTGTCTGCAGCTGCAGATAACATGTCCCACATTGCAGCGACCAAACATCAAGTCCCGTAAGATCGCGTGGTGGCCCACGTAACCAAAATTTGGCCAATCGCTATCGTCCCAATAAAGCCGTTCCTGGATCCGGGAGGAGCAAAGATAACGGGACCGGACATCATGCAAACGATACACCCGCCCGCGAACTGACGTAGGAGGGGCTTGGATACTACGACCCACGACCGACCAACTGAAATAAGAACATGACTATACCACATACAAACATCTTTTTCATTAGATTGAAGACAATAGCTAGAGAATTCACATGGACCGGCAAATTTAGAGATTTACAAGGTTGATGTATCGATGTCAATGGAGACGTCGGTTGGCTTAACACTGAAAAAAAAAACGACGTGCTCAGCATGTGACTAAGTATGGTGGTTGGTTTCGCAACAAATAATCTAACAAGTTGAGCTATGTTCCGTTTGTGACAAACACACACATGCGCGCTCACAAACGATTTTGTGTGTACGTGTAACTATATAGGAGTATGTCGTAGTCTCTAGAAAAAAAAAGGGTGAGATGAGCTGAATTTTATTCCTTCTGCTGGAGAGATGAAAAAGACGGTATAGTGCGTGACCAGGCCAGCATTTGAAACAAATTAACCGACGACCGTGACATAAATGCCGAAGCAAAATAAGTACGTACACTGGTTTCCTCCATTGATGCAGTCACCTACGTGCAGAATTAGACTATGAATTTTCTTGGTTTGAAATGATCCAGACTAAGTGACTACTACGTACTGGAAAGCAATGTACGGAAGGTAATCCACACGCTTTTATCGCAAGGGACATGGCTAGCTCTACCGATCACGTGACGTGGCACTGGTTGATTCGCTGCCTAAATTGCTTGGGGAATCAAATAATTGACTCACGACACACAGGAACAGTGTACCATTGCATAGTGCTAGCTCCATATAGATTCGAGATTCACACAGTGACACAGAGGAACTAACACGAGCTCCTCCATTTCTTTGGTTAAAACCGTGTGCTTGTCTCCAGTTACTTGTTATGACTTCCCTTATATTATTGGTCCATTCTTTATAAATTTATTTTCCAAAAGCGTACCTCCAAAACATTTCCACGAGTTGGCTCTGGGGGTAGGTCAAACAATCCACTTGTCATAACCATTCATCATGGCTGTGAGCTGAGCATGTTTTAGATGGTTAGACACCTTCTTGTCCGTATGGATACAGTATTTGACACAGGACAGATGCTCGCAATTAAATTAGTTATTCTTTTACTGATAGAAACACGGCTAGCGACATAAAGACATAAATTTATAGTGAGTAGTGACTTTGCCAATCTTGATTAATACCTATCAGGAAAGTCTCGTGTGTGTGAATGTGTCTTTACAAAAATGATTGTGTGCGTGTGTATACAAGCATTCAGATCCAAATCATCTATCATCGTTAGCAAATATCAATCATTTATAAGCTCTATGAAGCTGCCGTAGGGTAAGACTGGACCTTATTGCAAACCTCATCAGCATGAGGACACAATGCCTAGGTTTTCAGCATTCAGGACCATGGTTAACTAACCCTAGGACGCTTCTCCTCCCCTTCTTTCCATGCCAAATGTCATCATGCTCTCTTCTTCTTAATAAAAAACCATGGGGCGATCTTCCTCCACCGGCCACGTATTTTTAAAAAATTTTAAATGTTACCATTCTGCTGCAAATCTTCTCTCAATGTGTTCCTGCTACAGCTTGCCTCTCTCAGACCAGTAACTTTACATATGTTAATTAATTCTGCTGCAAATCTTCTCTCAATGTGTTCCTGCTACAGCTTGCCTCTCTCAGACCAGTAACTTTACATATGTTAATTAATTAACTAGATTTTCTTAACCCGTATAAGTATTTTCAGTAATTCTTTCAAGTTTACTTGATACCAAGAAAAGATATAAATCTTTTCATACAGTTGCAAATTTTCTGAATTAGAAATTTATTGCCACTGTCAATGACATACTGTATAGATGTTTGGTCCCATTTCCAGTGACACAAGTCAAATTTTCTCCCCAAAGAATAATATTTCAATCTCTCTCTCTCTCTCTCTCTCTCTCTCTCTCGCTCTGTGTGTGTATGTGTGTGACTCTGTGTGTGTGACTGTGTGTGTGTGACTGTGTGTGTGTCATAAACTAATCTACAGTTGAACATGGCCTGGGGGTAGTCCTCAATAAAACGAATAAAAAAAATTCAAGAATCATGCAACATAAGAATCGAATGGACATTTCACCTACTGTGGGCGGAATGCATGCCGTTCGTCGTTTGGTAGCTAGCTCGCGCGCGATCCACTGGACTGTGGTACGATGTGTGCCGCCAGACCGAGAGCTCTGACTCGTGATCACCATCGGCGATCTCGTTTATCTCATCCTATCCATCATATCCACTGCGCCGGATGATGCGGCTCGGTCCGACGCAACCTGGATCACAAGTTGCCCATCTCATCGCCGCCGGGCAGCGCGGCGTACGGCGCGCGGCTAGATTTTGCGAGACGACAGACAGGCAAAAACATGAGGACGGCGGAGTCCCAGAGCAGCTGCTAGCTCGCTCGCTCGCTTGCAGCGAGTGAGAGAGACGACATGTCAAAGACAACGTGATACTGGTACTGCTGCGTGGCTAGTGGCGCTATGCATCATTGTATATTGGCAGCTTCTGCCAAGCAAGCCAATGCCACGGTGAGAGAGTTGCAACTTACTCTGCGCATTCGCAGGGATGAGCCATTGCATATTGTAGTTGCTCGGATTGTGTGGAGTGGAGAGATCGATGATCTCTGATCGACGGATGAGTCTGAGATTATATTAACCGCTGACAATAACTGGGCCACACCGTGGGGTGGTAGGCTATTTACTTGCTTCTGAAGTCGAGACTCCGATCACCACTAGGGATGAATACGATCGGAAATGGTCGAAAATTAGCATTATCATTTCTCAACTATATTTTTTAGTCGAAAATAAAAACGAAACCGATAAGCTCGGAAATGAAAACAATAACAATACTGTCAAAAATCGAACATAAAATAATCGATACGGAAATATGTCAATATCGATAAAAAATCGATAATCATGATCGATACCACGGACTATAACATTATGCTAGGTACTCACGTCAACATAATCATACAATCATACCATTCATCTTGCATGATTAAAATAATTATTATCATAGAACTAACATGACAAAAAAAATATCAATATCGACATAGTTAACACTATAAATTAGAGTGACATGACATATGAAAAATTAATAGGTTTAAGAGTGATGTAGGGTACATGCAACAATAACAAGGAGTCCAACAGGGAGTTTAGCACTATACGTCTTAGGGCTGTGATGGGTTGGTTGGGTAATAAAAGTTAGTCCTTCAGAAATTTAATTTTTTTTGAAAAAAAAAACAGGCAGGAGAGCTGTCATTCATTAAAAAAGAAAACGAACCCTATTACAGTCCAGGATTACAGATAACTAGTAAACTGAAACAGAAAAACAAGAAGCTGCCACGCAGGGTCGGTGAAGAGACATAAAACAGAAATCAAAGACTAAACTTAATCAGTAAGTTGGGCTCTCTTGTAGCACTTAATATCATCCAACACCAACTCGGTGACCTCTCTGAAAGATTTCTCAGCATGTTGGAATATTTTCCTATTACGTTCCTTCCATATTTGCCACCAAAATGTGAGTAGAATGCCACTGTGTTTTCTGCGCTGCCGCTTGGAGCCTGAGGAGATGATAGCTCGAAGCTATGTTACCACTCCCTCCTTTGAATGATGCAATTTGTTGCGGCAAGTTTAGGCGCGTTGCAACCGAATTCCACACTGCCTCCGTGAAGTTGCACTATGTCAGTAAGTGTTGGGTTGTTTCCGGTATGCAATAGCATAGTGGGCACGTTGGCTCACAAGGCCAATTCTTTTTTGCCAAGTTGTCTGCAGTTAGGGCCCTGTTATGTAATGCTAGCCAGGTAAAGAACCGGCACTTCGGTTCAGTTTTGGCACCCCATAAAGCTTTTGCCGGAAACAGATATGTTGCGCCCATGAACTGAACCTGGTACGCTGAAGCAGCTGAATACTTCCCATCTGCTGTCCACCGCCATTTGATTTCATCTTTGTCAGAGGTGAGGGTTATTTGCTGAAGCAGAAATTCAATATTTTCCACGGAAAATTTCCAACTAGGTTTTCCTATTTCCTTTATTATTTTCGTATTTCCTATAATTATTTTTCTATTTCTTATTTTTAAAAAAATAATTGTCGATATATCAGAAATTTCTGTCACTGTTTTCAACCCTAATCACCACAGATGCGTTGAACAGCTTTTTATGGAACAAAAATTAAAAGTTTACCTTTCTTTATCTTGAGACCAATAAAAATTTACCTTTCGTTGGAGCTAGCTGGAAGCAACTCGACGTCCTTCCACTCAGCAGAAAGCGAATATTGGTACTGTTTACTTTTTTTTTTTTTGGCGAACAGACACTCTTACCGGGATCACATTATTAGTATTTATTAGTTGGAAACCGAAAAGGTCCAAAAGCCTCACACGGTAACACTGAAGCGTATCCGTGCGGCCATGCATGCATTGCATGGCCACAGTTTTGTTGTATATACCAGCGTTGCATTCGCATCACACAAAAGAAATTTCTACTTCGGAGCTGGCACCTTGGTGAAGTGTCGGACGCAGGCACATTTGGGAGGAGACAAGGCCATCAGTGAGCACAGTAATGTGCACAAAACGGGTATCCTTACAGGTCTAATCAGCGAACAGTTTTTTTTTTTTTTTTTGGCGCAAAAGCAAACTTTATTGATCATGGAACGTTATTACAATCCGACCGGAGCCGAAGAACTAATTCATGAATACAAGGGGCACACAGATAACGAGACGCAAGATTCTCCCGTGCGACGCGCTAGCTGCGCCAGTTCATGTGCCATCTTATTCTGTTCTCTTCCCATCTTCACCACACGACATCCCTCCTTCCAGTCGTCCTTCAAGTCATGTATGAGCCAATAATGTGCTGGAAATGAAAAACGCACCTAATTGAGAGGGCACATCAGGACAGAACAACAAGTGACGACTGGCGACGAAAAGACGAAACCTGAAAAAAAATCTTTCACTGTTCTTGTGAAAAGTTCTAAAATTTTCGTCAATCGACAGACAAATCATCAGTTGGGGCCACACAAAGAAAGTTAATTACAGGTCCATGGTGCAGCATGCCACAGCCGGAATCTGGAATCAGTGGTAGAGAAGTCTTGTTGCTGCTCCTAATCCCTATCATCTATATATAGCAGTGTAAGAAATAGTATCGACAGCGGCCGTATGCGGAAATTTCTAGAGGATTTTATGGTGGACCTAAATAAATGTTTATCATCTATTTTTTTCATCTGATAGCTCAGATCAATCTAATGATACTTATCTGTTCCACCGGTATCATAGTATCACATAGCGGTATCATGTGTATTATATGGGCATGATTGGAAAAGAGAATTAATAGTTCAATTGAAAATGCTATAATTTAGACAAATGCTCTTTCGTTGTTCAATTAAAAACGCTCTAATTTCTACCGTTTATAGCTGCCACTGACATACGATCTTAGATGTAACAGTTTAGAGTCGTTTTATAAATCGCAGCGTGGATGCGGGTTCGCATCTTGAGAATCTCATATGACAGTGAGCAAATTGGTAAAATCCACAGTAAGTGACGTACTGACTAGGCTACGATGAGGTCCTCTGCATCAACGATGTCATGCTGCTGGCATTAGGATGACTTGCCGATTCTACGCCGGCTACGCTCTCACATGTGTATCGCGAATTCGATGAGATATAACACAACACTCATGCTGCAGAGGTTGCACTTGCTGACGCTTTTGAGATTCGGGGACTTGCCGCCGGCGTATCCTTCATTCGTACGAACCATCAGAAAAATGGAATAGATCTCTTAAGTCTTAACTAATGACCTATTGTCGGAGTCTAATTTCACTAATATAACATAACTAACTAATTACCAAATTATTCATATAAATAGACGGTTAGATTAAAAACATGATACCTTTCACTATCATGTATCATGATCCACTGTAAAAGCCCTCTTTCTATATGTGGCAAGTATTACGTAATTGCGCCCGCAATAGCCATCAGATCACAGAGTACGACAAAACGCTACTAATACGAGGTAGCGATCAGAACTTCTAACATATGCAATATGCTACAGAGAGCACTTCCGTACATTGCTTTTTTATTATTAATCACGTGTATTATTGACGAACAGAAGAAACGTACGGTTTAGCGTGCTGTATTATATTGTTGATGTATCGGTGTCAGCACCGGTCACCAAACAGTGTCAAATGCAGAACCGGCGATATGAACGGGTGGCTGGCCAGTGGCCATGTCATGGGCCAATTATCACAATCCAAACTAGGAGACCGTATGTAAATATTGGAGGAACTTTAATTTGCAAAAATTCTGCCGGCGGTATGGCAAACTCCGTGCGGTTCGGTTTGGAGAAGATTTGGATTTGGAAGGTAGTGCTGTATAAATGGGTCATGTCAGGTGGGCCAGCCCAAAGCACTAATTTTTTTGGCTTGGTTCAAATACTGCATAACCCGTTTATTTTTGTGTCAGGTCGGCTCAGTCTGAGGGTTCGACCCGACTAGCAGCACACGCACGGTATTAACAGTCGGCCTGATAAAGAGCAAAATAGACTCATTTAGACATGACCCAAAATATTTATATTTTAAAGAATTCATGTTCTACATACATATAACAAAGCTAGAGTAGTCTAGTGTTAAACCACTTCTCTCTTGTCCAACAAATCTTTGGTTTAAATCCCATCTTGCTCTATTTTCACCTCTTTTTTCCTTATTTTAGAATTAACGGATTGAAATATGATACTGGTCCACTAGGCCTAACAGGTCCGCCCGACACGGCTCACCGAATTCATGTCGTGCCATGGACCGTCGGCGCGATACGACGGTAGCACGACCTGGCTCGAAATCAATTTCGTATCGTGCCGATCTGAAATTTAACAAGCCGTGCCCTTTTGTACTTGGTCCATGAAAGACATGCTGGGCCAGACATCTGAAAACGGACCGAGGCTCCCAATTTTTTGAATGGAAAGTTAAATACAGGTGTCTCGGCCCATGCGGTCCGTTGCTTCTCCAAAAATCCGTGTGTGCGTTCTTAAAAAAAAAAAAAACAGAATCCGTGTGTGCGGGACGCCGTGGACCACGCGAGCGCCGAGCATGTCGTCGTGTCTTGGGGTGTGCTTCTGAGAGTTGAAGTTGCAAATCGCCCAGGTGGCTGTGTCACAAGCTAGTTCGGTAGTCCTAGTTAGTCAGTTACCACCCCCTGCTTTGCAAACTGTATTGCATCCATATATTTTTGCATAAGCACAGCCGCCGCTCCTCGTAGGTCAGAAAAAAAAAGAGCACAAACTAAAGCCGGGAGCTCATGGCACGCGAAGCCGAACGCTAGACGCAACGCATATGCCGTGCCGATAAACACCACGCGGCAACTAGCTAGCTTTATTTATTTACCAAAAATGCGGGTGCCGGAGATGCCGGGGCGGAATAATTAAAAGAAGTCCACCACTGCTGCTCCACAAATACACATCAGTTTCGATGGCCAAAATCCGCCTCTCCCATTTGGCTCCGGTTTTATCTATCTGCGCCACGTTCGATCGGCAACAATGGCACGCGCGTGCTCTCCGCTTCGAAGACCATTCGCCTTGGCGGGTTTCTTTTACGAGAATTCCGCGCCCCAAAAGCGAAAGCATCGAATATTTTCTTTTCTTTTTCCTTCCTTGAGTGGGATCCTTCTGATGATCTGATGCAGGACGCGTAGATGCTGAAAGCAGCGTTCTTTAATCTTTCTCGTGTGAAACCATTGGCTTGACGTGCTGGTGGTTTTATTAAAACTATATTGTTGCGGTTTCACCATCACCCGATGCTTATTGAAGGGGAGAAAAACTAGTTGCAGACTTGGTTCATCAGGCAATTGTGTCGTAGGCAAGCTGGTCTGGTCTGTTGTATAGCCGCTTTCACTTGTACAAATTTGAGTAGAATATGGAATCTGTTCCTTGTTTTCAGCTTTCGACTTGGTACCCGTCAACTACTAGTAATATACTCCAGATCTCTGTTTTATATAAGATGTACCCGTCACTTTAGTTCGGTATAACTGATCGCTAAATCTGTCACATTAGAGAAATAATAGCCGCTCACATGGCAAATTCTGGGCTAGTCGTGGAACTAGTGTTGATAATTCGTTTCCATTGATCATCTATGTTTTTAGTTGATTCTCAACTGACTGGTATAAGAAAATGTAGAAAATCAAATAGCGTATCAACAAGAAATGATAGAGCCTCTGTTCACAAAAAAAAAAAATGATAGAGACATACTCAAATGCTGAAGAAAGGGTGTAAAAAAAAGGATGAACAATGAAAAAAAAAAAAGTGACCCTCTGAACTTCTTCTCAAGCATTCAGAAAGGTGCAAATCGGATCACCTGGATATTCCGATATGCTAATATATGCGTCATGTTGCCATGTGCCTGCCGGTGCGTACCAGGAGATTCGTGGCGACCTAGACAGCCATTGATGGGAACAAAAAGTTGTCGCCTCCATTGTTTCACCCACATTGCCATGTTTTCCTCTTTTCGTTTCTTTTTTTCAGTAAATCTGTCTGTCCCTCAACAAACTGAATTCTTGCTTGTTTTCTGATGATCCGTAGCTTCAAAGGCGAACATGTTGCTGGTACTGTCAAGCAATACGCATACCAATGTGGAGTATAAAAAAAATTGGACGCTTTTTTTTTTTTGCTTGCAAGTATTGTGTGTCGGCCACTGAAACTTGATGTTCCCAAGGAATCAAAGACAACGAGGGTCCGTTTCCGTATTTTACTTCACTTCGATGGGCATGCTCGTATGGTTTTTGGTAAACGAAAGAGTATAGTATAGCTTGTATGAAGAAATGCTATTCATCTCGCTCAAAACAGGCTAATATTTACCCGCAAACAAAGGAGGCAATATCACAGAAGTCAGCTCAGGCAATGTAGAAATGCAGATGCGAGATACTGTAGTATCATTTTTGTCCTAATGCTGCTACGTATCCATCCTGTCTTTAAAAAAAAAAAAATAGTCTCGCTTCAGCTAATGTTCTTGCGTTAGCGTTACTTTGAGCTTCTAGTAGTGTTCAGGAACAAATGGTCTTTCTTCTTCCCTCGTGTTCAGAACTCCAGAAGCAAGTGTAGCTAGAGAAAACTCTGCTTTCGCTCAGCTACTCTAAAAAATGTACGTATGCAAAATTCGACAACTCTGACATGATGAACAGTTAATTTCCTCAAGAGGAATTACTGTACTATACTAATGCGTGCTGAAAACAATTCAGGCTGAAAGTTCAGACGTCGATCATTTGAACAATATCATCATTACACAAGGCGGTCAAGAACACAGACAAGTTGTCCAGTCACCACAAAATTTCCAGAACGCACTGCATCATTGTACGATCATCACCACCACCGCCCAATCACATTCACATCTTCATCCTCTGCAGATTCTCGATGAGCTCGTCGAGCCCGTCGGCCTCCGCGGCGATCTTGGACGCCGCCGACGAGAGGAACCGGAAGCCCGCGTCGCTGGCGCTCTTCCTCACGGAGGCCAGCTGCTGCGACTTCTTGCAGTAGGCGATGAGCCCCTGGATCGGGTTCTCCGGCTCCGACCCGCTCGCGCTGCTGCTCCTCCGCAGCGCCGGCGGCGGCGGGTCGGCGGAGTCGCTCGAGGTCCGCACCGACGACGACGCCGACGAGCTCGTCGACGTCGAGCGCGATGACGACGTGCACGACGGCGCCGGCAGCGTCGGCGCCGGCGACGTCTTGCTTGACGACGACGATGACGTGTACCGGACCATCACGCTGGAGAAGGACCTCCTGTGCCCGTGATGCTCGCGCTCCTTGTTGTGCCGCCCTCCTCCTCCTTCAGACGATGCAGCGCCGGTGTGCGAGGCGATGTACCTGTTGCTCCTGACCTGGCCGAACGGGTTCTTCCTCCACGCTCTCAGGTGGCCATGGCTATGCCCACGCGAAATCTCTCTACTCGTCGCGCCATGGACGTTATTATTCTTGTCGTCGGCGTGGTTCCCGGGTTTGGCCGCGAAAATCGTCTTGAGGTACGCCTTGGACGCCTTGAGCTTGAGCCCGAGGTTGAGCTGGCGCATGAACTTGAGTTTCCGGGCCCACGACTTCCTCTCCCCGGCGGCGGCGTCGGCGGCGTCGGCCATGGCAAGGCCGGCGGCGTACTCCTGGAAGTACTCCTCGACGTTGAGCTCCCCGCTAACGTAGCACGAGTTGGCCGGCGACGCGTGGCAGGACTCGTACGGCGTGGCCGGGGCGGTGCTGTATCCGCCAACGACGCCGCCGCAGCTCCTGGTGGCGCGGCCGTCGAGGAGCTCCTCCACCATCTGGATGCGCGGCGGGAGGTGCAGCGGCAGCAGCTTCCCCTTGTAGAAGAGCTCGTCGGCCGGCGATGCCAGCGGCTCGCCCCACCGGTCAAGCGGCGCCGACATGAACTCGAACTCCTCCCTCGCCGCAGGACCCGACGAGCTCAGGTCCATGTCGATGTAATCCTCCTCAGCGTCTTCCACCTCGCGCATCACCGCCTCTTCTTCACCCTCCTCAGCTCCTATCCCATTCGCCGCCATTGCTTCTGTGTCTTCTCGATCGGCTGCAGGGAGCTCAGGACCCAAGTGTGGCAACACCGGCAGGCCCATCCACTGGCTCGGGTTTATAAATCCGGCCTACTAGTAATACTCGCTTTTGAGGGCAGGGGCCCTACCAACCATTGCCCGCATGATCAGCCTCTTGTTTGCGTCTCGGCCATCTCCCTGTCCCGGCACGTAGTACTACTAGTGAGGGAGAGGGGAGAGGGAGAGAAACACAACACTGCCACTCGGGTGGTCGCTGTCGCGCCATATCATTGCTCTGTCTCGGGCTTTCGTGCTTCTTTTCTCAGAGAAACCCGGCTTTGGTGTCCGTGTAACTACTGATTAGGGCTGCGCGCGCCCTCTTTTGCTTTGCTTTTCCTCGCGCTCCCTCTGCAGCGTGCTTCTCTTCTTTCCATGGTGCCTACCTCGGCCCGGTGCCCTTCCGATTCATCGCAGGCAGTTTGGTAAAGCGCAGGGGCCAGGGGTTAGCAAGACTAGTAGTACAAATTATTGGATCGTTACTGCACGAGCACGAGGTGGTGATAATCATCTCGAGCTCCGGCCTGGCGAGTGACCGAGTTACGAGCGGTACGGGTGATACGCAGGATCTGTGCTGGGATTCGTTTTGGGTCTCCTGGATCCTCTTTCGCGATTGAAAGTTGCTCAAAATCTTTGGCTGATACTAGTGTACTCCGTATTCAGAAATTTTTCGAATTCGATATGGCGAGCTCGTGCCCCTATATAAATGGAAATGAAAACAAAGCGTGGAGGAGCTACCATTGATTCGCTACTTCCTTCGTACAAGCTCGTGCATCCATTTGTTTAAGCTCTGCCTTCGTGTCTGTGACCCTGTTGAAGTGTGTGAAGGCGCGGCCATGACTCATCAATGCAGCCGCTCAGGCTCCAGGCCTGTGCTTGTACGTAGGATTCAGCGTTTCAGAACAACAAAGATTGCAGAGTGGCAGCATGGATTCGGAAAGAAATCGTTCGCTTGTCCGGATCAAGAAGCGATGCCTCGGAGTTCGTTGTACTGATCCCTGAAAACTGGAACCGCGTGACCGTGGGTGCGATGACATCACGGCAATGAACCATCAGTTTTCCCCCTTTCCCTGTTTCTTCAGCTTCCGTAGGCGTTCGGCGCAAATCGACAAGCCGTGAATTTCGGCGTAGTAGAATGTATAGTCCCAATCCTACTGTCCTATCAGCCACTGTGACCAAAGTACGACGTAGACGCATTGACAACTCTCTCAAGCTGTCATTTCGACACAGGTTGCAAACTACTAGGCCATTGACTTTTTGATGCCTTGTTTATTCCCTGCTACTAGTACAGCTCCATCGCCATGTCCAGCTACGGCACTACTAGTAGTTGTACTGTTCAAGAAATCATAATGCTGATTAACAATCGAAGTCGTTCTGATCTATGGAATTATTCTT
This sequence comes from Eleusine indica, assembly GCA_030378355.1. NCBI lineage: Eukaryota > Viridiplantae > Streptophyta > Magnoliopsida > Poales > Poaceae > Eleusine > Eleusine indica. Next base: position 64,462,619 of record CM059494.1, read on the forward strand.
CTGTGGAGATTGTCTAATACTCTGCGGGGCTGAGTCAGGTTAGTAGTTGAAAATCCGCTTTATGCAGGTTAGGTTGTGGGTCAACTCTGCCGAATTCCGGATTTGAGGTGAATTGCAGGCCTGAATGGGGTACCCAATTGCTGGGCGCAGCGGCTGCTCTTGCGCGGTCGGCGGTGGTTGGGACGTGGAAGATTCGTGTCTCAGAAAAAATACAAAGAATATGAAGCTAATCTAGTATCTCTTGCTAGTAGTACTACTAGTTGCTATAAGTACAAGCCTGTTTGGGCTCACTCTAATGTTCTGTAAACTTTTATTTTGTCTTAAAGAAAAAAGCTGAGAGGGAGTGAGGAAAGGTAAGACGAAAAGAACGGTATGACTAGCAAAGGAATTTTAACCCGGAACTTTATCCCAGACTTAGCGGAGAAGGCATAGTAGATGTTTTTATACTAGCAATATAGAATAATCGATGTGCATTATTGTCTGTTTGTTCCTTAGGTGAAATAAAGCTCAACTCTTGTTTGTGTTAGTTCTTCAGTTTTCATAGTTTTTTTTTTTCAAAAATATGCATAAAATGGGTTACATTCGCCATGCCAGTAAAAAACCGACAGCAAACCTTCAGAACAGTGTCGCCTGCCTTCTGTCCCATACCTGAAGAACATAGGTTCAAATTCAGCGATGACTATACACTGATGATGGCCGATTAGGTGCACGTCATCACCAGTGTTGATCCTCGAGAACGGCGCTTTTGTCGCATGTGCATCCGCCGCTGTGGATGTGCAGGCCCACGGCAGCAAGCTGCCGCGGGCGTAGGCACTGCCCACTGCGCACCGCACGCGCGCGTCGGTTTCGTCCCGTGTCGTCCACGCGCGCGGCGAGGTGGACAGCCGTGGGCCTTCGTCACCGAGACCGTCCAAAACGCTTGGCCTCCTAAAGGAAGACGGCCGCAGCGCTCGAGGAACGCTTTGCCTCCTCCGCGGATGGAAGCACGGCAAGGATCTCTGTTTCCACCGGCCGGAACACTCGATCTGAGGCCACTGATTACTGAGGCCGATTGGGGCAGGCTTGATCGCTGCAAAATTTGACCAGTCCTTATAGTAGTTGTCTTCTGATGATGCAATGCTTTCTGTTTCTGTTCCTTTAGGTTCTCTTTTTGTTTGTGTAAGCTGTTGCTGATTATTTTTATTTATTTTGAACGGAGATGCTGATGAAATGTAGCCATGCTCTATCCGTTTCAAAAAAAACAGCTATAACAGGTTCTCTTTCTATGAGTGATGTTTTATTCAGAGAAACAGCTATAACAGTTGTATATGAGTTTCTACCGAGGCTGTATTCCTTCAATGCTCGTGCAATATTGACTTGTTCTCAGGAAGAGGAAACCTTTTTATCAATTGGATTTTTGTAAGAAGCCAAAGAGTACTTCGGCTGACATTTCTTCACCATTCAGCAAACTGATACTGCCTCAAGCCACAAATTGAGCAGAGTTCATCTCACATTTAGAGAAGCAGTTATCTCCCAGGCAGATATTTTCAGCTCACAGAACTTTCACAACACAAGTGAAGATGAAAATGAAGCACTATAGTGCAATGTCATTTATCTTCCATGTACTGATATACAACATACAACGTGTTTTGACAGTCTTTTAGTCGACCAAGGATTTCAAGTTATCAGAACAGAATAACTACAGGCTAGCAATCCTGATGTAACTTGCATAACTGAACAGCTCAGGAGAAATTTCCTAATGAACTGATATGCCAGTACTCAACATCTGAGCATAGCAACAAGTTCGACGTAGACAATCAGATCACAACCTAAAAGATGTATGATCACAAGAAAGCTGCGTCGAAGAAAAGGAAGTGACATCCTTTGCACTGGCTATCAAAACCGTACATCTAGAACTCTTGTGATGCTTTACAGAATGGACTTTTCCCCGTCGTAGCAATGAGAATTAGTGTACACAAAGCTCAACTACTATGCTCTGAATCTACTTGTATCTACGGCCGTATTTGTCAAAACTACACTACAAATCAACATCTGGCAACGGCATCTTCCAGTAATTCCAGGAATTGTAGTCTTCCTGCACACCATCATCGTTTGATAATCAGTAGAAGAAAATCACCAAAAGGCCTAACATTACTAGCACATGCATTGTTCCCATATGGATCTTATGACCAGCTGGCATACAAGACATAAGGATTGAAGGCCGTATGTTTATCACCAAGTGACCTTCTATCTGTCTAAACTTGTTAAGTAGATCAAAACTACCATACCAGAAAAAGTTATAAGGGTGCTAAATAAAACTAAGCATCTAGACCCAAATATAAGTTTCCTAAAAGTATTTAGGATATGTATATGTTCTCAGTTCGCACTTTACAGTAAATATCAATTGAGTATAAGCCTGGGTCAAGAGAAAAAACACTACTTTAACAACCAGCTATGAGAGTCTACCTGCTCAACAAGAGTTGTTGGAGGAAACATGTCGTTGACGAGGGTATGTAAGGAGGTATAGGACTTCACATCAACAGAACTGTTAACAGCCACTTCACCCTTGCAAGTCCATGGATATGACTCAGACACAATTATACATGTTATAAATGTGTACGAGGTGTGTAACAGAGAAATTAATAATACCTTTGGGTTGATGATAAAAATCTTGCCTTTAGGAATTCCCATTTTCTTGTAACTAAGCTCGTCCGTGTCTCTGTTGCCGAACCCAGCATAAAATGGATTGTAGTCGGAAGGAAAAAGTGCTTTAATGTCCTGCCAAAGAAAATTTACATGAAATATAACATCAGCCATAGTACTTAAAAGAGGACTAAAAACAAACTAGCATGCAATGAATGACGGAAATTTCTGACATCATTCAATGGGCCTTCAGAGATAATGTTAGCTGACCCCACACAAACATAATACAATGAGAGACCTCACTCGACAACTAAGCTTATTTATGCTTTGTTAGTAGATGCTATGATTTAAGCATTGAGGGCCTTCTTGGAAAGGGGAAATCGTTTTAGATCCTTTTTTCATTTAGTTGAATTTCACATCATGAACTTCCAATGCCGCCATATTTCTGATGTGCCCTAAAATGGCTTGGTTTGATGGAACTCTTCTTATCAGTTCTTACAATAACAACTGACTGATATTGGTTTAACAGCAAATGAATATTGAAGTTGACCTCCAAAGAAAATTTATCATGAGTTATCAATCAAGCCCCCAAAAAAAGATGCAGAGAAGAAAAAGATACCTCCAGACATGCAATTTTGAACTCGTGTGGAGCTCTCCGTATAACTGCGAAAAAGAGGAGTATTATAATAGAGAAATATTATATCATAGACAAGTTAGCATTAACATGGTTATTCTAGTAAAGTTAGGCATCAAGTATGGCAAATCAAATGGCCGATGTCATAATAAGAAAACTATGTCAAGGTCCAACATTTGTCAATAAACTATGTTACCTTCTCGGTAGAGTGAGGGAAACAAGCCATCGGGTGAAATTACAACAGGTCCATTGGGCAACGCTTTCCCATCCTGCAAAATTGGAAAGATCTGTCATTTGTCACTGGATAACCAAGCCTACATATAACAGTAACAATACAAAATAGAGATGATTAGCAGTTAGCATCACTGCACTAGTATTGTGCATATGCTTGACATCAAATGGCAAATTAACTGTTCTTTTACCTGTTTTAAATTGAAGAGGAAGTTCTTTGTAAGATATGCCTGGACAATTGCTCTTGCACTAAGGAATATTAATTGATAACCATTTTCCTGTTTGGAAAATAAGAGATTGTCATAGGCGAAATGTACAATACTGTAAATAATCCATCCAGGACAAAGGAAATTAAAAAAACTAACACTTGGTGAGACATACCTTTATTGCAGAAAAAAGTCGAGCAACACCAGACTGGCTCCAGTCTCGTCCAACCAAAGGCATAACCTGACCTAGCACATCAGACCTAAAAAATGTGATAGTAAGTACCCACACTTCGAAATATTTGTAACAGACAAGCATGTATACCAGCTGTAAACTGCAAAAGAAAATGACGTCATAACACCAAAAAAATTTAAGATGCAACATACGTTGAACTCAAGACAGTTGTGCTAAATCCAGGGCAGCCTTGATTTACTTGGTTACAGTTTCATATAAAAAGTAACTGTTGGGAATGCCTCAACTAACAAATTGCAGGCCACGGGACACCGGATTAATGAGACCCGGTGTAATTAAATCATTGCTAGACAAGCTTTTTTTTTTCTTTTTGAAACTCAGACAAGAAAAAGCTGGCATAGCATTTACGAGAAAAAAAATGCATGACATTGACAATAAAAAAATCGTTTCAAAGCAGTCTGATTATTTCGAAAGCCCAATAAGGCAATAATACCCACTGATGTTACCTACTAAACAAAGTGCGGGTGAATCATAAAGGCTGAATGGGAGAACCATGAACGATACCTTGTTATGGTGCCATCAACATCAGATATCACAATTTTTGCATTCCACTTCCACAAGTAAATATGTGCATCAACCTAATAAAGATCTAAATTTAATACAGTCCCAAAACCAAAGGATGAAATAGTTAAGAAGCAGAGGTTTATATGAACCTGTTGCCTCCCAAGTACTCTGGTGCTGAAGCTAAAGGTCACCAAATTTTGGCCTTCCTTCAGGTTTAAAGATGCCACCTGTTCACTAGTAGGAATTAAAGTCCGTACAAATTGCTTCCGAGGTGACTGGCTTTTACTCTGCTCTGGGATTTGCTCATCCATTGGACTCAAAACAGTCTCTGTGTCAAGGAAAATGTCCTCAGAAGAATCACTATTACTGCGCTGCAGGGATCTTGATATCCGAAAGGGAATGGGCCAAAGCCTCCATCTCCGGCTTGAGGGAGACATTCCAAGAGAGCTATCCCTGGAACTGGGTGTTTCTGGATGTTCAACAGGTATAGCATCAGCAGGTTCTATGCAAAAGTCTGGACCAAATACAGCCTTCCCAAGAATAACATGAGAAACTTTACTCCATGGGAAATACTTATTGTCAGCTTTGACAATAAGGTTTGAATTTTTTATAATAGATAGTCCAGATGACTTGAAATCCTCCTCACATACAAGATGCTGCTGAAAGGCTTCCTCGGCAGATTCTTGACCCATGCCTACCCGCAACACATGCCCACAAAGAGAAATCTCAACCCCTGTCATTTCACATTAAAGCAAACTATAAGAAGTTATATTTAAGAAATAAGAATGAAGTGCAACCTGGCATGTGCTTACCCAAGCCCTTCTGTAATTGAGAATTTACTTCTTTGTCGAGTTCCTCTTCACCTTCCGAGTGCTCAGGGATGCTCCCCAGCTTGTCTTTGTCACTGCAATCCATGGATGCCTGCAACCCATCAGTTTGACCAGCCTTAACTTTAACTGAGGCAATGATCTTGCTCCTATCACAAGAACCTTTAGGGGACAAGTTGGATTCTTTGCCATGATGAGAACTCCTGTTGCTTTCAGTCATATTATTTTCAGAAGTAACCGTTGGCATATCCACTCCCTGTAATGAATCATCTTGATTACAGTAAGCAGTTTTGCTATCATCTTCCACCAGATCAGTTTCAACAACAGAATGGTTACTAAAGCTAAGCTCAGAATCCCTCTGATGGTCAGATTCAGGAGAAAAGAGTTCGTTTCCTGAATCCGCTTCATCCATTTGCGAAGTTAGATCCAAGCAGCTTTTAAACGTATCATATTTACCAAGACTAGCACCAACACCCTCCATTTCAATATCCTCATTGTTGAGCTCACAAACCTCGTCCTCATTAGCAGGGGACCTGCAATTGTTTGCTTTATCAGGCACTGGGGCGTCACAAGACTCATTTTCACCGAGACTAGCACCAACACCCTCCATTTCAATATCCTCATTGCTGAGCTCACAAACGTCGTCCTCGTTAGCAGGGAACCTGCAATCATTTGCTTTATCAGGCACTGGGGCGTCACGAGACTCATCTTCATCAGTCAACAAAGGTTGATGATCCCCATCATTGTTTCCATGATCATTGGTCAATGATTGATAACTGGCATTGTCCGCTGACATACCAGCAGACTTGTCTTCGCTGGTCAAAGGTTGGTAACCAGGATCATTATTCCCAGAGACACCACGAGACTCATCTTTGCTGGTCAAGGGTTGATAGCCTGCATTATTATTCTCTAAGACTCCACGGAACTCATCTTCACGACTCAAGGTTTGAGTTTGGTCACCCTCATCATTATTCCCTGACCTTGACACATCCTGAGCCTCATCTTCATTTGCAGACACAGCATAAGCTTCATTTTCATTAACTGACACATGAAGCACTCCGACTTCATTATCAGAAACATGGAACGATTCATCTCCATCAACTGAGATGTGATGTGACTCATCCTTCTCGATTATTACCTTCGCACGCTCTTCCAACAACCCTGACTGATGTCCAGAATCAAATTTAACCTTTTCCTGCGATAAGTATATATCACCGACAATGCCGGCCTCCCACACCTCACCACTGCGGCTGAAGTCCCCACTAGAACTCTCTCCAGGCCCCAAATGAAACTGTGGGTCACTTAACTGCACATCATCCACACTCTCCTCTGTTGAAGAAATGGGTGCAGTAAGCACATGCCCATCCACACTAACCAGAACTACCTCTGAATTTCCCCCATCATCTTGCTTTGGCACACCTTCTTCCACCTCCTCCAACCTGCCATAACCATATGCTTCAAACTCATCAGTACTTTGCTTCTCCTCGTTCTCCACGTTCAAATCTCCGCTATCCATCCTGTTACTAATTCCAATGTAAAGTTCCCCATCACTCTTACTACGCGCCGGTGGCTCAGTCTCATTGATAGCTCCTTGTTCTGAACCTGTTGTGGAGTCTTCACTGCCAGGCACAAGCTCACGCATGAAGTAGGCTTGGCCAGAATTGTCAAGCAGCATGTGAAAATTGGCTTCCACGCCATTGACAGTGATGGTGACAACCTTCTCAGCACCCTTGAGCACCCCCTGGAACTTGCCAAAACGGACATACCAGGGCGTGCTGCGGTAGGAGCCATCAGGCTGTTCAACTGCGATGATGTCAACAGCGCCACCAAACGGGTGGAAGGGCGTCGCAACGGAGTACACCCCCTGCGAGATCAGGGACCCAACCCGTCCCACCACGTTCATAGCTGCAGGAGCTTTCAATCACCACGCATCAAACCTCACCAATCCAGACGCTGGCTGCTCGATTCGTCAAATTTCTCCATCAATTCTGTAATTATATTATAGATAAAAAGAAAAGGAGTATCAATGAAAGTTCAGAAGCTCTACAAACAAAAATAATTCTCAAAACCTACATGTACGATGCGAAATTGTTTTCCCACTGATTTCTACAGCATTTTTGGCGATACAACCTAAGACAGTACTGAACAAACAGAGCTCCCAAAATACGGGAACAAAAACTGATCGACAAATTTCGAAGACTCTACGAACATTTCCCAAACCCTAACTGATGGATTAGCCAAATAATTCCGTTGATTCGGGTAACACCGCAAAAGGAACTGCTAGCTGCAGCTTCCAAGCGGATAAAATTCCTCAGGGCTCCCGGTTCCACATCCAAAATACAGTTACCTAGTAAGAGAAGCAAACAAGCGAAATCTAGGCAGAAATGGCAAAACGAATCCGATTTCTCCCGAGAGGAAATGGGGACTGATGCTAAATCGAATGGGATCCCAATGGATAAGGAGAGCTGGAACTCACCCCTCAAAACGACGCGAATCGACGCAGCTCGGACCCTTCCGCTCCTCCGCGGCGAGGCAACTCGCGAAGCTTCTGGAACCTCCGAGGCGCCGCGACGCCGGTCCGGTCGATGCCGAGGTCCTCCGTATCGGGGGCGGCCGGCCGTTGGGGGGAGGGCATATATAAGGTGCGCCCTCCGTTCGCACGCGCAGGCGGACGACTCGACGAGCAGCGCACATGGGATGGGACATTCCCCTGGGGGCCTCTCGAACGGCCTGACGCAGCTGAAGCTGACGCGTGGGACACGAGCGTATCCTGGCCCACATGTCGGTGAGATTTAATGCGAGTGGTTGAGAGCGCCAGGCGAAATGAATGAAATGCCGCAACATTCAGTTGGTTTTCGTCTCGGTCCGTGTCGCGAATTTCGCCTTCTCTTTTTCATTCACGGTGAAAAGGAGCGATGGAAAGACCCATGTAATTCGGGCCGTGTGTGAGGCTGGCGCGTGGGCCGGGAGAGGTTTAAGCGACGTGGAGCCCACGAGTCGTACACTCATGCCGGTAGCCGCAGTTTTAAATAGGGATTGCTTTTATGCGGAGGAAACACAAGCGATCTGATTTGATAAAAGCGAAGCCTTGCTGCGTGCGTGGCTGCGTGTTGCTATCTTTGCTGTTGACCGGTTGTCGAGCACGCAGGCAGGTCCCTCGTCCAGCAAGTCAAATTTATAGCGCACACACACGAAATGACGGCTTCGCCCTTGTAGTTGTTTAGAAGGAAACTCAAACAATTTGTTGCACTTGTCAATCACACGAAAGAGAATGTCGTTGGAGAATCTCAGATTTCCGAGGGCGATCGTTGAAAGCCGTTGCCCACTGGCTCATTGCAAATTTCTAACACCAGAAACACACGCAGGGGCAGCGTGGGAACAACTCATGGCACGCACGCACGGGGCCTCGGCGTCGCCGTTGCCGTGCGCCATGTGCGGACGCGCGCGGTGACGAGGACGAGAGAAGCCGATGTGGCGTGCGGATCCTGCCCGCGCGGTTCAGCCGCGCAACCCGTTTTGTCCAAGACGGCATGTCCGGTATAGCCCGAGCGAATATGCCTCGCCGCCACGAGGAGAAAAACCGTTGCTTTTCTGCGCGCGCGTCCACCGTCATTTCTCTCCCTTTTCCGGCAAGTACGACGACCACGATCGCGACGCAGCCCGCGTCCGCGAAGTTACCTGGCTAGCTGGCGCCGTGCGGAAGTGGGGGACGGGAATACGGGATGCCTTGAAGCAACCGTGTGCTTACGCGACCAGGCGCTGTTACAGCTTCCACAAAGCTATCGACCCGGGACTGGAGGTAGTCGTCGTTGTCGTTGTCGTGTGGCCGGGAGACTACTTGCGGCCGGGCTGCCTGGTCACGGGGAGGAGATGCGAAGCAACGGGCGGTGAGGTGTGAGGGCGGTCGAAAGCGCTCGGCGCGGCGCGGGGCATCGTTGTGCTGCGCGCAAACCGGAGCTGTGGGGAATTTTTTGGGCCTCTGGGGTTGCCGAGACACGAGCACGATTGGAACGTTAGGTCGTGCCATTTCATGGGCTGACAGTTCTGTGCTGGCTTGGCGCACGATACCGGCCCATCCAACATGGATGTGGCCGTAGCCCGTAGCTGGCTACCTGATTATGTTATGCTCTCTTAAGGGTCCAAAGAGGTTTTATTTATCAAGAAAGGATAGGGTTATGATCATGTAGAGAAAACTCAAAACAAGAGAGAAACTACACACTTTCCCTCAAAAAAAAGAGAGAGAGAAACTACACACTTCATAGTGCTAATAAACATATTCAGCAAATTCATAAACTGGCATGTTTTGATCTTCCATGAGTAAATATCACAAGATACAAGTATTTGTACATTTGCATCACAAAAGTACAACGTTGAAGTTCATTTCATAAGACTACAACTATTTCTGCCCTAAGTAACAAAAACATACAACTTTTGTAGCATGTTAAGTGTCCCATTTTTCATCCATACATGTACCATAGAAGTTGTATATTTATGTCAAAGACCTAAAATTTTTTGTAGTTTTGTGATAAATAGTCGTTGCTTTCTGAAATTTATTCATCTTTCATTCATGAAGGTTCAAGATAAATATGTTAGTAAATATTAGATAAATTAAGGAATCTAGGGTGATACTTTGAAGTTGGGGGGAGAGGACAAAACCACTTGGTAGTTAGTATGAAGCTTTGGGTATGTACCTTTTTCTAAATTTTAATGCACGTGGTTCATTTACTAAGTTTTGTCATGACTAAATTTTGAGTGTTACCAATGTTTTTTTTTTTCAAAATGGGAATGATACTAAAGATTATATGTGACTAATAGAGGGATCACCTGCACAAAGTTCCATACTCCTCGTTTAGTGAATTTTAGTTCCTCACAAATAGCAAATTTAAATTTTGATATGATTTTACGTTGTGCTCCTTGTGATGTTTACTAAACAAGATCCTACTTTGATGCATTTTGTTAAAGAAAATTATGATATGTATTTCTCACGTGTCATACATATAATGTTGACTATAAACGAGCTCCATATATGCATCATTCTTAAAGGGCAAAGTCTTTTTACATATAGTATCTCCTCTTTTTTAAATTGTGTCGTCATTGATATTTTTCGTTGTATTTGACTACTCGTCTTATTTAAAATATTTTTAAAATTATCATATATATTTTTATGATTTTTTTATTATTAGAAAAACTTAAAACATAGCCAATAATTTTATGTATTTAAACTAATTTTTTTGAATAAGACGAATAATCAATAGTAATAAAAAAAAAGTCAATGACAACAATAATTATAAAACGAAGAGAATACTCGTTAACATTTCAACGTGCCAGCAAGATTACTCGTGTTGATCCAAGGATTTTAATTTTATGAGCAACCTACATTTTTAATGTTTCAGCAGTTTTATTTTTTTCAAATTAAAACTACCACGGTGTTCGTATTTACACTATTTGTGTGGTTCCAACTTGCAACTATTACAACAGAGAAATCAAAAGTTCAATTTTTTCCTAGCATTATAAACTTAGAGCATCTCCAGTCGGGTGACTATATGGATCCCTAAACCTTCGTTTAGTCATCCAAACAAAAAAAGTCATCTTCAACCCATGACTATCCATGTGACTAAATTTAGTGGGCTACCAAATTTCCCTCAAAACCCCCTAGAAATAGTGGCTCACTATTTCCCACCGAAATGCGGGTCCCACCATTTTTTTTCTTTCCCATTTTTTTTTCTTTTCTCTCCTCTCCTCTCCTCTCCCAACGCGAATGGAGCTTCCGCCGCCGCCGGCCCCCTGCCCCACGCCTCCTACCGGTGGAAAACGGACCACCGCGGTCGGATCTACACAGGAGCTGGATTCGGGGGGGGGGGGGGGGGGATTGGTAAGCCACGGCGACGCTCCTGTGACCAAATCAGAGACCAACAGGGAGCGAGGTGGCAGCGCGACCTGTGGGGCGAGGCGGCGCCGCACGCGGGGAAGAGAGGGGGCCGGCGGCGGCACGGAGCGAGGAGGAGAGGAGGCTGGTGACACCGAGCGGAGCAGAGGGGAGAGGGGGGGAAGGAAGACGGCGGCGATGAAAAAAGAGAGAGAGGGAGGTAGCGCGGGGGAGAGAGCAAGTCGGATAGGAGAGAGAGAGGAGAGACGGTGAGACTGGACTATTTTAATCAGTTAGGTTAGAATGAAAAAGTTAGTTGAATCTCTAAAACTGAAAATAGACCTTCAAAATAAAAAATAGAAAATAAAGCTAGAGTTGCTTGTCTCTTCTCCGGATACTGTTTGTCAAACTTCAGAATCCGGATACGCTTCACGCAATCACGGTCTCACCGGTCACTCTCTCGAAGTCAAACACCCACCCGACGCTCACCGATCTTGAAGCGCGCATCCAACCACCACGCAATCACGGGCCACCAGAAAAACGTCCTTCGCTGCTTCACTCCTCTTCTCCCTCCTCTCCCCACGACACCCGCACACCGAGTCACCGACACACTTCCTTTCATTTCGTCCTCATCCTCTGCCGCCGCCCCAACAGATCTCGCCGCAGCCGCCGTCATGACCGCGCCCCCCCTCCTTCTCCTCCTCGCCGTCGCGGTGGGCCTCTCCGTCCCCGCCGCAGCGGAGATCAAGACGGAGTCCTTCCGGGAGGACCGGCGCTCGTCCATCATGTTCGAGAAGTTCGGCTTCTCCAAGTCCGGCGCGGTCCGTATCATCGTCTCCGGCGCCGCGGTCTCCTCCCCCGTCGCGCGCGCGGACCCCAAGCACCTCGGCTTCTTCCTCCTCTCCGACGAGTCCCTCATCCACGCCATCTACGAGGCGCGGGAGGGGCCCACGGCGGAGAAGCGCGCGGCGGCGACCGGCGGCGACGACCCCGAGGCCCGCTCCGGGTGCGTGCTCTCGAGCCCCTACGTGAAGAAGCTCTTCACCTTCCACGACATGGAGGGCGGCCACTACAACAAGTCCTTCCCCGTCACCCACCCCGACGAGTACACCCTCTTCTTCGCTAACTGCGAGCCGGAGGCTCTCGTCACCATGACCGTGCGCACCGAGATGTACAACGTCAACGCCGACGGCTCCAAGGACTACCTCCCCGTCGGCCAGGCGCCGGTGCCGGCCATCTACGGCTTTTTCGCCTTCTCCTACGCCGCGTTCCTGGCTGCGTGGGGGTACCTCACCCTCTCCCGCAACCGCGCCTCGGCGAACCAGATCCACCACCTCATGTCCGGCCTGCTCGTCGCGCGCCTGCTCTACTGCCTCTCCGCCGCCGAGGATCAGCACTACATCCGCGTCACCGGGACGCCGCACGGCTGGGACGTGGCCTTCTACCTCTTCCAGCTCGTGAAGGGTGTCATCCTGTTCGCGGTGATCGCGCTGGTCGGCACCGGGTGGTCGTTCTTGAAGCCGGTCTTGCAGGACCGGGAGAAGAAGGTGCTCATGGTGGTGATCCCACTTCAGGTCACCGCGAACATCGCCTCCGCCGTGATTGGGGAGACTGGCCCCTTCTTGCCGGACTGGGTGACATGGAACCAGATCTTGCTGTTCGTGGACGTCACGTGCTGCTGCGCTGTGCTGTTTCCGGTCGTGTGGTCCATCCGGTCGCTCCGGGAGACGTCCAAGACTGATGGCAAGGCGGCACGGAACCTTTCCAAGCTCACTCTGTTCCGGCAGTTCTATGTCGTGGTGATTGGGTACTTGTACTTCACCAGGATTGTCGTCTATGCACTCAAGAACATTGCCAGTTACAAGTACCGGTGGGTTAGCATCCTGGCTGAGGAGGTGGCGACAATGGCATTCTACCTCTTCATGTTCTACACATTCAGGCCAGCTGAGAACTGCAAGTACTTTTCTCTCGATGAGGAGGAGGAGGAGGCCGCAGAGATGGTGCTCCGAGAAGAGGAGTTTGAGCTGTGAAGAGATGCAGTGATTCACCACAATGGTTGAACAATGCCTCCGGATTGGTGTATGTGCCACGTTTCATAGATCTTTCCTCCCTGCTACCTGTACCATACTTCACAAATGCCAGGATATAGCATAGGGGTGTATGTATTGCAGGATGCAAGATTATTTTGTTCCTCTTGTAGATTTTTCAGATTTTTACTGATGAAGCGCATATTGCTTAACTTATACCACGTTCAAGGAGTTTTTTGTTGCTTGAATTGCAATCTAGTGGAAACTAAATGAGCAAGCACAGCCCTTTCATTTCAGTTTTTTTGGTGTTAAGTAGTCTTGTCACTTTGGCACATTTTACTTCCTCTTATGTTATAGTACTACTGGTAACTGATGTGAACTCAAATGATTTGCCACTCATTGCATTTGAAGTCTTATCATTCGTGTTCCTGCCTGACTTCTAGTACATCTTTTGAACACAAGCATGCTTTGCTATTTGCAAATCTGCATAGATTTCAAGTTTGAATCTGGGTCATCAAATACTATCATTGCCTCATGGGACTAAGGTCACACACTGGCATGATCAAGGGAGGAAATTAAAGCTAGACAGAGCACTGCTAATTTTCAGTTGAGCATGTGAAATGGATGGGACAACTTGCTTTTGCTTGGTATGGTAATGCATCACTGTCCAGCGCTTTTTAGCATTTCCGATTGCGCATTGACTACACATGTTTGGGATCGTTCAGTCTCAAGCCCCTAACCACCACAAACAACCAGAAAGCTCAGGAAGGGCTGAAGAAGGCAGGATCTGATCTTGAGCCTGAAGCAACACTGTAAAATTGCAAGGTCTGAGGATCCTCTAGGTCGTATTTCCCATGAAGTTGCTGCAATATCCCATTATTATAGGTTACAAATTTGTGCTAAAAACAGATAAAATCTTTGCTGGCAGGTAGGCAAGTGCACATCTGAAATTTATGATCAAATGCAGAGTCTTTGATGCGTGACTGACGTAGAGTTGTAGGTTAGTGTCACTTCGGCACATTGCTATCACGATTCACGTACTAGTAACTCGATAAATTTTGCCCACAAACGGATAAACAGATTGGTTCTTACAAATGGTACGTCCAGTCACGTCTCGCTAATCTTTGGACGAGAATGCTGTCGGCGATGAGAATGTTAACAGGGGCTAGTCACCTAGGTTTGGTGACGCGGCAGATTTGGGCGAGTGGTTGCCAACTAACACTAAATTCTAGAGTGATTTCAATTCCTCGGTGGTCTTACTATTGTCGCGAGCTGCCTTTCCGGATCCACACCGTGCCTGATTAGATTATTCTTTCCTTTTGTCGTACCGTTTTACCGGTTGGTTGCCAGATTCCATGCTAGGCAATCGAGGCAGCAGAGGTTAGTGCAGCTTGGTACCAGTACTATTTTTGCTCAAGCTTGAAGAGCACTCAACTAAACCCTGTGAGTCTGTAACGAGCGCCGGGTAAAGAGCACGCAGATGGTGACGTGCCACCGCACGAGGTGTTAGAATTGTGCGGGTCGGGGCCTCGGGGGGTGGTCCTTCGCCAGCGGCGTAGAAGCTTCCATCTCAAACGTGGAGTGAGAAGGCGGAAGAAGCCAGAATGCCCGCCGTTTTTCCTTCCAAAGCGTACTTCAAATGAGAAAGCGGATCGCGTCGCTGGGCGAACCAGCCGAGCCGACATTTCGCGCGGCCATACCATATGGCCGACCACCTGACCTGCGTGACATGAAGCTCACGAAGTTCCTCTTTGTTGTTTTCTCTTCAATGGAAATAATGACGAATCGACTGCTGACTGCTGCCCTCCCACGGTAGCAGAAAAGCATAACGCAACAGGAACATGTGGCAAAGGTAAATGACTATTCTGCTTGTAAAATTTCATATTTCTATAAAACAATGTTATGTGCAAGAAAATATAGTTTACATGTTGCAGTATGCAGACAACGGGGCACGCAGAAAAAGGTGCCCAACAAAGTACATGTAGCTTCTGAGCTTAGATCTGTGTTTCTACATTTCTATACTTGAGACCTAGAAGGTAAATCTGTGGTACAGCGCCACCACGCCACACGAAATGTTCTCTGTGGTAGCTTGTGTAGACTAAGACTGCTCCAGAGTTTAGCCTTTTCGAAGCAGCTCATCAGAGTGCGCCACTGGATCACTGGATCAATCAGCTGCCAGAACCAGATCCATATCACGGTTCTGACTTCCTTGCTTCGCAAGCATTCCATCCTAGAGCTGATTCATTTGTGCTACAGTGGCATATTTTCTACTGGAGAGCAACGCATCTTGTCATCGACAAATCTGTGGCAATAATATCACATATCCAACATTACTACCACCCCTTTTACAATGTTGTTCGTGCCAAAAAGTCATTCACGGCAAGCGATGCGTCACCATGCGCGACAGCATTCTCTGGCTCTGGCATGTAAAGTGCTGTAAAAGAAGCCTGTGTAACAATGTAAATGCAGGAAACTTGTACGTTAGATTATACAAGAAGAGCAACAATTTTGGTTTATACAAGATAAATAGCAATTCTGTGGCTGGGGTACCTTCATGTCTATCTGCAATTCTCCACTGTTATCTGCTGAAAGTACAGCCCCATGTGCCTTTAACCATATTTCACATTCTTCTAATCCATCATCCCCACTGATTACAGAACCTTCACTACCCGTTCTCAAGAATCCCAAAATATGTGCCACATAACACACCGGCACCGTTGGGCGATATGATTTAGACATGCACTTCATAGCTTCAAATCGCATCCGCTCCACATATAAATCTATTTAAAAAAGGTTACACATATTAAAAACGTCTTTCAATAACAAAGTACATTTTAAATTGACAAAAGAGAGTAGGTCGTCCTTTACCCATGAGGCATGAGTTCAAATTGGGTGCCTGCTTGTATAGTTTGAAGAATAGAACATAATTTCCAGACAACACAGCAGCATGAACTGCTAGAGCATGCTTAACAGCTACATCTTGTTTGGCTTCTTTTGATAAGCTGAAACAATGAAAATATCAAATATGTCCCATGAACTATCGGTAAGTTTCAAAATGCTAGTATTTAAAACACAATACCTTGCCATTGATGATAGCAAGTCTCGTTTATTATTAGAGTGGAGCATGACACAGAGCAAATTGTAAGCCGAAAATTCAAAATTACAACCCCTGATTCCTTCTGCATATAGCCTCTTCAGTTGTGACTGGCACTGCAAGAGTCATAGACGCAGAAACAATTAGATCTATGACATCCATGGGCTAGTAAAGTAGATTTGTGGGTTTGTATAGCGAATAGAGAATATGGAAACAAGTTCATTTTACTACCGCTAACAATTCAGTTTGTCCATTTGACACAAACAAAATTGTGGTTCAACTTTCTTCCCAAAAATTTCAAATTTAGTCCCACCCCCAGCCCCATTGAGATTCACTTTTTTTTCTCTCTTTTTGTACAAGTTGTAATCTAATTTCAAATTTTGTGAGATTAGCAAGAAATATTATCAAACTTGTCCCAGCCGAAGAGAATAATCATGAAACATTCTAGCCTTTTATTTTCTCAATGTAGGTTTTGATCTCTTCTATGATCTTAAAGAAAAAGTGAAATTTAAAATACAACTTGTACAAGAAGGAAACGGAATCTGAGTAGCAGCTTAATTGATCGCATTTAATTGTGCTAAGGTAATAAATTGAGACACAATTTTGTTTGGAGGGTCAAACAAAGTTTGGGTAATAAGACGTAAATAGTGCAAGTACAATAAAAAGTTTCAAGGTCTAATCATCTTTCTACATAAAAAATGTGGTAAAGCAATCTACCAATAGAAAATAAAAAAACCCAATCTGGATCTGTATATGTTATCCTTTTTAAACACCATTAAAAACTAACAAGATTACTAGTAAAAAGAACATCCATACAATGTGATATTTCAAAATATGAATCAAACAGAAAGGCAGACCTGGTTAAACTCAGGTAAATCGCCAGCTTGCATTGCTAAACGGGCATGAGTTTCGTAGACCTGAAATAAGTAGCCTCAATGTTAAACAAGCATTGCACATCGCTGAACTGATGCCTAATCCACAAGATAAACTAATATTTCCTGATAAACAATTGTGTCATTGGTACAAGTAACATATCCAGTGCGATGCTTGAGTAGACAGTAACAAGTAAAATAGACAGTGTCCACCACTCTAATTAATAAATATGCCACAGTAGACACAACAGGGATACAGGATTCTACAGAGTTGAAAACTACCTTAACCGTAAATTCATTCTGAATTCTTTGAACTGTAAGATCCTGGCGAATTGATTTTAGTTGATCACACTTGTAGAGATAATTCCTTTGAGATGTTTCAATCATCACAAGAGCCTTCTCCAAGACCTCTTCTGGCCTCACCTGAAACAGATATACTCAAATAAGAAAGGCAAACAGTGATGCTTTTAAATATGAAGTTCAGCAAAGCAATTGATGACTATTATTACCGTAGATGGATCAGGTGCTGACGTAAGGCGTAGATATTGTTTCTCAATTTCCTGACATGTTCCCTTGATTGTTAATGCATCCCAGTCTATATCCTCTACAGCCAAGCTAGTACCTTCTTCAGAGTTTCTAGTAAGAAAAGATGAAACAGCTCTCCGTGTACGCATATTAGCCATTACATCCTTATTATTTTCAAAAGAATTTCTTGATTTCAATGATGAGTCCTGACTCTTTTCAAAACGCTTAGATCTATGCTCCCTACGTTTCTTTTCCTCAGGTGAATTTGCTAGTGTGGTAGCACTAGCATAATATTTAGTTAGATCCTGCTCCTTATCGCTGTCGCTTGAAGCATTTCCATTTTGTATTTGACTTGAATGTTTTTGCTTCTTTGCAGGCCTCTGATTGACTTTGTTTAAAGGTACTTGCTGAGACTGGATAAATTTCCCCTGATTCCAACTGCTACCCTGCATACGATTCAACTAAAATTATTATAAAAAAAACTTTGAAAAGCTTCCTCTTTTGTGTTAAAGAGTTTGAAGATGAGTTATTTACGGCTGCAACAGCTTGGTATTTACCGTTTTATTTTTAGGATCGGAACTGCTGTGGATGTTACTATTAACCCATCCTTTTGCTATTTGCTCCACCTTGTCGGTAACTTTCTCATCTACAGCAGGTTCCCACCTACTTTTCAAACGTTTCCTTGGGGTAGATGTTGGCAAGAAGGGACTTGAATTTTTTGCACTACTGCAAACAACACAAGATGAGAAACAAAATGTAAGTGTCAGTATTATCCACAAGCATATGAAATGCAAGGTATCCTAAAATTTGGCGCAAGTGACATATATAACTTGAGCACTGGATTAGATAAACTTTTTTGTGAACTTAAGAAGGTAAGAACCAATCAACTTCTAATCACAGGGAAACACGTAATAAAATCTCTTTGAATTTTCTTTTATTCAATTAGGTTTACTCTATTATATTACATTTTGACAAAAAGGGGGTTATATTATAAACAATAGACTGGATCACCATTTTATTATAATCCCCAACAGAACTATCAGAGCAAGAAATGTCCCAAGTGCGTAAGTGCATAATACAGTATACTGTGTTGAGGTCACTTAAATTGAGTTTTTACCAAAAGTAAATTTAAATATTTTCATGTGTTTCTTATATTGGTTGCTTTTGAGGGCGTATAACTAACACAAATGAACAAGAAACGACTACGGTAGAGAAAGTATGACTGAAAATTCATTACTTTATCCTAGTGTTAGTACTCCCTCCGTTTCAAAAAGATTGTCATTCTAGCTCTTCAAGTTTTTGTAATTTAAAAAATAATAATAATAATTAAAAAAACCGTCATTCTCAGTTCTCACTTCCCAATGCATCTCTCTATCTATCTCTTTCCTCATTTCCAGTGCACCACACCTTTTTCAACTCCTTAACTCCTGTGCCTAGAGCTAGAACTGCAATCCTTTTGAAATGGAGTATTTAAAAACTGGGCGTAGGATTCCCAATATTTGGGTAATGGTGTGGATGTATGCCTACATCACCCAAGTTCTAGTTCTCTATGAAGCTTTGGGTACCTAATTCTTGATATAAGCATTAACCAAATTCCTCGTAGGCTGATCTGACATATTTTTAGCATTCATTTGCCAAAATTTGATACCAATTTTCAAAATGCCAGGATAAAAGTTAATACAATCTGTATTTAAGTGTCTCCAGAGCACTACTTTAGATGCATTATTTGTTGTGAGGGAAGAAGGAAATTTAAAAGAAAAGCACATACCCTGTTTCAGTCAAGGCCACAACACCTTCTGGCATAGTTAGCAGTGGTTCTGTGTCCCAATTCTTAGTATGAATGGTTCCATCTGCAATGGCTTTTCTCACGATCTGAAATTATACAAATATCATATAACAAACTGATATTACAGATCAATTTCTTAATTATACCAGCAAAAAGCTAGTTTATTAGGGGGGGGGGGGGAGCGAGCTTTTACAAACAAAAACAAAAGGACATGTATTGGTGGCCTAATAACTGAACTGAGACAGACTAGAAAATTGAAATCAGGCATCTGTCCTGAAATGGCAGGATCCATAGCACTAAAACATCCCTGTTTTTCTAACCACATCCACATGTCACCAATATATGCTTGAAAGGACCTCAGCTCTATCATGGTCTTATCGTCTAGACCATCCATAATCCATATGACCAAACCCACGAAAATGCTGGTGCCTTCTTTGGCAAAAAAATGATGATAACAGGTAAAGGCAAGGCAGAAAGAATAAGATTAAGATTTACCCCTTGCAGTATATTCTGGCAAGCTGCCCTCTCTGCTTCGCCATTGCAACGATTGAGGTTCCTTATAGTATAATTACGGAGTGAATAGGGGAGTGATCTCTAGACAGGAGAAATAAAAAAAAATGCACAGTTAATATGCAAGTATTGAAACATATCAATTATCTAGAACAGTTCACAGGCATGAGCCCTCATATAGCATTTTTTATCCTTATTTCCAAACAGATTAAGCAATTTAATCTCAGATATATCAAATCCTGACAATTGGAATATTAGTATTTCCTTTCTTTTTGCCAGTTACTTTATATACTGTTTATTTCATTTGCTGAGGAGGAGAGCAGAACATTACAGAATCAGGACCAACTTGAGCTGTTTTAGCATCCTTCGCCGGCACAGAAACACTAACATAGGCAGGTTTCTTTGATATATCAGCTCCTAGATTTTTCTTCTCACTCTTGGGTGCCAACATAGATAAACCTGGAGCAATTCGAGGATTGGTTGGAATTTGTATCTTTCTTTCACTAGAAGTATCTTCTGTCACAGAACCCTGCAAATTTGGTTGAAAGTTTTCAGAAACATTGTTGGTCGACAAAATATTCAAGCTTGGACCTTTAGAATCTACAGTTTTCTGTTGAACTACAGGGTTGCTTGGTGGTGCATGATTCAATTTCGCCATGTCGTGATGGAAAGCCAGTGGCTGGTTGGCATAATGGTTTTGAGACCATGGGCCAACTGGTGCTGGGCTATACTGGTTTTCCGCCTGGTTGGTGTATTGATGTTGAGGTCCTGGAATACCTGGAGCCTGTAGAGTGATGAAATTTAGACAAGAAGATATTTTCATGATTTAAAGCAGAAAACATATTACAGAGCACAAAAGATATTCTCACAAATCAATTTAAAAAGAAATGGAAGAGCTCCAGAAAACATGCTACAGAGCATTGTTAACTATACAACAGCTCCAGAATTTTCTCATCTCTGAAGATCAGGAATCCATGGTTTGGTGCAAGAAAAAATATAAATGCAATAGAGGATTTTTCTTTCTCAAATGTACAGGAGAGCTGTGTGTCATTTCATTAGGAAGAGAGTGTAAAAAGATGGTGTGAAAACCTCACTGAACACACCAAAGCAAACACTCCCGAGCTTTTAAAACTGCAACAGACGCGTCCACACAATCTTTGATGAACCAACACACTCAAACGTCCACAGACTACACGCCTGATGGTGGCGAGCTAAGGAACAGTTCACTGGAGTAAAACTGCTCCAGCCAAACACCAGAGAGCACTCTCTTTGCCCACTGTCTGTAAAACCCCTTGGTAATGCAGCCAGGGCATGAATTAAAGAGCAATCGGTATGTGTACCAACCGCATTAAGAAACCAAAAGAGCATTGATATATCTATTGGCAAAAAGGTCGTCCATGTAGTTCTTGAAGCTCTCTAAATAGAGCGGACACACTTATTCATGGAAATATGATAGATAAGTACTAATTTGAATATGTGACATGATGGATAGGTAATTTATACAAGCAAATGCAACAGAACAAGTAAACATAATATCATGATCAAAGTATCACTTGACTAAAATGAACTAGTAACACAACCAGTTTTATGGTTCACATTATTATTAATAAAATACAACTATGGTCAGTTCTCCTGCACGTTTTGAAAAAATAACTGAAGTAACAAACAGATACAGAGAGCCCAAAAGGCAAAACTAGTGGGAAGTACTTGGCCAGATTATGATGAAGAAAAATACATACTCCATTTTAAAATTGTTGTTGTTAGGACAAGAATTCTAGTTCAAAAAAGAACTAGAGTTGTTGTCCTAACGACAACAATTTGAGAACGGAGGGAGTAAGCAGTAATAATTCATAGCAAAGCGGGTGAAATACCTGCACAGGAGGCGCCACAGAAGCAACTGAATTATTTTTCCATGATGTAGTGCCAGGTGGAGGTGGCTGGTTGCTAGAATAGGAGTATCCTGAAGGAGTGTTAACAGCAATGGTATCTGTGGTACTGTTCCCAGTGGCTGGATTGCTAGAAGCATTCGGCACAGAATGATTGTAATAGTATGGCCACTGGTTATACTGCTGCTGATATGGTAAAGAATTAGTAGGCATCGAAGTGGAACTCTGGAGTGAATTTGTATCAGATGGTGTATAGTTTTGGTATGGCTGAGCCTGAGCATAATGATTCCCTGTGCTTCCACCATTCCATGAGTTGTTCTGATAATAGTAGTTGTTGCTTCCATATCCTGGCACAGTCTGATGACCCCCAGCATTGTAATATGTGTTACTTGTCGGATCAATGTAAGACCCTGAATTTTGAAATGAAGTAAGAGGCTGATAAGCTGCACCTGTATGTTGGTTTGCTCCTTGCTGAACAGAAGAATCATTTGTAGCTTGTGGGTAGCTATAATAATAGTTGGTGTAATCTACTGGGTTGTAGCCATGTTGAACTGTATTTGAGTAAGGCACATGAGACTGAGCTGCATTTTCCATCCCCATAGTCGAATGAGCAGCATTAGGCACACTGCTTCCCACACTTTCAGCTCCTGTAACTGATACATCCCTCTGAGGATCATAGTAAACTGTATCTGGGCTAGGTTTGTCCACTGGATAGTTCCATGAAACAGTTGCAGTCCCAGTCGAGGAGGGCCATGATTGATGCCCAGAAGGAACAGGCGGATAAGGAGATGGATTTGTCTGCCCTGCACCGATGACCTGTCATTACCAAATGAAGTGGTCATTCCCAATCTAACTAAATGGTGATTACATTAAGGTAGTCAAACTAGTTACACTCAGACCAATTCCAATAGCAAGAGAGAAAAAAACAGTGGAGCATTTTTGTGAGTAATAAGATTACATACGACAAAAAATCTACGTTCTAACAAGTAACTGTCATTGAGGCAAGAAGCTCAAAACATTCAAATATACGACCGAATAACGTGTCTGAGTGGGAAAATCTGGTAGGAGCGCAACTCATATGGCAATCATCATCAATTACTCAATCAGTTAGAATCTAGTTTTCTAAATTCAGGATTGCATCATCGTAGCTCAAGTTGTAAACATCCCCTTAAGGTGCGATAAACTGCATAACCCATAGTAGAGAGCAAAATCCTCTACACAATTGTAATCAACGCATGCACTCGTCATCTCCTTATTGTCATGCCCACAACAAAAGCCAATTCGCATCATACTCTATGGAGCTTAGCTTGAACCAAAGCAGCAGCCAATTTGACACTACGAGACAATAAGCACGAGCACATGCCGAATCACATCACATACCTCAGCCTGCGGGGCGTCGGATCCAGCGGCGTGGCTCGTCATTGATCCTCCAGGAGCTCCAACCCTAGAGACCAGTCGACCGCCGCCACGCGCGGGATTGGATCCGCGGCGAGGATGAGGTACGGATCAGATGCGGGAGACCGAACCAGGATGAGAGGGAGGGGTTCGAGGGAGGGGGTCAAGGCCGTGCGGCGAATTCTCTCGAACCGAAAAAAGTTTTCCCGTCTGCGGAAAGCAAGGAGATGGGACAAGCAAGGCAGGCGGGACGCCGAAAAGTAGTTCCTGCCTTATTCGGGCGAGTTGGGTTGGTTGGGTTCTCGAGCGTGTCGTCAGACGTCAACGCTTCCGCGCTGACGCGACCAGTGGCCTCGCGGCGCCGGCGCCGGCGCCGGAGGACCGCTGTCGCGGAGGAGATAGGGCGGGGAAGGCGGCTCCCCTGGTTGGGTCGGAGTGGTACGGAGGCGGCGGAGAGAGCGTGGCCCCACTGAAGAGCAGGCGACGGGAACGGCGAGGTTGTGCGAGGCGGCGTCGATTTGCGGCGAAAATGGGTTGAGCAGGCGGCGGGGGCTGCGATTGGCGGTCTTCTCAGGCGAGATGGGCGAAGATATCCGGCGAATTGGGTGGCGACGCGAGGTCAACAGTACGGCTGGTTTTATTTGGAAGAAAGGACGTCGGTAAGTAGACGAGTGTTAGCGTGATGCCATAATCCGACATATGGCAGGACAAAATTGAAATACAATCGAACCAAAAAAATTTACAGAATACTGTACATTGAATTGAACTGGTTGAAACCATCTGACCACATAACGATACATCGAAACATAACGATCAGTTTGAGATGATTCGTCACAATAGGCACAACGCCTAGCACCAGTACATTTGCATACAAGTTTAAATCATCTGATTACAAGTGCTCGTTTTTCATACGAAGTTCAAATACATCAATCCATCTCTGAGCGATTAGGTTTGAGATTATTTTTCCAACCATGAGATGGAACGGAAGCTTCAATCACCACTGGCACAGCCCCTACATCCGCAGTGGACACATTCAATCACTTTTTCCTCCCTCAGGTGCTTGGGGACCCTACAGACACAGGTGGTTGCAAAGTTGTGGTCTCGTGTTTGTATGCAGCGGAGGCAGCAAAGGCGTTCATAACCTGGCTGCAAAAGGATTCAAGAACACATTGTCAGTAGCAGAATAAAATTAGTCCAGATAAACAATCATAACTCAGATATTAGTAGATTTAGCGTAGTTATAGGAAGAAAGATGGGCCAATTTGGGGTAATGACGATAGATCGTGATTGAGCATAGCTTAAACGAGTGACAAAGATTGTACGGGCGCATTTGGTAGCATTGCCACCCGCAGCTATAACCTTAGCTAGGCAAACTAGCCCCTGCCAGCTACGGCAAGCTAGTGCTAAATGTTTGGTTTGTTTGGGAAAAGCAGCAGTTATCCTGCTAGCTACAACTCTGCAGTGGCCGGCTCTCCCTCGCGGCATAGTTTTTATGGCCCAGTGACGTAAAATAGCTCGGTAGAGGAAGGATATTTTAGGTTTCAAATGGCCATCCTAGCTCAGCAAGGCTAGAAATTTTCTTGCCTACTAATAAAAACCATGCAGCAAACTCTTAAGATCAAACCTCTACAATTGCATGATTCAGATACTGGAAAATCTCCTCTAATTATCCTGCGAATTAGCAACTCTACTTTTTCCTGATGAAGTGGCACTTGATGTAATTTGAAAAATTATAGTGCCATATATTGTGTTGACGTGATGTGTTCTATATGACTCTTCTTTAAGCACAGTTAGTCAGAGAAAAAGGTTAACCAATTAAAAGAATGTGCATCCAGAAATGCACTATACTCTTGTAATGTTTCCACTTGTTCACTGGATGAGGATGCCCTAGATAAATTCTATGAAACCCATATTGCACCATCAAAAGCCAAGACAAATTGCAGTTGAAAGTAGAATTAATCATAGCTAGAGTACAGCAATCAAAACAAAGAATGTGTGCTAAATGGTAAGGTAACCAACCTTTTTCCACTTTGCAATCAGATTACGGTCTGCATAACCTTGGTTCAAGCAAAACTCATATAACTCTTTTGATATTTCCTTCCTTCGATAGTAAAGGTCATATATATATCGACTCTTTTGATGGGAAATTCGGAAGATTGGCCATAGAGCTTCACACTTCCTCTTCCCATCATGTGGATCATTTTCAGCTGCAATAGAACATGAAATTAGCACCATCCTATCAGAGAAAATAGCAATATGTGTATGGATCAATATGTAATACATACCTTCTCTCATTTTAGCTTCCAAATCACGAAGTGTTGGCTCAATAAGTTCCCATCCCTCAGGATATTTCACACGGCTTGTCTTTATCTTAGGCATATTGTGTCAAATCTGTTAAGCATACAAATTAGCAAAAATATAAATTCGCCTGATCCTAATGTTTATTCCATGTATCTATGATTCAATATTCAAATATAGATCAACCTCCAGAGCGACATCATGTAAGAGCCTATGAGAAATAATTAATACTTGATAAGTGATAAACTTGTTTGTGAACATTTACACCTGCATATTGATACTATTAGTATGTCAGAAAAATTCTTTTGACAGGTGTTTGACATACATAACACACAATGACACCAAATTGAGCTGAAATAGACTACGTGGTGATAGATTTAGAGCTCTTGCAAGCAAAGGTTCAGAGCAACAATTGCCAATTAGAGCTTTAGCTTAAGCAAGCACCTGTTCTTCACTAAAGCTCTGGATTTACCAGCAACAAGTTCTTGGAGACCAGGATAAGAGAGAGAAGGTAAGAGAATAAGAGATATTGAGGAATATGGGGGGTCCAACTTGCTTTGCCAGCGACCTCGTTCAGAGATGAGGACCATGGGAGTTCTGCTCTGAGAAAAGCTTTCGATGTGTGCCCCTTTATTTATTTTGCATAAAGATGAAAGAAAAACTAGGACAACAACATATATCGCAAGGATCAGAAACTGGCGTACAAGTTATCTGGTATGACTATCAGGTCAATAAATTTTTTTTTCTATTGTTGATAAATGACTAAATCAAAAATTCTGACAGGTGCAGTTCGCTTCATTGTTATCTTGCTGCCAAGGCTCAACCAAATGATAGTTATCAAGAAGGTTGGTCGATACTGCAAAGTGTTACGGTGTATGACTGTATGCACTCTACAGCTCTACAGACAAACTGTACATCTGTGCCTAATTTTCATTCAGTAAAGCTATGCACCACTGTAAGCTGTTATTCATCAGAAAACCTATGGATCTTCTTTGATGTCTCCAAGCAGAACATCTATTGACATGAAACAGAATCAAGAAAGCCAGGAACAGTTAAAGCAAACTAGATTCAGGCTGCTGAGAACGTATGGAATGAAATGCAAAGCAGCAAGGATCATTCCGCAACGTGAAGTGGGCTAGCAGTAAAAAAAGCTATGGTTTCAGGAACCGAAGCTCAACTACTCTTGATGAGTACGATCAAGGGTTACATAGCGCGATTAAGCATTTTATCTTCTCTAATTAGCACTAGTGACTCTTGAACTAAGTAAAGGAGGACCTGCATATCATTGTCCTATACATGACAGGATTTGGGGATCTAGGGCACGGATCGAGATGGAATTGGAGACAAACCAACCCCCAGTTGCGCACAATAGTAGCACACGAGAATCAAGGGATTTGGGCAGTAAAGGTTACGTACCTGGAGGTTGCTGCCGGCGAGAACGGCGAGCCCAAAGAGTTCTGGGCTGATGGCAACGACGTACGCGGCGGCAACGAGGAGATCGGCCGTGAATGACGTCGACAGCAAGAGGAGTGAGTGGCCCCGCCAAACGACGAGGCCAGACGGGACGGGGCGACGAAAGTGGCGGCGGAACCGCGGAAGTGGAGCTCGTTGGAAGCTGAGCCGGTACTCCGGTAGGGATTGGCGTCGGGAGCAGGAACGCTCGGAGCCGCGGAAGTGGAACTCGCTGGGGTTATTTGGTTGTGGAGACCAAGAAAAGTCAAGACTTCCGCTGGCTGAAACGAAACAGGCCCTTGCGCTTGTTTGGTTCATGGTTCGGGCCTGGAAAACCTGCGTGGCCGCAGTCAAGCCGGATGAAGGCAGATTTTGCTCCTGACACTCCCAAATGTGGGAAATTTGTTGAAAGATATCCTTTTTATTAACTTTGTTAATGGACACTGCAAATATGTGGATATTTGCTCTGTCACACTTTTATAATATCAAGTAATATTTTTATCTCATTACTTAAAATATGTTACAATTCAAAACTTTTTATAGTGATACAGTGCAGCATTGGTTATCAATATGCATAAAATATATTTTTCCTAATATTTAAATACATTTTCATTGAAAACTATTTATTTTATAAATCAAACTATATAAATAATCAAGGAAAAAAATTAAAAAGATATATACATGGATTGCCAATGCAGCACTGTATCACTATGAAAAGTTTTAAACGTATTTCGAGTAAGAAGATAAAAATATTGAAAGAATTATTTAATATTATCAAAATGTGTCACAACAAATATCTATGAAGTTATAGTGTTCACCAGTAAAGTTATGAAAAAAAATGATGTTTTTCAACAAATTCCACATTTTTAGAGTGTACAGAGCAAAATTTGCCATCAGATAAATTGTTGCAGACAGGTTTATGTGTTTGGCAGGATTTTAATTTAAGCCAAAAATAATTTATGCTCCGTTTCTGCTAAAAGTGTATATTCAATTTATCTAATTTATTATAATATAAGCAGTCAATCTATTTAAACAAAATAATTTATCATACAACTTATACTAAGAGGCGGTTCAAAAGTTAAAAAGTTACGTTTCGATCTGCTTTGCTTCTCTAGTAAAAAAACAGAATATTTATAAGCTACTTATTGCAATAAATACTTTTTAATTCAACCTGTTTGATAGAATCTATGATTTATCATAACATAAACAATTAAATAATTTAATCCATAAATTCTACCAAACATATCCTCATCAAACGACGTAAGAGAATTTACATGATTTGTCTCGTAATAAACGAATCGTACCAAAACCAGTTAAGCTGCAAAGTGTGCGTCAGTGCATCGGTGTAAGATCCACTTACTCGCATGTGAAAGTCTCATTATCACTCATCAGAACAAAAACGTTACTCACTTATGACCGCCCCAATTTACATTGCCACAACCCTCATTAACCCCAAAATCAGTCCACAAATGCAGAGCTCCTTACACATCAAGCACATTAATTAATTCATTTCATTTCCAGGCCTCTCGCGTTGATGCCTAAGGAAGATCAAATTAGTTTCCCTTGACAATTGTACACGTGTTCTTATTATTGGTCCTCCGTTTCTTCTTCCTCCTCCTCCTCCTCTTCTTCATCTTCGTTACCTTCACCATCCGACGAAGATGACGACGAAGACGAGTGGGAATGATCTGATCCTTTCTCCTTCTTAGGCTCTGGGGCGGCAGGTGGAGCGATACTGACCGGTGCCGGTGGATCTGGAGGCATCGACGTGAGGAAGCCCAACGTCATGACCACATCGGCCATCAGCGGCCTTACGGAATCCTCCTCTTGCAAGCACATCGCGGCCATGGCAACCACCTGGTTCAGTGCCTTGGCTGGGTACTCCTTTTTTATTAGCGGATCGACCAGCTCGTGATATCTCTTCTGGTCTTTGAACATTGGCAGGGCCTGCAATTGTGAAATGCAGATGACAATGTACATGATTCAGAACATGTGTAATGTTTGCAAAAGTAGAAGGTGCAGGTTTATGCAGGTGAACATTAGGTGAATATATGCAAAACAGAGTGTTGAATAATACTGACAAAAGAAACTTAAGAGACAGTTTCAGTAACTGAAGATAATGCATCATGACATAAGGTTGCATCACGCATCACTTACCCAGGTGACCACGTTCTGCTCGTCCACAGGCTTGCTGGTGTCGACGGCTCTCCGCCCGGAGATGAGCTGCACCAGCACCACCCCGAAGCTGTACGCGTCGGACTTCATGGTGGCCTGGCCGCTGCGGTCGTACTCCGGCGCGCAGCAGCCGAAGGAGCCCATCATGGGCGACGCCACCGGCGCGCTGCCGCCCCCCTGCCCGAGCTGCGCGAGGCCGAAGTCGGTGAGCTTGGGCGTGAAGTCGGCGTCGAGGAGGATGTGTGACGCCTTGAACTCGCCGTACACCACCGGCGGGCTCGCCTTCT
Source organism: Eleusine indica (assembly GCA_030378355.1). Classification (NCBI taxonomy): domain Eukaryota; kingdom Viridiplantae; phylum Streptophyta; class Magnoliopsida; order Poales; family Poaceae; genus Eleusine; species Eleusine indica. Next base: position 64,492,066 of record CM059494.1, read on the forward strand.
CGTGCAGGTACTCCAGCCCCTGCGCCGCGCCGTAGGCCACCTTCATCCTCGTGCACCAGTCCATCGGCTTCTTGTCCGCCGGCAAATCTACGTGACCAAAGAATCCAATGTGAGTCAGCATCGTGAATCGGGTTCACCGCAGATCGAGCAACTAGCGATAACCGTGCAAGAGAGTGGGTACCGAACAAGTGATCTTCCAACGTGCCGGCAGGAACGGACTCGTACACGAGCAACCGTTGGTCGCCGTCGGCGCAGTATCCGACAAGGTCGATGAGGTTCTCGTGGTGGAGCTGGCTGAGCTTGGAGACCCCGGCCAGGAACTCCTTGTTGCCCTGGAAGCCGTGCTTGTCCAGCTGCTTGATGGCCACGGTCTGGTGGTGGAAATTGCAGAGCCGGGCGCCACGTGAGATTTTGTCAGAACGCCAAACGCATCTGCGCAATTCACGCATCCGTGTATCGTTTACGCACCTGGCCGTTCTTCTCGAGCTGGCCCTTGTAGACGCGGAAGAAGCCGCCCTCCCCGACGAGGTTGTACGGCGTGAAGTGGTCCGTCGCCGCCGCAAGCTCGCGGAACGCGAACGCCTGCGCCGAGATGGCGCCCCGCAGCGACGCCTCATCGTCTGCATTGCAATGTCCAATACGTTCGGTGTATCAGATCGTGCAAACATTCACATCTCACTCAAAAATCAAGAAGAGAAATCGAGGCAGAGGCTTCCTCACCGCCACCGGGCCGTTTCGCGTCGTTGGCCGGCTTGGGCGGCGTCACGGCCGCGGCCGCCGGGGCGTACCCGGCGGGCGCCTGCACCGGATCGGGCGGCGTCATGTTGGACGCCGGGCCCGGCTCGACGCCGCCCTGGTTGCCCTCCTCTTTTTTCTTCCCGAAGCACGGAAAGCAGCTCATCTTGCCCTTCCCTCGGCGTTTCTTCCCCGTGGCTGGAACCCCTACACGCCGTGCGGCCAGCCAGTGGACAACGACGACGACAACGTCTCGATCAGCACAAGAACACAGGACATACGCACGGACCGAGTCACGGGCCACCCCTCGTCACAGCGCGCCGATCATGCCGCGACCTCTCTCAGCACTGACACGACGCGACGACGTCGTGCAACGCCATGGAACGGCACGACCCGTATTGGCGGCTTTCTCTCCCTGTGTATGAAGCGGACCCGCCGATCGGCTTGGAGGAAGAAGGTTTTACCGGCGGCAGCGGCGGTTTGCTCAGGCGATCGAAATGGGAACGGACGGCGGGGAGACGGTGGCTATGGCAATGCTGACAGGGTGGAGTGGAGCGAGCAAGGAAGGAAGGCCTTGGAGATCGAGGGATCCAAGGGCCTTCCCGGAGAGGGGAGATCGGGGGAGCAGACCGATGGAGAGGGGAGACGGGTGGAGGGGGAGGCTAAGTTTGGCGGGCGGAGCGCGCGGAGGATGGAGAGAGCTCCAAAATGAGGGGTGCCGCGGGAACGTGCGGACCACGCACGCCTGAGACGAGCCGGCCCGGCGTCGTTCCTGCAGTAGTTGTCGATGTTCCTCTGCATGGTTGTTCTGTTTGTTTCAGTTTCGGCAGGGGACGCGTCGGCGTGTACCGACACTGGCTGGCTACCTCTGAAATCCAAAATCGACCTGTCTTTAGTGTACTGCAACAATTTCTTCATGCATTTTATTCTGGAATGATGGAATGATTTCTTCAGTTCTCAGTTTATGTAAATCAGTTAACTTATTCTGTTTAAGCGATTTGATTTGTCAAATAAATTAAGACGTTCGTGGTGCGCAGTCCTGGGAATAAACTGATGACAGCCTACTTACTTCCAGCTCTAATCAATGAACCAAATCACAAATTATTACTTCGTTCTTTCATTCAGCTTAAGTACACGGGCAGGCCTGTTAGTGCGACTGCACATCGCATCGCACATTCGCACTCGCACCCACTGCATTGTTTTATGACAGCACGGCGTTCACAAAGTCCGAAGCACGATCACCAGCGGAAGGCACGCCCAGTCCAACGTCGGCAGCCATGCCAGACGCTTTTCAAAATAAAAAGCAAAGAAAACGACTCAGTGAAACTTCGCGAACCTTCATCAGCAGGGTTGTTTGCAACAGAGAAAATGAGTTGGTCGCAAAAAACAAAAACAAAAAAAATGAATTGCGGTATGGTCGCAGCAAATCTGTGTGCGCCGTAGGGGAGGAGATCCCGGAGCCGATGAATACGGCGGCCGAGACCATAAACAGAGACCCCGCGGCACGTAGTTCGATCTACGCCTCCAGAACAAGGCCACCAAGAGTGGCGGATTCTCTTGAAGCCGAAAGAAGAGGCGCGCGCAAACACACATACAAAAAAAAAAAAAATCGGAAGTATAATTGTTTTCCGCGAGACTGCGACAAAGCAATAGTAAGAACTTCTTTTGAGAGTATAAAAACGCATGCTAGCCTACTATCTGAGTTCCAAGTAAGCAACAGCAAAGCATCAGGAACCGGTGGACAGAGGTTGAGGAAGAACACATGGCGGCGGGCGGGCGGGCGGGGCGGCGGCGGTGAGGACGTTCTGGAGAGAGACCTCGCACGTTTATAACTGCGAGCCGGGAGGTTCCAGATGCCCTAAATTAGGGCGCGTATGGGCCGGCCAGGTCATTCATTGTGGGTCTCGTTCTTCTACATCTACATGTTGGGCCGAGCCAACACGAAACTGTAAAATGACTCATGGGCCCGAATCTCAGAAAACAATAGACGTCATGCATGATATAAAACTGTTTCTAAAAAAAATGCACGATGTAAAAGTGTAAAACTCAGCTGTTCTCTTTTCCTTTTCTCCCGGTATCAAATGGCATGAGCTATTCGTGACAATGTCCGATCAATACAACAGATCACCTCTCTCTGTCCACTTTGAACAAGACAATGTGTGACCTTATTTTTATATTAATGCAATGCGTAATCTAAACCTTAGTATTGTTATTCAACAGTCTTCTCCAAGTTTAAGCACAACCAAGATGCCGAAGATTCTTGGTTCTGAAAATTGAGATGTCTGAGATAAAACAATAAATAAAATATGGAAAATAATGTTCTTGAAATAATATGAAAACAATAGAATATGAAAAAAAAATCTATAACTCCCGTTCTACGTAGAAAATGGCAAATGGAGAAAACATAGTATTTTTGAAGGATAACATTTGATAGTGGATTCAATGTTGCAAGGACCCTGCTATTCTATAGGGCACACAAGGAGATCCAGATAAAACTCAACACAAACGAGCAGGGACAGAGCTTCTCTATGACCAACAGGGACATATGCCCTTATCCCTTCTTTATACGTTTTTTTTTTTGACAAAGATCCCTTCTTTATACGTTGTCTGTATAGTTATTTTTGTCATATCTTTCTCTTACTACTACTCCCTCCACGCGTATGCTATGAAACTCCACCAAAAACTGTTGGCATAGAGTTAGGGAATGCACACGAAAGGGAGAAGTAGAAACATATTGCACACATAGGTGGACCATGAGCATAAAATCGGTAAATCATTCGTTCCTCAACATTCTACGTTACCAAAAACAACAAACATAAAGTCTAAATTGTCTCCAAATTACGGTAAAACATAACAAGTCGAGATGATTTGCATGATCGATCTCCAACATAAGTTTGTTTTGTTCCATTCACCTCACTCGGCGTCGGCTTCAGCCCAGCTGCGTCCTCGGACTGGGAGGCTGCGACTGCCGCTTCGCCCTCTCCGCCCTCGCCGTGCTGGGAGACGACGTGCTTGCCTTGTCGACAGTAACCACCATAGACAGGCGTTTCTTGGCGGACGACGGCGAGGACGCCCGCAGAGGCCCCTGCGCCCTCTCAGGGCCGTCGGCCTTATTGGGAGACGCCCCCGAGGCCGTCGGGCTCGCGCACCGGGCCTTGGCCTTCACGGACGTGGTTGGCTGCATGTAGCTGGGCGTCACCGGCGCCGCGCCCGCGTTCTCTGCCGCCGCGCCTCCGAGGCTCGTCAGCCTCCTCGGCGGCTCGGACCGCAGGCTCGTCGTCCGAAGCAGCGTCGCGTTCGTCCGCGGGCTGCTCGCCGCGCGCTCCTGGCTACTCCTTGGCCGCGTGCTCATGCTCGCCGCGCGTTGCAGGCCGCCGCCGATGCCGGGAGCACGGAGCGGGCTACTGTTGCGCCTCGGGCTCGCCGCCGGCACGACGCCGCGAGGGCTGCTCGCCGCGCGTTCGGGCTGCAGGCTCTTGGTGCGCTGCAGCCTGCTGCTGGCGGCGTGGAACGTGCCGGCGCCGCTCCTCGGACTGGCCGGCACGGCCGTCGTCCTCCCGCACACCGACGGCGACCGCGGCGGTGGAGTCGACGGGGACGGCAGCGACGGCCAGTTCGGTGGCCGGAATGGTGACTTGCCGCCTGGCGTCGCGGGTGGCTGGACCGAGATGGCCGCGACTCGAGGCCGCCCTCCGGCGCTTTTCGACGTGGCGCGGGCGTTGTCCGGCGCCGATGTCTGGGTCTCCCATGGCCTCGCAGCTGCCATCCAGCGCTCCGTCCAGGTCCAGCCCCAGTTGGGATTGCCCGGGTCCATGAACATCGGAGGAGGCGTGGCTTGCGCGGAAGACGGGTTCCTGTTCCTCCACTACGCAGAGATCGAAGCAGAGTAGAGTTCAGAGAAAGGACAGCTGATGAAATGGTTACGGATAATCAGTGGTCACGTCACTACTTGTTGAGAAAATGCGTAGGCCATCGCTCTTTGCCGCCTCGAAGCAGCTTCCTGCTTCATCGTCAACACGGCTTCCATCTGCTCCTTGGACTGATTGCTGTGGTCCCAGCCCTCGCCAATCTGCTAACACGTTCAGATTCAGAATAGAGGATCGTCAGATATCAGAACTGTGTGAGGATCATTTGCTGCTTCTGCACGTGTCTATGATCCCCGCTTGTTTTGGAGTTCATCCATAATTACCATTTAAAGCAAACGGTTTAACATAACATTTAGGTGAAATTCTGAACAAGAGTAAGATGAGAGCAGATGATGATGAATGCATGTCACCTTTGTCTTGTCGAAGCTCTGCTTGATCTTGATCTGGCCCTTCAGAGCCGTCTTGTCCTCCTCAGTCTTCAGCCTCCTCGAGTATATCTGAGTCTGCACCCTCGTCATCGTCTGCATGCAGTACAACGCTTCCTTTGTCTGGCGCTTCACGGCGAGCCCTTCGACCAGCGACATCAGCCGGGCCATCCCTCTTTCCCGGTTCGCCCTCCTTGCCTGGGTGCAAAAACGTTGCCGGATGAGCAACAGTTACTCATGAAAATGCGAAATGAGATTCAATTAATGCAAAGTGATCATGATATACCAGGTAGCCTCTGCAAGCCGCCTCGATCCTTGTGGCCGCAATGTCCTCCTTGGAACGCGTAGGCTGCGCTCTCGGCGTGGTGTGCGTCGCAGGGGCGGCTTCCACTGCCGCCGCGGCCGCATCTCCAGCGCCGGACACCACCTCCGCCCCGCAAATGCTACCCCCTTGCCCGCGCGTTGTGGCCGTCGTGCCGGCGACCGTCTCTGCCGCAGTCTCCGCGGCCACCTCTTCCGTATCTAGGGACTGCGCCTCCCCGGCGACGATCTCTCGTCTCTGCTGCTGATCAGGCTGCGACGGGGATGGAGGAGGAGGAGGTAGTTTTTGATGTGCACCCGGCGCCGCAGAGGTCGAAGCATTATTGGACGATTTGGTGAACTGCCATAGCTTCTTGAAGCTTGATTTGTCTTTGGACTTCTGGGCCTTCTTCGATCGAAACGTTCACGAAACAAAATCGAAAAAGTTTGAGCGAGGAGAACGAGTAATTTTTTTTTCCTTCGTAGGAACCGAGTTAGTAATGATTACCTTGGCTTCAGTCTCCGCGGGATCCGGTTCAGAAGAGCTTAAGATCTTCTGCACGGTATCAAACCACTTCACCTTTTTCCCCATTAATTTCCGTCAATTCGTCACGATCTGATCGAAAGGTGCAGCGAATCCATTATTAGAGGAAACATGAAAACCGCCGCGGGTACCCGAGAGATGGAATGCTTGTGGCAGGGAAGAAGTTACAAAACGGGCACGGCTGGAAGGGAGCCCAAAAAGTACGCCGCAATGAGATCACAAACCAAATTCAACGCCGTTCTCACCTCTTCTACCGGGTTGTCGCTCCGCCGGAACAGGCTCTCCGATGTTCTCGACGACGGCCGCTCCCCGCCGAGCCGTGGACCCCGCTGCAAACCTGTGATGATTGGCGCCTTCTCCCGACGTTCCAGCCCCACCACACTTGGTTTGTGTACCCCCGTCGTGACCGTGATAACCGCACACGATCTACTACTCCCCGACAAAGCCCAAACTATTGGGCTGAGCCCGTCACGCTAACTCCATCTCGACCCACCGGCCCGGCCTTTTCACCTCGCTCTCTTCCCCGAGGAAGCACACACAATACCACACTTCCGCCCAACGCCTCCGCGCGCGCGCAATGACCCAAATCGCCGAACCCTAGCGAGCCTTCGTCTCCGCCCGTCTCGCGCCAAGCTGAGGTGACGTGCACTCTCGCCTCTTGCTTCCCTCACTTCACGTGGAGCTAGGGTGTTGCCTCCTCTCGCCGCACCCGTTGGGGTGGGGATTTTGGCGTGTGTTTAAAGTTTTTCTGCTCCAATTTCGCAGGGAAGGGAGGGTTCAGGGAGCCCGCTGCTATGGTGCGCACGCGTTCTCAGGCGAAAACTGCGATGAAGCGGAAGGCGAAACCCGCGCCCTCGCCGAGGGTTGCTGCTCCTGAGGCAGCCGCGGGGGAGGGTTTGGTGGGGAATTTCGGTCTCGAGGTGGATGCTGACGCGGTGATGGTGGACGGTGCTGTGGAGGAGAGAGCTGCTGTGGAAGCCGGGGTGCAGATGGAGCGGAATGCCGTGGGGATGGGGGATGCGGCCATGGTGGTTTCTGGTACAGTTGGGGGTGTTGTGGAGGCGAGTGATTTCGTGTACGAGACGGAATCGGCGGGTATGATTGAGATGAAAGGAGACGAAGATGTTTCCGGTGAGAACATTGGAGTGCCGAATGGTGATGGGTGGAAGGGGAACATGGGATTGGAACCTGGCTGCTTGCACAGCGAGGAGAAGGCCGCCGCTAAGGGTGTGGAACTGTCCAGTTGTTTTTCAGCTCACCATATTGAAGCCGGTAAGAGTATATCTCATGGCTCTGGTCGATTGGATGTATCATATATTGCATTTCTATTTCAGATTTTTTTTTTCACCTAACATGACACTGTTGAATAATGTTGTATAATGTCCAGAGCCCAACAACAGTGACCGGTTTACCAGATACTGTCTTCCTTGTCTCGGTAATGGCGACTTTCGAGTTTCTGATCTTGTGTGGAGCAAATTGGAAGACTGTTCTTGGTGGCCAGGTGAAATTTTTGATCCTGCTAATGCATCTGAGCTGGCATTGAAGCATAAGATGGAGGGAAACTACCTGGTTGCATATTTTGGTAGTGACACATTTGTGTGGAGGGATGAGTCCCAGTTGATGCCTTTCATTGCAAATTATGCTCACATGGAGAAGCAATGCAGTTCTGATGATTTTATCAATGCAGTTAACCATGCACTTGAAGAACTCTCTAGGCGTATTTTGTTAGGGATGAGTTGTTCGTGTTTATCAGATGAGCTTTCTGACAGTGGAATGATTTATTTGGTCGACAATCAGGGGCTCAGAGATGGGGTTACTTGTTCAACAGCTAGCAAGGCTGAGGTCCTGAAATTTTTCCATCCAGATAACCTTCTTCATTATGTTAAGTCGTTGGCTTTGTTCCCTGGCCAGGGCGGTGATTTGCTTGAATTAGTGGTAGCTTGCTCTCAACTTACATCTTTCTACTGGTCTAACGGCTGCCCTGAATCTGCCTCTTTCCAAACTTACAGTGGATGGGATGATAGTGCCATGGACATTTCTTCCACCATGAATGTAACTATAGAGGAACATGTCACAAATGCAGTGCATCCTGGTCATGATGCGTCTGAAAGAGGCAGGGGGTGGCCTAAACAGAAGCCTGAGGATGGCATTGAGCTGACAGAGAAAAAGGAGACATACAATCTGATCCTCTCTGGCATCCATGATGATTTCTGTGAGTCACATAATAGGATCAGTCTTAACTCTTTTGAAGACTCAGTGACCGGGTCGCATAGTTCTTTCAAGATAGTGGAGTGCAAACAGCAAGCTGCAAGCCAGCTGACAGGACCGTCATCAGCTGAAAGGTCTCAGAATGAACCAACGCTTAATGGAAAGTTTGATGTCTTTGGCGAAGAGTCTGGTGATGAACTCACTGTGTTAAAGGGAGCAAAATGGAAATACATGCACGAGAACGACAATGCAGACCCCAAGGAATTGTTACCACAGCTCTGCTCAGTTGCCATAGAGCCGCTGAACAAGAGCATTTGCTCTTCAGTGATCATTAGCTACTTCAGTTATTACAAGAATTATGTTGTTACAGCTTCCAATGAAGCAAACATCTCTGGAAAGGATGATTCAAGAAGGGACCAACGGAAGAAGGAGCATTCTCCTGAGGTAGAGAGCGCTGATCACATGCAGGATTCCTACTGGTCCGGATTGAGTTTGCAAGATGGCTCAATTTGCAGCCGTGAAATGACATCTAGCGGCACAAGGCCTAGGCGTAAGCGGAAATCGTCACAAGAAAGCTTTGTGCCACCGTCACAGCATTTGCGATGTGCAACATTGGCTCCTAACAAACAGATACAAGTAATGGAAAGGCCAATTGTCCATGCTGATGCAAAAATTGCTGATGAGTTGAAGTCCACTGCACTTATTCTGAGCTTTGGCAGGTCAGCTGCTCTTCCTTCAGAAATGGATCTCGTTAAAGTGTTCAGTCGCTATGGGCCCCTAAAAGAAGCTGAGACCGAAGTGCACAAGGACACAAACACTGCTAAAGTTGTCTTCAAGAAACGTCTGGATGCTGAAAGGGGTTTCAGTGTTGCTGGCAAGTATGGCACTTTTGGTTCTTCACTTCGAAGCTACCGACTTGTGAATATGCCGTTTTAGTGCGTAGCAATCCGTTGACACTTTCTGAGGCGAGTCGACTATAGCTACTAACAGCATGACCATTGGCCTTGGTTGCCTTGTTTCTGTGTAAATTTCATCTCAATTCCTTATCTATGCATATATGTCAGTTTATTATTATGAACTTCCTTCGCTCTGAAGTCAGAACTAACTATAGCCCTCTAGCTGTAAGACATCAAGTCACTTAGCAGGAGCATATGCTTATTACTACATTTCAGGGTCAGGACTGGGACTGCTGTTGGAAGGATTTATTATATGTAAAAATTGTCATGTGACATGTCACTGGTGATCCTACTATCCCTCGGTCCATTCCTTTTTTTTTTCTCGTTCACATTACAGATGATGAAATCCATTTGTCTTTTCACTACTTTCTTTTGCTTACCTCCTGGGTTCTGTGGGCCTAGTGGCCTACTGATCTGTCTTGAGTGTAATTCAATCCTTGGCTGAATCGAGTGCACCCTTCAGATATGTGTAGTTGTGGACCTGCTTTTCTCCACAGTAATTCTTTTTTGCTGTCGATGCAGCAAAAAGGATGTTTCACATATCATTTTTCCCTTGTCAAGTTATTTGGAACCCTCACGGTACCTAATCTGTACATTGCCGTCATTTAATGACCACCTACTGTATAATGTTGATTTCTTATACTGTTCGACAATACTATTTTTTGATGTCTTAATACAGAAGAACTTTGTTTTTGCATTTTAGGGTGTGTTTGGCATAACTTATTGAAGTGCTTATGGCTTAATAAGCACTTTAGAGTGTCAAATAGCAAAACAACCAAAGTACTTATGGGATATAAGCACCTACAAACCCTTTGTATTTTTATATTGACACATGTACTTTGGGCAAAGCAGCAAAAGGTAGCTTATTCTACCTATGGGTCTCAATAAGCATAAGCATAAACAGAATAAGCAGTATAAGCTGTTTTAACATATAAGTATAAACATAAACAGTTTTTTGCATAATCATAAACCTTGTCAAATGCACTTTTATTATGTTCACCGGTTTTTTGCATTGTGAACAAAGTCGAGCTCGTCCTTTTTGTTTTAGAAAATATAAGGAAACCTGACAGTACTAGTACCTTACTTATTCTTTGCGCCTACTCATCCAATTGGGCCAGGCTAATTCCATGGTGGCTACTCACTTCAATTCAAAATGTAAATCGCTCTAGCAATCTAAAGTATAAGCTGCTATACAGTTTCAAGGCAAATGTTGTTCATCAGACTTAACTATTTTGTCTTATTAGTTGAGCTAGTTTTACATTTTTAATGTTTTCAATTTTAGTATTTCTCCATCTAGTACAATATGATGCTCGCGAGAATACGATATTGTGCTGAGGTAGTAATCGGTTTTGACTGAAAATTACAAGACACTAAAGAAGGCACTTTTTTTTTTGAGGGAAACTAAAGAAGGCACTTAGCAAGTCGCTCACATGATATCGCCAAAAGCGTTGGCTACGACCTACAAGAGCAAAGGAGAAGAAAATTGAAACCGAAACTCAAGCACCATTTCAGATCAGATCCTTGATCCGGGGGCCCAACAAAAACTCTCCCGCTGCTGCTCCCGTGCTCTGAGCGCCGATACACGACACGAAGGCCCAGCACGAGCACACTCCCCACCTCCACCACCCTGCTCCGCTCGCCTCCCGCATCTATCCCCCGCGCTCTCTGCCATCTCCGAGGACCGGAGCTGTTCCCAGCTCGCCGGGCGAACGCGGCACGCCAGCTCGCCCTCGACTCGCCCCCCCAGCCCACTCGTGCAGGTAAAATTCTGAGCTCTCCCGCTCTGATCTGCGCCTAGGGTTTCGGCCCCCGCCGGATCGAGGAGAATTCCGAGCTCCCATCTATCGCTGACTTGCCGTTGCTGTTCCATCTCATCTAGATTCTCTAGGCGGGGAGCGGGCGTTGGACGTTGGGACTTCGCTCTGATGAGCTCGGGGGCCGTGGCGGCCTCGGATCCGGGGGGTGGCGAGCCGAAGCTGGTGCCGGGCGCTGACGTGGAGATGACGGAGGCCACGGAGGAGGTGGTGCCCGCGCCCGTTGCCGGGGTGAAGGTGGAGGGAAAGGCCCAGGACGTGGTTGAGGGTGGTGCAGCTGCTGCGGCGATGGATGTTGGGCAGGACGGTGGAGACGCGGCTGAGGCACTGAGCGATCCGCTTTACGCGACAGAGTCGGCCGGCATGGTTACGGAAGAAGGGCGTGGAGATGAGCCCGCTGACGGTGTGAACGGAGGAGGCGGCGGCGGCGGCAGCGGCAGTGAGGAGAAGGTGCAAGCGGGAGCTGGAGGGCTGCAGGGTGAGGTGGAGAAGAAGCCGGTCCTGGCTGAAGATGTAGCCGCTCCTGCTGTTGCAGGTCAAGCTGTGGAAGCAGCTAGTTCTGCTACTCCTGAACTTACTGTAGCCGGTAAGGAGACTACCCAGAGCCGTGGCCTGTTTGATGTGTTGCTTATTGATGACATCTTTTTTAACTCACATGGTATGGTGAGTGAGGTATAGTTCCATTTCAGAATCCAATGAACTTGATGAAAATTGTGTAACTGCAGAACCTGGAAGAGAAAATGAAGAAAGGGATAATGGTGTAGCACACTATGATAAGGAGATACAAAACAATGTACCTGGTGCTGTTGTCGGGAGCTCAAAGATCCATGAAGACAATGGAGCACCTGCGGTGGACCAGCTGGATGATGGATCTGAAATGTTGCCACAAACAGTGCATGATGTTCCTGGTGGTGAGACTATTTCAATCTATAACGAGGCTGCTAGCTCAGGAAATGTTGCTCATGCTCAGTGTGCTAGATACTGCCTCCCTCCACTCGAAAATGGTGGTTTTGGAGTCTCTGATCTTGTCTGGGGTAAAGTAAAAAGCCATCCTTGGTGGCCTGGTGAAATATTTGATCCATCAGATGCATCTGATTTAGCTTTGAAGCACCAAAAAAAGGACAGCTATTTGGTAGCTTATTTTGGTGACAGTACTTTTGCTTGGTGCGATGAGTCTCAGTTGAAGCCTTTCGTGACAAACTATTCACAGATGGAGAAACAGAGCAGTTCAGATGCATTTGTTGGCTCAGTTAATAATGCTCTGGAAGAACTCTCAAGGCGGATACTGTCAGGTATGAGTTGTTCATGTTTGCCGGAAGAGCTTTCTGATAGCGGCATGTCCTATACAGTCGAGAATGCTGGACTCAAAGATGGAGTTACGTGCTCTGCAGTTAATCGGTTTGAGATCTTAAAATGTTTCAGTCCAGAAAACCTCCTTCATTATATCAAAGAGCTGGCTCTATTTCCTGGCCAAGGGGGTGACCTACTGGAGTTAGTGATAGCATGCTCTCAGCTCACTTCTTTCTATCGATCTAAGGGGTGTTCTGAACTTGCATCATTTCAGACTGGTGATGCATGGGTTGAGGATGGCATGGACACTCCATTGGCCCAGAATGTTATGGTTGAGGAAGCTGTCATTAGTGAAGTACAACCTACACAAGATAAGCCCAAAAGAGGCAGAGGGAGACCTCGGAAACAAAAACCTGAGTATGACACATCTAATCTCAATGCTAACACTTATCATGATACAATGGGAAGCGAGATGGGTATGGAATTTGATGATTTTGACAGCTTAGATAGCAAGAAGAAAAGAAACCTTGACTCAGTTGATGATTCAGAGAAGTCATCGACTCCAACTGTTGGTAGTTCCTTCAAGATTGGTGAGTGCATTCGGCGAGCTGCAAGCCAGCTGGCAGGATCCACATCCATTGTGAAGGCCCAGAATGAACCAACTGCTCATAAGAGCACTGCTGAAGCAGAGAATGGAGAATTTGATGTTGTTAGTGATGATGCTGATGATGAACTAACCGTGCTGAACCGGGCAAAAAGGAGACGTATGTACAGGAACCACACTGCAGATCCCAGTGAATTGCTGTCACAGCTATGTGTAGCTGCCACAGAGCCAATGAATGGACATGGTTTTTCGGCAATGGTAATCAGTTACTTCAGTGATTACAGAAACTATGTTGTTTCTACTGCAACTGAAGCAAGCATTGTTGAAAAAAGCACATCAAAGAGAGGAAGAAAGAGGAAGGTTTTGCCTACCCCTGAGGTAGAAACAACTGATCATATGCAGGACTCGTACTGGTCCGGATTGAGCTTACATAATCACCCCATTCATAGCCTCACAAACCAAAGTTCCAACACGAGGCCAAGACGTAGGCGGAAATCATCACGGCAGACATATGTGCCTTTGTCAGAACTTGGAGCATCGCCCAAGAAACAGATACAAGTAATAGAAAGATCAATTATCCATGTTGATGAAAAGATGGTGGATGAGTTGAAGCCCACTGCACTTGTTTTAAGCTTTGGCAGGGCAGCTCATGTTCCTTCAGAAACAGATCTCATTAAGATGTTCAGTCGATATGGACCACTAAGAGAAACTGAGACTGAAGTTGACAAGGACACAAATACTGTTAAAGTTGTCTTCAAGAAACGTAGTGATGCTGAAAGAGCTTTCAGTGTTGCAGGCAAGTATGGCACCTTTGGACCTTCGCTTCGTAGCTACCGTCTTGTGAATTTGCCATTTTCTCTAAGAACATTACAAGCGAAGAATCCTGAGATACACCCTGAAGATCGTGGCCCGGAGGTTTCTGGTAAACATTCCTTCTATTTGTATGCATGTGCATGTACAATAAAGTTACTTTGCAACTTCCATAAACTAATGCTTATGTCTTCCATATGAATATGCCTTCTCTATAGGTCAAAGTGAGTCCAGTGTACCCCTGGATGCCATGCAAGTTGATCAGGTTGTCAAAACTGACAAAAATGAAGTTGTGGAAGAACCGGCAGGTGAACATATTGAGACTGCCAAGGAGACATCTCAAATGAAAGCTGCAGGCAAGGCATTAATCAATCAGATTGACATGGTTGAGAAAATTGGACTAATTGATGCTGAGCTAACTGGTCTTGTTCATTTTGGAACAGGTGCACAAACTGAATCTGTGGCTGAAGGGTCGCCTAAGCAAGTTAGCTCTGTTGAGCGAGCTTGCACTCAGAAGGAAACCTCTGTTGAAGGTGTCTCGGAGACTACACAGCCTGAAGCTGCAGCTGGGGCATCAAATGGAAGCTTGATTGGTGAAATCCAGCTAGCTGAAACTTCAACTCAAGCATTACTTGATGACACAGCAAATACCATGCAAATGGAACCTGCATCAGTGGCTCAAGCTGAAGATACAGTCATGCAACATGCTGATGCTACAAATGATGAATCCACTGAGACGGATACACACACAACAAATACCATGCAAATGGAACCTGCATCAGTGGCTCAAGCTGAAGATACAGTCATGCAACATGCTGATGCTACAAATGATGAATCCACTGAGACGGATACACAAGCGAATATTGTAGCTGAAGGCCCAAAACAAGAAGATAATGCTGGAATTGTAGCTGAAGATAGTGCTGGAGTTGAGCGAAACGTGGGATCTGAAGCTTTAAAACAAGTATCAGGTGAAGTTCCTTGTTCAAAGTTGGAGACTATAACTTTAGCTGCTGACCCCGTTGGACTAGATGCAGTTGAGCAAGTCAAAGGGGAGTCCGAAACAGTTGTTGAAGTATCAGGTGAGCAGATGTACAGTATTGAGCAATCTGTTCAAGTGGGATCTGTTACTGAAGCATCAGAAGTACAAATTGAGGTCGAAAGACAAACTCCAGAAGATAAAAGTATGGTTGATGCAACTTTGGAGTGCTCTGTTATAGTTGAGGAAACTTTGGACTCAAAAGTTGAAGTACCAGTGGAGGAAAATGTAGATAATATTGCAGCTGTCCCAGCACAAGCTAAGGAGACTACGGAAAACCAGACAACAGCGGAAGCAATGGATGAGAAAATGGAAAATAAAGCTGCTGCTGAAGCACTACCTGGGGAGGCTCAAGAAAGTAAAACTGCAGCTGAGGCACCCAATGAGATAACTGAAGACAAAACATCTGCTGAAGCATCAGTTGGGAAGATGAAAGAACATGAAACAGAAGTCGAGGCACCAGAATTGAAAACAGAAAGTAAGGATATTGTCGAACCATTAGCTAGAGAGAAAGAGAATACCACAAGTGAAAGTACAGCTGAAGCACCAATTGAGGAAACGAGAACAGCTGAGGAAACTGTAGAGGATGTTAAGGCGCTACACAAGAAAACTACGACAGATGACAAAACCTTAGATAATGCCACTGTTGTAACGCCAGATGAGAAAACTGCTACAGCTGAGGAAACTGTGGAGGATGCTGCAGTTGAGACACCAGATGGTAAAACCCTTGAGGTTGAGAAAATTGTGGAGGATACCACGGTTGGGGCACCTGATGAGAAATCTGAAAAGACTCTAGAGGATACCAAGGTTGATGCACCAGGTGTACAAGCAGATGCAAGCGAGCAAACTGACTAAGATATGTTGCTGTCCTATTTCTGTTGATATCTTGGTAGTCTGCTCAACTGATTCTCTCATTTAGATCATGTGGTCTGTATAGAAAGACGGGAGTCCACTCTAAGCACCATAGTGCTATTAGGTCTTTTAGTTACTAGGCATCTCTATCTCTGCCCCTTTTCGTTTGAACTTTGTCTTGTTGTGTTGGATGCACACGTGCCAGGTAATCATAAACAGAGTTTCTTCCTATACCTTGAAGGATCAGCCATTAGGTTAAGATCTTGAAATAGATAGGAGAAGCCGTGTGAATTCCTACATTTCATAGGCGGGCTTGTGTCATTGGGCTATCTACCGGGATCTGAAGAATTTCTTGTAATATTTGTCATTTGTACACTGATTGTATTCTGGATCTTATTTCTTTAGCATATCACTTATCACTTATAGGTTTTAGACGAATTCTGTTGCTGATTCTCTTCAAATTTTACTTCCCTTTTGGTGTTATTTTGATTGACCTGCAGATTATTTCTGTGCTACCCGATTTACAGTGAAGCGCCATCTGTTAAAACCTGATGGCGGGCGTCTTTATTATGATATGAAGAACAGCATAGGATTTTTTTTTTAGCTTGTGGTGCTTTAGTTTGTTGTGAATGGTCTTTTGGCTGTCTTCAGTTTTCGCCACTTCATTTCGTGTGACTCTAAGGACAGGTACAATATTACATGTAGGTAGTTTCATAAATGGTCTCATGCATTAACATATAGGATTTTTTATGATGTGGAAGAGAGAGTGGTGAGAGAAAGCGGTAGTTGTTTTGTGAAATAATCACTTCATGCGCTAAAATTTAGGAGTATGAGATAACTTTCACATCATTATATGAGTTTTAGTAATCTTTTAATATATAAATATTCTTTTCTATAATAAATTAAGGAGACATATAATTAATAAGAGACAACTGAACAACCCATCCGTTGTATAAGTCTTCTCATAATCCGTCTTAAAATTACATGTCATGAATAAGATCATCTATGAGACTGCACCATTGTAATTGCCTTAATTCAAGTCCATTCCCAAGGCAAAACCTGCCACCCTAAGTAAATCTACCCATCCAATTGTTAGGCATTGATCTAAATTCCACTCAAACTCCTTAACTGCAGGATAAAGCCTAAGTAAATCTACCCATCCAACTGTTAGCCATTGATCCAAATTCCACTCAAACTCCTAAACTGCAGGATAAAGGAGTGCTCCACAAAGTGGCAATGAAAAGCTGCATCACGCTGTTGACACATTATACGTGTGTCCCGTCCACCCCAACACTTTTTTTTTTCATTGACAACTTCCTTACACACCTGCTGTACCCGGGTTATAATCCCTTCCCTGTGATTGATTTCAAACAATGTGATTCGCGCTCCCTGATCTCATTCCTTTCCTTTCTCTGCGTTGCCAGATCATGAGTTTTAATCTTTCCTGAGTTTTGATCCACGCTGTAATTTCTTTCCTTTCTTATGAGCTTTAATCTTTCTTGAGTTTGATCCACGTCATGATTTCTATCCTTTTTGTGAGTTCTGATCTTTCCTGAGTTTAGATCCACGACCTAATTTGCACGCGTTGTCGCCATCCTGCTCCGAATGTGGTTGTCCTTCACTTGGGGCCTGTTTGTTTTCTAAGCAGATTAATTGATCTGGATTATAGTATTAGATTATTTAATCTAAATTATTTAAATTGAATTAATTAATCTAAAAGGAGGTGTTTGTTTTCCTAGATTATTTAAGCTAAATCAAGTTATTTTTGATGTAAGAAGACTTACTTAATATGGGTAATAGGTCTTTGTCCAAAATAATCTAAAATAAGCACATCTATAGTAGATTATTAGATTATAATAATCTGTCCTCTAGATTAATTAATTTGGCCTAATAATCTACCATATTTGTTTGCCTACTAGATTAATTAAGTTAGATTAATTAATCTGAGTAGATTATAAGCTGAAACAAATAGGGTCTTGGTAAGGAGCATCAATTCACAGTTTTTCCTCAACACTGATCAGCGATGGTACTTCGGTCATTTGTTTTTATGCGCCGCCGAGGTTGGCTTTCCTTACATTGTGTTCCCATCGTTCATATTTTCAAGCACCGCAGGCTGACCTTGACAACGTCTGTGTTCCTCAGTTCAAATGCAGCTGACTGTTTTTCTCTCAGTTCAAATGCAGTTGAATCAGTGTCTGTTTCTATGATGAATCTATGTTTTGTTTGTTTACAGGCTTGAATGTTTTGTGCACTCGCAGAGTCGCAGGTTAGGGAGGACTTCCGCCATGTGTGCTTGACATCTCCTCTGTGCAGAACCTCGTAAACAACACCTTTCATGGTTGGCGCACCCGAGGTGCTCGATGAAATGTCACAAATGCAATTTTTCAAATATATAAAAATACATATTATCGGTATTGTTTTGTTGACCGTGATATCATATTCATAAGTATTCGTGCCTGCATGCCACATGGACATCGTAGCAACCAAACTATATGACACTATTGTCTTAGATTCCATATGCATTGGACTAAGTATTATGAAATAATCACTTGTGTTGCGAGTAACCTTTATATTATCTATAGTTTAAATTAATAAATTTACCATCAGTTTTAATATTGCATACTTTTATTAAATGTTATGACATATGCGTGCCGCACTGCAAAAAACTAGTAATAATAAAGAAACAAAAAGATCCGGAGATGAGAAACTAAGCAGTCTGGTCATCTGGTGTCTGCGTCACAATCTGTTCCTTAGCTTAATACATAAGGGTATTCAAAAGGGGGTTACAACTAAAGCAGCTCATCTCACAGTGCGTGCCGCACTGCAAAAAACTAGTAATAATAAAGAAACAAAAAGATCCGGAGATGAGAAACTAAGCAGTCTGGTCATCTGGTGTCTGCGTCACAATCTGTTCCTTAGCTTAATACATAAGGGTATTCAAAAGGGGGTTACAACTAAAGCAGCTCATCTCACAGTTTGATACACTAGTTTTAAGACAAACTACACAATACTTATGCCTCCCAATACAAAATACATATAACCAAATCACGGTCAAAAGACCAAATTGCTAAAATTATTCTTAATATACATACAACCCTGAATCTAGAGCACAACAACTGACTATCCTCAGGGAAGCAATTTACATCTGGGAAGCCTCATCAGTTCTGGCAGATAAAAACGAACCTAACAAGGGTAGCAAGTTACTCCAGCTTAGCGCGAGGTGTCTATGCTAAAGAACCGTGACACCAACTAAAACACCTGTTTTGGATATATTTATTAAAAACACATGAGAATATTCATAAAGAAACTATTGCAACATATAATTCAATTAGAAAACAGGCACATACCTCATGCAAGAGCAGCTATTGCAGAAGAGTTCCCGTTACTTTCAGTTTGATATGTCTCCATTATGATACTGCGAAAGGGACACCGATAAAAAACTCTCAGTAAACGCTGATATTGAAGGCAACATCCAGGTGACATCAAAGTAATTTGCACAAATAACACCTAGAGTCCCGGCTTGCACATCCAGGTGCATGTTCTAGTGGAATTAGGTTGAGTTAGGACATCGTATTCTTCTAAGCCGAGTTATAGAAACAAATTTACCACAAATGTTTGCAGTCGCTCTAGTGGGCCAATAAATGAAACAGCTTGCCAAGACAATTCATATAGAACAACAACAAACAACTTAAAAGGAAGCAAAAAGATCCAAACAAAATTCCAAGTCGGAACTATCAAATAAAATTTGCCAGGAACAACTGTTTCGACCATAGATTTGTCATCTATTGTTGCTAGAGCAGGTTCCCATATTTACCTAACGAATGAGCTTTTCATCATTGTTGTTAGTGCACGATGGTTATCAAGCATTGGTGGCCAAGATTATAGTATATGTGACTTCAATTTTTTTCAGAATTTCAGGAGAAGAAACTATATAATGGCCAATTTACACATCGAATGTTGGATATCAAGGCATACATTGTGCTTCTAAGACATATTACAGAATTATGCAACAAACAAAGAATTTGACAAGAAAGTTCGAGTAAATCACCCCAGGAAGAATTAGGCGCTAGGCGGACGGTGACCCTCCGCATAGCACCTAGGCACACCTAGTTGTTTTCTTAGGCGGTACATTTTTCTTCAAAAAATCATACACATATTAGGCAGATTTAATCACCTGAGGTTGCATATAACCCATTCCTTGGTTGTATGCCCCTTGTTGGCCCATCTACAAAAAACAGAAATAATTTAGCTTCCCAATATGGCAATATGGTCAAAAGAAACATAGAGCAGGCAAAATACTAACCCCTTGTGGAGCTGAGCTACTTGCTCCACCATGACCAAGTGCATCCTTTTTAACAGAGCCATCACCGGCCTTTGCAGTTAACTTACTATCACCCTGTTCATTGCAAAAAAGAATAAAAACTGAATAATGTGCAAAACGTCTCCCATTTGATTAAACTTGCTGATACAAACATGGCGTAACAGTGAACTAATAATAAACCCACAAGCATTGTAGCGCAGGGACTTGCCAAGCAGTCAGCAAAGCCAAATGAAGAGCTGTGCAAACATGAGGTGGAGAGTACAATCATACTTGAATCTAACATATAGTACCTGTTCTGTATCTCACATGGCGCAGGGCTGGGATTTAGATCAAAATTTGTACTCAATAATTTTAATTGAAAGAGAAAATAGGCAGTTAGTGGAACTAGAAAAAGAATACAGAATGATCTCGGGTTCTTGACATTTTTGGTTGATGGGCTATGACTTAATAACTTGAATAGGACCATTTCAACTATGTGCAGTGAGCAATCTAGGCAAAATAGGCTCAAGTACATTTCAAAGAATACAAGAAATCAAGAAGGAATTCACCACTAGGAAAAATAAATAAATTACAAGACATTATTAGAAGAGTTCAATATCACGAACCTCCATCTGTAATCAGCACAGCCATCCACCAGATGTTAGACAGAAAAGAGAAACAACATCAGATGGAGTATACAACCAACAAAGTAAGATAGATGCAGACTACAACATAAACCATGCATAAACTTAAGAGGTGCATCATTTTGATGATTATAGCTTGCAGTGCAAAAATTTATGCTATCTAGAAGAACTTTTGTGCTCCAGTGCAGTATTGGCAGTAAAACACTCCATTCAAAGAGATTGCAATCTCTCACCATGGATTTCCTAGAACATTAATTATGGGAAGAGAGCTCTTCAAGAAACTGTATTCAGTAGCAGTGTTTACTATTCAGGAACACCATCGACTACTTTATATCCTAACTAAAGCAATAAATAGGTATCAGAAACATCACGGATGAAGTGAAGTGGGGCACTAAACATTACCCATGCTGAAGAAATTAAAGTTCAATCATTGCTACAATCCAAATGGCCATGACCTGGTGACGTCTCAACCGTCCCACAGTATTAATCCACCTTATCCATCTTAATACAGGTCGAAAGATAAAAACCGTTGTACGCACCTCTCTGTACTTCTGGAGGTACACCTTGAGGGGTTCGATGTAGTCTTCGAATCCGAGGGTGGCCATCGCCCAGAGCAGGTCGTCGCCGTTGATGGTCTTCCGCTTCTCCCTTTGACACTTGTCGCTCGCCCTGCAACCCAAAAACGGTGACAAGTCAACACAAAACCTCCACCTAAGCTCAAGCCCAGTATACCACTCGAAATTCAGAACCAAGCACATGTTCAAGAAAAAAAAAACTCCAAACCAAACAGAAAAAAAAAAAACAGAGCAGCATCTGGCGAGCTCCGGTCAGGAGTCAGGGCGCTCACTCGCTTGTGATGAAGGAGATGAACTCGGAAACGCATTCCTGCACGGTCTCCTTGGCGTCCTTTGCGATCTTCCCGTTGGCTGGAATGGCCTTCTTCATGATGCGGCTGATGTTGGCGATGGGCAGGAACCTGTCCTGCTCTCTGACACCGCCGCCACCGCCGCCCCTGGGGCTCCCGCTCTCGTGGCTTCCACCGCCACCCCCGGGGCTCGTCGGCCCGTCCGCCATCTGGTGGTCCTGCACCACCACCCACCCAACCGAAACCCTAGATCCATCAGCTCGGCCCGCCGAATTCTAGCACCCCGCGGAGGCGCGGAGGTTTCGAGACGAGAGAGAGGCGTACCTTATATAGGCGCGGGCGCGCGCGACGTGGAGGGAGGTGGCGAGGTGGCGAGCGCGCGGAGAGGGCGGGGAAGAGCGAGGTGGGGAAGCGAGCGAGAGAGCAGGGCCGCGGTGAGGGCGGCGAGTGGGAGATCGGACGCTGGAGAAGAGAAGGCGGCCCGGGCGGGTGCGATGCGGGGGTGGGGGTATCCGAGCCGTTCGTGGGGTTTATATAGCCCGACGCGGGCGCCGCCGCGTGGGGTGCCGGCAGGAGAGCCTGGTACACCGTGGACCGGGCGCATGGTGGTTGGTGTTCAGTGGTGGTGGACTCTCCTAGTCCCTTTCCCTTTCTGGGGTTTTCATTTTATTTTTTCTCTTGCCTTTTTGGCATGTGTCTGAGGTGGTTTGTCGTGTTCTCTGTTAGTGTATGAGGGATTTGATTTATAGGGAATTATTAGTATGACAGTCAAGTCAAATTAATTTGTTAGTGAGGACATATATTCATAATTGTGCGCATTACGCTCATTCTAAATAACGATGTGCATAAAAGTTAGTTATATATAAAAAAAACTGATGTGCATAAAGGTCAGGACCTTAGTTGTATCAAAGTGAGATGTATGAAAACTGAGTGAGATGAGCTATATTAACCATTAGGGATTTTATTTTTTGTCGTCCTGACACAAATACCTCGGTAAATTGATTGGGTATATATTTGATGCTCTATATTATTTGACCATCAAAGCATGTATCGTTAATTACCCAAAATAGAAGCATATGTCAGAACGATGAATCAAGACAATCGCGACATCAAGCATGACTTCCATATTTGTAACTTTGTAAGATAAAGACACATATGTGTGCAAATATGTGAGCAATTATGCCTGTAGCTTATATACATGTTAGTCATGTACTCGTGTGTGTACATATGTCAACTAGGACAATTAGAAATATTGACAACTTGGCCAATTCTCGTCAACTAATATGAAGTGGCTCATGACATGGTGTTACGGATCGGATTAGATATGTATTTTCGAACCTTTATGTCGGGTCTTACTTTTATGAGGTAATTCCTTCTGCGCCACTAAAAAAGTTATAATCTCTTCTAAGTCACTAGAAAAATGCTTTTATCTTTTATACTCCCGGGTGAGATTTCACTATCACTTCTCCTCTATGACACTCTCTGGCCTTCAAAGAAAGCTTAATGTTTTACTATATTTCAAGGCTTTAAAAATCCAAAACGAAAACGAATTTGAAACTTTACAAATAAAAAAAGATGTTTTTCACATGTTTTTGCATCAACATAAAGCTTTCAAAAGCTTTAGTGCTCGACAAGTAATTGTTTTGGCCTCTTTAGGTCAAAGCAGTTACTCATTGAGTACTAAAACTTCTAAAAGTTTTTGCTTTGATAGAGGAACACGTGAAGAACAACTTTTATTATTTATAAAGTTTCAAATTCATTTTCATCCTAGATCTTTAAATAAAATCTTGGAATACAGTAAAACATTAAAGTTCTCTCAAAGGTCAGGAAGTGAAAAGTGGCATAGAGGGAAGAGAAAATCTAGGGGTACACAAGAAAAAAAAAAGTATTTTTCGAGTGGCTGGAAGATAAGGCAATTTTTTTTTCAATTATTAGAAGGGATTTTCTCTACTTTTATTATGTAACATAATGTTTTAAAACTGCATGTATGGATGCTACAATTTGTATGAAGCACATACAATAGTAATTTTTTTTTGCTTTCTGGCATCAATGAAGTAACCCAACACATCCAAACTCATGTGTCACACTTCCTGGTTTGATTGAATTACCATTTGCGACTTGTCATCAACGTCAAACAGAAAACCACACAAAAAGATGTACAGATGTCCACCTTTTCCAAATTCAAGCGAATCACCATTTGGTAGGACCTCGTTGTGTGTGCTTACTTTTCACTACTAGAAACATACGACGAAGACAGTCTATGAACTTAAACTTCCCTCAGAAATTCTAAAACAACCCACCAATTGTTTTAGGAAAAGGACATAAACTTACCCGAAAGAAATATCAAATCATGAGATGGAAAGTATAGACTAGTCACATTCAAAATTCAAGGATGATGTTTGCCCTGGTGTTGCTTGCGACGTATGCAATCACAAGCCCATCATCCTAGCACAGAATGAAGTAGAGCTTGATTACAAGTTTTCTGTTCCGAATATCACGGACTGCTTATGTTTTGCAGGGTGTGATTGTGATATCACTTTGCAGTGCCGCCACCTTAAAGCACAGCTTCTGGGCAAAGCAACAGCTGGTATTAAACCATCTTCAGGGACTGACGATGATACACTTTAACTAGCATATATTCCACAAGGCCGTATGATTGCCTTCAGCTACAGTACCAGCACGGATGCAGGACTTCGCTGCGTCTGGAAGCGACCCAACTCACCATTTTCTGGCGACTTCGGGTGCCACATCTCGCATCCACGAGTAACTTTTTGAGTTTTGAGGAACAAAGATACTGATTGTACAAGGAAAACAGTCGAGATAAAACAGCTCTCGACTGAAGAAACATTCATGCCAAAAAGGAAATAGTGAAGGGAAAAATAAATCCCCGTTATTCTGAGAAATAAAATTTGCCGCGTTCAGGCAAGGAATTGGATTTGTCTGTACGAAACTCTTAGCTCACAGCCGCGTAGCAAGGGAAGAAACCAGGCAGTAAACCACATCTATTTTGCACCGCAAGATTCAGTAGGTGAACGCGAATAGACTCGGATAGATTTAAACATTGACACTTTAATTAAAACAGCCACGTATATGTACACTGAAAGTAAAGGCTGCGTATAAAGAGTAGTAGACAACTAAGCAGATGGTCGCCACGTGCGACACACATACACCACTTAGCACACCTAAAACCGTAACACTCTGTACAGAGAGGGCACACAGGGACCCTTCAATTCTTTCTAAGGTCAGCTCCACCAAATCGTGCTAAGCTAAGCAGCGAACCCCCCACATTTACACCATGATTTCCTAATGAGATATTTACAAATCACAAACTAACGTCGTGCGCGGCATGTCGTTATCACTTCATCTGTTAAGATAGGTGGAAGGACCCCTGCCCTTCTGTAATCGCGTAGAGTAATTTCTCCCTCATCCTTTCCTGCAGGCAAAAGTGTATGAAGCTTGGTATTAAAACAAGTAAACCTTCATGTTTCAAAAACAAAGCACAGTATACTTGAGACCAATTGAATTAAATACCATGAAAGAAATACTAGCATAACACTGTGCGGTCTATTATTCTGGCTGAGCAGGAAAACTTGAGCAAAATTACCAACCGAGAAGAATATAAATGCATAATAGTTCCCAGTAATGTTACTGCCGGACCTTGAAATCACCCCCAGAACATCGATTGTGCATTTCAGTCTATTTCACTTAATTTATTATAAGCTAAATATATTACTTCAAAAAGTTCCTTATTCTAATTAATTGTCAAACAATAAGAACAATGCAAATGCATTAATCTAGAACAAGCTGTACCCAATTAAAGATAGCAGAGTGGTTGCAAGTTACAGACCTTCGAAGAGTATGAGGGTAACTTGAGATAGTTGGCACAAGTCATCACACTCGGCAGGTCATGATCAGCCTCGTTGCTGTTGTTCTGTTTATTATTACATCACAGAAATGTTAGCGGTAGATGGGAAAAATAAGTGAAGAACACCATAAGGAACTTTGCAATGAAAATAGACCTTTCGGACAACTGTGAACTTAGGATTTAGTGCAGCCAAGCCTCCTGGTGGAAGGCGAGGTGAACCCGTTATAAATTGCAAGAAAGCTCTGCGTTGATGGCATCCGAACTCTTGTATGATCTCCAACAACTGCCATGTATATCAGATTTAAAGAGCAAACCGTCATCAACATTTCGTAACATCTGTTTCACATTCCAAATATCTTGGGCAAAGAAAACTTACATTAATGACAGGAGGGCTGCTGGAAGTGTAACCATGATCAAATTTGATGTGATCCACAAGTTTAGCAAACTGTTAAAAAACAAGAGATCAACAACTTGAAATATAATGATAAAATATCAAAATAAACAAACTTTAGGGTGTTTGGTCTACAGCCGCATTGCGCCACGCCGCATCTGTGGCGAGAGTGTGGCGTCTGAAAATCACGCCACACTCGCCACAACTTTCCGCATGCAAAAGCAAAGGAAAACTGTGGCATGCCGTTTCCTATGAACGAACCAAGCAGTGCCAAACTTGTGGCAATGCTGCCGAACTTTTGGCGTGGCGAATGACGGCCGGGAACCAAACACCCCCAAAATAATAGTTACGTACATCCCAAGTATCTTGTTCACCACAAAGCAACCGCTCCAGCTCACCCTCGGAGAAAATCTGGAGGTTATTTAATGGAAATACCTACAAAGCCCAGTGTCAGCATGTCAAAAAGAAATGAACTAACCAAGCAAATAAATTGTAATACAAGTAATGTTCCAAATGAAAAAGTGACTGCAGTGAACATGCCACCCTGTAGGTTCCACATAAGGTATCAAAACTACAACCAGGAACATAGTGAGCTATCCCTTTAATACAGGGGAACCAAGTTATGACCAACACAGTAGTACTTGCATATTGTGATGCCAAAATATTGTATTGTCATGTGTAACTCTAGTCTATCACACACAAGTTAACATGATTACAACAACAACAAAGCCTTACTCCAAAGCGAGTTTTAGTAGGCAAGAGATGAAACACACAAAGTAAAAGATGGGATAGTATAGGAAGCAATCGAAGCTCTATCATACTACATTTATTGCTTACAGAACACACAAGGTTGTTCAATAATGAAACAAGAAGCAACATAGGTGTGCGTGCTAGTTAGTAGTAACACTAATTCATGTCATTTAACATGAATATTCAGAACACATAGATTTTTGGAAGTAGGGCCAAACTGATCACAATACCTATACTATATAGTTTCAAGAATAAGTAGTGTAGTATCTATACCTCATTAAATCCTGACTTAAAAGCCTCCATCTGTCTTGAAATTCCACTTTTAACAGTTGCCTCGACAACACAATGAACATATTCTTCTAAATTCTCGAGGCACAACTGAAAATTACATAAGCTAATTAGGGGAAATTTTAGTCTGTTGAGAAACTGGCAAAAGAAAGCAAAATTCATGCACTTACACTGTTGGAGCTACTTCCTGATGAAAGAACATATTCTGGGTACCCTGGGAGAGCAAAATCAATAGCAAGATCCTCAACTTTACAACCTCGATAAGACAAATCAGATATGATCTGGCAGTCCTTTCTCAAATTTGATGCTGCATATATTCTTCGACAAGCAAGGGCTTGAAACTCCAAAAGGGTCATTGCCAGTTCAGGATCAAATGACTGGATATCATATACGTTAAGTTCCTGAAAATAGATAGCTTAGTCAGATAGGCA
Organism: Eleusine indica; assembly: GCA_030378355.1. Lineage (NCBI taxonomy): Eukaryota > Viridiplantae > Streptophyta > Magnoliopsida > Poales > Poaceae > Eleusine > Eleusine indica. The sequence continues at coordinate 64,519,040 of CM059494.1, forward strand.
CATAAAGAAAGAAACCATAACATATGTCATCCATATCTGAGGGATGCAGAGCGAAAATTTACCTGTCCCAGAATAAGTTTGTAGAATGCTCTAGAAAATGGAATGTCAAGAATTCTGTTATCTTTAATTGCTTTTGCAACAACCTGACCAAGTAGGTGGAATCTTTTGTTCACTTCTTGGAAGGAAGCACGGTCTGCAGTAGATGACCATGGTCTAGGAAACAGTCCATTAGGGGCAAACACAAATCTAGAGACATGAGCATCATCAGTATCAGCTTCAGAAGAATGTTCCCCTCTCCACATGCCCAGACCCGACTTCTGAAATTCATGACTTATCAGTGTATAGAATTCCATTGTAGGACCTAAACCAGTACCTACTTCCTCTTTATATTCTACTTCAAGTAGAGTACTGCTCCTAGCATATGACTTCATCATTTTAGCAGCTGAAACCAGTATATCGTCACGATCAGCTATAAACTTTTTCCGCAAGTGGGGAGACCCTCTTTCTGGTATACTGTTAACACTTGGATCTATCATATGCACAAGATGAGTCGTCAAAGAACCAAATGCTGTCAGTTGGAAATACTTCCTTCTTGCCTCAAAGGAAAACAAGAACGGACATGCGGACATCAGTTCAGTGCACCATAAAGGCAGGCAGCAAGATCTGAAAACCAATGGATCCTGCATCTGTTGCTCCAACTTATCCGTCAATTTGGCACTGACAAACTCCTGCGGTGGAACTGAAGAAACTACAGCCTTAAGATCATCAAGGTTACTTAGACTTCCATGGGCAAAAGAATTCTTTCTCTCATCAGAAACAAGGTGAAAGGAATATTGGTTTAATCCTTCTAAAATGTTTAACATAAACAATATGTCATACGATGGACTTGATCTGTCAAGCCTGCAATGAAGTTTGCCAAGCAACAAGCTTGTAAAGAATGGGAGCATCTGCCATGTAAAGTCAGTTGTACTGCCATTTGTTGATGTTATTGCAGTAGAGAAATCATTAGGAGAGTCATTTGCTTCTGGATTGACAGCTGCTCTAAAAGTAATGTCATGCAAACTGCGCCAAAATTGCGTGTCCAAAATTATGTCAGACCCTGCATTTATCTGATCCTGAAGGATTGATTGATACAGAGTAACAGATCGGTCAAGTTCTTTTCCTTTTAAACTAAATATCAGTTTCGGTTGCAAGGCATGATCACTTGAGATAGCTGTGTTTCTTTCTTCTTGACCTAGAGTTGGACGTTCATTAGAGTTGTCAGGTTGCCAGAAACAAAGATGGTCTGCACCAGAAAGTAAAGCTAAGCATTTTATGAAATAAGTATACACACTCACCAGAGGATGAAGTTCCTTGCTCTGAGCATGGTTCTACAGATGAATTTTGATCTTCATGAATCTGACCCTGAAAAAGGGAAGTCTAAAAGGCAATGTGAGAAGCTATCAAAACATTTCACAGGACATGCTTTGTCAAAAATATAGCAGTATCTGCATTTCTAAGCAGTCAATTTTCTAGTCAACTATTGGTAAAACAAGCATCGATATAGCAAATAGCAAACTTATCCATTCCATGGAACTGCCAACATGCATATACACCAACCTACAGAACCATCTCCAGTGGAAACAGCTTTCTATCTATATATCTATTATCTATAATTTCGAAACTAAAACTCAAAAAAAGGGGATAATGTGGAGAGTAGAGTTAAATGATATATATTGTAACAATACACTTAAGAACTCTTGGCATGCTAAATTCATCCAACAAAACTTATCATATTCAAGAATATCAATTAGTCATGATTCCTAACATATTAATAGAATGGGCAGAATAGCACCTCGGATGGAGATGAGTCTGGTGTGGAATCTTGTTCCTGAGGGTCATGTTTGCTTTCAAAAGCAGTGCCACTAGGTGACGATTCAGCCTTCTGACCATTTATACCTGTACTGACTTTGGGCCATAAAAATTGTTCAACAGTATGCAAGGAGGACGATATTTCCACATTCACAGCACTATCATAGTTTGACAAGTTCGTTTCACTTTCATCCTTCTTGAATCGTACTCGGATACATGGAATAATTGTTGAGTGCCTCGTAGGGATGTCAGAAATGTTGCTCCTTGGCCTGAAGTTGTGGCTCATTATAACTGGAAAGTTGTCAAGAGAAGTAAGAGCACTCTGCAGCTTCCTTACTAACAATGTCAAGAGCATATCACCATGGCTTTGATCCATTCTTGAGAAACACATCCGAGCAAATGACTGAAATCTTTTCACCACAGCCAAAAAATGGTCGGTGCTGCAATTCATATTTTCCTCCATCTGGAGGTACTTGCCGTTTGAGAGGTAATTTGATAAAGATTTGACCAATCCACTCTCAAGGAATTCAAAGGTTGTCATTGTTTCCCCACCATGAAGCTCCATCATCACCTCATTTAAAATGGTAGACAAGTGTTCTTCATTATGGAGATTGTCTTGGTCTGATGACTTATCTGCAGTCTCATTTAAAACTGCACAACAAGTTTTGAGTTTCTGCAAAATCTCTGTCAAACCAACCTCAGAACTAACCACTTCCTTAGTAAAGTAGGTTGTCTTCACATGCCTTGCAAAAGTAATAAGACTGTCTTTCCCAATCCTACAAATCCTTGTTTCGGCAGCTTCAGATCTGTGGGAATCAAATGCATAGCAGAAACATGTAGGTTTAATTCTTGTGACAGGTTGAGTCTCTGATGGATGCATGTCATCAGACAGATGAGCAGATTTTGAGCAATCCTCTTGCGTAAGAAGAGACTCAACAGCATAGACTACGCCTTCCTTGATAAAGGATCCAAGGTAAGCATCAGGAAGCTTTTGCATGAGAATCTCAATTATCTTCAGTGATGAGGTTAGCACATGATGGTCCTTCCTAGACAATAAACCAGCCAAGAAGCTGCACATAGATCACAAACACATAAGAGCCCCTTCAAGGTCAGTAGTAGGCACAACATAAAATCTTGTTTTTTTTCCTGTGAATGCATGCAATTATTGCATGCGGATTTGTTAACATGTTTACCTTGATATGTTTGTTTCCTTGAGCAACTCTTGAAGCATTTCAGGTTTACAAAAGTAACAAATGTTGTTTACGATTGACGCACAACCATAGCAAATGTATGCATTGGCACCAGAGTTGACCACCTGTACAAAGAGATAGTAAACTCACTTCCATCTTTCAAAGTCAGAACATAAACATTGTTATGAGCTACTAGGAAGAGTACCTTAATCAAGACAGGCAGAATATCCTTAGAGAACTGACACAAGAACCTAGGCTCATCTGTGATTATTTTCTCTTTTGCGAGCACGATCTGGGTGTTTTCAATATCTCTTGCTGCAGAAGGAATCAGCTGGTTTGCTAGTTTCAGAGCTTCATTGACCTGATATGATCGTCAGTAAATTATCAAATCATGGCATACCATGCAAAAATCTGCATGCTAATAATGCTTATTGCACGAAAAGGGACAATCCAAGGATGTGGTTGGGGACTTTATACACCTATATAGTTACTAATTTTCAGTGACACGCCATTATCAGCTCTACACTATTCCTATTCAGATGGGAGGCAGAAGTTCAGAGTTTAAAAGGACTGAAACCGGCAGCAGGGATGTTTAAAGAAACCAGCCGGTATCAATAATTATGTATTTTATTTTGCTTCTTCATCTATTTCTTTGGCAAAATAAATGAAACTGGTTTTGATAAATGATGATGTGCAATCAAAATGTTTGCTAAGATGATTACACAATAACTACCATATAGAGGAGAGCCAGAGTACCAGATGCCATGGCTTAATTTGTCATTGTATTATTAATATGGATAAAAGGTTGTCAAAATTTACACAAACAGAGAAACAACCCCACACACATCAATCTCTAGAAGAGGATAGGAACTAGAAACTAGGATCAACTTCTTCATCTGTATACTATTTAACTTTGCTAAGGCTCTGATATTTGTTCCCCCTGTAAATAGATGGGTGTAGCCTAAATGAAAGCTTTGGTTTTAAGAATCTGATGGTAAGAAATGTTATCATAAATTCAATGTCGCAAAGAACTGGAAAGACAAAATTCTTGTAAAATATTTTGGTTCCAAGTTTTTTCAGGGCAAGAGTACCCATGCTTACTGGACTGGAAGTACGTAAACGAAATAGCCAACCTGGTTGTTTTGTTTTTCCAAAGGCAAGTACGTCATGCCATGGGAGAGGTCTGAAGTGACCAAAATCCCCTTTATTGTGCTACCAACATTCAGCTCAAAGAGAGACTTCACAGCCACAAGCGACGTACAGGCCAGCTTAGTAAGAAGCCTAATCAAGTTCTGCAATCACAGGAAACAATTAATGGCCTTGACATGTAAATGGGCATGTGCAAGAAGTTGTGGGGTGAACATACAGTGCTAGTCGATGGGCTAAGGGCCGCAAGTCCACCGTTGCTGATCAAAGACAAGACTTTCTCTATCACGCCTTGGTGACAAATCTGGTCGAGAAGATCAACTGAGCTACCAAAAGAGTCCACAATGCTTACCAAGCAAGCTGCAACCTTCTCCACTACCTGGAAATTTACATCAGTGAAGCATAAGCAGGAGCATTTAGCATATGCCGAAGTAAACTCAGTTATATGGGTGGGAAAATAATACCATCTTGTCTTCAGACTGCAGTAGATTACACAGCATCGGGACTGAATCCATCACAACCTGAGAGCAATCTGCAGGGACCTTCTTGCAGGCATTTGCGACAGCTGACACTGCAATCCTCTGTACCACACAAGCCAGCTAAGCAAATGTACCAAATTCTCAGCACCGAATATGGAATTTCCATATGATTACCTGAATACTTGAGGAAAAGAAATCAATGTATGCCAGGACAGCGGTGATCATGCCTGCCTGCAAGCACTGAGTGGGCTGTCTCAGTGATATCTTCTCAAATGCTTGCAAACACTGCATACACAAAAGCACCGTCAGATTCTCAGGTCAATGTGATAATCTGATCAGGTCCATCGAGCTTTCCTGTTACCTGCTCAGCAACATCGAGGTACTCGATTGAGAGAAGCCGGGAGCAGAGCACGGGGAGGAGGCCGTGTCGGACGACGGAGTCGGAAGCGCGCGGCATGGCGTCGCAGAGGTACGTGATAGCGCGCAAAGAGAGCAGCATCACGTCGGGGCTAGCCCCCACACCGTCGCCGCCGACGGCAAGCCGCACCAGCGCCCGCGCCGTCGCCTCAGTGGGGACGTAGCCCCCGGCGTCCTCCGCACAGAACGAGAGCGCCTCGCAGAGCTCGGTCAGCGCCGCCACCAGCGCGCCCTCCTCCGCACCAACCGCCGCCAGCGCAGCCACCATCTGATTGAACCTCCCGCGCCTGCCACCGGCCGGCCTCGAGCTCCCGTCCCCATCCGACTCGCACGACGACCCGCCGTCCCCATCGCCGTCCCCGTCCCCGTCATCCCCATCCCCATCCTCATCTCCGTCAGCCGCGTCTCCGTCCGCGTCCATGGCGTGGCCCGACAACGAGGTGTCCATATCCGAGGCGCCGTGCTCCGCCGCGCGCTCCGGCGGGGGAGGAGCCGCGGCCGCCGAGGTCGACGGTTCCGCCGTGCACGGGCGCTTATCGGCGGGAGGCTCGCGCTCGCCGGAGCCCTCGGGGTCGGAGTCCGGCCGCTTCCGGCAGCGATCCATCGGCCCGCTGCCGCTCGCCGTCGCAGTTGGAGAAGAGCCCTCGCCGAGGACGGAAGCCAGCGCGCCCTCGCCTGACACCGCTTTTTTGGCACGATCGATCGATTGATCGGGTGGGGCGAATTGGGAAGCCGCTGCTGGATATATACGGGACGCGTGCGAGGGTGGGTTTAGTAGGTTTTCGGCGATCAGTTCCAAATTCGCGAGATTTTCACTCGATGCGACCCGGTTTTGGAGATAAATCCGCGTGTTTCGAGGGTGCCGGGGTTGTTTGGGCTCCACCGTCATACTGTGCCGGAGCGAAGAAGCGTCTGGGTGGGTGGAGGGGAGAGAGAATTGGAGACGGAGCCGCGGCGTACCGCACCGAGGGGCCAGGGGGTTGGGCTGTTTCGACTTTTGGATGCTGTGTCGTGTAGCTCGCAGCCTGGTCCTTCCATTCGTCCCCGATCGTGCAATCAGCTGTTTGGGGGGCACGACGGGGTGCTTTAAGGAGGTGATTGGCTAGAATGGTGTTATTTCGTTTGTTTCTAAATAGTGTAATGATAGCTAATTTATGATGTGTGATGTGAGGGCAAAAAATAAATGTGGCGGGTGAACATGAGCTCAAACATAGACCCTTTTTTTTTAAGATGATGAAGGTTTACTTTATTTGCAAGTTATGAAAAGTATCTTCCTTGTCAAATGTAAGGAATCGCACGAGTTTTGATATGCCATAGCTCTATTCGATTTGGTTTTATAACGTGAAAAATATGTGAAAGGCAAACCATGTGATAGATGCAGTTAAATTAATGACCAAAAGTTGTAGACCGTTTTCACAAAATATTAAACAAACACAGTGTATCATTTTCTCTTGATTTTATTTTCCGTAACTTCCAGTTTCACTCCTCAAGACCGCACTTGCGAAAGGTACCACCATTCATCATGGATTAATGGGTCTTAGCACGCCAGCTAAATTGTCTAATATTACGACTGTTGGAGATTTTTGTAGAATTCATGTGACATTTTGTTCACACTCCAGTATTTTCTAAGGGATAATTGTATAAAATATCTCATATCTTAATTAGAGTGTAAGATATCTATCCATAAATATCTCAAATAACCATCCACCTACTAAGTTATATCATAAAAATCACTCTAATATACACATGTTCAATTGATTCAAGCCATTTAATTTCATTCATCTGGGACAATCGATGGTTGTTTTTATCAAACTAACGAAACTTAGGGAGTATAATCTTCATACTTTTTTAAGCATACATAACAAAAAGTGACGATTAGAGTTTGAACGGTGTCCTATATATAGAACTTAAGTTTTGAACATATTTTTAATAAATAAAATGCATTACACCCAATGTATGAACTTTATCAATGTTAACCTAAGTTACTATAGTATTTTTTACTTATATCGATGAAAACATATAAAATTCGATTAAATATATGTGAACAAGATACTTTTTGTAAAAAAATATTTATTGATGAGAATATTATTTTTCAAGTTCCTTTTTTCTAAACATTTTCTTTGAGACAGCCCAAAGGTGCAAAAAGTTGGCGCATTGGCTAACATGGGCCAAGCCGAGGTCACTTTGTAATAGTTCCCAACTGGGCTGGTCGGTTGGCATTGCGGCCCGAAACAAGAGCTTGTGGACCCACTTCTCTGTCAGCCGGGTGCGCCGCAGGCCCGCAGCAAAAACACACACACCTCCAGTCTCGCTGCCGCGGCCACCGCGCCAAACCGCGAGAAAAAAAAATATTTCCGCCGGCGAATCGCCGCCAGTCCCTTTTCGAGCCTCGCCTCGCCTCTCGGCTCTCGCCGCCCGCCAGTGCTCCCGGAGGCGGGAGGCTCCGAGTCCTCTGGTGGCATATACGCCGCAAAAATGAAGGGCCAGAAATGCGGTGGCGGCACCATGGACCGCGGCACCATCGATGCCCTTGCGGCTGTCTGGCAGAGGTACTTCCCCGGGGAGGAGCTCTCGGTGTCCGACCACAAGGTCCTCCTCGCCGCCTACCTGGTTGATCCATTCTCGGCGAGCAACCTCCTCTCACGGGTAAGCACAAACGCGCTTTCGTCTCCTGTTAGTTCAACGTATTTCTGGATAGTGCTTTTCCGCGTCTGCGCAATGCGTTCGCCTCTCCGCGCGATGTGCAGCTTCCATGGTTCATGCGTGACCATTTGACATCTATGAGGTATACCTTAAATATGCCTGGGATTTTAGAATTTTCTATTGGAAATTTTAGATGCTGGTATTTGCTCTGATGGGTGAACTCGTGAAATGTGAAGGATTTTAGCAGATTTGGGATCAATGCACGCATTACTTACATAAAAAGGGGCCAATGAGCTAATTTGAATATAAAGGAACTATAGTTCAGGCCATGGATGCCGGTTTTATGGCTTGAATTTTGTTCAAAAAGTTTGGAACCAAGATCCCAATGTGGCGACATTTCTGGTTGAGCAGCTTGTAGTTAGCAGTCAGTGTTCATAAATGTTTGCATTCTCACCTGTTGTGAAAAAGTACAAGGAGAAGTACTAACATGAAGTTCCGCTCTGTTTCTTCAACTCTTGCTTTGTCAACGTCACTACCATAATGATGTCCATAGTCAATTATGCACTGCACAAGGCATTATACAGCATATAATTCTGCTTTTAAAAATAATCAACTGAATGTTACGTGTCACTGTATACATGTATTGATCATAATGTGCTTCTTTCTTCAAAAGATATCACACGAATTTCGAACAGTCATGTGACAGTTGTATGCTCTGATATGCTTATCAGAATTGTAGTATGTAAAGCGTAGGGTTACCATACAAGAGACATATATTTTATTGCGATAGATGCTTCCATACAGTTTAAAAGAGATATTAATTTTGACATATGGCCACAATTGTGTTTAACAGAGTAAGTATCCTGTTGGGATATGGTCCCAAATGGTGTTTAACAGTAAGTAATCTGTGGGATGCAACTTTCTATTTCAAAAGCGTGAGAGCATCAATAACTCTAGTACAGTTTACTCTATAGCCAAATGTAAGTCAGCTTGTAAATTGAGAGGGACAAGTAATGGCCACCTGCCTTCAGCATACTATATGCCTTTTTCCTGCTTATTTGTACTTGAATCCTTGTAACCTTTGAGGTATTCGCTCATGTGAACAATGTATTGTGTTAGGTTGTACTGTTAGTAGCTGAGCCTAGCCCAGTTTGTTGAGGATGTGGGCATATGCCTAGAGTCCTAGACCACCCAAGTTCAAGTCTCTTTTGACCTGATTTTGGGCGCATATTTCTTTTATAATATAAAAGCCACTTAGTTCTTCTTAGGTCAGTGGACTCTTTTTTTTAATATATATTTGTACAGTTTCTCAAATTACAAATGTAAGAATTTACCCCCTTTATGTCTCACATACTTACTACGACATGAATAGGTTGAAGATGATAGCAGTGGCATCTCCTTTCTTCCAATGGATTTCCAGCTGCTTAAGGGGTTGTGTGGGTTTATTGAAACTGAACTCCAGAAATCTCCAAAAGAAGCCCTACTTTGCATGGGAGCTGCAGCTCACGTGGTTGGTATCTATATGTCTTTAAACTTATTAGAATGGTGGCAGACAGTATGACACTTCTTTTGGCTGAGTTTGCTTTTGATGTTTCCTTCAGGCTGTGTGCTCGACAAAGAATTTAAAGTTGTCCTATATTGACAAGATCAATATCAGGCTTTACAACTACAATGAGAAGACAACTGCTTTAAAAGAGTTAAAAGCAGCATATATTAGTAAACTCTTCCTGTGTTGAGCCTTTCATTTCACATGTTTCTGATATATATAACTGAAGTACTGACTTCTGGATTTAATTGGTAGAGAAAATGGTCACAGTATGTGGTACTGTTATAAAAGTTAGCACAGTGAAGCCTCTAGTTGTGCAGCTGATGTTCCGATGTGTGAAGTGTGGTGAAAAAATCAGCCGTGTGTTCTGCGATGGGAAATTTTCACCTCCAGTGTCTTGTGATACTCCAAGATGCAAGAGCAGAACATTCACCCCAGAAAGATCTACTGCAAAGTTGGTCGATTTTCAGAAGATAAGGCATGTGATGAGTACAATCATCTTCAATTTTCTTCACTATAATGCTGACATATTTTATTTTCTTACTTTCCTATCCAGGATACAGGAGTGTGGTAGTTCTGAGAATCATGAAGAAGGTCGAGTGCCACGAACTGTAGAGTGTGAGCTTACCGAAGATCTTGTTGACTGCTGCATCCCTGGAGAGGTTGTAATGGTAACAGGAATTGTGAAAATACTGAACAATTATATGGATGTCGGAGGAGGTAAGATTCGAAGTGACTACATCATTACTCGTTTTAAACCTCAAGCTGCAGAATTTTGTCAAAAAAAAATAATTTGTAGGTGCCTGAATTATTTATGACACTTAGAGAAGTTGTGTTATCGACCTTTTGTTTCATTTGTTCTTTAATCTGGACTGGGTGCCTAGCTCAGGTGCTGAGGCATAAGTAATTCGTGAGAATGATAACGGCATGATGCATTTTACTCTTAGGGAAAGTTTATATCTTCCTATTTTACAAGGTAAGAGATCGGTATAGTTTTACCTCACCAGGGGCCTCCCTTGCTCTTTTTCCTCAAGAAAACTATAGTTTTACTTTGCTACTCAAGAATTCTTGATAGGATGATGAAGATAACAATGTAGTTGTCATCTTATGTATTTAGTGTACCATTTCTCTTTGAGTCTTGCATTTCAGATGCTAGCAAAGTACTGGAGGAACTCGTTGTAGCCTGAACAAACTTTTGAAACTTTCACTTTTGTGATTTGAAGCACACACACTTTGTGAACCGTACTTTAATCAATGAAATCAGGGAAGTCTACAAACAGGAATAAGGGTTTATACTACCTGTACCTGGAAGCAATTTCATTGAGGAGCTTGAAGTCCCATGCTGAAGCAATTGCAGTGAAAAACTTGAAGTCCCATGCTGTTCCAGATGAAAAAACTCGAGCTAGTAGAAATTTTGATTTTCAGAACTGTACTGAAAGGGATGTTTGCTTCGCTGTGGATTATAAACAAGAACATGGTGCTGATGTGTTTCGTCAATTACTTCACTCCTTCTGTCCATCCATCTATGGGCATGAACTTGTAAAAGGTATTTCCTGCCTTAATAATCTGTTTTTTTATCTTTAATATGTATTAATTGGATCACTAGATATTTCTGCGAGTTCTTGAAAGATAATTTTACTTAATTTTAAATACATTTCTCCCATCAATTTCTGTAAAAGACAAAAACTTGTCTTCAGTTATTTTTCTCTGCCTGTTATGGAATACCACGTCACTTACTATTTAAATGATTATTTCATGAATATTATTTTAATTGTCTCAAAAAGATGTACCACAATAAAAAAAATTGATTTAATAAATGAGGGACTGATGAAGGATCTGTGACATGTGAATTCGCCTTTGGGAAGAGGGTGAAGAGACTCCTTTTAGTATATTAGTTTTGACCTAAAATGCTTTGTTAGCCTGATGGTTTCATTTCTGTAGTTGTTTTTTTTGTCACTGAATTATTTCTATCCACGTTACTTTAGGACCTGTGTATTCTTCTTGTATTTAGAGAACAAGTTAAGATACACACCTTTAGTATATTGGTTTCACATAGGCGCCGTTTTTACCCCTTTTAGTCTGGTGTTTCATTTCTTTATTTGCATACTGTCATTTACTGAATGCATGTATCTGGATTTTCAGCTGGTATCACACTTGCTCTTTTCGGTGGCGTGCAGAAAAATTCAATGGATCGAAACAAGGTCCCTGTTCGAGGGGACATTCATATTGTTGTAGTTGGTAATGTTCTGTTTATATTTACCACGTGTCTTGAAATTTCCTTAATGTTGCTCACGATGTGATTTTCCGTTGTAGGTGATCCGGGACTTGGAAAGAGCCAACTCCTCCAGGCTGCAGCGGCTGTTTCCCCACGTGGAATATACACATGTGGGAATACAACAACAAGAGCTGGTCTAACGGTTGCTGTGGTTAAAGATCCTATGACCAATGATTTTGCATTTGAAGCTGGTAATTACATGACATTTCATTCTTTATGATGAAATTTCAATTATTCCATGCAGAATTGTGCATCAGTGATGTCATCTTCCTTTGTTCTTGTCATATAAATTGTTGTTTTAGATGCTTTTTGTTCTGATGGGCCTTTTTTTGTAGTGTTAGAATTTATAGTGAGATCAAAATAAAGTTGAGCCTTTGACTTTCAGGCGCCATGATCCTTGCTGACGGTGGCTTATGCTGTATTGACGAGTTTGATAAAATGTCGGCAGAACATCAGGTATTGCAAGTATTTTTAACCTTATGTGAATCTTTCCCATGAAATGTTCATCAGTGAGGAAGTTCCAAACCTATCTGATCATATTCTTAATTTTATTTGGGTTCTTAGGCTTTACTAGAAGCCATGGAGCAGCAATGTGTGTCCGTTGCAAAGGCTGGCCTCGTGGCAAGTTTGTCAGCTCGTACTTCAGTGCTGGCAGCTGCAAATCCTGTTGGTGGTCATTATGAGTGCGTTAATATTTTCCATCTTAGTGAATAATTTTTGCCATCGTTGGTCATTCATCCTTCCGCTTTTATATTAAAAATTGAGGGCATATACTATTAAAGGCTCTTTGGATGGTACATAGTGCTGATTTTATTGAATGAAAATCTCCTTGATTGCACTTTAACTTTGGTCCTATACTGCAAGTCTGCAACAACATAAAAACTGAACTGAAGTAACACTTTTTTTGGTGTGGTTTGTACATATTGCTTCTCCTTGGTTTATATGATGGATATCAAGTTCCTGTACTTGCTCCTTCTGTTGTTCTGTCCATTTTTGTTTTCAGGTATCTGTGAGTTATTTTTTGTTATGTACTGTTTGTCTGCAGCCGAGCAAAAACAGTGAATGAGAATCTAAAGATGAATGCTGCCCTCCTCTCTCGGTTTGACTTGGTTTTCATTCTACTTGACAAGCCAGATGAGCTGCTAGATAAAAGAGTGTCAGACCATATAATTGCTGTAAGTAGCTGTCTGATTATGTTTCTTGTTCACAACTTCATAACTCACAAATATTATTATGGATAAGTATTGGTGAAATGGGATCAATAGTTTATGAGAACAATTTTCGTTTGCTGGATTCTAAATGAACACTAAGACTGCAAAACTTCTGCCAAGCAGCTCCATACCAATGACGGGAACCGTTTTGAATCCAATAAGAGGACTAAAACAGGTTTGTATTACGCACCTTTTTGTGGTTCCTCCTTTTCTGCTGTACAACTGATACATAAACCTTCATTTTTGTTTTGCAACTTTGCTTAGTGTCACAGTATAATTGTGATCTGGGGTTTGGAGTTGGTAAGAATTCATTTGCTTCACGGCTGAGGCTACATCCAGAGAGAGACAAGAAATTTTCTCCATTACCTGGACAACTTATTCGCAAGTATATATCTTATGCAAGGGAAAACGTTTTCCCCAGGTATTTGGGTACTGTTTTACTTTTAGTACTAGTGCATAGTATCTACTTTCTTTGATGCCTTACCTATTACCTTCTCACTTCTTTTCTTAAGAATGTCAAGGGCAGCAGCTGATATTTTGCAAGGTTTCTATTTGGAGTTGAGAGAACGTAGAACATATGCTGATGGTACGCCAATCACCACCAGGCAATTGGAAAGTCTTGTCAGATTAGCTGAAGCTCGTGCTCGTGTGGATCTAAGAGAAGAAGTGACCATAGAAGATGCTCAGGTAAAAGAAGTGGAGTATTTGAGTTCTGTAAAATTTGTTCCGATCCAAAGTTGATGCGCAAACCCCAGTGCTTCCCCACTCCTTTTGTTATACTGTTCAGCATAAAAGTGTTCTTTCACAAAACCATATGCTTTTGTTCTACTGTAGCATATATTGATATGTTTCTTGACTAGATGCAGTCAACCAGGGAGTCAGGATCATAAGATTTCATTTCACAGAACCCTAAGCCCTTTGATCCATTTGGCTCATTCAACTGCTTTGTCCAATAGGGTGAATTTTATGAAGCATGTTCACCATAAAGCCTTGATTAAGTACCACTAGCTAAAGATATGTGGTTTCAAGAAATCAAACGCTTGTAACTGCATGCAATTCTTTTCTAGCAAAGTATATGTCCATCGAAACAACACAGTTAAGGAGTTTAACAACTAGAAACATACTATAGTTTAACAATATTACAACTATTTTGTCTTTTTTTTCCTTTTCTTTTGTTTTATTATACTTTCTTTTCATGTTACTTGCTGGTTCTTGTGGATTTCAGCTTTGCCTGTGATTAAAAAGTTTTGCTGCTGCTGTTGTTCATTTGGCATTGTGGCAGGATGTTATTGAGATAATGAAAGAATCCTTGTATGACAAATATGTTGATGAATATGGTTTTGTGGACTTCGCTCGGAGTGGTGGGATGAGTCAGCAAAAGGCGGCAAAGAAATTGTTGAGTGCATTATACAACAAATCCGAGTCACAGAGGAAAAATTGCTTTTCGAGAACTGTAAGTGATGTGGCAATCATGTCACCCAAGTCTCTGTTTGTACTTAGTTATTATCTGATCTGCTAAGTTTGGAAGAAAATTGTTTAAACAAGGCATAAAGAAAGTACTGTAATGTATACTTGGGTTTTCTGATTCCTGAGCCTGCTCTCATGTTCTGTTATTCTCGTATTGCCAGGAGATTGGCACCTTGGCCGATGAGATTCCATTGCATGTTCCAGATTTAGATACTGTTATTCAAAGTCTGAGAAATGAAGGTTGCCTTCTGTATAAAGGGTCGGGAATGTATCAGGTAAACAACTTAGGAGTCCTTCTGTTATTGATGCTACTTTATAACTAACAGATTCATGATAAGCCTCCCTCACTGAGAATCTGGCATATATTCTTTATGGCAACAGGTGGTGGCAGCGTCGTATTCGCAGTGCCGGGCCAAATGATGAAGATGGTGAGTTTCTTACACGGAACAATAGCCTTGCCATCTTTGTAAATTATCCAGTCCGACGTGTGCCTGTGCTTCCGTAGGATGATTTTAAGTCGCTTCGGAAGCCATGCACCATTGCAACATGACCGCAACAAGTACTCCGATTTTGTTGTGATGATACTGGTTAGTTAATAATTGACTAGTGCCATCAATACAAAATTGCAGGAATTCCCTTTTAATTTTTGTTGTCAAGTCACTAATTTCTCCTTGTTCTCCTTGACAGATACTCCTGGTGGGTTACATTGTTCTTACTGCATTTTTCATGTTCCGAGCTGTACAAGCGGCCGTCTTTTACTAATAGCAAGAGGCGTCACGACAATCTTTAGTATGATGTCGTAGCTGGTTAGCTGCTATAACCAATACAGCCGTGTATAAAAGGTCTCCAAGTTCGCGTGTCCGGATATATTTCAATTGGTTACATACTTCAATTATTTATTCTTTCTCCAAGTTGATCCAACCTTTTCAAGAACTTGGCAATCTGGCACGCTCAACTGAATGTCAGCAGTTCTTGAACACGTCGGCCGGGTCAACGTGCATTTGAATGCATCAGCCAACAAATTGAATACGAAAAATTATCCATAAACCAGTATCAACTCTTGCGATTCAGATCATGCAAACATGTGTACATGAGAATCTTCCTAGGCTAGATCCTCTTACATCTACGCACTTTGTCCTCACTTGTATACATCTAGAAATAATTTTCCGGTCAGTCACCTATTCAATTGTTTTGATTCAAACACATTTAACCTCAGAGTTTTTTTAGAGATGAGCTTTCAGAAAATAAGTTATAATTTGTTGATATGAGTATCCTATTAATCCTATTAAGTCTTGAGTCAGGATATTACAGGAATTTCAAAGGAACATATTCATAAGGAATTAGGAAAAATTTTCTTAGCACAATGGTTACCTCACATATAATGAAATTAGCTAATACAATACAAGATTTTTTTAAAAAAAAGAAATGAGTAGTTAAAGGTCAAGATATCATTATAATAACGTGATTATTGAATATTTTAATTAATTATAATACATTTTATTTAGTTATAATAATATTTTATTTTTATGTGTCTATTCATGTATTCCAAACACCTTAAGTTCGTCGTTCCTCTTAGTTTTTTTACTTTTTAGATACTACACTTTCTCAATTTCTGTGTTTTTCATTCCTACATTCCATAACACACCTTAGATCCTTACGGAAACCACGAAGCTGCCCTCTAAGATTAAATAAAGATAAATTGTCAAACTCGAACGCGATGAAGTGGAACAAGCAGGCCAGAACAGGTAAGCAATATCAATATCTTCAAAAGGTAAACAAAACTCTCAAACAGTATTTGCTAACAAAAGATACAGCTCAGAATGAACAGCTCTCTTGCGAACAAAGTAGAGTTTGATAATAGAACCCAAGAGTCTACTCCATTCTTGTCTATCTAAGACCTTGGCTTCTCCTTCTTCTCCTTGAAAAGTGCAAGCAGTGACACACCAGATACCTTCACAACCTTGAACCTGACACCAGGAATATCTCCCACGGCATGCCCCTTCCGACCAAATCCAGCAATCAGCACCTCATCCTATTGCAAGTTAGAAAGCATATAATTAGAGATCCACTAAATAGCTAAGTTGACAAATACGACAATATTGACAAGGAGACATACATTTTCCTCAATGAAGTTGAGGCAACCATCATTTGGCACAAAGGCAGCAATCTTCTTCCCGTTCTTCACCAGCTGCACACGAGCACACTTTCGGATGGCAGAGTTCGGCTGCTTGGCCTCAATACCACTACAACAGAAATATCACAGATTAGCTCAAGCCTCAAGCATACAGAAGCATACATAGAAAAAACACAAGCAATTCCCCAACACAACATACATCTTCTCCAAAACAATGCCCTTGGCGTGAGATGATCCAGCAAAAGGTTTCTTCCACTCGTTGCCCAAGTGGCTCTTCTTGTATGCCTTGTCAGCCCACCTCTGGTTCCTGCGGTGGGTCTTGAGCTTGCGCCCGGCTCCCATACCACGTGTCTTCCTGCAGTGGGATTTCATAAGTTATCTACTTACGAAAGTTCTGCAATTCACATAACATGATTATCCGTGGCATTTGCACTATAATAAAACCAGAATTTGTACAAGATGATGCCAGAACTATGAAATACAATATACAAACCATAATATATATAGTACATAGGTTCTTCTAAAAAGGAAGTAATAAAGACTAACTCATGGGCAAATTTTGACCCTGAATTGAAACAGTGGTGCTAGCTCTGGCCATTTCACTTAGAATAATAGATGCTACACGCAAATCAAAATTTTGTGGAACAATCAACAACCTACAAAGTCTCACATATAACCCTGATTGGGAAATTCGACAGCCTACGAGTACGAGACATTATCAAACACTTTCAACTAAGTAAACTGGTCAAACAACAGGACGTTCTCAAAACGAAGCAATCAAAAAAGGGATTTGTATGCCACTATGCATAACCTCCCGGGTCAAAGCACTTGAATCCAGAGCAGAGTTACACGGCGGCAACGGATTAATATGGCTTATGAATATGTTTAGTACTGACGGTGTATAATCTGATCAGCACTGGACCGTCAATAAGCACAGTTTTTCACTAACCATTAACTCGATACAAGGAAAACCGGGGTTGTATAACAGACAAGAAGACCGCAGGAGACGACAGGGATGATGGGAAAGAAGAGATCTTCGTACGCACCCCATGATGGCGGAGGAGGAAACAACCGGCGAGGGTCGGCGACGGCGCGGAAGCGGAGGAGGAGGGCTTCGAGTTCGAGGACGGCGACGGCGGCGGCGGCAAGAGCAGTGGGATAGGCGGTGAGGAAAAACTTATAGTATAGGGCTCGTGTTAGGGTTTGTCCTGTCGACGCTGAGATTCGTGTCACGGGTGAATAGATCTTTTTATTTAACGGTCTAGACGTATGCTACCATACTATCGGCTGACTGGTGGACCAGGACATTTCATTATTGCTTTGTTAGTTATGTTTGACTATTTATTTTATTTTATTTAAAAATTATTAAATATATTTTTTTAATTTATTTTATCATTCGAGAAAATATAAATATAACTTAATACATATTTGACTAATATGTTGAATAGGATAAATAGTTTGGATCGGAGGGAATATACTTTTACGAGTATATACTTCAACGGTAGGGGATGAGATACTACTACTATAAGTATATACTAGTGCAACTCAAAATTTATAATCTTAGTATTTGACTTTTTTTATGTTCTAGTGTGAAGATTGTTATCACGGAATGGAAGATTGTTCTAGTATATACTAGTGCCTCTCACAATTCGGTTGGAATTTTAGTGGATTGCACATAGCACTGGGTATTTAGGTTAGAAAAAAAATCAGGTGGTGTCTTTTTGTTTTTGACATTTTAGGTTTCTAAAATCAATATGGACTATAAATTCAAAGACCCAATATTGTATTACCTCCGGATTTTTAATGTTGACGTTCGGACAAAAACTCCAAGTCAAAAATGAACTACATCTGTTGTCCGGACGACAACAAAAAAAATATAAAGGGAGTACCTAAAAAAAAATAGATTTAAGTTTTCTGGTACCCGAAATAACTCAAACACAACACATTGGGAGAAAATAGAATTTCTCTAGCATTCAGTGTAATTTTTTAACAAAAAAATACTAATGATTGAGCAACTTTTCAGCTTGTGGGCGTGTGGTTGGTTTCAACTTTTGAGCTAGATCGAAAGAAAGCTAGAGAGATGTAGGTTGCTAACATTTTGGCTAATTTGGGTACTGGGTGTACAAACCTGACTGTCCCAAAATATATTCAGGTTATTAGACTTGCAAACAGAAAATATAATTTGAGCATTGGATTTCGGTTTGAAGTCAGATTTTTTGGATTCGGTTTTTAGGTTTTGGTTTTTGTGCCTAGTGCTAATTGCATACTTTCTCTGTCATAGGGACGCGGATCGCCTAACGTGTGATGTTTACTGCATGCTTTTGCAGTAAAGCTGCATCCACCACTCAAATGAATGAAATGGATCCAACGCTGCTCTGATGCTGCGCTACCTTCTAGCAAAATCAGGTGGACTTGTGTTGGCCACTAACATAGCGCTTTCTTCAGAGTGGATAACTTGGTCTGCCAAATGAAAAAATTTATATGATAAAAATTTGTAGCGACGCATAGCATCTAACTTCGGATTTTCAATGATGATTCTCCCTTGTGTGTCTTGTATATCTCCACGCTTTGCCTCATGTGTCCAACGCTTTAGTACATAATGTGCCGGTAGTAACTTAACATTCATCATGTCAAGAACTTGAAAGGTATGAGCACACAATATACCAGTACTGTTGAATTGCTTGCAGCTGCATGTAGCAGTTTGCTCAAAGGGATTACCAATAACTTTGTACTCATCCTCGAAGACTAGTTCTTTACCAAGAATTGCAATGGGCAACTAGATACTCATTACTTCCATCTAACACTTTAGTGTATAATGCTATAGACCTCTCATATTCAATCTGGAAAGCTTCAAAAGCAATAGGTGTGTGCAACTTGCTTACTTGCAACAACATGGGTATCTTTACTTTGATTCTAAGTTGTTTTCTTCTTGAATCAAACTCTGTAAGCACTTCCTTGTCTCTTTTTTCTTGCACTACTCTTTCAAAATGCCTTAGAAACCGAAGGATGTCAAAATTAGCTTTTAAATGATTTGTCAACTCATTATTCAGGATCTCACTTAATTGTGTGCTTCTCATTCCTAGTGTGAAAACACCCTTCATGAAACTGATGGCCCATTTTTCTTTCAATTTGTAGATACTATCCAACCAAGTTTGCTTTTGTGCCTTGTTCCTCATGATGGAAAATTCTGCTTCAAACTTTTCCTTATCCTCATACTCAAACATGCAAGCACTAAAGTCAGACAAAACACTTGAATCATCACGCTTCTGTTTATTAGACAAATGTTTGATAGCATTTTGCATGATATGAAATGTACATAACCCATGCCATTAGACCAAAAATCACAGTTTCTCTAAAATGATTAAATCCCACAAAGACACCAAAAGATCTTGACTCCTTGTTTGTTCTAAAAGTAGTGTCAAAAGTGATAACATCACCAAAGTGTGCATAGTCAACAAGCATTTTAGCATCAGCCCAAAACACGTTTGCAATTTGTTCTTCACAGTCCATTAGCAAAGCATATTGAAATGAATGGTTCTCGGCAATTTTATCCTGAAAATTCTTCAACATACTTTCTGCTTCTCCATATGCCATCTCGCGCTCATGCTTGGTCCGCAAATAATTTTTGTGATCAAGACGTGTATAGCTTAGATTAAATGACCCACCAACTTGACGACTAGCTAACTCATGTGCGGCTCTTGGCCCAATTCCTGAATCATCGGCTGTCTCAATTTCAAAAGCTTGTACTTCTGAAATTTTTCTTTGTGATACTAGTAAGTGTGATGTTTCTGATAACTGAGTGAGGTGGTTATGTTCCAGAACTAGCTCATATACTACATAGCCATCTCCATCTATTTTAAGGCACATGCGGGCTTCACAATTAGTCCTAGTTTCAGCTCTAGGACACTTTACTAGATTATCTCTTTTGTCTGGTGCTCGATGACCTTCGCTGGAGCAAACATATCGACATGTTGTAACTTTACCATCAACCTTCCTTCTATTTTTGTACCTTATTCTGACTGAAAAGCCTACATTAGCTCCATAGTCTACCCAAAATTTCCAAGCCTGATCTACATCTCTAAATTTCATCCCAATATGAGGTGTCAAATCTAACACCTTGTTCTCTCTGAAATAACATAGAGAGAAGACTTTCGTAAGGGAAAAAATGTGATATCACTAAATATGGTACATTGCTTTAGAAGTAAAATGATCTGAAAGTGAAAAGGAAAACACAAATTCGTAGTGTCCTATCAAAGTGAAAAATCTGAGATATGATCACTTACATTTTGGAACCGTTGTGGTCTGTATTTGTTGCCTCCATCTTATCATCAGTGGATGACTTGGACCAATTGCACAAAGAATCAGAGAGCTTCAAATCATCGCC
The DNA here is from genome assembly GCA_030378355.1 of Eleusine indica. Taxonomy (NCBI): domain Eukaryota; kingdom Viridiplantae; phylum Streptophyta; class Magnoliopsida; order Poales; family Poaceae; genus Eleusine; species Eleusine indica. Next base: position 64,539,783 of record CM059494.1, read on the forward strand.
TCTTCTGCTTGCTGCTTCTCTAGGTTTGCAAAAGAGAAGATGGTAAAGGGACGGGGGACAATAGTGGTAGGCTGCGTATTAAATTCTGGCGTCAAAAAACAGCAACGGCGGTTCTTTTCCCTCCAAATCGCGCGCCGTAATTCTCTCTGCTGCTGGCTTCGACAGGATATAACAGAGTAACTGTGGGCCGGACTGGGCCTTATGGAGCTGCTTGCTTGGGCCTGTACAAGTCCACATTATTTTGCTAGGAGGTAGCACAACATCAGGAGCAGCGTTGGATCCATTCCATTCATTTGAATGGTGGATGCAGCTTTACTGCAAAAGCATGCAGTAAACATCACACGTTAGGCGATCCGCGTCCCTGTCGTAGTTTATTTGTCGTTGTGTCTTTTTTTTTTGTCCAAATTCATAGTATTTTCTATAAACTAAGACAGATTGGTTGTCTAGATTCATAGAATATTTTATAAATCTGATACATAGATAGAATAATAGTAATTTGAAACAAAAGGAGTACTCAGCCAATAAACAAACAACACATGTATGTGAGGGTCTGACTTCTAGCAAACGGTTGTGTTGGCTTCATGCATAAAATATCATAGAGAAACAGGTAAAAAATGAGGCACCAACAAAATTTAGAAAACTTTGAACACCAGTGCGTTATCACATTTTTTAAAAGTTGAACGGAATCTTACCAACGAGATTGGTCTCGAAAATGTGCATGGCTGCAAAAATCCATATAGCTTATTGTCATGCACAAAAAACCTGCAACAACCACAAAGCCAAGGAGAACATTCATCTTCCGATACAAGCTTATTGTGTCATTTTCCAATGACATAAAATCAAATACAATACTAGCAATAGTAGGATTTGTGAGAAAGAGGACGCTAAGTACACTTTATTTTCATGTTTTCATGTGCAAGGGATGACACGGAACTGCTGAAATTTAGAAATATAAACAGCAGCCCATGATTGCAAGGCACAGGATGCAAGTTCATACAAAGTCCATGTTCGTGCAAGTAAGATTGAGAGGAATCTCGATATGGTAGTGGGAAAAGAACTGCAAATGAATTCTCAACTCTGGTAAAGTCACAACATATGACAACGTGGTGTAATAAACGGAACGTGCCAATTGTTGTGCGGAATCATACAAACTATGGCTTAGAAGTGTAAGTTACAGCATGAATACATAAGGTCACATGCATCTAGCATCTTTATTACTTCCTCCGTTCTTAAATTGTTGTCGCCGTTGACTTTTTGATTCAACTTTAACCATTCATCTTATTTAAAATATTATTTTAAATGTGTAAAATTTTAATTTATACTTAAATTTCATTTGATAATAAAATAAACTATAACAACATATATGATATTACTTAATTTTTTTTGAATAAAACGAATTGTTAAAGTTAACTAAAAAAGTCAATAACGACAACAATTTAAGAACGGAGTATGTTCAGAACAAAAGAATCATCAAAATTTGAAGTATACGTGTCCCTCAGATTGCAGAATAGTTGGTTTACATGCTTGCTACTCAGAACTATATAAATATATCTTTTGATGTGCTACTCAGAACTTTGTAACATGAATCATACAACAAAGGAACGAACCGATGTGTCATGCCCCGGCGAGGCACCAAGTCATACTTTAACATTTATAAGAATCCTAACCCTCACTGGAGTGTCAGTGTGACAAAATTGACTTCTGATTAGAGGAGACATCAAGCAGTCTGAACTCTCGAGCTATTATTTACAATGTTTGTTATCGCAAGGGGTCCCACTGTAGTCATGTCATTTTGGAATGCAATGCTACACCTTTGGAACATGAACATCAGCCAGTGTAGAAATGAGATCTTCTCTTGATTGGGACCTCCGGCTTTGAAGTGTTGTCTGACCTCGGCTAGGGTTCCTCACTCCACTAGAAAACTGCATCTGACCTAAGCTCCCAACAGAATAGCTATGATAGGCACCCAAGGATTGTCTTGAGGACTCCATAAGCTGAACACTGCTGCCTCCTAATCCATGGGTTATACTAAACGGATGAGGGTCTGAACCAGCAACAGTAGGGCTCAGTGGTGTCTTTGTTCTTTCGCCTGTGAAATGCAAGGCAAAATTAAGGAACAGCAAAGGTTTAATCATGCACACTGAGATACAGTTAAAAAGTGAGATCCAAACAGGCTTGAAGTAAAACTTTGCAAGATAGCTCAAATTCACGTGACGAAATATATGCCAATCCTTTAGTAATACTGGACTTATGGGGTTAAGAAGATCTGAAAGATAAAAAACATAAGGCAGTAGCATTACAGCCGTTCTGTTCAAAATGACATGTTTATATAACAAGTACTACGTTGAATGCAAATTGCATCATGTTAGTTCTTATGTTAGTTCTACATAGTGTTACTTGTTACAAGGTTAACATATTTGAAAAATACAACAAAAAATTGTCAATAATTGCAGGGTGCATACAACAGCCACATCAGGGTTAAATAAGTCCTTCATAATGTAGAGTAGCTTTGTTATCAAACATTGAAAGCATGATGCAGGGTGCATAAAAGAAAACTTTGCATGGTACATACCTGTATTAATGGAACTCCATAACTGAAATCTCAAAGGCGACCCCATACCAAGCATTGAACCACCTCCAGTGTTCTGCCTAAATAGTGGTAAATAAGACTTGCGGAATGATCTTGGGATTGAATTGCTCACACATAATATGGCACATATAACCAACACAATTGAAATCAGAAACAATATAATAAGAATGTTTGGGTTTATCTCCCGGCTCAGTATTTGGTATCCTTGAATATCGATTCGTGTAGATAAAGCTTGACCAGCCTCCAACAAAGCAACCCCAAGAGTCCAAGTAATACTACCAGAGCCTATAATCACCTGGTTATCTTTAATCTGCAACCCCTCTCTCAGAAGTGACGCAATATAAGGAGCCCTGAAGCAATACTGCTCTATAAAGGGCTGTGGAGGAACACTACTCTTTGCAACTTTCCATGGCTTTTCACAAAATTCCTGACCTCTTTTTAGAACATCAATGAGAGTGGCATCAGCAGTCAAATTGAAAAATTTAAAGACCACAAAGAAACCAGACATAGCATAAAACTGCCCATGTGGTCGAGGAAAGTTAGAAGCAAGAGCACAGGGATGAAGGTCACAGTCAAGTCCAGGACTTGCACGGGACCACTCTGAAAGGTTCACTGCAACTTTCGCAAGAGCACTACACTCGTTCCACTGAGGTGCCCCAACCAGTTCAACAGTTGTTCCCAGCTTCCCATTGACACTTGTCTTCTCTCCAACACTGGGACTTCCATCTTGTTTTACTGGGTGACAATAAGAACAAACATAGTCTTTTTTGTATCCAGTTTGTAGACAAGGATGTTTGACCTGAACTTTTCCATTATTAGCTGCTGATCCCAACCTCTTCACTAGATGTGCTATGGATTTGTCAAACGCATCATTTAATCCATATCCAGTAAGAGAATAAGCACTAAGTTGATGACTGACTGAACCGATAGTCAAACCAATGCTTGTCTCATCCTGCACTGATTTATCAGTCTCAAATGTCACCTGTAATGATGATCCACCTAAATCAAGTGAACCATACGTCATTTTAGGTGATGAAGTGCCCAGCATGTTCATGTGGTGGTTAAGAGCTATCCATCCATAGTAAGCTTCTTCCATGCCACTGATGATTTTAACCCTGTCTCTACTGCACAAAAACGAAGAATTCTTCAGAACATCCCATGCCTTATCCAGGAGCCACTCTGAGTCTGCATTAGGCAGTTTGCGGACACCAGCTGTAGCATATAGAAAAACTGGTGTGTGTTTGTGTGCATGTCTAGGGATCTGCCTCTCAGCCATTTGAAGGAGGGGTTCTATTGCCTTCTTTAAACCATGTTCATTGTGAACAAGCTTGCTCAATCCAGGTTCAGTTTCCATTCGCTGATATGCTCGCCCAACTAATTTTCCAGACTTTTTCTTAGGAGCATTACCCAGAGGTTTCAAAACAATTGGAAGTGCATTTGCATCATTATGATTAATGTGCCATTCATAGACGTACACTCTTGTACCGGTGCTGCCACAATCAAGAATCACATAGTATTCAGAGCTCCCCTCTGAGAGAAACACATGGAAATATCTCCAAGATGCATATGCAAGGAACACCAATAGGATCAGTGCAATAGTGCAACCCACTGCCCGCATGCATTTCCTTCGATTTGTCGGCGATGATGGGGGTGTTCTCTCTTTTGAAAAACTCGCTAAAGGACCATCTCTTTGAAGCATGCGGACAGGTTTCGCACGCCCTGAGCTCAAATCACTGCCAATACTGGAGCCCCTTTCCAAAGCGTCAATTCGAGTAAAAGTTGGCAGATCTTGGAGCGAAGAAGAAAGGCGCATAGTTGCCACTTCCACAGTACAAGGGCAGCAATTATTATAAAATCTCAATGACCAGGGGCGAGAAGCTGTGCGAATCTCGGCAAACCAAACTCATAAATAGATAGCATAATTAGGTGCTGAGTAAGTAAGACCAGAGCACGCAGCCTCTGCCTGCATTAAAATTACAGAAGTTAGAACATAATACTGGTATTCTAACATTAAATAAACAAAACAAGGATTTAAAAGGCCCTGCCCCATCCCCACTTGAAATCTACATAGTGGTCTTGTATGCAAACAGCACACAAAAAAAAAAGGTTTCCAGCTGATCAGCAGCGAATGCCATGCCCTAATAATTGAAGGCCACTAAATAACTAACAGTCGAAATCTTGGAGCAACGTCAGTAACAAAGTGGCGCTACCAATCCAGAGACAACACCAGCATGTCTAAATCACCTCACCAATTCACCATGCAAGCCCAGGATCCGAGAATCCTTACCCTACCTTCCCACAGGCCCACATATCAACCACAGGCAGCATCGAACCCACACTACACCAAATCATAGCTCAAAAACTCGCAGGCAGTTGATCGCAAAATCTCATACCCCCACTGACGGCCCCATGATCCCAGTGAGACGCCAGGCCACTGATCCAGGCAAAACACAACTAACCCGCCGCGGTAAGATCTAGCCGCACGCCACGACCCCCGGAATATACAAACAAGCAGCAACCCGCAGCCCGATCGGATCTGACGCGAGCACGAGTAGACGGAAGACAAGTTTCGTGACTCACCCGTCGCGGGGGCCGGCCGGCCACGATCGCCGGCGGCGGAGGGGGGCAGACGCAGATGTAGGTGGAGAGGCTGCCCACCCGGCGGGCGGCGGCGCCGGTGAGGTGCAGGCGCCGCAAAGGCGAGGTGGGCGCAGGGGAAGGGGCCCGGCCGGGAGTGCCTTGCTGCGCAACGGCGCTTGCGTCGGGAGTGCTGGGGGAATGAGACGGGGCGGTGGCTGACTCGCTTTGCCAGACCAGACTTGTCGACGGGACGGCGCAGCAGCCGCTCATGTGCTTGACGGGCTTCGGGCAGCGCAAGCAACAGGGGCCCACGGGGGAACCTTGTGTCTAAAAGAAGTAACAACGGCCCACCACTGGTAACCCAGGCCCAAGTTGATGCTGTCGTTGCTTTTGCAGGCCGCAAAAAAAGAGTCTGAACAATGGTCATCTCGAGAGCCCATTTCTGCATGGAGCAGGTCAAATTGCTCGATGCGACAGTGTTTCAAATTTGAGCAGAACCGCAATTCTTGCATGTTATGGCAGTGCTTCAAATTTGAGCATAGTAGTTAATGTAGGTCTTAAAAAAATAAGCATAGTAGTTTGTTTTGTTGGTACTTGGTTCTGATCCTTTGCTGGAGCTTGTTCATTCTTGACGCTCTCGACTGTTGAGCCGTCGTGGGGAATGGCGTTTGAGGCTGGTATTTGCAGACAAGCGACACGACGAGCAGACAGTTGACTTTTGCTTTTGTTCACGACCATTTGCTCGCTACATTGCGTTGCTGAACCGAATAAACAAGCCTTGTTGTTCGTACACACGGTTGCCGGGTTTGCCATGTCCCCGGATATGCTCGCTCTTGGAGCATGGCGTCGCGTGAGTCGCAGAGCAGCCGAGTCAGTGCCGCCGTCTACCACGGAACCGCGTGGTGACCCGGCCGTGACTTGCAACTTGCAGGGAGCCAAGTCAAATCTGCGGATCAGGAACAGGCACACAGAGGCTGATCAGAACGGAGCGTACGTGCTGGGTTAACTTGGACTCTTGGTCTCACGAAGTAATTTGATTGCCTGCCTTCGTTCGTGGTGCATTGATCTCAACATGGGCACATAGTGTACTTGGTGCAGTGCTGCACGCTTCCACAGCTCGATCTGCCGGGCCAAACTTTGCGGCGTGCAGGGGCGAAACAGAAACGCTTGGCTGCTGGTGAATGGTGATGCGCTTCGTTGAATCCTTGGACCACGCTACCCGGCCAGACACGTTCGAGGGAGATTGGTGTTCTTCCCTTCGTCAGGAAGCAGCTGGCGTTTTTCTTTTTCCGGTTCCGCTGGTGGTATTGAAACTGTGGGCGGAAACCAGAGAGTCTATGGGAACCGTCGGTGACTGGTTCAACGAGACGAGAGCACGCGCTTCCCTCCGATCCGATCCGAACGCTAGTGCACATGGAGGCCGCCGGGCCGGGGGCAATGCCGCGGCGGCAGAGGCTCATCGACAAGTGATTTGCAGGGTACGCACCACGCAGGCAGAGAGACAGAGTGATGCAGGTTATAATAGACACACGGAGGGAGTCATGGCCTGCAAAAATTGCGGGGAAATACCTTGAACAGGAAATTCCGAGATTCAAAACAGTATAATTTCACACCAAATACTCACTGATATAATTTGATAGTGAAGCAAAACAGAGTTACATAGTGGTAGGACAGTAGTAGGAGTAGTAAAACAAGAAGGAAGGACCAGACCATAATACTTGCTGGTTCCTCCTCAAACTTACAGAATCAAAGACCTGAAAAACAACACAACATAAACACAAGTTCTAGCGGAGCAGCTGCAATCCGCAGGAGGCTATTTCTTCAAAAACTCACTAACCTCCTTGTCAGAAAGCAGCCACTCAATACAACCCAAATAAAAGCGTAGTAACTGAGCAACATATGAACCAGAAAAATAATAAAGTATGGATGAATCAGGACTTGCGCTATAATAAGGCAAGTCATCCATCGACGAGACGACGACACAAATAAAGACAACAGACCACATGAGAGTAATTTTGGCTCCCCGGCCTCTGCTGCGCGCAGTAAAATGAGCGCATGTGTAGCAGCAGAGAACGGGTGCTTTTGCTTCAGCTTCCGGTTGTTCACTTGTCATTGGCGTTGGCGCTGGCGTCGGCGGGGACCTGGACGCCGCCGCCGTTCTTGACGAGGCCCGCGGCCATGGCGGCGACGAAGGTCACGACGTCCTTCACGATCTTCACTTTGATCTGGCCCCTCCGCGGCGGCGGCGGCAGGGTCCCCGCGGAAACCTTGCCGTTGCCGTTGCCGGCGGTCGCGGCGCGCACTGCCACGGCGGGCATGGCCAGAGCTTGAGCCAGGTAGGTCTCGGTGGCCATGCCGGAGGCGGCGTGTGCTGGTGGGGTTGGGTAGGTGGGCTGGATGAGGAGGGGTGTCCGGTGTTGGATTCCGACGAGGCGGCACTTCGCAGCCCATAAATAGGCAGGCGAGAGAGCTGACTTGTAAAAGTGCAGGGGAAGTGGGACCCGCAGGAGGGGGTTGGGGTTAAATTCTTGGCGACAAATATATGGATGACAGGTGGGGAATAAGCGCTTTCTGGACCCCTCCCGTGCTGCGGAAAAGTTCGGATATTGGGCGTGGTCGGTCCGTGGGGCCGCGTGCACTTTCCACGTAGCACGTCCCGGTTGGTCTGCGCCAGCTCGGCACTGACTGTCTTCTGTCTTGGATAAACAAACATTACTAATCTCGGCAGCAACCTAGTGGTAATGCAGCGTGTGGGAAAAACTTGGGGAACACTACCGAATCTTGTCGCTGATGCTGCTGCTTCAACAAACAAAAGAAGCGGACAAGGAGGGCGAAGTTTATGTGCAGAGAGAGAAGAATTGGGCAGTATGTCTGAAAAATTCACGCGATCTCATCCTCTTGTGCTGATTGGTTTGAAATTTTGTTTGAGGAATTGGTTAGGCTACTCGCAGGTCACGTCATCAGCCCCCCCCCCCTACCTAAACAACAGTAGTATAAAATAGCCCACGACAAGTTGTGGACGAATTTTGCGTACGCGTTATGACTTATGAGTAGTTTGCCTGGGTCGTCCATTGCGTTCCCTTCTCGGCTAAGAATGCCACATAGGCGATTTAGACGATCTTTTAATCCCACAGACCGGCCCGCTGCAGAGCATTGTACCTGGCGTCGCTTGGATGAGCTCACCATGAAGGCGTCATCACCTGCGATACAAATTAAAGTGTCGCGCTCATTACTTTATTTGCTTCATTATAAAAATACAAAATCCAAGTCCAAGCTTCTCTGAGGCGCGCGTTGACGTGTCACCATCGGACGCCATTGCCTCGAAGAAAGCCGCGCGGCACGAGAGCGCAACTGGCTGATTGATCGTGCAAAGCCTGACCAGACCAGTAGACCAACCACGGCTACTAGTCGGCTAGGACGGCGCAGGCGCATGCACTGTCTCGTCTCGGCAGCGCCTTCACGCTCACGGCCGGCTGTCACTCTCAGCATCGTCGTCGTCGCGCGCGCGCCGTGGCCGGCAAAAGGGTGGTTACGACGGGTAGAGAGGCCTTGCTCTCGCGCACAGAGAGGCCGGCGCCCACTAGCTAGGCCACTCGAACGCAGGATAGAGCCCGCATGTCCCGCTTTCTGGGTGATCCTTGCCTTGCCTATGGACCATGTTCAGTTCAGTCGTTTGGACGACTTTGAGATCACAGTCCGCCAATAGGATGAAAGAACGCTAGGACGCATATGGATTTCCATTGCCTTTTCGGGGGCGATGAACCACACGCTCGCGCGCACACGTCTCGCGGGTTGCAGCAGCACAAAGATCAGAGCAGCCGTCACGCAACGCACTGCGCACGAGAAGGTTCGATCAAACAAAGCGGACGACGATGTAAGAAAAGGAAAAAAAATGGAAGACAAGAAAACTTTCAATTTAAGTCTCACATTTTGCATCTGATGATCTTATCCAGAAAAAAGAAAACATCGCAAAAGCAGAAGTCGTAGATATTTCCATCAATAGAAATCCTTATATGCATTGCCACCACCTTCTCACTGAAGACGACACCCCATTGCACAAGCTCAAGATAGGAACACGCACGCAAAAGTATTTTCTTATTCCTTTCACACAGTCCATAGCTCCACATGGTGCTTTGTCCGATCAGCAACACTATCATGCCCCCGCCATTCTAACATTAAATTGTTCGCACTGGAGAACGCTATACGTTCCTCTAGTACCGGCATAGCGTCTGAAATGCTGCATCGGGGGTACTGGGAGACCAACGCCACCGTCCCGGACGGCCTCCCACACGTCAAATTCAGAGGAGGTAGCGGAGGAATGCTACACACCACATGGCATGGGGCCGTGTGTCGGCGCGCCATCCCAACTACTTTGCAGCAGAAGAGAGAAGGGGAGGGAGAGGGTGGGAGGAGGGGGAGAGCCGTCCGCCGCCGGGGGAGGGGGGGGGGCTCGCCGTCAGGAGCTCCAAGCCATCGCGCCGCCAGGAGCTCCAAGCCACCGCGCCGCCGGGAGCTCCAAGCCGTCGGATCTAGAGAGAGGAGAGGGAGGGCGGAGCTCGAGCCACGATGCTGATGGATCTCGGAGGAAGAGGACCGCGTCGCTAGATCTAGAGAGAGGAGGGGGGGGCAGAGTCGTCCGCCGCGGGGGGTGGGGGTGGGCGCGAGCGCGAGGGGGAGGGGGGCTCGCCGTCCGCCGCAGGGGAGTAGGGGGCGCGAGCTCGGGGGGGGGGGGGGGGGGGGGGGGCTCGCCGTCCGTCGCGGGGGGTTGGGGGGGCGTGCTCGGGGATGGGCGGAGGAAGCGAGGGGAGAGAGAGAGACGGAAAGAGAAAATCGGAGGAGGGAGAGAGGCCGGTGGGTGGGGGAAAAATAAACTAATAAGCGGGTCCCACGGTTAGTGGTTGGTATAGAGTAGAAGATTTAGAGTATGACGGGTGCGGGAAAAAATGATGTAGAGAAAGGAATCTCACTAACTAGGATAGAAGATTTCTTTTAGTGCACTTGTCAGACTCTATATCCATCCTCTATATCAACTGTCACATATTATTATAATAAATAGTAACAAATAGTACACAAAACAGTGCATGAAGGAGCATCTCTGCCAACGCTAGATTTACCGGACCCGGAAGCTTACGCAGCGATAGAGAAAGCGGTACAGGACGCCGGTGCAGCTTGCTATCCGCTAAACATTCCTGGAGGATCGTATGCAGGACGCCGGTGCAGACAGCCTTAAAGAAAGTGGTACAGGACGCTGGTGCTAACTAGGATAGAAGATTTCTTTTAGAGGACGTATTCTCGTTCTGACTTTGTTTCCAAAAAGCCAAGAGCGATATTTTTTTTAATCTACTTGGAGGGTTGGAGCCCTACAGGTTATGTATTAATTTTAATATAGTAAAAAGATTACAAATGTCAAGAAAAAAAAAACAAATTACATAATGGATGCTAGTCATTCTTTAATTTGAGGGAATTATATAGACACTCTTTGCCCTATATAAAAGATGAATGTGACCTTGCATTTTCCACCGTTGGATCATCATTATTGAAGATCCAATCATTTCGTGTTATCCAAATACTTCAGATCGTGCGAATTATTATTTCCATCGAAAACCTAGTAATATTAAGTTTCTTTCTGACATCGGTTGAATTGTTAAGGGATAGGTGATGCCAATACTGTCCAACATCTTTTCGCCAAAATAAGAACGATATTTTCAGCCCCCCTTTTGCTGCTTTTCACTGCTGATCTTTTTAAGATAAAAATCCTCAGGCCCTGACAGCCCTGTTTATCTGTTTTCAGATCTACTAGGCACTCTGACATGTGAACACTTCGGAGCTAGATACCTGCCACCAAGTCAATGAGCCATCAAAGAGGTAGCTTTATGCGACCATTTACTTGTGCACTTGTATTTCCCTCGCCGATCGAATATTTTCTGTCCTTCTAGAGAGGATAGGGATGCTAATGTGGCGAATTCCTGATGTCTGAGCTCTGTTTTCCTCCCCACTTGAACTGGTAAGGTGCATCAACACACAAGAACAATTAGGGCCCAGGGCCCTTGCATTTGCACTTGCAGCTGAGGGCGGTGAGGGCCGCGGGCTTGAATGATCATGGTTTGAGATAACCAAATAAAGAGTTCATACATGTACTCAAAAGTACCGAGCGGGGCAATGGATTAGGGCCTACCAAAATATTTGTCCATTCGTGCAATAAGATTGACATTAGAGAGAATTCAAATTAAAGATGAATCAGTCAGAGCTCGCGATGGTCTATACCATGCATGACCAAAATGTTTTTATTACATAGAACCCCTTTTTTTCCATTAGCAAAGGATTCATATGTACATGAACTTATCATACAATTCCGGCATATTTGTACAAATACCAAAGAGCCACACGTTTACGTACGGATACACCTAGAGAGATACAACGACGTTTTTTGATCAGTTGTAGCTCGTTTCTCTTCTGAAGCTGTTGCGATCCGCTTGCTTAATTAGCGTCGCCACCAGCGCTTCTTGGCAGCACGAGGTTGCTCAGTTTCCGCGCGATCTGGACCTTTACGTGCCCCCTCTTTGTCGGAGGCCTCTTCTCCTTCACCATGTTGCTGTTGTTGCTGCTGCTGGCGCTATACTGGTAGCAGTACTCCATCACACTACAGTAGTAGTAGCTTCTTCTTGCTTCTTCGTCTTCTCTTGCCGTGCGTATGTGTGTGTGTTTTGAGGCCAGGTGCACACTTGACGAAGGGAAATAGCTGGGAGCCTGGGAGTATTTATAGGCGGAGTCGTCTGAAGAGCCGAAGCACACCTTGTTATTCTTTTATTTACATTTCTGTAGGATAGGAACAAATTGACTAGAATCAGGTCATGCTACTCCCGGTGTGAACACGCACAAGGATAAGTGATATGAGAACCTATGCCTGAAAAACACTCATCAATGAAATATCATGAGGGAGTTTTGAGTAGAATATATATTTTAGAAACCACTGTTCCCAAATTGATTCGATTTTCTTCTGATTCATCATTCATGCATGTCGTGCTACTACTGTTTCACTGGGCAGTTGAACGAATTTGCTATTTGCTAGTGTTTCTTTGAGCGTTTCTGTTTTGCTTGTCGGTGCAGAGAAGTGCTGCTCTACTTTTGGCGTGAAGCCCCTTCTGCATATTCAGTAGAACACGAGACGGAAAGGATTGCACCTTTGGATATTTCCAAATATATGGATGCCAAAGTGGCGAAAATTCAGATAGTTACACTTTGAATTTTCTGTCTGGCACGTTGGAATATTGTCCGTTGGAGTACACTGCAATGACATAGAGTAGTTACCAAATGGAAACCCGACCAAATTGCAGAAATGGTGCTTGCATGTTGGGCTCACTCGAGGATGTGATGTCATTGCCTGTATGCCCGCTGCAGACCCCGTTTGATTTTGTTGGATAATCGTAGTTCTGTTGGAGTATAGTCGGTGTTTATCTGTAGCCTAGCGTGTCCTGTACAGTAGAATATCCTGCACTTCCTATTCTATTGCGGTACTTCTATAAACCGACTCCAGTTAAATACGGAAGTTGCTGGCCCTTGGCCTATATCTGTACACGTTTTGCTTACGATCAATACATCATTATATTCAAGTTATTCTACATGGTATCAGTAGGTTTCTGATCTACTACGCTTCCGCTCAACATCGCTGCACCAGCGCCGCCGTTGGTACTCACCGCCGCTGCTGTGTGCGCTGCCTCATGGCGCCCTCGTCTGCCACCGACCTCGACGCCGAGCGCCTCAAAGCCGAGGCTGCTCGCGAAGAGCTTGTGAGCCGGGTCACCGCCCTCACCTTAGAAGAACGTCAAGAGGCTGCTCGCCAGGAGGCAGAGCGCCTTGAGACGATTCGCCTTGCCGCTGAGCGCGAGGAAGCTATTCGCCTTGCGGCCGAACCCCGCGACGCCGAAGCTCGCGCCCTCGCGCATGCCGCGCAGGTTGCCGCAGCCACGAGTGCTCTCCACGCTCAAGCCACAGCCGTGCTCAATATCAAAGCACTGGTCCCCATCATCCTCGACTTGTCGTCGTCAAATTTCAATAGATGGCGTTCTCTCTTCATCAACACCCTGGAGCGGTACGCGCTGGACGACCACGTTGTCTGCGATGATGATTTCTCCGACGATGTCTCATGGCGATGCATGGACGCCACCGTCCTCTCCTGGATCTACGGCACCATAACCCCCGCCCTTCTCGAGGTGGTGACAACTCGTGAAGAACCGCCCACGGCGCGCTCTGTCTGGCTCGGTTTGGAACGCCAATTCATAGGGAACAAGGAGACACGGGCCCTTCATCTGGACGTCAAATTCCGTAACTTTGTTCAGGGGGATTTGTCCATCGCTGAATATTGTGGTCGCTTGAAGTCTATGGCCGACCAGTTAGCCAACCTTGGTGAGCCGATTCGGGACCGTACGCTCGTCCTCAGTGTTCTCCGTGGCCTCAATGACCGTTTTGCTTACATGGCGGCCTTAATCAAACGGCAACATCCGTTCCCGAAGTACTTCGATGTGGTCGTCGACTTGGATCTTGAAGAAATCACAATGAAGACCAAACCGACAGCTCCATCGCAAGCCTTCGTCGCCTCGACGCCATACTCCTCGGCTCCTCCAGCCCAGCCGCCTCAGTCCAGCAACAACGGCGGTAGGAAGAATCGTCGTGGCGGTAGGAAGAACGGCTGTCCTCCCAGCAACATGTCCCAGGGCCAGGGCGTTGCTTCAACTTGGCCCGGCCATCATGGGCCTGCTGGACGGCCTCTCCCCGCTCCTCCAGGATGGCCAACGGCGTACAACCCCTTCACGGGGACGTTCCAGATGTGGGCTGGGCCTGGTCCACGCCAGAACTTTAACCGTCCCCCGATAGGCCTTGCGCAAGCCCCGGCCGCTCCTCACGCCCTTCATGCTGGGCCACTCTAGCCAGCCTTTCTTGGGCCACCTCCAGCTGGCTTCCCTACACCGCTCCCGACTGGCTTCCTTGGGTCGTTCCCGGCTCCTCTGTCTGGGCCGCATGACGCGTCGCAAGCCTCCCGTGCCCCAGCTGGCCTGCCACCACCGCTTGGCTTTCACAGCCCATAGGCGTCGCAGCCTGGCTGGTTGACGCATCCAGGAGGGCTCTCCTGGGACCCGCAAGACCTGGCAGCCACGTTCACCAACCCGACGTTGGAGAGTCCACCACCAAGAAACTGGTACATGGATACAGGTGCAGAAACACATATGGCCTCAAACTCCGGTATTCTTTCCACATATTCTACACCTTCTTACACTACACCTTCTAGTATTGTTGTTGGCGATGGTTCAATCCTTCCCATCACTTGCACTGGATCTGTCTCGCTTCCGTCTAGCCATGGTCCTTTACATCTTAATAATGTTCTTATTTCTCATTTGATTAAAAATCTTATTTCTATACGATAATTCACTATTGACAATAGATGTTCTGTCAAATTTGACCCGTACGATTTTTCTATGAAGGATCTCCGAACCAAGAGCGTGATCATCAGGTGCAATAGTTCTGGCCAGCTGTATCCCCTCCTGTCATCGGTGTTTCAGCCTCTTGCCCTTGCCGCCTGCACTTCATTCGCTACACTTTGGCATAAGCGTCTTGGTCACCTTGGTCATGAAGCCCTTGCCCGCTTAGTTGCCTCTTCTGCCATTTCGTGTAATAAAAACGAGTTAGAGAATATTTGTCATGCATGTCAGTTAGGTCGTCATGTCCGTCTTCCATTTCAATTTTGATTTAATACATTGTGACTTGTGAACATCCTCTGTTTCTAGTGTTTCTGCTTACAAATATTATCTCATTATTCTTAATGATTGCTCACATTACTCATGGACATGCCCTTTACGCCTCAAGTCTGACACCTTTTCGACCCTAGCTAATTTTTTTTGTCTATGTTTCCACTCAATTTGACACTACCATTAAGAGTGTTCAGTGCGATAATGGCCGTGAGTTTGACAACTCCTCTGTTCGCACGTTCTTTCTTATTCGTGGTGTCACTTTGCTTATGTCATGCCCCCACACTTCCCCACAAAATGGCAAAGCTGAGCGTATCATTCGTACTATGAATAATATCATGCGCTCCCTTATGTTTCAAGCTAGTATTCCTCTTGCTTGGGTTGAGGCTCTTCACGCTGCCACTTACCTCCTAAATCGTCTCCCCACTAAAACACTACCACATTCATCGCCATTCTTTGCTTTATTTAGAGAACAACCTTCTTATCATCACCTATGTGTGTTCAGTTGTCGCTGTTATCCGAATCTATCAGCTATCACGCCTCACAAGTTGGCTCCACGCTCTACCTCTTGTGTTTTTCTTGGTTATCCTTCCGAACACAAGGGATATCGATGTTTGGATCTCTCCACTAATAGACTTATTATTTCACGTCATGTCGTTTTTTATGAGTCCTCATTTCATTTCTCCGAGGTCTCCTCACCTCCTTCATCTGACTTTGATTTTCTAACGAAGTTTGATGTCGCACCTGTTATTGCCATTGAACATGTTTCTGTTTCAGGTACCGCCTCCGGACGCTTGCCTGCTGCCCCTGCCGCATCCGCGTGGCAGGATGATGCCAGCTAGGCTCCCTCGATGAGCGAGCCTTGCACCCCTCGCGTGGAGCAATGTACCGCTGCTCCTAATTCACAGGCAGCTGCCAACGGTACTCAGCCAACTGCATCACGGGCTGTGCGGCTCTCCTATCTAGGCGTCGTGTCTTGCGAGCCTCAACAACCACTCGACATGGAGCAGCATACACGTGCGGGGTCCACTACCTGTGCAGTTCCGCCTGCACCAACAAGCGGTGGCTCCCTTGCGCCCGCCTCTCCTGTCCTGCACCAGGCTCCGCACGTGGGTGCAGATGCTGCTGGCACTCCGACGTGCATGGGTGTGGTTGACACCACGCTGCGTTCTGCACCCCCACCGAATGCCATGTTGATCGAACCCACAGCTAATGATCATGGCATGGTCACTCGTGGGAAGCGTGGATTTCGACAACCGACGACTCTCTTTGATCTCCATGTGGCATCTCTCTCTCCTGTGCCCAAGTCCTTCGGGGAGCTATAGCGGATGCAAATAGGCGAGAGGCTATGACAGAAGAATACTCAACACCGCTTGCAAACAACACATGAGACTTAGTTACACGACCGTCCGGTGCCAATATTGTCACCGGTAAATGGATTTTTCGTCATAAATTTCAGTCTGATGGTTCATTGGAAAGGTATAAGACTCGTTGGGTTCTTTGAGATTTTACACAACGTCCTGGTGTTGATTTCGCCGAGACATTTAGTCCGGTTGTCAAGCCTGCCACTATTAGAACTGTGTTGACTATTGCTTTATCTCATGATTGACCTGCTCATCAACTAGATGTGAAGAACGACTTTCTTCACGAGACACTGACTGAGACAGTCTACTGTGTGCAGCCTTCAGGATTTATTGATAGTGTCCATCCAGATTTTGTTTGTCGTCTCAACAAGTCTTTATATTATCTGACGCAAGCTCCTCGTGCCTGGTATAGTCGCTTTGCCTCTCATATTATTTCCCTTGGGTTTGTGGGCGCTAAGGCTGACACTTCACTATTTGTTTACCATCGGAGCCTCGACACTGTTTACTTGCTTCTCTATATGGACGACATTGTTTTGACTGCCTCGTCACAACCTCTACTTCGTCGAGTTATTACAACACTTCAACAGGAGTTTTCAATGAAGGATCTTGGCCCCCTACACCACTTTTTGGGCTTATCTGTCAGTCGACATGAGACAGGTTTTCTTCTTTCTCAGCGTCAGTATATTTTGGAGATACTCGAGCGTGCTGGAATAAAAGACTGCAAACCTTCTTCCACCCCGATTGACACTTGCGCCAAGATCTCTGCCGATGATGGACCACCTGTCTCTGACCCATCACATTTTCACGGCTTAGCAGGCGTCCTGCAGTATCTCACTTTTACTCGGCCTGATATCGCATATGGTGTTCAGCAAGTCTGCCTTCACATGCATGATCCTCGCGAGCCTCATTATGCATTGGTGAAGCGCATTCTTCGGTACCTTCATGGAACTTTGGATTTCGGTCTACAGCTTCACGGGACTTCAATATCCGATTTGGTCGCCTATTTAGATGCAGATTGGGCTGGTTGCCCCGACACTTGTCAGTCCACATCTGGCTACAGTGTCTTCCTAGGTGATAATCTGGTTTCTTGGTCATCGAAGTGTCAACCCACTATGTCACGTTCCAGTGCTGAGACAGAGTACCGTGCTGTTGCTAATGCAGTTGCTGAGACTACATGGCTTCGCCAGCTTCTTCAGAAGTTACATATTCCCATCCAGCGAGCTACCATCATCTACTGCGACAATGTTAGTGCAGTATATCTCGACGAATCCGGTGCAACACCAACGCACCAAACACATCGAGATTGATCTTTACTTTGTTCGTGAACGGATAGCTGTTGGTACGGTGCGTGTGTTGCATGTCCCTACATCCTCTCAGTATGCAGATATTTTCACCAAAGGATTACTGTCTACGATTTTTATTGAGTTTCAATTTTTTATGAGTTTCAATCCAGCCTGAATGTTTGTCCCTGTGGCTGACCACGTTCAGGCTGCGGGGGGTGTTGGATAATCGTAGTTCTGTTGGAGTATAGTCGGTGTTTATCTGTAGCCTAGCGTGTCCTGTGCGGTAGAATATCCTGCACTTCCTATTCTGTTGTAGTACTTCTATAAACCGACTCCAGTTAGATACGGAAGGTGCTGGCCCTTGGCCTATATCTGTACACGTTTTGCTTATCAATACATCATTGTATTCAAGTTATTCTACAGATTTGACCGATTTGAGCTGTTAGTACAAACGGGGCTGGGAGGGAGCCCATACCCTGTGCCGATTCGGCTTGCCGTTGACGGGCAGCACACGTCCTCCTCCCCCTTGTGCTTGTGCCGGCCGCCTCCTGTGCTCTGCCTGTCTGCCCTGCCCGCGGCCCGCCAACATTCGTAACTTGACACGAACTGTACTCCACTCGCCTTCTGTAACTACACTCACACAAAGAACGCGAGGACAAATTACATGTACTACTTGTCACAAAAAAGAAAAACATGTACTACGTTACATAAACAGCAGTCATCTAACTATCTAAGCGTGAAATATCCGTATCTTGACTCTCTTCTCCTTAATAAAATAGAAACGTCTAATTTTTAATCGATTAAAAATAAGGATTTTTTTCAATCAACGTTTTTAACCCTTGAATCTAGATCCAATGGTTACAAAAAAATAACTCTTTTCTATAATCTATATATAATACTAATTAATACAAATAATCCTACAAATAAATAAATAATAATAAAAATTAAATAAAAGATTCTCATGGACCACCATGCATTGAAAAATACCATTGATTAAAAGTAATCTTGTTTTCAATGGACTGAAAACAAGCATTCCTGTAATAAAATACGTGCTGTGCACGTTCTCCAAAAAAAAAAAAGCTGCTGCTTGGTTCTCTTCTGAAATCTGAACTTCCGATCGTTGTCGTTGCTTGGCACCAGGAGGTTGCTGATGGTCCTCACGATCCGCCGCTTGAGCTGCCCGCGCTTCAGCGGCGGCCTCTTCTCCTTGGTGCTGTAGTTGCCGTTGCTCAAGTACTGGTAGCAGTAGCCCTCCATGACTCCTTGATGTGATTTGCGATGTTAAGGACAGGGCAGAGCACAATTTATATTTCTTTTTAGATAATGGAAGAAAGTCTCCCCTTTCTATGCGAGTCGCACGCAGCGTAGAGCACAATTTATATGCAGCGGCACCCTTTCTGATACAGTGTAGAGCACAATTTATATGCAGCGGCACCCTTTCTGGTACAGTGTAGCACAAGTTCCATGCGTGCATCTGAGCATTCTGCATCATTTTCAGTTGGTGTGCTAGTTTACTTTTATCTGCAGGAATAAGCTGACCGCTTTTTGTTGGGTGCAACTGCAAGCAAGACCGGTCTACCCTGGCTTACGATCCGTGTAAATGTGACCAACGCACACTAACCCGGCCGGGAATCTATGCCCTGAAAGGCTGAAACAAAACACACTGAGCTTTTTTTAGTTGTTTGATCAGTGGCGAACTACTGAACGTGTGGCTCATGGAGGTCTGGGAGTGTGTTTCTGAAGTGTCAACGCTTGAACCGGTGACCAGCAGCCACGTCAACACTCCGTTCGAGCAAATGGCAATTAGAAATCAGTAAACTTATGGTTGCCAGATGCTGTCTCGATCTCTTTCTTCTGGAGCACTTTTACAGTAGAACTAAATAAATACACACCGTTAATTTTCATTGGATATGGTCTAGATCACAATCATGATACTCTCTCGATTTATCAGTATCATAAGCATCATATAAATATATCATAAAATTATATGAGCAATTTAGATATTAAGAAGTACAATAAACTTTCAAATTTCATATGAATGTGATTCATTTTTATTTTTCCTCGATCATAGGCTCGTAGCTTTAGGGGGTTATGAGTCTGCTGCTGCTGCGTCAGATGTGCACCTTCACCGGAGCCAGGTTCCTTGTGTCGGTTCTTGGCGCCACAGGCTTAGAATTAGGTCCTTCCTGCCTTCACCGGAGCATGTAGGAAGACATAGATGCGTCGAGTTGAAATCAACAATTAACTTCTAGGATTTATTTCTCATTCAATGCCAGTTCAAATACACCGTGTTTCCAACACTTCATGAACTAAATACAGAGCACAAAATTGAAGGTCGTTCAACAGGAACAAACGAGCGTTCGTTCTGCCTTAAGGTTCACTATAGATCTTCATTTTTAATGGAACACGAGTAGGGAACCAGAAGTTCGTTTTCTGGTGTGGGCGGAAATTGACGACGCCGGTGGCGAACAAACGATGCCGGTAGAGCGACGGGCCCATAGCCTACCCTAGAGAGGATGCGGACTGGCGGCGGTCGATTCAAACGTCAGCAACAAAACTCCCAACATACGACAGTTTTCTATTATGTACGAAGAGATCAAGTCCTTAATTACTAAGAAATTACAAAAATACCTAATCAAATGAAGGGTTAGATCTAATACATGATACCTTAACTTATTGATATCATGATCTACTGTAAAGGTCCTCTTCTGAAGAGGAGTGTCTCTTTTTGTTAGGTACTGGCCATACCTTCTCAGGTAGCTTGTGTTAGTAAACTCCAGCAGAGTTTATTATGTGAGGTAGAATCAGGTAAATTCAGATTAAGGGGGAGACAGACAAGACAACACCAAACCTGTTTACACCGCATCGATTAGTCTTACTCAAGAATTTTTCTCCTTCCCAACATGCATCACATGGCAGATAGCCTGGTGCGAGATAAGGCCACCGTCGGATTTCCATGCATTGAGGTGTCCCTCCGTGAGCCCGTGCATGCCGCAGCGACAGCCGCGCTGACACCTCAATCCTTGTGAACCCTATCACCAGCTAATAAAGTAATAACAAGATGTCAAGATACACTGAACCTTGTAACAAAGACACCACGTACTCGTCGTTCTGTCAGTACTGAACACTGTACATTGAGATATCGTCGGGTGTCATGATAAGTGGTCACGTTTTTCACTTGGTGGAGTCAAGTCAATCCCAAGTACTTTTCAGATGCAAAGTAAACAGTACTTTTGTGCTTAAGTCGTTTCGTTTATAGCTGCTGGTGGCAGGCTTTGCTTGGCCTGATGATGCACTCTGACGACACGTTCAGTTGTTCCTGATAGCCGAAATGCAGACCGTTCTAGTTTCATCCACGATATCGAGGCTTAATAGTTTTTTTTCCCCTTTTTTTCATTTTAAACCATGAGCTCGAATTCCTACCGAACTGACCAGACCGGTCAGCGGTCTTCGCGTGCTTCAAACTTCAAAGATGCACCCCTCCCTGACCCACACGTCCAGCTCGCTCTCTAGTACTCAAAACAGTTTGCGTCGCTTTCAGGAGCAGCACAAATTCTCCGATTAGCGGGTTGATCACACATCCCCATTAGAACTAATGTAACTCCGTGCGTGGTCCAGACGTAGTCAAATTGTTCCTGCAAAGAATGGTAAATAAAACACCAGGTGATAGTGATGCTTAACAACATGTGGCAAATACGCCAATATGATATGCCTCTCCTTTAAATACCCGTTGCCTTCTCCCATCCCCTTCTCAAGTGGGCTCTTGGGTTCAGGCACTGAACACACAAGAACACAAAACAGCACAAGAAGAAAAGCAAGGAGGAAGAGAGAGCAGCCATGGAGTACTACTACCAGTACCAGCACAGCAGGGACGCAAGCTCGAAGGATAAGAGGCCTCCGCTGAAGAGGGGGCAGCTCAAGTGGCAGATCGCGAGGACCATCGGCAGCCTCGTGGTGCCGAGGAACGCTGCTGGCTCGACGGAGAAACAGGATCGAAGTCGCAGCGGTGCCTTCAGCAGAGGACCCAGCTACAACTGACGAGTCTCAAGGGAGCTAGTTGATTGATCCAAAAGCAGGGCAGAGTGCTTCTATGCGTGTTCCTCTTTAGAGTTTATCACTGTTCCATTTATGTACAAAGCTTGCAGGGTTTTAGCAGATTGGCTGCTTAACAATGTTGAAGAGTAGTATGCACTAATTTATGTAAAGAAATGAAGATGCTATGTAAAATTTCTTGTGTAATAGTACTTCTACCGGAATGGAACCTCGTAAAATTTCTTGTGTAATAGTACTTCTACCGGAATGGAACCTCGTTACTAAAAAAGAACTGAATGTTTCTGAATACTTCATGAGCTACCGGTTAAAATCATGAGACTTTGCTCGGTTCGCATGGGCTCTGTGTTCAGATTAGACACAGGAAACACATGGCCAGGCATTTTATATAAGAACCGAAATGGTCTATCTAAAATACAAGCAATTGTCGAGAATTATGCGCTGGATGGAGCTCGAGCATTAAGTTCAACCAAATACTACATCAACTCTGAAGAAGATAAATAGTAAAGACACTGCATCAAGGTTCAGTGTTGTACTTACCAAAAACAAAATCCTAGAAGAGATGATAATTGACAGGCAAGGACCAAAAACAATATACATATAATAATTTACAGCAAGAAGCGTGTCGTATTTTTCAAGTGATTTCCATTCATCTGATACATTTCTTCTAATGCATTTACATCAGAAGTTTTACAGCTAATGAACGGCCATATAACTGACGCTTTCTCTTCTCAAATAATAAAAAAATGGAGAGAAGAAACAACTGTAGACCTACAAAAGTGGCACTAGAAAGAATTGAGAAACCACGATGGGCAGGGGGAGGGGCCAATTGAGGGCCAGCCGAACAGCAATACATGACCTATTTCAAAACTTGAGCCACCCTCAGCGTGGCGTCCAACTGTCACTGCATGATCCGAGCACAGCATATACCAATATACCATAATGCCAAATATATTTTGGAAAGGGTGGATCTGTGGTTATCAATCCAAATGTATTTCTTGCATCTGTTCATGCTGGCCGTTCATATCACTTGCGGTAATTTGGACCTTTGGCAGCTCATCATCTTTCTCTGGCGTCTCTACTCTCAGTTTGATATCTTTGGGTGATTCTGCTGGGTGCTCATTATCTGACTTCAGTGTTTCTACCTTCCTATCATCATCCTTGTTGGATGTTTCTATCATTTCGTCATTATTACTGTTACTCAGCGTGGTGTTGGTGGAGTCATCAGCATTGTTCTGTTTTTCCTGTGGGGAGTCCATGTGGCAATAAGTTTATAAGGGAGAGACAGCAGCAACATGCTTTTTGCGTAAAACAAAATAAGACATAAGAAAATGATTTGCATGTTAAAAGGATATAAATCACATCAACATCCAAAATGATCTAATGTATTAGTGACCCAAACATCACATTGAAAATAAGGTAACTTTTGTTCCTTGATAGAAAACAGGTACAACATATGCCCTATAATTTTTTTGTTACAAACATGTTCGTATGGATCCCAGCGCCATCTGTTTAGATAGATTTTTACTTATTGAAGTTGGGCCTAGTGAAATTATCTAGACAGTAGAGATAAAAATTAAAGCTAGTACTATTAACTCAGGATGGAGAGTATCGCCATTGTTTCATTGCAGAATAAAAAAATATATTTAATTTTTTATCTAATAACTTTACTTAGAAAAATCTGGCGCAACATATACAGATGCCAAGTGTCTGAAAACTGTTCACTTTCAGGCAGAAAAGTTACCTTGTTCTTATCCCGCCAACTCAACGAAAATGAGCCAAGCAAATTTTTCTTTCTGGGCTGGAACTCCTGTGATGAATTGTTGGAAGCATCTAGCATCGGTGTTCTGGAAGGGTACAGGAGCAAGACAAATATTAGTACTAGAACAATATGATAATAAATTAGAGGAAGCTGCACATAAAAAATTCATCATCACAATATTACATTCTGTTAGTTAAACTAAAAGGACAGAAGTAGCATTAAAACATATAAAACATAGTAGGATGAGTGTTAAATTAGCATTGCTGTATTGTTAGTTTTAAGCAGCTTGTGATCTCATACTAAGAATAGTGAAAAGATATTAAGATTGAGATACCTTGGAGAAGGGCAGGGGGACAGTGCTTTCTGCTGGCTAGATTGGTACTGCAGTGTAGCCTCTAACATTGTTTCAGCCATTACTGCTCTGTTCTCCATTTGAGTAAATGAAGCCATAGCTTCTTCGTACTTTTCCTGCACATCGTAAGCATAGAACAAGCTATGGTAAAGCTAGAGTAGAAAGAACACATTGACTCTTTTTCTAATTTTGATGAACTTAGTCATAGCAAAATAATATAAGCATTATTAGTTTAAAACAGAAGAAGGAACCAAGCATGATATTTCTATTTTTCAGAGACCCGTTTCCATAAATATCATTATAGCAAATCATATATTTACAGCTTGCAAGAGAGTTCAGGGTACATGTAACAATGACTAGACTGTGTGAACCTCATGCAGAGGATGGAACTGTTTCCAACAATCCAATGCCTAAAAAGTGAGGATTCAGGTATGTGTTTCCACCAAAAAAAAACCTGTGTCTTTCATGCCAAAAAAGAAAAGCGGTACCTGGTGGAGTCAGCAAAAGCTATCAAGATTTTCCTTTTCCCACATTTCCACTTTGAAAATTTCCTGATTGAAAGAAATGAATACTATCTGATTTTGATAGGTTTGCAGCAAAACCCAGCTAAACCAACTACATTGGTTTGGATCAGTTGGTTAACTGGGAACAGAACCGCCAAAGCCTACTGTCTAGCTCACAGATTTCTAAGAGGTAATATTACAACTTTCTCTTTAGAAATCTATATTTATATGTTAATAAACACAGTGACACAGTACAAGTATCTCTTGCTACACGGACATTGATGCTACACCGAGCAAGACTGAAAATATTACACCTAGTTCAGATAGAAATAAGATGAACAAGAAAATGAAATTGATCTTGGCAGTGGATTAAGCCAGTTGATTAACCTGTAGAACATTAGCAGCATATCTCTGAGCAGCAGCATCCTGCTCTGCGGAGATGCGAGCTTCCTCTGCAATTTTCAGTTCTTGTTCGACACGCATCAGGACCTTTAACCAAAGACTTCAGGTTAGATAATATGTGGCAGTATGAACTTGCTTTAGAAGAATAAACAGGCACCAAATGTACCTGAAACATTGCTTGCTCCTGTTCATCCTTGTCTGACAGGGACTGTCTTAGTTCAGATATATCTTGTTCCAACTGCTCAACCTGAAAGTTGAAAGCCAGAGTGCGTGGTTATAGCAGTAGTTTTACATATATCACTAATTTAATGATGCACAATAGGTTTAGTGGTGGCCTGCAGCAATCATTTAGGGCATTTGTTGTTGTTTCTCATTGTACATTGAATTTTCTTAACTCGGTCTACCCTGTATGATGGTTATGGACTTTAGTGGTGATTTCCATAATTTAAGTTTTTCTCTGTAAACAGAAATATGTTACTCTATACCTTCGCACTCAACTGGCGCCTGTTATCTTGCTTGACCATTTCCATCAGTGCTGTTTCTAGTTCATCAGCCCTGAAAAGCATCGTGAGGAAAATTAGAAAAAATAGTTAGCACACTGATACGAGTGGGCACTACCATGTTATGTGATGGGTTTAACTTCATAATAATACCAACAATAGCTAAATTTGATAATATAAAACACAGCGGTAAATGGGCTGCTTTTATTGCTTCCAGAAGGCAAAAATAATGCTGCTGCAAGTAATTAGGTTGCAATAGTTCATGCGAGGCATGCTGTAATGATTTTGTGGACGTGTGATGAAAACAGACCTGAGAACAGCAGATCTTCTCTCCTCTATCAGTCGGCATAACTCCAACTTGAGCCAGGCAACCTGCGATATTACAACTAAACATTACTATTCTGGGATGACAAACTACAACGATCTACTCGATTGATCAAATAAAACTAGAACAAGATGGCACGGTCACACAGATGAAAACCCTTAAGTACCAAAAGTAGGACATGGATTCCAAAAGACTACCTGGTCCTTTGGATCAGGCAAAGACTCAATCTCCGAATTCACTGTCACACCACCATACATGTCATCCATGTTTCCAAAATCACTTTCTTGATTGCCATCCCCATCTGCCACATCACTCAACTGGTCTGCTGAATCACTTATTGAAACCAGTGGTTCGGGTTCACGTTTAAAATTATACAATTTTGATGCAAGACCATCGGTGTCTGTCCAAACACTTAAACCTTTTGCTCTTTCTTCCATTGAAGATATAACAGATGGTCTGTGATTATTCCTCAGCTCTTGCAAAACTGCTTCATTTACAGACTGATATCCCATGCGAGCTGTCAATACAAGCTGGCTGCTGTCAAATGTAGAACCAGCTAAAGACTGCAAAAGGGTGACTGCGTCACCTGCATCTTTTGTAGTCACAAGTGCAGGCCCTGCAATTAATGCAAGCATCAGTCTACTCACATTCCAGGTGGACCTTTGTGTAACAGCTAACTACAAATATTTTGAAACAAAGAAAAGGTTTGATCCAGTACCATAGAACTCCAATAGAGCCAGAGCTGTCCTGAATAGCATGACTCGGTTTCCGTCAAACAAAAGCACATCCCAGACACGGAGAACTGAAATGTTCAAATAATATTCAGAGGGAAAGGTGACGTGATGTTTTGCCACAGACATGTACAAAATTTCTACCAAACAGATTTATTGCCTACATGATAGATACTACAACTAGGAACTGAGCACAGCTCTGAGTCTACACTCTGATTACCCAGGTTTGAGTCCCCTTCACGCGAGTTTGAGTGCCAGGTGCCTGTTTCTGCTTGATTAAAAAGCTACCTTGCTCCTCCAAGCTTGGTCAAGTGTTTTTTATAGTCACTACAATTGATTAGTAGAGAATATTGCCTGGTAAATTACCCCGTAATGACCCCAAGTATGTATAAGACAATCCCAGTATCTTCCAACACCTGAGTGATTGCTTTATTTCTTCTTCCTCAGTCCCTACACGTCCTTTTAAAGATGACCCATATCAGAATCATCAGCTTCCTAAATTGGCATTTAATGTTTAAATGCATATTTCCCTTGCATGAGACTATGATTTTCCGTTAGACAAAAAATAACACTATTGGGCTCTGCTTGGTGAAGGTGACCGCATCACATTAACTACGGTAAGCTATATTTTTAGACAATGCTCTTCTACTAGCATCGGATGCTTAAAATGAAAAGTGAAATGAAGTCTAACCACTCTCCCAGGGAAGCACATTTGTGAAGATGGATAAGAACCATGGCCCAGTAACCCATGCAACTTGAAGTCCAAGGTAATCCAGGTGATTCGCTGCATAAAAGAATTATGTTAAACCCTAATTGTTGGATCTATTACTTTACTTGAAGAAAGAATCGCATCCACTAATACTATATATTTGCGATTGGTTTCTAACCTAGTTTAGGAAATTTCTCTCGGACTAGCTCCTCTAACACAAGCTGATCCACCTGAAGTACAACAAAAAATTTGGTATCTGCATGAGAATAAAACAAATCTGGTGCTTCAAGCACCCCAGCAGACAAACAAGCAATATAAGTTGAGAAAACGAATCTTCACAAACCTGTGACTCAATCATTTCCTCAGAGAAGTATCCATCAAAATAGTCATCAATAATTCCTACCAGTGTCCTGTAAGATGCACCAGAAATGTTTTAACAAATTATTCAATCAAACACTAACATAAGAACTTGAGTGTCATGGAACTACAACTGATACAACAAACTGATCTCGGGTCATACCAAAATGCATTCTCTTCCGGCATCAATAGAAGTAAGAGACCAGCAAAGAAATTCATCGCCTACATTATCGAGAGATGAATATATGCTAAGTAGAAAGTTGGCATATATGCAAGTCAATAATGTCTCTAAATAATGCTATAGTAGACATAGACACAGACTTTTAATTGAGAAAGACTCTAGTTATTTCGTTTTAACAGGATCATCGAATGCCAATGCTAGAATAGGATTAACTTGGGAGGTGTTACATAGGTACAAGGATTTTATACTTATTGTCCATTTTAGGAGTCTGAAGAAGTACCTGACTTTGGGTAACATCAAGGGTTACAATGTGTTTAAAACTTGATGAGCACATACCTGGCAGTAACCAACAGATGGGTTGTGTCTAGCATAAGCTATAAGCAAGCGTCTCAAAGCATTTCTTCCATCCTCATCTAAAGCAGGATGACCTGGAAAAGTTCTTGGCAAGTCCTATATATAAGGAGAACAGAAGTTGATTGGACTCTGTTAGACTTTATAGCAATGAACTATCAACAAAAAAGAAACATTCGACAATGTAAAAAATAAGCTACCTTTTCTATTTGTCCTATCCACTTTTCATGTACAGCTTCTGAGGTTGAAGAATCTAGACATTTGTTATCTTCAACTTCAGCTTCTGCTGCAAGACTATCATAATATCCATTTATCCTACGAGTCCCAGTACCAACAAAAGCTTGCCACAGCTGTCATGAAAAAAGCATGGATCTTCTTAATGAACAGAGCAAATCAAAATATAAAAGACAATGAAAAAGAAAGTAAACAGGTCTTACCTCTCCCCTTAAAGCCATCGGCAGTCCACCATGGACCAAACACTCCAATTCTTCCTTTGAAATGTAATCTTCTTCTTGACTCCTGCTTCCAACATCAGCATCTGCAGCGTCACCTGAATGGACTTCTTGAGCAGGATCAACCTTATCTACGTCATAGAACTCATCATCTGAGTCCTCTGATAACTTGCCCTGTTCAACCTTCACGGAATGGCTTCCATCTTTTGAATGTTGCTTTCCAGCTGATTGTTGCTTCTTGTCGACACGCAGGCTCATCATCTGCTCGATGTTGCCCAGGGACGACCTAATTGGCGTCCATATCTCTATCTTCCGTGGCCCTGGCGTGGTCTTCTCAGAACTGACATCCCCAGCATTCTGATCAACGTCCTGGTCAGATGACTCGGTCTGCCTTGCCAGGAAATTTTTCCATCGATCAGATCTCTCCTCTTCCTCCTCCTGCACCAGGAAGGCATGCGGCACGTCAAGATCAAGCAATGCAGATGAAAATTCAGGTACGTGGTAGTACCTTGTAGATGCCTGCGTACTCCTTGTAACGCTGCAAGTGTTGGGGCCGCACCGCAAAGCCATAAGCATCCCTGCTTCAACCACGCAGCATCAGAAAAGAGCGTTTCAAACTACAATGCAACTAATAAATGCTTCGAGCGTTGCACACTATCCTCACAGAGGCCAGATGCAAAGCAGCATGGAAAAAAAATCGCCAATTATATATATATCCAGATCAAATTTCACTGCCACTCAAAACGATTCGTTTGATGGCTGTGTTTCCAAAGTGAATCCGAGCTTCCTGCATCTACTGCAGGACAGCGCCATAGATAACCCCAGATCTTCAAAAAGGCAAAGGAAACAGAGCTCCTTGATACGAGAAATTCAGGTAGCAAATTCACCCGAAGCTCGAAAGCTAGCCTCCGGTTCGTGGAGGGAAAACAATGTTCGCCGCTTCGATAAACAAGCGTACGAGATTCCGCGCCGCATTACTCAGAAAAAAAAAACTAGAAAATAAAAAAATCTCAGCGACAAGGCGCCGCACAGACCCGAGATCCCGGGCAAGCGAAAGCCATCTACTAACAACACGAAGTGAGGAAACCGAAAAATCGTCCGAAGCAATCGACGCGGCGGAGGTACGCCCCCCGCGCTTGAGCGAGCGGAGGCGGTGAGAGCGGCGGGAAGGGAACGCACCGCTTGTGCTCGAAGGCGATGAAGGGGAGGCTCTTGGGCTTCATCTCCTCCTCCTCCTGCTGCTCGCTCCCACGGCAGCAGGATCAGCTCGCGAGCGGCGCGGAGGCGGGTTTGATCTGGCCGCCGGCGTGCGCGGTGGCGGCGGACGGAGCTGTGGGGTGAGTGTCCGTACTGAGGAGGTGTTCGGTGGGGACTGGGCGCCGAAATGCGGATGACCTGACCTCCTCCTGACTGACCAGACCACCCTCGTGGCTCGCGCCGCGCGTGTTCCGTTCCGTCTTTGTTTTTCTCTCACCGCCACGCGACCGCGGGGGTTGGTCGAGGTGGAGACTCGCGGTCGCGGCGGTGCGTTCTTCCGTGACTTGTGTCCTCCGCGAGAGGAGAAGGCGCGGCGAGACCCAGATCCCGATCCTCCGTGCACGGGTGCGTGGTGTGAGTGACACCTCGTGCTGTGATTGTGCCTGCCTCCCGGCGGTTGGACCGTCTGATCTCCACATTTGGGTTGGTAATGTCGTCGGTCGGTGATGCAGCTGATCGATCGGATCCGTAATGACTTTATAAAATTCGAGTTAGTTCAGCTTCAGCAGTTGCAATGAGCTTATCGGATCAGTAAATTTTCAATGTTGAGGATTGTGTTTATGTTCGTAAATCTGTAGGCCTAGTACAGTTGGCAAGTTTAGGAACTGTTTTTTTTTTTTTGTACGCACGGGCTAAGTATGAAAATAGAGATTGTGATATTCAATGAGCTTGATCGACTATCCTATCGCTGTTGTACGGGTCAAGTGAGATCCTTACCCTTCCTGGATTGTTCATGACATTTCTGGATTGCAGAGACCTGTCATTTTCGAACTAATTTAACAGGGAAGCTAAAACTCGCTGGGCCAAGACAAATCAACATCAACACCTCGATTTGGACTTGTTTATCATACACATCAACATCCTTTTATTTGTTGGTCCACCGTCATTACTACTAATCGAAGGAAACACCTGTAAATTCTCTACCCACCGACAGTACCTTCTTCTGCTACAAGGCAGCAAAGATTATGCCATACGGGATCGATCGAGGCTTCCAGCAACGGGGTCCGTGGGCGGTGGGCCAGGCCATGGATATAGACTAGGGGCTCGAGAGACCTGTGATTCGTGCGCGCGAGATGATGCACAACATGCGGCTCCCAACCAACAAGACATTACTGCACACGTCTCGAGCTCTCTTCCTGCCTGCTCAGTTTATTTTTACATGAAGGCGCATTTAATGGGCTCCCATGATGCTGCTGGTCGTACATTACTTTGGTCGAGCTGTTTACGAATTACGATGTTCGCTGTACCGGTCATGCCCTTGTTTTGTCAATTGCTACTCTACTCGTACGACGATGGAGAGCCATGTTGGTTTGTCGATACGGATGGGAATTCGGGGGCAGGGTCCTGCGTGCATCGTTGTTGTTGCGGTACAGATACAGGGTCGACGCGCGCGTAGCCCGTGGCAGTGTTCATTTGTTCATGATTTTCTTAACAGCGACTTGCGGGTTTAACCTCGTGACGACTGACGAGATGGCCCAGCTTGTTCTCTAATATGGCAGTGGTCCCACCCATCTCGACCTAGGAGACGCATCTTAAAAATACATGAAAAGATGTACTTGCTGAACAATACTATAATAAGTGGAGTATAAAGTTACTAGAACGCATACAGTTATACAAACATAGCACACCCCCCTTGACCTGTCAAAAATTAGAGATAAGCCTAAGTTCTATAGAATTCCTTACTTTTTATACGAGTGATGATGTCAGCCGTGTGTTAGAGCATCTCTACTCTAAATGATGTCAGCCGTGTGTAACAGGAAACTTTTCATTCAAGACACTGAAAGGTTATAGAAATGATTGTTACTACTACATCTACGTGACATGCAAGCGCGACATATATGAACCGCTGCGAGGTTAATTCAACTCGATCCCCAAGCCGCCCTCCGCGTCTCCATCCCACTCGTCGAAGTAGTCTTCCCTGACATTGCCGGCGAGCACGAGGCAAACGATCCAGAAAAGCATGGCGTTCAGGTTGAGGAACGCGGCGCCGCCGAGCACCCCGGTCTTGGCCGTCGGGCATGCGTACCCCGGGTCACGGTGCACGTTCCGGACGCGGTGCTCGGCCTCGGCCACCGTCGGCCACACCGTCATGCCCAAACCGGCCACCGTGACGCCTCTGCACACCAAAAGGGGGGAAATTAGACTCGTCATTAGCTGATCAGATAATAAGCGTGACTAATTCTTGATGCGATTCAGCGGGACGGTTGATGATTGATTTAATTTCTTACACGGCGACGTGGAAGAAGACGTAGAGCGGGGTGTAGCCGAGCAGGGCCTTCCTCGGGACGCGCCGGCCGCCGTAGGGGAAGAAGACGGCGAGGGCGCCGAGCCCGGCGCTGCACGCGGCGGCGAGCGCCGACACCGCGCCCAGCGCCGCCGTCGGGTCCGGCGGGAACCGGCAGATGACCGCGTCGTCACCGCTGCCCTTGATCGGCGTCCCGTACGGAGGCTAATCAATCGCAAAGCGCCTCGTTAATTCAGGAGGCGAAGGAATGACAATGCATATGTATCTTGCGATTTTGCGACGCGCGAAGCAGGCAAAAAATGAATGGGATTACCTTCTTCAGCTCGGCGAGGACGGCGAGGACGAAGGACAGCACGCCGAACGACGCGGTGGCGAGGCCGAGCTGCGTGCTCTGGCTCAGAGCCATGGGCGACCGATCGGTATGTGCGGTTACTGGTGATTCTGCCTCTAATCTGCCGTGTGTCCCCGCCTCAATTGGAGTGCCTGGGGATTCAACCAGGTAACAATCAACACAAGGAACCGTGCCATACTACGATCGATCGAAGATGAACACGATCTGGGTTTTGATTTTGCAGATGAGCTTGTTGCAAAGATCAGGTGAGCAAAACCGTCGGACGTTTGAGAAACCATGCGAATGAATGGAAGAGGAGGAAAAGGAAGAAGAAACTAACCACAAATAAGACGAGCCTAAATTTGGATTTTTTCCACGTTTGCGAAGGCGTGATTAAGTTTTCCCTCGTTTGGGAGGCAAGGGTCCTGATGAACGGATGGTTCATGGTTGGATGGTTTCTGTTGGGCCATGAATCTCCCGTGTGTTTCAATGCAACATAGGATACAGAAATGCAAGAGGCCGCCTAATTGTAGTGATTATATTATAGGTCAACAATTTAAAAAGCGTAAGGCGCATTCACATCATCACCCTTAATCCCTTACCAGTATGTTTTACATGTTTCTGCTTCAGTTTTAAAGTTGAAAAAAAAATTTCCGTTGCCGGGACTCGAACCCGGGTCTCTCGGGTGAGAGCCGAGTATCCTAACCAGCTAGACTACAACGGATTCTACTCATGTTCTAAATCTATTAATTTTATAACAAAAGTAACGTGACCTCTGTATAAATATACTCCATGCTCATCACGTAACTGTATTTTGAGTACTATGTGGGTATCCTGATCAGCTTCGAACCGTCTATATGGCTATTGCAGTTTCTCCTACAGAATAGCAGCAGATGGCAATTTCATGCGCATCCGGCGATTGATTGAGCAGAGAGACGAGACGAGATCGTCGGCGACCACGGGATCCGCACCAGCCCACGTTTCCAGGCCCAGAAGGCCGGCAAACGCACAACTCCAGGTCTCCCGGGTGTGGGGTGTCCATTATTCCAGCCGACGCCGACCGTCGTGTTCGTGTCGCTGGAAGCTGCAACAGAAAAAGGACCTGACGAGTGAGGCAGTGTCCTCCATTCAACGCACGATCGACGTATCTGTTCCTGAGACGCGTCATCTTACATCAGGCAGCATAGACGATCCTTGGACTTGGTGAAAGCGAGAAAGAATGTTTCCAACTTCATTTTCGCCATCGTTGGTTGTTGTCGTATGACGACGAAGTGACGACTTTCGCCAGAAAGAAGGCAATAATTACAGCTCACTAATCGTTACATTAATCCTAGTACCCCGTACTGCTCCAATGGGAGTCGTTTGACCACGCCGAAGCCTTTTTTTCTTTTTTTCATCCTTTTGGAGTGCTGAATATTTACAGAGTGCGCAATCTTGTATCTTGATTTAGTGTATTTCTGAATAAAAACATTCCCTCCGTGAAGGAACTTTTAACTGTCCGCGCCAAAGATCACGCAACCTGGTGCCTGCTGAGATGGGGTATCTTGAACACACGTCTGCATCATTTACCGTCTGCTACTCTGCTAATTGGCACATACACCCCTTTTTATGTTGTCATGGGCTGCATTTTGGGTGAATATTCCGTCTTTTTTTTCCCCCGTGGCCCCTCAGCTTTCCCCTGGAATTTATTCAAACAAAGTTTTGCTCGCGCTGCTGAACCTTTAACCGAAGAACGAGACAAGCGAAGCAAGAATTTGCCCCCCATGAGATCCTCCAAGTGCGCAAAGATTACGCTTAACTTTTACCGTACACTCATTGAAGAATAGATAATAATTGTGTAATCGCGGAAAGGTTTAGTGGGCAGCTCTTATTTTTCTAATCCTGGTCAATTTTAGCATCCAGGGGGCGCCACTTTTGTCGCTGCCATGTGTTCTCCTTATGACTGATACCAAACGAAAAAAGCATGGCCATCATTTTTGTTCTTGCCCGGTTTCTTCTATAAGTAATCTGATGAAATGTGAATGAAACACCTCGCATTATTCCGTGCTTCCTTCTTCCACTCGGGAAAGTAATTGGTTCCCACAATTTCAATTTTCTTATTGACCGTCTTCTTTACCATCCTTGATTTACCTTATCTTAAACAGCATAATTTTACATGAAACATTTTGGTGTAACAATAAAATTTACATGCCTATGCTTTACCTCAGCACTTTATATGGTAAGCTTGGAAGGTTGAGAACAGAGCAACATGCCAGCCAACTATTAGCTCTTCATTCATTGAACACAAGAACGTATTTGCAATTCAAACTTCGCCTACACAAAAGTTTGTAGCACGGTACTAAACAGTAGTACTCCTAGTCAGACTTGTAATCATCGGGCAATTTAACAAAGCTATCTGGTTCAGGTACTTAGCATTAGCGGCCGACAGAGAATCCAACAAGCAGCCACACTCCCACCTCCAGGGGAGGTGAGACACTGAGTCAAGTGTTCTTTCCCTCCCTTTCTCTCTCTACAGTGCCGTCCATAGCCTTTTGGCTAAAGCTAAAAGTTCCAGAGGGGCATAGAAATGCAATGTTTGTTTAGCTTGCTCTCATGGTTGGCCTAAAATCAGAAAAGTAATGTACTACCTCTCTACAACTCCTACTATAGCAGATTTGAACCAAGTAATGTACCTCTCTACTATTGCCTTGGATTTTTTCTAAGTTTTCTAAAATCAGGTGCTAAAAGATAGACTTTTTACCTCACCAATTAACTGCTACAGTATGTTTCATAAATTGACAGCTGAGTGGAGATTTGAGTGTTTGATTTTGGCACAAGATTCATTTTTCTTACAGTAGCACTGCCATTAAGGTTTGAGTGGTGTATATAACAATGTTTTTATTCAAGGAATCACACGGCTGGCTTGCGGCCCTAAGTAATGTATAGGACTGTATGAGGTAGGGTAAAAAGCTCACTCATTGCACCTCGCATAACATTGAGTTGCAACACATTGGGGGGTTCTTATTCCCGTTTGACCGATCTTATGAGATCCTGGCCTCTAGTGCCGCACTTTTTGCCAGTTGCAGACATTTTGGCGTCCGTCAGACCATTGATAAACCCCAATTGCACACAATGTATATATGTAACATGCGGCCAGAGAAAGTGTCCGCTGAACTCGCAGTCATTGGGTGTTCTGCAATGCCCCTTTTCAGTTTTAATTCTCGCGAGCTAGCTACATTTCTAGGCACTGATTTCTGCTTTATTCATGAATGATACTCATTTGAGTTACCGCATTTTGTGTGGTGGTTTGGGATGGTCAAAAGGCACACATGTGCTGAGATGAGTCACATTTGGGCTATCAGAATTGATTTATTCCTGCGGAAAGACCATTAGCCTTGGATCGGCTACTGTCTCTC
The DNA here is from genome assembly GCA_030378355.1 of Eleusine indica. Taxonomy (NCBI): domain Eukaryota; kingdom Viridiplantae; phylum Streptophyta; class Magnoliopsida; order Poales; family Poaceae; genus Eleusine; species Eleusine indica. Next base: position 64,575,243 of record CM059494.1, read on the forward strand.
AGGATTTAGAGAAGATTTTGTGGTAAAAACGTGAGGATGTTCTTGATTTGATGAAACATTTCCTGGTTCTTTAGAACCTACCAGTTGCAGGTTTTCTCAGAGAACGTAACCAGTGGCGGGAGTGGGAGTAGAACTATTATTAGTGTTGTGCAACAAAAGAGGCTTTTAGCATCAAGGGACCATACATGACTGCATGAACTGGAAGATGCATTGCAAGTTTTATCGATCACATCATGGCAAAAGCTGTCCCACTGTCCTGATTCAATGACAGATATAGTTTCGCTCTTCGTTTTGCCTCTTCCATTAGATCATGTTTGAAAGGATGGAAAAAATGATTCTTGAAACGATGAATTTATTTCGTACATAGGGACACGTTAGCATTAACCAACACGAATTTCTGACTGAATCAATATAGTTGAATGGATGGTGAACCTATGAATTATTATCCCGAAATAAAAGTTTTTGTATCATCATATGTTAATCCAAGTTTTATTACACATAACGTTAGCTCCATTAAGATATGTTTGCTTCATTGCTACAAATATACCTAATCCGCATCCGACCCATTTCTCAACCAACTTTCTGATACTTATGAGGGCCATCTTGCCACACCTCATAGCAACTTGGTTGGAGATGCCTCTGTAACTGTTGTCATTGATAATGACAATCACCATCCATGCCAATTCGGCACCACCAGCAACAAGAACGGAACCTTCGGGTCAGGGCACGGCTGAGCTCAGTGGGCTCCTTGATCAACTGATTGTCATGCCAGTGACCAAAGAAAATGTTAAACCATGTATGCCACTAACCGCAGCCAAGCATGAGGACCAGCACTAACAACTGCAAATCGCCAGCAAGACAAATCAAAACAGCTAAACACGACAAAAAAACATGGTACTAAAGTTGAAGCACTCAAGCAGGATTCAGATGTCACGTACGTAGAAAGCAACACAAGGGCACATTGCAAATGGGAACTAGGAATACATATTGAGCAAGCTGTTCTTACACGAGTTGTTTTTTAACCTTTCTCCTAAAGACTAAAGAAGGTCAGCAACGTCACTCTGACTAGTGAGTGACTACTGCACTGCCTCCGAAGCCGCCGTACGGGGCTTCCCGCCTTCCTTGCACCAGACAGCACCAATCAGGGAGCTACCCAGTGTCCGAGGCCAGGTCAGGTACCAGAGCACATGTCAGCTAGGCTGGCCCACAGCTCGTCTTCATCTTCGTCGTCTATGTCGAAACCCAGAAGCTGCTGCTGCTGGTAGTGGTGGTGCCCATGATGCCCATTGGCTGCAGCTGCTTCCATCGGCGTTTCCCACCACCACTTGCCGGCGTCCAACGTTGTGCTCTTGCCACTTTCCCTGCACAAGTTGCCATTACTGTTGCTGCTGTTGGTGGTGAGGTTACTGTAGTTGCAGTGCTCGTAGCTGTTGCCGGACTCCTCCTGCTCGAGGTCTGCAACAGCCTCCTCCTCCGTCTCGACATTCCTTGCGAAGCGGCCCTGCACCCTTGGTCTGCTATCCGCCAGGGTCTTCCTGCAGGCATACTGAAGAAATCCGGATGACTAACAGATGCAGCAGAGGACATAAATTGGAAAGAGCATGGAATACATTTGCAGGTTCATTACAGTGATCTTTTTGTGGAAGTTCCTCTGGTGGCGCTTGGCACGGTATCGGTCAATCTTCTCCTTCCGTTCTTCAGTGCTATAACGCCCAACCTTCTGAGGGAAAGGTCCCCCTGCGTCCTGGCTGTAGGTGTCACCTGCAACTACCGGCGGTGGTGATACATTCATTACCTGTTTTGAATCAACACAGAACTGATTAGCATTAAGTTCTGGTTATCTAAAGGTTCAGCTTGAGCTCGTTGCATTACCTGGAGGTCACCTGTACTGAAGACACGCCGCATGGCTCCAGTGCTGAATTCCAAGAAGTCACCCGAGGATGAGGAAGGGGAGGAAGGAACATGAGGAAGAGGCAACTGACATGCTGAAGGAGACGAGCAGGAGAAGGTGGCATTACTGGTGACAGGATCAGGTAACTGGAGATGAAGAGGGAGGAAATGTGAGATGGTGGTCCTGTGGATGTAGTAGGGAGGTGGCGCCGATGCAGCGACATTAGGAAGTGCTAGCAGACCACCGTTTTCATGGAAGAAATTGCTGCGAGGAATTTCAGTTGGAGCTGTGGGCTGAGCAGAGGAGAAGCTCGCTGCATGGTGCATGGAGAGGTCATTGCAGTTGGGTGTTGGTGAGGGCGAAGGGTGGAACATGGCTTTTGGGTGTGAATCCCTTTGATGTGGTTGGGTGCAAGTGCAAGTGAAGGGGGTTGGTATAAAAAGAGAAGGTTTGTGTGTAATTTAATATACACCTAAGGTTTGTAGGGCCACTCACTTAACAAGGCTAAAAAGTCAAAAACCCAAAATTACTGATATTACAGTTCAGTCTGCCCTGCATTACAGCAGACAGCAGAGGTCCATAGTCCACTCAGTATCCTAACTACAGCTAAATGTCCAATATATTTTCTGACTCGTGCTGATATCTAAATGCCTCATACGCTCCTTTATCAGACCCATTTGACAATCAGATGTTTGATGACAGTACTCATATTAAGAGATTTCAGGCATGGCAAATAGCTCATAAAAAAGTCGTCCCCCTTTTTATCTAGTAAAGCCGTAGGAAACGAGCTGCTTTTCCATGAAAGCAAAAGAAGTTCAAAAATATGTCTGCCTTTAATTAAAAAATAAAAGTTAAGCTGAATTTAGAACCATATAAGAATGAACAGGTGTCAGACTCGCAGCTATGGAATATGCTACAACCATAGCATTAATAAACACAAATAAGTTGATTCCAGTAGCATTTCTGCATAAGAGATGAAGATGGGGGAAAACTACGTCTTGCAAGTGTGGGTACATCAGGAAATCTTGATACTTGAAACGCATCACACAGAGAATGGCTTAGCATATGTGACTACATTTTTGGACTTATGCTGCTCATGCGACCTATCTTTTTTATTGCAGTTTATATTTGCTTTTGGATTTGTCAATGAAGCCATTTACCAATGACAAGAAACAGTAAATAGTGATACAAAAGGACTAGTAACAAGCATACAGATAAGAAAGTGATAGGTGCAGAAGATAGACATACCACAGTTGGATATTGATTTGCTGCTTGTCAGGAGGAAATTGAAACCCTTGTTTCTCGATTTCTAGAGCTCCAAGCCTTGAACCTAGACTCTGAAGGTTGCCAGGTGGGTCTCGTCATCAGTTCTATGCAATGTGGTTCCAGGTCCATAGGAAAGATAAAAGTAACTCATGACAAGGCCCATAATAGAAAAACTACAGGGAACAACAGAGGGTGATAAACACCCACCTGAACAATTTCCAGAACCAGGTTTTGAATCACAGTCAGGCAGCTCCATCCAGAGGGACTAACCAGTTGCACTAGCACCGTTCTCTGACAAGGATCATTATGTGGGATAAACAGTTAAAGTACATGATATTTGCACGACAGTTCCATTCAGAAGACACGCCATTTCAAAAACTTGGAGATGAGCTTGACTTTGGAAAGGTAATAAATAGGAACCCAGCACTTCAAAAAAACAGATAAGCTTTAAAAAAACTGATGGGCAGACCTGGAAAGAACCAGACTATTTGCTTGTAAAGTTTGATGTGCATGGAGCTGATAACAGTGAGTAATTTGTGGATAAAACAGGAGTGATCAACTAATAAGATAATAAATTGTTGCACCACCAGTTTTGCTATCGAGTACGCATTATCAAATCAACCTCAATTTGGTGAACAGAAGATATTGCCAACACTGTTTGCTTGCAGTACCACAGGCACTGTATGCAAAATCAAATTATTCCATTTCGATTAAATTTGGTGTGTTTTTAGACCAAGAGCCACTCCTCTTTGTTGATCAATAGAATTACAATCCTCAAGCAAACATCTAATCAGGAAAGAATAAATTTAATTCTGACATTACAGTCATGAACACCTATATAAAAGCAGAAATCAGTAAAGAATCACTGACTGAATTTGAATATAAGTGATGAGGGTCCTTTACATTCAAGGCCTAAAAAAACCCACATTTCCCACACCACTTGATAGGTACAACGGTATCTCTTAAAAAACAGATTGATGTGATGACCCTCATCTACGCCCACCCTTGGAGCCACCATATTGCTTATGCACCCCAGGACCCATGCATGAAAACAGTGATGGTTTCTTTGGCTTCGGGCCAAACAGGAAAGTTCTAAGGGGCACTCCAGCTTTTGTTGATAGGTTACGGAAGTTTTGTTGGGCTCGGTTGCTTCTTGCCATAGATAACTCAAGATTCTCACGAAGCTTCAAGAGGACCCTCCCAACCTCCACCTGAAGTCCTCTTACATGGTCCAGACCAGCTTCGAGCTCCTTAGCAACTTTGTTATTCTCTTGTTTCATGTTAAGTACCTCACCTTGGAATTTTGCAGCTTGGAAAGGAGTGAAGTGAACTTCGTCACCTTTACCCAGAGGTGTTATCTTTGATATCTCCTCCTGTATGCTGCACAGAGATGAGAATCTGTTCTCTACTTCTCCTTTCAATAGCACATTCTTTTCCATCCAGACTTGAAGATCTGTATTTAAATCACGAAATTTCTTTTCTAGGACTGCTGACTCCAGCTTTGCTACCTGATAACTAGCAGCGAAACCGTAAGGCCCCCCCTCAGCCTGTTCACCAGTCAGCTTATCCATTTCGGTTTTTAACTTGCCAAATGATGTTTGGAAATTACGTATTTGATGATATGATGTGCTGAACCTCAACCAGAAGTCCAAGTTCTCACCCAGTACTCTGTCAATCTCAGCTCTGAATTTGTCCTCTGCAATAGATGTGAGAGGATGTTCAACTTGGCACTGCTTAATATATTCCTCTATCTCAGCAATCTCTTTGTCTTCTGTAGAAGGGTCGGTGCTTATTTTGGACGTTTCTTCAGACTTCTCCGTACTCTCAGTGATAGAAGCACTCATCTTTTTCTGCAAAGAACTTAACATGCGCCTAAGAGAGTGGATCTCCTCGTCCTTCGTTGCATTGGCACTCTTTAGTTCCTTGAGCTCTGACATTGCCTCAAGCTGATACTCTTGATCTTTCTTCTCAGTATCAGAAACCTTTTGCTCTGTATCTTTGTAGCTCTGAAGTACAGATGCATACTCTTCGAATACAATCTTCTCCTCACCTTCTCTTTTGTTTGGAAGTAGCTGCTCCCGCACGATAGGATCTTCCGAGCCTTCATCATGTTTCTCCATGTCGCTTGCCTTGACATGTAAAAAAATGGATGATTCTTTTATGATAGATGCACTTGTTAGTATTGTATTTTCTTCCAGAGAATCATTGCCTCTTAAGGCTTGGGATGAATCCACGCCATCAGTGATCTGGGTATCAGGAGCGTTCAATGTTTCTACAAACTCAGTAAGTTCATGGGAGGCTCCAGTGATTTGTTTAGAAATATTCCGGGTCTCGTTTTGTATGGACATCCCAATTTGTTGGACTGCTTGCATTGCCTCTTCTACTTGCTTTAACCTGTCTGCCAAGCTATCGGAATCAACAACCGAAGCTGCCTTGTCTTCCATCAAAGCATGCAGGTGCTTTTGAAGGTTGTCTATCTCAGTCCTCATTCTATTAATCTGAGCATTCTGTGATGTAGTAGCAAGCTCAAGGTTTATTACCTTCTCTACAAGTCGATCAACCTTATCCGCTAATTCTGCTACAGAACCCTCTGGGTGAAACTCAATCAGTTCTTTGACTTTCTGACATAATTCTTGGAGGTTAAGCTGGCATTCAATTGGCGCAGATTCATCAGTGTCCTGAGCCGGCAGCACATGGCTCGGTTCTGTGTCATGGTGATCACACTCGTTGATTTGCACATGAGGCAGTCCACATTCATCCTTGAAGGTTTTCAGCTTATCCATCGCCTCATTGGCTCGTTGAAACTCCACCTTTGCCTCTTCAGATGACCTCTTTTGCTGGTTCTGCAGGTCAGTCAGTGTATCCTCACAAGACACAATGGCCTGCGCAGCCATCAGCGCTCGAGCTTCATTGTCTTCAATGGCCGCACTGGTGCTAAAAGCATCTTGCAAGGTGCAAACTTCATCCTGCAATTCAGCCACCTGTTTCTCAATGTCCAGATACTTGCCTAGTGCGCTGTCGTAAGAGGTCTTCAAGAACTCCTTCTCAGTCTGCAGCACCAGGATTTGTTTCTGCAGCTTGTCGATCTCTTCCTGTGCCTTCTCCTTGGTCATGTGGGAGGGGACCCTCCGGTGCGCCTGAGCCCCTCTCCTTGGCACTGGGCTGGTACCCCTGCTCGTGCCCCGCGAGCCCATGGGTAAGCCTTCCAGCGCCGGGAACTTGAAGTTGCTGAGATCAATCCCGCTGAGTGCTTTCGGGAACCCCTCACCATCTCCCTCTTGCATGGAGAACTGCACCTGGTCCGGGAACACGGTGGCAATGGTGTGGTTGGCCCTGTGCAGCTCACTGGATATCCGATCATACCTGTCGGCCAGCGCCTGGTAGGATCTGAACATTTCCTCCACATGGTTGATGAGCTCCGGCCGGCTCCTGAAGTAGAGCTCCGCCTTCTTGCCAAATGAATCGGCGTCGGCCCCAATGAGCTTGAGCATGGACTTTACCCTGTCTTCCATCTCTGCATACCAGCAAAAGAGAAACGCAAATCCATGAACAATGCGGAGTTCGAACTCGCCGGTGGGGAGATGGCGAGCGTGATAGGGGTGAATCAGAATCTATGCGGGTGCTTACCGCCGAGGGTGGTGTCGAGCCACTTGGACTGTGTGGTGCGGATGTGTGACGCCCACCACCAGGAGTAGGCGTTGCTCGCTGCGCGCTGCAGCATAGCCGGCCGGCGACCGGGTCACGCCGCGCGCGGGCCCTCCAACTCCTCCTCCCGCTCCGCGTCGTCGGCCGCGCCCTTGCTGCGGATGCGTGAGGGCTACGCTGCTCGCCGGCGATGAGGAGGACCAATGTGGCGGGGATTGTGGCGTGGGGCCGCGCCGCGAGGGGCCCGGAGGAGGAGAGAAAGGGGGGAGGAGGAGGAGAGAAAGGGGGGAGGTGGACCGGTGGCTGGGTGCGGCATGGCGAAATAGGAGGGTGGCGGGGGCGGTTTCACACGTGCGGTCGGCGCGGCTGGGCGGACGGCTGGGCGCGAGGCGCGCAGGAAGGGTGCGGACGGCCGGGCGCGAGAGGTGGACGGCGCGGTGTGGAGGGTTCCACGCGTGTTGCGGAGGCGCGAGGGAGGGCGGCTCGGGTTCCGCGGCACGGCGCACGTGGTGGAGTGCCGGGTGGCAGAGGCGGCCGGCACGGCGGTGAACTGGTGGCGGCGCCGGCGCAGGAAGGGACGACGGTCGACGGTGTACAGCGCTGATGGGCCGTGGGTATGGGCTGGTCTGATCTGCGGGATCTGCCTGCCCACTTCTAAGCATTGTCGCTTGTGGGCTGGAGCATCTTTCGTCTTGCGGCCAGTGGCCCACGGTCCACACAACATGAGCTGATGCTGATGAGCATCCGCACCAAGAAAAAGCAAACGCGCAATGCGTATTTTGCAGCCTTGTAGGGATGAAGGAAACAAGAAAAATGAATTGATACAAACAAACATATTTAGGCTGTTATCCAAAAAATACAAACATATTTAGGTCTCGGATTCTAGTTTCTGTTTATTTTGCATAATAAAGTAAAACCATACCAATGATTGGAGTTGCAATGAAGACTTGGTTTATCAGAAAAAACCACTCCACTACCTTCCAAACATTACTTCCTCCGTTTTTCTTTTCTTGTCGTTAGGACAAATTAGGTTATATTTTATTATTTCACAAGCACGCAAATATCGAGCCAAGCCACATACTCCTATGATCTCCTAGATTAGTATGTGTATAAGTCACAGTATGGTCCATACGCAAATATCAAGCCAACCCATATACTCCTATAACTCTAAGCTAGGCGAGCCAAACCTCACTAGTATAACTGTTGAGCTTACACTGGTAGAATATTTTTTTCATATCTTGTGTATTTTCAGCTACATTTTGCACTGCAATTATGTACGCATTTGTCATATGATTGGTGTATAGTTATAGCTCATTTTTTCTGTACAGTATATATTTTGCAGTTGTTTTTGTTTGACATGGACCTCACGTGTTGATGACTAGCAGTCTACATCTGGTGTATGAATATAAATTTGATGTATTTCAATACACAAGCTGTGACTTATACTGTTATGCTCATATATTGCTTTTCTATGAATAAATAACCTCCAACAGCAATAAAAGGAAAATCCAATGTATCAGGTTTCGCAGCGAACATTATTCTCACCTGAATTTATATTGGCGAAAAAATCCATATATATTTGGCGAATCAAGAGTCATTGGCTGTCCCGTACGCTACGCGCCAAAGTCCAGTTGCAAGTTTCGTGAACGAATCAGCTCGCGGCAACAAACAGGCGAAATACGCACCCAAAATTCAACCTCGCGCCTCCGCGTACGAAATTTCAGAACCGCCCCGCCAATTCATCGATCCGCACCCATGCCAGGTCACCGATCCGCGGCATCCGTCCCGATTCCTGATCTCACCCGTCCATTCCCACCGCATCGTACGGCCGAAACTGCCCTTCCCCCACCTCTCGCTTCCATTTAAACCGCTCCCCCTCTTCCCCCAATTCCCACTCCAAGCACCACCGCCACCGCCACCGCCACCGCCGCATCAATCTCATCTCCAAATCCCACACCACCGCCAAGGAATCCGCAACAAGCAGGCATGTCCGGCCGCGGCAAGGGAGGCAAGGGGCTCGGCAAGGGCGGCGCCAAGCGTCACCGGAAGGTGCTCCGCGACAACATCCAGGGCATCACCAAGCCGGCGATCCGGCGTCTGGCGAGGAGGGGAGGCGTGAAGCGCATCTCCGGGCTCATCTACGAGGAGACCCGTGGCGTGCTCAAGATCTTCCTCGAGAACGTCATCCGCGACGCCGTCACCTACACCGAGCATGCCCGCCGCAAGACCGTCACCGCCATGGACGTCGTCTACGCGCTCAAGCGCCAGGGCCGCACCCTCTACGGCTTCGGCGGCTGATGTGCCTTCCTCCGTCGCCCACTGCAGCTCCGACGTCGTCTGGCCGTGCTCACAAGTCTTGCGGTCAAGAATGTTTCAGTCTCGGTTGTTAAGTTCGTCAGTTGCTGCAGTAGGTTTAACTATCATGTGGCAGTAAAGCAAGGTTGTTTGTATCTGATAATCGACTTGTGTTCCTTGCAACTATGTGATTCTTCGATATAATCAAAACTTGTTCAGTGAATCCTGTTTGTGCTGCCTGTTTTCTCATGTTGTGATCGATTGTGATTGGGTTTCAGAGATTGCTTGACAGGTAACTTTTCCAGGGAATATGTGCGGTGTGTTTTATCTCAGATTTGCAACCGACAGTAGCAATGTGGGTTTATCAGGTTATGTGCATTTTACGACGACTCTCCTGGTTGTGTTCTGAAATGTGAACCATCTCTTGCCCTTGTCTCATTTGTGCAAGATAATATCACGATGCTTTTGCATTGCAGTTTAATCTGCGGGCATGCAAGTACTTTTTCAGTTGTTTACTGCATTGCTCAATGCTCACAAGACTGTAATTGTCTAGTTGCAGCCCTAGCATCATCTTTTATGGTTCCGAGTAGTCTATCAGAAGGATGATTTTGCAGAGCTTCAGAGTGCATGGTAATGTCTGACAAATCACATGCTGAAGTAAACAAGAAAATGCTAAGCAAAAGAGCATTGTTGCACAAAGAGTTCACTGGTGATGAATAGAACCAAATTAGCTATTCATTATGTCCGCAATCTATCAAATAATGCATCATGAAAAATATGATACAGTGACCACAACTTGTCAAAAAATGAACGAAGTCAGTCAAGCCACTATGTCAGGAAATATGGGTTACAATTAATGTGTTCATGAACACAGCTTCTCGAAGGTTAACAGAACAACCGCTCTTTACAGAATAACTGAAATAGTCTCAATCATTTATTAGATAGACAGAATTCAGTTGACATCACAGTAGACATACTCCCCACCCATGTACATCGATTGCAAACTGATATCTCCCCACCCATGTACATCCACAGACATGGATGTCAAATCGACCAAATGAAATGTTATACAGAGATGTCTCAAAATTGTAACAACAGTAACCTTTAGTAATACTTCTGTGTATTCTAAACACTCTGGAAGTCAAAAGAAAAAAAAAACTATATCATTTTAGAGTAATATGAACATGAGCAAAATAAAAATTCAGTAGTCCTGTCAAAACATACATTTGCACTGCCACAGAATATGGCAAGATGACTGAAACAGAACAAGATGGCAAATTCCTCAGCGGCTCTGAAAATGACCTTACCAAACACTTCTAGCTTCTAAACAATCAATACTCCTGTGCACACAAGAGCAGCCAGGGACACAACTACACAAGGCTGCAGTTCTCACTGCCATCATGGGGACAAAAGAGCACCAGAGTCGTCCAATGAGGGCTGTAGTGCATTTATCTTGATCACATATTTCTTCCGGGTTAACGTGCTGCTGCTTTTAGAGCTCATGTCCAGGTCTTCTGATCCATCAGACAAGGTGCAATCCTCAGCATCATAAGCATTACCAATATGACCACCACATTTCCGGCAGAGCAATTGCATTCTCTTTCTGAACAAACCCCAGGAACGGCTTGAATGGAAGTATGGCATGCAACTCACTTCATCAGTTAGTGTAAAACGGCTCTCATCAACTGCAAAAAATGAGACAACACCTTTCCTGATCTGCTTGCCATATTTGGATCCAATATTTGCCGTGTTCCGTGTGGAGGAGCTCAGATTTAACGCATATCCGCAGTATCCACAGCTGATAGTAAGAAACAAACAAGAGATGTCATGAAAAAACACCAAATATGCTTGCAAAATCTCAACAACTGAAAATCTGAAACTACCATTACATATAATTATATCCACAAACAATTTATTTGTGTCAAATCAGCAGCAGGACCAAATTTTCAGCAGTCAACATTAATTTCCACTCATTATCACTTTCGGTTGCTTTCTCTATGTTACCTATACATCATCTCACACTCACAGGACATGATATCTTGCACTTCTGTTGTTATAAACATCTAATCTTTCACAGGTCATAATATCTTTCAGACTTTCACAGAGAGAATTGGCCGTACATTCACTCCGGTGGACCAAATTACTTGTCTACTGAATCTCGATTAATCTAGGTACAAGTTATCACGATCAAGGACACTAATCGCTGGCAACCAATACCAACTAAAACGACGCGAGCAAAGATCTCTCTAACTATCACCGGGACCCAGCAAAATGGATTCCACGACTGAATCCCCACGAACACCAGATACTAGACAAGCAATTTTGGCGGACTAGCTACAAATTTGGGACTGAAGTCACTGAACGCCACATGGAAAAACACAAGAAAAAGGAAGGGACTCGGCCAGGCACTAATCCGACACAGAGCATCAAAGCAAATCCTCGCCTCCCATAGCAAAACTATCCCTAGGCTTGGTTTCGGATCCAACCAGAAGTATGCAGTCCGTAGAGCAGCAGGGGGCGAACCTATAGGCGACGTCCTTGACGGAGGAATAGCTGTCGAGGGCCCTCGCCATGCTCGCCCCCCGCTCGACGGACCCTGGCGATTGATCCACTGGTTGGGCTGCGGACTGCAGAGGAGGGCGGGCCAGCGAGTGGCCAACGGTCAAGCGCCGCCCCGGTTGGTTTTCTACTTTTCTTTTCCCTTCTCTTCCAGTTCCAGCGCAGGCAGAGGATCGGGGAAAAGGAACCAGACGGGTACGGCCCGTCAGGCCCGCGTCCGGTGGGGCTTCGTGCTGAACACCGACCGTGGCCGTGCCGTGATTTGTGCGCCGTTCCTGATTGTGATTGATGGTGGCAGGCGACTCGTACACCGTCCAACGCTGGAACGCACTGCAGAATGCAGATTAGGACAAAGGATCGGGCGTTCCTAATTGCGCCGTTGGGTGTTTAACGACACGTGTGACCCAATAATTGAACATGGGTACATGATGTGGCGAAGCAGCGCCCCACTTTGATGTGGCCGTGCCGTGCAACTGTTCCTATCATCAGAAGTTAGGCAAAACTTGAAGGGGAAAGCAGCTAAACACGCTCCATTGACTCCCGTTTTCTTTTTGTGCGAAACATTGCCTTTCGGTTGTGGCGGATTACAGGCGGCGACCGATAGCTCATACTGGATATGAAACCAAGTGGTACAATTGATTTTGGGAACGAGCTAAAATCAGGTAAAACTGGATCTGAAACCAAGTGGTACAAAATAATCTTTCATCAACAGTAGCACACTAGACAAACCGATAGCGAAGAAACACAAAATTGGTAACGTGACACTGGTATAATTTTTGCTAACGATAGAAGGCTCTGATACTAAGAAAACATTTGAGTAAAATGATATTCGAATATTTGAGAAAAATCTCATATTTTCTATATATTACCTTTGTGAAACCATGCATGCTAACATTTGAGAAAAGAATGTCATTGGTGTGAAAGAAATCTTCGCATGTTCAAATTTAATCGTTCCCCTACTTATTGTCCTGTTCAATTTATAACGTGCGTACTATATTTCATAATGCTCATAAAGACAAAGACAATGGAGTAGTGGCATTTATATACTGGCGAAAATTAAGCATAAACATCTTTTTTTTAGAGATTAAAGCCTAAACATCTGACTGAAATATCGGAGAACAACTGACAGGATGCAGTGTTTCGTCGGTTTACCTTGACTGTCATAGCTCAGAGATTTCATTTCCGCCAGGGGCGGCTCGTGGCCGCCCCCACACCGACCGCCACCTCTATGATTGCTTCCTCCCCGTACTCTCCTCCCGGCTAGTCTCCGCCTCCACTCGGACGAAGATGGCGGCGGCTGCGGAGGTGGCGCCGGTTCAGCACCGGGGGCAGGCAGCGGCGGCGGCGTGGCATATGGTGGCGGACTGGCTGGGCATGCTCGTCCAGATCCTGCTGCAGATCATCCGCGGCACGCCCTCCTCCTGGGCGCAGCTCATCTCCTTCCTCGGCTTCCGCCAACCGCTTCTTCCCACCACCGCTCAGCCGCAGCCGTCGCCTGAAGTGGCCTTCGTGCAGCTTCCTTCCAAGGCTCCCGCTGAAGAGTCGCCTCCGCCGCTCCGGCGGCTCACGGTATGGCCCCATCTGATGGCCTGTTGCTGTTGGAGTGTTGGGTGAAAGCCTGGTTCGCGTTTGGTAGTTTGGGGAGGCTAGTCATCGCATAGTTTCTAGTAATACAGTAACTGCAGGTTAAACTGGATGTGGTTCTGTAACAGTAGCAATACGATTGCAGCCGGCAGAGCAGCTTCTTGTAGAGTGGGGTGGTAAAAAACGTGAAGAGAAGCTGTAATCATTATAGAGTGAAACAAGTTAAATTTTGAATATTGGTCTCCTGGTGATGTAGGATTAATTAGGCATGACTGACAGATTAGTTCTAGTGTGATCTGTAGCAGAATTTAGGCTGTCATTTTAAAATTTTCTAATTGCTGTTTTTGCTATGAGGCAATGCTGATTGAACCTGCACGTTTTCTACAGGTGGTGCTTGACTTGGATGAAACTTTAGTTTCTGCCTACGAGTCATCCAGCCTTCCTGCTTCCCTGCGCACCAGGGCTGTTGAAGCGGGATTGCATTGCTTTGATATGGAATGCATATCATCTGAAAAGGCAAGCGAGCAGCACTCTTGTGCCTCCTGATAATCTACTGCTGTTTTGACTTTAGTTCATAGATAGGTACTTACGGGAAGTTGTGCTTCTTAACATAAAGGATGCTGAAGGAAGACAGAAGATAAATCGTGTATCTGTCTTTGAGCGTCCTGGTTTGCATGAATTTTTGCAGCGGACTAGTGAATTTGCTGATCTTGTTCTCTTTACAGCTGGTTTAGAAGGTTTGTGTACTCCTGAACTATTTATAGTGTTCGATAACAAACATTTAGTTGATTTTACCTCACATCTTTTATCTGTGTTCTTACCCAGGATATGCAAAACCTCTAGTTGACAGGATAGATGCTCATAACAGATTCTGTCGTCGCCTCTATCGGCCATCAACTGTTACTACGTAAGTTGTTTCTGGCATTTCCACGAGCTGATAGTTGTTAGTAAGGGGATATTTTGTTTTTGAGCAGTTGGGAGTTAACATTACAGTCACACATTATCTGGCTCATTCGCTAAATTAGTGAAATGTGGTCTCAGCTGATCAGTTGGTGGTTCGGTTTCTAAGTAGAAACTTAAATCTCAAATGTTTTGGCACCATAGCTGGATGACGTTCCATTTCGTTCTCATTAAATTTCTTTTTATTTTTTCTGAATGAGTTTTGTTTTTCCTTTGAATATGTTGCTGATTTCATTACCTTGCGTTCTCCTATTTATATCCACTTTTCATGAACCAGAAATGTGGTTGTAATATTAATAGTTCTGTGGACCCTTATGCTTTTGTAATTTTGTCAGTGTACTACTTGCTTACCTATCTGATGGAAGAGACTTCTTGTTTGCTGAGAAATTGAGTTTTCTGCATTAACTGAGCTAGTAATAAGTATTATGACACTGTTATGTTCACATTTTCAGGCAGTACAGAGATCATGTAAAAGATCTTTCTTGTTTGTCCAAAGATTTCCACAGAATCGTCCTTGTTGATAACAACCCATACAGTTTCCTAATGCAGCCATTGAATGGAATACCTTGTGTTACATTTACAGCTGCACAACCTGTTGATGATCAGGTAAAACAAACAATGTACACAAATAGTTCTTTGTTTCTACATGTACAGTATCAATTTTTACTGACCTTTTGATGTGTTGTGACCTTCAGCTTATGGGAGTGATATTTCCACTTCTCAAGCACCTTTCTCTGGAAAATGATGTTCGGCCTGCATTGTATGAAACCTTTCGCATGCCAGAGTGGTTCCAAAATAAAGGGATCCCACCAATTGATGGGGCGGTATAGGTTAGCAGCTATCATATTGGATTATTGGTTGAATGCTTAGCCAACTATGCTAAGGGCCTCAGGGGGAGAACAATTGTACAGTATTTATTCAGCTAGCCCTTTGAAAGCCTTGTTCAACATGGAATAGCAATGTCCGAAAAAGGAAAAGAGGTAAAAGAAAAGTTGACTTGTAATATAGCACAGTGATAAATACTCCATAGTCCGTACCAGGCCTTGTATCTTTACTACCCTCTTCAGATTTTTCTTTTTTCGTAATGTTGTACTAGTCGGTAGAGTTAAGTTTAATTCTATCAACGTCAATAAAAAACATCTAGAGGAAATGCATCATTGCAATGTGTCATTGTCTAAGCGTCTACAATTGCCTATATCAAAGTGGCGATCCCCAGAATTTGGTTGACTATGTGATGAATTTAGATCAAATACATCATAGGTCGAGTAAAATCACAATTTCGGGAAGTGGACAAACACATTATTGGAGTGCATCCGAGTAAATGTCAGATCAATTACATTATGAGTCATGGGAAACTATACATACACAACGAGGGATTTCCTTTTCCTCTCTATCTCATATTTACAGACACCAACTAGTGTGTATCCACGGTCGATTCACCCAGCAAAACAGGGTTTCTATGTAAGGATTGACAAAGAAAAAAAAAACACGAAGCAAAATCTTGCTACCAAAGGGAAATGCGTTATGAACAGAAAGTGGCCCCCTGCTTCTGAAGAAAGAGCTTGATTTGCAGCTCAAGGATATTCAAATGAAACCCATCGGTGCTGCAATGCTTCACTGGCCGTTGGTCTCTTTTGGGGATTTATTTGCAATAAGTAAGACAGGAAATCAACAAATTTCTTGTCGGGGCACTGCAACTGCTGCCGTAGAGAAGATTTCTCTGGGATCAAATACTCGAGTTCGTCTGTCTCCTGGTAATGGTTTGAGAAAAATAAAATATTCAGTGCTGAATGAAAGCTGGAAATTTATTCCAAATATTTTCACAGTGATAACTTAACAAACAGAATGCGCCTTTTTAGAAAAACTTTGGGATGAGATAGTATTTTACCGACTGCGTTTCTGTAAACTCATTGATCTTGAGCTCTTGTCATTGGATTCAGATCAAAATAAATAAAAACTTGTCTGATTGGGTGTGCCAAGGAACCATATTATGTATATGGATCTGCGCTTGCAAACTTGCAGACAAGATCCTCGGCAAATGCCACAACTTCAAACCTTCTTCTAAACAGTAACTTGCTGCCATTGGTAACATTGTTTACTAGTACATTATTTGTCTTCTCAGACACAGTATTTTAAGTCATCACTTTTATTTTTGAGTTTCGATAACTCAAGATGTTATGCTGTAGCATAAATATGCCTCTAATACACTGTAATGTACTGCTGGCAGCATTTATCATGCCACACATGTCACATATAGAGTTAATAAATCCACTAATTATTCATGCGGGTTGAAAACATAATTAGCCAAGCAAACTATATAGTACTTGTGTTAAATTTCTTGGTTTGGTTGCGGGTTTAAAGTTTACACAACAGGTCCAGTACATTTGAAAGAAGTAAAGATAAAACAATGTACCTCGTTCTTGTGGAAAAGGTCATAGTCATCTGTGAAATACTTTTGAGTCTCCTGTCCCAATGCAAGCATTTCCGTGTCAATCGGACCGATTGTGCCGATCATGCGAGCAAGAATTATTGGTACAGATTCATTAGGAAAGAGCACCTGTGAACATGTCAAAGTGGTACTGTCATATCCATTGATTCTTTCAGGAACAGAAGAACATGGTACTAGTACTACTTGTGCACATTTGAACAAGTAATGATTTGTTCAATTGGTAAAGGGTGTGAACGTACGTACTGACACCCAACTCCATGTCCTCAACACAATTATTTTTCTTCATTAAAGCCACTAGATCCACTAAGGTTGATCGAGATCTTTATTTATTTTTTCTTTTTTGGAAGTTGAACAGGGTTCTAGACACAATATCTTCAGTTCAGACTTAAATCAACAGTAACACTGTCTGATGGTTTCCAAGTAGGCAAGTATATCGTTTCCCTGAAAGGAGGTTCCTCAGAATGTGTATTCTTAATTTGCAAATACGTTCAAGATATTCGTCATAAGCTCTTGAAACCACTCTTATTTTTATCTACAGGTTTTCAGTGACAACTTCAGCACTAGGCTTAAAGAAGGTTAAGACTAACATGTAAAGAGCCTTGAGTTACGGAATTCTAGAATTCTTAGGATGGAGTACTCCCTCCGTTCTCCAAATTCTGTCGTTAGGACAGCAAAGTTAGTTCAAAATTGAACTAAATCTGCTGTCCTAACGACAGCATTTAGAAAACAGAGGGAGTAAGTAAACAAGGTAAGACGTTAGTCACTATGACAGCATCAAATCCCAACAGTTGCAGGACAAGTTTATAAGACATGCAAGAATTTAACTGTGAATGAAGCCTTATTTGTCATTTCTTTCAATCGTTTTTAATGTATATAAATTTCCACTGCACTTTGAGAACTTATAATTTATAATAATAATAAAACAGACATGAGGAAAACTTACTTCACCCGTGTACAGTTCGGCCAAGATGCAGCCCAGAGACCATATGTCAATTTTCTGGTCATATGGCAAACCAAGGATGACTTCGGGAGCTCGGTAAGAACGGGATTGAACATACGATATTAGGTTGTCTGACAGGAAGCAACTGCTGCCAAGATCAATAACCTTAATTTCACATCTGCTGTAGCTCTTCAGAAGGATATTCTCTGGTTTCAGGTCACAGTGAACTATATTTAAATGATGCAAATACACCAATGCCTCTAAGCATTGCCGAGCTATAGCCTGAAAATAGTACAAACAACCTCATATTTCAGTAGGACTTCTCTTTCTATTTTATAAAATCTAATCATGCTTCCAGTTTTTCCAAACCTTCTAGAAAAGGTACATATGAAAATTTTGGCCAACAAGAACTAAAAGGTAAATAAAACTATGTTAATTAAATTGCATGACCCCATGGATTTGACTGAAGTACATGACAGTCCTCAAAGAGTAATTTGGTAACAAAATAGTCATCACAGACTCTCCGGAAAAGGGTTAAAAAGGAAAGAGCAGTCAGATGTACCTGTATTCTGGGCAATGAAAAGTACACCTCATCACCAGACTCTTGATTATATTTTTGAAATTCATAAAGATTTGCACGTAGTAACTCAGTGACAATGAAGAGATGTTCCTGTTGATTCCTTTTCACTATCAGCATTTTGCAAGTTAAAAATGAGCATGGGAAAATATCAAATAGGGAAACTATTGAAGTATCCATCACAAACAAGATAAAAAGCTGCTATCCTAAATTTGGAATGACCACTTTAAAGAGCAGTATAACTATTCCTTGATTTTTTTACTGTTAAAACAAAGCAAATATATCTATTTCACTGTATCTCTATGTCACATACGGGTACCTGAAAGTAGAAATAATCATAGAGACGCAATACATGATGCTCATCTTCTGGATCATATTTATTGACATACTTAAGCAGCTTTATCTCATCCAAGCTCTGGTCAAAGAAATCCTTATCATTTTTTATTATTTTAAGGCATACATCAACTTCTGTTCGAAGATCATGTGCCCGTACGACCCTGCTGAATGCTGCAGAGCCAAGATATTCAGTGACACGATATCTTCCAGCTATAACTGAATTCATGACAATAGGGAACTCTTTGTTTTCCTCAAAACCGGTCCTGCAGGAGACACCTATAAATGAGCCTATAAAACATTCCAGAATTTTGTGGTAGCAGAAGAAAATAAGAAAAGCATCTGATGGAGAACCTGTTTTTCCGGTGGAAAATTTTCAGTTCAAACGCCTCATATTCTTGAAGAAACTCAGAAAGTGCAGGATCAACTTTTGGATCTTCCTGAAATTTATGAGTGGTAGAGTTCTGAACAACTGCATCTGCTGCCCCCAAGTCTTCCACCCCAAAAACATCCTCAAGAACACCACTCTCAGGGAAAGGATGGACACTGTAGTTACTTTTCAGAAATTCTGTGCCATCAGCGATTTCCTCCGTTATCGTGTTAACATGTACTTTGCCATTTCCTCTGAAGTCATGATCAAGCCATGGGTCTGGAAAAGATAGCTACAGTTAGAACGAAATCAGCTAGTCAAGCAAAATAAGTGCCTCGGACTGTAAGCAAATACATACAGTAAAACTGCAGCATAATCATGCAAAACTAGGTTGAAACTTGCTTTATTGCGGCTATAGGCTGATAGTTGCTTGCACAGAGTTTTAGCTCCCACTATGAGTTCAATTCCTAGAATAAGATATTCCATCTCTACTCCTTATTAATTTAGGTGGAAACGTCCATACCGTCAAAAATCTGCCGTACGCTCCGAGTCTCCAACGAGTTCAAAATTGTTTTTTCGCCTGTGACTCGGTATCGTTCACGTACGAGAGGTGGACTACGTAATCATAATCGGATAACAAAAAAACACATCACGCTGTTCTCTATTTCAGAATAAAAAATATTTTTTGTTTATTAATCACAGTCGGACTATTCTAACAGAGACACATAGAGTCCGATCCATACAACTTTTTGGTATTAGCCACCGACGAACAAACATAAAAAAACTCATGTAGAGTCCTTACAATCCTAGCCGTCGGTCACTTTTTTGGTGCTGACCACCAGCCACCGAAAACATAAATTACTCGCACAATATTTGTTTGAAAACATAGTATGGTCCTACTCAGGATAGCTATAAAGATGATGCCACGGTATAGAAGATATGCCTGCATATGTACTTGTTTGAAATTGCGACTGTAACAATTGTTACTACCAAGAAAATCTGCATGATAGTGTTGTAATTAAAGATTTAAATAAAATCAGTAGTAACGTACAAGTACAATACACCACAGTTAATGGTCACATGATGGACCATTTAACATGTATGCACATATACTTCTTATCTGCTAGGTTTCAGTCTATATATATGCAGAGATTGCTGATCTGAAACAACTAGCTTAGCTTCATGGTGTCCGGATATACTTAAATTCACACCCAGCTCTATATCTCTGATCGTATGTGACGACCTTTATCAGTTGTATATATCAGATGTGTGTGTTCTGTATTTATTGTAATATAATGTGTGGATTAATTTGGATAATAATTAGCTTACTGACAAAAGAAAATAAAACTGTCTGGTTTTGTGACTTGAGGACTGGGACACTGTTAAACTCTTTCCATTATCTAAAAAAAAATTGTTTAACTCCTATTTTAGTTTACCTCTCTATGACATGTATGGTATAAATAATGCCTTTATACTGAACGGCCATAGAAATGTTATATACAAACATCCTTTAATCTTTATTGTGGTAGTGTATATAATTCATGATTTGGAAATTATGTATATTTATTTAAAGACAAAAATAACAGTAAAAGTATAAGCCAATATACTAACACTATTATCGTCATGAATTCAAGCTATAGAATGTATTTTGCTATGTAATAAAAGATAAAGCATAATGTATACAATACTATGTGTAAAGTTTGTCAAAATAATTTAAAGCCCGTAGCAACGCACGGGCACTTTGCTAGTTGCTGAATATTCTGAACAGCTATATGAGTACAAAAATAATCAAGGCTCAATTGCTGAATATTCTGAACAGCTATATGAGTAAGCCAAATAGATCCGAGTCAAAAAACTAAGCCAAATAGAAAGTAATTCGGCTACACCATCACAAGGCAAATTCCTTTTGAGCTTTATCCGACAATATTGCGTAATGAAAAAAATGAGCCCGGACAAATGCCAACAGGTCAGAAGCACTTACTTTCAGGAGTGCCTCCATTAACCAAGTACGGACTGAGTATATGAAGTTCCTTCTCCACAGCACTGATATTCAACTTCCCTCCCTCTGCATCCTTGGAATTCCTTAACAGATCGCTTTCGAATGCATCAGCATCCACCTTCAGCCTGAACCGGAACACTTCTGCAACGCATTCGTCCAGTACTTCTGTCTGGTCGTCCATGATCTGGTACCTCCCATAAACAGCAGAGCAAGGATCTGCCACCAACTCCACATCATTCTTCCTTTCACTGTAACAGAACGAGCAGGAATGCACCTCTGTGCGCCCACCAGAGACAGCAATACCATTACCATCTCTATGCACGTGCTGGTGGCCGCAGCCATCTCCATGCTGTAGTGCTTCACTCCGCTGCGAGCTGACTCCAGGTCCAACGATGAACTTGTCCTCCCCTTCGCCGCCGTCGTTCTCCTGCTTATCCCGCAACAGAAGGTCGTCGTAGAGCCAATTCTCACCGAAGAAGATGTCAGCAGTGTCGTACTCGCGCGCCGTGCCGAAGTCCATCTCCGACGACGACGCCTCCGACGACGCGCGCGGCGGCGACCACAGCCCACACGGGTTCAGCATTCCTGATATCCCCCCATGTGCAGTAACCGAACCAAGCAAAAAATTACCAAATTAGGATCAGAAACGCACATATTTAGAGCAAGCATCTTCCGATCACGTGAGGAGGGATCGAGACTGAGGGGGCGGATCGTCTCTCAGTCTCAAGCATCTGGAATGTGTACCTGAGGGCGTGGAGCTCATGCTGACGAAGTCGTCGTCGGAGGAGCTGGAGCATGGGCTCGCGGGCTTCGGGCCGCCGCCACCGCACGACGCGCGCAGCCGCAGCGGCGGGAGCTGGGGGTCATCGAAGCTGACGGGGAAGGCAGCGTCTCCGAAGGCGGAGGACGCTGCGCGCGCGAAGCTGTGCTCGGCGGCGAAGCCCTCCATGATCCGCTCCGCAGAAGGCGCCGACACGGCCCAGAGCAAAGCTCAAACGCGGGAGAGACACACTCGTGGCAGCTCAGCCCACGCCGCGGCGGCCATTTGAAGCGAAGCGAAGGCGGCGGAGGCAGCGACAATGAGAGAGACGCTGAGAGGGAGGCGCTTCAGCGAGCAGGAAGGAGCGTGGCGGCGGCACGGGATCCAACTCAACGGCCGCCGCGCCCGCGCCCCGCCCCGCTCGCAACAACTCTTCTAGGGCCTGGCGGCTGGGACCCGCCGCCTCCGGGGCTCGGGCGTGGAGGTTGCTGTCGCGTGCCAATGCGGTGGGTGGTCGGGGAGGTCGGGGTTGCCGTCCGACGTGGAGTAGCCCCTCAGTATTGTCGGTGGCTGGCGCGCGGGCCCCACCTCCCACCTGGGCACCGTCCTTCTCTCGCTGCTTCGCTGGGGGTGGGGGATTCTCCGCGCCGGCCGGGGTTCAGCGTGCCCGTGAGACGCGACAGCCAAATGTTACCGGGCTTGGTGGCCGGATCCCAACGACAGAAGGGGACGCCAGATCTGCCGAGGCAGATGGCGTGCTGGCATCACACACCTTTCCAACACAGCACTGGATCTCATTAGCGTAAATGGTAACATTCCAAGCCGGTTCAAAAGTAAAACTTTAGAAAATGGGATTTTAGGTCAAAATCATTTGGGTCTTATTCGTTTGTTGTGAAATAAAATTTATATGTATTAGTTATAAGATATGGATTGAGTGAAATCACAAGTGTCACTTAATCCATGTGAAATAACAAATCTATATAATGGTTTCAATCCGGATTCGGAAGGCTACGTTTTATACATGCGTTGAAGGCATAAAAAAAATCGGTTTAGACTGAATTTCAAACTATGCTAGACTGAACCGAACTTTCATTTCATGATAGATCAAATTTCAAATCACATATAATCAATCCATATAATTTAGACCACAATCCATATCGTTTCGAGCCTAAACGAACAAGGCCTTAGTGGATAATAACAATTTGGTCTGCTGCACACACGGTCGCTGATGGTCCTCGCTCGCAGGCGTAGCTTTATCAGACAGAGAGGGAGCGGTTGAAACAGCAGATCGGGTCACTGAGTGAAGCTTTACAAAAGATTAGGCGCGCTTTGGCGTTGGACCATAGGACCTCGCTATCATGATGGTCAGGATCTACGGGATAAAGCGTTCACGTCCCTGTCATCAAACAACTCACCTACTGGACCTGACCCCTAACTATGTTCTGCACATTGTTTGTCTGTACTCGATCGCCCTTCTTTACGTTACCCTTGTTACGAAAGCTTAATTTCGTCACACGGCTAATCTTTACGTGATTTCGAGCAGTCTAAGATTCGCCCCACTGACAGCAGAATTGGTGCTTAAGAAAAGTGGAACGGGGAACGTTGATTCTACGGTGCGGGTGATGTTCCAATGATGTTGTCGTGGTCTACTAAACGTCTAAACCTGATGTTTTCCTATTTATCATACGAAAGAGAACAGGTCGAGCTTTAACTCATACTATTAGAAAGCAGGGGTTCCACAGCCGTGATATGTAGAAACGGAGAGAGTTGTGCGCATGAGAAGTGCAGGTGCTGCTACTTATCACCTCCACCATGAAAAGTTGGGAAGGATTCATGTGAATTATTATTGAGCTTTCCTTATTATGGGGATCCAATGGCTTGGTCGTTCATGCGCTAAAGCTCCAGCGGTCCAGGGCCTTGAATACACAATCTCTTTCTTGCCTCGACGACATAAAAAAAAAAGGAACATAAGTGCTCCTGAACTAGCATCTGATACATTTTCCAGCTGGTTCATGATTTTCTCCTTTGCCTGGAAGCAATCTAAGATACATGGAAGTTAACCCTCGAGTACTACATGATTACCTCAAACAATTTCTGGATTTCTTTCCCATTACATGTTCTGGAAAGCAATATACGAGGTTCTCTGAACTTTCAGTGCTCCAAACTACAGCGAGTCTGATGCTGATATTTTTCTGTTTTTGAAGACTTCCAGATTCAGTTCTGATAAAAACAAGTATCAAACCATTGGAATACGAATACCGTCAAGCATTCTACGGCAACAGGAACATCATCCATAGTTCCACACTTAACTGCAGACATAGTATGCACTCTGTTCTCTTTTTTTTTTCTGACAGAATATATGCTGTTTCAGAATAATTGGAGCCACGTTACAGTCACTGCACCATCTTTAGTTGATCAAGAGTGCCAGTACACTAAACCATCAAATTGCATTTGAGCTCAACAGCAACCCATTTTACAACAATCTTTGAGTGTCAGGTACATTGGGGGAGATGACAAGCAAGGCGGTGTACAAATTGATGCATAAACCACGTTACAGTCACTGCACCATCTTTAGTTGATCAAGAGTGCCAGTACACTAAACCATCAAATTGCATTTGTGATCAACAGCAACTCATTTTACAACAATCTTTGAGTGTCAGGTACATTGGGGGAGATGGCAAGCAAGGCGGTGTACAAATTGCTGCTTAATTTAGTGGATGCTCCTCAGTGAAACAGAAAAGGCTACTAATTACACGAGTAAGCCAATCAGGGGGGAGTCACCTATCTAAATCCCCAACAAAATAATGATTAGCAAATGAAAGAGGGCTTCTGCTTACTGCACCCAACATACGGACTAACATAGTTGCATTACACGAGGAGTAAGAGCACCAGCTGCAAGCTGCTGCCTCACTCGTTATCCAGTTTTAAAGGCCCATCTTTCTCATTACCAAGTTTTAAAGACCCATCTTTTATAAGCTTTATGCTAAGGCTATTGAAGCGTCCTCTTGAATAATGTCGGGATGCTTTTCTCCAGTCTGTGCCAGTCTTCATCATTGCCACAAATTCTTCATAGCTAATTTTACCATCCTGCAGAAACAATTGACATATTTCCGGTTTCTGTTAGGGATAAGAACTGAAGGCAGCAGCTATTTCTTCTTATTTACAATGCAACCTAATTACTCCTAGGTTGGTCAGAGTTTTATTCTTTTCAAGGCAGCGGCTATATCAGGTATCAATGAATCTTTTTTTAGGGCAGGGATCAATGAATCCTCACCTTATCAGTGTCAACTTCTTGCAATATGTCATTGACCACGTCCATGCTATCAGCTCCTCCATCCTCCACAAGGGCTTCCTGAAGCTCTTCAGGCTCAATGTAACCATTTCCATCCTTGTCGAAAAACAGGAAGGCCCGCCGAAGGTGCTCGTCATTTGCCATCCTTTGTAAATGAAGTGAGACAGCCAAAAATTCACCATAATCTAGTGCTCCCCTACCCTTTGTATCCACCTATTTACAACCAGAAATGATCAGATATGCAGCCAACATCTAGCTCTCATCAATACTAGATGAGCTCATTTGTAATCAGACTACCTAATTCTCGAGTTCACACAGCATCAAATGTTCTTAATATGGATCCAAGCAAGATAAAGAATAAAATGAAGTTTTGAGTAAATAACAAATCAGCATGCAAAATGGCTAGAATGGTCAATGGACCCGTCCTTCATGAAAATGGTTGTGTTTGTTGTATTATGTATTCAAATTAATACTGTTAACAATCCTAGTACAATAGCACCCAAGTCCTGAAAATTGGACAATCATTACCACATACTATAAACATTTTCTTAATTTGCTTGTTTCATGAAACATCAAAACTCGATTGTATGAGCCATAGAAGTTAACAAGAGTGTGAATCAGTACTAACTGTGTGAAACCAGTGTTTTGCAGTTTAATTGACCAGAAAGCACTTTCAAATCACTTACAGCTTCAATAAGCATTTGGACTTCAGATTCTGCAAGATGGGAACCAAACTTCGCGATCCCACTCTTCAATTCTTCATGGGAAACTATACCATCATTGTCTGTGTCCATCACTTTGAACATTTCCTTTATGTCCTCAACCTCTTCGGCAGACAAGTGATCAGCAATAACCTAAGCCACCAACGGAATTTGTCAGTAAAACATTTATTTCTATGATTAGTTTAAGAACAACAATATCAAGACACAGTAAATCAGTTTCATGAGAAATGAGTTTCAGACCCGTAGAGCTCTTCTTTTGAATCTGTTCATCCTTGAAAATTGTTTCAACCTTGATTTAACAATGTCTCCAAGAGGAACATTTGGAGCTTTCTTAGCATTTTGGAGCCAGGGATGCTCTGTGATTATACAAAAAAGAGTGCATCTCTGTTATATAAATAAAAAACAAAAGTAACTCATTATGCCATGTAATGCGTGACAACTTACTTAGTGGACAGAAAAAAAAAGACTGAAAGTAGGAATGGCATGAAGCTTTAAATATTTGAAGCATAACACACCTAAAAATGAACAAATTTGGCGATACCTAAATCACTTAAGTATTTGTATGCCTTAACCCGATAAAAGTGCAGAAAACATAGCATTAGCTGAATTGTTGATATTGTATAAACACCTCTTACATAAATAATAAGCTTCTTTTTCTGACCTTAATTTTGACGATTAAAACATCTGAGTAACACCTATCTGGAACTTGAAATGACTACAGAAAATGCCTAATATCAGACCTCAAAGGAATGTATTGAATTTTCACTACATTGAACATCTGCTTCCTCATTTTCTTCATTTCATCACTTCCATCCATCAAACTTCTACATATTCTTTCGTGAACTGGCTCACAATCATGGCAGACAACGCTATAAGTTGCCAGACTATCAAAGACTGTACATTAATAAAGTTATATGATTGAACAACGTTCAGATTAGGCTTGGCAGAAGTTTCACTAATACTATTGAACCCTGTGACTGAAAATATTTGATGCGATGTCCCATAAAATGCTCGACTGTACCAAATTTACATGCACTATGAGAAACTTACCAAGAACTTGCTTTGCAGTTAGCCTGAGTTTTGGATCAGGCTGAAGCATCTGTCGAACTAGATCTTTAGCATTATCAGAAACATTAGGCCACGGTTCCCGTTTAAAATCTATATTTCCCCGAAGGATAGCTTGTGCAACTCCTTGTTCAGTCTCTGCAAATTTTGCCTGTTAAAATCATTTGCACAATAGCAACACTAAAGAACAAAAGGCTGTTAAAGTACAAGGCCTTTACCAGCCCAAAATGGAGGAACACCACATAGCAATATATACAGGATAACACCAGCACTCCAGATGTCTATTTCAGGACCATAATTCCTCTTCAGCACTTCAGGAGCCATGTAGTAGGGACTTCCCACTATTTCTGAAAAATTTTCACCTGAAAAGCAGAACAGAGCCATCAGAATATGCACATTACAAAAAGAACCAAATATCATCCAGACATTTTGAAGGGGAAGATAAAAAAACACATGGTACAAGAGCAAAATAAATCACCGAACATCTAAATATCTCACATAGAAAATCTAAATAACTAAATTTCACCTGATCAAAAGAAGTGTAGTACAAAGTTTTGTACTAAAATGATTGTTGTGACTAAGTGGACGACGACGTACACCAATACCCAAGATAAGCGAATTGCAGCCAAAGTAAAGAATTACCTTTTGAGCTGAAATGGAGTTTTTGTGCATATTGCTAAGCGCTAAATCTAATAAAAGTTGCTTGAAACTCATATCCATTTTTTTGTGGATGTACTGAACCTTATTTCCCAAAAGAACTGACCTTGGTTCCATATGGAGAGCATACAAGACCATGTACTGGTGAGACCGAGTCACTATGTTTGGTCAAAGCTATGTGACGTATGCTCCCACTATTGTTGGAAAATCGTTAAAAATAGCTGTCACCCAACAAGTCGACCTAGCTCCTACTCCTAGATTCGAATCTCCGAGTTCACAGCACAATCTGCAAACAGGGCTATCAAGAATCCCTCAACAAAACAAAGCAAGAAGCTACCGAGTGCTCATATCACAATTTGTATCCAGAATGTAAATTGGCAAAAGTCCTAACTCCTAACGTTGCAACAAACAAGAACGGCCGAATTCTCCTCGCACAGTATTACGCAAGCATTAGAAGAGCAATTTGGCTACAACAACGACCACAACCGAGTATCCTATCCAGAACGGCGGTCAGAATCCACGAGAACAAGAAAAAAAATCCAAAATTGCGGCCACCAGTTCGCCCAAATCAGGGACAGATCTCGGCGCCGGGAGCTTACCAGGCTTGAAGAAGATGGAGAGGCCAAAATCGATGGCCTTGAGCGGGGAGTTCTCCTTCTTGTTGGCGAAGAGGAAGTTCTCGGGCTTGAGGTCGCGGTGGATCACGCCGTGGCGGTGGCAGAGCTGCACGACCTCGACGATGGTGCGCACGACGGCGGCCGCCGCGCGCTCCGTGTAGTGTCCCCTGGCGACGATGCGGTCGAACAGCTCCCCTCCCTCGCAGAGCTCCATGACGAGGTGCACGGCGCCGTCGTCCTCGCACGCCTCCCGCAGCGACACGATGCTGGGGCTCTTGGGCAGGTGCCGCATGATGGCCACCTCGCGGCGCACGTCCTCCACGTCCACGGGCGTCCGCAGCTTCCGCTTCGAGATGGACTTGCAGGCCAGCAGCTCCCGCGTGCCGCGGTCCATGCACAGGTACGTCACCCCGAACTCGCCGCGCCCGAGCTCCCGGTCCAGCGCGTATTTCTCGTCGATCCCGCCGCCGCCGCTCACGTCGCACCCATCCTCCCCGAGCACCGACAGCCGCTTCTTCTCCCCGCCCGGTCCCGCGCCGTTCCGCGCCTGGTGCGGCTTCTTCTTCCCGCCGGCCGAGGCCGGGAAGTGCGACGACTTGACGTCCTCCCGCGCCGCGGCGGCCGGCGAGCGACAGCAGTTCCCCATGGCCGCGCGAGATCGGGAGTGGGGGCACTAGGGTTTGCGCGGCATTGGGCACTGTGCTGCTGGTGGGGGAGGAGGAAACGGACCGGAGGAGGGGGCGGGCCGGGGACTAGAGAGAGCAGCTAGCGAGAGAGCAGAGGCGAGGCGAGACGGGACGAGACGTTCCAGGACAGGCTGCCAGCGGCCAGCGAGACCTGTGTCGGGTAGAGTATAACGGTAAGGACGAGGCGTGGCCGGTGGGGAATGGGCTTTTCGTTTTCGGGGGACGCGTAGCGCGGCGGTCTTGGGAGGAGAACACCCACCCCCACGTCGCGCTGTTCTCTTCTCAACCCCGACGAGTCGCTGACTCGTGGGGCCAAAGGCTTTGCGGGGAGTTCGTGGGGTGGTGGCCCTGCGTCGCCGTGGAGTTTGACTGGGTCCATCAGTCTCTCGAGTCGACCGGCCGTGGAGTGGACAGAGGAATCGGATAATCTTCAGAGAGAAAAAAAAACTACAAAGCGCACTGGTGATTACTGATTTGTTTATTTTTTTCGAAGAGGGTATTTGTTTAGTACTACTAATCTGAAAGATTCCAGGATGAAGACCTGTGAGCGTCAGGAATTTGTTTTGTTGGGGACCTGGAATGTCGAGGTTAGAGTTCGCTTGCACGCTTGAAGTGTTTTCTCTGAAGATTCAGTCATGCTTTGTCGTCCTCGCAAATATCTAAGGAAATTCTCCATGATACGATACCTGACAAGATGAACGATTTTTTCTTGCCCTGAAACCATGCGCTCCTACTCCAGTAGATATTTTTACATCTCTTCCAGCCTTGTGTTTGACCAATTCAGATGCTTTAAGCGCAGACTTTGGAAACATGGTTTTCCTCGCCAATCAGGCAACGGTAGATTTGTCAACGGATAAGCAGGGCTTTGGTTCATTGCTTTCGCCTAACCACGGGCGAAAGGCACTTCTCTCCTTCAGAAACATCATATGAAAGCAAGCTGGATAACCCCCACCCCATTTCGTTTTCTTCATTTGTTTCTCCTCTGGTCAAATTAAATGGGTTGGTAGAGTGAGGCTGAAGAATAATTACTTATATTCTTGTCGGGTATTTTTCTCACATTAAATCATGCACCCCCAAAGTGTGAAAAACACGCAAAAATTCGTTATCATTTCCACATCCAGACACGGCAAAAAGGTCGGAGCCGTATACCGCCATACATACGCGCCCAAAAATGCCGTTACGGGTTGGTAGGATGAGGGAATTAGCAATGAGTTGGAATCATAACACGCAATCATGGCCCTCTCCTACGTGACAAGAGGCTCTACACTGTACTGTGGTCACTGCCTTGTTTTTTTTTTTGGCCGCACGTACGTACATACATACATAAGATAAGTCCCCGTGAAAACCGGAGAGTTCTTCCGTGCTTTGCTTTGCTGGATCAGCGTCCGGATGTTCAAATACGGCTCTTCCTCCATTCAATTCGTTCGCACCAGCTGACAAGCTGATAGATCTCACGCAGCCATGGACGTCCCCAACGTCACGATATGAATGAACTCAAGGTGAACTGCTAGCTTAATTTCACTGTCCGCCTGCCATTTCTGCACTAATTTAGTCACCGTGCGATCCCGTTTTCGGTGCCTAATGATGCAGGTGATGACAGAGTTGATGCTCGACCAACATCGAAAACTTGCGACGGAATCCCCCCTCTTGTCCCCCGGTGAATGGATGGACAGGGAAAGAAAAAAAAAAGTGATCAGTGCTCGTACCAAACGCCGTTTATAAAATGCCCCCCTGTCGCTTTACGCCTCCTTTTCACGCTGGACGCCATCATCATCATGCGCCCCGGCTGTCCCGTGTGCCCAGCTTTGTCGAAAAAGGGTTCGTCGTCCCCCGTCCCGGGCCTAATCATTGGGCACGGCATGGGACTTACAGCCCGCTCCCCCGGCGTCGATCCGGCGAGAGGTGGTATTCTCGCACGCAGAGCACGCGTCTGGACTCTGGATGGATGAATGAAGCGCGCGCGGGGCGGATCCGCCGTGCTGGTGCATGGACTCGCAAACAGGGCTGATTTGTTCGTGTGCCTGGCATTTTTGGGTGTGCTGCTGCTACCACTGTTGGCGCGGCGCCAACATGTGTCGGGCCGTAGAAGTCGAGGCGGAATCGCGTGGACCGCACAGTGCAGCGCTGCAGATGTACGCATGGGCGCTGACGTGGAGATGAGCGCAAATGATTGCGTGCATGCGCTTGTTTTCGCTTCGGTTTCACTTTCACCGCGCCAGAATCTATCTACCGTGGTGATGCGAAGCGGTGAGGTCTTTTGTTTACCGGTACCGGTAGGTTCAGATGATGCGCACCCGCGCGCAGTGCAGCACTGTCGTGCAGTGTGCTTGGCTTGGCCTGTTGTCTTTTGTTGGCAGCGAACATAATCGCAGGGAGATCTCTGGGTTGGTGAGCGAGGGTGTCTTCATTCTGCAGACTGTTAGGCGACGTCTGCTTTGCTAGCTTGCGGTTTTGGAGCAGAGAAGCAAGGTTTGCCACTTTGGCCAGTCGCCTAGTCCAAAGGCAGGCAGGCGGCTCCTTCCGGTCAAGAATTCCAAAAGTAAGCTTACCAGATAGACTTGGACCGAGCTTTTCAGACTTCCAGAAAGCTCAGTTTGCTCAGACCACCACCATTTTTTCCCTTCGAGTCTACTCGATCACTGTCGCCACCTTGGAGGCTTGGAAACGGGACCTCTTTCTTTTCTCTCGCAAATGGAAATGGCCATCAAGTAGACGGAGTTGCACGGCTGGTGGGCCATCTCCTCATGACGGATGCATCCCGCGGAAATCGGTCCAGGACTGGCCCACCTTTGCACTTTCGTTGAGGTCTTGAGGATGCAAACGTTGGGCCGTGATGGGCTATTGAACCCAGGCAGCCAGGCTGCCCGGCCATTCTAGCCGAACGAACGGCCCGTTCGTACGACCCAAGCCCAACACGACCACAACGGTGACCGTCACCGTCGCGGCGTCGCCTCAGCCCAACTTCCAGCCCTTCATCAGGTCTTCACCAGCACGACAACGGTGACCACAAAGATGCCAACTTTTGATCTCTCACTGCCTACCGGACCCACATTGACAGTCGGA
This sequence comes from Eleusine indica, assembly GCA_030378355.1. Lineage (NCBI taxonomy): Eukaryota > Viridiplantae > Streptophyta > Magnoliopsida > Poales > Poaceae > Eleusine > Eleusine indica. Next base: position 64,606,973 of record CM059494.1, read on the forward strand.
TTAGCTGAGCCCACCTAGCAGTCACACAGGTACTTCCTCCTCCCCTAGCTCTTTCTTCCCCAACCCCGCCGCGTCTCGGAAGGGGCGGAGGAGACTCGAAGGCGAAGGCAGCAGCAGAGCCAGGTCGTCCACGCCGCGTCGCGCCATGGACCGCGCGCAGCTCCTCCTCGTCGGCCTCCCGGCGCTGCTCTTCATCTCCGATCTCACCCACATCTTCGCGCCGCCGCCTCCCCACCTCCGCCAGCCCCCTCACCAGCCCCCGCATCACCACCCGCACCCGCACCCGCCGCACCACCACCATCCCCACCCGCCACACCAGCACCCTCACCCGCCGCATCACCACCATCCGGATCCTGCGGCGGCTGTCATCCAGGTGGGTCATGAACCCTAGCTGCTCGGATTCCTCTGCGCTTGATTACGACCCAATTTTCGATCTGGATGGCGAGCTAATGTATTTGTTTGATGGATTGCAGGAGCCACGTGTTGATGGGGCGGGATACGGCACCACCATCGAGCTGCAATTCTGTGCCTCCTGCTCGTACAGGTGAGCCTGCCCGTCCAGTGTACAGAGGTTCTGGGTACTGGTGGTTGCTTGCTCAACTGGTTTAGGTTATTTGTTGGGCGTGGATCACATGCACGTATTGTTAGTATAGTGGACACTGATACCGAGCATATGGAATGCTTTGTGCTTGCCGCAAATGATCATAGCGAGCCCAATTTGTCTTGTATGATGATTTCCACTTGTGTTATCCGGAACTCCTGTTCAATTTCGCCACTAGTAATTGACTAATTTCATCTGACGGTCATCCCATCGTATACTATTGTTTATGGTTTCTTAAACCAAGTCGATCGTGAAACTCAGCAGCATGCTGCAATGTACTGGGTATTTGGGGGAAGGGATACAAGTTTCTCAGTTATTATTATTGTGACCTTAGATACATCTGCTGAAGCTTGAAAATATTAGGATAAAAAGAGTAGCCATGTGAAACAAAACAGTTATGTTTCATTTTTGGATTCATCATTAATCTTCAGTGATGAAACACTTTCATAGGCAGATGCTTTCCAACTTCGGCTGATTTGCAATCATAGATTCCTAGCTCTAGGTCAGGTATGGGACGCCATTGATGAGGGTATGATTCATTTACTATTAAATGACAGCATGCCAATACTCCTCTGTTTTTATAATACTGTCGTTCTGACAAGCAGGCGTAGTGCATTTTTTAGCTCTTCCTCCTGGTCTGAAACGACAATATTTTCAGACCGGAGGGAGTACTTGTCTTCACTGGTTCATAGTCATCTAGTTTGTTTAGCTAGTTCTTAACTTGTTTCTTGTTTGTGACCTTTAAACTTGGCAAATGAAATGCATCATTTATATAAACTACATATCATGATACTTGTTATGATCTGCAAATTTGTTTTTCTGATGGTGATATCAAGGTATAAGTATCACACATGAGTTGATGGGAGTGTTGAGCCAGTAGTGCTTTTGCCTAGCTTGCCAATTGACAAGCCAAATAATCAATGTAAGGTTGTGTTGTCATAATGGTAGATGTTAATAATTAGGCAAATACAACTACCCAGTTTTAATGCTGTAAATTTTGGTAATTCGGGAAAACAGTGTAACATCTGTCCTTGAATATTTGACTGCCTGCATTATTCATACATTTGCATCAGTGAACCACTAGGATGCAATGGATCAATCCAGAAAATTCCATCTAGTTGATAATGTCTTTTTAGTGCGCACTGATGGGGATACCAGGTGCACATAGCTCCTGCTTGCGCAGGGTCTGGGGAAGGGTCCGACCACGTGGGTCTTTTGGACGCAGCCTTTCCGTGAATTAACGCAAGAGGCTGTTTCCAGGACTCAAACCCGTGACCTCATTATCACAAGGCAACAGCTTTACTGCTGTGCGGTTCCTAGCACTGAAGGGGATAGTTGGTTTCAAATTTTTTCTGGGCAAATAGATTGGGTGAAGGGATAATTGGTGTGAAACAAATCATTTTACTGGCCCTGCGAAGGAGGCTGATCTTTAGGATGATGAGGAAGTGAAATAAAGGCTGTTTTCTGGACACGTGCCCGCTATTCATGAAATGCATCATAAATTGGTGCTTAACTCTCAGCGAAATAAAGGTGTTTTAACAAATATAATGTATAATGTCACTATTGGTGCCTCTCTTTATTTTCTCGACAACTGAGTAAGCTCTCCCCTGCTGACACACATTCAACTGTTGGTCAGATCATGCATTTTTGCTGCCTCTGTTTTATAACCTACCATTGTATGTTGCTTTCGTGGTGTGAGGGAGTTTATCTTTATTTCTTTTTTCGTTGAAGAGGGCAAGTCAATAAAAAGCATAGGAATCATGCTAACAAAATATTGTCATTTTAATTCGTTAACTGAAATTATCTATTTAAATTTGGGTTGCTATATGGCAATTTAAAATTAAACATTGAACCTCTGTTTGCTGAATTGTGGTATGGATGTTCTAGTCCTGAACCTGAAGCACATGCAGTTGTTAACTATTTATAGCTGAAAGTTATTTGTTTGGCTCAACTTCTTTCCTTAACTCAAGTTCCCTTGGATTTTTACTAATTGGAAAAGGGGCTACCCCTCTGTTCGCTGAATTGTGGTATGGATGTTCTAGTCCTGAACCTAAAGCACATGTAGTTGTTAACTATTTAGAGCTGAAAGTATTTGTTTGGCTCAACTTGTTTCCTTAAATCAACTTGGATTGACTGAAGTAGATAGGTCAAGCAACCATTCCTTCTTTCTAATCTTTTTTCTTTCATGCTTCTGAAGGGATAGTTAATTTGCTAATACCATGCTTTACACCCACTTTATACTGAATTCCTTTTGTTCCACGTTGTAGGGGAACTGCAATGACCATGAAGCGCATGCTGGAGACCTCATTTCCTGGAATTCATGTTGTCTTGCAAAATTATCCTCCGCCGTTCCCCAAACGTGTACTTGCCAAAGCTCTGCCAATTCTTCAGGTTGGAGCCATTGCAACAATAATGGCGGGTGACCAGATTTTTCCTAGGCTTGGGATGGTTCCACCTCCATGGTACTACTCGTTGCGTGCTAATAAATTTGGAACCATGGCGACGATCTGGCTATTTGGCAATTTTGCTCAGTCCTTTCTACAAAGCTCTGGTGCCTTTGAAGTTTACTGCAATGGAGATCTGGTATGTCTTCTGTTATTCTTTCAGTTGAGTGTTGACTTCTGGACTACTTACACCAGATTTGCTGCAGCCTTCATCATATATCATGAGTGTCTTCCTTTCTGAAAGCAATTGCTTCCATTAATGGATTACTTACACCAGAGGATGTTTATTCTAGAATCTGGATTACAGTTGTTCAGTTATTTCTTGTTTAGCTTGTACAGATATAGGAGAAAGCACAGAGTACTTATTTTCACACGTCTTTCCTTTTGCCCTCCGTAGGACAGGACTTTACTTGCCAGCATGACTTAAATACAGCGATAGTATACCTGTTTGTTGCTTCGTTCTGAACTATCATTCCCACTTTTCAGGTTTTCTCGAAATTGACTGAGCAGAGGTTCCCTAGTGAGTTCGAGCTGCGGGATATCATTGCTAGCAGATTGCCGGAGTCCATGTTTGGAAGGACCTTGGGAAAAAACCTTAGTTAGATGCTGATCAAATCAGAACTCCGTGAACGCCAGAGTTTCCTTAATTGTTATTAAGGAACTGCACAGCTTATTCGTAAACAAAACTTTCCTAATGTATGGTCTTGGCCTGTATAAAGGATCACGTGGCACGAGATTTCAGATGTGACATTTGACTCTGGAACTGCTGGGAGATTTGTAAGTTTGTAACATGTCGAACTTAAGCAGCTTCAGCGGTGATTGTTCTATTTGCATGCATCGTACTCAGTTCAGCGCACGGAAAAAGTGTGCTATCTTTTCCATTTCCATTCCATTGCCCCATGGAGGGTCTGCAGCACTCTGTATTACAACAATAATAACAACAACAACAGCCTTTTTATCCTAAGCAAGTTGGGATAGGCTAGAGATGAAACCGATGGGAACCCAAAAGAAAGAGACAAAGGAACAAAAGCCAAAAAAAAGAAAGAAAAAAGAGAGAAAAACAAAAGGAACAAAAGTCAAAATAAAGAAAAACGAGTAAGCAAGAAGTAAGAAAAAAAATCACGGTTCCGACACGTCTATTGCTAGTCTCCAAGCGCTCCTATCCATAGCTAGCTCTTTAGAGATATCTCACGTCTTCAGGCCTCTCTTAACCAATTCGTCCTTATGGGTTTCATATCTATTTGAGTGGCTGGGTTTTTGACATTGATTCGTCAAATCTAACACAACCCTCCTCCTTTACCCAGGCTTGGGACTGACTATGTTGAGATTCAACATAGGCGGAGTTTGCAGCACTCTGCATTAGTAAAAAAAAAACAGCAGTGTAGAGTTTTCTGATGGGCTTTAAACTGAGTGGATGAAAGCCACTTATGGCTTTCGAGGTCCAAGAAGCCCAGAACATGAGGGTTTAAGCGGAAAACCGTCACTTCCTGTGGAACAGACGATTGTTCTTGATGCAGCTTTCGTCCATCGTTCTCACAGCTTCGTGTTTTTATTTCTCTCGTCATGCTTCCACAGCCAAGAAAATTAAACTCAACGGTTAAAATCATCTACTACTGGCGTGTTTGATATGACTCCAAAGCTAAACTTTAGTATGAAGCTGAATAGTTGATTGGAGTCAATCAGACACCTCAACTCTACTCTACATGTGGCAAGTGACGAAGAGGATCCTGCACGCGTTGTTCAGCGAATCAGCGATGCATACGTCTGTACCCGTAAGGAATTAAGCTTGACCTAATATTAGAGGACATGCGATATCTCTACTCCTTAATAAGAGATGTGTGGAAGTGAGCCTTACATACATAAGTTTCTTTTGCTCAAGAAAAAAAGAGCCTAAAAAAGAAGTAGAAAAAATTAGATAGAATACTTGAATGTGTGACAACACTGTACATTATATGAAATATGCATAAACCATGGCATGTATCCATGAACACTTTCTCGGCCACTTTACCCAATACATTATTTTGATCCATAAAAATTATTTTGGGTTACTTGTCATCGTGCACTTTTATAAATATCTCAAACAACCATTTGAAGAAATCAAATGTGACGTCGAGTGGCCTAGGCTTCTGTTTATTTCAAAAGTAGTGTCAAAAATGACACCATCATTAAAATTTATATAATCAAATTATTATTTTGGTATCCTCCAAAAAAGTATTTGCTCCACGTAATCCATTTTCAAAACACTATTAAAAAAGGTTCTTTAACCAATTTATCTTGAAATACTTCAACATGCTTCCAACCTGGCCATATTCTATCTAACGTTGAGGTTTGGTTGGCAAATAATTTTGTTGACCATGATAGTGTAGCTACGATTAAATAATCTAAGATTAAATGATCCATGAACTTAGTGACTAGCTAACTAATGATCTCATGTGTAATTTTTGGTCAAATTTCAGAGTCATTGGCATTTCAATTTTAATAGCTTAGAATTTTGAATTTTTTTTCTTTGTGATAACAATAGGTGAGCCATCCGAGGAAAATACGATCACGATTGTGATCTATTTTCTGTCCCTCTAGAGTAAGACCAACGCGTATCACAATCAATTATTGTTTCAGCTGGAGAACACTTTGGATTATCTATTGTATTTGGTTTTCGATGACTCTTTTTTGCGCAAACAAATCTAACAAATCATCTTTCCTTGTACTCACATACCTCTTTTCGACCTCTAAATCGGTGCTCTTCGCATAAGCATTTCAAAAGTTTGAAGCCTCGACGTCAAAACTTCATGCCAAAAGTTTCAAACCTTCTCTTTGAAAAAATATGACGCATTTTAGTGCAGTTCCTCAAAATGTTCAGAAATACCAAACACATTTCCACCAAATTCCAATTACTATATTGATAAATACAACTATGGAACAATACATATTTGATCCATGGGTTTGTCCACCAGGAGGGGTGGCCTAGAAACTCTAGCCTAATTTGTTCTAATCACCAATTGTTTTTTAGTTAAAAATGCATTTAATTTACTTGATCAATGTTACAGTCTCTTAATCTAGCAGTTAAGGTGGCCTAGTAGCACCTCAAAGGTCCTGATTTTGACTTTCAATGGGAGCGAATTTTCGGATTAAAGTAAAAAAATTTTCTTACAAGAGTGTAGGCCCCAATATAAGGAGAAGGAAGAAGGAGGTTTTCTCGACTTATGTAAAAAAAATTTCTTCTTAACAGAATAATCCGAGAGCTATCTTATCCTCTGCAAGGGTCGAGTATTTTAAATAAAATTGGTCCAAGACCACATACTCAACACCTCTTTACACAGTTTGTGGCTCCGCCCCAGTTGTCTTTCTTTCCCTTCCATCCCCACGACAAGACAACAACTGATTAATCAAGTTAGCTCTTCAATCAACCGTTGCAGCCATGTCTTGTTGTTTCTTTTTTCTTCAATCGACTAAATCAGCTAGCTTTGTTGCACCTCAATTCGAATCGGAGATGATTTTTCTACAGGTGAAAAAACCGAGTTATGCAATATCTATGTTTTCGACGGCCGTAGCTGCAGGGACCTCCTATATGTACCGCGACCTACACCGAGCTTAGATGTAGGGCAGCCCACGGCTCATCAACACAGTCTAAAAATTAACCCACGTCGTTCCTCGTCGTCGTCAACCTCCCGCAGCTCGCCGTTCTCGTCTCCGCTCCGCCTCTCCGGCCACCAATTCTCTGGTTCCAGCCCGTCCCGCGCTAATCTGTCAATGCTCTCACCCCTGCTCTACCCTCCTCCATCGTCTCTGATGGTTTTGGCCATCGGATCCGTGCTTGTCGACGATACTCCTTCTGTTGTTCCACATATACGTCATTGTTCCATGCATACTACTCCATTGTTCCAGATATATTGTTTTATTGTTCTGAGCAGAAAAATCAGTTGTTCTATCTGTTAAATCTGATTGTTCTAGAAACCAAATCGAATTGTTCTAGCCATAACAGCGGGGAGCTTCAATGTCAACCGCATCTGGGAAGAGAAAGCTAGAGATGAAATACATGGTAAAAAGAAATCAGCATGGCGTGAGGGTGTAGACTGAAGATTGAAGCAGCAGAGGAGGCAGGCTCGAGATGAAGCAACAGAGGAGGAGAAGGAGGAGGATCGGGTGGGACGCGCGTAGTGTAGGAGCTCGGGCGGGCAGAGAAGGTTGTGGCGGCGACTGATCTCAGAAGGACCAGGAAGAAGACGACATGAGTCGGACGGACCGGAGCAGCGTGCGCACAAATCGTAAAGCGCGCTACGTCTAAGCTCGACGTAGCGCGCGCTACATATAGGATGTCCCGTAGCTGCATGGCCCGATGACCGCATGGGCATGCCCTTTTCTTCGTGCGATACGGTCGCTCCATCGCGTTTTTGGACCATACTTGGTCAAAAGTTGGATTGACATTGCGATAGATTGGGCCAAGCGTATAGGTGGCTAATGGGCCATGCCGGGGGTCATCACAGACTATACCATTCTCTTAACAGGCCGACACAACCCATTTGCTTCACGGACCATATCGGCACGACGGGCCTACGTCCGGGTCAGGATGGCTCGAAGTCTGATTAAATTTTATATGTATGATTTTTTTTAAATTTTAATATAAAAATATTTCTTATTAAAAAATTTAAAGTAAAAAATAATTTTTAATGTAAATAGTGAAATATTAATTATTTTATTAACATGTCGTGTTGAGCCAAACCGTGCTTTACGGGCTAAACAGACTATTTCACGAGTTAAATGAGTCATGCTAAATGGATCATGCCGAGTAGCAAAACAGGCCTGTCGCTAGATCTAGTACGGTCCGACCTGTGAAACATTGTGTCAGGCCAAAATAGACAGGCCTCATGCTGGTCTATTTAGAGCAACTCTAACCCTTCCCCTTTAATCTTATCACCTAAAAGAGGTTAAATAGAATCTCTTTAACCCATTTTTTAAATTATAGGTGATGGTGTTAGAGCAACTTTAACTCTTTTTTTTTTCCTATCACCTAAATACAAAAATATGTCATATAGGTAATAGAGATAGAAAAAACTTCTTTATCAGTTTTTTTCCTATCTCCTTGTTAGATGATCATATAAATCTAATTCATCATCCCTTCTATGAAAGGGATCACCCATCTCTCACTTAAATGGTGGACGCTATCTTTTTAGGGGATCTCTTCTATGAAATTTTTTTTATCTCTATTAACTATATGATAAATTTTTATATTTAGATGATAGGAAAGGGGAAGGGTTTGAGTTGCTATTAGAGAGCGATAGTGCGTGGAAGCCGCAGGATACGACTACGTGAGAACGGACGGCCGGGAGAGTGATTGCCGAGACGATCTGAATCCCCCGCATACTCCTCTGGTAGCCGCGTCGTCCCGCTCCCGCATACTCATTGCGGACTTGCAGCCAGCGCGGGGCCGCGGGCCCCGTCCCGCCCCGCCCTCGCGCGCGGCGCGCCGTCCCGTCCCGCTCCGCCCCCGCCCCCGCGCCCCGTCCAGTCCCACCTCCCCTCTTTTTTTCTTAGACTTGAAGCCCGGCCCCATCCCCTCGTGCCTCTCTCTCCTCTCCTCTCCTCTCGTGCGAGATCGAGGGAGCAGTGGCCGGATCCGGCGAGCGCGAGCTTTTGCCGTCAGACTCCATGGATGATTCTTGCACGGCGCGCCTCCGCCTCCTCCGTCTCTTCGCCTACCTCCGGGGGCACGGTTACGAGGACCTCTACCTGGCGTATGCTCTACATTGATACCTTTAATTATTGATCTGCTTGATTCGTTTAATCTCCCCTATGTATGAACTGATCGGACTACACTGGTCGATTAATCGCAGGGCGAGACAGATCATGCCTGCGATTTTCCACGCTGAGGATCTGGCAAAGAAGGTCAAGGAAGGCAAGTGGGGAGAGGCTACCATCTACATCAACTGCTTCGCCCCGTTCTCCAAGTCGGGTTACAAGGCGAGACTCCTCATGCAGTTCCTCATAGATTTCAATGCCTTGGACGCCTTCGCCCGCAAAGGCAGCTCATCGGGAAGCTACTTCTGGAAGTGGTTGGGACGCATGTACAAGTCACCTGTACTCGACAAGTACCCCTGCTTCGCCACCCTCGTCGAAGACGTCGTCTCAAAGAACAATGGCCATGCAAGGTCTCTTTCCGAGTTTCCGCTCATCATGATACTACAAATATATATACTGCCGCAGTCCTTACTTTCTGTGATCACTACTACTGCAGGACCTTCTTGAATTGGCAGCTTGTCAGGAACAAGGCGGCGGAGGTGGCCGAGGAGATGGCCTATAAGACGCCGGAGCTCCGGGGCAGGATGCAATACCCGCGCGGCCGGAGTGACCTCTACTACATTGTGCCTGTTGGATCCAGGTATGACTACTGCAGTTTTCAACTCTTAACCGTCGATTTTCCTGGCCATGTTATCTAATCTTAGATACTTTTCTTCAGAGGCGTTGCATCAAGAAAAACTCTGGCAGGAAACAGTCAGCTGCTCTTGCCCACTACTACCTCCAGATGAAAAAGAGGTCATCATGCTTTTTATTTGAATGAATGCTCTCTTGTTGTCTCTGCATCTTGGTCTTTTTCTTTACTAACAGACCCTTGATCCGTAGGTTGCCTTCTTCGAGTCAAGGGATAAATCACAATGATGAATCTGCTGAAATGCTATATGGGGAGTCTCTTCAGAAAATGTTGCATGGAGAGCCGCTGATAGCACTGTTTGGTATGTACAGCTATTAATGTCCCCCCTTTCTGGTTCAGCCATAATTTTCTTGCTTACCAGCTTTTACATTTCGACTGATGTGCTAACCATAGTCTTTTTCTCTGTTTCGTGTTTTGAGTGAGTGGCGTTCTATTATTTTTTTAATCAGTTCGGTTTAAAAAAAAAAACTTGTGTCTATGGATAATGATGGGAAAATTCTTCTTGTTTTCAGAGACATCACTGGAAGCTGGTAGATGTTCAATTGTTAAGGATGGGCTCCCCCCACACTTGCCTAAAGATGGTAATTTTTGTGTTCTTTCTTAGTTTAAACCAAGCCGCCATTTCAGATTGCTGAGATTTTTGCTTTCTCCAGGTGTCCCTTTTGTGTGGACTAAGGCAGCTCGTACATTCAAGGTGACCGTGACCCCCCGGACCAGCCTACAACGCCGACCTGAGCTTTCTTTGGGACTAGGTACGTGAATCGTGTTTTCTACAGTTCAAACAGAAACTGAAACAGATGTGTGCAACACTGAACACGCTCCTTTTGTTTCTTAATAAGCTTGCCAGGTGTTAGATGATATGTAACTGCAAGAAGCTTTGTTCAAACTTCTTTTGGCTTGTTAATTTCCGTTAGCATTGTGATTGTGGGCTATGTGAATAGTTTGTACTTCTGTAATAAAATATTAGCCTCACAGGGCATGTTTAAATGCAAAGTCTGGGACTAATTTGCATGCATACGAAAACTGCAATTGTCGCCATGCAGAGAATATTTTTGGGGGACCTTACATTCGTGTTGTTTTGGGCAGCCTTGAAGCGCGCACTCTTGCAGGACTCTCGGCGAGAGATTGCTCACCCTGGTGCATCCAGGGTGACCCTCCCGAGCAGCTTACAACACCAACCTGAGCTTTCTTCTGGGCTAGGTAACATGGATTGTGTTTTCTACAGTTTGAATAGAAACCTCATAAACTGAAATAAATGTGTGCAACTGTACCTGCTCCTTTTGTCCCTTAATAACCTTGTCAAGTGTTAGATTTATTGCAACTGCAGGAAGCTATTGTAGTTTGTAGATCAGATTTCCTTTGGCTTGTTAGTTTCCTTGATCGTAGGCCATGCGAATGTTTTGTACTTTCGTAATAAAATAGTAGGCTTAGGGCATGTACAATTTGCAAAGACTGGGATTAAATTGCATACATACAAAATTGCAAATGTTACCAACAAATGAAAAGGCTGGGATTAATTTGCATACATACAAAATTGCAAATGTTACTGACAAATGCAAAGGCTGGGATTAATTTGAATAAAATACATACAACAATTGCAAATGTCGCCATGTAGATATTTTTTGGGGTCCTTACTTGTGGGTTTTTTTGGGCAGCCATGAAGCGCGCAACCTTGCAGGAGTCCTCGCGAGACATTGCTCATCCGGGAAAGCCTTCAAAGAAGCCACGGACTACTGGGAATGTGAGTGAAATTCTTTTGAGCACTAAGATGTGGTGTGCTGTTCATTTGTTGCAATGCATTCAGTGCTTAAGTACATCAAAGGTTTAGTTTTATATATGCATCCGGTGTAATGTTCTGTATATGGAACTAGAAAGATATACTCCGCCGAAGAACTTGTTTCCTTAAATAGAAATTCTTTGGCAATTAGATTCCAACTTTTTTTCCCCTGCAGACATATTGTTGTTGCCTTGCCTCAATATTTCTATGCTCTATCCTAGTGGACATGTAATTCTGTATCATATTGAGGTCTGACAAGCATAAGAAGAAACAAAAGTATGTCTACACTTCACACATTTATTTTATTATCACTATTACATATTGCATATGGTTGGGAGACCTTTTTTTGTTTTTGTTTTTGTATAATTTCTTGGTATACTATACCTTTTTGCTTGTACTGTATCTTTTTTCCATGGATGAACCTATGTTGGCTCATGGAATTTGTTTTCTCAAGGATCCATCACCAAGCTTTGAGGCACCTCATCATTCTTTAATCAGAAATGAAGGAACAAGTAAATCAAGGAGGGATCTTTCTCTGGAAAGGTTATTTCTCATGCATCCCTTTGCTTATTACTTGTTTAGTTTTTAGTTTTTTACAGAGCACTCTTTTCCACACGTCTTTCCTTTTGCCCTCTAGAGAAAACTCCTCTGTAAATTGTTACAACTGTTCAGTTATTTCTTGTTTAGCTTGTACAGATATAGGAGAAAGCATAGTACTTATTTTCAGACGTCTTTCCTTTTGCCCTCCGTAGGACGGGACTTTACTTGTCAGCATGACTTTAAATACAGCGATAGTATTACCCCGTTTGTTGCTTCTTTCTGAACTATCATTCCCACTCTTCAGGTTTTCGCGAAATTGACTGGAGCAGAGGTTCCCTAGCGAGTTCGAGCTGCGGGATCTCATTGGTAGCAGATTGCCGAAGTCCCCGTTTGGAAGGAACTTGGGAAAATCCTTGAGTTAGATACTGATAAAGTCAGAACTCCGTGAACGCCACAGTTCGGTTCATTGTTATTAAGGTATAACTATATGGCAACGTTGTTAATGTGATCCGCTGGAATTGCACAGCTTATTCGTAAACAAAACTTTCCTAATGTATGGTCTTGGCCTAGGCCTGTATAAAGGATCATGTGGCATGAAATTTCAGATTTGTGACATATGGCTCTTGAACTGCTGGGAGATTTGTAATGCAAGTCTGTAACATGTTGATCTTTAGGCAGCTTCAGCGGTGAACCGGTGATTGTTCTAGTTGCATGCATCGTACTCAGTTCATCGCACGGAACAAATGTGAGTGTTAAGTGCGAGGATGGTAGGCGCACTTAAGTCGGGGCCTGTAACTTTGCATTAGCGAAAAAATATCAGATCAGAGTACGGGTCTAATGATGATTAAGATGGGCTTTGATGTGAGTGGATGAAAGGCCCAAGAAGCCCAGAACCTGAGCGTTTTAGCGGGAAACCGTTACTTTATCTGCGGAACAGCCAATGGCACTATGACAGTGGCGTTCAAACCTCAATTCTTCAAAAATCAAAGCCACAACTTCGTCGTTTTGTGCAGGGAAAAGTTTTCTTTTTGAGAGAGAGCGTGTGTAGGGAAATGTTGGCAAACTTTCCCCTTCCCTTCCCAGTCAGTTCTACTGCAGTCATACGGCTATACCCAATACGTAAGCGGTCAAAGACCAGCCGCTGAAATAGATGTCCCTAGACCAACCTCACTAGACTATGGCACTCTGCAACTGGGTCAGAGGAGGATTGTCCTGCAGCACCCGGTGGAACAACACCCGGCGGCGGCGGCGGCGGCACCACTCTGAAACGCGAGCTGCTTGGCGTCACCTTGGAACCCGACGTCTCGCGCTTCGTCTGCAACCCCCTCGGTGGCCAGATGTTCCGCCTCCCTGACATCGACGGCAAGAAGAAGAGCCTGACCTGCGCGGGCCTGGGCATCCTCACCCAATCCGAACGCCCGGACGGGCCGCCCGACAGGTACGCGGTCGCCGAGCTCAGTGCCCCGGACGACGGCGCGGAGGATTGGAGGTTCTTCTTGCGTCAGTTTGACTCGGGGACAGGGAAGGGGGAGTGGGACAAGCCGGTGGCCTTGCCGTCGCCGCTCCCGCTCGTGCGCCGGATGGACATTGACCGTGAGGTGATCGCCTTCGCTGGCCGGCTGTGGTACGTCGACGTCAGCTGGGGCGCAGTCTCCGTCGACCCGTTCAGCGACCAACCTGACCTCCGCTTCGTCGAACAGAGCCTCCCAAGGGGCCAATGGAGCCGGATCTGGATGGGTACCGCCGCATGGGGGTCAGCGAGGGGAGGCTGCGCTACGCCGAGGTGTCCCAGAAGGAGCCTTTCTCGTTCAGCTACTTCACCCTTGAAGACGATGGCAGCACCTGGACCCTGGAGCACCGGGTGGAGCTTAGCCGACTCTTGCCGCATGAAGACCTTGAAGCTGCAGAGGAAACGCCTCGGATGGGAGTGCTTGATCCGATGAACACGAGCGTCATTCACATCACACTCGGGGACCAGATTTTCTCCGTCGACATGGACAAGAAGATGGTGCTTGGGTGTGTGCGGACAAGCTTGACACTGAAGTCTGCACTGTCTGCTCACCTTAAGTCGTGCGTGCTCCCACCATGGCTGGAGTCAAGCCAAATCCCTTCTGCAGGTCATCTTTCAGCACTTGTTTTATGTATGAGAAGCTTGGTTTTAGTAGAGTAAAGCTGACAACTGATATGAGAAGCCAAATGTCTTAGTTTTATTTGTCGGTTCAGCTATTATATATGCAATGGAGGGAAATGTGTACTTCAATTTTTTTTCTGCCGTATATACATCTATTGTTTTACCTTTGTTTAAGCTCAAGTCCTGTGTATTGTTGAAGGAACTCCTTCGAGCAACAAGGCCAGTGTCAAAAGCAAGACTTTATCAGATATTTTGGTTCGTGCAGACATGGACAAAAGGAATTGAAATGCAAGCAAATGATTCACGTGGTACTCCCTAAAGATGATCCTTCTTGTTCAACGTATTACCTGTTTCATCCTTTTCCATGTTGATAAAACTGTGTTCGTTATTGGTTTCTTTTCCTATGTATGTTCTGTTAGCACTTGTGAAATTTATACTCTGAATTATGAAAGATCATGTTCCACACTTGATGAGGAGTAGAAGTAGACCAATTAATTCCTTGACCAAAGCAATGATAATGCCATGTCCTCCTAGAGAGTTGGCTGCCTAACAATCTTCATCTAATATAAACTGACTAACCAATTCAATTCCTGCAGCCTATCGATCAAATTGATTATAGCAATCCAGCTAATTTAAGATAATATCTTGGTGCCACTAGCCATTTGCACTGTTGGGCATGCCACTGTGTCTTGGTGCCGTACCAGCTTTGGTTCTGTTGTAGCCAATGCCGGTAGATGACAGATCAGTTTATAAGATGCCTCTTTTAGTTAAGCATGATTTTGATTTGACCAACTAGTGCTTTTTATGCAGTCTCGTAGCCGCAATTTAGAACTCATTGTGCACTTTGGGGTGGAATTCAGTGAATATTAGTACCATAGGGTGATCCCCTCTTGACTTGCATCAGCTGTGTGGATTATAGCTATTTCTTGAACGGACTTGCAAACTTATTTGAAACACCAAATTGAGCTACTAAAATACATTAAGTAACAAGTGATTGTTCTGTTATTTGGCAAGAAATTTGTAAAAGTTAAGCAGACCATGTAACTGCTTTTTTTTTTTGGGGAATAAATGCATATGAGGCTATTCTAGTAGTTCAGTTTGCTTGCGTTCGTATTGACCCAGCAAACGTGATTTAGTGTTAACTGGGAGTTCTGCCTATTAAAACAGGTGGTGCAAGAATTGTGGCACAAGCCCACTATTATGAGCCACTGTAATTCTTTTGTCGAACAATATTATCACCTTCTGATCAAGCCTTTGATGAATCATGCTATTTCAGAGTATGGGTCATGGTATGATCCTCTTTTCTTTTCCTGCAAGACATGTGTATAAATCATAAACACGCTATGTTCCAATTTCAAGAGAAAAATGACTAGATGATGTCCCGTAGTTTTTTTTTTTGTACTTGTGGTTATGCTCACTGTTGTATATTGTTGTTTGTCAAAATAATTAATTCTCTTGAACCTTGATGTGATTCTATTTTGTCCTTATGTGTTTTCTTCTTCTGATTTAGGTGTCCTAGAAATCAACTGATAGAGGTGTTAACGAATTAGGAGGCTGGTGTAGAAGTTTGGGTTCATTTTGGCTCTGGCACTTGAGCTAGTTTGTCCTATGTCAGAGTAGTCTGGAGGAGGTTTGAGAGCATTGTTGGAGCATGACTCGGTTTGTCAGTATGAAATGGCCATATCACACAACATGGTATAGCTTGGCGAACTCTCGTTTTGGAGGAAGCTCTGTAGAAGTTTGGTTTCATTCCCTTTTGCACTTGAGCTAGTTTGTCTTATGTCGGAAACACAGAATAGCCTGGAAGAGTTTTGAGAGCATTTAAGTAGAACGACTCAGTTATGTTAACATGTAATGGCCATCACATAACCCTACATGTTTTGTTCGTTGCAAGAGAATACGCTCATCCTTTCCAATTCTTCGAAATGACGATTTTATTTACACATCCTCTTGCATATTCGTTTTCTGGATGATAACTCTATGATTACTGTGATTGGAACTATAGAGGACGTCATGTCTCCTGTTAACTGCGGTCAGTTCCGTAATTTGCTAGTGTACTAATTGGATAGCTTCGGCGTATGATTTTTGCATGATCGCGTTTGCCACGCTCAAGAGTGCATTTCTCCATGGGGAGGACCGGAGGAGTGGAGCCGCATCACCGTCGAGTAGTACAGACAAGGCGACAAGCGACAGCCTACAGTTGAATCTGTTGGGCCTTGCGGCGAGTAGGCGATAGGCCGTTCCGTTTTAGTTCAACAAGCCCAACTAGCCCAATACCAGAACATTTGGGCGGGAAACTGGTGACGTCGGTAGGACTCCCAATAAAATCGTGGCGTTCAAAAATCGAAATCACCAACCACAGCGAAAAGGTAGCAAACTTTCCCCTCCCAACCACTTCTGCTTCAGACGCACGTCGGTCCATAGACTGAACTCAGTAGACCATAGTTGCAGTACGTGGGTTTTGTAGAACTACATTAGCTGGCGCACGGTGCAACAGATCCACGCAACAGATGCCTCTAGCAGCCGAACGCACCTAGTCCATACACCGCGTCTAGCAGCCGCGAAACTGATTTTTTTTTTTTTGAACAAGCGGACCTGAAAATTCCCTTCACCACAACAGTGAATACTCTTTTCAAGACTTCAAAATAAAAAAATAAAAAAATTCACGGCGGTGGAGCACAGCGCCGCGGCGTCGTTCCCCCCGAGATGCTTCCGCTCCGCCGCCTCCTCGGCCTCTCCGCCGCCGCCGTTTCAATCAACCTGCGCCGCGGAATCTCGACGGCCGCCTCACGCCCTGCGTGGGCAATGATCCACCCGTTAGCGAGGCTGACCAAGTCGCCGGAGCCGCGCGCGTTCCTCCGGTTCGCCGAGCCTCCGTGCGCCTCCCACCTCATCGTCCCCGCGCACCTCGCCGAGCACCCCGCCACCGACCCCTACGGCGACGACATATGCCTGATCTACGGCGGCCTCGTCAAGGCCACGATCGGCGACGGCCTCGTCCTCCTCAGCTTCATGGACATACGCGCCACGGCTCCCATCGTCTCCACGCACGGCGATACCCAGGAGCGCAAGATTACCGGCGTCGACCTGGACGTCCCCATCACGCGCTTCGTCTGCAACCCCCTCAGCGGCCAGATGTTCCGTCTCCCTGACATCGACGGCATGAAGAAAACCGGGTGGGTCTCCTACTTCGGCATCCTCACCCAATCCGAGCGCCCCGACCGGCCGCCCCACCGGTACGCCGTCGCTGTGATCACCGAGGACGGCGACGGCGAGGATCGGAGCTTCGTCATGCGGCGGTTCCTATCGCAAAAGGGGGAGTGGGAGAAGCTGGAGGGCCTACCGTCCCCGCTCCCGCTTGCGCGTTCGATGAACATTGAGCGCGAGGTGGTCGCCTTCGCCGGCCGGCTGTGGTGGGTCGACGTCGGCTGGGGCGCGGTCTCCGCCGACCCGTTCAGCGACCGACCCGACCTCCGCTTCGTCGAGCTGCCGAGGGGCAGCGTGACAGAGCCCGTGGATGAGGCGGAGGCGCGCCGGCGGAGACATGACGACTTCCGCTTCATGGGGGTCAGGGAGGGGAGGCTGCGCTACGCTGAGGTGTCGCAGGAGAAGCCTTTCCTGCTCAGCTCCTTCGCCCTGGATGACGACGGCAGCTGCTGGACGCTTGAGCACCGGGTGGTGCTTAGCCGGATCTTGCTTCAATGAAATTACCTGAGGGGGAAGGACTCGCCGCGGATTGGCTTTGTCGATCCACTGAACGCAAGCCTCATGCATCTCACAGTTAACAATCAGGTCTTCTCCGTAGACATGAACGGAAGGAAGGTGCTTTCATGCTCGATGAGGGCTGAAGGTGCTGGCCTGTCATGTCTACTCCAACCATGGCTTGGATCAAGCCGGATTCCTTCTCCAGGTGACCATAATCTTTCACCTGTGCTCTTTTAATAAGGCTTGATACATGAGCTGTGTTTACCTGTGTTAAAATTCCCTGGTCTGTACTTTTAATTTTGCCTGTCCACTTAATTTTAATCATGTGATT
The DNA here is from genome assembly GCA_030378355.1 of Eleusine indica. NCBI lineage: Eukaryota > Viridiplantae > Streptophyta > Magnoliopsida > Poales > Poaceae > Eleusine > Eleusine indica. The sequence goes on from CM059494.1 coordinate 64,624,926, forward strand.
GAAGGATTGTTTATGTTCTTTGAATTGTTTTATGAATCGTCTCCTGTGTTAGTTGCTTAATGTTCCACAACGGAAAGAGTTTTGTTCTTGAATTAAGATGGGTAGGTTAGATCTTTCAGAAAGCAGAAATGCTCATTGTGATGCGTCTGGATTCTGGAATCTGTTTCAATTTCAGTCTCTTTTTGTACACCATCCAATTCTGTCTCTTGGTGGGTGCATGTGTGATCTGTGCTAATCCATTGTGACTAAAATGTGACTGAAATTACGTATATTCATTCAAATATCTAAGCTGAACGCATGCGAGTATGTTTGACATGAGAAAGCTACTCTCTTGCTCAACGTCTTAAATTTGCTTGGCAGTTCAGCTGTTATATACGATACTACTTCTATTTCTTGTTGTTTAATTTTTCAAGTTTCTCAACTGAAGGAACTGTTTCGAGCACCAAGGCCAAAAGCAAGACCTTGTCAGACATGTTGGTTCGCGTAGAATGTGATAAGAACTGAGGTACAGAGACCGCCGTTTGGTACTTTCTTTAGCTATTCTTGATAAACTATCATCTATTTCATCAATCCTTTGTCAAATTAAAGGAGAGAACCGCATTCATAATGACTAGTTATTTTCCTCTGCCGATATATGCTTGTGTTGTCGTTTGTGTAAGTGTTACTGTGTAGATCAGGACTACAGATTAGTAGTTTACAAAATGTCTATGTCTAAAATATATACTCCAAATCATGGTGGCGGTTTGCAAGGTGTATGTTTTCAGTGAACTATGATATTTGAGCAACTAATTTTTTCTTCAATCTTATACCGGCACTTAAGGATGCACTTGGCAGGAACATACTAATTTATGCTTAAACTAATTTACATTATTCCATTCTTTTACTGTCGACCTTGCATGAGCTTTGCAGATTTGTAGTTTTTTTTTATATAAATTACTTGACATAAGTCACTACCAACTAAAATTGTGCCAGTAACATACAAAGTAAGAACAAAGCATTAAACTACATTGAGCATATAATCAAGAGAAATATTGCACTAAACTATAATGGTTTCTGTTTCTTGGCAAGTGATCCTCTTGTACGCCTTTTACTAGAATAAACAGTAAAAAGCAAAGTAACCATTCCAAGGTGCTAAACAAATTATTAATAGGCATGTTGGGTTATGCTAGCGTTTGTCTTTGCAAGAGCTAGCAGACATGATTAATAAGTGCATAATTTCTGACTATAAAATAAGTGCACAAGTTCTGACTATAAAACACAATGTGTGAGAGCTAAATGGATGCCAGGCCTTAGCCACTGTCATTTCTTTAAGCTAAGTAAAACCTGAGATTATCACCTGAAATAGTTTTTTTTGGTCAATATTGTACCGTCGCTCAAGGATTCACTTGGCAGGACCGCAGGAGCATATATACTATTGTTTCGTCAAACTTATATCAACACTTAGGATTCAATTGTCATGGTGTAATCTTCTATTTAATAAGTGTATGGACAGAACATAAGCATGTTGTCTTTCAATTTCCAGAAAAATGGCTAGATGGACTATCCCATACCTTCCCATTGACTTGTGGTTATACTGAACGCAATATGATGTTTCCCACACCATGGACACAATCAACCGACAGAGGTGTTTAATGGAGAGATCTTGGAAGAATGAGGAAACTGATGGATGGTACCATGCAAGCTACTATTTTATCTTCTCAAAGATGTCTGGAACCGGGTCTTGATTTGTTGGTTTTCTTTTTGAAACCCATTTTGAGAGCATTGCAGTAGAATGACACGGTTCAGTCAGCACGTAACTGCCATCAGAAAACAATATGCTTATCTTTTCCATGACCCATGAGACAGAAAAGTCTTTGTAATGTTCTACGACTTATTGGGAATTTTGTTTAAGCATATCCTCTGCTTATTCTCAGCAATTATCTGTGATCACCATGTTCCAGTTGACAAGTGATTCAGTACCCGCTTGCTTATATGGGTGCACCAGAACGTAAGCAAGCTGTATAATAAATCTGTCATTTGTTCCTACTACATCTCAGCTATATGAGCTGGAATTCCAGCACGAACCAATTGATGAATTTACTTCGAGTATCTGGGACAACTTTGCCCCGCCAAAATGTAAGTTCTTGTGGCTAGCCCACCATCGCTGACTCAACACTAAGGAACGCCTATATAGACATAATCTGAGAGACTCAAGCCAGTGCCCATTTTGTTCACTGCCAGAAGACATAAGCCACCTTTTTCTTGGATGCCCTAGGGTCACAAGCTCCTGGTGGGCAATTCACATCTCACTACCATCAACTGTAGTTGACATTGAATCCCTTTGGGAGCATACTCCTGGACTTCAGACTGCGCCGGCTCGGGCACGATCCACGATTCTCACTTGCTTCCTATGGAACATCTGGAAATGTAGAAATGCTAAAATTTTTAATCATCAAGATGAGCCAAATCTTGCCATCATTAGAAGATGTTGTGAAGACCTAACTCTATGGTCTCATCGCTGCCACAAAGATCAAGACCGCGCCCTCCTGCTACAGTGGAGCAACAATTTGATCACCTAGAATTCCCTAGTTTGTTCCTTTTTTTTAGTTTTAGCTTTTCTTTGTTTTTCTCCTCAGCTAATTTCCTGAGGCTTCTCCTGTAAATGTAATCTTATGTAATTCTTTGTAGCAGTATGTATGCTGCTACCTATGCAATAAAAGTTCAGGCATCTACCCATAAAGGGTTTGCCGTAGTTCTCTTCAAACAAAAAAAGGAAGAGTCAGGTTTTCGCTGAGTGGGCACAATGAGTTAACACCTACGTATATGCAAAGTTGGCTTTCATTTGTCACCTGAATTGGACACAAGATGATCTGGGTCGGTTTTGTCCTATTTCTTTCTCAGTGCACTCTCTGTTTCAAAAGAAATCTGCATCATTGCTCCTTTGAGGAAAACAATTTAGGGAGGTAATGCGAGGAGCGAGGACGCTACAGGTACAGCTGGTTCATAATCAAATGGGCCTGAAGCTAAAGGGATGGTGGCTCACTAGGCCCAACCAAGGTTCAGAGCGTTTTGGCGGGAGATTAGTGGTAGAATAGCCAATGAGCGTGTGCCAGCTGGACATTCAGCGTCTTAATGATCTGACATGAGCGACCCAAAACGAAGCTTCCTCTCGCCTTCCTCACTAGTACCATTTCAACTGGTAAGAGCAACTCCAATCTTTCTCCTTTAATCCCATTACCTAAAAGAGGTTAAAGGAGATCTCTCCAATCTATTTTCTAAATTATAGGTGATGATATTGTAGCAGTTAATCTATTCCATCATCTAAAAGGAGTCCATCGTTTAGATGATGAAGGAGTGATCTCCTTCATAGAGAGAATGATGGACTGTATTTATGTGATCACCTAACCAAAGGAATAAGAAAGTGAAACTGATAAAGCAAGTTTTTTTTCATCTCTATTAAGTATATGACAAATTTTTGTATTTAAGTGATATAAAAGGAGAAAAATTGGAGTTGCTCTAACAGCCAACGGGGCGTTCAAACGGTCACAATAAAGAGCAAGGCAAAGCCAACCCCCCTTTGCCTTCCTACCTAAAAAAAAGACCCTTAGTTTCAAAAAAAAAAACCCTTTGCCTTCTGCAGGGGAAAAAGCCTGCAAACTTTTCACCTTCGAGCTTTCACGTTCTACGGCCGTAGACCACGTTGAGCCGGTAGTAGACCATGCCAGACTACCAGTCTAGTCTACCGGCTCAAACTGGGCCCAGGGCCAGGAGAAGCTTTGCTCGGAGCACCCAGTGAAACGTGTCCACGGTGCGCCGAATCCCCACCGCGAAGGCCGCTCCCTGTTTTTCTCGCCTTGGCGGCTGGCATCTCCAGTGTCATTTCACTCAATCCCCCAAAGCAGCGCAACGCGGCGACCTCTCCCGAGATGCCGCTCCGGCGCAGCCTCCTAGGCCTCTCCGCCCGCCTCCGCCGCGGGCTCTCCACGGCCGCCGCGCGCCCTCCGTGGGCCATGATCTATCACGCGGTCCTGGACAAGACGCCGGGGACGCGCGCGTCGTTCAAGCTCCGGGAGCCCCCGTGCCCCTCCCACGTCTTCGTCCCCGACCACCTCGTCGACCCCGGGCCCCGCCCCGACCCCGACGGCGAAATCATGCCCCTCCTCGGCGGCGGCGTCTCCTGCACGAGCGGCGACGGCCTCCTCCTCTTCCACTTCCAGGATGGCCGCGCCACGGCTCCAATCGTCGGCAAGCACGGCAAGGGTTGGGCGCGCCAAGTCATCGGGTTAGACATGGACCCCGACACGACGCGCTTCGTTTGCAACCCCATCTCCGGCGAGTTGTTCCGCCTCCCTGACATCGACGGCACTAAGAAGACATGTTTCATCAAACCTTTAGGCCTCCTCACCCATTCCGACCGCCTGGACGGGCCCCCGGACAGGTACGCCGTCGCTCAGCTCGTCGATGACGAGGAAGGGATGGAGGGGAGCTTCCTCATGCGGCGCTTTCTCTCGCAAGCAGGGGAGTGGGAGAAACTGGTGGGCTTCCAATCACCGCTCCCGCTCCCTGGCCGGAGGCACAAAGACTATGGCCACGGCGTGCTGGCCTTCGCTGGCCGCCTGTGGTGGGTCGACGAGAGCTGGGGCGCCATCACCGCCGACCCGTTCAGCGACCGGCCGGAGCTCCGCTTTGTCGGCCTGCCGAGAGGCAGTGTGACGGAGACAGTGCCGGAGCTCGCCAAGGGTCTGCCGATGATAGGCAGGTATCGCCGTATGGGGGTCAGCGACGGGAGGATGCGCTACGTCGAGGTGTCCCAGAAGGAGCCTTTCGTGCTCAGCTCTTTCGCCCTTGAAGACGATGGTTGCTGCTGGATGCTGGAGCACCGTGTGGCGCTCAGCCGGATCTTGACGGATAGATGCTACCCATGGCAGGGGGAGGAGGACACGCCACGGATTGGCGTTATTGACCCGCTCAACGCAAGCATCATGTACCTCACAATCGGCAACCATGTTATCTCCGTAGACATGGACAAAAAGATGGTGCTCCGATCCTCGATTCTAGGTGAAACTGAAGGCCTATTTATGTGTACCCACGGTTTCCTTACACCGTGTGTGCTCCCACCATGGCTTGGATCAAGCAGGATCCCTGCTGCAGGTAATCATCTTTCAATTGTGTTTCTTTAAGATGTACTGTATGCTTGATTCATGAGATGTATGGTAGGTGTATTAGAAATTATTAAGTCCATACTTTTCATTCCATGAGCCCTTAGAAATTAATAAGTCTATACTGTTGCATAGCAGTATGGTTTTGTTTTGTGGATCATCTCCTATCACTAGTACAATACTGTTTGTTTGTTCCCCAAAGGGTGAGATTTCTTGTTTGCAATCTGTAAATTAAGATTGCTATAGTTTTGATCTTCCAAAAAATTGGAATTGCATAAGTTTTCACAAGGTAGAACTCTACGATGATACAGTCAAGGTGCTTATATATCCAATTCTGTCTCTGGATGAGCGTGTTGCATTTCAGTCAATGGCGATGAACATGTTTCAGTGCAGAAACATGGCAGTAGAAACTGTATTTATTTGATTATAATATGTTCTTTTATATGAGCATGCTGCGATATAATCTTTCTCAATGCTTAGTTTTCTTTGAAGTTCAAAAATTATATATATGCAGTGTAGATGAATGTATAGTTCTATTTCTTGTGGTGTGATCGTTCAAATTCTTTGATTTGAAGGTACGTCTACAAGCAACGAGGCCAATATCAAAAGCAACACTTTGTCGGACATTCTGGTTCGTGAAGACAGTAACAAGAAGAATTGAGATCAAGCAGCATATATGTCACTTGGTACTCCCTCAGTTATCTCTTCTTGTTCAATGTATCTTCTACTTGTTCTGCAACATTTAGGGGTTACTAGTTTCTCCCTCCGATTGTTTTGTATTGATGTTCAGACAAGGTAATTAGTTCAAAACTGAACTAGCATTCTTGTCCTAACGTCAATAGTAAACATTCGGAGGGAGTACTTTTCATTGCCTATATATGTTGATGTCAACACTTCCTGAATTGTATCCTGAATAATGACAGACTATTTATAGCAGCATGTAGAATTCACTGTGCATCTAAGTACAATACACTGAATAAAGCATTGCCAATTGCCATTCTGCTCTTGATCTTGCATCAGCAGTGCATGTTATGTGTGTTGTTTGAACGGCCTTGCATAACTTACTATTAGAAACTCAATCAGACCAGGAAGATATCTATTCCGTACGTATTTCTTTTGATGTCGTTAGGAGACATGGTTATTTGGACTAAAATGTCCTAATGACTCATTAAAAAGGTATCAAAGTAACAAGTGATCTTGTTGTTACATTACATATATTGTTTTTTTTCTGCAATCAAGAAATGAATTTGGAAATTATAAAGTAAGCATGCCATAAAATTGTTTCACCGGAAAATAATGTACAAAGAGGTTGTGCTTAACTGAACCAGCAGACATGGTTGAGTGCTAACTAGAAGTTCTTCCTATACAATGTGTAAGATGTTTAAGGATACTCAGCCAGTCAGCCTTGTAGTAATGTTGAGCCACTGTCTTTCATTTGTCCTAAAACATTATCATCCATAATTCAAACCTGATTTGAAGGTTACTACTCCCTCCGATTATTTTTTGTTGATGTTGGGACAGGGCAATTAGTTCAAAAATGAACTAAAATCCTATCCTAGTAACGTCAATAAAAAATGTCCGGAGGGAGTATCTCAAGGGGCCATGCTGTAATTTTCTGCTGAATCAGGACACAAATAAAACAGAAACATGCTGTTTAATTTTCAAAAGTCAAAGGGCTAGAGGTACTACCATCATAGTTTCCAGCTCACTTCCTTATGATTAACGGCATGCAGTATGTTGCTGATTTTGCTAACTGCTCATTCTCTCATGTTATTAAAAGTTGTCCTGATGTTCTTTTTTGACTCAGGTTTCGTTGAAATCAACTGACAGAGGTGCTAATGTGTTAGGAACCTGGCAAATGGTAACTTGCAGAACTCTCATTTTGTGGAAGCTCCGAAGAACTTCGTTTTCAATTTGCTCTTGTAGTTTAACTATCTGTCTTCTTCTGGAAAAGTAAGAGGTTATGCTTTTGCCCGCACACTGAAAGCATTTCAGTGGATGACTCAGTTTCAGTTGGCATGTAACGACCATCGGTTTGTAGTATTCGTGCTGTGTTCATTGCAAGACAATTTGCTCATCAACTGAAAATCGGCATGTAACCATATATCTTGTGTAGGCATAATCTGTGCTTACTCCTGTGGATGTTTAACTCCACGGTGCTGTTGATCAATTGCAGCTGTGATCCTTATCTGTAAACGAAATTTGATGGACTTGTTATTAGTTGCACAAAGGATCATGGAATGAGAAGTTGATCTTCTGTTACGGTTATATGACACTCGAAGTTGTAACAATAGGGGACAGCGGGACCGCCTGATATCTTCTCGGTAAATTAAGAGTACCACCGCCATAGCTTTGGCAGTGTGATCTTCTGCAGTGCTTCAGATTTGACAGAATGGAAAACAAAACGTGCGATTGCGAATGCACCATGGGGAGCAGCTGCATGTCCTTTTCTTTTTAGAGGAGAGCGTTCGTCTGTCTTTTTATTTTCTTTTTAGAGGAAGACACGGATTTATATGCGAGAGCGTTTGTCTGTTAGAAGCTAAAAATTCTGCATTAGCGAAAAACAGGTCGTCAGTGCACCTGGGCTGTTAGTGTTGGGCTTAGGTGCGAGTATACTAGGCCCTTTCTGATCACAGGCCCCATACAGCCCAGTACCAACACTTTTGGCGGGAAACCAGTTCCGTGGATCGGTAGAGCAAGCTGCGAAATTGCAAGGATGTCTCCAAGTAGCCATGCGGCATAGGATAGGATAGCACTTGTATCATTGTATGCGATCGTTGCTGAGCTGATGCAAATTAGATTAGGAAGTAGGTTGGTGCGCCTGAATGTTTCCTGCACGTTGGCACAGCGAGGTCTAGATAAGAGTAGTCTTTTTTTTAAAAAAACTCGACCTGCGGGGGATATGGCGTCCCCCGGTCATTTTGTTTAAGAAGAAGACCTTCTTACGCAGGTTGAGAAAACCCCCAAACCCCACTCCCAGGTCCCATACAGCCCAGTACCAACACTTTTGGCGGGAAACCAGTTCCGTAGATCGGTAGAGCAAGCTGTGAAATTGCAAGGATGTACCCAAGTAGCCATGCGACATAGGATAGGATAGCACTTGTATCATTGTATGCGATCGTTGCTGAGCTGATGCAAATTAGATTAGGAAGTAGGTTGGTGCGCCTGAATGTTTCTTGCACGTTGGCGCAGCGAGGTCTAGATAAGAGTGGTCTTTTTTTAAAAAAAACTCGACCTGCGGGGGGTATGGCGCCCCCGGGCATTTTGTTTAAGAAGAAGACCTTCTCACGCAGGTCGAGAAAACCCTCAAACCCCACTCCCAGGTCATATACCGGGACTCAGCTGGTCTGTGAGCTGTGACGTGAGTCTTTATCGTATGCTTTGACACTGGGAGGGTGAGGGTATTTTTTTAACCTTAAATACCGAAATTCGTTTCCAACAATAATCAAACTCGAGACCTGAGGAGGTGCTACTCGGAGCCTCAACCACTAGGGTGAAGCCCCTTTCGCATAAGAGTAGTCTTTTGATGCCCCTGTAAATTTCGGTACTTATTTTCTATAAGCTGGTAACCCAGCACATGTAAGAACCATTGCTTTCTTAATCAAAAGCGGGGCTCTCGGGTCTTTTCTCTAAAAACTTGCTGCTCTTGTATCCGATGCTATTGCTGCTCCTATATTCGATGCTAGTGGCGCTCGGATGCGTCATTCCCCCTTTCTCTCTCATTTCAACCCCGCGGCCCCGTCCACATCTGCCCGGAACAGGTCCATTCTTGCACTTATATCGAGTTAGGACACAGCGGTACTTTTCTTGCTGAATTCTGTGAAATTGAAACCATGAACCGGCCGTTAAAACAAAGGGCAAATCACCATTAGTATCAAATAAGGGGCACTGGTGCTAAAATCACTCAAATGTGTGGTGAAAGAAAAGCGAACAAGAAATGAAAGGTGAAAAAAATGCACTGCTCGACTGGAGCATACATGGCAGTGGCAGCTGAACCCGATATGTACAGACAATGCAATACAAACGCGCACTTATTACATCCCAAAGTAGCCAAACTAAAGTTCAAAGTTCATTCAGTAATGTTAGCAAAGTCTTTCATAGCTGCTACAAGCTTACAACTCTTGCCTAATTTCTTATTCTCTTCTTGGCCTACACGCAACCTTTGAAAAAGTCAACCTAAGGTTTGTCAGACCAATTATCTTGTCATAACAGCACCGCAAGAATAACCTCAGGCCAGAAATTTAGGCGGCCACTCCCTATCAGGCAAAGTTGACCAAGTCACCTTCACTGAAATTAGGGCAAAATCAGTCTTTATTTCTTCAGTAACACGCCCATGCTTGTTTGTATTGAAGGAACAACGATGTTCAGCAGGGATGGATGAGTCCACGCCTAACTTAAACTTCAAATCCAACTGAGTATCCATCACTACAGCAACCACAAACCTCTTTAAGGCATGAGATTCACTAATGGCACCATCAAAGAGCCGGATTTCTTCATGCAACCCACTGCTAAAACAATCGAGACACATCTTGAATCTGCCTTGCACTTCTGATATAACAACTTCTACAGTTGCCTCAACTGAACTGTTAAGATAGGCTGCAGTTATATCAATGACACCACAATCACCATGGATATGACATGTGATCGGTCTGCAGTCTGGTGCTTTTATGTCGTCTACGATTGATACTCCATCGATTAGCTGTAGATCATCTTTCTTGTTCTCCTATCCTGATTCTCATATCATATTCAATAAGAATAGTGCCATACAATTCTATACCTCGCTTAGGGCCAGTCATGTTGAGAAGTGAACCCTACAAAAGTATGTTACTTTGTAACTCTTTTATAAAGGCAAGAAATATCTGACCGGTTACTAAATGCATAACAGTGAGAGAAGAAAAATTGCATAAACCAGTGTGAAACAGAAGGTAAGGAAGTGACTTTTATATATTGATGAGATCATTCCTACAATGAATCTGCAGCATTAATGACCATTTTTTATTTCCAGCTATAGCCCAAAAAACTACATGGGATTAACAACATAATAAAACTATGACACATTTCCATTTACCATGGAAAGTCAAGAATGCAAACTGAGGCTACATGTATCATATCATTCAAGAACAAATTTAACACAACATTTGCCAATCCAAACTTTAATGATCAAAAGCAGAGATTTAAGTGGTTATAGCATGCAATCAAGAGTTTGCATGATGCAATCTCATTTGTCCTTTTCATGTGATTAGATTGGCCTTGAGCTGCGAACTGAATAATTGCGCATAGTAGTGTAGATGTGCACCTGCTCAATGATGATGGGATCATCCCTACTACAGTTGAACACATAATTGAGCAATGGATCCAGATTATCCCGCACTGCTATGTATCCATACACCTCTACTGAGTCACGATCAACAAGAATTTTAGACAGCTTCAGTGAGAAAATTTGGAACATGTGATGAGCTGCATGGGTCACGCACGTTCCATCGCGCATGTAGCATTCTGTGGGAGCTGATAACATCATTGCCTCCAAACGAGCTTCACAAAAAGTAAGAAGGTTTAAGGAATATAGGAGATTAGTACAATAAACAAATAACAAAAAGTTAACACAGCTATATTTCTAATCTTTCATTTATTCAAAGTGAAACATCCATTTAGCTGTGGGCTTGTTGATGGGCCAGATAGCCCAGCACATTCTGTATTTCCCTTCTCTCATTTTCTTTCTCTTTTCTTGTTATATCCTTCTCACCCAGCTATGGTACCAAAACGTTTAATCGGTTTAGACACTATGTAAACTCATCCTAGCCCAAATTAAAACATAAGATATTGTTTAGTCAAGTTTTGGTTATGATTGAAATCATTGTTCATGAAAAAATGGAGGCAATCTCACCAAAATAAAAGGTTGGTGATCATATTGCCTTTGTAAGGTTTCATCCAACCAATCAAATATAAAACTGAATCACCCCATCCTGTCAACGAAACATTGGATGGTCCCATACTCCCGTCCCAAAAAACACGGATGAGGTGATACCATCGAACCTTGTTCTCTAACCAAACACACCCTAATAGTCCTCTTTCCTCTGGTATACATATTTTGTTTGATGGTAGGACAGCATCTTACCCTAAGTTATAACTTCCATGAGTTTACATAGGTTGGCAGCACATCTGTTAACACTTATGATGTCTAAGCACATGCTAAAAGAAAAAAAAAGTGTTTTTGGTTCGATCTAGAGCCATTCAGCAATGAAACCAAACATGCTGCAGCAAGCAGATTCCTTGCCGGGAAAGGCCATGCGAGTGCAAGCAAGATATCCAAACACGCCCACAGTGTCTAGTGACTCACAATCTACATTCTGTTGTCTCTGCTGGAGGCAAGTTGCGCTATGGGCAAGAAATAATGATTGGCGCCGGGAGATGGCAACAACGGCCAGTGGCGCAAGCTACAATTTTCTAAAGGCATGACATTAGATACCTCCTAACTTTGCAAATACCTAAAAATTGATGAAGAGAATCCTGACTAATATTTGACTACATCTCCTACCTGTGGCAATGCATCAGCATCAACTAGTAAAAGTAAAGCAGCATAAACAACAATATCCAGTAGAGAATACATCAGCTGATCTTATAGCTTGAAACATACGTATCTTGATAACAAACAAAAGTATGAAAACTTGTCTTTATCACTTACTCTCAGTACGGTCTGCAATATGATAGTCTTCTTTCCATCTATTATTTGTGTCCTTGTATATAGAGCCATCACGGTGGCTGCTACTTGGAAGTATGGGGTAACAAGGTAGCGCTGCAGCCCAAGTCTCTTTGTTGTCACGGCTCAGTTTAGGACCAGTGGCAACAACTCCCCCCATCATATCATGTTCACTGTCTATGATCTCCAAGGATGTCCTGCAGGCACCTTCCTTTTCACCAGAAATGACATTAACTCTTGCTCTCCTCTCATCTTCGGCACTATGGGCAGGACGGCCATCTCCATAACGAGCAATCAACCCCCTGGCTGATTCATTGGTTAGTGAAATCATCATATCGTTGGCAGAAGGTATGAGACGGCGTCTGCCTGGTTGACCCAATTCGTCGCCTTCTACTCCACTACTGCTTGCCATGTAGCGAGCTCCATGGACGAATCTATCACAGAGCATAAGACAAATTTCAAAACTCGACATAAATAAGATGTATCACAGTCAGGAATGGAATCCTAAATGTAATATATCTAAGCCTAAAATCCATTCGTAGTTTTGGGGCACTGTTATGGGAGTAGTTTGGGATTAGAGATCCCCCTTTTGTCTTCAAAAATCAACATAAGCATGCTAAAAAAACTCAATCTTGGTCACAATCCAGATCCGCAACCAAGTAAAGGATTATAGTTTAGCTTCAGAGAAGAAAACGCACCGAAAAACACGACGAGTGGATGGACGATTGAGTGGACAAACTTCTGGCGCGAGCGCTGAGGGCCACCAACGAGCCGCAGCGGAGGTCATGAAACAGAGGAAAGGTCGCGAGGGAGATGAGAAGCGGCGCATTGGAGCAGGAAAGGTGGTCAAAGCAGGGCGTCTGAGGAGATGAAGAGTCGATCGTGAGCTGCGTGAGAGGAGGATTTGCATCTTGTATCTCGATCGGGACGCGGGTCACGGCCGGCGGCGGCGGAGGGGAGGGGAGGGGCGGCGGGGTGAACATCGATCCTCGACGTCGCGAAAAGACAGCCGGCGTCCAATCTACCGTCCATTGCATCCGACGCCTAGCAGCGGCCTCGCCAGTCGCCACCGTTCGCACGCCTGTGGCCGGGCGCATGGGTTTTCCTCGACACCACCCACCATATTCCAACACATCATTTACTCCTCCTTCCTCAATCCTCACCAACCTGCAAGAGGTCGCCCTCCGCGCAGCCTCTTTGGAGGACCGCGACCTTGATTTCGTTGCATAAAGGATCATGGAATGAGAAGTTGATTCTTCTGTTACGGATCGAGACCGCCTTATACAACCGTGACATCTTTGGCAGTGTGATCTTTTGCAGTGCTTCGGGTTTGACAGAACGGAAAGCTAAACGTGCGATCGTGAATGCACCAGGCCACCAGGGGGAGGACCGGGCTGCATCACCGAGCGGCGAGCGTTCATCTGTCAGAAGCTGGACTGTTGGTGTTGGGCCTAGATGCGAGTAGAACTAGGTCCTTTCGGATCACAGGCCCAAAAAGCCCACTACCAAGCATTTTTGGCGGAAAACCCAGTTCCGTGACTCGGTAGCGGCGAAATTGCCGTTCGAAAATCAAAACCACATCTTCGTCCTCTTGTGCAGCCAAAAAGCTTGCAAGCTTTCCCCTCCCCTGCCACTTCTGGCTTCAGTCATACGCTGGGCTAGGTTAACCTCGGTAGACCGCACACTCTGCATGTGGGTCCGAGAAAGGTTACAAGCGCACCGAGTCTATAGACCAGGTGTAGCAACTGCGCAACCAAAGAGCCTCCCTGACTCGCCCGTCACACAGCCTCCCACAGAGATTCTGCACCAGCAAATCCACTTTTCACCGCAGCCAAGCACAGCGCCGCGGCGTCTCCTCTCTCCTCTCCTCTTCGAGATGCCGCTCCGGCGCCTCCTCGGCCTCTCCGCCGCCGCCGCCGCCTCCGGCCTCCTCTGCCGCGGCTTCTCCGCGGCCGCGTGGCGCCCTCCGTGGGCCATGATCGAGAACTTCGTGGTGGTAAACCCGCAGCCGCCCCGCCCTCGCGTGTCCCTCCGGATCGGCGAGCCCCCGTGCGCCTCCCACCTCATCGTCCCCGGCCACCTCGTCCACAAGCCGCGCGGCCCCGACCCCGTCACCAGAGAACTGTCGGTGGCCTTCGGCGGATTCGTCAAGGCGGCGAGCGGCGACGGCCTCCTCCTCCTCACCTTCTTCGAACTCATCGGCACGGCGGCTTCAGCCACGCGCGGCGGTGCACCGGAGCTCAAGTTAACCGACCTCAGCATGAACCCCGACGTCACGCGCTTCGTCTGCAACCCTATGAGCGGCGAGCTGTTCCGCCTCCCCGACATCGACGGCACGAAGAAGACCATGTGGTTCTCGGACATCGGCATCCTCACCCAATCCGAGCGCCCCGACGGGCCGCCGGACAGGTACGCTGTCGCTGTGCTCGGTCACGACGGGACGGAAATAAGCTTCGTCATGCGGCGGTTCCTCTCAGAAACGGGGAGGTGGGACAAGCTGGGTTTGCATTCTCCGCTGCCGCTTAGCCGGCGAATGGACATGGACATACCCCATGAGGCAGTGGCCTTCGCCGGCCGTCTTTGGTGGTTCGACGTGACCTGGGGCGCCCTCTCCCTGGATCCGTTCAGCGACCAGCCGTAGCTCCGGTTTGTTGAGCTGCCAAGGGGCAGTGTGACAGAGCCCGTGGACAAGGAAAGGCGGAGGGAGCTGGTCAAGTACCGGCGCATGGGGGTCAGCGAAGGGAGGCTGCGCTACGTTGAGGTGTTGCAGGAGGAGCCATTCACGCTCAGCTCGTTCGCCCTTGATGACGACGGCAGGTCCTGGAAGTTGGAGCACCGCATAGAACTTCGCCGAGTCTGGCGGAATGAGGACCTGTCTAAGCTCAAGCCGTAGATTGCTGCTGTTGACCCACTGAACGCAAGTGCTATGCATCTCACAATTGGCGAGCAGGAGAGCTGTTTAGACATGAACAATGGGGATTTGCTTGGGTGCACGATAAGAGGTGAAGGTGATCACCCCGTTGATTACCTTAAACCATGTTTGCTACCATCGTGGCTTGAATCAAGCCGGATCCCTTGTGCAGGTAATCTCTCATCTTTCATATGGTTTTCCTGAGATACATGCTTGATTCATGACATTGCTTATGTGTAAAGGTGTACAGATTTAACTGGAGGCTTGTGCATAGCTGTATCATTGTTCTCTGCTCTTCAAATATATTATATGCAATGCAGGGAAACACATTGTTCCATCGTTATTCTGTAGTAAATTATTGAAGCCTAAACCTTTCTATTCGTGATTGAAGGAACAATGTCAAGGAGCAAGGTCAATACCAACAGCAAGTCTTTATCAGACATTTTGGTTCGTGTAGACAGGGACAAGAAGATCTGAAATGATGCAACAAATCTGTTACTTGGTACTACCTCTTCTCTTCTTGTTCAGTCTAGTAACTTATTGATTCTTTTATCTTAAGGATGCTGCTTTGAAACTAGTTACTTTTCACTGCTTGTATATTGTCACATCCTTGTTCTCGAAGTTTATACTGTGAACGGCTATCCACTGAGCATAACACTTGATCAACTATTGTTTTTGCTGCAACCTTGTGAATTGTGATAGCACGTAAGATATTGTGCTCTTCAGGGTAGACTACACATCATTGTTATTGTGTTCTGCTCTTTGAAGCTTGACCTTGCATTAGCAATGCAATTGTAGGTGTTGTCTGAACAGCATTTATAACTTACAAACTCCAGATTATCCAGATTGATCCAATAGAAAAATGTGCCAACTTAATAATCATAAGAGAAAAAACTTCAAAAATGTTTGGTCTTGTAATGATTATGATTTATTGCCTATTATAATTTAAGAAAGTAACAGAAGATTACTACTCTGTCATACCTGAGAAAAACAAAAGATCCCCTCTTTGCTGGTGTTACTGAGCGGATAGAAAGTTTATACTGCAATTCCCTTCTTTTGATCGAATTCAAGCAATACAAAGAGGTATATGAGATTATGCTGGTATTTTTGTTGGTTTGTGTGTAGAACCGGCAGATATATTAAGTAGAAACTATATGTTCAGCTTAAAGGATACTCAGCCTTGCATCATGATGAGCCACTGTCATTCCTTATTCCAGAAATATTATTACCTATGAAGCTTGACATGAAGCTTGCTAGTATTTCGTAACAAGGATCATGGTATTATTTCTGCTATCCCAATACATACATGAATAAAAAAAACAAGAACTTGATGTGTAATCTTCTGCTGGATCAAGACATGAGTGAAATATGAATATGCTATTTTTCTATTTCATAAGTAAACGGGACTAGATGGATTATCATATTTTCCTGTTTGTGTGTTTATGCTCAAAGAGTTTTTATTTCAATAATCATTCAATATTGTCCTGATATTTTCCCTTTTCTATTTGACCCAGGGATCATAAAAGCCAAATGGGAGAGGTGGTTCAATGAATTAGGAAGCTGATCAATGGTAGCTTCTAGAACTTCCATTTTGTGGAAACTGTGAAGTTATCATGTTTTGGTCTACCAGCAGTTTAGCTACAGTTTCTTATGTCGGGAGAAACTCTACCATTTTCTTTTTCTTCTTGGTGGAGGCTTTGCTTGCAAGCATATCATTTTGGGAATATTTCAGTAGAGTTACTGTGTTCATTGTAGGAAAAATACGTTCATCCTTTCCTAAAAAAGGTGGGTGCATCTTTCTGTAAGTTACCAGAGGCTTACTATTTAGGCATCTTTTTTTTTTTTGCGAGGATACTATTTAGGCATCTCCTCTGCTTGTTCTTTTTTATATCTGTGATAAGTCATCACATTGTTTCAACTTATAAGTAATTCAATGTTTATTTGCTTATCGTAAATTACATAACCAATCTCCATCCTCGGTCATCTATGGTTGCATCCATTGTTGTTACTGGTAAGCATGACGGAGGAGGTGCGTATACCTCAACTCGTTCAATGGGCCTTGAGGTGAATGGATGATAGCCCATGGCCACTTGTGCATCAAGGCCTGAGGACCAGAGCATTTTGGCGGGAAACTAGTGCCTGGAATCTGGATCGACCGCGCCCAAGCCGACCGGTGGCGTTCGAATTTCAAAAGTCGAAATCAAAACAAAACTCGTTTTGCCATATGGAGGAAGACGATATCAAACTTTCGTAGCCCAGTTCCTTTTCAGTCTTAACGCCCGTTCGCACTCCGGAACCTGGGCCCCACTTGTCGCCTCCAACGCTCCCTGTGACCCTGTGCCTGTGCCCTATGGATTGAAATCAGCACCGCAGACTTGTCACTGTAGCTGTGCCTGGGACTGAGTTGTTCTGCCAATGGAACCCTGTGGAACATGTCCACGGTGCACCCACCAATTCACAATCCCCACTGGTCAGTGGCCACCGCATCTCAGGTCTCAGCGGCAGGCACACCACCCAGCTCACGCAACCACGAGGTTTCCAAGGCAACCAGCGACCACTCAGAGATGCCGCTCCGGCGCCTCCTTGGCCTCTACGCCGCCGCCGCCGCCCGCCACCGTCGCGAGCTCTCCACCGCCGCCTAGCGCCGCCCTCCATGGGCGATAATCCGCAAGAGGGAGCAGCTGATTCGGTCGCCGGCGCTGCGCGCGTCGTTCCAGCTCGCCACGCCCCCCTGCGTCTCCCGCCTCTTCGTCCCCGCCCACTTCATCGACCCCAGCCCTCTCCCCGACCGCGACGGCGACATCATGCCCCTCCTCGGCTGCGGCGTCCGCGCCGCGAGCGGGGATGGCCTCCTCCTCCTCGACTCCATGGACGGCCGCGCCACGGCTCCCATCGTCCGCAAGCACGGCACCCTCCAGGCATGCCGGCTGATGGGGTTCAACATGGACCCCGACATCACGCGCTTCGTCTGCAACCTCCTCACCGGCCAGCTGTTCCGCCTCCCCGACATTGACGGCACCAAGAAGACCTCCACCTGCCAATTTCTCGGCATCCTCACCCAATCGGACCTCCCGCAGGGCCCGCCTGACAGGTACGCCGTCGCTTGGCTCAGTGAGGATGGCGAGGGGGAGGAACGGAGCTTCGTCATGCGGCGGTTCCTCTCGCAGACAGGGGAGTGGGACAAGCTGGTGGGTTTGCCGTCCCCGCTCCCGCTCGCGCGGAAGATGTACATTGACCACGAGGTGGTGGCATTCGGCGGCCGTCTGTGGTGGGTCGACGTGAGCTGGGGCGCCGTTCGTCGACCCATTCAGCGACAAACCGGAGCTGCGCTTTGTCGAGCTGCCGAGGGACAGTGTGACAGAACCCGTGGATGGGCTGCGGGTGCTTGGCAGGTACCGCCGCTTCGGCGTCAGCGAGGGGAAGCTGCGCTACGCTGAGGTGTCCCAGAAGAAACCATTCATCCTCAGCGCCTTCACCCTTGACGACGATGGCAGCTCCTGGACGCTGGAGCACAGAATGGCGCTCAGCCCACTCTTGCCGGATGAAAACCAGGAAGGGGAGAACACGCCGTGCATTGGCGTGATTGATCCACTGGACGCAAGCATGATGCGCCTCACACTTGGCGACCACGCTACCTCTGTAGACATGCATAAATCCAAGGTGCTTGCGCTTTCGCTGTTGGATAGAGGTGGAGGTTCAGTCCCACCTTTCACTGGTTTCCTTCAGCCATGTGTGCTCCCACCATGGCTTGGAACCAATCGGATCCCTGTTGGAGGTATGAAGTCTACCGGTTATTTTAGTATTTTACCCCTTATCCATCAGCAGGTGATGTTCAGCGTCTGTTTTACTAGCATTTGGTTTGCTGTGCAGGTCACTTGTTTGTTTCTAAATTCTAGCATTCCTTTTATAATGTTAGGTACTTTCATTTTCTTTCGCAAAAAGACATGCTTTATTACTCTGCTATATATTGTTATCCTTGTCCTAGTAACTGAAATGGAGAACCCGTTGTGGAATTTAGCAGCTCGACTATGTATCTATTGTACATATTTGAGTATCTGCTGGAAGTCATATGGAGTGTTTTCTATAGTTTTATGTCCATTTAATTGCTGCCCTTCCTTTAAGTATTTATCTACTAGTCAAATATTATTTTAGTTGAGTGTAACTCTGGACCAATAAAATTTTGTTACCAATCTTTTAGTATTGTACGAATGATTGAATGAATCTCTTTCAGGCAAGAAGGAAGGTGCTGAACATGAGACATTGGCAGATATTCTGGTTCGTTCGGGCTGAGATTAGAAGGGATACGTACCAGGTTATCTTCTAGCCTATCTTTGGTACTCTACCTCCACTACTGCTTCTTATTTGGTCCACTATTTGTTGTTGTATATCAGTTGTCGTCCCTTCCAGTGTCCAACCTTAGTTGCACATGCACCTCTTAGACAATCTTTGCAGTATATGACATAGAGAAATAATAACATTGAGGATACTCAGTAACCAATTTACTGGTTCTCTTTGTACTTCCAAGTACTAGCTTGATGGGGACACACTTGTGGCTCATTGGCACATTTTTTTTTAAGCGAAATAGTTGTAAAAAACTGTAAAAAAAGCCCAAAAATAAGAAGGAAGGGAAAAAAATAGCAGGCCCAATGGCACATTACAAGCTATGGTGTTTAATTAAGGTCGTGTGTTTAAGTTCCGCGCTTCTTTTAATTGAAGAGGCACGTTCCTCATGTATTTTTCCACCTCATTGATGCGAACGGAATGAGCTCTGCCCATTCATCATACAGAGGGATGAAATTAAGAAATTACAACTGTCCCAAGAGTCCGATAGGAGTGTCAGAGAGAATGAGTACCCACCTCGTGTGTGTTCTCTTGTTTCCAATACAAGTTTTCCACGGATTAGGTTAATGTTAGTGGTTCGTGAAGCTAGTAATGGTAGTTACATCTGTTTTTATGCTATATATATGTGCCACTATGCTAGACATTGTCACTGGTTACTGGTTAGGCATGTTCTCAAATTGTGGTAGATCACTTCTGTTGAAGCCTGCTGCTTGTTCCAAATCTGAAGAACTGAAGTTGACTTGATTGTAGGAGGTGTTCTCATGACCGGGGTTTGAATTAGGGTGCTTTCTTTTATTTTATTTTCATTCTCTTCGACTTGCTGCGTCACTCATTACTGCCATATGTCATAGCAAGTAACAGGTTGGTGCCTTTGAGAATCCTTGCTTTTGTTCTAGAATTGGCATTTTATCCAGGCTATTACTATTTTCTGAACCAGCAATCATGACTATAAATGGAGGTCTAGAATGACTATAATTGTTATCCATTTTAATTGGGCTTGAGCTGAACCAAGAAAATTGTTGTTTTCTCCCCAGTCGTCTTTGTCATATGACTATTTAAACGCATCCCTAAATTTCCTCATCTTACTTTCAGGTCTAGTCAGAGATCAACTGACGGTGGTGTTTACATCAATTGGAAAAGCAGATTATGATGTTTTACCGAGTTTCATTTTGGATAAACTCTGGAGAAGTTTGGGGTTTAGGTTGTTAGCTGATTACAAACCTTTTGCCTTACTTTTTTTTGAAAGAGCATGGAAGATGTTTCGGACCTTTTTCGTTCTGGCTTTTGGAAGCAAAGTTATCAAGCACCTGACTGAGTTAAATCGCTTGTAATGATCATTACACTTAACAATATTATGTGCTGTGTTTATACTTGCTAGACTAGATAATTCGTCGATCTTTATGCAAAGATGCTGCTTACCAGTTTACCTGAAATCATGTTTTGAGTCTCCTCCCACCTGGGTTTATTTTGAATACTACACTCTAGATTAGCTTACATAAGGATTGTGGTTGCTAGATGACCGGCAAAGGAAGCTGTAGTAAGTGGTAACTGGTAATTTTCCACCCTTGGACGTAGACGGGTAGCCCATGGGCTCATGGCCCATGGTATCTGTGGCTCCTCACCCTGGGCCCACAAACGAACGTCCAGAAAGGTCGCGCCCTTTTCCCCTCCGGATACTAAATGTTGAGTTATTGACGATCATAGACACGTAGATCGAAGTAGAAAATAAAAACTAAAAGTAACACGAATAGAGGAGACGAAATTCTTTATTGAATAATTCTGGCAAAATTACAAAGGGGTGTCTCCTCAACTATTTATAAGGGGAAACCCTATTTCGTGTTGGGTTAGGATTAGATAAGGAGCTCACATGGGCCAGGAGTCCTTCTAGAAGGTGGGCCTGACCCATAAGCATTTTACAACACTCCTCCTTGGACTCATTATCACGATAAACATGCCTCATAAAAACTCCTTAAAAACCCAGTGGGAAAAATAGAGAAAAGAGTACATATTACCGTCACTGTATTATACGCATTGATTCATCAAAAATCTTAATGATAAAACTTCATATGAAAAACTCATAAGGAAAAAAGAATACAATGATTTAATCTTCATAATTAATGCTTATCGATATTCATGAACGACATGAATTATCTTCGAGATAATTTTTAATTCGGAAACGTGATGTACTTAGGAAAGTTCTCCCTCTGTTCCAAGCACTTCTCTAAGTCTTCTCATGCCAATACCATGTCGAAACTTTTCAAGAATGCAAGCTGGTAGTGACTTTATGAACATATCTATAAGATTATCACAAGATCGGACATGAGTTATCAAAAATCTCTCCCTTTTCTTGCAATTCATGCGTATGGAAGAATTTGAGTAACATATGCTTTGTCATGTTCGACTTTATGTATCCCGATTGTATTTGTGCAATACAAGCGTTATTATCTTTATAGATAACTGTAGGGGATGGAGTATACGATACTCCACAACTATCTATTATGTCTTGCCATTCTTCTGAGCCAAGTGCATTCCTTGGCGGCTTCAAATAATGCGATGATCTCTGAGTAATTTGTTGATATAGCAATAATTATCTGCTTCGTTGACTTCCATAAAATTGTCGTTCCACCAAATAAGAACGATATCTGCGAGATTGACTTGTATGGATCGGATAAGTAGCCAGTATCAGTATACCCAACCAAGGTTACTTCTGCATTTTTCTTGAAAAATAATCCAAAATCTTCAGTTCCTCTCAGATATCTTAGTACTTGTTTAATGCTTTTCCAATGTCACATAGTTGGTGCCGAGCTGTATCTAGCAAGTAGATTAATAGCAAAAGCTATATCGGGCCTCGTACCATTTGCAAGGTACATCAATGCTCCAATAGCACTAAGATAGGGGTATTGAGGTCCCAATAATTTTTCACCTTTCTCCTTTGGTCTAAATGAGTCTTCCTCTGCATTGAGTGATCTCACAACCAAAGGAGATCTGAGTGGGTATGCATCTTTCATATTAAATCTCTCTAATACCTTCTTGGTATAGTTTGATTGCTGTAATAATATCCCTTTGTGGGTATGCTCAAGCTGCAAGCCTAAACAATATGCAGTCTTATCTAAATCTTTTATTTCAAATTCAGACTTTAAGTAAGAACATGCATCTTCGATGTCCTATGTAGTGCCAATGATATTCAAATCATCAACATAAATAGAGATTCTGTAATAACCTTTCTCTGATTTCTTAATGAATACATAAGGATAATCATCATTCTTCAAGAATCCTTTCTCCAGTAAAAAGTTACTGAGTTTGTTATACCACATTCTTCCAGATTGCTTTAAACCATATAGTGACTTTTGAAGTTTGACACTATACAATTTGCGTTGTTCTTCATTCGGGACTTTGATTCCTTCTGGAACTTTCATATAGATTTTTGTATCTAATGTTCCATACAAATATGCACTGACGACATCCATAAGTCGCATTTGCAAATTCATATTCACTGCCAATGATATTAAATACCGGAAAGTAAGAGTCTCGCCTTATATCTAGTCACTTCATTTAGAGCATTTCTCTTCCTGACAAACACCCATTTGTGACCCACTGGGAAGATACCTTTTGATATAAGGCTTACATTACCGAATATTTCTCTTTTCTTTAGCGAGTTCAACTCTGCACAAATTGCTTCTTCCACTTTGGGCAGTCAGAACGCTTCTTGCATTCCTTCATTGACTTTGGTTCAGATTCCAAGTCAATCTGTGTTGCAATTGTATTAGCAAAATATGAGTCGACTTTCTTTGTCTTTCTATTGTATACTACTCCCGTCTCAACATAATTCGTTAAAACTTCTTCTATTATTTGATTTTTCTTGATCTACATCACTCAGAGGTGTGTTTAGCTCAGGAATTTCCGGTAACCCGTCATGAGTTTCAAGTGTACGCACATTCTCACTTGGGATTTCTTTTTCAAGGCTCACCACTTCGTGTGGTTTGCTTTCACCTTTTATATTCTTCTGTTGAGTAGTTTGCTTAGGCTTCTTCTTCGCAGGACGTCTCCTAGGAGCTTTAGATTGAGCTTATACTCTAGGCTTCTTTGGTGCCCGTGTAACCGGATCACTTCCCCTCTTCCTAGCATTCGTCGCTTTTGAGAAAGGAGGCTGGAATTTCATATAGTCATCTTCTTCAAATGGGATGTCTATTCTTTCAAGTGCATTTGCAGCCGGTATATGAGACTTCACAATGTCTCTTGTATTGGTGAAAGCTTCTGGCAGTTCATTAGTAACCCTCTGTAGATGGAGGATGTTCTGAACTTCGAGCTCAGTTTCTGTAGTGCAAGGATCCATTCCTTGAATTCCTTTAGTTTCCTATTCTATTTTACGGTATTCGTTCCAAGAGAGATACTTTTCTCCCCCTAATGTCGGGAAATGATCTTCATTAAAGATACAATCAGCGAAACGAGCCGTGTGTAGATCCCTAGTGGATGGCTCTAAATACTTGATTATGAATGCACTTTCATATCCAACATAAACTCCGAGTTTCCGTTGTGCACCCATTGCAGTTCGTTGAGGCGGAGGGATAGGGACATACACAACACATCCAAATCTCCGCAAGTGAAAAACATTTGGTATTGTACCACACACTATTGCTAATGGTGATTCTTCATGTGTAACAGATGGCCTCATTGAATTAATACTGCTACATGCAACATTGCATGCCCCCAACAAGAGGTAGGCAATAAGCAATTCTGTAATAATGGTCATGCTATCAACTTGATCCTCTTAATTAATGATTCTGCAAGGCCATTTTGTGTATGCACGTGTGGTACAGAGTGTTCCACTTTGATACCTAGACTCATATAATAGTCATTAAACACCTTCGAGGTAAATTCTCCGGCATTATCCACCCTGATGGATTAAATTCTTTGATCCAAAAAATTGGTTTTCAATTGTATGATTTGAGTTATCAATCGTGCAAACGCATGGTTTCTAGTAGACAATAAACATACATGACTCCACTTCGAGGAAGCATCAATCAACACCATAAAGTATCAAAAAAGTCCTATCATGGGGTTAATTGGTCCACATATGTCTCCTTAAATTCGTTCAAGGAATGTCATCGATTCTGCTTGAATCTTAAGCTTTGAGGGTCGAGTGATGACCTTCCCTTTTGCACATGCAACGCACAAAAAATCTTCTTAATTTGGGAAATCTTTTGTCTTCAAGTTGTGGCCATTCGAATTCTTTGTGATTCTTTGCATCATGTTGAGGCCTTAATGACCAAGTCTATCGTGCCATGTTCGATAGGCTTCTTGGTTGCTAAATATGGTCTTGAACGCAGCAAACTCTTTGTGTGGTTTAACATAACTGTAGTACATACTTTCTTTAATGGTTGGAAAACTTTCGACGATAGTCTTGTGCTCTCCATCTTTCTTGGTCATAATGAGACATTCTTCGCCTTTATCATCATTGGTTTCTATGTGACATCCATTTGCACGGATGTTATTGAAGCTTAACAATGTCCGAGTAGACTCGGGATAAAGTAATGCTTTATGGATTGCTAGTCGCGTACCATTCGGTAGGACAATTGTGGCCCTGCTTGTGCCAACAATCCTAGTATCATTGCCAAATAACAGTAGTTATATCTCCATCATACTTTCGAAGTATTTGGAAATAACTAGTGTCCCTTAGAACGGTAGCGGTAGTGCCACTGTCTACGAGACAGAGCTCCTCTTGAATTGTCATATACTCCATGGTTCTGTAATTAATACAATAATGTATAATTAACAGAAATAATAATGTAAATAATTTCCACACCAATATGATATATTAATGAGAAAATGTCTTCTCTTTATGAGATTGCATAAATAAACCACTATTAAAAATTTAATGCACCCCTTTTACTAATGCTTAATTCTAATGGAGAATTTTGATTCTATGTAGTCTACGAGATTAGTGAGAATCTCCATGCAGGTCCTCCTCATCCTCTGTCATGAGGTCTTCATCAAATTCAATATCAGAGGCCTTGCTTGGTTCTCCATGACATTGAGCTTTGTCTAATGTACCAGAATCCGTCTTCGTGATGTCTTCTTTGGCTTGTGGAGCTTTAACATAGTTGGCTTCATGCTCCGCAAGCTTCTTCCTGAGTTCTTGGTACATGTCGACAACGTGCTTAGGCGTGCGACAAATTTTAGACCAATGTCTATTCATGTTATATCTATAACATTTCTGGTCCTGTTTCTCATATTCTCCCCCTGAAGGCGTCTTCTTTGACTTCCCTTTATAGTTCTTCTTGAACTTGTTAGGGTTGTTTTGCGCCTTCGGTGGTGCCTTCGGAGCTCCTTTACCCTTATTTTTATTCTTCTTGAATGACGTGACATTTGCTTCTTATGGTGTCATAGAGCCAGTAGGACGAGACAAGTGATTCTGCTTGATCAATTCGTCTTCCCCCTGATCTTACTGCAATGCATTGCTCAGGGCGACATAAGAGTCATATTTGTCCTTCTTATACTGGCGGCTCACATGGGTGAGCTTAGGGTGAAAGGTGGAGAGAGTCTTGTGGATGAGGTCGGGATCTTTAAGATCTTTTCCATATAGCTTCATGTGTGACATAATACCATAAAGCTTGGTATTATATTCCTTAACAGTCTTGTATTCTTGGAAGTGTAGGTTTTGCCATTAATACTCCACTTTAGAAAGTAAGACTGCTTCAATTTGCTCAAAGCGATTACGCAGTGAGTATATAAATGATGCCTCAGAAAATGCAAGAACTGAGCTTGCTCCACTGCTGTTGCAGCAGGTTCTCTATTTTTGGGCATAGTTGTCTTCAAGAGATTTTTGCCACTAAGGAGAATTTCAGCATCAAGGGTCCAAGACAGATAGTTACTTTCATAGGGGGTAAGCACATCGAATTCTCTCTTCACAAGGTCAGACATCTGCATGATATCATGGTACAAAAATTACTTCATGTATATGCAAGTAATATTTCCAAGTAATAAGGGGCATAAGTAAAGTGGTATAACCAAAACTATATATTTAAGTTATTTTTATTGGTATTTCTGCATAAAAATAACCAATAAATCATGAAAACAGAATAATATAAGGACTATAGTCCATCTTGATACAAATCTAGAAAAATCCGGGGTGTTATATGCAAAATAACACACTCCCGTGAAATTTCTATTTATTCTGTGATTTTCTGGTAATTTTCATAATTTACAGGGGTCTTGCTGCAAAATATGGACTCCAGATTTATTTCTAAAAATATTAGGAGCGCTTCTGCGAAAATCTGAGCTTATCAGAAATTCCAACAACTTCAGGGGTTATTTTACAAATTTTTAGATATTTTTTGCTGATCGGGCTTCTAATGGGCCAAAATCCGGCCCAAAGATTGAGCCCGACCCGTTTTTCTTGTAGAGAGTATAAAAAGGACAAAACCCTAGGGTTTCACCTCACTCTCACTCTCTCTTCACCCAGCCACCACTTCCTCTCTCCTTTCTCTTCTCCCTTTCCTCTTCCCTTTGTCTACCCCTCCACCGATAGATCCAGAGGCTCTTGGGCGAGCCTCGGTCACGGGCAGCAGGCGCGCGCTCGCGCTGACAGGGGGGGGGGGGGAGCGACGGGGGCGCCCAGGCGTCGCGACCGAGGCTCGCCCAGTGCTGCCGCGGGGAGGAGGGACCGCTGGGCGTTGGCGCCGCCGTGCGTGACGCCGTGCTTGCGTGGGCCCGGCCGGCGTTGGTGCAGCCGAGCGGGGTTGGGTGGCGCCGTGCATCTCTTCGACGCGGCTTCGTCGGTGGGGACCGGATCTTGCCAGATCCGGTTGCCCTCCCCTTCTTCTTTTTTTTTCTTTTTTTTCTTTCTTTTCAACTTTGTGTGATATATGGAGCCGAGTCCAAGGTCCGGTAGGGACGGATCTGGACTCACAGAGCCCAGATCTGAGCCGTCTCAGAACGGATCTTGAGATTTTTTTCTTTGATCTTTCTATGTTGTTGGATCCGGTCACCTTCACCACTAGGGTTACGGTAGATCCGGTCTTTTCTTCTTGCCATCTTCGTGGCTCGCGTCGGCGAAGGGCACTCACGTGGCTTTTTTTTTTTGAACTTCTGGACGTACCCCGTTTTGGATCTGGATATTTCAGATCCTCCCCTTGCCGTTTCCAGATCCGGTTAGGATTGATATATTGCGGATGCATAGGTGCCGTTAATCTGATTTTGTTATTTCATAGTGCCACCTCCTATGGCGGGCATTTGTTGTTGTAGATCTTGACTGCAACGAGTCAAGATTTTTGTGACGATCTCCTCGACAGAAATTGGCTGCAACGAGTCAAGATACAAATTCAACCAAAAATCGTACCTTTAATCGCCGAGTAGATTGCCGGCTCTATAGAACGTGCTGATAACGTGTTGAATTATCAACGATCATAGGCACGTAGATCAAAATAGAAAACGAAAACTAAAAGTAACAAGAATAGAGGAGACAAAATTCTTTATTGAATAATTCTGGCTGAAATTACAAAATAATGTCTCGTGCATAATCGTTTTACAACGCTAAAAAACCGCTGGAAAAGCAGCCGAGCAGATGTTGCCCACGCCGTTCGCCTCCCTGACAACAGTAAAAGAAGTGAATTGTGCCCGCACCGAGTCTATATGCACCGAGGCGAACGATTGCAACGCGACCCCGCTGCAAAAGCCCGGGCGTTCCGTGGAGCAGGTCCATGGCCAAACGGCCCCCTGCTGCCATTGTCAGAGCTGGAGCTCCGTGGACGGAGGCCGTGAGGGCGTGGACCTGACAGCCCATGCCGCCTCGGCTTCTCCGGCTCCACCACACCGGTCTCCTTTTCGCGATCCGCACCACCGGCCTCTCCTCCGCCCAAAATGCTGCTTCCGCTCCGACGCGCCGTCTCCGCCGCCACGTCAGTCCGCTTCCGCCGCGCCCTCTCCACGGCTGCCGCCTCGCACCCTCCATGGGCAATGATCCGCCACGCCTTTCCGGATAGTAGATCTCCGGCGGCGCTGCGCGCTTGGAACCACCTCGTGGAACCCCCGCGCGCCTCCTACCTCTTCGTGCCCGCCCACCTCGTCGACCCCAGGCCCGTCCCCGACCCGGCCGGCGACATCGTGGGCGTCCTCAGCGGCCTGATCACTGCCTCGAGCGGCGACGGCGTCCTGATCCTCAGCTACCTGGATGGCCGCGTCACGGCTCCCGTCGCCGCCACGAGCCGCGGCGCTCCGGAGCGCAAGGTGACGGAATTCCACATGGACCCCGACATCACGCGCTTAGTCTGCAACCCCGTCAGCGGCGAGCTGTTCCGCCTCCCCGACATCGACGGCACCAAGCAGACCCTGTTGTTCTGCTACGACATGGGCCTCGTCACTCGATCCGCCGCCGGGCACGGGCCGCCTGACAGGTACGCCGCCGCCGCGCTCCGAAATGGGGATGGGGGCACCTTCGTCATGCGGCGGTTCCTCTCGCAGACCGGGGAGTGGGAGAAGCTGGCGGGCTTGCCATCACCTCTCTACCGCGTGAGCGGAAGATGGACATATACCCTAAGGTGGTGGCGTTCGCAGGGCGGCTGTGGTGGGTCGATCTGACTTGGGGTGTCATCTCCGCCGACCCGTTCAGCGACCGGCCGGAGCTCCGCTTTGTCGAGCTCCCGAGGGGCAGTGTGCGGCCAGGATCCAGCAAAGATTTCATTCAAGCGCAGGGGTTGTTGAGGCGCCTGGGGGTCAGCGAAGGGAGGCTGCGCTACGTCGAGGTGTCCCAGAAGGATCCTCATCTGCTCAGCTCGTTTGCACTCGACAACGACGGCTGCTGCTGGACGCTGGAGCACCAGGTTGCTCTAGGCCGACTCTTGGGGAATGAAGGAGGCCAGGAGATCCCGCGGATTGCCGTTATTGATCCACTGGACACAAGCTTTGTTTATGTCATCATTGGCAAGGATATTGTTGGGGTAGACATGGCTATGGAGAAGGTGCTTGAGCGTACGCTGATAGATGAAAGTCATGTTGGTCCGCAATGGGTTATTACTAGTGTTCTTAAACCATGTGTGCTTCCACAGTGGCTTGGATCGTGCCGCATCCCTGCTGCAGGTAATCATGTTCCACGCATGTATGTTTTGTTTAAGATGATATGTTTAGAATCGCTAATCCATACACTTCTTATTTTTCATGTTCCCTAAATTTAACTTATATGATAGAAGCTTGTGTGTAACAACACATGATCCGTTTTATGGGTCAGCTCTTATGATCATTGTTACAATTCAAACTCAAAACGTGTTGTTGTTCATGTTTCGGGCATTAAGGTCATGTCAAAAAGGTCTTGGTAAACGACTGCGCTAAGCCTCTAACCCATAGCTTGTGAATATTTCAGAATAAAACCATGGTTTTCTAGGCGTTGTGGTGTAACTGGAACTTTGTTGTCCCACCATGTCGTTGGCCTTCTGCCAAGCTAAAATTTCAGAACAGAAACATAGTATTAGAAAGGACTAGTAAGTTGCAGATACTGCGACATATGCACTCTGTTTTGCTTACTAATCTGTGGTGTATCGTGATATATAATACATAATACATTGGTTAGGGTCTTAGGGATACTACATGACCTGATGAGTGATGAGCAAATGAAACTAAATGCAGGCATAGAAGTACAATAGCATGTTCACTTGTTCAGTGGCAATGGCTTTTATTATTATACTGAAAAAAAAACGAGTGGGCAAGAGATGGCAAAAAGTTGAGAAGCTAAGATAACACACATTATCACTTCAAAGTATTCCAGTTAAAGAAAAGTAACAACCAGATGACCACTACTATGTTTGTCATAACTACGCTCCTGTACAATATGTGACATTTATGAGTTGTTCATGGATCATGGGTTCCATTTGTTGCCGTGTCAAGGTTAAATAGCTTCAAATCTCTGTACACAATATCCCTGCCTATTCTTCTAGTCCACCGATGTTCTATTCTTTTCATTCCAACTTCTTCATACTGAGCCACTTTATCCGGTATTTAGTTATTAATTTTATGCATACCTGATAGGGCCATCACATAGTTAGACTTGCGTGGCAGAGGGTCCAATTGATTTTTTTTTAAAGATGATTTGTCAACCTGAAAACTAGCTTGTCTCCCCTTCGTCATCTAGAAGTTAAAATATTAAACCCTAGGAAAAAAAAAAACAAAGCTACTACTGAATTTTTCTGTGAAGGAAAAAGTTCATGGAGAAATGGATGATTATAGCATGGTACTATGTCCTCAGTCATTTTTTTTCTCATTACTCTGGTCTGGAAGAAAATGGATGTACTAATATGTTCCTGATGTGAGAAGAGGACTTTCCAACTTGCTGCATCAGATAGAGACAATCTGAGTGGTTGTATTTGAATTCTTTTGTTGATCACCGGTGCCAACTTACTGCAACGTTTTCCCCTGAAGGGCCTTTGAGCTTCTAAGATAGCCGCGTGTCTGCTTGAAAAGGGAGCAAAGTAGCAAACCCCAGTGATCCGATTATTGAGGATTAATGTGACACTCCTACTGCCTTAATAGGGTTATGGCCACTAGAAACGAAAACTTAGCACAAGGTTAAACTGGAAATAATCAAAATTAAATTGAATTCAAGCAAATTTGAATCTCGCTTGAACTACAAGTCTAACATTTACAACATAAATCATACTTACCAAACATATATGTTGAAGGTCATGATCAATTATAATTTTGAGGAATTTTTTAGATTTTTATTCCATTATTTAATGCCCTAAATAAATAGTCAAAATATCAAAAACCACCCCTATTTCAAAAATTCATATTCTAATTTGAATGGTAGCTATTGAGCATTAGCATTTTTATAAAATAGAGCACATCATGATGAATAAGCAAATATTTTTAGATTTTCCATAGGATCTATAAAAGGTATTAAGGGGGGCACTCTTTCGAAAACCAACAAAAAAGAAAAATCCCGCGGGTCCCGCCTATCAGCCTCGCCTGTGTCTTCAACCTCCTGCGCGGGCCCAGGCGCCCGGCGCCTCCCCGCCGCATGGCAGCCATACGCCGGCGGTCGGGCTCATCCAATCGGGCCGACCATCCCAAACCCGATGCCGCCCCCGGTTTTGACATCCGCCTTCATTTCCATTTTCAGCTGCCCCTCTTCCCCTTTCTTTTCCTCTCCACCGACACCATTGCCGCGAGCTCGGGCGAGCTCAGGCGCCGCCACCGCGCCGCCTGTCACTGCAGATCAGCCAACCCAATCGAAGCGTCTCGCTCCCCTCGTCCAGTACGACCAAGTCCCATCCCGTGAAATACAGTGTGCGAGCCGTGAGAACTCAAAAACCGAAGCTGTCCCCGGAGCTCCGTCGAGCTCACTGTTGGCCATGGTCACGTCATCTCCAGTCCTTAAGAACACCTCAGTGGGATGTGCATAGTGATCCTCTACACATAGGTATTTTATTCTGAATTTTTCATCGCCATTTGACCATGTTTCGGCGAGCTGCCGCCACTTCGTCGTGCTCTTGGCCGCCATGGCCGAGCTGCAGCTCGTGCTTGCGCTGGCCTGGCCGGATCTGCTGTGGCAGTGACCCTATGGGCCGTTGTGCAGCCAGATCTGATTGGCCCAAAGCCATTTTTTCATTTCCTGCGTTAAACAAAATTCCAGAAATTACCTACTCACTTGTAAAATGCATATCTAATGAATTACTAGGAGTTTCGGGGCAAACTAAAATTCTATGAGTTCCTCTGGTCAAGTATTATTTATTAAAAATACTAAATCACCGTACATGTCATTATTGTTATCAGAGGCAAAAATAAATAAAGAAACCCCAATAAATTCATATATAAATATATGGAACGGATAAATTCTTGAAACTTGTCACATATTCATCTTTATCATAACTAACCACCCTGTTGATCCATACATTTTAATTCCTAGTATATTTATCATAATTAATTATTTAGCCTTTACACCGATTTAATTATTTAAATTAATTGGCACCATGCAAGTCAACGAAACATGGCTCAAAAATCATTCCTGGTGTACTTTACCTATATTAAATTGCTCATGTGCATTAGTTTTCCAGAACTATGTTAAATTAATTATCTTGTCTCCTATAGTTAATATGTTACTTAACTAAATAGTCAGGTAACTTAGACTTATTTCAGGTGTAACTCTTCACGTCAATCAACATGCTCCGCATACTAAGAACATTATTTGATCAGTACCCAATCCAATGCCATATACTTTGCACGTTTATGTTGATCGCGATTAACACACAACCATCCTACATTTACACACTGTTACCGCGTTAATTTACTCGAATCCTAGGAAAGAAATTCACCGATACACTAATCATATGTCATTAACCCACCTCTCAATACATTAACCCCTTATACATCTTATAGTCTTAAACCATTTATAAATTGGCTGCCATTAATCATTTTAATGCATGTCATCATTATTTGCATCATGTAGATTACGAGGTGAACCATGTGGAGGCTGAACAGGAGCAAGAGCCAGAAGAGCAAGCAGGAAGTGATCCAGCTAACCAGGAACAGGCTCAAGGCAAGCCCCGGTGCATCCCACCAGTTTTATCTTTTATTTTATCACTAGTTAGCGATGTAGGCTTATATGTGCATTAGATTATAGGAATTGTTGAAAATCTAGTATTGCAGTAGGTTCTCTTTATCCGATAATAGCCTCAGGATGGTAGTTGCTCAACTTAATTTAGGATGATTATTCATCAAGTGGTATGGAGACCACTCGTAGACTAGGAAATATTATCACTAGGGAATGATATCGGCTGAAGAAAAGTTTGAATGGGATAACCATGAAGACCGGACGGGCAACTAGGTAGAAAGGTAAGGACAGCTTGTCTTCAAGGAGGTAGCCCCGTCCGAGTCACTTAAGGCTACACATCGTGTCCGGTCCTATGAGGTCAAGTTTGAACGTACTGTTTGCATGCTGGAGTTATAGACCCAGTAAATCGATGTAGCTACGACTACTGTTTGGTTGGAAGATACCCTCCTCATTAAGGTAGAACTGGAGATGAGAGAAGGGACGAATCTACCCACGGATGGCGGTACGGGACGCATCGCGTGGGGGACCCTTCTCGGAGGAGCCAGGCTCGGAAGACCCTGCGGTATCGTAAGCGAAAGGTTGCTCCATACGGCTTCTATGAAGCGCGTATGGATCATGCAAGCAGGTTTCTCCTGCAGGATGTAAATCGATTCGAGTCGCTGCCCCTCACAGTAACAAGTATCACTTGATCGCTGCTCCGAAAAACTGTTGGAAGCCATTAAAATGATAAATGGGTTCAATATTGCTATATGGAATTATTATTAATTGTATTGCAACCATGATTGTTGTAGTCATAGTGCAAACTAAATTATTATTTTGCATGTCAACTTAACTTGCTGCTAAAACTTGAAAAATAGGATCCACTCTTAGGCTGGCTTTTGGCAACATAAACCCTACCTTTAGCCTGTGCATGTCTAGGAGTCGGCTGTAGTTGGCCATTTGATGGGTTAGTCTTGCTGAGTAAATTAGTTGCTCAGGACGTACCTCTATGTGATTTTCAGATGACCAGGATGGAGACTGCCACTGCGGTGGAAGGTTCCACTGGGAAGGCCAGCGTCCTGACTGCTGAAATATTGAGTGGGAGCCCTGCACCAATAATAATGAGGAGTAGGCTTGTGTGCGCTGGCACGGTGTCAAGGGCATGACACCGACCAAAGCCGGCTACTACTACCTGTGTATCGTCGTGAGAGGGCGAATGTATCTTACTTATTCTGTCAAACCTTTCACCATTTCGCTTCCGCACTTTTAAAAACTTTGGTTTGTAACTTAAATCTAGATTTATGTAAAACTTTGTACTTTATCTATGTTCTTGTTGTATCTATTTTATCTCTATCATGTATTGTACTATTGGGCGTCACAGCGAGTGTCGCCACCCGAGAAAGATCCTGGAATGGAATCGTCTCTGTGGTAAGGCGGTTCTGTTACTATTAACGGTTAAAAACTCAAAAATATGTTGAATTTGTCAGGACACTGTTGCAAATCTAGAATTCAAAAGGTCCAGCATTGTAATTGTATAGAAATTAGTATACTTCTTTCTATATTTGAGTATTTTGATTTGAAAATGCCCTGATCCCAATGCTTCTGTTTGTTCCTTGGCAGTTATAAGCTTTTATTTTCTTGTGGTATAATTGTTCATTTCATCTCATTGAAGGAACTGTTTCAAGTGAGAAGCACGATGTCAAAAGCAAGACTTTATCAGACATATTGGTTCGTGCAGACAGGAGCAAGAAGAATTGAGGTGAAGAAAATTCTGTCATTGACTACTTTTTTGTTACTCTTGTTTAATTCGTCATCTATTTCCCTATCTCCTTTGTTAAGGAAACGGCATTAGCAACTAACTATATACTGTTAGTTTGCTGCTCATGAGGCAACCTTGTTTATAAAACTGCTACTTTTGTTTTATGCAAATCAATGATACTATTCAAACACATCAGTTTAGAAATTCACTATGAAGGAGTATATGAAGAATTATAACTTTCATGTCTTGACCTTGCACCAGCTGATGTCAAGATTTATAGTTGCCCGACGCCATTTACCACCTAATACAAAGTTTGAATTGCTCCAGTAAAGCTTATTTAGTTCCAAAACCTGAATAAATCCTATAATTGCATCTGGAGCTGTTGTCTGTATGGTTTCAAGTTTAGTGATCTTGTCATAATTTTTTGCTATAGTAAAGAAACATACATAAAAATAAACATACGTTGCTCTTGAAAAAAATGGAAACAGGTATATGGTACAATACACCATTTTCTGTTTATTTGTGTGGAACCAAGATAATCCACTTCTTCCTCATCTCAGTCATTCTCTTCACAAGGTCAATTATATGTCTCTAATAATGTGTATTGTTTTCTTTCCTAGGATGTTGATGGTGCTGCAATCAGGAATTCTCATTTTGGGGTAAACAATGGCTGGAGACTGAAGTTTTTCTTTGTTAGTCTTTTCTGATACAGTTATTAACCTTCACATGGTATCATAAAGAATTTTGCTATGCCTAGTTGCTTCTGGGTACATTAATCGAACACTTCTAGGATGGTTCAGTTCTATCGGCATGCAAACATTGTAAACAACAGTCATAGATGCAGGATGCTTTTTTGTTTTGGGGCAACAAGTAACACCCAGAGAACAACTTTGCTGTAACTTCAACCCTTGGCCACTTGCGGTGTTATTTCCATTTGTTGGGTGGCTCTGAGTTTACTGGCAGGAAAATACTCATCCTTTCGTCGGTGTTCCCTTTAAATTTAAAATTTAAACAATGGAGTGTTTTCTGATTTCATTTGTTCAGCTGCTGGTTCGGTTGATTATTATTTCCTTTTTGGTTATTGGTATTCCCCTTGGTTTGAATCGAAATTTTAGGCTGTCCCTTGGTAAGCATAATCCGGGAAGGCCAATAGGCCATGTCATTGGTGACAACAGCATGCGTTTTACACCCGTGCTTGAAAGACTCTTTGTCGCATCATTTCTGTTGATAGCTTACTACTCCCTTCAGCTGGATGAAATTTGAGTGAATTTTGTGACTGCATGATGAATGATGACTGACAGGTCAGGTGAAAAAAAAACATGATGACTGACAGGACGATCACGAGGTCAGTTTGCTTATTTGGTCGTCTGATTCTTGTCCATACCGATCTCAAATTGTTGTGTTTGCTGCTTTCATCTATATATCCGCTCAGCTGCTGGCTCGGATGATTATCAGTTTCTTATGAACTCCTTTTGGTGCGAATTGAAATTTTCGAGGTTGTCCCTTTGGAAGCAAGTACTGGAAGGCCATGATATTGATGACTGCATTGCCGTTCTATTGAATGTATAGTAATTAACCAAGTCCAAGTGTAGGGTCTTTGTAGTTTCAATAGAATATGACTACTCTTTCGAGTAAACCACAAGTGGCGGATTGTGATCGCTAGATAACTGCAAAATTAAGATGCTATGGTAATTGACACCCATGGGCCATGAGTCCATGACCATCCTGTAGTTCGCAGGTGTGACACCTCTGGTGTCAAGGGGTCCTGTAAAGTACATTAGTCACAACCTTGACATATTCAGAGACTCACACTAAGAATTTGAAGTCACTGTGAAGTCAATTTGAATGAAATTCAATCAAATTTTAGTGGAATTTGAACTAGACATCCAAATATTTCAACATAACCCATACAAAAAAATATATATATGTCATTGCTTGGGACAAATTAGAATTTTGAGAAAATTTTCAGAATTTTATACTTTCATTTAATGGCTCAAATAAATGCCCCAAATGTCAAAAACTGTCCCTCTTTGAAAATTTCTCATTCAAATTCAAATTGCAAACACTGAACGTTATCATTTTTATAAATTTAAGAACATCTCGCTGAACACGCCCATATTTTATAGATATAAAAATATGAAATAGGTACTGTTTCAAAAACCAAAAAAAAAGAAAAATCTCATGGGTCCCACTTGTCAGACTCCGCTGTGTCTTCAACCTCCCGCGCGGGCCCGGACACCCAGCGCCTTGCCGCCGTGTGGCAGCCGTACGCCGGTGGTCGGGCTCACCTGGTTGGGCCGACCACCCTAAACCCGAGGCCGCACCTCCCGCCACCCGGCACTCTCCCCATTCCTCCCCCTTTTCTTTCTTTCTCTCCCCCACCGTCGACACCATTGGTGAGCTCGGCCGAGCTCACCGCACCGCCGCCTTGCGCTGTTCCTGCACGGATCCAGCGACTCATCCCGTGCGCGAGATCCTCCTCTTCCGTTTCCACCTGGTTCCGTCCATTGAAGCTCCTCGTGCGTGCCGCATTAAATCAAAAACCGACGACCCCTCTCCGGAGCTCCATCGGCCGCCGGCGACCACCACGGTGAGCTTAGCCCCCTTTAACCCGCACCCCCGCCCTCGTGCTTGCATTTCCTTTTCCGGCGATGTGTTCCGCCGTCCATCGGCCACCGCGCCGCCCAACTCCGGCGGCGGCGCCACCCGGCTCCGGTGCGGGCTGGCGGTGCCACACCGTGACCCACATGGGTCCGGATCTGATGTGGCCATGCCTGGATCTGGCAACCTAGTCCCATGGCCCTCTGTGTGGCCGATTCTGATTGGTATAGCCATTAGTACTTTCTCTGTTTTTATTTAAATCACCGGTAAATCGATTAAATTTTATAAAATGCATAACTAATTGATTATTAGGAATTTTCAAGCAAACTAAAATACTATGAGTTTCTCTAAGCATATACTATTTAAGAAAAATACTAAATCCCTCTGCATGTGAGTATTTTTACCAGCACTAAATTGTTTAGCTAAAACACTAATAAAATCATAAAGAATTCTAGGAGACCAATAAATTCATGAAACTTGGTGAATAATCATTTGTTGACATATTGCATTTTCCTGTAAAAGCACAAGTTCTGTTTTTTGTATTTTAGTCATAATAATTATTTAACCTTTTGCATTGTTCTAATTATTTAAAATTAATTGCTGAAATTTGGCATATAATTCACTCCTGGCATTCTCCATTCCCAGTAAATCACTCATGCACTATTGACAAACAAAACCACATCAAAATAATTAATTTCTCTTATCTATTATTTAATTATTAAAAATCAAGCAAGCAATATGTATAATTGAAACTTGACATAAGAACCCCTCATGGTATGTTCTATTTACAGTAGATAGCACCTGAGTAATTAACTACTAAATCATGCTAAATTATTTAATTGTCTTATAAAATTAATATTTCTTAATTACTCGGTAGTGCAATTTCGGGTTTATCTCATTTATGCTTACTCTTGCACGATAACATGCTCAACATACTCTTGATATTACTCGATCATAAGTACACATACAACCCTTCACTTCTACATATCATATTTCTACATTAACGTATTTGTTGAGGAAGTGTCATGAACCTTCTCTCATAATCATCATCATTTGAATCATATAGATCACAAAGTGAACCATGTGGAGGCAGGACAGGCGTAGGAGCCAGAAGGACCAGGTGGTGTTTCAGCTAACCAGGAGCAGGACCAAGGCAAGCCCCGGTGCATCCCACCAGTTTCATATTTTTATTTTATCACTAGTTAGGGATGTAGGGTTGCCAGTGTATTAAGCTTATAGGAGTTGCTTGAAAAACTAGTATTGCAGTAGGTCCCCTTTAACCAATAATAGCTTTAGGACGGTAGTCACTCTTCTTAATTTAGGACGATCATTTGTCGAGTGGTATGGAGACCACTCGTAGATCAGGAAGTATTATCACATGGGAATGATGTCAGATGAGAGAAAGATGGAATGGGATAACAAGTGAAGACTAGACGGACAATTAGGTGGAAAGGAAAGAACAACTTGTTTTTAATGAGGTAGCCCCGTCCGAGTCACCTAAGGCTACACGTCGTGTCCGGCCCATGGGATCAAGTTTGAATATACTGTTTGCATGCTGAAGTTATGGGTCCAGTAAACTGATGTAGCTATGACTACTGCTTGGTCGGAAGGTACCCTGATCCTTGAGGTGGAACTAGGGCTGAGAGGAGGAAGCAATCCACCTACGGATGGTGGCACGGGGCGCATCACGTTGGGGAACCCTTCTCGGGGGAGCCAGGCGCGGAAGACCTTATGGTACCGTATGTGAAAGGTTGCTCCATGCGACTTCCATGAAGTGCGTATGGATCGTGCAAACAGGTTTCTCCTACAGAAAGTAAATCGATTCGAGTTACTGCCCCTCACAGTAATGAATACCACTTGATAACTCCGCTGGAACGTTGATGAAAGCCATTAATATGATAGATGGGTTCAATACTGTTGTATGAAATTATACTAATTATATTGCAACCATGATTGTTGTAGTTTTAGTGCAAAATAAATTATTATTCTACACGACAACTTAACCTGATGCTAAACTTGAAAAGTAAGGATCACAAGCCTATGCTGGCTTTTTGGCAACATAAACTCTACCCTTAGCCTGTGCATGTCTAGGAGTCGGCTGTAATTGGCCATTTGACGGGTCAGTCTTGCTGAGTAAATTAGTTGCTCAGGGCGTAGCTCTATGTGGTTTTCAGATGACCAGGATGGAGACTACCACTGCGGTGGGAGGTTCCACTGGAATATTGAATGGGAGCTTTGCACCGATAACAATAAGGAGTAATCTGTTGATTGCCGGTACGATATTTTGAGCAGAATACCTATCATGACCGGATGTCCTATGTGTATTATCGTGAGAGGACGATTGTACCTTACTTATCCTGTCGAACCATTTATTTCTATTAAATTATATCGTTTCCGCACTTTTAAAACTCTGGTTTATAATTTAAATTTGGATTTATATAAAACTTTGTACTCTATATATATTTTTGTTGTAACTATATTCTTCTGTCATGTATTGTATTATTGAACGTCACAACGCGTGTCGTTCCCTAAGAATGATCCTGGATCGGAATCGTCTCCGAGGTAAGACGGTTGTGTTACAGCAAGCACACACACAAGATGACGTGCATGGTAGAGCAGCCAATCGGCAGCTGCCAACTGATCGTACAAACGTCCAAAAAGGTTGCACACTTTTCCCCTGCGGATTCTCAGGCGGTCGCTCGGTCGCACACTGCCATGTTAATCGCAAAGGAAAGCAAAAGCAACGGGCAGAACCAGAGCTGCTGCCACAA
Organism: Eleusine indica; assembly: GCA_030378355.1. Classification (NCBI taxonomy): domain Eukaryota; kingdom Viridiplantae; phylum Streptophyta; class Magnoliopsida; order Poales; family Poaceae; genus Eleusine; species Eleusine indica. The sequence continues at coordinate 64,664,660 of CM059494.1, forward strand.
CAAATCAAGTGCGCGCACCAAGCCTATGAGCACCGAGTCTAACGATTGCAATACCTCCCACCTGTAAAAGCCCGGGCTCTCCATGGAACAAGCCCACGGCCGAACGCCCCCCCTGCTGCGATTGTCAGAGCTCCAGCTCCGTGGAAGGAGACCGTGAAGGCGTGAACCAGAACCAGCACACGCCGCCTCCGCGTCTTCGGCTCCACCACTCCCCCCTCCGCCGCCCAAAATGTCGCTCCCGCTTCGGCACGCCCTCGCCGCCGCCGCGTCGGCGTCCGTCCGCTTCCGCCGCGGCCTCTCGACGGCCACCTCGCGCCCTCCGTGGGCGATGGTCTACCGGACAAAGCTGGTCGTCTCGTCGGCGCGGCGCGTGTCGTTAAAGCTCGCCGAGCCCCCGTGCCCCTCCCACCTCGTCGTCCCCACCCACCTCGTCAAGCCCCCGCTCCTCCCAGGCCAGGAGAACATGGTATGCGTGTTCGACGGCGTCGTCAACAGCTTGAGCGGCGACGGCCTCCTCCTCCTCGAGTTCCTGGATCTCCGCGCCAGGGCTGGCCTCGCCGGACACGAAATCACCGAGGCCATCTTAAACCCTGATGTCGTTCTTCGTCTGCAACCCGATCAGTGGCCAGCTGCTCCGCCTCCCCGACATCGACGGCACGAAGAAGTCCATATCCTGCTCGAAGATGGGCATCGTCACCAAATCCGAGCTCCCGCACCAGCCGCCTGACAGGTACGCCGTCGCTGCGCTCAACCAGGAGCAATACTGGGAGCGGGGACAGCAGAGATTCCTCATGCGGCGGTTCCTCTCGCAATCGCAGAAAGGGGAATGGGACAATCTGGTGAGTTTGCCATCCCCGCTCCCGGTTGCGCGGCGGCTGCAGTGCATAGACCACGATGTCGTGGCATTTGCCGGCCGGCTGTGGTGGGTCGATGTGGGCTGGGGCGCCGTCTCCGCCGACCCGTTCAGTGACCAACCTGACCTGCACTTTGTCGAGCTGCCAAAGGGCAGAGTGACAGAGTACGACGTGGACGGGACGCGGGAGCTCGGCAGGTACCGGCGCATGGAGGTCAGCGAGGGGAGAATGCGCTACGTTGAGGTGTCCCAGGAGAAGCCTTTCGTTCTCAGTTCGTTTGTCCTCGACAACGACGGGAGCTCCTGGATGCTGGAGCACCAGATGGCACTTAGCCCTCTCTTGGTTGACGGAGTCCACCCGAACCACACGCCGCGCATTGGTGTTGTTGATCCACTGAACTCAAGTATCATTCATCTCACAATCGGCAACATTGCTCTGGCCGTAAACATGGCCAAGGAGGAGGTGCTGGGGTGTTCTGAGTTAGCTGAAGCCGGTGAATGTTTTGGCCCAGCTGCCCCAACCGAAAGGCTATCTAGTTTCCTTAAGCCATGTGTGCTTCCACCGTGGCTTGGATCAAGCCAGATTCCTTCAGCAGGTGATCTTTCTCATGTTATCCTCCAGATGTATGTTTGATACATGAGATGAATGTAGAATAGGATATTAGACCCAAAATTTCATTTTACATGCTATTTAATTTGGAATTAAATCATTATGCATATCAGCATGATCTCTTTTATGGATTATCACCTATCATTATTGTTTACAACTTCCTCAAAAGGGTGGCTTTGTTGTTGTTGTTATTGTTGTAATTAGAACAAGTATGGTTAATGATTGAATTATACTCGATCTTCAGTGTATAATCATGAAGCAATTCCAATATAGATTAAGGATATTGCAGTTGCAGTAATCAGCAGTATATTGATATGATCTGAAGCTATGCCCTTCCTTAATCACTCAATTTTATTTGACACTTCAACTACTATAAGCAAATGTAGAGATGTGTAAAGTTCTATTTGTTCTGTGGTATGATTGTTTAAGTTCTTTAAATGAAGGGACCCGTTCGAGCAACAAGGCCGATTTCAGAAGCAAGACTTTGTCGGACATATTGGTTCGTGAAGACAGGAGCAAGAAGAATTGATGTCAAGAAAACATGTGACTTGGTACTTTCTTTTGCTACTCTTGCTTTTTAATTCATCATATATGTCTTGTTTCTGTGTTTACTAAACCACAGTACGTAGTGCCTATTGCTTAACAGTAATTTCTTTGCTGCACGATAGATTTGTTTGTAGAATTGCTACTTCGGTTATAAGAAATTGGTGATTGCTATTCTGCAGTCTTGTAGTACCCATTGTGCAGGAGTGCAGTAGTTTTTTTTTAAACTTTTCATGTATATCTTACTTCCTGTTGGTAGACTAATAATACCATAACGTATATCAAGTATCCAACTGCTGACAAATAAGGAAAGGAAGCCGCCTTAGTCAAACATACAGGTATTCTATTCCAAAGAACTGATAATATCCTGGTGCTGCGGATATGGGTATTACGGATCAAACTCATTTTCTTTCAAGGAGATCGAAAATCTCTTAATTTCTGTGAAACGAATTTATATATTTTGTGGGAATATCAGTAGGGGTAGTAATAATAATTAAGAATTCACTGTGAGATATTATACTTCTGAAACAATAGACCTTTTGTGTATAGACATCGCTTAATACAAAGTTGACATTATTCCAGTAAGAAACCTAAATAAAGCCTATAGTATTGTTAGCATCTGGAGCTATTATCTGTACGGCTTCCTGCTTCACCGCTTCCTGTTTCGTGACAAATACCCTGTCATTTCTGTTTGCTTGTATTCATAGTGAACTGTGAAAATACGACCTTCATCATCCAGGTCACTTTCTTCAAGTGATGAATTGCATGTCCCTAATAATATCTAAGCCTTTCTTTTCATGTTTTTGGAATTTTTAACGTCAGAAAATTCTGTCATTGGCTGTTTTTTTCTTGCTACTCTTTTTAAATTGAACATCTATTTCCTTATCTCTTTGCTAAGAAAGCTGCATTACCAACTATTTAATGTTAATTTTCTGCTGATCGAGGCGACTTTTGGTCTACAAAACTGCAACTTTTATTTTACGCAAATCAATCATACCATTCAAACTTCACTTTAGAATTCACTATGAAGAAGTATATCGAGAATTATAACTTTCATGTCTTGACTTTGTACCAGCTGTCAAGATTTGTAGTAGTTGCCACTTGCCAGATGCTGTTTTTTTCTAGTAGTTGCCACTTGCCAGTATATCGAGAATTATAACTTATCACCGAATAATTTGCATTGGTTCAGGAAAGCTTATTGTTTAGTTCTGAAACTTGAGTAAGCCGATAGCTAGTCTTTCTGCCTGGAGTAGTTGTCTTTGTGTTTCTTGACAAGTGATCTTGCTGCAGTAAAGAAATAGTATATAGGAAATGAACATACAATGCTCTTGAAAGAATGGAAACAGGTTACAGGTATATGGTACAATACCTCATTTCTGTTTTCTTATGTTCAGAATGAACAAAGAAAATTCACTTCTTCCTCATCTCAGCCACTCTCTTCATATGGTCAATAATATATCCCTAATGTCTATTATTTTCTTTCCATTTTGTTGAATTTGACAGGTCAAAGGTGTTCTGGTGATTTGGTATTAGGATGTTCATGGTGCTGCAATCAGGAACTCTCATTTTGGGGAAAACATTGGCTGAAGACCGAAGTTTGGCCTTCGCTGGCTCTTGGTGGAAAGGTGCAATTTCTGATTCTTTTCTTGGAGCTGCAGATGTAAACTTGGTTGCTTTGGTTCTCTCATCGAACACTTTGTCAGATGGTTCAGGTCCATCGGCATGCAACCATAGTAAACAACATAGATGGAGCCATCCAGGTTACTTTTTTTTTTTGGGACAAGTAAAACCGACGAAACAAACTATGTTGTAACTTCAGCCCTTGGGCAGTGTGGTGTCATTAATTTACTCGCGGGAAAATACTCATTCTGTCGTCAGTGAATCCTTCAAATTTAAAAGTTAAACAATGGAGTGTTTTCTGCTTTCATTTGTTCAGCTACTGGCTCGGTTGATCATTAGTTCCTTTTTGCCATCAGCATGCCCGTTGGTTTGAATAGAAATTTTAGGCATAATCCGGGAAGGCCGTGTCATTGATGACAACATCTTTGTGTTTTATACCTGTTCTTGAGGTATTATCTGTTGCATCATTTCTGTTAATAGCTTACTCCCTTCAGGTGGATGAAAGTTGAGAGAATTTTGTGGCTGCATGATGAATGATGACAGGCACCATCACGGGATTAGTTTTTTTATTTGGACATCGGATTCTTATCCGCATTTATCTCAAAATTGAGTTAATTTATTTTAGGGAATTGAGTTAGTACTATATAAGCTTATGAACTTTCCGTTGGGAGAATGTATGGGAAATATGCTTATGAATTTCCACAGATATGTGCATTCCTTGGAATGTAGAAGCTGGAACTTGTGTTCCATTATCTAAAAAAATAAGCTTACGAATTTTCCGTTGGGAGAATATATTGGAAATCAAGTTCAATTGGGCCATCTGGTGCGTGGGATGGACGGATGGTAGCCCAAGTCCGCTTGTGCGTATCACAAAGCCCAAACAAAGCCTAGGCCCTAGGAGAACTTGAGCATTTTGACGGGAAACTAAGTGACGTGACCTGTCGAACAGCCAATGAAAACGCTGCATTCAAAATGACGCGAAAGCCGCAGCTTTCCAGCGATGGCAGGAGAGGCACAAGCTTCCAGCAACATGTCTCACTCTGTTCCTAGACTAACCTCAGTACACCGCCAACACTGCCTGTGGACTCAAAGCAAGAATCGTCTACACCGACACATGGCACGATTCCATGAGTTGTTTTGCGTCGCTTCTGACGCTAGCAGACCTGCGTAAGAAAAAAAAGAAGCAGAGCTGCGTGAACCGCGTCTATACGGTGGTCTAGCAATTGCCAAACCCAACTGCTCTCGCCTCTCGGCAAGCACCACCGCCAGAAATCCACTTTCGAGTTTTTTTAAAAAAAAATTCCACTTTCGCAGCAACGCCGGTACCAATATGCCGCTCCGCCGTCTCCTGGGCCTCTCCGCCGCCGTCTCCGGCCACCTCCGCCGCGGCCTCTCCACATCCACCTCGCGCCCCCCGTGGGCGATGATATACCATACAAAGCTGGTGGACTCGCCAGTGCGGCGCGTGTCGTTGGAGCTCGCCGAGCCCCCGTGCCCCTCCCACCTCCTCGTCCCCGCCCACCTCGTCGACCTCGAGCCCCCGTCCCACCAAGACCTCCGCAACGGTGCCGTTTGCGGAACGGTCGGACGTACCGTCGTCAGCACGAGCGGCGACGGCCTCATCATAGTGCAGTTCACAGATCTCCGCGACGAGCCTCGCGTGGACCCCAGGCACCTCTCCGCTCCGATGCGTGAATGGGCTAACATCAGCTTTGACCCCGACATGTTGCGCTTCGTCTGCAACCCCATCAGTGGCGAGCTGTTCCGCCTCCCCGACATCGACGGTACCAAGAAATCCGCGTCGTTCTCCAAAATGGGCATCCTCACCCAATCCGAGCTCCCGCACCAGCCGCCTGACAGGTACGCCGTCGCTGTGCTCACGGAGGAAAACGACTGGGGACTGCAGAGCTTCGTCATGCGGCGATTTCGCTCGGAGACAGGGGATTGGGACGAGCCGGTGGGTCTGCCGTCCCCGTTCCCGATTGCGCGGCCGTTTCAGTGCCAAGACCACGAAGTGCTGGCCTTTGCCGGCCGGCTATGGTGGGTCGACCTGGGCTGGGGCGCCCTCTCCGCTGACCCGTTCAGCGATCAACTCGACCTCCACTTTGTCGAGCTGCCGAGCGGCAGAGTGACAGTGCCCGTGGACAGGCTGCGGACGCTCGGCAGGTACCGGCGCATGGGGATCAGCAAGGGGAGACTGCGCTATGTTGAAGTGTCCAAGGAGGAGCCTTTCGTTCTCAGTTCGTTTGTCCTTGACAACGACGGAAGCTCATGGATGCTGGAGCACCAGATGGCTCTCGGCCCTCTCTTGGTTCATGGAGTCCACAACCCGCGCATTGGCGTTGTTGACCCACTGAACTCAAGCGTCATTCATCTCACAATCGGCAACAATGCTCTGGCCGTGGACATGGGCAAGGAGGAGGTGCTGGAGTGTTCTACGTTAGGTGAAGGTGATGGCCGAGAAAAGTTATGTGGTTTCCTTAAACCATGTGTGCTCCCACCATGGCTTGGATCAAGCAAGATGCCTTCTGCAGGTGATCATCTTTATCATGTTTCCTTTGAGATGTATGTTTGATACATGAGATGGGGGTCAATATGTTTAGGTAGATTAGGATATTAGATCCAATGTTTCATTTTACATGCTATTTAATTCGGGATTAAATTATTATGCATACCAGTACAAGTATGATATCTTTTGTGGGTTATCACCTATCATTATTGTTCACAATATCCTCAAAAGAATGGGTTTTGTTGTTGTTTAATGGTAATTATGATAGGTATGGTTAACGCCTGCATCATACATGATCTGCAGTATAAACAGAACCTATTTCAATTTAGATTAAAGACACGGTAATCGGTGGAACTTCTCTTTTGAGAATATTGATATGATCTGAAGCTATGCCCTTTCTCAGTTACTCAATTTGTTTGGCGCTTGAACTACTATATGCATATGTAGAGATATGTAAACTTTTATTCATCCCGTGATATAATTGTTCAAGTGCTTTCACTGAAGGGACTTTTTCAAGCAACAAGGCCGATTTCAGAAGCAAGACTTTGTCGGACATATTGGTTCGTGCAGACCAGGTCAATAAGAATTGATGAAGAAAATGAGCGATTTGGTACTTTCTCTTGCTTCTCTGTTTAAACCATCATTTATTTTTCTTGTTCGGTTTTTACTAAATTACAATGGCGCCTGGCAGCAATTAGATTGTTGTATGACATGCATAGTTGATTACACAATGTCTTCTTCGGTTCTAAGAAATCAGTGATTGCTACTCTGCAGTCTTGTATAACTCATTGTGTAGGAGTCTACTAAAAAGAGTATTACTTTCAAGTATATATATATATATATTGTTTCACTAACGATACATTAGAATTCATTGTAACGGAGTAGACTATAAACAATATATCTTTTGCATATATAAGCATCGTATCACCTGTACAGATTTGTTGTGGTGTTCTAAAATGCCAAATATCAGGCATCATTTAATACGAAGTTAGCATTGTTCCAGTAAAAAAAAAACTAAATAGGGCCTATAGTATTGTTAGCATACGGAGCATACAATGTAACTTTTTAAAATTAAAATACAAGAAGCAGTTATATGGGATGGGACAATATACTACTATGTCATTTCTGTTTGCTTGTATCCATAATGAACTGCGAAAGTCAGGCCTTCCTCACCTAAATCACATCATTAAAGTGTTCAGTCACATGCCCCTAATATCTAATGTTTTATTTCCATGTTTTTGGAATTTCACAGGTCAGAGGTGTTCTGGTTGATTAGGAAGCTTTTTGGTTCTTTGTGCAAGAGCACATATTATGGTGTCAATGGGGGTTACAATTCCAAACTTACTGACTCACGATTCTGGAAAATCTGGTCTCATGACTCAACTTAGGTCTTGTTTAGGCTTTTCTGATACATCTATTTATCTAGTGGGCAATGCTTAATTCCTTCTAGCACACTTACTGAACATTTTAGTAGGATGTTTCTGTTCTGTGATGAGACGACTGTGAAGAACACAGATGCGCAGCGTTGCATATGTTGCAAGAAGTAATATCCAACGGTTTAGTAAACACTTATCTGTAACTTGGCTCTTGGCCACATGTGGCACTAGTTTTAACTACTCATTCTGAATTCACTGGAAGCAAATATGCATCCATACTTCGTGTCTATTTATAATTTGGACGGTGTATCCTTTGCTGCTTTCATTGGTTGGGTTCATCATATCCGAGTTAATCAGATGATGAGCTGGGTTGATTGTTCACGTGTTGCTTTCTCCCACTCAGCGTACTCTGGTTCGAATTGAAGCCTGAAAGATAGTCCTTGGAGAAAAGCAATCCATGCAAATTCATGTCCTTGCTGACAATGCCGGTCCATTTTGTAAATTGTTTCACAGGCTCCAAACCTTTGTGTCGGTTTTGTTGCATAACACTGAACAGCATAGTGAATTTGTGTTTTGTGATAGCCCGATGACTGAATTTCTGTTCAGCCGTAAGAAACCCAAAAGACACCACGGCGGAACATGAACAAGCCTATGCTTCTTTGCCTCGCGCTCCGAGCCTCCGACCGGAGTTGAGCGTACCTGATCCAGTGATCCATGTGCACCGTATCTCAGGAGTCACGACTGCTGCACACCAACGTTCACACGCTGCAATTGCCCGGTGCACAGCACCGTGGAACAAGTTCATGGCAGCCTTCTGCCACTGGTGCCAGAGCTCCAGCTCCGTGAACATGGATCATTACCCGGCGCACCGCTGCTCCTCTTCCTCTCCTCCTCGGCTTCCCCTCCCCAGCTCCGCCAAGGACACCACCCACTCACTCGCTTTTCCCCACACAAAGCCCTCATCTCTCCAACTCCGCCGCCAGCCTCCTCCGCCCGAAATGCGGTTCCCCTCCGCCGCTCCCTCGCCGCCGCCGCAGCGCCCGCTTGGGCCCACCTCCGCCGCCGCCTCTTCACGGAGGCCTCGTGCCCGCCGTGGGCGATCATCCACCACGCGACGCTGGTCATGTCGCCTGAACTGGGCTCCTCCCTCCTGCTCGCGGAGCCGCCGTGCACCTCCCCCCTCGTCGTCCCCTTCCACCTCATCAACCCGCGGCTCCACCCCGACTCCCCCTCCCGGGCCCTGGCCGTCCTCGGCGGCATGGTCCGCGCCACGAGCGGCGATGGCCTCCTCCTCCTCCAGTTCGTGGACGGGACCGACGCGATGCCCCCCGCCGCCGAGCTCCGGGCCGCTCCGGGTGGCGGATTTAGGCGCCTGCACATGGCGGAACCCGACGTCACGCGCTTCGTCTGCAACCCCCTCAGCGGCGAGCTGTTCCGCCTCCCTGACATCGACGGCAAGAGGAAGGTCCCGACCTCTACCTGGCATCCGCAGGGCCTCCTCACCCGCTCCGAACGCGGACACGGCCCGCCTGACAGGTACGCCGTCGCTGAGCTCGCCGTGGACCACGGCGCGGAGGAGCAGAGCTTCATCCTGCGCCGGTTTCTGTCGGAAACAGGGGAGTGGGAGAAGCTGGTTGGTTTGCCGTCCCCGGTTCCGCTCCCGCTGCTGATGGGCTTCGACCACGAGGTGGTGGCCTTTGCCGGGCGGCTGTATTGGATCAATCCGACTTGGGGCGCCATCTCTGTCGACCCGTTCAGCGACCGACCGGAGCTTCGCTTCCTCGAGCTCCCAGAGGGAAGTGCGTGGCCAGTACCCAGCACAAAGGAAATTGCAGCGCAGAGCATGTATCGGCGCATAGGGGTCAGCGAGGGGAGGCTCCGCTACATCGAGTTGACAAAGGAGGATCCTTATCTGCTCCGCATGTTTGTCCTTAACGACGATAGTAGCGGCTGGAAGCTGGAGCGCATGGTAGATTTAGCCGGATCTGGGCTCCCACTGGAGCAAGGGATGTCATGCCGCGCAATGGCGTTTTGACCCACTATGTGCAAGTGTGACACTCATACTTGGTGGTAACAATACACTATCGGTAGACATGGGCACTCGACCAGGGACTATTCTCGGGATTTCAGAAATAGATGAAGTTGAAGTTCCAGGACCAGGGCCATTCCTCTTCTCAGCTTTCCTCAAACCATGTGTTCTCCCACCATGGCTTGAGGCAAGCCGGATTCCTTCTGCAGCAGGTATTTCACCATACGTAGCAATATATTTGTTAAGCGAATGCTATGTTCTTGCTCAATCAGCTATTCCTGTGTCGAGAACCACAATCATGACTAATTACTGTTGCTCTTTTGATATGTTTTAAAACTTTATGCTCCAAATCATAGTCGATAATGTTTACTTGATCAATAGTAGCGCTTTGTGCAGGTGTATGCTAAAGTTAAAATATTATGTTTTGCTTTAGAATTTAGAGTTTGAGGCAGCTGTACTGTTTATATTTGGTTGTTAGTTACTGAACTGCCAGGCATCACTTATTTCAAACTTGAAAATAGTTAAATAAAACTCTAAATTGTGAAAGATGCCTAGCCGTGTTGTTAATCGATCATGACTCATGAGTAAGCAACTAATAAAGACTAAACTAAACCTGTTCCTGTTCTTCACAAGTGATCCTGTCCTACTGCAATCAATATACTTCTCTGTTTTTTTTAATACTGTTGTTCGGACAGTCGACTGTAGTTGTTTCATAGGTCAATTCTCTTGTCTGAAACGACAAGAATTTCTGACCGGAGGGAGTATGTGGAAGCAATAAGAATAATATGTACATTTTTGCCCCTATATTGTACTTTGAGGCTTGTAAATAGCACTGTGATTTGTTCTGTGGATCATCTGTTGTCATTAATTCTTGTAAATCCTAAACTCAAATATTTGATCTGCTGCTTGTAATCTGAGAATTAAGGTAAAATATTATGGGCCTTGGTGGATGATTGTGCATTTGTGTGAAGTTACTATACCAGTGTTTAATTACTATTAGTATAACCATAGCAAAATTTCAGAATATTTTGTGAAAAATATGAGAATGCTAGGCTCTTGCTCTATGCCTCGGCTTTATTTGATAGTTCAATTATCTTATGCAAATATACAGAATTTTGTACTTTTTTGTGGTATAATTGTTCAAAATTTTCCAATGAAGGAGCCATTTCCAGCAAGAAAGCCAATGTCAAAAGCAAGACTTTGTCAGGCGTACTGGTTCGTGCAGATAGGGACAAGGAGAATTGAGGTGAAGAATAAAATTCATTTGCCACGTTCTTCAGCTATTCTTGAATAAACTACTTTCACTGCCCTTATATTTCCATTTTGTAACACGCATATTGCAGATCATGGTTACTACATTGAAAAAAAAACTACCTGAGATTTAAACTTAATGTTGGCTATTTTTCAGTCATTTAGTGGCACTTTAATTTTACAGTTAAATGTGCCGAAGTACATGAATAATTATGGCTTTCCCGTTTCACTCTAGAAATTGAATTGTACAGGCTATAGTTATGGTTTTAACTTCACTGCTTATTTCTTAACTATCTACATTGTTCTTATTTCTTGATTGTGATACTGTCTTTGCTGCAAAAGAAATAGTATAGAGAACACAAGCAATAAAAAAATAGAGCTAATCACACTGAGTTTACTGCCAGCACTTAATACCTTATGTCAATGCTTCTTGTTCATGCAAATTCCAAAATTGGAGTGTCACTGGTTTCATATATTGGAGTTGGTCATGTCTGAATTGGCCATAAACATGTGCCATGAATCATTGTCTGTGATTATTGGCAGTACTTTTGTAATCATGAATAGATTTAAGAAAAACTATCTAAACTAAATCAGAACAAAAATATTGTATTAGTTTGGTAATCAGTATCTCTTTCAAGTATGTTTTACATGAGAAATGTTATGCTCTTCTTCAATCATCAATTTGGCTAATAGGTATATCTGAATATCCCTTTGATTCCTTATATATTTTGATATCATAACTTCAGAACTGTATGCTACAAATTATGGTAGACTTGTTTGCAAAATGTTGACTTTGATTAAGCATGCAACCTGAACAACGTTTGTATTTTGCAGTCTCGTAGTAGCATAGCACTTAAGTATTCACTGGGTAGATGCATGCCGAAAAGGGTCACTACTGTGTTTTACTCTGGAAATTTGAAACAGATGTGCAGTGCAGATTTGGTTGCTGATTGAACTAACAGACATCACTTATTACAAACTGAAAATCGGACCTATAAAAATCCTGAAAGAGGCAATTAACGAAGAGTTAGGCTAAAATAACTTTGTACTGTTCTTCACAAATGATCATGTCATAATTTTGCCAAGGTCGATAGATGTGGAGAATGTATAGTGTGTGCATTTTTTTACAGAAAGGAAGAAATTTCAAAGTTATATTCTGGACTGTACTAGCTCTCCTTTCTTTAGTTCATGCTGAACCAAGAACTATTACTGATTCCTCATGCCATTCAGCTTCTTTGTATCATTATTCGGACATTCCTAATATTTGTTGTTCGAAACAAAGATAAACCTGAACTTGACTGCTTCCTGTCTTCACAAAGTGAGTCTGTCATGATACTTGGCACAGTCAACATAATTGTAAAAAAAAAAAACCATAGTGTGTACATTTTTTCAAGAAAATTACAAAGTTGTATACGGTACTGTGTTGTGCTTACAGCGAGACAAGAAAGTATTTGCTTCTTCATATCACCCGTTGTCTTCGTATCATCTCTTTTTTGAAGGGAATTTTCTTTGTATCAGTATCAGTGTTCGCATATTCCTAATGTCCACTGTTTATTTTCAGGTTTCTGAAAGTTAACAGGTCCAAGGTGATATGATGCTTCACGTGTTTTCTCGGAGGGGATGTATTAGAGTTGGTGGTACAATCCTGGGTGTTGTTTTCTTTTGGGCATAAGTTGGCACAGTTTAGACATGGTTGGGAACTTGGGATTTGTTGATGCACTTACTGAACTTCATTGGGAGGCTCCTAAGGTCTTTTTTTGGCTTTGCCTAACTGCCGGTTGTACAATCGTTGAATGTTTTGGTAGGATCATGCATCAGTTCTATCGGCATGTAACCATATTCAAGAGCGCTGATGTGCATCACTTTTTAACACAAAGTTAGTCTTGTTGCTATAATATTTGGTGTACATCTTATCTGCATGAACAAAAGGAATGACAGATGGCCTGAATTTTTCTAAGTAACACCCAATTGGATCTTAGTATACTCTCCAATTCAAATTGAATTTTGCCTGTTGGCTTCTTTGAGATGGCAGTATCCTTGTATTTCACACTAGTCCTGAAAGTTTCACAGGTTGTCCGTTAATCACTCCATTCCAGATTGTTGCCTGATTGTACACAACAAGGTCAGTAATCAGTATATAACTGGATTGGCCTCGTATGGGGGATGATTACAGCCCAGGGCGACTTGTGGCTTCCCCACGCTCAAAGATGATGATTTGTTGGCGGGAAACAAGTGATATGAATACTAAACGAGTAAACGTAAACGTTGCAACAGCCAGTGACCAGCTTCCGCCTTGTCGTTTAAACATTTTGATTGCAAGGAAAACTAGCCCCTCTACTCCTCCAGTCCTACACTCCTACCGCAGTCAAAGACTCGTAAAAGGTCGTTCCCGCGGCGGGAATCAAGGAATACACGTCACTACTATGACATGTGGGCCGTAGGAGCAGCTGACAGCTCAGTACCTCAAGCTCAGGTCATTGGAGCAAAGATCGCTTTCCCGTGATGATGCTTACGTAGTTGCCTACGCCTAGCAATACCATTGGAGCTGCGTGCGGTGAGTCCATGTGCCCCGGTTCAAGAACAGCAAAAATTCAAGTTTTGAACTGTGCCAGGTCCTGCTGGAACGCACCGGACAGCTCTCCAACTTTCCATTGTTTGCCAGTGACAGACCACCGCGAATGCGTGAACCAAGACCAACCCGCCGCTCCCCTCGACTTCTCCTCAGGCTGAGCAAAGGCAAAAGCACCACCGCTCTCTCCCATTCCGTCTATGCACCGCCGCGCCGCGCCGCGCCGCGCTCGCTTCCCCGCTCCTCGCGAGATGCAGCTCCTGCTCCGCCGCGCCATTTACACCGCCGTCGCGGAGGCCCACATCGGGCCCCGGCAGCTCCCCTCGACGACCACGCTCCCTCCGTGGGCGATGGTCTACCACGCCACGCTCGTCAGGTCGGCGGCAGAGCGCGCGTGGTTCCTGCCAACGGCGGCGCCGTGCCCCTCCCACCTCCTCGTCCCCTCCCACCTCGTGGATCCCGGGCCCCGCCCCGACGACACCAAGCTGGCCCACCTCGGCGGCGTCGCCCGCGCCACGAGCGGCGACGGGCTCCTCCTCCTGGACCTCAAGGACGGCCGCGCCGCGGATCTCGTCGGCGGCGAGGACTACGCCGCGCGCGCGCGGGCACGCCGGTTGGCCGCCATCGGCCCCTGCGTCACGCGCGTCGTCTGCAACCCGCTCAGCGGCGAGATGTTCCGCCTCCCCGACATCGACGGCACCAAGAACGCCGCGTCTGGCCAGCCGCTCGGCCTCCTCACCCGCTCCAAGCGCCCGAACGGGCCGCCTGACAGGTACGCCGTCGCGGAGATCACGGAGGAGGACCACGAGGGGGAGGGGCGGAGCTTCGTCATGCGCCGGTTCCTCTCGCAGACAGGGGAGTGGGAGGACCAGGCGGGCTTGCGGTCCCCGCTGCCGCTCGCGCACCGGCTGAACGTCCACGAGGTGCTGAACTTCGCGGGACGGCTGTGGTGGGTAGACTTGAGCTGGGGCGCCGTCTCTGCTGACCCCTTCAGCGACCGGCCGGAGCTCCGTTTCGTCGAGCTGCCGAGCGGCAGCGTGACAGAGCCCATGGCTGTGCCGGGCAGGTTCCGCCGCATGGGGATCAGCGAGGGGAAGCTGCGCTATGTCGAGGTGTCCAAGAAGGAGCCGTTCTACCTCAGCTTGTTCTCCCTGAGCGACGACGGCAGCAGCTGGAAGCAGGAGCGCCATGTCGCGCTTCATCACTGTTGGAAGAATCATGGCAACACATCTGAGGAGTCCGCCCCACGCATTAGTGCTATTGACCCACTCAATGCAAGCGCCATACATGTCACAACTGGGGACATTGCTTTTGCTGTAGACCTGGACAAGGAAAAAGCGTTTGGGTTCTCAATGCTAGGTGAAGGTGAAGGCTATTCATCCCGTTTCTCTGGCTTCATTTCGTGTTTGCTCCCGTCATGGCTTGGGTCAAGCCGGATCCCTTCTGCAGGTGATTCAACTTCACTTTTTCTTTTATTAAACAACTTCACTTGTTGTCATATTTATGCATGTTGCCACTAACACATAGTAATTTAGACAAACTTTTCCTTTTGATGATACATCATGTTGTTGGGTCTTGCTCAATGTTCGTTGTAGCTTGATTTGTTTGTTTTGTTGATCATCATCAGTGGTAATAGTTTAGTTTGTTGGAGTCTCGCTAAATTTTCATGGTAACTTAATTCATTTATTTTGTGGATCATCCTCGATAGTAATTGTTCACTAGCTTATTCTCAAGTGAACTTTTTCATGGACCTTTAGAGTTAGCGAAAATTCATCCTTCCAGGGATTATAGTCTGTATTCCTATCTGATGAATGGGTGCCAAATTAAAACAAATCAACTTACCTGATAAAATGGTACTACTTATTAGTATGTCTGGAAGATAGTACAAAAACAATCTCTCGTCTCATAGCTAGGTGGAGTTTGTCGTTTGTAATATTGGAATCAATGTAGGCATGTTAAAGCACTGTTATGTTCTGCTACAAAATAGTAGTAGCAGCCTGTTTTCGTGACATTTATCCTTCACGTATCAAGTATCAATCCCTAGGTTTTATCTTAGATTTTCTGCACTTAATTCCTTTTCATACTGTTCACGTTTCAGAAATGTGGTATTATCAAGTTGCTGTTATGCTGTTCTGTTTAAGGATCTCAGTTTGATATCTCAGTACCCATTGATCATTAGTAGTGTTATCATGAGAACGCATTTGTTATAGAAACGTAGTAGTATTTCTGTAGTAATTGGCATGCTCATGTTCATTTCAGTTTTCAATTGCAACTCTCACCGAAAAATGTTTACATTTGAGTATATTCAACTATATACGATGTAGGAGACATGTAGTTCAGTGTTTTTTTTTTCTATAGTGTAACTGCTCATGTCCTATTTATGGTTGAAGGAACTCTTTCAAGCAACGAGACCAATGTCAAAAACAAGACTTCATCAGACATTTCGGTGTGACGAGTATTGAGATGAAGCCACAAGCAGGTCACTTGGTACTTCTTAATCTATACTCTTGTTCAATCTGTAACCATTTCAGTATTTTGCTATTTTTCATGTTAATTATATTGCATTCATGGTTATTCACTTTCGAGTGTCTATGTATTGCATTGTCGTTGTTTAAGGGCATACACTCTGAATCACGACATACTAGTTTACAAGATGTCTATATCAGTCTCGGGCATGATGAACTACTATTATTGTTCTTTTGAAAAAACAAAAGTTGAGACACTTTTATTTTTTACCATCTTGTAGAAGCACTTATGGTTCTCTATGTTGGAGTACCCTAAAGAAATAAATTTGCAGTAAGGCATACTAAAAATCATCTATGTTGTATTCTTACTCTTTATCTTGCACCAGCTTATTACAGATTATAACTGTTGTTTGAACAGCCTAGCCCAACTTATTGACCAATAAAATCTACCAAATAAAAAATCACGGCAGCCTAAAATGTATCCAATCGAATCATTATTATGATTTATTATCTCTACAATACTACGAATAACCAATTATGAGTATTACGTACTGAACTAAACTATGTTGTCTCCTCTGCTTATTGTTTCATATCATTCGTTCTCTTCATATTATAATTCAAATGTACCTTAGCTTATTGTTTAATATCATTCATTCTCTTCATAATTCAAATGTACCCTAATGTTTTTATTTCATTTCCAGGTTGTTGGAAAATCAACTGACAGAAGTGCTACAGGGAATTACGAAGCTGATGGTGATGATTTAGGAACTCTCGTTTTGGGGAAACTTTGGAGAAGTTTGGCCGCATTGACCTTTGCATGTTACATATTTTATCGTATTTTGGCTGAAATGTGGAACAAACAGTCTTTGCTTATTGGGGACCTCTGCTGTACGGCAGTCAGGCTCAATTCAATCATCATGTACTAGCTAGCTATCACATAAAACCGTTGCATGTTCTGTTCATTGCAAACCAATACCCTTATCTTCTGCTATGAGAAACTTTGATGGGTAGTTTCATATAACATGCTAGAAATATGAGTTAAGAATCTACTATGCTCACTCGTTCTCTGCAGACCTTATTTCATCCGTTTCAGGCTTTAAGGTGATCAGTATATAATTCAAATGTTCGTTTGCTGATAGTAATCCTTAAAAAACATTGCCTTTGTTGGCAGAATCAATCTGTGACAGTATATTCGTATGAGTCACAGCTTGTCTGTAAACAGCCCCTTCTACTGTTCGATCGTAATCGCAAATTAGGAGTTCAGTAGAGTTGACCTTTTTTTCTCTTTCGGATTGAACGGCCTGTCACCTCGGGGGTAGTATATGATGGCCCGGCCCATGGGCCATACACTCGTGGTTTATCAGAAATCAGGCCCAAGTATCGGAAAATTTCGGCGGGAAACTAGTGACGTGGATGCCGACAGCCAATAGCAACACAGCGTTCAAAATAAAGAGTCAAAACCATCCTCTTCCCATTTCCCCCGTCCCCCCTCCCTGTGCTACTCGTTCCCCGTTCCGTCTGGTTTCACTTCAGTCGTACGCTACTCGTTCCGGGCAACTGTTCGTGAGCCACGCGCAGCCTGCAAATCCCAATCCCAAATTCCCAATTGCAATTCACTAAAAAAAAGGAGCATTTGTAAATCTGTCCTTATTTTCAAGTTCAATTCTGATTTTAAACCTTTTTTTAAGACTTTGTAAAACTAGATCTGTTTTGATTTAAATTGTTATACAATTGCCTCTATTTTGATAACAAAACTGTAATTTTTCCCATTAAAATAGGGGCAACCGTGCAACAGTTTGAGTCAAAACAGGTCCAGTTTTGCAAAATCTTAAAAAGAGATATAAAATCAAAATTAAGGTTTAAAGTAAGAGCATTCATGTAATTATCAAAAAAAAAAAAAAAGAATCCCCATTTTGCAAAATCCACAACATCTCTGAGATGCTACTCCGGCGCCTCCGCGTCCTCTGCACCGCCGTCCCGGGTGCAGGCCGCCTCCGCCGGGAACTCTCCACGGCCGCGTCGGGCCCTCCGTGGACTATGATCTACCACGCTACTCTCGTCAGATCCCCGGCGCTCCGCGCGTCATTCAAGCTCTCCGAGCCCCCATGCGCCTCCCATGTCCTCGTCCCGACCACCTCGTCGACCTCGAGCCTCGCCCCGACACCGACGGCGACATCTTTCTCCTTCCCGTCCACGGCGCCGGCGTCAGCGCCGCGAGCGGCGATGGCCTCATCCTCCTCGACTTCATGGACGGCCGTGCCATGGCGCCCGGTCCCCGCGTCGGCAAGCACGGAACAGCTCAGGCGCGCAGATTGATGGCCTTCTACATGGACCACGACAGAACGCGATTCCTCAGCAACCCCCTCAGCGGCGAGCTGTTCCGCCTCCCTGACATCGACGGCACCAAGAAGACCTCGTCGTACCAATCTCTCGGCATCCTCACTCGATCCAGACGCCCGAACGGGCCGCCCGACAGGTACGCCGTCGCTTGGCTCGGCGAGGGCGGCGACGGGGAGGAGCGCAGCTTCGTCATGCGGCGGTTCCTTTCCCAGACAAAGGAGTGGGAGAAGCTGGTGGGTTTGCCGTCCCCGCTCCCGCTCGCGCGGAAGATGTACATTGACCACGAGGTGGTGGCGTTCACCGGCCGGCTGTGGTGGGTTGACGTGAGCTGGGGCGCGGTCTCCGTCGACCCGTTCAGCGACCGGCCGGATCTCCGCTTTGTCGAGCTGCCGAAGGGCAGTGTGGTGGAGCCCGTGGAGGGGCTGCGGGTGCTCGGCAGGTACCGCCGCATGGGGGTCAGCGAGGGTAGGCTGCGCTATGCCGAGGTTTCCCAAGAGGAGCCTTTCATGCTCAGCTCGTTTGTCCTTGACGACGACTGCAGCTGCTGGACGCTGGAGCACCGGTTGCCGCTTACCCGACTCTTGGCGCTTGGAAGTGACCTGCGTGATGAGGAGGATAAGCCCCGGATTTGCGTTGTTGACCCATTGAAAGCAAATGTCATGCATCTCACGCACCGCAACCATGCTTTGTCTATAGACATGGACAGGAGGAAGCTGCTTGGGTGTTGTATTATAGATGAAAGTAAAAAAGAACCATCATTTTATTCCACTGGTTTCCTTACACCATGCATGTCTACTCCCACCGTGGCTTGCATCAAGCCAGATTCCTTCTGCAGGTGATAGTTCTTCTTTCACATATTTTCTTTTAGATGAGATGTGTGCTCATGTATCTTAGAATTGTGAGATCCTTACTTACAGTTTCATGTGCCCTCTGAAAATATGTTACATTGTTGGTGCTTACCGGTTTTTCTGTGAATCATCAAAAATAGGAGTGTCAGATACTGAGGGTCTTTTTGTTCATAATAGTGTCAGATAATGGAGACATGTTAGATTTTGGTAAAATACTACTCTAACCCTTATTTGTGAACTTTCTTTGGCTGTTGAGTGATTATTGCTCCTGTCTAAATTTTGTTATCTCCATCAGTGCTATGTCAATTCCTGGACCGTGTATTAGTTTCCTACACCTAGTTTCCATTATCGTGTTCAGTCTTCTTATGTTTGCAATACATTATTCATATCAGTGTTATGTGATTTTGGTATTTCCCCATACACTTCTGTACTTTACCACTGATTGATTATTAATTATGAACAAAATTTCGTCATAGGGAATTGCTGTTAGTTTTCTTTGTATGCAGAAGGTGGCCTTTTATTCACTATATATAGTTGATATGGGTGATATGCTCGTGTTCAATGTCTTAATTTCATTTTGGAGTTCAACTATCATGTGAATGTGTAGACATACACTGCTTTCTTGTGGTATAATTGTTCAGCCCACCTTAGTTTCATTTTGGAGTTCAAGTATCATGTGCAATGTGAAAAAACCTACACTAATTTCTTGTGGTATAATTGTTCAACTCTCCTGTATATGATTGAAGGAACTCTTTCAAGCAACAAAACCAATGTCAAAAGTAAAACCTTGTCAGACATATTGGTTCGTGCAGACCGGGACAGGAAGAACTGAGGTGATGCAATGCATTGTTTCGTACCTTCTTTAGCTCACTCTCTAGCTCTATCTGTTATCTGTCTCATTATTTCCCATGTTAAAGATACTGAACCTGCATCTAGTTACACTTTACTCAGTATATATGTTTATGCAACAACTTTATACTTCAGATCATTGAGATTTGTTTAGAAAAGTGCTTCTTCAGTTAAGCATGCTGCTACTTGAATAATGATTGTAGTCCTGCAGTCGTAATATGCTTTACAATCCACTTTGCCAGGGACAATGGATCTTAGTTATGGCTAACAAAGGACATGCCCTAAAAAACTTGATGAATGTTATGTCTAAATAGCTACTTAAACATAGAAATAACGCTGTGTATGAAGAGGTGGGAAGTTTCTTCCATTTTCTAAAGAAAAGATAATAAACATATAAATTGCTTCCCCCATCTCATGTACTTTGCATCCTTTGAGCACTGCCCCCCTCTTATGTTGCATTCAAGCTCTGCTACTGCACTTAAAGAAAAATGGATAATTACTGCATGTCTGCATCTTACTCTAGATTTTGTATCAGCTTTACAGATTATTCTATATTTGTCCTTTGAACTGCCAGGCATCACTTGTTATAAAATTCAAATCCTAGCCATATTGTCTATATCATGAGCTATTCTCACCTAAAATTATCTGAGCTTCTAATTTATAAGGAGACTGACTAAACTTGCTGTAAATTCATCTTACTCTTCTTCATGAATGTGATCCTGCCATCTATTTTACCGCCATCAGTAAATGGATCAAAAATAGCATGTGCAATTCTTTCTTTTACAAAAATATTCAACATTTTATCTGGGGCTAGCTTTATTTGGTTGTGTTTATACTGAATCAAGAAAAATTGTTGCTGCTTATATACGTACTTATGGTTGTTCGGATCTTCCTAACCTTTACTGTTTACTTTTCATGTCTCCAAAAAATCAGTGATCAAGGTTTTAAGTTGGACTAAATAAAGCTAGCAATTTTGCTGGTGTGGTACAATTCTGAGGGCGTTGGATTTTGCTGATGCGCATCCTGAACTTCACTTGGAGATGGCCACAGATTTTGGCGGCTTTGCTTAACTGATTTTAGGATACTTGTTGCTTGACTCGGGACAAATACAAATCCTTACTATGTTGTTGTTTTAGACTAAAAGGGTTTGGTTCTTCTTTATGATGAAGACATTGCTATGTCAAGTTGGTAATGCCTGATGGGAATTTATATTCCAATGATGTTTTAGTCTTCTTTCTTCTACTAAGAATTGGACTAGAGATGACCTACCTTGATTCTCTAACTCTCATTTCCATTTTTAGTATAATTTTGTATTCCCTCCGGTTTTATTTTATTGACGTTGGCTAGTGTAAATTTGTATTAGCCAACTTTAACAAATAAAATCCGGAGATAGTATTTGTTTTCCACAAGAAAAAATATTGACTGTTCTTTAAAGCTTGTCTGTAAATGAAATTGGAAAGAGTTGCGAGTTACAGGTATCCAAGCAGAAGATTAGATCAGTCAACCCATGGCACTTGTGTAGTTGTGTCTTCCCAGTCCCAAGGTCCACAGCCTTTCTGACCGAAAACTTGTGACGTGGGTCGGTAGAGTAAGGGTGTGATGGGATTCCTGCGAGGGCGTCGATTTGGCTGGGGGCGGGTGCAGGCCCAACGCAGATAGCATTCAGGCATGCAGGCCTGTTTGTTTGGTACTGCGCTCGGCTCAGGTTTTGTTGCCTGCACCCACCACACGGCTGGCGGGCTGCGGGCTGCATCCCGCAGCCAGGCTGAGTTGGGAAGTCCGATTTCTACGTACCAGTCGGACCAGGTCACGGTAGGGTCCCTGCACGCAACGGGACAGACTCCAGAGACAGGTTGAGTATCCAAACATGAACATACCAATGAAAATTGAGGAACCCATCTTTCCCCTCCAGGGTTCGGTCATCCTGCGCAGGAGTGCAGTCGTACGGCGTTCTCACAACGGAAACAGCCACCTCACTGACGTGTGGACCCAGACTCAGGCAACGACTCAGTCAGCAGCACCCCGTGAGATTTCCTTCCCCTCCGCGCTGTGACTCGTCGCCGTGAGCCGAGGTTACGTGCACCGAGTCTCGCAATTTCAAAAACCCACCCGCGGCGCAGCTCGGGCGTTTCATGGACCATGCTCACGGACAGACGGTCCTTCGCCTTCTGCAACCCATGTCAGAAGCCCGTGATTCCGTGAACCCAGCTCTCCGTGAACCAAAGCCCCCTTCGTTGGCTTCTCCAGTACACTCCCCAGTTCACTGCTCCTCTCTACAGTCTCTTCAGCGCAACCGGTTCCACTTGGCTTCTCCGGTACACTTCAGCCACTCAGCCAAAATGCTCCTCCTGCTCCGCCCCCGCGTCCGCGTCCGGCGGCCTCCGTCGCGCCCTCTCCTCCGCGGCCTCGGACTCGCGCCTCCCTTCCTGGGCTTTGACCCACATCCACCGCATCTCAGGGACGGGGCAGGTGCGTCCAGACGAAGAACGCTGCACCGACAGGCACGGCTGCGTCGCGCACGCGGCCAGCGCCGACGGCCTCCTCCTCCTCACGCCCTTCACGACCCGCTACAGGCTTCGCCCCCACGCGAACCTGGACCTCCCCGTTCAACTGCTCTTGAAGTCGTCGGCGTTGGAGGTCGCCCACCAGTTCCTCACCGATTTGTCTGCAACCCGGTCACCGGCGACCTGTTCCGCCTCCCTGACTTCGACGACCAGGACAAGAAATTGGGCGACCACCACCTCGGCATCATCATTCGCTGGACGCTGAAGCACCAGGTCCCGTTTACGGCGCTCCTGACCCACGCCGGCTTCACTCCTGCCCCACTGCTTGGCGCAATCGACCCATTGAATTCCGGCCATGTGTATCTGTCTATCGACAGGGAGTTTACACTTGCTGTGGACATGGCCAAGAAGGATGTCATTGGAGCTTCAGCTTTGGGTGAAGTTCGTCCAGCAAAGAACAGCTCAAGTTTCTTTCTTCCCTGTGTGCTTGATGATGGACTGGCATCATACCGCATTCCAGGTGAATTTCAAATCTTGTGAGAGCAATCTGCTCTTTGTGAATTGTTAGAACTGCGTTATGTTTGCTTCTTTCTAAAATTTGTTTGTTCATCAAGTACCATTCTTACGGATGATATGCCTGTTTAAGAATCTATCTACTTTTTTATCTGTCTGAATATTAGTAGAACTTGTATCAGATATCAGCAGAAGAACTTATCGGATATTTCTATGTTAACTGCATCACCTCTAATAACTTTCTGTTCAAACATTATATGAAATAATTTTACTCCTCTAACTAACAACAGATATGAAACTGTAATTTTGGTATGCTAAACTCTTTGTCCTGCCCTGTAAGTATGATCAGTTTTGTTTCTTGCTTAGTTCATTGTTTCAATGCAGAAAAATGATACTGTTGTAGTACTACTGGTTGTATAAATTACCAATGGTTTACTATTTGTATGAATGATAGAATGAATCACTTTCAGGCAACAAAGAAGGTACGGGAAACAAGACTTTGGCAGAGGTTCTGGTTCGCTCTGGCGGAAATTAGAAGAGATGAAGTGCACCAGGTTATTTTGTTTTTAATTTATCTAGTCACGCGCCTATTTCAGTTATGTCTTATCGAATAACAAGTTGGAGCCTCTAAGAACTCTCCTGCTTTGTTGAAGGAGATTGAGACGTGTTACTATGTTCTGAACTAGCAACCAATGATGTATTCCATCTTGTGAGTTATCCATAAACAATATGTTTTAGCCTTGCCAGAATCATGACTACAGCCAAGTTGGACAGAATGTGAACATATTACTGTGTTGTATTAGTTTCATTCAGATGTGAACCTACATAAGAGTATGATTTTTGTGCGTTTATGAGCATATGCCCACCTTTGTTTGACTATAATGTTTAAGAATTTGAAGGATGCGCAACCTTTAACTATTTTTGGCCATTTCTCTTAAAAGACCTTTTTCCTAAATTCTAAAAAAGAAAATCCTCTCCTCTAAAAGTAGTGATCAAGCTGCATTAAACATGTGGATAGAATATGTAATCTTTCAATTCTAATGAGTAAAAGGGGCTATATTTATTAATATACTAGTAGCCTACTTTTGTTCCTATTTATTTGTGTTTATTTTGAATCCAAAATGTGTTTTTTATATTATTACTCAACTATCTTCATATCATTATTCAAACATGTCCCTAACATGTTGTATTTGATTTTTCAGGTACCACAAAAATCAACTGACCGTAGTGATGTAGGAAGTAGGGAGATTTATGATGATTGCTGCCAAGTTCTGAATTTGGGTAAAGCTCCGGGGAAGTCTATGATTTGGGGAGCTTAGCTGAGTTGATAATTTGCCTTATTTTGGGAGCTTTTGCAAGAGACCTGTTAAAACAGTCGAGTACGTATGATCAGTTTTGTTTCTAGCTTAGTTCACTGTTTCAAAGCAGAAAATGATACTGTTATAGTACTACGACTGTATAAATATAATTACCAATGGTTTACTATTGTATGAATGATAGAATGAATCTCTTTCAGGCAACCAAGAAGGTACGGAAAACAAAACTTTGGCAGAAGTTCTGGTTCGCTCAGGTGGAGATTATAACAGATGAAATGCACCAGGTTATTTTATTTTTAATTTGTCTAGTCATGCAACATTTCAGTTATGTCTTCACGAATAACAAATTGGAGCCTCTGAGAAATCTCTTACTATTTTGTTCAAGGATATTGGTACATGTTACTATTTTCTGAACTAGCAAACATGATTTATTCCAAAAATTGAGGTATCCATGAACTATATGATTTAGAAACTGAAAGATGCCTAGCCTTGCCAGTCTCACTCCTTTGCCTAAAACATTATCATCTTGAAATGAAGCCTGAGTTGAAGGCTATTTCATAATAAGAATCATGATTGCGGCCAAGCTAGATAGAAACTGAAAGATGCCTAGCCTTGCTAGTCTCACTCCTTTGCCTAAAACATTATCATCTTGAAATGAAGCCTGAGTTGAAGGCTATTTCATAATAAGAATCATGATTGCGGCCAAGCTAGATAGAATGGAAACATATTCTCTTTTCATTACTTGTTGTTCCTAATTCAAAGACCTAGCGCCCATATACTACCTAGTTTGGAGTTTGGATGCCTTTCATTTTCGTAATGATCAGATATCAGTTCATCCTAGTTATCTGTTCTCCTTTTCTACAACTTTTCACCCAGTTATCGCACTCACTTCAGTTACATTTTAGCGAACTAAAATGTTGGTGCTAAATTGTGTTTTAGTATGGGCATCGTATTCAAGTGTGTTGCTGTTTTCTAAACCACCAGCCATGATTTAGTACAAACTCCAGCCGTGTCTATGAACCTATAAACATAATGTACAAGAATTTGAAGGATGCGCAGCTTTTAACTATCTGTGGCACCAATTCGATGCTTGGGGCTACCCATTTTGAGTTCACTGGCTGACTGGCAGCAAATTATTCAATGCGTTCTTCGTGTCCATATATATCGAATTTGGACGGTGCTCTTTGCTGCTTCGATTTAGAACTTGAACAGTTCATCTTATCAGAGTAAGTCAAGGCCTATCTCTCGGCTGGATTTTGGTAAAGTTTACGAACACATCGAATTTGAAGTCCTTTTTTTTAATCGGATATCGAGTTAGAAGTTGAACAAACTGGATGCGATTCTTTCCATTTTGAGCCTTTGAGTTTGAGGTTATTACCGGCATGCGGCTTGCCGCTCACTCGGCCCAAGCAGCCAGGACCGGATCGTTTTGGCGGGAAACTAGCTAGTGATGACGTGCAGCGGTAGAACACCTAGCGGGCAACGTGGCTTCCAGAACAATTGGTAACTGTGAAAGACCCGTATCCCTGCACTAACCCCGGTAGACCATGGTCACTGCATCTGGGCCACCTGCTTCCACTTTCACGCAGTCACGCTGGTTTCACGCGACCACGGGGCCCGCGGTACAAAGCGCGCCGCTCCTGCACGGATCCTCCTGTCCCAACCCATTCTCGCGGCACGGCACCGCCACCCCTCCAAGATGCCGTTCCAGCGCCTCGCTACCGCCGTCGCCACTCGCCGCTCCGCCGCCGTCTCCATCCGCCTCCTCCGCCGCGGCCTCTCGTCATCCTCCGCCTCGCGCCCTTTGTGGGTCATGATTCATCACACCAAGGTCATCAGATCGCCCGCACGGCTGGCATCGATCCAGCAAGCCGAGCCGCCGTGCGCCTCCCACCTGATCATTCCTGTCCACCTCGTCAACCCCCAGCGCCGCTCCGAGCCCGACTCCGAAATCCTCGGTGTTCTACGCGGCATGGTCCGCGCCACGAGCGGCGACGGCCTCGTCCTCGTGGAATTTAAGGACGGGTTCGATGACACGGAGCCGCCCGACGTCACGCGCGTCCTCTGCAACCCGCTCAGCGGCGAGCTGTTCCGCCTCCCCGACATCAACGGCACCAAGAAGACCTTGCCCTGCGAAGGGTTCGGCTTCATCACGCAACCCCAACTTCCGCACAGGCCTCCCGACAGGTACGCTGTCGCTGTGCTCAGCGAGGACCGCGACGGGGCAGAGCAGTGCTTCGTCATGTGGCGGTTCATCTCACAGACAGGGGAGTGGGACAAGCTGGTGGGCTTGCCGTCCCCTCTCCCCCTGGCGCGGCGGCTGGACGTAGACCATGAGGTGCTGGCCTTCGACGGCCGGCTGTGGTGGGTCGATGTGAGCTGGGGCGCAGTGTCCGCCGATCCGTTCGGCGACCGACCGGACCTCCGCTTTGTGGAGCTGCCGAAGGGCAGAGTGACGAGGTCCGTGGCACAGCTGCGGGTGTTGGGCAGGTACCGGCGCATGGGGGTCAGCGAGGGGAGGCTGCGCTACGTCGAGGTGTCAGAGGAAGACGGTTTCCTGGTCAGCTCATTTGCCCTTGACCACGACGGCAGTGGCTGGAAGCTGGAGCACCAAGTGGCGCTTGGTGGTCTCTGGGATGATGATGGAGGCCACCCTCGCAAGGAAGACATGCGGATTGGTGCTATCGATCCACTGAACGCAACCATTGTGTACCTTACAATCGGCAACGTTGTTGTGGCCATAGATTTGGAAAATGAAAAGGTGCTTCGTTGCTCGTGGCTTGGTGAAGGAACACATCCACAATCGCATCTATCAGGTTTCTTAAAACCATGTGTGCTCCCACCGTGGCTAGACTCAAGCCGGATCCCTTATGCGGGTGAGCATCGTCTTTCATATGCAGGTTTGACATGCGATGTGATGACTGTTAAGCCATGATTAATTTCAAAACATCATTTGTGTTCCAACAATAGCAGTAACAAATAGACCGCATCATTTCTTTCAAAAACAATAAAATGGACCGCATTATTAGGTGATCATTTTTCATTTTATACCTTGTTGATATGCATGTTCGATCCAGGAGATGCCCTTATGTATGATACAACTTTTAGCTGTTGCATCTTATCACTTCTGGAATACAGTGATGTTGTTTGGGTTTAGCATGAAGTATGATACATAGATTGTTTTTTCTGTATTTGATCTAATTTTTCAACTCCTATATTTAATTATAGAAACTCCTAAAAGCAGCTGCTCTTGTATCTTGTCACTTCTGGAATATAGTAATAATGTTGTTGGGTTGAGCATGATCCATATATTGTTTTTTCTGTGATCTAATTTTTCAACTCCTATATTTGATTGAAGGAGCTCCTAAAAGCAGCCTTAAGTTCCGAACCCACACTCTTTCTGATGTACTGGTTCGTCTGGACAAGATTAAGAAGAACTAGATGAACTAGTTGCGACTTGCGACATATGGTACTTCCTTCCCCCGTGAAGCATAATGCATTTTGTTTTGTTATTATTCAGTCCCTTTGTATGTCGGTGTCCTATTTATAACTGTATACCCAGATCATGGCATATAAGTTCATAATGTCTACTTCTGTTAACCATGCTTATTCAGCAGTATTGCACTAGCTCTTTATAATCCACGTGCAAAAGTATTCTCAAAGTTACCACCGTCCTTTTTTACTGTAAACCTTGCATCAGCAATGCAGATGGTTGAATTGCCAGACATAATTTATAGCAAACTTCAAGTTGGTCCCAGCTAACTTTAAAGAATGCTAAAAAGTATGAAATTGACTAAAAGATGCATAACCTATCGACATCACCAGCTATAGTCTCCAACAGTATTATGAGCAAGAGAAGTCTTGTATAGCTTTCTGTTTCTTGACAAGTGATACTATCAGGAAATGTATACAAAATAAGCACCTTTTTCTGAAAACAAAAATATAAAGGGTTATGGCAACATAATAATCTTTTTCCCCATTATGTTTATTCTGAACCTGGCAAGGTTGTCTAGTTAATGTGAGTTTTCATATAAGTATGCTGTTTTCTTTTCAGGGTTCTTGGAAAATAGAAGGTTGTAGTGAGCAGAAATATTAGGGCTTCCTTTTTTAAATTAGCAAGGAGATGTTGCGTTATGAAGATAGTGATACAGTCCCCAACTCAAATTTTGAGAATGGTGTTTGAAGTTTGGCCTTGTTAGGCTTTGCCATTAATTGCTTGTTCAATTTAATTAATCATTGACATTTTGATGTTACTGTGATTAAAATTACTCTGAGGTTATACGTTATTGCGTTGTATGAGTTTGATATAATTATGAACATTTTTATTGCCTTGTGAAGTGTAAATATTAAACCTTCTGTAATATTTGGATTACCCTGGATTATTTGGTATGGGAAAAATTTTGTGCAAATGCAATATTGAGTCCAAACGAGCAAACAAGCACCAAGAATAACCTGGATTAACCATCTGATCGTGATCGAGCGGCGCAGAGGTGGGCGTGGGTTGTTCGTAAATTCCACCTCTACAATTTACAGAAAACCCTCATGCTTCCCAAGAATAAGGGTCCGTTTGGTATAGTTTATTGTTGCTTATGTCTCACCAGCTTTTCTACTTTTTGACATTGTGATAATCAAGGTTTTTGTAGCTTTTCTCAGCTTATGACACTATAACTACAGGAGAAACACTATAGCAATGAGTATAAGCTGCACCACCATAAGTTATACTAAACAGACCCTAAGTCCCTCTATGTCCCTACCTCGATCTCCTCCTCTCTTCGTTCGTCTCCCACAAAAGTGATAATCCCTTCAATGCCATTGTAAATTGACCTAATCTTAAATAAATCATCGTAAAATGACTTATCTCATATATACCATTCAAATGCAATTTTTATCCTGTATTTGACACTGTTAACTAGTCAAGTATGTGAAAAGATGAAATTGCCCATGTCATCTTCTTCCTTCTCTCTTCTCTCTCTCCCATGGCTATGGCTGCTTGCTCGGTCCGCCATGGCAGGGGTGAGGGAGCTCGAGCCCCGTCGCCATGGAGGCACGTGCGGTCAAGCTCTGCCCCGCCGTCAAGGTAGGTGCGGGAGAGCTAGAGCCCCACCGCCATGGAGGCGCACGCGGACGAGCTCGAGCCCCACCGCCTGAGTTTTTTTTAGTGTAATAAGCTCGAGGTTGAAGACGACCTCAAGGGCACTTTGGTCATTTCTAAAAAAATCAGATGCTGAAAATGACGTGGATGGCAAATTTAGAATTGATTTTGCAACTCAATGGCACCTACCGGATAAGTGGTTTTGTAATGGCGAATCTAGGATTAATGAAATTTGCAATGGCATGTAAGAAATTGGCCCCTAGAGTCCAGCAAAATTGTCGATGCGATGTTCGTCGCTCGAAAAATTCTTGTGCCCTACTGTTCTTCTACCTTCATCCGTTGCATGAGTTTGAGAGAGTAGTAGAGCTGGACAACACCAACAGACGCGATTGAGCAAGGCATGGCGGTGCGGTAGCGCCACACGAGCACATGCTTGGCGGTGTTGGGCGGCACAGCTAGGGGGGTCGTCGCTTCCGCCCACATCGGACAGAAGCCGACGTCCGCCCACCCCCCTCCGCGGCACCTCGCCCTCGCCCGTTGCCACCGCCACGCTAACCCGTCGGTGCGTGACACCCCCGCCTCCTCCGGCTCTGGCGGCGCCCCTGTCACCACCCGCTGCTGTCGCCACTCAATATTCTCCTATTTGCCGCCATTTTCTGTCATAGGAGGAGAAGTATGGATTCTCGGGGTATAAACCCACGCGACATTAATGATTCTACGACGTGCTCGATGGCGATTGCGCCACGAGCTTACCAGCGATGGCGCTCAGCCGCGGCGCGAGGTGGAAGAAGGCGAACTGGCGAAGGGGTGGGGGATGGGCAGACGATGCGTTTCGTCCGACTTGACAGACGTGATGAGTCCCGGCGTGATAGCGCTGTTAATGGAGTCCACGACATCGCACGGAGCTTCGGTATCGAAGGTGGGCCAAGCGTGATGGAGGTTGGCAGCATCATTTCATAGAGCTTGACGGCCACACGATCGTGGAAGGTCAGCAACAATGGTGTGTTGGCGTTGGGGGAACATGCAGCAAGTCCTCGTACTTTACAACAAGGTCCCTAGACCTCTAGAAAACAAGATCCTGGCCCATGGTACATGTGGCTATCCCTAACAGTAGCCCCTCAAGTATTCGGTCTTGGCCGGTATGACAAGACCTAATAGTTTTCTATCAAAAAAGAGGACCAATTATAACTCAAGCTTATGGTTACAAGAAATATCCTTCATAACCATCTCGCATACGCCTCGCTAAAAACTCTATCCCAAAAACCCAGTGGAAAAAAAGGGCATGGAGAAAAAAGTACGCACACACATACATGTGAAACAAGTCTAGACACAACAGTCGAGGTAGTTCCTCTTGAAGATTGTTGTTGTGCCCCAAGTCTTCTCCCAAGAGCGCTAGACAAAACTCTGCCACCACGTGAGTGTGGATTGGTCCTAGTACACCCCTAGCCCCTCTTGGCTAGTGTTCATGGGAGAAGATTCACTCGTGTGAAAGTTGTTGATGTAGGTGTTGTAGCAGTGATACCTGATGATGTAGCCAGTGGGATCGTGTCAATGACGAGGTCAAAAGTGCAGTAAGACCCTTGAGCCATTGAAATGTTTTGAAGTATAGTTGGTGAGGACGAGGTTGAGTCGACGGTGAACCCCTCGAGCCATTGTGAGGCCTTGAGGGTTAGCAATTGATGTTGTCGAGTCAATGACGAGCCCCTCTAGCCATCTTAAGCCACTAAGGTATGTCAACTGACGCCGAGTCGAGATGACGAGCCGTCGAAGAGATTTGAGGTATGTTGATGATGATGCCGAGGTGATGGTGAGTGTTGGTCGTAGTTACGCACCCACTTATATATATCACAAGAGGACGGTGTACAGTTGTAGCATATTTTCCCTTAGAGTATTCTAAGGTTTAATCAAATCCACAGAGGCGAGTGAGAATCAAGCAAAGTAATTAATGAAAGATCTAATTAAGCTTCTAAAGATGAGACTATTTTGTCAGTGAGCTGAGGGTTTGCTGATCAGCGCATCGCTGTGTTGATCGGCACGAAGGCTTTTTATGTAAAGGTTGTTTTAATTCATAGTTTGGCTTAAAGAAAATTGTTTAGTGAGTTTAACCAGATAATCTATTAGCTGAGATCGTAACCACAAAATATAATCTAGTAGCTCATAAACGGGATTACTTGGTATAAGAAGTCGAAGATGGAAGATGGTGACACTTTACCGTTGGTGTCCTGTCACGACCAGTTTCCTTAATCGGTATACACCTTCTACTCTACACAAACCTACTATCATTCACAAGCAGTGATACATGCAAATCTAATTCGTACAAGATCCAGAGTACTACTCCAATCACCACAATTAAAATAGCATCTAGGTACTTAGCCTATGTACTAAGTAAGGATTAAGCACATGTAAGATCATCAAATCCAGATGATCAAGTAACAAAAACCATTGATCAACTACTAGATATTACTTCAATATGATATATAGTACAAGATTCATTATCATCTAGTAGGCGTACTTTGATGGATCACCTCAAACACCAGTGGTTCTTGAAACTCCAAGCCTACGACCTTGTGATCATCGACTTGGCTAGGTTAGCCAAGCTAAACCTAGCAACTAGAGATGTGAAGGCATCGATGGCTCTAAACTCACGAGATATGTTGTCCCTTGACGACGTCTCTTCTTTGGCCTTAGGGTTTACAAGTATTTATATAGGCACAACTCGAGATAAGTCGGTTTCTTAGGTAAAGGGCCACGTGTCGATCAGCATACTTCGTGTTTGGTCCGATCTCTCTTCTAAGTTGGTTCCCAAGTCTTATGTAGCTTCTATGTAGGTTCTCTCATATCGTTTATCGTTCTTCAAAGTAAAGTATTGTATTGCACGTTTGAGATCTTGAAGTTTTCTTTTATCTCTTCATGAAGCATATCTGTAAGATTTATGTGAATATCTTCTTTCTAAAGGGTCCTGAGTAGTGGGCCAGCCTTGATCAGGTCAGATTACCCTTGTGCCGATCGGCACGGTGGACGTGTCGGTCGGAACCTAGGCCTTTTGTGCTACAATTCACCTCTTCATGTTCAAGTCCACTGGAAATGTCCCAAATCGTCGTTTTTCACCTTTTTCTGTAATAAATCTCCAGAGCAACAATTATATAAATATTCTACCATTTTTAGGGGTTAATGACCAGTAATAGAGATGTTTAAGCTCTAAACAAGACGCTTTTGACGTATAAAAGGGCACACTAACGAGTATCAACAGCTCCCCCACACTTAAATGATACAATTCCTTACATGGCCCTAAAAAAGTCATCTCTTTCTTTTTTGGCCTCTTTTCAAATGAACTTTCTTATATAGATAAAAAGTTAATTTTTGTTCCTTTCTTGGTTCTTCCGTTAGATTTTACTACTAACGGTTTTAAAATAGGGGTCAAATGAGTGTTTTACTCCTAATAAAAAATTAAATATTAATTTTTTAGTTTGTTTTTTAATAATATCAAAAATATTATTTTTATGTCATAGCTGCCCAAAATATGTATGTTATATTTTTCTTTCATATTAAAAAATATAATACAAATATTTTGTATAACTATAAAATAAAAGAATATCTATGAGATTGTCACAAATAAAGACTAAAATGCTAATATTTTATTTTCTACTAGGGGTAAAATGGTCATTTCACCCCTCACTTATCGTCGTTAGTAGCCAAATCTAACGGTAAGGCCAAAAAAGAACCAAAATTAGCTTCTTGTCCATATAAGGAAGTTCATTTTCAAAATAGGCTAAGAAAGAAAGATGTGACTTTTTTTAGGGCCAAAAAAGGAATTCTCTCCACTTAAATCTTTGCTCGTCGTTGAGCAAAGTTAAGAATGAAAATCAGTTCATATATAGTCATGTCAATAGTAGAAACATTTCAAATATACACAAGTTGAGCACTTAACCATTATAGTATATGATCAAATTATTATTCAGCAGACCATTCAAAATATGGGTATTATTCTTGAAAACATTCCTCAAAGCTAGTCTTAAAATTAACTAAATAATTAAAAAAATTTCCACATATGTAAATTATCACTTAAAAGTACATCCTGAGCAAAAGAACTATCCCTCTCAAATGACCAAATAAATAACTTAACTCCCCCTTTCACTCAACCTAACATCTATTTCAATGCAAAATATTTTATGTGTAAGGCAATATGAGTAGCTAGGTGAGAAAATTCAAGGAAAATAGACATAGATTCATAATATATTAACATTAAGAAGTAACTCTTACTAGATTTATCCAGACTTGTCGCATGGGCCTTATTGAAATTATTCACTTGAGGAAGAGACTCACAATTTAGATAAGTATACATGTGCAAATGCATAAATTGATCTGAGGAATTTTTAGAATTTTCCATTATCACATTGCACATGGTTGAAAGATAAGAATTCTTCGCTAAAAGTAGCAATACTTTCTTGAATTCGAGGGAATTCACTCTCCCCACACTTAAAATTTTGCTAGTCTCGAGTAAACTATCTACAATATTTTTCTTTTTGCACCCCTTTATTTCTTTTTTCTTCTCTTCTTAAATATTTTTCCCTTTTTTTCTCTCCTTTTTTTTCTGAGTGCCGATCGGCATACTCCATGTGCCAATCGGCACGGGGCTTCTTATGCTGGTTCACCCCGTACTCTCTTCTCAACTTGTTAGCCAAGAATTCAATAAGATGTGGTCAAGGATCGAAATGACTGCAACAAGACTTTAGGCTCAGTTGTGGATACTCAGCAAATTTTGCATGAGTAATTTATGGCTAGCAGTCAAAATGATATAAAAAGAATAAGGCTAACCTTCAAGTCTCATACCAAAAGAATTAAATCTTAATCAAACTCAATCATAAACCATAGTCAATATAAATCAAAAGGCTCTATTGAATTGATCATTCATATGATATTGGTAGGTATAATCTAATGACAAGGAGAAATTCTAATACTCACGGTGCGAATATAGAATTTTATATAAAAAGTTTTGGTACTTAGTCTTTCTCTCACTAGTTGAATCCATCATTCGCAAGCACATGGGTATTTCAGAATACTCCACACAAGAATAACTGATGAATGAACTAGAATTATAAGTTCAAATTTTAATTTGTGCTCAACATGCTCAATTATCACTAATGCTCTTCCAGACATTCATATATACAAACATCATATTTCAAAATAGAGCATAAAAATCACCATTATATTAATCATGAAGCTCAAATCACATGGTGATGAAATCTAAATAGCTATTAATTTAAAAGGAACTACTACTAGCACACTTGCATAAGTAAAACACACTCATAGATAAAACACACCTGATATATGATTTCCTAACCCGCTTACACACACATAATTAAATAAATGAAAAAGGGCACACAAAAGTGAAAAGAAAATGCAAACCAAAAAACCGATACAAGTGTTACTTGTACGCAACACATCACTCGAACGGCGGTGGCGACGGGTAGTCAAAGCCATAGTACCCCGCCTTCAACCGCTCGAACTCCTCCATCATCAGGTCGGTGTTGTTCCACATCTCGCTCGCCGAGTTGTCGATGCGGTCAATGTGCAGCACGTTGTTGTCAATGTATTGATGCATGGGGCGGAAGTCGAAGACTCTCGCACCTGCAGGTTGAGTATAAGCAAGAGGCATCCCTGCATACCTGGTTCAATGCCGATTGACACATAGGGTTTTTCGATCGACACACTAGTCTATTGCATGGTCTGGCTAGGGTTGGCTCCCTGGAGTCCCAACTGCCCCAGCCCTCTGCTATTGCACTTGTTGTCGTTTGACCGAAGTTTTTCTTCTTCCCCCACTTGCTCTTCCTGATCTTGTCGCGACCTAAGAGATATGACCTAGACCTCCTTGATAGTCCGGTTTTTCCTATAGACTCAAAGCGCTAACATCTAGACAAGTGTTCCCGATACTTGCTCCTAGCTTGTCCTTAGCCTTGATCCATCTTCATCAACCCTTGAACTCCATCAAGCTCATCAAGCTCCATGCTTGTGGTCATCGTCATCCATCGCCAAGGCAGCCGTCAACAATCATCATAAAATAAATAAGGTTTCCTACACGCATAGCTCGTGTAGATATTAGTCATATTTCATGCTTGTCATTCATCACCAAAGCATTCATACCTTTGGGGTAACTCAATGGTCATGATCCCTACAAGTAGGCCGTGTCCCGCACATGGAAGTAGATCACCTCGATCCCCTCATCATCTGCGCCAGGTTGCATTGTGGTGGCGCACTCGATGATGAGGACGAGGGAGAAGCCGGGGCCCTGCTCGTGGAAGAGTACCCACCCTAAATTGGTGAGGCACTGCTGAATGTTGGGCCAAAGTCCGATCTGGCCCAGGAAGTCTTCATCCATGTTGAACTTGGTGACGAAGCATCGCCACATGAGATCGTACGTGCGCTCCTCCTCCGCGCTCGAGAGGGTGAACCCCTCCGCAACCATGCGCAACACATATGCCGACGACTGTGAGGAGGCTTCCTCCGTTGATCTGCCTGCCCTTCCTATAGCAGCAGTTGCACTCCTTGTGCGCGGCCTCTGCAGGTTGGAGAGGCCGGCGTCGTGACGGGCGATGTAGAAGTCATCGTAGCGCCCGCACGGTGGTGTCATCTCCACAGACACCTCCCAACTCCCATCACCAGCGGAATTCGTCCTTGAGGTTGTGAAGGAGTCAGAGTTGCTACGATTGTCGGAGTTGTAGCTGCCAGAGTGCGAACTCCGACCGACTTTCATGTCAAGCTTCCTTGCAACTGTCGCGAGCTTGTCCATCTTGTGCGAAATAGAAGGAAATCATGCGAGTAGGGAAAGTGGAGTAGTGGGAGGAGATAGGCGAGAATGAGGGGTCATGCACTCCTTTTTTAGCCAGCCAAGACTTCTAGGGGAAGGAACCCGAGGCGGTTCAAATCCCCTTCGTGCCGATCGACACCACGACCCTGTCGATCGGCACAATTTAAATTTACATTGATTCTGTCGTGTCTTGGCTTCCATGCCTCCTTTTTATCTTCCCCACATCTGATTACTGCCATGTATATCTGTGGATAGGGGTACAACACCAGGTCCACCAGTTCCACCTTTGTGACGATCGGCCCGAAGACCGTGTCGGTCAGCACTTTATCTTTTTCCCAACCTTGGTTGATTCAGTGCCTCCCTCTGTGCCCGACAACTACATCATTGTCGATGGCTTGCTCTCTTGAGGATGCATCGCTTGCCTCTGCGCTAATTCCTCCTGTCGCCTCTACGCTGATTCCTCCTGTTGACGCATCGCTTCTTGTGCCGGTCAGCGTAGCACGGTGTCGATCGGCATGGTCCTCCATGGCGCTTCGTGCAGCATCGAGGACCGCATGGTGTCAGATGATTTCCAATTTCCTATCCTGGCAAATACTTTTGTCGTATTTGACCTCCAGATGTATCCTATTCTGACCGTGCCGATCGGCACTATCTCGGTGTCGGTCAGCATTATGTTTCATCTCCTCGATTCCTTCTAAAATTTCCTCATCCTGAAATAATGTCGAAAACAAATACCAAATATATCTCTCAACAATTAATTTTTCTTACCTTACATAATTTCCTTCCTCGAAATTTTGTGTTGCTTCCTTAATTTGCCCCCTTCCATATTTTTTATCATCTAAGGGTTACCAACTGCATTACCCATGTGGGTGGACATTGGTGCCGATCGATGCACTTTGTGTGCCGATCGGCACTGATAGTGTACTAAAGAAAAGACTATCAACTAGGTCCCGTTATTAAGGGACAACGTCTCCCCTGAACCTTAACATGCTCCTCAAGGGTAAAGCCTGAGGCTTCGTCACCACGAATGCCACACCTTCTAGGGAGGATGCGGCCTCCTCCGTCTATTGAAGTAGGCAAATCCCCTCAAACATCCTCTTCTTGGGGTGGACGCATTATCACCACCGAGGTAAGTACTCCCCGCGAGCGGTACATGAGTCGATGCGGCGCCACTACTCGCTTTCGCTTCTACCACTGACATCGAGGGTGCCGAGGCTCCCTCCATCGGGATTGGGTGCACTCTCCTTGAGATGGCTCCTTTCCCTCAATGGCATCTGATGGTGACAGAAGTAGCGGCAACCCTACCACCTTTTCCACAACCACCGCCTCTGTTGCTGCTTCCGCAGTCATCACCTCCGTGAACCACCGCACCTTCACTTCCATTTCCATAGCAACCAATTTTTGTCGCCATCTCCCGAGTGGAGCGCAAGGCATGATAAGCCTGTGCCATCTCGCTTGCATCCCCGCCTTCGTCATCAGCTCATGCCCGCCTTCGTCATCATCGTTGGACTCAGAGCCGTTACGCACGACCATGTCGACATCGATGACCGGGGAGAGGAATGAGTAGGGAAACAAGCAATGGCGAGAAGACAAAGCGCTTATCCGCTTGAAGGCTCGATATAGGAAAGGCAACAAGCAAAGAATAAGGGTGGAGGTACGAGGGAAGATGTAGTACTCACCCGGCTTTAAATAGGCAGTCCGATCGAGAGTCTCGTGCCGGGCCAAACTAGGTCACAAGATCCATTATGTCACGCCATGTGGCAGAGAGGCACCGATGTCTCCGGTCCTGTCATGACTTGCCCGAGGCAAGGATGCACTGGCATCAATGCCATGCCATGTGATGACAAATAGCCGCGCCCCCTCGACTGTCATGCGGCCCAATCCCCCACAAAAAGAAGATTCGTCACACGGAGCTGATCCAGTCACGCGCCACGACATGACTGGGCCCACAACGCTCGGGTGGTGCATGATGGGGCGGTGCCACGTAGCCACTCGGGTTCCCTGTCTCGAGTGGGGCTCGCTGGCGATTAAAGTTCCAACGCCATGGTGTCAGGAACACCGTGGAATGCCTATAACTGGCTCGAACGAATAAAGGCAAAACATGAGTATCTGACTCACCCTATGGCTCGGGGCTGCACCCGGCGGGTGCGCTCGCGCACATCCGACTTGGGGAAACCACAAGGAAGACTCACTCTAGCCTGCGACAACAAATGAGATCCCTCGAGCGACTCTACCACTCACCTGAGGGTTCGGGGGCTATTGTCAGGGGTAAATATCAGCGATGCCACATGACAAGCGATTAAATACACACGAGAACAACCCTACCAGAGGCCCACGGTGAGCCCACGTAGCCATGACTCGAATGACCTTGAGTCAACATGCTCGTGCCCCGGTCAACCGCCTGGGAAAGGGCTCAACACGCCCCGCCCTGATCGACCCCTGTCAATGAGGTCGACCGCACATGCCTCCATCGACCCCATCAAGGAGGTCGACCGTGTCCGCCTCGCTCGACCCCGCTCGAGGGGTCGAACCCACAACACGACACTCGACCCCCGAGGGCAAGGGTTGAACGCATCCCGCCTCGCTCGACCTCGCGGTTGGGGTCGAGGACGCTCCAGATAAGAACACTAGCACCGCGCCCATGATAATGACGCCCACGCACGTGGGTGCAGCAACACTAACATAACCCGCTACCCCTACTAACTCCAGTCAGTGGTCCACACCACCGAGATAAGACAAGGCGTTGTGTCGCTGACCGCGCGGGAGTGACGGGGTGGAGAACCCTGATTAGACTGTCATGATGAGGTGGCATCCAACCCAAATACTCCGTGCCAAACTCTACAAGACAAATCAACCCCGCTCGGTAGGGATCGGACGGAACGAAAGCTAACAACCACTCTTTGCTTCGTCTTAAGCGCCCAGTCACGCATGCGGCCATAGTATCAGGAGGTCAAATCATCCTGCATCCCTACTTCTGATGCCATCATCACCCCACTCGACGAGACGATGTATGGCGCCGTGATGTAGTCCACACTTTGCTAATGAATCATGGCTTCATCATGATGACACCGCAAACAGCGACGATGGAGAACAAGCCGACGAAAGATTGGACTCGACCCATCGAACGAAAGCAAGGGCCACGCCTCGACACAGAAGACACACATCGATCGGATTCTCGGGCCATCGGGGCCTATGAAGACCGTCGACCATGCCGTCTTGAGAACCACACCACCTCTCAACTCTCTCTCCCTCTCTCTCTATGTGTGTGTAAATGGGCCCCACCCCATGAAGTATAAAATGGGAGGTCCTCCTCCTTTCTCAGCACACTTTCATTCACCCACGCTCAAAATACATGCTATCAACACACACACTTTTACAGACATTCGAGACTTTGACCTCGCTCTTCTCTCACCTTCATTATATGTGCGATGCAAGTAACACGAGTCGTGGCCCGAACTGGATGTTGGGATACTCCTGAACCAGTATAATTCCTTATGTCCTCTTACATTGCCATTATCAAATTTAAGCGCGCAATCCTCTTGAACAAAATTACTAGCCAGTGATTGAAACACTAACACAAAAGGTCGACAACATCATCAGGGTGGCTTCACAGTGGTGGTCTTGCATCATGGGTGTTGGCCCATGAGCTACACGCTATGATGTCTGATGAGCTTGTGTGCTTTGTTGATGGTGAACGCGATCCAAGCTGGAGGAAAACGATGATGGCAAAGATGAAATCCATTGAGGACAAAATACACATGGTGCCTTATTGGCCTACCACAAGGGTGCCGAGCAAATGGGTCTTTAATGTCAAGCAGGACAAGCATGATATGGTGGTGAATCACAAGGCACGACTCTGGTGAAGAGATACACACTGATGGCACGACAAGTCATGGCGTGCCATGGCCACCGAGAGTGGTCTACCTGTGCGTGGTCGTGGTCATGGCACAACATTGAGAGCCAGCCATGGTGGCATGCCACCGCCATCGGCTGGACGTGGCCGTGCGAAGCGTCCAACTGCTTCCGATGGTGTAATATGTACACATGCTCGCGGATGTGGAAAGACCGCCTACAAGCCGCCGCGGCCTGCTGCTCTGATGTGGCAAGTGAAGCTGATGAATCTCAGGCTACCGGGGATAAAGTTACTGAAGCACTTGAGGGACATATCAACACAATATAGTGTTTTTTTTATGTATTCTGTATACCGATGATTTACTGTTATCTTCTTACATAAAAAACAATTTGATTCAGTTTAAATAATTTAGAGAAACAAACACTCCTTTTAGTTTAATTAATCCAACTTAAATAATCTAGCACTATAATCTAAAATGATTATTTGTTTGCCACATGGATTATTTGAACCAGATTATATAATCTAAGTGAATTATAATATAAAATAAATAGGTTCTTAATATGCTCAGGAAACAAACATCCTTAGTCTTTGGGTCTGTTCGTTTTCTGCCATGTAATTTTTAGACCCGTTCCATCAAATATTAAGATACTAATTAAAAGTACTAAATATAGATTACTGATAAAACCCAGTCCATAACCTATCTTTTAAATGACAAGACAAATCTATTAAGACTAATTAGATCATAATTAGATAATATGATGTTACAATAAACATCTTTTAATAATAACTTAATTAACTTTAATAAATTTATCTTATAAATTAACATCTAACTGTATAATTAGTTTTATATTTAATTTATTTTTAATCTATATATCTAGCATCCGAAGGATCTATATGACATCACTAAAATTTTGACGGAAAAAATACGAACACACCCAAGTCCGATAAGATTAGTCTTATACTATATCTAGTTCTGTTTGCCTGTCCCGTACATTCCTGACCAAGCTCCTGGCGTTTTCCCACAAGCCGACGCCGCCTAATAAAAATCTCCTCTTTCCCGCTCAAACTCCTCTTCCCCTTCGCTTTCGCCGGCGGCGGACTGGATTACCACCGCAGGTAAAATCAACCCCTCACCCGCGGCCACAGCCACGGCCGCTCCGCCACCGCCCACCAACCCCTCGCTTTCCTCATCCCAGGCCGCACCACCCGTCCAACCATTCGGGTTAGCTGGTTCTGTTTAGGGTTTGGGTTTAATGGGCCCAAGGCAAAGAGGTCGGGGCGGTTCGGACGCTGCCGGCAGCGTGCGAGATGACGAGATCGCGAGATTCGAGTCAGCTAGTTTTAGGATGCTGTGTGTGATGCCAGCGAGTAGCCGGAGATGGCGACAGAAGGGTGCTGGGGCGTGAGGAGTCTTGGCGACAGATCATTCGCGATGCCGGCAAGCGGTGATCTGCTGGCTGGATGGTGTTGGGACTTGGGAATGCGTGCGATAGAGTTAAGGGTCCGGATCTCTGTGGGTGGGGGAGAGGCTTTTTAGTTGAGTGAGATGTAATCCTAGCTCATAGATCCAGCATTGCTCCTCATATCACTCCTGAACTTTGTATTGAAGTACCGTTTTGTTACATGCAGGCAGCCCTGATTTGATTTGCTGGTTTCTCTCTGGGTTAGCAGAATCTACCACCTTGTTGGTACTTCCAGGTAAAACATTGGTTGAACTTCAGGTTCTTTGTTTCCTGCAAGCTTCCTTGTGTTCTGCTAAATGCTTGAATTAAGTGTATTGCTTGATTCGCTGCTCTTAAATAAAGTAAAATCTATGATTCTTCAAGTTGCATGGACCTGGACCATTCAATTCTTTGGGCCACACCCTAGATGCATCCACTTAGGCACAAGGTGGCAAAATATCACTTAGGATTTATCGTATATAGGTGTCTGCTAACCCCACCTAGCTTAGGTGCTGACCTGCCACCTATGTAGCCCCAGATGCATTGTTAATATTGTCTTTACACTAGTTGGTTGTTTTGGAATTAGTTAGATGCTTGCACATGACAGTAGGCTGCAAATGTGTAGAATATCATGAATCTTATGTCTGAACAGAATACATCAATTATAAATGCGTCTTTTGGACAAATCATTAGTAACGGAGTGTACACTTGCAATATTAAGTACAGTAGAGCCTTTGATTACCCTTTCATATTTGTCATATTTGTTTTAATGATCGTTAGAAATTTCGGTTATTCAATGTTGATGATAAATCAATGAGAAACAAAGTCCCATATATCTTAAGTGTCACTTCTTTTGCTGACAATCAGACTTAGCTATTAGCTGCTTAGTTCAGTTTACCATTTGCTGAAGATCTCTTGTTACAATACTCTGAAGTCTGATTCAACTAGTATGTGCAGATTATTTCATATTTTTTGTTATTGAGGATTAATTCTTTTTTATCTACAAAATGTTTCATTTTTCTCTATTCTGCAAGCGGCGTACTTCTTCCCTATCATTCATTGTTGTCATGAAACTGTTATTTGGCAACTTTGTTCCTTTTTTCCCCCCACTAAACAGTAAAAGAAAGGCCCATATAATTTACATTCTGAGTATTATAAAGAATACATTGTACCATCTTTAGTATTTTGTACTGCAGCATTAATTATCTGGAAGCTGTACATCCATGGAGAATGTGAAACTTTTCTGTAGTTGTAAATTGTAATTCCATATAACTTTTTTTTTTCAGCTGGCATTGATGCAAACCATCCATGAACCAGTGGCAGTGAAACCTTTTCACTATGGGGCTGATAGTAAAGATGAAGTTGGATCAACCACTGTTACGAGTGATCCATGGGAACCTGAGCTCCCTCCTCCTCCTGTATTCCATGATACGGATGATAGTAACATGCATCTCCATCTGTAAATGATTCTCGAGGTATAGTGACAAGCTACCCATGTGCTATTTGACTTCTTTACCTCCTGGAGTTCCTATTATTTGCATTGGTTCTGGACTGACACTATTTTTCAGTATCAAGAGCAAAATGTGAAGATACTTTCTGAGGCCAGAGCTAAAGGCATAATTTCCCCAGAGCGCACTCCTCAGGTTATTGGCTTGCAGCGACAATTCATCAACACAATATGTATTTCAGCACATTTTATTTGCTTTGCCCTATCTGCTCCATAACTGACTTATTGATATCTCTTCTGAAACATGAATGGATCATTCTAGTCGGTGATCTTTGACTTCTCTGTGATATCACCTCAGTTGTCTGACATCCTGAAGAAAGATAGTGTCCAGAGCTTTCTCAATCTCTTTGAGAACAATTTGTCTCGTTTGACATGGGGCTATATCATCACTGCACACACATTCAACTTCATTGTCAGGCACAATGCTTTACGATGTGCCAAGGTTGCCTTGGAGGGCAAGGCACGAAAGCTCTCTGGGAACCAGGCCAACCCTAACTACATGACCAGCTTTGGGTTCTTCCCTCTTCACCAAGCAGCTGCAACATTTTCTCTTGACATGATCAACCTGCTAATAGACTACGGTGCATCAGCCAATGTACGCACTGCAGGGAGTGAAATCATTGAGGGCCTTCTTCCACTTCATGTTGCTATTGAGAATGCTTGCATGCATAAATACCTTGAGGATAATTTATTAATTGACCAGAAGCATCTGGAGCACAGTGATTTACATGTTGACT
The DNA here is from genome assembly GCA_030378355.1 of Eleusine indica. NCBI lineage: Eukaryota > Viridiplantae > Streptophyta > Magnoliopsida > Poales > Poaceae > Eleusine > Eleusine indica. The sequence continues at coordinate 64,708,291 of CM059494.1, forward strand.
ATATCTACAAGCTCATCCATCTGCTGTGCCTCCCTGAGATGGTTTGTCTAATTCTCGCTCCTTCCAATTATCTCTTTTGCAGCATAACAATGATAATGTCAATTATAATTTGTATATCTTGAACAATTGTTGTAACAATATTTACAGATTGGTCATTTGTTATCTCCAAATGTAGGAGATATATTTCCTGGAGTTTTATGTTTTGTATTTCTGCTCATGCTCTGAGAAACTTTTCTCTTTTTTATATATATAAAAAATAGGGTTTGTTGGGCTGGTACACCTCTATCCCACACTGTAAGCTGTCTTCTTACTTCCCATGGTTTCTTACTAGTAGAAAATAAATAAAACAAGATATCATGGAAGCATTTGCGGGGTAATTTCAATAATAATATCATGGTAGATGTGGTAGTTAATTATAGAATCTGACATGTCAATTATATAATCTGACATGTTAGAGCGGTCAAAGTTTTGAACATTAACTGCATAAATCTATTGGGAGTAGATTTCGTAATTTCTTTTGGCAATACAAGTCATAATGGAACTATTGGTAAACATTTAATCACCTTAGTTTTATTTCTATCTTGTTTAGCAAATACTAAGTTACATGTGGCTTTCGTGTTTGAGAAAAATTTGAGTTATAAAATTTTAAGATTTCAAAAAAAAATTAGAGTTTTATTTGGAAGCATGATATGTAGGCAGCCAGAGACAACTTCAATAGAACAGAACCTTTTTTTTTTTTTTGTAAAGGTTGATCTAGATATGTAGGGAAAGTTATAATTTTGTGGTTACATTTCATACCACTATGCATAGCTGCATATGTTACTCATTGAATTATTGTTCTGTGTTGGTGGCTTTTGTAGAAGATGTTCCTGGACACAATTAGGCTGCTTGCGAAGAACACTGATAATGTGATTGATGAACTTTGGAATTACATTAAGGTTGGGAGGCTCGCTCATACAGCAATTTTGCTCCTTGCAGCGGATCAACAGTTGCGAAATGGATATAAGAGTGAGGGAAATGGTAAACTGGATGGGTATGAAATTATCAAGTCGTGTATTTTTAAATCCACCATTTCCTTAGAAACACAAGGGATAGGACTAAAGAGGGGTAAGAATGGCATGACACCTAAGTTACTGAAGGAAAATAGAATTTTTTTTCGTAATGCAAATGTGCTTGTTGCCATAATGTCACAAGCAGGTGAAGCTCTTGATGCATGTGTTCAGACTCATTCTGAGGTGACTGGTCTCTTCCTGGTTTCTCCTTTTTATTATTTTACATATAATGTGAGCTGGATTATGAACTACTACAAGCATATGAAAAAGACAACTGCTAAAGCCACTTGTCGAACTTTGTTAGCAATAATAAAAGGACTTCTTAATTACATGTCTATCTACTATTCTAGATATCTACTGCACTCACGTCAGTATGATTTGAAGTATTTTTTTACTATACGTTCTGCTACACCCATCAAATAGATTGATACCAGTCCCTTTCTTTGGATTTCCTTTGTTTGTTAGATCATTATGCATTAACAAATCTTAACCTAAATAAGACATGTTTCTTTTTCTTCACAGCCAATACTAAACTGATTTGTATGTGGTACACATTAGCTTGTATTATTTGTTGATCTGAAAGGGTTTTTCTTTTTAATTTCATGCAATCAAATTTAAGTCACAAACAGCATATGTGGTGAATATTTATTTCAAGAAGAAATTTGCAGTTAATTATAGCATTGTAATCAGTAATATAGCCTACCCCAAATTGCTTGGGATTAAAGGCTTAGTTGTTGTTGTATTTTAGTCAGTAATATATTGCTGTAATTCATGAGTAAAAGATTAGTAGTAACTAGTTTCTGGGAAGCCAGAACAAAATATGCTAACTAAGCAGGTTAGTTGGGAGCCAGTCATTTGTAAAGTAGTCCTACTTTGTTCAACGATACCACATCAGTATCTTAAAGTAGCATTCTGTATGTAGGCAAAGCGTGGTGCAAGTTTACCAACAAATTATTTTCTAATAGTTTTTGCATAGAGGAAATGTAGTGGGCGCAACTTGCTCGTTGAAATTTGCAGCAACTAAGAAAATGCTCTTTGATATTTAGTCAAATAAATCTCCAAATTAGAAGTTGAAGTGTCAGACTACTACCAATGATTATGCCCTTTTTGCCCCCAGAATACTTGTTTGATTGTCCTGGCTAAACCTGCATTGTTTGTGTGAGTAAGCAGTGTTATGATTTATGTTTCCCTTAGACAACTTTATCACTTTTATAATACAATGTTCACTAAGTATTAGTGGACTATTTCATCAGGCTTGTTTATATAGACATTGAGTGTCGTGATGACATGTTGATTTGGATGTATTTTGACCGACTATTCCATGTTGCTTTTATTGATCTTAAGGAACTTATATGATCCCTGCTAGTATAGCTCCATTGGATTTTGCTATTATGATAACTTTGTGTAAGTCCATATCTTGTGACATTTGGTCAAACATTAATGAAATGAAATCACCACGATTAACCTGATAGCTAGGATAGTGCTAGACAGTAGTTTGAGCAAAAATTTCAGTATTGTAGACATCACTATTTCTGATGATCTTATTATTATGTATCACATTTTTATTGTATGAAGTCTGTGACTTGAAAACTCACTTTTGTCCAATCTAGATACACTTCTGGATGCTTCTGAAGCATTGTTCTTCAAATTGTCAAAATGATTGCTTACATTTTTTTTTTCACTTGGTTCTTGACTGTATGCTCTGAAGCATTGCTTGTAATTTACGGAAGCTGAAATCGCTCGCAAACTATGTGTTACTACTTCTGACAGCAACCTAATATATCATTAGTTTCATTATATCCTTTATTTATCTGTTTTACACTTTTGATGTTGCCTTTGTGTAACTACTTTGACAGCAACCTGATGTGTCACGAAATTGTTTCATTGCATCCTTTATCTGTTTTACTTCATTGCCCTTGGTCAATCAGGTGACAAAAGTACCCTGCAGGTACCCCATCATGACATACTTCAACATGTCTCATCAGTTCTGAAGGATCATGGCTTTATTCCATCTGGAAAATGCATCGACATTGCAGATTTATACTGGTTAGCTTATGAAGTTGCCTCTTCTTTGGTTTGTCACTTCGTTAAGTTTTCATGATTTATCCGATGCTTACAATTTTCCCTTTGTTTTCAAAGCTGCCCTTATAAATGTGAAACATCAGAAGATGGTGATACACATAAAAAACACGGTGTGTAAGTGCTCTCTCTATATTGTTTTCTGATCTTTGCTTCAAAAACAAAATAAGCATTAACAATACTATTTATGGAGAGAAGGTGGCATGGATGCAACTGTGGAATCACCAGATCTGAATGTTAAAGCTAAAAAGGTAACAAAAAAAGGAACTGGGGTGCTTAGCTTCTCTATTTTGCTGCATCTTGGTTATTGATTCGTACAAAATTGGTACTCGGTATAACTGTTTACATTTCTTATCTGATGTTCACTGCTGGGATGAAAAAGATTGTTAAGTTGATTTGAATATGGTCCATTTTTTGCTGGACACCCAAATTAACTATAGCTCTACCAAGTTCTGTTTTCATTTTGGGGTATGCAAGCTTCCACACATTATAATATACCACTGTCTATCATCCTATAAAAAGTATATTGCAACTGAATTTCTTTGGTGGCTGGAAACATATTTTTGCTTAAAATATGATTTAAATTTTGTTTAAATGATACAAGTATGGTTGAGAAAAAAGGTCTTCAATATTGTTTATAGATCTAACTCATTATTTGCTAGATACCCCCCCCCCCTACATTATGAAAGAGCGATCATAAGTAAATTTGTAAGCAAGATTTAGGAGACAGTGGGGGCTAACTGAAAATGTTCACTTTAGACCCAATGCTTCATATCATATACGCTTGTTTCTGTACGAAACATGTAATTCAGTTCTGTCGAACTCCAAGTGGTGGTGCGAATCTCTAAAATGAAACATTCCTAAATGATGTTACTGGTAAATAAAGTAACTTGTGGTGGCTGTAAAATTTAGCTCATTGCTGTTTGTAGTATTGCCTTTTTTTTATTTAGATAAGGGAAGTATATTGTCTGGTCTCAACACAAGTTTGCAATATCATCTGTTGTCCAGTGCAGTAGCAAGGATAAAAGAAGTACTGGAGCAAGCTGGGGTAGATTACACGTTTTCCATGACAACAACAACAACAAAGCCTTTTAGTCCAACCAAATTGGGCTAGGCTACACATTTTCCATGAGGCAAGATAGAAGTCCCCAGTGATCATCAAGTCGTCTAACTAACCGGCCATTAGGCGCTAGGTGGGATAAAATAACTGGCTAGGCAGGCGAGGAGAACGTTCTGTTTAGTGTCTGCCTCCAAGGCAGTTGCCTTTTGGAACAATGATCAACTTAATACTCATTTTGGCAACTTGATGATATAAGTAAAAAGAAACCATATGCTGCCAATTTACACGCCAAATGAAAAATTAAATCTTCTTAAACAAAGGCATTCTTTTTGTTTCTTGATTATGTTCTGCCTGTGGAAATGTTTTCTTAGATATTCAAATACTGCAGTTTTCAACTTGACATTCTCATAAAATTTTGTTGTCACTACTGCTTGGATGGCAAATGGTGCAAGGCCTCGATGGACCTTTAGGAAACTGCATTTATGGTTGGGATTTTGTGTTTACGATGTTGCTATGTTATGTCGTGCTTAATTTTACAGTTGCAGTACAAAAGTGGTGACAAACCTGTTCTCCCAGATTACAGTTAGATATTATTTTCTTGGCAGCCACTGTACTATGACATTTCATTTCCTATAATCTGGGACACAGTTATACATCGATCTGCAACTTGATCAAAAAAAGGAAAAAAAGAAGGCAGAACACCCAGATGTCTAAAAGTTGATCAGTCAATTGAGTGTAATGGATAAGTTGGATGATGTTGTAATATATTCCTGAATCTAGTACCATTGCACCATTATGGATTTTTTTTTTTAGACATTGAGATGTTTTTATTGATCCAAAAAACAGATTGTGGGAAATGAAGTATCTAGGAGACAGGATTTCAGGATGTTCATCCCCTATTGGAGATCAGTGCTAACATTACGTTTGCCCATCAAGGTGTGGCCATCCTTTGCATTGAAGGAAAAACACTTGTCTTGTACTCTGAACCACAACCTTGAATTGTTGGGAAGGGCTACACAGCTACGAGGTCATCATCAAGCCAGAAGGCCATATGGCACTGCAGCACGGACTTTGCTGAAGATATTGAAGTGTGCATAATCGGTATTCCATCTATTTTTATTTGTTATCTCTTGAGGCTACCAGCAAAGTTTCCTCTAGTGTGTTTTAATCCTTCTATTATTCTGTACTTTGTAAATGCAGGCCCCACTGAAGCCCACAGCTGTTTCTTGCGAGATCTGGCATCGTTGGTCTTGTCTATCTGCTCAGTGCTGATGTACTCATCTTTTGATAAGTACATGTGATAACATTATTAGAACGTTGCATTAGTATTTTGTAAGGATTTGCTTGTGTATGCTAAGCAAAACCTTTTATGTAAAATATTTACTCAAGTTTGCGCGTCGACCTGAACAAACAATCGTGCCTGGCTTGTGTTGCACTTGTCCATGTGACTTGAAGCTCTGGCTTAGGTTTGCAGCGTTGTATGGTATTTATTGCCCTCTGTAAGGCGTGTCACTGAACGGCCTGAATTATGCTTTATATGATGCTGTCACATTTTATCTGATAAACCTTGGCAGCGACATGAGAACTATTTATGTGTACCTTACTGTCAGATTGGGGGGGGGGGGGGGGGAGTACAGGTAGCTTCTCTGTTTTTGCCTTCACAAGTCACAACAAAGGGGCTCTATACCTTACTTGAGTTCATGATTACAGCCAGGTCAGTTTGGCCGAAGTAAATGCGTCAAACTAACTTGTTCTTGACAGCAAGCTGATGTCTCATCCAAAACTCCTGGTCATTTATGCCGGTTAAGTAGAAATCAGCGAAGCGTCACCTTGGCGCTCGACTCCCCCTGGGATCCGAAACTCTGAATTTCTGATTCTTTTTTTTTTCCTAAGATGAGATGGTGCTTCGTCTCTACTTTTCAGAGTTGTGCCGCTGAGGATTGCCCTTGAAGCCCTTGGAGCTAGGCGACAGACGTACGGCACCGAACTCCCAAATGCATAATAACCGAATGGCTCGACCAGAGCACAACCAGAGGAAGGCGCGGTGCAGGAACACCACGGGGGCAGGCAGGTGATCAGTGAGGCAATCCTCCCATCAGGAACATAGAAATCAACGCGTCTAGCCTGGGCAAAAATGCTGAGACAAGCCTATCATGAAATGTAATCCAATTTGTAGAAGGAAAAGCTCTTCACTATTAGCAACAGACACGGAGGAATATATATTCTGCATAATTAAGTAGGGGAAACACACTATTGCTCTGCTAGAGAAATAAAAACAAGTGACTGAGAACAGATTTTAGAGAGACCCACCTGGAGTCTACTCCAGAATTGCCTCTACGAAGGGAAGGTGGGAAACGGCGTACCGCAGCTGCCCTACATGGCATTATATGAGTACAAGAAACAATAATAATCGCTCGCCATTTTGTGGCGTTTCAAAGCCCTTCGAACTCATTTATGTTCCGGCGCTCAGCTATTGAAGGCATACCTGAACTTATGTTTTTCTTTTATATATTGCATCGTCTCATTACAATCCTGCAGCATAGGTATGCTTCACATAAAGAGAAACAAAATAGAAGAACAGGGTTGAAGGTATTGCAATTTGCTCCCTTAACCACATTTGGAAGTGCTAAGAGGAAGCAAGCGTTTTAAAAGATATTTTTCTTTGATAAAAACGAAATAGCAACGAGGCATCTCAGCAGAAAAACAATGGATGAAGTCAATCATTTCTCTTTGATATGTTGCAATAATGGTTGAACCAAAAAATGACTTAATCTCTAGGACACTGAAATGTTTTCAAGAACACAGGGAACTCAAATTTGCAACATTGAATGTCTTCTAAACAGAACAAGTTCTGTTATCACTAACCATCACTCAACAGCTGATACCCTATTGTCATTCTTGTCAAAGCTGGTCAATTGAAATAATCTTATCAGTTCTAGTGGTTTTTGATACATCCTTTAGATGAAATGTATAAAGTGTGAACAACTCTTACAATACCATGATTTCAAGTGATCATCTCTTTTCATTAGAAATGACAGTAAACTGAAATGCTATATTATATCTGAATTCCCAGTCGCTTATGTTGATTGTAAAGACCCCCCCCCCTTCCCCTCAAACACACACATCCCTTCACAAATTCATATGGCATCTGCTACCTCTACCTAGAATCTCAGGTAACACAAGCGACCAGTTTGCTGAAGTGCAGATGAGCAAAGTTTAAGCAGAAAGAACTTAAGCAATAAGAGACCAATGGCCTGGTTACATAAGGGGGCAAACTGGAGAGGTAATAAAGCATGAAATCCATGATAGTTCTGTCAGCGTAATAGATGTTAATGGAATGTATAGTGGTTACAATGCTCCATAATTACTACATACATTCAACAACAAATATTTTTTGTGAAGGTTCCCACGTAACAATGTGGTACTACTTTTGAATGATAAAACAAAGACTGCCAAGTAATGTTCATAAGCTTTAATGGGAAAAAGGATTTCTAAGACAGGACAAACAGTACAAATTATTGACACACAAGCATAATAGGATTTCAGTATCATATGGAAAGGAAGCATCTTGAAGCTTACCTTGAAGTTACTCCATAATATCATGGTAAAGAAATCACGATAAAACAATTTTAGCAGGAATGTTTGAAAGATATTTGACACCACAAAATCTTACCTTGCACAAAATCTTGGCAGGAAGATATAATCCGAATACTTGAAGAAACAGGAATCCAAGTTTCCACCTTGATCGTAGATCTATACTTTAGTTTTATAAAATCAAACACCACAGATTGAAAACTATCAGTTTTCTAACTAAATTGCAGAAAGATGATCAAATGCTATAAATTAATCAAACTCAAATGCAGATTCAAACTTCTAGAGCCTAAGCGCAGCCCAGCTGAATTAGCACATAATTACCTTGATTAGGATCACTCAAACATAGAAAGTGATACAATATTAATGCAGCAATGGGAAAAAGATCATGAGTCAGTAGACAAATAAAGCAGTCTCAAGCTCATACAGAAGGTGCTATTATATTACATCGAAGCATGAAGCACGAAGAATCCCAATAGTGAATACAAGAAAAAAAAGAAAGAGCATATTGAGCATGAATTCCCTGACACTAATGTTCCATCGTCAAGTCATGCGTCGTCTTGATGATCACGACTTAAGTTTCAATGGCTAGTCCCATGCATAACAGCTAAGTCCTGCATTAAGAATAAATTATGTAAGTTCAAATAATTTATAATATTTGATATTTCTGTAGTTGAATAAGAAAACTGATAATTTTCAATCTTTCAAGTTTGTCTTTCTAAAACTATAGTATAGGTCGATGATAAAATACAATGCATTGTAATAAAATAGCCTCTAATAAAATATAATAGATATAACATACCATTTGCATTTTCTGTCTCTTTTGCCGAAAAATTGTAGGCAAATAGGACTGACTTCAGGAAGTTCTTTGGCCAACGTGGTCTTGTCCTCTTGTGTCACAAATGTGATCTTGAGCTCTTTCCAGTCTGGTCCCCAGTTCTCAATTATCTGTTCTGGAACTGGGTCTGGAGCCGAACCATCATAAAGCACATTAAGAAGCTTAGGGACTGTGCTTCTGAATGGTGGCTTTAGAACTATTGTATAGCTTCCATGTGGTAACTTGAAAACATTCACTTGGTAATCATCCAAGATTGTCAATGCATTATCTTGTATATGCATTGCACGACACTTACCCACAACTGTAACAAGAGTAACAGGTGGAGACAGTGATGTTATCATATTTATTAGAGAATCAAATTTTACCTCCTCAGATACCAGCTCTAATTTTCTTTGCTTACTAAATTGGCGAGGGCTTTTCCTTTCCTGATCAAAATTTGCCTCTGCAACCAAGATAGTCAATTATTAGAATTTATTATATGCATCACCAAGTAATACTGACATCAACATATTTATGTAAGAATACTTACTAATCTTATTTTCAAGGTCATCTACGTCCTGATAAACTTTGAAGAGAGGCTGTCCAGCCAAGTGTGGTAGCGACTTCTTTATAAGCACCCCCAGATCAGTAACATCACCATGCTTTGCATACTCCTTTAAGATGCTATCGGGAAATAGATTCTTCAATCGGGGTTCTGACCTAGAGAGAAATGAGTCATAGAACCTCTTCAAGCATCTTGTTGCGACTTTCAAACTTTTGTCATCATCATCATCAATGACGCCAACTCCCCTGTTGTTTCTATCATCATACTCACTGTTTGTGATTGCAGAAAAGTTCTTAAATTGCCTTTCAGCACCTCGTCGAACCAATGCATACATTGCAAGCAGCTCTGCCCTGTTTGATGTGCTGCACAGAATTTTTATGAACAATTGACAATCCACCACCTGATGACCCTTCCAGATCAGGGTGCACAGATTAGCCTTTTTATCAAAAGATGCATCTGACTGACCTCTGTAATAATTAGCATCACCGGGTGGGCCACTGAGGCCGTGGTCAAATCTGAAGTCTTCAACTGACCCCAATGAACTTGTCCAACTCTCAACTATCATTACCCGGTTGTCTCTCAGAAAACTCAGAAAGTGTTTGCGGTTGTCATCCGATAGCGTTTCCCATTTCCTCATTACATCCAAACAAGTGAGATAATTTGGAGTTTTCGAAATGAACCTAGCGTTGAATTCATGCACCAGTAAAGAATCCGGATCAGTCATGTGATCTTCGGAGCAGATCAGGAAAGAGGAGACAAGAAAAGGTCTAATAAATGTATCATATTCTGACTTCAGTGCCTCCGCATCATCCCATTTGGCGCCAATACTGCTGATATCTTGCTTCATTTGTTGATCAAGCAACTCAGGATTAACTGTCGAAATCAGAAACGACTTCAATTTGACTGCTGGTTTGGGTTTCACAGCATTGAAGAAGCTCTTTGGAGTTGGTGGCAGGGAAGGCAAGGTGCTGTATGCCCTTGAGGTGTGCATATTGTTACCACAGAGGCTCCAAGGGGGGCGGGCCACTGGTGAGCAGCAAAGCCGGCTATGTGTCAGCTCGGAGAAACATGCTCTGGTTAGACTGATGGCATCCTCGGGCTCTGGCCTGTAGACTGTGATCTGGTCTCTAGCAATTTCCAACGAAGATGAGCAGCCACCGCAGAAACAAAGTAAGTCCGCGGCGTCATCCAGCTCCAGATCATCTAAAAAAAGCTTGAGTGCGGAAGGGCAGGTACCGACGGTCCTGACAACCACGCCGGCGACGGCGAGCAGCGGATCCAAAGAAGTGTGCCGGCCTGCCATTTGTAGCTCGACGAGGCACCATGCTGGAGTCGACGTGCCATGCCGGTGCGCACAGGGGCCTCCGGCATCGACGCGGGCCACGTCCAAGCCTGGAACAGCGTGGGGCAGTTCACGCAGTCGAGCGTGCGGCAGCAAGCTGCCAGCTTTTCTTCCGGCGAGTCCGGCGTGAGGACATGAGCCTCCGCCGCCGACGCAGACTGCGTCCCGAACGTCGTCCGGCTCAGGAACGGGGTCGGACCGAGGCCTCTCTCGAGCTTGCCGATGTAAGCCGCCATCTTTGGCCCGCTCGGCTCCTCCGGCGTACGGAAATGAATCTCCGCGACCTGGACGTCGTCTGGCTCTGTGAGGCCGTCGATCGAGTGATTGTCAGCGGCTCCGCCACCTTTCCTCCCAGCGACCCCGGCCCCCGGCAGATCTGCCGACGGCGAGCGCCATGGTAGAGGTTTCTTGACGGGGTAGCCGCATCCGCATGCGGCCCGGATGTCGCCAGGCGCTATCCGAAACAGGGGATCCTGGACTTCGCTCGGCTCTTGCGCTTGAAGCGACTGCAGGCCTTCCCTCGTCGATTCGACCCGACCGCTAGGGGGGCTTCGCAGAGAGCTGGCCGGCGGCGAGAGAGACAACCGCGCCAGTCTCAGGTGGCAGCCGGCCGCTATGAGCCTGCGCGGAATCATTGGTTCGGAAGGGAGGAGGCGGGGGGTTTAAATCATTGGTTCGGAAGGGAGGAGTCGGGGGGTTTCTGCCTATTGCAACGAGAAAAGAGGAGGAAGTCGGGTTTTCTGCTCGGACGGAGGAGAGCGGTGGTGAACTCCAATAGCACAGGGGAGAAGCCGAGGATGTTCACGAGGCTTTGTTTTCACGGCAGCGGCCTTCCGTCAGCCTGTTGCACAACCGAGACACGGTGTAGGTAGGCGTGGTGCATGCGGTTGATATCAAAGGTGAAAGCGGAGCAGCTTTGATCTGTCTTCTGGTGTACTGTACATGACAAAGAGTACGTATAATTTCACCGTATTTTTTCAGCTTTGGATTTGACCGTGACCGACCGGGTAAATGTAGGAAGCCTGGAGGGGAAAGACGCAAGGTTCTCCGTCTTTCTTTGCAACCTCAAGTTTCACAACCAAACTCCTTTTCGAAACCTTTTCACCTACACATTTGTTATGTTCAGGAAGTATTTATAGCTTATATTTATTATGTTCTGTTTGAATGTTGTGTTCGACTTTTGGTTTGTAGTATATGCTAGTAGTTATGTTTAATTCTCTGGTTGTATGGCCTTGAACCATAGGGAACACTGCAAAACCTGGCTATAGGAGAGGATCTTTTGGCACCTAAAATCAGTTGTTACCGCCATTTGTGCAATAAGACCTTGTCTAAATTTAATGATCGCTTATCATGTTATCAGTCCTTAGCCTACCACCCATAAACTAGAGCAAATTCACAAAAATAAAGGAAGCATTAGGAAGAATCTTATGCATCTTGCTAGTTGTTTTTCATATGGAACAATGATGCAGACCTCCACTGTAGCAGAAGAGGGCTGCTCCCTCAAACAGATAGCCGCAGCAGCTTACAGCCCTGCAGACAGGCAGTTTTTCCGCGATAGGATTCCCCCGTATCTCGTGCGCGTGAGTTTTGTTTGATTCCGATGCAGAGAGGCTGTTGTGGCGATTTACGAGCCAAATGGATTGGACCGGACAGGCTCAGCGCATGTCTCTCTCGCGCGTAATGGAACCATGGCATTGAATGTTGAAATGACCTCCTAGCATCCCCCCGCTTTCGTGAATCACTCACGCCGCCTGTGAACGTGCCGTTATGGTGCAAGATTATATTACTAGTAAGTAAAACAAATCCAAACGAGCCATTTGTTTCTCAGATGATAACATCGTCCTCACTTTAGTATATGACTCATAATTTTTCTATACTTGATTACTGGGGTTATCCCATAATTAATCATCAACTAGTAAATCACTTTGGCAGATTTATTATAGATAACATGTATCCATATATATTCCACGAAACAAAATGTGTGCATACACAGGACATACAACGTCTCTTAGATATCTTTATCATACTTAAAAGACGTAGTTGATGGTGGTCGGTCGTGGTTCGTCGTCCCTCGTGTTGCATCGACAGATGGGTCCAACTGTGCCTCTTGCGACCTCTTGCGTCCACCCTTTTCTCTGACTCTCTGTGTCAAGAAAAGGAGCGAAGTCCTTCCCTTTCGATTTAGATATGGGCGAAACCTGAACTCCTTCGATCTAGATCCAGACAAACTCCTCTGGATGATGAGAAGATTAAACAGAGTCCTTCTTGGCATCGCCGACGCCAAGCGAGGGCATTCCCAAAGCTACACCCACCTACTCAGCGCCCTCGATCCATGGCAAGCGTAGCAACTAGAGCGGCAACACCATATTGTTGAGCGGGACAAAGAAGACAGTGGCATTCATGGATGACTCCCGCGGCCGTGTCACCATCTTCCTCCGTTCCGCAATTGAATTATGTCTATTCTCGTGAAAAAAAATGAAACAATACAATGCACTAAGGCCATTCTTAATGGATGATTTCATTTTGTTATTTCTAAGAGAATCATGTTATCTCATAGTTTTGATATGAATGAATAAAACTAGATTTCTCAATGTAAAATTTTATTTCGCGATTTTATATGTTAATATAGAACTTAAATATTTCATCTAATGACAAATAAGAGTTATTAAATGAGTATAGATGAAACTCAAACATTCTCAATGGTGTTTCATTTTAGTTTTAAAATTTTGGCAATCGTGTTTCGTGTATATAAAGTTTCATCCCAATAAAACCCAACTCTGCTCTCTCCTAATAAATTGCATGTCATATTATCAATTTTGGCTATGTGACATATTATTTATTGAGAATGAAACTTCTATAAAACTATCACAGAGATTGGCCTAAAGCAAGTATCAGAAGGCATCTCCTCCTGCTACCAGAGCATAACACAAGTTGGTTCAGCCTTCGTTTTGGTCAATGTGCACTGGATTTGGGAAGGCATCCGCTTGATTTTCTTTGTTTTGGGGCCAAATGCTCGATTAGGAAAAAGCAAAGATCATTGGCTATAAGACAACTTCGATTTGTCCCAAACAAATCATTTGAAGGTCGATTTCAAGATGATGCGTAGAGAAAGTAGGACGAGGGCGGCCAGTGACCTCCTGTTGCTTGCGATCTTGATGAAGTTGGAAACACAATGGTATTTTATTAAAATTCGTGGCAAACGGGCAATCTGCTAGTACGTATGCAAAACACAAATAGTCTAAAATTTCTTAGCATTAATTATTTGGGATTTTTGTCTACAAGACATTTTAAAAACATGTATTTATATCTAAGACATCGCACTAGTTGACTTTGTCTCCTATGCATTGTGAAAAATAGGATTTTATCTGCAGGACACCGCCTTTATTATTTTAATTAATTTCTTTTGTTAAGGAGAGAGAATATGTTTTAAATGATTCAAATGCCCCTGCTCATCTCCTCCAATACCGACAGCTCTGAAGTCATTTTTCTACCCTCCCCGGCGGCCCCCGCTCCAGCTTCCCTACCGCGCTCCACGCTCAACTCCGTCGGCTCCACGACCCTGCCGCCTTCACCTCCCTCCTCATCACGTTCTGCGATTGTTGTCCTATCATATTGTCCCAAGCTCACCGCGGACCCTGGCGTGAATGCGATGACGGAGACAGCCGTCTCCGGCAGCATGAGGTGTGAGGAGCTTCCAGCGGCGGTGTCAGGGAGACAAATGCGAGAGAAAGAACAAGAAAAGGCAGGGGTAATTTGGTCTTTTAGCATTAAAATGATTTCTTTATTTTGTGTGGTGTGTCTTACAAACAAATATAATTTTCACAATGTGTGGGAGATAAAATCAGCCCGTGTGATATCATAGAAACAAATATACTTTTTCTGAATATCCTGTACAAAAAAAAAACTAATTGTTTTGAGAGTTAAGCGTGTGGCCCAGGTTCTTATTCAATAAACCAGGGGTTTTATGCTGCTGCGGTTCTTATATATTTAGTATCAGCAATCCTAATTCAGTCCTAACCCTCGTCTGGTGGACTTTGAACCATTGGGTGACTTGCACTTGTCACCAAGATACTATTGCCACATGCGTGAACACTTTGCCGTTCCGTGGTCCGTGCCATGCATGTGAAGGGCTTCTTTGGTTCAGACCATCGGAAAAATGCGTGAGCTAGACAACAATCTCATACGCTAGATTTTGAGTGTCTGAATCAGATGCTATTATCTGGCCTATGCAGATTTCTCAGTACTCCAACGAGATATGCTTATGGTATCCGACTGCGACCATTTTTTCATGCATGGCATCTATATGACCTGTCGGTTCTACATGGTGACCGTTCAATCCAATGCATTCGGGAACCCGCATATAGAAACAACTTGAATGGTAACGTTTCATGTAACCCTACATCTCTTTGCTTCGATTTGTTTACATGCGGCGCATGCAACACTCAACGCAATGCATGCGGGGGCACACGCTTAACACAATAAGTCAATAACCATTACTGCAGATAGCATCTTTTAATCTAAATCCGGGCGAAGCAAAAGAGTACCTATAGAGGTCAAGAAAACGGCTGATGCTTAGTCCAGCTTAGTTCATCGAGTTCATATCATTTTGGTCAACACGAAGGCAAACACCTACACCTTCAGGAAACAAAGAGTACCTATGGGTGAAGGAGAGTCGCAAACACCCATTTTCTGGCTGAGCGGTCAATATACCTTTTTCGGTGAAAGGAGGTCGCCATATGCATGCATGGACCCCGCTACATTTGAGTAAGGCGGTGCAACAACAATGGAATTTATACGTTCCTCACCAATAATCTACCATTAATTAAGTACTACTACTAGTACTAGCAGTTTTGGGCATACGGAGAGGAACAATCCTCCACTCCATGTGTTTGAGATTGAGAGAATTTTAATGCTCCTCTCGTACGCAGGAACTCCAAATCCAGGCGGCCTGACATGTTCACCTATAATCCAGCTAGCAGCTGCCTACTCCAGCAACCTGTAAGCATTTCGCGCATAGTAGATTGATCAAATATGACTTCCTCGTGTTGCGAATCAGAGCTAGTTTGTAATGTCATCGTTTCCAAGTGATTAAAGGTTTATAGCATTTAATAAATTAGGGTGCTCCGGAAATCATACTGTGGCAATTATTGATAGTACCACTACTTACTTTTATGTTCAAACTCTTTTTTTTTTTTTTGAGTTACAACTCCGGGAAGAGGAAAACCAGGCCATGTGAATGAAAAAAAAAACCTAGCCACCCGTTCTCACAGCGGAAATGGAGGAAGACATGCCACCTCACTGACATGTGGACCCATACTCAAGCAACGGGTCGGTCAGCAGTCCAGTAACGCGACGAGTCACATTCACAGCGCGTGAGCCGAGATCACGTGCACCGTGTATCGCAGTTTCAAAAACCCAGCCGCCGCACAGACCGGGCCTTTCGTGGACGGACGGGAAATCGCCTTCTGCCACCCATGTCAGAAGCCCGTTATTCCGTGAACCCAGCTCTTCGTGAACCAAAACCCAGGCGCCTTGGCTTCTCCGGTACACTTCCAGTTTTCCCCTCCACACTTGCTCCACACCAGACACCACCGGACCGTCTCTTCAGCCACCCAGACAAAATGCTGCTCCCGCTCCGCCGCTCTCGCTTCGCCGCCGTCTCCGCGTCCGGCGGCCTCCGTCACGCCCTCTCCACCGCGGCCTCGGACTCGCGCCTCCCTTCCTGGGCTTTGATCCACCGCATCTCAGGGAGGGGGCCGGACGGGGCAGGTGCGTCCGTCTCGCTCACGCCGCCCCCTTCTCCCTCCAGCATCCTCGTCCCCGAGCGCGTCTACGGCCTGGACGCTCATCCGCGCCAAGAAGGCTGCACCAACCTGCTCGGCTGCGTCGCGCACGCGGCGAGCGCCGACGGCCTCCTCCTCCTCACGCCCTTCACGGTCCGCTACAGAGCTCGCCCCAACGCGAACCTGGACCTCCCCATCCACATGCTCCTAAAATCATCCCCTTTCGAGGTCGTCCACCAATTCCTCTACCGCTTCGTCTGCAACCCGGTCACCGGCGAGCTGTTCCGCCTCCCTGACTTCGACGACCAGGAGAAGGAATTGGGCGACCAATACCTCGGCATCATCACCGATGCCGCCGGCCCGAAAGGGCGTCCTGAGAGGTATGCGGTGGCGCAGCTCAGCGACCAAGAAGGCAACTGGGGCAGGCGGTGGTTCGTCCTGCGCCGATTCGCTTCGGAGACGGGGAAATGGGACAAGCTGATGCTGCGGTCACCGCTGCCATCTGGGCGGCGGATGCACCTGAACCACGAGGTGGTCGCGTTCCGCGGCCGGCTGTGGTGGATGGACGTGAGCTGGGGCGCCGTCTCCGTCGACCCGTTCAGCGACCGGCTGGAGCTGCGTTCCGATCAGATGCCGAGGGAAAGTATGCGTCCTGGGCAAGAGGATGAGGAGGCGATGAAGCAGCTGGTCAAGCGCCGGCGTCTGGGAGTCAGCGACGGCAGGCTGTGCTACGCCGAGGTGGGCGCGGAGGAGCCATACCTGATCAAGCTGTTCACGCTCGACGAGGACAGCGGCCGCTGGACGCTGGAGCATCAGGTCCCGTTTACGGCGCTCCTGACCCGCGGCGGCTTCACTCCTGCCCCACTGCTTGGCGCAATCGACCCATTGAATTCCGGCCATTTGTATCTGTCCATCGACAGGGAGTTTACACTTGCTGTGGACATGGCCAAGAAGGAGGTCGTTGGAGCTTCAGCTCTGGGTGAAGTGCGTCCAGCAAAGAACAGCTCAAGTTTCTTTCTTCCCTGTGTGCTTGATTATGGACTGGGATCATACCGCATTTCAGGTGAATTTCAAATCTTGTGAGAACAATATGCTCTTTGTGAATTGTCAGAACTGCATTCTATTTGCTTCTTTCTAAAATTTGTTGTTCATCAACTACCATTAATATGGACTGTATGCCTGATTTCTACTTTTTATCTGACTGAATACTGATTGCTATAACTTGGATCAGATGTCAGCGTAAGAACTTATCTGATATTTCTATGTTATTAATTGCATCACCTCTAAAATTTTCTGTTCAAACATTATATGAAATAACTTTACTCCTCTAACTAACAACAGGTATGAAACTATAAATTTGGTATGCTTAAACTCTTTGTTCTGCCCCTGTTCGTATGATCAGTTTTGTTTCTAGCTTAGTTTTCATTGTTTCAATGCATAAAAATGATACTGTTATAGTACTACTGGTTGTATAGATTAACAATGGTTTACTATCGTATGAATGATAGAATGAATCACTTTCAGACAACAAAGAAGGTACGGAAAACAAGACTTTGGCAGAGGTTCTGGTTCGCTTAGGTGGACATTACAAGAGATGAACCAGGTTATTTTTTTTAAAAAAAAATTGTCAACTCATGCACATTTCAGTTATGTCTTTTACCGAATATCAACTTGGAGCCTCTGAGAACTCTCTTATTTTGTTCAAGGAGATTGAGACGTGTTACTATTTTCTGAAGTAGCAACCATGATTTGTTCCAAATTCTGAGTTATCCATGAACAATATGTTTTACAAACTGATAAGTGCTTAGCGCCTTGGGCCTTGGCACTCTCATTCCTTTGCTGAAGACATAATCATCTTGCAGTGAAAACCTGAGATGAAGACTGTTTCAATCAGGATAAGAATTGTGACTGCGGCCAATTTGGATAGAATGTGAACATATTCTCTCTTTCATTTTTGTTAGTAAATGAGCTAGATGAACTATAATAATTTCCATTTTAATTATAAGTATACTGAACCCAGATGAGCTATATGAAAGATATGTCCATTTCTTGTGTGTTCTCCTTAAGGAGGGGGGCTAGAATTCAAACACCCATCTCATGTGTGTTCTTGCTGTTGTACCGGCTTTCATTGGTTGAGTCGTCAGTGTTTTAGTGAAACTAGAAATTCCTTGTGGGATGTAAATTTTGCAGTCTGTTAACCCTAGACCTTGTCCTTGATTGGGCATCAATCCAGATCGTCCCAAATCACTTGTGATGAAGTGTGTGGTTGTTCCTACTTCAAAGACCTAGCGCCCATATACTACCTACTTTGGAATTTGGATGCCTTTCATTTTGTAATGACCAGATATCAGTTCATCCTAGTTTTCTGTTCTCCTTTTCGACAACTTCTTGCCCAGTCATCGCACACATTCAGTTATGCATTAGCAAACTAAAATGTTGGTGCTAAATTGTGTTTTAGTATGGACATCTTATTCAGATGTCACTACGGGAAATCCATAGTTTGCCGAGTGCTCGAAGCACTCGGCAAAGGTAGTAAAGCACTCGGCAAAGATCTAGACACTCGGCAAATAAGCGTTTTCCCGTAGTGTGTGTTACTGTTTTCCAAACCAGCAACCATGATTTAGTACAAACTTCAAGTCATGTCTGTGAACCTATAAACAGAACGTTTAAGAATTTGAAAGATGCTTAGGCTTTAACCATCTTCGGTCACTTTCCTTACTCACCCTAAGTTCCTAAAACACCTTTCTCCTAAATTCTAAATAAGGAAATATAATGTCCGCTAAAAGTAGTTATCAAGCTGCAATACTGCATTGAAGATGTGGATAGAACATGTCATCTTTCAATTCTGTTAAGTAAAGGTCTATACTATTTACTATAATAGTAGCCTCCTTTTGTTCCTATGTTTTTGTGTTTATTCTGAATCCCAAATGTTTTTCCCCATGTTATTAATCAATTATTTATCATTATTTAAACATGTCCCTAATATGTTGTATTTGATTTTTAGGTACCATAAGAATGAACTAACAGTAGTGGTGTTTTAAAAGGATGTTAATGCAATGATTGCTGCCAAGCAAACTCTCATTTTGGGTAAAGCTCCGGGTGTTTTGGGGAGCTTATGTTATTTCATAATTTGCCTATTTTGGGGGCTTTTGCAAGAAACCTGTGAGAACAGTCCAGTAGATTGACTCAGTTAAATTAGATGTAACGATGACCATGACCATGGCGTAGCACTATGGATGCTAAACGCTCATCTCTTTTCCTATGAAAGTTCTGTAACTCTGTAACTTGCTACAAATTTTATATATTCATATCTCATGCTTGCTGCAATATCAGTGATCAGATTGGTAATTCAGTATTCACTTGCTATTGTTAAAGGAACATAAAGAATCTCCATACTTGGTTATATGCCAATAAGCATTGTTTGTTACGGTTTAAGGGAAAATAACTCAGAATTGCTTTGGAAGAGTCGTGCTGAATTGTTCCTTCCGTGCAAAGGAACGCTGTCTTATTGTTTAGCATATGTTCTATTATTCACTCAAGTCGCTGCCCGGTTTCATTTTTTCCCCCCTTACTCTTACGAAACCAGTTTCAGATTATGCTAGGTTTTTCTTTTGCGAAAGTCAGATTACGCTAGGTTACAAAAATATCAATATGTCAAGGTTGTTTGATTACCTCACTAACATGCGGACCCCAACGAAACGCAAGGCAGCGCCTGGTAGGTAGAGTAAAGAGCCAATTTCACAGTGGAAATTATGAAATAAGATAAGCTCCCAAAAACACCCGGAGGTTTACCCAAAATGAGTGAGTGAGGAACGCAAATATCCCTCCGGTCCTCCTGCAGTCGTCCGACGTTCTCACAGCAGAAATGGAGGAAAACATGCCACCCTCACTGACGTATTGACCCATACTCAAGCAACGGGTCGGTCAGCCCCTGCACCTGGCGTTGGTGAGCCAGTTGCAGTCCCACTCCCACCTCCGTTGTCCAAAACCCTCACCTTCTCCCCCGCGCCGCGCTTCACGGCTTCATCTCGTCTCTTCCGCCGTAGCGCGAGGTGAAGAAGGGGTTGGTGATTAGAGATCTCCGACGCGAGGCGACCCATGGCGCCACCGTGTACCGGCGGCGGCGACGCTTCCATGGGCCGCAACCAGTCCTCCATCGGCGGCGACCGCTCCTCCGTGGGCCGCGACCGCTCCTCCATCAGCGGCGACGCGCTCATGGAAGCCGTCCTGGACGGCGACCTAGGACGCATCAAAGGTGAAATTCCACTTAGATCTGCTCACCGTATCGGTCTTATTTTTTTCTCTGTTATTTCTTGCAATTTCTTCGTTTAATTTGTCCAAGTGATCAGTGCATTGGTTAGTATGTCACATTCAGCATATGCTACTTCTATTCATTTAAATTGAAACTTGTGTAAAATTATTTCCTTGGGTCTAAAACTGAATCTGCAATTTTTTTTTGGTAGAATGAATCTTGAATGTTGCCTGCAATTGTTTATCTTGCCTTCGAATTAATGTCTTATGATTTGCACTTATACTGAAATTAATGTGCGTTAAATGTTGATAACGTGCTTCTGTCTCCTCATGTTTATGACATTTGTTTTTTGCATCTTCCAAAGATATCATGGGAGGAGGACCCGGTGCTGCTTTGCTTTCATCCAAAAAGGATGCCAGTGAGGTTTTGTACTACGCAGCCAATTGGGGCAGGTTGGAGGTATGCAAGTACCTTGTGGATGAACTTGGGGTTGAGGCAAATATGACTACTTTTGATGGTTCGTCCGAAAACATTTTTCTACCACCATCATATATGAATACTTTGTTTCTTGTCAATTTAAATGCTCACAATTCCAGGAATGACACCGTTCATGGCGTCTGCTCGATCTGGTGATGTTCCTACTGTCAAGTATTTTCTTGATCGAGGTGGTGAGATAAGCAAAACAGACGATAGGGGATTCACAGTTCTCCACCATGCTGTGTGCTCAGGTTGTATGCCCTGTCCGCTTACCAAAAGTGCATGCACGAATGATATTTCTATCTTGTACATTGCTTATCTCGGTAGCTACTTTTTAGTATCGGATAATGCATTGTTCTGTATCCAGCGCTTGTAAAGATGCAATTTGACCATTATCTGATCATTTTGTTCTCATGATCTATGAACTCGTATCTCTCATTGCAGGATCCTGTGAGGTAACTAAGTTCCTGCTGTCAAATGGAATACCTGTTGATATAGATTCTGGCAAGGGGACTCCGCTGTTTTTTGCTGCACTAAAAAGTCAAGATAAGACGCTGAAAATACTGTTGGACCACCATGCAGATGTATGTGGTACCATTTATGCACATGTATCTTATGCTCTCTACTCATGACTATATATTTAGGTGACCTCGTTATTTAAGATAATAATGAAAATGCTAATACTCTTCTTTCAGCCCAACACCGATTGCCATGGTTTTGGCGGCCCGCTGATTGGTGCTCTTATTGGATCTTCAGTGAGCTGTTTGGAGCAACTTATTAAGGCCAGTATATCCTTGTTCAATTAATGCTAGTCTACTATATTGCTCCAAGGAAACATGTGTGCTTACCTTTTTTACTGCTACTGTCTAATCCTTTTCACAGGCTGGTGGGGATGTCAACGGGAAAGGTTCAGTCTCTCCTCTGTTGTTTGCTACAAAGAGAGGAGGATGTACCGACTGCGTTCGGTTACTGTTAACGGCAGGTGCAAAGGCTAATATTAGAAACAATGTATGTTTATTGTAATCTATATCCTCTCTTTTAAGGTTATGCTTGGTAGTTGTTTTAGCATTGAGCCACACTGATAGCAAATGATGCTTACACCTGCTAATATATTACTGCTGGGAAGTAGTTTTTTTTTTACCTGCCATTTTTCAGTTTATATGAATAAGATGCATATAATTTATTGTCAACTATCAAATACTCAGATTTGGAATTATTATGAAAAGAACATACTGTTTCCTTTCCTATGCTAAGATAAGTTTGAAAGTTGTATATACCATGGTCATGCACTTAGGCAATGGTTATAGCTTTTTTGATATTCCATTCTGTTACCTTACATCAATAGATGCATATTATTGTTTTCTGTTGACTGCTTGCCAGATCTTAAATTCTTAGGGATCTTATGCACTCATAAATTAAACACTAAAATATTTAGGTAACTTGTTGGATTTCACTAGTTACTTTTCAGAGAAATGACAACTTCTTCCATCTTGTCACAGTTAGGTAAGTTACCGATAGAGCTTTCTGCTTCAAGGTGTTGCAGGCAAGAAGTAGAAATGCTATTTCCCTTGACCACTCCAATTCCAAACGTTTCAAATTGGAGTGTTGATGGAGTTATCTCTTTTGTGAAACTGGCTAAGGCAAATAGACTGGTATGTTACATTTTGTAAACTAACAATTTCTTATAGTCCCTAACAAATTCCTTTCAACAATTTTCATTAGTTGAAGAATACGTGTTCTGGTAAACCAGTAGTACTGTTGATGCTGGAATTTAATCTGTTTCAAAGCGATTATTTGTTTTGATGCAATAATGAGTAGATGTGGTACTGGGTGAACTGAAATTTGACCTCTTAATCCCTTGTATGCTCTGAAGTACATATTAAACATGTGGAATAGAATATAAGCATATTTTAACATTTATACCATGTACAAACTATGAACCAAAAGAAACATGTGGTGGAATACAATATAAGCATTACCTTACTGTTAAGCAATATGTGTTCATCATCCAAAATAAAAT
Organism: Eleusine indica; assembly: GCA_030378355.1. Lineage (NCBI taxonomy): Eukaryota > Viridiplantae > Streptophyta > Magnoliopsida > Poales > Poaceae > Eleusine > Eleusine indica. Next base: position 64,731,329 of record CM059494.1, read on the forward strand.
GCGTCAAACTTACAACCAACTCCAACGTCTGAACTAAAATGACATTTACTGTCCTATATCTATCTCGTTATGCTTATTTCCTTGGTTCCAGCTTCTTGTATGTGTGCCCTACCTTCTCATATTGATTGCAATAATCACCTACCTTACCATTGATTTGATATTTTTAGATTACGTTTTGTCATGATTGTGTAATGAAGATTTCTTTTCTCACTATTTTTTTATCTTATCCAGGTGATGAATGATATTGATGATTTTACAGAACCACACACTAATGATGAAGACTTATCTTCCACAGCAAAGCAGGGAAGTAATGTAAAATCAAACAAGTTTTGCGATATGCTGGTAAGCATATATTATTAATTAAGTGCTTACCATTGTATTTGAATATGTCGATTTTATTTTGTTGGTTCATCGGATACTGACCTGCAATAATTTTACCTTCCTCCTGTAGGAATCTTTGATAAGAAAGACAATTTGGTCAACTGTATTGACTAATGGTGTTATTAAGGTAAGAATTTGTTTTTAAAGTTTTTCCATTTTTTTCTCGAATACTACGTATCTTTGTATTTAATAGAGAAGGAGGTACAACACCACTCTTTGCCTCCCACCGGAGGTTAGAAGAGTACCCACTAAAGCTTAGTTACAATATCACCTATTAACACAAGGATTAAAACAACTTGACCCAAAGGGATGAACCTAGGTTACATTCCCCACTCGACCTAAATGGAGCTCCTGGAGCTTCTTGGCTCCTGCCAAGCCCCGCCAATGTGCTTCAAACGAGCTCAAAGCAGACTGAATACTTGGCGATATGCCATCAAATACACATCTGTTCCGAGTTTTCCACAAGGTCCATGCACCTAAGATGATAGCACTGTTGGCACCCTTTTTCTTGTTTCTTCCAGCTTTCCTTTCAGCCTTGCACCACCATTCAACAAAACTTTTTTCCTGTTGCTTGGGAGCTGCATTTTGCATGCCAATAGCTGTCAATACTGCAACCCAAAACTGTCTTGCAAACACACATGAAGTCAGGATGTGTTGAATGTCCACCTCTTGTTGGTCGCACAGAACACACCGAGCTGGATGGGGAAGACCTCGTTTCTGCAGCTGATCAGCCGTCCAACAACGATTCCGTATTGCAAGCCACAAGAATAGTTTGCATTTTCCTGGTGCCCATGTTTTCCAGATCCTTTTCCATGGTTCAAAAGTGATTGCCCCCTGAAAATAGGCTCTGTAGGCTGATTTACTAGAGTAGCTACCCGAAGGGTCATGAACCCAGAAATGTTGATCCTCCAGATCCAAATTGAACCTTAAAAAGGATTGTCCAAAGTTGATAATATTCATAGAAACCCTCAACTGATAGGGCCCCTTGAATGTCCTGCTCCCATCTCTGATTATTAAAAGCTTCAGCTACTGTGTGACTTATAGTAATTCTTGGCGAAATTTGAGTAAAAATCAGAAGTGCAAGGTCAGATATTGAGCTACCATGTATCCACCGATCGGTCCAAAACAGTGTGTTCTCCCCATTTCCAGCATGAGAGATGACCGAGGCCTTGAACATAGCTCGCACATTTGCATGTGCAGGCAAGTTTAAGCCTCTCCAAGGACGATCAGTTTGGGTTTTTGCATACCACAGCCAACGCATCTGAAGTGCCCAACCCATTACCTCTAAGTTTGGGATTCCAAGGCCGCAAGGTCGATTGGATGCTGAATCTTGTCCCAAGCCACCAAACAGCAACCTCCATTTACTTGTTGTCGCCCTTTCCAGATAAACGCACGCTGAATCTTATTGATAGCTTTAATCACCCATTTTGGCTGCAATTAGGAGATGTATGGGTATGGCAGTGAGAACAAACTGTACCAAGACTTTCCGAGCAGCCATTTTTATTAAATTTCTGCCTTAGTATCTCTTTGTGAGACTTCTTTATCATGGCTAGATTACTGTACTTTTCAGTGACTCCTTTAACTTCTTATATGCAGAACACTGTTATATTTTCTCTAAATGGAAGTGCCTTTCAAGTTCTTCGGAGTTTTATCCATGCAATTCTTCATTTTCGGCTGTGGAATTTCTTGAGGGGGACCTGTATTGACATCAGCCCACTATTTGGATATGAAAGAAAGATATACACAACACCGGCTGATGGATCATTTCATTTTCTGGTGAAGTACCGAAAGGAGACAATTAAGTTCATTTTTGACGGACGTTCGTCATGGTTTCACGGATGGATAACAGAAGATGGTTCTTATGAATGTGAACCATCAGCAGGATCCAAACCGTACTTGAAGCAATTGTGCAAGAAGCTCAAAATCCTTGATTTTACTGGAAACTACATCCATGTTGCTCCCAATGACAATGCTGGTTTGATAAATATTGGTCTCTCAGCTTTGAGAAGAACATTTACAATCCTTCGTTGGTCTCGTGGAATGTGGAGCATGGAATTGCAATATGCTCTCGGAACATGGGTGTTGTATCTTGGCGAGTCTCCCAAATTCCATAGGGTCTTTTTATGCTGCTGCAGAGCTATAATGGACAGAACCATTATCAATATGGATGCATATGATCGGTCCTTGGGGCTGCTAGTCAGGAAATGGGGCAAATTGTGTGAACCTGCCGTACGCTATTTGCTTGCCTGTCTCAGCAATAAGAAGAAAATGGATTTGAAAAGCATGATAAATGGTATTGTTTGCTTGAAGATTCCAGGGATCAAGTCAGTGGATGATGTGTTGCGTAATGTATGCATCTGGACCTATGGGTCACCCAGGAAGTGCATCAAGGTTGATAACAGTGTAACATCTTACAAAGAAGATGCGTATGATATTAGTGAGGAACCAGCAGCTGTGAAGCAAATGATCAGTTCCGGAGTACTGTCAGGAGAAGAACCACAATCTACCTTGGCTGAGCTAGTTGAGAGACAGGGGCCAGCCATATTTAAAGCTTCGACATGGCAATCTCATCTACCGCCATTGAGGCATACAGGCCCTCTTGTATCAAAGAGCACGATGTTTAGGGGTTCAAGGTCCTTTTCTTCTTGTGTTTCTCCCCTGCAGGGTTGCAGCCCTCTCAGGGCATTCTTCATTGCCTGTACCCCTGCTGTGGCTTCTCCCCTGCAGGGTTGCAGCCCTCTCAGGGCATTCTCCCCTGCTGTTTCTACCCGGACGTCTGCACTGCAGCATTTCAATGGTCTCCTCGGATCACCTTTGGATAGAGAAAGGACTTTCTGTGCTGTTGCCAGAAGAATGTTAAGTGTTCTAAAGAATGCCAGGTAGCAGGTATGACTATTTATAATTCTGATATAGATCCTTTTTTCAACAAATTCCACTCCTTTGTTGACTTCTGAAGAGTTAAGTACATCTCTTCCAATTAAGAAAAAAAAAAGATAAGATGTAGGAAAACTGAGTCCAGATTTATAATGTTGATAATACAACAGCATACGCTTTGTTTTTTAGTGCTTATCCACGAGCCCGCCATATCCATTGCTGCCGGTTGACATGTTGATTTTATTCTTTGTTGTCTCTCAGGGGCTGTCTCCCCCGAAGGGGGCACTGCAGTCGGGCTATGGTGGACTTCTTCGAAGTGATGCTGTGTTGCCACCGTGGTCCATGTTTACAGGACTTATCATTGTGCTGGCCCTTTAGTTTGCTATTGCAATCTTTTCAGTTTAGTCTCTTGCTTTTCCTTTGTTTATGCATTTCAATCAGTGCTACTGCTACTAAAATGATGTCATAGTGGCTTACAAACCATAATATGCCAGTATGCACCTGTGATACAAGAACTACTTGCGGCAAGGGAATGTACCGATTTTTTTTATTTAGTAATAAATAAACCCATAATTTTATTAATGATAAATGAGAACAAAAAATTACCAAACTAGTAAGGACGCTGAATATAACCATGTCCTGAATGAACCGTTAACTATAACTGCGTCCAGCCTCGGACTCTATACGGAACAACGTCCTTGCCTGGTTCTAGATCGAGCCGGACCACGTTCTTAGCCAGCCTCCACCCCTATAACATCGTCCAAGGTATTCCTGCTAGCACTTCTTTGCATTTGAGATAGATGGTTAAGTCCTGTTTGAGGAATCGTTGCAGGTGGGCAAATGGGTAGCAGCGATCGGTTCAGTGATTTGTTATGGATGCCTCACAGCCAGCACAAGGTGTCAATAATTTCTGAAAATGTAAGCTTCCATCCTAATTTATTTCGTTCAATGATCTTGCCTATTTTTCACTTCTGATTAATTGCAATATTATGTGGTGCAGCCCAATAACTTTATGAATATCCGCCATCATCGTCTTGGCATTCCTTATCATCCACTGTGCCGGTCAGGACTTGAGAATCTTGGGTTTTATCAACTAGCAAGAATGAAGAAAATCAATGTTGATAAATATTTGATATCAGCATTGGTGTAGCGTTGGCGGCATGAGACAAATAGTTTTCACCTACCACTTGGCGAGATGACAGTAACGTTGCAAGATGTGAATTGCTTGTGGCATTTCCCAATCCATGGTGAACCGCTTATAGGACAATCTGATAGGAACTGGAGCGAATCAATTGAGAGATTCCTTGGAATTCCCTTGGACGAACAACATATGACGAAAAAGAAAAGAAAAAAAGAGGATGGCACAGATGTAGTTAGCTACTCACAATACTCTATTAATTTGAGTAAGCTGTGTGATTGTTTCCGTGAGATGCCACAGAATCCAACACAGCGAGAGGTTATTAGAGATTATTGGATCAATAGTTTTTACTGATACATCTGGAGATGGAGTGCCAGCTATGTATCTCCAATTTATGGAAAATTTAGGGCAACCAACAACATACAACTGTGGAGGAGCTGTACTTTCCATGTTATATAGGCAATTGAGTATGGGTGCTGATAGGGCAAGATCAGAAATAACGGGCCCTTTATTGCTACTGCAATTATGGTCTTGGTCACGTTTGCCACTTGGTCGACCGGTAAATATTGTTGAGAAGACTAACCAAAGCAGGGAGGAATATCACGAGGTAGACTTAAGCTATTCTCCTGTTTTTGGAGCAAAATGGTGTGGTGCACATCGTTTTTCTGTTCCTCATAACTCTGGTCAGTATTTTATTTTATTGGATTGTTATAATTATTTGTCTTACTAGCTAGTTATTTTTAGTTTAGAATAAAAATTAATATGTGTACCCTTGAATTCCTATCTTCTCAAACAAAACATACAGGTACTGAATATTATCAGAACCAAATTGATTTGATTCGAGAAGGTACAGTGAACTGGCAACCATATGATGAATTTATAGAGCAAGTGTCGACCCTAGTTCATGACAATCATGCTTGGTGGTTTGCTAGAGTGCCGACTAGCCCAGGTCATGGCAAGCATTTGTGAAGAGTACCAGGGATGAACTAATTGATTTTCGTCCAGATTTGTTCTGTCTTGATACATATATGTAGTAGAATACACACACATTGTGCACTAAGTCCATGGGCCTAATAATACAACACAACCCAACACAAGGTGGCCTTATACTTGAAATCCTTTCGACGATAAACCACGTGATTTCCTTCAGTGACCGGGACAAGCTCGTTTTGAACCTTCACCTCGTAAACTCCACCCTCATCATCATAGGAAATCACATGCATATGGCCTGCTTTGTTCCCTCGCTTCACTAACAGATTTTCCACCCGTTTAGACCAAAGCTTGCCAGCTTCAATTGACTGAAGAGCACTTCTCCTCCTTTCAACAAACCATGCCAAACACTTAGAAAATGTCTCCTCTACAATGGTTGCCACTGGTAATCTTCGTGAGTACTTGAACACGTTATTCAAAGACTCAGAGCCATTGCTTGTCATAATCCCCCAACGATAGCCCCCATCCATGCATTAAAATACCGTCTCAGGTTTCTCTATCTCATTTTTATCTTCTACCAGATATTTACCAACCTTTTTTAGGTATGTTATTGCTTCTGGACAAGCTTCTGCAATTGAAGACATTCCTTCGTGAAACTTACGAGGTTTCTTTTTCTTGACAAGCCACTTAAATGTCTTGAGGGCAGTTTCATCACGACATGTTTTCCATAGATTCTCTGCAACATGTTGTGAGCAAAGACGATGCACATACTCACCAGCACTCTCGTTCCAACCAATGTGGGGTTGCTTAAACAGCCATTTGATGGCTTTGCAACGATCTGAAATAACACACATGAACTTTCTAATACCAATGACTTCCCTTCGTAGCCACTTCATGAACCAGCCCCAATTCTTAGAATCTTCGTTCTCCACAATAGCAAATGCAAGGGGAAGTAGTTGATTATTTGCGTCATATCCACAAGCAATCAACAATCTCCCTTTGTATCTCCCTGACAGAAAACAAGCATCCACACTCATGACTGGGCGTAGGTGAGGAACTGCGTCAATGCAAGGTCCAAATGCCCAGGCCATGCATTGAAAAGTTCGGTGACCCTCGGGTGTTGTCGGGTTGGATAAAATAGCATAATTTGTGTCTGGATTTGTTACTTTTATGGCCTCTAGGAAGGAGGGGAGAAGTCCATATGATTGCTCCCAAGTGCCAAATAGTTGTGCTATTGCTTTTTCTCCACCTCGCCATAGCTTGTTGTATGTTGGTATGACACTTTTATATCTTTGTCGAACCAACGCCGGAACAGTTTTAATGCTTAATTCCAGGTCTTCCTTTAATGCTTCACGTATGACACTAGCAATCAAGGCAGCTGATAGTTGGGAATGATCAAATCTATCAGAAGGTGCACGACAAGTGTGATAATATGGGCACTTATTGATTTTCCAAGATAAACCAATTTTGGTGGGTGTTGCATAGAGCCTCCACTTACATCTGTCGTCAATACATTCAGCTACAAGTTTGGATTGACTGCTAGTGCTGTACCGAACTTCTCTGTTCTCAATAATGTGAAACTCATCTATGACCATCTGCAGGTGTGTCTTTGAATCAAAAATTTTATGCTCAGACAGCGGACTATGAATTACTTTATTAGCCCCGAAGAAACTTTCATCTGCTACTGTATCTCTCAGCACAGATATGTCACTCAAAGCTTTAACATTTTGGCTAAATCCTTGTGTAAATGGAAATGCTTTCATAGAATGGACAACTCTTGGCTCCACAACCTCATCCTCAGAATCAGAATCATGCTCTTCATCGTCATCCTGACCAATTATATCCTCTGCATAGTCAGTGTCCTCTCCGACATATGTGTCTTGTAAATCTTCTTGGGTTGCAATTGTTTCATGAACATGATTGTTGGATCGTGGAGAGTGTCATTTCTGGTGGATTCGCTTCATAAGCACATATAGTAGATTCTGGTACACCAACATGAGAGGAACCATGCATCAAAGACTGAGGCGCATCTTGACTAGCTGATATGGGTATATTGCTTGTTGCACAAACTTGACTTAACCTGACTTGATTGGGTCTGTGTTCCACATACAGCTCCACTACTTGCCTAGTTGTCCGTTCTTGTGTCTTCTGAAATATCATTTGCCATCCTCTATCCTCATATAACGGAATGAGCTGAAAAAACTGAGACCCAGGAGACCCAGTGTCAAAACGTGCTTGGATACTCAATGTGAAGTGATCACTTGTATATCCTAGTCCTTGGTAAATTTCATTCTTCACTTGGTCGAATGTGGTATCCTCAGATGCTGGGAAAGTGATTTTTGGTGGAATGTTGTACTCGGCACCTTTGTCACTATATTGAATTTTCCTCTCCACATATGCAAGAACAATAATCATTTTATTGATCAAGCTGCACCAAAAATAACAAAAATGATTTCAAGTTCTCAATCATTATTTCATGTACAAGGTTAAGCAAACAATATCATATCTATCCAGAGTATATGTACGTGTGTTACTGAATTGAATATGCATTGATTATTCATGTTAATCTGGCTTGCCATCATAGATAATACATACTATTAAAATTATGTATACGCATGCAGATGTTACCTATGAGAACGGTTAACAGCAGGTCAATCTAGTCTGAACAAAACAGAGCATCGAATTAATTCGAACCCATCTCCCACTTGGCCAACTGATACAATGGAAAAAACCAAGAAAGACATGAACTGAGATCAATCTATTGATGCCCAATGAGAAGATTGATGCCCTATGAGGAGAATACAGTTACAGATGCATCTTATACGAAGACGAGAACGACAAAGAAGAATCAATACCTTCAGATTGATCTGCTTATTAGGAATGACATTAATGATCAGCGCAGCCAGCCGGCGGCAAGCAGAAAAGAGAAAATTAGGAATTAGGAATACGGGTGGGTAATTAGTTGAGAATGTTCAGTTCTAATACGATGGGAACGAACCAGATGAGGACGCTATCCTCGGCAGCGTCCGAGCGTGGACGTTGTTCTAGACAACGGACAAACTCTGGACGCTGTCGCGTTTGACGTCCTTACTAGTTCGGTAGTTATCAATACTTAATTACCATTATTAAAATTACGAGTATATTCTTTACCAAGAAAAAAATCGGGGGAATGTATGTGGAAATAAGCAATTAAAATTTCTCTCTGAATGTTGTTGTTCACTATTCGTAAATAAAAGGATAAAGTCCACTTTATTCCCTTCAATTATGACTGAAATCCGGATAATCCCCTGAACTATTATTTGGTTCAGTTGATCCCCATGATTTGTTAAAATAGATCATTTTACACCTTTAATTAGTATTTTAATTCTGACTTGTTGATATTTGAGTTGGGATTGTCCTCTCAACCTTCACATAAGTGTCGTACAATGTGACAAAGGACTAAACGAGTCACATAATTCCATTCGTGTTCATACTTTGTTGTGTTTGGTCCATTTTCTATGTTCTCATGCGTGGGTAGAAACAAGGGTGCACATATTACAACCAGGCCAGGATTGCGTTATATATCATATTAGTTTATTTATCACATTAGACAAGACATGTGTACGATAATCTCAACTTAATCTCGATCTAGATCAGCAATTCAGGATTAGAATACTAGTCAAAAGTGTAAAACGATCTAGTTTAACAAACAATGGGGGGTAAAACAAAACAAACAATAGTTTAGAAGGTTATCTGGACTTCGCCCATATTTGAAGGAAGTAAAGTGAACTTTATCCTAAATAAAAAGACAACATTAGCATAATGAATCTGTTTACTTAGCAAAATTCTTTTAAAAATCTCTATATATACTATACTACATATTAAGTTGGTTAAATATGTGCAGTTTGCCCAATGTTTGGGTGGTTCTACCAACTAATCATAATCATAAAATTGGACTCATGTGTGTCAGTTCTAATTTCTTTTTTCTTAACTCTTCTTCCGTTGTATTCGTAGGTACAATTGTTCTGGTTCCGCACGTTGATCTCTCTGTCCTTTCTACTAAGTATAGTGAAAACGTCCATACTTCGTGTTGCACTCCACCGTAAAAGTTATGTCTGTCAGGAAAAATAAAAGATGTCTCCTAGCGAAAAAAAATACTATCCCGATTGTAACAGCCCGAAATTTCAATCAAATAAAAATCACTGCTAATTATTTTTTCTCCAACTTATCTCATGACAAAAAAAATTCAGAATAAAAACCTCATTAAAATAAGACTAGAAATAGAGAGGAAAAACTTATTTTAAATAATAACCTGTGCTCAAGTGTGTTAATTTATTTTGTGTGTGCATTTGTTTGTCGAGTTTCAACTTTCCCTTTTTAAATTTCTTTTCAATCATATTTGAACCCCAAAACCAAATTTGGAAAATATCAAACCTATTTTTCTCCCCCTCCTTCCCAGGCCGAAACTGCTCCCTCTCTTTTCTTTGGCCCAACCCATTTCCCCATTCTCGCCTTCCCCTCACACCTATAGAGGGCCAAACGGGTAGCCCAACACGTTTATTTTTAGGCCAGCACGGCACGCGGGCCTTTTCGGGCCATGCCTTGCCGGCTCACGTGCCGAGTCATCGGCTCATGGCCCGGCACGAATTTGACTATTAGTGTCGGGCTGGCCCGTTTGGCCCATTAACATAAGGGTCTATTAGTGATTTTTCAGCCCATTAATTATAAAAATAGTAAAGAATTAGAAAAACAAAAGAGACGTAAGATGGGGATTTGAACCTCTGACCTCTTGAAATCAAATTCAAAGTTTTACCACTAGAGCACTTAGGCAGAAGGTATAAAGTATAAAATTTATTTAACAAATATTTTGGGTCATGCCCGTGCTGCCCACCGGGCCGCACATCCGGCCCAAGCATGGCACGACGCGTGGCCCGGGCATGAAATGAGTCAGGTTGTGCTGTGCCTGGGCCAGGCCAAAAATATCATGCTTCAGGCTGGCCCAGTAAGCACGACCCATTAGGCACGACCCATTTGGCCATCTATAATCCCGTCTGGGCCTCGCCCCTCTCTTTTTCTCTTCTCAACCCAACACACAGCGCGGCCCAGCCACCGGCTCACCCTTCTTCCTCCTCTAGCCCCACCATGTGCATGCCACACCTCCAACACTAGGCCGCCGCCCTAGGGATGGCAATGGGTCGAGTTCGGGTCGGGTGGAGCCAAAACCCATCCACCACAAAAAAGTGCTCGGTGAAAAATGGCACCCATGCTCGCACCCATGGGTGAAAGTTGACACCCACGCCCACATCCACGGGTTTCGGGTGTCGGGTGACCCATAGGGTTTAACATGTCACCATGCCATCGGATGGCGTCAAGAACTAGGGCACATCAGATTTACGGAGTTGATGTCGCGCTCGTGCGCGCCTGTAATTTTCCGTGGCGCCGCCTCGCCGTCATCGTGGCAATTGCTCCGCTCGGCGTGCCATGCACAACATAGAGGAGCAACTGAAGAGGGGAGAGCGGCCGAGCAGGGCGGAGCAAGGCAAAAACAGCGGCACACGATGCCTGCGAGCTAAGCGGGCAAGGTGGGGTGGCGGCGTGCGGCCAGCGGGTGAGCACGCGGCGACCGGAGATGGGGATGGGGATTGGCTGATTGAGAAGGCCCGGCGGTGAGTGGTGGTGTGCGAGCGATGCGGTGGCAGCATGCGCACGGCGGTCGTTGGTGTGAGGGAGGGATGAGGAGACATCGGCGGTGGGCGAGAGGCCAGACGAGAGCGAGAGTGAGAGATGGGGATTGTCAATTATGACGTGCGGGGGGAGTGTGGGGGTGGGCTGGTGGCTAGCGATGGGATTATGACACAGGGAGGGGAGTAGGGAAAATTAGGGTTGCTCGCTGCTGGGTTGGGCGAAAAGTAATTGGTGCGCTATTTCGGGCGCCCATGGATCATCCACGGGTGAAAAATAAAACCTGCCCCACACCTGACTTTGTTCGGGTTGGGTGTGGGTGACACCCATGGGCGTGAAATCACACCGACGCCCACGCCTGTCGGATAATTGCATCCCTACGCCTGCACACTGCCTGGCTACTCGACTGCTACCGCTCACGCCATGCCCCGGACCGTCACCCCCACCTCGCAGTGCCTGCACTGCATCTCCCGTGTTGTAGCAAGGTCACCATCATAGTGCCCCTGCGACCCTGCCTGCACTACCCCATGCGCACTTGTTGACCCCACAAATCCAGTCATCATGCCCCCCTCTTCATGGCCACGCCTGCTTCAGAATCCCAGCAACCCCCCTTGCTCCCTCTCCTCTGACTATAAATACCGGAGCACACACACCTCTTATCCCTCCCAAAACGCTCTCCCCCCAACTCCGAGCCGCACCGATCCTAATTCGGGATTTCCCCCATTTTATCTCTACTTCTTCCCCAGAGTAGCTCACAACAATTCACCCAAATTACCCATGTGCTGATCAGCACGCAAGCCGTGACGCCAGCGCATCGGCCTTCTTTGCTATAATACACCTCTTTAGGGTCCAAGTACACTAGAATTGTCCTAAGTTGTTGTTTTTTCATCTGTTTCTGCAATAATTATCTAAAACAATAATTGTACAAATATTCTACCATTTTCAGGGGTTAATGGCCTATAATAATGATATTTAAGCTCTAAACAAGACGCTTTTTGACGCATAAAATGACACACTAACTAGCGTCAACAGTGGGCGACGCCCATGACGCCGTGGGTGGAAGAAGGGGCGTCGAAAAGCGCCACGAAAGAAGGTGCCATGCTGATTCCTGAAGATCCGGCAACGGCGGTGGGTCTGGCGGCCTCCTTGGAGGTTGTGTAGGAGGGTGGCGAGGAGGACAACGGTAAGAGTCGAGATTGGCATTTTCTTACCCTTTTGGCTCTCTCGCGAGATATGTTTATTGCCGCATTCCTTCTCTTCGCTCTATGTTCTTTCACTCAGTGGTATACCTGGCCAAGTAGACCGGGCTAAATGGGCTGGCATGAGGCCCGCCTATTTTGGCCCGGTCCGAGCATGGCACGGCCCGAAACTAGACGGGTCATGCCTGGGCCTAGCCACAGGCCCGTCATGCCGGCCTGAGCACAGCCCATTTAGCGTGGCCCGCTTAGCCCGTGAAGCACGGTCCGTCAAATAAAATGATTAATATTTTAATATTTATACTAAAAATCATATTTTTTATTCAAATTTATTAAAAAATATTTTATCTATAAAAAATATCAATTTTTGGAGAAAAATCAGGTATATAAAATTTAAGTGGGCCCGAATAGCCTGCCGGGCTGACGGGCCGGCACGACCCGTGTAAGACGAGTCGTGCCGTGCTTGGGCTTCGACGCAGACCTGTTAATTAGAAGGGTCGTGTCAGCCCGTCAAAAAAAATGGCCCAGCCCATCACGGGTTGATGTTGTGCCGGTCCGGCACGGCCCGTTGGCCAGGTATACTCAGTGGTGTTGGCGTGTGTGATAACTTGTTTAGAGTAAATAGTGAATGTAAATGAGATAATGAAAAGTGTTCTCTTATTCCTCAATAGTATACATATTTATAGGAGTACGTGTCGACTCCTTTAACCGACGCGCCCTTTTGCATGGGCATGTTCTGTCCATTCGGCAGTGGGGTGGAGAGTTGGCAATCGCCTGTGTGCGGTTGCTCAACTTGAGCATTTCTTAACACTTCTCTCCAGCAGAATACCTAAAATCGGGTATCTAAAATTAATCTAGAATTTCTACTAACTTTAGGGGTCTCTTTGTCAAAAAACTAAGACATAAAAAATAGCTGAAATGTTACATTATTTCTCGAGGATGTTTTGCAAAACATGCTGCTAGCCTTATCCACCCGCACGGGGAGATGCCGCGATCTAACCCGCCCGGTCATGGGAGTTTTGATGGTCACTTCCAAACTCAAGCTCGGCCAGAGAGCTTCTTCCATGGCCGCTGTGTTAGGCAGATCGAGACGAGTCTTCCATGACACCCGAATCAGGCTATCGTCTTGAGGAAGGGGTGGAGGAGCCGTCTTGAACAACCCTCCACAAGTCGCACTGACACCAAAATCAGTCTTCCTCTTGCGATGCCACCCACCGAGCGCGCCGTCGTTGATTTGTAGTGGGTTGGCAGGAGGCGGATGGGGCACAAGGTCACCCTCACCTTCCATGGTGGCGCCATCAGCCGGAACTAAAGGGCGACAAGGTGGGAGGCGAGGAATGAGACGATGAAATGTTCGCCTAGTGCAGTTGGCCTCTGCCACCATTGCATTCACGATTTAGGTCTCGGTGTATTGGGTTGGTAAATTTGAAACACAAGAGGAGGAATTTAGGTCGATTGCTAAACATTTTAGGGATAACAATCCATATATCAACTCTGCTGGAGCTGTTTTTTTTTTCTGATTATTAGGACCTGGGCAGTTTTTAGGGATAGAAGCTCAATATAACAAAGCTGCTGGAGATGCTCCAACTATGGCACTGCTACATGTATTTATCAATATAAGTACACGGTACGAATGAAAGATTGATGGGATATGAGCATTTCTTTTTGCTTCACCAAACAGAGGCCTCCGATAGAGTTATACTAGTTAATGACATTTGAGTTAAGGCTTTACAACACTCGGTTCCAGCAGGAATTCCACATTGTAGTCTAGTAGACATCTGTCTCACGGAAAGGCCAGTAAACATTCAAAACCAAGGAGGGGACCACGTCACCTTCATCGATATGCAAGCCATCCCCAGCTTAATCTGTCGATCAGTACATCCATGCAGCTTAGCACCGAAGGAACAGTAGTGCACGTCATAGCTGTCAGAACCTTTTCGACCTATCTTGAACTTCAAATACATTGTAGTATCGAATGGGATGGCAACCACTGACCGTTTTATGCCAATCTCACCAGCTGGGCCATCAAAAAGATGAACTTCCTTGCACACCTCCGCAACATAAACAATGGAACTGAGAGAGAAATGGAAAGGGCTCTGAACTTCCGATATGACAACTTCAATTATGGCCTCCACTCCCGACTCAATAAGTGAAAAAGACATGTCAACAGCACCACCAGAATTGCCATTAATGCGAACTGTGATTGGGAAAGGAACAATGCGTTCGGTGTGGTGTGTGATTCCGTCAATAAGCTGTATATCATCTTCCTCTTTCTCTCCGGTCTTGATCCTCATGTCAAACTCAAATAGAAGATCAGAAAGCATTATAATGCCTCTCTTAGGGCCAGTCATCTTGATGAGAGATCCCTGTGAAATACTAATTGTTTGAGCTAAATAGCAAAATATTAAAAATTGAAAGCTACATACTTTCCTTACTTGCCATGTCCCGATATATCTCAAAAAACACATTTTCAATTCTCAAAAACAAAGACAAAAAAGAATGGAATTAACAATGTGGTTTATCAGGATGTTCTCTAAGATAACTCTGTTATACAACCTAAACCAATGGCGCATTTATTACAACATGTCCATTCTATACCCCATATAGTCAACCATCTATACCAGCTTGATTTAAAGGAGATTTAAGTGGCTGCACCCATGAGGTATATTGAGCATAAAATAAAATAATTGCAGATAAGTTTAGATGTGCACCTGCTGTACAATGACAGGATCATTCCTGCTATGATTGAAAACATAATTAAGCTTTCCATCCAACTCATCCCGTGCTGCCATGTATCCATATAATTGTATTGAGGCACTGTTGATAGGAGTTTTTGCCAATCTTAACGAGAAGATCTGTATCATTTCAGATGGCCCATGGTATATGCAATTCTCTTGATCAGGATAGCAATCAAAGTCCCTTGGAAGTTTACTTAGTTCGCACACAGCTTCAGCAGCACATTATATCAAAATTGTTAGTTAATACACTAGGAAAACAAATACTCCCTCCGGTTTTCTTTTGTTGACGTTGGCTAGTGCAGATAAGTTTAGATTTGCACTAGCCTATGTCAACAATTAAAATCCGGAGGGAGTATTATAAAGGAAACTTTGCTTTGTCCCATGCAATTGTAGGGCTGCCAATGGGTGCACTTAACCTAATACACATATTAAAACCCCTTAACATTGAAGTTAGCCAGATTCAAGTGGGTAACAATAGGCAAACATTAAAAGACATGGGTTGCCCGAGTAACACTAGGAAAACATTAATTTTGGGGGAAACACCATATTGAACCACCTTGTTCTTGCTAGAGTTTTTCTTACAGATGTGGTTTCCCAGAACTAGGTCATAAAAGCTACAACTGATTATAATTCAACTCTAATAGGAAAAAGAGCACATGTTTGACCAACAAAACATGGATAAGTATCCGATATGGATACATGTCGGATACTGCCTGGTGAAGAATCCAAAAGAAAATGAGGAATAACTCCGATACTCGACCCGATATATCCAAGTATCCAAAAAATTATGTATTGGGCCACTATGGCCCAACCCACTTGAAGGGTTATACACTGCCTCCCTTCCTCCATGCCCTAGCCACCACCCACAGCAGAACTGGAAGCACGCACAGGCAAAAGAGAAGGAGCTCAGATCCAACCCTGTAGCACCCACTTGAAGGGTTATACACTCCCTCCCTTCCTCCATGCCCTAGCCTACACTGCCTCCCTTCCTCCATGCCCTAGCCACCACCCACAGCAGAACTGGAAGCACGCACAGGCAAAAGAGAAGGAGCTCAGATCCAACCCTGCAGCTCCTGCCGGCAGCAAATCAACTTTCCTTAACCATCTGATTTCTGATATAAGTTCTTTTCAATTTTTAAGTAGACAGCCACCCCAATCTCAAATAATGTTGCTTCTGCTTTTAATTCTACAATCTAGATGGATATTCAAAAATCGTAAGTAACTACATTGGGTTTCGTAGCTACATTCAAGCTCGAGTTGAAGCTCACCTGCTGCAAATCAAGAGCAAGGGAGTCTTTTTTGCATTGTATTATTTAGAAAGAAAAACGTGTCCAGGTGTCAGGTTGTTTGAGAACATGCTCTATTGCTGTATCCGTATCTGCAGGATACGGATATATCCGTATCTGTGGTGGATAGTTTTTAACTGGACTTGGTAAAAACAGTTACAAAAACTAACCACATATAAATGTTAAGAATATAAAGAGACTTTTAGATCACTTACTCTCGTTACGGTCAGCAATATCCATAGCGTACCATTGTTTCCATTTTCTCTTGTATATAGAACCATCACGGTGACTGGTACCCTCAAAGATTCTTACAGGCCATATATCATCAGCTACCTTGAGATTGAAAATCTGGATACCTTTATTCATCCATACTTCATCCATTATGTTGATGGTCCTGTCCAACTTAACCTGCTTCATGGATCCCAATCCAATGCCATTTTGTACATTCCAGTGTCCATAAGCAGATCTGTCAAACACAAAGAACAAAAAAGATTACTACAAATATACTGAAGGACAAAGAAAAAAGGCAATCTTAGCATCCAGCCCAAATAACCTGCATACTACTAAGTGTCAGGATTACAGTTTCTCTGAGTTTGTTGCTGGTATTACAAACCAAAACAGTCAATTTGGCAGAGATTATATAATTCTTCGGTGAACATTAAGGTATAAAATAGAATTCTTGCTAAGCATGCCCCAGATTTAGTTTCCGACTCTAATCCCAACAAAATTTTGTCCCAATAAATGTCATTCCAATTACATTTAGTTTAAGTTTGTGGGTAGCATGGAGTTAAAAAGATAGGGCAAATTAGCTGTGGGACACTACAAAAATATGGATTCGGATTTAGCACACCGCAGAAATCGTATTTAGGCAAGGCACACTACAAAATCATGGATTTTAGCTGTAGCACACCACCACCATTATAATATCATTTCGGTTGCCAGAGGTGAAAGGAACTTTTCAAAATGACATTGATGCCCCTGGTACTGTTTGGGCTGACGTCCCTCTCTCTGCCATCACCGTCGTCGTCGTCACTCCTGCTCTTTGTCGCCATCACCCCTGCTCCCTTGCTGCCACTGCCCATGCCTCCTCCCTATTGCCGCCACAACCACCCTTGCTCCCTATGGCCACCACCTCTACAGCCCCTGCTCCGCCGTCGCCGCCGGCTTCCCCCAGTGCATCTGCTGCCGCCGCGGCTTCCCGTGCTGCATCAGCCACCACCGGCTTCCCCCGCTGCATCCGTTGCTGCTGCAGCTTCCCCCGCTGCCTCAGCTGGCGGCGGCCAGCCACCGCCCCTGCTCCCCGCCCCGCACCCGCCACCCCTGCTCTCCGTCGCGGCCGCCCCTGCTCCGTGCCCCTGCTACCTTTCCCCATTGCAGCCGCCACCGCCGCATCTGCTACCCGCCCTGCACCCGCCACCCCTTCTCTTTGCCCCGCCGCCCTTGTAGCTGTCTCCATGGCTTCCCCCTGCAGCTGCCGCCCTGCGCTGCTGGCCTCTGCTCCCCCGCATAGCCATCGCCTCTCCTCAAGCGGTCATCGACTTTATTCTAAACCGAGCAAGGGTAAAAAGGTCATTCCGCCCCCCTCACAGCCAAAAATAATTACGTATTATAATGGAGACGGTGTGCTACAGCTAAAAACCACGTTTTTAGCTTGTGCTTGGCCTAAATACGAGTATTGCAATGTGCTACATCCGAATCCACGTTTTTATAGTGTCCCACAGCTAATTTTCCCATAGCAGGTAGCCTTCTCTAACTTGGAACAAAGAAAAGGTGACTCGTAGGCTCGTAGCACTTAGGTCAAATACTCAAATACCATCCTGACCAGTGCTGAAAAGGGAACCGTAACAGTACGAGACACAAATCCATTTCTACAGATATTTCATATCCTCATCCTAAAAAAAAAAGGATTCTTTTTTCTCGTCACTCAGATCCAAAATCAATATGGCATCATGGCACATGGTTCTTAATAGAAAAATAATCATTCTTGGAGTAAGAAACTAAAAAGGAAAAGCAGAACATACCCG
This sequence comes from Eleusine indica, assembly GCA_030378355.1. NCBI lineage: Eukaryota > Viridiplantae > Streptophyta > Magnoliopsida > Poales > Poaceae > Eleusine > Eleusine indica. Next base: position 64,749,557 of record CM059494.1, read on the forward strand.
AAAAGTGGATCAGGATTCAGCAAGTTATCTGGTAAACCTGGTTCCGCCGGATTGGGTAGAGAAGGAATGTATTGTGGATAAGACCAGCGACGACGCAGACCAGAGATGATGGGGAAGATGCTAGGGCGTCTGCAGGGATGACGAGCGGACCGCCAGATGCTCTGCATCTGATCCGCTTCTCTTCCGAATGGAACTCGCTTGAGCCGGCCGGCGGCGACGGGTATTGGGACGCAGAGGGGTGAACTAGGTCAGGCGGAGAATGGAGGAGTTCTGGAAGATCCGCTGGTCTAAGCTTGGGCCATTTAATAAATAGTAGTACTCGACGGTAGTGCCGTGCCGTGCCTGACGGGCCGGTCCGAAGCACGACATGGGCCATTTAATAAATAGTACTCTCTTCATTTCTTTTTACTTGTTATTCTGAGATGTTTTTTGGTGTCTAGATTTATTAAATATTTTTAGAACCTATATATACATGTGATTCAGATTCAGAGAATATTTAATAAATCTAGTAAAGAACCAGAACGATAAGTAATTTGGCACGAAGAGAAAAGTATTTTTAGTTCAAATAGTAGCAAGAAAGACATTTTCTAGGACTATGAGACCATTGATCAAACACAGGATCTTCTTCAGGCTCGCAAACTAGCAGGTTCAGCCTTATATGAAACATTATCTACGTTATTTCCTATTTATTTCACCCTTCAATTACTGGTTTCTTTCATCAAAATGGCTACACACACAACTTAAACTTCCGACTCCGTGTTATGATCACGGCACACGTCAATCTCTACTTAGGGGAGCTTCTAGAGTTGATGACATGTATTCACATATTCATGGTTTGATCACGTATTCATGGCTTTGGGCATGGGTTTAATCACGTATTCACGTATTTATGGGTTTAATCAAATGTTGTGAACGCGTATTCATGGTTTAATTACATCAAGTTAAATTGAAAATAAGAACAATAGTAGAATTTCACATGTTGAAGAGCATCAAGTGGGATGAACAAATGAAAGTGATCGCATACACTTCATGAGTTGATAAACATCAAGCCCAAAATATCATGTGGACATGCTCAAGGAAAATGAAAGATTGCAGTCACACTTTATGAGTTGATGAACATTAAATCTAAATCTCAAGTGGACATGCTCAAGGCAAAGATATAATATAATAATATTGGACATATATGTTTATCGATAATTGATTAACAAAGAAATGTTCAATGGTGAAATGCTCATGCGTTGGCAACCCTCAAGATAAGAAAATATTATTACATGAAGGTGTATATATTGGCATAGTTTTCTATTTATTTTTAAGTAGCCAACATATCCTATAAGAACTGACTTCATGTGAGAACTATGAGAATGCCAATCAAGATCACAGGATCCTTATCCGATGACTAGGGGTAGAGGTGAGTTATTTTAGTCGGGGGTTATTTGCAAAATAAATGATTAGGTGGGATAAGTGGAGGGTTTAAGTGCAAAATAATCTAACCATCGTATGAGGATCCTGTGATCTTGGTTGGAGTTCTTATAGTTCTCACACGAAATCGGTTCTCATAGGATATGCTGCCTTTTAAGTATAGAAATGTCATACTATCAAGAGAGATGCAACGTTGATAGCTTTGCTTATGTCTCGGTGCTCAAAATGATCTAACAAACTTTTATGAGAGTTTAACATTTCTTTGGGTCCATTTAGGGCTTGTTCTTAGTAAGGATGGATAGCCCTCGGAATTATCTTTTCATAGAGCCCAAGATCATCTAAATCAGACTTCGGGAGCAAAATTTATGCCATTTTTTCTAGGGAGTTCTGAACTTGGATGGGTCCGGCCGAATAGGACGGCTCGGCCTGATCCAGAACCATTTTAGTTTTGTTGTCGCCTGACCCGGACTAGAATGGGGTCTACGGTCAGCCGGACTAAGACGGGTTTACCCGGACTAGGATGGTTGAAGGACTACCAATGGGAATATTGGTTTTGTTCTAAGTTCGCCCTGACTAGGATGTCTCCCATGCCCGGAATAGAACAACCACTGACATAACATAACGACTAGTTTTTAAAAACTTTCTATATATACCCCCTTCGTCCCTAACGGAAAAGCGTTGGTTTCACACCAAAGAAACACATATTTGAGCCAAGAAACAACCTCTCCACTCCTCATTGTTTAGTGCTAGACCTTGTGGGTAAGATTGGGTGAGAGACTAAGAAAGAAAGAGCAAAACTTCATTATTGAGCACTTGAGTTCATAGCAAGCAATCTTTATGACATTTGTTACTCTTGGGGATTCAGCATCCCCTAGACGACAAGGCGTCGCCCGGTGAGCTCCCAAGATTTATGGTGAGCCTTGAGAAGTTTGTGAAGGTTTTGATTCACCTCTGCAAGGGAAGGAATCAAAGGAAGCAAGAAAACCCGAGTTTGAACTCTGTGATTGCTCGGTGAGGATTTGGGTTGAAAGAGACTCTGCTCTTTGGAGCTCCTCAACGGAGAAATAGGATTCTTGAAGAATATGAACTTCAGAAAACAAATCATCGCCTCTCACATTTGTTTTGCATGTTCTTTATCTAGTTCTTCATATTTGTGCGCTATTTGCTTATATCGAATTATCCTATTATTATACTTATTGTTGGTTCAATTTATTCGCTATATTTGCTCATATATATGTCTATAACAACTTGGTAGAAGTCAATTTGTGCTTAGATTGCTAAAAAAACATGATTTTATACACCTACCCGTCGTGCAGTCCGGACTAGGACACCAACCCTAGCTGACTAAGACGTCTCATGTCTGAACTTGTCTATTTCATCCGCTCTAGATTTAATTTAATCGTCTATTCACTCCCCCCCCCTCTAGGCGATATTAATGTCCTTTCACTAGTAAGAACGTCATCTCGATAATGGCATGTGGGTAACCCATAATTACCATGTCAATCCCTGGATCAGTAATTGGTACACACGTACAAATAATACACAATCCATTTATGAGCTTTGTTAAGTCCATGCAGGGATGATACAAACATACAAGTTCTAATTTACAAACAAAAGGGATTGATCAAGCCAATCTGGACCAAAGAGAACACGAACAAAGCTTTGATAACTCCATAGATAAACTCGAGCATAGGCGTGATCTACTCGTCGGCTTCAACGGATTCTCCATCTTCTCACTAATTAAATAAAATAAGGCAAGGGCGAGTACATAAGGTACTCCGCAAACCCTACTTCTAGCAAAGGATATATTCATGTATTTGGAGGAGTGGTCAAGGAATAGGGTAAGGTTTAGAGTTTTGCGGAAAAACGTGGATGCAAGGGTTTTCTATAGAGCAAAGGGGGTTTTTGAGTGAGGAAAACAGTTTTATAACTTTTTGTTGGTTGGACCTGAGGGAGATTCAATCGATCCCAACAGTTCCTATATTTTAGTTGGGTCTTCTGACACACAGTCATAACAACCCTGGCACACCTTGGCATCACCTTTCACCAAAACACGGGTGTCTATTACACCCACTCACGTGTCAAGGAATTGTTATGCCTATCACAAGAGTCTAGTGATTTGTTGTGTCATGACCAGTGACAACAAACATTTGAATGATTTATGGATAACTCTGCAGAGCTTAGTACGTTGTACCCACAGGCTATGCGCTCTTGCGCGCGAAGACACATAACGTTTCCACTTTACCCGGGCACGCCCACAAGTCCACCACGGTGCTCAGGGATTCCACCACTATGACACACGGTCATATCACCAACGCTGACACACAGTTATATATTCTTGCCAAGTACTGGACTTATTACCACTTGCATCACAACCAACCCCTGAGTCGGTTTCTACTTCATCGGGTGATACTTTCTTGCTGCGTTACCTAGGATTCGTGTTAATCCTGCCCATACAGGTTCTGTGGTCACACTGAAAATATCACCAAGTTGAGGTATTACTAACGGTTCCTATGTGGCCGAGTAAGCACTCATCCACGACAGGTGGATCTACACTGAAGACACCATCACCAAGTACTCTGCACCAGTACTAAGGAGTCTTGCCCTCGACCAAGTCTATTTCACCCAACTTCATCTCAAACACCCACCCACGTATACACACACCACCCAACATATTTTCACACATTTTGTAAATCTTGGTAGTGTAGAGGTACGGTGATAATCATCACAAGTCCTAAGCATGTACTAGCAAGGATGATGTTACCATTAGCTTTGCTAATAATAACTCCCTAGTGTTATCAAGATAGTAGGGTATCAATTGCGGCCAATCAAGGAGCTAACATTCACATCTTATATAGGTAGGCGATATGAATGCTAGTTTTCACACAAATGGGTTTTAGCTAAGCAATCATAAAGTGACAAGGAATAATGCATGTATAAACAGCAGGCTCTAGTTTGGGTGCAATTTTGAAATCATAGGCTCAATCATGATCAAGGAATAAGTAAAGCTTGCCTCAAACGCTATCCGTCTTGACTAGTCTTCGCGTTTCTGGTCCTTATGCTTTTTCGGTGGAGTCCGGGTCTTCAAGTCCTCACTCGCAACTTATGCTTTAGGCCCGTACGAAGATACCGAGTCTCCTGGTGTTTCCTTGGACTTCGCATAGCCTAACACATATAACTACATCTTATAAATAAAGTATCACAAAAAAAAAAAAATTTAATAGCCAAATAAACTCCAATTAAATCGAGCAAAAGGAAACTTACTACGAAAATAACATAGGATTCAGGCTAGGGATGGCTTAAGAGGTCTTAGGGAGGCTTTACGGGTAGTACCACTGGGTACTACTCACCGAGATGAACCCGTGAGCGAAAGAATCGCTCAAAACGGAGCTACGATTGGAAAGATATGACTTTTTATATGTTCTAGGGACTTTTCTACAATTTTTAGAAAGTTATAGGGACCTTTCTATAAGTACTAAAAAGTTTAGAGGCTTGGTTGTAAAGTCTGGAGGGCTAAAATGTAATTACAGAAAAGTTGGAGGTCTTTTCTATAAAATTGTTGGGCTAAAATACGAATAGGTCAAAGCATAAGGGGCTAAATACAAAAGACAAGATTCTGAGATTTTCTGGAATTATTTTCTTATGGGAAATGGGTTACTACATCATGCTGATGCAATAAAGGGGCTGCGAGATTTATTTTCGCATTGGAAAAGGAGGTGGACCGAGTCTATGGGATGGTGGGCCGTGGTTGTGGACTCGGTCCATGAGTCCACCGTGGACCGATTACATAGGGTGGAACGTGGGTCGTAGATCGACGGATGGGTGGCTCTGATTTAAAGTGGCGAAGGGGTATGGCTATTCTAATCCTGGGTGTTGGCAATCGGATGAATGGCTAGGGAAGGGCAGCGGTGGCGCGTGGCCACTAGAAGGGAAGAGGGCGGCGGCGCCATAGCGGGAACTCGCCGGCACACTGGTTCTCATGCTCGGGTGGGCGAGCTTCGACGCGGCGTGTCCCAGGAGATAGAGGGTGAGGTGCCGCGCCTACGGGGCACAAGCGCGAAGGTCGGGGAGGCCGGGAGTGGGCTCGCTTGAGGTGGGGAAAAGGGGATTGGGGAAAGGCTATGCCTAAGCTCTATGGTGCTTGGGATGGGGTCTGGAGGCGAGGTGAGGGGCGGGAGAGGCTGGAGCAGCTATTTATAGCTGGACGGGGAGAAACGACGACGGGCATGGAAATCGTGGTGCCAACGCTTTGTGTGCTTTAACTCTGATGTGGGCTCGATGGGGCTGAGCTAGGGCGTGCTGGTCGCCAGCTGGGCGGTGCTGTGCAGCGGCAGAGGTGAGGTGGCGGTTTGGGTGTGCGTGCAACACGTCCCGTGGTGGCTAGCATGCTCTTTTGGCCGGGCGCATTGACGTGGCGTGGTGAGCAGAGGCGGCGCTAATGGCAACCACGTCAGGGAGCGGGTAAAGGCAAGGCGGCAGGCCTAGCTTGGTCGGGTGCGCGTGAAGGCGGCAGGTAAGGCGACGCTGGAGCGAGGGGGCAGGTGGATTGTGCGTGCGTCACGACGGAGGGGGAGGTGGGGGTGTTGTCGGGCTGGTGGTGGTTTAAAGGAGCGGTGGGGTTCGCACGACGGGTGGCCATGCGACAGCGTCGGCCTTGTTGGCGAGAACGGCGTCGGTGAGAGCTGTGCCGTTTGGGGGAAGAAGAAATGGGCGCGGGCTAGCTAGGCTGCGGGGTGAGTGGGCCGAGGGAGGGGCACGGCCCATGCTACAAGGAAAGGAAGAGAGGAACCAAACTGGACTCGGTTGTGGTGCCCACTAGGCCGAGAGGGAACAGGGAGAGGGAGAGAAGGTTTTGGCTCAAGGAGGGGATTGGGTTTAAACATTTCTGGTTTGAGTTCAAATTCGAGTGTGAATACAATTTAAATCTGAAATGGTAAAACATTTTTTCGACTAAAGAAAAACATACAAGCTAACAAGCACTTGAGCACTTATTTTATGCTAGAAAAATTTCCTTGTTATTTCTAGTTTTAATTTAGTGACATTTTATTTGAAAAGAAAATTCTGTTAGGAGATAAGATTAAGAATTTTTTAATTAGCTCTGCTTTTTAACCTTAATAAATTTTAGGATGCCACAGATTACCCCACTTAAAAGAATCTTGTCCTCGAGATTAGGGTGGATGTCGGCTGCGGGTGATTCTCGAGTTTCTCCTCTATGCTTTCTGTTTTTATATCATGTACTAATGCTGCTCTGAGGTTTCTCTGTTGGCTTTCTCGTCTAGTGGTACTTCTACATGTCGGTCAATTCCCTGGGCAGAGTTCTTATGTTTGTAAAGGTTTCAAGATTCATGATGGTTTATATAAACTATTTGTATTTGCCATTTTTAATTGAATCATCTGGGACACCGCCTATGGCAGAAGGTAACAACTGTGGATAATCCTAATTTTCTCTTTTCTGTTGGGCTACTTAACCTGGTCCGATCTACCCTACTTAAAAGAATTTTAAGTGGGTAGAAGAACTGACTATCCATCAGGGTGATAAGATCCAAGAGTACTTTGAAACAACTTCACTTGATTAATACCGAAACGTTGTGGTTACATCTTACTTTGCCATGGAAAGCATCACTAATCATGATCAGTCGGAGGGCGATTGATCAAGGGGCGATTGACGTAGCACTTCATCAAGTAGGCCATGATGGCAAAGAACACTACATAGGTCCAAAGTATCACATCCCAAGGTGTAAGGATCATGATCATTGAGGCCACCCCGAGGTATGATGTTTTGGTGATGAATGACAAACATGAAATATGACTAATATCTACACGAGTGTTGTTCGTGTAGGAAACCTTATCTACCTTATGATGATTGTTGACGGCTGCCTTGACGATGGATGACAAGGACCACAAGCTTGGAGCTTGATGAGCTTGATGGTGTTCAAGGGTTGATGAAGATGGATCAAGGCTAAGGACAAGCTATGGAGCAAGTGTTTGGAACACTTGTTTAGTTGTTAGGGCTTTGAGTCCATAGGAAAAACCGGACTATCAAGACGGTCTAGGTCATGTCTCTTAGGTCACGACAAGTCAGAGATGTGCATGTATGCTCAGTGAAATCACAGGCACTATGTGGCAGTGGGGAAGCCAAGGAGCTGTTGGAAGAAGCCGGGAAACAAAGTCAAGCAAGGACGAGGAGTTTTAGCTTCTGGACATAGTGACTGGACAAAGGGATCAGTGGAGACTGGACTGTATGATCAATAGGAGATCAGAGAGAAGAACTTTGCAAGGAATCTATCTGTGCTGGAGTCAATAGAGACCAGACGATTCGATCTATAGACTGGATGGTCCGGTCTGTGTAGACTTGCACATGGCAGAGAGGAAGTAACTTCAGGAGCTCTCTGGAATGCACATGATTCGGAGAGACCGGACGGTCTAGTCAGTATAGGGAGATCGCCTGAACAGAGCAGCCAGCAGTTCTGGAAACTGTTCCACACAGACCGGATAGTCCGGTCTGGCAGTGACAGGACAGTCCGGTCATTGGGGTCCAGAAAGGTGATTTTGTGGAGCAACGACTAGTTTAAGGTTGGAAGCCTATATAACTTTGTTTCTCAGGTCTTGGAGACTGCTCTTGGCCATTTGGATTGCTGGGAGCTTTTGTGAGGAGCCAAGAAGAAAACAGAGGAGCACTAGGAGGAGATATTGCATATCTTGAGAGTGAGTAACTGGAGCATCTTGCACATCTAGGGCTAAGGTGTCCTTGAGGGTGTGATCTAAGTTATTACTCTTGGTCTATGGTGGGACCTAGACCGGTTAGATGTTTGTGATCGAGCCTATCGTGATAATTAAGAAGTTTCTCTCTTTGCTCCCTACTAGCAAGCTCTTCTACATCACCCTTGATCCTCTCATGGAGAAGAATCTCTCCGTTGAGGACGTGATTGAGTTGCTCTTCGAGGATGAGGAGATCGCCGCAAGCTGGACCGGGGAGAAGACTTCCAAGGCAAATAATGGAGCATCTTCGAGCAAAGGGAAAGAAGTAGCTTTGAGCTTAAATTCTTTGATCCCTCCACAAGATGTCTTGCAACAGCTTCTACAACCCCTATGGATCAAGACCTTCACCAAGCTCATCATCAAGCGTTTCGTCAAGCTCTACCTCAAGTGTCATTCTAAGTTCTACTCCAAGCACTTCGGGTAGACCACGCATTGGTGTAGGGGGAGCGTCAACCACAATGCCTCACTCGATCATATGAGATGATCAACATCACGACTATGGCTCCAGCGCCCCCACCTCCTCCACCTCCTCTACTACAAGATCACCTTTGGCATCTTCATCGAGCTCACCAATAGGATCTCTTCTTTCAACTTGGTGAATTTGTGAGAAATCCGAATGATGACCTTTGTGAGACTCTCTTAAGCATTTATGATCTTGTGTGTAGGATAAACTCCTTCAGAGGTCTTCGAAGGATTGCACCACATGAAGTGATTGATAAGCTCCTCCATCAAATCATAACTTCTAAGAGGGGTTTCTTACTTGAGGAGGTAGTCAACAGAAGGCATGAGCTCTCAATTAAGAGAGCAATGGAGATGATACTTGTGCTCCACTCACAAATGGGACATGTGCTTGAGCATGTCACTGACCTCTATGATCCTCCCCACTACTACATCGACCTCGACAATGTGCACATGGGGGATGGTCATGGATGTTTGAGGTATCGTGCTCCTCACTATCCCATTAGGAGGAGACTTCATGAAGGGATTGCAAGAATCCCTATCTATGAGGATGGTCTTATCATTCGACGTGATGAGGTTAGTACTAGTCAATCAAGTAATGCTTTGGATACTAACCCTTCTTCCTCTAGTGCTTGTCTCATGGCTACTACCAGGGTCAACTACAAGAGTGGAGGTACTCATTGGATACTTGACAGTGGGTGCACTCAACATATGACCGGGAAGCCAACCATGTTCACTAATATTGATGAAGACGAAGACAGTGAGAAGGTGACTTTTGGGGATAACTCAAAAGGGAGAGTTAAAGACTCGGGCAAGGTGGCCATCACAAATGACCTCCATCTCTCCAAGGTCTTTCTTGTGGAAACCCTCAATTTGAACCTCATGTCTATTGGTCAACTCTATGACATGGGATTCAAGTGCACATTTGATGAGGATGGTGCAATGATTGTGAATGCAAAGAAAGGGCCAGTATTTCATAAAGCGAGACATGAGAACTTGTATGTCATGAATTTTAAATCAAGTAATATGCCATCAAGTACTTGCCTATTCACTAAGGCATCCAAGGGTTGGTTGTGACATAGGAGACTGGCACATGTTGGAATGGATTAGCTCAAAAAGATTGTCAAGAGGAATCTAGTTGAAAGAATCAAGGATGTGACCTTTGAGAAGGACAGACTGTGTAGTGCTTGTCAGGCAGGAAAGCAAGTTGCATCTTCACATCCCACCAAGTCATTCATGTCTACATCTCGTCCTCTAGAGCTCTTGCACATGGACTTGTTTAGGCCAACATATTACAAGAGTCTAGGAGGAAATCTCTATTTCTTGGTGATTGTGGATGATTTCACAAGATATACTTAGACCTTCTTTCTTGTGGATAAATCTCAAGCTAGTGACATCTTCAGGAAGTTTGCTAGGAGGGCAAAGAATGAATTCAAGGCCAGCATTGTAAAAATAAGGAGTGATAATGGGTTTGAGTTCAAGAACACAACAGTTGAGAAATATTGTGACAAGAAAGGGTTCAAGAATGAATTCTCTGGTATTGTCTCAATAAAAAAAAGAATGAATTCTCTGATACATATACTCAAGAGCAGATTGGAGTAGTGGAGTGGAAGAAAACAAGACACTCATCACTCTAGCCCATGCAATGCTAGATGAGTATGGAACTAATGAGAGGTTTTGGGCAGAGACAATTAACACAACTTGCTACACCTCCAACCGTGTCTATCTCCACCGACGGTTGAAGAAGACACCCTATAAGCTATTGGTGGGACGGAAATTGAATGTTTCCTATTTTTGGGGCTTTGGCTGCACATGCTACATTCTCAAGAAGAAGAGGAAGTGAGGGAAGTTTGAGAGCAGAATGGATGAAGGCATTCTTATTGGGTACTCAGGGACTTCTAAGGCATACAAGGTCTACAACTTAGCTACAGGTTGTGTGGAAGAATCCTATGATGTGCAATTTGATGAGTCAAATGGTTCTCACAAGGGAGATTAATTTCATGATGTGAATATTGAGGATGATCCTATAAGGGAAGCTTTGAAGAACATGCATGTGGACGAGGTTTTACCCCATAAGACCAAAGATGGTGATATTGATGAGCCCTCTACTCTACCTTCTCAACCAACCTCTTCCTCCTAGGTGCAAGAACCAACCCAAGATACCACCAACATACCTTCAAGTTCCTCCCAAGATTCAGCGAGAGTACACCCACCAAGTGATGAGGAAACCCAGTGAGCCACAAGCCCCCCCACATACTTCACCTCAAGCCACTTCTCCAAACTCTTCACAAGATACCCCCCCCATCCACTCGAAGCTCTAATTCCAAAACAAGAAAGCATATGAGAGACTCCTCCACTTCCCTAAAAATCCAAGATACTCATATCTTAAGAGAGCAAGCAATCCATGAAGCACAAGATACATCATCTAGACCTCCTCCCACTCAAGAAGAACATCATCCTAGACCCAAAGCCATAAACAAGGATCATTCTCGTGACTTGATCATTGGGAGCTCATCTCAAGGAGTGAGGACAAAGAGAAATCAATACAAGCCCAACTATGTGAATGAAGGAAATGATGAGAAGACAAATGTTGCTATTGAGAACTTCTCTTTTGTCTCCATGATTGAGCCAACAAGAATGGAAGAGGCAATGGATGATCACAAGTGGGTTATTGCTATGCAAGAGGAATTGAACAACTTTCAGAGATGCAAGGTATGAAAGTTGGTGGAAAGGCTCAAGAATCATAATATGGTTGGCACCAAGTGGGTCTTAAAGGACAAATAAGATAAGAAAGAGACTATTGTCAAGAACAAGTCTTCCCTAGTGGCTAAGGGATATTCTCAAGTGACGGGCATTGACTTTGAAGAAACATTTGCACCAGTGGCTCGTCTTGAGGCAATTCGGATCTTACTTGCTTATGCATGACACGATGGTTTCAATCTCTATCAAATGGATGTGAAAAGTGCCTTCTTGAATGGAGAGATCAATAAGAAAGTCTATGTGGAACAACCTCCAGGGTTTGAGGATTCTAAGCATCTAAGACATGTGTACAAGTTGAAGAAAGCTCTCTATGGTATCAAGCAAGCTCCAAGGGCATGGTATAAACACTTGAGGAACTTCCTACTCAAGAATGACTTCATCATTGGAAGCATTGATAGCATCTTGTTTACAAGGCATGTTGGGAAGGATCTCTTTGTGTGCCAAATCTATATGGATGATATCATTATGGTTCAACAAATGAGAAGTTCAATAAAGAATTTCGGAAGATGATGGCTAAGGAATTCCAGATTTCAATGATTGGAGAGTTGCATGTGTTCCTTGGTTTTCAAGTCAAGCAATTGAGAGAAGGAAGCTTTATCTACCAAGAGAAGTACACCAAGGACCTTTTCAAGAGATTCAATTTGAAAAATTGCAAGCCCTTGCACACACCTGTGGCAAGACCTCCTTGAGATAGCAATGGACATGGGTTAAGCTTGGAAAGGTGGTTCATAGTGTACCCAAGGCTTTGAAGAATGGTTTATTGTGAGTAAGCTCGAGAAGGGAAAAACTCATCGTTGACACTTTGATTTGTAGCCTTTCTCTCCCTTTCTTTTAGCATTGCATCATGCATTGTATACTTGTTGCATTTGCATTCTTTACATTCATGCATTCTTGCATTGTGATACCATACATGCTACCAAGCATGTGTCTAGGGGGAGTTGCTCATTTACAATGTGAGTATATGACTCTCTAGATGATCAAATAGTGATAATTGTGCATCATGCCCATTGAGTCATGTTCAATCGAGCTCCGAGGTTAAATCTACTCGCGCGGCTCAAAGACAAGTGGCTCATACATTCCCACCCCACAAATGACTAACCATTGCATACTTGAGAAAATATTTTATTGAGTCATGTGTGTGGGGGGGGGGGAGCTACGGTGGAACACCATTGTGACCAAGGAGGAGCACCATGAAAGGAGGAGTTATTCTAACTCTTGCCAACTATTATTTGCTCTTTGGTCTCCTGTGTTTTGGTGTGGTTTTTGGTGAAAGATGACAAAGGGGGAGAAGAAGAATATGAAGACATGAAGATCCAAAAGCCAAGTCTAGTAGGGAAGAAGAAGAACGAGAAGAACATGAAGATACAAAAAAGCTACAAGGTGACAAAGAGGATAACACGAAGAACAAATGAAGATGATCAAGACAATGGTGTATGTTCACTTGAAGTACACATGAAGATCATATCAAGATGAACATCTACACAGACATGAAGAAGAACAACAACGTTGCATGTATACAACAACAATGAACATCTACACCGACAAAAACATCTACGTCTTTGGTGTGTGTCTACTTCAACAATATCTTCAACCGCGACACCAACACGGGCACAAAATTGAACTCAAGATCGATATCAAGTGCGCTAAGTGATTGGGTAGTTCTCCCTCAACACCTAGCACTTCCAAGGGGGAGACTACTTCCAAGGTAATCCTTTCAATCCTTTCTTTTCCTTTGGTCCTTGTTGCTCGTCCGTTTTGGATCATCATAAGTAGTGGTTGCTTATCAAGGGCGAAATTGCATAGGCTTGATTGCTCACTCTTGTATGTTTTGTGGTACTCATGCTTGTGTGTCCTAGTTTCTTATCTTGTAGCTTTGTATGAGTAGACTCCTTTGCTAGCTTATTGTGTGCTTCCGCGTGTCTTTATTAGTTGCCTTGTGTAATCCACTAGTATGCTTAGTTTGTTGTTCTTTTCATAGGGCTATTATCTTGCTAGTGTGATCTCCACTAGAATTGCTATAGGACTTGATCGAGTGTTCGGTTTAGGAATTCGCGAATTTGGTACATAGTGTGAGTTCCTGATTCACCCTCCCCTCTCGGTCACTCGGTCCTTTCACAAGGCGAGCACATTGCTGGAATGGTTGGGCGGTGACCCTAATTTCACTAGAAGCTTGACTGAAGACAGAGCTGGGCAGCTTGTCGGATGAAACTACGGAGATTTTTTGATGCGGGGTGGTGCTCGCTTAGTTGTTGCGGTGACAAACTTAAGGGTCATATTTATAGTCGAGAATCGAGTGCCGTTGCGGAACCTTGGCGGTGGTACTGAGAGGATGCTTCTCTGTATTCTAGCCATTGTTCTGGGCACGCGTGCTCTGGTGAACGTTGGTGAGTTGTAGCACGAATTCCAGCTAGGAGAGTGGGCATCGTACACTCGATTGATGGAGGACGATTGATAGCTGTAACGGGTAGTGGGTATGATTGCTGCGTGGATAGTCACTGGTGAGCTCAACGGTGAAGGTCTCGGTGTTTTGGTGGGTTTAGACATCGAGCGGAAGAAATTTCATTCTCATTCCTGATGTCGAGGTGTTGGGAGCTCAGTAGTCGAAGTCGCTATGTAGGAAATTTTCGCCTACGATTGATTGGTTTTCCTTACAGGGAATCTAGGTGCTTTTAGTTCCAATCATGGTGACTTGACTGCAACGACGGGGAAAAGCAGACAACTAGAGCACGACGGGTGGGGCAAAGTTTCAAATTCTGTGGGTCTTCTTTCAATTTCTTGGGGACTTGTGGGTCATGGGTCCTTCATTGGATGGGCTAGCAAAATTGGCCGGAAGAAGGCAGGTATGTGCTGAGGCCACTTTTAGATTCGGCCTTTGTCCAAAAATGTTTCTTTTCCAATTTGATAAGATTTCCATGGATTTATTTGTTGTGCTGATCATCTGATAACAAATGGTTGTACCTCTCTTAAGTATGCACTCATCCATAATCCAAAGGTGCGATTCTTCTTTCTCTGAGTAGCCATCTTTTCCAAGGCTAGGAAATATATTCCTAGGCAAACTATACTTGAGTGGTCTTCATAAAGGACTCTTGGGTTTTATTGTTGCTGAGGGGGGGGGGTGTATTTTAGGTGATTTGTTTTATTTTGTTGTTGTTTGGTTGATCTGTAGGTTGTTTAGAGCACACAATTCACTCAAGCAAAAATCCAAATGAAATCAAGGCAAATGCGTGCGTGCACTACTCGTGAGGTATGCTCGGCAAAACGCACGACTATGGCTGCTCTCCGTATTCTTGAGGGCGATGTCTTTGAAAGTGGCATGGCTTGCTGCTTCTGCGACTCTTACTTTGGTTTCTGCTAGCTGGACATGAAGGATCTTGTTCTTTCTCTTGAATTCTGTGTATTGCTGAATGCACTGCTTCAATCTCTTGGCTTGTTGGTCATGCATCTCATCAAGGGCGAGCAGATGATGGGCCAAAACAATGGTGGGTGGATCATTGGCATGAATTCTTATGCGGCCGGGCAAGCACTCATCCACGACAGGTGGATCTACACTGAAGACACCCTCACCGAGTATTCTGCCCGAATACTAGGAGTCTCGCCCTCGACCAATTCTATTCCACCCAACTTCATCTTAACACCGCTGGCCTAAAACGCACCCGCTTACGCACACAACCAAACACATTTTTCAAATGATTTTTACAAATCTATACCCCTATATAATGCACCAGTTTGTTCTTTTCTATCTCCACAGAGCTTATTGCATCCAACAGAGATAATCTTTCATCCACTCACCCAACTTTATGCACCCAGAGAATCCCCTATACTTAGAATAAACGGCTCAGATGTCTTCAGTGTCCAACTTACTCATATCCAACGACCAACATCGTTTGGATCGTCCTCTGTGCTTCGACAACCCCCTCCCATGACTCCAAGACCCGCGATCGAACCGCCGCCAGCCTTGATCTCAAAAAGAAAAATAAAATTTTGAAACTTGAAAACAAAATGTCGGAGCTTGGAGCACCATCGCTGATGAGGACATCACTCCTATGGATACACACAACACTACTCTAATTCTGGACTTGCAAGGTCTAATGACTAGAGCTCATGCACAACGACTAAATTTAGAGGTGAGCTCGTTCCTACTTTCTTCGCTATATGTTATTTTTGAGAATGGTTTGCTACCTAATGATTATTTTATGATTAGAAACCATGGAGAGCACCAGGAGATGATGGGAGGACCAGCAAGGGCTTGGAAGCCAAATTGAAGGCCCAATCAAAACCGACTTCGAGTCTGTTTCGGGGCCCAGGAGCAGTCTGCACTAAAACAGTCGCCCAGGACTCATACGGATTCGGATTTGGACGTTCTACATATGTACGGAAATATAAGGAGAAGAACTTTCCAATGCCGCCGGCCTTATGTCAAAATTCATCCGGAGGTACCACAAATCGTCGAAATAAGAGAGAGTCCAGAATCTGTATCGGTGCTGCGTCGCCTATTTTTGGCTTTTGGGCTTTATATCTAGTTGAGCCCAATTAGGGGTGCGTCCAGAGGGTCTTGTATGACCCTAGAGTCTTTATATACAGCCGCCACCACACTATTAGGGTTCGGGTTTTGCTTAGATCAATTCTGTTCATAAACAGTGTCGCCGTTCATCGGTTTGTGAGACCCCAACTTCGAGAGTTTAATCATACATCTGCAATTGTGTTGCATTCTTTGTTGTTCTTGCTTGTGTTCTTGATTCGTAAGCAGGGATTAGCCTTCTCGGCGAGGTCAATCATCTTTGGACGGTTGATAACCAGAGGAGACGTCGTGCTGCGATTGTGGGGTTTAGAACGTGCTGTTCTGAAGTCGGATCGATTTGTGTGTCGCCTCCGACCAAATCAACTTACCAAGAACCTTTCGGAAGATCAGGAACCCTTGTCCACATCAAGTGGTAATCAGAGCTTCAGGTGCATCGTCAGGTTCGCACTACCCTTTAGTTTTGTTTTCGTGTTCTTCCTATCGTCCACAGAAAAACCAAATTTTTTTTCCCTGCCCATAACCACATGTTTAGCCTTTGCATATTTCAATTTCAGAGTTTGTAAGTTGAGTTTGTGCCCTAGTTCCTCTTTAGTCACTGGTTTAGTTTGTATTTTTGTCATCAGTAGTGTTTCCTTTGCAACCCTAGCCGCTATCCCCTTCACCATCCT
The DNA here is from genome assembly GCA_030378355.1 of Eleusine indica. Lineage (NCBI taxonomy): Eukaryota > Viridiplantae > Streptophyta > Magnoliopsida > Poales > Poaceae > Eleusine > Eleusine indica. The sequence goes on from CM059494.1 coordinate 64,766,141, forward strand.
CGATTTTGTCGGCTTTGTGTGCTAGGGTTGATTGATCAACACGCCCACCCTAATCCCACCCAAAACCCACCCTCAACACCTCATACCAATTCTCACAAATTCTACTTTCCGCTGCATCCACCCCGCCAAAGAAATCCCTACCCGACCCCAAACCCGACTCGGGTTTCACTAAAACCCCGGGTTTCTTCATAACCGATTCCGACACCCCTCCGGTAAAACGGTCATAACTTTTCGTTCGATTGTCCGTTGTGGCTGAAATGTTTACAGGAGATTCTTGACAAAAAGTTGAGGTGACCCACACTGGGCTAAGCCCTGTGTGCCCTCATCAAAAAATTAAAAAAAAATAGGGAAGATAAAGGAAAAATTCATTCAAGTTGAAACCCGACGTTTTCTGAAACTTCAAGATTTTCTGTAGGCCATGTCCTAGCTCTGTTTGAGCTGAAATGTTTTGTGGTTTCTCCCCGTTTGCTAGTGAGTTGGGAAAAAATATCAAAAAAATAAAATAAAAAAAAATAAATTTGGGATTCCTACTAGTGCTCCATCTAGCCCCTTGGAATTTCTGAGTTTAGTTGTTGTACACTTAGCCTTCTGTTCTCGACTATGTGCCTTTGTCTCCTTGTTTCTTCTTTGCTATCACTACTGTTCTAGGACATAGTTAGACCAGCAACTAGAGACAAGTTAATTGGGAACTTATTCAACTTTACTATCTATTTTTGATTTGTGTGCCACTCACATATATATATTTGGCCTTCCTAGCTCTACATACTTCTTCTGGACAGCATATAGGTTATTTTGTAACCCTTGCAATCATGGAACACACCTCCCTGGTATCCTTCGCTTTGTTGTTTTCAGAACTTTATAAGAGCTTTGTAAGAAGCTTCCTTTTGCTGTGTTGAGAGGCTCCACTGGTTAGTAGTTTTGTAGGGATAACCTTTACTTTTTGTTTCCTGTTTTGGTGTTTCTGATGTCAGGAAGCGATGGAGAGGGTGCTTCACCCTCAAAATTTGATGAGTGCGTGAGCCAAAGTCAGCTACAGAAGGCTTTGCACGCGGTTCAGAGTGATTTGGCAGAGACGATCACCAGGGCCGTCACCGATGCCGTCACCAAGCTTCACCTGGGAGAAAGCATTGAGCGGTTGGATAAGAGAGTCTCTAAGTTAACCGATCAGGTTGTCGCATTGGAGACCGCTCACAAGACCATCAACACCAATACCAACAACAACACCAACACCAACACCAACAACGACGTTGAAGATGATCATGATGAAGCAACGGTGTATAAGGCTGATGACACCATCGATAGGTCAGCTACAAGGACTGCAAGGTTACGACGTCGTTTGCAACATAACCCTCAAGGTATGGGTGGTTTCCATAACCACAACCATCGCACATAAGGTAACCATGCTCCAGATGACCTGTATGCTAAAATTAAGTTTTCAATTCCTTCGTTTTTGGGTCAGTACGATGGTGATGCTTACCTTGATTGGGAAATTACGGTAGAACAAAAATTTAATGACCACCTTGTTCCTGAACAACATGAGTTAGACAAGCCACTAGTGAGTTTAAGGACTTTGCTATTGTTTGGTGGAGTGGTTTAGCTGCTAAAACTGATTTGCCTACTACTTGGGAAGAACTTAAGGTAAAAATACGTGATCGTTTTGTTCCTCCTTCTTTTTATAGAGAGATTTGTAATAAACTACAGCGTTTAGATCAAGGAGATAAACCTGTTCAGGAGTATTTTAGTGAGCTTCAGAAGGGTTTGATTCGTTGTGCTGTGGTTGAAAAAGTAGAGGATCAGATTTGCCGCTTTTATTCTGGTTTGAGAAAAGAAATTCAGGACATCCTTGATTATAAAGAATTTTATACCCTCAACCAGTATTTCTAGTATGCTATGCTTGCAGAGAAAGAATCATAGGGACTTTTCCAGGCTTTTGAGGAGTACAGCAAGTCCAGGAATTTCTACCCACCACGGCTGACGGGGACTTCAGGGCTGCCCAAGCCATCTTCCCGGCCGCCCCCACCAGCCAGTGTTGTTTCTGCAGCACCAAGATCAGCCCCTGTCCCTTCTACGCGCTCAGGTAAAAATTCTATGCAGGTACGGGACGCACTACAAGGATTCAGTGCCACCGCTGCCATGATGGCGGTTACATGAGCACCTCCAATGTGGAGGATGAGGAGGAGGATGTCGCTGCCACCAGCGGTGACCTTGTCCTTGGAGGTGGAGATACCACGGGCTACATGAATATTCTTGTGCAGCGTGTGCTTAGCACACAAATCCAGCAGCCCGAAATGATGCAGCGATATAACTTGTTCTAGATTTTCTTCGTCATCAAGAACCGCCGAGCACGTGTCATCATTGATGGAGGAAGCTGCAATAATTTGGTGAGTTCTGATATCGTTAAGAAGCTTGATTTGATCACACGCCCACATCCATATCCATACTACATTCAGTGGTTAAATAACTCTGGAAAAGCTAAGGTAATACAAACTTGTAGAGTTCCTTTTTCCATTGGTTCCTATGTGGATTCTATTGATTGTGATGTTGTACCCATGCAAGCTTGTTCACTTTTATTGGGTAGACCTTGGGAATTTGATAATGATGCTGTACACCATGGTAAAAGTAATAAGTACACTTTTATGCATAAAGAAACTAAAATTACTTTGTTACCAATGACCCCTGCTGAAATTGTACAAGCTGATTTAGAACGAGCTGCTAGTTTGAAAAATAAAAGCTCTGAAATTCAGCAACCTGTTAATTCTGATTCTACACCAAGTAATGTTAATGATTCTTCAAGTTCTAAGGGTGCTAGAATTAAATTACAAGGTCATTCATGTGTTGCCACAAAATCTGAGCTTGCTGAAATTTCTGCTGGTGATATTTGCTATGCTTTGATATGCAAACAAGCCTTGTTTTCGCTTGGTGATATTGCTTCTAGTGCTTTGCCTCCTGCTGTCACTAACCTTTTGCAGGAGTATGAGGATGTTTTCCCAGCTGAGATACCTCTGGGATTGCCACCTTTGAGAGGGATTGAGCATTAAATTGATTTGATTCCTGGTGCTACTTTGCCAAACCGTGCTGCTTATAGGACCACCCCTGAGGAGACTAAGGAGATACAACGATAAGTCCAAGACCTTTTGGATCGTGGGTATGTTCGTCAATCACTTAGTCCTTGTGCTGTTCTTGTACTTTTGGTTCCTAAGAAAGATGGTTCTTGGCGTATGTGTGTAGATTGTAGAGCCATTAATAACATTACTATTAGGTATCGTCATCCTATTCCTAGGCTAGACGACATGCTTGATGAGTTATGTGGTGCTATAATTTTCACAAAAATTGATTTGCATATTGGCTACCATCAAATTAGAATGAAACTTGGAGATGAATGGAAAACAACTTTCAAAACCAAATTTGGGTTGTATGAGTGGTTAGTAATGTCTTTTGGGTTAACTAATGCACCCAGTACTTTCATGCGTTTGATGAATGAGGTTTTAAGACCTTTTATTGACAAATTTGTGGTTGTTTACTTTGATGATATCTTGATTTATAGCAAATCCATGGATGATCATATGATTGATTTGCGTGCTGTTTTTGATGCTTTGCGAGTTGCACGTTTATTTGGTAACCTTGAGAAGTGCACCTTTTGCACGGATCGAGTCTCTTTTCTTGGCTATGTTGTGACTCCACAGAGAATTGAGGTGGATGAGGCAAAGATTGAAGCCATTAAGAGCTGGCCTGTACCAAAAACTATCATACAGGTGAGGAGTTTTCTTGGTCTTGCAGGTTTCTACCGCCGCTTTGTCAAAGATTTCAGCACCATTGCTGCACCATTGCATGAGTTGACAAAGAAGGGCGTTGACTTCCATTTTGGTAAGGTACATCATGAGTCTTTTGATGCTTTGAAGGACAAACTTACACATGCACCATTGCTGCAATTACCCAATTTTGATAAGACTTTTGAGCTTGAATGTGATGCTAGTGGTATAGGCATTGGTGGTGTTTTGATGCAAGATGGTAAACCTGTTGCATACTTTAGTGTGAAAATTAATGGGCCTGTTTTGAATTATTCCACGTATGATAAGGAACTATATGCACTTGTACGTTCTTTAAAGATGTGGCATTATTATTTGTTGCCCAAATAATTTGTTATTCATTCTGATCATGAATCACTTAAGTATATTCATTCTCAATGCAATTTAAACCGTAGACATGCTAAATGGGTTGAGTTTATTGAGTCTTTTCCTTATATTATTAAACATAAGAAAGGGAAGGATAATGTGATTACTGATGCTTTATCTAGGTGATATACTTTGTTGTCTCAACTTGATTGTAGAATTTTTGGACTTGAGGCAATTAAAAAAAATTATGTTGCTGATGTTGATTTTAAAGATGTATTGCTGCACTGTAAAGAAGGTCGTTCTTGGAACAAATTTGTGTTGAATGATGGTTTCTTGTTTAGAGCTAACCGCCTATACATTCCAGTTGGTTCCGTTAATCTTTTGTTGTTATAGGAGACGCATGGAGGTGGATTGACGGGTCATTATGGTGCTAAGAAGACGGAGGATATTTTGGCAACACACTTTTTTTGGCAAAGGATGAGGAAAGATGTTGAGCATTTTGTTGCTCGCTGCACTACATGTCAAAAAGCTAAGTCTCGATTGAATCCAGATGGTTTATACATGCCACTTCCTGTTCCTTCTATTCCTTGGGCAGATATTTCTATGGACTTTGTTTTAGGACTGCCTAGGACTAAGAGGGGGAGCGATAGCATTTTTGTTGTTGTGGATCATTTTTCCAAGATGGCACACTTTATACCATGTCATAAAAATGATGATGCTTGTTATATTGCTGACCTCTTTTTCAGAGAAATTGTACGTTTGCTGGTATGCCTTCTACTATTGTTTCAGATCATGATGCAAAATTATTGAGTCATTTTTGGCGCACGCTTTGGAATAAGTTGGGTACAAAGTTGCTATTTTCTACAACTTATCATCCACAAACTGATGGACAAACTGAGGTTGTGAACCGCACTTTGGGCACTATGTTGCGAGCTATTTTAAAGAAAAATTTGAAGAAATGGGAAGAATGCTTGCCTCATGGTGAGTTTGCTTATAATCGGGCAACACATTCTACTACCAAGATAAGTCACTTCAAGGTAGTATATGGTTTTGATCCCCGTACTCCACTTGATATACTTCCTCTACCTATTAATGAGAGAGTTCATGTTGATGCTAAGGAGCGTGCTGAATTTATTTTGCAAATGCATGAGACCACTAGACTTAGCATTGAAAAGATGAATGAAAAGTATAAAATTGTTGGTAGTAAAGGTAGAAAGGAAGTAAAGCTTGATGTAGGAGATTTAGTGTGGTTACACTTGAGGAAGGATAGATTTTTAGAATTAAGAAAGTCTAAACTAATGCCTAGAGCTGATGATCCATTCAAAATAATAGAGAAGATTAATGATAATGCATATAAACTTGAGTTGCCTCCCGAGTTCGGGGTTAGTCCTACTTTTAACATTTCAGATTTGAAACCATACTTGAGAGAAGAGGATGAGCTTGAGTCGAGGACGACTCCACTTCAAGAGGGGGAGGATGATGAGGACATCACTCCTATGGATACACACAATACTACTCCAATTCTGGACTTGCAAGGTCCAATGACTAGAGCTCGTGCACGATGACTAAATTTAGAGGTGAGCTCGTTCCTACGTTCTTCGCTATATGTTATTTTTGAGAATGGTTTGCTATCTAATGATTATTTTATGATTAGAAACCATGGAGAGGACCAGGAGATGATGGGAGAAGGAGTTGGAAACGTGGAGGACCAGCAAGGGTTGGTAGCCAAAGTGGAGGCCCAATCAAAACCGACTTCGAGTCTGTTTCGGGATCCAGGACTAGTTTGTACTAAAACAGTCGCCCAGTACGCATACGGACTCGGATTTGGACGTTCTACATATGCACGGAAAGATAAGGAGAAGACATTTCCAATGCCGCCAGCCTCATGTCAAAATTCATCTAGAGTCATCGGGAATCGTCGAAACAAGAGAGAGTCCAGAATCTGTGTTGGTGCTGCGTCGCCTATTTTTGGTCTTTGGGCTTTGTATCTAGTTGAGCCCACTTAGGGGCGTGTCTAGAGGGTCTTGCACGACCCTAGGGTCTTTATATACAGCCGCCACCGCACCATTAGGGTTCGGGTTTTGCTTAGATCAATTCTGTTCATAAATAGTGTCATCGTTCATCGGTTTGTGAGACCCCAACTTTGAGAGTTTAATCACACATCTGCAATTGTGTTGTATTCTTCGTTGTTCTTGCTTGTGTTCATGATTTACAGGCAGGGATTAGCCTTCTCGGCAAAGGTCAATCGTCTTTGGACGGTTGATAACCAGACGAGATGTCGTGCTGCGATTGCGGGGTTTAGAACGTGATGTTCTGAAGCCGGATCGATTTGTGTGTCACCTCCGACCAAATCAACTTACCAAGAACCTTTCGGAAGATCGGGAACCCTTGTCCATATCAGTCGCCGCCGACAAACCAGGGCCCGGAGGAGCGCCGCTTTTGATGATGAACCGTCGTCCAGAGGAGCGTCCACTTCTTAGCACTTCACGGCTTCCCAACTGCACCACCACGGACGAGCATTCCCGGCAGTGGCGGGCCTAGAATTTAGACTATGGGTATTCAAAATTTGTAATGATAAAAAAATTGACGCCTTAAATTATGCATCTATAACACATAATTGAGTGGCAACATAATTGATTAATAAATTGAGTTCACTTCAAATTGTTAACATATAGATGTACTAAATGATCAATATATAAAAGTGGCAACATATGAATAATAGAGGACAAAGCAGCAAAATAATAAGAAAGGTTACAAATTACGGGATAACTTTGCGTGTTCTTAATGTTTTGAGACTGAGCGATGATGTCTGAGAGTTCAGACCATGAATATGTGAACTCAAGGACTAAAATCAAGAATCAAGCCAACAGCAAATTCTACCTGGATGGACTGGTGCGCTGCTGCAGAGCTACCGGCGATGGAAATCAGAAATCCTCGTGATTCACGATCCCCAGAACAGCCGCACAGAGCTGCAGTCAACACGATTGAGTCCTGGGAACTGGTCGCTGGCGATTGTGTCGTCTCAGGAACAAATATCGTAGGAAGTTCCGGGCGTGGGCGACGGCGCGGTTCTATCATAGAGGAAGAACAATCAATAAATTTTTCTGATCATACACGTACAAAGCTGTTAAATCCATTAGAATTGGGTTGGAGTGGACACCGAATGGACCAATTTAACAGTTTGGCTAGTGGGCCAGCTGTGGTAAAGGCAAGTAGGAGTCTAGGTTGGCTATTGAGCCTGTTTATTTTTTTATGCAAATTCGTAGTATACATTATATATATAGAATTTTTTAACAAAAAATAATGGGTATTCAACTGAATACCCTTGAATCTAAGTAGGCCAGCCCCTGATTCCCGGACGTTGTTCATCGTCGTCGCTACCACGAACGAGGCAGCCATGCAGAACGGAGTACCTTCCACTACCAGTAATAGGCTCTGTACCGATGGCAGCCCAAAGGTCGCAGCGACACGGCCCAAAGTGAGCCACCGCTACAGAGCCTAGGAGGGCTGCTGCGGTGTGAGCCGCCGCTATAGACCACCCTATAGCGGCGGTTGACATTATCAACCGGCGCTATAAATGGTCCAAGTTTATAGCGGCGGTTGGTAATGCCAACCGCCGCTATAAAGTGCCCAGGCTATAAAAGCCGCGTTCGGACAGCTCCGGCCCTCACTCGAATAGTGGTGGCCTGAAAATTTGGGCAAATCACGATAATCAAGGGGGAAAGGTTTTGAATTCGTTTTTTTGCAGAAATTTGCTCTTTGAGGTAAGGGGAACTCATCCCATTGGTTTTTTTGTGCTCTCATTCTAAAATCAAGTAGAATTTTGGGTTTTAAGTTTGTTAGGTTTTCATCAAATTTTAGCTAAATTCATTTGATTTAGATGGTTCTACTTGGTTATAGTTGAAGTTTATGAAGGCATACATCATCTCTTTTCATCACTGCATAAAAAAATTATTATATTTAGCTTGTTTTATGTCAATGGCAATCTAGATCTAGTTTGGTTTTTAAAAGAGAGAGAAAGTAGTATTAGGGCAAGAGGGATGTTAATTATTTTATTATCTCTTATAAAAATTAAATAATATATAAAATAATTTAATGTTTGTTTCATTTTACCTTGCATAATATTTCTCACTTCATATATATTATTTTTCAATGTTTATATATTTAGTGAATATTTAATTTTTTTGTTACACATAATTAATTAATTTCTAATATTTTTTGGCTAGATGGTGATAAAAGTTAAATAATATATAAAATAATTTGATGTTTGTTTCATTTTATCTTGCATAATATTTTTCACTTCATGTAATATTCAATATATATATATATATAGTGAATGTTTAAATTTTTTTGTCACACATATTTAATTAATAAATTTTAGTAATTTTTGGGTTTCCGTTCTAGGCCGTTCGCGATGGATAGATCTTGGATGTACGAAGCACCATGATCGGGTCCAATATTTTGGCGAGAAGTTTCCAAATTCATCGAAGCGGCCGCACAACATGCTCGACGCGAACGGACGACTGATATATATTGTCCGTGTTTTCATTGCAAAAATCAGAAGCTGTAGAATGATATAGAAGTAATAAAGTCACACTTGGTGCGAAGGGGTTTTGTTGAGGGGTACACGAGATGGACAAAACATGGTGAGAATAGTATGGTCGATATGGAATTTGATGAGCATATTGAAGTTGATGTCGAGGTTATCAATTCACCTGGTGCGGGTGCGATGGATTCACCTGGTGAAGCTGATTTTGATGTTGAGGAGTTGTTATGTCACATTGAGCCACAGGTGTTGATCAATGCCGGAACAACTAAATGGCTTGATAATTTTCATAGAATAGAGAAAGCATCAAAGGATCCATTATATGATGAATCTAAGGGATGTGGTAAAGAGTTCGCCGTGTTGCGTACTGTACTTGAGCTGATGAAGTTGAAGGCCATGCATGGCTGGTCGGATGCTAGTTTCACGGATTTGTTGGAACTTATTTCCGATGCGCTACCGAAGCCCAACTTGGTACCAAGGACAACATACCTTGCTAAGAAGCTGATTTCCCCACTTTTGTTGGGTGTGCAAAAAATTCACGTGTGTCCAAATCATTGCATATTGTATCGAAAGGAGCATTAGAACGCTGTGAGATGCCCAAGGTGCAAACGCAGTCGTGACAAGAGGAACAACGATTGTGACGCCGATGGTGGCATGAAGAATACAACTAAGAGGAGAAAGATGAAAAGAAGTTCTATCGTCGATGACAATGATGATAGTAAGGTTCCTGCCTTAGTCATGTGGTACTTACCCGTGGTCGATCGCATTAGATGCTTGTTCGCCAATCCTAGGGATGCGGCAATGATGACATGGCATGCACGCAAGGTGGACGGTAAGCTCAGGTATCCCGCAGATGGAACACAATGGAAAAAGTTTGATGAAGATCATCGAGACTTCTCTAATGAGGAAAGGAACATACAGTTTGCATTGAATACAGACGGGATGAACCCATTCGGTCAAATGAGGAATCCGCATAGCACTTAGCCAGTGATACTAGCAATGTACAATATTCCACCATGGTTATGCCATAAGCATAAGTACCTACTGCTGACCACTCTTATATCTGGGCCTAAAGAACCTGGTAACGACATAGACGTGTTCTTAGTACCATTATTTGAAGACCTGCAAAAACTATGGTTGGAGGGGGTCCGTATATGGGATGAGTATCGAAGAGAGTACTTCACGCTCAGAGCAATTATTTTTTTCACGGTAAGTGATTCCCCGGCACTAAGGGCGCTATCAGGATAGGTCAAAGGAAAGGTGGCATGTTTCATATGCGTTGATGATACATCCCATGTGTACCTTCCAACATCCCAGAAGCTAGTGTATATGTGAAACTGCTGATTCTTACCAGTAAAACACAGGTATGGCGCGATGGCTAGACACTATGATGTCAAAGTTGAGAACGACACGGAACCTCGATGTTGTACTGGCAGAGTCGTGTTTGACCTTGTTAAAAATATCAGTGTTGTTTTTGGAAAGCCGGTGAAAGGAGCCAAAAAGGCAAAAGGTCTCATGCCATTTAAGAAGAAATCCATTTTCTTTGTATATTTCAATTATTGGAAAGAATTGGAAGTGAATCATGCCTTCGACTGGATGCATATTAGGAATGGTGTATTTGACAGTAGTAGTGGACTTATACTCGACCAACCCGGTAAGACAAAGGATGGACTCAACGCACGTAGAGATCTTGTAGTGATGGGAATAAGATCAGAGCTCCGTCCGCAAGAAAGAGCAAATGGAAAGTACTTTCTCCCCCCGGCAGGCTATACACTTACGATTGAGGAGAAAACAACATTCTATAAGGGCCTCAGTGGGATTAAAGTACCAACAGGTGTCTCATTGAATATCAAGAATCTCTGCATTGGGACCTGTCTACCTGCATTGGGTCCCGTCTACCTGCATCAGATGTTTCCATTTGAGAGGTTCATGTATGTATTGAAATGCTATGTACGTACTCGCTCACATCTAGAGGGTTCTATGATCGAGGGCTATACAACTAAGGAGATCATCGAATGTTGCTCAGATTACATTAATGATGGTAGCAGATCAATTGGTCTCCCCGTGTCTCATCACTAGGGTAGATTATTTGGAAAAGGTACGAAAGGACATAGATCGTTCATGACCGTGACTTCAAACAAGTGGACCAAGCACATTTTAGCGTATTGCAACAGACGCAGATTGTGGGACCGTACTTTGAGAAACATCTGTTAGAGCTCTGCTAGAACAACAAGGATGCAACAGATAAATGGATCATAGATGAGCACAAGCGCTCTTTCACATCATGGTTTAGCTCCCTAGATCTTTCAAGTGGCAAGTCCATGGAAGATAAAATGTTGAGGAAGTTAGCTAATCGCCCGAGAAGAACCGTGGTTACCTTTCAGGCATACGACATTAATGGTTTTACCTTCTAAACCCAACAAAAGGATAAGAAGAGCAAGTGTCAAAATAGCGGTGTACGAGTAGAAGCCATTGACGAAAAGGACCAGACGACCTCATATTACAGGTACATTGAAGAAAATATGGGAGCTAGATTACGGTGCAAATTACAGGTTCCCATATTTAAATGCAAATGGGTGAAGCACCCTAATGGCATCGAGATAGATGAATATGGTTTCACAATTGTTGATCTTAACAATGTTGGTCACAAAGATGAGCCTTGGATACTTGCCAAGACCGTGGAACAGGTGTTTTATGTACTTGATCCAAAGGACAAAAAGAAATACATTGTTGTTCCAGGTAAACAAAGAATCGTTGGAGTGGAGAATGTGGAGGATCGAGATGACTACAATCAATATGACGATGTGTCATATTTCATAGATCTGAAATTTTTTAAAGTTTTGGAAGCAAGACTCTCTTTTGCTGGCGGAATGCCCTACATGCGCACCGATCACTGCCAAGGAAAAGTCGTTCAAGGATAACTCAAGCATCATGTAATTTTATTTTGTTAAGTCTCTTTTATTATTCGAACCTTGTATTATGTTCTATGTAATTTATTTTTATTTGAATATAAAGATTGTGTAACTTATTTTTATAAGCATCATGTATTTTGAAGTTATAGGGGCTAAAAGGTAAATATAAAAGAGTTTAGAGACCTATTTGTAATTTTATAAAAAGACAAGAATCAAAGTGTAAAAATACAAAAGTAAAATATAATTAATTATAATGAACTCAGGGGTTCTTTTGTAAAATTATGTTGGTGGTTTCTAGATGCCTATTTTATCTACCAAAAAGGGATGTTTTGCGTCTTAATTTGGTGGTTTGGACTAACAATTAACCCCATATTTGCATATATTTGTAGTTGTTCTGTTTTGGATGTAATCGCAGGAAACAGGTGTAAAACAGGGCAATTATGGATAAAGAGCTGAAGAGTAATGAAGTTGGGCCAGATGCGAAGCCGCGCCGATCCACGCGACCCTTGCGCCGATCGACGCAGGAGGAAAAGATGACTGAAACACGATCCAGTCCAGGAAAGACGAAGGCCCAGCCCAGTATGAGTTAGAGTCGGTGGAAGTTGACCTAATCCCGTCGAGTATAAAAGGAAGATAATTATCAAGAGCTAGGAACGACCAAGGAGAGACGGCGATCGCGAGAATGTGTTATTAAAACAAGGGTTCCAGGATATTGGTGGCGGAGGTTCGTCAACACCAACGAGATCCATCAGAAGGGAGGTCGCGCCGATCTTCGCGACGCTTGCGCCAATCGGCTCGTGTGCGTTCCAGCGCTATTTCTCGCCCCTCTGCTATGTCTAGCGGAAGGATGAGTGAGTAGTCTCATATTCTCTTCTCTGGTGCGGGGATCTGGTCATGTAACTCTCATACTTGTTGATACTCTCTCGATGTAATTAATCTATGTGATGAACTTTATTGCACATCTAGCTATCCCTTTCATTAGTGTATCGACCAATACACTTTTGCCCATTACATAGTACAAGAAACCAGTGGGGAGCTAATAGCCTCTGTAGTGACAGCCGTGGTGAACGAAACCACCATGTGTTGTAGAATATTAGAGTCATCACTCGAGTTCATAAGAATAAGGTTGCATGCTAGTGAACCAATCCTAAGGAGAGAATCCTTCATCATCCTGTTACCTCTTCAATAACATTCACCTTTCACTTTCTCACCGTTATCATTCACACCAACCAACCCATTGCAATTTGTTAGTAACCTTTTAATAGTTTTAGTTCCGCTCGTTCCCTGTGGATTCGATAACCTTGGAATACTCTGAGGGAAAAAGAGCTACAACTATACACCGTCCTCTTGCGGTATATAAGTGGGTGCGTAATTACGACCAACAAGCCCTTTTTCTGAGAAAGAGATGTTAGCTGTTATATTTGCTTTTGAGAAGTTTAGATCCTACATTCTAAATTCTAAGGTGATTGTATATGCTGATTATGCTACTATAAGATACTTGGTTTCAAAGAAGGAGTCTAAGCCTCGGTTAATGCGATGGGTATTGATGCTACAAGAATTTGATTTGTAGATAGGAGATAAGAAAAGAGTAAAAAATTCTATAGCAGATCATTTATCTCATCTTGAATCACCATCAACTGAGCCAATAAGAGATGAAATACGACAAGAGCAGTTGTTTACCGCATTTGATCGTAGAGAGAACTGGATGATGCATATTATCAAAGGTTTCAAGGGACAAACTGATCTAATGAACAAGAACACAAGGAAAAGAGTTAAGAGTGAAATGAGAAAATTTATATGGGCCGACCCATACTTGCATAGGTATTGCGAGGACGGAGCAGTACGGAGATCTGTACCCAGAGAAGAAAGAGCAAGCATTTTAGCAACATGTCATCCTTCGGATTATGGGGGACACTATGGCTACTTTAGAACACAGGCAAAGGTATGGGCGAGTGGATTCTATTGGCCTACTATGCATGAAGATGCAAAAAGGTATGTTGCAACATGTGCTCAATGCCAACGAATAGGGAATGTTAATAGTAGGAATGCAATGCCTCTTAAGTACAATCTTCAAGTCGATATCTTTGATGTTTGGGGTATAGATTTTATGGGACCCTTTGTGAATTCTCATGGTTTCGAGTACATATTGGTCGTCGTTGATTATGTCTCCAAGTGGGTCAAAGCAATGGCATGCAAGGCTAATACTACAAGAGAATCAAGGAGTATATTTCAGGAGCAGATATTTCCTAGGTACGGAGTACCGAGGATAATAATTACAGATGGAGGATCCCATTTTACAGGAAGAGAATTTACTAGGTTTTTAACCAAATCTGGAGTTGAACATAGAATTGGAACAACCTACCATCCCCACACGAATGGACAAGCAGAAACTTCAAATAAGCAATTAAAGGGAATTCTGCAGAAGATTGTTACAAAGGAAGGAAAAAATTGGGTCACAAAGGTTAATGGAGCGTTATGGGCATATAGGACGGCATTCAAGACACCAATTGGTATAACACCATATCAATTCGTCTATGAGAAATCGTGTCACCTATCAGTGGAATTGGAACATAAGGCTTCTTGGGCTATAAAGAAAATGAATTTGGATCTTGATGCCGCCGACATAAAAAGGAAGATACAAATAAGTAAATTGAAAGAGATGCGATTGCGTGCATATGAAAATGCAGCCATATACAAAGAGAAAACAAAGAAGTGGTACGATAAGAAGCTTTTGAAGAAGGAATTCAAGGAAGGAGATCGGGTGCTCCTATTTAATTCGCGATTCAGATTATTTGGTAAAGGCAAACTACGAAGCAAAGGAGAGGGACCTTATCTTGTGAATACGGTGTTAACTTCGGGAGCGGTAATCATAATGGATGGCAAGAGAAACAAGTACATGGTGAACGGACAACGTCTAAAGGTATACCTAGAGCCCGACACATTTGAATTAAAATCTTTTGATGTGTAATTCACTGCTTAGTACCCCGTGTGGTCGAGCTTAACGACGTAAAACAAAAGCTTGTATGTATTTTAATTTCCATAGTTTTTCTTTTTCTAATTTGGCAATTTAGTGTACCGCGCCGATCGGCGCAGCCCTGCACCGATCAGCGCGGCAGAGTCTTTTTTTGTTTTTGAGTCGGTTTCGGACCTTGCCTTTTTAAGACTTGTTAAATTCCACGAATAAGAGAAAGAGTTCTAGTCCAATTGAAAATCAAGGGATATAAATATGAGGGGACAGCAAACCCATGGATCAACTCGTATTACATCGTCACCAAAACAAACCCTAAGAGCAGAAGCGATGGAAGGCGACGCATCAGGCAAAAACCAAGGCGGCGCCGATCTACGCGACTCATGCGTCGATCGGCGCGACCTCTGCGCCGATCGGTGCGACTCTGGAGCCGATCGGCTCGGCGGCGGATTTCCTCAACCCTCTGCAAATTGGTCCTGGGAGGAAGTTGACGAAGTGTTGACACCAACAGGAGATGATCCTCTTGTCTGGTCAGATCTGCGGAAGAAATTCATGAAGAAAAGCAAAGCTGACGCGTGGAACGCCAACAAGGTGAAGATGGACAATGAACTTCGACAGATGATAAAAAGAGTATTGGTGCGCAAAGGAAAATCTGTAGCACCTATTGAAAGTGAAGTAGTTTCTCAAAGGTATACCATGGAAAGTCTTCTTGATCTTGCTAAGCCCTTGTCGTATGAGGATTTCCTATCTTTTGAAAGATCATTGACTGAGCAAGAGAAGGAAGAGCTAGATGAAGAGAGCGCCCTCACAATTCATAGGTGCCGACTTTATAGTGAATATGACATTGCCGCCAAGTATGAACTCAAGCTGCGAGAGGAAGTTGAAGAAGCTATGTACCAGCAGGATGCGGAGACGGATCTTCAAGCTAGAAGGGATGAATCCTTTTCCAAGGTTCTTACCGATTGGGAAAGTTTTCAAGAAAATAAGATTCATAGGAACAGTTGTATTGAGGGTTGCAAGTGTTTCCTTTGTGCTAAAGATCTTCAACGCAAGGTTGAACTCCAATTGGTAGAAGATCCAGCTTTCATACCTAGAGATTTAATATATGATGATGGCTATCACGCAGTTCCTGGAGAAAGGACACCTAAGGAGATTAATGACAAGATTTTACGAAGGCAGCAGAATAAGGTGATCCGTGAGCGTAATCTAGAGCAGTTAGATGAGTATATGAAGGAAGCTGCTGGCTGCGCCGATCGGCGCAACACTGGAGCCGATCGGCATGATCTGAAGATGGTTGAATTTATTGATCTGACGGCTCTGCCAAGTGAAGACGAAGAAACTACTGCAAGGAAGTGTAAGACTACACCAGAGGTTCGCAGATCTGCTAGACTATCGGATAAGCCAATTCAGAATTATTCTGAATGGGATAGCGACTATACGTCATACTATTTGGAAACTTTGGAAAGCGGTGATCCTAGTGTGCCTGGAGATTTTAGTGATGATTTTGATATGCGAAGAAGCTATGGTAGTCCTATGTTCGAAAATCGGAAAACACTTGCAGAATGCAGTAATGACAGGGCAGCAGGAACTTCAACAAGAGTTAATGATAATGCAGAGGGAAGTGAAGGAAGTCGCAATGGTGGAAGAACACCACCGTTCCGATCGGCTCAGAGGAATTTGAATAGTGCTTCTCCTTACAGTGTTGAAAATCATAACCTGCAACTGCCTGTTTGTTGTCCTGTCTGCCGACGAAATATTGAGCGCCTGTATCTAGACAGAGATCGTGCTTACAGGCATCAAAGAGATGTGGACCACAGAATTCAGGATACAATCGAGATGAACGAAGCAGACTATACTTTTCTCATAAGGAATATAAGACGAATTTTCTGAGTCTTGAACAAGCATGGTCTGCATGATTAGTGTGTTAAGTTTCTTCTATTGCAATGAGGACATTGCAAATTTTGAGTGTGGGGGAAGGGATTTTCCATTAGTCATAGTTTTTAAGTGTTTTTGAGTCTAGTTTCTCAGTTTTTAAGTGTTTTTGAGCCTAGTTTCTCATTTGTTTTTCTTAATGAGTGTTTATTTAAGTTTGTGTGTGTGCTTAAAAGAGTCACGAGTCATGTTGAGAGTTACTTCTAGGTCTTTTATGTAGTTTGAATTTTTGCATTATCTTTAATAAAGTTAGTGTCGATTGTCAAATTGAAAATGCCCCATGCTATTTATCTTGTCTTTCTGATGATCGATTGGTTGATTACTTGAATTTGTTGGTTACCACTTAACTTTTGAGCTTTATATTTGTGAAAATTCTTTTGACTCATCGTAAGCTAAAGCAAAAGCAAGGTCTAAATATGCCTGCATAGCCAAGTGAATGAGAGCAAGATACACATTTGAACTAAGTGGATTATAAGTAACATTGTCAACTTTTTGCTTATGATTTCGACCAAGTTAGGAAAGGATGATCTATTTTATTTATCTCTGTATTTCTAGCCATTCTTATATAATTAAATTTCTTGCTATCATGAAAACCATACATCTTTGTTTCTCCCTCCTCCTTGATACAACCTATATTCTTAAAAAAAGGAAATTCAGAAAATTTCCGCTGCTGATACAAGACAGAATTGCTGATCATATCAGGGAATGAAAAAAAGAGGTGAAAGAAAAGAAACAAATAGACCGCGCCGACCGGCGCAGTGTTGCGCCGATCGGCGCTGTTGCAAAAAGAAAAAAAGAGGTTATTATGAAAAAAAAGGGGTAAAGAGAAAAAAATATATATTCCCTGAGAGGCAGTAAGGTCATCAAAGAAAGCAGATTTTTGATTATTTCTCATTCTTTGTCAATTGTTCTCATTGAATTTTCTTTTAGATCTTCTACATTCCTCTTCTCCATTAAAAGTTTTTTTCCAAGAAAATTCTTTCTTAATAGGTATGATTGAGTACATTATTGACATGGTTAATCTTATGGTTTAATTTAGTTATATAGCCCTCCAAGATCCACATACAATCTTTGATTAGATAGTAGAGGGAAGGAAATACACCTGAGAGACCTAGAGAAGACCAAATGCTTGATGTTTGATGCTAAAAGATGAGTTGAGGAGAACTAAAATTGTTTTTGAAAAAGTTTTGTGGTAATTTGATTAAGTTCAAGTAAGAAAGTAAGATATGCCGATTGCTTCAAAGGAGATGAGAGAAAATCTTTGTGGCGGGATAACGAGTAAAAATGGTGATTGAGATTGACTGCATGAGCGATGGTGTGAAAATTCTTATTACATATTTGATTTTGTATTGCTCGAGGACTAGCAATGATTTGAGTGCGGGAGAACTGTTGGTGGTTTCTAGATGCCCATTTTATCTACCAAAAAGGGATGTTTTGCGTCTTAATTTGGTGGTTTGGACTAACAATTAACCTCATATTTGCATATATTTGTAGTTGTTCTGTTTTGGATATAATCGCAGAAAACAGGTGTAAAACAGGGCAATTATGGATAAAGAGCTGAAGAGTAACGAAGATGGGTCAGATGCGGAGCCGCGCCGATCGGCGCGACCCTTACGCCGATCAGCGCAGGAGGAAAAGATGACTGAAACACGATCCGGTCCGGGAAAGACGAAGGCCCAGCCCAGTATGAGTTAGAGTCGGTGGAAGTTGACCTAATCCCGTCGACTATAAAAGGAAGATAATTATCAAGAGCCAATGAAGACCAAGGAGAGACGGCGATCGCGAGAATCAGTTATTAAAACTAGGGTTCCAGGATATTGGCGGCGGAGGTTCGTCAACACCGACGAGATCCATCAGAAGGGAGGTCACGCCAATCGGCGTGATGCTTGCGCCGATCGGCTCGTGCGCGTTCCAGCGCTATTTCTCGCCCCTCTGCTATGTCTAACGGAAGGATGAGTGAGTAGTCTCATATTCTCTTCTCTGGTGCGGGGATCTGGTCATATAACTCTCATACTTGTTGATACTCTCTCGATGAAATTAATCTATGTGATGAACTTTATTGCACATCTAGCTATCCCTTTCATTAGTGTATCGACCAATACACTTTTGCCCATTACATAGTACAAGAAACCAGTGGGGAGCTAATAGCCTCTGTAGTGACAGCCGGGGTGAACGAAACCACCATGTCTTATAGAATATTAGAGTCATCACTCGAATTGATAA
Organism: Eleusine indica; assembly: GCA_030378355.1. Classification (NCBI taxonomy): domain Eukaryota; kingdom Viridiplantae; phylum Streptophyta; class Magnoliopsida; order Poales; family Poaceae; genus Eleusine; species Eleusine indica. The sequence continues at coordinate 64,784,834 of CM059494.1, forward strand.
GAATAAGGTTGCATGCTAGTGAACCAATCCTAAGGAGAGAATCCTTCATCATCCTGTTACCTCTTCAATAATATTCACCTTCCACTTTCTCACCGTTATCATTCACACCAACCAACCCATTGCAATTTATTAGTAACATTTAATAGTATTAGTTTTGCTCGTTCCCTGTGGATTCGATAATCTTGGAATACTCTGAGGGAAAAAGAGCTACAACTGTACACCGTCCTCTTGCGGTATATAAGTGGGTGCGTAATTAGGACCAACAAATTACAGGGCTAAGATATTTTTTGTGAAAAATCAATAGTGTAATTTTTAGAAAATCAATAGTACTATTTTTTCAAAATCAATAAAAGGGTTGTTTCTACAAAATTTTAGGGCCTAACATTAATTTTTATGAAGTATAGGGACCTAAGTGTAAAAAGACAGGGCTAAAATGTATAATACAATTTTTGGAAAATGAATAACACAATTTTATTTTTTTTAAAAACCGACATGTTTTTGGCGGCGGCTAACAAAGTAAACCGCTGCTATAGCTTTGTAGCGGCGGTGTGCTTTGTGAGCCGCCGCTAAAGAGCATTGCGCAGCGGGGCCCAGCGACATGTTTTTAGCGATGGCTAACAAAGTAAACCGTCGCTATAGCTTTGTAGCGGCGGTGTGCTTTGTGAGCTGCCGCTAAAGAGCATTGCGCGGCCGGGCCCAACGACATGTTTTTAGCGGCGGCTAACAAAGTCAACCGCCGCTATCTTTGTAGCGGCGGTGTGCTTTGTGAGTCGCCGCTAAAGAGAATTGCCTTATATAAACACGGGTCGCGGCGGGGCCCAAACCCTAACCACCACGGTGAGAAGAGCAGATGCCGTCAGGCTGTCCAAGTCCCGAGCGCTGCCGCCTCCTCTCTCCTCATCCTCCATCCCCGAGCGCCGCCATGGGCACCCTCCCTCTCTGCATCCCCGACCACCGCTGCGCCCCTCATCGACGTCCGCCTCGCCCCCTCCTCGACGGCCGCCTCCGTCCCCGAGCTTCGCCGTCGCAGGCACAGGCCCCCTCCTCCCCGAGCTCCAACGCCGCAGGCACGGGCCCCCTCCTCCTTCCCCCAGCACCGCCACGTCGATGGCTGTCCTCCTCCCCGAGCTTCGCCGCCGCAGGCACAGGCCCCCTCCTCCCCGAGCTCCATCGCCGCAGGCACGGCCCCTTTCTCCTTCCCCTAGCGCCGCCATGTCGATGGCTGCCCTCCTCCCTGAGCTTTGCCGCTACAGGCATGGGCCCCCTCCTCCCTGAGCTCCATCGTCGCAGGCACGGGCCCCCTCCTCTGACCAGGTGCACCCTCTCTCTCTCTCTCTCTCTCTCTCTCTCTCTGTGTGTGTGTGTGTGTGTGTGCATGGGCCCCCTCCCCGAGATTCCCCCGTCGCAGGCAAGCCTTGATTTGCCTGACCCTTGTGCTGATCTTCTCTGTCAGCTCATCAATGCAGGATATCAATCTTGCTTTAGAGATAGCATCAGGGCTTTTATACCACTGTTGTATTTTTTTCATGCTTTCTCTTGTGATTTTGTAGCATGTAAAGTTCTATGAGATCAGTTGGGCAGGGTATCCTCTGCGTTTGGCACTAGCTGAACTAACTGAGTTCACCTATGTTTGACATGCAGTATCATCCAAAGCCTCGTAATGTCTGAATGTGCTAGCTGCCCTATATGCTTGCTTTTTTGCTCACTGTCATGCTCACTATATATAGTTGCTTATTTGCTGCCTGTGGTATTTCTTTTGATGCCATATCTGACTGTGCTAGCTGCCCTATATGATTGCTTTTTTGCTCACTGTCATGCTCACTATAGTTGCTTATTTGCTGCCTGTGGTATTTCTTTTGCTGCCATATCTGAATGTGCTAGCTGCCCTATATGCTTGCTTTTTTGCTCACTGTCATGCTCACTATAGTTGCTTATTTGCTGCCTGTGGTATTTCTTTTGCTGCCATATCTGAATGTGCTAGCTGCCCTATATGCTTGCTCACTGTCATGCTCACTATAGTTGCTTATTTGCTGCTTGTGGTATTTTGTTTATTTGCTTCCTGTGGTATATATGTGCACTGCTGCTGTTGTTATGATATATATGATGATATATATGTCATATACTTATTGTCGATCTTTAGCTTGCTGCTGTTGTTGATATCTGTTGTTGCTGATATCTGCTAGTGATATCTGCTGTTATTTATTTTTCTGCTATATATATGTGCACTGCTGCTGTTATCACTGCCATTTTGCTGCCATATATTTAATTTGTTGCCATATGCTTGCTGTCTATAATATATATGATGATATATATATATATATATATATATATATATATATATATATATATATATATATATATATATGCCATATTACTTGTGACCATATATATGCCATATTACTTGCGGCCTTTAATATATTTGCTTATGATACCTATGCGATGTTCCTATGCTATTCTTCTCCTTGTCTCTCTGTACTTCTTATCTATTCTACGTAGGCGATCGATGCTCAATGATGAAAGGGGGCCAAGTGAGACTAGTGTAGCGACATGGACCATATCCTAGGATATTGGATACATGCTGCTGTACAGGTCAAGGATCTTAGAGCGTTGGAAGGCCGTTGATTCGGCAACCGCGCACTGAGAGCAACTTTTGATTTTTCTATTCTTATCCTTGTCTCTCTGTACTACTTATCTATTCTACGTAGGCAATCGACCGATGCTTAATGATGAAAGCGGGCTAAGTGAGGCTAGTGTGGCGACATAGACCATATCCTAGGATATCGGATATATGTTGTTGTACAAGTCAAGGATCTTAGAGCGTTGGAAGGCCGTTGATTCGGCAACCCGCACTGAGAGCAAATTTTGACTTTTTTTCTATTATTTTCTTTTATTTTCCTTGTCTCTATGCTCAATGATGAAAGGTGTATACTCCTTGTTTTCTAAACTAGTCGTCATATCTAACATTAGCTGTCAAAGTCTTCTCATCATGGCGGACAATATGCCCTCTCAATAGGAAGACGCCCTCAAGGCGCACTCACAAGCGAGGTCATCTTCAGACGATGAAGGATCAAGCGAACATTGGGAAGAACCAGAAGATCCGCATCCTCCACTACCAAAGGAACATCGATTGGCGAGCCTGGATCCTGATTTTGTGCCTCAAGATGAGGTATCTTGTCAAAGATAATTCTCTTATTTGTTCAACTAATTTGTAAACTAAAATCTACTACTTATATCCTAGGGACCTCGACGAAGTGTCCGTCGGCTATTTGCAGCAGAGGCTGCGATAGATGAGGCCCTCGAGCAGTAAGTGGAAGAGGTGCCTGTCCAAGGGTCCACACACAAATGCAAGCGCGGTCAGCGCTCCGCGAACAAGGCAGAGGGCATCTACGAGGTTACTGCACTAGACCCCAAAGATGGAGAACCGATTGAACCCGCTGGTGTCAACGCCAAATAGCGGAACCGTTGCGGCAAAGTGGTGAGGGACCATTGCAAAATCATGTGTCAAGATTGGCGTCAAGTCCCGGATGGCAGAAAAGACGATATGTGGGCTGACGTCACGGCAACCATCCGGTTCTAGCCAGCAGATCACGAGAGAGCCAAGAAGGCCACAATGTCCACTCTCAATCACATCTTTCGAGATTACAAGTCCAAGCTAAACTGCCATTATGTCAAGAAAAATCAAACCCCATTCGACAAGCATGGAAATATTAGTCAGCAGGAATGGGATGAGTTTGTTGAGCAGAAGATGAGCAGTGCTTCAAAGGAGCTCAGTGAAAAGATGGTTGAGCACAACAAGCCAAGTACAAGCCACGGTTAGGTCCGGGCGGATACAAAAAGAAGATTCTGATTTGGAGAGAGCAGGAAGTTAAGCTCCGCGTGGAAGGAAAACCTAATCCTTTGCCAAACACCAATGAGCATACCAGGAATTGGGTATATGGTCGCTCTGAGTTAACCGATGAAGGAGAGATTATTATAAAGGATCCCACGACAGTTGAGGTCATGCAAGCCTTGAAAGGTCCCATCACGACGCAGACGGAGGCTGGTCTGGTTACACCGCAATATCACAAAGATGAGCTAGCGAAGGCTATTGGGACCAAAGAACATGGTGGTCGGGTACGAGGAGTGTCATCATCGGCAACATGGAAAGAAGGTTTCTTTGATACATCCTCACACCTCTACAAGAAGCATACATTGAACAGGAAAGAGCGAGAAGATAAAGCCAAGAAGGATTGGAGGCAGCAACTTCTTATGTTTGCTATCGACAAAGAAACTGGTCGTTTGGACCCCAACCTATAGGCTGCGATGGATGCCTTCTTACGTGGTTCGTCCACATCCATGCAACCATCCGTCTCCACGCAACCATCCGTCTCCGGTCAACCATCAGTCCCTATGCAGTCAGAAACAGAGAACATCACTGAGGATACTCCTTGCGAGTTGCATGTGCCATTTGGTTACAAGGGGAAGACGATGAAGGTTGCATCTGGCACGGCATTTCCAGGAGAGATGCTCCATAACAGGGATATCCCTGTAGGTTACGTGTGTGTCACCGTGTCAGAAATAGTACCTGGCTATGAGGACAATGAGATCGAATGCCCGATACCTGAGGCAGGTATAGAAACTCTCCAAGATGCCCTCGACTCTTTCATTATTTGGAAACGCCGTGATGTTGTCCTCTCACCACGAGTTTCTCCACCCCCGTTGTTTGGACACGGGTCCTTTCATGCGAGCCAGCCAATCAATACATGTCGACAGCCGCCTCCTATGTCTGCGGCAGCCTCGAGAAACAAGCTCCAATCTCCTCATGCAGAAGCCGACTCGACTCATAGTCCTATAATCTATAGTGACAATGAGCCTCTTCCGCAGAGTGTTCAAGTTCAGGCTCCAGTAATCCAAGTCCAGCCTACACCAGTTGTCATCAAGGCATCGGTAATCCCAAAGACGATTACCGGATTTGACAAAAAGCCAAAGGACCCAAAGGCAAAAAGTGATGTTGATAAGTACTTGGCTGCATTGAAAAACCGTCTAGCAAGCACCGGCAAGCTCATCCTGCAAGAAGAAGATCCTCGGGATGTATTATCGTACGATGATCAAATTTTGGAGAATCCTACGGATGATATGGACTACCCGAAATTTATACTCGGTAAACCCCTTATATCAAATAACATGTACAAGAACCTGCCGTGGGAGATGCGGAAGTTGCACGACTAGTACATGATGGGGTCAAAGGAAGAGGTCACTGAAATCACTTGTAGGATTCCAAAAGAGGTGTTCAACGAAGATGACGAACAAATCTTATACCTTTTTTGGGAGGATGTCCACTCGATGTTTCATCTAGACCAAATGGACATCACCTTCATCACCCTATGGTGCATGTAAGTGTCATGTTCGATGTACTTCATATTTCAAGCATAATTCCATATATGATCTAATGCTTTTTTTTGTAGTATGAACTCCTTTTTCCAAAGAAAGGAGACCAATAGAAAAGATTGGAGGGTGGCCTACGTCAACCCAAGCCGGATCTACCAAAGGTCGATAAACCCAACAGTAAATCCAAAAAATTATCCGGATAAGACACCGACAGAGTTTGCTGAAATCAAGACGGTCTTGACAACAGAAGCAAGGACTTATGTTGCAAATTACTTGTACGACTGCTTCATGAAGTGGCAATATAGAGAGTGCATTATGACCCCTTTCTCTCCCTTTCTTTTAGCATTGCATCATGCATTGTATACTTGTTGCATTTGCATTCTTTACATTCATGCATTCTTGCATTGTGATACCATACATGCTACCAAGCATGTGTCTAGGGGGAGTTGCTCATTTACAATGTGAGTATATGACTCTCTAGATGATCAAATAGTGATAATTGTGCATCATGCCCATTGAGTCATGTTCAATCGAGCTCCGAGGTTAAATCTACTCGCGCGGCTCAAAGACAAGTGGCTCATACATTCCCACCCCACAAATGACTAACCATTGCATACTTGAGAAAATATTTTGTTGAGTCATGTGTGTGGGGGGAGCTACGGTGGAACACCATTGTGACCAAGGAGGAGCACCATGAAAGGAGGAGTTATTCTAACTCTTGCCAACTATTATTTGCTCTTTGGTTGCCTGTGTTTTGGTGTGGTTTTTGGTGAAAGGTGACAAAGGGGGAGAAGAAGAATATGAAGACATGAAGATCCAAAAGCCAAGTCTAGTAGGGAAGAAGAAGAATGAGAAGAACATGAAGATACAAGGAAGCTACAAGGTGACAAAGAGGATAACACGAAGAACAAATGAAGATGATCAAGACAATGGTGCATGTTCACTTGAAGTACACATGAAGATCATATAAGGATGAACATCTACACAGACATGAAGAAGAACAACAACGTTGCATGTATACAACAACAATGAACATCTACTCTGACAAAAATATCTACGTCTTTGGTGTGTGTCTACTTCAACAATATCTTCAACCACGACACCAACACGGGCGCAAAATTGAACTCAAGATCGATATCAAGTGCACTAAGTGATTGGGTAGTTCTCCCTCAACACCTAGCACTTCCAAGGGGGAGACTACTTCCAAGGTAATCCTTTCAATCCTTTCTTTTCCTTTGGTCCTTGTTGCTCGTTTGTTTTGGATCATCATAAGTAGTGGTTGCTCATCAAGGGCGAAATTGCATAGGCTTGATTGCTCACTCTTGTATGTTTTGTGGTACTCATGCTTGTGTGCCCTAGTTCCTTATCTTGTAGCTTTGTATGAGTAGACTTCTTTGCTAGCTTGTTGTGTGCTTCCGCGTGTCTTTATTAGTTGCCTTGTATAATCCACTAGTATGCTTAGTTTGTTGTTCCTTTCATAGGGCTATTATCTTGCTAGTGTGATCCCCACTAGAATTGTTATAGGACTTGATTGAGTGTTCGGTTTAGGAATTAGCAAATTTGGTACATAGTGTGAGTTCCCGATCCACCCCCCCCCCTCTCGATCACTCGGACCTTTCACAAGGCGAGCACATTGCTGGAATGGTTGGGCGGTGACCCTAATTTCACTAGAAGCTTGACTGAAGACAGACCTAGGCAGCTTGTCAGATGAAACAGCGGAGATTTTTTGATGCGGGGTGGTGTTCGCTTAGTTGTTGCGGCGACAAACTCAAGGGTCGTATTTATAGTCGAGAATCGAGTGCCGTTGCGGAACCTTGGCGGTGGTACTGAGAGGATGCTTCTCTGTATTCTAGCCATTGTTCTGGGCACGCGTGCTCCGATGAACGTTGGTGAGTTGTAGCACGAATTCCAGCTAGGAGAGTGGGCATCATACACTCGATTGATGGAGGACGATTGATAGCTGTAACGGGTAGTGGGTATGATTGTTGTGTGGATAGTCACTGGTGAGCTCAACGGCGAAGGTCTCGGTGTTTTGGTGGGTTCAGACGTCGAGCAGAAGAAATTTCATTCTCGTTCCTGGTGTCGAGGTGTTGGGAGCTCAGTAGTCGAAGTCGCTATGTAGGAAATTTTCGCCTGCGATTGATTGGTTTTCCTTACAGGGAATCTAGGTGCTTTTAGTTCCAATCATGGTGACTTGACTGCAACGACGGGGAAAAGCAGACAACTAGAGCACGAGGGGTGGGGCGAAGTTTCAAATTCCGTGGGTCTTCTTTCAATTTCATGGGGACCTGTGGGTCATGGGTCCTTCATTGGATGGGCTAGCAAAATTGGCCGGAAGAAGGCGGGTCTGTGCTGAGGCCACTTTTAGATTCGGCCTTTCTCCAAAAATGTTTCTTTTCTAATTTGATAAGATTTCCAAGGATTTATTTGTTGTGCTGATCATCTGATAACAAATGGTTGTACCTCTCTTAAGTATGCACTCATCCATAATCCAAAGGTGCGATCTTGCTTTCTCTGAGTAGCCATCTTTTCCAAGGCTAGGAAATATATTCCTAGGCAAACTATACTTGAGTGGTCTTCATAAAGGACTCTTGGGTTTTATTGTTGCTGAGGGGGGTGTATTTTAGGTGATTTCTTTTATTTTGTTGTTGTTTGGTTGATCTGTAGGTTGTTTAGAGCACACAATTCACTCAAGCAAAAATCCAAATGAAATCAAGGCAAATGCGTGCGTGCACTACTCGTGAGGTATGCTCGGCAAAACGCACAACTATGGCTGCTCTCCGTATTCTTGAGGGTGATGTCTTTGAAAGTGGCATGGCTTTCTGCTTCTGCGACTCTTACTTTGGTTTCTGCTAGCTGGACACGAAGGATCCGGTTCTTTCTCTCGAATTCTATGTACTGCTGAATGCACTGCTTCAATCTCTTGGCTTGTTGGTCATGCATCTCATCAAGGGCGAGCAGATGATGGGCCAAAACAATGGTGGGTGGATCATTGGCACGAATTCCTAGGGAATCTAGAGCAGTAACCTGTTCCTTCCAGGAGGACTGATCTTTGACTAAAGGCGGGAAAAATCTCATACTATAATTACTGAGAGATTCTTCGAATATCTGGCATAGGGGTTTTAGGGCTTTGCGAGCAATAGACTGGAAGGTATCCGAGAATCGGTATCCAGTGGTGGATACGCTCCAAGGCTTGATGTTTGGGTGGTCTTTGCTGGCTCTGATGTGAATGGCTGTGACACCCCCATCCGGGGTATACTTGTATATTCCGTATCAATCCATGGATCAGTAGTTAGTACACATATACAAATGATACAAAGGGCAATACACGATCTTTATTAAGTCCACGCAGGGACGATAGGGTCATACAAGTCTTAGATTACAAGCCAAAGAGGTGGTCATGCCATCCTCGGAAATGAGGAAAACATTACACAAGCTTTATTCAACTTCCATAGGCAACTCGAGCATCGGACGTGACCCACTCGTCAAACTCCTACGAGTTCCTCTTCTTCGTCTTCTGAATAAATCATATTAAAGCAAGGGTGAGTACATAAGGTACTCCGCAAGCCCTACCTCTAGCAATGGTATATGCATGCATTTGGGTAGTGGATAATGGATAGGCTATAGTTTCAGAGTTTTGCGGAAAGCATGTATGCAGGGGCTCACTATAGAACCAAAGGGGATTTTTGAGTGAGAGAAAATAGTTTTATAACTTTTAGTAAGTTGGACCTGAGGGAGATTCAATCAATCCCAACAGTTCCCATCTTTTAGTTGGGCCTTCCGACACACAGTCATAACAACCCTGGCACACCTTACCATCTCCGTTCACCAAAACACGGGTATCACCACACCCACTCACGCGTCAAGAAATTATTGTGACTAATCTTGAGAGCCCAATGATTTGGCGTGTCATAACCAGTGACAACGGACATCCGAATGATTTGTTAATAACTCTGCTGAGCTTAGTATGTTGTACCCACAGGCTATGTGCTCTTAGCTACGAAAACACATTACACTACCACTTCACCCAGGCACGCCCACAAGTCCACCACGGAGCTCAGGGGTTCCACATCCATGACACTTAGTTATATCACCGCACTTATGACACATGGTCATATAATATTGCCAAGTACTGGACTTATCACCACGTGCATCATAACCAACCCCCTGAGTCCGTTCCTACTTTGCCGGGTGATACTTCCTTGTTGTGTTACCAGGTTCCGCGTTAGTCCTGCCCAGACAGGTTCTGTGGTAGTACTAATAATATCACTAAGTTGAGGTCTCACTATTTGATTCTTATGCGGTCGGGCAAGCACTCATCCACGACAGGTGGATCTACACCGAAGACACCCTCATCGAGTATTCTGCACCAGTACTAGGAGTCTCGCCCTCGACCAAGTCTATTCCACCCAACTTCATCTTAACACCGTTGGCCTAACACCCACCCGCTAACGCACACAACCAAACACATTTTTCACATGTTTTTACAAATCTATACCCCTATATAATGCACCAGTTTATTCTTTTCTATCTCCACAGAGCTTATTGCATCCAACGGAGATAATCTTTCATCCACTCACCCAACTTTATGCACCCAGAGAATCCCCTATACTTAGAATAAATGGCTCAGATGTCTTCAATGTCCAACTTACTCATATCCAACGGCCAACATCGTTTGGATGGTCCTCTGTGCTTTGACAACCCCCTCCCACGACTCCAAGACCCGCGATCGAACCGCCGCCAGCCTTGATCTCAAAAAGAAAAATAAAATGTTGAAACTTGAAAACAAAACGTCGAAGCTTGGAGCACCGTCGCCGCCGACAAACCAGGGCCCGGAGGAGTGCCGCTTTTGATGATGAACCGTCGTCCAGAGGAGCGTCCACTTCTTAGCACTTCACGGCTTCCCAACTGCACCACCACGGACGAGCATTCCCGGCTGTGGTGGGCCTAGAATTTAGACTATGGGTATTCAAAATTTGTAATGATAAAAAAAATGGATGGCTTAAATTATGTATCTATAACACATAATTGAGTGGCAATGGACTGGTGCGCTGCTGCAGTGCTACCGGCGATGGAAATCAGAAATCCTCGCGATTCATGATCCCCAGCACAGCCGCACAGGGCAGCAGTCAACACGATTGAGTCCTGGGAACTTGTCTCTGGCGATTGTGTCGTCAGGAACAAATATCGTAGGAAGTTCCGGGCATGGGCGGCGGCGCGATTCTATCATAGAGGAAGAACAATCGATAAATTTTTCTGATCGTACACGTACAGGACTGTTAAATCCATTAGAATTGGGCACCGAATGGACCAATTTAACAGTTTGGCTAGTGGGCCAGCTGTGGTAGAGGTAAGTAGGAGCCTAGGTTGGCTATTGAGCTTGTTTATTATTGTTTTTTATGCAAATTCATAGTATACATTATATATACAGAATTTTTTTAAAAAAATAATAGATATTCAACTGAATACCCTTGAATCTAAGTATGCCCGTCCCTGATTCCCGGACGTTGTTCGTCATCGTCGCTACCACGAACAAGGCAGCCATGCAGAACGGAGTACCTTCTCCACGCTGCAAATGGGAACGCTCGCCCTGGCCGCCTCATCCTTCGCGCCAGGACAGAACGCTCACTCACGCCAGGATGCTCCCCTGCACCAGGAGCAACGTCTCCTCCGGGAGATTTAGCATCTCCCATGCGCAGGTGCGTGACCTCTCCCTTGCTTTCCATTCTAGCCACAGCCATAGCTGCAATGGGGGCACTCCATCCCGTACACACAGGCCATGGAGTTGACCTCAGAGCTCCCCCAGATCCAATCTGACAACTCACGCTCACAGGTGTTGAAGGAGAAGCCTGGATTGATTCCTCTTCCTGGTATTTTTCTTATATTATTTTTCTTGTGCAATATTCAAAATATCCTCATGCCATCCACTTCAACCCACCATTGCTACGGATGGTAATTGGTCGTTGCCTCCTCGCTGCTTCCTCCTGGTGCTGTTTTTTTGGAGGAGAAACAACAACTAATTGGCTGGGCGCCGGGAGCTGGGAAGGAGAAAGGTCAGGGCGGGCGTCAGGCATCTTGCTGATGCTTGCCACAGTTGTTGTGTGCCTGTGCAGTTAGGTTGGTAGTATTGGAGGTGTGCGTGTGGTGCAGGATAGGGAAGAGAAGGAACAGGGAAGAAGGGAGAAAGAAGAAGAGAGAGAGAGAGGAAATTCGTGGAGTTCTAAGATTAGTCCAATCTACAGCAAATTCGTGTTCCTAGCATGACTGCTAATGACCAATTAGTCTCCCGATGATTATAGATGAATTTAGTTTGAGGCAATCGCCAATTAGTAACCTAAGATTAGTAGTTAAATATCTTTTTTCTGATATTCAAGTGCTTCATGAATTTTACTTTTTACTTGGTGCTTCCCTTTGGTTTCTACACCGGAGATTAGTAGTTAAATATCTTTTTCTGTGATTTATGGTATAACTCTGAAATCTCATGCATTACATTTTCTCTTGAGATTCATGTCGAAACTACTGCAACATAAGGTTTTATTATATGATTTCTTTTTAAATAATTCAATTTATCTGTAAATTATATGCCAGTGTGGGCAGTTTCAACTGCACATTAGCAGCTATTTTTGGTGATGCTTGCTCACTCATCTAAACTAAAAGGCGAACTTGGTTACTATATGTCTCTAAAATGATTACTCTCTACGGCTGGTTGTCTTGTGACTTACTCAGTTGCAGTTTGGGAAGCTATCTGAATCATCTGTTCATTCTATATATCTACTAGAATGAGTTACAATTTTCTTATCATGTATCCGGGTTGTTCTATGGTGATTAATAAGCGAAGTGTATTCTGATTTGTGCACTTATGAATATATCTAAATTCTGAACTAGCTACATGAGCCATACATTTTTCTTGACTTTCAGCTATTCATCCACATACAGGTTTTGATATTTTCTTTTCTATGTATTACGATTGGGCGTGAAGGATGGAGGACAATTCAAGACTGACCTACACTTAATTCAGCTAATAAATGAATTGCATGATTTGTGTTGAAAAATGAATTTGTGAAAAAATGATTGATGACATACCTTATTTCTCTGGATAATTTGTCTTGTGACTGGTGTTTTGAATAGGGAGTTGGTGTTAAATGTTTTGGAGGTGTTTTGAATAGGGAGTTGTGAAGATGGTTGCACCACCATGCTAGATATGGCTTTAGGGAATGATGATGCGCCTGTGACCCTCTGGTATATTTTTCATGGGTATGGACCGTGAGCTAATGTCATGTTTTGGAGTTGCATGTTTAGCTAATTGCTAACATTGCGAGTTATTCCTGTCTTGTCTTTGCAGGATTCAATAAGTAAGTTTTGGCGCTTTTTTGTGTACTTCCTGGGTGGAACTGTACAGAATGGGATCTCAGATAATAAGAACTGCATTTTATGAGACATTGGAAGCCACCCTGTGTAAATTTTCAGAGAGCTTGGAATGGAAGCCTCTAAAGAAGTTGCTGCATGTGTGACAATGTTTTCTTCATGTAGATCATCGAACATTGGAGTATTCATTTGTGTAAAATTTATAGCATCTGTTTGTACTGCAAGTTTATATTTGATATGATTAATTTGAGTCATCTATGTTTTTCAGTTTTTGTTGTCCTTGAAGCAAGATGAACTTTTTTAAAAATAAATATAAATATTTTCTGACTATGATGTGAATATACTAAGGCAAATGTATTGAAGTACAATGAGAATGAATGTGAAAACAATACCCCTTATGTCATTCAGGAGTTTCTTAAGCGTCAAAACTTAGATGGTTTGAGAGAAGAAAAAAAGTTGTGATGTATTTTGTGCATGAGATCATGTATTCATCAGTATGATGACTGTTTAGGTTTTAAATCTATCTCATTTATGATGGATTACTATGTATTGTCTTTTGATTTAATCACAATAGCGTTAGCACGGTCATTATACTAGTCTTGATAGTGTAAGAGTATGGTGATATTCATCACAAATCCTAAGCGTATGCCAAACAAGGATGGTATTATCGTTAGCAAAGCCAATGATAACTTACTAGGTTGATCAAGGTAGTGGGATAATAAATACGGTCAATCAAGGATCTAGCGTTCATATCTTATATAGGTAATAAGAATGCTAGTTTTTACACAAGTGGGCTTTAACTAAGCAATTATGAAAACATCAAGCAATAATGCATATAAGAAGTAGGCTCTAAGTTAGATGCAATTTAAAATAATAGGAGCAATCATGATCAAGGAATAGATAGAGCTTGTCTCCTAACGCGTCCTCGAAGTCCTGCTCGTAGTCCGGGTCCTTGGGCTCCTACTCCTGGTTCTCTTCATCTGCAAACCGAGAACTAAGCATAAGCTATCATAACATAAAATGACATAAAAATCAAGAAAAAACCAAATGAGGAGAAAATAAGATGTGGAGGGGCTAGGTGAATGGTTCCATAAGCTAGGGTTCGAGACAACGATTCCAACGGCGTAAGAATCGTTCAAATCGGAGCTACTGTTTGAAAACTAGGGTTTCCGGAAGGTTTAGGGGCATTTTTGTAAATTCTGTAAAGTTCTAGGGACCTATTTGTAATTTTGGAAAATATAAGAGGCTTGGTTGAAAAATGGCAGGGGCTAAAATGAAATTACTGAAAAGCTGGGGTACTTTTCTATAAAAATACTAGGCGGAAACAGAATTAAAATAAAACTCCGGGGCTTGACTGCAAAACTATAGGTTTCTGGAATTTTCGGGATTTACTGGAATTATTTTTGCATTGAGAAATCTATGGAATATGTCTACGGCGCTGTGGACCGGGAGACAGGGCGGGGTCTATGGGTCCACAGTGGACCGATTACACAAAATCGGCCCACAGCCATCGATCCCGTGATGTGTGGTCTGGATTCAAACGAGCGAAGGGGTAAGTGGTTTCTAATCCTAGTCGTTGGTGGCTTCATGGACGGCGATGGGACATTAGGTGACTGTGCGCGGCGGCCGGAGGGCGAGATGACGGCGGCGCCATGGCTGACAGCTCCGCTGCTCGCCGCAGGGCGCACTGGTGGCCGAGGCTCGATGCCTAAGTTCTCTGGAGGTTTCGAGGAGGGCGCCGCGTCCGCCTAGGAGGATCGCGAGGCAGGGAGAAGGCTAAGGCGGGCTCTCGACTAAGGGGCTGGCTCTGGGAGGCTAGAGCAGAGAGAGGGGGAAGATGACTCGGTGTTTGCCTGGTTCGGGTGTGAGCGGTGATGAGGAGTTAGCGAGGAGGAGGGGTGCTATTTACAGGCAGAGGAGGGCTCAAGCGGCGTGGGAGCAGGGTCGGGTCTTGACGTGGGGAGAAATTTCTACAGCGGCGCTGTGCTCGTCGCGGAGCGATTCAAGGTAGGGCGGTGATGTGATGGCTCGCTGCGGGCGCGGTAAGGAGCTAGGCGACGGCGACCAGAGAGGGGTCAAGTCGCGCGGGGCATGGTTGACTCACGTCACCGAGGATGAGTTGGCGTCGCGGTGCTTTTTAAGGCTAGAGCAGGGCGGATAGGCGGTAAGGGACGCGGGCTAGGCGACGAGGTGCAGGGATAAAGATGGCAATGGTACCCGATACTGGAAAACTGATGGGTAAAACCTTTATTATGGGATGAGTATGAGACATAAATTATATCGTGAGTATATAAATGAGTTAAATCTTGTATTTGATGGGTACGTGGATTTGGATATGGGAACTAGTAATTCATACCCGTGTACTCATAAACCCAATATTTATGTGTAATTTGTGATCTAAATGTGGATTTATTACTTTTTGGTGACTCTAGCTCTATTACTTTATCAAAATAGATAAGGCTAACATATAATCTTATTTTGTGCATGTGCTAAGCAAAAAATTCTCATCAAAATTGATTAAATTTATCAAAGTATTATGATCTTTTTTGAAATATTAGGGTATGCGAAACCCGTGGGTACTCGATTACTAGATGGATATGGGTATGGGATGAAACTTTAACCCCTCATGGGTATGGGTATGGGTATGAGTTTGATTTATTTATAGTGGGTATGGGTATGAGACACTAAAACCCGGTGCATTTTTACCCATTGCCATCCCTATGCAGGGAGAGGTCAAGTCGGTTGTCGTGCCGACGTGAAGGGCGTGGCGACAACGGTGGCTGGGAGGGGTTGTTTCCGTGCCCTGTGCGGTGGCGTGGTTCAAGGCGACGCGACTCGTCGCTGGGTGCGTCATGACAGGGGGGGAGTTAGGGCGCGTGGGGTCAACATGAGTAATGGCGTGGCGTCGCCTTGCGTCGGTGCGACGGTGGGTGGCTACGACGTCGGGCTGGGCATGGCAACGGCGTCAGGAGGAAGGGGAAACAGGGAGGAGAGCACAGGAGTAGGACTGGCCCGAGCAGGCGCATGCACGAAGGAGGGTAGGGTCGGCCCGAGCGGGAGAGGGGAAAAGGGAAGGTGGGCTGGCGGTTGGGCCGATAGGGAGAGAAAGGAGGGGAGCGACCCAAGGAGAAGGGAAATGGGTTTTGGGTTTTAATGTTTTTCTGGTTTCCTCTCAAATCAAAACAAAATCAAACAAATGAATTTCAAAGAAAAGAGTCAAATAGAATTCAAGGAAGAAAAGATCACGTTGTCATGTTCCAAATTTTGGATTTTGAAATCGGTTGTCTCCAATTTTATTTATGGTTCATTTTTCCTCTCTATTCCAAAACGGTTTTCTTTTAAAATAATAATAATAATAAATTATTTATGAGGTATATTTTAATTGGCCCATTTTTTAGGGTCTCACAGACATACCCAACTTAAAAATGAGTCTCGTCCTTGAGACTCGCGCTGATTCTCGAATAGGTATGGGTATTTTTTTCTGAGATCGTCTTCTCTTTCCCATGTGGCCTCATTATCCGTGTGATTATTCCATTGCACTCAACAAAAATTGGTGACCTTTGTCTGAGTTCGACGAGTGATAGTGTCTAAGATCTTTACTGGATACTCTTTGTAACAAAGGTCCGTCTGCAGGTCAACAGTCTCCAGAGGCAACTGATGCTTAGGCACTTTTAAGCACTTCCTTTGTTATGAGATGTTAAACACCGGGTGTACCTCTGGCAGGGCCTCAGGTAGCTCAAGTTGGTAGGCTACCTCACCTATCCTCTTCAGGATTTTGTATGGTCCTATATACCGGGGGGCTAGTTTGCCTCGTACCTAAAATCTTTGTATTCCTCTCATGGGTGACACTTTCAGATAGACGTAGTCACTTGGGTGGAGTTGTAGGTCTATGCGATGCTTGTATGTGTAACTTTTCTATCGGCTCTGCACGGGTCTCAATGTCTCTCTAACTGCAACAACCTTCTCTTTAGCCTCTTTGATGACTGCGGGTCCATAGAAAGATCTTTCTCCTACTGACCACATGAGTGGGGTCCTGCACTTTCGACCATAGAGAATTTTAAACGGTGCCATCTTAATGCTGGTCTGGTAGCTGTTATTGTAAGAGAATCCGGCGAAGGACAAGTTGTCTTCCCAATTAGCTCCAGAGATCAGCACACAGGCTCTTAACATATCTTCAAGAATTTGATTGATTCGTTCTATTTGTCCATCAGTCTAGGGATGGTATGTGGAGCTGTGGTCTAATCTGGTGCGTAGGTGTGCATGTAGGCTTTGCCAGAAGTGCGAGGTGAATTGTGTCCCTCGATTGGATACAATTCTGGAGGGCACCCCATGCAACTTTAGGACATTGTTAATATACAACTGACCTAGCTTATCTCCTCGATATGTTGTCTTCACGGCTATGAAATGTGATATTTTGGTTAGCAGTCGACTATGACCCATACCGAGTCATTTCCATTTGGGGTCCTTGGGAGTCCTACGATGAAATCCATTGCGATGTCATCCCACTTCCAAACAGGGATATGCAGTGGTTGTAGCAGTCCAGCCGGTCTCTGATGTTCAGCTTTCACCCGATTGCAGGTGTCGCATCTGGCCACATATTCCGCTATGTCTTTTTTCATGCCATTCCACTAGTGTTTCTGTTTCAAGTCCTGGTACATCTTGGTGGTTCCAGGGTGAATGGAGTAGGTTGAGTTATGAGCTTCTTCAAGTATAAGTTTCTGAGCTCATTTGTGTTGGGTACGCAAATTAGATCTTCGTACCACAGTGTTCTCTTGTCATCTATCCGATGCCATGGTGTGTGATCCTTTCCCACAAGTCTTTTCTATTCTCGTGTTTTTGGGTCCAGAGTCTGGGCTTCACGGATTTTCTCTTCTAGAGTCGGTTGAAACTCGAGTGCTTGCAGTTCTCTTGGTGAAACTATATGTACATTTAATCTGCTCATTTCCTGGATCAACTCTGGACTGGTAGGAGCTACGTTCACTGCATCGCAGTAGGCCTTGCGGCTTAGCGCATCGGCCACTACATTGGCCTTTTCAGGGTGATACTGTATGTCCAGGTCGTAGTCTTTTATCAACTCCAACCATCTTTTTTTGTCTCAGGTTCAGATCTGGTTGAGTTAAGATGTATTTCAGAGTAGTATGATCAGTATATATCTTGCATTTATTGCCTATCAGATAATGCCTCCATATCTTCAGAGTATGCACTACGACTGCCAACTCTAGGTCATGAGTTGGGTAATTCTCCTCGTGGGTCTTTAACTATCTAGACACGTAGGCAACGACTCGGTCTTCCTACATTAGCACGCATCCGAGTCTGTTTCGAGATGCGTCACAGTATACCATGAAGTCCTTATGTATATCTAGCAGGGTGAGTATTGGAGCTTCTGTGAGCCTTTTCTTGAGTTCTTGGAAACTACGCTCACATTGAGGGTTCCATTGGAATTTCTTGTCTTTTCGAGTTAGCTCTGTCATAGGTCTTGTGATCTTTGAAAATCCTTCAATGAATCTCTGATAGTAGCCTGCTAGACCTAAGAAGCTTCTGATTTCTGTGGCATTCTTGGGTTGTTTCCAATCTTTTACAGCTTCAACCTTGTTTGGGTCTACTGCTATTCCTTCTACAGTGATAACGTGTCTCAGAAATCCTACTTGTTGTAGCCAGAATTCACACTTGTTGAACTTGGCGTATAATTGGTGCCTTCTGAGGCACTCCAATACCATTCTTAAATGTTGCTCGTGCTCTTCGGCACTCTTGGAGTAAATGAGTATGTCATCTATGAACACTATCACAAATTTATCTAGTTCTTCCATGAATATCTTATTCATCAAGTTAATGAAGTAAGCAGGTGCATTTGTCAGTCCAAAAGGCATCACGGTGAACTCAAACTATCTGTATCGGGTCACGAAGGCAATCTTCTTGATGTCCTCTTCTATGATCTTCAATTGATAGTATCCTGACCTAAGATCGATTTTCGAGAATTACCTTGCTCCTTTAAGTTGATCGAAAAGGTCATCGATCCTGGGTAGCGGGTACTTGTTCTTTATGGTTGCTTCGTTCAGTGCGCGGTAGTCCACACACATCCTCAAACTCTCATCTTTCTTTTTTCACGAACAGTATGGGTGCTCCCCATGGTGATGCACTGGGTCAGATATATCCTTTCTGTTGTAGTTCTGCCAAGTGTGCCTTTAATTCTTCTAGTTCGTTGGCTGCCATTAGGTATGGCTTCTTAGCTGTGGGTCTGGATCCTGGAATCAAATCAATGACAAACTCGATCTCATGGTCGGGTGGCATTCCTGGTAATTCCTCAGGGAACACATCTCACGGGCACTGCTTCCAAGGTTGGGGTCTCTATGTGACATAACATGCTATTCGTCTTCGCTTGCCGGGGTTGACAAGTCACATGGATTCCTTGGTGGTTTACTGCTGTTACCGTGCGATCTTCACAAGATATATTCCCTTTGGCCTTGAATAGCCAGTCCATTCCTAGTATGACGTCTACTCCTCTGGTGTTTAGTACTACTAGACCTGCTCGAAAGGATACCCCACTTAAGATAATTTCTACACCTAGGCATCCGCGTTGGCATCTTATTACGGCACCTGGAGATTACGTTATAAGGGGTGCCTTAAGTGCTATCATGGGTATATGATTTTTAATGGCAAAATCCGAGGAAATGAACGAATGTGAAGCTCCCGAATTGAACAAAACCGTTGCAATGGTAGAGTTGACTAGGTACTCATCGAGCACTACGTCGTTCACAGTCTCCGCTTCTTCAGCTGATATGTGGTTCACTTTCCCATGGTTGTAGCTTCGGGTCTTGTATTGTTGTCCTGAACCTTGCGGTGCATTGCGTGCAACCGATTCTGTAGACTTGGTTCCTGTATTGTTGGGGGCTCGGTTTCCCTGGTTCCGATGGAGACAGACTGCTATCATGTCTTCAGTTTCTCCGCATGCATATCACATCCTGTGGAGCATTGTTTGTTACAGTACGTTAAGGAAAAAAATAACTTGGAATTGCTTTGGAAGAGTCATGCTGAATTTTTCGTGCAAGGGAATAATACGGTCTAAGAGAAACAGTACTTGGTTTGCAATTGTCCCTTGTCTTAGGGTATATCTATTCTATTTTTTTTAATGAACTACTCCCTCTATACCAATATATAAGCATTTGAGGGATGTGAGAGAAATCAAGAAAAGAACAAAATGACCCTGCTACCTCTAATTATTATTTCAACAAGTACTCTCTTAACCATACAACTTTCTATCTTTTTTTACTGACGTACGGCTGCTACTTTTTTGCATGCGCCTGGTGGGGTGGAGTGAAAGGAAATTATAAAATAAATGATAGTGGGATCCACTAACTTCTCAAATACTTATAATCTGAGAATAATTTAAAGAGTTAATTTCACAAACCCACCAATACTTAGGCCTTATGGTCACAAACCCACCAAATACGGTGTCTATTTCAAAGAACCACCAATACTTTAGGGTGTAGTTTCACAAAACCACCGTCTCCTTTACTTGTACGTATCTGAGACTTATGGTCCTATATATTAGCTGCAACATTTGAAAGTATTGGTGGAGCTCATGTCACATAAACAAAGCATGAAACAGATGAGCATAAGATGGCTTCATAGGACTTAATATAGTTGAGCTCAAGTAAACATAGTCATCTTTGCTTATGTGGCGCGAACTCCACTGAGTTGGCCAGTGGAGATATAGTCTTCAATTTCTAGTGCTGCAGCTGACATATGGGACCTTAGGTATCGAATACGTATAAGTACATAAAGTGGTGATTATGTGAAACTGCATCCTAAAGTATTTATGGGTCTGTAAAATAGACACCATATTTGATGGGCTTGTGGTTATAAGACCGAAGTATTGATGGGTTTGTGAAATTAACTCTAATTTAAACCTCTCAAATGCTAAATTTTTTAGATGGAGCGAGTATCTATTCTATTCGCTCAATCTGAAATTGTTCAGGCACAACACAAGTTGTTGTCTGGTTTTCCTTTTCCCCCCTTATTTTTGCGAAACCAGTTTCAGATTATTTTGGGTAACAAAAATATCAGTATGTGTATGTCATGGTTGCTTGATTACCTGTTACCTCACTAATATGTGGACCCCAACATGTACCCATCGGGTTATCCTCCATGCCAACTGCCTTTAAAAAAAAACCTGTGAACCAAGTGGCGTGAACCCTGTCTATGTGCACCCGGCATCACGTTTCAATCCCTCACGCTGCAGAACACGGGCCACTCTGTGGATAAAGCTCCCACCCACCACCTCCTCGGCTTCCCCGGCTCCACCACCGCCACCACCACCAAGAGGACCAGGGCGCCGCAAGGCCAAGGCTGTTCCCACCCCGCACAAAACCCTCATCTCTCTCCCCCTCCCCCACCCACCGCCCTCCTCCGCCCAAAATGCTGTTCCCGCTCCGCCAATCCCTCGCCGCCGCGGCGTCCCCGTCCGCCCGCCTCCGCCGCGGCCTCTCCACGACCTCCGCGCGCCCTCCATGGGCGATAATCAAGCAGATGGTGCGGATCAATTCGCCGACGGCGCCGCGCCCGTTCCTCGAGGTCGCGGAGCCCCCGAGCCTCTCCCGCCTCGTGGTCCCCCCGCACTTCCTCAAGCCTAACCCCGACCGCCCAGGCGTCCTCTCGGGCTTGGTCCGCGCCACGAGCGGCGACGGCCACCTCCTCCTCATGTTCGCGGACGCCCCCGCCACGGCTACCGACGCCGCCAAGGTCCGCGCCGCCCAGAAAGGTGAACCGGGCCTCATCGAAGTCCGCGTCCACCCCGACGACTTCACGCACTTCGTCTGCAACCCCCTCAGCGGCGAGATGTTCTGCCTCCCTGAAATCGACGGCACGAAGAAGATCCGCGGATTGCACGCCCAAGGCCTCCTCACCCAGTCCGACCACGGGGACGATCCGCCTGACAGGTTCGCCGTCGCTGAGCTCAGCGTACAAGGTGAAGGAAACGGGCGGAGCTTCGTCATGCGGCGGTTCTTCTCGGAGACGGGGGACTAGGACAAGCTGATGGGCTTGCCGTCGCCGCTCCCGTGGCCGTGGCGAGTGGACTTTGACAACGAAGTGCTGGCCTTTGCCGGACGGCTGTGGTGGGTCGATCTGACCTGGGGCGCCGTCTGCGCCGACCCGTTCAGCGACCGACCTGAGCTCTGTTTTGTTGAGTTGCCTGACCCATCTGCAACCAAGTACCCACCACCGCAGCCGCAGGGCACGTACCGGCGGATGGGGGTCAGTGAGGGGAAGCTGCGCTATGTGGATCGGAGGTGTCCCAGAAGGAACCTTTCATCCTGAGCTCGTTCACTCTTGACGACGACTGCAGCGGCTGGACGCTGGAGCACCAGGTGGCGCTCAGTCGAATCTGGGCCGATGCTGGGAAACAGGAAGGCACGCCGCGGATTGGTGTTATCGACCCACTGGATGCACAGGCCATGTGTGTCCTCATCGGTGACTTCGCTCTGGCCGTAGACATGGATATGGGGAAGGTGCTCGCACGTCTGCATCTCGTTGAAAGTGAAGGCCCGTTTTCTGCGCTTCTCAAACCATGTTTGCTTCCACCATGGCTTGAATCGAGCCACATCCCTACTGCAGGTGATCAATTTTCAGATGCTCTCTGCCATGTTTTACCTGTTCGTCTATTAATCTGTTACAAATTTCAGTTGGTCTGCCATATCGTTCAAATCGTATTGTGTTCTAAAATTTTCTTAGAGTTATCTGCTTGTTGTAAAACTTCAAATCTGCACTGCTTATTACTATGCAATCTGCATTCTGTTTCCACATTTCGTGTTCAGAGGCCTTACAACAGATTATTTGTCCATTCAGTAGTTAGACTGTAACACTGGGCCAATTATCTGCAATTCAGCATATTGAGACTTGTGATATGGTCTCTCTCTGACTATCCATTTTCATTTTTGTGCCTGGCTTAAATCCTGTTTCTTCTATGCAATGCAGAAAATTCCATGTTATAATGTTTTGTGTTGGTAATGTACCATTAGCGGCCTTCTTTTCTTTTAATATTGTAAGAATGATTAACTGAACATCTTTCAGGCAAGAAGGAAGGTGCCACAAACAAGACTTTGGCAGACGTTTTGGTTCGTTCAGGCAGATATTAGAAGAGATGAAGTGAACTAGGTTATCATGTAACCTATCTTTGGGTACTCTCCCTCCACTAATGCTTCTTGTTTGATAAACTGTTAGTTGTGCTTGTGCATCCAGTTTGTTTCTGATTCCAGTGTTTGGTATATGGCACTTTCCAATTGACCTTATTTGAATTATGGGTAGGTGACTTGGAAAATGACAGGGTTACTCTACTAATTAGCTTTTTAAAACTGATTCTATCTCTACGGTATTGTTGCATTGAGGGCACCCATGTGGCCTGTTGGTAGAGTATAAGGTTATCACGGTTCAGGTCATAAAGTTGTGCTCTCTATAAAATATGAAAAAAATTCCTTTACCTGTTCATATAAATACCGGATTAAAGCTTATAGAAGCTGTTACCTCATGCGTTTTCTCCTGTTTCTACAGAATGTTTTTCATTGATTAGGTCCTTCTGCTGGGAGCCTTGGGACATATTCTTATAGGTTCAAAAGAACTGAGCCTTGCTCCATTGCTGAAAGATATCGGTACCTCCTGAGGTTTATTTAGAGTCTCCTTGGTACCAACTACTCAACTTGTCGTAGCTAGTACTAATTAACAGTATGGTGTCACTAGGAAAGCCCAAGCCTGTACAATTTTCTGAAGCAGCAAATGATATTAAGTGCAAACTGTTGTGTCTGTAAACATAATGTAAGAAACTGAAAGATGGCTAGTCTTGTCATCATGCTGATTCACTGTCATTCCTTTGTCCTAAAAATTTATCATCTGGGTCAAGCTTAACAGGAAACTTTCTATTTCGTAATAAGGATTGCTTGACACAACCAAAAATGGACATAGCGTATGTATATTTCAATTTTCTCCAGATAACAATTATTGTTTTCCAACATTTACTCGTTCTCTATGCATCCCCTGATTTTCAGCAATTTATTTTCAGGACTCCAGAAAAGCAACTGGCAGCAGTGGTTCTAATCACTTAAGAAGCTCTGAAGAAGTTTGGCCGTTTTGGTGCTGTTTACAAACGTAAATGGGCTATCTTACTTTTGGAAATTCTGTGTGTTGATTTTGTGCCGCATTTGGGAGACTCTGGATAAGTTTGGGTGTTCCGGGGCCTGCTGATCACACTGCGTTTCAGACTTCTTGTTTGGAAGAACACTCAGTTCGCTATGTTGCAAGCAAACGTTAAGATGCCTTGCATACAGTTTCTCACTTGTTTATGGGTGTCTCTTCTACTCTGCTTACTCGTTCAGTCGTTCTGCTTGTAAAGTTGCGTTAGCAATCTAACAAGTAACAGATGCTCTGAACTCTTCTTGAATAAATGATACTAAAAAAAACATGTATATATCTGTTCACTCGACATATATGACTGCCTGTGCCTGTACTAATCCTGAACCAAATATCGTCTGATTGTTTGGCTGCGTTACCAATTCTAACCAGTAAGAGATGCTCTGAACTCTTCTTGAATGAATGACAAAAAAAAAAACATGTATATCTCTTTTCACTCGACATATATTCTCACACAGGGCTCTAGAAAAAAAAACAGTAACCTACAACAAAGAAGGTTCTTATTCAAAAGAAAGTGTAAAGTTTCACCATTTTAGCACCAAGACCGAATAAAAATACTCTTCGGTACTGGAGGCTGAGCCAGTGGCAGCAACTTATAAATTCCAGAAACATACTTTGCTAATGAGACTAATGCAGTTGACAGCGGCAAAAACACAAGGTTCCAAGAATTACTACTATCTCTGTGATGATGCCCAGGCAAAAACCTATCATGGCTCCATACTTAGTTCCGAAGCACAACCTTACATTACATAACAGATAGATATTCCAGAAACACAACTATTACATTACATGAGATCTACTTAGTTCCAAAGCACAATTTTACAATACAGGAAATTTAGTTCCGAAGTACAACCTTACAATACGGGATAGACGATACTTAGTTCCGAAGCACAACCTTACATTACGGGATAAGTAGATACTTAGTTCCGAAGCACAACCTTATTACAAAACAAAGCATGCATCATGCGAGCCAGAGTGGCTGATAATCATGGTGTCTTCCGGATTCAAAGATTTCAGGCAAATGGATTGCGGTATGCCTCCTCGAAGTCTCTCGCATAGAGCTCTGTGTCGTAATATCTCGGAGGCAGTCCATTGGGAGGAAGTCTCCGCTTCTCAATATACGTGAACATAGGGACTCTAGGGGTCAGGGGCTCACGAATCTTCCCACCAGCAAACTTGTTTATCGCGAGTCTGGCAGACTTACCTTCTCTGATAGCCTCTTTGTTGAAAGAGTCCACACGAAACACCGTGACCTTGAATATGTTGAAGCGGCGACGCATCTCTTCAGGGTCACGCTTCTGATCATAAGCCACACACCAACGCTGATACAAGGCCCACAAGGCTTCATCTGACTCAAGGTCCTTTCCTTCCGCAACAAATTTACCTATAGGCGTATAGGAGCATATTTTCTCGAACACGCAGGAGAGCTGCATGTTATTATATTAAAAAAAAAAGATAAGTTCAAGTACAATGCCATGCTCTGGCCGAGCTTAGTGTTTAAGTTATATACGCACTTGTTTAGAGTTCTACACCACCTACTAACACAATAGCATGCGACATAAGCTGCCTCAGTCTCTTAGCCTCGGCAATCGCCCACAAATTTGCTTCATCCTTAATTTGTCGGAGAAGGCCTTGTGGGTCGGGGCTGGCCCCATCGAAGACACAACAGTTTTGATGCTTCCAAATTTCCCAAGCAACCAACATGACAACCGTGTTGAATCCCCTTCTCTTTTCCCTGCTGACCCTTCTACTTGCACGGCGCCACCACTCCTTGAAGCAAGGTTCTTCTAATGTGGGGGTCAAATTCTCTAGATCGAGCCATTGTAAAGCATGGAACCAGGTCTCTCTTGCAAAAACACAAGTGGTTAGGATATGTTGCACATCCTCTTGCTCCTGGTCACACAAGGGGCAGCGCATCGGGTGTTGCATTCCATGGCGCGTGAGGCGGTCGGCCGTCCAACAACGGTTCCATATCGCAAGCCATATGAAAAGTTTTACCTTTAGTGGTGCCCATGACTTCCATAACCTCTTGTGTGGGTCGAACGTGATGCCGCCGATGAAATAGCGCTCATAAGCCGATTTAGAGGAGATCTTCCTAGATGGATCCGGCGTCCACACGTGATGATCTTGTTGTTCTGGATCTAAAGTGATCTTTGCAATCATGTCTCCAAGCAACAAAAATTGCCATAGTGCCAGCACAGGGAGGCCACCCACGACGTCGTTGGTCTAGGAATTCCCCTCCAAAGCCTCTCTAACAGTGCGATGTCTCCATCCTCTTCTACGCACAAATGGCATAAGGGCCGGTGCTATATCGGTAATTGCCTTCCCATGGATCCATCTATCCGACCAAAAAAGCATGGAGCTGCCATCACCCACTGTCGTTATTACCGACACCATGAACATGGCCTTGACATTTGCCGGTACTTGTATGTTTAGAAGTGTCCACGGCTTACTCGGCTCAGTCTTTTGAAGCCATACCACCTCATACGCAGTGCCCATCCCAATGTCTCCAGGTTATGAACTCCGAGGCCACCGTAGTATAGTGGGCGCATAACACGCTGCCAAGCCACCGAACAATGGCCGCCTCTAAGATCCTTCCGCCCTTGCCATAGGAATTTACATCTCATCTTATCGATTGCTTTTATGGTCCATTTTGGCATGTCCATTGCTATGAGCAGGTGTATCGGCATTGCTGTGAGTACCGCTTTGACTAGGACTAGCCTCCCCGACTTGTCCATCAACGCCGCCTTCCATCCCGGTAGTTTGTCCGCAATCTTGTCGATGATAGGCTGAAGGTTGACCTTTGTAAGCTGTCGAGTAGAGAGTGGCAGCCCCAAATATTTGCAAGGGAAGGAGGCGATCGCACATGGCAAATCTTGCTGCACCTGCTGCACATGATGTTGATCGCATCTGATGGGTATAATGGAGGACTTGCTCATATTGTTGCGTAGACCTGATGCTTCTCCAAATTTGTGGAGCAGAGATTTGATGAATGAAAGCTCGATGTTGTTAGGCGAGGCAAACAACACGACATCATCGGCGTAAATTGACATTTGATGCCCAATTGCCTTGGATGCTAGCTGCACTAGGAGTTCTAACTCATCTGCCTTCGAAACCAAGCTGCTGAGGACGTCCATGATGATAATGAAAAGCATCGGTGATAAAGGATCTCCCTGTCGTAGTCCCATTCTGTGGTCAATTACCTCTCCTGGCTCCCCGTTGAGTAGCACTCTTGTCGAGGACGAGAACAACAAATTACATAACAGGTTCCTCCATTTATGTCCGAACCCGAGATGAGCCAGCACCTCAAGCAGGAAGGCCCATGACACAGAATCAAACGCCTTCGTGATGTCCAGCTTGAGAAGAAGTCAAGGTTTGCCTTGGCGTTGCAGGAATTTTGCCATATGTTTCACCAATATGAAGTTGTCGTGGATGCATCTCCCACAAACGAACGCGCTCTGGTTTGGCGCAACCATATTGCCGAGCCTAGGTGCAAGTCGATTGGCCATGATTTTTGTCATAAGCTTTGTGAAGCTATGCACCAGGCTGATAGGGCGGTAATCACCAACTCTTATCGCATCGTCTTTTTTGAGAATAAGCACCATGTACGCCGAGTTGAGAAGGTGCAATTTTCTACCACACCACCATGTACTGCACCAATCACCGCCATCACATCTTGCCTTATGACCGTCCAACACAACTTGTAGAATCGACCAGTGAAACCGTCCGGTCCTAGTGCTTTATCGGGCGGAAGGTTTTTTATGACCTCCCATACCTCCGACTCCGATATAGGTGCGTCCAAAGCTGCGAGATCATGTGGTGGCTGATAGAAGGCCTCAAGGTTTAGAGTGTGAGATCTGCTCTCTGGCGTGCCCAAGAGTCCATTGAAGAATTCCCAAACTGCCTGCTCTTTATCCTCTTGCGTTGTTAGGATACTCTCTCCAACTTGGAGCTTGGCGATAATATTTTTCCGCTTTTGATATCTTGCATGGGAGTGAAAGTATTCGGTGTTGGCATCTCCCTCAGCCAACCAATCAATACGTGCCCGTAGGCGGGAGATTGTGCGATGTAGAGATGCTAGCGCAAGGCAGTGGTGTTTCAGTTGTTTCCTTAGCCAAGCCTCCTCCTGTATGAGCACTCGAACATCT
The DNA here is from genome assembly GCA_030378355.1 of Eleusine indica. NCBI lineage: Eukaryota > Viridiplantae > Streptophyta > Magnoliopsida > Poales > Poaceae > Eleusine > Eleusine indica. The sequence continues at coordinate 64,812,892 of CM059494.1, forward strand.
TGCGCCATTTCCAAACGGTGTAGTAGTTCGTGGGCTTGCTCGAGCTGTGCTGTCACGTTCCCAACCTTTTTCTGGCTCCATGCTTGGGGGCTGGTGGCTTGGAACCTCGCCGCGAGACCCTCAATGGGGCATGTGTTGTTGCATACTGAATTCCAAGCTGTAGTCACAGTTTCCAGAAAACCTTCAAGCTTTGGCCAAAAGCTTTCGAAATGAAAGCGACGTTTGCCGGTAGTGTTCTGCGCAGACTGAGGATTAGCGGGCAATGGTCAGAGATGCCGGCGGCCGTGCTTTGTAGTATATAGTTGGGAAAAACCGTCTCCCAGTTGGGCGTGCAAAAAACCCGATCTAATCGAACTAGCGTTGGGACGGCCTGCTCGTTGGACCAAGTGAACCTCCTCCCCAGGAGTTCGATCTCCTGCGGTTCGAGTTCATTGATCATCCTACGGAAGCGCCCCATCATCGCACGGTCGACATTCGGATTATTTTTATCCGATGATCTGTAAATCAAATTGAAGTCACGGGCAATAATCCACGGACCAGTGCATGCTGCACGAATGGTGCGCAACTCCTCCAGGAACAGCAACTTATGCGCATCTAGTTGAGGGCCATATACTCCCGTAAACCACCATTGTTGCCCAGCCGAGGTCTGGAAAAGCACTGTGGCCGAGGACGTGTCGATTCTAGTGGTTATGGCCTGGCATGCGGTGCTCTTCCAAGCTATGAGGACTCCTCCATGGGTGCCATCCGCTGGGAGCACGACATGTTGGTCGAGCTCTGAACCAAGCGTAGACAGCAAGACACGCATGGACATAGCTTGGATTTTAGTCTCCTGTAGGAGTTGCGCATCATCGCATGGACAAGCTCAGGTCGAATTGATGCAATCAGCTGACGTACCGAGTCTCTTTGTGATTTCTTGTTTAGCCCCCTTACGTTCCACACAAGTATGTTTGAAATATCCATTTTATTGCTGACTTGGACAACCAGTACAATACGGCATCAGCTCGAGGCCTAGCTTACTAGGAGCTCAGCCGAGCGAGCCTCGCAGTCGTCCGGTACCTTCCATCCGAATAACGCCGCCAACGCCATGAGGTGCGGTCTAGAGAGGGGATGGTCGAACAATCGTGTGTACGCCTCGCGAGCCTCTTGAGACATGACGTTCTGCTCAGAAATAATTCCCAGCTTGCGCATGAGTACCGTCTGGGCACGTTCAAGTGCATAGGAGCACATCAGATCATAGTAGTATCAGAGCACTAGCTATCCATCGTCTTATTAATAATAAGTTATCGGATTAATGCACGTGAAGTATAAGTAAATACTCCAACCATATTAATATTCTGTCAAAATTGAAACACTAAGAAAAAATGAAAAGAAAAGGCGAATTTATATGATATATGGATTCGACTGAAGCATCGATCGCAGTAATTTAAACTTAGGCTAGCTAGAGCCGTATCATCTTGCATGCCTTGGATAAATTTAATCTAAAAAAAGGCGAGTAGATCTGAAGAGGGAGGTATTGGATTACATTTGGGTCGGTCCCAGCCAGGCGTCGGGCCGATAGGGAAATGATCGCGGTAATCAGAAACCGCGGTACGAGGACAAGCCCCTCCCGACGGAAAAAAAATTCTATACATACCTGCTGTATACTCTCTCCCCTGCAGCACCAGTCTAATCCATGTCGATTGTCCATCTAACGAAGCAAGTAATTAGCACTAAGGCATCAGACGAAGCCACCGATCAAGCCGCCGAAGGAGCCGATAATCATCAACTAAGCCAGCCGGCCCTATTATTTCCATCGCAACTTCCTCCACCGAATGCAAGCGAGCAAAAATTAGAAACAAGTCAGCCCTTTCCAATTCAGATCGGAGACGACGGCGGTTGGCCTTCTTGTCCTTGCCTGGCGATGACGGCAGGCGGCCTTCTCGTCCTGGCCATGGGCGACGATGGAGGGCAGCCTTCTCGTGGTGGCTGTGGGCAACGACGGACGCTGTTCTCGCTCTTGCCGAGCGATGTTGGCAGGCGTCGCCTTCTCGTTCTGGCCATGCACGAGGAAGCCACGTCCTTCTCATCCTTGTCGTGTCGTGGGTGACGACGGCGACCGTCCTTTTTCTCATAGACGTGGGCAACTATGGCTATTATATTTTGCGTTGATACTGCAGACAAGAATGCAACCAGCCCATCTTTATGCTTATGTTCAAATTGACTGACGGTAGTTTTTAGTATTAGGATACAAGCATGTTTATTTGTAAGCTAACAACTTATGTTGCTCAGAGCAATTGTTGGCATTATGTCAGTTCCATTGTAATCTGTTGCACAATTGCTTAATGATCAACAAGGAATAATACATACATGGCATTTGACACCTGAGCTTGGAAATTCAGAAGAATGAAAGGTTCTTCTAAACATTTATATTGGAAACCACCACGACAGTATATTAGCTAAAGTACAGTTGATTGTTGCATAAAAAATTTATTACAAGATTCTACTATTCCTAGACTACTGAATGATTTGCTACTTCATCAAAATGTAATTTTCTAGCAGTTGAAGCCTCTTGATCAACTCCAAGTAAAAGGCTTGTATAACCTCCTTGCATCACAGGGGTAACCATGGACTGAAAGTTTGAGGGTGCAATGTGAACACCATAGATATTGGTTGCCAGGTTTGGGGGTGTGATATGAACACCAACATTTTTCATTAAAAGATCCCTGTTTAAAAGATAAATAAAATCATATTTCAATCTATTCTGTTCCACATAAATGAAAAGAGAAAAAAAAATCAAACCAGCTCATCTAACTTACAATTAATTGCTTTGGATCATGTCCAACTTGCCCATTGTTCGGTGCAGTCTTTGAAGCTTCACCTGTAGGTTACAAAAGAGGAGTTGATTGCTAGGTATACTAGAATGAGGAAGGAAAAAAATACATTTTTCTACAGGTCACATTACCACTTTTTTTTAGCAGCCTTCTTATTGTTCCTTTTTTTTTTCAAGTCCACTTCTTCCTCTTTTAGTCTTTGAACCTTTTATTACTGGAGGAACTCTTATTGATATTTTACCCTTTAATATGTCTTCAACACATTCATTAGAACTTTGAGCAACCTCATGAGATGTGGGAGGTCTTTGGCTTAGAGAGCTATCTGTTTCCAAGTCCAATTTATCTATAGCTTTCTCTAATTCATCAAGAAGTGCTTTATCAACTAAGCACTTCAATGCAACCGATGTCGCCTTTCGAGAGATACGTGCAGCTTGGGCTTTCAAAGTTACCTCTTCCTTTTTTTGTTTCTCACAAATAAATCCTCTTTTTGCATACTTTGTCCATCGTGTAATATATACTGAGTTGGCAAGACAAAAACTTCATTGATATTGAATACTCTAAGAGCATGCTTGCACAATATACCTGCACGGACATAGTATATAGTTTATATCCATATGTATAAATTGTGAGGTAATGCAATTAAAAGTTATATGTACATACCAATGAATTCAAACTTTCTGCATGAACAAGATATGGTTATATCCTCAGAATTAAAGCAAACTACGGCCTCATCTTCTAATGCCATTGGCATAACCCTATAAGTTTTGATTGGACCATCGGTTTGCAACAATTGACATGAGATTGAAAACTGTTCTTTAAACTGCTCCTCAAACTCAGAATAAAGCCTCCTTGTATAAACTTCAACAGTCGTTTTTAGCATAGGAAGATCTCAGATATAGGTAACTGGGCTTGAATCTCTGGACTTGAAGTCTGAATCCACCTCATTTTCTTGGAGTCTAGTGCTGCATTTCTCACATTCTTCTAGGAGCTCCGAAAGACAAAGTTTTCTTCTAAATTGTTTCTTAAAAACATTATTCATACCCTCACTCCTCTGAGTTGAGGTCATATCAGCAGTGATCAAGTCACAAAAGATAGCAGCCCAGTGCTCTCGCATATTATATAGGTTTTGTAACCATTCATTCTCTTGTAGTTTATAACAACTTAACAATTCATTCCATCCCTTGTCAAAGTATGCGACCGACCTTTCTTCATATACACATTTCTTAAATTCAGGCAGAAACTTGGCATGTGCTTTAATTACATGACTAAGATGCTTACCTGCATTTTGATAGATATGCCACAAACAAAGACGATGTCTTGTGTTCGGAAATACAATGCTGATTGCCGCTGCCATTGCAGCACATTGATATGTGAATATTGTAGTTGGATGTTTACCAGACATAGCTGTGAGAAATGTTTCAAAAAGGCAAACAAATGATTCAATGGTCTCATTATATAACAATGCTGCTCCAAAAATAATTGTTTGCTTGTGATGGTTAGTTCCATGGAGCGGAGAAAAAGGCATTTCAAACTTATTAGTTTGAAATGTGGTGTCGAAAGACAGGGCATCACCAAAGCATGTATAATCCATTATTGCTTGACCATTTGCCCAAAAGAAATTGGTTATTAGACCATTGGTTTTCTCTATTTCTATGGCATAAAAGAAAGTAGGATCCTCTGATTGTTTTTTCTTCAAATATTCTAGAAGAGATTGTGTATCATTTGCTGGCAAATATTTCTTTCGCTCACGACCAATCTCGTTATTGGAATCCACCCTTTGGAAGGGCACATTCTCAGCTCCTCCATACCATTGTTTGAAAAAGTCATACACTTGGGCAGGCCTTATTCCAGCTTCTCTTATTTGACCAATGAGGTGTTTATCTGCCTCTGTAATACGCCTGTGGGACCTCAACTTGCCTCTCTTGTTTGGACTAGCACAATAATGGTTGTGTTCGAGGAGAGCCTTCTACAATGTCCATAGTCCCTCGCGAGAAACATAAAACTGAACACGAGCTTTGCAAGACGTCCTAGTAGTAGCATTTTCTTTTATAGTGTCATGTGTTGAGTGGTGAACTTTTAATCCTTCTTTACTGCAAACAAAATGCTTTTGATAGATAGTTTTGTCTCCCCTCCGCCTTGTGTCGCTCTTTCTGATACTAATACCAATATTAAAAGCATACCAGTTTTACATTTCATATGCTTCATCCTCTGATTTGAAAGTCATTCCAACTTCAGGTACTTTTACTTTTCTTGCACCATCTATATCATCGACCTACGGAACAATTGGTTAAAGAAAGAACAACTAGAGTGTATAAAATAAAATTGTTAAATCTCAAAATTGGTTTTTCTTGTATTGTACCTCATCTGCCGATCCTTGGCGTGCCATGGCTTCAGGTATTTCTTGAATCGGCATGCTTAACAATGCATCTGATGTAGTCAATGTTGAAGAATTGGTGACTGAATCACCATGACATAACAATGATGTCAGCTGTACAGGAGTTGGTGTTGGGATGGATGAATGGCAATTGATCACGGTCTCATTAGTACAGGCCGCCATGACGACGGATGATAGCGGTACAATCTCAGCAGGGACAACCGAGCGTGGCGACGACAGCAATGTTGATCGAGGCATGATGTCAACCATCGCAGCGGTGGCAGCAGGCTTGGCGGCGGCTTCCATCTCAATCAAATCGCGATCTTCCATGGTTGCCCTAGGATGCAGGTTGTCACGGACCCGCCTTACCACGGAGACGGTTCCGTTCCAGGATCTCCCTCGGGTGGCGACACGCGCTGTGGCGCCCAATAGTACAATACATGACAGAGAAAATAATTTCAACAGGAACATAGGTGTAGAAGCAGAGTTTACATAAATCCGAAGTTATATTTACAAACCAGGGTTTTGACATAATAAATTTGCGGAAGCGAAAAGTTCAACACTAGTTCACCGGTTTGACGACATAGCTAAGATACAAGTCGCTCTCTCACGGCGACACACAGAGACCATCCGGCCCTGATAGGTGCCTTGCCCAAGCACCGTACCGGCAAGCAAGGACCTAATCCTCATCTTCATTTGTGCACAGCTCCCACTCGATGTTCCAACAGTCGGGACGCTGGCTCTCCCAATGGAATCTCCCTCCACAGCGGCATTCTCCGACCTGGTCATTTGAAAACCACATAGAGCTTCGCCCTGAGTAACTAATTTACTCAGCAAGACTGACCCGTCAAAATGGCCATCTACAGCCGACACCTAGACATGCAAGGCTAGGGGTAGGGTTTTAAGTTGCCAGAAAACCCGCCTAAGAGTGGATCCCTATTTTGCGAGTTTTAGTGTCAAGTTGAGTTGTCTTGCAGGGATATAAATTTTGTTTGCACTAGAGCTATAACAATCAAAGTTGCAATACAATCTTAATAATTTTCAAACAGCAGTATTGAACCCACACAGCATCTTAATGGCTTCCGGCACTGTTCCGAAGCAGCGATCAAGTGGTACTCGTTACTGTGAGGGGCAGCGACTCGAATCGATTTATATCCTGCAGGAGAGACCTGCTTGCACGACCCATACGCGCTTCCGGGAAGCCGCATGGAGCAACCTTTCGCTCATGGTACCGCAGGGCCTTCCGGGTCCAGACTCCCCCGAGAAGGGTCCCCCATCGCGATGCGCCTCCTGCCGCCATCCGTGGGTGGATTGTTCCCTCCTCTCAGCCCCAGTTCCGCCAAAGAAGGGAGAAGGCTATCATCAGACCAAGCGGTAGTCGTAGCTACGTCGGTTTACTGGGCCCATATCTCCAGCATGCAAACAGTACGTTCAAACTTGATCCCATGGGCCGGACACGAGGCGTAGCCTTAGGTGACTCGGACGGGGCTACCTCCTTGAAGACAAGTTGTCCTTCCCTTTCCACCTAATTGCCCGTCCGGTCTTCATTGTGATTCCATCCACCCTTTCCTTCATTCAAACCCATTCCCCTGTGATAATAATTCCTACCTACGAGTGGTCTCCATACCACTCGATAAACAGTCGTCTTACTTTAAGCAGAGCGACTACCGTCCTGAGGCTAATAATCAGAAAGAGGGACCTACTGCACGCTAGGGTTTCAATCAACTCCTACCACTTAATGCACAGACAAGCCTACATCCCTAGCTAGTGATAGAATAAAAATTTAAAACGGGGTTATGCACCGGGGCTTGCCTTGGTTCTGCTCTTGGTCAGCTATGGCTCCTTCGGGATCCTGCGCCGGTCCTGCCTCCACGTGTTTCACGGCGTGATCTATATGATGCAAGAGGGCATGCTATGAGAGAAGATTCATGACACTTCCTCAATAAATACGTTAATGCACACTGCTATCAGTGGAATTAAACGGTGTGCGGCGAGACGTTCGAAAGCATCACTCAAAGAGTGGGGCACAGGATGAGGGTACTTCGTGTATTTCCTTCATGGACTCCAGTACTTGACCGCGACGACGTCGCATCCAAGTACGGTGTGTCGGTGGGTGCCGGGCAAAGCTGTGCAAGTACCGCCCAGGGTTTGCAGGTGCTAACTAAATAGCATTCGCGTGGGCAAACCCTCGCAAAGTGCGAGTACCCGCGAACAGCCCTAAAGCGGATCCATTTTATCAATGGTTAAAATTGCACTCGGGGCACGATTTATTTCGTCGACAAGGTTCTGCTCTTCGAAAGGGGCAGGGGTGGTTAAATATAATTAGGTTACACTAGGAGAGAATTAATTGTTAAGTTTCCCTATCAAATACTAAGCCAAAAGATTAATTATTAATTATTATAAGGAAAAAGGTATTTAATTAATTTTAGCTAATTAAACAGAGAATTTCTTTATGAAATTTTTCCAGGAAGACTAAAACTGAAAACCCTAATTGGTGACCAATTTTTAAAATTTTATCAGTCCTCTGTAATTAATAAAAATTCTATTAGTGTTTTTCCTATTTATTTTAACCCTGGGATAAAAATCACTAAACATGTGGCACTAGTAGTTTTCTACAACAGTGCAAGTTCACCCCAGTCTAACCAAATTTATTTTGCTACAAAATTCCCATTATTCAATTTACTATGAAATTTTCCAGTTTAACCTATTTCTAGAAATGTTTTAAATAAGAAAAACCGATTTTTACTCCGCGGGCCGCACACAGGCAGCCCACTGGGCTGGGACTCGCGCGCGGCCCAGCGGCGAGCACGAGCGCGGCCCAGAGCGAGGCCAGGCCTACTGGCCTTCGCGGCCAGCGAGGCCGAGTGCGCGCGCGCGCGCGTGCGTTCGCCGGAGCACGGCGGCGCCGGCGGGGGGGGGGGGGGGGGGGGGGGCTCGCCTCAGCTCGATGCGGTCACTGGCTCGGGCTGGTCCAGAAAGGAGAAATGATCTACTCAACACCGCGCACTCATCTAAGCCATCGGCGACCACCGGCGATGGCCGGACGTAGCCCAGCGACGGCGGCGGAAACAGGGCAGGGGTCGTCGTCGGCTAGCTCGGCAAGGGAAGGGCGGTAGGGCTCGGGATCTAGTCGGAGGGCTTCACTGGAGCACGGAGAAGGAGGTCACCGAGCCTCTCCTACGAGAGGGAGGCTGGGGGTGCAGTCTCACCGGCGAGGTGGGGGTTGCGGTGGTCGGCGGCGGCCTCAAGCGACGAACTAGGGGAAACATGGTCGGATTTGCCCATCCCTAGCTCCAACGCGTGCGCGAACAAGATGGGAAGCTCCTCGAGTAAGGAATCGGTCAGGGGCTCACCGTGGGTGCCGGGCGACGCGGTGGGACGGCGGTCGGAGACGGGGAGGACGAGGTCGATTCGCGGCGGCTCGATGCGGGAAGGGGAAGGTGGCTTCGCGTGGAGCTTGAAGGCGCCGAGGCGAGGCCGTGGACGTCGACGAGCTCCTGGAAGCGATGGCGAGGCAGCAGTGGCGCGGAGCAGCAGCGACGGCAGAAGCAAAGGTGAAGGCGGAGAGAGAGCGAGAGAGAGGGAGTGAATGCAGGGTTCAGATAGCGCGGCGGTCGGCAGAAGGGGTGTCCGAACGCGCGCGTGGGCCCGTCGATCCGCGGCAACGGCCGTTGGCCGTACATCAGCGACCACGCGGCGCGCGACGGGCGGGGCAGCGCGGCCTCGGCCGAGTTGTGTTTTCTCGGGGTCGCTGACAGGTGGGTCCCGCGGGCAGATTTTTCTTTTTCCTTTCTTTTTCCAATCCTTTCAGCCGATTGCCTTTGCAAAAATTGTTAGAATTAAACCAGACATGATAAAATCAGACCAAAATTATCGTAGGCTCCCCATAATGTGCTGGTTTTTATAAAAATACTAGCTACCAACAGTCCCCACTACAAAATTCTCAGGAATTTTATGAACAGAGCTGGTTTTTAACCCTTCTAACAATTATTTGAGGCCTTTATTGGTGGACTAAAATTCTGAGAAAATTCCCAAAATTCTAATTGACCAAGACCATCAACATATAATTTTTGCAAAGGTGAGTCTTATTGAAAATTTGGGACTTGCAGTTCAAAGGTCATTCAAATGGGTTTTGAATTCAATTGAATTTGAATTTTTGAATTTAAAACCAATGCTTGGTGTCAAGGTTTTATGCTGCCTCAGTGACACCCTTGGGACTCTAATGACACTAGGGGTATCACAGCCCTCCCCCCTTAAGAAAATCTCGTCCCGAGATTAAAAGAGGTGTCGAAGGTTTACCTAAATGGTGGTGTAGGAGCTTGGGGTAGCGGCTTTGTAGGAACTCTTTAGTTTCCCAAGTTGCTTCTCTGGCGGTATGGTTGCTCCATTGGACTTTATAGAACTTCAGTGTCTTTTTACGTGTCGCTCGCTCCTTCTCGTCCAGCACCTTTACCGGATGCTCGGCATAAGTCAGGTCAGGTTGTAGCTGTTGGGTGCTTTCCAGTGGTATGTCCACCGGTGTTTTCAAACACCCCTTGAGTTGGGACACGTGAAACGTGTCATGCACTCCAGCGAGTTCCATTGGAAGTTGGAGCCGGTAGGCCACTGGCCCACATCTAGCAATGATAGGGTAGGGACCAATATAACGGGGTGCTAACTTCCCGCGGATTCCAAACCGTTGAACACCCTTGGTGGGCGACACTCGGAGGTAGACCATATCGCCGACTCTGAATTCCAATGGGCGGCGCCTTCTATCTGCATAACTTTTCTGCCGGGACTTTGCCGCACGTAAGTTGGATTGGATTTCAAGTACCTTCTGTTCAGCTTGCTGCACTAGCTCCGGACCAAAGATTATCCTCTCCCCTGATTCCGACCAATTCAGAGGTGTGCGACAGCGGCGCCCATAGAGAGCCTCGAATGGTGCCATCTTGATGCTTTCCTGGTGACTATTGTTGTAGGCGAATTCTGCCAAGGGTAGGTACTCATTCCACTTCTTGTTGTGATTCAGCACATATGCCCTCAACATGTCTTCCAATATTTGGTTAACTCTTTCTGTTTGACCGTCTGTTTGGGGGTGGTATGCGGAGCCTCTAATCAGCCGGGTACCCAGTGTCTCGTGTAGCTTCTCCCAAAAGCGTCCCACAAATTCGGAGCCTCGATCGGACACGATAGTCTTGGGCACTCCGTGCAAACACAAGATTCGCTCAATGTAGAGTTGCGCATACTTTTGCATCTTAAACCGCGTCGACACAGGGATAAAGTGGGCGACCTTTGTCAATCGGTCCACAACGACCCATATGGAGTCGAATTTATGAGCCGTCAACGGTAGACCAACGATGAAATCCATACTGATATCTTCCCATTTCCAAGCTGGAACACTCAAGGGTTGGAGTAAGCCTGCCTTCTTCAGATGATCGGCCTTGACTCTGCAGCAGGTATCACATTCTGCGACATAACGGGCTATTTCCCTTTTTATACGAGTCCACCAATATTTGGATCTCAAATCATGGTACATTTTGTTGCTGCCCGGATGCATGGAGTACTTTGCCATGTGAGCCTCGTCCAAAATTTTCTTGCGGAGTTCCAGATCCTTAGGAACTACCAGTCGAGTCTTGAACCACAACACACCCTCAGCGTCTTCTCGAAAGCACTGTGCTTTAGCATCGCCCTCTTTTAGTCTCCTTTTTAGATGCGCTATGCCTCTATCCTTATTCTGGGCTGCCACTATTTCTTCCCGTAAGGTAGGGATTAATGCTAAGTTGTATAGGGCTCCGTAGGGTGCTACTTGGACATAATGACCATCTTGGACTTGTGGGCTGACTAAGATGTGGTGACAGCGAGCCTTGCGGCTTAGGGCGTTAGCCACTACATTCGCCTTTCCCGGGTGGTAATGGACTTCCAGCTCGTAATCCTTGATCAATTCCAACCAACGACGCTGCCTCATGTTCAGGTGGTCTTGAGTGAAAATATACTTCAAGCTTTTGTGGTCAGTGTATATGCGAACTAAATTCCCAAGGAGGTAATGTCTCCACATTTTCAAGGCCAAAACCACTGCAGCTAATTCCAGGTCATGCACGGGGTAATTCTGCTCGTGCTTCTTCAATTGCCTCGATCCATAAGCAATAACTCTTCCGTCTTGCATAAGCACACATCCCAATCCAATACCCGAAGCGTCACAAAAGACATCGAACGGCTTCCCTAGGTCCGGTTGAGCTAATACTGGGGCCGTGGTCAGGTGCTTCTTCAAGGTTTGAAAAGCGTTTTCGCAGCTCTCATCCCATATGAATTTCTTATCCTTCTTAAGCAGCTCTGTAATGGGCTTCGTGATTTTGGAGAAATTGGGAATAAAACGGCGGTAGTAGCCAGCTAATCCCAGAAAACTGCGTATATGGAATACGGTCTTCGGTGTCTTCCAGTTCAGCACATCTCTCACCTTGCTGGGATCTACCGCGATGCCTTCTTCCGAAACAATATGGCCTAAAAATGGTACTTGCTTCAACCAAAACTCGCACTTGCTAAACTTAGCATACAGTTAGTGTTCCCTTAACCTCTGTAAGACAACACGGAGATGCTCTGCATGTTCTTCCTCCGACTTCGAGTAGACTAGAATGTCGTCAATGAAAACCACCACAAACTTGTCCAACTCGGGCATGAACACCGAGTTCATGAGATACATGAAGTGTGCTGGTGCATTTGTCAATCCAAATGACATGATTAAATACTCGTATAGACCGTACCGGGTAGAAAAGGCGGTCTTGGGGACGTCCTCGGCACGAATTTTAATCTGATGATAACCCGACCGGAGATCAATCTTGGAGAACACCTTAGCTCCTATTAACTGGTCGAAGAGGATGTCAATACGGGGCAATGGATATTTGTTCTTGACAGTCACCGCATTGAGGGATCGGTAGTCTACACACAGCCTCAGGGTCTCATCTTTCTTCTTCACGAATAATGCCGGACAACCCCACGGTGAGGAGCTTGGTCGAATGAACCCCTTATCCAGTAGCTCCTTGAGTTGCTCCTTCAACTCCGCTAGTTCTTTAGGCGCCATTTTATACGGCCTTTTGGATATGGGTGTCGTTCCTGGCTGAAGCTCAATCTTGAACTCAACCTCCCGATCCGGTGGAAGTCCTGGAAGATCGTCAGGGAATACGTCCGAAAATTCCCTGACCACTGGAATATCCTTTATTTGTCCTGCGGTGATGTGGTGAACGCTTGGTGCGACCAGTTGGGGTGGTCGTACTCGGAAACTTACGCTACCATGGGTGGGAGAGTTTAAGCGCACCGTGTAGGTATCTATGTCCAGCATAGCTTTATGTTGCCTCATCCAAGGCATGCCCAAAATAATGTCAATGCTGCACCCATCTAAGACTATGCACTTAGTAGGGTAGACTTTCGATCCTAGGGTTAGTGGAAGTTTGTCTACTTCATATAGGGCAAGGGTTTGCCCACCGGCTGATTTAATGGTGTACTGCGTTCTCATAAGGGTACGAGGCAGCCGGTACTTATCAACGAAGAACCCACTGACAAAGCTATGAGATGCTCCTGAGTCAAATAGTACTAGTGCAGGGTGGTCTCGAACAGAGAACATACCAGCAAGGATGGGGCTGTTCTCCGGAATCTCCTCCAGGATAGTGTTGTTTACTCGCCCTGCACGAACTGGTCCTCGGTTGTTGCGGTTGTTGTTGGTGCTGTTACTCCTTGACGGGTTCTGACCGGTGTTCTTCTTGGGGTGCGGGCACTCCCTCGAGAAATGCCCCGAATGGCCGCAGTTGTAGCAGGGGAAAGATCCGGGTTGAGGGTTTGGCCGCTGGGGTGGGCGAAATCCTCCTTGACTCTGCTGCGGACGCGGTGCCGGGGGTCGCTGTTGTGCTGGATGAGGCGGGCGCACAACAGGTGCCGGCACGGGGGCGCAGCGGTACCTTTGTCCTGACGGGGTGGTGTACACCATGCGGAACTTCTGCGAGGGTCCATTGGATGGCCCCATAGCACTTGCGGAGCGCTTCCGTTCTGCCATCACCCTGCGATATCCGTCCTCCGCGACGATCGCGTTATTGACAAACTCGGCGAATGTGCCTCCCATGTTAAGGTTGAGGCGATCCTGTAGCTCAGCACTTAGCCCCTCCAAGAAACGGTCCTTACGCTTGGCGGGGGTGTCCACTTGCTCCGGGGCGTACAACGCCAACTGGTTGAACTCTTCGCAGTATTCCTCGACACTGCGACTGCCCTGCTTCAGCGCGGCGAATTCACGCGCCTTCCTGCGGACAAGCCCCGCAGGGATGTAGTGAGCGCGGAACGCATCCTTGAATTCATCCCACGTAATCTGTCGGTCGGTTCCCATAGAAGCGACATGGTTGGTCCACCACGCCCCAGCCGCACCATGCAGTTGCTGCACGGCGAATAGTGTCTTCTGCACCGGCGTGCAGGTAAGGAGTCTAAATTTGGACTCGAGCATACGAAGGAAGTTCTCCGCCTCCATGGGCTCGGTGGTTGAGCTGAACGTGGGCGGCCTGGTGGCGAGGAAGTCGGAGTAGGAGCTGTTCTGCGCTGCTCCGTCATGGTGGCCCCTAGCGTTACGAGTAGCTAGGTTTTGCTGCGCCACCTCCCGCATGAACTCCGCCTGTTGTTGCTGGCTCTCCATCATCGACGCAAAAAACTGCGCCATCATCTGCATGGGGTTAGGTGGCGGCGGCGGTGGTGGAGTTCCTAGCGGAGAGTCAGTCTCTCTAGCCCGGGAACCTTCGGGCTGCTCGCCATGCAGCTCATTGGTGTTACGGGTGCGCACCATTCTGAAATACAAGAATAAGGGTCCAATTAGTCTCTTATCCAATCATGAGCATTATAGGTTACCAAAACTAATGACACAGGCCGCGGGACAGCAATGTGGTACACAACATAATCTCGAGGAAGCTGAAATTTCCAAGTTAACATAATCCTTGTACAAGTCCATAGTTCCACTCTACATGAACTCGGAATACGTGACCGTCGAGTTTGCAAAAGCCAATCACGCGGGTGATCCCCAAAATACAACAACCACGCGTGGAGTGTCCCAAAAGCTATCCATCTACCAAGCCCTACTAGCATGACCTAGTCGCATCTACTACTACTGCCAAGCCTGGACACCAGCGGTGCCAGAGGGCCCTGGTCGGTCCGCGCCGGTCAGAGCGAGTGGCTCGTAGTCCACGTCGGACTCTTCGCCCGCATCCTCCTCAGGCTCCTCCTCTGCGGGTGCTGCCTGCGGTGCAGCAACCGCGTCCAACTGAGCCTGGAGGTCCTGGTTCTCATGAATCAGCGTCTCCAGATCCTCTCCCATAAGGTCCATCTCCTGCTGGGCACTCACCAGCTGCTGCTGCAAGTGCTCGTTATGGTTCGCTCGCTACTGCATAATTATACCTCGTCTGTCCACCTCCTGTGCGAGAGTGTCCCGCTGCTCAGTGATCTCCGTCACGCGAGTCTCACTCGCCTCAAGAGCAGCGGTCAACCGCTGAATCTCTCTCTGCTGCGCATCGACCTGTGTCTGCAGGTCGTTCCTCCGCAGCCACACCTGCTCAGCCTCCGCCAGCAAGACTCTGCTGCGGCGGCTAGACTCCTCATCCAAGTTGAGGAGATACTCGGAGTAGTGGGCTACGCGGTGGTACCCCGCGTGGTACTCCGGGTAGTCGTCACGAGAGACGCGTCTCACGCGCCTCTGCCACACCGGGTCAGCCTGGTGCCAGATGGGAATCATCTCGAACGGCGTCCCCGAGAGCGCTGCTACGTTGCGCCCACAGAAGTGAGTGAGAGCCTGGTGAGCGACCCTCTCCAGGCCCTCCCGGAGGCTCCCAGCCGTGACGGTGCTCTCCATACCCGCCAAGTCGGGGTTGCGCGGGTGTGGGGAGACACTGAGATGCACCTCTGCAAAAGGCACACCGTGGTGGCGGGTCTCACGCCCGCGATACGAAGGCTGCTCCTCGTAGCCCAGGGCACGTAGCATCTCCCACAGAAGGGTGGGAAAGCCACGGTGGTGTAGACCGGTGGTATAACGCCACCCGTCGTGCTGGAACAGCTCAAACCCGTGCTCGTCGATCTGGAACACAAACCCCAAATAGTGAGTACTCGTTCCCGACGCAGGGGGGTGCAGACCAAAAATAAACAATTTGATGCAGTGAGTGGTATACAGAATCTAGCCTGATACTAACGGGGTGGAATCCTCCACCACTTTCCCAAAAACACGGCTATAGCCCTAGGGTGAGCGGAACAAGGAATCACGGATTTAGCGCAATAGGCATACCACCTGAAATTTGTGGTATCCTGATTTCGACGTGCTGACTCGGACGACCAAGTTGGTGGTGTCCGGTGATTCTTAACCCAACGTTCCGGCTAGGGTCAGAAAGTTCGTTTAGGAGTTCAAAAGTCACAAGCGAGGGGGTATCGATTCGTACGGAAGACATACTGCTAGAACTTCGGTTTCTTGTTAACGTTGTGGCGCCTTTTAACAATTTTCAAATATGCAAATGATTTCGGCCTACCCGTCCTCACCAAATAAAAGTCGGTCACGAATAGGACCATTCGTATAGTCGGTGGCAGACGATCTCTCAAGTTAGTCGTATACTACCCGTTTCTTACGAGAATCGTGGTTAGCGTACCTGCAGAAGATTTATTCTAGAAACATTACATCAAATCAAAAGAAACGAGCCGAAAATAATCCCTTATTATTGTCCTAGGGCAGGACAGTGATGTTTTACGCAATCAGCCCGCGTTCACACCATTGTGCTAGCTTCCCATGTTACAGTCCACTGGGCGGGACACATACCTGCGTTGACGATGCCGTAGATGCAGTATTTAAACAAACAACCTCCTACAGTTAGCTTTGCCACCAGGATTATAACTTATTAATAACCTATTGGGCACGTCCTCACACATTCGTTACGGAGTTTTCAAAAATATGTCTTTGAATATTGCACTATTCCCGAGATCGCTCTGATACCACGCTGTCACGGACCCGCCTTACCACGGAGACGGTTCCGTTCCAGGATCTCCCTCGGGTGGCGACACGCGCTGTGGCGCCCAATAGTACAATACATGACAGAGAAAATAATTTCAACAGGAACATAGGTGTAGAAGCAGAGTTTACATAAATCCGAAGTTATATTTACAAACCAGGGTTTTGACATAATAAATTTGCGGAAGCGAAAAGTTCAACACTAGTTCACCGGTTTGACGACATAGCTAAGATACAAGTCGCTCTCTCACGGCGACACACAGAGACCATCCGGCCCTGATAGGTGCCTTGCCCAAGCACCGTACCGGCAAGCAAGGACCTAATCCTCATCTTCATTTGTGCACAGCTCCCACTCGATGTTCCAACAGTCGGGACGCTGGCTCTCCCAATGGAATCTCCCTCCACAGCGGCATTCTCCGACCTGGTCATCTGAAAACCACATAGAGCTTCGCCCTGAGTAACTAATTTACTCAGCAAGACTGACCCGTCAAAATGGCCATCTACAGCCGACACCTAGACATGCAAGGCTAGGGGTAGGGTTTTAAATTGCCAGAAAACCCGCCTAAGAGTGGATCCCTATTTTGTGAGTTTTAGTGTCAAGTTGAGTTGTCTTGCAGGGATATAAATTTTGTTTGCACTAGAGCTATAACAATCAAAGTTGCAATACAATCTTAATAATTTTCAAACAGCAGTATTGAACCCACACAGCATCTTAATGGCTTCCGGCACTGTTCCGAAGCAGCGATCAAGTGGTACTCGTTACTGTGAGGGGCAGCGACTCGAATCGATTTATATCCTGCAGGAGAGACCTGCTTGCACGACCCATACGCCCTTCCGGGAAGCCGCATGGAGCAACCTTTCGCTCACGGTACCGCAGGGCCTTCCGGGTCCAGACTCCCCCGAGAAGGGTCCCCCATCGCGATGCGCCTCCTGCCGCCATCCGTGGGTGGATTGTTCCCTCCTCTCAGCCCCAGTTCCGCCAAAGAAGGGAGAAGGCTATTATCAGACCAAGCGGTAGTCGTAGCTACGTCGGTTTACTGGGCCCATATCTCCAGCATGCAAACAGTACGTTCAAACTTGATCCCATGGGCCGGACACGAGGCGTAGCCTTAGGTGACTCGGACGGGGCTACCTCCTTGAAGACAAGCTGTCCTTCCCTTTCCACCTAATTGCCCGTCCGGTCTTCATTGTGATTCCATCCACCCTTTCCTTCATTCAAACCCATTCCCCTGTGATAATAATTCCTACCTACGAGTGGTCTCCATACCACTCGATAAACAGTCGTCTTACTTTAAGCAGAGCGACTACCGTCCTGAGGCTAATAATCGGAAAGAGGGACCTACTGCACGCTAGGGTTTCAATCAACTCCTACCACTTAATGCACAGACAAGCCTACATCCCTAGCTAGTGATAGAATAAAAATTTAAAACGGGGTTATGCACCGGGGCTTGCCTTGGTTCTGCTCTTGGTCAGCTACGGCTCCTTCGGGATCCTGCGCCGGTCCTGCCTCCACGTGTTTCACGGCGTGATCTATATGATGCAAGAGGGCATGCTATGAGAGAAGATTCATGGCACTTCCTCAATAAATGCGTTAATGCACACTGCTATCAGTGGAATTAAACGGTGTGCGGCGAGACGTTCGAAAGCATCACTCAAAGAGTGGGGCACAGGACGAGGGTACTTCGTGTATTTCCTTCATGGACTCCAGTACTTGACCGCGACGACGTCGCATCCAAGTACGGTGTGTCGGTGGGTGCCGGGCAAAGCTGTGCAAGTACCGCCCAGGGTTTGCAGGTGCTAACTAAATAGCATTCGCGTGGGCAAACCCTCGCAAAGTGCGAGTACCCGCAAACAGCCCTAAAGCGGATCCATTTTATCAATGGTTAAAATTGCACTCGGGGCACGATTTATTTCGTCGACAAGGTTCTGCTCTTCGAAAGGGGCAAGGGTGGTTAAATATAATTAGGTTACACTAGGAGAGAATTAATTGTTAAGTTTCCCTATCAAATACTAAGCCAAAAGATTAATTATTAATTATTATATGGAAAAAGGTATTTAATTAATTTTAGCTAATTAAACAGAGAATTTCTTTATAAAATTTTTCCAGGAAGACTAAAACTGAAAACCCTAATTGGTGACCAATTTTTAAAATTTTATCAGTCCTCTGTAATTAATAAAAATTCTATTAGTGTTTTTCCTATTTATTTTAACCCTGGGATAAAAATCACTAAACATGTGGCACTAGTAGTTTTCTACAACAGTGCAAGTTCACCCCAGTCTAACCAAATTTATTTTGCTACAAAATTCCCATTATTCAATTTACTATGAAATTTTCCAGTTTAACCTATTTCTAGAAATGTTTTAAATAAGAAAAACCGATTTTTACTCCGCGGGCCGCACACAGGCAGCCCACTGGGCTGGGACTCGCGCGCGGCCCAGCGGCGAGCACGAGCGCGGGGGCGCTCGGCCGAGCGCGGCCCAGAGCGAGGCCAGGCCTACTGGCCTTCGCGGCCCAGCGGCCAGCGAGGCCGAGTGCGCGCGCGCGTGCGTTCGCCGGAGCACGGCGGCGCCGGCGGGGGGGGGGGGGGGGGGGCTCGCCGCAGCTCGCTGCGGTCACTGGCTCGGGCTGGTCCAGAAAGGAGAAATGATCTACTCAACACCGCCGATCTGCCCTACCCGATATCCGCGCCGAGCTCGTAGTCGCTCGCACTCCGCTCGCGGGAGGCGCCGTCATCACTACGCCGCCACCCTGGCCGCGGGGGGCTTCTTCTTCTCGGGCCGCGGCTAGGCCTCTTGGCAGGTGCGCTTGCATTGCGTGCGTCGGCGTGTCGTGGAAGGATCCGGCCAGCGAGCGTGGGCGGCAAGCTCGCGCGTTCGCGCGACAAGGACGGAAGCGTGGACGGGCGGCGGCCCTGGCAAAGGCCAGACTCACGTGTTCGTGAGCAGCACCGTGGTTAGAAGGCTCGCGCGTTCGCAAAAGGAAAATCTTCATCGAGTGCCCACCCGACAAAGATGAAAAAACCCTCTGCAAATGGCTCACACTCGAAACAAAAGGAAAATCTTTACCGAGTGCCCACTTCCGGTTCTCGGCAAACTTCAATTTTGTTAACGACCGTGACATCTGACAAAACTTTGCCGAGGGTCTGGCACGGGGCACTCGGCAAACGGTGGTTTCGCCGAGTGCCTGACCCACGGCTCTCGGCAAAGACAGCTTTTGTCGAGTGCCACTGATGGCTTCTGTTTTTGTTTTTTATTAAATTATCATTGAACACATAGGGTTTAAGAATAAACTAGTAGTTCTTAGCAAAGTACCCGTGCGTTGTTACGGGTTTTAAAAAATAAAACACTATTTATAATTTAAACGTAAAGAGGACCGAGCGTTAGTTCGGTTGGTCAGTTCGCTGATGTGCGAACGACTGGTCGTGGGTTCGATCCTCGGATCGACCACGAGCCTCACCGCTGCACTGTAGTGCGCACAGTGCGCGGCACTGTTGTAGCGTGTAGTGCTGAGGTGCGCACAATAAAGATAAAAAAATCCCCTCGTCCTCTCCAGTCAAAGCACAGGTAAAGACTCGCGCCATAGCTTACAAGGCCAGCTGAGTCTCTGTGTATGGTTGGGGAGGAGATTCGGGGGTTTTCTCGGCCTACGTGAGAAGACTCTTCTTCCTAATGTAATGCCATCGGGGATGGCTCTTCCCCCGGCAGGTTGAGTTTTTTATAATTTAAACGTAAATTATTTATACAATATAATTGTTAACATTTTTTATATGAAAGATCATATTTATATTACTGTTAGTGCTTCTTAGTGTATCATTTTATATGTCATAAGTAACAATTTTTCCATTATTTTTCATCAGATTCTTATTATAAATATTTTTTTTACATCTAATGTTAACGATTTTCGCATATAGTAATATTTAGGGTCTTTGTTGTACCTGTCAGCTCCAGGTCTTAGTCGTTCCCCATCTCCAAACTCTTCTTCGCAGCCGCCGCCACCTTCACCGACGCCGCCGGGCTCTAGGTCTCGCCTGCCACCACTGGCGGCCGGATAAGCCTAAGGCACGCCAGCTTCTTCGCCCACGCGCGGACCACGGCCATCCAACCCGCGACACCCATCACGAGCTCCACCGGCTCGCGCAGCCACCGCTACCGCTCGTCGACGCCGTGGTCTGTGGCGGCACGAGGAAACAGCAGCGCCGACGCCACGAGCAGCAGCGCGACGACGGCAACGGTGGCGGAGTCCATGCAGCTCACCGCCGGACATGCGTGGGCGAAGAAGCTGCTGCCGAATCTACCTGGGAGCACGTGCCGATGCCGGTGAAGAACAGGGGAGGAGTCGGGGGAGGAAGGAGGCTCGGGCTGGAGACGTAGGCCTACCTGCCCGGCCGCCATCGGACGTCCACCCGCCCCCAGCCGTCGTTTGACATCCGCCCGCCCCACTGCCTGTAAGGATCATGACCATTAAGATCACCCTAAGGTATGATGTTTTGGTGATGAATCACAAACATAAAATATGACTAATGTATACACGAGTGTTGCCCGTGTAGGAAACCTTTTCTATTCTATGATGATTGTTCACGACGGTCTTGGCGATAGATGACAATGACCATAAGCATGGAGGCTTGATGAGCTTGATAGAGTCCAAGGGTTGATAGAGATGGATCAAAGCTAAGGACAAGCTATGGAGCAAGTGTTAGGAACACTTGTCTAGTTGTTAGGGCTTTGAGTCCATAGGAAAAACCGGACTATCAAGGGGGTCTAGGTCATTCTCTTAGATCAGGTCTAGTCAGTGATGTGCAAGGTTGCTCGGTGAAATCACAGGCACTAGGTGACAGTGAAGAAGCCAAGGAGCTGTTCAGAGAAGCCGGAAAATGAAGTCAAGCGAGGACAACAAGTTTCAGCTTTTGGATGAAGTGACCGGACAGAGGGGTCAGAGGTGACCGGACTGTACGGTCACTAAGAGGTTTTGTCTGGGACTTACAGCGACTCAGCGAGGAATCTGTCTGTGCCAGAGTCTATAGAGACCGGACGGTCCGGTGTACTGATCGGATGGTCCGGTCAGTATGACTTGCACAGGGCAGAGAGGAAGCCAGAGTCCAAAATGTTTCTGGACTGGAGAGAGAAACAGACCGGACGTTCCGGTTAGCTGACCGTATGGTCCGGTCAGTATAGAGAAGTTGTCTGGACAGTGCAGCCAACGATTCTGGGAATCGTTCCAGAAAGACCGGACGGTCCGATCTGGGAGTGACCAGACAGTCCGGCCATTGGATCCAGAAAGGCAATTTCCTGGAGCAACGGCTAGTTGGAGGCTGGAAGCCTATATAACTTCCTTGCTGGGGTCTTGGAGACCTCTCTTGGCCAGTGGAATACTTGAGAGCATTTGGTAAGGTCTAAGAGGAAAAGAGGAGAGCATTAGGAGGAGATATTGGATATCTTAAGAGTGCTAGTGAGAGTAACAAGGAGCGATCTTACACATCTAAGGCTAGGGTGTCCTTGACGATGTGATCTTGGTTGTTATTCTTGGTCTATGGTGAGACCTAGACTGGTTAGGTGTCGGTGATCGAGCCTATCGTGATTGGTTGTGAAGGCCATCACACGTTTGTACACGGTTTGAGCCCGCCGGTGAAAGGGGCATCGCTAGTGAGTGCCCGTGCCGGCTCCGGGAGTCCGACAAGTTCTCGAGGGAGACGAGCTTGTGCCTTGGTGGCAGTGGTGATGCGCACCGTGTCTTCACTCTGGGAGTGATCGCGGGCTCGTGGGCGAGAACTCCACTTTGTGGCAGGAGGGACCAGGACTTCGGCAAGAGTGGTCCAACGAGGAGTAGGAGAAGGCGCCATCCTTCCAAGACCTCGGAAAAAAATCATGAGCCATCTTTTACTCCGCTCTTTACTTTGATGTATTTCCTTTGAGTCTTTACATATCATGCTATTCATGCTTGTATGCTTGTCTTGTTGTAGTTGACTATTTTGTAGACTTGCATATTTAGGCTCCTTGCTTGCTAGTAGTGTTTAAGCTTCCGTATTTGTTCACCAGCATGTGTAGGAGTTGCATTGGCGTGCTTGATCACTAGAAGTGCATAGGAGTTGTTTTGACTTGTGTAATCCACCAGTATGCATAGGTTGTCTTTCCTTTCATAGGATTATCTTGTTAGTGTGATCACCACTAGAATTGTGTAGGAATTTTTTTGAGTGTATTGGTATTAGGGGTTGGTAAAATTTGGTACATAGAGATAGTTCCCGATTCACCCTCCTCTCGGTCACTATGATTCTTTCAAGTGGTATCAGAGCCAAGTACTCAAAATAGGGCTTAACCGCCTTGAGTAGTGACCGAATTGAGTTGGGATGTCATCCCATTCGGGGCCGGGTCATGAATCATGGAAGGATTGCTTTAAAAGCTACCTAAATGCTATGATTCCGGATGAGTTGATGGATACTCTTGTGGACTTTGCCAATACCTTTGCCGATAATCATGTGTATGATGATTGTGTAGATGTGCCTAGTTCTAGTGAGTGCCTAGATTCTTCTAGTGATAACTTGATAGGTTGCTCTACTAGTATGCCTAATGTGATGATTGATGATGATACTTCTCTTGTTCCTGCTTGCTCCACTAGCAAGATTAGGATTGATGACGGTGTGCCTCTTGATCTTGCTAGTGGTTCACTTGTTGAGGAGTTCTTTGCTTTTCATGCTAATGATAATGAGGACTTACTTGACTCTCTTATTCGCTTGCGAGGTATTATAGACAAGATCAAATCAAATGAAGAATCCTTCAAGCTTCCTAAGATTGTGATAGTTGAGAAGATCGTCACTTTGCTCCCTAGTAGCAAGCTCCTCTACACTACCCTCAGCCTCCTCATGGAGAAGGGTCTCTCCGTCGAGGACATGATTGAGCTTCTCTTTGAGGATGAGGAGATCACGGCAAGCTGGACCAGGAAGAAGACTTCCAAGGCAAACATTGGAGCATCTTCAAGAAAAGGGAAAGAAGTAGCTTCGAGCTCAACTTCTTTGATCCCTCCACAAGATTGCCTTGCAACAGCTTCTACAACCCTTTCGGATCAAGACCTTCACCAAACTCATCATCAAGCGTTTCGTCAAGCTCTACCTCAAGTGTCATTCCATGTTCTACTCCAAGCAATTCGGGTGGATCATTCATTGGTGTAGGGGGAGCGCCAACAACGATGCTCACTCGATCATTTGAGATGATCAATCTCACAGCTGCGGCTCCGGCGCCTCCACCTATACCACCTCTTCCACTACGAGATCACCTTTGGCATCTTCATCGAGCTCACCAACAGGATCCCATCTTTCAACTTGGTGAATTTGTGACAAATCCGAATAATGACCTTTGTGATACTCTTTTAAGCATTTATGATCTTGTATGTAGGATAAACTCCTTCAGAGGCCTTCGAAGGATTGCATCACATGAGGTGATTGACAAGCTCCTCCAACAAATCACAACTCCTGAGAGGGGTTTCTTACTTGAGGAGGTAGTCAACAAAAGGTATGAGCTCTCAATTGAGAGAGCAATGGAGATGATACTCGTGCTCCACTCACAAGTGGGACATGTGCTCGAGCACGTCACTGGACTCTATGATCTCCCCCCCCCCCCCCTAATACTACATCGATCTCGACAATGTGCACATGGGGGATGGTCATGGATATTGGAGGTATCATGCTCCTCACTGTCCCATTAGGAGGAGGCTTCAGGAAGGGATTGCAAGAATCCCTATCTATGAGGATGGCCTTATTATTTGACGTGATGAGGTTAGTACAAGTCAATTAAGCAATGCTTTGATACTAACCCTTCTTCCTCTAGTGCTTGTCTTATGGCTACCACCAGGGTCAACTACAAGAGTGGAGGTACCCATTGAATCATTGATAGTGGGTGCACCCAACACATGACCGGGAAGCCAACCATGTTCACCAACATTGATGAAGATGAAGACAGTGAGAAGGTGACTTTTGGGGATAACTCAAAGGGGAGAGTCAGAGGTTCAAGTAAGATGGCCATTACAGAGGATCTCCATCTCTCCAAGGTTTTTCTTGTGGAAACCCTCAAACTCAACCTTCTATCCATTGGTTAGTTGTGTGACATGGGATTCAAGTGCACATTTGATGAGGACGGAGCAACTATTGAAAATACCAAGAAACGGCTAGGGTTCCATGGAGTGAGGCATGGGAACTTATATGTCACGGACTTCAAATCTAGCAACATGCCTCCAAGTACATGTCTCTTCACAAAATCAACCAAGGGATGATTGTGGCATAGAAGATTAGCACATGTTGGGATGAGTCAGCTCAGGAAAGTGGTCAAGAGGAATCTAGTTGAAGGAATCAAGGATATGACCTTTGAGAAGGACAAACTGTGCATTGCTTGTCAGGCTGGAAAGCAAGTTGCTTCTTCACATCCCACCAAGTCATTCATGTCTACATCTCATCCTCTAGAGCTCTTGCACATGGATTTGTTTGGTCCAACACACTACAAGAGTCTGGGGGGCAATTTCTATTGCTTGGTGATTGTGGATGACTTCACGAGATACACT
The DNA here is from genome assembly GCA_030378355.1 of Eleusine indica. Lineage (NCBI taxonomy): Eukaryota > Viridiplantae > Streptophyta > Magnoliopsida > Poales > Poaceae > Eleusine > Eleusine indica. The sequence goes on from CM059494.1 coordinate 64,837,602, forward strand.
TGGGCTTTTTTTCTTGTGGACAAGTCTCAAGCTAGTGACATCTTCAGAAAGTTTGCAAGAAGAGAAAAGAATGAATTCAAAGCTAGCATTGTGAAGATAAGAAGTGACAATGGGACAGAGTTCAAGAACACAACAGTGGAGGAGTATTGTGACAAGAAAGGGATCAAGCATGAGTTCTCCGCTACTTATACTCCCGAGCAGAATAGAGTAGTGGAGAGAAAGAACAAGACACTCATCACTCTTGCTCGTGCTATGCTAGATGAGTATGGGACTCATGAGAGGTTTTGGGCTGAAGCAATCAACACGGCTTGCTACGCTTCCAACCGTGTGTATCTTCAGCGGTTGTTGAAGAAGACTCCATATGAGGTATTGGTTGGACGAAAACCGAATGTTTCCTATTTTTGGGTCTTTGGCTGCACTTGTTACATTCTCAAGAAGAGGAGGAAGCCTGGAAAGTTTGAAAGCAGGACGGATGAAGGCATACTTGTTGGATACTCTGGAATCTCTAAAGCATATCGGGTCTACAACTCAGCTACAGGTTGTGTGGAGGAAACCTATGATGTGCAATTTGATGAGTCAAATGGTTGTCAATAGGGAGATGAATTTCTTGAAGTGAACAATGATGATGAACCTATGAGGGAGGCTATGAGAAGAATGCCCGTGGGCGAGGTTTTACCCTACGAGGTTATTGATGATAATATTGGTGAGCCCTCCACTCCACCACCTCAAGCGACGACATCCTCCAAGGTGTAAGAACCAAACCAAGATGCTACTAACACACCTTCTAGCTCCTCCTATAATTTATTGATAGTGTATCCACCTACCCAAGAGAACACTCAAGAGAGAAGTGAGTCACAAGTTCCCCCATCTACTCCATCTTGAGTCCCTTCTCCAAGCTCCTCAAATGATGCATCCCCATCCAATTCAAGCTCTAAATCCAAAGCTAGAAAGCCTATGAGTGATTCTCCCACCTCTTTAAGAATCCAAGACACTCATATCTCAAGAGAGAAAGTGAAAGTGCCTAGAGGAGGGGGGGTGAATAGGCAATTATCCCTGAAATTCACTTAATATTAAAAGTTAAATGCGCAGTGTCGGACTTGTCCAACGATTGTGGGAAAAGTCCAATGTCTTGTCTGATGGCACGAGATAGAAAAGTAGATTGGCTAGGTAAATATTAAAAATAGTGCAAGGCAAGCTAGGAGCAAGTGAATAAAAGCAAAGGGAAGCTGTAAAAATAAGGAGAGCAACTAGCAAACAACCTACACAAGTTAATTTAAGAAATACGAAGCAAACCCTAACTAGCAAGTTTATGAGCAAGAATAAGTAAATGGAAGACATGTAATTAAAGCACAAATAAGGCACAAGATTTGTTCACCGAAGTTCAGCTCCACAAAGAAGCCTACGTCTCCGTTGAGGGATCCACAAAGGACCGGGTCTCTTTCAACCCTAACCTCTCTAAGTGACCACAAAGATCAAACTTGGTTTTCCACTAGAAACTCCACAAAGGAGGGGTCAATACAAACTTCCTGAGGCGTCATCACACAAGTTGGGAGCTCTACAAGCACCTCTAATCGTCTAGGGGATGAATCCCCAAGAGTAACAAACACAATAGTCGTCGGCAGTGAGGATGAGCCAAGTGCTTATGAGGATGGAAGATTGGAGTCGATGGAGCACTTCAATCTTCTCTCAATCCCTTCACAAATCAAGAGTGGAAGCAAGGGAGGAGAGTTGGGGAGAGCAAAGTGAGCTTGAGAGTGTTTTTGAGTGGAATGAGTGACCAACCGGCCAAAGGGCGAAGAGGGGTTCTATTTATAGCCCAATGGGGAAAAGAGTCGTTGAAGACCCAATTTCTGAGATCTGTATCGGACAAGTCCGATGGTCATCGAACATGTCCGATGAATCAAGGTGGCATAGAAACTGGAGTCCGATAAGCTTGCCCGATGCCTCAGATAAGATGACCATCGGACATCGAACATGTCCGATGGCACAGGTGGGGCAGAGGAACTGGAATCCGATGGACTTGTCCGATGGCTCGGACAAGTCTTGTCCATCGGACAAGTCCGATGAAAATAGGGTGGCAGGGGAAGTGTACTCCAATGAAGGTGTCCAATGCGTCGGACTTTCCTCTGGTCATCGGACAAATCTGATGACCGTCAGACATGTCCAACGACCCAGAGTGGCAGAGGTACTAGAGTCTGATGGACTTGTCTGATGGGTCGGACAAGTCCGATGATTTTGCCCTGAAAATTTTTGTATGGCCTGGAAAGGGGAATTTTGCACTTAGTTCACCTCCATTTCACACTTTTGTGTCCCTCTTGATAGTACGGCTTTTCCTATACTCAAGATTTAAAATAAAACTCTATGAACTTCATTCTTGAGCATATTTTGAATTTCATCTTGAAGCACTTTGCCATCTTCTTTTCTTCCTTTTTGTTTCTATGTATTTAATCATCAAACTTTGTACCATAATCTACACATATGCTCATTAAAAAATTAGTCCGTTCTTAATTGTATTGACATCAATCACCAAAATAAAATTAGGGGCCTAGATGCACCTTCAGAAAGCTATCCATGATACCCAAGATACTTCACCTAGATCACCTCCCACTCAAGAAGAACATCATCCTAGACCCAAAGCTATCAACAAGGATCATTCTCGGGACTTGATCATTGGGAGCCCATCTCAAGGAGTGAGGACAAGGAGAAACCAATACAAGCCCAACTATGTGAGTGAAGAAGATGACGATGAGGCAAATATTGTTGTTTAGAACTTCTCTTTTGTCTCCATGATTGAGCCCACAACAATGGAAGAGGCAATGAATGATCACAAGTGGGTTATTGCCATACAAGAGGAGTTGAACAACTTTCAAAGATGCAAGGTATGGAAGTTGGTAGAGAGGCCCAAGAATCATAATGTGGTTGGCACCAAGTGGGTATTCAAGAACAAACAAGATGAGAAAGGAGCCATTGTCAAGAACAAGGCTCGTCTAGTGGCGAAGGGATACTCTTAAGTGGTGAGCATTGAATTTGAAGAAATATTTGCCTCAGTTGCTCGACTTGAAGCCATTCGGATCATGCTTGCCTATGCTTCACATAATGATTTCAAGCTCTATAAAATGGATGTGAAGAATGCTTTCTTGAATGGAGAGATCAATGAGAAAGTCTATGTGGAACAAACTCCGGGATTTGAGGATCCTAAACGACCAAATCATGTATACAAATTGAAGAAAGCTCTCTATGGTCTCAAGCAAGCTCCTAGGGCATGGTATGAATATTTGAGAAACTTCCTTCTCAAGAATGGATTTGCCATTGGAAGCATTGATAGCACCTTGTTCACAAGGAATGTTGGAAAGGATCTCTTTGTGTGCCAAATCTATGTGGATGATATCATATATGGATCAACCAATGAGAAGTACAATGAGGAGTTCCGGGAAATGATGGCAAGGGAATTTCAAATGTCTATTATTGGAGAACTCCATGTGTTCCTTGGATTTCAAGTAAAGCAATTGAGATAAGGCAACTTCATCTATCAAGAAAAGTACACCAAGAATATTCTCAAGAGGTTCAACATGGAAAATAGCAAACCCTTGCGCACTCCTATGGCAACAAGCAAACCCTTGGACTTGGATGAAAAGGGAAAACCGGTGAACCCCAAGCTCTATAGATCTATGATTGGTTCTTTGCTCTATCTCACCGCCTCAAGACCAAACATCATGTTTAATGTGTGCTTGTGCGCACGCTATCAAGCAAATCCCAAAGAATCACACTTGAAGGCCGTGAAAAGGATACTTAGATACCTCAAGTACACACCTACCATGGGGTTATGGTACCCTAGAGGAACAAGCTTTGAGTTACTTGGGTATTCAGATTCGGACTTCGCAGGATGCAAAGTGAATAGGAAGAGTACATCGGGAGGTTGCCAATTCCTTGGAAGAGCTCTTGTTTCTTGGAGCTCAAAGAAGCAAAACTCAGTGGCTCTATCTACAGCCAAAGCGGAGTATATGGCAGCAGGAGCATGTTGTGCTAAACTTCTCTACATGAGGCAAACTCTCTCGGACTATGGTCTTAACTTCACTCAAATGCCACTCTATTGTGATAGTGAAGCTGCAATCAAGATGGCTCTCAAAACTAGAGATCATGGTCATGCAAAGCACATTCAAGTGAAACATCATTTCATTCGAGATCATGTTGAGAAGAAGGACATTGACTTGGTGCATGTGCGTACTCATGAACAATTGGCAGATATCTTCACCAAGCCTCTTGACGAGAAGACCTTCAACAAGCTAAGGGGAGAACTCAACGTTCTCGACCTCTCCAATTTCACTTGAGTAACCCTAAAGCTTGTCTCTTATAAATTTGTATAGCTCTCTTTGTTTGTTTTTGTTTGTGCCTTTGTTTTGTGTTTGTTTCTCTTCCTTTTATAGGTCAACTTCAGACCTTCTTGAGATAGCAATAGACATGGGTTAAACTTGGAAAGATGGTTCATGGTGTGCCCCAAGGCTTTGAAGAACGGTCCATTGTGAGTAAGCTCGAAAAGGGCACAACTCGTCGTTGGCACTTTGGTTTGTAGCCGTTCTCTCTCTTTCCTTTAGCATCGCATCATGCATTTGTATACTTGTTGCATTTGCATTCTTTGCATGCATGCATTCTTGCATTGTGATACCTTACATGCTTTCAAGCATGTTTCTAGGGGGAATTTCTTATTTACAAAATAAGTATATGACCCTCTAGATGATCACATAGTGATCTTTGTGCTTCATGCCCATTGAGTCACGTTCAACCGAGCTCCGAGGTTAAAACTACTCGCACGGCTCAAAGACAAGTGGCTCATACATTCTCAACACACTAAGGACTAACCTTTGCATTCTTGAGGAATTTGTTGTTAAGTCTTATATATAGGGGGAGCTATGGTGGAACACCATTGTTACCAAGGAGGAGCACCAAGAAAGGGGGAGTTTCTTAACTCTTGACATTTATTATTTGCTCCTTGGTTCTCTTATGTTTTGTTTTTGGTTTTTGGTGATAGGTGACAAAGAGGGAGAAGAAACATGAAGATCCAAAAGCCAAGTCTAGGTTGATAACACCAAGGGGGAGAAGAAGAACATGAAGATTGATCACCAAGTAAAAAAAAATATGAAGATTCGAGCTACGAACACGAAGAAAATGGTGCATGTTCACTTGAAGCACATATGAAGACCATAGCAAGATGAACATCTACACCAACATAAAGAAGAACAACGATGATGCATGTCTACGACAACAATGCACATATACACCGACATGAACATCTACGTCTTTGGTGCGTGTCTACTTCAACAAGAACATCAACCACGACACCAAGACGGGTGCAAAATTCAACTCAAAACCGATATCAAGTGTGCTACGTGATTGGGTAATTCTCCCTCAACACCTAGCACATTTCAAGGGGGAGACTACTTCCAAGGTAAAGACCAAGGTAATCCTTTCAATCCTTTCTTTTCCTTTGGTTCCTTGTTGCTCGTCCGTTTTGGATCATCATAAGTAGTGGTTGTCATCTATCACCAAAAAGGGGGAGATTGTAAGGATCATGACCATTAAGGTCACCCCAAAGTATGATGTTTTAGTGATGAATGACAAACATGAAATATGACTAATGTCTATACGAGTGTTGCCCGTGTAGGAAACATTTTCTACTCTATGATGATTGTTCATGGCGGCCTTGGCGATAGATGACAATGACCACAAACATGGAGGTTTGATGAGCTTGATGGAGTCCAAGGGTTGATAGAGATGGATCAAAGCTAAGGACAAGTTATGGAGCAAGTGTTGGAAACACTTGTCTAGTGTTTAGGGCTTTGAGTCCATAGGAAAAACCGGACTATTAAGGGGGTCTAGGTCATTCTCTTAGGTCATGTCTAGTCGGTGATGTGCAAGGTTGCTTGGTGAAATCATAGGCACTAGGTGACAGTGGAGAAGCCAAGGAGCTGTTCGGAGAAGCCGAAAAATAAAGTCAAGCGAGGACAACAAGTTTCAGCTTCTGGACGAAGTGGCCGGACAGAGGGGTCAGAAGTGACCGGACTGTACGGTCACTAAGAGGTTTTGTCTGGGACTTACAGCGACTCAGCGAGGAATCTGTCTGTGCTAGAGTCTACAGAGACAGGACGGTCCGGTCTACTGATTGGATGGCCCGGTCAGTATGACCTGCACAGAGCAGAGAGGAAGCCGGAGTCCAAAATGTTTCTAGACTGGAGAGAGAAATAGACCGTATGGTCCGGTCAGTACACAGAAGTTGTCTGGACAGTGCAGCCAACGGTTCTGGGAACCGTTCCAGAGAGACCGGACAGTCCAGTCTGGGAGTGACCGGACAGTCCGGTCATTGGGTCCAGAAAGGCAATTTCGTGGAGCAACGACTAGTTGGAGGCTGGAAGCCTATATAACTTCGTTGCTGGGGTCTTGGAGACCTCTCTTGGCCAGTAGAATACCTGAGAGCATTTGGTAAGATCCAAGAGGAAAAGAGGAGAGCATTAGGAGGAGATATTAGATATCTTGAGAGTGCTAGTGAGAGTAACAAGGAGCGATCTTGCACATCTAAGGCTAGGGTGTACTTGAGGGTGTGATCTAGATTGTTACTCCTGGTCTATGGTGAGACCTAGACCGGTTAGGTGTCGGTGATCGAGCCTATCGTGATTGGTTGTGAAGGCCATCACACGTTTGTACACGATTTGAGCCCACCGGTGAAAGGAGCATCGCTAGTGAGCGCCCGTGCCGGCTCCGGGAGTCCGGTAAGTTCTCGAGGGAGGCGAGCTTGTGTCTTGGTGGCAGCGGTGGCGCGCACTGTGTCTTCACTCCGGAGTGATTACGGGCTCGTGGGCGAGAACTCCACTTTGTGGCAGGAGGGACCGGGACTCCGGCGGGAGTGGTCCAACGAGGAGTAAGGGAAGACGCCATCCTTCCAAGACCTCAAAAAAAATCATGAGCCATCTCTTACTCCACTCTTTACTTTGATATCTTTCCTTTTAGTCTTTATATACCGTTCTATTCATGCTTGTATGCTTGCCTTGTTCTAGTTGACTATCTTGTAGACTTGCATATTTAGGCTCCTTGCTTGCTAGTAGTGTTTAAGCTTCCGTATTTATTCACCAGCATGTGTAAGAGTTGCATTGACGTGCTTGATCACTAGAAGTGCATAGGAGTTATTTTGACTTGTGTGATCCACTAGTATGTATAGGTTGTTTTTTCTTTCATAGGATTATCTTGTTAGTGTGATCACCACTAGAATTGTGTAGAAATTGTTTTGAGTATATTGGTATTAGGGGTTGGTAAAATTTGGTACATAGAGATAGTCCCCCCCCCCCTCTCGGTCACTATGATCCTTTCACTGTCGCCTGAGAGGAGGCCCACCCGCCTGGCGCGCACACGGCTGGGCACGTCAGTCCTGGCCGCCAGCCTGGGCGCGCCGGCTTTCGCCGGATCTTGCCCACGGGAGGTGCTGGGCGCGCTGGCCATGGCGCACGCACGGGAGCTAGGGAGAAGAGAGGCCACGACTCAGGGGCAAAATAGTCATTTCTTTATGTGGGTCCTACATGTCAGAGATATGAAACCGTTAAAGTCTAACAGAAGGTGGACGGAATGACACACGGGTAAACGAAAGTTAAGCTCGGGCGCGTGCAAACCAACGGCGGCTAGAGGCGGAAGGGTAAAATGGGTACAAAATTGTGTGCTGGAAGGAATTTTTATATTGGGAAGAAGGAAAGCTTATAAGTGATATTGGAGACAGAGTATAATTTATTAATAGTATCTGGGACACGGTGTTCCTTACGAGTGGTGTTGAGGCAAAAGGCCCCCTCCTCGTCCCCTCCCACCTCATCAACCGCCCGGCTCCACCCGGACGACTCCGCTTCCCAGCCCCTGGGCGTCCTCGGCGGCATGGTCCGCGCCACGAGCGGCGACGGCCTCCTCCTCCTCCAGTTCGTGGACGGGACCGACACGGCGCGCTCTGCCTCCGAGCTCTGCGCCGCTCCGGGTGGCGAACTCAAGATGTTCAACATGGACCCCGACATCTCGCGCTTCGTCTGCAACCCCCTCAGCGGCGAGCTGTTCTGCCTCCCTGACATCGACGGCACGAGGAAGGTCCCGACTTGGCATCCCCAGGGCCTCCTCACCCGCTCCGAGTGCGGGCACGGCCCACCTGACAGGTACGCTGTCGCTGAGCTTGCCGTGGACCACGACGCGGAGGAGCAGAGCTTCGCCATGCGCCGGTTTCTGTCGGGGACAGGGGAGTGGGAGAAGCTGCCGGGGTTGCCGTCCCGGTTCCGTTCCCGCCGATGATGGGCTTTGACCACGAGGTGGTGGCCTTCGCCGGACGCCTGTATTGGGTCAACCCGACTTGGGGCGCCATCTCCGTCGACCCGTTCAGCGACCGGCCGGAGCTTCGCTTCCTCGAGCTCCCTGAGGGCAGTGCGTGGCCAGTTTCCAGCAGCACAAATGAAATTGCAGCGCAGAGCATGTACCGGCGGATGGGGGTCAGTCAAGGGAGGCTTCGTTTTGTCGAATTGGCGCAAGATGATCCTTACCTGCTCAGCATGTTTGTCCTTACCGACGACGGTAGTGGCTGGAAGCTGGAGGGCCAGCTAGAGTGTAGCCAAATTTTGGCTTCCACAGGAGCAAGGAATGTCATGCCGCGCATTTGGTGTTATTGACCCATTAAGTGCAAGTGTCACACTCATACTTGGTGGCAAGCACTCCTTATCCATAGAAATGGGCACTGAAGCAGCGACTGTTCTTGGGATTTCAGAAATAGATGAAGTTGAAGCTGCAGGACCAGGAGAGTTCTGCCTCACAGTTTTCCTCAAAGCATGTGTTCTCCCACCATGGCTTGAGGCAAACCGGATTCCTTCAGGTATATTCAATCTTCCCATTTATATATGTAGCAATAATTGTTTAATGCTATATTCTTGCTCAATCAGCTATTCCTGTGCCGAGAGAACAGAGAACCACAGTCATGACTAATTACGATTCACTCTTTTTATCAAAACTTTATGCTCCAAATCATATTAGATAATGTTTACTTGAACAATAGTTGTTCTTTCTAAGGCAGGGTATGCTAAAAGTTAAAATATTGCGTTTTGCTTCAGAGTTTGAGACAGATGTAGTGTTTATATTTGGTTAAGTTTTGTAGTCTATTGAACCTCCAAGCATAGCCAACAAAACTCCGAATTGTGAAAGGTGCCTAGCCTTTTAGCTGTAATCATCATGATGCATGAGTAAGCAACTAATAAAGACTAATGTGGGGGATGGTATGTGATGATACTTGGCTTTGTGATTCTTAGTGTCATGGGGCTGTTTTAGGTGTCTTGTGCTTATTAGTTGGTCTTTGATATATGCTTATGCTCACATGTAACTTTATACTTATTATCGCTTTATGCAAAAATGTCATCCTATGGCTATATTCCTTGCTATAACCAAATGCATAATCATGATGCATGAGTAAGCGACTAATAAAGACTAAACATGTTCATGTTCTTCACAAGTGATCCTGTCATTGTTTTTGCTGCAATCAATATATATGTGGAAGCAATAAGTAGAGTATGTACATTTTTCCCCAATTTTTAGTTTGAGGTTTGTAGATATATAGTATTTGTGATTTGTTCTGTGGATCATCTCTTCTCATTAATTCTTGTAAACCCTAAACTCAAATATTTGATCTGCTGCTTGTAATGTGAGAATTAAAGTAAAATATTATGGTCCTTGGTGGATGGTTGTGCATTTATGCTAAGTCACTATACTAGTGTTTGAATACTAATAGTATAACAATAGCAAAATTTCAGAATATTTTATGAAAAATATGAGAATGCTAGGATCTTTCTCTATGCCTCGGCTTTATTTCACAGTTCAGCTATGTTATGCAAATATATAGAAGTTTATACTTTTTTTGTGGTATAATTGTTCAAAATTTCCATTGAAGGAGCTCTTTCCAGCAAGAAGGTCAATGCCACTTTGTCAGACGTGCTGGTTTGTGCAAGATAGGCAAAAGGAAAATTGAGGTGAAGAACAGAATTCATTTGCCACGTTCTTCAGCTATCCTTACTTAATATATAAAACCAGAGTCTTGAATAAACTACCTGTATCTGCCCTTATATGTCCATTTTTTAACGCAGATCATAATGATTGCATTGAAGAAAAAAAAAGAAACTGCCTGAATTTTAAACTAAATGTTTGCAATTTTTAAGTCATGCAGTGGCACTTTAAATTTTAAGATTAAATGTGCCGAAATACATGAATAATTACTGCTTTCCCAGTTCACTCTGGAAATTGCATTTTACTTATGGTTTAACTGCGCTGCTTCTTATTTCTTGATCATCTAAATTTTTCTATTTCTTGATTGTGATACTGTCTTTAAGTTTTTGCTGCAAAAGAAATGATATAGACAATATAAGCAATAATAAATAGAGCTAACCGCACTGAGTTTACTTCCAGCATTTAATGCCTTATGTCAACCATTCAATGATTCAAATTCCATAATTGGAGTGTCACCGCTCTCATATATAATATATTAGAGTTGATCACGTCTGTATTAGCCATAAACATGAGTCGTGAATCCATTGTCTTTGATTATTGGCAGTACTTTTGTAATCATGAATAGGTTTAAGAAAAAATAAAGTAATCAAAATCAGAACAAAAATATTGTATCAGATTTTTAATCAGTATATTTCTTTCGAGTATATTTTTCAATAGAATGCTATGCTCTTCTTGAATCATCAATTTCGTTAACAGTTATATCTGGATATCTCTTTAATTCCTTCCTTATATATTTTGGTAGCATAACTTCAGAACTGTATGCTACAAATCATGGTAGACTGTTTTGCAAAGAAACTGCTGACTTTGATTTAGCATGAACCTGAATAACGTTTGTTTTTTGCAGTCTCGTAGTAGCATGGCACTTTATTCACTGGGTAGGTGTATGCCAAAAGGTTCACTACCGTGTTTTGCTCTAGAAGTTTGAAACAGATGAGCAGTGCAGATTTTGTTCCTGATTGAACTGACAGCATCACCTATTACAAACTGGAAAATGGATCTATAAAAATCCTGAAAGAGGGAATTAATGAAGAGTGAGGCTAAAATAAATTTGTTACTGTTCTTCATAAATGATCATGTCATAATTTTGCCAAGGTCGATATATGTGGAGAATGTATAGGGTGTGTATTTTTTTCTCGAATACGAAGGAGAGTTTCGTATCTTTGTATTAAGAGAGAGAAGAGCGACCCCTTACAATCTGCAACACCTCACTCTGGGCCGAGCCTTGAGGGGCTGAGTTACATTAGGTAGCGGTTTGAACTTATCTAAACACACTAATGGCTGAGACCTTGTTGTTTGTCATTGCTTTAGTTTATGTTGAATCAAGAACTATTGTTGATTCCTCATACCATGCAGCTGCTTTGTATCATTATTAGGGCAGCCCTAATGTTTGTTGTTTGGAACTAAGATAAAACTGAACTTGTACTGCTTTCTGTCTTCACAAGTGAGTCTGTCATAATACTTGGCACAATCAACATATATATCGGTAAAAAAAAAAGGCACAGTCAACATATTACAAGCTGCATTGAACGTGTGGATGGAACATGTAATGATTCAGTTCTAATTAGTAAAGGGGTTATATTTACTGTGCTAGTAGCCTACTTTCGTTCCTATTCATTTGTGTTTATTCTGACTCCGAAATGTTTTTTTCCTCATATTATTACTCAGTTATCTTCATATCATTATTCAAATATGTCGCCCCTAACATGCTGTATTTGATTTCCAGGTACCATAAAAATCAAGTGACGGATTAGGAAGCTGATAGTGATTGCTGCCAAGCTCTCATTTTGGGTAAAGCTCCGGGGAAGTCTGTTTTGGGGAGTTTAGCTGATTTCATAATGTGCCTATTTTGGGAGCTTTTTGCAAGAAACTTGTGAGAACAGTCCAGTAGATTGACTGAGTTAAATTGGATGTAACGATAACCATGACTAGGGCGTGGCACTATGCATGCTACGTTTACTTCCACAAACAATGCGATCATCTTTAACTATGGAAATTACTTGGTTCTGCAACTTGCTTTAAACCTTGTATTCATATATCTCCTATGCTTTCTGGAATTTCAGTGATCAGATCAGTAATTCAGTATTCACTTGCTGTTGGTAATGAACATGACAAATCTCCATTCTTGGCTTTGGTTATAAGCCAACTAGCATGGTAGCAAATTTGTACTGTTTAAGGGAAAATAACTCAGAATTTCTTTGGAAATTGGAAGATTCATGCTAGTTGTTCATGTTAGGTTTCCCTTTTTTCCGGTCTTTTTTATTTTTACGAGTAAACATAACCACTTTCAGATTTTGCTATAGGTTTCAAAAATCAAGTAGATACTTTCTCCGTCCAAAAATATAAACATTTGAAGACTTTTCAGTTTCATGTTTGATCATTCGTTTTATTTAAAATATTTTTAAAATATTATTAGTTTTATTATAATATGTTTTATTATTAGATATTTTAAAAATATAACTTATTTATTTTTATATTTTTATAAAAATTTTAAATAAGATTAATAGTCAAAGATGATATCTAGAAGTCCTTACATTTGTTGACGGAGAGGTAGTATCACGGTTGCTTGGTTCGTCACTGGCACGTGGACCCCGAACGAAACGCACGGCGGCGCCTGGAAGTCGATCATGTACGCGTTGCGTTATCTTCCCTGCCAACCGCGAGCTAATCAGTGGCGTACACCCTGTCTATGTGCACCGGGCGTCACGTTTCAGGCCGTCACGTTGCGGAACACCAGCCACTCTGTGGATCAAGCCCACGCACCGGTTAGTTCAGTCCTCTGCCCCTCTGCTTCTGTTGCAGAGCTCTAGCTCCGCCGCGAAAGCGAAACCCACCACCTGCGGCTTCCCCTCCCCACTCCACCACAAGGACCAGGACGCCGCCAACCAGCTGCCCGCACAAAACCCTCGTTTCTCTCCCCATCCGCCGCCGCCGTCTTCCGCCCAAAATGCTGCCTCCCCTCCGCCAATCCCTCGCCGCCGGCCTCCGCCGCTGCGTTTCACGGCCTCCGCGCGCCCTCCGTGGGCGACAATCGAAGACGTGAGGTTTATCGATTCGCCGGCGCCGCGCGCGTTCCTTGAGGTCGCCGAGCCCCCGAGCCTCTCCAACCTCCTTGTCCCCGTGCACTTCATCAACCCCAAGCCCCGCATCGGCTCCGACCGCGCAAGCCTGGGCATCCTCGACGCCAGGATCCGCTCCGCGAGCGGCGACGGCCACCTCCTACTCCAGTTCGAGGATGGCCCCGCCACGGCTGCTGATGCCGCCAAGGCCCGCGCCGCCCCGAAAGGCGAACTGTTCCGCATCGAAATCGACCCCGACATCACGCGCTGCGTCTGCAACCCCCTCAGCGGCGAGATGTTCCGCCTCCCGGACATGGACGGCACCAAGAAGGTCCGCAGATGGCACGCCCAGGGCCTCCTCACCCAGTCCGACCGCGGGGACGGTCCGCCTGACAGGTTCGCCGTCGCCGAGCTCAGCGTGCAAGGTGAAGGGAACGAGCGCAGCTTCGTCATGCGGCGGTTCTTCTCGGAGACGGGGGAGTGGGACAAGTTGGTGGGCTTGCCGTCCCCGCTCCCGCGCCCGCGCCGGATGGACATCGACCACGACGTCCTGGCTTTCGCTGGACGGCTGTGGTGGCTCGATCTGACCTGGGGCGCCGTCTGCGCCGACCCGTTCAGCGACCGGCCGGAGCTCCGCTTTGTTGAGTTGCCATGGGGCAGCGTGCGCCCAGTGCCTGGCCCTGGCCCGTGGACAAACTACCCACCAGCGCAGGGCACGTACCGGCGGATGGGGGTCAGTGAGGGGAAGCTTCGCTATGTGGAGGTGTCCGAGAAGGAACCTTTCATCCTGTGCTCGTTCACTCTTGACGACGACTACAGCGGCTGGATGCTGGAGCACCAGGTGGCACTCAGCAGAGTCTGGGCCGATGCTGGGAAACAGGAAGGCACGCCACGGATTGGTGTTATCGACCCACTGAACGCACACGCCATGTGTGTCATCATCGGTGACTTCGCTCTTAGCGATGTTTTCAACTTTTATCAAACCACTTTTGCTTCCACCATGGCTTGAATCCAGCCACATCCCTACTCCAGGTGATCAATTTTCAGATGCTCTGTGTCATGTTTTACCTGTTCAACTATTAATAATCTTTTACAAATTTCAGTTGGTCTCTGCCATATAGTTCAAATCGTCGTATTGTGATCTAAACTTTGCTTAGAGTATAATCTGCTTGTAGTAAAGTTCAAATCTACACTACTTATTACTCTGCATCTTATTTCCACATTTCGAGTTCAGAGGCCTTATAACAGATTAATTGTCCATTCAGTAGTTTGATTGTAACCCTGGGCCAATTATCAGCATATTGAAAGTTGAAACTTGTGATCTGGTCTCTATCTGACTATATCCATTTGCATTTTTGTTCCTGGCTTAAATCCTGTTTCTTGTATGCAATGCAGAAAACTCCATGTTATAATGTTTTGTGTTGGTAATGTACCATTAGCCTTCTTTTATTTTACTGTTGTAAGAATGATTAACTGAACATCTTTCAGGCAAGAAGGAAGGTGCCCGAAACAAGACTTTGGCAGACGTTTTGGTTCGTTCTGGCAGATATTAGAAGAGATGAAGTGAAGTTGGTTATCATGCAACCTAATCTTTGGGTACTCTCTCCCTCCACTAATGCTTCTTGTTTGATAAACTGTTAGTTGTGCTTGTGCATCCAGTTTGTCTCCGATTCCAGTGTTTGGTATATGGCACTTTCCAATTGACCTTATTTGAGTTATGGGTACATGACATGGAAAATAATAGGGTTACTCTACCAATTAGCTTTTTAAAACTGATTCTCTCTCTGCGGTCCAATATTAGCTTATTGAGGGCACCTATGTGGCCTGTTGGTAGAGTACAAGGTTATGACGGTTAAGATTATAAAGTTGTGCTCTCTATAAAATGTGAAAAAAAATCTTCATTGAAGGGACGAGATGTTTTAGCTGTTCATATTGATACAGATTAATGCTTATAGAAGTTATAACACTCATTCCAATTGGACTAAGAGATGATAAATGCCCACCTCATGTGTTTTGTCTTGTTTCTACACCAAGATTTACATTGGTTAGGTCCTTGTTGTTGTTCTTGTGAAACTTGTATTTCACTGTTTTTTTTTTTTTTTTTTTTTTTTTTTGAAAAGGAGGCAGGAGAGCTGCCATTCATTAAGTAGAGGAAAAAACAGGGATTACATGCTAGTTTTGTACAAAACTAAGCCGGCTACATCACCAGCGGCAAAAGAAAGAGACATAAAAACAAGAAAGAAACGGCAAGGAACAAAAAGCAGCATTAACTCTGGGTTTGTTGGTCAGATTGCGCCGCCCGGCAAAAATTTCACTGTATATGATACTAGTGAAATTTACATTTCACCGTCGATGCCATACATGCTCATTGGTTAGTCTTGTACCCAAGTGGTGGCAGATCACTTCTGCTGGCAGCCTGGGACATATTCTTATAGCTTCAAAAGAACTGAGGCTAGCTCGGTTGCTGAAAGATATCAGTACCTCCTGAGGTTTATTTAGAGTCTCTGTACTAATTAACAGTATGCTGTCACTAGGAAAGCCCAAGCCTATACAATTTTCTGAAGCAGCAAATAATATTAAGTGCAAACTGTTGTGTCTGTAAACATAATGTCTAAGAAACTGAAAGATGGCCAGACTTGTCATCATGTTGATTCACTGTCATTCTTGTCCTAAAAAATTATCATCTGGGTCAAGCTTAACAGTAAACTTTCTATTTCGTAATAATGGACATAACATATTAGTATATTTCAACTTTCTCCAGATAACAATTATTGTTTTCATTTACTCTCTCTATGCATCCCCTGATTTTCGGCAATTTTTTTTCAGGACTCCGGAAAAGCAACTGGCAGCAGTGGTTATAATCACTTAAGAAGCTCTGAAGAAGTTTGGCCGTTTTGGTGCTGTTTACAAACGTAAATGGGCTATCTTACTTTTGGAAATTCTGTGTGTTGATTTTGTGCCACATTTGGGAGACTCTGGATAAGTTTGCATATTCCGGGGCCTGCTGATTACACTGCGTTTCAGACTTCTGTTTAACGTTAAGATGCCGTGCGTACAGTTTCTTACTCGTTTCTGGGTGTATCTGCTGCTCTGCTTACTCTCTTATATGTCTGCTTGTTTGGCTGCGTTACCAAATCTACAGTAAGAGATGCTCTGAACTCTTCATGCATAAATGAGACTAAAAAAATCAGTTGAATCGACATATATGACTACCTGTACTAATCCTGAATCAAATATCGTCTGCTTGTTTGGCTGCGTTACCAATCTAACCTGTAAGAGATGCTCTGGACTCTTTCTTGAATGAATTAATGACACTAAAAAAAAGCATGTATATCTCTGTTCACTCAACATATATGACTGCCTTTACTAATCCTGAATAGTATACCAAGTATCTAACATAATCAATCGATACTGGCTCTCCTACAAGGAGGCAAAAAATTCTGCATGTTTTTACAAAAAGCTAATCACTCGCGTTCGCCTACTTGACAAACTTGGGCATTTGCGACTGGACGATCTGATCGGCGAGCGCCTTGTAGGTGGCCTGCGTCGGGTGCACCGAGTCGAAGAACATGTATTGCGCGGGCGACGGGCACTGCGGCATCATGCTGGCGCACAACTCTCCCATCTCCACCAACCCGGTCCCGCAGCAGCCGCGCTCTGTCTGGGTGAAACCTGCAACGCACGCGCAAAAACAACCATCAGCTGCAAGCCTCCATGGGAGACGCACTGCGATCTAGTAGTATAGTTTAACTTGCTCGTGTGTGCTCACCGTATTTCCGGGGGTTCGCGGCCATGTCCTTGAGCGGGCCGTAGACGTCGACGTAGGCAAACGTGGAGCCAGGGGAGTCGGTCTCCAGCTCCTTGAGCATCTGCTTGAGCTTGGTGTTGTACCGCTTCGCCGCGGCGTTCTGTCCCTCGATGCAGCCTCCGGGAACAATAAGCGGCTGCTGCAAGTGCACGGTCTTCTGCATCGGGAGGCAGCCCACCGGCGGCAGGCCAGCCACCATGAAGTTCCGGGCTCCCAGGTTGTACAGGCTCTGCATTAATTGTTAGAACATTAGCCACTAACAAAAGTTGTACTAATTTAGTGTGGCCATTGACTCGAAGCGTTTTAAATTTTAATAGATGGATCGATTCATCAAAGATAGTTAAATCATCTTCAAGATCGATCATGGAACGAAGATAGTTAAAAGAGATCATGATGGGTACCTTTATGTAGTACTGGTACTTGCCGACGAGGTAGTCACTGTACTGATCGACGGTGGGGTAGCTGCCGGCCCGGAGCGGCAGGGTCTCGTACATGGCGAAGTCGTTGGTGCCGGCGGAGAGCACGTACAGCGCCTTGCCGGCGATGTCGGCGGCCTTGGACGACCCGATCTGGCGGAGCAGCTGCTGGAAGTCGCCGATCTGCGATCCGAACGTGGACACCATCGCGGTGGTCGCGGTGAGGTCGTCGAGGCCTGACCCGCCCGACGCGAAGCTGACCCCCGTGGAGGCCTCGGCCACGGTGAGGCTCGGGTCGTGGTAGGCGGGCAGGAGGTCCTTGATCCCCAGCGACTCCACGATGTAGTCGGTGATGAGCTTGCCGTCCGAGAACCGGCCCGTGGCGCGGCCGTCCTGGAAGTCGCGGCCGTAGGGCGCGTGGTCGGCGCGCACCAGCGTGATGAGGCGGTTGTTGTTGCCCGGGTCCATCGTCGAGTCGCCGAACGCGAACACGGCGGGGATGCCGTGCTTGTTGTTGTTGTTCGCGCTTCTGCGTGGCGTGGCTCGCGCGGCGCCGGCGAGAGGGGAGGAGGAGAGGAGGACGGCGGCGGAGAGGAAGAACGCGACGGCGGTGATGGCCGTGGCACGCGCCATGGTGGCTACGTTGATGCGCGTCGCGGCTCTCTGCCTTCTCGTGTGTTTTGGGATGTGGTTCGATGGGGCTGCCTCCCCTCCGGTGGCGTTATATAGTGCCCGGCAAGGAAACAGGATCCGGCACGCGTGGGAGGTTTTTGAACGTATGATGCTCGGAGAGTTGTTGAGAGTCGTCCGGCGGGGGCGGCGGAAACGTTGTGACCTCTGACCTGCACGTGCACGTTTGCGTCTTCCTCTCTTTTCTTAAAAAAAAAAAATCAAAACAGCACCGACGATTTGAACAAATTTAACGGAATCAAAAGAGACCACGAAGTAGGATCCATCTGTAACTTTGGTGTTACCAGGAGAAGTACGGAATTTGGACCAATGCAATCGACATCGGTAGAGTCCAGCCTAGTGCGATAGTAAATTGCAAGAGAAAGAGACGGGGACGAACATGACTGTCTCGAGGAGCCCACGAGTATTGCTAACTCAAAAATCGATTTTTTGGATGACCGATTCAGGCGAGAGTTCGAGACTACTATGTTCCAGGCATTCAGGACGAACGTAGCAGGTGGTTTGGTTCGATTCAAAAATGACAACGATTGGGCTTCGTTTCTTCTCTGCGTGATTCGGCATTTGTTGTTGGCCCAGCTAACAACACTTGCAAGCCCAAACTTTGTAAAATCAGCCCAAGGCCCAACTAAAAGAGCAAAAAACAAAGACCGTACGGGTACGGCCGAAGCGCCCAGTCACCATCGTCCCGGTGTCCCCCCGCCCGTCCCCGTCTCGGCTCCGGGGCCGGCTGCGAGCGCCGCGGGCACCCGAGAATCCCAGAGACACGGAACCGTATCGCCCGAGAGCATATGCTTGTCCGTCGTTCCTCCTCGCTCACACCCGCGCGGGCCTCTTATCCCCTCCCTCCCGCCCTCGCTCTTCTCACCTCTCTCCACCACTACTCTCCCCAACTCCATGGCCTCGCGCGCGCAGCCCCCTCCGCCCCCGTCTCCGCACCTCCGGCCCCGGCTCCACGCCTCCTCGCTCTTCTCCCCGCGCGCTCCGCAGCCGCGATGTCGCGGCGGCCGGAGCCGGCTCCTCTCCGCGCTCCCGTCCCCGTCCCCTTCCCCGCCCTCCCGCTCGCAGCGCGTCTCCACCGCGCGGCTCGAGCGCGAACCCGGGCCCGCGCCCTCCTCCTCCTCCTCCTCCTCCTCCCCCAAGCAGCTGCAGCAGCCGCGGCGCGACCCGGCGCTCGCCGCGGAGCTCGCGCGCCTCTCCGCCGTCCGCGAGCGGCTCCGCGGCGCGCGGACGCTCCACGACAAGCTCCGCGCGCTCGACGCCGAGCCCCGTGTCGCGGCGTTCTTCGGCGCGGAGTCGGGTCGCGGGGTCCTGGGCGGGCTCGAGCCGCGCGAGGTGCTCCTGCTGAAATGCCTCGTGGCGGCGGGGCAGGAGCACGTGCTCGGCGATGACCTCGATTGGTCCGGCCTTTGGCATCACGAGCACCACCGAGAAAACGGGGTCAACGGCGGGAGCGCCCTGCGAGAGGCGTTGTACACCCTGGCCGGTCTGGTCGGGAAGTGGAGTTCGGAGGGAGTTGTGGGTGGCGAGACGGGAGTGAGCAGCGGGGAGATGGAGCTGCTCCGGAGCCTGCTCAAGTTCCTTGGTGACATCGAGGAGTTCTACGACTGCATCGGTGGCATCATCGGGTGAGCATTGTTTGTTTGGATGCATATGCTAGAGTAGTTCAAAATGCGTTCCTTGCTGAAAGCTCAAGTAATAAGTTACAGAAAAAAGTACTAGTGACAACCTTTTGACTTATGCCACCCTGTTTAATGTAGCCATAACCTCGAGTAAGATGCATCATGATTTGAGATTTAAAAATATATAAAAAAAGCCTTGGCAGCGTTCAAATTTCTGTAAGCTCTTGGCACTTCCTCTCTCATACTATTCTTACCCTGGCATAATGCTGATCAAAACTCATGTTCGAGCCATTTTGTTTACCTTTGACTTTTTCTTTGCTTCAGTTATCAAATTATGGCACTGGAGCTCCTTTCAACCTCAAAGGACCGCATGCGCCAGCCGAGTCAAGACAAGTTTGTTGACTTCCATGTTCCTGATGGACTTAATCTAATGGAGGATACAGAATATGCATCTCAAGCAGCTCTCTGGGGAATCGAGGTTATTTCGTGTACCACCGTCCACATTAACTTTGATCTATATTGATAATAAAGGGATCGATGATAGTTCATGTGATGTGGGATGTGATTCTTAGTGCATACTCCCTTCGTTCTTAAATTGTTGTCGCCGTTGACTTTTTTAGTTAACTTTGACCGTCTTATTCAAAATATTATTTTAAATACATAAAATTTTAAGTTATTTTCAATTTTCTTTGATGATAGAACAA
Organism: Eleusine indica; assembly: GCA_030378355.1. Taxonomy (NCBI): domain Eukaryota; kingdom Viridiplantae; phylum Streptophyta; class Magnoliopsida; order Poales; family Poaceae; genus Eleusine; species Eleusine indica. Next base: position 64,857,951 of record CM059494.1, read on the forward strand.
ACTACCACAGCATATATGATATTTGTTGAATTTTTTTGAATAAAGCAAATGGTCAAAGTTAACTAAAAAAAATCAATGATGACAAGAATTTAAGCACGGAGGGAGTAATACTTTACATCATGGTGCTTCTTACAAAGCATTACTTTGTAAGGTACACTGAAATATGCCCATTTTTAGGGTTTGCCAGAACTGGGTGAAATTTATCCAATTGGTGGTGCCGGTGATCGTCTTGGTTTAGTGGACTCTGAAACTGGTGAATCCCTTCCTGCTGCATTGCTTCCTTACTGTGGGAGATCCTTATTAGAAGGGCTGATAAGGGATTTGCAGGTACTTCTGTTTCATATAGGGAGCCTTTCTTTGCATAGAGTTTTTAAACAGATTCATGGTACAATCATACAGGAGTAACTTGATGTACTTTATTCTGTTATCTCTATTTTTGAAACTTTTAGTCCTGACCCTTTTAAGAGAAGGAATACTAACAAGTAACTTTTAATTGCTTTCTGGTTCACCAGAGAACTATTTAATTTTGTACATAGTTTGTGCCATTCAGCTTCTGTTTAATCAAGATTAAACATGAAAATTACTGCTATGTCTAAATCTCAAATAGACTCTTATAGTTAACCGAATATATGTAGAAACCACATGTCCTCCCTTTTGGGCCTGCAGATGTTGTTATGTTGAAAAGGAATCAAGTACGTACAAACTTCTACACTCTGTTATATAATCATGTAAGGTGCTCCTTGGCAGGCTAGAGAGTTTCTCCATTTCAAGATCTATGGGAAACAATGTATAACCCCTGTTGCAATCATGACGAGTTCTGTGAAGAATAGCCATGACCATATAGTTGGAATATGTGAAAGCCTTGATTGGTTTGGTAGAGGCCGTGAGAATTTCCGGTTGTTTGAACAGGTATATTAACAGTCACATACCATTTATAATTCATTACATGGCTTCTTTCTAGCCTGTATAATCATGATTGTTCATTCTGTTGGAACGTTTATAGAACTCTAACTAAATTTGTCTGTTGCCTCTTCTAGCCTTTGGTACCTGTAGTAAATGCTGAGGATGGTAAATGGGTAATCAGCAAATCACTTTTCCCTGTTGGTAAACCTGGTGGTCATGGTGCCATTTGGAAACTTGCATGTGATAGAGGTATATTCAAATGGTTCCATCGTTGTGGCAGGAAAGGTGCAACAGTTCGACAAGTCAGGTTATCTTCAGACTAAAATAATTTACTTTTCTGGAGTGAAAATATATAATCATTTGGAAGGGAGATAACCGTGGATATTGTTTGTTATTTTCAGCAATGTTGTTGCTGCAACTGATTTGACCCTAATGGCATTGGCAGGAATAGGCCTTCGTTGTAATAAGGTAAACAGGCAGTTGAGAATAGTTTCCTGTCATAGGATTTTGCATGAGTATGATCAATAAATTATAAACATGATGTCTATTATGCACCATTGAATTCAAGTTGTGAAATATCATGCTTCAGAAACTAGGTTTTGCATCTTGTGAGCGAAGACCGGGTGCTACAGAGGGGGTGAATGTTCTTATTGAGAAACAAAACCAGGATGGAATATGGTCATATGGTATTACTTGCATTGAGTACACTGAGTTTGAGAAGTATGGCATCCCAGAACCTACAATAATTACTGGCAGGTAATATTTCGATGGGTCATTCCGAAGCACATTAGTCTTGGATTTATGAAATTGGAAATGCAAGTACAAACTCATTGTTATGGAAAAAGTTGTTTGTTCTTCAGTGAAAAAATCAAGTTTTTCTTTCCTGCTAAAGTGGATGTACCTTGGAGTGCTACAGAGCAAAACTTCCCCACTATTACTTATGCAAACCTAGCTACGAAAAGCTAGATGACAACATTGTCATTTGTTTGTATTATGTAATAATAGATGTAATATTCATTTATTACTTTCTTTGGGGGATACCTGATTCAATTCAGTGAGATGTGTATACTTTTTTTTTTGTTCTGTAGACATTAATGAATCAGTGTTGGCAACATCTTACCAGGTTTTTGGTCCGCACATTTTGCCACTTAGTTACTCATGTATATTTCTCTGAATTCAGTTCACAGGTTAGCTATCCAGCAAATACAAACATTCTCTATGTTGATCTGCAAGCAGTAGAGGAAATTGGATCATGCAAAAATGCTAGCTGCTTACCAGGAATGGTTCTAAATTTGAAAAAAGCAGTATCTTATGTGGATCATTTCGGCTTTGAGTGTAGGTACTTTTTTCATTCACCTTACACCCTAATGACTTTTCAGAACTGTACACCTGGACTTATGTTTATCACAGATATCTCCAGAGGTCAGCATGGCTTCTCATTAACATGTCATATAGTTTTTTTGTTGAAGACTATTCTGATTAATTTGTCCTGAAATCGCTGTATACTGCTTTATGTTTAATGTAAAACGGCAAGAAAACTTAGAATTAACTGCAGCTGATGTAGCTGGGGTTGATTTCTGCCTTTTTACACTAATTTATGGCTAATTATAGAAATATAACAAATGTTTTAAGCATACATTACATTTGTTTCAGACCTATTTTTCTATATTGTAAGAGAATTGCACAGATTGTATCACCTAACATAACCTATAGTTATTAATTGTTTGGTGCAGACCAATTGCTTAACTCTCAGTATGCATTTTAGGTTAGCCTAAGCATTATCCGGAATATATCTGTGCCTTCTGTCATGCCATGTAGAACTACCGTTAGCCTAAACTGATCGAAGACCCAAGTTTAGCAGATACCAATGAATCTAGGATCTTGATTCCATGGATAAACAATCCAAAAAAATCTTACTTTGAATATTTCACTGTAGATATGAAGGAATAAGATGTTTCAAATATACTTTTGATAGATGATGTGGTGGTAATTGGTATAAATTTGTGCTGAGTAATAACTGTACAATTGCTTGCGTGAGGTTTAGACTTGTGGGCAGGGACGATTGGTAGAATATGTGACTAATGCCTATTTTTGTTAAGCCATTTATCACAATTATTCTGCTTACTATTTTATTTTGTTTTCTTTGTGATAGTACTGCTGGCGGCAGGCTGGAGTGCACGATGCAAAATATAGCAGACAATTTTGTGAACGAATATAATTACAAATGCAGCAAAGGAATAGAAAGTATGTAAGTAGTTCCATATTTTTCTACTTTTTTAGAGAAGGGAATATATTTCTCAAGGGACCCATTTCTCAATAGTCCAGCCTCGGCATCATTAAATGCATATAGTTGTTTCTTATTACACATACAATAAGCAAAAGGAAGGCCAACATTCTAATGGCTCCATTCAGCTAAGTTCCTCATTGTTCTGTTGGGCTTTAGCTGATTTGTATTTCACAGGCGAGCTTGACACGTTCATTGTATACAATGAAAGGAAAAGAGTCACTTCATCGGCTAAAAAGAAGCTGAAATCAGAAGCCAGATCCCTGCACCAGGTTTAACTAGTCTCACCCATGTTTTAATGCAGGCATTCTCATTCTATTGCATGCAGTGTACAAATGGTGACTTCTGATTTGTTTTACCTTGCAAATGGAATGCTGCCACCATTTTGTAATATATTTGGCTTATGACATACTTTTTGCTCGCGTTCCTGTGTTTTTATATGCATTCATAAAATTTGTCTGGAAATCTTGCACTAATATTTCAACAGCCCGAAACACAGAACTTGCTTTTCGTTCGAATTGTCAAAGTAAAAACCTGATCTTCCATTGTTAGTGACATTGATTCAGCACTCAGCAAAGTAAAAAGAGCTTTATGTTCATTAAGTCAGTGCTCAGAAATGTGTAGCGCCCATCATGCGATGTGATATGCTGATGTTAACTTTAGTAAAATGGCGGCATCAACTATTATTCCTTATTGGAATTGGAGTGATATTTATTCTGCACCTGTAGTTGGTTCTTGGCTATTAAATTTGACCTGTTTTATAGAAACCTTAGTTGTTAAGAGCTGAAATGATTTTCTGACTCATACACCTTGCTTGATCCGCAGACTCCAGAGGGTTCACTCCTCGACATTATGCGTAATGCTCATGACCTTCTTTCTAGCTGCAGCATAGAGGTTCCAGAGGTATATGTACTTTTTAGCCTAGTCAGCTCATGACCTTTTGTGTGACTTATTTTCACATATTTTATTTAAATTCTTTTTTAACATGAGACGTTTGCTGTGGTACCTTTCTCATTATTATTTAAATCCTTTTCAATAATCAGGTCAAAGACAATAGTGAGTACTTGCATTCTGGACCTCCATTTCTCATATTTCTTCATCCTGCTTTAGGTCCATTTTGGGATATCATACGGCAAAAGGTATGTTAAAGTTGCATGCTATCACTAAATGGCACAAATGAGATCTCTACTTTCTTTCTCTATATGTCTTTGGGCTTAATTTGGCCGTGCTCCGTTGAGAACGGCAGGTGTTACTTTTCCTTTTTGCCTTTCTTTGCCTGTATAGATTTGGAACAACAAGATCAACAAGGCAATGACTGGCCATCTCTTTAGCAGAACAGTTATTTATCACATGTCGATACTTGAATCTAAGGATATACTGTTTGCCCTGGATTTAGCTCACATGCCCCTTTCTTTCAAAAGTATTGTTTAGGACGAAAAAGTACCGGCATCATACAATAATTTGTCGAAGGAATGGGATAAAACACAAGCAAGAGATGGAATTTGTTTAAAATGTTCATTAAGAAAAAAAGATAACTTTAGCATGATAAAAATTGAAATCTGTAAGATAGAATCGTTGGTAATGTCATGTGAAATGGAGAAAAGAAAAGGGAGATGCAGCAGAATCACCGTCACAAACACTATTTGAGATGGGCAAAGTGATCTTTGTGACCTGCTGCGAGCGAACCTTCTTCAATCTTACTCTATGTTTGTTTAGTTGCTAGTTATTGCATTCTGAAGCACTGTTCTATATCTCTCGTTTCCCCAGTTACCTTGTCTAATACCTAAATTTCCACCCATGCAGTTCATAGGTGGTTCTGTTTCTGAAGGTTCAGAGTTGCAAATAGAGGTGGCCGAATTTCTATGGAAAGATGTAGAGGTAACAATCAAAATCATGATCTAGCATGTGCTCTGTGCCATTGTACTGAGCTTAAACTTATTTGTCCAATCCTTAGCTCGATGGTAGCCTTATTATTCAAGCTCATAATATCATGGGTTCAACTAAGAGGAATGAACATGGTGAACAAATACTGCACTATGGCGCCAGGTAGCACCCCATTCTGAACTCATACAGTTGCTACTACTATATCCTGTTAATACGGAACTCAAATGCTATGTGTATTCAAAGGTGTGGGAGATGTAGGATGCAAAATGTTAAAATTATGAATGAAGGGATCAATTGGACTTCTCCCAAGAATGTCTATTGGAAGCATGATGTTGAGAGATCAGAATCTTTAAAGATCATTCTTTATGGAAATGCAGAATTTGAGGCAAAAGATGTAGTTTTGAAGGTACAATAAGAAATAAATTTTTTTCTTTCATGTTGTCATGTGCCTTATCTTCTAATTCCCTTGTTTTATCAGGGTAATCATATATTTGAAGTTCCTGATGGTCATAGAATGCGCATCATCCAGGACAAAGCAGGTTTGTTTGGTAACTCTACTCTATTATGCTTCCTGGGATCCTCGCCATGCTTCTAATGTGCTTCAATGAATTTCTCCATGTCCATCAGGTTTTGATGTCAAATTGGATCGTATAAATGTTGAAATGATGGACAGTGGAACCTGGTACTGGAAGTATACAGTTGTTGGGGTCCATGTGAAGTTGAATATGGTAGAATTATAAGTACATGGTACAGCTACAGATGCTACAGATTCTTGATTCATTGATCTCCATATAGCTTCATTTTATTTAGTGCACGCTTCACTAATTAATTTGGTTGACTTTAGGCCAGTTTGTAGGTGGTGTTGTGAAAGATATTGGGGCATCGGTGTTGTACAGTTCACTTGAGTATCAATGCCCATCTGTCATTTTTTAAGAGTTGATGTAAATGGATGGATATTTTTCAAATATGAAGAGAACACTTGTTCTCTGAAAAATTCTATAAAAAAATGTTTCTTTTTTGCTTCCATCATTGTTGTACTAGTAGTTATCTTATGGATGCCCCTCAGTTGCACCTTCTTCCAATAGATTTCAGGTATTTCAGGGACATCTGTTTTAGTAAAATGCCATTTTGTAACTTGTATTGCCTTTTGGAAGTAAATGTTTCAAGTGCATTGGTGTTTTCCAGGAAATCTTTATTATGGTTGCTGCCTGCACTTTTGGAAGTATGTTTTAAGTTCATTGGTGTCTATTTGGGATTTACGTAATTGAACCTGGAGAACTATTAGTAATTGTGAATGCCGTTCTTCTGAACTGAAATAAGACGAGCAAGTTCAGAAACACGTTCAATCAATTTCACTTGACGAGTGTGAGTCTTATGCATGTCACGTAATCTTAATACGGGTTATGAGACGACTTATATAATAGATGGTCTTATTAGTTATCTTCTATTAATTATATGACTTCTTAATTTGTGGATATAAAAAGAAATATTTATAGATTAAAAGACTACTAGAACCCGTATAATGGTGTGAGAGTCGTCTCATACTCATAAATTTAAGCGCATGAGGTGGTTGCTACACGAAACAACCACCTCTTTCTCTCACCACTTTCTCTCTCTTCCACATCATCAAAAATTCTATGTGACAATGCATGAGACGACCTATAAGACTGTCTATATGTAGCATTGTCCCTGTCCTAAAACAGTTTAAAAATATTTTTAGCGCTAACTTTTTAAGTATGGCACCATGGTTAAGGAAATGCCCTCCAGCTAACAAGAAAAAAGACAAAACTTGTCTATCTTTTGAACAGGTTACATAAAAGGTCAATCTTTCTAAAAAGAAAAAAAAACGAGTTCGAAAATATTTTCAGCGCTAACTTTTTAAGTATGGTACCCTGGTTAAGGAAATGCCCTCCAGCTAACAAGAAAAAAGACAAAACTTGTCTATCTTTTGAACAGGTTACATAAAAAAGGTCAATCTTTCTAAAAAGAAAAAAAAAACCGAGTGTAAATGTGATAGACTCGAGGTCGATCAAAATGTTTGATCATATAACTTAAAAAAAAGAAATACGACTAACAACTCCCAAATTAATCGTCATAGATGTATTCAGTTTGTAACTATATAGTTCAGCGTCCATTCATCTATCGTGGGATAGGACATCTATATACTTTATTAAAAGAGGTGAACAGGTCCATACGATGTTGTACAATATTGTATAAGGTTACAACACGTGACTCCGTGTTGCATAAGATTCCAGAATTGATAAAAAAAATACGACTCATACTCAGGCTCGGTGCACAGGATGACTCGGTGTTGACTCAAGTGTTTCATAAAATAAAAACAAATACCAGCATATGAGAATAAATACATTGACTCAGAATCAATGCAATACTCTAACTACACTAGGACTCGGCTCCAACTCAGAGAACAAATACGACTCGATGCTCCAACTCAGAGCAGACGAGAACAAATACATTATCCATTGCTGTCTTGGAAGTTGGCTACCGCCACAAACTTTCCCGACGACGACACCGCCGGGCTCAGATCGTATTGGGTTAACGGCGTCATGCGCTTGGTCTTGCCACTGGTAAGTTCGATCCTGTACACCACGGTCCACGGGACGCGTCGTTCTTTCACGGGCTCCTTGGTGGACACGTAGACCAGCAAATGGCCGACGGCGACGCAACCTATCTTGAAGCCACCGGCAATGCAGCCGCTATCCTCCATGCACGCATCGCCGAACTTGTAGACGTCGTAGATGTCGCCCAGGCTCAGCACCTGGACCTCGCCGCCAGCCATGATGAGACATAGGGTCACATGCAGTGTCTCAAGCCCGTCGGCCCTCTCGGAGACGAACACCAGGCCCATGACACGGCCCTTGTCCGCGTCTTGTCCATATGCTTTCAATAATTGATTATATTTATCTGAACTCCTTTGATCTATGTATCAAACATATGTTTTTAAGACATTTTCGTGTGAGACTCTTACAGTAAAAACACAAAAATCCGGACAAGCCATCATGGATTGTTGGATTGTGTTGCTATATGCTGCCTATAGTTTGTTTTTTTAAGCCTGTAACAATGCGCGGGCATTTTGCTAGTATAGTATATAATACATGCAGAAGAACAAGGAAACAACTATCTTAATCTGGCAAATATAACTTTCTGAAATCATCCTGTTATGTTGATATCCACGAACCAAGTTCCGTACTGATTGCAATGCAATTAACAGCTACAGATAACATTTCGAGTCGTTTTTCAGGGCACACAGGGTCCAAAAGACTGACAGGTACCAAACAGTCCTACAGAACTGTAAAGTTTACAATCTAGTTTGAATTTCCACCACAAATCTAGCTCTAGTAGATAACATCCCCCGATCCTGCTCCACCAGATTTTAATCCTGATCTGACCCAAGTAAAGCATCCCGTACTCCAGTTCCTCTGCAGCTGGAAATAAATTATTAAATTACAATGAAAATAGTTCAGGTGCTACCGTAAACAAATAGGAATGAAAACAGCACATGTGAAAAGTTCTATGAAAACCAGAAATAAAAGGGTCAAGGCAACCATATATGTACAACAAAAGGATCACAAAAAAAAAAAGAAACAAAGCAAAGTGTAAATCAAACAATGCCTGAGCAAAAGGTTTGGCATGTATTTGTAGACAAACCCAGATTAATTAAGAAATGACAAAATGCTAAATTCAACCAGACAAGTGCAGGAGTAAAGTGTTTGAGAAATAAAAAGTGCAGGAGTAAGAGGATGCTCAAACTTGCAAAGAATGTCTCTTTGATCCATTCTCGTCAGTTCCACAAACCTTTTTGCCATCTGCAGTCGACTTCGATGCATTTTCAACAGCTTTGTTGCTAACTTCCTTTTGCTCCGGAGGACTCAGCAAATTTGATTCCTCATTTAACTCTCCATTATCTGAAAACTTTAATAAGTCTTCGAGCTAACGTAACATTGAATGTTATATGTTAGTTCCATGGTAACATAAGCGAATTTGAACTAGCAACCATTTTCTTTGAAATTTCTACCTTGGACCCATGCTTTTCATGTCTCTTTCCAACCAGGGTGTCTTTGTTTTGTACCTTCAAACAGCCATTGTCAAACTTGTCAAAGGATATTTTCATGAAAAAGTTCGTAAGAGTAAATACATTTGGGCTAACGTCTACCTTGGTTTTTTGACTCGTGCTCCTTTCCTTGAGGTGATGATCTCCCTTTATTAGCTGCTCCTTCGAACAGTCCAAACCAATATTTAAGGTAAGTCAGCAAGGATGCCAGGAAACATAAAAAGTAAAGTATGAACGAGGGGTTTTTCTTGAGGTTCCTACCTTGTTCTTGTCCTTTGTATCATTCATTAACCCTGGGTTGTCTTCTTTTACAGAATCCATATCTAAATAACTGTTACCAACAGATTCATCATGCATCAATTTACCAGCAGTGTTGATCCTGGTATATAAAGCATAGAATACATTACTATACTTTTCACCAAAGTAACTGTTCAAAATACTCATATCAATCCAACAATACCACGCAAAAAAGAATAATATGTTGTTATGTGGATAATACCTTGTTGACTCTTCATTGTCAGGACATCCATAATATATTTTGATCATGGCTCCCAAGGTACGGTTTCGGATAAATTGGCTCATCGAAAATTCATCCTTCTTGTTATCACGCTCCTTTCTCAGCACCTCACACATCACCTTGGCCTCTCTTGTGGCACCCTATAAATTGATTTGTGTTCAATACACTGAAAAGGGTAACACAACACAACAGAATGAAGAGGTTATAGTTTGTGGTGGCAGAGGCACATGTACCATCATCGTGGCAGCAGCAGCAGCAAAATGTTCACCCCCTTTGTAGCTCATAAATCTTAAGGCACACTGTCGGATATCACTGCTGACACGCATGGGGGAGGTGGAATAGATCTCGCTCATTGCCAACTCACACATCAGATCGGTCTCCCTTGCGATGCACTTGAAACAATGGTTTGGAATTCGCATAAGAAAATTAATAAATATCAGGGAACACTCAAGGAGGCTAGTCTGGCTTGGATTGTTAAGAGGCAGGAAAAGACACACCTCAAAGGCGATGACAGCGGCAGGAAACTCACTGCATGTCACATCAATCATTTTACGCATGCAATTAATGATCTTGTTGCTTCGGCTGATCTCATCATCATGAAATCGTTGTGGACTGCACTTCAGCAGATCCTTAAGGTCACCCTCCATGTTGATGCACTTTGAGATCGCCATTTGGCAATCGATGCAGATATAAACAGTTAGGAGATTAAAGTTACTAATATTAAAAGATATGCAGTACAGCAAAGTATTGTTAAGAGGCAGGAAAAGACAGGAAGATACCGATTCCACAAGGACTGCTATGTCATCATCTTCGTTAAGACTTCCATTACCATCAGCACTCGATTTCATTTGACAGGCCAATGCTGTAGGAGGAGCATTGAGCCTGAAATATTGCCGGAGATATTTTTTGTATAGAAACCAAGGATTCATAGGATGGTACGGCAGTAACCTATCCCATCCCCATGCTCTCTCCAAAAGATCTACTCATGGCAGGAAGGTGGAAAGTAAGTATACATTGAAGGAAAAGAAATTAACAGTTTATATTTTATCTATATCTAAAGCGAGAAATAAAATGACACAAAGATGGGAGCCTGTGAGCCCAGAACTGAGCTGTGCTGTGTAATGAGTGTGTCGAGAGCAAGTGCTAGAAGGGTACTGTCTAAAACGAATAACGCGCTGTAAAACGTTTATCTGTCCGGTTGCAATGCAAAAGGATGGGCGGAGCTGTTGCTCCTTTTGAACTCTAAAGAAATAAAATGACACGGAAAGGGAGCTTTGTTTATCCTTTCTCCCCTCCTAAACTACAAAACGTTAAAAACAAAAGATCATCAGTCATCACATCGCTATTGGCGGACCGCGCTGTGACACGAGGGGATGGAAATTTCGATGGCACGTAGTGGATGAACTAAATTTTTCCAATGCGAATTTGCTAAAAAAAAAGTAGCCTTCCGATTTCAGCCCACGCAATAACTTTAGGTCCCGTTTAGATCTGCCTGTTAAATTTTAGTTGGCTAAATTTTAATTACTTTTTCTCTAACACTACAATTTAAAATCTTCTAAATTTTAATCAACCCACCTACTAAAATTTAGACTAAAAGTCAGATTAACCCTCCTATCCACTTCTAAACTCAAATAAAAAATAACAATGTCAATACTATCCATTACATTTTAAGTGAGAGCAAAAAAGAGTGGAGGAGAAAGATTTAATAAAAAATAAATATATCCACTTTAATATAGTTAAATTGAAACATTTGACCTTCTAAACTTTACTTTAGCCAACTAGTGTAAGCGAGCCTTTGACCGTGACACGAGTGTGAAACTGAGACTAATGTCCTTTTCGTTCGGTTGAGTATTTGGACGACACTGAACTGGTCTACAAAGGCCATCTCCGACTCGTCTCTAAAAGAAAGTAGTCCATTTTACCTCTCTTAATTATCATGTGAGTTCGGTTTTTATCCTCCAATTACAAAACCGAGTAAGACGACTCATTGAACTCTTAATCCCGTTCGTTTTTCCTCCTCGGGTGGTTTGAAGGGAAGTTTTATCCCATATGATATAGCGGATCCCACAAGTCAGATGTCATATCATCATCTTCTTCCTTTTTATCCTCCGTCTCTTTTCTTCTCCCCTCTCCTCTGCTTCTCTCGATGATGCCCAAATCCGGTGCGGTCGCGCGCTCGTAGGCGAGGAGGAGCAGGCAGGCGGGCCAACGCGGTCACGCACTCACACGCGAGGAGGAGCGGGCAGGCATGGCGGTGCTCGCAGATGGGGCGGAGCGGGCAGGCAGCGTTAGCGCGCGGCGGCGCTCGCAGGCGAGGCAGAGCAGGCAGGCGACGGAGCGGAGAAGCGGGTACGACGGTGCCGCCCTCTTCCTGTTGGCCACCGGTGAGGTCAGCGCGTGGCAGCACTGACAAGATAGACAGAGTGGGCAGGCGAGGTGGAACGGGTAGGCGTGGCGGCGCTCGCAAGCGAGGCGGAGCAGGCAGGCGCGGCGGTGCTCGCAGGCAAGGCGGAGCGGGCAGGCATAGCGGAGAGGCAGGTACGACGGCGCGAGCCGGGAGGCAGGCTCGGGAAAGAACAAGGGGGAGAAGAAGAAGAAGAATGGATAAGGAATGAGCTGAAGGAAAAAGAGAGAGAAGAAAATGATGATGTGTACCTAACATGTGGGACCGGCTTTGCCACATAGGATAAAACCATCCTCTAAACCATCCGAGGAGGAAAAACGAATAGGATTAAGAGTTCAAGGAATCGTCCTACACAGTTTTATAATTGAGGGATAAAAATCGAACTCGTGTGATAGTTGAGGGAGGTAAAATAGACTTCTTCTTCTCCAAAATATCATAGAAGCGAGCCCATTCTCTGTTGGGCTAATGCCAAGGCCGTGTGATAACGATCAGTCAAGTTTCATGGCCCATATTCAGGAACTGCACGGCAAGAAGACGTCACTGGCGACAAGGCGCCCAGCACTTCGCTGAGTGCGACGCGAGATGACGCACAACAGCCGTGAGAGATCAGAGATAGCCCGAAGACCAGCACCGCCGGTCCTTTTCCAGATCCAAGCCCGGCGAGCTCATCGTGCTCTTTCCCGTGGATTTATCCTCGCACCAATTCCGTTGAGTCCATTACGACGGCCATCAACCTCTCTCTCTCTCTCTCTCTCGGCCATCAACCTCTCTCTCTCTCTCTGCGAGCATGAAATGCATATAGTTGACCTCACCATCAGTTCGGTTCGTCGGATAAGAACTTGGTGTTAAACCATAAATAAATTATTCACCCTTTACTATTAGTTTAGCCTTTTAGATGTAACTGGCTGATGCATAATAATTTAACATGGTATCACGCCAGAAGTCTTGAGTTCAAGTCCTGACGACCGTATTTTTTGCTACGCCGCTCCTATTTTCACGTTTACGTTTCGAGAAAGCTACACATAAAAAAAATATTAAAATATAAGTAAATTATCCATCCTTCTCTATCAATACATAGTAAATTACTACTTGGTACGTACTTGATATTTATTTGTTTAGTAACATGCAGCATTTGCTCTTCTCTATCAATACATAGTAAATTACTACTTGGTACGTACTTGATATTTATTTGTTTAGTAACATGCAGCATTTGCTATTCGTGTATCTTCTATTAAAATGTTCCTTGGATGGACACTAGTGACGAGAGTCGAAGTCGTAATTTTTGCATATTGTGGCCATATGTCATAGACTCATAGCACATTATAGTCTAAAGCTGATAGCGCCGGGCCTCCACGCCCCTTCCATCTTCCGACCGATGTGGCCGCCCTCCGCGCGCGCCACGCCGTTTTCCGGCAGGCGTGGTGGCCGGTCGCGCCGGCCACGTCGCCGCCTTCCTGTCGCGCCGTCTCGTGGCCCATGGGCTGCCGGCCCACCACGGAGAGGCCAGGATAGCCCGTTGCAGGCCGTCAAATCCCGGCCTCCTCATGGATTACGGCCTTGTCGGAGCCGTCCTTGCCGGATCTGGGGACGGACGTCACGAGGCCGCCGGTAGGGAGGAGAATGGGATACCTAGGTTTGCTTCGTGGAGCTCGCTTCATTGCCGGATGGATGCCAAGGAAGGACGGGCGGCACCACGAATCCCCTCGACGGAGGCGCGCGCAGTTTCATCCGCATGCGCGCCCCGGCGAGGATGTCTATGGTGTAGCCGTGGAGGTTGCCGTCGGCCGCACCGCCATCGCCGCGAGACGAGGAGATGTTGTGCCGCAGCCGTCGTGAGAGGAGAGAGAAGGGAGGGGAGGGTGCCGGATCTCCGCGACGCCCCCGCCGCTGCCGCAGGAGAGAGAAGGAAGGTGAGGGGAAATGAGCTAGGGTTCGGTGGAAGGGCAGGTGGGACTATTTTGTTCCCTTCACGTGAGACTTGCGCCGTTGGATAAAATCTGACGGCTAATAGCCGCTCAGCCTTCAATGGCTGCTTGGTGGGCTAATTTCGCGGCCCAAGCCGGCTTGCTGGGCTGTGGTGGTCTGGGTTGTATTGTTTGTAGAAAACTCCTTTTATTTCTCTGTAATAGTACGCAAAAAATGATGATCTATTTTAATCTTTTGTTTTCTATTTCACACCCTAACCTTTTCCAAATTGAGCACCGCAGGACATTCTGATTTTCTTCCCGGCGCGGCGGAGCGCGCCTGGTGTTCTAGTTATATTTAAAGGATATGCCTACGTCGAACAACGTTGCAATAATTATTTAGTAGAAGCCATAGAACCTCTCTGGTGTATTTGCAAAATGTGGACCGTTCTAGTCTCCGCAGGTGTGATCCAATGGTACATAGCAAAAGATGTTCAACTTAGTAGGATCGTTAAACGAGTTATTTTCCATACGTCACTTTGATGCAATCTTATACTGCATCAGGAGACTGTCTGCGTGTGACTAAAAGAGATCAAACTTTGAATATGCATTCGGAGAAGTTGAATATTAATAAAATCTTATACTGCATCAGGAGACTGTCCAAGCTGATGATCCAATACTGCTCGTTGCAAATGTTCCTGGTGTAGACCAACAACCTAGGTGATGTTGTCCCTGATCACGGCCAGGAGATGGTTCACGGCTGCCAAGTCTCTCGCCATGGCGTCTGTCACGGGCGGCTTGATGATACTTGTACCTAGTGTTGGTGTGAACACACCAAAATGTCAATGGTGATCACCAGCTAAACCTAGCTGGCCACCAAATGGATAAAGTCAATTTGGTTTTGTGGGTCTTAATTGGGGGCCCTAGAGAATTCCAGGGTGTGTCCCCCCTTCTAGTGCACAGCAGTATAAATAGAAGGGCAGGGGTAATTCAAGAAAGAATCTAATGTGAGCAACACCCAAAAGGCTCCCGGTCCTCACTGTGCACCAATTATACTTCTGCTGCAAGCACTGGGAAGAGCATTCCTAAAGTCCTAGGTAGTAAATCAAGCAGGCAAAGAACAAGAACAAGATAAGAACCAAGATGGGAGCTCAATACGAAGGTAAAATTCTAGCTTCTATCTCACTGTGGTGTTCAATTGCTTGAGCTAAATGATCCTCTATATCTAACAGTGATATCAGAGCCTATAGCTTAAGAATTGAATCCCTAAAGATCATGTTTTAGTTCCTGCCAAAGATTCATGCCCAACAGTGAATGTTCTTAGTTACTGTTCATGTTCTTGCTCACTGTTGCGATTAAGATTTAAAGAATCGAGCCCACATCAAAGAAGCTAGGCTTCAGGAAATTGGTGCAAAGGCACCAAGAAGTGGGGAATTGCAACAATTGAAGGTCCCCAATTTTGTAGAACCCTAACCCTAAAAGTTTAAGGCAGCGGACTCACCTTGGCCACGTCATCGTCGTCGACGCGTTGTAAGCGCTCGTCGCCGTCACAGGGTCCCGGACGAAACCCGCCACACCAGCTCGCGGACAGTCGCCCATGCTCGTCGCTGTTGCGGGGTCCCAGGCGAAGCCGCCGAGGCGTCATCGCCATTGTCATCTGGATCTCAGTCGGTGAGCACGCGCGACCCCGGCGGGAGATGGGCGCCGTCGAGATCCACTCGATGGAGCCGCGTGCAGCTCATGGCCGCACGCGCGCTCCGGCGAGGAGGCCTCGCTAGCGCTGCTGCAACCCTCTCTCTCTCTCTCTTTCTCTCTCTCTCTCTCTCTCTCGCGCGCGCGCAAGGTGACTGCCAGTGGGGCTCGCCGACACACGTCGCCGTTGCTCGCCGCTGCCGCTGCGCGTGGAGAGGCGAGGGAAGGGGCGGAAATGGGGTAGGGTTGCGGGCAGGGGGGGGAGGGGGACCGATGCAAGCCGCCGGTTTTGATCCATCCGCGACGCCCCTCAGTCGTCTGATCCAGATGGATGGTTGAGGGAAGTCTGTTGCCCGGGTGGCTTCTTTCGGCCCAGGTGGGCACCGGGAAATCTGGCCTAGGCCCAGGATGGTCGGGCGGAATTTAGGTGGGACTTAACAGGCCAAATGATCCTTTGACAATTTCCAGGAATTTTTCTTTTTAGCCCCCTTTTCCTGGGAATTCTTTTTAAAGAAATTTTTTTGAAGAATTTTCTCTAGATTTTTTTTATTAGCCTAAAACAATTCAATTTTCAGGCAAACAATTTAGTTAATTTTGGCCAATTTTTATGAAAGTTTAGGATTCCCCTTAAGGAGAAAACTAAATAATTTTTCCTTAGCCAAAATTAATAAATTAAGTGTTTTTCCTATATGACAAATTCATGGAAAATATTATGATTAATGGCTAAGAAAAGGTGATTTAATGATTATTATTATTATTATTGTTATTAAGGATTTTATTATGTCATCTATATTTTGCCTTAATTTTATGTTATTTATTTTCCATTGCAATTATCGTTAATCTCTCATTAAGTGTGGCATATAGTTGTCATTCTAGCCAAAGCTGATTGACATATATATGACTGTAACCATTTTATCATTTTTATTCAATTTCTGGCCAAAGCTGATTTTGGATTTGAATTGATAAAATAAGTTTTATGTGTAAATTAAGTGTGGCATGTTTTTCATTATTCTAGCCAAAGCTGATTAATAAATTCATGATCCAGTCATTTTATTGTTCTTAATCCAATCCTGGCCAAAGCTGATTTGGGTTTTGAATTAATAAAATAAAGCTTATAATGATGGTGCTTACTAAAGTTCTTATTTTTTGTTTATGTAGCATCTAATGCCTCATAGATTGTTGGGCTTGTTAATAGTCTTGAGCAACTAAATGGAAGCAATTTTGTTTCTTGGAAAGAAAGGCTGAAAATTAATTTGGCACTGTTGAATATTGATCATGCTCTCTATAATGATGCTCATGGTACCCGCTGAGGGTACTGATAATTATGATACTCTTAAAAAGGAGTATGAAAAGAAAAAGGAGGATTGGGAGCAATCAAATAGAAAATGGCTGATGATCATTAGGAGCTCTATTACTGAAAGTATTAGAGGAGCAATTCCTGAGGCTCAGTAAGCTAGAGATTATCTAGCTAAGGTTGAGCAACAATTTAAAGGCTCCTCTAAAGCTTATGCAACCTCTCTCATCCAAAGGTTGATTGGAGACAAGTATACTCTTAATGCAAATTTGAGAGAGCATATTATGAAGAAATGCAATATGGCCGCAAAACTTAAGACAATGGACATGGATATCTCTGATGGTTTTCTTGTCCATTTTATTATGGCATCTCTTCCTCAAGAATTTGATCCTTTTGTGATCAATTATTTAAATATGAAAGAAAAATGGGGAATTGATGAACTAATGGCCAAATGTGTTCAAGAAGAAGAAAGGCTTAAGGCTGGAAGGACTTATCATATCAATCAGTTTAAGCATTCTCAAAAGAAGAAATATAAAAAATTTATGGATGATTATACAAAGCCTAAGCCTATCCAATTCAAGAACAAAGGGCAAGCTCCAAAGCAACAGCAGCCAAAGTCTGAAAAGAATCCAGAAGAAGAAAAGGATCCAAATGGATGTTTCCATTGTGGTAATCCTGAACATGTTCGGAAGAATTGTCTAAGCTTTATGAAATGGATGAATAGAAAAGGTACTCATAAAATAACTTTTATTGATGAATCCTTGCATGTTGATAATGCCACCAATACATGGTGGATTGATTCAGGAGCAACAATTCATGTTGTTAATTCAATGCAGGGATTAAATATGAGGAGGATTCTAAGAAGAGGGGAAAGAAGAATTAGAGTTGCTAATGGTGTGGAGACCGATGCTGAAGCCGTTGAAGACTTTGATCTTATGCTTCACACAGGTTTACACTCATACTAAATAATGTACTCTATGTCCCCTCGATGAAGAGAAACTTAGTTTCTGTATCATGTTTTGATGACTATGGGTATCACTATAATTTTGGTAATAGTCGATGTATAATAATAAAGATGTTGGTTTTGCTATACGTCAAGAGTGACTATATTTACTTACACTCAGTGATACCATCAATGATGTTGGATCCTCCTCTAAACCAAACATCGGTACCAAACGCAAACGAAATAATAATGAGACTTCTTCGAAATTATGACACTTTCGTTTAGGCCATATTTTGAGGGGGAGAATTGAGCGTCTCATTAAGACAGACATTCTTCCATCACTGGATTTTTCGGATACAAACGATCATTGTATTGATTGCATCAAAGGGAAATATCCAAAGAAAATAAAGAAAGGTGCAAATCGAAGTTTGGGAGTTTTGGAAATAATCCACATGGATATTTGTGGTCCATTTAATGTAAGATCAATCGGTGGTTTTGACTCGTTCATAATTTTCACCAATGATTACTCCCGTTATGGATACATTTATCCAATCAAAGAAAGGTCAGAGGCATTGGAAAAGTTTAAAATATTTAAGGCTAAAATTGAAATTCAGCATGATTAGAAGATTAAGATTGTAAGGTCCGATCGTGGTGGTGAATACTGCGGAAGGCACACTCCTTATGGCCAAGTTCCTGGACCCTTTGCAAGGTTTCTACAAGATAATGGCATAGTCGCCTAGTACTCAGCACCGGGTGAACCCGCGGAACGACAAAATCGCACACTTATGGATATGGTACAAAGTATGTTGAGCCACTCCACTCTTCCGATCAATTTATGGATGGAAGCTCTTAAGACAGCTACATACATCCTAAATAGGGTTCCTAGTAAGTCAGTTCCTACAACTCCTTATAAATTATGGACTGGGAGAAAACCAACCCTAAATTATTTTCATATATGGGGGTGTCCTGCTGAGGCAAGAGTATTCAATCCAAATCTAGGAAAATTAGACCCCAAGACTGTCAGTTATTTCTTTATTGGTTATCCTGATAAGTCAAAAGCATATAAGTTTTATTGTCCAAATCAATACACTAAGTTCATTGAGACAAGACACGTTGTGTTCTTGGAAAATGATTTAGCATAACACCCAGGGAAATTGATTTACAGGAAAAGAGGAACTATGTTCCTATACCAATGATTTTAGAACTTGTATTCCCTGTACATGCTGATGTTGTACCACAAGTTAATACAACACCTGTTGAAACTCCTGAAGCTGTCATTGAGCTAGCTTTTAATGATATCTCAAATGAGGAGAATCAGCAGCCTTAAGATGTGATTGTTGAATCAAACAATGAACCACTTAGACGATCACATCGTGTTAGAAAATCTGTCATTCCAAGTGACTATGTCACTTATATGAGTGAAGATCTAAATGAAATGAATGAAATGATACTGGATGATGATCCTGTGTCATATAAAGAAGCTATCGAAAGTGAACATTCATCTGAATGGCTTGAAGCTATGAAAGATGAAATGAAACCGATGAATGCCAGTGAAGTATGGGATCTAGTAGAAATTCCTAAAGGAGCTAAAAAGGTAGGCTATAAGTGGGTCTACAAAACCAAACGTGACTCCAAAGGGAATATTGAAAGATTCAAAGCAAGATTGGTTGCTAAGGGCTTCACACAAAGAGAAGGGATTGATTATAATGAAACTTTTTCACCAGTCTCATCTAAAGATTCATTCAGAATTATTATGGCGCTTGTAGCTCACTTTGATCTAGAGTTGCAACAAATGGATGTGAGAACGGCATTTCTAAATGGAGATTTATATGAAGAAGTTTATATGGCTCAACCAGAAGGTTTTGCTATTGAAGGAAAAGAACATTTGGGATGTCAGCTAAAGAAATCTATTTATGGTTTGAAACAAGTGTCAAGGCAGTGGTATCTCAAATTTGATCAAGTTATAAAGAAATCTGGTTTCCAAGAAAATAAAGTGGACAATTGTATATATGCTAAGTTCAAGGGGAGCAAGTTCATCTTCTTGATTCTTTATGTTGATGATATATTGTTGGCCAGTAGTGACAATAACTTGTTACTGGAAACAAAGAATTTTCTCTCCTCTAAGCTTGACATGAAAGATCTCGGTGAAGCACATTATGTTTGGGAATTGAGATTCACCGAGATAGATCCAAAGGTATATTGGGGTTATCTCAGAAAGCATATATTGAAAAGGTACCCAAGAAGTACAATATGCATAAATGTTCGACCACGCCTGCTCCCATAGTCAAGGGTGATAAATTTAGAACATTTCAGAGTGCAAAGAATAATTATGAAGCTGCGCAGATGAAGTCAATTCCATATGCTTCAGTAATTGGAAGCATTATGTATGTACAAGTATGTACTCGCCCTGACTTGGCATTTGTTACCGAGATGCTTGGCATATATCAGTCGAATCCAGGTTTGGATCACTGGAAGGCTTCAAAGAAAGCCTTGAGATACTTACAAGGCACTAAAGATTATATGCTCATATATAGAAAATCTGATAACCTTGAAGTGGTAGGTTATTCAGATGCGGATTTTGCCGGGTGTGTTGACACGAAGAAATCCACGTCAGGTTATGTCTTCACACTCGCAGGGGGAGTTATAACGTGAAAAAGCTCCAAACAAACTGTGACTGCATCATCAACAATGCAGGCAGAATTTATGGCATGTTATGAGGCAGTAGGACAGACTGTATGGCTAAAGAATTTCATCCCGAGATTGCAAGTGGTTGATAGTATTTCTGGGCCACTAACGATATACTGTGACAATCAACCAGCAATTCATTATGCTCACAACAATATGTCAAGTGGAGCTGTCAAACACATTGACATAAGGTATTATGTTATGAAAGACAGAATCCAGGATCAAACAATAAGTCTTTATATTAATACCAAAAAAATATTGGCGGATCCGCTCATCAAAGGCTTACCACCCAATGTATTTCAAGAACATGTTGCCGGCATGGGATTGATTGAAAAGCCTTTGATCCTGGAATAAAAGGGCATTTGAAGCACCCTCTCCCCATCTAATAAGAAGGGCTCATTTTGAGATTGAATAGGGAACCATAGTCAGTTAGTTCTGTAGTACTTAATTGACTACAACAATTTATTAATTTGGTGTACCATCAGTCAAAAAGATGAGCTCATGTGTTATTTACTAATGTGTAAAGTATAAAGTTATGGAGCTCCTAAGTTAAAGTTTTCTTTTGATGTGAAATGGTGTGTTATAGTAACTAGGTTCAACCATATGTTATATTCATCATTGTAATCCTTTTATCTTGACACATCATTTTGCAAGTTTAGCATGATGATCAAGGGGGAGAATATTGGTGTGAACACACCAAAATGTCAATGGTGATCACCAGCCAAACCTAGCTGGCCACCAAATGGACAAAGTCAATTTGGTTTTGTGTGCCTTAATTAGGGGCCCTAGAGAATTTCAGGATGTGCCCCCCAGTGCACAGCAGTATAAATAGGAGGGCAGGGGTAATTCAAGAAAAAATCTAACATGAGCAACAACTAAAAGGCTCCCTACCCTTACTATGCATCAATTACACTACTGCCGCAAGCACTGGAAAGAGCATTCCCAAAGTCCTAGATAGTAAATCAAGCAGACAAAGAACAAGAACAAGATAAGAATCGAGATGCGAAGGTAAGATTCTAGCTTCTATCTCACTGTGGTGTTCAATTGCTTGAACTAAATGATCATCTATATCTAACACCTAGGGCTAGTATCTTCTCCTGATCGATAGACGGCAGGCAGGGGTTTAATTTATCCGGTTTTGGAAGCGCGACCGTGGCACGAGTCGAAACCCGAATCTGATGTTGTTCCGGTTTTGTTATCTTGGACTAGCGTCAACCCCTGTCACTGGGCGACCCAATCACGCACCAGACAATCGTTTGCCGGTGGCCTGACAAGCGGGCGCTTTGGCCGCTTGGTGCCGGTGGCGAGACGGATTCTTCGTTTGCCAAAGTGAGCTTGCAGCAGGACCGCCTGAGCGCGAGACGGTTCATCGGATACGACCCGCAGGAGAACCCGACGAACGGTGCCTGTGGGGAACCACCAGTCCATGCCTGGGCATGCCAGCGACGAACACCTACTGCTCTGCTTTCTCTCCTGCCCCCGTCCCCTTCCTGCAGCGCCAAAACCAAACCCATTTCGCTCACCGTCCTCTACCTCCGACCATCAGCCGCGACGATGGGCCTCTTCCATGACAGACAGGGACCACAGTGTGCCTGCGCGCCCGCTGGAACGGCAGGTACCTCTACGCCGTTCGCGTCGTTCCACCGCACCGCCACCTGCGTCCTCCTCCACGTACGGTCGGTACCTCGCGCTCGAGGACGTCATGTGGAGGTTCGTCAGGCCGGGCATGGCGGTGGGCAATGACGTGTCGCTCAACCATGGCTCCGGAGCACGGCAAGTGGCGGTTCTGGCACGAGGACGTCACCACCAAGTACTTCCCCGCGCCGTCGCGATATCATAATTAAGATCGTAAAACACAGCATCGGCGAACGCGACGGGCGCCATGACGAGATGTAGCTCTTGCCGTTAAAGAAAGAGCACCTTTAGAACGATAACGGTTGCGATCGTTACGTCAACTCGGATGACTCGCCCTCCTCGCCGCCCAAGATGAGACGGATCGACGATTGTATACAAGTCGAGATGAGACAAATTCTGACAAGGTGTGGTGCTTATTAACTGGTCAGCAAACTCTGATTTCTGCGTCAGAAGCAATCGATCTCTTCCATGTGACCAGGCAAGCGAGCAATCGTTACACATACCTCAGTATCTTTCAATCTCCAACAAGACTTTTCAGCTAAATCAGTCTTGCCTTCCGATGGAAAAAAAAAAAGAATACTTTTTCACTTCAGTTCTCCACGGAGACGGTAGCGCGACCCAGATGCGAACACGGCTCCCGCGGCGTCGACAGCGGCGAAGTCTTCCTCGTGCGGGAGCTTGTGGAGGATAGTCTGCTGACTGCTGGTAATGCAAGTTGGAGGAGGGGGAGAACGGCAAGAGGACACCAAGACGGTCGGCGTGGTGTCGAACCCCGTGGCAGTGAGGACCAAGCAGGTTGCGTACTCAAGGAGCTCTGCCGTGACGGCCGCGACCTCTATCACCGTCGATGATTTGGATCACCATCGAGGACCACGATATTCTTCTGCTGCTCAACTCCCGCCTTGCTCCCGCTACAGCGCTCCCATCGCCGCCGGCATGCTACTCTAATCATCGCTATGAAGCTTGGTTCTCTCATCTATTGGTTGTTGCTGTGTGTGAGTCACATCGAGAGAGAGGCGGCTGCATCATCGGGACAGCTCCATCATGTTTGTTTGTTTGTTCTTTAGTGAGCACACGGGACGGGAGTGGTAGAGAGCTGAGGTTTCAAAGCTAGCAGAGTAGCAGTTGCAAGCTATGTGATCTGTTCTTGACATCTTGTGCCACTCAATTCTGCTCTGAATATTATTTGGTAAGTTTATCGAGTTGTAGACAGGTACAGAGCTGAAGTACTACTATCATAGAATATTATTTGGTAAGTTTATCGAGTTGTAGACAGGTACAGAGGTGAAGTACTACTACCATGTGTGTTTTGAACTGTCCTAAGT
Organism: Eleusine indica; assembly: GCA_030378355.1. NCBI lineage: Eukaryota > Viridiplantae > Streptophyta > Magnoliopsida > Poales > Poaceae > Eleusine > Eleusine indica. Next base: position 64,881,490 of record CM059494.1, read on the forward strand.
ATGTCAACTGGTTGCCTGTTTTATTCATCTTGTGATGTGCATCATGGGTAGTTCAAAATTTAGATGACTTTTTCACCGTCAGTTGTGAACTTGTGATGTCAAACTACCTTTTGCTTTTGTAGTCTACTCCCTCGGTTTAATATTATATGACGTTTTAGTTTCGGACACGGGAATTAAAGAGAGGTAAAAAGGGTGGATGCACAGGAAATGAGGAGGAAAGAGATAGAGATAGAGGTGTATTGAGAAGAGAGAAAGGTGCATTAGAAAGCGAGAGTGTCTTATAATTTATGAAAATTTAAGAAGGCTAGAGTGACATATAATGTTAAACGGAGGGAGTATAATATTGTGCATGCCATAGAAATCAAGTTGAATCCGAATGCATAACTTTGCGCATAAATAAACTTTGGTTCACATGGCCTTAGAAATAAGTCTTACACCAAAATAGAAATTCCATTAGTGAAACTATAAATATGGTCAATTTTATCATTTCATTTGTGTTAGTAGGATTTTTGTCCATGGCATGGCACGGGCATCTAACTAGTTTTTTTAAAAAAATTTATTTCAGATTCAGTTAATTCGTTCCTATAGGGAGTCGAACCCAAGTCTGTAGCCAGATACTCTAAACAGATTTATTTATTTATTTATTTTGATGCATAACTTAATGGCATAGTACAGTGTATCATTGTCCTATCAATCTCGTACATGTATTCACATTGCCAGATCCAGCAGGCAAGATTGAAACTGATTACTTTATTACTGCACAAGAAAAAATTAATCTCAAATTGTTGCCTTCGTTATTCAACAATGTTACGGGATGGTCGACATGTCTCCCAACATTTGAACCTCGATGAGTATTCCGGTGTATCTGGTCGCTTTGAAAGACCATGCCAGTTGGGATTAGTGTAGGGTTTCACCAGGGCCGCCACCTTCTTGCACGATGTGCTACTTTTATGTTATACACAATCTCGCGGGGGTTTTGAATTTGAAAAATAAATTTCAATAGCTGACTGATTGGGAGCCAATGGTACTTTCTATTTTCCAGCCTACTGTGCTAGTGTTGCTTTGATTCGGATCCTCGAGGTTCCGATTCGAAGAGGCCACGGGCCTTGAAGTCAATTCTACCAAGTTAGAGCAATTGGGAGTCTTCCTCCTTTCTCTCTACTGTAGCAGGAGAGCGACCTGAGACAAGCTTTGTCACCGGCGTCGATTTCGCTGGATTTCCCTCGCCTCCGGTTGCCTTGCTGGCACAGGAGGAGATGGTAATCCGCGGATTCGACGTCTGGCTTGTATATATCTCCTTCCTAGCTTAGATTTAGTTAGGTTTAGGTAGTTTTGCTCTTGGTGTTTTGCCGATGAGCTTTTGCTCTCTTTCATCGTCAGCGAGCGACGTTTCGAATGTTTGGATGAAGTTGTGGAGGTGTGTTTCCTTGCAACTTTTTCCACATCCTCGAAGGCTTTCTCGACTCGGTGGGCGGCGAAGGCATGAGTGCACCGACAACGGCTTCGTGGCCGATGGCGGGCCCTTTGTCCGGGATGTGGTGGTGAGCGGCGGCACCAGCATGTCCAGGGAATAAAGACTCCCGAGCTTCCTTGTCTTCGACAGCGTCTTCTCTCCGGCGCCGGAGCTTGTGCCTGTGGGGAAGGGGTCCTTCGGGGGCCCTTGAATAGAGGAGCTCATCGGCGGATCTTTCACGGTTTTGCCGTCGTCATCAAGAAGCTCTCTTTTAGAGTTTCTCTTTTTTTCGGTCAGGTAACCTCTCGCGCATGGAGCCATAATGCGAGGGTGACGTCTCTGTCGCAAACCAGATTCGGTGCAGTCTGGGCATTTCTCAATGGATGCGTTCTTCTAGGTTGAGTGTAGTTGTATGTCTGAGAGTGTTTGTAAAGATGTGTACATGTTACGTGTGTGTCTTTATGTATATGAACAGTTTCTACAACTATACTATTTAGTTTGAGAGGGTTTCAAAAAAAAAAGTTAGAGCAATTGAAATTATCAATAGATATTTGATGAATGGCTGCAATTGCTCACCTGGAAATTTATAATCTCTTTTCAAGAAACTGTCAGTACTTCATCGAATATGTTTCATTGTCCTCGTCCAGTTTCGTAGATCAACTCTGTACGGTCGTGATCTGGATGTCAGAGCATCTTCAGTGGAAGTCTCTATCCAAGTCTCTACTCTAAATTTTAGGAGAGGAGAGCAAAAAACCAATTTCAGTGAGGATTGCAAATAGTATCTTATTTTTCATCCCTCTTAAAATCAGACCCAAGTCTTCAGAAATAGGATTCTTCCATTCTCCCTCCTACCCACGGGCCCCACCACTTTTCTCATTTTTCTTTTTCTTTTTTCTTTTTTCCTCTTCTCTTTGCCTTCGTCTTCCCCGCGTCGGCCCTCAGTTCCCGCCGCCGCCTTGTCTCCACCGCCGGGACCGCCCTGTTGCCCGCCGTCGGTCGCCCGCCACCATCTCGGAGCATGGAGCAGAAGGAGGCCGAGTTGGGGCTCCATGGCAGCTGGATCGACGGGCAACGACGCCGGGTCAACCTTTCGCTTCCCCATGTCCGAGCCGCCGGCGCGCGGCACCTCCGGTGACCCGCGCCCTCCCCGGCCTATGGCGCCTCCTCCTCCCTCCGTGAAGCCACGGAGGCGCGCCTTCATCGCGCCGCCTCAAGCTGTGGCTCAAGGTCCCCGGCCGGCGGCGACGGCAGTTCCCCGACCGGCGGCGGTGGCAGCTCCCCGGCCGACGGCGTCAGTAGGTCTCCATCCGACGGCGCCCACTCATCCCCGATCTCCGGCTCCTGCTCCTCGCCGTTCTACTACACCGCCTCCTCCCTGGTCAATGGCGCCACCTCCACCCTGTCGGACCGCATCAGCGTGCCAAGAAACACCGTCTTCCATTGATGGCCATCGGCGCAAGCTCGTTCCCGATGTCTTGCCTCCTCCTCAACCCGTCCTGCCTCCTCCCCAAGAACCGTCGCTATATGAGGCACCGTTCGGCACCGGCACCTCCTGGGACGCCAGGGACGACTTCAACCTCACTCCGATGCCGCTCTTCGATTGGATGCCAGACTACTCCGAGGTACAAATTTGTGCCTTTTTGATGAATTCCAATATGTGCAAAACTACTCTAGTTCTGGTGTTCTTCTGTGGGCTACTTCAAGGTGGTACTAGATCATTACCTCACTCAGTTCTGATATACTCACTAGGTGTAATTTGTAGTTCATTCTTTGACTTCTCAAAGATTAGTGTGTTCTCTGGATTTGAATTCAAGATTGCTCAACCTTTTGTTTGCCTGATTTTGATCTGCAATAGCCCAACCTTTTGTTTCCAACTGTTAGTGTTTCTTTGTGTAGTGCAGAGAGGAGTGTGTAATGAACTGGGTTGAGCAGACAGTGCTAGTGGCTTTTGTTCATTTCAAATGCTATCATGGCAACATGACCTTTTCTTTCATTCTACTATTCGTTTTTCATGGCATATGACTACTACTACATTGTATAGTTCAGTGGGTTGAGCAGATGTTTTGATGTTGACATGACCTTATCTAGCTTGCCACTTGACTACTAACCTAACCAGGAAGGTTGTCCTGAATTTGGTTGTGATGATTACTACTACATTGTATACTACATTGTCAATTTCTCTCATGCTTTGTGCGCTCGGCTGCTAGCCTGTGTTGTCAGTTGCTCAGCTAACATAAATGGTAACATACCTGTGTATTATGATTAACCTCCATATGTAGTTCTAGGCTTGTGGTGACATTGGTGCTCAAGGTTACATTAGTTTTACTTCAGTGCCAATATCCTGCTTGCCTGCTCATTTTCTTCTATTCTATGTTTTTTGTATAGAAATGTTGCTTCTGTCCAATACAAAACTGACAGCTCCAGCTAAAGTTAATGGAATAATCCAGCTATTCCTGGCCATGTCTGATCTTTTCTTGGATTAGTGTCAATGTGAAAAAATTGTAGGAGCCTTTAAACTGTGCCAGTACTAGTTGATCGACTTCACCAGTACTAGTTCAAATTTGTGACTTGTTTGCATTTTCATGCTTTGCTGCCTTAATGTTAACTTGATGCTTGATGCAGCTATTTGGTAATTATATTTGGAGTGTGATGATCTTAAGATTTATTTGTCGTTGGTGTTCTCTTTGTTCTTGAGTTCTTAGCTGCTGATTGATTATTTGTTTCCTAGTACAGAATGGATTAGTATGTCTTTAAAGGTGCAGATAAACACACTTTTCACAAGGTTCCTACAGCTCTATGCCAGATCTGCGCACATGCCTACTAGTGCTTGAAAAGATCCATTGCAAACTAGTTTTCTTGACATTATGCTTTCTGTTGAGCAGTAGCTAGCAGTCACAATAAGCTTAGTAATTTCTGAACTTAACTGCACCCATATGTGCTCATCTAAACATAACTTTGTTCCTTGCTGGTTCTGAAAATCCGTAGTCTGTGTAATAGTATATCTTGCCCAATATGAGATTGTTTCCTGCTATTCTAAAATCTGATATTCTGAAATATTTCTCTCATGTTTTGTAGGATACAAGGCCTTCTACTAGTTCGCAATATTTCACAAACTTGATGACTCAAGATCAAGATGTTGATCTGGAATTGCTCATGCAGCCAGATCCCACTCCAACTAGTGTTGCAAAAGGACCATCAAAGCGAGGAACTAACTACAGTCATGATGAAGATATTCAACTTTGCAAATCTTGGTTGAACATTAGCAACGACCCAATCATTGGAATGGATCAGTCAGAGAAAACTTATTGGGAGAGGATCGCTCAAGATTTTCACCAAAACAACCAATTCCCTTGAGCATCGTTATGGGGTCATCACCAGGGATTGTATGAAGTTCCATGGGTACTTTGAAGAAGTGCAGCGTCACCATGCAAGTGGTGTTCCCGAGCAAGAGCACGTATGTGTAATACATTGTTGTCTCGTTTCATTGGTTCATTTCTTGTCTTTGGTTCATTTACTGACAAATAATCTTTGTTGCAGTTACTTCAAGCACAAGCTCGGTACGCTAAGAATTCAAAGGGCAAAATTTTTCCTTTCATCCATTGTTGGCTCGTGGTCATGCATTCTGAGAAGTTTGAAGCTCTAGAAATGAACAAGAGGCCAGGCAAGTCAAGAGGCCTCAACCTTTCAGGAGAAAGCAATGGAAGCCAACAACAGGATGGAGGACAACAAGAATCCAGTCTAGGACAGCAAGACTCTATCCCTACTGCCAAGAAAGCTGACCTCCTAGGAGGAAGCAATCTAAGGAAAAACTAAAAAGAGACAAAGGAGGCGACGAGTACAAGGCTTTGATGAAGAACTTGGTGGTGATAAAAAATGACGAGCATGCTCTGAGAAAGGAGAGGTGGATGAAGGACCTAAGTCTCGAGCAGCGAAGGCTAGAGATCGAGGAATGTAAGCTACAATGGGATCAAGAGAAGCAGATCATGTTTTGTGACGTGAACACTTTGGACGATGATCAAAGGACATATGTTTTGGCCAAGAGAGCGCAATTTGCGAAGATGGCAGCAATAAGTTCAAGTGGAGATGCAATAGACTATAGCTCTGTGTGATTGGATAATGTATGTTTCTTTGGATGTTGGGGTGATTGGATAGCATGTTTCTTTGGATGTTTTCAGATTCTCATTTGTTCAATATACATGATAGATAATGACAGATTCTCATTTGTTCAACATACATGACACATAATGACAGATTCTCATTTATTCAATATACATGACACATACTAAGTGATACATGACAGATAATAACATATTCTCATTTGTTCAACATACATGACACATACTAAGTGATACATGACAGATAATAACAGATTCTCATTTGTTCAACATATATGACACATACTAAGAGATACATGACAGATAATAACAGATTCTTATTTGTTCAACATACATAACACATACTAAGAAATACATGACAGATAACTATCTTGAACCATGAATTGCCCACAAATGCTCTACTAGGTCATCACGAAGTCAAACATGTGATGACTTGTCCTCGATCTCTTCATGTATTTTGAGGAACTCCTTAAGTAGAACTGGATCGCGCCTTTCGTAATCTTCAGGTGTCAACACACGGGGACCATGCCAATCTTGATAGTAGTTGAAGTCTTCTTCTTCGTCCCGCTCATCCTCAATAATCATGTTGTGTATGAGAATACATGCTTGCAGTATGTACCAGATGTCTTCTTTACTCCAGCATCTGTCTAGACCCCGAACAATTGCAAAACATTTCTGCAGTACCCCAAACGCTCTCTCCACATCTTTCCTTGCCGATTCTTGTGCCGCCGTGAAGTTAATTTTCTTGTTCCCTTGTGGATTCTAGAAACCTTTCACAAATGTTGCCCAACTAGGGTATATCCCGTTGGCAAGATAATACCCCATATTACACTTGTTTCCGTTGATCATGTACTCCAGTTTAGGTGCTGTCCCTGAAGTAAGCCTCTGAAAAAGTGGAGAGCGACAGAGGACATTGAGATCATTGAGAGAACCAGGAAGACCAAAGAATGCATGCCAAATCCAAAGGTCTTGAGAGGCAACAGCTTCTAGGATCATGGTTGGTCCTTCCTTGTGCCCTATGTATGCCCCTCTCCAACCGGTCGAACAATTTTCCTATTTCCAATGCATACAATCCACAGAACCCAACATCCCAGGGAAGCCTCTTGCATTGTTTATTGCCATCAATCTTGCTGTGTCTTGAGCATTGGGAGCTCTCAGGTATTCTTCACCAAATATCTCAAAAACAGCTTTCACGAAATGCTTTAGGCACTCGAGGATTGTGCTCTCCCCATCCTAACATAATCATCTAGAGAATCGGCCGACTGACCATACGCGAGCATACGGAAAGCACCAACAACCTTTTGAATAGGGGATGCTCCAAGAATGCCAAGGGCGTTGGGCTTCTGTCGAAAGAAGTCATCATGAGCCTCAACTGCAGTCACAATGCGCATGAAGAGGTTCTTCGACATCCGAAACCTCCTCCTAAAGTGCTTGTTGCCATACACAGGCTGCTCCGCGAAATAGTCCAGATAAATCCGCTCATGTCCTCCTGCAATGTCACGCTTGACATTGTGACGTCCCGGCAAAGAACCACGGAACTTCTTCTTCGACTTCTCTCTCCTAGAGCCCTCAAGTAGTCCAGCAATGATCAAAAGATCATCCGTATCTGGTTCATCAAATTCTTCCTGCCACCGTCGACGAAAGCTACTTCCAGACGTTGACGACATCTGCCATAGAAAAGTAACAAAGGTTCAGATGTTATATACATATTAACTTTGGAAACATGCAATGTCATTGTATACCAAAGATGATAAAATTGAACTGAACAACAGTTTAGTGTGTGCCAATAATTTATGATCAAAGTTACACAATAGCCATTCTATTTCAAAAAGTAGTTTTGGTTTGCTCTATTCATCATCATGGTCTGAACACTAGCAATTCTATTTCAAACACTGACTAGACAATTGTATATGAAGATCCTCATCACATTCCACATACCACACTAGCCATGCAATACTGTATACGAACAAGCTTCAACACTAGCCATGCAATACTGCTCATCACCCTGTCACTGTGCTTCTAATGTTAAAGTGACGAAAGACTTAAATATGATACATTTTCGTGAATATGTTTTGTGCTTTCAGTTTTGTGTCACTCTCAATGGTTCTGACATCAATCTCCTGATGTGGATTGGGTTTTCTAAGTAATTAGGCCATTGTATGTCTGTGTTAATGCAAGATGACAAAATTAGGAGGCAAAATGATTCGGACAAATGGGTGATTCCTCAGGAGAGGAATCCTGATACTTGAAACACTGACCAGACAATTGAAGCTTGTTCAGATGAGTGGATGGTGAAGGCCTGAGCAGTGAGGCAGGACGAGCTCCAATCGATGCACCCGGACTACGAGCTCCAATCGACGAGCAGGTCGATGGCAGGTCGACTGCAGGCCGATGGGCTCCAGAACAGAGGGGCGACGGCAGGCCGATGGGCTCAAGAACAGAGGGGCGACGGCACGGCAACGGGCAGGGCGACGGCAGGCCGATGGGCTCAAGAACAGAGGGGCGACGGCACGGCAACGGGCAGGGCGACAGCAAGCCGGGGCCGACAGGCAGGGCGACAACAAGCCGGGGCCTACAGGCAGGTCGACGGCCGAGCTCGGGCGGCGCCGGGGCCGGGCGGCAGCCGGGGATCAGGCCGCGATTGGGGATCGGTCGGGGCTCGGGCGGCGTTCTCTGCGCCGCGATTGAGGTGGAGCCGGGCTCGGGCGGTGCGAGGGCCGTGCGGCGGGCGGGGCTCAGGCAGCGCCAGGGGCGGCGTTGGGCGACTGGGAGAAGGCGGCGGAGGGAGCAGGGCGGTGGCGGGGAACGACCGCCGGCGTCGGGAGCGATTGAAGGAGAAGATTTCGTTTTTTTACTGACAACCAGGTCCCACATGATATAGAATCCTATTTACAACCTTACACTGGAGTTAGATCAAATTTGGGCTCCTAAATTTTACAAGTGAGGTTGTAAAATGGGATTTAAGAGCCCAATTTACAACCTTCGGAGATGCTCTCAAGCGTGTGTACCATTCGACGTTCGATGTCAATTGCCAGTCGAGATAAGGAACCAGCAAATTCTGAGAAGGTGTGGTGCTTATTAACTGGTCAGCAAACTCTGATTTCTTCGTCAGAAGCAATCGATCTCTTCCATGTGACCAGGCAAGTGAGCAATCGTTACACATACCTCAGTATCTTTCATTCTCCAACAAGACTTTTTGGGCTAAATCAGTCTTTCCTTCCGACGGAAAAAGAAGACTTCTCCACTTCAGTTGCATGATGGATTGATGATGTTCTGCTACTTGAAACAAAAATATCGTTATGTTGTGTCTCAAGTACTGGAGTATTCCGGACAAGCCAAAACAGGTTTGACTTAGAATCTCCCCAACTAACACCCATGGAAATGACAAAGTGGGGGCAGATTCTAAAAAAAAAATCAATTCCTGAGACGACTCGGTTCATTTCTTTAGAACAAAATAAGACATGTCACGTCAAGATTCTCGAAGGAGAAGGGCAAGAGATCGAATAATAAATTTAAAGGATATAAAAGCGACTAATGGATGGATGAGTAGGCCTTTCCTGCAGGCTGCAGCGTTGACCTTCCTGGCTGGTCTCTGTTCCTCTCGCGATCTATTGGTTGTTCCTCCCCCTCCCCCCCCCCCCCCCCCCCCCCCTCTTTTTTTTTTTTTTTGCGGAAGAAAATCTATTGGTTGCTTGAATAGTTCAATCCCCAAATCACGAACTTCCCCTCCGAGCGTACAATTATGAGGCACCACTTGGTGCTTAATCAATCACAAAGACAGCAGGACATGAACACAGGAAGCAGTTAAGCAGCTGTATAAAAGGCCCAGTTGCACAGTACCAAACGCGCGCGCGGCCGGCCTCGTCGCCAACACCACCCAGCTCGCGTCTGCTCCCGTGCACGCTCACACCACCGAAAGAAGAAGAAGAAGAAGATGGCCGCGTACGCGGAGAACCTCCCGGCGGTGCCGGATTGGCTGAACAAGGGCGACAACGCGTGGCAGCTGACGGCGGCGACGCTGGTGGGCATCCAGTCGATGCCTGGCCTGGTGGTGCTGTACGGCAGCATCGTGAAGAAGAAGTGGGCGGTGAACTCGGCCTTCATGGCGCTGTACGCGTACGCCTCGGCGCTACTGGTGTGGGTGCTGGTGGGCTTCCGCATGGCGTTCGGGGAGCGGCTCCTCCCGTTCTGGGGCAAGGCCGGCGTGGCGCTCTCCCAGGGCTACCTCGTCGACCGCGCGCGGCTCTCCGCCACGGCGCACGGCGACACGCCCCAAACGGAGCCCTTTTACCCGGAGGCGACGCTGGTGATGTTCCAGTTCGAGTTCGCGGCCATCACGCTGGTGCTGCTCGCGGGATCCGTGCTGGGACGCATGAACATCAAGGCGTGGATGGCCTTCACGCCGCTCTGGCTCATGCTGTCATACACCGTCGGAGCATTCAGCCTCTGGGGCGGCGGGTTCCTCTACCACTGGGGCGTCATCGACTACTCCGGCGGATACGTCATCCACCTCTCCTCCGGCGTCGCAGGATTCACCGCCGCATACTGGGTACGCTGCCTTCCTTCTTGTGCTCTGTTGGTTGGTACCTTTTGTTTCCATGATTTTTTTTTGTCTTTGATTGATTGAGGAAACCGTCTCCTTAATTATGATCCGACTAGCGTAGCGGCCGGCGAGCTCGCTGTTCCGGCGGGCCCGATCGATCGGCAACATGTTAGGTAGGTGTAGACTATCGTACATTGGTTTGACCTTCCAGAGGCTGCCGCCAGTGTGAATTCCGCGCGAGGACGTGGGAACGCACGCGTGCGCAACTGGATCACGAATTCACCCAAAGATTCAATCCCAAAGAAAAGAAGAATCCACGGAAAAATAAATCCGGTAGTTTTATTTAAGATTTTTCCCCTCTTTTCGCCTATCACATGATTCTAGCATGTTGCTGATAGCTGCGCCCAAAAAGGATAAGATCATTTTTTTACCGTCGAGGAACATGTGAACAAGTTGGATGGTCTCTGTCATCTGGTTCGGTCGGTAGTGACAATTCGTAGCCCTCTGCTTTACGCTTGAGCCTGGTCGATTCATATCGCGGATACTGCTGTTTCAGGTCTCAATCGTCGTGTCCTGTTGAAAAGTTGCTTCTTTTATATATAACTTCCTCTTGAAAAGTTGAAATGGCTAGAATACAACGGGACGAATAGTCGATTTCATACTAGTAGGCAAGTAGGAGGAGGCTCCAAAAATTTAAGCACCCGGTGTTGTGTTTGGTCTCTAACGACTTCTGATCGCAGGTGGGCCCGAGGCTGAAGACCGACAGGGACCGGTTCTCCCCGAACAACATCCTCCTTATGATCACCGGCGGCGGGCTGCTGTGGATGGGCTGGGCCGGGTTCAACGGCGGCGCGCCGTACGCGGCCAACATCACGGCGTCCATTGCCGTGCTCAACACCAACGTCTCCGCCGCGACCAGCCTCCTCACGTGGACGTGCCTCGACGTCATCTTCTTCAACAAGCCGTCCGTCATTGGCGCCGTGCAGGGCATGATGACCGGGCTCGTCTGCATCACACCAGGCGCAGGTAACTAATCTAACAGTACTTATGTCGTGGCAAGTACGGTCAATTCTTCCGTACGTTTCAGGCTAATAAGATGCTAAGCTGCTGAGTGGGTTGGACCGTGTGTGAGTTGTTAACATTCGACACGTTTGGCTGTTTCCGGGTTCAACATCATCATCAACTGCTTGGAAATTCAGAGGGGGATAACGAAACCTATGGATGGATAGTCAAAATAGGACAGTAGAAAACGAGCAATAGATGACCAATCATGCAACGCTCGCACGAAATCGAATTCGTCTCGACAAGATTTTTTTTTTCTTACCCGATAGCGATTGCTCCCCGCTTGCTATCCAAGAGCCACATTCCAGGCGCCGCCTCACTAATCACCGAATGTTTCAATGAATATATTTTTTGTGAGGTTTGATTTGACAAATTTTTGATCTTTCACACACGCAGGGCTGGTACATACATGGGCGGCGGTGATCGTAGGCATCTTCGCCGGCAGCATCCCCTGGTTCACCATGATGATCCTGCACAAGAAGTCTGCTCTGCTGATGAAGATAGACGACACGCTCGCGGTGTTCCACACCCACGCCGTGGCGGGCCTCCTCGGCGGCATCCTCACGGGTCTCCTGGCCACGCCGGAGCTGATGCGGATGGAGTCCCCGGTGCCGGGCCTCCGCGGCGCGTTCTACGGCGGCGGGATCAGGCAGGTGGGCAAGCAGCTCGCCGGCGCGGCGTTCGTGGTGGTGTGGAACGTGGTGGTCACGTCGCTGATCCTGCTCGCCATCGGGCTGGTCATGCCGCTGCGGATGCCCGACGAGCAGCTCATGATCGGCGACGACGCGGCGCACGGGGAGGAGGCGTACGCGCTGTGGGGCGACGGGGAGAAGTTCGACGCCACGCGCCACGACGCGGCGAGGGTCGGCGGCGGGATCGAGATGAGGGAGGGCTCCGCGGAGCAGCGGCTCTCCGGCCAGGGAGCCAGGGGCGTCACCATCCAGCTGTAGCCTGTAGGCGGGCGGCCGCGCCAGACAGAACAGATTTTTTTTTTTTTTTGAGATGTTCAGCCATTTGTAGTGGGAAAATACTAAAGTGCAGTATTCTGTATTGACGTACGCCCGGTTCCTTTCGTATCCTCGTCTCGACCGTATTTCGGTCGCATGCGTCTCCTGCTTATGGGCCGTTTACCAGTAGCTTTTGTTGAGCTTAAATGGGCCGCATTAACGTGGTTTTGTGGAAATTAGGCCGTTGAAAATGGTCGATTGTTATTTGTATAGATGTCGAAGATTCGTTCCTTTATTACTGCAAAGATACACAAATGCAAACGGTCGATTGTAATTTGTATAGAAGTATCTTTACTGCAAAAAAAAAAAGAGGACTGAAAACCTTCCTAGAAGTATCTCGAAGATTCGTTCCTTTACTGCAAAGAATACTAATGAAAGATCTCGTTTATGAGAGCAACAAGTCTCCTGGTTGAGAAGAAAGGAGAGTAAGAGACTTGGGCTACTCGTTATGAGAGCACACGCGTGTTCACCAACTTAGAAGTTGAAGGTTGAACGTGATTAGTAAGTCCAGATTACATTGTTTTTTATAAATAAAAGTATATTTTAATATTCCATTTTATACTAGAATATTAAGATATATTCCTCCTTTTAAAACATTATAGATTCTATTATTAAAACACTATTCTTTATTTTCATGAAGTCACAGCGAACGTTCATTTTTATTTTCATAAAGTCCTCCGGGGCTCGACAAAAAGCTTTTTACGGTGGAATGGAACGGAAATGGTCTTGGTTTTATAGCTAGGATGAAATAGAAAGTATATATACTCTCTTCGAATCGTTATCTTACTAATTATTGTTGTTATTAATTTTTTTCACTGCCTTTGATCATTCATCTTATTTAAAAAAATTTTAAAAATATCATATATTTTTTATGATTTAATTTATTACTAAATAAAATTTAAATATAACTTATAATATTTTATATTTAAATAAATATTTTAAATAAGATAAATGGTAAGATAACGAGGAGTATTCACCAACTCGCAGTTGCATTTGGCAGTAAGGCCGCAATAAGCAAGTGTGTTTGAATCGTACGTAATTAACCGCGCCAATGTATATGTGTTATTGAATCCGGAAACTTGTCAAGCAGAAGCACAACCAGAGGTTTGCTTTTATTACATCAGAATTACTAGAAGCTTGATGACATGTACACGTGGTACTATGGCACAACAAAGACGTCAGAAACCATATCGTGGTAGTGCCACTGCCACTACATGGCGGTGACTCCGTCCTACCCTTCGTAGACAGCGGTGAGCTCGGCTTGTCCCAGCACGTGCCCCTCGATGGCGTCCATGAGCTTATCAGCAGTCACCTGCAACGAAGCACGAGTTAAGTACAGTAATCTCTTAAATCACAGCAGCTAACCAAACCATACGCGTTCTAGTATAGTAGTAGTAGAATCATTTGGTACCTTGTTGCCTAGGTGCACCTCGTCGTCGAGCGCGTAGAGCCTGAACTGGATGCGGTGTCCGCGCGAGGGCGGGACGGGCCCGCGCCACCCGGGCTGCTTCCAGTCGTTGACGCCCTCCTGCAGCCCCCCGAACTCGCGGCCGGCGCCGGCGCCGCCGCCGGAGAAGCCCTCGGGGAGGCCCTTGGTGTCGGGCGGGATGTTGGCGACGACCCAGTGGGTCCAGGGCACGACGGGGCTGTCCGGGTCGGGCGCGTCCACGTCCTGCACCACCAGCGCCAGCGACTTGGTGCCCTCGGGAACGCCGTACCACTCCAGCGGCGGCGAGATGTCCTTCTTCGCGCCCTGCCCTTCCGCCGAGTACTGCCGCGGGAGGCGACCGTCCTGCGACGCGATCTGGTGCGACACCAGCCTCAGGCTCTCCTGCGCCATCTTTGGTTGATGCTCTGTGTCTCTGTTCGTGCCGTGCGGGGAAATGCTCTGCTCTGACTCGGTTTGCGTGGGTGTTCTGGCTAAGCTTATCGGGTTCTTGATGGCGACGACGGTGGTGGCGCTTTTAACGACCAGGGAGGAGCGCAGGGGGCGCGTGGGACGGTGGCGGAAGGCGGACGCGTGTCCCGGCGACAAGGCGGGTTACGTGGGCCGGTGGTAGAGTCGTGTCGTGTTTTCCCGACCAGGGCGAGCCGGCACCTCGGCCGCGGGAAGATTCGAGAAGGTACAGTACAGGCCTCTCACGAGTCACGGCATAGATTAGCACTGATGGAATTGTTTACCTGGTTCCAGCGTCCTGCTTTGTCTAGACGTTTCGCGGTTCAACTCTCGCGCCAATCGCTGTTTCTGGGCACTGGGCAGTACAGGATCTTTTGATTTCTCCTAGTCCTAACAGTATTGCCAGTATCGATGTTTCTATTTGACAACCGGTCCAGGGTATAATTGGGCCTAGTATTATTTTCCGTGAACATTGGGCCCAGCATATGGGGCTTCAATGTTGGACTCAAGTGGGCTCGTCTACGGCCAGTTTTTGCAAGTTTTTTGGGCCCATCAAGATTGAGGATGCGAAGATTGTAACGAGCTGTAAAATGGACAGAATTTGACGCCAGGACTGCTTAGCACAAATTTAAGCCGAACAAGCCGTCACCGGATCTCAGAGATATTTCTTTTATTTTATTGTTGTACAAAATATTTGTATTATATTTGTCAACATGAAAGAAAAATATAACATTGATATTTTAGGCAACTATGATTTAAAAATAATATCTATGATATTATAAGAAAAATAAACTAAAAAATTAATATTTAATTTTCTGTTAGGGGTAAAATAGTCATTTGACTCCTATCTTAACACCTGATTTAACGGAAGGGCTAAAAAAGAATGAAAATTAACTTCTTGTTCATATAAGGAAGTTCATTTAAAAAGATGCCAAGAAAGGAAGAGGTCACTTTTTCAGGGTCATGTAAGGAATTGTCTCAATAATGTTCCTTCACAGTTTGCACTATACGCCTGAAGGATGCAACTGGCCCTCGCCACTTTCGGGCTTGTGCTACTGCTGTGCATGAACATACACTACACATACTACAACTACATTTTATCCTGTAGCCCCGATCGATAGATCAGCTGTTCCATTGGTCCATCTCATCGCCACCCAGCCTCTCGGCGCACTCACATAACCTGTCAGACCAAAGGTACACTGCTACTCAACCATTCCATCATCAAGATACAGTGGTCACACCAACTTTAGCATCAGACTCGCACTCACCCTGGCGCATCTTTTGATCTTCACCTGATCAAGATCCATGCATCTGCAACTCCTCACCGCATCTTCGAGTCATTCCAGGTCCAGTGGGCGCATCAACTTGACCTTATCTTGGTCAGCCGCAGCCACTTCTCCAACACGACCGATCCGTCCAATCGCGCAACGAGATCGATCTCTCGTACGGCATGCACGTCCAATAATGCCGATGTGCGCCTGTACTACGTAACACCAGCTGCTATTTGTAGGCAGGTACAGCAAGTAGACCGCAAGCCATGATGTAAACTGTACGAGAAAGGACGACGGGTCGAGGAACTGGTAGTGCGATGCTGGCCGGGCTACGGCGCTTTTGCCTGGCTGGAAACCAACCGCAGCGACGCTTTATTTCACTCGTCTTCTCCGATCCAAACAACACACACGGCGCTTTTTTGCCGGATGCGAGATAGGCAGGCTCGTCTGCGCCTCCTCACTCGCACCCAACGAGCTACTACTAGTAGTTCTCCACAAGCTACGCTACACTCGTCAGTGTCCTCACGGCTCGATCAATAGCCACTGGACTGCACTACGGCCAGGGGAGAGCCAGCAGACGGCGGAGAAGCACGGAAAGCGGCGGCTCGTCTCGCCTTTTGCCGGCCCAGGATATTTTCCAAGTAGCCGCGCGGTGCGTATGCTCTTGGGGTGGTGATTAGACACACGACTCCCGGCTTTAATCCCTGCCCTTTTGATCCTGTCGTTTTCAGCCGCTTGCTTGCGGCGTGCCCCTGTCGCTGTTAGTGTCGCCAATTTAATAATTATCGGGATAGGATTGGGGAGAAAAAGCTGGTGATAGATCGGTTTGTTGAGTAGTGAAGAAGCCGCTGGCTTGGTGATATGGATGATCGAGCACTCAGGCCGCGCCCGGGGTCCATGCATGCACGGCAAGCCCGCCCGGGTGCTGCCCCTTTTCTGGCATCAACCTTATCTCGAGCTCAAAGGGAAGCAGCGATGATGTAGATGTAGTATAGCTTTGCGTCCAACTGGATCACGCCCGAGACTACGGTGGGTCGCACGTAACGTCGCACCCAGGCATTCCATTCCCGTTGTTTCGACGGGCGCCATGGATCGATAGTGCTGCATCATACCGTCGAGATCAGCAGAGAACGCCGGCCGCCAGAGAGGACGACCTGGTGGCGGGACAGGTGGCGATCCGTGGATCGAGACCAGGTGAAATTATTTGCCAAAGCGAGAAAGATGGGTCCATCATTCGGGTGCATTATTGGAACCACGCGACGTGCGTGCGTGGAGCTTTGGGTCGACCGAGCAGTCCATGTCGATTATTTTCGCCGTGGAATGCTTTTTGCCGGGAACGCGTACGTGTGCGTGCTCGGCGGACACGTACAGTTTTCCATCACCACGGGTCGAGCTCGCCGCGGGGTGGTTCTGTAAGCGTGCGCGCGCCACGGAAGAAGACGGGACCGTGCTCGACGTTGACATGTCTGCGCCCCAATTCATCGGTCGTCGCTCGTCCTAATTGCGTGTGTCATTACACTGTGTTTATCAACCGTGGACCTAATTCGCTAAGCTCCCATCATGTAGAGCGCGGGCAAACGCTGAATGATGGATCGGACAGCGAACTGAACGGCTTCGAACGGCCGTGGAAATAGTATGCATGATATCCGTATCGATCAACGGCCGAGTCATTGCACGTGGAAGTCATAGCTGTTCGTCTGAAATAAACGCATCTACATGCCCCACGATGCAAGAGGCGCCATTGACCAAGTCCTACCACGGCCCACACTCAACAGTGCAGACTACGGAGTTTGCGCCCCCAAAGTCCATCACCACTGTACCCGGTCAGACGCTAGCACGCAACCGGTCGAATATTTCCAACGATTCAGACTGCCTCAGAAAACGACCGGCATGGATCGTTTTGAGCCGGCGTGACGGGGAGTCGGCGCGGACCCTGGCTTGCCGGCAGACCGTCGATCACTGTTTGAACGTCGTGTTGGAGCTTGTTTGTCAACAAAAGGGGTTTGATTTCAATCTATACTATAGAGATCTTTAAGACCTGCTACTGTTACTACTCAAACTCAGCATATATATAAAAATCCAAAGATCCCGAACGCCATACTTATCGTCCACACAATCCGTTCGGCTCATTTCGCCGTTGCCAACTAACTGCAACTTGCTCCCTTTTTTTAAAACGCAATTTGCCCGTCGGCTTGGGACTACTAGTCCGTTTGCCGCACTGGCTGACGGCTGACGCCCACTACTACTGGACCGACGCGCGCGGTAGCCTTCCGCCAACCTTAAAAGGGACGCCCCGGCGCTTTCAAATTTTATAACCACAGCTCCATCGCATTTCACTCTCCCCGATCGCTCTCCTCTCGCTTGTCGCCAAGCAACCATTCTTCTCCTCTCCTCGTCGGGCCAAGCCGAGCCACCCGCGCAACCACTTGCGCGCTCGCAAACGTGCCGAAGCTTCGTCACCGGCTTCATTCTCCCCGCCCGCCTTGCTTGACCGTCCGTCCGTCCACACGCCGACGACCGGCCGGTCTCTCTCCCCCACATGCGCGTCGCGCCTCGTCCATCGCGTCCACGTTGTTGTATATAGTGGCCTGCAGGCCTCTGCGGAAATGGCAGCGCAGGAGAGCGCGGCGGGAGGCGGGCCGCAGGCGATGCGGATGCGGTACGGCGCGGACGTGGACGACAGCAACTTCGTGGTGCACGGCAAGGCCGTGCCGCTGCTGGTGGGCCTGCTCTGCGCGCTCGTCTTCTTCGTCGCGCTCTGCCTCTACCTCCGCTGGCGCTGCGCCCGCTACAACCCTGACCCGGAGGCCTCGTCGTCGTCGCCGGGGGACGCGGCGCCGCCGCTGCCGGGGCTCGACGCCGACGCCATCCGCGCGCTGCCCGTCACGCTGTACCCCGCGTCGCCGCCGCGCGACGCCGAAGGGAAGAAGCAGGTCCACGACGACGACGGCGACCGGGAGGCGCTGTGCTCGATCTGCATCGGCGCGCTGGTGGCGGGGGAGAAGGTGAAGGTGCTCCCGCCGTGCGGCCACTGCTTCCACCCGGACTGCGTCGACCTCTGGCTTCGGTCACACCCCAGCTGCCCGCTCTGCCGGTGCCTCCTCGTCGCCGCCGCCAAGCTCGAGGTCAACGGAACCGACGAAGCCGTGTGAACTGTGAAATGGAAGACAACTCGCGCAATGCTTCCACGTATGGCAAGCGGGCCCCACCTGTCAGCCTCCTCCCTCGAGATCCGGCCTTTAAATTCAGCGCGCGCCACTAAACTATGTCCAGATCTACCGGTAGTGAGTGGGTGTTTGTACAGAAGCCAGGTCTATTAGGGCCCTAATCGCAATTTGTCTCGCCCAAGTGCGCCGGTAATGCAACGCCTGTGGCGCCCTGGCCTCCGTCCGTTGGTCGCCGGCCTGGGGTCGCCTGGCCGGCGCTTTTCTGTTGAAGGCTTCCAATCTATTGGAAAAGGTGGTGGAGGCTGTACATGCCTTTTGAGTATTTATAACAGGGAACGAACGTAAGGCATGCGGTGGCAGCTCAGGTGGAATCTATGTTAGCTTAAGCAGAGCACTGACTGGGGCAAAGTCGCCTTTAATTAGTTTCCCTTTGCAAAGATCTCTCTCTTCTGTTGGACCCTTTATTTGTGTCTTGGTTCCAGATGCAGTCCATACACGTACGGTTTTTTTTGTTTGTAAAAGTGGTCTTTTGCCAAGACCACAATCGTATTCGTAGAAACTATTAAGAAAAAAAAATAATTGGGGAGATTATTTGTGAGAGAAGAGGTATGCTTCTAGCAATAATTCATAGTATGTGAGATATTTTGTAAACCTCTTCTTCCAAGCAACTGAAACAATTCTTTCACAGCACTGTACATGCTTTAAGGGGATACGAAGCGTCATATGTGAACCGCTCAGTTTGTTCGAGGGAGTCGGTTGCTGTCAGCCACCAGATGTGTGTTCAAAAGATGCACCTGAAACAACTTTCAGAGTTCGGATCCTAGCACGCAAGTTGGATGGTCAATAGAGTTCGAGTCGTGCTACGTACCTGTGCCGCATTCTTGGATTGGTTATCATCAATAGAGGCAGCACCACAGCATCACTTAAAACGGTTTTTTATGGTAGACACAGAGAGGGCTTGTTGATTAGTTTTCACGCATGCACTACTTCCATCCATGACGGCTTTCCCCCAACTGGGACATTCGGTCTCATCCACACAAGTTCGAATTAGAGCAGTAGCAAGCCGGCAACTCGCAAGTCGATCGGTTTCGAAGATATTCTCTTGGCGAAAAGGTTAAGTGAAGGTGGTACAAAACTGGCATGCCCACCCCAGACTTCGGTGATGTGCTCCTTCCTCGCCCTGTCCCACGGTGCACTAGCAGTGGTTGTGGTTTTTAAATTCAGCTTGGGTGTCGTAGATTTTGAAAAAGGAGCTAGAGGGGGCAGACAGGATGGGGTTATCGCTAATCATATCATCGGGCAGTGCTTCCAGTGCAGGCGCATCAAGCTGATCGCTTTTGACGAACGAGCGGACCTGGGCAGTGTGGTCGCTCACGCCTCACGCCTGTCTTCTTAGCCAAGCAGCAGCCAGTACGGTCCGTATTACTGCACGCGCGATGCGCATCGCCGCCGTTGCCGATCGACCGTCACGCCACGGGTACGGAGCAGCGAAAGCGGGTTCAGGCCGACCACCTGCCGCGGGGCGAATCCGCGAATTTGCCATCACCATCACCTTCACCGGTTGTGGATCACTGAACCAACAGGCCAGAGGTTATGGCCTTGTGGATGTATGGCATTCTGGCCCACGTATTGGCCTGCTTCGCTAACACGTGCTTCTGGTCTTACGCTGGAGCGCGGCCTAACACGGCTACCACGATTGGACTGACCTCTGTCTTATCTGGGCAAGTAAGTGGGTAGCGATTCTTGGTTGTTGTTTTTTTCTGGGCCCATAACTAAACGTATTAGGCCCAGTCTGATGAACATTTGCCACAAAGACATCTAAAAAAACTAAATTTAAGAGTTCCCACGACCTATTTTCGGTCTCCCAAGATTTGCAATTATGGATGGCACCTAAAGAATCTTTATATTCAGGCCACCCTATATATATATGTGCCACAATAGTTTCTTCTGCTGCTGTTAGTGTTAAGCTTATACTGTAATTAAACATCTTACTATGTACCCACAGCACAATTTATTTGGTAATCTTGTGGTGTCTTTTTTTTTTTTTTTGACTGAATCGTAATCTTGTGGTATCTCACATTTCACTTTTCAGCCTAACGCAGACATGCAGTAGTGCTTCCGATGCCTATCGTCGTGTGCGAGGCAACCGACTCCACGCCACCATTATTCCCTTTTCGGCTGGCTGGCACACGCGAGTTTTGACGCTCTGAAGTCGGTGCACTTTGAGCTTTGACTCAGAAGACCCTACTACCACTCCAGCCCCCCCTCGTCGTGTCACGTTGCGGCGTGTGGAGTCTCGAAGATTCTCGCGGCCGATACCGTGTCCCCGGGCCCCTCCCACCACGGAATCCACGAGCTCGCCTCGCTCGCTCGCTCGCGGTTTGTTAATCGTCGGGTTTGCTCATTCCGGCGCCCGCAGAGTACTACTACTGCGCACGCCAGGCCCAGCCGGCCAATGGCACGTTACCTTACGGGTTCCTGGCAGATCCCCATTTCACTGTTGATACACGTGGGGTCCTGCCGTCCTGGCGGCTGTGTCGTGCATACCGAGTACAGGGCACCCATGGGATCCCGAAACAGCCTGCCGTGCAGCACCTCAACCGAGACTCTGAGAAAGAAACCTTGTGGTTGTAGTACAAGGCACTTGGCCTACTTGCAGTATATCCTGGTTCGAGTCGAATCACTCACTCACTCGTCGTTTTTCGGATCTCATCATGTGCGATAATAATCAGTCGGGGCAGTACAGCTACACGTTGGGCTCCGGTCGCCTTTCTGCTTTGAAAGTTTGAAACGCGGGCCGGGGTAGTATGGGAACAACCTGAAACCAACAGCAACCGGATCCCCTAGTTCCGAGTCCTCTTTCCGACCTTTTCATCCCCGTTTCACCCATGGCTGCAAAAGCCAAGCCACTCACTGCAAGAATCTCGTGCATAGTACTTGAGAATATCCCGTGTCACTTTACACACGATATGTTTTGTTACTAAACAAGGTTGAGTAAGTGTCATGGCACGCTTTTTACATGGTCATCTCAAACCGCTTACTCAATTTTTGTTAATAAGAACGATGACAGCGACCGTGTGACCCGTTCCTCCCTCGCCTCGGAGGCGGCCAGATGCACAGATTAATTAACTTACGCTACGCAGGGCGCGACAAAAATGACCAGATGACGCGAGAGGTCAGCTGCTGCCTACGTTTGCAGACTGTGCAGCCGCCAGCCGCCAAAGCGGCTACGGACCTGGGCGAATATCCGAGCAGCGTAGCCGCCGACGCAGGCGCAAGTGTCTGGCTGGCACCGCGGCGCTCGAGGCGGAAACCGTGGGGAGCCAGGGAGGGGGAGGCTAGAACCAGGACCACGAGGCGCACGGGCCGGCTCCGTTCGTGGAGCCGGAATGAACTTGTTCAGGTGTTCCGTGTTCGCATTGCTACAGTTAATTGCCATCCTAAGCCCTGGGATCAATCAATATGCACGGTCGACTATTTTACCTCACCTTGAGCAAGTTGAATCATGATTTACCGGAAATTGTTACGATGGCAACAGATACAAACTTTTTAAATCACATCTTGGAGTCCAACATGTTAAATGCATGTTATGGGGCGAAACATGGTGAATTGGTGATCGAAATGTTAGCAATTGTATTTAGGGTCCTGACGTGTTATACCCTGGGCCATGAGCCTGTCGACTCATCTCGCTCCCCATAGCCCTATATATGTAACCCTCTATTCATTGATCAATGCAATCTACGATTAACCCCAAAACCCTACGCTTTCATGGTATACAGAGACGGTTCGCTCCTGCGACCTTTCCTCGCTTCCGCAAACCCTAGCCGCCGCTAACCTTAGCTGCCGCTTCTACCGCCGTCGCTGAGACTCGATCTCGCCAGCCTTTGCTGCCACAGAAGTCCATTGCCTTCACCCACGACTTTGCTAGCTACCCCCTCCCCACCTCCTTCATGGGTGACGACGCCTCCACGAAGAAAGCTGAGAAGGAACTGCGCCACCAGAAGGAGCTCGTTGATGCCACGCGTAAGAAGACCGCTGAAGAACGCGTGCACAAGATCGACGCTTACGAAGCCACCTTCGCCGCCGTTCATGCCCAAGCCGTTGCGGTCCTCAACGTGAAGGTTCTCGTCCCGGTCACCCTCGACAAGGCCGCCAACAACTACACTCGTTGGCGCGGCCTGTTTTTGATCGTTCTTGGCAAATATGCCTTGAGCGATCATGTCCTCACCGACGTTGAGAACGTCGATCACCCGGCCTGGGTCCAGATGGACTGCACCGTCCTCACATGGATCTACGCCACCATCTCCCTCAACCTCCAGTAGTCCGTGCTGCTTCGCTATCAAAGCGCACGCACTGCCTGGTCCTTCCTCGAGAACGAGTTTCTTGGGCATAGTGAATCTCGTGCACTTCTCCTTGAGGCTGAATTCCGCAACTTCAAGCAAGGATCTCTCTCCGTCACCGACTACTGCAACAAGCTTGAGGCCATGTCCGTCGCTCTTGGAGAATTCGGTGATCCCGTAGGTGATCGCACTTTAGTCCTCACGATGCTACACGGCCTTAACGACAAGTTTCGGCATATGATCTCCATCTTGAAGATGCATCGCCCCTTCCCCATGTTTGACGACGCCCGCACCCACCTTCAGCTTGAGGAGCTCGAGCAGGTTGAAGAGGATGACCCCCTGCCACGGCCCAGCGCCCTGGTTGCTGCTCCGCCTCCACCACAGCAGCCCACGCGTCCTCCCGGTGGCACCCCCATCGGATCCAACTCGTGGCACAACAACAATAACAACAATCGGCGCCGTGGCCGAGGAGGACGCTCCCTCTGGCAACGGCAATACGGGTCAGCACCGCTTCTCCAACTCCAGCGCTGGTGCACCACAACGACCTCTCCTCCCATCGTTCAATGAACCGTGGCTAGGGACCTTGCAGATGTACCCCTTCAACCGCGCTCCTGGCACGACCCTTGGCATGCGTCCTCCTATGGTGCCACCTGCCTTTACGGCCTTGCCCCTCAGTGCCTACGGGGCTCCCTCCCCACCTCCTGGTTTCTACTACAGGGGAGCCCCATCTTACGCTGGGTCGGTTGTGGGCTCCTAGCTGCCCGCTTCTTCATCGATGCCCGCGATGCAACCACCGTGGACTCCCATGTCCGGTGGCTCTTAGGATCAAGGGTCCCTGGCCAATGCATACAACACTATGACGCTCAATCCGCCCCCTCCCCAGCGGAGTGGTATGCCGACTCCGGTGCTGCTGCTCACATGACATTGGATGCTGGTACACCAAATACCATTCGCCCTCCATCTTTGCATACTCCTTCATCCATTGTTGTTGGTAATGGGTCCTTCTTGCCTGTTCTTTCTACCGGTTCATATATTTTTCCTATGCCCCGACGTCCACTTTTCCTTCATGATGTTCTAGTCTCACCTAGCATTATTAAGAATTTGATTTTTGTTAGTTGTTTTACTACCGACAATAATTGTTCCATTGAATTGGACCCGTTTGGTCTTTTTGTGAAGGATTTGCAAACCAAGAGCATGATCGCCAGGTGCAATAGCTCTGGCGACCTCTACCCGTTCTTCCCTCGATCATCCACCAGCGTCCCCGTGCTTGCTGCAGCCACCACCTCCGCTACACTTTGGCATCGTCGTCTCGGTCATCTTAGTCATGAAGCTCTTTCGAAGCTCATTAGTTCTCATGCTATTTCATGTAATAAAAGCAGCTTAGATCATCTTTGTCATGCATGTCAATTGGAACGTCATGTGCGCCTCCCCTTTAGTACCTCTACTTCTCGTGCATCCAATAAGCTTGACCTCATACACTGTGATCTTTAGACCTCACCCCTTGTTAGTGTCTCCGGCTATAAATATTACTTGGTCATACTTGATGATTGCTCACATTTTATTTGGACTTTTCCTCTTCGACTTGAGACCTTTTCTGCCATTTCTCACTTTTTCTCTTATGTGCGCACGCAGTTCTCCACCACCACTAAGAATGTTCAGTGCGACAATGGCCGCGAATTTGACAATTCTTCTACCCGCACGTTCTTTCTCACTCTTGGTATCCACCTTTGCATGTCGTGCCCATACACCTCACAGCAAAATGGTAGAGCTGAGCGCGCCCTCCACACTATCAACAATAGGATTCGTTCCCTTCTTTTCCAAGCTAGTCTACCACCTGATTACTCGATCGAAGCCTTGCACACCGCTACTCACCTTCTTAATCTTCAACCCACCAAAACTCTAGACTCCTTGACTCCCCACTTTGCGCTCTATGGCCTTCACCCCACTTACACTACCTTATGTGTTTTTGGCTGTGCGTGCTATCCCAACCTTTCCTCTATCGCGCCCCACAAACTTGCCCCTCGATCCTCTTTATGTGTCTTCCTTGGCTATTCATCTGAGCACAAGGGCTACCGATGTCTCAAGTTACACTCTAATCGCATCATCACATCACGCCACATGGTTTTTGATGAAGATCTCTTTCCCTTTGCCGAGATGTCCACCTCCCCAATGCCACCCATCGCCCTGGATTTCCTACATACTGATGATGATGTTGCTTCTATGCCTATCGGACCTAGTCGTTTGGTTGCAGGTACACCCGCCACTGACTCGGTTGCCGACTCGGCACCCTTGCCAGCACCTGTTGCTGCCTCTCCAGCACCACCCGTCCAGTCACCCGCCGCTGAAACGGTTGCCCCCGCTGTCGAGGCTTGGTCTCCAGCGTTGGCCTCCACCTCCCGTGGTGCTGCTGGCCCGTCCCGAGTCACTGCTGTCGAGCGTTGTTCTCCAGCACGTGACCCGCCACCAGCTATCGAGGCGCCTCCAGCTGGTGGCCCACTGATGCAACCCGGCGCCCCTGCTCAGCGCCTTCCTCCCACAGCTGATCGCATTGCCCCTGTGGCCAATGACCATGTCATGCGCACTCGAGGCAAGACAGGTTTCCGTCTCCCGATCAACAAGTGGAACCTCGCAACTATGACACTCTTGCCTCTGCCGAAGACCTTCCGTGATACTCTTACGGATCCCAACTGGCGTGCTGCTATGCAGGCTGAGTTCGATGCTCTCCAATCTAACAATACTTGGACACTTGTTCCACAACCTTCAGGGGTCAATGTTGTTACTTGTTACCGGCAAGTGGGTCTTTCGGCACAAGCTGCTACCGGATGGCTCTCTTGATTGGTATAAGGCGTGGTGGGTTCTACGTGGCTTCACACAACGACCGGGAATTGACTTTGAGGAGACTTTCAGTCCTGTTGTTAAACCAACCATAATTCGTGTTGTTTTCACTTTGGCTCTTTCACGTGGATGGCCTATACATCAGTTGGATGTCAAGAATGCTTTTTTACATGGCACTCTTGTCGAAACAGTTTACTGTGTTCAACTCTCTGGATTTCAAGACTCCACACGGCCGGATCATGTATGCTGCTTAAATAAATCGCTCTATGGCTTGAAGCAAGCTCCCCGTGCCTGGTATAGTCGTTTTGCCTCACATTTGCTCTCTCTGGGTTTTGTGGAGGCCAAGTCTGATACCTCCTTGTTCATTTATTCTCGGGGTGCCAACATAGTTTACTTGTTGCTTTATGTTAACGACATTGTTCTTACGACCACCTCTACTCGTCTTCTTCAGCAAGTCATCTATGATTTACAACGGGAATTTTCTATGACCGAAATGGGCCAGTTGCATCACTTCCTTGACATCTCGGTCACCTCTCGGTTTGATGGGTTATTTCTGTCGCAGCGCCAGTACATGCTGGACATTTTGGAGCAAGCCGGTATGAGTGATTGCAAACCATGCAACACCCCCATTGATACCCACTCCAAACTATCTGTTGATGGTGCGCCTGTTGCTGATCCCACACACTACCGCAGTCTTGCCGGCGCTCTCCAGTACTTGACCTTCACTCGTGCTGATATTGCTTATGTTGTTCAACAGGTCTGCTTATTTATGCATGACCCTCGAGAGCCACACCTACACAAGACTTTGGACTCACTCTGCACAAGACTTCTCCTGATGATTTGACATTCTATTCAGATGCAGACTGGGCTGCTTGCCCTGACACTCGAAAATCCACTTCGGGTTACGGTGTTTTCCTCGGTGACAACCTTGTCTCTTGGTCATTCAAGCGCAACAACTGTCTCTAGGTCTAGTGCTGAGGTCGAGTATCGGGCAGTTGCTAATGGCATTGTTGAAGCTTGTTGGTTGCGTCAACTACTTTGTGAGCTTCATAGTCCTCTCCAGCGAGCCACTGTTGTCTACTGTGATAACATCAGTGCGGTCTACCTCTCCACCAACCCTGTCTAATTCAACGAACTAAGCATGCTGAGATTGATTTTCACTTCATTCGGGAACGTGCCGCCCTCGGTGAGGTTCGTGTTCTTCACGTCCCAACGACGTCTCAATATGCTGATGTCTTCACTAAGGGCTTGCCAACGTTGGTTTTTGTGGAGTTCCGGACCAGTCTGAACGTTCACCGTGCTGCCGATCAGACTACGGGGAGTGTTAGCGGTTGTATTTAGGGTCCTGGCGTGTTACGTCCTAGACCATGGGCCTACCGACTCACCTAGCTCCCCATAGCCTTATATATGTAATCTTGTATTCATTGATCAATGTAATCTATGATTAACCCCAAAACCCTACGCTTTCACGAAAGATGGTTTCGAGAATTCGAGACTCACCCCACCAGCGAGAAGGCCGAGTCAGTACTCAGTACATGACTAACTTCACCGAAGCTCAAAGTACCGACACATGGCACCAGATCACCGTGCTGGAAGGTGCCTGAAGCCCAAGGTTTGGTGGTCAACCCACAGCATAATACACCTCACGCCAAAACCATGCTGATATTTGCAACTCACACTATCTGTTATCTCGTAACTGTAATATTAATGCTATTATGTGTCCTGATATTTGCAATTCACATCATCTATTATCTCCTAACCGTAGTGTCAATGCTATTATCTGTAATTGTGTGATGTCCTTCTATGTAGGATGATTTTGAATTTCTGGTTGCAACTCCCATCATCCATTTTTTTAACTGTAGTGTAACTGCTATCGAATATATGTGCGATGTCCATCTATTTATTTAAGTTCTTGAAGATGATGAGACGATTGAGAAAGCTCATATTTACAACTCACACCATCAGTTATCTTATAACTAGTAGTGTTAAGTTATTTTGTGTAGTTGTGTGTTGTCCTTTTATTTATTTAAGTTCTTAATCAAATAACTAATAGTTTTTTTTCTTGTGATCTGAGATAGCAGCTAGGTAGTTCATGGGACTTTTGGGCATAAGTAATTGCTAGGAAAAAAGAATAGTTATGACATGGTTTATTGAAATCTCATAAGAAAATGCAATAATAAATATGTCATTTTGTCTTATTGTTCCATTCAAACACTACTTTTCTGCTCTACACCTGACAATTCTCAAGATGTTGTTGCATAACACATCTGAACTCAGTCTTTTCTATTGGATTCTATGTTTTAATTACCCAACTTAGTTTCACTAATAGCACTGAACTATCGATTACTTAGTTTCAGTAATAGCACTGAACTATCGATTATGGATCCTCATGAAATTTGAGCTCTCTTGATAGATAGAATAGTGACATAAGATTCTTATTGAGACTGAAACATTCAATAGTTGTTCCAGCAATTATAGCTCCCTAACATTGTAGTTATGATATTACACTTTTGACTTTGTTCCAGCAATATTAACATTGATTTTTTGTTATTAAACATGTGACATGACTATGAAAATCATGAAAATTTGAAAAAGTGGTTAGTGTAAGTTTGTGATGGTTTCGTGGTGATTTTGAATGATTTCTGCTATAGAAGTTAAGTGATTGCTTGGCGAGAGTTAAATTATGATCTGATGACCGGTAATAAATTTATTCATCATGTAAACTTGTGGTGTCAAACATCAAAACATGTATGCATGATAAATTATTACTAAAAAATCATCAGTATTTAGTAGCAACTTTATTATATACTAAGAAAGCACAATCGACTATTCCATCACTTAACGGTGATGATAAATATACTAAGAAAGCTAAGAAAGATGAATATACTAAGAAAACTAAGCAAGTTGAATCATGATATACTAGAATTACGATATAATTAAACAGATCCAAAGTTTTAAAACCACATCTTGGAGTCCAACCAGTTAAATGCATATTACGGTGTGTGAAATATGGTGACCGAAAGATGATTCGAGGATCCGAGGTAGGCTGATTTTTAGGACTAATAACTTCAGCAAAGCTAAAACCGATACAAGACACCAGATCACCGCGCGCCGGAAGGTGCCTGAAGCCCAAGGTTTGGGGGGGTCAACCCACAGCATATGCAGGGGACCTCAACGGGAAGGTCCCCTTTCCCGCGCTATATAACCCCCCCGCCCGAATGTTCACTACTCTCAAGTCATCATCGCAACTAAACCTCGTACAATCACGAAGCCCTTTCCTGATTAAGCACACGAGTCCACCAAGTGTTATCGCTTCCTCTGTTCGCACGTGACAGACAATGGAGACGGTCCTGGTCGGCAACCCGGCCAACGGGTTGGCGAAGCCGATGTGCAACGGCGTGGGGTCCCTGCCGCTGGTCAACTCCACCGCCGTCATCGCCGCGCCGCCGCCCTCCGCGGCGGGCGCGACGCTGGGGCGGCACCTGGCGCGGCGGCTTGTCCAGATCGGCGCCACGGACGTGTTCGCTGTGCCCGGGGACTTCAACCTGACGCTGCTGGACTACCTGATCGCGGAGCCCGGGCTGAGCCTCGTCGGCTGCTGCAACGAGCTCAACGCCGGGTACGCCGCCGACGGGTACGCCCGCGCGAAAGGCGTGGGCGCCTGCGCCGTCACCTTCACCGTCGGCGGGCTCAGCGTGCTCAACGCCATCGCCGGCGCCTACAGCGAGAACCTCCCGGTGATCTGCATCGTCGGGGGGCCCAACTCCAACGACTACGGCACCAACCGCATCCTGCACCACACCATCGGGCTCCCGGACTTCTCCCAGGAGCTCCGATGCTTCCAGACCATCACCTGTTACCAGGTACTAGCGACTATTCTCTTCTCATTCTGCGTTTGTGTTGCTCGTTTCGTCGAACACCCACCTACTACCTCTGTTCGGCATATTGTTAACTTGCCTGTGTTTACATATACAGGCCATCGTGAACAACCTGGACGACGCCCACGAGCAGATCGACACGGCCATCGCGACGGCGTTGAGGGAGAGCAAGCCGGTGTACATCAGCGTGAGCTGCAACCTGGCCGGCCTCACGCACCCGACGTTTAGCCGCGACCCGGTCCCCATGTTCATCGCGCCAAGGTATGTAGTATGTTCTGACCAGATAATCAACTAAGTACTCGCTTTGTTAATCTTCTTTTACACTGCCAAATTTGTGAAAACTGACCAAACAATCGAATCAGGGTGAGCAACAAGCAGAACCTGGAGTACGCCGTCGAGGCGGCGGCCGAGTTCCTGAACAAGGCCGTGAAGCCGGTCATGGTGGGCGGCCCGAAAATCCGCGTGGCCAAGGCGAAGAAGTCCTTCGCCGGGATCGCGGACGCAAGCGGGTACCCGTTCGCGGTGATGCCGGCGGCGAAGGGCCTGGTCCCGGAGCACCACCCGCGGTTCATCGGCACGTACTGGGGCGCCGTGAGCACCACCTTCTGCGCGGAGATCGTCGAGTCCGCGGACGCCTACCTCTTCGCGGGCCCCATCTTCAACGACTACAGCTCCGTGGGCTACTCGCTGCTGCTCAAGCGGGAGAAGGCCGTGATCGTGCAGCCCGACCGCGTGGTGGTCGGCAACGGCCCGGCCTTCGGCTGCATCCTCATGCCCGACTTCCTCCGCGCGCTCGCCAAGCGCCTCAACCGCAACACCACGGCCTACGACAATTACCGGAGGATCTTCGTGCCCGACCGCGACCCGCCCAACGGCAAGCCCGACGAGCCGCTCAGGGTCAACATCCTCTTCAAGCATATCAAGGAGATGTTGTCTGGTGAGACCGCGGTGATTGCCGAGACCGGGGACTCGTGGTTCAACTGCCAGAAGCTCAAGCTCCCTGATGGCTGCGGGTAAGTCTGAAGAATCAGTGGCCATGGCTTATTGCTCTAAATTATTACTACAGTTTGTTATCAATCATTTACTAAGGCTTAAAGAATGATGATGAATTTGAATAACAGGTACGAGTTCCAGATGCAATACGGTTCGATCGGGTGGTCGGTCGGCGCCACGCTCGGGTACGCCCAGGCGGCCAAGGACAAGCGTGTCATCGCGTGCATCGGCGATGGAAGCTTTCAGGTACGGACGACGAAACAGAGCCATAGTTGCTGCTACTCTGGTTTCTTGCTAGTGCTAGCAGTCCTCAATGACACGTGTACCTCTCTGCTCACATATGACAGGTTACGGCACAAGACGTGTCGACGATGCTGCGCTGCGGGCAGAACAACGTCATCTTCCTCATCAACAACGGCGGGTACACCATCGAGGTGGAGATCCACGACGGCCCGTACAACGTCATCAAGAACTGGGATTACACGGGCCTGGTCGACGCCATCCACAACTCCCACGGCAACTGCTGGACCAAGAAGGTTCGTTCTACTCCCTGAATAAATACCACTGACTAATTCAGCAATGCGATACTGGAAAACATTCCACACTGCTCGACCGTGACACTTCGCCGTTTTCCTCTGCAGGTCGGAACAGAGGCGGAGCTCAAGGAGGCGATCGCCACGGCGAC
This sequence comes from Eleusine indica, assembly GCA_030378355.1. Taxonomy (NCBI): domain Eukaryota; kingdom Viridiplantae; phylum Streptophyta; class Magnoliopsida; order Poales; family Poaceae; genus Eleusine; species Eleusine indica. The sequence goes on from CM059494.1 coordinate 64,912,736, forward strand.
GGGCGCCAAGAAAGACTGCCTCTGCTTCATCGAGGTGATCGTGCACAAGGACGACACGAGCAAGGAGCTCCTCGAGTGGGGATCCAGGGTCTCGGCTGCCAACAGCAGGCCACCGAACCCCCAGTGATCTCTCTCTCTCTTCTCGACGATGATCGTGCACTGAAGCGCCTTCGGCAGCTCTGAAAAGTCCCAGCTATTTTCACCAGCGTCTTAATTAGCACGTCAGTACGGAGGAGAGTTTTCAAGGCAAGATTTCAAGTTTGTTCAGTTCGCAGGGGCTGCCGATCCTGTTTTGTAGTTTCAAATTGAAGTTGTAATGTAAACTTGCCAAATGTATTGCTTGCATCAATAATATGGACGGACAAAAAATTTCCCATGACGTTTTCCTCCATTTCATGCTCACCGTCTCACAAAAATGGCAAATTGCGCAGCCCATTGAGTTGAGTGGACTGTTGGCAGGCCGATTTTTCACGGTTAGGACCACGATGACCTGTAAGGTATTGTTACAGGAAAGCCCTTCACTTTGTGGGCAAGGGACGCAATTCGCTGATTTTTTTAATTAATAACCGATTTTTTATTTAACTAATAAAAATAAAAGTAAAAATATAAATATAAATTTTCAAAACTAACACACCTATCGCCCCAGTTGCCCAATGGACGACGACATGAATAAGTGGCCTATAAATTGGCATCATAGCTGTTTTTAATTTTTGAAATTTTTAGAGCTTAACACTTATACTTCTTTAAATCTTGATTAAAAATACTTTTATGTCTCTTTTTTTTATCAAATTTTTATGTTGTAAAATAGACATTAGGGCACCCATTTGAGCCTCCATGACAACAAATTATATTAGTAATTTGAAAATAAAAATCCAAATATGAGGCTAATTGTTAAGCAATAATTGAATTTTGACGTCATCAAATCTTATCTAAAAATTCTGAAACAAATACCTAAATTCATTTCATACTAAGGACTACCATCATGTAATAATTGACCCGAGCCCTGATCAAACATGAGTATTTCTTGTTTATGTGATGTTCATAATAGTTTGGATAATTGGTTGTTATATATACCACCAGTGTTCTCTAATGAGGCAAGGGATAGTTACATATGGAGTCTAAATTTATGGAAATATAGATATTTATAAGCGCATGTTGGTTAAATTCTAACACTTAATAACAAAATGATATATGTACATACAAATTGAATACTTATGTGAATGTGTATTTCTAATGGTTAAACATGCAGGAGTTCTTCACTCTGATGGAAATATGTAACCCATCTGTTCTTGGGGATTACCATAGCTTTAAGGATACATATATTATTCCAATAGATTGTGGCAAATATCGAGACTCAAACATTGAATTCAAAAGAGAGGCATCTCAAGCATCTGCTGTAAGCACCTTCCAAATATACTTCATTGCATTGTATTCCCTTCTTTCAACGTATTTAGTCTCAAAACCATGCAATGGGAATAATTCTGTAAATTTTCTTTTTACATTTCTCTATCTACACAGCATCTGCAGAAACTTATCAAACCATTTGTTCTACGGAGAACAAAAGAATTACTAAAGAGAAGTGGAAGACTTAAATCAGAAAAATGGGAATTTACAATTTGGCTCAAGCTAACTCCAGAGCAGGTGATACATTAAGATTATCAGTAGTTTCACCGTACTTTTTGTTACCCTTGTGTAAGCTACTGTTGTTTTATGTAGATAAAGTGTCTGAAGCTTCTTGCCCAGGATCCTTTGTTGAGAATTAAAGGAAAGCATTGGGTGCAATCGATGTAAAGGCTCTAAGTTTCAAACTTTGTTACTTATAGGCATGTGATTTCATACTCTGAATTATATTTCTGTAAATCAGGTGTTTCGAGATCTCTGTAGTCATCCACATTTTTTGATGCCAAATGCAATCCAACGATCAGAAGAAAAGGAGATTGATGCAAAAACTGGAAAAAAGAAGGTTCACATAGCTGCAAAGATGAAAGGTAGACTTTTCAATATGCTCCCTGATATTGTGAAATCTGTTGATTTTGCTTTTTCTAATAAAGCAAGTTTTATTTTGCCGCTGGTGGTAAGTATAAATATTATTATTATTATTAGTATAGTAAGATCTAAAAGTAATATTTTTTATATAATTGTGGGCAATGGAAGCAATTCGCTGATTCCCCTAAAAAAAAGCAATTCGTTGAATTTTTTTATTAATAACCATTTTTTATTTAACTAATAAAAATAAAAAGTAAAATTACAAATTTTCAAAACTAACACACCTATCTCGCCCCACCATTGGGACGGTAAATATGGGCATCGTCGCCCAATGGACGGCTACATGAATAAGTGGCCTATAAATTGGCATCATAGCTGTTTTTAATTTTTGAAATTTTTAGAGCTTAACACTTATACTTCTTTAAATCTTGATTAAAAATACTTTTATGTCTCTTTTTTTTATCAAATTTTTATGTTGTAAAATAGACATTAGGGCACCCATTTGAGCCTCCATGACAACAAATTATGTTAGTACTTTGAAAATAAAAATCTAAATATGAGGCTAATTGTTAAGCAATAATTGAATTTTTGACGTCATCAAATCTTATCTAAAAATTCTGAAATAAATACCTAAATTCATTTCATACTAAGGACTATCTTCATGTAATAATTGACCCGAGCCCTGATCAAACATGATTACTTCTTGTTTGTGCGATGTTCATAATAGTTTGGATAATTAGTTATGATATATACCACCAGTGTTCTCTAATGAGGCAAGGGATAGTTACATATGGAGTCTAAATTTGTGGAAATATAGATATTTATAAGTGTATATTGGTTAAATTCTAACACTTAATAACAAAATGATATATTAGAAAATAACTACATGTTGGTGAGTGAGAAACTTGCATGTGAGCCAAGGTTTCTTGTTGTCCTATCCGCCAAATATGTAATGTCTTATTAGTCCTAGTTCAACTTTTATATTGTCGTTGCATATCTTTGTTGTGCAGTACCAACTAGAACTGGCCACGTTTATCCTTTTAGCACAAGTGGAGTGAGATGCAGTTGATGAGTATTTGACCAGGGTTGTATCATGGAATATGTTTGAGTCAAAGATTGCAGTCAAGGATGTACGATTTGGTATCCACGAACACCAAGAACTGGCTCTACTACCTAGATCGAAGCACGCCCATCATCTCATTGGTAAGGATAAGTTAGAGGAGGCAAACAAGTATTACATGGATAAGCTATCCGTCCTGGAGAATTGTGGTCTGCAAAGGGTACGCAAAGCGGTATCTGATGTGAGAGTTTTAATCAACAAGAAGGGAACCACACATGGGTAAGCATATGTATATTAAAATGTCTTTATGTTTTATAGTGGTTTACAATATGTTACGAGATGTTAGTCAGTTCATTTATGATTTGTCTGCTACTTATGATACATGAAAGATGATGACGATGCCGAGCTTGCCATCACGGACTAAATCTTTCTTCACTTTCTATCCGTCAGGTATATTAGTCCTCAAGTCTGTTAATGTGTGCAATGTCTTCAACATTGAGGTACTTTATCACACTTGTTTGAGATCACTGAAGAGTCATTTTAGTGTCGTTGAATATGGTTTTTGACCTAAGCATGTGTTTGGTTTAATTAGCACGTTTATGTTTGGAAGAAATTGTCCCAAGTACCATGATGTCTGCCATTTCATGAACTTTTACATTCTCTCTTTTTCCATGGCTAAATAAAATAGATGGATTAAGGACAATAAACTAGTTAAGGTTACTGAGATTGTGCCTTATGAATTTATGTAATTTTTCAATAGCAAAAGTGAATAAATGATATGAGACTTGGACGTACTTGTTGAATTACTGTTTTTTTTAAACCCATCAACCACTATATGTATCCTATGTGGTTCACCATTAGAGCTTTGTTGATGAAGCACTTCCTCGAAGTAACTTTCAGAATGTAGCAGAAATTAATTCTATTTCTCTGCTGCTCTGCAGATGTATAGCAAACGTTCACCGCTTATAGTTCTGATTAAAAATGCCCATATATTCCTTTTCCTAAAGCATTTCCATTCATTATTTTGTATTGTTTCCATTACATGTAGTAACTCTTTGGAACTTTTGCATAGAGCGCAATGGCTCTTAGTTGTAGTTGGAACTTTTGTAACGGGTGTGATGAAGTATTGTTGACACTTTTAAATGGACAACAAAAATGATCCTTTTTAATAGAGGACTTCTATGGTAGTCTATAATATCGGTTGATGCAAAGGTATTATGGTATTAATCTTGTCGTCAATTGAACAATGAATGAAAGAACGTGAACATGAGTTGAACACTAATGCAATTTTCTTTATCTAATTAACAATGTTGGCTTCAGTTTTGTTTTCCAATCATGCCCACCCATGATTTCTATTTATAATACCATGACACTAGTAGAACGAAAAAGTATCATTAGATTGATCTGATCCATCGGATGGAGAAAATGAATGGAAGACATTTGTTTTGGTGTACTGTAAGTCTTCTTTTAATAACCATTGATTAGTCTCCAACTATCATATGTAATAACATTTTTTTTTCATGGAAAGAAAGCATCCCATTCTTATTCATCCCCATTATGTATGTTATACATTTTGATGCAACGGTGTGCTAATTGTGTTGTCGTGTAGACCCCCAATGCAACGTAAAAGGAGAGGTGGGACTAGCTTCAGTCCATTCTAGGAGTTCGCTTGGCGTCTTGAATCAAGAGGTTTCTGGTGTCTTGCGTGCCACTCGGTCTTCCCCAGTCAAACCCCCCACATTTGGTCGCTATCCATCTATGAGGCGGCTCAAACAGGATCACGGCATGTCCGTCTGTCACAGCAGCTCTATGCAAACGACTTCTGGATATCGAGCTAGCAACATCATGCCATACCCGTAAGGGCACTCTCCCCCACCTTCAATCCCATTTTACCCCTGGGCCCTGGCCCTCTCCCCTCCCCAGGATCCTCTGTGTCCTCGTTCATCCTCAAATTGACCAGTCTTCACCCCTTCTCCACACCAGCGCCTAAACCACCACCACAAGGGGAAAGGAGAAAAAGAAGTCCGGTGGGTGCAACCGCGGCAAGATGAAGAACTAACTAGATTTCGCTGGCATGACGCGGGTTCATTTCGTGTGGCTGCTCGTCTTCCTCCGGTGTCATCGCATCTTCCACACCGCCCACGCGTGCGTACATCTATCTTATCGGCGACACTTTCGTGTTTTAGCGTTGTGAGTGTAACCTGTCTCACGGTGCCCTTGGAAAATCTATCTCACCGTGTCTCCTTCGGATCAGGTTAGAGAAGGAATCAACCGTGTTCTTTGACCTGCAACATGTGGTTCGATTGGTGATGAAGGATCAAAGAGAGGAAGCAGTGAGGTACGTGTCCACGTTCATGTTGTTTCAGAATGCAAGCAAGGAGGTTTCGCGCTTGCTCCTCCTCCGGGACATGCTTATGAATTTCATAGTCCAGAATATTGCCTTCGGTGGCGACTGGCGAGCAGGGCGACCGCTTTGCATCCATGTATACCCCGGACCCTTCCAATGCCTCCAAGTTCGCCCAGCAGCAGAGAGACAGGTGCATGCACCACCAGCACATCTGATTGGCTATTAAATTTTGTGGTGTTTAGTTCCTAAAACACTGATTTATGTGGGTAATAAGTTGTGATTGGACCGGTGCATTCTCTTTTTTAAATCAACTAGTAGTCTATGAATTAGGCCCAGAATCTCATGGCGATCCACCATCCTCACAACGCCTAGGAGACATCACAAAATATGGTTGGACGTGTATGATTATTTGTTCTGTCTCTTTGCATATGATTTGGAGCTTCTCTTGCTTAAATGCTTTGTCACTTCAATTAAGTTTTGTGCAACCTGACACCTACAAGGCCTCTTGTTGGAAGGAACTATGTCACACAACAATCACAGCTCTGCATGACTTGGTTCCTAGAACACCTGAGCTGAAGGATAAGCTGCAACTGCCATATTACAAGACCAAGTTATCAAACACAATATCCATCGAGTATGCTTCCAAACTTTAAAATTTTGTATAATGAATTCTCCATGCAATCTTTATATTTTGTTTCTATTTAGGTTGTAAATATCCTTTATGTTTGCATAGCTTGCAGGCATATCAAAGACATTGTTGGAGGAGAGTGAACAACATGCCAACACATGCCCATGCTCGTTTTATTCTAATATAAAATAGGTAGCACATATTGAATTGCTATTATGCTGGTTTTGTCTTTGAGAAGTACACTGCAGGCACTTCCATTGTTTTTGTTTTTTGCAGGTTGCAATCTGGTAAGCGGAAAAAAAAATATTCAGTTGTGCAATTTCTCTGAATGATAAGGTTCAGTTAAGTATCACATTGAACATTCTCCTCTCTGATTTGTAATTATGTTTTTGAGTATCGCAGAGTTCACCAGAAATGTGGCTTATCAAATTGAATCATTCCGATAGGAGGAGCTACGTTAATACAAATCCATATCTTGTTTTTCTGAAGTGACTTATTCGTGTTTAATAACTACAATCTAGAAAGAGATGATCCATAAACCCAAAAATTAATGTTTATTGACTTTACTTTTCTAATAACAAAAATGATTTATAAAAGCTTATTACAATAAATGTTTATGTAAACTAGATTTAGCAGAGCTTATGACTTACTCCTATAAACTATTTAATAAGCCAGTTCATAAATCCTGCCAAATACATTCTTAAACTCTTACCTCCGCTCGTCTCTGTCTACGTCACGCAGAGCGCAGAGAAACCGATCAGCGGTAGCCGGAGCTTGGAAAGAAGGGGTGGTCCAGCACCGGCACCGACAGATTTTATATCTCCAACTATTTTCCGTATTAAATGATCTCTAAAAAAGGTTATCGTGCCAACTCCTTTATGGTCTGACGTGCCGACATATAGAGTTGTTATGTTGCATTTGTTACAAAAGAGTATCTGTCGACTCGATGGCAAGAACGATGGACCGATAAGAAAAAAAAAACTTTTTCTTTGACGAAAATACTATAATTTTCTTCAGGCGAACAAAAGGCGCGGTCGCCTCGCACCCATTTGGGCCGAAACTATCCCTTCTGGGATGAGCACGCTGAGACAGATGCTTCAACGGGCCACATTCTGGAAGCCCATAATGACATCACGAGCATATACATACGAAACGTATACGGTATAGCTAGCTTGTACCGGTATAGTAGTATACCTTTCCGTAAGTGGACCGCAAGAAAGCCAGCCGGTGGACTCGTCGGAGCAGCCTCCCTTTTAACGAGTGGGGGCCGGTGTGCGCTGACGTGGCTCACGGTTTCCTCAACAACAAAATCTCGCGCACCGCGTGCTTCCCATTTCCCTTCCCTTCCCCCCTCTCTCTCTCTCTCTCCATCTCCATTCCCCAATTCCCCATCCCTCGCCGCCGCCACCACCGCCCCACCGCACCCCCCTGCTCTGCCGCATCTGAAGGCTGCGCCGCGGACCACGGATTCCACGAGGAGCCGCGCATCCATCCGCCGAGCCCCCGCGCCGTGCCTTGGGCAGCTCGCGTCCGCCGAGCGTCGCGGCGGGCCATGGTGAGGAAGACCCGGGAAGGCGCGAGCTTTTCGGTGGGCGGAGGCGTCTGAGCGCGCGGCTAGGTGGGCGACCCACCGCCGGATGGCCGCCGATGACGCCGCGCGGAGCAGCAGACGGATGGATCTGAACCTCTACCTCGGCCTCCCCCGCGCGCCGCGCGCCCGCCGCCCCGATCTCGGCTCCGACCTCGTCCTCGGCACCCCGATGCTGTCGTCCTCGTCTCCTTCCTCCTCGGCCGCCTCTGCCGACGCGCCCCCGCTGGAGACCGACCCGGTCCACCCGCCCTACTCGCCGTCCCGCGCCGACCTCGTGCGCCCGCCGACCCCGATGCACGAGCCTTACTACCCGTCGGCTCCCGAGGTGTTGGTGCACTCGCCCTACGTGCCTCATCCGCCCCCACCTGTTCCAGAGGCGGCGGCTATGCTCGCTGATGAGCCGGAGTTTGGTTTCTCAGACACGCCCCTGCGTCTAATCGGCCGGATGGACCGGCCGTCGTCGTCGACGGCCTCCTCCTCCTTTCGACCGGAACGTGCAGAGCGCCCCCGTCGCTTGATATGTTTGACTGGCCCTGGCCGCCAGTCTCGCTACTTGCGGCCAAGACGGTTCAGGTCAGACCTTCCACCTCTCAGTTCTGAGGCCCCTAGCCTGGAGGATGATGCTGGGGCGCAACCACTCGAACCGGAAGAGCCTGTCCGTGATACCGTGGAGGAGAATAAGGTGGTTGCCGCTGTTGCAGCTGTTGGTATCTCAGAGGACGAGGCAACAGAACGGGGCAAGAGTGCTGCAATGTTCGAGTGTAATATCTGCTTTGAAATGGCTGCTGAGCCAGTCGTCACTTCCTGCGGTCATCTCTTCTGCTGGCCTTGCTTATACCAGTGGTTGCATGTTCACTCCACCCATAAGGAGTGCCCAGTCTGCAAAGGGGAGGTGACTGCAGCGAACATCACCCCTATCTATGGGAGAGGGAATTCAGGTTCAGACGCTGAGAAGAAGGTTACAGAGGATGGCAACGCATCTGGCCCCAAGATTCCACCAAGACCGCATGGGAATCGGCTTGAGAGCTTCCGACAGCAGTTCCACCATTTGCGACCCATATCTAGAAGGCTTGGTGAGGCACAGGGTATTTTGTCTACGTGGAGGCGCATTCTTGATCAGCACCTGATGAATAGCATTAGTAGAGCTGATACTCCTGAATCAATTGCTGAGGAAAGTCGTTTTAGCCGAATGACCACTAGGTTGAGGGCACGGAGGTTGCTAAGAGAGGTAGAAAACCCTACCTTTGTTGCTTCTTCTGCTTCAGAGAGTGGGCCACCTATGAGCAATACATTCGATCCTCCGCCCAGGCATACTTCAAGTCCACTTTCTTCAGAAGGGATTGATTTATTGCGACAAATTGCCTTTTCTGGCCTTGATGACTCAGAAAGATTGTCGACTGCTCTGGGTGACCTTAGACGAATTGCTAGGCCAAGCCATTTTGGAGCTTCAACTTCGTCAAACCCACCAAATCCTGAGCCCGTTGATGGAACTAATGTTGCCGTGCCGCTGGCTGCAGATCAAGCTTCTAATTCAAGCACCATGGCTGTGATTCAGGAAGATGCTGCTTTTACTGAAAGTGCTGGAGAGCCTAGTAATGCAGGGTCTTCAAGATCTTTGAGGAGGAGCAGAAGAAGTGAAGCCTTGGCTTCGTTGGATGTAGATGGCGGGGACCTACATCGGAACAAGAGAAGGAGGCTCAACTAAAAGCTAAGGCAGCTGAAATGAAGCTTAAATGTTGCAGCACTGTTAGCTGAATGAAGCTTACAGGTTTCAGCACTGTTCTAATATGCTTCCTGTGCTGTTCTTAATTAAGCATATTTACCTCTTTAGATAGGTAATATCTGCCCTTTGTTTGTGGTATGATGAAATTCTTGTTGTTATTAGGTAGTGCTGAGTTGGTTGCCAGCTTAGTTCCTCCTGTTAATGTGTATTGTCGTTCAAGGCATGTATACTGAGAAAATCTGGTGTTGGTCATCAGATGGATTTTCCTTGATAGTAAATTGTATGTGCAAATCTGAATTCAATTGATTTGACGCCTTGAGGTCATGAATAAACACATTGGCATCTGGGGCTCATTTGGAAACTCCTTATGATCTGCTGAACATATTGAGTTATACTAGCCCAATGAATCTTATTGTAAAACATAATTTCCGCTATTCTGGCAGAGCTAAGAGTAACTCTAGTTGCACAAAGGTACACACACTCTTTCATATTAATTTATCTCAGAATATGTAAGCTGACTTCTGGTTTTCTTCTCATGGCCACATGAGACTGTAATCAACGTTTTGTATGATAAATGTACACTACTTTACTGACGCTGTGTTGTCTGTCAACTTGTCTGAGAGACCATGATTTGTAGAAAGTTATGATTTTGTAAACAGCAGTGAAATAGGGTGCTTTTAAAATTTCAGTGGACTTGGTATGCTGCCTCTCCCCAATCTTATGTTTTTGTATCTGTTTGGGAAGGTCAATTATGCGCATTCCTACTGTAAATGGCAATGCTGTACACAATCTGTAATATGCTATAGCTATGCGCCCTGTTGTTGAACGCTCAATTCTCCTGAATATCCCCAAAAATATCTACAGTACATGAGAACAGGGTAAACGCTCTATTTTGTTGAGCTATGTTTGGTACTTCCTCCGGTTCACAATATAAGCATTCCAAACATTCAAACTTCAAAATAGTCAAGGTAAGAAAAGTCATATATATCCCTCATTTTACACTACCTCATCAATTTCTCACCCGCCCACCAACCCACCAGATTTTGTCTTATCCTTACAAATGCTTACATTGTGGACAATTTTTTAAATGGTTGGAATGCTTACATTTTGAACTGGAGGAAGTAATGCATTACCTTTACAAACGTAGCCTCTGCATACTTCAGTTGTCTGCGATACTGTGTTCTGTACAAGTCACCTGAATGCTGTTTTGTTTCCGGATCCTAGTCTGCTATTTAAAGGACATGTACATTGAGCTGTGCGCTTAGGCTACATGATCATCCGATTCTATCCCTCTGCGGCACAGCTGACATAACATGGTCATAACCATTTATCAACAATAGTCACATCCCAATCACCCAGCTTGTCAAGTGCTTACCCAGGCAGATGGTCCTCGATCTGTCACCATTGCCGGCCTTTCTGCTGCGTTTGCTGTGATTTGGCTTGCGCTTGGGTCCTTCTGCTTTCCTTCCGCTGTGGATCACAGACCGGCACCACGCGGCCACCGGCGGCAACGCAGGCAGCGCCACCGAACTGGCTGCCTAGTTCCTGCGGTGTTGGTTGGTGACACGGCACGCGACTGCCCTACCTCGCTGTGCTGCTGTGGCGTGTCATTAACATTATCGCCTTTTTCTCTGGGATGGTATCTCGTTCTTCGCTCCCGGTAGGGGACTTTTGATCGATTAGTTGAATTTACTGTGCGAGATATGATGATTGATGTGCCTGGGCCCTGGGGCATAGCTAGTTTTTGATCAAGTGTGATGCTTGCAAATGTGAAGTGATGCAACGATAAGCAATCGTTTGGTATTGCACGGAGCTGTGGTGTGCCAGGAAGGGCGCAAGATGTCACCTAAGCCTCAGTCCACCACAACTGCTGTCGGCATTGCTGCGGTCAGCATAGGTCTGTACAGCCGTACTCGACCATTGCAACAGACTACCCGTACAACTGTCGCCGTGCGACAACAATAGCGGCAGGAATCAGAGCCCTTTTGAACCACTAGAGCCTTCAGCTGGCAATCCGCAAGACTGATTCATAGGTAAGGATAAAAGATCATTTTAAGGGCAATAAGGCTACACGATTATTACACGGCATACGCAACATATCCTGGATAGTTTTATTCCATCCACCCGAACAAGTATTTCAAGTATAAAAGGGACATCCCTTGTGTCAAAAAGAGAACTCTTCTTTTCCCAGGTTCAGACACTAAAGAATGAGCAGCTCCAGGCTCAGGCAGTCAGGCTCCTCATGCCAACGAGCGAGTATCACAGGAAATGCAACTATGTTTGTTGCACAATTGCCTCAGCAAGAAAAAGACATGGAAGAAAGCGAGTCTACAAGGGAAAAAGAAGCTACTTCGGCTGCAAAATATGTTCCTACATGGGCGAGGAGAAGCTGAACTGGATTCCGGTCTTTCCAGAGTCGTGCTCAGCTTGCTTCAGAATGTAACAGTAGTTCACCTGGTATTAGTACATGGTGATCTTGAATAAGTCAAGTGGGCATAATATAATGAAATCAAAACTTGAATATAGAAAAGGAAATGTACCTCCACCCGGAAAAGTTTAGTAGGCAGAATAATGCCAACACCAGCAGTGCTCCTAAATGTGCTCCGAAATTCAGGGAATGAAAACTTCTTGTACTCACCCTCCGATAATTTCACAAGATTCCCCGCAGTTAAAAATGCGTGGCCATGAATGCCAGCATCTCTAAATAACTTGAGAGGCAGATCAAAAGAGAGGTCAGCAAAGGCTGAAACAGCAAGATCACCTCCTAGGTAATCTCTTCCTGGCGTGGCAGAAGAGTCACCATCAGATTCACTAGGGACAAGTCTCCGTGGTTCTGTTGGGCCAACTCCTCTTGTTCTGAAACCCAATAGAGATGATAGTCCGCTCAAGCTGCAAACTGGAGAAGAATGACCCCCAAGATAAAATCTATCAGGCACAGGTGAAGATGAATTCATGAATCCTCTTGCTAGAGGTAAAATGACACCGGCTCCTAGGCCCACATTGAGGGCAGAATTGAAGAACCCCAAAGGCACAGCACCACGGACATCAAATTCCTGAAGAAAAGAGAAATAATAATGTACTTGTAAGAAAATGATGGTGAGAACTGAGATGATCAGGTGGCAAGTATACATCTGATGCAAATATGAAAAGAGGAAAAGTGGATAACCTGGCGAAAAAATTTCAATCCTTTGCTATCCCATAGACCACCGACTTGAGAACTTGACTGGAATGCATATCCTTTTGTTGGCCTCAAATATGAATCCCTTTCATCAATCTTGTATGTATACTTCAAAGCAGATAGAAGATTATGCCCTAACTGCCTCCTGATGGATTTTGATGCGGCACGTGATGGATCAGTTAACATGCGCCATGTAAGATTATAGGACAGGTCATGGTTCACAGTTGAAAGTAAACCAAATGAAAGGCCAAGTAGGCGCTCCTTGTATGATGAAAATTTCAACCAATCTTGAGACGAGAGTGATGCCCGGGCCATCACCGGTGTTGGTATTGATTTGAACCTTGGTAGGGAGACTCCAACACCAACCTCTGTTGTTTGATCCCAACCATAAGCACCAGAAGCGTCCCAGATGTCACCATAGCCAAACAGGTTTTTGAACTTAAGTGATCCTTCCAGTGACCAAGATCTTGCCTACAGAAGTAGAAAAATACAGTTATGCATCAAGTGTAGAAACTTTTCCATTCTCTAGGACCTATACACAAGTTAACAACCTGAAACAAGTTACTTCCAAACAAAATTTGTGTAAACAATAATGCAGTGAGATTGCTTATTATTCACAAAACTGTCTCAGTCTATGTTTATTTTCCTTGAATTCTAGTGGAACCAATGCTCATTTGTATGGCTTAAAACTTTAAAAGAAAATGTGAAATGTATAATGAGTGTTTTTTTTTGAAACTATGTATAATGAATGTTAGGGTTGTGCCAAAGGGGAAAAAAAGGAAACAAATAACTATGCAAAACAATTTCTATGTTGAATTTCAACGATTGACCTCATGGCTTAAATCAATAGAAAATTCCCGCATAATCCGACAAAGCATCCTCTTTGCTATTGCCTGTTTGACAGACTTATTTGGGTAAATAACTCTAGATCTCCAACTATAATTTCCAATGATCAACCTCACAGCTTAAATCAACATAAAACTGTCCTCATAATCAGATAAAATATCCTCTTTTGCAATTGTTCATTGCCTTATTGTCACAGCCGTTGGCTGCGGACAGACGATTGACGGTTGTGAGCTCTAGAACGTAGATCATATGAGTGGAATACGGGAGGACGAGGACGCACACACCGAACTGCATGCTTGCAAGCCAGCGCCATTGTGCCGATGTCGCCAACTAGCAAGCCTCAGGGATAAGATCTGTTATGGCTAAACATTTTCCCTCCCTTCATTGATGCATACAGTGGCATTATATAGTACACCAGTCTAATGGTCAAACTAGTATACGATAAGGAAAACCTGTAACAGAATAGGAAATCTAATCTAACTACAACTCTAGCTTGACATAGAAGCTTCTGCACCCTCCAACCTTTCTGCTCCTGTCTAAGCCATGCAGCAAAGCCTTGCATGCTATCCATACGACACCGGTGTACTATACTCACACGATTTGATCTCGACTCGAAGGCATCCTCACTTGGCTGCTCTTGCTGCAAGCCATGACACTTATTTGGGCAAATAATCTTTGACCTTCAATCAAATTCCCAGCAGCTAAACATACTAAGCATTTATATCAAATGCTGAAGATTTATGATAGTTTCTGCACAACTATTAGCTGACAAGCGTTATTTGCAGTAAACAATTTTTTGGAAACTAATAGGCAAGCTACCAGTTGTGGACACATAATATGCCTGAGAACATAGATGAACATATCAGTATCAACTAACTCTATTTTGTACAAACATGGATTTTCATGGGTCCAAAAGTAGTAGAAAATTGAATCCTCCTTTGAACTTGGCAGGGGTGGATCTGTATCTGTAGTATAACTCTATTTGCATTTCAATATGAAGTATGTGTCACAACAAGCAATCTCACTATAAGTAACAAGCTTAGTGTTTCAAACTTTCACCAAAGAATACATTTTCTGAATCTTCCCTGGAACATGGTACTGATGCCTAGAAACTAGAGGATCTCCTCTTTTTCCATTATTTTCTTTGTTCACCGTCTCTTATTGACATACGGCATATTCGATACTGCCACCATTCTCAAATTGTTGTCGCTAGGATAACAACTCTAAAGTTCATTTTTGAACTAGAATACTTGTCAAACAGAGGGAGTAAGCACTAGGCAGGAGAAAAGCTAACAAAGAAAAGCATCCTGAATTCTGAAAACACTATTGTGTGCCCATGCATTTATCGTCAAATCAAATGAGGTTAACATGATTTTCATTATCAAGCTCAAAATTATTAGTATCATAACATAGATGTTTGTATATGGTAACCATAATGATACAATATTAGTATGCCTTTTGTGTGTTTCACTGTCCAGAGTGCAGACTGATATGCAATTTAGTCCCATTGAATACAAGGGACAGGCATTGCTTTCTTGTTATGATTTATACATTAATTAGCATGATAAATGTTTATCCAAATGACAACATAATAAATTAGTTTGTATGATCCAAGATCCATCAAAGCCTAGCCGGTTAACATCATAATTGGCTTGATCCACGGAGTGCAAGTTAGCAATGCCCCTTATCAGTGGCTGTTGAAATCAAATTACTGGGTAGTTTTCTAAACATCAAATTACTAGGCTGCTTTGTAAACATCAAATTAGTTTAACTGGATAGCTTTCTAGACGTATTTGGTGTAGCAATTTGAGGCAATGAGATGTGCTAACTGTGATTTATCATAGGAATGGAAATATTCGATCATCAATAAGACAAATTTGGAAGGCTCAAAGGTGAATATCTTTATCGAGCATATGTTTATTACTTTACAAGCATGATCTGGTAATTAGATGACAAGATGCGCACACTACCAGAAACTTCACAACTAAGGCACATGCCACTATGGCCATATATCCCAATCCATGTCTCATAGCACAAATAACCATTGCTCAATGTCTTCATCGCAATGTGGCCATCGAATGCAATTGACACGAAAGAACCAGGAGAAGAGCTCACCTCGGGCTTGGAATAGACGCCAGCGGTTCCCGTGACGGGGTTGGCGGCCTCGACGACCTCGATGACGACATTGGTGGTGCCTGGCAGCTCGGGCGGGCCGGCGTCGAGCGTGATCTTGACGGCATCGAACACGTCGAGCTGCCGCAGCCGCGCGGTGGCGACGCTCGCGGCGCGGAGCAGATCCTGTATGGTGGGGGCGGCGCGGAGCAGGTCGAGGACCTCCGCCTCGATGAGCTCGTCCCGCGTCTTGGAGTTGCCCTTGATGACCACGTCGTGGACGCGGATGCCCACCTGCTCGGAGGAGAGCCGCTGGAACACGGCCCGGATCTTCTCCCGCTCCGCCGCGGAGGCCGCGGGCCCGTCCGGCTGCTCGTCCTCCTCATCCTCCTCCTCGTAGTCATCCTCTTCGTACTCCTCCGCGACCTCGGATTCCGCCTCGACTTCGTTGGTGGGCTTGCGGGGCTCGGCGTCCCTAGGGTTTTGGTCGGCGGCGGGGTCGGCGGCGGATGCCATGGTTGAGGTTTGGTTTGGGGGTTCGGGGAAGATGAGAGAGCGGTGGTGCTTTTTGTTTAGCTACAAAAGCTGTGTGCCCCTGCGCCAAGTAAGGCGGATGAGTTGCCATAAAATGAATGGGCCTTGGGCTTTAGTCGGGCTGTGATGCTGTGGTTAATGAGAGATCACGGCCCATTCAGATATTAGGAAACATTGCACAAAGTTTCATCAGCATGTCAAGAGACGTGTTACTGTTAATGGGTAGTAAATCATATGGACTCATCAGTCATCTGGCTAGCAAAATGACCGGACTGATCCATGCCATTGAATTGACATGTCCTCTGCCAAATGTTTTCTTCTCTGAATTGCAACTGCAATGCAGCAAACATGGTTAATTTTCAGCGTAATAATAAGTTGATAAGAAAATCATCGGTCTGATGCCCATTCCTTCCCACGCAGGCGCCTCCCCTTTTGGCAACCTCCATCCAAGCCTGTAAACACCTTCACGAGGAGCAGGAGCAGGCAGCAGAGAGCTCACTCTGTCGCACGCCGCCGAACTAACAACCGCCCCAACCAACATCACCAGCTTCGCCAGCCTTTGCGGTTCTACCACCACTGCAGTACCCGCGCGAGGAGCTCCAACCACCCCACCACGCAGCCTTTTATACGCCTGTCCTGGGTACTGCATACATTGCTGTGCGCCACGGCAGTAAGCAGCTGGCGTACGAGTAGGACGACGTTGATAGATACATTGCTCAGCATGGAGGCCGTGGCGATGGAGAGCTTTATTATTAATAAGGACCGGAGGCGGCGGAAGCCTAGCAACGGGCACGTCGTCGCGCGGCTGCTGGAGGCGCCGCTCCCCACGCCGCGGCGGTCATCGGCCGACGCGCCGCCCGACCCGCGCCGCGCCTCCGCCGCCGACGCGTCGCCGCCGCAGCGTAGGAACGTGCCGTTCGCGTGGGAGATCACGCCGGGCGTGGCCAAGAGCAGCGCGGCGAAGGACCGCGGCGTGACGCCGCCGAAGCCGCCGCCGGGGAGGTCCTGCGGCGGCGCTGGCGCCCCGTGCCGCGCGTCGTGCCACGAGACCACCACCGCCGACGGGAGCAGCGAGGGCGACACGTTCTCCGACGCGATGGACCGGGCCTCGTCGTCCGACCGGCTCGCCCTCGCCGCGCTCTCGGCGCGCTTGAGCTCCGTCGACGGGGCCGGGTCGCGCCGCGCGCCGAGCTTCATCATGGCCCGGTTCCTCCCCGCCGCCAACGCCGTCGCGGACAAGCACCCGAGGCGGTCGCCGTCCCCGCGGCGGCACCGGAGCGTGCGCCGCTCCAACGACGACGACGACGATGACGACGAGGCCGCCGCGGCCAGAGCCAGAGCCAGGCAGGTGATGATGAACGCGCCGCGGGTCTGCGCTCTTGCCCGTGAACAGCCCAAACACCAGCACTCCCCGTCCCCGCCGCCACGTCAGAACAGCAAGGACGCGGCGGCGGAGCTCTCGCCACGTGTCGACGAGGAGGCGTCCGCCGAGAGGGCGTGCGGGCTCATGTTCTTCTTCCCCTGGAGATCCAAGCCGGTGCTGCTGCGCTTCCCGCGCACCTCGTCACGCAGCCGCGCGTCGAACGCCAGCGTGGCCGCCTCCGTCACGGCGCCGTCTCCTTCTCCTCCTCGCCGGAGCGTGACGCTGGGCGACATCCTGGACAAGGACCGCAGACTCCGCGACGGCGGCGACCTGTCGCGCCGCTGGTGCGAAGAGGAGAATAACGGCGGCAGCGGCAAGGAGTGGTCAGGGCTCGGATGGGGCGCGGGCTTGCTCAGCACGAGCAAGCGGTACTGCGCCGACGCCGCCAGGAAGGCGCTGAGCAGGCTGGCTCGCTCGGCGACGGACGGCGGCGGCCTGAGAGTGTGTAGGGAGCGGAAGAGCGGCAAGTGGCAGGTCGCATCGGAGGTGGGTTCGACGCCGGACATGATGCCGCCGCTGTCCCCGCCGTCCGAGTCGTGGCTCAGCCACGCGCGACGAAGCAATGCTTCGCGTGGGATCGATGTGAGCCAAATTGAGCTTATGTAGACCAGAAACTAGTGATGTACTATTTACTTATCACTGCTTCAATTTTAATGAACGAACTGAAAACAAATATTTTCCAGTGGCAATGTTGATAAGTGAGAACACATACATGTGTGCGGTGTACTAATTACTGATTAGAACTCCAGCAATATTCTTAGATTTATTTCGTCTTCATGAACCAAAGAATGAAAGCATACTTGGACAACAAAACAAACAAGAAAAAAAAACGAACAAGTAGCGTAACCAGGCATCTATGTACAACTGTACGCCCACCATGCCCCTGCCTAAGAACACTAAACTGTACAGTTTCCTTTCCGCATAAAAAAAACCCCGAAATGGTCAGTATTTACACAACTAATACAAATCGACTGGCCTACTCCGTAATGATTTCAAGTTCCGCCCACCACAAATCGCTGTTCCTTGGACCTGCCTGGTCCTGAGTAATCCCGGTGATATCTTGCATCCTCTTGGCGACCTCTGCGATTGTCGGCCTCAGCTTTGGATCCTCACATATGCACGAACGAATCAGCTCTGAGAGTGCTCTGACTTGCTCTTCAGGGACTGAATTCAGTGTTGGGTCGACCATGCCCATCACGGGATGAACACCAGTGAGATACCTGTGCGCCCATAGAGCAAGGAGGCCATCGTCCTCAGAATACGGACGCCTTCCAGAGATTGTCTCAAGAAGAAGCAATGCAAACTTGTAAACTGTGCTGCACTCATCTGATGCATCCATTTCATCTTCGCCTTCTTTCTTGTCATTGCAAAAGCTCATGTCTGAAACCTTTGCGGCATTGTCTTCAGTCAAGTATATGCTCGAACTGTTTATATCTCTTAGGTTTACAGGAGGGCTCTGCAGGTGCAAATAGTCCAGGCAGTATATTACTCCCATAGCTATCCGTAGGCGTGCTTGCCAATTCAGGTGTTCGGCTTCTTTAACTGCAAAAGCAGCGTTTTGATGGTAGTTAGCAAAACTGATGATGTGAATGTCCCGTCAACAACTAGTAACAACATGGTCCATGGTGTGAAGACTAAAGACTGTTAATAACAAGAAAAAAAGTAATTCAACTCACCATGCAAATGCTCGAATAATGATCCATTTGAAACGTACTCAAACACCATAATCCGAGTGAATGGTTCTTCATCTTCACAGTAGCCCACAAGGTTCATGAGATTCTTATGGTTCACCATTGACAAGATTTCAACCTAGCACAACAAAGCATAACTATGTTCAGAACCAAATCTTTTACTGTTTGATAAAACAACATAATAGAGAAATCTGCAGTATACCTTATTCTTGAAATGAGCTTCAGCGGTGGGTGACCAACCTCCTGCATAAGCTACTGATGTTGATACCACAGCTATTTCTGCTCCACACGGTAGAGTGCCTTTATACAGTGTACATCCAGGCAGGGAGCCAATTATGTTGCAGAAACCTTCACAGGCTTTTTCAAGCTGGGACAGTCTGAATAAAGTAATCCCTGCAAAAATTAAGGTCAGCAACTGACTCACATTCTGTTCGTACGTGGTGTGGTAATAATAAGAAACAAGAGAACTGTAGAAATAAAATCACAAAAAAGTGCATGGAGAATCATCGTGATATAAACCAACCTTCTGTGGCGGTGGTCTGTAATTGTATGCTTGATGTTGCAGACAAGGGCACAACAGTACTAGTGTTTCTGCGGCGATAGTAAATGAAGTATGCGGCTAGCAAGGCTACCGCCACAAAAAAGATTGCTGCTCCAATTAGTGCATATATTGTTGAAGGACTCCTGCCCCTGTTCTCTCCGCCTGCAGTTTGCTCTGAAGATACAGGAGGGGGTGGAATGAGTTCAGGAGATGGTGATGGTGGAGGATTTGGTGGCTGTCGAGGATTTATCGGGCGTGAAGGTGATATTACTGGATGATTCCGAAATGATGGTGGTGGATAAATAATGGAAGGTTCGTCAAAGTTGGGGACTGAAGATGCAAAGGTCGGAGTTCCAGGACCATCAACCTTGTTCTTTAGGGAATCCTTTCGTTTGCTCTCTAGAAGTTTTCTGGACGCAGCACTCCCCATATTCCTACATGGAAAAATATTTGGTAAGAATATGTTAGCCGAAGCAATTAGTTCAGTACGTGACATGTTTTATTTTCACAAAAGCACCGATCCCATCAATAGTTCCCTAGCATGTTCAACCAGTTTTGTTTCATTTGTGAAAATGTCGATCACAATTTATTCGAGGAACCCTACATTGATCAATTGACATCCTTACCAACCAAATAACATTTCATGCATATGTTTGTAGTACTGAACTCCAGACATGCAGTATGAGATTGCTCAATGCTCATCTCATGAAATATTTACAGCCATACCCAAATAGGTTTCAGTTATCAATATAAACGGTGCATGATGATGTCATGCCAGGATTTGCGTACCAGCGACTCTGGTTCAACTATTTTGTGGATCCAACATGGAGATGTATTTTTTTCTCCATGGTCGAAAACATATAATAAAGGTACACTAAGACTGCAATAATAATGGTACACTAAGACTGCAAGACATTCAATTGTCATGCTGAGGTAACTATTAGAAGTTATGACGAGCCAGTTTTTGGATAAATTGTACTTAGGAGCCGTTTGATGCTGATTGTCTGAGTTGATTCCAGGAAGGATCCAGCAAATCTGTACCAAAAGGTGACTTTAGCATTGGCGCCTCCTGCCTATCTAAGCGAATAGGTATAATGGTGCCTGTCTGGACGAAATTTTTGGTTGTAATGCACTTGCGCTAATCAATTTTTATTCTTCTACAGATACATTTTTTTGGTGCAGTTTGTTTCCCTTTGTTATATGATTTTTAGAGGAGTGTGCGCTTATGCATTGTACTTCGCATCGCCAGAGAAATGAAGTTTAGAATGATGACTGGAAGTTTCAGAATTTTTTAGCAGAAATAAGATATCTCAGAGTTGTGCCTACCATATAGATTAATAAGCTACTATGTGCGGCTGGAAATTGTTGACATTAGGACATTATTTTTAGTTCAAATTTGCACTGGGAATTATGTCCTAACTTCAACAAAAAGAATCTGGAGGGAGTACGTGGTAATAGATCCAAGTAATCACTAAATTATTAATACTAGAATATGTTGGTGTAATATGGTGTCCCAATTGCTTTTAATCCTCCAAAAATTAACTGGACAATGGTCTACAAATAACTCAGCAAACACAAACAGGGTGCTATAGTAATTTCAACCATGGAACCACTAAAAATCTCTTTCATGGATAAGAATATAGCAAGCTAGCCAAAAGAAGAAAACACTGCTGAATTCAATTCATTGATGAATCGTTTCCAGAGTGAATCGAGTCACTTCAATAGTGAATCTGAATCCGCAACCCTACCAAACGGACCCTTTGGTCGGTCACTTCTGACTCAGCCTCATTCAAATATTCCAGGAAGAAATCCTCTTATCATGATCAACAAATTGTCCATAGCAAAAAAAGAAGATCCAAATACATAGAAAATATTACCTAATAATTCTGCTAACGGACACTAATAGAAATTAAAAAAAAAGTCATAGTTCTGGTCATTCAACCTAAACAAATGACTGAATGTTTACTTTCATTCGCATCATGGTAACTGGATTCTAATTTGAGTGGTGGGGGTACAACGCAACACCTACCACCGATTGAATTACGGCTCCTATCATCGCAGCTCACTTAGATAGTTCATTTATATGTAAATAAAATACACTCGAATGATATATTTGGTGTTCTAGTCTTATGCTGTGGAAAAGTGAACAACTTACAAGGTCATCACTCGTCCATCATCGGGGCACTCCACACGGAACCAGGAACAAGGACTGGCATCCCCTTCATCCCAATCAAACAAAGAACCATGTGGGTCGGCACCTGAAATTCAGCAAAGAAGCAGAGTCAAAGAAAGGCTAGGCAAGAAAAATCCCACCAAAGCAAGAGGTCAAAATCACAGCTCGGTACCTTGATTCAGAGAAGCGCACAGCTCAAACGTCATCAACAACGGGAACAAGAACAATAGCACAGGAAACCTCCGACGACTCCCCATGCCTGAGAGCAACTTTGCAACAACACAACCCTAATGAAACACCAAAACCCACTGCGCCGGAATTGCTCCTCCGAAATTCCGGCACCGAAGATCCTATCTTTCTTCACCCAAGAGGCGGATACAGCTGGACACACGCCGCGTGGTTTAGATTCAGCGGGCAGAAAAGGGAGGCTGATTAAGGAAGAAGCCAAGGACAGATTAAGGAAATCAGATTACCCGCCAAGAACGGGTCAAAATCAAGAGGCGGGAGAGCAGCTACCCCGCTACCCGAATCGCTCCCTCAAAGAAGGATCCTATCTTGAAGGATCAGAAGAAAACGCTCGCTACTGCTGGCTGACGCTTTCCTTTCGTTTTGTGCCAAAATTGCGAATAGCACTAGCAAACAAGAAAGGAAAAGGAGAGGCAAGAACAGGAGTGTGTGAATACAGGTGGAACGCGGCGCCCGTCCGACGTCACGTGGCGGAGACGCACGCGGAAGAGGGCGGAAACGTTCAACTCAACTGCCTGGAAGCAATAAGGCAGCGTCAGTCCTATTCGTATCCTTCAGAGAACCAAGACAATACCGAATGCTGAATAATAAAATGTATATATCCATTTGGATTAAAATTGAATTGGTCGATTCTTGGTTCTTCATTTTTTATTTGGGACTTTGGTCAATGGTAGTTGGAAGGTAGACAATGGGATGTGCACGCTAGAGCCGACGATCTCCGGGAAAAAAAAATCAGTATGTGATGCGACAGGTGAGGAGGTCTTCTTTGAAGACGGAGATTTCTTCAACTCTTTTAGGAATTGAATTGATTCTTATGAAATTTGTCTGTTCTAAAGGAGACTCTTAGAGGGTTTTTTTATCAAGAGGATTTTTTTTTTTAAAATGCGTACAAAACAATCCTGTCATTTTCAAAGTTACACCCTCGACGCTAAAGGAAGTTCGAGCCGAAGGGCAGAACTTCAGTGCGTGATCGTAGCAACTATACAAGATACAAGATACTTCTCATAACTCGATTTTTCCAACAACATTCCCCCTACCAGCCTTCTAGCTATTGAAAGTGAGTGTAAGAGAGACACGTGAAAAATAACGCTCATGTTGAACCATTCCTCGGAAAATAAGGTACCTATATCCACTCTAATCGCATTGGAACAATGAGCTTCATACGAATTTGCTAAATTTGGACGAGTGCATACTCCCGAATTAGCCAGGTACGTTATTTGGAGATACCCTAAATTCGAATTGTACATTGGCGGGGTTTTTAGTAGATACAAAGAGAGGCGTTTGTCCTCATGGTTGTCCTCGTACCCTGCTGACAATAGCAATGGAGACTTCAAGGAAAGCAGTGGCTTCAGGCCTTCTCCTTTGCCTGTTCCTCGTCCATTCCGGTAAGCGCCGTCTCCTCACTGATTAGATGATGTGTTTCATCAAGATGATGGTTGGTATCTCTGGACTCTGGATGATGATCTGCAGGCATGACGCCGTCCGTTCTTGCATCGGATGATTGCTGGGAAACTGATCACTTCCACTACGTCATCTGCTTCCACCAACCCAAGTGCCGGAGCAGTTGCCAGGATCATGGCTTCGTTGACGGGCGGTGCGCCGGGTTCCCCAACCTGGTGCCCATGTGCGAGTGCCTGCGTGCCAACTGCCCTGCCTGAACAAAGACGCGGCCTTCCTTTCCTTTCACGACGCCGAGTGCGTTGCCGCCTGGGTGGAACTAGCTTTGCGTGCCCCGCGCGATGCTCAGAGCGGCTGATGTTCATGTCTGCTAAACAAGTTACCTCGATCTTTTTTGAGAGCATGCAGTCTCTTGTGGAATTCGTGTGGGATGTATGCTAGTTATGTAACGATCGACGCTTTTAAGTGATTATGACACATCGCTGGGATTTTCATTATGCCTATTCTTTCCTTTCTGTTCTTTATTTGGCCAGTGTAAGGAGAAATGTAACGGCACTTGTGCGTCAAATATCCCTCCCTATTACAGTTTTAGTAGTTGATTATTGCCCCAACACCGCAACAAGTTTCCTGCGCCTGCATTTCGATTGTAGCCACTCTGCACTCTGCTGGCCTGACGCCGTCATGGATTCCCGTGGTGTGCCTTTCCGTTTCCAAGTGAAGATGCAGAAAAACGGAGGAACCGTGGAAGCGGGCAGCATGCAGCACGAAATAGACGAACCGCTGACCAGTCACCAGTGGTACGTCAATGTAATCCCGTACCAGCAACTAGCTGCAGGTGCCCGGCTCGATGACCCGTTCGGCGCATGTGCGTTCTGTGTTGTCGTGCCGGATTCCGTCTCGTCCTTCGTAAGCAAGGTCAACAGACCCTCGCCGGCATCAGGAAAAGCAGAGCAGGGCGGTTGCGTTGAGCTGCGTCGCACCTCCTCCATCTGAATATTCCGTCTCCCCAGATTTACGCCGCGCAGTCCTGACGCGTTCGGCCAGGGTGATCGACGACCTGACTCGGCCCCTACCGTATTGGACGGCCTCCTCAAGGACGTATTCGCCAGCCTCACGCCGCGCCTCGCCTCGTTCCGCTGTCAATACAAGTTATGGTGCTCGGTCATCGACGCTCGCCGCCTATTGTTGTGCACAGCTCCTGCTATGCGGTATCTTCCTCAAGCTGAACAATGCTTCTCTCTTTTCGGACAGTATGCAGTGCGCGCACAAAGAGGCTTATGAACAACCAGTTTCACATAGATGTAGATGGCGGTAAACAAGTGATAACTCAACAACACATAAAAGGATCGTTGTAATTTGAACATTGACAATAAGTGGATTGTTATCTGGCCAAGCAGTCGTTTGCTTGGAGCAAGGTGTCATCCCCAAGTCCTCATGCCGCATCTGGGCCGTGTGAAGGTTCAGTACGAGTGAATTGAATGGATGCATATCTATGGGTATGAGCCCGATCATCCATTGAGCTGGATCTCCTTTCCTCTCGACATGGAGTACTAGTTTGCAATAAAACTTGAGCACTTCTTACTGGACCTCTCAATTTCTTAGCAGGGAGATAATTAAATTATCTATGTTTAACTACTCCCTCCAAATTTAAATTATTGACATTGTTGATTTTTTTAGCTATGTTTAACCATATGTCTTATTCAAAATATTAATTCAAATACATAAAATTATAAGATAGGTTTTAACTTTTATTAATAATAAAACAAATCATAACAAAATATTTGATAATTTTTCAAATTTCTAAATAAGATGAATGGTCAAATAAAACTAAAAAAAATTAACTATGTCAACAATTTAAGTCCGGACAGAGTACATACTACCTCTATTCTAAAATATCGTCATTTCTAGACTTGGTTAAAATAAAATATTCTCAATTTTAACTATAAATAGTGTAAATTCATGAAGTTTTTAACATTTATAAATAATGTTACTAGATTATTCGTAAAAGTAATTTATCATAATATGCAATTTGTCATACTCAAAACAATTTTTTTTATAGATATTATTAGTCAAAGTTGTAAGGGTTTCACTTTGATCAAACTTAGAAAATACTTATTTCAAAGGGACATTTACGTTTCTACCCATGCTTTGCCTTCCAATTGCAATTTTGTCCCTTCTTTTTCAACTTTGTGATTTTACCCCTGATTTTTCAAAATAAAGTTAGAAGTTACCCTTATGGTTGTGATTTACCCTGTTTTTGAAGCAAATTAGGGGCAAAATCATAAAGTTAAAAAAAAGTAGGAGGCAAACCAGGGAAGAAACACAATATTCCCTATATCGGGGATATCGGTGATGCCTACAACTTCTTTCTTTCTTTTTGCAAGGGAACGTCTGGTGATTTTAAGATCGAAAAAGCAGATAAAAAACTTCCATTTTATAAATAGAGAAGGGATATTTCAGGAAGGAAATAAAAGATTTCAGCCCAAAAATTTGGCATCCATGTCGATAAAAATTTGGAATACGTCATCTTTTACTTCGGGTAGTTCTTCCAAGTCATGCATATGTAGGGAAGAAAATACACGCACTAATTTTTTTTTCTGCTATGCATTGAGTGGGAAACATGAAGAGCCGGGGGAGAGTTGACAACTGCTGCTTCTGTCTCAGATTGCAAAAATCTTGTGGCGGTAACACTGCCGCGATAGTGTGATTTTAACCGCGTGCAAAAGCCACGGCACGACGGGACCTGGACGAGCCACAAGGCAGCACGAACGAGAAAGTGAAAAGTGGATCGCTGGACACTAGCCTTAGCCACAGGCCCACAGTGGCCCAGCAACGACTGCTGCCCCGCGTCCGTTCACGTGACCACACTCACCGCTCCAATGATGAACCTAACCCGGCGGCACAGCACCGCCACGGCGCCACCGTCGTCTGCTGCCCGCGTTCGTGCCACGCGGGGCACGCACGGCACCTAGAGAAGAGAGACCGACCATGTGCGTCCTGTTAAATTTACCGGAACCCAGTTGTACCACCACCACCACCAGCAGGCACCACCGGAATCGCCGATCGCGGCCCGGTCGGGTCCGGGGCGCCGCGCCGCCGACCGCGTGGCGCGGGGGAGAGAATCTACCGCTTTGCTTTGACCGTTCGGCGTCGTGCATCCCGAACCATCATTTCCAGCGAGATGCGGCATGAGCGTCACATGATTGTTGGCCGACACCAGCAGTTGCGTGCGGATCGCACAAGCCGAGGGCGGGGTGTCCAGTGCGGTGCTGTGATGCGAACACGAGTGAGTCGTCTCCGTATGACCTGTCCTTCCGCGAGTTGCTCGCTGTCTGTCCAGGACGACAGCGAAAGGAGCTAGCGGAATTCAATCATAAAGACTTGAAGAGGAGGAAGCTCCGGATGACGGTTCCTGTTTACGCATGCGGGGCACGCGTATCGTGCCGCGTTTGCAAAGCCGCCGCTGTGTTATCCATGCGAAAAGCATTTGTACATGGATAAGCAACACGCTCACGAAGCAATCGCGACGACCACGAATGCACAAGCGAGCGGGAAGCTCATGCCTTGAGAAAGATATAAGTTTGAAATGTACATACAGACGCAAGAGCCAGAGCTACGAATTGTGATCTGGCTCCAAAAGACAGATTATAATTAACCAAGAGCAGAAGCGAAACCGTAAAAACTCTTTCTAAGATCTAGTATTAATCCAAGTTTGGAGGAAATCTAAAGTGATCAACTACTCCAGTCCAGATCCCCAGAGCTCCCGATCTGCATGTAACTGCCATTAAACACAGCTTCACTAATCACTAGAAGTAAATCACTACTACAGTACAGCTGCAGTACTAGATGCTACAGAAATGATCGCCTAACAATCAAAGTTGGATTGGATTGCAGGGAAGTACAGGAGTGCTAGCACTAAAAGAGTGGTTCAAGTTATTAGAGGGGGAACCAGAGCTGGATCTGGGATCTGGATCAGGCGGCGGGGGCGCAGCAGGCGGGGCACCGGACGAGGCCGTTCTCGTTGCAGTCGGAGCAGGCGCGGAACCCGCCGCCGCCCTTGAGGCTGTACCGCTTGTGGCTGCCGTCGCAGCTGCCGCAGAGCACGTACCGCTCCCCGCCGCACCGGGAGCAGGTGAGGGCCGCGGAGGCGGACAGGGCCGGGGCGAGGACGCGGCGCAGCTCGCCCGACTCGTGGAGGCGGCGGACCTCCTCGGCGCCGCCGAGGTGGCGGCCGCCGACGAAGACCTGCGGGAGCGTGACGCGGCGGCGGTTGGGGAGCAGCGCCGCCAGCTCCGCGAGGAACCCGGGGTCCATGGAGAGGTCCCGTTCGTCCACGGCCGCGCGGAGCCCGCGCAGGATGGCCCGCACCGCGCGGCAGTCCTCGTAGGTGCCGCGGACCACGCGGAGGGAGGTGAAGTAGAGCACCACGCGCCCGCCGCCGGCGGCGGCCGCCGCGGATGGGGATGGGGATGGGGACGAGTGATTCTGCTGTTGGAGCGAGCGGAGGACGCGGAGCGCGGAGGCGGCGACGCGGATGCGGTGGAAGACGCGAGGGGACGGGGAGGTGGAGGACGGCGCGGCGGCGGAGTCCGGCACGAGGAGGGACTGGAGGTCCTTGAGGGACGGGGAGGGGAAGGAGAGGCGCGGGGAGCGGACGAGGGCGGTGGATGTGGAGGCCGCCGGCTCCGATGACGGCGACGAGCGCGAGCGCGTCTTCTTCACGAAGGACGCCCACATGGGGACGCGGTGCGAATGCGATGCGGGCGACGGGGAATTGTACACGAGACGGTTCGGTTTGCTTGCCTCGGCCGGCTCTGCATTTGCTGGGGTAGGTTTTATGCGCCCCAGCCCACTGGATCAGCTGTTATCCCGTCGCTTGAGAGAGCGGGTGCTCGTTCCCAAATTTTCCATCCGAAAGTCCAAACGGAAAACTGGCCATATCGAAGATTCCAAATGGACCCAGATCGAAATTTGAGAGGAACAGAGATATAACTAAAGACCACAAGTAGTACTGTATTACCGAACCAATATGTTCTGTGGATTATCATACGAGACATGAATCTACATGTTGAACTATTTGAATTTTCTGGGGAATATCGAACGATTTCGAAAATCTCATACAAAAAAGTTGATTTGGTATCTAGGAGAAACAAAAAAAAAAACGAGTTGACTGACTTTCTTCTGTTGGAAAAAAAAAGGAAGGGTCGATTACCCCCCGCGCGTACAAGGCCGAACACAAAAGGACTTCCTTTCCACACAACTTGGCCCATTTCACTGGTAGGGCTGAAACGCTGAAGCAACAAGAAGGCCTTTCTCCGGACAGAACTCGGAGCCGCTTTGAGGCCCGTACTTCTAGAATGGGCTGGGCTAACTGTTGATTCGGCCACCATTATTGTTGCTGCCGAGTGCCGACGAACGAAGCGGCACAGTATTTCATGAACTTGATTGATTGTTGATGAGATGGTCTAGCATGCTTACAAAATACTACTACTACTTATCAAATTAGTTTGCAGAACGAAAAAAAATAGTGATGCGTCTGCCGGGAGTCGAACCCGGGTCTATTGCTTGGAAGGCAATTATCCTAACCGTTGGACTACAAACGCCTTGTGTTACTTTTTGCTACTTCTTTTTAATAATTTCACGTTCTTGTCTCCTCTACGTAGATGCGAACACAGAAAGCAAATATTGCAAAGCAAAGCGACTTTGGAATATGAAGCCTTTACACTGTTCCAAAAAGAAACCTGTCGAGTCCTTAAATTCCCCTCTGCTGCTCCCTGTACTTTGCGCTGTAGCTTTCACGCGCTCGGATGCAATGGAACCCACCCACCACACCTGCTCTGAATGTGACTACGCAGTCTACGCGTATTCCATCTTGTCATGTTTGGGTTGGCCCCATCAAATCATTCGTTCGTTCACGGGGGGCCTGCCTGGATGCCTTCTGCCGTTGTTCTCGTCAAATCAAGCTGTTCCCGGCCGGCTGTAGATCAGATGATCGGCATTCAAAGTTGGTGCGATGTGATCCCACAATTCCAAAGTCCACTAGCATCACCTGATTACAGTGAGCTCGTTGCTCGTCTGCTAAACAGCCTGACAGCGACAAGTGTTACAGGCTTTCAGGGGTTCTACTGAAAACCGTGGGTGCATAAACAGGAACCTCCGAATGCAGCAATAGTAGATTCCTCGAGATTTTGCTGTCTCCAGTCTGTTTCCTCACATAAAACTGACCGAAAATGACGTAGTAGGGCGAATGAATCAAAGAACTTTCGCTTTTAGCATAGCATGAAAAATGGACTTCCTGCCTTCCTGACGGGTTGTTTGAGAGCGTTGATGTCAGTTTGATGAGCGACGTGACATGGAGGGAGGCTCACACGGTAGTCTATCAAGCCTCTATACAATTCTGGGGCTCTGTAAAAGTTGTGGCCATTACGTCAGTAATACCGTTGTACTGTACTCTCTCTGCCTCATTTTATTTGGCATTTTATAGTCCGGCATGAGAAATAAAAAAAAGTATAAAAGATATAGATACATAAAAGATAAAGAAAAAAAATAGAGATAGAGATGTGTTGGAAAGAGAGAAAGTTATATCAAAAAATAAGAACGTCAATTATTTTAAAAAAAACTAAAAATAACTAAAATATTAATTATTTTAAGACAGAAAAAGTATTTATTATTGACGGGCAGTCGTCTTGAGTGTCCCAGTCTCCAAAACTACAGATTGGAAGTTTCAAATTGACACGTGGAATTACATACCCGTGAGAGGCTGTTTGCCCTGTGACTGTGATCATTCCGCTAACTGACCGTTCTAATCTCTGACAGTGGAGACACCACTGCACACTGACGCCACGCCAACGTACCCAGAGGCAGGGGAACAACCTGCACGGCGAGTCGGCGACGTAACGAACGAATGTACGTAACAGGTGGGGGCGCGCAGCACAGCGCCTGTCCACGCAGTCCGATGGATCACCTGAATCCTGCCGCCGTACACGTGCCGACGGACGGACTCGACATTCCGGCCGGTTCCGTGCGAGTGCCTAGCTCTCGCCGGCATGATTTGCCTGCGTCCTGCGCGCATATGAATGACATGATGCGTCCTGCTGGGGCTCTCACTAGGACGGTTCCGTGCGAGTGCCTAGCTGGGGAAAGCCCAACTTGCAGGGGATGGTTTAATCGGGACTGCTAGTTGTTGCTCGACTGATCGTACTACTAGTAGCCAAAGGACATCGCTGTAGTGATTAGGCATTATGCGTGGTACAATGCTGTTAGCAGTTTATACAGCACAAAACACGGGCCAACCATCAATATGGAAGTTGTTGGAATGCGCGGCGTACTGTCAAAGTGTCAAATGGTTATTACTTCTAATCATCCCAGGTGTAGTGTGGTGCACTGATCTGTTTAGAGTGGTCATTTCAGGAGTGTACATATACTACATGCGTTTTTAGTATTATAATTCTTTGTTTATCAGTCTAAAAGTCGAAAAAAGCAAATATTCAAAGCTGGAGCTCTGCTGCACGGTACGTGCTAATAAGTTCCTGCCCTAGATTCTTTGTTAAGCTCATTCCCTAGTCATGGAATTTCCCCGCAAATTGATCTCGGGCTAATTAACCGATGTGTGCAATCATGTTGTATGCAAGAGGCCCCTTAGGTTCACATAACCGACTCGGCCAGTATAGTTCACCGGTTAACAGGTTAACCAGTATAACCAGTTGGTTAGCCGGACAAAAGTCGTTTTGGTTGACGCACGGTCGGCGGTAACCAGCTGGTTATTTTGGTTAACTGGTTAGTTAGATCGGTTTTAGTGCTATATTTTAAATATATATTTTTAAATTAAAAAATATCGGTTTGTTGTGCGATTTCACCAGTTAACCAATCGGTTATTCTGGTTGACCGGTCGGTCACATCGGTTTCGTTTAATTTGAATTTTTTTGAATTTTGAAAAAATTTAAATTGCAACTGAGGGTTAACCGACCCGGACTGGTTTTCTGGTTAACCAGCCAGTTAACTCCGATTATTTCAACCATGCCCGTGACACGATCCATCACAATTCACAACCCACAATGCCTACGTTCCAACGGCATCGCTGCTGAATCATCTTTCATGGGGTCTGATCGAGTGACCCTGACTCAAAGTTCCCTTTCCGCTAAAGAATAATAGGGCCCCAGCAGACCCCAGTATTTACGTTTTCGTTAATCTTGTAATCGTTTTGGAGGTGACATATTTAGAAGAGAGTAGTACTAACCAGCATATATGCAGAGACTTGTCCTTTCTGAAAGGGAACTTAACGGTGCTAGCTGACGATTAAAAGGACTGATCCCAACACTTGATAAGACCATAACAAATCGAATATAAATCTCGATAAGCTAGCAGTTGACGATCCAAAGGGGCTCTCAAAGTTGATGTGCAGGAGCAGGCTGTTACATTTCGATCAATTTGTGCTAGTTCTATGTTTTTTGTCGCGTTGTAACTGTGGTTGACTATAGAAGCAGTAGAAGCTGTTGTGATTTGATTGGCTGCCGAGCAACTGAACGAGTACGATACGCCCATATTGCGCGCTGTAATGGCACATAATGGGCTGCCTACCTTTCATGTCAAGGGCTAGATCAGATTACTGTATTTAGCTAACAGCGACACCGACGAGACACACAAGCTACATAGTGCATTCGGATTCATAAAACCTGCGTGGCTAATTAAAACAGAAGAGAATATCTTGCTTGCTTTTACACCAACGTTTTGGCGGGTATTAGGCACGCGATCACCACACTAGCTCGTTTCAACTTGGTGCAAGTCCGTTCTCTTGTCAACACGCATCATCATTCCGGTGTCACGTCGTCACGACCCCGTGGAATCCACGGCCAATCACGTCGTCAAGACGAGGAAAACAACATCAGGTTCTGGGTGATCGCACGATGACGCGGTCAGCTCGCGCGCTAGGCCGCATCGCCACGCAACTACGGCGGCTAGCCTAGCTAGATGGAGCCCCCCGCTCGGACACAACGACGCGAGATGCTCCGGGCTGCTGTGGCGTCGTCGGTGCCAGAGCAGAGTCCGCCGGCCGGCAGATCTAGTTGGCCGGGTGTGACCGACAGACAGATCGGTGGGACTTGAGACGCGTTTCGTGCGGAGCACGACGTCAGGGTCTCGTCGTCGCCTGGCGTCAACCCGGGCAATGCTTCTAGACTTGTTGTTGTTGGGGGTTTGGTTCAGTCAATCTGAAAGCGGCGCGGGTTCAGGCGCATCCTGTCTCTGTCTCGCAGCAATGCTGTGGAAGATGTACACAGTTTGAAGGAGAGGGGTGGACACTGATTAGTTACTACACCTGATGATTAGGCCAGTAGGCCATGAATTGCTGCTTCCTAAAAAAAAAAAAACGAAACAGAGGTAAAAGCAATAATTAATCAGTGGCCACCAGTTTGATGCACTATTATATGTAGCAAATTTCTGGGATCAGACTATTTGGTTTTAATGTTCTTTCCTGCAGAGTTATTCGGGGTCACCTGAGGTACACAGAAGAGATCCGCTCTGCTCAATCATCAACAGAGACACAGTCTGTACGAATATGGACGCCACAATACATCGTACATCAATTAGAAAACATCATCAATTAAAAGTTGTTGTCCTAACGTCATCTCAATTAAAAAGCAAAAAGATACTGTGTGCGAACTCTTCTAATATAGATGGAGATCACATCAGTGCATTCATGGAGGATTATCATGCAAAATTGGTGTCTATTTGTGTTCTTCATCTGCTCTGTTTTAAGCACGTCCATTTCTAACAAAACACCTGCTAGTAGCTAGCTACTAAACGCTATGGATGTAAACACAATTGATTTAGTATAAGACTTTTTTTATACAAATCTGGTCCAATCAAGTCAGGTGACAGGTACCCAGATCCAGTGTAAGGAACCTATGAGAAAGGCTACATATTAGGCTAAGGCCCTCCTTTCATCCTTTGACATGGCTTTGCCCGGCCTTGGCTTCACACAGGTACAGCGGTGTCTTTACTGTAGCAATTATGTGGTGGTAGTAAGAAGCTACAGCCCGATTCACATATGTGCATGTTTGGTAGGGCTTTAGATTATGCCAAAATAACTTTAGCTCTAGATTAAATGTGAAAACAACTTATCTAGTCTATCCTGGCTTATATGTATAATTAAAAAAAATACTATTTGATAAAACAGCTTATACAAACATCTATTCGAGGTGGGATGTGGCATGGGGGAGGATATGTTGTGAAAAGCTGGTATTTCCAGCTCATTAGGGCTGGCTAACGAGCCGGCTCGGCTTGCAAAAGCTCGCTAAGCTAACGAGCGAGCTCGGCTCGGCTCATTAAAGCTAGTGATCTAGAAAAGATGTTTGCCTTGGTTCGTTTGGAAAGTTCGAGCCGGCTCGTTAGACTCACGAGCCAAGCATAAGTCAACTTTGATGATAAAAATATTAATTATTTTATATATTTTAATAATATTACAGCATGATAATAATGTTCTAAATATTACTAAAAAGGACATTATCAAAAACATAAATTTCACTCTATAATAACAATCAATAAGTTCAGATAAGATAGATGTTTTAATATTGAATATAAATTTCATAAGTATTATACTTTATTTTTATATTTAATGTAATTTAAGCTTTACTAAATATAAAAATATGAGTTTTATATTAATTTGAAGGTGAATAATTTTATATTATCGAGCTTATCTAGCCTATCGAACAGTTTACGAGCAGCTCACGAGCTGGCTCATTAAGAAATCGAGCTATAAAAGGAGCTCGGGTTGGTTCGTTTAAAAGACCGAGCCGAGCCGAGCCGAGCCAAAATTATGACCGAGCCGAGCTGGCTCACCAGCCTCGAGCTTTTTTGCCAGCCCTACAGCTCACCCATCGTAGTACATATTGAAAAACATTGATATCAATTTTTAAGAACTATTGATATTGAAAGTATTTTTTGTGGGAAAAAAAATTAGCAGAATCATCTCGTCAAAGTTCTGCACCTCTCCTTCCCTCCTCGTCACTGACTGACGTCAAATTCCCGTGTGCATGGCGTCTGTTGTCTAAAGCTAGCTGGCTCACGGCGGCCAAGCTTCCAGAACCCTGACACGGCGGCGCCCTTCTGATCTGAGCCCGTTCCAACGGCGCCTGGGAACAACGCGCGCGCCCTGGGTCGTCATCACGCGAGAGGAATTTGGCCAGGATGGCTTGAGAAGTTAACCAACGCGCGGATTAAAATAGGCACGAATCAAGCTAGTGCTCGGTGAAAGCCAGTAAATTAAGCTACCCGATCACTGCGACCCCGTACGAATCTGTGACGTGTGAGCCCGTTCCAACCAGCCAGCTTTCCGCGCTGTGTGTTGGCGTTCTGATGGGGATCGGATAGAAAAGGGAGGGGTGAGGTTAACGTGGTTAGGGAATAATAATCCTAGGTATTTTGACGGGGCAGGAGCTACCACTAGTACTGTTGCTTGGTCCACATGACGATAATCACCGGCATTTTTCACGTTTGAACTTTGAAAACAGGGATGCTGAGAAAAGGATTCGGCGCCGTAAAGGTCGCCACCACAGGAGATGCATGTACCTGCAGAAATATATATGCACATGTGCATTCGGGGTGTGTTTTGCCGTGTGGGTCTTTGCTATCCATGGAACAGGTTCACATGAACATATATTTCTTCAGTATCTATATTCTCACTTAAATTACCTTCTCGAAAAATATTCATCACTTAAGTTAACTGGCTTAAGTAGCCAAGGCGATATGTGTGCTGATCCGTGGTTCAGTGCTCAAATATGCTCAATCGGAGGCTTATTGGCAGCTATACGTACCAGAGGACCACTGCGACATGGCTTGTTCCTGAAGGAAGCTACACTAGTCCAAAGGATGAGAAGAGCTTGTTGGCCGGACACGCGTGCGTGTGTGTGGAATACAAGCTCTGAAAATGTTGGGCTACACGCGCCTCCCCCAGGTGGGAAAATAGGTTATGATCCTTTGTTAGCATTATGACATGGACGTTTCGCCTAATATTTCAGAAATTTTGACTCCTTTATGCAGGAAAGGACGACACCCAGTTGGCTGTCTTCCACTAATAATTCCAATGCAGTTACTTTCGTCCTTTGAGAAAACAGCAGGAGCGGGAGAATAAAAACATACCAGATGTCCAGATCAGCAGTTCCCATTTTTTCCTGTAGAAAACCATGGTTTGTTGGCTGTCATGGAAGCAAACTCAAACCGTGACTCTGCGTTGAAACGCTGCTTAATTTCGAAGGCTGCTAATGGAAAGGGTACCGGGCGGCAACCTTGATGGATTGGTAAGTGGTCCATCCACGATTTCGACGGGGAGAACAAATAAAATCAAGGAGGAAGGGTCGTTGTTTCATGATGGAGTCCATAGAGTCCAAATTGTCGTTGACTGGGGTGTGACTTTTGAATGCATTTGACCCAAGTCAGATCCACTCAGCAACCTAGTCACCAGTTTTTTTTTTCGTGAACAAACCAAGTCTACGTCGAAATACTCAACGTGTACAGAGTAGCCATGCATACTGTACCTGGTACTTAGCAAAGGCTATGTTGCGAAGCCCGGAAAATAGGCATGAAATGGTGCAATGTGGATAAACCAAATCAGATGGCTTCCTCTGTATTTTTTTCAGAGTGCAGGCTTGCTTATATTATATCTAACAAAGATTAAAAGGACATTCCAGTTGCAAATGCAACAGTCATTGTACCATTTAATTGTACTACTAACAGAAATACTGTTCTTCAATATGCTGAAATTAACATTATATTGCTGCTGCTTACGACCATTCAGCAGCAAAAAATAAGTGGGCATATAATTACTGCTCAGCAGATAAGCCCAAATCAAATCTCACTCCACGGAAAAGATTAATAAAATCAAAATGTTGGCGCTACAAAGTTAACAACATTATCACACATTCCCTTTCAAAAGAAAGCAACGTTATAGTGCACAGGTATAACTATAGTTTGCGTTACTTTCATGCACCTCCACTTTTTTAACAGCTAGATCCTGCACCCATATCAAATTTACAGAAAACACGATTTGAAAATGACGCTTGGAGTCCAGGTGAGGGTGTTTGAGAAACAGAGACACGCAAAAGATCTCGACGGATCGGCGGGATAAAGAAACGGAATGGCGCGTGAGCACCAGCACTTGTACAAATAAAACCGCACACAATAGTTTTCTGCAGCTGATGGCTAGGAGAATCCGACACGCATAGATAAGCTCAGTATTTTCTAAATAAATCGAATAATTAACATAGGATATGGATACAGTACACGTAGGCACTGTACGATACCTGAACAACAATGATATTCTCTGCTCATACTTTCTAAAATTCGTGAACTACTGCGTACCAGTACCAAGAGAACATTCATTCGTCTGAATACTTTTCTACGGGAAAACCATAGTTTGTACATTGTCGGAAAAAGCTTCCGTTGCCTGCTGGCTGTACAGTAAAGTGCAGAGAGAAAAAGAAAAAGAGAATGAAAGGGCGAGAAAAGTTTAAGAAGAATGTGTAGCGTGGCTGAACCTCTAAATAGTACAGTATAGCCTCGTCATGCATGATTTTATTCACGTCTGACAAGCGTTGATCATCATTATCACTACTTATAAACTTAATAAATGTTCGGAGACTGTTACTATCCTAAGTTACATTTAAGTTAAAAAAGACTATACAAAATAAAAGAGCCGGTCTCAACTAGTGGTAGGACCTGCCCTAGTCGCATTGCCGCCCTAGACGTGCCGTCGTCCGCCGTCCCCCGCCCGCCGTGTCGCATCGATGTCAGTAGCGGAGGAGGGGGAGTGCGCTCGTGAAGGTCGTAGTCCAACGCCACCGAAGCGGCAGTCGAGGTTCCCGCCACCGCCACCGACACACCCCTGCTCGAGGCGCCGCCGTCGCCCCCTCGGGGGTCGTTCTGGCAGCAAGCATCATCAGATCCACCCGTGGGGCGACTCGACGACATGTTGTTGGCGAGGACGGCGCGTCGGCACCAGGTGCGTCAGACGCTCCGTGCGCGGCCCCAATGGCGCTGACACTTCGTCGTCTTCGCCATCTCAGGAGGTGGAGGAGAGGAGGAGTGGAGGAGAGGAGGCAGAGGAGACGGCCGGCGGCAACGCTTGGGGAACCTTAGGCGGTGCCGTGAGGAAGTGATACTATCACGCCGCACCATCCCTTTTTATAGAACGTTACGATCAGTAATTAGTGCAAGTCTAACAGAAACCGCTAATGCGTGCTCCAGTTTAATAACTACGGATCTGTTATATTCGCAAGTATATTTGTTATCGTAGTTATGGTTTCTGTGTTGTTCTGTATTTATTTAGTTGTCGGCTCTTCAACGGTCCGCTACCGAGTTAAAAATTACAGTACTTCCGCTACAATCGACCGCTGCCACAACTGGCGCGCTCGAATGACAGTAATACTATACCACATCGGCCGCGGGCCATGAAGCCATGCAGGCACGGTCGGCAGTGTCCACCGTACACAAATACGTACGGCGCGCGGCGGGATTAGCAGCAGTCTGTGGAAACGGCACTGCTCATCCATACGCGGATATATACGAAGGAGCCTACATGGGGAGGGAGACACACGACGGCCATGTACATGTACGTACGTGTCCTCTCCTTGGGGCGAGGAGGCGAGAGGCAGATGGGAATTGTGCTCGGGGGCCACCACCACGTGAATGCCCGGCGGCCCCCACCGGCCGGAGAGGAAAGCCAATCACCTTCACACGACTCCGTCCCCTTCAGCACTTCACTCGCAGTCGCAGCAACAGCAGCGTCGTTCACCTCCCTTTCTCCACCACTCCGCGTCGCTCTCCCCACCCATCCCCGTCGCAACGAACCCAGCCTCGCGCGCGTCTCCACTCAGCTGCCCGATCATCGTCGCCAACAAGCTCGGCCGCGCGCCCCGGCCGCGGGCGCTGCCGGCCGGCCAGGGCCAGCTGCTGCTGAGAGTCAAGCTAATAAGCTAGCTGCATGGATCCTGCGGCGGGCCACCAAGCAGCAGCTGGGCCGTCCCCCTCCGCGGCGACGGGCAGAGGCGACGCGCACGCGCAGGCGGCCCAGCATCATCATCACCACCAGCAGCACCAGCACCAAGAAGCCGTGCAGCCGCTGGCCCAAGCCCAGCCTCCTCCTCCTCCGCCGCTGCCGCAGCTGAGCCGGTACGAGTCGCAGAAGCGGCGCGACTGGAACACGTTCCTGCAGTACCTGCGCAACCACCGGCCGCCGCTGACGCTGGCGCGGTGCAGCGGCGCGCACGTCATCGAGTTCCTCAAGTACCTGGACCAGTTCGGCAAGACCAAGGTCCACGCCGCCGGGTGCGCCTACTTCGGCCAGCCCAGCCCGCCGGCGCCGTGCCCGTGCCCGTTGCGCCAGGCCTGGGGATCCCTCGACGCGCTCATCGGGCGGCTCCGGGCCGCATACGAGGAGAGCGGGCACCCGCCCGAGTCCAACCCGTTCGCGGCCCGCGCCGTGCGGATCTACCTCCGCGAGGTGCGCGACGCGCAGGCCAAGGCAAGGGGGATACCATACGAGAAGAAGAAGCGCAAGCGCACCACCACGCAGCAGCAGTCGACTGTCACTGGTGGGGAGGCATCGGCCTCGTCGGCGGCGGCAGCACGTGACGATGCCGCCGCGACCGGAGGAGAAGGATCCACCAGTGGCAACGCGGCAGCTGCACCGCCGTCGGGTGGTCGGGCGGGGGAGATCATCACTGGCGGCGGCACCACCACGGCTGCTGCTGCGCCGACCACCTCCCGAGTACAGTAGAATCACTTTGCTGCCGCCGATGCAGATTGCAGACCATATCTATCTGCTTAATTCATCTGTACGTCTACTCGCTATACCTCGATCGAGAGCTTTGCAACATTTATATTCGGGCCCTTTTTTGTTTAATTTTGCCACCATCTGGTTTCAGTATATCGCTCTTTAGCACTTGCTATTTTCTCGTCTTGTTGCTGGATTGTTTCCTCCTGCAGTCTTCATATACCTTCTCTCTTGAGCCTTTCTTTTCCCTACTATAGCTAGCTGTTCTGAAATTAGCTGTATGTGTAGCTAGGTCAGTATAAGTGCCAGCAGAAGCCATGATATGTGGCTTCATATTATTATTCATGAGTATGCTCATTTAATTTCTCACACATAGCCATATGCATGATATGATCAGATAAAAGCAATTAATGTCTCTGAGAGGTTAATTACTTTTGGTCATTTAAGATGTTCATGCTGTTACAGCCCGGGATCTCACCATCTTCATTGACTGACGACTGTCCTACAACAGTTCGTGCTACATAAATAGTTACATGAGTAAACATACACATATATAGTGTAGTACTCAGCCAAAGCATCCCACCTTAAATCTGTGTTTTGCTTATACTGTGCAAATAGGTGCAAAATTAAAAGCTTGCATCAATGGTATTGGTACGTGCCCTCCGTCTATTTGTTGCGAGCTCTTGGTACAAACACAGTCCTGAGATCTTACCACCATCTTTAATTCTATCCCGAAGCTCGATCTACTCCTCCCATTAAGTACCCTGCCTGCTTGTTGTGTGCTTATTGGTAATTCAGTCAGTAGCGTAAGCTGGTAGTACTACTAGTTCAGTCGCCACCATGACGAACAGTACGGAGCTAGAGCTACCCAATTAAGTGGCCATGCACACTATCCTCAGTTCTTACGAAGGATCGGGGTTGTCCTCTTCGTGGCGTTGTCGGCTGCGAGAGTCTTCAATAAAATAGCGCGAGAGCGAGCTCGGGATGGAGGAAGGGGAGATCTGTGGCACTGGTCCCCGGCCAGATTATTGGACGACGACTGTGTGTAGGCTGCCGAGCGAGCTGGCCCATGGCGCTGACCACACGTGCGGGCGCGCGAGAGGGCGCGTCCACCACTGTCTCTCTCTCTCTCTTGAGGATCTCATCACTCCCACTGATCACTACCATGCACGCCCACACACTCTCTCACTGTTTCAGCTGCATGCTTCTCCAGATCTTTCAGCCAGCTCCGACGACGTGCGCTCGCACTCAGTTGAATTTCTGTTTCTGGCTGGTGCAACTAATCACTTTCAGAGTGTGCCATTTCACTACACAGATCGATTAGCAGAAATAATGCTGGAAGATTTACAGATCGATCCCAGACTTCAGAACAAATCAATGCATGAGCATGAGTTGTTGGCTCTTTTCTCTCCCTTGGCCGCCATGCTCATTCACACTCCTGACTCCTGACCTGACGCCGATGGATCTCATTCCTGCACTGTTCCCGTTCCCATTTGGGTGCAGCCATGTTTCTTTTTCGGGGCGAGCGAGTGCGACAGAGAGGAGAGGAAGAAGAACAGTAGCTAGCCTTTTTCCCGTCCCTCGCTTTCTCACCCGACGAGGGGGACGCAGGGAGGTGGGCCAGCCAGCGCCCACGCTACTAGAGGGAGGCCTGGCCATGGATGGCCCTCTCCTCTGATCATCAGCTGGGCACTATGCACGGCGCTCACTTCACCCCCGTTTTTTCATGAAACATCTCCTTAATTTGCTTGGCGCCAGGGCCCCACCGTGCAAGCTTCCTATAGTAGCCGTTCGTCCTCGCTGAAACCACCGGCTCCGTCCCCGTGTGATTGCTTTCAATTCTCGCAAGCGGGGTCTTGTCTGAAATCAATGTGGTAGACCACACATGCATGGCCAATGAATCCATATTTCCACTTACCCTTCAATTTTTGCCGGATAATTTTTCTCTGATTTCTCTGGGCTACTTGTGGTAGTTCCTTCCAATCATTAAAAGTGCAAGTTAGGCTACGTATTAGGAGTAGCTTTATTTGTTCCATCGTCGTTTGGGACCGTGGCTGCAACGTTCATCCGGTTTTCTTTTTGTTTCTATACGGCACAGTGGGGTGTACGGAGTAGAAAAGCTGTTATAGGTGTACTACTACATCCGTCCCAACAATATAAGTATTTTTAGAGATTTGAATTTATCTAACAATATAAGTATTTATAGAATGTGAACGTAATAAATAAGATGTGTGAACGTAATAAATAAGGTGTGTTTGGATGAGAGAGAAGTTTTTTATGTGATAAAAGTAGGAGTATGATAATCTTTTTATTCTATTCTTATTTTGCATTAGTATTATAGGAATGCTTATATTCTTGGACGGAGGGAGTACTAGCTAGAGGAATTATTTTTTTTTAGAAACTTAGAGGAATTGTTTTGGGAGGGAGGTAAGCTAGGGACAGGCATCATTGGATTCTCAATCTGTGATGATTGGGGTTGTGACATAAAAATCTGCGCTCGTACATTCTCGCTGCATAGGCTAACGTACAAGCCACCCCTCGCGGTCGCTGCATAGCATAGGCTAACTAGAAAGCTGATGACCGATCAATAGCATCAGAAATGTGTACTTGATTGCTTGTTTAGTGAAGCAACGCGTACTAATAAGCACCAGGCAATATCAGTACGTTTGAATATAGATTGCTTGTTTATACTTCATGGTTGTCCGATTTGTAATGCGCGCTGCGCCTTCTCACTGAGGAACGATGATTGAATGTCAGTACGTTGTTAGCTAACCTGTCGTGGTTGCTGACTAGATTTGTTGCGCATAAGTGGTCTTCTTTTGTACGGCCACATACACTGTGGCTGCAACAAATAGGGAACTGCACAAAGGCTGCCAATGCTTCCACATTCCGCTGTTCTCTTCTTTTTCAGAACCTGCAGCGTGTGAACGGTGTGCTGCAAAGCAGTACATGAGTTACTGTGTATTCGAACGACGGTAGTAGCAAGAGATATACTATATGATAGACGAAGGTAGTAGAAGACAAGCATTGCATGCAGCTTTTTGTAAAGGAAAATGCTTTAGTATACTACAACAAGAAATATTACCGTTTTATTCAGTTAATGATTTTGGTGCTCCGTTCAACTCATTATTCACAAGTCTGCTGACCCGACACCTATCATGATGCTCCGTTCAACTCATTATTCAGTTGATGATTTTGGTGCGCAGGTAGGCAATGTGATTTGAAGCCTAGGGCTTCCACAACCACTTTTTTTTCTCTCTCTCTCTGGACTGAAAATGGAAGTTGCTGTTAGATTTCCTTTTTGTTAAACTAATCTGCTGTTGCTTGAGATGAAGATGACTACATAACTATCTCTAGAACGATATGGTATCTGTTTATTAATTTTATTTTTAGATGAATACCCACCAATCGTGAGTTCTTTTGTTTTATTTTGTTCTAATAAGCTAATAACTCTCCCTTTTGCTTTTTGTTTGACATCCAAGAGTCCTTTAAGCGCCAATATGTTCCAAAATATACATTAATAAATACTCCCTATGGTTTTAGTTTGTTGTCATTCGTTAGTGTAATTTTGTGCTAATCAACATCAACAAATTTAAACCGTAGGATGGAGTACATCATTTGTTTATTAAAAGTGCTCCATGAAAGTATTGCTCTATTATCATATATACTCTTGTGAAGCTGTTAATAGTAATGGTAATAGTTGCAACAAGGCTGCAAAACAAATCACAAGTGTGTACCAAAGATATCGTAGACATTTTTCATGTTCATTTATTTTGCCAACTTTTTGTGTTGCCGAAAAATGAATATATAGGTCATTTGCACCAAATGGATCAGAGTGTAGCATTCTAAAATATACTATCAGTCAGTTTCACACACTAGGATATGTAAATCTGACGTCAATGTTTGCACAACATTTTATTTTGCTTTATATATAGCTTTAATGTAAAAAAACAGTATTGTTTTCTAATTGAAACAGATAAGGTAGTGCTTCATTTGCCTCTTGTTTTCCCCCAAGATTTGACAGAGATGTGTAATCCAATAAATTAAGCGTGGGTAGGAACATATTGGTGGTACTTCTTCGTATCATCATATTGGCCTTCACTATCATTTGAATTAATAAACTAATGCAATAATTAATATATATATATATATATATATATATATATATATATATATATATATATATATATATATATATATGTAGGTGCCCTGTTAATTCCTAGCTGGGAAACAGTACAGTTAATTAGGTGCCCCGTGGGGAACTGATAACGCATGCTCTCGTACTATATTTCATTTCAATTGAATTTATTATATTTTCAAGAGGGCTCTACTATATATGCTTGATTGCTAGAGAAGAGAGATTTATTAGGTATAGAACAACCACACATATAGGCACAAAGTTAAGCCGGGTTGAGGCAGAATGATTCTTTCTCCAGTGCAGGGAGCACTCGATACTCGAGGAAGGAATTTTGTGGGGCCGGACCAAGATTATCTCTAATTA
Source organism: Eleusine indica (assembly GCA_030378355.1). Taxonomy (NCBI): domain Eukaryota; kingdom Viridiplantae; phylum Streptophyta; class Magnoliopsida; order Poales; family Poaceae; genus Eleusine; species Eleusine indica. The sequence continues at coordinate 64,956,480 of CM059494.1, forward strand.
TTTTGCCAAATTATGCGCTATGATAACACGTACGGACGCTTTATGTGAGAGCATAGGAACTACGAGATGAATAAATCGACGTCAGCGAATTATATATATGTGCCCGTGGCGGCGTTCACTGCGAAGGAAAGAAAAAAAAAAGGCAACAGAAGAAGAACGAATGTGTCTACCATACGCGAAATGGGCATCAGCCTGCAATGTGATTTTGCCAAATTATGCGCTATGATAACACACGTACGGACGCTTTATGTGAGAGCATAGGAACTACGAGAAGAATAAATCGACGTCAGCGAATTATATATATGTGTCCGTGGCGGCGTTCACTGCGAAGGAAAGAAAAAAGGCAAGAGAAGAAGAATGAATGTGTTCACCATACGCGAAATGGGCATCAGATCAGCTTGCAATGTAGGTGCTCAACTGCTGATATATTGCCTAGGCTGTACTGACAGTTCTTTTCGTAAGGGGGAAATTTAAAATAGTACAGTACAGATCACTTTTTTTTTTTGCCTGCTTGAATCTCAATAATTTATTACTAGCCGAAGCAAACCTCTGGCCGACCTGATGATGTACCTTAATATTGAATGATGGTGCGTGCTCAACTGCTCATGCAACGGCTTCCAAGCTGCTTAGATCTCCGGCACGTTCAGTAATCAGTGCACACATCACTTTGCCCCGGGATCGGACATCCGGCCGCGCAACCGAAGGAAATATGTTCAACATATATACGCGAAATGGGCGTCAGCTTGCAATATTATGTGTGCTAATATATCGCGTAGTAGGCTGTACCGGCAATTCTTTTCGTAAGGCACAAACGGTACAGTACGGAGCTGTTTCCTGCCTCTGCGTGGATCTGGGTTGATTTATTAGCCGAAGCAAACCTGGCCAACCCGATGTACCTGAATAAGCCGGGATGATTAATGTTGAACGATGCATGCGCTTGCTCCACAGCTCATATGCGACGGCTTTCACGCTGCTTAGCTCTCGGGCCGGGTACATTCAGTAACATCACTTCGCCCCGGGATCGGACAGCCGGCCGCGTGACCGACGGGGATGTATGTACTGTACGGTTTAACGTTGTCTCGTCCAGCGCCGCGCCCGAAATAACCGTCCGGAGCCCCCGATAGCCGGACTGCCGGAGCCCGGGGACACAACTAGTACTACGCGCACGAGAGAACGTTGCTAGTACTACTAGCTGCTTTGTGTGAATGTGTGATGCAGGCGCAACCGGCAACGCGTCGGCATGATCGATGCCCGGCGCCCTGTGACGGTACGACGTTTTGGTGCTTCCACACGTACGCCGTACACGAGCGTACGTGCTCCTGTTTCTTCCGTTCCGTATAGGCCGGCGGTAGGAGCGGGTGGGGGCCGCCCACGGGGCAGCTAGCGAAGCTTTCACCTTTTCGTTCGGCGGGCACCGCGCGACCCAGCCAACCGACGGCGCCGACAGGCTCGGGCGCGCGCCTCCGCATTCGTGCCGCATCGGCATCGTAAACGCTGTACGAGGCCCAGGTTGCTTTCTCTTCTACTCCGGTCTTTGCTGACAAGTGGGTTCTGGTGGCTTCCCCCACAGTTCCGCACGCCAATGCCACCACCGCTCCGTTCTGATCTCCTCGTCAAACCAATTCCCGCCTCGCACGCACATGATCCTGCTCCTGCCGCACCACCCTCTCGGCCTCGCGGGTCGCGGCGACCGGACCTTGACAGACAGCAAGCCAGAGGCCGCATCTCCTTTCCTTCCAGTATCCCAGCTTCACCTGAAAGGCTGAAACCCTGATGGGCACGTCAATATTGAAGTATTAATGTATCAGTTTTAAAGATTTTGCACCGACAATGTATGAATGCATGGAAGTAGAGACTAGAGACAGTGGTGAAGTGCTTACTTAGGGTCTGAAGGTGTTGACAGAACAGAACCATGACAAGAAAGACCTCAGATTTCTGCAATGCCACTTCAGGATCTTTATTGCTCAATGAGTCAATGTACAGAATGGAGTTGCTGCTGAACAGGTATAGTACTATACTGTACAAAAGACATTTCCAGACTCTGAACGCATTTGCCAGCGGCAGACTACACCTTTAAGCCTATGATACCGTTGTTATATTTCGTTTGAGAAATAATCTCTAGCTCCAGGAGTATGTATTTCTTATACTGAATACTGATACGTAATCAACTACAACTGGTCAACCTCTATCGGAGCTGTATAACGAATCAACTGAATCTAAGCTCAAAGAATCAAAAGAATCGCTGTGGGTTGATGTCTCTCCTCAAAGTGTAGTCCAAGTCATCCTCACCTCGAAACTGACTTGCCGGGACGCCAGAAACTCTTTGTACCGACGAGAAATTGCTGTTTGACGATGACAGTTTCGTAGTGCAGAGACTTGAGAACCGGGCGCATCTTCTTTATCATTCCCATGGTGTCTTTCAACACAAACCATCTTCCTGGTCTCAGTATCCTGTCGATTTCAGCTGTTATTTCAATGATGTCGCACCTATATAGAGGACACAAATATGATCAGCAAGATTCTATAGGATGAGCGAACAAACAGTAAAACTTCTAAAGGCGGGCAAATATACCTTTTTGTAAGACTTCCCACGAGATAACTCATGTGGAGGAGATCATAGGTCCGAGGGTAGGTGTTGAAAGATTCACACCAATCATGATATGCTCCAATCAAACCTCTGTTCAAAATAACTGGCAAGGTATCTGGCTCACCAATTGGTACAACATTCATAACCCATAATGGTCGATCAATGAGTGCAGCAGCAAATCTAGTTCAACAAAAAAAGGTTGATTAGCATAGCCACCATGGAAATTATTTCTCCAATTATTTCAAACATGATTGTCTGTTGTGAACATCATAATAATCCAACTAAGATGTAAGAACTATCAGTAAGTTTCTGGTTTGCTTGACACACACAAAATAAAATGGAGCTACCTGCTATTTTTGCGGTTCAAATCGGTAAGTATTAGAACCTAATAAAGTGCAATCATTTAAACCATCACCGAAGCAGGGTGATTCAGTTGAATCTAATGTTTCACCCTTATTTCACTGACAAAAACTTTCAGATTGAAAGGCCAAACCTCAAATCAAAGTATCTACAGAATAATTCAAGAGAAGAAGCAGTAGAAAGTTGGGTACTTACCCTCCAAAGCCAGCATTCATGTCCATTACATTACGAATACTTGACCAATTAAGTGGAAAGTCATTAATATATACTTCTGAAACGATCTGTTTCCAATACATTGTATCAGCATCAAACTTCTCTTTGTTAGAAGTAGAATCATCAGGTACACCTGTATATCTGACATTAAGTCTCTCAGGCCATGAAACGGGCCAGTTGTTTTTGTCATCTGAATTGGAGACAGGAGAAGCCAAAAGACAACTATCAAGAGGAGTGTACCTGCAAAAGCAAATATAAGAGCAGTGACATACATTGCACTAGATGAAATCTGAAATCATTAATATACATACAACATCTGTAACCAGGAAAGGCTGCAGTGGCATCCATTACGTCAATGCCATTTGTCAGTTAACCAGTATGTTATAATCAGAAACAGGAAATTGGTGTCAAGTGGTGACAAGGCAAGCTAACTGCAACTTACCAAGGAAAACGTGATCCGCCGCTCTCAGAGCATAGAGGAGGATCACTGACCTTCCTCTCAGTGTAGCAAGAATTTGATATGGGTTTTTGATATATAGCAACTCCAATACCATTGACATCTTGAGATTTGACCACAGTTCTCCAGCACATTGATTTGGTAAGAGCAACCATTGCTGCCACATGCAGAAAAGGACATTTAAATTAGAATGGAACAAATATTCACCATAAATTAGTGATATCAATTTGCAAGTAAAAATGAAGCAAAAGTACAAAGAAAAATTAACGAAAGGAGCAGTAACATCTTCAAAGCTTTCATGAAGGATGTTGTCACTCTGTATTTGTACGTGATCCTGACAAGTAGTGTACTTAGAATTTCATTTTCTATCACCAACAGGCATCTCCCATACAAGAGGAGAGTAAATATTACCTACAATCCAATTGACTTGTAGAACTCAAATGACCACCTTTGCTCTTAGGGCCAGAAACTCCTACAGTAAACCTACATAACCGCAATATAAAAAGCAAAGAAGCTATACTGCTTATTTTGGTGGCCTGGATTTGCAACAGTGTAGAATTGTAGATGAATTACATATATATTGCTACAGTAACCATTAACCTTGTATAACAGATACAACTTTCTTTTCAAAGGACTATGCGAGAAGGTTCAAAATTAGATTCATAGTTACTATCATAATATCCACCCAATTATACAAAAAAAACTAATGTAACGGAAAACCCAGGCAAACTGAATTGGTGCTGTGTCGTGTTATGTTTCTGAAAGTGGATGCTTGCACTATATCCCAGTAAAACCAGCTCATTCTTTTTATGCAAAAAAAATATTTCCAGTATCTAGATGACCTTGGAGAATGTTGTTACAAAATCAAAATTGAGCCCCTAAAAGGGCAATAAAATGGCACCAGATTCAAATATTCTAACAAACTAGTTCAGAATAATACGAACCACTCCAATCATCTTGGTCTCTTTGTTCTTGACGATATACAGGGGTTGCAGACCAAATAAAATATCCTCCAGGCCTTAATACTCTGTTAAGCTCCAACAGCGGTTTTCCTCCTATCATCCGAGTAGCAAAAAAGTTTAACAAAAAATTTTCTGGCAAAATAAAGAATATACTTTTAATACATTGAAGAAATAGATTCATATAATACTTGCCATTTGCATACCAATGGACCCTGCACCTTGCACAATGTACAACATCAAATGCATTATCCGGAAATGGAAGCTTTTGTGTTGCAATCACTGCTAGAAATGCTGGAATTCCACGCTCTAATGCGAACTGTATCTGAGCTTCATGCTCATCTTTTGGTGCAAGTGACATAGTAATGACGTTCCTGTCAAGCAGGTATCCACCAAAACTGGCAACACCACATCCAACATCCAAGACTGTTCTTGTTTGACTTCCCCATTGAATGTTCGGCATAATCTACAGAGAAGTTTATTAAAAGCAAGCTACAAAAAAAATAAGGAAAAATAGAAAGTTCTTGAAAAAAAATGGCATATTTTTTTAGAATTCATGATTAAGTACTAGCAGATAAATTATTTTATCAATGCAGACACACTACTGATGTTCAACTGAGTGGTGAAGACTCAAGGTGACAGTGGAATTACTGAGCACTGACTACATAAGAAGCAAAGCATGTTAATTCACACATTACACAAATGTCACTTGGCCATCAAAATATTGAAGGAACTTTCTATGGAAGGAAAACCTGTCAGTGTCAGGAGATAGAGAGAGGCTATATGGTAATATCTACCTGCTCAATAAACTGAACATATCTTCCCACACCATCTTTGAATTGAGTTCCACCTCCAGGGAAAACAAGGTAATCACCAGACCTCGTGACCCACTTCTGGTCTTTCTTGTACTCCACCAGTTTTGGGTGAGGGACATTGTTGTACCAGATCTGGAATTTGGAAATGAATCGATAACACAATCAGTTAGTTACCTAATCACATAGCTTTTCGAAGGTATTCATCTAAGCAAGGTATTACTAATTTACTATACAGGATTAGTTAATGTCTTGAATGGTGTGGCCACATAAAACAACAGTGATTAGGTAACAGTGATTGGGAGAGTCCATGTGCAGAAGGTTAAGAAGGGTGAGTGTGCAGAAGATTAAGAAGAGTATAGTAGCTTCTAAAAACAGAAGTAAACAAAACATATTCTTAGTTTCTAGTGCGCACTGCACATTGATTTAATCTAATCTAAGAATATTAAAAGGTGATTCGGGTCCCCAGCCTTGGTATATGTACTAGCAGGAAAGAGAAGTAGTATCACTAGCAAGTACCAACCCCACCCAAAAACAACTATTGTCACGGTCATGAAGATCGATCACATAAACAGAAAGATAATTTGGAAATGAATTGATGATACAATCAGTTAGTCTAGTCGGCAAATGATACTTTAACACCAAATTAGAAGACATTCAACTAAGCAAGATATTAATATACTACAGGATAGTTATTTGTCTCGAAAGAAGTGACCACGTATCCATGTGCAAGTGTAGTACAGTAGCTTCTCAAAACAGTAGTTTCCTAGTGCACAGAATCTAATCTAAGAATATTAAAATGTGATGTGATTCGGGTCCCCGGCCTGGTTATGCACTACAGTGGCAGTAAAGCGAACTATCATCACTAGCAGCCCCAATCAAACAACCATTGTTGCGATCATGAAGACCAATCACATAAACAGAAAGTGGTCATGGCAAATATTGCTATATACTACTAGTACAATCGAAGAAAGCAAAGGTTATCAACATCCAGAGCCACCGACAAAGGCAAGTAAAGCGCGGAGAATTCCTCACCATGTCACGGCTTTGCGGCCACGGCACGGGCGTCCGGTATCCAGAGGGGAGCGGCACCAGGCACCTGGGACGCGGCACGGGGCAGTGGCGCTCCCGATGCTCCATGTGACGCCTCGACCGCAGCGCCTTGATCGCCCGCACGTTGTCCAGGCACGGGATGTAGTCCGCCGCCGACACGCCCCTCCCCACCCTGCACGTCTCCCACCTCACCTGCACCGGCGCCTCCTCTTCGTCGTCGTCTCCCGACGCGACGACGCCTGCACCCGCCGTCCCATCGGGGGCGCCACCGTTGTTGTCCGCTTGTGACGGGTCTCTGTTTCCACTGCTTTTTACACCCGCTGTGGCGTCTGATTGCGCTGCGGCTGTGTCCTCTTCAGCTTTTGCGCCGGCAGCCTCGTCGACCGGGGCAGCTGGTTGCGAGTGAGGTGGGCTTTCCGGGGTAGGAATTGTGGCTGTGCTTTGCTGTTGGGGGAGAAGAGGAGGCGGGAAGGAAGGGGCAGAGCCCGAGAGGCGGGAGGGGAGGAAGGCGAGGCTTCCGGGGGAAGGGTCAAGGAAGATGAAGACGAGGACCAGGAGGGCGGAGATGAGGAGGAAGAGCGAGAGCGAGAGGAGGAAGGGCCGCCTTGCCGCGCGGTCGGAGGAGGGGACGGCCATCGCCGGCGGCGGTGTCGTGTGATCTGATCGGGGGGCGATGGAATCGGAGGGGAAGAAGAAGAAGAAGAAGGCAGTGTAGTGGAGGTGGGTTTGGTTGGGTGGGTGTGGTGGTGGAAATGGAGCGTCGCGGCCACGGCTGCTGCGCTTGCCGCGGTGGAGGATGGCGGGCGGGGAAGCGGAAGGTGAAGGTCGTTTTCAATGGGGGAAGGGAGCTTTTTAATTCTCAGTTTTGCCACTGCTGTTGTAAGCATCCTTCGAATTTTGAGTTCCGAGCGTGAATGTCAGAGGGAATTTCTCACTTGTAAAATGAGGGCCAGCTTGAGCTGGCATAATCTGCAACTATATCCGTATACTTTGTGTTGATCCACCGATTGTAAGTGAAGCATTTTCCTTGAAGCATCGAAAATCAGCATTGGGGCAGTCTGAAAGGTTTTCAAAATCTCTCTGTAAACCAGCCTATATTACTCCTAGTCACAGCGACACAGCCATGTTATAAAGGTTCACCTAATCAATCACAGCACACTCTTCAGTCGACCAGGCACAGGCATAGCCAAGGGCGTAAATGCTATTAAGCGCGCTTCAGTGACGAGAGACTAAAAATATTAATGAATGTACATGTACACGTTCTTTGAGGCAAAACTTTTAGAAGAACCTTAAGCAGATTTGAAACTATCTGATCATTGACTGTGCTCGCTGCTGAAGCTGGTCCTCCTTCAACTTCTCCTTGGGAGAGAGTTTGTCGCCAATTAGTGTAACTTTCCAGCAGTCTGCTTGGAGGATGAAAACTGAACCAGTTTTTGGTACAACTACAGGTTCCAAAAGTAATTTATTTAGAAAATTTGCAGTTAATCTAATAGAATTGCGTCTTCACGCAAGACATTTTTCAATACTAGAGAACAAATATTCCCCTTCTTCAAGCTGCCATATCAATTATTTGACAATGATATTCCCTATGTTTGAGTAACAAGATGAGCAATCCTCGCAGCTAGAATTTCAGGTCAATATAGGTATTGTTCCATAACATGAACCTCTACTATAATGTTTTAGTTAAACATTTCTTTCATACCTCAGTGTGTATCTTATGGAGGAAGAGCCTACAGAAGAATGATTAGCAGCATTTACATTGATCAAAGATTAGCAAATAGAAAACAAAAGCTGGACAGTGGCTCTAAAGAAACTCTGTTATGCAAAATAAATCACAGCTTATACATGTAGTTAAAATATATCATTAGGAAGAAAAGAGAAATCACCTCGGAAGAAATTGTCCTCTGATATGATTCCAAAAGTTTCTGCAGTATCCCGAATCATGATGCCACTGACACCTTGATACAGTGCTATTTTGCATTCGGCCACTGGATGCCAAAAATCCATATAAAACATTGCAAAATTTAAAAGAAAGTCTGAAAAAAAATTCTACTTACAACTAAGTATATACAGTAAATCACACCTATTAGAAAGGCCCCATGAAGGTCTGCTGAAAGGAAGTTTTCAGCCAATTGTTTTTTCCTGCGGAGACAGGTATCAGATATCAGACCATGTTAGTGTGTTTAATGATACCAAAAGACTTGATGATTTCCGCCTTTAGTGGGCTTGACAAGTTTCTGTTCAAGAAGATATCACGGTCTTCTAGTGGGCTCAATATTGCTAATATCATAAAGTGCACATCAGTGCATAATATGAAAATACAAGTACTCCCTCTGTTTTCTCATTGCTGATGTTCAGACACCAAGAATAGTAGGAATTTGTATTAGCAATCCTGCCTGAGCATCAATAAAAACAAAACAGAGAGCATATAATTCTTTGGTGTGAACACGTCGTGCATTAAACGTCAATGTTGGACAGTGAACCTAACTTATAGAACTATATTGAAAACTAAATCGAGTCAGACAGTTAACAGATAAAAACCAACAGCAGCAAAACATGCAGAGACTATGGGGCTGTTTAGTAGCTTGCTAACGCAAACATTTCCAAAATTTGGTAACACCCATGAAATTTGGCATGCATTCAGATTGCTACAAATCTTTTCTTGACTTGAAAATTTGATAAAACACCTAACGTTGGCATTATTGCGGGTGAATAGAAGCTTCACCAAACTTATACGACTCAGCTGCTGCATGCGTAGCTGAGGTGTCAGGGGTTGATTGGTTGCAGAAGCTGTTGAATTTTATAGTTCACAAGCTTAAAGTAAATATATAAGCTAAACCATATGTCCATATCGCAATCCATTTGAACCGTTGTATTCCTTGATAGGCTATATTTTGCAAAAGAAATATATGTGGCATATCTTGTTGGAGCATCCAAACAGCCCCTGAGTGCCTTTTATTTTGTTGAAGTTCATTTTCCATGCAGGGCTTTTCTTTTCCCGTAAATAAGTAAAGAATAGAAGGACAAAGAAGAGTTTGAAATAACAAGACAGAAGGATAATGATGAATCATACGGTGTTGTTTTAGTAAGCTCTCTGATATACTCCTTCCACATCTCATGCATTGGCTTATAGAGGTCATACCTGCAAGAACAGGAAGGACAGGTAAAAATTGTGTGGACTCCAAAGATAATAGGGAATGAGAAATTCTGTGGATGTTTGAGCAAGGATATAAAATGTAGTTTAATCATTAGTTAATTAAGAATTCAGTATAATTTTCATTCATGTCACTGGAAAGACATGAAAAGAGAACATGATTTCTTTGTGGCAATAGTGCACAGCGTACAACCAAAACTTACTTGTGGAATGTACTGTCTAAATCAAATGAACCACATTTCTTATGTTGCTTCAGTGACATATGCCTTTTTGATCGTTTTGAGTGAATCAGCAAGGATATTGCCTGAGCATCAGCTAATCTAGGACCCCTCTGAACATAGTTATCCAAAAGGATTCCTTTTTCCAGCTTCAACTTTTTGGCTCCCTTTGTAATTTTCTCAGCATCTCCACCTTTCTGAATTATGTCATATATAACACTGTGAACAACCTCTGTGCTGTCTAATTCCTACATCACAATTCAGCAGAGCAAACATGATTGTTTCATCACACATATCAAGAAATTCAAGACAGAGACCTAAATCACCGGAAGATTTACCGAAATGCCGTCTTGGAACAAATTGCCATGAAGAACGCACGAAATTTCATCATACACTGGGTTGCTTTCTTCACCTAGTAGAAAGTTATAAAAGAAGTATTTGTTAAGCGCCCACACATACATAGAGAGAAGGAGGCTTGTTACCTGAGGACGCAGAAGGTTTATGTTGATGACTGGTACTGGAAGGTGCTACACCTGAGAAGCATAAGCACTTAAACAGTGTTATGACAGAAAAATGGTGTAAGAAAAAAAAAAGAAATACATCGTTGCATGGAAAGAAAATGGACAAAAATAAACCTTTGTGCATAGGGGGCTGAGAAGATGTTCGGCGAGGAGTTATTTCAGAAGTTTTTCCTTTTATCGGTGCACCAAACTTGGCCTTAGAAGTATTGACATTGTTCTTCTTCTGACATTTAAGCTGTTCATCTTGAAGTTTCTTTGCTTTTGCAGCAGCATGCTGTTGCCTAAGTGCTTCTAGCGTGCGTTTCTTCTGATCCGAGATGGCTGACATTGAGCCTTTGAGACGATACCTGAAACTGAATCAAGCTAGAACCTTAACAGTGTGAAAAACATTCCAAAATATATTCAATCACACAACAGATGCCCTAACTATCTTACCAGGGGTGGACATGTAACAATGAAACAGGGATAGGTCTATCCGACTACTGGTAGCTAGTTTCGTCAAGCCAGCAACCACTTATCTGGGCAGAGGCAGCGCGGCTGACGGTGGAGGCGGCCGGTGGTCGGAACCCAAGTTAGGGTGGTTCGGGTTTCGGGAGGGCTTCTTCTCCACTCTAGAAACCAAGATGAAGAGGGGGGAAGGGGGGCATGATCTGAGCAGGGGAGTTAGTTCAACTACAGAATTTATGGGAGGGCGGGGCTTGCACGGCGGCGGTGGCATGTGGGTGGGTGGGTGGCGCAGCGAGGTGCTGCTGGCCGCAGGCGGAGGTGAGGATGATAGAGCATGTGTCAATTCAGTTGTAACCTTGCAGTGTGTTTTTCACAATGTAACGTTAACTGAACTTTGTAATCCCTATCCCCTCTTCTTCTTAAATGAAAGAGCAATGCTCCTGCTCATTTTTCAAAAAATAATAATATTTTCTCAGTTCAGATGTAGCAATGAAAGCAACTATCAGGAATAATCATGTACTGATCTTTTTGTTTGAGGAAGCAGATAAGTATCAACTACCATGTAAAGCACTATACATGATTAGAACCAGCATACAGCATGACAACAGCAAATGACCAATATATGCATGTTATTCAAGCACTACATGATCAGTACCTGTGAACATAATTACATAAGAGTGGAATGTCCCTTTTTACTGGAGAACTGCACCTGACCTGCAAATGACACATGGTTGCATGTTGCAGCCATCGCTTTGGGTGCTTAATGCGCGCGTTTGGTGCTCCTCTAGCTCTGGGCTTTATGACTTTATTTTTCCACTCTTAACTGAATTGCAGGTGCAGTGGTGCATTCGATGCAATGTAAGATAGACTGTCCGTAACAGCGAAATTAAGACTGAACTTGCATCAACTGTTCAGAAAAGGAGACAATTTGTTGATGCAGGCAGATGTGCACAGCACAGAGCAGATGCTTCAACAGCTGGGATGAGGAGTTTGTGAAGCAAGCAAGAGTAAAGACTGAAGACTGCTTTAGTCTTACGCATGCAACAAAAAAAAACTTCCTAGCGTGTATAGCACTGGACCGAAACATGTCCGGAGATATGAGATGACGTTATACGGTAGTATATGACTAACAAGAACTCAGAACTTGGCAAGATAATCACCTACCGGAGATATGAGAAGAACGCTGGACCTTCTCCTCCTTGCGGGGTTGGCGCCGTCCTTGCGGAGCACCTGACTGACGCCGCGCCGCACCACGTGGAGCCTGGAGAGGCGGCGGCCTCCGACGAGCTGCCTACCCGAGAGGTGGGTATCGCCGCCGCCGTCCGAGTAGAGGGGAGACCGCCGGCGCCGCCGCCGCCACCGGTGGTAGCTAACCCTAGAGTCGAGGAGGATTGGCGGCAGAGGAGGAGGGAGGGAGGGAGGAGCGAGCCCCCGCGAGGCGACAGAGGAGGGAGCGAGCACGAGCGGCGGCGGAGGGTGCGGGCGGGGGCGGCGGCGGCAGGCGAGCCGGTCGGGCACGCGGGCGGGCGAGCTGTGCGGGCGGGCGGCGGCCAAGCAGTGCCCCGACCAGTGCGAGCCGAAGGCGGGCGCGCGACCAATTTTTTTATTTTCGTTTTACACAAATTTTAAATTAATATTTGACAGCGTTAACAATTTTTAGCTGTATAAAAACTGTTTTGCTAATTTTTTTCTTTTTTTTGAATTTATTTCAGAACTAGCTAGCGCTATGTCTTTTTTCTACTCTCAGGAGTAGCTATTCTCACGTGTATATCTCACAATCTATAGAGTTCATTACATACTTGAGGTTTGTAAATTAAGTATGTAGTCATACTAAAGGGTATGTGGGCATACTTATTTTTTTTATTAGAATAAATGAAGTATGGAGACATACTCACTTTTATACAGTAGTAAATAGATATATGTTTATATGCTTATAACTTAAAGATTCTTTTAAAAATTTTATGGTTATCACTCTCAAAAATCTTATTTTAAGTATGTGTACATACTCAAAATGATAAATATGTATGAACACATACCTAAGGTGGATTTTTTAACATGGAGGTAACTACACCTGGGAGTAAAATAGTTTGATGGTTAAACAATGTTTTTTTTTTTTTGCTACTAGAGGTTAATCATGGAGCAGATAAATACTCAAAAGTTTTTATGGTTCATCAACTTCAGTCTCAATTGAACAAGAACAATAATGCATGTAATTTAAGGAGCAAATAATCAGAAGTTTTTGCACTACTAGGAAAATGATTTTTATTCAAATCAAAGATGGGCATCCAAAAAGTGGGATTGAAACGTGCCACCAAAGCTCGTCACTAGAGAGCAACATCAGTGATGGGAAGTGCTTATCAACTAGTGATGTAAAACCTTTATAGTTGCAAAATAATTTTATGCTATCTAAGGTTGTGACCATAAAACTATATATATTTTATGATCGTGGTTGCACTATTCATAAATTATATCAAGTATCCACAAATAGGATCCAAACACGTCACTACAATAGCACGTGGATGGCTTAACCATCAAATTTCCAATGAATCTGTGACTAGCACTCTGCCTTTTAACACTGCTACAATCCTCCAAATACTTCAGATTCTGCGATCAAGCAGGCCTAAATAGGCCTCACAATCTGTGACCATTCGACATAATATATACACATCTAAAATGCTAAAAGTAACTAGTTTCTTTGTTCAAATCAGATCACCTTTTGTGATTAGAGGTGCTAACCTTTTACACACGTAAAATTAGAGGAGGGAATACATGCATAGTCTTACTTGTACAATATATCTTGCCGCATAAAATAGTTAATGTTCTCGTATAACATGTGAGTAGTTTTTTATTGAATTCATACATGTATTCTTGCCAGCTATTTGCCCCTTGATCGAGTCTTGATCTTCCATTATTTTAATGGAGACAAATCCCATTACGTTGCCCAATCTGTGGGATGATTAATATATGGCAATCAATTAGCTGAATCGGTACAGAAAAAACCGGTTAAATGCTGTCTCGGTGGGTGTCGCACCAGCACATGCAGTAGAGCCACGCTGCTTCCTAACTGGCTCAGGAGAGTGACTTAATATATCACATCCTACTAAGTGTGATTTAGCGTTGTCATATATATATATATATATATATATATATATATATATATATATATATATATATATATATATACACCGAGATAATATTTTACACCCTAGTCAAACCAGCAAACCAGCCCTACACCACCACCGCCCTCTCCAAAAACGACCACCCGTTGGAAAACCGGAATTGAAAAACCAAGAGAGCAATCTAATGCAGACGTGGTGCAATCAATTCCATTTTTAATATCCATCAATTGCTCATTTATTTATGGTATTTTGATGGGCCGACAGGATTACTCCATTATTAACGTAGTATAATATGCTCATCATTCCATCTGACCGACATAGGTGAGCGCATGCAGGTCCTGTATTTCGTTTATTATAGACTGCCGCGCGGCAGTACATGGCCATCTCGACAACGACGGTTTGTTTCTTCGTCTTCCAGCACGGGACGGTGGTGATGCTCCTGGCAGCCGCATACGTTGCAAGGTACGCGGCTACGTTTCTATCTCTCATTGGAATTTGGACTCTGCAGTGATGTTGATAGCAAAAAAAAAATCAATCTTTTCTTCAGGGTGGGCAGGGATAATCACTTTGCTAGCAACGATCATTACAGCTAAATCCCTATCAGCGTCAGCTGGCATTCTTGGCTAGATCTAAATCCTTCTCCTTTTTTTGGCAGATCATGAAACGTTCTCTTGGACATGAGCCCCATCGACTCACACATTCAAATCAGTCTTCGGTCAATCATCCCTGGCGGAGGGTGCTGTTGGTGCCAGCATAACCAATACGATTGAAAGGATTGCGGGCAATAAACGCTCCGGAATAGATCCGCGTCGGCAAGGTAACTGCATGTTCTTATAACTAATAGATCTATTTTTTTTGGTGTGCTCAGATCATGTTATTTTAATGCCTTTTACTGATACATCATGAGGTTTAACGTGCAGGTGAAGCAAGCTCATTTCAAGTATGTGGTAATTAACAAGTTCTAACAGTGAAGAATCGTCTCATTCTGTCATGCAAAACAAATAAGTATTTTTGAATCATCCGACGACTATTTACCATTTTTCAAAATTTGAAGGGATATGTTAGATAACAGTCACAAAATTTGCTGCTGTGCAGGTTAGATCATGTTGGGGGCCAAAAAAAGTCTACAATGATTGCGGCTATGGTGGCAAAGGAGATGTCAGGACGATGCTCAACATGAGGCTGTAGGGACATTAAGAGTTGGTCAACTTGTCTGCATATACAATGATATTGTAGAAGCAACACTATATTGTATACAAGCTATACTAATTGTTATCAGGCTAATCAAGGAGCAAATATAGCGAATTTTATAGTCTAACACGAAATTCATCAATTTTTTTTTTTTTTTGCCTCAGTTGCATGACTCTGGATTTTGAAACACTTCATTACTTGTCACTTGGAATCTCACACTAGATCACATACAAATTATAGTTTTTGGTTCAGCCTAAGAAATATTTATGATCAAGGTATTTTGATTCCAACATATTACATTCACAAACAACAAACAATTAATGTTACAGGTTCCCCATTTCCCGGTAATATTACACTTAAGTTCTATGGCCCTATGTGTCTGTTGTCTAGATAACAAAACTATTGATTTACCTATTTTTTTTGAAAGATATCATGATGTAAGTCAATGATCATTTTTTCCTTTTTTTTCGGAGTCTCGGTCTGACGTGATTGAATATTGCCTATGTTTGAGATAGGTTGTGACCTAAAAACCTGTAGAGAAGTCACAAATATTTTAACCTTTTATGATCATGCACTAGCCTATTTACCTCGTGACTGTAAAATCCTTATGTCAACAGGACAGCATTTTGCTTTAAAGTTTTGCGATCATATAATTAGTAATATTTTCCAATTATATGAAAAGGTTTTTGTGAGCATATGGACTGGTTACTGTAAAACTTTTTGTGGGGGATAATTATGCTTAAAATATGACTGTCCTATCAAAAGTTTGAGAATTAGCAAATCTCAAAAATATATGATCTGAGACTTTGGACATCAATGAAAACAAATATCTGCACACAATGGCAATAAGTCTTTGAAATATTAACTATATTCCACTAGCAATTATTCTGCCATGTGCATGCAACACCATTTCAAAATAAAAATATAGACGCAAAACCACCTAATTTTTATTGTTCAGATTTGAACCATTTGCGTTCACATGTATTTTTTCTATTAGAAAAATTCGGAAATGGGGATCTGCACGTGGTCTAGTCGGTGGATGAATCACAACCTCTGTCACATGCAGCTAAAAATACGGAAATTATGTTTGATGTCTCTGTTAAGCATTAGGGATTTTCGTTCATCCATCCTGTCTAGCTTCTCCATTTTTTTCCTTTTTTTTTTCAGATATGAAGCTTTATACTAGACTGAAGAGTTTATGCTTCAAAAGTATATATGCATCGTTCATTCCACTATTGTTTTTATGGTCGCATATAAGAATATTTGCTACCAGAGTACTCTGATAGCAAATAGTCGAGGTTTTAATTGTCACGCACAATAATATTTGTCATCAGAGTAACAAATGGCTGAGGTTTTTTTATGACTCTTGCTATCAGATATTTAATATCAGAGTGGAATGCATGGTCGTGATATTCAGTAGACATTAAGCTCAAAATATTCTACAATTACATGCAAATGTTTTTTATGAGCTCATTAATTAACTCCGGATAGTAAAACCTTGATGGTTGTGAGATAATGTTTTACGAATTGTATGAGAATTCTGACGCCCGCGCACAACACCATCTAAATTTTGCACCTCATAATCGTGACCATTTGAAAACTAATATGTTAGCATTTGCTGCTACGATTTTGAAACAAATTATTTTTTATGCTTAAATATGTTTGTATTCTACAAGATTCTGCGCTCATCCATAGTTCTACTCTTTGTGGTATTTATTTGCCAAAAAATCAATCTTTTATGATCACACATTGTAGGTTTTTGTCCTCTGCATAGAAGGTTCGTTGTGCTCAGGTATTCACGTCATCTTCCATTATTTTAATGGATCTAATCCCAAATCCATGCCTCAATTAGTGGGTGATTAAGCTGGCCAATTAATAGCTGAACCGGTGGACCTGTTCGGTGCCGAGTGAAAAAATGGTTCGCTTTATTCCAGACTTGATGGTTGGCGCACAAACACCAGGCCTCTTTGTGCCTACATGGCACGGGGAGTGACTTTATATATATATATATGAATGACTAAATTCTCAAGCACATCTAGTGTAAAAATATACGGTACAAAAGCCGGATTGTCGATTCATGTGCTCTCTAGAGTGAAACCGAGTGTACACATTGTTGTTTGTTAAGGATCATTATCTACCGGATCATAAAAATAAATTGTAATGAATCATAATATTTTGTTTTAATCATAAATTCCTATAGTGATTTACATTCATGCGCTTGTCTATTTGCTATCAGGGAATCTTGGTTACAAAATTTTACATTCATAAACTGTGTTTTTTGCTATCAGAGGTTAATCAAGGAGCAAAATGCTTGATTCCAAGGTTTATTTTATTTTACGGTTATATGACATGATTTTTTATCAAGATGGCTTATGTTTTATAATAATCATTATCCACCTGACTATTAAAACTATTGTTACAAATGTTAATATTGTCCTTTTAATCATAAAAAATCCTACAGTGTTTTACATCCATGACCTTGTTTAATTGCTATCAAGTTTTTTGTTACAAAACGTTACATTTTTAAACAATGTTTTTTTTGCTACTAGAGGTTAATCATGGAGCAGATAAATACTCAAAAGTTTTTATGGTTCATCAACTTCAGTCTCAATTGAACAAGAACAATAATGCATGTAATTTAAGGAGCAAATAATCAGAAGTTTTTGCACTACTAGGAAAATGATTTTTGTTCAAATCAAAGATGGGCATCCGAAAAGTGGGATTGAAACGCGCCACCAAAGCTCGTCACTAGAGAGCAACATCAGTGATGGGAAGTGCTTATCAACTAGTGATGTAAAACCTTTATAGTTGCAAAATAATTTTATGCTATCTAAGGTTGTGACCATAAAACTATATATATTTTATGATCGTGGTTGCACTATTCACAAATTATATCAAGTATCTACAAATAGGGTCCAAACACGCCACTACAATAGCACGTGGATGGCTTAACCATCAAATTTCCAATGAATCTGTGACTACAATCTTCCAAGTACTTCAGATTCTGCGATCAAGCAGGCCTTGAGGCAGGCCTAAATAGGCCTCACAATACGCCTCACAATCCGTGACCATTCGACATAATATACACACATGAAAGTGACTAGAGAGTGGGGGGGGGGGGGGGGGGTGAATAGGTAATTATCTCTGAAATTTAAGTTAAATGCGCAGTGTCGGACTTGTCCGACGATTGTGGGAAAAGTCCGAAGACTTGTCCGATGGCACGAAATAGAAAAGTAGATCGACCGGGTAAATATTAAAACTAATATAAGTCAAGCTAGGAGCAAGTGAATATAAGCAAGAAGAAGCTGTAAAAATAAGGAGAGCAACTAGCAAGCAACCTACACAAGTTAATTTAAGAAATACGAAGCAAACCCTAACTAGCAAGTTTATGAGCAAGAACAAGGAAATGAGAGACAAGTAATTAAAAGCACAAGTAAGGCACAATATTTGTTCACCGAAGTTCAACTCCATAAAGAAGCCTACGTCTCCGTTGAGGGATCCACAAAGGACCGGGTCTCTTTTAACCCTAACCTCTCCAAGTGACCACAAATATCAAACTTGGTTTTTCACTAGAAACTCCACAAAGGAGGGGTCAATACAAACTTCCCGAGGCGTCACCACACAAGTTGGGAGCTATACGAGCACCTCTAACCGTCTAGGGGATGAATCTCTAAGAGTAACAAACACAATAGTCGTTAGCGGTGAGGATGAACCAACTGCTCAAGAGGATGAAAGCTTGGAGTCAATGTAGCACTTCAATCTTCTCTCAATCCCTTCACAAATCAAGAGTGGAATCAAGGGAGGAGAGTTGGGGAGAGCAAAATGAGCTTGAAAGTGTTTTTTGAGTGGAATCAGTGACCAACCGGCCAAAGGACGAAGAGGGGTTCTATTTATAGCCTAATGAGGAAAAGAGTCGTTGGAGACCCAATTTCTGAGATCTGTGTCGGACAAGTTCGATGGTCATCGGACATGTCCGATGAATCAAGGTGGCGCAGAAACTGAAGTCCGACAAGTTTGCCCGATGCCTCGGATAAGATGACCATCGGAATCGAACATGTCCGACGGCACAGGAGGGGCAGAGGAACTGGAATCCGATGGCGAGTCTTGTCCATCGGACAAGTCCGATGAAAATATGGTGACAGGAGAACTGTACTCCGATGAAAGTATCCGATGCGTCGGACTTCCTCTGGTCATCGGACAAGTCAAGGGCAACGTTTTTTCCCCTTTTTTTTGACAAGCAGCGGCAGCGTTTGAACCTTCTCCAAGCAGCCAAGGGCAGGGTTCGAATAACCGGTAGAAACCGGCCGGTTGTTCCGGTTAATCGGATAACTGGTCCCGGTCGATCGCGCTAACCGACCGGTTAGCCGGAGAAAACTAGATCTGTTATTGTAGCAATACGGTTAACTGGCCTATTATCCTAGTTAACCGGACGGCTTTTCATTGAACCGAGCCGGTCGGTTAAGTCGGTTATTTGAACCCTGGCCAAGAATACTTTGATCCAGTCAAATACGTTTTCAGCCGAGGAAAAAAAAAGAAATCCGGCCAAAAGGCCTGGCGTCGTTCTGAACAAAAGTCTACTCGGTGGTGGTATTTTTAGGAAGGGCCTCTTAATCGTAGTATTTTTGAAACATACGCGCTTATGAGTTGTAAAAATCCAATTGCCCACTGCAGACGCAACTCGCGGCCGTTCGAGGCGAGGGAGAAGCGCCGGTCTGATCCAATCCCCGCCCGCCCGGTTCGAACCCAGTCTGAGTCCGAACTGTACAGACCCAAACCGACCCAAAGCGAACCACTTTTCGTGTGAAACTGGTCCAAACCAAACTGTTAGTCGCTTCGGAACTGAACGAAAACCGGTTCGGAACTAGACTGTTAGCAGGGCCAGCCTGCTAGACATGAGGCCCATGACCCTTCCAGGGTTAATCCAACGTCAATGCCCCAGGGCCCAGTCCCTCAGCAGGAAGATATTTTTCTGGCCTTGCTACGGTGCCGAACTGACGATATGGGCCGTAGTGTACATGTTTAGCACCTGATTTTTTAGCGTCTTCCAATTAATTAAGGTGTTGCTAAAAAAATCTATTTTTTGAGTGTTTCAATAAAATTAATACAATTCCTAAAGACAAAATTAATAAAATATTATACTTTTTAAGTATATGACAAAATTAAATAAATATTATACTTTTTCAATATATGACAAAATTAAATAAATATGTCTTAACATACGTAGTTCATATTAATTAGCAAAAACACCTAAGTTTAACAATATAATATTTGCAATCTGCATAAATATATTATGAAAGGCAACGTATCATATGAGAACTGACTTCATGTGAGGACTATGAGAACTCCAATCAAGATCACAGGATCCTCGTCCGATGGTCAGATTATTTTGCACTTAAACCCCTTGCTTATCCCACCTAGTCCCTTATTTTGCAAATAACATCCAGCTAAAATAATCCACCTCTACTCCTGACCATCGGATGAGGATCCTGTGATCTTGGTTAGAGTTCTCATAGTTCTCATAGGATATGTTGTCATTATGAAAAGCACCAAGTCAAATATGTCTAATACATACTTCCTCCATTTCAAAATTATTATGGCCATTGACTTTTTTTTGCTACTTTTGACCATTCATCTTGTTCAAAAAATTAAAAATATCATGTATTGTCTCATGATTTGTTATATCACTAGACAAAATTTAAATATAATTTATAACTTTTTATATTTAAGTAAATATTTTAAATAAGACATATGATCAAAGGTAATGAAAAAAGCCAATGATGACAACAATTTTAGAACGAAGGAATTAGTTTGTGGGTCAGGACAAAGTTCAAAGGGGGGCTCATCTCACTCAACCTCCAACCCTTCTTCCACCCCCACCTCGGCTCGGGCTGATCCAGCCCTTGCTAGTAGTCCTAGCCAAACGGGCCGTCCGACACGGTCCGGCCCAAGCATGAAAAGGCACATTTGTTTAATTTTGGGCCAGCACAACACAAAATTTATTTCGGATTGTGTCGTGCCAGCCCACGTGCCTAGGTGTCAGCCCACGGCACGACACGGAAAAGGCCAAGCGTGCCAGGCCGGCCTGTTAGGCCCGTTAACATGGCCGGCCCATTAAGGCCCATAGGCACGTGAGCACGCGATAGGAAAGGGCGGCGGGGCGGCAGTGACTAGCAGCGGCGGCACGGCCTTGAGCTTGACGCGCCGAAGCCACGCCAGGAGGTGGGACCACCTGCGATGGACCAACGGTGGGGCGGCGGGACCAGCTGCGGCGAAGCGGCCGCGAGCTTGAAGCGGTGGAGGGCGAATCAATGGTGGGGCAGTTGGGCGAGTTGCGGCAGCGATGTGCAGTGCGGGCGAGCGACGGCGGTGTGAGCGCGCATGGGTGATGGGCGGCGGCTGCGGAGCAAAGCGTTGCTAGGCCCAGTTGGTTGCTGGCTTGCTTTGCTGGCCCAGAAGATGGGCTGGTTTGGTTGGAATTCAGCCTGCTCAGCTTGGTGGGCTTGGGCTGCGGACGATGGAATGGACGAAGTAGGCCATGCCGTGCTGGGCTTGTGTGTTGGGCCGTGTGCCGTGCCGGGCCTCCGTCGTGCCTGACCGGGCCGCCCGTAAACGGGTCGTGCCCGTTCCGCCCGCCGGGTCGAGGCCTCGGCCTTAGCACGGCATGAAGGCGTGTGCCGGGCCGGTCTGGGCATGAAATGTGGCGTGCCATGCCGGACTTAGGCCGGGCCAAATTTTACGGACCTTGGGCTGGCACGACAGACACAGTCCAGTTGGCCAGGACTACTTGCTAGTATGTGAGGCCGAAAGCATTCTTTATCACTGAAAGAGCGATGTCTGGGCCAACCTGGAACTTGGCTTGGGATAGTGAGGAGGTAGAGGAAGAGAAGGCTTTGACCCGAGGATGACAGAGAATTTGCCTGGGCCAAGACATATGAATGGAAGAGGGATCAAAAGCTTGAAGAATTAGACTGGAGGCCCAGTGTCTTAAGCTATCCTATGTAATTCTTTATCTTAAGCATATGACAGTTTGGTAGTACCATAGCAAAGGTAACAAAATGCTGATGAGCTTATTGGCAATGGCACACTATTGGTCATGTAGATTAAAAAAATCATTACTTAGTTGCTAGTTGCTCCAACCTTTTATGTTCTAGTGAACTAAGTAATGAGTTTATCGTTATTGATGGTAATTAACCAATCACTATATATCATAGAGAACAATGCATGTACAGTTGCACATTCAGATCCTCATGTGTCCCCTCCCAAAGCGAAAGATATGGTTGTCCATCTATATCGAAAGAGGTATGATGTGTGCCTGCGGTGGTGCATGGCTTTCTAGGTATGACGAGGACGCATTCTTGTGCCATGTGTGAGTGCGGCTCATGTCGTCATGGTAATATAGTTTCTTCAAAATTATAGATAGGGCAGTACAAAATCTTATTGTCCCCTGTATTTGATCCATACTTACCAAGCAGCAAGCGGAGCCGGCCGCCGGCGAACCATGGGCAGTTGCCGTGTGAAAACCAAGACGAGGTTATCTGCCGAATCCCCAGTTCCCCACCGTGTACTAGGCCGTGTCGTGTTATGCCCTAACGGTGTCGACATCCTTACTTCTCGAGAGCGTATTTTTCTATATGCACAGTTTGACTACGTCACATCTCTGAAGCTTAAGGCATGATGAAGTGCCAATGGCATCATGGACCAGGCAGATTGTTAGCTGTAGAGTTAGGGGCGTTGACCTGAAGCGGCATGTAGCATGCGTGCGGCAAGCAGACATGGCTCCAGAGAGATGACACCGTACTGAATAAAATCACAGGAGAGTCCTTAGTCTTCGGACGTGATTCATCTGACTGATGATTGCATCCGCATCTGTAGCGGGTTCCAAAAAATATTCGGTCCAAGTGAGGAAAAGATCACACGGTGATTGCTACAGTAGTAGCCTGGCAGCCTGCAGGGTGGATCTTTCAAAAGTGGACTGGTATGGATAAAGAGAGAAAAGTACTTTTAGAGTTAACAATGAGCATTATCTAACAAAGAGTTAATAGTGAGCAAGAGCACTGCTCTTTTATTTCCCCTTCAAACAATGGGAGCAAAACTACGAGAGTACGTTCAGAGTTTATGACGAGAGAGGAAATTATTTATCAAGCAGAGTGCAGGAAAGCTAACTGATCACAACTGCAGTTTACCGCGAGCATGCAACTCACATAGTTGCTGATTGGAGTTTGGGCATGTTGACAAGATAACTAAGATCACGTAATAGATTTTAATGGGTTGTCACTCGTTCTCAAGAGTTTTTCTACGCGTATTTACACGTTGACATTGGCATCCAGATTTATTTTTCTTATATCTCCATTCTCTATACAACTTTTTACAACCTTCGAGAGCTCGTTATATATACTCCGTAGTCCGTACTTGTGTTTTGCCCTGCTCTTCTTCGCGCGTTCGTTTCTCTGGCTTTTGAACTAAAAAGATGGCTGCCCGTCTCGTGGTCTTCCTTTTCCTCCTCGCGATCGCCTTGCTCCCTCTGATCGCCGTCGCCGAGTGCGAATGCGAGCCAGAAGACGTGGAAGACCATGACAAGGGGGCTGCGCTGAAGCTCAAGATCATCGCCATCTTCAGCATCCTCGCCGCGAGCGCCATCGGCTGCGCGATCCCCTCGCTCGGGCGGAGGTTCCCGGCTCTGAGCCCGGACACAGACCTCTTCTTCGTCGTGAAGGCCTTCGCCGCCGGCGTCATCCTCGCCACCGCCTTCGTGCACATCCTCCCGGAGGCTTGGGAGAAGCTGGACTCGCCGTGCCTCGGCGGGGCATGGAAGGAGTTCCCCTTCACCGGCCTCATCGCCATGCTGGCGGCCATCGCCACCCTCCTCGTCGACACCATCGCCACGGGCTACTTCAAGCGCGCGCAGGCCAGCAAGACCGGCGCGATCGTCGGGGATGTGGAGTCAGATCACGCGCACGGTGGCCACGGGCACGCGCACGGCATCTCGTCAATGATCGCCGCGTCTTCGTCGACGGCCAACGCCGACGACGGCGCGCAGCTCATACGACACCGGATCATCTCGCAGGTCTCGATCGAGACCCGTATTATTGTTGCTGTTACTACAGATAGCATTTTAAGTTCATATTTTTTCTGCTCTTACACGCGTTTGTATCGAATAATGTCTCGTCAAGGTTCTGGAGTTGGGAATCATAGTGCACTCGGTGATCATCGGGATGACCCTGGGAGCATCTGAGAGTCCCAGCACCATCAGACCGCTGGTGGCCGCGCTGACGTTTCATCAGTTTTTCGAAGGAATAGGACTTGGAGGGTGCATCGTTCAGGTATGCGCTTTTTATTATTATACTGGATTGATGTTCAGTGTCCGTCCATACAATTAGCACATGCTCGCGGGAAGGGTTTGCCATATGAGCCCATAAACTCTTACGATAGTGTGTTCCTTTTGATTTTCTTGCTCTGCGAGGGAAGAATACTTAAGTAGGCGTGATGAGCAAATCTGCCAAACTCCAAAATCCATTTAGTTAGGTACAGAATACTGCCATGAAATCATGGCAAAATTTCCTAATACCCCTAAAATCAAAGGGATCTACTCGGTGCCATTATCTTTCATGCATAAGATTTTGTGAATTACTGTTGTGATGTGTGATATATGAGTAACAACATTGTTCAGCAATAACAACTTACAATTAACTATAGTATAGTAAAAAGCAGTGTTGTATATCATAAACAACCTAGCCAAAACCGACACCATTCAATCTTATGGGTTTGCTTCAATGAAGGGGAATTCACTGGAAAATTTATCTCAACTGGTGTGTGTTTTATTAGTTAGTTCAAATCAACCCTGATTTTATATTTTGTTTCAGCCAAAAACAAGTATATGAGCCAGTCCCCTCTAGAATATGAGCATATATATATAGGCAATAGGCATACTGGTACAGGATTTTCCAAAATTGCATGAAGAACGCCGAGGGCAAGTACAATAGTGTCGTCTCATAGATCGTCTCATGCATGTCACGTAATCTTAAGATGGGTTATGAGACGACTTATGTAATAGATGGTCTTATTAGTTGTCTTCTATTAATTATATGGCTCCTTAATTTATGGATATAAAAAGGAATATTTATAAATTAAAAGACTACTAGAACTCGTACAATAGTGTGAGAGCCGTCTCATACTCCTAAATTTTAACGCATGAGGTGGTTGCTACGCGAAACAACCACCTCTTTCTCTCATCACCCTCTCTCTCTTCCGCATCATCAAAAATCCTATATGGCAATGCATGAGACGACCTATGAGACTGCCTACGTGTAGCATTGTAATTGCCCTGAGAACAACCAAATTTTAGGTGATCCTATATATTCCATGTTTCCTGGTTTAGAACTAGGCCTTATTTCTTCTTTTTTTTTTAAAAGAAAGCATTGTCCTTATTAAATCCAGGAATAAGAAAACAAATTACTTATTTAGCTAGGGTTTTCCATGTTTACAAAGATCCAAATTGATGATGTTTATTAAACAGATCCAAAATACGTGCCAGGCCACTCGAATTAAACATCGTGTCACCCAATATGATGATGTTTATTATCTAGAAATTTTTGGGATTATTTTTACCATATAATGTTGTCATTTCAAGACTTATGCAGCTTTGTTGACGTGTCGCCGAAGCAGTTAGGCCTCATATTGAGATATCAGTTGCATTTTGATATTACACAAAATTGAACTGTGAATTTCTTGGTTCCTTGTAAAACTTCGAGTTAAGCTCGAAAGTAGGTGATGAAATTTCTTGATTCAATTCATTTCAGGCCAAGTTCCGTCTGAGGTCAGTGGTGACGATGGGGCTCTTCTTCTCACTCACCACGCCAATTGGTGTCATGATTGGCATAGGGATCTCCTCCACGTATGACGAGAATAGCCACAAAGCGCTGATCACCGAAGGAGTCCTCGGCGCTGCGGCTGCCGGAATCCTCATCTACATGGCGCTCGTCGACCTTCTAGCCGAAGACTTCATGAACACTAGGGTGCAGAACAATGGGAAGCTGCAGGTCATCATCAACGTCTCCTTGCTGCTTGGGACGGGGCTCATGTCCATGCTTGCTATATGGGCATGACCGTCAAACACTTTGTGAGTACAGCGAGTGATGAACTCTCCTTTCTTTTAGCAAAAAGATTGCAGTTTTCCTTTTAACTTGACCATGTTCTTGTTCTTGTGGCTGATTGTTACATGAAAATTTATCATTTTTGTTTGTAAAAAGAAGTACATATCAAATTTATTGTAACTGTAACAATAATAAAGGGGTCGCTTAGATTTGTGATCATGTTAAACACTAAACCATCTGTTGAGAATTATAAACAGTACAAAAAGGAGTCGCCGAAAAGGTGAACAGTACGTTGAACCAAAGTTCAAAGCCTTTTTCATACTGAAAGCAGGTGTGCTTTTTGCCTGTCCTTTGTCTCGATCACTGAAAGTTTTAGAACCTTTACATTGGTAGTTGCACTACTTTGAAGAATTTATTAACTCTATACTAAACAGCCAAGTTCGACTAGAAAAAACAAATCAAGTATAACATGCAGACGCCACACGTTACGTTACGACTGAATCGTCTGGGGCTTAGAGCCTCTGCTGCATGACAACATCGACATCGTATGATGAAACAGAATGTCGACATGGTGTCAACATGTCAAAGTCCCGTGTCATCATCTGCTCCACGATCACAAGACCATCACGGAGCTGTTAATTAAGTGCCACACCCTGCCACCCTATTTGTTGAAGCTTCCTGCTCCCATTTGTTTATTGCTAATACAGGTTATTAGGTTGAAGACATTGAATTTCTCAGTACGGGTATCTTTCTTACATTAAGTAGCGCACGTTGTTGACACGCGATCCTGCACAGTACCCGCCGCTTCCGCATTTTCTTCTCTGTGGATCAGATGTACTTGATGGAAGTTGTGGCGAATCTAGGATTTTAGTTTAGGGTATGCCGCTCAAATAAATTCATATACAATTCAGTAAATATATTTTACTAAATTGATAATAATTATAAAAGTGACAACGTAATTTGATATATATACACTAAGTAACACAATAATACTTATATTTTAGTGCTACTTAGCAAATAGTAATTAGTAATTAAAGAACACATAAATTTTTATAAAATATTATATGCACTTGTCGGAATTACAGGGTATGCCGGTGCATACCCTGTAGCTCCGCCACTGGATGGAAGCGTTGGATCGCCAGATAGTGTACCAACTGTCATTCCCAGCGGCGCCGTCCGATCAGCGTACAGTTACTGCATGTCATGACTCATGGATGGCATCAGAGGGACGACGACTACACGGCAAGTCGTCCATGACTGACTTGGAAATTACCCGCCAGCAGCTCTACGAGACTATACGACTCTATGCATTGTCTGTGGCGACCTCCCCTCACCTGCATTCATGTCTCCGTTGCCACTCCGCTATCACAGCGACAGAAACAATCAATTGGCCGCTACCTAGCGCACCCTTAAGAAACGTCCAAACGACGATCAATGTCTCCGAATATTGATCCGCTTGCACCGAAAGATGTGAGCAGCCCGGGCGCGGCCAGCACCATCGTGGAACCGGCCGTCGCGTCGTACGTGTAACCCCCAGCGGCAGCGGGTACATACATATCCTCAACGAAACCAGTACGCGCTACTGTGCAGACCACCACCTGCCGCGGAAGTAACGTACGCGATGGGCGGCAGTAGCAGGCTCGCGATCTCCTTCCTCGTCCTCGCCGCGTCGTGTTCCCTCGCCGCCGCCGCGGAGTGCGAGTGCTCCGACGACGCCGCTGGCCGTGACAAGCGGCGCGCGCTGCGGCTCAAGGTCGCGGCCATCTTCTGCATCCTGGCGGGCGGCGCGGCGGGGGCCGCGGCGCCGTCGCTGGGCCGCCGGTTCCCGGCGCTGCGGCCCGACACGGACCGGTTCCGCGCCGTGAAGGCGTTCGCCGGCGGCGTGATCCTCGCCACGGGGCTGGTCCACATCCTGCCCGCCGCGTTCGACGCGCTCGGCTCGCCGTGCCTCGGGCGCGTCGGGCCGTGGCGAGAGTTCCCGTTCGCCGGGGCCGTCGCCATGCTCGCCGCGATCGCCACGCTCGTCGTCGACACGCTCGCCACCGGGTACTTCCGCCGCACCGTGGCAAGGAAGGCCGCCGCAGTCGTCGACGAGCCGGCGGCGCCGCCGGAGGAGGACGGCGGAGGCCGCCGCCACGCCGACCATGGGGACGTGGAGGTGGCCACCAGCGACGGCGCGCATAACCACGGCCACGCGCACGGGATGGCCGCGCTGGCCGCCGGCGACGACGAGCTCGTGCGCCACCGTGTCGTCTCGCAGGTAGGCACCTAAGGCCACACCGCATGCACACGTTTCGCACGGTGCAAGAAAGACAGGCTAAAGTTGGGTGAAGATTTCCCATAATCGAGTTCTTGCGATGAATTACTGTATTTATCCACAGGTGCTGGAGCTGGGCGTGGTGGTGCACTCGCTAATTATCGGCATGTCGCTGGGCGCCTCGGACTTCCCAAGCACAGTGCGGCCGCTCGTCCCGGCGCTGACGTTCCACCAGCTCTTTGAGGGCGTCGGACTCGGCGGGTGCATTGTCCAGGTGAGCACACACGCTCTTCCTTCCTTCCGAATTCCGATTGGGACGGGTAGGTGCGGTTCAATTAGCACCTGCCTCTGTCCGCGCAATCACACTATCAATTTTCGATTAGCAGCATGGGATGGTTGGTGTTCAGCAATCAGCAGAATCTATACCGATCGATACCAAAAGTTCAACGACAACGCGCCCCACGTCCTTTATTAGTAGTACTTGTGTTTCAATTTTTTTAGGTCTTGCGAAGTCTCCACATCCAAGTCGTCTCCTTTTTGGAAGAACTCGTGTAGATAAAGTGGTTGAGAACAGTAAGTGGAGCCGGTTGTGCATTATTGTGCTTGACGGACCCAAAAATATATAGTTTTGTTGCCCCTGGGCTAAACTAGTCTTACCTTCCTCCCTATATGAAATGTTTGACGTCCGGACAGCTTTTCCAGTTCAACTTTGGCTTAGCATCGATGCCCGAAACTCAACAAATAAAAACCTCCCAATTCAATGTCAACAAGATGCTACTAATTGCTACCAGCTGCGTGATAACCAAAACTTCTGTTTTACTCCCAGGCCAAGTTCCGTCTCAAGTCCGTGGTGGCCATGGCGCTCTTCTTCTCCCTGACGACCCCGGTGGGCGTGGCCATCGGCATCGCGATCTCCTCCGTGTACGACGAGACGAGCCCCACGGCGCTGGTCGTGCAGGGGCTTCTCGAGGCCGCGGCGGCCGGGATCCTGGTGTACATGGCGCTCGTCGACATCCTCGCCGAGGAGTTCATGAGCGCCAGGGTGCAGAGCAGGGCGCGCCTGCAGCTCACGCTGAACGCCTCGCTCCTGCTCGGGGCTGGCATGATGTCCATGCTCGCCATCTGGGCTTAACCGTTCGTGGCGGATGATCATGGTTCATCGACATGTGGAACGTTACGGCGGGAGTATATATGAGAGTTTAATCGGCATCCGTTTTTTTTTTTTTTTAGTTTTTACTGCCTCGATGTGTAGTAGTAACGGGGCGTTGTTATATTGACCTGGAAATGCAAGGGTGCCAAGACAAGCCAAGCTGCACTGCTAAGCGGTTCATCGAAATGTACAACGGAGGGACAGAATCCTACTGCATCGCTTCGTAGTACTGTAGCTACTCTCGTTGGAGAATGTGCCAGCAACTGGTAGCCCAGTTTGTTCATTCCAAATTTTCCTGTTGTCACGGTACATATAAGCGCATGAAAGGAAAAAAAGATGTAGGCCTCCATGGTAAAGCGTTGTAGTCGATGGGCCGTAGATTGCGTCGAGCCCCCGTTTCGGTCTGCAAGAAATTGGGCCTCTTGGGTTGGGTCGAGATTCTAGGCCGAGACGATTGAAGCCCTGCCAGTGAAGCGTCGTGCGGAGTTTGAAGCCGCTCGTAATTAGTACCGCCTTGGCTAATTAACAAGCTTAACCACAGCTTATAATCTGAGCTGCTCCGTTCAGCGCTGTCTCTTCGGAGACATCTGATAAAATTGGAACGATACAGAGAAGATTAGCATGGCCCCTGCGCAAGGATGACACGCACAAATCGAGAAATGGTCCAAATTTTTTTGCCATTTTGCGCGTTGGTCCCTGGTTTCTTGCAAACACATCCCTCGAAGTTTCTTTCTAGATCCCTCTCGTCCTGTAGTTCCTTACGACAAGGTCCTTCAGAGAGACATTTTGCATGCCGAGCCCTGGTTTCGTGAAAACACGTGCCTGGCAGTTTTTTTTTTTTCTAGATCCCTCTCGCCCTACAGTTCCTTACAAATCGAGAGCCTTCAGAGAGAACTTGTGTACTTCTTGATGATGCTGAATGGGCATTGTTTGTTTCTCCTGAAATCTTCAAAAGTGTTGTAAATTGTTGTATGTGAAGTCGAAGTTGAAGCGTCCATACCACTGAACGTCTCATGTACGGAAATTGACATTCAGCAAACTTCTTGCAATGAAAAAATGACACTCCATGGAAAATTTTCTGCCTACTCGTGTACTCTGTGAGACTGGGATATAACTCAACCTGCAAAACAAATCAGATACCTACGACGGGCCACCAGGAATGCACATGGCCATGGGCATGAGCTCGTGGGCCTCCAGAAGTGGAACATGGTATTAATGGAAGAAAAAAGTTGAAGGAAAAGGGATTGGATGTTGCATTTCAGTTGCAAACAGCTACTAGTAGTCATCTAAAGAACAAAGTTGCAAACAATTAGTAGTCGTGTTGAGAGTTTTGAGTGACTACCTTCACTTGCATCCCTGTCCATGGCGACGAAGGTGGTTAGCGGGGCTAGAAAACTAGTAAGAGGGCAGGTACACCGAGAGTGTTCCAGCTCCTACACATCCAGCACACGCCGAGCTAACAGAATCCTGAAGAAACCGAGTCCAAAATTAGGCAGGAGCAGGACAAGTCCACGAGAGGCCGGAACAGAAAGCGCCAGCGGCTGGAGCTGGACCTGGAGCGTGGAAACTCGATCAACCGAGGCAAGCGTCCGTGGAGGCCGAGCTGTAGTACGAACCTTGTTTTTCTTGTCATGGCCAGGCCAGCTGCGGTGTGCGCTGTGTCCGGGTGTTGGGGACCTGGCGGACGTCACACGCACGCATCGGAAACACGGCCGCTCGTACGACGGTACGAGCTCTCGTCGTCGACGTCGATATTTGCTCTCGGCCGTGACGCCATACACCATCTTCTGCGGCCCAGGCTTGACGCCGTCGGCTGAGGCTCTGGCCTCCTCCGTGCGAACGCGACGCGCCGACGAATCGCGTATCCTGCTGGCCTGGGAGAGCTTCACGAGTCGAAAACATGTTCGGGAGCTCGCAGGTTCATCAGCAGAAAAGCAAAGCTAGAGAGAGGACAGCGGCAACGGCCAAAAACTCCACGGGCCACTTGCGTGTCTTTATGCAACTGTGGCCCATCAGATTATTAGCCCCATGAAATCGGCCGCGGAGATACGTCCCGTCCCGTCCCGTGCCAGTATATGACCGAAGAACACGCTCGCGATTCGCCGAGGAAAAAACCGGCTCCCAGATTTGCAGCTGGCTGGTTGTGGTTGCAGCCGGGCAAGTGGGCGGGCACGGGAGATTCTCTCGGGTCTCGGGGAACCGGACGAGGAAGGAAGCCGCGCGGGTGGCTCGCCTCGCCTGCTGGCGCCGGGCTGGAAGTGCAAGGGCGCCGCGGCCGTCGCGTAGTACGTCGGCACAGCAGTCGACGCCCCCTTTGTCCGTTCGACTGGTCAGCCCTCTGCTAGTGCACGCCAGGGGTGTCAGGTCGGGGAGCAGCAGGGTTCACGACGGAACAAAACTCATGACGCATGTGCAAGCGCCGGGGTCCGTACGCCGTACGAGTCTGACGCATCAACCCTTTTTTTTTTTTTTTTCCTGTCCGGCAAGTTGAGTCGGTGTGGGGGCGGGGGAGTTGGCGGCTGCGTACCCACTAGGACCGGACAGGAACGACTAAAAAGCCAAAGACGGGAGGAAATAATCTTCTGCAAGGAGATAACAACTGAATTTGCTGGAAACAAACAAATGATCCTTGTATAAATTAAAAAAGAAAAAAACGGTAGCAACGTTCCTGCGTCGTACTGTTCCTCCGACTCCAAACAGCTGCCACACTCAACGCGCAAGCACCTATGACAAGGCTGCTAGGAGTAGAGTACCGAGCTGAGCAGTGAGCAGCTGCAACTTGCAACTGTCCAACTAGGGAATAGCTTGGCACGGGAAGCAATCCCTCCTGCGCAAAGCAAAGCATGGCATCACGCCATCAACTTGCGCGACGGCATTAAAAAGAAAGGCAACAACAGGCGCGCGGGAAGCAAACAGAATCTGGCGCGAGCTGCTCTCCTTGACTAATCGGGGGGCATGGCATGGGAAATGATGGCTTTCGAGCAAGTTGGGCAAGTGTTTCTTTGATTTATCGAGACCGTGTCGCGGGCTTTAGTTTTCCTGCCCGTGTTGTTTAGTACGCAAATTGCCGAGCGCGCCTCGCGCTTTCTTGGAAAACCGAGCTGCACGCGCAGGCCACCCTGCAAGCTGCAGGACGATTAGGTCATACATAGGACTGCATCAGGACCAACATGGCCATTATACAAATTGTTCTTGGCGATCCAGAATATCTTCTTTTGCATCCATTTGATCAAGCTGTTACATGTGCCTTCTGTGGAAAGTGTTTCCTATAGGCAGTGGAAGCAGTTTTCATGCACAGTGAGGAGTAATTACTGTACGCCGATGCAGATTTGTGCCGTAAAATAGATACATGGAGCCAGGGAACACATGTGGAAAACCTAGGACAGGGATCCACCACGTAGATCGAGCCGTGATGCTACTGTAATTTCTCCAGCAACACCGCCATATGAATGAATGAATGAATAGAATGAATGGCCCTTATTGCGGCCAACAAGGGCCACAAAACAGCTAGCAAACGCAACAAGAGACTCAGGAGGTACGGTCTCGCGCGTACGTGCGCGTGGATTCTCGTATCGACCAGGTCCAGGGTGTTTAGTTTAATGGCTGCACCATGGCTGGCGCCAGAGCAGAGCTCCCGCCTGCACTGTACTTTGCTTGCTCCAAGCTTGGGGGCGCAATGGTGTCAGACGGACCAAATATCGCAAGCAAAAACACTTGATCTCGAGCAGAGAATCCTAGGCGCGCGGCTTCCCAATTTCATTGTTTTGTACAGTTTTGAGCACAACAATTTATTCTCGGCTCCTGGCTCCTGGCATTTGGGATTCTCTCCGTTTCTTTGTTTTGTTATTAGGGCATCTAGATCTGCAAATGTTTGGCAGGACAATGGACCGGCATATATTGCAAACATCTGCAGAGATATTTCTTGAAGATTGTTTACCGTGCGTGCACGGGTGCATGGAAATGTGTCTTGGAAATAGGGAAAAAAAATCGAAGTCAGAGATATTTTATTTCTAAATAACGAAGTCAGACGAATAATATAAAGGGAATACAATCAATCTGATGCTTGTTTTTGTTCTTTAATTCCCATTTGTTTTCTACGTTTTCAAAAGAGCAGATGGGCATATGGGAACCTTAACGTCTGAATTCCAGGATGAGCTGCAGAAACCGATGCCATCCATGATTCGTTCAGCAGAAGCTATAGCAGACATGTAGTACAACCAATGAGATACTTTTATTACTAGTAGCATTTAGCAGCCAGTTCATGATTAGCTATTGCCCCCAACCTAAAACAGAGACTCGTAGAATGCTTGATCACTCAGACTCGATCCACTCCTAGCCATCAAGTACTCCGCAGACAAGAGCTCCATGTGCTTTCATTTACCCTAGCTAGTGTTCGCAACTGATTTCCTAAAATTAACCACCTACCTGATCCTGCCGGTAGGCATTGGCAAAGTGCATTTGAAACAATAGTAGTAATATACCCAGGGAGTAAAATAATTAAAGGCAGCTAAAAGTTACTCGTGTATGTGAACAAATCACTCATGTATCAGCAGAGGCAACACCCACACAATGATTTGTACCTCGTGTCGTCGAAAAAAGAAGAAGAAGGAAAACAGAAGCTAGAAAATCTAGAGAACCGATCGTCCATCTCCCCGAGAAGGAAGAGCTTGGGCAAAAGAACAGGAGCAACGTCCTGTAAAAAGGCGAGGCGGCTAGGTGTAGGTAGCTAGTCGAGGGCCATGGCCAGCTGCTCGGCTGTGCGCGCCAGCGACTGGAGGTTGCACCGCACGATGGTGTCGACGAAGACGCGCGTCTCGTCCGCCGTGTTCCCGTGCGGCACGTCCACCACGTACGACTCCACCACCACGGTCGTCCCGCGCGCGGCCTCATCGTGCACGGTGGTGACCGACCGGTAGTTGGCGAGGCGGTGCTCGCCGCCGACGACGCGGAAGCTGAGCACGCGGCGCTCGTCGTCGAGGATCTCGAGCCGCTCGCGGCTGGTGGTGGCGGGGAGGCCCGAGACGACGCGCACCTCGCGCACGGAGCCCACGGCGGCGCCGTCGCCGCCCAGGAGGCGGCAGCTCCGGATGAAGTGCTTGTACGCCTGCGGGCGGTCGAAGCGCCGCACCACGGACCACACGGCGGCCACGGGAGCCGCGATCTCCTGCACCACCGCCGAGCAGCACTGACCCGCCCGCGCCGCGTGCTCGTGGTGCCGAGACACCTCCGGCGGAACCGACGCGCACGACGCGCCGTGAGACGCCTTGCTGCTGCTGCTCGTGATGGTGGTGATCCGGCTGTGCTGCTGCGCCGACGGGCGCGGAATCGTGTACGGCATTGCTTGCTTACTTCTCTTCTCTTGTATGTTCGTTGGCTTTTTCACACGGGAGAGGAGAGAGGAGAGGAGAGGAGAGGAGAGGAGAGGGCTGGTCGATCGATAGGCCGGCCCGGAGGGAGAGGGAGAGAGACGCGGGAGGTTATATACCTGGGACAAACAAGTGGGTGGTGGTCACGGTCACTCCTCCGCGCAACTTGCCATGCCGCACAGCTGCACCTGCCATTGCTTACTGTGTCCCAGCGCAACTTGCATCGACTAGTTTAGGGTCACTTGGGACAGTTGCTCATAGACTAGTTTTCTTCTCGGAGGAGAAAAAGAAAAAAAAAAAGCTAGTACTAATTGAGGGTGGTTTGGCTCAGCTTCCAATGGGTGGTGCCGGCGCGGAGAGCAAAAGCTGGTTGGTTGGTTGGGGCAAGGGGGGCACTGCTGCCCGTGTCCAATAGGGAGGGTCAAAATAGAATTGGGGGAAAGCGACGCGCACGCCCCCATTGGCGCCCAGTAAAGAAGATCCCGGATCGGATTAATGTGTTGTTAAGGTTGGTCGCTCGCCCTTGTTTATCAGCCAACTTGCGCGGAGCAGATGTGACCAGGCCGCCGCGGATTGTCCACCAGCGAGCGAGCGAGCTCCTCTCTCTCGGTCCAGTTGGTGGGGCTCCAGCTCCTGCTCCTGCTGCCAGTAGGAGGAGGAGAAAGCGCGGTAAAGTTATCTGGAATCGCGGAACTAGCTCGGCAGTAGATAGATTTGGCCACTTGTTGCCAGTTGCCATGGTAATGCTCGTCTTTCTGTTTTGAATTTTTTTTTATTCCCACTTTGCACTGAGGGATGGTGCATGGTGGTTTCACGCAAGATGAAGATTGAAGATGATGCGGCATGCCACCACCATCGACGAGCACCATCACTTCCGTGCGGTTGTCTTCGTCGTGTCCACCACTAAGTACGTGTTACAGTGTAAATATCTCTCTTATATTATGCGATTTTGTCTGTGTTCTTGGAGTTACTCTGGTGGGGATAATGGGAGGAAGTGACCTGGATAATAACGGACCGACCACCACCCGTTTTCGTGCTGGCGGCGTGTTTGAGTGAGTCGGTCAGAAGTGATGCGAAGCTGCGCGCCAAGGGCCTGGAAACGCCAAAAAAGCGTTCCGTCTGATCTGATCGCAATCGGACGGGGAGCGCAAGCTTGTCGCCGATGCTGATCCGGGTGAGAACGAAGGCGCGTACGGTTACGATTTGTCCGCTTCGCACACGCCACAACGCGCTCGGCAGTCGGCGCACCTGCTGGCTGCTGCACGAGCAAGGCTGGCCCGGGCTTCACTATTTCAGTTCAGTTCAGTACTTCTTCACACGTGACTTCGTGTGGCGTAGTTCTGGTCTCGTAGATAGAATTAGGTAACAGTAGTTCGAAAAATACAAATTATTGACAGGTTCTGTAAGACGACTGTCTGGCCCATATGGATGTACAGTAGAACATAATCGCATTTCCTCTCCACCGAAATAGGCTTAACTAAATAAGTAAAACACAGGAGCTAGTAAATAGGTCCACAATATCAGGTTCCTATTCTTATCGGCTACTTGTATTTAGTTGGCAGATTAAGAAACGGGTCAGCTGACGCTTTCGATCGCCTTCCCGCTCTTCTCTTTTGAACAACAAAAAAGAAAAGTGTGAGAGCGTCAGACCGGAAGTATTTGAGCCAGATACAATGCATGCTTACAACTAAAGCACACATCATCTCGGAACATTTGAAGCAAATGCAATGTTCGCAGCTAATAAAACAATGATATCTTGGTCGACCCAACAATACTAGACTATTGTCCCGGACAATAATCAGACGAGGAAAGGATAAACAAGTCGCCCGTTTCGTTGTTTATCTTCTTCTCAGGTCGCATCCCAGTTGAATCGATTTTCTTTATCTCCTTAACTCCGCAAAAAGTCAGAAAGCTTTGAACAAATCCTATAAATTACATTTGTGGCGATAACACAGCAGGGGATGCACCACGAGCTGAACTCTGTTTTCAATCTTTCTACGCGATCCTTGTGTCGATTCGATCTTCATCGAGCTCAACATGTCTTGGCCAGTTAGCCTCGTTGAGAATTGCTCCTTCTTGCATCGTGTCAGGTCACGTTCATTTGTGTTGGAAGACATTGTTAAGCGGGTCTCGAGTATACCTGGCCGCCTCGGCCGAACTAAATGAGTCGGGTTTAGAGCGGCTCAGGCACGGCACGGCCCATAATAAATGGGCCGTGCCAGCACGAAGTACGAGACGGGCCGTGGTTGGGCCTAGCCTCGGGCATGATGAGCCGGTCCGAGCACGGCCCGTTTATTGTGGCCCGCCAGGCATGAGACAAGGCTCGTTAAGCTCGTGAAGCACGGCACGGCCTGTCATGACCCATTACGGTCCGTCAAATAAAATGATTAATATTTTAATATTAATATTAAAAATCATATTTTTAGTTTAAATTTATTCATAATATATATATATATATATATTATATAATTAAATTTAAAAGAATAAATAAAACATATAAAATTTAATCAGGCTTCAGGCCGGCATGACCCAGAAGCCCATCGGGCCAATAGGCCTGGCACGGCCCGTGTAACATGAGCCGTGCCGTGTCTGGGCCTAGCCATAGGCCTGGCGTGCTGGCACGACACGACCCGTTAACTAGATGGGCTGTGCCAGCCCGTTAAAAAATGGCACGGCCCATTGGCCAGGTATAGTCTCGAGTCTGCAGATAAGCACAAGGAAATAAACTTGCATGGTTCTGAGTTAGCTGCCGTCATGTAAATCAACAAAAGGTAGCAAGAGGGATGTGGCTTTGTTATTTAAACTAGTTGATTATCCCGCGCGTTGTTGCGGTATAATTGAAAACTATTGTTTTGCTGAATGAGTAAAGTACTCCTATTTGATCAGCAAAGCAAGGTAAAGAATTAGGGAGTGTAGTTAGTAACTAATGTAAAATTGTACAACATAGATCAAGGGAAAAACGTCATTTATCAGCGTGGTTAAGGAAAGAGATTGGCAGTTCCCGTAACAATGTCAAGAACCATTTTTTCCCCTCTTTTTCAGGCCAGTAAGAAGTAAAATTAAATCCCACAATTTGACAACCATGAAGGATTTGAAAATTTCCAATAATAATCATCTTTAAACTTTTATTTGAGTTCGTACATAATTTTTAGCAAATAGCATATTTTGTAGAAAAGGGGATAATCACGAAAGACATCACTCATATAGCTAATACCAATTTATGGCAAATAAAATATAAGAGGTTTCAAGAAATTGCCTTAGGATTATACAAATTACCATCCTTCTTTAATAAACTGTAGTCATTATTAATGTAAAAGGTGGCGTTGAAAACACTCATTGAAACAAAGTAACTATTCTGGGAAATTGTTAGGCAATGGCATGATATGATAATCATAGCCCTGAAAAGGTATATCTAAGAGTGTGGCCATGATAAGAATGGCAAAGAAATAAAGTCATAACTGGATTATATGGCAATAAAAAAATCTTAACGGGCATCATCTATACTGAAAGACCACATGAATTTGATCCAAACTCATTTAAGAATATGAAATGTTGTCTTAGTACTGTATCGAAAATCTGAGCATAAATGCAAAGATCATAGTGGTTGCCTCACTAAGCAGCAATATTGCTATCAGGATCATGACTCAAGCTGGTCGGTGAAGTGAACTTTTTACCATTGGGTGTGTTCTTACGTTCAATATTGCAGTGAAAATAAAATTTGGAAAAGAATTAGATCCAGGCAGAAAATAAGAAGATGAAATGTAAATATAGAATAAGATTTATTAACAAACAATAATAACAAAAAGGGCCATTACCGGAAAACAGAATTTGTCATGTCAAGAGGAATTTTTACTTTCCTGCAAACATGATCCCGTAATATTCAGTGATTGTGAGCCAAAACAAACAACGATAGAGAGCTCCCAGGCCCAGCACAAAGAGTTTCTTATCTTTTACTACTAAATCAGCAGCAGCACACTATTATGTAGGATCTGCCCGTACAGAAGTAAAGAAATGAAAGATAAATTGGCTCGACACTGGAAATGAACATGGACGAATGATTCACCGCATAACACTAATCCAAAAAAATGATAACTGACAGGAGGCGTGATTAATCAAAGGCATCAGAATACACTGGTGAAATAAACGGACCGGAAGCCATTCTTGCTTCGAGGTCTCAGAGACAACGCTCGATGGCTCCATGCGCTGGGAGGGAGACACTGACAGGAAAACAATAGACTGAATATGATGTTGGTTGCAGCGGGCGATGGAGAGCCTTCATCATTTTCAAGCTTGCATGGAGATGTCGCTGTAAACTGGCTAATAGTGGCGAGGGGATTAGGATTAACAGCGAGCAAATGCAATTTGCAGGCGCATGGAAGGGAAACGATCAGAGGGAGATGGGGCAGATGCTGTGGTGAGCCAGGATTTTAAAGGTAAACTCGTGAGCAGTCTGGGGGAGGATTTGAAAGAAAAAAAAAACGCTTGTACATTGATTCTTCTTCAATGGTGGCGAATCGATAGGAAAAGAAATTGTCTGTGTATTGATTCTCATTCAATGATGGCAGTTTCTGTATGCATGCATGTTTCGCAAGTAAGAAGGATCAACAGGCAGCTGTATGGCATGCATGTGGCGAAAAAGAAAAGGGTTACTAGGAGGGTAATTTGTGAGAGGCCATAAGCATAATGATGGTTCAGTAGCTAACGTTACCGGTATAAAGCTGGGATCAAATGGTAATCAATGAGAAAATAGAGACGACTGTGGTTAAGAAGGCTTAGGGTGTAATTATGATTAATGTAAAGGAGGCGACTGTGGACGGTGAGGATCAATGCAAAGGAGGATCGGATGGACCAAAATTTTGAGGTGATGTGGCTCAACGTGGTTGCAGAAAAATAGAACTTATGACTCTTAGTGGGTTGCGTTTTTTATATATATGTGGATCTGGTTAAGGGTGTCACCATGTTCTTTAGTGAAGATAATGGTCTCACACTATCACCCACTGTCACGTGTCACCTACGTGGCTACGTGCCTAAGTTAGTTTAGGCACTTTCGACTGAGATGGGCCACGACAATTGGGCTTTGGGCCTCTAGTTTAGCATAAACAGGCCTAATGATGTTCCCTGCACATTCAGCTGTAATAGTGTAGTCAACTGCTATCGGAAAAGGCAAAAAAAATCTAGTCAACTCAATCCCCATAATGCACCATTGACAAGGATTTCTACATCAAACACCTACGATTTCAATCCAAATCAGAAAAGAATCAGTGTTTTAAAGGCCAATCAGGCAAGAGATTGTCAGAAATTCTGAACATGTTCTTGCAGAAATTGCTTATTTTTGGCCGGGCTACAATCTTTGCAGGTCCATTGCGGGAAAGATTGTAGTTTTGGGACACTCGCCCTACCCCATTTCGAAGAATGTTCAGATTTTCTGGGACTTTTGAAGATTTTGGTACTTTGATGCGTAACCAAGGATTAAAAAATCGTTTGTCTGGCTGATTGAATTCGCGCCATTGAGGGGCATCCGATTCTGATGTCTGGCTGATTGGCCATGGGCGAAAATACAAGAGCGGAAGCCAACTCACCATGCGAAAAGAAGCAAACACTTTCAACGTGGATCGAACGAACCCTAGTGCCTGCAGGACAACTCGCCGGAGAAAGGCGGCGATGCCATGCCAACGAAGCCGAGCGGCGGGACGAGGAGCCGGGCGGGCCCACACACGGTTCTTATAGCGTGCGCGTTTGTCCCTTGCTTAATACGCACCGTAGGATGCCGATTGAACGGCGGACAGCAACATGGGGTGGACTGTAAATGAAATACCGACCACCCGGTCGGCAATTGAAATACCGTCCACCTCTGGGCTCGCGGCGTGCAGCGGCCAGCGCTACCACCAGAGATCCGAGAGACGATGAGAGACGCACGGAACAGGCACGAGCCCCTGCCGTTGAGGCAAGTAGACTCGGCGACGGCGAGGTTACCCCTCCGTTGCACGTGACCACGTGTCACCGGCGCTGGCAATGCCGCTCGGTGGCGAGCAGCTAGGCGCGCCAGCGACTGCGCGCAGCCAAGCGATCTCGGCGCCTCCTCACCCGGCGCTTGCTCGGAGTAGCCTGCCCTGATCGGGAACGCGGCGTGCCGGCGTCGCTGCGATGGATGCATCACGGTGGCAGCCCGCTGGTATCGCTTGTGCTCTAAGCAAAGCGCCATGGCGTGGGGATGCAGCGCGCCTAGCTGTAAAATGAACTAGATTTTTTTCCCACCTCATAGGGTTCGGATTGACCAGAGCTCCGCGATGGATGAAAAGCTCGGTTGCTCGAGGGTGGCGAGTGGCGACGTTCGATGACAGAGCGAGTCGCATCTCTTTCGGTCTGGTGGAGTCTTGAAGCCGAACGACGTAGGAAGACAGTATCTGTAAAGATAAAGAAGATTAAGGGGTGTCGCACACGGCAGCGCGTTTGTCCCTTGCTTAATACACACCGTAGGTTTTTTTTGAAACTCACCATAGTATATTGATTGAACGACGGACAATAACCCTGGGGGTGGACGGTAAATGAAACACCGACCACCCGGTCGGTAACTGAAATCCCGTCCACCCCCGGGCTCGCGGCGTGCGTGTCGTGCGGTGAGCCGACGACCAGCGCTACCTCCGGAGAAGCTAAGACATGATTAGAGACGAGCGGAACAGGCATGATCCCCTGACGTTGAGGCAGAGAGCCTTGGCGACAACGAGGCACCCCGCCGTTGCACGTGTCGCGCACTGGCAATAATGCCGCTCGGCGGCGAGCTAGGCGCACCTGCGGGCAGCCAAGCGATCTCGACGTCTCCTCACCTGAAGCGTGCGCGTACCGCACTCAGGAACGCGGCGCGCCGACGTAGCCGCGGTGGAGGCCTCTCGGCGGTGGCCCGCTGGTATCGCTTGTGCTCTGAGCAGAGCGCCACGGCGTGGGGATGCAGCGTCACCGCGTTCGGATTGACAGGCGCTCTACGGCGGATGGAGAGCTCGGTTGCTCGAGGGTGGCGGCAAAATCGCGATCCAAAAATAGGGGGCTAATCATAAGATGTCCAGACGCCTGCCGCCGGCGACAACGGACGCGGCGTGAAGCGGGGCGATGGTAGAGGAGCATTTAATATGGTGGCGCTGCATTCCTCATTTGACAATCTCAGTGGACGGTATTGGATGATTGTTGTTGAGGATGTTCTTTAGTTACTTGGAGTAGGTACGAACCTGCATAGCATCAAGTAGGGATATGTTGACATATAATTTCTTTATTACCTTCACAAACTTTCTAAATTATTCGTCCACTGTTAGTTTGCGTTAGCGAGAGGGAAATGGCAACACTGGCGTATCATTGAACTCATGTGACGCATTCTTGAGGGTTGGCTTTGCCTTTTCAACTTTAATTTCTTTTTCATCCTCTGACTCTGCATTGGGTTCCCTATTCTTCCCTGCATTGTTAGGATTTTGCGGATCCAGTGTAGATTTTCCGCCTCTAGTTGTGACAACATTAACATTTTCCTTAGGGCTAACTTCCGGCTAACCGGGGAGCTTGTCCGAGTTAGGCTTAACAATAGAAGCGGTCAGCTGAGCGATTTGTGTTTCTAACATTTTATTATGACTAAGCTGGTTTTGTAGAGAGGTATTAAAAGCTTCCATGCGAGAATCTATACTTTCCAGGACTTTATCAGTAGCAATAAATTTCCTACTAATACTTTCATTTATTTTAGATTGTCCTAGAACAAGATCACGGAAGAAAGGTTCATTACGAGTGAAGTTTCCAGAGTTACCTGTATTTTTGTCAAAGGAGAGGTTTGACTTGGACTCCCATCCGAAGTTGTTTGTATGGGGCCGAAACCCGTTGTTGTTGTTGTTGTTGTTGTTGTTGAGATAGTTCACTTCTTCTTATTGAGTCTTTGGACAGCGGCTTCCTATATGTCTAATATTGCCACAGACTTCACAAGTCATGCGAGAGTCTAAGGATTGGGTAGTCTGCGGTGAATCCATCTTCTTCAAAAGTTGATCCATCTTGATTGCTAGCATGTCAATACCATCAACTTGGTGGACTCCCCTCATCTTGGGTTGCGGCTGGCTCTGCCTCTCATCATAGCCACTGTAGTTGGCGACCATCTTGTCTATGTGAGTTTGAGCTTCTTTGACCTTCAGGAAGAAGAAAGAACCTCTAGCGGCTGCATCTAGGTGCTCACGAGTGGGGCGGTTGAGCCCATGGTAAAAGCTTTAGATTAGCAACCTATCTTGTATTCCATAATGTGGGCACGCTAAAGTGTAGTCTTGGAAGCGTTCCCATGCCTCAAGGATGCTTTCATTGGTTAGCTGTTGAAAGCTTGAAATTTTGTTCCGCAGGGCGTTGGTTTTGCCTAGCGGGAAGAACCTGATAAGAAAGGCGTTGGAGCACTTGTCCCATGTGGTGAGTTCTTCTTGATTCTTGTAGAACCACTGCTTGGCCTTCCCCAAAAGTGCGAATGGGAAAAGGTGAAGGCGAATGGATTCAGGGGTCACGTCCCTTATGATGAAAGTGCTGCACACCGCCAAGAATTGTTGGAGGTGGGCGTTTGC